>CM075353.1:145362500-150750000 GCA_037693485.1 Kitagawia praeruptora
CATTACCTTAAAAATCCTACAGATGCTGGGTTTATTATAGATTTGAGGTCTGTTGATCAACAGCATGCTTTAGCCGCAACATCTTCTACTGTAATCAAAAAAGGTCTTTCAACAAGGTTTATGAAAAAGAATTCTCCGGACGAGGATGGGTTTATTCCTATTATAAACAAGAAAAGTCTCTGATTGGCAGTAACACTATCAATAATAATTATAAATATCAATGAATTTTGCCTCTTGGAACGTTCGAGGCATGAATAAAAGCACCCATCAAAAGGAGCTCCTGCATTTTATCTCTGTCAATAAAATCTCGCTTATGTGTTGCATCGAAACTAAAGTTAAAGAGCTTAATGCTCGTTCTGTTACTTTAAAAATAAAAAAAGATTGGTCATGGCTTCACAACTATGAACATCATCACAATGGTCGCTTATGGGTGGGATGGAATTCATCAATTTGGTCGGTCACTTGTCTTTCCAAATCTGATCAACAGATTACTTGTAAAGTCAGCTTTCTAGAGAAACAAATAAATTTTATTATCACATTTGTGTATGCTCAAAATACCCCTCTTGAGAGATTGGCTCTTTGGGTTGATCTGAGAAATCTTAGTACGAACTCCGTTCTTCCATGGTGTGTTACAGGAGACTTCAATTCCATTCTCCAGATTAATGAAGTCTTGGGAGGTCGTGAACATTGGACCATAGATATGCAAGCTTTTAGGTCTTGCATTAATGATGCTTCCCTTGGCCATATTAGAACTCAAGGTGATTTTTTCACATGGACTAATAAGCGGAAGCAACCTGACTGTTTGATCTTAAAGTGTTTGGATCGTATGTTAGCTAATGCTGCTTGGTTTTCTCAGTTTCCGGAAGGTCAGGTTCTTGTCAAAGAACGTAGCTTGATGGACCACAATCCCCTTTTATTTGTCAATCCTCTTCAGGTGGCTCAAGCCTCGAAAGCATTCTAATTTTTCAACTTCATGACAACTCTCCCGGGTTTTCTTGATACCGTTCAAAAGGCATGGTCTAAAAGTATTATTGGCGATCCAATGACTATCTTTTGCAAAAAAATGAAAATAGTCAAGCAAGGTTTGGTTGAGCTCAACAAAAACCATGGTAATGTGCATTCTGCTGTCACTCTTGCTCATGATTCTCTCCTTCAATTACAAATGCAGCTCTTCAATAACCCTGATAATATTTCTTTACTCAACAATGAGGATTCGGCCTCAAAACATTTGGAAAAATGCATCCTTGAAGAGGAGGCACTCTTATTACAGAAATCTCGAGTAAAATGGTTATCTCAGGGTGATAGTAATTCCGGTTTCTTCTTTAATCAGATAAAATCGAACTGGAACCGCAACAAAATCTTGGCATTATCTGATGATGTAGGAGACCTTCACTTTGGGTTTGAAAATGTTTCCAAGATTGCTTTCAAGTATTTCAAGGAGACTCATGGCATCCCTGTCATGCATCAGCTTCCTACAGCTAAAACAACTTCTCTCGAGCCGCTGGTAACCCATCAAGCTCAAGTTTTCTTGGATCACATGGTGGACATTGAGTGCAATACAGTTTCGGAAATCCAATGTGATGCTCTTTTAGCTGATATATCAGATGACCTAATCTACAAAACTCTCAAATCGTTCAAATGCAACAAATCTCCAAGCCCAGATGGTTTCACCCTAGAATTCTTTCTGGCTACATGGGATATTGTGGGGACTAATTTTTGTTCTGCGATTAGGTATTTCTTTGCATCTTGTGACATGAATCCAGGTGTTAATTTAACAGCCATTGCCCTTATTGCTAAAGTGGACACTCCCACACACATCAAGGACTACAAACCTATTTCTTTATGCACTATCGCATACAAATGTATCTCAAAGATCATTGCGAATAGGCTGAAAACTGTGCTTCCATCTCTGATCAATGCTTCTCAATTAGCGTTTATTAGAGGGAGAAACATTTCGGACAATATTCTTATGGCTCAGGAACTCTTCAGGGGGTATACTCGAGAATCAGGCAAGCCTAAATGTGCATAAAAAATTGATTTACACAAGGCCTTTGACTCCCTGGATAGGAACTTTTTGATGGCTGTTTTGCACAAAACAAATCTTCCGCTAAGATTTATTAAATGGATTTTTTCTTGCATTTCAAGTCCTCGATATTCAGTGAAAATTAATGGGTCGCTTCAAGGCTACTTCAAAGGGGAAAAAGGTATTCGACAAGGCTGTCCAATGTCTCCATATTTGTTCACTATGGCTATGAACATTTTCTCTCAGATTCTTGACAAAAAACACCCTGATTACAGGCACCATTGGAAATGTAAGGATCTTGACCTCAGTCACTTATTCTTTGCTGACGATGTTTTGCTTTTCTCAAATGGAGACCAAAACTCAATCAAACATACGATGGATTCTTTAAGTAGATTCTCAGCTTTGAGTGGTTTAAAGCCCAGTATGAATAAAAGCTCGGTGTTCCTCTGCAACTGTGATACTAACCTTGTTTCTTGGTTCGATAATTCTTATGCCATTCCTCATGGAACAATCCCAGTTAAGTTCTTAGGTGTGCCTTTAATTTCATCCTAGCTTAGAGTCAATGACTGCATGCCGTTGGTGGATAAAATCTCTTCCCGTATCATGGCTTGGACTAACCGATTTCTCTCTTTTGCGGGTAGAGTGCAACTTATCAAGTCTGTTCTGTTCTCTATGCAATCCTTTTGGACCAACCATTTCATGCTCCCCACGATGGTGCACAATAATCTGCAATCTTTATTCACCAGTTTTTTATGGAAAGGAAATACAACCACTAAAGGGGGGAACAAAGTTAGTTGGGCGACTATGTGTTTGCCTAAGGAAGAAGGGGGTTTAGGCTTAAAAAATATGAAAGATTGGAATAAAGCTCAGCTGTTATTTCATTTATGCAAGATTATCAATGGTTCAAATTCGTTATGGCCTCATTGGATTAATGCTACAGCTATCAAGCATAATAAATTTTGGACCATGGATATTCCAAGTGACTGCTCATGGGATCTGGAGACGAATTCTTAAACTTAGACCTTTGGCTCGCCTTTTTGTTTCTTACAGAATTGGCAATGGCCAAAGAACCTCCCTTTGGTTTGACCCCTGGTGGGATTCTCGATGCCTCGCAACCCATAAGAGTGACAATATTATCTCTCAGGCTGCTTCAACTCACCATGCTGTGGTCCATGACATTATTGCATTTGGAGTTTGGGTTTTGCCTAGACCAACTACAAGACTTCATCACATGAGTACGGTGCTGGAAGAATGGTTGATTAACTTTAACCACCCTCCTTTTGATTTATCTAAACCGGATGTTTTTATTTGGGACGATCGTCCTATCTCCAAGGTAAAAATCAAACACATTTGGAACTCTATTCGTCACAAGATGCCAAATGTTTCTTGGCATAAAGGTGTTTGGCACTGTCTGACTATTCCCAGATATGATCATCACCTTTGGTTAGTCTGTCATAGACGACTTAATACGTTGCATCGGCTTGCTTCATTCGGTCTAGATGTGCTAGATATTTGCTATTTGTGTGTTGGAGGGAATGAATCCATTGATCACCTCTTCTTGAACTGCACTTACAGCAATCATGTATTAGATCAACTGGGTACTTTACTTGGCATTCCTCACCAAGCAAATTCGTGGCTCGATCTGCTCCACTCCTGGCTTAACATCCAAAACTCTACTGTCCGGCATGTGGCTCTTCTTACTCTCCAGATATTTGCTTATCACTTATGGCGGGAACGAAACTCTAGAGCTCATAACAAAAGTATTCTTCACCCAGCAAGGATGGTCATTGGGATTATTACGGACATTAAAGCTCGATTGTCTTCTTCCTCATGGTTCCCAAACTGCCTTGTATAAATTCCTTTAGTAATTGGATAATTATTTGATTTCGCTGGCTTGTCGTTGCCTAGATTTCCTGCTAGGTTGCTTCTCCTTTGCCACCTCTATGGTTTGTCATAGAGCATGGGTTAATCCTCTTGTTTTCTTTTAATATACGCAGATTAGCAAAAAAAAAAATAAAAAAAAAATATGGGGTTTAGGGTTTAGATTTAGGGTATGGATTAGGGTTAAAACTTTTATTTTATTTAAAATATGCTTTAAGTAATCTAATCATGTGGATGTCAAGATTTTTATAATTATAGTGCAAATGCAGAAAATTAATTAATTTCAATATTTATTTCTTAGAAATTATAACAATCTTTTATAATTTTTTACAATAATTTCGACCAAAAATCCTAATTGGTCTAGTAGTCAATTCGACCATTAACCACAATTAGTCATAATTAGGCATAGACTAAATTCGATTGAGATGGGTCGAATTTATGTATGTGATTAGTTGTGGTCGAATTTAGCAGTGCTCTTTTGTCGATTAATATTCGATCGAATTTGTCTGTGGTCATTTTGGCAACCTTACTGATTCTTTTAGTTCAGTAGCCGCTCTTTTACATATCAATTTTTCCCCCTTTCCCCATTTCTTTCCTCTTCTTTCATCATTTTTTCCTATTCTTTCACCACATTGAAGGGTTTCGAGCATCAAACGCAGCGGAATTAAACGCGAAAAAGAATAAAAATCGAAACCCTACCGCAGGATCCATGCAAAAACATGATATTTAATTCGGAGTTAGATGATTACCTTAAAGAAGCTTTACAAATTGATGACAGATGGAGGTCCAAAACAATCACCACGCAGCCCTCATCGAGATCTACGTTGCCAAAGTAGTTCACACGAACGCTTAATCGTCCAATGATCACCGAAGCCGGTACTAGCCGAATAACCTGCCTCTCTCTCTCTCTCTCTCTCTCTAGCCTCTCAAACGTTTTTCTTTAAAAATGAATTGCAAAAGTCTATATTTAAACAATACATCATAATGTATTTATAGGGAAGAGAGATTGGGCTAAACCATAAATCGAATTGGGCTTCTCCAAACCCATTCTGATTTGGTTTTAATATTGAATTCGAATTCTATTTAATTATAATTAAGACAAGCTCAATTAATTAAATATCCAATTTCGAATTTAATAATTTAATTTAAATTCGTAATTAAAATTAAAACTCCTTTTAAACGTTCTTATTGTGTAACCCTTTAGGTTATTATTACGTTGGCAATAATTTTAATATCCAATAATAAAATTATAAACAATGAGCGACATCTAATAATACTACCCAAGTAAAAATAATAATTGGTGATCCAATTAAACCCTTCATGATTAATGTTTCCGTGTAATATAATCCCTTTAACCAAATATTATAGATTAAACTCGAGGCATGTCATTAGTCATCCTCTTCAACGTTTAATCCGGATTTCTTTGATCAATGAGTAGACTATTAAAACAAATCAATATTTGAGCATGGTCATGCATTTTCATAGTCTCACTCAATCAAGAGGCCAATAATATCTCTCCTAATAATAGGAGGGTTAAATCCTTTATATATCATTCATATTTCTCATACGACTCATAATATACCCGATGTACACTTTTATCATCACCCGGTCAAAGGTAACTTTAAATGTAGTCAAAGTATATTAATCCTCGTATAGAAATATAATGATCTCAAGTCTAAAGATCATTACACCATTATCACTGTGAGTCTTTCTAATGACATTATCAACATGTAGAATCTCACCGTGGGTTAATCCAGTGACATGTATAAAATTACATGCACCTATGTTCTTGACTTTAGTATCATTATACCTATGACCAATGAGATGTGGTCATCCGTCAACATACATAATAATCTTTATGCATTACAATTGTCCCATATTAATAATGCTCGATTAGGGATATTTAGGAATATAAACACTATTCATATAATCTCATTTTTAAGTAACATACTTAAAGATATAGAATAGATGTTCTATATTCCAAGAACATTTATTACTCTAACATTTATATCGTAGTAAATTAAGACATAATAAATTAATGTAGAATAATCAGTAGAACATAATCATTAAATAACAAAATAGTCTTTCCTAGAAGCACAACTACATTGTCTCTAGGGCACTAACACTATCAATCTCCCACTTGCACTAGAGCCAATCGCCCATGTATCTAATACCCATGGAACTAGTGTGACCTTCGTGCTTCTGCTGCGACAAAGCTTTAGTCAGTGGGTCCGCAACATTAGCATTAGTATGCACTTTACATATATGTTATTTTCTATATCGTTAATCTCTCGAAGAAGGTGATATCTTCTAAGTATATGCTTTGCCTTGGAATGGGACCTTGGTTCCTTAGCCTGCGCAATGGCTCCATTGTTATCGCAATACAGATCAACTGGATCTACGATCGATGGAACCACACCAAGTCCTGTAATAAACTTCCAAATCCAAACAGCCTTTTTGGATGCTTCACTGGCAGTAATATACTTATCTTTCATTGTAAAATCAGCTACTGTCTCTTGCTTGGAACTTTTCTACCTTACAGCACCTCCATTTAGACAAAACACAAATCCAAACTGGGACACAGAATCATCGCTATCTATCTGAAAACTAGCATCTGTGTAACCTCTTACAACCAGCTTCTCATCTCCTCCGTATATCAAGAACAAACCTTTAGTCCATTTACGGCACTTAAAAATATTCTTGACAGCTGTCCAGTGACCCTTACCTGGATTAGACTGGTATCTGCTCGTCATGCTCAAAGCATACGAGACATCAGGACGAGTACATATCATTGCATACATTATAGAACCAATTTCCGAAGCATATGGTACTTTACTCATACGGTCCTTATCATCTGATGATTTAGGACAGTTTTCCTTTGAGATCACTATCCCATGAGACACTGGGACATATCCCCTCTTTGCCTCTTGCATCCTAAAACGATGCAACACCTTGTCAATGTATGTACTCTAACTTAAGCCGATTAATCTTTTAGATCTAACTCTATAGATCTTGATCCCTAAGATATAGGTAGCATCGCCTAAGTCTTTCGTAGAGAAACTTTTTCCCAACCAAGTCTTCACAGCCTGTACAGAAGGAATGTCATTCCCTATTAGTAATATGTCATCTACATATAATACTAGGAATGCCACATGGCTCCCACTAACCTTTTTGTAAACATACATCTCATCCTCATTTTATATGAAGCCAAACTCTTTGACTGTTTCATCAAAACGGATGTTCCATCTTCTAGAGGCCTTCTTTAATCCATAAATGGATTGTCGCAACTTACAAACCATTCTAGAAAACCTCGAATCGACAAAACCCTGAGGTTGTGTCATGTACACATCCTCTTCTAAGATCCCATTTAAGAAAGCGGTCTTGACATCCATTTGCCAGATCTCATAATCATAATAAGCTGCCATCGAAAGCAAAATCCTGATGGATTTGACAATAGCTACTGGTGAGAAAGTTTCATCATAGTCAATACCATGAATTTGCTTGAAACCTTTCGCCACTAGTCTTGCTTTGTAGGTCTGTAAATTTACATCCATGTCAGTTTTCTTCTTGAAAACCCACTTTCACTCTATGGGTTTTACCCCATCAAGTGGTTAAACCAAAGTCCATACTTGGTTTTCATACATGGAATCCATCTCAGATTTCATGGCCTCCAGCCATCTCTCAGAATCTGGACTATTCATAGCATCCTTGTAGGTGAGAGGCTCATCATTATCTACAAGCATCACATCGCCACTTTGAGTCAGGAGAAATCCATAATATCTCTCTGGCTCATGGCGAATCCTACTAGATCTATGAACGACCTGTGTTTCTTGAACAGTATTGTTCTCAACATCTTTAGTCTCATTCTGCTCATGTTCCAACTCTGGTTCAACATTATTTTGTAGTTCTCGATCCTCATCGTGATCTATTGTCCTCCCACTATTTTTCTTAGAAAGCAGTTCTTTCTCTAGAAACACAGCCGTTCGAGCAACAAACACTTTGTTCTCAGAAGGTTTATAGAAATAATACCCTTTAGTTTCTAATGGGTATCCTACAAAATTACATTTATCTGATTTCGGTCCCAGCTTATCAGAGACCAAGCGTTTCACAAACGCTTTACATCCCCAAACCTTCACAAATGACACGCTATTACGTTTATCAATCCATATCACATATGGTGTCTTTTGAACTGATTTTGAAGGAACTCGGTTTAGTGTTTGTGTAGCCGTCTCTAGGGCATAACCCCAGAAACTGATTGGAAGATCCGCATGACTCATCATCGACCGTACCATGTCCAACAAGGTACGATTTCTCCTTTCAAACACCTATTCCATTGTGGTGTTCCAGGAGGAGTGAATTGTGATACGATACCACATTCCTTTAGGAAATTCTTGAATTCCAAGCTTAAGTATTCCCCCCCATGATCAGATCGTAAAGTTTTAATACTTTCAGAATGTTAGACTCGGACGCTCTACTGATGGATTTGACCCCTTTCACGATGCACATTATAGGGATTATATAATATGGCCCATGGTGGTTTCTTTGTACAACCTTCCCTCATCTATGTGTACTAAGGCTCCATACATGTTCATGCCTCTTCTTATTCCCGGACCGATGGATCTGATAAAAAACTTACATATTTATTTTAGGCCGTTAATTAATGAATTAAAATTATTATGGTATACTGGGGTGGAAACATATGACAGGTTCTCACGTACAAATTTTATGATAAAGGCAACACTTATGTGGACAATTAGCGATTTTACTACACTTGTCATGCTAAGTGGCTGATCGACCAAGGGTAAGTTGTCATGTCCAATTTGCATGGGAGAGGTAAAAGCTAAAGAACTAAAGCATGGTGGTAAACCTACTTTCTATGGCACCGCACCATATTTTCTGCAACCGAATGATCCCCTAAGAAAGAGTCCAAGGTTTGGAAGTATTGAGAAATGGGAAATATTTAAGTTCTTGACGGAGAGGTTAGTGAATTTAGGAGAACTCGTGCTTCTTTTAATCAACTGGTGAATACACTATAAGTTTCTAGTACTTAAATGAAAATGTTGATATATGTAGTTGTTATAAAGGAAAATGATAGTGTCGACTCATGGATGTATGATCTTTATGATCATATTTTCTCTATAATTTTAGTTAATTTTGCATGAAATTGGATTATTTTTTAATTAATTTATATGTTTTATTTTAGGAAAAAGGAATTTCTTATAATAGAAGGACTGTGACTTAAATTGCAAAATTTGAAGTGAATTCTAGCAAAATTCGGATTTTCGGATCAGCTTGCGCAGTGTTCAATGTTTTGACTATAACTGGAGCTTCAAATGTCAGATTGAGGTGATTCAGATGCCGTTGGAAAGCTTACGAGAAGACCTTTAATTCAAGTGTGGTTTCAGATTTTATTGGTACTCCAAACTGCCCAGAAAATTACCAGAAACAGATAGCTCGAATTTCCTACTTTGGAATCCTACTATATTAAGGAAACTCCTTTATTTTATTATTAAATAAATAAATAATACTATTAGTTAATTAGATAGGAATTGCATATGATATATATTCTGCAGTAGATAGTAAAAAAACATGTACTTGACTTCATGAGAGAGCGGTTACACACAAAATAGAAAGAGAAAACACGAGGAAGAAGAACAAGCTGGAAGCATTCAAGAGGAAAAGCCTTAGAGAGATCAAATTCTAGAGTTTTTATCTCCTCCTCCTTCTTTTCTTTATTGTAACCTTGATATTATGTCTTCATTCTTGTATATAATACTCTTGGTTGTGATGTTGAACTAGTTCTCTTTCTAGGCCTGTAATGGATTCTTGTATTTTTTATATAGATTATTCCTTGATTCTCATTTATGGTGTTCATTATAATTGCTTATAGTGATTTGAGTTTAATGCTTTTTAAGGAATGATCAACATTGTGATTTAGATTGACTTGGAAAAGAAAATCTATGTTAAGTCACTATCACATGGGATTAGTACTACTCCCTCCGTCCCACTAAATTCTTAACACTTTTTTTTCACTTTATGGCACGCATTTTAAGGATAGTTTCATAACTTATTTTTAAAATTTTATTTTCTTGTATAAAAATAGGATTGTTCTATTTTTATACAAAAAAAGAAAATTTCAAAAATAAGTTGTGGAACTATCCTTAAAATTCACCATAAAATGCGTGCCAGATACCCTATTTTGAAACGTTAACAACCGGGCGGGATGGAGGGAGTATATTATACTAATTTATGGTTTGGATAGGAATATACCTGATCACCCTTGATAGTCAAGTATAAGGCTGAAGTTAATGCGGTTCAGGAACTTACATTCTTGGTAGGAATACGGGAATTAGTTTATGAATTAGGACCACTTGAGATAATGAAGGTCCTTGTGATTATTTAGAAGCCTTGGACTAGCAATTAGAACACCAAAATAGAGATATTTGAGTAGTTTATTGAAAAGTACGAGATGAAGTTGATGGCCTAATTTTGTTAATCTTGGGATATTATTTGTGTTAGTATATTATCTAGTGATAATTAGTTTATGTTTCCAATCAACTTTTATTTCGACTTGAATTAGAAAAAAGATAGTGTGTGGTACTTATCAACTTAGACTTAGTCCTTGAGGGAACGAATTATATATTACTTGCTATGATACATGCACTTGCATCTAAATTGTAAAATCGCTAACACTTATTCTTCTATTTTTTTTCTTTCTTGTACTTTCCATTTTTTAGTCCCTGTTTTCCAAAACCCTAGCCGCCTCCCACCTTTTATGTCCTTTCTAGATGCGATTATCGTTTTCTTCTCCCTTTAATTCCCTGAATCTTGGATTTGACTCTCCATGTCTTCTTCTCATCACTTTACCTTCTCTTCTTCCGATTCTTCGGACTCGGACAGTGTTGCCGCATCGTAGGAGCTTCCGTCTCTTGTGGCCTTATTTCTTCGTCACCATGAAGTTACTGAGGATGATTTTCCAAAAGTTTCTTCGGATGAAAATACCTTGGCTCTTGATTCAAGAATGGATGATAGCGTAACACAAGGAGATAGTAGACTCCATATCTTCCTTATCAATTATATATAGTTGGGTGTTAAAAATGAATTGAGTTTGTTCACCTACTCGAATTTAAAGCATCAATCGGTTAGGGGATTCACTGGAAATTATGTTGGAGGTCCTATTGTCAATAGGGTCTCTGCTTGGAACAATGTTGGGAGCTCTATCATTGCTAGCATACCTTATACTTTTCGGGTGAACCACTCCCTCGTGAATTGTTAGGTGGATGATAATGGATTTAATTTCTTTACTCACGATATTCCTCAAAATCACCATAGTTCTATTTCAATTGATGTGAATGAGAAGAAAATTGTTAGAAATTTGTCTATGAGTAATGTTATTCCCTGCCTAGGATTTAAGTAAGAATCATGTTGTTATCCTTGATAATGTCAATACTAGCTAGCATTGTTGTTACTGATAGTGTTGTTGACCCAAGTGATTCTATGATTGGGTTCTTGGTGGGGGACCAATTTGTCGGCACTCGTGTGTTTCGGAATTGGACAGGGGTTCTTAAAGTTTCTTTCCATAAATTGGGATACTTTGGATTTGTCTTGAAAAATATAAAGGAAAAATTGAAGCTTAAATCTGGGAGAAACTCATTCTCAAGAATAATATTCTTGTTCTTAGGCCTTAGCAAGAGAATGTGGACTTTTCACACTCTGATACACTATCACACTTTGTTTGGATTGTTAGACATTTGTTAATATATGTTATATTTAAAAAAAAATAAAATTTAGAAGTTTTTATTATTTTGGGTTTTTATTTGTACCAAAAATATGTATGCTATAAATCTAATTTTGAGTGGTCAAAGATATTATTCTTTCACCCGTTAGTTTTCATCCCATTGCTTTGCTACCGTTGTGTAGCTGTTACAATTTCATGTATTAAATTGCTAATATCTTTGTTTTTCAGTTACTAGTTTTAACCCTATATATAGAAGGAATGAAACAGGATTAAGACACGAAAACAAAAAAAGAAAGAATCAAGTACTACAGTCTTTTTCTGAATTTTATACAAACACCTGGTGCTCACTCTCTTGCATCAAATCAAACATTGTTACTAATCTATATTATATATCTTATATAGTTTTTGGGTATTTTTTGGAGCACTCGGGAAGTCTTTTGTTGCTATCCTTTTATCGTTCGTGCACGAGAAAGGAGAAATCAAAGTTTGGGTGTTGTACCGCTAAGGAGTTGCCGGAAAACCTTGCACGAGAAGGGGCACAATTCCTTAGGGCAGTATGAAAAAATGCCTCACCATGCCACTATCTAAACTATGTGATTTTAATTGCTATCTCAAAATATTTTGCATCTGTTTTGTCTGATAAATTGCTCGTAAAAATCTGCTTAAATTGCTTACTGCGTATGCTTACTTTTCTTCATCTGTTGTTGTGTTTGTGGACTAAGAATATTGAAATTTTACAACAATCTAAGGAATCGTGTGAAAGAAAATCTTTATTTCTTAGCTTAATGTTATATTTTGTTGTGCTGAAATTTCTCAGCCATTTCAACACTCTGTATTGTTGTTTACCTTAGATTTGTTTAACTGGAGTTTACATCAGATCAAAAAATCATAGCGGTCCTAACTGCTGACTTGTTTGTTGTTCTGTTAGTGTCACATTTTCAAAAAATAAATTGCCTGGTTCCTTATTCTGATCTGTTTAGTTAGTGTACTAATGATCTAAAGTTCTTTCAATTTGTAATACTTTCTGTCTTGTTCTTACACTCCAATTCCAGTTTGTTTAGTCACTATATTATTTATTTTAAGTTTTATATTTTGACATCTAGTAATTTAATTACAGTTGATATACTTGAGTTGCTATGGCTGATACAAGAGATGACATTCGTTTGGCTAAATCCGAGAAATTTAACGGCTTAAACTTTATGCGTTGGCAAAAACAAATGAAGTTTTGGTTAACCACTTTAGGCCTTATGAGTGTTTTAAAAAATTTGAATTCGGGGGCCTGATTTTTAAACGCCACGCGTTTAAAATTCAGGATAAGTTAGGGTTTTGGGTCTAGGGTTTAGGGTTGTAAACAAACCTAAACCCCAAACCCTAAACCCTAAACCCTAAGTTCGTGTACGGTTTATTCGTCATTCTATATATTTATAAAACCCAAAATGAAAAAGTTGAACCTCAAAAGTTAATTGTTGAACCCCAAAACCTAATTAAAATTGTACTTTTTAATTTTTTTAATTTTAAAATAAACTATAAACTAAAATTACAAAGAAAAAAACTGAAAATTCAACTCAAAATGCACATGCACAGGACAAACAATACGCATGCTACATTTGCGTAAGTGGAAGACGCATTGTAGACATGCGTATATTCCCCCTGACTGACCACGTGCCCAGATCAAATAAAGCATTTGCCATTCTATATAAGAGCAATACGCATAATACATGTGCGTTTAGTGAGTACGCAATTCCGAAATGCGCATTCAGTGGGTAGAAAAGGCAGTGTCTTCCGCAGGTGGGTATTTTGGCAGTGGGTTCCCAAAAGTAGTGTAATTTGATCATTCTTTCTTTAACAGATGTATAATATATATTATGATCATGTGACATGTATAAAAATATTGTATTAAGATCTTAATATAAAAATTTCATATTTTTTCTATTTAATCCAAGTTTAAAAAATAACTTATTTGTATTACTATGTACTATCTTAAATGGGTAATTTTAAATAATTTTTTTTACATATTTTACTTAAATTTATTTTTATCAAAAGTTTTTTAAATATTAGAAATTTTATAATAATTAAACATGTTAAAATAGGTTTAAAAAATATGAAAAATAGTTAGGTCCATTTAAATAAAATTTTAATAAATAGATCCTTAAAATAAGTAGACCGACCCAATACATGTCTTTATGTTAGTATAGTGGTCGAAGTTTGGTCAGATATGGAGGAAGAAAGACGTGGATTAGAAAGGAAGAAGAGACAGATGAGGATTAATAATATAATCTTCATAAATCTTAATATTTATGTGAATAATGATTCTTAAATAATCTAAATTGGATTTTTATTAATATCATATAAAAGAATAAATTTAATAAATATTAGAGGAATATATTTCAAATATATAAGTTGGTCGACAAAATATAAAACTAAAACTGATTTAACATAATAATTTCAAAAAACCATTCAACAGAGATGAAATTAAAATCAAAATTTTAAATTTATTCAACAAATGCATAATATTATATTATTATGATCATGTGACATGTACAAAATATTGTATTAAGATCTTGATATAAAATTTCATAATTTTTTCTATTTAATCCAAGTCGAAAAGAATAACTTACCTATATTATTACGATACTATCTTAAATTCTGTGTTTATACATGAATTTTATTAAACGAATTTGACGAAAAGACTAAATTATACATAATATCATTATTATTTTTAGAAATTTGGCCTACATCAACCAAAATATTTGATACATTTATTTTAATAAATAATTATATGAATACGAATTGGGGATTAAAATATTGTGAATATGTATATAAGTGCGATTAATTAATTAGAATCATGCTCTTATGTGATATAATCCTAACAGTTTATTTTTTATTCAATGTACCATCCATTTAATTAAATCAATTTTTTTTAACACTCAATAATCAATCCATGTCCACAACGTACCATCACCGCATTCAACACAGTAATCATTATAATCAAATCAAATCAAATCATTACAATTAAGCAATAATAACCACCACACAACCATCACATTCGGTCATGACCTCCCTATCACCACATCAGGCCATCACCTCATATATATCACCAATATCATACCAAAATCACTTGCTTTAAATAATATTTATAAAAAAATTGATTCAAAATTACAGCTAAATTCATGTTAGAGTTGCCCGGATCTGTTATCGTACAAAAATCACTTGCTTTAAATAATTATTATCAAAATATTGAATCAAATTCACAACTAAATTCATGTTAGAGTTGGCTTAATCTGAAGTTGCTATTCGTTAAAGTTAATAGCATCACCGTCACAATCGAATTTAGATTTCCAATAGATATTTACAAATATATGTACATCGACCTATATGTGTATGTATCAAGAAAGAAAGAGATTAAATTTTTTAAAAAAGATTAGAGAGTGTAATTATAGGAAAATGAACCGGTGACTGGAAATTGATGGTGATAGCAGTCGGAATCGATGGTGGTTGTCGAAGTTTAGTCGATATGGAGGAAGAAAGACGTGGACTAGAAAGGAAGAATAAACAAGTGAGGGATGAAGTAGATATGTGGGAAAGTGGGTAAAGCACTCATTAAAATGAACAATAAGATTAAAGGTAATTTAAAAATTGTGTGAAAAAACTTTGATTTCATATCATATTAGTATCATATTAGTAGTGAAGGTTCTCATGTAAGAATTTGGCTAATTATATATGGACATGATTATGTATATCGGGTTTGTATAGATTGTATATGTAATTATCACTATTTTTTTATAGGATTTAGGTAAAATTGATTATATACATTATTATAGAGGAGAAAATATGTTTAAATATGATATGTTTATGTATAATATTGTATACAGTTATATTGCACTTGACTACAAGATTAAGGTAACCAAGAAATGCAAAGATTTTTACTGAGATTAAAAAATGAGTTAGAGAAGCCAATAAAATGATTCTTTCGAGAAGAAATTTTAGAGTAAGGATAAATTATATTAAGGTAAAAATGTTGAATAAAAGAATAATAATTTGGTAATATATTATATCAATTTAATATGAGTCAGTAACACAAAATATAATTAACTGAAAATGTTCAATCAAAATATATTTAATCATTTGGATTATCTTAAAAAAAACACAAAATTAATCAATATAATATTAAAATAAAATAAATTTTATTAAAAAAAACAATAAATATTAAAAATATAATATTAAAAATAACCGTGCCGTGCCGGGTAATAGGCTAGTTGCATATAATTATGCAGACTCTAATTAATCAATTAGAAATTTGAGAAATTCAACATAAATGATAAATGGGAAAACCAAAATTCTTAGAGAAAAATCAGGTTTAATTACGATTCAGAATCTCATAACTATAGTTACAATCTTAAGAACAAGTTTAAAAGCAAATTTGTTAAGAGAGTGAGCTGAGGGAAAAACAGTTAGTAAGTCTGGATAAATGAACAGGGTGCAGGTGTTATCTTCATCAGTTCATGTTTGCATACATCTTGTCTTTAACAGCCTGACAACTGAACAGACTCGATTGAGAGCCCAGCAAGATGATGATCTATGTTTAAATCCCGAGCAGTCTTGGGAGAAACCAGCATACTGTAATCACAACCGTACTAACACTACTAAAAAAACTGCAATAGACATCATACCTTTAACAAGGGTTGCATTGACAACTTATGTTAAAAATCAAATTAACATGATCGTTTTAAAACCGATGTCTTTAAAATATTCAGACATCACTTCAATTATCAACCATAAAACTAACTAATATTTTGGTGAATTGAAAGTTTTTGGTGAAGAAATGGGATGGGAAAGAGGAGAGAATTAACAGACAAAGAAAATATTTTGTGTTAATGACTTTTACAATTAACTAATATTAAGAAATTTTTACTTTCTCTTTTTTCTCACATTCAAGCCTAGAAAAACAAATCCAAACAAGATTAAGTAATGCTACTCCTCATCAACATTACACCAAAAGGTTATTAAATATATACAGCACTACAAAAAATTTCATAAACTAACCGTCCTTAATTTAAACACTTTGTTCAATTCACCTTCATTTTTTAGCTTGATTGGTACATCTAAAAATTTTCCTAGCTAAAAATGTATATTATTAGAGCATCTCAAATGGTATTGATTAAGTAGATTGGCTAAATTTTAAAAAACTAATATGGTATTGGTTAAGTCGATTGACTAAATTTCAAAAAACTAATGGTTGGCTAAATTGCTCCAATAGGATTCGCTATGATGATTGATTATATTTAAAAAAATGCATTATTATTATTATTATTATTATTTTATTATTAATTTTTTTGGTCAAATTATGGGAAGAAAACGGACGGAAAATGACATGACATTTGCTATAGATCTCTATAGAGCTTCAACAAATATGACTAATATTGAAAAAATATAAAGAATTGACTAAAATTTTAGACAAAGGAAATGCCGCATTGGAGTGATGAATTTTTAACATATTATATATAATTTTCAATTTTAGTAAGTTATTTAAAATTTTCGCTAAAGGATTTGCCCATTGAAGATACTCTTAATTCAAGTTTATAATTATATTTTAAATAAGACATCCAATCTTCCTAGTAAAAAGAGATTTACAAAATATATCTATCATAATTAGCATATGATAAATTCAATGGGCAAATTATCTACTCTTGAATTTATCATATGCTAATTATGATAGATATATTTTGTAAATCTCTTTTTGGTAGGAAGATTGGATGTCTTATTTAAAATATAATTATAAACTTGAATTAAGAGCATCTCCAATGGATTTAATGGATTTTGGTGCTATGTGTATTGTAGTATTATAATACAACATAAATTAGATTTACTAAGAAATTTTTACTTTAAATAATATAAATTCTAGATAAATTAATTGAAATATCACATGAGATTTTAAGAAAATCTTTTAAGACGTTTTTCTATAAAACTGCATATGTGAATTAATGAGCAAATAAAAATTGGATTCTCATAATCTCCTAAAATGTCTTATAGATTTAGTAAAATGTATTACAGCTAGATTTCTTACTACATGTTTGTAATGATGAAATCAATATATTTGTAGATTTTGTAATTATAATTAATTTACTGTGACCAAAGTACTTAAAGGACATCATAAACAATCCAAAAATTAATAATTATGATATCCAACTTTATTATAATTTTTATGAATATAATGCGTTCAAACTACATCTTTATAAAGGTATGCGTGATCTCTGTGCCGATCAGTCACTATCCCAGACATTTCTACAAATTACAATATTACAGGAGTTTATTCTCTCTTGCAGATCATGTCCAGCTCCTCTTCTCAAAACGACCAGAACCCAAACAATACACCAGAAATGAAAGCACCTGCAACGATTTATAGTTGTCGATATTGCCCCTTAACATTCTCCACCCCGATGGCCCTGGGTGGACACCAGAACGCTCACAAAAGTGAGCGTGATGCTGAAAAGAAGAAATCAAAGTCCACACCAAACCAGTCATCTTCTTTCGGGACAATCTTGGAATCGTCTTCCTCTTCCTCAAGGTGGCTGGAACAGCTTCCCGAGACATTAAAAAGGAGAAGAATGGAGGAACATGTTAATCCAATGATGTTTGCTACTCACTCAGCCCATATGGTTCGTCCCTCAGCCTCTATGGCTCCTTGTCCCTTGGCTCTTTATCCCTCAGCCCTTATGCCTCCTCGCCCGTCTGCAGGTGCTTCGGCTCTTTTTCCAACAGCCCTTGGTCCTTCTCGGTCTGCCCCCTTGGCACCTCCTCCACCAGCAGGTATGGCTCCTGCTCTACAAGTGCCATTGGATCGTCCGCCCGATGCTAGAAGTACAATGATGTATGAGTTCTTGGGGCCTTCTGATGCAGCAAGAAATGCTGCTGTCGTTGCTGCTGAAGACCAGGAAGAGGTGGAAGAAGAAGAAGAAGATATCAATCTAGATCTTAAACTCTAGGCTTGGAGATGATTAATGTTCATCGTGTTTCATTTTTAATTTATTTGTAATTTGTTTAAGTTTCTTGCTGCATTCGGTTAATTGATATTGAAAGAATATTTATGACTCCGTAGCAAGATTGTTTTGTTGGTCTTAGCCCTTCTTTGTAATGACATTGTTCTTTATTTTTGGATATTTGTCCATTGTTTTATTTAACATCCTGGTATTTAACTTTTCCATTCATAATAACTACTGATGTTAGAAATTTTATGAAGCCTGATCTATTCATTCTCAGTGACAAACATAAATATTTCAATTTCAGTGACAAACACAAATATTATTTGTAAGGCTAGACAACTCACATATTCTTGATCATAAAAATTATTTTTGTATTAAAAATACATCAAGTACGGGGATGATTTCTTATATAACTTATTTAATTCGATCACTTACAAAATTTAGAAGGCAAATTAACTAATGGTCTTGTTTGATATTGTTAACGAAGGAATTTGGTGATAACAAATTTTGGAGGTTGCTGGAATAACGAAATCATGAAAATAGGGGGATTTGGGATTTTTGGATGTTTGGGGCTGGACTTGAGAGGTGTCTCGATTTGTCTCGTGTATCGGATCCTT
This sequence comes from Kitagawia praeruptora, assembly GCA_037693485.1. NCBI lineage: Eukaryota > Viridiplantae > Streptophyta > Magnoliopsida > Apiales > Apiaceae > Kitagawia > Kitagawia praeruptora. Next base: position 145,381,740 of record CM075353.1, read on the forward strand.
TTCCAAGATGCCTGCGTACCTTATATTTATAAGGATCAAGCCAACGCAGTTCTGTGAAATTGATTTGTGTCTATCCCTTAGACTTTAGGGATAAATTTCGTTAATCTGGGTAATTACTGATTTTATCTGATTTAATCTTATCGTTGTGATATCTTCCTGATTTGAAGAATATCGTTTGAAGATATTTTCCGTTATTGATTGATTGAGATTGATTCTTTCCTCGTTTCAGAGAGAGGATAAAACTTAGCGATTAAGTTATAATTATTAATCTGAATTAATAATTAATAATATTGGAAATTTGGGAGATTATTAGACATGCCAAAAATCTGGCGTAACAACTACCCCCAGTTCTTCATTGTAGCTTGCTGCGGTGGAGAACTAAGCATGCTTCGATCTTCCAAATTTCCTGAGTCACTAAAACATCTAGGAGAGGAAGATTAGTAAATAATATGGAGCACCAAGGTGCCCGTAATATGCATGTAGATGTAAACGAGACAATATGCGAGATGCAAAAAAGAATAAGTTGTGTAGGTGTGAGAGAATGTATCTTGTAGGGTCATCCAATCATTATTCCACAAAGTCATCCAAAGCATTCCGAGTAATATCATCATCTAATCGAAGAAGGTCATATCTACCATGTCTTCTGGAGGGTATCCCCCTCAAAGGGGGTCATTTTTCTCAGAATTTTATAAATTTATGATACTCTCCTCAAAGGAGATCATTTTTAGTTCAGAAATACCCTCCTCACAGGAGGTGGATTTTCCGAAGCTCGAACCTTGATGAGGCGCCGAAAGTACGGACATCCCCACCGGAAGTACGGTTTTTGCAAGGATTTAAAAAATTGGGATACCCTCCTCAAAGGAGGTCGTTCCCCATTCCAGAAATATCCCTCCTCACCAGGAGGTGGATTAGCTCGTGCCTTGATGAGGCGCCGGAAGTACGGACATCCCCCCGGAAGTACGGTTTTTGCAAGGACTTTAATAATTTGGGATACCCTCCTCAAAGGAGGTCGTTCCCCATTCCAGAAATATCTCTCCTCACAGGAGGTGGATTTTCCGAAGTTCTCTTCATTTTCACTAAGACTCTCCTTAGAGGAGATCGTCTTTTAAATAAATTACGAAGACCCTCCTTAGAGGAGGTCGTCTAACACGAAAAATAAAGGAGACCCTCCTTAGAGGAGGTCATCTTCCCAAAGACATATCCATATCCCAAGATTTTTCCAAAAAATATCAGCAACACTTGAAGGTTCTTCTAAAAAATAATCAACTATTCGAATAAGAGCCTTCCAAAATATTACCCATGCAAAGGAGGGCTTTCTAAAATAATAAACTCACTACACCATAAACAGCCTGCGGTAACCCAAAAATTTTGTTACATTAGGGTGGTAAAATGTTACAATAGACCCATTTTTGGGCTAAGGTAACATAAATTATATGTTACATATTTCGATGTTACCTTAGGGTACCTAATGTAACTTATTTCACCCCTAGGGTAACATGTACTTTCGGGTTACCTTAGAGGTCTACTGTAACATAAAAATGGCATATTGCAACATAAATATTCGGTTATCTTAGAGTGCTTAATTTTTTTTAAAAAAAATGGGCCCCACCTGTGGGTTCCACTGGTGGGCCCCGCCTATGTACCTCACCTGTGCCCCCTATTTGGTGTACCTATTGTAACACTTATTGTAGCTATAGTAACATTTTAACTAGTCTAGCAACATTTTAACTAGTATATTGTAACACTATAACAGACTAATGTAACACTTTACCAAAAAAATTTTAAACAACACCTTTTTAAAAGTATACAATCCCAAAATACCATTCAACCACAATGAACCACAAAGGGATCCATCTCAACATCCAAACAAACTAATCAATTCTGATTCAACATCCAAACAAAACAAACTAATTTAACATTTGAACTAGAAGATAGAAGCTAGTTAACATCCATAACATAAGTACTTTTAACATCCGTTGCATCTTCTGTTCAAATTCTGATTCGACGACTCTCTTGACTCTGGCTTGGAATTCAGACTCGACGACTCTCTTGACTCTGGCTTGCAAATGACACAGTAACTAGCACGATTTATGTCCTGATCAGACCTTCTATGGTAATTATACTTGATTGGAAAAAAACTGCACAACGGGATCCAGGACAAGAAGATCAAAGTTAGGATAGAATTTGCATATTTTTTTACTAACTTAGAATATATTGCAAAGTTTAGAGATGACAAAAGTTGCAAGCAACAATAAAATAAGCATATACAACATGACTCATGAATAAAGGAATTGATCTTTCCTGGCAACTGCTACTTATGATCAAGTGAACCAGCTACTAAATTGACACAATACTACCCTCTAAAAAACATCATGAGTTAGTAATGTTAACACATACTATTTCCTTCCAGAAATGCATAATAAACCAACAATCCAGTCTAGAAATGCATACGGGTTACATTGTTCCCTGCCTAATAATAGTGCCACATACATTTCTTTACATAATGCCACCACACAAGGGAAGGATATCTAAAGTCAAACACATTCAAAGGTTCTAAAAGTAAAATTAGGTTCAGTTATAATAATGTGCATTTTAATCTGGATGATTATGCAATGAAAGCTTTTTCAGTTAAGTGATGAAACTGCAAGGTGGTCCCTAGTTCAAAAATCAACAAATGACCTAAACTTGCAGTAAAATCTAATCTTTTGGACTCATGAAAGACGAATTAAAACAAGAAATTTACCAAGAATGTTGTCAAGTCAGCATATAGAAAATCCAAAGGAGAGGGCACCATAGTAGCTTGATACTTACTTCTGTTGGTGTCATTGCGCTAGGAATGTATAGAACTTCACTTTCATGGACATAATCCAAAATCTCCTGCAGATGCTCAACCACAGTAAGCAAAACAAAATTAAAACACAAACATACACAAAACTGGGACAACCACATTCAGTGACATAAAGTTGACAATCTTAAATTATGACTGGTTGTAGCTATCTATTTTGCAAACAGTAACAATAATCAGTTAGAAGTTAGAAGATACCTTCACAGTTGCAGGACTCAAAAGAAATTTCACACCAGCATGTATGGCTTCTTTTGCATCTTGCAAACTTAAGACTGTCCCAGCCTACAGCATACTAGCGTCATGAATTATGACATGTCAAACACATATGCATTTTTCAAATTAATGACTACTTAAACTAAATAGACTGTTGTCCAATGTGATAAAAAGATAATGCAAGTTCCTAACTCAATCAAGTCTCCCCATGTGAGAAATTAGAGATAGAAACAATTTAATGTTAAAAAACTTAACAGACTGTTATTCCCCATAAGAGCACACATTTTCTTAAGTACTTAACAGAACTTTAGTGAAACAAGAAATCCTTGTCATGTCATCGTTACCAACTTCAACAAATTGGTCTATCGAATTATATAGTTTAGTGATTAAAGAAAACATAGATTGAGGTAAAGCGAAAGTTGAGAATGATGTTTACCCCTATACCCTTTGTTGGATATTTTCGCACCAAGTGTTGCAAAACATGTATAACAGGCATAACTTACTAGGAAAACGAGGTGTTAAAAGGAATGACAATTGACAAACGAAAATAAATAGAGAATTCATAACAAACCTCAACAAAACCAGGTGTTGAAACCACAATCTCTAACTAAGGTAATCACAAGTGAATTGATTATTATATATACAACCTCGATAAATGAATAATCACGTAATGAAGAACAAAGACAGAGGCTTACACACATAGGCTTACAAATAGAACAAAAACACCAAATTAAACATAAACATAAAGCATAAACAAAAAATACCTAATTGCAGGAAGCTCTAATTGCTGGGTGGAGAAAAGGTAGGCTGAGATTTCTCTTCTTGCCCTAATTGGAAGAAGCCCTAATTACTCTCGTCCGCTGAGAAGTGCGGAGAAGGTTGAGAGGGGGAGAAGTGCGGCGGTGAGATTGAGAGAAGTAAAGTGAATTGGGGGAATGTAAAGTGAAGTAAAGTAAAGTAATATAACGTCCCGCTCAACCCACAAAAAATCCCCCCAAAATATACAGTGATTTTTTTTGTTTTTTTGTTAAATAATATTTTATTAAAATATTTATAATTTAATATAAAAATTTTATCAAACAAACATGAAGTATTTATTAAAAAAATAACAATTTTGATATTTTTTTATAAAAAATGTTTTATTCGATTTTTTAAAAAAATTGGAGAAAATTTTTAACAATTTAAAAAAAATTGTTACAAAAAAATTGTGAGCAGGATTTTTAAAAAAATTATAATTTCTAAAAAATATTACAATTTCTAAAAAAATTATTTTTTGAAAAAAGAATTGATTTTAAAAAATAAAATAATTTTCTAACTCATTTTAAAAAAAAATTAACAAATTTTAAAAACTAAATTTATTTAAAGAATTTAATTAAATTAGATTAAAAGAGTTGGCAAGGCGAACTCTAATGTAACACGTACATATTTATGTTACATGCTTCAACACTTTCTAGCTATTGTAACACCATATTGGCTAAGGTAACATAAAAAACACAGGATGTAAACTGATTCCAAAATCATCAATCATGCCCTCTCCACAGCTTCCCTTTCCGCTCAACGGTAAACTCTTCATCCACCTCCGTTGACCTTCAATCTCATCCTCTATCCGTCGTCCACTTTCTTCATGCTCTTAGAATCCTTGTCCTCTTCTCTCCTCTCTGCTCATTCATCTTTCTTTTTTACTCGATCTGTTTAGCTTTCTTACTTTAGATGGGTTCTCGAAACTCGGAGCATTCCGGATCTATGAACTCTGATGAGTTTGCTGTTCTTAATGGGCACAATTATGCGGTTCTTGCCTCTAATTTGCTGCCTCTGCTGCAGTTTGAGGTGGATAATGAGTCTATTAATACAGATGTGGTTATTGGAGAACCTCTGTCTCCGGGTACGCAAGCTCGTATGAGAGATCAAATTAATCTCATACTCAATGATGGGACAGAACAAATTGCTTCAGGGCCTCTAGCTGCAGCATCCTCTGGTGCCTCTCATGGAAGCACGAAAGTTTCTTCCCCCTTAGAAGTCACATCGGCTTTTGCTACGCAGGTACTTAACACTACACCTACTCACAATGAAGGGTTTAATGTGAAACAGAATAATAATGCTGAAAATCCGAATGTCACAAAGAAAGCAGTCACTTGGAGCTCAATTGTTGCCAAACTTACTGTAGATCCTAACCCTTGTATGAATAATGATGATACCATTATAACCTATAATGAAGATGGTTCTACTGTAATCAAATTCTCTAGAGATTATATGATTAATGCGCAGAAAAAATGGGATACTAGTATTATTGGTCACTTCATTGGGGGGGTTTGCTTTTAAATTTGTTCGTGAGCAAGCTAATCGAATATGGAGAAATAATGGGTTGACTGGGGTTTTCTATAGCTCAAAAGGATATTATACATTTCGGTTTGGCACAATGGAAGAAAGAAATGCGGCTTTGAATCTTAACACAGTCCAAATGGGTGGGAAAACTCTTTATCTAATGCCTTGGATGGAGGGTTCAACATTCAAAAGAAATGTTGTTGAAAAGGTCCCTTGTTGGATCCGTTTGGTTGATGTTCCTTACTCTCTTTGGTCTAGAGATAGTCTATCTGCAATAGCTCGATCAGTAGGCAGACCCTTGAAATTTGATGATGCCACGGCTAAATTCGAACCCTTGAAATATGCAAATATTCAAGTGGAACTCGCTTACTCGGCTCCTAGACCAGATTATGCGTGGGTTACTGTTCTAAATAACGGTGTTGAAGAACAAAAAAAGGTCGAAATTCAATACCCTCAACTCCCTTATTCTTGCAGTATTTGCCAAGCTTTTGGGCACTCGCTTGCTAGATGCTTAAATAATCCAGATAGAATAACCAAGAAACGGAAAATGTCTACTTCTGATACTCAAGGAGAGTCACCTGCTGCTCATAAATCGGAATATGTTCAAAACATGGAATTGGTCCCATATGTTATTGGTAAGTTCTGTGGATGTGACGTGGTCATGGACGATGACGAAATCATCAATGAAATAGAAAAAGGAGATGATATACCGGAAGAGGGTGAATTTCAGCAACACCCAGAAAATGAGGATAATCTAGAAGAATTTGATAGGTTGCCGAAAGTAACAGATTGCTCGAATGACTTGGTAATGTGGAGAAATTCAACAGAGACAAATACAGTACAGGAAGATGGCATGGATGATGTTGCACGTTACATAGGCTTGCTTCGTTTGGTCTAGATGTCTTACAGCTTTGCCATCTCTGCGTGGGTGGGATTGAAACAGACTCTCACCTGTTTATATCTTGCCCCTATAGCAGTTTCATTTTAGCCAAATTAGGTGGCCTTGTTAAGTTTTTTTTTTTTTTTTGCTAAATTGCCTTGTTAAGTTTGATATTATTGGAACTAATTGGGTAGAGTTCTTCTCTCCCTGGGAACTATTTCGAACCACATACATATAAACATTGCACTCATTACTTTTCAGATCTTCTCGTATCACTTATGGAGGGAAAGAAATGCGAGATTACATGATAAAGGGGTAGCTGGTCCGAATAAGATTATTCAGGGTATCATGGTGGATCTTAAGGCAAAGCTTATCAACACAGAATGGTTCATCAATCATGCTAACTTACAGATATATAGGTGGCTTTTTTTTTTTTTTTGCTAAACTGCTTATATTAAAGAAAAACAAAGGGATTAACCCATGCTCTATGACAAACCATAGAGGTGGCATGAAAGAAGCAAACTAACAAGAAATCATGATGCTAGCCAACTACTGAAAGAGTTTGTACATGAATACTTTGAAAACCAAGACGAAGAAGATACACGACACTTAATGTCCGTAATAATCCCGGTGATCATTTTTGCTGGGTGAAGTATGCTTTTGTTGTGAGCTCGAGAGTTTCGTTCTCTCCACAAATGATAAGAATAGACCTGGAGAGTAAGAAGGGCTACATGACGAGAAACAGGGTGCTGAATATTAAGCCAAGAATGAAGCAATTCAAGCCAAGAGTTTGCTTGAGTATTGAGGCCATTCAAAGTTCCCAGCTGTAGTAATACGTGGCTGCCATACGTGCAATTCAAGAATAAATGGTTAATGGTTTCGTGACCTCCCACGCATAAGTAACAAGAATCATGGACCTGAAGGCCAAAAGATGCCAAGCGATGCAAGGTATTTAGACGGTGCCTAGACCAACTACAAGACTTCATCACATGAGTACGGTGCTGGAAGAATGGTTGATTAACTTTAACCACCCTCCTTTTGATTTATCTAAACCGGATGTTTTTATTTGGGACGATCGTCCTATCTCCAAGGTAAAAATCAAACACATTTGGAACTCTATTCGTCACAAGATGCCAAATGTTTCTTGGCATAAAGGTGTTTGGCACTGTCTGACTATTCCCAGATATGATCATCACCTTTGGTTAGTCTGTCATAGACGACTTAATACGTTGCATCGGCTTGCTTCATTCGGTCTAGATGTGCTAGATATTTGCTATTTGTGTGTTGGAGGGAATGAATCCATTGATCACCTCTTCTTGAACTGCACTTACAGCAATCATGTATTAGATCAACTGGGTACTTTACTTGGCATTCCTCACCAAGCAAATTCGTGGCTCGATCTGCTCCACTCCTGGCTTAACATCCAAAACTCTACTGTCCGGCATGTGGCTCTTCTTACTCTCCAGATATTTGCTTATCACTTATGGCGGGAACGAAACTCTAGAGCTCATAACAAAAGTATTCTTCACCCAGCAAGGATGGTCATTGGGATTATTACGGACATTAAAGCTCGATTGTCTTCTTCCTCATGGTTCCCAAACTGCCTTGTATAAATTCCTTTAGTAATTGGATAATTATTTGATTTCGCTGGCTTGTCGTTGCCTAGATTTCCTGCTAGGTTGCTTCTCCTTTGCCACCTCTATGGTTTGTCATAGAGCATGGGTTAATCCTCTTGTTTTCTTTTAATATACGCAGATTAGCAAAAAAAAAAATAAAAAAAAAATATGGGGTTTAGGGTTTAGATTTAGGGTATGGATTAGGGTTAAAACTTTTATTTTATTTAAAATATGCTTTAAGTAATCTAATCATGTGGATGTCAAGATTTTTATAATTATAGTGCAAATGCAGAAAATTAATTAATTTCAATATTTATTTCTTAGAAATTATAACAATCTTTTATAATTTTTTACAATAATTTCGACCAAAAATCCTAATTGGTCTAGTAGTCAATTCGACCATTAACCACAATTAGTCATAATTAGGCATAGACTAAATTCGATTGAGATGGGTCGAATTTATGTATGTGATTAGTTGTGGTCGAATTTAGCAGTGCTCTTTTGTCGATTAATATTCGATCGAATTTGTCTGTGGTCATTTTGGCAACCTTACTGATTCTTTTAGTTCAGTAGCCGCTCTTTTACATATCAATTTTTCCCCCTTTCCCCATTTATTTCCTTTTCTTTCATCATTTTTTCCTATTCTTTCACCACATTGAAGGGTTTCGAGCATCAAACGCAGCGGAATTAAACGCGAAAAAGAATAAAAATCGAAACCCTACCGCAGGATCCATGCAAAAACATGATATTTAATTCGGAGTTAGATGATTACCTTAAAGAAGCTTTACAAATTGATGACAGATGGAGGTCCAAAACAATTACCACGCAGCCCTCATCGAGATCTACGTTGCCAAAGTAGTTCACACGAACGCTTGATCGTCCAATGATCACCGGAGCCGGTACTAGCCGAATAACCTGCCTCTCTCTCTCTCTCTCTCTCTCTCTAGCCTCTCAAACGTTTTTCTTTAAAAATGAATTGCAAAAGTCTATATTTAAACAATACATCATAATGTATTTATAGGGAAGAGAGATTGGGCTAAACCATAAATCGAATTGGGCTTCTCCAAACCCATTCTGATTTGGTTTTAATATTGAATTCGAATTCTATTTAATTATAATTAAGACAAGCTCAATTAATTAAATATCCAATTTCGAATTTAATAATTTAATTTAAATTCGTAATTAAAATTAAAACTCCTTTTAAACGTTCTTATTGTGTAACCCTTTAGGTTATTATTACGTTGGCAATAATTTTAATATCCAATAATAAAATTATAAACAATGAGCGACATCTAATAATACTACCCAAGTAAAAATAATAATTGGTGATCCAATTAAACCCTTCATGATTAATGTTTCCGTGTAATATAATCCCTTTAACCAAATATTATAGATTAAACTCGAGGCATGTCATTAGTCATCCTCTTCAACGTTTAATCCGGATTTCTTTGATCAATGAGTAGACTATTAAAACAAATCAATATTTGAGCATGGTCATGCATTTTCATAGTCTCACTCAATCAAGAGGCCAATAATATCTCTCCTAATAATAGGAGGGTTAAATCCTTTATATATCATTCATATTTCTCATACGACTCATAATATACCCGATGTACACTTTTATCATCACCCGGTCAAAGGTAACTTTAAATGTAGTCAAAGTATATTAATCCTCGTATAGAAATATAATGATCTCAAGTCTAAAGATCATTACACCATTATCACTGTGAGTCTTTCTAATGACATTATCAACATGTAGAATCTCACCGTGGGTTAATCCAGTGACATGTATAAAATTACATGCACCTATGTTCTTGACTTTAGTATCATTATACCTATGACCAATGAGATGTGGTCATCCGTCAACATACATAATAATCTTTATGCATTACAATTGTCCCATATTAATAATGCTCGATTAGGGATATTTAGGAATATAAACACTATTCATATAATCTCATTTTTAAGTAACATACTTAAAGATATAGAATACATGTTCTATATTCCAAGAACATTTATTACTCTAACATTTATATCGTAGTAAATTAAGACATAATAAATTAATGTAGAATAATCAGTAGAACATAATCATTAAATAACAAAATAGTCTTTCCTAGAAGCACAACTACATTGTCTCTAGGGCACTAACACTATCAATCTCCCACTTGCACTAGAGCCAATCGCCCATGTATCTAATACCCATGGAACTAGTGTGACCTTCGTGCTTCTGCTGCGACAAAGCTTTAGTCAGTGGGTCCGCAACATTAGCATTAGTATGCACTTTACATATATGTTATTTTCTATATCGTTAATCTCTCGAAGAAGGTGATATCTTCTAAGTATATGCTTTGCCTTGGAATGGGACCTTGGTTCCTTAGCCTGCGCAATGGCTCCATTGTTATCGCAATACAGATCAACTGGATCTACGATCGATGGAACCACACCAAGTCCTGTAATAAACTTCCAAATCCAAACAGCCTTTTTGGATGCTTCACTGGCAGTAATATACTTATCTTTCATTGTAAAATCAGCTACTGTCTCTTGCTTGGAACTTTTCTAGCTTACAGCACCTCCATTTAGACAAAACACAAATCCAAACTGGGACACAGAATCATCGCTATCTATCTGAAAACTAGCATCTGTGTAACCTCTTACAACCAGCTTCTCATCTCCTCCGTATATCAAGAACAAACCTTTAGTCCATTTACGGCACTTAAAAATATTCTTGACAGCTGTCCAGTGACCCTTACCTGGATTAGACTGGTATCTGCTCGTCATGCTCAAAGCATACGAGACATCAGGACGAGTACATATCATTGCATACATTATAGAACCAATTGCCGAAGCATATGGTACTTTACTCATACGGTCCTTATCATCTGATGATTTAGGACAGTTTTCCTTTGAGATCACTATCCCATGAGACACTGGGACATATCCCCTCTTTGCCTCTTGCATCCTAAAACGATGCAACACCTTGTCAATGTATGTACTCTAACTTAAGCCGATTAATCTTTTAGATCTAACTCTATAGATCTTGATCCCTAAGATATAGGTAGCATCGCCTAAGTCTTTCGTAGAGAAACTTTTTCCCAACCAAGTCTTCACAGCCTGTACAGAAGGAATGTCATTCCCTATTAGTAATATGTCATCTACATATAATACTAGGAATGCCACATGGCTCCCACTAACCTTTTTGTAAACATACATCTCATCCTCATTTTATATGAAGCCAAACTCTTTGACTGTTTCATCAAAACGGATGTTCCATCTTCTAGAGGCCTTCTTTAATCCATAAATGGATTGTCGCAACTTACAAACCATTCTAGAAAACCTCGAATCGACAAAACCCTGAGGTTGTGTCATGTACACATCCTCTTCTAAGATCCCATTTAAGAAAGCGGTCTTGACATCCATTTGCCAGATCTCATAATCATAATAAGCTGCCATCGAAAGCAAAATCCTGATGGATTTGACAATAGCTACTGGTGAGAAAGTTTCATCATAGTCAATACCATGAATTTGCTTGAAACCTTTTGCCACTAGTCTTGCTTTGTAGGTCTGTAAATTTACATCCATGTCAGTTTTCTTCTTGAAAACCCACTTTCACTCTATGGGTTTTACCCCATCAAGTGGTTAAACCAAAGTCCATACTTGGTTTTCATACATGGAATCCATCTCAGATTTCATGGCCTCCAGCCATCTCTCAGAATCTGGACTATTCATAGCATCCTTGTAGGTGAGAGGCTCATCATTATCTACAAGCATCACATCGCCACTTTGAGTCAGGAGAAATCCATAATATCTCTCTGGCTCATGGCGAATCCTACTAGATCTATGAACGACCTGTGTTTCTTGAACAGTATTGTTCTCAACATCTTTAGTCTCATTCTGCTCATGTTCCAACTCTGGTTCAACATTATTTTGTAGTTCTCGATCCTCATCGTGATCTATTGTCCTCCCACTATTTTTCTTAGAAAGCAGTTCTTTCTCTAGAAACACAGCCGTTCGAGCAACAAACACTTTGTTCTCAGAAGGTTTATAGAAATAATACCCTTTAGTTTCTAATGGGTATCCTACAAAATTACATTTATCTGATTTCGGTCCCAGCTTATCAGAGACCAAGCGTTTCACAAACGCTTTACATCCCCAAACCTTCACAAATGACACGCTATTACGTTTATCAATCCATATCACATATGGTGTCTTTTGAACTGATTTTGAAGGAACTCGGTTTAGTGTTTGTGTAGCCGTCTCTAGGGCATAACCCCAGAAACTGATTGGAAGATCCGCATGACTCATCATCGACCGTACCATGTCCAACAAGGTACGATTTCTCCTTTCAAATACCTATTCCATTGTGGTGTTCCAGGAGGAGTGAATTGTGATACGATACCACATTCCTTTAGGAAATTCTTGAATTCCAAGCTTAAGTATTCCCCCCCATGATCAGATCGTAAAGTTTTAATACTTTCAGAATGTTAGACTCGGACGCTCTACTGATGGATTTGACCCCTTTCGCGATGCACATTATAGGGATTATATAATATGGCCCATGGTGGTTTCTTTGTACAACCTTCCCTCATCTATGTGTACTAAGGCTCCATACATGTTCATGCCTCTTCTTATTCCCGGACCGATGGATCCGATAAAAAACTTACATATTTATTTTAGGCCGTTAATTAATGAATTAAAATTATTATGGTATACTGGGGTGGAAACATATGACAGGTTCTCACGTACAAATTTTATGATAAAGGCAACACTTATGTGGACAATTAGCGATTTTACTACACTTGTCATGCTAAGTGGCTGATCGACCAAGGGTAAGTTGTCATGTCCAATTTGCATGGGAGAGGTAAAAGCTAAAGAACTAAAGCATGGTGGTAAACCTACTTTCTATGGCACCGCACCATATTTTCTGCAACCGAATGATCCCCTAAGAAAGAGTCCAAGGTTTGGAAGTATTGAGAAATGGGAAATATTTAAGTTCTTGACGGAGAGGTTAGTGAATTTAGGAGAACTCGTGCTTCTTTTAATCAACTGGTGAATACACTATAAGTTTCTAGTACTTAAATGAAAATGTTGATATATGTAGTTGTTATAAAGGAAAATGATAGTGTCGACTCATGGATGTATGATCTTTATGATCATATTTTCTCTATAATTTTAGTTAATTTTGCATGAAATTGGATTATTTTTTAATTAATTTATATGTTTTATTTTAGGAAAAAGGAATTTCTTATAATAGAAGGACTGTGACTTAAATTGCAAAATTTGAAGTGAATTCTAGCAAAATTCGGATTTTCGGATCAGCTTGCGCAGTGTTCAATGTTTTGACTATAACTGGAGCTTCAAATGTCAGATTGAGGTGATTCAGATGCCGTTGGAAAGCTTACGAGAAGACCTTTAATTCAAGTGTGGTTTCAGATTTTATTGGTACTCCAAACTGCCCAGAAAATTACCAGAAACAGATAGCTCGAATTTCCTACTTTGGAATCCTACTATATTAAAGAAACTCCTTTATTTTATTATTAAATAAATAAATAATACTATTAGTTAATTAGATAGGAATTGCATATGATATATATTCTGCAGTAGATAGTAAAAAAACATGTACTTGACTTCATGAGAGAGCGGTTACACACAAAATAGAAAGAGAAAACACGAGGAAGAAGAACAAGCTGGAAGCATTCAAGAGGAAAAGCCTTAGAGAGATCAAATTCTAGAGTTTTTATCTCCTCCTCCTTCTTTTCTTTATTGTAACCTTGATATTATGTCTTCATTCTTGTATATAATACTCTTGGTTGTGATGTTGAACTAGTTCTCTTTCTAGGCCTGTAATGGATTCTTGTATTTTTTATATAGATTATTCCTTGATTCTCATTTATGGTGTTCATTATAATTCCTTATAGTGATTTGAGTTTAATGCTTTTTAAGGAATGATCAACATTGTGATTTAGATTGACTTGGAAAAGAAAATCTATGTTAAGTCACTATCACATGGGATTAGTACTACTCCCTCCGTCCCACTAAATTCTTAACACTTTTTTTTCACTTTATGGCACGCATTTTAAGGATAGTTTCATAACTTATTTTTAAAATTTTATTTTCTTGTATAAAAATAGGATTGTTCTATTTTTATACAAAAAAAGAAAATTTCAAAAATAAGTTGTGGAACTATCCTTAAAATTCACCATAAAATGCGTGCCAGATACCCTATTTTGAAACGTTAACAACCGGGCGGGATGGAGGGAGTATATTATACTAATTTATGGTTTGGATAGGAATATACCTGATCACCCTTGATAGTCAAGTATAAGGCTGAAGTTAATGCGGTTCAGGAACTTACATTCTTGGTAGGAATACGGGAATTAGTTTATGAATTAGGACCACTTGAGATAATGAAGGTCCTTGTGATTATTTAGAAGCCTTGGACTAGCAATTAGAACACCAAAATAGAGATATTTGAGTAGTTTATTGAAAAGTACGAGATGAAGTTGATGGCCTAATTTTGTTAATCTTGGGATATTATTTGTGTTAGTATATTATCTAGTGATAATTAGTTTATGTTTCCAATCAACTTTTATTTCGACTTGAATTAGAAAAAAGATAGTGTGTGGTACTTATCAACTTAGACTTAGTCCTTGAGGGAACGAATTATATATTACTTGCTATGATACATGCACTTGCATCTAAATTGTAAAATCGCTAACACTTATTCTTCTATTTTTTTTCTTTCTTGTACTTTCCATTTTTTAGTCCCTGTTTTCCAAAACCCTAGCCGCCTCCCACCTTTTATGTCCTTTCTAGATGCGATTATCGTTTTCTTCTCCCTTTAATTCCCTGAATCTTGGATTTGACTCTCCATGTCTTCTTCTCATCACTTTACCTTCTCTTCTTCCGATTCTTCGGACTCGGACAGTGTTGCCGCATCGTAGGAGCTTCCGTCTCTTGTGGCCTTATTTCTTCGTCACCATGAAGTTACTGAGGATGATTTTCCAAAAGTTTCTTCGGATGAAAATACCTTGGCTCTTGATTCAAGAATGGATGATAGCGTAACACAAGGAGATAGTAGACTCCATATCTTCCTTATCAATTATATATAGTTGGGTGTTAAAAATGAATTGAGTTTGTTCACCTACTCGAATTTAAAGCATCAATCGGTTAGGGGATTCACTGGAAATTATGTTGGAGGTCCTATTGTCAATAGGGTCTCTGCTTGGAACAATGTTGGGAGCTCTATCATTGCTAGCATACCTTATACTTTTCGGGTGAACCACTCCCTCGTGAATTGTTAGGTGGATGATAATGGATTTAATTTCTTTACTCACGATATTCCTCAAAATCACCATAGTTCTATTTCAATTGATGTGAATGAGAAGAAAATTGTTAGAAATTTGTCTATGAGTAATGTTATTCCCTGCCTAGGATTTAAGTAAGAATCATGTTGTTATCCTTGATAATGTCAATACTAGCTAGCATTGTTGTTACTGATAGTGTTGTTGACCCAAGTGTTTCTATGATTGGGTTCTTGGTGGGGGACCAATTTGTCGGCACTCGTGTGTTTCGGAATTGGACAGGGGTTCTTAAAGTTTCTTTCCATAAATTGGGATACTTTGGATTTGTCTTGAAAAATATAAAGGAAAAATTGAAGCTTAAATCTGGGAGAAACTCATTCTCAAGAATAATATTCTTGTTCTTAGGCCTTAGCAAGAGAATGTGGACTTTTCACACTCTGATACACTATCACACTTTGTTTGGATTGTTAGACATTTGTTAATATATGTTATATTAAAAAAAATAAAATTTAGAAGTTTTTATTATTTTGGGTTTTTATTTGTACCAAAAATATGTATGCTATAAATCTAATTTTGAGTGGTCAAAGATATTATTCTTTCACCCGTTAGTTTTCATCCCATTGCTTTGCTACCGTTGTGTAGCTGTTACAATTTCATGTATTAAATTGCTAATATCTTTGTTTTTCAGTTACTAGTTTTAACCCTATATATAGAAGGAATGAAACAGGATTAAGACACGAAAACAAAAAAAGAAAGAATCAAGTACTACAGTCTTTTTCTGAATTTTATACAAACACCTGGTGCTCACTCTCTTGCATCAAATCAAACATTGTTACTAATCTATATTATATATCTTATATAGTTTTTGGGTATTTTTTGGAGCACTCGGGAAGTCTTTTGTTGCTATCCTTTTATCGTTCGTGCACGAGAAAGGAGAAATCAAAGTTTGGGTGTTGTACCGCTAAGGAGTTGCCGGAAAACCTTGCACGAGAAGGGGCACAATTCCTTAGGGCAGTATGAAAAAATGCCTCACCATGCCACTATCTAAACTATGTGATTTTAATTGCTATCTCAAAATATTTTGCATCTGTTTTGTCTGATAAATTGCTCGTAAAAATCTGCTTAAATTGCTTACTGCGTATGCTTACTTTTCTTCATCTGTTGTTGTGTTTGTGGACTAAGAATATTGAAATTTTACAACAATCTAAGGAATCGTGTGAAAGAAAATCTTTATTTCTTAGCTTAATGTTATATTTTGTTGTGCTGAAATTTCTCAGCCATTTCAACACTCTGTATTGTTGTTTACCTTAGATTTGTTTAACTGGAGTTTACATCAGATCAAAAAATCATAGCGGTCCTAACTGCTGACTTGTTTGTTGTTCTGTTAGTGTCACATTTTCAAAAAATAAATTGCCTGGTTCCTTATTCTGATCTGTTTAGTTAGTGTACTAATGATCTAAAGTTCTTTCAATTTGTAATACTTTCTGTCTTGTTCTTACACTCCAATTCCAGTTTGTTTAGTCACTATATTATTTATTTTAAGTTTTATATTTTGACATCTAGTAATTTAATTACAGTTGATATACTTGAGTTGCTATGGCTGATACAAGAGATGACATTCGTTTGGCTAAATCCGAGAAATTTAACGGCTTAAACTTTATGCGTTGGCAAAAACAAATGAAGTTTTGGTTAACCACTTTAGGCCTTATGAGTGTTTTAAAAAATTTGAATTCGGGGGCCTGATTTTTAAACGCCACGCGTTTAAAATTCAGGATAAGTTAGGGTTTTGGGTCTAGGGTTTAGGGTTGTAAACAAACCTAAACCCCAAACCCTAAACCCTAAACCCTAAGTTCGTGTACGGTTTATTCGTCATTCTATATATTTATAAAACCCAAAATGAAAAAGTTGAACCTCAAAAGTTAATTGTTGAACCCCAAAACCTAATTAAAATTGTACTTTTTAATTTTTTTAATTTTAAAATAAACTATAAACTAAAATTACAAAGAAAAAAACTGAAAATTCAACCCAAAATGCACATGCACAGGACAAACAATACGCATGCTACATTTGCGTAAGTGGAAGACGCATTGTAGACATGCGTATATTCCCCCTGACTGACCACGTGCCCAGATCAAATAAAGCATTTGCCATTCTATATAAGAGCAATACGCATAATACATGTGCGTTTAGTGAGTACGCAATTCCGAAATGCGCATTCAGTGGGTAGAAAAGGCAGTGTCTTCCGCAGGTGGGTATTTTGGCAGTGGGTTCCCAAAAGTAGTGTAATTTGATCATTCTTTCTTTAACAGATGTATAATATATATTATGATCATGTGACATGTATAAAAATATTGTATTAAGATCTTAATATAAAAATTTCATATTTTTTCTATTTAATCCAAGTTTAAAAAATAACTTATTTGTATTACTATGTACTATCTTAAATGGGTAATTTTAAATAATTTTTTTTACATATTTTACTTAAATTTATTTTTATCAAAAGTTTTTTAAATATTAGAAATTTTATAATAATTAAACATGTTAAAATAGGTTTAAAAAATATGAAAAATAGTTAGGTCCATTTAAATAAAATTTTAATAAATAGATCCTTAAAATAAGTAGACCGACCCAATACATGTCTTTATGTTAGTATAGTGGTCGAAGTTTGGTCAGATATGGAGGAAGAAAGACGTGGATTAGAAAGGAAGAAGAGACAGATGAGGATTAATAATATAATCTTCATAAATCTTAATATTTATGTGAATAATGATTCTTAAATAATCTAAATTGGATTTTTATTAATATCATATAAAAGAATAAATTTAATAAATATTAGAGGAATATATTTCAAATATATAAGTTGGTCGACAAAATATAAAACTAAAACTGATTTAACATAATAATTTCAAAAAACCATTCAACAGAGATGAAATTAAAATCAAAATTTTAAATTTATTCAACAAATGCATAATATTATATTATTATGATCATGTGACATGTACAAAATATTGTATTAAGATCTTGATATAAAATTTCATAATTTTTTCTATTTAATCCAAGTCGAAAAGAATAACTTACCTATATTATTACGATACTATCTTAAATTCTGTGTTTATACATGAATTTTATTAAACGAATTTGACGAAAAGACTAAATTATACATAATATCATTATTATTTTTAGAAATTTGGCCTACATCAACCAAAATATTTGATACATTTATTTTAATAAATAATTATATGAATACGAATTGGGGATTAAAATATTGTGAATATGTATATAGGTGCGATTAATTAATTAGAATCATGCTCTTATGTGATATAATCCTAACAGTTTATTTTTTATTCAATGTACCATCCATTTAATTAAATCAATTTTTTTTAACACTCAATAATCAATCCATGTCCACAACGTACCATCACCGCATTCAACACAGTAATCATTATAATCAAATCAAATCAAATCATTACAATTAAGCAATAATAACCACCACACAACCACCACATTCGGTCATGACCTCCCTATCACCACATCAGGCCATCACCTGATATATATCACCAATATCATACCAAAATCACTTGCTTTAAATAATATTTATAAAAAAATTGATTCAAAATTACAGCTAAATTCATGTTAGAGTTGCCCGGATCTGTTATCGTACAAAAATCACTTGCTTTAAATAATTATTATCAAAATATTGAATCAAATTCACAACTAAATTCATGTTAGAGTTGGCCTAATCTGAAGTTGCTATTCGTTAAAGTTAATAGCATCACCGTCACAATCGAATTTAGATTTCCAATAGATATTTACAAATATATGTACATCGACCTATATGTGTATGTATCAAGAAAGAAAGAGATTAAATTTTTTAAAAAAGATTAGAGAGTGTAATTATAGGAAAATGAACCGGTGACTGGAAATTGATGGTGATAGCAGTCGGAATCGATGGTGGTTGTCGAAGTTTAGTCGATATGGAGGAAGAAAGACGTGGACTAGAAAGGAAGAATAAACAAGTGAGGGATGAAGTAGATATGTGGGAAAGTGGGTAAAGTACTCATTAAAATGAACAATAAGATTAAAGGTAATTTAAAAATTGTGTGAAAAAACTTTGATTTCATATCATATTAGTATCATATTAGTAGTGAAGGTTCTCATGTAAGAATTTGGCTAATTATATATGGACATGATTATGTATATCGGGTTTGTATAGATTGTATATGTAATTATCACTATTTTTTTATAGGATTTAGGTAAAATTGATTATATACATTATTATAGAGGAGAAAATATGTTTAAATATGATATGTTTATGTATAATATTGTATACAATTATATTGCACTTGACTACAAGATTAAGGTAACCAAGAAGAAATGCAAAGATTTTTACTGAGATTAAAAAATGAGTTAGAGAAGCCAATAAAATGATTCTTTCGAGAAGAAATTTTAGAGTAAGGATAAATTATATTAAGGTAAAAATGTTGAATAAAAGAATAATAATTTGGTAATATATTATATCAATTTAATATGAGTCAGTAACACAAAATATAATTAACTGAAAATGTTCAATCAAAATATATTTAATCATTTGGATTATCTTAAAAAAAACACAAAATTAATCAATATAATATTAAAATAAAATAAATTTTATTAAAAAAAACAATAAATATTAAAAATATAATATTAAAAATAACCGTGCCGTGCCGGGTAATAGGCTAGTTGCATATAATTATGCAGACTCTAATTAATCAATTAGAAATTTGAGAAATTCAACATAAATGATAAATGGGAAAACCAAAATTCTTAGAGAAAAATCAGGTTTAATTACGATTCAGAATCTCATAACTATAGTTACAATCTTAAGAACAAGTTTAAAAGCAAATTTGTTAAGAGAGTGAGCTGAGGGAAAAACAGTTAGTAAGTCTGGATAAATGAACAGGGTGCAGGTGTTATCTTCATCAGTTCATGTTTGCATACATCTTGTCTTTAACAGCCTGACAACTGAACAGACTCGATTGAGAGCCCAGCAAGATGATGATCTATGTTTAAATCCCGAGCAGTCTTGGGAGAAACCAGCATACTGTAATCACAACCGTACTAACACTACTAAAAAAACTGCAATAGACATCATACCTTTAACAAGGGTTGCATTGACAACTTATGTTAAAAATCAAATTAACATGATCGTTTTAAAACAGATGTCTTTAAAATATTCAGACATCACTTCAATTATCAACCATAAAACTAACTAATATTTTGGTGAATTGAAAGTTTTTGGTGAAGAAATGGGATGGGAAAGAGGAGAGAATTAACAGACAAAGAAAATATTTTGTGTTAATGACTTTTACAATTAACTAATATTAAGAAATTTTTACTTTCTCTTTTTTCTCACATTCAAGCCTAGAAAAACAAATCCAAACAAGATTAAGTAATGCTACTCCTCATCAACATTACACCAAAAGGTTATTAAATATATACAGCACTACAAAAAATTTCATAAACTAACCGTCCTTAATTTAAACACTTTGTTCAATTCACCTTCATTTTTTAGCTTGATTGGTACATCTAAAAATTTTCCTAGCTAAAAATGTATATTATTAGAGCATCTCAAATGGTATTGATTAAGTAGATTGGCTAAATTTTAAAAAACTAATATGGTATTGGTTAAGTCGATTGACTAAATTTCAAAAAACTAATGGTTGGCTAAATTGCTCCAATAGGATTCGCTATGATGATTGATTATATTTAAAAAAATGCATTATTATTATTATTATTATTATTATTTTATTATTAATTTTTTTGGTCAAATTATGGGAAGAAAACGGACGGAAAATGACATGACATTTGCTATAGATCTCTATAGAGCTTCAACAAATATGACTAATATTGAAAAAATATAAAGAATTGACTAAAATTTTAGACAAAGGAAATGCCGCATTGGAGTGATGAATTTTTAACATATTATATATAATTTTCAATTTTAGTAAGTTATTTAAAATTTTCGCTAAAGGATTTGCCCATTGAAGATACTCTTAATTCAAGTTTATAATTATATTTTAAATAAGACATCCAATCTTCCTAGCAAAAAGAGATTTACAAAATATATCTATCATAATTAGCATATGATAAATTCAATGGGCAAATTATCTACTCTTGAATTTATCATATGCTAATTATGATAGATATATTTTGTAAATCTCTTTTTGGTAGGAAGATTGGATGTCTTATTTAAAATATAATTATAAACTTGAATTAAGAGCATCTCCAATGGATTTAATGGATTTTGGTGCTATGTGTATTGTAGTATTATAATACAACATAAATTAGATTTACTAAGAAATTTTTACTTTAAATAATATAAATTCTAGATAAATTAATTGAAATATCACATGAGATTTTAAGAAAATCTTTTAAGACGTTTTTCTATAAAACTGCATATGTGAATTAATGAGCAAATAAAAATTGGA
The DNA here is from genome assembly GCA_037693485.1 of Kitagawia praeruptora. Taxonomy (NCBI): domain Eukaryota; kingdom Viridiplantae; phylum Streptophyta; class Magnoliopsida; order Apiales; family Apiaceae; genus Kitagawia; species Kitagawia praeruptora. The sequence continues at coordinate 145,403,384 of CM075353.1, forward strand.
TTCTCATAATCTCCTAAAATGTCTTATAGATTTAGTAAAATGTATTACAGCTAGATTTCTTACTACATGTTTGTAATGATGAAATCAATATATTTGTAGATTTTGTAATTATAATTAATTTACTGTGACCAAAGTACTTAAAGGACATCATAAACAATCCAAAAATTAATAATTATGATATCCAACTTTATTATAATTTTTATGAATATAATGCGTTCAAACTACATCTTTATAAAGGTATGCGTGATCTCTGTGCCGATCAGTCACTATCCCAGACATTTCTACAAATTACAATATTACAGGAGTTTATTCTCTCTTGCAGATCATGTCCAGCTCCTCTTCTCAAAACGACCAGAACCCAAACAATACACCAGAAATGAAAGCACCTGCAACGATTTATAGTTGTCGATATTGCCCCTTAACATTCTCCACCCCGATGGCCCTGGGTGGACACCAGAACGCTCACAAAAGTGAGCGTGATGCTGAAAAGAAGAAATCAAAGTCCACACCAAACCAGTCATCTTCTTTCGGGACAATCTTGGAATCGTCTTCCTCTTCCTCAAGGTGGCTGGAACAGCTTCCCGAGACATTAAAAAGGAGAAGAATGGAGGAACATGTTAATCCAATGATGTTTGCTACTCACTCAGCCCATATGGTTCGTCCCTCAGCCTCTATGGCTCCTTGTCCCTTGGCTCTTTATCCCTCAGCCCTTATGCCTCCTCGCCCGTCTGCAGGTGCTTCGGCTCTTTTTCCAACAGCCCTTGGTCCTTCTCGGTCTGCCCCCTTGGCACCTCCTCCACCAGCAGGTATGGCTCCTGCTCTACAAGTGCCATTGGATCGTCCGCCCGATGCTAGAAGTACAATGATGTATGAGTTCTTGGGGCCTTCTGATGCAGCAAGAAATGCTGCTGTCGTTGCTGCTGAAGACCAGGAAGAGGTGGAAGAAGAAGAAGAAGATATCAATCTAGATCTTAAACTCTAGGCTTGGAGATGATTAATGTTCATCGTGTTTCATTTTTAATTTATTTGTAATTTGTTTAAGTTTCTTGCTGCATTCGGTTAATTGATATTGAAAGAATATTTATGACTCCGTAGCAAGATTGTTTTGTTGGTCTTAGCCCTTCTTTGTAATGACATTGTTCTTTATTTTTGGATATTTGTCCATTGTTTTATTTAACATCCTGGTATTTAACTTTTCCATTCATAATAACTACTGATGTTAGAAATTTTATGAAGCCTGATCTATTCATTCTCAGTGACAAACATAAATATTTCAATTTCAGTGACAAACACAAATATTATTTGTAAGGCTAGACAACTCACATATTCTTGATCATAAAAATTATTTTTGTATTAAAAATACATCAAGTACGGGGATGATTTCTTATATAACTTATTTAATTCGATCACTTACAAAATTTAGAAGGCAAATTAACTAATGGTCTTGTTTGATATTGTTAACGAAGGAATTTGGTGATAACAAATTTTGGAGGTTGCTGGAATAACGAAATCATGAAAATAGGGGGATTTGGGATTTTTGGATGTTTGGGGCTGGACTTGAGAGGTGTCTCGATTTGTCTCGTGTATCGGATCCTTTTCCAAGATGCCTGCGTACCTTATATTTATAAGGATCAAGCCAACGCAGTTCTGTGAAATTGATTTGTGTCTATCCCTTAGACTTTAGGGATAAATTTCGTTAATCTGGGTAATTACTGATTTTATCTGATTTAATCTTATCGTTGTGATATCTTCCTGATTTGAAGAATATCGTTTGAAGATATTTTCCGTTATTGATTGATTGAGATTGATTCTTTCCTCGTTTCAGGGAGAGGATAAAACTTAGCGATTAAGTTATAATTATTAATCTGAATTAATAATTAATAATATTGGAAATTTGGGAGATTATTAGACATGCCAAAAATCTGGCGTAACAACTACCCCCAGTTCTTCATTGTAGCTTGCTGCGGTGGAGAACTAAGCATGCTTCGATCTTCCAAATTTCCTGAGTCACTAAAACATCTAGGAGAGGAAGATTAGTAAATAATATGGAGCACCAAGGTGCCCGTAATATGCATGTAGATGTAAACGAGACAATATGCGAGATGCAAAAAAGAATAAGTTGTGTAGGTGTGAGAGAATGTATCTTGTAGGGTCATCCAATCATTATTCCACAAAGTCATCCAAAGCATTCCGAGTAATATCATCATCTAATCGAAGAAGGTCATATCTACCATGTCTTCTGGAGGGTATCCCCCTCAAAGGGGGTCATTTTTCTCAGAATTTTATAAATTTATGATACTCTCCTCAAAGGAGATCATTTTTAGTTCAGAAATACCCTCCTCACAGGAGGTGGATTTTCCGAAGCTCGAACCTTGATGAGGCGCCGAAAGTACGGACATCCCCACCGGAAGTACGGTTTTTGCAAGGATTTAAAAAATTGGGATACCCTCCTCAAAGGAGGTCGTTCCCCATTCCAGAAATATCCCTCCTCACCAGGAGGTGGATTAGCTCGTGCCTTGATGAGGCGCCGGAAGTACGGACATCCCCCCGGAAGTACGGTTTTTGCAAGGACTTTAATAATTTGGGATACCCTCCTCAAAGGAGGTCGTTCCCCATTCCAGAAATATCTCTCCTCACAGGAGGTGGATTTTCCGAAGTTCTCTTCATTTTCACTAAGACTCTCCTTAGAGGAGATCGTCTTTTAAATAAATTACGAAGACCCTCCTTAGAGGAGGTCGTCTAACACGAAAAATAAAGGAGACCCTCCTTAGAGGAGGTCATCTTCCCAAAGACATATCCATATCCCAAGATTTTTCCAAAAAATATCAGCAACACTTGAAGGTTCTTCTAAAAAATAATCAACTATTCGAATAAGAGCCTTCCAAAATATTACCCATGCAAAGGAGGGCTTTCTAAAATAATAAACTCACTACACCATAAACAGCCTGCGGTAACCCAAAAATTTTGTTACATTAGGGTGGTAAAATGTTACAATAGACCCATTTTTGGGCTAAGGTAACATAAATTATATGTTACATATTTCGATGTTACCTTAGGGTACCTAATGTAACTTATTTCACCCCTAGGGTAACATGTACTTTCGGGTTACCTTAGAGGTCTACTGTAACATAAAAATGGCATATTGCAACATAAATATTCGGTTATCTTAGAGTGCTTAATTTTTTTTAAAAAAAATGGGCCCCACCTGTGGGTTCCACTGGTGGGCCCCGCCTATGTACCTCACCTGTGCCCCCTATTTGGTGTACCTATTGTAACACTTATTGTAGCTATAGTAACATTTTAACTAGTCTAGCAACATTTTAACTAGTATATTGTAACACTATAACAGACTAATGTAACACTTTACCAAAAAAATTTTAAACAACACCTTTTTAAAAGTATACAATCCCAAAATACCATTCAACCACAATGAACCACAAAGGGATCCATCTCAACATCCAAACAAACTAATCAATTCTGATTCAACATCCAAACAAAACAAACTAATTTAACATTTGAACTAGAAGATAGAAGCTAGTTAACATCCATAACATAAGTACTTTTAACATCCGTTGCATCTTCTGTTCAAATTCTGATTCGACGACTCTCTTGACTCTGGCTTGGAATTCAGACTCGACGACTCTCTTGACTCTGGCTTGCAAATGACACAGTAACTAGCACGATTTATGTCCTGATCAGACCTTCTATGGTAATTATACTTGATTGGAAAAAAACTGCACAACGGGATCCAGGACAAGAAGATCAAAGTTAGGATAGAATTTGCATATTTTTTTACTAACTTAGAATATATTGCAAAGTTTAAAGATGACAAAAGTTGCAAGCAACAATAAAATAAGCATATACAACATGACTCATGAATAAAGGAATTGATCTTTCCTGGCAACTGCTACTTATGATCAAGTGAACCAGCTACTAAATTGACACAATACTACCCTCTAAAAAACATCATGAGTTAGTAATGTTAACACATACTATTTCCTTCCAGAAATGCATAATAAACCAACAATCCAGTCTAGAAATGCATACGGGTTACATTGTTCCCTGCCTAATAATAGTGCCACATACATTTCTTTACATAATGCCACCACACAAGGGAAGGATATCTAAAGTCAAACACATTCAAAGGTTCTAAAAGTAAAATTAGGTTCAGTTATAATAATGTGCATTTTAATCTGGATGATTATGCAATGAAAGCTTTTTCAGTTAAGTGATGAAACTGCAAGGTGGTCCCTAGTTCAAAAATCAACAAATGACCTAAACTTGCAGTAAAATCTAATCTTTTGGACTCATGAAAGACGAATTAAAACAAGAAATTTACCAAGAATGTTGTCAAGTCAGCATATAGAAAATCCAAAGGAGAGGGCACCATAGTAGCTTGATACTTACTTCTGTTGGTGTCATTGCGCTAGGAATGTATAGAACTTCACTTTCATGGACATAATCCAAAATCTCCTGCAGATGCTCAACCACAGTAAGCAAAACAAAATTAAAACACAAACATACACAAAACTGGGACAACCACATTCAGTGACATAAAGTTGACAATCTTAAATTATGACTGGTTGTAGCTATCTATTTTGCAAACAGTAACAATAATCAGTTAGAAGTTAGAAGATACCTTCACAGTTGCAGGACTCAAAAGAAATTTCACACCAGCATGTATGGCTTCTTTTGCATCTTGCAAACTTAAGACTGTCCCAGCCTACAGCATACTAGCGTCATGAATTATGACATGTCAAACACATATGCATTTTTCAAATTAATGACTACTTAAACTAAATAGACTGTTGTCCAATGTGATAAAAAGATAATGCAAGTTCCTAACTCAATCAAGTCTCCCCATGTGAGAAATTAGAGATAGAAACAATTTAATGTTAAAAAACTTAACAGACTGTTATTCCCCATAAGAGCACACATTTTCTTAAGTACTTAACAGAACTTTAGTGAAACAAGAAATCCTTGTCATGTCATCGTTACCAACTTCAACAAATTGGTCTATCGAATTATATAGTTTAGTGATTAAAGAAAACATAGATTGAGGTAAAGCGAAAGTTGAGAATGATGTTTACCCCTATACCCTTTGTTGGATATTTTCGCACCAAGTGTTGCAAAACATGTATAACAGGCATAACTTACTAGGAAAACGAGGTGTTAAAAGGAATGACAATTGACAAACGAAAATAAATAGAGAATTCATAACAAACCTCAACAAAACCAGGTGTTGAAACCACAATCTCTAACTAAGGTAATCACAAGTGAATTGATTATTATATATACAACCTCGATAAATGAATAATCACGTAATGAAGAACAAAGACAGAGGCTTACACACATAGGCTTACAAATAGAACAAAAACACCAAATTAAACATAAACATAAAGCATAAACAAAAAATACCTAATTGCAGGAAGCTCTAATTGCTGGGTGGAGAAAAGGTAGGCTGAGATTTCTCTTCTTGCCCTAATTGGAAGAAGCCCTAATTACTCTCGTCCGCTGAGAAGTGCGGAGAAGGTTGAGAGGGGGAGAAGTGCGGCGGTGAGATTGAGAGAAGTAAAGTGAATTGGGGGAATGTAAAGTGAAGTAAAGTAAAGTAATATAACGTCCCGCTCAACCCACAAAAAATCCCCCCAAAATATACAGTGATTTTTTTTGTTTTTTTGTTAAATAATATTTTATTAAAATATTTATAATTTAATATAAAAATTTTATCAAACAAACATGAAGTATTTATTAAAAAAATAACAATTTTGATATTTTTTTATAAAAAATGTTTTATTCGATTTTTTTAAAAAATTGGAGAAAATTTTTAACAATTTAAAAAAAATTGTTACAAAAAAATTGTGAGCAGGATTTTTAAAAAAATTATAATTTCTAAAAAATATTACAATTTCTAAAAAAATTATTTTTTGAAAAAAGAATTGATTTTAAAAAATAAAATAATTTTCTAACTCATTTTAAAAAAATTTTAACAAATTTTAAAAACTAAATTTATTTAAAGAATTTAATTAAATTAGATTAAAAGAGTTGGCAAGGCGAACTCTAATGTAACACGTACATATTTATGTTACATGCTTCAACACTTTCTAGCTATTGTAACACCATATTGGCTAAGGTAACATAAAAAACACAGGATGTAAACTGATTCCAAAATCATCAATCATGCCCTCTCCACAGCTTCCCTTTCCGCTCAACGGTAAACTCTTCATCCACCTCCGTTGACCTTCAATCTCATCCTCTATCCGTCGTCCACTTTCTTCATGCTCTTAGAATCCTTGTCCTCTTCTCTCCTCTCTGCTCATTCATCTTTCTTTTTTACTCGATCTGTTTAGCTTTCTTACTTTAGATGGGTTCTCGAAACTCGGAGCATTCCGGATCTATGAACTCTGATGAGTTTGCTGTTCTTAATGGGCACAATTATGCGGTTCTTGCCTCTAATTTGCTGCCTCTGCTGCAGTTTGAGGTGGATAATGAGTCTATTAATACAGATGTGGTTATTGGAGAACCTCTGTCTCCGGGTACGCAAGCTCATATGAGAGATCAAATTAATCTCATACTCAATGATGGGACAGAACAAATTGCTTCAGGGCCTCTAGCTGCAGCATCCTCTGGTGCCTCTCATGGAAGCACGAAAGTTTCTTCCCCCTTAGAAGTCACATCGGCTTTTGCTACGCAGGTACTTAACACTACACCTACTCACAATGAAGGGTTTAATGTGAAACAGAATAATAATGCTGAAAATCCGAATGTCACAAAGAAAGCAGTCACTTGGAGCTCAATTGTTGCCAAACTTACTGTAGATCCTAACCCTTGTATGAATAATGATGATACCATTATAACCTATAATGAAGATGGTTCTACTGTAATCAAATTCTCTAGAGATTATATGATTAATGCGCAGAAAAAATGGGATACTAGTATTATTGGTCACTTCATTGGGGGGGTTTGCTTTTAAATTTGTTCGTGAGCAAGCTAATCGAATATGGAGAAATAAGGGGTTGACTGGGGTTTTCTATAGCTCAAAAGGATATTATACATTTCGGTTTGGCACAATGGAAGAAAGAAATGCGGCTTTGAATCTTAACACAGTCCAAATGGGTGGGAAAACTCTTTATCTAATGCCTTGGATGGAGGGTTCAACATTCAAAAGAAATGTTGTTGAAAAGGTCCCTTGTTGGATCCGTTTGGTTGATGTTCCTTACTCTCTTTGGTCTAGAGATAGTCTATCTGCAATAGCTCGATCAGTAGGCAGACCCTTGAAATTTGATGATGCCACGGCTAAATTCGAACCCTTGAAATATGCAAATATTCAAGTGGAACTCGCTTACTCGGCTCCTAGACCAGATTATGCGTGGGTTACTGTTCTAAATAACGGTGTTGAAGAACAAGAAAAGGTCGAAATTCAATACCCTCAACTCCCTTATTCTTGCAGTATTTGCCAAGCTTTTGGGCACTCGCTTGCTAGATGCTTAAATAATCCAGATAGAATAACCAAGAAACGGAAAATGTCTACTTCTGATACTCAAGGAGAGTCACCTGCTGCTCATAAATCGGAATATGTTCAAAACATGGAATTGGTCCCATATGTTATTGGTAAGTTCTGTGGATGTGACGTGGTCATGGACGATGACGAAATCATCAATGAAATAGAAAAAGGAGATGATATACCGGAAGAGGGTGAATTTCAGCAACACCCAGAAAATGAGGATAATCTAGAAGAATTTGATAGGTTGCCGAAAGTAACAGATTGCTCGAATGACTTGGTAATGTGGAGAAATTCAACAGAGACAAATACAGTACAGGAAGATGGCATGGATGATGTTGCACGTTACATAGGCTTGCTTCGTTTGGTCTAGATGTCTTACAGCTTTGCCATCTCTGCGTGGGTGGGATTGAAACAGACTCTCACCTGTTTATATCTTGCCCCTATAGCAGTTTCATTTTAGCCAAATTAGGTGGCCTTGTTAAGTTTTTTTTTTTTTTTTGCTAAATTGCCTTGTTAAGTTTGATATTATTGGAACTAATTGGGTAGAGTTCTTCTCTCCGTGGGAACTATTTCGAACCACATACATATAAACATTGCACTCATTACTGTTCAGATCTTCTCGTATCACTTATGGAGGGAAAGAAATGCGAGATTACATGATAAAGGGGTAGCTGGTCCGAATAAGATTATTCAGGGTATCATGGTGGATCTTAAGGCAAAGCTTATCAACACAGAATGGTTCATCAATCATGCTAACTTACAGATATATAGGTGGCTTTTTTTTTTTTTGCTAAACTGCTTATATTAAAGAAAAACAAAGGGATTAACCCATGCTCTATGACAAACCATAAAGGTGGCATGAAAGAAGCAAACTAACAAGAAATCATGATGCTAGCCAACTACTGAAAGAGTTTGTACATGAATACTTTGAAAACCAAGACGAAGAAGATACACGACACTTAATGTCCGTAATAATCCCGGTGATCATTTTTGCTGGGTGAAGTATGCTTTTGTTGTGAGCTCGAGAGTTTCGTTCTCTCCACAAATGATAAGAATAGACCTGGAGAGTAAGAAGGGCTACATGACGAGAAACAGGGTGCTGAATATTAAGCCAAGAATGAAGCAATTCAAGCCAAGAGTTTGCTTGAGTATTGAGGCCATTCAAAGTTCCCAGCTGTAGTAATACGTGGCTGCCATACGTGCAATTCAAGAATAAATGGTTAATGGTTTCGTGACCTCCCACGCATAAGTAACAAGAATCATGGACCTGAAGGCCAAAAGATGCCAAGCGATGCAAGGTATTTAGACGCCCTTGACAGACCAGCCAAAGATGATGAGCGTACCTTGGGACAGCTAGTCTATGCCAAACACCTTTATGCCACGTAACATTACTCATTTTATGGCGAATAGAGTCCCATATATGTCTGATTTTTACCTTTGAAATCGGTCGGTCGTCCCAAATAATTACATCCGGTTTGGAGAGATCGAATGAAGGATGATTAAAAGTAGTCAACCAGTGCTGCAGAACTGTACTAATGTGATGTATCCTTTTGTTGGTTGTCGGTAAAATCCAGGCACCAGAAACAATAAGGTCATGAACTGTAGCGTTGTGCACTGAAGAAGCCTGAGAAATGATATTGTCGTGTTTGTTATTAGCCAGACAGCGAGAATCCCACCAAGGGTCGAACCACAGAGATATTCTTTGACCATTCCCAATTTTGTACGAAACAAATTGCCTAGCCAGTGGACGAAGTTGGAGAATTCTTCTCCAAATCCACGAGCAGCCATTTGGAAGTTCCATGGTCCAAAAATTCTTATGCTTAAGAGCTGTCGTAGTGATCCATCTAGGCCATAAAGAATTAGAGCCATTAATAATTTTGCACAAATGAAGTAAAAGCTGAGCCTTATTCCACTCTTTCATACTTTTTAGACCCAAGCCCCCTTCTTCCTTAGGCAAGCACAAAGTCATCCAGCTGACTTTGTTTCCTCCCTTCGTTGTGTTTCCTTTCCAAAGAAATCTTGTGAACAGCTTTTGCAAAGTATTGTGCACCATCGTAGGTAACATGAAGTGATTCGTCCAAAAAGACTGCATAGAGAATATTAGCTGCACTCTTCCAGCAAGAGATAGGAAGAAATTAGTCCAAGCCTGCTTGGGTTGTTTTCATAGAGTTGTTTCCTTTCTTTCCATTCTATCTCTTGTGATAGTTTGGCGTAGATAGTTTCTATCTTTGCTACGGCAAAGATCAAGGGTTAACCCTGTTGTACTCATATAGACACCTCCCCTTTATAATGTAATGACTCTAGGGCCTCGCCCCTACTTATCAACTTTAGGGCCTCGCCCCTACCTTGTATTACATGAAGACATTTTTACTTATCAACTTTACGCCCTGCTCCCGAGTTTTTTAAGGGAAGAAAGCAAATGAATGCAAGGGAAAGTAAGTGAAATGGATTGTAATGAGTTTCAATCGCTTGCTCCCAAGTTCAAAAATTAAAGAGTGAAATTACTTTCATTCATGTGCTCCCGAGTTGGAAGGAAAGCATCAAATTTGTTTTTAAATTACAATCTTATCCTTTTATTTAGAAGTTACATTTTAAGTAATAGGGGTATATTTGTCATATCAGCTTCTTTTTTATTTATCACTTGCACTTGCTTTCCTTTTCATCCCACATTTGGGATGAAAGTTTTGGGAGGAAAGTTGAAGAAATTTTCATTCCATTTCACTTGCTTTCCTCTCTAAAAAAAACTTGGGAGCACAAATATGAATGCAAGTGATACTACTTACTTTCCTTTTCATTTGCTTTCCTCCCTATTTACAACTCGGGAGCAGGGCGTTAGGGCCTCGTCCCTACTATGGCATTAAATGGGTTCGTTTACATTCATTATTGTTTGTTAATTTTTGCATTCAAGCTTCACTTGTTTGTTAGAATTTTATATCTTAAAGGACTAGTTCAGCACAACGATGCGAGGCTACTCCCCTTCAGACAACAATCTATTGAAAGGCATATTACTTATACCAGTGCGATCCCTAACGGTTCGCACTTAATGATCTCACGAGAATAGGTCGCACTTACCACAATCAAAGGAATCTAATTAACGAAGACAAACTACACTATTATGAAGACAATTAACATGGAAGCACATGCAATTATATTGGAAACATGGATGAAAATTAAAGTTATGTGGGTCGCCTTGCGATCCCAAAGTTACATCTCGCGAGGTATTTAAAGGGTACCCGCATCCCTAGTTCAAGGACTTAAAAGTATTAATGGTTGCAGACAAATTATGGAGCATTCTTATCTTGATTGGCTTTTGTAGCCTCCTCCGCCAGCCTCGCTTCCTCCGCAACCCGAGCTTCCTCAGCGAGGCGCTCCTCCTCAGCATCCTCCTCAGCGATCTGCTTTTTTAAGGTCTCAGCGAAATCAGCATTCCCAGGCCCAAGCTGATCCCAATCGAAGTCAGGGATCGTTCGAATGAACTCTTTCATAAAGGTAACTTGACCTTTGGCGAGGAATATGCTTTCAGCGTTGTCTAGAGAAGCTTGAGCAACAGCCAGATCGTTCTTCACCTTCTCGATCTCCTCATCCTTCTTCTTCAGGGCCGCTTCGCTAGAGTTTTGCAGATCTTTTAAAGATTTCTCAAATTCATTTCTCTCTTTGCGGGCAGTCTTGAGGTCTGTAAGGAGGTTAGCGGTGTCATAAGAGAGTTGCTTCTTGTAGGTCTCCTCCAGAGATCGCTTGTCTTCCACCTTTTGGAATTCATGGACCTTGACCTTATTCTCCAGCCTCACGAAATCCCTAGTATGGGCAGCTTGACGAATGAAGGCTTCGGCAAGGCACTTTGTTACTGCAGCTGCATTCTCCTCAGGGGTCGCTGCTTTCCACCAATTGGAGGTTTCAGCTTCCTCAGAATATTTTGTCCCAAGAGAAGCGAAGAGATGTTGCGATGCGGTCCCGGGGACAATTCCAGAAGGAGGTCGAGAAGATCCATCCTTCTGCTCTTCTATTATGGGCCTCTTCAATGGAGTCTGGTCAGGAGACTTTTGAGCAACATCACTACCAATATTGGGTTGGATTGGGAGGTCGCTAACAGTTTTTAGTGGAGTTGTGGATTTAGTAGGAGGAGTTTTCAATGATAAATCTTTTTTAGCCGCTGCACCTTTTTTGCCTTTCGGCTGAAGGAAGGGAGGAATTGGGCCACTCTGGTTCGACATACCTGTACAGTAAGAAAAATACAAGTTAAAAGACAGTTCAATTAAATATATACGAAGATATATACAGTTGAACAAATAAAAGGGGTAATGCGATCCCTAAGTCCTATTGCTATCAGGGTATACCCTCATTTACTATCTCAACGTGAGAAGACGAGGCCTCTTCTTGCACTTTCCTCTTCCGCGAGGATCGCACCGCAGTAGAAGGCCTCGCTTCAGGAGTAGATCCTACGCCTTCCTTAAGAAACCCACATTCGATGAGGTTTTCTAAGGATAGGAGGGTTCGGATATTTCTTTCGGCGGGGGTGGATTTGGTCAACACTTCATCAGCACGGCGTTTCTCTTCGCCTTTCAGAACGGTGCGAACTAGACCAACTGCGATGCCAAAGGAGTTGTTAATTTTGAATAGTTTGAAAAGATAAAGTTACTATTTGGATAAATAGCTCACCAGGCAGGTAGTTGAAACTTGTCTTTACCCTGGGGACCTCGTGTATGTACAAGAATGGCTCTTTCCACGACCCCGCATTACTTATTGCCCCAGGAAGAAGATCTTTCTTGTTGAACTCAGGCCATATGGAAAAATATACATAGCCAAAATCTTTAACTCCGCATCGCTTTAATTGAAGAAAATAACCCATTGTCTTTGCATCAAGACGTGGGTATCCAAGTTTATGGTAGAGAATATAAAGAGCAATCATAGCCCTATATCCATTCGTGCTTATTTGAATAGGGGCCAGAAAGTAGGTCTCGCAAACATCCCTGATGAATGGATGGAGGGGCGAGGAGACACCTATCTTCATTAAAGGTATTGTTAGCACCATTCTCGGAACCCTGCCCCCATTCTCTTTATGGTTGAAGCGATAGCATCGCATTTTCTTCTTAGGGAGGATGATTTTTCCCTCTGGACGAAATCTTTCGACCCCTTCTCTAATTGTCTTCTCTGTCAAAGACGAGGACATATCACGGCATGCAAGAACGCGAGGCTTGCCTGATTTAACTTTTGAGCCGGGCTCGATATTTTCGGGGCGAGGCCCATCAACATATATAACCCCCTCTAGCTCTGGTTGAGGGGTCGGTACATAAGGTGTAGGCGATGCCTCAGGGATGTAGTCATAATCTTTAAAGTTGACGACCCTTGCCACCTCTTCAAGGCCCCCGTCATCTGATGAAGGTTCCTCGTAGTCATCATCATCAGAGTTGACCTCGTTGTCGGCCCCTCCTTCCATGTCATAGTAGGCATCGCCCAAGGAGTCTACTGGAGAGTCACTCAGGACGATGGGTGAGTTAACCTTTTTACGAGGCACCTTAGCAAGAACTTGTGCTATTTGCGAATTGAACTCCTCTCCTTTTTTCCTCAATGCTTCCACCTCTCTTTCGGTGTCTGTCATATTGATCTCGGGTTCGTATTGGGCTGGAAGAACATCTAGGGAACGATCCCGCGAGCCCGAAGCTTGTTTTGTTCTCCAAGAGATTAAAGGAACTTCTCTGGTGTACTCTTCATTCGACCACAAGGGATCGAAGTATAATTTAAATGAGCTTTCACTTGTAATTGTGACCCTGGCAATATTAGCGGTAGCCGCCTCGCTAATATGCACACTGGGAATTGGGGATGGCGTCCTTGAGCTGTCGTCTTTTGACATCTGAAAAGAATGTGGAGAATTAAGTGTGTGCCCTTACAGAAAGCAAAAAGGGAATAAGGGGAGAAAAGAATAAAAAGACAGAGGTTCTACGTGTTCTCACATCGCTCATGAGGTTTACATGATGTTACTATCCTAAGTAATGTGCTATATTCTACTGATAGGGGATCGTTATTCTATCTAAGCGAGGCGGGGGTCGTAGGCATAAATTAGTTCTATGGGATCGCAGTCAAAGGGGATCGCATCGTTTATGATTAAAGTTATTTAAATATGCAATTATGATGGATATGAACAATATTAAGTATCAAGAAAGAACGAAGACTTACTTTTTTCAAGAAAAGATGAAGAAATCTGTAGAACTTGGAGATCGTTGTGATTAAACTTGAAAATTTCTTGCTTTTGATCCTTGAGCAAACTGACGGCACTTCGACAATATGTTTGTTAAAGTGAAAAAGGAAATGATTGTGACAGGAGTATATATAGGCATGAGGAGAGAGGATGGTATGGGACACGTGTCAAAATCTCAGCCATTCAACACACATCTCAATACATGACAACTGTGCAACCCTTTCAAATTCTTAAAGTTGGGGTCGCAGCGGTTCCGACAGTTGTATCTATAATAAAATTACAGCTTCGCTTCGCGAGTGGAAACATTGGATTTTTGAGTCCACCTCGCATTTTCAATGGCAACATGGACTCGGGGGTAGTTGTTATGCCCAAATCTGGCATAATAATTATCATGATTTAATTAGCTAAATTAATGATTCGTTATCTACAATGGGCCTCGAAGATAAAGATTGGGTCACTAAAAGCCCACTGTTGGAATCAGCCCAGCCTAACTACAGGGCCACCTCGTTTCTTATCAAGTACAAGGGATCGCTTCTTGCTATCATCATATCTACAAACCAACACAGGATCGCTATCTCACTCTCTGTTAGAAGGCTCATAACTAGACCCCGCGAGGTCATATGAGTATTCATACATTTGGATTCGCTTTGCGGGACTCGACCCCTCGAGGTCGCATGCCTCGCTTATGCTGCATCTCTGCTAGCCTCGCCAGTGAGGTCACATTCTTGTCCATGCGAGACCGTCGGTTTCCTTCTATAAACCATGGATCATGGATAGGGTCAACAACTCATTGCCACGTCAGCCCTAATCTAATGGGCTTGGGCTATGACTTATCTTCTAAAAACCCTAGCCCGGCTAGGTAACTTGCTACCCAAGAACTACTACGGCTTGATCCCTATAAATAGGGTACGTAGGCACCTTGATAGGGATGAGAAACACTTCACCCTTGAAATCACCTATCAAGATCAACCACATCTATACACACAAACCCTAACCCTTATTCTTCTTTTATAAGCTTTATATCCGTATTTAGCTCCGTTAATCCAACAACCTCCTAAAATATTGTTATACAATATTCTCCCTATAACAAGAACATATAATAACATTTACATTTTAGTTTATATATTCTTAATTAAATGGTTTAGTGTTAGTTACCTCTTGGGTCGTTAATACTGTGGCTTGTCGGTCGGAGAACATGATCGTATAAATTTAGACTTGTACTCCACGATCTTTACATTGTTCTTAAACACCAGGAGAAGAAGAAGCCACGCCAAACAATGCAAATTTCAGGACCCATTTAAGTATACATAAATAGGAAAAAGGACACTTGCCATGTATATATTGATTAATTAATAATGAATTTAAAACTTTATTCATAAGAAGTCGGTCCCAAATGTTTAGAATTCAAAAAAGTATTATTTATTGTCTCTCTTACCTTTAAGATACCAATTAGGCGATTACAAAATTCAATAAAAAAATGTGTATACCATTATTTAATATCAACCTCGTAAGATAATTCAATTTATTTTTATTGTTCCCAATTTTATAGATTTTTGTTGAAATTTGTTAAAATAAATATTTATTTATATAACTTATAAATCTATTTATTCAGACAAATATTTAATCTATAGACTTGTATTATTTTCAGCACAAATAAACTTAATACTTCTAGCCTCTGTTCTAAAAGTCGGCGATTAATCGCTGTTCGGTAAGGAACCGGATTGATTTTACAAAAATCGGCCAAAAAATCATTTTTTTCGAAAATTCGGGATTAATCGGTCAAAAATCGGTCAAAAATCGGCATTATTGATAAAAAAAATTGAAAAATATGTAGAAAAATTAAAAAAAAATTCAAAAAGTATAAAATTGAATAAATTTTAAGAAAAATATTATTCTCATATACGAAACTAATATTTTAAACGGTTAAATCATGAATTTTATCAATTTTTTCTCTCATATTGACCCCAATTCAAAAATTAGATCTTAAAATTTATATTTACTTTAATAATGCTATATATTTTAAATATATTTGTATAAATATATTATAATTATTCATGCATAATCAAAATAATAAAATAATTATGTATATTAATAATAATTATATTTAAAAATAATATTAAATTTGTTCCGATTAATGATCCGATTAATCATTTCGATTAATCCCCGATTACCCGATTAATCTCTAGACGGTGCCTCCACCAATTAAATCCGATTCCCGCTTTTTACGACACTGCTTCTGACTAAGTTAAAAACTTCTGTTTTGACAGCTATGTTTAAAACTTGAATGATAAGAGTATGACTACAAAATATTTAATATACCATACTTAACCATGCATGCAAACTTATCTTAAAAAAATGGTCGGATAAATTAGTAGTTGTTGACCATCTAATTCCAAATGCACAAATAACAAATCTTCCTACTACCTTTTGACTTGGTGGATCATGGTACTTGTATCAAGGGTTCAAACTGTATGTATATCCAAGTTTAAGACTTGAATTTTGGTGTCTGATCGACCATATGTTTAGCTCTATATATTCACACTATAAGTTTCAATATGCCTACTAAAAAGAGGAATATTAACAAAGATCAACCAAATTAATAGTGGTTCAACCTCTATCTCTCACTCTTTCGGAAAAGTCATAAAACTCCAAGTTTGGTAATATTTTCAAAGTTTAGCAAATACAAAACAAAGTATCCAACTAGAAGGGTTTGGGACTAAATATTCGTCTATTGTAAATTTCGTTATAAGTATTCTAGCATTCAAGATCCTAATTCCTTGAAAATTTTGTCATAAATTTAAAAGAAAACTTGCAACAACAAAAAATATGTAAGATAGTATTTGCTTGTTGGCCAGTTCCACACCCTTCATTCATCATGCCAATTCTTCACGTGCCATTTTGCCAAGTCATCTTTCCATCTCCCAATCATATTTTGCTTATTGTACAACTCCCGTTGAAGTAATTGTCAACTATAGTTTGCAGATAGAGACCTAGAGAGAGGAGAGAGAGTAAAAGCAAAGAGGCCACCTAATGACTTCCTACCCAACAATGCAAACATTAGCATTTCAAAAACCCCACCTTATATAAACTCATCAATAACATGCTAAAACATAAAGCATCAAACTTTCTTATTCATACATTAAACATTTTTCCGAATAAAAATGGATTGGATCAGGGGCAACACTGTTGGCCGTGGATCCTCTGCCACCGTCTCTGTTGCTACTTCTTGTCAGTCCGGGAATATTTTTGCCGCTAAATCTGTCGAATTTTCCCAATCCGAGATGCTGCAAAGAGAGCAAAAAATTTTGTCCACCTTAAGCAGTCCTCAGATTGTTAAATACATGGGGTATGACATTACAATGGAAGACAACAAGCTCATGTACAATCTCATGATGGAGTACGCCCCGGCTGGCACACTATACGATGCAATTCGAAGTCAATGCGGACGACTTCAAGAATCTATGATTGGTCAGTACACAGATCAAATTTTACGAGGCCTAGAGTACCTTCATTCAAGTGGCATAGTGCATTGTGACATCAAGGGCCAGAACATATTAATAACCGAAAGTGGAGCTAAAATTGCCGACTTCGGTTGTGCCAAGTGGACTAATCCTGAGGCCTCGGCTACCACGACAATTTCTGGCACGCCAATGTTCATGGCACCGGAAGTGGCACGTGGGGAAGAACAGGGTAGTCCAGCTGATATATGGGCACTTGGTTGTACAATTATTGAAATGGCCACCGGGATGTCACCGTGGCCTAATGCCAATAGTGATCCACTCTCAATTCTTTACAAAATTGCATATTCAGGAGAATTGCCAAATTTTCCAGTTTTCCTCTCTACAAAAGCAAAAGATTTTCTCAGCAAATGTTTGCAAATAGATCCGAAATCGCGGTGGACAGCTAAACAGCTCATCAACCACCCGTATGTCGAAGAATTCAATTTAAGCCAAAGGCAAAATCAAAAGTCCACTACAAGTTCTCCAACAAGCATTCTTGATCACAGGGCTTGGACATCCACAGAAGAATCTGAAACAATAGATGATATTTTCGAAACAAAATCAGCATCTTTATCGCGGAAAATCGGAGGGCTATGGTTAAATTCAAGAGCACCAAACTGGAAATGGGAGGAAACGTGGATCACAATTAGAGAAAATGTTGAAGGTGTGAAACAAGACAAGAATGTGGAGGGCCAGTGACATACAAGAATGGTTGGTGATGATTTGGAGCTGGACAGTCTGTAAATTTTTCAAAATCATGGGTGAAAATATTATTAGTTGTAGAAATGGTAGCAGTAAAATCTAGTTGGCTTGCACATGTACAGATAATAGTTGCAATGCAACTACTAACTAGTAGTGGTTATATATATCTAGAGGTCTAGTAACTAATTTTTTGAATATATTTCAATGAAAACGTGGTTAAGCTAAACAATAGAATAGTATAAGCGTTTTTTTTTTCTTTTAATTTGATAAAGACAGACTTGAATATAGTTTAGACAGCTTTCACAGTAAAAGAAGTCAGATTAATTATTACTTTTAATTGGATTTAAAAATATAATTCACCTCATTATTAATAACATTAGTACTGATGTATAATAATCAAAACACCTCATTCCACATTGTGTTATATCTTTGAAATGTGATTCATGAAACATGATTCACATGGAATTTAAAGGCTTATGTGCTCTAATGGCTTTATTCGCTAAAATACATTCTCCAGAACTCCTCCTATCAAGTATCTTACTTCTTACTGAAGTTGCATAAAATGTAGCAAATGACTTGGCAGACTTGCTATTACTAAAACTTAGCTAATACTCCTTCCGTTTCAAATTAGTAATCCACTTTCAAGAAAAATTTTGTTTCAAAATAGTTGTCTCATTCTTACTTTTAAGGCAATTTTTTACTTAAACTTCCCATATTATTTTTGAGTTTTAATTTTCAAGATTGACTTTATGTACTTATTTATCCAACCAATACAATAAATATGGGTAAATATGGAATTAGATCATTAATGATTAAGTTTCTTAATATGCGTAATTTTTTGAAAATGGACTACTAATTTGAAACGGAGGGAGTAGTAAAAATACCAAGCACCGTTTGTTATTGTATGGGCCAAAGTGGACTCAGCAGTTATGACAATTTTTATTACAGATTACGTCTCTAGGCCCAACAAGGCTATTTTGATTAAGGATTGTGCACTCGGGTCCATTTTTTATTGTTGGGCTGCCAAAAAACATTCGGTGTACTTATCTATCTGCAGCAAAACTTTTGTGACATTCTGGAGATTTAGGATTGCTTGCATAGCCTTTAATCTTTATCCTCAATCCAAGTCTGTGTACTTAACATTTACTGCAATCTGGATTTTGGAAACTGTTTTTCTACACTTTATAAGTGTTGTTGCCTTGGTAACGTACAATAAATAGGTAATCCAAAATAACACTTTATAAGTTTCATGTGGCTACTGCATGAGAAGGGTTGATTTGATCAACACTTTACAATCATTTATGCAACGCTCTTCGTGATTCTGCAACAATGATTAAAATATGTTGAAATTATTCTTTTCTTCCAAAAGTTATTGTGAATCTTTAGTCATTCAGTTGCGGAACTAGAAGTAGTAGGAATGAGATCGTCACATGGTCTTAAAACTAGATCAGCATTGATAGCACTATACACCATTAAGACAAGAATAACAAGAACAGAACACGCAGATAGGATCATCATCAGCATGTAAGCTATGAAGCTTTTTACTTCATGCACGTACTCAGTGGAAGATAGTGCCAGTATCGTTATTGGATAAGAGTAAGCCCACCATGCAACGTTGAACTTCCTCATTGATTTCTTGAATAAGTATGGCCTGCATATCTATTTTTTATTTGCAGAAAACAAATTTCAGAAGATGAATATGTATAGATTTAACCTGTACTCTGTTGCCATTGCATAGACATAACTTGTATGGTAGTAAAACAAAATGATAAGGGACTTGACTGCTGTACTAATTCTCAAGGTCTTCTCTAAAGATTTATTGTAACAATTATTATCTTAATTATTATCTTGCATAGTTGTTAAGACGAAAATGCATATACTTGAGTTTGCAAAAGCACACTTGCATACTTCTGCTGAAGTTGTTACTATCCCTCCGTCAACGTTGATTTTTACGCTTAAAAGTGACAGCTTAGTTACTAATTAATCCTATTATATAATAATCTGATGCCGTGATTAACCAGACACTTTTATAACCAAATGACACCAGAAATATTTTAGCAACTATTTTCTGACTATAAACAGGAACACTCTGTCTTTATACTAGGTAGCTAGGTACAATTCTCACCAGGGAAATGAAGACAAACAATGAAAGAAAGAAGAGCATCTTCGAAAATAGTCATATTTTCCGGAGATGGAGATCCAAGTTAAGCTGGCCATGCTTGGAGCTGCAATGAATAAAAAGAAAACAGGCCGTAGCATAGCAGGAAGGCCATCACTCCCAGCTAATCTTTGATAAAGTGTAATGATAATTTTCACGGCCGATTAATGGCTTCCGATTACTGTTCCGAGCACTGTTCCGGGGATACTTCGCCTGAGTTTGGGTATCTGCAAAACAATGCTTGCCCGGGGGTGGTGGCCGTCAAGCACCTCCGGTGTGAGAATCAGTAATCGAAATAATAATAATCGAAACGGGTGAAAATGTATCTGTGTGAAAGGAGAGAATGAGTAATAAGTTTGTGCTATTGAAATTGTATATCTCACCTTGTGTGTAGAATGGGGGTATTTATAGATTGGGTCTTCTAATAACTGTTCACCCACTTGGTGACCCACTTGGTATGCTGTTAAAGCTACAGTGAGCCACTATTGGAACAGTGATTAGTGTCCCTTTCCCACATACCTCGATTCTAGCACCGCCGCTTTTGTTATAGTTGAATGCTTTTGTCCCCTTAAATACCTTTATGGTCCCCTGCCTTAGTGAGCAAGGTAACAAGATATTTTGCACAAGTATTTATGTGAAGATATTTGTTTATCAAGTGGATCAATTTAGTAAAGATAATATGAAATGACACATGTGTAATAGTGAGTACTTGTTACAGGTGGAGCAATAGCGGGCTGGGGTTGATTATTGTTACAGCGGGTGCCCGCTGTAAGCTTACAGCGGGTACCTATCATTGTCCCCCACTCCTTCTGTGCGGTTTAGCGGACAGGAGGAGGAGAAACTAAAGATGCGGTAATGCTTGAGAAATTTTTTGAAAATGATACCTTGTGTGCCCCCCAAGTGTTGGCGGTCAACACTTTAGAAAAAATTTAGGTGAAAATATGCCCCCCAAGTGTTGGCGGTCAACACTTAGGAGTTAGAAAAAATTTGGAAAATATGCCCCCCAAGTGTTGGCGGGCAACACTTAGGAGTTAGAGAAAATTTGGAAAATATGCCCCCCAAGTGTTGGCGGGCAACACTTAGGAGTTAGAAAAAATTTGGAAAATATGCCCCCCAAGTGTTGGCGGACAACACTTAGGAGTTAGAAAAAATTTGGAAAATATGCCCCCCAAGTGTTGGCGGACAACACTTAGGAGTTAGAAAAAATTTGTGAAAATATGCGGATGTTTGTCAACGGGCTCTTTGTGCTTGACGGGTGTGCAATTTGAAATGTTTTTGTAACCGCTTGATTATAAATGCAATAATTAGTAATAAATGAGAAATTCGAAATAAATGAAGGA
Organism: Kitagawia praeruptora; assembly: GCA_037693485.1. Classification (NCBI taxonomy): domain Eukaryota; kingdom Viridiplantae; phylum Streptophyta; class Magnoliopsida; order Apiales; family Apiaceae; genus Kitagawia; species Kitagawia praeruptora. The sequence continues at coordinate 145,424,781 of CM075353.1, forward strand.
ATAATATTAAATGTCAATAATAAGTGAAATGATAAGTTGTAGTTCGTATTAATGAGAAGTGACCTTTGGGTGGAAAGAGAATGTACCTTGGTGATGTAATGTGTCAGGAGTAAGTGGGAAGTTAAGACTTAGTGGGCAGTTTTTGCTGGAAACGAGGCGGTTACAGCCGGCTGTAAGAATGACGTGGACCAATCATAGCCATCCACGAATTGTTTGCAAGTTTTTAACCCCCATGACACGCGCCGCAGGCGTAAAAGATGGGTCTGTGGATCATTTGTTAAAGTTTTTACTGCCTTTTTCTACTTTTTTCTCTCCGATTTCTTTTTCTTGTTCAAGTGTGTTGCGACGCTTTTACTGGATTTGCCGAGTATTTCTGCCATTGAAGCCATATAAAACCTCCTGGTTTGAGGTATGCTTTCTTTATATTTTCCTTTTGTGATTTCTGTTTCCTCTTTTCATCGTATAATTTGTCACTTCATTCGCTGTTATTGTGGTATGTGTGAGTGGGTTTTGTGTTTATGTCCTTGTTTTGCATGTTTCGAGTATTTGTAAATGTAATTTGATTGTGTAATCTGTAAAGGTTAGGAATCTGTGAGTTTTTGTTTGTTGTTTGTGTATCTGGTATTGGGAGTTTGGTAGTTTCGATCCGTTTCATGATTCGTGTGAAAATGGTAGTTTGATTTCACAGTGTTCGTGAGGTGTTTGTAATTTGTAAATATATGTGTATATATTCCGTATATGTTGTGTATATTGGCTTTTGATTCTAGGGTTTTGTTGTTTGTGGAGGGAATGGAATATGAATTGTCTATTTCGATTTGTATGATAATGTGTAGAATAAAAATTTGTTAAAAAATATACGTGTGTACCAGACATTGTTGATGGCGTGTTTGGCTGTTAGCGGTAGTAATTGAAGAATTGTGCCCTTGTTCGCAGATGGGTGATGAATTCGTAGATCCCGCTACTGGCGAGAAAAGACCACTAGTAAACATGTACGGTCGTTGGGCGGACATAGGTCCGTTGAGTTATACGGCCGTTTTGCGGAGAAACCGCTATCAGTACTTCGAAAGTTCTGAGAGTTTGTGGCGGGCGAGCAACGTGTTGCCAACCTCATATTCGAAGGCAGAGATGGATGGTAAATTTGCCGAATTTGCTCATTTACAACAGGACAGCACGTTTAGAGGTGATGACTGGGGGGATTATGTTGAAAGGATGTTTCGAATCGAAGATGGTTATTTCTGGAGACGGGCAGGGCCCGGTGAGAAGTTGTACCATCGTTTTGATGACGACTCTGTCTGTATTCCCGTAAGTCATTTTAGGGCGGGTTTACGGTTGCCGCCGCACAAATTTCTGATGGATTTATTCCGATTGTACTTCCGCTGTCCGTTGGCTCAAATGTCTCCCAATTCAATAAGGGCTATTAACTGGTTTATAGCTAGTAACGAGGCGTTGAACGAACAGCCTACATTTATGGCTTTTTTCTGTTTATTTGATGTGAAAGCCAGCTGTGCAAAACCCTTTTATGAGCTCCAATTCGTGAAGTCTCAAACCCGTATTGGAAAAGCTCTGGATGGATACCGCCCATTTGCGTTTTCCAAGGGTATGGCGGGTTGGCAAGAGGAATTTCTGGTAGTTGGTGGAGGGGAGTTCGCCTGGCATAAGAACTTTGTGAAGAAGGTGGAGTGTGCCCACAGGACGGATCGTAACCGTCTCAGCCAGGTAGAGATAGATTTTTTAGTTAAGCTGGTAAAGGCGTTGGGTGAGGTATGGACCGAGTCGAATTTGATTGACCCGGCTGATTTGAGAAGACACTGTTGTAAGTCTCTGTTTTGACTTTATCCTTTGGGTTTTTCAAATTTTCTTTATTGAAATTCTTTTGTGTATTTTTGTAGTGTTGGATCCTCGCAAAGCAGAGTTGGATCCTCATCCCACCTTGTCTATTGAGCACGAGGCTAAGATGTATGCTGATTTCATGCTTCTCCAACCACCCCGGCCAAAGCGTGTTCGTGGGATGTTTGCTGCAGAAAACATCATAGATGCCTTTGATCTTTCAGGGCAAGGTGCCGTTGTGGAGACTACTGAGCGGGTTGAGTATGAGGAGCCCGTTGTTGTAGAGGAAGAAGTGCCCGGTAGTAACGCTCAATCTGAGCAAGAAGAAACTGGGGAAGGTATAAATTCTGAGGACGATTCTTTGTCCGAGTTGTTGGGTGATATGTTCGCACGGAGAAGGGATATGCCTTTGGAGTCAAATTTGCAAGATGCCCAAGGTGATGAGTATCCTGTTGAAGACGAATTTGTCATTGAAACAGAGAAGTCCGCTGATAGGGACGTTGGTGTGGAAGATGAGCCATTTGTTGATAGAGGTTTTGCTGTTGATTCTGAGAGTGAAAGTGATGGTTCGGTTGCTAGGAGGACAATTGCGTCGCATACAGTCGGGGATATTGATGAGAATTTTGACATGCGCGCGCCAAGTGTAAAGGCCGCTATTCAAAGGCAGGAACGTGGTTCCGTTGTTAAGCCTGTCCAGGTGGTTTCCACCGTAGGCCAAGGAACTATGGATATTGACATCGGCGAGAAAGTGTCCGCCATGAGAGAGCAAGAACCACCCGTGAAAGGAACGGAGGTGACTGTTGATGAGAGTCCTGAAATTCCTCTGCGTCGCTTGAAGAGGAAGTCCGCTGTTGAGGCTAGTACTTCTAAACGTAGACGCATTGAGCCTACTAAGGTGAGTGAGGCCGCTGCTGTTGAGAATGTTGTTATGGAGGAACCCGCTGAGAATGAGTCCGATGATGTTGACAGCGAGGATGATGCTGAGGATTATTGTGAAGAAGATACCGAAGATGATTCCGAGGACGGTTCTGGGATGGTGGTGATGATGGTGAGGAGGAGATAGTGTTCTATACAAGTAGCGATGATGAGGTGAATGATATAGAAGTTGGGTCCCGCCCAGGCTATGGGTTTCTCTTTAAGTCTGGGCCCAATACCTTCTCTGTTGATTCCATGACTGATGATGATCTTGTGAGAATGAATGAGTTGAGTTGGGAGCGGATGTGCCGTTTGTCCCAAAAATATGCTGCACGGGTAAGTATTTTGTTTTTGTTTTTTGATATTTTTGTAGAGTTGATCTGAATATGTCCGTTGTTAAGGTGTATGTTTTTTGTGTGTTGTGTTGTTTTGTAGAACCAATGTATGTATAAAGGTTTGATGGCTCGTGGAAACATGTACCGTGGTAGTAACATTGCTTTGAAGCAGAGGATCAAAGGATTGGAGGAGGAGCTATCTGCTGAGAAATATCTGAAAAATAATGCTGCTAGGGCTTTACACGAGATTGAACTTGAGAGGAATGACTTTAAAGTAAGCTATGAGTATAGTGCTGACTTGCGGAGGTTTTTGGCGGAAGATAAGATAGGACTTGAGGCTGCCAATGCTACTTTGTCTGAGCAAGTGAAAAATTTGACCACTTTACTTAAATTTGAGAAAGAGCGTGCTGAGGAGGCTGAGGCTCATCTTGATTCTCGGCCAACTGAGGCCGATGCTATATTAAAGTTCAGAAGTAGTGTTGAGTTTGCTGAAATTGTGAAGGCTGAGGCTGCCAAGGTTGCTATAGAACGGCAGGATCCCGCTAAGAATCATTCTGAGATTGGCCACCTACAAACCGAGATGGCAAGGCTGAAGGCAAAAGTGAAGAAATCCAAGCGTAAAGCTAGAGCCCTGAAGGCCCGTCTTGGGAAAACTGAAAGAAAGAGTGTTGGGTGCCAGTCTGATGTTGTTGTTGTTGCAATGGGTGCAGAAACCGCTGATAGTGAGATGGTCGTTACGGAAAGCCTCAAGCCCGCTGAGAGGCCATTGGTTATAGAAGGTGCAATTCCATTGTCGACGGTAGCGGCTGTTCATACTAAAAGTAATATTGAAGCGGATGGCGCTGTGAAGCCTGTTGAGACTGAAAGGGAGCGAGTGGATATTGCAATTATTGGTACCAATTTGACAGAGGCTAGCGGAACGCCCGCTGAGTTTGATGTTGCTGTCGAGCCCCTTAGTGCCATTGCTACTGCGTATGATAGTGAAGATGAAGATGCGGTACCGCTAAGGGGTATGGAAGGTCCCTTGAGCGGGTCTCGTTGGGCCTAGTTTATTTTTTGTAACTGTAGCTATGAACTTTTGTCTTACTTGTTTTGAAGTCACGCAGCGGGTATGTCCGCTGTGTGGTTTGGAAACATCTTGGTTTGATTTCGATCTCTAGGAATTCCACATTCTAAGATACTTTTGTGTTTGACATTTTGGTAATTTTGGTAATTTTGGTAATTTTGGTAATGTTGCTTCAAGCTATAACTGAATTTGTGTTTGTATTTTTGTGTCAAAGTTTGTAGTAAATATGTATGGGAAAATGGTTACCTTGAATTTGTGATTTTGACTGTGGGAGTTTGTCTTCAGCATTTAATACCGCATGGGAGTCAAAAAATTTTGACTGTGTCTTTACTTCTTTCTGCATGGGGATTGTAATTTGTTGACTGGTGATGACCTTAACCTTCGTTTACCCCCTATAAATAGGATAATTTGCTTATTGTTTTCGATCATTCCCTTCTGCATCTGTTAAGAGAATCCCTCTTGTTATACAATCACATGGATCTTTCGAAGATGGACGAATTTTTCATTCCATTTGCTGGGGCACGGGAGCGTTCTCTTTCGAAGGAGAGCGAAAATCTTTGGCTAGCACTTGCCAATCATCATGAGGAAGAAGGCGATCTGTACATGGCCGAGGAATTCCGGAAGCATGCTCGGAAAATCGCCCGTACTCGGGCTGCGGAAGAGACCGAGAATGCACCCGAGACGGATGCAATCAACTTCCGTTTCCACGCACCTCCTCAGGGTGAAAGCTCTGAAAAGAAGGGCGCGGATGGCAAGAGTGAAGCTTCCCAGGCATGAAGGATTTTTAGATGTAGGAATCTTTAATCCTTGTAATAACATGCTTGTAAGAAAATATTTTCTATGAATAAAATATTTATTTCTCCCTTGGATCCATTCGTTTTCTGCTTTTGTTCCGCTTTGAGTCATATTGCCTTCGTATTTGTGTAGTGTGTAGACATTCTGTTGTAGATTGTTTGTAGTATTCGTCCCTTGTCGGGTTTTTTGCTGTAGCAAGTGTCCGTCTAGGGGACTTGACCGTTTCCTGATGAAAATCGTAGATTGAAATTCATAGCTGTCTTTATGCCCGTTTAGGGAAGTTGTCTCTTTCTTGGAGTATTGAGTATTTATGCCTTGATATTTTGTTGTCGATTGGCCGCAACAAACAGCTTTTGTAACTTTTGCTTTAAGATTCCGTCTTTTGTTGCAAGACTTGTAAGATGTTGATAACTTTGCGAAATTGTCTGTTGATAACTTTGCGAAATTTCCAACTGTAATTCTGTAGTTGTTCGCTGATGTGCCTTGTAAAGTTTGTTAGTAGTGCTGTAATATCTGTCCACTGAGGGACCGTGTAAAATTTGGGATTTGTAATTGTGTAAATGTTCGCAAAGGGACTTTGTAATATTTGCAATATGTAATTGTCCGCAGAGGGACTTTGTAATATTTGCAATGTGTAAGTGTCCACAGAGGGACTTTGTAATATTTGCAATGTGTAAGTGTCCGCAGAGGGACTTTGTAATATTTGCAATGTGTAAGTGTCCGCAGAGGGACTTTGTAATATTTGCAATGTGTAAGTCTCCACAGAGGGACTTTGTAATATTTGCAATGTGTAAGTGTCCACAGAGGGACTTTGTAATATTTGCAATGTGTAAGTGTCCACAGAGGGACTTTGTAATATTTGCAATGTGTAAGTGTCCGCAGAGGGACTTTGTAATAGACACTTACTTGTAATATGTGCAATGTGTAATTGTGTAATGGTTGCTGGCTCACTGGGACTTCTGTGATTTTGCTAGCGTTGTGATAAACTTGTAAATGTAGACCGTTTTTCTGCGAAAGTATTCCATTGAAAACATAGTTTCCTTGATTACAGAGAAGATAAAGGGAAATGACTGTTTCAGTCATCTATTGATAGTATTTGCGCAGCTTGTCACCATGCCAAGTGTTGTTAACTTCAGTACCATTGAGGTAAGCTAGCTTGTAGGAACCCGGCCTGAGTACTTTGATGATTTTGTAGGGTCCTTCCCATTTTGGCATAAGTTTGCCAGTGTGTCTGGGATCGGATGCTTCAGTTGCTCTGTTAACCAAATCGCCTTCCACATAGGCTTTGATTCTGGCTTTTTTTCCAAAGAATTCTTGAGTTTTTTCTTTGTAAGCGGTCATCTTTTCAACAGCGGCCTCTCTGGTTTCATCCAGAAGGTCAAGATTTGTCTTGAGTCCTTGAGTATTTGCCTCTTCTTCGAAATTAATGGCACGGTAAGACGGCGAGCCAATTTCGATTGGTGCAAGTGCTTCTGTGCCAAATGCTAATTTGAAAGGGGATTCTCCAGTACTTGTCCTAGGTGATGTGCGATAAGCCCAAAGAACGTTGGGTAACTCATAAGGCCATTTCCTCTTTGAAGTAGTCAGTCTTTTCTCTAGACCTCGGACGATGATGCGATTAGTTACTTCAACCTGTCCGTTGCTTTGAGGATGGCAAACGGACGCTTTCTTGTGTTTGATCCCGTGGTCGGATAAGAATTTAGTAAATTTTGACCCCACAAACTGCGTACCGTTGTCAGATATGAGTATTACTGGGATTCCAAATCTTGTGATGACTTGTTCTTCAACAAAGCGAATGGCATCATCTTGTGTAATGTTCTTAAGGGCTTTCGCTTCTGCCCACTTTGTCATGTAATCAATGGCGACCATGACGTACTGCAAATCACCTTTGGCTTTTGGGAATGGTCCCATGATGTCAATGCCCCAAATTGCAAAAGGTATAGGGGATAGGATGGCCACCGGAAGTGCTGGTGATTTCCTGGACATATTGCTAAATAGTTGACATTGGCGGCACCTTTAGGTGAAGTTTTTGCATTCCTTGTGCATTTTCGGCCAGTAATAGCCTTGTCTGAGTATTTTGTGTGCAAATGCCTTGCCAGCCATGTGATCGCCACAAATGCCTTCATGGACTTCTCTTATGCAATATAAGGCTTCTTCCTCGTCGACACATTTAAGTATAGGGGAGTCAAAACTTCTTTTGTATAAGGTGCCTTCCTGAAGAAAGTATTTTGCCGCCTGGGATTTGACTATTTTTGCTTTGATTCTGTCATCTGGTAGTGTGCCATTTTCCAGATAACGGATGTAAGGGGTCATCCAACTATCCCTTGGCGGGTTTATTTCCATGATATCCAGCTTGCTTGTACTCGGGATGGTTAGTTCTTCAAAGTCAACTGTGTCCACTTCTACTCTCTCCCCTTGAGTTAATTTAGATAGCATATCCGCAACTGTGTTATCCATCCTGTCTATTTGTTCAAGAGAGTATTCTTCAAACTGAGTTAGCATTGTCTGAACTAATTCCTGATATTTGCTGAGATTGCTATCTTTTGTTGAATAATCCCCTGTTGTTTGTCGAACGACCAGCTGTGAGTCGCTATAGATGGTTATATTTTTTACTTGTAAGTTTTTTGCCAATGCTAAACCGGCCAAAAGTGCCTCATATTCTGCTTGATTGTTTATGGCTCTGAAGTTTAGCTGTATGGCTTTTTTGACTTGAAAACCGTTGGGGCTAGTCAAAATGAGCCCTGCTCCACAACGGGTGTTTATAGAGGAACCATCCACATACAACTGCCAATTGCTGGCCGCGGCTGTGATGGTCTTTGTAGGTGTTTCTTTTTCAGTTGTCAAGAATGAACATTCAACCATAAAGTCAGCCAAAGCTTGTGCCTTGATGGCGGTTCTTGGTATGTACTTAAGATCAAATTGACCAAGTTCCACCGCCCAATTGATCAATCTACCTGATAAATCTGGTTTGTGAAGTATTTTTCTTAGCGGTTGGTCTGTGATGATTCTGATTTGTCTTCCTTGAAAATAGTGTCTCAATTTTCTGCTTGCCATGACCAAAGCTAGAGCAAACTTTTGGACGTTGGGATAGCGGGTTTCCGCATCTTTGAGCACTTGGCTGACATAGTAGATTGGTTTTTGCTCCCCATTTTCTTCTTTGATAAGTACCGCCCCCACGGTTTTGTCTATTGCGGATAAGTAAAGTGATAGCGGCTCTGAGGGGGCTGCGACCGCAAGTAGTGGAGCGGAAGAAAGATAGGTCTTGAGATCTTCGAAGGCCTTTTGGCACTCTACCGTCCAAGATATTGTGTTGGTTTTTGTTGCCCCTTTCAAGGTATCAAAGAATGGAAGGCATCTGTCTGCTAATTTTGCTATGAACCTTCTTAGGGCGGCCAACCTCCCCGTGAGTTTTTGTATCTCTTTTAAGGTTTCGGGTGGTTGCATGTCGATTATGGCCTTTATCTTCTCCGGGTTGGCCTCAATGCCTCTGTGAGATACCAAGAAACCAAGGAATTTGCCAGCGTCGAGTGCGAATGCACATTTATCTGGGTTGAGTTTCATGTTGTGTTTTCTGAGGGTGGTGAAACATTCTTCCAAGTCTTGGAGGTGAGAAGCCGTCAAGAGGGATTTTACTATGAGATCATCCACATATACTTCCATATTTCGGCCCAATTGTCCGCTGAAGATTTTGTTCATGGTTTTCTGGAAGGTTGCACCGGCATTGATCAATCCAAAAGGCATCACCTTGTAGCAATATACTCCCCTATGCGTAACAAAAGCTGTTTTTTCCCTGTCTTCTGGGGTCATTTTGATTTGGTTGTAGCCTGAGTAGGCGTCCATGAAACTTAGCATTAGATGACCCGCTGTAGCATCAATGAGTTGGTCTATTGAAGGAAGAGGATATGGGTCCTTTGGGCATGCTGCGTTTAAGTCTGTGTAATCAATGCATATCCTCCACTTTCCATTAGCTTTCTTTACTAGCACCACATTTGCGACCCATTTTGGGTAGGTGACCTCGCAAATCAAGTCCGCATCCAAGAGTTTGTCAATTTCAATATCAATGGCTCGCTGTCGCTCTGGTGCAAAGTTTCTTCTTTTCGGTATTTTTGGTGTTTTGTCTGGATCCACATTTAACTTATGGATTGCCACGGACTCATCTAATCCTGGCATATCCTTTGGACTCCATGCGAAGACGTCCACGTATTTTCTCAAGAGATCTGTGAGACCATCTTTAAAGATTGAATCCAGACCCGCTCCTATATTGACAGTCTTGTTTGTGTCTCCGGGTATGATTTCTATTTTCTCTGTCTGTACCGCAGGGGTTATCGGCGGTTTTTCTTCTCTTTTGAGACACTTCATTAGATTGGAATCTATCCTTGGTGGATCTTCTGTCAGCGGGTCGTGCCCGTCAATAAATTGTACCTCTTTTCTCTTTTTGTTGTTGGCACATTGGTTTGCATAGTGCCTCTGTCTTTTTGTTTGCCTTCTTTTTTTAGCTCTTTCTCTGTTGATATTGCTGGGTTCGGATTTCCCCAAGGTGAGTGCAATGCCGTAGCACCTTTTGGAGGTTTCAGAATCCCCTTTGATTTCTCCTATTCCGTTTGAAGTAGGGAATTTGATTTTGAGATGAGGGGTGGAAGTAACTGCTTTTAACAAGTTTAATGTGGGTCTTCCCAAGATCATGTTGTAGGAAGAGGCTGTGTTAATGACATAGAATTTGATGATTCTGCATACTTGTCTGGAAGATTCCCCAAAGTAGACAGGGAGCCTTGCAATGCCCGCTATTGGGACGGCGTTGTGGCCGAACCCGTAGAGAGGTGTCTCGTCATGACATGTTTCTAACTTTTCGTCACTTAGTTTGAGTCTGTCCCAAGTGTGTTGGAAACAAATGTCGACAGAGGACCCGTTGTCCACTAAGACCCTTTTGACTTCATTCTGAGCAATGCCCAAGGATATGACTAGTGCCTCGGTGTGATTGGGATTGATGCCCTCATAGTCGGCATCCGTGAAAGTGATGACATTTGGTGGGCCCTCAGATGTGGAATAGACAGACTGTTCCTCTCTAGGTGGTGAGACATGTCCGCCAAACACGGTATGTACTATGTTTTTGTTGTGCCCTTGGGAGGAGGATGGGCCAAGTATTTGTCTGGGCAAGTATTGAGATAAGTTGCCAGCCTTGACTTGTTTTTCCAGAAAGTATTTGAGAGATAGGCAGTTATCTGTAAAATGCCCATGTGTTTCATGGTAATCACAATGCTTGTCCTTGGGCCTGTCATCAGGTGATGAGTGCATTGGGGCTGGTGGAAAGTAGAAAGGTTTTCCTTTGATTTCTCTTAGGATGGTTGCTCTTGGGAGAGTAAATTCGGTCCATTTTGGCTCAGGACGCCTATCCGGTCTTTGCGGGTTTGAGGGCCCTTGGCGGTCCCTGACTGGTGTTGATGGTTGGGTTCTTTGGGCGGGCAGCGGCCCGTGAGTAGTTTGTACTTGATGCAAAGCGGGTGCTTGCCTTTGGTAAGGCGTGTATCTTTCTCTCTGAAAATATGGTGTAGGAGTGGGTGGAGCCCTGGATTGTTTGAGTACGTTGAGGGATTCGATTTCGTTGATGGCTTGAGATGCCAAGTCATATGCTTTTGCTAGAGTGGTGGGTTTAATTTCCATAAGACGGCATACGTATTTCTCGCATTCGTAAGGGTTGAGACCTCTTCTTAAATGGACCAATGCCTCTGTCTCGTTGACACAGACAACCTTGTTGACGGCTTCCTTGAAGCAGTCGATGTAGTTCTGCAAGGTTTCTCCGTTGCGCTGTGCAATGGTTTCGAGGAACACGGTATGAACCTCATGTTGCTGATTTGCTTTGAACTTGTTGAGGAACAATTTCTTAAATTCCAACCAAGTATCTATGGACCTGGTGGATATTCTGCAGAACCATCTTTAGGCGTTGCTGCGGAGAGTTGCGGCGAAGAATCGATACCGTGTTAAATCATTATACTCATAATGGAGAGCCAGTTGGTCGAAATAGCTCAGGTGCTCTTCCGGATCTCCAAGGCCGTCAAAAGAGTTGAAGCTGTGATGTTTGATATTTTTCTGTCGTGGTTCGGCTTCTAGCCTTGCTGTGAATGGTGTTCCACCCATATCTTGGTCGTTATTTCCCTCTATCTTATTTTTGAGTTCCAATATGGTTTTGCAACATTTCCGCGTTTGATGGTTGTCTTACCTCGGGCTGCTTTGAGCGGACAGGAGGTTGCTCTTGGTGCTTGTGTGCTTCATACTCAGCCACCACCTTGTCGTAGGCGGCTTTCTTGTCAATGATTATTTTTCTCAAGTCTCTATGTCTTCTGTTTTGTTCCCACACTTCAGGGGGATGGTGACTCTTGTTGTGCCTATCATGCTTCGTGTTTTGAGACGAACCTAGGCGGGAGAAAGCAGAGTTCGCCTCGCGAGGTTGACTGTTTGCCTCATCATGATTGTCATGCGGGTTCACGGGTAGACTCCCTTGTTTTGTTAATGACTTTGGTCCGGCCTGGGGAAGGGTTGCGGCTATTTGCATGATTAAGTCAATTTGTTGTTGGTTACAGCCTATGAGATTGAGACTAAGGATTTGTTCTCGCCCATCATCTCTAGGTGGGTTCATTGGCGGTTTCACCGGCGGGATGCCAGTTGTATTTTCTTCGTGTTCTTGTTCGTCTGGGTGAGGTATTACGGTTTCCATTTAGCGTGTTTGAGGTGTTTTGGTTTGTATTGTGTTTTGAGTGTGTGAGTAGCTACCGTGTTGGTAGAGCAGGTGGTGGGTTTTTCTCCAAGAAAAAATCCCCCTCCTAGCGCCAAATGATAATTCTCACGGCCGATTAATGGCTTCCGATTACTGTTCCGAGCACTGTTCCGGGGATACTTCGCCTGAGTTTGGGTATCTGCAAAACAATGCTTGCCCGGGGGTGGTGGCCGTCAAGCACCTCCGGTGTGAGAATCAGTAATCGAAATAATAATAATCGAAACGGGTGAAAATGTATCTGTGTGAAAGGAGAGAATGAGTAATAAGTTTGTGCTATTGAAATTGTATATCTCACCTTGTGTGTAGAATGGGGGTATTTATAGGTTGGGTCTTCTAATAACTGTTCACCCACTTGGTGACCCACTTGGTATGCTGTTAAAGCTACAGTGAGCCACTATTGGAACAGTGATTAGTGTCCCTTTCCCACATACCTCGATTCTAGCACCGCCGCTTTTGCTATAGTTGAATGCTTTTGTCCCCTTAAATACCTTTATGGTCCCCTGCCTTAGTGAGCAAGTTAACAAGATATTTTGCACAAGTATTTATGTGAAGATATTTGTTTATCAAGTGGATCAATTTAGTAAAGATAATATGAAATGACACATGTGTAATAGTGAGTACTTGTTATAGGTGGAGCAATAGCGGGCTGGGGTTGATTATTGTTACAGCGGGTGCCCGCTGTAAGCTTACAGCGGGTACCTATCATGTAACAAAGAGTACTAAATAATGTACCATCCCCAAAGAAAATATACAAATTGCACTCTCTGTCCATCCCATTTCTGCAGCTGCTCTGGCTCCAACCAAATTACCAATTACAGATAATTGGCTAGCTGGATTCGCCACAGTTGATAAAAATTGCTTACCTTCCGTAAACCATTGACCATAAATCTTAACATCTAGAGCAACTATAGGTACAACAAAAATCCACCAAAGTAGTAGATAGTACAGAGTGTTTGGGGTGAAAAATGGTACTGATTGAAGCAATAACAACCATGATATCCAAGGTGCAAATAAGTTGTTCACGCCAACATGATTCAAGAACTCATTTTTCACACTCTCGAAGATGTAGAAACACTTTAGTATATAAAGTATCGAAAACGATAATAATGTTAATAATGCTAGTGACCAAAGAAGGATGAAGGCTGTAGAAGGGAGCACGTTCAACATGCGCCTATAAACGTGACCAAAGAAGGATGTTAGATTTTTCCATAGCAACACCTGGCTACATATCGAAAGGGTGATTCTGAAGTAACTAGCATGGAATTTTGTTAATATTGGCATAACTACACTTTTGATTGTTATAGGAATGTTTGCTCGTTTTTTGGCTGCAGGGACAGTGGGTGATTCAGTGATCACTAGTTGAATATTAGATTCTACTGGAAGCATTCTAGGAAAGGTTTTTGTTTAGTATTACAATGAAGAATCTCTAACTCAACATATGTAGTAGAAGAGATGTAGGTAATAAACATTTCTAATGACAGATCTTTAATAGAGGAATACAGTTCATGTACATTGTTCCACTTGTTAATTAAAAATTGGCAAGTGAAAGTGAAACTTAGGAACATGTTATTTTGAATCTCATCGAGCCAAGTTTTTTAACACCTCAAGGATACTAGGACGACACTCTGATCAGGAATAATTGTTTGTACAATTTTCACTTGAAATTAACAAAAATTCTATTTTGTCTCTACTTAAGAACAAATAACTTTTTTTACTGTAATTAAGGATCACCCTTGTGGTTTGAATTCAACACAACTAACTGAATTTTTTCATGAAATTCAAAAAAAAAATGTCATTTATAAAACAATTGTATTTCCACTGATTAAAGTTGATCTTTATACCCTGACTTTTTTTTTTGTTTTGTTTGGTAAGAACAATCACAGTAGCAGCAAGTAAGTGCACATTTGGTATCATTCTTTATCATTATGCTGTATAATGTATATTATACAAATATCAAAATCACAATTACATTTATATTTCATAAGAGCTTTGTCTTTTTACACGGCACTACAACAAAAACTGCATCATACAACACGTTTCACACAACGGTTAATCAAAAAACCGTTGTCCCGAAAAAACAAACAACGGTTAATGGCCTGTCCTCGTAAAAACGTTGTCAGAGTCTTTCTATGACAACTGTGTTTGGTGTTTTTTGAAACCGTTGTCTAAGCGGTATGCTCTGATAAAATCAGACAACAGTTCTATTGTAAATATGTTGTGTGGAACCATTTAACACAACTGTGCAGCACCGTTGTATGTGACAACTTCATATTATCTTCAGACAACACTTTTAGACAAAACCGTGGTGTAAGTTAGACAACAGTTTATTAGAAGTGTTGTTGTATGGAACATTAGACAATGTGTCTCAAATACCGTTGTCAGAAGGAAAGTTGATAGACAATGGTTATTAGCATTGTGAGATAAATGGGTATCATACAACAGTGCAAAATACCGTTGTTTGAACATCCTCTTTAGAAGACGGTTATAAACATTGGTAGAATAACTGTTGTCTGTTTAGTAAGGATACAACGTAGAATAACCGTTGTTTAATGATTTTATAAAACCGTTGTGTGAACTACTGGGAAATTTGAATAGAAATGGGTGGGAAGTAATGAAATGTTTAGTGGGAATAATGAAATAATTTGAATTGAATTTGGTGGGAAATAATGAAAATTTTGAATTGGATTTGGTGGGAAATTATTAAATATTCAGACAACGGTTTTCTGATAAAAACACTGTTGTGTGATAGTAAGCACAACAATTGTTTTTCATAAAAAACCGTTGTGTAATGTTTAACAATTTTAAATCGTTAAATAACAGTTTGCGTGTTTTACTACGTTTTTGTTAAAATCTCGTAAAACCTGACCTTTTTATTTTTTGATTATTTTTTCCCAACACTAAAATGAGTGTTTATTAACATTAGTACGGTTCGATCTTCGAAAAATTATTCAGTAAATTTGGATCGTGCCCCGTTACAAGAAGCATCAATATTAATTTACTACGTTTTTGTTCAAATCTCACACAACCAGACTTTTTTATTTTTCAATTATTGTTTCCCAACACTAAAATAAGTGTTTACTAACATTTGTATGGTTCGATTGTCGAAAAAATCATTCAAAAAAATTATTCAGTGAATCTGGATCGTGCCCCGTTACAAGAAGCAACACTATTAATTTACTACGTTTTTGTTAAAATCTCGTACAACCCGACTTTTTTATTTTTCAATTATTTTTTCCCAACACTAAAATGGGTGTTTACTAACATTTGTACGGTTTGATCTTCGAAAAAATCATTCAAAAATATTATTCAGTGAATCTTGATCGAGTCCTATTATAGGAAGCAACACTTTTACTACGTTTTTGTTAAAATCTCCCACAACCCAACCTTTTGATTTTTGGATTATTTTTTCCTAACACTAAAATGAGTGTTTTTTAACATTCGTACGGTTTGATCGTCGAAGAAATCATTCAAAAAAATTATTCAGTGAATCTTGATCGTGCCCCGTTACAAAAAGCACCACTTTTAATGTACTACGTTTTTTGTTAAAATCTTCTACAACCCAACCTTTTTATTATTCAATTATTTTTTCCAAACACTAAAATGAGTGTTTCTTAACATTCGTACGGTTCGATCGTCGGAAAAAACATTCAAAAAAATTATTTAATGAATCTTGATCGAGTCCTGTTATAGGAAACATCACTTTTCCTACGTTTTTGTTAAAATCTCGTACAATCCGACCTTTTTATTTTTCGATTATTTTTTCCCCACACTAAAATGGGTGTTTATTAACATCCGTACGGTTCGATCGTCGAAAAAATCATTAAAAAAAATTATTCAGTGAATCTGGATCGTGCCCCGTTATTAGAAGCTAAACTTTTACTAAATTTTTGCTAAAATCTCCTACAAACAAACCTTTTTATTTTTTGATTATTTTTTCCCAACACTAAAATGAGTGTTTATTAACATTTGTACGGTTCGATCGCCAAAAAAAACATTCAAAAAAATTATTCAGTGAATCTGGATCGTGCCCCGTTACAAGAAGCAACACTATTAATTTACTACGTTTTTGTTAAAATCTCGTACAACCCGACCTTTTTATTTTTCGATTATTTTTTTCCAACACTAGAATGGGTGTTTATTATATTTCGTACGGCTCGATCGTTAAAAAATTATTCAGTGAATCTGGATCGTGCCCCGTTATAGGAAGCATCACTTTTCCAACGTTTTTGTTATGATCTCGTACAACCCGACCTTTTATTTTTCGATTATTTTTTCCCAACACTAAAATGGGTGTTTATTAATATTCGTACGGTTCGATCATTGAAAAATGCATTCAAAAAATTATTCATTCAATATGGATCGTGGCCCGTTATAGGAAGCATCACTTTTCCTACGTTTTTGTTATGATCTCGTACAACCCGACCTTTTTATTTTTTGATTATTTTTTCCCAACACTAAAATGGGTGTTTATTAACATTCGTACGGTTCGATCATCGAAAAATGAATTCAAAAAAATTATTCAGTGAATATGGATCGTGGCCCGTTATAGGAAGCATCACTTTTCCTACGTTTTTGTTATGATCTCGTACAACCCGACCTTTTTATTTTTCGATTATTTTTTCCCAACACTAAAATGAGTGTTTATTAACATTCGTACGGTTCGATCGTCGAAAAAAGCATTCAAAAAAATTGTTCAGTGAATCTGGATCGTGCCCCGTTATAGGAAGCATCACTATTCCAACGTTTTTGTTAAAATCTTGTACAACCCGACCTTTTTATTTTTCGATTATTTTTTCCCAACACTGAAATGGGTGTTTATTAACATTCGTATGGTTCGATCATCGAAAAAAGCATTCAAAAAAATTATTCAGTGAATATGGATCGTGGCCCGTCTCATCCCGATTGAACGTAATCTATTTTTTTAAATCTTTTTTCTATGATCCAACCGTACGGATGATGTTATATATTGAATATATTGATGTGCAAAAAAAATAAAAATATTTAAATTTATTCTCGTATGAGTTTATAATATAAATACTCCAAAAGTACTACTCTTTCTAACTAGTCGCTATGGGATCCCTTATCAACTCATATCAGATAACGGGAAACAATTTGACAGCAAGGAAATGAAGGAATTCTGTGAGAATTTGGGGATCAAGAAAAGTTTTTCAGCTGTTAGTCATCCTCAGACAAATGGCCAAACTGAGGCAATCAACAAAATAATCAAACACACTTTAAAGGCGAAGCTGGAAGAAAGCAAGGGTAATTGGCCTGAAGAACTACCAAGGGTCATGTGGTCTTATAACACGACCCCAAGGAGTACTACTGGAGAGACCCCATTTTCCCTTACCTATGGGTGTGAGGCCATGGTTCCAGTGGAAGTTGGTTCGGGATCGTTTAGAATGGAACATTATGACCCTGAGTCTAATGAAGTTAATCATAGGCTCTATCTGGACATGATAGAGGAAACTAGAAGCGAGGCTCAGCTACGCCTCGCAGCTTATCAGCAACGGACCGCAAGGTATTACAATGGAAAGGTCAAAGTACGATCCCTACGTACAGGCGACCTAGTTCTCAGAAGGGTCATGCCTAACACCAGGGTCGCGAGTCATGGTGTTTTTGGTGCTAATTGGGAAGGACCCTACAAGGTTTACGCAACTCTATCAGAAGGAACATACTATCTCACTGATATGGAGGACAAGGTCATTCCGCGAGCTTGGAACGCTGAACACTTGAGAAAATACTATCAGTAAAAGCTTCATTACTGGTAGCCTCTATCTATTTCTACTACTTAGCATGAAAAAATTCATACAAAGTACTGGGGGGTAGTACTCATATAGACACCTCCCCTTTATAATGTAATGACTCTAGGGCCTCGCCCCTACTTATCAACTTTAGGGCCTCGCCCCTACCTTGTATTACATGAAGACATTTTTACTTATCAACTTTACGCCCTGCTCCCGAGTTTTTTAAGGGAAGAAAGCAAATGAATGCAAGGGAAAGTAAGTGAAATGGATTGTAATGAGTTTCAATCGCTTGCTCCCAAGTTCAAAAATTAAAGAGTGAAATTACTTTCATTCATGTGCTCCCGAGTTGGAAGGAAAGCATCAAATTTGTTTTTAAATTACAATCTTATCCTTTTATTTAGAAGTTACATTTTAAGTAATAGGGGTATATTTGTCATATCAGCTTCTTTTTTATTTATCACTTGCACTTGCTTTCCTTTTCATCCCACATTTGGGATGAAAGTTTTGGGAGGAAAGTTGAAGAAATTTTCATTCCATTTCACTTGCTTTCCTCTCTAAAAAAAACTTGGGAGCACAAATATGAATGCAAGTGATACTACTTACTTTCCTTTTCATTTGCTTTCCTCCCTATTTACAACTCGGGAGCAGGGCGTTAGGGCCTCGTCCCTACTATGGCATTAAATGGGTTCGTTTACATTCATTATTGTTTGTTAATTTTTGCATTCAAGCTTCACTTGTTTGTTAGAATTTTATATCTTAAAGGACTAGTTCAGCACAACGATGCGAGGCTACTCCCCTTCAGACAACAATCTATTGAAAGGCATATTACTTATACCAGTGCGATCCCTAACGGTTCGCACTTAATGATCTCACGAGAATAGGTCGCACTTACCACAATCAAAGGAATCTAATTAACGAAGACAAACTACACTATTATGAAGACAATTAACATGGAAGCACATGCAATTATATTGGAAACATGGATGAAAATTAAAGTTATGTGGGTCGCCTTGCGATCCCAAAGTTACATCTCGCGAGGTATTTAAAGGGTACCCGCATCCCTAGTTCAAGGACTTAAAAGTATTAATGGTTGCAGACAAATTATGGAGCATTCTTATCTTGATTGGCTTTTGTAGCCTCCTCCGCCAGCCTCGCTTCCTCCGCAACCCGAGCTTCCTCAGCGAGGCGCTCCTCCTCAGCATCCTCCTCAGCGATCTGCTTTTTTAAGGTCTCAGCGAAATCAGCATTCCCAGGCCCAAGCTGATCCCAATCGAAGTCAGGGATCGTTCGAATGAACTCTTTCATAAAGGTAACTTGACCTTTGGCGAGGAATATGCTTTCAGCGTTGTCTAGAGAAGCTTGAGCAACAGCCAGATCGTTCTTCACCTTCTCGATCTCCTCATCCTTCTTCTTCAGGGCCGCTTCGCTAGAGTTTTGCAGATCTTTTAAAGATTTCTCAAATTCATTTCTCTCTTTGCGGGCAGTCTTGAGGTCTGTAAGGAGGTTAGCGGTGTCATAAGAGAGTTGCTTCTTGTAGGTCTCCTCCAGAGATCGCTTGTCTTCCACCTTTTGGAATTCAAGGACCTTGACCTTATTCTCCAGCCTCACGAAATCCCTAGTATGGGCAGCTTGACGAATGAAGGCTTCGGCAAGGCACTTTGTTACTGCAGCTGCATTCTCCTCAGGGGTCGCTGCTTTCCACCAATTGGAGGTTTCAGCTTCCTCAGAATATTTTGTCCCAAGAGAAGCGAAGAGATGTTGCGATGCGGTCCCGGGGACAATTCCAGAAGGAGGTCGAGAAGATCCATCCTTCTGCTCTTCTATTATGGGCCTCTTCAATGGAGTCTGGTCAGGAGACTTTTGAGCAACATCACTACCAATATTGGGTTGGATTGGGAGGTCGCTAACAGTTTTTAGTGGAGTTGTGGATTTAGTAGGAGGAGTTTTCAATGATAAATCTTTTTTAGCCGCTGCACCTTTTTTGCCTTTCGGCTGAAGGAAGGGAGGAATTGGGCCACTCTGGTTCGACATACCTGTACAGTAAGAAAAATACAAGTTAAAAGACAGTTCAATTAAATATATACGAAGATATATACAGTTGAACAAATAAAAGGGGTAATGCGATCCCTAAGTCCTATTGCTATCAGGGTATACCCTCATTTACTATCTCAACGTGAGAAGACGAGGCCTCTTCTTGCACTTTCCTCTTCCGCGAGGATCGCACCGCAGTAGAAGGCCTCGCTTCAGGAGTAGATCCTACGCCTTCCTTAAGAAACCCACATTCGATGAGGTTTTCTAAGGATAGGAGGGTTCGGATATTTCTTTCGGCGGGGGTGGATTTGGTCAACACTTCATCAGCACGGCGTTTCTCTTCGCCTTTCAGAACGGTGCGAACTAGACCAACTGCGATGCCAAAGGAGTTGTTAATTTTGAATAGTTTGAAAAGATAAAGTTACTATTTGGATAAATAGCTCACCAGGCAGGTAGTTGAAACTTGTCTTTACCCTGGGGACCTCGTGTATGTACAAGAATGGCTCTTTCCACGACCCCGCATTACTTATTGCCCCAGGAAGAAGATCTTTCTTGTTGAACTCAGGCCATATGGAAAAATATACATAGCCAAAATCTTTAACTCCGCATCGCTTTAATTGAAGAAAATAACCCATTGTCTTTGCATCAAGACGTGGGTATCCAAGTTTATGGTAGAGAATATAAAGAGCAATCATAGCCCTATATCCATTCGTGCTTATTTGAATAGGGGCCAGAAAGTAGGTCTCGCAAACATCCCTGATGAATGGATGGAGGGGCGAGGAGACACCTATCTTCATTAAAGGTATTGTTAGCACCATTCTCGGAACCCTGCCCCCATTCTCTTTATGGTTGAAGCGATAGCATCGCATTTTCTTCTTAGGGAGGATGATTTTTCCCTCTGGACGAAATCTTTCGACCCCTTCTCTAATTGTCTTCTCTGTCAAAGACGAGGACATATCACGGCATGCAAGAACGCGAGGCTTGCCTGATTTAACTTTTGAGCCGGGCTCGATATTTTCGGGGCGAGGCCCATCAACATATATAACCCCCTCTAGCTCTGGTTGAGGGGTCGGTACATAAGGTGTAGGCGATGCCTCAGGGATGTAGTCATAATCTTTAAAGTTGACGACCCTTGCCACCTCTTCAAGGCCCCCGTCATCTGATGAAGGTTCCTCGTAGTCATCATCATCAGAGTTGACCTCGTTGTCGGCCCCTCCTTCCATGTCATAGTAGGCATCGCCCAAGGAGTCTACTGGAGAGTCACTCAGGACGATGGGTGAGTTAACCTTTTTACGAGGCACCTTAGCAAGAACTTGTGCTATTTGCGAATTGAACTCCTCTCCTTTTTTCCTCAATGCTTCCACCTCTCTTTCGGTGTTTGTCATATTGATCTCGGGTTCGTATTGGGCTGGAAGAACATCTAGGGAACGATCCCGCGAGCCCGAAGCTTATTTTGTTCTCCAAGAGATTAAAGGAACTTCTCTGGTGTACTCTTCATTCGACCACAAGGGATCGAAGTATAATTTAAATGAGCTTTCACTTGTAATTGTGACCCTGGCAATATTAGCGGTAGCCGCCTCGCTAATATGCACACTGGGAATTGGGGATGGCGTCCTTGAGCTGTCGTCTTTTGACATCTGAAAAGAATGTGGAGAATTAAGTGTGTGCCCTTACAGAAAGCAAAAAGGGAATAAGGGGAGAAAAGAATAAAAAGACAGAGGTTCTACGTGTTCTCACATCGCTCATGAGGTTTACATGATGTTACTATCCTAAGGAATGTGCTATATTCTACTGATAGGGGATCGTTATTCTATCTAAGCGAGGCGGGGGTCGTAGGCATAAATTAGTTCTATGGGATCGCAGTCAAAGGGGATCGCATCGTTTATGATTAAAGTTATTTAAATATGCAATTATGATGGATATGAACAATATTAAGTATCAAGAAAGAACGAAGACTTACTTTTTTCAAGAAAAGATGAAGAAATCTGTAGAACTTGGAGATCGTTGTGATTAAACTTGAAAATTTCTTGCTTTTGATCCTTGAGCAAACTGACGGCACTTCGACAATATGTTTGTTAAAGTGAAAAAGGAAATGATTGTGACAGGAGTATATATAGGCATGAGGAGAGAGGATGGTATGGGACACGTGTCAAAATCTCAGCCATTCAACACACATCTCAATACATGACAACTGTGCAACCCTTTCAAATTCTTAAAGTTGGGGTCGCAGCGGTTCCGACAGTTGTATCTATAATAAAATTACAGCTTCGCTTCGCGAGTGGAAACATTGGATTTTTGAGTCCACCTCGCATTTTCAATGGCAACATGGACTCGGGGGTAGTTGTTATGCCCAAATCTGGCATAATAATTATCATGATTTAATTAGCTAAATTAATGATTCGTTATCTACAATGGGCCTCGAAGATAAAGATTGGGTCACTAAAAGCCCACTGTTGGAATCAGCCCAGCCTAACTACAGGGCCACCTCGTTTCTTATCAAGTACAAGGGATCGCTTCTTGCTATCATCATATCTACAAACCAACACAGGATCGCTATCTCACTCTCTGTTAGAAGGCTCATAACTAGACCCCGCGAGGTCATATGAGTATTCATACATTTGGATTCGCTTTGCGGGACTCGACCCCTCGAGGTCGCATGCCTCGCTTATGCTGCATCTCTGCTAGCCTCGCCAGTGAGGTCACATTCTTGTCCATGCGAGACCGTCGGTTTCCTTCTATAAACCATGGATCATGGATAGGGTCAACAACTCATTGCCACGTCAGCCCTAATCTAATGGGCTTGGGCTATGACTTATCTTCTAAAAACCCTAGCCCGGCTAGGTAACTTGCTACCCAAGAACTACTACGGCTTGATCCCTATAAATAGGGTACGTAGGCACCTTGATAGGGATGAGAAACACTTCACCCTTGAAATCACCTATCAAGATCAACCACATCTATACACACAAACCCTAACCCTTATTCTTCTTTTATAAGCTTTATATCCGTATTTAGCTCCGTTAATCCAACAACCTCCTAAAATATTGTTATACAATATTCTCCCTATAACAAGAACATATAATAACATTTACATTTTAGTTTATATATTCTTAATTAAATGGTTTAGTGTTAGTTACCTCTTGGGTCGTTAATACTGTGGCTTGTCGGTCGGAGAACATGATCGTATATATTTAGACTTGTACTCCACGATCTTTACATTGTTCTTAAACACCAGGAGAAGAAGAAGCCACGCCAAACAATGCAAATTTCAGGACCCATTTAAGTATACATAAATAGGAAAAAGGACACTTGCCATGTATATATTGATTAATTAATAATGAATTTAAAACTTTATTCATAAGAAGTCGGTCCCAAATGTTTAGAATTCAAAAAAGTATTATTTATTGTCTCTCTTACCTTTAAGATACCAATTAGGCGATTACAAAATTCAATAAAAAAATGTGTATACCATTATTTAATATCAACCTCGTAAGATAATTCAATTTATTTTTATTGTTCCCAATTTTATAGATTTTTGTTGAAATTTGTTAAAATAAATATTTATTTATATAACTTATAAATCTATTTATTCAGACAAATATTTAATCTATAGACTTGTATTATTTTCAGCACAAATAAACTTAATACTTCTAGCCTCTGTTCTAAAAGTCGGCGATTAATCGCTGTTCGGTAAGGAACCGGATTGATTTTACAAAAATCGGCCAAAAAATCATTTTTTTCGAAAATTCGGGATTAATCGGTCAAAAATCGGTCAAAAATCGGCATTATTGATAAAAAAAATTGAAAAATATGTAGAAAAATTAAAAAAAATTCAAAAAGTATAAAATTGAATAAATTTTAAGAAAAATATTATTCTCATATACGAAACTAATATTTTAAACGGTTAAATCATGAATTTTATCAATTTTTTCTCTCATATTGACCCCAATTCAAAAATTAGATCTTAAAATTTATATTTACTTTAATAATGCTATATATTTTAAATATATTTGTATAAATATATTATAATTATTCATGCATAATCAAAATAATAAAATAATTATGTATATTAATAATAATTATATTTAAAAATAATATTAAATTTGTTCCGATTAATGATCCGATTAATCATTTTGATTAATCCCCGATTACCCGATTAATCTCTAGACGGTGCCTCCACCAATTAAATCCGATTCCCGCTTTTTACGACACTGCTTCTGACTAAGTTAAAAACTTCTGTTTTGACAGCTATGTTTAAAACTTGAATGATAAGAGTATGACTACAAAATATTTAATATACCATACTTAACCATGCATGCAAACTTATCTTAAAAAAATGGTCGGATAAATTAGTAGTTGTTGACCATCTAATTCCAAATGCACAAATAACAAATCTTCCTACTACCTTTTGACTTGGTGGATCATGGTACTTGTATCAAGGGTTCAAACTGTATGTATATCCAAGTTTAAGACTTGAATTTTGGTGTCTGATCGACCATATGTTTAGCTCTATATATTCACACTATAAGTTTCAATATGCCTACTAAAAAGAGGAATATTAACAAAGATCAACCAAATTAATAGTGGTTCAACCTCTATCTCTCACTCTTTCGGAAAAGTCATAAAACTCCAAGTTTGGTAATATTTTCAAAGTTTAGCAAATACAAAACAAAGTATCCAACTAGAAGGGTTTGGGACTAAATATTCGTCTATTGTAAATTTCGTTATAAGTATTCTAGCATTCAAGATCCTAATTCCTTGAAAATTTTGTCATAAATTTAAAAGAAAACTTGCAACAACAAAAAATATGTAAGATAGTATTTGCTTGTTGGCCAGTTCCACACCCTTCATTCATCATGCCAATTCTTCACGTGCCATTTTGCCAAGTCATCTTTCCATCTCCCAATCATATTTTGCTTATTGTACAACTCCCGTTGAAGTAATTGTCAACTATAGTTTGCAGATAGAGACCTAGAGAGAGGAGAGAGAGTAAAAGCAAAGAGGCCACCTAATGACTTCCTACCCAACAATGCAAACATTAGCATTTCAAAAACCCCACCTTATATAAACTCATCAATAACATGCTAAAACATAAAGCATCAAACTTTCTTATTCATACATTAAACATTTTTCCGAATAAAAATGGATTGGATCAGGGGCAACACTGTTGGCCGTGGATCCTCTGCCACCGTCTCTGTTGCTACTTCTTGTCAGTCCGGGAATATTTTTGCCGCTAAATCTGTCGAATTTTCCCAATCCGAGATGCTGCAAAGAGAGCAAAAAATTTTGTCCACCTTAAGCAGTCCTCAGATTGTTAAATACATGGGGTATGACATTACAATGGAAGACAACAAGCTCATGTACAATCTCATGATGGAGTACGCCCCGGCTGGCACACTATACGATGCAATTCGAAGTCAATGCGGACGACTTCAAGAATCTATGATTGGTCAGTACACAGATCAAATTTTACGAGGCCTAGAGTACCTTCATTCAAGTGGCATAGTGCATTGTGACATCAAGGGCCAGAACATATTAATAACCGAAAGTGGAGCTAAAATTGCCGAATTCGGTTGTGCCAAGTGGACTAATCCTGAGGCCTCGGCTACCACGACAATTTCTGGCACGCCAATGTTCATGGCACCGGAAGTGGCACGTGGGGAAGAACAGGGTAGTCCAGCTGATATATGGGCACTTGGTTGTACAATTATTGAAATGGCCACCGGGATGTCACCGTGGCCTAATGCCAATAGTGATCCACTCTCAATTCTTTACAAAATTGCATATTCAGGAGAATTGCCAAATTTTCCAGTTTTCCTCTCTACAAAAGCAAAAGATTTTCTCAGCAAATGTTTGCAAATAGATCCGAAATCGCGGTGGACAGCTAAACAGCTCATCAACCACCCGTATGTCGAAGAATTCAATTTAAGCCAAAGGCAAAATCAAAAGTCCACTACAAGTTCTCCAACAAGCATTCTTGATCACAGGGCTTGGACATCCACAGAAGAATCTGAAACAATAGATGATATTTTCGAAACAAAATCAGCATCTTTATCGCGGAAAATCGGAGGGCTATGGTTAAATTCAAGAGCACCAAACTGGAAATGGGAGGAAACGTGGATCACAATTAGAGAAAATGTTGAAGGTGTGAAACAAGACAAGAATGTGGAGGGCCAGTGACATACAAGAATGGTTGGTGATGATTTG
This sequence comes from Kitagawia praeruptora, assembly GCA_037693485.1. Classification (NCBI taxonomy): domain Eukaryota; kingdom Viridiplantae; phylum Streptophyta; class Magnoliopsida; order Apiales; family Apiaceae; genus Kitagawia; species Kitagawia praeruptora. Next base: position 145,450,473 of record CM075353.1, read on the forward strand.
GAGCTGGACAGTCTGTAAATTTTTCAAAATCATGGGTGAAAATATTATTAGTTGTAGAAATGGTAGCAGTAAAATCTAGTTGGCTTGCACATGTACAGATAATAGTTGCAATGCAACTACTAACTAGTAGTGGTTATATATATCTAGAGGTCTAGTAACTAATTTTTTGAATATATTTCAATGAAAACGTGGTTAAGCTAAACAATAGAATAGTATAAGCGTTTTTTTTTTCTTTTAATTTGATAAAGACAGACTTGAATATAGTTTAGACAGCTTTCACAGTAAAAGAAGTCAGATTAATTATTACTTTTAATTGGATTTAAAAATATAATTCACCTCATTATTAATAACATTAGTACTGATGTATAATAATCAAAACACCTCATTCCACATTGTGTTATATCTTTGAAATGTGATTCATGAAACATGATTCACATGGAATTTAAAGGCTTATGTGCTCTAATGGCTTTATTCGCTAAAATACATTCTCCAGAACTCCTCCTATCAAGTATCTTACTTCTTACTGAAGTTGCATAAAATGTAGCAAATGACTTGGCAGACTTGCTATTACTAAAACTTAGCTAATACTCCTTCCGTTTCAAATTAGTAATCCACTTTCAAGAAAAATTTTGTTTCAAAATAGTTGTCTCATTCTTACTTTTAAGGCAATTTTTTACTTAAACTTCCCATATTATTTTTGAGTTTTAATTTTCAAGATTGACTTTATGTACTTATTTATCCAACCAATACAATAAATATGGGTAAATATGGAATTAGATCATTAATGATTAAGTTTCTTAATATGCGTAATTTTTTGAAAATGGACTACTAATTTGAAACGGAGGGAGTAGTAAAAATACCAAGCACCGTTTGTTATTGTATGGGCCAAAGTGGACTCAGCAGTTATGACAATTTTTATTACAGATTACGTCTCTAGGCCCAACAAGGCTATTTTGATTAAGGATTGTGCACTCGGGTCCATTTTTTATTGTTGGGCTGCCAAAAAACATTCGGTGTACTTATCTATCTGCAGCAAAACTTTTGTGACATTCTGGAGATTTAGGATTGCTTGCATAGCCTTTAATCTTTATCCTCAATCCAAGTCTGTGTACTTAACATTTACTGCAATCTGGATTTTGGAAACTGTTTGTCTACACTTTATAAGTGTTGTTGCCTTGGTAACGTACAATAAATAGGTAACCCAAAATAACACTTTATAAGTTTCATGTGGCTACTGCATGAGAAGGGTTGATTTGATCAACACTTTACAATCATTTATGCAACGCTCTTCGTGATTCTGCAACAATGATTAAAATATGTTGAAATTATTCTTTTCTTCCAAAAGTTATTGTGAATCTTTAGTCATTCAGTTGCGGAACTAGAAGTAGTAGGAATGAGATCGTCACATGGTCTTAAAACTAGATCAGCATTGATAGCACTATACACCATTAAGACAAGAATAACAAGAACAGAACACGCAGATAGGATCATCATCAGCATGTAAGCTATGAAGCTTTTTACTTCATGCACGTACTCAGTGGAAGATAGTGCCAGTATCGTTATTGGATAAGAGTAAGCCCACCATGCAACGTTGAACTTCCTCATTGATTTCTTGAATAAGTATGGCCTGCATATCTATTTTTTATTTGCAGAAAACAAATTTCAGAAGATGAATATGTATAGATTTAACCTGTACTCTGTTGCCATTGCATAGACATAACTTGTATGGTAGTAAAACAAAATGATAAGGGACTTGACTGCTGTACTAATTCTCAAGGTCTTCTCTAAAGATTTATTGTAACAATTATTATCTTAATTATTATCTTGCATAGTTGTTAAGACGAAAATGCATATACTTGAGTTTGCAAAAGCACACTTGCATACTTCTGCTGAAGTTGTTACTATCCCTCCGTCAACGTTGATTTTTACGCTTAAAAGTGACAGCTTAGTTACTAATTAATCCTATTATATAATAATCTGATGCCGTGATTAACCAGACACTTTTATAACCAAATGACACCAGAAATATTTTAGTAACTATTTTCTGACTATAAACAGGAACACTCTGTCTTTATACTAGGTAGCTAGGTACAATTCTCACCAGGGAAATGAAGACAAACAATGAAAGAAAGAAGAGCATCTTCGAAAATAGTCATATTTTCCGGAGATGGAGATCCAAGTTAAGCTGGCCATGCTTGGAGCTGCAATGAATAAAAAGAAAACAGGCCGTAGCATAGCAGGAAGGCCATCACTCCCAGCTAATCTTTGATAAAGTGTAATGATAATTTTCACGGCCGATTAATGGCTTCCGATTACTGTTCCGAGCACTGTTCCGGGGATACTTCGCCTGAGTTTGGGTATCTGCAAAACAATGCTTGCCCGGGGGTGGTGGCCGTCAAGCACCTCCGGTGTGAGAATCAGTAATCGAAATAATAATAATCGAAACGGGTGAAAATGTATCTGTGTGAAAGGAGAGAATGAGTAATAAGTTTGTGCTATTGAAATTGTATATCTCACCTTGTGTGTAGAATGGGGGTATTTATAGATTGGGTCTTCTAATAACTGTTCACCCACTTGGTGACCCACTTGGTATGCTGTTAAAGCTACAGTGAGCCACTATTGGAACAGTGATTAGTGTCCCTTTCCCACATACCTCGATTCTAGCACCGCCGCTTTTGTTATAGTTGAATGCTTTTGTCCCCTTAAATACCTTTATGGTCCCCTGCCTTAGTGAGCAAGGTAACAAGATATTTTGCACAAGTATTTATGTGAAGATATTTGTTTATCAAGTGGATCAATTTAGTAAAGATAATATGAAATGACACATGTGTAATAGTGAGTACTTGTTACAGGTGGAGCAATAGCGGGCTGGGGTTGATTATTGTTACAGCGGGTGCCCGCTGTAAGCTTACAGCGGGTACCTATCATTGTCCCCCACTCCTTCTGTGCGGTTTAGCGGACAGGAGGAGGAGAAACTAAAGATGCGGTAATGCTTGAGAAATTTTTTGAAAATGATACCTTGTGTGCCCCCCAAGTGTTGGCGGTCAACACTTTACAAAAAATTTAGGTGAAAATTTGCCCCCCAAGTGTTGGCGGTCAACACTTAGGAGTTAGAAAAAATTTGGAAAATATGCCCCCCAAGTGTTGGCGGGCAACACTTAGGAGTTAGAGAAAATTTGGAAAATATGCCCCCCAAGTGTTGGCGGGCAACACTTAGGAGTTAGAAAAAATTTGGAAAATATGCCCCCCAAGTGTTGGCGGACAACACTTAGGAGTTAGAAAAAATTTGGAAAATATGCCCCCCAAGTGTTGGCGGACAACACTTAGGAGTTAGAAAAAATTTGTGAAAATATGCGGATGTTTGTCAACGGGCTCTTTGTGCTTGACGGGTGTGCAATTTGAAATGTTTTTGTAACCGCTTGATTATAAATGCAATAATTAGTAATAAATGAGAAATTCGAAATAAATGAAGGAATAATATTAAATGTCAATAATAAGTGAAATGATAAGTTGTAGTTCGTATTAATGAGAAGTGACCTTTGGGTGGAAAGAGAATGTACCTTGGTGATGTAATGTGTCAGGAGTAAGTGGGAAGTTAAGACTTAGTGGGCAGTTTTTGCTGGAAACGAGGCGGTTACAGCCGGCTGTAAGAATGACGTGGACCAATCATAGCCATCCACGAATTGTTTGCAAGTTTTTAACCCCCATGACACGCGCCGCAGGCTTAAAAGATGGGTCTGTGGATCATTTGTTAAAGTTTTTACTGCCTTTTTCTACTTTTTTCTCTCCGATTTCTTTTTCTTGTTCAAGTGTGTTGCGACGCTTTTACTGGATTTGCCGAGTATTTCTGCCATTGAAGCCATATAAAACCTCCTGGTTTGAGGTATGCTTTCTTTATATTTTCCTTTTGTGATTTCTGTTTCCTCTTTTCATCGTATAATTTGTCACTTCATTCGCTGTTATTGTGGTATGTGTGAGTGGGTTTTGTGTTTATGTCCTTGTTTTGCATGTTTCGAGTATTTGTAAATGTAATTTGATTGTGTAATCTGTAAAGGTTAGGAATCTGTGAGTTTTTGTTTGTTGTTTGTGTATCTGGTATTGGGAGTTTGGTAGTTTCGATCCGTTTCATGATTCGTGTGAAAATGGTAGTTTGATTTCACAGTGTTCGTGAGGTGTTTGTAATTTGTAAATATATGTGTATATATTCCGTATATGTTGTGTATATTGGCTTTTGATTCTAGGGTTTTGTTGTTTGTGGAGGGAATGGAATATGAATTGTCTATTTCGATTTGTATGATAATGTGTAGAATAAAAATTTGTTAAAAAATATACGTGTGTACCAGACATTGTTGATGGCGTGTTTGGCTGTTAGCGGTAGTAATTGAAGAATTGTGCCCTTGTTCGCAGATGGGTGATGAATTCGTAGATCCCGCTACTGGCGAGAAAAGACCACTAGTAAACATGTACGGTCGTTGGGCGGACATAGGTCCGTTGAGTTATACGGCCGTTTTGCGGAGAAACCGCTATCAGTACTTCGAAAGTTCTGAGAGTTTGTGGCGGGCGAGCAACGTGTTGCCAACCTCATATTCGAAGGCAGAGATGGATGGTAAATTTGCCGAATTTGCTCATTTACAACAGGACAGCACGTTTAGAGGTGATGACTGGGGGGATTATGTTGAAAGGATGTTTCGAATCGAAGATGGTTATTTCTGGAGACGGGCAGGGCCCGGTGAGAAGTTGTACCATCGTTTTGATGACGACTCTGTCTGTATTCCCGTAAGTCATTTTAGGGCGGGTTTACGGTTGCCGCCGCACAAATTTCTGATGGATTTATTCCGATTGTACTTCCGCTGTCCGTTGGCTCAAATGTCTCCCAATTCAATAAGGGCTATTAACTGGTTTATAGCTAGTAACGAGGCGTTGAACGAACAGCCTACATTTATGGCTTTTTTCTGTTTATTTGATGTGAAAGCCAGCTGTGCAAAACCCTTTTATGAGCTCCAATTCGTGAAGTCTCAAACCCGTATTGGAAAAGCTCTGGATGGATACCGCCCATTTGCGTTTTCCAAGGGTATGGCGGGTTGGCAAGAGGAATTTCTGGTAGTTGGTGGAGGGGAGTTCGCCTGGCATAAGAACTTTGTGAAGAAGGTGGAGTGTGCCCACAGGACGGATCGTAACCGTCTCAGCCAGGTAGAGATAGATTTTTTAGTTAAGCTGGTAAAGGCGTTGGGTGAGGTATGGACCGAGTCGAATTTGATTGACCCGGCTGATTTGAGAAGACACTGTTGTAAGTCTCTGTTTTGACTTTATCCTTTGGGTTTTTCAAATTTTCTTTATTGAAATTCTTTTGTGTATTTTTGTAGTGTTGGATCCTCGCAAAGCAGAGTTGGATCCTCATCCCACCTTGTCTATTGAGCACGAGGCTAAGATGTATGCTGATTTCATGCTTCTCCAACCACCCCGGCCAAAGCGTGTTCGTGGGATGTTTGCTGCAGAAAACATCATAGATGCCTTTGATCTTTCAGGGCAAGGTGCCGTTGTGGAGACTACTGAGCGGGTTGAGTATGAGGAGCCCGTTGTTGTAGAGGAAGAAGTGCCCGGTAGTAACGCTCAATCTGAGCAAGAAGAAACTGGGGAAGGTATAAATTCTGAGGACGATTCTTTGTCCGAGTTGTTGGGTGATATGTTCGCACGGAGAAGGGATATGCCTTTGGAGTCAAATTTGCAAGATGCCCAAGGTGATGAGTATCCTGTTGAAGACGAATTTGTCATTGAAACAGAGAAGTCCGCTGATAGGGACGTTGGTGTGGAAGATGAGCCATTTGTTGATAGAGGTTTTGCTGTTGATTCTGAGAGTGAAAGTGATGGTTCTGTTGCTAGGAGGACAATTGCGTCGCATACAGTCGGGGATATTGATGAGAATTTTGACATGCGCGCGCCAAGTGTAAAGGCCGCTATTCAAAGGCAGGAACGTGGTTCCGTTGTTAAGCCTGTCCAGGTGGTTTCCACCGTAGGCCAAGGAACTATGGATATTGACATCGGCGAGAAAGTGTCCGCCATGAGAGAGCAAGAACCACCCGTGAAAGGAACGGAGGTGACTGTTGATGAGAGTCCTGAAATTCCTCTGCGTCGCTTGAAGAGGAAGTCCGCTGTTGAGGCTAGTACTTCTAAACGTAGACGCATTGAGCCTACTAAGGTGAGTGAGGCCGCTGCTGTTGAGAATGTTGTTATGGAGGAACCCGCTGAGAATGAGTCCGATGATGTTGACAGCGAGGATGATGCTGAGGATTATTGTGAAGAAGATACCGAAGATGATTCCGAGGACGGTTCTGGGGATGGTGGTGATGATGGTGAGGAGGAGATAGTGTTCTATACAAGTAGCGATGATGAGGTGAATGATATAGAAGTTGGGTCCCGCCCAGGCTATGGGTTTCTCTTTAAGTCTGGGCCCAATACCTTCTCTGTTGATTCCATGACTGATGATGATCTTGTGAGAATGAATGAGTTGAGTTGGGAGCGGATGTGCCGTTTGTCCCAAAAATATGCTGCACGGGTAAGTATTTTGTTTTTGTTTTTTGATATTTTTGTAGAGTTGATCTGAATATGTCCGTTGTTAAGGTGTATGTTTTTTGTGTGTTGTGTTGTTTTGTAGAACCAATGTATGTATACAGGTTTGATGGCTCGTGGAAACATGTACCGTGGTAGTAACATTGCTTTGAAGCAGAGGATCAAAGGATTGGAGGAGGAGCTATCTGCTGAGAAATATCTGAAAAATAATGCTGCTAGGGCTTTACACGAGATTGAACTTGAGAGGAATGACTTTAAAGTAAGCTATGAGTATAGTGCTGACTTGCGGAGGTTTTTGGCGGAAGATAAGATAGGACTTGAGGCTGCCAATGCTACTTTGTCTGAGCAAGTGAAAAATTTGACCACTTTACTTAAATTTGAGAAAGAGCGTGCTGAGGAGGCTGAGGCTCATCTTGATTCTCGGCCAACTGAGGCCGATGCTATATTAAAGTTCAGAAGTAGTGTTGAGTTTGCTGAAATTGTGAAGGCTGAGGCTGCCAAGGTTGCTATAGAACGGCAGGATCCCGCTAAGAATCATTCTGAGATTGGCCACCTACAAACCGAGATGGCAAGGCTGAAGGCAAAAGTGAAGAAATCCAAGCGTAAAGCTAGAGCCCTGAAGGCCCGTCTTGGGAAAACTGAAAGAAAGAGTGTTGGGTGCCAGTCTGATGTTGTTGTTGTTGCAATGGGTGCAGAAACCGCTGATAGTGAGATGGTCGTTACGGAAAGCCTCAAGCCCGCTGAGAGGCCATTGGTTATAGAAGGTGCAATTCCATTGTCGACGGTAGCGGCTGTTCATACTAAAAGTAATATTGAAGCGGATGGCGCTGTGAAGCCTGTTGAGACTGAAAGGGAGCGAGTGGATATTGCAATTATTGGTACCAATTTGACAGAGGCTAGCGGAACGCCCGCTGAGTTTGATGTTGCTGTCGAGCCCCTTAGTGCCATTGCTACTGCGTATGATAGTGAAGATGAAGATGCGGTACCGCTAAGGGGTATGGAAGGTCCCTTGAGCGGGTCTCGTTGGGCCTAGTTTATTTTTTGTAACTGTAGCTATGAACTTTTGTCTGACTTGTTTTGAAGTCACGCAGCGGGTATGTCCGTTGTGTGGTTTGGAAACATCTTGGTTTGATTTCGATCTCTAGGAATTCCACATTCTAAGATACTTTTGTGTTTGACATTTTGGTAATTTTGGTAATTTTGGTAATTTTGGTAATGTTGCTTCAAGCTATAACTGAATTTGTGTTTGTATTTTTGTGTCAAAGTTTGTAGTAAATATGTATGGGAAAATGGTTACCTTGAATTTGTGATTTTGACTGTGGGAGTTTGTCTTCAGCATTTAATACCGCATGGGAGTCAAAAAATTTTGACTGTGTCTTTACTTCTTTCTGCATGGGGATTGTAATTTGTTGACTGGTGATGACCTTAACCTTCGTTTACCCCCTATAAATAGGATAATTTGCTTATTGTTTTCGATCATTCCCTTCTGCATCTGTTAAGAGAATCCCTCTTGTTATACAATCACATGGATCTTTCGAAGATGGACGAATTTTTCATTCCATTTGCTGGGGCACGGGAGCGTTCTCTTTCGAAGGAGAGCGAAAATCTTTGGCTAGCACTTGCCAATCATCATGAGGAAGAAGGCGATCTGTACATGGCCGAGGAATTCCGGAAGCATGCTCGGAAAATCGCCCGTACTCGGGCTGCGGAAGAGACCGAGAATGCACCCGAGACGGATGCAATCAACTTCCGTTTCCACGCACCTCCTCAGGGTGAAAGCTCTGAAAAGAAGGGCGCGGATGGCAAGAGTGAAGCTTCCCAGGCATGAAGGATTTTTAGATGTAGGAATCTTTAATCCTTGTAATAACATGCTTGTAAGAAAATATTTTCTATGAATAAAATATTTATTTCTCCCTTGGATCCATTCGTTTTCTGCTTTTGTTCCGCTTTGAGTCATATTGCCTTCGTATTTGTGTAGTGTGTAGACATTCTGTTGTAGATTGTTTGTAGTATTCGTCCCTTGTCGGGTTTTTTGCTGTAGCAAGTGTCCGTCTAGGGGACTTGACCGTTTCCTGATGAAAATCGTAGATTGAAATTCATAGCTGTCTTTATGCCCGTTTAGGGAAGTTGTCTCTTTCTTGGAGTATTGAGTATTTATGCCTTGATATTTTGTTGTCGATTGGCCGCAACAAACAGCTTTTGTAACTTTTGCTTTAAGATTCCGTCTTTTGTTGCAAGACTTGTAAGATGTTGATAACTTTGCGAAATTGTCTGTTGATAACTTTGCGAAATTTCCAACTGTAATTCTGTAGTTGTTCGCTGATGTGCCTTGTAAAGTTTGTTAGTAGTGCTGTAATATCTGTCCACTGAGGGACCGTGTAAAATTTGGGATTTGTAATTGTGTAAATGTTCGCAAAGGGACTTTGTAATATTTGCAATATGTAATTGTCCGCAGAGGGACTTTGTAATATTTGCAATGTGTAAGTGTCCACAGAGGGACTTTGTAATATTTGCAATGTGTAAGTGTCCGCAGAGGGACTTTGTAATATTTGCAATGTGTAAGTGTCCGCAGAGGGACTTTGTAATATTTGCAATGTGTAAGTCTCCACAGAGGGACTTTGTAATATTTGCAATGTGTAAGTGTCCACAGAGGGACTTTGTAATATTTGCAATGTGTAAGTGTCCACAGAGGGACTTTGTAATATTTGCAATGTGTAAGTGTCCGCAGAGGGACTTTGTAATAGACACTTACTTGTAATATGTGCAATGTGTAATTGTGTAATGGTTGCTGGCTCACTGGGACTTCTGTGATTTTGCTAGCGTTGTGATAAACTTGTAAATGTAGACCGTTTTTCTGCGAAAGTATTCCATTGAAAACATAGTTTCCTTGATTACAGAGAAGATAAAGGGAAATGACTGTTTCAGTCATCTATTGATAGTATTTGCGCAGCTTGTCACCATGCCAAGTGTTGTTAACTTCAGTACCATTGAGGTAAGCTAGCTTGTAGGAACCCGGCCTGAGTACTTTGATGATTTTGTAGGGTCCTTCCCATTTTGGCATAAGTTTGCCAGTGTGTCTGGGATCGGATGCTTCAGTTGCTCTGTTAACCAAATCGCCTTCCACATAGGCTTTGATTCTGGCTTTTTTTCCAAAGAATTCTTGAGTTTTTTCTTTGTAAGCGGTCATCTTTTCAACAGCGGCCTCTCTGGTTTCATCCAGAAGGTCAAGATTTGTCTTGAGTCCTTGAGTATTTGCCTCTTCTTCGAAATTAATGGCACGGTAAGACGGCGAGCCAATTTCGATTGGTGCAAGTGCTTCTGTGCCAAATGCTAATTTGAAAGGGGATTCTCCAGTACTTGTCCTAGGTGATGTGCGATAAGCCCAAAGAACGTTGGGTAACTCATAAGGCCATTTCCTCTTTGAAGTAGTCAGTCTTTTCTCTAGACCTCGGACGATGATGCGATTAGTTACTTCAACCTGTCCGTTGCTTTGAGGATGGCAAACGGACGCTTTCTTGTGTTTGATCCCGTGGTCGGATAAGAATTTAGTAAATTTTGACCCCACAAACTGCGTACCGTTGTCAGATATGAGTATTACTGGGATTCCAAATCTTGTGATGACTTGTTCTTCAACAAAGCGAATGGCATCATCTTGTGTAATGTTCTTAAGGGCTTTCGCTTCTGCCCACTTTGTCATGTAATCAATGGCGACCATGACGTACTGCAAATCACCTTTGGCTTTTGGGAATGGTCCCATGATGTCAATGCCCCAAATTGCAAAAGGTATAGGGGATAGGATGGCCACCGGAAGTGCTGGTGATTTCCTGGACATATTGCTAAATAGTTGACATTGGCGGCACCTTTTGGTGAAGTTTTTGCATTCCTTGTGCATTTTCGGCCAGTAATAGCCTTGTCTGAGTATTTTGTGTGCCAATGCCTTGCCAGCCATGTGATCGCCACAAATGCCTTCATGGACTTCTCTTATGCAATATAAGGCTTCTTCCTCGTCGACACATTTAAGTATAGGGGAGTCAAAACTTCTTTTGTATAAGGTGCCTTCCTGAAGAAAGTATTTTGCCGCCTGGGATTTGACTATTTTTGCTTTGATTCTGTCATCTGGTAGTGTGCCATTTTCCAGATAACGGATGTAAGGGGTCATCCAACTATCCCTTGGCGGGTTTATTTCCATGATATCCAGCTTGCTTGTACTCGGGATGGTTAGTTCTTCAAAGTCAACTGTGTCCACTTCTACTCTCTCCCCTTGAGTTAATTTAGATAGCATATCCGCAACTGTGTTATCCATCCTGTCTATTTGTTCAAGAGAGTATTCTTCAAACTGAGTTAGCATTGTCTGAACTAATTCCTGATATTTGCTGAGATTGCTATCTTTTGTTGAATAATCCCCTGTTGTTTGTCGAACGACCAGCTGTGAGTCGCTATAGATGGTTATATTTTTTACTTGTAAGTTTTTTGCCAATGCTAAACCGGCCAAAAGTGCCTCATATTCTGCTTGATTGTTTATGGCTCTGAAGTTTAGCTGTATGGCTTTTTTGACTTGAAAACCGTTGGGGCTAGTCAAAATGAGCCCTGCTCCACAACGGGTGTTTATAGAGGAACCATCCACATACAACTGCCAATTGCTGGCCGCGGCTGTGATGGTCTTTGTAGGTGTTTCTTTTTCAGTTGTCAAGAATGAACATTCAACCATAAAGTCAGCCAAAGCTTGTGCCTTGATGGCGGTTCTTGGTATGTACTTAAGATCAAATTGACCAAGTTCCACCGCCCAATTGATCAATCTACCTGATAAATCTGGTTTGTGAAGTATTTTTCTTAGCGGTTGGTCTGTGATGATTCTGATTTGTCTTCCTTGAAAATAGTGTCTCAATTTTCTGCTTGCCATGACCAAAGCTAGAGCAAACTTTTGGACGTTGGGATAGCGGGTTTCCGCATCTTTGAGCACTTGGCTGACATAGTAGATTGGTTTTTGCTCCCCATTTTCTTCTTTGATAAGTACCGCCCCCACGGTTTTGTCTATTGCGGATAAGTAAAGTGATAGCGGCTCTGAGGGGGCTGCGACCGCAAGTAGTGGAGCGGAAGAAAGATAGGTCTTGAGATCTTCGAAGGCCTTTTGGCACTCTACCGTCCAAGATATTGTGTTGGTTTTTGTTGCCCCTTTCAAGGTATCAAAGAATGGAAGGCATCTGTCTGCTAATTTTGCTATGAACCTTCTTAGGGCGGCCAACCTCCCCGTGAGTTTTTGTATCTCTTTTAAGGTTTCGGGTGGTTGCATGTCGATTATGGCCTTTATCTTCTCCGGGTTGGCCTCAATGCCTCTGTGAGATACCAAGAAACCAAGGAATTTGCCAGCGTCGAGTGCGAATGCACATTTATCTGGGTTGAGTTTCATGTTGTGTTTTCTGAGGGTGGTGAAACATTCTTCCAAGTCTTGGAGGTGAGAAGCCGTCAAGAGGGATTTTACTATGAGATCATCCACATATACTTCCATATTTCGGCCCAATTGTCCGCTGAAGATTTTGTTCATGGTTTTCTGGAAGGTTGCACCGGCATTGATCAATCCAAAAGGCATCACCTTGTAGCAATATACTCCCCTATGCGTAACAAAAGCTGTTTTTTCCCTGTCTTCTGGGGTCATTTTGATTTGGTTGTAGCCTGAGTAGGCGTCCATGAAACTTAGCATTAGATGACCCGCTGTAGCATCAATGAGTTGGTCTATTGAAGGAAGAGGATATGGGTCCTTTGGGCATGCTGCGTTTAAGTCTGTGTAATCAATGCATATCCTCCACTTTCCATTAGCTTTCTTTACTAGCACCACATTTGCGACCCATTTTGGGTAGGTGACCTCGCAAATCAAGTCCGCATCCAAGAGTTTGTCAATTTCAATATCAATGGCTCGCTGTCGCTCTGGTGCAAAGTTTCTTCTTTTCGGTATTTTTGGTGTTTTGTCTGGATCCACATTTAACTTATGGATTGCCACGGACTCATCTAATCCTGGCATATCCTTTGGACTCCATGCGAAGACGTCCACGTATTTTCTCAAGAGATCTGTGAGACCATCTTTAAAGATTGAATCCAGACCCGCTCCTATATTGACAGTCTTGTTTGTGTCTCCGGGTATGATTTCTATTTTCTCTGTCTGTACCGCAGGGGTTATCGGCGGTTTTTCTTCTCTTTTGAGACACTTCATTAGATTGGAATCTATCCTTGGTGGATCTTCTGTCAGCGGGTCGTGCCCGTCAATAAATTGTACCTCTTTTCTCTTTTTGTTGTTGGCACATTGGTTTGCATAGTGCCTCTGTCTTTTTGTTTGCCTTCTTTTTTTAGCTCTTTCTCTGTTGATATTGCTGGGTTCGGATTTCCCCAAGGTGAGTGCAATGCCGTAGCACCTTTTGGAGGTTTCAGAATCCCCTTTGATTTCTCCTATTCCGTTTGAAGTAGGGAATTTGATTTTGAGATGAGGGGTGGAAGTAACTGCTTTTAACAAGTTTAATGTGGGTCTTCCCAAGATCATGTTGTAGGAAGAGGCTGTGTTAATGACATAGAATTTGATGATTCTGCATACTTGTCTGGAAGATTCCCCAAAGTAGACAGGGAGCCTTGCAATGCCCGCTATTGGGACGGCGTTGTGGCCGAACCCGTAGAGAGGTGTCTCGTCATGACATGTTTCTAACTTTTCGTCACTTAGTTTGAGTCTGTCCCAAGTGTGTTGGAAACAAATGTCGACAGAGGACCCGTTGTCCACTAAGACCCTTTTGACTTCATTCTGAGCAATGCCCAAGGATATGACTAGTGCCTCGGTGTGATTGGGATTGATGCCCTCATAGTCGGCATCCGTGAAAGTGATGACATTTGGTGGGCCCTCAGATGTGGAATAGACAGACTGTTCCTCTCTAGGTGGTGAGACATGTCCGCCAAACACGGTATGTACTATGTTTTTGTTGTGCCCTTGGGAGGAGGATGGGCCAAGTATTTGTCTGGGCAAGTATTGAGATAAGTTGCCAGCCTTGACTTGTTTTTCCAGAAAGTATTTGAGAGATAGGCAGTTATCTGTAAAATGCCCATGTGTTTCATGGTAATCACAATGCTTGTCCTTGGGCCTGTCATCAGGTGATGAGTGCATTGGGGCTGGTGGAAAGTAGAAAGGTTTTCCTTTGATTTCTCTTAGGATGGTTGCTCTTGGGAGAGTAAATTCGGTCCATTTTGGCTCAGGACGCCTATCCGGTCTTTGCGGGTTTGAGGGCCCTTGGCGGTCCCTGACTGGTGTTGATGGTTGGGTTCTTTGGGCGGGCAGCGGCCCGTGAGTAGTTTGTACTTGATGCAAAGCGGGTGCTTGCCTTTGGTAAGGCGTGTATCTTTCTCTCTGAAAATATGGTGTAGGAGTGGGTGGAGCCCTGGATTGTTTGAGTACGTTGAGGGATTCGATTTCGTTGATGGCTTGAGATGCTAAGTCATATGCTTTTGCTAGAGTGGTGGGTTTAATTTCCATAAGACGGCATACGTATTTCTCGCATTCGTAAGGGTTGAGACCTCTTCTTAAATGGACCAATGCCTCTGTCTCGTTGACACAGACAACCTTGTTGACGGCTTCCTTGAAGCGGTCGATGTAGTTCTGCAAGGTTTCTCCGTTGCGCTGTGCAATGGTTTCGAGGAACACGGTATGAACCTCATGTTGCTGATTTGCTTTGAACTTGTTGAGGAACAATTTCTTAAATTCCAACCAAGTATCTATGGACCTGGTGGATATTCTGCAGAACCATCTTTAGGCGTTGCTGCGGAGAGTTGCGGCGAAGAATCGATACCGTGTTAAATCATTATACTCATAATGGAGAGCCAGTTGGTCGAAATAGCTCAGGTGCTCTTCCGGATCTCCAAGGCCGTCAAAAGAGTTGAAGCTGTGATGTTTGATATTTTTCTGTCGTGGTTCGGCTTCTAGCCTTGCTGTGAATGGTGTTCCACCCATATCTTGGTCGTTATTTCCCTCTATCTTATTTTTGAGTTCCAATATGGTTTTGCAACATTTCCGCGTTTGATGGTTGTCTTACCTCGGGCTGCTTTGAGCGGACAGGAGGTTGCTCTTGGTGCTTGTGTGCTTCATACTCAGCCACCACCTTGTCGTAGGCGGCTTTCTTGTCAATGATTATTTTTCTCAAGTCTCTATGTCTTCTGTTTTGTTCCCACACTTCAGGGGGATGGTGACTCTTGTTGTGCCTATCATGCTTCGTGTTTTGAGACGAACCTAGGCGGGAGAAAGCAGAGTTCGCCTCGCGAGGTTGACTGTTTGCCTCATCATGATTGTCATGCGGGTTCACGGGTAGACTCCCTTGTTTTGTTAATGACTTTGGTCCGGCCTGGGGAAGGGTTGCGGCTATTTGCATGATTAAGTCAATTTGTTGTTGGTTACAGCCTATGAGATTGAGACTAAGGATTTGTTCTCGCCCATCATCTCTAGGTGGGTTCATTGGCGGTTTCACCGGCGGGATGCCAGTTGTATTTTCTTCGTGTTCTTGTTCGTCTGGGTGAGGTATTACGGTTTCCATTTAGCGTGTTTGAGGTGTTTTGGTTTGTATTGTGTTTTGAGTGTGTGAGTAGCTACCGTGTTGGTAGAGCAGGTGGTGGGTTTTTCTCCAAGAAAAAATCCCCCTCCTAGCGCCAAATGATAATTCTCACGGCCGATTAATGGCTTCCGATTACTGTTCCGAGCACTGTTCCGGGGATACTTCGCCTGAGTTTGGGTATCTGCAAAACAATGCTTGCCCGGGGGTGGTGGCCGTCAAGCACCTCCGGTGTGAGAATCAGTAATCGAAATAATAATAATCGAAACGGGTGAAAATGTATCTGTGTGAAAGGAGAGAATGAGTAATAAGTTTGTGCTATTGAAATTGTATATCTCACCTTGTGTGTAGAATGGGGGTATTTATAGGTTGGGTCTTCTAATAACTGTTCACCCACTTGGTGACCCACTTGGTATGCTGTTAAAGCTACAGTGAGCCACTATTGGAACAGTGATTAGTGTCCCTTTCCCACATACCTCGATTCTAGCACCGCCGCTTTTGCTATAGTTGAATGCTTTTGTCCCCTTAAATACCTTTATGGTCCCCTGCCTTAGTGAGCAAGTTAACAAGATATTTTGCACAAGTATTTATGTGAAGATATTTGTTTATCAAGTGGATCAATTTAGTAAAGATAATATGAAATGACACATGTGTAATAGTGAGTACTTGTTATAGGTGGAGCAATAGCGGGCTGGGGTTGATTATTGTTACAGCGGGTGCCCGCTGTAAGCTTACAGCGGGTACCTATCATGTAACAAAGAGTACTAAATAATGTACCATCCCCAAAGAAAATATACAAATTGCACTCTCTGTCCATCCCATTTCTGCAGCTGCTCTGGCTCCAACCAAATTACCAATTACAGATAATTGGCTAGCTGGATTCGCCACAGTTGATAAAAATTGCTTACCTTCCGTAAACCATTGACCATAAATCTTAACATCTAGAGCAACTATAGGTACAACAAAAATCCACCAAAGTAGTAGATAGTACAGAGTGTTTGGGGTGAAAAA
Source organism: Kitagawia praeruptora (assembly GCA_037693485.1). NCBI lineage: Eukaryota > Viridiplantae > Streptophyta > Magnoliopsida > Apiales > Apiaceae > Kitagawia > Kitagawia praeruptora. The sequence continues at coordinate 145,466,621 of CM075353.1, forward strand.
TGGTACTGATTGAAGCAATAACAACCATGATATCCAAGGTGCAAATAAGTTGTTCACGCCAACATGATTCAAGAACTCATTTTTCACACTCTCGAAGATGTAGAAACACTTTAGTATATAAAGTATCGAAAACGATAATAATGTTAATAATGCTAGTGACCAAAGAAGGATGAAGGCTGTAGAAGGGAGCACGTTCAACATGCGCCTATAAACGTGACCAAAGAAGGATGTTAGATTTTTCCATAGCAACACCTGGCTACATATCGAAAGGGTGATTCTGAAGTAACTAGCATGGAATTTTGTTAATATTGGCATAACTACACTTTTGATTGTTATAGGAATGTTTGCTCGTTTTTTGGCTGCAGGGACAGTGGGTGATTCAGTGATCACTAGTTGAATATTAGATTCTACTGGAAGCATTCTAGGAAAGGTTTTTGTTTAGTATTACAATGAAGAATCTCTAACTCAACATATGTAGTAGAAGAGATGTAGGTAATAAACATTTCTAATGACAGATCTTTAATAGAGGAATACAGTTCATGTACATTGTTCCACTTGTTAATTAAAAATTGGCAAGTGAAAGTGAAACTTAGGAACATGTTATTTTGAATCTCATCGAGCCAAGTTTTTTAACACCTCAAGGATACTAGGACGACACTCTGATCAGGAATAATTGTTTGTACAATTTTCACTTGAAATTAACAAAAATTCTATTTTGTCTCTACTTAAGAACAAATAACTTTTTTTACTGTAATTAAGGATCACCCTTGTGGTTTGAATTCAACACAACTAACTGAATTTTTTCATGAAATTCAAAAAAAAAATGTCATTTATAAAACAATTGTATTTCCACTGATTAAAGTTGATCTTTATACCCTGACTTTTTTTTTTGTTTTGTTTGGTAAGAACAATCACAGTAGCAGCAAGTAAGTGCACATTTGGTATCATTCTTTATCATTATGCTGTATAATGTATATTATACAAATATCAAAATCACAATTACATTTATATTTCATAAGAGCTTTGTCTTTTTACACGGCACTACAACAAAAACTGCATCATACAACACGTTTCACACAACGGTTAATCAAAAAACCGTTGTCCCGAAAAAACAAACAACGGTTAATGGCCTGTCCTCGTAAAAACGTTGTCAGAGTCTTTCTATGACAACTGTGTTTGGTGTTTTTTGAAACCGTTGTCTAAGCGGTATGCTCTGATAAAATCAGACAACAGTTCTATTGTAAATATGTTGTGTGGAACCATTTAACACAACTGTGCAGCACCGTTGTATGTGACAACTTCATATTATCTTCAGACAACACTTTTAGACAAAACCGTGGTGTAAGTTAGACAACAGTTTATTAGAAGTGTTGTTGTATGGAACATTAGACAATGTGTCTCAAATACCGTTGTCAGAAGGAAAGTTGATAGACAATGGTTATTAGCATTGTGAGATAAATGGGTATCATACAACAGTGCAAAATACCGTTGTTTGAACATCCTCTTTAGAAGACGGTTATAAACATTGGTAGAATAACTGTTGTCTGTTTAGTAAGGATACAACGTAGAATAACCGTTGTTTAATGATTTTATAAAACCGTTGTGTGAACTACTGGGAAATTTGAATAGAAATGGGTGGGAAGTAATGAAATGTTTAGTGGGAATAATGAAATAATTTGAATTGAATTTGGTGGGAAATAATGAAAATTTTGAATTGGATTTGGTGGGAAATTATTAAATATTCAGACAACGGTTTTCTGATAAAAACACCGTTGTGTGATAGTAAGCACAACAATTGTTTTTCATAAAAAACCGTTGTGTAATGTTTAACAATTTTAAATCGTTAAATAACAGTTTGCGTGTTTTACTACGTTTTTGTTAAAATCTCGTAAAACCTGACCTTTTTATTTTTTGATTATTTTTTCCCAACACTAAAATGAGTGTTTATTAACATTAGTACGGTTCGATCTTCGAAAAATTATTCAGTAAATTTGGATCGTGCCCCGTTACAAGAAGCATCAATATTAATTTACTACGTTTTTGTTCAAATCTCACACAACCAGACTTTTTTATTTTTCAATTATTGTTTCCCAACACTAAAATAAGTGTTTACTAACATTTGTATGGTTCGATTGTCGAAAAAATCATTCAAAAAAATTATTCAGTGAATCTGGATCGTGCCCCGTTACAAGAAGCAACACTATTAATTTACTACGTTTTTGTTAAAATCTCGTACAACCCGACTTTTTTATTTTTCAATTATTTTTTCCCAACACTAAAATGGGTGTTTACTAACATTTGTACGGTTTGATCTTCGAAAAAATCATTCAAAAATATTATTCAGTGAATCTTGATCGAGTCCTATTATAGGAAGCAACACTTTTACTACGTTTTTGTTAAAATCTCCCACAACCCAACCTTTTGATTTTTGGATTATTTTTTCCTAACACTAAAATGAGTGTTTTTTAACATTCGTACGGTTTGATCGTCGAAGAAATCATTCAAAAAAATTATTCAGTGAATCTTGATCGTGCCCCGTTACAAAAAGCACCACTTTTAATGTACTACGTTTTTTGTTAAAATCTTCTACAACCCAACCTTTTTATTATTCAATTATTTTTTCCAAACACTAAAATGAGTGTTTCTTAACATTCGTACGGTTCGATCGTCGGAAAAAACATTCAAAAAAATTATTTAATGAATCTTGATCGAGTCCTGTTATAGGAAACATCACTTTTCCTACGTTTTTGTTAAAATCTCGTACAATCCGACCTTTTTATTTTTCGATTATTTTTTCCCCACACTAAAATGGGTGTTTATTAACATCCGTACGGTTCGATCGTCGAAAAAATCATTAAAAAAAATTATTCAGTGAATCTGGATCGTGCCCCGTTATTAGAAGCTAAACTTTTACTAAATTTTTGCTAAAATCTCCTACAACCAAACCTTTTTATTTTTTGATTATTTTTTCCCAACACTAAAATGAGTGTTTATTAACATTTGTACGGTTCGATCGCCAAAAAAAACATTCAAAAAAATTATTCAGTGAATCTGGATCGTGCCCCGTTACAAGAAGCAACACTATTAATTTACTACATTTTTGTTAAAATCTCGTACAACCCGACCTTTTTATTTTTCGATTATTTTTTTCCAACACTAGAATGGGTGTTTATTATATTTCGTACGGCTCGATCGTTAAAAAATTATTCAGTGAATCTGGATCGTGCCCCGTTATAGGAAGCATCACTTTTCCAACGTTTTTGTTATGATCTCGTACAACCCGACCTTTTTATTTTTCGATTATTTTTTCCCAACACTAAAATGGGTGTTTATTAATATTCGTACGGTTCGATCATTGAAAAATGCATTCAAAAAATTATTCATTCAATATGGATCGTGGCCCGTTATAGGAAGCATCACTTTTCCTACGTTTTTGTTATGATCTCGTACAACCCGACCTTTTTATTTTTTGATTATTTTTTCCCAACACTAAAATGGGTGTTTATTAACATTCGTACGGTTCGATCATCGAAAAATGAATTCAAAAAAATTATTCAGTGAATATGGATCGTGGCCCGTTATAGGAAGCATCACTTTTCCTACGTTTTTGTTATGATCTCGTACAACCCGACCTTTTTATTTTTCGATTATTTTTTCCCAACACTAAAATGAGTGTTTATTAACATTCGTACGGTTCGATCGTCGAAAAAAGCATTCAAAAAAATTGTTCAGTGAATCTGGATCGTGCCCCGTTATAGGAAGCATCACTATTCCAACGTTTTTGTTAAAATCTTGTACAACCCGACCTTTTTATTTTTCGATTATTTTTTCCCAACACTGAAATGGGTGTTTATTAACATTCGTATGGTTCGATCATCGAAAAAAGCATTCAAAAAAATTATTCAGTGAATATGGATCGTGGCCCGTCTCATCCCGATTGAACGTAATCTATTTTTTTAAATCTTTTTTCTATGATCCAACCGTACGGATGATGTTATATATTGAATATATTGATGTGCAAAAAAAATAAAAATATTTAAATTTATTCTCGTATGAGTTTATAATATAAATACTCCAAAAGTACTACTCTTTCTAACTAGTCTCGTCCCGATTGAACGTACTCTATTTTTTAAAAATCTTTTTTCAATGATCCAACCGTACCGATGATATTATTTATTAAATATAGTGATATGAAAAAAAATTTAGAAAATATCAAATTATTCTTGTTTGATATTTTAATGGTCAACTATCAAAAGTACTATTTGGCCAAACTAGTCTAATTTTGGAATAACTCTGTATTAAATTCTTTTTCGACGATCCAACCGTACGGATGATAATCTATATTGAATATATTGATGTGCAAAAAAATTAAAATATTTAAAATTATTCTTGCATGAGTTTATAATAAAAGCTCACCAAAAGTACTACTTCTTCTGACCAGTCCCATCCCGATTGAACGTAATATATATATTTTAAATCTTTTTTCTATGATCCAACCATATGGATGATGTTATATATTGAATATATTGATGTGCAAAAAAAATTAAAATATTTAAAATTATTCTTGTATGAGTTTATAAAAAAAAACTCACCAAAAGTTCTACTTCTTCTAACTAGTCTCGTCCCGACTGAACGTAATCTATTTTTTTTAAATCTGTTTTCTATGATCCAACCGTATGGATGATGTTATAGATTAATTTTAGTGATGTTAAAAAAAAATTTAAATATTTAAAATTATTCTCGTATGAGTTTATAATATAAATCCTCCAAAAGTACTACTCCTTCTAACTAGTCTCGTCCCGATTGAACGTACTCCATTTTTTTTAAATCTTTTTTCGATGATCCAACGTACGGATGATATTATATATTGAATATAATGATGTGAAAAAAATTAAAATTAAAATTAAAAATTTGGACATTTATTTTACAAATCTACCTAAATATATATTAAAAAAAATTAAAATTCTAGAAGTCTCGGGAGAATTTGCTTGTCCAAATTTTAGTTCCTTCTCTAAATTCATTTCCCCCCTTATCAAAATTTCATTTCCCACCCTTATTTCACTTCCCCCCTTAATTAACCTTTCACTTCCCCCTTTATCTCTAAATAATAGAAACAGCCGCCTAACACAAATACATAACATGAACCCTAAATCTAGAAATTTGTTTATCTCAGCTGGGTTCATCTCCATATCTTTCTCAGCTCTAACTCGAAGAACTCTCTCTGTCCTACCACGATTAATTAAATAACTCTCTTCTTTTCTCTCTATTGTGCTCTCTTTTCTTCTCTATAATTTTCTGTTTGTATCTAATTTGTTTTTTACTTTGCAGGTGATTAATTGGGGCTCCGATTAACTGGGTCTTATTTTAGAGCTTGTTTGGTTGTCTGTTTATGGAGGGTGTTAGATGGCCTTGTATGTCTTGTTAATTTACCTGCCAACTGTTTGATCTTTTGTCTCTGAGAGCAAAAACAATTAGTAATTTAATTTGGGTTTTAAAAAGATTGGATTTTGACAAGTTTGGTTTTGAAAAGATTGAATTTTGATTTTTAGTTTTTAGTTTTTAGTCCGAGTTGTTGAGTTTTAAGTTTTGATTTCATAGTTTGCGTAATCGAGCTCTGATGTTTGTATTTTCGGTTGATTCTGTTTTGTCGAAGTTCTGATTGATGTTCTAATGGCGGTGCTGATTTTGTTGCTGAGTTAACTCGGTGTATTTGTAGTGAGCTTTTACTGTATTTGCTGGTGTGCGTGAGTTGTATGTGGAATCGAGTAGTGTGATTTGTTTGAAGTTGCTGAGTTCGTTGGTTGTTTAGTTTTTGTGCTGAGTTTCTAGTGCAGAGTTCGCTGTTATGTTATGTTGGAGGTGCAACAATTATCACTCTGTATAAAGGTCCTCCTCTGCTACAAAGCCAGCCTTCACAACCACTTCTGGAAATTCATCCCCTGACCAATAAAGCATAGAACTATACGTGGGGTTGTATATATATTCTTGGACACTTCTTATCATGGGCTGGTTGGATGGTCTTTCAGGTATTTAATCTGTTTACTAATAGATCAGTCTCTATCATTAAAATTTATTTTCTCACTTAGGAGATGAACTTTATAAATTGTAATGCATATTTCAATTTTGCAGGCTCCAGTGGTGAAGAAGTATCCAACCAAACTATCACTTACATCATTTACATGCTTTTTTGGACTGATTCAGTTCTTAATAATAGCAATTTTTTTTGAAAGGGATCACAAGAATTGGAAAATCCAGTCAGGAGAGGAGATATTTACAATCCTATATGTGTGTGTGATTCATATATAGATTCATATAGGTTCCTAATAATCTAATATATTGGGTTTCGTTTAGGGTATTGTTGCCTCTGGAATAGTCATCTCTCTCCAGACATGGTGCATTTACAAAGGATGTCCAGTTTTCGTTGCCATCTTCCAACCAGTGCAAACCGTTATAGTTGCTATGCTGAAAATGGTTGATGTTATTGGAGATAATTCTTGTTTCTATTCAAACATTTTCCCATGTAAACAGAATTTATATAATTTTTTATGATATATTAATCAAGTTTTATGCTCCTTTATGTATATTTGTTGCATTGTTTAAGATTCATTTTATATATATATAAACCATTGTATGTGAAATTGAAACACAATACAAGAGCAAAAAAAACAGTTGTACCAACATAAAAAGAACGACAACTATTCAATGGTTTATAAGCATTGTGTTCTAACGCATCCAACAACAGTTTACAATATTTCCATAATAAGAGGAATTATATGGCGTTGTCTGAAAACTTAAACTACAATATGAGTTACACTTAAAATGTGGTCTAAAGAGTTTTCGGATAACGGTGAACCATAATTAAGGTGCTTTAAACAAACTGTTGTCTAATGATTACACAATGGTTAATGCTTTAAACAAACTGTTGTCTAACACCAATTAAGATGACGGGGTTGCTATAAAACTGTTATGGTTAGGTTTTCAGACAACAGAGGATTAAAATAACTGTTGTTTGAAAAAGAGCCTGGCAAGATTGAGAACCCTTGCATGACATCTATTACATGTTGTCTATTAGTCAAAAAACCATTGCATTATGCTATTTCCAATAACGGTTCTTATTATACAACTGTTGTGTTACGTAATTTTTAACAACAATTTAAAACTGTTGTATTACCTTCCTCTATGCATCGGGTAAATAACCGTTGTCTGCTTTCAATCAGACAACTGCCGGATAGACAATGAAAAAAACGGAGTTCAGACAACGGTGAAAATCTGTTGCAGGATCGTATTTTTCTTGTAGTGCGGTTCCAAAATGGAAAAATTAGAAAAATCAAGAGTAGTTTTCAAGGATCAAAATCAAAACTAATATCTACGAGGGAAGTTTCTAAATAATATATTTTATGAAATTGTCTGGTGTGACCTTCCTTCTAGTTAAAAATGTGGAGACACGGTCTATTTCTGCTTAATGTTTAACAGACATGCATTTCATAGTTGACACACATTACACATAACTAGAGTGGTCCAAATGAATTAGGACATGTACTGACAAAATTTAGAAAGGAAAATTTTAGAATGTTTCAAATTAAATATCACGTGTCATGTAATCTACCATTATTTTAGAAAACAATTTTCTTCTCTTTAATTGCTTTTGTTTTCGGTTTTATTCAAGACATGCAATTTTCAAAACTTACGGTTGTCAAAATTAGGCACCAAAAAATGACAAATTGATCTAAGATCAAAATTCTAAAAAATAGCTTCAGTAGACTTAGGAGGTGTTTGGGGAAACTTTTTTTCAGAATAAGTCAACTTATTTTAATGCAAAGTTAGAAATTCTTAACATTCCAACTTATTTTCCAACCTATTTTTGCAACTTATTGAATCTCAAACATACATTAAATACTTGTATAAAAAAAGATTATCAAAATATACAATTTTTACCCGAAAATAAGTCCATAAGTCTTTTGAAAAAAGCTTTGCCAAACGGGCTCTTAATAATGTCTCCAAAGAAAAAGACAAACAAGCTAGGATCTCATCCATAATGGAGAAACAAAATGCAATTTCTTGAGTGGGATAAGTACGACCGATCTACAGGGGCGGAACCAAGGGGGGCTAAGGGGGGCTGGAGCTCCGGCTAGAGTACAAAAAATTAGTAGATTTTTTTTTTAGCCCCGGACATTTCCCGGATGATGACCTGATTGTACTTTGTTCTTGACATTAAAACTATTTTAGCCCCGGATGATGACCTGATTGTGCTTTGTTCTTGAGATCAAAACTATAGTCCAGATAGTAAAAATAAGTCACAAGCTCAACTGTCTCATCCCACTCTCTCCTTTCTTTCGATTGTTTCTTAACATCAAAACTATAGTCCAAGTAGTAAAAATAAGTTTTTTATAGTCCAAATAGTAAAAATAAGACATTTATAGTGGCAACATTGTCGGATCCAAAAAATTTTCCCATCGATGAAAACAGTGTCGGATCCATAAATTTTTTTCGCCGGTGGCACTAAGCTATTTGAGCCCCGGCTAGATTCAATTTCTGGTTCCGCCACTGCCGATCTAAGTAGAGGTTTGCGAAAATATTTGTTTTATAAAAAAAATTGTGATAAATTTTTACTAATTATTATCGTATAATTGATCAAATTTTCTCAATAGAAAATTTTTCCAGGTTATAGTTTACCTGGTCTATAGGATAATTCCTGGTACTAACAATGTATAATCACCAACAAAAAATTCTAACAAGTATAAGGAAGAACTAGTAAGAAAAAGTGAAGAATTGTACAATTTTCATCATGAAATCTGATATGGGCTAAAAGTAAGCCCTAAAGACACATTTAATGTGGCATTAATTAGACCTAGAATGGTCCAAACGTGGGGCCCACCAGGTAGGCCCAAACCCTATTTATAATATTAATTTCATAATTAATATTAGGGATAATAAACAGCTCAGCAAATAAGAGTCAAACGAGGATATTGCTCTTGCCTGACTTAGCCTCCAAGATACACATTCCAACATGGAAACTGACTCCTACAAGGAAGGGGTCTAGAACCTTCCTCAAGGCGGTGACTTGCCCACCAAGTCACCTAACCCTACTACGATTTTAGGGCTTCTCAGCCTATATAAAGGGTCAGACCCCTCAACTAGAACTACGTCTTGGCTTGATTCTCTTAATACAGAGATACGTAGGCATTCTGTGAGGACCGTTTAAGTCTCGAACGCAGAAGCAGCCATTAAAGCACGAAGCTCACGTACCCTAACATTAAATACAGAAAACATCAACCATGGTTAACACACGAAGGACACCAGCAATAACAGAGCCAATCGCAACCGAGGCTCTACCTCTTAGCTCTGCTCCGCCCCTCACTGAACAAGTACCTCCAACATCCGGGACTATCGTTCCATATCAAGTTTCTCAATCCCTAGGGACGACTTCCCATGTTGAGAGTACGCTACCTCCGATAGTCCACACAAATCCAGGGACTAACCCCCTCCAGGTGGGGATTTCTTCCTTGATTGTAGATCCCAACAACCCTCCACGAGGAGTTCAGATCCACACTACGGATATCCCCATAAGCACCAATCCAATGTACGGGCTGCCTAACTACCCTCCTACCCAAGGAGCTGGATCAAGTAGTCATGCCCTGTATATTCGAGATCGAGATTATAACGATTTTTCTGGTCCTTATACGGATGAGTCATCTTCTGACGATGATTACGAACGTGATGAAGCTCCAAGGAGGAGACGTGCAAGTAAAGAACCTCGAGGAAGAACTCAAACTACTCACGATGGACTCCCTTCAACAACTACTGAGAGGATTAAGGCTTATGAACCCGAGATCTTAAGATTAAAGGAAGACATGGCCAGAGAACAAGCCCGATCTAATCAGACTCGACCTCCTCCGACTTCAGGAGGGATTCCCTTCATAGATTTGGAAAGGTCTTCAAGGAGACGCCGAAGGGCTGAAGCCCCAACCAGAGGGACTACAAGGGTGGAACTCCCCAAGAGTAACCCCAAAGACCTGATGCTACAAGGAGATCTTGATGATCCAACCCCTCCATTCACTGAGGAGGTGATGAACGCACATATCTCCCGAAAGTTTAAGATGCCCACAATCAAAGCTTATGATGGAACGGGGGATCCCGCAACTCATGTGAGAACGTTTACAAGTGCATTGATACTGCAGCCTGCTAACGACGCCCTTAAGTGTAGGGCGTTTCCCCAAACCCTGTTGGGCATGGCGCAACGCTGGTATAGTCGTTTACCTCCAAACTCGATTAGCTCTTTCAAGGAATTGAGTACCGCTTTTGTCAGTCAATTCATTAGCGGAAGAATCCATGAGAAAAGCTCTGCATCCTTTATGTATGTAGTGCAGGGAAAGAACGAGAACCTGAGGGATTATGTCAAGCGATTCACCAAGGAGACCCTGAACATCACTGATTTGGAAAATAAGGTGGCTATGGTAGCCTTGCAGCACGGAACCACGGATCTCTTTTTTAAGAGGTCGCTGGCAAAACACCCCCCTGAAAGCATGGATGAGCTCCAACGGAGGGCAGACAAGTATATAAAAGCTGAGGACAGCATGAAAAAAGAAGCCGCATTAGGCAATGGAGGGAACAACAAGCGGAAGCAAGAACAAGAGTACGACGCTAGGGACAAGTATCCCCGAACTAGCAGAGACTCTGAATCTGCTCCAAAAAAGAGCTCGGGTCCAAGGTTTTCCGAGTATGCCAGGCTTAATGCTCCACGAAGTCAGATCCTGTTGGACATTGAAAAGGAAAAGGACTTCCGATGGCCGAAGCCACTTAGGGGAGACCCAGCTAAGCGGAACAAGGATCAGTACTGCAGGTTCCATAAAGATGTGGGACATGACACCGACGATTGTAGACAACTCAAGGATGAGATTGAGTTCTTGATACGAAGAGGAAAACTAAGTCAGTTCACCAAGTCTGATGACCGTGGGAACCAGAGAAGGGACAATGACAAAAGGGATAATAACATGAGGGATGACAACCATGACCGCAATCCACAGCCCCGAAGGGTAGTTATCAACATGATCTGGGGAGGCCCGACAGCAGCTGGCACAACTAAGAATTCTCAAAAGGCTTATGCTAGAGAAGTAATGCACATTGTGGGAGAGGCCCCGAAGCGTGCTAAAACTGAGATGGTAATTGGTTTCGATGATTCAGACTTGGAAGGGGTGAAGTTCCCCCATGATGACCCGCTGGTCATAGCTCCTGTGATTGGAAACTCAGAAGTAAAACGAGTCTTGATAGACAATGGAGCTTCTGTGGATATTTTGTTTCATGATGCGTTTGTGAAGATGGGGTACAACGACTCTCAGTTGACCCCTACAAACATGCCCATATACGGATTTAACGGAGTGGAGTCCAACGTTGAAGGGACTATTCAGTTACCCGTGACAATTGGGCAGGAACCTAAGGAGGCGACTCAGATGCTGAACTTCTTGGTGATTAAGGCAGCCTCAACATACAACGCAATCCTTGGAAGGACTGGACTTCATGCGTTTAAGGCTGTGGCCTCTTCCTATCATATGAAGATTAAGTTTCCGACACGGAATGGTGTCGAAGAACAGAAGGGTGATCAGAAGATGGCAAGAAGTTGCTATGTAGCCGTACTGAGGGCCGATGGAGTCGGGGGGCAGGTCCTTCCAATTGAAGACATGGATGTCCGCAATGATGAAGAGCATAGCGACGTGTTCGCTTGGACAGCAGCTGATATGCCAGGGATTGACCCCCAACTTATAACTCATAAGTTAAATGTTGATCCCAAGAGGAGGACAATAAAGCAGAAGAAGAAAAACTTTGCTCCGGAGAGGCAAGAGGCCATTAAGCAAGAAGTGGATAAGCTCTTGGAAGCTGGTTTTATTGAAGAGATTCAGTTTCCCGAATGGTTAGCAAACCCTGTGATGGTCAAGAAAGCGAATGGGAAGTGGAGGATGTGTATAGACTTCACTGACCTGAATGATACATGTCCAAAAGATTGTTTTCCCCTTCCAAGGATTGATATGTTGATAGATGCCACAGCTGGACATGAGATGTTAAGCTTCATGGATGGATTCAGCGGCTATAATCAGATTAAGATACACAAAGATGACATCCCTAAGGTATCTTTCATAACTGACTTTGGTGTCTTCTGTTATCTTGTTATGGCGTTTGGTCTAAAGAATACAGGAGCTACTTACCAACGGCTGGTGAATAAGATATTTGCCCATCTGATTGGAAAAACCATGGAGGTGTATGTTGATGACATGTTAGTCAAGAGCCTACTCAAGGCTGATCATATTAAGCACCTCGGAGAGGCATTTGAAGTGCTGAGACACCATAAGATGATGTTGAATCCCGCCAAGTGTGCCTTTGGCGTTGGATCTGGAAAGTTTTTAGGGCTGATGGTTTCAAAGAGAGGCATTGAGGCCAATCCTGACAAGATCAAGGCGATTTTAGACATGGAGCCACCACGTTCTATAAGAGATGTGCAGAAGTTGACAGGCCGAGTGGCAGCCTTAGGGAGGTTTATCTCCAAGTCTGGTGATAAGTGTTTACCTTTCTTTCAAACAATAAAGAAGGTACAGAATTTTGAATGGACACCCGAAAGCCAAGAGGCCTTTGAACAATTGAAGAAATACATGGCTGAAGCCCCGCTGTTGGCCAAGCCTAGCGTCGGAGAGACTCTTTATCTATACCTGGCGGTATCTGAGCAAGCATTGAGTGCCGTCCTCATACGGGAAGAGAACAAGGTTCAGAAACCCATCTACTACGTGAGTAAGGTGTTGCATGGAGCTGAGTTGAACTATTCTACCATTGAGAAGTTTGCTTTAGCATTGGTAACAGCTTCAAGGAAACTACGACCCTACTTTCAGTCACACAAGATTGAAGTCCTGACGGACCAGCAGTTGAGAAGTATCCTGCATAGCCCGAAGGCCAGTGGAAGGCTAATTAAGTGGGCAATCGAACTCGGGGAATTTGACATTGCATATAAGCCTCGGACAGCCATCAAGGCTCAGGAATTAGCTGACTTCGTGGTTGAATGTACCATTGGCAACCAAGAAGTCGGGGGGCAGGAGATAGTAACCACCCCTGGGGTTGTGAGTAAGGATGAAGAACTTGTACCTGATCAGAAAAAATATTGGGTGCTCTATTTTGATGGAGCATCAAAAACAAAATCTAGTGGCGCTGGTTTGGTATTGCAAAGTCCCGATGGGTTCATAGTGGAGTACGATCTGAAGTTGGACTTCCCAACTACCAATAATGAAGCTGAGTACGAAGCCCTAATAGCCGGATTGGGATTGGCCAGAGTCATGAGGGTCAAGAACCTCAAAGTGTGTGGAGATTCAAGACTGGTAGTCTCGCAAGTGAATGGTGAATTTGAGGCCAAGGATGATACTATGGCGAAATATTTACGAGTTGTGAAAGCTGTCATGACTCAATTTGACGAGTGCTACCTAGAGCACATCCCAAGAGAAGAGAACGTTAAGGCCGATGCTCTCTCTAAGTTCGCTTCTTCTGAGATAGAGAATTATGCAGGAAGTGTTTACTTCCAGGTCTTGAAGGCCCCGACCATCAACTCTAAGTTGGTAGCACCAATCGACGTTGGAAGTTGCTGGATAGATCCTATTAAAGCTCATTTGAAAACCGGATGGCTCCCTGACAATGCCTTAGAGGCACGAAAATTGTCAGTGAGGGCATTGAGATATGCTCTGATCGAAGGCATCTTGTATAAGAGATCGTTTGTCATCCCGTATTTGAAGTGTTTAAGGCCCCAAGAGGCTAAGGAAGCATTAGAGGAAGTTCATGAAGGGATCTGTGGGCAACACCTGGGGGGCAGAGCCCTAGCCCACAAGATTACCCGCCTGGGGTTCTATTGGCGAGAGATGTTGGCAGATGCCCAGGATTATGTCAAGAAGTGTGACAGATGTCAAAAACACGCCCCTGTTGTAAGGCAGCCGCCTGAGAGGTTAACCTCAATCAGCTCTCCCATTCCGTTTGCAATGTGGGGGATGGACATTCTTGGTCCTTTCCCCATGGCTTCAGCACAAAGGAAATTTCTGATTGTCGCCATTGATTACTTCACTAAGTGGATTGAGGCTAAGCCTTTAGCAAAGATAACCACCAAGCAAGTTTCCCAGTTCTTTTGGGAGAACATAATTTGTAGGTATGGAATCCCGCGAATCCTTATGACGGATAATGGGACACAGTTTAACAATGAGGAATTCAAGAAGTATTGTGAGGAAAACGCTATTGAGCTTCGTTTTACCTCGGTGGCACATCCGCAAGCAAATGGACAGGCCGAGGTTGCCAATCGAATCATCCTGGACGGATTAAAGAAAAGGGTCGAACGCTCGAGGAATACTTGGGTGGATGAGTTGCTGCCTATACTCTGGGCGTATCGCACCACCTGTAAGGTGACAACAGGAGCAACTCCGTTTTTGCTGGCTTATGGAGCTGAGGCAGTTGTACCACTAGAAATCATGCATGCATCACCTCGAATTGAGGCATTTGAACCTGAGAGTAATGAAGAAGGCATGAGGCTCGCCCTAGATCTGATTGATGAAGTTAGGGACGAGGCGAACGCCAGAAATGTGGAGCATCAGAAGAAAGCATCCTTCTATTACAACCACAGGGTTAAGGAGAGGTTCTTTCTGCAAGGTGACTTGGTTCATAGGAAGATCGAGGCCTCTGGAGTTGGTCAGAAGGGAAAGCTAGCCCCGAACTGGGAAGGGCCGTATCGAGTCAAGAAAACGCTAGGACGTGGATCTTACAAACTGGAAACCTTGGACGAGGATGAGGTGCCCCGGACTTGGCATGCATGGAACCTCAAGGTTTACTATATTTAAGCTCTCCTGAAGAGGACCTAGCTTTTTGCCTATGTAATAGAAGTAGAAATAAGGTCGATGAAACCATTCCAAGTTTTTAAACTTGAGATATTGGAAGTAGAGTATCTATGTAAGGGCTATGCCCGTTTATGCTACCTATGTAAGGGCTGTGCCCATTTCTTCATACTAATAAGACTATCCTACATTTTCGCATAAGTTACGAGCATTACTTATTGATATATATGCATAAAATGCTAGACTACACATGCGAACATGAATAAGTTGAGGAACATCAAGGGCAATGGATTATGAATCAAAAGTTATGCTCGAAGGCAGAATACATAAACGATTAGTTCAAGATAAGTTAACAAAAGTACAGAGTTATGCCCGAAGGCAGAGTACATAAATAGATAGATAAAAAGAGCAACTACTGAGCATCTCCAGTATGCTCATCCTCTTCATCTACGCCAAGATGAGCAGAGGGATCTGGCTCCAGGATCCTCTCATCATCCTCCTGGTCCTCCTCCTGGGTGTCCTGCACTGCCAAGGCCATAGGAGCATGAGGGCTAGGGAAGTCTGAAACACTAAGGGTACCAGGAAATCTCCTAGTAACCTCAGCAAGAGCTCCGTCCCATCCCTGAGTAAACTGGTAAGGGAATAGAGAGTCGTCATGCTTCTCCATGAAGCCCACGTACTCCTAGGAGGCAAGGTAGTCATCAATCAGGTCGTCCTTGCCCTTCCTGAGAGTGACATTTTCAGCCTGAGACTCTAGAAGCTCTTTCTCCCTCCTCGCTAAGGTAGCCTTGACAGAGGCCAGTTCATCCTGAGAATCATCATACTTTGCCTTATAAGTCTCATAGGATGAACGCCATGTCTTAGCCTGGAATACGGCCCCCTGGAAGTTGGCGTTAGCCTACAAAAGATAAAGTTAGAACCATGATTCAAATAGAAAACAAGTATATAGAGAGAGGGAAGTAAGGAGCTTACAGCAGCAAAGGCCTGAGCACCAGCACTCTCGGCTCCTTCAAGAGTGGAGCCGGATACATAATCTTTGAAATCACCGGGAGTTATGGAATGATAGGACCAATCCATGGCATGCCTGCAATCTCCAACAATGGAGTCCTTCTTCCTAATACCCCAGTTGGGACGCCAAGCGCTCTTGGAAGAGCCATCTGCTTCTTCAACATCAGCTACATGGGGCCTCAAGTAGGCATCCGTGGCAGTTGGGGCTCGAGGATCCTTCCCTGAACGAGCCCTCTTCAACCTAGCAGTGTCTCCATCTTCAGGCTCGTTAGTCTTGTTGATAAAAGCTGTAGCTGCAATTACAAAACAAAAGACCAATAATGGGTATGAGACAATCATATTCAAGTAAAGGAATACAAAAAGAAAGGAAATTACCCTTATTGGTCACTCGGGAAAGTCCCAAAGATTTAAGCTGGAACTCATTCAGGAGATCCCAAGCCATAGTAGTATGATTATCTTTGATGAGCTCCTTGTAGGCCTGGGTCTCTTCTTCGTTGAGCTCAATATCATTGGCACTGCCATCTACGACCTTACCAAAGGTACTACGAAAAATATTGCCCCAATCTCCACCTTCCCATGTCAAATACATGAACTCCTTCTTCCACTTTGGGTTGGAGTCAGGAATAGATTGGGGGTGAAAGATTGGAGGAGTGGAAGTACGGTGACTAATGTAAACCCAACCCGGGGTAGATTCAGCAGAATTCTTAAATTGAAAAATCTTTCTAAAGAGAGCTACAGAAAGAGGGAATTTGTTTTTAAGGCAGAGGACCATGAAACAATTGATCACCCTCCAAGAGTTGGGGGGAAGTTGGCAAGGGTTAATTCCTACATCTGCTAATAGCCTAGGAATAAACTCATGGAAGGGGAATTGAACCCCTGCAACAATGGCACCCCTATAAACACAAAGTGCATCGGGGCGCCAATGGTAAGATCGATCCCCAGGATCAGCTGGGACAAGTCTATAGGGTGATTCTATTTTATACATCCTGTTATAATCAGTGATCTTTTCTATGTCATGAAAGATGTTACTATGATTAAAGGAATCAAGGTGTGACAAGGATGGAAAATCTTCTTTACGATTTAAAATCATATCCTGTAAACTCATGAGGGGAGAACGAATGATGATACCTCTTTTGGAGGCTCCTTGCAATTTCTGGAAACGAAGTGCTGCACGATCTTCAGCCATCTCAGTAAATCTTCAAAGGAAAGTTTTGATCTTCAAAGGAAATCTGCAAAGGATGAAGAAATTGTTAGAACAATCTTCAAATCTTCAAAGGAATTGAAGAACAAACCCAGAAAAAGGGTGATCTTCAAACTATAAAATTAGAAATTCTGGAAAATACCTTGAGTATTCTTCAAATCTTCAACAGCAACTGGAAAATTTCTGGAAAATTGCCAGAAAACTTGAAGGATGCCTTCAAATCTTCAAAGAATCTGCAGAAATGTGCAGATTTGAGGTTGAAAATCTATGAACTTTGAATGATCTTCAAAGAATGAAGATCAAACTCAGATTCTTCAAAGGAAATTTCTTAAAGAACTTTGGAACTTTTTGAGAGAGTTTTTTAGGAACTTTTATGATGAAAGTGAAAATGAAAGCCTTGGCCTTTATATAGGCGAAAATCTAGGGCATCTCAACCGTTTAGAGAGAATATCAACCGGTTGTAGCCCGTTGGAAACCTTTGTGGGCCATCAACACAAATTTGACTCTAAAAGGCCCAATAATACCAAGCCTGTTAAGGCCCAAGTCCAGCTAAAGTAATTAAAAGGAATTAAGGCCTGTCACGGCCCAACCAAGATTGATAAACCTAATTAAGGTTTTGAGTTAAGGTCATTTTGACCCATAGGAAAGGCCCAACCAAAACTTAAAAAGCTTTGTAGGCCCAAACAATTTGAAAACCTAGGTCCAGCCCATGAAAATTAAAAGACAGGGCCCGTTAAAATCCATAATGAGACTTGGAGTTACCAAAAGAAAGCATGAGGTCGTGACAATCGATCTCATTTTCTTGTATAATTACGAGCTCGACAAGGTGACCTGGAGAATTCAATTTGAGGTCGTATGCTACCTTGAAAATTGAGGTCGGAACAAAGCAGATTCTAGGTTGTATAGATGAGGTCGTTTTTGACTTATAAAAAGCAAAATGAGGCCACGACCTACCACTCAAATTGAGGTCGTTATAACATGACTTGAGATCGCAAATCTCAGGTCGAAATTGAACTGAGAAGTGTGAAAAATCCCGACGACCTGGAACCACTTTGAGGTCGTTTCCCTTTGTTGTGAGGTCGATAGCACGAGGTCGAAAATGACCAGAAAAAACCGTAAAACAGCCACGACCTGGCCCCCATTTGAGCTCGAAATTGAGCTCGAAAATACAATAATTTCTCCTCGAAATTTCCAGGTCGAAAATGACTTAGGAAACAAAGAAATTGGCTGCGATCTGGAGGCAGTTTGAGCTCGAAATTGAGCTCGAATTTGGCCTGCAAAAAAAAAAAAAAGAAAAAGAAAAAATCTCTTGAAAATTCCATAAACATGGAAAAATAATTTCACGCTCGAAGCACAATCTAAATTTTTCAAATTAGCACCGTTTAGTGCCGTTTAGCGCCGATTAGTGCCGTTAGTGCCATTTTATGTTATTTAAACGTTGTTTAACACTGTTTAAACGTTGTTTAAAGCTTATTAGCGCTGTCTAGTGCCATTTAACACCGTTTAGTGTCGTTCAACATCGTCGTAAATGCATCGGTCGCTCCACGCTTTACATTATATTGATATTGTTGAAAGTACTCACGCAAGAGCAATAAACCCTGACCCAAGTCTCGGAAAGGCCGTTAAAACTTCAAGGAAAACCTGATCAGTTTTCCTAGAAGTTGGGGGGCAAATGATATGGGCTAAAAGTAAGCCCTAAAGACACATTTAATGTGGCATTAATTAGACCTAGAATGGTCCAAACGTGGGGCCCACCAGGTAGGCCCAAACCCTATTTATAATATTAATTTCATAATTAATATTAGGGATAATAAACAGCTCAGCAAATAAGAGTCAAACGAGGATATTGCTCTTGCCTGACTTAGCCTCCAAGATACACATTCCAACATGGAAACTGACTCCTACAAGGAAGGGGTCTAGAACTTTCCTCAAGGCGGTGACTTGCCCACCATGTCACCTAACCCTACTACGATTTTAGGGCTTCTCAGCCTATATAAAGGGTCAGACCCCTCAACTAGAACTACGTCTTGGCTTAATTCTCTTAATACAGAGATACGTAGGCATTCTGTGAGGACCGTTTAAGTCTCGAACGCAGAAGCAGCCATTAAAGCACGAAGCTCACGTACCCTAACATTAAATACAACAAACCCTACCCGCAATCTAATAACCTAGCTTTTATTCCACAACAAAATCTATAAAGAAGATGATAGAAACTCAAACAGAAAACTTGAAATTACAATGATGAAATATAAATATACTATTAACAATTGATCTCCATGCATGGATACTATATTTTAGCATAGTTTCATTCTTTCCAACAAATTGACACAACATCAGTGGTGGTGTGGACTTAATTAAAGTATGGTTTACTAAACTGATAATGTGAAACGTGAAAGTTTTTTATTGAGCACTTACCACTGAAATGCATGACAGGTGAGATCTTTGTAAAGAGAACGTGGGTTAGAGTAATACTACTTGTCTATCGTTGAGAGATATGGCAGTTGCACAATTCTTGTATGCCCGCGGCATTAATTAGCCAAAAACAGAAGTGTTTAATTATATGTTAGCTCGCGGTGAAATTACAATATTTTTTAAAAAATTCAATATATTTATATTTTATTATAATATTAATATTAAATTTTAATAATTAAATAATCTTCTCTAATGAATCGATTTGTTATTAAACATGATTCTTTCTCGTTAAAACCGAAATCCCAACTTTAACATATATTATAAAGACTTATATAATAATTTTTATCCATAAAATTGAACCGTAAAAATAAAAAAAAATTCTGACATCAGTATTAAATTCTAATAGCTAATATAATCTTTTCTAGTGAGCCGTCATCCCGTTAAATACGTTTCGAGCCGCTCTTATTTGAAATCGAAATTCTAACTTCATTATATAAAGAGAGTAAATTCTAATTTTTATATATTTTAAACTTACAGCTTCCGCATGGGAAGGTCTTTCTGTTATGTTAACAAATCAAAAAAAAAAAATACGAAGACTTTTCGTTACGGGAATAATATTAAATTTATGGATATATTTTTCTAATGCAAGTATAATTATCTTGTATAAAAAAGTTAAAATAAAGAATTTCTAAGAAAAAAATATATAGTTTTAAAAAATTGTATAAGATGTCTCCACCGTCCTCATATTCTACTTCCAATAAAACATTTTATTATATATTCTTGTTATATATTTAAACATCTTTTATACGGTCTTCTCTAATGAACCGCTTTCTCCTTAAACACGGTTTTTACTATTGATCCGCTCTCTCGTTAAAACCAAAAACCTAACTTTTACATTTGTCACTTGTATGATAATGTTTATCCATTAAAATCAGATCCTAAAAATAAAATAAAATTTATAACACCAATATGATATTTTAATAGTTAATACAATCTTTTAATTATAGTGAGTCATCTTCCCGTTAAACACGTTTCGAGCCGCTCTCATCATTTGGGATCGAAATTCCAACTTCATTGCATATTATTAATGATACTTATCTTACACAACAACTTACTCCTTGAAATCAAAACCTAAAAAGTAGAGCGATTTCCAATTTATACTTATTCAAAACTTTTTAAAAATTATGGAGTTTTAGAAAATGAAAACACATTTTATTTTCTCTTTATATTATAAATACTCTTGTATTTATTTAGGATTTCTACATGACAATGTTCTTTTATTATGTTAATACATCAATTATTTTCTTTTTAAAAAATGATGACTTTTTTATGACAATAGTATTGAATTTATGAATAAATTTTCCTAATAGTAGTGTATTAACTTATATAAAAAATTATAATTTAAGAAGATCGTACTTTCTATAAAATATTTAATTACTCCCTTCATCCCCCAGGTTCTTTACATTGTGTTTGGGCACGAATACCAAGGATAGTGGGTGCAATATTGTTAAAATAAATGAAGTAGTGGGTGTAATAGTGATTTTATTGTTAAAATAAATGAAGTGGTGAGTGTAATAGTGTAAAGTGTTAAAAAAGTGGAGTGAAATAGTAGATGTAATAATATATTTTATTATTAAAAGTTACTATTTTTAGTAATGTAAAGAATTGGTCAACGTCCCAAAAAGGAAAGTGTAAAGAAATGAGAGTGACATATGGAGTATATGTCTTCTTTATATATTCAAACATCTATTCTACTTCTAATAAAACTTTTATTAATATGTTTTTTTTCTATAAATTCGAATTCTTATTCTCTATAAATTCGAACTCCTATTCTACTTTCAATAAAACTTTTAATCATATGCGTTATAAATACTTATTCTACTTCCAATAGAACTTCTAATCATATGTCTTCCCTATAAATTCGAACTCTTCTCCTCTATAAATTCGAACACCTATTCTATTTCTAACATGTTAATTGATATTTTTCTACTTCTAATAGAACTTTTATTTATATGTTTTTCTATAAATTCGAACACCTATTATATTTCCAATAGAACTTTTAATCATATGAATTATAAATACTTATTATACTTGCAATAGAACTTCTAATCATATGTGTTCCCTATAAATTTGAACTCTTCTCCTCTATAAATTCGAACACCTATTCTACTTCTAATATGTTAAATGATATTTTTACATTTATTAGTGTTTAAAATTCTAAAATTCTAGAAAAATAGATAGATTGAGACGATCTTAGAGCGCTACCTAAGCTCACGCGTATCCTCCTTTATATCTCTTTATATAATAATTCCTGCTGCCTGATTACTACACCTAACTTCTGACCCATAAAGTTTCCAACATTTATGCCTAATGCCACTGCCTTAAACCGTTTTATAAAGTAGATTAACTATCTCATACCGGTTTATACAATAGAGTCCAGCCTTGGTGTCCATTTCACGTGCTCTTCGTACTAACTTATTATTATTGAATTCAAAAGAAATTTAAACTTAGTTAACAATTTGAAGCTTCTCTCGGAAGCTTGCTATGAAGTCTGAAAGCTCAGGTTTCGAGAATTCAAATTTGAATGAGATAATGTTTATACCCCTCTCAATTAATCTTTACGTATCTTTCTTTCATTAGCTTTCTTTTCTCTCTACTTTGTATCTTCTCTCTAATATTCATCTAACCATTTCTCTTTTTGTATTAATTGCAGAATGAAAGTGAGATGCATTCAATTATGGTTCACCTTTGATAACTGAAATGGTTTGTTCTTGATTCTATATCTACTCAGAAGCATGAGTCTGTTTCTTTTCGAGAATTTTTTCAATATAAAAAGGATTTAAACCTTGCACTCCAACTGTTTGACTTTAGTTCTAAAAGAATTTTTCATTGTTATTTTGTTGTTTGAGCCTCTAATGTTTCTTTCAGGTATCAAGTTCAATTTAAATTTGATAATACACTCCTGAAATTTGGATTACATTTTGACAAGGTAATTGCTTATATTATTCAAATATTATTATGTTTTTCCTAGTGTGCTAATGTGCTAACTGTAGTTGTGATAATCCTATGCATACATGTTGTTGGTTCGAAAACTAACTACGCAAGCGTACGTGGTCACAAGTAATATAATAAGATCGATCCCACGAAGACTTGGTGTTTGTTCAGAAATAGTGCTTATGCAACGACGTATGATTAAACAACAAACTGCTTGAATAAATATAAAAGGGGAGTTTTGTTTTACTATTCTAATTGATTTATCAAAATAATAATACTAAATAATTCAAACTACTTGATTTAATTAAACGAGATTTTATATGTGAGAAAAACATGGGATTCTAATTTCATTACTTATTTCATTTAGAATTGATGCCTTAATTCAAAGTGATTTGATAATTACGAAAGCTAGCCGGGAACACGAAACTAACATAAGCGCCTTTCAGCATTAACTTATATCAAACCACACGAACATCAACTTAAAAAGATAGAAGTTGCGTGGACACCGTTTATGCTTAGACCCTATATGTCTATAAGATTTGAAAACATAATTGGTTTACGATTAAATTCGTTTATTACGGCTACATAGGGTGATGTGATCCAAAACCCTACCACTAATCGTAAATGTACATGACAATTACGAACCTATGCTAACATGGCAAATTCTAAATTCCTAAATCCACTTTCGCATTCATTAGGAATTAATAATTTAGACGTTAGCTACGCATCTAATAAATTAAGCGCATCCATATTAGGCAATCTGAAATTTTTTCATAATGCAAATTATTAAGGCATCAAATTTCTAAATTACGTAAATAAATCCATTAGAATCCCAGGATGTCGATTAGTTCATAATCGAACAAATCGTCATTATGGGATTAAATGAAAACATGGTATAAAATTGCATGAATAAAATATGAAATACAAGAGTTTAGAAAATAGAACCGAAATAGCTTCCAACGAAATAGAGAAGAGTACTCCAAGTATTCCCCGTAAAATAAGAGTTTAGAAAATAGAATCGAAATAGCTTCCAACGAAATAGAGAGGAGCACTCCAAGTAATCCCCGTAAAATCTTCAACCAAAATAGAACTTATACTAAATTTGGAGAAAATTAAAGTGTATAAAATGAAATTGAAATTACAAGAGAAAGTAGCTAAAAATTGAGAGAGAGTACAAATGAAATGCAGTTCTCCGGATGATCTCTAAACCTATGAAAATCACATATATTTATAGTACAATTTAGCACACCATGTAGGAATAATAAATCAACCGAAAGCAGTGAAAAGCAGCGGCGGGCGACTTCATGCACAAGCGGCTGTTTGCTTGCTTCAAAGTCAATTCATTTAGTAACAATTCATGTGTCTGGGCGGCTTTGTTGATTTTGTAAACAAATCACGCGGCTGCTTTAACTTTTGAACAGGTTCCGTAGAAATGCTTTTTAATCCGCAAAGTTAATAATCTTTAATTAATAAATAATTATTTTAATCCAGAAATTATAAAATAAATATCTAATATTATTAGATATTTATAAATATAATTTTCCAAATAAATAAAATATTTATTAATATAAATAAATCCTTAAGTCCTGAAAAAAATGGCACTGGACAGCAGCGGCGGACGGTTCACGCGTAGGCGGGTGAGAATCCGGCCGACAACTTACGTGATGTATTAGCCGACTTTTTACTTTGAATGATTCTTTTATTTGCTTATTCATAAACAATTCAAGTCACACTTGGTGACCTGCTATTTCAATCAAATAAACCGCGGCATATTTTGTTTTACATGGATGGGCTCCGTAAAAATACTTTTTAACCCGCACAGCTTATATTCTTTAATTAATAAATAATTATTTTAATCCAGAAATTATAAAAATAAATATCTAACATTATTAGATATTTATAAATATAATTTTCTAAATTAATAAAATTATTTAATAATACAAATAAATCCTTATTGTCTAAGCTGCGGTCTATGGGTGTCTGAAACCGGACTCCTTTTGCTTAACAAAAAATATATCAATTCCAACCGGGGTTCCAGCTTCAAGAATATATCACTTACCATATTTTTGTGATAATTATTATTTCTTCATTGCTCGTCCAGGTGTAATCTACGGTCTGTTGAGGATCTAAAACCGGACTCCTTTTGCTTAGAAAAAAATATAACAATTCCAACCGGGGTTTCACCATTAAGAATATATCACTCAAAATTTCTTTATGATAATTCTTTTTCCTCGTAGCCAGTTCACTTGATAATAAAATCCTTGTGTTTAAATTCCGAATTTAGGCAAAAATCCACCATTTTTAGTCTTTTATTTCCACGATACCTAAAGTTGCGAGTTCTGTACAACAAAGACTGAAACAACATAAACGAATTAAAAGACACAACATACTTAAAGATAAACCACCAATCTAGGTCCAATTAGCGGATAATAAGTGGATATAAAATCCACTTATCACATGTTTTACTATATTTATATGTTTGTTGTATGTTCGAATATGGAAACCTATTGTCTATTGATGAGAGTTAGGGCTTTCAATATTTGTTGGAATAAAGAATTATTTGTTGTTAATTGTTTTCTTTTTATTTGTATAGGCTTTGATTTAAATGTATGTATAGTCTTCAATTTTATATTTTGTGATTTAAGTTGGAATGCTTTTAGCTGATGTATATTGGATAGAAATTAGTTTAATTCATGGTCTTATACTGGTGTGTGTATATGTAGATGTTATTATATCTGTCTATGTGTAGTAATAGTTTTTTTAATCTGTATGATAGGAGTACAACATTTTTTGGGCAAAGAGACTGTAGTGAACAATGTAATTTCAAGATTAGTGATATTGCTCCTGTTGTATTTTACCTAAAGTGACTCAATTTGTACTTGCAATTCATTAAAATTCCTTATATACTATGCAATGTCAAGTCTTTCAGAATTGCGTCTAAAGGGCAAATTACTTGCACTTGATGCCTTAGTTATCTAAAAGGGGTGGCTAGCTGAGCAAAAGAGTAAGAATGACTACATAATTATCTTCATTGAGATGTTTTTTTGATACTGTTGGGTTTTCAGCCCAATACAATAGTATGGGTTTTGGTGATCCAAAACATATATGGATTGGGTAATAATTATATGTTTAGATAATTATTATAGATGGTATATTTAGATACCAAGTATGATAAGGATTATAATTGGAAACCAAGTATGATCAGGATATCTTGGTGGCTAAGTTTGTGATGGTTATATATACATAGTCATATTGTATTTGTCTGTGGGGAGGTGAAAGAATAAGAGATGTAGTCTTAAGTATTGTTTGGGAGGTGCTTGAGCATTGTTGGCTCAAGTATCGGGGTGGGACACCGTTAGGTGTTATTGTTTTGATGTATTATTGATATTGTTAAGATTAATAATACAAGTTTGGGACGTGGGTGTTTCCACGTCAAGTATTTGTGTGTTATTGTTTTGCGCTTTGGTAGATCTTGTCAACTAATCGATTGGTTATGTGTATGCTCTATTTTGGTGATTTTGAATCTCGGATTGTGTAAGTCCCCTAACCTAACAAGTGGTATCAAGAGCCAAGGTTCGGGTTCATGATGGATGAGGTTGAGGGAAAGTTCGAGGTTCAATTGGTATGACAGAGCATGATGAAGGATTTGTTGACAAGGAGATTGCTGCTAAAGTGGGTAGAGACAAGGGTACGTGCGGTATGGATTATTCGGTTGGCCTTGCACCGTGGATCAATCCTGTGTTTGGACTCAAGATGGAAGAAGATGGAAGAGGTCATCGAAATTGTTTCAATGGCTTGATCAACCAGGTGAACTATTTGGATGATACTAGTGATTTTCTTCAAGAGATCGAACGATTGTGAAAGCAAGGATTGGGTGACTCAACATGTGGAAGAGCACTCGTGGTGGTTGATGCATGTGATTTTGTAGATGGATACATCGCTATGGTGAAGAACGATGGTTTGGAGGGTCACTATACCAGTTTTAGCAACACTCAAAGGTTGGAAGGACAAGAGGAATTTTTTGTGCTAGAAGGAGAGGTTGTTGTTCAAGGGGAGGCATTGACGGATGGACGTCGTTGGCTTGATGATGATCGTTAATTCGGTTATGAAATTGTATTGGGTTAAAGGGGAGGATTGTTGGGTTTCCAGCCCAATACAATAGTATGGGTTTTGGTGATCCAAAACATATATGGATTGGGTAATAATTATATGTTTAGATAATTATTATAGATGGTATATTTAGATACCAAGTATGATAATGATTGTAATTGGAAACCAAGTATGATTAGGATATCTTGGTGGCTAAGTTTATGATGGTTATATATACATAGTCATATTGTATTTGTCTGTGGGGAGGTGAAAGAATAAGAGATGTAGTCTTAAGTATTGTTTGGGAGGTGCTTGAGCATTGTTGGCTTAAGTATCGGGTTGGGACACCGTTAAGGTGTTATTATTTTGATGTATTATTGATATTGTTAAGATTAATAATAGAAGTTTGGGACGTGGGTGTTTCCACGTCAAGTATTTATGTGTTATTGTTTTGCGCTTTTGTAGATCTTGTCAACTAATCGATTGGTTATGTGTATGCTCTGTTTTGGTGATTTTAAATCTCGGATTGTGTAAGTCCCCTAACCTAACAGATACCCGGTAATAGCATATGTTTGGTGTCTTTTGTACTTTTTAAGGTTAATGTTTTTACGAAAATATATTTGGACTACTCGGAAATTGGAGTAGGAGTTATAAGTAGAAAGGTAGTCCACTATAGTCTCGCACTTCCTAACTCTAAGGACTGGGGTTATTATTTCAGTAAAATTATGTGACCCTGAATTTTGTTCACTAATATCCATTGTATAGGTATTTTAATTCTATAGATGTAAAGTCGCACCTGGGACTTGAAATTGTTAATGGTGAAAAAGTAGATGGAACATGACAAATCAGTCCAGTGGTGATTGGAGTAGTTGAGAGTATATTAACAGCCTTGCTGCTAGATGAGACATTTTTACGTTTATATTCAGCATGTACTCGGAGTAGTCTAGTGGTGATTGGACATTCAAAAGTTAATCTAAAGTCTTTGATCTCATATTCAGCATGTACTCGGAATATCAGGTTCTCACAAGGATCTTGTGGTAATCATTATACATATATTAGGTTAATCTCCTAAATTCCATGATATGCTTAGGCTATGTTCACTTGGATTGAATGGAATGAGGGGAGAATGAAATGAAATTTATACTATTATTTGGGGGAGATTGGGGAAAGTGTTTATAAATTTCATTCCTTGCTTCATTCCCCTCCAAATAATTTGAACTAGAATTCTAACCCACATGTTTTGGAAGGAATGCTCCATTCCCAATCATCATCATTTTCCTTGAAATCTTCATCATAAAAAACTTCTTCTCCCCTCATATTTGTTCATTATTTCCCCCAATATCCTCCTTTCTTCATAAATTTTGTTTACAATTTTCATTCCATTCCTACCCCATTCCATTCTTTCCAAGTGAACACACCCTTATTCTCTTGATCTCTAATACCTTACTGTTGTTGGAGGAATTTCGTAACAACACGAAATTGGAGGTGTGCTGGAATAATAGAGCGATTGTGTATGAATATGACTGTTTTAGGGGATTAGGGATTATGAAAAATAAGAGGGGCTGGACTTGGCAGGTGTCTCAATTTGTCTCGTGTATCGAATTCCATATGCCAAGATGCCTACGTACCTATGTTTATATAGGATCATGCCCATGTAGTTCTGTGAAATTGATTTGTGTCAATCCCTTAGAGACTTTAGGGATAAACTTCGTTAATCTGGGTGATTGCTGATTTTATCTAATTTAATCTATCGTTGTGATATCTTCATGATTTGAAGAATATCGTTTGGAGATATTTTCCGTTATTAATTGATTGAGATTGATTATTTCCTCATTTCAGGGAGAGGATAAAACTTAACGGTTAAGCAATAATTATTAATCTGAATTAATAATTAATAGATATTAGAAATTTGGGAGATTATTAGACATGCCAAAATATGGCATAACAACTAGCCCCCAGCTCTTCAGTGTAGTTTGATGCAGTGGAGAACTAAAAATTATTCAAGCTTCCAAATTTCTTGAGTTGCTGAAAAAACTGAAAATAGATGATTAGAAAACATTTAGAGCACCAATGTGCTCGTTAGGCGTATGCGGATGCAAGTGTGATAGCATGCGATGACCACTATAAGATATATATTTGCCAAGACTTTCAAATGTGCGAGCATATATAATATTTTTGAAATCCATTGCGATCCTTGTTGTCTAGTTAGGACCTTGGCGCTTGTATATATCCCGAATTGGCATACACGCATTTCAAGTGTCTGATGCAACCGCATAAGGATGTGTCTTCGTTTGTGACGAGACTGTGAATAAAAGATGTAGATGTAGATGTAACAAACTTCTTGTGAACTTTCTAGTGAACTTTGCATGCGCGCTGGCTGTGCATGTCTGAAAGATATTTTGCATAGGGATGCCTTCCCACCCATGCGACCTTGTGGGTCATGGGCCTTCAATAAAGATAGTTTGCATAGGGATGCCTCCACCCATTCGATATAGCGATATCTCATGGGCCTTCAATAATCCAGAGGGTGCAGCACTTTACTAAGCATGTAGCATTGCGAGATTTATAGCTTGTCCAGGCTACCCTACTTGATAATTTAGTTCGCAAGTTTAAAATTATTTTTGACATATATGTACTATCGCGACGATATATAAAAAATATTTTACAAATCCAAATGCAATAATAAATATGCTCTTTTAAGAATGTCGCGATATTTATTTTCTTCGAAAATAATGCTCCTTTTTGTAGAAAATCTTTTACAAAATTATGCGTCTCGTATATGTATTTTTTCCTTGAGAATAATGCAGCTCGTACGGGATTGTAAAATAAATCCACAATTGATCAAATCATAAATGTCCGCAATTCATCAACATAAATATCTCGTACGATATTTTCCAAATCGCAATAATTTTACAAACATAAAAATAGATAGCTCGCACGAATTTTTTGAATAATAAATATTTGCTTGAAAAAATATTTAAAAACATGATATCATGCATGAATGGCAAGATAATATTTGTAATTTAAATTGCAGAAAATTAAAAGAAAAATCGAAGACTTATCTTTGATTTTTGCGGATTGAAAACTCCAAATCACAGCTCTGAATTGTGTACTGGTTCGCCGTTGCTTCCTTTTTTTTGTTGTGTTGGCCTCCGTTGTTACTCATGTTTTTTTTTCTTTCTTTTTTGCTTGACGCGGGTTCCACCATTCAACAACTGCCATGTTTGTTCCTCTTTTGTAATTTTTTTTTACTTTGTCTTTTTCGCTGCTGCTCCATGTAAAAGCAGTATCTTCTTTTATTTCTTTATTGTTTTTGTTTACCACCTTGGTCGCCTCTTGTCTTTGATTCCTATTGTTGAGATCCTCATGAGTCATGACCATGATCATATAATACTCTCCTTTTTTGCTGATATAACCATCGCAACGCTCGGTTGCCACTCGGTTACCAACTATATTGTTTTTTCGTGCTAATTGTGGTACCCATTTTTTCCGCCGTTGTGTATCCAAAAAAACCGAAAATCCCCTATGAATTTGATAATAATTATTCGTCCTCCACGAATAATAAAATATCCCCTCCTTCTAGCGCCAAATGTTGTTGGAGGAATTTCGTAACAACACGAAATTGGAGGTGTGCTGGAATAATAGAAAGATTGTGTATGAATATGGCTGTTTTAGGGGATTAGGGATTATGAAAAATAAGAGGGGCTGGACTTGGCAGGTGTCTCAATTTGTCTCGTGTATCGGATTCCATATGCCAAGATGCCTACGTACCTATGTTTATATAGGATCAAGCCCATGTAGTTCTGTGAAATTGATTTGTGTCTATCCCTTAGAGACTTTAGGGATAAACTTCGTTAATCTGGGTGATTACTGATTTTATCTAATTTAATCTTATCGTTGTGATATCTTCCTGATTTGAAGAATATCGTTTGGAGATATTTTCCGTTATTGATTGATTGAGATTGATTATTTCCTCATTTCAGGGAGAGGATAAAACTTAGCGGTTAAGCAATAATTATTAATCTGAATTAATAATTAATAGATATTAGAAATTTGGGAGATTATTAGACATGCCAAAATATGGCATAACACTTACAAACTATTATGTTAGTGTTTAGATATGTTTAGCCCTTCTTTTCAATTGCAATTCTGCTATGTTTTATAAACACCACATCTTCAACTTTAATACTTGGTAAAGTTGTATGTGTAAAGCATTCTATTCCTTCTGCAATGCAAAATAAATACAATATTAATGCTTGTGAGACTTACTAGCGAGTACAAAGGTATTGCAGGCACATTTGGTTACATTCCGCCTCAATATGGTTCAGAGTTGGAGATCAACACCGTAGGGAAAATTTAATAGCTATGGTGTAATTCTTCTTGAAGTGGTCACCAGTAAAGAACCAACATGGCCCGAGTTTAAAGATGTTGATGGGTGGAAATTGGTAAGCTGGTTGTACGAAAAAATCGTACGAAAAAATCGAGAAAGGCTACTTGATGCAGATTCAAGGTCACTGATGCTTTAGGTATTGCAGATCTCTGAGACATGCTTCTCATAATTTGTCTCATAAAAAGTTTCTCAAAAGAGTCACTTGAATATAATATAACATATTAGTTCTTATCATGCAATCATAGTGTCATTCCTTTATTCATAGGCACAATTGTAACTGTTAACATGTAATATGCCAATATTTAGAGATCAAAATAATAGGAATTCATTTTTTTCGATCACATAGAAAAAATAAATAGGTCTTGCTGATATGTGTGTGTTGACCAAAATTTGTAATATGGAGTTTGAAAGAACATTGAAGAAATATTGTGACAATCTGTTGTGGATAATGCGTTATGGGTTAGCTCGCGATAATGGGAAAGCTGATTCAAAACTCAAATTTATTAAGATGCATCTACAAGAGGTGATTTAGTTACTACTACATAGTATATATACTTTATTAGTTTCTGGAATTGAACTTGCACTTAATGGTAAAAGGCAAATTAATTTTTCTTCTTATGTGATACTCTCTCTGCTCTTTATGTGAATATCTTATGATGTTGCGGCTCCTATAAAAATGTCAAAGAGGTCAAATTATCGGATTCTCACAAGGACCTTGCGATAATCTTTGTATAGTCTCCTAAATTTTCATGATTTGCTTATTCTCCTGATATCGCGATACTTTACAAACTTTTCTGTTGGTGCTAAATAGATTTAGCCCTTCTTTTGCATTGAATATTCTGCTTTGTTCTATTAACACCACATTTTCAACTTAAATACTTATTAAATTTCTATGTGTTGAGCATTCTATTCATTTTGCAATACTCATTTTGCTAATCTGACATTTTGCATGTCAACCTAATAAAGTATACTAATGTCTTTTCTATTTTCTAATCTAAACAGGTGAACTCATTCCTGGAATGATACTTTAAGGCAAACTAAGTGAATGGAGCTTTAAGTATGTAACTATTAGACAACTATATGACACAACCCCGTATCTATTAGTCCATTTTTGAGGTTAACTGTCAACGGTGAAGCTATTGTTAACTTTATGAATTTATTAGCTAAATTTATTTGGACATTCTTATATAGGTGTAACTGTGTTAATAAGTCTTCATTGGAGATGCCATTTGTTAGACTTGGTTTAAAAGTATTTATACTTAAAAAGTTTACAATGCTGGATGGTTGGATTAGTATTTTATATACTAATCAATAAAATTATTTTTATTATTTTTTACAAATTTTTGAACTTTATAAAATTATAAAAACGCATTTTACTTTATAATAAAATTTTGAGGCGCCAGCGAAGCCTGTGCCGGGAAGTATTATTGATAGATATACTATATAATAATTAATAATTATATTTATTATTTTAAATAAATTTTTATACTTTGTAAAATTCTAAAAAGGTTATGCATTTTTAATTTGAAATTGTGTAAATGTATGCAAAGTGAATTATTCCTTAAATCATGTAATAATATCTACATGCTTTAAAATTTTATGATTAATTTAAACACATTTTTACATTTGATTTCATGATAAATTTCGAGGCACCGGCGAGAAGTATTATTGTTGGATATTATATAATAATTAATAAAATTATTTTTTTTTACAAATTTTTATACTTTATAAAATTCTAAAAAAGTTATGAATTTTTAATTTAAAGTTTGTATGCATGTATGCGAGGTGAATTATTTTTTTAATCATTTAATAATATCTACATGCCATTATGTTTTATGGTTAACTTAAAATACATTTTTATGTAAGTATAAATCACTAATGATAATGATATTCACAGAGGAAGGAAGGTGTGAAACAGTATTATTGTTAGATATTATATACTAATTAATAAAAGGGATAAGTTCAAACTACCCATGTCAACTATTGGGCTTTTAAAAATATATAATCCAACTTTCTAAAATTCTAAAATTAGCATCCATATTTTTCTTAATTTTAAAAATACTACCTTTCCTAATGGCAACCTAAAACTGAAAAATGGAAGTTCCAACTTACAGTTGTGCCATTTTCGACCTTTTTTTTTTGAATCTAATATATATATATATATATATATATATATATATATTAGATTCCAAAAAAGTGGTCGAAAATACTGAAAAATGTATATTTTAGAAAACTGGTGTAATTGGAAACTGTAAGTTGCAACTTCCAGTTTTCAGTTGCAACCTTTGCAACCTCATTTGCAATCTCATTTGCAGCCTTTGCAACCTCATTTGTAACTTGAGGGTGGCGCCAGCCGTGTGCCTTTGCAACCTCCTTTGCAATCTTTGCAACCTCCTTTGCAACCTTTGTAACCTCATTTGTAACTTCAGGGCGGCGCCAGCCGTGTGCCTTTGCAACCTCTTTTGCAACCTTTGCAACCTCCTTTGCAACCTTTGCAAACACCTTTGTAACGTTTGCAACCTTTGCAACCTCCGTTGCAACCTTTGCAACCTCCTTTGCAAACTCCTTTGTAACGTTTGCAACCTTTGCAACCTCCGTTTTCAACCTTTGCAACCTCCTTGCAACCTCCCTTGTAACGTTTGCAACCTTTGCAACCTCCCACTAGTACAAAATTATGATATTGTTCCTTAGTGCTGATTGCTGACTATTTAATTTATCTTTTTCCAGAAACATATGTTGGTTCTTTATGTTCAATTCTAAACTTATGCGTTAGGATCGACAGGGCTCGAACTAATTTTATTTAAATTATTATGCAGGAAAAGGGACTCAATGAGCTTTTCGACATGATTCCTTCACTTGATGAGCTTTATGCTCTGGATCTGAAGGGTATTGCACTAGATGTTGTTATTGTCGATGTTTACGATTAAGGCACTAGCAAAGGATCATGTGGTAGTCTTGTCAATATTTGTAAATTTTGACCCTAGTGTGACTGTTGCTGCATTACCTCATCATCCCTCTTAGAGAACATAGTACAGGATAGCTGATTCGGATATGAAGTTTCATAGTAAAAAACATATTTTAAAACTCGTAAAACTAATATCACAAATCAAGAAATGTTGATATGATATAGTACATACTTGGTCTTTCTAAGGTGCTTATCTATTGCTAGAAGTACACTACAAAATATTGGGCCAAACTTAGTGGAGTTTGTTTGTAGTGTATTTAATCTGTAGGCCATTGACTACACCTGTCCAATGTACTAATTTGAATATCAAGGTGTTTAACAACTATAATAGGCAGATCTGTAGATATATGATGTATTCTCCTTCTAATTGGAACTCATACTCCTCTGAGGTGCATATCAAGGAATGTCTTGTAATTAAGCATTGGTTTTGCAGCATACAGATTTGATAGTTACATCAGAAGAGAGAGTTCTCAATGCAATTCTATTGTGGTGTTCAAGGACAAAGGAATTGCATGGCTGGGAATTAGTAGAGAAAAAGATATTCAATTCTTCACCTGAAATTCTATTTGCAGACAGACTTCAGTCATTTAATAGCTTCTTACCTCTCGTGCGTTTCCCATTACTTCCACATGCCTTGCTTAAGAAGGTAGGGATTTTTAATGAAGATTTCCCAGTTTGTTTTTTAAGATGCCTGCTCTTGAAGTCGATAATAATTTTTTGTCCTGGTATGCAGCTCGAGTGGAGTACGCTTAGCAAACAGATTACTGCTTTAAATTATCTAGTAAGTATAATCCGTGTTAAATTTGATTTTGTGACATGCTCTAATTTTAAAATCACCTTATGATTTGTTAATTTATACTTCCTTGGATGATGAAACAGGTTAAAGAGGCCATTGACTTCTTAGAACTTGGGCTGGTCAACCCAGGACAAGATCAAAAGTAAGTCTATAGTAATAGTGCTGATCTATCGTGTATTCTCATTCTGGTGTTTATTTCTTGTTTTACATAATACTTATTTCATATATGTTCTGGGCAAGTATGCACCTGATGTTTCTTGGTGACACCCCACGGTGATTCCAGGTCAATTCAGATTCATTAATGTCTGATAATCAGGAGCAATAAGAAGCTTCAGTACATTGTATAGAAGCATTGAGATCTTGAAGCCAGGCATCTTTGGTCAGACGAATGCAAAACACTGCTCCTTAGTCCAAGAAACGCTGCAGAAGCTGAATGTCTACAACTCAAACTTAACTTAGACGGAAGTGATCCTACTAGCTATTATCATTCAATCTCAGTGTAACTTGTACAATATTGTACAAGATGCAAAATATATTTGTCAATATGTTGTTAAATTGTTATTGTTGTAGCTGGACGGATGTGTAAAAATATGTTGGGAATTATGGTTTTTATTTAATTTTCTGGATGTTGTTCGGTTGTAAAATTATGGATGTAAAATTATTGGTTGATTTCAGGAATTATGGTTTTTAATTAATTTTCTGGGTTGTACCGAAAAACAAATTTTTTTTTAAATATTTTGGACCTTATACGTCGGTTGTTTTGAAGAACCGACGTAAAAGGATAACAATATACGTCGGTTGTTTAGAAGAACCGACGTAAAAGGATAACAATATACGTCGGTTGTTTAGAAGAACCAACGTAAAAGGATACAATATACGTCGGTTGTTTAGAAGAACCGACGTAAAAGGATACAGTATACGTCGGTTGTTTAGAAGAACCGACGTAAAAGGATACAATATACGTCGCCTTTTTAACCGACGTAAAAGATTCTGACTTTATACGTCGCCAGCCCATACGTCGCCATTTAACCGACGTATAAGACCTATTTAACCGACGTAAAAGACCATTTTTCTACTAGTGTCCGTTGCAACCTCCTTTGCAACCTCAGTGGAAAGGCACGCCGTCCTAAGTTACAAATGAGGTTGCAAAGGCAAATGAGGTTGCAAAGGTTGCAAATGCACACGGTTGGCGCCGCCATGAAGTTACAAATAAGGTTGCAAAGGTTGAAAACTGTAAGTTGCAACTTACAGTTTCCAATTACACCAGTTTTCTAAAATATATAGTTTTTAGTATTTTCGACCACTTTTTTGGAATCTAATATATATATATATATATATATATATATAAAAGGTTGCATATGAGGTTGTATTAGGAAAGGTAGTATTTTTGAAAAATTGATTCTATAAAAACAAAGTAGGTAGTATATTTGAAAAAGTAAAAGTATAGAATGAAAGAGAAAGTTAATGATAGTAAAAACGTAAAAGAAAGTTAAAACTATATATATTTTTGTAAATAACCCTCAATAAAATTATAATTATTATTTTTTACAAATTTTTAAACTTTATAAAATTATAAAAACGCATTTTACTTTATAATAAAATTCGAGGCGCCGGTGAAGCCGGTTTCGAGAAATATTATTGATAGATATATTATGTAATAATTAATAAAATTATATTTATTATTTTACATAAATTTTTATACTTTGTAAAATTCTAAAAAGGTTATGCATTTTTATTTGAAATTTGTGTAAATGTATGCAAAGTGATTTTTTATACATGCTTTGAAATTTTATTATTAATTTAAACACTTTTTTATATAAGTAGGTTCATTTCAAAATAATATTTGAGGTTCTAGTGAAGGCTGTACCGAGAAATATTATTGTCAGATATTATATACTAATAACATTTGAAGTATTATTGATTTAGGTACTTGCACATTTACACCCGGCTACTTATTCATTATATAATCAAAATTTGCATCTTTTAAAATTCAAATGTGTATTATAAAAAAAAAGACAAAATGTAGCTACTGGTACTAGGTACTAAGAGTGTGGTTTTCACGCTATATCAAAAAATAAACGCCCTGCGAAGCGGGCACTAATACTAGTATATATATTGACTTGTTTAATTATATGTACTAACTTATAGTCGGTGTTTTGTACGGTTTATTATTGAATATTTATCTTTTTATTTCTAAATATTTGTAATTAAACAAAATAAAATATAATAATATTTGATGTTTAAATTTATTTTCTATTTTCAAAATTAATATAATAAATATTAGTTTAAAATATCTTTCTTGGGCTTCAAATAACTTCTATATAGAATAAATTTTAGTACTATATCTAATGGCTTTAATCAATTTGATTTATAAGATCTAAACGTTTGTTGTTGGAAGGGATAATCAAAATAAAGTGCGAAACAAACTACAAATTACATCTCATTTTTCTTATTATAGTTTAATATAGATGTGATTTTAAATTTATTTATATTTTAAAATTAATATAACAAATGTTAATTTAAAATATCTTTGGTGGAATTTGAAACTTGAATCTCTATATAGAATAAGGACACATCAAATAAGAAATGACTCTTCTAAGCTTATAAAAAACAATGCAAATAATTGTATAAAAACCTCTAGATTCTCGCTGCCGCTGGAGCAACGGAGAGCAAAGATCAAGAATCGGATGTAAAATAATTTTATGCTAATTATGTTAGTTACATTCATTGTTTCATTGTTTAAGAAATTTTATCTTCTCTTTCTTGCTAATTTGTTTATGCTTAATTACCAGATCTCGGATGCTAAGTCTCAACGGTCCCACTGAAATACCGGCACTTTTATTACAAATTTGCACTTGCATAATGTTTACGGAGGAATTTGGTAACAACAAAGTTTGAGGTCTGTCACCGGAATCAAGATCTATGACGGTGGTTCTTCGCCGGATAAGTCACCGGAGTGTGGTGGCTGTGATGAATTGGGGGCTGAGATTGAGAGGGTTTTTGGTGGTGGTTCGTAGCTCTTCGCTTCAATCCCCCTCAATTTGCCTACGTACCTATATATTTATAGAGGATCAAGCCCACGTAGTTCTTGGAGAGCAAGAAATCCAATTGGGCTAGGATTATCGGTCTAGCTTCCGGAATGTTCTACTATGAGGCCTAACCACAAAGGCCCAAGGCTCACCCAAGATCTCAAGACTTCACGGATAAGGAAACTTCCCCCGTCGAGGACTAGTCCTATCCGCTACCGCTATTTCTTGATTTCAAGGATGCAAGTATAGACATGGTTTACCCCAAGTGCAGAACGCATCCCTGTCCCCCGAATGAGAAGCACCCACCAGATAGCAGGACATGTGATCTAGAGCTTTTGGGTACAAAGTGCAGGATTACTCCAAAGTTCCCCAATGAGAGCGCGCCCATTGGCTACAGGAACAGAGCTCCCAAAGCACATACCAGAAAGTCCCCATCTTTCCACCTTAGGGCGCACGGGTGCACCCTTAGTGTCTAAGAAGGGTCCTTATATCCAGGCATACCCCTAGAGGCCTTCTGCGATGGACATCCCCCTCCTGAGATACGACAGGAGGGAATTCTTCAATAGTCTTCATAAAAATCAGTTAATTGCAATTTCTTGGAGCTTCTTCAACCTTGAGGGTGCGCCCTCCTTGTAAAGAAGGAGAGGGCGCGTCTTGTCTCTTCAATAGTTTATCAAAACCCTAATTTATCTAAGAAATCCACAAATTGAACTTATAATTGACCCGAATCTAGAATAAAATACCCGTGCGAGATTTTGGGCATAACAACTACCCCCCAATTCCATGTAAAATCAAAGATAAAGCATGGAATTTTCAATCTTCACGGAACCAAAATCTCCTCGTAGTTATTCTTCTTCAGGGCGCGTCCTCGCTCTTCCTATCTTCAAGATTCTATGCGGAGGGCGCGTCCTTCACTTCTTCAATCTTGTCTTCTTGACAACTCTAGTTTTGATTTTTTCGTAGAGGAATAACACAAATGCACCTCATCTCTAAGCTTACATGAGCTAACTGCAAGAACCCAGATTTTTGGTAGAATTAAAGCTTTTTATTATGTAATAATGTGGGAATGAATAGTGGTTATGACTGCGATGTAACGAAGATCTATTAAATGAATGGAATGGATTTGAATTCAATTATTTATATGTCATGCAGAATACTTTTGGTTGACGGCATAGATAAGAATGATCTATCTCCTAAGAATATAAGTATATTACTTCAAGTAAGATTATTCTTATGTCATCCAAATCAATATCTATTATAAGTCCAGCGGTTCCGTAAAAAGGTTAAGAAGCACTCGAGAGTGAACCAGGTTCATTTTCCTAATTATTAGAATTAAATAAAAATAAGTGATGAATAGTGATTTTGGTGGAATTTGGAATATTATTATAATAATGTTATACCCGGTATTCGGAACGGATTTCTGAGTTCGTATTAGTGATCCCGGAAGAAAATAAGTGTATGTAAAAGCTGTCGGATTCAGAAAAAGAGCACTTTTATTTTCTCCGAGAATTCCCTGGACACTGCAAGACATAAGGAATTATAAAAGGAATTTAAGGATTTTAAATTCGAGAAGTATTAAGAAAGATGAGGAATAGTATTATAAATATTAAGAAGGTTTCCGGTAAAACCCTAACTAGAAACGAATGAGTTATTCCCTCGAACGATCAACGAATTAAGCAATAAACGGACAAGGAATCAAGCAGAGGAGGCAAGATGCATGCATGTGTGCAAGTGATAAATATCTAGAAACCATATAGTTACTTAAGTAACCAATACTTAGTGAATCAACTAAGTACTTAGAAAACAAACCACTTGGTTAAGCCTTAAACCACCCAATCTTCAACACTTGTCCTCACAAATACATCATTCTATACATCACCACTTTAATAAAG
This sequence comes from Kitagawia praeruptora, assembly GCA_037693485.1. Classification (NCBI taxonomy): domain Eukaryota; kingdom Viridiplantae; phylum Streptophyta; class Magnoliopsida; order Apiales; family Apiaceae; genus Kitagawia; species Kitagawia praeruptora. The sequence continues at coordinate 145,506,237 of CM075353.1, forward strand.
GTGTTTAGATGAGATATTATCCAAATCAAACCACTTTATGCATTATTATCAAAATCAACCAAGCAAAACACAAAACTCTCTCCTTTTCTTTAACATTCGGCCAAGCCTTAATTCCAAATTCAAAATCCAACTTCCAACCATTTGTTGATCTTGAAACTTTTATGGTGAGACTTACATTTCATATAAATAATCTCCTCAAAATCCTAGCTTCAATCTCTTCTTTTTCCATTTTCAAAAAAATGATTTAAGAGGAGGGTGAATAGTGTTTTCATGAACTAATCTTGTTTTTTCTTGTTTTTCATGGTTGATTTAGCAAGCTTAAGCACTTCTAAGGATCATACCAAGCATAGTGAGGCTAGATCATACTCCAAGGAAGGTATAGCAACTTGAAACCCTAGACTCTACTTTGAGATTTTGCATGATCTTGATGGGTTTTAGTATAAGATGTGATATTAGCATGATTATAAGCATGATTGTGATTTAGATTTGATAAATGTTAAAAATAGTTTAGATGAACGGAAAGGCATTGCTTGGCCTCAGTTCATGGTTATATATCATGTATATGTTGTTTGGGATGGATACCTTGATTATTGGAAGGTTTGGAATTTAGAAATATTCGATTTATAGCCGTCGTAATGCCAAAATTTCGTTAACATTAAGGACACGAATTTGACAGAAGCTATAACTCACTGATTAGCTTCGACTTTTGCCATGATTAGCTAGATTATGTTATGAGCTTCGTTTTGATATAAAGATCGCATGAAACGGACTTACGGTTTAGGAGTTATGATTAAATTCGTAAAAGTGGTTCGGAACCGTAATCAAAAGTTCGTAACCGAAATTGGATCCCTTTAATATTGCGAAATCAGTGGCGAATCTTGATAATTAAATAATAGAGATAAAAAGGAAGGTGTGGGAGAAGAACGCATGTCAAACGGATCGTTTTCCGATTTTATAAAAATGTTCGAATCATGGTTAAGTACGAAAAGTACCCCTAAGAGGTATACTTGGTTATAACTTCGGCAAACCACTTAGAAAACGATCGATAAATATCGAGGTCTAATATTTCAACTTTAAAACTTATACGATTTAAATACTTACCATATGTAAGTGTAATGTCAAGCTTTAGTAACGAACAAGTATCGGGTAATAAAAGCAATAGTAAGAGTGAATTAGAGGGGTATAACGAAACGACTTGAAAACGTGTTTCGATTTAAGTTAAGTTTATATGTAACCTTTTGAAAGGTGTTAAGTGATTAATCCCGAATGCCTTGGCTAATTATAGATCATCAGGCTGACCCGGGACACGCTACTACTACCCCTACTCGTACTCGACTTCCAGGCAAGTTTTCGAACCTTTCTTTTTAAAGGCTGTTGTTGTGAATATATATATATGTATGTGTTTTCAGTATACATATGCCATAGCATGCATGCCTGTTCTCGAATTATTTTGAAAATGCTTGTTCCCTGAATTATTGTTGGCTTATAAGTTAGATAGTTAGTATATCAATTATAAGCCGGAAATTACTAAGACCCTTAAGCGAAGGGCATCTGAATCTCATTCTTTGACTATAGGCCGGGAGTCGTTATTCCTTGATATATTGATATTATTTTCAGAGGAAAATAACTAAGTAAATATTTTCCATTTATTATCTGGCGAATATTGTTGGAATATTCCCTTGAGATTATTTGATAAATATTATTCGGATTATCCATCAGATATTTATTTATTCGAGTAATATTATATATTTAATATTCATCTAGAGTCGATTAAATATTCGAATATTATTTCGAACTCTCAGTTAAGTTATTTAACTAGAGAATATTCATTCTTATTTACTCGATAAATATTATTTTGAATATTCATTCGAGTTTATTTATTTAATGAATATTATTTTAATATTCATTCAAGCCTTATTTATTTAAATGGATATTAATTCGAATATTCGTTCAATCTCTATTTATTTTATAAATATCAGTTGAACATTGATTCAAACTCCAGTTATTCGATAAATATTACTTTGAATATTCCCTTGAGATAAGGAATATTACCTTCGACCTTTATTTAAATTCGATTCAATTATTGAACATAATTTCAAATATTCATTCGATAATCATTTCTTCGATAAATATTATTAAGTTGAATATTCATTATTTATTCAATGAATATTGTCCCAAATATTAAGTCGATAATTATTCCATCAATATGTATCCTTCTTGAGTCGAACATTCTCTATTGATTCAATAAATATTATCTCCAATGTCCATCTGACGGTTACTCCATCAATAAACATTGTTATTGATTTGAATATTCATTATTTGTTCAATGAATATTATTCTGAATATTTATTCAAAGATTATTCCGAGCAACCCTTTTTCAATATCTATGACCTAATAAATATTCTTGGAATATTTATTTAATTCTTCTAACTCGTTTCAAAGATACTTGGTTTCATTCACATAGTATCATCAACCCTCGAATATTATATAAATTATTTCAGAGTCCTATTATTATTATTATATTATCAAGGAAGGTTCTCAGTGATTCCATTCTCCCTTCGATTCTATTATAAGGGAACCCTACTTGAGGAATGTTATTTATCTTGTGACTGCCCGGTCATAAATTATTCGTTCATTCGCAACTCGGTTGCTGTTATTCATGGTATTACGTGTACCCACTCATTATTCGAGGGGTAAGAATGTTGGAACAAGTCCTTATCCATTAACAAGCAACAGCTTGGGAAATATTGGTAAATTTTCCTTTCCATTTAGATATGACTACCTTGTGGAGTTTTATCAACAAGTATTATACTTGGGGAAAGGGGGACGAACTTTACGTTTCAAAGTTATGGATGTGGAATGAACTAGGAGACGCGTAAGTGGCCGAGTGGCGCCGGTCCAGCAATAGCCCACCCGTTGGCTTAGGAGTTCCAGAAGGCGGTAGACAAGTAAATCCGTCGGAGCTACCTTCTACATGTAGAGAACGACTGATGAGATGCATGACATACGGCTGATCCCCGTAAACGTCAGGGCATCTGGCGCGGCAATGCTCCCGTATTAGTTCATCACTCAATGTTGGAAATTTTCTGCAACATCATCATAGTTGGCAGAGTTGAAAATTATTTCAAACTGGAATTGCAATATCTTTCTGCAAGTTCCTATTTTTATGAAAATGATGTTATCTTGCTTATTTTGGCATAGCATATGCTTCCACAAAATATACACCTATTGAGTTACCTTGTAACTTCATCCTTTATATTAAACTGGCAATATTTTCTCTAATGCATGGCATATGATTTCAAACATATCTTTGAACTGTCGTGTATATTACTGCACAGTTATATATTGTTGGTGGGCTGTTGCTCACCCTTGCTTATTTATTATGTCACAACAACAGCTAGGTCACATGGCCCGCGTCAGGCGCACTCGGCGCAAGCAGGTTACCCGCCCCGCAGGGCTCCCCGTTGATATCATCGCTGCCATTGCTGAGGTAGCATAGCTCAGCAACCTTGATTTCCAGTTTACTTATATGTATCAATAATGATTAATCAACGGCAAAACTTTTAAACTTATGATGTTATCCTTTTGGCTTGTAATAACTTTTATTCGTAACCAGTAATGCAAGACTTATTTCAATTTCATCTCTGGGACTATAACTGTGTGTGTGTGAGTGGTTATTATTGTGGGGTCACAACAGGTGATTTATTTATTGTGGACTCAAGTAAAGTATTAATCATGGAAAATAAGACCGTAACGACCCGATCCCGGACCCCGGATCTGGGGGTGTTACAGAAATGGTATCAGAGAGAGAGTTATAAATCCCAAGAGATGATGCGATGCTATACAATAATAAATTCACTAAGATAATAAGAACTCTTACCAAGTTCACTTAAAACCCTTATGGGAACTTTTAAGTATCATGATAGTAATATAATTCGTCATTGTGTAGGCGAGCGACATGTCGGATCCAGAGGAGTATGAGAGACAGCACGATGATGCGATCCAGGCCGCCGAGGGCTCGGCGATGGTAGATTCAGATGCTGATACTGATGTTGTTGAGTCAGAGGAGGAGGACCCTGAGGTCCAGGTGGATGCTGATACTGATGTCATGGAGTTAGAGGAGGAGGACCCTGAGGAGGTCCAGGTTGATGCTGATACTGATGTTGTTGAGTCAGAGGAGGAGGTCTAGGCCGTAGGGGATGCTGAGTTAGTTGCTGAGGATGTTGATGATGAGGACCCTGAGGAGGACCAGCTTATACCTGAGGGTAGAGAGATTGGGGAGGACTTTTGGGTTGTGACTCAGATTAGGACTTTGGAGGAGGATACTGACATGACCACCGATCAGGTGGTACCGGTAGATGAGGGTGCCGAGGGAGATGTTGATGAGCCCGTGGCTGATGTTGTAGGGAGTTCCGGACTTCATGTGCCACCCCTCTCTGATGAGAGAGCCCCTACCCCGCCACCACTACCTATGAGCCCATTGTCAGATGAGTTTGAGGCATTGACCCCAGAGCCACAGCAGGCAGAGGCTGCCCTTCCAGCAGATCCAGCCCCTCCACCCCATGGTCCGACAGGGGACGTCCCAGCATGTTTTCACCACTATGTTGTGGGCAGACTTACTTCTGAGGTAGCCGTGGCTGAGGCCAGGCTGGTAGAGTCCCGCAGAGAGCTAGCCGCAGAGAGAGAGGCCCGGTTGAGGCACCTGGGTGGTAGGCGTGCCAGAGCTAGAGATATGTATAGGCAGGTGACCGGCATAGAGCTGAGGGCCCGTGTGAGGGTGCGACAGTTACCCAGTGATGGGCATGGCATGGTATCCAGAGCTGATGCAGAGGAGATTTTCCGCCTTGCTATGAGGAGGGTTCTAGATTTGACCCGCCGTCGTGGCTGACTGCAGGGATAGTGATGTATTGGTCTAGTTGTCTAGTCTTGTACGGTCATAGTAGTGCCGATTTTTGGTAGGGATAGTTTCAGCTTGTAGATCCCTGTTGCAGACTAGACAGATAGACAGCTTATTTCACTTTTGACTAGTTGTTATTCGGATGGTTGTATTTCTTGTAAAACTGTTGTTGTATGTCGGATGTTGTACCGTTTGGTACTTGGTATATATTTATTTCCCTTTTCAGTCATTTCAGTTTTCTTATGACGCGATCACTAGTTTATTATATTATATCTGTCCGTACTACTTTCGGCTAAAACTGCCATGATATATAGAACTGTGGGATCCTAAATCCATTTATGCATCAGTATTGTGAGGAAAACCCTCTGAAATAGGTAAATAAACCTAATGTATATTGTCCAAATTTCAGTAAAATGCCTCCGAGAAGAATGGGTACTAGGGCTAACCCTCACGAATCTACTGACCAAGAAAGTCACAATCAACATGAGGAAAATTTTGAGTATAATGAAGAACAGGATCAGGACTATAATGAGCAGGAGGATTCCCATTATGGGATGGGGGATGAAACTTTCTATACTGCAGAGTTTGAAGAGGAAATAGAAGAAGGGGAAACTGAAGTCGAACATCAGGGGGAGAACCAGGGCGGAAACCCCATGGGACAATTTATGGATCTGCTCAGGCAGAATTTGAACCAACACCCCCAACTACCCCAAGGAAACAACACCACTGTGGCCAATTCCTTTAGGGCCTTCAAGTCCCTCAAACCCCCAGAGTTTCACGGATCGGCTGACCCCGTAGAGGCAAGGGCCTGGGTCAAGGAAATGGAGAAATCTTTCGAGATTCTGAGTATTGGGGAAGCCCAAAAGACTGTATTTGCTACCTACTTGCTAAAAGGAGAGGCCAACTACTGGTGGGAAGCTAAGAAGAATATGGAGACCGATGCTATTATAACCTGGGATAGGTTTAAACAATTGTTTCTAGAGAAGTGTTTCCCAAAGTTTATGAAAACCCAGATGGAACTTAAGTTTTTGGAACTGAAGCAGAACAATATGACAGTGGCTGATTATGAAGCCAAGTTTACTGAGTTATCACGATTTGTACCAGAGTTTGTGGACACTGAAGAAAAGAAAGCTAACAGGTTTCAGCAAGGGCTGAAGCAGTGGATTCAGAACAGAGTGGCCGTTTTAGAGATTACTGATTATGCCACCTTGGTGCAAAAGGCAACCATTGTGGAAGCAGGGAGCGATCAGATGCAAAGAGAGAGAGAGAGAAGGGGGGATTAAAGAGAAAGCATGCCAGCATGGGCGGAGGTTCCGCAGGGGGAAGGCCCCCGAATAGGTTCAACCGAGGAGCAGTTTCCCTACCTGGGAGGAGTGTTGGGTATAAACCATCTGGGAGTGCAACTGTGAGCCAGGGCGGCCAACAAGCTGGAGTGTCCCGTTCCCATCATTCCAGACCTCCACTACCAGTATGTGCCACTTGTGGGAAGAGACATTCCGGGGTGTGTACTCAGAAACAGACGGTCTGTTATAAGTGTGGGCGAGCAGGCCACTATGCCCACCAGTGTACCGCGATTGCTCCTACTGCCAGCAAAGGCACCACTTGTTTTCAGTGTGGTCGTCCAGGTCACATGAGGAGGGATTGCCCGATGAACAAACCAGCGGCATCAGGGGCAAGCAAAGCTGCCTCCAACAGGCCACCAACTGCTAGAACTTTTAACATGACAGTACAAGATGCCGTGAGGAACACGGATGTGATAGCAGGTACATTTTCCCTCAATTCAGTCAGTGCAAATGTTTTATTTGATTCTGGGGCAACTAAGTCTTTTATATCTAGAGATTTTGCACATAAATTGAAACTTAAAACTCAACCACTAAGGGAGTCTTTGCAAGTAGAGATAGCTAATCAGGAAGTCGTTCCAGTTAATCAGATTCACTCCGATTGCAAAATAGAAATAGGAGGACGATCCTTCTGTGTTGATTTGATCCCTTTTAAGCTAGGGGAATTCGATGTTATTTTGGGAATGGACTGGTTGTCTCGTAATAATGCACAAATAGATTGTAAAGGGAAAAAGGTTAAGTTGAAAACCCCAGGGAATAAGGAAATAGTGTTTAAGGGGTTACGACAGACCCAGACCATTCTAACCATGGCGCAGACCAAGAGACTGCTACGAAAAGGAAACGAAGCTTATTTAGCTTACGTTATCGACACCCAGAAAGAGGCGCCCAAGATACAAGACATTCCGGTGGTTAACGAATTTGAAGATGTGTTTCCAGAAGATCTTCCTGGATTACCACCAGACAGAGTGATTGAGTTTGCTATCGAGTTAGCCCCGGGGACGGCGCCAGTTTCAAAGGCCCCATACCGATTAGCACCAGTAGAAATAAAAGAGCTAGCAAAGCAATTACAGGAATTGTTGGATAAGGGTATGATAAGACCCAGTGTGTCGCCTTGGGGCGCACCAGTATTGTTCGTCAAGAAAAAGGACGGGAGTATGAGGTTATGCATCGACTATCGGGAGTTGAACAAGCTAACCATAAAAAATAAGTACCCGTTGCCCAGAATTGATGATTTGTTTGACCAGCTAAGAGGAGCTGTGTATTTCTCCAAGATTGACTTGAGAACCGGATATCACCAGCTGAAGATTAAACCTGAGGATATTCCAAAGACTGCATTCCGTACTAGGTATGGACATTATGAGTTCTTGGTGATGTCATTCGGATTGACCAACGCCCCAGCAGCTTTCATGGATTTGATGAATAGAGTGTTCAAGGAATACTTGGACCAGTTTGTTATAGTTTTTATTGATGATATTTTGATCTACTCAAAGACAGAGGAAGAACACACTGAGCATTTGAGGATAACCTTAGAGACGCTCCGGAAAGAGCAATTATATGCCAAATTCTCAAAGTGTGAGTTCTGGAAAAATGAAGTACAATTTTTAGGGCACGTAATCAACAAAGAAGGAGTGCTAGTTGACCCCTCCAAGATAGAGGCAGTTTCAAATTGGGAGCGACCAACCACTCCAACAGAGGTAAGGAGTTTCATAGGGTTAGCAGGATATTATAGGCGATTTGTTCAAGATTTTGCAAAGATTGCAGCCCCGTTAACTCGACTTACCCGGAAAACTGAGAAATTTGAATGGACTGAAAAATGCGAGAAGAGTTTTCAAGAGCTGAAGAAGAGGTTGGTAACGGCCCCAGTATTGGCGTTGCCTGATGGAAAAGGAGATTTCGTGATTTTCAGTGATGCTTCACATAAAGGATTGGGATGCGTGCTTATGCAGCACGGCAAGGTAATAGCATATGCGTCAAGACAATTGAAGGATTACGAGATCCGATACCCCACCCATGATCTAGAATTAGCAGCAATTGTTTTTGCCTTAAAAATTTGGAGGCACTACTTGTATGGAGAGAAGTGTGAGATTTACACTGACCATAAGAGCCTCAAGTACATTTTTACGCAGAAAGAGCTTAACATGCGCCAGAGAAGATGGCTAGAGCTAATCAAGGATTACGACTGTGAGATTCGTTATCACCCCGGCAAAGCCAATGTGGTGGCTGACGCCCTTAGTAGGAAAGAGAAGCTCAAAATGATAACTACGGAGAAAGAATTGATAAAAGATTTTGAGAGGCTGGAAATTGAGATTAAGATACCTGAAGAAGGTCAAGAAAAGTTGATGGGAATTCGGATCCAGCCTCTACTGTTGGAAAAGATTAGGTTACGCCAAGAACAAATGATGGAAGCAGAAAAGAACTCGACAGAGGAGTTAATGACTGGAGAAGAAATAAAGTGTGAAAAAGATAAAGGAGGAATCATGAGGTATATGTGGAGAATATGGGTCCCAAACGATCAGGAACTCAAGGAAGAAATTCTATATGAGGCACACAACTCAGGATACTCAGTGCACCCCGGTAGCACCAAGATGTATAGAGATTTGAAAGAGTACTACTGGTGGCCCAACATGAAAAAGGACGTGGTAGAATGGGTAAGCAAATGCTTGACTTGCCAGAAAGTGAAAGCAGAGCACCAGAGGCCTAGTGGACTTCTACACCCCTTGGAAATTCCCGAATGGAAATGGGAACATATAGCTATGGACTTCGTAGTGGGTTTACCAAGGACCAAAGCAAATCATGATGCCATATGGGTGATTATAGACCGACTAACAAAGTCAGCTCACTTCCTACCGATCAACGAAAGGTACACGGTTGATAGGCTTGTAGACCTCTACCTCAAAGAAATAGTGGCGCGACATGGAGTCCCAGTCGCCATAGTATCTGATAGAGATCCCAGATTTAACTCCAGGTTTTGGAGAAGCTTTCAGGAATGTGTGGGAACCAGGCTAAACATGAGTACAGCTTACCATCCCCAGACAGACGGGCAAAGTGAAAGGACCATCCAGACACTAGAAGATATGTTGAGAGTCTGTGCTATAGACTTTAAAGGAAATTGGGATGATCATTTGCCATTGATTGAGTTCTCCTACAACAATAGCTTTCATTCAAGCATAGGGATGCCGCCCTACGAGGCCCTTCATGGAAGGAAATGCCGATCTCCCTTATATTGGGATGAAGTTGGAGAGCGAAAGATGCTCGGGCCTGAGATGGTCCAACGGACTAAAGATGCAGTGGATCTAATAAGAGGACGGCTGGTAGCAGCCCAAGACCGACAAAAGAAATATGCCGACTTAGCTCGGAAGGGAAAAGAATATGAGGTGGGAGACCTAGTGTTCTTGAAGGTATCTCCTTGGAAGGGTTTAATGAGGTTTGGAAAGAAAGGGAAGCTGAGCCCTAGATATATTGGGCCATTTGAGATCTTAAGACGTATTGGGGAGCTAGCTTATGAACTGGCATTACCCCCAAACCTGCAGCAAGTGCACAATGTGTTCCATGTCTCAATGCTAAGGAAATATAACCCAGATGCCAAGCACATAGTGGAATATGAGCACGTGGACATGCAACCAGACTTGACCTACGTAGAGCAACCTGTGGAAATCATGGACAGAAAAGATTAAGTGCTCCGAAACAAGGTCATCAAGCTTGTCAGAGTTTTATGGCAGAATCACAACATAGAAGAATCAACCTGGGAGCTAGAAAGTGCAATGATGGAAAAGTACCCCCATTTGTTTTCAAGATGATTCCGGGACGGAATCCTTTTAAGGAGGGGAGACTGTAAGAACCCAGATTTTTGGTAGAATTAAAGCTTTTTATTATGTAATAATGTGGGAATGAATAGTGGTTATGACTGCGATGTAACGAAGATCTATTAAATGAATGGAATGGATTTGAATTCAATTATTTATATGTCATGCAGAATACTTTTGGTTGACGGCATAGATAAGAATGATCTATCTCCTAAGAATATAAGTATATTACTTCAAGTAAGATTATTCTTATGTCATCCAAATCAATATCTATTATAAGTCCAGCGGTTCCGTAAAAAGGTTAAGAAGCACTCGAGAGTGAACCAGGTTCATTTTCCTAATTATTAGAATTAAATAAAAATAAGTGATGAATAGTGATTTTGGTGGAATTTGGAATATTATTATAATAATGTTATACCCGGTATTCGGAACGGATTTCTGAGTTCGTATTAGTGATCCCGGAAGAAAATAAGTGTATGTAAAAGCTGTCGGATTCAGAAAAAGAGCACTTTTATTTTCTCCGAGAATTCCCTGGACACTGCAAGACATAAGGAATTATAAAAGGAATTTAAGGATTTTAAATTCGAGAAGTATTAAGAAAGATGAGGAATAGTATTATAAATATTAAGAAGGTTTCCGGTAAAACCCTAACTAGAAACGAATGAGTTATTCCCTCGAACGATCAACGAATTAAGCAATAAACGGACAAGGAATCAAGCAGAGGAGGCAAGATGCATGCATGTGTGCAAGTGATAAATATCTAGAAACCATATAGTTACTTAAGTAACCAATACTTAGTGAATCAACTAAGTACTTAGAAAACAAACCACTTGGTTAAGCCTTAAACCACCCAATCTTCAACACTTGTCCTCACAAATACATCATTCTATACATCACCACTTTAATAAAGGTGTTTAGATGAGATATTATCCAAATCAAACCACTTTATGCATTATTATCAAAATCAACCAAGCAAAACACAAAACTCTCTCCTTTTCTTTAACATTCGGCCAAGCCTTAATTCCAAATTCAAAATCCAACTTCCAACCATTTGTTGATCTTGAAACTTTTATGGTGATACTTACATTTCATATAAATGATCTCCTCAAAATCCTAGCTTCAATCTCTTCTTTTTCCATTTTCAAAAAAATGATTTAAGAGGAGGGTGAATAGTGTTTTCATGAACTAATCTTGTTTTTCATGGTTGATTTAGCAAGCTTAAGCACTTCTAAGGATCATACCAAGCATAGTGAGGCTAGATCATACTCCAAGGAAGGTATAGCAACTTGAAACCCTAGACTCTACTTTGAGATTTTGCATGATCTTGATGGGTTTTAGTATAAGATGTGATATTAGCATGATTATAAGCATGATTGTGATTTAGATTTGATAAATGTTAAAAATAGTTTAGATGAACAGAAAGGCATTGCTTGGCCTCAGTTCATGGTGATATATCATGTATATGTTGTTTGGGATGGATACCTTGATTATTGGAAGGTTTGGAATTTAGAAATATTCGATTTATAGCCGTCGTAATGCCAAAATTTCGTTAACATTAAGGACACGAATTTGACAGAAGCTATAACTCACTGATTAGCTTCGACTTTTGCCATGATTAGCTAGATTATGTTATGAGCTTCATTTTGATATAAAGATCGCATGAAACGGACTTACGGTTTAGGAGTTATGATTAAATTCGTAAAAGTGGTTCGGAACCGTAATCAAAAGTTCGTAACCGAAATTGGATCCCTTTAATATTGCGAAATCAGTGGCGAATCTTGATAATTAAATAATACAGATAAAAAGGAAGGTGTGGGAGAAGACCGCATGTCAAACGGATCGTTTTCCGATTTTATAAAAATGTTCGAATCATGGTTAAGTACGAAAAGTACCCCTAAGAGGTATACTTGGTTATAACTTCGGTAAACCACTTAGAAAACGATCGATAAATATCGAGGTCTAATATTTCAACTTTAAAACTTATACGATTTAAATACTTACCATATGTAAGTGTAATGTCATGCTTTAGTAACGAACAAGTATCGGGTAATAAAAGCAATAGTAAGAGTGAATTAGAGGGGTATAACGAAACGACTTGAAAACGTGTTTCGATTTAAGTTAAGTTTATACGTAACCTTTTGAAAGGTGTTAAGTGATTAATCCCGAATGCCTTGGCTAATTATAGATCATCAGGCTGACCCGGGACACGCTACTACTACCCCTACTCGTACTCGACTTCCAGGCAAGTTTTCGAACCTTTCTTTTTAAAGGCTGTTGTTGTGAATATATATATATGTATGTGTTTTCAGTATACATATGCCATAGCATGCATGCCAGTTCTCGAATTATTTTGAAAATGCTTGTTCCCTGAATTATTGTTGGCTTATAAGTTAGATAGTTAGTATATCAATTATAAGCCGGAAATTACTAAGACCCTTAAGCGAAGGGCATCTGAATCTCATTCTTTGACTATAGGCCGGGAGTCGTTATTCCTTGATATATTGATATTATTTTCAGAGGAAAATAACTAAGTAAATATTTTCCATTTATTATCTGGCGAATATTGTTGGAATATTCCCTTGAGATTATTTGATAAATATTATTCGGATTATCCATCAGATGTTTATTTATTCGAGTAATATTATATATTTAATATTCATCTAGAGTCGATTAAATATTCGAATATTATTTCGAACTCTCAGTTAAGTTATTTAACTAGAGAATATTCATTCTTATTTACTCGATAAATATTATTTTGAATATTCATTCGAGTTTATTTATTTAATGAATATTATTTTAATATTCATTCAAGCCTTATTTATTTAAATGGATATTAATTCGAATATTCGTTCAATCTCTATTTATTTTATAAATATCAGTTGAACATTGATTCAAACTCCAGTTATTCGATAAATATTACTTTGAATATTCCCTTGAGATAAGGAATATTACCTTCGACCTTTATTTAAATTCGATTCAATTATTGAACATAATTTCAAATATTCATTCGATAATCATTTCTTCGATAAATATTATTAAGTTGAATATTCATTATTTATTCAATGAATATTGTTCCAAGTATTAAGTCGATAATTATTCCATCAATATGTATCCTTCTTGAGTCGAATATTCTCTATTGATTCAATAAATATTATCTCCAATGTCCATCTGACGGTTACTCCATCAATAAACATTGTTATTGATTTGAATATTCATTATTTGTTCAATGAATATTATTCTGAATATTTATTCAAAGATTATTCCGAGCAACCCTTTTTCAATATCTATGACCTAATAAATATTCTTGGAATATTTATTTAATTCTTCTAACTCGTTTCAAAGATACTTGGTTTCATTCACATAGTATCATCAACCCTCGAATATTATATAAATTATTTCAGAGTCCTATTATTATTATTATATTATCAAGGAAGGTTCTCAGTGATTCCATTCTCCCTTCGATTCTATTATAAGGGAACCCTACTTGAGGAATGTTATTTATCTTGTGACTGCCCGGTCATAAATTATTCGTTCATTCGCAACTCGGTTGCTGTTATTCATGGTATTACGTGTACCCACTCATTATTCGAGGGGTAAGAATGTTGGAACAAGTCCTTATCCATTAACAAGCAACAGCTTGGGAAATATTGGTAAATTTTCCTTTCCATTTAGATATGACTACCTTGTGGAGTTTTATCAACAAGTATTATACTTGGGGAAAGGGGGACGAACTTTACGTTTCAAAGTTATGGATGTGGAATGAACTAGGAGACGCGTAAGTGGCCGAGTGGCGCCGGTCCAGCAATAGCCCACCCGTTGGCTTAGGAGTTCCAGAAGGCGGTAGACAAGTAAATCCGTCGGAGCTACCTTCTACATGTAGAGAACGACTGATGAGATGCATGACATACGGCTGATCCCCGTAAACGTCAGGGCATCTGGCGCGGCAATGCTCCCGTATTAGTTCATCACTCAATGTTGGAAATTTTCTGCAACATCATCATAGTTGGCAGAGTTGAAAATTATTTCAAACTGGAATTGCAATATCTTTCTGCAAGTTCCTATTTTTATGAAAATGATGCTATCTTGCTTATTTTGGCATAGCATATGCTTCCACAAAATATACACCTATTGAGTTACCTTGTAACTTCATCCTTTATATTAAACTGGCAATATTTTCTCTAATGCATGGCATATGATTTCAAACATATCTTTGAACTGTCGTGTATATTACTGCACAGTTATATATTGTTGGTGGGCTGTTGCTCACCCTTGCTTATTTATTATGTCACAACAACAGCTAGGTCACATGGCCCGCGTCAGGCGCACTCGGCGCAAGCAGGTTACCCGCCCCGCAGGGCTCCCCGTTGATATCATCGCTGCCATTGCTGAGGTAGCATAGCTCAGCAGCCTTGATTTCCAGTTTACTTATATGTATCAATAATGATTAATCAACGGCAAAACTTTTAAACTTATGATGTTATCCTTTTGGCTTGTAATAACTTTTATTCGTAACCAGTAATGCAAGACTTATTTCAATTTCATCTCTGGGACTATAAGTGTGTGTGTGTGAGTGGTTATTATTGTGGGGTCACAGCAGGTGATTTATTTATTGTGGACTCAAGTAAAGTATTAATCATGGAAAATAAGACCGTAACGACCCGATCCCGGACCCCGGATCTGGGGGTGTTACACTAACTCGGCATAAGAAACAAGAGATATTATGCACAAGTGTAAACCTCTCACAGGACTCGCACTAAAACTAAAACTATATATATATATTTTTTTTTGAGGGCGCGCCTTATGATATTAAGACGTACGGACCCCTTCAGCTGTCATCCATATACATCTCCATGGTCTTCTCAAGTTCCTTCTACATTAATCAATCCAAAGGGCATTCCAATGTAGCGGTATAATCCTCTATCTGTGATGAAAGAAGTGTGCTCGCGTACATGGAAATCTGATTATAACCCGAATAGGCGTTCATGAAACTCAAGAGAACATGCCCTACTGTTATATCTACCAACTGATCAATCTGAGGAAGAGGAAAACTATCCTTAGGGAAAGCCTTGTTCAAATCCGTGAAATCTACACAAGTCCTCCCTTTCCCATTTAACGAAAACCAAGTTAGCTAACCACTTTGGTAGTAGGATTCTTTAAACAAGCCAACGTTTAATACTCTGTCCACCTCTTCCTTCAATGCTATAGCTCTCTCTCCACTTACTGGTCGACGTTTCTGGCGAATACCTTTCTTGGTAGGATCTATATTCAGATGATGGCACATAACTTCTGGATCAATTCCCACCATAGCAGCATGCTCACTCGTATCCTTTTCATCCACCATAATTGAAATTAAGTCCTCTGCAGGACCAGTCTTCTCAACCCGCTGCGATGTTCTCGGATCAAAATCGAAATCAAAGCTTCGAGGATCTTCAATCGATGCTTCATCCTTGGAGGGCACATCCTCTTTGAGAGGGAAGTCTTCCTCGACAAGGGCATTCACCAAGCCTTCCAATAACATTCTTCTTCCCTTGATCCTTTCACCTTTAATGCTGAGGGCGCGCCCTCTGGGTGGACGCCTCCCCATCCTCTGATTATTGAATAAAATAATGAGCTTGAATTCCTACCTTGATGTTGTTCATGATTCCCTGCAGAACTTCTTTCAATGTGGGCGTGCCCTCCATCCCTTTATTCTCCTAAAACCTTTAATTGCCTTGTGGTGGCACTTCCTTGAATCATGCTGCGATCCCCGAACAGTGCCCACATCATTTGGTGTAGGAAATTTCATAGTAAGATGAAAAATGGAAGTCACTAATTTCATTTCTTTCAACAAGGGGCGCCCTACTAGGCATTGTGAGCTGACTCCTGATCCAAACCATGAATTCCATCATCCGAGTTACTGAGAGAGAACCTTCTCCAAGAGTTACTAATAACTTAATTGCACCGATCACTTTCACAACTTCTCCTGAAAAACCATAAATTCATGTATTTTTTAGTGCCATGTCCTTGTCTAGGAATCCCAACTTCTTGTAAGTGTCGTAATACTGAATATTCACCGAACTTCCATTGTATACAAAACCCAATGCACATTCTTAGAGCCAATCCATACCCAAGGCATTATTATGAGGGTGGTGCACTCATCTAACTTCATCCTCAGTGAAAGTGATATCCACACATTCTCCCTTGAACAATTTGGGCGGCCTTAACCCCAAGCTATTCACATCGGTGAGAGGTATATCTTGCCTCTCGAGCATATCTCTCCAAAGCATTGCTGCTATCACCCCCCAAGTGATGTCCTCCAAAGATAATGTGTACTTCCTTCCTTGACAAATTTCTTCTCCACATTTTTGTCCTCACCACGGAGGGCGCGCCCTCGCCCTCCGTTCTTCTCAGGATTCTCCTTATACTTCTTGACTTCTCTGACAATCCAATCGGTCAAGTATCCTTCCTTGATCAGATCTTCAATTTCATCCTTCTGTTGATGAAATTCATGAGTATTATGACTTGTCGACTCATAGTACTCACCGTGCTTCTTCTTATCCTTGCTTAGGCAGACAAAGGATCCGACTTCTTAAAAAGCCCTTTATTCTTGTTCACCTCAAAGATGTGTTCAATCGAAGCCGCTAACGGAGTGTAATTATTTGTCCTTCGATCATAAGAATACATATCTGGAGTTCCCCATTCTCTCCCAACACTAGTTGCATTCACTCCGTTAGCGCTGATTCCGGTACGATATACAGGACTCGTAGATTAATCTTCCCCTTGGCGTTTCCATGAATTTCTGTCTTCCGATTGTCTGCATTTCCATGAAAATCTTCAGATCATTAGTCATAGCCCTATACCCAGTTGGGAGCTGTGTCTCTCTTACTTATGCTGAAAATGAAGCAGTTTATGTTGTAGTCGATATCCTTCCTCCATCCAAGTGACCAAGGAGCCTCTTCAAATCATCCATGTTGACAGTTCCAAAGCCAAGAATGTTCTGAATATGTGATTGCGCACTTGATTGAGTATCCCCGAGGGTGGAAGCTAAGTTGTCCTTTGAGCATTTCCTGGAACTCCGACATGAAGTTGTGTGAGAATTACCTCTTGAGTCTGAATTTGTTCTTTTCACCTTGAGCTTGTGGATTTTCTTCAATCTGTGGATTCCCCTGAGGTCGTGGATTCCTCTAAGAATCTCCATGATGCTTTCCTTTAGAGGGAGGGCGCGCCCTCGACCTCACTTCACTACAAGTACTTGAAAGAATTTAAGTGATACGAGGAGATCTATCGCGCCCTCTTTGTTCTGAGGTCGCCTCTCTCTCCTTGATACTTCTCCATCCTCCAATCTTCATGGTCTCGGCTACTTCTTCTTCCAGCATCACCTTGAGGAGGGGCTTGTTCATTTCCAAGGGGCCTCGACCTGTGATCAGGGGGCGCGCGCTGCGGATCACCATCTCGAGGAAGGGCTCACTCATGTCCAAGGGGCCTCGACCTGTAATCAGGGGGCGCGCGCTGTGGATCACGGGACCTCGATTCCAAGTGCTTCTCTTTCTTCTGATGACTTTAGAGTTCGGGAGGCTGCATCCATCAAATCTAAGAGAATTGCACTAGAGCTTCAAAAGAATATGGTGATGGAGAGCGCATCCTCAAAAGAGGGAAGGCTTGCATACTTACAAGAAAAAGTTCCGCATCGCATCTTCTACCCGAAGGCGCGTCCTCCATTGTACGAGAATTATTCAAACTCATCCTTCATGGCGAGCCCTACAGGCATAATCTTGCATTCTCGAAAACGTTGAAAATTTCACTAGGGAAAGTGTACACAAAGTGTACATGGACTACCCCCCTAGACTAGGAGGTAATTAATTTAGCTTGTAGTCTACTATTCAGGCATTGCTCTATTCAATCAACTTCTGGTAGAAAGAGTGCATTCTCTGGTCACGAGTTACTTCAAATCTCATCCCATGAAGGGGCTTCTCAAAATGAGGCATCCTATGAATAATATCTCTCGAAGAGGCATCTCACTAGGAGGCATCCAATAAAGGGCATCTCACAAAGAGGCATCTCACAAAGAGGCATCCTATGAAGGGCATCTCACGAAGAGGCATCCCCGTAGGGGTATTCCGCTGTTCACACAAACCTGAAATACGTGTATATGTAGGGCTAGGGAGGTGCATCAATACTACCCCCCAGCATCAGAATATCATTCCTTAAAGAAGCGTCTCTTAAAGAGGCATCCCAAGAGGGGAATTTTAGGAGAGAGCCGTTGGAGTTGCTGAGGATGCGCCCTGTTGCTTAGGGCGCGCCCTATGTGGACGAGGGCAATGACAAAGTCTCTTCTAGTCCGGATGAATGTCATTCTTGTGTAGAGGGGCTTACTCATGGCCTTGGGGCCTCAACCTGCCTGGTAGGGGGCGCACTCTAAGATTCATGGGGCCACACATCAATACAATTTTCTTCAAGCAAAAGATATGCCATGGATCATTGCGATCATACTTGCAGACAAAGCCACAACATGAGGTTGATAAGTTAGGGCGCGCTCTGATGCCTATCATTCAGGTCATTGTAGATACGAGGGCGCATCCTCTGTAGCAAAGTATCGTTTCTTCATAGAGGGACTCACTCACGACCTTGGGGCCTCAACCTGATGATCAGGGGGCACACACTATGGTTCGTGGGGCCACAACTCAACAGCTTCTTTCCTTCTGGAGTCTAAGCAGTAAATTATCCTAGTAGATATTGGAGTCCGCTTGAGAATTTGCATCTTTCTTTGAGGGTACGCCCTAACCAGAAAGGTCCTCTAAGGCAGAGTTCCTTGAGGGTGCGTCCTATATTGGAGGATTTTCCTGAAGTCGTGCATTTTCTTGAAGTGGAGTCCTGATGTAGAGCATCGCCCTGGGGTTGAGAATTCTCACCCTATCTTCCAACAGTTGCACTATGAGAAATCAAGGGAACGATTGTAGGGCCTTTCTTGAGAGCACGCCCTCAGCAATACGTCGAGGGCTATTCCTCACTTTGATGATTAGGCCAGACAATGTCATTCTTACATCTTCGGATTCATTATCTTCCAATGAGATCTTCAAAGCGGGCTCTCTCGTGTCCAAGGGGCCTCGACCTGTAACTAGGGGGCACACGCTATGGATCACGACCTTGAGGAAGGGCTCGCTCATGTCCAAGGGGCCTCGACCTGTAATCAAGGGGCATGCGCTGTGGATCACGGGGCCTCGATTCCAAGTGTGCTCCGTTCTCTTGGCCAGGCAAACCCCTGTAGGCCTTCTCATCAGGTAAACCCCTAAAGGCCTTCTCATCAGGAAAACCCCTGGAGGCCTTCTCATCAGGTAAACCCCTGGAGGCCTTCTCATCAGGTAAACCCCTGGAGGCCTTCTCATCAGGTAAACCCCTGGAGGCCTTCTCATCAGGTAAACCCCTGGAGGCCTTCTCATCAGGTAAACGCCTGGAGGCCTTCTCATCAGTCAAACCCCTGGAACTTTATACATGCAATAAATATATGGAGCAAAAGAATATAGAGGTTGTAGATTACCTGGAGGCGCGCCCAGTCAGGGGAAGGCGCGCTTCATAATAATCTTCTGAGGCCTGTTCTGCTTGAATTAGCAAAACTCACCATTTGCAGCTCTCTCCTATATCATCTTCCATGGGTGTTCCCTGTAGCACGTCCTGGTAGTGCGCCCTTGATAAGAGATGCTGACGGCGAGCCCTCTTTATTATGAGGTTTGTTCGAATCCAAGGGGCCGCGACCTGTTATCAACAGGGGGCGCGCGCTGTGGATTACCACTCCGTGCTAGAACTCATTTGCGTCCAAGGGGCCCAGACATGTTATTAACAGCGGGCGCGCGCTGTGGACTATCACTCCGTGGAAGGGCTCGCTCATGTCCAAGGGGCCCAGACCTGTTATCAACAGCGGGCGTGCACTGTGGATCACGGGGCCTCACTCCCGAGCCTTATTCCTAGGCGTTTCTTCAAGCTTGCAAAGTCTCTACTCCTAGCAGCGAGGTTCTCCTTAATTCGTTGGATTTCACCAAGTCGGTAAGAAGCCGCTCTCTCTAAAGAATGCATCCTGGAGATGAAGACGTGTTCAACCTTCGAACTTTCCTAGAAGTTGGAAATCATCTGAGCCTTGGCTACCACCTTCAGGGCGCGCCCTGAAGATTCTTGGGTATTCTTCTTCACCATCTTTAACTCGGGGATTCTTCAGAAACCACCACCTTTGAACATACTCGAAGCCATCTTTTTGAAGTAGTACCGTTAAAATTATCTTTAGAATCACTTTTTCTTCATCACGTCAATTTTTACTAGAGGTGTGCCCAGACAAGTGAGGGTGAGGGCGCGCCCTCTCTTGAGGATCCAACAACCTCTTCGAGAACCTTCATAACTTGGAGGGCGCCCTGTTCGGCGATGATTTTGTGGGATACTCCGAGATTTTCTCCTATTTTCTTGCACTTCCTCCACAGAACTCAATCTTACCCCGAATTTATTTATGGCATCTCCCATATGATAGAATTGCTCCATTGATGCCGCCTTACTGATAGGAACGGGCGGCTGTCCGTCGGTGTTGGCTGGAGTTCCATGGTGGTGCGGAGGAATAGAAATTTCCTCCGGAACAGAAGCTTCGTGACGAGCTTGGTTGCCCCCAAGCTATCTTCAGGATGTAATCCTCCTTTTCATGAAAACCCCCACGCTGATTATGAGACATCTTTTCCTCCTAAGATGAAGATCTTGATTGGCTCCCCTCCTTCTAGCGCCAATTTGTTGACGGAGGAATTTGGTAACAATAAAGTTTGAGGTCTGTCGCCGGAATCAAGATCTATGACGGTGGTTCTTCGCCAGATAAGTCACCGGAGTGTGGTGGCTGTGATGAATTGGGGGCTCAGATTGAGAGGGTTTTTGGTGGTGGCTCGTAGCTCTTCGCTTCCATCCCCCTCAATTTGCCTATGTACCTCTATATTTATAGAGGATCAAGCCCACGTAGTTCTTGGAGAGCAAGAAACCCAATTGGGCTTGGATTATCGGTCTAGCTTCCGGAATGTTCTACTATGAGGCCTAACCACAAAGGCCCAAGGCTCACCCAAGATCTCAAGACTTCACGGATAAGGAAACTTCCCCCGTCGAGGACTAGTCCTATCCGCTACCGCTATTTCTTGATTTCAAGGATGCAGGTATAGCCATGGTTTACCCCAAGTGCAGAATGCATCCCTGTCCCCCGAATGAGAAGCACCCACCAGATAGCAGGACAGGTGATCCAGAGCTTTTGGGTGCAAAGTGCAGGATTACTCCAAAGTTCCCCAATGAGAGCGCGCCCATTGGCTACAGGAATAGAGCTCCCAAAGCACACACCAGAAAGTCCCCATCTTTCCACCTTAGGGCGTACGGGTGCACCCTTAGTGTCTAAGAAGGGTCTTTATATCCAGGCATACCCCTGGAGGCCTTCTGCGACGAACATCCCCCTCCTGAGATACGACAGGAGGGAATTCTTCAATAGTCTTCATAAAAATCAGTTAATCGCAATTTCTTGGAGCTTCTTCAACCTTGAGGGCGCGCCCTCCTTGTAAAGAAGGAGAGGGCGCGTCCTGTCTCTTCAATAGTTTATCAAAACCCTAATTTATCTAAGAAATCCCTAAATTGAACTTATAATTGACCCGAATCCAGAATAAAATACCCGTACGAGATTTTGGGCATAACACATAACACTTATTTTTATATTTGCATAGCCCTCAAAAGCGCTATGTAAACCGTTACTATGCAAGTACATATAACTTACATAGCGGTTTTTTGGAGTTATCAAAGTAGAGTAGCACTTTAGAGAGAACCATCTTACATAGAGAATTGTAGAGAATCATCTATTTTTTTAGATTCTATAGTAGAACCAATATTTTTATAATTTTTTTCAACAATCTTCCAAAAAATAAATAAATAAGATCACCACTGCCACGTCACCACGTCATCACTACTGGCGTGGCACTGTCACGTGTGGCACTGTCACGTGGAACTATCACGTCAACAGTGATGACGTGCAACTATTGGTGTCACTGCCACGTCATCTGCCACGGTATCACTGCTGACGTGGTAGTGCCACGTGGCAGTGACGCCAACATTGACACGTTAGTAGTAGTACCATATCAGCATTTGATTCTACAACAGAATCAAAAAATTGGTATTTTTTTTATAGAACTAAAAAAAATTGATCTCTTTTTTATAGAACCAAAAAATTAGAACTTTGATTCTACTACAGAATCATAAATTAGTGATTCTCTACGGTTCTTCATAAAAAATGGTTCTCCATAGAACAATGACCTATCTAAGTAATGTGCTTCCATTACGATTTAAAAACGCTATTTTAGTAAGAGTTGCCTAAGTGCACAGCACTTATATAGTACTTTCTATGTGGCATGTAAGTTATATGTTCAATATATTACATCACTTCTATAACATTTAAAAAGTGCTAAGTGATACAATTTTTGAAAATTTGTAATTTAGTTATTTTTCTTGCATATGTTTACCTGTAAAATTATTAAAATTTTATAAATACAATAAAAAGTAAACTAATGCGAAATACATAATAAACTCCAAATTGTAATTAATATTAATTTAAAGAAAAAAGTACAAACTGTACAACAAAAAATATACGTCGAAAATTATATACTTTCATATTTCTCCTAAAACTATACATAGAATGATACGAAGAAACTATTAAAGTTCATCTCTTAATAAAACTTTACAATGTATAGAAATTCTCTTGCAATCTCTATCTCATCTCATCAAAAATTAACATTTCCCACCTTTTAAATGTTGAAATCAAAAGCATTTTCAACAGATCCTCACCATGAATGCACATCCTTCCATCAATCTTACACGAACCATCAAGGATTATGCATGTCCAATCCATCCATTAAACACTGAAACATGCATGCCCAATCCATCCATTACAATCTTACTATAAGCTCTTAACAAAATGAATCACCACAAACCATGTAAAACTAAGCAAGTTTAATTTGAAGTGTAGATAATATGCTTTAGGTGTTGGAAATATTAACAAATACAGCAACATAGAGGCAATTATATATCGTATTTAACAAGCCAAGGCCAAGCAAACAATTAACGAAACAAAACACGAAGGTATATAACATGCATATCATTAACTGTAATAACAAAGGAAGAACAGAAGACATACCAGTAGCCATAGCTATAGCAGTATATCAAACAAATAAACAGCTGAGTCGTCAGGACTTGCACGAAGTACTGACTATTCTTGAAGAGATAATTGCCCCCACTTACTGTGTCAGGAAGCTTGCAACACCTCTCCCAGGATAAAACATCTCCGAGTAATGTAATCACAGCAATTAGACTACTCGACCTCGACTGGCACCTCAGTCGCCGGAAAAACCCACAAGTAAAACAACTTCAACAGGAAGGGAAAAACGAGTGTAGAGAGGAGAAGAGAATGTAGGGTGTGGTCTATAAAATCAGTAGCTTCGCTCTCTATTTATAAAAGAGGCCAAACGTAACTGATACCACCCTCATCAATATTGTAACCCCCATTCCATTTAATATGAATGAAACGGTCGATTTAATATAATCAAAACGGCTGTAACAGCTGATTTGATATTAAATAAATCATAACAGTTACGTATATTTTATCCACACATATCAGTTTTAATTATACGAATAAATACAATATATATATTATCAAATTCTGTTCAGGACTCAACATCAGGAACTGATGTCCGTCCATCAGTATTTGGTACCATCAGGACTTGAGGTCCATCAGTATTTGATTTCATCAGGACTCGGTACCGTCAGGACTTGAGGTCCATCAATATTTGATCAAGCATCAGGATCTGGTAGTACCTTCAGGATTTCATCAGGACTTGGTCCATCAGTATTAGATGTCTGACCAGTTATTGATTTATTCCAAGTACTGATCCTAATCGATATATATGTATATATATTTATTCTAATTAAAATATATTTAAACACAAAAATAAAATCCGTCGCCCAGGTCGCCTCGCGTACGCGAGACGCCGAGACATTCGCCCAAATCGCCCTTCGACCAAGCCGAGTCGAGACGTGACGTGACGTGTCGTGGCGTGGCGAGGCGGGCGGCGGCGGCGCGCGCGTGGAGCACACAGTAATACCATGCACCATCATACACCTTAGTAGTTGTACACTACCCATGTGTGTGATTCTATATAAAGCCAACAACCCCCTTTATTTATTTCAATGTGGGACAAATACACATTCTCATTTTCAAGCTCTTTCAAGCTACCCACTCCAACTCTATTTCTCTATGAATTTCACTAAGAAAATTACTTAGACCCATATAAGAAAATTTAAGTCCTCATATCAAGGAACAATTTCCAATCGTTAAAATTCGGAATTAACATCAAGAACATAAATTAATTATGCTCTAAAAACTCCATTTTCTAACAATCCCCCACAAATCCATATTGAAATGCTTCAGGTTTCTCATCATGACTTGTTTTTCAGAGTCGGTACCCTTCCGGGTTTGAACCCTCCTAAGTCCCCTACTTCGATGACTACCGGATTCAGATGGAATGTTTCACCTTGAATCTTAATCCGTTTGATGTAATCATGTTCCATAGATGACGACAAGTCAAAGGCTATGGTGCCAATCTACGGCTTTAAGACATTAATGGTCATGTCTCGATCCTGTTCGTCGAATGCTTCAAGGAATAACCCTTTCCTCTAATTGCGACCACACAATTACATTCGCTTAGCTGGGCATCTCCAGAGATGTACTGCAACCATCTCGTCGAATGACTTGACCCCATTCAGAGTTATAATAACTCTTGCTTACTAGCAGTGTCAGTACCTTCTAGGTTTACAGGGGATAGACTCAGATACAACAGTATCATCTATGTAGCAAAGGTACTACCAATTCATCCTTACAGCTTGTTATTACCACATTGAATACACTTCAATGGATTTCCTCTCATGATGAACTATGATGGGTTGACATCCCCATCACCAACCTCGACTTAAGGACCACTGCAGGTTCCAGTCCTTTAGTTAAAGGATCAGCTATATTATTCTGAGTTCCTATGAACTCTATAGCTATAATCCTATCAGACACTAAACCCCTTATAGACTTTAGTCTAACTTGGATGTGCCTCTTTGTTTTAGCATTATACTTTTTACTGCTAATCTTGTCGATAGTTGTTTTACTATCACAATGAATAGCAAGCGCAGGAAGCGGTCTGCTTACTACAGGTATCGCGGACATAAGTCCATGTAACCATTCAGCCTCCGTCCCCGTGGCATCAAGTGCACACAACTCAGCCTCAAAAGTAGACCGAGTTACTATAGTCTGTTTGGTCGACTTCCAAGATATTGCTCCCCCTGCTAAGGTGAACACGTATCCAGTCACTCCATTGGAACCAGACTTCTTAGCTATCCAACTTGCATCACTGTACCCTTCAAGCACACCAGGAAATCTCCTATAGTGTAAACTAAGGTACATTGTGCCTTTCAGATATCTAAGGACTCTATCAAGAGCATCCCAATGAGTTCTGTTTGGACAGCTTGTATATCTAGCCAAGTTAGACACAGAGTATGAAATATCTGGTCTAGTACAGTTAGGAAGATACTGCAAACTCTCTATAATCTGAGAATACCTTAACTGAGACACAGGTACTTCTGAAGCATTCTTAACAAGGGCAACTTTAGGATCATAGGGTGTACTAGCGATTCTACACTGTGAATAACCATATTTCTCAAGTATAGATTTCTCTATATAATGAGACTGCGATAAAGTTATTCCCTCAGCTGACTATGTCAGCTTGAGACCAAGAATCACACTAGCCTTACCCATATCCTTCATTTCAAGAAAGCTTTTGTCTCGTTAATAATCTCAATATTGGTTCCAAACAGTAATATGTCATCTACATATAGGCACAAAATGACACACTCACTACCTTTAACTTTGGTGTAGACACACTTATCACTATCATTAATATCATAACTGAACGGCACTATAGTTTCATCAAACTTTTTATGCTAATCCCTAGGAGCTTGTTTCAAGCCATATATGGATTTGATCAACTTACACACTTTCCTTTTGTTACCAGAAGCAACAAATCCCTCAGGCTGATCCATATAAATCTCTTCTTCAAGTTCACCATGAAGAAAAGCTGTATTTACATCCATTTGATGGATGATAAGACCATGTACGGAAGCCAATGCTACAAGCATTCAGATTGTTGTCATTCTAGCTACTGGAGAGTATGTGTCAAAGTAATCAATGCCCTCCTTTTGCTTAAAACCCTTAGCTACCAGTCTATCTTTGTACTTATCTATTGAGTCGTCAGGGTTCAACTTCCTTTTAAAGATCCATCTGCACCCGATAGTAGAACACCCAGGAGGGAGATCAACTAACTCCAATGTTCCATTAGAAACAATAGAGTCAATTTCACTCTTTACAGCTCCCTTCCAATGCCTAGACTCTGAAGAGTCCATAGCTTGTCGGAAAGTTAAAGGTTCATCCTCGACATTGTAAGTGATAAAATCACTTCCAAAATCCTTGACTACCTTTGCATGCTTACTCCTTCGTGGTTCCTCTACCTCCTTAGGAGTAGAGCTACTACTAGGTTCCGCCCCCACATTTGTCATCTTTTCCACATGATCAGGAATAGAACTTGATGTGTGAGTAGGATCTTCAGTAGAAGTATCTTGAGGCATACCAGTCTTCATAGGGTAAACATCCTCAAAGAATGTAGCATCACGAAACTCAACTATCGTGTTTGCCACTATACCATCTATGTCAGATTTTAATACTAAAAATCTCATAGCTGTAGTGGTTTCAAGATAGCCTAGAAAGATACAATCAACAGTCTTCGGACCTAGTTTCTTTCTCTTGTGTTCAGGGACAAGTACCTTAGCAAGGCACCCCCACACACGAAGATACTTAAGACTAGTCTTCTTGCTCTTCCATAACTCATAGGGTGTCTTATCCATGTGTTTCAGAGGAACTCTATTCAGAATATGGCAAGCCGTATTCAGAGCTTCTCCCCACATGTATTTAGGCAACCCAGAATTAATAAGCATACTATTAATCATATCTTTAAATGTTCTGTTCTTTCGCTCAGCAACCCCATTAGACTCAGGTGTGTATGGTGGGGTAACTTCATGAACTATACCATTGCTTGCACAAAATTCATTAAAAGCGTTACTCGTATACTCACCACCTCTATCAGATCTCAACCGTTTAAGTACCTTACTAGTTTGTTTTTCTACTTCAGTTTTATATATAATGAATTTACTAAGTGCTTCATCCTTATGTCTAAGTAAATAAACATAACAGTATCTACTACTATCATCTATAAAGGTAATGAAGTATCTAAATTGGTCCTTAGTCAACACACCACCAAATTCACAAATATCAGTGTGTACTAAATCTAACAAGTCTGAATCCCTAACAATATTATGAAAAGGTTTCCTTATTTGTTTAGCAGACACACATACTTGACATTTAGAATTCTATTCTATTGTGTGTTTTGGAGTCAACTCTAAGTTCATCATATTTTTAAGAGCACCAAAATTTAAGTGACCAAGTCTAGCATGCCATAAAGTTGAAGATTCAACACAGTTAACAGAAGGAGTAATATTCTTCAAAGCACCCAAAACGGGCTCAGCATTTATTACAAATAAACCATTCGATAAGTAACCCTTGCCAAAAAATGTACCAGTATGAATAAGAACTACTTTATTACATTTGAGAGAGACTTCAAAACCATTAGCTACTAAACAGCTGCCACTTATTATATTTCTACGCATGTCGGGAATATGATGCACTCTCGTCAGGGATAGAATACGACCCGAAGGAAACTTCAGGTCCACGTTTCCTACTCCATGTACTTAAGCAACACTTGCGTTCCCCATCGTCACTGTCAAGCTATGACTCTATTGATAAAATACAAATAGACTAATGTCAGCACAAATATGTACATTAGCTCCAGTATCAATCAACCATTCATTTGACAGATAAGTGGAAAATAGTACAGGGTTGTAGGTAACATACCGGTCAACGTTGGTTTCAGAAGCCAAAGCCTCACCAACAACAATGTTCGCTACAGGCCCACTTGAGGTTCCAAGCACAACATTCGCTTGAGCTACCGCCTCAGCTTTCTTTGCTTTTTTTGTAGGGCAGTCCTTACTCCAGTGCCCAACCTGCCCACAAGACCAACATGGTTTGTTTGCCTTTTGTTTCTTGGCCTTATCCTTGTCATGCTTAGGCTTATTACTACTACCCTTCTTAGAGATAGCCTTCCTTTTATGTCCTACAGTTGCTACATTCACCTTCGAACTTCCGTGCTCAGTTGGCATCACATGTCCCTGTTTGGACTTGTGTTGTTCTTGCACCGAGATATCCAGCATAAGGTTGGTCCAGGTGATCTCTCCTTTCTGTCTTTTCAGGGAGAGAGAGAACTCTTCCCAAGACTTTGGGAGCTTTTCAATCACACTCATCACCTTAAACTTTTCAGGGAGGTCCATTCCAGACTCCTTCAAAGCATGCACTATCATCTCGAATTCATGCACTTGCTCAGTCATGGATTATTGTCCACCAGCTTGAAATTAAGGAACCTAGCCACAAAATACTTTTCCAGACCTTGTGAGTCAGTATTATGTGTCTGGTCCAACTTCTCCCATAAGAGTTTGCAGTGTAGGCATCAGAGGAGTACACATCAAACAATGTGTTCGTGAGAGCAGCCAAAATGGCCACCCTAGCCACCCCATCCTTCTAAGCCCACTTCGCAAAACCCTTAACTGATTCAGCCTTCTCTTGATCCACAACCAGCTTCTCATATTCCACAACAGGCCACAAACCCTTTACAGTCAACCACAACTTCATCCTTTTCTGCCAACGAGAAAAGCCAATGCCCCCATTGAATTTCTCCGGTAAGCTAGTTAATTCAACGGGTTGTGGAAAACTTTAAGTGGTCCAATCTATGACCCCAACAGATGCAACCGAACTACCACTAGCAGGAATTTTACTCTCGTTAACCATTATGCTAAATACTATATAACGAATTATCTCTTCAAGAATGTTGGAAATATTAACAAATACAGTAACATAGAGGCAATTATATATCGTATTTAACAAGCCAAGGCCAAGCAAACAATTAACGAAACAAAACAAGAAGGTATATAACATGCATATCAGTAACTGTAATAACAAAGGAAGAACAGAAGACATACTAGTAGCCATAGCTATAGCAGTATATCAAACAAATAAATAGCTAAGTCGTCAGGACTTGCACGAAGTACTGACTGTTCTTGAAGAGATAGTTGCCCCCACTTACTGTGTCAGGAAGCTTGCAACACCTCTCCCAGGATAAAACAGCTCCGAGTAATGTAATCACAACAATTAGACTACTCGACCTCGACTGGCACCTCAGTCGCTGGAAAAACCCACAAGTAAAACAACTTCAACAGGAAGGGAAAAACGAGTGTAGAGAGGAGAAGAGAATGTAGGGTGTGGTCTATAAAATTAGTAGCTTCGTTCTCTATTTATAGGAGAGGCAAAAACGTAACTGATACCACCCTCATCAATATTGTAACCCCCATTCCATTTAATATGAATGAAACGGTCGATTTAATATAATCAAAATGGCTGTAACAGCTGATTTGATATTAAATAAATCGTAACAGTTACGTATATTTTATCCACACATATCAGTTTTAATTATACGAATAAATACAATATATATATTATCAAATTCTGTTCAGGACTCAACATCAGGAACTGATGTCCGTCCATCAGTATTTGGTACCATCAGGACTTGAGGTCCATCAGTATTTGATTTCATCAGGACTTGAGGTCCACTTCAGGATTTCAGGAAGACTTGGTTCATCAGTATTAGATGTCTGACCAGTTACTGATTTATTCCAAGTACTGATCCTAATCGATATATATGTAAATATATTTAAACACAGAAATAAAATCCCTCGCCCAGGTCGCCTCGCGTACGCGAGACGCCGAGACATTCGCCCAAATCGCCCTTCGACCGAGCCGAGTCGAGACGTGACGTGGCGAGGCGGGCGGCGGCGCGCGCGCGTGTGTGTGTGCGCGCGTGGAGCACAAAGTAACATTATGCACCATCACACACCTTAGTAGTTGTACACTACCCATGTGTGTGATTCTATATAAAGCCAACAACCCCCTTTATTTATTTCAATGTGGGACAAATACACATTCTCATTTTCAAGCTCTTTCAAGCTACCCACTTCAACTCTATTTCTCTATGGATTTCACTAAGAAAATTACTTAGACCCATATAAGAAAATTTAAGTCCTCATATCAAGGAACAATTTCCAATCGTTAAAATCCGGAATTAACATCAAGAACATAAATTAATTATGCTCTAAAAACTCCATTTTCTAACATTAGGTACGTACCTTGAAGTAAAGAGAATTTTAACAAATTAATATGATTGATATTATGTGGGCTAAATTATAAACCAACACCAATATGAGGTGCAGAAAAAACAACCAAGTAATATGATTGATATTATGCGGCTTACCTTGTAGAAATTAGCCTAATTTCAAAATCAACAATAGAGAAAAGAACAAGTAATTTTATCTTTAACTTTGAATAAATATGATGTGCTGATTTTGGATTACAAACTAAACCAAAATCACTTATGGAATAGAAGTCATCATAATGTTATAAATTAATTAATACATATGAATAGATGAATATACATTGAATTTAATAAATTTCATATTTCTTTTTCATGTAAATTGATATTTCACAGTTATACACCAAAAGATTGTAGAAAGGGGGTTGAATATAATCTTGAATAAAATTCTTTTCGAATTAGTGAGGTCTCAAACAGTTTATACAGTTTATATAAGAACAGATAGTAAGCTAAGTAACTAAAACACATGCAAGATAATATAAAAAATTTCAGGTGGGTTTTTCTGATCCACCTGAGGGTTGTATTCAAGAGAATACTCTGTGTAAGATACACAGCTGCCGGTTATAATGTCTTAGTGTTTACAAGAAAACCTAATACTCTCTATATTATGCTCAGTGTTTTTCTTGCTAAGACTATATTGCGTATACGGCCTATTTAAATTGTATGAAGACAAGTAAAATACATAAGATATAATATACATTCTTGGTATAACTTATCACACACACATGCTTGAGAAGATCGCCATTTCTAGAATTATCTTGAAAGTCTTCTCTTCTTGATTTGGACAATTCCAGTATGCTTCAAGTCCGTGCATGTTGCTTTCTTCATAAGTTACTAAGTAATTGAATTGACTTAGCTCCCACGCCCACGTGATACTTTATGCAAAAGGATTTTGGATTTTAATCTTCATTCCTGAAAAGTCATTAAGCTTTTTTACTTATTGAGCTATGCTTGAACTTCTCAGACAAACCAGCTGGTCCTTATGCACTTATCGAGTTATTCTTTGAATTCTTCAATAGAAATGTAATCATGTTGGAGATTGCTTCAACTCTAATTCTTGCCCTTAAAGTTGGATAAACTGAGATTGATTTTACATTTCTTTTGTAAGAGTTTGAGCCTTCAAATATCTACAATTTGACTCCCTACTCAACATCCTCTGTGTAATTGATCACTGTCTATAGGTCAGAGGTTACAAAGTAATTCTGGGTCTATTCTTCATTCGATTTGTTCCATTAAAGAACCCTAGAATTTTTAGGCTGAGTTCTAGAACTGATAAGTCTTGACTTCTCGAATGAGGACTTCTCGAATAGTCCTTTTATCGAGTTCTCGAACGACTTCTTGAATAAATTATTTTGTAGAGTTTTCAAATAGAGTCTTTTCAGTAGCTTGACTTCTCGATTAGAGACTTCTCAAAATTACCTACATGAGTATAGAAAAATCCTTCTCGATTAGAGACTTTTCGAAATTACCTGCATGAGTATAGCAAAATCTCTTTTGATTACAAATACTTGATTACAACATCTCATGATTTGTTGCAGAAATACTTTCTAACTGTTTGCAGAGGTCGATTCATAAGGTGTAACTTTAGTTGATCTGCATCATCATCTTTAGACATGTATGCCTCAACATAAATACATTGAATTTAATAAAAGAAATTTTTCGATATTTCCATTTATATTTCTTTTATTCATAAAATTTTATCTTTTAATGTTTTCATTCCTATAAGTTTTTGAATGTAATTAGAACTATTTATTTGATATTTTATAGGTCTAACATAGGCCTATTGTTGTCCTAACCATGTAACAAAATATTTATATGTTATATTATAAATAAGGTTATTGAATTGTTATAGATGCTTGTGTAAATTGTAAGGGTGCATGTTTATAGTTATATTTATACTTTCTATTTCTATTAGGAAGGTCAAATACAATATTAAATTAATTAAGATTTATATTATTATTTTAATATTACATGATAATTAGTTTATAAATTATTATTCTACTTGCAATTTTATATATTTAATATTTCACATATGTATTGATTTGTATTTTTACGAAGTTCGTTCACAGGGAAGGACTGATATCAATACCAATTCTAAGTCTTTTATCTCTTACAGTTCAGAAGTGTGGTGAAATATTAAGGTGGTTTGTGTTTATCTACTAATTAATCTAATAAACAAATAAAAACTATATAATATATATCAGAGAAAATAATCCAAGAATTAGGGTTCTTCAATTGGCTATCATGAATGTCTAATTTGTGCCTCTTGTTTTGCTAAAAACAATCCTTCTAATTTTTATAAAATCCTCTTCCAAGGTAAATTATAGTGCCTACAATCATCCCTTAATCTCCACTCCCATGGTCAATCAAGGTACAACTATAGACTATTATGAACCAAGGATTATCAGTTTCACAATTCACATATCAATCTCCTGATCTAATAATTAAATTGTGTCTATCATATCATGTACTAGAATTACAACTCCTCTCCCGATTCGTTATAATTCCTAGAGATTCAGTTAAAAGTTCGCGACTCTTCAAATTGTATAAAGCGATCAATGACAGATTAACAATAACAAGAAAACCACAATACAATCAGACAAACTCAATAAGCTAATGAATACTATCCAACTCTTGGATAAAGGGATTAGCTACTCATAATAAGATAAAACAAATGTAAATTATAAACGCAAACCATGAGTTTAAGAATTGAAGTAAAAAGAGTACAACTTGAATAGTTCCGTTGAAGTCCACATGAATCCCTTCACTCCTTCTTCCAATCTCGCTATCAAGTGTTTCTCTACCCTCTCTCTCTATCACGATCTCTCTCATTCCAAGTTCCAAGAATCATACACAAGAAAACCATCGTAATCTCCTTTAATGTTCGACTCCCTATTTTAAAAGTCATACATGGTAACTAAAAATTAATTACAATTAAAATAAATAAATCTATTTATATCCAGCTCAAGACCCCTGAATGCGATGCTTAGGCCCCCTGAGCTTGCTGCAACTTCCCTCAAGGCCCCTGAGTGCGAGGCTCAGGGCCCATGACCCCAAAAAGTGAAGTTTCTAATCTGCTCAGGGCCCTTGAGTGTGAGGCTCAGGTCCTGACGCTCCAAATACTAAAAATTCTGGTTTGTTGAAGGCCTTTGAGCCAAGGCTCAGGACCTATTTTCTCCAATTCTTATCTTCTTCGAATGTGTCTTTTTGTCCCTTACACCTTGCTCCTCTGGAATTTCCTACAAACATAAAAAACATCCACTTAGCATCCATCCAAGTTAAATAACAACTAACATTATTCATATAGGACTAAAACATCAAAAACAAGGCTAAATGAGGATTAATATGAAGCAAAATATCTATATTTTAACCATACATCAAATACCCCCCAACTTAACCTTTGCTCGTCCTCGGGTAAAACTCATATAATATAACTATATACAACTAACTAGTACCACTTCCATAGGTGATCACGGTTGCATTTGGCATATGCAACAAGCCCTTTAAACCCCTAGGTAGCCCTAGTGGACAAGTGAGGTCTCGTGAGGGCCTATAGTGAATGTACCCACAAAATCCATCTAACTCATGTAAAAGATCGAAAGCCAACATAGCACCACACACACAAGTCCTCTCATGCCACATCAACTTAAGAATCAAAGTGAATAACGCAATGCCTTTGTGTCGAAGGTGCAAGTATTCACATAGTCTACTCAAAGAATATGCATAAGTCATCAAAAATCCATGTCAAGTGTAAGAATAAGTTGGTAACCATGCTAAGCCCATAAGAGTACATCTTTGAGTCAAAACTTGGGATCTCATACGCAAAAGCAAATAATCACTCACCTTTCACTCACAAAAGAATAATGGTAAGTGTATCACTCCATTCCAATAAAATCATAAGCATGCTTGACATTTGATATCAACCTAAATTTAACAAAACATACATCAATGATGATAATCAAAAGGTCTTTATTCGGGTTGTAATGGGGCTAGGGACAAGGTATGTCAAGTAAAGCCAAACAAGGTGAAGTGTCAAAGGCTAGCACCCAACAAAATAAATGACTAAACTCCCTATCTATCATCCCCTACTTTGGTTTTTATTTATTCTCTTTCAACAAAACTTACTTAGTCGAATGAAGAAGGATCATAGAAACATAAGAATGCTCTCGTATAAATAATAGTTTTTCTCTTTTTTTTGTTTTGTTTTTTCTTTTATTTCATCATTTTTTTCCCGAGAGCTAAAGAACTAATATTTAAACAAGAACAATGATCCCCTATATTCTTATACAGTTCAGCTAACAAGAAAACAACCAAACCTCATATTTTTCCAAAGTAATGACCATCAATCAAATCCCCCTTGCACACCATATCACTCCCTCAAGCACCATACTAGCCTTTGACAATTTAGGTTCAAGTTAAAGTAAGGCCAATACAAGAAAAAGGTCTAGGCAAGTAATGTGGTGTGTCACCGAAAAAATAGGATTAAGCTCAAAAGGTTAACTAATTGATCATGTATACATGGTGTGGTAATATAGGGAACATGAGATTATCCTTAAATGCCTTTATCATATTATCATCAAATAATGTCCTGCATTTCAAGAAAAGTCTCAAACAAATGCTAGCAATGCAAACTACATGTGGACACTCAAGCAAACGAATATAAAATGCAAAAGATATGCATATAGGCTCAAAAGCTCACTTGGTGGTAAAGCATAATCAATCCCAAGGAAAATTCTCTGTTAGGTCGAATACACAATAGGTAATCAAATACTGTATGAGTAACTTAACAAGAACACACTGTTTAATACTTAAAAACTGTTTGGAATTAACAATTCCTCTCTCAGTGATGTAAAATATCACAGAGAGATGCTTAGGTTACAATCAATGAATTTCTCAATGTTCGATACCCTTCTAGGGTTAACCTAACTGTATTTATAAAACATACAGCTTCACCTGTAGCCTAGAAAATAACTAAGCTCTCCCATCATACTTATTTGATATCTTGACTGCATGAGTTTGGCAAACTTCTTACAGAGTTTATCATTAGTAGATCCAAAAATGATGTCATCTACATATATCTGAACTAAGAGCAAGTCACTACCAGATTGGAAATAAAACAGAGTTTTGTCAATAGTACCTCTGTGAAATCCACTTTCTAGTAGAAATTTGGCAAGGGTTTCATACCATGCCCTTGGTGCCTGCTTAAGTCCATAGAGTGCCTTGTCTAACCTGTAGACATGGTTTGGATCTTTTGGATCTACAAAACCTGGTGGTTGTTCCACAAACACTTCTTCTTCAAGTTTTCCATTTAAAAATGCACTTTTCACATCCATCTGAAACACTTTGAATTTCTTATGAGAGGCATATGCTAGAAAGATTCTGATTGCCTCCAATCTAGCAACTGGAGCAAATGTTTCATCATAGTCTATTCCTTCCTGTTGTGAATAGCCTTTTGCAACCAGTCTTGCTTTGTTTCTTGTGATAACACCCTCACTGTCAGTTTTATTTCTGAAAACCCATTTAGTACCAACAATGGATCTGTTCTTGGGCCTTGGTACAAGGGTCTACACTTCATTTCTTTCAAATTCATTTAGCTCTTCTTGCATTGCTGTTATCCAGTCAGCATCTTTAAGAGCTTCTTCCACTTTCTTTGGCTCAGATTGTGACAAGAATGCATGAAACAGACATTCATTTGTTGTTGCACTTCTTATCCTTACTTTTGCATCTGGATCACCAATAATTAAATCAGGTGTGTGTGACTTAGTCCATTTTCTTGCAGAAGGCAAATTGCTTCTGTCATCATGTGATCCTCCCCCTTGATCCATGCTCTCCTGATTTTCTTGGTGCCTCTCTTCATTTTCTGATGCTCCCCCTGAATGTGACTGCTCAGAATTATCAACAGAGTTTGAATCAACAGAGTTTGATTCAGAATTATCAACTGAGTCACTATCAGTGTTTGAATTATCACTCTGATGTGATTCTTCATGCTCCCCCTCAACTGGTTCTTCCCTTGTTTCTGATTGAATAGTTTCTTCAGTATTTACCAGTAGAGGTTCAGAGTTTAGATCAACAGAGTTTGTCAGATCAGTCTGATCAGAGTTTACTTTTTCAGAGAATAAATCTTCATTTTCAAAGTGGAGTAGATCATGTTCATTGACATCTTCAATTCCAGTTATTTTCTTGTCATCAAATGACACATGAATTGATTCCATGATCACTCTAGTTCTCAGATTATAAACTCTGAATGCCTTAGTTGACAGTGGATAGCCAACAAAAATTCCTTCATCTGCTTTTAGATCAAATTTGGTCAACTGCTCAGGATGAGTCTTCAACACAAAGCACTTGCATCCAAAAATATGAAAATATTTTAGATTTGGCTTTTTCTTTTTCACCATTTCATATGGTGTTTTGCCATGCTTGTTGATCATTGTTGCATTTTGAGTAAAACAAGCAGTTTGAACTGCTTCTGCCCAGAAGTATGTTGGCAATTTTGCTTCATCTAGCATGGTTCTGGCAGCTTCTATCAAGGTTCTGTTCTTCCTCTCCACTACACCATTTTGTTGTGGAGTGCCAGGTGCAGAAAACTCTTGTTTGATTCCTTTACTCTTGCAAAATTCTTCCATTGATGAATTCCTGAATTCAGTTCCATTGTCACTTCTGATTATCTTCACTTGATTCTCTGACCCTTTGTCCAGTTGGATTATATGTTCTGTCAGTGTTAATGCAGTTTCATCCTTCTTTGCAAGAAAATATACCCATGTGTATCTGGTATATTCATCAACAATGACTAGTGCATATTTCTTCTTTCCAAGAGACATCACATTCACTGGTCCAAAAAGATCCACATGTAGGAGATGATAAGGATCAACAATTGAAGACTCAGATTTGCTTTTGAAGGAGGCTTTTCTCTGTTTGGCCTTTTGACAAGAATCACACAGGCCTTCTACATTCAACAAAGACCTTGGTAGACCTCTTACAAGATCATTCTTGATTAGCTCATTGATGTTGTTCAGGTTCAAATGAGAGAGTTTCTTGTGCCACTTCCAACTCTCTTCACTGGACATTCTTGTTGACAAACACACTGCTTTGCCATCAGTGTTTGTTGACAATTTAATTTCATAGATGTTATTGTGTCTGTTTCCAACTAGAGCAACTTTCCCTGTAGATTTACTGATCACTTGACAATATTCAGGCTGAAAATCTACATGATATCCTCTGTCACAGATTTGACTCACAGATAGCAGATCATGCTTGAGTCCTGGAACCAGAGCTACATTTGTGATGATGACATTCCCGAGATTAATATTGCCATATCCCAGAGTATGTCCTATGTTGCCATCTCCATAGGAAACTTTTGGGCCATCCTTCTCCTCATACTCTGATAGCAGGGCTTTATTTCCAGTCATGTGTCCTGAACATCCACTGTCCACGACTAGGGTACTCACCCTGGTGCCCTGCAATCACAAACAATCACTGATTGTTAGTTTTAAGGATCCAGACTTGCTTGGATCCTTTGGCTTTCTTAATTCTGTTAGCTTTTGCAGCGGAATTCATATTATCAGAGTTTAAGCTAACTTTTTCAGAGTTTACATTTGCAGAGTTTACTTTAACCCATTTCAAATTTGGTTTGGGTTCATAGTAATTATAGTAAAGAGCATGATAATCTCTGCAAGTGTAAATAGAATGCCATGTACTTCCACAGTGTTTACATAAAGTCTGTGGTCTAGTTCTCACATAATCATTTTTAACTGCAGTTTTAGAGGGCAAAGAATTAATGTTCTTATTCTTACTGCAGAAACTAGCAAGATGATTAGTGCTACCACAATTAAAGCATGTTTTTCTAGGAGCTAATGAAGCAAGCATTGGCTTAATTCCTGATGTTATGCCTACCTTTCCATTTTTGTTTTTCTTAGGCATTCTCTGTTTGTTGACAGATTTTATCTCTTTAAGCTTATGCTTGAGTTGTTTATCTGTCATTAAACCAATGTTAGCCTCTTTAACAAAAGTCTTAGCATATGATTCTTTAACAGCCTTTTTCTCAGCTTCAGTCTTAGGTCCACCTGTTCCCATGACATTACCTTCAGATGAACGATGTGGTCTAACTTTTACCAAATTTTCAAATCTAAGTACATCTCCTTCAGAGTAACCTAGACCTACTGTATCTGACTGAAACACTTCTTGAGTATCTTTACCAGAGTGTGTCCAAGTTTTAATGATTTGTTTAGCATCCTCCAATTCAGATTCTAGTTGCTTATACTTCCCTAGCAACTCCTGTTCAATAAACACAGCATCATCTCTCTCCTTCTGAATTTTATTCATGTTCTCAAGCTTTTCCTCAACTAGTTTGTTTCTATCTTTGAGTTGAGAGCACTCAGTCTTTATCCTCTCATTTTCTAAAGTCTGATCCCTATAACTGATATGTAATGCTTTAAGATAAATTCTCAATTCAGTTATATTATCAGTATTATAAGCATAGGTAGTTGGGGGTACCTTTAGATCATCATCTTCATTCTGAGTAGTAGCCATGAGTGCATAGTTGACTTCCTCATCTGAATCTGAAGTGTCTGCCCAATCTCTGCCTTTGGTGTAGAGTGCCTTTTCAGTTTTACCCTTCTTGCACTCAGGAGCATAGTGACCCATCTCCTTACACTTGTAGCATTGAATTTCAGACTTATCTTTCTTACCAGATTTGAAGTCCTTTCCCTCAGATTTCTTGAAATTCTTCTTGTCAGACTTTGAGTAGTCCTTGGAGAATCTCTTTCCCTTCTTGAAGTTCTTGAATCCCATCTTCTTGAAGGTCTTTACCATCAATGCAGCCATTTGCATCATCTCTTCATCATCTTCAGAATCAGATGTTCCATCTGTGTTTGAGTCAACATCAGTGTTTGATGACTCACTTTCTGAGTGTATGACTAAAGCTTTTCCTTTTGCCTTTTTCCTTGATGCTTCCATCTTTGATGGTTTCTCCTCAACCTTAAGTGCAACAGACTTTGACTTTCTACTTGATCTTTTGTTTCTCTGCTCCAATTCCAATTCATGGGTTTTGAGCAGTCCATAAATTTCATCAATATCTGTTTCACCAAGTTCATAGTTATCTCTTATGGTGGTTGTTTTCACATCCCACTTTTCAGGTAGAGAAAGAAGAAACTTGAGATTTGAGTCTTCTAAATCATACTCTTTGTTAACCAATGACAAATCATTGAGCAGTTTACAGAATCTGTCAAATGTTTTTGTCATGGTTTCTTCAGACTTTGCCTCAAAGTGCTCATACTCCTGAGTGAGTATGTTTCTTCTGTTTTTCTTGATTGCAGGAGTTCCTTGACACCTAACCTCAAGTGCATCCCATATTTCCTTTGCAGTTGTGCAATTAATCACTTTATTAGACATAACATTGTCTAATGCACTGTGAAGTAAGTGTCTTACTTTTGCATCCTTTGCAATAGATGAAAGATCCTCAGCAGTTAGATCTTTCTTTTCTTTTGGAATGACCTTTGATTCCTCACCAGCAGCAGCAGCAGATAACTTTGTAGGTTTGTGAGGACCTTCATAAATTCTATCAAGGTATTCTGGATCTGTAGCCTCCAGAAACATGGTCATCTTCACCTTCCAAATTGCATACTCTGATGGCCTAAGTATAGGAACCCTAATTGTTTCATACCTACTAACAGTAGTAGGGGCTTTCTCAGATGGTGGAGGTATCTCTGCCATTGATTACTATTGTGTTTTGGATCTTTAACTGTAATAAAGTAACAGATTGGCTCTGATACCACTTGATAGGTGATAGAATGTATATTTATATATATTTTATATGATTATATTCCTCATATTTATTATATTTTGCATTTAATTGGATTTTTATTTAATAGATTTTAATGTTTTATTATAGGAAGCAAGGAAATTCTAAACTTGGAAGGATTTGAGAATAAAGAGCTTAATTGGAGATTTATTAGAAGGAAATTCGGATTTGTTGGGCTGCACGCGCGCAATTCACTATTTTGGCCATATCTTGAGTTCTACAAGTCAGAATTGGGTGATTCAACTGCCCACGCGAAGATAATTAAATTTTCTATCATTCTAAGATGGTCCAGATGTCATATTACAATTGGAGCGGCCCAGAAT
Organism: Kitagawia praeruptora; assembly: GCA_037693485.1. Classification (NCBI taxonomy): domain Eukaryota; kingdom Viridiplantae; phylum Streptophyta; class Magnoliopsida; order Apiales; family Apiaceae; genus Kitagawia; species Kitagawia praeruptora. The sequence goes on from CM075353.1 coordinate 145,546,822, forward strand.
TACTTGGGAAGAGTCAACTACGAATTTTCATGGGAAATCTATTCAGTTTAGGAAACGTACTTGTAAAATATTTTTATTAGAGGCATATAAAAACATTATATATACATACGTATACAGAGGTACGTATAGATAGATAGACAGAGAGAGATTGGAGATAGCTTTTCACTTTTCTTTGGAGATTGAAGGTTTTTCTCTATTCTTTATAATATTATGTGTTCATATTATATCTCTTGTTTTATTAGTTTAATTATGTATGAGTAGATAATTAATCTAGGGTTAAGTAGAACCCTAGTTATGATTGATGTGTGATTTTCCCAATTCCCCCAATTTGATTGTTTAATTGCTTTTGCTTATTGAGTTGTTTTAATTAGCAATTACAAATCAGACGTGATTATGTTTATTGTTTGAACCATTGTCTATTTATCAGCGAGAGTTGGATTTAGACGGTTGTGATTTATCCAATGAGGACATGAACTTCTCCATGAGAATAGGTAGAACGGATTGTTAGGAAGTTAGGGTGCTGTGATTAATGTCTCTGAATTGCATGATACCATGAGAATAGGCTTGATTGTATTTTAGAGAAGCCATTAATACTCGAGAGAGGTTATTGGTAATTTATAGGGCGCACCTTTCCTGTTGAGTATTATACGGTTGATTGGGGAGGGAATTCACGATTGCATTAATTCATGCTAGTGGGGACACTTAATTCTGGATGTTTTAGTTAATTGATTAATTGCATTAGTATAAAGTTAGTATAATAATCTTTGATATTTTATTGTGTTACTTGCTTGGCTGAATTGAATCGAGAACAACTGGTGATTGACACGTTTGTCTCTGTGGGATCGACTCTGACTTACCCTACTACATAGTTAGAAGGATTTGTTAGATTTATTATTTGATAGGCACGCGACGGCCTTGTCAAATTTTTGGCGCCGCTGCCGGGGACAAAGCAGTGTTAGATTAGTTAATTTTTGAGTTAGTTTGGCCAAGTTGTTTAGTTGTGTTGCTTTGGCTATTATTCTTGTTCTGTTTGATCTTTGCTTGTGGTTTTTCTTGTTTCTTGTAAAATTGATTTTCAGATTCCTATAACAAGAAATTAAGCGAGTGAAGAGAGGAGCAAGAAGAAAGCATGGAGGCATTGATTGAGACTATGCAGGCATTATCTCAAAAGATCGATGAAGTAGAGTCAAGAACTTCTTATTTGGTTGCTACATGTGATGTTTGCGGTATACAGGGACACACTCAAAATTTTTGCAAATATAATATCCCTTACTACCCAAATCAAGCACAATTTTGGGATGGTAATTTTTATTACAATACCCATGACCACCCTCACCAGCCACCACAATATAATCCTTATGCTGATACTTACACTTCTGGTTGGGAAGATTACACTAATTTTTCCTACCAAGACAATCCATCTCAGCCACCACAAAAATCCAACTTTGAAAGTCTTTTGGAAGGAGTTGTTGTTGCACAGCTGAACAAGAATGAAGAGGTTGAGACAAGTCTTAATGAGTTGAAAGTTCAAGGTAAGTTGATTGAAAACTCAATTGCTCAACTAGCTCAAGAGGTAACTGAATTCGTTGAGAGGCGCACTCAAACGGAGAAAATACCAATGAGTCAATTTGATGATGCAACTTTGTGGAGTGGTAAGGAGTTCAAAGAGTCACCAAACGAGGTTAGTAATAGTAAGCTAATTTTTGATGATTATGATGATTTTGATGATGATTTTGAAAGTCTCACTCTTATTGACCCATATGCTTCTCAAGAAATTAACTCGTGTGAAAACTCTTTTGATAATAATGATGTTGATTTCTTAGATGACTCTATTTGCATGCTATTTGGCGAGGATGATAGTATGGTTGTGCTAGATATAAATTTGAATAAGGATATTGTGATTCCCATTGTGGTAGATGAGATAGAACCGAATTTGGATAAACTTGACTTGAATGATGTTAAAATTGAAAATATGTGTATGCCTTTTGTTGACCCAATTTGGGAGGAATTTGTGAAAAGTAACTATAGCCATGTTGGAGATGATTTTTCTAAATACTTTCACATGCCGGAAATTCTTGAGCATCACATGAGTCTCACATGTCAATTTATATATCTTCTTGGTTATCTAATTGGTGCTCACATCATTAGATTATTTCGAATTAGGAGATATGTACATTTGTTTGCTTTTTCACCTAATTGATGATCTAGTTACTGATAAGAAGGTCGAGCTAAAGACCTTAAAAAAAAAAAGCGCTTCTTGGGAGGCAACCCATGGATCATGCTGCTGCAAAGGGGAGTTCTTCTTTCCTTCTGTTTTATATATTGTAGACTTATTTGTTTAGTTAATGAGTCATTGAGGACATTGATTCGCTTGAGGAGGTGTTCTCAGCATAGTGTATATATACTCTTTTTATTAAAAAAAAAAAAAAAAAATTTGAGTGTTGTTGAAAAAAAAAAAAATAAAATAAAATAAAAAAAATCGAAATTTTGAGTGAGTAACGCAGGTTGCGCCTGCGTTTCTGTATGTGTAACGCAGGTTGCTCCTGCGTTACTGGTGTAGCCGCAGTCTGCGGGGGTGTCACGCAGCTTGCTCCTGCGTGACTGACTATGGCGCAGTCTGCTTCTCAATCGCGCAGCTTGCGCGTCGGTCAGGAGAGGGGAAAAAAAAAATTCAGCTGCTGTGCGTGTTGTTGTTGTTTTATATATAAAAAAAAAAATTCTTTTCTTACCCCCATCCTATTTATACCCCTATTTTCCACCTAATTCTTTTCCTATTTCAATTCCAAAACCTCCCATCTCTCCACTAAAATTCTAAACCTATATCTATTCTAATTCTTATTTCTTATTATTATTATTTATTATTATTATTATTATTATTATTTAGTTAGTTAGTTTATTTATTATTATTATTATTATTATTATTATTATTTATTATATTTATTATTTGTATTATTATTATTATTATTATTAATATTATTATTATTATTATATACCCACCTTTTCATACAAATCCAATTCCTCTTCTATTTTTTTTTAAATCTCTAAAAATTCAATTCTAAAGAGGAATTAATTGCAAGTTCACCTCTTTGATTCGTAGTGGGATTTCTTTTCTCTATTTTATTACGAATTTGTGTTCTTGTAAATTGGGGTTTTTGTATTATCCTTGTTAATTGGGTATTTGTGGTGTGATTTTTTTCTTGGTGGTTTGTGCAGGAAATTTCTTGGTGAAGCTATTGTTGAATGCAGTTTTGGTTATTATGGCTTCTAAGCGACTGAGGGGTGGTTTTGCACACTCGACACCTTGATTTCAGGGGAGTTTTCTTTCTTTTCTTTTTAGTGTAGTTTTTTTTTGTTTTTTTTTTAGTTGTAGTTTTGTATTTGTTCCTTAGCTCATTGGGGACAATGAACCGCTTAAGTGTGGGGAGGTGTTCTCAACGTAGTGTATATATATAAAAAAATCTAAAAAAAATAAAAAAATTTAAAAATACCAAAAATAATTCTAGCCATGCAATTTGATTAGTTGTTGTATTTTGCTTGATACACCCATGCATGCGTAGAATTCTTGTGTTTATTGACGCTTTTGTATGAGAAGTGACGTGCTTTGTTCTTGTGCACACACTTACACTAGCAAGTTGAAACTGGTAGACTTAATTGAATGTGGTAAGTGATTAGAATGACATGAATATGTGCAAGATGACTTGGTTTCCATGCTTTGAGTACAAGTAGGTGCGTTAGAGAGTCTTGTTACCTGGGATTGATTATGTTTTGTCACACCAAGTGAGTTTTGAGCCTATATGCATATCTTTTGCATGATTTTTCGTTTGCTTGAGTGTCCACATGTTGTTTACATTGCTAGCACTTACTTGAGATCTTTCTTGAAATGCATGATATTACTTGATGATGAGATGATAAAGGCACTTAGGTATAACCTCGTATTTCCCATATTTCCACACCTTTTAAACATGATCAATTAGTTAACCCTTTGAGCTTAATCCTATTCTTTCGGTGACACACTACGTACTTGCCATTATCCTTTTTATTCTATTGGCCTTACATTAAATTTGAACCTAAATTGTCAAAGGCTAGTATCGTGCTTAAGGGAGTAATAAGGTGTTCATAAAAAGGGGGGTTATTGATGATCATACTTTTGGGGAATATTAATTTTGGGTTGATGCTTGCTAGTCGAAATTCATAAAATATCTATGGATCATTGTGTTTATTCTTTAGCTCTCAAGAAAAAAGAAAAAGAAAAAAAAACAGAAAAAAAAAAAGAAAAAAAAAAGAAGAAAAAAATAAATATGAGAGCATACTTATCTTTTATGATCCTTCTTCATTCGACTAGTCAAGTTGTTATATAAGGGATATTGAAAAATCCAAGTGTGGGGAAGTATTTGTTTTAATAGAAAGGGAATTGAATAATGATTATTGTTGGGTACTAGCTTTTGACATTAACCTGTTTTAGCTTTACTTGACATACCTTGTCCCTAGCCCACGCTACAACCCGAATAAAGACCTTTTGATTGTCATCAGTGATGTATGTTGTGTTGAGAGTGAGATTGATTGCGAGTGTCAAGTTGTGTTTATGATTTTGTTGGAATTGAGTGATACACTTAACCTTGTTCTTGAGTGAATATTCGTTTTTGAGTGAAAGGTGAGTTATTACTTGTTTTGGCATAGGAGATCCCAGGTTTAGACTTAAAGATGTGTTTCTTGTGGGCTTAGCATGATTACCAACGATTTTTACACTTGACATGAATTTTTATGACCTTCTGCATGTTGGTTGAGTAGACTACGTGAATACTTGCACTTTCGACACCAAGACATCGTATGTTTGCTTTGATTCTTAAGTTGATGTGGCATGAGAGGACTTGTGTGTGTGGTGTTGTGTTAGCATTGATCTTTTGCATGGTTAGATGAATTTTGTGGGTACATTCACTATAAACCCTCACGAGACAAAACTCGTCCTACTAGGGCTGCCTAGGGGTTTAACGGCTTGTTGCATACGCTCAATGCAATCGTGTCATCTACGAAAGTGATGTTTGTTAATTAGTTAGGATAGTTTTTATTTCTTTATTTGCCCGAGGACGTGCAAATGCTAAGTGTGGGGATGTTTGATAGAATGTATATTTATATATATTTTATATGATTATATTCCTCATATTTATTATATTTTGCATTTAATTGGATTTTTATTTAATAGATTTTAATGTTTTATTATAGGAAGCAAGGAAATTCTAAACTTGGAAGGATTTGAGAATAAAGAGCTTAATTGGAGATTTATTAGAAGGAAATTCGGATTTGTTGGGCTGCACGCGCGCAATTCACTATTTTGGCCATATCTTGAGTTCTACAAGTCAGAATTGGGTGATTCAACTGCCCACGCGAAGATAATTAAATTTTCTATCATTCTAAGATGGTCCAGATGTCATATTACAATTGGAGCGGCCCAGAATTACTTGGGAAGAGTCAACTACGAATTTTCATGGGAAATCTATTCAGTTTAGGAAACGTACTTGTAAAATATTTTTATTAGAGGCATATAAAAACATTATATATACATACGTATACAGAGGTACGTATAGATAGATAGACAGAGAGAGATTGGAGATAGCTTTTCACTTTTCTTTGGAGATTGAAGGTTTTTCTCTATTCTTTATAATATTATGTGTTCATATTATATCTCTTGTTTTATTAGTTTAATTATGTATGAGTAGATAATTAATCTAGGGTTAAGTAGAACCCTAGTTATGATTGATGTGTGATTTTCCCAATTCCCCCAATTTGATTGTTTAATTGCTTTTGCTTATTGAGTTGTTTTAATTAGCAATTACAAATCAGACGTGATTATGTTTATTGTTTGAACCATTGTCTATTTATCAGCGAGAGTTGGATTTAGACGGTTGTGATTTATCCAATGAGGACATGAACTTCTCCATGAGAATAGGTAGAACGGATTGTTAGGAAGTTAGGGTGCTGTGATTAATGTCTCTGAATTGCATGATACCATGAGAATAGGCTTGATTGTATTTTAGAGAAGCCATTAATACTCGAGAGAGGTTATTGGTAATTTATAGGGCGCACCTTTCCTGTTGAGTATTATACGGTTGATTGGGGAGGGAATTCACGATTGCATTAATTCATGCTAGTGGGGACACTTAATTCTGGATGTTTTAGTTAATTGATTAATTGCATTAGTATAAAGTTAGTATAATAATCTTTGATATTTTATTGTGTTACTTGCTTGGCTGAATTGAATCGAGAACAACTGGTGATTGACACGTTTGTCTCTGTGGGATCGACTCTGACTTACCCTACTACATAGTTAGAAGGATTTGTTAGATTTATTATTTGATAGGCACGCGACGGCCTTGTCAATAGGTCGAATACACAATAGGTAATCAAATACTGTATGAGTAACTTAACAAGAACACACTGTTTAATACTTAAAAACTGTTTGGAATTAACAATTCCTCTCTCAGTGATGTAAAATATCACAGAGAGCTGCTTAGGTTACAATCAATGAATTTCTCAATGTTTGATACCCTTCTAGGGTTAACCTAACTGTATTTATAAAACATACAGCTTCGTACAATCAGTAATTGATTCTCCTATAATTAAGCTATACAATTGATATCAATCACGATTGCTTCAAATCTTCCAAGTCAACTCAATCTCTTTGACAGCTTTCCAATCTTCAAAGATATTGCTTCCATATTTATCTTGTATCAATCTTCAAACACTGTTGACTCTTCAGATAATACCACTACAGAGTTTAACAATCTCTGTTGCGCTTCCAGTCAGTGTTTAACTAAACTCTGACTGCTTCCAGCTAAACTCTATTTTGTCACTATAGCTTCCAAACACTGTTCTCATCAATCATTTCTAACAAAATATAAATCAAGCAAAATATACCAGAAATCTTCTCAAGAAATTTGGCATGCTTGACTGTTCATCTGCTACAACTCCCATGGCAACTGCAACAAAATTGGACAAAGATGCAGGGTCATCAGTAGATATGACATGTTACAGAGGAATGATTGGTTCTCTACTCTATTTAACAGCTAGTAGACCTGATATCATGTATGCCACTTGTTTGTGTGCAAGGTTCCAGGCAGATCCAAGAGAACCACATTTAACAGCAGTAAAGAGGATTTTTAAGTATCTCAAGGGCACTATAACTTTGGGGCTGTGGTATCCAAGAGAATCAGAGTTTAAACTACTTGGTTATTCAGATGCAGACTTTGCAGGCTGTAAGATAGACAGAAAAAGCACCAGTGGAAGTTGTCAATTTCTGGGTGACAGACTTGTTTCCTGGTACAACAAGAAACAGAAGTCAATATCTACATCTACAGCTGAAGCAGAGTATATTGCTGCTGGTAGCTGTTGTGCACAGATTTTATGGATGAAGAATCAACTGCTGGATTATGGATTGAGGTATACCAAGATACCTATTTACTGTGATAATCAAAGTGCTATTGCAATGACAGGTAATCCAGTACAACATTTAATGAACTGAAGCTCCTTGTGTAGCTGATGAGCCTGCAGTTAATTTACCTGAAGCTGCAGCATCACACACAGAACTGATATCTAATGTTTCTCCAATTCCAGATAAAGGTGATGAGGTTGATCAGGCAACTAAGATAATTTCTGAATCTATGACTGTTGAAGCTACACATACAAACTCTGTTGCAGAGCCTGTGCAACATGAGGAGACTATTGACAAGATTGCAGAAGTTGTTGCAGAAACTGTGGCTGACACAGCTCAGCACAGTGGTTCTTTAAAAGATGCTCAAGCTAATGATGCAAGTGCTGAAGATGAATCTGAAAACAGTGCAAACTCTGATTCTTTTCTGAGTGCACCAGCACAGACTGAAAATAAACATAAACCTTTTGATCAGCCTTGTCCATCTCATGCAATTGAAGAAGAGTACCTTGCTAAATCTGCTGCTAATTGGTATAAACAAGACTGTATTTTTCCAAAAGGGAGAGCAGCTGATTTTGTTAAGCAGACTGCTAGTTAAATTTCAAATCCAGAGATTTTATCCTGTTTAAAGGCAACTGTGGTACAAGTCAAAACTCTGGATGGAAATTTTGCTGAAACAAAACAACAAATTGTTTCTTTGAAGACTGAGATACAGTCAAGAGAAATGAAGATGGAAAGAGAGTCCAAAATCAAAGCTGCACAGCTGTCTAAAGTTCAAGATACTCTCTTTGCCAGGCTAGGAAAGGTTGAAGAGAATCAAGCTGCTTTGTTTTCTAAGGTTGATTCTATTGCTAACTCTTTGGAGCTCATTACATCTATACTCATTCCTGATGATGTCAAAAAGGGGGAGAGAGTTGCTAAGTCTAAATGCAAAGTTTCTCAAACTCTGCTTCAAAAGGATGATGCTGGAGATGGAGGGGCAAGTGATAAGAGTAAGGGTTTAAACTCTGAAACACTAACTCTGAGATCTGGCAAATCTCTTAAGTCACAGTCTGTTGGAATAAACACTGAAACTCAAGGTACGTCAAAAACCAAGAGTTTGGAATTAATATCAAATCCAAAGACTGATGAGGAGTTAGCTGTTAAGCTTTTCATGGAAGAGAATGCAGAAGGAGTTACTATAGAAGATGCTAAAGCTGAAGAGAAGAGTCTGCAAGAAAAGCATTTGAAGACTTTAAAGTCTGATAAATTGAAGAAGAATGTGAAAGCTGTTAAAGCTGCAAAGCCTGTTCTTAAAGGCATTCAAATCAAAGAACCAGTTGGTACAAATCAAAGAATGCAAGTGTTCAGAAAACCAACAGATGAAGAAGCTAAGCAAAAGCTGAAAAGTATTGTTACAACCTCTGTTGATACACATGTTGTACAGAAGAATGAAGACACAACCTCTGTTACTGCACAAGTTGTGACCACACCATTATTGTCTTCTCAGTTGAAATCAACATTTGGAAAAGGTGTTCTTCATGATTCAAGGCTAGAAGCTACAGTTCTAATGGATTTCACTGATGGTAGAGCCTTATCTGGTAAAGTTGGATACAACAAAGGAGGCATAGGCTCACACAGAGACACAAGACAATATGTTGGTCCCAGAGATCCTTCTTCACTGTCTGTTCCAGGTCGTGGTGTCACTCAAGAGAGTTTAGACAGACTGGAGTCAGTACAGCTTGTTAATCAGAAGAGTTTATTGAAGGATTTTCTGCTATATTTCATGGCTGATGGAACAGTGTTTAAAGTTTCTGAAAAGGATATTGAATTAAAATACTGGGAAGAACTTGAATATGTCCTGTATATTTTCAGAGTGAGAAATCAAAGAGCTCAGTCAGTTGCAAATGTGCTCAGACAAAGGATGATTCAAAACCTTGCAAGAAGAAAAATGAAATTCAACAGTAAGTATGTTCCTAAGTACAGAGACTGGAATGGCAATCTGATAGAAATGGAGAAGGGAACTACAAAGCTGAAGACTGATCTTGGAATCACTGTTCTAGATTTTAATGTGAAGTCTGAGGAAGTGAAGTATATCAGGCTGGGAAATGAAATGAGAAGAAACAAAATCTACGATCTTAGAGCTGCTATCTATCAAACTGATGAGAATGATCCTCAGTTGAGAGAAATCAAGGAAGCTATGCAGATAGAGCTTGAAAATGGTGAAAGAAGATTGCTTATAGACTATCTCAGAACAATGCCAGATCTACAAGAGATTAGAAATTAAAGTCTGTAAGAATTTTCTTATTTTCTGTAGAAATTGTTAAGTAATAGCTTAAACTCTGTTTGTATGTTAGACACTGTAAAACTTTGTATTTGTTTTGACATCATCATTTACTGTAAACTTGTACATTCTTGCTAATGGACAAGTTGGGGGAGATTGTTAGAAATGATTGATGAGAACAGTGTTTGGAAGCTATAGTGACAAAACAAAGTTTAGCTGGAAGCAGTCAGAGTTTAGTTAAACACTGACTGGAAGCGCAACAGAGATTGTTAAACTCTGTAGCGGTATTGTCTGAAGAGTCAACAGTGTTTGAAGATTGATACAAGATAAATATGGAAGCAATATCTTTGAAGATTGGAAAGCTGTCAAAGAGATTGAGTTGACTTGGAAGATTTGAAGCAATCGTGATTGATATCAATTGTATAGCTTAATTATAGGAGAATCAATTACTGATTGTACGAAGCTGTATGTTTTATAAATACAGTTAGGTTAACCCTAGAAGGGTATCAAACATTGAGAAATTCATTGATTGTAACCTAAGCAGCTCTCTGTGATATTTTACATCACTGAGAGAGGAATTGTTAATTCCAAACAGTTTTTAAGTATTAAACAGTGTGTTCTTGTTAAGTTACTCATACAGTATTTGATTACCTATTGTGTATTCGACCTATCATTCTCTCTAACGCACCTACTTGTACTCAAAGCATGCAAACCGAATCATCTTGCACGTATTCATGTCTTTCCAATTACTTACAACATTCTATAAGTCTACCAGCTTCAACTTACTAGTGTATGTGTGTGCACAAGAACAAAGCATATCACTTCTCAATCAAAAGCGTCAGGAACACAAAATTTCTATAGCGTGCATGGATACATCAAGCTAATTTACAACAAGTAATCTTCACAAGGCTAGAATTATTTTTGTCTTTTAAAATTTTTAACTTTTTTATTTGTTTTTTTACTACTACTACTACTACACCACCACATAGCCCAAACAAATACTATCTAACATAAACACACCCCCCCAACTTAGCATGTTCTTTGTCCTAAAGAACAACAATCATAATCCATATTAAACTAATACCGAAATATTGGATTGCCTTCCAAGAAGCGCTTGTTTATTGTCATTAGCTCGACTTATTTACAAAAGTAGTGATACTAGTGAGGAGAAAAAGGAAACAAATGTACATACTTACGAATCATTAACAACTGTCTGATGTGTCTACATACCTTTGATCCATAAAAATGTAAGAAAATTTTTATGATCTCCACATGCTCGAGAGACTTGGAAATATCAAAATAGCTAGAAAAGTCGTCAGAATAATCATCATAAGTACGACTCATAAACTCCTCCCAAATTGGATCCTTATATTTCAGAGCAAGATTTTCAATTTTATCAAATTTGAACTCCTTCTCAATTTTAACTGGACACTCGTCAATTTTTATCTCGTCTACAAATGTATTAAGCTCAACAATATTTTCTAAATTTGGCAGAATTTCAGTTGCATCCAATTTATCAGTATCACGCATGGGACAATCATCAACTATACAAGTAGACTCATCGAACACAAAATTATCATCAATTGCTAAACAAGAATCATGGATCATTGGAAAATTGACACAAGGAGGAATTTCAAGACAACCGTTATGCATCACAAGTTGTACTTCCATAATAAAACTATTCCTTTTAGCATTCTCCTCGTACCAACCTATTGATTCTGGTTCACATGGACAATCATTCGTACTAGCAATCTTAAAAGTTGGGTCATCAAAGTGTTTAAAAAGTCCCAAAGAAAGTAAAGAAGGATTAGAATGAATTAAGCTCTCATCAACATCATTGCACATGTATGGATAAGGATCATAATACTGATTTTCAAAGGTACATGAAATATCTGTACTAGGTGGGTATGGAGCATAGTATGAGTTCTCAGAATAGAACGAATTCACCTGATATGGATTAAAATCCTCATAACAATTGAATTATTGGTAAGGATTGAAGACTTGATATCGTTCTTGATCACCAAAGATATTCTGAGCGTTATTCCAACCATAGTTGTTATCCATGCTGTCTCTCTAATTCAAAAACTTGCTCTAGGTTGCTCAAAAAAACCTGCAGACACACCAAAAAAACAAAAGAAGGGAAAAAAAAACTATATACAATGATAAAATCCAAACTACAAGAAACAATTAACTCAAAATCAATATTGTTGTCTTCCCCGGCAGCGGCGCCAATTTATTGATGTGTATTTTTGCGAAGTTCGTTCACAGGGAAGGACTGATATCAATACCAATTCTAAGTCTTTTATCTCTTATAGTTCAGAAGTGTGGTGAAATATTATGGTGGTTTATGTTTATCTACTAATTAATCTAATAAACAAATAAAAACTTTATAATATATATGAGAGAAAATAATCTAAGAATTAGGGTTCTTCAATTGGCTATCATGCATGTCTAATTTGTGCCACTTGTTTTGTTAAAAACAATCCTTTTAATTTTTATAAAATCCTCTCCTAAGGTAAATAATAGTGCCTACAATCATCCCTTAATCTCCACTCCCATGGTCAATCAAGGTACAACTATAGACTATTATGAACCAAAGATTATCAGTTTCACAATTCGCATATCAATCTCCTGATCTAATAATTAAATTGTGTCTATCATATCATGTACTAGAATTACAACTCCTCTCCCGATTCGTTATAATTCCTAGGGATTCAATTAAAAGTTCGCGACTCTTCAAATTGTATAAAGCGATCAATGACAGATTAACAATAACAAGAAAACCACAATACAATCAGACAAACTCAATAAGCTAACGAATACTATCCAACTCTTGGATAAAGGGATTAGCTACTCATAATAAGATAAAACAAATATAAATTATAAACGCAAACCATGAGTTTAAGAATTGAAGTACAAAGAGTACAACTTGAATAGTTTCGTTGAAGTCCACATGAATCCCTTCACTCCTTCTTCCAATCTCGTTATCAAGTGTTTCTCTACCCCCTCTCTCTCTATATCACGATCTCTCTCGTTCCAAGTTCCAAGAATCATACGCAAGAAAACCCTCGTAATCTCCTTTAATGTTCGACTCCCTATTTTAAAAGTCATACATGGTAAACTAAAAACTAATTACAATTAAAATAAATAAATTTATTTATATCCAGCAAGACCCCTGAATGCGATGCTCAGGCCCCCGAGCTTGCTGCAGGTTCCCTCAAGGCCCCTGGGTGCGAGGCTCAGGGCCCATGACCCCAAAAAGTGAAGTTTCTAATCTGCTCAGGGCCCCTGAGTGTGAGGCTCAGATCCTGACGCTCCAAATACTAAAAATTCTGGTTAGTTCAAGGCCTTGAGCAAGGCCCACGACCTATTTTCTCCAATTGTTATCTTTTTCCAACATGTCTTTTTGTCCCTTACACCTTGCTCCTCTGGAATTTCCTAAAAACATAAAAAACATCCACTTAGCATCCATCCAAGTTAAATAACAACTAACATTATTCATATAGGACTAAAACATAAAAAACAAGGCTAAATGAGGATTAATATAAAGCAAAATGTCTATATTTTAACCATACATCAAATACCCCCAACTTAATCTATTCTCGTCCTGGCTAAATGAGGATTAATATGAAGCAAAATGTCTATATTTTAACCATACATCAAATACCCCCAACTTAATCTATTCTCGTCCTCGGTAAAACTCATATAATATAACTATATACAATTAACTAGTACCACTTCCATAGGTCATCACTGTTGCGCATATGCAACAATCCATTTAAAACCCTAAGTAGCCCTTTAAACAAAATATCTATATTTTAACCATACATCAATATGTTAAACTAATTTTAATAAGAATAATTAATTTTTTTAACCATCGATCACATGTTAAGTTCAAAAATAAATGTTTAATGTTTATTATTGTGCAAAACATATTTTGGATACATGCATTGTCAAATTTTTTTATCAATAATTTTTTCAACAAACTAAAATAATTTTAAATTTATTTTCAAAAAATTAAAGAGTTTAATATATGTAAAAAATAAATGATTAAAATATATTTCGTGAATAAGAAGTTTCTTTCTAGTAGTTTAGTTCGGTATAATTCACTTTTTTTTTCTCTAACTCACAATCCAATCCATTGTATACCTACTAATTTAGTTATTATGTCCATATAATTATAATGTAACACTCCAAACTCAAGACCAAAAAAAATAATATTATTGGATTTATAAACATAAATGCATGTAATTATAATGGGAAGAAAGATGAACATGACTAAAAAAATAAGATTTTTTTAAAAGATATTTTAAGTATATATTGAGATGTATAATGAAAAAATGTTAGATTCTTCAAAATTATTTATAGTAGAAAAGTCTCCAACCGTGATCAAATTATTTGGGTATTATGTGCTAAAATTTGATGAAATGTACTCCTAAGACTACTATAATGGCTGTTAATACAATCAAACTTAATATATTTATATTTATATATAATAAATTTATCTAAAGTAATGATATTTTTTTTCTTGGTAACATTTAGATTGACGACATATATACTGTATAATTTATAATGTTGACATATTCATATTATAAATTATAAAGCATAACTTTTTATATCTTAATTTAAAATTTAATCATAAATTCTATAAGAATTTAATTATGGATAATTGAATTTCTATGCACTCAACTATTTTATTTTAAATGTCAGCAAATAATGAGGTAATTTCTTATTTGTATTAATTATTTTGTATGTATTAATTATTCGTTGATTATGTACTTTTGTTACAAATATTTCAATAGTAATATATATGTAAATGTTTAATAAGAAAGAATTAAATTTTAGAATATATGAAATAAATCTCATAATCGTTTTCATGTAATGATATTGAATTTAATAACAAAAATTACTCCATATATGCATTTATCTTTTTTTCATTCATAAATGTTATATTTTCATATTTTCATTCCTTTAAATTTTTATAAGTTTTTGAATGTAGTTATCAAATACATATATTAAATTAACTAAGTTTTATATTATTATTTTAATATGACGTGATAATTAATTTACAAATTGATAACTAATTTATAAATTGTTATTCTATTTTCAATTGGTATATTTTATATTTTCTCATATGTTAAGCTAAATTTAGTAAGAATAATTAAAATCTTTAATCACCCATCACATGTTAAGTTCAAACACAAATGCTCAATACTAATGTTTAATGTTTATTATTGTGGTAAACATATTTTGGAGAAGTATGCCAAAATATTTTACCAATTCTTTTTTAACAAACTAAATGAATCAATATATTAAAAAAATATAATTGATATTTGAAATGTATTTTTGTGGATAAGAAGTTTATCTCTAGTACGCGGTGTAATCTATTTATTTTTCTAACTCACAATCCAAAATCTGTCGTTCATACATAACTCCATAACTCCGTATCTGCATGGATTTGGATTTGGATTTTATATTTAATTGATTCAGTTAATATGGATCGTTTAAAAGTAAATCACACATCCTTGACAATATTCACATCCGATCTTTAACTCCTCTTAGTAAATAATAAAACTTTAAACACCTATGGATTTGTATTCTGAAAACTCTAATACTTCAAACGATCCTTTCTTAAACTCATCACATGAAACAATAATTGGTGGATATACTCTAGATGGATGGACTTTTAAAGAGAATAAAATATTTGAAAGTGCCATGATGAACTTTGAAGACACTAGTTCTATGCCATTTTTTCAACATGTGGCTTCCTTAATGCCATGGCAAACTATTGAATCCATCCAAAACCATGAGAAAATTTTGATGAAGGATATGGAACTTATCAAGTCATCTGATGGTAATTTTGAAGATCTTGTTGAAGAAGACATGGAAATGGAGGATGACACTAAAAAAGTGATCACTCCTAGGCCTAAGAAAAAGGGAATACCATGGACCGAGGAAGAACACAGGTAATATGTTGAAAACATTTTAAATCATTTCTTCTTTTTAATCACGTAATGTGTGCTTGATGTTTAAAGAATATATTCACACGAAAGCTAAGTGAAGCGTCTATGCTACATATCATATGTGAATGTTAATTTAGTTTACGTGGCATACAATTTTTTCCTCATTAATTATTTTGTCAATGTACATCAGGTTATTCTTGAGAGGCTTGGAAGAAGAGGGTAAAGGACGATGGACAGCCATATCAAGGAAATATTTACCCATGAAAACACTAACTCAAATTGCAAGTCATGCTCAAAAGTTTGAGAAGCGCAAACACACAAAAACTCCTCTTGAGAAACGTAGGGCAAGTATCAATGACATCCAATTATACTCTGATCCGAGCTTTTCTTTGAATTCTCAGGGTTATCAGCCAAACCAGTTAGACTTTCTATTGGATTCTGAGAATTTTCAGCCAAATCAACCGGCCTTTCTTTTGGATTCTCAAAATTTACAGCCAAACCTATTCAGCTTTCCTTCCAATTTACAGGGGGATTTTCAGCCAAATCAGTTTAACATTTCCTTAGATTTTCAAAATTCTGAGGAAGCAAATCAGCTAGAAAATGCAAATCATTTTGAGAATGCCACATATTACAATCATGTGCACAACAAATATGATGTTTAATGGCCTGGACTTTATGAATGTTGGGAAACAATATCCGTAGATTTCAATTTGTTATGATCTTTGTTCTGTTGTCAGCCTTTAGTCTTTATGTCTAGTCTTTGTTTTGATTTACATATGTTGTTGTAGTATTTCATCTGTTGTTGTAGTATTTCTCTCTGAATAATACAATATGTATTATGTAGTGTGTGTCAAGTGCTGTTTTCACTTCTCCTACTACAACTGGAGAAGTTATCCTTTCTATGATTCTATTTATGTTATTTGCTTTTCAAAAATATAATAAAATTGTTTAGCAATGTTTATCCTGTGAATGTTTTATTGCTACAGGGTTCAATCCCTGATCTTTGAGTACAAATTCCTACTTTTATCTTGGATTGTTGTTCATTTACTTCACACTTAATATATAATGGCTCCATACAGAAAACTCTTATATAACAAACAATAAAGAACACCTTAGATCTATTAGATCCTTTGGCCCCGCCCGGGGCATCCAATACAAAAAGTTGTTATTTTTTTACCCTCCATCAAGCCAGCAAAAAAAAATAATTAAAAGTTTACTGTTCATGATCATGAACAATAACCTTTTTTTTTGTTTGATATGATGGATGGATAGAAGATAAAAAAAATAAGAACTTTTTGTATTGGGTGGCCCCGCCAGGGGCATTGGATCTATTAGACTTAAGGTGTTCTTTATTGTTTGTTATATAAGGTGTTTGTTATGGAGTCCAACCCAATATATAATATTATATATATATTTATATATATATATATATATATAAGTAATAAATTAATAATAATCAATCAAATTGATTATATATAAATTCATTTTCTATCGAGTAGGAGGATCTCTTCAAAATCGATGTTTGATTATTTTTAAAATTTATTTTTAATTGATTGATACATGAATTATTAAAATTATATATTACTATAGCAATTTGTTAAATTAAAAATGGTTTACTAAATTCAAAACTTGTGATTGTGTACTACTACCTTGGTTCCAGTTTATGTGAGCTAGTCTGACTTTAGATTAAGAAAAGGTAGTAAAAAGAGTAAAGTTAGTTTAAAAATGGGTAAAGTGGTGGAATCTATCAATATTAGTTTAAAAATGGGTAAAGTGTTGGAATCTATCAATATTTAATAATAAATTTGAGATAGTGGAGTGAAGTAGTGGGTGTAATAGTGTTTGTTTAATAAAAAGGAGTATGAAATGGAGAAGTTGTTGGTGTAATAGTGAAAAATAATGTCGAAAAATAGTAATTATAGTAGGTTCATTAATTTTGGGACATTCCAAAATAGAAAGAAACTCACATAAAGTGGGACGAGGGAGTACAATGCAAGTTTTTAGAAACAAATGAGAAACTATCAGATATGCAATACTTTTAAAATTGTTTTTAATTTAATCTCTAGATTAAGTATAAGCAGGAACCTTTTATATTGGTGCATCCACCATGGCTTTTCTTAATTCAGCACTATTGTCCCACCTATCAGGCTATCAGCTTCTGCATATACGCTTGACAGAAGTACATACATAGTCGGCAATGCTGTGGTTGCAATTTAATAATTCTTTTCGCCACTTCATTCCCTAACTCAATGGCTCCATGCATTTTGCATGCACCCATTAAAGCTCCAAGAACAGAGGCATATCCCACTCAAAAGGCATCCTTCCTATAATTTGTTTAGAGTTTTTGATGTGATTTTGGAGGAGTTGTAGTGATAATTCAGCTGGGTGTAGCATGCTCGAATATGCAGATATTTAGTCACTAATCAAGTCATGCAGCTCAATGTATTTCCAGTGAAACAGACACTCTTTCTCAAATGTGAGATAATTTTTGAATGTAATGTGTATTTATTTTTCCTAAATAAATGTATGTGTATAGAAGCTTATTATAATATTTAAAATTTTCTATATTTTAATCCATTTTTATATATAAAAATAACTTTTTTTTGTATTTGTTAACATTTACACAGCTGGATTTAAATATATTTAAGAAAATAAGTAAATGATCATTTTATATATTTATACATTCATGTATGTGTAATTGCATACTTTTCTTAATATACAAATGCGATTGATGAAAATTTTATAGAAATGACACATGTTGCAAAATATAAAATTCCAACAACTATATCACTCACGTAATACACTACCTACTTCAATACTTCATAGTCAACACATTTATTTGTAGATATAGTCTCCAATGTACATTACCATTTACAGATATAACATACATACGTTTTATCTACTTTAACATATTTATCATTTATTATTAAAAAAAGTATCAATAAGTTTACAAGTTTTCAACGGCTTATCCCTAACTTATATTTATCATCCTAACTTATATTTATCATTTATTATTACACTACGTCATAAATGGCTTTACACAACACTTTTGCAAGGTGTTGCCGTCTGAAAAAGTGATGCCGTAACTATTTTCATCCTTACCTATTACAACACCCAGTATTTGTGTTAGCTTAGACATGAAAAGTGTTGGCGTAGATGTTTTATAATGTATTACACTATCATGTATTTATTTTTCTTTTTTATTTTATATTATAATGCTGATTTGGCAATGTTGATTGTGCGCCGACGAGGCAGTGGGCCCCACACTATTGACTAGACTCTGCTGACGTGGCATGCTGAAGAGGTAGTGGGCCCTACCATGCTGTCATGGAATGCTGACGTGGCAGGTGGGACCCACCTCCGCTGACATGGTAGGTGGGGGGCCACCCGTGCTGACGTGGCATGCTAGCGTGGCAGGTGGGACCCACCCTACTGACGTGGCATGCTGACGTGGTAGTTGATGTGGTCGTGGGTCCCACCCCTTGTTGACATGGCCGCTGATGTGGTAGTGGGGCCGGCGGGGCTAATTTTTTAAATTTTTTTAAAATTAAAAATAATTCACACAATAAATAACATTTTACATAAAAGTGATAAAAATTCTTTAAAATGATTTATTTATTTTTTTGGAATTTGAATTGGAGTGAATGGTATTTTTTTTAAAGTAATATATTTTTCAATAATTTTAAAATTGATAAATTTAAAATTTTTATGTTTTTTAATTAATAAATTGTATATATATATTAAAAATAATTTACAATAAATAACATTTTACATAAAAAGTAAAAAAAATTATGAAATGAATTTATTTATTATATCAAAAATATTAAATTAAATAGAAATGAAAATGTTGATTTTTTTGAATAATTTTAAATTAAAAATATTTTGTTAAAAAAAGTTTTCAAAAAATGAAATAATTACAAATGTTCCATAAAAAAGGAAAAAAGGAAAGCACTAATGTGGATGAAAATGGGTTGAGCGGCAAATTGTACGTCTTAAATCAAAGCAAAGACCCCAGCTTATGGATTTAGGGATTATTCACACAATCACACAACTCAAACTCATAGCCGCTCCTCTCAAAACTCACTCTCATAGGGATTAGAGCTTCAATTGGGGATTCAAGCAGGGAATATTGTGTTTTTTGTATTGTTGTATTGCTGTTAATTTCACCCTATTTAGTTCCATCTCTCTCCCCCTCCGTCTCTTTCTCTGTCTTTCTCTCCTTCTTTCCCTATCTCTCTCCACCCCCTCCCCCTCCCCCGCTCTCTCCCTCTTTCTGTCTCTCTCCATTTCACACTCTATCTCTCACTTTATCTCTTTCTTCCTCTCTCTCTCTATATCTCTCTCTCTCTATCTCTCTATCTCATTAGATCCAGTTGGCAAACCTTTTCCTGAATGCATCTTCCTCTAAAGATACTTGAAGCAGTAGCTTCACCTTTGCTGCATCTTCCTCTAATCAAGCTCTAGCACCGGTTCGATCTCTGTCCTCCCTCCTCTCTCTTTCTCTCTCTCTCCCTCTGTCTTTATATGTGCTGCTTTAGGTTTGATATTCTGTGTTGATTTGCCTTCTACATCATTTGCCATTACAATTCACTATACTTACATTCATTTTATATGTACTATAGATCTAAATTAGCAATATATATGAGATTCTATTACATTTTTCTGGTTGTTTTTTTGTGTTGAGATTTTCACCTGTGTTTACATTACTCTTTTCGTGATTAAAGTGATTGTAAACCAAGTTTTCATCGTTTTCGTATCGCGATATTATTGCACCTTGCTAATTGAAGGCTATCTATTGTTAACTTATATCAGTTAGCTTTGTATGTTGTGTGTAAATCATCCAATTTTTGTTGTTTGCGTGTGGCAATATTATTGCACCTTGCTGCTAATTAAATGCTATCTGTTGATACTTTAAATCAGTTAGCTTTATATATGGTGTGTATATTTTGCTTTTGAAGTTGTGCTATTGCGGCATACTGAAATTTGTTTGTAGATACCTATTGTAGAAAATGCCTAAGAGGAAAACTGACAAGGCGTATGTGTTGGATAAGAAGAAGCATCTTACGAGGCTGAATATAAATGAGGCTGGGAAAGTTCTCCTGAAACGGTGACCTTTATTTTACTTGAAGAATAAATTTGGTTATATGTTGTTGTGCATCAACAGCTGTTTTGTAAGGCTTCTATCATATAGCACTAACACTTCATTTGTACCCAGGCATATTTAGCGGGACACTTCTGCAAACTCAAACTTATACTATTCCGATAAAATATCCTTGATCCAGAAGAGAGACATTTAAGATCCGAAATTGCAGATGGAAGGATTTTCGTGAACACATTTGAAGTTGGATTGCTTGAGGATCCGGTGGCAGAGAGGAAGTGGAAGTGATAAGCTCTAGCACTAAAGGTTTTGTTGTATGTAAACTTTTATTATAGTTCATCAAACTTTGATAAACATGCATTTCTGTTATTGAATGCAAATTGAGCATTGGAGACGTAGTGAAATGTTGCATAAAAAAGATTACATACTTTGGTGTATTTGTTGAGGTATAATAAAGTCTGCTGCTCAATTTTTTATGATTTTCAATTACCATCCACTGCTCGTAAGGTAAAGAAAGCCCTTCTCACACTTTATGTAAATTGAGTCCTAGTCAGCTACATATTTTCCAGTGTTTCTATCTAACCCGGCCCCCACCTGCGATCCAACCTACATATTTATAAGAAATTGACGGGACTTGGGATGTTTATCTGACAGCATATCATCATTTTGACAAATTGTAGGGAGTTGGGGGAGCAATTGAACTGGATTCACGATACTTAAAATTGGTTTCTGAAAAAGTGTTACCACATGTCAGTGGGACCCACTAGTTAGTGGGTCCTGTCACGTGTCAGTGGGGTCCAGCCATGTGCTAGTGGGTCCGGCCACGTGTCAGTGGGTCCGGCCACGTGTCAGTGGGGTCCAGACACGTGTCAATGGGTCCTGCCACGTGTCAGTGGCCATTTACACCAAATGTGTATCCTACGGCAACACATTTTATCATGTTGCTATTGACCCTACGCCAACATCGAAAAAGCTAACACCCGAAAAGTGTTGCCGTAGATATTTTTTAGGCTACCGCAACAGTTTTTGGGCCTTTGGCAACAGTTTTGAAGTGTTGCCAAAGGCCATCTATGGCATAGTGTATTAATAGATGTATTTGTAAGTTTAAAAGTCTTCAACAGCTTATTCCTAATTTGTACATATACGGTTGCCGGAGATTTTAGCTTATCCCTAATTTGTACGTACATTTACGCTTGCGGGAGATTTTATACTTATGAAAGAAGTGACGTTTTCTTAAATTTTAATTTCATAGGCGTATTGAAAAAAGTAAAACAAAATGTTTTTAATATAAAACACAATCTTAACAGAATCCTTACTTCTTCCATTATTTTACAGGTCTTTGAAAAAAATTAAGCATTTTAAAAAATTAGTTAGATAATTTAGTTTCTTATATATCCTAAATAATTGCACTAAATTAATTTGAGTCGTTTGTAGGTGTAAATTATTCAAATAATTGTATTTATTTGGATTTTTTTTAAACTTGACTTAATTACACAAATCAAACGACAAAGTAAAACAAAATTGTACTTGTAAAATTATCAAAAAACAATTTTTTTTTTGCAAACATGAAGTTTATTTATTTTTTAAACATTGTTATTTGTCTTCGTTTTTTTTTGTAATAATTGACATTTGTCATTTTTTTTGCTCTTTTAATTTGGGCGGAGTTATGTGCTGCGTAGTGTTTTTCTGTTTGTATTGTTTGCTTTGGTTTACCACACGAAGAAACTGGCTCTAGTTTTGTTAGTTCAAATCCAACTAAAGTACAACTTGTCAAACTAAACTTATTGTTTTGTATTTTTATAATTATACAATATATTTTAGCAATAAATAAGTACATCACAAATAAAAGTTACAAGCTTTTACGTTATTATTATTCGATGTTACACGTATATGTGATTGATTTTATCTATTGGTCAAGATTAATATTTTATTTTTATATTAAAAGTATAAATTGACAAATAATATACACATTCATCTGTTCAATTTCAATGTAAAACTATATATGCATGTAAAGTGAGGATATTAAAAATTAGAACTATCTGTCAATAAATTCACAATAATCATTATGGTTTTTTTATCACCATTTTAACCATTTACCTTTCTAAAATTATGCAAAATTTTACAAATAAATCGATAAAATTCAATAGATTATTTTGGTTATTTTTTGTCACCATTATTATTATTTTGGCAAATTATGCATAATTTTAGAAAGGTAGAAGATTAAAATGATGACAAAAAACTATAATGATTATTATGCAAAATCCAGAAAAATTAAATGAATTTATTGGCACATAGCTCAAAAAAGTACATGTAACATGACTAATTTCAATAAAATAAGATCTACAATTAGTCAATAAGGTTCTACCCTATATATGGTAAATCACATTTTCACCTTTTCATTTTAATTGTTATTTGTAATGTATTATTAGTTCATTAACTTTGAATAAATATTTTTATTAATTTTGGAACACAATAACATTTACATTTCAGTACGTCTACCTATTCTTAATTAAATGGTCGGTGTTTTGTATAAATATTTCTAGCTAAGTTTAAAACTTGAATGGTAAGAGTATCAAAAAAAAAAAAGTACAGTACTTTTATCATGCATGCAAACTTATCATATCTGGTCATCTACTTAAAATTTTGGTGGTTAGTTTAATGAATCGATCGCCTGAGGCATGTCAAGAAGTGTTGAAATATGCAAATATTTTTTTAGAAAATGGTCGGATAAATATATATTAGTAGTTGTTGACCTTCTAATTCCAAATGCACAACTAACAAATCTTCCTACTATAATATCTTTTGACTTGGTAGGTGGATCATGGTACTTGTATCAAGGGTTCATGCTGTATGTACATCCAAGTTTAAGACATGAATTTTGGTGTCTGACCTTATGTTTAGCTCTATATATTCACAATATATATAAGTTTAAGACTACAATATCTTTTGACTTGGAAATGAATTTTAGACCCGAAAATTTTTAGATTTGGATTTGGATATTAGCTATACCGATCTGAAACCCGAAAACCGATCCAAACCCGACCCGAACCCGAAACCCGAAAAAAACCCGAATATATATATATGTATATATATATATATATATATATATAGACATATATATATATATATATATATATATATATATATATATATATATATATATATATATATAGGCTAGTGATCAAATAGAAAATCCACTTATCACACCCCCAAACTTAAACCAATGTTTGTCCTCAAGCATAAACAATTACAACTAACTAACTAACTAGTACCACTTCCGTAGGTGATCACGGTTGTATTTGGCATATGCAACAAGCCCTTTAAACCCCTAGGCATCCATATAAACTAATATGCAAATGCACTTAATCTAATCTACCATACCTTCAAATCCTCTCATGCCATATCAACTTAAGAATCAAAGTAAATACGCAATGTCTTGGTGTCGAAAGTGCAAATATTCACATAGTCTACTCAATGAACATGCATAAGTTCTCACAAGCCCATGTCAAGTGTAAGAATAAGTTAGTAAACATGCTAAGCCTACAAGAGTACATCTTTGAGACAACACTCGGGATCTCATACGCAAGAACAAGCAAACACTCACAATCCACTCACAAAGAATATTCACTCAAGAACAAGGGTAAGTGTATCACTCAATTCCAACAAAATCATAAACATGCTTGACATTTGGTATCAATCTAACTCTTAACACAACATACATCAATGACGATAATCAAAAGGTCTTTAATTGGGTTGTAACGGGGCTAGGGACAAGGTATGTCAAATAAGCCAAAACAGGTGAAGTGTCAAAAGCTAGTAAGTACCATAATAAATCATACACAATACCCTATTTTCCCCCCACATAATTTTTACTCAAAAAAAAAAACTCGACTAGTCGACTACAATAGGATCACAACAAACACAAACATGCTCTCATAATATATATTTTTTTTTTTTTTTTTTCTTTTTTTTTTCTTTTTTCCTTTTTTTTTCGAGAGCTAAATATAACACAAACAATAATATAAACAATAAACAATGATCCCACAATTTTATTACACAAGCCGACTATCAAGTAAACAAACCCAATTTTCAATATTTTCCCCCAAAATTAAGACCAACAATAAACCCCTCCTTGCACACCTTATTACTCCCTTAAGCACTCTACTAGCCTTTGACAATGTGGGTCCAAATTAATGTAAGGCCAATACAAGAAAAAGGTCTAGGCAAGTAATGTGGTATGTCACCGAAAAAATAGGATTAAGCTCAACGGGTTAACTAGTTGATCATGTAAATATGGTATGGTAATATGGGAAAATATGCGGTTATTCCTAATTGCCTTTATCATTTTAATCGTCAAATAATGTCATGCGTTTCAAGAAAGACCTCAAACAACTGCTAGCAATGCAAACAATCCATGGACACTCAAGCAAACGAATAAATTGCAAATTTGCAATAAGGCTCAAAATCTCACTTGGTGGAAAAACATACTCAATCCCAAGCAAAACATCTCTTTAATGCACCAACTTGTATTCAAAGCATGCAAACTAAATCATCTTGCACATATTCATGTCCTTCTAATCACTTACAACATTCAATAAGTCTACTAGCTTCAACTTACTAGTGTATGTGTGTGCACAAGAACAAAGCATATCACTTCTCAAACAAAAGCGTCAACAACACAAAATTCCTATCAAGCATGGGTGCAAATACTCACATGACATACGATATAAAAACAGAATGTCCTATATGAAACAAACGTAGATATCACGAACATAAATGCATAATTTACTACTACTAATATGCAAAGCATGAAATCCTACATGAACACATACTACAACAACAACTACTAATCCCTCAAACCACCCCCAAACTTAGAATATTCAATGTCCGCATTGAATGGAAATAAAATCAAGGAATAGTAGAAAACATACCTAACCATATGAGTCCTCATCCTCCTCGGTTGAATCTGGTGGAGGGAACTGCATACAAGCTCCATAGAATGGCCACCTTGCCTAATACTACAAAATCCCAATTTACAATAACACAAATTCGTAGTAAAAATAAGATTAGAGAAAGAGAATTACCCAATACGAATCAAAGAGGTGAACTTGCAATTAATTCCTCTTTAGAATTGAATTTTTAGAGATTAAAAAAAATAGAAGAGGAATTGGATTTGTATGTAAAGGTGGGTATATAATAAATAATAATAAAATAATAATAAAAGATAATAATAATAAGAATAATAAATAATAATAAATATAATAATAATAATAAATAATAATAATAATAAATAAAAAAAATAATAAGAATAATAAGAATAATAATAATAAAATAATAATAATAATAATAATAATAATAATAATAATAATAATAATATGAATTAGAATAAAAATAGGTTTAGAATTTTGGAGGAAAAGATGGGGAGTTTTTGAAATAGAAATAGGAAAAGAATTAGTGAGAATGGGGGTATAAAAAGAATGGGGGTGGAAAGATTTTTTATTTTTTTTTATACAACAGGTACAAACAGATCGCACAAACACCTGAAGGCACAGCGCTGAAAAAAATCTGACCACCTGATCCATGCGCCAGTTGCGCGTGTGGCGCGCAATTTGCGTCCATTGCAGATACGGCAGCGCAACTTGCGCGTCTGCCCTGCAATTTGCCTCCCAGTCAGTTGCGCAGGCGCAAGTTGCGCGATAGGAGCGCAATTTGCCTGCCACGTCAGTAACGCAGGTACAACCTGCGTTACACACTAAAATTTCGATTTTTTTTTTAACACACTAAACACTCTTTTTTTTTATACTGATGCGGGTTGCCTCCCACCAAGCGCTTCTTTAACGTCAATAGCGTGACGTTACTTCTTCAACTCATGGCGGTTTCAAAAGAATAACCGAACCGTCCTCAACAGACAAACCATTCATACGAACGTGGACATCTTGATTGCTTGCTTTCCACAAATCACTTCCATCAGACTTCAACTTTATTTTACTACCCAACGGCCAACTCTTCTTCTTTTTCTTCTTCACACTTCTAAGGTGCTTCTTCGACTCAACCGGCTGAACAAAAATTTCATCTTCCTTATCATCGGTCTTCCACCTTCGCAACACGTTATCATGCACTTCTTCAAAAATCACTAGCTCATTATTTAAAAGGACATACCTTAAATGTGGTGGAAGTTTCCCAAACTGTACTTTCGAGAGATCTCGAACATAAGAACTGTCCGATTTCTCGCTCAGCAACTGATCAAACTTCTGTCTCTGACCCGTATCAACTATATCCACACTGCAACACTCTTCATCCTTTGTTGGAAATTTCATGGCCTTGAACACATTAAAGGTGACATTCTGATCTTGCACCCTCATTGTAAGCTCTCCTTTTTGCACATCAATCAAAGTCTTTCCTGTAGCCAAGAACGGTCTTCCCAAAATTATGGGAATCTTCTTTTCTTCTTCAAAATCCAAGATCACAAAATCAGCAGGAAATATGAGCTTATCAACCTTCACCAAGACATCCTCTACTATACCCCTTGGATATGTGATAGATCGATCAGCCAATTGCAAAGAGATATTAGTTGGCTTTGGCTCCGGTAACCCAAGTTGCTTGAAAACAGACAAGGGCATAAGATTAATGCTAGCTCCCAAATCACACAAACACTTGCTGAAAGAAAGATTGCCAATAGTACAAGGAATGGTGAAACTTCCCGGATCTTTAAGCTTAGGTGGCAATTTCTGTTGCAAAACGGCACTACACTCCTCCGTCAATGCCACCGTTTCAAAATCTTCCAACCTTCTCTTCCGTGACAAAATATCCTTCATGAACTTTGCATATCTTGGCATCTGCTCCAATGCTTCAACAAAAGGAATGTTAATGGACAGTTTCTTGAAGACATCCATAAATTTCTGAAATTGTTTCTCTTGACTTTTCAGCAAACGTCCAGGAAATGGCGGAGGAGGATAGATCTGATTATTCTTTGAAGATTGCTCCGGAGTAGACTTTTCAACAGGTTTCTTGCTCTTCTCACCATCAAGCTGATCAGCCTCTGAATCAGATTTCTCAATTACTGGCATTGTAGATTTTTCAACCTGCTGATTCTGAACATCTTCATCTTCTTCAGTTGCTGATTTAGGATCACTCGTGACTTTTCCAGATCTCAAAGTAACTACATTAACCTGTTCTTTACTTTCCCTTCTGCCTGGATTAACCGCCGTATCGCTAGGAAGAGTTCCTTGTAGCCTATTGAGTAAGGCACTTGCAATTTGTCCGATCTGACTCTCCAATGTCTTGAGAGATGCTTCTTGACTCTTGAGAGTTGCTGCCTGACTCTTGCACATTAATCTCAACTCTTCTAATTCAGATTTTTCATTCGACTGATGGCTAGAACCAGTATGAAATTGTTGCTGCTGAAAACCAGGAGGTTGAAACTGTTGCCTTGGAGCATACAGTTGCTGAAAACCTGAAAAATTAAATGGCTCAACTCCGTACTGATGACCCTGAAACTGGTGATAAGACTGATGTGGATATTGATAATTTGGATCTGGTTCCTGTTGCCTTTGAAAATTGCTCACAAATTGCACCGATTCACTAGAGATGGCGCATTGACTCGTCTCATGTGCGCCAGCACATAGTTCACACACTCTCGCAACCTGAGGCACCCCATGCTTTGTCATAAAATCTAATTTCATATTAAGTGCCTCTAGCTGGGCTGCTAGAGCTGTAACTGTGTCAGCTCCCAGAATTCCTGCAACCTTGCCTTGTGGTAGTCTTTGAGTTGGATCATCTCAATTAGATCGTAAGCTTCCTCGTAGCTCTTAGCCCATAAGGCTCCTCCTGATGCTGCGTCTACCATTGGCCTAGATTCTGCTCCCAGCCCATTGTAAAAACAATTGATTACCATCCAGTTTTGCATCCCATGATGTGGGCATCTCCTGAGCATCTCCTTATAACGTTCCCAAGCCTCACACAGAGATTCTCCAGATTGCTGCTGAAATTGGGCTAGCTGATTCCTCAATGCTGTAGTTTTCGCCAAAGGGAAGAATTTAGTAAGAAACTTCTGAGCAAGATCCTCCCATGTAGTAATGGAACCAGGTGGTAGAGAGTGTAACCAGCCCTTAGCCTTATCCTTCAGAGAGAATGGGAAAAGTCTCAACTTGATAGCATCATCCGAAACACCATTAAACTTGAAAGTATCACAGATCTCGATAAAGTCCCAAATATGCATGTTAGGATCCTCCGTAGAAGCACCCCCAAACTGAACCGAATTCTGTAGCATCTGAATAGTGCCCAGCTTGATCTCGAAAGTGTTAGCTGCAATAGCTGGCCTGATACTACTAGATTGGATATCATTGATTTTAGGCTGAGAATACTCCTTCAAAGCCTTGACTGCTGCTGCATCTGCCATCTCTACTTTAGTTTCAAATTCCTCTTTCTTATCCTCTCTATTCTCTACAAGATCGTCTTCTATCAGTTCTTCCAAACGAGCCTGTGAACGTGTTCGCATACAAACCTAAGTACCTGCAAACACCACGAAACAAACAAACAAAGTAAGAATTCGAGTCAGTGAACGCTAACGACCACTATTGACAAGCACATAAACTAAAAATAAAACACCGATGATCCCCAGCAGCGGCGCCAAAAACTTGTTAACACAAAATCACGCAAGTATACGTGGTCACAAGTAATACAATTAAAGTTCGTTCCACTGAGATCTGGTTAAGTTTCAATCAGTAAATATGCCTATGCAACAATGTATTGTCTTAATTCACTGCTAAGACAAATAACAAATTGGGATTTTTAATTATCTAAATTAACTAAGATGCAAATTATAAAACTAAGACTTAAATTAACTAATAAGAATAGAAATCGAATTACTTATGAGAATAAAAACATGGGACTCTAACTTCATTATCTACTTCACTTAGAGTTGATGCCTTTAATCAATACACATGTGGGATTTGATATCTGATCGGACAACACGAAATAAGTAAAAGTTACCTCTCGGTATACTAGTACCAAACTACACATGCATCCACAAAAGAGATAGAAGATGGGTAGACACCAATTATGTTTAGACCCTATATCTCTATAGAATTTGAAAACATAAAGGTTTAAGCACAAGTTATCCACATAGATCACATATGGTAGCATAATATCTCTATTCATGCCACAAATCATGATGCTAAAACATTAACCTATCCTATGCTAGCATGGCAAGTTCTAAATCTCAAGATCCACTCTCGCTTCACAAGAGATTAACAATTCAATTTAGATGTTAGCTATGCATCTAAAAGCATTAAGATTAACCATACGAGGATATCAAGAATTCACCACACATAATCTTTAAAGCAATCAAACTACTAAGCTACATAAATACCTCCGTTAGAATTCCATGACAACAATTAGCCCATAATTGAACCGTTCATCGTCATGGGATTTGATGAAATCATGATAATAAACAAGATATGAATAAAAGAAACAATAATATTAATAAAATAGAAAGTTGAGAAAACAAATCTATAATCCAGAATAACACAAAAGATGAAGTAGATGTAGATCCGTTGCTTGTCACGAGCGTTGAATCCTTCTCTCCTTTTCTCCCTTGAAGATCTAAGCTATGATACAATAATAAAACTATGATAATGTGTATCTCCTATTACAATGGTATGATGTGTTTAAATAGGCTCTAAAAGTCTTCCCCAGCAAGAAAATACAAAAACAGAATTATAATAGAATTTCTGCAAAATACGTTTCCTAAACTGATTCTGTTTTTTAAGGAAAATTTGTAGCTGGCTTTTCTTCAGATTTTCTGGAACGTCCCAAACGTAATTGGACCTCTGGACCACCTTAGAATGATAGAGAATCTCGTTATCTTCGCGTGGACTACTTACGGGCTGAAAACGGACTTATAGAACTCAAGATATGGCCAAAACAGTGTAGACTGCGCAACCATTCTTAAAAATCCGAATTTCAATCAATTAATTCCCAAAAAATTATAGAAGCATCCACCTTAGTCAACATTCTCGTAAATCTGCACAACTAAGCAAAACACATCAAAACTACAAGAAACTTGAGTCCAAGACAATCAATTTAAGCCGATTTAGAATGTTCCAAGTGGATATAAAATCCACTTATGAGTGTTCCGCAACACCCTAACACGGAGGACGATTCTCCGTATCCCGTCGGTATTTCGGGCCATTTTTTTCAAAATCAGTATTTTGGGCAAAAACTTGTGAAAAATAGGTATTTTGGTCATTTTCTCAAAACTAAACACAATAACATTTACATTTTAGTTTATATATTCTTAATTAAATGGTTTAGTGTTAGTTACTTGAGTTAGGTCGGTAATACTGTGGCTTGTCTATCGAAGAACATGATCTTATAGACTTGTACTCCACGATCTTTACATTGTTTTTAAACACCGGAGAAGAAGAAGCCACGGACCCATTTAAGTTTACATAAATAGGAAAAAGAACACTTGCGATGTATATGTTAATTAATTAATAATGAATTTAAAACTTTATTTATAAAAAATCGGTCCCAAATTTTTAGAATTTGAAAAAAAATAGTATTTATCATCTCTCTTACGGGGATGACAAAAAAATCCAAGCCGACGGATACCGAGCCGAAACCCGAAAATTTGGATAACCCGAACCTGATTTTTCTAGATTTGGAAATGAATTTTAGACCCGAAAATTTTTAGATTTGGATTTGGATATTAGCTATACTGATCTGAAACCCGAAAACCGATCCAAACCCGACCCGAACCCGAAACCCGAAAAAAACCCGAATATAATATATATATATATATATATATATAGGCTAGTGATCAAATAGAAAATCCACTTATCACACCCCCAAACTTAAACCGATGCTTGTCCTCAAGCATAAACAATTACAACTAACTAACTAACTAGTACCACTTCCGTAGGTGATCACGGTTGTATTTGGCATATGCAACAAGCCCTTTAAACCCCTAGGCAGCCCTAGTGGACGAGTAAGGTCTCGTGAGGGCCTATAGCGAATGTACCCACAAAATCCATTTAACCTAATGCAATGCAATGCATGAATGCAACTAATATGCAAATGCACTTAATCTAATCTACCATACCTTCAAATCCTCTCATGCCATATCAACTTATGAATCAAAGTAAATACGCAATGTCTTGGTGTCGAAAGTGCAAATATTCACATAGTCTACTCAATGAACATGCATAAGTTCTCACAAGCCCATGTCAAGTGTAAGAATAAGTTAGTAAACATGCTAAGCCTACAAGAGTACATCTTTGAGACAACACTCGGGATCTCATACGCAAGAACAAGCAAACACTCACAATCCACTCACAAAGAATATTCACTCAAGAACAAGGGTAAGTGTATCACTCAATTCCAACAAAATTATAAACATGCTTGACATTTGGTATCAATCTAACTCTTAACACAACATACATCAATGACGATAATCAAAAGGTCTTTAATTGGGTTGTAACGGGGCTAGGGACAAGGTATGTCAAATAAGCCAAAACAGGTGAAGTGTCAAAAGCTAGTAAGTACCATAATAAATCATACACAACACCCTATTTTCCCCGCACATAATTTTTACTCAAAAAAGAAACTCGACTAGTCGACTACAATAGGATCACAACAAACACAAACATGCTCTCATAATATTTTTTTTTCTTTTTTTTTCTTTTCTTTTTTTTTTCTTGTTTTTTTTTCTTTTTTCCTTTTTTTTTTCGAGAGCTAAATATAACACAAACAATAATATAAACAATAAACAATGATCCCACAATTTTATTACACAAGCCGACTATCAAGTAAACAAACCCAATTTTCAATATTTTCCCCCAAAATTAAGACCAACAATAAACCCCTCCTTGCACACCTTATTACTCCCTTAAGCACTCTACTAGCCTTTGACAATGTGGGTCCAAATTAATGTAAGGCCAATACAAGAAAAAGGTCTAGGCAAGTAATGTGGTATGTCACCGAAAAAATAGGATTAAGCTCAACGGGTTAACTAGTTGATCATGTAAATATGGTGTGGTAATATGGGAAAATATGCGGTTATTCCTAATTGCCTTTATCATTTTAATCGTCAAATAATGTCATGCGTTTCAAGAAAGACCTCAAACAACTGCTAGCAATGCAAACAATCCATGGACACTCAAGCAAACGAATAAATTGCAAATTTGCAATAAGGCTCAAAATCTCACTTGGTGGAAAAACATACTCAATCCCAAGCAAAACATCTCTTTAATGCACCAACTTGTATTCAAAGCATGCAAACTAAATCATCTTGCACATATTCATGTCCTTCTAATCACTTACAACATTCAATAAGTCTACTAGCTTCAACTTACTAGTGTATGTGTGTGCACAAGAACAAAGCATATCACTTCTCAAACAAAAGCGTCAACAACACAAAATTCCTATCAAGCATGGGTGCAAATGCAAACTATTATGAACTCACATGACATACGATATAAAAACAGAATGTCCTATATGAAACAAACGTAGATATCACGAACATAAATGCATAATTTACTACTACTAATATGCAAAGCATGAAATCCTACATGAACACATACTACAACAACAACTACTAATCCCTCAAACCACCCCCAAACTTAGAATATTCAATGTCCGCATTGAATGGAAATAAAATCAAGGAATAGTAGAAAACATACCTAACCATATGAGTCCTCATCCTCCTCGGTTGAATCTGGTGGAGGGAACTGCATACAAGCTCCATAGAATGGCCACCTTGCCTAATACTACAAAATCCCAATTTACAAGAACACAAATTCGTTGTAAAAATAAGATTAGAGAAAGAGAATTACCCAATACGAATCAAAGAGGTGAACTTGCAATTAATTCCTCTTTAGAATTGAATTTTTAGAGATTAAAAAAAATAGAAGAGGAATTGGATTTGTATGTAAAGGTGGGTATATAATAAATAATAATAAAATAAGAATAAAAGATGATAATAATAAGAATAATAAATAATAATAAATATAATAATAA
Organism: Kitagawia praeruptora; assembly: GCA_037693485.1. Taxonomy (NCBI): domain Eukaryota; kingdom Viridiplantae; phylum Streptophyta; class Magnoliopsida; order Apiales; family Apiaceae; genus Kitagawia; species Kitagawia praeruptora. Next base: position 145,580,589 of record CM075353.1, read on the forward strand.
TAATAAATATAATAATAATAATAAATAATAATAATAAATAATAATAATAATAATAAATAAAAAAATAATAAGAATAATAAGAATAATAAGAATAAAATAATAATAATAAAATAATAATAATAATAATAATAATAATAATAATAATAATAATAATAATAATAATAATAATAATAATAATAATAATAATAATAATAATAATAATAATAATAATAGGAATTAGAATAAAAATAGGTTTAGAATTTTGGAGGAAAAGATGGGGAGTTTCTGAAATAGAAATAGGAAAAGAATTAGTGAGAATGGGGGTATAAAAAGAATGGGGGTGGAAAGATTTTTTTTTTTTATGCAACAGGTACAAACAGATCGCACAAACACCTGAAGGCACAGCGCTGAAAAAAATCTGACCACCTGATCCACGCGCAAGTTGCGCGTGTGGCGCGCAATTTGCGTTCATTGCAGATACGGCAGCGCAACTTGCGCGTCTGCCCTGCAATTTGCCTCCCAGTCAGTTGCGCAGGCGCAAGTTGCGCGATAGGAGCGCAATTTGCCTGCCACGTCAGTAACGCAGGTGCAACCTGCGTTACACACTAAAATTTCGATTTTTTTTTTTTAACACACTAAACACTCTTTTTTTTTATACTGATGCGGGTTGCCTCCCACCAAGCGCTTCTTTAACGTCAATAGCATGACGTTACTTCTCCAACTCATGACGGTTTCAAAAGAATAACCGAACCGTCCTCAACAGACAAACCATTCATACGAACGTGGACATCTTGATTGCTTGCTTTCCACAAATCACTTCCATCAGACTTCAACTTTATTTTACTACCCAACGACCAACTCTTCTTCTTTTTCTTCTTCACACTTCTAAGGTGCTTGTTCGACTCAACCGGCTGAACAAAATTTCATCTTCCTTATCATCGGTCTTCCACCTTCGCAACACGTTATCATGCACTTCTTCAAAAATCACTAGCTCATTATTTAAAAGGACATACCTCAAATGTGGTGGAAGTTTCCCAAACTGTACTTTCGAGAGATCTCGAACATAAGAACTGTCCGATTTCTCGCTCAGCAACTGATCAAACTTCTGTCTCTGACCCGTATCAACTATATCCACACTGCAACACTCTTCATCCTCTGTTGGAAATTTCATGGCCTTGAACACATTAAAGGTGACATTCTGATCTTGCACCCTCATTGTAAGCTCTCCTTTTTGCACATCAATCAAATTCTTTCCTGTAGCCAAGAACGGTCTTCCCAAAATTATGGGAAACTTCTTATCTTCTTCAAAATCCAAGATCACAAAATCAGCAGGAAATATGAGCTTATCAACCTTCACCAATACATCCTCTACTATACCCCTTGGATATGTGATAGATCGATCAGCCAATTGCAAAGAGATATTAGTTGGCTTTGGCTCCGGTAACCCAAGTTGCTTGAAAACAGACAAGGGCATAAGATTAATGCTAGCTCCCAAATCACACAAACACTTGCTGAAAGAAAGATTGCCAATAGTACAAGGAATGGTGAAACTTCCCGGATCTTTAAGCTTAGGTGGCAATTTCTGTTGCAAAACGGCACTACACTCCTCCGTCAATGCCACCGTTTCAAAATCTTCCAACCTTCTCTTCCGTGACAAAATATCCTTCATGAACTTTGCATATCTTGACATCTGCTCCAATGCTTCAACAAAAGGAATGTTAATGGACAGTTTCTTGAAGACATCCATAAATTTCTGAAACTGTTTCTCTTGAGTTTTCTGCAAACGTCCAGGAAATGGCGGAGGAGGATAGATCTGATTATTCTTTGAAGATTTCTCTGGAGTAGACTTTTCAACAGGTTTCTTGCTCTTCTCACCATCAAGCTGATCAGCCTCTAAATCAGATTTCTCAATTACTGGCACTATAGATTTTTCAACCTGCTGATTCTGAACATCTTCATCTTCTTCAGTTGCTGATTTAGGATCACTCGTGACTTTTCCAGATCTCAAAGTAACTGCATTAACCTGTTCTTTACTTTCCTTTCTGCCTGGATTAACCGCCGTATCGCTAGGAAGAGTTCCTTGTAGCCTATTGAGTAAGGCACTTGCAATTTGTCCGATCTGACTCTCCAATGTCTTGAGAGATGCTTCTTGACTCTTGAGAGTTGCTGCCTGACTCTTGCACATTAATCTCAACTCTTCTAATTCAGATTTTTCATTCGACTGATGGCTAGAACCAGTATGAAATTGTTGCTGCTGAAAACCAGGAGGTTGAAACTGTTGCCTTGGAGCATACAGTTGCTGAAAACCTGAAAAATTAAATGGCTCAACTCCGTACTGATGACCCTGAAACTTGTGATAAGACTGATGTGGATATTGATAATTTGGATCTGGTTTCTGTTGCCTTTGAAAATTGCTCACGAATTGCACCGATTCACTGGAGATGGCGCATTGACTCATCTCATGTGCGTCAGCACATAGTTCACACACTCTCGCAACCTGAGGCACCCCATGCTTTGTCATAAAATCTAATTTCATATTAAGTGCCTCTAGTTGGGCTGCTAGAGCTGTAACTGTGTCAACTCCCAGAATTCCTGCAACCTTGCCTTGTGGTAGTCTTTGAGTTGGATCATCTCAATTAGATCGTAAGCTTCCTCGTAGCTCTTAGCCCATAAGGCTCCTCTTGATGCTGCGTCTACCATTGGCCTAGATTCTGCTCCCAGCCCATGGTAAAAACAATTGATTACCATCCAGTTTGGCATCCCATGATGTGGGCATCTACTGAGCATCTCCTTATAACGTTCCAAAGCCTCACACAGAGATTCTCCAGATTGCTGCTGAAATTGGGCTAGCTGATTCCTCAATGCTGCAGTTTTCGCCATAGGGAAGAATTTAGTAAGAAACTTCTGAGCAAGATCCTCCCATGTAGTAATGGAACCAGGTGGTAGAGAGTGTAACCAGCCCTTAACCTTATCCTTCAGAGAGAATGGGAAAAGTCTCAACTTGATAGCATCATCCGAAACACCATTAAACTTGAAAGTATCACAGATCTCGATAAAGTCCCAAATATTCATGTTAGGATCCTCCGTAGAAGCACCCCCAAACTGAACCGAATTCTGTAGCATCTGAATAGTGCCCGACTTGATCTCGAAAGTGTTAGCTGCAATAGCTGGCCTGATAATACTAGATTGGATATCATTGATTTTAGGCTGAGAATACTCCTTCAAAGCCTTGACTGCTGCTGCATCTGCCATCTCTACTTTAGTTTCAGATTCCTCTTTCTTATCCTCTCTATTCTCTACAAGATCGTGTTCTGCCAGTTCTTTCAAACGAGCCTGTGAACGTGTTCGTATACAAACCTAAGTACCTGCAAACACCACGAAACAAACAAACAAAGTAAGAATCCGAGTCAGTGAACGCTAACGACCACTATTGACAAGCACATAAACTAAAAATAAAACACCGATGATCCCCGGCAGCGGCGCCAAAAACTTGTTAACACAAAATCACGCAAGTATACGTGGTCACAAGTAATACAATTAAAGTTCGTTCCACTGAGATCTGGTTAAGTTTCAATCAGTAAATATGCCTATGCAACAATGTATTGTCTTAATTCACTGCTAAGACAAATAACAAATTGGGATTTTTAATTATCTAAATTAACTAAGATGCAAATTATAAAACTAAGACTTAAATTAACTAATAAGAATAGAAATCGAATTACTTATAAGAATAAAAACATGGGACTCTAACTTCATTATCTACTTCACTTAGAGTTGATGCCTTTAATCAATACACATGTGGGATTTGATATCTGATCGGACAACACGAAATAAGTAAAAGGTACCTCTCGGTATACTAGTACCAAACTACACATGCATCCACAAAAGAGATAGAAGATGGGTAGACACCAATTATGTTTAGACCCTTATCTCTATAGAATTTGAAAACATAAAGGTTTAAACACAAGTTATCCACATAGATCACATATGGTAGCATAATATCTCTATTCATGCCACAAATCATGATGCCAAAACATTAACCTATCCTATGCTAGCATGGCAAGTTCTAAATCTCAAGATCCACTCTCGCTTCACAAGAGATTAACAATTCAATTTAGATGTTAGCTACGCATCTAAAAGCATTAAGATTAACCATACAAGGATATCAAGAATTCACCACACGTAATCTTTAAAGCAATCAAACTACTAAGCTACATAAATACCTCCGTTAGAATCCCATGACAACAATTAGCCCATAATTGAACCGTTCATCGTCATGGGATTTGATGAAATCATGATAATAAACAAGATATGAATAAAAGAAACAATAATATTAATAAAATAGAAAGTTGAGAAAACAAATCTATAATCCAGAATAACACAAAAGATGAAGTAGATCTAGATCCGTTGCTTGTCACGAGCGTTGAATCCTTCTCTCCTTTTCTCCCTTGCAGATCTAAGCTATGATACAATAATAAAACTATGATAATGTGTATCTCCTATTACAATGGTATGATGTGTTTAAATAGGCTATAAAAGTCTTCCCCAGCAAGAAAATACAAAAACAGAATTATAATAGAATTTCTGCAAAATACGTTTCCTAAACTGATTCTGTTTTTTAAGGAAAATTCGTAGCTGGTTTTTCTTCAGATTTTCTGGAACGTCCCAAACGTAGTTGGACCTCTGAACCACCTTAGAATGATATAGAATCTCGTTATCTTCGCATGGACTGCTTTCGGGCTGAAAACGGACTTATAGAACTCAAGATATGGCAAAAACAGTGTAGACTGGCAACCCTTCTTAAAAATCCGAATTTTAATCAATTAATTCCCAAAAAATTATAGAAGCATCCACCTTAGTCAACATTCTCGTAAATCTGCACAACTAAGCAAAACACATCAAAACTACAAGAAACTTGAGTCCAAGACAATCAATTTAAGCCGATTTAGAATGTTCCAAGTGGATATAAAATCCACTTATCAGTGTTCCGCAACACCCTAACACGGAGGACGATTCTCCGTATCTCGTCGGTATTTCGGGCCATTTTTTTCAAAATGAGTATTTTGGGCAAAAACTTTTGAAAAATAGGCATTTTGGTCATTTTCTCAAAACTAAACACAATAACATTTACATTTTAGTTTATATATTCTTAATTAAATGGTTTAGTGTTAGTTACTTGAGTTAGGTCGGTAATACTGTGGCTTGTCTATCGAAGAACATGATCTTATAGACTTGTACTCCACGATCTTTACATTGTTTTTAAACACCGGAGAAGAAGAAGCCACGGACCCATTTAAGTTTACATAAATAGGAAAAAGAACACTTGCGATGTATATGTTAATTAATTAATAATGAATTTAAAACTTTATTTATAAAAAATCGGTCCAAATGTTTAGAATTTGAAAAAAAATAGTATTTATCATCTCTCTTACGGGGATGACAAAAAAATCCGAGCCGACGGATACCGATCCGAAACCCGAAAATTTGGATAACCCGAACCTGATTTTTCTAGATTTGGAAATGAATTTTAGACCCAAAAATTTTTAGATTTGGATTTGGATATTAGCTATACCGATCTGAAACCCGAAAACCGATCCAAATCCGACCCGAACCCGAAAAAAACCCGAATATATATATATATATATATAGGCTAGTGATCAAATAGAAATCTCACTTAAAATAGAAACTAGAAACCAACACTAAATAAATTATATTTCATTTAATCTAATGGCCCCACCTGCAGGGCACCTTCAAAAAAAGTATTTAAAATTATTGGCTCCATCCAGCAAAAAAAAAATATATTGTTCATGCTGACGTCAGCAGTGAACAGTAATTTTTTTATTTACTGAATGGAGCTAGAATATTATAAACTTTTTGTATTGGGTCCTCCTAGTTTGGTCATTAGATTAGCTTTAAATATTAGATTAGGGTTTAGTTTCTAGTTTCTATTTTAATTTGGTTTCTATTTGAGTAAGTCCCTATATATATATATATATATATATATATATATCCTAAATTTAATTTAAAATTTATACACATCCAAATATTCATGCTAACTATTTTGTGATGATATTACCTAATTTTCTAATAATTTGATTTTCCCCATCTTTTTTAAGTAGTTTGTAGAATTACTTGATAAATTAAATAAAATTAGGAAAAAAAGTCAAAATTTGATTTAAAATTCATACACAAGTAGTCATACTAACTAATTTTGTGAAGAATTTTACCTTACTTCCACTAATTTTCTAATAATTTGATTTTCCATTCATTTTTAAGAACTTTGTAAAATAAATTACAAAATTAAATTAAAATAGAAAAAAAGCCACAATTTGGATAAAAATTCATGCACACCCAATTAGTCATACTCACTATGAACATTACAAAACAACTAAAAATTATAGTAACAGTAGTAGTACTAGTACTAGTAAGGATGTTAGAAATTTTAGAAATTTTAAGTTTGGTTGACTATGGTTTAGGGTTTCTAGGGTTTCGATTTTCAATTTTTTTTAAAATATTTCTATACGATCCAACCGTATGGATGTTAAGATCAATCCTTTTCAATGTTATTGCCAAAATTTCAGAAAAAAATAAATTTATTTGATTTTGTAATTTAATGGTCAACGACTCAACTTGTACTTTGGCTAGTACTCCTAAACAAGGTTTCGTCCCTGATTCCTGTTTCAATTTTTTTCAAAATATTTATCAACGATCCAAGATGTTAAAATCCATCCTTTTAAATGTTATTGTCAAAGTTTCAAAAAAAAAATTATTTGATAGGTTAATTTAACGGTCAACTAGTATTTTGACTAGTACCCATTAAAAATTTAAAGAATTAATTATTAATTTATAAATTCTAAAATAGAAAAATATAAGTTATATGTATATATATATATATATATATTACATTATTTGGAATGTATAAAAATATAAGTTATATATATATATATAGGCAATTGCTCAAATGAGACCCCCTTATTGTGAGAACTGAGAGCTTTCTATTTTGTACTATATTACTTAATCTGGACCACACAAATCTAATCTAATTATATTAATACTCACCCTGTTAATTTCCCACGACCCCCCGCCCCCCACCCCCACCCCCACCCCCACCTGTACCCCCAAGCCCACCGCCACCGCCACCGGAATCGGTCATCTTCTCAGGCGAACAACACCACCTCCTCTTCCTTTTCGATGTCTGGCCCCGCAGGGTCACCGTCTTCATTTCCCATATCTCTCTCTGTCTCTCTTTATGTCTATCCTCATCTCTCTCTCTCTCTCTCTCCATCTCCGACCAATTCTCTCTACCTCTCTCTCTTCTCTCTCTCCCTCTCTCTCCTTGTAATATTAAACTCTATCATTTTAAAAGCTCGATATTGAAACACCCTTCCTCTATGGCTTAAATGTTTTGACTAGGCTGTATAGGCTAGGGAAATGGTGACGATGACTCAGATCTGGTGAATTTGATACTATTACGAACGTAAATCTGAATTTTTGTAATGATTTTGTGCCCAGAATTTTTGGTGATTTGGGTGTAAAATTAGTGATTTGCCTTTAAATTCTGGATCAAAATTTTAGTTTGGTCATTCTGTAGCTATTGGTGGTGATTGTGATATGAAATATTGGTGATTTGTATTGATTTTTTTGGTGATTTGCTTTGAATATTCGGTGATTTGGTGGTGGTGGCGACCAGAGATGGTGATGCTGTGATTTGTCTTGTCTCATATCTGTTTTTTTTTTATGGTTTATGGTCGAATTTTTGATGATTTGTATTTAATTTTTTGGTGATTTTCTTTGAATTTTTGGTGATTTTGACCGAAACTTGGTGATTCTATGGGTGATAGGAGTGGTGGTGATTCGGTGATAGGTGGTTGTGGTGTGGTGGTAATGGAGTGACGAAGATGATGGTTAATTGTTATGAATTTTTGGTGATTTGTGTGTAATATTGGTGATTTGGGTGTATTCATACTACCCAGTTGCTCGATAGCATGGACATGTTTAAATATCCTGTAGGCTGGCAAAAGGGATGCTTTTCATGTGATGGATGAAACATATTAACCAATGCTAATATATTGGTGTTTTCCTGTTTTCATGTAGACAACACCAATGCTGGTGGATCGGTTTTTGAGATTTAAACAAACTAAAGTACGTTTCTCTTTATCATTTTGGTGAGCACTAAATGTATATACTGGTGGTGGCTTTTTGACTTTCTGTTTGGGCTCTAGCAAGGTGGCCACAGAGAGGTACAAAAACTTCCCTTCAGGAATGACGACCTCAGGATCTTGACCAACTTCCACCACAAGTCCTGTCACAAAACAAAATCATATAGTAAATTTCACATTCATAAACACATACATAAATATTAAATCAAGTCTCGTAGTATATTAGAATATAGGATTACCCCAATCCTCCATCACAAATCACGAACAACAAAACCCGGATGAATGTCGGAGATGTATGTCTCAGGCGGTGGCGCAATTCAACATGGCAATACTCTGTATACTCTGTTGAAGAAAGGATAGCGTGTGTTCTCAATATATATAAGAATAAAGTGGCCCAATGTGCAGTTCTCAATATAAGAGGGGTCTCATTTGAGTAGCCCCCTATATATATAATATGTATATTACATTATTTATAATGTATAAAATATTAAAAGTGTATTGTTTAATTCAAGAATAAAAAGAATTAGAGTTTAATAATCAGAAAAATGTAAATAGATTAGGGATTTAGGGACTAGGGTACTTCAATTCACTCGACAGTCGTGAATCGAGTAGTCGACAAAACTTCAAAACTTCGCCACCGCGGCGACCGCGAGAGACTGTCCAGACTTCAGATTTGAGATTCCAGTATTCCACGACAGACATACTAGGATTCAAAGGTTAGCCCCTAATTTACTTTTCTTATTTCACTTTTGATCTCGATTAAGAGTTTGATTAAGAGCTGTTTCGATCTCGATTTAAATCTTTAATCTTGAGGAATCTTTATTTAGATGTTTAATTAATTAAACCTAGAATCTTTTATTAGTTATGTATATCAATATCATATACATATGTTAATCCTGATGTTTGTGTATCTTTAATTCGTTTTCTATCTTTATTTCGTATATAGTAATAATAATATATATAGCTAGTATTTCGATTCTCAGTCCATTCCGGATGTAAATTCTCAACCGTCATCAATGCTGGAGCTACAATCAGCCCCTGCTGTTACTGGCACTAACAGTAATTCAAGCCCTGAACCTCATGTGATTGAAATCAGTAATAATGATGATGCAGGTTTCAATTTTGAAAGAGCTTATACCTGAGAATGACCAGAAGAGGGATAGAGCTACATTCTTGTCGGAGGTCAGGAGCTTAAGCATTTATAGCTACTCTTGTTAAAATGTATTAACTACTTTTTCTGTCACAAAGAAATTATTGCACCAAGTCTCGAGTAACTTATATAGTAATGGCAGAACTTCTTCTGAGTAATAAACAATTGGTTCAGCAATCAAGTAAACAATGATTAAATGTTTGTAGCTCCTGTTGCAATCAGTTTCAAGTTTAATCCAAAAATAATGCACTACTCCAGATTGGTGCTACTTTTGTAGTAATACCTAGGTACTAAAAGCAGTGCATGTCCTGGATTTTTATTTACCCTTGATTTATGGTAGAATTGTGCTATATGCAGATTATTGAGTACATCCAGTTTTTACAAGAGAGGGTTCGAATGTTCGAGACGACATACCAATGGATGCTGCTAATCTGCTATTGTTATTTTATTGTTGTTGAATCTACTATTAAACTGATGTAATTTGATTGTGCAACTAGGATAATGATGTAATGTTAATGATGAATGTAATTGTTAAGAACTTATTTGCTGAATTTTTATTTGCTGCCAGAAAGTTTAAATTGTTAATGGTGGCTAATGGGCAATGTTAAATTATATTGTTAAATTGCTGATTTTCGGGTTTTGGATTTCGGATTTTGGGTATCCATATCAGATCTTTCGGGTTTCGAATTTCGGGTATCTATATCAGATTTAAATTTTCCGGATTTTGTGTATATCCGAATCCGATCCGAAATCCGTTGGATCGGATTTTGATATTAATTTTCGTGTATTTTTCGGGTTCGGATCGGGTTCGGGTAGGATAAAAAATTTAGGGTTTGGATGTGGATATTGCCATATCCGAGCCTATCCGACACGATTCCCGTCCCTACTCTCTTACCTTTAAGATACCAGTTAGGCTGTGAAAACCCGGGTCAAATCCCGAGTCGAATCCGAAATAATCCAAAGTAAACTGGCCGAGTTGCAACCAACTTGGGTACCACAAGCCCACCATAGGTCCCCAAAAGATCATGATTTGTTGGTGTAATTAGTAGTAGTACTAATTGCAACCAACTTGGGTAGTCCACAAGCCCACCATAGGCCCCCAAAAGATCATGATTTGTTGGTGCAATTAGTAGTAGTACTTTGCCAAAATAAGCCAAAGTAAAATGGCCTAATTGCAACCAACTTGGGTAGTCCACAAGCCCACCATAGGCCCCCAAAAGATCGTGATTTGTTGGTGCAATTAGTAGTAGTACTTTACCTTATGAACTGAACAAAAGTTTCAAATTTCCTCGATGTGGGACTGGGATGTTACAAACTCCCCTACTTAGCCATTGTGGGATAATACCGGTTGGCTTCGTGTCCCCACCCGGACCTCTGTCCATTGTGGGATAATACCACCAACCTTCGTGTCCCCACCTCCGGAAACTTGACAAATCAATCTTTCGACGGTCGGCTCTGATACCATATGTGAAAACCCGGGTCAAATCCCGAGTCTTTTTCGAAAATTGAGTCAAGTACCGATTTCGAATCGGAAATAAGCCAAAATAAACTGGCCTAATTGCAACCAACTTGGGTAGTCCACAAGCCCACCATAGATCCCCAAAAGATCATGATGTGTTGGTGCAATTAATAGTAGTACTTTGCCTTATGAACTGAAAAGAAGTCCCAAATCTCCTCGATGTGGGATTGGAATGTTACATAGGCGATTTGGAATTACGTTTAAAAAATTAGAATTTAGTAAAATCTACAGGCACCAGAAGTGGCACGTGGGGAAGAACAGGGGAGTCCAGCTGATATATGGGCACTTGGTTGTACAATTTTTGAAATGGCCACCGGGATGTCACCGTGGCCTAGTGTCAATGGTGATCCACTCTCAATTCTTTACAAAATTGCATATTCAGGAGAATTGCCAAATTTTCCAGTTTTTCTCTCTACAAAAGCAAAAGATTTTCTTAGCAAATGTTTGCAAACAGATCCGAAATCACGATGGACAGCTAAACAACTCATCAACCACCCATTTGTCGAAGAATTCAATTTAAGCCAAAGGCAAAATCAAAAGTCCACTACAAGTTCTCCAACAAGCATTCTTGATCACAGGGCTTGGACATCCACAGAAGAATCTGAAACAATGGATGATATTTTCGAAACAAAATCATCATCTTCATCCACGCAAATAGGAGGGCTGTGGTTAAATTCAAAAGCACCAAACTAGAAATGGGAGGAAACGTAGATCACAATTAGAGACCATGTTGAAGGTATGAAACAACACAAGAATGTGGAGGGCAGGTGATGATTTGGAGCTGGAATGGAGCTGAAACAATACAAGAATGGTTGGTGATGATTTGGAGCTGGAAAATTTTTGTAAATTTTTGAAATCTTGGGTAAAAATATTGTTAGTTGTAGAAATTGTAGTAGTAAAATCTTGTTGGCTGTACAGAAAATAGTTGCAACTACTAATTAGTAGTGGTTATATATAGAGATCTAGTAACTTTTTTGAATACATTTCAATAAAAACGTGGTTAAGCTAATCAATAGATTAGTATATGATTTTTTTTTCTTTTCTTTGCTATTACGAAAACTTAGGTAATAGTAAAAGTGAGGACTTCCTGCACATTACAAGAAATTTGGCAAATTATGACGGCCAACTTGCGACAGAAGCATTTTTCGCGCCTAACTTACGACGGAATCTCAAATCTGTCGTAAATTTCGCTCTCAACTTACGACAAAAATGAAATTCATCGCAAGATAATTATTTCATTAAAAAAATTTAGTACCAAACAATTAAAATTTAATTGAAAAATAATTGCAATGAACTTGTCCGTCGTAAATTCATTTTAGCAGCGAACTTACGACGGAATTTCCGTCGTAAATTTCGATATTTTAATAAAATTTAATTGTAAAAAAAATTACTTTTCCTGATGGCGAAACGACGTCGTAGTGAACTTACGACGGAATTTCCGTCGTAAATAAACTTACGACGGAAATTCCCTCCGTCATTATTTTGTTTATTTTTAATTAAATTTAATTACAAAATGAATTACTTTTCCTTATGATAAAATGACGTTGTTTAGTAGTGAACGTACGACGGAAATTCGGTCGTAAATTTACTTATTGTAATTAAATTTTGTTGTAAAATGAATTATTTTTTTGATGTGAACTTACGAAGGGAAAAATCCGTCGTAATTCTGGGTTACTGACGACCGATTAAGAAGATCGTCGTAATTCTGGGTAACTTATGATGAAATATCCGTCATAAGTTACCCAGAATTATGACGATCTTCTTAATCCGTCGTAAATATATTTAGGATTCTTCAGTATTTTTTCTTATTTTGTATACATCAACCACATAGAATAATTTTTTATTTTTTGAAACTTTGGGAATATCATTTAATTAGATATGTCTCGACATTTGTACGGTTGTATCGTTGAGAAATATTTTTTAAAAAATGGAAACAATAATATGGGACGAAGCACTAGTTACTAGTAGTACTCAGAATAGTAGTGATCTACTAAGATCTACAACCAAATTAATATTTTATTTTTTGAAATTTAGAAATATCATTAAATTAGATATATATATATATATATATATATATATATATATATATTGACATCCGTATGGTTGGATCATCGATAAATATTTTTTTAAAAACGAAACAACAATTTGGAAAAAGTACTTGTTAGTAGTACTAGTCAAATCAGTAGTTGGCTCCTAATTTTACCATCTAAATTAATATTTTATTTTTTTAATTTTGGGAATATCACTAAATTAGATATATATTGACATCTGTAAGGTTGGATCATCGATAAATATTTTTTTAAAAAAATAGAATCAACAATCTGGGACAAAATATAAGTTTACTATCCAAATTAATTTTTTATTTTTCGAAATTTAGGTTCAAAAGGTTAAAGTTAAAGTAAGGTCAATACAAGAAAAAGGTCTAGGCAAGTAATGTGGTGTGTCACCGAAAAAATAGGATTTAGCTCAAAAGGTTAACTAATTGATCATGTATACATGGTGTGGTAATATAGGGAACATGAGATTATCCTTAAATGCCTTTATCATATTATCATCAAATAATGTCCTGCGTTTCAAGAAAAGTCTCAAACAAATGCTAGCAATGCAAACAACATGTGGACACTCAAGAAAACGAATATAAAATGCAAAAGATATGCATATAGGCTCAAAAGCTCACTTGGTGGTAAAGCATAATCATTCCCAAGGAAAATTCTCTCTAACGCACCTACTTGTACTCAAAGCATGCAAACCGAATCATCTTGCACGTATTCATGTCTTTCCAATTACTTACAACATTCTATAAGTCTACCAGCTTCAACTTACTAGTGTATGTGTGTGCACAAGAACAAAGCATATCACTTCTCAATCAAAAGCGTCAGGAACACAAAATTTCTATAGCGTGCATGGATGCATCAAGCTAATTTACAACAAGTAATCTTCACAAGGCTAGAATTATTTTTGTCTTTTAAAATTTTTAACTTTTTTATTTGTTTTTTTACTACTACTACTACACCACCACATAGCCCAAACAAATACTATCTAACATAAACACACCCCCCCAACTTAGCATGTTCTTTGTCCTAAAGAACAACAATCATAATCCATATTAAACTAATACCGAAATCTTGGATTGCCTTCCAAGAAGCACTTGTTTATTGTCATTAGCTCGACTTATTTACAAAAGTAGTGATACTAGTGAGAAGAAAAAGGAAACAAATGTACATACTTACGAATCATTAACAACTGTCTGATGTGTCTACATACCTTTGATCCATAAAAATGTAAGAAAATTTTTATGATCTCCACATGCTCGAGAGACTTGGAAATATCAAAATAGCTAGAAAAGTCGTCAGAATAATCATCATAAGTACGACTCATAAACTCCTCCCAAATTGGATCCTTATATTTCAGAGCAAGATTTTCAATTTTATCAAATTTGAACTCCTTCTCAATTTTAACTGGACACTCGTCAATTTTTATCTTGTCTACAAATGTATTAAGCTCAACAATATTTTCTAAATTTGGCAGAATTTCAGTTGCATCCAATTTATCAGTATCACGCATGGGACAATCATCAACTATACAAGTAGACTCATCGAACACAAAATTATCATCAATTGCTAAACAAGAATCATGGATCATTGGAAAATTGACACAAGGAGGAATTTCAAGACAACCGTTATGCATCACAAGTTGTACTTCCATAATAAAACTATTCCTTTTAGCATTCTCCTCGTACCAACCTATTGATTCTGGTTCACATGGACAATCATTCGTACTAGCAATCTTAAAAGTTGGGTCATCAAAGTGTTTAAAAAGTCCCAAAGAAAGTAAAGAAGGATTAGAATGAATTAAGCTCTCATCAACATCATTGCACATGTATGGATAAGGATCATAATATTGATTTTCAAAGGTACATGAAAAATCTGTACTAGGTGGGTATGGAGCATAGTATGAGTTCTCAGAATAGAACGAATTCACCTGATATGGATTAAAATCCTCATAACAATTGAATTATTGGTAAGGATTGAAGACTTGATATCGTTCTTGATCACCAAAGATATTCTGAGCGTTATTCCAACCATAGTTGTTATCCATGTTGTCTCTCTAATTCAAAAACTTGCTCTAGGTTGCTCAAAAAAACCTGCAGACACACCAAAAAAACAAAAGAAGGAAAAAAAAACTATATACAATGATAAAATCCAAACTACAAGAAACAATTAACTCAAAATCAATATTGTTGTCTTCCCCGGCAGCGGCGCCAATTTATTGATGTGTATTTTTGCGAAGTTCGTTCACAGGGAAGGACTGATATCAATACCAATTCTAAGTCTTTTATCTCTTACAGTTCAGAAGTGTGGTGAAATATTATGGTGGTTTATGTTTATCTACTAATTAATCTAATAAATAAATAAAAACTATATAATATATATGAGAGAAAATAATCTAAGAATTAGGGTTCTTCAATTGGCTATCATGCATGTCTAATTTGTGCCTCTTGTTTTGTTAAAAACAATCCTTTTAATTTTTATAAAATCCTCTCCTAAGGTAAATAATAGTGCCTACAATGATCCCTTAATCTCCACTCCCATGGTCAATCAAGGTACAACTATAGACTATTATGAACCAAGGATTATCAGTTTCACAATTCGCATATCAATCTCCTGATCTAATAATTAAATTGTGTCTATCATATCATGTACTAGAATTACAACTCCTCTCCCGATTCGTTATAATTCCTAGGGATTCAATTAAAAGTTCGCGACTCTTCAAATTGTATAAAGCGATCAATGACAGAATAACAATAACAAGAAAACCACAATACAATCAGACAAACTCAATAAGCTAACGAATACTATCCAACTCTTGGATAAAGGGATTAGCTACTCATAATAAGATAAAACAAATATAAATTATAAACGCAAATTATGAGTTTAAGAATTGAAGTACAAAGAGTACAACTTGAATAGTTCCGTTGAAGTCCACATGAATCCCTTCACTCCTTCTTCCAATCTCGTTATCAAGTGTTTCTCTACCCTCTCTCTCTCTATATCACGATCTCTCTCGTTCCAAGTTCCAAGAATCATACGCAAGAAAACCCTCGTAATCTCCTTTAATGTTCGACTCCATATTTTAAAAGTCATACATGGTAAACTAAAAACTAATTACAATTAAAATAAATAAATTTATTTATATCCAGCAAGACCCCTGAATGCGATGCTCAGGCCCCCGAGCTTGCTGCAGGTTCCCTCAAGGCCCCTGGGTGCGAGGCTCAGGGCCCATGACCCCAAAAAGTGAAGTTTCTAATCTGCTCAGGGCCCCTGAGTGTGAGGCTCAGATCCTGACGCTCCAAATACTAAAAATTCTGGTTTGTTCAAGGCTTTGAGCAAGGCCCAGGACCTATTTTCTCCAATTGTTATCTTTTTCCAACGTGTCTTTTTGTCCCTTACACCTTGCTCCTCTGGAATTTCCTAAAAACATAAAAAACATCCACTTAGCATCCATCCAAGTTAAATAACAACTAACATTATTCATATAGGACTAAAACATAAAAAACAAGGCTAAATGAGGATTAATATGAAGCAAAATGTCTATATTTTAACCATACATCAAATACCCCCAACTTAATCTATTCTCGTCCTCGGTAAAACTCATATAATATAATTATATACAACTAACTAGTACCAGTTCCGTAGCTGATTGCGCATATGCAACAATCCATTTAAAGCCCTAAGTAGCCCTTTAAACAAAATATCTATATTTTAACCATACATCAATATGTTAAACTAATTTTAATAAGAATAATTAATTTTTTTAACCATCGATCACATGTTAAGTTCAAAAATAAATGTTTAATGTTTATTATTGTGCTAAACATATTTTGGATACATGCATTGTCAAATTTTTTTATCAATAATTTTTTCAACAAACTAAAATAATTTTAAATTTATTTTCAAAAAATTAAAGAGTTTAATATATGTAAAAAATAAATGATTAAAATATATTTCGTGAATAAGAAGTTTCTTTCTAGTAGTTTAGTTCGGTATAATTCACTTTTTTTTCTCTAACTCACAATCCAATCCATTGTATACCTACTAATTTAGTTATTATGTCCATATAATTATAATGTAACTCTCCAAACTCAAGACCAAAAAAAATAATATTATTGGATTTATAAACATAAATGCATGTAATTATAATGGGAAGAAAGATGAACATGACTAAAAAAATAAGATTTTTTTAAAAGATATTTTAAGTATATATTGAGATGTATAATGAAAAAATGTTAGATTCTTCAAAATTATTTATAGTAGAAAAATCTCCAACCGTGATCAAATTATTTGGGTATTATGTGCCAAAATTTGATGAAATGTACTCCTAAGACTACTACAATGGCTGTTAATACAATCAAACGTTAATATATTTATATTTATATATAATAAATTTATCTAAAGTAATGATATTTTTTTTCTTGGTAACATTTAGATTGACGACATATATACTGTATAATTTACTAGCATTTTGCCCGTACTTCGTACACGACTTCTTATTTAATTTAAAATGATAATACCAAAAATTTAACAAATTTGATTGATTTCTTAAAACATCTTATTTAATTTAAATTGACAATACCAAAAATTTAACAAATTTGATTGATTTCTTAAAAAGATATTGTATGCAATTATATAAATAATCAATTCTTAGCAAGATATTATATATAATTATATAAGTATTTAATAAAATAATGATATGCTAAAATTTATATAAAAAAGTAGCATACAATTCTATGTTAACAATGTTGAAAATTTATTTAATCCATCAAAATCTGCAATAAAAATAATAAATATTTTTACAAATATTGTTCTCTAATTGAAAACAATAATAAATTGTCTTCATTATTCAAATGCGGAAATGAAAATTCCTTCACCCCAATGACTCCAAAACATTAAATGACTCCAAAACATTAAACCTCATATAATATCAAGAACATGTTATATTAACTATGAGACCTCATAGTTAATATAATGTGTAAATGTTGGAGAACAATGAGATCACATTTCAAGCAATTTTTAATTTTTTTTGTTAATTTTTTTATGAATGGATAGAGGGTAGAATTATAAGACTTTTGTGTGAAGATGCCCCTAGCGGGGCCCTTTAAAATAGTTTGAAATGTAGCGAATATGTGTGTTCTCACTGTTCTCATTTTAATTTTTTTTATTAATTTTTTTATGAGTGGATAGAGGGTAGAATTATATGACTTTTTTTTTGTGAAGATGCCCCTAGCGGGGCCCTTTAAAATAGCTTGAAATGTAGTGAATATGTGTGTTCTCACTGTTCTCATTCTCACCTGAGCGTGACCATTAAACTGTATTAGTAAATTCATGTATGAAAAAACAGTGTATATATATTATTAATATAGATTCTTTTATTAAAAATAAGTAAATTATACAATTAAATAAGCAAGCCAAAATATTAGATAAATATTCTACTAGATTTATTGTTTATGTTCAAATTAAGGTCTTTCACCATGGCTGACTTTATTATATTAAAAGTATGTTCTTATTGAAATGAATATAATAATTTGAATTTGAATATATTTTTAAACTACTTATTTTGATGGGTTGTTAATTTTTTTTGTGATCAACTTAGAGGGGTAACCAAAAATAAAATTAATTGGAATACATAAACCCATTACCCACGTTATGATAAACAATACCTATAAAATGGAAGTTGCTTATGTGGTTCAGACTTGTTAATTACTTCAATTATACTTCATTAGCTTGATCATCATGTGGACCATCTTTCTTTTTATCACTTATGTTGCTGCTATGTAGTCTATCTGTAACTAACATCTTTCTTTTTATCACTTATGTTGTTGCTATGTAGTCTATCTGTAACTAAACATCTCTCTCTGCTTGTAATCTATATTTATAAATGCAAACTTCTTCTTGTATTGTATTTTGTTTTCAATATTTAAAATTATGTAGCTGGAGGAGAAGAGAAAGGCTGGAGGTACAATCGTAGTACTACAACATTACTTAAAATAAGTATAATATCATATTAGAATTTTTTGTTTCAATCTAAATTGGGTTGCTCCAAATGCTGTGTAATGATAAAAAGGGGCATTAAATAAATAAAGAAGATTAAAAATACGAAGGATAATACTGTTTACCAAAAACACAGGTCTCCGCAAGAAGCTCACTTATTCACTTTTATCTTCAAATAATGTATGATTACAAATTATAACAATCACATTTTCCATAACCTATTCTCTCTCAAAAAGCCAACTAAACTGAAAAAGGGAAAAGTTAGTGCTTTTATATTTTAATATGGAGCTCAAGTCAAAGTGCTAAATATGAGATCATATATGAAGTGAAATTGAACGCGAGTAAAGAAGATATTTAGAGCATCAATAAGAGCAATGTTACCTGACCCATAGGGTGAGGCTTGTGACATGGGTCTGAGCTTCTAAATATGCTATTCCATAGTCCCTTCGGAGACATCCGATAAAAAGTATGTTATTCCATAAGACCTTCTGGTACGTAGCATGTCTACCCCATGAACATTAAGTTGAACAAATCCATAACGAACATAAACTTGCTTGAAAACAAAATAATGTCTATAAGTATCAAACTGAGTCCCAAGATTATTTACAAATAACATGGTCCATACTGTGTCAATGTTATTAACTGGTAATCTTTCCAACTACCTTTGTTATTACGACATGTAAAATAAAAAATTGAAAGGCCAAGCAAATATTTTAAAGATACCATTCTGGTGTCCTGTATATTATTATAACATCGGGTAATTCATTAAAACTTTAATTCTTAAATTCCAAACCAAAATCAAAACCAAACAAATATTATCCTGTCTAATTTTTAATATTGTGAAATCAATAAAAACTTAACTCTTATGGCCAAACTGAAAACTGGAACCAAACATATATGACCCGGGTTGAGATGTTAATTTGGTGAAAAACCAACCTTTCAAATCTGAAAAGTGCAAACATGCATCAAAATCCAGGAGTGTGAAGATTTGAGCGGCTTGGACTTGAAGGTGAAAAATGACAGAGATAGATTTGAGTAATGACAAAACGGAGAATCAAAGAAATAAAGAAAGATAAAAAAAAAATAAAGGATAATAATATAGTAGAGGTTTAGATTTGGGTTGATCCAATTGGGTTACACCAAATGTTGTGTAATGAAAAAAAATAGTATACGTTTAGATTTGGGTCGATCCAATCTAATTTGGGTCGCTCCAAATGCTGTGTAATAGTAAAAAGGGGCATCAAAGAAATAAAGAAGATTAAGAAAATGAAGGATAATAGTATCGTTGACAGAATTCGAACCTTGAAATTTTAGTAAATAAATTTAATCATGTAACATATTTAATCATTAGATCTAACAGTTCTAATTTTAAATAAAATTCTAACGGATATTATTCGTTGTATACGAATTTTTATTATATTTTGTTAGTGGTTAGAAGATATGATGTCATATTTTTGGGTATGAAATTAGTAAATAAATTTAATCATGTAATATATTTAATCATTGAATCTAACAGTTCTAATTTTTAATTAAAAATCTAACGGATATTATCCGTTGTATACGAATTTTTGTTATATTTTGTTAGTGGTTAGAAGATATGAAGTCATATTTTTGGGTATGTATTAATTATTGCAATATTATGTTTTAAATTAAAAGTCAACGTGTTCTAATTAATAGGAAAAAAATTATTGATTGGAAGATATGATATTTTAGGTATTTATAAAATGTAATATCATCAATTATAAGTAAACATCTTTTAATTGAAAAAGACAATCAGCTAATTATCATTAATTATATTATTAATAAAAAAATGAAGAATAATAGTAGAGGTTTAGATTTGGATTGATCCAATTGGATCGCTCCAAATGCTGATTAGAGAGAAAAAAATTATTGATTAGAAGATATGATATTTTAGTTATTTATAAAAGGTAATATCATATCAATTATAAGTAAACATCTTTTAATTGAAAAAGGCAATCGGCTAATTATCATTAATTATATTATTAATAAAAAAATGAAGGATAATAGTACAGGTTTAAATCCCCTCGGATCTCCTTTATATATTTATATAATAGTTCTAATTTTTAATTAAAAATCTAACGGATATTATTCGTTGTATACAAATTTTTATTATATTTTGTTAGTGATATTTAATTCCCACTATTAATAAAATTTAAAATGCAATTGAGTTGTATATTTAATTTTCTCCATTAGTAAAACTTTAAAATGCAATTTAGAGAAATTGATTATTTTAATATGTTTTACTTGAAAACAAAAATTGATTAGTTATTAGGAGAAATTTTATTTATATTTAAGTAAGGGTAATTATGTAAAAACAATAGGTACCGACCAACCAACCGACCGACCGGCGCCATATAATTGGAAAACTATAGATTTTAGCTAAAGGAAATAGAAAAGGTAACATTTTTTTTAAAAAAAATGATTATTTTAATATGTTTTACTTGAAAAAGAAAATTGATTAGTTATTGGGAAATTGTTTATTTATAATTAAGTAAGGGCGTCATTTAATTGGAAAAAGGAGATTTTAGCTAAAGAAAATAGAAAATGTAACGTATTTTAGAAGGAAATTGATTATTTTAATATGTTTTACTTGAAAACATAAATTGATTAGTTATTAGGAGAAATTTTATTTATAATTAAGTAAGGGTAATTAAGTAAAAACAATAGGTACCGACCGACCGACCAACCAACTAACCGGCCGACCAAACTTTCAATGTTTTAAAATGCAATTTTAAAGGTAAGGATATTGAAATTGTATATTTAGTTTCCTCGATTAGTAAAAATTTAAAATGCAATTTAGATATTTACTTTACTTCATTAGTAAAGATTTTATAGGTAAAAAATAATGAAACTATATATTTAGTTTCCTCTATTAGTAAAGTTTTAAAATGGAATTGAGATTTTTTTTAATCATTGGAATTATTAATTCAAAAATTTGAGAAATTTAACAAAATAGAACCGAGTTTTTTGACCGGCGCCACTTTACCTCCCCTCGTTTCTCCTTTATATAAGTATATAACAGTTCTAATTTTTAACTAAAAATTTAACGGATATTATTCGTTGTATACGAATTTTTATTATACAAGCTTAAAACCCGTGCGATGCACGAATTTTTTTAATATTATATGAATTTTTCATTAATTTAAATTAATTTTTTTAAAATATAAAGTTGGGAGGCTTAAATTTTTATATGAGATTTGATAATAATTATATAAATATTATCCGTGATATTTCTAGAAAATGAGGGATTTTAGTTAGAAAATATAGAAAAAATTATAGGTTTTACTTGAAAAGGGTAACCAGCTAATTTTAATTTTTATATAATTATTATTTTATTTCATTACATAGAAATTGATACGTTTTAGATAAAAAATGCAATCGGTTAATTATGAATATTATAATATTATTAGTTTATTGTATTAAACAGAACCGCCCGTGATAAAATCAGAAAAAAGAGAGATTTCAGTTTTAAAAAATAGAAAGGTAACGTGAAAATTAAAAAGATGACATAATTTATGTGAAAAAGGTAATTGATTAGTTTATAGTAATTATAATTTAATTATGTTATTTTACTAAATAAAATTGCTCATAGTTTTTAGAAAATGAGAAATTAATGTTGCCCCTGAAATTTCTAGAAAAAAAGGGAATTTAATTAGAAAAATATAAAAGATGATACGTTTTAGTTGAAAAGGTAATCAGTTAATTATTAGTACTATAATATTATTATTTTATTTTTATTAAATAGAATCGCCCGTGATATAATTGGAAAAAGAGAGATTTTCGTAAGAGAAGAGAAAAAAGGTAACGTGTTTGAAAAAGGTAACCGTCCATGATAAAATTGGAAAAAGAGAGATTTTAGTTAGAGAAAAGAGAAAAGGTAACGTATTTTGGCTCAAAAAGGTAATTAATTATTTAATACTAATTATAATATAATTATATTATTTTATTATACAAAATTGATCATAGTTTTTAAAAATGGAGAAATTTTAGTTAGATAAAATGTGAAAGATATTGTATTTTACCTAAGAAGTAAATTATTTAGTTATTGAAAAATAGAAAAGGTAATATGTTTAACCTGAAAAAGGAAATTGATTAATAAAGGAGATTTGGGTCGATCCAATCTAAATTGGGTCGCTCCAAATATTGTGTAATGACAAAAAGGGACATCAAAAAAATAAAGAAGATTAAAAATATAAAGGATAAAAGCTGTAATTTTCCTGTGTAATGACAAAAAAGGGCATCAAAGAAATAAAGAAGATTAAAAAAATGAAGGGTAAAAGCAGTAATTTTTAAAATGCAATACTAGCAGACATTAAGAATATATTGATATTGATAATGTTGACATATTCATATTATAAATTATAAAGCATAACTTTTTATATCTTAATTTAAAATTTAATCATAAATTCTATAAGAATTTAATTATGGATAATTGAATTTCTATGCACTCAACTATTTTATTTTAAATGTCAGCAAATAATGAGGTAATTTCTTATTTGTATTAATTATTTTGTATGTATTAATTATTCGTTGATTATGTACTTTTGTCACAAATATTTCAATAGTAATATATATGTAAATGTTTAATAAGAAAGAATTAAATTTTAGAATATATGAAATAAATCTCATAATCGTTTTCATGTAATGATATTGAATTTAATAACAAAAATTACTCCATATATGCATTTATCTTTTTTTCATTCATAAATGTTATATTTTCATATTTTCATTCCTTTAAATTTTTATAAGTTTTTGAATGTAGTTATCAAATACATATATTAAATTAACTAAGCTTTATATTATTATTTTAATATGACGTGATAATTAATTTACAAATTGATAATTAATTTACAAATTGATAACTAATTTATAAATTGTTATTCTATTTTCAATTGGTATATTTTATATTTTCTCATATGTTAAGCTAAATTTAATAAGAATAACTAAAATCTTTAATCACCCATCACATGTTAAGTTCAAACACAAATGCTCAATACTAATGTTTAATGTTTATTATTGTGGTAAACATATTTTGGAGAAGTATGCCAAAATATTTTACCAATTCTTTTTTAACAAACTAAATGAATCAATATATTAAAAAAATATAATTGATATTTGAAATATATTTTTGTGGATAAGAAGTTTATCTCTAGTACGCGGTGTAATCTATTTATTTTTCTAACTCACAATCCAAAATCTGTCGTTCATACATAACTCCATAACTCCGTATCTGCATGGATTTGGATTTGGATTTCATATTTAATTGATTCAGTTAATATGGATGTTTAAAAGTACCTATATAAGATCACACATCCTTGACAATATTCACATCCGATCTTTAACTCCTCTTAGTAAATAATAAAACTTTAAACACCTATGGATTTGTATTCTGAAAACTCTAATACTTCAAACGATCCTTTCTTAAACTCATCACATGAAACAATAATTGGTGGATATACTCTAGATGGATGGACTTTTAAAGAGAATAAAATATTTGAAAGTGCCATGATGAACTTTGAAGACACTAGTTCTATGCCATTTTTTCAACATGTGGCTTCCTTAATGCCATGGCAAACTATTGAATCCATCCAAAACCATGAGAAAATTTTGATGAAGGATATGGAACTTATCAAGTCATCTGATGGTAATTTTGAAGATCTTGTTGAAGAAGACATGGAAATGGAGGATGACACTAAAAAAGTGATCACTCCTAGGCCTAAGAAAAAGGGAATACCATGGACCGAGGAAGAACACAGGTAATATGTTGAAAACATTTTAAATCATTTCTTCTTTTTAATCACGTAATGTGTGCTTGATGTTTAAAGAATATATTCACACGAAAGCTAAGTGAAGCGTCTATGCTACATATCATATGTGAATGTTAATTTAGTTTACGTGGCATACAATTTTTTCCTCATTAATTATTTTGTCAATGTACATCAGGTTATTCTTGAGAGGCTTGGAAGAAGAGGGTAAAGGACGATGGACAGCCATATCAAGGAAATATTTACCCATGAAAACACTAACTCAAATTGCAAGTCATGCTCAAAAGTTTGAGAAGCGCAAACACACAAAAACTCCTCTTGAGAAACGTAGGGCAAGTATCAATGACATCCAATTATACTCTGATCCGAGCTTTTCTTTGAATTCTCAGGGTTATCAGCCAAACCAGTTAGACTTTCTATTGGATTCTGAGAATTTTCAGCCAAATCAACCGGCCTTTCTTTTGGATTCTCAAAATTTACAGCCAAACCTATTCAGCTTTCCTTCCAATTTACAGGGGGATTTTCAGCCAAATCAGTTTAACATTTCCTTAGATTTTCAAAATTCTGAGGAAGCAAATCAGCTAGAAAATGCAAATCATTTTGAGAATGCCACATATTACAATCATGTGCACAACAAATATGATGTTTAATGGCCTGGACTTTATGAATGTTGGGAAACAATATCCGTAGATTTCAATTTGTTATGATCTTTGTTCTGTTGTCAGCCTTTAGTCTTTATGTCTAGTCTTTGTTTTGATTTACATATGTTGTTGTAGTATTTCATCTGTTGTTGTAGTATTTCTCTCTGAATAATACAATATGTATTATGTAGTGTGTGTCAAGTGCTGTTTTCACTTCTCCTACTACAACTGGAGAAGTTATCCTTTCTATGATTCTATTTATGTTATTTGCTTTTCAAAAATATAATAAAATTGTTTAGCAATGTTTATCCTGTGAATGTTTTATTGCTACAGGGTTCAATCCCTGATCTTTGAGTACAAATTCCTACTTTTATCTTGGATTGTTGTTCATTTACTTCACACTTAATATATAATGGCTCCATACAGAAAACTCTTATATAACAAACAATAAAGAACACCTTAGATCTATTAGATCCTTTGGCCCCGCCCGGGGCATCCAATACAAAAAGTTGTTATTTTTTTACCCTCCATCAAGCCAGCAAAAAAAAATAATTAAAAGTTTACTGTTCATGATCATGAACAATAACCTTTTTTTTTGTTTGATATGATGGATGGATAGAAGATAAAAAAAATAAGAACTTTTTGTATTGGGTGGCCCCGCCAGGGGCATTGGATCTATTAGACTTAAGGTGTTCTTTATTGTTTGTTATATAAGGTGTTTGTTATGGAGTCCAACCCAATATATAATATTATATATATATTTATATATATATATATATATATAAGTAATAAATTAATAATAATCAATCAAATTGATTATATATAAATTCATTTTCTATCGAGTAGGAGGATCTCTTCAAAATCGATGTTTGATTATTTTTAAAATTTATTTTTAATTGATTGATACATGAATTATTAAAATTATATATTACTATAGCAATTTGTTAAATTAAAAATGGTTTACTAAATTCAAAACTTGTGATTGTGTACTACTACCTTGGTTCCAGTTTATGTGAGCTAGTCTGACTTTAGATTAAGAAAAGGTAGTAAAAAGAGTAAAGTTAGTTTAAAAATGGGTAAAGTGGTGGAATCTATCAATATTAGTTTAAAAATGGGTAAAGTGTTGGAATCTATCAATATTTAATAATAAATTTGAGATAGTGGAGTGAAGTAGTGGGTGTAATAGTGTTTGTTTAATAAAAAGGAGTATGAAATGGAGAAGTTGTTGGTGTAATAGTGAAAAATAATGTCGAAAAATAGTAATTATAGTAGGTTCATTAATTTTGGGACATTCCAAAATAGAAAGAAACTCACATAAAGTGGGACGAGGGAGTACAATGCAAGTTTTTAGAAACAAATGAGAAACTATCAGATATGCAATACTTTTAAAATTGTTTTTAATTTAATCTCTAGATTAAGTATAAGCAGGAACCTTTTATATTGGTGCATCCACCATGGCTTTTCTTAATTCAGCACTATTGTCCCACCTATCAGGCTATCAGCTTCTGCATATACGCTTGACAGAAGTACATACATAGTCGGCAATGCTGTGGTTGCAATTTAATAATTCTTTTCGCCACTTCATTCCCTAACTCAATGGCTCCATGCATTTTGCATGCACCCATTAAAGCTCCAAGAACAGAGGCATATCCCACTCAAAAGGCATCCTTCCTATAATTTGTTTAGAGTTTTTGATGTGATTTTGGAGGAGTTGTAGTGATAATTCAGCTGGGTGTAGCATGCTCGAATATGCAGATATTTAGTCACTAATCAAGTCATGCAGCTCAATGTATTTCCAGTGAAACAGACACTCTTTCTCAAATGTGAGATAATTTTTGAATGTAATGTGTATTTATTTTTCCTAAATAAATGTATGTGTATAGAAGCTTATTATAATATTTAAAATTTTCTATATTTTAATCCATTTTTATATATAAAAATAACTTTTTTTTGTATTTATTAACATTTACACAGCTGGATTTAAATATATTTAAGAAAATAAGTAAATGATCATTTTATATATTTATACATTCATGTATGTGTAATTGCATACTTTTCTTAATATACAAATGCGATTGATGAAAATTTTATAGAAATGACACATGTTGCAAAATATAAAATTCCAACAACTATATCACTCACGTAATACACTACCTACTTCAATACTTCATAGTCAACACATTTATTTGTAGATATAGTCTCCAATGTACATTACCATTTACAGATATAACATACATACGTTTTATCTACTTTAACATATTTATCATTTATTATTAAAAAAAGTATCAATAAGTTTACAAGTTTTCAACGGCTTATCCCTAACTTATATTTATCATCCTAACTTATATTTATCATTTATTATTACACTACGTCATAAATGGCTTTACACAACACTTTTGCAAGG
This sequence comes from Kitagawia praeruptora, assembly GCA_037693485.1. Classification (NCBI taxonomy): domain Eukaryota; kingdom Viridiplantae; phylum Streptophyta; class Magnoliopsida; order Apiales; family Apiaceae; genus Kitagawia; species Kitagawia praeruptora. Next base: position 145,608,275 of record CM075353.1, read on the forward strand.
TGTTGCCGTCTGAAAAAGTGATGCCGTAACTATTTTCATCCTTACCTATTACAACACCCAGTATTTGTGTTAGCTTAGACATGAAAAGTGTTGGCGTAGATGTTTTATAATGTATTACACTATCATGTATTTATTTTTCTTTTTTATTTTATATTATAATGCTGATTTGGCAATGTTGATTGTGCGCCGACGAGGCAGTGGGCCCCACACTATTGACTAGACTCTGCTGACGTGGCATGCTGAAGAGGTAGTGGGCCCTACCATGCTGTCATGGAATGCTGACGTGGCAGGTGGGACCCACCTCCGCTGACATGGTAGGTGGGGGGCCACCCGTGCTGACGTGGCATGCTAGCGTGGCAGGTGGGACCCACCCTACTGACGTGGCATGCTGACGTGGTAGTTGATGTGGTCGTGGGTCCCACCCCTTGTTGACATGGCCGCTGATGTGGTAGTGGGGCCGGCGGGGCTAATTTTTTAAATTTTTTTAAAATTAAAAATAATTCACACAATAAATAACATTTTACATAAAAGTGATAAAAATTCTTTAAAATGATTTATTTATTTTTTTGGAATTTGAATTGGAGTGAATGGTATTTTTTTTAAAGTAATATATTTTTCAATAATTTTAAAATTGATAAATTTAAAATTTTTATGTTTTTTAATTAATAAATTGTATATATATATTAAAAATAATTTACAATAAATAACATTTTACATAAAAAGTAAAAAAAATTATGAAATGAATTTATTTATTATATCAAAAATATTAAATTAAATAGAAATGAAAATGTTGATTTTTTTGAATAATTTTAAATTAAAAATATTTTGTTAAAAAAAGTTTTCAAAAAATGAAATAATTACAAATGTTCCATAAAAAAGGAAAAAAGGAAAGCACTAATGTGGATGAAAATGGGTTGAGCGGCAAATTGTACGTCTTAAATCAAAGCAAAGACCCCAGCTTATGGATTTAGGGATTATTCACACAATCACACAACTCAAACTCATAGCCGCTCCTCTCAAAACTCACTCTCATAGGGATTAGAGCTTCAATTGGGGATTCAAGCAGGGAATATTGTGTTTTTTGTATTGTTGTATTGCTGTTAATTTCACCCTATTTAGTTCCATCTCTCTCCCCCTCCGTCTCTTTCTCTGTCTTTCTCTCCTTCTTTCCCTATCTCTCTCCACCCCCTCCCCCTCCCCCGCTCTCTCCCTCTTTCTGTCTCTCTCCATTTCACACTCTATCTCTCACTTTATCTCTTTCTTCCTCTCTCTCTCTATATCTCTCTCTCTCTATCTCTCTATCTCATTAGATCCAGTTGGCAAACCTTTTCCTGAATGCATCTTCCTCTAAAGATACTTGAAGCAGTAGCTTCACCTTTGCTGCATCTTCCTCTAATCAAGCTCTAGCACCGGTTCGATCTCTGTCCTCCCTCCTCTCTCTTTCTCTCTCTCTCCCTCTGTCTTTATATGTGCTGCTTTAGGTTTGATATTCTGTGTTGATTTGCCTTCTACATCATTTGCCATTACAATTCACTATACTTACATTCATTTTATATGTACTATAGATCTAAATTAGCAATATATATGAGATTCTATTACATTTTTCTGGTTGTTTTTTTGTGTTGAGATTTTCACCTGTGTTTACATTACTCTTTTCGTGATTAAAGTGATTGTAAACCAAGTTTTCATCGTTTTCGTATCGCGATATTATTGCACCTTGCTAATTGAAGGCTATCTATTGTTAACTTATATCAGTTAGCTTTGTATGTTGTGTGTAAATCACCCAATTTTTGTTGTTTGCGTGTGGCAATATTATTGCACCTTGCTGCTAATTAAATGCTATCTGTTGATACTTTAAATCAGTTAGCTTTATATATGGTGTGTATATTTTGCTTTTGAAGTTGTGCTATTGCGGCATACTGAAATTTGTTTGTAGATACCTATTGTAGAAAATGCCTAAGAGGAAAACTGACAAGGCGTATGTGTTGGATAAGAAGAAGCATCTTACGAGGCTGAATATAAATGAGGCTGGGAAAGTTCTCCTGAAACGGTGACCTTTATTTTACTTGAAGAATAAATTTGGTTATATGTTGTTGTGCATCAACAGCTGTTTTGTAAGGCTTCTATCATATAGCACTAACACTTCATTTGTACCCAGGCATATTTAGCGGGACACTTCTGCAAACTCAAACTTATACTATTCCGATAAAATATCCTTGATCCAGAAGAGAGACATTTAAGATCCGAAATTGCAGATGGAAGGATTTTCGTGAACACATTTGAAGTTGGATTGCTTGAGGATCCGGTGGCAGAGAGGAAGTGGAAGTGATAAGCTCTAGCACTAAAGGTTTTGTTGTATGTAAACTTTTATTATAGTTCATCAAACTTTGATAAACATGCATTTCTGTTATTGAATGCAAATTGAGCATTGGAGACGTAGTGAAATGTTGCATAAAAAAGATTACATACTTTGGTGTATTTGTTGAGGTATAATAAAGTCTGCTGCTCAATTTTTTATGATTTTCAATTACCATCCACTGCTCGTAAGGTAAAGAAAGCCCTTCTCACACTTTATGTAAATTGAGTCCTAGTCAGCTACATATTTTCCAGTGTTTCTATCTAACCCGGCCCCCACCTGCGATCCAACCTACATATTTATAAGAAATTGACGGGACTTGGGATGTTTATCTGACAGCATATCATCATTTTGACAAATTGTAGGGAGTTGGGGGAGCAATTGAACTGGATTCACGATACTTAAAATTGGTTTCTGAAAAAGTGTTACCACATGTCAGTGGGACCCACTAGTTAGTGGGTCCTGTCACGTGTCAGTGGGGTCCAGCCATGTGCTAGTGGGTCCGGCCACGTGTCAGTGGGTCCGGCCACGTGTCAGTGGGGTCCAGACACGTGTCAATGGGTCCTGCCACGTGTCAGTGGCCATTTACACCAAATGTGTATCCTACGGCAACACATTTTATCATGTTGCTATTGACCCTACGCCAACATCGAAAAAGCTAACACCCGAAAAGTGTTGCCGTAGATATTTTTTAGGCTACCGCAACAGTTTTTGGGCCTTTGGCAACAGTTTTGAAGTGTTGCCAAAGGCCATCTATGGCATAGTGTATTAATAGATGTATTTGTAAGTTTAAAAGTCTTCAACAGCTTATTCCTAATTTGTACATATACGGTTGCCGGAGATTTTAGCTTATCCCTAATTTGTACGTACATTTACGCTTGCGGGAGATTTTATACTTATGAAAGAAGTGACGTTTTCTTAAATTTTAATTTCATAGGCGTATTGAAAAAAGTAAAACAAAATGTTTTTAATATAAAACACAATCTTAACAGAATCCTTACTTCTTCCATTATTTTACAGGTCTTTGAAAAAAATTAAGCATTTTAAAAAATTAGTTAGATAATTTAGTTTCTTATATATCCTAAATAATTGCACTAAATTAATTTGAGTCGTTTGTAGGTGTAAATTATTCAAATAATTGTATTTATTTGGATTTTTTTTAAACTTGACTTAATTACACAAATCAAACGACAAAGTAAAACAAAATTGTACTTGTAAAATTATCAAAAAACAATTTTTTTTTTGCAAACATGAAGTTTATTTATTTTTTAAACATTGTTATTTGTCTTCGTTTTTTTTTGTAATAATTGACATTTGTCATTTTTTTTGCTCTTTTAATTTGGGCGGAGTTATGTGCTGCGTAGTGTTTTTCTGTTTGTATTGTTTGCTTTGGTTTACCACACGAAGAAACTGGCTCTAGTTTTGTTAGTTCAAATCCAACTAAAGTACAACTTGTCAAACTAAACTTATTGTTTTGTATTTTTATAATTATACAATATATTTTAGCAATAAATAAGTACATCACAAATAAAAGTTACAAGCTTTTACGTTATTATTATTCGATGTTACACGTATATGTGATTGATTTTATCTATTGGTCAAGATTAATATTTTATTTTTATATTAAAAGTATAAATTGACAAATAATATACACATTCATCTGTTCAATTTCAATGTAAAACTATATATGCATGTAAAGTGAGGATATTAAAAATTAGAACTATCTGTCAATAAATTCACAATAATCATTATGGTTTTTTTATCACCATTTTAACCATTTACCTTTCTAAAATTATGCAAAATTTTACAAATAAATCGATAAAATTCAATAGATTATTTTGGTTATTTTTTGTCACCATTATTATTATTTTGGCAAATTATGCATAATTTTAGAAAGGTAGAAGATTAAAATGATGACAAAAAACTATAATGATTATTATGCAAAATCCAGAAAAATTAAATGAATTTATTGGCACATAGCTCAAAAAAGTACATGTAACATGACTAATTTCAATAAAATAAGATCTACAATTAGTCAATAAGGTTCTACCCTATATATGGTAAATCACATTTTCACCTTTTCATTTTAATTGTTATTTGTAATGTATTATTAGTTCATTAACTTTGAATAAATATTTTTATTAATTTTGGAACACAATAACATTTACATTTCAGTACGTCTACCTATTCTTAATTAAATGGTCGGTGTTTTGTATAAATATTTCTAGCTAAGTTTAAAACTTGAATGGTAAGAGTATCAAAAAAAAAAAAGTACAGTACTTTTATCATGCATGCAAACTTATCATATCTGGTCATCTACTTAAAATTTTGGTGGTTAGTTTAATGAATCGATCGCCTGAGGCATGTCAAGAAGTGTTGAAATATGCAAATATTTTTTTAGAAAATGGTCGGATAAATATATATTAGTAGTTGTTGACCTTCTAATTCCAAATGCACAACTAACAAATCTTCCTACTATAATATCTTTTGACTTGGTAGGTGGATCATGGTACTTGTATCAAGGGTTCATGCTGTATGTACATCCAAGTTTAAGACATGAATTTTGGTGTCTGACCTTATGTTTAGCTCTATATATTCACAATATATATAAGTTTAAGACTACAATATCTTTTGACTTGGAAATGAATTTTAGACCCGAAAATTTTTAGATTTGGATTTGGATATTAGCTATACCGATCTGAAACCCGAAAACCGATCCAAACCCGACCCGAACCCGAAACCCGAAAAAAACCCGAATATATATATATGTATATATATATATATATATATATATAGACATATATATATATATATATATATATATATATATATATATATATATATATATATAGGCTAGTGATCAAATAGAAAATCCACTTATCACACCCCCAAACTTAAACCAATGTTTGTCCTCAAGCATAAACAATTACAACTAACTAACTAACTAGTACCACTTCCGTAGGTGATCACGGTTGTATTTGGCATATGCAACAAGCCCTTTAAACCCCTAGGCATCCATATAAACTAATATGCAAATGCACTTAATCTAATCTACCATACCTTCAAATCCTCTCATGCCATATCAACTTAAGAATCAAAGTAAATACGCAATGTCTTGGTGTCGAAAGTGCAAATATTCACATAGTCTACTCAATGAACATGCATAAGTTCTCACAAGCCCATGTCAAGTGTAAGAATAAGTTAGTAAACATGCTAAGCCTACAAGAGTACATCTTTGAGACAACACTCGGGATCTCATACGCAAGAACAAGCAAACACTCACAATCCACTCACAAAGAATATTCACTCAAGAACAAGGGTAAGTGTATCACTCAATTCCAACAAAATCATAAACATGCTTGACATTTGGTATCAATCTAACTCTTAACACAACATACATCAATGACGATAATCAAAAGGTCTTTAATTGGGTTGTAACGGGGCTAGGGACAAGGTATGTCAAATAAGCCAAAACAGGTGAAGTGTCAAAAGCTAGTAAGTACCATAATAAATCATACACAATACCCTATTTTCCCCCCACATAATTTTTACTCAAAAAAAAAAACTCGACTAGTCGACTACAATAGGATCACAACAAACACAAACATGCTCTCATAATATATTTTTTTCTTTTTTTTTTTTCTTTTTTTTTTCTTTTTTCCTTTTTTTTTCGAGAGCTAAATATAACACAAACAATAATATAAACAATAAACAATGATCCCACAATTTTATTACACAAGCCGACTATCAAGTAAACAAACCCAATTTTCAATATTTTCCCCCAAAATTAAGACCAACAATAAACCCCTCCTTGCACACCTTATTACTCCCTTAAGCACTCTACTAGCCTTTGACAATGTGGGTCCAAATTAATGTAAGGCCAATACAAGAAAAAGGTCTAGGCAAGTAATGTGGTATGTCACCGAAAAAATAGGATTAAGCTCAACGGGTTAACTAGTTGATCATGTAAATATGGTATGGTAATATGGGAAAATATGCGGTTATTCCTAATTGCCTTTATCATTTTAATCGTCAAATAATGTCATGCGTTTCAAGAAAGACCTCAAACAACTGCTAGCAATGCAAACAATCCATGGACACTCAAGCAAACGAATAAATTGCAAATTTGCAATAAGGCTCAAAATCTCACTTGGTGGAAAAACATACTCAATCCCAAGCAAAACATCTCTTTAATGCACCAACTTGTATTCAAAGCATGCAAACTAAATCATCTTGCACATATTCATGTCCTTCTAATCACTTACAACATTCAATAAGTCTACTAGCTTCAACTTACTAGTGTATGTGTGTGCACAAGAACAAAGCATATCACTTCTCAAACAAAAGCGTCAACAACACAAAATTCCTATCAAGCATGGGTGCAAATACTCACATGACATACGATATAAAAACAGAATGTCCTATATGAAACAAACGTAGATATCACGAACATAAATGCATAATTTACTACTACTAATATGCAAAGCATGAAATCCTACATGAACACATACTACAACAACAACTACTAATCCCTCAAACCACCCCCAAACTTAGAATATTCAATGTCCGCATTGAATGGAAATAAAATCAAGGAATAGTAGAAAACATACCTAACCATATGAGTCCTCATCCTCCTCGGTTGAATCTGGTGGAGGGAACTGCATACAAGCTCCATAGAATGGCTACCTTGCCTAATACTACAAAATCCCAATTTACAATAACACAAATTCGTAGTAAAAATAAGATTAGAGAAAGAGAATTACCCAATACGAATCAAAGAGGTGAACTTGCAATTAATTCCTCTTTAGAATTGAATTTTTAGAGATTAAAAAAAATAGAAGAGGAATTGGATTTGTATGTAAAGGTGGGTATATAATAAATAATAATAAAATAATAATAAAAGATAATAATAATAAGAATAATAAATAATAATAAATATAATAATAATAATAAATAATAATAATAATAAATAAAAAAAATAATAAGAATAATAAGAATAATAATAATAAAATAATAATAATAATAATAATAATAATAATAATAATAATAATAATAATAATAATATGAATTAGAATAAAAATAGGTTTAGAATTTTGGAGGAAAAGATGGGGAGTTTTTGAAATAGAAATAGGAAAAGAATTAGTGAGAATGGGGGTATAAAAAGAATGGGGGTGGAAAGATTTTTTATTTTTTTTTATACAACAGGTACAAACAGATCGCACAAACACCTGAAGGCACAGCGCTCAAAAAAATCTGACCACCTGATCCATGCGCCAGTTGCGCGTGTGGCGCGCAATTTGCGTCCATTGCAGATACGGCAGCGCAACTTGCGCGTCTGCCCTGCAATTTGCCTCCCAGTCAGTTGCGCAGGCGCAAGTTGCGCGATAGGAGCGCAATTTGCCTGCCACGTCAGTAACGCAGGTACAACCTGCGTTACACACTAAAATTTCGATTTTTTTTTTAACACACTAAACACTCTTTTTTTTTATACTGATGCGGGTTGCCTCCCACCAAGCGCTTCTTTAACGTCAATAGCGTGACGTTACTTCTTCAACTCATGGCGGTTTCAAAAGAATAACCGAACCGTCCTCAACAGACAAACCATTCATACGAACGTGGACATCTTGATTGCTTGCTTTCCACAAATCACTTCCATCAGACTTCAACTTTATTTTACTACCCAACGGCCAACTCTTCTTCTTTTTCTTCTTCACACTTCTAAGGTGCTTCTTCGACTCAACCGGCTGAACAAAAATTTCATCTTCCTTATCATCGGTCTTCCACCTTCGCAACACGTTATCATGCACTTCTTCAAAAATCACTAGCTCATTATTTAAAAGGACATACCTTAAATGTGGTGGAAGTTTCCCAAACTGTACTTTCGAGAGATCTCGAACATAAGAACTGTCCGATTTCTCGCTCAGCAACTGATCAAACTTCTGTCTCTGACCCGTATCAACTATATCCACACTGCAACACTCTTCATCCTTTGTTGGAAATTTCATGGCCTTGAACACATTAAAGGTGACATTCTGATCTTGCACCCTCATTGTAAGCTCTCCTTTTTGCACATCAATCAAAGTCTTTCCTGTAGCCAAGAACGGTCTTCCCAAAATTATGGGAATCTTCTTTTCTTCTTCAAAATCCAAGATCACAAAATCAGCAGGAAATATGAGCTTATCAACCTTCACCAAGACATCCTCTACTATACCCCTTGGATATGTGATAGATCGATCAGCCAATTGCAAAGAGATATTAGTTGGCTTTGGCTCCGGTAACCCAAGTTGCTTGAAAACAGACAAGGGCATAAGATTAATGCTAGCTCCCAAATCACACAAACACTTGCTGAAAGAAAGATTGCCAATAGTACAAGGAATGGTGAAACTTCCCGGATCTTTAAGCTTAGGTGGCAATTTCTGTTGCAAAACGGCACTACACTCCTCCGTCAATGCCACCGTTTCAAAATCTTCCAACCTTCTCTTCCGTGACAAAATATCCTTCATGAACTTTGCATATCTTGGCATCTGCTCCAATGCTTCAACAAAAGGAATGTTAATGGACAGTTTCTTGAAGACATCCATAAATTTCTGAAATTGTTTCTCTTGACTTTTCAGCAAACGTCCAGGAAATGGCGGAGGAGGATAGATCTGATTATTCTTTGAAGATTGCTCCGGAGTAGACTTTTCAACAGGTTTCTTGCTCTTCTCACCATCAAGCTGATCAGCCTCTGAATCAGATTTCTCAATTACTGGCATTGTAGATTTTTCAACCTGCTGATTCTGAACATCTTCATCTTCTTCAGTTGCTGATTTAGGATCACTCGTGACTTTTCCAGATCTCAAAGTAACTACATTAACCTGTTCTTTACTTTCCCTTCTGCCTGGATTAACCGCCGTATCGCTAGGAAGAGTTCCTTGTAGCCTATTGAGTAAGGCACTTGCAATTTGTCCGATCTGACTCTCCAATGTCTTGAGAGATGCTTCTTGACTCTTGAGAGTTGCTGCCTGACTCTTGCACATTAATCTCAACTCTTCTAATTCAGATTTTTCATTCGACTGATGGCTAGAACCAGTATGAAATTGTTGCTGCTGAAAACCAGGAGGTTGAAACTGTTGCCTTGGAGCATACAGTTGCTGAAAACCTGAAAAATTAAATGGCTCAACTCCGTACTGATGACCCTGAAACTGGTGATAAGACTGATGTGGATATTGATAATTTGGATCTGGTTCCTGTTGCCTTTGAAAATTGCTCACAAATTGCACCGATTCACTAGAGATGGCGCATTGACTCGTCTCATGTGCGCCAGCACATAGTTCACACACTCTCGCAACCTGAGGCACCCCATGCTTTGTCATAAAATCTAATTTCATATTAAGTGCCTCTAGCTGGGCTGCTAGAGCTGTAACTGTGTCAGCTCCCAGAATTCCTGCAACCTTGCCTTGTGGTAGTCTTTGAGTTGGATCATCTCAATTAGATCGTAAGCTTCCTCGTAGCTCTTAGCCCATAAGGCTCCTCCTGATGCTGCGTCTACCATTGGCCTAGATTCTGCTCCCAGCCCATTGTAAAAACAATTGATTACCATCCAGTTTTGCATCCCATGATGTGGGCATCTCCTGAGCATCTCCTTATAACGTTCCCAAGCCTCACACAGAGATTCTCCAGATTGCTGCTGAAATTGGGCTAGCTGATTCCTCAATGCTGTAGTTTTCGCCAAAGGGAAGAATTTAGTAAGAAACTTCTGAGCAAGATCCTCCCATGTAGTAATGGAACCAGGTGGTAGAGAGTGTAACCAGCCCTTAGCCTTATCCTTCAGAGAGAATGGGAAAAGTCTCAACTTGATAGCATCATCCGAAACACCATTAAACTTGAAAGTATCACAGATCTCGATAAAGTCCCAAATATGCATGTTAGGATCCTCCGTAGAAGCACCCCCAAACTGAACCGAATTCTGTAGCATCTGAATAGTGCCCAGCTTGATCTCGAAAGTGTTAGCTGCAATAGCTGGCCTGATACTACTAGATTGGATATCATTGATTTTAGGCTGAGAATACTCCTTCAAAGCCTTGACTGCTGCTGCATCTGCCATCTCTACTTTAGTTTCAAATTCCTCTTTCTTATCCTCTCTATTCTCTACAAGATCGTCTTCTATCAGTTCTTCCAAACGAGCCTGTGAACGTGTTCGCATACAAACCTAAGTACCTGCAAACACCACGAAACAAACAAACAAAGTAAGAATTCGAGTCAGTGAACGCTAACGACCACTATTGACAAGCACATAAACTAAAAATAAAACACCGATGATCCCCAGCAGCGGCGCCAAAAACTTGTTAACACAAAATCACGCAAGTATACGTGGTCACAAGTAATACAATTAAAGTTCGTTCCACTGAGATCTGGTTAAGTTTCAATCAGTAAATATGCCTATGCAACAATGTATTGTCTTAATTCACTGCTAAGACAAATAACAAATTGGGATTTTTAATTATCTAAATTAACTAAGATGCAAATTATAAAACTAAGACTTAAATTAACTAATAAGAATAGAAATCGAATTACTTATGAGAATAAAAACATGGGACTCTAACTTCATTATCTACTTCACTTAGAGTTGATGCCTTTAATCAATACACATGTGGGATTTGATATCTGATCGGACAACACGAAATAAGTAAAAGTTACCTCTCGGTATACTAGTACCAAACTACACATGCATCCACAAAAGAGATAGAAGATGGGTAGACACCAATTATGTTTAGACCCTATATCTCTATAGAATTTGAAAACATAAAGGTTTAAGCACAAGTTATCCACATAGATCACATATGGTAGCATAATATCTCTATTCATGCCACAAATCATGATGCTAAAACATTAACCTATCCTATGCTAGCATGGCAAGTTCTAAATCTCAAGATCCACTCTCGCTTCACAAGAGATTAACAATTCAATTTAGATGTTAGCTATGCATCTAAAAGCATTAAGATTAACCATACGAGGATATCAAGAATTCACCACACATAATCTTTAAAGCAATCAAACTACTAAGCTACATAAATACCTCCGTTAGAATTCCATGACAACAATTAGCCCATAATTGAACCGTTCATCGTCATGGGATTTGATGAAATCATGATAATAAACAAGATATGAATAAAAGAAACAATAATATTAATAAAATAGAAAGTTGAGAAAACAAATCTATAATCCAGAATAACACAAAAGATGAAGTAGATGTAGATCCGTTGCTTGTCACGAGCGTTGAATCCTTCTCTCCTTTTCTCCCTTGAAGATCTAAGCTATGATACAATAATAAAACTATGATAATGTGTATCTCCTATTACAATGGTATGATGTGTTTAAATAGGCTCTAAAAGTCTTCCCCAGCAAGAAAATACAAAAACAGAATTATAATAGAATTTCTGCAAAATACGTTTCCTAAACTGATTCTGTTTTTTAAGGAAAATTTGTAGCTGGCTTTTCTTCAGATTTTCTGGAACGTCCCAAACGTAATTGGACCTCTGGACCACCTTAGAATGATAGAGAATCTCGTTATCTTCGCGTGGACTACTTACGGGCTGAAAACGGACTTATAGAACTCAAGATATGGCCAAAACAGTGTAGACTGCGCAACCATTCTTAAAAATCCGAATTTCAATCAATTAATTCCCAAAAAATTATAGAAGCATCCACCTTAGTCAACATTCTCGTAAATCTGCACAACTAAGCAAAACACATCAAAACTACAAGAAACTTGAGTCCAAGACAATCAATTTAAGCCGATTTAGAATGTTCCAAGTGGATATAAAATCCACTTATGAGTGTTCCGCAACACCCTAACACGGAGGACGATTCTCCGTATCCCGTCGGTATTTCGGGCCATTTTTTTCAAAATCAGTATTTTGGGCAAAAACTTGTGAAAAATAGGTATTTTGGTCATTTTCTCAAAACTAAACACAATAACATTTACATTTTAGTTTATATATTCTTAATTAAATGGTTTAGTGTTAGTTACTTGAGTTAGGTCGGTAATACTGTGGCTTGTCTATCGAAGAACATGATCTTATAGACTTGTACTCCACGATCTTTACATTGTTTTTAAACACCGGAGAAGAAGAAGCCACGGACCCATTTAAGTTTACATAAATAGGAAAAAGAACACTTGCGATGTATATGTTAATTAATTAATAATGAATTTAAAACTTTATTTATAAAAAATCGGTCCCAAATTTTTAGAATTTGAAAAAAAATAGTATTTATCATCTCTCTTACGGGGATGACAAAAAAATCCAAGCCGACGGATACCGAGCCGAAACCCGAAAATTTGGATAACCCGAACCTGATTTTTCTAGATTTGGAAATGAATTTTAGACCCGAAAATTTTTAGATTTGGATTTGGATATTAGCTATACTGATCTGAAACCCGAAAACCGATCCAAACCCGACCCGAACCCGAAACCCGAAAAAAACCCGAATATAATATATATATATATATATATAGGCTAGTGATCAAATAGAAAATCCACTTATCACACCCCCAAACTTAAACCGATGCTTGTCCTCAAGCATAAACAATTACAACTAACTAACTAACTAGTACCACTTCCGTAGGTGATCACGGTTGTATTTGGCATATGCAACAAGCCCTTTAAACCCCTAGGCAGCCCTAGTGGACGAGTAAGGTCTCGTGAGGGCCTATAGCGAATGTACCCACAAAATCCATTTAACCTAATGCAATGCAATGCATGAATGCAACTAATATGCAAATGCACTTAATCTAATCTACCATACCTTCAAATCCTCTCATGCCATATCAACTTATGAATCAAAGTAAATACGCAATGTCTTGGTGTCGAAAGTGCAAATATTCACATAGTCTACTCAATGAACATGCATAAGTTCTCACAAGCCCATGTCAAGTGTAAGAATAAGTTAGTAAACATGCTAAGCCTACAAGAGTACATCTTTGAGACAACACTCGGGATCTCATACGCAAGAACAAGCAAACACTCACAATCCACTCACAAAGAATATTCACTCAAGAACAAGGGTAAGTGTATCACTCAATTCCAACAAAATTATAAACATGCTTGACATTTGGTATCAATCTAACTCTTAACACAACATACATCAATGACGATAATCAAAAGGTCTTTAATTGGGTTGTAACGGGGCTAGGGACAAGGTATGTCAAATAAGCCAAAACAGGTGAAGTGTCAAAAGCTAGTAAGTACCATAATAAATCATACACAACACCCTATTTTCCCCGCACATAATTTTTACTCAAAAAAGAAACTCGACTAGTCGACTACAATAGGATCACAACAAACACAAACATGCTCTCATAATATTTTTTTTTCTTTTTTTTTCTTTTCTTTTTTTTTCTTGTTTTTTTTTCTTTTTTCCTTTTTTTTTTCGAGAGCTAAATATAACACAAACAATAATATAAACAATAAACAATGATCCCACAATTTTATTACACAAGCCGACTATCAAGTAAACAAACCCAATTTTCAATATTTTCCCCCAAAATTAAGACCAACAATAAACCCCTCCTTGCACACCTTATTACTCCCTTAAGCACTCTACTAGCCTTTGACAATGTGGGTCCAAATTAATGTAAGGCCAATACAAGAAAAAGGTCTAGGCAAGTAATGTGGTATGTCACCGAAAAAATAGGATTAAGCTCAACGGGTTAACTAGTTGATCATGTAAATATGGTGTGGTAATATGGGAAAATATGCGGTTATTCCTAATTGCCTTTATCATTTTAATCGTCAAATAATGTCATGCGTTTCAAGAAAGACCTCAAACAACTGCTAGCAATGCAAACAATCCATGGACACTCAAGCAAACGAATAAATTGCAAATTTGCAATAAGGCTCAAAATCTCACTTGGTGGAAAAACATACTCAATCCCAAGCAAAACATCTCTTTAATGCACCAACTTGTATTCAAAGCATGCAAACTAAATCATCTTGCACATATTCATGTCCTTCTAATCACTTACAACATTCAATAAGTCTACTAGCTTCAACTTACTAGTGTATGTGTGTGCACAAGAACAAAGCATATCACTTCTCAAACAAAAGCGTCAACAACACAAAATTCCTATCAAGCATGGGTGCAAATGCAAACTATTATGAACTCACATGACATACGATATAAAAACAGAATGTCCTATATGAAACAAACGTAGATATCACGAACATAAATGCATAATTTACTACTACTAATATGCAAAGCATGAAATCCTACATGAACACATACTACAACAACAACTACTAATCCCTCAAACCACCCCCAAACTTAGAATATTCAATGTCCGCATTGAATGGAAATAAAATCAAGGAATAGTAGAAAACATACCTAACCATATGAGTCCTCATCCTCCTCGGTTGAATCTGGTGGAGGGAACTGCATACAAGCTCCATAGAATGGCCACCTTGCCTAATACTACAAAATCCCAATTTACAAGAACACAAATTCGTTGTAAAAATAAGATTAGAGAAAGAGAATTACCCAATACGAATCAAAGAGGTGAACTTGCAATTAATTCCTCTTTAGAATTGAATTTTTAGAGATTAAAAAAAATAGAAGAGGAATTGGATTTGTATGTAAAGGTGGGTATATAATAAATAATAATAAAATAAGAATAAAAGATGATAATAATAAGAATAATAAATAATAATAAATATAATAATAATAATAAATATAATAATAATAATAAATAATAATAATAAATAATAATAATAATAATAATAAATAAAAAAATAATAAGAATAATAAGAATAATAAGAATAAAATAATAATAATAATAAAATAATAATAATAATAATAATAATAATAATAATAATAATAATAATAATAATAATAATAATAATAATAATAATAATAATAATAATAATAATAGGAATTAGAATAAAAATAGGTTTAGAATTTTGGAGGAAAAGATGGGGAGTTTCTGAAATAGAAATAGGAAAAGAATTAGTGAGAATGGGGGTATAAAAAGAATGGGGGTGGAAAGATTTTTTTTTTTTATGCAACAGGTACAAACAGATCGCACAAACACCTGAAGGCACAGCGCTGAAAAAAATCTGACCACCTGATCCACGCGCAAGTTGCGCGTGTGGCGCGCAATTTGCGTTCATTGCAGATACGGCAGCGCAACTTGCGCGTCTGCCCTGCAATTTGCCTCCCAGTCAGTTGCGCAGGCGCAAGTTGCGCGATAGGAGCGCAATTTGCCTGCCACGTCAGTAACGCAGGTGCAACCTGCGTTACACACTAAAATTTCGATTTTTTTTTTTTAACACACTAAACACTCTTTTTTTTTATACTGATGCGGGTTGCCTCCCACCAAGCGCTTCTTTAACGTCAATAGCATGACGTTACTTCTCCAACTCATGACGGTTTCAAAAGAATAACCGAACCGTCCTCAACAGACAAACCATTCATACGAACGTGGACATCTTGATTGCTTGCTTTCCACAAATCACTTCCATCAGACTTCAACTTTATTTTACTACCCAACGACCAACTCTTCTTCTTTTTCTTCTTCACACTTCTAAGGTGCTTGTTCGACTCAACCGGCTGAACAAAATTTCATCTTCCTTATCATCGGTCTTCCACCTTCGCAACACGTTATCATGCACTTCTTCAAAAATCACTAGCTCATTATTTAAAAGGACATACCTCAAATGTGGTGGAAGTTTCCCAAACTGTACTTTCGAGAGATCTCGAACATAAGAACTGTCCGATTTCTCGCTCAGCAACTGATCAAACTTCTGTCTCTGACCCGTATCAACTATATCCACACTGCAACACTCTTCATCCTCTGTTGGAAATTTCATGGCCTTGAACACATTAAAGGTGACATTCTGATCTTGCACCCTCATTGTAAGCTCTCCTTTTTGCACATCAATCAAATTCTTTCCTGTAGCCAAGAACGGTCTTCCCAAAATTATGGGAAACTTCTTATCTTCTTCAAAATCCAAGATCACAAAATCAGCAGGAAATATGAGCTTATCAACCTTCACCAATACATCCTCTACTATACCCCTTGGATATGTGATAGATCGATCAGCCAATTGCAAAGAGATATTAGTTGGCTTTGGCTCCGGTAACCCAAGTTGCTTGAAAACAGACAAGGGCATAAGATTAATGCTAGCTCCCAAATCACACAAACACTTGCTGAAAGAAAGATTGCCAATAGTACAAGGAATGGTGAAACTTCCCGGATCTTTAAGCTTAGGTGGCAATTTCTGTTGCAAAACGGCACTACACTCCTCCGTCAATGCCACCGTTTCAAAATCTTCCAACCTTCTCTTCCGTGACAAAATATCCTTCATGAACTTTGCATATCTTGACATCTGCTCCAATGCTTCAACAAAAGGAATGTTAATGGACAGTTTCTTGAAGACATCCATAAATTTCTGAAACTGTTTCTCTTGAGTTTTCTGCAAACGTCCAGGAAATGGCGGAGGAGGATAGATCTGATTATTCTTTGAAGATTTCTCTGGAGTAGACTTTTCAACAGGTTTCTTGCTCTTCTCACCATCAAGCTGATCAGCCTCTAAATCAGATTTCTCAATTACTGGCACTATAGATTTTTCAACCTGCTGATTCTGAACATCTTCATCTTCTTCAGTTGCTGATTTAGGATCACTCGTGACTTTTCCAGATCTCAAAGTAACTGCATTAACCTGTTCTTTACTTTCCTTTCTGCCTGGATTAACCGCCGTATCGCTAGGAAGAGTTCCTTGTAGCCTATTGAGTAAGGCACTTGCAATTTGTCCGATCTGACTCTCCAATGTCTTGAGAGATGCTTCTTGACTCTTGAGAGTTGCTGCCTGACTCTTGCACATTAATCTCAACTCTTCTAATTCAGATTTTTCATTCGACTGATGGCTAGAACCAGTATGAAATTGTTGCTGCTGAAAACCAGGAGGTTGAAACTGTTGCCTTGGAGCATACAGTTGCTGAAAACCTGAAAAATTAAATGGCTCAACTCCGTACTGATGACCCTGAAACTTGTGATAAGACTGATGTGGATATTGATAATTTGGATCTGGTTTCTGTTGCCTTTGAAAATTGCTCACGAATTGCACCGATTCACTGGAGATGGCGCATTGACTCATCTCATGTGCGTCAGCACATAGTTCACACACTCTCGCAACCTGAGGCACCCCATGCTTTGTCATAAAATCTAATTTCATATTAAGTGCCTCTAGTTGGGCTGCTAGAGCTGTAACTGTGTCAACTCCCAGAATTCCTGCAACCTTGCCTTGTGGTAGTCTTTGAGTTGGATCATCTCAATTAGATCGTAAGCTTCCTCGTAGCTCTTAGCCCATAAGGCTCCTCTTGATGCTGCGTCTACCATTGGCCTAGATTCTGCTCCCAGCCCATGGTAAAAACAATTGATTACCATCCAGTTTGGCATCCCATGATGTGGGCATCTACTGAGCATCTCCTTATAACGTTCCAAAGCCTCACACAGAGATTCTCCAGATTGCTGCTGAAATTGGGCTAGCTGATTCCTCAATGCTGCAATTTTCGCCATAGGGAAGAATTTAGTAAGAAACTTCTGAGCAAGATCCTCCCATGTAGTAATGGAACCAGGTGGTAGAGAGTGTAACCAGCCCTTAACCTTATCCTTCAGAGAGAATGGGAAAAGTCTCAACTTGATAGCATCATCCGAAACACCATTAAACTTGAAAGTATCACAGATCTCGATAAAGTCCCAAATATGCATGTTAGGATCCTCCGTAGAAGCACCCCCAAACTGAACCGAATTCTGTAGCATCTGAATAGTGCCCGACTTGATCTCGAAAGTGTTAGCTGCAATAGCTGGCCTGATAATACTAGATTGGATATCATTGATTTTAGGCTGAGAATACTCCTTCAAAGCCTTGACTGCTGCTGCATCTGCCATCTCTACTTTAGTTTCAGATTCCTCTTTCTTATCCTCTCTATTCTCTACAAGATCGTGTTCTGCCAGTTCTTTCAAACGAGCCTGTGAACGTGTTCGTATACAAACCTAAGTACCTGCAAACACCACGAAACAAACAAACAAAGTAAGAATCCGAGTCAGTGAACGCTAACGACCACTATTGACAAGCACATAAACTAAAAATAAAACACCGATGATCCCCGGCAGCGGCGCCAAAAACTTGTTAACACAAAATCACGCAAGTATACGTGGTCACAAGTAATACAATTAAAGTTCGTTCCACTGAGATCTGGTTAAGTTTCAATCAGTAAATATGCCTATGCAACAATGTATTGTCTTAATTCACTGCTAAAACAAATAACAAATTGGGATTTTTAATTATCTAAATTAACTAAGATGCAAATTATAAAACTAAGACTTAAATTAACTAATAAGAATAGAAATCGAATTACTTATAAGAATAAAAACATGGGACTCTAACTTCATTATCTACTTCACTTAGAGTTGATGCCTTTAATCAATACACATGTGGGATTTGATATCTGATCGGACAACACGAAATAAGTAAAAGGTACCTCTCGGTATACTAGTACCAAACTACACATGCATCCACAAAAGAGATAGAAGATGGGTAGACACCAATTATGTTTAGACCCTTATCTCTATAGAATTTGAAAACATAAAGGTTTAAACACAAGTTATCCACATAGATCACATATGGTAGCATAATATCTCTATTCATGCCACAAATCATGATGCCAAAACATTAACCTATCCTATGCTAGCATGGCAAGTTCTAAATCTCAAGATCCACTCTCGCTTCACAAGAGATTAACAATTCAATTTAGATGTTAGCTACGCATCTAAAAGCATTAAGATTAACCATACAAGGATATCAAGAATTCACCACACGTAATCTTTAAAGCAATCAAACTACTAAGCTACATAAATACCTCCGTTAGAATCCCATGACAACAATTAGCCCATAATTGAACCGTTCATCGTCATGGGATTTGATGAAATCATGATAATAAACAAGATATGAATAAAAGAAACAATAATATTAATAAAATAGAAAGTTGAGAAAACAAATCTATAATCCAGAATAACACAAAAGATGAAGTAGATCTAGATCCGTTGCTTGTCACGAGCGTTGAATCCTTCTCTCCTTTTCTCCCTTGCAGATCTAAGCTATGATACAATAATAAAACTATGATAATGTGTATCTCCTATTACAATGGTATGATGTGTTTAAATAGGCTATAAAAGTCTTCCCCAGCAAGAAAATACAAAAACAGAATTATAATAGAATTTCTGCAAAATACGTTTCCTAAACTGATTCTGTTTTTTAAGGAAAATTCGTAGCTGGTTTTTCTTCAGATTTTCTGGAACGTCCCAAACGTAGTTGGACCTCTGAACCACCTTAGAATGATATAGAATCTCGTTATCTTCGCATGGACTGCTTTCGGGCTGAAAACGGACTTATAGAACTCAAGATATGGCAAAAACAGTGTAGACTGGCAACCCTTCTTAAAAATCCGAATTTTAATCAATTAATTCCCAAAAAATTATAGAAGCATCCACCTTAGTCAACATTCTCGTAAATCTGCACAACTAAGCAAAACACATCAAAACTACAAGAAACTTGAGTCCAAGACAATCAATTTAAGCCGATTTAGAATGTTCCAAGTGGATATAAAATCCACTTATCAGTGTTCCGCAACACCCTAACACGGAGGACGATTCTCCGTATCTCGTCGGTATTTCGGGCCATTTTTTTCAAAATGAGTATTTTGGGCAAAAACTTTTGAAAAATAGGCATTTTGGTCATTTTCTCAAAACTAAACACAATAACATTTACATTTTAGTTTATATATTCTTAATTAAATGGTTTAGTGTTAGTTACTTGAGTTAGGTCGGTAATACTGTGGCTTGTCTATCGAAGAACATGATCTTATAGACTTGTACTCCACGATCTTTACATTGTTTTTAAACACCGGAGAAGAAGAAGCCACGGACCCATTTAAGTTTACATAAATAGGAAAAAGAACACTTGCGATGTATATGTTAATTAATTAATAATGAATTTAAAACTTTATTTATAAAAAATCGGTCCAAATGTTTAGAATTTGAAAAAAAATAGTATTTATCATCTCTCTTACGGGGATGACAAAAAAATCCGAGCCGACGGATACCGATCCGAAACCCGAAAATTTGGATAACCCGAACCTGATTTTTCTAGATTTGGAAATGAATTTTAGACCCAAAAATTTTTAGATTTGGATTTGGATATTAGCTATACCGATCTGAAACCCGAAAACCGATCCAAACCCGACCCGAACCCGAAAAAAACCCGAATATATATATATATATATATAGGCTAGTGATCAAATAGAAATCTCACTTAAAATAGAAACTAGAAACCAACACTAAATAAATTATATTTCATTTAATCTAATGGCCCCACCTGCAGGGCACCTTCAAAAAAAGTATTTAAAATTATTGGCTCCATCCAGCAAAAAAAAAATATATTGTTCATGCTGACGTCAGCAGTGAACAGTAATTTTTTTATTTACTGAATGGAGCTAGAATATTATAAACTTTTTGTATTGGGTCCTCCTAGTTTGGTCATTAGATTAGCTTTAAATATTAGATTAGGGTTTAGTTTCTAGTTTCTATTTTAATTTGGTTTCTATTTGAGTAAGTCCCTCTATATATATATATATATATATATATATATATATATATATATATATATATATCCTAAATTTAATTTAAAATTTATACACATCCAAATATTCATGCTAACTATTTTGTGATGATATTACCTAATTTTCTAATAATTTGATTTTCCCCATCTTTTTTAAGTAGTTTGTAGAATTACTTGATAAATTAAATAAAATTAGGAAAAAAAGTCAAAATTTGATTTAAAATTCATACACAAGTAGTCATACTAACTAATTTTGTGAAGAATTTTACCTTACTTCCACTAATTTTCTAATAATTTGATTTTCCATTCATTTTTAAGAACTTTGTAAAATAAATTACAAAATTAAATTAAAATAGAAAAAAAGCCACAATTTGGATAAAAATTCATGCACACCCAATTAGTCATACTCACTATGAACATTACAAAACAACTAAAAATTATAGTAACAGTAGTAGTACTAGTACTAGTAAGGATGTTAGAAATTTTAGAAATTTTAAGTTTGGTTGACTATGGTTTAGGGTTTCTAGGGTTTCGATTTTCAATTTTTTTTAAAATATTTCTATACGATCCAACCGTATGGATGTTAAGATCAATCCTTTTCAATGTTATTGCCAAAATTTCAGAAAAAAATAAATTTATTTGATTTTGTAATTTAATGGTCAACGACTCAACTTGTACTTTGGCTAGTACTCCTAAACAAGGTTTCGTCCCTGATTCCTGTTTCAATTTTTTTCAAAATATTTATCAACGATCCAAGATGTTAAAATCCATCCTTTTAAATGTTATTGTCAAAGTTTCAAAAAAAAAATTATTTGATAGGTTAATTTAACGGTCAACTAGTATTTTGACTAGTACCCATTAAAAATTTAAAGAATTAATTATTAATTTATAAATTCTAAAATAGAAAAATATAAGTTATATGTATATATATATATATATATATTACATTATTTGGAATGTATAAAAATATAAGTTATATATATATATATAGGCAATTGCTCAAATGAGACCCCCTTATTGTGAGAACTGAGAGCTTTCTATTTTGTACTATATTACTTAATCTGGACCACACAAATCTAATCTAATTATATTAATACTCACCCTGTTAATTTCCCACGACCCCCCGCCCCCCACCCCCACCCCCACCCCCACCTGTACCCCCAAGCCCACCGCCACCGCCACCGGAATCGGTCATCTTCTCAGGCGAACAACACCACCTCCTCTTCCTTTTCGATGTCTGGCCCCGCAGGGTCACCGTCTTCATTTCCCATATCTCTCTCTGTCTCTCTTTATGTCTGTCCTCATCTCTCTCTCTCTCTCTCTCCATCTCCGACCAATTCTCTCTACCTCTCTCTCTTCTCTCTCTCCCTCTCTCTCCTTGTAATATTAAACTCTATCATTTTAAAAGCTCGATATTGAAACACCCTTCCTCTATGGCTTAAATGTTTTGACTAGGCTGTATAGGCTAGGGAAATGGTGACGATGACTCAGATCTGGTGAATTTGATACTATTACGAACGTAAATCTGAATTTTTGTAATGATTTTGTGCCCAGAATTTTTGGTGATTTGGGTGTAAAATTAGTGATTTGCCTTTAAATTCTGGATCAAAATTTTAGTTTGGTCATTCTGTAGCTATTGGTGGTGATTGTGATATGAAATATTGGTGATTTGTATTGATTTTTTTGGTGATTTGCTTTGAATATTCGGTGATTTGGTGGTGGTGGCGACCAGAGATGGTGATGCTGTGATTTGTCTTGTCTCATATCTGTTTTTTTTTTATGGTTTATGGTCGAATTTTTGATGATTTGTATTTAATTTTTTGGTGATTTTCTTTGAATTTTTGGTGATTTTGACCGAAACTTGGTGATTCTATGGGTGATAGGAGTGGTGGTGATTCGGTGATAGGTGGTTGTGGTGTGGTGGTAATGGAGTGACGAAGATGATGGTTAATTGTTATGAATTTTTGGTGATTTGTGTGTAATATTGGTGATTTGGGTGTATTCATACTACCCAGTTGCTCGATAGCATGGACATGTTTAAATATCCTGTAGGCTGGCAAAAGGGATGCTTTTCATGTGATGGATGAAACATATTAACCAATGCTAATATATTGGTGTTTTCCTGTTTTCATGTAGACAACACCAATGCTGGTGGATCGGTTTTTGAGATTTAAACAAACTAAAGTACGTTTCTCTTTATCATTTTGGTGAGCACTAAATGTATATACTGGTGGTGGCTTTTTGACTTTCTGTTTGGGCTCTAGCAAGGTGGCCACAGAGAGGTACAAAAACTTCCCTTCAGGAATGACGACCTCAGGATCTTGACCAACTTCCACCACAAGTCCTGTCACAAAACAAAATCATATAGTAAATTTCACATTCATAAACACATACATAAATATTAAATCAAGTCTCGTAGTATATTAGAATATAGGATTACCCCAATCCTCCATCACAAATCACGAACAACAAAACCCGGATGAATGTCGGAGATGTATGTCTCAGGCGGTGGCGCAATTCAACATGGCAATACTCTGTATACTCTGTTGAAGAAAGGATAGCGTGTGTTCTCAATATATATAAGAATAAAGTGGCCCAATGTGCAGTTCTCAATATAAGAGGGGTCTCATTTGAGTAGCCCCCTATATATATAATATGTATATTACATTATTTATAATGTATAAAATATTAAAAGTGTATTGTTTAATTCAAGAATAAAAAGAATTAGAGTTTAATAATCAGAAAAATGTAAATAGATTAGGGATTTAGGGACTAGGGTACTTCAATTCACTCGACAGTCGTGAATCGAGTAGTCGACAAAACTTCAAAACTTCGCCACCGCGGCGACCGCGAGAGACTGTCCAGACTTCAGATTTGAGATTCCAGTATTCCACGACAGACATACTAGGATTCAAAGGTTAGCCCCTAATTTACTTTTCTTATTTCACTTTTGATCTCGATTAAGAGTTTGATTAAGAGCTGTTTCGATCTCGATTTAAATCTTTAATCTTGAGGAATCTTTATTTAGATGTTTAATTAATTAAACCTAGAATCTTTTATTAGTTATGTATATCAATATCATATACATATGTTAATCCTGATGTTTGTGTATCTTTAATTCGTTTTCTATCTTTATTTCGTATATAGTAATAATAATATATATAGCTAGTATTTCGATTCTCAGTCCATTCCGGATGTAAATTCTCAACCGTCATCAATGCTGGAGCTACAATCAGCCCCTGCTGTTACTGGCACTAACAGTAATTCAAGCCCTGAACCTCATGTGATTGAAATCAGTAATAATGATGATGCAGGTTTCAATTTTGAAAGAGCTTATACCTGAGAATGACCAGAAGAGGGATAGAGCTACATTCTTGTCGGAGGTCAGGAGCTTAAGCATTTATAGCTACTCTTGTTAAAATGTATTAACTACTTTTTCTGTCACAAAGAAATTATTGCACCAAGTCTCGAGTAACTTATATAGTAATGGCAGAACTTCTTCTGAGTAATAAACAATTGGTTCAGCAATCAAGTAAACAATGATTAAATGTTTGTAGCTCCTGTTGCAATCAGTTTCAAGTTTAATCCAAAAATAATGCACTACTCCAGATTGGTGCTACTTTTGTAGTAATACCTAGGTACTAAAAGCAGTGCATGTCCTGGATTTTTATTTACCCTTGATTTATGGTAGAATTGTGCTATATGCAGATTATTGAGTACATCCAGTTTTTACAAGAGAGGGTTCGAATGTTCGAGACGACATACCAATGGATGCTGCTAATCTGCTATTGTTATTTTATTGTTGTTGAATCTACTATTAAACTGATGTAATTTGATTGTGCAACTAGGATAATGATGTAATGTTAATGATGAATGTAATTGTTAAGAACTTATTTGCTGAATTTTTATTTGCTGCCAGAAAGTTTAAATTGTTAATGGTGGCTAATGGGCAATGTTAAATTATATTGTTAAATTGCTGATTTTCGGGTTTTGGATTTCGGATTTTGGGTATCCATATCAGATCTTTCGGGTTTCGAATTTCGGGTATCTATATCAGATTTAAATTTTCCGGATTTTGTGTATATCCGAATCCGATCCGAAATCCGTTGGATCGGATTTTGATATTAATTTTCGTGTATTTTTCGGGTTCGGATCGGGTTCGGGTAGGATAAAAAATTTAGGGTTTGGATGTGGATATTGCCATATCCGAGCCTATCCGACACGATTCCCGTCCCTACTCTCTTACCTTTAAGATACCAGTTAGGCTGTGAAAACCCGGGTCAAATCCCGAGTCGAATCCGAAATAATCCAAAGTAAACTGGCCGAGTTGCAACCAACTTGGGTACCACAAGCCCACCATAGGTCCCCAAAAGATCATGATTTGTTGGTGTAATTAGTAGTAGTACTAATTGCAACCAACTTGGGTAGTCCACAAGCCCACCATAGGCCCCCAAAAGATCATGATTTGTTGGTGCAATTAGTAGTAGTACTTTGCCAAAATAAGCCAAAGTAAAATGGCCTAATTGCAACCAACTTGGGTAGTCCACAAGCCCACCATAGGCCCCCAAAAGATCGTGATTTGTTGGTGCAATTAGTAGTAGTACTTTACCTTATGAACTGAACAAAAGTTTCAAATTTCCTCGATGTGGGACTGGGATGTTACAAACTCCCCTACTTAGCCATTGTGGGATAATACCGGTTGGCTTCGTGTCCCCACCCGGACCTCTGTCCATTGTGGGATAATACCACCAACCTTCGTGTCCCCACCTCCGGAAACTTGACAAATCAATCTTTCGACGGTCGGCTCTGATACCATATGTGAAAACCCGGGTCAAATCCCGAGTCTTTTTCGAAAATTGAGTCAAGTACCGATTTCGAATCGGAAATAAGCCAAAATAAACTGGCCTAATTGCAACCAACTTGGGTAGTCCACAAGCCCACCATAGATCCCCAAAAGATCATGATGTGTTGGTGCAATTAATAGTAGTACTTTGCCTTATGAACTGAAAAGAAGTCCCAAATCTCCTCGATGTGGGATTGGAATGTTACATAGGCGATTTGGAATTACGTTTAAAAAATTAGAATTTAGTAAAATCTACAGGCACCAGAAGTGGCACGTGGGGAAGAACAGGGGAGTCCAGCTGATATATGGGCACTTGGTTGTACAATTTTTGAAATGGCCACCGGGATGTCACCGTGGCCTAGTGTCAATGGTGATCCACTCTCAATTCTTTACAAAATTGCATATTCAGGAGAATTGCCAAATTTTCCAGTTTTTCTCTCTACAAAAGCAAAAGATTTTCTTAGCAAATGTTTGCAAACAGATCCGAAATCACGATGGACAGCTAAACAACTCATCAACCACCCATTTGTCGAAGAATTCAATTTAAGCCAAAGGCAAAATCAAAAGTCCACTACAAGTTCTCCAACAAGCATTCTTGATCACAGGGCTTGGACATCCACAGAAGAATCTGAAACAATGGATGATATTTTCGAAACAAAATCATCATCTTCATCCACGCAAATAGGAGGGCTGTGGTTAAATTCAAAAGCACCAAACTAGAAATGGGAGGAAACGTAGATCACAATTAGAGACCATGTTGAAGGTATGAAACAACACAAGAATGTGGAGGGCAGGTGATGATTTGGAGCTGGAATGGAGCTGAAACAATACAAGAATGGTTGGTGATGATTTGGAGCTGGAAAATTTTTGTAAATTTTTGAAATCTTGGGTAAAAATATTGTTAGTTGTAGAAATTGTAGTAGTAAAATCTTGTTGGCTGTACAGAAAATAGTTGCAACTACTAATTAGTAGTGGTTTTATATAGAGATCTAGTAACTTTTTTGAATACATTTCAATAAAAACGTGGTTAAGCTAATCAATAGATTAGTATATGATTTTTTTTTCTTTTCTTTGCTATTACGAAAACTTAGGTAATAGTAAAAGTGAGGACTTCCTGCACATTACAAGAAATTTGGCAAATTATGACGGCCAACTTGCGACAGAAGCATTTTTCGCGCCTAACTTACGACGAAATCTCAAATCTGTCGTAAATTTCGCTCTCAACTTACGACAAAAATGAAATTCATCGCAAGATAATTATTTCATTAAAAAAATTTAGTACCAAACAATTAAAATTTAATTGAAAAATAATTGCAATGAACTTGTCCGTCGTAAATTCATTTTAGCAGCGAACTTACGACGGAATTTCCGTCGTAAATTTCGATATTTTAATAAAATTTAATTGTAAAAAAAATTACTTTTCCTGATGGCGAAACGACGTCGTAGTGAACTTACGACGGAATTTCCGTCGTAAATAAACTTACGACGGAAATTCCCTCCGTCATTATTTTGTTTATTTTTAATTAAATTTAATTACAAAATGAATTACTTTTCCTTATGATAAAATGACGTTGTTTAGTAGTGAACGTACGACGGAAATTCGGTCGTAAATTTACTTATTGTAATTAAATTTTGTTGTAAAATGAATTATTTTTTTGATGTGAACTTACGAAGGGAAAAATCCGTCGTAATTCTGGGTTACTGACGACCGATTAAGAAGATCGTCGTAATTCTGGGTAACTTATGATGAAATATCCGTCATAAGTTACCCAGAATTATGACGATCTTCTTAATCCGTCGTAAATATATTTAGGATTCTTCAGTATTTTTTCTTATTTTGTATACATCAACCACATAGAATAATTTTTTATTTTTTGAAACTTTGGGAATATCATTTAATTAGATATGTCTCGACATTTGTACGGTTGTATCGTTGAGAAATATTTTTTAAAAAATGGAAACAATAATATGGGACGAAGCACTAGTTACTAGTAGTACTCAGAATAGTAGTGATCTACTAAGATCTACAACCAAATTAATATTTTATTTTTTGAAATTTAGAAATATCATTAAATTAGATATATATATATATATATATATATATATATATATATTGACATCCGTATGGTTGGATCATCGATAAATATTTTTTTAAAAACGAAACAACAATTTGGAAAAAGTACTTGTTAGTAGTACTAGTCAAATCAGTAGTTGGCTCCTAATTTTACCATCTAAATTAATATTTTATTTTTTTAATTTTGGGAATATCACTAAATTAGATATATATTGACATCTGTAAGGTTGGATCATCGATAAATATTTTTTTAAAAAAATAGAATCAACAATCTGGGACAAAATATAAGTTTACTATCCAAATTAATTTTTTATTTTTCGAAATTTAGGTTCAAAAGGTTAAAGTTAAAGTAAGGTCAATACAAGAAAAAGGTCTAGGCAAGTAATGTGGTGTGTCACCGAAAAAATAGGATTTAGCTCAAAAGGTTAACTAATTGATCATGTATACATGGTGTGGTAATATAGGGAACATGAGATTATCCTTAAATGCCTTTATCATATTATCATCAAATAATGTCCTGCGTTTCAAGAAAAGTCTCAAACAAATGCTAGCAATGCAAACAACATGTGGACACTCAAGAAAACGAATATAAAATGCAAAAGATATGCATATAGGCTCAAAAGCTCACTTGGTGGTAAAGCATAATCATTCCCAAGGAAAATTCTCTCTAACGCACCTACTTGTACTCAAAGCATGCAAACCGAATCATCTTGCACGTATTCATGTCTTTCCAATTACTTACAACATTCTATAAGTCTACCAGCTTCAACTTACTAGTGTATGTGTGTGCACAAGAACAAAGCATATCACTTCTCAATCAAAAGCGTCAGGAACACAAAATTTCTATAGCGTGCATGGATGCATCAAGCTAATTTACAACAAGTAATCTTCACAAGGCTAGAATTATTTTTGTCTTTTAAAATTTTTAACTTTTTTATTTGTTTTTTTACTACTACTACTACACCACCACATAGCCCAAACAAATACTATCTAACATAAACACACCCCCCCAACTTAGCATGTTCTTTGTCCTAAAGAACAACAATCATAATCCATATTAAACTAATACCGAAATCTTGGATTGCCTTCCAAGAAGCACTTGTTTATTGTCATTAGCTCGACTTATTTACAAAAGTAGTGATACTAGTGAGAAGAAAAAGGAAACAAATGTACATACTTACGAATCATTAACAACTGTCTGATGTGTCTACATACCTTTGATCCATAAAAATGTAAGAAAATTTTTATGATCTCCACATGCTCGAGAGACTTGGAAATATCAAAATAGCTAGAAAAGTCGTCAGAATAATCATCATAAGTACGACTCATAAACTCCTCCCAAATTGGATCCTTATATTTCAGAGCAAGATTTTCAATTTTATCAAATTTGAACTCCTTCTCAATTTTAACTGGACACTCGTCAATTTTTATCTTGTCTACAAATGTATTAAGCTCAACAATATTTTCTAAATTTGGCAGAATTTCAGTTGCATCCAATTTATCAGTATCACGCATGGGACAATCATCAACTATACAAGTAGACTCATCGAACACAAAATTATCATCAATTGCTAAACAAGAATCATGGATCATTGGAAAATTGACACAAGGAGGAATTTCAAGACAACCGTTATGCATCACAAGTTGTACTTCCATAATAAAACTATTCCTTTTAGCATTCTCCTCGTACCAACCTATTGATTCTGGTTCACATGGACAATCATTCGTACTAGCAATCTTAAAAGTTGGGTCATCAAAGTGTTTAAAAAGTCCCAAAGAAAGTAAAGAAGGATTAGAATGAATTAAGCTCTCATCAACATCATTGCACATGTATGGATAAGGATCATAATATTGATTTTCAAAGGTACATGAAAAATCTGTACTAGGTGGGTATGGAGCATAGTATGAGTTCTCAGAATAGAACGAATTCACCTGATATGGATTAAAATCCTCATAACAATTGAATTATTGGTAAGGATTGAAGACTTGATATCGTTCTTGATCACCAAAGATATTCTGAGCGTTATTCCAACCATAGTTGTTATCCATGTTGTCTCTCTAATTCAAAAACTTGCTCTAGGTTGCTCAAAAAAACCTGCAGACACACCAAAAAAACAAAAGAAGGAAAAAAAAACTATATACAATGATAAAATCCAAACTACAAGAAACAATTAACTCAAAATCAATATTGTTGTCTTCCCCGGCAGCGGCGCCAATTTATTGATGTGTATTTTTGCGAAGTTCGTTCACAGGGAAGGACTGATATCAATACCAATTCTAAGTCTTTTATCTCTTACAGTTCAGAAGTGTGGTGAAATATTATGGTGGTTTATGTTTATCTACTAATTAATCTAATAAATAAATAAAAACTATATAATATATATGAGAGAAAATAATCTAAGAATTAGGGTTCTTCAATTGGCTATCATGCATGTCTAATTTGTGCCTCTTGTTTTGTTAAAAACAATCCTTTTAATTTTTATAAAATCCTCTCCTAAGGTAAATAATAGTGCCTACAATGATCCCTTAATCTCCACTCCCATGGTCAATCAAGGTACAACTATAGACTATTATGAACCAAGGATTATCAGTTTCACAATTCGCATATCAATCTCCTGATCTAATAATTAAATTGTGTCTATCATATCATGTACTAGAATTACAACTCCTCTCCCGATTCGTTATAATTCCTAGGGATTCAATTAAAAGTTCGCGACTCTTCAAATTGTATAAAGCGATCAATGACAGAATAACAATAACAAGAAAACCACAATACAATCAGACAAACTCAATAAGCTAACGAATACTATCCAACTCTTGGATAAAGGGATTAGCTACTCATAATAAGATAAAACAAATATAAATTATAAACGCAAATTATGAGTTTAAGAATTGAAGTACAAAGAGTACAACTTGAATAGTTCCGTTGAAGTCCACATGAATCCCTTCACTCCTTCTTCCAATCTCGTTATCAAGTGTTTCTCTACCCTCTCTCTCTCTATATCACGATCTCTCTCGTTCCAAGTTCCAAGAATCATACGCAAGAAAACCCTCGTAATCTCCTTTAATGTTCGACTCCATATTTTAAAAGTCATACATGGTAAACTAAAAACTAATTACAATTAAAATAAATAAATTTATTTATATCCAGCAAGACCCCTGAATGCGATGCTCAGGCCCCCGAGCTTGCTGCAGGTTCCCTCAAGGCCCCTGGGTGCGAGGCTCAGGGCCCATGACCCCAAAAAGTGAAGTTTCTAATCTGCTCAGGGCCCCTGAGTGTGAGGCTCAGATCCTGACGCTCCAAATACTAAAAATTCTGGTTTGTTCAAGGCTTTGAGCAAGGCCCAGGACCTATTTTCTCCAATTGTTATCTTTTTCCAACGTGTCTTTTTGTCCCTTACACCTTGCTCCTCTGGAATTTCCTAAAAACATAAAAAACATCCACTTAGCATCCATCCAAGTTAAATAACAACTAACATTATTCATATAGGACTAAAACATAAAAAACAAGGCTAAATGAGGATTAATATGAAGCAAAATGTCTATATTTTAACCATACATCAAATACCCCCAACTTAATCTATTCTCGTCCTCGGTAAAACTCATATAATATAATTATATACAACTAACTAGTACCAGTTCCGTAGCTGATTGCGCATATGCAACAATCCATTTAAAGCCCTAAGTAGCCCTTTAAACAAAATATCTATATTTTAACCATACATCAATATGTTAAACTAATTTTAATAAGAATAATTAATTTTTTTAACCATCGATCACATGTTAAGTTCAAAAATAAATGTTTAATGTTTATTATTGTGCTAAACATATTTTGGATACATGCATTGTCAAATTTTTTTATCAATAATTTTTTCAACAAACTAAAATAATTTTAAATTTATTTTCAAAAAATTAAAGAGTTTAATATATGTAAAAAATAAATGATTAAAATATATTTCGTGAATAAGAAGTTTCTTTCTAGTAGTTTAGTTCGGTATAATTCACTTTTTTTTCTCTAACTCACAATCCAATCCATTGTATACCTACTAATTTAGTTATTATGTCCATATAATTATAATGTAACTCTCCAAACTCAAGACCAAAAAAAATAATATTATTGGATTTATAAACATAAATGCATGTAATTATAATGGGAAGAAAGATGAACATGACTAAAAAAATAAGATTTTTTTAAAAGATATTTTAAGTATATATTGAGATGTATAATGAAAAAATGTTAGATTCTTCAAAATTATTTATAGTAGAAAAATCTCCAACCGTGATCAAATTATTTGGGTATTATGTGCCAAAATTTGATGAAATGTACTCCTAAGACTACTACAATGGCTGTTAATACAATCAAACGTTAATATATTTATATTTATATATAATAAATTTATCTAAAGTAATGATATTTTTTTTCTTGGTAACATTTAGATTGACGACATATATACTGTATAATTTACTAGCATTTTGCCCGTACTTCGTACACGACTTCTTATTTAATTTAAAATGATAATACCAAAAATTTAACAAATTTGATTGATTTCTTAAAACATCTTATTTAATTTAAATTGACAATACCAAAAATTTAACAAATTTGATTGATTTCTTAAAAAGATATTGTATGCAATTATATAAATAATCAATTCTTAGCAAGATATTATATATAATTATATAAGTATTTAATAAAATAATGATATGCTAAAATTTATATAAAAAAGTAGCATACAATTCTATGTTAACAATGTTGAAAATTTATTTAATCCATCAAAATCTGCAATAAAAATAATAAATATTTTTACAAATATTGTTCTCTAATTGAAAACAATAATAAATTGTCTTCATTATTCAAATGCGGAAATGAAAATTCCTTCACCCCAATGACTCCAAAACATTAAATGACTCCAAAACATTAAACCTCATATAATATCAAGAACATGTTATATTAACTATGAGACCTCATAGTTAATATAATGTGTAAATGTTGGAGAACAATGAGATCACATTTCAAGCAATTTTTAATTTTTTTTGTTAATTTTTTTATGAATGGATAGAGGGTAGAATTATAAGACTTTTGTGTGAAGATGCCCCTAGCGGGGCCCTTTAAAATAGTTTGAAATGTAGCGAATATGTGTGTTCTCACTGTTCTCATTTTAATTTTTTTTATTAATTTTTTTATGAGTGGATAGAGGGTAGAATTATATGACTTTTTTTTTGTGAAGATGCCCCTAGCGGGGCCCTTTAAAATAGCTTGAAATGTAGTGAATATGTGTGTTCTCACTGTTCTCATTCTCACCTGAGCGTGACCATTAAACTGTATTAGTAAATTCATGTATGAAAAAACAGTGTATATATATTATTAATATAGATTCTTTTATTAAAAATAAGTAAATTATACAATTAAATAAGCAAGCCAAAATATTAGATAAATATTCTACTAGATTTATTGTTTATGTTCAAATTAAGGTCTTTCACCATGGCTGACTTTATTATATTAAAAGTATGTTCTTATTGAAATGAATATAATAATTTGAATTTGAATATATTTTTAAACTACTTATTTTGATGGGTTGTTAATTTTTTTTGTGATCAACTTAGAGGGGTAACCAAAAATAAAATTAATTGGAATACATAAACCCATTACCCACGTTATGATAAACAATACCTATAAAATGGAAGTTGCTTATGTGGTTCAGACTTGTTAATTACTTCAATTATACTTCATTAGCTTGATCATCATGTGGACCATCTTTCTTTTTATCACTTATGTTGCTGCTATGTAGTCTATCTGTAACTAACATCTTTCTTTTTATCACTTATGTTGTTGCTATGTAGTCTATCTGTAACTAAACATCTCTCTCTGCTTGTAATCTATATTTATAAATGCAAACTTCTTCTTGTATTGTATTTTGTTTTCAATATTTAAAATTATGTAGCTGGAGGAGAAGAGAAAGGCTGGAGGTACAATCGTAGTACTACAACATTACTTAAAATAAGTATAATATCATATTAGAATTTTTTGTTTCAATCTAAATTGGGTTGCTCCAAATGCTGTGTAATGATAAAAAGGGGCATTAAATAAATAAAGAAGATTAAAAATACGAAGGATAATACTGTTTACCAAAAACACAGGTCTCCGCAAGAAGCTCACTTATTCACTTTTATCTTCAAATAATGTATGATTACAAATTATAACAATCACATTTTCCATAACCTATTCTCTCTCAAAAAGCCAACTAAACTGAAAAAGGGAAAAGTTAGTGCTTTTATATTTTAATATGGAGCTCAAGTCAAAGTGCTAAATATGAGATCATATATGAAGTGAAATTGAACGCGAGTAAAGAAGATATTTAGAGCATCAATAAGAGCAATGTTACCTGACCCATAGGGTGAGGCTTGTGACATGGGTCTGAGCTTCTAAGTATGCTATTCCATAGTCCCTTCGGAGACATCCGATAAAAAGTATGTTATTCCATAAGACCTTCTGGTACGTAGCATGTCTACCCCATGAACATTAAGTTGAACAAATCCATAACGAACATAAACTTGCTTGAAAACAAAATAATGTCTATAAGTATCAAACTGAGTCCCAAGATTATTTACAAATAACATGGTCCATACTGTGTCAATGTTATTAACTGGTAATCTTTCCAACTACCTTTGTTATTACGACATGTAAAATAAAAAATTGAAAGGCCAAGAAAATATTTTAAAGATACCATTCTGGTGTCCTGTATATTATTATAACATCGGGTAATTCATTAAAACTTTAATTCTTAAATTCCAAACCAAAATCAAAACCAAACAAATATTATCCTGTCTAATTTTTAATATTGTGAAATCAATAAAAACTTAACTCTTATGGCCAAACTGAAAACTGGAACCAAACATATATGACCCGGGTTGAGATGTTAATTTGGTGAAAAACCAACCTTTCAAATCTGAAAAGTGCAAACATGCATCAAAATCCAGGAGTGTGAAGATTTGAGCGGCTTGGACTTGAAGGTGAAAAATGACAGAGATAGATTTGAGTAATGACAAAACGGAGAATCAAAGAAATAAAGAAAGATAAAAAAAAAATAAAGGATAATAATATAGTAGAGGTTTAGATTTGGGTTGATCCAATTGGGTTACACCAAATGTTGTGTAATGAAAAAAAATAGTATACGTTTAGATTTGGGTCGATCCAATCTAATTTGGGTCGCTCCAAATGCTGTGTAATAGTAAAAAGGGGCATCAAAGAAATAAAGAAGATTAAGAAAATGAAGGATAATAGTATCGTTGACAGAATTCGAACCTTGAAATTTTAGTAAATAAATTTAATCATGTAACATATTTAATCATTAGATCTAACAGTTCTAATTTTAAATAAAATTCTAACGGATATTATTCGTTGTATACGAATTTTTATTATATTTTGTTAGTGGTTAGAAGATATGATGTCATATTTTTGGGTATGAAATTAGTAAATAAATTTAATCATGTAATATATTTAATCATTGAATCTAACAGTTCTAATTTTTAATTAAAAATCTAACGGATATTATCCGTTGTATACGAATTTTTGTTATATTTTGTTAGTGGTTAGAAGATATGAAGTCATATTTTTGGGTATGTATTAATTATTGCAATATTATGTTTTAAATTAAAAGTCAACGTGTTCTAATTAATAGGAAAAAAATTATTGATTGGAAGATATGATATTTTAGGTATTTATAAAATGTAATATCATCAATTATAAGTAAACATCTTTTAATTGAAAAAGACAATCAGCTAATTATCATTAATTATATTATTAATAAAAAAAATGAAGAATAATAGTAGAGGTTTAGATTTGGATTGATCCAATTGGATCGCTCCAAATGCTGATTAGAGAGAAAAAAATTATTGATTAGAAGATATGATATTTTAGTTATTTATAAAAGGTAATATCATATCAATTATAAGTAAACATCTTTTAATTGAAAAAGGCAATCGGCTAATTATCATTAATTATATTATTAATAAAAAAATGAAGGATAATAGTACAGGTTTAAATCCCCTCGGATCTCCTTTATATATTTATATAATAGTTCTAATTTTTAATTAAAAATCTAACGGATATTATTCGTTGTATACAAATTTTTATTATATTTTGTTAGTGATATTTAATTCCCACTATTAATAAAATTTAAAATGCAATTGAGTTGTATATTTAATTTTCTCCATTAGTAAAACTTTAAAATGCAATTTAGAGAAATTGATTATTTTAATATGTTTTACTTGAAAACAAAAATTGATTAGTTATTAGGAGAAATTTTATTTATATTTAAGTAAGGGTAATTATGTAAAAACAATAGGTACCGACCAACCAACCGACCGACCGGCGCCATATAATTGGAAAACTATAGATTTTAGCTAAAGGAAATAGAAAAGGTAACATTTTTTTTAAAAAAAATGATTATTTTAATATGTTTTACTTGAAAAAGAAAATTGATTAGTTATTGGGAAATTGTTTATTTATAATTAAGTAAGGGCGTCATTTAATTGGAAAAAGGAGATTTTAGCTAAAGAAAATAGAAAATGTAACGTATTTTAGAAGGAAATTGATTATTTTAATATGTTTTACTTGAAAACATAAATTGATTAGTTATTAGGAGAAATTTTATTTATAATTAAGTAAGGGTAATTAAGTAAAAACAATAGGTACCGACCGACCGACCAACCAACTAACCGGCCGACCAAACTTTCAATGTTTTAAAATGCAATTTTAAAGGTAAGGATATTGAAATTGTATATTTAGTTTCCTCGATTAGTAAAAATTTAAAATGCAATTTAGATATTTACTTTACTTCATTAGTAAAGATTTTATAGGTAAAAAATAATGAAACTATATATTTAGTTTCCTCTATTAGTAAAGTTTTAAAATGGAATTGAGATTTTTTTTAATCATTGGAATTATTAATTCAAAAATTTGAGAAATTTAACAAAATAGAACCGAGTTTTTTGACCGGCGCCACTTTACCTCCCCTCGTTTCTCCTTTATATAAGTATATAACAGTTCTAATTTTTAACTAAAAATTTAACGGATATTATTCGTTGTATACGAATTTTTATTATACAAGCTTAAAACCCGTGCGATGCACGAATTTTTTTAATATTATATGAATTTTTCATTAATTTAAATTAATTTTTTTAAAATATAAAGTTGGGAGGCTTAAATTTTTATATGAGATTTGATAATAATTATATAAATATTATCCGTGATATTTCTAGAAAATGAGGGATTTTAGTTAGAAAATATAGAAAAAATTATAGGTTTTACTTGAAAAGGGTAACCGGCTAATTTTAATTTTTATATAATTATTATTTTATTTCATTACATAGAAATTGATACGTTTTAGATAAAAAATGCAATCGGTTAATTATGAATATTATAATATTATTAGTTTATTGTATTAAACAGAACCGCCCGTGATAAAATCAGAAAAAAGAGAGATTTCAGTTTTAAAAAATAGAAAGGTAACGTGAAAATTAAAAAGATGACATAATTTATGTGAAAAAGGTAATTGATTAGTTTATAGTAATTATAATTTAATTATGTTATTTTACTAAATAAAATTGCTCATAGTTTTTAGAAAATGAGAAATTAATGTTGCCCCTGAAATTTCTAGAAAAAAAGGGAATTTAATTAGAAAAATATAAAAGATGATACGTTTTAGTTGAAAAGGTAATCAGTTAATTATTAGTACTATAATATTATTATTTTATTTTTATTAAATAGAATCGCCCGTGATATAATTGGAAAAAGAGAGATTTTCGTAAGAGAAGAGAAAAAAGGTAACGTGTTTGAAAAAGGTAACCGTCCATGATAAAATTGGAAAAAGAGAGATTTTAGTTAGAGAAAAGGTAACGTATTTTGGCTCAAAAAGGTAATTAATTATTTAATACTAATTATAATATAATTATATTATTTTATTATACAAAATTGATCATAGTTTTTAAAAATGGAGAAATTTTAGTTAGATAAAATGTGAAAGATATTGTATTTTACCTAAGAAGTAAATTATTTAGTTATTGAAAAATAGAAAAGGTAATATGTTTAACCTGAAAAAGGAAATTGATTAATAAAGGAGATTTGGGTCGATCCAATCTAAATTGGGTCGCTCCAAATATTGTGTAATGACAAAAAGGGACATCAAAAAAATAAAGAAGATTAAAAATATAAAGGATAAAAGCTGTAATTTTCCTGTGTAATGACAAAAAAGGGCATCAAAGAAATAAAGAAGATTAAAAAAATGAAGGGTAAAAGCAGTAATTTTTAAAATGCAATACTAGCAGACATTAAGAATATATTGATATTGATAATGTTGACATATTCATATTATAAATTATAAAGCATAACTTTTTATATCTTAATTTAAAATTTAATCATAAATTCTATAAGAATTTAATTATGGATAATTGAATTTCTATGCACTCAACTATTTTATTTTAAATGTCAGCAAATAATGAGGTAATTTCTTATTTGTATTAATTATTTTGTATGTATTAATTATTCGTTGATTATGTACTTTTGTCACAAATATTTCAATAGTAATATATATGTAAATGTTTAATAAGAAAGAATTAAATTTTAGAATATATGAAATAAATCTCATAATCGTTTTCATGTAATGATATTGAATTTAATAACAAAAATTACTCCATATATGCATTTATCTTTTTTTCATTCATAAATGTTATATTTTCATATTTTCATTCCTTTAAATTTTTATAAGTTTTTGAATGTAGTTATCAAATACATATATTAAATTAACTAAGCTTTATATTATTATTTTAATATGACGTGATAATTAATTTACAAATTGATAATTAATTTACAAATTGATAACTAATTTATAAATTGTTATTCTATTTTCAATTGGTATATTTTATATTTTCTCATATGTTAAGCTAAATTTAATAAGAATAACTAAAATCTTTAATCACCCATCACATGTTAAGTTCAAACACAAATGCTCAATACTAATGTTTAATGTTTATTATTGTGGTAAACATATTTTGGAGAAGTATGCCAAAATATTTTACCAATTCTTTTTTAACAAACTAAATGAATCAATATATTAAAAAAATATAATTGATATTTGAAATATATTTTTGTGGATAAGAAGTTTATCTCTAGTACGCGGTGTAATCTATTTATTTTTCTAACTCACAATCCAAAATCTGTCGTTCATACATAACTCCATA
Source organism: Kitagawia praeruptora (assembly GCA_037693485.1). Lineage (NCBI taxonomy): Eukaryota > Viridiplantae > Streptophyta > Magnoliopsida > Apiales > Apiaceae > Kitagawia > Kitagawia praeruptora. Next base: position 145,647,439 of record CM075353.1, read on the forward strand.
ACTCCGTATCTGCATGGATTTGGATTTGGATTTCATATTTAATTGATTCAGTTAATATGGATCGTTTAAAAGTACCTATATAAGATCACACATCCTTGACAATATTCACATCCGATCTTTAACTCCTCTTAGTAAATAATAAAACTTTAAACACCTATGGATTTGTATTCTGAAAACTCTAATACTTCAAACGATCCTTTCTTAAACTCATCACATGAAACAATAATTGGTGGATATACTCTAGATGGATGGACTTTTAAAGAGAATAAAATATTTGAAAGTGCCATGATGAACTTTGAAGACACTAGTTCTATGCCATTTTTTCAATATGTGGCTTCCTTAATGCCATGGCAAAATATTCAATCCATCCAAAACCATGAGAAAATTTTGATGAAGGATATGGAACTTATCAAGTCATCTGATGGTAATTTTGAAGATCTTGTTGAAGAAGACATGGAAATGGAGGATGACACTAAAAAAGTGATCACTCCTAGGCCTAAGAAAAAGGGAATACCATGGACTGAGGAAGAACACAGGTAATATGTCTATGCTACATATCATATGTGAATGTTAATTTAGTTTACGTGGCATACAATTTTTTCCTCATTAATTATTTTGTCAATGTACATCAGGTTATTCTTGAGAGGCTTGGAAGAAGAGGGTAAAGGACGATGGACAGCCATATCAAGGAAATATTTACCCATGAAAACACCAACTCAAATTGCAAGTCATGCTCAAAAGTTTGAGAAGCGCAAACACACAAAAACTCCTCTTGAGAAACGTAGGGCAAGTATCAATGACATCCAATTATACTCTGATTCGAGCTTTTCTTTGAATTCTCAGGGTTATCAGCCAAACCAGTTAGACTTTCTATTGGATTCTGAGAATTTTCAGCCAAATCAACCGGCCTTTCTTTTGGATTCTCAAAATTTACAGCCAAACCTATTCAGCTTTCCTTCCAATTTACAGGGGGATTTTCAGCCAAATCAGTTTAACATTTCCTTAGATTTTCAAAATTCTGAGGAAGCAAATCAGCTAGAAAATGCAAATCATTTTGAGAATGCCACATATTACAATCATGTGCACAACAAATATGATGTTTAATGGCCTGGACTTTATGAATGTTGGGAAACAATATCCGTAGATTTCAATTTGTTATGATCTTTGTTCTGTTGTCAGCCTTTAGTCTTTATGTCTAGTCTTTGTTTTGATTTACATCTGTTGTTGTAGTATTTCATCTGTTGTTGTAGTATTTCTCTCTGAATAATACAATATGTATTATGTAGTGTGTGTCAAGTGCTGTTTTCACTTCTCCTACTACAACTGGAGAAGTTATCCTTTCTATGATTCTATTTATGTTATTTGCTTTTCAAAAATATAATAAAATTGTTTAGCAATGTTTATCCTGTGAATGTTTTATTGCTACAGGGTTCAATCCCTGATCTTTGAGTACAAATTCCTACTTTTATCTTGGATTGTTGTTCATTTACTTCACACTTAATATATAATGGCTCCATACAGAAAACTCTTATATAACAAACAATAAAGAACACCTTAGATCTATTAGATCTTTGGCCCCGCCCGGGGCATCCAATACAAAAAGTTGTTATTTTTTTACCCTCTATCAAGCCAGCAAAAAAAAAAATTAAAAGTTTACTGTTCATGATGACGTCACTAATGACGTCATCATCATGAACAGTAACCTTTTTTTTTTTTTTGATATGATGGATGGATAGAAGGTAAAAAAAATAAGAACTTTTTGTATTGGGTGGCCCCGCCAGGGGCATTGGATCTATTAGACTTAAGGTGTTCTTTATTGTTTGTTATATAAGGTGTTTGTTATGGAGTCCAACCCAATATATAATATTATATATATATATATATATATATATATATATATATATATATATATATATATATATATATATATATATAGGCCTTTGCTCCATACAGAACACTCTTATATAACAAACAACAAAGAACACCTTAGATCTATTAGATCCTTTGGCCCCGCCAGGGGCACCCAATACAAAAAGTTATTATTTTTTTACCCTCTATCAAGCCAGCAAAAAAAAAATTAAAAAAAACTATTAAAAAAAAAATTACTGTTCATGATGACGTCACTGATGACGTCATCATCATGAACAGTAACTTTTTAAATTTTTTTTTTTAAGATGATAGATGGATAGAGGGTAAAAAAATAAGAACTTTTTGTATTGGGTGGCCCCGCCAGGGGCAATGGATCTATTAGATATGAGGTGTTCTTTATTGTTTGTTATATAAGGTGTTTGCTATGGAGTCCAACCCACATATATATATATATATATATAAAAGTAATAAATTAATAATAATCAATCAAATTGATTATATATAAATTCATTTTCTATCGAGTAGGAGGATCTCTTCAAAATCGGTGTTTGATTATTTTTAAAATTTATTTTTAATTGATTGATACATGAATTATTAAAATTATATATTACTATAGCAATTTGTTAAATTAAAAATGGTTTACTAAATTCAAAACTTGTGATTGTGTACTACTACCTCGGTTCCAGTTTATGTGAGCTGGTCTGACTTTAGATTAAGAAAAGGTAGTAAAAAGAGTAAAGTTAGTTTAAAAATGGGTAAAGTGGTGGAATCTATCAATATTAGTTTAAAAATGGGTAAAGTGGTGGAATCTATTAATATTTAATAATAGATTTGAGATAGTGGAGTGAAGTAGTGGGTGTAATAGTGTTTGTTTAATAAAAAGGAGTATGAAATGGAGAAGTTGTTGGTGTAATAGTGAAAAATAATGTCGAAAAATAGTAATTATAATAGGTTCATTAATTTTGGAACATTCCAAAATAGAAAGAAACTCACATAAAGTGGGACGAGGGAGTACAATGCAAGTTTTTAGAAACAAATGAGAAACTATCGGATATGCAATACTTTTAAAATTGTTTTTAATTTAATCTCTAGATTAAGTATAAGCAGGAACCTTTTATATTGGTGCATCCACCATGGCTTTTCTTAATTCAGCACTATTGTCCCACCTATCAGGCTATCAGCTTCTGCATATACGCTTGACAGAAGTACATACATAGTCGGCAATGCTGTGGTTGCAATTTAATAATTCTTTTCGCCACTTCATTCCCTAACTCAATGGCTCCATGCATTTTGCATGCACCCATTAAAGCTCCAAGAACAGAGGCATATCCCACTCAAAAGGCATCCTTCCTATAATTTGTTTAGAGTTTTTGATGTAATTTTGGAGGAGTTGTAGTGATAATTCAGCTGGGTGTAGCATGCTCGAATATGCAGATATTTAGTCACTAATCAAGTCATGCAGCTCAATGTATTTCCAGTGAAACAGACACTCTTTCTCAAATGTGAGATAATTTTTGAATGTAATGTGTATTTATTTTTCCTAAATAAATGTATGTGTATAGAAGCTTATTATAATATTTAAAATTTTCTATATTTTAATCCATTTTTATATATAAAAATAACTTTTTTTTGTATTTGTTAACATTTACACAGCTGGATTTAAATATATTTAAGAAAATAAGTAAATGATCATTTTATATATTTATACATTCATGTATGTGTAATTGCATACTTTTCTTAATATACAAATGCGATTGATGAAAATTTTATAGAAATGACACATGTTGCAAAATATAAAATTCCAACAACTATATCACTCACGTAATACACTACCTACTTCAATACTTCATAGTCAACACATTTATTTGTAGATATAGTCTCCAATGTACATTACCATTTACAGATATAACATACATACGTTTTATCTACTTTAACATATTTATCATTTATTATTAAAAAAAGTATCAATAAGTTTACAAGTTTTCAACGGCTTATCCCTAACTTATATTTATCATCCTAACTTATATTTATCATTTATTATTACACTACGTCATAGATGGCTTTACACAACACTTTTGCAAGGTGTTGCCGTCTGAAAAAGTGATGTCGTAACTATTTTCATCCTTACCTATTACAACACCCAGTATTTGTGTTAGCTTAGACATGAAAAGTGTTGGCGTAGATGTTTTATAATGTATTACACTATCATGTATTTATTTTTCTTTTTTATTTTATATTATAATGCTGATTTGGCAATGTTGATTGTGCGCCGACGAGGCAGTGGGCCCCACACTATTGACTGGACTCTGCTGACGTGGCATGCTGAAGAGGTAGTGGGCCCTACCATGCTGTCATGGAATGCTGACGTGGCAGATGGGACCCACCTCCGATGACATGGTAGGTGGGGGGCCACCCCTGCTGACGTGGCATGCTAGCAAGGCAGGTGGGACCCACCCTACTGACGTGGCATGCTGACGTGGTAGTTGATGTGGCCGTGGGTCCCACCCGTTGTTGACATGGCAGCTGATGTGGTAGTGGGGTCCGCGGGGCTAATTTTTTAAATTTTTTTAAAATTAAAAATAATTCACACAATAAATAACATTTTACATAAAAGTGATAAAAATTCTTTAAAATGATTTATTTATTTTTTTGGAATTTGAATTGGAGTGAATGGTATTTTTTTTAAAGTAATATATTTTTTAATAATTTTAAAATTGATAAATTTAAAATTTTTATGTTTTTTAATTAATAAATTGTATATATACATTAAAAATAATTTACAATAAATAACATTTTACATAAAAAGTAAAAAAAATTATGAAATGAATTTATTTATTATATCAAAAGTATTAAATTAAATAGAAATGAAAATGGTGATTTTTTTGAATAATTTTAAATTAAAAATATTTTGTTAAAAAAAGTTTTCAAAAAATGAAATAATTACCAATGTTCCATAAAAAAAGAAAAAAGGAAAGCACGAATGTGGATGAAAATGGGTTGAGCGGCAAATTGTACCGCCTGTTTCCACAATTATTGTCTTAAATCAAAGCAAAGACCCCAGCTTAGGGATTTAGGGATTATTCACACAATCACAGAACTCAAACTCATAGCCGCTCCTCTCAAAACTCACTCTCATAATGCAATTAGGGATTAGAGCTTCAATCGGGGATTCAAGCTGGGAATATTGTGTTTTTTGTATTGTTGTATTGCTGTTAATTTCACCCTATTTAGTTCCATCTCTCTCCCCCTCCGTCTCTTTCTCTGTCTTTCTCTCCTTCTTTCCCTATCTCTCTCCACCCCCCTCCCCCGCTCTCTCCCTCTTTCTGTCTCTCTCCATTTCACACTCTATCTCTCACTTTATCTCTTTCTTCCTCTCTCTCTCTATATCTCTCTCTCTATCTCTCTATCTCATTAGATCCAGTTGGCAAACCTTTTCCTGAATGCATCTTCCTCTAAAGATACTTGAAGCAGTTGCTTCACCTTTGCTGCATCTTCCTCTAATCAAGCTCTAGCACCGGTTCGATCTCTGTCCTCCCTCCTCTCTCTTTCTCTCTCTCCCTCTGTCTTTATATGTGCTGCTTTAGGTTTGATATTCTGTGTTGATTTGCCTTCTACATCATTTGCCATTACAATTCACTATACTTACATTCATTTTATATGTACTGTAGACCTAAATTAGCAATATATATGAGATTCTGTTACATTTCTCTGGTTGTTTTTCTGTGTTGAGATTTTCACCTGTGTTTACATTACTCTTTTCGTGATTAAAGTGATTGTAAACCAAGTTTTCATCGTTTTCGTATCGCGATATTATTGCACCTTGCTAATTGAAGGCTATCTATTGTTAACTTATATCAGTTAGCTTTGTATGTTGTGTGTAAATCACCCGATTTTTGTTGTTTGCGTCTGGCAATATTATTGCACCTTGCTGCTAATTAAATGCTATCTGTTGATACTTTAAATCAGTTAGCTTTATATATGGTGTGTATATTTTGCTTTTGAAGTTGTGCTATTGCGGCATACTGAAATTTGTTTGTAGATACCTAATTGTAGAAAATGCCTAAGAGGAAAACTGACAAGGCGTATGTGCTGGATAAGAAGAAGCATCTTACGAGGCTGAATATAAATGAGGCTGGGAAAGTTCTCCTGAAACGGTGACCTTTATTTTACTTGAAGAATAAATTTGGTTATATGTTGTTGTGCATCAACAGCTGTTTTGTAAGGCTTCTATCATATAGCACTAACACTTCATTTGTACCCAGGCATATTTAGCGGGACACTTCTGCAAACTCAAACTTATACTATTCCGATAAAATATCCTTGATCCAGAAGAGAGACATTTAAGATCCGAAATTGCAGATGGAAGGATTTTCGTGAACACATTTGAAGTTGGATTGCTTGAGGATCCGGTGGCAGAGAGGAAGTGGAAGTGATAAGCTCTAGCACTAAAGGTTTTGTTGTATGTAAACTTTTATTATAGTTCATCAAACTTTGATAAACATGCATTTCTGTTATTGAATGCAAATTGAGCATTGGAGACGTAGTGAAATGTTGCATAAAAAAGATTACATACTTTGGTGTATTTGTTGAGGTATAATAAAGTCTGCTGCTCAATTTTTTATGATTTTCAATTACCATCCACTGCTCGTAAGGTAAAGAAAGCCCTTCTTACACTTTATGTAAATTGAGTGCTAGTCAGCTACATATTTTCCAGTGTTTCTATCTAGCCCGGCCCCCACCCGCGATCCAACCTACATATTTATAAGAAATTGACGGGACTTGGGATGTTTATCTGACAGCATATCATCATTTTGAAAAATTGTAGGGAGTTGGGGGAGCAATTGAACTGGATTCACGATACTTAAAATTGGTTTATGACATTGTACGGAAGGCTGGTGGTCTCTGCAACTAAAGTGAAGGATTCTTCATATTATATACTTTCAGAAATACAAATTTTAAGATAGCTAACTTGGCTAATATTTTGCAGGTAGTCTCTAATCTTCCATTTAATATCAGTACAGATGTAATTAAGCTTCTTCTTCCGATGGGAGATATTTTATCAGAAGTTGTCTCTTGCTCCAGGTTCAAATTACTTATTCAAATTTTAGAATTTGTCTCCAAACATCATCTGCCTTTTATATGTTTTGTTAGGACACTATTTTCAAAAGCAAAGATCAACCACAAAGGAATTGCGGTCAGTACGACTTGATGGCATGTAATGTAGCAAATTCTATTTTTAATCTACTGATTAAATAATACAAGGTACACGCCAACTAATCATGCACACATGCATTGTGTGCAAATAGTTTTTCTGATGCTATGTCTAGATAATTATTTTCTGGGCCACTTAAAGAAGCTATATGTTATCTAAGCTGGGTTATAACCCTTATTGTTTATAATCTGCACTGCTCTACTCTATCCTCATCCCTGTTGTTGTAGTTATTCCGCTTTGTTCATATTTAAATGCATACTTGAAGCTCAGAAACTCTTTGTTCATAGATTAAATTATTATTTCCCTTTGCTAGGTATTAGAGAGCTATGAACGCGCATACAGTAATATTGTTCGTGTTCAGCAGCTGTCAGAACTAGAAGCGATAATTCTGCACATTTTTCTGGAATTGTTGCTGAAAATATTTAAAAATTAAGTATGCAATTACAGGGAGTTAATGTTTACTCATCTTCTTTGATTCAAAAGGTTATTGATTACTGTACTCTTCCGGTGCGAAACCTGTTGCTGAAGGACGGCGAGCCCTTATTCGCAAAAGAAAAAGATGGCCGGTCAATCATCGGACGCACTAGCTTTTAGTTGGATATCTAAGTTGATATTAGTATGATACTAGCTCTTAGTTAAATATCCAAGTTATGATCTTAGTTGGTATTTGATGTTTATGATATTTAGGTACTAGATAGTTATGGTATTTTGTGATGTTGATCATATGTACTGAATTATGCTGGTATGTTGAGGTTGAATTGAAAACAGGAGGTTGTAAGTACCATTGTACTGGAAAAACTTATGTATAAAATGCACATTTTTAGTTTGCATTAAAAAGGTGTTGTAGTAGTTTTAATAAAATGTTGTAGTATTGTATGATAAATGTTGTAATAGACTAATAAAGTGTTGAAATAGCTATGACAAAGGTGTTGCAATAGCTATGAAAAAGTGTTACCACATGTCAGTGGGACCCACTAGTTAGTGGGTCCTGTCACGTGTCAGTGGGGTCCAGCCACGTGTTAGTAGGTCCGGCCATGTGTCAGTGGGTCCGGCCACGTGTCAGTGGGGTCCAGACACGTGTCAATGGGTCTTGCCACGTGTCAGTGGCCATTTACACCAAATGTGTATCCTACGGCAACATATTTTATCATGTTGCTGTAGGTGTAAAAGTGTTGCTATTGACCCTACGTCAACATCGAAAAAGCTAACACCCGAAAAAGTGTTGCCGTAGATATTTTTTAGGCTACCGCAACAGTTTTTGGGCCTTTGGCAACAGTTTTGAAGTGTTGCCAAAGGCCATCTATGGCGTAGTGTATTAATAGATGTATTTGCAAGTTTAAAAGTCTTCAACAGCTTATTCCTAATTTGTACATATACGGTTGCTGGAGATTTTAGCTTATCCCTAATTTGTACGTACATTTACACTTGCCGGAGATTTTATACTTATGAAAGAAGTGACGTTTTCTTAAATTTTAATTTCATAGGCATATTGAAAAAATTAAAACAAAATGTTTTTAATATAAAACACAATCTTAACAGAATCCTTACTTCTTCCATTATTTTACAGGTCTTTGAAAAAAATTAAGCATTTTAAAAAATTAGTTAGATAATTTAGTTTCTTATATATCCTAAATAATTGCACTAAATTAATTTGAGTCGTTTGTAGGTGTAAATTATTCAAATAATAGAGATTGTATTTATTTGGATTTTTTTTAAACTTGACTTAATTACACAAATCAAACGACAAAATAAAACAAAATTGTACTTGTAAAATTATCAAAAAATAATTTTTTTTTGCAAACATGAAGTTTATTTATTTTTTAAACATTGTTATTTGTCTTCGTTTTTTTTGTAATAATTGACATTTGTCAATTTTTTTTTCTCTTTTAATTTGGGCGGAGTTATGTGCTGCGTAGTGTTTTTCTGTTTGTATTGTTTGCTTTGGTTTACCACACGAAGAAACTGGCTCTAGTTTTGTTAGTTCAAATCCAACTAAAGTACAACTTGTCAAACTAAACTTATTGTTTTGTATTTTTATAATTATACAATATATTTTAGCAATAAATAAGTACATCACAAATAAAAGTTACAAGCTTTTACGTTATTATTATTCGATGTTACACGTATATGTGATTGATTTTATCTATTGGTCAAGATTAATATTTTATTTTTATATTAAAAGTATAAATTGACAAATAATATACACATTCATCTGTTCAATTTCAATGTAAAACTATATATGCATGTAAAGTGAGGATATTAAAAATTAGAACTATCTGTCAATAAATTCACAATAATCATTATGGTTTTTTTTATCACCATTTTAATCATTTACCTTTCTAAAATTATGCAAAATTTTACAAATAAATCGATAAAATTCAATAGATTATTTTGGTTATTTTTTGTCACCATTATGATTATTTTGGCAAATTATGCATAATTTTAGAAAGGTAGAAGATTAAAATGATGACAAAAAACTATAATGATTATTATGCAAAATCCAGAAAAATGAAATGAATTTATTGGCACATAGCTCAAAAAAGTACATGTAACATGACTAATTTCAATAAAATAAGATCTACAATTAGTCAATAAGGTTCTATCCTATATATGGTAAATCACATTTTCACCTTTTCATTTTAATTGTTATTTGTAATGTATTATTAGTTCATTAACTTTGAATAAATATTTTTATTAATTTTGGAACACAATAACATTTACATTTCAGTACGTCTACGTATTCTTAATTAAATGGTCGGTGTTTTGCATAAATATTTCTAGCTAAGTTTAAAACTTGAATGGTAAGAGTATCAAAAAAAAAAAGTACAGTACTTTTATCATGCATGCAAACTTATCATATCTGGTCATCTACTTAAAATTTTGGTTGTTAGTTTAATGAATCGATCGCCTGAGGCATGTCAAGAAGTGTTGAAATATGCAAATATTTTTTTAGAAAATGGTCGGATAAATATATATTAGTAGTTGTTGACCATCTAATTCCAAATGCACAACTAACAAATCTTCCTACTATAATATCTTTTGACTTGGTACGTGGATCATGGTACTTGTATCAAGGGTTCATGCTGTATGTACATCCAAGTTTAAGACATGAATTTTGGTGTCTGACCTTATGTTTAGCTCTATATATTCACAATATAAGTTTCAATATGCCTACCAAAAAGAGGAATATTAACAAAGATCAACCATATAGTGGTTCAACCTATCTCTCGCTACTTCATAAAAGTCACAAAACTCCAAGTTTGGTAATATTTTTTCAAACATTATAAGGTACTATCCTATATGACAAATGTTAAGAAAGCGAAGGGTGGAGGCTGGGTTTAGCATTGTGCGAAACGAGTGTAGAAATGTAAGTAAATGGACTGCTCCTGCTGAAGGAAAACTCAAAGTGAATGTGGATGCATCGCCGTCCAGGACACCGTCAGTCTTTGTGGGCATGGTCCTTCGAGATCATCACGGAACCTTTATTCAAGCTAAGAATCTAAGGTGTGAAGGGGAGGTTCCAGTGTTTGAAGCTGAGGCCAGGGGTTGCTAAATCTGAATGTTGCTAATGTTGATCGAGATGGGCCTTTTGTGCATCTCTAAGTCTGTCCGACTCAATGCCTAATGTGAATGCACTGACAAAGGGTTTTGTCAACTACATGGAGGTAGGATTCTGGAAGAGTGCCGCTCCATTCTTAGTTGTAGCCGAGATTACTCAGTCATGTATGCTAAAAAGCAAACCCACAAGCTTGTATGATAGCTTAAGGTTGCTGATCATATATATGATAACTTGAGTGCCTTGCATGGTTAAAGCTAGCTATAATGTTTTCTTGTCGATCTCCTCCTTGGTTAATATTGTTGGAGAGTGTTGTTAATTAATTTGATTCTATTTTGAAGTTATAACAATCCAGTTAATTTGTTTCATAAAAATAAAAAACTCTTCATTTTGTTATTTGTAATGTATTATTAGTTCATTAACTTAGATTAAATTATAAACTTTTTATTAGTTTTTTTTTGTTGACAAGAGGGAAATATTTCCATTGATAAAAAATATAGAGGATATAATGTCAGAGTTTTCTTCATTTGAAAAAGGATATTATTTAACCCAAATTAACCAAGAATTTAGACAATTAAAGACATGTCTTTAATGTTTGAAAAATAACTCATCAAAGAAGACCTAGTTAAAACTTCGCTAGAAAAAAATCCTGTGAAGAAAAATTCAAGAGAAATACCCATTATAAAATAAAAATACATTATTTACAAAAAGATTAAAGATAAAAACTAAAAGGTGATGGCCCAAAATAATCACCTGGAAAACTGCATGGCCCTTTTTACTGGACACGGTACATCGTGTACCGTCATGGGGTGTGTTGCGGAGCTGCGTGTTCCGTAACAGGGCATGATACGGAGCTCCGTGTTCCGTAACAGGGCATGATACGGTGGACGGTATTCCGTGACAGTGCTGCGCACCCATCTAACACGGTGCACAGTCCACCGTATCATGCTAACACGGAGGACGCAGCTCCGTATCATGCATAATACGGTACACGGTGTTTGTTAACACAAAATCACGCAAGTATATATACGTGGTCACAAGTAATACAATTAAAGTTCGTTCCACTGAGATCTGGTTAAGTTTCAATCAGTAAATATGCCTATGCAACAATGTATTGTCTTAATTCACTGCTAAGACAAATAACAAATTGGAATGTTAACAAAATCTTGGCTATTGAAGATGATAACGGAGTTCTTCTCTCTGGCCACAAAGCTGTTTCCAACGAAGCGGTCAAATTTTTTTCATCTACTTTGGGTACTCAAGAGGAGCTTGAACCTTGCGATTTCAATTCCCTGGATTGTAAGCAAATTAGCTCTAGTCAGGCCTTAGCGCTAGAAGCTCCAGTTAGTGATGATCTTATTTTGGCGACGCTTAAATCAATGAAAAAGAATAAGTCTCCAGGACCAGATGGATTTACGGTCGAGTTTTTTCTGGCCTCTTGGGATATTGTGGGCAACACCTTCTGTGCCGCGGTCAAAAGCTTCTTCTCCAATGATTCTCTGCATAATTCTCTAAATGCTACCAGCATCGCATTAATCCCAAAAGTGCAGAACCCTTCCACAATGCGTGAATTTCGGCCAATATCGTTATGTTCAATCCCATATAAATGCATTGCAAAGATTTTGGCCTCCCGAATAAAAATTGTTCTGCCGAGTGTCATTGACATTGCCCAGTCAGCGTTTATTCCAGGAAGAAGTATCTCGGACAATATTTTGTTGGCTCAGGAATTGTTCCGTGGTTATCATCGTGACAATGGCAAACCCAAATGTGCTTTAAAGCTTGACCTCCATAAAGCTTTCGACTCAGTTCAGTGGGAATTTATCATGGGGGCTCTTAGGAAATTAAATTTCCCTTCAAAATTTATGAGGTGGATTTTTATTTGCATTTCGACGCCTTCTTACTCGGTAAAGGTAAATGGTTCTTTGTGTGGCTATTTCAGAGGAAAAAAAAAAGGTCTTCGTCAAGGCGACCCAATTTCGCCTTATCTTTTCGCCATTGCAATGAACATTTTGTCTTCAATGCTTGCTCAAACTCCTACAAACTTTATTTACCACTGGAAATGTAAGGAAATGAAGCTTACGCATCTTTTTTATGCCGACGACGTCTTGCTGTTCTCCAATGGTGACATTGAGTCTATAAAGCATCTTATGGCATGTGTTGATCGTTTCTCAAAGGCGAGTGGGTTACGTCCAAGTTGTATGAAAAGTACTGTTTTTTATGGCAACTGCTCGGAAGACTTCACTTCTTGGTTTGACACTGCGTATGGCTACCCTCATGGATCTTTACCTGTTCGTTTCCTGGGGGTTCCTCTAATTTCTAGGATGCTGAAACACAGTGACTGCATGTCACTCATAGAGACAATAACGGCCAAAATCTCTTGCTGGACAGCTTGCCTCCTCTCTTTGGCTGGTCGTGCTCAGCTTCTAAAGTCGGTAATCTTCGCAATGCACTCTTACTGGACTAACCATTTCATCCTCCCAGCATCGGTTCATAGCCGTTTACAAACAATCTTTACCAGGTTCTTATGGAAGGGAGATGTCAACACAAAGGGGGGGGCAAAAATTCGCTGGGATTCGATTTGTTTGCCTTACGAAGAAGGGGGCCTAGGTTTCAAAAATCTGAAAGAGTGGAATCAAGCACAGACAGTCATTCACCTGTGCAGAGTTGTGTCCAAGAGTTCAGCTCTATGGCCTCAATGGATCAATAAAACGCTCCTAAAGAAACAACACTTTTGGATTATGAAAATGCCAAATGATTGCTCTTGGACATTTAGAAATATTCTCAGACTCCGTATGCTGACTAGACAGTTCCTTTCTTACAAAATTGGGAATGGACTAGCCACTTCTTTGTGGTTCGACCCATGGTGGCATGGCACTTGCCTTGCTGAAAATACTCAGGACCGTATTATTACTCAAGCAGGTATTTCGAGTGCTGCCTCAGTACACTCTCTTCTAACCTCTGGCTCCTGGATTCTTCCAAGACCATCTCCCATGCTGCATCACATTCATCCTTTACTGGCGCACTGGACTGAGCATTTCGACTATCCTACTTTTGATCTCACCATTCCAGACGTCCTTTTATGGGATGACATTCCTCTTCGGAAAATCAAGGCTCGAAATGTCTGGACTTCCATTCGAACTCATGCACCGCAGGTCCCTTGGTCGCATTTAGTTTGGAATAGGCTCAGGATTCAGAGGTATGCCCATCTGGAGTGGATTCTCTGTCATGGACGGCTTCCAACTTTTACTAGACTTGCTTCGTTTGGCCTTCAAGTGCTAAGTTCTTGTACCCTCTGTCCGGGTGGCATAGAAACAGAAGCGCACCTCTTCCTCTTGTGCCCTTACAGCAACTTCATCCTTGCTAAGCTAGCAGGCCTTATTAACTTCAATATTGTGGGCTCGACTTGGAAGGAATTTCTTATCTCCTTGGGCAATATTTCGGACCAGACTTTAAGAAGCATTGCGCTACTTACGGCCCAGATTTTTACTTATCACCTTTGGAGGGAAAGAAATGCAAGATTGCATGACAGGGGTGTTTCAGGTCCTAAGGGCATTATTCATACCATCATGGTGGATCTTAAGACCAAGCTTCTCAACACGGATTGGTTCATCAAACATGCAAATTTAGATTCTTACGGATGGCTTCTCATTTGACGTTTTTTGTTTCATTTTGTTTGTTTCATTTCTCTCCTTTCTTTAGTTAGTTTGGAGTAGGTAGTTTCTCTCTTTGCTTGGCCAAAGAGCAAGGGTTAATCCCTTTTCTTCCCTTCTTTCTTTTCTTTAATATAATATACATTTAGCAAAAAAAAAACAAATTGGGATTTTTAATTATCTAAATTAACTAAGATGCAAATTATAAAACTAAGACTTAAATTAACTAATAAGAATAGAAATCGAATTACTTATGAGAATAAAAACATGGGACTCTAACTTCATTATCTACTTCACTTAGAGTTGATGCCTTTAATCAATACATGTGGGATTTGATATCTGATCGGACAACACGAAATAAGTAAAAGTTACCTCTCGGTATACTAGTACCAAACTACACATGCATCCACAAAAGAGATATAAGATGGGTAGACACCAATTATGTTTAGACCCTATATCTCTATAGAATTTGAAAACATAAAGGTTTAAGCACAAGTTATCCACATAGATCACATATGGTAGCATAATATCTCTATTCATGCCACAAATCATGATGCTAAAACATCAACCTATCCTATGCTAGCATGGTAAGTTCTAAATCTCAAGATCCACTCTCGCTTCACAAGAGATTAACAATTCAATTTAGATGTTAGCTACGCATCTAAAAGCATTAAGATTAACCATACGAGGATATCAAGAATTCACCACACGTAATCTTTAAAGCAATCAAACTACTAAGCTACATAAATACCTCCGTTAGAATCCCATGACAACAATTAGCCCATAATTGAACCGTTCATCGTCATGGGATTTGATGAAATCATGATAATAAACAAGATATGAATAAAAGAAACAATAATATTAATAAAATAGAAAGTTGAGAAAACAAATCTATAATCCAGAATAACACAAAAGATGAAGTAGATCTAGATCCGTTGCTTGTCACGAGCGTTGAATCCTTCTCTCCTTTTCTCCCTTGCAGATCTAAGCTATGATACAATAATAAAACTATGATAATGTGTATCTCCTATTACAATGGTATGATGTGTTTAAATAGGCTCTAAAAGTCTTCCCCAGCAAGAAAATACAAAAACAGAATTATAATAGAATTTCTGCAAAATACGTTTCCTAAACTGATTCTGTTTTTTAAGGAAAATTCGTAGCTGGCTTTTCTTCAGATTTTCTGGAACGTCCCAAACGTAATTGGACCTCTGGACCACCTTAGAATGATAGAGAATCTCGTTATCTTCGCGTGGACTGCTTACGGGCTGAAAACGGACTTATAAAACTCAAGATATGGCTAAAACAGTGTAGACTGCGCAACCCTTCTTAAAAATCCGAATTTTAATCAATTAATTCCCAAAAAATTATAGAACCATCCACCTTAGTCAACATTCTCGTAAATCTGCACAACTAAGCAAAACACATCAAAACTACAAGAAACTTGAGTCCAAGACAATCAATTTAAGCCGATTTAGAATGTTCCAAGTGGATATAAAATCCACTTATCAGTGTTCCGCAACACCCTAACACGGAGGACGATTCTCCGTATCCCGTCGGTATTTCGGGCCATTTTTTTCAAAATCAGTATTTTGGGCAAAAACTTGTGAAAAATAGGCATTTTGATCATTTTCTCAAAACTAAACACAATAACATTTACATTTTAGTTTATATATTCTTAATTAAATGGTTTAGTGTTAGTTACTTGAGTTAGATCGGTAATACTGTGGCTTGTCTATCGAAGAACATGATCTTATAGACTTGTACTCCACGATCTTTACATTGTTTTTAAACACCGGAGAAGAAGAAGCCACGGACCCATTTAAGTTTACATAAATAGGAAAAAGAACACTTGCGATGTATATGTTAATTAATTAATAATGAATTTAAAACTTTATTTATAAAAAATCGGTCCCAAATGTTTAGAATTTGAAAAAAATAGTATTTATCATCTCTCTTACGGGGATGACAAAAAAATCCGAGCCGACGGATACCGATCCGAAACCCGAAAATTTGGATAACCCGAACCTGATTTTTCTAGATTTGGAAATGAATTTTAGACCCGAAAATTTTTAGATTTGGATTTGGATATTAGCTATACCGATCTGAAACCCGAAAACCGATCCAAACCCGACCCGAACCCGAAACCCGAATATATATATATATATGTATATATATATATATATATATATATATATATATATATATATATATATATATATATATATAGGCTAGTGATCAAATAGAAAATCCACTTATCACACCCCCAAACTTAAACCGATGCTTGTCCTCAAGCATAAACAATTACAACTAACTAACTAACTAGTACCACTTCCGTAGGTGATCACGGTTGTATTTGGCATATGCAACAAGCCCTTTAAACCCCTAGGCAGCCCTAGTGGACGAGTAAGGTCTCGTGAGGGCCAATAGCGAATGTACCCACAAAATCCATTTAACCTAATGCAATGCAATGCATGAATGCAACTAATATGCAAATGCACTTAAGGTACCCTCTCCAGAAATCGTCGAAGCGAAGCTCGATCTTCAGTTGGAGATCGATTAAATGGCGCTCTCTCTCCAGAAATCAACTTTTTCTTCATGTCTCTACTCTCTCTCTACACCTTCTCACTCTTCTTTAAGGTACCCTCTCTCTCTCTAAAATCATATTTTATGTTACTGTAAAGATTTTGGTTTAATTGTGTACAATTTTGTGTATTTGGCAGCTGTGCAACCAAGGTTTTTGTGGGTTTGAGGCTACAATCCCCAAGTTTGTATCTTTTACTCTTTTTCTATCTTTTTCTGGATTTCATATCATGGGTATCTCTTTATTGGCAAAAATTGTGTTTTTATTGAGTTTTCTTGATTATGGGCAGCTTCTTATGGGATTTCAAGGCCTAATTTGAATGTTGATTTTCATAACAAGATGCATAAGAGTATTGAATCCAGGTGTGCTTTGGACCCTTTATAAAAAATTAATGTTCTTGGATTATTAGTATTGAATTTCAACTATATAGTAATTTGTTTGTATGGGTGTGTATTGCTAACCTTGAAAGAAATTAATAAATACTTAAAACTTGTTAAGTGTTAAATTTATGTTTAAATTTTGACCACTAAAGTATTGTAACAGAAACTTCTTAGTGCATTTTGTTGACCAATGTCTCCAATTTTGTGTTATTGATGGTTTTACTACGAATAAAATGTCATGGGATTTGTACTTGTGTGAAATCTGATGTCATCACGACAAGACGAACGTTACTTAATTATTTTATTGGGTTAGAAGGGCTCTGATTCAGATGTATATTTCTACATTCTTTGGTTGCAGGACTTGTAATGGTAAACCAAACCGATCTCGTGCTAGAATGATGCCCATAGGAACACCACGAGTTCCCTACAGAACACCTGGCGAGGGAATGTTTGCAATGGGTTGATTTGTGGAATGCCCTGGTAAGTGGTTATGGCTAAATAGTATTACTTTTTGACCTTCAATTCTTATACACTAAGATAGTCATGGCACGCGATGGACAAGCAGTGGTCTATCCATTTCACATGAACTAAAAATATAGTTGACTATATTTTCCTCCATGTTCTATATATTGTTGTGTTTAAATAGCTTTTGGTTAGAAAAAAGTGCCACCCAACATATAAATTACTTTTCAGCAGCTAGTAGTTATTCACTAAACTCTTGTTGCAGTATCGGGAACGTGTGGTGGAGATGTAAGTTATTCTATAATCTAGTTGTCATATGTGAAAATATTTGCACATTTTTTTAATAAAATTTGGTGAAAAATATAATTAGTCTATGCGTTTACCTCTTTACTAGATTGTTGTCTACTTGTTCAGCTCACTCCCAAGTATGGCTATCTATGACACAATGCAAAGCTTAAAAAGTTCTGTTGGTACTAACTGTGTGGGCTATGCTTATAATCTTGCCGGTTTTCTTCTTGCTGCTGGAGAAAAGGTATTACTCTTATAGCACAATACTAATTAGAATTTAGAGACAATATATGTAGGCAAAAGTTATTCTCTGATAATTATAGACAAGTTACCTAGCCATTCTGTGATAATAAAGGGACCAGGTTAAACAATTAAATGTATGCGGTAAACCAATTAATTTTTCCATTTTTTGAATTCTTTAACAGCCCTCTGTCTTGAAACAATGTTCACGATTTTCACTTTTTGTAATGTTGCATTCATAAGGATAAGGTATAGCCAATCTCATGTGGTATTAGTATTACTAGGGCACTCTTCAGTACACAAAAATGATTAGTCCATTTTGCCTGTGTACAGACTGCAAATCCATATTGAGTTGATGGATTATTCTGTGTTCCTGTGAGATGTTTAATGGCCTTTATTGAATGTGTTGTCCCTTTTTTAACTGTGAAAAGTGAATACTCATTTGTAGCATTTAGTAGTTTTCAGTGGCAAATAAAACTACTAAAGTTTTTTAAATAGTTTTGACAAGTTAGATTGAACATTGAACATTGGTGACAAGTTTTTTAAATATGGAGCTTGCATCTTCCTATTTTTATTTGTCTATTTATGAGAGTTCTTGCTGTTAAATTATGAGTTCTTTTTCTCTACATTCTTCATTATCTTGTAAAAGGAAAACATTAAATTAATTGAACTGTCAGGAGAAGCTTACACCAATCTTTATATTGGTTTTTGACAAAAAATAGTAACCTTTAGCAGTTTGTCCATAATAAGGATCACAGACCATCTTGTAGAGTTCTATTAAAAAAAATGTAGAATCAGGATTCATGACCATATAAGTAGAAGAAACCTTGAATCTTTTACTGCTCTGCAAAAGATTACACATGAACCAATATATAGTTAATGTCAAAGAGTTATAGTTTGTAGTTCAGGTTTTGTTATATTATGTCTTAAAGGTTTTCTGAGAGCAAATTTTGCAAATTGCAGAAATGCCTGAGGGATGTCAGTGAATAGTATGGCTCACAATCATCTTTGCATGGTGTTCAACACTACCGAAAGTCTACTGGATTGCATGTGGCTGACCAGACACCATCCACTCCAGCCAAAGTTTAAGTGCATCTACCTTGGCAAAACCAGATTCCTCCATACATGTATAATTATCAGAACTCTGTTGAGAAATTAAATGTATGACATGGTTACTTGGATCAAGAATTTATGTAATAATAATTATTTCAATTTAATTAATTATTTTGTTGAGAAATTTGGATTACAAGTTTTATTATTATTTTTTGTTTGTAATAACAGGAATTTTGGTATATATATAAATATAAAATGGGGAAAATTGCCATTTTTCAAAAGACAATATACGTCGGTTCTTTTTCTTTTACATCGGGTCTCTTTCAACAATATACGTCGGTCTTTTGGATTTTATACGCCGGGCCTTTGTCGACATTATACGTCGGCTTTTTACTACATTATACGTCGGTCCTTTTTGGACATTATATGTCGGCTTTCTTCGACATTATACGTCGGCTTTTTAGCGATGTATATTTAGACTTTATACGTCGCCTTTTTAACCGACGTAAAAGAGTGGTGACTTTATACGTCGCCCCTCCTTACGTCGCCAAAATGCCGACGTATAAGGCCTATTTAACCGACGTAAAAGGCCAATTTTGTACTAGTGAGCACATAGTTCACACACTCTCGCAACCTGAGGCACCCCATGCTTTGTCATAAAATCTAATTCCATATTAAGTGCCTCTAGCTGGGCTGCTAGAGCTGTAACTGTGTCAACTCCCAGAATTCCTGCAACATTGCCTTGTGGTAGTCTTTGAGTTGGATCATCTCAATTAGATCGTAAGCTTCCTCGTAGCTCTTAGCCCATAAGGCTCTTCCTGATGCTGCGTCTACCATTGGCCTAGATTCTGCTCCCAGCCCATTGTAAAAACAATTGATTACCATCCAGTTTGGCATCCCATGATGTGGGCATCTCCTGAGCATCTCCTTATAACGTTCCCAAGCCTCACACAGAGATTCTCCAGATTGCTGCTAAAATTGGGCTAGCTGATTCCTCAATGCTGCAGTTTTTGCCATAGGGAAGAATTTAGTAAGAAACTTCTGAGCAAGATCCTCCCATTTAGTAATGAAACCAGGTGGTAGAGAGTGTAACCAGCCCTTAGCCTTATCCTTCAGAGAGAATGGGAAAAGTCTCAACTTGATAGCATCATCCGAAACACCATTAAACTTGAAAGTATCACAGATCTTGATAAAGTCCCGAATATGCATGTTAGGATCCTCCGTAGAAGCACCCCCAAACTGAACCGAATTCTGTAGCATCTGAATAGTGCCCGGCTTGATCTCGAAAGTGTTAGCTGCAATAGCTGGCCTGATAATACTAGATTGGATATCATTGATTTTAGGCTGAGAATACTCCTTCAAAGCCTTGACTGCTGCTGCATCTGCCATCTCTACTTTAGTTTTAGATTCCTCTTTCTTATCCTCTCTATTCTCTACAAGATCGTCTTCTGCCAGTTCTTCCAAACGAGCCTGTGAACGTGTTCGCATACAAACCTAAGTACCTGCAAACACCACGAAACAAACAAACAAAGTAAGAATCCGAGTCAGTGAACGCTAACGACCACTATTGACAAGCACATAAACTAAAAATAAAACACCGATGATCCCCGGCAGCGGCGCCAAAAACTTGTTAACACAAAATCACGCAAGTATACGTGGTCACAAGTAATACAATTAAAGTTCGTTCCACTGAGATCTGGTTAAGTTTCAATCCGTAAATATGCCTATGCAACAATGTATTGTCTTAATTCACTGCTAAGACAAATAACAAATTGGGATTTTTAATTATCTAAATTAACTAAGATGCAAATTATAAAACTAAGACTTAAATTAACTAATAAGAATAGAAATCGAATTACTTATGAGAATAAAAACATGGGACTCTAACTTCATTATCTACTTCACTTAGAGTTGATGCCTTTAATCAATACACATGTGGGATTTGATATCTGATCGGACAACACGAAATAAGTAAAAGTTACCTCTCGGTATACTAGTACCAAACTACACATGCATCCACAAAAGAGATAGAAGATGGGTAGACACCAATTATATTTAGACCCTATATCTCTACAGAATTTGAAATCATAAAGGCTTAAGCACAAGTTATCCACATAGATCACATATGGTAGCATAATATCTCTATTCATGCCATAAATCATGATGCTAAAACATCAACCTATCCTATGCTAGCATGGCAAGTTCTAAATCTCAAGATCCACTCTCGCTTCACAAGAGATTAACAATTCAATTTAGATGTTAGCTACGCATCTAAAAGCATTAAGATTAACCATACGAGGATATCAAGAATTCACCACACGTAATCTTTAAAGCAATCAAACTACTAAGCTACATAAATACCTCCGTTAGAATCCCATGACAACAATTAGCCCATAATTGAACCGTTCATCGTCATGGGATTTGATGAAATCATGATAATAAACAAGATATGAATAAAAGAAACAATAATATTAATAAAATAGAAAGTTGAGAAAACAAATCTATAATCCAGAATAACACAAAAGATGAAGTAGATCTAGATCCGTTGCTTGTCACGAGCGTTGAATCCTTCTCTCCTTTTCTCCCTTGCAGATCTAAGCTATGATACAATAATAAAACTATGATAATGTGTATCTCCTATTACAATGGTATGATGTGTTTAAATAGGCTACAAAAGTCTTCCCCAGCAAGAAAATACAAAAACAGAATTATAATAGAATTTCTGCAAAATACGTTTCCTAAACTGATTCTGTTTTTTAAGGAAAATTCATAGCTGGTTTTTCTTCAGATTTTCTGGAACGTCCCAAACGTAGTTGGACCTCTGGACCACCTTAGAATGATAGAGAATCTCGTTATCTTCGCGTGGACTGCTTACAGGCTGAAAACGGACTTATAGAACTCAAGATATGGCAAAAACAGTGTAGACTGCGCAACCCTTCTTAAAAATCCGAATTTTAATCAATTAATTCCCAAAAAATTATAGAAGCATCCACCTTAGTCAACATTCTCGTAAATCTGCACAACTAAGCAAAACACATCAAAACTACAAGAAATTTGAGTCCAAGACAATCAATTTAAGCCGATTTAGAATGTTCCAAGTGGATATAAAATCCACTTATCAGTGTTCCGCAACACCCTAACACGGAGGACGATTCTCCGTATCCCGTCGGTATTTCGGGCCATTTTTTTCAAAATGTGTATTTTGGGCAAAAACTTGTGAAAAATAGGCATTTTGGTCATTTTCTCAAAACTAAACACAATAACATTTACATTTTAGTTTATATATTCTAAATTAAATGGTTTAGTGTTAGTTACTTGAGTTAGGTCGGTAATACTGTGGTTTGTCTATCGAAGAACATGATCTTATAGACTTGTACTCCACGATCTTTACATTGTTTTTAAACACCGGAGAAGAAGAAGCCACAGACCCATTTAAGTTTACATAAATAGGAAAAAGAACACTTGCGATGTATATGTTAATTAATTAATAATGAATTTAAAACTTTATTTATAAAAAATCGGTCCCAAATGTTTAGAATTTGAAAAAAAATAGTATTTATCATCTCTCTTACGGGGATGACAAAAAAATCCAAGCCGACGGATACCGATCCGAAACCCGAAAATTTGGATAACCCGAACCTGATTTTTCTAGATTTGGAAATGAATTTTAGACCCGAAAATTTTTAGATTTGGATTTGGATATTAGCTATACCGATCTGAAACCCGAAAACCGATCCAAACCCGACCCGAAACCCGAAAAAAACCCATATGGGTCACGCTCCAGTGAGAACACATGTTAGTGTGAGAACAGTGAGAACACACATATTCACCACATTTCAAGCTATTTTAAAGGGCCTTGCTAGGGGCACCTTCACAAAAAAGTCTTATAATTCTACCCTCTATCCATTTATAACAAAAAAACTTAAAAAAAATTAACAAAATTTTTTTTAAAAAAAAACTACTGCCACGTCATCATTTTTAATTTTTTTTAAAAAAATATTTTTTTTAACTTTTTTTTTTATGAATGGATAGAGGGTAGAATTATAAGACTTTTTCGTATTGGGTGCCCCTGGCGGGGCCCTTTAGAATAGCTTGAAATATGATGTTCTCATTGTTCTCCAACATATACGTGTTCTCACCTGAATCATACCCTAATATATATATATATAAGCTAGTGATCAAATAGAAATCTCACTTAAAATAGAAACTAGAAACCAACACTAAATAAATTATATTTCATTTAATCTAATGGCCCCACCTGCACGGCACTTTCACAAAAAGTATTTAAAATTATTGGCTCCATCCAGCAAAAAAAAATATATTGTTCACGCTGACGTCAGCAGTGAACAGTAATTTTTTTATTTACTGATTGGAGCTAGAATATTATAAACTTTTTGTATTGGGTCCTCCTAGTTTGGTCATTAGATTAGCTTTAAATATTAGATTAGGGTTTAGTTTCTAGTTTCTATTTTAATTTGGTTTCTATTTGAGTAAGACCCTCTATATATATATATATATATATATATATATATATATATATATATATATATATATATATATATATATATATATATATCCTAAATTTAATTTAAAATTTATACACATCCAAATATACATGCTAACTATTTTGTGATGATATTACCTAATTTTCAAATAATTTGATTTTCCCCATCTTTTTTAAGTAGTTTGTAGAATTACTTGATAAATTAAATAAAATTAGGAAAAAAAGTCAAAATTTGATTTAAAATTCATACACAAGTAGTCATACTAACTAATTTTGTGAAGAATTTTACCTTACTTCCACTAATTTTCTAATAATTTGATTTTCCATTCATTTTTAAGAAGTTTGTAAAATAAATTACAAAATTAAATTAAAATAGAAAAAAAGCCACAATTTGGATAAAAATTCATGCACACCCAATTAGTCATACTCACTATGAACATTACAAAACAACTAAAAATTATAGTAACAGTAGTAGTACTAGTACTAGTAAGGATGTTAGAAATTTTAGAAATTTTAAGTTTGGTTGACTATGGTTTAGGGTTTCTAGGGTTTCGATTTTCAATTTTTTTTAAAATATTTCTATACGATCCAACCGTATGGATGTTAAGATCAATCCTTTTCAATGTTATTGCCAAAATTTCAGAAAAAAATAAATTTATTTGATTTTGTAATTTAATGGTCAACGACTCAACTTGTACTTTGGCTAGTACTCCTAAACAAGGTTTCGTCCCTCATTCCTGTTTCAATTTTTTTCAAAATATTTATCAACGATCCAAGATGTTAAAATCCTTCCTTTTAAATGTTATTGTCAAAGTTTCAAAAAAAAAATTATTTGATAGGTTAATTTAACGGTCAACTAGTATTTTGACTAGTACCCATTAAAAATTTAAAGAATTAATTATTAATTTATAAATTCTAAAATAGAAAAATATAAGTTATATGTATATATATATATATATATATATATATATATATATATTACATTATTTGGAATGTATAAAAATATAAGTTATATATATATATATATATATATAGGCAATTGCTCAAATGAGACCCCCTTATTGTGAGAACTGAGAGCTTTCTATTTTGTACTATATTACTTAATCTGGACCACACAAATCTAATCTAATTATATTAATACTCACCCTGTTAATTTCCCACGACCCCCCACCCCCACCCCCACCCCCACCTCCACCTCCACCTGTACCCCCAAGCCCACCGCCACCGCCACCGGAATCGGTCATCTTCTCAGGCGAACAACACCACCTCCTCTTCCTTTTCGATGTCTGGCCCCGCAGGGTCACCGTCTTCATTTCCCATATCTCTCTCTGTCTCTCTTTATGTCTGTCCTCATCTCTCTCTCTCTCTCCATCTCCGACCAATTCTCTCTACCTCTCTCTCTTCTCTCTCTCCCTCTCTCTCCTTGTAATATTAAACTCTATCATTTTAAAAGCTCGATATTGAAACACCCTTCCTCTATGGCTTAAATGTTTTGACTAGGCTGTATAGGCTAGGGAAATGGTGACGATGACTCAGATCTGGTGAATTTGATACTATTACGAACTTAAATCTGAATTTTTGTAATGATTTTGTGCCCAGAATTTTTGGTGATTTGGGTGTAAAATTAGTGATTTGCCTTTAAATTCTGGATCAAAATTTTAGTTTGGTCATTCTGTAGCTATTGGTGGTGACTGTGATATGAAATATTGGTGATTTGTATTGATTTTTTTGGTGATTTGCTTTGAATATTCGGTGATTTGGTGGTGGTGGCGACCAGAGATGGTGATGCTGTGATTTGTCTTGTCTCATATCTGTTTTTTTATGGTTTATGGTCGAATTTTTGATGATTTGTATTTAATTTTTTGGTGATTTTCTTTGAATTTTTGGTGATTTTGACCGAAACTTGGTGATTCTATGGGTGATAGGAGTGGTGGTGATTCGGTGATAGGTGGTTGTGGTGTGGTGGTAATGGAGTGACGAAGATGGTGGTTAATTGTTATGAATTTTTGGTGATTTGTGTGTAATATTGGTGATTTGGGTGTATTCATACTACCCAATTGCTCGATAGCATGGACATGTTTAAATATCCTGTAGGCTGGCAAAAGGGATGCTTTTCATGTGATGGATGAAACATATTAACCAATGCTAATATATTGGTGTTTTCCTGTTTTCATGTAGACAACACCAATGCTGGTGGATCGGTTTTTGAGATTTAAACAAACTAAAGTACGTTTCTCTTTATCATTTTGGTGAGCACTAAATGTATATACTGGTGGTGCCCATGAAAACACCTACTCATATTTCAAGTCATGCTCAAAAGTTTGAGAAGCGCAAACACACAAAAACTCCTCTTGAGAAACGTAGGGCAAGTATCAATGACATCCAATTATACTCTGATCCGAGCTTTTCTTTGAATTCTCAGGGTTATCAGCCAAACCAGTTAGACTTTCTATTGGATTCTGAGAATTTTCAGCCAAATCAACCGGCCTTTCTTTTGGATTCTCAAAATTTACAGCCAAACCTATTCAGCTTTCCTTCCAATTTACAGGGGGATTTTCAGCCAAATCAGTTTAACATTTCCTTAGATTTTCAAAATTCTGAGGAAGCAAATCAGCTAGAAAATGCAAATCATTTTGAGAATGCCACATATTACAATCATGTGCACAACAAATATGATGTTTAATGGCCTGGACTTTATGAATGTTGGGAAACAATATCCGTAGATTTCAATTTGTTATGATCTTTGTTCTGTTGTCAGCCTTTAGTCTTTATGTCTAGTCTTTGTTTTGATTTACATCTGTTGTTGTAGTATTTCATCTGTTGTTGTAGTATTTCTCTCTGAATAATACAATATGTATTATGTAGTGTGTGTCAAGTGTTGTTTTCACTTCTCCTACTACAACTGGAGAAGTTATCCTTTTTATGATTCTATTTATGTTATTTGCTTTTCAAAAATATAATAAAATTGTTTAGCAATGTTTATCCTGTGAATGTTTTATTGCTACAGGGTTCAATCCCTGATCTTTGAGTACAAATTCCTACTTTTATCTTGGATTGTTGTTCATTTACTTCACACTTAATATATAATGGCTCCGTACAGAAAACTCTTATATAACAAACAATAAAGAACACCTTAGATCTATTAGATCTTTGGCCCCGCCCGGGGCATCCAATACAAAAAGTTGTTATTTTTTTACCCTCTATCAAGCCAGCAAAAAAAAAATTTAAAAGTTTACTGTTCATGATGACGTCACTAATGACGTCATCATCATGAACAGTA
The DNA here is from genome assembly GCA_037693485.1 of Kitagawia praeruptora. NCBI lineage: Eukaryota > Viridiplantae > Streptophyta > Magnoliopsida > Apiales > Apiaceae > Kitagawia > Kitagawia praeruptora. The sequence continues at coordinate 145,674,517 of CM075353.1, forward strand.
ACCTTTTTTTTTTTTTTTGATATGATGGATGGATAGAAGGTAAAAAAAAATAAGAACTTTTTGTATTGGGGGGCCCCGCCAGGGGCATTGGATCTATTAGACTTAAGGTGTTCTTTATTGTTTGTTATATAAGGTGTTTGTTATGGAGTCCAACCCAATATATAATATTATATATATATTTATATATACATATATATATATATATATATATATATAGGCCTTTGCTCCATACAGAACACTCTTATATAACAAACAACAAAGAACACCTTAGATCTATTAGATCCTTTGGCCCCGCCAGGGGCACCCAATACAAAAAGTTATTATTTTTTTACCCTCTATCAAGCCAGCAAAAAAAAAATTATAAAAAACTATTAAAAAAAAAATTACTGTTCATGATGACGTCACTGATGACGTCATCATCATGAACAGTAACTTTTTAAATTTTTTTTTTTTCTTAAGATGATAGATGGATAGAGGGTAAAAAAATAAGAACTTTTTGTATTGGGTGGCCCCGCCAGGGGCAATGGATCTATTAGATATGAGGTGTTCTTTATTGTTTGTTATATAAGGTGTTTGCTATGGAGTCCAACCCACATATATATATATATATATATATATAAGTAATAAATTAATAATAATCAATCAAATTGATTATATATAAATTCATTTTCTATCGAGTAGGAGGATCTCTTCAAAATCGGTGTTTGATTATTTTTAAAATTTATTTTTAATTGATTGATACATGAATTATTAAAATTATATATTACTATAGCAATTTGTTAAATTAAAAATGGTTTACTAAATTCAAAACTTGTGATTGTGTACTACTACCTCGGTTCCAGTTTATGTGAGCTGGTCTGACTTTAGATTAAGAAAAGGTAGTAAAAAGAGTAAAGTTAGTTTAAAAATGGGTAAAGTGGTGGAATCTATCAATATTAGTTTAAAAATGGGTAAAGTGGTGGAATCTATTAATATTTAATAATAGATTTGAGATAGTGGAGTGAAGTAGTGGGTGTAATAGTGTTTGTTTAATAAAAAGGAGTATGAAATGGAGAAGTTGTTGGTGTAATAGTGAAAAATAATGTCGAAAAATAGTAATTATAGTAGGTTCATTAATTTTGGGACATTCCAAAATAGAAAGAAACTCACATAAAGTGGGACGAGGGAGTACAATGCAAGTTTTTAGAAACAAATGAGAAACTATCGGATATGCAATACTTTTAAAATTGTTTTTAATTTAATCTCTAGATTAAGTATAAGCAGGAACCTTTTATATTGGTGCATCCACCATGGCTTTTCTTAATTCAGCACTATTGTCCCACCTATCAGGCTATCAGCTTCTGCATATACGCTTGACAGAAGTACATACATAGTCGGCAATGCTGTGGTTGCAATTTAATAATTCTTTTCGCCACTTCATTCCCTAACTCAATGGCTCCATGCATTTTGCATGCACCCATTAAAGCTCCAAGAACAGAGGCATATCCCACTCAAAAGGCATCCTTCCTATAATTTGTTTAGAGTTTTTGATGTGATTTTGGAGGAGTTGTAGTGATAATTCAGCTGGGTGTAGCATGCTCGAATATGCAGATATTTAGTCACTAATCAAGTCATGCAGCTCAATGTATTTCCAGTGAAACAGACACTCTTTCTCAAATGTGAGATAATTTTTGAATGTAATGTGTATTTATTTTTCCTAAATAAATGTATGTGTATAGAAGCTTATTATAATATTTAAAATTTTCTATATTTTAATCCATTTTTATATATAAAAATAACTTTTTTTTGTATTTGTTAACATTTACACAGCTGGATTTAAATATATTTAAGAAAATAAGTAAATGATCATTTTATATATTTATACATTCATGTATGTGTAATTGCATACTTTTCTTAATATACAAATGCGATTGATGAAAATTTTATAGAAATGACACATGTTGCAAAATATAAAATTCCAACAACTATATCACTCACGTAATACACTACCTACTTCAATACTTCATAGTCAACACATTTATTTGTAGATATAGTCTCCAATGTACATTACCATTTACAGATATAACATACATACGTTTTATCTACTTTAACATATTTATCATTTATTATTAAAAAAAGTATCAATAAGTTTACAAGTTTTCAACGGCTTATCCCTAAATTATATTTATCATCCTAACTTATATTTATCATTTATTATTACACTACGTCATAGATGGCTTTACACAACACTTTTGCAAGGTGTTGCCGTCTGAAAAAGTGATGCCGTAACTATTTTCATCCTTACCTATTACAACACCCAGTATTTGTGTTAGCTTAGACATGAAAAGTGTTGGCGTAGATGTTTTATAATATATTACACTATCATGTATTTATTTTTCTTTTTTATTTTATATTATAATGCTGATTGGGCAATGCTGATTGTGCGCCGACGAGGCAGTGGGCCCCACACTATTGACTGGACTCTGCTGACGTGGCATGCTGAAGAGGTAGTGGGCCCTACCATGCTGTCATGGAATGCTGACGTGGCAGATGGGACCCACCTCCGCTGACATGGTAGGTGGGGGGCCACCCCTGCTGACGTGGCATGCTAGCAAGGCAGGTGGGACCCACCCTACTGACGTGGCATGCTGACGTGGTAGTTGATGTGGTCGTGGGTCCCACCCGTTGTTGACATGGCAGCTGATGTGGTAGTGGGGTCCGCGGGGCTAATTTTTTAAATTTTTTTAAAATTAAAAATAATTCACACAATAAATAACATTTTACATAAAAGTGATAAAAATTCTTTAAAATGATTTATTTATTTTTTTGGAATTTGAATTGGAGTGAATGGTATTTTTTTTAAAGTAATATATTTTTTAATAATTTTAAAATTGATAAATTTAAAATTTTTATGTTTTTTAATTAATAAATTGTATATGTATATTAAAAATAATTTACAATAAATAACATTTTACATAAAAAGTAAAAAAAATTATGAAATGAATTTATTTATTATATCAAAAGTATTAAATTAAATAGAAATGAAAATGGTGATTTTTTTGAATAATTTTAAATTAAAAATATTTTGTTAAAAAAAGTTTTCAAAAAATGAAATAATTACCAATGTTCCATAAAAAAGGAAAAAAGGAAAGCACGAATGTGGATGAAAATGGGTTATGCGGCAAATTGTACCGCCTGTTTCCACAATTATTGTCTTAAATCAAAGCAAAGACCCCAGCTTAGGGATTTAGGGATTATTCACACAATCACACAACTCAAACTCATAGCCGCTCCTCTCAAAACTCACTCTCATAATGCAATTAGGGATTAGAGCTTCAATCGGGGATTCAAGCTGGGAATATTGTGTTTTTTGTATTGTTGTATTGCTGTTAATTTCACCCTATTTAGTTCCATCTCTCTCCCCCTCCGTCTCTTTCTCTGTCTTTCTCTCCTTCTTTCCCTATCTCTCTCCACCCCCCTCCCCCGCTCTCTCCCTCTTTCTGTCTCTCTCCATTTCACACTCTATCTCTCACTTTATCTCTTTCTTCCTCTCTCTCTCTCTATATCTCTCTCTCTATCTCTCTATCTCATTAGATCCAGTTGGCAAACCTTTTCCTGAATGCATCTTCCTCTAAAGATACTTGAAGCAGTTGCTTCACCTTTGCTGCATCTTCCTCTAATCAAGCTCTAGCACCGGTTCGATCTCTGTCCTCCCTCCTCTCTCTTTCTCTCTCTCCCTCTGTCTTTATATGTGCTGCTTTAGGTTTGATATTCTGTGTTGATTTGCCTTCTACATCATTTGCCATTACAATTCACTATACTTACATTCATTTTATATGTACTGTAGACCTAAATTAGCAATATATATGAGATTCTGTTACATTTCTCTGGTTGTTTTTCTGTGTTGAGATTTTCACCTGTGTTTACATTACTCTTTTCGTGATTAAAGTGATTGTAAACCAAGTTTTCATCGTTTTCGTATCGCGATATTATTGCACCTTGCTAATTGAAGGCTATCTATTGTTAACTTATATCAGTTAGCTTTGTATGTTGTGTGTAAATCACCCGATTTTTGTTGTTTGCGTCTGGCAATATTATTGCACCTTGCTGCTAATTAAATGCTATCTGTTGATACTTTAAATCAGTTAGCTTTATATATGGTGTGTATATTTTGCTTTTGAAGTTGTGCTATTGCGGCATACTGAAATTTGTTTGTAGATACCTAATTGTAGAAAATGCCTAAGAGGAAAACTGACAAGGCGTATGTGCTGGATAAGAAGAAGCATCTTACGAGGCTGAATATAAATGAGGCTGGGAAAGTTCTCCTGAAACGGTGACCTTTATTTTACTTGAAGAATAAATTTGGTTATATGTTGTTGTGCATCAACAGCTGTTTTGTAAGGCTTCTATCATATAGCACTAACACTTCATTTGTACCCAGGCATATTTAGCGGGACACTTCTGCAAACTCAAACTTATACTATTCCGATAAAATATCCTTGATCCAGAAGAGAGACATTTAAGATCCGAAATTGCAGATGGAAGGATTTTCGTGAACACATTTGAAGTTGGATTGCTTGAGGATCCGGTGGCAGAGAGGAAGTGGAAGTGATAAGCTCTAGCACTAAAGGTTTTGTTGTATGTAAACTTTTATTATAGTTCATCAAACTTTGATAAACATGCATTTCTGTTATTGAATGCAAATTGAGCATTGGAGACGTAGTGAAATGTTGCATAAAAAAGATTACATACTTTGGTGTATTTGTTGAGGTATAATAAAGTCTGCTGCTCAATTTTTTATGATTTTCAATTACCATCCACTGCTCGTAAGGTAAAGAAAGCCCTTCTTACACTTTATGTAAATTGAGTGCTAGTCAGCTACATATTTTCCAGTGTTTCTATCTAGCCCGGCCCCCACCCGCGATCCAACCTACATATTTATAAGAAATTGACGGGACTTGGGATGTTTATCTGACAGCATATCATCATTTTGAAAAATTGTAGGGAGTTGGGGGAGCAATTGAACTGGATTCACGATACTTAAAATTGGTTTATGACATTGTACGGAAGGCTGGTGGTCTCTGCAACTAAAGTGAAGGATTCTTCATATTATATACTTTCAGAAATACAAATTTTAAGATAGCTAACTTGGCTAATATTTTGCAGGTAGTCTCTAATCTTCCATTTAATATCAGTACAGATGTAATTAAGCTTCTTCTTCCGATGGGAGATATTTTATCAGAAGTTGTCTCTTGCTCCAGGTTCAAATTACTTATTCAAATTTTAGAATTTGTCTCCAAACATCATCTGCCTTTTATATGTTTTGTTAGGACACTATTTTCAAAAGCAAAGATCAACCACAAAGGAATTGCGGTCAGTACGACTTGATGGCATGTAATGTAGCAAATTCTATTTTTAATCTACTGATTAAATAATACAAGGTACACGCCAACTAATCATGCACACATGCATTGTGTGCAAATAGTTTTTCTGATGCTATGTCTAGATAATTATTTTCTGGGCCACTTAAAGAAGCTATATGTTATCTAAGCTGGGTTATAACCCTTATTGTTTATAATCTGCACTGCTCTACTCTATCCTCATCCCTGTTGTTGTAGTTATTCCGCTTTGTTCATATTTAAATGCATACTTGAAGCTCAGAAACTCTTTGTTCATAGATTAAATTATTATTTCCCTTTGCTAGGTATTAGAGAGCTATGAACGCGCATACAGTAATATTGTTCGTGTTCAGCAGCTGTCAGAACTAGAAGCGATAATTCTGCACATTTTTCTGGAATTGTTGCTGAAAATATTTAAAAATTAAGTATGCAATTACAGGGAGTTAATGTTTACTCATCTTCTTTGATTCAAAAGGTTATTGATTACTGTACTCTTCCGGTGCGAAACCTGTTGCTGAAGGACGGCGAGCCCTTATTCGCAAAAGAAAAAGATGGCCGGTCAATCATCGGACGCACTAGCTTTTAGTTGGATATCTAAGTTGATATTAGTATGATACTAGCTCTTAGTTAAATATCCAAGTTATGATCTTAGTTGGTATTTGATGTTTATGATATTTAGGTACTAGATAGTTATGGTATTTTGTGATGTTGATCATATGTACTGAATTATGCTGGTATGTTGAGGTTGAATTGAAAACAGGAGGTTGTAAGTACCATTGTACTGGAAAAACTTATGTATAAAATGCACATTTTTAGTTTGCATTAAAAAGGTGTTGTAGTAGTTTTAATAAAATGTTGTAGTATTGTATGATAAATGTTGTAATAGACTAATAAAGTGTTGAAATAGCTATGACAAAGGTGTTGCAATAGCTATGAAAAAGTGTTACCACATGTCAGTGGGACCCACTAGTTAGTGGGTCCTGTCACGTGTCAGTGGGGTCCAGCCACGTGTTAGTAGGTCCGGCCATGTGTCAGTGGGTCCGGCCACGTGTCAGTGGGGTCCAGACACGTGTCAATGGGTCTTGCCACGTGTCAGTGGCCATTTACACCAAATGTGTATCCTACGGCAACATATTTTATCATGTTGCTGTAGGTGTAAAAGTGTTGCTATTGACCCTACGTCAACATCGAAAAAGCTAACACCCGAAAAAGTGTTGCCGTAGATATTTTTTAGGCTACCGCAACAGTTTTTGGGCCTTTGGCAACAGTTTTGAAGTGTTGCCAAAGGCCATCTATGGCGTAGTGTATTAATAGATGTATTTGCAAGTTTAAAAGTCTTCAACAGCTTATTCCTAATTTGTACATATACGGTTGCTGGAGATTTTAGCTTATCCCTAATTTGTACGTACATTTACACTTGCCGGAGATTTTATACTTATGAAAGAAGTGACGTTTTCTTAAATTTTAATTTCATAGGCATATTGAAAAAATTAAAACAAAATGTTTTTAATATAAAACACAATCTTAACAGAATCCTTACTTCTTCCATTATTTTACAGGTCTTTGAAAAAAATTAAGCATTTTAAAAAATTAGTTAGATAATTTAGTTTCTTATATATCCTAAATAATTGCACTAAATTAATTTGAGTCGTTTGTAGGTGTAAATTATTCAAATAATAGAGATTGTATTTATTTGGATTTTTTTTAAACTTGACTTAATTACACAAATCAAACGACAAAATAAAACAAAATTGTACTTGTAAAATTATCAAAAAATAATTTTTTTTTGCAAACATGAAGTTTATTTATTTTTTAAACATTGTTATTTGTCTTCGTTTTTTTTGTAATAATTGACATTTGTCAATTTTTTTTTCTCTTTTAATTTGGGCGGAGTTATGTGCTGCGTAGTGTTTTTCTGTTTGTATTGTTTGCTTTGGTTTACCACACGAAGAAACTGGCTCTAGTTTTGTTAGTTCAAATCCAACTAAAGTACAACTTGTCAAACTAAACTTATTGTTTTGTATTTTTATAATTATACAATATATTTTAGCAATAAATAAGTACATCACAAATAAAAGTTACAAGCTTTTACGTTATTATTATTCGATGTTACACGTATATGTGATTGATTTTATCTATTGGTCAAGATTAATATTTTATTTTTATATTAAAAGTATAAATTGACAAATAATATACACATTCATCTGTTCAATTTCAATGTAAAACTATATATGCATGTAAAGTGAGGATATTAAAAATTAGAACTATCTGTCAATAAATTCACAATAATCATTATGGTTTTTTTTATCACCATTTTAATCATTTACCTTTCTAAAATTATGCAAAATTTTACAAATAAATCGATAAAATTCAATAGATTATTTTGGTTATTTTTTGTCACCATTATGATTATTTTGGCAAATTATGCATAATTTTAGAAAGGTAGAAGATTAAAATGATGACAAAAAACTATAATGATTATTATGCAAAATCCAGAAAAATGAAATGAATTTATTGGCACATAGCTCAAAAAAGTACATGTAACATGACTAATTTCAATAAAATAAGATCTACAATTAGTCAATAAGGTTCTATCCTATATATGGTAAATCACATTTTCACCTTTTCATTTTAATTGTTATTTGTAATGTATTATTAGTTCATTAACTTTGAATAAATATTTTTATTAATTTTGGAACACAATAACATTTACATTTCAGTACGTCTACGTATTCTTAATTAAATGGTCGGTGTTTTGCATAAATATTTCTAGCTAAGTTTAAAACTTGAATGGTAAGAGTATCAAAAAAAAAAAGTACAGTACTTTTATCATGCATGCAAACTTATCATATCTGGTCATCTACTTAAAATTTTGGTTGTTAGTTTAATGAATCGATCGCCTGAGGCATGTCAAGAAGTGTTGAAATATGCAAATATTTTTTTAGAAAATGGTCGGATAAATATATATTAGTAGTTGTTGACCATCTAATTCCAAATGCACAACTAACAAATCTTCCTACTATAATATCTTTTGACTTGGTACGTGGATCATGGTACTTGTATCAAGGGTTCATGCTGTATGTACATCCAAGTTTAAGACATGAATTTTGGTGTCTGACCTTATGTTTAGCTCTATATATTCACAATATAAGTTTCAATATGCCTACCAAAAAGAGGAATATTAACAAAGATCAACCATATAGTGGTTCAACCTATCTCTCGCTACTTCATAAAAGTCACAAAACTCCAAGTTTGGTAATATTTTTTCAAACATTATAAGGTACTATCCTATATGACAAATGTTAAGAAAGCGAAGGGTGGAGGCTGGGTTTAGCATTGTGCGAAACGAGTGTAGAAATGTAAGTAAATGGACTGCTCCTGCTGAAGGAAAACTCAAAGTGAATGTGGATGCATCGCCGTCCAGGACACCGTCAGTCTTTGTGGGCATGGTCCTTCGAGATCATCACGGAACCTTTATTCAAGCTAAGAATCTAAGGTGTGAAGGGGAGGTTCCAGTGTTTGAAGCTGAGGCCAGGGGTTGCTAAATCTGAATGTTGCTAATGTTGATCGAGATGGGCCTTTTGTGCATCTCTAAGTCTGTCCGACTCAATGCCTAATGTGAATGCACTGACAAAGGGTTTTGTCAACTACATGGAGGTAGGATTCTGGAAGAGTGCCGCTCCATTCTTAGTTGTAGCCGAGATTACTCAGTCATGTATGCTAAAAAGCAAACCCACAAGCTTGTATGATAGCTTAAGGTTGCTGATCATATATATGATAACTTGAGTGCCTTGCATGGTTAAAGCTAGCTATAATGTTTTCTTGTCGATCTCCTCCTCGGTTAATATTGTTGGAGAGTGTTGTTAATTAATTTGATTCTATTTTGAAGTTATAACAATCCAGTTAATTTGTTTCATAAAAATAAAAAACTCTTCATTTTGTTATTTGTAATGTATTATTAGTTCATTAACTTAGATTAAATTATAAACTTTTTATTAGTTTTTTTTTGTTGACAAGAGGGAAATATTTCCATTGATAAAAAATATAGAGGATATAATGTCAGAGTTTTCTTCATTTGAAAAAGGATATTATTTAACCCAAATTAACCAAGAATTTAGACAATTAAAGACATGTCTTTAATGTTTGAAAAATAACTCATCAAAGAAGACCTAGTTAAAACTTCGCTAGAAAAAAATCCTGTGAAGAAAAATTCAAGAGAAATACCCATTATAAAATAAAAATACATTATTTACAAAAAGATTAAAGATAAAAACTAAAAGGTGATGGCCCAAAATAATCACCTGGAAAACTGCATGGCCCTTTTTACTGGACACGGTACATCGTGTACCGTCATGGGGTGTGTTGCGGAGCTGCGTGTTCCGTAACAGGGCATGATACGGAGCTCCGTGTTCCGTAACAGGGCATGATACGGTGGACGGTATTCCGTGACAGTGCTGCGCACCCATCTAACACGGTGCACAGTCCACCGTATCATGCTAACACGGAGGACGCAGCTCCGTATCATGCATAATACGGTACACGGTGTTTGTTAACACAAAATCACGCAAGTATATATACGTGGTCACAAGTAATACAATTAAAGTTCGTTCCATTGAGATCTGGTTAAGTTTCAATCAGTAAATATGCCTATGCAACAATGTATTGTCTTAATTCACTGCTAAGACAAATAACAAATTGGAATGTTAACAAAATCTTGGCTATTGAAGATGATAACGGAGTTCTTCTCTCTGGCCACAAAGCTGTTTCCAACGAAGCGGTCAAATTTTTTTCATCTACTTTGGGTACTCAAGAGGAGCTTGAACCTTGCGATTTCAATTCCCTGGATTGTAAGCAAATTAGCTCTAGTCAGGCCTTAGCGCTAGAAGCTCCAGTTAGTGATGATCTTATTTTGGCGACGCTTAAATCAATGAAAAAGAATAAGTCTCCAGGACCAGATGGATTTACGGTCGAGTTTTTTCTGGCCTATTGGGATATTGTGGGCAACACCTTCTGTGCCGCGGTCAAAAGCTTCTTCTCCAATGATTCTCTGCATAATTCTCTAAATGCTACCAGCATCGCATTAATCCCAAAAGTGCAGAACCCTTCCACAATGCGTGAATTTCGGCCAATATCGTTATGTTCAATCCCATATAAATGCATTGCAAAGATTTTGGCCTCCCGAATAAAAATTGTTCTGCCGAGTGTCATTGACATTGCCCAGTCAGCGTTTATTCCAGGAAGAAGTATCTCGGACAATATTTTGTTGGCTCAGGAATTGTTCCGTGGTTATCATCGTGACAATGGCAAACCCAAATGTGCTTTAAAGCTTGACCTCCATAAAGCTTTCGACTCAGTTCAGTGGGAATTTATCATGGGGGCTCTTAGGAAATTAAATTTCCCTTCAAAATTTATGAGGTGGATTTTTATTTGCATTTCGACGCCTTCTTACTCGGTAAAGGTAAATGGTTCTTTGTGTGGCTATTTCAGAGGAAAAAAAAAAGGTCTTCGTCAAGGCGACCCAATTTCGCCTTATCTTTTCGCCATTGCAATGAACATTTTGTCTTCAATGCTTGCTCAAACTCCTACAAACTTTATTTACCACTGGAAATGTAAGGAAATGAAGCTTACGCATCTTTTTTATGCCGACGACGTCTTGCTGTTCTCCAATGGTGACATTGAGTCTATAAAGCATCTTATGGCATGTGTTGATCGTTTCTCAAAGGCGAGTGGGTTACGTCCAAGTTGTATGAAAAGTACTGTTTTTTATGGCAATTGCTCGGAAGACTTCACTTCTTGGTTTGACACTGCGTATGGCTACCCTCATGGATCTTTACCTGTTCGTTTCCTGGGGGTTCCTCTAATTTCTAGGATGCTGAAACACAGTGACTGCATGTCACTCATAGAGACAATAACGGCCAAAATCTCTTGCTGGACAGCTTGCCTCCTCTCTTTGGCTGGTCGTGCTCAGCTTCTAAAGTCGGTAATCTTCGCAATGCACTCTTACTGGACTAACCATTTCATCCTCCCAGCATCGGTTCATAGCCGTTTACAAACAATCTTTACCAGGTTCTTATGGAAGGGAGATGTCAACACAAAGGGGGGGGCAAAAATTCGCTGGGATTCGATTTGTTTGCCTTACGAAGAAGGGGGCCTAGGTTTCAAAAATCTGAAAGAGTGGAATCAAGCACAGACAGTCATTCACCTGTGCAGAGTTGTGTCCAAGAGTTCAGTTCTATGGCCTCAATGGATCAATAAAACGCTCCTAAAGAAACAACACTTTTGGATTATGAAAATGCCAAATGATTGCTCTTGGACATTTAGAAATATTCTCAGACTCCGTATGCTGACTAGACAGTTCCTTTCTTACAAAATTGGGAATGGACTAGCCACTTCTTTGTGGTTCGACCCATGGTGGCATGGCACTTGCCTTGCTGAAAATACTCAGGACCGTATTATTACTCAAGCAGGTATTTCGAGTGCTGCCTCAGTACACTCTCTTCTAACCTCTGGCTCCTGGATTCTTCCAAGACCATCTCCCATGCTGCATCACATTCATCCTTTACTGGCGCACTGGACTGAGCATTTCGACTATCCTACTTTTGATCTCACCATTCCAGACGTCCTTTTATGGGATGACATTCCTCTTCGGAAAATCAAGGCTCGAAATGTCTGGACTTCCATTCGAACTCATGCACCGCAGGTCCCTTGGTCGCATTTAGTTTGGAATAGGCTCAGGATTCAGAGGTATGCCCATCTGGAGTGGATTCTCTGTCATGGACGGCTTCCAACTTTTACTAGACTTGCTTCGTTTGGCCTTCAAGTGCTAAGTTCTTGTACCCTCTGTCCGGGTGGCATAGAAACAGAAGCGCACCTCTTCCTCTTGTGCCCTTACAGCAACTTCATCCTTGCTAAGCTAGCAGGCCTTATTAACTTCAATATTGTGGGCTCGACTTGGAAGGAATTTCTTATCTCCTTGGGCAATATTTCGGACCAGACTTTAAGAAGCATTGCGCTACTTACGGCCCAGATTTTTACTTATCACCTTTGGAGGGAAAGAAATGCAAGATTGCATGACAGGGGTGTTTCAGGTCCTAAGGGCATTATTCATACCATCATGGTGGATCTTAAGACCAAGCTTCTCAACACGGATTGGTTCATCAAACATGCAAATTTAGATTCTTACGGATGGCTTCTCATTTGACGTTTTTTGTTTCATTTTGTTTGTTTCATTTCTCTCCTTTCTTTAGTTAGTTTGGAGTAGGTAGTTTCTCTCTTTGCTTGGCCAAAGAGCAAGGGTTAATCCCTTTTCTTCCCTTCTTTCTTTTCTTTAATATAATATACATTTAGCAAAAAAAAACAAATTGGGATTTTTAATTATCTAAATTAACTAAGATGCAAATTATAAAACTAAGACTTAAATTAACTAATAAGAATAGAAATCGAATTACTTATGAGAATAAAAACATGGGACTCTAACTTCATTATCTACTTCACTTAGAGTTGATGCCTTTAATCAATACATGTGGGATTTGATATCTGATCGGACAACACGAAATAAGTAAAAGTTACCTCTCGGTATACTAGTACCAAACTACACATGCATCCACAAAAGAGATATAAGATGGGTAGACACCAATTATGTTTAGACCCTATATCTCTATAGAATTTGAAAACATAAAGGTTTAAGCACAAGTTATCCACATAGATCACATATGGTAGCATAATATCTCTATTCATGCCACAAATCATGATGCTAAAACATCAACCTATCCTATGCTAGCATGGTAAGTTCTAAATCTCAAGATCCACTCTCGCTTCACAAGAGATTAACAATTCAATTTAGATGTTAGCTACGCATCTAAAAGCATTAAGATTAACCATACGAGGATATCAAGAATTCACCACACGTAATCTTTAAAGCAATCAAACTACTAAGCTACATAAATACCTCCGTTAGAATCCCATGACAACAATTAGCCCATAATTGAACCGTTCATCGTCATGGGATTTGATGAAATCATGATAATAAACAAGATATGAATAAAAGAAACAATAATATTAATAAAATAGAAAGTTGAGAAAACAAATCTATAATCCAGAATAACACAAAAGATGAAGTAGATCTAGATCCGTTGCTTGTCACGAGCGTTGAATCCTTCTCTCCTTTTCTCCCTTGCAGATCTAAGCTATGATACAATAATAAAACTATGATAATGTGTATCTCCTATTACAATGGTATGATGTGTTTAAATAGGCTCTAAAAGTCTTCCCCAGCAAGAAAATACAAAAACAGAATTATAATAGAATTTCTGCAAAATACGTTTCCTAAACTGATTCTGTTTTTTAAGGAAAATTCGTAGCTGGCTTTTCTTCAGATTTTCTGGAACGTCCCAAACGTAATTGGACCTCTGGACCACCTTAGAATGATAGAGAATCTCTTTATCTTCGCGTGGACTGCTTACGGGCTGAAAACGGACTTATAAAACTCAAGATATGGCTAAAACAGTGTAGACTGCGCAACCCTTCTTAAAAATCCGAATTTTAATCAATTAATTCCCAAAAAATTATAGAACCATCCACCTTAGTCAACATTCTCGTAAATCTGCACAACTAAGCAAAACACATCAAAACTACAAGAAACTTGAGTCCAAGACAATCAATTTAAGCCGATTTAGAATGTTCCAAGTGGATATAAAATCCACTTATCAGTGTTCCGCAACACCCTAACACGGAGGACGATTCTCCGTATCCCGTCGGTATTTCGGGTCATTTTTTTCAAAATCAGTATTTTGGGCAAAAACTTGTGAAAAATAGGCATTTTGATCATTTTCTCAAAACTAAACACAATAACATTTACATTTTAGTTTATATATTCTTAATTAAATGGTTTAGTGTTAGTTACTTGAGTTAGATCGGTAATACTGTGGCTTGTCTATCGAAGAACATGATCTTATAGACTTGTACTCCACGATCTTTACATTGTTTTTAAACACCGGAGAAGAAGAAGCCACGGACCCATTTAAGTTTACATAAATAGGAAAAAGAACACTTGCGATGTATATGTTAATTAATTAATAATGAATTTAAAACTTTATTTATAAAAAATCGGTCCCAAATGTTTAGAATTTGAAAAAAATAGTATTTATCATCTCTCTTACGGGGATGACAAAAAAATCCGAGCCGACGGATACCGATCCGAAACCCGAAAATTTGGATAACCCGAACCTGATTTTTCTAGATTTGGAAATGAATTTTAGACCCGAAAATTTTTAGATTTGGATTTGGATATTAGCTATACCGATCTGAAACCCGAAAACCGATCCAAACCCGACCCGAACCCGAAACCCGAATATATATATATGTATATATATATATATATATATATATATATATATATATATATATATATATAGGCTAGTGATCAAATAGAAAATCCACTTATCACACCCCCAAACTTAAACCGATGCTTGTCCTCAAGCATAAACAATTACAACTAACTAACTAACTAGTACCACTTCCGTAGGTGATCACGGTTGTATTTGGCATATGCAACAAGCCCTTTAAACCCCTAGGCAGCCCTAGTGGACGAGTAAGGTCTCGTGAGGGCCAATAGCGAATGTACCCACAAAATCCATTTAACCTAATGCAATGCAATGCATGAATGCAACTAATATGCAAATGCACTTAAGGTACCCTCTCCAGAAATCGTCGAAGCGAAGCTCGATCTTCAGTTGGAGATCGATTAAATGGCGCTCTCTCTCCAGAAATCAACTTTTTCTTCATGTCTCTACTCTCTCTCTACACCTTCTCACTCTTCTTTAAGGTACCCTCTCTCTCTCTAAAATCATATTTTATGTTACTGTAAAGATTTTGGTTTAATTGTGTACAATTTTGTGTATTTGGCAGCTGTGCAACCAAGGTTTTTGTGGGTTTGAGGCTACAATCCCCAAGTTTGTATCTTTTACTCTTTTTCTATCTTTTTCTGGATTTCATATCATGGGTATCTCTTTATTGGCAAAAATTGTGTTTTTATTGAGTTTTCTTGATTATGGGCACCTTCTTATGGGATTTCAAGGCCTAATTTGAATGTTGATTTTCATAACAAGATGCATAAGAGTATTGAATCCAGTTGTGCTTTGGACCCTTTATAAAAAATTAATGTTCTTGGATTATTAGTATTGAATTTCAACTATATAGTAATTTGTTTGTATGGGTGTGTATTGCTAACCTTGAAAGAAATTAATAAATACTTAAAACTTGTTAAGTGTTAAATTTATGTTTAAATTTTGACCACTAAAGTATTGTAACAGAAACTTCTTAGTGCATTTTGTTGACCAATGTCTCCAATTTTGTGTTATTGATGGTTTTACTACGAATAAAATGTCATGGGATTTGTACTTGTGTGAAATCTGATGTCATCACGACAAGACGAACGTTACTTAATTATTTTATTGGGTTAGAAGGGCTCTGATTCAGATGTATATTTCTACATTCTTTGGTTGCAGGACTTGTAATGGTAAACCAAACCGATCTCGTGCTAGAATGATGCCCATAGGAACACCACGAGTTCCCTACAGAACACCTGGCGAGGGAATGTTTGCAATGGGTTGATTTGTGGAATGCCCTGGTAAGTGGTTATGGCTAAATAGTATTACTTTTTGACCTTCAATTCTTATACACTAAGATAGTCATGGCACGCGATGGACAAGCAGTGGTCTATCCATTTCACATGAACTAAAAATATAGTTGACTATATTTTCCTCCATGTTCTATATATTGTTGTGTTTAAATAGCTTTTGGTTAGAAAAAAGTGCCACCCAACATATAAATTACTTTTCAGCAGCTAGTAGTTATTCACTAAACTCTTGTTGCAGTATCGGGAACGTGTGGTGGAGATGTAAGTTATTCTATAATCTAGTTGTCATATGTGAAAATATTTGCACATTTTTTTAATAAAATTTGGTGAAAAATATAATTAGTCTATGCGTTTACCTCTTTACTAGATTGTTGTCTACTTGTTCAGCTCACTCCCAAGTATGGCTATCTATGACACAATGCAAAGCTTAAAAAGTTCTGTTGGTACTAACTGTGTGGGCTATGCTTATAATCTTGCCGGTTTTCTTCTTGCTGCTGGAGAAAAGGTATTACTCTTATAGCACAATACTAATTAGAATTTAGAGACAATATATGTAGGCAAAAGTTATTCTCTGATAATTATAGACAAGTTACCTAGCCATTCTGTGATAATAAAGGGACCAGGTTAAACAATTAAATGTATGCGGTAAACCAATTAATTTTTCCATTTTTTGAATTCTTTAACAGCCCTCTGTCTTGAAACAATGTTCATGATTTTCACTTTTTGTAATGTTGCATTCATAAGGATAAGGTATAGCCAATCTCATGTGGTATTAGTATTACTAGGGCACTCTTCAGTACACAAAAATGATTAGTCCATTTTGCCTGTGTACAGACTGCAAATCCATATTGAGTTGATGGATTATTCTGTGTTCCTGTGAGATGTTTAATGGCCTTTATTGAATGTGTTGTCCCTTTTTTAACTGTGAAAAGTGAATACTCATTTGTAGCATTTAGTAGTTTTCAGTGGCAAATAAAACTACTAAAGTTTTTTAAATAGTTTTGACAAGTTAGATTGAACATTGAACATTGGTGACAAGTTTTTTAAATATGGAGCTTGCATCTTCCTATTTTTATTTGTCTATTTATGAGAGTTCTTGCTGTTAAATTATGAGTTCTTTTTCTCTACATTCTTCATTATCTTGTAAAAGGAAAACATTAAATTAATTGAACTGTCAGGAGAAGCTTACACCAATCTTTATATTGGTTTTTGACAAAAAATAGTAACCTTTAGCAGTTTGTCCATAATAAGGATCACAGACCATCTTGTAGAGTTCTATTAAAAAAAATGTAGAATCAGGATTCATGACCATATAAGTAGAAGAAACCTTGAATCTTTTACTGCTCTGCAAAAGATTACACATGAACCAATATATAGTTAATGTCAAAGAGTTATAGTTTGTAGTTCAGGTTTTGTTATATTATGTCTTAAAGGTTTTCTGAGAGCAAATTTTGCAAATTGCAGAAATGCCTGAGGGATGTCAGTGAATAGTATGGCTCACAATCATCTTTGCATGGTGTTCAACACTACCGAAAGTCTACTGGATTGCATGTGGCTGACCAGACACCATCCACTCCAGCCAAAGTTTAAGTGCATCTACCTTGGCAAAACCAGATTCCTCCATACATGTATAATTATCAGAACTCTGTTGAGAAATTAAATGTATGACATGGTTACTTGGATCAAGAATTTATGTAATAATAATTATTTCAATTTAATTAATTATTTTGTTGAGAAATTTGGATTACAAGTTTTATTATTATTTTTTGTTTGTAATAACAGGAATTTTGGTATATATATAAATATAAAATGGGGAAAATTGCCATTTTTCAAAAGACAATATACGTCGGTTCTTTTTCTTTTACATCGGGTCTCTTTCAACAATATACGTCGGTCTTTTGGATTTTATACGCCGGGCCTTTGTCGACATTATACGTCGGCTTTTTACTACATTATACGTCGGTCCTTTTTGGACATTATATGTCGGCTTTCTTCGACATTATACGTCGGCTTTTTAGCGATGTATATTTAGACTTTATATGTCGCCTTTTTAACCGACGTAAAAGAGTGGTGACTTTATACGTCGCCCCTCCTTACGTCGCCAAAATGCCGACGTATAAGGCCTATTTAACCGACGTAAAAGGCCAATTTTGTACTAGTGAGCACATAGTTCACACACTCTCGCAACCTGAGGCACCCCATGCTTTGTCATAAAATCTAATTCCATATTAAGTGCCTCTAGCTGGGCTGCTAGAGCTGTAACTGTGTCAACTCCCAGAATTCCTGCAACATTGCCTTGTGGTAGTCTTTGAGTTGGATCATCTCAATTAGATCGTAAGCTTCCTCGTAGCTCTTAGCCCATAAGGCTCTTCCTGATGCTGCGTCTACCATTGGCCTAGATTCTGCTCCCAGCCCATTGTAAAAACAATTGATTACCATCCAGTTTGGCATCCCATGATGTGGGCATCTCCTGAGCATCTCCTTATAACGTTCCCAAGCCTCACACAGAGATTCTCCAGATTGCTGCTAAAATTGGGCTAGCTGATTCCTCAATGCTGCAGTTTTTGCCATAGGGAAGAATTTAGTAAGAAACTTCTGAGCAAGATCCTCCCATTTAGTAATGAAACCAGGTGGTAGAGAGTGTAACCAGCCCTTAGCCTTATCCTTCAGAGAGAATGGGAAAAGTCTCAACTTGATAGCATCATCCGAAACACCATTAAACTTGAAAGTATCACAGATCTTGATAAAGTCCCGAATATGCATGTTAGGATCCTCCGTAGAAGCACCCCCAAACTGAACCGAATTCTGTAGCATCTGAATAGTGCCCGGCTTGATCTCGAAAGTGTTAGCTGCAATAGCTGGCCTGATAATACTAGATTGGATATCATTGATTTTAGGCTGAGAATACTCCTTCAAAGCCTTGACTGCTGCTGCATCTGCCATCTCTACTTTAGTTTTAGATTCCTCTTTCTTATCCTCTCTATTCTCTACAAGATCGTCTTCTGCCAGTTCTTCCAAACGAGCCTGTGAACGTGTTCGCATACAAACCTAAGTACCTGCAAACACCACGAAACAAACAAACAAAGTAAGAATCCGAGTCAGTGAACGCTAACGACCACTATTGACAAGCACATAAACTAAAAATAAAACACCGATGATCCCCGGCAGCGGCGCCAAAAACTTGTTAACACAAAATCACGCAAGTATACGTGGTCACAAGTAATACAATTAAAGTTCGTTCCACTGAGATCTGGTTAAGTTTCAATCCGTAAATATGCCTATGCAACAATGTATTGTCTTAATTCACTGCTAAGACAAATAACAAATTGGGATTTTTAATTATCTAAATTAACTAAGATGCAAATTATAAAACTAAGACTTAAATTAACTAATAAGAATAGAAATCGAATTACTTATGAGAATAAAAACATGGGACTCTAACTTCATTATCTACTTCACTTAGAGTTGATGCCTTTAATCAATACACATGTGGGATTTGATATCTGATCGGACAACACGAAATAAGTAAAAGTTACCTCTCGGTATACTAGTACCAAACTACACATGCATCCACAAAAGAGATAGAAGATGGGTAGACACCAATTATATTTAGACCCTATATCTCTACAGAATTTGAAATCATAAAGGCTTAAGCACAAGTTATCCACATAGATCACATATGGTAGCATAATATCTCTATTCATGCCATAAATCATGATGCTAAAACATCAACCTATCCTATGCTAGCATGGCAAGTTCTAAATCTCAAGATCCACTCTCGCTTCACAAGAGATTAACAATTCAATTTAGATGTTAGCTACGCATCTAAAAGCATTAAGATTAACCATACGAGGATATCAAGAATTCACCACACGTAATCTTTAAAGCAATCAAACTACTAAGCTACATAAATACCTCCGTTAGAATCCCATGACAACAATTAGCCCATAATTGAACCGTTCATCGTCATGGGATTTGATGAAATCATGATAATAAACAAGATATGAATAAAAGAAACAATAATATTAATAAAATAGAAAGTTGAGAAAACAAATCTATAATCCAGAATAACACAAAAGATGAAGTAGATCTAGATCCGTTGCTTGTCACGAGCGTTGAATCCTTCTCTCCTTTTCTCCCTTGCAGATCTAAGCTATGATACAATAATAAAACTATGATAATGTGTATCTCCTATTACAATGGTATGATGTGTTTAAATAGGCTACAAAAGTCTTCCCCAGCAAGAAAATACAAAAACAGAATTATAATAGAATTTCTGCAAAATACGTTTCCTAAACTGATTCTGTTTTTTAAGGAAAATTCATAGCTGGTTTTTCTTCAGATTTTCTGGAACGTCCCAAACGTAGTTGGACCTCTGGACCACCTTAGAATGATAGAGAATCTCGTTATCTTCGCGTGGACTGCTTACAGGCTGAAAACGGACTTATAGAACTCAAGATATGGCAAAAACAGTGTAGACTGCGCAACCCTTCTTAAAAATCCGAATTTTAATCAATTAATTCCCAAAAAATTATAGAAGCATCCACCTTAGTCAACATTCTCGTAAATCTGCACAACTAAGCAAAACACATCAAAACTACAAGAAATTTGAGTCCAAGACAATCAATTTAAGCCGATTTAGAATGTTCCAAGTGGATATAAAATCCACTTATCAGTGTTCCGCAACACCCTAACACGGAGGACGATTCTCCGTATCCCGTCGGTATTTCGGGCCATTTTTTTCAAAATGTGTATTTTGGGCAAAAACTTGTGAAAAATAGGCATTTTGGTCATTTTCTCAAAACTAAACACAATAACATTTACATTTTAGTTTATATATTCTTAATTAAATGGTTTAGTGTTAGTTACTTGAGTTAGGTCGGTAATACTGTGGTTTGTCTATCGAAGAACATGATCTTATAGACTTGTACTCCACGATCTTTACATTGTTTTTAAACACCGGAGAAGAAGAAGCCACAGACCCATTTAAGTTTACATAAATAGGAAAAAGAACACTTGCGATGTATATGTTAATTAATTAATAATGAATTTAAAACTTTATTTATAAAAAATCGGTCCCAAATGTTTAGAATTTGAAAAAAAATAGTATTTATCATCTCTCTTACGGGGATGACAAAAAAATCCAAGCCGACGGATACCGATCCGAAACCCGAAAATTTGGATAACCCGAACCTGATTTTTCTAGATTTGGAAATGAATTTTAGACCCGAAAATTTTTAGATTTGGATTTGGATATTAGCTATACCGATCTGAAACCCGAAAACCGATCCAAACCCGACCCGAACCCGAAACCCGAAAAAAACCCATATGGGTCATGCTCCAGTGAGAACACATGTTAGTGTGAGAACAGTGAGAACACACATATTCACCACATTTCAAGCTATTTTAAAGGGCCTTGCTAGGGGCACCTTCACAAAAAAGTCTTATAATTCTACCCTCTATCCATTTATAACAAAAAAACTTAAAAAAAATTAACAAAATTTTTTTTAAAAAAAAACTACTGCCACGTCATCATTTTTAATTTTTTTTAAAAAAATATTTTTTTTAACTTTTTTTTTTATGAATGGATAGAGGGTAGAATTATAAGACTTTTTCGTATTGGGTGCCCCTGGCGGGGCCCTTTAGAATAGCTTGAAATATGATGTTCTCATTGTTCTCCAACATATACGTGTTCTCACCTGAATCATACCCTAATATATATATATATAAGCTAGTGATCAAATAGAAATCTCACTTAAAATAGAAACTAGAAACCAACACTAAATAAATTATATTTCATTTAATCTAATGGCCCCACCTGCACGGCACTTTCACAAAAAGTATTTAAAATTATTGGCTCCATCCAGCAAAAAAAAATATATTGTTCACGCTGACGTCAGCAGTGAACAGTAATTTTTTTATTTACTGATTGGAGCTAGAATATTATAAACTTTTTGTATTGGGTCCTCCTAGTTTGGTCATTAGATTAGCTTTAAATATTAGATTAGGGTTTAGTTTCTAGTTTCTATTTTAATTTGGTTTCTATTTGAGTAAGACCCTCTATATATATATATATATATATATATATATATATATATATATATATATCCTAAATTTAATTTAAAATTTATACACATCCAAATATACATGCTAGCTATTTTGTGATGATATTACCTAATTTTCAAATAATTTGATTTTCCCCATCTTTTTTAAGTAGTTTGTAGAATTACTTGATAAATTAAATAAAATTAGGAAAAAAAGTCAAAATTTGATTTAAAATTCATACACAAGTAGTCATACTAACTAATTTTGTGAAGAATTTTACCTTACTTCCACTAATTTTCTAATAATTTGATTTTCCATTCATTTTTAAGAAGTTTGTAAAATAAATTACAAAATTAAATTAAAATAGAAAAAAAGCCACAATTTGGATAAAAATTCATGCACACCCAATTAGTCATACTCACTATGAACATTACAAAACAACTAAAAATTATAGTAACAGTAGTAGTACTAGTACTAGTAAGGATGTTAGAAATTTTAGAAATTTTAAGTTTGGTTGACTATGGTTTAGGGTTTCTAGGGTTTCGATTTTCAATTTTTTTTAAAATATTTCTATACGATCCAACCGTATGGATGTTAAGATCAATCCTTTTCAATGTTATTGCCAAAATTTCAGAAAAAAATAAATTTATTTGATTTTGTAATTTAATGGTCAACGACTCAACTTGTACTTTGGCTAGTACTCCTAAACAAGGTTTCGTCCCTCATTCCTGTTTCAATTTTTTTCAAAATATTTATCAACGATCCAAGATGTTAAAATCCTTCCTTTTAAATGTTATTGTCAAAGTTTCAAAAAAAAAATTATTTGATAGGTTAATTTAACGGTCAACTAGTATTTTGACTAGTACCCATTAAAAATTTAAAGAATTAATTATTAATTTATAAATTCTAAAATAGAAAAATATAAGTTATATGTATATATATATATATATATATATATATATATATATTACATTATTTGGAATGTATAAAAATATAAGTTATATATATATATATATATATATATAGGCAATTGCTCAAATGAGACCCCCTTATTGTGAGAACTGAGAGCTTTCTATTTTGTACTATATTACTTAATCTGGACCACACAAATCTAATCTAATTATATTAATACTCACCCTGTTAATTTCCCACGACCCCCCGCCCCCCACCCCCACCCCCACCCCCACCTCCACCTCCACCTGTACCCCCAAGCCCACCGCCACCGCCACCGGAATCGGTCATCTTCTCAGGCGAACAACACCACCTCCTCTTCCTTTTCGATGTCTGGCCCCGCAGGGTCACCGTCTTCATTTCCCATATCTCTCTCTGTCTCTCTTTATGTCTGTCCTCATCTCTCTCTCTCTCTCCATCTCCGACCAATTCTCTCTACCTCTCTCTCTTCTCTCTCTCCCTCTCTCTCCTTGTAATATTAAACTCTATCATTTTAAAAGCTCGATATTGAAACACCCTTCCTCTATGGCTTAAATGTTTTGACTAGGCTGTATAGGCTAGGGAAATGGTGACGATGACTCAGATCTGGTGAATTTGATACTATTACGAACTTAAATCTGAATTTTTGTAATGATTTTGTGCCCAGAATTTTTGGTGATTTGGGTGTAAAATTAGTGATTTGCCTTTAAATTCTGGATCAAAATTTTAGTTTGGTCATTCTGTAGCTATTGGTGGTGACTGTGATATGAAATATTGGTGATTTGTATTGATTTTTTTGGTGATTTGCTTTGAATATTCGGTGATTTGGTGGTGGTGGCGACCAGAGATGGTGATGCTGTGATTTGTCTTGTCTCATATCTGTTTTTTTTATGGTTTATGGTCGAATTTTTGATGATTTGTATTTAATTTTTTGGTGATTTTCTTTGAATTTTTGGTGATTTTGACCGAAACTTGGTGATTCTATGGGTGATAGGAGTGGTGGTGATTCGGTGATAGGTGGTTGTGGTGTGGTGGTAATGGAGTGACGAAGATGGTGGTTAATTGTTATGAATTTTTGGTGATTTGTGTGTAATATTGGTGATTTGGGTGTATTCATACTACCCAATTGCTCGATAGCATGGACATGTTTAAATATCCTGTAGGCTGGCAAAAGGGATGCTTTTCATGTGATGGATGAAACATATTAACCAATGCTAATATATTGGTGTTTTCCTGTTTTCATGTAGACAACACCAATGCTGGTGGATCGGTTTTTGAGATTTAAACAAACTAAAGTACGTTTCTCTTTATCATTTTGGTGAGCACTAAATGTATATACTGGTGGTGCCCATGAAAACACCTACTCATATTTCAAGTCATGCTCAAAAGTTTGAGAAGCGCAAACACACAAAAACTCATCTTGAGAAACGTAGGGCAAGTATCAATGACATCCAATTATACTCTGATCCGAGCTTTTCTTTGAATTCTCAGGGTTATCAGCCAAACCAGTTAGACTTTCTATTGGATTCTGAGAATTTTCAGCCAAATCAACCGGCCTTTCTTTTGGATTCTCAAAATTTACAGCCAAACCTATTCAGCTTTCCTTCCAATTTACAGGGGGATTTTCAGCCAAATCAGTTTAACATTTCCTTAGATTTTCAAAATTCTGAGGAAGCAAATCAGCTAGAAAATGCAAATCATTTTGAGAATGCCACATATTACAATCATGTGCACAACAAATATGATGTTTAATGGCCTGGACTTTATGAATGTTGGGAAACAATATCCGTAGATTTCAATTTGTTATGATCTTTGTTCTGTTGTCAGCCTTTAGTCTTTATGTCTAGTCTTTGTTTTGATTTACATCTGTTGTTGTAGTATTTCATCTGTTGTTGTAGTATTTCTCTCTGAATAATACAATATGTATTATGTAGTGTGTGTCAAGTGTTGTTTTCACTTCTCCTACTACAACTGGAGAAGTTATCCTTTCTATGATTCTATTTATGTTATTTGCTTTTCAAAAATATAATAAAATTGTTTAGCAATGTTTATCCTGTGAATGTTTTATTGCTACAGGGTTCAATCCCTGATCTTTGAGTACAAATTCCTACTTTTATCTTGGATTGTTGTTCATTTACTTCACACTTAATATATAATGGCTCCGTACAGAAAACTCTTATATAACAAACACTAAAGAACACCTTAGATCTATTAGATCTTTGGCCCCGCCCGGGGCATCCAATACAAAAAGTTGTTATTTTTTTACCCTCTATCAAGCCAGCAAAAAAAAAATTTAAAAGTTTACTGTTCATGATGACGTCACTAATGACGTCATCATCATGAACAGTAACCTTTTTTTTTTTTATATGATGGATGGATAGAAGGTAAAAAAAAATAAGAACTTTTTGTATTGGGGGCCCCGCCAGGGGCATTGGATCTATTAGACTTAAGGTGTTCTTTATTGTTTGTTATATAAGGTGTTTGTTATGGAGTCCAACCCAATATATAATATTATATATATATTTATATATACATATATATATATATATATATATAGGCCTTTGCTCCATACAGAACACTCTTATATAACAAACAACAAAGAACACCTTAGATCTATTAGATCCTTTGGCCCCGCCAGGGGCACCCAATACAAAAAGTTATTATTTTTTTACCCTCTATCAAGCCAGCAAAAAAAAAATTATAAAAAACTATTAAAAAAAAAATTACTGTTCATGATGACGTCACTGATGACGTCATCATCATGAACAGTAACTTTTTAAATTTTTTTTTTTTTCTTAAGATGATAGATGGATAGAGGGTAAAAAAATAAGAACTTTTTGTATTGGGTGGCCCCGCCAGGGGCAATGGATCTATTAGATATGAGGTGTTCTTTATTGTTTGTTATATAAG
Source organism: Kitagawia praeruptora (assembly GCA_037693485.1). Lineage (NCBI taxonomy): Eukaryota > Viridiplantae > Streptophyta > Magnoliopsida > Apiales > Apiaceae > Kitagawia > Kitagawia praeruptora. The sequence goes on from CM075353.1 coordinate 145,700,416, forward strand.
GTGTTTGCTATGGAGTCCAACCCACATATATATATATATATATATATATATATATATATATATATATATATATATATATATATATATATATATAAGTAATAAATTAATAATAATCAATCAAATTGATTATATATAAATTCATTTTCTATCGAGTAGGAGGATCTCTTCAAAATCGGTGTTTGATTATTTTTAAAATTTATTTTTAATTGATTGATACATGAATTATTAAAATTATATATTACTATAGCAATTTGTTAAATTAAAAATGGTTTACTAAATTCAAAACTTGTGATTGTGTACTACTACCTCGGTTCCAGTTTATGTGAGCTGGTCTGACTTTAGATTAAGAAAAGGTAGTAAAAAGAGTAAAGTTAGTTTAAAAATGGGTAAAGTGGTGGAATCTATCAATATTAGTTTAAAAATGGGTAAAGTGGTGGAATCTATTAATATTTAATAATAGATTTGAGATAGTGGAGTGAAGTAGTGGGTGTAATAGTGTTTGTTTAATAAAAAGGAGTATGAAATGGAGAAGTTGTTGGTGTAATAGTGAAAAATAATGTCGAAAAATAGTAATTATAGTAGGTTCATTAATTTTGGGACATTCCAAAATAGAAAGAAACTCACATAAAGTGGGACGAGGGAGTACAATGCAAGTTTTTAGAAACAAATGAGAAACTATCGGATATGCAATACTTTTAAAATTGTTTTTAATTTAATCTCTAGATTAAGTATAAGCAGGAACCTTTTATATTGGTGCATCCACCATGGCTTTTCTTAATTCAGCACTATTGTCCCACCTATCAGGCTATCAGCTTCTGCATATACGCTTGACAGAAGTACATACATAGTCGGCAATGCTGTGGTTGCAATTTAATAATTCTTTTCGCCACTTCATTCCCTAACTCAATGGCTCCATGCATTTTGCATGCACCCATTAAAGCTCCAAGAACAGAGGCATATCCCACTCAAAAGGCATCCTTCCTATAATTTGTTTAGAGTTTTTGATGTGATTTTGGAGGAGTTGTAGTGATAATTCAGCTGGGTGTAGCATGCTCGAATATGCAGATATTTAGTCACTAATCAAGTCATGCAGCTCAATGTATTTCCAGTGAAACAGACACTCTTTCTCAAATGTGAGATAATTTTTGAATGTAATGTGTATTTATTTTTCCTAAATAAATGTATGTGTATAGAAGCTTATTATAATATTTAAAATTTTCTATATTTTAATCCATTTTTATATATAAAAATAACTTTTTTTGTATTTGTTAACATTTACACAGCTGGATTTAAATATATTTAAGAAAATAAGTAAATGATCATTTTATATATTTATACATTCATGTATGTGTAATTGCATACTTTTCTTAATATACAAATGCGATTGATGAAAATTTTATAGAAATGACACATGTTGCAAAATATAAAATTCCAACAACTATATCACTCACGTAATACACTACCTACTTCAATACTTCATAGTCAACACATTTATTTGTAGATATAGTCTCCAATGTACATTACCATTTACAGATATAACATACATACGTTTTATCTACTTTAACATATTTATCATTTATTATTAAAAAAAGTATCAATAAGTTTACAAGTTTTCAACGGCTTATCCCTAAATTATATTTATCATCCTAACTTATATTTATCATTTATTATTACACTACGTCATAGATGGCTTTACACAACACTTTTGCAAGGTGTTGCCGTCTGAAAAAGTGATGCCGTAACTATTTTCATCCTTACCTATTACAACACCCAGTATTTGTGTTAGCTTAGACATGAAAAGTGTTGGCGTAGATGTTTTATAATATATTACACTATCATGTATTTATTTTTCTTTTTTATTTTATATTATAATGCTGATTGGGCAATGCTGATTGTGCGCCGACGAGGCAGTGGGCCCCACACTATTGACTGGACTCTGCTGACGTGGCATGCTGAAGAGGTAGTGGGCCCTACCATGCTGTCATGGAATGCTGACGTGGCAGATGGGACCCACCTCCGCTGACATGGTAGGTGGGGGGCCACCCCTGCTGACGTGGCATGCTAGCAAGGCAGGTGGGACCCACCCTACTGACGTGGCATGCTGACGTGGTAGTTGATGTGGTCGTGGGTCCCACCTGTTGTTGACATGGCAGCTGATGTGGTATTGGGGTCCGCGGGGCTAATTTTTTAAATTTTTTTAAAATTAAAAATAATTCACACAATAAATAACATTTTACATAAAAGTGATAAAAATTCTTTAAAATGATTTATTTATTTTTTTGGAATTTGAATTGGAGTGAATGGTATTTTTTTTAAAGTAATATATTTTTTAATAATTTTAAAATTGATAAATTTAAAATTTTTATGTTTTTTAATTAATAAATTGTATATGTATATTAAAAATAATTTACAATAAATAACATTTTACATAAAAAGTAAAAAAAATTATGAAATGAATTTATTTATTATATCAAAAGTATTAAATTAAATAGAAATGAAAATGGTGATTTTTTTGAATAATTTTAAATTAAAAATATTTTGTTAAAAAAAGTTTTCAAAAAATGAAATAATTACCAATGTTCCATAAAAAAGGAAAAAAGGAAAGCACGAATGTGGATGAAAATGGGTTGAGCGGCAAATTGTACCGCCTGTTTCCACAATTATTGTCTTAAATCAAAGCAAAGACCCCAGCTTAGGGATTTAGGGATTATTCACACAATCACACAACTCAAACTCATAGCCGCTCCTCTCAAAACTCACTCTCATAATGCAATTAGGGATTAGAGCTTCAATTGGGGATTCAAGCAGGGAATATTGTGTTTTTTGTATTGTTGTATTGCTGTTAATTTCACCCTATTTAGTTCCATCTCTCTCCCCCTCCGTCTCTTTCTCTGTCTTTCTCTCCTTCTTTCCCTATCTCTCTCCACCCCCCTCCCCCGCTCTCTCCCTCTTTCTGTCTCTCTCCATTTCACACTCTATCTCTCACTTTATCTCTTTCTTCCTCTCTCTCTCTCTATATCTCTCTCTCTATCTCTCTATCTCATTAGATCCAGTTGGCAAACCTTTTCCTGAATGCATCTTCCTCTAAAGATACTTGAAGCAGTAGCTTCACCTTTGCTGCATCTTCCTCTAATCAAGCTCTAGCACCGGTTCGATCTCTGTCCTCCCTCCTCTCTCTTTCTCTCTCTCCCTCTGTCTTTATATGTGCTGCTTTAGGTTTGATATTCTGTGTTGATTTGCCTTCTACATCATTTGCCATTACAATTCACTATACTTACATTCATTTTATATGTACTGTAGACCTAAATTAGCAATATATATGAGATTCTGTTACATTTCTCTGGTTGTTTTTCTGTGTTGAGATTTTCACCTGTGTTTACATTACTCTTTTCGTGATTAAAGTGATTGTAAACCAAGTTTTCATCGTTTTCGTATCGCGATATTATTGCACCTTGCTAATTGAAGGCTATCTATTGTTAACTTATATCAGTTAGCTTTGTATGTTGTGTGTAAATCACCCGATTTTTGTTGTTTGCGTCTGGCAATATTATTGCACCTTGCTGCTAATTAAATGCTATCTGTTGATACTTTAAATCAGTTAGCTTTATATATGGTGTGTATATTTTGCTTTTGAAGTTGTGCTATTGCGGCATACTGAAATTTGTTTGTAGATACCTAATTGTAGAAAATGCCTAAGAGGAAAACTGACAAGGCGTATGTGCTGGATAAGAAGAAGCATCTTACGAGGCTGAATATAAATGAGGCTGGGAAAGTTCTCCTGAAACGGTGACCTTTATTTTACTTGAAGAATAAATTTGGTTATATGTTGTTGTGCATCAACAGCTGTTTTGTAAGGCTTCTATCATATAGCACTAACACTTCATTTGTACCCAGGCATATTTAGCGGGACACTTCTGCAAACTCAAACTTATACTATTCCGATAAAATATCCTTGATCCAGAAGAGAGACATTTAAGATCCGAAATTGCAGATGGAAGGATTTTCGTGAACACATTTGAAGTTGGATTGCTTGAGGATCCGGTGGCAGAGAGGAAGTGGAAGTGATAAGCTCTAGCACTAAAGGTTTTGTTGTATGTAAACTTTTATTATAGTTCATCAAACTTTGATAAACATGCATTTCTGTTATTGAATGCAAATTGAGCATTGGAGACGTAGTGAAATGTTGCATAAAAAAGATTACATACTTTGGTGTATTTGTTGAGGTATAATAAAGTCTGCTGCTCAATTTTTTATGATTTTCAATTACCATCCACTGCTCGTAAGGTAAAGAAAGCCCTTCTTACACTTTATGTAAATTGAGTGCTAGTCAGCTACATATTTTCCAGTGTTTCTATCTAACCCGGCCCCCACCCGCGATCCAACCTACATATTTATAAGAAATTGACGGGACTTGGGATGTTTATCTGACAGCATATCATCATTTTGAAAAATTGTAGGGAGTTGGGGGAGCAATTGAACTGGATTCACGATACTTAAAATTGGTTTATGACATTGTACGGAAGGCTGGTGGTCTCTGCAACTAAAGTGAAGGATTCTTCATATTATATACTTTCAGAAATACAAATTTTAAGATAGCTAACTTGGCTAATATTTTGCAGGTAGTCTCTAATCTTCCATTTAATATCAGTACAGATGTAATTAAGCTTCTTCTTCCGATGGGAGATATTTTATCAGAAGTTGTCTCTTGCTCCAGGTTCAAATTACTTATTCAAATTTTAGAATTTGTCTCCAAACATCATCTGCCTTTTATATGTTTTGTTAGGACACTATTTTCAAAAGCAAAGATCAACCACAAAGGAATTGCGGTCAGTACGACTTGATGGCATGTAATGTAGCAAATTCTATTTTTAATCTACTGATTAAATAATACAAGGTACACGCCAACTAATCATGCACACATGCATTGTGTGCAAATAGTTTTTCTGATGCTATGTCTAGATAATTATTTTCTGGGCCACTTAAAGAAGCTATATGTTATCTAAGCTGGGTTATAACCCTTATTGTTTATAATCTGCACTGCTCTACTCTATCCTCATCCCTGTTGTTGTAGTTATTCCGCTTTGTTCATATTTAAATGCATACTTGAAGCTCAGAAACTCTTTGTTCATAGATTAAATTATTATTTCCCTTTGCTAGGTATTAGAGAGCTATGAACGCGCATACAGTAATATTGTTCGTGTTCAGCAGCTGTCAGAACTAGAAGCGATAATTCTGCACATTTTTCTGGAATTGTTGCTGAAAATATTTAAAAATTAAGTATGCAATTACAGGGAGTTAATGTTTACTCATCTTCTTTGATTCAAAAGGTTATTGATTACTGTACTCTTCCGGTGCGAAACCTGTTGCTGAAGGACGGCGAGCCCTTATTCGCAAAAGAAAAAGATGGCCGGTCAATCATCGGACGCACTAGCTTTTAGTTGGATATCTAAGTTGATATTAGTATGATACTAGCTCTTAGTTAAATATCCAAGTTATGATCTTAGTTGGTATTTGATGTTTATGATATTTAGGTACTAGATAGTTATGGTATTTTGTGATGTTGATCATATGTACTGAATTATGCTGGTATGTTGAGGTTGAATTGAAAACAGGAGGTTGTAAGTACCATTGTACTGGAAAAACTTATGTATAAAATGCACATTTTTAGTTTGCATTAAAAAGGTGTTGTAGTAGTTTTAATAAAATGTTGTAGTATTGTATGATAAATGTTGTAATAGACTAATAAAGTGTTGAAATAGCTATGACAAAGGTGTTGCAATAGCTATGAAAAAGTGTTACCACATGTCAGTGGGACCCACTAGTTAGTGGGTCCTGTCACGTGTCAGTGGGGTCCAGCCACGTGTTAGTAGGTCCGGCCATGTGTCAGTGGGTCCGGCCACGTGTCAGTGGGGTCCAGACACGTGTCAATGGGTCTTGCCACGTGTCAGTGGCCATTTACACCAAATGTGTATCCTACGGCAACATATTTTATCATGTTGCTGTAGGTGTAAAAGTGTTGCTATTGACCCTACGTCAACATCGAAAAAGCTAACACCCGAAAAAGTGTTGCCGTAGATATTTTTTAGGCTACCGCAACAGTTTTTGGGCCTTTGGCAACAGTTTTGAAGTGTTGCCAAAGGCCATCTATGGCGTAGTGTATTAATAGATGTATTTGCAAGTTTAAAAGTCTTCAACAGCTTATTCCTAATTTGTACATATACGGTTGCTGGAGATTTTAGCTTATCCCTAATTTGTACGTACATTTACACTTGCCGGAGATTTTATACTTATGAAAGAAGTGACGTTTTCTTAAATTTTAATTTCATAGGCATATTGAAAAAATTAAAACAAAATGTTTTTAATATAAAACACAATCTTAACAGAATCCTTACTTCTTCCATTATTTTACAGGTCTTTGAAAAAAATTAAGCATTTTAAAAAATTAGTTAGATAATTTAGTTTCTTATATATCCTAAATAATTGCACTAAATTAATTTGAGTCGTTTGTAGGTGTAAATTATTCAAATAATAGAGATTGTATTTATTTGGATTTTTTTTAAACTTGACTTAATTACACAAATCAAACGACAAAATAAAACAAAATTGTACTTGTAAAATTATCAAAAAATAATTTTTTTTTGCAAACATGAAGTTTATTTATTTTTTAAACATTGTTATTTGTCTTCGTTTTTTTTGTAATAATTGACATTTGTCAATTTTTTTTTCTCTTTTAATTTGGGCGGAGTTATGTGCTGCGTAGTGTTTTTCTGTTTGTATTGTTTGCTTTGGTTTACCACACGAAGAAACTGGCTCTAGTTTTGTTAGTTCAAATCCAACTAAAGTACAACTTGTCAAACTAAACTTATTGTTTTGTATTTTTATAATTATACAATATATTTTAGCAATAAATAAGTACATCACAAATAAAAGTTACAAGCTTTTACGTTATTATTATTCGATGTTACACGTATATGTGATTGATTTTATCTATTGGTCAAGATTAATATTTTATTTTTATATTAAAAGTATAAATTGACAAATAATATACACATTCATCTGTTCAATTTCAATGTAAAACTATATATGCATGTAAAGTGAGGATATTAAAAATTAGAACTATCTGTCAATAAATTCACAATAATCATTATGGTTTTTTTTATCACCATTTTAATCATTTACCTTTCTAAAATTATGCAAAATTTTACAAATAAATCGATAAAATTCAATAGATTATTTTGGTTATTTTTTGTCACCATTATGATTATTTTGGCAAATTATGCATAATTTTAGAAAGGTAGAAGATTAAAATGATGACAAAAAACTATAATGATTATTATGCAAAATCCAGAAAAATTAAATGAATTTATTGGCACATAGCTCAAAAAAGTACATGTAACATGACTAATTTCAATAAAATAAGATCTACAATTAGTCAATAAGGTTCTATCCTATATATGGTAAATCACATTTTCACCTTTTCATTTTAATTGTTATTTGTAATGTATTATTAGTTCATTAACTTTGAATAAATATTTTTATTAATTTTGGAACACAATAACATTTACATTTCAGTACGTCTACGTATTCTTAATTAAATGGTCGGTGTTTTGCATAAATATTTCTAGCTAAGTTTAAAACTTGAATGGTAAGAGTATCAAAAAAAAAAAGTACAGTACTTTTATCATGCATGCAAACTTATCATATCTGGTCATCTACTTAAAATTTTGGTTGTTAGTTTAATGAATCGATCGCCTGAGGCATGTCAAGAAGTGTTGAAATATGCAAATATTTTTTTAGAAAATGGTCGGATAAATATATATTAGTAGTTGTTGACCATCTAATTCCAAATGCACAACTAACAAATCTTCCTACTATAATATCTTTTGACTTGGTACGTGGATCATGGTACTTGTATGTTGTATCAAGGGTTCATGCTGTATGTACATCCAAGTTTAAGACATGAATTTTGGTGTCTGACCTTATGTTTAGCTCTATATATTCACAATATAAGTTTCAATATGCCTACCAAAAAGAGGAATATTAACAAAGATCAACCATATAGTGGTTCAACCTATCTCTCGCTACTTCATAAAAGTCACAAAACTCCAAGTTTGGTAATATTTTTTCAAACATTATAAGGTACTATCCTATATGACAAATGTTAAGAAAGCGAAGGGTGGAGGCTGGGTTTAGCATTGTGCGAAACGAGTGTAGAAATGTAAGTAAATGGACTGCTCCTGCTGAAGGAAAACTCAAAGTGAATGTGGATGCATCGCCGTCCAGGACACCGTCAGTCTTTGTGGGCATGGTCCTTCGAGATCATCACGGAACCTTTATTCAAGCTAAGAATCTAAGGTGTGAAGGGGAGGTTCCAGTGTTTGAAGCTGAGGCCAGGGGTTGCTAAATCTGAATGTTGCTAATGTTGATCGAGATGGGCCTTTTGTGCATCTCTAAGTCTGTCCGACTCAATGCCTAATGTGAATGCACTGACAAAGGGTTTTGTCAACTACATGGAGGTAGGATTCTGGAAGAGTGCCGCTCCATTCTTAGTTCTAGCCCAGATTACTCAGTCATGTATGCTAAAAAGCAAACCCACAAGCTTGTATGATAGCTTAAGGTTGCTGATCATATATATGATAACTTGAGTGCCTTGCATGGTTAAAGCTAGCTATAATGTTTTCTTGTCGATCTCCTCCTTGGTTAATATTGTTGGAGAGTGTTGTTAATTAATTTGATTCTATTTTGAAGTTATAACAATCCAGTTAATTTGTTTCATAAAAATAAAAAACTCTTCATTTTGTTATTTGTAATGTATTATTAGTTCATTAACTTAGATTAAATTATAAACTTTTTATTAGTTTTTTTTTGTTGACAAGAGGGAAATATTTCCATTGATAAAAAATATAGAGGATATAATGTCAGAGTTTTCTTCATTTGAAAAAGGATATTATTTAACCCAAATTAACCAAGAATTTAGACAATTAAAGACATGTCTTTAATGTTTGAAAAATAACTCATCAAAGAAGACCTAGTTAAAACTTCGCTAGAAAAAAATCCTGTGAAGAAAAATTCAAGAGAAATACCCATTATAAAATAAAAATACATTATTTACAAAAAGATTAAAGATAAAAACTAAAAGGTGATGGCCCAAAATAATCACCTGGAACACGGTACATCGTGTACCGTCATGGGCGTGTGTTGCGGAGCTGCGTGTTCCGTAACAGGGCATGATAGGAGCTCCGTGTTCCGTAACAGGGCACGATACGGTGGACGGTATGGATAACGTGTTCTGTGGGTAGAAAGGGCCAGATAATTGAAAAAAGGTATATCAGTCCCGCCCACCTAAAAAAGTAGGTATTTAGGTCATTTTCTCTACATATATAACATTGTTGAAATATTTGTGACAAAAGTATTGAATCAACGAATAATAAATACATACAATAATATCATACATAATAATTAATACAAATAAGAAATTACCTCATTATTTGGTTGACATTTAAGTTAGTTGAGTGCAAAGAAATTCAATTTCCATATTGAAATTCTAATAAAATTTATGAGTAAATTTTTAATCAAGATATAAAAAGTTATAGGTTTATTTACAAAAATACCTAAATTTTTAAAAATATTTTTAAAAATATTACTGAATTTGCAAATGCCCAAAAACTATGTATTGTATAAATTATATAATATACTTATCGTAAATCTAAGTGTTACCAAGAAAAAAAATATTTTACTTTAAATAAATTTTATTATATATAAATATATTAACTTTTGAATTTTATTAACTAGGGGTGAGCAAAACCGGATATCCGGTCCGGTTTTAAAATTCGGATCGGATATCCGGTTTTTCGGATCATGAAAAATCTATTCTGGTTCCAGTTTAACCGGATATCAGGAATTCGGATATCCGTTTAAACCGGATCGGAAATTGGATAATCCGGATCCGAATTAATTAAGTAAAATTTAGTTAAGTTTGTATAAGTAAATGAATTTTATTACATTTTCAATAAGTTATCGTTAAATTTATAAATGAAAGATTAATTAATAAAATTTTAGATATCATCATCTCATATTTTAACATGTGTATATTCATTTTTTTCCCTAATTTTATTTTGACCTAACATAAACTATCATTCATTTCTTTAATGAGTTCTTATAAATATTTTTTAAGAGATATTAATACTCTATTCATTCTGTTTATATTAGCCACAAATCCATTTTTGCATATCCCAAAAGTAGTGGCCACATTTCCTAAATAAAAAATAAAGCAAATTAAGTATTAATAATATTATGTTTTTCAAAGTATGCAAACAATTGAGAGTAAGTTTGTCACTTGATTGATCAATAGGTATTTTTTGATTAAATGTCAATATAAACGGGATAGAAGGAGTAACACTAGCTCTCGAATTCATAATTTTAAGTGAAAATTATTATTAAAAGAAATTAGGATATTTACCAAGAATACTAGAATTAAAGTTTCTTTTTGCAAAAATACCACCTTCCTTAATAAATTGCAATTTTACCAAACAATATTTCAAAATTGCAAAAATACTAGGCCCCCCTCCTCCCTCAATTTCTCTCTCCTCCCCCCATCAACAGACGCCGCCGACTTCACTTCTGTCCTTTTTTTCTTTTTTTTTTGGGCTATTTTGGTGGATTTTTGTTTGCAACTCAATGCAACCACATTCAATTAAATGCAATGTTATGCAAAATCACGCAAGCGCACGTTGTCACAAGTAATATATGATTAAATCAAGTTCGTTCCCACAGAGATCTAGAATGGTGTTCAATTCAATTAATGTACCTATGCACCGATGTATGGTTTTTATCCACTACTAAGACAAATAACAAATTGGATTTTTATTAACTACTAAATTAATTATCAAACTAAAGATTAACTAATTAAAGAGATTAAAGTCGAATTACTAATATGAGAATAAAACATGGAATCCTAGTTTCATCATCTACTTCACTTAGAGTTGCAGCCTTTAATTAAAACATGCGATGGGTTTGATATCTGATCGAATAACACGAAAAGAGTAAAAGTTACCTCTCGGTATACTAGTACCAATCTACGCATACATCCACAAAAGAGATAGAAGACGAGTAGGCACCTATTATGTTTAGACCCTATATCTCTATAGAATTTGAAAACATAAAGGTTGAAGCACAAGTTATCCACTTAGATCACATAGGGTAGCATAATATCTCTATTGATGCCACAAATCATGATGTCAAAACACCAACCTATCCTATGCTAGCATGGCAAGTTCTAAATCTCAAGATCCACTCTCGTTTAGCAAGAGATTAACAAATTAGATGTTCGCGACGCACCTAAATTCAATAAGCACAACCATACAAGGATATCAAGTATTCACCACACATAAATCTTTAAGGCATGCAAACTACTAAGCTACATAGATAAATCCACTAGGATCCCATGACAACGATTAGCCCATAATTTCATCGTCATGGGATTTGATGAAAACATGATATAAAACAAGATATGGAAGAAAGAAGTAATAATATTATTAAAACTAAGAGTTGAGAAAACAAATCTATAATCCAAAGTAACACAAAGGATGAAGTAGATCTAGATCCATTGCTTGTCACGAGCGTTGAACCCTTCTCTCCTTTTCTCCCTTGTAAATCTAAGCTGGTTACAATAATAAAACTATGATATCTAAATTACAATGCTTAGATATGTTTTTATAGGCTCTAGCTTTCTTTCCCAGCAAGAATTTATCTTCTATTATAATTAGAATTTTATTAAGGTGCTAAAAACTGCCCGGAATATAATTAGAACTTGAAAAGGGCAAAACAGTAATTTCCCAGCCATGCTTCACAAAGAATACGTGCGCGAATTAATTCAGCACATTACTTGCACGTGCTTCCTATCCCAGGTTGTAGAAAATCTCTCAAGCTTCGCGTGGGCAGTAAGATCGCTGAAAACGAACTTACAGAACTCCAGATATGGCCAAAACAGTGTAAGCTGCGCAGCCTTCCCAGAAAATCCGAATTTTAATCAATTAAATCTCCAAAAACGCTAGAAACTTCCACCTTAATCAACATTCTCGTAAATCTGCACAACTAAGCAAAACACATCAAAACTACAAGAAACTTGAGTCCAAGACAATCAATTTAAGCCGATTTAGAATGTTCCAAGTGGATATAAAATCCACTTATCATGCAACCTTTTTTAAAAAGGTGGGGTGATTTTGGTGGATTTGGAATCTTCAACTGAATGCAACCACATTCAACTTCTTTTTTTAAAAAAAGGTAGGGTGATTTTGGTGGCTTTGAGTTGCAAGGCCCCGCCAGGGGCAATATTCAACTGAATGCAACCACATTCAACTGAATGCAACCACATTCAACTTCTTTTTAAAAAAAAAGGTAGGGTGATTTTGGTGGCTTTGGGTTGCAAGGCCCCGCCAGGGGCAATATTCAACTGAATGCAACCACATTCAACTTATTTTTTTAAAAAAAGGTAGGTGATTTTGGTGGCTTTGGGTTGCATGGCCCCGTCAGGGGCAATATTCAACTGAATGCAACTGAAATCAGAAATTGAGTTGAATGTGGTTGCATTCAGTTGCTGATTTCAGGTTCCATTTGTCAGTTGTCATTTTCGACCTCATTTTTGGATTATATATATATAGTTCAAAAATGAGGTCGAAAATGACAACTGGCAAATGGAACCTGAAATCAGAAATTTAGTTGCATGTGGTTGCATTCAGTTGCAAATTTAGTTGAATATGCCCCTGCGGGGCCATGGAACCTAAATCCACCAAAATATCACCCACCTTAAATATATATATATATATATATATATATAGTTCAAAAATGAGGTCGAAAATGATAATTGACAAATGGAACCTGAAATCAGAAATTTAGTTGCATGTGGTTGCATTCAATTGCAAATTTAGTTGAATATGCCCCTGCGGGGCCATGGAACCTAAATCCACCAAAATATCACCCACCTTAAATATATATATATATATATATATAGTTCAAAAATGAGGTCGAAAATGCCAACTGACAAATGGAACCTAAAATCAGAAATTTAGTTGAATGTGGTTGCATTCAGTTGCAAATTTAGTTGAATGTGGTTGCATTCATTTGGATATGCCCCTGCGGGGCCAGGAAACCCAAATCCACTAAAATAGCCCCCACCTTAAAAAAAAAAAAGTACAGTCGAGCTTCACCGAAAGAAGGGGGAGGGGAGGGTTAGGGTTAGGGTTAGTATTTTTGCAATTTAGAAACTTAGTTAGTAAAATTGCAAATTGGTATTCTTAACAAATGTAAATGTGCAAAAATTTACTTTTTCCTATTTATTTATGAAAAGAGCACAAGAAATTATTCTTCCATTTGCTTTGTTTTTATTTTTTTTAACATCTTAATTTCTTAATCAATCACTTTGGATAAAATAATTAAGTAAGAGAAAATATTTATCAAGGTTGATTTAGGAAAACTTACATGAGGTTTCGAAATTTTCACATACAAATATATAGAGTTGTATTTATAAATTCACATTTAAGTACATACCTATTTAAGTTTTTACACCTAAAATGCTTATAAACTTAGGTGATACACAATAAATTCATTAATTTATTATTGATAATTCATTACTTAATTTAATATGTTCAATGTTGAATTATTTACCTAAAATAAGCTCATTATTTATTAAACAAAAAATTAATTTTTAATAATATTAAAAACCGGATCGGATCCGGATATCCGGATTTGTAAAAAGTTGTGATCCGGATCCGTATCCGAATTCATAAAAAAAATCCGGATCGGATATCCGGTACGGTTTTTTCGAATCGAATATCCTAATTTCCGGATTTTCATAATCGGATACCGGATCGAAAAATTGGATAATTCGATTTTTGGATTTTTTTGCTCACCCCTAGTATTAACAAAATCTTGGAGCATAATTCATCAAATTTTAGCTAATTATACCAGTATAGCCAAGTAAATTGATCCCTGGTTGGAGATACATCTAAGATGAATAATTTTAAAAAATCTAACATTTCTTTATTTTGCATCTCAATATTTATCTAAAATATTTTTTTAGAAAAGCCCTATTTTTTTTTGTCCTATTCATGTTTCTTCCTACTATAGTTACATGCATTTCTGTTTTATTCATAAATCCAATTATGTTATTTTTTTCCTTAATTATGGTCTTGAGTTTGGAGTGTTATATTAAAATTTTAAACCGTCCTCTATAATAACTATTTTCGTCATTTATGCAACTTTTTGCGAATTCCTACATGAGATTTAATGATAGGCGACTAGATGGATACACTAGACAATTTATGTTAAACGATTTATGTAGGCGACTACATGAGATTTATTGCATTCCTTGCAATGAAACATTTTTATTTATTTTTTTTTGTAACAAAACATTCTTACTTGTATCCTTTTACTGGGACTGAAGAAACAGGACCATACCAGACTTCCAGTACCTTGAGCTAGTGAGCTTTGGTTATTATATCTTTGCGTTTGGCATAACCATGTTTAGTGTACCGTCCCTTATATCTTTACGTTTGGTTATTATATCTTTGCGTTTGGCATAACCATGTTTAGTGCACAATTTATATGGATCTTTACTGCTACACAGATAGATGATCCTATTACTAAAGAGTATAAACAATAAGAGTAAAATAAAGCAGAGAATAGAGATGTTTGTATGGAAAGCAAAATCTTTCTTATTGAATTGATAGAGCGTACAAAGGAAATATATATATAACTTGGAAACAACTACCCAGCTAATAGTTACGAAAGATGTACTCCTAACTATTCTCTTCTCCTGATTATTCTCCAACCTAATCATACGCAGTGATCACAGACCAAGTCTGTGTTACAACGTTCACAAAATCACTATAATTATTCCAAGACAAAATAAATCAAATAAGTAAGATATGTTTAGATTATAAAATAATCCCAACATACTTCCCCTTAATCTAAACATCATTAAGCTTCTTAACTCCCAGTAGGTTTCTCATCTTCTCAAACTTTGCAGTTGCCATTGCCTTTGTCAGAATATCAGCACGTTGTTCATTGGTACTGATATGCCTTATGATGATCAAGCCCTTCTCTACACAATCACGGATAAAATGGTATCTCAAATCGATGTGTTTACTTCTTCCATGAAAAACAGGATTCCGAGTAAGGTCGACTGCAGATCTGTTATCAACATATATTATGGCTGGTCCAGGTTTTGTATCAGTAATGCAACTTAAAACTCGTTGAAGCCAGATAGCTTGGCACGCAGCCGCAGTAGCGGCCATAAATTCTGCCTCACATGAAGACAAAGCAACGTAACGTTGTTTTTGTGAAACCCAAGTGATCAAGTTTTCATCAAGGTAGAACGCCATCCCTCCTGTACTTTTTCTATCGTCAAAGCTTCCTGCCAAGTCACTGTCGGAAAACCCTGCCAAGATGTAGTTTCCCTGTCCTTTTGTATATACCAGACCATAATGTATGGTTCCCTTTACATAGCGACATATTCGCTTAACCGCATCCATGTGCAGTTCAGTTGGTCTCTCCATATAGCGGCTAACTACCCCAACTGCAAAGGCAATATCTGGGCGTGTATGCACCAGATATCGCAGCCCTCCAACGATGCTTTTATATTGAGTAGAGTTCACAGCTGCCCCTGTTTCATCCGCAGGAATCTGTAAGTTATGGTCCATGGGGAATTTGACTGCATTACACTCTGCAAGGCCTGCCTTTTCAAGCACTTTTCTGGCATAACTCGACTGCTTCACCTCAATGAAACCGTTGCCTTGAATGACCTCCAATCCTAGGTAGTATGACAATTTTCCAAGATCAGACATATCAAATTCTGCACTCATTTCCCCCATGAATTTGATAATGTGTGACAGATTTGTGCCTGTGATGATCAGATCATCGACGTAGACACCCACAATCAAAGAATCAGTTCCTATTTTCTTGGTGTAAACAGCATGCTCGTACGGGCACTTAACGAAACCCAACCGTAGAAGATACTGATTAAGGTGAGAATACCAAGCTCGAGGAGCTTGGCGTAAGCCATACAAAGCTTTTAGAAGTTTATAGACTTTGTCATCATGCCCTTTCTGAACAAAACCTTTAGGTTGCCGAACATAGACCTCTTCAAGCAAGATACCATTAAGAAAGACCGATTTAATGTCCAAATGATGAATCTCCCAATTTTATTGTGCTGCCAAGGCTAGGAGTAGGCGTACTGTTTCTAATCTCGTCACAGGAGTGAACACCTCGTCATAATCAACACCTTGACGTTGCACGTAGCCTTTGGCTACAAGATGTGCTTTATGTTTGATCACCTCGCCATTCTGATCTTTCTTGACTTTGAAAACCCATTTAAGATCGATTGCTTTATGACCCCGTGGCAAGGTTGTGAGTTCCCACGTCTTGTTTTTTTCGATCGAACTGATTTCACTTTGCATTGCCTTTTGCCACACATCTACTGTAACAGCTTGTTCAAAACATACAGGCTCATCGATCCCCATTAGAAACAGACTTTCTTCTAGTTCTATTGCTACTGAATTAGCATAGATATCAGCCAAGGATCGAAACCGTCGTGGTTGCTCACTTGAACTGCTAATGGTGCTGGCAACTGTGTTTCCGTCCTGGGAAGTCATAGTAGAACTCTGAGGAGTCACGGGTGTTGTCGGTGACATTGGAGGATTATGATCTTGGTCTTCTGGTTGGTCTGCAACATCATGATCTTCATCATGGCCCTCGATAACCAACTGGTATGTGGAAGTTTGTGTGATGTGCATGTCTGATTCCCAGTTCCAACCATTGCTTTCATCGAAAGTGACATCCCGACTGATATGTACACGGCCCGATGTTGGATCGAACAATCGATAGGCTTTTGTCCCCGGTTCTCGTCCAATATGCACCAACTTTTGACTTCTAGCATCGAGCTTCTTTGTATAAACAGCAGGCACCTTCATGTAAGCTAAATAACCGAAGATTTTCAGATATCCCACACTCGGTTTTCTGTCAAACCAGGCTGCATATGGGGTGGTGTCATACATTGATCTTGTTGGCAGTTTGTTAAGGATGTAGACAGCATAACGAACAGCTTCCCCCCAATATTTTGCTGGCATCTTCTTTTCTCCCAACATACTTCTTGCCATGGCAGCCACTGTACGATTGCGACGCTCTACAACACCATTTTGTTGAGGTGTGTAGGGAGCCGTAAAGTGTCGTAGGGTGCCTTGTTCGTTACAAAAAATTTGAAAACTTTTGGAACAAAATTCTCCGCCACGGTCTGTTCGCAATACCTGGATACTCTGTTTGCTACCATTTTCAACAAGCGACTTGAAACACTTGAAATGCGTTAAGGCCTCATCTTTAGTTTTGAGAAAATATACCCACATCATACGAGTGTAATCATCTACCAACAACATAAAATAGCAATTTCCCGCTAGGGTAGGAGGAGATAAAGGTGCACACAGATCTAGATGTACCAATTCTAATTTAGATTTAGCAACAAAATTTGTATGGGATGGGAATGACTTACGTGCTTGCTTGGACATGAGGCATCCACTACAAATTTTATTAGGCTTGTTGATAGGAGGGAGTCCGTATGCCATCTGATTTTTCAACATCAAATGCAGTGCCCTGAAATTCACATGGCCAAGACGTTGATGCCATTACCAAGCTTCCTCTTCGCCTTTCGTCAATAGGCAAGTCTGGTGTGCTTCTGTAATATGAATTTTATACAGCCGGTTACTTGATCTCTTGACCTGCAGCAACAAACGACCACAACTTTCATAAACCCAGAGATGCTCGCCGTCTATAACAACCCAATTTCCTTCCTCAGAGAGCTGTCCCAAGCTAATGATATTGCTTCTCAACGTAGGGATAAAATACACATTATTTAACAATCTAGTTTCGCCAGTTTTGCAAGCAATCCTAATAGAACCTTTTCCCTCTATCTCTACTGACGAACCATCTCCAAATTTTACCTTGCCTCTTACTGTCCTGTCCAGTTTCTCAAATTTGTCACGTCGCCCTGTCATGTGGTTGCTGGCACCATTGTCGAGGTATCAGGTATGCTCCTCATTTTTTCCATCATTACTTGTGTCCCTGGTTTCAGTGAAGTAAACCTCAGTCTCCTCCTCCACATTGTTCATGCCAAATACCATTAGTAGTGCAGGTTCACTATCATGTAATTGCGTTAAATTTGCTTCACCACCTGTCTGCTGCTTGTTTCTTCCTGATTTTCAACACTCGGCGGCATAGTGTCCGTATCCACCACAACTAAAACATCTCACCTGACTCCTGTCTCGAACAAATCTATTATATCTCCTCCTGTAGTCTCCTCCACCAGATGATGACCCTTTTCCTAATTTCTTCAACCATTCTTCACGAGTAAGTAGCAACTTGCCTTCATTGTTGAACTCTTTCCTTTGCCATTCGTCTGCTGTCAATAACAACTATTGTCCCTCACCGCTTTCTGTAGGTTCTCTCAAACGATCCTCATGAGCACGAAGCGATCCAATCACTTCCTCTACAGACATAGAATCCAGGTTCCCGAATTGCTCAATCGCTGAAGCTATTTGCAAGAACTTGATTGGAACAGCCCTCAATAATTTCTTTACGACATAATCCTCTCCAATTGCTTCTCCTAATGCCCTCATGTTTGTAACCAAGCCATTCAGTCTCATACAAAAATCGTCTAATTTCTCTGAGTCTTTCATCTTTAGTGACTCAAACTCCATTTTAAGAGTCTGGGCCTTAGCTTTCTTTACTTTGTCCGCCCCCTGGCACATTGTTTTGAGCGATTCCCAGGCTTCCTTGGATGTTTTCTTTTCTGCCACTGCTAACAGGATGTCATCTGGAATTCCTTGATAAACCATGGCCAGTGCCCTCTTGTCTGTCTTCTCATCGGGTACTATTTTTGGATCTTTCGGCTCGATCGCATCCCACACCATATGTGCTTGCATGAAGACTTTCATCTTAATAGCCCATGTGGTATAGTTGGTTCTTGTAAGAATTGGGATGCTCAGCCCGATGGTTCCTTCCTTAGACTTTCCTGCCTCCATCTTTCGTTAGGCTCTGATACCAGATATAGAGTATAAACAATAAGAGTAAAATAAAGCAGAGAATAGAGATGTTTGTATGGAAAGCAAAATCTTTCTTATTGAATTGATAGAGCGTACAAAGGAAATATATATATATAACTTGGAAAAAACTACCCAGCTAATAGTTAGGAAAGATGTACTCCTAACTATTCTCTTCTCCTGATTATTCTCCAACCTAATCATACGCAGTGATCACAGACCAAGTCTGTGTTACAACCACTACAACAAAAATGGCCATTTCCTACCACGCGATTGGTAGGAAATGACCATAAATTGGTAGGAAATGGGATCAATTCCTACCAATTGCGTTGGTGAGAATTGCTCCGGTCTGAAATGAGGGTTGGTAGGAAATGAGTGTTTGTTTCAAAAGAGGTCCCACATGCCATGTGGCTACTCATGTGGCTCGCCACATGGCATGCCACATGGCGGTGGACCCCGACACGTCATTCGCCACGTAAGGTGCCACGTCACCAAAATATGTGGTCCCAGATGGTGACATGGCAGTCCACGTGTCATAGGGCCCACCTCCACAACACTTTGCCACGTTACATTTGGTCCCAGAAAATCTCATTTCCTACCAAGTTATATCCTACCAAATATCTATTTCCTACCAAGTTTGGTAGGTTTAAAAACAGAAGCATGTAAAAATTGTTATTTCCTACCAAGTATTTCCTACCATATTTCTATTTTTGAATGGTATGTGTGGTAGGAAATATGCAGGTTGGTAGGAATTGATGGCTTTTTAAACAAAAATAATAATTTTTTTTGGTTTTTGTCATTTCCGGTACAAACAATTGTACGCCCATAATTCATTTACAATTTACCAAATTCAATTGCAACATGTGATATATACTATCAAATCATGACTACTAACTAAAATTAAATGCAAAAATATTAAAAACCAATCATATAAGCAAAATAAACCGACATTTGTCTCTGAGTGTAACTAAATAAACTGTTGTCTTTCAATGCATACCAAAAATTTAAAAACGGGACCATGCATTTATATTAAACCATTCACAAGATACATCAGCCACCACCAACATCAACATGTACATCATCCATCTGTTACTTTAACAAGATACCAAACTAGCTATATCACTTAACAAGATACCAAATTGTCAAGCTAGGCACTAGAATTAACTACGTACGCTTGTGCACAAGCAAATTTTGTGATTTTTTGAGCCCGTGCCAGCTTGCCATCTCTCTGAATACCCTTTTTGAACCTCAGCATAGTCTGCAAAAATATTAACATGTAATTAAGCCTTTAACTTTAAAGCAGCATATTAAGCCCTCATGTGAAAACCTCAAGGGTTTAAAACATTTGGTAACATAATAAAACAACATGATGTTTCAAAACGAACCTTCCGCAAGTTGCCTTAGGTCAAGTTTTGAATCAGTTTGGGACCTGATGCAAAGAATCCTCTTGCTGTGGGACTGTATGGGACAATTCCAATACCAAGCTCTCTGAACAATAACAAAGATTTTAATCATGTGAATGCTCTGTTCTTCCTCAAAATCTTCAAAGGGAAACTTTGGAAGAAATTATATAGTTAAAAAAAAAATTAGAGAAAACATAAGCATGTCCACTCACCTGCAACATGAAACAATATCAGCTTCCAAATCCCTAGACCACAATGACCATTCCATCTGTAAAGCTTTTATGCGATGAACAACATGAGCCCTTTTATTGTATTAGCAGATGCCTCTGACAATCCGATGTACTTTATATTACCTTCTTCAACTAGTTTTTTGAGTTCTCTCATCTTGCAGATTATGAAAGAAAGTATTAGAAGAAAGATTAAAAATTTAATTCACCCAAACTCTAGAAGAGAATTATCAGTTAGCAAAAAGAAAAAACAAGACAGCAATCCCATGTTTCATGATCTTAGAACAGTGGTCAGTATAACAAGAAGTGCGGTGATATGGTTCTTTTTCTTTCTCTTGACTATCTTTCCGAGATTCCTAACAGTAATTAAGGAATCATATGCAAATTAGATAATACATTCCTATAGAAATAAAAATCACTATCTAATATACTAGATGATAACTTGGGATAGAGCAAAGATTATAACTAATAAAATGCATACCAGATGAATTCCACATGGATCATGACTATCTAATATATATAGTCAGTGTTTTGCAAATCACAAGAATTAATACCTGGTCTCATCAAACCTGGAGGTCTCATTCCAAGTAACAACGGTGGCATTTGCGGATTCCCAGGCATGTGTTAGTAGACATGCATGGCTGAGAGAGTTAGAAGAAAAATATATGATATATAACCTCAGTAAGCCTCCTTTCAAATTCATTATGGACATCTTTACTCTGTTGATTCTTTGCCTGAAAATAGGTGCATTGTGACATGTTTTCCAACCATAAAATCTATCCACCTGAAACCTGAAATTGTGATGTTAAGAAGCCAGACACGTCAAGGAATACATTATGAGCAATGTATCTCACCTTGTTCAAAGCAACAATAAAAGGTGACTTCTTCATTTTCAACAGTTTAAGTGATTCTATTTTTCCTGCTGCTTGTCCACATGTCTAAGCTTTTATTTGCCGCATGTTCAACTTCAGTTAGCATTTTTCTTAGGCTTTCAGGACCAAAAAAGGTACTTGTAAATGAATCCGTGCATAAAGATCCAACATTTTGTTTTCCAAATATCTCTATAAAGATATCTGGATACAGAGGTTTTTTTATATTGAAACAGGAAAACAGAGGGGTAAAATGCTTGTAAATGAGAATTTATCAATGGAATATACTAAAATTAATCGTACCTTTTTATTCTTTCTTTGACAAAGGGAGGAATATCAGATAATGAGTTGGGAGCAACGAACTTAAGAGTTTCTCCCAGTAGTGGCAAGCCCATTGAACCAGGTGGGAGATGTCTTTGTTGTAGGCAAGATAGATGATGCGTGTTCTGCAAGACCAAGACCAGCTCTCAAGATGGGAACAATCTGCAAAACAAAATTAATTAGTAGAGTGCTACACAAAGTGAAAATTAATATATTGTAGCAGAAGAAGCATATATCATAGAAGAAGAAGAAGCATGAAGCTAGTAAACCAAGGACACCACAGACACACACTTAAGCAACAGATTCTTTTGGATCCACAAATTCTACCGAGGCTACACCCATCGGCGACTGAATCTCCCCTTTGACAATCTCCAACTCCGCTCTCTCCTTATTCGACCTTTCTAACACCGTCTCTAAATCATCAACCAAACTCTACAAATCCCTAATCTTCACATCCCTCTCCTCAATTGACCGGTGAGGTGTTTGAGGCAATTGATTATATAAGTAATTAATTGAGGGGTTTAATACAAGAAGGAGAAGAATTATATAACAAAATTGAATAAGAAAAGAAAAGAAAAAGGCTAAGAGGTTGATTGATGAGTTGGGTTAGTGAAATGAGAGAGGGATGGAAAAGAGTGGGCGGCTGATTTAGGTTATTGAAAAGAGGGAGATGGAAAATGGGGGAAATGAAATATTGACAAAGGGGGGAAATATTAACAAGGGGGAATGAATCAGAGCATGGAAATGAAATATGGATCAATTTTTTTACTAGCCCATGAAAAAATTATTTCAAATTGATAAGTTTCATATAAAATAAATTTTAAATTTTAGTAATTTTTAATTATTTTAATTAATTACTATTAATAATGATTATCGAATCGAATGAATATATGTTAATAAACACTCATTTAATTGTTTAAAAAATATTTAAATAATAAAAAGGTCGGGTTATGCGAGATTTTAACAAAAATATAAGAAAATTGAGTCTTCCAATAACGGGGCACGATCCATATTCGCTGAAAAAAAAATTTTGAATGCTTTTTCGATGATCGAACCGTACGAATGTTAATAAACACCCAATTTAGTGTTGGGAAAAAATTATCGAGAAATAAAAAGGTCGGGTTGTGCAAGATTTTAACAAAAATGTAGAAAAAGTAATGCTTCTTATAACGGGCACGATCCAGATTCACTGAATAATTTATTTTTGAATGCTTTTTTCGACGATCGAACCGTACGGATGTTAATAAACACCCATTTTAGTGTTGGGAAAAAATTATCAAAAAATAAATAGGTCGGGTTGTGTGAGATTTTAAAAAAAACGTAATAAAAGTGACGCTTCCTCTAACGAGACACGTTCCAGATTCACTGAATAATTTTTATGAATGATTTCTTCGACGATCGAACCGTACGAAAGTTAATAAACACTCATTTAGTGTTGGGAAAAAATAATAAAAAATTAAATAGGTCGGGTTGTACGAGATTTTAACAAAAACGTAATAAAAGTGATGC
This sequence comes from Kitagawia praeruptora, assembly GCA_037693485.1. Lineage (NCBI taxonomy): Eukaryota > Viridiplantae > Streptophyta > Magnoliopsida > Apiales > Apiaceae > Kitagawia > Kitagawia praeruptora. Next base: position 145,723,830 of record CM075353.1, read on the forward strand.
TTCCTATAATGGGACACGATCCAGATTCACTAAATAATTTTTTTGAATGATTTCTTCGACGATCGAACCGTACGAAAGTTAATAAACACTCATTTTAGTGTTGGGAAAAAATAATCAAAAAATAAATAGGTCGGGTTGTACGAGATTTTAACAAAAATGTCGTAAAAGTAATGCTTCCTCTAACGGGGCACGATCCAGATTTACCAAATAATTTTTTTGAATGATTTCTTCGACGATCAAACCGTACGAAAGTTTATAAACACTCATTTCAGCTTTTGGAAAAAATAATCAAAAAATAAAAAGGTCTGGTTGTTCGAGATTTTAACAAAAACGTAGTAAAAGTGCTGCTTCCTATAACGGGGCATGATCCAGATTCACTAAATAGTTTTTTTAAATGATTTCTTCGATGATCGAACCGTACGAAAGTTAATAAACATTCATTTTAGTGTTAGGAAAAAATAAGCAAAAAATAAAAAGGCCGGGTTGTACGAGATTTTAACAAAAACGTTGTAAAATTGATGTTTAGGGGTTCGAGTCAAACTACTAGTTGACCGTTAAACTACCAAGTCAAATAATTTTTTATTTTTTGAAATTTTGGCAATAAAACTATAAAGGATGGATCTTGACCTCCGTACAGTTGGTTCATCGAGGAATAGTTTTAAAAAATTGAAACACGAAACCCGGACGAAATCCTGTTTAGGGGTTCGAGTCAAACTACTAGTTGACCGTTAAATTACCAAATCAAATATTTTTTTTAAATTTTAGAAATAACATTATAAAGGATGGTTCTTGACCTCCGTATGGTTGGGTCATCGAGAAATAATTTTTAATAATTGAAACACAATACTCGGTCGAAACCCTGTTTAGGGGTTTGAGTCAAACTACTAATTGACCGTTATATTACCAAATCAAATATTTTTTTTTATTTTTTGAAATATTGGAAATAACATTAGAAATGATGGATCTTGACCTCCGTACGGTTGGGTCGTCGAGAAGTACTTTTTTTTAATTTAAAATGTCTTACCCTAAATTGTTTTCTATGCTTCCTCACACTAAAAAAAATATTTCATTAAAAACTTATATTTAAATCATATATCTTGATATTATTTATTTAGTTTTTTGTTATAATTATATTTTTGCCAAATAAACTATAAATATATGAATGTAAGTCTAAATCAACTAATTTTTCCTATATACTTCTAATATGAATAAATTGTTATGCCCGTAGAGTATGATAAAAAAACGCGATAATCAATCAACAAAAAGCAAAACAAATTTTTTATTTTTTTCCCTATGTTTTCCTACCATTATTGGTAGGAAATGTGTAACTATTTTTTATTATTTTATTTACTGATCAAAACCTACCAATTTTGGTAGGTTTGATGTGAGCGGGAAATTCAATTTTTTCATGAAATTTTTGGCGAAAATTTACTGATTAAAACCTACCAATATTGGTAGGTTTTGATGTTCACGAGAAATATATTAATAAGGACTTTTATATTTTTCCTAATTAATAATAATTATAAATATATTAAATAAATGTCATTTTACACAAAATAGTGAGTTGTATGTATTTAATATATAAGAAAAAAATTGGAAAATTTTCCTTTTAAATCAAGAAATAAACAAATTAATTTGAAAATGTCATAATGCTATTTCCCACCAATATTGGTAGGAAATAGTCCAAGAGGAAAAAAAAAAGTTGTTCGTATGATTCGAACCTTCGACCACTCCCACAATGTACTAGCATCTTACCACTAAGCTGGGATCCAATCCGGGTATATACATACAAATTATATATAAGGATATCCCACAATATATATTATTTTTCGTGATAAGGCTATTTCCTACCATTATTGGTGGGAAATGACCCTGGGAAAGTGACTTTATTTTTATTTTAAGATATTGTTTATTAATTTGAAAAATGTGAAGGATGATGATGTGGAATGTGGGGTCCTAATTGGTCCAAAATGTTGCCAAAACCTACCAATATTGGTAGGTTTTGATGTACAAGGGAAATTCAAAATTTTCACAAAATTTTGGCGGAAACTTACTGATCAAAACCTACCAATATTGGTAGGTTTTGTTGTGGGCGGTAAATTCAATTTTTTCGTAAAAGTTTTGGCGAAAATTTACGTGGCTACTTACGTGGATGGTGGGGCACCATCATAGTCAAAACCTACCAGTGTTGGTAGGTTTTGATTTCCTACCAAAAATTGGTTGGAAATGGCTCTGACAAAATTACATTATTATTTATTTTCCAAAATTGTTTATTAATTTAAAATATAAGAGGGATGATGATGTGGAATGTGGGGCAATTTTTCAGTCAAAATGTGGCCAAAACCGACCAAAGTTGGTAGGTTTTATTTTCCTACCAAAATTTGGTAGGAAATACTGCTTGCGTGTACAAAATTTGGGCCCCACTGGTACCATTTCCTACCAACTCGAACATTGGTAGGAAATACTCACTCATTTCCTACCAATTTTTTTTGGTATGTTTTATGTGGTAGGTTTTGCCCATTTTTGTTGTAGTGAACGTTCACAAAATCACTATAATTATTCCAAGACAAAATAAATCAAATAAGTAAGATATGTTTAGATTATAAAATAATCCCAACAATTACACCGATAGATGTTCATTGCTTGCTAGAAACAGGACTCTGCTTCTTTTGTGCCTACGTACGATGTATTGACATATATGCATCATGCATGTCATTGGAGGAGCTCACCAGTATAGTGAAGTCGATCCAGATTTCTTTATTTCTTGATTTTAGATTACAATTATATCAATATCAATTTTAGTATATTAACAAAAAGTCCTTAAGAACAACTAATATCTCGTACTACAGATATCTAGCATGATAAGCTGTCATAATATGCCAAATTCCAGATTCTTGGTTTTCTAACTTTTTGATAGTAGCTTCATTTCTCCTCTACACTTTATTTTGTTTCCGTTATCTTCTTTCAGTCATTGGTGTAAACTCAGTGTCAGTATTCAGTACTGTTCAACACCCCTCCGATTAAGATCATGGTAAAATATTAACATGTTGTATCTTTTGAAATGAATAGACATATTAATATAATGAATACTGTTACCACTATTAATATTCTGTAACGATCTTTAAGCACTATGTTTGAGAAAATTAGCAAAAACTATCTAATCTTAAAGGGTGCAAAGGGATTGGTCTCGAACACCCAATAAGATATATATTATACATTTGTAATATCACTACCTCTGTGTTGTTTTCCTGCTACCTCCTGGATCATCTTCTGTCTATACAGTCTGTGTTTACAATGGTACAATTTTCTCTAGCATCTTGCTTCGTGCATTATCAACCTGCAAAATCCAAGTAAATTTATAGTGGGCGAGTACATGAAAAGAAAAGTCACGAGCTAAATTGAGCTATTTTGTTGACTGATTACTTATCACGAGCTAAATATATTAACAAAAAATAGTGGTTACTCTGTCCATGGACTAAATTGCGGTTATATTGTATTTTTTCAGGAATTGTAGAGTGGCCAGCTAAAGTCTTTGAAACTAGAGTAAAAACACACTGTGCAAAATGTCAATCAAGAGAAACGGCTATCTATTTGCATGGTATCAGCTGAGATGGGTAATCCAAACTTCTCATTTTGCCAACAATATATAAATCAAGTCTTTAAAGCAGACATGTTGCTTATGTAATAGCTAGTGTTATCAAGATAGTAAGAGATTAGAAGTAGCAAACTCAAATGTGGACAGAAAACTAACTTCGGGTTGGAAGATGATTGCAAAAACTGTAAAAAAAATTAACACTATCAAATATAACTGCCAGTCCCTATATATACACGATGATTCACCAAATGCAGACAAAAAAGCTTTGCAAGTAAGAAAATATTAGGGTGAAATGTTGAATAGTACATTATGCAAACTTAAGTGTAAATAAACTGTTGGACGGTGCTCACCATTCATGGTGCAGCCATATTTGAGTCATAAAAGGCTGTATTGAAATCCAAGTCTTAGAAGGCTGCATGGTCTTAATTTGTAGGTTAGTAAAAGAGGTAAGCCGTGACATAAGGTGATCATAGATGTAGCCTTATAAATAAGGCCGGATATGTGTAGTTTCAATGCACCACATCAACACAAACAACACATCACAAACTCTCTCTTATATTTCCTCTCATCCATCCTCTCTTTCTATATTTCGGGTATAATTATTTAATCCGTAGAGAGTTGTTAACTTGGGCTATTCTCTGTCAGCCTTAGAAGGAAATATTCTTGTACTCCCATTTTATTATATTGGATATTTTTGGCTCTCTCGCCGGTGGTTTTTTACCTATATTCAAAGAAGGTTTTTCCACCTAAAAATCCAGGTGTTATTTTTACAGTCTTTAAATCATTTCTCTTTAAATCTTTGGTTGAATTATATCGATTCCGCACTCTAGATCCTAACAAATTGGCATCAGAGCCATTATATTTTTCAATTAAGATTTTTACTATGTCGACAAAATTTGATATTGAGAAATTTGACGGTAAAATTAGTTTCGGTATATGGCGCATCCAAATGCAAGCCGTTTTAATCCAAAATGGTTTAAAGAAAGCTTTGGATGGTAAATCAAAGAAGCCGGCCACTGTAACAGATGATCAGTGGGTTGAAATTGATGAGAAGGCATTATCTGTGATTCAACTTTATTTATCACGAGAAGTATTGCATGAGGTCATCAAAGAGAAGTCCGCTGAAAGCATGTGGACTAAATTGGAGTCTCTCTACATGACCAAGAGCCTTGCAAACAAATTGCGACTTAAGGAGCGTCTCTTCACACTCCGTATGTCAGAAGGTACTCATATTCAAACTCACTTAAATGAGTTTAATTCAATTATTATTGGTTTAGAAAACCTAGATGTCACTATTGATGATGAAGATAAAGCCGTTTTACTTATTGTCTCACTACCACCCTCATATAAACACTTCAAAGAAATTATGCTATATGGAAATCGTGTTAGCTTGTCTTTTGAAGATGTCAAGTCACATTTACTATCAAAAGAAAAATTTGATACCAAAATTCATTCTGAATATTCGGGTGAAGGCTTGGTTATTAGAGGGAGAAATGCTAAAATTGGTAGTAACAGTAAGAATAGGCCCGGATCAAAATCTAGAGGTAGAAACTCTAAGTTTTGTCGTTATTGCAAGAAGAAAGGACACGAAGTCTCTGAATGCTTTAAATTAAAAAATAAGCAAGATAAAGAAGATAAGGGTAAAGTTAAACAACCTGATCACCATGTTGAAGCTAGTGTCATTGAGTCCGGTTCTGATGGGGAGTTATTAATAGCGGCTGACGTAGAACAAAGGTCTAGAAATGAGTGGATACTTGATTCTGGCTGTACATTTCACATGTCACCTAATAGAAATTGGTTTGCTACCTATGAGCCAATTGATGGTGGTCTTGTTTTGATGGGTAACGATTCTCAATGCAAAGTTGTCGGTTTAGGTACAGTCCAAATTAAAACTCATGATGGTATTACTAGAACTTTGACCCGTGTCAGACACGTCCCCGACTTAAAAAGGAATCTTATCTCCTTAGGCACCCTTGAATCACTAGGGTGTAAGTATTCAGCTGAAGGTGGAGTTCTAAAAGTGTCCAAAGGTGCTCTTGTATTACTAAAGGCAAATAGATCTGGTAGTTTGTATACGTTGCATGGTTCAACTATTTCAGGTTCTGCAGATGTTATCTCATCCACTGATGATACAAATTTGTGGCATAAGCATTTGGGCCACACGAGTGAAAAGGGAATGCAGGTCCTCAACAAGGAAGGAAAACTCGGAAGCCATTGTACCAGTAAGGTTGATTTCTATGAAAACTGTATTTTTGGTAAGCCGAAAAAGGTTAGTTTTTCAAAAGGCATTCATAGAACTAAAGGTACATTGGATTATATCCATTCGGAATTTTGGGGTCCTTCACGAGTTCCTTCTAAAGGAAGATGTCATTATATGCTGACCATTATTGATGATTTCTCAAGAAAGCTCTGGGTTTATTTTCTAAAACACAAAAATGATGCATTTTCAACTTTCAAGGATTGGAAAACCTTGATTGAAAACCAGACTAGTAGGAAGGTGAAAAGATTGAGAACTGACAATGGTCTTGAATTCTGTTCTACTAAATTTAATGTTTTCTTCAAAAAGGAAGGTATTGCCAGACACCACACCATTCCAGGGACCCCGCAACAAAATGGAGTTGCAGAACGTATGAACAGAACTATATTGGAGAAAGTTCATTGTTTACTCTCTCATTCTGGCTTAGGGAAAGAGTTTTGGGCAGAAGTGGCATCCACGGCATGTTATTTGATAAACCGCTCCCCAAACAGTTCACTTGACGGCAATATTCCAGAAGAAGTTTGGTCAGGTAAACCTGTTGATTATTCTAACCTTAGAATATTTGGTTGTCCTGTTTATTCCCATGTGAACGAGGGAAAATTGGAACCTCGTGCGAAAAAATGCATTTTCTTGGGTTATGGTTTAGGGGTCAAAGGTTATCGGTTGTATGACCCTGAATCTAAAATGATTTTTCATAGCCGAAATGTTACAGTTAATGAAAATATTATGCTATCTTCTGGAAAAGATGTTGTTGCTTCCCCTATAGGTACAAATGATATAGACAGTACCTTAGAGAAGGTGGAGTTCGAAGTCAAAACTTCAGATGAAGAGGAAAATGTCCCAACTTCCTCCACTCCACAAAATTTCAATGATCAAATTATTGTTGCTGACCACAGAAGTCCACAACGTCAACCACAAAGGCGAGGTTTACCACAACCATGGTCTATGGCTCAAAATCTTCCTGAACAGAGACCAAAAAGGATGACTCAAAGATACGTTGACCAAAGTGCCAACATTGTTTTTGCTTTAGCTATTGCGCAAGAGATTGATGATTCTAATGAGCCCAGAAGTTACTCTGAGGCTATCTCTAGTACCGACTCAGCAAGATGGGTTACAGCTATGCAAGAAGAGATTGAGAGTCTTCATAAAAATGATACTTGGGATCTGGTGAAGTTACCTGAGGGTAAGAGAGCCATCAGTTGTAAGTGGATCTTTAAGAAGAAAGAAGGCATCCCTGGCATTGAAAGTGCAAGACACAAAGCAAGGTTTGTTGTCATAGGATTTGATCAACATGAAGGCATTGACTTCAATGAGGTATTCTCTCATGTTGTCCGACATACCTCTATTCGTACATTACTTGCTCTGGTTGCATTGCATGATTTGGAGTTGGAACAGTTAGATGTGAAAACTGCATTTCTTCATGGAAATCTCGAAGAAGAAATTTATATTCATCAACCTGAGGGGTTTATAGTTCTGGGAAAATAAGACTATGTATGCCGGTTGAAGAAGTCTCTTTATGGTCTGAAGCAGTCTCCTAGACAATGGTATAAAAGGTTTGATTCCTTCATGATTGAACACGGCTACTCTAGAAATAGTTATGATAATTGTGTTTATTTTCAGAAGACATCAGATGGGTCTTTCGTGTACTTGTTGCTTTATGTCGATGACATGTTAATTGTTGCTCGAGATAAATCTCTCGTTAACAAGCTAAAAGCCCAGTTGAGTAGTGAATTTGATATGAAGGACTTAGGTCCCGCCAAGAAGATTCTTGGAATGGAGATTAGTAGAGATCGTCAGGCAGGTAAGCTTCTATTGTCACAGAAGAATTATGTTTTGAAGATGATCGACAGGTTCAACATGAAAGATTATAAACCTGTTAATACTCCACTTGCTGCTCATTTCAAATTATTATCAGAACAGTGTCCACAATCCGAAGAAGGTAAAAAGCGCACGTCACACGTTTCTTATTCGAATGCCGTTTGAAGTTTAATGTATGCCATGGTGTGTACCCGGCCTGATTTGGCCAATGTTGTTAGTATGGTTAGCAGATTCATGCATAATCCAGGAAAACAACATTGGGAAGCAGTGAAATGGATTCTTCGTTATTTGAAGGGTTCATCTGATATTGGTTTGGTATTTGATAAACACATAGCTGATCCCGGAGGCGTAGTTGGATATGTTGATGCTGACTATGGTGGTGACTTAGATCGGAGAAGATCTCTTTCTTCTTATATATTTACCTTGTGTGGTTCTACAATCAGTTGGTATTCTTCATTACAAGCCATTGCGGCACTGTCAACCACTGAAGCAGAATACATTGCTGCTACTGAAGGTATGAAAGAGGCTATATGGCTCCGAGGCTTGGTAAGCGAACTTGGTATACAACAAGATATTCTGGTTGTATTCAATGATAGTCAGAGTGATGTCCATTTGACCAAGAACAGCAAATATCATTCCAAGACCAAGCATATTGATATAAGGCACCACTTTATCCGAGATACTGTTGCTGCAGGAAATCTTACTGACGAGAAGGTTCACACAACCGATAATCCTGCAGACATGTTAACCAAGCCACTTCCATCAGCTAAATTTGATCATTGTATTAACTTAGCTGGTATCATCCACACCTAATCAAGGTGTTCATGGCGAGAAGAGCATTTTTTGCTGCATGGTGAGTCAAGGTGGAGATTTGTTGGACGGTGCTCACCATTTATGGTGCAGCCATATTTGAGTCATAAAAGGCTGCATTGAAATCCAAGTCTCAGAAGGCTGCATGGTCTTAATTTGTAGGCTAGTAAAAGAGGTAAGCCATGACATAAGGTGATCCTAGATGTAGCCTATAAATAAGGCCGGATATGTGTAGTTTCAATACACCACATCAACACAAACAACACACCACAAACTCTCTCTTATATTTCCTCTCATCCATCCTCTCTTTCTATATTTCGGATATAATTATTTAACCCGTTGAGAGTTGTTAACTTGGGCTATTCTCTGTCAGCCTTAGAAGTAAATATTCTTGTACTCCCATTTTATTATAGTGGATATTTTTGGCTCTCTCGCCGGTGGTTTTTTACCTCTATTCAAAGAGAGTTTTTCCACCTAAAAATCCAGGTGTTATTTTTACAGTCTTTATATCATTTCTCTTTAAGTCTTTATATCGCTTCCGCACTCTAGATCCAAACATAAACTAACAACATTATGCAAACTTATTTGTAAATAAACCAACTCCTGGAAAAAAGAGGAAAGCAGAACCTTCAGAAAAATTAGTACCACCACAAATTAACTGCCATCTATGTTTCATATAACAAATCAAACTATTCGGATAAGGAATCTTCACAGGAAAGAAAAGTTTAGATTGATTAGTTATATCAGTAGGGGTGACTAATTAATTGGCTTATTTTTTTAAGGAGTATTTGATCAACTTATTTCTGCATCACATATTATACATAAAAACGTCAACAGGGGAAAAGAAGCTATCCTTCCTTTCAAGTTGCAGGCAAAAACGAAATACCAGTACTCCTTCTATTTTGATTTATGTATTACTGAAGTGAGAAGCTTAAACTGGCAAAGATATTGCTCTCGATCATTCTTAGAGAAACAGTAAGTTCTAAACTTGATTTCTTAATTGAAAAAGCGCGACTCTCTCTGGAAAAAAAATACACACTACAGTCAGGCAAGCATCTGGAATGCCTTAAAAGTTTATCATAGTAATGAAGAAAGGGTATTAAGCATATGTCATATCTTCCTCTAAATTTTAATCTGTGGTGCACTAAATACCTTCATATTGTTAATTCACATGATACTTTCTGTGGGAAATTCTTCCATCAGTAATCAGAAAGAGTAAGTGATCAAAGTGACAGGCTAAGCAACATGGAAGCAATAGAATATTTAATGTGCATTCTAAAAAATGTTTTTTGAACACATTGAAGGAGCAGGCATAATTTAGTGACAGAAAGAATGCACACCTGTGCTATTGGCAGTTGTAACTTCGAGCAGATATGTGTTGGTGCTGTCACTAGGTGCAATAGCATTGTTGACTTGGCACTCATCATCGTCAACACATTCAGCAACATCAGAATGTTGTAGTTCTGTCACCAGGTGAGGAAGCATCTTTCGCGTCAACACTTACATTGAAATTCTCATCCTGCCCAGACATCTTGAAGTCATTATTTTCGGATGTCCCAACTACAGATCGAATCACCTGTGGAAATAGTTATAGATGAAGCAAGTTTCTCTTCACCTACAAAGATTTTACTTTGACTATTCTTAACATGCTCTGTTACTGGTCCTTGATCAGGTACACTATACACGATACTCGGAGATTTTGAAATGTATTTCCCCAGGTAAGCTCCAGTTAAATTCAAAGATCTGCGCTGGTCCAAAGCCTTGTTTCTAACACTTGTTATAGGCTTTTCGGACTCATCCGACAATGCAATGTTAAAATCTAAAAGACCATGTAAAGTAATTTTTTGCTTAACCCAAGAAATCGAGGCTTTTGTAATTTTTTGCTTTTGAAGTGAACAACTTATAGAATTCCCCGGCAACAACTTATCGAGCTCGGAAATCGAGGCGTCGAGTGAGGGAAGGGGATGAATAGACGGGTCGTGAGGATCATAGGTGGATAGTGATCCGGATTCTTTTCGGAGCACGGCCTGGACTTTTTTTATCAGACCATTTGGAATCTCAATTAAATTTTATGGTTTGTTTGGTTTTTACCGTAACGGTAAAGATGGTATTGACTATTGGAAATGACAGGGTAAATTTCAAAACAGAGTTTTTTTTTGTTGGTGCTAAAAATTTCAAAACAGAGTTTTTTTTGTTGGTGCTAAAAATTTCAAAACAGAGTTAATAAAGCTTACAATTTATATTAAATTTTAGATTGTTTTTATCATGACCGTCCGTTTAATATAAGTTATTGATCAGGTTAGTAAAATCAAACTGGTGGTTTAATAATTTTAAATAGATTTTTTTAATTTATTTAATCTTAAAAAACTTTATTGTGAATTGAATATATTTTTCAATAATATTTTTTTATAATTTATATGTTTAATAGAACTGTATTTATTTATTTTTAAAATTGGATTGAATATTTGACTTCTAAAATTCTTGTGGGGCGGAGTCTTTGTTATTGGTCAATGTGGTGCAAGTGTCATAGGAACTAGGAAGATCCAAAAAGAAAACATGGATGAAAATGATGACTATTTGATAATTCAATAATAAAAACTGAATGTGAGAAATGATGGAAATTGAATTCTTTCTTAAAATTAATTTATAATATTTTATCCGTCAAAACATTCTACAAGAAACTTACAAATTATCATATTATATCCTTATATTATATCCTTATATATAATAAGCGTAAAGGGATTTTATTCAATTTTTTATAGTACAATTGAGTATGAATCATTGAATTTTAAAATATAAATAAATGTGATTCGTTGGATCTAATATTAAACAATTTATTTTATTGATAGTAGGATCAATTTTTTTTTTGCTAAACTGATAGTAGGATTATATTTAAATACCAAAAATAAATTTGATAATTTAAACCAAATATAAGTAGTTCCTCTAAATTAAATTGAATTAAATCTAATACTACAAGTAAGTTTATTTGATTAATAGTAGAATTACATTCAAATACCGAAAGTAAATTTTAATAGTCTAAACCAAATATAAGTAGTTTTTCTAAATTGGAAATAATTCTCAATGTAAAAATTCGTATTTTTCTCTATTCAACTTTTGAGTAGTTTTAGTTTGATAATAATTGTTAAATCATCACTAAATTAAAGATAATTTTTTGAATTTTGCTTGGACGATAAAGATAATTATTAAATAAATTTTAATAAATATAAATATTAAAAAAATTGTTTCATAATATCATTTATATATTTATTAATATTAAAAAAGATCCGTCCATTATACGAATTAAAAATTAGTAAATAAAATATTTTAAAATCATAAATTTTAACTGTTATACCAACATTAATAAATAATGTCACATCCTCGCACAAGATCGTTGCATTCTGTGATACAGCAATACCTCTATTTAGGAAAATCTCTACATAATAATACATTTTTCAGATATTATTGCATAAAATTTTACTAAAATTTTCCGAAAGGAGACATTACGTATATACAAGGAACTACTTTTTTTTTTGCTAAATTGATAATATATTAAAAAGAAAAAGAGATACAGGGATTAACCCTTGCTCTAAGCCAAAGCAAAGAGAGAAACAAACAGAAGAACCAAAAACAACCTACAAACTACAATCAAGCTACAAACAACCTACAAACTACAACCAAACTACAAACTACAACCAAACTACAACCAAACTACCATGTGACAATCAATTTCTACCAAGTACGCGCTAATTATCAGTTGCAACAAATATATAATTGAACACCGCAACTCAAACAAATAACACTTTGAAGTAATTACCTAAAGGGGTTCGATCAACTGCAAACGTATGCAGGAGTATTGTTATCCAATATAGGGCTGTCAAAAAAATTCGAAAAATCCGATATCCGTTCGAAATATCTGTATTCGTATCCGGAAAAAAGAGGATATTATCTGTATTCGGAATAAACCGGATATTATCCGTATCCGTATCCGAACATTTCGGATACGGATATGGATATAGGCACATCCGTATCCGAAAATATCCGAATCCGAAATTAATTATATATAATATATAAATATATAATATATATAAATATATTTCATAATTAAATATTTTCGATAACCCATTAAAAATGTGAGAATGGACTAATTAAATATATTTAAGGATTAAGGGGGCGTTTGGTTCATAATGCAGAAACGGAATGGAATCCAGAAAGGGAAATAAGGAGAAAGGAAAGGAATGATACTGAATTGTTTTACCTGTTTGGTTCTGATCCAGAAACGGAATCGAAATTTATATAAAAATTATTTTTAATTTATAAAAATTAAATTAAAAATTATTTTTTATTTTTTAAAAATAATTTATGTGTAAATCTATGTTTTAATGATTTAAAATAAAAATTATAATTGAAAATGAAAACAAAATAAGGAAAGGGAAACAAAATACCTAGTGGGAGGTAGGGAATGAGATTTGAGGAATATTGGGTAATTCCAAAACTGAAAAAGGTCAAAGGGAATGAATATTTTTACAAAACAAACATCAACAAAGGGAACGAGCCCAATTGATTACCTTTCCCTTTGTTTACTACCCTTAACCAAACGGCCCCTAATTATATACGTAAAAAATACGTAGCATTTTGGGTACTAAAGTTGAATAATATAAAAGCCACAATTTTACCCTACCCATCTCATTTTCATCAGCCGCCCTCCCCCTTCTCCCTCTTCTCTCTCAACTTTCTCTCTCTAGTTCTTCCCAAAAACATCAAAATTAAGCCCCTCTTTTCTTCTTATTCTAATATCCGATTTATATCATATATATACTTAAAACGACCCTCTAAATACCCTCTACGCAGCCATACAAGTATCAATCCAGTTCGATAATTTTGATTTCTGATGAGCCTCGATTTATTGCTCGATTCTTCGATTTTCATAAGGGTTCAGTGATTTATTGTAGTACATGTGTAGATCGGTCGATTGGAGGGTAACCCAGGTGAGCCCACTCAATTTGAGGGGTCACTGAAGGTCGTCACCGCCGCCGGCGATTAACGCCCCGAGCCGGGTTTGGAATTTCTAAACCTGAAACATGAAAGTAGTAGCTGTCAAAAATTGAAATGGAAAAACAGAACTTGAGATGTACCTCGGAGTCGGAGTAATTATTACATTTGATATCAATTTTTGACCTTTGTTGGGTTTGATCTTTGTTGAGATATTCAACATTTTTCAATTAATTTAATTGAGTAGTTTAGATATCACAAATTGGTTATCAATTTTTATTTTTTTAAATGATGTGTGGCACTACTGAGATATATAATCACTTCTGGCATTTGTGTTTCATGTTTGGAATTTCTGGAAATTTCAAAAATAATTGTCAATTTATCATTGTTTGAAAAACGAATTCGGATTCGGATATTATCCGTATCCGGATAATATCCGCCGGATTCGAATACGGATATGTTATTTTCGGATATTCTCGGATTCGGATACGGATTCGGATACGGTTTCGAACTTCCGGATTCGGATTCGGATATAGCTGTATCCGTATCCGTTTTATCCGATTGACACCCCTAATCCAATATACGATTTTATAATTGTTGGATCAATCATCCAATTGTCCTGATTTAAAAAAAATTCGTACCGTATCGCAGAAAACTTTCCGCAGTACAGAAAAATTATCAAAATGCCCCCAATTGTAGTGTGAAAACAGGGGGCATTTTGGTAATTTTCCGTACCGCTTTCTGTGGTACGATGAACAGTAGATTTTTTATGTGAAAAGAGAGCATTTTGATAATTTATTCGTACCGCATAAATTTTCTGCGATACGGTACAAAATTTTTTTAAATCAAAACCGTTGGATAGTTGATACAACGACTCTAAAACCGTATGTTGCTTAAACAGTAAAAAACATACGTTTGCACAAACCGTTGTCCTTACCTAAAAAAGTACACTTTGAAGCTCGCAATTTTCCTAACTGGCCCAAACACGTACCATAATGTTTAGTTGTTTTATTCGAACGATAAATTTAAAAAATTCAATAACCGAATATTCACACCTGCACCAGCCACCAGCTATAAATTCGAATACGAACTCGAACCGATGCTTGAGCTAGATATTATACATGTTTAGCCTTTTCAAGCAATGTGATCTTGGAGCCAGAAGAATCAACCGTGAATGAATCATACCTTTGAAACAAATGAGCCACGAATAAAGGAGCTGGGATCCTCTGTCCCCTTTCTCCGTGTCTCCTTTGTGTCCCCTGTTATTTTTAATACAAAAAAATGCTCTTGTGAAGCCCATTTTTATTATTTATTAAAATGGGCCCCGCAGGGGCACTCTTTTTGTATTAAAAAGAGCAGGGGACACAAAAGGGACATGGAGGAAGGGGACAGAGGATTCGGACCCCGAATAAAGCCGCTGTCACAGGTACAATATCTTTAGCTGGACACTGCTTATTATTCGCACTAGCTGACTCGGTTTGAGACCCATTCGACCAGAACACATAATTCAGTAACTCGGTCCCTTTATCTTTCGTGAACCTATCCGCGACAAATTTTTCCGGATCATCAAACACCTTCCCATCTCTCATAACTAAAGGTTGGTACCCGCAAAGCACCTCTCCTTTCTTTACCTCGAATGCCGAGTCATGCGAACTCAGTGTAAAATCCTTCCGCGCCCTCCCGAATTGCAAAGGCACAGGAGGGTTGAGTCGGAGAGCTTCGTATACAAACGAGTTGACCAGGTCGAGTTGCATGACCGAGTTAAAACTCAGTGAGTCAGTATCTCTTACTTCTTCCCTAAGTTTCTCTTGCAACACTTTATCATTTCCAAGAATTTTCAAAAGAGTTGGAAAAAAAGATAAAAGTCCACCAAATGCATTAAACCCTAGTACAAACATAAGGTTGTGAAGTGCATCTTCTTCACTAAGTCTGAACTCGATTACACCTCGGTTCAAGACGTCTGAACCTTCTTTTTGTACAAACTCGGCTACTTTGTTGTTGTTGGGCTTTTATTTTGAAACTTATTGTTATTTGAATTTGTTTAGTTTAAGTAGTTGCACGTTTGATTTAGTATGCATAGCCGTGGAGACTTTATAGGAACTGCATTAGTAGTCATGTAGAAGTTGCTTTATGTTAGGAGAAGTAGTTGCAAGTGGCTCCTTGTTTTTAGCCACTCTGGTTGTCAGTTTCTTTCCTTTGCTTATATGTAATGTTTTCTGAATTATAAAAGATAGAACTTCCACGCGAACTTGTTTCTCAGTTTACTTATATTAAACAGTTAATATAGATATTTATACATGTATTCTGGGTTCTAAAACTAGAATTGGTATCAGAGCCTCTTCATGTTGAATGCCCAAGTATATGCCCAAGATGACGGAACAGACAAACAAGCTCAAGGAGGGTGGAATCGGGTTAAACTACCCAATGTTGGTTCGAAGCAATTATACTGCCTGGTCTATTAAAATGAAGGTTTACATGAAGGCGCAGGGAGTGTGGGAAGCTGCAGAATCCAAGGGTACGAGTACTACTCCTGTTAGTGATAGACAGGATCAGGTTGCATTGGCAACCATATACCAGGGGATACCTGAGGATATTTTACTTGCTGTAGCGGAAAAAGAGACAGCAAAGGAGGCATGGGAGGCCATTAAGACTATGTGTCAAGGAGCGGATCGTACGAAGACGGCCAAAGTTCAAACACTGAAAAGCGAATTTGAGTCATTGTACATGAATGACACAGAGACGCTGGATGAGTTTTGTGCAAAGCTAAATGGGCTTGTCATGAACATACTATCACTAGGAGAAGAAATGAAAGAAAGCTATGTAGTGAAGAAACTGCTACGTGCGGTGCCAGAAAGGTTTTTACAAATAGTCTCAAGCATTGAACAATTCGGAGGTGTAGCAACCATGTCAATTGATGAAGCTGTAGGCTCACTCAAAGCACACGAGGAGCGTACAAAATCACACGAGGGGCGTACGAGAAGACAATCAGAAATAGGGGGTGGACAGGTGTTATTGACAGAGGAAGAATGGGTGAAAAAAGAAAGCAGTGATGGAAAACTCTTGTTGACAAGGGAAGAATGGTTAAAGAGGAGCAAGTCAAATCAGAGAAATCGAGGAAGAGATGGTGGTCGAGGCAGTGGCAGTCGAGACAAAAGCAAAATGAGATGTTATAACTGCAGTGCCTTTGGTCATTTCGCTGCAGATTGTAAGAAGCCTCGAAAGGAGAAGGAACAAAATCAAGAAATGAACATGGCTCAAATCGAGGATGATGCACCTGCACTCCTGTTAGCAGAACACAAGAAGGAGGAGGACACAATGATGTTGCTCAATGAGACGAAAGTAACGCCCAAACTGGGGAAGGATGGTGAACAGGTGGAGTCAAATATCTGGTACCTAGACAACGGTGCAAGTAATCACATGACTGGGGTTCGATCAAAGTTTCGAGACTTGGATGAAAAGGTGACAGGCCAAGTGAAGTTTGGAGATGGCTCGACTGTTGAAATCAAAGGGAAGGGCTCTGTGGTGTTCGCCTGCAAAAACGGAGAGGAACGTACACTTGACGAGGTATATTATATTCCTATGCTCTGTAGCAACATTATAAGTATTGGTCAATTGTCTGAAACTGGGAACAAGGTAGTGCTAAGTGGTGAATATTTATGGGTTTATGACAAATCAGGAAAATTGCTTATGAAAGTTAAGAGATCTCCAAATAGGTTGTACAAACTGGTCATTCAGACTAGTAAGCCTACTTGTTTAGTACTTAAAACAGATGAATTATCTTGGCTATGGCACTCCCGTTTGGGTCATGTAAACTTCTAGTCCTTGATCTTGATGCAAACTGGGCAAATGGTTGAAGGTTTGCCAAAGTTTACACAACCCAAAGGTGTATGCACATATTGTCTAATGTCTAAGCAGGTTAGAAAGTCATTCCCCTCTCAAAGTAAGTTTTGTGCAACAAAGGCATTGGAACTGGTACACTGTGATTTATGCGGTCCTATTTCCCCTGAGACATCTGGTGGCAACAAATACTTCATGCTATTGGTTGACGATTACAGTCGGATCATGTGGGTATACTTCTTGAAGAACAAAGGTGAAGCGCTGAATGCATTTAAAAGATTCAAGGCACATGTTGAGGATGGGCAAACGAAACGTATAGGAACTCTCAGAATTGATCGAGGAGGCGAGTTTTGTTCTCTAGAGTTCACACACTACTGTGAAGAACATGGTATAACAAGGAACTTGACAGCTCCATATTCCCCTCAACAGAACGGGGTAGTTGAGCGTAGGAATCGAACCGTGGTTTCAATGGCACGAAGTCTGCTAAAACAAATGGGATTGCCATTGACATTGTGGGGTGAAGTTGTAAGACACTCCGTTTATTTGTTGAACAGGTTACCTACTCGGTCTTTGACAGGAAGGACGCCATACGAGGCTTGGAAGGGAGTGAAACCAAGCATTGGGCATATAAAAGTCTTTGGATGTTTAACTCACATGAAGGTCCCTGGAGTGCATACCACCAAGCTGAGTGATTGAAGCAAAATGGTGATACATCTCGGAAATGAACTAGGTACAAAAGCTTATCGATTGTACGACCCTGAAAGTAACAGAATTCAGGTGAGCAGAGATGTAATCTTTGAAGAAGAAAAGACTTGGACATGGGATAAACAAAGCAACATGAGCTCTGATCAGGCGATGACTTTCACTTTTGTTAATGCTACTCAATTTGATGAGGGAACTGTAGAAGAAAATATTGATCAGGGTGGTGGTGATTCTAGTGCTGAGCAAAGTGAAACATCACATTCTCAAAGTGAATCCCAAGAATCAGAGGTCGAAGGCTCAGAGAGCAGCAGCAGTGAACCAGTAAAGTTCAGATCACTAACTGACATTTACAATGATACGGAGGAGATTGAATTGGATGATGAATTACTCTTAATGGGGATTGATGAGCCGAAAAATTACAGAGAAGCAGCAACAAAGCATAACTGGATGCAAGCCATGAAAAGTGAAATGAAGTCCATTGAGCAAAACCACACTTGGGTATTGACAGAGTTGCCTAATGATCGAAAGGTGATCGGTCTGAAATGGATATACAAGCTTAAATGAGATGCTAGTGGAAACATAGTGAAGTACAAAGCGAGACTCGTTGCTAAAGGATATGTACAGGAGCAGGGGGTGGATTTTGATGAAATCTTCACTCCAGTTACAAGAATTGAGACGGTTCGTTTACTGTTGGCACTCGCTGCGAAAAACAACTGGAAGATTCACCATTTGGATGTCAAAACAGCATTCTTAAATGGTGAAATTCACGAAGAGGTCTATGTAGCTCAACCGGAAGGATTTGTGAAGAAGGGTCAAGAGCATTTGGTTTACAAACTAATTAAGGCACTTTATGGTTTACGGCAAGCACCGCGTGCCTGGTACTCAAAACTGAATAAGTGCCTTGAAGAACTTGGTTTTGTAAGGTGTCCACATGAGCATGCTGTCTACATGAAGCGAGAGAAGGGTGAAGCAATCATCGTAGGAGTTTATGTAGATGACCTGTTAATCACAGGTACTAATGCTGCAGTCATCAACCAGTTCAAGCTACAGATGAGTGATAAATTCGAAATGAATGATCTTGGAATGCTTTCCTACTATCTGGGAATTGAAGTACATCAGGGAAAAAATTATATCGAGTTGAAGCAATCTACATATGCAAAGAGAATTTTGGAAAAGGCAGGAATGGAAGCTTGTAATCCCACAAAATACACTACAAGAAAAAGTTCAATAGACATCACACTTTAGACATCAGTCGTAAATGCCGCTGATGTTAAAAGATGTAATAACATCATCCCGAATTAAACTGATGTCTTTGTTATTTGTAGACATCACTATTTTTAAAACTGATGTCTAAAGTCACTCTTTAAAAAATTAAAAAACGCGCGGCCCAATTATGTTTTCCCCCTTAGTGAAATTTTCACCCCCAAAATCAAAATTCCCCCCCCCTTAACCAAATATTATCCCCGCCCAAGCCCATACAGTACAATTATTGAGCTCTCAGACATATTAACATAACAAAATCTAATTTAATTAAAATTTTCAGACAAAACTCTCTCTCTCTCTCGACTCTCTCTCTCGACTCTCTCGACTCTCTCTCACTCTCTCGACTCACTCTCTCGACTGAAACTCACCTCGGTACCACTCACCACCATAAACTCACCTCCGGTACCACTCACTACTCTACTCACCACTGCTGTCTACTCTAATCACAGGCCACTCACCTTCGGTGTACTGCTCGTGTTGAAATTGGTAAGAATCGGTAATACTCTACACGAATAAGGTCTCCTCTGGTATTTCTAGGGTCTTCTCGATCTATTGAGAGCTTCAATTTGAGGGTTTTTTCAAGTCAAAACCCTAATTTCTTAATTTGGGGCTTTTTAATTCAAAACCCTAATTTCTTAATTGTGTGTTTTTATTTACTTGGATGTACTACCCTAATTGTTTTGAATGCATTCTTTTTACAGGACCTCATTCACTTGGTTGTGGCTGTTCGTTAGGTAATTTTAATTTTTGAATTTCTTATTTGAATTTCTGATATGTGTTATATCATATGATTATTTGTATGTTATTTAATTGGATGCATGTTATTATTTGTTTATTATATTGTTGGATTTTTGGCATGTCATCTAACAGTGCTATTGTTTGAGTACTACTGTCATCAATTTCAAATTATATGAGTTGGATGTATTTTAGTTTCATACCTTGTTAATTATTTTATTGCTGGCTGGAGGTTTATGTTTTAGTTTTCGAATTTTACGAAAACCTTAAATATTGTCGTTTGAGTTTTTATTGTTTGGCTGATATTCAGGGATATTTTTTGGTTTGCGAAGAAGAAAGGATAGTTCCTAGCTGTTGTTCACGGTGTTGACCTAGTGCTTCTACTAATTAAGAGGTACTCCCGCTCCCTTTCTTGTTTATATAGCGACTTTTTCTGCTTTGTGTGTTTGATTGTCATGATTGCTTATTCCAGTGCTCCGTTCTTTATTAGAACTCAAATAGTATATGGTAGCTGTACTTTCTCTATTGCCATGTACAAATTTGAATTATAGAAATTGCATGCCTTTAGTTAAACGTTAATTACATGTTGCCTGTTATTATTAATTTAGATTAAAGATTTGTGTTCCTTTTCTTTTTCTTATGTCTATCATGTCCTATTTGTGATTATTGCTAGATATTATATGTCATACGTCCATTTTGATGAATATAAACTATTGGATTTTTATTATATGGATAAGGCTACAATAAAACTATTATAGATCAGAATACATAATAAGTAATCACTAGCTATAATTATACTAAAAACTTGACTGACATACCAGGTCGTTGGAAATTAAATGGATAAGTCTTGGATAAAAGCGGATAGGGATTCATTGCAATATGAAATTGGAGTCGAAAACTTTTTGATATTTGCTGAGGATAATGCTAAAAACCCAAAGAAAATCCCTTGCCCATGTGCACGCTGCGTTAACTTCAAGAAATATTCTATCAAAATAATCAGAGGTCATCTATATGAAGCGGGTTTTAGTTTAGGGTATTATGAATGGATTTGGCATGGAGAAGAGGTTGTTAAAAGTACTAAGTCATCAGTTGGTAGTACTTGTCCTCCCTCGAAGCCCACACTAAATTCAGAAACATTTAACGTATGTGAAGCAGCCTATAATAAGGAAGATTTCGATAATGAATCAGATGAGTTTAAGAGATTTGTTGCCGATGCGGAACAACCTCTGTTCGAGGGAAGTGAGTGCACTAAACTTGAGTCAGTGTTAACACTACATAATTGGAAGGCTAGGTTTGGAGTTAGTGATAAGGCCTTCACTGATCTGCTTGGATCTATTGGCTCTTTTCTTCCAAAAGATAATGTGCTTCCTGCTAATATGTATGAAGCAAAGAAAACCTTAACTGATTTAGGACTCGAGTATGTTAAATTCCACGCTTGTCCAAATGACTGCGTATTATACAGGGGTCCAATTCTTGAGTCTTCTTCTGAGTGTCCCAAATGTGGTCTCTCTCGCTGGAAAGTTGGGAAAGATGGAAAAATTAGGGTTAATGTGCCAGCCAAGGTTATGTGGTATTTTCCGATAATCCCCAGATTTAAACGATTGTTTAAATCTGCTTCTACTGCTAAATTAATGAGCTGGCATGCAGATAATCGATCTGAAGATGGGAAGATGCGTCATCCATCTGATTCTCCTTCTTGGAGAAATGTAGATTACAGGTGGCCTGAGTTTGGTAGGGAGGCTAGAAATATACGCTTAGGATTAGCGGCTGATGGTATAAATCCACACAGTAATGGATTAAAAAACCGGTACAGTTGTTGGCCAGTTATGTTAGTAATATATAATCTTCCTCCATGGTTATGCATGAAGAGGAAGTTTATCATGTTATCAACATTAATTTCTGGCCCGCATGAGCCTGGTAATAATATTGACATATATCTACAGCCACTGATTGATGATTTAAAAAAATTATGGGAGGAAGGGGAACCGAACGTGTACGATGCGCATACAAAATCTTTTTTCACCTTAAGGGCAGTTCTGATGTGGACAGTAAATGACTTCCCAGGATACGCAAATCTGTCGGGCTGCATCAATAAGGGTTATAAGGCTTGTCCAATATGCGGCGATAAAACTGTGGCTAAATATTTAAGTCATAGTAAGAAAATGTGCTACCAAGGTCATCGTCGGTATTTAGATAATGATCATCCTTTTAGGAGGCAGAGGGCATCTTTTGATGGAGAACAAGAATTTGGTCATGCACCTGAACCGCTTAGTGGAGAAGAAGTGTTGGCGCAACAACAACAACTCAAATTCAGTTTTGGGAAGGGGGGGAAGTCAAAAAAGGTGGAATCTGCATGGAAAAAGAAATCGATTTTTTTTGAGTTAGAATATTGGAAGTTTCACCACGTTCGTCATTGTTTAGATGTTATGCACATCGAGAAGAACGTGTGTGATAATTTAATTGGGACACTTCTTAATATGAAATACAAGACTAAAGACAGCACTGCCTCTCGTCTTGATATGGTTGAGATGGGATTAAGGGCTGATTTAGCTCCTCAAGTAGGTGAGAAAAGAACATACTTGCCTCCTGCCCCTTTTAATTTATCCAAGAAAGAAAAAAAAATTATGTTGTCATCATTGTCCAATATAAAACTCCCATATGGACATGCATCAAATATTAGAAATTGTGTATCAATGACTGATCTAAATTTGAATGGGCTGAAGTCCCATGATTGTCATATCCTCCTCCAACAGTTACTACCAGTTTCTATTCGTTCTGTGCTTCCAAAAAATGTTAGGGTTAGTATCATAAGATTGTGTTTTTTTTTCAACTCTTTGTGCAACAAAGTTGTGGATGTGTCGAAATTGAGTAAACTACAAGCAGATCTGATTTTGACCCTGTGTGAGTTGGAAAAAATATTCCCTTCATCATTTTTCGATGTTATGGTACATCTCACTGTCCATTTAGTAAGGGAATTGCGTTTATGTGGACCGGTTTTTTATAGATGGATGTTTCCATTTGAACGATTCAATAAAATATTGAAGAGTTATGTAAGAAACCGATTTTATCCGGAAGGTTGTATAGCTGAAGGTTATCTCAAAGAAGAATCAATAGAATTTTGCACTGAGTTCTATAGTGAGAGTAGTAGAACTGCTGGTCTTCGGAAAGATGAAGACAACAATTCTGGTCCTATAGGTGGTGTGACAATGAAGTCGGTACCAGAAAAAGAACGAGATGAAGCGCATCTTACAGTCCTCCTCAACAACACTGAAGTGGAACCATATGTTATGTATGTAACATTTTTAAAAGTATATTTTTAAGTTTCAAAGTTCTTTTTCATGCGGTCTAATCTTATCTGATTAAATTGTCAGGTTGCATAAGAAATATTTGGAAGGTATTTACCAAGGGAAAAAAAAGAGTGCACAGTGGCTATTGGGAGAGCACAATCGACAATTTGCTGATTGGTTTGAACAAAAAGTTAGTTTACATTCTTTCCTTTTTTATTAATTTTTTCTGTAAGCAGTCATGTTTTTAATTGAAGTCAACTTATATGCATTGTGACTTTTACGTGCAGGTAAGTACAGAAATGAGGGAGAATTCCGAAGCCGTTTCTGAAACAATAAGATGGTTGGCAGGAAAACCTTCATTTTCAGTGTTGACTTACGAAGGTTATGTTGTTGACGGGGTCCGATACCACACAAAACAGCGAGATAATGCAAGGGTAGTTCAAAACAGTGGTGTGTCACTAGTTGCTAGGACAGTCCAAGTCTCTAGTGCTAAGGATATAAATCCTATAGAGACTGATTTAACATTTTATGGGGTTATCGAAGAAATATGGGAGTTAGATTACCACGCATTCAAGGCCCCTTTGTTTTTGTGTACATGGGCAGCAAGTGATAGAGGTATCAAGTCCGATGATCTTGGTTTCACGCTTGTGAACTTCAATCGACCAGGTCACAAAAAGGACAAATATGTCTCTGTTGACCAAGTCAACCAAGTCTTTTATGTTGAGGATCCAGCTGATGCTAATTGGTCTATTGTGCTATCGTCGACAAATCGAGACTATCGTGATGCGTATGATGAAGATGCCCCGGAAGAGACCTCCTGGAACCCTCCTCCGTTCTGTTCTAATATCCCTATATGCGACCCAACTGATTATGATGATGCAAGTGTCAGCAATAAAAGACAAAATGTTGAAGGGATTTGGGTGAAAAAATCATAGGTCATAGGTGCCTAGTCATATGTTTAGTGCCTAGCAATTTAGTTTTAATTTGCTTCCACTTTGTAGTTGTTCATTATATTTTTAATGACAATTGTCTATCATTTTGCTTATCTCTGATTTTTGCATATTTTCAGTGATAATTAACTGATAATTTTGCATATTTTCCATGATATTAACTGATTGCATATTAAAATTGTTTCATTTTGCTTCTCTGATTTTTGCATATTTTCAGTGATAATTAACTGATAAGTTTTTACAGATTGAAGAAAAGCAAGAGAAATGGCACCGAATAAAAAGCAAAAGAAAACAAAAAAGGCAGGCTCAGATAAGGTTACCACTAAACAGCTGGAGATCGAGGTCAAAGAAGCGAAAACTCATGACTCACAGACAGCTGAAGCATCAGAACATCAACAGGCCAACTCAGAACAACCCACGGTTACTACAACCGACACTGTTGGATCAAAGTCTAAAGGTAAGCGTGGTGTATGCGCAATGTACAAAGTGGTTGTGAAGAAAGCTCGCGGGAAAAAGACTAAAGTCACATTCAATGATTGGGGAATTGCTGATGGTGAAACTAGGGCGCGATTGCAGTCATATATTGGAATGTTGGCCAGGACTACGATTCCAATCGATATTACTAGTTGGCCAAATGTGGATCCTGAATTAAAATCAAAGCTTTGGCTAGATCTTCAGGTGCTCTAGCATTTGTAAATTTTACATTTTACTTGTGTTCTCTATTTTTACATGTGTTGATAATTTCTCGTATTTAAATTTCTCATTTTACTTGTGTTTTATCCAGTCTACATTCAAAGTGAAACCACATTGTGAGCACTTTGTCCTAAAGTCTGCTGGTTGTAAATGGCGACAATTTAAGACTGATTTGACGAGGAAGTTTGTGCGGCCATATGTTGGACAGAAGGCGATATTGAGTAGGCCCCCACAGGAATATGCTTTTGTTAGTAAGTCAACCTGGAAAAGATTTGTGAGACAGAGGACTGATCCAAAATGGGAGGTATGAATTTATTTTATAGTTTTATTTTGTATTCGATAATTCTATTCATTTTATATTCTGCACCTGTATATATGATATGTAATTCTATAATTTTGTTTTTAGGAAATACATGAAGACCATAGTGAAAGAGTTTCTCATCGAAAGTATCATCACCGCTTGTCAAGAAAGGGTTATATTGGTTTAAAAGAAGATGAAGTAAGAACTAAGTCAATATTGTCTTGTTGAATAAAAATTTAGAATGAATTTTTATATTTTGCTTCATTTTCAACAGATAAAAAGTGGAAAGTTGGAGCCGGGAGTTGAACCTGATAGAGCAATTTTTTGGAAAAAGGCTCGTAAGCGAAAAAATGGCCAAGAGGTTGAAGATGTAGATGAAGAGTTACAAGGTGTATGCGATACAATTGTAAGTCTCCTATTATATTGGCATACTAGTAGGGCATCATTTATAATTAATATGCTTTTAGGCTCTTTGTAATTTGGGCTAATTATTTTCATATTAATAGGATACTTTGTTGGAAAAGAAAGAGAAGGGTGAAATACAATTTTCTGGAGCTGAAGATGTTTTGACTACGGCTTTGGGGAGTCTTGAGCATTCTGGTAGGGTCCGTGCTGTTGGAGGGTACATCACTCCAAAACAATTTTTTAATTTGCCACGAGAGAAGAAAGTTCGAATAACGAAGGAAGAGTTGATGGCCCGTGATCGTCAAAGGGATGAAAAGACGAAAGCTCTTGAGGCAGAGATTGCTGAGCTGAAGTCATTGATTACTTCCGGCCAGAATCATCACTCCCCAATGCAGTCTGAAAAGGCAAGTTTCCAGCCGAAAAACAATCAGCCTGCTGCAGTTGTGCTAGAGTTGGATAAGGACTGTGTTCCTACAGATGCTCCCCCTAGGCCTTCACCTCCTGGAAATTTGGTAAATTAATCCTATAATTCTATAATTTAGTATTTTATTTTATTGCTTAAGCTCTATGAATTGATGATTTCTTAGTATTCCTTAGTATTTTTATTTGTTCATTTAAATATTGTAGGGAAACAGAATGTGTGACCTATCTGTCGAGAGGATAGAGAACAAGGTTGCATTTGGCATGGTGTATCCTCGCGAGGCTGGAGGAAAAGTCCATGGAATTGATATACCACTTGGACATTCTAATGTTAGTATTTTTCCAATTGCATGTCTCTACTTCTAATGTTGGTATCTTTTTTTGGTAGGCATTTGCATGATGAGATAAGTGGAAGACCAGAACTGGCAGAAACATTTGCTTTTATTCACCCTGGATCCTTATATAATTTGAATGCTGATTTTGAAGCTGGAATTGTTGAGCGCTTGAAAGAGGGCAACCCGGATCGGCTGTTCTTTTTGCCGTATAATCAGGAGTAAGTTCTAGCTTATATTAAGTTACGATACTAAAAAACTGGATAGAGTACTAAAAATCTGTCTTTGGTATGTTTTTTTAATGAAAACAGTATGCATTGGATTTTGGCTATTATATGGGAAGGTGAAATTTATTTTCTCAATCCACTCCCTCACCCAACACAGTTTACATTACTAGAACTAGCATTATCAAGGTAAGGGCAGTGAAATTTTGGACACAGTTTTCATGATTTTCTGTGTACATTGGATCAGTTTTTATAAAACTTACATGAAAGAAATTGTACTGAATGTGAAACTGTACATTCAGGGCAGTGAAAAGTTACAATTGTGAAACTGGTAGGGGCAATCGGAAGCCGGCCAAGGCAAAGTTTCTGAGTGTAAGTACTTTTACACTTCAACACTTCAACTGATCAGTTCTAGTAAATTTATTTTTCTGATGCATTTTATTTTTTGGAATTAATAGGGATCCCCCAAGCAACCCGGTGGTACTGAATGTGCTTATGTAGTAATGCGCTACATGAAAGAAATTATCAGTGATACAAAATTGACTTTTGCTACAAAGGTGTGCGTCTTTGTGTTTAATTGTGTTTCTGATGCATTTTAATTGTGTTTGTTTCTGAT
Source organism: Kitagawia praeruptora (assembly GCA_037693485.1). Lineage (NCBI taxonomy): Eukaryota > Viridiplantae > Streptophyta > Magnoliopsida > Apiales > Apiaceae > Kitagawia > Kitagawia praeruptora. The sequence goes on from CM075353.1 coordinate 145,751,064, forward strand.
GCATTTTAATTGTGTTTGTTTGTTGCCTTTAGTGGCTGCCGAAGACTCGAAAGACGTACACCGAGGCCGAGCTTGATGAAGTACGTATCCAGGCTCTCAAGTTCATCCAAGACAAGATCTGATAGTTTCTAGTAGGTCTCTTTAAATTGACGTAAACATTTGGTTAACCGCTTGAATTGCTAGTTCTGCGCTTTTGGTAATCTGTCTTGGAGATGTAGTTTGTGATGTAGTAATTCAAGCTGTTATGCTTTTTATGTTTACTTTTGGTTGCGCACTTAGTTAATTCTAGTGCCCAGTGATGTTTGGTATCTTGTTAATGGAACAGATACATTGTTGGTGTATTTTGTGACTGGTTTAATCTAAATGCATGGTTGGATATATTGTGAATGGTCCAGTTTTTTATTTTTTGGTATGCATTGAAAGACAACGGTTTTTTTAGTTGCACTCAGAAACTAATGTCTAATTGTAACAAAGACATCAAAAGTTTTACAAAATAATGATTTCTAAAACAATTATATACATCACTTGTTTCTACGGTTTCTGATGTCTAAAAAACAATTAGAAATCACTTTTATAAGTAAAATCTGATGTCTAAGGGATACATATAAATGAGTTTTTTCAGACAGACCAGATGTTTATACCTACATTAGACATCGGTCTAGGATGATGTCTAAGGTCACTATACACTTCAGTTTTTTAAATAAGAAACTGATGTCTATAACAGAATTAGACATCAGTCTAGAGTGATGTCTAAGCTCACTATAGACATCTTTTTCAAAGAAAAAAGGTGATGTGTATGTGAAAAATAACTTAGTTTATTATATGTTTTCTAGAATATATGGCATGCAAGTTCTTTATAAAATTAATTATATCTAACCTATTTTGTAGAACAACTGATGTGTATTGACTGAAAAACCGATGTCTATGTTAGCATAGACATCGGTTTCTGACTGATGTCTAGAATAGACATCTCCAACCTAGACATCACATCCAAAATAACATAGACATCGGCCAGAAACTGATGTCTATTGACCCTTTTCTTGTAGTGATATCCTATGGATCCTAAGGAGCATATCACTAAAGATGAAGGAGGAAAGTTGGTGGATCCAACAGCTAGAGTATAAAAGTATGATAGGAGGGCTTCGTTATCTTGTGCATACTCGCCCTGATATTGCCTACTCAGTAGGGATAGTTAGTCGGTTTATGGAGCAGCCCACAGTGATGCACAAGAATGCTGTCAAACGCATACTCAGGTATGTAAAAGGAACCATTAATTTTGGCTTGGTTTATTCACAGAAGGGAGGCAACAACATGCTCACTGGTTACTCAGATAGTGATCTAGGAGGTCAAACTGATGACAGGAAAAGTACAGGCGGAATGGTGTTCTATCTAAATGATAATCTTGTCACTTGGGTTTTACAGAAACAACGGTGCGTGGCTTTGTCTTCGTGCGAGGCGGAATTCATGGCCGCAACAGCTGCTGCTTGTCAGGCTATCTGGTTGAAAAATCTGCTTGGTGTTCTAACTGGTGAAGACATATGTCCAGTAACTTTGTTCGTTGATAACAGGTCAGCAATCGATTTAGCAAAAAATCCGGTTTTTCATGGCAGAAGTAAACACATCGATATTCGATACCATTTTATTTGTGAATGTGTTGAAAGAAAGGAGATTGTCATCAAACATATCAGTTCAGATGTGCAATGGGCTGATGTCTTAACTAAAGCACTCACTACTGTGAAATTTGAACGGATGCGTGGCCTACTGGGAGGGAAGGAGTTACCAATGCAAGTTTCAAACTAAGGGGGTGATTGTTGGGCTTTTATTTTGAAACTTATTGTTATTTGAATTTGTTTAGTTTAAGTAGTTGCACGTTTGATTTAGTATGCATAGCCGTGGAGACTTTATAGGAACTACATTAGTAGTCATGTAAAAGTTGCTTTGTGTTAGGAGAAGTAGTTGCAAGTGGCTCCTTGTTTTTAGCCACTCTTGTTGTCAGTTTCTTTCCTTTGCTTATATGTACTGTTTTCTGAATTATAAAAGATAGAACTTCCACGCGAACTTGTTTCTCAGTTTACATATATTAAACAGTTAATATAGATATTTATACATGTATTCTGGGTTCTAAAACTAGAGTTGTATCCACCATTGACTAGAAAAGAAGGGTAAACAAATGAGTGGAGAAATATTTCTTCGAAAGGCCGACAAAGGCCTAGTTTGATGGTAGGGATGAGTTGAATGAGGAGCCAGCATTCGAGCCAAGTGTATCCTTTTTCGGATAATTCGGGTGATTTCGATGAGTCGGCTCCGGTTAGGGACCGAGTTAGAAAGCTAAAGAGGAACTTTTTTAAAGGCACGTCGAAGACAATGTCACCGGATTTTGATTTGGAGATGTCGGAGTCGATTGAGTCCCACATGGTGTCTATGTTTGTGGTGAGAGTTGCGATCCAGATGCTTTTGCTCCGTTTTAGGATGTCCGAAACGTAGTTCTTCAGCTGCAAATATTGTCAAAAATAGTAAGCTTAACAATACATATGTAGTTCAAAAAAATTGTTACGCATACACGGATGTCTCCTGTCCACTGATACTTGAACTCTCGATTTTTACATCTCGAAATCTCATGCTAGTAGCGGATAAAATTGAAGTAATTAACTAAATAAATGCATTATGCATACCTGAGCACGAAATTCATTATCTAAAAAATTGAAGAAGCAGACTAACATGTGGAATATATAGTTTGTAATTTGTACATCTCGAAATCTCATGCGAGTAGCGGATTAAAATGAAGTAACTAAAGACATGCAAATATGCATACCTGAGCATGTCTGGGCTCAGTGGTATCAAGAAAGATACAAGTACGTATGCCTCCGGTTAAGCTAGTGCTCGGCATGTATTCTCCGGCCAATACATCTTTTTTCTCCACAAGCTCCATATCGAACAAGTGAGAGAACGATTTAACATCAAGCACAGCAATTATATTCGGATTAATAGATGTAAAAAATGGAAATGTGGGAGGAATATTAGTTCGAAACACGCTGCTCTTGTTCTTGTCCATCCTCTTCCTAAAAAATGTGTCAGCTCCCTCGAACCAAAAGTAGTTTAAACGATCGACGAATGGCCCGAACACGGGCCACCCGTAGCTGCCGGGAATTGTACGGACCGGCAATTGAGGAAGCGTTGGTGGTGTTTTTTCGCTAGTCGACATGTTTATGTTAGGGAATATATGAATAATTTGGTATGTATTTGTGGTTGTATCTACTTGTTGCTTTGATATATATAGAAAAAATTATCTAACACCTGGGCGGCTATTTAATCAATGATGGTAAAAATTATCATCTTCAATACGCTACTATTCAAATTATTTTCTTATACATCTGCAACCATTTGTGATAACTATAGAGATTGTCTTCCAAGCTAATGGTAATAGTGCTGTGGACGCTAAAGGTAATGGAAATAAGTGACACTTTTACTTTTAACACGCATTTTAGACTTATCATATAGTAAACATAATTATTTTTTATAATAGTTAAATAATATTTAAGTTTGTAGAAAAAATTCAAAGAAAGTTATCCTAATAATATGGTCAAAAATCTTAAAAATATGTGTTAAAAAGTCAAATGTCCATCATTTTAAAATACACTACAAGGAATATGGCCTGTTGCAACACCGAAAAAGTGTATCATTAGGCTCCAAAAGTGTTACAATACCTGTTTATGCAACACTTTTGCTAAAAGTCAGTGTTGCATTTGCCGGCGTGGCAACAGCCTTCTTCAAAGACATACACCTAGCAAGAGCCATAGCGTAACACCTGATCATACTCCTAGGAACTCCTCCAAGACTGCCACCATGATTAACAGCAATGTCAGTCAACAACGCTGCCACACCGGACCCTAAAGAATGCCCTGTAAACACCATTCTATAACACGAACCATTTTCAACCCACAAAGCCACTCTTAATCTCATAGCCCATTTCACAAGCTGACTATCCCCTGGAAAAAAATTCAGCAAAATCATTATAAAATCCACCACCACTTCCCAAAGCATATTGATATATAGAATTGCATAAGCCAAGCAAAATTCACTCATTGTACCGTTATATATCTAAGTTTTTTACCATGAAGTTTCAAAGTATATCTTTAGAAAAATAAAAAAAAGTGCTATCTATATTACCTCATGTCTTATAGGGCAGAAAGCAACTGAAAACACCATGTCAAGAACATATTATGCAAACCATCGAAAGAAGAATGAACAAACTCACAGTGGAATAAGTGTTTAGCTAGTGTATCATGAGGCATGAACTCCGCCACCAGCAATCGCTCATGTCCATCACTGCATAATCCATTCAGATTCGCTAAGCGCTAAGATGAGATTCACTCTAAAAGAACACAGCTTGAAAAAAAACAAAATTAACACATGTAATTAATTAACAAAAAAGTCACAGCTTGAGAAAAATCTCCAAACCATGAGCATATAATTAATTGTTAACAATATTAACACATATATCCAACTAATTACCACAAAAATCCAACAAATTTGACATATACAAGCTTTAATCCAACATAAAATCGAAAAAATTCAAATACATACATATATATATCCATGTATAACCTACCAATAATCGGAAAATATGGGTAATTTACCTTGAATTAAAGTTCTAATTGAATGCCGACTCCAACTTTTCTCGATCTAATCGATTTGGGGTTTTGGGGTCTTGCGGTTTGATTTAGGGATTTGAGAGAGGTGTGAGAGATTAGTGAGAGAGATGAGAGAGGGAGAGATGGTCGATGAGAGAGGGAGGTCGAGAGAGATGAGAGAGGGAGGTCGAGAGAGACGTCGATGAGAGAGTGTGAGAGAGTGTGAGATCTGATATGAGTATTGTTTTTGTGTAATAAAACTTTTGGCACGAATTTTTTTTGGCAAAGCCCGCCTACTGAAAAATTGTATCTCCCGCTTGTAATTTCGGTCAAGTTGGCCAAAGTGTTGCAAAATTGGATCGTGTATTGTAACGCTTTTGCTAAAGTATTGCAATTGTTATAAATTTCAAAATTTTCATTTTGCTTGCAACACTTTTCATATTTATTGTAATAGTTATAAAAATATTGCAATTGATAACCAAGTTTTGTGTTTATTGTAACACTTTGTGTAACACAAATGCACTTTGGTGTTGCAACAGGCCATATTTGGTGTAATGATATAAATCTTGATTTATACACTAATTTACTACTCCCTCCGTCCCAATGGGATGTTAACATTTGATTTTTGCACGGAAACTAAGATAATGGGTGTAATATTATTAAAATAAATGAAGTAGTGGGTGTAATAGTGATTTTATTGTTAAAATAAGTTAAGTAGTGAGTGTAATAGTGTAATGTATTGTTAAAATAAGTGAAGTAGTGGGTGTAATAGTGTTAAAACTTACTCCCTCCGTCCCTTAATGTTTTTCCTGTTTTAACTGGACACGTTTGCCAATGCATACTTTTGATCGTTAATATCTTGAATTTCGTATTAGTATTAATTATAAAAATTTCACTGTATTAAAGTACTTATAAATACGAATTCAACAAAATCACTAATGACTATATTTGGTCTTATAGATTAGACGTAAATTAGTAATTTATCTTATGTTATGAACAGTCCTAACATATGAAACAAGAATGATATTAAGGGACGGAGGGAATACTATTTTAGGAAATGTTAACAATCTATGGGGAAATACCAAAATAGAAAGTGTTAACAATCTATTGGGACGGAGGGAGTACTAAAAAATATCCCATTTTTAAGAGATAGAGGCCCATCCTTTTTTATTTCTTTTCTTTTAGTTATACTTTTTGTAATATATATGAATCGTGTTACTTGTTAAAGGCAAAAAAGTAGAATTAAAGTAAAAAAAATTAAGAAATGTTTAATTAAAAGAAAAAAAAATTAAAAAGGCTAGGCTTCTATATATGATTACCTAAAAGTGGGATGTATTTTAGTGGTAATTAATTATTGTATAAGCCAATATTTAATTGTTGATATGCTACCACTTGTGATAACAAGAGAGATGGTCTTCCAAGCTAATGGTAATAGACTAATAGTATTGTGGAGTACAATTTATTACTCCCTCTGTCTCACATTGTTTTTCTTGTTTGAAATGTCGGTCCTGTTCATAACATGAGACAAATTACTAATTTACGTCTAATCTATAAGACGGAATATAGTCATGAGTGATCTTGTTGGATTCGTATTTATGAGTACTTTAATACAGTGAAGTTTTTATATTTAAAACTAATACGAAATTAAAGATATTAACGATCAAAAGTACGCGTTGGCAAACGTGTCCAGTCAAAACATGAATGATATTTAGGGACGGAGGGAGTAAGAGTTATTATATAAATAGGCTCTGAAGTTGATATAACCAATTAATTAATTATACGATATTAACCTAAACCGATGATAACTTAAAACTTAGCTTACTCAGTTATAATACCACTCAAAGTGGTGTCTGAGGAGGGTAGTTGTACGCAGACCATGCCCCTATACAATAGGGAGGCTGTTTCCGAAGGACCCCCGGCCAAATACAAATACAAATACAAAGAAAGGAAACTAATACAAACTAAACTCACACACACCCAGGGGTCGAACCCTTGATCTCCTACAAAGGAGACAAGGGTTCAACCCACTGCACCAACATGTTGTTGGCCACCTAAACCGATGATCACGTGGTGAATCTATATATCTTAATTTCAAAATATGTCCATATCTTATGGATACTATACAATAGGTTTTTCTTTGTTTTTTTCGCAATACTTGACCCGGCTCCATATTGTTTTACCCAATTTTATTACCCATTTTCTCATGGATATTACCCATCTGATCTCCTATTATATTTTACACTACAAACATATTTTCTGGATATTACTTGACCCGGATCCATATAATACAACCCAATCATTTAATATCAAATTTTTTCATATCTTTATAATCTTACCCAGCACGACTCATTTGTTTCAAAATTCAAATTCACATCTTATATTTTGACATCGACCAAAACTATGCTATAATCATTCAAATCTTATATGGAGTTTGATTTCAAAATTTTAACCTAAACTATATTGCGACATCGTTGATTTGACATGGAAAATACAGGTTAGTACATGATCTTCATATATATCGATTTGATTTCTCAAGTACGATCGTAACCCTGCTTTCAACAGGTCGAAAAAGAATTCCTCTTGGATTGTTCGGACAAAAGCTGTGATCTAATCTCTGTATTCTTCTAACTCTTTTGTGATCTGTATTCATATCAAACAATCTGTTGAAAAGAAAGGTATGTATGGTTAGTGTTTCAGTTATCGGAAGATTTTCTTTGTAGAATATCACAATTTTAAGCTTCGTTTTATTCACACACGGGTTGTAAGGGCAGGCCTTTGGATCCTCTATCTCATTTTTCATTTTATTTCATTACTAATGTATGGGTGATTCTTCTATAATTGTTTGATTGATAGTTATCATTTTGATTTTGCATTCCTACTGTTTGATATAAGTTCTGAGAGAATTATCTATTATTTTTTCGTGCTTGACCTCATCGCTTCAATTGTTTGAATGAATACAAGTGGATGGGTTGTCTTTATAATTATAATTGCTTGGTTTTAAATTTTTTTGGTTGAATGAGTTATTCTAATTTCTTATATGTTAAGCAATGGTGAATGACTTCTCAATACTTTTGAGTTCTTGCAGTCCAAATGGTTAATTAATCTTGATTTTATATCTTATGTATCTATATTAGTCTAAATGCAAATGTTTCATTTGAGATTATTTCCTTTATTCATATCATTTAAAGTTTGTTACTTAAACTGTTCATTTAACTATGAGATGGCCAGGATGTGCTTCGAAAGGGCAGTTGGCACATTTTGGGGAAAATTGGCAGAGGCTTCTCTGAATCAAGCAGTTGCCCGTATGAAGGAGCCAAATTCTGAAATAACTAATATCTCAAAAAGGTTGCTGAAATTTATTATGCCATTGGGAATGCTGAATCTGCAACCTGATTGTTCATTGAGATAGAGGAATATGAAAGAGCTGGTATCAATTATTTTTTGTGTTTCATTTGTTTACTTTTGTTAGTTTTGTGGTAAACATCAATTACAATGATTGTTGGTGCAATGGTATACATATTATTTGAAAAACTTCATGGAAGTACTGAAGTTCACCAATTTTGGACATTGAAAGTGTAGGTGTTTGCAGTAGCTCGATCACTGTTCAAATATCTACGCACATTTTGAGAAATAAAATTAATATATACTTTTGTATCAAGCACATGGGGATTAATCTCATGCTTTTTAAATTAATTGAAAATATGTTCTCTCGTGTGCTATTCTGCAGGGGCTTCCTCTCCTGTCATTCCTGTTAATGCTGGAAGTAGGACTGGTTAGGCCATGGACAGGGTTCCAAATCAAATTCAGTGTCACACATTAGTTCATAGCCTGTGCGGGCATCATTGAGTACGACTGCTGGTGGTTCAACCATTGGATATTTACAACCATCCTGCTGACCCTAGGAGAGGAATGACTTACTAAGATGGCTGTCACTGTAAAGCCCAAGGTTTGGAACTAATCTTATTTCATGTTGGTGTTATCCTAATCCAGTTTATTGTACTCTTCTAAAGTTGGTAAGATAATGGTGTAGTTTAATGTTTTTTTCTAAGCAAAAGTAGTGAATAGATTACTGACTTCTTTTCCCTCTATTATGTATTTCATTTGTTTTTGTTTTTCATTGCAAAAGAACAAACTGCTTGATGGGTTGGGTATGAGGAGATATCGTTAAATACATTCAACCAGTTATGAGGCTTAAGTTTTAAGGTGTGAAATTATTGATTGTTTTCTTTATTTATTGTTTCTGATTTATGTATGTATAAAAGTTCATATTTATTTCTTATTGGTGTTCATTTTTATTCCGTGAAATCATATTATCTTCACTTCTTTTTCTTAATAGTTATCCAGTTCAGATTTTTGAAGTATTCTTACTATCTTCACTTGAATTATCATAATTTGTATCTCAAATCGTTATTACTAAAGTGAATTAATAATAAGAATACAACCTAAACTGAACCGTTATCTATTTTTTTCTTATTATATATGTTAGAGTTATTTGTGATAAGGCGAGGTACTATATGTAGTCATATACTTATTTTATAGATGATAGGTACACAAGTCCTAACCGACCTTTATCACGGAAATTAATCCGAGTATTTGAATATCCTAACCAACTTCCCACCTTGATTTGTTGTATAAATATAGTTTAGAGTTCTTTGGCATTGGCTCTGGATAAGGGAGTTAAGGATGAGATCAAAGCAACATGAGAGAATGTCTTTATCAACAATAATTATTGTAAACCAACATTAAATAACTTATGATATATATCTGTATTTCTACTGAAATGATAAGGTCTATATTTTTCATTTTTTAATTGTCAATAGTTTCTGTGATTATTAATGATAATATAATTATAGATTTAACAATCTGATGATCAACAGGTTAATGGAAGTGGTCAGTTGATAAGAGTGGATGAGATGACTGGGCATGTGGACACATTATTAAGGATGTTCCAAATGCACATTTGCGACACTTAATCATAGAAAATAATGACAATCATATACTGGAACGTTTACCAGGGATACTCAGGAGGTATAATAGGCGATATTCTTGGATAGTTTCTCAGCTTTTGCTTTTATAACGGGTTCTTTATTTTTATTTTGCAGACCTCGCTCCTTCTATTACCGTTTAGGATATAGGATTTTTTGTGTTGAATATTTTTCTACTTTTATTCTAGGAAAATACACGCTACTTTTCGGTTTGAGTAACTAAAGATTAATACCACAATTCAAATTCTTGCTAATCCCAAAATCTTGCATATATCTTAATGGTATACACACGCAATGAATTCAAATTTTGTGTCATGATTATTGCTCTTTTTTTCAAATTTCAAATTTCAAATTAATGATTGATTACATGTATTTCTTGATTACAAAAACCTTATACCAAACGTATATGAATTCAATATCTTATTTTTTAGGAATTGGTCTCTCTTTTATTTTCATAATTTTTCTTTTTCGTCATCTCCAACATCTCTTTTTTCGTTATTTTAGTATTGATTTTTGTGTTGATTATATATGTTTGTGTTTATATATGTTTGTTGTTTACTTATATTTGATTTGGTTTATGTAGGAGAATATGATAGGTTAATGAATCTTAAATTAGTGCTTACAATAATTGTTATTCCTGGTATGGAGATAGAGCACACTTTTTATGTACAATTTATTTGTGATTTTAGTGTTGTAATTAGTGTCTTTTTGGGATTTTATATATGTTTTTGATATGTGTGTTGAGATATTCTAATGGCTTCTCAAGAATTGAATAGTTATGTCAATCGAATGGGTAGATGTTTCAGCCTGGAATGAGGGTGCCGCCACCGTAGATGCCTCTGCCTCAGTTTGTACAGAGACATGGTGGACCGCCTGGACCGTATCCTATGCCTCCACCGCCTTAGTATGGGCAGAGACCCATGGCCGCCTTCGCGGATGATGAGAGGACCTCCGCCTAGGGCTGGAGGTATCGCCGCCTCCTGGTGGTGTGTTTGGACCGCTGAGACCTGGGATGCCTCCACCGCCTAATCCTCAACATCAGAATCAGCAGCAACAATGATTTGGTAATTTTACTTTGATTTAATTGCCTATTGCTTTTTTTTTTTTATCATTTTGCCTCTATAGTTTCATGATTGCAATTTGTAATGGATTTAAGGGCTTATTTAAAGAGTTTGTCAGGCTTTTTGTGAATCGATACCATTGATAACGAGTACGTAGGCCCAAATAATTAAGTATTACTTTTTCTTGGATTCTTTTTTACTTTTAAAATCTTTTAGATGCTTGGATTTAATGTTTGATTCTTTTTCTTGGATTCTTTTTTACTTTTAAAATATTTTAGATGCTTCGATTTACTACTTGAGCTTGCAATTTCATACTCAACTTGATTGCTTATTTATTCAAAATATTGGTTTTTTATATACTTTGCAGCGAAGATCCTTCCCTGTACACATATAGTTTTATACAAATAGTTGTACCCGGTAAATCAGGTACACATACACGCGCTTTATACACAATATCAGATATACATCTCATATTCACCCATGTGATGTGACATTAATTTCTCAGTTTGAATATTTGATATTTCACTCTCTTTTATGTTTAGGTTATTGTTCCTTTAATCCACGATTTTTCTTTATTTGATTTATTTAATAGGTCTTACGAAGATGGGTTTTATGTTTACGAATATTTTTTTCCTCCTCTTTTGTTTATGTTTTGATCAATGTTTGATACTTAATAGATGTTGATTCTTTACAGATAAAGCGAACATGGATATCTCCAAAATTTCCACATGAATAAAAATAAACATTAGCATTGAAGAAGAGCTTACCTTGTAACTTTTAAATTGAATTTTAAGGTTTAAAGTTTGTAACTTTAGTAATGAATAGGATTTTTAGGGCTCTAGAGAGAGGAATGCAAGCTACAGTTGTGAAGCAAGGTGGTAAAAAGGAAAAATTGGTATTTGAATTGTTCTCTCTCCCGAACTGTGAAATTGACTCCAAATATTAACGTGTTAATGTCCAAATAATGTTAACTCAGTGTCAATGTTTTATCAAATTGGTTTGAATGTGCAGGTGGTCAAGAGAGTTGATCTCAATGCGCACAGGCAGAAGCACTGGAATTGGAGATCAGAAGGAGATCCGATGCTAAATGGAGCTTATTTTACTCCATCTGGTGCTGGAGCTTCAGCCAGCGCTTCGGCCAGCTATGCCAGGATCTCAAGTTTGAACTCAAATTTGAACTTTTTCCTTGCTTAAATATTTCAAGCATGACTATTAGAACCTCTGTTATTTTAGCAAATCAAAAAGATGTACTTTGACATCTTTTGGCATCAAATTTGAGTTCTCCACTCTCTATTTTTTACTCTGCCATCAACTTAGATATCTCGGGTATGATCAGAAGGAGATATGAAGTTTGCAAAATACAATTTTGAATATTTGCGATATGATTATAGTAAAAAAAACATATATGGCATTGCAGCGGTGATGAATTCTGAAATTGTAGACACTCTTATGTCTTGGCTTTGGTAGGTTGGTAGATGTGCATAATTGTTCATGACATTCATCGCAGGCTTTGTCATAGCTTTCATGTTGTCTGCTAATCCTCTCTTTATATTAGGTGTTGGAATTATGATACTTTTTATCTCCGGACAGCTAATGCAAAAGCAGCGAAAATAGTTGAACAAACAATTGTTCAATTCGAACGGTATGTCATTTTTGCTTTGACAATTTGTTTCTTCCTTTTATGCTGGCTTAGATTGCTACCTAGCCACATCCATCTTTCTTAAGTTTATTTATGTAGGTTTTTTAAGTTTAGTCCAAGAATACGTCTTTGTTATCTGTTGGATTTAGTATAGAAATATGTTGGATTTAGTTTAGAAATACAGGAAATTTGACCACTGAACAACTATGATAGCTGCTTGAACCTGAGCATCGTCCTTTGTGTCTTTACGGTAAATTTCGATCTTTTTAGTTTTATTGCTATATGATTCCTTTACTTTTCGACTATTTTGATGTTGATGATTTGTCAGTTTTGTGAATTATCTTCCCAATGTTAATAAAGAGCGCATTTTTTACATATTCGGGTGAGTTTGCAATTTATATCTTCAAGATTATATATAGATTTGTAAATTTCAATGGCTTTTATTCCACTATTATTCTTTTCAGTTTGAACTAATTGAATGCCGCCTAGGCCTGGAGGGGTCCGGATCCTCTGTCCCCTTCCTCCGTGTCCCCCTTGTGTCCCCTGCTCTTTTTAGTACAAAAAGAGTGCCCCTGCGGGGCCCATTTTAATAAATAATAAAAATGGGCTCCACAAGAGCATTTTTTTTGTATTAAAAATAACAGGGGACACAAAGGAGATACGGAGGAAGGAGGAAGGAGACAGAGGATCCCAGCTCGGCCTGGAGGTGAAGTTGGAAAAGTAATTATGGAATCTTCTCAGTCTTTCATCTTTATATGAGGACATATTACCTAAATTATGTTGTTAGGAATTTGACGTACTGTAAGCCTTACTCGAGATGTAGTAGCAAGGGTGAATACAGTTGGAACTATTAGTTTTGCTGATGAATCATCAATTGTTGGCATCACTATGGTAACTATTCTAGCATATTAGTCACAGAGGTGGTTCTTACATAAAAGTATTTTATTCGAAGCTAAATTAACATGTGTCATGTTTCTGGGGTACAACTTAGCTGGCATAGTGAATCTTGGTTGAGATCAAGCTATTGAAATTGTATGAATAATAATGGATGATAAATATAATAAAAAAGTTGGAAACAATGCTTGCTTGAGCTTGGCTCATTTAAGATTAGCTTGAAGTTATCAAGTTCAACTTATTTGTATGTGATAGTCGAAAATATTTACACTTATCAACGATGTGAATTATAATAGCAAACTGGTGTGTGGGTTGCCTTTGTTAGTGGGTTGCCTTTGTTAGTATCATGTCATTGTTGAGCTTTTAAATTTATAACATCATATATCAGTACGCTTGAATTGGTCTTGAGCACTACAGGATGTCCATTCTGGGTAGCATATCATTTTTTACATCATGTTCCAGTGGACTTCAATAAACGATGATCCAAATGGTTGGCAACAAACTTAGACAAAAGAACAAAAGATGGAAGCCTGTCAACTATGCAACTCAAAGAGAAGACTGGCCTAAAATGGACAAGTAATCGGGGACTTTTGCCTTCATTTTCATATGGTTCATCTTTATCCTGGCAGTCATGTTTGTACAACTATAATATGGTCAAGTATGCAGATTGGATCATGATGAATAGGCAAACAACTAGATCATATAGAGAAAGACCATCTGCCATGGCATGAATGCAAGGGAGCCGGTGGCATTGAATCACTAGATGCTTCTCTTTTTTAAATTACATTTTTAAATTAAAAAGTATAATATTATCATGATCCCGATTTCCATAATTTGCATGTTAGATTTCATAATTTTATATAAAATAATGAATATTAAATGAAAATTTTAAAATATTTTTTTTGCTATTTATGTAAAAATAATGAATTTTAAATAAGATTTTTTATTTTAAAAAATTGTATTTAAATGTTAAAATTTTGATTGAAATTGTAAATAATTCAAGCGTTTATAAATGTCATTTAATAAAAACAAAAAAAAAGTCTGAATAAGATACAAGTTGTAAATTTTTTTGATTAATTCTTTTAATAATTAAGTCGAGGTGTCGTCGTGAGGCGACGCCGAGTAACACTTACAAAATATAATTTTACAATTAAATTCTTTTTATATTTTAATATTGTACTCCCTCCATCCATTTCATTTCTTTACACTTTCTATTTTGGGTCGTCCATTCCATTTCTTTACATTACTAAAAATAGTAACTTTTAACAATAAAATACATTATTACATCCACTACTTCATTCCACCTTTTCAACCCTTTACACTATCACACCCACTACTTCACTTATTTTAACAATAAAATTACTATTACACCCATTACTTCATTTATTTTAACAATATTACATCCACTATCTTGGTTTCCGTGCTAAAAGCAAATGTAAAGAACTCAAAAAAACGGAGGGAGTAGCAATATAATATTATTTGTATAATATAAATTAATAAATACGATAAGTTATAAATTATTTGATAAATTTAATGATGTAATTTCAACATTGCAAAAATACAAGGATGTCTTAAATAATTTTATAAAAAGAAAATTTTTGTTTTTACATATTTATGTAAAAAAAATTATTGATTCTCAAATATTAAATGTGTCTTTTATACTTTAAAAGTCACTGAAAATATAAGTTTTTAAAAATAATTTATTAATCACTTTATCTATATAAGAGATTATTACTCTATATATAATTATAGCTCCAAAAATTAGAAATAATTTATAAGCCTACTTGAAAGTTATATTTAACAAAAATGACTTAACGTGAAAAATTGTCAGGTATAAAAATGACTTAAATTTTTATGTAAAATAATGATTATTAAATGAGATTTTTAAAATAGTTTTTCTATTATTTACTTAAAATAATGAATTTTAAATGAGATTTTTTATTTTAAAAAATTTTATTTAAATGTTAAAATTTTGATTGAAATTTTCAATAATTCAAACATTTATAAATGTCATTTAATCAAAACAAAAAAAATTATGAATAAGATAAGAGTTGTCAATTATTTTATTAATTCTTTGATATAAATAAATCGAGGTGTCGGCGTGAGTTCACACCAAGTAACACTTATAAAATATAATTTTTCAACTAATTTTAATTTTAATAAATCAATTAATTTAATTATAAATTTAAATTTATACTTATATTTTAATACAACAATATAACATTATTTGTATAATATTAATTAGTGAATACGATAAGTTGTAAATTATTAAATAAATTTAATGATGTAGTTTCAATAAATATGTACTCAGTTAAATCTTATACATGCAATTGCATGTACAAAATTGACAGGAAAGAAACTCTAAACACTAATTTGAGACATTACTTGCTAATTAATTATACCATATTTTTAAGTTACTCGACATCTAATATAAAATTAATGTTCTCTGTATTAACAAGTTTCAATAAGAAATTAAAAAAACATGCAATCATCTACATGAATAACCACAATAATTCTCAATACACTAATACTAACTTCGATCTGATGTTAATTACGGAGCAAGAAACACAATCTGAAGATTCAATAAAAGGCAAATTAAAACATTCACATATACTAGCCTCTATTTGGTATTTTGATGTATTGTTTTTAACTTCTTTTGAATTAAACCAACACTGTAATCCTTGATTTGAGAAAAAACGAATTAATATATGTAATTGATTATCTTCAGAACTTGATTATGGTACCTCTGATAGTGCTAAGTAGAGAAAGTTAATAAAGCTAAAAATAAATCTAATTTGGGATAGATACATTCTGTACAACATTAAATATTTTTACATTTTTTTAATTTTAATAATTATTAATGTCAAAATATCTTTTACACCATTAATTATAGTTAGTTAGTGGGTTGTAGTTGTTTTCTTTTATATTTTCATATATATTGAAATTAATTTGATTATACTTAAAATAAGGGTTCAATTCATATTTTCCTTATAATCTTTAAATACAATTTTATCGTATTAAGTATTTTTCCTATTTTTAAATACAAATTTTTCTCTATATTAAAAAATATTTTTAAATCATTTTCCTGTAATATTATAAACATCGATGAATTTATCGTCAAACAAACAAAACATTCAGCATTTATCTCAACGTTCCATTATACTCCATTTCGTACCAAGAAATCTATTTGACCAGAATCCCAGTTGCTTATAAATTCATCAAGGATATGGAATTCCAATTAATGCACCGTTAAAAATTGGTTCATAATTAAAATCGAAAACGGATATGTGTCTGTTCGGCAAACTCAAGTAAGGATATTGGTTTTAGTTAAACGGAGGTAACGGACACATGCACCGTTAAAATTGATTAAAATAATTTGCATTGTTTAATTAATAAAGTAAAAAAAATTCTCCTATTAAAAAAAAAGACCTGTGTGCGAAGCACGGGCATGAATGCTAGTTAACAATAACAGGAAGATAATTACAATTAATATGCTTATGACAATTCAACTAATTATTATGATAAACACGAACACAGATTGAACATGAGTAAAAATTAAAATATTAATATTAAGAAATAAATAAATATTATGTAATTATGTAGTTATAGAGGAGATCGAACCGAAATGAAGTTAAAAATATTAAATTAAATAAATTCACTAGTACAAAAATGACCTATTACGTCGCCTTTTTTGGTCTTTTACGTCGGTTTTTTGGCGACGTATACAAAGGCGTCGTATAAAGTCACTATCTTTTACGTCGCCTTTTTAACCGACGTATAAAGCTTCATATACGTCGGCTAAAAGACCGACGTATAAGATCAAAAAATGCGACGTATATTGTCATAAAAAGACCGACGTATAAGACCTAAACAGGCGTCGTGTAATGGCATAAAAAAGACCGACGTATAAGACTAAAAGGGCGACGTATAATGTCATAAAGAACGCCGACGTATAAGACTAAAAGGGCGACGTATAAGATACTTACAACCGACGTATTTGTGTTTTGAAAAATGACTATTTCCCCATGTTTATATTTGTATATAAATCAAAATTCCTGTTATTACAAACCAAAAAAATAGTAAAACTTGCAATGCAAATTTCTCACCAAAGTGACTAATTAAATTAAAATAATTATTATTACATGCTTGAAAATACATCTACATTAATATTTATAACTTGATCCAAGTAACAATGTTATACATTTAATTCAACATACATCATGACTATCTAAATCCAAAATATAGTATTTTGATATATGGTCAGCTATATAGCTTCTGTACATGTGCTCTGGCAAGCTGCGCAGCTTCAACTATTTGAACAATTTGTGAGAGTGCAATTTCCGAGCCAACATTAGTAGCTTTCACCAGCAAGCATCCATTTTCATTCATCGTACCACCAATAACCTGTAATGTTGTCGGCAAAAGACATATCTAACATTAATTAATGATACAAAACCAGAAAATTTCAATTGACTAAGAAATTAGGCAACTTCTGTACTTTGTCACCAGGTCTTTTAGCAACGGGCCTTGCTTCTCCTGTTATCATACTCTCATTCACATGGCTCTGACCATCAACAATGATGCCATCAGCAGGAACCTTTTCCCCTGGAACAATTTTAAGTATGTCATCCCGTTTAGTTGAGTGCTAATTTCTTCTTCAGATATGATATTCCCATCAACTCCATAGTTTAACAGGTGAGTTGTATCTGGAGCAAGATCTGTCAACTTTGCCAAAGCATCTGATGTCCTCCCTTTAGCTACAACCTCCAAATATTTTCCAAGGAGAATAAATGATATCAACATAGAACTAGTTTCAAAGAACTCACTTCCCTTAAATGTTGAAGAAGTCAGATGCTTTTATTAATACATATAGAGAATATAAGTAAGCAGCATTAGTGCCTAACGCCACCAGTACATCCATATTAGCGGATCTTCTTCTCAATGCATGATAGGACCCGATGTAAAATCTGGTAGAAATTATTTAACAGGGAGCCATCAGAGATGAAAGATTATTATCTCAGTATGGCCCTCAAAAAAATATTAATAATGACAAGCTACTGTCTAACAAAAAAATATGTACCTTCGACCAATAATAAATTGGACCGGACTGCTAAAAATCATTCTCAATAGCATCCCAAGGGTGAGCATATTATGAACTTTATAATCTAACTAATTTCTATAGGGAGGAAGCATTGGCAATACCATTGAGAAAATCAAAACAGGACCAGTAAGTATGCAGCTCCACCAAAATTGGTTTCTGTACATCTGGATTTCATGTTTCTTTTCTGTCTCTCATTGTCTTCAAGAGCTAGACCCACTACTGCTTTTTTGAATCCATCAACCATTGAAAGGGCATGCTCCACAGACTTGGAGCAGTTTGTGTATGCCATACCTTTAATTCTGAGCTGACATATATATAGAATCTCTTGCAGTCTTGTTACTATTAGGACCGGAGTTATTTTCCTTCGTAGGCGTAACAGGAGCTTGGAGCTTTGATGCACTATCATATATTGACGCCTTTGATGAAGAGATTGCAGGCTTTCTTGTGCTTGATGGTGTTAGATCTCCCATATTAGCATTGTTCTTGAATATTAGAAGTTGCATTAGACGATAACAATGAAGAGAATTTCCAACATAATGAGTTAATTAAGAGATAGTTGATGATGCATATATACCTTGGATAGTGTCCTTGTCTCTTTTGCAAATCTAAGAGTATTATACTTTTGTCCATTTGCATGCTTCTATGAGGAACCTACATCTGTAGAGTTCTCTACAATACCATCTTATTCTGTATTTACTTCTCCTTCCTTTACATCATTTCTCAGACTATTTGCTTCTGCAATAAAATCGAAGTGCTTAGCACGGTTAGAAAAGAACACCTCACCACTAGACATTCGATTTCCTTTGTCACATAACAAGACATATCTTTATTGAATTTTGCCAAATCTGAAACCATCTGATAATAGTTATGAATCTTCGTAAGACTGGGGTTATGAGAATCACGAGGCACTTCATCTTGCTAATTAGGTAGAACCGTGGAAGACTTCTTACTATAAGCAAATCTCTTATAACGAGCTTAAAAGTAAGCTTTCATAGCAGCAACAGTACCAGGCTTAGAGAGTTTCTGAACTTCTTCCAAACACCTATTTTGAGGAAAGCATGACCATTTTCGCCAATCTAGGTCTGACTCGTACCTCCCAAATGAATAGCACGATGTTAAGGCATGGTTATCACTAATTGTTGTCCGAGACTCCAAGTTCTATCATAAAATTCTACTATAGTTAAAATTTCGCAATTCTAAAATAAAATATACAAAATATAACATATTCCTTAAAATAAAATTTCAAATTTTCACTTCAGGAAAGCTGAAATAGAGAAATGAAAATCATATAGATATGAATGTAATAAAACAAAACTCTTTACGAGACAGAAGGACAGAAGAGCAGAACAACATGAGTGGCTCTTGCAATGTGAAAACTACACTATAAACTTACTGAACACCATTCCACAACTGAACGACGACGGGCCCGAAGATTATCCTCTATATCTTTGATTGTTCTAGCCTTGTTAAAGATCTCTGACGAAAGATTATTTTCTTGTTCCATTTCAGCTGAGGAAAGATATTATGGTATTCACATGAGTATAAACTACTACATATACACATCATGATACATATTAATGTATAATACTTTTATACATCTATGTTCTACAAGATTGTAACATTAGCACTACAAGATTGTAACATTAGCAAGTTGTTAACTGGAGTTCCTTGTATTAGTCCTTTTGGTTCTACTATCATAAAATGACCTTGCCTGCTTTTAGTTTAGTATTATAATGCAAAGCATACTTAAATATATTGTATATGAGGAGAGGTTATACCCAGATTCATCTATTTCACGATCTTCCAAAGCACTAAGCTTTGCTTTATTATCTTTTGCATTAGATGCATGAACACCTGAGGCTAGACAAACAGCAATCAAGAAGCATCCGACCCCAGGAAAAAGTATTTCAGCTTTATTAATTCTGTCATCCAAGTAGTAGTTCAAAGTTGTTCCTGAATCAAATGATAACCACAGTTATGCTTGCAGTGATCACTTCAGTCACTAATAAACCAACAAATGTCCAAGCATATTGTGTTGAGAGGTTTCCAAGACTAAGAACCACTCCACCAACCATTGCAAACAAAACACTTGGCCAGTTAGCCAGTAATAAGAACCTCAAGAATTTCAAAAATAGCTACTCAAGAACATACTATATGGGAATATGATAGGGTAATAAAAGGCGTTTGAAATCACACTAGTACAAAAACTGCCATATGCGTCTATTAAAAAGGTCATTTGCGTCTGTAGGAGTCACATAAAGTATAGAGTATTTGCGTCTGTTCCGCAAGAGACGTATATAGGTATTTGCGTCTGTTCTCAACAGACGTATAAAGTTGAAGAACAGACGCATAAAGTATAATTTTATGCGGCTGCTTAAGATTAACAGACGCATAAAGTTATTTGCATCTGCCTAGAACAACGCATATTGATATACAACAGACGCATAAACACAATTTTTTTTGCATCTGCTATGAATGACCAGACGCATATAGTATATTTTATGCATCTGTCTTCAAAGAACAGACGCAAAAGAGTCTTTTTTTTGTGGCTGTTATGCTAGAACAGACGCAAAAAGATGTTTTTTTTAATATTTATTTTGTATTTTAGCGCTATACCTGTCCATACCGATAATTCGAATGTATTACCCTATATTTTCACTGAGCACCTGTCCATGCCAATAATTTGCATGCATACATATATTTCTACTCGACCAAAAAATACCAAATTCAAGTCTAGCAAAATAATTAAAATTACTAAATTAAAAGAATAGAACAGTACTCAATTAACAAAAACCAACAATAATCTTAAATTTCAACTTGTTCCACCAGTACAAAGTTTCAGGACAATTAAAAAATCTTAACTTCAAATATTTTCACAAACTAACTCCATCATACCTACCAATCCTATACATGTTCATTCGTAAAATAATCGGCCCAAATGTCTCGAATTTCATCAATTTCCTGTCGAGTATAGGATGTCAACCTTCCAATACCCTACAAGAATATTTACATGACGAGATTAATTCATAGTCTACATATTTTCAATCATATATACAATTAAAAAAAGACATTTGCTATGGTTTTTCACATACCTTAGTCCAATTAGCCTCGCCATTCTTCCTATATTGTGACACTATGTCATACATGTACCTCATAACATAATAACCACACTCGGTACCTCCTTCTTGTTGAGGACACTAAATAACCAATTAAATATTTTATTAAAGAAGAAAAATAAAAAAACTTGGTATACAAAATAAAAATTATAATTAAAAGGGTATACCTGAAGATCTTCATGCCAATGCATCCTATTATCCATACTTCCTTTCTTCTTTCCATGTGGCCCAACATAAACTTGGTACGCCCTGTGAAATAAGAAAAAAGTTAGCCACTCACTTTAACAAAAAAAGAAAATATCATAATTATCCAAATTAGATTGCATTACTTACACTTTAAGAAATGCCTTTATGTGAATCTTTGTGGTTTTTCTCAAGGAATTGAACACATAAACACGACTTTCACGACAACAAATAAGGAGTAATATCCAGTGATTACTACAATAACCATGTTTAAAATTTGAAACTAGAGTCAGATATTTAACAATAGATGGTACAAGAGGAACAATATCGGTACATGTATTATGCTTACTCTTACAACACTACTACAAACAAGTCAATAGACATCGGCTAAAAACCGATGTCTGGCCATTTTGCAACCGATGTCTTTGTGGGTGTAGAGAAATGTCCAACCCCTTTCATATCGATTTTAAACCGATGTAAAAGAGTATCTATCACATCGTTTACAGGAACCTGACTGATGTTAGATACTATCTGTAACATCGGTTACTAGAAACTAACCGATGTCAAAAGAGTACTTTAGACATCGTTTTCTGTAATATAACCGATGTGTTTCATACATATTAACATCAGCTAGTCACCGATGTTAAAAGCATCAACAATGTGGCACCATTGTGCTTAAATTACATCAGTTTGTTTGGTGTTAATGATGTTACTGTGTGTAAATTACATCAGTTTGTTTAGTAATAATGATGTTACTTTGTGTAAATTACATCAGTTTGTTTTGTAATAATGATGTTACTGTGTATCAATTACATCAGTTTGTTTTGTAATAATGATGTTTCTACTTATTATAAACATCGGTTTCATTGAGTTTAACTGATGTGTTAGTGTTATAACAATACTAGCCAAAACAAAACAATAACATGCAACCAAAACCATTCCAAAATGAAAAACAACCAATAATGGTTCTCAAAAATATAATGGTTCTCAAAATATTAATTACCAAGTCAAAATGTCATTTCATCATTCAAATGACAATACCAAGTACTACTCGATCCTTACAAAATAACTATTTAATCCACATGAACTCCCTACATTTCATCCACAAAAACTAAAACTGACATGCATAAAGGCAGAGCTAGGTAGGTGACCACAAAAACTAAAATTCTCAGGAGGTTCACATGATGAAATAAAATAAAGACAGAGCTAGCTAGTACACAAATCTTTGGATGTATCCAAGAGCCTCGAGACACACGTCATCAAGCTGATCCTCCCTTGTGTAGGACTTAAGACTCCTAGGTGACCACTGTGCATAGTAAAAACCAAGCAAAAAATTAGCAATATATGAAAGATTAACATATAACAGGATAGTACTTCCAGTGCATATATGATATATCAGGTATTCACAGCAAGTTTTGAAGATAAAAACCAGCATTAAAGATGAAGAAACTGATTGGTCATACTCATACACTTAATTTACCGATATAACAGATCTTCCAGGATGTCAAACTGCAAAACTTACATTAAGTTATATATACATAATGGAAGTTTGAATAGATCAGTTCAATACAGTATTGTAAAGAAATCAATAGGTCTTATTTCAGGTTGGCTGGACAAAAGCATCATACTAAAGCCACCCTTTGACCGGGAGAGGTAATTAACCACCTTAATTGGAAACCAGAGTTTATGTAGCCTTAATATTTCTACAATGTTGGCTGAAGTATAAACAGATGTAAGCTTAATTCACTTTATTTAGGAGCCTCATGCACTGGGTAAGACCTTTATTCTGATGTATATAACATCGAGTGATCTACAAAGAAAAAGCCTAGGTTACTACTTTATTTAGGAGCCTTTTGCACTGGGTAAGACCTTTATTCTGACGTAAACACTCCACTACTACAACAATTGCAGGAAAAAGAATGATACTAAAACTGTTTTCTCAAGTCCTGCTTTAACAAAATGTAAAATCAGCATGTACACCATTATAGAAAAAAGCTCACGACTGAGTCTTGTACCTTTTTTCTGAGATTCCCTTCTCAGCTTTTGCTGTGGAGCTAGCAAGACTTTTAACTTATCAACCTGCAGAAGTTGTAAAAATTTGTTTTAGGTCAGTCACTGTCAGCATAAGCTTAACGACTCGGAAGTATTATTTGAGAAAGGAAATTTTCATGTGCACACCAACACCGTTAGTAATTTATATCTGAATTTCCATTTGGGGATTAATGGACTATTGATAGGCACTTACGTACTTTAACCACATGGTTTATACTCGACAAAGCTCCAACCTCATTAGGACATTAAATTCTGAGAAGAGAGTAAATCTAAGATGCATGGACACTTACTATCATTATGTAGATGCAATTGTAAGCATCAGTGTCAACCTCAATTGATTCTTTATATTGTCTTTTAAAGAAAGGCAAAAGAAACATATGCTGTCAAGTATAATTATGAGCCAAAAAAAAGGCAGATGCAACCAGTGTCACCTCCATTGTGAAAACAGTTGTTTCTTTGGATGTTGTTGCATGGCCTTCACCTTTAGCCTCTGCTCTTGCCACTATTTCATCAAGCTTTTTTTCAGCAAAGAAGCTTCAGCATCTATTCTGTGAAAATAAATCAATTAAACAATCAGAAGATTTGCGTTTATATTAAAATAATATATAGTAGCAGATTGACGACAAGTCACCAACAAGACAAGCATGTAATATCTACAATTTATTATAATATTTGGTAGATACTAAACTTGCAATTAAATCAGATAGGTTTCATGCTTGAAGAATGTGATGAATACTGAAATTGTTCAGCATGTATTTTACAACTTCGATTTTTAGTTATGTGATATGTGCTTAAGTGTGTTATAGCAATCAAACATACGAATTGTGAAAATACCACCACAAAGGATGAATCCTTTAAGTTACATGCCAGACAGAAAAGACCATAGTACTGAGAAAAAAGTTTTGTCCATGCAAATCTAATAGGAAAAGTTTTCCATAAGATATAATGATGTCTTCCCTAACGGCATCCTAACTTGCGATTTTGAATTACACAAAAACACAGCCCTCAATTATTACGTTAAATGATTACATTTTTAATATATGGTAGAACATTCAGGACTTTACCAAAACTTCATCTTTGTAGCTTGAAAAAGCTTTGGACAGATCCTGAATACTGCTCACTACTGCATGATGAAATTCTTTTCCACCAGTAAGACAGAACCTGCATGATTAGGCACATCATTTAATGAGTTTCTCATATAATGCTAAAATTATTGAAATTATGTCAAATTACTTGGAACCAAGTAAAGTTAACAAAGCTAATATAGTTAGAAAGCTCACCCAAACAGCAGTAGGAGTAGAGACACTTCTTCCTCGTTTGGTGCTTCGATAATCTAAAACAAATAGAGGATTTCTCCGTGGTTAACTTAAGTAACAGTAAAAGCCTATAACAATGGAGATAGCCCATAGCCTACCTTCAAGTAAGGTTGATTTTGTATATATCAACATATACAGACAAGAAACAAATGCAGGTAACTCTAGGTTATGTACTTTATTTCGTCAAGTTATTCTTATGATTAAAGAGACTAAAAGTCAATGAATTTTTAATACTACTTATGCTCGATTTTCAAAAATCACAATTTATCTTACCTTTTACGCTGCATTACTTCAAATAATTGAAATTATAAAAATTACTAGTTCTCATAGCTTTACGATACACAGCTTAAAAGGTGTTCCGCTCATATTCTAAACATTAATAAATTACGAAAAATATTCTAAAACAATTTTGCTTCTATCTAGCTGATACTATGGGAAAATACTAGATAGAATTCTTCTACCATTGATATTGTGATGCCCTCCAAAGCTTGATAGTAGAGAAAAACATCACGAAAATTCAGTGGCCGATGTCATAATCGTAATATAAAACCTGTCACAAGTAGAGAGAAACATATTAGACGATTTTATTAAGAGACATACATATTATAGACATATCAAAGTTTCAACAAAAGTGACAGAGAACAAACAAAGAGAAAACGAATTAGAAAATTAACAACTCGAACCCAAAAATCCCCAATTTAGAATGTAAAATCAAAGTAATAATGCGAGTTTACTTACACATATAGGCTTACTCACTTACCGATTCAAGATTTTAAGCAGTAAACAAATGAATTTGTGAAGTGAATTGACCAATTAACAATTGAAGCGCGGTTTGAGAAATTAGGGTTACGAGAGTGAGAGAGAGAGAGAGAGAGAGGGGGAAGGGGAGAGAGGGGGGGGGGGAGAGAGAGAGATGGAGAGAGAGAGAGAGAGAGAGAGAGAGAGGGTGGTTGTCGAGAGAGGTGAGGTGAGGGAGATAGCCGTCGCCAGAGAGAGAGGAGAGAAAGATAGATAGTTTTTTTTATTTTGTGTGAATAGAGGTGTAGCTTGTTGGGTGTAGTTTGTTTTTGTCCGAAAGAGCTCAAAAAAAGGGGGGGAATTAGGGGGGAAATAAAGGGGGAATTAAAAAATTGGTTAAGGGGGGAAGTTAATTATGTGGGCACGGATTGAAATTTTTTTTTAGCCTACTTTAGACATCGGTTGTTTTTTGACTGATGTCATAATATATTAAAGACATCGGTTGTACTACTAACCGATGTCATTGATATTTCAGTTAAATGCCAATGACATCGGTTTGCTTTCAATGTGATTTCATAATATATCAAAAACATCGGGTTTTTTTCGACCGATGTTAGTGATAGTTTTTACATCGGGGACATCGTGAACCGATGTGAAAGGGGCGATGTCTATTCTATTTTTTTTAATAGTGAATGTAAGGTGCCAAGATAAAATGTTTCGTTCCCGACTGTAACATAATATCAGTCATGTAGCTAGTTATTCGATCTGGATTTTTACGCACTAATGCCAATGCTGAGGGACACATGAATCCGAAATCAACAACATTATATTCCTTGCACAATTTATGAATGTACCTTAAATGTAACACATAAAAAAAATTGTGTTAAAAGATAGTTTGTATGACTCACATAAAAAATATATATTTATAGACTCACATCATAAAAATCTGTAAGATTGGTATATTCAAGCGACTCATCCTCAAAAATTCAGTTATATCTTCACGTGCCACTGAGATGGGTTGTCCTTCAACAAGATTACACTTGAAAACTTCATGATCCTTATCAACACTTGTAATGTCAGATTTAGTAGGCAACATAATCACATCATGCAGATATTTACAGGGTTCACTCAGATTTTGAAATTCTGCATCACCATTGATATCAATCCGTTCATGCTTTTGATTATGGGTAGCCGACCCTTTACTAGAAACCTTTTTCTTTATTTGTTGGACTGTAGTTTTCTCAGGTGCAATAGGATCCTAATTAAATGGATAGCAAAAAATTAAATTTTTTTGAAGAAAGAAGAAAAAAAATGCAAGATTATTATTTCTAATGGAGACATGTAATTTTTTTGTAACATTCATAACTACAAAATTAATTTGAAATTATTACCTGTCCCAACAGAATGAGATTCTTTGGCTATTGAATAAAGCTACCACTTGCATCCCCTACCAAACTGTGCTCATTGCATGGCACCGGAAGAGGGGTTGTTATATATTCACCGAAGACATCATCAACACACACTTTAACATTACCTGGCTCTATTTGTATGCCGTGAACCATGCCAGCCCCTGGTAAAATAGATGGAAAAACTGTCCCTCTAGCCACGATCAGTTTTTTAGATTTAGATGTCATCACACAAAGGCGACATGGAGTGGGTTTCTGCATTACATATAACATAATTTTAATTAACCAAATGTGTTCAGGCAGAAATAGAAGCAATCTACACTACGGAAACTAATGCCTGGAAAAACAAAGAAGCAAAAAATACAATACCGGAGTAAACTATATTAATTATACGGATTTTTACTGCTGTTAATAGACAGGAATGCAGTAGTGCCTTATGGTGGGAAATAAACTTGGAAGAAATGCAGAAGTGTGTCTCTCTTCATCTGGGAATCATGCACAAGCTAGACTATTTTTCTTTTTTATCTCAGTGGTAACCCATATTTCAATCATTTCTTATACTTGAGTGTAACTAACGAGAAAAAAAAACATATTAAAATTGAAAAAAAATATGTGAACTTGTAGTCTTAATCCTATAATAATGATCAGAGATATTGATCATTATATGCAATGAATTATCATACATGTCTAGGATTATCCGGTTCATCAACCATTTCTGTTGCCTCTTCCTTTTCATGATCATAGGACAAAAATCCCCTTTCATCATCATATTCATAATTTATCAGAACTATTTCACCATTATTTCTAAAACCTACGGGCCACCAATTTTGTCCAACTTTATTAAGATCAATGGTAACCTTCTTCGTCCAAACCTCGTTCATTTCACCGGCTTTTTCTAGTACTAATATGTCATGAATAAATGTGTCTGTATTCGCGTCCAGATAGACTACAGACAGTTGTACTTCACAAAAATGTTGAACAAGATTAAAACTAGAGATATGACTCTGAGAGCTATCAAAAGCATATTGTGGCGGTATCAAAATCTCTCGAACCGTCTCATTGTCCATGTCAAAACAAACAACTACTTGCATGAATACTGGCTTCTTAATCCCTATCCAATACACAGCACCATTTACAACTACTGAATTATATAATTGATCGTAGCTATAAAATTGGGCAACATTATTAACAGGAACTGTGGTCCAAGAATGAGTACTTAGACTATAAACATAACTATTTCTCTTTTTTATCTCAGTGGTAACCCATATTTCAATCATTTCTTATACTTGAGTGTAACTAAAGAGAAAAAAAAACATATTAAAATTGAAAAAAAATATGTGAACTTGTAGTCTTAATCCTATAATAATGATCAGAGATATTGATCATTATATGCAATGAATTTATAAAGGCACATAACAGTTATATTTGTCAGGGGCTAACAAAAATATTTGGTACAAAAATATTAGAGAAGCAATGCACAAATAAGCTTCTTCTGGGATTTCAAAATTTAAAAGGAAACATCTCTTACAATTAAATATACCTGAATATCCAATAAAGGATCCGAAGTGTTTGGCTCCACTGATTGGCAGCTGCTTCTAATTAATTCTTTCGGTGGGGTACTAAGCTCAATCCCAAAATTATTAGGAAGTGGCATACCAATTTGCTTGAAATGATCCAAGATGCCTCGTAGCTTTGTATGCATCTCATTAACCTCGTTACTATATTTCGCATGCATTTCGCTGATTTCTTTATTATACTTCACATGAATCTCACTGATTTCCTCCTTGCACTCCTCTTTCACTCTCTTGGTAATCGTAGCCAAGTCATCTACTGAGACAATCCTGCTACTTTGCGTATTTTTTTGTGACCCAAACACATCCCTGATACAAGCTCCTCCCCCAATTCCTCTAACATGTCCTCCATGCTCCTTTGTTTCAAGTGCACGTGTCAGAATATCATCATGACCGTGCGGACTCCATGATCCTTCAGAAATTTTACCCTTCCAGGCTACCTGCTCCAAAATCAGGAGATTAGTTAGTATATGGTTCCAAAGGCACCCAAATTGCCAATACTAGTAAACTCAGTACAACTAACCAAGAAATTGACAGACTATAATTCCTGTAAGAATTTATAATCCTACTGTGTTAAACCTGATTAACCTCTACATGATTAATCACAAACCTATCTCATTTTTACAATACTTGAAAAGATTTGCATAGAAAAAAAAGTCAGAAATAGAGCTAATCCAATTTGCAAGAAGTCAGAATACTTCTTATTATTTGTTGGATGAAGTTATATGTTAACATATAGAAGTAGCAATTTACCATTTTTTCAAACACTTCCTTAGTGGAAGAATTGGGAAAATAATAACCTTCTCCCTCCTTCTTCTTGAGTCGTGCTCTAACCCAATCAAAACCACGACCTGTATAATCATCAGATAATATGGATGCATCGATGCATTCAGATTGAAACAAATGAGCAATAGGGTCCTCTTTAAGCCACTCTATCCTTGCTTCTTCATAGCCACCCTTTCCCAGATGATGTGAATGTTTGTTGTTTTTTTGACGTTTTTGTGCTTTCTCACGAATTTCCTGTTCAAAAAAATGTAATTAACTGAAGAACTAACATAAAAACAGCTTTTACCTAAAAATTTTCAAAAAAATAAACAAAACATATTACATAATTATGTCACCTTAAATTCAGGAGTTTCTTTGGCCTTCTTAAACATTTCCCACTGTTCTTTACTAATGTAATCGTATTTCTCAGATGGATCTTCACCTTCAAACAACCTATCAACCATCCGTGACTTAAAATCCTTCTACAAGCTCCTAACATTCTTCATTACTCGGTTTTTATGTTCATCATCCTTAATATTCCACTCACCCTAACAAAGTTCATATTCCCCAAAACACATTAGAATTGCTAGCTAATCCCATTACAGTATATTAAATACAAGTTCATATACGCATATAGCAAAACCATCCCAACAAGATAAATACATTCATTGCCTCAAACCAAAATAAAAGCAGAAAAGAAAAAATGCATTCTTAAAAATTCAATCCTGATCATATAATCCGTAAAACAAAAACAAATAACATAAGCCTATAACATTGGTATGATACATTCTGGGCATCTCTAAATGTGGCTACGATCATATCAACAAACTCCATTATTCAAAAGCTCAATAAGGGCTTAAACTAGTGTAAACAAAACATAAGCAGAAAGCTGACACAAACTAGCTACACTTGAGCAGAAATGCTATCATATATTATCCTTACACTTTATCTTCGTAAACCTAGTACACGACGAGAACTAGCTAGCAAAACAACTAGCTAGCTAAATAAGTGCCAACCAGTGTGCTAAGAGTTGGGAAATGGAGACGCTGCAAGTTTACCAGGTTACTTGTAATAGTAAGTGAGTACTACGAAGAATTAGGCAATTAATGCTGAACCAGATTAAAACCTGACGAGTCCAAGTACTCACCCCATTTTCCGATATTTGAAACATTGGTTACGACTTACGAATTAATGGCTAAACTTTCAAGGTAAAGAGGTTTAAGCAAAGAAATTGGTAACAAATTAGGACCAGAGTTAATAGAGAACCTCTTTCGGCCTTTTTAACTATAACCACTAAATTTTTCATTCCACATGTGTTTAGATGAAGAAACAAATTCCGTTAATTTGACTGTCTGTTCTAACTACGAAAGGATTAATAATCTTACACTCTCACCGAAATTACAAGCCTTTAGCTTATTACATTGGTCAATTTATCTGATAACTATCATTAAATGGAGATAATAGTTCTTACTCGTTCATTATATTAACTTGCGACAACATGATCAAGAAAATGAAAAGAGGAAAACTTTCCATAAAAGATACTGTAGTACTTTTACGCACATTACAGTTTAGATCTACAACCCCATTCTCATAAAATTGTATACTCATGCATAACCAGAATCAAGACACTTGTTTCTTTTTACTTTTTATTTTTATTTTAAACAATGATAAAAATGATGGAAGCAAAAACTTATATATAAACTTTATAAGGTACCCCTCTAATTATTAAATACGGTTTTATCGCAAATCTATAATCTTTATTTCATTCATCATAAGTACTAATTCTGTAAAAGGGGGAAAACAAATAATAATCCCTCATTACTTCAGAAATTGACGGAAATGATATATGATCAACTGCACGCACTGTTTCCACCCAAAAAAACATAATCATTGGCATTCCACCAGATTGCTTCTATCAAACCAGGACTTCTAGCAGAACGTTTGATTTGCAAAGCCTGCTTCATTTTCCTGTTCATTGACACATTCATCATCCCCCCTCCCCCCAATAAGTCCACAAAGATATACCCCACTAGTAAACTTAAACAGATGGCTGGACAAAGAGTTATTTTATCATCTATTGTCTATAAAAGGGACATAATTAAATTCACCAAATACATGAAACAGCTTGATTAAAATGAGGAACATGTGATTTAACAACCAGGCTGCATATAAGAACACAAGCCTGATCATTCGGGTAATTGCATATTTAAAACAGTTAAATCACGTATTATGCTAAAACAATGTGAACAGAAAATATAGTGTTTGATATTATCTACGCAAGTTGATAGGACTCAACATTGTAGCCTAACTATAACTTACTCTATGAATTTTACAAAAGAACCGGACTGTTATAAGCAGTGCAGGGTTACTCGACAAGATTTTGAAATCAAAAATACTAAAGGACTCAATTGTACAAAACATAAAAAGTAAAAGTTTTAGAAAAATGTACGAGATTTTAAACAGAGGTAGAATCACGGTATTTCGTTAAATGGTGAATTTAATATGATTTTTACAAAAGCACAGACTTGGCAAAAAGAACATAATTTTAAAACTTTAGAGATTACTCTACTAAAATTGATGTAACTTTTACTCGATTAATGAAATGGTAAAAAAAAATTTTGAGAGGAAACTAGATTCCATATAGAATAAAACCACAAAAGAATCATCATACATATAAGTCTCCACACTGCATAAAGCAAGACTATAAAAAAGTAGTAGAAAAGCAGCTCAATTAGACATTTAGCACCTATGTACTTTAAACGACCATATCTATATCAGCTTGATTAATGATAAAAAAAATGCCCTGTTTTTGACAGTGTTAAAAATTGAACTAAAAAACATGCGATGAATTTCTCAAAATATGTATACCTTGATATCCTCCCAAATTGTGTTTTTCAGCCCTTCGTTTACATCTTTCCAACTCTTGATATTGATATCTACCTTTTGTCGACCAATAACTCCTATATAAGTCGTGAACTGATTTTTCCACTTTCCAGGTTTTGGTTTACCATATTCGTCCAGCTCAATGGTCTTGTCAACATCTTTGTTGGCAGTTTGCTATTTCAGCTTCTTGCATACAGTTGGACCACGTGTTCTTTTTTTTGATTGATTTTGAGTAGAATTTGAACTCTCTTCCATTAACAAATCTGAAAACAAAAGGACAGAAAGTTCAGTTTTTAAGCAACATATCATAAATATTTATAGAAAGTAAGATATGAAAGATTAAAGGCATGCTACAGACCTAACAGAATGCAAGAACTCTTCATTAAATTGACAAATCAATTTTCTTATAATAATTGCAATTAGATAGACTATTAACAAATACAAATGAGCATAAGGCATGTGAGGCAGCTAAAAGGTTTACACAAAAGCTTCTAAATCACATAACTATACTGCTACAAGATACAGTTTATTTAGACATAGCGGTATGAAACATAAATATTATTATACCTTAGTATTCCAATTACAAAATTATGCTTAATCAATCCACATTCCTTCATCATGGTCATTCCGAGCATAATGTGCATCAGAATTCTCACCCTAATATGAGGTGGGGAAGGTGGGCAGCCCTATTGAAAAAGGGAGATTTTCGTCAAATTGGTTGTACTCCTCTTCGTCTACAACATCATCAATACCGAGAATTCGTCTTTTGCCTTGAACAACAATTGAACATTTAGAATCAGCGGGGTCTTGAATGTAAAATACTTGCTTCACTTGTGTTGCAAGTATAAAGGGATCATCTTCATGACCAAAGCGACTGAAGTCCACTAAAGTGAATCCTAACTCATCCTCTCGAACACCACGTCGGATATCAAACCACTTACATTTAAATAAAGCAATCTTGAAGTCTCTATAATCAAGCTCCCAAATATGTTCAATAATTCCATAATAAGAATTTTTCACATCTCGTGAGTGAGTGTTACTACTTCTATCAATTTCTATTGACAAAGCTTCCACACATACTCCGCTATTTTGCATAGCACTTTTTCCATCTTGATGTTGGGTATAGAATGTGTATCCATTGACATCATAACTTTCATAAGACCTCACAAGCACTCCAGGGCCATAGGCTAGCCATTGTACAGTATTAGAAATTTGACTATGTGTTTTTGATATGAGAGACATTACTCGCTCTTTAAACCATCCACCAAACATGCGATTGTGCTCATTTATTACCCACTTGCGATTCTTAGAAGGATGCATTTGGCAAATTTGGGTTACATGTTCCTCCAAATAGGCATTAACTTCTGTCATGTGTTATAGGACAAAGAGATGAGCTCTATTCAGAATTTCAGCTCCAGGAGAGATCATCTTTAGGCCCAGTGTACCATGACCTTCAAGTCTACCCTCGTGACGAGATCTTGGAACTCCAATAGGATCCAGGCTTGCTAAATAATCTGTGCAAAATTCAATTTCCTCCTCCACAGAATATGCTTCAACTATACTACCTTCTGGTCGGTATCGATTTTTCACATATCCTTTTAAAGTGCCCAAAAATCTCTAAAAAGGATACATTTAGCGCAAATATAGTGGGCCACACAATTTGACCTCCCTCACTAAATGAATAACTAGGTGCACCATGATGTCAAAAAAGGAAACTGGAAAATACATCTCAAACTGGCAAAGTGTAACAATAATATCAGATTGTAATTTATCCAACGAATCAGGATCAATTACTTTACTGCATATAGCATTAAAGAAGGCACAAAGTTTCGTAATAACAAATCTGACATGCTTCGGTAGTATGCCTCGAATTGCAATTGGTAGTAACTGTTGCATTAACACATGACAATCATGTGACTTCAAACCCACAAGTTTCAAATCTTTCATGGACACAAGCTTTTTGATATTTGAAGAATATCCATATGGAGCTTTTACACTAGATAAACACTTACAAAATCTAATCTTCTCTTTTCTGGACAAAGTATAACAAGCTGGAGGTAGATAAGAACGTTTTGTTGACACTTGTGGGGCTAACTCTTTTCGAATTCCCATTTCTTCCATGTCCAGTCTAGCCTTGATCCCATCCTTTATCTTGCCAGGAATATTCAACAATGTTCCAATAATGCTTTCACAAACATTTTTTTCAATATGCATTAGGTCAAGGCTATGTCTGACCTGTAAGTGTTTCCAGTAAGGAAGCTCCCAAAATATAGATCTCTTCTTCCAAATATTCTCCTGAGGCTTTTTGTAGTGCTTTCCGAGTTCAACATCAAGATCTTTGACCTTCTGAAATGTCTCTATTCCACTCAAAGGCAAACGAGCTACTCGGGTCTCGACAAGTCCATCAAAAGACTTCTTGTCCTTACGATAAGGATGATTGAGAGGAAGAAATCTTCGATGATTCATATAAACATTTTTCTTGCAATTTTTTAACCGGTGGGTATTTGTACCATCTTCGCATATTGGGCATGCTTTGGCTCCTTTAATGGGGTATCCCGAAAGGTTTCCATAGCCCGGAAAGTCACTTATGGTGTAAAATATCATGGCATGTAGATTAAAATTTGACTTACTATAAGAATCATATACTGTCACACCTTCATCCCACAGTAATTTCAAATCTTCAATAAGTGGCAGAAGATAAACATCTATGTTATTACCGGGTTGTTTAGGTCCAGAGATTAGCACTGCCAATATTATATACTTG
Source organism: Kitagawia praeruptora (assembly GCA_037693485.1). NCBI lineage: Eukaryota > Viridiplantae > Streptophyta > Magnoliopsida > Apiales > Apiaceae > Kitagawia > Kitagawia praeruptora. The sequence continues at coordinate 145,786,169 of CM075353.1, forward strand.
CGCTTCATGCACAACCAAGGAGGCAAATTATAAATCGTGAGCAGAACTGGCCAAGTACTATGATTACAACTTAAAGTATGATACGGATTCATGCCATTTGCACAAAGTCCAAGTCGTAGATTCCTAACATCTGCACCAAATTCAGGAAACATTCCATCAATAGTTCTCCATTGTGGAGAGTCGCTTGGATGTCTAAGCATCCCATCTGATTTTCTCCCTTCTGCATGACACCTTAAATGCTTAGCATCTTTTGCATTTGCAAAAAGGCGTTGAAAACGTTCCACAATAGGGAAATACCAAACAACCTTAGCAGGAGGCCTTTTCTTGTTCTCCTCCGAGGAAATATTACTATCTGGTTTATATCGGGAAGCTCCACACTTGGGACAAACGTGTAAATCTTCATGTTCATTTCGAAACAAAACACAATCATTTAGACATGCATGTATTTTTTTTACTTTCATACCCATGGGACATAATATCTTTTTAGCCTCGTACGTGGAATTCGGGAGCTCATTATTTGGAGGAAGCATCTCTTTCATAAGTTTTAATAGGTCTGTAAAACTCTTGTCAGTCCACCCATGTTTTACTTTCATTCCACACAACTTCAATGTTGTTGACAACCTAGTGAATTCACTCTTGCACCCGGGATACAAAAGTTTCTTTGAATCGCTTAGTAAATTCTCGAGAATATCTGGTGGGTGAATGAATTGGTCCTCAACATCTTCTATCATCTCCTGTATTCTGTCATTGCCCATATCATCTTCGTCATTATTGGTCATACTCTCTCCCTCATGTTCATTATCTCTACGATAAGTACCACCAGAATCTATTGGCTCACCATGCCAAATCCACTTAGTGTAATTCTTTTTAAAACCATGACGAAATAGATGATCCTGCACTATTTCGACATTTGCAAAATTTTTCATGTTACCACATAGTTGACAAGGACACGGAATCGAGCCTTTGTATCCAAGTTCCTTCTCTTTCTTTTCTTGGTGTTTCAAAGCACATTTAATAAAATCATTAACACCAAGATTATATTCCTCATCGACATGTGAAACATTGTACATCCATGTTTTACGATCCATCTACTAGTTTCCTTCATATGTATCAAAAATTGTTAACTTCACTACTATGTGAATAAATAATATAAAATATAGATTGCAACAATCCAGAAAATAGAGCATTTCTAATGCAGAAAGCTGAGCAGTTTTAAGGTAGAAAGCAGGGCAGAATGCTAATAAAAAACAGAGTAGAATGCTAATAAAAAATAGGGCAGAATGCTGATGAAAAACAGGGTAGTTCAGTAGAAATTCAGCATCCAGAGGCATTTGAACTTTAGTAGATTTATAGAAATTATCTCAATGTCAAATCATTGTATGCTTTCCATGTTTATTTATTAAACACATCCCAGCATCTGGGAGACCAAGATAAGTGTTTATTTTAAAGGGATAAAGGTATATATTAAAGTATTAAAGTATTTTAAAGGGAGCATGTCATTTCCACTTTCCATGTTGCATGAGCGAATTAGTACAGTTAAAGCTAGTGCAACACTACTCTTATATCATAGTCTTCTTAGTCTAAAATTGTAAAGTATTTATATGTGCTTTTACTATTTAAAGGGTTGTTTAAAGTTAGTTAAACTACTAGAACTCCTTATTTAATTTAAGCGTATGTATTACTCTTTATTTAAAAAAATTTGAAAATATTTATAAGTGCTTTTAGTATTTAGAGGGTTGTTTAAAGTTAATTAAACTACATACACGTCTTAACTAAAACAAATCGTACTGTATCCTAAAACAGAGCATAGTCCTTATCAGTAGCAAAAATCTCATACATATAGGCAGACAACCTTTCTTAAACAGGTTGATATATTTGTTCTCGACTAGGAGTTATTGTCAATTTTTCACCTTTAATTATTTGTATTAGTTTCTTCTGGATTATAAATATGTCCATGCATAGAGGAATATAGAGGAATAACCAGGTTATGCAATATCCATTTCCCTAGAAACTCTAACCATTATCTATATTTACAAATGTTCATTTTTGAGTTCTCACAATCTCAAAATAACCAGGTTAGCCATCCCTGATTAAAAAAAAATATAGATCCCTAACATAGACTGAAAAATTATGAATTAGATTGTAAAATTCACATGATTTTACCGAGTGAGAAGCATAACACATACAATACGTACACATATATTACTGAGTGAGAAGCATATACTAACAATACCCAGATACATACATGAGATAGGGGAGAAGCATAAACATACAATATATCAATCGAACTATACACACGTATTCACACACATATATACGCATATACGAGAGAGAGAGACAGACAGAGAGAGAGGGAGAGGGAGAGGGAAGTTACCGGTATGAGTACTGAATTGAAACATATAGAATTAGACTTCTCCGTGGATCGAAATATATCGTAGATGAAATTAGGGATTTTGTGAAATTGCAGAGCAGGTCTCGGAGTGGGAGTGTAACGCCCCGACATCTCGATACCGAAAATATATTTTTTTTATAATAAAATAGACTTTGATACAGGGGAATTTTAGAAAATTTCGACATGAAGTATTTGTAAATCGGACTATCCACCTGTATTACAACCCAAACCAAAATTCCAATCAACTTACAAATAAAACTTAATACTCCAACAATTCCTCACCGAGGATCGCTTCCAGGTTATGGTATGAAACAAGAATCTATACTACAATAATTAATACAACTTCTATCTCAAATTCAAATTTCAAACCTTTATACCTTCTAAACCATAACGCAAGCCCATTTAGCATACGCCCGTGCTGGCTCTGTATCTAGCTTCTAAAGAATGCCTTATCGCTCTCATATGACTTATAATGCGCAGGTATCGAACTCTTTAACCCTAACTGAAAGGGAAGGTAAAACAAAGCAAGAGTGAGCCAAAGAACGCTCAGCAAGTATATATTGATAGCAATATCAACAACAGTTATAAGTTCTGATATCAGGAAGAATTATCATATGCTTCGAAAAGTATCAACCAAGTCAAATATCTTTATTATCACGAGGAACCAACATTGCTTCACTGGAATGGGTGTATCACAATAAGAACCAATAAAAGTTCTGATAGGGAATAATAATCAACAATTTAAATGCTCAAAAGCTGCAAGGATATGCCATTTATTTAAGTCAGGAAATGGAATAGAATTGGACTATTATGCATTTTATATAAAAAAACATCAATAAGGTTAGGCTGCTGATCAGTCACGCACTAACCCCGGACAAACGCACACAGCAATGTCCTTAATTGGATCCATGGCACACATTGGCCTTAATTATTTCTGACCTTCACGGTCCGACCTTCACGGTCCACATTTTAAAAAAAAAAACAACAGTCCAATCCTATAACTGACTACCAGGTGTCGGAACAATCGACCACCTCAATCCGCCAAACACCCTGGAAACTCACGTTCCAGGTCAACAACTCAAATCTCAAAAAGAAGTGAGGTCTAACAATTTCTGACCTAGATATCGACAAGTTCGATATAAAAGGGTATTGGTTCAGATTATATTACCAAAAAGAACTAACAAGCTCAATTTTATGGTTTGGGACAGGATAAACAGATATTCGTATTTATCGAAATTTAAATGGAGAATAATATCAACAACAGGTCTGACTGATATAAAGTTCAAGTTATGATAAGCATAGTTCACTTGAAAGATAAGTGGAATGGTTTACTTGTAAAAATAATTACCGGATGATTAATGTCAAATTAGTATGAAGAACACATTCCTTGAAAGAATATTTATTGAGGGAAAATCATAAATCTTATTCAGGAATTATATTAAAAGATTTTTATAAAGTCTTAAATTCTTGGATTCCCTCTGTTTTAAAATATCATTTAATTACTTTTGAAGAATATAAAATAGTACACGGCCGAGGAATCCGGTAAAATACCATGTATTAAAACATAAATCAAAATGGGGAATATTTAAATAAAATAATTTTTAAAAGAATCAACCTGAACGATAGGTATCGAAGAATCTGATAAAATATCAATTATTGGAATATTAATAAAGATAAAGAGTATTTATTTAAAATACATTTAAAAGAGTCAACACTTGAACGATAGGTGGGGGAGTAAAATAATTTGAGAATAAACTTTTGAATACTAGTTGAGAAAAAATACAACTTGAAACAAAAGCAAGGAGTATAGACCTTAACGAAATGTTTTGGAAGCAAACTTCACAATTAATACGGACAAGTTTATATCATTCAAATAAATACGAAGGGTATACTTGCTTGCAAGGAAGGATTCAAAAAGACATATAAATAAACCATAAAGGTTCACATCACTTGAACGATAAGTGAAGGAAAGTAAACTTGCCTCAATATACAGAGTTTCCATTTCCAATATCACGATCCTTTACTCACTTTACATCGGTCTCTACTTCTTATTTGCTTGCCTTTATTTGGTCGTACATTCGTCTCTCCTTCATCACTTGTCAATCCCGATAATTATCTCCTTCCTTTACATTCCCTCTACACGTGCACTGGCTCTTAGTTGGCCTCCTATTCATACATCAACAACGCACACACACCCATCTCGGTTTCTTCCTTGCTCACATTCGAAACACCCACACACAACACTTGCATCACCTCCTTGCCGCTCAATCTACTTTCCTCTCTGTAATTCTTATTCTTCTCCCTCAAGCTCCCCTGCTCTGCCCCTCTCTGTTTCCCTCCATCCTCTCTATACTTTCCCTCATTCGGTCTGCCTTAACGCCTATAAACAACATATCCACCTGCCTACATAGTCCTTCTTCTCCTTTCTTTCACTACTCAACACTTTCTAATACCGCATACTTCAAACCATAACACACTCATACAACGCACAGATCGATTAATTCATGCGTACCCATATCAAGTACATCTTCGGAAATTCAGATGCCCAATCAAGGTTTATTTAAGTTATACACATAGGTTTGGAATTTACAAGTTTATATCTATTACCACTAACACACTATCATCAACACCAAACCATAATGACCTAAAAAACCATACCCAATTCGCATATCTCCCACTTCAAACCATACGTTATTTTTTATTTTTTTCAGATTTCACATTTACACTATCCTCTAATTATCACTACTACACTTAATCAAATAACCCAGCATTAATCAACATTCCAAGTCCCCCTTTTAAGTCACAGCTTCAATTTACAACCTCATATCAGATTAACTAACTGGAAATCTCATAAACCGGCAAGTCGGCAACCCATCGGTGATCCAAACAACCCTTAAATCTTTACAAAACTGAACATTTAAATAATCTTGAAACTCGGTTCTAACAAGTATGCAACTATATTATCTATTCTAACCATCAATCATCATACAAACACTACCGAAGGGTATTAAAACCTCCGGCTAAACCAGAGACTCCACCAAGTTAAGCTATCAGCCGAATCAACACCATATACTCACAAAGACAACTCCATCAATTCTATCAGCTTAACAATCATGAAACAAACACAATATCAGTCACAAACAAGCATACGCACGTACCCATCCTTCACACATCATACTTGTTGTACTCTCCCTGAATTAAACTCCCAAATTCGAACCCCAAGACCCGCCAGGAACCCCCAATTCGAACCAACACTTCATATGTTTACACACGCGGAAATACGATACTAGCAACACAACTTAACAATTTGACACCTCCAGTATTCGACCACAACCAACTGAACCTTGGACTTAGTGCAGGCAGCAAGTTACGAAACAGGGGAAGGGCTGGATTCACACTTGCAGTTACAATCATCAACACACCCAGTACATACCCACACAAGCTCCAGACATACACACGCAGCTACAAACACGCCTTGCACCAATACCACGCGCACACATACACACACTGCAACTCCACTTACTCCGGAACCAAAACCCATAATTAACACACATCATTTATAGACATACACCGGCCACACTTACACCACAACTCGTACACAGTCACAGCAACGGATTGAATGGAACCCCCAAATTGAACACTATAACTCGACCCACACACCCAGCCATCATGTACATACGCACACCCATGTATTTGGCAGGACAAAACGCAGGACCACACCAACGTTGCAAGCACAGACGCAATACTGTGGTGTCTTGTTGGAATAATCAGAAATTAACACACACACACACGTTTCGTATATACACACAATGGATTTCAGGGCAGTAGCAAGAATCCACGAATTTGTAGTTTTTAAACTCAGAGAACTAAAGTAGAGGGAGAGATTGCAATAGGGAGGATTCACGAGAGAGAATTCGTGGGAGAGATTAGAGAGAAACTGCTAGGGAGAGAAATTGAGCGAGAGATAGAGATTAACCGTGAGGGAGAGAGAGCTGTATAGAAGGATCGAGAGAAATTGAGAAAATGAAAGATAAGGAGCTGTGTTTTGGGGATAAAAAGAGTGGGGGAAAAATCTGTAATTGCACTTTGTTACAAATAACCAAATAAAATCAATTAAATCACTCTTAACAATCGAAGTTAATTGGAAAATTGGTGAAATATTAAAATTTAAAATTTTAAAAATAAAGAATATGAATTTACAAACATCCACATATTTTTAAAATATATTTTTTTTAGGATAAAAAATGAATTAAGTAAAAATTTTACAAGTTCTGATCCTTTAAATGCAATATAACTCTTAAAATCATTTTACAATACTTAAACACTCAAAATAATTCTCCCAATAATTTTATAAACTAAACAAATATACAAATATTTTATTGCAAAAGATTTCGGAAATTTTCAAAAACTCCGATGATTTTATAAAAAATTTAAAGATCAATAATGCATAATTTAAATAGATTTAAATCATCAAAAATTCAAATAAAATTTCACGGACCCACATCTCACATAGACATCATCATATAAGCACGCAAGCATGATATCACATACATTCAATCCTAAAAAAAATTTCACCTCTTATTATTCGCATTTAATATTAAATAATTAAATGATAATAATAATAATTACGATATTTTCTAGGGCGTTATAGGGAGTGTACTACGCGTTCGTGTTATCAGAAATTGGGGATAATTTGTTTTAAGTGTAATGTAACACTATGATTTGATTTTAATTAATTATTATTTATGCATCTGGTGTCAATAAACAGACTTATATAAGGGTCGATATATACTAATTGGGCCACTCATATTTTTTAACATTTATTTTATAATTTTTTTTATTCATCTTTATACGTCTGTTTTAAAAGGTAAGACATATATAGTTGAACTATATACGTCTGTTGTAAAATAACATACGCAAATAATTTTCCAACAGACGCATAAAACTACCTTATACGACTGTTCAGACACAATAGACGTATAAACATGTCTCTTTGTAGTATATACGTCTGTGTAGTGCTTAACAGACGCAAAAAACTATTTTATGCGTCTGTTTCTCCTACAACAGACCGACGTATAAGATCAAAAAATGCGACGTATATTGTCATAAAAAGACCGACGTATAAGACCTAAACAGGCGTCGTGTAATGGCATAAAAAAGACCGACGTATAAGACTAAAAGGGCGACGTATAATGTCATAAAGAACGCCGACGTATAAGACTAAAAGGGCGACGTATATGATACTTACAACCGACGTATTTGTGTTTTGAAAAATGACTATTTCCCCATGTTTATTTTTTTTATTTTTTATTTTTGCTAAATTAATATATATTAGAAGAAAGAAGCTACAAAGGGGTTGACCCTTGGTCTATGACAAGCATAGATGGAACAGTTAAGACAAACCAAAGAAGAGCAACAATGAATTAGACTAAACAATCAAGTCAGGTCTAGTAATAATCACTTTAGAGAACCATGTGGAGCTTGCAAGCCTTGCTCGAATGTCAACAATGATACTATCCAGGAGCCGTTTCGGGCTAAAGATCCCCTTGTCATGCTTCCTGGCATTTCTCTCCCGTCATATGAAGTAAGAGTAGGTTTGAACCATGAGCAAAGCGACCCTCTTCTTTGAACCATCCTGAGTACTAAGAATATTTTCCTGAAATTCTGCCCAAGTGTGCCCAAATGCGCGTAAGTTAAGCATAGATAGCATTTTAGAAAGCACAAACCAACTGTACGGGCAGTGAAGGAAAAGATGTGTATCCGTTTCGCGACCCATGACGCACAGGAAGCATTGTTGGTCCAGTTCAATTCCAAACCTAGCAAGCCTGGCTAAGGTGTACAGGCGTCTGTGATTAAGTAACCAATGGTGGTGAGCATATCTATCTACCTTAAGTTGGTGCCAAACTGCAAGATACCAGTGTACCTGTTGACTTCGATGTCTGAGGCTTTCCCAAACATGGCATGTTTTAACCTTTTTAATGTTCAGACCATCCCAGAGGATTGTGTCACGAGAATTCAGATCGAAAGGCGGATAGTCAAACGAGTTGATCCAGTGCAGCAAGGCAGGCTCTAGGTGATGGTGTCTCTCGTTCGGATGAGGAAGCAACCAGCAGCCTGTGGAGATAATGTCGTTCACTGATGAGCTTCGGTTCATACCACTTTGGTAGATAATAGGAGCAGAAGCCTGGATAGCAAGACTAGAATTATGCCACCAAGGGTCAAACCAAAAAAATAGTAAAACTTGCAATGCAAATTTCTCACCAAAGTGACTAATTAAATTAAAATAATTATTATTACATGCTTGAAAATACATCTACAATATTTATAACTTGATCCAAGTAACAATGTTATACATTTAATTCAACATACATCATGACTATCTAAATCCAAAATATAGTATTTTGATATCTGGTCAGCTATATAGCTTCTGTACATGTGCTCTGGCAAGCTGCGCAGCTTCAACTATTTGAACAATTTGTGAGAGTGCAGTTTCCGAGCCAACATTAGTAGCTTTCACCAGCAAGCATCCATTTTCATTCATCGTACCATCAATAACCTGTAATGTTGTGGGCAAAAGACATATCTAACATTAATTAATGATACAAAACCAGAAAATTTCAATTGACTAAGAAATTAGGCAACTTCTGTACTTTATCACCAGGTCTTTTAGCAACGGGCCTTGCTTCTCCTGTTATCATACTCTCATTCACATGGCTCTGACCATCAACAATGATGCCATCAGCAGGAACCTTTGCCCCTGGAACAATTTTAAGTATGTCATCCCGTTTGATAAGTTGAGTGCTAATTTCTTCTTCAGATATGATATTCCCATCAACTCCATAGTTTAACAGGTGAGTTGTATCTGGAGCAAGATCTGTCAACTTTGCCAAAGCATCTGATGTCCTCCCTTTAGCTACAACCTCCAAATATTTTCCAAGGAGAATAAATGATATCAACATAGAACTAGTTTCAAAGAACTCACTTCCCTTAAATGTTGAAGAAGTCAGATGCTTTTATTAATACATATAGAGAATATAAGTAAGCAGCATTAGTGCCTAACGCCACCAGTACATCCATATTAGCGGATCTTCTTCTCAATGCATGATAGGACCCGATGTAAAATCTGGTAGAAATTATTTAACAGGGAGCCATCAGAGATGAAAGATTATTATCTCAGTATGGCCCTCAAAAAAATATTAATAATGACAAGCTACTGTCTAACAAAAAAATATGTACCTTCGACCAATAATAAATTGGACCGGACTGCTAAAAATCATTCTCAATAGCATCCCAAGGGTGAGCATATTATGAACTTTATAATCTAACTAATTTCTATAGGGAGGAAGCATTGGCAGTACCATTGAGAAAATCGAAACAGGACCAGTAAGTATGCAGCTCCACCAAAATTGGTTTCTGTACATCTGGATTTCATGTTTCTTTTCTGTCTCTCGTTGTCTTCAAGAGCTAGACCCACTACTGCTTTTTTTAATCCATCAACCATTGAAAGGGCATGCTCCACAGACTCGGAGCAGTTTGTGTATGCCATACCTTTAATTCTGAGCCGACATATATATAGAATCTCTTGCAGTCTTGTTACTATTAGGACCGGAGTTATTTTCCTTCGTAGGCGTAACAGGAGCTTGGATCTTTGATGCACTATCATATATTGACGCCTTTGATGAAGAGATTGCAGGCTTTCTTGTGCTTGATGGTGTTAGATCTCCCATATTAGCATTGTTCTTGAATATTAGAAGTTGCATTAGACGATAACAATGAAGAGAATTTCCAACATAATGAGTTAATTAAGAGATAGTTGATGATGCATATATACCTTGGATAGTGTCCTTGTCTCTTTTGCAAATCTAAGAGTATTATACTTTTGTCCATTTGCATGCTTCTCTAAGGAACCTACATCTGTAGAGTTCTCTACAATACCATCTTGTTCTGTATTTACTTCTCCTTCCTTTACATCATTTCTCAGACTATTTGCTTCTGCAATAAAATTGAAGTGCTTAGCACGGTTAGAAAAGAACACCTCACCACTAGACATTCGATTTCCTTTGTCACATAACAAGACATATCCTTACTGAATTTTGCCAAATCTGAAGCCATCTGATAATTGTTTTGAATCTTCGTAAGACTGGGGTTATGAGAATCACGAGGCACTTCATCTTGCTAATTAGGTAGAACCGTGGAAGATTTCTTACTATAAGCAAATCTCTTATAATGAACTTAAAAGTAAGCTTTCATAGCAGCAACAGTACCAGGCTTAGAGAGTTTCTGAACTTCTTCCAAACACCTATTTTGAGGAAAGCATGACCATTTTCGCCAATCCAGGTCTGACTCGTACCTCCCAAATGAATAGCACGATGTTAAGGCATGGTTATCACTAATTGTTGTCCGAGACTCCAAGTTCTATCATAAAATTCTACTATAGTTAAAATTTCGCAATTCTAAAATAAAATATACAAAATATAATATATTCGTTAAAATAAAATTTCAAATTTTCACTTCAGGAAAGCTGAAATAGAGAAATGAAAATCATATACATATGAATGTAATAAAACAGAACTCTTTACGAGACAGAAGGACAGAAGAGCAGAACAACATGAGTGGCTCTTGCAATGTGAAAACTACACTATAAACTTACTGAACACCATTCCACAACTGAACGACGACGGGCCCGAAGATTATCCTCTATATCTTTGATTGTTCTAGCCTTGTTAAAGATCTCTGACGAAAGATTATTTTCTTGTTCCATTTCAGCTGAGGAAAGATAATATGGTATTCACATGAGTATAAACTACTACATATACACATCATGATACATATTAATGTATAATACTTTTATACATCTATGTTCTACAAGATTGTAACATTAGCACTACAAGATTGTAACATTAGCAAGTTGTTAACTGGAGTTCCTTGTATTACTCCTTTTGGTTCTACTATCATAAAATGACCTTGCCTGCTTTTAGTTTAGTATTATAATGCAAAGCATACTTAAATATATTGTATACGAGGAGAGGTTATACCCAGATTCATCTATTTCACGATCTTCCAAAGCACTAAGCTTTGCTTTATTATCTTTTGCATTAGATGCATGAACACCTGAGGCTAGACAAACAGCAATCAAGAAGCATCCGACCCCAGGAAAAAGTATTTCAGCTTTATTAATTCTGTCATCCAAGTAGTAGTTCAAAGTTGTTCCTGAATCAAATGATAACCACAGTTATGCTTGAAGTGATCACTTCAGTCACTGATAAACCAACAAATGCCCAAGCATATTGTGTTGAGAGGTTTCCAAGACTAAGAACCACTCCACCAACCATTGCAAACAAAACACTTGGCCAGTTAGCCTGTAATAAGAACCTCAAGAATTTCAAAAACAGCTGCTCAAGAACATACTATATGGGAATATGATAGGGTAATAAAAGGCGTTTGAAATCACAACCATGGCACAAAGTCAATTTGAAATGACAACCATGTTACAAAGTCAATATGACCTATAGTCGTGGCTGTAATACTTTCACGTACTGACCATTAGGCGCATGATCACATCAATTTAAAAATACTTTTACCAAAGGTAACCTGCGTGATCAATTATAAATCTGACAACCGACAAAATTGTTGTAAGATTATAGTTTTCAAGACTAAATTAAATACCCCATTATACTTTTATCTTAAAGATAAAAACATCTCGGATAATGTATTAGATGTCTACTTGCCTACAGCATACCTCGGCTAACAAATTTGTGCTATAAAAATAAAAAGGCGAACCCTTGGGGCCTTGGGAACCTGAAAAGCAGGGCAATCTTTGGTGCTGAAAGCAAAATAGTGTCACAGATTCGCAGCTTAGAAATGAAAACGGAGCAACATATTTTTCAGAAGTTAAGCTAGTACCAAATCAGAGTGAAATATATTCCGCATTAGAACGTACAAAAGGAACAAGCAGTGAACCCACCAACTAAACAAAATAGAGTTAAACAAAATATATATTAGAAACAAGTTAAAGAAATCTAATAAATTTATCTACACAAAGCATTACCACTAAATATAAGAAGGAAACAATAAGAATATACTAAATTAAATAACGCTAAATAGCTTACGCAGCAAAGTTAATGTAGAGATACTTCATGTCACTTTTGAGATCCTGCTTTGTGTTTTCCAGGTCGAACAATGCCTGAGAACACATTTGAAATATATGTAACACTGAATAACCGCGTTGACATAATAATTCACAATCTGTAGAAAAAACAGAACAAAAACATCGTACAGTGCTATAAGCACATTACCTAGGCAACAGACTCCTCAAAGTCAGTTGGTTCAAGCAAGGGGCTTTTCATATATGATGTATAAAACATCACTACGAGAATAAATCGAACAGGAATTGAGTTGAAAAGTGTCGAATTAATGAAGTTCTCAGAGAGGCGATTTCTAGGGTTTTGAGTTTGAGAAATTTGGGACAAGAAATCGAAAACTAAGGGATGAATTTGACGTATTTTGATGAGAAAAACACGAAAATGGCATCCATTTTTGTGAACGATAAAGTGTGTGACTGGAAAATCAAAATCGTCGGTTAAGATTAGCGAGAGAGAAAAGAGGCGAGAGAGAAAACTCAGACGATAGAAATCGAAAACTGAGAGAGAAACTGAGTTTGTTATTTTTCATAATTTTTTTATATAAGTATATACGTCGTCTGTACTAATGGCGTCGTATATATATATTTTATATGTCGGAGAGTGAGAAAGGCGACGTATATGTGCTAAGATTTTATACGATTGGTAAAAAACACCGACGTAAAATGTTCTTTTTTACGTCGGTTAAAAGAAGACCGACGTATATGTTGACAATATACGACGCCTTTTACCTGAACCGACGTAAAAAGTCATCTTAAAATGGTTATATACGTTGCACTTTTAAAAATGCGACGTATAAAGTATTATATACGTCGCCTATTTCTATGTGCGACGTAAAAGAGGCGACGTAATAGGTCAATTTTGTACTAGTGATTTTATAATATTATGTATTTGTAATGAATCGAACCGAGGTGAATCTAAAGAAATTTAAGTAAATAATTCTTGTATAATTATGTAATTGCAAGGATTCGAATTCCAAATTTATTGATAATCAAATTTGATTATTTTGATACTTTAATATTATCACATATCCATTTATTTATTTTTTGAGAATAAGGAAAACTTTCATTAATGAGAAGAAATATCCGAGTACAAAGAATCCAACACCAACTGTGGAGGATCCGTAAACATGTTGTAGCTATCTAGCAAACAAGGAATTTCAGCCAATGAACCACCTTATATAAAGATATAAAGTGAACCATCTTATGTTGTACCTTATTTACTTGCTTTTTAATATTATCACGTATCCATTAAAAAATGTTTTTCGAGCATAGATTTATCGCAATATATACACGCACAAAGAAGAAAATGCATAAAATCCAAAAAAAATCTTGCAGAAAAACTTGAAACTAAAAACACAAAGGGGTCAAACAACATAAGTAAATTAGTCAGATCCACGTTTCAGAGATTGAGAACAATTATAAATAAACCACCTGCACTGAACATACCCATGTTCGAGAATAACAATCCTTTACTACCCAACCAAGTTAGCTGTTTAGTACACCTAAGGTGACAAAAGAAACTTAAGAGCAAGTCCAATAGATCCCTTATATGACCTCCTAACTCAAATTATAAGGAATTAGGTGTAAAATAGTGCTCCAACAGCCTCTTAACTTTTCCTTAAAAAGTTAAGAGCGTCATGTCATCCCTTATCTTTAAGGGCTCCCTTATATCACTTTTATCAATAAAATATTATTTCCCTCCTCTTTTCAATTGTTTCCCTCTTTTTTTGTTCTTGCTTCTTTCTTTTATTTATTATTTAATAATTATAAGGATCAACTATAAGGAAGCTTGTTGGAGTTGTCATACCTTATAATATCCTAAATCACTAAGAACCTAATATTTTATAATATTTATAAGGAAAACACAAGGAGACTATTGGACTTGCTCTAATAGGGTAGTTGAATGATAAAATTGAAAAACAAAATTACATTAATGATAAAAGAATTTAATAATTATTGTTCTTAATAAGTGTGTATGGTCAAAAAATGACACTTTAAAAAGAAATGGAGGGAATATGCACCTAATTACTCCGTTTCAATTTACATGTTCCTTTTCTGAAATACACACATATTAAGAGAAAGTTAGTTAGATAAAATTTTCCAATCAATACCCTTAATTAATACATTGAAAAAAGAGAATAGTGTTAAGTTTCAAAAAAAGTCAAATTTAGGTACAATAAATGTATGAATAGTTTTGGAAAATTACTCTTAAATTTGCATTTAAAGTAGAAAAGGGACATGTAAAATGAGACAAATTCATTTTAGAAAAGGGACGGACGGAGGGAGTAAGTTATACCGCCTGACAAAAAAAAAAGTTATAGGGGTGTTTGGAGGAACTTTTTTTCAGAATAAGTCAACTTATTTTAAGATAAAAGTTAGAGATTACTAACTTTCCAACTTATTTTCCAACTTATTTTTGCAATTTATTGAATCTCAAACATATATTAAATACTTTTATAAAAAAAATTATCAAAATATTAATTTTTTATCCGAAATTAAGTGCATAAATCCTTAAGAAAAGTTTTGCCAAACAAGAACTATATTATAATGACAGATCATAAGTAAATAGGAGTAATTGTTGATGTCATTGACAGTTTATGAGTAAATAATTATTGTATCATATCATATTTCACATATTTTATGTAAGCATATGTGTATAACAGGGCATTTTTGATGTGTACATGGGAACACATCTCTATACGTGTCGATCAGATAAAATTTTTCGAAATATGGTATGATTGACTGATTGTAGTTAACCTGATTAGTACACATACAAGGTTACTATTAACTGTGCCGCAACAAAACTAAAGCAAATGAAAAAATCAACTTACGATGCAAAGGGCCCTCGTTCATTTTTGTTTAGTCACTGATAGGGCTGTAAATGAGTCGATACGCTCACGAACAGTTCGGTGTCCAGTTCGAAAAAAGTTTGATTAGAGTTCGGTTCGATTTGTAAACAAGTCGAACATGAACACGATTTTGAGGTTCGTCTCGTAAATGAACTGAACTCGAACACGACATAGTCCGGCTCGAAAGTTCGCGAACAAGTTCGATTATATAGTTCATGAGCAAGTTCATTAATATAGTTTGTGAACCTTGTTCGTAAATATGGTTCATGACTAAGTTTGTACACAAACTTCGTATATATATGTTCGTGAACATATATCATTAACATTTAACGGGAGTTCTTGAATTCACGATAATTTGTAAATAATTGTATAAGTAAATGTTATGAATTAATATGTTTGTTTATTTTGTCTATTCGTTACATTTTCTTTGTTTAAATTTATAAATTATTTATATTAATAATAATTAAATTATACATATGTTACAATACAAATTATAACATTAGTTCGTTATGTATTAACTAAACTTGATCTAAATTTGATTCCTTGATAAGTCTAAATTCAAAGCATTTCTCGAGTTTTCAATGTTTTATCCCCAATTGTTTTTTATTTTAATTGCATTAAAAATTTTCTATAAAAAAAAAGGTTGAGGTGTTCATGAACACGAAATCATGAATACTATTTATGAGATGTTCGTGAATAGTAGCTCGTTAGACATGTTCGTGAACTGTTCGCGAACATGTTCGTGAATAAAAATTTTCTTAACGAGTTGATACACAAACAAAAAAATTGGCTCGATCAAAGTTCGAGCTCGAGTTCGAGTTCGATGTATTTATAACGAACTGATACACGAATAATTAAGAGTTCGGCTCGGTTCGACTCATTTACAGCCCTAGTCACTGAGCCTTCTATCCAGTTTCTACAAAACGCAGAAATGGACATCTCTTTCTCATGGCATATACATAATACATATCTCTATCTACCTAAATCAGGTTCACAAAATCATGGTGCAACTAGTCTATTTTTGTCCAGGCTTTAACAATATGGTTGGATCATAGGGGCCGACCACTCCATCAGTTAACAGGCGGAGGGCTGCACCTGGCGTGAACTTCCTTGCAAATAAATAACAAGGAGTATTGATTGAATCACTGTAGCACCGCTCTGTCCGGTGTTCAGATTCGTAGTAAATATTCTTGATATCCTGTTAAGATTTGATTAAGAATAACATTATCTAGAGACAGATCTGAGATAATATATAGAGAGATATACTGGAAGAACTAATTTGCAAGCATTTGAATCAACAACAAAAACAAAGAATTAGAGAGATATACTCGTACCAATATCAATATTCTAGAAGTGCATGGTGTTTTGCCTTGTGAGCTATTACATAATTAGAGAGCATCCAAGCATTCCTAGTAATCACAGAGCTAATGATACAAAGCATTGTTTAAAAAGATATGTTGAGACACTACAATTGATGCAGGAGTGGACCCAAAGTGGTACCAAGGGTACTCCGCTGACACTGACAGCCGAGCATCCTGGATTTCATTTGTTTCCGGTTCTAAGCTACTTGCCTTGTATTTTTTCAACTTTCAAATTCATTTGCTCCTTTTCTTTGTATTATAGCATTAATTTCATCCAGATTCATTTGGTTTCATTCTTAATATTAATGTACGACTATTCTCAGCAACTGCGGCGTTAAAATCTTAGCATATTTTGTAGAGTATATTTTTTTCAGATCTTCATGTTATAAGTTACACTAGTATGATGTATCTTACAACATACATTATAAAGTATTTCAAGGAAATTCACTACAATAATATTATTTAAAAGTTACACACAAACAAAAAAAATAAACAGTGTTCCTTCGATTACCCTGAATAATTATTATGGGTCAGCCACAAGATGTATGATAAACATTTAAGGTTTCTTGATCATTGAAATAACTGTGAAGGATTAAGTATGATTTAATTTTGAATATCATTAGAAGCCTACTAGGGCAAGTTAAGAATAGTAAATTACCTTAATTTTTTCGATATATTGTCGCTCAGCATTCTCATAATTGAATGTAACAGGATGCCAACCAGTTGTGTCTGTTTTATTAGTAGAATGATTCCATAAGGAAAACGTCAACGTCCTCCGGAAGATTTCATCCTCAAGCGCTTTTAACTTAGATACCAAGAATGAGAAAAGGAAATGTTAAACTGGTCAGAACACCCAAAGGCCAAACTTCACGAAGGAAACATTTTTTTGTCTTATCATGAAAAGTACTATTGAAGTTGATATATAAAAATCAGAAGATATCTAGGAAGAAACGACCCCATATTCTGGTGTTGTCTTAGAATGACAATGTGACATATGTTAAATAAATTTTGTCAGAAGGATAGAATATTTAGCCATACTACTAAAATATGTAGCTTGATGAAATAATTGAATTTTAAAGTGAACAATTACAAAAACAGAATATAGCTCACCATAAATAATGTCTGCACATAATGTTCATCTGGAATACAGTTATGCTCTGTCTGAATTAGATATTTTTGACCCAAAAAAGAGACACTTAAAACAGTAAACCAGCTGTTATGGAACATTGAAGGGTGCAAAACTCAAGGTAAATATGCGTTATGTTTAGTTTCTGTAAAAACTGAAAATTAAGAAATAAACTTCACATACTGATGCATTTGTCATTTTTGCTTTAACGATGTCCAGAGGAGGTCGTTGCTGAAAGGAAAAAATAATGGTAAACAGGTTATTATCACATGATAAAACATAAATCATATCGACTGTTTAAACAATCTTTCCCTTGGCATTCTACAAATCTGGAGCTATGTAAACATAACGCAAACTACAATAGACTAAATTAACGAGCCTGTGTGGCTTACCTTGCAAAATTTCTTGAAGACGGGAAGAACAGTATAATCATGTACAATCATCTCTGCATGTCTTCTTAGTAATGCAATCCACTGGAGTTTAATCAACAATTGTTACACGAGATTGAAATATGAGGGGGAGGGGCAGTAATCACACCAATAAAAGATTAAATGTATAGTCATTAGTCAAGGATCCTTCATATCCTTATAAAGGCCTTTCATTACTTTCTAAGAGGAAGAAGGTGACACTAGTTTCAATAATAGTTTTACAATTTGCACGTACACATTCTGTAGTTTTACAATTTGCACACATTCAGTATTTCAGATAAGACTAGCAAAGAAGATTAAGAAGAATCTATATGGACCTGGGATCCTTTACGCCATTTCTCCTCTGGTATTATAGGAAGCATTTTTGTGGTGTAACGTATCTCATTTAGATCAATGAAACTGTAAAACAGAATAAAAACTTAATAGAAACCCACTAAACTGCAAAGTGCGTGAAAAACAACAACATAATTTTGCTACATTATATTTATGTTTATGAAATACTACCTTTCTACATAGCTTCTTGGAGAAGATATGAGATAGTTGTACACGTAACTGAAATTGTGCAAAGGTACACAGCTGCAAAAGTGCGAAAAACGAATCGACACTTAGAGATTTGTTGTGAACTTAGAATAAATAAATATTCCCAATGCAACCAACACTGATCCATGATTTCTTGACAAATTAACATTTATGAAGTCAGTATCAAGAAGTTGTTCTAAAGATATTGATTAACAATAACTAAATACATTACTAATGCTACATGCAAAATTAGTTCATTTGAAATTATACTAGCACTTTCTATGAAATTATTTCAAAGAAAAATTAGCATTATTTCGTAAGTTCCTCGATAGTAACAGGCAAAGTCTTTTTTATTATCGTATAATCTTTGACAATTTATCATGGGCTACCAATAATAAAAGGTTTTTATGTACGTAGTGAATAATATTGCCCAATATTATTTCTAATTAATAATATTATTCCCAAAGATACGGTCCACTAACAACAAGGAGTAGAAAATAACTACAATTGGGCAATGTCTTTGAAGCAGAGGCCATATATGAATGAGTAATGCTAGCGAACCTAAAAATGTTTCCCAAAATTTGTCCCAAATGAATATTAATATGTTAGGCAACACGCAACGGAATAAACACAATAGATATTGAATCAGTTACAAATCTGAATAACTAGTGTGGATATCAGTTACGGATTTGAAAGGGAGGATTTGGCGGGCATAATAATATTTCAGCTTTAATTTAGGGATTACGAGTTACTTTTGGGGTTATAAATAGGAAAGCCATTTGTATGTTTGAGGCATGAAGAAATAAGATTGATTGAAGTGTGTTTGTGGAGTGGGAGGTCTCTCGAATAGCACCTGGTTGTGTGTGCGTGTGTTTATTAATAAAAGAATTCATTTCTTTCTATACTGTCTCCTGGCAACCTATATACATCAATATAAAGAGCAGGCCTCGAAAGGTCTTAACAGAATAGTCCCCAATTTCAGTTTATTTTTTACATCTGCCAAATTATTTAGCCAGAAAGGGATCAACTACTATAGTTTCCTAGGCAAACCCTATCACAGAACAGAATCCTTCTCTTTCAGCATGAACAAAAGTTCGTTTCATATCTATTTACAGTCTAATACACCTGAAGTAAGTTGCTGCAAAGCTACATGGAACTTGGAGTCAAGTAGTCAACATATAAACTTTAAGTTCTTATTAAAGGACTTTTTAGGGTAGTAATTTTTGTTTATAGGTTTGTACTTTTACTCTTCTAGTGATGTTGAGTTACTAATTAATATGCTGCATTTGTGCCAAAAAAAAAAAAAACGAAAGACAAATTAGTTCTGCGAAGAAAAAAAATGAAACTAAAATTTATTCGTGGAAATATGCAGTTAGGTAGTAAAAAAATCACAAGGGAAAAAAAGCATATCAAAGCAACCTGTCTGACAAGAGAACGAATCTCTGGTTGTCTGAATCAGCAAGAGCTTCTTCCAGTAACAATCTCTCTGCTTCTATAATACTAGGTTTTCCCCAACCCACCTATAAGAACGATAAGGAAAGTAGTGACCTAAAAACACTTGGCTTAGCTAGAGCCTAATTGGTTTAACATATCGAAGGGTATCATTAAGAGTATTGTTATGTGTCCACGAATTAATCACCTGGATGCTCATACTCAGCTGTCGATTATAAAAGAATTCAGAAACTGTGGTTGACTCATCAAAGACAAAACCAGGCTTTGAATGTATAAAGATTGAGAACTTTGCAGCATCTGCATTCTGCAAGGTCATCAAATCAAACATTGACAACACAACTATTATTTTTGATCAAACTATAAAAGTTAAGAACAAACTGATGTGCATATATGTATACATATAACAGGTGGAGATATGAACCTTAAAGAAACTATGCCAGAGAAAATCGAGGGGGAGATTTTCGCGAACAAGGAACATAAAAGCTATCTTGGGTGTGACTTGGATATGATTAGTAAAGTGATGAAAGCCAAATATGGAGCAAAAGCAAAGGAGGACCAAAATTACTATTAAGAACCTTGAGCCAATCCTCAAGCGACGTAGCGGAGAAAGCGAAGCAGAAGAAGAATGAGCTGCTCTTTTCTTCATGTTCATGCCTCTATACTACAAATCAATCTAGCTAACACACCTCTTACCAAGAAAATACTTAAAATGTCTGTGCTAAAAATACCATGTGAAATTTGAAGCTAGTAAAATGAAGTTCTTGAAGCAACCATAAATATATGTCTTAGCCTTAACAATAAACAAATAACGAAAAGAGACAAATAAATCAAAGATGTCTTAATCTTGATGTTCTAACCAAGATTCTGAAAATAAGAATTTAGAGGGGTGTATTCATATTTGACATTTTATTGAATTTTAATGGAATTTCAAAATTAGCAGGTATTCATTTGGATTTTTAACAATCTTTTAAAATCTGCACATATTCATCAACTAGCATTTTTCTTAAAGAGTAGTGCTACAGGTACTAAATGAGTACCAAAATTGGGTACCACATGGCACTATTTAGTTATCATTTTAAAATATTTTTTTTGGATGGCCCTGGCGGGCCCATTGCAACTATAACCAATCAAGAAATAACACATAATTTGGTAACAATTGTTTGGTATCCCAGTTTGGTACCTCTAGCATTTTTCTTAAAATAATCTTTATAAATCTATGAGTATTCAATTGAGATTTTAAAAAATCAAACAAAATCTCAAGTTATTCAAATTTTGATAGATTTTCAACACTCAAGGATTTTAAAGGATTTGTAGGAGATTTTATATATAAATTGAACTACGTGAAATCTCTCCCTAATAGACAAGATTTTGATGGATTACTGAAAATTAATAAATTATTAATTGAAAATAAAAAATCATAAGTAAAAGGTTAACTAGCGAAAATAACCCTGTAATATATGTGTAGGAACATATACACCCTTGTAATATTAAAGGGATCAAATACACCCCTTTATCTTATTTTAGGGTACAAAAAGTCCCTTCTAGTTAATTTTTTCTTAACCATGATTAAAAATTAATTTAGAATTAACAATATTTAATATTACTAATTTCATTAATCTATTATTACTCCTAAACTTTAGAAGGTTTTTTTGCTCTTAATACGAAATTTAAAAAATAAGAAATTAAAATCATATTTCATGTTAATATATACTTCTTATGTTTCTTTTAAAATCGCTTGAATTTTTGGCACGTACTTTATTAAAAAAAATTGTAAATTAAAATTTTGATTGTATATTTTTATTCCAAAAAAAAATATTTTGAAAAAAAATAATATTTTCTATGCAATCAAAACTCATTAAAGTAACTGCCAAAAAGTCGAGTAACTATTATGTTAATAATAGTTACATAAATAAAGGGAGAATGCAAGTTAATTGTTACATAATATTATGTTAATGTATACTGGTGCTCTTTTAGTTACTGTAATTACAATAACGGAGATCTCTGAACTAAAGGACTACATCGAATACATAAGATCGTTAGAGTCGTCAAAACACTTGTATGATGTTGCTGTAAACCAGAGTACCGATCTATCTAATTTATTTGTTACTAGGCCGCTTAATGCGATAAATGAAGAGGACGATGATGAGAACGGGAAAGATGATAAGTACTAGATAAATAAACATATTTTGATGTTTTTCAATTTATTATTCGAATCTCTTTTTTTGTGTGAAATATTGTTACTCTGAATCTTGTTTTTTTTACTTTGGACTATATTGATTTTATACTATCTCGAACTATTTATATAAATTATAATTTACACATGGATATTATAAAATAAAAAATATTAAGAAATCAATCCCGTATAATCTGTGGGATTTTTTAATTCCATAGAAATCTTGATAAATCAATCCATTAAAATTCAACAAAATCTGTATAGAATTAAAATAATCTATGTAGAATCTGTTATTGATTTCAAACAATCCATGGATTTACAAAATTCTTTAAAATTCATGGATTATTATCAATTCATTAAAATCCAACAGAATCTCAGTTGAATACACCACTCTTAGTGTCATATTATACAGTATATATGTTTGATGGGGTGCTACAAGATTACCAAGTAAATGTTGTGACGTGCATAGGAAGTGTAGTTAAGTGAAGGTACATGGTTAAATTTGGAGCAGTGAATTTTATGATTTCGATGCCGCATTTTACCAAACATCTGTCCTGCGTGAGTTGTGATAAGCAGAAACATATGCAAGGGAGACGTGAAAACTCTGTTTGAAAAGCAGAGTGTGAAGTCAGTGCGGTAAGTAACGGACAGGCCAATGTGAGTGATAATGCTCCTCGCTCCACTCTACCGTACTTTTCCCTCTTCCGGTAAGGCTTGGACGGAAATGTGGTGTAGCTGTCGGAAGGGTATCTGCAAAACAATGCTTGACCGGGGGTGGTGGCCGTCAAGCACCTCCGGCGTGAGAGTAAGTAACTGGTGGTGGAGAATACAAGAAACAATATCGGAAAATGGTAATACTAGTGACTGAGATTTTAGAGAGCAAATATGAAATGTGAGAATGTGAGAGTGAGTGTGAGAATGTTCAACCCCCTTGTATGTGTGAGTTAGCTTGGTATTTATAGAGTTTGGGGTTACCTACTTTTGACCGGAAGAATATTCCCTTCCTTTGGACAGGTGTCGGTTGACAGTCTGTCACTTTCACTTTCTTCTGTCAAGGTGACTACCTTCGTGAAGGCTCCACATTGTCCTCTTGTCCGAAGGGTAGAGCATTGCCTTCCGGGAGGGTATGCGCTGGAGGAAGAGTGTGCCTTTTGCCCGGAAGGATGTGCAGGAGGAAGAATGTGCCTCATGTCCATAAGGATGCGCTCTGGTGTTACCTCCTCTTGTCTGGAAGGATGTACCTTGGTGTTACCTCCTATTGTCTAGGAGGATGTATCTTAGTGTTACCTCCTCTTGTCCGGAAGGATGTGTTGGAGGAAGGATGTGCCTCTTTCCCGGAAGGATGTGTTGGAGGAAGGATGTGCCTCTTGCCCGGAAGGATGTGTTGGATGAAGGATGTTCCTCTTGCCCGAAAGGATGTGCTGGAGGAATGATGTGCCTCTTGCCCGGAAGGATGTGTTGGAGGAAGGATGTGCCTCTTGCCCGGAAGGATGTGCTGGAGGAAGGATGTTCCTCTTGCCCGGAAGGATGTGTTGGAGGAAGGATGTGCCTCTTGTCCGGGAGGATGTGTTGGAGGAAGGATGTTCCTCTTGCCCGAAAGGATGTGCTGGAGGAAGGATGTGTCTCTTGCCCGGAAGGATGTGTTGGATGAAGGATGTTCCTCTTGCCCGAAAGGATGTGCTGGAGGAAGGATGTGCCTCTTGCCCGGAAGGATGTGTTGGAGGAAGGATGTGCCTCTTGCCCGGAAGGATGTGCTGGAGGAAGGATGTGCCTCTTGCCCGGAAGGATGTGTTGGAGGAAGGATGTGCCTCTTGTCCGGGAGGATGTGTTGGAGGAAGGATGTTCCTCTTGCCCGAAAGGATGTGCTGGAGGAAGGATGTGTCTCTTGCCCGGAAGGATGTGCTGGAGGAAGGATGTGCCTCTTACCCGGAAGGATGTGTTGGAGGAAGGATGTGCCTCTTGTCCGGGAGGATGTTAGCATTGATAAGAGTGCTTCCGGGAGGGTATTATCATTGCCCCCCACTCCTTCAACTTACTTTAGTGAGTTGGAGGAGTAAATGCGTAGTGCTGATATGCTTTTTGATATTTTATAGTTTCAACGGCTCTTTGTAACGGCTAGTTGTTGGAGGCCTATAAATACTTGAGTTTCCTTCCAAAATTGAGATATCATATTTTCTTTACATCTTTCATCTCTTGTTTCCTTGGTTGTAGATCTTGAGAAGTTTTTCATGGAGGGAAGGAGGACCGCTTGCTATTGTGACATGCCTGTGGTTGTGAAAACTATATGGGCCGGAAGCAATGCTGGTCAGAGGTTTGAGCGTTGTGCCACCAGGGAATGTCACTATGACATTTGGATAGATGAGCCTCTTGGTGTCCGAGCTTGTGAGGCCATTGAAGAGCTGATTCGGGAGAACAATCAGCTACATCGCTTCTATATGCAAAAGATTGATCGCTTGAGGGCTTGGGAGATGACCAAGCGGGAAGCTATGTTGGCAAAGCTGCAGGAGTTGGAGAGCGAGGTGGTCCGTGAGGAATCCGAAGATGAAGATGCTTCGGCTTAGGTTTAGATATTTTCATTGTATCCTAATGAGGACTTGAGGGGTCTGGCCTTCACTTGTCTTCTTTGCATTGTAATATTTCCCCTAATGAATGAAACATGTTTTCCTTCTCTGCTTGCAATTTTTTTGTTTTGTTTTGTTTTGTTTTGTTTTTGTGTTTTTTTTTTTTTTTTTTTTTTTTTTTTTGTTTGGAGTTGTGTCTTCCCCCCTGGGCATCACTTGTGGGTATAGTCCACTTGTGATGGCCTTAGATTTTATGTAAGTGTTGGCGGTGGAAGAGGGACAAGGAATGTAGTATCCCATGAAAGTTCAGTAAATTTGAATTTGGTGCCCCCCAGACATTGCTGGCGGGTGTTGTCCGCTAGCAAGGGTCTTAAAACTAAAATCACAAAATTTGTAAGTGTTTGCACGAGATTGGAAGATGTTTTTGTAGATGATAGGAATTATCTCGGGGGAATTTTGTGAAGGAAGTAATTTTGTGGGGATGAGGGATTTGAGAAGGAAGTAATTTTTGGAGGAGGAGGAAGTGTTTTGAGAAGGAAGTATTTTT
Source organism: Kitagawia praeruptora (assembly GCA_037693485.1). NCBI lineage: Eukaryota > Viridiplantae > Streptophyta > Magnoliopsida > Apiales > Apiaceae > Kitagawia > Kitagawia praeruptora. The sequence continues at coordinate 145,811,718 of CM075353.1, forward strand.
TGGAGGAGGAGGAAGTGTTTGAGAAGGAAGTATTTTTTCGGAGGAGGAAGTGTTTGAGAAGGAAGTATTTTTTCGGAGGAGGAGGTGTTTTGAGAAGGAAGTATTTTTTCGGAGGAGGAGGAAGTGTTTGAGAAGGAAGTATTTTTTCGGAGGAGGAGGTGTTTTGAGAAGGAAGTATTTTTAGGAGGAGGAGGAAGTGTTTTGAGAAGGAAGTATTTTTCGGAGGAGGAAGTGTTTGAGAAGGAAGTATTTTTTCAGAGGAGGAGGTGTTTTGAGAAGGAAGTAATTTTTGGAGGAGGAGGAAGTGTTTTGAGAAGGAAGTATTTTTCGGAGGAGGAAGTGTTTGAGAAGGAAGTATTTTTTCAGAGGAGGAGGTGTTTTAAGAAGGAAGTAATTTTTGGAGGAGGAGGAAGTGTTTTGAGAAGGAAGTATTTTTTGGAGGAGGAAGTGTTTGGGAAGGAAGTATTTTTTCGGAGGAGGAGGTGTTTTGAGAAGGAAGTATTTTTTCGGAGGAGGAGGAAGTGTTTGTGGAGGAGGAGGATGCGTTTGTTGGGAGGAGGAGGATGCGTTTGTTGGGAGGAGGAGGATGTGTTTGTGGAGGAAGTTTTTTTTTTTTCGGAGGAGGAGGAAGTTTTTTTTTTTTTTTTTTTTTTTTTGGGAGGAGGAGGAAGTATTTGAGAAGGAAGTATTTTTTCGGAGGAGGAAGTGTTTTTTTTTTTTTTTTTTTTTTTTTTTTTGGGAGGAGGAGGAAGTATTTGAGAAGGAAGTATTTTTTCGGAGGATGAGGAAGTGTTTGAGAAGGAAGAGGAGGATGTGTTTGTTGGGAGGAGGAGGATGTGTTTGTGGAAAGAATGTCATTTTGTATGTAAATGACTTCGATGAAGGTCGATCCGTGGTCCGATCTTGCTCAAATTTTGACAGCATGTTTGAGAAGGTATGACCTTAAATATGAACGGTGCGATTGTCGTTTTGAACTCCGAATAGAGAGATATAGCTGCTAGATCATGTGCTATTTTCTGGTGATGTTTCTCACTTCTTTTCTTAGAAATGTGATTGATAAGGCCGTTGATCATCGGGTGCATGTCTTACCCATTTGAGACTTGTAAATGGGTTCAGGTAGCCTTCCTCTTATCATGATAATAATACTTTGAGAGGATTATTGTGAGTTACCTTCTTTTGTCTGCATAAAATTTGTGAGAAAATATAATTCATGAAAGTTGTTAGAAAAAAAATATATTGTGTTTTGTCCGAATGAGTGTCATCAAATGAGATTGTGCACTTAGTTTTTCTGAGATGTTGTTACTTGTGTCTGAGATAATGTTTCTTGTATCTGAAACAGGTTTGTCCGCCTTGTGTCTGAATTGTGTTTTTTCCATATGTTCCTTGTGAATTAGTTTGCTTTCTTTGTGTCTGAATGAATCTCATAAGATAAAGCAAAGCCTTTAATTTTGTCTGAGATGATGCTACTTTGTGTCTGAGGCGGCTTTGAATGCCTTGTGTCCGAGAGAATATTACTTGTGTCTGAGATAGTGTAACTTGGCTTTGACTACCTTGTTGTCTGAATGAACCTCATGAGATACAATGTTGTCTGAGATAGTATTACTTTGTGTCTGAGGTACATCCGAGAGTATTATTTGTGTCTGAGATAATGTTACTTTGTGTCTGAGAGAAAATTTCTTTTTGTCCAAGGTGATGTTATATGCCTTGTGTCTGAGTAAATCTCATGAGATAATATGATGCATTGCATTGTGTCTGAGATAGTATTACTTTGTGTCTGGGGTGTTGCAAGATAACTTTGTGTCAGTTCATATGTTGCTTGAGATTGAGAGATAGATCTTTATGAAACAACCTTACTCACCCACCAACGTGGCTAAAAGGGTGAGAAATGAAGTTAGAAAATGTTTATGAGTAATTTTTTTTTTTTTGTTTTGAGATGACCCTTCCTCATCCATCAAGGAGTCGATAAGGTTGAGAAAAGAAATTATGTTTTTGTTTTGAGATGACCCTTCCTCATCCATCAAGGAGGTGACAAGGGTGAGAAAAGGAGTTAGAAAATTTTGAGAGTAATTTTTTTCTTTTTTTGAGATGACCCTTCCTCATCCATCAAGGAGACAATAAGGTTGAGAAAAGGAATTATGTTTTTGTTTTGAGATGATCCTTCCTCATCCATCAAGGAGTCGATAAGGTTGAGGAAAGAAATTATGTTTTTGTTTTGAGATGACCCTTCCTCATCCATCAAGGAGGTGACAAGGGTGAGAAAAGGAGTTAGAAAATTTTGAGAGTAATTTTTTTTTTTTTTTTTTTTTGAGATGACCCTTCCTCATCCATCAAGGAGACGATAAGGTTGAGAAAAGAAATTATGTTTTTGTTTTGAGATGATCCTTCCTCATCCATCAAGGAGGTGACAAGGGTGAGAAAAGGAGTTAGAAAATTTTGAGAGTAATTTGTTTTCTTGTTTTGAGATGACCCTTCCTCACCCGCCAAGGAAGAGACAAAGGTGAGGAAAGGAATTGGAAAATTTTGAAGGTAGTAAATATATTTTCTTTGAGATGATTCTTCCTCACCCACCAAAGAGATGACAAGTGAAAGAGAAGGAATTATGTTTTTGCTTTAATATGACCCTTTCTCAAATGTACCAGTGTTTCTCTGCCGTTGACTAACACCACTTTGTTTATCGCATCTTTGAACCTCTTTAGATGATTCTCAAGTGTTTCTCCGCTTCTTTGAGCAATAGTCTTGAGGAAGATAGTGTGTACTTTGTGTGAATGGTTTGCCTTAAACTTATTCAGAAAAGCTTTTTTGAAATCGGCCCATGTGTCAATGGTCCTCGGAGGAAGCCTACAAAACCACCTCTGAGCACTTCCTCTTAAGGTAGAGGCAAAGAATCTACAACATGTTAGGTCTCGGTACTCATAAAAGAGAGCTAGTTGATCAAAATAACTTAAGTGTTCTTCCGGATCTCCGCTACCATTGTATGAGTCCAAGTTGGGGTGTTTCAAGTGTGTTTGCTTGCTTTCATCTTCTAATCTTTTGGAGAAAGGAGATTCTCCGGGGCTAGCGGAGACTTCTCCTTCAACCTTGCGTTTTAACTCGTTGAGAGTATTGAGGATTTCTTGTTGAGAGCTTCCAATGCCTCCGATCGGAGTAGGCTCAGGAGTTCTTTCCCTTTCCTTCTCTTGGTAGAACTCATCCTCCAATCTTCTCTTCTCTCTCTCATATTCTGCCTTTTTTGCCTCTAGTTCATGTCTAAGATCTCGTACTCTTCTATTTGTCCTCCATGTCTCCGGTCGATGGTGACTTTTTCCATGTCGGATATGGTTAGTATCTTGGGAAGAGCCGAGACGGGAAAAAATTGACTTGGTCACCCTTGGTCTTTTGCTGCCATTGTTGTTTGCACTATGTGCTTCGTCCTCGGGGGGAGGTGATTCCCTCCTCCTCTCGGACCGAGGTGGGTTGTTTTGTTGGTTAGGGTTTTGGAGATTTGCAGCAACATTGAGGAGGAAATCCACTTGGTTATGAGCGAAGCGGGTCAGATCCAAATTGAGAGGTGGATTTTCTTCCCTTGCTAAAGTGCTGACCCTTCGGAGGACGGCTTCGCTTCGGTGGGAGGTGCCATGGACGACCTCTTGGAGGTTTCCTTGGACTTGTTCTTCAATTTGGTTTGGATTGTTTGGGTCAAGTGTGGTCCGGGCTTGTAGCCTCGTGTTCTTAGACGGTCCCATTCGAGAAGACTTGTTACTAATGACCTCTTGTTACTTCTTGCAATCTGGAAAGGATGAAGGGTCTTTCAAAGAGAAGAGCCCTCCTTCTAGCGCCAAATGATAATGCTCCTCGCTCCACTCTACCGTACTTTTCCCTCTTCCGGTAAGGCTTGGACGGAAATGTGGTGTAGCTGTCGGAAGGGTATCTGCAAAACAATGCTTGACCGGGGGTGGTGGCCGTCAAGCACCTCCGGCGTGAGAGTAAGTAACTGGTGGTGGAGAATACAAGAAACAATATCGGAAAATGGTAATACTAGTGACTGAGATTTTAGAGAGCAAATATGAAATGTGAGAATGTGAGAGTGAGTGTGAGAATGTTCAACCCCCTTGTATGTGTGAGTTAGCTTGGTATTTATAGAGTTTGGGGTTACCTACTTTTGACCGGAAGAATATTCCCTTCCTTTGGACAGGTGTCGGTTGACAGTCTGTCACTTTCACTTTCTTCTGTCAAGGTGACTACCTTCGTGAAGGCTCCACATTGTCCTCTTGTCCGAAGGGTAGAGCATTGCCTTCCGGGAGGGTATGCGCTGGAGGAAGAGTGTGCCTTTTGCCCGGAAGGATGTGCAGGAGGAAGAATGTGCCTCATGTCCATAAGGATGCGCTCTGGTGTTACCTCCTCTTGTCTGGAAGGATGTACCTTGGTGTTACCTCCTATTGTCTAGGAGGATGTATCTTAGTGTTACCTCCTCTTGTCCGGAAGGATGTGTTGGAGGAAGGATGTGCCTCTTTCCCGGAAGGATGTGTTGGAGGAAGGATGTGCCTCTTGCCCGGAAGGATGTGTTGGATGAAGGATGTTCCTCTTGCCCGAAAGGATGTGCTGGAGGAATGATGTGCCTCTTGCCCGGAAGGATGTGTTGGAGGAAGGATGTGCCTCTTGCCCGGAAGGATGTGCTGGAGGAAGGATGTTCCTCTTGCCCGGAAGGATGTGTTGGAGGAAGGATGTGCCTCTTGTCCGGGAGGATGTGTTGGAGGAAGGATGTTCCTCTTGCCCGAAAGGATGTGCTGGAGGAAGGATGTGTCTCTTGCCCGGAAGGATGTGTTGGATGAAGGATGTTCCTCTTGCCCGAAAGGATGTGCTGGAGGAAGGATGTGCCTCTTGCCCGGAAGGATGTGTTGGAGGAAGGATGTGCCTCTTGCCCGGAAGGATGTGCTGGAGGAAGGATGTGCCTCTTGCCCGGAAGGATGTGTTGGAGGAAGGATGTGCCTCTTGTCCGGGAGGATGTGTTGGAGGAAGGATGTTCCTCTTGCCCGAAAGGATGTGCTGGAGGAAGGATGTGTCTCTTGCCCGGAAGGATGTGCTGGAGGAAGGATGTGCCTCTTGCCCGGAAGGATGTGTTGGAGGAAGGATGTGCCTCTTGTCCGGGAGGATGTTAGCATTGATAAGAGTGCTTCCGGGAGGGTATTATCAGTGAGAATAACACAGTGGCGGATCCAGAAATTTAGGTCATGGTACTCGGAATCCTGGCTCTCGTGCGAAGCGAGGTATTTTCGTGCGGAGCGTGAATTTTTTTTTAGGGTATAAACTAATGTTCTAAAACATTTAACCAAGATTTGTTAATTGGAAGCAAAATTTTAGCAAGTTAAATGTATATATAGATGTTTGAGTGATTTTACATTGATTTTCCATCAATATGGGACAAAATTAAAGCAAAAAACGTAAAAAATCAGCAAAAAATGTAAAAATGTTGGAGGTAGCAATCGAAATTGGTACCTCCTACTTAGCTTTTCTGTCATCAAAACAGCTGATATAAGCTATTTTTATATATGTTATGCAACTTATTAATATATATACAAAAAAAAAATTTGAAAACCCAGGGTACTCGGCCGAGTACCCTAGGCATAAGGTAGATACGCCACGAGAATAACACGTTGGGGGTTGTCTTGTCTGTTTCATGTTAAAAGCATTTTAACTTCAGATGTTTCTTGTTTTTCGTGTGTGCGGCTTTTTTTTTTTATGTTTGCTGCACCTGGCAACTAAAAGGCCGTTTGGGATTGATTAAAATAAGTTACTTTTGACTTAATAGAGGTGTTTTTAACTTAATGGAGAAAGTAAAGTTGTTTGCTTTAAGTTGAATGAATGTGTTTGGGTAATTTTACTTAAAGTTAAATAGGGATTTAATAATTTTGATTTAAAATGAAATTTGACTTAAAAAAATTTTAAATTCATAATATTTAAACTTTACAAGAGTCCTGAAACAAAAACAAAAAAAAAATTGGATAAGTCATAAGTCATTAGTCAAAAGTACCTAAAAGGAACTTATGAATTAATGGAGTTTTTAAACTTAAAGCCCAGCTTTAAGCAAGTTACACAAACAGAGCAAAAGATTCTTAAATGAGCTTTCTCCTTTAAGCACAATTAGCCAAACACGCTCTTAATATACTTTTTAATATTCTATTTTGCTTTTTCTTATTATCATGCTATATTTGTATTTTGCATTTCTGTATTTAGATTGAAATTTACTTTAAACAAAAAAAATTAAAAAATTGCATTTTGCAATCCCTATACATTATTATCCTTACCCTTTTGAACACCTTGTCGCTCGTTAATCAAAATGAGGATATTTTAGTTATTAATTATTATATTATATAACAAATTTTAAAAAAAATAAAGAAACGCAATTTAAAATTTGATTTTTTAAAAAAATGTTTAAAAAAACTAAATCTTAAATTTATAATATATATTTTTAAAGAATACTTTGAAAATGTTAAAAATAATAGTTTATATTTTAAGCAATATTTTACAAGAATTTAGTAATGTAATTTTAAAAAAAAAAAGAATTAAAAATTATATTTTCAAAAATTTGTTAAATTATAGATAAAATTTTGATAAATATAAAATTTTAAAAATTATAATGGTAATTGAAATAATTTAATTTCAAATATCTGATCAAAATATTCTCATTTTGACTAATAGTAACGATTAAAGTTAACATAAAATTGTTAAAGAGGTGCGAAATGCAATGATTCGAAACTTTCAAAGGATGCAAAATGAAATTGTTAAAGTTTTGAGTGTAAATTAAATTTGGGGCTAAATATAAGGATGCAATGTGCAAATAAGTTAGATTTTCAATTCTAGCTCGTTATTCAAGAGGTCGTTTGGGTAATTTTAAAATAAATTTCTTTTCACCTATATTTGATAAATGATATATAAGTGTTAAAAAAGTTTTATTTATAAGTTCGATCAAGTATTTGGTAAATTATTATAAACTATTAAAAAAAAATTAAAAATAAAAAAATTAAATTTGTTTAAATTGAAATATATTTTGTTATAAGTGAATTATCGTAATGTACAAGAATCAAAATGAAATTAACATACTCGTGGTCCTAATTAAAATAAAAATAAGTAATATTAAAAGAATACATTAATTTTTACTTTAAGAATCGTAAAAAAGATGCAATAGATTTCATAAAATTGAAAGAGACAAATTAATAAATTAAAATGTAATTTTTGTTAATATTGCATTCTAAATTGAACATTTTTAAATATTATTATTATATTTAATTTGAAAAAGTAGTTTAGTTAAACATAAAATAAATAATGAAATGATGCTAAATTGATGATAAAACAAAGCAGGTGACTTAGTGCCCGTTTGGCACAACTTTTATTTTGGATTTATGGACTTATTTTCGGATAAAAATTTTATATTTTGATAATTTTTTTTATACAAGCATTTAATGTATGTTTGAGATTCAATAAATTGGAAAAATAAGTTGGAAAGTTAGGAATCTCCAACTTTGTCTTAAAATAAGTTGATTTATTCTGGAAAAAAGTTCTCCTAAACACCCCATTAATAAGTGGTAAGAGAGAAAAAAAGTACAATGGTGGTCAAAAGTTAACATGGGCTTTATCATACATACAATTAAGCTAATGTATGCTTATATTTTTATAATATAATTTTTCACATCTACATTTGTATTTTCAATGATTTCATAAATTTTTACAATGAATATCCAATTTGCAATTTAATTATCTGTTTAAATCAATTGAAATTTGAATCGAGTACCCTCCTCTAAAAACATTTTTTTTAAAAACTCAATATGGGAATCAATTCGATCGAAAACTGAAAAAACCAAAACAAACTTAGTGTATATTTTGGGTATCTTAAAATAAGTAGCTTATGACTTATAAGCTATGTCATATAAGTGATGAGTAGAACAGTCAGTATAGAGTGTTTGGTAAATCAGAACTTATAATCAGTAGACTGTTTGGGTAAATCAAAACTTATAAGTTAATTTTTTTTTACAATTTTCAAAATATTATTTTTTTTTATATATAACAATGGATATCAATGGATAGATCTCGATGAATAGAGAAATTTGATATATAAATATCAATTTTCTAATGAATGGATCGAGAGATATATGGTTTTGAAGATTTGAAGGATATTATATATTGCGTATATCGAGAATAAGTTATAAGTTATAAGTTGAAAGTTAAGAATTCTTAACATTCAACTTATGGGTTTATAAGTTATAAATTGAGCTAAAACTTATTTTGACAAACACCCCTCATAAATGCTTATGGCCTTATAAGACATACGTTAACAGTAAAACGGGGAACAAACTGGCCCTCAATTCTTTGTGCAATGCAAAAACATCTGTTTAGCCATATTAAGAATGTATTGCTACATAACTTTTGAGTTTCGAAGGATAACATAATTGCGCTATGCAATTTTTGGCAAATTCAATATTTCTCTATTTTCTAAAAATCTTACTCCGAAAATGATTCATGGGACATCACTATATTCTCACTATTAATTTTTGCCTATACTAACTCTGGTCAATATTTTCTTCGGACATCAATCCTACTTGACTCTAGCTGAATCCTGGAAGTTTCCACATTTGTTACTTTTCAGTCTCATCTTTAACACTAAAACTCCTTGCAATGTCATTGAATGCATCATTTGCTGCTCTGTTTAAAGCGATTTCTTTCTTGGCTCTGTACTCACCCTTGCCTCTTAGCTGATCGTCAACGTAAACTTCAAACGTCCCTTTTTTTAACCATTGAACTTTAAAACGTACCTTGAGTCTCTTTCTTCAAAAGTCCCTTTCTTCGTTTAGATTTTGTTAAAAAAGTTTATTTTACTTAAAAATTCTATTTTCTGAGTTTTAATGTCATCTTTTCTCTTACATGGACTTCAAGTTCAAGATCTTTAGATGTTTATTTTCCGACATTAAAGTCTTATTGTCTAAATTTTCGGAAATACATTGCATATCCTTCGGTTAAATGATAAACCTTTGAAGATCTTTTCCTCAGTTACTATGCCTCTAGCACTTTCAGCCTTTCGCCTATGATAACCGCTACAGTTGGAGTATACAGTGCTCGCTACTATGACCTACATACATATATATCCAAGATTAAAAATTAAAAATCAATAATTTAATAATAGTTTATATTACAATTGTATATATATATAATTTATTGGTGAAATATCAATAATTTGATATACAAAAGTCAATATAAAAGAGTCTGTAAAAGTAATGATGAAATATACAAATTCCTTAAAAGTTATTAAAAGTTTATCAAATTAACAAAAGTCATTAACTTTTTAGAAGTCAATAAAAATCATTTAAAGTTATAATACAATACCACCCCCCTTAATTTGAAACATTCTAAAATTTTCCTTTCTAAATTTTGTCAGTACATGTCCTAATTCATTTGGACCACTCTAGTTATGTGTAATGTGTGTGCATGTCGGTTACACATTAAGCAGAAAATGACCGTGTCTCCACATTTTTAACTAGAAGGAAGGTCACACCAACAATTTCATAAAATATACTCCCTCTGTATTATATTAAGTTGCTCGTTTCATATGTCGGGACTGTTCATAACATGAGACAAATTACTAATTTACGCATAACCTATAAGATTAAATATAATCATGAGTGATCTTGTTGAATTCGTATTTATGAATATTTTAATACAGTGAAGTTTTTATATTTAATACTAATACGAAATTAAAAATACTAACGATCAAAAGTGTGCGTTGGCAAACGTGTCCAACTCAAATGGAAAACTTATTTAGAAACGGAGGGAGTATTATTTAGAAACTTCCCTCGTAGATATTAGTTTTGATTTTGAACCTTGAAAACTACTCTTGATTTTTCTAATTTTTCCATTTTGGAACCGTGTAAAAAGACAAAGCTCTTAGAGCATCTCCAACCTTAACATAATTGTTAGCTATATCCTACATGGCAGGTTTATTTGGCTATTGGGATACAAAAAATCTGCTCCAACCATACTTTCTATTAGCTAAATTTTTAGATAATGGGATATTAATCTTCTATATTTGGCTAATGTCTATGATTTTATACATAATAGCTAAAATCTATTTTATCCACTTATATCATGACACATCATTAATTTCATATATTTTTATTTTACACATAATAGCTAAAATCTATTTTATCCACTTATATCATTACACATCATTTATAGCTAATCATTATAGCTAATCCCATTGGAGAATAATTCCTTACAGGTTCAGTAAATTTTACATAATCATTATTTTAGCTAACGATTTTAGCTACTCTCCTTGGAGATGCTCTTATGAAATATAAATGTAATTGTGATTTTGATATTTGTATAATATACATTATACAGCATAACGATAAAGAATTATACCAAATGTGCACTTACTTGCTGCTACTGTGATTGTTCTTACCAAACAAAACAAAAAAAAAAAAGTCAGGGTATAAAGATCAACTTTCATCAGTGGAAATACAATTGTTTTATAAATGACATTTTTTTTTGAATTTCATGAAAAAATTCAGTTAGTTGTGTTGAATTCAAACCACAAGGGTGATCCTTAATTACAGTAAAAAAGGTTATCTATCTATCTATCTATTACTATATATAATACGCTGACACAAGGGTAAAATTTCCCCGTTTATTGCCAGGAAAATTACTCTTTTAACCTTATATGACTCAGAATATCAAAACTGCCCAGCAACGCCGCAACGCTTTATCCAATTATCCTGCCCCTCATCTCTCTAACCTAATCTCAATCTCCATCTGTTTGCACAAATTGATGAATGCTCCGAACATATATCAGATCAAATTCCTTCCCAATCACCTTCGGAAATACCTCCGAATACAATTCGCAATTCGACCCCGTATCAACATTCCTCGAAACTTCAGAAAATTCATATATGTTTTCGCCAGTTTTAATCTTTTTTTCACCAAATTTCACTTCCGAGACCGATTCACTAATTTTCCCCATGGAACTTCAGATTCCGAGCAATTTCGTTTGAATTTTGTACAATTTTGCCAACTCTGGGCTTAAACTTTGAAGTTCTCTACTTCGAATCAACTCCAAGACACGATTCTGCGTAGGAACTTGCCGAAACTTCCGGATTCATATTTTCCTTGCCTAATTTCCTATAATACGACCTCGTGATCCTCCGTAACTCATGGCCGCAACCTACTTCCGCAGTCTCACCTACAACGTCCTCGATTTTTTGTGGATAGTGATCGGTCTCTTCTCAGATCACCTCCCCAGGTATTTTAGTTTTAGAACAGTACAATTTATTTTATGATGTTGTGCTGCTTCAAGTATGTGCACAATTGGTATTTGCGGCTTAATTTTTGTGATACTAAAGATCAATTCTTTATATTTTAGTTCTGCTTAGTTGCTAATTTTTTTTTTAATTGTTACTTTAAAGATTTGATTTTTAGTTAATTCATCAGTGTTTTAGATGGTTTAGCTTTGGGTAGTGATTTATTTAATGTGTGTTGTGATAGGGTAGTCAACAATTTGATTTTGTTTTCGCGTTTTTATGTTTAAAGGTTAGGGCCAAGGGTTAGAGGTATGCTGAAGTATATGCACTAATTCAGTACCATTAAGATTACCAACACAATAACATGTAAAAGTAGCAAGCAACTGCACCTTCAACACTGCCCTCCCAGGCCATGTACAATGAAGTCCTAGCATGGTACACTTAACTTAAATAACTAGATATTTGAGGTTACGAGGAAACATTCTACCAAGCCAATGTATAGTTAGTCTAGCCTACATTGCTGGAGTGTTGAGAATATTAATACAAATTCATCTCTTACCATTTGTAATTTCTAGATTCGCACAATAAAATCGTTCTACTGACTTGCAAATTTTTGTTTTAAACATTTCCATTGGATTAACTAATATATGGGTGATTACGATTTGGTGGCCAAATTAATTAATATAGCCTGTTGGTGGCTGAATTGTTTAAGATTTGTGGTATGGTGGCGGATGGCCATACATTGCTTTTGTCTTACAAAAAAAATAGGGAACCAATATATGTGGCCACCATTTTATGATGATTACGGTTTTTCAGGAATGTGAAAGTAATTTCTGGCCACTAAATTATGAATTTGAATTTAGGTAAAGTTTAGCCACCACATAGCAATTTACATTTATATAAAATGTATCGTACACAGAGACAGCAGTAACAATACGATATAGACCACACTTGGATTGTCCATATTTACCTCATTAGAAACATCATAAACCCCCTCTTCGATCTTTTCAAGTTTTCTTGCAGCAGTCTTTGTAAAAGCCTGTAGATGTACATATATACATTAGAGTTTTGTGCAGCGGGACAAATTTACACGATCACCTCTAAAAACCATGACATGTATTATAAGTTTAATTTGAAAATTAGTTAAAGACATCACCTCTTCAACATGTTGAGCTATTTTCGCAAAAGCCTCAAAGAATAGAAGTCCATTTTCCTTAGCAAATTGCTCTCCTTCCTCTCGACCGACAGCCCTTCGATGAGCAAGGTTGCTCTTTTTGCCTAGAAGCATGATAGTCATGTTGGGATTGACATGTTGCCGGGCAACTTCAAGCCAACTAGCTAGATGGTTAAAGGTCTCTCGCCCACACAACATTGCCAAAAACAACTTGGCCAAGTTACCAATCTGCAAGTAGTTAAGGAACCTAACAAGACACAAGAACATAAGAACATAAGAGTTATTGGCCTTGTCAAAAGCATAAACGTTCGAGATTCAAAACTTGTTGTCGATTGTAACAAAAGAGCTTGATCCAAGGTTCTACGGAGTACCAAGAATCTAACCAAAAACATGCATACACCTTATCACACTCTCAACAAGTATATTAAAATAATTAAGATAGTGTAAATGAGTAACAGAATAATTAACCATCAACAAGAAAACATTTTGGCTTAAAAACATCTAAACCCATTACCAGATATCGAACATCTGCGCAAATCATTGGAACAATGACACCATTAGCAATAAAACATCAGTAGCTTATTCTGGAATTGTGATTTAAAACAAATGAAGTGCTTTTGTGCTGGTATTTGCGATTTAATTTTTGTGATACTAAAGATAAATTATTTATATTTTTGATGTGCTTAGTTGCTAAATTTAATTTTTATAAATTTTTTACCTTAAAGGTTACTGCTTCAAGTATGTGGACAGTTGGTATTTGCGGCTTAATTTTTGTGATACTAAAGATCAATTCTTTATATTTTAGTTCTGCTTAGTTGCTAAATTTAATTTTTTTAATTGTTTACTTTAAAGATTTGAATTTTAGTTAATTTGTTAGTGTTTTAGATGGTTTAGCTTTGGGTAGTGATTTATTTAATGTGTGTTGTGATTGAGGAGTCAACAATTTGATTTTGTTTTTGTGTTTTTATGTCTAAGGTTAGGGCCAAGGTTCAGAGGTATACTGAAGTATATGCACCAATTCAGTACCATTAAGATTACCAACACAATAACATGTAAAAGCAGCAAGCAACTGCACCTTCAACAGTGTCCTCCCAGGCCATGTATAATGAAGTCCTAGCATGGTACACTTAAATTAAATAACTAGATATTTGAGGTTACGAGGAAACATTCTACCAAGCCAATGTGTAGTTAGTCTAGCCTACATTGCGGGAGTGTTGAGAATATTAATATAAATTCATCTCTTACAATTTGTAGTTTCTAGATTCGCCCAATAAAATCGTTCTACTGACTTGCAAGTTTTTGTTTTGAACATTGGATTAACTAATATATGGGTGATTACGATTTGGTGGCCAAATTAATTAATATAGCCTGTTGGTGGCTGAATTGTTTTAGATTTCTGGTATGGTGGTGGATGGCCATACATTGCTTTTGTCTTACAAAAAAAGTAGGGAACCAATATACGTGGTCACCATTTTATGATGATTACGGTTTTTTCAGGAATGTGAAAGTAATTTCTGGCCACTAAATTATGAATTTGAATTTAGGTACTGAAGGTCAATTATTTATATTTTTGATGTGCTTAGTTGCTAAATTTAATTTTTTACATTGCGGGAGTGGTGAGAATATTAATATAAATTCATCTCTTACCATTTGTAATTTCTAGATTCGCACAATAAAATCGTTCTACTGACTTGCAAGTTTTTGTTTGGAACATTTTTATTGGATTAACCAATATATGGGTGATTATGATTTCGTGGCCAAATTAATTAATATAGCCTGTTGGTGGCTGAATTGTTTTAGATTTGTGGTATGGTGGCGGATGGCCATACATTGCTTTTGTCTTACAAAAAAAGTAGGGAACCAATATATGTGGCCACCATATTCAACAAACGGAGTAATCAAACCATGTTTACCAACATTATTTTCCTTGATCAAGCGGTTAGATACTTCTGTTCTTGCATGTTCATATCACCACCTACAATTACTTTGCTCAAAAACTGTATTTAATATCATTCTTTAACATGTGTGTCTTCTCCAGGGCAATCACATGCTGGCAACATTGAGAAAGAATCAAAAAGAAGCATTCTTGAATCTGTTGGCGGAACAAGGGGTTTACAATATATCAAACATCAAGATTGTGCCCGGACCAACCTCCTACAGAAGCGTTCGGGATCTATCCATGAACTTCTTCTACAAAACCAGGATTGAAAAGGTCCCCGACACCGGAAATATACCCAAATATAAGTTTGAACTTGAGGAGTTCGAGGAGGTTAAGGATTATGTCAGCAACGTCACGTCCTTCATAAGTGAGTATGTATATCTTCTATTACCAAAACAACTTTGTTGGCTAACAAATGTAAATTTTATGTCTGTAGATGTCATCGGCATGGTGATAAGTTATGGCCATCTGGAAACAAGATCAAATGATGCCCGCAAAATGGATGTCATCATAACCAATGTCAGGCTAGATTCAGATTAAAAACTGAACATTACTACAGAAATATGAAACAAAACTTCCTTTAATTAAGACTGCTAACACTAACTAACCTCAAACATTTATTTTTATTACTTTGCCATAGGAATGAAAAACTGTCGGTGGCATTATGGGAAAACAAGGCTCTCGAGTTTCAGGAATTACTAGCAGCGCCTGCGGAGGGTGCATCTTTTGTAGTTATTACTGGACTCATGGCTAAGAAATTCTCAGGTACATATGTATATATGCTTTACCAGTGAGAAAACAAAACATGTGATCATTACACAATCATAATACATGTGCAAAAAACTAATGCTACCAAAATGTTTGATTCGTGCAAACAACCAAATTCCTAAAATTATTTTTAACATATTACGCATTTATACCATGCCAGAACGTGTCTTCCTTTCAAGCAGTGATGCCACAAAGATCTACGTGAACATAGATTACGCACCAATGGATGATATGCGGACCAGCATTCTACTTACTACTGGCAACACCCTGCAGAACCTACCATGACCAGTCGTCAAACGGTTTGTCAGTACCGAAGAAAACAACCTACAGGACGTCACCATAGCTGAAATTCTCCAAGCATCCCTCCCAAATGGAACTACTCCACAAAATTGTTCTTGTCAGCCCATAATGTTGCTCTCTGTCTTTTTGCAATGTATTAAACGCATCAGATATCCTCCTTATTATAACATGTGTTTCTACTTTAATTTTAAACGCATTCGTGGATTAGGCTCTATTGCTCCATTACATTTTAATCTTACATGAGGAAATATGTGTTTTAACCCTTTTTAAATTTACATGTAATTATCTCACACGTCCATGCTAACAAAACAAATTTCTTTTTAACATTTCCCGCTCCGTAGTTAAGTCCCTCTCTATAGAATCAACATGCTAATAAAGAAATATTATATATTTACCACGCATTTGGGTACTCACAAACTTCATTCACACTGCCCCCGCCATCCATGCGTTGCTTTATTAAACCTTTACTTACAAAATGCAGTTCATACGCCGCACATGTGAAGATACAATCATTGCAATCATGGATGCTGAGGGATGGTTCTATAACTGCTGCCCAAGGTGTGCTCGCAAAGTCCGTGATGTTGACGGAACATATTATTGTGACAACTGTGCCAAAGAAACTAATGACTTCAAACCACGGTATCCACTTCTTACTCTAAAATTTGCTCAATAGTTGCACACCCTTTCAACCATGATTACTTTAACCAGCATGTAAACTTACAATTAAACAGAATTGCCAGAACAATGAACACTTATCAGTGCATAGAAAAATGCCTCATATTTTTGCTCAATAACGCATTCACAATAATTATATCTCTGTGCCTACCAGGTACAAAATCATTGTGCGCGCTGAGGACGAATCTGGAACCACAACATTCACTTTGTTCAATAAGGAGGCTGAGTAGCTCATCGGGGTCCCCGTGGAAAACATTATCAGCGGCCTCCCTGAGGTACTTTCGATGCTAATAACATGTCAGGCGTTTATAAGAAAAAAAAAACCCCATTGACCAACCACTGTATATGCTTGCAAATTATTTTAGGACTCAAACACCATTGATATTCCACCTGTCATCAAGAACATTATAGGGAAAAAGTGTGCATTTGATCTTAAAATTAATGCATACAACACTGAGCACGGTTACGAGGACTTTACGGTTTTCCGACTAACAGCTGGGGGAGGCAACCGCCAAGAAGCGGCAAAAGCTGGCTTAATCAACATTATAAAGCTTAACCAGCGTGAATAGCCAAGAAAACTTCTCTTTTTCCTGCAAAATTAGTTTGTTTCCGCATTTAATCTTTAAAAACTATGTGTGGCTTCTTCTTTCCTCCATTCTCCGAGACTCATTTACTGAGAGCGCTTCCCCTCCGAGAATGTCAAGTATTTCTTCATCTCAGACTTAAGAACAAATGGTTGCTTTTACGTACTGCCTACTCTATTGAGTTTAAAGTTTCTGTGCTTCTTAACCTAGGAACCATTTCAAGGTCAAATGCGATCAGATGCTCTATTAAATAAAATCCTTCAGATACATTCGTCTCCTGCATGTCCATAAAAATGGCTTTTCTTTATTACTATAAGTTCATACCAAACAAAAAAGAACCGACTTACCTTTTGTAGTATTAATCCATCGTTTTATATAATCTCCATCAAATCCTAGGCACTTTTAAAAGTTGTCAAACTAATTAGGAAAACTCACTATTGACTAATTTTTGCTTGAAAACCTAAAATTGGCTTAGTTTTTAAAAAACCCACATTGACCACACCTATATCGTAAAAACACAGTTATAATATTTTTTCTAGCTGGGTCCCACAAAAGTAACTTCTAGGAGGCTAATATATTAATCATTTCACACCTACAATTACATGGGTGCTTTGTTCATAAACATTTTGTACATATAATTACATGATTCTTTTACTCATTCATTTATATCTTCTCAAACAAATCCTGACATAATTTTATTTATAATTAGTCAAAATAAAGTAGAAGAGTAACTAAACTCTAATTTTGCCTTGGACAAACAATTTGTTTTTACTTTTTATTGGCCTACATGGACAACACATATTTAATACAATTAAACACCTTTTAAATTATTTTAAATTAAACCCTATTTCAAAATTATTATTTTTTGGGAAAATTATATTATCAATCATTTAATAACGCTTACATAAGTACTTTATTCATCAATATTTCATCACTGCAAATCGTTCCTCAACCCTTTTTCATTTTTTTGGTAAATTATATTATTACTCAGTTTATAACGAATATTTATTCATCAATATCTCATCGATGCAATACTTTTGCAGTGAGTCATAAAACTATGCACTTTAGATTAATAATATAATTTTCCAAAAAATTAATATTTTTGAAATAGATTTTCAAAATACTTTTCAAAGTGTTTGAATGATATACGTGTGGTCCATGTAGGCAAATAATACTACATGTTATTACTCGCTTAAACTACCCTTAAACACGAATAGAAGGAATGCTCGTCATAACATCAATTGAAATGTACGCCTATGTTTGTTGTAATAGGAACAATTTAAAATAGAGACACACATTAACATAGAACAAACCAATGCGCAGGTTTTATACAATGATGTAATATAAAAAACTAACTCTACAGAACACCAACTCCTCGATTTTTAAAGGACAAAAAAAAGGTTACGGGTATACCATTTCAGTTTACATTACTTAACATGAAACGTAATTTTCCAACTTGTATATACATATACTCATTGTGACAACTTACAATGCTACCGAAACTGTATATCCAAGCAAACTAATCATTACAAATCAAAGGCCCATCACTTTTCGAGGCACAACACTGATCTACAAGCTATGCCCTTTGTTCTCCTATGTACAAAAATAACTCTACTAAATCTGTTGTAAATTAAAACGCAGAGGCAATGTTGCCCTTGTGGTTCAAACCCGGCCTCTATATGATAGGTTACTAGCTTCCCTATTACTCAATATGAACACCTCTCAATTATTGTTCCTCCCACGTTTTTGATGCAAAGTACTTATTTATTCGACAACTTAGCTCCTTTCTACTAAATAATATTATTGAATATGAAGAAAGGTCAGGATCCCTAATAATGACGAGTGCACAATCTTCACTTCACAAACCCGTTCTTTGCGGTCTACAAATTATTAGTACCGTCTATAAACAGGCCCGTGCCTTGCACGGGCTGTTACGCTAGTTTGTTCTTAAGTAGAGACAAAATAGAATTTTTGTTAATTTCAAGTGAAAATTGTACAAACAATTATTCCTGATCAGAGTGTCGTCCTAGTATCCTTGAGGTGTTAAAAAACTTGGCTCGATGAGATTCAAAATAACATGTTCCTAAGTTTCACTTTCACTTGCCAATTTTTAATTAACAAGTGGAACAATGTACATGAACTGTATTCCTCTATTAAAGATCTGTCATTAGAAATGTTTATTACCTACATCTCTTCTACTACATATGTTGAGTTAGAGATTCTTCATTGTAATACTAAACAAAAACCTTTCCTAGAATGCTTCCAGTAGAATCTAATATTCTACTAGTGATCACTGAATCACCCACTGTCCCTGCAGCCAAAAAACGAGCAAACATTCCTATAACAATCAAAAGTGTAGTTATGCCAATATTAACAAAATTCCATGCTGGTTACTTCAGAATCACCCTTTCGATATGTAGCCAGGTGTTGCTATGGAAAATTCTAAGCGAGCCACCCAAAGATGCACACGTTTATAGGCGCATGTTGAACGTGCTCCCTTCTGCAGCCTTCATCCTTCTTTGGTCACTAGAATTATTAACATTATTATCGTTTTCGATACTTTATATACTAAAGTGTTTCTACATCTTCGAGAGTGTGAAAAATGAGTTCTTGAATCATGTTGGCGTGAACTACTTATTTGCACCTTCGATATCATGGTTGTTATTGCTTCAATCAGTACCATTTTTCATCCCAAACACTCTGTACTATCTACTACTTTGGTGGATTTTTGTTGTACCTATAGTTGCTCTAGATGTTAAGATTTCTGGTCAATGGTTTACGGAAGGTAAGCAATTTTTATCAACTGTGGCGAATCCAACTAGCCAATTATCTGTAATTGGTAATTTGGTTGGAGCCAGAGCAGCTGCAGAAATGGGATGGACAGAGAGTGCAATTTGTATATTTTCTTTGGGGATGGTACATTATTTAGTACTCTTTGTTACACTTTATCAAAGATTAGCTGGGAGTGATGGCCTTCCTGCTATGCTACGGCCTGTTTTCTTTTTATTCATTGCAGCTCCAAGCATGGCCAGCTTAACTTGGATCTCCATCTCCGGAAAATATGACTATTTTCGAAGATGCTCTTCTTTCTTTCACTGTTTGTCTTCATTTCCCTGGTGAGAATTGTACCTAGCTACCTAGTATAAAGACAGAGTGTCCCTGTTTATAGTCAGAAAATAGTTGCTAAAATATTTCTGGTGTCATATTGACACAAATATAACAGAATGGAACTGTATATATGATATCAAAATGTTAACAATACATTGTAGAAGAAGAAGATACAAAAAATAAACTCTCTCAACACATCTGAGAGCTCTACTGTCTTATATACTCTAACAGACTAACATAACAAACTTTTCTTCTAGAAGTATCCAGCTGTCATGTTCCAGCTGTCATGTGCTGACTTGGCATTTAGTTCGTTGCTCTTGTTGCTCAGTTGTTTGTTGCTCAGTACTGCTACTATCTACATTATCATCCCCCCTCAAGTTAGGAGGCAAGAACAAGTTCATGACACCTAACTTGGACAACAGATAAGTAAGTGTTCGAGAAGACAAAGCTTTAGTGAAAAGGTCAGCTGGCTGTTCATGAGAGCGCAGAAAAGCAGGAGCAATCAAGCCATTGACAATTTTTTCCCGAACGAGATGACAATCAATCTCTATGTGCTTTGTCCGTTCATGAAATACAGGATTGGAAGCAATATACAAAGCACTTTTGTTATCACAAAAGAGAGGAACAGGTGTTGTGTTCTTAAGACCAATTTCAGCAAGAAGATTGACAGCCCAGGTGATTTCACAAGATACATCAGCTAAAGCACGATACTCTGCTTCTGCAGAGGAACGAGAAACGGTAGATTGACGTTTAGCTCGCCAGGAGATTAGAGAATCACCAAGAGTTAGACAGTAGCCTGTAAGGGACTGACGTGTAAGAGGACAACCTCCCCAGTCAGCATCAGCATAAGCCTTTAAGGAAGGACTGGTATTAGCAGAAAAGAATAAACCTTGTCCTAATGTTCCTTTGACATACTTTACAACTTTGAGAGCTGCATCAAAATGACACTGACGAGGAGAAGAAAGAAACTGAGATAGCACATGAACAGAATAAGCTAAATCAGGTCGAGTAATAGTAAGATAGATAAGACGACCCACAAGACGTCTATAAGAGGCAACATTGTGCACGAATGGAGAGGAATCATTGGAAAGCAAATCATGGTTTTGCTCCATGGGTACTAAGGCAGGTTTAACAGTGGTGTATCCAACATCTGAAATAATGTCCAGAGAGTACTTACGTTGATTCAAGTAAATACCCTTATTGGAACGAGCAACTTCCAAGCCCAAAAAATATTTCAAAGGGCCAAGGTCTTTAATCTTGAAATGCAAAGCTAAGTGTGTTTTAAGAGCTTGAATGGTTGTAACATTATTACCAGCTACTAAGATATCGTCAACATAAACCAACACAGCAATGAAGGAAGTAGCAGAGGACATGACAAACAAGCTGTGATCAGAATGGGTTTGAGTAAAACCATAATCCAACAAAACAGAACTAAATTTTTCGAACCAGCAACGTGGAGCTTGTCGTAGACCATACAACGACTTACGTAATTTGCAAACATAAGTATGAGCAGATGGTGTACTCAGAAGAGGATGAGTATAACCTGGTGGTATAGCCATATACACTTCTTCAGACAAATCACCATGTAAAAACGCGTTGGTTACATCCATTTGAGTTAAATTCTAGTTGAAAGAGGCAGATAGAGCTAAGATTAAACGTATGGTAGCCATCTTTGCCACAGGAGCAAAGGTTTCAAAAAAATCAATACCAGCAGTTTGACTAAATCCACGAGCAACAAGTCTAGCCTTAAGACGTTCAACAGAGCCATCTGGATTAAATTTAGTCTTATAAAGCCATCTACAGCTAACCACTATTTTTCCAGGAGGTAGGGGAACAATATCCCATGTATGATTTGCATCCAAGGCTGCTAACTCAGTAGCCATAGCCTGACACCAACCAGCATGCTTAGATGCCTGATGAAAAGTAGTAGGTTCTGTTGATACAGAAATATTGGCCAAAAAATGTAAATAGGTAGAATCAAAAGCATCATAAGAAATCTTGAGAGGATGCATAATTGAATTTGCTAAATGAGAGGGCAAGCCTGTAAAATCCTTATATTTGGATGGAACTACCTTAGTTCGAGGTGGTCTAGTAGTAACAGTAGGTATAATAGAGTGTATGGGAGAATTTGTAGCTGAATTCTCAACTGAGTGATCATCAGTAGATGAAGCAGAAATATTATCAGAAACAAGAGCTGTGTTTAGTGATTCAGTTGAAAAGAATAAAGGATCATCAATACTAGTGACAGGTTGCTCAGGAAACAATAGGTTGGATGACTTTGTAGGTAAAGACATAAATGGAAAGCAATCTTCAACAAATGATACATCACGAGAAACAAATACCTTACGTGTTTCTAAATCAAGAACACGATACCCTTTTGTAGCAAACGGATAGCCAAGGAAGACACATTTGTGTGAACGAGAAGCAAACTTATCTTTATGAGGAATAGTACTTGTGGCATAACACAACGAACCAAAGACTTTAAGAAGTGAATAATCTGGAGACTTTCCAAACAAGACCTCAAACGGAGTTAAACCCTTGAGCAAAGAAGTTGGAGTACGATTTAACAGATAAGCAGCTGTTAAAACACAGTCACCCCAGAAATGAATAGGTAAGTGAGCTTGAATACGCAGAGCTCTAGCAGCATTGAGTAATGTACGATGCTTTCGCTCAACAATCCCATTTTGTTGAGGAGAGTATGGACAACTAGTTTGGTGAATAATTCCCAAACTAGAACACAAATTATTCATAGTAGAGTTAACAAATTCAGTGCCGTTATCAGTACGAAGCACTTTAACCGAGGTCTGAAACTGATTAGAAACATATGCAAAGAATGCTTGAAGTAATCAAGAAACTTGTGTTTTATCAGTAAACAAAAAAACCCAAGTAGTTCTAGACAAATTCTCAACAATCGTTAAAAAGAAAGAACAGTGACCATGAGTTTTCACTCTATATGGCCCCCAAACATCAGCATGTATCAAGTCAAACAACTCAGTACTAACACTGTTACTAGTTGAAAATGCAAGTCTTGTTTGCTTTGACAAATGACAGGTCTCACACTCTTTAAATTCTTCAATATCTCGTATCATAAATGAGGGAAGTAACTGCATTGTGGACCGGGATGGATGAGCAAGTCTAGAGTGCCAAAGATGTACAGCTGAGAAACAATGATTAACACTGGAGCATTGAGATGAAGATGTCACAATCGTAGAAGAATCCAGAATATACAGATGCTGATGAAGTTTACCAATCTCTGTAGTCTGCTTGGTTACTTGGTCCTGAAGATAACAATGAGTAGCAGTAAATGTAACCTTACAGTTAAATTGCTCAGTAAGCTTTGAGATAGACAACAAATTATACTTGAAAGTTTGGTACACAGAGTACATTCTCAAGAATAAACTGAGTTTGCAACATAACTTGTCCCTTCTTGAGAACAGGTGTTGATTGACCATTAGGCAATTGTAAAAATGTTTGCATGGGCAAAGCATTAAGTACAATATGTTCATATGGAGTAATATGATCTGTGGCTCCGGAATCGAGTATCCAAATATTTTCTGAAAACACAGTTGGTAGCATTGATTGACAAGCAACATGATGTGTAGTACCTGCTAAATGTTGAAATGAGTTAATTGAAACACTCCAGTCTTGATTATTTCCACTTCCTCCAGTATTGGATAGTTCCTTGAAGCCTGTTTGAATCATATTCATCAATTGTTTATACTGATTATCAGTAAAACCAGCATCACTTGTTGTTTGTAAGATAGAAGAAGCATCTTGAGATTTGGTATTGAGAGACTCTGTTACAGTTGCAGCTTGAGAAGCAAATGGTTTAGCAGTCTGATTGTTGGATAAGCTTTTAGTTCCAGTATTTCGAGGTTTAGGCTTTGGTTTGCCATAGAGATGATGCCAGGAAGGGTAGCCATGAAGACAAAAACAAGTCTCTCTAGAATGTCCTGTAATTTTGCAATAATCACAAAGCATTGCAGACTTATCAACATTATCTTTTCTAACAGATTTGGAGTAGTCTGATCGTGAATTGTAAGTCTTAACAGACATTGCCATACTATCAGTGTGAGGAGTACCACTTAGCTCTCTGATTTTCTTCTTGCATAAGTAGACTGTAAACCTCACTCAAAGTAGGAACAGGCTGCATCAACAGAATGTGACCACGAATACCAGTATAGAGCTCACCAAGTCCCATGAGAAACTGTGAAATTCTGTTTTCTCGAGTATATTTCTCCAATTGAACATTAATGGAGCAAGTGCATTTTCCACAAGTACATCTAGGTGACTCACTCAAAACATCCAATTCATCAGTCAAAGTTCTGAATTTAGTAAAATAAGCATAGATATTCATATTTCCTTGTTGCAGAGATGCAATTTCTTTACGAAGATGAAACAGTTTAGGGACATTCAATTGAGCAAAACGAACACGCAGATCAAGCCAAATATCTTTAGCAGAATTCATATACATCACACTCTGCCTAATCTCACTAGATACAGTGTTCAAGAGCCAAGAGATAACAATATCGTTACATCGCGACCAGTGCATATACAAAGGAGATGTAACATCAGGTGCAGCATATGTACCATCAACAAATCCATACTTCATTTTAGAGGATAAAGCGATCTTCATAGATCTAGACCACTGATTGTAGTTATGATCATTCAAGGTAATTGTTACAAGTATTATACCTGGATTGTCAGATGGATGAAGATAATACTGATGATTAGAATCAATAATCGATGACGATGACGCACCTCCTGTAACTGATGCATAAGTTGCAGCCATTGGAGAACTCAATTAAACAATCTGTAAACAGAGATCTGATCAACAAAAGATGAATATCACTCAAGAGAGAACAGATTGAGAGAGATAACACCAGAGAGAGATTGATGAGATCGAGAGAGATGAACTTAAAGAAAAAGATAACAAAATGTAAGCTTTTGAAGAGATAACAATGGCGGAAACGAGCTCTGAAGCTCTGATACCATGACACAAATATAACAGAATGGAACTGTATATATGATATCAAAATGTTAACAATACATTGTAGAAGAAGAAGATACAAAAAATAAACTCTCTCAACACATCTGAGAGCTCTACTGTCTTATATACTCTAACAGACTAACATAACAAACTTTTCTTCTAGAAGTATCCAGCTGTCATGTTCCAGCTGTCATGTGCTGACTTGGCATTTAGTTCGTTGCTCTTGTTGCTCAGTTGTTTGTTGCTCAGTACTGCTACTATCTACATTATCACATATGGTTATAAAAGTGTCTGGTTAATCACGGCATCAGATTATTATATAATAGGATTAATTAGTAACTAAGCTGTCACTTTTAAGCGTAAAAATCAACGTTGACGGAGGGATAGTAACAACTTCAGCAGAAGTATGCAAGTGTGCTTTTGCAAACTCAAGTATATGCATTTTCGTCTTAACAACTATGCAAGATAATAATTGTTAGTACAATAAATCTTTAGAGAAGACCTTGAGAATTAGTACAACGGTCAAGTCCCTTATCATTTTGTTTTACTGCCATACAAGTTATGTCTATGCAATGGCAACAGAGTACAGGTTAAATCTATACATATTCATCTTCTGAAATTTGTTTTCTGCAAATAAAAAATAGATATGCAGGCCATACTTATTCAAGAAATCAATGAGGAAGTTCAACGTTGCATGGTGGGCTTACTCTTATCCAATAACGATACTGGCACTATCTTCCACTGAGTACGTGCATGAAGTAAAAAGCTTCATAGCTTACATGCTGATGATGATCCTATCTGCGTGTTCTGTTCTTGTTATTCTTGTCTTAATGGTGTTTAGTGCTATCAATGCTGATCTAGTTTTAAGACCATGTGACGATCTCATTCCTACTACTTCTAGTTCCGCAACTGAATGACTAAAGATTCACAATAATGCATCTATTTCTGGTGATAGTTACCTAGAAGGTGTGTTTCTTAACCATGGATCTGTAGTTGTTAAAACAAAGTTAAGGCTCACACATCATGACACTTCCCCTTACCCTGCCAATGGCGAGCTAGGTTGTGCAGTTGGAACTGTTATTTTTTTTCCTTAAATAATTGTAATTGTCATCTATTTTGTGTTTCTTGTGTGTAGTTAGAGAATGTTGTTGTAAGCCCCTTGTGATGTAAAATTAGAATCATTCTTTATGATCAACAAATGTAGGCAAAAGCTTAGATTTATTATGTCTATGTACACTGCATCTTTCTCAATTTCTTCTTTGCTTTGTCTATGAATTTGGCTCGTTTTTTTCCCCAGATTGTATTAAACAATCCAACTGAATCATTGTAACTTTTGGAAGAAAAGAATAATTTCAACATATTTTAATACTGTTAAGGCCAACAAGCAATGTATCGGTTATACTTGTTCAAGGTTTTAGCACCACTTGTTTCGTTTAAGTTCGATTTGGAATGTTGCTCAAAGCACGAAAATTGTTGCAGAATCACGAAGAGCGTTGCATAAATGATTTTGCAACCCTTACACTACATCTGCAGCCGTTATATTTGATCAAATCAACCCTTCTCATGCAGTAGCCACATGAAACTTATAAAGTGTTGTTTTGTGTTACCTATTTATTGGACGTTACCAAGGCAACAACACTTATAAAGTGTAGAAAAACAGTTTCCAAAAATACAGATTGCAGTAAATGTTAAGTACACAGACTTGGATTGAGGATAAAGATTAAAGGCTATGCAAGCAATCCTAAATCTCCAGAATGTCACAAATGTTTTGCTGCAGATAGATAAGTACACCGAATGTTCTGGACAATGTATTTTAGCGAATAAAGCCATTAGAGCACATAAGCCTTCAAATTCCATGTGAATCATGTTTCATGAATCACATTTCAAAGATTTAATATAACACATTGTGGAATGAGGTGTTTTGATTATTATACATCAGTACTAATGTTATTAATAATGAGGTGAATTATATTTTTAAATCCAATTAAAAGTAATAATTAATCTGACTTGCTTACTGTGAAAGCTGTCTAAACTATATTCAAGTCTGTCTTTATCAAATTAAAAGAAAAAAAACGCTTATATTCTATTGTTTAGCATAACCACGTTTTCATTGAAATATATTCAAAAAAGTTACTAGATCTCTAGTCTCTAGATATAACCACTACTAGTTAGTAGTTGCAACTATTATATGTACATGTGCAAGCCAACTAGATTTTACTGCTACCATTTCTACAACTAATAATATTTTCACCCATGATTTTGAAAAATTTACAGACTTTCCAGCTCCAAATCATCACCAACCATTCTTGTATGTCACTGGCCCTCCACATTCTTGTCTTGTTTCACACCTTCAACATTTTCTCTAATTGTGATCCACGTTTCCTCCCATTTCCAGTTTGGTGCTCTTGAATTTAACCACAGCCCTCCGATTTTCCGCGATAAAGATGCTGATTTTGTTTCGAAAATATCATCTATTGTTTCAGATTCTTCTGTGGATGTCCAAGCCCTGTGATCAAGAATGCTTGTTGGAGAACTTGTAGTGGACTTTTGATTTTGCCTTTGGCTTAAATTGAATTCTTGGACATACGGGTGGTTGATGAGCTGTTTAGCTGTCCACCGCGATTTCGGATCTATTTGCAAACATTTGCTGAGAAAATCTTTTGCTTTTGTAGAGAGGAAAACTGGAAAATTTGGCAATTCTCCTGAATATGCAATTTTGTAAAGAATTGAGAGTGGATCACTATTGGCATTAGGCCACGGTGACATCCCGGTGGCCATTTCAATAATTGTACAACCAAGTGCCCATATATCAGCTGGACTACCCTGTTCTTCCCCACGTGCCACTTCCGGTGCCATGAACATTGGCGTGCCAGAAATTGTCGTGGTAGCCGAGGCCTCAGGATTAGTCCACTTGGCACAACCGAAGTCGGCAATTTTAGCTCCACTTTCGGTTATTAATATGTTCTGGCCCTTGATGTCACAATGCACTATGCCACTTGAATGAAGGTACTCTAGGCCTCGTAAAATTTGATCTGTGTACTGACCAATCATAGATTCTTGAAGTCGTCCGCATTGACTTCGAATTGCATCGTATAGTGTGCCAGCCGGGGCGTACTCCATCATGAGATTGTACATGAGCTTGTTGTCTTCCATTGTAATGTCATACCCCATGTATTTAACAATCTGAGGACTGCTTAAGGTGGACAAAATTTTTTGCTCTCTTTGCAGCATCTCGGATTGGGAAAATTCGACAGATTTAGCGGCAAAAATATTCCCGGACTGACAAGAAGTAGCAACAGAGACGGTGGCAGAGGATCCACGGCCAACAGTGTTGCCCCTGATCCAATCCATTTTTATTCGGAAAAATGTTTAATGTATGAATAAGAAAGTTTGATGCTTTATGTTTTAGCATGTTATTGATGAGTTTATATAAGGTGGGGTTTTTGAAATGCTAATGTTTGCATTGTTGGGTAGGAAGTCATTAGGTGGCCTCTTTGCTTTTACTCTCTCTCCTCTCTTATAGGTCTCTATCTGCAAACTATAGTTGACAATTACTTCAACGGGAGTTGTACAATAAGCAAAATATGATTGGGAGATGGAAAGATGACTTGGCAAAATGGCACGTGAAGAATTGGCAAGATGAATGAAGGGTGTGGAACTGGCCAACAAGCAAATACTATCTTACATATTTTTTGTTGTTGCAAGTTTTCTTTTAAATTTATGACAAAATTTTCAAGGAATTTGGATCTTGAATGCTAGAATACTTATAACGAAATTTACAATAGACGAATATTTAGTCCCAAACCCTTCTAGTTGGATACTTTGTTTTGTATTTGCTAAATGCAAATTATATAATTAGCAAAGACTTTGAAAATATTACCAAACTTGGAGTTTTATGACTTTTCCGAAGGAGTGAGAGATAGAGGTTGAACCACTATTAATTTGGTTGATCTTTGTTAATATTCCTCTTTTTAGTAGGCATATTGAAACTTATAGTGTGAATATATAGAGCTAAACATATGGTCAGACACCAAAATTCAAGTCTTAAACTTGGATATACATTCAGTTTGAACCCTTGATACAAGTACCATGATCCACCAAGTCAAAAGGTAGTAGGAAGATTTGTTATTTGTGCATTTGGAATTAGATGGTTCAACGGCAAGATTAGATGGATATTAGTAGATGCTTCGCATTTCCATGGCAAGATTTTTTTATTTTTTTTTTTTTGTTGGATAGAGTCAATTATTTTAAGTATCTTTCGTGAAGATGCCCTTGGCGGGAAACTTAGAATAGATGAAATATAATTAATTTAGTGTTAGTTTGTAGTTTGTATTTAAGGATTGGTTTGTATTTGAGCAAAAGCCTATATATATATATATATATATATATATATATATATATATATATATATATATATATATATATATATATATATATATATATATATGGGTCAAGTTCTATGAAGTACAGTTTAATTGGAGTACGTTGGAGTACATATACGTTCTGCACTCAAAATATTTTAAAATTTATTGTTTTGCAAACCTTGTTATATGAATATCATAATTTCATTGATAATTTTGAAAATCATGTATATTTTGCAATATGTTCATCTTGAAAATCCTTTATGTTTTGCAATCAGAACATATATGTTTTGCAACCCAAATGTGTTTTGCAGAACAATTCATTTTGCAATATTTTGTCAGCAAAACATACAAAATTTTCAAGATTCTCGATGAAATAATGATGTTCATGTAATAAGATTTGCAAAATAATAAATTTTAAAATATTTTGAGTGCAGAACGTATGTGTACTCCAACGTACTCCAATTCAACTGTACTCCATAGAACTTTTCTCTCTCTCTCTATATATATATATATATATTAGATTCCAAAAAAGTGGTCAAAAATACTGAAAACTGCATATTTTAGAAAACTGGAAAAAATGGAAACTATAAGTTGCAACTTCCAGTTTTCAGTTGCAACCTCATTTGCAACCTCCTTTGCAACCTCATTTGTAACTTCAGGGCGGCGCCAGCCGTGTGCCTTTGCAACCTCATTTGTAACTTCAGGGCGGCGCCAGCCGTGTGCCTTTGCAACCTCATTTGTAACTTCAGGACGGCGCCAGCCGTGTGCCATTGTAACCTCCTTTGTAACCTCATTTGTAACTTCAGGGCGGCGCCAGCCGTGTGCCTTTACAACCTCCTTTGCAACCTTTGCAACCTCTTTTGCAACCTTTGCAACCTCAATTGAAAGGCACACGGCTGGTGCCACCCTAGGTTACAAATGAGGTTGCAAAGGTTACAAATGAGGTCGCAAAGGTTGCAAAGGCACACGGCTGTCGTCGCCCTGAATTTACAAATAAGGTTGCAAAGGTTGCAAATGAGGTTGCAAAGCTTGCAACTGAAAACTGGAAGTTGCAACTTACAGTTTCCAATTTTTCCAGTTTTCAAAAATATGCATTTTTTAGCATTTGACCACTTTTTTGGAATCTAATATATATATATATATATAGGCAAGTGCTCAAATACAAACCATTCTTAAAATGAGAACCTACAAACCAACACTAAATTAATTATATTTCATCTATTCTAAGGTTCCCGCCAAGGGTACCTTCACAAAAGATGCTTAAAATAATTTGCTCTATCCAACAAAAAAAAAAAAAAAACTTGCCGTGGAAATGCGAAGCATTTAAGACAGTAAACAGATGAGTTAGGTAGTCATGAGGGGAGTTAGGTAGTCATGAGGGCCGAAGGCTCTCGACACACCCGTCAATCGTCTATTCCTTTACCATTGATTGTCATTCCTTACAACTTTAGAATGATAAAGGCGCGAAGCGCCGTACAAGAAGGTGCGAAGCACTGTCAACCAGTGAAATCCACTGCCACGTCATCACGTGAACAGTGATTTTTTTTTTGTTGGATAGCCCAAGTATTTTAAACGTTTTTTGTATTGGCGTACCCCTAGTTTGGTCATTTGATTAGCTTCACATTAGATTATGCTTGGTTTGTAGGTTTGTGTTTTAAGGAGGTTTGTATTGGAGTAGCCCCTATATATATATATATAGGCTAGCGTTCAAATAGAAACCAACCTTAGAATAGAAACTAGAAACCTACACTAAATAAATTATATTTCATTTATTTTAATGGCCCCGATAGGGGCACCTTCACAAAAAACTTATAAAATTCTTGGCTCTATTCAACAAAAATATATTTTTAAAAAAAAGTTACTGTTCACGTGCTACGTCATCACGTGAACAGTAACTTTTTTTATTTTTTTTTATTTTTTTGTTGAATAGAGCCAATAATTTTAAACGTTTTTTGTATTAGGGTACCCCTAATTTGGTCATTACATTAGCTTGAAATATCTAATTTAGGTTTAGTTTCTAGTTTCTATTCTAAGTTAGTTTCTATTCTAACAAGATCCTATATATATAAGGTTGCATATGAGGTTATATTAGGAAAGATAGTATTTTTGAAAAATTGATTCTATAAAAACAAAGATGGTAGTATTTTTGTAAAAATAAAAGTATAGAATTAAAAGAGGAAGTTAATAATAGTAAAAAACATTTTAGTGATTAAGTAGAAGTTTTCAAGCCTTTGCGGGCCTGACATTTTACCGGCAGTCTACACTTTATCAAAGCAAACAATGCAAACACAAAACAAGATACGCTGCTACATAACTAGGCCCAAAAGAGCGAAAAACTGACAAACCTCAACTATTACAAATAAATAAATAATGTTTAAAATATAAATAATCTTTATGTTGGCAAAAAAATAATATTATATTTTGATAATTTTTTTAAGTACAATTTTGTTTTACTTTGATAATTTTTCTTTTAATTTATGTAATTAAGTCAAGTTTTAAAAAAATAAATCCAAAAATTACTTTATATTACAATTTCTATTATTTGACTAGTTTACACTTCTCAAATTATTTTAGTGCAATTTTTTAGGATATATAACCTAAAATTATCTAACTAATTTTTTCAAATGCTTAATTTTTTCAAAGACATGTAAAATAATGGAAGAAGCAAGTATGTTGTTAAGATTGTGAAAATTGTATAAATATTTAATACATTAAAAACATTTTGTTTTATATTTTTCAATATGTCTATGAAATTAAACTTTCAAAAAATGGCACTTCCTTCATAAGTATAACCAGTTATCTCCTGTAATCGTAAATGTACAAATTAGGGATAAATCGTTGAAAACATGTAAACTTAATAGTCGGGATAAATGGTTGAAGACTTGTAAACTTAATAATAGTAAATGTAAGACTTGTAAACTTAATAATAGTAAATGTACAAATTAAGGATAAGTCGTTGAAGACTTATAAATTTGTAGATATATGAATTTGTTGGGCATAATAAATGATAAATCCGTTAAAATATATATAACGTAATGTTAATGTATATTCTAGACTATATCTACTAATAAATGTGTTGACTGTGAAGTATTGAAGTAGGTAGTGTATTTGATCATTTTCAAATTATGTGAGTGATATAATTGTTGGAATTTTATATTTAACAACATGTATCATTTTTATTAAATTTTCATTAATCACATTTGTATATTAAGAAAAGTGTGTAATTACACATACATGATTGTATATATGAAGTGATCACTTATTTGTTTGCTTAAATATATATATATATATATATATATTTAAATCCAACAATGTAAATGTTAACAAATACAAAAAAGATTATTTATATTAAAATGGACTAAAATATAGCAAAAGTTAAATATCATATGCTTGTATACACATACATTTACTTAAGAAAAATAAATACACAATACATTCAAAAATTATCTCACATTTCAAATGGGCGCCTGTTTCACTAGAAATACATTGAGCTGCATGACTTGACTAGAGACAAAAAAATCTGCATGTTTGAGCATGCCACGCCCAGCTGAATTATCACCTACAACTCCTCCAAAATTACATCAAAAACTCTAAACAAATACATTCTTTTCTAGTCACTAACAATCTCCTACCCTTCAATCCAACCTCCAATGCATTTAAATGGATGAGCACACATCTTTACAACACTCTTACTAGAGCTTACCTTAACATTCATCAACCTCACAACTCATTAGTCTTATTCAAACACATGCTTGTTCTTCAAGTTCCACCAATTATAGTCACGCTTTTCCTTCTCTTGTCAAAGCAACATCTCTTTTACCCAACTTAAAGTTACATTTTATGCATGTTTTCTGAGGCCCTCTATACCCAACTTAAAGTTACATTTGTCAAACGAGGTTACTTTTGTTGCTGTCCTGGTCACTTGTGATCGGGCTAATCTCGTGGAGTTAGGCTTAGAGTCGATCACCTTGGCAGAGCTGGGCTCTTGACAGAAGCACAAGAATTTATCGGAAGGATGCCTTTTGCCTTGTTTATAATCGTGATTATAAATATAAGTGTTTGATGTCATAAACAGAGAAAACAAAGTGCATACTGAAAACCTCAGTTGTTTATTCAATACTGCAAACAAAGATATAAATAAGGAAAGCAAAACTACTGAACTCCTAAAAGCCAGTAACTGAGCTCATCTAAAACTCCTACAAACTCTCATACCCTATCTACTTTATTCAATCAACCGAAACAAACTCTAACAACTGCTAGACTAATTCCACGCAGCAAACTAACAAAGCAAAACAATTAATTAATAAATAAAGACAAGTTTAATATTACTAAACCAACAATCTCCCCCGTAATGTTAAACTTGCTTCCCCAGCTCCTTCATACCCAGCAACTTCCTCATACGTTCAAACTTCACAGTCACCAGAGCTTTAGTTAGGATATCAGCACGCTGATTTTCACCACTTACATGTTTAACCACGATATCACCTCGTTCAATACATTCTCTAATGAAATGAAAACGTATATCAATATGCTTACTCCGCCCGTGGAATACTGGATTCTTGGCCAAGTCTATAGCCGACCTGTTATCAATGTATATGACAACTGGATCAAGCTGCTTACCTGTAACCTGCATCAAAACATTTCTGAGCCATATCCTTTGGCATGCTGCTGCTGTAGCGGCCATAAATTCCGCCTCACAATTAGACAATGCCACGTAGCGCTGCTTTTGTGAAACCCATGTCACTAAACTCTCATTCAGATAAAACGCCATTGCTCTAGTGCTCTTCCTGTCATCCAAGTTGCCTGCTAAGTCGCTGTCAGAATAACCAGTTAAAACGTTGTTTCCACCCTCCTTAGTATAGACAAGACCATAGCTTAATGTGCCCTGTATGTATCGCAAGATACGTTTTGCAGCATCAAGGTGAATCACAGTTGGTCGCTCCATGTGTCTGCTAACCACGCCCACTGCATATGCAATGTCTGGACGTGTGTGAACTAAGTACCTAAGCCCTCCAACCAGGCTTTTGAAATGAGTTGCATCAACTGCCTTCCCTGTTTCATCCTTAGTAATCATTACATTAGGATCCATAGGATACTTGCACGGATTACACTTGGACATCCCTGCCTTTTCTAACACCTTCTAGCATAACTTGACTGCTTCAACTCAATACAATCATCATTTTGTTTCACCTCAATTCCAAGATAGTATGACAGTTTTCCCATATCACTCATTTCAAAAACGCTGTTCATTTGTTTCTTAAACTCCTGAATGAGTCCAACACTTGAACCGGTTACGAGTAAATCATCCACGTAAACACCAATTATAAGAGAGTCGCCCCCTTTCCTCTTTACATACACTCCATGCTCGTACGGACATCTGGTAAATCCCATATCTTCAAGGCACTTGTTGAGCTTGGCATACCACGCACGTGGTGCCTGCCTTAGGCCATACAACGCCTTAAAAAGCTTGTAAACATATCCTTCCTTTCCTGGTTTTACAAACCCATCAGGCTGAGAAACATAAACTTCCTCCTTCAAATCCCCATTCAAAAATGCTGTTTTGACATCCAAGTGATGCACCTGCCAGGAGTTCTTTGCTGCTAAGGCAAGAAGTAATCGAACAGTTTCCAGACGTGTCATCGGGGCAAAAATCTCGTCGAAATCTACACCTTGTTCTTGAACATATCCCTTTGCCACGAGACGTGCCTTGTGTTTGACAACATTTCCGTCAGCATCTTTCTTCAACTTGAAGATCCATTTCAAGTTAATAACCTTGTGTCCAGGTGGCAGGTTAGCTAGCTTCCAAGTGCCATTTTTCTCGATAGATGCAATTTCATTTTCCATGGCACGTCTCCAATCACTACTCTCCTTTGCTTGATTATACGAACTTGGTTCTTCTAACCCCATGAGAAAAAGTTCATCAGTGTTCTCATACAAGTTTGATATCCTTCTGAATTTTTTGGGAGTGTGACTGTCATCATACTGATCTGCACTAATCTCTGCACCATGTCTCTGTTCTTGCACTGGTGTTTCTATTTCCGTTTGACTTTCATCATCGTCTGTCATGGCCCCCCCGTCATCATCATCTGTCATAGCTCCCCCGTGATCAGTCACCTCATCTCCCTCACCAACATATGGATTAGGAACCTCAAAATGCCCTTGCTGGCTATCTTCAACCTGTAGCTGATCTTCCCACCTCCAATATTTTCCTTCTTCAAACCTCACATCCCGACTCACAAAGACACGTTTATTCACTGGATCATATAGCCTATAGGCTTTAGTGCCAGGCTCCTTTCCGAGGTTTACTACCATCACACTTCTATCATCGAGTTTCTTGGCATTAATATCAGGAACTTTCATGTGTGCAATACACCCAAATACTCGAATGTGGCTAAGATTTGGCTTCTGTTCCTTCAATACCTCATACGGAGTTTTCCCAGTCAATGCCCTGGTAGGCACTCGATTTAGAATATAGATCGAATGCCTAACTGCTTCAGCCCATAAACTAGACGGGAGATTAGCATGCTTCAAAAAACTCCTTGCCATTTCCACCACAGTACGATTTCTTCGTTCAACTACGCCGTTTTGTTGAGGCGTATACGGGGCTGTGAAGTGTCTCTCAATTCCCCTATTCTCACAGTATGCATTGAATTCCTTTGACACAAATTCTCCACCTCGGTCTGTTCTAAAGACACCAATTCTGTTGCTTGTCCCATTTTTAACTTTTGCTTGAAATTTCTTAAACACCTCAAAAGCCTCGCTTTTGTTTTTCAACATATAGATCCACATAAACCTACTGTAATCATCAACCAACAAAAGAAAATAGCGATTACCTGCAGCAGTGCTTGGCGAAATAGGCCCACAGATGTCACCATGCACTAGTTCCAGAAATCTCGTTGTACTGAATGAACTTTTAGATGGGAATGGCCTTCGAGTCTGCTTAGACATCATGCACCCTCCACAAACCTCCCTTGGCTGTTGTATTCTTGGCATACCAGTCACCATTCGTTGCTTGTGCATCATAACCATTGCTGGAAAGTTGACATGTCCTAAACGGGCATGCCACAACCACGACGGATCCTCCAATTTGGCCAACAAACACAGTGATCTTCCAGATTCAATAACAATTCGATATAATCTATTTGGAGATCGTTTGACATTCATCAGTAGTCTTTGATTCTCATCATAAACCTTTAGATATTCTTTGTGAAGTATAACTTTATTACCTTCCTCAGACAATTGACCCAAACTAATAATGTTACTACATAAGTTTGGAATAAAGTATACCTCGTGAAGTAATTTCTCTTCGCCATTCCTGTACTTTAGACTTACTGAACCTTTCCCCTTTATCCCCCACTGTCGAACCATCCCCAAATTTCACCCTTCCTGTAATCGTTTCGTCCACAAAATTAAACTTGTTTCTCTGCCCTGACATATGGTTACTTGCACCATTGTCCAGATACCATACGTTTGATTCCCATTTTCCTTCATTATTGGCACCTAGTAACTTTGGTTGTATCCCTCCTTCATTAATTATTTTCTCATGCTTGGCCAACAGTAACGCTGGTTCGTCATCCGTCTGAGTCAAATATGCCTCTTGTGTTTGCTCTTTTGCCCTCCTTGGCCTACGACACTCGGCTGCAAAGTGGCCATACCCAAAACAATTCCAACACTTGACTCTGCTTTTGTCTTGCATACCACGATTCTTCGTCCCTGTTGACCCAGATGCATTTCCTCGATTAGGCCTCTTAAGCCACTCTTCTCGAGTCAACAGTAACTTGCCCTCATCCTTTTCTCGTTTGAGCCATTCGTCTTCAGTCAGCATCAACTGTTCTCCACTGGTTTCACTTGGCCCCTTTAGTCTCTCCTCATGGGCCTTTAGAGAGCCTACTACTTCTTCAACCGTCATAGTGTCCAGGTTTCCAAATTGCTCCAAGGTTGAAGCAATTTGTAAAAACTTCGTGGGAACAGCTCGTAACATTTTCTTGACAACGTATGACTCCTTTACTTCTTCACCCAGGGCTCGTATGTTGGTTACAAGACCATTCAATTTCATGTAGAACACATCTGAGTCCTTCATCTTCAGAGCTTCAAACTCTGACTTCAGAGTTTGTACCCTAGCCGTCTTTACCCTGTCTGCCCCCTGACTCATTGTCTTGATCGCCTCCCAGGCGTCCTTAGCATTTTTCTTATCCGCAATAGACAGCAGCATATCCTCCGGAATTCCCTGATATATCATCGCCAATGCAACCTTATCAGTTTTTCCTTCTACTATCGTCTTGGGATCACTTGGTTCGATTGCATCCCAAACTCCATGGGCTTGCATGAACACCTTCATCTTCATGGACCAAGCCGTATAATTCTCTTTCGTTAACATTGGATAGCTTAATCCAAACGAGTTTCCTTTCGACTTGTTCACGTCCATCGTTGTTGCAGGTTTTGCCATACACTGACTCACAGTCCTTTTTCTCTACCACGCTCTGATACCAAATCTTGTTTATAATCGTGATTATAAATATAAGTGTTTGATGTCATAAACAGAGAAAACAAAGTGCATACTGAAAACCTCAGTTGTTTATTCAATACTGCAAACAAAGATATAAATAAGGAAAGCAAAACTACTGAACTCCTAAAAGCCAGTAACTGAGCTCATCTAAAACTCCTACAAACTCTCATACCCTATCTACTTTATTCAATCAACCGAAACAAACTCTAACAACTGCTAGACTAATTCCACGCAGCAAACTAACAAAGCAAAACAATTAATTAATAAATAAAGACAAGTTTAATATTACTAAACCAACATTTTGAGCCGGATGCATCTGTTCTTGGAGCTCTAATGGGTGCTTTCAAAATGCATGGAGCCGTTTAGTTAGGGAATGAAGTGGCCAAAAGAATTATTGAATTGCAACCACTACATGTACTTCTGTCAAGTGTATATGCAGAAGCTGATAGGTGGGACAATGCTGCTGAATTAAGAAAAGCCATGGTGGATGTACGAATACAAAATGTTTCTGCTTATGGCATGATTGACTTGATCTAGAGATTAAATTAAAGTCAATTTTAAAAGCTGCTCCAGCATAATTATTGCATATCTGATAGTTTCTCATTTGTAGTTAAAAACTTGTGTAGTCCACACACAATCACAAGATTTGAATTTAGTAATCCACTTTTTAATTTAACAAATTATTAATATATTATTTTAATAATTCATGTATCAAGCAATTAATAATTAATCTATTTTAATTGGAATAAGTTTAAAAAATAATGACTTAGAGTAATAAGTTTTAAATGGTATGAGTTTTAAAAAAATTGCAAAAAATGATTTGGAACATGTGTTTGTATTTTATTTTGGACCAACTAACGAAAATTAAGTAATAAAAACCTAATTTCGATACTTAAATTTTAATATTAAACCTTATTATGTATTTTTATAAATAAAAACAATTAATTGAGAATAATAAAGTGAAAATAATTAAATATTAAAGGTACAAAAAATAGATACCAAAAATATTAATATTTCGTTTCAAATATATAATATAAATAAAAAATAATGTCAAATAAATGTAATAGACACGTAAAAATTTAAAGATTATTATTAATAGAAATTGAATCATTTTAAAAAATAAACTCGGCCCGTGCTTCGCACGGATTATCAACTAGTTTAAAAAAATAATCGAACACCGGTTTCGAAGAAATCTTCCTACCCAGTAGAAAATAATTTTGTAAATAATCAGTTTGATTAATTATTATATTAATTTACTGCCTTTTTATTTATATATATAATTACTTTACTACTTATTTTATTTATTTATATATATAATATGTAATACATTACTGTGAAGTAAATGAACAACAATTCAAGATAAAAGTCCAAATTTGTACTTAAAGATCAGGGTTCCCCTATAGCAATGAAACATTCACAGGATAAATATGTTAAACAATTTTATTTTACTTTTGATAAGCAAATAACATAGATAGAATCATAGAAAAGATAATTTCTCTGCTTGTAATAGGAGAAGTGAAACCAGGACACACACTACATAATACATATGCATGAAAATAAACACTACACCAACATATAGAAACCAAAACAACGACTAGATAGCGAGACTAATTGCTGACAAAAGAAAAAAGATGATAATGCTCCCCAACATTCCTAAAGTCCAAGCCATTAAACACCATATTAATTTTGTTGTTCACATGATTGTAATATTGTGACATTCTCAAAATGATTTTGCATTTTCTAGCTGATTTGTTTCAGAATTATGAGATTCCAAAGGAAAGTTAATTTGTTCTCGCTGAGAATTCTGAAAATCTAAGGAATAGTTAAATTGATTTGGCTGAAAATTCCCCAAAAAATTGGAAGGAAAGTTGAATGGATTTGGGAAATTCTGAGAATCCAAAGAAAAGTCTGGTTGATTTGGCTGGAAATTCTGAGAACTCAAAAAAAAGTCTGGTTGGTTTGGTTGATAACTCTGAGAATTCAAAGAAAAGACGGGTTCAGAGTATAATTGGATGTCATTGATACTTGACCTGCGTTTTTAAAGAGGAGTTTTTGTGTGTTTGCGCTTGTCAAACTTTTGAGCATTACTTGCAATTTGAGTTGGTGTTTTCATGAGCAAGTATTTCCTTGATATGGCTTTCCATCGTCCTTTGCCCTCTCTTCCAAGCCTCCCAAGAATAACCTGGTGTACATTGACAAAATTATTAATGACAAAAATATTGTATGTCACATAAACTAAATTAACCTTGACATATGATATGTAGCAAAGACGTTTCACTTAGCTTATGTATGGATAT
Organism: Kitagawia praeruptora; assembly: GCA_037693485.1. Taxonomy (NCBI): domain Eukaryota; kingdom Viridiplantae; phylum Streptophyta; class Magnoliopsida; order Apiales; family Apiaceae; genus Kitagawia; species Kitagawia praeruptora. The sequence goes on from CM075353.1 coordinate 145,851,684, forward strand.
ATACTTTTTTAAAAGCAAGCACACATTACCTGTAAATAACATACGTATCAATTAAAAATTAGAATTTAATTAATAATCGAATGGATGATTAAATGGAAAATGTCTCAACATATTACCTGGGCTCCATTCCCATGTCTTCTTCAACAAGATCTTCAAAATTACCATCAGATGACTTGATAAGTTCCATATCCTCCATCAGAATTTTCCCATGCTTCTGGATGGATTCAATCATTTTCCATGGCATTAAGGAAGCCACATGTTGAAAAAATGGCATAGAATTAGTGTCTTCAAAGTTTATCATGACATTTTCAAATATTTTATTCTCTTCAAAAGTCCATCCATTTCGAGTATATCCACCAATTTTAGTTTCATGTGATGAGTAAGCATTAGACTTTTCAGAATACAAATCCATAGATGTTTAAAGTTTTATTATTTTTGATAAGAGTTGAAAGATTGGATGTGAATATCGTTACGATGTGTGATCTTATATAAGTACTTTTAAACGATCCATATTAATTGAATCAATTAAATATGAAATCCATGCAGATATGGAGTTCTGGAGTTATGTGCAGATATGGAGTTCTGGAGTTATGTGTAAACGGCATATTTTGGATTGTCAGTTACAGAAAAATAAATAAATTACACCGCATACTAGAGATAATAAACTTATTATCCACAAAAATTAATGTATTTCAGTCATTTATATATTTTTTTAATATATTGATCATTTATATTTTTCGAAAATCAATTTAAGATTAATTTAGTTTGTTTAAAAAAGAATTGATAAAAAAAATTGGCAAACATCTATACGCATCCAAAATATGTTTACCACAATAATAAACAATTAGTGTTGAGCATTTGTGTTTGAACTAACATGTGATGGGTGGTTAAAGATTTTAATTATTCTTATTAAAATTAGTTTAACATATGAGAAAACATTAAATATGTAAAATTGCAAATAAAACAACAATTTATAAATTAATTATCACATCATCTTAAAATAATAATAATTAATTTATTATATGTGTTATAGGGAGAATATTGTATAACAATATTTTGGAGGTTTGCTGGAATCACGGAGCAAAATACGAATATTTTGCTAAGAACACGGAAGGAGATTGGAGATTGTTTGTGGCTGATCTTGTATGGTGTTTTCTGGGGTGAACTGTCAATCATCCTTTACAAGATGCCTATGTACCCAATTTAAAGGGATCAAGCCATACGTAGTTCTTTTAGAGAAGAAGTTATCTAGACGGGCTAGGATTTCCATGGGCTCGACTTGACCCAAATCCACTAGACATCTTCTTGGGCTGATATATTTTACCCATTTATTCTGTTCATGACCCATGGCCCATAAAAGGTTGTCCATGGCTAGCATGATGCTCGGATCGTATGACCTCATTTGCGAGGCTAATGGAGAGCTTATGAGGACCTTGCATGCGATCCTATAGGTGCAGGCATGCGACCTCGTCGGTACAGGCATGCGACCTCGTCGGTACAGGCATGCGATCTCCTGGGTGCAGGCATGCGACCTATTGTGGGTGAAGGCATGCGACCTCCTGGGTACAAAGATGCGACCTCGTCGGTACAGGCATGTGACCTCATCGGTACAGGCATGCGACCTCGTTGGTACAGGCATGCGACCTCGTCGGGCTAGTCATACGAGGTGGTTCACGCTGTACGGAGATAATCACAGTCATGCGACCTCGCTGGGCCTGACCGTAAGCCTTCATAATACATATGCTCTAGGCCTCGCTGGACCTCTAGCATTCATAAGAGTATTCTAGGCCACGCTGGACCTTGTAGAGAAACGTATATGATAGATGTTATCCCATACTAGGGACTTTGCTAGCGAACTCAACCCGCAGCTTGGAGTCGCAAACTTCCACATTGTGCTTGATAGTATATTGAACTAACTCCTGGTGGTGGGCTTTAGTAACCCAATATTCATCTTTAGGCCAATTGTGAGTTGCGGACCACTATTTTAGCCCATTAGGCCTGCTTAGGGCTTATGCCGAGATTTGGGCATAACAACTACCCTCCGAGTCCATATTGTCATTAAAAATGTGATGTGGAGTCAAAACTGCTTGTCAAACTTGGATGCGAGGCATGTGCTCGATATAGATTGCTGTAGATGAAATCATAGCTATCTCAAGTGCCTGGGATTGCATCGCGTTCCCAATGAATTTTAATGGTTGCAGACAACTGTCGTATTTCGAGATCTTCTCCCAGCTGCTAAGATGATGACATGTGTTGTGTGTCTTTCAATTAATGTGAAGCCATGTATAAGTGAGTGATGGTAACCTCGAAGGGTTCTTCCAAGCGTAATGAGGTCCTGCAAGGACCTTGAGAGGCGACCCCATTGGGCCTTGCAGTCATAAGTTGTTACAATTATATCTTCTGTCATGCTAATGTGTGAGCTCAGGCTTTCACCTATATATTCAGGTCTTCTTAAAGTATGATGAGAGTGTTCTGCTCTGCTCCTTGTTATTATGATGAGAGGCCTCCTTGTAAGTTGAGAGGACTCCTTACAGCTTCATATGTTGCGAGGCCTCCTTGTAACCTCATATATTGCGAGGCCTCCTCGCAGCCTCGTACATTGCGAGGCCTCATCGCTCCTCATACGTCGCGAGGCCTCCTCGCAGCCTCATACATCGCGAGGCCTCCTCGTAGCCTCATATGTTGCGAGGCCTCCTCGCAACCTCTTACATTGTGAGGCCTCCTCGCAGCTTCATACGTCGCGAGGCCTCCTCGAAGCCTCATACGCCGTGAGGCCTCCTCAATTCTTGTAATGAGTCTGCTTAGAGTTTGTATCAATTTTCAAGCATAGCAACTACCCCCCAGTTCTTCGATGCACGCAGATGTAGCGGAGAACTATTCTTTCTGGTCTTCAAAATTTCTTCAAAAATAAAATCAAAATAATAATTTGATTTGTCGGGAAGCCTCCTCGCTTGACAGCTTTCAATTTTTAATTTTTTACGAGCCCATGTCTCCTTGTACTGGTCACCTCGCTACGCTTTATTTTTCTACCATGCAAGCTGTCTGCTTGCTTCGTAAATTTAATTCTCCTCGCAAACCAATTCGCACCAGCTTGAATATTAAGTGTGTATGTTTTGGTTTCCATTTTGAAAAAGAAACATCACATGTGGCCCCACATGTGGTATTTTGCAAAAGAATAACATAGAATAGCCTCGTGAGGTCCTGGTTTCCATGTTGTATCCACGCGGTCCCGCAAGTTTTGTTTTTTTTTTTTTTAACTTTTTGTCCCAGCCTCGTTCTAGTACTTTTTATGCTTGAATTTTCCTTTGTTAACAGCATCCTAGCAGACCACTCTCACAATGCCTCTTCGACAATCATCTTCTTCCCTCCATCATAGCAGGAAAAAATCAACTGAGATAACGAGTCTTCATGAAGAACCACCACTAAAGAAGAACAAGGACGACATGAGTCTCTCTCCCCTTCATCCTTCTCCTGGACTGGTCCGCCAGACATATGGAAAATTGGCACATGCCCATGTTTCTGAGATTGATATGTATTTCCTGGTCCCTACAATCTCTGGAGGAGTCCAATGCTTCCAAGACTAAAGCTATAGCTGAGCTTTTCTTCCATCAATTGCGTCACCACAAGGAGGTTCGAGCATTGGCTTCTTCCAATAGTAAGATGAGCGAAGAGATTGTGAATCTCAAATTCATACTTGCACGGGCTCAGGCTGATGCCGAGGACGCAAAAAATAGTTGGAGAAAAAAATTTGAAGGCACGACTGAGAAGCTTAAGTGAGAGCTTCACGAGGAGCAGTCAGCTAGAAAGAAGCTTAAGCTGGATCTTGCTGTTGAGAGGGAGAAGTCATACTCCCAGATCAAGGAGCTTAGAGACCGTGTCGCTGAGTTAGAGAAAGAAGCTAAAGATGTTGTTAATGCTCTTCCCACTATCATTGAGGAGGCTGAGAATAAAGGATCTGTTGACTTCATGAAAAAATTCCTTGAAAAGTTTGACGACTTTGATTGGTATCGGTTGGGCGAAGAGACTAGGAAGTTTGCTGATAACCTCAAGATGGAGATGAATGAGGAAGCAGCAAATGGATCCCCATGACTTCCTTTTTATTACTTTTAAACTTTATCTGCTAGACTCATTGGAGATGCGGGCACTCCCTTTATTTGCCTCGCGTTTGTAGACTTAATTTCTTTTCCTTATTTGGATACTCCTTGAACCTGGATTGGCTTGCTTTATTGATGCTCCTTTATTTGATGTTTATAATATTGAAAAGTACCATAGGCCTCGTATCTGCTTGCACAAGGGACTCATGTTGCATGATTTTAGCATGTATAGATTCCTCCATAACGCCTCTCCATATTTGTTAAATTTTTTCCAAGTGTTTCAGGATAGCTGATGGAGTCTTCAAATGATCCTGATTGCGACTATGGGGCCGAGAGGCCTCACATCGCAAGGTGTCGAGTTTGCGGCCTCACGTCGCTAGGTACGGCCTCGCAACGCTAGGTGCTGCCTCGCAACGCTAGGTGCTGGTCTTGTCTTGGAATTTTTCAAATGTCCTGCTAGAAGTGGTGTTTATGTAATGCCACTACCCCTCGAGTCCTCATTATAATTGTTCATGTGATGAGGAATCAACATGTTTCAGCAACCTTCTTGTATTATTTGGAGTTGACACCATTTGTAATGAAGAAATTTTGATGTGACCCCGCTATGAGTTCTCCTTCAGATTGGGGCAATGTACGCTGATATTAGTGAAGTCCATACCAAGCAGGGGGCTTGTTTGATAGATGATCTTCCTGGTGTACTGAGGTAGTTAAGGACCTCCTCATTGCTGTCAAGGATCGGGGGCGTCCCCCCTCTCCCCAAGGATCGGGGGCGTCCCCCCACTACAAGAAAACAGTCAATAAACATCACCCTTTTAACATCAGTTGCATTGGTGATCGATGTTAAAAGATTGTTTTACATCAGTTTTATTAGAACCGATGTTAAAGTAGGTTTTAGACATCAGTTGTATTTAAAACCGATGTCTCAACCTCTTTTTAAAAAATTAGAAAAATGCGCGAAGATACAATTCCCTCTAAATTATAAACATTTCCCCCTAACATAACTTTCCCCATTTCTTTTTTTCATTCCCCGCCCCTCCTTTCTTTTTTCATTTCCCCCTTCTCACAAACTCACATCTGATTCCCCCGTTTTCTCCCCAAGAACCCTAACCCCCCCTCTTTTCTCTCGTTAATAATTAACCCTAATTAGCTCTTAGATCTTGATGGTCAGCTTGTATATCAACTCGTGGTGTCCATTCTCAGCTCGTTGGATTCACTCTCACTACAAAGCACGAAAGCTCGAAAGCCGTTCTCTTTCACTACAAAACTCGTATCTCTCTCACTACAAAGCACGAAAACTCGATTTGGTAACAGGGTAATCAACATTTGATTTTGAAATCGAAACCCTAATTTTTTTTAATTCATTACAAATTAGGGGTTTCTTTAAACACTACAAGAAATATTATATTTACCTACCAATATTTTAGCTACTAATAAATATTGGTAAGTAAAAATTACTTTTATCTACGATTTGATAATCATAAAAAATAAATGTAGATAAACATAGAAAGTGAAGAGAGCTGCACAAAAGTTTCTTCCTGGACCCACGCATATCCTTGAAAAGCTTCATTTATTTAGGCGGTTTGTTTCCCGCTTCATGTATGTTTGTATGTTTGGTTGGATGACATGACAAAGTATTCTTTAAAATATTAATATTATAAATTACTACCGTGTGTAACCAATGAATGAAGTGGCTACACTCCTTTTTTTTTTCTTCCGAAAGCTTTCCTTCCAACTGTATTTTTGCCTAATTTCTTCCTATAATTTAACTTTTCATGTTTAATTTTATAATTATTTATTGACAATAATTTTATAATTATATTTAAAAGTTAGTACTTTCACTTAATTTATAGTTATTTATTGCATTTCCTGAAAACAAATATGTTTAAATATTTAAGTTGTTCACCTTATTTTTTGTTTTTTTTTGCTGCTCTCATAATATTATTTTTGGCCTCAACACATAAAGAAAAAATGATTGGTTTCTGAAATTTTTTTACGAAAATACCATGTTTTCAAAAAGTGTGCAAAAATAAACAGATTGGTGAAAAAAGAATTAAAACCAATATACTATTATATAAAGGAAAAGATGGGGAGGTGGCGCCTACATCACATGGGATTACTTTTTCTAATTCTCAAATTTTTGAATTAATTACCTGCCCAGTGCCCTCCCACCCCCAACTAATCAATTTGCATTTTGTTTATTCTAAAGTTCTTACAAATTAATGTAATAAGCATACTGTTATGTTTAAGAAGAGATGTAATGGGGATAAAAAATAATACGAAATTACGAATTCAGATTTTTGTAATAGTAAACTATTTCATATTTTTAATTGTAATAAACGTTTATGATGTAAAAAGTTAACAAAATATTTTCATTGTCGACAAGTAGACTAATTATAACTAGAAAAAAAATAATTATCTTATATTTTTCTAAAATTTCTACATAAATCAAATCACCATCTTAATATTCTCTTAATTTTTCTAAAAGCCGAACAATGCTCTTATAGATTTTATAATCAACTTTCTTTCTAAATTTCAACTTTATTTTTAGTGTACATAAATATTTTACAAATTAATAAATTAATACTTTAAATTAAATTACAAATTCATTTTATTAGAAAAAAGTAGAAACTATATATGTCAATCATTATGTCTTGTTTTTTTTTTTGAAGAACAATCATTATGTCTTGTTTTATTACTTTAGTTGATAGCACAGCCTAATATTTGTAAGCTTAGCATTTCCATGTCGTTGTGCAGCATATTGAACCAATGACTACTAAAGAATGAATGAAGAGATGATATTTAATTAAGATTAAAAGTATTACAATCAAATCTTTTGGACTACAATATCTATTACAATTAATAGAAATCAGTCAATATCTTCATAACCATCGGTCATCATCTTCTTCTTCATTTTCTTCACCTTCAATTCTTCTTCTTAAACACTTAGCATCATCATAATACACCAGACACTTATCCAAATCATCATCTTATATAAGAAGTTCTGAACCCATTGTTTGATTTCGAGGCAGTAAACCACAACGATAACAATGATAACTATAAAAAATTCGAAATACAAAACCATGGATCCATAAAGAAGAGGGAGATGGCGGTGAAGAGAGAGACAGAAGAAAAGGGAGAGAGGGGGGGAGATAAAAGAGAGACCGAGTAGAGAGAGACAGGGTAAAATAAGGTTTGATAAAATAATAGGGATAAAATATGGATAGTTGGATTTGTGTTTCTTTGTTTTAATCGACGGTGTAGATTGATTAAAGAAACACAATCCGTGTGCCGTGCTATTAGATTGATTAAAGAAACACAATCCGTGTGCCGTGCTATGAAGCGAATAACACATTGACACGTGTCATCGAGTCAATCCCATTCGGTATCATATGTAAAATATTTTTTGTTTTTTGTTTTTTCTTTTGGCTGCTCTCAAATTTTTTTGTCATCAACACATAAATTATAAAAATTATAATAAAAATAGATTTGCAATATTTTGAACACAAATCATACAAATGTTTTTGGATTAAAAGAGGACGGTACCTCTTATCAATTTTATTAAATAATTTTTTTTTTACAAATGGTGTGAGATGACTCCTCTCTAAAAAAACGGAACAAACCGCATCAAACTTATTTAAAAAAATACAAAGCAAACAAATCTAAAACATATGTAAAAAATAACAAAGCAAACAAATCCTAAAATACAAAATACAAATTCTACACACTATTTAATTTATCGTTCTTTTTGACCCGATTCTGATGAAGTATCCATTGTCATCCATGGATCGTTTTCTCCATCCGAGTCATCTTCTTTTTTTCCTTGTTGTCTTTTTGCGGCTTGATCCCAATCCTTTTTGCAAACACAAATTTTTATCACATCGGGTGGAAGACGTGATCTCTTCTCATCTAACACTCTTCTACCTGCATTAAAAGCGGACTTGGACGCAATGGTAGAAGCGAGGACTACTAAAATGTCCTTTGCAATTTTTGCTAAAACCGGAAATTGTATCTCATGATTCTTCCACCATGTTATTATTTCAAAATCCTCATTTAATTCATAACTATAAGAAAAAAATTCCCTAACTATATTAAAAGAAGAAGGAGGGACACTTCTAGAATCTTGTTCGACAATTCTACATTTTTGTTTTTTGGTTAATATAGATGTAATGGTAGTATTAAACCTACTAACACTACTAGTACTCTTTTTAGGTGGGTTTTGAGTTCTAGGAGTATACATATCTACAAGACGATGCAAAAAGCCTAAACAATTAAGTACATATAATTTATAATTATATGAAATTCCTAACGTACTATAATAATGATCTAACATGTTTTCTAAACCTTCTTGTCTAACACCCGGATCAAGAAGACATGCAACACCATAAATATAAGGAAATTCTTTCAAATATTCGATCCACTTAACTTTCATATCATGAATAATACTACTAAATTGGGGGTTTTCTTCATAATTACGTAAAGTATTAACAATAAGAACACATTCAATAATAACTTGATGTACATTTGGTTCATAAACATAAGAAAAAACGTTAGTAGCATGTGAAAAATAATCAAGAATATCACGTACCATAGATGCCATCTCCCACTGGAATTCGGTAATAACTGATTCTTGGTGATTTGGATTGGCATTATACAATTAAGTGATAATATCCTTATATTTAATTGCATCATTTAATAATTTATGAGTCGAACCCCATCTAGTAGGACAATCGATAACCCATTTTTTCGGCCTTAATCCATTATCTCTACACAATTTCTTGTACCTAGACCTATATGTATCCGCTAGACTTAGATATTTAATTACTTTCCTAATTGGTTCTAATAATGTAATTAGATGTTTAATTCCCACTTCGGCCGTCAAGTTAATAACGTGAGCACAACATTTAATGTGTAAAAATGCTCCTTGTAAAATTAAAGGAATTTCGGTCCTAATGTAATTTGTTATTAGCAGCAGCATTATCTACAGATATTGTAAATACCTTCTGATACAAATTAAATTCATTTATCGTGTCTAAAATTCTTTATTTTATATTATCACCGGAGTATGACTCGTCCATAATATCAAAAGCAATAATTCGTTTTTGTAACAAATAATCAACATCAATCCAATGAACCGTAACACAAATATAAGGCTCACCTTGACTCGAACTCCAACAATTACTAGTTAACGAAACCATACCATCAAATTTTTTGAAATACTCAGTTAATTGTGCTCGTTGACTTTTATATTGTTTTTGTGTGTGACGTTTAAGTGTATTTCTAGGAATTTTCGTAAATGCCGAGTTTAATTAAAGAATTTTTAATCATGTGTTCTAAATTCGGACTCTCACCGTGGGAGAAGGGTAACTCATCTAATGTAACATAACTAGCAAAATCTTCGATCATTCTATTTCTATTATAGGCAAAAGGCATACCTCCACCGGAAGACGAAGTCATGAAACCCCCGATTTGTGTTTGTTGTGAACCTCCTTGTGCCGCTCCACTTTCGTGATTTTGCTTCGTAATTCCATGATATTTAACCAAGTATCGATCAAGTGTACCCGTACCACTCCCCTTCGCGTGAATGAAAGGAGTCTGTTGTCGACCATTTTGAATACAAAGCAAACAAAATGCGTTAAATTTGTTCGGATCGTCCATTGGTTGCCTCGAAAAATAAGTCCAAACGTGTGAATTATGTCGAGAAGAAATACCTACAAAATAAAATATAAATCGATTAAATTTAAAATGAGTAATTTAAAATGAGTTCATTTAGAACGAGTTAATTTAAAAATGGAATACTTTTAAAACTAGGAAACTACATTTTTTTTTATAAAAACAAAGTTTAAATCAATCAAATACTATAAAAAACAAAATTAAAAGAATAAATTACCGGCTTCGATTGGTGGTGGCATCGAGGAGGAGGGTGATTGACTTGAACCTTGAGATGAAATAGTGCCCCTTCCTTCCATTTTATTTTTTTGATCTGCAATTAAAAAAATCAAAAAATTAACCAAAAATTCGAAAAAATTTCATATGATTTAATAAACAATGTACACAAAATAATTTCAAACACTAATTAGCAAAAAAACAAATTCATATAAATATGAGAGATTACCCGGTAGAAATTAAATAACTTTAAACTTGTTAGAGCTGAGACCACGGTTGAGAGAGAGAGCCAGAGTCGGTATTGCAGTGACAGAAACAGAGGTATTGCAGTGCAGAGTGGAGAAAGGAGAATGCAACAATGCAAGCAAGAAAGAGGAAGTCGAGAGAGATGGTGTAAGAAAGGATATGAGAGATGGGTGATATTTATAGGGGGAGATCAGTCGACCGTTTTATTTCGAGTCGTTAGAGATCAGATAGAGCCTAGAGGAGTACGTTGATCAGACTAGCCGTTGATAGCCGTTGGCGCGTGTAGTATACGCGCATACAGGCGGGCCGGTTCGGCGTGCCGGGCCGGTTCAGCACACATACGCATGACAAACATGCGTATCATAGTGGGCCGGTTGGCGGGCCGGTTCCGTGTGCCGGGCCGGTTCCGGGTCCTTTTTTTTTTTTAAGAAGTAGAAATACGCGCTCTTTCTACGCTCCCACTTTTATTTTTATTTTTATTTTTTTCCCTATCTCACAATTGTTTTCTTTCGTAAATATATTGTTGTTGGAGTGCAATTGTTTTTTTACAACTATTTAATTCTATAAATATATTTTAAAAGATGTTTTCATTTAACCATTATCAAAAATATTTTTTAAAAATTTACTATTTCTAAATCCAAAAATCGAATCTCATTTAAAATATTTATAAAAATCAATGAACAGATTTTGTTTCACTTTTTTTTAAATCATTTCTTTAAATGGAACAAACGGCATCAAAAATAATTTAAAAATTACAAAACAAATAATTCAAATAATACAAATTATACACAATATTTAATTTAAAAAATTGCTTGTTTATTGTTGAATTATATATAAGGTTGTGGTTACCACTTACCAGGCCGAACGTGCCAGACGAGCAGTGCCGTGCCGAACCGATTCCTATTTTTACCAGGCCGAATGTGCCAGACGAGCCGTGCCGTGCAGAACCGATTCCAATTTTTTTATATTTAAATTAGAGAGAGTTTAATTAAACTAAAAATCATTTTCATTTTGCCGCTTGTGTTTGGCGATTTTTGTGAAAAATTTAACTACATGAAAATTTAATGATATCCCGGTTAAAATATAAAAAAAATTATTTAAATGTATGTGAGCGGATAAGGCGGAAAAGTTGAAACAAAATGATAACTCGTGCTATGCTTTTACTTTTTGCTTTTTTGCTTTTTTGCTTTTTACTTTTCCTTTTCCCTTAAATAATATTAATGTTAAGTATATTGAATACTAAGTAGCATGTCTATGACATTTTTTAAAAATTTTAATATTATCCACACGGTGATATGAATAATTAATTAACTAACAAATAGATAAAAAAATTAAAATTTTATAAACACAAATGTACAATTTTATTTTTTAATTACTCACTTTTTCTTAAAAAATTTAATGCGGATCTCGATTTACTATAATGATAGGACTTTTTATTAGTTTTAGGATATTATTGGATTAAAATGAAAAGTGGGAGGGAACTTTTTTTGTTTGGCGCTCGAATTTCCCTCAACCTTTTTATTTTTTAAAAAAGGCGTGAATACTTATATCACTTAAAACCTCTGCCCCTCTTCATCAAATACATATTTCGTTAGTAGTAATCGCTTCATCAGGTTATCAAAAACTTATCGGTAATTGTTTGTATGTGTATTTGATTATTATGATAATCAAACAAGATTAAATAAGGAAAGTTCTTAATTCTTAATACTCTTTTTTTTTTGCAGGTTTGTGCATCATGGCACTTGGACGGCGAACAACACAACGCATCACTAATTCTGGTCCTAAAGTTCCCCAAGTTGTTCAAGGCACCACTTTTATTCAAGGGCAGCAAGTTGGATCCACCACACAATTTGTTATACAAGGTGAAAAGAGTAGACCCAACACACCTTTTGGTGAACGGATCGAACAAAATCAACCTTCTGTTGTGCTGAGTGAACAACACAATGACACTCATTCTTCTAAAACACGATCCGGTAATTTGTAGTATAATTTTACATCTCTATTTATAATATTTTGTTGCTTACTATTGAATATCTTTGTAGATCGAAATGTTACCTACAGACCACGTAAAGCCACTCGTGGCATAGCTACTTCTAAGATTGCCAGGGCAGCTTCAACAGGAAAATTGTCTGTAACTTTTGACGCGGATTGTCGTCAACCGATATGTATTAATGCTGAGAGATTTAATAATGAGATCGGATTTATCGTTCGTAATCATGGTACATTTTGTTATAAGGACTGGAGACTTGTTCCTGAGGAGGTCAGAGCACCACTACGAATTTATCTTTTGGTAAAATTTCATATTTTATTAATTTTAATTGTTTTTTGAGTTGCCTCCTCCTTTTTAGGTAGTGGTGTATTTTATGTTTAAGTGTTTCTTGTTTTAACATTCGTAGGAAAATTTTGACATCGACTTGCGGGATAAAACAACAATACTGTGTATTGATGATCAAATGAAAAAAACATGGAAAACGCACAAGTACAAGTTACACTCTTACTTTAAACGCATTGGAGGTATAAAAGATGTTGAGATGGCGAAGAAAAAACGATATCCAGACTTGAATGAGGACCAACAAAAAGATTGGGAGTTCTTATCACTAGTACAAAAAGGTCTTTTTGCGTCGCACTTTAGGCGTCGGTTATATGAAGAACCGTGGCCTATACATACTTTAGGTGTCGGTTGCTAGCTTAACCGACGCTTAAAGTCATTGGTTTTGGACATTTTGCGTCGGTTTACTAATTTAACTGACGCCTAAAACCATTATGTGCGTCGGTCATGAAACAACCGACGCTTAAAACTGAATCTATAGCGTCGGTTTATACTCAACCGATGCCTAAAACTGACCCTTTAGTGTCGGTCATTAACAACCGACGCCTAAAACTGAGCCTTTAGCGTCGGTCTTTAGTTAACCGACGCCTAAACTTAACCTTTAGTGTCGGTCTTGTAGAACCGACACTTTAGTGTTGGTACTTTAGGTGTCGCCTTATATTTGACCGACGCTAAAAGCACTATAATTTTAAAAAAAGCTAAATTATATACAAATAATTTTTTTATACAAATAATAAGTTATTCTTATATTATACCATTCTTTTAAAAATATTTAGATTATTTTAACGATCAATCTTAAGCTTTAAATTGTTCTTATTATTTTTTAAGAATTTAATTTTTTTAAGTAATTTAAAAATTATATTTATATTAATAAATTAAATTTAACGAAATTATATTTCAAAATAGTTATCCCACTCTTATTTGAGTAAATTTTTGTACTAATTTATCCATATATACCCTATATTCCTAATTTCAATGTTTGGCTTTAAAATTAATCTTTTTATTTAATATAATAATTAGTGGCAATACATGAAAATATATTTTTATTTTTACCTATTATTTGAATGTACTATACAATATATGAATAATTGAACAATTGTAACATTTTAAAATAAAATTGTTACAATATAATTATTGGTTTTGGTTAATTTGATCAAAATTTTTAAGGGCCTTCGATTTTTCCTTGGCTGGCATCTGAAATTCTGGAACCAAAAATAATATTATTACACAAAAACACAATCGGATACATATCTCCCTCCTCACTCGCTCACCTCTCTTTCGTTCATCCATTTCTCTCTCACGCTCATCTATGTCACACTCCTCTCTCCCACTGAAACTGATTAGAGTAAAGATTAGAGTTAAACCCCAAAATCCCAAAATTGATTTGACCAAAGATCTAATTAGGGCTTCGATTTGGTCTTCGATTGGAGGTAATTTTTGATTAGGGCTTCGATAGCTCGACACAAACACAGACACATACTCAACCTCCCCCTTCTCGACTAAGAACCTTAGCTCCTTTTCATTCGAAGCAAGCAATAAGTTATAGCAAGGATGTATCTCGAAAGCTAGCTAATCACTCTCGAAGCAAGGTAGGTCGTATCTCAAAAGCTCGAACTCTAATTATTTAAATTTAGTAATTGGGTAAGCTTTCATTGTTTCGATTTACCCTATAATTGTTTCGATTCTTTAATTGGGTAAGCTTTAATTGTTTTGAACCATAATTATTTAAAGGAGCTTTAATCGTTTCTTCTTATTTTGTTGCCAAATCGGGTTGGGAGGAGCTCTGTAAAGAAGCTCGCAAAATCGAAGGCGATATCGACGTCAAGCTCGCTTCTTATGCTAAGCTCGGTGCTCACTACACTGAATCTGACATCTCTTTCTCATAGGTGAGTAATTTATATGTCCATCTGATGTGTACCATTATGTTAATGCCTCTGGTAAGGGCATTGGGGATGCTGGAAACAATGTTTTAGTGAAGTTTCTATCTTTTTTGGTGCTCTTCTCACAATACAAAAACCCTTTAATGTTGTCTAATTGCCTTTTGGTTCTTATATCTTTATCTTATTCTCCTTCTGTTTGTGCAAACTCTGTGTGTGTTTATAGTGGAAGAATCTGAAACAGATAGCGAGGAGTGGAATGTTTGCTGCTTAATGTGTTGTACAAGTAGATATAAGCATTGCATTTGCTTAAAGGTCTGAGTCAATGTTATGAGTCAGTGTTATTGAACTTCTTTCGTAACTGACACATTAGGGACATTTCTGAAGTTGGACTTGTGATTGCTATAGTTACTTCTATCACATGAGCCTAATGTGAGCCAGGATATGTCTTCCAATAATTACTCTTCCAATAGCGTGAGCCAGGATATATTATTACCATCTTGGTATAACGCATTCTTTCACTCATAATTACTCTGAATCCAAATATGAGAGGTAGATGTACATAGACATGCCCCAGAATTAGAGTAGAGATGATGTTACCTTTGTTTTCTGGAAAAAATTGGACAAAGTGATTTATTTACTTAGTTTAGAATATGCAGATAGAGGGAAATTGGCACATTGAAGCTACTCAGACATCATAATGTGGTCTGGTTACATGAGGTTTGTGGTCAGCTATGAAAAAGACCTACTAATATATTATATTTATACTTTCTAATATGATTAGTTTCCAGGTTCTTGAACTGATCAGACAAAAGCAAAATCTCATTTGTTGCTCATTCTGTGGGAGGATTAGTGGCAAGATATGCCATTGGGAAAGTATACAGGCCTTGTAACACTGATAGTGAAAGGGATTTGTCAGTTGATTCTGGCGAGGTGTTAAAGGGAACAATAGGTGGTTTAGAGCTAGTTAATTTTATTATTGTTGCCATGCCTCATCTTGGTTCAAGAGGTAACAAGCAGGTAGAGATTTTGCCTGTTCGTCAGGAGACTGAGAAACTGATTGTTATGCATTATCGAAATTTTGTTCTGGAAGCAACTCTGTTGATCTTATTGAATACTTATGAGTTGAGAACTACAGTGATATAGCTAATCTTTTGCATTCTTTACTCTATACAGCTCATTATTGGTTGAATTAGCCTTTTTTCCCCTTAAGTTTATGCAAATATTAAAAATATGAAGATTTTGCATTGTAACACTGTAGTTATTATCTCACATTTAAGTTTTTGTCTTAGCTGATGAATATATCTTGTTTTTCTTATGATTATTTTTTATGCTTATATAACTACTTCTCAACTACACCCTTCCTTTTCTTGCAGGTCATGTCCTTTGGTTTTAACTGGTTTGCTTCTATGTCGATCTTACTGGTAATGAGACTAGTGACTTGTGGATTGTAGCACATAAAGTTGCTAAACAGCTTGAGTACTATCACAAAGTATCCTCCCTCACATTTGTAATCCAGGTAAGACACCTGCTCTGCCGATCTTGTGTTTAGTTCCCGTAATATTACACAAGCACTATACTCCTATGACCATTTACTGGAATTTGACACTTTGTGCCAGTTACTTTTGCATTATCAGTTATGATTATGTAGTTGGTTTAGCCAACTTGAAATATTTATGGGATACATGAACAAAGTGAAAAAGTTAACATACAACCTGCATTCGGAGAAGCTTCAGGCGAGAAACTACCACATACGTATATTTTTTAGACAACTTCTGATTGAATGATACAGAGCCTCTTACTTAAATTAATTATGAGGAAGATTACTGTTAAATGACTAGCTGTTTCCACTTGTCATTTATTGCTGAATGATATGCAGGGTCTGCTTAAAGTTAATGAAGACGATGTGAGTGTTCTTGCATCAGAATTTAATGGTACCAAAATAAGGTAATATTCTTATGCAAACGGATAGTAACTAAACATAAATCTATAAGTGTTATTTTAAATGTAAATTAATTTAGCGCACAAACTACAAACTCATGATTGTGAGTTGTAACTGGTCCGTTTGTAGTAGACCATAAGCTTATATTTTATACTCTAGAGTGTATGCATAGTCCCTTGTATCAATAAGAACTAAAACAATATACTAATTAGTTTAATCAACTAGGTTTGCAGATGATGTAATTGACGCACCGAATGGTACCTTGTATTTCAGTGTTGCAAGCACCAAATATGGACTCCATGACTGGATCCTTGACGCGGTGGAGGCCAAACCTCATGGTCAGCTCCTCAAGCATGATCCTTCCTCTAAGGAGGTATCGTTAGTGTTGGATAATCTTGGTTTTGCTAATGGCATAGCTCTCTCTAAAGATCAAGATTTTGTAATTGTTTGTGAATCATGGAAGTAAGTAATACAAATGAAAGTTTAAGACGAGGCTCGCTAAAATATAATTCTATATTCTCAATTTACTGGAAATATTTTAAAAGTGTTTTGTTCGTCTATAAGATTTAGGTGCCTAAATTATTGACTAAAGAATGAAATCAGAGAATAGAGATATTCATCGATAACCTTCCAGGTGCACATTAATCTTGCTCCAGATGGTTCCTTCTGGATCGCTTTTATATAAGGTATATTTAGGGCTCTTGTATATGTTTTACTAATCATGTAAATTATGTATCCATCTCAACGTATATGTAATTTATTTGTGTTCTTTCCTGGCATGTTCATTCCTTAACTTAGTAAACCTAATGTTCAGCTGAAATCATTCCTTAACTTAATCTGTACTGCAACTATTGGGGCTTCTGGACATTCAAGAAGATTTGGTAATGTAAAAAGTGTATGTTGTTGCCGAGGCAATGATCTAGTCAGAGGTATGTTGTTACTTTTTATGATAACTTCCTTGCTAACCTCTAAATAGTAACATATAATGACCATTCAAACTTTTATGCGACTAACAGATGCCAAGTTTGAAGCATATATAAAATCCAATTTGAACTTTAAAGTTTGATGAATAATTGTGAATAAATTGAATTTGAAGTTTAAAGACTACTACCAGAAAGTAATTTCAATTAATTTGTTCAGCTAATATAACCACATAATGGCTCATAACCACGCATTAAACTCAATCATCGCTAACATCTGTTAAAAGATTTCTACTCCTTTAGCTCCAAATTTTCCATTTGGCTTGATGACAGAATCGACAATCCCTTTTAAACATTATTCTGATTTGAATGCGTAGTTTTGCCTTTCTATGTGGAAATGCTACATACATTATGAACTTCAGTATATAAAAATAAAAAGCATAATGCAAACTTTTGAAATTTTGTAAACAGAAGTTACTCTTAAATTGGAGATAAGCCTCTTAGAAGAGTCTTATACAAGTATAATGTTGTTAGTGCTTTAGGTGTTGTCGTACAAAAAACTATGAGTCTTACACAAGTATAGGCGGATAAAATATATCATTCTTTTTCTGTCTTTGTTCCTGGTATGAAATTGAAAAATAACTCCATGCTCTTATATGACGGTCTTATTAACATATTTGCAGAGATGATAAAAGAAGCTGCTCGGGAATGTCCGGCATTGTCTGCTCAACAAGTAGTTGATGCTTTCGTGCTACAATACTATCACATTCTTCTTGCATCACATGAGAATCTCCTTAAGTTCTACAAAGATTATAGCATAATGGCTCATCCAGGATCCGAGGGTACGATGGTGTCAGCAACGACTATGCAGGTGTGTACATCAGAATTCTTTTAACGTAATAATGAAATACTTGTTTCAGCATTTGCATACAATCAGCTATATAATCCAGGTCCAAATTCCCTTCTGGTTTTAAAATTCGATTACACAGGTATTATCAGGCTGTCAGCATATCGATGTGGCAACCAACCAGGGGAACTAAGTTGTACAGGTTAAATTATGGATCAAATGTGCAGGTAGTATTACAGGGGACAAGTATAGTCACAGCTGAAAATCACCCGATTCATCTCCACGGATACGACTTTTTTGTTATAGCAGAGGGATTCGGTAACTTCGATACTGAAACGGATACATCTAAATTTTGATGTTCTTGGTTGCATTTCCATTTTAATTTACAATAAATGAATGATGTGTTGCCAAGTATAGCTATTTATATAAACCATTGCTCTTTTGATTTAGGTTCTACCTGATGGAGTGAAGTTAAGAGGTGATATAAATGTTTTGCTTCTGGGGGATCCGTCCACTGCAAAGTCACAGGTTCAGTTAATTTTTTTTATAGCTGTATATACATCTGGAAAAGGTTCATCAGCTGCTGGTCTTACAGCTTCTGTTTCAAGACATCAGTTTTGTAAGCTTGTGCATTTATTTATGCTTAATTTGTGGTGTTCTACTCTTATCTTTATCTCTTATTGTAATAATATGATTTTTTATCTTTGCATTAAGCGCGAATTTTATCTGGAAGGAGGGGCCATGGTTTTGGAAGATGGAGGAGTTGTCTGCATGGATGAGTTCGACAAAATGAGGGCAGAAGATAGGTCCCTAAATGGCAGGCACCACCTCTATTTGATCCACCGATAGGACAATTTTAGTTTTACCATATTAATTTTAGTTTGTGATTAAATTATTTTGTGTAAATTGACATTGACGAATTGTGTAATATATATTATATTATTATTAATAAGATCTTAGTGGTTTGTGTAAATCTTGTATTATTTCATTCAACTTGTATTATATAATGGGTTGACAGGGTGTTTGTTGGTTTGGATGTCTGTTTACCAAAATTGCAATATATATATATATATATATATATATATATATATATATATATATTTTAAAAATTGATTTTGAGCGTCGGTTGTTTAAATGACCGACGCCTTTAATATGACTTTGAGCGTCGGTTGTTTAAATGACCGACGCCTTAACATGACTTTGAGCGTCGGTTGTTTAAATGATCGACGCCTTTAACATGACTTTGAGCGTCGGTTGTTTAAATGACCGACGCCTTAACATGACTTTGAGCGTCGGTTGTTTAAATGACCGACGCCTTTAACATGACTTTGAGCGTCGGTTGTTTAAATGACCGACGCCTAAAACACACTTTTAGCGTCGGTTATTTAAATGACCGACGCCTATAACAGACTTTTAGCGTCACCAACTTAACCGACGCTATAGGCCTATACCTATAGCGTCGCCTTCATATACTACGCCCAATAACCGACGCCTAAAGCCTATTTTGACCGACGCTAAAAGCCTATTCTTGTTTTATTACTTTAGTTGATAGCACAGCCTAATATTTGTAAGCTTAGCATTTCCATGTCGTTGTGCAGCATATTGAACCAATGACTACTAAAGAATGAATGAAGAGATGATATTTAATTAAGATTAAAAGTATTACAATCAAATCTTTTGGACTACAATATCTATTACAATTAATAGAAATCAGTCAATATCTTCATAACCATCGGTCTCATCATCATCATCATCTTCTTCTTCATTTTCTTCACCTTCAATTCTTCTTCTTAAACAGTTAGCATCATCATAATACACCAGACACTTATCCAAATCATCATCTTATATAAGAAGTTCTGAACCCATTGTTTGATTTCGAGGCAGTAAACCACAACGATAACAATGATAACTATAAAAAATTCGAAATACAAAACCATGGATCCATAAAGAAGAGGGAGATGGCGGTGAAGAGAGAGACAGAAGAAAAGGGAGAGAGGGGGGAGATAAAAGAGAGACCGAGTAGAGAGAGACAGGGTAAAATAAGGTTTGATAAAATAATAGGGATAAAATATGGATAGTTGGATTTGTGTTTCTTTGTTTTAATCGACGGTGTAGATTGATTAAAGAAACACAATCCGTGTGCCGTGCTATTAGATTGATTAAAGAAACACAATCCGTGTGCCGTGCTATGAAGCGAATAACACATTGACACGTGTCATCGAGTCAATCCCATTCGGTATCATATGTAAAATATTTTTTGTTTTTTGTTTTTTCTTTTGGCTGCTCTCAAATTTTTTTGTCATCAACACATAAATTATAAAAATTATAATAAAAATAGATTTGCAATATTTTGAACACAAATCATACAAATGTTTTTGGATTAAAAGAGGACGGTACCTCTTATAAATTTTATTAAATAAATTTTTTTTTTACAAATGGTGTGAGATGACTCCTCTCTAAAAAAACGGAACAAACCGCATCAAACTTATTTAAAAAAATACAAAGCAAACAAATCTAAAACATATGTAAAAAATAACAAAGCAAACAAATCCTAAAATACAAAATACAAATTCTACACACTATTTAATTTATCGTTCTTTTTGACCCGATTCTGATGAAGTATCCATTGTCATCCATGGATCGTTTTCTCCATCCGAGTCATCTTCTTTTTTTCCTTGTTGTCTTTTTGCGGCTTGATCCCAATCCTTTTTGCAAACACAAATTTTTATCACATCGGGTGGAAGACGTGATCTCTTCTCATCTAACACTCTTCTACCTGCATTAAAAGCGGACTTGGACGCAATGGTAGAAGCGAGGACTACTAAAATGTCCTTTGCAATTTTTGCTAAAACCGGAAATTGTATCTCATGATTCTTCCACCATGTTATTATTTCAAAATCCTCATTTAATTCATAACTATAAGAAAAAAATTCCCTAACTATATTAAAAGAAGAAGGAGGGACACTTCTAGAATCTTGTTCGACAATTCTACATTTTTGTTTTTTGGTTAATATAGATGTAATGGTAGTATTAAACCTACTAACACTACTAGTACTCTTTTTAGGTGGGTTTTGAGTTCTAGAAGTATACATATCTACAAGACGATGCAAAAAGCCTAAACAATTAAGTACATATAATTTATAATTATATGAAATTCCTAACGTACTATAATAATGATCTAACATGTTTTCTAAACCTTCTTGTCTAACACCCGGATCAAGAAGACATGCAACACCATAAATATAAGGAAATTCTTTCAAATATTCGATCCACTTAACTTTCATATCATGAATAATACTACTAAATTGGGGGTTTTCTTCATAATTACGTAAAGTATTAACAATAAGAACACATTCAATAATAACTTGATGTACATTTGGTTCATAAACATAAGAAAAAACGTTAGTAGCATGTGAAAAATAATCAAGAATATCACGTACCATAGATGCCATCTCCCACTGGAATTCGGTAATAACTGATTCTTGGTGATTTGGATTGGCATTATACAATTAAGTGATAATATCCTTATATTTAATTGCATCATTTAATAATTTATGAGTCGAACCCCATCTAGTAGGACAATCGATAACCCATTTTTTCGGCCTTAATCCATTATCTCTACACAATTTCTTGTACCTAGACCTATATGTATCCGCTAGACTTAGATATTTAATTACTTTCCTAATTGGTTCTAATAATGTAATTAGATGTTTAATTCCCACTTCGGCCGTCAAGTTAATAACGTGAGCACAACATTTAATGTGTAAAAATGCTCCTTGTAAAATTAAAGGAATTTCGGTCCTAATGTAATTTGTTATTAGCAGCAGCATTATCTACAGATATTGTAAATACCTTCTGATACAAATTAAATTCATTTATCGTGTCTAAAATTCTTTATTTTATATTATCACCGGAGTATGACTCGTCCATAATATCAAAAGCAATAATTCGTTTTTGTAACAAATAATCAACATCAATCCAATGAACCGTAACACAAATATAAGGCTCACCTTGACTCGAACTCCAACAATTACTAGTTAACGAAACCATACCATCAAATTTTTTGAAATACTCAGTTAATTGTGCTCGTTGACTTTTATATTGTTTTTGTGTGTGACGTTTAAGTGTATTTCTAGGAATTTTCGTAAATGCCGAGTTTAATTAAAGAATTTTTAATCATGTGTTCTAAATTCGGACTCTCACCGTGGGAGAAGGGTAACTCATCTAATGTAACATAACTAGCAAAATCTTCGATCATTCTATTTCTATTATAGGCAAAAGGCATACCTCCACCGGAAGACGAAGTCATGAAACCCCCGATTTGTGTTTGTTGTGAACCTCCTTGTGCCGCTCCACTTTCGTGATTTTGCTTCGTAATTCCATGATATTTAACCAAGTATCGATCAAGTGTACCCGTACCACTCCCCTTCGCGTGAATGAAAGGAGTCTGTTGTCGACCATTTTGAATACAAAGCAAACAAAATGCGTTAAATTTGTTCGGATCGTCCATTGGTTGCCTCGAAAAATAAGTCCAAACGTGTGAATTATGTCGAGAAGAAATACCTACAAAATAAAATATAAATCGATTAAATTTAAAATGAGTAATTTAAAATGAGTTCATTTAGAACGAGTTAATTTAAAAATGGAATACTTTTAAAACTAGGAAACTACATTTTTTTTTATAAAAACAAAGTTTAAATCAATCAAATACTATAAAAAACAAAATTAAAAGAATAAATTACCGGCTTCGATTGGTGGTGGCATCGAGGAGGAGGGTGATTGACTTGAACCTTGAGATGAAATAGTGCCCCTTCCTTCCATTTTATTTTTTTGATCTGCAATTAAAAAAATCAAAAAATTAACCAAAAATTCGAAAAAATTTCATATGATTTAATAAACAACGTACACAAAATAATTTCATACACTAATTAGCAAAAAAACAAATTCATATAAATATGAGAGATTACCCGGTAGAAATTAAATAACTTTAAACTTGTTAGAGCTGAGACCACGGTTGAGAGAGAGAGCCAGAGTCGGTATTGCAGTGACAGAAACAGAGGTATTGCATATATATATATAGGGATGGGTGATATTTATAGGGGGAGATCAGTCGACCGTTTTATTTCGAGTTGTTAGAGATCAGATAGAGCCTAGAGGAGTACGTTGATCAGACTAGCCGTTGATAGCCGTTGGCGCGTGTAGTATACGCGCATACAGGCGGGCCGGTTCGGCGTGCCGGGCCGGTTCAGCACACATACGCATGACAAACATGCGTATCATAGTGGGCCGGTTGGCGGGCCGGTTCCGTGTGCCGGGCCGGTTCCGGGTCCTTATTTTTTTTTTTTAAGAAGTAGAAATACGCGCTCTTTCTACGCTCCCACTTTTATTTTTATTTTTATTTTTTTCCCTATCTCACAATTGTTTTCTTTCGTAAATATATTGTTGTTGGAGTGCAATTGTTTTTTTACAACTATTTAATTCTATAAATATATTTTAAAAGATGTTTTCATTTAACCATTATCAAAAATATTTTTTAAAAATTTACTATTTCTAAATCCAAAAATCGAATCTCATTTAAAATATTTATAAAAATCAATGAACAGATTTTGTTTCACTTTTTTTTAAATCATTTCTTTAAATGGAACAAACGGCATCAAAAATAATTTAAAAATTACAAAACAAATAATTCAAATAATACAAATTATACATAATATTTAATTTAAAAAATTGTTGTTTATTGTTGAATTATATATAAGGTTGTGGTTACCACTTACCAGGCCGAACGTGCCAGACGAGCAGTGCCGTGCCGAACCGATTCCTATTTTTACCAGGCCGAATGTGCCAGACGAGCCGTGCCGTGCCGAACCGATTCCTATTTTTTTATATTTAAATTAGAGAGAGTTTAATTAAACTAAAAATCATTTTCATTTTGCCGCTTGTGTTTGGCGATTTTTGTGAAAAATTTAACTACATGAAAATTTAATGATATCCCGGTTAAAATATAAAAAAAATTATTTAAATGTATGTGAGCGAATAAGGCGGAAAAGTTGAAACAAAATGATAACTCGTGCTATGCTTTTACTTTTTGCTTTTTTGCTTTTTTGCTTTTTACTTTTCCTTTTCCCTTAAATAATATTAATGTTAAGTATATTGAATACTAAGTAGCATGTCTATGACATTTTTTAAAAATTTTAATATTATCCACACGGTGATATGAATAATTAATTAACTAACAAATAGATAAAAAAAATTAAAATTTTATAGACACAAATGTACAATTTTATTTTTTAATTACTCACTTTTTCTTAAAAAATTTAATGCGGATCTCGATTTACTATAATGATAGGACTTTTTATTAGTTTTAGGATATTATTGGATTAAAATGAAAAGTGGGAGGGAACTTTTTTTGTTTGGCGCTCGAATTTCCCTCAACCTTTTTATTTTTTAAAAAAGGCATGAATACTTATATCACTTAAAACCTCTGCCCCTCTTCATCAAATACATATTTCGTTAGTAGTAATCGCTTCATCAGGTTATCAAAAACTTATCGGTAATTGTTTGTATGTGTATTTGATTTTTATGATAATCAAACAAGATTAAATAAGGAAAGTTCTTAATTCTTAATACTCTTTTTTTTTTGCAGGTTTGTGCATCATGGCACTTGGACGGCGAACAACACAACGCATCACTAATTCTGGTCCTAAAGTTCCCCAAGTTGTTCAAGGCACCACTTTTATTCAAGGGCAGCAAGTTGGATCCACCACACAATTTGTTATACAAGGTGAAAAGAGTAGACCCAACACACCTTTTGGTGAACGGATCGAACAAAATCAACCTTCTGTTGTGCTGAGTGAACAACACAATGACACTCATTCTTCTAAAACACGATCCGGTAATTTGTAGTATAATTTTACATCTCTATTTATAATATTTTGTTGCTTACTATTGAATATCTTTGTAGATCGAAATGTTACCTACAGACCACGTAAAGCCACTCGTGGCATAGCTACTTCTAAGATTGCCAGGGCAGCTTCAACAGGAAAATTGTCTGTAACTTTTGACGCGGATTGTCGTCAACCGATATGTATTAATGCTGAGAGATTTAATAATGAGATCGGATTTATCGTTCGTAATCATGGTACATTTTGTTATAAGGACTGGAGACTTGTTCCTGAGGAGGTCAGAACACCACTACGAATTTATCTTTTGGTAAAATTTCATATTTTATTAATTTTAATTGTTTTTTGAGTTGCCTCCTCCTTTTTAGGCAGTGGTGTATTTTATGTTTAAGTGTTTCTTGTTTTAACATTCGTAGAAAATTTTGACATCGACTTGCGGGATAAAACAACAATACTGTGTATTGATGATCAAATGAAAAAAACATGGAAAACGCACAAGTACAAGTTACACTCTTACTTTAAACGCATTGGAGGTATAAAAGATGTTGAGATGGCGAAGAAAAAACGATATCCAGACTTGAATGAGGACCAACAAAAAGATTGGGAGTTCTTATGTGATCAATGGTGTTCAAACCAGTTTAAGGTAACCTAGTTTTATAATCACTTTTGTTATTTTATTGATATTTATGATTCACCCTATCTCTTTAGGAAAGAGCTGCTAAAAATACCATAATCGATCCAAAAGACCTTGGGAGTCTAAAAATGGATCAGTGTCAACAGTAAGACATCATATTCGACGAGGAATGGAATTAACTTCTTTAACAGGACAAATTGAAACATGGCGTTTAAAGCATTTTGATGAAAATGGATGGACTGGGCCAGACCTTCAAAATTTATATGTGAGTAATAAATATCTTTTTATTTTTCACTCACAATATATTATATTTACTTTCAATCATTCGAGATACTTATTATTAATATTGTGTAACTAGGATAAAATGGTGGATTTAAGAGAAGTTTATTCTCCAGAGGAAATGTCAGATAAAGAAATCTTGGAAGCAGTGCTAGGTCATCATTCAGTATACTTGCGAGGATGGGGACGATCTAGTGGCACAACCAACAAGAATAAAGCTCATGGTACTACTATCGAGTTTGATCAACCAACTTATCAAGAGTTAGTTCAACGACTTAATGAAGCCAATAATCGTCTTGATGAAGTTGTTAACATCCTGTGCCAAAATAAACTTATGCCACAACCAAAGATTTCTCCAACAAATGAAGATTTAGATGCAAATTTAGATAATTTAGAATGATTTATTTTAAGTTTTTTTTTTGTAATTGTTGGAACTTTAAATTTTATGTAATTCATTTGACATTTTTGTTTTTACATTAATTCTTTTTTTACGAAATGAGTTTCTACGTTATTTTTTATTGAACAGAAAGTATGTAATTTACGAATTGTTTGTTAAATAAAATAAATTTATTTACGGAAAATTATATATGTTGTCTTGTATGATAAATTTCAACCTTTGAAAAATTGCCACATGTCAATTATATAGACCTCCATGTGCCACTCTTTGGAGGACGCACATGTGACATTTTTGAAAATTTGTAATGTGCCACGTGGTACAACATTAATGTTCCAAGTGGCATGACAATGAGGCGACACGTATCAATGCAATCATATGACACGTCGACATGCCATGTAAGTTAATGATATGTCAGCTGATGACTTTTATTATTGTGGGGACCACAAATTTTATTACCTACCAATATATAGATGTGTAGGTAATGAGTCTTTCTCCACAATCTTTTACCTACCAATCTTGACCAATGCTATATTGGTAGGAAATTATCTTTACTTACCAATAGCAAAGTTTTACCTACATTTACAATTGGTAGGTAAAAACCAAATTTCTTGTAGTTACATGCTATAAATTAGGGGTTTCGATATTAGAAATTGGGGGTTTTGATATTATTTGTAGTCATTAATTTTTTATTTTGTTTCTCTGCATTGTTCGAAGAGCATTATTTTTATTTTTAGTTATTTGCTCAATTTTATTTTACTGATTGTTATTGCTTCTGGTTGTTGAGTTCAGTTAAGTTAGTGATACAGGTGAGTTCTTGGTAAAGAGCGGAGCACTTCCCGAGGAAAGGATCCGTGCTGTTGAGACATGAGGATGTCCTCATGCTGCTATACGGGAAGACATTAGCATCAATCTTGGTCCACTTGAGGAGCTCTCAAACTTGTACAAAGCTGATATTCTTCTGGGTGAATCTGGGGGAGGTATGTTGGTATACATTTTTTTTGCCTAATATACATGATAAAATTACTGTTTAAATAACTGTTTATGGTGTGGACTGAGCCATATATATCAGAAGAAGAGGAGCATTAAATTGAAGTTGAATTATGTTGTGAAACACGTCAAATCTATAACAAGGGGATTTCTGTATTACAAGGATGTCTGTTGAACCCACTCAGAACATGGTTAAATAGTCCAGGACTAGGACCTGGATATCAAGTTCTCCACTTCTTTGTTGAAAATATTCCATTTATTTATGCTAAAAACTGAGTCTGATAAACTTTTGCAGAGAGATTATGACCATAAGAAACTGGTTGCACAATATAAATATTTGTATCTACAGTATGAAAATTAACTATATGCTTAATGATTAATTCTTAATTGGTCAGTTTAACTAATAGAGAATGCATGTACTGTGGGAATATTTAATTACCTTGGGCAATAGCCAATAGGATATGAAATTAGAATTCGTTTGCTGAATGTTGCTGAGTGACTCTGGTTGTCGCTAAAAAGATGTGTGATTAGTATTCACAAACTTTTATGAAGTTTCACCATAACTATGGGATTAGTCCTAAATATCTTCCTTATTCAATGATGCAGTCAGGATTTCAGGCACGAGGTGAATTTGCTAATCAAGCTTTGCCACCCTAATATAGTGCAATTTCTTGGAGCCGTTACTGATAGGAAGCCGTTGATGTTAATTACTGAATTTCTAATAGGGGTAAGTCAAGGCATACACATTAATGCATATGTTCTGTACTATGGTTTTAGTGTTTTCACAGCTGATTGAGACAATCTTGAAACATTCAACACAAATCTTAAGACATTCTGTATCATGTCAGGTCACGCTAGTTTAACCATTATATCTAAGTTTGTACTAGGCAATAGGCATGTCATAAAATGTGGCACCCACACTCAAATTGGAGAGGAAATAACTTGCATGATGCCTTTTTTCCTCTTGAAACAAATATAAGTAAATTTAGTAGGCCACTCTAAAGTTTTAATCTTATATATGCTTATAGGATGATCTCCATCAGTGTCTCAAGGGTAAAGGTGCACTTAGTCCAGCAACAGGTGTCAGCTTTGCATTAGACATTGCCAGGTACTTCTAATTTTTCTACATTCTACTATCTCCATCTTTTAGGGTTCTTATTTGGTAGTTGGTACATGAGGATAACTGCGTAAGGCAGTCATAGGTACTTAAGTTGTATCATAGAAAAAAATAGCATAAATAAATTGTAGTGATAGCACTCTTCCCAGGCTTCTACTTTTCAAGTGACAGGTCCTGATGAGTGATGAGTAAGATTATAGCTTGCCATTCGATGAAAAGTGCATATACAATCTGGCCTAGAATAAATGGACTATTAAATCTTCTAAACCAAAAAAGAAGTGAATGTATTTAATCTAGAAAACTCTTGACAGAGTAACTGAGTGGATGAGCGCGAATTTAGTTGCCCAGGCCAGGTGGTACAAATATGTTGCTTCCCTTGAATCAGGTTTTGTTCTATATTCAGTTTTTCAGAGAGTTATATGCTTATCAGTTACCTTTTTTCTGTCCCGCCTACAAAAATTCCTGTTATGCAAATATGAAGTGATTGATGAATACAATGGTGACAAAATTCCACGAAAGGGAGGCCCTGGCATTACACAAGCTGACCTCCTTGTATGTATTATTTTTATCACACAGCTATTGTTTTTTGGAGTTACCGACACCCATCAGAACTCTGTTCACTAGCAATTTTTTTTTCAAAATGGTTAAATCTTGTTGAGCTTTGTACAGGTGAATTCTCTGATTTTAATGTGTTGCACTTGCAAACTAAGGCACCCCCTTCCCCTGACTAAAATGATTGGCCAATATGTAAATATCTAATTCTTTGGTTAATAAAATTTATTATTCTCTGTCTCATTTGAAGACTTTCTTGGTTTTTTTTGTGGTTCAGATGTATGAAATGCATTGAATGCAGTTAAAGACATAATACCACCGTGATTGTCTATAGTGAATTGTTCTCATACACGAGCTTTCGCACAAGGTTTGAATAGGGAAAGGTTATCTAAGCAGAAGAGTCCTGTTGCAAACGAGTCAACCATGAGCAAGGATGCTACAGTAAGTCTCACTAGTCTTGGTTATCTATTAGCAGCTATCTCTCTTATTGATGTTTAAGTTCATTGCGAGAGACCGTAGGGACCGGAGCAACCGATGATTATGCACTTGGAGGGATCATTGCGAGAGACTGCTAGTTTTAGTTTGGTTTTTTCGGATAATGTAATGAAAGCTTTTTTTTTGTATATAGGCTCATGTAGAGTAGGCCAATTTAGTTTTACTCAATGATGTAAGAATGTTGTATTTCTTTCGTTAATGAAAAAATCAGTTTTACTTTCTAGTGTGATTTAGTTTTGGTAATTGTAGTGTATTACTTTCTAGTGTGATTTAAATTTGGTAATTATTGTGTGTAAAGACATGGGTACATACATTAGTTTTGTATCTGAAACTGATGTAGTACATATAGTTGAGACATCGATTCTTTTTTTGAAACCAATGTGGTATACCATTTACAACATCGGTTGTCTATCTAAAACCGATGTAGTACAGGGGTTGAGACATCGGTTCTGTTTTAAAAACTGATGTTGTTGACAACTATTAACATCGGTTAGGAACTAATGTAATAAGTAGTTTTTAACATCGGCCCAGAACCGATGTAAAACACATCGACTTTTAACCTCACACAGCTAGACATTGGTTTTGAAAATTTTTAACATCGGCCCAGAACTGATGTCTATTGACTGATTTGGCATAGTGCCCCTCTCCCCAAGGATCGGGGGCGTCCCCCCTCTCCTCGACGTAGAGGTATTTCACCAAGAAGCATCTCAAGTAGAGGCATCTCTTTGATCTCACATGCGTGGGTGCTTTATGAAAAAAAAAAAAGTACACGCATGTGTGACATGCGTGTTCTGTGTAAACAGCCTACACGCATGTCACACATGCGTGTACAGTGGACAGAAAGGGCCGCGCCCAGCGCCTATAGGTATTTCGGGCCTTCCATTTCTTGTGGTGGGTATTTAGGGCCATCACCCTTAGTAAAATCAAACTGGTGGTTTAATAATTTTAAATAGATTTTTTTTAATTTATTTAATCTTAAAAAACTTTATTGTGAATTGAATATATTTTTCAATAATATTTTTTTATAATTTAGGGTGAAGGCCCAAAATAATCAAAAATAAATACTGTTTGCCCAAAATACTGAGTTTCAAATATTTGGCCCTAAATACCGACGGGATACGGTGTTTCGTGCACCGTGTTAACTTAATACGGAACACCGTCCACCGTATTAGCTTAATACGGAACACCGTCCACCGTATTCATCCTATCACGGTGATCCGTGTAACGTATTAGCCCATATCACGGTGATACGTGAAGCGTATTAAGTATATCACGGTGACCCATTCACCGTATTATCTCCATCGCATACAGTGAAACCTTTCATGTCTTTTATCAAAAGCAGGTAACTGATTGAAAAAATTGTTTCAGTTTGTTGTAACCGTTGAGGTACAAGCATCCGCATAATAAGAGTGAGAGATTGAATGATTTGGGTTGGGCTTGTGTTATGGTGTTGGAGTCGTTGATTCCGGTTGTTGTCGATCCGATATTAGGGGATAAGAGGATGTTGGTAACTCATAAAGTCAAGGAGAATGCTGGGAAGATTGTGGAGGAGTGGAAGAAGAGTTTGGAGCAGCGTGGAGGGATTGAGAATATGAAGACGCCTGATGTGTATACGTTTTTGCAGCATTTGGTTACTTTTGGGATTGTCAAGGATGAGGATCTTGATTTGTATAGGAAGCTTGTTGTTGGGTCGGCATGGAGGAAGCAAATGTCTAAGTTTTACTCTATTTTTATTCTGATCCATCGTATACTGAATCACTTCCTGAAGACTTTGCTTTTCGTTGAATCATTGTGTTTCTTGCTGATTACCGAGTCATTCAACCGAGTACTGTATTTATTTATTTTTAAAATTGGATTGAATATTTGACTTCTAAAATTCTTGTGGGGCGGAGTCTTTGTTATTGGTCAATGTGGTGCAAGTGTCATAGGAACTAGGAAGATCCAAAAAGAAAACATGGATGAAAATGATGACTATTTGATAATTCAATAATAAAAACTGAATGTGAGAAATGATGGAAATTGAATTCTTTCTAAAAATTAATTTATAATATTTTATCCGTCAAAACATTCTACAAGAAACTTACAAATTATCATATTATATCCTTATATATAATAAGCGTAAAGGGGATTTTATTCAATTTTTTATAGTAAAATTGAGTATGAATCATTGAATTCTAAAATATAAATAAATGTGATTCGTTGGATCTAATATTAAACAATTTATTTTATTGATAGTAGGATCATATTTTTTTTTCTAAACTGATAGTAGGATTATATTTAAATACCAAAAAATAAATTTAATAATTTAAACCAAATATAAGTAGGTCCTAACACGTACCATAATGTTTAGTTGTTTTATTCGAACAATAAATTTAAAAAATTCAATAACCGAATATTCACACCTGCACCAGCCACCAGCTATAAATTCGAATACGAACTCGAACCGATGCTTGAGCTAGATATTATACATGTTTAGCCTTTTCAAGCAATGTGATCTTGGAGCCAGAAGAATCAACCGTGAATGAATCATACCTTTGAAACAAATGAGCCACGAATAAAGCCGCTGTCACAGGTACAATATCTTTAGCAGGACACTGCTTATTATTCGCACTAGCTGACTCGGTTTGTGACCCATTCGACCAGAACACATAACTCAGTAACTCGGTCCCTTTATCTTTCGTGAACCTATCCGCTACAAATTTTTCCGGATCATCAAACACCTTCCCATCTCTCATAACTAAAGGTTGGTACCCGCAAAGCACCTCTCCTTTCTTTACCTCGAATGCCGAGTCATGCGAACTCAGTGTAAAATCCTTCCGCGCCCTCCCGAATTGCAAAGGCACAGGAGGGTTGAGTCGGAGAGCTTCGTATACAAACGAGTTGACCAGGTGGAGTTGCATGACCGAGTTAAAACTCAGTGAGTCAGTATCTCTTACTTCTTCCCTAAGCTTCTCTTGCAACCCTTTATCATTTCCAAGAATTTTCAAAAGAGTTGGAAAAAAAGCTAAAAGTCCACCAAATGCATTAAACCCTAGTACAAACATAAGGTTGTGAAGTGCATCTTCTTCACTGAGTCCGAACTCGGTTACACCTCGGTTCAAGACTTCTGAACCTTCTTTTTGTACAAACTCTGCTACTTTGTTGTATCCACCATTGACCAGAAAAGAAGGGTAAACAAATGAGTGGAGAAAGATTTCTTCGAAAGGCTGACACAGGCCTAGTTTGATGGTGGGGATGAGTTGAATGAGGAGCCAGCGTTCGAGCCAAGTGTATCCCTTTTCGGATAATTCGGGTGATTTGGATGAGTCGGCTCCGGTTAGGGACCGAGTTAGAAAGCTGAAGAGGAACTTTTTTAAGGGCACGTCGAAGGCGGTGTCGCCGGATTTTGATTTGGAGATGTCAGAGTCGATGGAGTCCCACATGGTGTCTAGGTTTGTGGTGAGAGTTGGGATCCAGATGCTTCTGCTCCGTTTTAGGATGTCCGAAACGTAGTTCTTCAGCTGCAAATATTGTCAAAAAGAGTAAGCTTAACAATACATATGTAGTTCAAAAAAATTGTTACGTACTCGGATTTTTGCATACAGATGTTTCCTGTCCATTGATACTTGAACTCTCGATTTTTACATCTCGAAATCTCATGCTAGTAGCGGATAAAATTGAAGTAATTAACTAAACAAATGCATTATGCATACCTGAGCACGAAATTCATTATCTAAAAAATTGAAGAAGCAGACTAACATGTGGAATATATAGTTTGTAATTTGTACATATCGAAATCTCATGCGAGTAACGGATTAAAATGAAGTAACTAAAGACATGCAAATACGCATACCTGAGCATGTCTGGGCTCAGTGGTATCAAGAAAGATACAAGTACGTATGCCTCCGGTTAAGCTAGTACTCGGCATGTATTCTCCGGCCAATACATCTTTTTTCTCCACAAGCTCCATATCGAACAAGTGAGAGAACGATTTAACATCAAGCACAGCAATTATATTCGGATTAATTGACGTAAAAAATGGAAATGTGGGAGGAATATTAGTTCGAAACACGCTGCTCTTGTTCTTGTCCATCCTCTTCCTAAAAAATGCGTCAGCTCCCTCGAACCAAAAGTAGTTCAAACGATCGACGAATGGCCCGAACACGGGCCACCCGTAGCTGCCGGGAATTGTACATACCGGCAATTGAGAAAGCGGTGGTGGTGTGTTTTCGCTAGTCGACATGATTATTAGGGAATATATATGAATAATTTGGTATGTATTTGTGGTTGTATCTACTTGTTGCTTTGATATATATAGAAAAATTTATCTAACACCTGGGCGGCTATTTAATCAATGAAGGTAAAAATTATCATCTTCAATATATACGCTACTATTCAAATTATTTTCTTATTATACATTATATGCAACCATTTGTGATAACTATAGAGATTGTCTTCCAAGCTAATGGTAATAGTGCTGTGGACGCTAAAGGTAATGGAAATAAGTGACACTTTTACTTTTAACACGCATTTTAGACTTATCATATAGTAAACATAATTATTTTTTAGAATAGTTAAATAATATTTAAGTTTGTAGAAAAAATTCAAAGAAAGTTATCCTAATAATATGGTCAAAAAACTTAAAAATACGGAGTATGTGTTAAAAAGTCAAATGTCCATCATTTTAAAATATAAATCTTGATTTATACACTAATTTACTACTAAAAAATAGTATCCCGTTTTTAAGAGATAGAGGCCCATCCTTTTTTATTTCTTTTCTTTTAGTTATACTTTTTGTAATATATATGAATCGTGTTACTTGTTAAAGGCAAAAAGTAGAATTAAAGTAAAAAAAAATAAGAAATGTTTAATTAAAAGAAAAAAAATTAAAAAGGCTAGGCTTCTATATATATATGATTACCTAAAAGTGGGATGTATTTTAGTGGTAATTAATTATTGTATAAGCCAATATTTAATTATTGATATGCTACCACTTGTGATAACAAGAGAGATGGTCTTCCAAGCTAATGGTAATAGACTAATACTATTGTGGAGTACAATTTATTAAGAGTTCTTATATAAATAGGCTCTGAAGTTGATATAACCAATTAATTAATTATACGATATTAACCTAAACCGATGATCACGTGGTAAATCTACTATATATATAATGCCACAACATGTACCATTTTAATCCAATTTAAATTACTATTTTGACCCTCTATTGATTAAATTTTTTTCAAAAAATTGTTGCTCATGAGAATCGAACCTAGGTCTTTAGGTTCATTTGCACATCACCTTACTACTAGGCTAACACATCACACTTGTTATAAGTCATAAAATATGCTATGTATGTTGGGTGATGAATGAAGAATCTTTGGTATTTTGATTTCTAAGATATTTTAATCATTTTTCTTCGTTTTACATTTACATATTTATATTTTATTATGTTATAGTTTAGTATAAATGAGTGATATATGGTATTTAGTGAAACTAGATATTTTGAAATTATTCGATTTAATAAAATAATATTAATGACCCTCTATTATATATATAATGCCACAACATGTACCATTTTAATCCAACTTAAATTACTATTTTGACCCTCTACATTCATTAATGCACATCAATTAAAATTCGTATTTAATATGTATATTCATTATTATACATCATTTAATACTATCTACTTAATTATAACACTTTTGTTATGTTGCAATTAACTAACCATTCGAAGAAATTTTTGTGTCGCACGAGTAAAGAGCCTTACAACTCATTATAAGTGATCTAACATTATTGAAGAAATAATATTGGAACATTAACTTCAGATTGCTAACAGCATATATATTTTTGCTATACAATTTACAGAATAAATTAAGAATAAATTAATTTTGTGTACTGTAATTTAGTATTTTTACTTTATAGAAATGTGTCTAATACAATATTTTTTTTATGCTTTCTTGGCTCCGGTGCATTACTTGACAATCTGTAATATCAAATACAACATATACATGATTTAAGCACTTTGGAAAAATAAAAAGCACATCTGAATGTTTTAATCAAAATGGGAGATCTTGAAAAGGGGACAAAATTAATGTTGGTTAAAAAAAAATGCGGTAAACTGAAAAGAATTTTAGACATCACAATATCAATTGCTAATATTAATATCAAAACATAACGAGAAAAAAATAACAATTACAGTATAAAATAGAACAATCCCGTGCCTTGCACGGGAATTGAAGCTAGTTAACAATAACAGGAAGATAATTACAATTAATATGCTTATGACAATTCAACTAATTATTATGATAAACACAACACAGATTGAACATGAGTAAAAATTAAAATATTAATATTGAGAAATAAATAAATATTATGTAATCTATATATTATCTATTATATATCTAATACACGAACAGGGGGTTTTTCTGAGCAAATTTATTCATAGGCTCGGATCCTCCGAATCTCACTCCAAACCTAATTCTAAATATTTGTAAAAATATTGTTATTCAAGGGGTTCGAAAGGAACTAAAGGCGTGCGGAAGCGCGAAATTTTTCACAAACTTGTCACCTAGTGATGCGCCAACTCCCCAACCTAGAGCCTGGCCAGCAATGCGCAACTAACCTTTGTGCCTGCAAAGAAGGTTAGTGATAACCACAAGATAAACGAAGACAGAGTTACGGGAATCCCCCAACCTTTTTATTACTTCAACAAAAAGGACTAACAATCTAGGTTGCTGCCCACACGTCGGTACAGCTACCCACTAACTGCTAGAATACAAGAAAGCCTAACTACAATGCTAGCTCTCTCTATATATGCTCTCACTCTCTCTACAACTGTTTAACTGTGTATCTGAATGAATGAATGAGAATGAAGAAGCTCCTCTTTATATAGGCAGCTTTATGGGCTTTGAGCTAGGCTAAGCCCAACCCAACTTTCCATCTTTGCCTGAGATCTTCAAGATATCCTCAATCTTCTTGATTGCCTTTCCTTCCATAGAAGATCCACCATGATCGTATCTTTGATTTTGATAGACTTTCCCTTCCTGCAGAAGATTGCAATCCCTAATTGATTCTTCTGGAATGATCTCCAAGATATGGTCTTATCCCAAATCTGATAAGCTCATTTACACCCTACACCTTGGCCCAAGTCTCATTTGCATCCTGCTTCAAACCTTTCCCAACTATAGAATTCTGGTCCAGCTTTGCCTCACTGTATTTGGACTAGAAGACTCTTCTCCCATGTCGCATGTGTGTCATGGAGGCCCAATGCTTTGGGCTGGCCAGGCCCGTGCTTTGCCTCTCTCCCCCTTGCTCCATGCTGCATGACTCTCCTAAGCCCAAGTGTGCCTCTACTCAAGCCCACATTCTCTATGTCTGTGCCTGGTTGAATGCTTCATGCCTTAGACAAGCCCAATCCGTGTAAGTGCCTCAAATGCCCACTTCATCTCAATGCCTTAGTTTTTATGTCAAGCCCCATACTTGACTTCGCCTAGTGTTCATGCCCAAGACAGAATAGCGAACCTTCGGCACGCCTTCACCTCTACACCCAACACTAGGGCATGAAAATCTCTTAAGGGTCTAACAAACCACCCCCACTAAAAGAGCTCGATGTCCTCATCGAGGGGTGATCCCAATACTCCCGAATTTGATCTTCAAACTGCCACAAGGTCGCACTTTTCTCCCAAGTAGCATCAACTTCTTCCTCGCCTTCCCACTGAATCAGATAATCAGTCCTTCTGTTCTTTTTACTCACCCCTCGAATATTATGATCCAGAATCTTCTTTATCTTCTTCTCAAACTGTACCTTGACCACTGGAGGTGCTCTTTTCTTCTGTTTCCTCCCATCAAGCAGTAAGTCTGGTTGGAATGGCTTCAAGAAACTCACATGAAAAGTAGGATGTATCATCAACCTATCGGGCAACTTCAACCGGTAAGCTAGTTTTCCTGAGCAAATTTATTCACAGGCTCGGATCCTCCGAACCTCACTCCAAACCAAACTCTAAATATTTGTAAAAATATTGTTATTCAAGGGATTCGAAAGGAACTAAATTTAACAAAATAACCAGTTGATGAGCTATGTGAGCATTTGAGTTTATATTAAAAATCATTAGTTACATACATAAATATTTGTATAACCAATAATTATACATACATAAACACATACATACATACATAATTATTAATTATACATACACATACATAAATAATTATACATGCATATGTACATACACATACACATAAATACATACATACATACATACATACACTATATACATAATTATTAATTATACATACACATATATAAATAATTATACATGCATATGCACATACACACACACATACATACATACATACATACATACATACATACATATTTATTAATTATACATGCATACGTACTATATACATACATACATTTATGTTGTATAATCTATTAATATTTCATTATTTGTAATCTATTAATTGTTGTATAATTAATATGCATATTTATATATACATACACATGTACAAACATAAATACATACATATATTAATTTATGTCATAATTATTAATTATACATACACATATATAAATAATTATACATGCATATGTATATACACACACGCACATAAATACATACAGACATACATACATACATACATACACTATATACATAATTATTAATTATACATACACATATATAAATAATTATACATGCATATGTACATACACACACACACACATACATACATACATATTTATTAATTATACATGCATACGTACTATATACATACATACATACAAATTAATATGCATATTTATATATACATACACATGTACAAACATAAATACATACATATATTAATTTATGTCATAATGATTAATTATACATACACATACATAAATAATTATAAATGCATATGTACATACACACACACATAAATACATACATACATACATACATACAAACACTATATACATAATTATTAATTATACATACACATATATAAATAATTATACATGCATATGTACATACACACACACATACATACATATACATACATACATACATACATATTTATTAATTACACATGCATACGTACTATATACATACATACATACATACATACATTTATGTTGTATAATCTATTAATATTTCATTATTTGTAATCTATTAATTGTTGTATAATTAATATGCATATTTGTGTATACATACACATGTACAAACATAAATACATACATATATTAATTTATGTGGATATATAATAATATATTATAATATTACATACATACATACATACATACATACATACATACAAACAAACATACATACATACATACATGCAAACATACATACATACATACATTTATATTGTATAATCTATTAATATTTCATTATTTGTAATATATTAATTGTTGTATAATTAATATGCATATTTATACATACATATGTACAAACATAAATACATACATATATAAATTTCCGTGGATATGTAATAATGTACTATAATATTACATACATACTATATATTTTTGTTTATATATATTAATTTGTAGATAAATCTCAGCTGGCTTAACTCAGATAATGTATAATTATTAATTATAATGTATATTTGTAGATAATTATATATTAATGTATAATTATTAATTATACATGCATACGTACATACGTACATACATATATACATACATATTTACATATATACATACAACATAATTATTAATTATACATGCATACGTACATACATACATACATGGATGCATACATACATACATACATACATACATACATATAATATATACATACATTTATGTTGTATAATTTTTTAATATTTCATTATTTGTAATCTATTAATTGTTGTGTATTTAATATGCATATTTATACATACATACACATGTACAAACATAAATACATACATATATAAATTTCTGTGGATATATAATAATATACTATAATATTATATACATATATACATACATACTATATAGCATACATACATACATACATACATTTATGTTGTATAATCTATTAATATTTCATTATTTGTAATATATTAATTACTATATAATCAATATGCTTATTTATACATACATACACATGTACAAACATAAATACATACATATATAAATTTCTGTGGATATGTTATAATGTGCTACAATATTCACTAACATATACCATATCTTATTAATCATTTTAGATCTATTGTAATTATTTACGAATTAAATATTATAAAAAATGTTATGCCCAAATCTGGCATGGCAGCTAAATTGATTTAATTGGCTAAATTAAAGGCTCATAATCTATGATGGGCCTAGAAGATGAAGATTGGGTCATTAAAGCCAACTATTAGAATCAGCCCAACATACCTTGGCTATAATATCTCTATTACAAGGTCACCTCGCTAAAGGCCACCACGCTACAGGAGCACCTCGCTTACTAGAGGTCGCTTCGCTTTTATCATCATATCTACAAACTACGTTGGGATCGCTATCTCACTCTTTATTAGAAGACTCATGGCCAGACCCAAGGTCGCGTGAGTAGCTGGACGCAAGGGATCGCTTCGCATGGCCTGATCCCTCGAGATCGCATGCAAGGCTCTTGTTACTTCTCTACTGACCAATTCTATCCGTTCGAGATTATGGGCTTCCACATCTGGGCCATGGATCATGGATAGGGTTGATGACTCACTGCCACGTCAGCCCTAAACGAGTGGGTTTGGACTTTGGCTTATCACTTAAAACCCTAGCCCGCCTAGGTAACTTGTTCACCAAGAACTACGTCAGGCTTGATCCCTATAAATAGGGTACGTAGGCACCTTGATACGGATATGAGAAACAGTTTACCTGAAATCACCTATCAAGCTCAGCCACATTCATACACACAAACCCTAATCCCAATTCTTCTTATAGCAAAATATTCATATTTTGCTCCGTAAATCCAGCAAACCTCCATAAACATTGTTATACAATATTCTCCCTATAACATTTGGCGCTAGAAGGAGGGCTAGTCATTGATTGGGAGAACGATGACTAAATCACACAAGAAGAAGAATGGAGAGGGGGAAACCCCGGGTTCGCATAGGAGGAATAAGGATGATTCCCAGAAGAAGAATCCACCAGAGAGCGAAGCGTATAAAGAAGGAATCGTGGAAGAGTTCGAGGAGGAGTTCGAGAAGGAGCGAACACCCACTGTCCAACAGGTGGCTTTAACTGGCGAAGTCATGTCATTTTTGAAGGGCCTCGGTGATCAAATGATCGAGGTAAAGGAAAAGGTTGCCAAGATGGAGAAGCGACATAGCTCTAGAGGCTTCAAGAGGAATACAAGGATAGGGGATCGAACTCATCAAGCAGAAAGTAGCAAAGGTCCCGCCAAAGAAGCTAATTGGGGACTTTGATGATGTGGTGACGGACCAGACGAACCCCGACTAGAACGAGGAGGAAGCTACTATGGATAGGGAGGGGTCGAAGGTGAAGCCCACCTCATCAGAAGGACGATCCGTAAGTGTCTTTGACCGGGTTGGAAAGAAACTCAGCGAGCATGATCTCTGTCTCAAGTTGGTGAAACTCAAAACTAACAAGGATGGAGGACCTAAAAATAAAAGCAAAGGCTCTTCTCGACCTTTGTCTCCTCGTCGAGATCACGAGCGGTCATATCGCCGTGATGACGGACCCCCTCTCCTCGTCGAGAGCGTGAGCGGTCCCATCATCACGATGACAGACCCCCGTCTCATCGAGATCGCGAGCGATCCCAACACCGAGAGGAGGAACGTAAGAAGAAGGATCATAGAAATGATCAAGAAGAGTCTAGCATCCCAAAGAAGCCTCAATCTCATCATGCGAGCACTAGAGAAAAGCAGGATGGAGATAAAGAGGTCAGGATCGGGGACTATAAGCTGGAGGAGTTGAAAAAGGCATTGGATGCGATGAATAATGAGAAAGGGATCTTCAGCAATATGGGCTTCTCCTCACCCTTTACTCATGAAATTCGCACCGCCCCACTGCCTGCAGTGTTTCGAGGTCATCACTCTGACATGACCTATAATGGAGAGACTGATCCAGCCGAGTTCGTTATTCGATTCAATAATGAGATGGACGTGTATCAAGTATCACAGTTGGCGAGGTGTAGGCTGTTTGCAGCTTCGCTAAGGTTAAGTGCCCAACAGTGGTTTTCAAAGCTAGGATCCCTAGTTGTCATAGATTCTTGGGAACAATTCGTGGACATCTTCATCAAACAGTTTCAATCGTCAATGCTCTATGCACCTCCTATGTCCACATTGGCAAACATAAAACAAAAGGAAGGAGAGACTCTGCACGATTACTTTAAAAGGTTTAATGCTGAAGTGCCTCGCGTGCGAGGTGCAAATGACGAGTCTGTAAAAAATTTCCTCATTGCTGGAGTGAGGGAAGGCACTGAATTTTGGAAGAAGTTACAAGAACAAACACCTAGCACGCTTTCTGAATTGCATAGGGTCGCTGAGCCTTTCAAGCGCGTTGAGAAGTCACTTGCAGATTTAAAGAATAATAATGAAAGAAGTGGCAGTTGGAGTAGGAATAGGGGAGTAAAAAGAAAGGATTCCAGAAGTCCGAGGCGAAGACGGGATCGAAGTCGAAGCCCCAGTCCAAAAAGGAGAGAACGCGATCCTTTGAGGCGATCCCCTCCTCGAGCTCGTCCTGCGAGGAGTGAAGACAAATTTATTCCTCTGGTCGCCCCAATTGATCATATCTACGCAGTCAATGCAAACAAGGGGGTATTCAAGAGGCCTCCACAGATGGGTCCGAAGGGAACTGCAGACACTAGCAGATATTGTGCCTTTCATGAACAGACAGGGCATGATACAACGACTTGCCGGGAGCTAAAACAGCAAGTAGATCAGTTAATTCGAGATGGAAAATTAACTGAGTGGGCAGTTCGCGAGGTGAAGAAACATAATCCCAAGTCTGGCCTTGGTTACAATCAAGCTCCACCACCTGAACAGAATCCAGTCATTCAAGAAAGGGAAACGCGAGGCGGAAGTATCCATGTGATAATTGGTGGACCCCACATCGGGGGAGACAGTAACAAAGCTAGGGAGAGATACGAACGCGAGGCCAAGGAGCGACCTCTCAATAATGTGCACCATCTACAAGAGCGACCACCAAAGTTGTTCAAAGGCGAGGATACAAATATAATGTTTACGGAGGAAGATGCGAAGTGGGTTCATCATCCCCATTCTGATGCCCTTGTTGTCCGAGTTCGCATTGGATCCCAGAATGTGTACAGGGTCCTTGTTGATAATGGGAGTGCTGTGAACATTCTTACTTATGAGGTCTACAAAAAGATGGGATATGTTGATAAGGATCTCATACCCACGATGGGGCACCTTTATGGGTTCATTGGAGCATCCGTTAGTGTGAAGGGCCTCGTTCGGCTTCCTATTACTTTAGGGAACGAGCCTTACATTACTACCCAGATCGCAGACTTTATGGCGGTTGATCAACCTTCAGCTTATAATGCTATTATAGGGAGGCCAATACTTAAAGAAATGAGGGTGGTTACTTCTATTTACCATCTCTCTATGAAATTCCCTACCCCAAATGGAGTCGGATGTGTTAAGGGGGCACAACATGAATCTCGTGAGTGCTATAACAAGGCCCTTAAGTCAGCAGAAAGAGGGAGTAATTCTATGTCGGAGAAGATGGAATGCGAGGAGGAAAGCAGGCCTCGCAAGACAACCTTTGTATCTCCAACAGATTGTAACATGATCTCAATTGAGGAGATCCCATCTGATTATTTTGATAATTTGGGAATTCAAGTAGAACCAGTACCAGGTGCTTTGATGATGGGAACCTCACAGCCAGTAATGGTTCTCCAGGAAGGGATCGTTGAAGAAGCTACGGATAGTGACAGCGAGGAGAGTCCAGAGCAGGCCGCTGTGCGAGCCCGAAAGGGAAAATGGGTTCGCAAGGAAACATCAACATTGACAGAACTGCCAAATGGAATTACACAGACAACAACTATTGTTAAGGAATATGGGCACGCGGGAGCTAAGCCCTGCGAGGCAGAATCAAGTCAGGCTCATGAGTCTGATCTAGACCTTGATCCTCGCATCCCAGAACATGTGGAGCAAGCCGGGGCAGCTGAAGACACAATTCCTATTCTTGTAGATGTGCAGGACCCTTCGAAGGCGTTGAAAATAGGGTCGCAACTCAGCCCTGATTTGAGAGAAAGGTTGGTCACTTTTCTGAAGGCCAACCTTGACGTGTTCGCCTAGTCGCATGAAGATATGGTTGGGATCAATCCTAATGTGATGTGTCATAAGCTAAACTTGGATCCAAGCAAGAAGGGAGTCAGACAGAAAAGGCGACCTATAAATGGAGAACGAGCTGAGGCTCTCAAAGAAGAGGTGGACAGGCTCCTCAAAGTCGGGCTCGTTAGGGAATCATTCTACCCTGATTGGCTCGCGAACCCTGTCCTAGTGAAGAAGCCAAATGGAAAGTGGAGAACATGTGTAGACTTCACCAACCTCAACAAACATTGTCCAAAAGATAGTTTTCCACTACCAAGGATCGACCAGTTAGTGGATGCAACAGCAGGGCATGCACTTCTTTCTTTCATGGATGCTTA
The DNA here is from genome assembly GCA_037693485.1 of Kitagawia praeruptora. NCBI lineage: Eukaryota > Viridiplantae > Streptophyta > Magnoliopsida > Apiales > Apiaceae > Kitagawia > Kitagawia praeruptora. Next base: position 145,895,746 of record CM075353.1, read on the forward strand.
TTCTGGGTACAACCAAATACCCATGTATGGTCCTGATCAAGAGCACACCTCGTTCATCACGGATAGAGGTCTCTATTGCTACATAGGGATGCCCTTTGGTCTCCTTAACGCTGGGGCTACTTACCAAAGGCTCGTTAATATGATGTTCGAGAAACAAATCGGCAAGACAGTGGAAGTCTATGTAGATGACATGCTGGTCAAGTCTAAGGAAGCTGGGGATCACATCTCTCACCTCGCAGAGATGTTTGATATACTAAGGAAATATAGAATGAAGCTCAACCCCCAAAAGTGTGTCTTTGGAGTCGAATCTGGAAAGTTCTTGGGGTTCATTATCAACCACAGGGGAATCGAAGCGAACCCTGCAAAAATAAAGACTTTAATGGACATGCGATCCCCAAGAAGTGTGAAAGAAGTTCAGAGTTTAACAGGAAGGATCGCAGCTCTCAATCGGTTCGTTTCCAAATCATCAGAAAAATGCCACGAGTTCTTCAAGGCAATTAAAAAGGTTGGAAAGAATTTTGAGTGGACCTCTTAGTGCGAGGATGCCTTCCAGAAGATAAAGGAACACCTGGGCTCACCACCACTTCTCTCGAAGCCCCTTAATGGTGAGGTCCTCATTATCTACCTCGTTGTGTTTGAGCACGCGATCAGTGCGGTGTTGGTTCGCGAGGAGGAAAAAATACAGTACCCATTGTACTACATCAGTAAAAGGATGTTAGATGCAGAGGAGAGATATACCAACATGGAGAAGCTCGCTTATTCTTTGATTTTGGCCTCGCGAAAGCTAAGGCCATACTTTCAAGCCCATAAAATTGAAGTTCGTACAGCCTACCCATTGAGGCAGGTAATGCATAAGCCTGAGTCCTCAGGGAGATTGCTGAAATGGACGGTGGAGCTCAGTCAGTTCGATATTGAGTTCAAACCTCGTGGCCCCATAAAAGGACAAGCACTTGCAGACTTCATTCTGGAGTTTCCTCCCCAATTTGAGGGAGATGATTGGGCGATCATAGCAGCTCCGGAGGCAACAGTTGGCGAGGCCAAAAAAGAAAATTCAGCCTCGTGGTGGGAACTGTATGTAGATGGGGCATTTAACAAAGAAGGAGCCGGGGCTGGCATCGAACTTGTAACCCCAGAGGGTCGCAAGATACAAAGCGCAGTACACTTTGCCTTTGAAGCCACCAATAATGCAGCAGAATATGAGGCCCTCACTATTGGTCTTAAACTTGCATTGGAAATGAAGGTGGAAAACCTCACAGCTTACAGCGATTCGATGCTGGTAACATATCAACTCTGGAGTGGATGGCAAGCTATAGGGGAACAGATCGAACTGTATCTGCGGTGTACACAAAAATTGATTAAAAAATTCAACAATGTCAAGGTGGTCCATATCAGAAGAGAAAAGAACCAAGGGGCACATGCACTAGCAAAATTGGGGTCGCGCCGCGAGGCCACCTTACTTGGAATTATCCCCCTGGAAATTCAGATGAAACCTAGTGTACCGGAGGAATTTATTCTAGAGATAGCGACCCCAGGGTCGACTTGGATGACCCCAATATGGGAATATGTGAAAAATGGAGCTCTGCCTCAAGATAAGAAAGAAGCAAGGAGGATCAAGTATCAGGCTGCTCGTTATGTCATTTATGATGAGGTCCTGTATCGAAGAGGGTTCAACACCCCGCTGCTGCGATGTGTAGATGGTGAAGAATGTACCTACATTCTAAGAGAGGTGCATGAAGGAATATGTGGCAATCACTCAGGAGGTAGTTCATTGGCCCAAAAGATTCTTCGTCAAGGGTACTATTGGCCTACACTGAAGAGAGATGCATTTGAGTTTTCAAGAAAATGCGATGCCTGTCAGAGGATCTCCAACTTCAGCAACGCTCCTGTCTCTCAACTCACCTCGCTAGCGAGCCCATGGCCCTTCGCCATGTGGGGTATTGATCTAATTGGAGAACTCCCAAAGGGTAAAGGAGGACTTAAGTATGCAGTAGTGGCTGTTGACTATTTCACCAAGTGGGCCGAGGCCGAGCCACTTGCGACCATCACTGCAAAGAAACTCAAGGACTTCGTGTATAGAGCAATTATGTGTCGTTATGGGATTCCTTATCAGCTCATTTTAGATAACGGGAAACAATTTGATAGCAAGGAGATGAAGGAATTTTGTGAGAATCTGGGGATAAAAAAGAGTTTTTCAGCGATGAGTCACCCTCAAACAAATGGTCAAACTGAGGCTATCAACAAAATAATCAAGCATACTTTGAAGGCTAAGCTAGAAGAAAGCAAAGGCAACTGGCCAGAGGAGTTACCGAGGGTCTTGTGGTCATACAACACGACCCCAAGGACCACTACTGGGGAAACTTCCTTTTCTCTAACTTATGGTTGCGAGGCTATGATCCCAGAGGAGGTAGGCTCGGGGTCGTTCAGAAGGGAGCACTAAGATCCCGATGCAAACGAGGTCAATCACAGACTTTATCTAGACATGATAGAAGAAACTAGAACCGAGGCTCAGCTGCGCCTCGCGGCTTATCAGCAAAGGACAGCAAGGTACTATAATGGGAAAGTCAGAGCACGATCTTTACAGACAGGCGACCTAGTGCTCAGAAGGGTCATGCCTAACACTAAGGTCCCGGGACATGGAGTTTTTGGTGCCAATTGGGAAGGGCCCTATAAGATCTATGCTACTCTTTCAGAAGGGACCTATTATCTCAAAGATATGAAGGATAAAAAGGTGCCGCGAGCTTGGAATGCGGAGCACTTACGCAAATACTATCAGTGAAGGCCTCACTCCTGGTAGTTTCCATCTACAACTATTTAGCATGAATAAATTCATACAAAATATTGGGGGGTAGTGATCATATAGACACCTCCCCTGTATGATGTAATGATATTTGGGCCTCGCCCCACTCCTCAGTGTTTGGGCCTCGCCCCACTTTTCATTATTTGGGCCTCGCCCCGCTTGTCAAAACTTTGGGCTTCGCCCCTATTAATACAAAACTGGGCCTTGCCCCATTTATCAATATATGAGTTCGTTTTCTTTACGAATTACTTGTTATTTTGTATTCAAAATAAACTTGCTAGCCAGTTAGTATTTATACTTTAAGGTTCAAGCCATCTCAACGATGCTAGGATCGTACTTGCTATTATCTCAAGGTGGCAGTTCATAACTGTTATTATCAAGGCACCTCGCATCTACAAACACAGGTCGCATCTAAACTAACGAAGACAACCTACATGAAGATTTATACAAATGGAAAGCATAATATTACTATGAAGACAATAAACATGGAAACAAAGGCAATAATATTGGAAACCTAGAAGAAATCAAAGTTAACTTGGGTCGCCATGCGATCCCCAGACAGTTATCAGAGTTGATCAAAAAATATAATTACATCTTGCGAGGTATTCAAAGGGTACCCACATCCCTAGTTCAAGAATTCAAAACAATAATGGTTACAAAAGTTATGGAGCAGTCTTGTCTTGAGCAGCTTTAGCGATCCTGGTTTCCTCCGCGACCCTGGCCTCTTCAGCGATCCTGGCTTCTTCTGCGAGCCGCTCCTCCTCGGCATCCTCAGCAGCAATTTCCTTCTTCAAAGTCTCAGCGAAGTCCGCATTGCCTGGTCCAAGTTGATCCCAGTCAAAATCAGGGATCGTTCTGATGAATCCCTTTGTTAGGTCCAAATGTGTTGTAGAGGGGGGGGGTGAATACAACTTTTCGATTATGAGAAGCAATAAATACGATGCAATAAATGAACACACAGATTCAAGGAATATATTTCTTTATATATAACTTGAAAAGGTTGCTACAACATTCATTACAAAGTATAACAGAAGTTCAGAGAGAAGCAAATGATTCTAAGCTCTGTGAATATACTCTCTCTCTTTTTCTTGTGTTTTTCTCAATATTGCTCACTAACTAAAACATTACACAAGTGCTTCTATTTATACTACATGTAATCTATGTCCTGTAGTCTTCAAAGACTAAGATGTACGTGGCCCAATGATGTCCACATAAATCTTGCCTTATCTTGAAAGCTTGGAAATCTGCCAATCAGAAGATGCCATGTGTCATGTTGAAGCTGCACTCTAAGTAGAACTTCTACTTGAGAATTTCTACTTAGCCATCTCGAAATTTCTAAGTCGAACTTCTACTTAGAAATATTCTACTTGGCCATCCAGAACATTTGGTACTTAGAAAATATTCTGGTCTTCAACTTGAAACTTCAATGCACATCTTGAGCTTGTGATATCTTCATATCTTCTTTATTCTTCAGCAAGCTCTTGAACATGGATCTTTATTACTGACATAAACTTGCTATCAATGTCCTGACACTTGATGCACTGGTCTGGTTCATAAGTGACTAGTCTTGATAGTGTTTCTGCTTCTTGAATAAATTACCATATTCACTTAGTAACTTGGCTTTCCGATATTCGCTTTCCTTCTTGTTCACTTGAAATCAATTGGTCTTGTTGATACTGATAGTTATGATCTTGATTCTCGATTTCTCAAATCACTGAGGCCTGAACAACTTTGACTTGAACTTCTCTCAATGATTTCTTCTTGGCTTGATCATAGTTAACATGTTCAATTGTATCAATTACCTTGTCTTCATTTAGTGTTGATTTCTTGTGACTTCTTGTTCTTGATTGTCTTCTGGTTAAGTATCTTTTCTTTTAATTGAGTTACATCAGTTATAGTGTTACAAGTTAATACACTCTGCCTTTCAATCTCCCCCAATTTGATTGTCTAACAATGACATTCAAATTAATGAAGGATAACTCAACTAAACAATGAGACGAGAAAAGATAATTAACATTACATTCTTGAAAAATATACAATTGAAAAGTACTTGAAAACAATACAAAGAACTTAAACTAGAAACAGAATTCGAACCTCGAATTAAAGATCATTTGAATGATTCCTATCACCTGGATTATTTCATATCTTTTAGTCAAACTTATATCACCTTATTTGATTCATTCTAAGATGAATTTTCCTCAAGTGAGTTAAAGCAACCGAAAGACATGAAGTTTTTCCAACTTCAAGTTCACACCACTCTGACCTTTAACCCTAATTCCATTTCCTTTTCCTAGCTTCAGCAGCTTGATCTTTTTCTTCTTTCTGCCTTTTGCGCTTCTCCTCCTGCTGCTTTTGTTTCTTATATACTGGATCATGAAGTTGCGTCCACCTAGTATTCAACAAACTTACTGCTTCCATCTCTAGAGGGTTCCTGGGTTCTGGGTAAGGATGTTTGAAAAGCCTTCTGAGTTTGTCCACCTCCTGAGTAGTCCTGATCTCTGGAATTTCCTCAAATTTCTTCATTATAAGCCGAGGTTTCCTATGAGTTTTATCAGCTTTAAACTGACAATAGATCATTTTGGGATAGCCTATGACACGGTTAGTATTGTGGACACTAGCCGCATCTCGCTCCAATCGCTTCTTTTCCACTACTACATCAGACAGGTAACTCACGAGTCTCTGCTTTTCTGTCACATACTTAACTTCCACATCTTCCCATTTGAACACATATAACACTTTCTCTAGAAATGCAGCATCTTGAGTCTGTTGCAGCCATTGTCTACTCATATGCAAGAGTGTTTGCTTCTGGTCTGCATCTATGAATACTAAGGCATCAGCTGTATTATCAGCAAAAGAATGTATCCAGTATACGCTGTCTCTTCCTGGAACACCAACTGCCTCCCTTATCTCTCCTTGTTCAAGTGCTCCAGAAGGAAGATTCAGAGCTTCATCAACATTCTTCATTGCTTGAAGAATATTCCAATTCCTCTCTATCAGCTCTGGTTCAATCTTTACATTATCAAGAGGGTTTGGAGCAATGACATCACACTTCTACACCTCATTGCTCTTCTTGAGTATGACACTTTCAATGATCTTCACTGATTTATCTTTAAGCTCAGAAGCGAATCCCTTACTCATCATTTGCCTACAGACTGCCTTAAGAGATTCCACTGAAAGTTCCATTAAGTCCTTTTCCTCCAAGCTCACCCTCTTCAATTTACTGTCAACCACCATCCGGACAACATTTGGATATGCTGAGAATTCTGGACCCTTGTCCTCTGCTAGCTGCATTAAGTGATCCCTATACAGAATGCTTAGATTCTCAGAATGAGAGTATTGAATTTTTGTTGCTAGCAAGAACAACTCTGATGCAGATCTTCTCGTCATGAATTGGTCATCCACATACATGAAAGACATTGGGACTCCTTCTGTGAAAGACAAAATAACCTGCCACTCCTTTTGCGTTGAATTGTATCCAACCCTGACTTTAGAAATTAATCTCTTTAAAGCACTTATGTAGTCAACATCCATTGGATTCTGCAAATTTAGATTGTAGAACAGATCATCTGCCTCCTTGTTATGATCTCCTTTTGTACAGGGTCCCATCAATATCTTTCTTGCGTCATCCCACTTCTGTCCTATCCTTCTATTATCCAGATCAATTTGAGGATCAGCTAGCCTTGCAAGCTCATAATCGTACTGCTTCCCTTGTAGCTCCACTTTCTTTTCCTGAAACGCAGCACGATCTTGCATTGCCTTCATTTTAAAGAACTCAGCTTGATCTAAGGCTAACTGTTGAGCTTCAAGGGTTTCCTCATCAACAGTAATTTCTTCAGGCTTTCCGACAGACATCCCAGCACCGCCACCTTGATCTTTCAATGATCTCTTTATAGCATGTTTCAAAGGTGCGTCTTCCATATCAGAATCTGAATCAATTACCTCCTGTACTTTTTCTTGATGACTTAGGTCAATGAATGGTTCATCTTGCTCAACCATTATTGCCTTACCCTTTTTCCTCCTCAGAGCCTCTTCTTCAACAGACGGCTCAACTTCAATTTCTTTGACAAGATCAGCATGTTCTTGAATTTCTTCGATTTGAACTCCCTGCTGCTGTCTCGTCTCCTTTATACTCTCCCCCTTAGGTGAGTTATCCTGAACTCCACCCTGGTCTCCAGATCCACCAGCTACGTAAGAATCTTCAAAACCAGAACCATAGGGTCCTGCTCCACTAGCACCACCTGTACCAGCATCGGGGGGAGGTTGTTGCGGCGCGAAACACTCCTGGGGCACAAAACTTCTGATTGCGAACATAACTCTGCTTATCTCCACAGCCAGATTATCCATTGTAAACTCCATTGCTCCCATCCTGTCATTCAGAGTGTTTCCCAAGACACCAGCAGCATGGCCCAAGTCATTTACCTTGTTTGTTAAATCATTAAAAGCTGTAGCTTGACTTGCCATTCGTGCTGCGTAGTCGTCAAGGGCCCTTTGATTGTTTCCAACGTTCATCCCTAACTGCCCCATTGACTGCCCAAACTGCTTCATTTGATTTTCCATAGAAGACATACGAGTTTCAAGATTTTCAGTATTAAGGGACGGTGTTTGGTTTAGGTGACCTCGCTCTAATTCTCGTTCTGTTGGTATTTGGCGCTCGGTTTCGGGCCTTAAAAATGAAGGTCCCTCTCTCCCTAACCTCTCACACACACTCCCTGTCTCACGCTCGTGTATATCTTCAATAAATGATCCAAAATATGAAGCAGTACCTGCAGAAACTGGATATGCAATATAATTTGCAGTTATGGGATCAAATGCTGTTTGTTCCTGAGTTGGAATCTCAGGCTGAGAGGCTACAAAGTGTTCTTGTACGACATCAGAACCGATCCTCTTTGTAGCATCAGTACGTACCGGTGAAGGTACGGCTGAAGCTTTTAAAGCTTCATGTCCTCTTGAAGCAACAGTATCTTCAAAAGGTACATACTCATCATCAAAATCAAAATCCCTATGTGCAGATTGTTCAAGGGGTGAACCACTCTCGTGAGGTGGAGTGGTTGCGTGTGACACTCTAGGGTTTGACTGAGATTTAGAAGTAGCAGCATGAGAAATTTTGGCTTTCTTTCGAGTAAGAGGCTGCTCTTCGGGGTCACTCTCCTCATCATTTCCTACATCTATATGTGCTGGCTGTTTGGATTCCGGTGACATGGGTGACAAGGAATTAGAAATATAGCTCTCACCCTGGGATAGATCCTGCGGGCTAGCAGTCTCTTGGGTCTGGGAATCAGAAACATAGGAAGAGGAATGAGTAGAATGTCGAGAGAGATTACCTGATTCATTACCTTGTTCGTCTCCGCTTTGTTCATCAGGAATCTCTTCAAATGCCTCAGCATGAGCAGACCGATTCTGAGCATGTGATGAAACTTGCGAGAATTCCATCAAGGTGGTAACTCCCTCATCATATGTAAGCCACTGTTGTAAGGTATCAGGAATAGACATCGGTTTTCCATGATGTTTATCCTGATTTTCAACTATTGAAAGTGACTTAGTGCCCATCCCTGGCGGTGCAGATGTTGGACCTCTGGCAAAACTCTGTCTAACAGCAAGAGCATCCTTCGGTACTAAATGATTAATTAGCATCTGTAAGAACCGAGGAAACCAGCAGACAACATCTGTGGTGTTGAGGTCTCTGCTTGCAGGAGATCCCATCACAGCCACTATCTCAGAGAGAACTATTCGTCCATAATTGATATCCAGCTCTCTTGCTAGGGCAATTCCGAGGTTTTGCATGGGAATGGAAATTTGATGATAATCGCTTTCTCGTGCCCGAAAACATCTTGTAATGGCCTCGAAAAAGTAATTCCATTCCACATGAAGAAATTGTTTTTGGATGTTTCCAGTGATCCGGCCAGTCGGAGGATAACACCCTATTTCTTCAAAGAATCTGAGGCGTTCTGCAGCTGTAGGTTCTGAATCATAAGCATCTTTAATGGGGAATCCCAGAACCTTGTTGACAATTTGTTCAGTCACCTCATATTCCTGACCCGCTAAGGTAAACCTGAAACCAAAAGGGGTTGATTTGCTCCCAAAAGAAACCGCACTAGTCCATAATTGTTGTAAAGCATCATGTACTAGTGTAGGTTTAGCAGTAAAAGCATCGCTAGCTTTGGAATACAAATTGAGAAATCGTATCCAAGACTTAAAGCGCGGGAGTTGATCACCAATTTCCGTAGAAATATTATAAAAATTGTTTTTGGCAAGTGAAAATTGGTGAGCCATTTTAATTAAAAGTTTTTCCTTAAAAAAAATTTGAATTTTAATTTTAATTTTCGAAAAAAAAACAATTAATTAAACAATTAACCGTTATATCCCTTTTAATTTATCAAGAACACAAAAGTTCCTTTTTGAAAAATCAAACTACGGGCTCCAACAAACAGTTAATGGAAGGCAAATTTCGAACCAGTGATTAAATCTGCTTTAACAGTGAGGTATGTGTGTGTAAAATCGTTTTTGAACAGATCTGTGAAATTGTGTGTATATATACGTGTGTATATATCTCAAGAGAAATGAATCGTTACACAAACACACAAAAACAGTGATTAATGATGACACACAGGTTATAGCAGTCTAAAAATGGGCATCAATTCGTTGTCCGTATGAGATTTGTCACAAAAATCACGAATCAATGGTTGAGAATATGAAATCGCATGTATGTATATGTGCGGCTGTAAAACTCTATTAGGTAAAAGTGAAAGAAAAGATCGAGTTAGAGATGTATATATAGACATGAATGTGCAATGACAGAAATGCCCCTGATAAAAAATGTGAAAAACACTAAGTACATACAGGGAACACTCAAGTCGAAATCCTATCTCGAAGTCTATCTCGAAGTCTATCTCGAAGTTTTTAAGTCGAACTTCGAGATAGAGTTCGAGATAGCTGTTAACTCGAAAAACTTTACCATTTAACTTATAAACGACCATGTAAACAGCACACACCAACCTTACTAGGGAAACCTATCTCGAAATTCAAGTAGAAATTCGAGATAGACTTCGAGTTAGGAGTTAACTCGAAAAATCCCCTTAAAACCAACTGAGAGCTCTATCTCGAACATCAAGTCGAAATTCGAGTTGAGTTTCGAGATAGAGTCTAACTCGAAATTAATAACTAACTCGAAGTTATTCTCTCAGATTATTTCAAAATATCCCCAAAAATGGAAATCACATCTCAATTTCGAGATGGAGTTCGAGATAGAATTTATCTCGAATATTTTGAAGAATAAATAAATAGGCACACTGGTAACTCTAAGTCGAACTCTAAGTCGAATTTCGAGTTGAATTTCGAGATAGAGTCTAACTCGAAATTCTTCCCAGACTTAGAATTTTCAAAACTTCACTCTGGAAGCTCAAATCGAAATTCAACCAGAATTTCAAGATGAGTTTCGAGATAGGAACTAACTCGAAATTTTGAAGATACTTATAATAATTTGACAAATTTTCTTTGAAAAACTCAACAATTAATTTTGCCAAATTAATATAAATATCAATTCAAGGATTTTTAATATATGACATAATTAAAACATTCCTTGATAATTCTAAGGCCTCTAATTACATGAAAAACACAGGTAAATTCATCTAAAAATCATGCAAAATTTAGAATAGTATGAATTTAACTCCCCCTATGTTCATGCAATCTAACAAGCATAAATTCAAATATTTGTGCTATAAAAGACACTTAAAACACACTGAATTCATGCAAAATCACACTATATGCATCCTATAATAATCATTAATTAGGCATTTTAAAGTCTAAACACATAATGATTAAATAGCTTGCATATACCAACATAACCATGGATTTTACAGATATAAGGCTTTAACTAACTTGTGTTAAGCATTCCCAATTCACCAACCAACCTATTGAATGTTACTTCATCAAGAGGTTTGGTGAATATATCTGCAATTTGTTGCATTGTGGGCACGAAATGTAGCTCCACAGTCCCCTCCTCGACATGTTCTCTTATGAAGTGATACCTGATGTCGATGTGCTTGGTTCTTGAGTGATCTACAGGATTGTTGGTTATGGCAATAGCACTTGTGTTGTCACACATAATTGGAATTTTCTTGTGCTCCATGCCATAATCCTTCAATTGGTTCCTCATCCACAGTATTTGAGCTACACAGCTTCCAGCAGCAATGTACTCAGCTTCAGCAGTAGAAGTAGATACTGTATGTTGCTTTTTGCTTTGCCAGGACACCAATCTTCTGCCAAGAAATTGACAAGCACCAGATGTGCTTTTCCTATCAATCCTGCAACCTGCATAATCTGAATCCGTATAGCCAATTAGATTAAAACCTGTATCTCTTGGGTACCAAATTCCTAGATTTGGTGTGCCCTTGAGATACCTAAAAATTCTTTTGACGGCTATGAGATGTGATTCTCTAGGATCCGCTTGGAATCTTGCACATAAACAAGTCGCGAACATTATATCGGGTCTACTTGCAGTTAAATAGAGAAGTGAGCCAATCATACCTCGATAGCTTGTGATGTCAACTGATTTACCTGATTTGTCTTCATCAAGCTTCGTGGCTGTTGCCATGGGAGTCTTAGCTGCTGATGCATCCTCTAGATTATACTTCTTGAGTAAATCTCTGACGTACTTGGATTGACAGATAAAGATACCATCTTTTCTCTGACTGATCTGTAATCCAAGGAAGAAAGACAGCTCTCCCATCATGCTCATCTCGTATTTGTCTTGCATTAGCTTAGCAAATTTCTCGCACAAGCGCTCATTCGATGACCCGAAGATAATATCGTCCACATAGACTTGAACAAGTATTAAATCATTCTTCACATTCTTATAGAACAATGTTTTGTCAATTACTCCCCTAGTAAAACCACTTTCAATTAAGAATACGGATAGGGTTTCATACCAACATCTTGGGGATTGCCTGATGCCATAGACAGATTTGAAGAGAAGATACACAAAATCTACAAGTTCTGGATCAATGAAGCCAGGCGGCTGTTCCAGATACACTTCTTCTTCTAACTCTCCATTCAGGAAGGCACTTTTCACATCCATCTGGAAAACCTTGAAGTTCTTATGTGCTGCAAATGCCAAAAACATCCTGACTGCCTCAAGTCTTGCAACTGGTGCATAGGTCTCATCATAATCAATTCCTTCTCGCTGAGAATAACCTTTTGCAACCAAACGAGCCTTGTTTCGTGTTACAAGTCCGTTTTCATCCATTTTATTTCTGAATACCCACCTTGCTCCAATTACTGATTTGTTCTTTGGTCGGGGTACCAGTTTCCAAACTTTCTGCCTTTCAAACTGATTGAGTTCCTCTTGCATTGCAATCACCCAATCAGCATCACCAAGAGCTTCTTCTATTTCTTTAGGTTCAAGCTTGGATAAGAACCCAGAATATAAGCAAATATTAGCCAGGTCAGCTCTTGCATTTCTTCTAGTAGACACACCAGCATCTAGATCACCGATAATCAATTCAAACGGATGGTCTCTATTCCATACCCGTTCTCTTGGAAATTGTCTTGATGATTCAGCATGACTTTCTGAATTGTGGTGCTGACTACTTTGATCACTTTCACTAACTCCCCCTGAGTTAGTACCAGCTCCTACAGAACTAGAGTCAACTCGACTCGAGCCTTGAACAGTAGTCCTTGAGCTGCTATTTACTCCCCCTGAGTTGTTGCCGGTTCGTACTGAAGAAGTCTCTCCTGATCTTGTAGAATTGGCTTGTTCACTAGACTCAGGTTCTTTACGTACACTTGGAACATTTAATGGGACAACCAACTCAGGTTCATCTTCAAGTTCTTCTAAGTCCAGATTCTGAAATTTTAGGGACTCAGGTTCACTAGAATCTCTTGAAATTGATGAGAGTTTGGTATCGTCGAATCTGACGTTGTAGCTTTCAGTCACTTTTCGATCATTTACTAAGAACACCCTATAAGCTGCTACCACATCTGTGGAGTAACCAACAAAGATTCCTTCACGAGCTTTTGCTGCAAACTTGCCTAGATTTTCATCATCTATTAGTACATAGCATTTTGCTCCGAAGACATGAAAGTATTTGATTGTTGGTCTTCTTCCGTTCATTAGCTCACATGGTGTCTTTTCTTTATCTTTTATGATCAAGGATCGATTTTGAGTATAACACACGGTACTCACTGCTTCTGCCCAGAAATACAGAGGAAGTTTCGAATCACACAACAAAGTTCTTGCTGCTTCAACCAATGTTCTATTCTTCCTTTCAACTACTCCATTTTGTTGTGGAGTTCTCGGGGCTGAGTACTGACGACGTATTCCCTTAGATACACAGAAGTCATTTAGCACTGCGTTTTTAAATTCAGTGCCATTGTCTGATCTAATCGTCTTCACAGTAAGTGTTGAAACATTCTCAATTTGAGTGATGTGATCAATGATTAGGAAAGGTACTTTGTCTTTCGTCATTGCGAACAATACCCATGTATACTTGGAGAAGTCATCCACGATTACCAATGCATATCTTTTCCTAGACAAAGATAGGACATTCACTGGGCCAAACAAATCCATATGAAGAAGTTGCAGAGGCTCAGTGATACTAGAAATTTCTTTGCTTTTATGCGATGCCCGTTTCGACTTTCCCATTTCACAGGCTTCACAGAGTCCTTTCGGAGCGAACTCCATTTGAGGTAGATCTCTCACCAATTCTCGCCTCGCGAGAGCATTCATCGTTTTGAAGTTTAAGTGAGATAATTTTTTGTGCCATAACCAGCTTTCATCATCCGAAGCTTTGCTGTAGAAACAGGTGACTTCATTCTGATTTGCTGAATCCATGTCTGCAACAAAAAGATCTGCCTTTCGAACTCCTCTCAAAGCCAATGAACCTTCCTTGATGTGAGTGATTGATACACCTTTCTTGTTGAAGACAATTTCGTAACCTTTGTCACAGAATTGACTGATACTCAACAAATTATGCTTTAATCCCTCAACATAGGAAATATCTTCAATGATGACATTGCCAGTTTTCAGTTTGCCATATCCCTTTGTCACACCTATGCTGTCATCTCCAAAGGTAACATAAGGGCCAGCTTTCATAACCAACTCTGTAAGCAGGGACTTGTTTCCAGTCATATGCCTCGATGCTCCACTGTCTAGCACCCATATAACTTTATTTCTCTTTTGCTTAATGCCCTGCAATGACAGATTGGTTAGACTTTCTTCGGAACCCAACTTTGATTGGGCCCGGCTTTTCGATAAGATTGATAATCAACAGATTTAACAACAGGAGATGCACTTTTCTTAACATTACAAGAGCTTTCGACTTCCTCCTTTCCTTTCTCAGACTTGACATATTTATCAGTCCTAGGAGAAGGTTTGTCACTCCTAACTTTAGGAGGACTAACAGTCTTAGCTCTCACATGCTTTTTCTTGATGTTTGAACTAGCAGCAGTATTTGAGCACGACTGGCTAGATGCATTCATTAAATTCACAAAAGTTTGCATGACGTTAAAAGTGCATGGCATACAATTAGGTTGACCACACTGTGCATGATTCTGATGCAGATTATTCATTGTATGTGTGACAGGCATGGCATGTGCAGCAGGAACATTTATGTTAGCTTTACATGCATAAGAAAGATGTTCAGTAGATTTGCAGTGATAACATGCTTTCTTTATTCGTTCAGCTTTAACCTCTTTTATGCCTTTCTTCCCTTGTTGTTTAACAGCCTTAGCTCCTATTCCTAGTCTAGATTCATCACTAGGGAAATTGATTTTAACTTGTTTAATAGGAGTTATAGGTTGTGCTTTCTGACGATCTTCCATCTCAATCTCATATCTAGCTATCAATTCAGTCTCTTCTTCTTCTATTCTAGGAACAAGGTGTTTGTAGATGGGTTTGACAGAAGATTTAAGAATACTAGGTGTTTCCTTTTTAAGGTCACTGGAGCTAGGATCGATATGTCTCTTGCCTTCTTTCTTAGAAAGATCAGAATAATCAAGTCCTACACCTACTCCAGTTATCTTCTTAAATACGTCATTATCTACATACACTTTACTAGCAGCTAGTTTGTAAGCTTCACATTTAGTTTCTAACTCAGCTAGTTTGTTCCTTAAACATGATTCTATTTCTTCCTTAAGGACGAGCTTGTGTTCCAAAGATTTAATAAAATCTCTTAGAGAAGTATCTACAGTGCAAGCGGCCTCTAACTCTTCCACTTTTGCCTCAAGCATTCTGCTTTTGGCGACAAGTGTTTTCTGTTCCTTTTGAGAAGTGTCTAGGCTTTTGCACAACATGTAGATCTCTTCGCTAAGAGCGCCGTTCTGTTCCTTATAATCATCAATAGACATTTCTACTTTAAGGGTTAGAACTGGTACCTCTGGTTCCTCTGATGTCTCAGCCATGAGCGCAAAGTTTGCTACATGAGTAACATCTTCCTCATCTGAATCATCCAAAGCTCTTCCTTCTGTTACTACTAAAGCTCTTTTACCATGTTTTTCTTTCACCAGTGATTCATACTTGCTTTTGAGGGCTTCAAATGTCTCTTTTGGATAAGTCTGTTTAGGCTTTTTGTAGTCCGAGGCAAAATGTCCAGGTTCACCACAATTATAGCAATTGAACTTCATTTTGAAATCCAACGGAGATTTGTAGCTGGTACTCTTGCCTTTGCTTTTGTAGCCTGATGAACTACCACCACCCTTAGCAGCCCGATAGTAAGATGAAGAATTTCTCTGTGGTCGGTTGCTCTTTCTAAATCTCATGTTGCTGAACTTCCTTGCCATGTATGCCACGACACTATCGTCCATGTTGTCCAGCTCTTCTTGGGTGAAGTAGTCATCATCACTGTTAGATGCACACTCGTCATCATTATCAACTTGATGCGGTGCAGGTGATGATTTAGGCTTTGCTGCAACCATTGCCTTCTTAGACTCCTCCTCATCAGCAACTAATCCTGATGCAGTTTCTTTTCCTTTTGAATCATTGTCCCATGCTTGATCTTGAAGTGTCTCCAGCTCATAGGTCTTCAGAATTCCATAATATTCTTCCAGAGAAGTTGTATGCAAATCTCTGGTTTCTCTGATTGCGTAGACCCTATGTTCAATGCTCTTTGGCTGGTTCCTCAGATATCTTGTATTGGTCTCAACCATGGGGAGAGTAACACCTCTCAGATTCAAATCCAATACCAACTGACTGAATCGTAGATAGACATCTGTTATGCTTTCTCCTTTTCGTATTCTAAAGGTGTCATACTCCATCTTGAGTATAAGTGTCTTGTTGCTTCTAACCTCTGCAGATCCTTCCATGACAACTTCTATCTTGTCCCAAATTTTCTTTGCTGTATTCAAACCTTTGACTATGTTGAACATTTCATGATCAAGAGATTCCATCAAGGTTTGTCTTACAGAAGTATCATAAGCTATTTGCTCCTTGTCAGCATCCGTAAAGTCCGCTGCCTTTTTAGGCTCAGACCGAGCAGGTATAACCTCCTCTCCTTCCGTACGCTCAGGAATAGCTTTCATTGGAACAAATTTACCCTTTTCAAGGACTTCCAGATACTCAGGGTTAATAGTCTCTAAGTAGAGTCTCATTCTGAAAACCCATTCTTCATAGTGATCTCGGTTGAACATTGGGATCTTGAAAGAATTTTTAGGAGCCATTTCAAATCTTGTCACTAAAAAAATTCTAAGTACCCAAGACTAGGCTATGTAGAATATCTATGTAGAACTTCTGCCAAGTCGAAATTTTTCTAAGTAGAAATTTTGCTCAAGTCGAAATTTCTCTAAGTAGAAATTGTCCAAGTCGAAATTCACCAAGTAGAAATTGTCCAAGTCGAAATTCTATGTAGAAAATCTCAAGTAGAAATTCTATGTAGAACTTTTTGTCCTTTGAATAATTTTCTGCAGATTACTTTAATATTGAATAAACAATATCACCTTTTTGACTTTTGATACTTTACACGCCGAAAGTGACTAACCCACTTGCAAAGCACTGAGTACACTTTCTTTTGCTTTCGGCCAAGGAATAATAATCAAATCAAAAGTACAAAAACACCTTTTTGACTATCTTTGTTTGTTTGAAAAAGGAGATCAAAAAGTTGTTGGGTTATCTTCTTTGACAAGAACAGATGATGAACACTCAAGAACACCAAATATCAATGAACCCAGATTAATTCACAAAAATTAATTAAAATACACCCAAGCCAAATAATCACACCTGGAGTATTTAAATAATTTTTCCCGGATGAGTTTTCAATGGAAATGAATTAAAGCACACTTTTCGAAAAAATGAAAAGTAGATCTAGAAAATGAAAACTCACAATTCTTCTACCAAACACAAGGATCTATGTTTTGTATGTTAAACATCCGCTCTGATACCAATTGTTAGGTCCAAATGTGTTGTAGAGGGGGGGGTGAATACAACTTTTCGATTATGAGAAGCAATAAATACGATGCAATAAATGAACACACAGATTCAAGGAATATATTTCTTTATATATAACTTGAAAAGGTTGCTACAACATTCATTACAAAGTATAACAGAAGTTCAGAGAGAAGCAAATGATTCTAAGCTCTGTGAATATACTCTCTCTCTTTTTCTTGTGTTTTTCTCAATATTGCTCACTAACTAAAACATTACACAAGTGCTTCTATTTATACTACATGTAATCTATGTCCTGTAGTCTTCAAAGACTAAGATGTACGTGGCCCAATGATGTCCACATAAATCTTGCCTTATCTTGAAAGCTTGGAAATCTGCCAATCAGAAGATGCCATGTGTCATGTTGAAGCTGCACTCTAAGTAGAACTTCTACTTGAGAATTTCTACTTAGCCATCTCGAAATTTCTAAGTCGAACTTCTACTTAGAAATATTCTACTTGGCCATCCAGAACATTTGGTACTTAAAAAATATTCTGGTCTTCAACTTGAAACTTCAATGCACATCTTGAGCTTGTGATATCTTCATATCTTCTTTATTCTTCAGCAAGCTCTTGAACATGGATCTTTATTACTGACATAAACTTGCTATCAATGTCCTGACACTTGATGCACTGGTCTGGTTCATAAGTGACTAGTCTTGATAGTGTTTCTGCTTCTTGAATAAATTACCATATTCACTTAGTAACTTGGCTTTCCGATATTCGCTTTCCTTCTTGTTCACTTGAAATCAATTGGTCTTGTTGATACTGATAGTTATGATCTTGATTCTCGATTTCTCAAATCACTGAGGCCTGAACAACTTTGACTTGAACTTCTCTCAATGATTTCTTCTTGGCTTGATCATAGTTAACATGTTCAATTGTATCAATTACCTTGTCTTCATTTAGTGTTGATTTCTTGTGACTTCTTGTTCTTGATTGTCTTCTGGTTAAGTATCTTTTCTTTTAATTGAGTTACATCAGTTATAGTGTTACAAGTTAATACACTCTGCCTTTCACCCTTCATGAAGCTAACTTGCCCCTTGACCAGGAACGCATCCTCAGCGGTTGACAGAGTGGCTTTAGCAGCGTTTAGCTCGTTGGATAGCTTCGCGATCTCCTCATCTTTTTTCTTCATGGCCTCTTCGCTGGACGCTTGCAGCTCCTTGAAAGATTTCTCAAATTCATTCCTTTCTCGGCGAGCTGCCTTCAGGTCTGTTCTGATTTGGGCAGTATCTTGGGAAAGTTTTTTCTTGAAGGTCTCCTCCAGGGATCGTTTGTCTTCAGCCTTTTGGAACTCAAGGACTTTGTTCTTCTTGTCAAGCTGAGCAAAATGTTTGGTATGAGCGGCCTGACGGATGAAGGCTTCGGCCAAACACCTGGTTAAGGCTTTAGCATTCTCCTCGGGTGACGCCTTCCACCACCCTGAGGTTTCAATCTCGTCCGAGTACTGAGTCCCTAGTGCAGCGAAGAGATGTTGGGAAGCTGTTGCTGTAACGACCCCAGAAGGTGGTCGGGAGGAGCCATCTTTTAGCAACCCCTCTGTTATGGGTCGCTTGGAGGGCGTTTGATCAGGCGAGGCCAGGGGTTCTCCAGCTATGTTCGACTGAGCTGGGGGGTCGCTAACGACCTTCTTGGAGGGTGCTGTTGGTTTTGGGGGGGGTGCCTTCAAAGCAGATTGGGCCCTAGCACCCTTCTTTGCATTAAGAAAGGGGGGAGCCTTACCATCAGACATGCCTACAAAAAGAAAAAGAGAAGTTAAAAGACAGAATAATAAAATGTGAAGACGAGCAATATAAAGTTATGCATGTATGGGAGTGAAAGTCATGGTGCAATATGTAACAATCGTGGATCTAATCACTATTGAATACCCTCAACATCTATAAGTTCGACGTGAGAAGACGAGGCCTCTTCTCGCACTTTCCTCTTCCGCAAGGACCGCTTCGCAGTAGAGGGCCCCGCTTCAAGGGTGGACCCAACTCCCTCCTTGAGGAATCCACATTCAACAAGGTTTTCTAAAGAAAGAAGGGTCCTGATATTCCTTTCTTCATTGGTGGATTTAGTCAGCACTTCATCGGCTCGTTTCTTCTCGTCGCCTTTGAGAATAGTGCGAACCGGACCAACTGCGATGCCGAAATAGTTGTTAATTTTTATAACTTTTCAAGAAGATGAAGGAGTGTAATTTGGATAAATAACTCACCAGGAAGATAGTTGAAGCTTGTCTTAACTCTGGGAACTTCGTGTAGGTACAAAAATGGTTCTTTCCACGAGCCGGCATTACTTATAGCCCCAGGAAGGAGATTTTTCTTGTTGAACTCTGGCCATATGGAAAAGTAAACATATCCAAAATCCTTGGCCCCACATCGCTTCAATTGAAGGAAATAGCCCATAGTCCTCGCATCCATTGGTGGACATCGCTTAAATTAAAGAATGTAAAGAGCGATCATGGCTCTGTACCCAATTGTGCTTATTTGAATAGGGGCCAGAAAATAGGTCTCACAAACGTCGTTAATGAAGGGATGAAGGGGTGAGGAGACGCCTATCTTCATTAGGGGCACTGTCAGCACCATTCTTGGAACCCTGCCACCATTTTCTTCATTGTTGAAACGATAGCATCGCATTTTCTTCTTGGGGAGGATGATTTTTCCCTCAGGTCGAAATCTTTCGACCCCTTCTCTAATTGTCTTCTCTGTCAAAGTTGTAGACATATCACGGCACGCAAGGATGCGAAGCTTGCCCGGTTTAACTTTTTAGCCAGGCTCGATATCTTCAGGGCGAGGCCCATCAACATATATAGCCCCCTCTAGTTCAGGTTGAGGGGTTGGCACATAGGGCTCTGGCGATGCTTCAGGAATATAGTCATAATCTTTGAAATTTACAACTCGGGCTACCTCGTCAAGGCCCCCGTCATCTGAGGAAGGCTCCTCGTAGTCATCATCATCGGAGTTGGCCTCGTTGTCTGCTCCTCCTTCCATATCATAGTAGGCATCGCCTAAGGAGTCTATTGGAGAATCACTTAAGACAATGGGAGAAGTAACTTGTGTAGGAGGTATTCTGGAAAGAATATGAGCTGCTTGTGAGCTGAACTTCACTCCTTTTTTCTTTAATGCTTCTATCTCTCGCTCGGTGTCTGTCATCTCGATCTCGAGTTCACATTGGGCTGGGAGAACATCTAAGGATCGATCCCGTGAGCTTGAAGCTTGCTTTGTTCGCCATGAGACTAAAGGCACCTCTCTAGTATAATCTTCATTTGACCACAAGGGATCGAAGTACAGTTTAAATGAGTTTTCACTCGTACTTGTGGCCCTCGCAATATTAGCAGCAGCCACCTCGCTAATATGTACGACTGGAAGCGGTGATGGCGTCCTTGAGCTATCGTCGTTCGACATCTGTAAAGAGTGAAGACGTAAGTGTGTGCTGCTACAGAAAGCAAATGAAGGGAGAGAAAAGAATAAATAAACAGAAAGGCTCTATGTGTTCCTAGGGGATCGCATCTAGGTTTCTGTAGGGATTGCATCTATGTTCTTGTGGGAGAAATCGCGTTTCTATCGCAGCGAGGACGGGGTCGCACATTCAAATTTACATTATGGGATCGCAATCAAAAGGGTTCGCATCGCATACAGTTAAAGCTATTTAATCATGCAATTATGATGAAGAACAACAATATAAATATTAAGAAAGGATGAAGACTTACTTTTTCTTGAGAAAGATTGAAGAAATCGGAAAAACTTGGGGTCGCTGGTGAAGAAGCTTAAAAATTCTCGTGTTTGATCCGGGAGCAAACTGACAACACTTCAACAACGTGTTAATAAGATAAAAAAGGAAATGATAGCACTACAAGAAAAGGGTCAATAGAAATCAGTTTATGGCCGATGTCTATGTTATTTTGCATGTGATGTCTAGGTCGGAGATGTCTATTCTAGACATCGGTCAGAAACTGATGTCTGTGCTAACATAGACATCGGTATTTCCTTCAATACACATCAGTTGTTCTACCAAATAGGTTAGATATAATTAATTTTATAAATAACTTGCATGCCTTATATTCTAGAAAACATATAATAAACTAAGTTATTTTTCACATACACATCACTTTCTTTTTTTGGAAAAGATGTCTATAGTTGTTTTAGACATCATCCTATACTGATGTCTAATATAGATATAAACATCAATTTTTTCTGAAAAAACTCATTTATATGTGTCTCTTAGACATCAGATTTTATAAATAAAAAGTGATTTCTTTTGGTTTTTTAGACATCGGACATTGTAGAAAAAATGTGATGTATATATTTGTTTTAGACATCATTATTTGGTAAAACTTTCGATGTATTTGTTACAGTTAGACATTTGTTTCTGAGTGTAATTAAATAAACCATTGTCTTTCAATGGATAGCAAAATATTAAAAACTGGACCATTCACAATATATCCAACCATGCATTTATATTAAACCATTCACAAAATACATCCAACCACCACCAACATGTACATCATCCATATGTTACTTTAACAAGATACCAAACTAGCTATATCAACAAATACCAAACTGTCAAGCTAGGCACTAGAATTAACTACGTACGCTTGTGCACAAGTAAATTAATAAGTGACAGGGGTATATATAGCCCATCAGGAGAGAGAAAGACATGGACAGGTGTTGAGATCTCAGCCGTTGAATACACATCTCGAGACACAACAGTTGTCAAACCTCTTCAAATTCTTGGGGTCGCGACTACTCCAATGGTCATATTCATATCGATAGCAAGCCATGGCCTCGCATTGCGGCATCACCTGATTGATACTTGAGTCCACATCGCATCTCTAATGGCAACATGGGCTCGGGGGGTAGTTGTTATGCCCAAATCTGGCATGGCAGCTAAATTGATTTAATTGGCTAAATTAAAGGCACATAATCTATGATGGGCCTAGAAGATGAAGATTGGGTCATTAAAGCCCACTATTAGAATCAGCCCAACATACCTTGGCTATAATATCTCTATTACAAGGTCAGCTCGCTAAAGGCCACTTCGCTACAGGAGCACCTCGCTTACTAGAGGTCGCTTCGCTTTCATCATATCTACAAACTACATTGGGATCGCTATCTCACTCTTTATTAGAAGGCTCATGGCCAAACCCAAGGTCGCGTGAGTAGCTGGACGCAAGGGATCGCTTCGCATGGCCTGATCCCTCGAGGTCGCATGCAAGGCTCTTGTTACTTCTCTACTGACCAATTCTATCCGTTCGAGATCATTGGCTTCCACATCTGGGCCATGGATCATGGATAGGGTTGATGACTCACTGCCACGTCAGCCCTAAACGAGTGGGTTTGGACTTTGGCTTATCACTTAAAACCCTAGCCCGCCTAGGTAACTTGTTCACCAAGAACTACGTCAGGCTTGATCCCTATAAATAGGGTACGTAGGCACCTTGATACGGATATGAGAAACAGTTTACCTGAAATCACCTATCAAGCTCAGCCACATTCATACACACAAACCCTAATCCCAATTCTTCTTATAGCAAAATATCTGTATTTTGCTCCGTAAATCCAGCAAACCTCCATAAACATTGTTATACAATATTCTCCCTATAACAAAAAATATCCCAATACAAAAAAAAACGTTCATGCGTATATAAGTATAATACAAACTTGTATTACATTAACTATCGTAAAACTCATCAATCACATCTTTAATACGTAAACGCACAAAACAATATAACAAATATAGAGAAAAGTTCTATGGAGTACAGTTTAATTGGAGTAAGTTGGAGTACACATACGTTCTGCACTCAAAATATTTTAAAATTTATTATTTTGCAAATCTTATTACATGAACATCATTATTTCATCGAGAATCTTGAAAATTTTGTATGTTTTGCTAACAAAATATTGCAAAATGAATTGTTCTGCAAAACACATTTGGGTTGCAAAACATATATGTTCTGATTGCAAAACATAAAGGATTTTCAAGATGAACATATTGCAAAATATACATGATTTTCAAAATTATCAATGAAATTATGATATTCATATAACAAGGTTTGCAAAACAATAAATTTTACAATATTTTGAGTGCAGAACGTATATGTACTCCAACGTACTCCAATTAAACTGTACTCCATAGAACTTGACCCAACAAATATATATATATATAAACCAATCCTTAAATACAAACTACAAACTAACACTAAATTAATTATATTTCATCTATTCTAAGGTTCCCGCCAAGGGTACCTTCACAAAAAATGCTTAAAATAATTGGCTCTATCCAACAAAAAAATAAAAATAAAATAAAATCTTGCCGTGGAAATGCGAAGCATTTAAGACAGTAAACGGATGAGTTAGGTAGTCATGAGGGTCGAAGGCTCTCGACACAACCGTCAATCGTCTATTGCCTTTACCATTGATTGTCATTCCTTACAACTTTAGAATGATAAAGGCGCGAAGCGCCGTACAAGAATGTGCGAAGCACCGTTAACCAGTGAAATCCACTGCCACGTCATCACGTGAACAGTGATTTTTTTTTTGTTGGATAGAGCCAAGTATTTTAAGCATTTTTTGTATTGGGATACCCCTAGTTTGATCATTAGATTAGCATGAAATGTTTGATTAGTGTTTAGTTTTTAGTTTGTAGTTAATTTTAGTTTGTAGTGGAGTAGGACTATATATATATATATATATATATATATATATATATATATATAATAGAGCAAATGGGTGGGTTCATAAATAAATTTATTCATATAAAAAGTCATATTTACCCCTACTAATTATATCTATGTTATATTTCCGGGGGCTATTTAGGTATTGCAACACTAACATATTTATTGCATAATAATAATGATATGAACTAATATGCATTTATTATTATGTAATTAATACTTGTATGTATCTCTGTATCCATCCATGTTAACTCTATATATTTATATTTCGAAATACGGTTTTGATCTTAACATTGACCAATTTATTACATATCGTTCAAGTTTGCTTTAACAAAACAAAACATAGCGTAAAATATAAAACAAATTTAATTTAACCAGAATTATAATTTGTATGTCACGATCGGATATTGCATAAATTCTATTTACTCATAACAATTTCTACGAAGATATGAATAATCGAAGCTATCAACAATCAAATCCTACGTAATTACGAATAATTCATAAATACTTGTAATATAGAGCATGCCCGTGCAGATCCAAAATAACGAAATGCAACAAATATAATAAATATAATTATTTATATTTTAATTGCTCGATTTTAAACTAAAATATTACAAATGATGTTATGAGTAAAAGAGGATTATACAAAGTACACTTTTCCTCTTTAAATAAATGAGTAGCACTCTAGAAAGAATCATCTTACATAGAGAACTGTGGAGAACCATCTTTTTTTTTATTATATAGCAGAACCATTTTTTAAATTTTTTTTATCACAGTGTATTGATTCTTTAATGAAATAATTTTGGTCAGTCTAGAATATGCACGTGCTTTACACGGGCTACAAAGTTAGTTATGTATAGTTATAGGGGAGATCGAACCGAAATGAAGTTAAAAATATTAAATTAAATAAATTTTATAATATTATGTATTTGTAATGAATCGAACCGAGGTGAATCTAAAGAAATTTAAGTAAATAATTCTTGTATAATTATGTAATTGTAAGGATTCGAATTCCAAATTTATTGATAATCAAATTTGATTATTTTGATACTTTAATATTATCATGTATCCATTTATTTATTTTTTTGAGAATAAGGAAAACTTTCATTAATGAGAAGAAATATCCGAGTACAAAGAATCCAACACCAATTGTGGAGGATACGTAAACATGTTGTAGCTAGACGCAAACAAGGAATTCTAGCCAGTGAACCACCTTATATAAAGTGAACCACCTGGAGGAAACACCACATCACAGCTCTCTAACTTTTCCACCGAAACAAACTTTTTCTTTCATCTTCTTCTTCATCCGAGAGTCGCTTCTCCTCCGGCGGTGATCTATCCACCGACCGGAGGCTCCTTTTCCTGTCTAGTTTTTTATTTCTTTCAATAATCTTCCTCCTTCTGTGAGGATTGTAAGCTTTTGGCTTGTTTACCCATTAATTGGGTTCGTTTGTCTCTCCTTGTGAGAGTTTGTTTGTCTCTCTTTGTGAGAGTTTATTTGTTCCTTCGTGTTCTTGGTTTGGTTTGTTGTTCTTGGGTATTTGATGATCAAGATCGATCTGTGGTTCGAAGCAGATGCAGTTTTCAAAATGGTTGTACCGTCAATTGTAACGAGGATCTCCATTCAATGTTCGGATGCCTTGTCATCGATGTTATTTCATGGTCCTAATATCGTGATTTCGGAGCCGTTCTTCAGTATTTGCCCATCTAATTGTTTTGGAAAATGCTTTTGTGATTATATTTCAGATTTGTTCTTGTTATTCATAGGGAATTTCTTAATTGTAGATGTCGTATGGCTTCTTTTTAATGAAATCTCCGTACCCTTATCAAAAAAAAAAAAAAAGGTGAACCACCTTATGCTGTACCTTATTTACTTGCTTTTTAATATTATTATCACGTATCCATTAAAAAATGGTTCTCGAGCATAGATTTATCGCAATATATACACGCACAAAGAAGAAAATGCATAAAACCCAAAATAAATCTTGCAGAAAAACTTGAAACTAAAAACACAGAAGGGGTCAAACAACAAAAGTAAATTAGTCAGATCCACGTTTCAGAGATTGAGAACAATTATAAATAAACCACCTGCACTGAATATACCCATGTTCGAGAATAACAATCCTTTACTACCCCACCAAATTAGCTGTTTAGTACACCTAAGCCTGACAAAAGAAACTTAATAGGGTAGTTGAAGGATAAAATTGAAAAACAAAATTACATTAATGATAAAAGAATTTAATAATTATTGGTCTTAATAAGTGTGTATGATCAAAAAATGACACTTTAAAAAGCAATGGAGGGAATATGCACCTAATTAAGTTATACCGCCTGACAAAAAAAAAAGTTATAGGGGTGTTTGGGGAAAAAAAATTTCAAAATAAATCAACATATTTTAAGATAAAGTTAGAGATTACTAACTTTCCAACTTATTTTTGCAATTTATTGAATCTCAAACATATATTAAATACTTTTATAAAAAAAATTATCAAAATATTAATTTTTTATCCGAAAATAAGTCCATAAGTCCTTAAGAAAAGTTTTGCCAAACAAGAACTATATTATAATGACAGATCATAAGTAAATAGGAGTAATTGTTGATGTCATTGACAGTTTATGAGTAAATAATTATTGTATCATATCATATTTCACATATTTTATGTAAGCATATGTGTATAACAGGGGATTTTTTATGTGTACATGGGAACTCATCTCTATACGTGTCAGATAAAATTTTTCGAAATATGGTATGTTAATTATAATTATTTATTGCTGACCACTTCTGTTAATTATTATTTGGATGATTGACTGATTGTAGTTAACCTGATTAGTACACATACAAGGTTACTATTAACTGTGCCGCAACAAAACAAAAGCAAATGAAAAAATCAACTTACGATGCAAAGGGCCCTCGTTCGTTTTTGTTTAGTCACTGAGCCTTCTATCCAGTTTCTACACAACGCAGAAATGGACATCTCTTTCTCATGGCATATACATATCTCTATCTACCTAAATCAGGCTCACAAGATCATGGTGCAACTAGTCTATTTTTTGTCGAGGCTTTAACGATATGGTTGGATCATAGGGGCCGAGCACTCCATCAGTTAACAGGCGGAGGGCTGCACCTGGCGTGAACTTCCTTGCAAATAAATAACAAGGAGTATCGATCGAATCACTGTAGCACCGCTCTGTCCGGTGTTCAGATTCGTAGTAAATATTCTTGATATCCTGTTAAGATTTGATTAAGAATAACATTATCTAGAGACATATCTGAGAATCAATAGAGAGATATACTGGAAGAACTGATTTGCAAGCATTTGAATCAACAACAAAAACAAATAATGGGACATTCTCTTGGGGAATATGAACAATAATTATTTGCAAGCATTTGAATCAAAAACAAAAACAAATAATAGGACATTCCCTTGGGCCATAGGACTTTATTCTCATGTTTTTCAAAGTAACTACTCCTATTATTGGCTATCCTTTACTATCTGTATGGTGTATTAATCTACAGTTTAATTTTATTTCATTCTATTTATAGTGATGAATACCTGTAGACTTGCCAGACCCTGAAAAGATGAAGCAACTGTAGACAGTGGTCTTGCTGGGCCAAGCCACTTGATGTAAAGTTTTGAATGTATTTTTCAAGTTTACACCACACTTTCATCATGCAATTGGCCAATTGCTAAATCTAAGAAAACTCGTACCAATATCAATATTCTAGAAGTGCATGGTGTTTTGCCTTGTGAGCTATTACATAATTAGAGAGCATCCAAGCACTCCTAGTAATCACAGAGCTAATGATACAAAGCATTGTTTAAAAAGATATGTTGAGACACTACAATTGATGCAGGAGTGGACCCAAGTGGTACCAAGGGCACTCCGCTGACAGCCGAGCATCCTGGATTTCATTTGTTTCCGGTTCTAAGCTACTTGCCTTGTATTTTTTCAACTTCAAATTCATTTGCTCCTTTTCTTTCTATTATAGCATTAATTTCATCCAGATTCATTTGCTTCTATTCTTAATATTAATGTACGACTATTCTCAGCAACTGCGGCGTTAAAATCTTAGCATATTTTGTAGAGTATATTTTTTTCAGATCTTCGTGTTATAAGTTACACTAGTATGATGTATCTTACAACATACATTAAGTATTTCAAGGAAATTCACTACAATAATATTATTTAAAAGTTACACACAAACAAAAAAAAATAAACAGTGTTCCTTCGATTACCCTGAATAATTATTATGGGTCAGCCACAAGATGTATGATAAACATTTAAGGTTTCTTGATCACTGAAATAACTGTGAAGGATTAAGTATGATTTAATTTAGAATATCATTAGAAGCCTACTAGGGCAAGTTAAGAATAGTAAATTACCTTAATTTTTTCGATATATTGTCGCTCAGCATTCTCATAATTGAATGTAACAGGATGCCAACCAGTTGTGTCTGTTTTATTAGTAGAATGATTCCAAAAGGAAAACGTCAACGTCCTCCGGAAGATTTCATCCTCAAGTGCTTTTAACTTAGATACCAAGAATGAGAAAAGGAAATGTTAAACTGGTCAGAACACCCAAAGGCCAAACTTCACGAAGGAAACATTTTTTTGTCTTATCATGAAAAGTACTATTGAAGTTGATATATAAAAATCAGAAGATATCTAGGAAGAAACGACCCCATATTCTGGTGTTGTCTTAGAATGACAATGTGACAGATGTTAAATAAATTTTGTCAGAAGGATAGAATATTTAGCCATACTACTAAAATATGCAGCTTGATGGAATAATTGAATTTTAAAGTGAACAATTACAAAATAGATAAAAACAGAATATAGCTCACCATAAATAATGTCTGCACATAATGTTCATCTGGAATACAGTTATGCTCTGTCTGAATTAGCTATTTTTGACCCAAAAAAGAGACACTTAAAACAGTTAACCAGCTGTTATGGAACATTGAAGGGTGCAAAACTCAAGGTAAATATGCGTTATGTTTAGTTTCTGTAAAAACTGAAAATTAAGAAATAAACTTCACATACTGATGCATTTGTCATTTTTGCTTTAACGATGTCCAGAGGAGGTCGTCGCTGAAAGGTAAAAATAATGGTAAACAGGTTATTATCACATGATAAAACATAAATCATATCGACTGTTTAAACAATCTTTCCCTTGGCATTCAACAAATCTGGAGCTATGTAAACATAACGCAAACTACAATAGACTAAATTAACGAGCCTGTGTGGCTTACCTTGCAAAATTTCTTGAAGACGGGAAGAACAGTATAATCATGTACAATCATCTCTGCATGTCTTCTTAGTAATGCAATCCACTGGAGTTTAATCAACAATTGTTACACGAGATTGAAATATGAGGGGGAGGGGCAGTAATCACACCAATAAAAGATTAAATCAGAGCATACTGCAGAAAGGCAAACTTTATATAGTGATCTTGGTTCTTGTTAACAATATGGAAGAAGATGGACACCATTCTCAAAATTGGTTGGTGAAAAGTGAAATGTATAGTCATTAGTCAAGGATCCTTCATATCCTTATAAAGGCCTTTCATTACTTTCTAAGAGGAAGAAGGTGACACTAGTTTCAATAATAGTTTTACAATTTGCACACATTCAGTAGTTTTACAATTTTCACACATTCAGTATTTCAGATAAGACTAGCAAAGAAGATTAAGAAGAATCTATATGGACCTGGGATCCTTTACGCCATTTTTCCTCTGGTATTATAGGAAGCATTTTTGTGGTGTAACGTGTCTCATTTAGATCAATGAAACTGTAAAACAGAATAAAAACTTTATAGAAACCCACTAAACTGCAAAGTGCGTGAAAAATAACAACATAATTTTGCTACATTATATTTATGTTTATGAAATACCTTTCTACATAGCTTTCTACATAGCTTCTTGGAGAAGAAATGAGATAGTTGTACACATAACTGAAATTGTGCAAAGGTACACAGCTGCAAAAGTGCGAAAAACGAATCGACACTTAGAGATTTGTTGTGAACTTAGAATAAATAAATATTCCCAATGCAACCAACACTGATCCATGATTTCTTGACAAGTTAACATTTATGAAGTCAGTATCAAGAAGTTGTTCTAAAGATATTGATTAACAATAACTAAATACATTACTAATGCTACATGCAAAATTAGTTCATTAGAAATTATACTAGCACTTTCTATGAAATTATTTCAAAGAAAAATTAGAAATATTTTGTAAGCTCCTCGATAGTAACAGGCAAAGTCTTTTTGATTATCGTATAATTTTTGACAATTTATCATGGGCTACCAATAATAAAAGGTTTTTACGTACGTAGTGAATAATATTGCCCAATATTATTTCTAATTATATAATATTATTCCCAAAGATACGGTCCACTAACAACAAGGAGTAGAAAATAACTAAAATTGGGCAATGTCTTTGAAGCAGAGGCCATATATGAATGAGTAATGCTAGCGAACCCAAAAATGTTTCCCAAAATTTGTCCCAAATGAATATTAATATGTTAGGCAACACGCAACAGAATAAACACAATAGATATTGAATCAGTTACAAATCTGAATAACTAGTGTGGGCATCAGTTACGGATTAGAAAGGGAGGATTTGGCGGGCATAATAATATTTCAGCTTTAATTTAGGGATTACGAGTTACTTTTGGGGTTATAAATAGGAAAGCCATTTGTAAGTTTGAGGCATGAAGAAATAAGATTGATTGAAGTGTGTTTGTGGAGTGGGAGGTCTCTCGAATAGCACCTGGTTGTGTGTGCGTGTGTTTATTAATAAAAGAATTCATTTCTTTCTATACTGTCTCCTGGCAACCTATATACATCAATATAAAGAGCAGGCCTCGAAAGGTCTTAACAGAATAGTCCCCAATTTCAGTTTATTTTTTACATCTGCCAAATTATTTAGCCAGAAAGGGATCAACTACTATAGTTTCCTAGGCAAACCCTATCACAGAACAGAATCCTTCTCTTTCAGCATGAACAAAAGTTTGTTTCATATCTATTTACAGTCTAATACACCTGAAGTAAGTTGCTGCAAAGCTACATGGAACTTGGAGTCAAGTAGTCAACATATAAACTTTAAGTTCTTATTAAAGGACTTTTTAGGGTAGTAATTTTTGTTTATAGGTTTGTACTTTTACTCTTCTAGTGATGTTGAGTTACTAATATGCTGCATTTGTGCCAAAAAAAAAAACGAAAGACAAATTAGTTCTGCGAACAAAAAAAAATCAAACTAAAATTTATTCGTGGAAATATGCAGTTAGGTAGTAAAAAAATCACAAGGGAAAAAAAGCATATCAAAGCAACCTGTCTGACAAGAGAACGAATCTCTGGTTGTCTGAATCAGCAAGAGCTTCTTCCAGTAACAATCTCTCAGCTTCTATCATACTAGGTTTTCCCCAACCCACCTATAAGAACGATAAGGAAAGTAGTGACCTAAAAACACTTGGCTTAGCTAGAGCCTAATTGGTTTAACATATCGAAGGGTATCATTAAGAGTATTGTTATGTGTCCACGAATTAATCACCTGGATGCTCATACTCAGCTGTCGATTATAAAAGAATTCAGAAACTGTGGTTGACTCATCAAAGACAAAACCAGGTTTTGAATGTATAAAGATTGAGAACTTTGCAGCATCTGCATTCTGCAAGGTCATCAAATCAAACATTGACAACACAACTATTATTTTTGATCAAACTATAAAAGTTAAGAACAAACTGGTGTGCATATATGTATACATATAACAGGTGGAGATATGAACCTTAAAGAAACTATGCCAGAGAAAATCGAGGGGGAGATTTTCGCGAACAAGGAACATAAAAGCTATCTTGGGTGTGCCTTGGATATGATTAGTAAAGTGATGAAAGCCAAATATGGAGCAAAAGCAAAGGAGGACCAAAATTACTATTAAGAACCTTGAGCCAATCCTCAAGCGACGTAGCGGAGAAAGCGAAGCAGAAGAATAATGGGCTGCTCTTTTCTTCATGTTCATGCCTCTATACTACAAATCAATCTAGCTAACACACCTCTTACCAAGAAAATACTTAAAATGTCTTTGTGCTAAAAATACCATGTGAAATTCGAAGCTAGTAAAATGAAGTTCTTGAAGCAACCATAAATATATGTCTTAGCCTTAACAATAAACAAATAACGAAAAGAGACAATAAATCAAAGATGTCTTAATCTTGATGTTCTAACCAAGATTCTGAAAATAAGAATTTAGTGTCATATTATACAGTAAATATGTTTGATGGGGTGCTACAAGATTACCAAGTAAATGTTGTGACGTGCATAGGAAGTGTAGTTAAGTGAAGGTACATGGTTAAATTTGGAGCAGTGAATTTTATGATTTCGATGCGGCATTTTACCAAACATCTGTCCTGCGTGAGTTGTAACAAGCAGAAACATGAGCAAGGGAGACGTGAAAACTCTGTTTGAAAAGCAGAGTGTGAAGTCAGTGCGGTAAGTAACGGACAGGCCAATGTGAGAATAACACGTTGGGGGTTGTCTTGTCTGTTTCATGTGAAAAGCATTTTAACTTCAGATGTTTCTTGTTTTTCGTGTGTGCGGCTTTTTTTGATGTTTTCTGCACCTGGCAACCCTCCGTCCCCGTTTATATGAGCCGTTTTGACTTTCACGGAGATTAAGAAAAAGTAATAAAAAAAGAGTAAAGTTAGTTGAAAAGTGGGTAAAGTAGTGGGACCTATGAATATTTAATAATAGATTTGAGATAGTGGAGGAAAGTAGTGTGTGGAATAGTGTAAAAAAGAATATACTACTACATAATGGAGATGTAGTGGGTGTAATAGTGAAAAGTAGTGTTCAAAAATAGTAAGTATAGTAGGTTCATTCTTTTTGGGAAGTCCCAAAATAGAAAGGAACTCACATAAACTGGAACAGAGGGAGTACTTTTTAATATTGTATTGCTTTTTCTTATAATCATTTTGTACATTTTTTCCATAGATTTTCAATAGAAATTTGAATCAAATACCCTCCTCAAAAAACATTTAAAAAAAAACTCATTATGGGAATCAATTCAATCGAAAACTGAAAAAACCAAAACAAACTCAATTCTTTGTGCAATGCAATAACATCTGATTAGCCATAAACAAACTGTGTGCTGGCATATTAAGAATGTATTGCTACATAACTTTTGAGTTTCGACCGATAACATAATTGCACTATGCAATTTTTGGCAAATTCAATATTTCTCTTTTTTCTAAAATCTTACTCCGAAAATAATTCATGGAACATCACTATATTCTCACTATTAATTTTTGCCTATACTAACTCTGGTCAATATTTTCTTCGGACATCAATCCTACTTGACTCTAGCTGAATCCTGGAAGTTTCCACATTTGTTACTTTTCAGTCTCATCTTTACCACTAAAACTCCTTGCAATGTCATTGAATGCATCATTTGCTGCTCTGTTTAAAGCGATTTCTTTCTTGGCTCTGTACTCACCCTTGCCTCTTAGCTGATCGTCAACGTAAACTTCAAAAGTCCCTTTTTTTAACCATAGATCTTTAAAACGTACCTTGAGTCTCTGCTTCTGGCACATCTCTTGAAGCTTCTTTACGGGATTTTCCTGTATCATTTCTGGAGTAATCATGGGCTCGAGCAATTCCTTGGCAACCTATACCAAGAATGAAAATATAAATATAGCTATTTACAACTTCCGTGCAATCTACCAATGTCTAAAACTGATGCAGATAAAACATTATTAATGAACAGTCGCAAAATATTAATTTTTTTTCTTGTTTGATAGAGCAAAATATTAAATATACAAAGCTGCAAGTTGCGAAATCGCAAGAATCTGCTGATGCACACACAAATGTGCGACTTCAGTATCTGTACAAATAGCACTAAAAAATTAATAAAAAATATTTCAAATAACATTAAAACTGTGAGCCCCATTTTTCAAAGATTTAAAATGTGGGTAATGGCCCTTTCTATCACAATTTGGAGTAAATTGACCAAAATATCACAATTCTGAAAAATGGCCCTTTCTATCACTCAAAAACGCATCATTTTCTTGCGTTTTCTAAAAACGCATTTTTAATATACGTTTTCACTATTTTTGCAATTTAAAACAAAATTTCAAAAAAAAACAATTTCAAAAACGCATGTCAAAGATGCGTGTATAACAGCAACGCATAATTTTCATGCGTTTCTTGTGTCATAAACGCAAGAACCAAATGCGTGTTTTGTGTTTTGGATCAGGCCCAACAACGAGAAGTTCAGAATTTTTTATAAACGCATTATTTTGTTGCGTTTCTTTGTGATGGTAAGGGCCATATCCCTGAGTTGTGATATTTTGGACCATTTTCTTTCAAATTGTGAGATAAAGGGCCTTTTTCCTTAAAATGTCAACTGTAAAATTTAATTTAACATATTAACTTAAATATTTATATATTTTATTTTATTTAAATTTCATATGTATATTTAGACATAGGAGGGCCTACTACTGAAATTTGGTTACAGCCTCAAACTGGGTAGAGACCGCCCTGACCACATCCTGAATAATTTGACCAACACACACACACGCAGCTGTTCTATATTGCAGTAAAGTGCATGTACAATCCCAAACATCAATTGTCAATACGAGGATTTATATAACCACTCGAAATTTATTCTGTACTTTTATATTATTGAGCTACTCAAATAGCCAGCTCCATCGCCCTCAGGAATCTAGAAAATGTAAAAGGGGAGAAAAACAAAAGGCTGGAGAAGTCGAAGATCATACCTCCCACGTAATATCCATTGAAGAGTTGCTGTCGATATATACGGCACCAATTGTGGATTCAACAATATCAGCAAGTACCTTAGGAGGATCAATTAATCCATAGGAATGCAAAGGATACTGTGGAAGAGCCTTTAAAAAACCTCTGACCTGTACAATTCTATCTATTAATCAGAAGAAAAAAAATCAGAAATCATAGAGCAGAGAAAAGAAGGCAAGCTAAAACACTCTGAGGATTACACTCTTCTTTAAGGAGATTTGATATTTAAGACACATGACTGATGAGTTAAGTGCGTAACATTTTTTAAGTATTCTTATTTTCTTGACATTTAAGGTTTATTAGAGAAATGTGCTTAAGCTGAACATCCTAATCTACTTGCACCTTATTTTCCTATTTCCAGCTTATTATTCACATCTTAAAAGTTCCAAAAACATTGATATAGCTAAAACCTGTGCATATGTTTAACAATAAAAACTATACAGTAGAAAAGATTATTATTCACCAGTTTACAGACAAAAGAATACGTATATCCAGTTTCCACCAAGGTTAAGGCTACATCGGGATACCAACATGCTACTATCATTTGCCATCTTGGAAGAGGAATTGTTATTTATATTCTTGTTAGACAACAAAAGTTGCCGCAGTTAACAGGGTGAGTATTACCAGTAAAGTTCATCAAAATAGGAACTACCGATAAAATGCTCAATCAAGCAGAAATGATTTTCCAAGAAAAAGCAAATTACCAAATAGTAGTCACTTACTTGCTGACTGAGTTTGCGGTTATTATGCCGTAAATACTTAAGTAAATCATATTTAATTGCCACTCGTGCGAGCTTCTCTGTGTCAACATTAGCAGAACGAAGTGGAGACAACATCCCCGGAGGAAGATTTGGATACATGTTAAACTGCTGTTGAGTGATCAAAAGATTGAGCACTGAATCACCAACAAACTCAAGCCGCTCATACGATTCACACTTCTGTTGATACGATTGATGTGTAAAGGCTTGTTGCAATAAGCTCCGGTTCTTAAAATTATACCCTATAATCTTCTCCACTTCTTCAAGACTCGGTAACGACTCAGTGCTACAACTAGTGTCATCGTCTCCCACTTGTACCGGACTTCTCAACTTTTCCGTAGTAAACATATCATTGATCACATTAACCAATGGAAAGCCTAGATAAAGAGGCATCGACACTTCAATTGATCGGTATAGTGCAATAACTAAATAACTAATACTCGAAGCTATCAATAAAAACAAAATAAATTATAGCTAGCGCCCCTAGAAGAAACTAACTGAGATCATCATTTTCGATATTCTTTCGTGCAGCACAGATCTACAAGTACATCGGTTCGGCAAGTGTTTAAATTAAACCTAGGCATCTTCAATATAACACAAATTACAATGTCTACATATATATAGAGCTAAACCTAGATGAATAAATAATTCAGCACGGGATAACTTTATTCATTTATCGAGATTATTCATTTATCGAGATTACTCATTTATCACTATCGAATAAAAAAGCAGAATATGTGTGTATTATATGTACCGTGAGTGCGGAGGCGTTTGGATAGGGCAATTAAAGTGGGAGAGACGAATGATTGCAACCACGACGGCGACGACGCCATCACCGCCTGAGCTTTGCGATTAGATTCAATACATGTACTCCAGTTGTATCGGGGTAAATAGTTTGGTTCTCCTATGCAATTTTTCATGTCTACTCGTAAACCTTTTTTAATTTAACCGTTTAAAAAGGTTGGTATTTTGGTAATTTTTCTACTTATAATTTTTTCTAAGCAAAATGAATATTACTCCCTCCGTCCGTCCCAATCTATCTATCTATATCTATATCTATATCTATATCTATATCTTCTAAATAGCTGCTAGCAAAGACTTTTGCAAATTACTATTTTTGCCCTCTATCTTTTTCCAATCCTTCCTTAGCATTAAACCTATTTTTGTAAATTTACCAAAATGGATCATCCATATTCTAAAATGGATCGACCCGGTTAAAATAATAGTCCCGAAATACCCAACACAATTACAATACTATACTATATTAAGGAATACAACCGGGTTAAACATTCAATCGGGTTAAACCCAAATTATTATATTGCTAAGATACCATTATAATAGATTGATTGATTGATATGATATCCCATTGATTATAGTAATTATTACATTACTCAATCTTTCCATTTAGTACACAATCAATCTTTCCTTTTAGTACATAATAAAATTTGAAATTCAAATTACTCACTTAATACACAATCTTTCCATTAATTAATTCCCAATCTTGCTTGATTTTTCCAATTAATTTTGAATTTAAAATTACTCATCTTTGGAAACTGAATTTCAAATTACTTATCTTGCGTGATTTTCTCTTTTATTTTTAAAATTCAAATCCTTAATTGTCGCTGACTTTATTTTTCGTAAAGATACAAGATATCATTTACACAATTTTTGTACTAATTTTTCTCTTTAATTATTCATACATTGAATCACTATTATTATAATTGATCATTGATATAACTGTTAATTGATAATTGATATTATTATAATTGATTTTAATACTAATCTTCTCCTTAATTATTGTTAAATTGTTA
Source organism: Kitagawia praeruptora (assembly GCA_037693485.1). Lineage (NCBI taxonomy): Eukaryota > Viridiplantae > Streptophyta > Magnoliopsida > Apiales > Apiaceae > Kitagawia > Kitagawia praeruptora. The sequence continues at coordinate 145,932,991 of CM075353.1, forward strand.
CACTGTTATTAATGATTGTCATTATCTTACAAGTATATATACTTAAAGGAACATATCACATTTCACACAACTCCAGTGAAATACAATTCAAACCACAGTAAGTTATCATCCCACAGTTCTTCTCAGTCTCAATAATTTACTCTACAATTTCTCCATTATAGTGATTATAGTTTTTTAGTTTAAAATCATATACATTCTGTCCATTTAACATTATTCTTTTCCATCAGATACAACTGTGCAATGTATGATGAATTGGCTTCTTTGGACACATCACGTACTACATAGAATATCAAGGTACGTGTTACAAGGATGTGACCATATGTATCTTCGTCGTCTGATCCCCAAAATGCTCTTAAAGGGTACAATCTGATTTTACTTGACCAAGATGTAAGTATAAAATTTTCACAACATTAGATTTTACTATCTTTTCATATTATTAATTTTTATATGACTTTTGTTTGGATCACTTTTTCTTAACATAAATATTCTTCTTAATTCACATGCAAGCAATTGTATATGTTGACAAATGGAAAACCATTTCCATGGATATTGAAGAAGGTGGCTGTTGATGAGTGGATTTTGTAATCAACTTATACGAGGTCTACGGGTAGTTGTATAGGCTAGCGATCAACTGTTCTTCGAACTAGGTTTGGGTTGTGTTTGTGGGGGTTGAGCTGAGCTCGAGGGTATCTCCAATAATCTCAGGTGCCTTTAGAGAAAATTAGAGAACTTAATGCGTCGTACCCTGAGGTGCCTACGTACCCTTGTATTTATAGGGATCAAGCTCACGTAGTTCTAATATGATTCTGTCTCTTACTGGAATAGCTGCATTCGGTCATCTAATTCGTGTTGGACTCAGGTTCCTTTAGAGCCTTTCACGAACTAGTTTGGCTAAGTGGAGTAGAACTCGAGTTCGTACCCCACTTATGATTCTCTCATTGGTTAGAGTTATTCTAGGATCATCTGCGCCCTAGAATTATACTCAGATACCAATTCGTTTATCTGTTCTAGATGACTTCTAGAACTTTCTGTTGGCAACTCGTAGGAACCTGGTGCTCAGGAACCTACATTTCAGGAGCCTGTTTCTCAGGGACCTCCTTATTTCGGTACATATCACTTAGGGACCTCCCTTTTGGTGTTAGTACCTGCACAAATAACGAACTAGTTAGATTGGATAACTCTTTATATGCTTTTATCACCTCTATGGCTGTTGCTATGCTAACTCGAACTCTTCTGCTGGGAGGAACCTGGTCTTCTAATGCTCAACTCAGCTTCCTGACCATTGGGAACCTTCTGATACTTATACTTCGTTAGTCATTTCTTCTATCTGATCTTCATAACTCATACTGGATCAATCTTCTGGCTCGTATGGATCAAACCCTATAGCTTAATGGGCCTAAATCTAGCCCATGGAGATTTTGGGCACAACAAGTACCCCCCCGGTTCCTTGAAATCATGTAATGTGAAAGGAACCTATTCTAATTCTACGATCAAAAGTTCAATGCTAAACCATTCTAGTAACAATACCTCGCTTCAACATTTTATATCCAAGCCTACATGAGTTAACTCGGCGTAGGAAACAGGACATAAAATATTTTCAGCTTAATATAATCTTGAGTAAGCTTCCTTTGTATTAAGGAACCTGTTATCTTGCTATTTTCTTCTTCAGATAGCTGCTCTCGAAGTCAACTCGATGCTTGCATTTAGCTCCTCTGGGAATCTAATTCGTCACTCAACTCCACGTCTCTTTAAATTTAATAATTTAAGAATCTATAGGAAGAGATAATGGTTGGCAGCTGGAGATAACTCAAAGTTCGAATTGAACTTATCACTTACCAAAGCTGTAGTTAATGCATGAGTTCCCAAGGTTCACACGCCTTTCACACATATACCTCTTCGTTTTTACCGCTCCACTAATGCTCTGACGCGTGTACAGAACTGTCTTGATTATATAAACACACTTCTAACTCCATGTCTAGTTTTTACCTTTACCAAATATCTTCCAAAACCCTTAGAGAGAGAAGAAGAAAAAGAAGTCCGACGGTCACTTACTCGATCCAAACTCTCCGTCGCCGCTTTCTTCTAATTAAGGTATGACTTGTTTTCTTTCTGCTCTTTTGACTTCATTTCGTACTGTCTGCACTTTCGTGTCTTGCATGTCGATGTTCTTCGTTTCTAATCTTTGTATGTATACATTTGTATCTATTCCATGCTTCTCACACAGTCTTTTACTATACCCTGTTTGTTTGATCATCGATTTACGGTCTTGTGACCCTGACTTCTTCTGGGATTCAATATTGTTTATTCATATTCTGTACACACATGTTTTCGACTTATACTGTAGTTGATATGAGTCGTTTTAATGGTGCGTAGCTTCTGTGTAATTCACCTATTACCTCGTGTCTCATAGTTATGTCTGTCCAAGAACTTTAGAACCACTATTTCTCTTTTAGAAGACTCAAAACCTGATTTTTCTCCGTCTGTCTTTTGCAGATGTCCTCTGATTCTACACATTCTGACCACTTATCTTCAATTCAACCTTCTATGATGCCAATAGGGGAAAGAACTATGTCTAGGGTTGTTGTTCCAGACATTGACGAACCTGGAAATATCCTTCTCAAACCTTCGACCTTACCCTCTACAAATCTTCCTACCCCTTCCTTTGTAGATTTGGGGGATGATTGGCCCTCTGACGGAGAAGAAGTGTCTAAGCCTGATCATAGTTTGATCCCAGATCCTGATTTTGATAACGAAGTGTCCGTTGAAAGAGAGCTGTATAAGCAAGAAATTGTACCTTTCTGTGAAAAAATGGATTCTCTTATGACCTCGACTAGGTTAGAGAAATTGTATGAGGAATGTTTTCGTCCATCCTGCTCCATTGTTCTCCCTAAGCCAGGTGAGAGGGCTCACAAGTTTGATACCAAGATACCTGACCGAGGTATTCCAAATGTTGTAACCTCTGCTGCCTTCTTCAAAGTTGGTGTGTACTTCCCTCTACATCCTTTCCTGAGAGAGGTTCTTGACTTCTATGGCTTGGCCCCTCTCCAATTGACACCTAACTCATATAGGTTAGCCATTAGTACCTACATTCTGTACACTAGCATGTTCACAACCCCATTATCTGCACATGAATTAGGTTACTTCTTCAGATTGAAGGACACTGGGAAGGGTTCCGGTTGTTTCTATCTGACTGCCTGGCCTAGTCATCAAGGTCGATGTATAAAAGGTGTTAAACAGAACTTTGATCAATGGCAAGAGCAGTTCATTTACTGCTTTGATTGCCCCTCTATCCGCTTTGAATTCAATTGCCGCCCATTAATTCCAAAACAGACTGTTCTTACTGGAGCTTGTTTAATGAGAGCTGAAGAGGCTTTGAAGCACTCTTCGGCCATAAGAGATTGTATGATCCTATTGACCCCTGATAATTTATCTGCCCTAGGTTTTATACCCTCAGCTTCTGGTATGAGTTTCCCTGTTGTTGTCCTTTCTTTTCTATCGTTATACATCTGCACTTTTACCTACTTATTCTGTATATAAATCTCTGATACTTTCTTGTATTTTCTTTCGCAGATATGGCTCCAAAAGCCCCATCGTTTATCAAAAGGTCCAAGAACGTGGATGAGATTTTCAAGACTGAAACTAAGGAGGTTCCGCTGAATGCAACTCCTATTAATCAAATTCATGGCACTCCTGCTTCCCAAACTACTCATTCTGGTTCTTCAAAGAGGAAGTTTGCTCAGACAACTCTTGATCTCTCAGCAGCTCCCCAGACTCGCTCGTCAAGGAAAAGCAAAGCAGTGAAAACCGACCCTGATCAATCCTCCAACTTGTTCAAGGACATGATTGACACCCATGTTCCTACAGAGACGATAGCTGCCTGGAGTAAGATGAGTTCTACTGAAGCCATGCACGCCATGAGATTTGCTACTGCTCAATCTGCTTTCTTTGCTCTTAGATACTGCGATGAGTTTGCTGTAAAGACCCAATATGACATCCAACTTCAAGGAGAGATTCGCAAACTCAAAACAGAACTAGCTGCTAGTGAGGACAAGGCAAACATTGCCGCTGCGGCTGTCAGAAATGCAAAGATTGTGGAGACCTCTTTAAGAGATGAGAAAATCGAACTTCAAGGTCAGGTCAAGATCCTTAAGGACGAGAAACTGTCGATGTTGGAAAGAACCAATGAACTGGAAGCTCAGGTGGACGCCTTGAATGCTGCTGCTGAAGTTGTGAAGTCATCCATACTTATCAAGGAAAAAGCCAGATATGATGAAGGCTATGATGAAGGTATTAATGACTACATACGTTCCACATGGGAGAAGATGCCCAATATAGACTGGTCCCTCCTGGGTGAAGACGTAGTAAGGATGATCAAAGATTTCGAGGAGAAAGCTGCTGCTGCAACCTCTGTACCTCCCGTGAAAACGGTTGAGAGGTCTCCAGGTGCCAACCTTGAGACTGCAGAGGTTCCTGCTCCTGACGTTGTTCAGCCTATCCTTCCAACTCCTCCTGTTGCTACCAAGGGTTCCAATGAAGTTCCTCCTTCGTAATTTCAACAAGATTCTTAAAAACTTTTGATGAGGTCGCGGGCTCCTCGTAACGCCTCGCAAACTGTAATTTTAAATTTGGTTTCCATGGCCTTCGTGCCAATAACTTTTATGCTGGTTTTCTGGGTCTCTGTACCCATAACTTTCTTCATGGTTTATGATATTAGCTTTTGCTACATATCTCTTGTCCAGGGTAGGCTTACACATATTTCTTTGTTCGAATCTTAACTTTCTATATACTTTTCTTCAAAACCTCCTGAAACACTTCACTGTTATGCATTAGAGAATAATTCAGCTTCCTTACTCATATGTTCAAGCTTACGTGGGCTAACCCATTGTAAGAAACAGAACACATGCATATTTCCACTTGTCTATTCTCGAAATAAATGCAACAAACTATAGCTGAATTGTAAAACCTGGAACCTCTGTGTTTATATTTTGTATTGATAATCTAAACCGTAGCCTTCTTTAATAATTTCTTCTTCATCATGACCAGGTTCCTCGAGTATTAATCCTGCAAAATAAACATAAAACAAAAAACAGTTAACGTTAGTAAAAGCTTTCTCTTGTTTAATTCGGGTCATCTCTTGGAAAGGTTGCCTGCTTGGCTCCCAATCCTAATCTCTAGGTCCCAACATGCCTCGAGGCATGTTGGTTCCTTTTTTCTCTTGGAAAGGTAACCTGCTTGGTTCCCGATCCTATTCTCTAGGTTCCAACATGCCTCGAGGCATGTTGGTTCCTTTTTGTGCCTCGAGGCGAGTCTAGGAACCTGTGTGCCGTTCTGGGAGTCCACACAGATTCCTCTTCTCCATGTGTCAGGCTAGACATCTTATGAAGGTAAATGCTAAGGATTTTACCCCTTCTTCCCATGTGCCAAAGGCGGTTCCACATGAGGGAGAGCTTATTAGGCTTCTCTTTAAGGTGCCTTTTGTCAGGACTTTAGATGCCTTTTTGTCAGGACTTTAGGTGCCTTTTGTCAGGACTTTAATTCACATGCTCAAGAAACTTGAGGCTTTTGGCATCAATGTCGTGCTCAGTCAACTGAGGCTTTTCCATCTCATTTGCTCAGGAAGCTACCTGAAGCTTTTCTCGTGCCCAGGAAGCTACCTGGGACTTTGCTCAATGCCCAGGAAGCTACCTGGGACTTTGCTCGATTCTCAGGAAGCTACCTGGGACTTTTCTCGATGCCCAGGAAGCTACCTGGGACTTTTCTCGATGCCCAGGAAGCTACCTGGGACTTTTCTCGATGCCCAGGAAGCTACCTGGGACTTTTCTCGATGCCCAGGAAGCTACCTGGGACTTTGCTCGATGCCCAGGAAGCTACCTGGGACTTTTCTCGATGCCCAAGAAGCTACCTGGGACTTTTCTCGATGCCCAGGAAGCTACCTGGGACTTTGCTCGATGCCCAGGAAGCTACCTGGGACTTTTCTCGATGCCCAGGAAGCTACCTGGGACTTTTCTCAACAATCTGTCTACAAGCTAATTCTGATCAATCAATCGTAATCTGCACATTCTTTCAATTCATATTCATACTTCACACATACTGTCAATGCTACAGGAACCTGTCAGCTCAGGTAACCTGCAAAATACAACACCATGCTACAGGAACCTGTTAGTCTAGGTAACCTGTTTCAAAAATTTCAAATTGGCATATGAAATATGAAATCATGGCATGCACAATACTGTCTAAGTAGGAATACTACCCCCCAGTTCTTTTGGGTAATTATTGTTACGTAAAAGAACTATTAAGGGGCTATAGCTGCAAGTAATGCACTCAAAATATTCAACGTAGAGCTATACATCGCTCAATACTTAAAAAAAATCGTCTTGCAAGTAGAGAGGTTCACATTAAGTACCCCCCGAGTATATGCATAATTAAATACTGGAATCAAAATACTGGTCAGCTATAACTAATAAGCTGTCTTTATTCGTGGGCTGAAAGAGCCTTACTTTTCACAAAAAAAAACTTATAAAAGAATTACTGATAATACTTCTTGAGATGTTCTGCATTCCAAGCTCTCGGAATGAGGTTCCCATCCATATCCATCAAGTGGTAGGTTCCTTCCCAAATTGCTGACTTTATCTGGTAAGGTCCCTCCCAATTCGCTCCAAAGGCTCCATGTGCCAGAACCCTGGTATTTGGCATGACTTTCCTCAGAACTAGGTCTCCAACCTTAAAAGGTCTTGCCTTCACCTTTTTGTTGTAATATCTTCGAACTCTCTGTTGATATGCTGCTAACTTCACTTGCGAATCTGCTCTCAACTCTTCGACCATGTCCAAATACAGTCTATGATTGACCTCATTGCTTTCGGGATCAAAATACTTTCTTCTCAAGGAACCTGTTCCAACTTCCACAGGTACCATAGCTTCACAACCATAAGTTAGGGAAAAAGGAGACTCACCAGTTGTAGTTCTAGGCGTGGTGTTATACGACCACAAGACTCCAGGAAGCTCCTCTGGCCAGCTTCCTTTCTTATCTTCAAGCCTTGTCTTCAAAGTGTGCTTGATAATCTTATTCACTGCTTCAGTCTGTCCATTACTCTGCGGATAATACACTGCTGAAAATGCTTTTTGGATTCCAAACTGCTCACATAATCCTCTAAGCTCTCTACTATCGAACTGCTTCCCATTGTCAGAAATCAGCTTCTGTGGAATGCCAAACCTGCATACGATGGCTCGAAACACAAACTCAGTCAATTTTGACGCTGTAATCTTAGCAAGTGGTTCTGCTTCTGCCCATTTTGTAAAGTAATCGACTGCGACCACTGCGTATTTCACTCCTCCTTTTCCTTTCGGGAGCTCTCCAATGAGGTCTATTCCCCAAACAGCGAATGGCCAAGGGCTAACAATCGGTTTAATAGGGGCTACAGGACGACTATCAAAATTTGCAAACTTCTGACAATTACTGCATGCCTGCACAAACTTTGTAGCATCTGCTTTGATGGTTGGCCAATAATATCCTTGTCGAAGAACTTTCATGGCTAAAGAATTACCCCCCGAGTGATTTCCACATACTCCTTCATGAATTTCCTCGAGGATATACTTGCATTGTTCTCCAGCTACACACTTGAGCAAAGGCTGATTGAATCCTCGTTTATACAGAACTCCATCATAAATTATATACCTGGCTGCATGGTACCTCAGCTTCCTGATATCACTTTGATTGGGAGGTAGCTCCCCTTTGTCCAGGTAACGATGTATTGGGGTCATCCAGGAATCTTCAACTGGAAATTCAATGTCCATTACCTCTTCCTTGAAAACACTTGGTTGCTCCTGGATTTGAAGTGGAATTACCCCCAATAACGTGGATTCTCTCTGTGACCCTAGCTTGGCCAATGCATCCGCTTTGGTATTCTTTCCTCGAGGTACTTGATCCAGCTTCACCTCTCTGAACCTTGCGATCAACTCCTGGGAGTATCTCAAATATAAGTCTGTTCTTGGCCCTCTCGCCTGAAAACCACCACGAATCTGCCAAACTACTAACATCGAATCACTAAACACTCTGATATTCTCTACTTTCATCTCCAAAGCCAACTTGAGGCCTGCAATCAATGCCTCATATTCTGCATCATTGTTCGTGGCTTTAAAAGCAAAATGAATCGAGCTATAGAGTTGGTGCCCTTCTGGACTAACTAGTTCTATGCCTGCACCTGCTCCACCACTGTTAGCAGCTCCATCTACATACAGTGTCCACCAAGGTGCACAGTTGTCATTGTCTGCCTATTTTTCCACCACCTCTTTTGGCCCCTCTTGGCCAGTAACCTCTACATGAGGTGGAAACTCGATTAAGAAATCTGCTAAAGCTTGAGCTTTGATTGCTGTCTTTGGCTTATATTCTATGTCGAACTGTCCTAGCTCCACAGCCCACTTTAACATTCTTCCAGAAGTTTCTGGCCTATGCATCACTTGCTTAAGTGGATATGAGGTTCTCACCTCAATCTTGTGAGCTTGGAAATAAGGTCGCAGCTTCCTGGAAGCCAGAATCAATGCGAAAACCAGCTTCTCCATTCCTGTGTACCTCGTTTCTGCATCAAGTAACCTTTTACTAACATAGTAAACTGGGCTCTGCTGTCCATTCTCTTCTCGAACCAGAACTGCACTAATGGAATACTCTGACACAGCCAAATAAAGTATCAATGTTTCTCCATCCACAGGTTTGGCTAACAGTGGGGGGCTCCCCAAATGCTCCTTTAACTTTCCAAACGCTATCTCACATTCTGCGGTCCACTCGAATTTGTTTCCTTTCTTTATAGCTTTAAAGAACTCCTGACACTTATCAGTGGACTTCGAAATGAATCTATTTAAGGCTGCAACCCTTCCTGTAAGAGACTGAACCTCTCTCACAGTTCTCGGAGACCTCATATCAATCAATGCTTTAATCTTGGCTGGGTTGGCTTCGATACCCCTGTGGTTTACCATGAAACCCAGAAACTTTCCTGATTCTACCCCAAACACACATTTTTTAGGGTTCAGCTTCATTCTGTACTTCCGCAAGATTCCAAACATTTCTTCTAAGTGCTTCACATGGTCAACAGCTTCCTTAGACTTAACTAGCATATCATCCACATATACTTCCATAGTATGGCCAATTTGGTCTTTAAACATCATATTCACTAACCGTTGATATGTGGCTCCAGCATTAATCAATCCAAATGGCATGCATACATAGCAATAAAGACCTCTATCCGTAATAAAAGAAGTATGCTCCTGGTCAGGTTCATACATAGGGATTTGATTGTAACCTGAATATGCATCCATGAAGCTAAGGAGGGCATGTCCAGCTGTTGCATCCACTAACTGATCAATCCGTGGTAGTGGGAAACTGTCCTTCGGGCATGCTTTGTTGAGATCTGTGAAGTCCACGCAGGTTCTCCATTTTCCATTAGGTTTCTTTACCAAAACAGGATTTGCCAACCATACTGGGTAAAAAGATTCTTTAACTAATCCTGCATCCAATAATCTGTCGACCTCTTCTTTCAATGCCTGAGCTCTTTCTCCACTAACTGGTCTTCGCTTCTGTCTCACTCCTTTCTTTTCTGGATCAATATTCAACTTATGACACATGACCCTTGGATCTATCCCTTCCATATCTGCATGACACCATGCGAACACATCCAGGTTCTTGCCCAAAAAGGTAATGAGAGATTCCTTTAAGGCTGGATCGAGTTGAGCTCCAATCTTCAACACCTTTGTACCATCTTTGTCATTGATCTTCACATCCAGAGTTTCACCAGCTGGTCCAGCCTTAACCATGGTTTCTGGCATTCGAGGATCTAAGTCTACCTCCATCTCTGTGGTTGAGTCCTCTTGAGGTTCCTGGACGGTAGACGATTCCTGCTCTTCGTACATGACATTCCTTCTCTTTAATGCTGGCTGACTGTCTTCATTGCTTCCATTATGTTTCAGTTTTCGGGATTTTTCTTCATCCAATCCTTCTACCATACACACGTCACCATCCTTGTCCGTAGGGGGTGCACTTTCTATCAGTAAGTAGGGGGTATCTGGTCCCCGAAAAACTGGAATCTCAGCATGAGGTTCCTCTTCTATGATCTCTTCAATTCTTATAGCTCTACAGGATGCTGACACAAAACCTTCCAAAGGCGAACCGCGCAGGTCGACCGTTATTTTGTCTGGGTTTTTTTCTGGAAAACTATCAGGAACCTCGTCCATAGGTTCAGGCAATTTTGCAGCTCTAGCAGCATGTTGCAAAGCTTTGGTGTAACACTCTCTAGACTCATACTGACATCCTCGAACTATACCAACTCCATTTGGTGTCGGGAACTTCATAGTGAGGTGGTAAATGGAGGTTATTACCCTCATATCCTTCAAAATGGGTCTTCCCAAAATAGCATTGTAATTCATATTCTCTTCTATAACGATGAATTCTGCCAACTGTGTAATGCAGCATGGTTTATCACCTAAAGTTACTGGCAGACGAATCTTACCTTTGATAGGAACCTGATTATTAGTAAATCCGTACAAGGTATCGTTTGTTGGAGTTAAATCTTTATCCAGAAAATGCATCTTCTTGAAAGCTGAGTAAGATAGCAAGTTTACAGAGCTTCCATTATCAACTAGCACTCGATGAACCTCATAAGACCCAATTCCTGCTTCAACAACCAAAGCATCAGTATGGGGATGATGTACCCAGGAAGCATCTTCTTCAGTGAAAGTAATATCTGCATCCTCTCCTTCGAACAACTTTGGGGACCTCTGGGACAGATTGTAAATACTGGTCAAAGGACGTTCTTTAGCCTCACGGGTATACCTCTCCATGGCATTCCTGCTGCTTCCTCCAATGTGGGGACCTCCTATAATTGTGCGTATGCACCCAGCCTTAGGTGGTCCTTCCATCACGACAGGTTCCTGTGTCTGTGTCTTCTGAGTCTTCTCATCTCTATACTTTTTTCCTTCCTGAGCCACCCACTCACTCAATTGCCCTTGTCTGATTAGAGTTTCAATTATATCTCTGAGGTGACGACAATCTGCAGTATTATGCCCATTATTATCATGGAAGTCACAGTAGGGGCGCTCGTTCTTATTCCCTGGGGGACCGGTTCTGAAAGGCTTCTTAAACCATGAGGACTTCTCATTCACTGCGTAAATATGATCAATCGGAGCTACCAAAGGGGTGAAAGTTTCATAGACAGGTCTCTCATGTTTATTGTTGCTATAGGAAGCTGGTGGCGGTACCTGACTCATGACAGGTTTAGTAGGATTCACAGCTTCAGGCTTCACCTGGGATGTGCGACTAACCACCTTTTTATTGTCACGACCATTGGGGCTTCTTTGTCTCGACCTCTTGCTTCCACTTTGCCTTACAAAATCTGGATCCTTCCTTAATTCAGCTAGAGACTCCTCCACCAGACGAAAGGGTTCTGCCTGGGTATAAAAATCTGCCAACGTCTCTGGTTCTTTTCCCTGCAGTGCTTTCCAAAAATCTGAGCCTCCTTTGACTCCAGCAATTAAGAAATTCTTTATTGTTTCCTCAGATGCTTTTCTAACTTTAGGAACCTCCACATTAAACCTCTTGAAATATTCTGTCAACGTTTCACTAGGTCTTTGTTTGATATTGGCTAAGGTATTGGTTGGTGGTGCGAATGCAACAGATGCTCTAAACTGAGTGACAAAGAGCTTCCCCATACTTGCCCAAGAACCAATCGAATCTGCAGGTAACCTTTTGAACCATTGATGGGCTCCGCCCTGTAGAGTTGCAGCCAGTAACCTGCACCTGGTGGCTTCCTTCACTTGATAAACATCCATCTCTGTGTCAAAACGACTAAGGTATTCAATGGGATCAGTAGTCCCATCGAATTTCAATTCATTCGAAGGCCTATAAGACCTAGGCAGAGCCGACTTTCGAACCTTCTTGGTGAAAGGAGAAGCTGTTATAGGGTTCACAGCAAGATTCTTTTCGTCCTTGAGTTGAGCCAAAATTTTCTTGACATCTTCTGCTGTCACCTCCCCGGTAGCTTCCGGCTTTGTCTTCTTACTCGTTCCTTCTTCCTCTTGCGACTCTGCTGTGCTTGATTCTTCAGTATCCTCATCTGAATCCGTGCTTTCTTCTTCAATTATCTCGACAGATGGGTCTTTATCTTTCTTCTTTTTCTTTGAGGAACCTCCAGTCTTGGTTTTCTTCTTTCCCTTGGACCCTGTACGGCCCTTGCTACCAGTTTTACTCTTCTCAGGATTCTCCATATCTTCATCACCATTATCTTGCTTCGGTTCTCCACCATCGTCTGGAACCTCCTCTCCATTCTCAGATTCTTCAAAATTCAACTGTTTCGGAGTAACCTTCGACTTCTTGCCTTTCTTTGCCTTCTTTTTCTTCTTTTTGCTTGAAGCCTGCTCCAAAGTCGACAAACGTTCTCCCACAGTCTTTAAGATTTCCATCATGGCTGCTTTAGTAACCTTCGGTGCTCTGGGAGGAGATGTGTTCCCCTCATGAATCTGTCGTTCAAAACGGGTTGCTTCGCTATCCGAGTTGCCTGACATCCTTTCCACTCTTAAGATATTAACTATCCCCTCCTTCTAGCGCCAATGTTGATGAGTGGATTTTGTAATCAACTTATACGAGGTCTACGGGTAGTTGTATAGGCTAGCGATCAACTGTTCTTCGAACTAGGTTTGGGTTGTGTTTGTGGGGGTTGAGCTGAGCTCGAGGGTATCTCCAATAATCTCAGGTGCCTTTAGAGAAAATTAGAGAACTTAATGCGTCGTACCCTGAGGTGCCTACGTACCCTTGTATTTATAGGGATCAAGCTCACGTAGTTCTAATATGATTCTGTCTCTTACTGGAATAGCTGCATTCGGTCATCTAATTCGTGTTGGACTCAGGTTCCTTTAGAGCCTTTCACGAACTAGTTTGGCTAAGTGGAGTAGAACTCGAGTTCGTACCCCACTTATGATTCTCTCATTGGTTAGAGTTATTCTAGGATCATCTGCGCCCTAGAATTATACTCAGATACCAATTCGTTTATCTGTTCTAGATGACTTCTAGAACTTTCTGTTGGCAACTCGTAGGAACCTGGTGCTCAGGAACCTACATTTCAGGAGCCTGTTTCTCAGGGACCTCCTTATTTCGGGACATATCACTTAGGGACCTCCCTTTTGGTGTTAGTACCTGCACAAATAACAAACTAGTTAGATTGGATAACTCTTTATATGCTTTTATCACCTCTATGGCTGTTGCTATGCTAACTCGAACTCTTCTGCTGGGAGGAACCTGGTCTTCTAATGCTCAACTCAGCTTCCTGACCATTGGGAACCTTCTGATACTCATACTTCGTTAGTCATTTCTTCTATCTGATCTTCATAACTCATACTGGATCAATCTTCTGGCTCGTATGGATCAAACCCTATAGCTTAATGGGCCTAAATCTAGCCCATGGAGATTTTGGGCACAACAGTGGCCTTTACATAATTACAAATTTTTACACAAGAGAGGCAACGACAACTATGAGGCCGACGAGTTCCAAATTTCTCATTAACTTTTCTAACTCCACCATCATTGAGAAATTAAAAGGTAAAGATTTTATAATACCAAATCACAAATTTGAGTTTGTGAATTTAAGCGAGCTATTCACCATTGCATGTAGCTGCACAAATCCTGACAGTCCTGATTTTTCCACAGGTTATCCTCTTTTAGAATATACCTTTCTTAACTATTAATTTTCGTTCGTTAAATTACAAATATGTAACATGGTTTAAGTCATGTTATTTATCTATAGATGTCATTGGAGTTTTGGAAGATTTTGAATGCGTGAGACCGATTCAAACTACTTATGGTGAAAAAAGTACTATGAAATTTAGGATTACTGATGGAAGGTATTAAAATTATTTTTCTTCTTTATCTTTGTATATCTGTGAATATGTATCAATGTTAAAAAATCTTACCATCCTTTTTGTTCGTTTATATTAATTGGAATATAAACCACTAGGTACTCTCACAAAGTAACCATTTGGGAAAAACTTGCTAAAACAACTGATTAGCTCTATCTAAAGGCTGAAGAAAATCCAATTATTGTGCTAAAGATATTTAAGAGTAAGTACAAAAAAATCTGACCACACATCCTTAAAAGTTCTTTAACACCATTACTATTATGACATTACCAATAAATTTCCTTAAATTTTATAGGTTTCATCCAAATTAGTACTCTTCCTTCCTCGAATGTTTATCTAAATTTGGACAATGACTTTGTCCGTTCAATGAGATTAAGGTATTTGCATTTCAAATTTTCAGTGAATAACATTCACATTTATAAGGACTGGATTTTAGCAAAAACGGGTAAATTAGTTGTTATAATTTTTATTAATTAAACTTTGTAATGTTATGACACTCTTTTAGGCTTGAGGAAGAAGGTTACAAGGCTCCTGACAATTCAGTTTCTGAACCACTTCCGACTCATCCTCCAACTGTTATTCAAGTAATAACACTTAAAGAGTTGGGTGAGAAAACAAACACGAATGATATAGAGGTTTGAAAGTCTTCCCCTTCATATACAGTAATACACTTGAATCATTATTTTATTTTTTATTAATTATTTTGTTCCCAAATGCTTTTATGCAAAAGCTTTTTTTGTGCAATGTGAAAATTATATCTCTGGAAGAGAATGAAAGCTGGTGGTTTTATAGTTGTGCCAAGTGCGAAGGAGAGGCATGCAAGGTAGAAGAAAAATGGAAGTTTACTAAGAAATGCAATCAGAACATACCTGTTCCAGAAAAAATGTATAAATTCACTAATTCATGTTCTTCTAAATTCAACAATTTAAACAGTAGCACAATATATATTGTTGAGTATTGAACACGGTAAAAGAATACAGAGGGGGGGGGGGTGAATGGATTCTTGAACTTTTCTTGGGTTGAGTCTGTGTAGCAGATAAGTGCCTGTGTGTGCAGAAGTTAAGGTGCGGATAAATAAACAACACAAGACACAATATCACTTTAATCTAATGTATATTAGATAAAGGTTGCTACAATCTGTGAATACAAATGGTAGTATTCTCAGCTTCGTTTTTCTCAGAGAGATATAGCTTACAGTGTATGAAAAACTTGACTCACAAAGTTACTAAGTTATGAAGTGAGGCTGTGTCCTTATAGAACATGGAAACAGCCTGCTTACTACAAATAAGGTAGCTAAACAAAATTACTTTCTGGTCTGTCTATCCTTTTTGAGTAAGAGTCCAAACGGTTACAGATTTGACTTTGCAAAGCCTGTTTAGATCCACTTCTTTAGCTCCTTGTCTCTTCTATATCTCTCCAAGCTTCCTTGTAGGCTTTCCAGAGCACGTTACAGATTGTGGTCCATAAAGTGCATTGGCTTGTTGCAGGTTTCTGACTTGTACAATTTCTTCAGTATTTTGTCTCCAAGAATGTATTCGAGAAGTGACTAAGTAAGTGATTCGAGAACTAGAATTGACTTGATCGATAACTCTGAGTTCTCGAATACTGTTATAAAGACATATCGAACCACTTCTCGAATAGCTCTTTTTCACCAGGATTCCTTGAGTTGTCGAATAGAGCATTTGACTTATCGAATCCTCGAGTTGTCGAATAGCTTTCTGAGTCTTTGAGATATCGAATGGAACTTTGACTTGTTGACTCTTTGAGAACTCGAATACCATCTTGACTTGTTGACTTCTTGAGTTCTCGAATAGAGTAGTAGACATATCGAATCCCTGAGATATCGAATGAGATATCGAACAGTGTATTCAGAGATATCGAATAGTGTCTTGAGATATCGAATCTCTGACTTCTCGAATGCTGGACTTCTCGAATAGACAAGTATACTTCTCGAATTGGTACTTAGGCAAATTCTTCATTTCTTCAAATCCCAACTGTGATTATTTGGCAGTCTTTAACTCCTTGCTTGAGGCATGAACCATGGAACTTCTTTCAAGCATTATTCTAGACTCTATTTGTACAGTTACACAACTAGGATTTGATGCCTATTACAAGTACAATACAAACAGAAACTCTACAACTAGAGGTTCCCTCAGTTAAGAGGTCATGTAAGTAATGCAAAGCATTACAAACAATTAGGCTTGTTATTAGATGTGTACAGGCATGCCTCTGTAACTAACAATCTCCCCCAAATTGTGAGTGAGACCCTTAGTCACAATTTCATGTCTGATAACAAGCCTAACATACATTAAGGATAAAACTTTTTAAAAGTACAGGTATGTGATTTGATTGAACACATAAATGAAATTACAAGATAAATACTCTTACAGTATGATGAGGTACTAGCCATTTTCTTTTGATTGCATCTCCATTGCTTTGGCTTGTAGATCATCATATGCTTTCTTTTTCTTTTCTTCCTCCTTTCTTGCAATCTCATCTACTGCTCTCATGATTTCTGTCATAGCATCCAATTCTTCAATCATAATAGAGTTTTTGAAATCTTCAAGCACTGGCTTCAGAATGTTGGCAGGATAGTGACTGAGTAGGTTCATTCTTATATTGACATTGTCTCCATTTCTCCTCCTATACTTCACCACATAGGGATCAAACTGAACTCTACACAATCCCTTTGCCCTTAGCTTTTCTGCTTCAATCTCCAGTCTATCAATTTCTTTCTCCCTTTCTAACCATTTCTCATAGCAGCCCTTCCTTATCTTCTCAGCATAGTCTTTCTTCATTTTCACAAAGTCAATCAATTCCAGCTTCCATACTTTCTCCACCTTGTCCTTAGAATCCAGCAATGCAATGATTCTTTCTATCTCATACAATTTACCCCAATGTTGACAACCCCCTTGTTTGAATTTCATTTCTTTCCCATCAGTGTACTTGATTACAAGGTGATCATCCACAATTGCAGCATAGCATATCTTTTGAGCTCTTAGAAATAGCAGTTGCTCTTCATCAAAGTCTTCATCAAGTGGCTGGAGCTTTAATCCTGGAATGATTGTTAGGGCTCTAGATTTGGATAGCTTCACTCTCCTTGCAGTATGTTTAAACTTTATCCTTTTGACATGGTTGCTTGGCAGAAATCTTTGACCTTGGTTGGTAGACCATAGTAGTATTCCATTAGCAGATTGCTTTCTGAAACATACACATGGTTTCTTGACTTGAATCTTCTTCTTTTCTTGAGATGGTAAGACAGTTGCAGAAGCCATAGATGTAGATTTTGTTAGGTCACTACTAACAGTATTCACCCTAGACTTAGAGTCTTGTGTTGTGGTGAGGTTACTGCTAGCAATGCCTAAGGCTTGCTGTCTTCCACTCTTTCTCACATATGTCTTACCCTGGTCATCATCTTTTTCATCCTTGTCCCCCTTTTTCTTCTTATCTTCATCACCCTTATCTCTCCTTTGATGTCTTCTCCTCCCATCACCTTTGTCTTCAGAATCATCATCCTTATTTCTCCTAGGTTGAGCCATCTCTGGAATTCCACCAGTTGCAATATAAGTTCTGAGGATATGCAGTGCCTCAATTTCTTCAGCATTTCTGGCTCCAACCTTCTTCTGAAGTTGATCAATAATAGCAATGATCAGTCTGTGATTTCTGGGGGTGAGATCATGAGGAATGACCAGTTGCTTGATATCTTCAATTCTGGTACCAGACTGATAGATAATTGTCCATGGCTTCTTGATCACTTCTGGTAGCCTTGTAGGTTGACCATTCCTCAAGTCATCAAACAGACTCTTGCTGTTGTCATTTTTCTTCTCAATGAGCTCTAGTATGGCATCTATCTCTGAGTGCTTTAAGTCTTGTAGAATCTGGTATGTTAGATGCCATATCTTTAGTTTGGACACCATCACTATCTCCTTGACCCATAAATTGTTGACTTGCTTGGGGATGACAGTGATGTAGTCTATCTGCTTCTTCACCTCCCTCAGATAAAACTGAGTGTCACCAACCTGTTCCCTTATGGCTTTCAGAAACTCCAAGAAGGCTTTATCATGATAAACATTGGAGTTAGCAACTTCTTGTAGCTTGGCCTCAGTAACAACTTTGACTTCTACAGGCTTGGCACTCTCAGATATAGAGATTTGAGGTTTGTCAGATGGCATACTCCCTGCAACCACTGTGGTAGTTATGGATTGCTTTTGTCCTCCAGGAGTAGTGATGTGCACAGTTGGTAAGGTGACAACTGGCAAGATAGATGGAGGCTCATCTACTTTGGCTTTTCCCTTGCCAGGCACATTTTCTAGAGACTTAGTAGCCCTTTGTTGTCCACCTTCTTTGAATACTATGCCTTTCTCCCTCTTTGGCTCCCCCTTTGAATTTGAGTTCCTAGCCTTCTTCTCCCCCTTAGGCTTGTTGTCAGGCACAGAGGCTGTAGAGATGTCCTTTGGGATTGAAGATTCATCAGGTAGAGGGAGCCCCATATGCTTCATCATTGCAGCTAACATGGATTGTTGATGCAGAAGGACATCAGCTGTGGTGGATGCTTGAGTGTCCAACTGATCATTTAGCAATGCAACCTTTTCTGTGAGATGAGCATTGGTCTTGGTGAGAGTAGCTACCTCTTGCTCAAGAGAGTTGACCTTAGTGAATAGCTCATTGGCCTTAAAACCAGATAAAGATTGATCTTGCAGTCTCTTCACTTCATATTTAGACAATTCATGCACAGGAACATCAGTCACTAGCCTATCTCCATAGAGATTCTTGAACATTATCCTCAGCATGGCATTGGCATCTGTAGTCTGGTCAGATAGATTCTGAAATTTATGCCCCAGACCTGTGACAGCATCTTTTAGCACAGCCAGCCCATTGTCCATCTGAGTGCAGGTAGAGTTGCAGTGTTTGATGTCCTTGAACACACTGTCCAGTTGAGGAAATTTAGCATCAAAGGCCCTCTTGACTTCTGCTACTGAAGTGGCTGTCTTATCACACACCCTGTTGACTTCAGTTTTGACTCCCTTGCCAAGATAGTGTGCAGCCTTGAGGAAACCCTTGTAGGAGTCATTTACAGCTTCATACACTTCACCAGGTGACATGGATTTTGCATTGGAGCCCAGTGAAGTGATGTATTCCTCCCTGAGATACTGAAGTGCTTCATCGAGAGTAATATCATATTTTCCTTGCAACCAGGCATCTATGTTGCCATCTCTCTCAGCATCATCAATGATCTTTGACTTCTGCACCTCCACATCATCCCTATGGCATAACAGAATAGCCTCATAGTCTGGATTGGGCATGTCTGCAGTGAGAAGGTGCTGAGCAATCTTTGTGAACTCAGGAATCTGATCCACAATTAAGCTTTGAAGTGCTTCAACCGTCAATTGTTGTGGAACAGACCCTGATCCTGAAGCACTGTCATGTTGCACAGGCTTCAGCCATTTTGACATAAAGTCAGAGCTAGAGCTAGGCAAGCTAGTCTCCTCAGTTACAGATGCAACTTCTGTAGCCGGATGGATGGACTCTACTACTGGTGTCTCCACAGACGTGGGATGAATTACACCAGCAGTTGACACAGGCACAGAGTCTCTAGTAAAAACTAGGGAAACCTCTGTGTTTGTGATGGTGTCATTAGGATATGCCTCAGCATGCATTCCCTCACCATCTAAATGTGGGTTCTGAGTGGTGAACAAAGTGTCATGCACTAAGTCACTTGAAATTATTGGCTCATCAAGAGAAAAGAATTCTTGATGATCAATACCTTGCATCTCAGTTGCCTGAGTTGCAGGTTCCAAAGAAATTTCAGAGATAGATTCTGGAAGAGAAGTGTGTTTTAGAGTAGATTTTGGCAACTCCCCCTGAGAGATAGAGGGAGTTTCAAAAGTGATGTGCTCTCCACTCAGTGTTGTGCCAGCCTTATCACTCCCATGTGCTGACTCTATACAAGAAGGTGCATTGGGGAGGATGCTTGATTCTATAGGTGCACCCTGTTGAGAGGATACACCTAGTGAGCTGTGTGCCCCTGATTTTACAACTTCAGCCATTTGTGTGACTGAGGAGGTGGTCTTAGTTTTCTTCTTCTTTGTTCTGTGTAAGGGTGACTCAGGTTCCTCACTTCCTAGACCTAATTCAACAGCTAATGCTGCTTCAGACAAGATATTTAAAGGTGCAGACATTACTTCCTTTCTCTTCTTTTTACTAACATCACCCTTTTGAGAGGATGATGCAGTTGGCTCAGTAAGAGGTAGAGTGTTTGGTTGAGAGGGTTGGTTAGCAGGCCCTGGGTTAGCATTTTGTTCTACTTGCTTGGGCTGTGCTAACTTAGATTTTGCATCAAATGTTGGCATGTTGTGGGGGTAAGTCTTAAACAAACTCTCCATATGGGGAGTTATGTTCAGTCTTACATCCACATCATTCCTAGTTTCCAAGTTACCAAAAATGAGTTTGGTCATGGACTTAGGATAGCCTATTTTATTTTTATCAATCCCAGGCAATTCAATCAATGAAGCATTTTTATAATTAAGTACAGATTGAATAAAGCGAGGGAAGAAAATATCAGTACCTCTCTTGGTTGTGTTCTTACCAAGTCTCCCATATAATTCTTGAAGTATGATTTGGCCAACATCTATCTTCTTTCCATAGGCCAGAGCATATCCAATTTGCTGCACAGGTGCACTGATTTGGTCAAAGCTTGATTTCCTGGCAGTGAAGACTTGGAGAAGAGTTGCAAACACATAACTCCACTCCTTTCTCAGATTCTTTCTGTTTAGTTTTCCAAGGTTAATCCCATCTGAGTAGTTTATGAACTCAAAGAATTCCTCCAACTCTGCGTTAGTGGCCATTCTGTCAAATGACTCTTGTTGTAGGCCTAGTGCTTGGTTCATGTCTGCAGTAGTGATAGTGATTTCCTTATCTTGAACCTTGCAGTAAATGACATATGAAGTGATTGCGTTTTCCAGGGCTACAACCTCCACAATAGCAGTACTCCAGAATTGTTCCAGAATATCTAGATATAGAGTTGGGTTGGCTGAGAGTGCATCCTTGATATATGACTCAGCCATCCATTTCACAAAGCACTTGAAATTTGCATTGGGTGCTTCAACATCACTAGTGAGAGCGATGAAGTTGGTGTTGAACTTTACTGTTGCCATTTGTGTAGAAGAGAGAAAAGAAATTGAAGTTTGAAGAAGAAATTTGGCTTTTCGTAGCTAGGGTTTCAGGGGTTTAGAGAGTGTAGATGCTTGAGAAATCGAATGAAATGAATCGAATAGATGTGAGATTGTATAAGTATGAAGTGCTTGAATTGTCGATTAGCAGTTTTGTATCGACAAGTCAGGCATTCGAGAAGTAGAAAACAACTATTCGAGAAGTCAAGAATGGCTTAATCGATAACTCAAGCAGATAGAAACTCACAGCTGGCAGTTATCTAACTTAGAAATAATTCTAAATTAAATAATATGTGTTTTTATGAGTGAATTAAACTTTTAGACAAAAAGTCCAAAATCGATTAAAATTCAGCGAGAATTCAGCCTTTTCAAATGATTCGAGAACTCAAATATAGTGTTCGAGAACTCAGTCATTCGAGAACTCAGTTACTATATTCGAGAAGTCAATCATTCCTCTATTCGATATCTCAGAAAGACTCTATTCGAGAACTCAAGAGTACTCTAATGAGACTTATTAGAGATGTCGAATAGTGAATCATTCGAGAAGTCTGACTTATCGAACTATACCCATCACTCATAAAAATTTGATTTTCACTATCTTTTTAAAAATTTACCAGACATATTCATTGAAAAATATCCTAGCAAATTAAATAGTGATTTTCTCAAAATTTCATAGAAATTTTAAGTTAATAAAAATATGATTTTCAACATATGCAACAGATTTGAAATATTTATAAATCATATTTCAGCCAACACTTACTCCAAAAATATTGAGGATTTAGATAAAGTAAGTGTTTACTGCTGCAACAATCTAGATTGATGTATTCACTTAGCCAGAATCTGAAGAATTCAGCATTCCAATTTCACTTACCAACCTTGTGAAGGTGGCTTCATCTAATGGCTTAGTGAATATATCAGCTAGTTGTTTATCTGTAGAGACATAATGCAACTCAATGGTTCCATTAGTTGCATGTTCTCTTATGAAATGATATCTGATGTCAATGTGCTTTGTTCTAGAATGATTGACAGGATTGGCAACTATAGAGATTGCACTTGTGTTGTCACACATGATTGGAATTCTTTCCAACACAAGTCCATAATCTCTAAGTTGATTTCTAATCCAAAGCACTTGAGCACAGCAACTTCCAGCAGCTATATATTCAGCCTCAGCTGTAGAAGTTGACACAGATTGTTGCTTCTTGCTATACCAAGAAACTAACCTTTGTCCAAGAAACTGGCAGCTTCCTGAGGTGCTTTTCCTATCCACTCTGCATCCAGCATAATCAGCATCAGAGTAGCCAACCAGATTGAACCCTGTGTCCTTAGGGTACCATAATCCCAAGTTAGGAGTGCCCTTCAGATATCTAAAGATCCTTTTTATTGCAATCAAATGTGATTCCTTTGGATTTGATTGAAACCTTGCACACAAGCATGTAGCAAACATGATGTCTGGCCTACTTGCAGTGAGGTAGAGTAGAGAACCAACCATGCCTCTGTAGACTGAGATATCTACTCTCTTGCCTTTAGCATCTTCATCCAACTTAGTGGCAGTGGCCATGGGTGTCTTGGCAGGTGAACAATCTTCCAAGTCAAACTTTTTCAATAAATCCTTGATGTACTTGGTTTGACTGATAAAGATACCATCCTTCCTTTGACTGACTTGCAACCCTAGAAAGAATGTCAACTCTCCCATCATACTCATCTCATATCTGCTCTGCATGAGTTTAGAGAATTTCTCACACAGTTTCTCATTTGTAGAACCAAAAATGATATCATCCACATAGATTTGAACTAGGATCATATCATCACCATGCTTCTTGTAAAACAGTGTCTTGTCCAATGTGCCTCGAGTGAATTGATTTTCAAGAAGAAATTGTGATAGAGTATCATACCATGCTCTTGGAGCTTGCTTAAGTCCATACAGTGCCTTAAGCAGTCTGTAGACAAATTCTGGGAAATGTGGATCCTCAAAGCCAGGTGGTTGTTGCACATAAACCTCTTCTTCCAACTCTCCATTTAGAAATGCACTCTTGACATCCATTTGATAAACTTTAAAGTTTGAATGAGCAGCAAATGCCAAGAATATTCTAATGGCTTCCAATCTAGCAACAGGGGCAAATGTCTCATCATAATCAATGCCTTCCTGTTGAGAGTATCCTTTTGCAACCAGCCTTGCTTTGTTTCTTATTATTACACCATCTTCATCCATCTTATTCTTCAGAACCCATTTTGTTCCAACAATGGTTCTATTCTTTGGTGCAGGCACTAGTTCCCATACTTTGTTCCTTTCAAATTGATTCAGCTCCTCTTGCATGGCAATAATCCAATCTGGATCCAACAATGCATCATCAAGTTTCTTAGGCTCAACTTGTGATAGAAAACATCCATAGAGGCACTCATTTTGAGTTGCTCTCCTAGTCCTTACTCCTGCATTAGGATCTCCAATGATTTGCTCTGCAGTGTGTGATCTATCCCATTTCCTTGAGTGTTCAGCTTGATTTCTCATCCTTGATGTTGCTTCATCATCCTCATCATGATCATCCTCATTTCCTCCCCCTGTGAAGTTGCCATTACTCACAGGTGTGTCTTGGATGCTTGTTTCTTCACTATTGATTGGCACAAATTCTTCTCTTGTATCCTTATTCACTTGAGTTTGTTGAACTTGAGTTTCAACTCTAGTTCCAGTCTCTTCATCAGAATCATCTAGATTATCAAACTTCAATGGATCTTTGTCTTCATCATTGGCTTCTTCTAGTCCAGGTAGCTTGCTGTCATCAAATGTTACATCTGTGCTTTCCATAACTTTCTTTTGACTGATGACATAAACCTTGTATGCAATTCTTTCCATAGAATAGCCAAGAAAAATTCCTTCAAATGCTTTTGCATCAAACTTCCCAACATATTCAGAATTGTCCTTAAGTACAAAGCATTTGCTTCCAAAAGTATGAATATACTTTAGTGTAGGCTTCTTTCCAGTCATCAAGTTGTAAGGAGTCTTTCCAGTGTTTTTGTTGATGAGGGTTCTGTTCTGAATATAGCATGCAGTGCTCACAGCCTCAGCCCAAAAACATGTGGGCATCCTTGCATCAAGTAACATTGTTCTAGCAGCCTCAATTAGAGTTCTATTCTTTCTCTCAACAACTCCATTTTGTTGTGGAGTCCTTGGAGCTGAGAATTGCTGAGAAATGCCATTCTCTTTGCAGAATGCTTCAAGTGTGGCATTTCTGAACTCTGTTCCATTATCACTCCTCAATGCAATCACACTTGCATTGTTTGCCTTTGCTTCCTTGTCAACTTTCTTTATATGCTCAATGATTACTTGTGGAGCCTCATCTTTTGATGCCAGAAATTCTACCCATGTATACCTTGAAAAATCATCAACCATTACCAGGGCATACTTCTTTCTTCCAAGTGACATTATGTTGACAGGCCCAAACAAATCCATATGGATAAGTTGTAGTGGCTTGGTTACAGATGTCACTGTCTTTGACTTGTGGCTTGATCTCTTCATTTTTCCTTTTTGACAAGCCTCACACACTCCTTCTTGGCAGAATTCAAGTGTGGGCATGCCTCTCACTAACTCTCTTTTGACTAGAGAATTAATGGCCTTAAAGTTCAGGTGTGATAGTTTCTTGTGCCACAGCCAACAATCTTCATTTGATGCTTTTGAGTAAAAGCAACAAATTTTGTCCTTGTTTGCAGAGTCCATATTGGCTACAAACAGGCTTCCCTTCCTTACTCCAGATAGAGCAAAATCACCAGTCTTCTTGTGGGTGATCAAACATTCATCTTTGTCAAAATTCACCTTGAATCCTCTATCAGTAAACTGACCAACACTTAACAGATTATGCTTGAGCCCCTTGACTAGTGCTACATCTTCAATGATGACATTTCCAACTTTCAGCTTGCCATATCCCAATGTGTTACCCATGCTGTCATCTCCAAAAGCAACCATTGGGCCAGCCTTTTCCTCATACTGTGATAGCAGGGCCATATCACCAGTCATATGATTTGAGCATCCACTGTCCAAAATCCACATGACCTTCTTTTCACTTTCTTTGCCCTGAGAATCAGATGAAGATGAGTCATCCTTGGAGTTGGCCATCAAGGCATAATTGCAGAATTCTTGTTCTTCTTCATCACTCTCAGAATCATCCCAACACTTTCCTTCAGCTATGTAGGCCTTACCATGTGTCTGCTTTTTCAGAAGGGCCTCATACTTAGCTTCTAGCTCAAGAAAATCTCTATCCTTCTTTTTAGGCTTCTTGCATTCACTGGCAAAATGCCCTAGGTCATTGCATCTATAACACCTTACAGATGACCTATCCACATAACCGGTTTTGAATTTATTTCTGTTTGGTTTCACAGGTGCCTTGTTCTTGTAAGCTGAATGGTTTTGGGTTTTGGGTTTGAAGGGTTGATTTCTTTTAAATCTGATGTTTGGAAATTTTCTGGCCATGAAAGCATATGAAGTATTTTCCATCCCATCAAGTTCTTCCAGAGTGTAAAACTCCTCTTCTTCTTCCACCTTTTCCTCAACAGGTTCACTTACCCCAGCTTCAGTTTCTTCATCATCTGCCACCTCCTCTATCCTCAGTTGACTTGTAGATGCTTCTAGGTCCAGAATGGATTTGTTGACAATCAAGGCACATGATGTGTTTATCATCCTACCTTGGTTGGCTTGGATAGCCCTCTTCTGAAGCAACTCAAGTTCATGAGTCTTTAGGACTCCATAGAGTACATCATAGGTGACTTTGTTCAAATCTCTCTCTCTTAGAGAAATGACTCTTTGCTCCAGATGATTTGGTGAAGACAACAGAAATTTCATATTTAACTCCTTGGTGCTGTAAACCTTTCCATTCATCTGCAACTCAGTAACTAGCTTGTGAAACCTTTCAAACATCTCAGTAATGCTTTCCTTGGGCTGTGCCATGAAAGCTTCATACTGTGTGACCAGTATCTGTTTCCTGTTTTCTTTAACCTCATCAGTCCCTTCACACAACACCTCAATGTGATCCCACATCTCTTTAGCAGATGTGCATGATGCAATGTTTGCAAACATTGACATATCCATGGAATCAATGATTAGCAACATGAGGTGACTGTCAAGAGCAACCTTCTCCCTTTCTGACTCTGTCCACTTTGATGGATCCTTGGCCTCATAAGTTCTAGGGATTGTTAGGGTTCCAACAGTCTTCTCTGGTATCTCTTGTTGTGGAACAAAAGGACCATTCTTGAGAATCTCAGGATACAAGGGATGAGAGGCTTTGATGAACAACATCATCTTTATCTTCCAGAGGTTGAAGTTTTCTTTATCAAACTTAGGGACCTTCACTGTTCCTGTAGTCTTTGGTGTATTCGAACTCATGATCGTTTCTCTGTTTTTGAATAAACAGCCCGCTCTGATACCACTTGTTGAGTATTGAACACGGTAAAAGAATACAGAGGGGGGGGTGAATGGATTCTTGAACTTTTCTTGGGTTGAGTCTGTGTAGCAGATAAGTGCCTGTGTGTGCAGAAGTTAAGGTGCGGATAAATAAACAACACAAGACACAATATCACTTTAATCTAATGTATATTAGATAAAGGTTGCTACAATCTGTGAATACAAATGGTAGTATTCTCAGCTTCGTTTTTCTCAGAGAGATATAGCTTACAGTGTATGAAAAACTTGACTCACAAAGTTACTAAGTTATGAAGTGAGGCTGTGTCCTTATAGAACATGGAAACAGCCTGCTTACTACAAATAAGGTAGCTAAACAAAATTACTTTCTGGTCTGTCTATCCTTTTTGAGTAAGAGTCCAAACGGTTACAGATTTGACTTTGCAAAGCCTGTTTAGATCCACTTCTTTAGCTCCTTGTCTCTTCTATATCTCTCCAAGCTTCCTTGTAGGCTTTCCAGAGCACGTTACAGATTGTGGTCCATAAAGTGCATTGGCTTGTTGCAGGTTTCTGACTTGTACAATTTCTTCAGTATTTTGTCTCCAAGAATGTATTCGAGAAGTGACTAAGTAAGTGATTCGAGAACTAGAATTGACTTGATCGATAACTCTGAGTTCTCGAATACTGTTATAAAGACATATCGAACCACTTCTCGAATAGCTCTTTTTCACCAGGATTCCTTGAGTTGTCGAATAGAGCATTTGACTTATCGAATCCTCGAGTTGTCGAATAGCTTTCTGAGTCTTTGAGATATCGAATGGAACTTTGACTTGTTGACTCTTTGAGAACTCGAATACCATCTTGACTTGTTGACTTCTTGAGTTCTCGAATAGAGTAGTAGACATATCGAATCCCTGAGATATCGAATGAGATATCGAACAGTGTATTCAGAGATATCGAATAGTGTCTTGAGATATCGAATCTCTGACTTCTCGAATGCTGGACTTCTCGAATAGACAAGTATACTTCTCGAATTGGTACTTAGGCAAATTCTTCATTTCTTCAAATCCCAACTGTGATTATTTGGCAGTCTTTAACTCCTTGCTTGAGGCATGAACCATGGAACTTCTTTCAAGCATTATTCTAGACTCTATTTGTACAGTTACACAACTAGGATTTGATGCCTATTACAAGTACAATACAAACAGAAACTCTACAACTAGAGGTTCCCTCAGTTAAGAGGTCATGTAAGTAATGCAAAGCATTACAAACAATTAGGCTTGTTATTAGATGTGTACAGGCATGCCTCTGTAACTAACATATATATATATATATATATATATATATATATATATAGGGTTGGACTCCATAAAGAACACTTTAAATAAAGAACAACAAAGAACACCTCATATCTAATAGATCCATTGCCCCTGGCGGGGCCACCCAATACAAAAAGTTCTTATTTTTTTAGGCTCTATCCATCCAGCAAAAAAAAAAAAAAAATTGAAAATTTTACTGTTCATCGATGACGTCATCAGTGACGTCATCATGAACAGTAAAATTTTCAAAAATTTTTTTTTTATTTTTTTTGCTGGATGGATAGAGCCTAAAAAAATAAGAACTTTTTGTATTGGGTGCCCCTGGCGGGGCCAATGGATCTATTGGAATAAATGATTTTATAGTGTTCTTTATTGTTCTTTATATAAGAGTGTTCTTTATGGAGCAAAGGCCTATATATATATATATATATATATATATATATATATATATATATATATATATATATATATATATCCTTTTTGCATGTATCTTAAATCAGGTATAAGATCATTGGACATTAACCAATTGGAAGATCAACTTTTGTGTGACAAATAAGTGGTATCATAAACTTTAAGAGGATAAAACTTGATTGTATTGGAAGATTAATTTAAGAAACATAATAATAACATAATATTTTGGTAATGATATAACATATCATTCACACATATTTAGTACAAATTCTTCTCCTTAATTTTTGATACATTGATTCGACATTGTGATTGATTGATAATGATAACAAAATGTTTATTTTTGGTAAAGATACAAGATATCATTTACACATTTTTTGTACTAATTTAATTTAATAAATTATATAATTTTCAGTATCTGAACATTTTCTATCGGCTTAAAATGTGTGCCATCATTATACTTGGATGACGAATATTTTCTGCATTTTTATGGTTTTGGTTTAATTGAATAAACTTGCTAATTTTATTTTAATTAATATTTCTGGAATCTTATTTAGTGAATGTTTTTAGTTAATGTCCAATTAATAATAAAAAATATGGTCGTCTATGTATACATTTTAATTTTAATTCACTTAATTTTGTATAAATAAGTTCCACTTATTTTGTAGATAATGGTCGATTAGATCGCTCCCTTAAAAAAAAATCAAGTCTTTTATGTGATAAGAGATATAAAATTAAATTTAATGGAGACATGATATGCCAATCAAAATAAAATAAAATTAATTGCATAATTTAAGCTCTATAAGAATCTTATCTTCCTTTTAAAAGATTTAAAAATTATTGACGATATATATAAGATAAGTATGCTTATGCTCATTAATTTTACAATCAGTGGGATATTATAATAAAGTTAATTACATCAAATTTATGAATAGAATTGCAACAATCAATTACTTGCATAATTTAAGCTCTATAAATATCTTATCTTCCAATTAAAAGATTTCAAAAATGGTAACAATATATATATATAGATATAATACGATTATGCTCATTAATTTTGCAATCATTGGGAGAATATAATAGATGTTTAATATTGCAATAATACTGAATTGATGATATCATATTTGTGTGAATAAAATCTTAAAAATCAATTACTTGCATAAATTAAACTTTATCAATATATTATCTTCCAATTTTACTTTACATATCAACTAATAGAATAATAATAGAATATTATGCATTAATCATATTGTTATTTTACCCTACTTTTTAGCAAAAAAATTACTCTACCATCTCTATCATTACCTCTAATCTCTTTTTCCAATCATATATTATAAATACGACTCTTTGTAAAGCCATTGGAAAAAAAAAGTAATTCATATTATAGTTAACAATCAAGTATGTAAACATTGTAGAATAAAGTAGTAAGATTACATCTTTTCTTTCACATCTATATATATATATATATATATGTGTGAATGCCAGAAGACTACTCAAACCAACCATATATAATGTTTCATGTTTGCATGCAGATATGAATGTTCATCAGCATCTTACATCACTGGACAATACCAAAATAACTTGGACGGTAAAGGTCTGAGTTACTAGAATGTGGGAAACAACCAATGGTGTAGGTGACATCGTCCTACATAATTTGATTCTTCTGAACTGTGAGGTATGTTTCATTCTTTTTTTTCAGTCTATGTATCTCTTTTACATAATCAAAATTCTATGGATGTTGTTAATATAACAGAATACTCGAATGCATACAATGGTTATTCCCGCTATATGGCAATTATTTTCTAATGTTTGCATCAAGGAAGCTTATGCAAAATCATTAATATTCGCGTGTGGACATCATTTGGTCATTATAGACCTGCATATCCATTGCAGAAGATCATGATTTTTCTAAATTCAACCGTAGTGAATGTTTTGCCTGAAGATATTGTCTTTTCGATGCACAAGTTTGATATAGTCCAAGTTAGAGATCTGCATGATCATTCAACTGATTTTCTAGCAGAAGAGAAGCTACTATATTCCACAGGTTAACTTAAACTCTAGGCTCAACTATTTTACTAATTGCGGGTGAACAAAATTAGTCATACTTTACTATTGTAGATATTATTGGAGTCACGGAAAACCTTCAGCCAGTTGAGATGATTCAAACAAGATTTGGCCGAAAACAAGTTGTAAAATTCACAATTTCTGATGAAAGATAACATTTGTTTCATTATCTATGCGTAGTATTTTTTTATCTCCCGAAAAAAGTACATTTATATCATTCATAAATTACAAATCAGTAACTTATTTTGTTTTTTGTTCAAAACAGGGCAGCACACGCAGTTTCCTTTTTTGGACCCCTCGATTCAAACACAAAGTAATTATATAATCAACCGAATTTGGAACTCCAAATAATTTTGATATTGGCAAATACTAGAGTTACCAAGTATAAGGGTAAATATTTGTTATGCCATAATTGAGATGGGAAAAAAATGTTATTAAATTGGTATTAAATTATAAATTTAACCAAATTTACACCTCTTGTTATTAAATTGCTTTTTTTTGGCACATTGGACACTTGTGTTCTGTTTGCATTCATCTTCTTTTGTTGCACCTCACGCCATTCACTTATCTGCCTCCTACTCCAATCCATTGCTACTGCTGGACTCAGCACCTTGGCATCCCAGATCACCTTGTTTCTGGCAAACCATATAGCCCATCCCAGATCTTCTTGCCTCTGGCAAATCATATAGCCCAGAAGACTGATGCAATTTTAATTATCACCTCACGAGGCTCACTGCTAAGCCGTTCCAAAAGCCACAACGGAGCTGATACTACTAGAGACATGTCATATTGGAGACCACTGGACAATTATTATCACCTTAATATTTTAAATATTTTAAATTTTGTTTAAATTTTGTTTTTCGATTGGAGTTCTTCATGCCCATTTAAGTAGGTTTGATTGAATTCTTCATGTTCTTGTCAAACATCCTATCGATTCACATGGTTACATGCCCATTTAAGTGTCTAAATTCTAATAGTGCAATATAATACTTCAATGTACAATCTTGAATATGGTCTTTTCTTCCCACCTCCCAATAAAAGAATTTAAGTAAATAATCACAACAGCATATTTAAAAGTGAGAATGCTCACTCAAAATCAGATTATAATTGTGTTCTACACAATAATTTACAAACAATAATATATGCCAATGAAGAATCGGAGCAACTACAAGCCTGGTGCCTGAAAACTGAAGAGTGTGTGCGGAGGCTCCCAGATAATCAACAGCACGTCATTTCTTAGAGTTACCTTCCAGACATTAGGTTGACCATATCATGGTTTTCGAAAAATGAACCAACATCCCAGTCCCCTGTTGAGGACGAGAGGGTCATCAGCGCGACAACAATAGATCTCATACTTGGTCGCAACTGGGGATTTTCAAGTGTGCAAGCTCTCGCTAGCTGAGCCAACTGCCAATCAAAAGGACCACAAAGAACTTTGTAAGACTACATATTAATCAAGAAGTAAAATGGCAAAAAAAGAGCTGTTTTACAGTTTATCATGCAGTTTATTACAGTTATAACATAATGCTTACCTTGCGGACAGAGTCTATAGGGCGGTCATCTCCAAGTCTAGGGTCCACCAGTTTGCTGAGGCCTTCTACAGGATCCGGCTGATTAAAAGCTTCCTCAAACTGAAAAGTATCAAGAGCAAATTAAGAGTAGCTTATATAGTACCTGTAGCGAATGACATAACTAGTTTCAGAAAGTCTTTTGTCCCAAGTAAAAGGAAAGAACTTGCCATTGCAACGAGCCCTTTTGACTCGGCAGCAGAATCATTTCCCCTAACTATTGCATCTTTAGCTGAAATAAGCTCATAAAGAACAACCCCAAAAGCATAGACATCAACTTTAGGAGAGACATCACCGTACTGAGCATATCTGCGCCCATGAAATGTGAAGTATAAATTACTAATTTTATATCAGTAAGGCAATAAAGCTAGAAACAGATCTTATACTAAAAAGCGAGAGCGATCTGGTGAAAGAAAAGCAACTCATTTGTCGAAATCCAAATATTCAGATCGTGCATGAATTCCTGACTAATTACTTCACTAAATATGAATCAAGAATGATAGAAACAATGTGACTATTCCCTGAGCCCTTAACCCTGTCAGATTTTACCATATTATGATTAGTCGGAAACAGCTAAGCATTGGGGCAAAAGTAGAAATGATCTGAATCCAGATTAAAGAATGAGATGGGAGGTAATAGGGATTGATTATTGACCCTTTTTTAGAAGTATGAAGGAACACCAAAAAACGATAGCTCAGATAGCAGGTCACATGCTGGTCTGACGTAAATTGAAGATTTTATTAAGGACCTGGCCTCACATTACAGGATTACTGTAATTTTTCATTCATCATATATATTTAAAGAAGTTAAGATTGTTAAGTATACACGGAGGGTGGGGGGGTGAAAATCCGAACCCATGACCTTAGTCATAGAGAGGGGAAGAAGGAGCCTTGCCACTATGCTATCAATGAAACCTCCACTATTGAATTTTTGAATCTTAAAATAAAAATCAGAAAACTTTAATCGAAGAAATTCATATTCAATAAAAACAGGAGTACGAATTAGGAAGTAGATGAAACGGATTAATCAGAACGAAGGTATTACAACATTATAATGTCAACTCAAAACAAGAATTACAGTTGAACACATAAATCATAATACAGTGACTACACATGTTAATTATCCAACAAAACAAAAAATTAAAGAGAAATGTAATATGTTTTATCATTTCCCATTCCAATCATGTTGTATGCATGAGTTCCGCTAATTGCCAGGCCAGGAATAATATGATAAATATAGTAAGGTCAGTCCACACCAGTTCTATGTCAAAGAATTTTAGTTTAAAGAAGAGAGTTTGGTATATATTTATCAGCGTAACAAGATTCCTGAAAACTAAACTGATAAATCAAATTAAAAATCGATCCTTTTACCAGCAATCCTACCAAGATTAATCTAGATAGAATTATTAACAGTAGAAAAAAGAAAGGCCCGTATCTTACTCTGGTGGCATGTATCCAAATGTACCAACAAGACGTGTGGGCAATGATGTACTTCCAACTTCCGTTAGTTTTGTCAATCCAAAATCTGCCACCTGCAAGTAAGAATTTCACTACAATGACATAACGCAGTGAGAAGGGATATAAGTAGCAATATAGCATAAAGAGTTTAGATGGTTGATTAGAGGTTGATAGAGCATAAATTAGTTTATAAGAAAAATGCCCCCAAGTACGACTTAGGGGGCCTACATGAGTACGTAGTATAATGGCATAATTGTGTATTATTATTATGTAAACTTCATGAATTTTAATTTAAAATCTATGTCAAGCTGTATCATATGTATAATAAAGAAAGTAAATACAAACTCTGTCACAACCTTTCCGCGGTAGTTTTTATCTATCAGAATATTTGCTGATTTAATATCACGATGGATATAAACAGGAACAGTATGTTCATGGATATATTCAAGTCCTCTAGCTGAATCCAAAGCAACTTGCACCCTGGTAGACCATGAGAGTGGAGGTCTTCCTGAAATGTTTGAAAAGGTGGGAAGAGAAGGGTGGGGGTGTACGTTAAGGTATATTTTGAGGTAATAGTATTACACGAACTGCATTCTGTAGACATATAATTACCTGAGCCTCGCAAATGTTCGCTTAAATTTCCATTCTCGATGAATTCATAGACTAGGAAAAGGGAATCTTCGACACAATAGCCAATTAAGCGAACCTGCGTAATAGTCATAGAGGTGTCAAAAGAACTATGCTGGAAAACCGGAGCAAGATGTAAACAATTACAAGAAATTAATCTTATTTGACATATTTCCTTTCGATTGTACAAGGCCCAAGGGCATAAGAATTAATTTGAATCAGGGATCTCATAGTGTGAAGCCTAGAGGACCACTTGTCCTCCCTGTTAAGCCTTCTATATGTTGATTCGGTAACAGTCATGTCAATGCACTAAACTTCAATCATTTACAATTCCAATTACATCTATGATTATACAATATAATCAGAAGTGGGTCTTTATTGATAAAAGCACAAGGAAAAGAAAAAATAACTCCAAAAACATTATTTTGTTATTTGAGAATTGAGATAGACTATTATTACTAACAATAATACAATAATGACCAATCTGACAACTTTTCTTGTTATTAAGTTTCGGGCCTTTGTAAGTTTGGTGTATGCACAAATATTCTTCAAGAATGCTCCCACAGCAGCACATGTCTTTCATTCACACCATACATGGCAAAACATGCACACATCTTACTAATGTTAGTCTAATAATTTGTGTCTCTCCCATCTAATGATTTGTGTCTCTCGCTATAAATGATATTATACGTGTTGTCTGCAGTCGATATATACAAAGACAACATAGCATCTAGAGCTACAGAGGGAAACACAAAATCAGAAGCTAAAAGGAAACATATGAAGAGGGACATTACCAAGTTCAGGTGATGAACATTCGTTAAAACCTTTAATTCAGCAAGAAATTCTTTTGAGGCTTGCATATCCATCTTTTTAATTGCGGCTTTCTGCACAAATTACTCTATTTGACATTAGTGTTCCACAAATTACGTTTACCATCATATAAATACACCTATCAAAAAAGTTCACTTGCAATTGCAAATCTGACAATATATCAACTTTACAAAAAACAAGGTGTAAACAGAATATCATACCCTCTTTAGCCAGCTTAGCAACCTTCTCAGGCTCAAGATAAAGTGATAAACACACTTGTCTACAGATTTTAGAAATCTATAAATAAATCACACCATTATACATAATATATAACCATAGAGCATGAAACCTTTCCAATATCTAGATCAGCACCCCTTATATTTTACATTACTCAACGTCAAGAGAAGATCTTAAAATATACATTAACTACTAGTTAAAAAAAACAGATCATTTGGGAAGACATATGTAGCAGAGCATATGGGAAGACATATATAGAAATATACTATGATTAGCACTCAAAATATGACAAATGATGGGTTCCAACAGTCTAATTAAGTGGTACATCTTTACGAGACATAAACCACTGCCGAAGGTCACAAACCTCGCCTCTGAGTTCAGCGTAGTAAACAGCACCAAAGCCACCTTGACCAATCTTATAACTAATGTTGAAGTCATTTGTAGCCTTTGCTAACTCTTCCAATGAGAACTCCACAGATTTATCCACACTTATGCCTGTCAAGCGTGGAGAAGGCCCAACAGAGGACTCTTCACCCTTAAGCAAAGTGCCACCAGGAGCTACACTCAGAAGAAGGTCATATCAGACTACAGCTACTGGTTAATTGCTGGACGAGTTGCACTTGCAAGAATACAAATACACAAATACAATGATAAGTCTGCATGACTGGTAAGTAATTGGGATGTAAAAAGAAATCAGCAAGAATTTTAATTATATTCTTAGTCAAATACAGACACTTGATAAAGTATTCGAGTGAAATGAAGAGAATTGGTCAAAATAGTCAGTGATACACTTGATATTAAAGATATGAAATATAAACAATCTAGTGCATATACCTATGTGCATAATCGTTTTGGACAAACATAGTCTATAATGCAGAAAATCATCATATTTATTAGAAACTGATCATAACTTAGCAAGCAAACAAAGGAATTTAATCAAATATAAATCCAATATTTATGTAAAACTGAACTAAGTTCTCACTAAATTTGGAATCCACCAGCAGAATCAAGAACATGAGATCCTCAGAAATCATAAAATTACAGCACCACTCCACTAAGAAGCCCCAAGAGATGCAAAAGAATACCTTCCACAACCAAAGCCATCTAGCATCTCCAATGTGACGCCCTCCAAATCCGGGGTCTAAATCCGGGGTCACCAACCAATCACAACTAAAAACAAATCAGAATGCGCAATTGACCCCGCAAACCAAAGATCGCAAACAGGTTATTGTATGAAACCAAGCAGCCATAACCCAAAAGTAAACTATTCACTTATTACAAACCATAAAATAAACTCAACTTAAATCCAGTCTAGTTCAGTTTTATTATTACATCCCATTTTATTGAAAACTCTATCTAGCGCCAACAGTAACGCACAAGTACCTGCACGGCCTGGGGTGCGGACACTCGGCTACTCTGTTCATCATGTCCATGAAAGCGGCTGGTGCATTAGTCAGTCCGAATGGCATAACTAAAAACTCGTAGTGCCCATATCTCGTACGAAATGTTGTCTTAGGAATATCGTGTGACTTGATCTTCAGCTGGTGATACCCCGATCGTAAGTCGATTTTGGAAAACCATACCGCGCCTTTTAATTAATCAAACAAGTCATCGATCCTCGGTAATTGGTACTTGTTTTTGATTGTCAGTTTGTTTAGCTCCCGGTAGTCAATACACAAGTTCCTTAGTAATTGGCTAAACATGTTTTTGATAGATACTCATTGAAAGGAAACGCGAGTAAAGAATATTTATCAAATCATGTCACCCAATCACTAATTCACTTGAATATTGAAAAATAAATGCATGCTGGATGGAATTGATACAACTTAACACTGCAAAAGTACTGCTGATATAAATACACACTCATAGTCATACATAACTGCTGATCGGGTTAACTGACCTCATATCATTCCTAGCCTATCCTATCAACTATAATGTCGGCTATGTACAACAAAATTTCCTACTTATTCTACTACCAGTCAGCTGTTAGTACACACATAGTACATTACACACAACTAAAACCAAACAAACCTAGATAGCGTCCTTCATTCCATGACTCTGCTCCACAGTACCTAATCCCAACCGGACCCTACCATCCCCTGGAGATCTGCTAACATCCTCCGAAGAATACGGTAGGCCTGGCGATAACGATAGCGCCTGATCACCTAACATCATCGCCTCCATCTCATAAGTACCAGCTGCTATCAGCTCCCTGAGGGTGTGACGAAGCTCGGTATCAGGAACAGGATGACTTCCCATCCTAAGCAACTCCACATTCTGCCCCTTCATTTAGTCATATGCCTACCATAACTGATGGTACTCACTAAACGGAAAGGTGCGTGGTGCACCGATATGGCCACTAGACTCTACCTCAACTCTGCCCATAACCTCATCTATCAAAGCCCGTACTCTCTCCTCTCTTGGCGGCATCTAGTGCCAGGGTATAACTGGTGGAAGTGGTATGTAGGGACCCTGCACTATGGGGTCTGACTGGTCCGTGAAGTCCCCCGGCATAAGGAATACTCCCACGGCTGCCACTGCACCGGATAGATGCAACTCAGGTACAGCGGGTGGCGCTCCTACCCCCTGCTGCTAGTCAGAAACAAATATCGGTACTGGAACTGGTGTTGGAGGGTCAATCACCGCAGCCTCCTCCTCAGGTGCCATTCCTAGATCTACCACATGGCTCGGTTCTCTAAGTACTGGTAAACCCATCCACTCACCTAGATAAACAGGAGGAACTGGTGGTACAGGAGACAGCGGCTCCATCAAAAAGTCCCAACCCATCTAATAGCCTAATCCCATCACTGGGTAGTCAGGATCCATTATAGCTGTAGTATATAGTAAGTCAACAGTTGGCATCAGAGCTGACAGGTTATTGCCCAGGAAGGATTAGGCAGATCACATGAGATAGGGTTACGTTCTTGTGTTACACATTGCGTTTGATTTT
This sequence comes from Kitagawia praeruptora, assembly GCA_037693485.1. NCBI lineage: Eukaryota > Viridiplantae > Streptophyta > Magnoliopsida > Apiales > Apiaceae > Kitagawia > Kitagawia praeruptora. Next base: position 145,970,873 of record CM075353.1, read on the forward strand.
AGTCTAAGCCTAAGTTGTGAGATGTTTGTGATATTATGTTACTGAGTTACGCAGGTTCCTATTGTGGTGACAGCACCGACACCAGTGATTGCACCTCAGCCTATGCCAGGCATAGAGCCAGTCACACACTCACACTACCACTGTTTCCACCTGTTGACTTACCATATACTACAGCTATTATGGATCCTGACTACCCAGTGATGGGATTAGGCTATTGGATGGGTTGGGACTTTTCGATGGAGCCGCTGTATCTTGTACCACCAGTTCCTCCTGTTTATCCAGGTGAGTGGATGGGTTTACCAGTACTTGGAGAACCGAGCCATGTGGTAGATCTAGGAATGGCACCTGAGGAGGAGGTTGCGGTGACTGACCCTCCAGCACCAGTTCCAGTACCGATGTTTGTTTCTGACCAGCAACAGGGGGTAGGAGCGCCACCAGCTGTACCTGAGTTGCATCTATCCGGTGCAGTGGCAGCCGTGGGAAATTCCTTATGCCGGGGGACTTCACGGACCAGTCAAATCCCACAGTGCAGGTCCCTACATACCACTTCCACCAGTTATACCCTGGCACCAGATGCCGCCGGGAGAGGAGAGAGTACGGGCTTTGAAAGATGAGGTTATGGGCGGAGCTGAGGCAGAGTCTAATGGCCATATCGGTGCACTACGCACCGTTCCGTTTGGTGAGTACCATCAGTTATGGGAGGCATATGACTATATGAGGGGGCAGAATGTGGAGTTGGTTAGGATGGGAAGTCATCCTGTTCCTGACACCGAGCTTCGTCACACCCTCAGGGAGCTGATAGCAGCTGGTACTTATGAGATGGAGGCGATGATGTTAGGTGATCCAGGCGCTATCGATTATCGTCAGGCCTACCGTATTCTTCGGATGATGTTAGCAGATCTCCAGGGGATGGTAGGGCCCGGTTGGGATTAGGTACTGTGGAGCAGAGTCATGGAATGAAGGACGCTATCTAGGTTTGTTTGGTTTTAGTTGTGTGTAATGTACTATGTGTGTACTAACAGCTGACTGGTAGTAGAATAAGTAGGAAATTTTGATAGGGTAGGCTAGGAATGATATGAGGTCAGTTAACCCGATCAGCAGTTATGTATGACTATGAGTGTGTATTTATATCAACAGTACTTTTGCAGTGTTAAGTTGTATCAATTCCATCCAGCATGCATTTATTTTTCAATATTCAAGTGAATTAGTGATTGGGTGACATGATTTGATAAATATTCTTTACTCGCGTTTCCTTTCAATGAGTATCTATCAAAAACATGTTTAGCCAATTTCTAAGGAACTTGTGTATTCACTCTACCAGATTATGGATAATCAACAACCATTTAGAAATCACGCGGGAAATGCGAATAATGATCAGAACTTTAGGGAGCAGGGCAATTTCAATATGATACAGCAAATGATGGAGCTATTCCGACAACATACCGAGAATCTCATTCGCCAGCAGCAGTAGCCGCCAGCACCCCATGCGGTAACATTTAAAACTTTTCAGTCTGTTATACCTCTAGAGTTCCAGGGGTCAGCGAACCCAGTAGAGGCCCGAGCTTGGTTAAAAGAAATGGAGAAAGCTCTCACACTGGTGAACGTAGAGGAGCATCAAAAGACCGAGTTCGTGAGCTACTTTTTGAAAGGGGAAACGAACTACTGGTGGGAATCCAGGAAGGCTTTGGAAGGAGCAGGAGTAACCACGTGGGCAAGATTCAAAGAGTTGTTTCTGGAAAAATATTTTCCCCGCTATATGCAAAATCAGATGGAGTTAAATTTCTGGAATTAAAACAAGAAGGCAGTGCCACTGAGTATGAGGCAAAGTTTAAAGAGTTATCCAGGTTTGTTCCAGACTTGGTTGATACTGAAGAAAAGCGGGCAAGGAGATTTCAACAGGGTCTGAAGACGTGGCTCCGCAACCGGGTAGCCGCTTTTGAGTTAACCACCTATTCGGCTGTGGTCCAGAAGGCAATGATTATTGAAGGAGAGAGTGACAGTTCCTATAAAGAAAGGGAAGGCAAAAGGTGGAAATTTAATTGTCAATCAGGGAGTTCGTTCCAGAGCAGGGTGCAAAACAACTTTAGTTACGGACCAGCATCCCAGCTTAGAGGCAATGGGGGACCAGGAAACGGAATCTAGAATTTTGGTAATCAAGGAAATCGATTTCCGAATAACAATCAGCAGCAAGGAAATCGGATTCCGAACAATAATCAACTACAAGGAGGGCGGTTTCCGAACAACAATCAACAACGAGGGATGCGACCACCCCTACCAACATGTGGAATTTTTGGAAGGAGTCATGAGGGTCCATGCAATCTGCCCAATATAGTATGTTTTCGGTGTGGCAGGAAAGGGCATTATGCCAACGTGTGTAATGCGCCAGCAGCTAGTGGTACTGGTTGTCAGAAATGTGGGAACAAAGGGCATCTTACTAAGGATTGCAGGATCAACCTTAATCTGGGAAGCCAGAATAAAGCAACAGGGTCAAGAAATGCGGGACAACCAAGGGCCCGGGTTTTCAATATGACTATGACAGATGCAGAGCAGAACTCCGATATTATTACAGGTACAATTTCCGTAAATTCTATTAATGCCAAAGTACTTATCGATTCGGGAGCTACTAAATCTTTTATTTCGGAACAGTTTGCGGGTAAGCTAAAATGTGAACGTCAGTTATTAAGTGAAGCTCTAGTAATAGAGATAGCTAATCAGGAGCGTATACCCGTTAAGCAAATATATCCACCTGTGATATCGAAATATCCGGACAGCATTTTCATGCCAACTTGATTCCTTTCAAGTTGGGGGAATATTTGAGGTTATATTGGGGATGGATTGGTTGACAAAATACAACGCCCAGATCGATTGTAAAAAGAAGGAGCTAAAGCTAAAGCTAGACAGGGATATAGAAGTGGTGTTTCACGGGCAAAAACAAGCGATGAAGCTCTTGACCATGATGCGATCCCAACGATTGTTGCGATAGGGATGTGAAGCATACTTAGCTTATGTAATGGATATTGATAAGGAAGTGCCGCAGATAGAACAAATTCCAGTAGTGAATGAATTTTTAGACGTGTTTCCTGAAGAATTACCAGGCCTACCTCCAGACAAAGAAATTGAGTTTGCTATTGATTTGGCACCAGGTACTGAACCTATATCAAAAGCTCCATACATAATGGCACCCGTGGAAATGAAAGAATTGGGCAAGCAACTACACGAACTACTAGACAAAGGGGTGATTAGACCAAGCATATCACCATGGGGCGCACCAGTACTATTTGTGAAAAAGAAGGACGGAAGCATGAGACTTTGTATTGACTACCGGGAGCTAAACAAACTGACAATCAAAAACAAGCACCCATTACCGAGGATCGATGACTTGTTTGATCAATTAAAAGGCGCGGTATGGTTTTCCAAAATCGACTTACGATCGGGGTATCACCAGCTGAAGATCAAGTCAGACGATATTCCTAAGACAGCATTCCGTACGAGAAATGGGCACTACGAGTTTTTAGTTATGCCACTCGGACTGACTAATGCACCAGCCGCTTTCATGGACATGATGAACAGAGTAGCCGAGTGTCAGCACCCCAGGCCGTGCAGGTACTTGTGTGTTACTGTTGGCGCTAGATAGAGTTTTCAATAAAATGGGATGTAATAATAAAACTGAACTAGACTGGATTTAAGTTGAGTTTATTTTATGGCTTGTAATAAGTGAATAGTTTACTTTTGGGTTATGGCTGCTTGGTTTCATACAAAATCCTGTTTGCGATCTTTGGTTTGCGGGATCAGTTGCGCATTCTAATTTGTTTTTAGTTGTGATTGGTTGGTGACCCCCGGATCTAGACCTCGGATTTGGAGGGCGTCACATCCAAGACCTCTTATCCATGTAGTGAAAATACCTAATTGTATACTGCATTCTATTGATTACTAGAGACATTGTGATTGATGTGGCCCTTACTCAAATAGTTCCTTTTTCAAAGATATTTTACTATGGTGGTCAAGGGAACCTGGTGTCTAAATTCTTAAGACAGTACAATATATCTGGTGAATATCACTGTCATATTAATTATGCAACCAGTAATTTAATTTTAATAGACAAACACAAGTTGGAAAAAAGAAAGAACAGAAAACTTGAGAATACCGTGAGTTGAAGGATCTTCACTTGCTGTTGAGAGCCTGATTTTGTTAACTTTCTTCTTTCTGTAAAATCCGAAATAACCTACAAGTAACAGCAACCCTACTACTGCTACTACAGCAATTCCAGCAATGCCTCCAGTGGAAAGCCCTGGTTCCGTAAAAATCAAACATAAGCTCAAGCATCATAAAGACTCCATACAATTATCTAATATCTCATATGTAGTGAATGAACAAAGTTAAATCAGCCAGCATAAAGGTTAGACCTCCTTTGCTGCAAAAGATAAACAAACAAAACCAAATCAGATGTTAATTTAGCCGGAAAATTTACCATGATAAAGCAAGTTATAATTATAGCACTCTCAAATCAGAAATATATATAAGCTACCTGGATTTGAGGGGTACAAAAGTTTCATTTTGATCTGCAAAAGAAAAAAGCAACTTTAGAAAGACATGTTCAAGCAAAACTAAGCGGGTGATAATTAAAGTACCTAGCATTCAGTTGCACTTACAAAATATCCATATAACTATCAGTATGCAAAACATTAAAAAACTAGCAACTAGCTTTTACAGAAACATACAGCATAACTGTAGACTAATAACTACCAAATGAATCTTCATACATATCACTACTAATCTAAAACAGATACTTAATTCTATCAACATTAAAACAAAACAAAATTTAAGTTCACGAAAACAGAAAAATCACCTCTGCTAATCTAAAACAGATACTTGATTCTATCAACATTAAAACAAAACAAAATTTAAGTTGCCAAAAACAGAAAAATCACCTCTGCCAGGAACATACACAATCCCTCTCCCCGCATTAAAATTAACACCAGGATTATACCTCCTCAACAAATCAGAACCATCCGTCCCCGAGCTAAAATTCACCTCCCTCACAATAGACTCCAAACTATCATTCGCCCTCAGCGGATACGTAACAAACAATCCATACTCTTTCGAAACCGTCTTATTCCCACACGAACAATTTACAGTAACATTGACAAAAGCATTAGTATCCGGAATATTATTAGGGTTATACGAATTAAACTCCTGCAACAAAGCACTAGTAGTCAAATTCGAATAAATCGTTTTCGCAATTGTGTCATAAGTATCGCCACTCCGAACCTTATAGCTAAAAACATGGCCTAAAAACTTCTTATTAATACATTCACAACTGAAAGGTATCTCGATTAGTATCCCGGACTGAATACTATCCTTATTAGGAATCTGCTCCTTGTTGTAACTTAAAATCTCGTCTATTTGAGTGTTGAAGATTTCAGATATTAAGGTGAGATTGTTCTTGTCCCAAACGTAGTAAGAGCCTAGAGCTAAGTCACAGCCTTTGGTGCACTGTGATTGTGTGTATACATACGTTGTTGTAAGTATCAAGAAGCATAAGTGGAAGTTGAAGAACATGATTGAGGATTAAACCCTAGGTTGCATTGGGAAATGTGAAATTGGGGGATGTCTGAAAGATATAGGAGGGTTGACTTTGAACAAGCAAGCGTTGACTGGTTCTTATGTTTGGGGAGGAATGGAGGATTGAGGTATTGAAGTGAGTTTGGTCGTAATGGAGGCGGTGGCGGTTAAGGATTGAATATATTTAAACGCGTCTTTCTGGCAAGTGTGTTCTGTTTTTGGAATATTTTTGTATGGTAAAAAATGTTCGTTTGTTAGTGGCGCGGTGAATAAGATCTATATATCTATATTATATTATACTCCCTCCGTCCCACCCATATGTTCACATATGGGTTCGGGCACGGAGGTCAAGGAAATATATAAAGAAAGGGGTGAAAAGTAAGAAAATTGAGTAAAGTGGTGGGACCCATAAATATATAATGTATAAAGTGGGTATATTGGAGGAGAAAAGTGAGTAAAGTAGTGGGACCCATAAATATATAATGTATAAAGTTTACTATTTTAGGAAATGTGAAGAATTGGATGGGACATCCCAAAAAGGAAAGTGTGAAGAAATGGATGGGACAGAGGGAGTATAGAGTAAAGTGCACTTTGTGTACCTGAACTATGTCGAAGACATCACTTGAAATATCGTATTTTAAAATATATCACGTGCAATACTGAACAAACGATTTACTTATACTTAGTGTACTACCGTCAACTTCTTCTAACTCTGTTTATTTTTAAAGAGGTATTCTTGGTATTCTCAATATTGTAATCAAAATGTTCCTCTCTCGATCTTCCCCATCGTCAAAGCTCTATACCATAAAATGCTTTCTCGGAAATCTTTGCTTCTTGCCTTCTTTCGCTCAAGAATCACAGTACAAATCCCTCTTTGTTCCCTTACTGTAAGCAAATCACCATTATCAATGCATATCAAATCAATTGAAAAGATAGATACAAACTATTGTATGTATATAATTGAATAATCAAGAATTGAAGAACTTCAGGTCGGATGATTCGGGTTGATTACACATTTTTGAGTTTACTTGAAGCAGCAAATCAAAGCAGTTGAGTTACTCTCTTATTTCCGCAAATCAAAGCAGCAAAGCCTGGTCTGGAGTACACCTCTTATTCCCTCTAAGATTAATTACCTGAGGTTCGCCAGTAAAGCGAAGTGGAACTCTAGAAAGATCAACCTCTTGTCTATGCACATTTTGATGCCACCAGTCACTCAACAAAAAAGTAAACTCTCCATCATAACTAAGTATTGGCTTCGGAACTGGTTTGGCTTTGGGAATCACTTCATTCACTGTAAGAGATCCATATAAACCCGCTGATCTTTGCATTCCATAGTGCCTGTGGTAGAAGAATGTTGCTGACTACAACCAAGCAGTAGTATGTCATAGTATAATTGCCAACTGAAGAATTCTTCTCTTTAATTTAGATTTCAATGAGAAGAAGAGAATATATTTATTGAGTTTTACCTTGTCAACTTTAAACCCGTAGACAAAGGTTTCCCCAGCGTTTATAGCACACTGAGAGATGGACGCAGTTCCATCAGCCCATGGCGTTCCAACCTATGGAACAAAATAATCACCATTAACCTTAGCAATGGGCCAATGATATTTACAGACAATTCTACAACTCTTCGAATGTATATATGATGTACTAGTAGCAGAATGAACTATATGTTCTACTTCTGAGCCCATCTTCAATAGCGGTTATACAAGCCTCATAGTCAGTGTTATAGTCAATCAGTCTAAGTATTTTTTGTTCGTTTCCTACATTTTAATCAATGACCACAACTCGTACTCTGTATAATATAAGTATGCTTTTAATGATACAGGAAATTTTATTATTCTTGTCCTAAATACAAGAGATATACCTTCAGATTATGCATATAATGCCTACTATATCAGTGGGACTTATGATCCTTCAAACCAGATGAGGTTCAATCAGACAGGGAATATGTATATTGTGCGGAGAAATGGTGGGATATTTGATCTCAATTCGAAAGCTCAAGGTTCATGGTCCTATTATAGAGCTACTCTAGATTTTGATGGAGTTTTTTTCCTATATTCTTACCCCCAAGGAATTTACTGGAAACCCAAATTGGACGGCTGTCTGGTCTCAGCCGGAAAACATTTGTATTGACCTTCGAGCAGATCAAGGTTGCGGGGCTTGTGGATTTAACAGTGTTTGCAGACTTTGAGATTATGGGAGGCCAACCTGATTACGAGCAACTAAAGTCTGTGATTCTGGTGAATGACCCGTGAGTTGTTATCGCATATGATTCCGGTGAATGAACAGTGTGATGATGATGATGATAAGAGAAGAAGAAATGAACAGCGAAAAAGACCGTTTTGCCCTTATTCTTATAACGGAGTTAGTCTCAAATAGACGGCAGTATACTAAGTGTAAGTAAATCGTTTGTTCAATATTGTCCATGATAGATTTTAAAATATGGTATTTCAAGTGGTGTCTTCAACATAGTTCAGGTACACAAAATACATTTTACTCTATTATATAATGCCCGACATCGGAAAGTTACCAGAAACATTTAAGATATTTTTCTTGAATTTTCGTTTTTTTGAATTTTTTGTTAAAATTATTTTCTTGCATTAAATAGCTATTAATGACATATTCATTAGTCATTAATTATACCTAATAAATATATATTAAATTTATTTAAAAAAAAAAAGGCAAAAGGTCACTTTGCCTACTGTACTATTTAAAAATTTCCACTTAGCCTACTGTAGTATCGAAGGGGTCATTGTACTTTCCTTTTTTTCTCTTTACCCCATCGCCGTCAGTCAAACATTGGCTCCGTCAGTTTGATTGTTAAAATGCTGACTGGGTGGCACAGTCAGCTTGCCACGTAGACGCCACATCAGCACAGCCTACTATTTTTATAAAAAATTTAAAAAAATCAAAAAAACTTAAAAAATTCATAAAATTCATAAAAAAATTATAAAACTTTCAAAAAAAAATCGTAAAAAAATTATAAATTTTTTAAAAATCATAAATTTTTTAAAAATCATAAAAACTTTAAAAAATCATAAAAACTTTAAAAAAATCATAAAATTTCATAACAAATTATAAAAACTTTCAAAAAAATCATAAAAATTATTATTTTTACTTGATTTGGCTACCAGAATGTATAATCTACTTGGTGATTCATATACATTTTACTACCAAGCTTTGTTATCGTAAAAGTTGGGGGAACAGATGATGCAGCAGGTTTGGTAAGCATAAAATATGGAAAGTACAACTGACGATTTCAAAAATATCAACCAAAAAACATCCCAAGTTATGAAATCCCCCCTATACAAGGGAATTTAAATTAAAGAATAATAATATAACTTTATGTTCATGTGGCACAATAGACAAATTTGATGAACTTCATCACTTCCGACTCACAAAAACTCAAAACAATGCTGTATGAAAAAAATAAGAATGTTAATGCTACAACAGGCCCTCTTGCCCTTTTATCTACACACCACCATGAATGCCCTAGTAAACTCATTTAAACTATTGACAATTTCGTATAACACAAAACTAAACGCGTTGACCTGTCTTTAATTGTGCTGCTGAGTGACCTTCGGCAATTCTCAGGACAATCTTTACACATGTGGGGCTTAAACAATCCAACCGTAATTTTCACCTCAGTCGCAATCCAACCCACAAACTTCTAATACAATCGGGAATTAAAACAAACACCTTGTGTGTGATAATTAACATCAAATTGCGACCTTGTGTGGGAGATAAAAGTGGGGCGTGTTTGCGAATGAATGAAGGAGGTGGGTTTGCGAAGATGGAGGGCAGTGTTGTGGAGGGGAGAAGCAGCCGAGGTGGAGGTGTTGATGTGCAGAGGGTACCGGAGAACGAAGATGAAGAGGAGGCTGTGATTGTATAAGGAAATGGGAGGAAGGGGCTGTTGAAAATGCGAGGTGAAGGGGGAAGAAGGAAGGAGGAAAGGTAATGGCCGGAGAGGTGAACGGAAGAGAAGAACGGTGGTGAAGGAGGAGGTGAGAACGGAGTTGATCGAAGTGGGTGGAGCAATGTAATGGGTTTTGTTTATGTGCTGCGTATTTCTTTTTCTTTTTATAATGAAATGGATTTTATTTTGGGATTTAATTAAGGGTTAATTTTGGGGTTTTCTGTTGCTGATGTGTCATCTACGTGGATTGGTGATTCAGCAGCCACGTCAGACGTCCGTTAGTCAAATGGACGGCAGACTTTTTAAATAGACGGTGATGGGGAAAAGAGAAAAAAAGGAAAGTACAATGACCCCTTCGATACTACAGTAGGCTAAGTGGAAATTTTTAAATAGTACAGTAGGCAAAGTGACCTTTTGCCCTAAAAAAAATATAAAACTTTATTTGAATATTATAATTATTATTTTAATATTAAATATTAATTACATATATAATTAGTTTAACTTTAGATAAAATAATGATTAAAAATGGTTTATATTGCGTTCTTTTTATTCCCTATCGAATACCATTGCAATTTATTTTCGGACAATTGTAATATAGACGATCCTTAACTTCTCAAGCAATATTTATTATTAGTGATTTTGGAAATCGTAATAAATTATGCAAGTATATATATCTTCGCTCAACACTTGTAATAAAATAATACAAATAATATTTTCTTTTACACTTATGACTAAACCGATTAAATTGAAAAAACCTAATTTTATCGGTAAATTAAATCAATAAAAAAATTATACACCCGTTATTTTTTTTAACAAATTGTACACCCGTTATTCATTGTATTGTATTATATTGTGTCAAAATAAATTAATATCTATATATATTATAATGCATGGAGATCGGAAAGTTACCTGCAGCGTTTAAGATATTTTTCTTGAATTTTCGTTTTTTTTGAATTTTTTTGTTAAAATTATTTTCTTGCATTAAATAGCTCTTAATGACATATTCATTAGTAATTAATTATACAATATATATATTAAATTTATTTAAAAAATAGAAAACTTTATTTGAACATTATAATTATTATTTCAATATTAAATATTAATTACTCATATAATTAGTTTAGTTTTAGATAAAATAACGACTAAAAATTGTTTACATTGCGTGAAAGGCATATGACTCAGCCTATTTGTAGTTCGAGGATCCAACTCAACTTAAAGTAGATTGTAATAAGTAAATAATATTAACTGTCACAGGAATCTCAGAAGATGCTATCTATCAGAAGAAACAAATCTACAAGTCAATCTATAGTTTTGATATTTTACACTGGAAGAAGTTCAGTCTACTGATCAAGCCTCAGTGTGGTATTCAAAGTCATGGATTTAATTCAGAAGGATAGAGATTTCTACAAGTGACAAGAGACAGTATCAGTACAGAATATTTAAAGAAAGTTGAGAGAAGAAATTGACCACAGCTTAAAGTCAAAATGAAGAAAAGAAGTTGAAGTTAGTCGTTCATGAACCAGACCGTGCATCGAGCGTCAACAAATATTCAGTGGAGGTTCTTTATTTATTTCAGTGGTTTAAAAGTGAAGGTTAGACTATCAAATGAATTATGTTAATTCTCTATTAATTAATTTAAAGTATTTAGTTAACTTAATTAATAAATTAATTCTTCAAGAATTAATTTATTTATTAAGTTAATTATTGAATTAATTAATTTAGAATTAATATAGATTGCTAAAAGACTATCAGAAGTGTTTTTAGACTATGGTTTTATTATTAAAAGACTATCTAAGATAGTCTAGGAGATAGTCTGCTCAGCATACTCAGTCCAGTTTGATAGTCTGCTAAGGAATTGTCTACCAGGAAGTCTGCATGGTAGTCTGCCAGAAAAATCATGTATTAAAGACTATCAGGATAGTCATTCTGATAGTCTGGAGAAAGAATTGGGTAGTCTGCCAAGCCAGATAGTCACACCGGTAGTCTGCAAGAGAATGGATAGTCACACCGGTAGTCTGCAAGAGAATGGATAGTCACACCGGTAGTCTGCAAGAGAAAGGATAGTCACTCCGGTAGTCTGCAACAGGTCAGATAGTCACACCGGTAGTCTATGTGTTCCCTGGATAGTCTGCAAGCCTTTAGACAGTCTGTGGATAGTCTGTTTAAGTGTTAAAATAGACAGAAGATATTTTCAACATAACAACTACAAAAGAGACAGAAGCCAGGATACACAGACAGACACGAGACATGTTTTAAAGACAGAAGACAAATATTACATCTCTCTCTCATCTTTAAAGCCATTGATTATCTCAATTAATTCACAGAAAATCAAGTTCAACTCATTTGTAATATTTGATCCGATAGAACTTAATTATTTGTGACTCTTGTATTACTAGCGAATTAAGTTTCCTAGTTCGTATCTCGATTTTTATTAACTAAATTAGAAAAGTTCATGTCGAATTTTCTAATTAGTTTTTATTAACGTGATAATACTCTGTACTGATTTTGTAACAACCATCAAGTTTAATATATCGTTATATTTAACTTGAATTTTGTTTCAATTAATTCCGCTCAAATTTGTCTAAACTAAATTTTATTTAACGGACAAATTTCGACAAAAAGATATAGATTGTATTCAACCCCCCCTTCTACAATCTTAACGGACCTAACAATTGGTATCAGAGCCGTTTGATTGATATACAAATCAAGATCCTATTTTTATTCAATTAAAAATCAAGCTCGAATTTTTAACTCTCTTAAAAATTCATCATGACTTCTAAAGCCATTGTTAAGATACCTATCTTTGACAAAGAAAATTATGATATGTGGAAGAATAAGATGGAGTTGTTTCTAGAATGTACAAACGTTAAATATTTGGTTGTTTTGAAAACCGGACCAAAAACTCCTATGGTCTATGAAGATGAAGTTGAAGCTGAGGGTAAAATTGTGATTCCTACTAAATCTTATGAAAAGGACCCTGCTACCTATACACCTGATGAAAAGGAGGATGCAGGGCTTGATAAAAACCTCAGACTCATTCTAATAGATTCCCTGGATGCTGTGATGTATAGCCATGTGATGAATTGTAAAACTGCCAAACACATGTGGGAAACTATTGAAACCATTAATGAAGGAACCGATGAGGTCAGGGAGAACAGACTTCAAATCTTAACCTCTGAGTATGAACACTTCAGAGCTGGCCCTAATGAAGGCATTCAAGAAGTGTTTGAAAGGTATAATAAAATAATCAACAACTTGCAAATCCATGGCAAGAACTATACACAGAAGGAGATTAATCTGAAGTTCTTACTGACTATGCCGACTCACCTGGAACACAGGATAACAGCAATAAGAGAATCTCGTGACTTGAATAAAGTTTCTCTTGAAAAACTCTTCGGTATTTTAAAAACCTATGAGTTGGAACAAGTCCAACAGAAAGAGATTCATGGTAAAGGTAGAGTTGCAAGTTCATCAACAGCATTAGTGGTTGAGGCTCCTAAGGAATTGGAAGCTAAGGTTGTTCGACCTTACAGCTCAGACAAGGAGCAGACTGAAGTGGAACATGGTCAGACACCAGCTACTCAGGATGGAAGTGAGTTTTACTCATTAGAAGAATTGGATCAGTTGGAGGATGAATCCATGGCACTCATGGTTAGACAGTTTGGCAACTTTAGATTCAGGAGAAATCCTAAGTTTAAGTTCAAGTCTAATAACAGATTCCAGAGAGGAGGTTCCTCATCCTCCAGTAGCAGAGGTGGCTACAAAACTGGAACTGTTGATAGAAGCAAAATTCGTTGTTATAATTGCAATGAACTTGGACACTTTGCCACTGAGTGTCAGAAACCCAAACAAGCCCAGAAGAGAGATTATGTTCCTGAAAAAAAGAAACCTGGAAAAGCCTATGTGGCTGCTGGTAAAAGCTGGGATGACACAGATAGTGAAGATGAAGAATTTGGAAATCTTGCACTAATGGCAAATGGTGACATGCTCACTGATCCTAAACCACAGGTAAAACTTACTGACTCTGAGTTGGTTCGTCAGTTAGGTGGTTCCTTGGTTAATGCACAAAAACACATTGCTAGATTAAATCTGTTAAACACTGAACTTGAAAATGAAGTGTTAGAACTAAAAAAGGTGCATGTTAATCAAGATCAACAAAAAGAGGAAATAGCACGACTTAATAGAAGAGAGAAATCCATTCTAGAAGTAGTGACTAAACAACTTTCTAAAATTGCTGAACTTGAAACCAAGGTTAGTGCTTGCTTTAATTCTGTTAAACTCTCTAAAGAGCATTTCAATAAACAAGCTATAGAACGAACTGTAGGAATAGGGTTTGGTTATAACGAAGCTGTTGGATTGTTAGGCATAAATACCCCTAACTTTGTTAGTGCTAAAGAGAGGGGTATACCACATGTGCTTAAGAATGTTGAAGATCCGCTCTTTAAGAAGTCGATTGCAGAACCTCCAAACTTCACTTCTATCATTATTCAAGAAGAGATGCGTAATGAGGACAGTGCAAATGGCATAGTCCTTGATAATGTTAAATCTGTTAAGAAACCAGTTAAGGTTGTTTATCCAACCAGTTCATCTAAAACTGGGTTAAGTGGTGATAAGTTGAAAAAGAACAATAACATGTCTAACATGCATACCATGCCTACCATTGATATTTATCATAAAGCATGTGGTGTTGTCAATTGTATGTCTTGTGCTTTTAATGTAATGTCTGCTTACTTTAATGGTAATCAAGCATGTGCTGGTAAGACTGCTCATCGACAACATATGAATAAGAATAAAAATGTTAGATCAAAGACTGCTAATCCTCCTCAAGATAGGAGAGAGACATTTGTATCAAAGCCTAAACAGACTTTTAGTAAGGCTTCTTACAAGGTCAAATGTCCAGTCAGTGAAACAAATGTCAGTGCTGCTAAAGAAACATGGATACCCAAGATAAAACAAAAGATTGTCAAATCTGTTTATAGGGTTAAATGTTTGTTGGTTAGTGGTGAAAATGGTGTCAATGTTAAAAATGTTGTTTTGCCTGACAAAGGCCAATTCTTTAAGTATTCTGGACCCAATCAGGTTTGGGTTTCGAAGAAGGTTTAACCTATTTGTCATTGCAGGGTGTGAAACAGGTTGATCGAGTGACCTGGATCTTGGACAGTGGATGTTCAAGGCATATGACTGGAGACAGAACCCTGCTGACAAATGTGGTTGAGAAAGCCGGCCCAGTGGTTACCTTTGGAGATAACAGCATAGGTACAACTGATGGATATGGCAGATTGGAAGCTGGAAATGTTATCATTGATGAAGTGTCTTTTGTGAAAGGACTTGAGCACAATTTGTTAAGTGTCAGTCAATTTTGTGACAAGGGATTCGAGGCTTACTTCAACAAGAAGAATTGTCTAATCTCACACAAGAGACATGAACAACCATCTCTTACAGGAGTCAGAAAAGGAAATCTGTACGTGGCCAATATGAACACTGGAAGCACTGAAGAAATCAACTGCTTTTATTCTAAAGCATCTACAGATGAAAGTTGGCTATGGCACAAGAAACTCTCCCACCTTAATTTCAAGACAATGAATTCTCTAGTTAAAAGAGAACTGGTGAGAGGTTTACCTTCAATGGAATTCACTCAAGAAGGACTCTGTGATGCCTGTCAAAAAGGCAAATTAAAAACAGCAACTCATAGGAGCACTGACACATCATCAATAACTGAACCTCTACAACTGTTGCACATGGATCTGTTCGGTCCAGTTAATGTGATGTCTATGTCAAAGAAAAGATATGCTCTCGTGATTGTTGATGACTACTCAAAGTACACATGGGTTTTATTTCTGAATTCCAAAGATGAAACTCCACAGTTAGTGATTGATCACATCAAGTTGATTGAAATGGAGTACAAGAAACCAGTTAGAGCAATAAGGTCAGACAATGGAACCGAATTTAAGAATGCAGTTCTAAATGATTTTTGTACTGAAAAGGGAATAACAAGGCAGTACTCAGCCCCAAGAACTCCTCAGCAAAATGGGGTAGTAGAAAGAAAGAATAGAACCTTGATTGAAGCTGCACGTACTATGTTAAGTGAATCAAAGCTTCCCTTATACTTTTGGGCTGAAGCTGTTAACACTGCATGTTATACCCAGAATCGAACTTTAATCAACAAAGACTTGATGAAGACCCCCTATGAAATTATGTATGAAAAGAGACCAACACTCAAGTACTTTCATGTATTTGGAGCAAAATGCTTTGTGCTTAAAGATGGAGATGATCGTGGTGGAAAATTTGAGGCCAAAGCACATGAAGCAATTTTCATTGGTTATTCAAGAAGAGCTTACAAGGTGTATGTGATTGATCATCAGACAATGCTTGAAAGTGTCAATGTATCATTTGATGACACTAAACTTCCTAGTATCCAAACGGAGGATTCATCTGAAAAGTTATCTTTCGATGATATGACAGACTCCGATTCAGATGGTGACAACCAACCTGATGTTGCTGCTAATGATAACAGTAATAATGATGATAATGATCAGGGTGGTGGTGGAAACAATGATCAGATTGGAGATACCACTGACACTCCTGAACATTCATCTAATCAAACTGGCAACAACTCAGGGGGAGGTGATGAAGGATCAGCTGGTCATACTCAACATCATAATGAAGAACAAGGCGAATCATCAAGGTCAAATCTTCCCAGACAGACTGTGTGGAATAGAGCTCATCCTTTTGAGTTGATCGTTGGTGATCCAGATGTTGGTGTAAAAACTAGAAGGAGCTATCAAAATCAATGCAATTATTCTGGGTTTCTGTCTGCAATAGAACCTAAGAAAACAGAAGAAGCTCTTTCTGATCCTGATTGGGTGATTGCTATGCAAGATGAACTCAATCAATTCAAACAACAAGAAGTATGGAAGCTGGTACCCAGACCTAAAGACAGGAAAGTAGTTGATACCAGGTGGGTATTCAGAAACAAACTTGATGAAGATGGCATTGTAACTAGAAACAAAGCAAGACTGGTTGCTAAAGGTTATTCCCAAGCTGAAGGAATAGATTATGATGAAACCTATGCACCAGTGGCTAGACTTGAGGCTATAAGGATATTCTTGGCATTCGCAGCACATTCAAACTTCAAATTTTATCAAATGGATGTCAAGAGTGCCTTCCTGAATGGCAAGCTGGATGAAGAGGTATATGTAGAACAACCCCCTGGCTTTGAAGATCCAGAATTCTTGGATTTTGTCTACTTTCTCTTCAAGGCAATTTATGGTCTTAAGCAAGCTCCAAGGAAATGGTATGACACTCTTTCTGAATTTTTACTTGAAAATGGATTTGTTAGAGGTGTCATAGACAAAACTCTCTTTACTAAGAAACATAAGAATGATACTATATTAGTCCAAGTCTATGTGGACGATATAATATTTGGGTCTACTAATGATCTTCTGTGCAAGAAATTTGCTAAGCTAATGCAGGGTAAGTTTGAGATGAGCCTGATGGGTGAGCTGAAGTTCTTTCTTGGATTACAAGTAAGTCAAAGGACAGATGGAATTTTTATTTGTCAATCCAAGTATGTCAGAGAGCTCCTCAAGAAATATCAAATGGAGGACTCATCTTCAGCAAGAACACCATCATCAACAGCTGTGAAATTTGGAGCTTGTGAAAATTCTGCTAAGGTAGATATCACAAGCTACAGAGGTATGATAGGTTCATTACTTTACCTTACTGCAAGTAGACCTGATATTATGTATGCTACATGCTTGTGTGCAAGGTTCCAAGCGGATCCTAGAGATGTGCATCTCATTGCTGTTAAACGAATCTTGAGATATCTTAAGGGTACACCTAACTTAGGTATTTGGTACCCTAAAGAATCTGGTTTTAACCTTGTTGGATATACAGATTCAGATTATGCAGGAAGTGTTGTAGATAGAAAAGCACCTCTGGGAGTTGTCAATTCCTAGGTGGTAGGTTGGTCTCCTGGTACAGCAAGAAACAACAAACAGTTTCCAACTCAACAGCTGAAGCAGAATATATAGCTGCTGGAAGCTGTTGTGCTCAAATCTTGTGGATTAGGAATCAGCTACGTGACTATGGCTTTGTACTTGACAATATTCCAATTCTGTGTGACAATACAAGTGCCATAGCAATCTCCAACAATCCTGTGCAGCATACGAGGACCAAGCACATCGACATCAGGTATCATTTTATCCGAGAGCATGTCATGAATGGTACCGTGGAGTTACATTTTGTACCCACGGAAGAACAAACAGCAGATATTTTTACTAAGTCTCTTGACGAATCCACATTCACCAGAATTGTTGGTGAATTGGGTATGTTAAATAGTCCTAGTAATTAAACTAGTTAATATCTGAGGTTTGATCTTTAATAATTTACAAGTGATTATCTTGTTAATATTTGTTGATTAAAATCACTTGTATAATTATTTTATCAACTTACCTTGTTACTTGTTAATGTTCAAACCATTGTCATTATCATCTTAATATATTCCTACTTACTTCTTTTCAATGTTAAAATAATTCATTTTCCTTAAAAATAATTTTCTCAAATTTTACAAGTTGTAAGTTATGAGAAACTTATTTTTCTTGAAAATTATATTTATGATGGTTTAATAAGTCATATTTTCTTTTTAAATAATTTTCTATTAGAAATTTATTTTATTAGAAAATAGATAGATTTATTAATCTACCATGAATAAATATGTAAATAGTTAATAGTTTATTAATTGGTTTGTAGTGTTTGTCCTTTTGTTATTAATGTTTGATTTCATAAAAGGGACTACATATGATTGTTTTTATAATTTTTATTCGATTTTATAATTTTAGTGTAAATTATTTTGCTATTTTATAGCTTGTTTTAATAATTAAATTTGCTTCATTGTTAGAATTGCTTCATGTAAATAATCTGGTACATATTCTGTTAATACTTGATTTTTAGAATAGTTATATTGGTCCTCATCTCGAACTTCGAGATAAAGTTCGAGATAGTCAGTTTCGAGATGAAGTTCGAGATAGTCACTAACTCGAAAATCTAAGTCGAGTTTCGAGTTGAAGTTCGAGATAGTCATTAACTCGAAAATCTAAGTCTAGTTTCGAGTTGAAGTTCGAGATAGTCATTAACTCGAAAATCTAAGTCTAGTTTCGAGTTGAAGTTCGAGATAGTCACTAACTCGAAAATCTAAGTCGAGTTTCGAGTTGAAGTTCGAGATAGTCACTAACTCACTAACTCGAAAATCTTCCCAGACTTAGAATTTTCAAAACTTCACTCTGGAAGATCAAATCGATATAGGACCTAATATTTGTGTGTTGTTGTAAATATTATTGTAAATTAATTAGTATATACTCAATAGTCTGTAGTGTAAATTAATAGTCTATACTTATAGTCTATAGTCTGTTAGACAATTTGTGTCTACTCAGACTATCTGGCAGTCTATCCAGCCAATAGTCTATATACAATAGTCTGTGTATTATTAATGTAAATTAAATAGTCTATGTACAATAGTCTGTAGTGTACATTAATATATATAGTCTATTTAGACTATCGGACAGAATATCCAGCGGTAGTCTAGATTAGTTTATTTTCTATTTTAGCTTTAGTTATTATCTTTTAGACTATCCTTTAGACTATCGCTTAGTATATATATAGATTGTGTGTGTAGACTATCAATAATCTAATTTTAGTCTAAAACTCACGAGTTAAGTCTCTGAGTACTCTTTCTCTGTTCGTTTATATACATACGATACACACAACGAACCGCCGCCCAATTTTCTTCAAGAATCGACTTTGTTTCTCAACCAAATCACGATCTGAAAACACCATTGTTCCGATCTCTTCAATCCCATTAATTTGATTGGTTAATCTTTCGATTTGGTAGTGTTTTAAGAAATCGTAATTTTCAAGAACTTCGTCGAATTTCTTGAATAATCTGCACTTTGAGAACGATTCTGCAAAAAAACTAAAAATAGTGGTGTGTTTGTGTGAATTCAGAGATCAACATACATTAATTTCAGAATTTTCTGTGAAGTTTCGATTTTACTGATTTTTCTGGTTATTTGAATTAATTGTTAAAATCCCTAAAATTCGAATTTGGGCAAATTAATTCAGTGTGTTGAAGTTAAAATGGCTGTTAATATGGAGATTATCAATCATAATTTTGTTGGTCATTTTAATCCCGATAATTGCACTCTCGAGAGGGTTAAACCTTGGATTCGATTTTTAAATGAGCATTCTCTTATTCATCATGCCTTGATTCTCGATGCTCCTTTAAAAGTTGATTCACTTTTGGCGGTTTGTTCTACATTTGTTCTCTCGACAGACTCTAGTTCTTTCACTTTTACCGTGGGAGACACACCTTATGTTGTGGATGACTCAACTGTTAACACTGTTTTACGACTTCCAACAAATGACTTTGTTGATGTTCCATCTGAAGCAGTGCTGACACAATTTTTCAATGACATCCATTATCAAGGAGAAGTTGATCTTTCTAAGTTGTCTAAAAGTAACTTCATGGCTGAGTGGGATTATTTCTTTGACACAATTGCTAAGGTGTTTTCTAACACTAAAAAGAATAATTTTCACAATATTCCTATTTTGCTTCAGAGAATTGGTTATGCAGTTGCTAATAATCAAAGGGTTAATTTTGGTAAATTAATTTTTGATGCCATGGTAAGTCGTCTCATAACTGCCAAGAACGATCATGATTTGGGTAGTAAAGTTGATTGTTACTATCCAAGGTTTTTAACTATTATATTTAATCATGTTGTTTCTGATGTTCATCAAAGATTGTTTGCTAACTCTCGTACTGAAGCATCAGGAAAAACACATAAAAAATTCTTCACCAGGTTAGCAACAATGAAGAAGTTCACAAATGTTCCAGTGGTCATTACTCAGTATATGTCCAACTTCATAGAACTGCCAATCATACAAGAACAACCACCTCAACAGCAACCTGAGCATGTTCCTGAGCAACCAGAACAAGAAGCAGCAACTGCTCATGAACCTGAACATCAACTTCAAGTGGCTCAACCCACTATTGCTGGGATTTCTGCAACTGCTACTGAACAGGTATTCTCATCTTTCCCTGAAACTACTTCTGGAGCCCAAGTGGCTGATAGGTTAGACCAAGAGGTTGTAGAACCACAACTTCTATCCCAGGTCTTAGAGCCAAACACAGTGTCATCTAAAATCTCAAAACCCAAATCCAGAAGTAAATTAACAGTGAAAAGACCTAAAGTAAGAAGTAGTGATATGAGTGATCCCACAGCTCTGCCTCCACTAAAGAAGCGAAGAAACTTACTAATTGAGGCAACTGTCAGCCCATCCATATCCTCCCAAAAGGATACGGACATTGAAATGGCACATGAACAGTTACTGGAACCATTCTCTCAACAGGATGAGTCCATTGAAATTCGCCAGTCAGCCATGGCACCCTGTACAGAGTCAAGCACACCCCTATTACTCACAATGGGGGAAAACATAACTGTAGAATCTGATGTGGCTAGGGACAATGAGCAAGGAGTGCACAATAGGATTGATACTGAAACAGTGCCTACCATAGTCACGGTAGAAGAACCTTCACAGGTTAATGAGGGAAATCTTGACTCTCAGCCACAAATAATAGAGTCATCATCTCCCCTCCCAGGAGGAACATTCCTGGCTCCCTCAAGGGATTTTCCACTCGCAGTCTTAACTGGAGAAAGTGGAAGGCAACTCGATCTTTCTGTCACTGAAGAAATTCAGACATCAATTCCAAATGAGATGACAGAAATGACTGAGGAAAGGGATTTGCGAACTCCCATTGCACCACCACTGACCTTCCAAGAGGAGGCTAGGGTGATTTTATCTGCAGGTACACATTCTGGAGCAGCTAAGGAATTAGTGAGGAGTGATGTGAGGAACACCACTAAACTGAGTGAAACACATGCACGTCAGATGAGTGAAACTCAAAGTGATATTCAGGTGAGTGCACACACTGACACATACACTCGTTCATTGGAAGAAAAGATTAAAGCTCTAGAAAAGGAACTTGAGGCCAGTAAAGCTGAAGCAAAATTACTACGAGAACAAGTGGGTGAACGGTCTTCTTCATCTACCTCTGTCAAAAATCAGCTTGCTGTGATAAAGAATGACATCACCAAGATGAAGACAACATTCACAAACAAGTTCAACACTCTCGAATTATCTTATGAACATGCACTTGATGATGCTGGAGAGGTTACTGTTACTCAAGATAAACTCATTTCTGTAATCTCCGACAAAGTTGAAAATCTTCAAACAGCATTAATTAAGAGTCAATTGTCTACTGAACACCGTCTTGATGTGATTGAAAGGCAGAATGCACAATAAGGTAAATGGATCAAACATTTGTTCAACATGATTAGCAGAACTCACACACCCACAGCAGAAGAAAGGGAATTCTTTGAAGGAAAAGGTGGAGATGGTGATGAGCGAGACCCTGGAAATGGTGCATTTAACACTTCGGTAGAGGATTCCTCAACTAAGGGGGAGAAGTCAAGAGAGGGAACTAGTAAAGACTCTGAACAAGGTGAACAAGGGAGAGATAAGGGGAAGAAGATAGCAGATTCTCAGAAAAGTGTTGAAGACACAGAAGACACTGAAGGGTATTACTACACAGGTGAACCAGACAACTTTGATGTTTTTGCTGATCTAAGGTTCTCTGATGTGGGTGAAAAAATACCAGAACCAGATTTTAGCAGCTGGGAAGATGAAGTGCCAGTTGACCCTGAATATGAAGCTGAGCAAGCAAAACTGGATTTTGAAGCTGAATTAGAAGTTGAAAGGCAAGAAGCAAATCTCAAATTGCGAGATGAAAAGCTTCAGAAAACACTAGATATGCTTGCACACAAAGAAAGACTTCAAAAAGAGGAAGCAGAAGCAAGGCAACGTGAACATGCACTTAAAGTTCAAGAAAGGAAGTTATACGTCAAGTTTAAGAGTGGTGAGAAATGGGAACGTGCTCAACGAATAATAGACTCACATCAATCTCTTGATAATGATGATTGTCGACTTCTTCCTATCTTTGAAAAACTCAAAGAGCTTAACCCAACACACGAGATGTACATGAGAGCCCTGAGAACAGAAGTTGTGAGAATAACAACTGTAGGTGAAACGAAAACAGATGAGTTCTTAATATTTGTTGATTGTCATGAGTTTGGAACACAAAGAGTTTCAATTCAGTTCTTCTATGACAAATCATTGACAGAAATCTGGGTTCTTAGGCCAAAGGTAAGAACTTCTTCTGAGTTGGGTGTACTACTTCATGAAAAATTCAAAGAGTTTGCTGAAAGAGCTGGTCCAGAAATAGTTAAATTGCCTAGACAATTGAAATTCCTTAAAGGTGAGGTGCTTCATACAATCAATCTTGAGAATGAGGAATTGTTCACACACTCTGCCAGGCAGTTGGTCTATATTGAATATGTTCTGAGAAATCAAGGATTTTCTACTAAAGAGAAGTTAGAAATTGCTGATCGCATTAAATCCTATGCAGAAGTCAAATTTTTTAAGGATTATGAGAAGTTCAAAGGTCAATTGAAAAAGGCACTTGGAATTCCTCTTGTTCGTCCTACAGGATTCTCATCAAGAAAAGAGTTGCTAGTTGATGCAGAATTGCACAAAAATCTGCCAGAAATGGATGATCCAGAAGAAGGAGAAATAAGGAAGGAAGACAGTCAGAAATGAAGAACAGCTCTACATGTAATATTTTTAGAGTTAGATGGATCAAGATAGGATAATGTTTAATATGATCAGGCTAGAGGATCATCTATCTTGTATTTATCATTATGTTTGAATCTGGAAATTGTTATAAATACCAGAACTTCTTCATTATTTACTTGCTATTAATGTTTTATCATTTACTAGTTTAAGTTGAGTTAGTTGAGTTATCCTCTAGGAATTTGCTTGTTAATTTATAACAAACAAATAGGGGGAGATTGAAAGGCATATGACTCAGCCTATTTGTAGTTCGAGGATCCAACTCAACTTAAAGTAGATTGTAATAAGTAAATAATATTAACTGTCACAGGAATCTCAGAAGATGCTATCTATCAGAAGAAACAAATCTACAAGTCAATCTATAGTTTTGATATTTTACACTGGAAGAAGTTCAGTCTACTGATCAAGCCTCAGTGTGGTATTCAAAGTCATGGATTTAATTCAGAAGGATAGAGATTTCTACAAGTGACAAGAGACAGTATCAGTACAGAATATTTAAAGAAAGTTGAGAGAAGAAATTGACCACAGCTTAAAGTCAAAATGAAGAAAAGAAGTTGAAGTTAGTCGTTCATGAACCAGACCGTGCATCGAGCGTCAACAAATATTCAGTGGAGGTTCTTTATTTATTTCAGTGGTTTAAAAGTGAAGGTTAGACTATCAAATGAATTATGTTAATTCTCTATTAATTAATTTAAAGTATTTAGTTAACTTAATTAATAAATTAATTCTTCAAGAATTAATTTATTTATTAAGTTAATTATTGAATTAATTAATTTAGAATTAATATAGATTGCTAAAAGACTATCAGAAGTGTTTTTAGACTATGGTTTTATTATTAAAAGACTATCTAAGATAGTCTAGGAGATAGTCTGCTCAGCATACTCAGTCCAGTTTGATAGTCTGCTAAGGAATTGTCTACCAGGAAGTCTGCATGGTAGTCTGCCAGAAAAATCATGTATTAAAGACTATCAGGATAGTCATTCTGATAGTCTGGAGAAAGAATTGGGTAGTCTGCCAAGCCAGATAGTCACACCGGTAGTCTGCAAGAGAATGGATAGTCACACCGGTAGTCTGCAAGAGAATGGATAGTCACACCGGTAGTCTGCAAGAGAAAGGATAGTCACACCGGTAGTCTGCAACAGGTCAGATAGTCACACCGGTAGTCTATGTGTTCCCTGGATAGTCTGCAAGCCTTTAGACAGTCTGTGGATAGTCTGTTTAAGTGTTAAAATAGACAGAAGATATTTTCAACATAACAACTACAAAAGAGACAGAAGCCAGGATACACAGACAGACACGAGACATGTTTTAAAGACAGAAGACAAATATTACATCTCTCTCTCATCTTTAAAGCCATTGATTATCTCAATTAATTCACAGAAAATCAAGTTTAACTCATTTGTAATATTTGATCCGATAGAACTTAATTATTTGTGACTCTTGTATTACTAGCGAATTAAGTTTCCTAGTTCGTATCTCGATTTTTATTAACTAAATTAGAAAAGTTCATGTCGAATTTTCTAATTAGTTTTTATTAACGTGATAATACTCTGTACTGATTTTGTAACAACCATCAAGTTTAATATATCGTTATATTTAACTTGAATTTTGTTTCAATTAATTCCGCTCAAATTTGTCTAAACTAAATTTTATTTAACGGACAAATTTCGACAAAAAGATATAGATTGTATTCAACCCCCCCTTCTACAATCTTAACGGACCTAACATTGCGTTCTTTTTATTCCCTATCAAATACCTTTGCAATTTCTTTTCGGACAATTGTAATATAGACAATCCTTAACTTCTCAAACAATATTTATTATTAGTTATTTTCGAAATCGTAATAAATTATGTAAGTATATATATCTTCGCTTAACACTTGTAATAAAAATAATACAAATAATATTTTCTTTTACACGTTATGACTAAACCGATTAAATTGAAAAAACCTAATTTTATCGGTAGATTAAATCGATAAAAAAATGTACACCCATTATTTTTTTTGAACAAATTGTACACCCGTTATTCATTATATTGTATTATATTGTGTCGAAATAAATTAATATCTATATCTATATATATTATAATAGCAGGAGACCGAAGAGGCTTGCACTCAGAAGCTTCAAAATAATTTTCTTGAATTATCACATATTTTATGTTTTTATTAAAACAATCTTCTTGCATTTAATTAATCATTAATTATACCTATTAAATATATATTAAATATACTTTATTTCATATTTAATATAAAAATTAACAATTTTATTAGTTTTACTATTATTTTTTTATAAAATATTAATGATTTATATAAAAGTACCATTATTTTAAGGTAAAAAAATAAAATAAAATTATTTTTCGTTGATTAAGTCAATAAAAAAAATTACCCATTCGTTGTTGGATCATTTCGTATTGGAAAAATTAATATTTTAACTAAACACATTCTTATACTATTACTAATCAATGAATCATGCATGTATATTATGAGATGGGAGACGATGTTTAAAAACGTTAATTAGTTATATTTAATATTTACAAATTATAGGAATTATGTTGACGTTGTAGTTTAGTATGGGAAAAAGTAAAAGGTCTTCAAGGAGTTGATATTTGTTATTTTAAACAAATTCTCACTTTCCGAGCATTGAGTATGGGTGTTATAAAACGGGTATCGGCTTTAAAAACAATTATATGTATATGTTTATTATAAAATTTATTAAAAAAATATTAGAATATGTGAGTATCACTTTGAACGTATGTCAATGAATTTAATTTTAATAATGGAAACAAAAAAGTTCTTATAAAATGCTTAGAAAAATTAATTAAATGTAGATATACGGGTGTCGAATCACTCCAAAAAACATGACTTACAAATTACAATATGCATTTGAATTATGCTTTTTTCGTTATAAAACCAAATTTATCGATAAGTGAAGTCAATCACACCTCTCATAACATTTACATTCTACTTCTTTTCATCATATAATCGAATTTACTAACAAATTAAACAAACACGTCTTTGATAATGTCATCGACAATAAAAAAGATTCACAAATGTTATTTTTCCTTATTCAATGTCAAACTTTGCAAAAGTATATTATTATTGGATTTCAAAAGCATTTTTTATGCGACAATATAGGTGTCGTCAATACTTCGAAATTATTATTATTATTATTCAAGAGTTTAATCAAAACATGTTTTTTTCCATCTAATTCTTTTCTCTTTAATTTTCAAACATTCAAATTTAATTACATTTCACATAATTATTAATTTATCATATCAACTTTCAAATAATAAAATTTAACAAACAACAATATTATGTGTACAATTTTTAGAAATATTTCTGTGCCGCGCTTAGCGCGATTTTGTTACCTAGTTACTATTAAAAGTTGTAAGATACTTAGGTTAGGCAAATATCAGTGTTATAAAAAATAGGTCCTAATCGGTAGAGACATTGAATAGCGATTAGAGAAAATGTCCTAAATTCCCACCTATCAAAATATATAAGGTCTGAAATATTGATTGACGGGAGGAATGGTCCTATCTACCCACGAGTTGCGCATTCTGGGCATGCGTGTCCTGAGATGCGCATGTTCAACATGCGCAACAAGGGTCACGTGTCTCCCAGATGCGTGAAGACGTCATATGACGTTATTATCTCATAAATCGCTTTGGCGCTCACAAGACCAAAAATCGCCTCGAAATCGCCATATTTCGTTCTCCATATTCCGACCATCTCTACCAAAATTGAGGACATCAAAACATTGTCCAGGCCTACCTCAACACTTTTCCATATTTATTTGTTGTTTTTTGGCCCCACAGGGGCGTGCACGAACAGATCTGAAATGTAAATCGGGAAAAAAACTCAAATTTGGGGATTTTCAATCCAGCGAAACAAACGAAAGATGAAGGATATAGGACTGTAGAGGAGGAGAAAACGAGAAATTTGGTATATCATATGCAATTTCTCGATGCGTGTAAAGGGTGAAAAGCTTGGTCGAAGTTTTCGTCAAAAAGTCATCTCCGACGCGAGGTTGAGGAAGATGAACAATAACCTCGTACACGAAAGTTGGACATGCGCATCCAAAGTCACGCATGCTCGACATGCGTGTCCCAAGTCACTGTTTGCTACCACATTTTATTTTGTGAAGTATGTTTGCTGCCACATATTTTATTTTGTGAAGTACGTTCAATTGACACATGCGTGTCCAGACATGCGTGTCTCGTGGGTATTTAGGGTCGACCCTCCTTCTTGTAGATATTGTGGACAAAAATATTTGATTAGTGGGTATTTAGGACCTTCACCCATCGATGATTAATATCAATTAATTTCAATTAATTTAATTCCGATTCGAAGAGATATCGAACAAAAGTTATACTCATAAGTCACAACTCACAAGTAGTGCTGTCATACTGTACATCTATTTTAAGCTTGGCAATTGGCATTGGTGTCAGGCCGTGATCATGTGTGGTGCTTCCCACCCCAAATAAACTGTACCTCTTCCCCCTCTCACTCTCCCCCAATTATTTAGGGTTTCACTTCACTCCAGCTCTCCACCATTTTCAATCTCTCTCCTTTCTCTCTCTACAATTCACATCACTCTTTCATCTCTCTCTCAATCTCTCATATAATTTAAGAACATATACAATTAACTGATGGCAAAGACAAAACCAGGCAAAAAAGACCTCGACACATACACAATCAAAGGCACCAACAAAGTCGTCCGACGTAACTACCCCCAATTACCCTCTCTCTCTCTCTCTCATTTCCTTTTAATTATTAATTCATTTCAATTAATTCTCAATCATATCATATCTGTCTCGCAGCTGGCGATTGCGTTTTGCTCCGCCCCTCCGATTCCGACAAAGCTCCCTACGTGGCACGAGTTGAGAAACTTGAGGCTGATCACCGCAGCAACGTCAAAGTTAGGGTTCGTTGGTACTACCGTCCCGAAGAATCCCAAGGCGGTCGTCGTCAATTTCACGGAGCAAAGGAGCTCTTTTTGTCGGACCATTACGATGTCCAAAGCGCGCATACAATCGAAGGCAAATGCATTGTGCATTCTTTCAAGAATTATACTAAGCTGGAGAATGTCGGGACTGAGGATTACTTTTGTCGGTTTGAGTACAAGGCTTCTACCGGAGGATTTATTCCCGATCGTGTGGCTGTGTAAGTTTTTTGGATTTAATTGAATTAGTTACTGCGGTATTTTTCGTTGTGATCTGTTACGAGTACTTGGTTTTGTTTTTGTAGGTATTGCAAGTGTGAAATGCCATATAATCCGGATGATCTCATGGTACAATGCGAAGGCTGCAAAGACTGGTATAAACTTTCCTTTTATTTGTATTTCGATGTTATCTATAATGTGGTGTACATGTTATGTGTGTTAAGAGTATATTATGGGAAACAAACAAGGTTGAAGCTTTGCCTCCATTTTCTCGGTGTTTTTTACTTAAATGTTGACAGATCATTGCAATTAGTACTCCCTCCGTCCCGGCCAATTCTTTACATTTGGTTTGGGCACGGAGACCAAGGATAGTGGGTGTAATATTGTTAAAATAAATGAAGTAGTGGGTGTAATAGTGATTTTATTGTTAAAATAAGTGAAGTAGTGGGTGTAATAGTGTAAAGTGTTGAAAAAGTAGAATGAAGTAGTATTTTATTGGCATTTCACACTTTTTGAAAAAGTTACACTTTTTGAAAAAGTAGTATTTTATGGCATTTCACACTTTTTGAAAAAGTTACACTATTTTATTGTTGTAATAATGTATTTTATTGTTAAAAGTTACTATTTTTAGTAATGTAATTGGTGGGACGACCCAAAAAGGAAAGTGTAAAGAAATGGGTGGGACAGAGGGAGTAATACTTAGTACGATATCCGTTTTAAGTTTGTGATGAAGTTGATTTTTTTCCTGTACAATTGAATATGGATGTGTTATAAAGTTAGATTGTTTGCTGACTTATGTTTGAACAAGACAGTAATCAAGTTCCCTCCCACTATAATAGTATAATGTACATTAGTGGTGTAAGTACTTTTCATTGTAGACTTGAGCATAGCTGTATCGGAGCCTTCCTCTGGTCCATCGCTTTGCCACCCTCGACTATATCATTATCCTAGTCAGTGGCATCCTGACCCTCGCTGAATATTAAAGTTATAAATCTGGTTGCTTCAAAATACTAGCTTTGTGGGTGGTTTAACAACTTCTTTAGGTTTTGAAAGTCATTTTGTTGTTAAGTATTCTGACTAGCTCTAGATGCTTCTAAATCATATTCTGATCCTAATAAATCTATGGAGGTGAAATTGGCTAAACAGCCTAAATGGCATTCCCCATATGTTAGTCAATTTCAGTTGCTACATTAGAAATAGAAATATGAGTGACTGACTGGGAGTGAACATATTCTGCCAAAAAAGAATATGATGAGAAACTAGACTGTTACAAGAAAATATGAATGAGTTTATAGTCGTATGCTCACAGTGCCAACATGCCTACTAGCTCTTATGTACACAACACTACAGAACTACCTATGTGGCTACTTATATCGCTAACTTTAGGCATAAAGTATTTCCATACTGTTAATACTTGATCATTTTTTTAAGGGAAATGCTGATCTGCCTCAGTTTTCAGGTTTCATCCTTCTTGTATGGGTATGACCATTGAAGAAGCCAGGAAGTTGGAACAATTCATATGTTCTGATTGTGCATCTGAAGAGGATTCCAAAAGATCCTTGAACTCTTTGCCACTATCTCTAAATGGTGAGGTTAAGGTGAGGATGTCTTAATATCTTAGCGTTTTACTTGAATAGATCACTTTACTTGTTTTTGAGACCGTAATAGATAATCGTATATGTTAGGATACCTATGCAGTATCTGTTACTCCCTCCGTCCCTCTCATTTCTTTACGGTTACTATTTTGGGGTGTCCCTCTCATTTCTTTACATACCAAAAATAGTAAGTTTCTTCCACTATTATACCCACTACTTTCCCCCACTATCTCATATTTAATAATAAAAAACACTATTACATCCACTATTTTCCTCCACTATCTCAAATCTATTATTAAATATTGATAGGTCCCACCACTTTATCCACTTTTCATCTAACTTTACTCATTTTTTATACATTGTCTTGGTCTCCGTGCCCATTCCCAATGTAAACTACCTAGAGGGACGGAGGGAGTACATATTAATGGGTGGATTTAGCTATTTGATTTTTCAGTAAGAAAAAGTAGAATGTAATGAGAAAAGGATGTTTAAATTGTATGAGTCTCTCTCTTGATAAGTTCATCAAATTTTCAACATTAAGTATTTACATCCTGCCATTCTGTGCACACAATGTGTTGAAGTATGTGGATAGTTAAACATGCTTTCGAGGAATTGACACAACTGCACCTTTGCAATGAACTTATAATTTATAAATGTGTTTAGTTCACCACTTCACCATTATCTGAAGAGAATTGCATATATGATTTTAAAAGCATATAATGTTATAAATACAGGGAATTGACCTAACCATGGTGGGGGGAGGGGGTGGGCAACTGTTTACTTTATTAAAGCCAAACACCATAAACAACCCTATTTTGATGGAGTTTGTACTTGACATCGAAATAAAACATTATGCTTATATCGAAATAAACCATAACAGAATAGTACAAGTCTCTAAGAGATTCATTTATATAGGTTCATAAAAAGCAGATCTGGCATGGGTTGGATAGTTGATGAGAATTATTAGCCGTTACATGTCCTACAATGCAGAGCTTAGGCAAATTTAACTTCATCATCACAGTTGCAAGCAATGTTAATTGTTTTACACTTCAATTCTATAAAAGAACCTCCTTTTACATATTTTTTTTTTTTGTTTCAATGCCCAATAAGACTTCATTTGAATTTCCAAATTATAATACATGTATTTGCAGATGCTCAAGTACCTACTACACCTTGTTTGTCACTAGTACTACTATAGTACTAGGCAATGCTGCAGTATGTTCCAGTTTCATCACGTTTTCTATGCTCATTGGCCCTTGCCTCTCTGGGATGACCAATGTACTAGATGTATCGCTGTCTTCCTACATGCTCACATTGTCATAATTCACATCATACTTCTGTTAATGTTTTTTAGTTGCCACCTTGATTAGCTTGCAGAATTTGTTAAATTTCTCTATTTTGAGGGTGAGATTACCAGTAACTAGTTCAGAACTTGTGTTTGAGAGAATTATTTCTTTCCAGCAAGTTTGTCTACTCTAATGTGATTATTAGAATACTAATCTATTGTAGCTTGAGGCTGTTGCAGTTCTGTTTTTTCTGTACCCCTTTAGTGTAAATTATTGATGCTTCTACTAAGTGCAATGTTCCCCTCTGACGTGCCTTCTATTTGACAAAATTTTTTTAGGTGGAACCAAAGCGCAGGAAGAGATGACCGATGGTGATACTTAATCCGAAGTCTCATCTCCTCGCTGTATTAGCTCCATTGCTGCTGTTGTTGTCTAGTTGATTTGTATAGCGCAGAGAAGAGATAGCAAGCTGGGCTGGGACATAACCACCAAATTTCGTTAAGACTATTTTACGCTAGTTCTGTACCACTTTGATGATATTCTTTTTTCTGTTGTAGTAGTTTTCCTTTTTTTTTCCTTTTATTTTTTTTTTTTCAAAATTTCCTGTGCTCTACATTGAGGGGAAAGAGTAAACAAGTTGCGGAACAGCCTGATTGCCGTAGCTGAATGCTTGAAAATTTGAATGGTTATGTCAATTTTCTTTTTTTATATTTCAATTTTGCTGGAGACAATTAAACTCTAGTTCGTGATAATAAACTGTTTTGGAAAGTAATCATAAATTAAGATAACAAAAATCTAAACTACATTTGTGTTTTTTGGCCTATGGGTAGGTCGATTAAATAATCTTTATAGATTACCTTTGATCGAGGCAACAAGCCGTGACCATATGTATTTATCTCGACTCTCTTTCACCAAAAAAAAATATCTACATTTTTTTTTCCTGAAAAGAAATTGTACCTATGTTATGTACTATGATACAAATTAGAAGTCTTGCCAGATTAAAAAAAGAAAAAAGAATTGAAGCAAAAAACTAACAATAATCTAAATATCATTTTTGTTAACCTAACAAACAAAAATAATGATTAATAAATGTATCAAGTGTAAATTACTTTGATACAGCATTCATCTAAGAGCAAATTACAATACAAAATACAGGGATATATTAAATTTTTTAACATTTTTTATTATTAAATAAAAAATACAGGGATATATTAAATAATGATTATTGTTATTATACAGTGGAATTAGTAAGAGAAGACCCGGCCAACGCCTGCTGATTCAGTTTACTTGTTCTCACTCAAATAACAAATTTTATTTATTTCTTTATCAAAATAAATAAATAAATTATTTCTTGTTCTTACCAGATTGAATCCCAGACTAAAACTAAGCTTTCTATAAAATTATTTTTTCTGCTTCCCCATGAAAATCATTGTTTCTCACCTCTTCTCTCTTTCAGATCTTCAGTGACGTCATCAATGTAAGTCTCTCCATTCATTTCTGAATTCTGATGATTAATTGATAATTTAGCTGATGAATTTTAAAGTTTATGAGCTTCAAAATCAACCCTTTTCAGGTTCTTGATCTTGGGTTTAATATTGTCAATTTGATCAAGATTTTTGTATATTTTTGGTGGGGTTTTCTTGTTTAAGCTTAGAAATGTGTATAATTTGATTTATAACTTAAAGGTGGAAACTTTATATTGTGATAGTCCTAAAGGGATTCTCAAAAGGATTCAATTTGGGGTTTTTCAGCTGATATGATTAAGCAGATATTAGGTAAACTTCCTCGGAAGACGTCGTCTAAATCTTCGGGTAAAAAATTAAGCAATGAGGGTGTGTTTAATTCTGTGAGCTTAGCTGGTGGAGCTGGTAGTGTTAGTAATAGTTCTAAGACTAATTCTGGTTCTGGGAAAGGGATAAATTCGGGTTCGGGAGCTTCTCGTGCTAGTAATGGGACACATGTTCCACAACCAGTGAGTAATAGTGTTAAATCGAATGAAGGCAAGATGTTAGGAGTGATGGGTTCGCAAGCTGATCAAGGGATGAATCATGCTGTATATGAAGCTTTGCCTAGTTTTAAGGATGTTCCGAGCTCTGAAAAGCACAATCTTTTTATAAAGAAGTTGAGTATGTGCTGTATTGTGTTTGATTTTAATGATCCGTCGAAGAATCTGAAAGAGAAGGATACAAAACGACAGACTTTGCTTGAACTTGTGGACTACATTTCATCAGTGACGTCCAAGTTCAATGAGATCACAATGCAGGAAATCACAAAAATGATTGCTTCGAACTTGTTCCGAGCCTTGCCGAATCATGATAATAAACTAACTTATGTGTATGACCCAGAGGATGATGAACCAACTTTGGAGCCATCGTGGCCTCATCTCCAAATTGTGTATGAATTTCTTTTGAGATTTATTGCTTCCCCGGAGACAGATGCAAAAGTGGCTAAAAGATACATCGACCAATCTTTTATATTGAGACTACTTGACCTCTTTGACTCTGACGATCAGAGAGAGAGGGAATACTTGAAAACAATCCTTCACCGCATTTATGGGAAGTTCATGGTGCATCGTCCATTTATTAGGAAATCCATTAACAATGTCTTCTTCAATTTTATATTTGAGACGGGCCAACATAATGGGATCGCCGAATTGCTTGAAATCTTGGGTAGTATTATTAATGGTTTTGCGTTGCCCTTGAAGGAAGAACACAAGCTTTTCCTTGTCCGTGCACTGATTCCCCTCCACAAACCCAAAACTATATCAATGTATCACCAACAACTTTCGTATTGCATTGCCCAGTTTGTAGAGAAAGACTCTAAGCTGGCTGATCCAGTGATCCGAGGTTTGTTGAAGTATTGGCCCATAACTAATAGTTCAAAAGAGATTATGTTTCTTGGCGAGCTAGAAGAAATTCTAGAAGCTACCCAAACTGCCGAATTTCAAAAGTGCATGGTTCCTTTGTTCCGTCAGATTGGTCGTTGCGTCAACAGCTCACACTTTCAGGTAATATATCATTACATAGATATGTACTTCTTGATGCTATAGGGAACTAAATTCAACCATTATGTGTCATTATGTACTAGTACCAGATACTTAGTAATCTGACTATTGACTTGACACTTCCATGATTGTGTCGTGGTGATGTTCATTTTTGTAAGCTATTTTCTCAGACCTTTGTGGAAGCCACTTAAATATGTTGTCCATTTAAGCATACTGGAGTGTTCTATACGACTACCATCATGGAGAATAGTGGTCATGCCATAATGTGATACAGGCTAAGTTACAAAAATTAGCTCCTAATTTGTTCGCCAAACTTGAATTCTTGTAGTCATAAATTTTTTCTATAAATTATATGAAGTTCTGGCGTTGAAACTAAACTAGGTGAAAAATTGGAAATGAATGAACAGTACCATATATGGGCCTGAGGTTATCGTTTTTCGTAAAATACAAGCACTATAAATCAACTTGCTGTATGTATGTTTTTTTTATGAGAGTTGTATCTTATTGATGATTATCTTATGCCTTGAGAGTCTTTCATACAATAAATAAGAGGTAGAATGTTGCAAGATAATTCAAGAAAAAGGACTGGAAAAAATGGTCAATATCAGAGTTTAAAAGGCCATCAAAGCCCCAGTTAGATTCTGGAGTTGGTTATTTTATTTTCTGTTATATCTATCTTTTATTTGGAGAAGTTATATCTTATATCAGAGTTTAAAAGGCCGTCAAAGCCCCAGTTAGATTCTGGAATTGGTTATTTTATTTCCTAATTTTATCTGTTTTTTATTTGGAGTATAATAGTATATCTATATCAGAGTTTAAAAGGCGGTCAGAGCCCCAGTTAGATTCTGAAGTTGGTTATTTTATTTTATAATTGTATCTATCTTTTATTTGGAGCAGTTATATCTTTAGGTATTAGTGGGTAATGAAACCAGATTAGAAATTAAATTGGTTAGGAAAGTTTGTACTCATTTATACATTAGCTGAAGCCTTTACTTTGGTCATTCAAAATTTTTGTTGTTTTAACATTATTCATTAAATACATTTTTGGAATTATTCATCTCTTCCTTTTAGGAAACTCTCTATATACTTCCTCTTCCAGTCATGATTGTTTTGCGGAATCAAGGTATCATCGCATCTTATCTACACTTAGTTCATACTCATACATGAAAAGAATCATATAATTGCAACTTTTGGGCTTCCTCCAGAACAGTTCTACATATTTAAATAAGACTAGAATACAATAAATGTCGGAAAGCCATGAAGTGTGGTTTTCAAGTCACGAACTTTGGTAACAGTACAGCGTCTCTGTAGTATCTTTCAGCAATGCTGGCTTGATTGTGATCATGAAGAACAGATTAGTAGGAGCTTGACATTGAAAGTACGAATCTGATTCTGTAAGACTATGTCCTGTAATGACATCAAGCAGAGAGGGTTTGATGAAAACAGATGATTAATATAGTTGATTTTGTGGTCGTTTCTTTCCATTCATAAAGAGTTCACCTTTAATTATTACTTCCAGTATAATTATACTGAGCTATTCGTAGTGTTTTCCTCTTTGCTTGTACTGGATATAATATTTATAATAATCGTTCATAACTTATCGTGCACATCTCATTTACTTGTTGCAGGTAGCTGAGCGTGCATTGTTCCTATGGAATAATGATCATATAAGGACTCTAATTACACAGAATCTCAAGGTTATACTTCCCATAATCTTCCCGGCCTTGGAAAGCAACACCAGGAGTCACTGGAATCAAGCTGTTCAAAGCTTGACACTTAATGTGAAGAAAATCTTTTCAGATGCAGATCAGGCTCTTTTTGATGACTGCCTGTCCAAGTTCCAAGAAGATCAACTTAAGGATAAAGAAACGTTAATGAAACAAGTATCCACCTGGAAGCGATTGGAAGATGTCGCAGCATCCAAGGCTGGGAGCAACGGGGTTTTGCTCGACTCTAGTTCTGCTTCTGTAGCAATATCTCCTATCACAAGTTCTCAAACTGATGCAGGTAGTTAAATTTGACTTTTCAAGAGCACTCGAGTTGTCATCATCATCACCTGTTGATAAACATCAAAGGGGCGAAGTGTCACTCTCACTTCCCTAGGAAATCTCAGTATCACTCTGCTGGCTGAGCATGACAGATGGTGGGATTCTGTGGATATAAAGGCTATATTTGTCTTTTGTTCTTTGTGCAGGGTCTGGGCACTTCCCCAGACTGTTATCAGCCATGGAGGTGTGTGTATCATATGTCAACTGATTCCTAAAGATGGTATTATTAAAAATTTCTATCCTACAGTATTTGTGTATGAAGCATGGGAGTGTCACTTTGCACTAGCATTGTTGATCATAAATGGTGTATGATCTGACCCCTATGCGCAGCACTATTGGCAGCAAATTTAACGGTTGTAACGCAAAAGTATGGATGCAACTTGTGGAAGTAAACCTGTTCAACAATAACATCAAAAACACATTCCGTTTTTCCTTGATAGTTGCCTAGTTAAATCATCTAGTGCTTTATCTTGAGTTTGTGATCTCTGGAATAATTTTTAGTATTTGATGATCCTCATAAGAGATTAACATTCATATACCAGGAATTTTTATCTTCTCATTGATGGCTTTTTTGAAGGCGGTGATATCCATGGTCGATATAACTCAAAATCATACCGTACGTCAGCTGTAGAAATTGAATTTCAGTTTGTTCTAGAGTATGCCCTACGCAGAGTTTAAATTTCACTATGTCCGTAAATTTCAGTTTGTTTATATTAAGGAGTGTTGATTATTGGTGCCACTGAAATGATTTCATGATGTTACAGTAATGTGATTCCAAATTTGGGCACTTTATTAGTTTCTATTTTAACAATAATTTCTGAAATAATAAAAAATTAATTTTCTTGTTTCTAAGGAGCTTTTAATAGAATACTAGAAGCATTTTTTTTTTTTAAAGGGATTAGTTCATTAATTAAAAGTCATACGACATTTACAAAGAAAATTGAAGTTTAACAAACACATAACAAAAATTAAATCTAAGTTTTCTTCATCGAAACTACAACCGTTGAGTAGATCTTCTCTCAGGGACGGTCTCTTCCTCATAAGTACGTTGGATAAAACAGCCTTCTTGAAGGGAACATCTAACGATTTGACGTAGTGATGATGAGCATGGTGTATTCGAAAAATCAACCAAAATTGCAGTCCCATATAACTCTTTCTCAATGAGCCCAAACCACGAAAATCCAGATTTGCGAACCCGGATAAAAACACACACCAAAACAAGACCAAACTCTCACAAGGAAAGAGACCAAACCCAATAAATGGGTAGAAAAAGCCCACTAGGGACTAGCACACCTCACAAGGAGGACGAATTATTGAAAAACTCAAGAACAAAACAAGACAAAAACAAGAAAAAGGAGCCTCCGGCCGGTGGAGAGGCCACCGCCGGAGGAAGGAGAGAACCTGCTTTTGTATAAGAAGAGAGAGAGAAGAGAGCTTTCGGTGGAAAAGGAAGAGTTGGTATTTTTTGGATCTTGAATACTAGAAGCTTACTGAATGTTTATGAGAGAATTTCATTATTATATGAATAATAATTGCTAGTTTTACAGTAGCAGAGTGCCTCACGGGTAGTTTACAAATTAAGTCCAAAACTATAATGTTTTTGTTTTGCCATAGTTCTCTACTTCTCTGTAATGCTGCAACTTTAAGTGATGTATCAGAGAAACTCTACAAAATTAAAGTATGACACATAAAATAGTGTTCCATATATAAAGACCAATTGAAATGCTAAGACAGTAAAAAGTTCTTCGCAAAATTGATAACTGTTAACATTACACCTCAAACATTGAGAATAATTATGCTCAAATGATATACTCCGTATGATATTTGAACCCTGATTTCATAGAAAGAGGCCATTGAACAATAGTTCGATTATCATACAAGGGTTCGAAGAACAACAAATCTTATATGTAAAAATATTTGAGCACGCCTTCCTTTATTACTTGACAGCCATCTGAGTCGATAGCTGTTTATAGACACAGATATTAGTATGTTACATACATTACAACGATTATTACTGAATTCTAATATGTTAGCTTGACGATTTTGCACCCATTTGTTTCAAGAGCTCCTTTAGTAGAGGGTTATCTTTTACGTCTTGTCCCTTGTCAAAATGCCACTTTTTTGACATGCCTTCGGCCTGAAAATAAAAGTTGAAATGCTTTTAATCTAACAAGGATACATGAAGGTTTAGCAAATTCATATCTATAAACTGCAGACAAATTTATGATTAAACACACCCAAGTTCGTAAGGGGATAACTCGCTCCTTGACCATTTCAAATCTTGGATTCACCAGTTCTCT
Source organism: Kitagawia praeruptora (assembly GCA_037693485.1). Lineage (NCBI taxonomy): Eukaryota > Viridiplantae > Streptophyta > Magnoliopsida > Apiales > Apiaceae > Kitagawia > Kitagawia praeruptora. The sequence goes on from CM075353.1 coordinate 146,009,498, forward strand.
TCCTTTCACCCGAAGGTCATCAGTCTGTTTATGTTACAAAACAATAAATTTCATCAGATCCATTCAATAAAAGGCATTAGCAATATCTTACTATTACAATGTATTCAGTGTCCAGACTTTTCTAAATAAAAGTAAAAAAGATTTTGTAGCAAATGAAGTGACGGAATTATAGTGGAGAAATATAGCACAAATGCTCGACCAAATTTAGAAGCCAATGAGCACAAGTCAGAGATCACAAGGAACTGTTATGCTTGAGGCTTTTCTATCTTCAAAATGTTTGAAGGAATACCTTGAAGTTTCATTTCATTGTATTAGCCTAATTGTATCAGTGGCAGAATGTGGTTTAATAGACATGATAATAGAATATATATGAAGGGATTCAAAACCTAATTATTAAGCAAAAAGCGGTTCATATTCTTCATTAATATATAGGTCCAAAGCAACCCTCTTAAAGTTTAGGCAAAGCCCAACCTGAAGTCATAAAATACCTTTTCCAAAGCCAAGGGTGAGAAAGTGCAAACTGAAGCCTATTTTTTTTTCACTTCACTCACTCTGAGAGTCCTGAACTAGACAATATAACAAAGGCAATTCAAGCTTAACTACAACTTACATTATGCAGTTCAAGCTTGGACACTGCAAGTCCAAACACTAGAGTGGCACCACCAAAAACAATAGCTGTAGCAGCAGCAAATGCCTTTGCAACTACATGTAATTACAAAAAAAGAAAGAAAAAAAATCCTAAAGTTAGGTCACTCGAGAAAATCCATGATAAAAAGTTTAAACAAAACTCACTTCCACATTCATAGAAAATTAGAAATATGACAGTTTCCCTATTCTCTTCTCCCGAGCCAAGATTACTAGTCATCTTAATTTGATTGGATCTCCAAATGATTAATGAGCAAATTAACACCATTAGTAATCGACACTAGTAGTCTTATCGATACCCAACTAACATACTGTATTCCACAAATCAATCACCTAATCAATCAAACTATAAAAGTTTATAGCCAATCACCTACTTTGCGAAAATCCTGCAGCGGCAGCTTTCAGCTTCTCAGGGTTAACAGGAACATGTTTATCTTGACGAGAATCATTTGCAGTAGACGCTTTAAACGAGTTCTCTGCATTGGGCAACTGCCACCTACATGTAACAAACGATCAAAACAGGAAAAATCTACTAAGCTAAAACTATAAACAAAATCACATGCTACCATCAACTATTTTTCACTTGCAACAGAAATTCCACTACACTAAACTAGATAAGCAAAGCACACAAATGTAACAGCAACAACTAATAAGCATTTAGTATAGTACAACCAAAGCTTCCACTATTACCCAAGAAGATCAGATAGAAGCGGCAAAAATATAATTCCCAAATTCTCTTTTATGGTCAGAGGGAGAGGGAGAGGGAGAGGGAGAGAGAGAGAGAGAGGGAGGGAGGGAGAGAGAGAGAGAGGGAGAGAGAGGAGAATAACCTCTTAGGGCCAAAAGTGACTTGAGGCATAGAAACATAAGATTTAAGTGGATTAATAGCATCCCGAGACACAAACTTCGTCGAATCTTTACTATGAGAAGGAAGAGCCCACTTGGTAGCTGAGAGAGAATCAGAAGAAGACTGAGAAGGTGGACGGAATAATTTAGAGGGCAGAGAATGTCTAAGAATCTCCGGCAAAATATCTGCTGATTCCGATGACCCAACTTGTAATTCTTTATCAATGGAATCATAAGAGGGAATCTTCTTGTTCTTGTCAACTAAACGACTAACGGCTTGTTTGGATTCTTGGAAAAAATAAGCAGCTTCTTTGCCTGCTAATCTGCCTCCGCCGAGGAAACTCATCTTGTCTTTCAATTTGCAAGTGAAACTGCTGCAGACTGCAGTACTATGTTGTTTTTATCTGAGAGTTTGGACATCCGATTGTCTTTCCTTTGTGAAAAAAATAGTACTATAAAGTATTACGGAGTATAAAGTATTACTCCGTATTATTTTTAATTAAGAATAAAGTTTATTACTATCTCCGTCCCATCCATTTCTTTACATAAAAAACTGCGTATCTGACATTCTGACACGCATTTTATTTTAAGATGCATTTTAAAGATAGTTATATAACTTATTTTTGATATTTTTTTTTTGTATAAAAATAGAACAATTCTATTTTTATAAAAAAAAAATATCAAAAATAAGTTATAAAACTATCCTTAAAATGCACCTTAAAATTCGTGCGGGAAATTGGTCCGCAAATATAAACTATTACGTAAAACAGAGGGAGTAGGATTTTGACAAAAAAAAAAAAGCTTATTAGGACTATACAAAAGTTTTGACATTTGACTACAGTAAATATTTATAGAACAAAACATTATTTTCTCCTCTCTTTTTAAAAAGGATACATTGACTGGGCAGAAACAGAACCTCGTATACTAGTTCAAATTGTACACAAACCGATCTTTATTCTTTTCAACGGCTTATTTACAATTTGAATCCTTATATTTAAACCTAAATTTATTTTGCATTCAAAATTTTAATAAATTACATTTTACATCCTAAAACTTTCGAATCGTTACATTTCACACCCCTTTAACAATTTTACGTTAATTTTGACCGTTATTGTTAATCAAAATAAGAATATTTTGGTTATTACAATCAATAATAATTTTTAAAATTACATTATTTCAGTTACCAATATAATTTTTAGATTTACCAAAATTTTATCAATAGTTTAACAGTTTTTTGAAAATATAATTTATGATTCATATTTTTATAAAAAAATATTATAATGCTAAATTCTCATAAAATTTTGTTTAAAATATAAATTAAAATTTAACATTTTCAAATTATTCTTCATAAAATACATATTAAAATTTCAAGATTTCATTTTTTTAAAAAATCAACTTTAAATTGTGTTTCTTACTTTTTTTAAAAAAAATTAATATAATAATTAATGACTGAAATACCATCAGTTTGACTAAGGAGTGACGATAGAATTTAATGAAAAAACATCAAAAGAATGCAAAAAGTAAGGATTGTAATTCAGAGGAATGCAAAATGCAATTTTTAATTTTTTTTTTACAAAATGAATTTCGATCTAAATATAGAAATACAAAGTATAAATAAATCGTTTTCTATACAACTGGTATTTTGGCTTTTCGTTGGAATTTTTAGGTTCTGTTCATTTAAAAAAAAATGGAATGAGAAAGTAATGAAATCAAAGATTGTAAATAAAATTATGGTGAAAGAAAATATGGTGCCAACAACATGTTGGTGCAGTGGGTTGAACCCTTATCTCCTTTGTAGGAGGTCAAGGGTTCGACCCCTGGGTGTGTGTGAGTTTAGTTTGTATTAGTTTCCTTTCTTTGTATTTGTATTTGTATTTGTATTTGTATTTGGCCGGGTTTCCTTCGGAAACAGCCTCCCTATTGTATGGGTGTTGGATCAAAATATCACAATTTGAAAGAAAAAGGTCACAAATATCACAATCTGAAAAGTTGGTTGCAAATATCACTCCAAAACAAAGTTGCGTGTAGCGTTTTCAATTTTTTTAGCATAAACGCTACTTCGTGTAGCGTTACCACCAAAACACATTCTAAAACTGTGTCTCCACCTCCCAAACCACAACTTCATCTAGCGTTACCACCAAAACACATTCTAAAACTGTGTCTCCACCTCCCCAAAACACAACTTCATCTAGCGTTCTCCCCAAAACGCTACACGAAATAGCGTTTTTATTGAAAAAATTAAACGCTACACGATACTGTGTCTTCGAGTGATAATTGTAACCATTTTTTTGAGTTGTGATATTTGCAACCATTTGCCTTGAAAATGTGATATTTGGAGCCTTTTCTCCTATTGTATAGGGGCATGGTCTGCGTACCTCAGACACCACTTTGAGCTAAGTTTTTTGAAAGAAAATATGGTAAGTAAAATAGTGAACTAACATGTGGTAACCAAAATTTCTAATGATGCAGATGGTAAGAAAAATAATCATAATGAAGCATTTTTTCTAAAATATTTGGAATAAAATTCTAATTTAAATTATTTGGAAAATAGTGAAGTAAAGAATGAACATTACGAACATTTTTCCCCGATCTTTCCAAATAAAAATACAATTTTTTTTCCTATTTCATTCCATTCAAGTAAACACAATCATATAATTCATGCTTTTTTAAAATATACTAATAAAATGTTTGTGTACAAGACTTCGAGCATGTTTGGGGTTCCTTTAATTTTTTTTTAGCCCACTTTAAGTAGAAATCATCTGTTTGGCTAACCGTTAAGTGGAGCCACTTAAAGTGGAAAGTAGGCTAAAAAAAAAAAGTAGCGTACTTTTTTTTCACTTATTTTTTTTCGTATATCAATTTTTATGTATTTGAGTCACCTTTTAACTTGTATTGTATTCTTTGCATATATTTGTATTTTATACTTTCAAAAAAATATAATTTTTTTTTAAATTAATTTTTTAAAAATAAATTTACTTTAAGTGGAATTAGCCAAACAGATACACCTAACTTTAAGTAAAAATTATCACTTTTCACTTAAAGTGAGTAAGTAACACTTTAAGTGATAAGTAACATTTTTTAAGTTAAGCCAAACACGCTCTTCATCTCTATGTTACATCTTATTAATTAATTATGTACACACTTTTTCTATAAAACTACGTAGTAGTAATATTTTTCTAATAGGCAAATCGGACCCAAAGCTACCTGCTACCTTTTTCTCACCTGACCCACGCCTTAAATTTCTTTATTTATGTGTTGGACTTGTAATCAATGAAATCTTTCTTTTTATAAAAAAAATCAATTTATTAATAAAAAATCATACGACATTTATAAATATAATCGAAATTGGACAGACATTATTCAAAAATATTTTAATTTATTTTGTTAAATTTACCAATTTTCAAGATTGGGAGCCTCTCAGTTTTTATACCGATGAAGAAAATCAGATGTTATGATGCTCTTAACAATGAAACACACAGGCCAATCGATCTTAATCAATTTCCTAATAAAAAGTGTAGTAGATATATACACAAGTATACGTACATGAAACATCCTTGATCCAGATTGAAGAGACATAATTATCAAACACATAAAATGATCTTAATTTAAAATAATCAAATAATTATCATCCTAGTATATTCATGTCCTATACAAAATCTTCATAATACTACAATCAAGTAATTAACTAACGTATACAACTCAAAATTATGAGAGAAAACCAACAATAAAAAAAAAAGCTTAATATGGTAGTTGAAGTAGCTACATGTATGTAAATCATCCATAGACTTGTAAAGTAATTGCTAAGCTATCATCTCTTGTTGTGCAGTGGATTCGATCCAGTAGGAACTTTTCGCTTCTCTGACTCCAAAGAACCCGCAGCGATCGGAGCTTCTAAATTAGGCCGGAACACATTTTCCTCTTTTGTAAAGCGGGAGACTCGTGCAGTGGATACAATGACATGTTCGTCTCTCGTAGCAGGGTTCGAAAACTGCTGCCCGACCCTGATGCCGGATATTCTGGTGGAAGTAGTACATATGAGAATGAAAACAAAGAGAGATAAACGAAACATGTTCATATCTTTTTTTTTGGCTTGATTCTTAAGAATTACAATGTGGTGAGACAGACTTATATTGTAAGAAAGTCGTGATCAGTATATATAGTGGCATGGTTGGTTGGTCCATATGTTCCATAATAAAACAAATATATATATTAGTCAATGCTTCCGTAGCAGTTGAATCTAGCTAAATCATAAATTAATAGCATAAAATCTTGAATATTTCAATTCATAAATTTATGTAGTTGGCTAAACGTGGAATTAGTAGGGTACGATGACGGTTGTTCACTTTATGGGACGGTGACCATTCTTAAGCTTTTAAGTGAAGTTTCTGGAATTTCAGCTCGTAATTACAGACAGTGTCTACTTATGCTTTCATACTTGATATACATTGATAGAATCATGACATAACGACCGACGTGGTGTGGTTTTCAGCATTAATGCAACCGGTCGGTGTGGAAAACTGGAAATCATCATAATTCTGATTTCTGAATAATTTGTTCATAAATTATAAGTCCGAATCTAGTTACGCGAATGATATTCGATCTGAAATCCGAATCAAAACTAATAACTTGAGATTTTAGGATTCCACTTACACATAAACCCAACAAATATTAAATGTAATAGTATAAATTTTTACTCGTTTATGTACGAGAATAAGACAAAGAAAGCTGGTAAAAAACGTGTTGGGTTTAAACCGAGGTGGCTAGCTGTAAACTTGTAGCACACATCCAGACTCAACACTCTATCGCATGCATAATTTTATTTTACAGATAACTGAAAAATGAAAATCTTATAGCATAAGCAAATAGTAGTAGTAGGTTTTACTGTATAATATTAAGGTGCTTAGCAAAATAAGTAATTAATTAACACAATGCTTGATAATGCTTGATCAAAAAGTCAGAGTTACAGTCGTAGACGAAATGTACAATGTTAAAAAAAAATAAAAAAAATGTACAACGTAGACATTACAGTTGTGTAGGTTGAAAGTCAGCAGGAATGCTAAAATAGCTGAGGTTGTCTCATTGAAATTGAGGGCCCTGAACGACATGTTTCATCCATATCTTACTCCGAAACCGGCATATTTGTATCTTAACTTTGTTCTGCAATAAAATACGTGACTCCTTTGTATACGAGTAAGGTGAGCACGGTTAGATAACTCAACTAATAAAATTATATTTGTATTCATTGCAAGTTTTGATTTCAATTATTGCTTATTCCATAATTTATCTTAAAATAAATATTACTTACTAGATAGCATTATAAGTTGTACTCAATCAAAAATGGAACACTAATTTCGATTAGTGTATAAAGAACAAAGTAAGTTCTATATATCCAGTGTTTCACTTGATTGATATCGTAATTTAGGGGTTTATCATCCCAAGATCATAAGTTCGATCCATTGAAGATATGGAAGTAAGTGAACTATCACGCTCGATGAATATGAGTATGCTAGTAATCCTCCGAATTAGTTGAGGTGCACGAAAATTGATCCTGGAATACTGGATTATCGAGAAAAAACTTGTATGGGAAAATCAATTGATAAGTCCCTGAACTATTTCGGTTTTTTAGTTCAGGTCCTCGAACAAAAGATTCCCCATTTCGGATCCTTTAACTTTTCAAATATTTAATTCAAGTCCTTTAACTTTTCAAATATTTAATTCAAGTCCTTCCGGTAGAATCTCCGACAGAATCTCCGGCAACTAAATTCCTGCCAACATAATTTGTAAATATAACTTTGATTTTCTTATATCAAATCGAAGTTTAAGCTTCCAGAAACTTATTGAAATCAACCAAACCACTAACCAATTCCTTGATTTTTTCTGAAATCACGCATTTTCGTCACCATTATTTTATTTTTCCGGCCATTAAAGGAATTGGTTAGTGATTTGGTTGATTTCAATGAGTTCCTGGAAGCTTAAGCTTCGATTTGATATAAGAAAATCAAAGTTTTATTTACAATTTGTGTTTGCCGGAATTTAGTTACCGGAGATTCTGTCGGAAGAACTTGAACTAAATATTTGAAAAATTAAAGGACCCGAAATGAGGAATCTTTAGTTCAAGGACCTGAACTAAAAAACCGGAATAATTCAGGGACCTATCAATTTATTTTCCCAAACTTGTATAGATTGTTGGGGGTGAAGATAGGTCTAATTACAATGGAAAAGGAATCAGTTAAGTTTTGACAAAGTTTCTCACCATTACATTGAGCATAATGAATAAGCTCTCAATTTAAACCACTTCTATGCTTAGTGGTCCACTGTAAATTGCTCTTTCATATTCATGAAGTTGAGCAAGTTCCAAACCATGTTGTTTCTCGTTCAAATTAAACAAGGTGGATAGTTCATTTATCGTTTCCATAATGTTTGGGCCTCCATCATTGCACTCCATGTCTACGTACGACTTAAATAAACTTGAAACGCATCTTGACTTCCGGCTAACACCAACTTAACTCGAGTATTACTCGTGTAGTCGTCATGTGTACACAACTCAATCCTCGTGAAAAAGAGTTAAAAACACCTTGTATATATCTTTCCTGGGCAACTAGTACAGTAGAACCTCGATAAATGAATGTTCGATAAATGAATAACCTCGTCTAATGAATAAATTTCTTCGGTCCCAACTTGGTACAATGGGCTTAACGAATAACCTCGCTTAATGCATTAACGAATAAATACAAATGAAATCTTTATAGACCCTATGTAAATATAAATGAATAATCACTATATTTCAAATAATATATTTTTATTTATATAATATATCATGAATACATTTCATCCAATGACTAATTTTCAAACACATTAATAAGTCATATTTTTTCGAAAAAGCCTCCAAAGTTGATTGTTTCTTTCCTCCCCAAAATGCATCTGATCCTTGATTTTGTGTAAAGCATGCACCACTTCTGGAATATTTTGATCATGTAATTTTGTATAGTGACAATAACTTTAAAAGCTTCTCTTGGGGAAAATTATGGTATAATGATTCGGAATTATTTGCCTCATCATTTAGTACAACTTCAATGATTTCTTCGTCTATAGAAGATTCCATAACCGCATTTTCCTCTTCAGGAGATTCCATAATCGCATTATCCTCTTCAGGATAGTTCAGAAGATGTTCAACATCCATCACATTTCTATAGCTCAATTTTGAAAGAAGTTTAGTTAAATCTTGGACCTTGCTCTCTACTTCACGAACATCAACTTGTTATGATTGAATTTTACAATGGCGAAAAAGTTTAAAAATATCATCTAAATGAATTATTATTCATTTATCGATAAATAAATATTATATTCATTAATCGATAAATAAATAATCTCGCCAAATGAATATTTTTGTTTGGTCCCAAAGGTATTCATTTATCGAGGTTCTACTGTACATGTAAAATGAGTGCGATTAAATAATTTAAGTGATAAAAATTTATTTTTATTATAAATTTTAGGTTTAATTTTTCCACATTACAAAAGTTTATTCAAAAATATGTAATACCTATGAGTTATACTGAAAAAAATACAATTATAATAAAAGACATTTCTAATGGAGTGTGTTAATCATGAGTAAAATTGTCAAATCATCAAAATATTAATATACTACTCCGTATTTTTTTTCTCTCCTCAATAGCATTTTTGACACCTTTTCTAAGAAGGTACATGTACGGTATGTACCAATGAAAATTCATGCGTTTTTGCTATTTTGGGAGGATGTCAAAGAATGCCAAAAATTAATAATTTTTATTAGCATCCCTATCAGGCTATCACTCCAATGAAAAATTAACAAATATATCATGTCATCTCATGTTACATGACAGTTTGATACTTTTTTCAGCAATATTCCAATATCGAGTGACGGACCTAGAGCATTATGTGAGGGGGTCCAAAAATTCTTAAAAATTTTGAATCGTGCGAAGCACGGATTTTTTTTTCACTAAATCATGCAAAAAATGAAATTTTTTCACTAAATCATGTAAAAAATGGATATTTTTCACTAAATTATACAAAAATGAATATAAAAAAAGACAATAAATAATTTAGGAGGGCCCGGAAAAAAGTAAATGATAGGACATAAATAAATTTTCCAAAAAAAAAAAATGTCAAAATTCCTCGAAGGAGCCAGGGACCCCCCGGATCCCAGGTCCGTCCATGCCAATATCCCATTAGAGTTGCTCTAACTTATGTAGATTGTTGGGGGTGAAGACTGAAGATAGGAATTTAGAATGGGGAAGGATTAAGTTTTGACAAAGTTTCTCATTCGAATCATGAAAGTTGAGTCATTTCCAAACCATGTTCTTGTTTCTCATTCGAATCAGACATGGTGGATATTTCTTTTATTGTTTCCATTATGTTTGGGTCTCCATCATTGCACTCCATGTCTTTATGAAATGTGCTGTCACTGTATGAAGTCTACGTACAACTAAAATAAAACTTGAAACCCATCTTGACTTTGCAGCCAACACGAAATAAACTCAGAGTATAAACGGTGTGGTCATGTGTGTCCACAACTCAATCCACGTGAAACAAACTTCTAAAATCAAATAATTACCAAATTCATTTATTTTGATTTCGGTTCTTAATAAAAATAATCGTATATTCATTGCGATTCATTAAGCCAAGTCAATGTGCACTAGCTGGCTTGAACAAGTCAGGTTTATTATGCAGTTAGCATCCTGCAAACCAAGAAATATTATATAAAAAAATTCATTAATTTAAATTAATTTTTTTAAAACATGAATTTTGGAGACTTACATTTTTATATAAGATGATATGATAATAATTATAAGATTTTTTTATTATTATATAAAAAATTCATTAATTTAAATTAATTTTTTTAAAACATGAATTTTGGAGACTTACATTTTTATATCAGATGATATGATAATAATTATATAAATGCTATCTGTGATATTTCAAGAAAATTAGGGATTTTAGTTAGAAATTATAGAAAAGATGATAGATTTTAGTTAAAAAGAAAAATCGATTAATTATTAATAATTATAAAATTATTACTTCATTTTATTAAATAGAATGCCCGTGATATGATTAGAAAAATAGAGAATTTAGTTAGAAAAAATTAAAAAGGTAATATGTTATATGTGAAAATGGTAATTGATTAGTTTATAGCAATTATAATTTAATTACATTATTTTACTGATTACAATTGCTCGTATTGTTTTTAGAAAAGAAGAAATTAATATTATCCGTGATATTTCTATTAAAAGAGGGATTTTGAAGATTTTAGTTCAGAAGAGTAATCGATTATTTATTAGTAATTATAAAATTATTACTTCATTATATTAAATATAATGTCCGTGATATGATTAGAAAAATAGAGAATTTACTTAGAGAAAATTAAAAAGGTAATATTTTCTAGGTGAAAAGGGCAATTGCTTAGTTTATAGTAATTAAAATTTAATTACGTTATTTTACTGAATACAATTGCTCGTAATGTTTTTAGAAAAGAAAAAATTAATATTGTCCGATGATATTTCTATTAAAAGAGGGATTTTAGTTAGAAAATATAGAAAATATAATACATTTTAGCTGAAAAAGGTAATCAATTAAATATTAATATTATATTATTATAATTTATTTTATTAAATAGAATCGTCCGTGATATGTTTGGAAAAAGATAAATTTTAGATAGAGAAAATAGAGAGGCAACGTGAAGATGATATGATTTATGTGAAAAAGGTAATTGATTAGTTTATAATAATTATAATTCAATTATGTTATTTTATTAAATAAAATTGTTAATAATTTTTAGAAAATGAGAAATTAATGTTGCCCGTTTGATTTCTTGAAAAAAGGGAATTTAATTAGAAAAAATAGAAAAGATGATATATTTTAGTTGAAAAGGTAATCGGTCAATTATTAGTATGATAATATTATTATTATTTATTAAATAGAAATGCCCATGATATAATTGGAAAAAGGGAGGTTATAGTAAGAGAAAAGAAAAAAGGTAATGAATATAATTGGAAAAATAGAGATTTTAGTTAGAGAAAATAGAAGATATAACATGTTTTGACTGAAAAAAGGTAATTGATTAGTTAATAGGTAATTATAATATAATTATTTTATTTTATGAAGCACTCCTAGTATTTTTAAAAAGGAGAAATTTTAGTTAGTTAAAATGTAAAAGATATTCTATTTTACCTGAAAAAGGAAATTATTTAGTTATTGAAAAATAGAAAAGGTAATATGTTTAACCTGAAAAAAGAAATTGATTAAATTTTAGTTAGATAAAATATAAAAGATATTGTATTTTACTTGAAAAAGAAAATTATTTAGTTCTTGAAAAATAGAAAATATAATATGTATAATCTGAAAAAAGAAATTGATTAATTAATAGGATGAGTAAGGGTAAATAAGTAAAATCAACATATACCGACCGACCGACCAATTTAATGTTTTGATTTTGCGATGCACGGATTTTTTTAATTTTATATAAAAAAAGTTCATCAATTTAAATTAATTTCATAATAATTATATAAATGTTATCCATAATATTTCTAGAAAATGAGGGATTTAAGTTTGAAAATATAGAAAAAATGATAGATTTTAGTTAAAAAAGGTAATCGATTAATTATGAGTAATTATAAAATTATTACTTCACTTTATTAAATAGAATGTCCGTAATATGATTAGAAAAATAGAGGATGTAGTTAGTGAAAAAAAAAAGATGATATGTTATAGGTGAAAAAAAATTGATTAGTTTATAGTAATTATAATTTAATTATGTCATTTTACTAAATAAATTGCTCAAAGTTTTTATTAAATGAGAAATTAATGTTACCCGTTATATTTCTACAAAAAAGTGAATTTAATTAGAAAAACTAAAAAAAATGTTAAATTTTAGTTGAAAAGGTAATCGGTTAATTATTAGTATTATAATATTATTATTTATTTTTACTGAATAGAAATGCCCATGATATACTTGGAAAAAAGGAGGTTTAGGTAACGTGTTTTGACTTAAAAAGAAAAAGGTAACCGTCCAAGATATAATTAAAAAAAAAGAAAGATTTTAGTTAGAGAAAAAAGAAAAATTAACGTGTGTTGACTGAAAAAACTAATTGATTAGTTAATAGTAATTATAATATATTTATGTTATTTTATTAAATATAATTGTTTGTAATGTTTTTAAAAAGGAGAAATTTTAGTTACATAAAATGTAAAAGATATTCTAATTTACTTGAAAAAGGAAAGTATTTAATTATTGAAAATTGAAAAAGGTAATATGTTTAACCTAATAAAGGAAATTGATTCATAAAGGAGAAATTTTAGTTAGATAAAATATAAAAGATATTATATTTTACCTAAAAAAGGAAATTATTTAGTTCTTGAAAAAGTAGAAAAAATAATATGTTTAATCTGAAAAAGGAAATTGATTAGTTAATAGATATGTAATTGAAAAATAGAAAAGATAATATGTTTAATCTGAAGAAAGAAACTGATTCATAAGGAGAAATTTTTGTTAGATGAAATATAAATGATATTGTATTTTAGATGAAATAGAAAAGGTTTTGTCTTGAAAAAAGTAGAAAAAATAATATGTTTAATCTGAAAAAAGAAATTGATTAGTTAATAGATATGTAATTGAAAAATAGAAAGGGTAATATGTTTAACCTGAAGAAAGAAACTGATGAATTTTGAGAAATTTTATTTAGATGAAATATAAAAAATATTGTATTTTAGATGAAATAGAAAAGGTTTTGTTTAGTTGATTTGAGTAAAAATTGAAATTGATAATAGATTAATAATATTAATATTAATTGGGCGCAAGGGTAATTAGGTAAATTCAATAGGTACCGACCAACCAAACTTTTAATGTTTCGGAATTTATATAATAGTATAGATTGTTTATCTTATAACTAGCATTCTACCCGTGCTACGCATCGACCGATAAATTGTATGAATAAATTAATATAAATATATTATTTTAATTTTTATTTAGAAAAATATATAATTTTATTGGTATGTTAATTAACTTAAATATAAATTACTTATCCGTGAATATATACCAATTGAATTAATATTAATATTATGAAACAATCATCAAACAAATACAACCCCCGTTGAAAAGTTCAAAATCCCTCTTCATTGTTTTTTTTAAAAATTTAGCTTTCATTTTATTTCTCTATTTGTTAGAGAATATTTCTACGTATCAGGTTAACAAATTTTTCACTCATATTATGAGAATTCGGTATTTATTCAATAGCGAATCCTTAAAATATTTATTATATTGTTTCATTGAAAATATTTGTTTGGTCGTGGTTAATTTTTCAATTACATATTAAAATTGTATAGAAACTTAATTCTCACGACTCCAATAAATCATTAGACTGTTTATCAAAAAAAGGTTGCATGTTTCAGCGATATGAAAAATGATATCTTGTGCAAGATATGAAATGAACGTATTTATAACAATAGAAACTTTCATCTAATCTAGTTTGTTAGGTGATTGTTCAATATCATTTTTACAAATTATATGTACTTTTATTAATGAATTGCTTTACTAAAAAAAACAATCAACTAACCAAACAAATTCAATATATCACGCTCTTGGAGTAACATATGATTGTTAGATTTTATCGTTATTGCCCTTAGCTTATTTGTAAAGATAACTTAAAATGTGCATTTTTAGTTTGGAAGTTTGTATTTTGGTTTTTTTTATTCTTTTCTAGTAAAACATGAAATAATAAATTTTAGTTTTCTTTTATTCTTAAAATAAAACATATGAAAATGAGTATCACCTATCTTTTTTTAATTTGACTAACTTGTGAAAATAAGCTACTGTCCATAAAATTGAAATCAAGTGTGTAATATATAAACACGTAATCAAATTGTTATATTTGTGTCCTTGTAATTCAGATTTTGGGTTAAATAACATGAAATACATTTTCCTTCAATAATGAGTATATTTTTCTTACATATATAAGAAGAAATAGCTTATGTACGTAGACCTGACAAATCGTTTTGTACATTCATGTCATGTGCTTTATGGTCTTGAACAAAAATGACATGATATTAAATCGTGTACCCGAAATTAGAACACAAAATGACACTAAATTAGACAAATTTTTTCGTGTACACGGAATGAAATGAAATACGCGAATAAAAAAAAATAACAATTACATGAAATATTACTATATATCCAAGTTATGTAAATATATAATTATATGTCTTAGAACAACATTGAGATGTTACAAAACAAAACTAAGTGTCACATGCATGGTGTAAAATCTCCCAAACAAAATGAAACCCTCCTTTTTATTTTTTTTCTTATTTGGTTAACAAATATCTCTCTTCTACCAAGTTATTTAGTTTTCTTAGCCATATTTTGTGCTTTGTTGATGTAAAAAAAATATAATCAACCAACCAAGCAAATTCAATATATGCTCTTAGGTTAAGATATGAGAACTAATACTATTAATTTAATTCAAAAATACAAAATTCAAAAAGACACCCTTTTATTAAAAACAATATATAATTTTAAGTGTATCATCCTTTTTATTCATCATTAATGATTGGATAAAGGAAATTAGTGATATAATTTACTATGTGTTTGTTCAATTTTAATTGTTTTTTTAAATGTTGTATACCCTTTTATTGATGATTTTGGCAGGTTTGATTATTTTGTGTATGACATATGTCCTTTTATTGATGAATTAATTATCAATAAATAAATAGTGATATATAAGAAATTTGTGCTAAATTGACCAATTTATTATGGAAATATTCACTAACAATATTTTCATTGACTCTGTAATATTTTTTATTTTTAATTTGATAATTTAGACACCAAATAATATAAAATACTATTTAAGAGTATTTTTAATATTTTGAATAATTCAAATATATTGCTAGGTCAATTGTTTTTTTCATTAATTATTGCACAGTTAAAAATTTCGTAATTAAAATGTTAAAAGATGATTTGTTTAAAATTCATTCTAACATTTTAATTGGTTAATTAGCTTTTTTATGACTGAATAATTTAATACTGTACATAACTTAAATTTTGGATGTATATTTAGAATAGTGTGGTAAATAGTTTTATATTGTTAATAATTTTTAATTCATGATTTTAATTGTACCTTACGATTTTGAATTGAAAGTTTGAGATATCAAAATATCTATTTTAAATATAATAGATTCATGTATTAATGTACAAATTTTTAAATTAAATAATTATTGTATTTAGAATAAAATTGTTAAGTAATCACTGAATAACATTGACAACCCAACACTGTAAAAAAACATTTATCTATAGGCACACATAATATTGTAAACAAATCAGTGTAATGTGATAAGGATTGATGCCTACAATTTAGTAAGTCGCTGAATTATTGAAGTTTGCTACTGAATATTCTAATGGGAAGTAACTCTGAGAGAATCCGGACTGAGAATGATGATAACCTAAAACGTTATTTATTTATTTTTTTGTCTAAAACGTTTTTCTTTTGAATTTATTGGACAATTAAACATGATACATATAATACATATATACAATCGAAATAAAAGGATAATTTGTCCAAGTATAGAATGCCATAAAATAAAAAGATTTAAAGTAATACCTTAACCGAAGTTGATATGATTTAGTCATGAGAAGAATTGATGCATACACTTAGTTCATCAAAGTTGGCTAAGTCTGATGGGGAATAGAGAATAAGCGGCTTAGATTTCCGGTAATGTTTAAATTGATATAATAATTATATTTTTTAGTTTGTAAGAATTATATTTTATATAAATTGTTTATTAGTTAACCGTTAAAATAAAAATTAGTGGTTATTATATTTAGTTAATTGATATGAAAAAAATAAAAATAAATTGTTATTGAGTGTAACTTGATTTGAGTTTAGTCTTGGCTGAAACGTAGAATCTAGATCCAATAGAGAAACATGTTACATTAAGTTTAATTGATTTAAATTTAATAGATTCTGATTAATGTTAAAATAAATTCACAATATTGTGATTGATTAACTAATACATGTTAAATTCGGGTATCATTTATTATAATAAAAGATGTTAAAAAACAATCCGTAACTAAATGATAAATAACCATATGTAATATACTGTTATGTGGATTTATAGAAAATAATATTTACGGTTAGCATAAATTTTTTAAAATTAAAAACCATATGATATGCGAAGTTATTAAATCAAGATATTTTATATTTAAATTTAATTTAACCGCGATTAGTAAATTAGAATAAACATGGTAAATTATAATAATTTTATATATGATTGATTGATTTAAAGTTTAGAAGTAAATTCTGATTGCCTCTAATATAATTTTAATTTTTTTATTGGTAATTTATTCACCAAACAATAATAATACTCTTATTACGTATATTTAATAATTAAAATAATTAAAATATATGTAGTGTTCGTTTATATAAAGTTACTAATTATTTTATTAACATATTGTGAATAAATATATTTTGAACCTTTTAAAAATTTGAATTTTTGTAGATATGGATTTTATACAAACTATTTAAAATTTGTTCAAATCCGATTTTGTAGTGTTGGTTTATATGCATTTATTAATTAATTTTACTATCAAATTATGAATAAATTTATTTTTGAGCTTATAAAAAAGTCAAAATTTTGAATGTATGGATTTTATCCAAGTTATTTAAAATCTGATTTTTTTTATATTTTTAGTTAAGTTAGATTATAATTATTTAATATCGATTATAATTGTACAATTGTGACGCCCCAAAATCCTCCCTGACGGGGGACCCGGGTCATCACATCAGGTCTTAGCATCCTGCAACACACGTTAGCTCAATAATAATAAAATCCTTATTACAACGGAGCGGAACAATTCCACTCCACGGATCCAAGATCGGTCTTACACTTTATTACAATACGATTATTACATCTCCGAATAAAATCTTTCAAAAGTCTATAAAGGTAGAAAAGATAAAAGGTTCGAGCTGGCCATTCTAGTCTTTGTCAGCATAGCTTGTGGCTTTTCCCTTGCGACTGGATCCCTGGCTGGACGTCTCAAATCTTTCTTTCTTGACAGCGGAACAAATGTTGTAAAGCAAGAGTGAGCAACTATGGTGCTCAGCAAATTCTCTCCTTGCTCGGTACATAAATATAGTAATATATATACCGAAAGAAATACTCGAATTTATGAAGCAATTAAGATATCATAAATCTGACAATTGACTCAAGACTCGTCTCGAAAATAGAATACTCGAAATGACTCTTTTTGTGAAACTCTGATGACTCATAATAAAAGAATAACTGGTCTTCCATCATTTCAGTATCTCGGTGGGGCGATCAACTATCCGACCGGGAATACCGTCCTCCAATGACACCGCACTTCGCCCGATCACGGCTACAATATGATATCAACGAATATATATATAATATGAATGCTAGCATCATAGTGGGTGATTGTATCAACCCTGACATCATAGTGCCTAGAATATTCTCGTGTCCTTAAAGCGGTTCACGAGTCTCTCTTTCTCTATAATGGGCCTCTTTCCCAAAATTGACCAGTTGAATACAAAATTCTTGAACATTTAATGAACTGATATTTTGAGATAAACTTCACAGGAAAATATTTAATTGATCTGGCGGACTGCCAGTTTTACTCAATGTACCACCAATCCGAACAATGGACTGATGAAACTCTCAATAAACATGTTTTAATTGATTGACACGAACAAAGTGTCAACCCTTGACAAGAAAGGCAACTATCTCGAAATAATGAGAATAGTCTTAAAATGAAACATAATGAGTTGTACTGAACAAGTAGTACTACTCGAATAAATATAATACTCCAAATTGATGAATGTTAAATAGAATATTTTTCATTCGATCCAAGAGTAAAACTCTAACAAATTTTAAATAGCATAATCCCTATTGATTGATTCGAACGATGAACCAATTAAAAGATAATCAATATATGTTGTCGAATTTGTACAATAAATCCGACTGATAGAATGAATTTAACTATCTCGAAATAATGAGAATAGTTCCACTGAATCGAAATATATAGTCGTCTCGAATTAAAGAGACCAACGCGATAGCAACGAAATTGCTTATACGCTTATAGGGAATGTATTTCGCAAGTAAACTAATTCTATCATTAACGTAATATTTAATGAGAAAAATAATATTCAAAAAGACATTAATGTATCATAAGGAGCAGCAAATAATTCTAATAATTGATAGCTCGAAAATAATCAAGAAATGAAATAATACGAACAGAAATACAAAGTTTCGAAGAGTTAGGGTAGGAATGAACTTGCCTCTGTCTCGATGCTAAATGTTTACCAAATAAATAAAAGAGTGTTAACCGCGAGCAAATGTCTCAATTCTCGAAGAGAAACTCTATGATAATTATCAAGGAAATTTTAGGTACTCGGGTAAGAACTTAAACACGAAATGTCAAATAATTCGGTAATCATGTCATTGATAATCAAATAGTTCTCGAAAATACAATTTAGAATATTCTTGTAACCTTAAAATTTCACTAACGCCTTATTCTCAATTTAATAAATTAAATGAAGGCTATATCCGCTTTCCCTATTAATTTTAATATCTCGGGTTTTATACATTATGCAAATCAACACAATTATTCGTAAGGGAATTTTTTTTATTTAAAGGTCTCTAATTATTCTTAAATATAAGGCACTAATTTATTTATTTAACGACGTAACTCGAATAAAATAAATAAGGTGGGCATTCATACAATCAGCACAAATTTTCCTAAAATTCTCGTTTTTATAACAAAGTCCTCTAATTTAATTAATTACTTAGCTCGCACTTCTAGATTAATTTAGCTCTCGTAAATCACGTCCCGAAATCACATAGGTATTTATAAAATTCTTTTAATTATCCAAAATTCTCAAATTTAATTAAGTCTCTAATAAAATAACCCCTATTTATTCTTCCAATATAGAGACACAAGGGCTCAACTTTATTACGTTATAACTCCCAAATTTTTATTATTCAATCTGTATCTTAAGTTTTAGATATCTCGCAACAAGTCTTATAATTCACCTAAAATCTCTCTATTTTAATACCATTTTCTTTTATTACATTAAAATCCATAACTCTAAATATCACCTTTTTAATAGCAAGGAAATTTACCAAACACTTGATTTTTAATAAATCTCGTACTCCCAATCTCTTCTCAATTTAGCATACAATTAATTTACCAATCTCTTTTTATTACAACAACACTTACAATTATCCCTTTTGTTCAAATTAAACCTTTTTTACTAATTGGTTTTCTTTTCTTTCTTTCTACTAAAATAATTCCCACAATTTTGTAATTTCCCAATTATTATTATTTCTCTTTTACAATAATTAAAACAATCATTATAATTATCATAGCTAATTAAATAATATCAAAATAATAAAATATCAACCCAACATCACAACCACCGTCGGGTGGCCACCGTCCGGTCGCAGGGCGGCGCCGGCGGTTCCACTCCGACCACCGTCGCTCTCTCTCTGCTCGCACACCCCTCTCTCTCTTCCTCTCTCTCTCTCTCTCTCTCTCTCTCTCTCTCGTCTCTCCGATCTCTCGATCGCTCCCCGTCTCCCTCTCGCTCAATCTCTCATCTCGTACCCCTCTCTCTACTCTCTCATTTCTCTTCTCTTCTTCTTCTTTCTCTCTCCGCCGTCTTCTATCTCTCTCCGTTGCCTCCTCTCTCCCTCCAGCTTGCCTCTCTTTCTCACTCTCTCCATCTCTCCGCCTCTCTTCACCCCTCTACCCATCTCTCCCTGAATCTCCACGCAAATCTCTCTCCCTCTCCCTGCTTGCTACCCCCGTCTCCCTCTGTGCCGATTCCGACGACACCCACCACCGCCGGTCGCCTCTACCGTCGCGGTGGTGGTCTCAATCCAACATGCAACAACAATCCCCCCTTAACACATAATTCAGTCCACATACAACCCATATCTAATAGTTATTTAGCAAAATTCATAAGAAAAACAAAGTTATAAAATCCCTAATTTGATTCACAAACCCAAATTAATTTACAAGAATAACCATGAAAATCAACACAACTAATCGTGTAAATACATAAATTAAAGGTGGGTAAGCATATAAATCTCATACCCTTTTGAAAAATCAAACTTTTTAGAACTTGGTAAAAATTTTATCTCTTGAAAACCCCTTATATATATATATCAAATCGAAGAGCTTCTAATCCTATTTTCGATTATCTAAATGCATGCACGATCAAGATCAAACCTCAAGATGTGTGGAATTTCTAAGTTTTGTGGTTTAGAGAGAAAATATGGCTTGGTGTTGTTTTTGTGTCTCGGTGAAAAAAAAATAGAATGAAATAGAGATGACTAGAGTCTTAGTTTTTACTTACTATATGTATTTATTCTCTTTGGGCCCTAAGTGGGTCTTCTAATTTATTTGGGCTCATAACTCTCTTGGGCTCAATTCCCTCTCAAGTAGAAAAATTATAATGCTCCTCAATATTAATATGAAAGGAATACTAATATTTGCTAATTAACTCTTAAAAATCCTAATCATAATAGGGATTGCATATAAACAAATGTAGTTTATAGCGAGAGTGGACGCCCCTCCTCCGACGGTGGCTTCTCCACCGGCCGGAGGTCTTATTAAGTATTTCTTTCTTTTTATCCTTTAACCCCTAGATCTAATACCTCACCCTATTTTCGGGGTTTTCGGTTTTATCTTTCTTCGATTCAGCAGCTTCACTTAGATTGAAGCTTGAATGACACTCTTTTCCCCTTATAATTTTCCCTTAGGGTTTTTGGGATTTTTAATGAGATCATTCTTTGGCTTTATCTAGTAAAGAGATCGTTTACCTTGCTTGCGGTTTGATTATTAGATCTAGAGTTGTTTTATTTAAATTCTTCAATTCAAGGCAATGGTATTTTCGGGCTTAGTAGTTAGAGAAGGTTTACTTAGTTGCAGAGTTATTGTTTTGTGGCACTACAGCCCGTCGAATCAGGTCTGCAGCAGCGTCTCTCTCCCGATCTGTTTCCTCTTCCTTCTTCTGTGGGTTGGTTTTATGGGGGATTAGGTTTTAGATGCGGTCCGGGTTGGTTGGTTGTTGGCTACTGGTTGTTGTTGATGGTGGTTATGACGGGTTGATATTGAGGATGGTAGATCGACGGTTATTGCAGGGTTTTTGTAGTGAATCGGGATTTTTAATGGTGGTAGTGGTTGGGTATGGTCGTTGTTTTTAGTGGTTTGTAGTGAAGGGCATCGAAATGATGTTTTTTAGTCGGGGTCTGTGCAGCGGTCTAAAGAAATCTCAGGTTCCGGTTGTCTACTCCAGGGGTTTTAACTGCAGGGGATAGTTTTGGTTAAGTGGTTGCAGTTGTAGGGTTTTTCGTCGGGCTATTGACTGGTATTGGTGCTGGCTAGGTTACAGTGAAGCTCGCCTTCGGTTCTTCAACGAGGAAATGATGACTGAAATTATTTGTTGCATTTTCCTTCGATAACAACTTAATACTTGAAGTTGTTATCTCTTAGTGGTGGTCATTCTCTGTGGTACTGGAATTCGATCGGATAGATGCTTTCAATGATTTCAGTTTGCTGCGTTTAAGTGGATTTTTTGTGGTCCGAAGTCCGAACTATGTAGTGGAATTGCTGGGGTTGGAGATTTCAGTGGTTGACCATGCTTGTCTTACAGATGCTATAGTGCATATTGATCTGAATTTAGTAGTTGACCTTATTCTTCTGGGCTCATGGGATTAGGTTCAAGACTCAGTGTTCTGTATTTTGTTGATTTCAGTTTATACTACTAAGCGTCTGCATGATGAGTTGGGTCATTAATGGGGTCATGACTGTGGCTTTAGTTCCGGCAGTACATGGGTGTCTGCAGTTCGAATGGTGGAGATTGAATGTGGTCAACATCGAGGGGAGACAAAGCCATGTGGATGCAGAGTTTGAGCCGTATGTTTTCTTGCTTAGTGTGTTAGCACCTAGCAGTTAACATGCTTGTAGTGGGGACAAATTCTTTTAGTCCAAGCTAGGAACAATAGCATGCGGCTGGAACTATTGTTCACTTATTGGTTTGGAACTATTGAAGTGGTATTTGGGGTATTTGGTCGGACCTTGCTTGAGGTAACAATTAACAATGGTGGTTTTCAATTGTTAGTCAAAAGAGGTTGTTTACTTCAGAGTGTTTCGACGCCCGAGTTACTGTGTCGAGTCAAATTTTGTGGGCTTTCATTGGGACTATTTTAGTGGAGTTCCCGGAGGTTGGTTTGCCGGGGTTTGGTCTCAGTATAGGGACATGATTTTCGTCGAGTCTACAGCCTAGGGTCTGGTGCAGTCCAATAATGCATTGTGCCATGTTGATTGCTTTGCTCGACAACATCTTTTGCTTTTGCAATTCAAATTTCAAATTTCAGTGTTGAAATTCAAATTTCAAATTTCAGTGATCTAGTGGGGTGCTATTATCTACAAGCACTACAAGCTGTTAGGTCGAATACACAATAAGCAATCAAATACTGTATGAGTAACTTAACAAGGACACACTGTTTAACAATTAAAAACTGTTTGGAATTAATAATTCCTCTCTCAGTGATGTAAATATCACAGAGAGCTGCTTAGGTTACAATGGATGGATATCTCAATGTTCGACTACCCTTCTAGGGTTAACCTAACTGTATTTATAGAACATACAGCTTCGTACAATCTGTAATTGATTCTCCTATAATTAAGCTATACAATTGATATCAATCACGATTGCTTCAGTCTTCCAAGTCAACTCAATCTCTTTGACAGCTTTCCAATCTTCAAAGATATTGCTTCCATATTTATCAATCTTCAAACACTGTTGACTCTTCAGACAATACCGCTACAGAGTTTAACAAACTCTGTTTGCGCTTCCAGTCAGTGTTTAATCAAACTCTGACTGCTTCCAGCTAAACTCTGTTTTCTGACTTTAGCTTCCAAACACTGTTTTCATCAATCATTTCTAACAATCTCCCCCAACTTGTCCATTAGTAAGAATGTACAAGTTTTACAGTAAATGATGATGTCAAAACAAATACAAAGTTTACAGTGTTTAACATACAAACAGAGTTTAAGCTTTTACTTAACAAATTCTACAGAAAATAAGAAAATTCTTACAGACTTTAATCTCTAATCTCTTGAAGATCAGGCACTGTCCTGAAATAGTCTATAAGCAACCTTCTTTCAGCATTTTCAAGCTCTATCTGCATAGCTTCTTTGATTTCTCTCAACTGAGGATCATTCTCATCAGTTTGATAGATAGCAGCTCTAAGATCGTAGATTTTGTTTCTTCTCATCTCATTTCCCAACCTGATATATTTCACCTCTTCAGATTTTACATTGAAATCCAGAACAGTAATTCCAAGATCTGTTTTCAGCTTTGTAGTCCCCTTCTCCATTTCAATCAGATTGCCATTCCAATCTCTGTATTTAGGAACATACTTGCTGTTGAATTTCATTTGCCTTCTTGCAAGATTTTGAATCATTCTTTGTTGAATCACATTTGCAACTGACTGAGCTCTTTGATTTCTAACTCTGAAAATATATAGGACATATTCAAGTTCTTCAGCATACTTTAATTCAATATCCTTTTCAGAGACTTTAAATACTGTTCCATCAGCCATGAAATATAGCAAGAAATCCTTTTCTAGACTCTTTTGATGTACAAGCTGTACTGACTCCAGTTTGTCTAAACTCTCTTGAGTGACACCACCTCCTGGAACAGACAGTGAAGAAGGATCTCTAGGACCAACATATTGCCTATTATCTCTGTGTGAGCCTATGCCTCCCTTGTTGTATCCAACTTTACCAGAAAAAGCTCTACCATCAGCAAAATCCATTGGAATTGTAGCTTCTAGTCTTGGATCATGAAGAACACCCTTTCCAAATGTTGATTTCAACTGAGAAGACAATAATGGTGTGGTCACAACTTGTGCAGCAACAGAAGTTGTGTTTTCATTCTTCTGTACAACATGTGTATCAACAGAGGTTGTAGCTATACTTTTCAGTTTTTGCTTAGCTTCTGCATCTGTTGGTTTTCTGAATACTTGCATTCTTTGATCTGTACCAACAGGTTCTTTGATTTGAATACCTTTAAGAACAGGCTTTGCAGCTTTAGCAACTTTCACATTCTTCTTTCCTTTTTCAGACTTTAAAGCTTTCAGATGCTTTTCTTGTAAACTCTTCTCTTCAGCTTTAGCATCTTCTATGGTCACTCCTTCTGCATTCTCTTCCATGAAAAGCTTAACAGCTAACTCCTCATCAGTCTTTGGATTTGATGTTAATTCCAAACTCTTGGTCTTTGAGGTACCTTGAGTTTCAGTGTTTGTTCCAACAGACTGTGATTTAAAAGATTTGCCAGATCTCAGAGTTTGCTTTTCAGAGTTTAAGACCTTGCTCTTTTCACTTGCCCCTCCATCTCCAGCATCATCCTTTTGAGTCAGAGTTTGAGAAACTTTGCATTTTGACTTAGTAACTCTCTCCCCCTTTTTGACATCATCAGGAATTAGTATTGATGTAATGAGCTCTAAAGAGTTTGCAATTGAATCCACTTTAGCAGATAAAGCAGTCTGATTTTCTTCAACTTTTCCTAGCCTGGCATAGAGAGTGTCTTGAACTTTAGACAGCTGAACAGCTTTTATTTTAGACTCTCTATCCATCTTCAATTCTCTTGACTGAATCTCAGTCTTCAAGGAAGCAATTTCTTGTTTAGTTTCAGCAAAATTGCCTTCCAGAGTCTTGACTTGTACCA
Source organism: Kitagawia praeruptora (assembly GCA_037693485.1). Classification (NCBI taxonomy): domain Eukaryota; kingdom Viridiplantae; phylum Streptophyta; class Magnoliopsida; order Apiales; family Apiaceae; genus Kitagawia; species Kitagawia praeruptora. The sequence goes on from CM075353.1 coordinate 146,034,766, forward strand.
CAGTTGCCTTTAAACAGGATAAGATCTCTGGATTGGAAATTTGCTTGGCAGTTTGCTTAACAAACTCAGATGCTCTCCCTTTTGGAAAAATACAGTCTTGTTTATACCAATTTTCAGCAGACTTAGCAAGATGCTTTTCTTCAACTGCATGAGATGGACAAGGCTGATCAAAAGGTGTATGTTTATTATCTGTCTGTGCAGGTGCACTCTCAAAAGAATCAGAGTTTGCATCACTGTCAGATTTATCTTCATCACTTGCACCTTGAGCTTGACCATCTTTGAAAGAACCACTGTGCTGAGCAGTGTCAGCCACAGTTTCTGCAATAACTTCTGCAACCTTTTCAATAATGACCTCATGTTGCACAGGCTCTGCAACAGAGTTTGCCTTTGTAGCTTCAACAGACATATATTCAGAATTGTCTTTAGTTGCCTTATCAACTTCATCACCTTTGTCAGCTATACCAGGAGCTTTAAAATGATCAACAGGTGAGATAGGATCAAGAATTGATTCAAGAACATCATGCACTGGTGAAAAACCATCTCTGTGATCCTCTTCTACAGGCATTTTATCATCTGTAGGAATTTCAGCATTAACAGTATTCTCTGCAGGCATTTCAACCTCTGCAGGTATAACAACATTGTCAGCCATAATATCCTCTGCAGGCATTTCAACCTCTGCAGGTATTTCCACATTCACTGTAACCTCAACAGTAGGTGTTTGCTGTGAAACCACCTCTGGAGCTTCAACAACATTCTCTGCATCTGAATCAGAAAGAATTAGTCTCCTTTTCTTGATTGGCACAACAATCTCCTCTTCATCTTCACATGAGCTCTCTCTTGGTGGTGAAAGTGAAGGTCTGTTTGCTTTCTGTTTCTTCCTTCGTGTATAAACAGCTTCAGGTGTTGTTTGTTTAGCCTTTGAGTGTTTAGTGTTTTGGGCGGTGTGTTTCTTTCTTTTTGGCTTGGTTTTCGGTTGTTCAGTAGATGCTGACTCAGGGTTTAAGGTATCAGTGTTTAAAGCTTCAGTGTTTAATGGTTCAGTGTTTGAGGGTTCAGTGTTTATTGGTGGAGAGTTTAAAGTTTCTGGTTGTGGTTGTTGAGATGTAGTAGGTGCAGTAGTTGTGGGTGTTGAAGGTGTTGGTTCAGAGTTTATGGTTTCTGGTGGTTCAGGCATTTGTTGTGGTGATTGAGGGTCTTGTGGTTGGTTCACATAGTTTTGTAAGGCTAAAGGCATAAACAACTCAGGTATTTGCTGTTTAGTGACATCTTTGTTTGTCAAATCAGTGAACATTCTCTTAGCAACTTGAAAAGGCTGAATTACATCAGCTTCATCAATTGGAATGTTAGGCACACATGCAGTAAATAGCAATTGACAAAAACGAGCAAAATAAACAGTAGTAGACTCAGACAATCGCTCTCCCAAGTTCATTAGTACTAGTCTACCAAAATCGAAGTTACCTCCATATAGTAGAGCATGACCAATTTGGAGAGTATCCAGAGGAAGTGCATCCCAGTTTGTTGTCTTCTTTCCAAAAGCCCTTGTTATACAATCAAAGAAGAAACTCCATTCCTTTCTCAAACTTGGCCGTCTCAAAGACCCTATCTTGTTCAAGTTTCCTGCACATCCAATTTGTTCCAACATAGTCCTCAATCTATCATGACCAACAACACTGTAAGAAGTGTGTGTCTCAAAGTCCAATGCATCCCTGACAGTAGTTGGAGTAATAATATACTCTGATTCATCATGAGTGAAAATGATTGTTGGAGTGCCAGCCTCTCCTCCATCATCATATTCAGAGTTTGTCCAGAAAGTAGCAATCTGTGAAGCAGATAACGTTGGTGGTGCAGTTAGAGCCGTCCCTATCTCAGAATCGTTCAAGAAGTTTTGGAACAAGTGAAACGCCTGTGGAGCATTTTCATTATCCAATGGTGCTGCATAGTTACTAGGGAGAAAAACTAACCCTGCTGCATCAAATGCTTTAGTTGCCATTAGTAACAAGATACGAAGATATTCAGAGAAAAGATGTATATGCACTGTAAGTGTTTATCAAAAAGTGAAGGAGAGAATAAGAGAAGTGTGAAAATGAATGAGTATGTAAGTAATTGTGAGTGAGTGAATGTGAATCGATATGGAGTGAGAGACTAAAGACGATTAGAGTAAAATTAAAACTCAATCGTTTATTTGTAAAAGCGCGCAACTGTTGTAGAGTAGTGTGTGAGTGGGACACAATCATGGGACACGTGTCAAACAGCCAATGGATCACTTAATAATTACCGCTGTTATTCCTATAATCACGACACTTAGACACATTAACACTAATTAACAGTTGTCAACTACCCCAATTACTCCAAAATAGTCAAATCATCTCAATAAGACTTTACCTCAGAGTACTTAACACAACTCAACAGTGTTTATCAATTTTCCAACTTTATCACTAAAACCCTTTCAAAAATTGCACAGTTGTGAATATGAGTGTGTGTGAAGCAGATATTACTGAAATCAATTTTTAGAGCATCTAATATTTCATAAAATCCATAACAAACAGTTAATAAACACTGAATGCACAAACTCTCATATTAAACACTGATTGTTTGATGAATGCTAAACTCTGTAGTTACTGTTATACAGAAATCTGAAAACTTCCATTCCCTTTGATGTCCATGATTATCCAAGTAAGCACACAGTCTTTAAAGACAAAAATATCAAGAGATAGAAATCAGAGTTTCATTCAGTGAATAACAGTCATGAACTGGATATTCTCACAAACTCTCAAAGCACACAAGTGTTTAGGTGATGTGTTTACACTCACATTCAATCAGAAATAGCAGAGTCTACCATATGCTTGAATGTCCACCAATTCTACACTACCTTGAGTACATGTATTCACAAATCAAAAGGACTTTATTCAGGGTTTAAATGGAGTAAGATCAAACAGATGAAAAGAGATATTTTTATTCAAGAGTGACTTCAAGCTGAGCATCTTAAGAGAACAAAGTGTTCAGTCACAGTATTTATTTGTACAAGATCAGTATATATGCTTTTTTTTTTTTTTTTTTCATTTTTTTTTATTTAGCATATATACTGAGTAAACTTTTTCTTTTCTTGAGAAACACTCATCTGTTTGAGAAAAAAAGATATTTAACTGCTCTTAATACTTCAGAGTATAAGAAAATGAGCAGTTAATAAGGCTCAAAGAGGTTTACTAAGGATGGAATTTATGAACAGTGTTTATACAGTGTTTGTACAATGTTCAAAAGAATTTCGAACAGTGTTTGAAAGAATGATGAATCCTATTGCCTTTATCATTTTCATGCACACACATATCATGTAGTCTCAAAATGGTTTAATACAAGTTCTAGAGAAACATACTACCTGATGAATATCACACAACAATAAATACTGATTGATAGAAAGTGTATCAATCACTGATTTGGCTCAAACTCTCACAGGGTGTAAACATGAGTCTGAACTCACCAAACTAATCACTGACACATCTCAAGTTTTATGATTTTCACAAGTACAAACAAGGAATCATCATGAACCATACCTTTGGAAACAGAATGTCACTGATCAGAGTTTAGAGTTCATCAATCACCAAAATTATTTATGAGTGGCCATGCACACAATATTCATAGACTCAGAGTTTAGGACTAAATAAACTAAGAGATGCTATAAATATGAAACAGTATCATGCTGTGTTAATTTTCTGCACAAAGTCTGATTAGATAGCAGTGACTCAGAAAGAATCATGATTTATTTACTGAGAATCATGCTTCATACATTTTTCTTCATTGGTGTTTTCATTCAGACAATAATCAATTCTGAATTCACTGAGTGTATCTAACATGTTAACAGTATTTAACAGACAGACATGCTGACAGAGTTTAAAAAGATTTAAACATTAGCATGCAGAACAGAGTTTAATACTAAGGTTCACATAGCATTTAACAATTTACAGAAAACATGAGCAATAAGTTTTTGAGTCTAACCAACATCTCTAGTCAAAACTAGAGACCATTCCTAGTTCATTGACCAGTCTTGTAAATGTAGCTTCACTCAATGGCTTGGTGAAGATATCTGCAAGTTGTTGTTCTGTAGACACAAAGTGAAGTTCAATGTTGCCTTCCTCTACATGCTCTCTGATGAAGTGATACCTTATGCTGATGTGCTTTGTCATTGAATGTTGCACTGGATTACCTGTCATTGCAATAGCACTTTGATTATCACAGTAAATAGGTATTTTGGAATACCTTAATCCATAATCCAGCAGTTGATTCTTCATCCATAAAATCTGTGCACAGCAGCTACCAGCAGCAATATACTCTGCTTCAGCTGTAGATGTAGATATTGACTTTTGTTTCTTGCTGTACCAGGAAACAAGTCTGTCACCCAGAAATTGACAACTTCCACTGGTGCTTTTTCTGTCTATCTTACATCCAGCAAAGTCTGCATCAGAGTAACCAAGAAGTTTAAACTCTGATTCCCTTGGATACCACAGCCCCAAAGTTATAGTGCCCTTCAGGTACTTGAATATTCTCTTTACTGCTGTTAAATGTGGTTCTCTTGGATCAGCCTGGAACCTTGCACACAAGCAAGTTGCATACATGATATCAGGTCTGCTAGCTGTCAAATAGAGCAAAGAACCAATCATTCCTCTGTAGCTTGTCATATCTACTGATGACCCTGCATCTTTGTCCAATTTTGTTGCAGTTGCCATGGGAGTTGTTGCAGATGAACAGTCAAGCATACCAAATTTCTTGAGAAGGTTTCTGGTATATTTTGCTTGATTTATAAAAATTCCATCATCTGTTTGCTTCACCTGTAGGCCTAGAAAATAACTAAGCTCTCCCATCATACTCATTTGATATCTTGACTGCATGAGTTTGGCAAACTTCTTACAGAGTTTATCATTAGTAGACCCAAAAATAATATCATCCACATATATCTGAACTAAAAGCAAGTCATTACCATTTTGGAAGTAAAACAGAGTTTTGTCAATAGTACCTCTGTTAAATCCACTTTCTAGTAGAAATTTGGCAAGGGTTTCATACCATGCCCTTGGTGCCTGCTTAAGTCCATAGAGTGCCTTGTCTAACCTGTAGACATAATCTGGATATTTTGGATCTACAAACCCTGGTGGTTGTTCCACAAACACTTCTTCTTCAAGTTTTCCATTCAAAAATGCACTTTTCACATCCATCTGAAACACTTTGAATTTCATGTGGGAGGCATATGCTAGAAAAATCCTGATTGCCTCCAATCTAGCCACTGGTGCAAATGTTTCATCATAGTCAATTCCTTCCTGTTGTGAGTAGCCTTTTGCAACCAGTCTTGCTTTGTTCCTTGTGATCACACCATCACTATCAGTTTTATTTCTGAAAACCCATTTAGTACCAACAATAGATCTGTTCTTTGGCCTTGGTACAAGGGTCCACACCTCATTTCTTTCAAATTCATTTAGCTCTTCTTGCATTGCTGTTATCCAGTCAGCATCTTTAAGAGCTTCTTCCACTTTCTTTGGCTCAGATTGTGACAAGAATGCATGAAATAAACATTCATTTGTTGTTGCACTTCTTGTCCTTACTTTTGCATCTGGATCACCAATAATCAAATCAGGTGTGTGAGATTTAGTCCATTTTCTTGCAGAAGGCAGATTGCTTCTGTCATCATGTGATCCTCCCCCTTGATCCATGCTCTCCTGATTTTCATGGTGTCTTTCTTCATTTTCAGATGCTCCCCCTGAATGTGACTGCTCAGAATTTGAATGATCAGAGTTTGAATCAACAGTGTTTGATTCAGAGTTATCATTTGAGTCACTATCAGTGTTTGAATTTTCACTTTGATGTGATTCTTCATGCTCCCCCTCAACTGGTTCTTCCCTTGTTTCTGATTGAAGAGTTTCTTCAGTATTTACCAGTAGAGGTTCTGAGTTTAGATCAACAGAGTTTGACACATCAGTCTGATCAGAGTTTACTTTTTCAGAGAATAAATCTTCATTTTCAAAATGCAGTTGATCATGTTCATCTACATCTTCAAGTCCAGTTATTTTCTTGTCATCAAATGACACATGAATTGATTCCATGATCACTCTGGTTCTCAGATTATAAACTCTGAATGCCTTAGTTGACAGTGGATAGCCAACAAAAATACCTTCATCTGCCTTTAGGTCAAACTTGGTCAACTGTTCAGGATGAGTCTTCAACACAAAGCACTTGCATCCAAAAATATGAAAATATTTTAGATTTGGCTTTTTCTTCTTCACCATTTCATATGGTGTTTTACCATGCTTGTTGATCAGTGTTGCATTTTGAGTAAAACAAGCAGTTTGAACTGCTTCTGCCCAGAAATATGTTGGCAACTTTGCTTCATCTAGCATAGTTCTGGCAGCTTCTATCAAGGTTCTGTTCTTCCTCTCCACTACACCATTTTGTTGTGGAGTACCTGGTGCAGAAAACTCTTGTTTTATCCCTTTGCTCTTGCAAAATTCTTCCATAGATGAATTCCTGAATTCAGTTCCATTGTCACTTCTGATTATCTTCACTTGATGCTCTGACCCTTTTTCCAGTTGAATTACATGTTCTGTCAGTGTTAATGCAGTTTCATCCTTCTTTGCAAGAAAATATACCCATGTGAATCTGGTATATTCATCAACAATGACTAATGCATATTTCTTCTTTCCAAGAGACATCACATTCACTGGACCAAAAAGATCAACATGTAGTAGATGATAAGGATCAGCAATTGAAGACTCAGATTTACTTTTGAAGGAGACTTTTCTCTGTTTAGCCTTTTGACAAGAATCACACAGTCCTTCTACATTCAACAAGGACTTTGGTAGACCTCTTACAAGATCATTCTTGATTAGCTCATTGATGTTGTTCAGGTTCAAATGAGAGAGTTTCTTGTGCCATTTCCAACTCTCTTCACTGGACATCCTTGTAGACAGACACACTGCTTTGCCATCAGTGTTTGTTGACAATTTGATTTCATAGATGTTATTGTGTCTGTTTCCAACTAGAGCAACTTTCCCTGTAGATTTACTGATCACTTGACAATATTCAGGCTGAAAATCTACATGATATCCTCTGTCATAGATTTGACTCACAGATAGCAAATCATGCTTGAGTCCTGGAACAAGAGCTACATTTGTGATGATGACATTTCCAAGATTAATATTGCCATATCCCAGTGTATGTCCTATGTTGCCATCTCCATAGGAAACTTCTGGGCCAGCCTTCTCCTCAAACTCTGATAGCAGGGCTTTATTTCCTGTCATGTGTCCTGAACATCCACTGTCCACGACTAGGGTACTGACCCTGTTGCCCTGCAATCACAAACAATCACTGATTATTAGTTTTAAGGATCCAGACTTGCTTGGATCCTTTGGCTTTCTTAATTCTGTTAGCTTTTGCAGCGGAATTCATATTAACAGAGTTTAAGCTAACTTTTTCAGAGTTTACATTTGCAGAGTTTACTTTAACCCATTTCAAATTTGGCTTGGGTTCATAGTAATTATAGTAAATAGCATGATAATCTCTGCAAGTGTAAATAGAATGCCAAGTACTTCCACAGTGTTTGCATAAAGTCTGTGGTCTAGTTCTCACATAATCACTCTTTACTGCAGTTTTAGAGGGCAAAGAATTAATGTTCTTATTCTTATTGCAGAAACTAGCAAGATGATTAGTGCTACCACAATTAAAGCATGTTTTTCTAGGAGCTAATGAAGCAAGCATTGGCTTAATTCCTGAAGTTATGCCTACTTTTCCATTTTTGTTTTTCTTAGGCAATCTCTGTTTGTTGACAGATTTTATCTCCTTAAGCTTATGCTTGAGTTGTTTATCTGTCATTAAACCAATGTTAGCCTCTTTAACAAAAGTTTTAGCATATGACTCCTTAACAGCCTTTTTCTGTGCTTCAGTCTTAGGTCCACCTGTTCCCATGACATTACCCTCAGATGAACAATGTGGTCTAACCTTTACCTGATTTTCAAATCTAAGTTCATCTCCTACAGAGTAACCTAGACCTACTGTATCTGACTGAAACACTTCTTGAGTGTCTTTGCCAGAGTGTGTCCAAGTTTTAATGATGTGTTTACTATCCTCCAATTCAGATTCTAGTTGCTTATACTTACCTAGCAACTCCTGTTCAATAAACACTGCATCATCTCTCTCTTTTTGAATTTTATTCATGTTCTCTAACTGTTCCTCAACAAGTTTATTTCTTTCTTTGAGTTGAGAACACTCAGACTTTATCCTCTCATTTTCTAAGGTCTGATCTCTATAACTGATATGCAATGCTTTAAGATAAATTCTTAATTCAGTTATATTATCAGTGTTATAAGCATAAGTAGTTGGAGGTACCTTGAGATCATCATTTTCAGTCTGAGTAGTAGCCATGAGAGCATAGTTGACTTCCTCATCTGAATCTGAAGTGTCTGCCCAATCTCTGCCTTTGGTGTAGAGTGCCTTTTCAGTTTTACCCTTCTTGCACTCTGGAGCATAGTGTCCCATCTCCTTACACTTGTAGCATTGAATCTCAGACTTATCTTTCTTTCCAGATTTGAAGTCCTTTCCTTCAGCTTTCTTGAAATTCTTCTTGTCAGACTTTGAGTAGTCCCTTGAGAATCTCTTTCCCTTCTTGAAGTTCTTGTAACCCATCTTCTTGAAGGTCTTTACCATCAATGCAGCCATTTGCATCATCTCTTCATCATCTTCAGAATCAGATGATCCATCAGTGTTTGAGTCAACATCAGTGTTTGATGACTCATTCTCTGAATGGATGACTAAGGCTTTCCCTTTTGCCTTTCTCCTTGATGCCTCCTTTTTTGATGGTTTCTCCTCAACCTTGAGTGCAACAGATTTTGACTTTCTACTTGTTCTTTTGTTTCTCTGCTCCAATTCCAATTCATGGGTTTTGAGCAGCCCATAAATTTCATCAATCTCTGTTTCACCAAGTTCATAATTATCTCTAATAGTGGTTGTTTTCACATCCCACTTTTCAGGTAGAGAAAGAAGAAACTTGAGATTTGAGTCTTCTAAATCATATTCTTTGTTAACCAATGACAAATCATTGAGCAGTTTACAGAATCTGTCAAATGTTTCTGTCATGGTTTCATCAGACTTTGCCTCAAAGTGCTCATACTCCTGAGTGAGTATGTTTCTTCTGTTTTTCTTGATTGCAGGAGTTCCTTGACACCTAACCTCAAGTGCATCCCATATATCCTTTGCAGTTGTGCAATTAATCACTTTATTAGACATAACATTGTCTAATGCACTGTGAAGTAAATGTCTCACTTTTGCATCCTTTGCAATAGATGAAAGATCCTCAGCAGTTAGATCTTTCTTTTCCTTTGGAATGACCTTTGATTCCTCACCAGCAGCAGCAGCAGATAATTTTGTTGGTTTGTGAGGACCTTCATAAATTCTATCAAGGAATTCTGGATCTGTAGCCTCCAGAAACATGGTCATTTTCACCTTCCAAATTGCATACTCTGATGGCCTAAGTATAGGAACCCTTATTGTTTCATACCTACTAACAGTAGTAGGAGCTTTCTCATTTGGTGGAGGTATCTCTGCCATTGATTACTATTGTGTTTGGATCTTTAACTGTAATAAAATAACAGGTTAGGCTCTGATACCACTTGTTAGGTCGAATACACAATAAGCAATCAAATACTGTATGAGTAACTTAACAAGGACACACTGTTTAACAATTAAAAACTGTTTGGAATTAATAATTCCTCTCTCAGTGATGTAAATATCACAGAGAGCTGCTTAGGTTACAATGGATGGATATCTCAATGTTCGACTACCCTTCTAGGGTTAACCTAACTGTATTTATAGAACATACAGCTTCGTACAATCTGTAATTGATTCTCCTATAATTAAGCTATACAATTGATATCAATCACGATTGCTTCAGTCTTCCAAGTCAACTCAATCTCTTTGACAGCTTTCCAATCTTCAAAGATATTGCTTCCATATTTATCAATCTTCAAACACTGTTGACTCTTCAGACAATACCGCTACAGAGTTTAACAAACTCTGTTTGCGCTTCCAGTCAGTGTTTAATCAAACTCTGACTGCTTCCAGCTAAACTCTGTTTTCTGACTTTAGCTTCCAAACACTGTTTTCATCAATCATTTCTAACACAAGCATATTTAGTGGTCGGTACTACGTAGTGGATTTAGTAGTACATTAGTGGTATTTTATTGTAGTGGATTTAGTGGTAATTAGTGGTTCAATTTCAGTGGTTTACTACTTTACTTTGTAATCTCCTGCAGCCTAGCTTGTAATTGCCTTCGTGCTTTTATAATAAAATTCCTTGCTTATCAAAAAAAAAAATAATAATAGGGATTGCATATTAAATAAAATTTAGTAGCAATAAAGGTAATAATAATTATAATTACTATAATAATTTTAGTAGGTCACAATATTATTAATAAGACACGAATTAATAGAAGTGTAGCGCGGTACCAAATAATCGTTAAAGTCTAGTAGTGCACAAAATAAATATTTGCCAGCACCTCTAATAATAATTAAGACAAAATTTCAATTTTACTAAAATTTATTTAAAAGAGACTTGAATTATTATGAGAATTTTACGGTTATTACAGCAATATATATTATAAAAATTATATGATAATATGATTGTGATTGACTTTATATTAAAAGAGTGGTTGATTAATGAATGATTAATTATGAAATTTAATTTAAAATATATAATAGTATATCTTGATTGATTTCAAATTAAAATTGTGATTTTCTATTAAATATTTTTTTGATTTAAAAAATATGTATTTATGGATATGTTTAATAAAATCAATATTGTATTTAATTTCGTTTATATGAATTTATTAATTATTTTCTTAATAAATTGTGAATAAATATATTTTTGAACCTTTTAGAAAATCGAGTTTTTAAAGATATGGATTTTATCCAAACTATTTAAATTTTATTCAAATTCGATTTTGTAGTGTTGGCTTATGCATTTATTAATTAATTTTATTAACAAATTATGAATAAATATATTTTTGAGCTTATAAAAAATCAAAATTTTGAAGGTATGGATTTTATCCAAGTTATTTAAAATCTAATTTAAAATTCGATTTTTTCAAATTTTTAGTTAAGTTAGATTATAATTATTTAGTATCTTATAATTGACGATATATATTGTAAAAACCAATTTATAATGTATGAAAAAAAGATTGCGACTGGCTTTATATTAAAAGAACGGTTGATTAATGAATGATTAATTATGAAATTTAATTTAAAATATATAGTGGTATATCGTTATTGATTTCAAATTAAAATAGTAAATATTTTGTGATTTTAAAAATAGGTATTTATGGGTATGTTTAATAAAATCATTATTGTATTTAAATTAGAAGTGTTAACTAACCATGGTTAAAGAGGATGGTGAGATTGGAAATAAGGAAAAGTCTAAATTTTAGGAATTAGCTCTGATTGGTTCTAAAATAATTCCTCGATTCTTATTGGTTAACTGACGTGTGGTAGACTCAGGTATTATAATAAAAGATTGTTTATCTTATATGTGTAAGAAAAAAAAATATTTATATGAGAGCATGCCTATGTTTTTGTGATCCTTTTTATTCGATTAATCAAGTTATTTGTTGAAAAAGAATAAAAAAATGATGATAGATGAGGAGTTGAATGATTTATGTTGTTAATAGTTAATAGTTATATTATTGTTAGTAGTTGAATGCAATTGTGATCACCTACGGAAGTGGTACTAGTTAGTAGTTAATAGTTATATTATTAGTTTGCTATATTATTAGTTTGCACGAGGACGTGCAAAGTGCTAAGTGTGTGGATATTTGATAGAGTATATATTTACGTGTATTTATTATGATTTTATCCACATATTTATTTTATTTTATAAATAATTTATTAATTAGAGTTTAATGTTTTATGATAGGAAATAAAGAATTCCCAAACTTGAAAAGAATTGAGTTTATTTGGACTTAAATTACAAGAAAATTCGGATTTATTGGGCGCAATGATCACTGTTTGGATCCTAACTCGAGTTTCAGACATCATAATTGGGTGATCTTACAGTCCATGCGAAGCTAACGAAATTATCTACAACTCAGAGGTGGTCCAACAACAATATTCCAACTGGAGCAGCCCAGAAATAGGCATGAAAGTCAGACTACGAATTTTACATTCAGAATTCAATTTGTGTTGGGAAATTATTTGTATATTCTTGGAAAGCATTAAAAACTCAATTATATTATAAGGTTTTCAAGATATTGTAGAGACATCATATCATAACATATTATAGAATAAAATAGAATAACCGTACTTTTGGAGAGAAAAGGGAGAGAAACAATTTGAGGGGGAGATTGGAAGAAGGAGTGAAGGGATTCATCCTGATTTCGAGAAGCTTTTAAAGTTGTATTCTTCGTACTACAATTCTTAAACTCATGGTTTGTGTGTTTAATTCGTATTTTCTTTATCTTATCATGGGTAGCTAATCCCTTTATCCAAGAGTTGGGTAGTATTCGTTGGTGTATTGAGTTTGTTTGATTGTATTATGGTTTTCTTGTTATTGTTAATCTGTCATTGAGCGCTTTATACAATTAAAAGAGTCGCGAACTTTTAATAAATTGAATCTCTAGGAATTATAACGAATTGGGAGAGAAGTTGTAATTCTAGTACATGATATGATAGACACAATTTAATTATTAGATCGGGAGATTGATATGCGAATTGTGAAACTGATAATCCTTGATTCGTAGTAGTCTATAGTTGTACTTTGATTGACCATGGGAGTGGTGATTAAGGGATGATTGTAGCCACTATAATTTACCTTGGGAGAGGATTTTATAAAAAAATAGAAGGATTGTTTTTAACAAAACAAGAGACACAAATTAGACATTCATGATAGCCAATTGAAGAACCCTAATTCTTGGATTGTTCTCTCATACTTATTTTATAGCTTTTATTTGTTTATTAGATTAATTAGTAGATAATCACATAACCACAAATTCTTCCACACTTCTGAACTACAAGAGATAAAAGACTTGAAATTGGTGTTGATATCAGTCCTTCCCTATGAACGATACTCTAAAAATACACATCAACATCTTTTAATTAAGCCAGGTATTATTTGCATTATTACTAAATAGATGGCTTCTTATTTAATGTTTTTTACTTGCATCAAAACGTAACATTTCCACTACATTCAATTATCAAAGCAATGACCAACAACTCAACAACATACTCAACAATTATCAGTCATTCTCTGGACAACATTCTGCATTTTACTTAATTTTTTAAAAAAAGTACTGTAATTACTGTAATTCAGACAACACTCTAAAATTGTTATTTTGAAGATTCCTAAACAATGCAGGTTAAAAAACACTTGCCTGATTTCAATAACGATTAATTGTAGATTTGTTTGAAATACTTTGAAACAATTGTCCGTATAAACTGTTGTGTAGGCCGTTTAGTTTGCACAACATGATAATAAAAAGCTTTGTCTGATTTGAGTTGCTAGACAATGTTTTTTAAATCGTTGTAGCGGACTGGTTTAGACAATATCTTTTTTAGGATGAAAATTAAACTGTTGTCTGTTTATTTTGACCAACACTTTTTTGTCGGACTATTGTCTGATAATTGTTGTCTGTTTCAATTTTTCTTGTAGTGAACATGTTCCGAGTTTGCTTGATCATTAGCTTGGTCATGTTGATTGGCTTGAGCAGTCACCTCCGAATTTGCCTTCTCGTACTTGGTCGTCATATTATTTTGAGCACAGTTTACTTTCATATCACGATTTAAGTATCCATCATCAAAGGCTTCAACACATCATACACGTTATTGAGTTCATCATCCGTAAGAGCACTTACCTCATCATTATCATAAAAAAGGTAGGGAAGCCCCTTACATTTCTTTGAAGTCTATTTGATGCCAAAGACCATTCATACTGAAAAATTAAGTACTTTTTCAAGGTTTTTACTTCATCATCTTCAAAATCATCTCTTATATGTGTTGTAAGTGTCATTTGTCTCAAGACCTCCGAAAAAAATTGAGTAAAGAAAAGTAGGCATCTTGCCAAATCTCTCCTAGTAGGTAATGGACCCCCTAGGACCTCAACCGTTCTGTGTAAAATATTAGGACCCAATGTTAGCATTAATCGATCTATACGTGCCAAATTCTTTAGATCTTTATACAAATAACCAACATCACTTAACTTTTCGATATCATCCAATCCTAAAAGCTCAAAACATTGCACCAATTCATCAGCATAATTGTTTCTTTTGGAGTTCATAATAAAGAACACCTTTCATCTTCTCTTTGAAAACCAACTATGTATAAGTCATGTGACCTTACCAACAGTTTTAACCTTGGGTTTCCGAAAACAATAGGGATGAATATCAAGCACTTAATAGGATTAAGCTTAACCTTGCCTTTACTCTAACGTAACACTCTAAAATCAATCTTTTCTTCAGACACAAGTGTTATATACCGGTTGACAATCTTGAAGATCATGTATTTCTTCATCGTCCATTTTTTTTGAAAAAAGATCCGGGAATTGATTGTTAAGGTCCTCATTAGGATCAAGAAATGGTTCCCTAAAGCTTTCTGAACTTTCTTCGCCAATATTCACTACGGCAAAAATGGTCTCATGCAACACACTCCCACTATTGCTTTAAACACGAAAAATGTTACACTAGGTCAAAGGTAACGCTCAAAAAAATAATTTTAATATATGATTTTTCAGAAGTTTGATACCGATGATGATAATGACTTGTAACCTTTTATTTATCTTCTCGAAGGCTACGTGTTATGTGCTCTCTTAATCCTCATCAGTTAGTTATATGATTATGAATTAGTTATATGATGCCACCTATGTTTAATAATAAAGTTAGAACAATTAGTTATATGAATTATGAATATTTAAATTCATAACACTATGTATAGTCATTACATTAAAAAAAACGAAAATTTTCAATTGGATAATTCTTACCGATGCAATTTCTACCAGTCATTTGTTATCGATATTCAGGTCGAAGAAGTCTTTCCTACGGTATCTACCAGGCGATAGAAAATGACCCATTACTGATGTTTTGTTTAAATATTGCTGTTGTAGAACACTTTTTTTAAAAAGTTAATTATATAGGTGTTTCTTTCTTTAACTACAGTGAAGTGATGCAATCCTGATAATGATATATATGTGTTCTATTCTGTTGCATTTTTGCTTTATAATAAAAAAAGGTTTAAAATGCATTTGCAGTTTAATAGTTCAAATGACAAATGTTACTTGATAAAGTTTATCTCTGAGCATCACAACTACATTTGAATTAAATTTTTTTGTACTGTATTGTTTCTTCTTGAACTGAAAATAACAGAGCTAGTCGTAGCAGCTAGTCGTATGCTACAACTAGCCATAAAATTTTACAAACTATCATTGTAACAAAAGAGCGAAGCCCAGAAGGATATGTAAAATTACTCCAATAATTGGAAAATTACAAAATGACTTTAATTCATAAAAGTTACAAAATGACTTTAATTCACAAAAGCCCAGAATGCTTTAGAAAATCAGATTAGCACATAATCCTTCAGGCTTCAACCATGACATGGAAAGCAAAAAAAAAAATGAGCATTTAGAAATAGCCTAGTTGCCAAGCATCGTTCCAACTCCCTTCCCTCCATAACAAGGTCATAGATTCATGATTTCGTATCCTCACTCCACTAGTCCACTCATTCGATTTCTAAAAAATTCATGTAAACTACCAACGTAAAAAAAAACAATGACAACATATACCAAAATCAATAGAATTTTCTTTTTTTTGTTAAAAAAATCAATAGAATTTTCCTATGTCATCCATTTGCAATAATCGAAAAAAATACCAAATTTCATTTACCATTTGCATTGATTCAATTGAAGAAAATGCCACCCTAGCATCAAAATAAAAATGACTAAATTATTCAAAATGGGTCACACATTTGTCCAACACATGGAGACCCCAAATAAAACAAAAAAGTCGAAAATCAACAAATACCTATAAACATACATACCTTCAGTGATCTCACCAAATGAAGAGAAGGCATCTTTCAGTGAAAATTGCTGCTTTGACTCTGTGGAGTCAATTCAATTTTAGAAGCTGCATTTCTACATCAGGAAGATCATGCAGAGGTTGAGAACTGCTGCTTCCTCCTTTGTTTGCTTCTGTTATTAGCTTCTTTTCTGCAGTGGCAAAACGCCAGACATTGTACAGATCCCGGTTCAATTTCTCGTGGCTGCATACAAGTGTACCATACGCCTATTATGATGAAGCAGAAGGGATGTTGAGCTCTTTTTTATTTGTTTTGTAGTTCGGCTATACTCCACCCTTTCTATCTGATGACACACTTCCAATATGCTTTCCATTTTTGAAGATTTTGCTCCATCTTTTTTATGAGTTGTCCTCTATCGTATCTCAGCTACTCATAACCCATTCTACTATTAGTTTAAGATCATAGGCTGGCTGCAACTAAGGAATGCACAACCATCTCAGATGGTCTGGTCATCTTCACAGGAATCGCAAATACTTATAAACTTCGCACTGCATTTGTCTTGTCTTTATGCTGCTATTGTTTCTTGGGGTCTGTTCTATGGCAAACATTTGCCATAGAACTGTTTCATAACATATGGTTTCAGGACCGTTGGATCGTTGATCCAACGGTCCTGATTTAAAAAAAAAAATTACACCGTACCGCAGAAACTTTCCGCGGTACGGAGCAATTACAAAAATACCCCCACTGTTCACGTACCGCAGAAACTTTCCGCGGTACGGTGAACAGTAAATTTTTTATGTGAAAATAGGGGGCATTTTTGTAATTACTCCGTACCGCGGAAAGTTTCTGCGGTACGGCGTATTTTTTTTTTAAATCAGGTTGATCCAACGGTCCACAAACCATATGTTGTGTAACAGGTCACTGGCAAATGTTTGCCAGTGACCGGGAGCCTTGTTTCTTTACACAGCTTGACGACACCAACTTTATTATGTTTTATTGCTTTGTGCTTATGAAGCCATGGTTTTTTGCTGCGGTGTTAACGAAGCGAGAATGTGACGAATTGAACAAAAGTCATATATTCTCCACTGATATCAATCAGGCCATATTTCACTAATGACATGGTATCAGATGCTTTATTCATACGTAACTTGGTTGCACTAATTTATTCAGAATCAAAGCCCTGTTGCTACTATTTCATCTTGTGATGATCAGAAAAGCATGAGTTCCTGGACAATTTGCCTTCTGAAACAATCATCCTCCAATATGGTTTACATGCCCTTTCAATTGGCTATCGGGATATGAAATAAACTCGTTGGATCGAGTGTAATTGCTGCAATGCCAAGTTGAGCCAGAGTATTGATTCATGCATATGCCCAAGTTACTCACATGAAAGCAGACATAACTAATTACAAGTCATTAACATGTTATAAGTTGTCGGATTGATACATCCAAGAACATGTTTTTAGTAATTGTGTCAGAAGTCTATACCCGGATTTGATAAAATCTGTAGTTTAATACAAGTCATTAACAAGTTATAAGTTGGAATATGTTAAAACTATCAGGGAAGCCATTTCCATCAGCCAACCCACAAAAGATTTGATCTATTTTAAAACTGCAAATTAATAACTTTCTAACAAGCAGTAGGTTCAACAAGGTTTTATGATGCCAATATAACTTTGATCCGATAGAAAAGAACACACCCATCTAATACAAATAATCGTGCAAACACAAATCTGAGACACCTTAAAATTCACCCTAATGGTAATCAATTCTTCCTTGCATTAGCAATTCCACTGTTTGCAAGGCGAGGTACTACCACAGGTCCGCCGCGAACCTTATCAAGCGCATAGCTAATCCTTAGAGGTCGTCCTAAATATGCCTGCAAGAAAGAATCTCCATTAGATTTAATGTAACAATTGACATAGCGTATTATACAACCAAAAGTACAAGCTAGAATTAGCTCCTTACTAACCTTTCCATCCATTGCATCTTTTGCAGATGCAGCATCATCTCCTTTTGAGAAATATACAAAACCAAAACCTCTTGACCTTCCCGTATCTTTATCATACATGATTCTCACTGCACAGCTCATAAACAGAATACACACCAATAACATAAATGCTTGAGAAAATTAGAATTAGCACATTATCCTTTAACTAGAACATCGAAAGAAAAAAACATTGAGTATTTAGAAAAAGCCTAGTTGCAAAGCCTTGTCCCAAACTCCCTTCCCTCAATAACAAGGTCATAGATTCGTATCCTCACTCCACTGCATTCTACTTTAAAAATTCATGAAAACTACCTACGTTTTAAAAAAAGGCCTTTGATCACATATACCAAAATCAACGTATTTAACTCAATCAATACGATTTTCCTAGGTCATATTTTTAAAATAGTTGAAAAAATAACCGAGATTCGAGTTCCATTTGCAATGATTCAGTTAAAGAAAATGCCACTCTAGCATCAAAACAAAAATGACTAAATTATTCAAAATGGGTCACACATTTTGTCGAACACATGGAGACCCCAAATAAAACAAAAAAGTCGAAAATCAACAAATACCTATAAACAATTAAACATACATACCTTCAGTGATCTCACCAAATGAAGAGAAGCCATCTTTCAGTGTTTTTTCATCCACAGACCATGACAAACCTAAAACATCAGCACACTACATAATTAGAGATGATAAATATAAAGAAAAAAGTGTAGAGAGAGAGAGAAAGAGAGAGAGAGAGAGAGAGAGAGAGAGAGAGAGAGAACCAGCAACGAAAAGTTTGTTGGTGGGTGGAGAAGAATGATTAGAGTCGGATGAAAAAGATTGGCAGAAGCTTGTTGAATATGAATAATGGGGTTTATTCTGAACTGCTGAGATTACTCCCATTCTTTTACCCAGCAGCATTAATACGTTTTTCATCTTTAAATGTATTCTTGATTCTCAAGTCTCAACTGAAGCTCTATCTAAAATTCTACTGTATTGTACCGACAAAACTCAAAGACACGGAGTTTTAAGTTAAAAACAAAAACTGTTCTAACAGTTTATGTTACTTCGATAAAATTCGAACTCTTTCTATAAAATTCGAACTCTCGTCATTTTCTAAAATATTCGAACACTCGTCATTTCGTAAAATAATGTATCAAAATTTTTAGGGTATTTGTTAAATATGTCCCAAATTAAGGAGTGCTTTATGTTTATATCCCACTTTATTCATAATTTATAAATATGTCCTATGATTAAAATTTAACTTTTATTTAACTCATATACAACATGAGTCCCACTCTAGGGAGACCCACCTTATATAGAGAATTGTGGAGACCCATAATCTAACCCTTCATTTGATCTCTATTAATCTAACGATTATGATTTAATTAAAAATAGTAATTAAAAACAAAAATATTATTACAATCACACCCAGCATTTAGTTACACAATACACACAATACACAAAAACGCAATCATAGAGAGAGTAGAGAGTATAGAGAGAGACCGTGGAGATATTAATTATCGCGTATTTGAGCATCGATTCTCAGATTTCAACTTGTGATTTACGTGTATTTGACTGGTAATTCTCCGATTTCGACTTGTGATTTACGTGTATTTGAGCATCGATTCTCACTAATTTCGACTTGTGATTAATTGTTTAGGTTAATTACAGCTGAAGATGTTTCGGAAAAGAGGTACTAATTAGTATTTCTTCCTCGTTATTGCTCAATATTTGTATGAGTTTTACTAGATCCTGCTTTTTGATCATGTATATGTGTTGTATTGTAGTTTTTGATTCTACAGTAGAGACATTATTTTTATTTTTTATTGTTGTGTGTAGATTGTGATTCTACTATAGAAGCAATTTTTTTTTATTTTTTTTGTGTTAGAAGCATAATTTTATGTGTGTAGATTTTGATTCTATAGTAGAAGCATTTTTTGTATTTTTTATTATTGTGTGTAGATTGTGATTCTAGTATAGAAGCATAATTTCATGTGTAGTTTTTGATTCTACTATGGAAGCATATTTGTAATGGTTCTTCAGGATGTTTCTTGTGGTGGAAATATAAAGCAGTTTCTAATGGTATACATATTATTTTGCAACTCTTATATTTTTTTGAATATTCTGCAACTCTTATCTTTGGTTAGTTTTATCAGCCATATGTTTCTATATCATAAATGATAACTTTTATGTCCGATTGAACTACACCTTCATTCCTGCCCCAACGAAACACTGTAAATTAATGATGTCTGTAATATGACTAATATGCTATTTATTAATGAGTCAACTGAAAATAATGTGGACTATTGACCTGTTACCTTCATCTTTCCTTTGATACTAGTACAAGTAGGAGATAGTGTTATGTCCGGATGCTAGTGATAATAAGATGCTTGTCTTGCTTTCCTTATGTTCATTTTCTTTACTTTATATGATGTATCTATCTTCTTCATGTTTTGTTTATCCCTGAAACTGTCAAGTATTATAGCTCTCAAGGATCCTCGTTTCTCTTGCTTAGTTTTAATCCCAACTGACAATGTTTGTAGTTTCTAGTTTCTGTAATGTTTACTTGTCAGATTAAAGAGATTGTTTTGAACAAGTTTCTATGCTTCATAACTTTTAATATATATGGGTGTGGATAACTAATTAGTTATAAATATTTAATGTATCTTCAATGTTACCGGGATTTCATTATCTATTTTGTTTTTCATTATTGTTGGAATATTGCCTAATAAATAGGGAGTTAAATTCCATTTTATTTATGGTGGAGATTCTTGACATTTTAATTTTCATTCTTAGGTTGTAGCAAGCTTGGGGGCCGCTGCTATCGAAAGCTGCTGCAATTTTCTGATTGTTATTTATATCGGTAAAATTGTCATTAGGAAAACAAAACAATAATGTAGGTTGGTGAGTTTGAGATCCAAGAGACAGCAAAGGAGGATGTACAAAATGGTTTCTCAGATGAGGTTCTAGTCGATGATGAAAATGGCACTGAGGTATAAAAATGTAAGTAACTTACTTGTTAAAATTGTTCTTTCATTTTTTCCACTACATTATAGCTTAACTACAATGTAATTATAGAATGATTTGATTCCACATTAGAATTAAAAATTATGATGCATTACAATTACAAAAATGAACTAGAAACTAATATGGTTCCCTAGTAGAAACAAGAAGTTAGAAAAACAGTATACATAGGAAAATGAGCAAATTACTAACTTGGTTCCATTGTAGAACCATGAATTGTCTTCTTTTTAGTTTAGTGATTTTTGATGAAAAATAGTATGTAGTAGAATCAAAAATTATGCTACATCACTATTAAGAAATGAACTAAAAACTAATATGGTTCCATTGTAGAACCATGAAATTTAGGAAAACAGTATACATAGGAAAATGAGCAAAATACTAACTTGGTTCCCTAGTAGAACCAAGAATTGTCTTCTTTTTAGTTTAGTGATTTTTGATGAAAAATAGTATGTAGTAGAATCAAAAATTATGCTACATTACTATTAAAAAATGAACTAAAAACTAATATGGTTCCATAGTAGAACGGAAAAATTTAGGAAAACAATATACATAGGGAAATGAGCAAAATACTAACTTGGTTCCCCAGTAGAACCAAAAAGGGGTCTTTTTTTAGTTTAGTAATATTTATAATTTTTTTGTAAGGTTCTATAGTGGCATCATTTGTAATATTTGTGTGGATTTAAGGTTCTATATTAGAGTTTATATATTTTATGAAATTTGATTATTAATGAGTCAAGGTTCTGTAATATAATCAAATTTGTAAAGTTAATCAGTTTTTTATGTTAGTATATGACACCTGCAATCGCCTTCTTTATATAGTTGTTGAGCAAGTTACTGGGAATGATCAAGTTATTAGTTTTGTCAGCAATATGTTTATAGTTGTTGAATATTATAACTTTATAGGTAACAAAGCCGCGCTACGCGCGGCACGGATATATTTTTAAAAATTATACGCATAACATTATTATTTGTTAAATTTTATTATTTGAAAGTTAATATGATAAATTAAAAATTTAGCAAAAAAAAAATATGATAAATTAAAAATTATGTAAAATGTAATTAAATTTGAATGTTTAAAAATTAAAGAGAAAAGAATTAGGTGAAAGAAAACATGTTTCAGTTAAATTCTTGAATAATAATAATAATAATTTTGAAGATATTGACGAACCTATTTTATCGCATAAAAAATGCTTTTGAAATCCAATATTGACAAACATTTGCAAAGTTTGACATTGAATAAGTAAAAATAACATTTGTGAATCTTTTCTATTGTCGATGACATCATAAAAGACGTGATTGCTTAATTTGTTATTAAATTATTTGTTAGTAAAATTGATTATACGATGAAAAGAATTAGAATGTAAATGTGATGAGAGGTGTGATTGATTACACTTGTCGATATATTTGGTTTTATGACGAAAAAAGCAGAATTCAAATGCATATTGTAAGTCATGCTTCATGTTTTTTTGGAGTGATCCGACACCCGTATCTCTACATTTAATTAATTTTTCAGAGCATTTTATAAGAACTGTTTTGTTTGTAACATTAAAATTAAAATTCATGGACACATCAAAGTGATACTCACATATTCTAATATGCTTTTTATTAAATTTTATAATAAATTTGTACATATAATTGTTTTTAAAGCCGATACTCGTTTTATAATACCCTTACTTAATGCTCAAAAAGTGAGAATTTGTTTAAAATAGCAAAAATCATCTCCTTAAACACCTTCTACTTTTTTCCATACCAAACTACAATGTCAACATAATTTCTATAATAAAAATTTGTAAATATTAAATATAACTAATTAACGATTTTAAACACCGTCTCCCATCTCATAACATACATGCATGATTAATTGATTAGTAATAGTATAAGAATGTGTTTAATTAAAATATTAATTTTTCCAACACAAAATAATCAAACAACGAATGGGTAATTTTTTTATTGATTTAATTGACGAATAAAAGGGTCCACTTGATTCAATTTAATCGAGTTGGTCACACCCCGTGTATAATTTTTTCAGGTATAAATGTAAATTCTACGACATTACTTTTATTTAAATTGTGGATGTTAATTGAATATATATATATATATATATATATATATCTTATCATGATTCTCACGATCATTGATTACGAATTTATCGAAAAGTTAAAATCGTCTATTAATTATTGCCAAAATATTTGCAATGATTTTGTATAAGGATTAGAAATGACGATAAAAATTATTTTATTTTATTGTTTTACCTTAAAATAATGGTATTTTTATATAAATCATTAATATTTTATAACAAACTAATAATAATAATAATGTTCTAATAAAATTGTTAAACTTTTATATTAAATATGAAATAAAGTGTATTTAATATATATTTAATAGGTATAATCAATTATTAATTAAATGCAAGAAAATTATTTTAATAAAAAATAAAAATGTGAAAATTCAAGAAAAATATTTTGAATCTTCTGAGTGCAAGTCTTTCCAATTTCCTGCTATTATAATAAATTTTATATAAAAGTACTGCAATAGATAAATTAATTTCTATTATTTTTAAAATTGATTGGTCTCTTATGAATTTTCTATTAAAAATAATTTACATGAATTATTAATTGGAAAAATATTTTCATTAATATATCTAAAATTTTGATAATCTTAAAAACATCACAAACATATAAAAATAAAAATTACAATATGAACGTAATATTTACAATCAAAAGTTACAAATATTGAATACAACTTAATAACGTTTTTTAAAACCGACATCCCTTTCATAATATACATGTTCAATAATAGTTTAAGAATTTATTTAATTTTAATTTTAATTTATTTTGACACAATATAATGAAACAATGGGCATATAATTTTTTATCAATTTAATCTTCCGATAAAATGATTGAGTTTGTTCAATCTAATTAGTTTGGTCATAACTCATGTGTGTATACGCATGATTTGTTTACAAATTTCAGATATTAAGTAAAAAGATCCATGTACTTCCGTAATTTACTACGATTCCACAATCATTGATAATAAAGATTATTTGAGAAGTTGGTTAATAATGTTTTTTAAAACCGACAGCCCTCTCA
Source organism: Kitagawia praeruptora (assembly GCA_037693485.1). Taxonomy (NCBI): domain Eukaryota; kingdom Viridiplantae; phylum Streptophyta; class Magnoliopsida; order Apiales; family Apiaceae; genus Kitagawia; species Kitagawia praeruptora. The sequence continues at coordinate 146,058,886 of CM075353.1, forward strand.
TAATATACATATTCAATAATAGTATAAGAATTTGTTTAATTACAATAAAAAATTATTTCAACACAATATAACGAAACAATGGGTGTATAGCTTTTTTATCAATTTTATCTTCCGATAAATGACTGGATTTGTTAAATTTAATCGATTTGATCATAACTCATGTATTATTTATTTATATGCAAAATTGAAAATCTATCTGTACTGTTTGTATACAATTCCAGATATTAAATAAATATCTTGTACTTCCATAATTTATTATGATTTTCACAATTATTGATAATAAAAATTGCTTGAGAAGTTAAGGTCGTGTACCCTATAATCATCCGAAAAGAAATTATAGTGATCTTGAATAGGGAATAAAAAATAACGCAATATAAACAATTGTTATTCGTCATTTTAACTAAAAATAAACATAACTATATATAATTAATATTTAATATTGAAAAAATAACTATAACGTTCAACTAAAGTTTGCTAATTTTTAAATAAATTAAATAGAGTAAATTTAATATATGTTTAATAGGTGTAATTAATGACTAATTAAAATGTCATTAATAGCTATTTAATGCAAGAAAAGAATTTTAATAAAAAAAATCAAAAAAACAAAAATTCAAGAAAAATACCTTGAACTGTTCTGGTGCATTTTCGATCTCCAGGCATTATAATATATATAGATAATACAGATTGCACAAGCATGTAGGCAACATGTGAAATGGTTGGGAATGTGGGGATCTGTGAAAGCTCTAGCAAGAGCATACGAGTGTCTCATGGGGCATATGGTATTTATTCATATTGCCTTGCTAGCTTCGTTTCCGTTTGTCTCAGAGTTCCAAACCAGGCTTCTTTTCAACCAAGCTTTGAGCAAAGGGCTCAAGATACGTCGAATTCTTGCTGGTGGAATGAAGAACAAGTGATTTCGCAGAATTGTTGCTAGTGGAAAGAACAAGTGAGTGTGCCACAAAGAAGATTCAGAATTTTTTCAGTAGAAACTGAGCTTGTTTAGAGATTCTAAATCAAAGCAGAGAATATAGTAAAAGTCTCCTAATGTCATTACAACTTTAGGACCAAAATATCCATTGGCGCCTGAACATTGTGTAATAAGTACATACATTTGTCATATGGTGATTTCTTTTGTGTTGCAATACGTTAATCAATCCTATGCAAAGAAATCCATCTATAGACTACTACAGTCATATTATTCTAGTAACTGACGAGAACATCCTTGATCAGTTGATCCTTGTATATATCTTGAATTTTTTTTCTCAATTTTCAACTATACTGGGTACCACCTTTGCTCTTTGATTTTAGCATTATACTTACATTTGCAATTAGCAATAGTTATGCCATATTCGGCTGTGAGTTGCCTTATAATTCTCACCTAAGTTTACCATTACAAATTGTTTATGGAATTAATATGTGGTTCTATAATCTCACATGTTACTCCCTGCTTTAATCGAATTAAAACGTATTTAATACATGCATTATAATGCATTACTAAATTGTTTTACCACGCCAGAGCAGAGCAACTCTTACAATTGTTTTATTCAGTTCTTGGATTGAGCTATATAGGAAAAGCACCAAACCATGAATTAGGCTGCAAATTAAATATAGTTTTAGTATTAGAGATTCTCAATTATTTCTTATTGCTTTGCTTTAGATCTTCTTAAAATGTACTGGTTAAGATGCTATCAAAGATAAAAAAAACAAACACCAAGTTAGGAATCCGACTTAATAGTTTCAACGTCTTAGGTTCTATTCAGAGTTTTAACTACACATTATATGTACACCTTTTACCCCCTTAAAGAATCTGACAAAACAATAATTGGGAAAGAAGAATTAGCCAATTAATTATTATACCAATCAAATATTTTTGTGTGCATATGTAATTTTAATTTTATATTTGAACATCTAGAACAACAGGCTAAGGCTCGAAACATAATATCTCAGTTCAAGATTAAAACTCGAGAGGATTACAGATATTAATTTGCAGGATGCTTGAATTTAAAAATCACTGAAGCAGATAAATATAAACAAAGATAAAGTTTAATTTGAAACAGGTGGTTTCTCCGGCTCATCTCCATGAATATCTATACTCGACCCTTGACATTCTGGATAAAACACCGACTATATTTTCTTTTCAATAAATTTTGCATCTCCATCCTTTACTAGTTCTTTCTTATTCACTCCAACCTTTTTCCGACTTCTCTGTTTCACTTCAGGTTCATAATTTTTCCGAAATGCCAGATTTCCATAAAAGTGCCAGATTCATAATTTTCGAAGTTCTGCATATCAGGTCCCTGCACAAGGCAATTAAATAGGCCTATTCAATCAGAAAAGCTAGTATTTATATGCACTACACTATCACTGACAAATGACAATAAGCTAAACCCAAAAAAAATTACAGATTAGGAAGTGCACATTAATGATAACGTACTTAATTAGAGTTAACCTGCTGCACCATACGGTCTTATCTCTTTGTGCTCTCTTTCTTGATTGCAATAAACCAGTGACTTTATATGGATTTCACCAAGTTAAAAGTACTCCATTCTTCCCTGTAACATTTACTAATTCAATAACCAATATATTTATAAAATATATATGATTCTATTGTAGAAACACTATTATACAACAAAATTACTGATTAAAGATATTTATTATTTTGATTGTATAGCAGAACCAAGTTACAGACATTGTCGCTTTGCAACTATTCCCGATTCTAGAGTGGAACCAAAACCTATAGATCAAAATTGCATTACAAGACTACTCATTTAAAGATATCGAATATTACGATTCTATAATAGAACCAAATGAAATACATAATTTTAAAAAAGGCTGTTTATGAGCATAACCTCCTCCAACGAAAATCATTTGGTTCCACAGTAGAACCAAAACTATAAAACAAAACCACTTTACAAAATTACATATTTGAGGAGTATATTGTTTTGGTTTTATGGTTCTATAATAGAATAAATAACAAGATTATTGTTTAATGTAAAATACATACAATTAAACAACAAACACCTACATCAACCATAAATTACAATTAAAAAACTTAAAAATAAGACAAATTGCTTATAAATTGAACCTGAGAAAGACTTGAGGTCAACATAATCACAGATTTGAGCTTGATTTGAGGAACAATCGGCTTGATTCAAAGAACACGGAACTTGATTTGTCGAAGACGCATCTCAGATTAATTGTAATTACATGGAGAGAGTTAGAGAAAGAGTACGAAAGATATGTGGGAGAGATTGAGAGAGAGAGACTGCGAGAGAGATCAAGAGATATTGGCGAGAGAGATTATAGAGAGAGATGATTTAAGAGAGAGAAAGTTATGACCTTTAACTAATCATATAAATTTTGTTTGTATTTTTTTTAATTTTGAATTATCATAAGTCGTTGGATTTGATTTAGATCTAATGGTTGAGATTAATGGAGAGGGTTCTCCATGGTTCTCCATATAAAATGGTTCTCTACGGAACAATGGCCTACATATAATTATACATATAGTTATATTTAATAAGACCAAAATACCCCTAATACATAATAATATCTATTCTCTTTCTTTTTCCCTCCTCCTCCACCCACCCTTCTTCTCCGACGAACATCGCCGCCATCGTCATTTTCTCCTCCGAGCTCTGGCCCCGCAGAGGCACCCTTTTCCGTCAACCCATAATCAAAAGAATCTTCTAATAGGTTTAGGTATGCTAGCTCTACGTCGTGATGCCACTGAGGTCTCTCGCTCTCCTAGGAGACCACTACTACAAATGTTGCAGTAGACGGCCCCACCTCCCCTCTCTTGCTCGTCCTCACTCTCCCTTCTCTAATTTTCCTTGACCGGACCATTTGCATTGACGTGTTGTTGATGAGTTCTTTCTTTCGAAAATTAAACTGTAGAACACCCTTGGACTCAAATGGGACATCCAAATTAATGACAAAAATTAAAAATAAATAAGTAGAGGACAAAATTGTCTTTTAATAATGTATAGTTAGTGAGTTAATCATGATTATAATTAAAAATGGGACATATTAATAAAAAGGGATATATTTATAATTACAATTAAGAATGGGACATATTCATAAATGACTTATTCAAATGAGACATATTAGAAAAAAACCCAAATTTTTAACTCTCAGTCATTGTGTAAAGAAAAAATATCAAAATAAGAATAATGTAAGAACAATTTTAAAATTATTCTGACAAGCATCTACTCAAAAAGTTAAGAAAGGATTTTATGTAATTAAATTTTATGAACTTGCAAAGATCATAGGGTTACTAGATTTTCTCACTATTAACAAAAAAGGGGTCCGGTCTGGTGCAAACGTATGCATAAGATTGTTTATGGAACATACGGTTTCAGAGCCGTTGGATCAACGATCCAATGACTCTGATTTTAAAAAAAAATTCATCGTGTACCGTAACAAGTTTCCGCGGTACGAGCAATTACCAAAATGCCCCTACTGTTCATGTACCGCAGAAACTTTCTACGGTACGGTGAACAGTAGATTTTTTATGTGAAAATAGGGGGGCATTTTGGTAATTGCCCCGTACCGCGGAAACTTGTTGCGGTACGATGAATTTTTTTTTTAAATCAGAGCCGTTGGATCATCCAACGGCTCTGGAACCGTATGTTCCATAAACAATCTGGTGCATACGTTTGCACCAGACCGTTTGCCAACAAAAAATACTACAAGATCATTGGCTGTAAATATACTTCTTCTAATCTATGTACAAGGGAGGGGATCTCAGCTCCACTCATTATTTTCAAGTCATAATATGTATTACAAAGGGATCCGATAGCCAAGATCGAATCCAGGAATTAATTTTCATTGTTGTAACTGGCTTCTCCTTCCCTTTGATCCGCATTATTTCAAACAATTGCAATTCACTTGATAGCAAATATTAGGCCTGAGCTCCAAGCTCCAGCGTTAATGTTTGGCTGAGGATATTTGACGTTGGACCAACAAACTGAATAGGACCTGTCAAGTGTCAACATTGTAAATGCAGTTAAAAGGAAGTTAATAATCCTGCCGCGTGTAAATTTGTACTCGTATATATTATGTTTAAGGAAAAAATTGGTCATTTCAGAAGATACCTGGACTAATATATTTGTTCTTTAGAGCCCATTCATCCCGCATGGATGCAAGTTTCTTGAAAGGAGCACCTGGTATGGCATAGATAGTAAATTTGACGTTTTAATTTGTCCGTTGAGATTTGAGACGAAACACAGATGTACGTGCATGTGGTGTTTGTCTACGTAACCTAGTTCAAAATCATTTTGCAACTACATTTCATAGATTTTGTTAATTAACCAACTCATCTAAAACCTTAAGTGTTAGAATTATATGTTAAACACTCCCCCTCACTCGAAAGCCCTACGCCCTTACATTTCATAGATTTTGTTAATTAACCAACTCATCTAAAACCTTAAGGTGTTAGAATTATATGTTAAACACTCCCCCTCACTCGAAAGCCCTACGCCCTTTTTGAGTTGAGAGTGGATCACGGGCGCCCATCTTTGGGGCATAAATTTGTCTTCGTGTCCGAAATAAATTGTGAGAATATTGGGGGTCGCAGAGAGTCGAACCTGGGACCTCTGCGTGCCTGAACTCTGATACCATGTTAAGTAAACCAACTCATCTAAAACCTTAAGGTGTTAGAGGAAGGCCTTATATGGATCTTATATTATATGTTAACAGATTTAAACATGAACTTGTAGTGTACCTTCAAGTTCTACCATTGCCTTCTTAATCACAGGCTTCGACTTTCCTGCAAAGAAGGTATAAGCTCGTTGAAGAATAAGAAACAGAAAGGTGTTTGACAAAGAAAAGTAAATGTTTGATTGGGAATGTTCAACTACTCTAGTCTACCACCATTCATTCTACTATGCATCTGGAAACTTTCTGAAGGAATCATCCACATTAGACTTTTCTTGCATGGGATTGTTTCTTAAGATTTATCGCATGATTGTAGCATTTCGAGTATAACAAATGCAAAAACATTTAAGTTTGGTAAACTAATTAAACACATGTAGCAAAACATAATTAGTCACCCTTCTACTTAAATTTTTTTCTCATTGCGAAGTCCTCTGATTTGAGTTGACAAGCGAAGATGAAACAACAGTGACTAGCATCACATGAAGATAGATTCGGTTTCGAGTTATATTCAAATATCTACCAAGTCTCAAGTATAGAATTGTTGCATAATTGGATAAAGAAAAGTTTCTGGGTAGCAAGATACTGCTTCATGGACTCATGGTTGTGACTGCAAGAAAGAAAAGTTTATACCTTGTCTCCTTTCCACATCCATAAGAGATGTCAATGATGTCCCACCTACAGTCCACTTCTCCACTGGAGCGCCCAAATTGCCAACCTAGAAGTACATTTCATGTGTCAGGAAGTCACATTAGAGTATGAGACTAAAGAATTGCCTATATTTAAAGCTTCATGATGTCATATATTGCAACAGCACTAGTAAACTCAATCACGTCGATAGCAATGAAGGTAAATCAGTTTTATTAGACTATTTGTATGGAGTAGAAATAACTACCGAGGAAATCAATCCAGTCTTCCCGAACTGAAGTAGCGCTGCAGCACCATAACCCAATGCATAACAGTAGTTAGAATCAAAATTGGAAGGCAACCCACATCTACCCTCATAGCTGCAACCGAAAGACACAAAGAATTAATGTGACAATAGAAGGGCCGTCATTATACATACAAATCTCAATCAGCCAACTAAAAGACATACTCCTTATTAATTACCCGAAAAAGTGAGGTCGGCCTATAAAATTGTTGTTGTATAAACCTTCTTTCCGCCTCTTCTTCAGTTCAGTTTCTATCATTTGGATGAGCATCTTTTCCGTTTCAATCTTAGAAACCTATATAATGAAAGTACATATGGTATGGAGATGATAAAAGTTAAATTTTTGCCAAAAATCAAATGCAAGTTATCCAATATAAAAACAGACTTATACCTGTACATTCCCGTGCGGATCTCTCTCAAGCAGTAGTTGGTCCTGAATGTCTTGAGGTAAAAATTCGAACAGCTGGCAAGATTGGCTTCTAAGCTTCTTTTTCCAAACACCTTCTGTATCCACAGCATCACGGGCTACGATTTCATTAAGCTCTGAAATAAGTTGTTGGACCTGCAAAGTAGAAATTTTGGACGAGAAAAACCTTATCATATCCAACCAATACATAGTTAAAAGATCACTGGAACAGAACATGCAATGAGAGGATTAGTGAAATTTATACCTCTGGAATGAAATCAATAAGACCTTCTGGTATAAGTACGACACCATAATTATAACCAAATTCAGCACGTTTGCAGATTATGTCTGTAATATAACCCGTAACATTTTTCAGTGTAAAATTCTGAGCAGCAACCTGCAGCAGATAAAAAAGTATTAGGAATAAATGGGTATGTTGAAGTTGAAGGAAACTGGAATTTTACTTATGACTCTGCAAAAAAAATGCAGCGGATACAGAATCCCATGGTGAATGATGAGCATATATTAGGCAGATCAGGAAAGATTTGCCAACACACCATTAGCATGCCAACGGTTCAAACAAATCCAAGTCGGATGACTCCCCTCAACAATGGTCCATATATTGGATACAATTCATGACAACATAAATTTACATATTGATGAATATTGTACCTCTTCTCCAATAATGGTAATATTTGGATGAGTCTGCAACGCACATTCCAACGTAATATGAGAAGCTGCACGACCCATAAGTCTTATAACTGCCAGAAGAGACTACGGCTTAATGAGTGAGTTATAGAAACATGAAGTTTCTATAATAATTAAAATTTGGCAACCAAAACCATAACATATATCTTAAAACCAAATCACAAAAAACACAGGTGTGCTTACAATGATAGTATTTTCCAGTCGAGCGAGCATCTACCATTACGTTTCCAATCAATTCTGAAAATATCTGCATGGGCAGAGGAAGTAAGTGTTTTGAATTAATACAACACTTACTTAGCAGTTAATTACTTTAAGAAATATGAAGTTCTTTTTCTGACTAATGGTATCTGACATGATCCTAACCAATTTCAGTGACATATGCCCTGTCTTAAGGAAAGTAATTACCTTGGTTGCAGTATCAAATCCAAAACTTGTTGGAACTTCTTTGCACTTCAAGTCACCATCAATTGTCTTAGGGCATCCGATGACTCGAGTTTTAAGATTTTGACCCCTTGTTAATTAGTAAGATAAGAAATCAGTTATTAGACCAAAAACAAGATCATTTGAGATAAAGAAATCAGTTATTTCATAAGCATCATTTACCTAAAATATTCAGCAAGAATGCAAGCATTTGTATTCGAATCATCCCCACCTATAACTACAAGCCCATCCAGATCAAGTTTTTGGACTGCATCTGCAGCTTGCTTAAGCTAAAACACAAAAATGTATAATCTTAATTACTAAAACAGAATCAAAATTAAAATTAATACAATACTTTGGCAGGACATTAAAATAAATATATTTGGTCATATGATAACATAGATATCCTCAGTAATGCATAAAGTACAACCTGTTCAGGAGTTTCGATCTTATCCCTGCCACTGCGGATCATATCAAAGCCGCCCTGCCAACCAATGCAGTAATGATCACTTACAAACTTCTTTTATCTAAGGAGCATTGTGATTGAATGACGATCTCATTGTTTACAATGCCTTTTTTATTCATACCACACACAACTATGCAAGTTCAGTAAATACTACTGTGATGCTTGTTAAATTTGTAATTAAAAATTGTTCTCGGAAAACTTAAGGACAAGACTTAAGAGGAATCAAACTTGACAAATGGATACATAATGCAGATATGTTTTAAATACGCAATAGACAATTCACCTGATTTCTGTAAGTATCAATAACATCTGAAGTCAGTTCAACGTATTTAAACTTCAATATTCCAACCGGTCCACCCTTGAAACCGTACATTTTGCTACCCTTGGCTCGTTCCTGTAAATAATCTAACAAACCAAAAATACAAAATTAAAACTAACCATATGCTAGAACATGTTTGTGTATATAAACACGAAAAATAGCAAAATTTGACATGTTACCAAAAATTCCAGAAATCACAGTATGTCCACCCGGCGCCTGTCCTCCGGAAAGAACAACACCAATCCTCAAACTCTTATTATTTTCGCTTGAACCTCCTCCAGGTAAAAGCATTACCGACGATTGGCCAAACATATTTGGAAATAGCTTTCTAATTTCATCTGCAATATTACACATATCAATGTACAACAATAAAAAATTTAGTCAATGATCTAATCTTTTTTTACTGCATTTAAAACCTGAATTTTATATGTATGATCTACCTTTAAAAGTAGGTTCGCGCACAATTTTAAGTTGAGATTATGTGAGAACAGATTTTTTTTCTTCCTTGTCAGAAATATGTGAGAACAATTGTTGCGCACATATTGTATTTTTTTGTATACATTATTTTCCGAAAATTTGAAGTACCTCGGACTCATAAAGTGCGAGCCTATGTAAATGTAAATATTTTAAAAAAAAAAAAATAAACCTGGATTTCCGACGGCAGAGCTAGGCGGACCATCAACAAGTTTGAAATGATTTTTGAGCACGGAAGGTAGTGGAAGAGATAACTTCTGGCGACTAGTCTGTACTTCACTAAAGCCGGAGACGATTCGCCATGGCGATGGCAAGGTATCTCCGGTTAATAATTTTGCGCTAGGGAGGGCTGCGTAAACATGTCCGTTTGAAGTCATCAGCTTGAGAAAAACGCGAGGTACAGTTAATTATGAATGTGTAAAAAATGTGCTCAACAACATTTTGATCGTTTGATCATAGTGCTTTTAACAGGGAGAGTTCGTTAAGTTCTGAGGGTAGTATTGTAATTTCAGTCACCGCATCTGGCGGGCACTTTCCTAAACCAATTTCCATTCAGGTTTGCATTTGGACATCACTAATCTAGAACATAGTTTGTCAATTACTACTTAACTAGATGACTCTAGAATAATTATGTAAGTTTTTTTTTTTGCACTTTTTTGAGTTTAACAAATTAAAATAGTTCGACATTAAATAAAGCTAAATTATTCCATCAAAAAAGAAAAGTTAAAGTTTATGTTTTTAACTAAATGAAAAATTAATAAACTGCTATTATTTGAGTAGAAATAAACAATACCACGGTATAAACTATAAAGTACCCATAAAGAAAGATTAATGATGTAGAACGCATTAGGTGGTGCATTCTGCATCGGGGTCATGCATGAATTTTTAATGATAATAATATGTATAGTGTTGTCTTTAATTATTAGTTAAGTTTGAAGACCAACATTTGAGTGAAGTTGGTAAAAATCATATATTATGCATTTAAAATACTAGTTCGTAACTCGTGTGAAGTACGGGCCGAACGGACATATGTAAATTATAGATAATAAATATAATTAATGAATATTATTTTAAAATGTATTTGTAAAAAAGTTGAATGATAAAAATATATAATAAATAAATACTATTAAATTATGTAATTATAGGGAATTGAATACGGGTGAAATTAAAAAAATTAAAATAGATAAATAAAAAATATAATTAATAAGTTTTATTTAAATATAAACTTGTAAAGAATTGAATGATAAAAGTATATAACAAATAAACGCTATTTAATAATGTGGTGATAGGGAATCGAACACGGGGTGAAATTAAAGAAATTAAATTAAATAGATAAATATTGTATAATTATGTAGTTGGAATGAATCGAACCCCGAGTTAAGTGATAACCAAATTTGATACTTTGGTATTTTGGTACTATTGTGTATCATGTACCAATAAAACATGGTTTTGCACATTAATATAGAGTATAGATTGTAAATTATATATATTCACGAAGAATGTTTGATGAATATTATTATTTTTAAAAATCTTAATAATTATATATGGTTTGCAAGCAGAACATGTTTTGGAGAACAATACGTTCTGCAATATTTTGTTTCTAGAAAATACAATATTTTCAAGATTTTTAATGAAATTTGCATGTTAAATATATATGATTTTCAAATTTTTTAATGAAATTTGCATGTTAAATATATATGAATTTCAAGATTTTCAAAATGTTAAATATAAATATGTATAATAAAATGTTAATTTTATTATGGAATAAATGTTGAAATTTGTTAACGTTTCTTAACGTTTTGATTAACAAAATGGTATAATTAGGATAATCAGTTACTTTAGGATGTCAGTTGTAAGTCCAAAACATGAAATGACACTATATAAAAAAGTCAATTCCAGAAGGGTACAACGAGAATTTCCCTATTATTTAATTAGTGCATTATAATCCTACCATCATTGACTTCGTATGTTTTGAAGGGTCAGTTTTTGCGTGATAATGAACTTCACTTATATTAATGATACGATTGTGTGGTTTCAAATCAAGGTTCTAAAAATCCCCGATTCAATCGATTAATCTTCTAGAAGGTAGTCAACCGATTCGATTTTTGAAATCCGATTAATCCTGTTAATTTATTTAAAATGATATGTTTAATTGTAAATTAGATTAATAAATTAAATATTATTATAATATCCGATTAATGCTCCGATTAATCCGTCCGATTAATTCCCGCCTACCCGATTAGACGCTAGGCAATATCCCAACCGCCACTAGTAGAAAACAGGCCTTTTACGTCGGTTAAATTGACCTTATACGTCGGTTAAATGGCGACGTATGGAGGGGCGACGTATAAAGTCACGAGTCTTTTACGTCGGGTAAAAAGGCGATGTAATAGGTAGAATATACGTCGGCTTAATAACCGACGTAAAAGACCAAAATAACCGACGTATAAAAGTCTGAGTAACCGACGTATAAAACAAAAAGGCGATGTATATTGTTATCCTTTTACGTCGGTTCTTCTAAACAACCGACGTATATAAAATATATTTTATACGTCGCCCATGTCGGAACCGACGTATATTATCCAAAAAAAAAAAAAAAAATTGTTTTTTTGTATTAAATATTTATATTCGTGTTTGTCATTGGATTTTCATTTTTAATCTTGAGCTGTAAGAAAGGAGTCTATTTCAAATTTTAAGCGCCTTAATCACAAATGAAACAACCACCACATAATCAAATTCGCTGCAAAAACAAAAACAACTCGACTACACAAAAGTAACAGTAAGTTCTCACACCCAAGCATATATATCTGAACTTCAAGCTAAAAGGCATCCCACTAAAGCAGTTTTATTATCAGATCCAGATGTATATATATAATTAGATCAAGCTAAACATCTAACCAAAGAAATTATTAGAATGTACAACACTTGGAAAACAAAAATCCCATAACTAGAAAACTGAAAAACAAAACATCATTCTAACAAAAAAGAGAAGTCACAAAGTCTTCTCATATTCAAGTTTGCAGTAGCTTGCTCAAGTAAGCCGTAAGCAGCTTATTCTTGTTCTCCACCCGCAGTACCACCAGCAGCAGCAGCTTAACGATTAAAACAGGACACTTGATGTTTTGTGCACAATGATTGCTCACACTTCTTAGAAATGCCCTGCATGTCATTACATTAATTCAACCTCATATATTAAACCAGACATTTGTATTTGAGATTATATAATCTACTATGAAGTTAATTCGAAATAAAATGAACTATCATTACATCTGTTTCGATACAAATTGTCACCTTATGTGAGCATTACTTATCCTCAACTTCTCAAGTCCACAAAATTCTATATCAGGAGAATATTACCATAACAGATGGTGCACACTGTTGCCTATTTACAAGTCATATGAATTTAAACAAATTTATCGTCAATCAAGTTCTTGAACACCGGTTATAGTAAACCTGTTAACAATTTAAGAAGAGACGGCAATTTACACGTTGTAACTTCAATTAACGTATGTTTTAATATTCTCGCGTAGAGGGTAAAATAGTCTTGCTTTCATTTTAATGCCAAAAATAGAGAATGAGTGGAAGTGATACCGCTATCATACTTTCCCTTGTGAGCGGAGTGAATGCCCACATGATGAAACAAAGTTAATAGTTACATGTTGTCTTGCAAACAACTTAGTAGAAACAATATAGCAAAAGCTAGAATAAATTGACTGTAATCGACAATTAAATAGTAGCTGACATGTATACATACCCAGTGCCTTCGCCTCTACCTTCTAGAGCATAAGGATTAAAAGTCTGCACTGTGTCCTACAAGAAAGTAAGCAAGGAATGATTCACTACCTACTAATATATCAATAATAAAATCTCTTTGAATGGGCAACTTACTCTAAGTCCTCCAATGGCATGAACTACTGGCACGGTACAATATCTCATAGCATATAACTGATTTAAACCACATGGCTCAAATCTTGATGGCATTAGTAGTATATTACAACTGCAAAGAGAAAAAAGTTATATATATGATACTGGACACGTTCTTATGGAATAAGTAATACTTGACATCTTAATTACCCTGCTGTTATACGATGAGATATAGGAACATTGAATCCAACCCATCCCCTGAATTTTTCTTTAAATGATGACTCTGTGCTACGAAGATCAGAGAGGGGTATAACATGGATAACGAATTAACTATCATTACGTGTGTGTGTAGAGAAATTAAGTGGACAAAGATGAGGTAGAGTTTTCACCTCTTCAAAGCACCATAACCACCATATCAACATTGAGCTTCTCCGCCGCCTCGCAGATCACATCCCTTGCATCTCCGCACTCTACTTTTATCTCCACCTTTATCTTTTCATTATTCAATTTCACATCACACAATCAAATTAGACATGAAAATACATTATTGTTAAATTCGTTACATATATAACAAGACAGTCAAAACTGGCCGGATGTCACACATGACTCATTGACACAACGCAACCTGGTTATTAAAACGATAACAAAATCGCAAAATAACTTAGAATAAGATCGAATTTACGAAAACCAGCAAAAAGAAACTCGGCAAAAACAAACCCAGAAATCAGAAATTGCAAAACACAGACCTCGGAAATTGAAACAAAAAAAAACAAGGCAGGGGTTGGTGATGGAGGTGAGACAGAAGGGAGAGATATCGAGAGAGAGAGAGAGAGAGAGGAGAAGAAAAGGAGGGAGAGGGAAGAACCACCGTGGCGCTGGTGAGGCCGGCGGTCGCCGGCGGTGGCGGGGTTCGTCAGAGAAACAGAGGAGGAGAGGGAGAGAGCAGCCGGAGAAGAAGAGAGATCTAAAAATGAAAAAGAGAGTTAAATTGATATGAGTTAAAAGAGAGTTAAAATGAAAATAAATGAACGGTAGAGATCTTGTTAATTGCATCCAATGGCTTTAAGTAATTTAAAGAAGCACAATCCATGTGCTTAACTATTACCCAATAATAATGTGACATGTGGCCTAACATTAAAGAATGAGACATCTTATACGTCGGTTATATTAAGAGCGACGTATAATAGCATTATATGCGTCGCCTTTTCCTCAACCGACGTATAAAGTAGCACTTTATACGTCGCCTTTTCCTCAACCGACGTATATAAGTACTTTATACGTCGCCTTTAGGCGGAACCGACGTATATAAGTACTTTATACGTCGCCTTTAAGCGGAACCGACGTATATAAGTACTTTATACATCGCCTTTGGCCAGAACCGACGTATAAGAGGCGACGTAAAAGATCAATTTTGTACTAGTGCGCCCTGGATCGCCTAGCGATTTCTGAAACAGTGTTTCAAATCACTCACAAGTCACAGTCTAATACATGAATTACTGTACTTCTCTAATCTGATCTAAATATCTAATACACAAATTCAAACGATATGTAGTTTTTTTTGGCTAATTATTTAGTACTCCCTATGTTCCTTTCATTTATTTACAGTTACTATTTTGGGATGTTTCCCTCATTTCTTTACATTCCAAAAATAGTACTACCTCCGTCCCAAAAAGACTGAGCTGGTTTGACTTTTACGGAGATTAAGAAAATGTAGTAGAAAAAGAGTAAAGTTAGTTGAAAAGTGGATAAAGTGGTGGGACCTATTAATATTTAATTGTAGATTTGAGATAGTGGAGGAAAATAGTGGCTGTAATAGTGTAAAAAAGAGTATAAAATGGAGAAGTAGTGAGTGTAATAGTGAAAAGTAGTGTTAAAAAATAGTAAGTAAAGTAGGTTCATTAGTTTTGGGACGTCCCAAAAAGGAAAGTGTGTCGATCTTTTTGGGACGGAGGGAGTAAGTTTCTCCCACTATTGCACTCACTATCTCATATATTTAACAATAAAAAACACTATTACACTCACTACTTTCCTCCACTATCTCAAATCTATAATAATTAAATATTAATAGGTCTCACCACTTTACCCACTTTTCATCTAACTTTACTCATTTTTTACACAATTTCTTGGTCTCCGTGTCCATCCCTCATGTAAACAACCATGAGGGACGGAGGGAGTAGTAATGTTTACTCCCTCCGTCCCAATAGATTGTTAACACTTTCTATTTTGGGATGTCCCAATAGATTGTTAACATTTCTTAAAATAGTAAGTTTTAACACTATTCCAACCACTACTTCACTTATTTTAACAATACTTTACACTATTACACCCACTACTTAACTTATTTTAACTATAAAATCATTATTACACCCACTACTTAACTTATTTTAACAATAAAATCACTACTACACCCACTACTTCATTTATTTTAATAATATTACACCCACTATCTTGGTTTTCGTGCAAAAAGCAAATGTTAACATCCCATTGGGAACGGGGGAGTATGTAAATAATGTAACATGTCCAGAGACGATCCGACTCCGTGCATAGAAATAAACTAAGGTTTATCCAAACATTTAGTTAGAGAATACTTTTTTTTCTTTCAACAAATACGGTTCGTAATTTTTTTAAATTTCTAAACAAATTAACGTGTAAACGTAAACCTGATTAACTGTCATGGTGACATACTAGTACTCCAATATACGTAAATATCCAGAAGGTCCAATTTTGAGAATAAAGCAGACATTGAATCAGTCATGTGGTATGTTCTTCTCACAATGCAGCTGGTTTGAATTTACAGCATACCGTTTAAATTTGACATTGAAGTTTTGAACCGTGAGCCATGATGAAAAATATAATCCTTTCAGTAAACTTTCAAAACAAAGCAACCATTCTTAACTACTCCCCCTGTTTCTTCTACTCCTTCTGATTCACAATGTATGGAACTTGCCTATATCTTAATTAAAAAAGATTTCACTTTAAATTTTTTCACGATTCTTTTTTTAATTACTTTTATTTAAAAAAGGAATTATTAGAAAATATTAAGCAAAATCTTTTTATTTAAGATATAGGGATACGTAAATGCCATATATTGCATGTGAAACTGAATAAGTATATTAAAAATTGATAAATTTATACTATCATAAGACAAAAGACAGAAGAAAAATAAAATTTTTAATTTAGTAATTTACCAAAAATATTAGGTTTAAAGTTTCTATTTGCAAAAATAGCATCTTCTTTAATTAATTGCATATTTAGAGCATCTCCAATGCTAATAGCTAAAATTATTAGCTATATAATGATTATCTAAAAATTTGCTGAACTGTAAGATATTTTACTCCAATGGTGTTAGCTATAATGAATAGTTATATTTTAAAAATATTATTTTATTATTATTTTAATAATAATATTTATATATAAGTAAATAATATCGATGATGTGTCATAATATAAATGGAGATAATGAATTATAGATATTATCTATATATTATAGATGTCCTCCAAAAATAGAGGATGTCAAAATGATTATCTAAAAATTTACCTAATAGGTTGCTTGGTTGGAGAAGAAAAAATATACTCCGTACCTATTATCTAAAAATTATGTCATGTAATTAATTTTAGCTAATAGATGTAGAGGGTTGGAGATGATCTTACTATCTTAATTGCAAAAATACTATCTTTCTTTTTTCAATCTAATTTTAAATTTAAAAAAAAAAACTTTTTTAAAAAAATAATTCGGATGGCAGGTCACTGTTCATCGATTTTTTATTTTTTTTAAGGTAGGGTGATTTTGGGTTGCGAGGCCCCGTCATTGGGTCATATTCAACAGAATGCAACCACATGCAAGCACATGCAATTTTTTTTTAGATGGGGTGATTTTGGTGGATTTGGGTTGCAAGGCCCCGCCAGGGGCCATATTCAACTGAATGCAACCACATGCAACTTTTTTTTGAAGGTGGGGTGATTTTGGTAGATTTGGATTACAAGGTCCCGCCAAGGACCATATTCAACTGAATGCAACTGAAAAACGAAAGTTGTATTCAGAAATTCAAAAAAACGAAAAATGACAACTGAAAAATGGAAGTTGCAATCAGAAATTCAGTTGCATGTGGTTGCATTCAGTTGAATATGCATGGCCCCTGTGGGGCCTTGCAACCCAAATTCACAAAAATCACCCCACAAATTAAAAAATTGCATGTGATTGCAATCAGTTGCATTCAATTGAATATGGTCCTGTGGGGCCTTGCAACCCAAATCCACCAAAATAACCCTACCTTAAAAATAAAAAATAAAAAAGAAAAGAAAGAGGAGGCGACGCTAGGCTGGGCAGGTTGGGACCGTTGGGTAGGGGAAGGGTTGTCCTAATTTCTACTACTATTTTTGCAATTTAGAACTTAATTTAGTAAAATTGCAAATAGTTTTTCTTAACAAAAGTAAAATTGCAAAAATTTACTTTTTTATATATATTTATGAAAAAAACTCTTTTAATTTTTAACTAAAATTAAATCAATTTAATTATAGAAAAATCAATAAGATAAATAACTTATAACAAAGGAAATATACTCGATAAGAGAATGTGGGTGTTTGGACAATCTAAAAATGAGTAATTTTGCATTAAAAGCATAAATGTCATATAACTGATAAGTGCAAGAATACTTATAAGTTATACTAGCTTATAACCCGTGCATCGCACGGGTTTCTTTTGATATGTTATAAATTTTATTTTATGTTATAATTAATTTTATATAATCATTATTTAATATAATAAACAATTATATACCATATATAATATATTTATCTAAGATAATTAAAATCATAATTATGTAATTATGTTTTTGTTACGATTATATAATTATATAATATAAATATACCTTGTCTAACGGTTTTTATTTATTACTAAAATTCTAATGGTCATTATTCGTTGTATTAATGATTGGAAGATTATGTTTTAAATTAAAAGGTTACTCGTCTTAATTAGAAAAAAAAATGTTGATGATTAGAAGATATAGTACAATTGATATTTTTAGGTAGTTATAAAAGGTAATATCTTTAAATTAAAAAGTAACCTATTTTAATTAGAAAAGAAAATCAGCTACTTGCCATTAACTATTATTTTTTAATTAGATATTTGGATAATGGTACAAAAAATCTAAAGGTCATTATTCGTTGTATACGATATTATTGACAAGATAATATTATTTGGATAATATTACAGTAAATATTACAAGATTATGTTTTAAATTAAAAGTTGACATTTTTTAATTAGAAAAGAAATATTATTGATTGGAAGATACGATATTTTAAGTGTTTATAAAAGGTAACATCATCAATTAAAAGTAAACATCTTTTAATTAAAAAAGACAATTGGTTAATTATTATTAATTATATTATTTTATTATTTATTTTAATAATTAGGATGATCGTGTCGAAAATCGAACCGACAAACTTTCAATGCCCGTGTGATGCACGAGTTTCTTTTATTATGTTGTAAATTTTATTTAATATTACAATTATATTTTTATATAATCATTATCTTTAATAATTTTTTTAATTTTAATTTAATATAATTTAATACACTCATGTTTACAAATTATACTAATGTTTCCTTATTATAAATAACGTATATGGATTTTTAGTATATTTTATTAATAATTGGAAAATATGGTGTGATATTTTCGGCAGGAGTTTGAGGATTCTAAGAGAGATGTGTTGCCCCTTTCGCGCTTATTATAGTATAGATAGTATAGATTTTTATATAAATATTATTTTTAATAATTTTTTTAATTTAATTTAATTTGATATATTCATGTTTAAAGATTATATTTATGTTTTCTTATTATAAATAATGTATATTGATTTTTAATATATTTTATTAATAATTGAAAAATATGCTGTGATATTTTTGGATATATATTAATGGTTGCAAGATTAGTTTTGAATTAGAAGATGATGTGTTTTAATTAGAAAAAAATATTAACAATTGAAAGAAAGATATGTATGACTGATTCTCCCACAGGGAAGGGAATCGGAGGATAATCCCTCACATTACTGGTTCCAACAGACTCTCTTAACAACTCTTTATTAAAAAAAACACTCTCTGGGCCGACTACATGTCTTGATAATATTATTTGTTAAATAATATATGTTGTAGCATAAGATCCTGTTGGGGCCTTCCGGCCGACTACTTGATAGTATTATTTATTAAATAATATATGTTGTAGCATACGATCCTATTGGAACCTTCATCTAACACCTTATCAGAGCTCAAGATTTTAAATGGATTGGTTACTTAACAATATTATTGCAATGATGACTGGTCCAGGAAAATGTAGTGACAGTCTCCCCCCTCAACACTCATGACTGAGTCAAGCTTGACAGTCATGACTGATAAGAGAAGTCAAGTAAACGGAATGCTTAAATTCTGTGGAAAAACATACTCCCTCCGTCTTAAGATAGATTTTAATGATAATTTCTTAACTTATTTTTAATTTTTTTTTTGTATAAAAATATAACAGAAAGTGACCCAAAAAGTGTTAAGAATTGAATGAGATAGAGGAAGTAAAATTTAGTCATTTTATAATAAGAGATGGGTAGTAGTGATGCAGTAGTTTACAAGATGATAAATCCATGGTCTGGCAAAATGAGATGGATAGTTTTCTTGATTATGTTGATGGTAACTATCGTGGGAGTTGTATCCGACCCTCAAACGGAATACTTAAGGTATTGGTGTAGTAATTTCAACATTAGCGCTGAAATGTCGGATTTTATGAGCAAATTTAACAAAACATTTGGAGACTAATATCTTAAGATTTTAGATGAATTGGTTACTTAACAATATTAATGCAGTGATGACTGGGCCAGGAAAATAGAGTGACAGTCTCCTGCCCGCTTAACACTCATGACTGAGTCAAGCTTAACACTCATGACTGATAAGAGAAGTCAAGTAAACGGAATGCTTAAATTCTGTGGAAAAACATAAAATTTAGTCATTTTATAATAAGAGATAGGTAGTAGTGATGCAGTAGTTTACAAGATGATAAATCCATGTTCTGGCAAAATAAGATGGATAGTTTTCTTGATTATATTGATGGTAACTATCGTGGGAGTTGTATCCGACCCTCAAACGGAATACTTAAGGTATTGGTGTAGTAATTTCAACATTAGCTCTGAAATGTCGGATTTCATGAGCAAATTTAACAAAACGTTTGGAGACATCAGGAAACAGTTGTCCAACAACAGCAACATTCACTTTGCAACGGCATCTCAGGACGATTTGTATGGAATGGTCCAGTGCAGGAATTATCTTTCTAGTGCAGATTGTGTTGCTTGCCTAGATTTTGCCCTGATAAATATCAGAAGATATTGTATCACTGCTGATGGTGGTAAGGCCACATACGATGGTGGTCGTGTTATATACCAAGGCTGCTTCCTCAGGTCTTGTATTTATACTCTATCTTGGCCATATTCATTTGTGCATCTAGAAACCATAAATGATAACGGAAAACAGAAGTGTCTTCTGATTTTGTGGTCTTATTAATGATAGATTTTATTTCATACTCCTATTGTTTCATATATATTGGACACTAATTATTTTGTGTGTTCCTATAAGGTATGAGGCACTCAACTTCTACACACAGAGTCTGCAGGTTTCAGCTGATGCCTCTGCTGGGGTATGTGGCACTGATCAAAGTAAGTCAGAGGCAAAAACCTTCACTACGGCGGTGGAGGAGTTATTAACTGATCTTGTAGCTGCAACGCCAAAGATTTCTGGCTACTTTGCAGCAACTACAAGGCCAGTGCCTAGTAGGGGTGCAACAACAATTTATGCTGTTGCACAATGTGTTGAAACTATAAGCCGGGAGGATTGCAAACGTTGCTTGACAATTGGGTATAATAACATACAAAATTGCCCTCCTGCATCGGAGGGCAGTACTGCTGATACTGGTTGTTTCCTTAGATACTCAGATGCCTCGTTTTTTGCCAACAGCAGCCTAATCAATATCACACCCTATCTACTAGGAGGTACGAAAATTATAATTTCCAACTTTTTTATTTGAAATTGGAATATGTCTCATTAGCCTACAAACCATTTACCCAAGTTCTTCAGAAAAAATTTCAGGATTAAGAGATATTTCATTTTACTTTTCAATATGAAAAACAATGTAATTAATTGGTGATATTTTATGATACAGGAACGACAAACTCAATGACAAGCTCAACGCCAACTATTATCGGAGGTGTAGTTGGTGTGTGTCTTTTTTTACTCATACTTGCTGTTGGTTTATGGTACCAATTAGTAAGAAGTCCGAATATAAGAGGTATGTAGGTCAGTTATATCAAGTCACATGGATTTGTATGAACAAGCTTTTGTATGTAACTTGTTTCTGTGCATACTAGGTAATATATTGCTGGTATCCGAACTGCAAGGGGCCATGATATACAGTTTTACCGATTTGAAATCCGCAACAAAGAGCTTTAGTGAAGACTACAAAATAGGAGAGGGAGGTTTTGGAGATGTATACAAGGTGATTTGGTGATCTTAATTTTATGACCAGCCTTACCTAATGCAATATTGATACTCTACTGAATCAAATTTTGTATCTGGTTATGTTAATATGAACAGTGCAAAATAAAGAACGGAGATGTAGTTGCAGTAAAAAAACTTTCTGCTGCTACAGGCAAAGCCAGGGAATATTTTGAGAGTGAAATTAAGCTAGTAAGTAATGTTCATCACCGCAATATCATCCGTTTCCTAGGCTGCAGTAGCAGAGGTTCGGAGCTACTTCTTGTGTTCGAGTACATGACAAACAGAAGCCTTGATATATTCCTATACGGTGAGTATTCCTTGACTTTCTACATATGAGCTCTAATATATGTGCCATACTATTAGCTACACACTATGTACTGAATATTCTATTCTGACAGGCGAAAAACGAGGGCTTCTCAGGTGGAAACAACGTGCTAACATAATTCTTGGCATAGCCAGGGGTCTTGTGTATCTTCACGAACACTTTTATAGACGCATCATACATCGAGATATAAAACCAAGCAACATTCTACTCGATGATGACTTTCAACCCAAAATTGCAGATTTCGGGTTAGCTAAACTTATGCGTGATGATCAGAGTCATCTTACCACTAGATTTGCTGGGACTTCGTAAGTCAACAAACAATCACTTCACTGTTTTTTTAATAGTTCTGTTCGGCAATCATTAAACATAAATTCTTACATTTCTTAGTGGTCTATGTTAACTTACCAGGGGTTACACAGCGCCAGAGTATGCAATCCATGGACAATTATCTGAGAAAGTTGATACCTACAGCTTTGGTATTGTAGTTCTTGAAATTGTATGTGGCCGAAGGTGCACCGACACGGAGTTGGACCCTGTCAACAGTCCCCTCCTTAAACATGTGAGTGAATTATCTGCAACCCTTTAGCTTAGCGAACAGTCGCACACCCATCTTCTCTTACATTGTGCTCCCGAGTTAGATTAACGAGAAAAGAGAAGCGGAGAGAAATTTTCAAAATTTTCTTTCCAAATCGTGTTCCCGAGTTTTTTTAGGAGAGAAGAGAAGAGATTCGGAAAGAAATTTTTAACAACTTTCTCTCCATAATCTTCTTTCCAAAAGTGGAATGATTTGGAGAGAAGCTCTAATTTAACCTTTTAAAAAATTCCCTCCATATATTTTTTTCAAAATTTTCTCTTATTTCTACAAACTCGGGAACACACGAGAGATTATTATTTTTATTTCTCTTCTTTCACCTTCTCTTCTCTTCTTTTCTATTCTTTACCAAAAAATTTCTGGAGCACAGTGTTAATCTCTTGGTAATAAGAGATCAAGGATTCAAGTCATGGTGGACGTAATTGTTTATAAGTAATCAAATTCGTGCAATTGACCATAGCTAAATTACTAAATAAAAACATGTAATTATATTCTTGTGCTACAAAATTGAAAGTAATGATCATCATATCAATATTCAATCTATGCATCAGCTAACTTGTCATGACACATACAGGCATGGAATTTGTACGAAAAGGGCATGCATTCGGATTTGATCGATAAGACTCTGGATCCTGAGGAATATATCATCGATAATGTTGAAAGGATCATAGAGATTGCTTTGATGTGCACTCAGTCACCAACTTCAGTGAGGCCAACAATGTCTGAAGTAGTTGTTTTGCTGACAAATGACAGTTCCATGGAGCAAAAATCTCCAGGAAAAAACGTACAAAAAGATAAGAAATGAATATTAATTGGAATCGATAAATAAGTTCCACACTTTACTATTTAAACTCTAATTCTAATTTTTTTTCCCCATATTGACCCATATCCTTAATGTAATTATTCATCCAATGTTATGGATAACAATGTAATTTGAATATATGAAAAAGAGTAATTAAAACTTAAATAGTAAAATGTGGAGTTTATTTATCAATTCCCTATTAATTAATGCACAATACTAATGTAGTTCCACCTCACCAGTTTCCTCTGCCAACTTAAAGTAACTACATATGTGTTCATATATACGAACATAGCTTTACATTTGATAAAATACACAACATTATATTTCAATGAAATTATTAGAATAAATGGGATTTAAGTAAGGAAAATGTTAGGTTCCCCAAATTTCTTTCCCAAATAATGTATGTCATTCCCTCATTGCTATAATTTTAATGGTTACATCAATCTCACCAATTAAAATCATTCATATTGTCAATTCATTCATGCCACATCATTTGAGATAATTTTTAGGAAAAAAATTAGGATCCCTAGCATTACTCATATACCCGAAAATATCATATCATATTTTCCAATTATTAATAAAAATATGTTAAAAATTCCTATACGTTGTTTATAATAAGCAAACATTAGTTTAAACAGTAAACATGAGTATATTAAATTATATTAAATTAAATTAAAAAAATTATTAAAATAATGATTATAAAAAAGCATAATTTTAATATTAAATAAAATTTAATAAACACCTAAAATATCGTATCTTTCTATCAATTTAAAAGACGTTTACTTTTAATTGAAGATATTATCCTTTATAAACACCTAAAATATCGTATCTTCCGGTCATTAATATTTCTTCTAATTAAAACATGTTACCTTTTAATTTAAAACATAAATTTGCAATCATAATTTTTCAATCATTAATATTTATTTTCTAATTAAACATGTTACATTTTAATTTAAAACATAATCTTGCAATCATTAACATATACCCAAAACTATCACACCACATCTTTCAATCACTAATAAAAATATATAATAAAAATCCGTATACAACGAATAATTATTCTTTGATTTTTAGCAAAAAATCATAATCATTAGATCTAATGATTAAATATTTTATATGATTAGTTACTTTACAAAACATTCAAGATTCGAATTTCGTCAACGACATATTTAATTTAAAATTTCATAATATAAGTTGTAAATCTTGCATATCATTAATTAAATTTACATAAATTACTTAAACTAAAATTAAAATAATTATTAAAATGTAATTATAAAAAAATGTAATTATAATATAAAATAAAATTTATTTCATATCAAAATAAACCCGTGCATCGCATTAGAAAGGAAATATTAAAAGGTTAGGTGTTTTAATTAGAAAGAAAATATTAATGATCGAAAGATATGATACGATTTGATATTTTTAGGTGTTTATAATGATTGTAAGATTAGTTTCAAATCAAAAAGGCTAGGTGTTTTAATTAGAAAGGAAATATTAATTATCGAAAGAAATGATATGATTTGATGTTTTTAAGTGTTTATAACAGGAAGTATTTTAAACGGGCAAAAGGTCACTTTGCCTACTATACTATATAAAAATTTCCACTTAGCCTACTGTACTATCGAAGTGGTCATTGTACTTTCCTTTTTTTCCCTTTTACCCATCACCGTATGTTGAATAAAAACGCCGTCTGTTTGAATAACGGCATGCTGAGTTGGCCACTCCAGTCACCTATCCACATCATCAAAGACATAACCCCTAAATTAAACCAAAAAATAAACCCCTAAATTAACCCCAAATATTACCCCTAAATAAAACCCACCCCCAATTAAACCCACCATCTCCCTCCTCTGATCTCCCTCTCTCTCACTGAACCCCTCTCTCTCTCTCTCTATCTCTTTCGGTCTCTCATCTCTCTCTTCGCCTGCGATCACCCACCACCGCCGTTCTCCCTCTCGCCGAAATTCCCTTCCCTGCTCTATTTACTCACCAGATCTCCCCGTCACTCCCTCGTCTCACATCTCTCTCTCCATCTCCACCCATCTCTCGCTAATCTCGCATCTTTCTCTCCTATGTTCCGTCACCACCGATGAAACCGCCCCCCTTTCTTCTTCATCTCCGCTCGATCCTCCCTCCACCCACTCCAATTCCAGCCCTTCTTCCCCAATTACTCATCTCCAACATCAAACCCTAACCCCCAATTTACAAACCCCAAACAACTATAAAATTCTAAATATGGATTTTTGTACAAGCAGAATTAAGTTCACTTTTGCCCAAAAATTTACAAGCATATTTAGGGCAAAACCCAAAAGGTGAAAGTCCATGGGGCGAGACGAATGCTCGAGGCCGCTGATAAGGCCGAACGGGAGTCTGGTGTGTCGGCTATCGTTGTTCACGATAAAAGGTAGCTCGAGAAATGAAATTTCGATGAAAGTCAATGGCCTCATATCTCCCGTCATTACATCTCCCTATTTCACTTGCAATCTCCAAACACTAACTCCATAAATCCCCACAAAACTACACACCAGTACTGGCTACTAAAAACAGAGCAAAAAAACATGAAATCCATGAAACTCAACGATCTTTGTTTTTTCTACCAATTCTGGTACTAAATCACGGTGTATTGTTGGCGTTGTTTCGGTTATTCGTGAATGGTATGCTGATGAGAAAGATAATGGTGTTGTTGATGTCAAGGGTGTGGGAGAAATGAGCCGACATGTGGACTTGAAAGAGATGAAGAAAGATGGTGGGTTAAAGATGGTGAGACGACATGTCGGTTGTGAAGATAATGGTGTGTAGTTTTGTGGGTTAAATTCCCACAAAACTACACACCAGTACTGGCTACTAAAAACAGAGCAAAAAAACATGAAATCCATGAAACTCAACGACCTTTGTTTTTTCTACCAATTCTGGTACTAAATCACGGTGTATTGTTGGCGTTGTTTCGGTTATTCGTGAATGGTATGCTGATGAGAAAGATAATGGTGTTGTTGATGTCAAGGGTGTGGGAGAAATGAGCCGACATGTGGACTTGAAAGAGATGAAGAAAGATGGTGGGTTAAAGATGGTGAGACGACATGTCGGTTGTGAAGGTTGAGGAGAGGGTTTGAGAGAGGGTTTGTGAGATTGGTGGTGGGTATTAGGGGGATGGGAATGAAGATGTTTGAATTAGAAGCTGTAGTTTCGAGAACAACCGATAATCTCTCCCGTTCTTCTTCCCCAATCGCCTGCAACTCCGCCTACTTCCATCCACACCATGTTTCTTTTTGTTTATGTTTTTCTTTCCTTTTGTTTTTTGTTTTATTTCTTTTTATTTGGGGGTTTAATTTGGGGTTTGTTTTGGGGGTTTATTTGAGGGTTTAATTTGGGGTTTATTTTGCTAATGTGTCCATCCACGTGGAGTGTGACTCAGCAGCCAAGTCAGGCATCAGTTAGTCAAATGGACGGCAGTTAAGTCAAACAGACGGCGATGGGTAAAAGGGAAAAAAAGGAAAGTACAATGACCACTTCGATAGTACAGTAGGTTAAGTAGATATTTTTATAAAGTAGTGGATATTTTTATAAAGTACAGTAGGCAAGTAGGCAAAGTGACCTTTTGCCCTACTTTAAACTAAAAGTAAATGGGAAAAGGGCGATTGACTATCACTCATGTATGCTATATTTAATTAACTGTTTAGGCTATATTTAAGTGTTTAGTCAGGTAAGTTATGAGGGAGTGACACATATCATTTGAGACAATTTTTGGGAAAAAAATTTGGGGAACTTAGCATTTTTTTGTAAGATTAGTTTTAAATAAAAAAGATAACGTGTTTTAATTAAAATGTGAACATTAATGACTTGAAGATATGGTACGATTGATGTTTTTATTTGTTTATAAAAGATAATATTTTCAACTAAAAGTAAATGTGAAAATGGAAATTGTCAATTACCATTAATTACATTATATCATTATTTATTTTAATAATTAGGATAATCAAATCGAAAACTAAACCGATAAAATTTCAATGTTTCGGCTTTAAAATAATAGTACTAGCTTATAACTCGTGAGATGCACGGGTTTTTTTTATATGAAATAAATTTATTTTATGTTATAATTATATTTTACATAATAATTATTTAAATTTAAATTTAAATAATATATACAAAATTAATTAATGATATGTGTTGATGGAGGATTTTCGTAATCAACGTGATTTTCGGAGGCCCACTGGAATTTACAAGTGTAACACATGTAATTGGCTGTTTTTGGTGATTTGGGTGTGATTTGATGGTGGGGGTGAGCTGAGCTTGAGAGGTTACGAGAATCATCGCAGGTTCCATTAGCGAGATCTGTGGTCGTTCTCCCAAGGTGCCTACGTACCCTTGTTTATATAGGGATCAAGCTCACGTAGTTCTAATGCGAAGCTGATTCTGCTTGACCAGCTGTATTCGGTTGTCTAATTCGTGTAGGACTCAAGTTCCTTTAGAGCCTTTCACGAACTAGTTGGCTAAGTAGAGTAGAACTCGAGTTCGTACCCTACTATAATTCTCATGTCTATTAGAGGCATTCTAGGATCAACTGCGCCCTAGAATTACACTCCAATAATAATTCTGTCTCATTCTGATTGGCTACGTTCAGGAACCTGGTGCTCAGGAACCTATGTCTCAGGAACCTGGTGCTCAGGAACCTGTATTTCGGAACCTGGTTCTCAGGAACCTGTTTCTCAGGAACCTCCTTATTTCGGGACATATTGCTTAGGGACCTCATTATAGGTACTTGTACCTGCACAAATAACAAATATGTTAGTTTGGGGAGCCTCTTTGTGGTTCCCATATGCTCTTGCTGTCTTCTCTATTGCTGTTAGGCTGTCTTGAACTCTTCTACAGGGAGGAACCTGGTCTTCTAGTGCTCAGCTCAGCTTCCTGACCATTGGGAACCTCCTGATATTCATACTTCCTTAGTCATTTCTTCTATCTGACCATCACAACTCGTACTGGATCTATCTTCTGGCTCGTATGGATCGAACCCTATAGCTTAATGGGCCTAAATCTAGCCCATGGAGATTTCGGGCACAACAAGTACCCCCCGGTTCCTTGAAGTCATGCAATACGAAAGGAACCTATTCAACTTTCTGATATGGGGTTCAATGCTTTATCACTTCTCTTAAAATGTATTACTTCAACAACACGTATCCAAGCTTACATGAGCTAACTCGGCGTAAGAAACAGGACACATAATGTTTTAGTAAACATAGTATCGATCAGCTTCTTTCTTGGTGAGGAACATGTTCTCTTCTTCTTCTTCGAAACTCTTTCTTCTGACAAATCTTCACTTCTTCAACTGCTAGTCATTCTCTGTATATTCTTCTAATGACTTTGCAAAATCTCTCCAAGAACACTTCTGAGGTTTCGGGATATTATCATACTTCTGCTTACTCTTGTATCTTCTTAGGTGATCTTTATCTTAATTGTCTTCACATATCTTTTGTATATCTAGAAGTCTCGAAAAGCGAGTGGCACCTCAACAACTTCCAATCAAGAGGTTCAACCTTTATTTACTCCTTTTGGGAAAAATGCATAATTTTCACATCGTGCATCCAAGCTTACATGAGCTAACTCGTCGTAAGAAACAGGATACACTACGCTTCTGTATGCAGATTCCAAATTAAATCCTCAGATCAAAAATCAAAGGATCGTGCTGAAAACTAACCTGGAAACTTTTCTGAAGCCGTCTTCTCGTAGATCATTATCGTCAGACTGCGAAATTCGTCATAAATACTCTCTAATTGTTCAAGCAATACTTCTTTCTTCTTCTAAACTAACTTGTATGAACTGATCTCTCATCCAATGCTTTCATAAAATACGTTGGCAGCTTGCTTATAACCCCAGGAATCTCCATTATTCGTAGGATGAAACAACCCTGGAACCTCTTGAGCCATCTAAATAGCTTCCTAGAAACCTCAACTGCTTGCTCTACTTGGAGCTTTCAAACCTTTGTAAACTTAGAACCTCTTGTCTTTATACTTCGAGTACTGTTTCCAAAACCATAATCTAAACCGGTACCTTTCTTGATAACTTTTTAACTTTTCATTGCTGAATAACTAGACCAGGTTCCTTGTGAATAGTTGTTGATGACTACTGATCCTGCAAAGCAAACAATAAACATAAACAGAAACTAGTTAATGTTATTAGAATTTCTCTTGTTTAATTCGGGTCAACTCTTGGAAAGGTTGCCTGCTTGGCTCCCAATCTTAATCTCTAGGTCCCAACATGCCTCGAGACATGTTGGTTCCTTTTTGTGCCTCGAGGCGATTCTAGGAACCTGTGCGCCGTTCTGGGAGTCCACACAGCTTCCTCTTCTTCATGTGTCAGGCTAGACATCTTATGAAGGTAAATGCTAAGGATTTTATCCCTTCTTCCCATGTGCCAAAGGCGGTTCCACATGAGGGAGAGCTTATTAGGCTTCTCTTTAAGAACAAGTGTGCCGGTCTAGGCTCCACACAGGTTCCTTTAGGTGCCTTTTGTCAGGACTTTAGGTGCCTTTTGTCAGGACTTTAGATGCCTTTTGTCAGGACTTTAGATGCCTTTTGTCAGGACTTTAATTCATGTGCTCAAGGAACTTGAGGCTTTTGGCAACAATGTCGTGCTCAGTCAGCTGAGGCTTTTCAATCACATTTGCTCAGGAAGCTACCTGAGGCTTTTCTCCTGCCCAGGAAGCTACCTGGGACTTTTTTTTTTTTTCTCGATGCCCAGGAAGCTACCTGGGACTTTTTCTCGATGCCCAGGAAGCTACCTGGGACTTTGCTCGATGCCCAGGAAGCTACCTGGGACTTTGCTCAATGCCCAGGAAGCTACCTGGGACTTTTCTCGATGCCCAGGAAGCTACCTGGGACTTTGCTCAATGCCCAGGAAGCTACCTGGGACTTTTCTCGATGCCCAGGAAGCTACCTGGGACTTTGCTCGATGCCCAGGAAGCTACCTGGGACTTTGCTCAATGCCCAGGAAGCTACCTGGGACTTTTCTCGATGCATGCTCGGGAAGCTACCCAAGGCTTAATTCATGCTCAGGAAGCTGCCTGAGACTTAACTCTTGCTCAGGAAGCTGCCTGAGGCTTAATTCAATGCTTGCTCGGGAAGCTGCCCGAGGCTTAATACTTGCTCAGGAAGCTGCCTGAGACTTAACTCTTGCTCAGGAAGCTGCCTGAGGCTTAATTCAATGCTTGCTCGGGAAGCTGCCCGAGGCTTAATACTTGCTCAGGAAGCTGCCTGAGACTTAACTCTTGCTCAGGAAGCTGCCTGAGGCTTAATTCAATGCTTGCTCGGGAAGCTGCCCGAGGCTTAATACTTGCTCAGGAAGCTGCCTGAGACTTAACTCTTGCTCAGGAAGCTGCCTGAGGCTTAATTCAATGCTTGCTCGGGAAGCTGCCCGAGGCTTAATACTTGCTCAGGAAGCTGCCTGAGACTTAACTCTTGCTCAGGAAGCTGCTTGAGGCTTAATTCAATGCTTGCTCGGGAAGCTGCCCGAGGCTTAATACTTGCTCAGGAAGCTGCCTGAGACTTAACTCTTGCTCAGGAAGCTGCCTGAGGCTTAATTCAATGCTTGCTCGGGAAGCTGCCCGAGGCTTAATACTTGCTCAGGAAGCTGCCTGAGACTTAACTCTTGCTCAGGAAGCTGCCTGAGGCTTAATTCAATGCTTGCTCGGGAAGCTGCCCGAGGCTTAATACTTGCTCAGGAAGCTGCCTGAGACTTAACTCTTGCTCAGGAAGCTGCCTGAGGCTTAATTCAATGCTTGCTCGGGAAGCTGCCCGAGGCTTAATACTTGCTCAGGAAGCTGCCTGAGACTTAACTCTTGCTCAGGAAGCTGCCTGAGGCTTAATTCAATGCTTGCTCGGGAAGCTGCCCGAGGCTTAATACTTTTATCAACACAATCTGTCTACAAGCTAATTCTGATCAATCAATCGTAGTCTGCACATTCTATCAATTCATACTCATACTTCGTGAATACTGTCAAAACTACAGGAACCTGTTAGTCAAGGTAACCTGCAAATACTGTCAATGCTATAGGAACCTGTTAGTCAAGGTAACCTGCAAATACTGTCAATGCTACAGGAACCTGTTAGTCAAGGTAACCTGCAAATACCGTCAATGCTACAGGAACCTGTTAGTCAAGGTAACCTGTTCCACAATACAAGTACTAAAACTAGCACTTAAAAAGTTTCAAATTGGCATGTGAAATATCTAATCAAACATGCATATTATTGTCTAAGTAGGAATACTACCCCCCAGTTCTTTTGGGTAATTATTGTTACGTAAAAGAACAATAAGGAAGCTATAATCATCATCGTCATTCTAAGAATAAGGAAGACTAACTTCATCATAAGCAAAATAGATCTTCTTCTACTATCATCAATTCTTGCTAAAAGAAATGCCATGCTGTCTAATCAAAATACTAGTCTCATGAAGACTTACGTGATCCTTTATGGATAGAAAGCTCTCACGATTTGTTCACCTACATAAGATCTGTTAAATACAGATATATAATAAGGCGAATCTAATTGGGCTCTAGGTGAGTCCTGAGAAGGGCACTTAGAGAATCCATAGGGTGCAAGGTAAATCGTCTCAAATACTAGGGGCACCAAGTGAATCCGGGCACAAGGTGAATCCCTAAGAATTCTTGTTGTATGTACACTTTCTTCTACTCAAGTATCGTCTAGCTAAGAACTTCTAGCAGGAAGCTGCTAATCAAAAGCTGTTTACAACTGGCTTTTAATCAATATCAATAGTCCTGGAAGCTGTCACATACAAGCTTCAGGCACATATGAATGATCCTGCAACATGTTAGTTACAAGAAAATAGCAAATAATCTACTAGATGCTGGTAAAATAGCTATACTTGGAAGCTATTACTAGAATATCCATACGAGTAACATAGAACCTGTTTAGCTACAGGTAAATATAAATGAACCTGCGAGGTGCAAGTAAATAGCAAGGAGTCTACTAAATGTAGGTAAATATCAAGGAACCTGCGAGCTGCAGGTAAATATGCATTCTAACATCTAGAAACATAATCAAGACATAATCATAGCTTTATCTCATGTAAGACCTCAACAGCATAGATGCTTATTCATGCTTTATGTATAGCAAGAGTTTGTTGCGCGTACCTGGGAGGTTTCTACGAATATGTAAGCATAAATAGAGAGGTATCACCTGGATCTTTCTCTAGATTTGATCTGCTATGAAGTGGAAGCCTCCGGTAAGCTTTGTATTTTTAGATCTGAAAACTCATTGATGTGTTCATGATGCAAGCATGCTGCTCTTCAAGGTACTAGACCAAATCAATCCGCAAGGTTTCTGAACCAAATCTAAGCTATGAGGTTCCCGAACCTGATCGTGAGGTTCCTAGACTTGAATTCTCTTAAAATTTTGAAATCCTTGATTTCTACAATAGTAATTATACTACCCCCCAGTTCTTCAGGGAAGCTTATCTTCGGTGGAGAACTATATTCTGGAAGCTCCACAATTCTTCATTAATCTTGAGGCAAAGTGCTCAATTTCTCTAATCATAACAAATATCAACTTTTCAGATCTTGCTAATACCAGTTCTAATCATCATATCAACTGCTCTCTAACAAGTTGCTGAATATTCGTTTGTGAAGTTGAGTAATGCGTGCTGTCTTCAACTCAATCTTCACTTCTTTTCATTTTCAAGAGGTTCCCTTCTATATGTTGGGGGACCTGAACTGTTTAACCTTATCAAAGTTACTCTTGTGTATCTGAAACTTTCATAAATCAACATGAACTATGTTTACCAGGTCACTGAATGAGGTTCCTTTTCTGAGGTGGCTAGTGACCTAATCTATTCTTCAAGTCATGCTGAATCTTCTCTAATGCTCCGATTGACACTGTAACATCTTCGCATCATTCCTGCTAATAGCTTCAACTTTTCCTCTAATTTCTTCTTTGTCATATGATCTCATAAGTGAGGTATATTCTTCTCGAGATCTCATTTTCTTGGCCTTCTTACTCAAATATCTAATCATCTGCAAAATTCTTGTATGCGCGGGAGACCTCTGGTTGCGGGAACCTCCTGCTAATAGGTCTTTTTTCATTCTGAATCATCTTGCTATATCTTTCTCACATTCTTTTTCAACCTCTTATGGCACATGCTGAGAGTGAACCTCTATATCAAATACAAATATCTCAATACTTCACCTCTAAGCTTACGCGAGCTAACTCATTGTAAGAAACAAGAGATGTTGAGAGAGATTATTTGCAAAGTATTTCCAGCAGCTCACTGAATTGACTGAAGCTTCTCACTTTAGTTTTGTAATATTTAGCCAGCAATCCTGCACGATATCTCAATTTTGCAAGCATATGTACAATTCAACAATATATATATTCATGACATAATTAATGCACATTAATGAATATTATTGACATGATAATTGGGTACATAATATGCACATGCATTTTATTATGTATGTCTCATGCAAATATTTGATTTAGGCCATATATGCAGAATTAAATCTAATTTCTTTCTAACGACTTTATTATTTTTTTATTAGCATGCTAGTCAGATGAATTCTCTTACTATGTTACTCCAGAGATCTACTGCTAGAATTAATTTATCCCCTCTGTTACTAGCTGGTATCTCTCAAGGGTACATGCTATTCATTTTATTTTACTCATTAAATATGTCTAGTGTGAAATTCTAGCATGAATTTTCTATATTCAATTAAATACTATAATGCATGCATGGCATAAAATGTATACCTATCTGCATAATTAAATAATAAAAAGAGAGCAGAAAACTTAGCTCAATGTGTTGCTCCTGATTGATTCTGAACGTGTACTTCATTTTCTGTACTATCACATCTTGACTTCTTTAATTCTTTGCACACATCTATGTGTAATCTATTGCCTCCATTCCGCTTTCTTTGTGTGTACATTCTTTTTTTTTTTCAATATGTGATGCTTCTTGATGCTAAAGATTTGCTGCAACCCTGTAATTTTCTTGGCTGCTTCATCAAAGTCATGACTAGTCACTGGTATAACATCACTCTTTATGGTTGAGTTGCATCGAATTCGCATGGAAGCTGACTCCGATTATAATTCATGTTGTCAATTTCTCTTCTGTATTTAGCTTTCTTTGTTTTCTTCCTAGTGAGTTCAACTTCCTCCACATTCCGTCTTATTGTTACAACATCTTCACTTTCTTCGATCAAAACCATTGTACCCTCTTTGTCTTCAGACTTCAAACGGCTGCTATCACGCTTTATCCTCGCTCCTCGTTTCTATGCTTTAACATCTTAATGCAAATACTTTACCCAGAATTGCAACCTGGACAGCTTGACCACCGCTGACTAAAAATGGGATAACTTCCAGTAGAAAAGGAATTTTTACGAGCCGTAAATTTTGCTAGAAACTAGACTCTGATATCTTTCCAACGATGTATCATACTGCACCTAGAACTTTCCAGATCAAAGCAGTTTATTCTGCGAATTTGGCTCAAAAACTGCCTCAGAATTCTGATTTTTCTGCGTTGGCTTCTTTTTTTTGCATCCACCACTCCGTGCTTTGAAATACTAACCGTTTGCTTCTTATTTTAGCTGCATAATCAGGGTTGGTATTCTCATTACAGGTGAATCATCCAAGCTTCTTCTTCGACCAACGCAGCATCACCATCTCGGGTTCTAAGTATGAGTATTGACAACCACCGTACCACTGCTGCTTCCTTGAATTGAACGTATATAGACTGTTGTTTCTGCATGAATAATATCACTAAATGGACTTGTAGGCAACTAGCCTCTGTTTATAATTGCTTATTGCTGACCTGGGTTGTCTCTGTAAAACCACCATCTTTTAGGTTCTGTGTTGTCGTAGCTACATCACGCATTAGTGTAACTCTACCAGACTCGAGCTATTCCTTTCTTTCTTTGCTGCTGACTTGTTATTTGTGCAGCCATATCTGTATGGAGTCGTGGAATATCCACCGCCTTGGACGTCTACCACTGCTTCTGTAAATGATCCATTGACCTTGTTCCTGTACCACACTAATGCTACCAATCATTTAACTCTCCTGGTGTTCTTTTTTATATATGCTTTTTACATGAACTTCCCTTGAAGCACTGGTCACTTATATAGTACAGTAGATCTAATTCCCTTCCTACTGAAGCTAGCCTTCTCCACCTGTGCTTTTCGATCATCAACCCATTTTTACCACAAGCATTTACGGAAATTTTTGTCAACCACTGGTTTATAACTAAAAGAATATGAACTTTTGAAGTCTTCTGGCCCATCATCGTCATCTTCCTGCCATACCAGTGAACCGCATCTCATGTTATATATACACTGACGTGACCTTAGGCTTTGATTCGATGCATCATCTTCCACTCATTCCATTGATCTTCTTTGTCAATTATAACCACCATTGAATATATAATTTGTTTTCTGGCTACTCTCTGGGTAGTTGTTGCAGATTATCATTTGCACTATCTTGCTCCTCCTAGATATCTTACAAAGATTACCCAAATCGTGTATGCACCAGGGGATTGAATCTCCACATCTTCGCTCAACTATGCATCTGTGTAGCCTACGCTAAATGTTTGTCGTTGACGTCTTGCTGTTACACGAAATTCGAATGTTAAATGTTAAATGTTAAATACGTCGTTGACGAAATTCGAATGTTAAATGTTTTGTAAAGTAAATTAATCGTATAAAATATTTAATCATCAGATCTAACGGTTCTGATTTTTTTGCTAAAAATCTAACGGTAATTATTCGTTGTATACGAATTTCTATTATATATTTTTATTAGTGATTGAAAGATATGGTTTGATATTTTTGGGTATATATTAATAATTACAAAATTATGTTTTAAATTAAAATGTAACATGCTTTAATTGAAGATATTACCATTAATTATATTATATCATTAATTTATTTTAATAATTAGGATCACCAAACCGATAAACCTTCAATCTTTCGGCTTTAATATAATAGTATAGATAGATAGGTATTTGGATAAATTTACTTATGAGATGGTGAAGTATTTTTCAAATTAAATCAAAAAAAATATTATTTAATACAGTATTATCAATACAAGTATTTTAAATTAAAAATATATTTAAAAACACAAATATCAAAATATAAATTATTAAACAAGTAAAAAATCAAGCAAATAAAAAATAAGTTGACATGAAGATAAATCATTGTTAATATTTAACTTATTAACGTATAAACTATAAGTTGAGTTAAAAAATTGAGCAGAAAAACACTTATAAATTTTTATGAACTTATAACCATAAATTGGTTACTTTAAGAAACTCCAAACAATGTCAATATACAACAACCATCGAATATAACGATCTACTTACCTTCCAAAGAATTCAAACTTATAACTTTCCGTCCCAAAATGGGGTATTTGACACGCATTTTAAAGTAGATTTTAAGGATAGTTTCATAACTTACTATTGAAATTTTTCTCTTTTTGTATAAAAATAGAACAATCCTATTTTTATATAAAAAAAGAAAATTTCAAAAATAAGTTATGAAACTACTTTTAAAATTCACCTTAAAATGTGTGTTAAAAAGTGACAAAAAAAAGTATTAACAATTACATGGAACGAAGGGAGTAAAATTTTAAGGAAAATGTTAACCACAGCCCTTAGGGCTATGGTTAAGATGTTATGTGGTAGTTTTTAATTGGCTCAAGGTTGTGGCCCACTTGCAAAAAAGTATGTGCCCCCATGCATTCATATAAATCATCCAATAAAAATCCACCACATGACAAAAATTAGTCCTTAAACATAGTCCTAAGGGCTGTTGTTAACAGGACCCAAATTTTAATTCACGATTCCAACCAAACCAATTGAAACGCGTGATAATTTATTTTTTCTAGTTTGGTTGATAATAACAAAACGAGGGGCGTAACGTAAGTACCTTTTCTTGACAAAGATATACATTTCCGTCAGTGCCTTACTCCCTCCGTCTCTTTTTACTTTGCCCGTTTGACTAAAAACACGGGTTTTAAGAAAAATTGGGTATTGAATATTATTTGTAAGAAGTAGTGGGTATTGAATATTATTTTTAAAAAGTAATGGGTATTGAATATTATTTTTTTGGAGTAGTGGGTGGAGTAATGGGTATTGAATATTATTTTTAAGGAGTAGTGGGTGGAATAGTAGGTATTGAATATTGTTTTTTTGGAGTAGTGGGTGGAATAGTGGGTGTTGAATATTATTTGTAATGATTAGTGGGTGGAGTAGTGGGTATTGAATATTATTTTTAAGGAGTAGTGGGTGGAGTAGTGGGTATTGAATATTATTGTTTATGGCTTAAAATAGAAAGGGGAAAAGTATTTTGATAGTCCCGATTTAGTAAATGGGAAATGTTTTTAGAGACAGAGGGAGTATTATTTTACGGACTGTATGTAGTAGGAGTAGTTTATTACTCCCTCCGTCTCTTAAAACGTTTCCTATTTATTAAATCGGGACTATCAAAATACTTTTCTCTTTTCTATTTTAAGCCATAAAAAATAATATTCAATATCCACTACTCCACCCACTACTCCTTAAAAATAATATTCAATACCCACTACTCCACCCACTAATCATTACAAATAATATTCAACACCCACTATTCCACCCACTACTCCAAAAAAACAATATTCAATACCTACTATTCCACCCACTACTCCTTAAAAATAATATTCAATACCCACTACTTCACCCACTACTCCACCCACTACCCAAATAAAACAATACTATTCAATACCCACTACTCCTTAAAAACAATATTCAATATCCACTACTTCTTACAAATAATATTCAACACCGACTTTTTATTAAAACCCATGCTTTTAGTCAAACGGGAAATGTTTATCGAGACGGAGGAAGTAGCCTATACTAGGGAGTATACTTTAGTACTTTAATATTTGCCTGCAGCATTCAAACGATTACTTTAGTCCAAAAGTTTCTCCACTCCGACCAATCCAAATTCTAATACTCCCTCCGTCCCTAAATATCATTCCTGTTTTGACTGGACACGTTTGCCAACACGTACTTTTGATCGTTAATATCTTTAATTTCGTATTAGTTTTAAATATAAAAACTTCACTGTATTAAAGTACTCATAAATACGAATCCAACAAGATCACTCATGACTATATTCCGTCTTATAAATTAAACGTAAATTAGTAATTTGTTTCATGTTATGAACAGTGCCGACATTTCAAACAAGAAAAACAATGTGAGACAGAGGGAGTACAAAACTTATTATTCGCGGCGGCTTGAGGAACCAAGAATTTTAAACAATTTTAAAAATGACGTCTGGGACATCATTTTTATTTTTAAAAAATAAAAGAGTTAATTCAATAATAAAAAATAATACGACATATACATCAATGATGGAATCGAACATATAGTAAATTGCAATCACTTATACTCATGAAGAAACAGTTAAACTATATTTTGAAAACAAGTTTTACTCTAGAAAATACCTAAAATTGTGTTGTAAATCTTTTTATTTATTTTTCGAATGGGCCACATGGATACGTAACATACATTAGCAGTCTGTTGCGTAAATGGTGAAATAGAAACTTTGGTCCATCTACTACCAGGGCTTTCCATAAAAATTGGGCCGGCCTTTGTAAAGTACACATGATTCGGATCCAGCTAGTGTCATCTTCTTCATGAGTCTTGTAAAACCCTCGTCGCCATTTTCACTGAGACTGCTCAACCCTCTTTATGTAAGTGATTTCTCAACCTCTTGTAAAAATTCAAATTCACAATAATTAAATATTGTTTACTGTGTTAAAATTTGATTATTCCAGGATACATATATGAGTGAAATGAGTAAAAATCTTTATTTATGGAATGCTTTAGGATTTAGGTTCATTATATTTTTATTCTGGATAAAAAAAATATATGGCAATGCAAGGGAAAAAGCAAATTTGATTTGAGAAATGCTTGAGTCCCAAAAAAATTTCCTAAAACAGTTACCAAAAGCTTAGTTAGCAAGTTATATGTATTTTATAATGGGAAAATGAATTTTTTTGTCACTAAACTATCAACCTTTTTAGAAATCTACTACTCAACTATGAAATTTTCTTTTTTAGTCACTAAACTTAGGTTCGGTTTTGTTTTACTCACTAAACTTAGGTTCAGATTTGATTATTAGCATTATGTTAATTATTAGCATAAATTAATAATTCCTTCATAATCATAAAAATATTTATTACACTTTTATAAAAAATGATTCTAATAAATTTACTTTACAAAAACAAATTCTAATAAATTTAAATTTATATGAAACTCATCCCTAATCTTTTTTATTACATCCAAAAATTCAAATATGGTATTTTTGTACTCCATCAAAAAAATATTAATTAATGTTTTTAATGTCTTGAATACTTTTTACGTGCAACAGATCTAAAGATGTGGTATTATCTTTAATATCATCTATATATACATTAATTTTTTACTTGTATTATCTTTAATATCATCTATATACACATTAATTTTTTACTTGTATTATCTTTAATATTATCTTTAATATCATCTGTATATACATTAATTTTTGTACCGAATCTTATTAATTTTATCTTCATATATCTTATTAAACTTTATCTTACTATAATTTTTAAGATATAGTAAAATATCGATAAATGAATGTTCGTTAAACGAATAACCTTGTTAAATGAATATTTTTTTCCGGTCCAAACATAATAGAGATAGTGTATTTTTGACCTCGATTAATGAATAAAAAATTTCGGTCTCAAGCGTATTCATTCATCGAGGTTTAACTGTAAAGATAAATCATTAGAGAGGATAACTTTATCTTATTAAACTTTATCGGTTTATTTTCAAGATACAATTTAATGCAGACTTTATCTTATTAAATTTAATCGATTTATTTTCAAGATAAAGTTTAATGCATCATTTCAAGTATTAAAGTTTAACAAATTGTTCTCTATAATGCATCATTTCTAAGTATTAACGTACGCATCAACTACTTCCGAACCTAGGGTTGTGAGTAAAAAAAACTAACATAATGCTAGTAATCAAATCCGAACCTAAGTTTAGTGAGTAAAACAAAATCCGAACCTAAGTTTAGTGACTAAAAAAGAAAAATTCATAGTTGAGTGGTAGATTTCTAAAAAGGTAAATAGTTCAGTGGTAAAAAAAATCATTTTCCCTTTTATAAATAAAGAAACCTCACATGTATTCATATGAGCCCCCTAATTAAAACATGCCACTTGACATTCGGGAACAATTTCAAAAACCATTTCGGGATCCTAGCATTGCTCGATTTGATTTTATGTTGGTTAAATTTTTACCAAAATTAATGTAAACAAATATGTAAGCTTAAAGGAAAAGAAATTTATTAAAACAAGTCATGTCTGGTCATATTTCTTTGAGGTTTGATCTTCAAGTTTAATTTATTCTGCTGACTTGCCAAATAAATTATTTGAAATTACGTAACTTAGAGGCCGTTTGGGATTATTTAAAATAAGTTACTTTTGACTTAATGGAGGTGTTTTTAACTTAATGGAGAAAGTAAAGTTGTTTGCTTAAGTTGAATGAATGTGTTTGGGTAATTTTACTTAAAGTTAAATAGGGATTTAATAATTTTGGCTTAAAGTAAATTTGACTTAAAACAATTTTAAATTCATAATATTTAAACTTTACAAGAGTACTGAAACCAAAAAAAAAAAAAAAAATTGGATAAGTAATACTCCCTCCGTCCCTTTTGATTGTTAACATTTCACTTTTTCAAAACTTTCTGGCACGCATTTTAAGGTGCATTTTAAGGATAGTTAAATAACTTTTTTTTAAAATTTTCTTTTCTGTATAAAAATTTAAACATTAAATTTTTATACAGAAAAAGAAAATTTTTAAAAAAAGTTATTTAACTATCCTTAAAATGCACCTTAAAATGCGTGCCAGAAAGTTTTGAAAAAGTGAAATGTTAACAATCAAAAGGGACGGAGGGAGTAAGTCATAAGCAAGTTAAAACCCAACTTTAAGCAAGTTACACAAACAGAGCAAAAGCTTCTTAAAAGAGCTTTTTCCTTTAAGTCATTGTAGCCAAACAGCCGAACAGGCTCTTACTCCTAGTTATCAGATGTATATCTCTACAAATTTAACTTAACACTGTTTAAATTGTTGACATGGTTCTAGATTTTCTTCGCAAGAAAACTCGATTCTCATAAGGCCTATAACCAGCGGATTTAGTTAAAAAAAGTTTGATTGCAAGTTCTACTAAGATACGAGGAGTCACCAAGTCAGTAAAGTTTCTTTAACTTGGAATTTCTTCTCAAATGTTTCCTTGTCAATGTCATGCTTAGGTTTAAGAAAAAAACAACATGTTGAATGCTTTCAAGGCTTATAAAGCTTGTGTCCCAATAGCATGGAGTCCGAACCTATACATAACTTTGGTCAGGGGAATGATTGGGAATCCCAGGAACCAGGCGGCTGCATATAGACGTACTCTAGAAGCATTACGTTTAAGGAAGTGCATTCGCACTGTCATGCGATGGGACACTCCTACTGTTAGAGGACTTCAACAGGTTTGTTTAATCCTAAAAATACATTGAATGAGACAATTTCTCTGAAAATTTAGTAACTCCCTGGTTTCTCTGATTTGTACTTAGGTTAAGAAGTTGGTTGCGATTGAGACTGAAGAAATGTTTAAAGCTCGGAAACAAAAGGATGATGACCATCGTCCTATACGAGCACCACTTGAGTTGTTGTAAATCATTTCCCTACCTCCGCAAGTGGTTCTCTGCTATGCACTGACTCACAAGAACAGATTACACACAGATATCGGACATTCGAGAGGTCCGTACTCTCCCAAAACTAGATAGCTTTTACACAATATTCATAATCGATAACCTAATTCACCTTGTTCCCCTCTTTTATTCTGCACATTCTAATTCTTCTTGGGCCTCTCATTGGGCCTATTTCTAACTTGGGCCAGTCCATAACATTCTCCCGAGCAATCCATGTAATTCATATGAAGAGTAAGTGTCTTATTGCCTGATTAGAAGGGCTTTAGTTGATCGAATCAAGCAAAGAGTTAGTTGATCAAATCAAGAAAAGAAAGTTCTAGTGTTGCTTAAGTGCTGTCTTTTAATCCAAAATTGTTTGTTGTAATTTCTTGTTAGTTTTGAGACAAGTGGTTGCAATAGTTCTATTGTTATGTCTCTCTCTCGTTCTTGCAATTTCTCAAAGTGACTATTTTTTATATTGTTAATAGATAAAGTTCTCCAGTACTATTGGATATAATTGTTTGGGTGTAAAAAACAAACCAGTAAAATCAGTAGAAATTTGATAAAATTAATGATATGAACAAATGAGATCAATATGTTTACTTGTTTTTAACTAGTTAAAATCCGAAGCAAGTAGAGATGTCAGTAGAACACCCTTACTCCTAATTATATCCAAAGATTTATTTATCTGACAAATGTCACATAGGATATATATAGTAGTTTCTTCTCCATTTAATCAGTAATATCATCCTCCTTAGTTCTCTTACCTGATTGTCAGTGGATCCTTTAGGTTAGTGATCTTTATACAAAGGTAAAAATCACAGAGTTGTGTATGTGAACATGGAAAAGTTGCACAATTATATTCATTCCAGACAGTGGCTTGAGAAGGAAAAGCAAGAATCCACTTCTTCTAAGCCAAGAACATTGATCTCTTGAAAATATTTAAAGGAAAAGCAAGAGCCCTTTTCTTCCTACTGCAAAAATAGCCACAATGTTACCATTCTCACCCGGATAATCCTCTACCTTACTGTTTATACAGACACGTGCTGTTGCAGCACTGAGATACGAGGTTGTTACATAAGCTAAACATGCTGAAGAAGTGAAATATAATATTGTGCAACTATCTGTAAAGTGTAAACCATTACATTATGCTTTAGCATATATTTGTTTCTGTCTGCAAAAGCCAGAAGCAAAGAGATAGAACTATGTCTGTATAAGCATACGTGGTTCATTAAGCTGTACCAATCATCATGTCCTTAAGTGCATCCATTTCTCTCTGTAAAACAGTTAATGTAGTCCTGCAGTGCACTTGTGTGGGATATTTTGAACCATATACCACTAAAACATTTTCTCTCCGGCAATTGTACGTGTCTGTTTTGTTTAAATTTGCAAGAAGTTAAGTAATTTATTAGTAGGAATTAGGACATGACGTGGATGATACATGTTACAAGGTATTCCAATGGCGTATGAAACAACAGGCTGCCATGGGTCTGGTTAATGTTGTTGCTGCCATTTTTTTTTGTTTAGGCATGAGCAGATACGAGGGTGTTTTATTAAAATTAACTTATAAGTTGAAAGCCGTATCTAACAAGGTACTTCGGGAAATCAGCAATTTCATGGAGT
The DNA here is from genome assembly GCA_037693485.1 of Kitagawia praeruptora. Classification (NCBI taxonomy): domain Eukaryota; kingdom Viridiplantae; phylum Streptophyta; class Magnoliopsida; order Apiales; family Apiaceae; genus Kitagawia; species Kitagawia praeruptora. The sequence continues at coordinate 146,102,744 of CM075353.1, forward strand.
ATGATATTTTGAGCAATGGTTGCTGATCACTTCTGATTGAGCTGGCGATTCATAGCAAACAGATGATATGGACTAGATTCCTACACGCACAGACAATGTATGTAGTCCTTGCTCTCTTGGTATACAGATGGAAAAGAACTACGCATCTTATCCTAGTATTAGATGCCAAAGTTAGGGTCACCTTGTAACTAAATGATAAATACTTCATTCTTTTCTATGATTCTTATTCTTTTTATCATGTGTGTTGGTAACTTGATAGTGCTTTGCAAACTGAGCATTCTGATCTAATATGCATAGGTGGTGGTTCTCCTGGTCTCCTGGTCTCCTGATTTTGATATGTAGTTGGTGTAGACGTGTACTCGGGTAGTGATAAATTACGGGATGTTGAGGGTTCGAATCTTGTCAAAGATAAGATGGGTGTGTATAAATATCAAAAAATATGTTCGTAATTTTTGTTTTCTTGGAATGGCAATTTATGTGTGTTATTCAATAATATACCAGAAATGTTAAGAATTAATTAACCACTGGCAAGTGTTGGAAATTGCAAATAAAAGACAGGATTGTACTTCATAAACTAGTGAAAACTGAATTGATGTATGTAATATTATGAAGCGCAAATGAATACCAATCAGTCAGGATGGCCGAGTGGTCTAAGGCGCCAGACTCAAGTTCTGGTCTTCGAAAGAGGGCGTGGGTTCAAATCCCACTTCTGACATTTTTCAACGGCTTTTTGCTGAATTTCTTACCTTTATCAAAGGCATTCTTCTCTTGGCCTAAATTTGTTTTAACTTTTAAATCTTTTATTGTAGATATTTATCTCTGAATTTCTTACCTTTATCAAAGGCATTCTTCTCTTGGCCTAAATTTGTTTTAACTTTTAAATCTTTTATTGTAGATATTTATCTCTGTTCTTTTCTTTTGTTAAAACTGAAAAAAAAAATGTTCCAATATTTTTTTTTACATTCTCAGTCCAGCAAAAAAGGACAACAATGGTCCTGTCTTGCACTCTGGTTTCTAGTTCTATATTCGAAAATTCCGTTGTTGTAAGAATGAAAACAGAAAAATGTTAAATAACCAAAATTTCTAGAGTGCATATTAATTTTTTTTAAAAATTGGAAAACTTATAAATAAAATATACTCCGTAATGTATTGCACAGCTATATTATAAGGTTAAAAACAAGGAGAAGCAAAGAATGAGAAACAAATCAAACAATCATTGGGGTGTGATTTCTGACACCACGTTAAACTGATTACGGGGCCGTTTGGGATAGCTTAAAAAAAGTAACTTATTGTTTTAAGTTAATAAGTTGATTATAAGTGATAAGTAAATCAGAAATTATAAGTTAGTAAAGTGTTTGGTAAATCGGAAATTATAAGTTTACTGTAGAACACATATTTTTAATATAATTTTTCTAAATCGTGTCGAAATATAGCACATATGGTATGCAAAATGATCGTTGAGAGATGGAGAAAAATATGGTGAAGTTAGATTTGAAAAAAATATCGTCGATTAACGGGAAAAAACAAATTAAAAACGAAGGGATTTAGGAATAGTACAAATAAGTTAATAAGCTGGAAAAATGTTGGGACTTTTTAACTTTCAACTTATGAACTTATAAGATCATAAGTCATTAAAATAAGTTGGTAGACAAACACTTGTAAATAAGCTGGACTGGACTTAAAGTCCAATAAGCCAACTTATCAGTTCAACCAAACAGGACTGTTATAGGGAGAATATTGTATAACAATATTTATGGAGGTTGCTGGATTTACGGAGCAAAATACGGATATTTTGCTTATAAGAAGAATTGGGATTAGGGTTTGTGTGTATTGATGTGGCTGCTCTTGTATATTGATAATCAGTGGTCAACTGTTTCTCATGCTTTACAAGATGCCTACGTACCCTATTTATAGGGATCAAGCCATACGTAGTTCTCTTAGAGAAGAAGTTATCTAGATGGGCTAGGGTTTCTATGGGCTCGGCTTGGCCCAAATCCACTAGTCATCTCCTTGGGTTATTTTTCTACCCATTTACTCGGTCCATGACCCATGAAGGGGAACCTGCTGCTTGTATAATGTTATAATTTATCTTTACTGGCGAAACGGACTGGACGACCTCACATGCGACCTCGCTGGGTCTGGCCATGCGAGGCGATCCTCACTGTATGGAGATATCCTACTTATGCGACCTCGCTGGGCCTGACCATAAGCCCTCATAGTAACATACTAGGCCACGCTGGACCTCTAGGCCTCGCTAGACCTCGCGAACTGCGACCCTGCTACTAGGGATCGCTGGCGACCCGCTGTATAAAAACAATATGATGAATCCTCTCATGATGGCGAACTTTAATGACCCATTCCTTATTCTTAGGCCCATTATGTGAGATGTACTGATATTCTTAGCCCATTAGGCCTGTTTAGGACTTATGCCAAATTCAGGCATAACAACTACCCCCCGAGTCCATATTGCCATTAGAAATGCGATGTGGACTCAGAGAATGTCTTCCAGAGAATGAAATGCGAGGCCAAGGCCCATTATCAATTACTCCTTTATGGGCTCTCATCATAGGCCCAATGATTTTGAATAAATGCTAACAGCTGGCGCGTCTCTTGATCTGGTCACACCCGCTGAGATGATGACACGTGTAGCTTGTTCACCTCTCTCCTCCCTACTATATAAACCTCAATCTTCAAATCATTTGTCACTTTCCTTATTAACAACATACCGAAGTGCTGCCAATTTGCTCCCGGATCAAACAGAGACCCAGCTCGCTATTAATCAAGAACGAGGCCACCCTTTTCCAAGATCTTCAACCTTTCTTCATCAAAAAGTAAGTTTCTCTCTCTTGTTCTTCATTTAAATGCATGCGTAGCTCATAATTTTGTAAATATTTGCTTTATAATTGCATGCGATGCGAGCCTGATTACTTGCGACCCCACACACTTAATTTCACGATGCGATCCCTGCCTCGCTAGACTAAAGAGCGCGACCCCTTATTCTTTATGCACAAAGTAGGAACACTTAGAGCCTTCTCTTTTCCTCCTCTTTTATCTTCTTTGATGTTCTGTAAGCGCACACACTAATATTCCACCATCTTTTCAGATGTCTAGCGATAGCTCAAGGACTCCTTCACCTCTCCCTCACATTTCAATCAGCGAGCGAGCGGCCGCAAATATTGCTAGGGCCACAAGTGCAAGCACCCCATCCTTCAAACTATACATGGATCCTCAATGGTCTCAGGAGGAATTTACCCGAGAGACCCCCCTGACAACATGGAGATCACGACGACCCTCCGCCTCGCAGAGCCGCTCTATCGATCTCCCCTCAAGCTCAATAAACCCAGGACCTTTAAACGTTCCTCCCTCCTCGGTTCAAGGCGAAGTCGAGAAACTACTAAAGAAAGGTCACAAATTCTTTTCCAACTTCCCCAAACCTCTTTCTCCTCTTAACAAGAACCTTCTCAATATTAGTCCCATATTACTGACCAGCTCCTCATCAATAGACTCCCTCGACCATGCTTACTACGAGATGGAGGGTGGTGGTGACAACGAGGCGAACTCTGATGATTCGGACTATGAAGAGCCTAGCTCTGATGATGGTGGTCTGGACGAAGTAGCCAGAATGGTTAACTTTGAAGATTACAGCTATGTTCCCGAAGCCTCTCCTCAACCTTACATCCCGACCCCTCAACCTGAACTGGAAGGCACCGTGTATGTTGGAGGACCTCGCCCCGAAAATATCGAAGAGGGCTCGAAGGTGAAACCAGGTCAGCCTCACACTCTAGGCTGCAGGGACTTATCTACCTCTCTCGATGCCGAATCTTTAAGAAAGGCAGTTGATACATATAGACCGGAAGGTAAGGTCATTCTACCCACATCTTCAATGCGATGTTACCGCTTCAACTACACTGAAAACGGAGGAAGAGTGCCTCGCATGGTGTTGTCATCTGCCATGATGAAAATAGGCGTCTCTTCACCTCTTCATCCATTCATCAAGGACGTATGCGAGACTTACCACCTTGCTCCTATCCAGATCAATCCAAATGGGTATAGAGCCATGATAGCCCTCTATATTATTTATCACAAGTTGGGATATCCCCCACTCGACGCGAGGACCATGGGATACTTCTTGCAATTGAAGAGATGCGGACCGTCTGATTTCGGCTACGTATACTTCTCAGTCTGGCCAGAGTTTAACAAGAAAGACTTGTACCATAGCGCTCCGAGCAACGCGGGCTCATGGAAAGGTCCTTACTTCTACATCCACGAGGTGCCCAGAGTAAAAACATCTTTTAACTATCTTCCAACCGGTCAAGTGCGAACCGTCTTGAAGGGTGAAGAGAAAACCCGAGCTGATGACGTATTAAAGATGCCTCGCGAAGACAGGAGTGTGCGAACCCTTCTTTCCTTAGAAAATCTGATTGAATGTGGATTTTTGAAAGACGGGATTCAACTTCCTTCTGAGGCGGGGCCTTCAGGTGCGAGGAAGGCTTCGCAAAAGAGGAAAGTGCGAGAGGAAGCCTCGTCCTCTAAAATGGCAATGGAAGAGAGTAATAATACTTTATGCTGTAGTTCCATAATTTCTTCATATTAATTGTCCTTCTTTGTCCTCGTACTTTGATAATTATTCTTTAACTGCTTTCTTTCTCATTTTTGTAGATATGTCAGGCAAAGGTGGTCGCAGGCCTCCTTTTTGTACAAGGAACAAGGAGATCCCCACCAAACCTTCAACGACCTCCCCACCAAAGAAAACAAACGATCTCACTCCTCCATCAGCAAATGCTAAGGTCGCTCTTCAACCTTCGAAGGCCAAGGTTAGCCCTGAAAAACACATCACCAAGAAACACAAAACCGGTCCCCTGCCCCAGGTCACAAAGCCTGCGGACACGACGCCAGTACATCATTTATACGCAAAACATGGGTATCTTCATGCTACTGAAGCGGAGTGTACTGAGTGGGTGGGGGCCGAGTTAATTGAGAATTCTGAGGCAGTCTCCAAATGCCTGGCTGAGGGCTTCATACGCCAAGCCTCGCATCTTCGAGAGCTAAAGCAGGTTGTCTTCGCCAATGATAGATTGGAGAAGGAGTTGAAGTCCTTGAAGGTTAAGGCTGAGGAGGAGAAGAAGCTGATGGCTGAGAATTACCAGCGAGTGCTACAAACTGAAACAGCATCCCTTCGATCCGAACTCAAGAAAGTCAATGATGAAAAAGCAGCCCTCCATAAGGGTTTGAACGAGGCGGAGCAACATGAGGAGGAGCTGAAGAAAACTCATATGGAGGAGCTCGCGAAGCTGAAGGAGGAGGTCGCTGCTGCTCAGACTAACAGAGAAGACATCGAAGTGGCCGCCCAAGCTGACTTCATGAAGAGCTTTATCAGAAAAATCCCCAACTTCGATTGGTCACAGCTCGGTCCTGGCAATGCTGAATATGCAGCTGACCTCCGCAAGGAGATAGATGAGGAAGATGCCAGGATCGCCAGCGAAGCTGCTAAGGCCAATGCTACCAACCAAGAGAAACCCAATGAGGCTGCGATGTAATCTGTTTTATTCCAACATTTCGAACTGGGGATGCGGACACCCTTTGAATGTCTCGCAAATTGTAATATTTTTTGATAACTTTTGATAACTTCGAAGTATGCTGGGCTCGCGTAGCGACCCAGTAGCTGTTTGTCGATTTTTAACAATTTTCATAACTGTCTTCATTCCTCCATGTCTTGTATTTGCTTTATAGCTTGCCTTTATATTTCTGAAATATTATCATGTAGATTGGCCTCGCATCTGCGAAACTTCCCCTGTAGAATTTGTAGCTTTTTCTCTTAATTTTACTTTAATCTTCAAGGTGGACCTTGTCTCTTCAGAATCAAAACTTGCGATGCCTTCCTTTTGAGGACGCAGAAACGATCCAGAGATTGAGGTCGCACCTTGACTTTTCTTTTAAACTTTGAACTTCTTTGAGGAGATACTTTTTAACTAAACTTTGAAGACATTCCCTCAGGTCGCAGTAAATGCACACTCGTGACCTCATTGACCTGAGGGGTGTTCGGCCTCGCATGCGCTGTGCTGGCCTAGTCCTGAAAATTTTTAACACTGACAAAAGAATAAAATTGCACAACTTTTTTGGAGAATAAATTTCATAAATATAAATACTAGGGACAAAGCCCAACTAGGGACAAAGCCCAAATTTCATTACATCATAACGAGGAGGTGTCTATATGATCACTACCCCCCGAGTACTTTGTATGAATTTATTCATGCTAAGTAGTAGTAGATGGAGACCACCAGGAGCGAAGCTTCTACTGGTAGTATTTTCTCAAATGTTCTGCATTCCAGGCTCGTGGCATGACCTTATCATCCATATCAGTTAGATAATAAGTCCCTTCATTGATGACACCGTAAACTTTATAGGGCCCTTCCCAATTAGCTCCAAACACCCCATGAGACGGGACCTTAGTGTTAGGCATCACTCTCCTAAGCACCAAGTCCCCCACGCGAAGATGTGGCACGCGAACCTTTCCATTATAATACCTTGCGGCCCGCCTTTGATACGCAGCGAGCCTAAGCTGAGCCTCTTCTCTTGACTCTTGAATCATGTCTAAGTAGAGCCTGTGATTGACTTCGTTTGCCTTGGGGTCGTAATGTTCCCTTCTGAACGAACCTGACCCTACTTCCACGGGTACCATGGCCTCGCACCCGTATGTCAAAGAAAATGGAGTCTCACCTGTGGTAGACCTTGGGGTCGTATTGTATGACCACAAGACCTTTGATAGCTCCTCGGGCCAATTACCCTTACTTTCCTCCAACCTAGCTTTTAAGGTATGCTTGATGATTTTGTTGATGGCCTCGGTTTGTCCATTTGTCTGGGGGTGACTCACAGCAGAAAAACTTTTCTTGATTCCCAAACTCTCACAAAATTCTTTCATCTCCTTGCTATCGAATTGCTTCCCATTATCTGAAATGAGCTGATACGGAATCCCATAGCGACAAACAATTGCTCTGTAAACGAAGTCCTTCAACTTTTTAGCTGTAATGGTAGCAAGAGGCTCGGCCTCGGCCCACTTAGTGAAATAGTCCACAGCCACGACTGCATATTTTACTCCTCCCTTAGCTTTAGGGAGTTCGCCAATAAGATCTATTCCCCACATAGCAAAAGGCCAAGGGCTCATCAACGAGGTGAGATGAGCTACTGGGGCATTACTGAAATTTGCATATCTTTGACACTTGTCACATCGCCTAGCGAACTCAAAAGCATCCCTTTTTAATGTGGGCCAAAAATACCCTTGTCGCAGAATTTTTTGAGCCAGGGAACTACCCCCCGAGTGATTGCCACATATTCCTTCATGGACTTCTCTCAAAATATAGTTACATTCTTCACCATCTACACACCTCAAGAGTGGGGTGTTGAACCCTCTTCGATACAAGACCTCGTCGTAAATAACATAGCGAGCCGCCTGATATTTGACCCTCCTCGCTTCTTTTTTATCCTGAGGTAGGATCCCATTCTTTACATACCCCCAGATAGGGGCCATCCATGTTGTCTCCTGGCTCGCTATTTCCATAGAAAATTCCTCTGGTATGCTAGGTTTATTTTGAATTTCCAAGGGAATAATCCCAAATAGATTAGCCTCGCGTCGCGAGCCCATTTTTGCGAGGGCATCTGCTCCTTGATTTTTTGCCCTCCTGATAAACTCTACTTTTACTTGCTTGAATGACTTCATAAGCCTTTGCACACACCTCAAATATAACTCAATCTTGGGTCCCCTAGCTTGCCATCCACATCCCACATGGCCTGTGACCAGCATAGAATCGCTATATGCATTGAGGTTCTCTACTTTCATTTCTATCGCGAGCTTGAGGCCGATTATAAGAGCCTCGTATTCTGCTGCATTATTAGAAGCTTCGAAGGCGAAGTGAACAGCACTACTCAACTTGCGACCCTCAGGTGTAACAAGCTCGATCCCAGCTCCGGCCCCTTCTTTGTTAGAGGCCCCATCAACATACAACTCCCACCACGAGGCTGAATTCTCATTTTTGAGTTTAGGGTCAACCACTTCTGGGATCGCTATGAGAGCCCAGGCATCTTCCTCAGATTGGGAAGGAAACTCCAATATGAAATCTGCCAAAGCTTGGCCCTTTATTGCACCTCGAGGCTTGTACTCAATGTCAAATTGACTTAGCTCAATGGTCCACTTTAAAAGTCTACCCGAGGCCTCGGGTTTATGCATTACTTGCCTGAGTGGATATGCAGTGCGAACTTGGATACTATGAGCCTGAAAATATGGCCTCAGCTTTCGCGAAGCCAAAACTAAAGCATAGGCGAGCTTCTCCATGTTGGTGTAGCGAGTCTCGGCATCTTGCAGCCTCTTACTGACATAATACACGGGGAGCTGAAGTTTTCCCTCCTCGCGAACGAGGACAGCACTGATGGCATATTCTGAAACTGCCAAGTAAATAATAAGAATTTCACCTTCATTAGGCTTAGAAAGTAATGGAGGCGAGCCCAGATGCTCTTTTATTTTCTGAAAGGCTTCCTCGCACTCAGGGGTCCATTCAAAATTCCTTCCCACCTTCTTGATCGCTTTAAAGAATTCATGGCACTTATCTGATGATTTAGAAACAAATCGATTCAATGCTGCGATCCTCCCAGTTAAACTTTGTACCTCCTTGACACTTCTTGGCGACCTCATCTCCATCAATGCCTTTATTTTAGCTGGATTAGCCTCAATTCCTCTGTGGTTAACAATGAACCCCAAAAACTTTCCAGATTCGACCCCAAAAACACACTTCTGGGGGTTGAGCTTCATTCTGAATTTTCTCAATATATCGAACATTTCCGCGAGGTGGGCTACATGATCCCCAGCCTCCTTGGACTTTACAAGCATGTCATCTACATAGACCTCCATTGTCTTTCCAATTTGCCTTTCAAACATCATGTTAACGAGCCGCTGATAAGTAGCACCTGCATTGAGGAGACCAAAGGGCATCCCAATATAGCAATAGAGTCCCCTGTCTGTGATAAACGAAGTGTGCTCCTGGTCGGGGCCATACATGGGTATCTGATTGTACCCAGAATAGGCATCCATGAAACTTAAGAGTGCGTGGCCCGCTGTTGCATCTACCAATTGATCAATTCTTGGAAGAGGGAAACTATCCTTCGGGCAATGCTTATTCAGATCAGTAAAATCCACACATGTCCTCCACTTGCCATTTGGCTTCTTGACTAGGACAGGGTTTGCGAGCCAGTCAGGGTAAAATGATTCCCTAACGAGCCCGACCTCGAGTAGCCTGTCAACTTCTTCTTTTAGAGCCTCGGCTCGCTCTCCACTAATTGGTCTTCTTTTCTGCCTCACTCCCTTCTTGCTTGGATCAAGATTAAGTCTATGACACATCACATTGGGATCGATCCCTACCATATCTTCATGAGACCATGCAAATACATCCAAATTAGCTTTAAGAAACTCCACGAGCCTTCCCCTAAGATCAGGATTCAACTGCGACCCTATCTTCAATACTTTTGTAGAATCCTTGGGATCAACAAGGACAGATATAGTATCCTCTGCGGCCCCGGCTCGCTCCACATGCTCAGGGATGCGAGGGTCCAAATCAATTTCAACATTTCGAGCCCGACTAGACTCTGCTTCATCTTGCATCACGACTCCCGCCTCGGGGTTAGGGGTCGCTCCCACATGCCCGTACTCATTCACAATTGTTGTTTCTCTTGTGATACCATTAGGTAGGTCTACCAATGTTGACATTTCCTGGCGAACCCATTTCCCCTTTCGGGCTCGCACAGCGGCCTGCTCTGGACTTTCCTCTTCATCGCTAGCTTCTTCAACAATTCCTTCCTGTAAAACCAACACAGGTTGCGAGGCTTCCATCATAATTGCCCCTGGTACTGGTTCCACCTGTATGCCCAAGCTGTCAAAATAATCATCAGGCAATTCCTCGATTGAAATTATGTTACAACCATTTGAAGGTTGCGATGCCTCGACACCCATAGAACTTCTTCCCTTTTCTGCTGACTTCAGGGCCTGATTATAGCACTCTCGTGACTCGTGCTGAATTCCTCTAACACAACCCACACCATGCGGGGTCGGAAATTTCATTGAGAGGTGGTAGATAGAAGTCACCACCCTCATTTCTTTCAAGATGGGACGTCCCACGATAGCATTGTAAGCAGATGGTTGATCCACGACCATGAAATCAGCGACCTGCGTAGTGATGCAGGGCTCGTCCCCCAAGGTGATGGGGAGCCTGATTAACCCTTTAACACTAACAGACGCTCCAGTGAATCCATAGAGGTGGCCTACTGTTGGAATTAAATCTTTGTCTACAAATCCCATTTTCTTGTAAACATCATACATCAAAACATTCACAGCACTTCCATCATCCACTAGCACCCTGTAGATATTCTGTGAGCCAATACGAACTCGAACCACCAGAGCATCAGAGTGAGGATGATGTACCCACTTCGCATCCTCTTCAGTAAACATGATATTTGTGTCTTCCCCCTTGAAAAGCTTTGGGGGTCGCTCTTGCAGATGATGCACATTGGTTAAGGGTCGCTCTTTGGCCTCGCGTGCATACCTTTCTCTAGCCTTGTTACTGTCTCCTCCAATATGCGGCCCTCCAATGATCACATGGATGCTATTACCTCGCTCTTCTCTCTCCTTGCGAGGCTCTGTATTTTGGCCCTCATGAGGCACAGCATGATACCCTATGCCTGATTTTCCTGAGCTATCTTGATGCTTTTTCACTTCGCGGACCGCCCATTCTGTTAACTTCCCTTCTCGAATCAAACGATCAATTTGTTCTTTAAGTTGCCAACAGTCCGCTGTATCATGCCCCTTCTGCTCATGAAAATCACAATACTTTGCATTGTTCCATGTTCCTTGTGGACCCATAGCACGGGGTTTCGTGAACATTCCTTTATTTGCGTTGACAGCATAAATATGATCAACTGAAGCCACTAAGGGAACAAATTTGTCTTCATCCCTAGCCGGACGAGCACGAGGTGGGGATCGTCTTGAGGAATCGCGATCCCTTCTCTTCGGGCTCGGGCTACGATCCTGTCTTCGCCTGGGGCTTCGAGAATCCCTTCTTTTTACCCCTTTGCCCTTACTTCCATTGCTACTGGTCCCAACATTCTTCTTGAGATCTGCCAATGATTTCTCGACTCGCTTGAAAGGCTCAGCGACCCGATGCAACTCCGAAAGTGTAACAGGGGTTTGCTCCTGTAATTTCTCCCAGAATTTGGTTCCTTCCCTTACCCCTGCGATAAGAAAATTTTTTACGGCCTCGTCATTTGCACCTCGAACCCGGGGCACTTCAGCATTGAACCTTTTGAAATAATCATGCAGAGTCTCTCCTTCTTTCTGTTTTATATTTGCCAGCGTGGACACAGGAGGTGCATAGAGCATCGAAGATTGGAATTGTTTAATGAAGATATCCACGAGCTGTTCCCAAGAGTCAATGACAACTAGGGACCCTAGCTTTGAAAACCATTGTTGGGCACTCCCTCTTAACGAGGCCGCAAACAGCCTGCACCTCGCTAGCAATGATACTTGATATACATCCATCTCATTGTTGAATCGAATAACGAACTCAGCTGGATCAGTCTCCCCATTATAGGTCATATCAGAGTGATGACCTCGAAACACAGCAGGCAATGGGGCAGTGCGAATTTCATGAGTGAAGGGCGAGGAGGAACCCATATTGCTGAAAATCCCTTTCTCGGTATTCATCGCATCCAACGCCTTTTTTAATTCTTCTAACTTGTAATCCCCAATTCTCGCCTCTTTGTCTGCATCCTTCTTTCCTCCAGTACTTGCATGATGAGATTGAGTCTTTTTTGGAGCACTAGATTCTTCCTGGTCATTCATGCGATCCTTGTTCTTAGGGTCTTCCTCGCGATGTTGGGATCGCTCGCGTTCCCGATTGAAAGGGGGTCTGTCGTCGCGATGATGGGACCGCTCACGCTCTCTTCGAGGAGAGGGGGGGTCTGTCATTGCGACGATATGACCGCTCACGATCTTTTCGAGGAGATGCGGGTTGAGAGCCCTTGCTCTTATCCTTGGGACCTCCATCTTTGTTAGATTTGAGCTTTTCCAACTTGAGACGAAGATCGTGCTCACTTAGTTTCTTTCCAACACGGTCAAAGACACTAACGGACCGTCCTTCTGACGAAGCGGGCTTCGCTTTCGATCCCTCTTTATCAATCGTAGCTACTTCCTCCTCCCAATCAGGGTTCGTTCGATCGGTTACTACATCATCAAAGTCCCCGACTAGATTCTTGGTGGGACCCTTGCTACTTTCTGGTTGATGAGTTCGATCCCCTATCCTTGTATTCCTTTTGAAGCCTCTGGAATTATGTCGCTTCTCCATCTTGGCCACCGAAGCCCTTACCTCAATCATTTGATCGCCAAGGCCTTTCAAGAAAGACATGACGTCGCCAGGCAAGGCTGTCTGTTGGACAACAGGGGGGGTCTGTTCCTTTTCAAATTCGTCCTCGAACTCTCCCTCGATTCCTTCTCTGTGCGCTTCGCTCTCTGATGGGTTCTTCTTACGGGGGTCATCCTTATTCCTCCTATGTGACCCCGGGGTCTCCCCCTCTCCGTTCCTCTTCTTGTGAGATTTAGTCATCGTTCTCCCAATCAATGACTAGGCCCCTCCTTCTAGCGCCAAATGTTATAGGGAGAATATTGTATAACAATATTTATGGAGGTTGCTGGATTTACGGAGCAAAATACGGATATTTTGCTTATAAGAAGAATTGGGATTAGGGTTTGTGTGTATTGATGTGGCTGCTCTTGTATATTGATAATCAGTGGTCAACTGTTTCTCATGCTTTACAAGATGCCTACGTACCCTATTTATAGGGATCAAGCCATACGTAGTTCTCTTAGAGAAGAAGTTATCTAGATGGGCTAGGGTTTCTATGGGCTCGGCTTGGCCCAAATCCACTAGTCATCTCCTTGGGTTATTTTTCTACCCATTTACTCGGTCCATGACCCATGAAGGGGAACCTGCTGCTTGTATAATGTTATAATTTATCTTTACTGGCGAAACGGACTGGACGACCTCACATGCGACCTCGCTGGGTCTGGCCATGCGAGGCGATCCTCACTGTATGGAGATATCCTACTTATGCGACCTCGCTGGGCCTGACCATAAGCCCTCATAGTAACATACTAGGCCACGCTGGACCTCTAGGCCTCGCTAGACCTCGCGAACTGCGACCCTGCTACTAGGGATCGCTGGCGACCCGCTGTATAAAAACAATATGATGAATCCTCTCATGATGGCGAACTTTAATGACCCATTCCTTATTCTTAGGCCCATTATGTGAGATGTACTGATATTCTTAGCCCATTAGGCCTGTTTAGGACTTATGCCAAATTCAGGCATAACAAGGACCTTCGGTGTGCAATGTTTCTCTATTTTGGTTCTTGCTATTTAAATTTTTTACTAATAATTATTCTCTCCAGTCATTTATTTCATTTAGCCCATATGTAATAGGTGTATTAGAGCATGTTTAATAATTGTGTTAAAATAAATAAATATTTAAAAATGATTTAGGTGTTAAAATTATTGGCTCGTAAGTAAGTTTTAATTACACATTAATATGATATTGTTCGTTTTAGATCGAGTTCGTACAGATTTATTTTTGGACACATTACAAAAACCTTTATATTAATAGAGTTATTTTGGCCGCTTATTTTCATGATAATTTTTCTTAATCTTGATGATGTTGGACACCACTCTGCAATCTCCCCTCAATCCAAAAATCATCAAATCTTGTGACTCTTACAACTTCTCATATTTTGGCGACTTTTCATATGTAATTGCTCATCTTACGGATTATCGTAATTTTGGAGAGCCTCCCACTCGAAACAATTTAAAAATCGTAAACCGTAATTCTGGAGAGCTCCGATACCACAAAACTTGCAACCCGCAGCCTCATGATCTACTTCTTAACTATCGGTTTTGATACCATTTATTGGACTACATGCAAACCCTAACTCTGCATTAATATGGATATTGTCCGCTTTAGGTCAGGCCGCACAGATTTATTAAGATCTCATATTAATAGAGTTGTTTTTGACTACTTATATTAAAGATACTTCTTCTAATGTGGGACTTGGATTGACACTATAAAAATAACACATTGTTTTCAATGTATTATTTTAAATCTTGTTCTAAAATATATGTGTTTTTTAATTAGGAAGAAAGATGATGTCACTCATTTATTCATTTTTCTTCCATTTTTTCCTTTTTAATAAAGTATCAAATTATAATTTCATCTATATTTCGTTCTATAATTAGAATAAATTATATCATAATATTATTTTAACACAATATTTAGAATATTGTTGGAATGATAATATTCGGTTCACACTGGGACCCATACATAGACTTAATTGCACTTTGCACCCCTGTACTTAAACAAAAATTCACTTTGATGCCTACTATTCAAACAATTGCAATTTGCATCCCGATTGTTTCAATCCGATTACAGTTTGCACCCCTTTAACGATTTCAAGCTAATTTTGACCGTGACCGTTAGTCAAAATGAGGGTATTTCGGTCATTATACTCTACAATAATTTTTAAAATTAAACTATTTCAATTACTTTTATATTTTTTAGATTTTTAAATTTACCAACATTTTATCTACAATTTACAGATTTTTTAAAATATAATTTATAATTCATATATTTATAAATATTTACATAACTAAATTCTCGTAAAATATTATTTAAATATAAACTACATTTGTTATAATTTTCAAAATATTATCCATACAATAAATATCATAAATTTAAGATTTTGTGTTTTTTTTCCAATTTTAAATTTTGTTTCTTAGTTTTTTTTTTTTGGAAAAAAATTGTTTAATATAATAATTAAAGACTGAAATACCCTTACTTTGACTAACGGTAACGATCAAAATTAGCTTGAAATCGTTAAAAGGGTGCAAACTGTAGCGGAATTGAAACAATCGGAATGCAAATTGCAATTATTTGAATAGCAAAATGAATTTTTGACTAAATACAAGGGTGCAAAGTGCAATTAAGTCCCCATACATATCCATGATGATAATAATCCGGTTCGATTCGGGATTCAAAAGTCCAACCTAGAGGAGCCCACTCGTTCCAATTTATCTGCAAAAGGAAGCAGGAGGAAGTGCAGTTCGCAAAAACAAAATGGTTCCACTTTCTTCTGTCTTCATTCTCCTTTTTCTTTTTCTTTTTTCTTTTCTTTTTTTTTTTTGATAAGGGAACGGGGATTTCAATAAAAAGAAGCCATACGGCATCTACAATCAAGAAAATTCCCTATGAATAACAAGAACATATCTGAAATATAATCACAAAAGCATTTTTCAAAACAATTAGATGGGCAAATACTGAAGAACGGCTCCGAAATTACGGTATTAGGACCATGAAATAACATCGATGACACAGCATCCAAACATTGAATGGAGATCCTCGTTACAATTGACGGTATAACCATCTTGAAAACTGCATCTGCTTCGAACCACATATCGATCTTGATCATCAAATACCCAAGAACAACAAAACAAACCAAGAACACTAAGGAAACAAATAAACTCTCACAAGGAGAGACAAACAAACTCTCACAAGGAGAGAGAAATAAACCCAATAAATGGGTAACCAAGCCAAAAGCTCACAATCCTCACAGAAGGAGGGAGATTATTGAAAGAAATAAAAAACTAGACAGGAAAAGGAGCCTCCGGTGGGTGAATAGACCACCGCCGGAGGAGAAGCGACTGATTGATGAAGAAGAAGATGAAAGAAAAAGTTTCCTTCGGTGGAAAAGTTGAGAAAGAAGAGTTTTTAAGGGAATCTCTCAGTTTTCCTTGTACGCTGGATAAATATTTGGTAGATGGTTGTGCATACGTATGCTCAGTGTTGTTTACAGAGCATACGGTTCCAGAGCCGTTGGATCAACCATCCAACGATTCTGATTTAAAAAAAAATTAATATCGTATCGCAGAAAGTTTCTGCGGTACGGGCTAATTACAAAAATGCTCCCATGTTTCACGTATTGCGGAAAGTTTCTGCGGTACGGGCAAATTACCAAAATGCTCCCATGTTTCACGTATTGCGGAAAGTTTCTGCGGTACGGGCAAATTACCAAAATGTCCCCTGTTTTCACATCAAAAATCTACTGTAGATGAGGGCATTTTGGTAATTTGCCCATACCGCAGAAAGTCGCAGAAACTTTCTGCGGTACGATGCAATTTTTTTAAATCAGAGTCGTTGGATAATCATCCAACGGCTCTGAAACAATATGCTAGTTAAACAGTATTTTGCATACGTATGGTGAAGACCGAATCCCATAAATATTTTGACTGATAATTAAACTAAAAGTATATCAACTCGACTTGATGTTTAGGTTCCTTCGCTCCATTTTTGTTATCAATAAATTTTATGAGAAATTAAGATATGTTATTTTTGTTACAATATGGATGTCTCTAGAATTCTCATGTATAGACTCTTGGCCTTTCACTACTAAAACTTTTGGCCTTTCAAGTCTTTATAACTTAAGACCTTAGACTTTCTAGTTCCTTGTAACTCATATCTTGAGAGCCTATAAATAGGCACCTTGTTCCAAGTTGTAAGAGATGCTTAAAAGTAATATACTTTCTTTTCTTGATCTCTCTCTAAATACCTATTATATATTATTAGTTATAATATATTTACAACACGTTATCAGCACGACTAGCTCTTTCGTTCCGTCAATACGATGGTGGACCTTATATCCATGAAGAGGATTAACTAGGAAGTGGTTGATTGTTGAAGGTGCGTTAAGAGTCACAAATTATTCTTATGATCATCGACTAAAGGTTGTTTCTTGCTCATTTCAAATTTTGAAGTGAAAAATCCAAAGAAAATTAGTCAATATTTATTTTAAGATTAAAAGGTACGCATCCCCTTTATCGTCCTCTTCTTTTTCATTACATTATTCTAAATATGTGTTATGCTAATTTACATTTTTCGTAAAAATTATATTAAATTTGTTTTACATCGGAATCAATATGTTTAGATGTTTCGAAAATATTCTCTTGATTTTCTACAACTTTGATTGTTTAGCATTTTTGAGATTCCACATGTAAATTTGTGAAATTTTGCCATATGAATAAGTAGTTGGTATGATTTCAGTAATATGACATTGTGACCTTATACGATCTTATAAAATTAAAATTACATCTGAAAATAATGTGCAATATCAATTCGGAAAGATCTTCTCGAGACCTTTAAATTCTGATCAAAATTTATTGCCCTTTAGCACGATTACTATCTCTATAAGTTTAAATTGAAATCTGATCATGGGCTAATTTGTATTGTGTTGCTGCAGCCCGTGTTTTATTTAATTATGATATCGTCGCGTCTTTGGTTTTCATATGCTTTAGCATCTTGGAAAGATTATTAAATTATCTACAACTTACATTTTTTGCATCTTTCTAAATAAAGTCATTTAGATATTGCAAATTGTCTATCCTTCGGACCAGTTAAATCTAATATTGTTATTGTGCATTGTGTTATTTTTGGAGTAAGATAATGTTTTGTGTTTTGACCTTGTATGTACACGCAGTTATGTTAATATGTTCGTATACGTTGAGAATTATAAATCTATATGTGTTTTTAATGTGAATTATTATGTTATTTATATGTGAACCTTCATTTGTGTGTATCATTTTATACATTTATAGGACTCATATGAAATTATTTTTGCAATATGATTGCGGTAAAAAATATATTAAGTGATGGTATGGTAGATTAATACAATAAAAATGATAGATAAAAATTTATTAAGGCATCTGGTGATTCAACTACACACAAAATATATTTATTATACCATGTCGACATACCCACATATTAGAATGTTTTACGTATTATGCATGATTTCGATAAATGATAGTTTTATATTGTAAAAAAAATAAAATTTATGAAGTTCTACTTGTGATGTATGTGTTACATGGTAGTTGTACAATATCATCTAATGATTTATTAACTTGAAATTAATTGATATTATATGTTACTATTTATAATGGTGAGTTTGACCAAAACTTGAGTTCAATACTTTTTATATCAAAAAGAGAAAAAAAATTGGCAACCAGAAGTTGTGCAAATATGATGACACTTTTTTTTGTGTTTGGTTTCATAAAATCCCTGAAGGATGTATTCATATAAATGATAATAAAATTCTTAATTTTTTGAACTGTATCATGAAGATACAATACCTTTTGGAAAAGGTTATGAATTAAAAAATTATGAATTGACGTCCTGATTTTTATGGTTAGTTAAGATATTAAATATTAGTAAAAGTTTATGAACTTCCTCAAGTTGTATTCATTTCATTCCCTAAAGTGAATGTGATAGTATTAAGAAATTAAATTTTATAAACCTTGTATTGTTATGATCTTCTAATGTGAGCTCATTTAATTGTATTAACATATGCATAAGACATGTTTAAAATAAAGTTGACTTATGTAAGTAATATAAAACAAGCATGAGCCATCCAAAAGGGGAGTATTGTATATATTGGATGTCTCGTTACATTTTCTATATTAAAGGCTCTAGAAGAGCATGTATATTATTATCATGGTATTGAATGAAAAAAAAGTCTAATATTATTGATGTTATTATACTCTCCCAAGTGAAAGAGAATTGAGTCAATCGACTATGCAGTTCTGATATTTCATATTACATAGAAAAACCGTTGAGATATGTATTAAAGTAAACCAGAAGTTTACTGATAACTTTAAAGTTGGTATGACTAAGCCATGTCGATTTTAAAAAAGATGTGAATATTAATTGAAATTATATATAGACGTTTATCGAAGAACTAGAAGATTCTTGTCAAAATATATGTTAATAAGGCAAATTGATCATGAACTATATGGTTACATGTCTAGTTGTTACTAACAACCTGAAGTTTGTGAGTCTAATAAATCAAATCAAGAATATGCATTTGGTGAGTCTACTACTCAATTGCTCAATGAAATTTATCGTCCATTGAAAATTGTCGAATATATTGTGGCACATATTGATTCACATCTAGCCATCTAATTATCATAATTTCTCCCCGACCTAAATAAATTTTTGGTCAGCTCGGATTGTTCCACCACAACACTGAAATTAATGGTTAAATTGGATATACATTATACATGAGTGGTTATTAGTTTGGTATCATCTATGTGTATATGTTTGTGATTCGGTCTAATGTGTTTGTTTTCCTAAAATCAGGGGGAGAAACTATGTAGCTGGTGATATATTAGTTATCATTGCCTCGTCTTGATCCTCATAGTAAAGAATATGAACTAGAAGTTCATAAGATAATTTATTTACATGTTGCCAGATATTTATATGCTGACCTGAAAAAATGACTATATTACATATACCAGCTACACATGCTCCAAATGAATATGTCCTAGAAGGACAATCTCAAGAAGCTAATGTGTCTAAAGAACATCTGAAGCGTGATAGACCATCGAGTTCCATAACAAAATTATAAATATCCTTAGAAGTAAAACGGAGCAGTGATTGATGATGGTTAAATCGGAAAGTGGATAACTTTCTTGAATGATCTCCAGAAGAGATTTTAGACATGAAAAATGATGAAGGTACCTGAAAAATTGTGAGATCTCAATAAATTGTATCATGTCTAGAATAAAATGGAACCATTAATCAAATCGACGTCGACAATATGATTGACCAAAGATATAAGAAAAATGATTAAATCGAGGCAAAATCTCTTGCAAAGAGAAAAGTATTTGGACCTGAAGTCCGCACACCAGAAGTTGTGAATGTGGCATGCTATAGGAAATATTATCTCTTAAAGTAGATAAATAATTTTGGAACTGCAGTTTACACACCTAAAGATGTAATGTCAGTGGGATATGAATAGATATATGTGTGGAAACGAAAGAAATTATTTACGAAAGATAAGCTCACGTAGTTGTACAATGATCTTGTATTGATTACGAAGAGATATTATCTTGTGGTGGATATAATTATATGATGTGTAAAAGTCTGGCAATATAAGATTGAGTATGCGTACATTTTACAAGACCCACCTGACATAATCCCAGAAGGATTTAAACTGCTGGAAGCAGTGAAATAAGTTCTCGAGAACTAATCCTATCAAATTATATGGATATGGGCCTGAAGTCCAACATTAAATTATTCCGGAATGAGATGTTTTATGTATTCTAAGATTATAGGTGATAACTCATAAAATCTCTGGCCAGAGTGGATGGAAATTAGAATGTGTTTCTAATTGACATTCGAATGAGTTTCACCTCGTAAACAAATACATTGAGATTATTTGTTTGTTTTGTAAGCTGTAAAGTTTACCTATTACCTTAGAATTTTTGAAGCAATACACATTTTGTGGGAGAGATATAACTTCTTCCGTGAAGGAATATTAGTCACCACTGTGACGACTTGAAAAGGAAATTATTGGTCCTAAAGTACCACATATCATAATGCAGTAAGATACTAATTATCTTGCTAATTTTACATGTCCTGATATAATTAATTAATAAATTTACTAGAAGACTTTAAAGCATGTCCAATTTGAAGGAATGAGAATTTTAAAAAGAAAAATTTGATCTCCACTAACCTAAGAGTTTAAATTGATTTTGCAGGAGCAAAGTGTTTACTTTGATTCTCATAATTTTGATCTCATATTAAATATGTACTAATATATGGTGGAGATATTATTATGTTGGCATGCTATGAAATTAACAATTGCAGGTACTTCTTGAAATGATATTGTTGTTCTAAAAACTTATGAAGATGGTCGTATTGGAGATTCGATATAGCACAACAAGATGTGATTTATTATGTATTGAAGCTCTACAAACTTGATAATGTGCTGGCTACACAACTCAAAAGATTTATTGACCAAGGCATTGCAAATAACTACATTTGAGAAGTTTTTATCCTCATCAACTCAAAGATGTTATGCAATGTTATCGTGAGGGGGAGACTACGCGAAGCTGTACTCTTTTTCCTTAACCATGGTTTTTCCCAGCATAACATGTATTGAGCAGTTAAAGGGAGAGATTGAAGTTCGACAAATTCTCTCGAGTGACAATCTTGCAGATCTATTTACAAAGTCATTGCCCCCGATAATTTTTGAAAAATTGGTATATATGATCAGAATGCGCTGGCTCAAGGATTTGAAATAATTTTTCAATATCGATGTACTCTTTTTCCTTTACTAGGATTTTTTCCCCATTGGGTTTTTTCCTAGAAAGGTTTTAACGAGGCACGATTATTGAAAGATAGACATCCAAGGGGGAGTGTTACAATATGGATGTCTCTAGAATTCTCATGTATAGACTCTTGGCCTTTCACTACTAAAACTTTTGGCCTTTCAAGTCTTTATAACTTAAGACCTTAGACTTTCTAGTTCCTTGTAACTCATATCTTGAGAGCCTATAAATAGGCACCTTGTTCCAAGTTGTAAGAGATGCTTAAAAGTAATATACTTTCTTTTCTTGATCTCTCTCTAAATATCTATTATATATTATTAGTTATAATATATTTACAACAATTTTGGATTTTTAAAGAAACACCAACCTTAACAATTTGTTAAATGAAATTGATGTGGAAATTCAAAATAGAGAAATTTTCGTAAGACCCTCCTTTTGTTCTCCAATTTTTCAATTTGCTCCATAATGAAAATATGAGTTTTATATTATAGCTAAATATTGTTGAAATACCTTCAAGTTTTAAGAGGATTAACATTACATATCAATTTTTCTTTTTATTCTGGAATATTACTATCACACTCGATCGTACCTATCGAGTATAATAGTCTATTTATTTTCGTATCCTTTGATCATGGTATTCCATTTATTTCTGTATCTTCTATTGGAATTGAATATACAACCTTGTATTGGTAAATTCTTAAATATCGATTCCAACTAGGCCTGTCAATGGATCAGATATCCGATCCGATCCGCACTGATTTAAGTAGATATGGATTGATCTGAAAAATATCCGACTCGGAACCCGATCCGATAAGAACGACCAGAATAATAAATGGATCGGATATTGATTTAGGTTGATCCGATCCGCTTATCCACGATCCGATCCGTTTAATTATATAATAATACATTATATAATATATATAGTAATTATTTTTTAAATATTTCATATTATAATAAATTACATTATTGAAAATCCTAAACCTTATACACTCAAGTCTCCAAAATTTAACGTCATTATATTTTTTTGTATTTATATTTTAATGTCAATTTTTTGTATTAGAAACTTGCATTTATAATTTAAATATGTTCGGAGAGTGATTTTTGTTAATGGATGAATGGTTACTTATATTTACTTGTACTGCAGCGAAGAAAGAGGCGATGTGGCGATGTTCAAAATGTTGGCTATGAATTTTTTTTTTTAAAGTACTTGGCTTCATATATTTCTTTATTCGATTTGTACTTGTGATTTACGTTTTTTTAAACAATGTGTTTGAACAGAAAAAAGTAAATTTCTTTTTTTTCGAAGTACTTGACTTCATATATTTCTTTATTCTATTTGAACTTGTGATTTATGTTTTTTAAAATAGAGTAAATTGCAAAACGGTGGCTGTAGTTTACATTGAATTGCAAAAAAGTGGCCGAATTTTCAGATTTTCATTTTAGTGGCTATCGATCTTTTTTCATGTATTTTTTTGAAAATTAAAAATAATTCTGGCCACTATTTTAAAAATCAAAAACAATTTTGGCCACTTATTTTAAAAATCAAAAAAAATTTGGCCACTAATTTAAAAATAAAAAACAAAGTGTGGCCAATAAAATGAAAATTTGAAAGTTCAGTCACTTTTTTGCAATTCAGTGTAAACTACAGCCATCGTTTTACATTTTACTCTTTAAAATATTATGTTTGAACAATAAAATTATCAAAATAATTTAAATTTTTACTTGCTACTAAAATTTATACACTGAATTCTAGATTATGCCTGTTTGGGATAACTTTATTTGTGGACTTATGGACTTATTTTCGGATAAAAATTTTATATTTTGATAAATTTTTTTTATAAAAGTATTTAGTTTGAGATTCAATAAGTTGCAAAAATAAGTTGGAAAATAAGTTGGAAAGTTAAGAATCTCTAACTTTGTCTTAAAATAAGTTGACTTATTCTGAAAAAAAGTTCTCCCGAACACACCCATTGTAACTTCTCAAATTTTACTAATTTTCTTTTAAAATGGTGAATGATATATATCGATGTGATTTTTTTTTTATTTTAAAATATATATATGCAGTAGTGGATATCCGAAATCTGATCCGTTTATCCATTAAATTAAATGGATTAGATATGGATCGATCTCTAAAATATTCGAGATATGATCCGATCCGATCCTATCCGATTCCGATAAAAATAAATGGATATGAATATAGATTTAGGTCAATACAATCCGAACCTGACCCGTTGACAAGCCAGGCCTAATTCCAACCAATTGGCACAGTCATGACGGGCTATTGCATGTCATTTTTGACAACCATGTACATAAAGCTTTATGCGAAATCTTTTTTTGAATAAAGTTTTATACAAGATCTTAGTATAATTAATTTCGTAGAGTTATAACTAAAAAAATCAAACTACCTAATAACATAACGGAAATTGGACCACAGAAAAATCTGGAAGAGACAAAATAACCTTTAAGGACGAAATTATTACTCCTATTCCACATCCAAAAAGCATATACGTCTTTGTTATCTAACATCAGTGTTCCTTAATAGCACTAGATTTGATCTTAAAGCATTACAAATTTTCAGTTTTAAAATGTTATCTGTACATAATAATTACAATAAACCATCCAATCAACGAAAATATGAATGAATATTTTTTATAAAAATGTATTAAAACCTTGTTCTCTCGTTAATCGAATTGAAATCTCAATATCTCATTATCCAAATTATTTATTAATTATTTTTATCAAAATGAAAAAAAGATGGGAAGAAAGTATAGAGACGAAAACAAACAGGACTTGGTCTGTCCACAAAGAAAAACAAGCTGACGAGTGCCAAACTGCCAATGAAAGACCTCAACTCATAGCTTCTACCTTAAGCAAGAGAGAGAAAGTCATACTCAACATATGCAGTTACATACATACATACATACATAGATACACACACGTTATTACACAACACACATACATATATAATGTGGGTGGGTTTGTAGAAGATATTGAAATCTTAAAGACCAAGCAGAGTATACTTATTACTACTATTATTACTGCCCTTATTTAATGACTCATCTCCTTCCACTTCTGCGCCCGTATTTAGGTTTCGCTTCGATCCGCGTGTCTTCCGCTCTTCCTGTCAGTTGATCTCTCTCTCTCTCTCTCTCTCTCTCCCACATCTTGACCGTCCACGTGTCTCTCCGCCACCGCCTTAACCTGTTATGAAGTTCGCCGGTGATCTCTTCTCCATCCATTCCTCTCTCTTTCCAGGTTCTTAATTATAATAAACTAAAACACACACACACACACATCATAATAATAATAAATTAATAATAATATTTGTGTGTTAATTGATTACTTAAAATCAGGTTTAGAAGCAGTTGTATGTCTATGGGAAAGTGCAGTTGCTCTGTTTCTCCCTTAACAACTCTTCAAATTGGGTACCCCTACTTCACCCTTTGACTTGTGTCTCAATTTTATTCAATTTGAGTTTTCATTTTATGTTACATATTATTACTTATCATGTATTCAATTTTTCATTACTTGAATTATTTGCAAATTAGGAAGCTCAAACTGCATTTTCATCTGTTTATTTAGTAAGATAACTGTTTTTTAGGTTAACTGTGAGATGTCGGTTAATTTTGCCATTGCTTACAGTAATTCATATTGTATGCTGCATGATCTGTATGTTTAAATAAAACATGAAAAATTGAGGATTCATACAATTATTAAAAGGAAACAAAACCGTACATGGTCTCATTAGAATTGCTATGATCCCGGTATTATGATCAATTGTAGATAGAAAGTAACCAAATGATTGAGATTTTTGGTAATTGTCATTTGACCAGTAGCGTCCCTAGTAGCTGGCATTTGGCGCTGTATTTTTTCGGTGTTGATCAACCTATTTTCTTGATTATGGTCTTGACAATTTATAATAGTTTCCATCTCTGAGGATAGAAGTGCAGGGGAATTTTGATTTTTATAATCTCTTCTCTATATTGTGTGGACTTCACTGAAATTAAACAATTTTTTATCGCAGGGACTTGCAGTCCTATCTTTCACATCTTAACCTTTTTCTGGCTCCTGAAAGTAAAAAAATTTATATCTTGGTGGACAATCGCCCTTGGCTGGACGACCTTGTTTCCCGTCCTGCGCACATATGGCAACTGATGGTCACTAAGGTAGCTAGCTTAGAACGCACTATGATTTTCATTTAATTGATATATAATGATGTTTGCAAACTTAATCCTTCTGTCTACCAACAGTCTAGGTTGTCTCCCTTTGCGAACACTAGGAAAAAGAAGGAGAAAAGAGATATTGGAGACTTGTTTGAGGTGAAAGGTACTTCCAAAATTAAAACCAGCAAATCCAGAAACTTAAAAAAATGGTTCTCAGTGATTGATGCTGCTTCCTTATCTAAGAAAAGGGCCTTGTTACCTGTGAAGAAATTGAGGACCTCTTTAATTTTGAATAGCAAGTTGCATAGGACCTTGTATGGTTTTATTGTGTTTGAAGTTGCATGGTCTGACGTTCGTGGTATCAACTACTTAAATGAACTTCAGGTAAATAAACAAATTGCTTGATGCCTTTTTTTTTCCCATTGATAATCTGCCAGTCTGCTACTGTCTCTCATGTCCATGCAATTTGCAGACAGATACATCTTTGGCTATTGAGGCCAAGTTCATGTCAAGATGGGAATTCGATAGTATAGCGCAAGCTGCTAAATGCATACCTTCATGGTTCCCAGGGAGTCCTACAGAGAGGGATTTTTTGAAAGAGTATCTAGAGTGTGTGATAGGTACTATCTATATTTCTTTTTCTTTTTGTAGAAATAAATCAGCTCATTTGTTTTATGGTCTTGGAATGCCATCTGCTATTATTTAGAACTCTCTTTGCTAGAAAACATGTGAAAATGTTTTTGCTTTTATTGATGAATGTTCCTTGCACCTGCAGTTCGTTTTAATGTAGAGTAAAAAAATTATATATATACCCTTTTGATTTCTGGTTATTTTTTATTTCCGACCTGCCTATGCTTTGGAAGATGCATGATCTTTGTGGTTTAATAGCCAGTTTGCATTGATGCCTCCAGTGGTTTGTACAGTTTGTAGTCTAAAATGATATATAGCAGAGCATGTTTATGTGTTCTACATGTCATAACATATGATTGTATTATCTCACAGGGATAGATTGTTGTAGATCTTTACACTTGTGGTTTGTCTTGGAAGATGCATGATCTTTGTGGTTTAATAGCCAGTTTGCATTGATGTCTCCAGACTCCAGTGGTTTGTACAGTTTGTAGTCTAAAATGATATATAGCAGAGCATGTTTATGTGTTCTACATGTCATAACATATGATTGTATTATCTCACAGGGATAGATTGTTGTAGATCTTTACACTTGTGGTTTGTCTTGTAATTTATATCTGTTTGTAACTTCCATAGGAGATGTCTTCTACGATGCTCAAGATTTTTTCACACAAGCCACAACTGTAGAAGATGAGGAAGTTGAAACACCATCATGCTCACCTTGTAGCAGGTTCGGTGTATATCCATCAACTGTGGAGAATAAATCAGGTTTTACACCACGCACACCACCTCCTGAGGATGGGCCTTACAAAAGACGAAAGATCATGAACTCCATTGATTCTGGATCTAGAATGGATACATGTTCGGAAGAAGATGATGAAAATTTTACTTCACCGATACCTTCCCATGTCCGTTATGCAAGTGATTGTGAAGAAGCTATTGAAGATACCCAGTACAGGGATGTTTTACTTTTATTTCGGTTTAATGACCCTGACCTTCCATTTAAATTGAAGGAAATAATCACTTCTGATTTGCGACTACTTACTTTATTAGAGTCAGGCCTTCCTTCGTGGGTTATCTTTCTTCAGTCTTACCCTGTATTTTGCAAATTTTATCGTCCATGGATGTGTCCTCTAGTAAGAGCTCTGTATGTGCTCATATCTATTGTCACCGTTCTGATTGGATTTTATGATCTATATAAAAATGTCCCTGTTCTCAAGGCTACTGCATCTCATTTTTGCGGGCCTCTTTTAGATTGGATTGATACATGGGAGATGGTATCAAGAATCAAGTACTTGGGTACAATGTTATTTTTGCAAAATTCGCAGAAGGCTATTGAGTGGTTGTTGGCAACTTCACGAACCATTAGAACTTTCTTCCGTGTTCTCACGCAGCCAGTGGCAGGACCTATTGTGGCTTTGTGGGAGCTTCTCGTTCCTTTCTGGGATGCATTTATACAGATAGCAGAGAGCTTCGGCACACTTATATGGATTGCAGTGGAGTCTTCTTTTGGTTTACTAGAAGGCCTGGCTGAGACCGTATTGATGCCTATGTGGTTTGTACTGTCACTTCTATGGAACATTGGTGCGTGATTCTACTAATATTCTTATCTCAGTATTTCAGTTTATGTATTTTATAAAATGCATTACTGACAAGTATCACCATTATATGATTTGAATGATTGCAGTGGCTTCCTTTTTGTACCCTATATTCTGGATCCTTTGGGAAATATTATATGCTCCGCTTCGCCTTGTTCTTGGGATATGTAATCTTATAGTGTTTATATCCAGCAATGTATATGATATGATTGGAGATATCTGGTTCTTTGTCAGTAGCATCTTCCATTTAGCTTCAACTGCCGATGCTACGGTGAACGCAGAGGTTTCCTTGTGGCGCACGTTGTGGAATGACCTTTTTTCTCAGGTTATAAAGTTTTTACCTTTTTTTTATTTATTGCTGGCATTCAATGAATTGGTTCTAATAGCATCACAATTGTTTTTGTTCATAGGTCTTTCGTGCTGTTCGGAGCATCTTGAATGGTTTTGTTGCATTCTTCACAGCGTGCAATCGTCACCGACTAAGGTAGGTAGATCTATGGCATTTATCAGTTTCGTAATTATTTATTTGGTCTAAACATACGTTGCTAGCATTTTGACCATTTTTTCGCTGTTTTGCTGCTTTTTTCGTTTTCTACTCGTAACCCAAATTTGTGGTTTTTTTTTTGGTTGCTGATTACATTTTGGTAACTTTCTGTTTGTAACATACCTTTTTTACTAATCTACTTAATCTTTGTTATGATTTGTGTTAATGTTCTCGTGGTATGTTTTCCACTTGTAAAATGTTTGCAAGATTTGCAGTCTCCCGTATTGAGCTGTGAAAGTGCTGCTGTTTAGTTTATATGATATGGTCATTTCTATTCAAAAGTTAAAATTTTCCCAAACTTAAGTCATTAGACCATTCGGCTCCTGCTCATGTGGCTGCCGTGAGATCTGATCTGGCAGATAGTTGATTATATGTACACTATGTGTATGTGCTAATATGTTTCAGTTCGCCCATGACTTAGTTGCTTAATATTAGTAAATTATCTTGTTATGTATCAGCTATATAAAGAGTTATTTGCTTCTAGCAACAATTTTCAGTCATCTAATATAATAATCTCTGCTTCCATGTGATGTGGTTTAGTTCTCATCACAACAACATAGTGGTTTGTAGGACAATATTTGCACTGTGGAGACAACAGTTAATATAGAACAAAAACATATTTTCTAAGGATTGGGACTTATTTTAATAAGTTTAAATATACACAGTGCGCAAAGCTCCCACATTAGTAGGTCCTGATGTACATAGTCATACCTTAATTTTCATTATGATTTTATCATTTACCTTTGCAATCGTTTGTAGTAATTTGTTGTCTATAGGAGTTGTTTTAGATCTCAAAAATTTACGTGGGTACCAATATCATTTTTTCTGCAGTATCTATAATCATGTGCTCGAGTTTATTCAAAGACTATCTCAACGGCCGCACAGATTTGAGCCAGCTGATGAAGAGCAGAGAGTAAAAAAATCTGAATCTCCAAATTTGTAAGTTATCATTTTCCCTAGCAATATAGAGTTAAAAGATAAATGGAGCTTTATCATGTTGTTCATCTTGTACTTTAAAAATTGCTTCTACCTTCAGTTTCTCAGCAAAATGATGCTGCGTCTACTTAGAAATGTTCTTGCAGTTTGATTTGCTATAACAAGTTGATCTCATGAAATTGTGTTTCTTCTGCGTTTGATTTACTTTAACACGTTGGTAGTATATCTGTAACAAGTTCCTATTATATATCAGGTCATGTATCTGCAGTCATCAATGATGACTATGATCACCTTATGTATGCTTCTGATAGCAAGTCAGTTACTGCATCGGAAGTTCAGAATATTAAAGTTTTGAACCAACAGTAAAAGACATTTACATAAGTTATAACACATGAAAACACTGCTGCATATATAAGCAAATCTGTGGTGGGGTAATATATATGTACACTGCTTCTAAGCAGCAGCCACAGTAGATGATCATAGAGCTACTTGATTTTTCTCACTTCCCTTTCCCAGCTGCAATTGCACACATGCTCAGGTTTCTCTTTTAAAAGGCGATATCTCCCCTCCAATAAATTTCCAGTGATATCATCCCATCAGCTGTTCTTGCTCTTATCTATTATGAACTTATTAGGGAAGGGAAACTGAAAAAAAGGAATCTTGTCAAAGTATTTTATGTCTACTTGTAGTGCTCTAACTTCTGGAGTACTAGTAGCAGTTTTTATCGTTACATAACTTTGGTTTTCGTTGGTTGTAATTATTAAGAGCTCTTGGCTAAATCATAGCTCTATTATCAATGAGAATTGCTGCTTCTATAATCAAGCTGGTAACCATTTTGATAACAAGTGCATGTTTAGATCACAGTGTAACCAGTATTAATTTTTTTGTTAGAAGACGAAGTTGTTGACTTCGGATCTATCTGCTTGCCACAGTTTAGTATATAACCATATCTGATAGTAATTTTCTTTAAAGCACTGTTGAATTTGCATTTGGCAAATACTAGTATTCAGATTTGCCTAGCCTAATATTGTTGCTTAGTGATTGAACTTGCTGGGAGCTGATGAATTGTTTTCCTCCAGTGTAAAAGACAAGGGAAGAAGCCCGCACCATAAGAAGCAGAGATGATATGGAATTAATCTGCAGACCCACAGGATGTGCTCATGTGCTTTCATGACTTCAAATGCTGACTATAGAACCAACTTTACAACACATTTACAAGAGAACTACATCATAAGAGGCACTGTTTTGACCCAAGAATTCAAGATAATTTGATAACTGCACAATCCGAAGCACTATTTTGGCGCAAGAGATACAAAGACTGGTAAATGTATGGTAGTTTAAGCTCATTTTTAGGCTTTTATATTTTGTGTATTGTTTTATTCATATATTTTTTTTTTAAAATGTCAGTTTTGTAACTTGTAAATAGTTTGTTAACTCAAAGTTATGTTAATCATGGAAAATCGAAGAGATACTTGCTGTTGAATAGTCTTGCCGAAGTCTAGTAAAAGAATGCGCAAGTACGGCATGGGGCAACTCATTTTCAATTTTGGAAATAGACCACATTAACTTTTATAGTTTTTTATAGATATCTGCCCATTATATATGAGATAGACGTGCAGAATAGATACATTACCAACTGGGAAAATGAAAATGACCAAATGTCCATGTGAACACTGAACAAGTTAAATCTGCAAATTACTAAAAATAAAATGAAATTGAATAGACAAATTACTAAAATTAATAATAATAAAAAAAGAAGAGTTTTCTATTATAACAAAGTTGTAGAACTTGATATGAGTTAGTATTATTTGGCTGAAATACAAGAAAATGCAAGGATTCTTGGAACATATATTTTCATGATTTTTGTTTTAATCTTAAAAATAAATTTACATATTTTGTTCACAAACCAAACAGGGAATAATAACAAAACAGACCATATTTTCATTTTCATAATTTATTTTTCTTCCTTGAAAAAGAAAAAATAGACCATTTTTCCAAAATAGATGAAATGCATAAAGCCGACCTCATTGGATTTTAGTTTTAGTTTACGATGTCAATCAATCACTCAAATCTCAATGGTGTTTAAAATCCAACGGACACAAACATCTTGTAGTAAGAACCGTTGTGAACATTGACCGCTGCTCAACTCGCTGTTCATATAGGAGTATCAAACATCTCTCTCTCTCTCTCTCTCTCTCCAGTATATAATAACTTTCTTTAACCCTCCCCACAACCATTACTGTCTACACAACTCTTCCCAGCTCACTCCCCACAAACACTCACCATGGACCGTACCTTCCCCTTCATCTTCATCACATTTCTCTTCATTTCCTCATCCACACTCTCAGGTACATCTCTCATCATTCGCAGCATTGCAATCTCTCTCTCTCTCTCTCCCTCTCCCTCTCTCTCATTTTTACGTAAATAAATGACATTTTCTTGATTTTAATTTAAGTTTTTTTGCATGCAGATGGAGGATCAGTAGGAGTAAACTACGGGCGCATAGCAAACAACCTCCCCTCCGCAACTAAAGTAACCAACCTTCTCAAAACCCACGGACTCACCCGGGTCAAAGTCTACGACTCCGACCCGTCCGTCCTCAAATCACTCTCCAACACCAACATTAAAGTCACCATTGACCTCCCCAACGAACTTCTCGCCTCCGCCGCCAAATCTCAATCCTTTGCCACGTCATGGGTCAGACAAAACGTCGTCGCTTACCACCCTTCTACTCAAATCGAATCCATTGCTGTCGGAAACGAAGTCTTTGTCGACCCGAAAAACACGACCCACTTTTTACTACCAGCCATGCAAAATGTCCATAATGCCCTTGTCAAATATAATCTTGACAAGCACATCAAAGTGTCATCTCCTATAGCTCTCTCGGCATTACAAAACTCCTACCCATCATCATCCGGGTCATTCAAACCCGAATTAATCGGGTCGGTTATCCGACCCATGTTGGAGTTTCTACGACAAACCGGGTCGGATCTTATGGTCAATGCATACCCGTTTTTCGCCTACGAGTCAAACTCCGACGTCATCCCGTTAGACTACGCACTTTTCCGGCCAAACCCCGGCATGGTAGACGCCGGTAACGGTCTCCGTTACTTCAGCCTCTTCGACGCGCAAATCGACGCCGTTTTCGCAGCAATGACGACGTTAAAATACGACGACGTTAACATCATAGTAACGGAGACAGGATGGCCGTCAAAAGGTGACGAGAACGAAATAGGAGCGAGCATCGATAACGCCGCTAGTTACAACGGTAACCTAGTCCGACGTGTCCTAACTGGTGGTGGGACCCCTTTAAGACCAAAAGCAGATCTGACCGTTTATTTATTCGCTTTATTCAACGAGAACCAAAAGTTCGGGCCCACATCAGAGCGAAATTATGGACTTTTTTACCCGGATGAAAAAATTGTTTACAATATACCATTTACCGTGGAGGGGTTGAAAAGTTACCGGGACAGCCGGTCACCGGTAGCCGGTGGACGGAGAGTGGTGAAACCGGTGAACGGGAATATGACGACGGTGAGTGTGAGTGGGCAAACTTGGTGTGTAGCGAATAAGGATGCGGGGAAAGATAAGCTGCAGGGGGGTCTAGATTATGCTTGTGGTGAGGGTGGGGCTGATTGCCATCCGATTCAACCAGGGTCCACGTGTTATGATCCTAACACACTTGAGGCGCATGCTTCGTTTGCGTTTAATAGTTATTATCAGAAGAAAGGGCGCGTGGGTGGGACGTGCTTTTTTGGTGGTGCTGGCTATGTTGTTACTCAACCTCCTAGTAAGTTCATTTATTTTTGTCTTGATTTTTTTAGTGATTTTTGTGATTATTTGCACTTATGCTTCTATATTACTCCCTCCGTCCCTTTTGATTGTTAACATTTCACTTTTTCAAAACTTTTTGACACGCATTTTAAGGTGCATTTTAAGGATAGTTAAATAACTTTTTTTAAAAATTTTTTCTTTAGAAAGAAAAAATTTTTAAAAAAAGTTATTTAACTATCCTTAAAATGCACCTTAAAATGCGTGCCAGAAAGTTTTGAAAAAGTGAAATGTTAACAATCAAAAGGGAAGGAGGGAGTAGTATTTAGTTTAACTTTTTTTATACGTAAAAAATCTATATATATAATTGTAAGAGAAAGACGGGAAATAAGTTGTGTCGCAATAATTGGAAAAATAGGGAGGATTGAATATTATTTACGCTTTAATGCATATTTTTTGTTATAAATAAGAGTGGGTGGAGCAGCAGGCCTAGGACAGAGTGATGAGGGGATATTGATTGACTAATGCAGAGGATATTGTGCAACACTTCTTGGATTCTGTGTGTTTTGTGTAGGAGTATAAAAAATGTAAAAGGAGACTAGACAAAAAATAACGCGGGAATCCAATGGGATACTACTCCTATGTAGGAGTAATAGAGAGAGTTGGGAGGAAGGTCCACAAGAAAAAAGGTGAGTAAAGTTAATGGGTGGGTATTCGTCTTTAGGGGTCAGAATGGGCAGCATGTGATATATGGTGACATGTAGACATAGGTATTTAGGGGGTTAGAGTTATTGGGCTCCCAGTATAAAAATCATTACTCCGATTAATTACTCGGATTAATTGATGTATGTAAAAGTAAAAATTGATTCGGACATCGGATTATAAAAAAAAAAAAAAAATCGCGATTTGCATCCTTGTTTGTATATATGTGTTGGAGATCTTGTTTTGTCTTGTGATTTTAGTTCATTGTGTTTTGGTTTTTGCAGGGTTTGGAAAGTGTGAATTTCCAACTGGATACTAATCACAGAGAAGGAGAAGGTTGGGAAAGATATGAAGATTGAAGATTGAAGAATGGATGGTTAAAAATAAGTATGGGTTGTTGGCTGCCAATTTTTGCGGGGTGCACTTTTAGGTGGTGATTAGTTTGTAGATTAGTTGGTAAACACATGTATTAGCTTAATGTGTATAACTCTATTATAGCTTCAAAGTTCTATCAAGTTTGCAGTATTTAGTATAGATAATATATCAGATTATATGATATAAATGTTGTTTCGTTTGTGTAATATTTCTTTATTTTTCTCAGTCATGTTTTCTTATTAGAGCCGTAAACGAACCGAACTCGGACGAACTTTTAACGAACACGAACAAATTCTTAACGAATCGAACAATGTTCGGTAAGCTTATCGGACAACTTTTCTTGTCCGAACTCGAGTTCGGTAATGAACCGAACCGAACACGAACTGTTCGCGAACATACCGAACCGAATACGAACAGTTCGGTAATTATATATATAATATTGTATAAAAAATTAATATAATAATTTGAAATATAAAAAAATTTAAAAAAGATTGTAAATATTATTGTTTTTATCGAACGAACCGAACTCGGACGAACTCGGACGAAATCTTAACGAACCGAACAATGTTCGGTAACCTTAACGAACATATTTTCTTGTTCGAACTCGAGTTCGGTAAGCTTATCGGACGAGCTAACCGAACTCGAACACGAACGAACAAATCGAGCTTAACGAACAGTTTGATTCGTTAAACAGCTCTATTTCTTATATTGTAGAAGTATAGGAGTATTCGGTCGATTACATTTATGAGTTGTTGCTTAAACAAATATGTAGATGCCTAAGATTGTGCACTTTTAATTTCTGCCGTGTAACCTGGAGCTGCTGCTGCACCCACTTGCAAACAGCAATGCCCCCCTAGTTTCTGTTGAAATTCAACTCCACTATGTCCCTCAATGTTAAGACTAATTAACAATGCCCCAAGAAGACAATAAAATCAGGTTGGGTTGGGGGGTACTCATGGATGTTAATGTGATATGAACGTAGTACATTCATTTTTTTAATACCCGTAGTATTCTATATTATTATTAAAAAAATTAATAAAGATCATGGATTGGTAAAATCAGGACACCCGTAGTAAATTAAAAAAATTAACAAGAACACAGTAAAATCAGGTGGGGGTACTCTCATGGATTGGTAATTTAATATAGTAGTATCATATTAGTTTGATTTATAGAAGGTCGAGTTCCTCTACCCGTAGTATTCTATATTATTATTTAAAAAATTAATATTGTATTTTGATGGGTCAAAAAGGGCATGAAATCTTCATCGCGTAATTAAAAAATGTGTATATATATGGTTCAAAAAAAAAATTGTGTATATATGGTGCCAAAAATGGGACGAGATCTCCTCCATGTAATTAAAAAACATGTAATTATAAAAGGGGTTAATTATCTTGAAGGTCATTGAAATCAGTCTAATGTATCAAGATGATCACTAAACTGAAATTTGACTCAAGTAGATTACTAATTTGCATCAATTGTACATTTCGTTAATTTGTCTCAATTTTTTAGACGAATTAGCTGACCTGATACACATTCTATCTACGTAACGTATGTTTATGTAACTATCATTACTTAACTCTAAGTTTAACTAAATCCTCGTTTAAAATCGAAAACTTGAATAAAAAATTGAGAAAACTTAACGAACTGTACATTTGATATAAGTTAATAACCTACTTGAATCGAATTTCAATTCAGTGACCATCTTAATACACTAGGCTGAATTCAGTAACCATCAAATATTTAATCCATTAAAAAAGCTTAAAAATGGGATTGTGATATAATTATGATAAATTCGTTTTCTTATAAACTTAAAATTTTAGAAGAATTGATGAACTAACACTTAATCGATGAGTAACCCAACCCGGACATATTGAATGAACTTGAGTCTCTTGGATCGATTGAATCGAGAAAAATAAACACGTTATTTGTATTGTCGTAGAAAATTGCGCTTCAGTGGGTACATATTGTTTTATAAAGTTTTTTTTTTTTTTTTTGGACAACTTATAATAAAAGTGTTTTTAACAAACGTAGATATTACGTTCTCAGACGTCACCAACATCATTGAGAAATGAAAAGCAAGCTCGGATTCAGAACAATGATACTCCCTCTGTCTCCGAAAACGTTTCCCGTTTGACTAAAAACACGGGTTTTAAGACAATGGGTAATGAATATTGTTTTTTAATGAAGTAGTGGGTATTGAATATTATTTTTAAGGAATAGTGGGTATTGAATATTATTTTTAAGGAGTAGTGGGTGGAGTAGTGGATATTGAATATAGTTTTTAAAAAATAGTGGGTGGAGTAGTGGGTATTGAATATTGTTTTTAAAGAGTAGTGGGTGAAGTAGTGGGTATTAAATATTGTTTTTAAGGAGTAGTGGATGAAGTAGTGTGTATTGAATATTGTTTTTAAGAAGTAGTGGGTGGAGTAGTGTGTATTGGATATTGTTTTATACGGCTTAAAATAGAAAGGGGAAAAGTATTTTGAATGTCCCGAAATAGTAAACAGGAAATGTTTTAAGAGACGGAGGGAGTATTGTGAGATTGTAGTCAAAAAACATGATGACAATTGACAGACAGAACAATATGCATGAGATCTCAAAATCATATATACACGCAGATGATGTACAAATGCATCCTTGTACGCAAAGATAATCAACAAATTGTAATGTCTTCCCACCTACGACTTGTTGATTATTTATTCATTTCATGCGACACGTTTAGGTTTTCGTATGAATACTGGTAAGTGGTAAGTTTGCAATCTGTAATAAAATCAAATATAATTATATCACGGTAAACAAGTCATGTTCCAGGGAGCGGCCATGCACATGCAACTTAACTGCACCCTACAGGCCTACCCTATATAAAAAAATCATGATACGGAGTACTAATTTTTAAATTATTCATCCTTCGGAATTTGCAACTGAACACGTGACTAGTGCGAAACTAATATGAATAAAGTTGTACTCCCTCTGTCTCTGTCTGGTTATGTCGTTCCCGTTTCATATGTCGGGAATTGTTTGTGACAAATATTTAAAGATGGAAAAGACAAATATTTGGATACGAAAAGAGTAGTAATATTCTAGTTACCGACATCGTCCGGGAGTAATTCAAAGATTTCTCCCAGAGTGTGCAGGAAGAACCTGATGAATTACTACATTTGTTGTCATTCACATTTGTAATTTGTGAATTACAGCCTGGAATTTTTCAGAAATGTTGATTGCAGTCGTTTTACAAATTGAAATGATTTACTACGGGTCGACCTCATCTGGTACAAATGGATGATGGACCATTTACATTAATGTTGGACCCCGAGTCACAGCACAAGAGATTCTGTATGTTTCTCGATCATATTTTGTGACGGAGTAAATCAAAATGGCGATGCTTGTGGCCTTTTTTTAGCTTCTAGCTACCACATTTGCATCCGGACAAAGTTGTGCGAGTACTGGGTGCATTCCGATCTGTTGCAATAACACAGTCCATCAGAGTTGCTATGATTGACCCTTTGTCAGCTCCTTTGTATTTATCTGTTGGAATTTATTTAATCTAAACTTGGTATCTAATAAATGTTAGACGAGTGAATTAATATATAGTTAAGATGCTTGGTTGTCCAGAATCATTTTGAATAAATCATCTAGCTATTAGAGAGTTTTTAGGAGGACAAGGTGGAGTAATAAAAGAAATTAGTCGTGTATCACAGCAGCTTTCTAGCTACCACCTGCGTGTGGATTTCTATAAATTGTATGTAATTCTCATTTTTGTAATACCACCACAATCAATACAATGTAGTCATTAAACTATTCTCTGTTTTGTACATATCTTTCATTTTTCCTATATTTTGCTTTGTGTCCGTTTGTTATTTCCAATACTTGGTATCTGAGCGGGCGATTCTCGAGGACCTCGTTCGGTTTGTTTCCGCCATTGTTGATGTGGTTCTTGAGTTTTTATCATTTGTTCTTCATTTTTTCAGAAAGTTACATTCTCTGCACGCCAAGTGTTTGATCAATGGTCTCAGTCAGAGAATATGTTATTTTGTCAAATTTTTGGTGTTTAGTGTCATCCTGTGTTTGTGAGGGTAGGAGAGTCCATTGATGAACATAATCTGGTATTGTTTGAGGTGCAGTAGTTGTTGCAGGAACTGCTGGAAGCAAGAGACAGCGTAGTGTCTTGTGTTCCGTTCATATTTGTGTTGTAGAACTCAACGAGCCAAACGGGAGGATGAAGAACGTGCCAGATGGGCACCGAAGAAAAAATTGCCATATGGGCACAGTATTAGCCATACGGGCTCAGTTGAATTAGCCATACGGGCTCAGTTTAAAAGCCATACGGGCTGGAAGGATTGCACTAGACAAGTTTAGATTAAGGGGGTGATTGTTGGAATTTATTTAATCTAAACTTGGTATCTAATAAATGTTAGACGAGTGAATTAATATATAGTTAAGGTGCTTGGTTGTCCAGAATCATTTTGAATAAATCATCTAGCTGTTAGAGAGTTTTTAGGAGGACAAGGTGGAGTAATAAAAGGAATTAGTCGTGTACCACAGCAGCTTTCTAGCTACCACCTGCGTGTGGATTTCTATAAATTGTATGTAACTCTCATTTTTGTGATACCACCATAATCAATACAATGTAGTCATTAAGCTATTCTCTGTTTTGTACATATCTTTCATTTTTCCTATATTTTGCTTTGTGTCCGTTTGTTATTTCCAATATTATCAAGTCCAATTCAAAAATGGGATTCAGAAAAATAATTTGTATTGATCATAATCCTCGAAAACAGGTTTCGTTTAGTGTGTATAAATATTTAAACACATGCATGTAAGTAAATATAATACCGAGTATAAAAAATTTCGTAAAGTAAGTAAGAAAGACGACCAAATGATCATATATCAGCTAAAACATTTTTCTGCGAACTATTATTACTGTCATTCCACATGCATTCTAACTCCTGCAGCATTAACATAATAAACATGACATATCCTTCTATCTTTTAACATTGTCAATCTATGTGCCCGTTTGACAAATTTTAAGATGAACTTATAAATTATTTATTTCGAAAAAAAATTCATATTTACATACTTTTTTTTTTAGAAAAAATGTGTACGAGGAGTTTAATATTCGTTATTTTGTAAAAATAAGTTACTTATTTCAGAAAAAAGTACATATTTTTTAACTTTTTTCCAGAATAAGTAACTTATTTTTGAAAAATAAGATTTTTTAAATGGATCCCATATGTGTAACATAACTTATATGTTTATGTTTGTTGTATAGACTTTAAAGTCAATTTTATACATATAAAATCACCATTTCTTTGCGTCCATTTAGTCCTCTGTTATAGAAATCGCCCGATTTCTGAAAAATCGCCGATAAATCGGCCAAAAATCGGTTAAAATTTTGGAACCGATTCGGCCGATTTTGCAAAAATCGCCGATAAATCACCGATTTTTCAATCAAATCACCCGATAAATCGTAAATCGGTACCTCAACCGAATAGTTCCGATTTCCGAAATCTGCAACATTGCCATTTACAAACATTCACCTGTTAGAATGTTTTCACGTTTCACCACTCTTTGTCAGTCTTAGTAATATACATGCATTTACTTGCAAATTTACAATCAGAGTAAATTACTTAAAATTTATTCAACCTGGATCTTGTCCACACACAAATTCTTACACAAACACGGCAATCTGTGCATACACACACCACGTACACACGGGTTCATCAAAAATATATACATACAAAAACATAAACTTTGCATATGAAAGAGAGGTGAGTATACAAGAGATTCTGTATGCTTCCCACTTTGGTCATGTACTGAATCACATGCAGCCTGACACTGCACTATTATTCATCAATCACATTTTTGTCCTCTTCCTTTTCACATGTTTTTTAACTACTCCGTTCCTTATTATTATTCTCGTTTCATATGTCGGGATTATTCATAACATGAGACAAATTATTAATTTACGTCTAATTTATAAGACCAAATATAGTCATGAGTGATCTTGTTGGATTCATATTTATGAGTACTTTAATACAGTAAAATTTTTATATTTAATATTAATACGAAATTTAAGATATTAATGATCAAAAGTGTACGTTGGCAAACGTGTCCAGTCAAAACAGGAAAAACATTAAGGGACGGAGGGAGTACTTGCTTTTTTTTCTTTTTACCTTTGTCGGCTTCAGAACCATCATCAAATTGGGCTCATTGGTTTTTCTTAGACAATGCAGCCTTCCATTGATGTTCTATTTTCAAAGATTGTATTCTGAACCCAGATATTTCAATCTAAAAGCCCAATTTCAGCCCATGATCCTATATATGTGTAAAGTATGCTTTCCAAACTAATGGACTGGCTGAAAGAATTGTCCGAGTCTTTATCAACCCTGTGAGGCAATGAGAGACTCAAGGAGAAGCCCTTAAATCCCAGTTTCCATCAAAAAGGAAAAAATCTTCCTCATTCTTCAACTGCACTTTCTCCTCTTTCTTCCCCCTCCTTAACAATTACCTAAAGCAATCAACTTCACTTGTAAGATTATAAGCACCCTTGAAATTGTTAATATTTCAGCCCAAATTAAAACTTTTGGTGGCTAGCATTTTAAACAATAATACCGACGATCATAAACCGATCATATGTTTAAATATACGAAAAAACCTAGCATTTTAAACAATAAGACCGACGATCATAAACTGATCATACGTCCAACTATGCGAAAAACACATTGATATTACGAAACCTACAATGCCGAGCAAGCTTAAAAAGGCAATCGGAGCAGTAAAGGATCAAACCAGCATTAGTCTTGCAAAGGTTGCTAGCAGCACAAATCTTGAGGTTGCAATTCTAAAAGCCACTACACATGAGAATATCCCAACCGATGAACGTTACATATATGAAGTTGTTGAGCTCATTTCTTCAGACAAAAATTACGCAAAGTCATGTGCCAGAGCCATAGGCAAGAGAGTAGGGCGCACAAAAAATTGGATCGTTGCACTGAAATCACTGATGCTTGTTCTTCGAATATTTCAAGATGGTGATCCATATTTTCCTAGAGAGGTCCTCCATGCAACGAGGCGAGGTACCAAAATCCTCAACCTTGGTAATTTCCGTGATGACTCCAACTCAAGCCCGCGGGATTATACTGCATTTGTACGCACATTCGCTCTTTATCTGGACGAGAGGTTGGACTGCTTTCTCACGGGAAAGCTACAAAGACGTTACACGTTTAAAGATAGAGAAAGAGGTAGTCATAGGAGAAACCCAAGAATTAATGAGGCTATTCGTGATATGAAACCCCCAATGCTGCTTGACAGGATTACAT
Source organism: Kitagawia praeruptora (assembly GCA_037693485.1). Taxonomy (NCBI): domain Eukaryota; kingdom Viridiplantae; phylum Streptophyta; class Magnoliopsida; order Apiales; family Apiaceae; genus Kitagawia; species Kitagawia praeruptora. Next base: position 146,144,021 of record CM075353.1, read on the forward strand.
TTTGGCAGCGATTGCTCGACAGAGCAATTGCTACAAGTCCAAGTGGTGCAGCCAGGACTAACCGATTGATCTTAATATCTCTATACGCGATTATACAAGAGAGTTTTGATCTTTACAAAGACATCTCTGATGGCCTCACTCTTCTTCTCGATAGTTTCTTTCATTTGCAGTACAATTTATGTGTTGGTGCTTTTGAAGCTTGTGTCAAGGCCTCAAAACAATATGCAGAGCTTATCGAATACTATTCTTATTGTCAGAATTGACAGGGCCGTCGCGTGCCTATCAAATAATAAATTCTAACAAATCCTTCTAACTATGTAGTTGGGTAAGTCAGAGTCGATCCCACAGAGACAAACGTGTCAATCACTAGTTGTTTTTGAATTAATTCGACTAAGCAAGTAACACAATAAATTTTGAGAATTTATTAAACTAAATTATACTAAGAGAATTGCGTTTGTAATAAATCAAATATTAAAACATCCAGAGTTAAGTATCCCCACTAGCATGAATTAATGCAATTATGAATTCCCTCCCCAATTAATCGTACAGTGCTCAACAGGAAAAATGCGCCCTAAAAATACCAATAACCTCTCTCGAGTATTAACGGCTTCTCTAAAATTCAATCAATCCTATTCTCATGGTATCATGCAATTTAGAGACATTAAACACGGCATTCTAATTTCCTAACAATCCGTTCTACCTATTCTCATGGAGAAGTTCATGTTCTTATTGGATAAATCACAACCATCTAAATCCAACTCTCGTTGATAATTAAATATTGGTTCAAACAATAAACAAAATCACGTCTGATTTGCAATTGTTAATTAAAACAACTCAATAAGCAAGAGCAATTAAACAATTAAATTGGGGGTATTGGGAAATTCATACATTAATCATAACTAGGGTTCTACTTAACCCTAGATTAATTATCTACTCACTCATGATTGGATTAAAACTAACGATAATAATAATAATCAAAGCCATAATAAACATATAATTAATTAAAAGAAGAAAATAAGAACCTGAAATAGCTTCCAGTGAAAGAAAAATAGCACTCCAAAATAATCCCCGCAAAATAAGCGTCTAGAAAATAGAACCGAAAATAACTTCCAACGATATAAAAGAGCACTCCAAAATAATTGCATTAAAATCTTCAACCGAAATTACCCTTGAACTAAATTTACAGAAAATTTAAGTGTATAAAATGAAACTAAAATTTACAAGAGAATTGCTAAAATTTGGAGAGAACAAATTGAATTGCTCCCGAATTGGTTGTCTGTTCTGCTGTGTTGAAGTCTCAATTTATAGAAGAGGCTTAGCACTACAATTGAGAAAATAGGAACCGTCCAAACATTTAAAATGCTGCCAGAACCTCCCAAAAACTGAAAAACGTTTCTGTTGAACAGCACGCCATTTGAAACCCACTCGCAGGAAAGCAGCGGTGCGCTACACGCGCGCAAAATCTGTTGAAATGTCAGGCGCGTGCGCCACACGCGCGTAGAGGCGCGTCCCCCGACAGCTGGCCGACAGGAACAGTAACCTGTCTGTTGAGAAAAATGTGCTGCATGCTTTTGTTTGCTTTTCTGTTTTGCTGATAATTGATTAACACATGACCAGCTTTGCTCTTTCACGTTTATTTCAATTTATTCACCGAACCATTCTTAAAAATTCTTTTTAAGGATTTAGTTATAATTAATAAATAATTAATTTAATCCAAAAATTATAAAAATAAATATCTAATATTATTAGATATTTATAAATGTAATTTTCTAATTAAATAAAATATTTATTAATATAAATGAATCCTTAATTTCTACAATGCGGTCTTTTGAGGGTCGGAAATCGGACTCCTTTTTCTTCCCTTTTTAGCTCCAAAATTCCAAATTCAGGAATTATTGCCTTCTACAATAAAACATTAAGATTTATTAAATAAATACCCAAATAAATGCAAAATGCAATTAAATACGGGAATAAAATCATCTAAAATATATATAAAAATATATCTTATCAAACATCCCCACACTAAGCATTTGCACGTCCTCGGGCAAATAAGTGAAATAAAAACTAAATCCTAATATCACTTTCGTAGATGACACGATTGCATTGAGCATATGCAACAAGCCGTTAAACCCCTAGGCAGCCCTAGTAGGACGAGTGTTGTCTCGTGAGGGCTTATAGCGGATATACCCACAAAATCCATCTAGCTCATGCAAAAATTCACATATCACACAACACCACACACACAAAGTCCTCAAGTGCTATATCAACTTACGAATCAAAATGAATATGCAATGCCTTGGTGCTTAAATTGCAAGTATCCACATAGCATACTCAAATCACATGAATAAAATCATAGAATTCCATGTCAAGCGCAAAAACCGTTGGTAAACATGCTAGGCACACAAGAGCACATCATCAAGACATAACTTGGGATTTCCTATGCAAAAGCAAAAACTCACCGCACACTCACAAACGATATTCACTCCAAACAAGGGGGTAAGTGTATCACTCAACTCCAACAATGTCATAAACATGCTTTACACGTGGTATCAATCTAACCCTCAACACAACATACACAATCGATGACAATCAAAAGGTCTTTTATTAGGGTTGCAAACGAGGGCTAGGGACAAGGTATGTCGAGTAAAGCCAAAGAAGGTTAAGTCAAAAGCTAGTATCCGACAATAAAATTAACAACTCCCAAACTTTTATCCCCACACTTGAACTTTTATTTATAACAACTTGACTAGTCGAATCAAAGTAGGATCATAAAAGATAAGAATGCTCTCTAATTTATTAGATATATATATTTTCTTTTTTTTTTGATTTTTTTTTTTTTTTTTTTTTTTTTTTTTTCCAAAGAGAGCTAATAACAAACAAGAACAATGATCCATTGATATTTTACACATTTCGACTAACAAGCACACAACCCAACTCAAAATTTCCCCAAAGTTATGATCATCAATACCCCCCTTTATGCACACCCTATTACTCCCTTGAGAACAATACTAGCCTTTAACAATTGGGTTCAAATTCAATGTAAGGCCAATACAAGAAAAGGGTATATGGCAAGTACATGGTGTGTCATCGAAAAAACAAGATTAGGCTCAAAGGGTTAACTAATGGATCATGTATAAAAGGTTTGGTTATATGGGAAATATAAGGTTAACCTATTGCCTTTATCATGTTGTCATCAATTAATGTCATGCATCTCAAGAAAGACCTCAAACACGTGCTAGCAATGCAAATAACAAGTGGACACTCAAGCAAACGAAAAATCATGCAAAAGATATGCATATAGGCTCAAAACTCGCTTGGTGTGATAAAACATAATCAATCCCAAAGTAACAGTCTCTCTAACGCACCTACTTGTATTCAAAGCATATAGACCAAATTACCTTGCACATATTCATGTCATTCTAGTCCTTTACCACTTCAATAAGTCTACTAGTTTCAACATGCTAGTGTAAACGCGTGCACAAGAACATCACATATCACTTCTCAATCAAAAGCATCCATAAACACAAGATTTCTAACAGCATGCATGGGTGCATTAAACAAGTAAACTTCACATGACTAGAATTATTTTTGGTATTTTTCAATTTTTTATTTTTTATTTTTTTTTTAATATGTACTACTACAACAAAGCACATCCCCACACTTGAATGTGGCAATGTCCTCAATGGCACAATACTAGGAAAATTAACTAATAACAAGAAGGAAAGAAATACTCCCCTATGCCGAAGCATGAAGTGCACCAGTCCTCCACAGTGTACAGAATCCATGGGTTGCCTCCCAAGTAGCGCATTTGTTTAACGTCGTTAGCCCGACACCGACTCATCAATCAATCAGCAGAAAGAGAAGATAGCTGAATATCCGCCTCCTCATTAATTGGTTCACCAGCTCTATAGTGCTTCACTCTTTGCCCATTCACCTTGAACGACTCTCCATTGCTATTCATCAATTCAACAGCACCATACGGAAAAACCTTTTGTACCTTGAACGGACCCGACCACCTAGAACGCAATTTTCCAGGAAAAAGTCTCAACCTTGAATTAAATAGAAGAACCAACTCCCCTTCCTTGAATTCTCTTCGTAATAGCCCTTTGTCATGCCACTTCTTTGTTTTCTCCTTGTAAAGCTTAGAACTTTCATAAGCCTCAAAACGAAGCTCATCTAGCTTATTAAGTTGTAGAAGTCTCTTCTCACCCGCTTTATCATTCTTCACCTCGGTCATTCCTCCTTTCTTTGGAACAACATGCACCGGACTGACCCACTTGCTATCAGAGATAGGATAGATTATACCTGCATCAAGAAGTTTTAAAACCTCCTTTTTGACCACCTCCATCATATTAGGATTGAGTCTCCGTTGAGGCTCAATAGAAGAAGCTTGCTCATCTTCCAGAATAATCTTATGCATGCAGAATGATGGATTAATGCCCTTAGGAGGCGTGGAACTCTCCTTAACTACCTCATGCTGTAGCACATTAGAATGTTCATGCTCATACGTAGGTGCTGCATCCAAAAGCTTCTCGTAACCCATACACTCTCCATCAATGTTACCCTCAAGAACAGCTTGAAGTGGATCCGCAGATAATAGAATTTTGGCTTTCATGTCGATCACTTCCTCTAGTGCATCCACCCTATTTACACACTCATCCGTAGAAGGATGTCCCATTGTGCTTTGAAGCTTGAATTCCATCTTCTCTTCACCTACCTCAAAAGAAATTCTTCCATTTTTCATGTCGATGATAGCTCCAGCTGTTGCTAAGAAAGGCCTCCCAAGAATGATAGGAATATTGGCGTCTTCTTCCATTTCCATGACAACAAAATCACATGGAATATAAAATTTTCCTACCTTAAGGGGCACATCTTCAAGAATTCCAAGTGGAAATTTCACACTTCTGTCTGCCAGTTGTAGAGAGATGCGTGTGGATTTCAGTTCACCCATCTGAAGTTTTTCACAAATTGATAGCGGCATCAAACTGACACTTGCTCCAAGATCGCACAAAGCCCTTTTTATTTCGACATCCCCAAGCTGAACGGGGATAGAATAGCTACCTGGATCCGCTAACTTCTTTGGAAGATCATTTTGCAAGATGGCACTACACTCTGCCGTTAATGAAATGGTAGAGCTTTCTTCAATTTTTCTTTTCCTTGACAAAATATCTTTCAGGAACTTTGCATAAGACGGCATCTCAGTGATAGCATCCATGAATGGAATATTAATATGTAGCTTCTGCAAGATTTCCAGAAATTTACCATACTTCTTCTCTAGCTTTGCTTGTGCCAACCTTTGTGGAAAAGGAACAGGTGGCACGTATGGCTTAAGAGGAACAGTTTCTGGTTCTTTCTTTTCTTCCTCCACGATCTCTGGTTCTACCGGTTTCTCAGCTGCAATCTCCTCTTCACTTTCCTTAGCATTCACAACATTTTTGCTCACGTTTAATTCTGGCTCTTTCAATTCTTTACCACTCCTCAATGTTACAGCATTGATATGACCCCTTTGTGGTTGCTCAGTTTGACCAGGAAGTTGGCCTGAAGATTTACTGAGCTGGCTCAACTGTTGAGAAATCTGAGTGATAGTATTCTCCATTAATTTGTTGTGAGCCTTTATCTCATTAATGCTCGATTCAAAGTGCTCATTCTTCCTTGTTTGTGTAGCAATAAATCCTTCCATGAGATTCTCCAAGTTAGATTTCTGCGGCTGAGCTTGTTGAAAACCAGGTGGATGAGAAAAATTATTCTGCAAAGGCTGAGCTTGTCCCTGATTGTTCCTGTAGGAGAAGTTTGGATGATCTCTCCAACCTGGATTGTACGTGTTGGAATAAGGATTATACTGCGGCCTCTGATTCTGATTGTAAAGTGCATGTGCCTGTTCAACTGCTATTCCAGAAGGATTGTATTGACAAGCAAGTTTGGTGTGTCCAACAACACCACATACCTCACATGAAGCAACAGTAGATGAAGAACTTCTAGCATCCAATTGCTCAATCTTCTTGACCATAGCCTGCATAGTAGAATTCAACATAGCTAAAGCATCAACCTCATACTTACCACCCTTCTTCGGATGATTTCGATCACTGTATGGAAAATTGTCATTAGACCCCATCTCGTCTAACAAAGTTTTGGCCTCTTCAGTACTCTTATTCATAATGCTTCCCCCAGAAGATGCATCAACAAAGTTTCGGAACTCTTGTGTTAACCCATTATAGAACGTTTGGATCAACAACCAATCAGGGATTCCATGGTGAGGGCACTGTCTTTGAAGTCTCTTAAATTTCCTCCAAGCATCATGAAGTGACTCGTCATCATCTTGACGAAAATTAGATATCTCGTTCCTGAGCTTAGAAGTCTTCTTCTGACTGAAGAATTTTAGCAGAAAAGCCTTCGCAAGACTATCCCAAGTAGTGAATGTATTTGGCCCTTCGTCCTTCAACCACTCTTTTGCTGCATCCCGTAGAGAAAATGGAAACAATCGCAGCTTAATAGCTTCATCAGTTACATTGGTCATCTTTATCGTATCACACTTCTCCAGAAAGCTCTCAAGATGATCAACAGGATTTTCAGTGGACAATCCCGCAAAAGAGTCATGTGAAATGAATTGGATGAACTGAGGCTTGAGTTCGAATTGTGTGGCTGTGATTGTTGGTCTCAGAATGCTTGAGAGTACACCTGTAGCATCTGGCATACCATGCTCCCTGAGAGCCTTAGCAGCTGCAGCAGCTGGTTGGTCACCCATAACTACCTTGCCCTTGTTTTTCCTTCGCTTACCTTTTTGCCTTCTTGCTATAGCTTCAATTTCAGGATCAATATCGATTAAATTTTCAGTACCTGAACTGCGAGTTTGCATGCAACAAGAGAACTAGAAACGATGATCAAATAACAAGGGAATAATAGCCGAAGCAACACAACTAAAATACTTAGCTAAATAAAATTCAAAATTAACTAATCTAACACTGCTTTGTCCCCGGCAGCGGCGCCAAAAATTTGACAGGGCCGTCGCGTGCCTATCAAATAATAAATTCTAACAAATCCTTCTAACTATGTAGTTGGGTAAGTCAGAGTCGATCCCACAGAGACAAACGTGTCAATCACTAGTTGTTTTTGAATTAATTCGACTAAGCAAGTAACACAATAAATTTTGAGAATTTATTAAACTAAATTATACTAAGAGAATTGCGTTTGTAATAAATCAAATATTAAAACATCCAGAGTTAAGTATCCCCACTAGCATGAATTAATGCAATTATGAATTCCCTCCCCAATTAATCGTACAGTGCTCAACAGGAAAAATGCGCCCTAAAAATACCAATAACCTCTCTCGAGTATTAACGGCTTCTCTAAAATTCAATCAATCCTATTCTCATGGTATCATGCAATTTAGAGACATTAAACACGGCATTCTAATTTCCTAACAATCCGTTCTACCTATTCTCATGGAGAAGTTCATGTTCTTATTGGATAAATCACAACCATCTAAATCCAACTCTCGTTGATAATTAAATATTGGTTCAAACAATAAACAAAATCACGTCTGATTTGCAATTGTTAATTAAAACAACTCAATAAGCAAGAGCAATTAAACAATTAAATTGGGGGTATTGGGAAATTCATACATTAATCATAACTAGGGTTCTACTTAACCCTAGATTAATTATCTACTCACTCATGATTGGATTAAAACTAACGATAATAATAATAATCAAAGCCATAATAAACATATAATTAATTAAAAGAAGAAAATAAGAACCTGAAATAGCTTCCAGTGAAAGAAAAATAGCACTCCAAAATAATCCCCGCAAAATAAGCGTCTAGAAAATAGAACCGAAAATAACTTCCAACGATATAAAAGAGCACTCCAAAATAATTGCATTAAAATCTTCAACCGAAATTACCCTTGAACTAAATTTACAGAAAATTTAAGTGTATAAAATGAAACTAAAATTTACAAGAGAATTGCTAAAATTTGGAGAGAACAAATTGAATTGCTCCCGAATTGGTTGTCTGTTCTGCTGTGTTGAAGTCTCAATTTATAGAAGAGGCTTAGCACTACAATTGAGAAAATAGGAACCGTCCAAACATTTAAAATGCTGCCAGAACCTCCCAAAAACTGAAAAACGTTTCTGTTGAACAGCACGCCATTTGAAACCCACTCGCAGGAAAGCAGCGGTGCGCTACACGCGCGCAAAATCTGTTGAAATGTCAGGCGCGTGCGCCACACGCGCGTAGAGGCGCGTCCCCCGACAGCTGGCCGACAGGAACAGTAACCTGTCTGTTGAGAAAAATGTGCTGCATGCTTTTGTTTGCTTTTCTGTTTTGCTGATAATTGATTAACACATGACCAGCTTTGCTCTTTCACGTTTATTTCAATTTATTCACCGAACCATTCTTAAAAATTCTTTTTAAGGATTTAGTTATAATTAATAAATAATTAATTTAATCCAAAAATTATAAAAATAAATATCTAATATTATTAGATATTTATAAATGTAATTTTCTAATTAAATAAAATATTTATTAATATAAATGAATCCTTAATTTCTACAATGCGGTCTTTTGAGGGTCGGAAATCGGACTCCTTTTTCTTCCCTTTTTAGCTCCAAAATTCCAAATTCAGGAATTATTGCCTTCTACAATAAAACATTAAGATTTATTAAATAAATACCCAAATAAATGCAAAATGCAATTAAATACGGGAATAAAATCATCTAAAATATATATAAAAATATATCTTATCAAGAATTTAGGCGTAGGCAGGACGTCTGAATACCCTAGCGTTCAAACAATATCTAAGGAGCTAATTGAAACATTACAAGAATTCTTGAAAGACCAATCGTCTTTTCCAGCAGTTGCAAAAATTCCACAAATGCTAGCTCTCCCAGCACCTCCAACGCCAAACTCATCACGACACGAAAGTTATGATAGCTGTGGTGGACAGTCAGAGTTCTCTGAATTTTCCACGAGTAGATATTCTGGGGGAGTTTCCGATTTCGGATCACATTGTACATCATTAGAGGAACTAATGAATGCTACAGATTCAGCAACAAGACAGGGGATTTCCATAGACTTGGAGGCTTATAACATTGATCAATTTGATGATCAAACTCCACGAGATGAGACACTAAGAACAAGTGACGCAGGTTCAACTCATTCACTACCTGCATTAAATGCAATGGCGGATTTACTATCTTTAGATGACTGGCCTGACCAAACACAAGAAGCAGCATCGAAGCAACACGAATCACAATTGAGTTCAACTTCTGGTTGGGATCTTGTGCTTGCAGAAGCCATGCAACAACCATCAAACCAGCTGGATCCTAATGAATCAAACACCTTTAATGCATTTCCTCAACAAGAACTGCTGGCAGACACCAGGACACAACCTATACAACAAACACAAGATATAAACTTTTCACTGGATAATTTGTACAATCAGTCTGCAGTGTTGCCACCAGAACTGTTAGAGCCTGACAAACCAAACACTTTTGATCCCTTCTTGGAACCTGAACAAATAAACGGGCAAGAAATGAGTTCAGGACAGGGTTGGGAGCTGGCGCTAGCAGGCACTGCAGCACAACCATCACAGAAACATCCAGATTTCACATCATCCCTAGACAATTTGTATAATCAACCAGCACCAACTTCAACAATTGCTTACAATCCATTTTTGGAGGAATCAGGTGAATTAGCTATTGTACCTAGTGTTGAAGATCCGACTACAACTAGTACTAGTCCAGCAAATTTTGAGCCAGGTTTACAGACCAATGATATAATTTCAGCAGCGCCTACGTTTCAAGCAACTCCAGCATTTACAGCACCTACATTTCAAGCAGCAACACCAGCATTTTCTGCTCAGAATCCAAACGAGAATGACCCTTTCTCTGATCTGGCCACTGAACAAATGTTCAACGGGTCCATTAATCAACAAAATTTGTTGCATGAACAACAGTCATGGTTGCAGCAACAAAACGAGATCATAGCAAAACACACGGCTTAGCTTAGGAATCAAAAGAGACAAATATTGATTTAAGTTCTTTTTTCTCTTAATGTTATAGTCTATGGTCTAGTTTTACGTTGGCACTGGTTTCTAGTAGGCTCTAGAAAGTAGTTAAATTTGCTGGAATTTCTCTATATGCTTTCTTTCTATCATTAGGTATCTCAATGTAGCTGCAACTATAAAGAACTCCTAATCATGTCTTACAATCTTGTTTTGCTCACTGATTCACATTATTTTCACAATTTGGTAAAAAAAACATAAGGAAGCACCTTGAAGTTGGTTATGCATTGGTTTTGAATTTCTGAGTCAGTTAAATATTAAATGAATCAGATTTAATTTATACTCTGCAACCTTAATTTAAATTTCAATTATGAGATCATCCTTAAAAACGTTTCCTCTAATTGGAAATCGGAATACACCGTCTTACTGATAGGAGCCTGAGTTTAAAATATGTTTATTTGATGTGACCTCTAACCTTATTCATAAGAGACTATACTTAATATAAATGACTGCTAATTTGGGTTGCGTAAATCTATCTACACAACATTTTTGGTCTGGACTGCAGAGCAGAGCAGAGCAGAGCTGAACTTGTAAATTGCAGCTTCTTGGGTTTTCTTTTTTTCGGACATCCCTTCTTTGATGAAGATCTCTGAAAGTGTTTCGAAAAATTTAAAAAAATTCATATACAGAATAATGAACAGAGGATTCGCAAGAAATCTTCCTTTCTTTAAGGGTATGACTGGAGCGTCAGCAAGCTGAGTTGATATTACTTGTGACAAGTTTAGACATTCTATGATTAGGATGTATGATTGTGAATCAAGCATGTAGATCAATCAATGTATCATCAATTATACAACAAAAGCGTCCAAGAATTGGATTGGAATAAAACGAGAAATGGACAGGCTTGGTCAATTTGTCCAAATGATAAGATAAATTGCATGTGAAATAGGCCATAAACTAACAACTCATAAGCTAATGCATGTGAAGGCGTCCCCGGTGGGTCCTCTAAAATTCTCAACTGTAGCTTCACGTATCAATACTGTAATTGTGATTCTCTATTCTATTACACAACGTTAATATAATGCGATGGGTGGCAATTGAGACTAGTAACTATCCTACGACTTTCAAGTACAATAAAACTACTACATGGAAAGTGGAAACAGAAATAGAAGTTAATCACGAGACAGTAACATGGCACAATTGAAAACCTTTCATCTTCTTTGAAGCAGGAACTATGAAGTTGGCAGGAAAGTTAAAGCAACTCAAGCAAGAGTTGCAAATGTAAGTAAGAAGTTAACATGATGCATGTAGTTCCTGTTTGAAGCAGGAACTATGAAGTTGGCAGGAAAGTTGGAGCAAAAGTTGCACATGTAACCATGAAGTTAACATGATGCATATAAGATGCATCTTACTCCATATTTATTTAAAGCTTGGATTTGCAGTAACATATTAAGTACTAGGCATCATAACAGTAGTGCTGCAGTGTTATTTGTTTCATAGGAATGTAAGAAAAAGATTGTGGGTACGAAAATTCTGATTTTTGAACCTAGACATTAATGATACTCAGTAGTATTCATTGATCTGAATTTTTTGTCATAAAAAACAAACTTATAATATGTATGTTTAGCTTATTTTAACAGACTCTTAAATAATTTTTCAAAAAAATATCTTTAAGTAGAAATAGAAATAATATTAATACTAAATATTCAGTAAGCCCTCAAAGTTCAACAATCTGTTACCCAATACCCTCTAGTCCACTACCCTGTATCATACCAAACCTTTCAACTCATATATTAAAAATATCTTCCTAATATCTGCCTAGGCAAGTGATTCTTTAAACATACACAAATGTAAACACAGAAATGTATAAGCCATCTTTCTATCTTCCCCATGGTAATGTTGGCTGCAACCCAACACTTATTCATAAATTAGGACCTAACCCATTCCCCAACCTTCATTATAAATGTCATATTTAGAGTCTAGTCCCTTCTTTTCTGCTTCATGTATGCCTTTCTAACATAGTATCCTACTATCCTTGTGAGTTGTGAACAACACGAGGCCCCTATCTTTACATTCCCAAAATTTGGAACTCACAAGGCAATAAAGTATTACTACACTTCTTGGTTCACTTTACCCCCCCTATAATTATATAACAAAACACTTTCTTCAAACTATTCCCTTCTAATGGAAAGGCTGATTTGCTGTATAACACGAATATCGTAGTATAGTTTATAAGAAGATCAAACATGTATTACCAGCACCAAGGGGCAGGATCCACTCACCATCTCCAAATTCTCTAAAATGTGCCAGTTCATTATTTAAAGAGGTCTATAAACTTGTACCTATTCTCTTCACCTGATGTTTACAAGCACTAGTCTTCAATAACAGGGAAATAGACAAATGCAAAAAGAAATTTATATTGGTAGATGACAAGTTCCTCATGGCCTCAGAGGTATCCTATAACTTGCAATGTCTCAGGGGGGTCTAACGTTCATCATTGCCATACAAAGATATAGGTAAGTATTAATTCTTCTTTTGATGGAAATGATATTGAAACTCTATGCTCATATATAGAAGAAATACAGATTAATAATCTTCCATAATGTTTGAACATAACCTTGGATGGAATAATAGAGTAATCAAATAATTTCACTGATACAATTCTTTAAGCATACAAGAAACAGTTGGTAGCCCCAACTACAGCTTTTCCATTGCTGTAAAACAAGGCCTTCAATATTTTACTACAGAAAAATTTTAAAAACTAAAGACCAAAATCTGACCTTTTTGCATATTCACAAATTCAACCAACTCCAGGATAACAAACTACATCAAGAAAAGCGAGGATACTCCCTAAAAACCGCATCCATGCCGTTTCATATCAACCCTCAAACTATTAAAATAAATTTACAAGTCTTTGTTTTGTTTTTACGATGATACTATATACACAAGTTAGTTTAAAGGTAGAATGTGGGGTATACCATGTCTGTGTCTATATGCTGCTTGCATTTGGAAAGTAGCTTCCATGACAGTGAGAAAAATCCAAGAGAATTCCTCTACAAAAAGAAAGGCAGTGGCACAGATATTAGGACAAACAAATATGAATAAATTAATAAAGTAAGTGATCACTATGATTCTACTAGAAATCAGGTCAGTAAATTATTTCGGTCAGGCATCAACAACAAAGTAATAAGTCTAAGCATTTCCAGATATGAGATCATGTCAATTACTGGTAGTCCAATATTATAACATTAGCCGCAACAAAATTAAGTTACCATTCCGGGCTTCCGGCTATATGAATAGAATTTGTACAGGTCTGTGGCAGTAAATCGAAATAACAACATTTGAAGTAAAGATCACTAAAAACAATATTTGTAGTAAAGAACACTAAAAGAAAGTTGGAAATGTGCCAAACAACTAAACACAATATTGATTTATTTACAACATAACATTTACAGCATGGCCTTCTGCAATTCCATATCCTATTATCTGGTAATTAGTACCTTTCTTGAATAGGCGGGGTTAGTGATTTTGCATTTTATTCCCTCCAACTACTGCTTAATATACTCTTGAGCCTATTTCCAGATAATTTTTGCAATGCTTTTTTGGCTCCGGCCACCTCCATTTCTACCAAATTTTGTAGATATTTACAAGCACCAGCAGCCACAAGCTTCTTTCTACAACCCTTACTCCCTCCCTCCATAATGGCCGATATCACTGCCAATGGTAACTTCTTAGGGACTGTCTCATTCTTGGGATCCAACATCTGTACCAATCTCATTACACTCTCGTCGTCCCTGATCAAATTTTTTCGATTTGATTTGACAGTCAACAGCAAAACAAGTGACTGTGTCGCCATCTCCTGCAATCCAGCCGGCTTTACTGTCTCCATTAATCTCACCAAGTAACACATACATCCGGCAATATTTAGCTTATTCCTTTCACTCATCATTGATAAATCAGCCAATAAAGAAACAGAAAGGTGCTGTAGAACTGAATTTCCACATTTTATCAATTCTGACAAATGAATCACAAAACTACTCGATAACGATAACAACTTAATGGAATCTAAAGACGAAAGAGAATAAATCGCACGTAAAACATGTTCTAACACTACCAAATCAGACACTTCATCTAACAAATGCAAAAGAGCTTGTAGCCCTTTCTCTTGCAATATCAAATCACGACAATCCTCATCCAAGGACGCCAAAACTGCTATACAATTTGCAGCTTTAGCTGGTACCGAACTTAACAATGTAACTACAATGCCCACACCCCCTTCTTCCCTCAAACAAATCCTTACCTCCTCAATTAATGCCACATTCGTAATCACCCCCAACGCGTGCGATTGTGCAACAATAGAACCATACCTACACACATCAATCAAAACCGACACACCACCATAAGCCAAAACCGCCCAAGCATTATCCGAATCAACCGTAATCGCCTCAACAGCCATCACTGCTCTTTCACTCAACAAAACCGAATTCGACTCAATAATCCTCAACAAAGGACCTAAAGCCCCTTCCTCAAACACACATTTCCTCGCTTCATCACACGCAGAAGCAAGCAACGCTACAACTAAAACCGCCTTTTCGCGTAAACAATCATCCACATTACAATCAAGCAACGAAACCAAATACCTAACATTCCCCTCTTTCGCAACCACACTCCCTGCTTTCTCATCATTTCTCAAGACCTGAATCAACGACTCCATCGCCTTGTCCTTAAACTCAATTCCCCCAATTTGCAACCTCGTAAACACATCGCGAACATAAAACCCTAGCTCTCCCAATCCACAACCACTCTCCGGCTCAACCAACACAATCGCAGACGATTCTTGCAACATACCAGACCTAGCTAACAAATCCAGGTCATCAACCTGTTTCGATATCGAATTAATCGCGATATCGAGATCACTCTGAGTCAACAGCTTCCCCGCAGTCAAAAACTCATCCGTACACTTTGTTACGAGAGTTTCGATGAGGTGGAGAGTGGAGAGGATGTTAGGGAGGAGAGAGATGAGGAGAGAGTTGTGGGAGAGAGATGAGAGGGAAGTAATCTCGGCGAGATGAGAGGAGAGAGAGGAGAGATGTGAGCGGAGGATTTGCCAGCGAGATGAGAAGTGTTTAGTGGAGAGAGATGAGGAGAGGAGGAGAGAGAGGAGAGTTGTTATTTCTGATGTCGGCGGGGGTGGTGGTGTGGCGGCGAGAGGCATTTGTGGAGGGAGAGGGAGACAACTGTTTACAGGCGCCAATTTTTTGGGGGTTGAATTGAATCACGGGGAGGTTTAGATTTGTGTGTTTTTTATACAAAGTGTTACAAGTACTAATTTTTGGTTTAAATATTAAATTTATTTTTTCAAAAGTCTATTTTTTTTTTATGAATTTTGAATTTTCGATCGTGTTTATTTTTTTAAATGGAGGTGAATCTTTGTTTTTTAAATTCTTATATAAAGGATGTAATTTGTGAATGAAGTGATATATGATGTTAACATTTTAAATTATAACTAGCATGATAGCCCGTACAAAGCACGGGCATCATTTAAATTCGTATAATTTAGTTGTTTTGATTTTTGAAATAGATTACTCGTAATTTTGGAATTTTTTATGCTATTAGGGTGGTATATTTGACAAAATATTTTTTTTTATGAACTTCTTAGCTTAAACACATATATGATCGTAACAATTTACTCAAATTTAAGAACTTATATGAATTTTTATAAATAATTTTAAAAACATAACTTAGAAAGTCTAAACAATGCATACATTTAAAAAATCTACCCTTAAGGTAATAGACTTACATGTAGATATATATTGGCAAGTACTCAAATGATAACTTTTAATATTATACTGAGAACCGAGAACTAACCTCACGTTCTTTTGTTTATACATATATTTATATATGAGAAAACTGGCCCTGAGGTTGTCCTCATACACCTCTCCTAAGGTTGTAATATAATTGCACTTATAAAATAAAGGGCCCCGCAGGGACATTTTTGTAAATGTAACTTTTTTTAGTAAATTACACAAATACCCTTAATTTTGTATGGAGATTATTTTAACCTCAGGTAGTACCCTGAGGGTGACCTCAGGCCCATGAAACCCTTTATATATACCCGCGCATTTTTATATCTCCACCTTTATCCTCCTGTCTCTTACATTTCTAGAAACGTTTTACACCTTTTTTGGTAATACACCCATGTTATCACTATCTATCCTCCACTTGTATATCTCCTTCTTCTTCATCATCGTTCATGATACATACATACATAAATGTATAGCGTGTGTGTGCGCGCGCGCATATACAGACCATCATAACTCGGTCATTTATTCGTGTCACCAAATCGATTACCATTATAGCAATAACTTACGAACACTTTTGTCACCGAGTTTCAGCCACATTCCCGATCATACTTTCGATAGCTCATTCATCTCATTTTTCTTCCTCTCACAATAAAAATGAGTATATAAATCCCCATTAATGTCGTTTTCACCCACTTTACCAGCGTCAACGCCACTACTGACACCTTCAAGCACTATCAAAATTTTAGAACTGGAAATATTTAGTAATTTTTGTTTATAATTTTTTGTATAATTTGGATTCAAATTTTGGTGATTCAAGTTGAATTTTTTGTGATTCTATTTTGAGTTTGGTGGTGTAAGTGATGGTGCACATTCAAATATAATCTACATCTCCACCTTTACATGACTACTACCATTGCTATTTCGATGATTATTTACACCGTCTTCTACACCAACATTATCAGTCACACATTCCTTCCCTCATGTCACCAGATCGATCGCTACTCTAAAAATAACTTGCGAACAGGTTTGTCACCGAATTCCAATCACATTTCTTAGCACACCTTCGATAACTCATTCATCTCATTTTTTGTCCTCTTACAGTAAATCCGATTTCCGAGTAATTGCTAAAATATCTATATTACATCAACATAGCTATACATATTAATATTATAATTATTTGTACTACATCTATAATATAGTTTATAATATTTCTGTTCTAACCCAATAACACTTTTTTTATTTAATTGACAATAATACAATATTTATATCTCCTATTAAAATAATTTAACCGATCACAAAACCATGTTTTAAATTAATATAAAGGATAGTCTTTTTATATAATTGGTCAAAAAATCATGTTGGCCTATATTAAACATAATAGATAAACAAAATAAATTTTTTAATGAAATTTTTAATTATTAGCAAGGGAGTAATATTTGATAATTTTAACTTGATTAAATCTTAAAATAAATATGGAATAGAATAAAGCATGTGAGTTGTTTGTGCATTTGTGCATGTAGTTAATGATTTTTATAATGTCATTATAAATATCTTTGGTATAGCGGTCAGAAGTGGGTACATAATTCATTCCTAAAACTTGGGTTCAATTCTCATGGCCAACATTTTTATACATTAATATAATAGAGCGGTAAACGTGTAATTTTCTAAATAGAGAGGTAAACGTGTAATTTACTAAATAGCTTAAAAAACCTTGTTGGCCTATAATAAGTATAATGGATTTATGAGTATGGTGGAAGGACTCGAACATAAGTATGTTTTTAAACCAAATTTTAAGGTATCAGAGAAAACTCGAGTATAATCTTATAGGCTTAATGTTTACGACACTAATGAGGCATATTTTGAATTTTAATTTTCGATTTGGTTAATGGGTAGTTAGATAATTCAAGAAGGATCAGGGTATTTAACATAAAAATATACTATAATTTGATATCGATTCTCTTTAATTTCATGTAGTACTTCTCATGATTGATAACTCTTGGCCACTTGGCCTTGAAATAACATGCTGCCGGATGAGACTATGACAATGTATTCCTGTATGTTGTATACAAATTAGCTTGCAATTCTAAATGTTGAAGAGAAAAGCTGCCGCAATGGACAGCCCCTTGTACATAATTTTGTTGTTGTGTTGATTTTATATGTCACCAGGATTGCAGCTAAGTGGGTCATGGGATCTCACTCTCACATTAACTCCTAGACACTGTCAAGAGTTCAACAAAGAAGCATTGCCGAAGTGTATGGAACAGAGGTTTAAGCAAGTGGTAGAAAAAAAAAAAGAACCCTGGCTGGAGTAGCTGACATGCATTAGGAGAGCACCTTTCGCTTGAGCCATCCTCTGAAATCAAACAGTCGCGAAATTCTTGATTTCACTGATGACTACGGGTGAAGAATAAGTTTTAGTTTTTGATGTATAAAATCAAATATGTAGGTATGTACAGAGGAGGATCCAAAGTATGCACAGAAGGGGCGTTTGTATACAGCCACTGAAATGAAGGTCTGAACTGTACCTGGAGCTTTAAACATTCGAGAGGTAAGTGAACACCATACTACAAACATAGAGTGATGATTAATCTTGACTTAGCAGTCTAAGGTGATTAAGCTCCATTTCGAAAGCAAATAACAACCAGTTACAAGATGGCCAATAGAAAAATTAATAAACTAATAGCCTCTTCGAAAACTTATGTTCACAGCCAACAAAATAAGTTAATCATACATTGAAAACTTCTCTGAGCGCAAATAATTCACCAATTACAGAAGAAATCAAGTTAATCATACAGGCAGTTTTGATTCATTCTAATATATGTTCAAAAATCGAAAGAAAAAATGGATTCATACTTTAAAGCCATCAATCCCAAACAGATATAGCCATCTGACTTGTAAGATTCATGTCTTGCTCTGGATATCTGGATGTCGACAAGCAGGGTAGAAAAAGTCAAGTTTGTCAGTCAAATTTACCAATACAATCCCTAGCTAGTCTTACTTTTGCCCTCATCCTGTAATCTGGCAATTGTTGGGGATGTCAAGACTTTATTCAATGTGAACAACACGGAACTGCAGGAAGTCTCCATCTCCTTGTGCACAAAAGGATTCAGGCTATCTTCGTTGATTAAAAGAAGGCTCAACACGGAACTGCAGGAAGTCTCCATCTCCTTGTGCACAAAAGGATTCAGGCTATCTTCGTTGATTAAAAGAAGGCTCTCCACACAATTAGAATCTATCCGGCTGGGAATGTTTGATACACCATCTCGAGATCTAAATTCTATAAGCTCCGAAGACTCCACATCGCACAAAAAGTATTTGGTTAAATTCCGTTCAGCAATGACAGTCTTAACCACATATTTACCATTAGATAGAAACCCTACCAGATGAGTCTGGCCAACTTCTTCCAATTTGATAACAAACTTCTTTTCCCAGGGTGATTTGGATGAGCACTTGTCTGCTAAAATCCACATGCCTAGATAACCATGACCACATCCCACCACAGCTATAGTGTCCCCATATGCTTCCATAGTAAATTCATTACGAAATCGAAGAAATTCTTCTGGCAACTTAAATTGTCGACTGGTCTCTTCTTCTAAATTAAAACACGCTACTTCTAGGTCTTGTATTTCTTGCATCTTACCTGCTACAAAATCGTATCGCCTAATATAAGTGGCCATATATGCAGTACCATCTACAAACCTGGTAGGTTGGAGAGACATAAAACCATCAAAATTAAAAAAAGCTTGAATAATCTTCCAACAATTAGTTCTCAAGCTGTAAACAGAAACAATGTATGTATGACCAACATGAGAAATCACTATCACCTTATAATCATCATCGTAATATCCAAAGCTCACTCCACCATTCATATTAAACCCCTCGCTTTCCTTAATAGATATCACAAGTTGCGGAATCTTCTTAACTTTTTTACACATTGGGTTCCACAGATATATGTTATAGCCTACACGATAGTCCTGATCCGACACACATAACAACCCGTCGCAGATTCCATGAATCCTCATTCGCCAAATACGATAATTACAATCTCTCCTAAATAAAGTTGGCGTGTTGCATAGTTTAGAATTATTAGTTGTGTCAAATAAAGATTCATGATCTGCAAGAAATGCGTACACATAGTCTTGATTATGTAGTATAAATCTGATTGTGTTTGAGGAGGATTTTTGAATGTCGAGATGGATTTTACCGAAGAAAGGACTGGTAATAATACGATGCCATGTCTTGCAAACAGACCTGAAAGGAACCAGAGACTCAACTCGAAGTCTGCAAAAGATATTTATCAATAAATCATCCGGCAAAAACCTCTGCCTTCGCTTAGAGTAAAAGGCCATTGCAGTTTTCATACGTTATTGCCCATTCTTTGTTTATATTTTATAGATTTTTTCTTGTCCTAAACCGACTTGGATTTTCTTTTGAATATGAAGTCGATCCTACTTCGAATCCAAAAGCATCTGGTGAAACTACAGAAAAAATAAACGGAACCAGTACTTTTTTTAATTTTTTTTGAATATAATGAATTGTACTTATTTTATTTAGATATTTTAAAGATAAATATGTATAAAAATGTATTTGAATGGATCGATACATGCCGGGCCGTCCTCTATGCAAGCAATACAACTTACATGGGGCCTGCATCATTAGGGACAAGTTTTCTTTTTAATTTTTTTTTTTTAAGGAATAGCTTAAAAATGAAAAAAATATTTAAACAATTAAACCTGTTAAGAAAATATTTTGTTTCTCGAGCGAAAAATTGTAAGAATACTTACTTGTAGAAGTGAAAATATTGATTGCTATGATGAAATTTTGAAGATTACGAAAGTTTGTTATCCCTAAATAAGAATTGTTGAGAGAAAATTGTTAACTGTTATGATTATAATGACTTCTACGTAATGTAGTTATTTAAATTTGTAGTTAATTAAGTCGTATCTGAACAAAGTATGCGGAATAGTGTTTAGTGTTTTTGATATTGAAAGTGTTTATAATTTTGATATTTAATACCTCGTTGGTATTACATATTTTTGGTGTGTTTGGTTGAACTAGCTGCAAGCCTTTTTATAGGCTTCAAATAACACACTTACATCATTATTTACGTATTACAAGTCTACATGCAGCCTACTATATTTTGTGGCTTTGACAAAGACCAGCCACCATTCTTTACTTGCAACTTTTGTTGAATACATTTGCAGCTTTTGTTGAATAGATTGAGTTTGAATTCTAACACTCCCCCTCAAGTTGGGAAGTCGGTGCTCCAATGCCCAACTTGCGTAAAGTCTCATCGAAGGCTTTAGTATTGACTGCTTTTGTGAGGATATCAGCTAATTGATCATTTGATCGAACAAACGGAAGTTTGATTGTCTTATCTTCCAATTTGTCCTTGATGAAATATCGGTCTATCTCGACGTGCTTCGTTCTGTCATGTTGGACAGGATTTTCTGAGATACTTATAGCTGCCTTATTGTCACAAAATAGCTTACATGCTATTTTCTGTGGAAAACCAAGTTCATTCATGAGTTTCCGAATCCATAGGATTTCAGTTATTCCTTTTGCAATTCCTCTGAATTCTGCCTCTGCACTTGATAAGGCCACCACCTTCTGTTTTTTACTTCTCCAGGTGACCAAGTTACCACCTACTAGAGTAAAGTACCCAGAAGTGGATTTCCTGCCGTCGCGATCTCCTGCCCAGTCTGCACCTGTGTAGGCAATTAGATCCAGATGATCATTTTTGGCGAAGTAAATTCCCGTGCTACTTGTACCCTTTAAGTACCTCAAAATTCTCATTACTGCTGTCATGTGTTGTACTTGTGGGAGGTGCATGAACCTGCTCACCACTCCTACAGCATAAGCTATATCTGGTCTTGTATGAGCTAAGTAAATGAGTTTTCCCACAATCTTCTGATATTGTTCTCTTTTAGCCAGTTTTGCTCCTTCAAGAATTTGAAGACCATGATTAGCAACGATCGGTGTCTCAGCTGGTTTACAGTTTAACATTCATGTTTCTACCACAAGATCAAGGATATACTTTCTCTGGTGAATGAAGATTCCTTGTTTCGACCTCAGAACTTCTATGCCAAGAAAATACTTGAGAGTCCCCAAATCTTTCATCTCAAATTCTTGAAATAGTTTTCCTTTTAAGTCAGTGATCTCTTCCTCATCATTTCCAGTGATAATCATATCATCCACATAAATTATCAAGCAAGTGATTTTATCTCCAACCCTCTTCAAGAATAGGGTGTGATCTGAGTTGCTTTGATTGTACCCAAACTTCTTCATAGCTTTTGTGAATCTTCCGAACCATGCCCTAGGGGACTGTTTTAGCCCATAAAGTGCCTTCCTCAGTCTACATCCTTCTTCATCTCCAAATTCCTGAGAATATCCTGGTGGTGCCTCCATATATACTTCTTCATCAATACTTCCGTGAAGAAAAGCATTTTTTACATCAAACTGGTATATGGGCCACTCCTTGTTTGCTGCTATTGAGAGCAAGACCCGTATTGTATCAATCTTGGCTACAGGAGAGAAAGTCTCAGAGTAGTCAATTCCATATGTCTGGGTATATCCTTTAGCCACTAGTCGTGCCTTGTATCTCTCAATTGTTCCATTTGCTCGGTATTTGATAGAGAATACCCATCTGCAACCTACCTTTTTTTTTCCTTTTGGTAGGATGCATTTTTCCCATGTTTTGTTTCTCTGTAGAGCTGAATACTCGTCCTCCATAGCTTGTTTCCACTTTTCATTTCCAAGGGCTTCCTCCACTGTTTTGGGAATGTCAGTGGAGTATACAGAGGCGGTAAAAGCCATGGCTGTGCTGGACAAGTTCTCATTGCTGATTCTCTCTACAGGATATTTAGACCGTTGGGCCTCATACTCTGGATCATACCTTCTCGGTGGAACTCCCTTGTACTTCTCGGGGGTAACTGATACCTGTTTGGAACACTATCACTAGGAAAAATATTAGTTTCAATAATAGTATCAGTTCCAGAGTTCTCAGAATTAACCTCTGCTGAGGAGAGGTCATCAGAAGGATGCTCATTAGACGAAACTGGAGTGGACATAATAGGAGATACTGATGGAGGAGATACTGATGCTTCAGGAGCAACATCGGTGGTATTACTTACTTGTGTTGTAGGATCTGGATTCATCACTTCTGGATATGTTAACCAGCTAAGGTCATCAAGGTCATCACTCAAACTCTCCCCCTGAGGACTAAGCTGGGTATAATAGTAAGACTGTTCAAAGAATTCACAGTCTAAAGTAGTGTAGATTTTGTCCTGGATAGGGTCATAACACCGATACCCCTTTTGATTAACCCCATACCCAAGAAAGACACATTTAACAGCCCTGGGTTCTAGTTTGGTGCGCACCCCTTTTTGAAGATGAACATAGACAATGCATCCAAAGACTCGAGGAGGCAAGGAATGTGAAGATGGAATTGAGACGTGTGACCCAAGAGTATTGAGGGGTGTGTTGTAATTGAGGGGTTTTGTGGGAAGGCGGTTTGTGAGATAGGTAGCAGTAGCAATAGCTTCGGGCCAGAAGTGAACAGGAACATGAGATTCGATCATAAGGGCTCGGGTGATTTCAAGAAGGGTTCTATTTTTTCGCTCAGCTACACCATTCTGTTGAGGTGTGTAAGAACATGTGGTTTGGTGGAGGAGGCCATGGTCAATAATGAACTGTTTCATGTTCAAGTTAACGTATTCCCCCCCATTGTCAGACCGTAAAATTTTTGGTTGAGCTTTGAACTGAGTACAAATCATGTGGTAGAATTTAACAAAGACATCAAACATTTCAGATTTGTGTTTTAAAAAATACACCCAGCTCATGCGAGTACAATCATCCACAAATAAAACAAAATATGAAAAATTATGAAGGGTAAAATCTGGAACTGGTCCCCATACATCAGAATGAATCAAGGCAAATGGTTGAGTACTATGAGTCATACTAGGATAGCATGAGTGATTATGGCTTTTAGCTAAAACACATGCTTCACAGTTCAAATCTATGGCAATGTTCTTTAAAGAGGGAAATAATCGTTTGAGATAACCTATGGAGGGGTGACCTAGCCGACGGTGCCACATCCAGAGTTGATGTTCCGGTGATCCATGAGCAAGCAAAGCGTTACCGTTTTGAATCACCTCATTCACATAGTATAATCCTCCTCGTTCAGTACCATGCCCAATGATCCGTCCCGTCTGAGCATCCTGCACAACACAACCAGATGATGTCATTAGAACAGTATAGTCAAGTTCCTTAGTTAACTGGCTAACAGATAAAAGCTTGTGAGTAAGACTAGGAATTAAGAGGCAGTTTTGTAAATGGATATTAGAGATAACATCCAAAGTTCCGGCCTGGGTAACGGAAATATATTCTCCGTTTGCACTTTGGATTTGGGTACGATGAGTGTTGTTGGAGGACACAATATCGGAAGAATCATAGGTCATTGTATCGGGGGCCCCACAATCAAAAAAAATCCATGGATTGGATATTTGGTTACATACTAGGCCCAAAGAATTTTTATTTCTGGTGACTCTGCTTTCACGGACTGTACCTGATGTCTGATCAGTATGTAGCGTTGTTGTGAGGGGTTTGTCATCGTTACTATCCGGACCACCTACAGCTAGGTTGGCCTTACCGCCGGTCCTGGAAATTATAGCCTTGGAGGCGCCCTTCCTCTGCTTCATGTCGTCCCACCATTCTGGATACCCGATGATTTTGAAACAACCCTCCTTGGTGTGTTTCGTACCACCACAATGGCTGCACTTGAGCTAAGTTTTATCCTCTCGTTGGAATGACGAGGATTCCGACCGATGTTTTACGAGGAGCCCACTACCAATCTCTGAAGGTTCTCGTCCCAATGATGAGTTGCTGGCCATTATGCCGCGACGGGCAATCTCCCGTCTTATGGACGCGTAGGCTGCGTCAATGGTGGGTAGTGGATCTTAATACAATATATCCCTCTTTTCTTTGTCTAGAGTATCACTTACTCCAGCCAGAAATTGGTACAATCTTTGCCTTTGTATGAAGGAATTAAATAAAGTAATGTCCTCTGCACACTTCATGGGGTTGGGCATTCTCCTGTCTATTTCCTTCCACAGAGTGTTGAGTTTACTGAAATATATTTCTATAGTGTCCCTTCCTTGTCTCATAGTTGCTGCCTTTGAACTTAGATCATAGATCTGGAGTTCGTCTCTCCCACTGCTAAGGAGAGTTTCAATTCCCTTCCATAGTTCCCGGTCAGTCTTGTAATCCAGAAATTGGTTCACAAGATCTCCATCAATATTTTCAATGATCCAAGACAAGACCATCGAGTCCTTTTGAGCCCACTGTTGGTACTCAGGGTCATCTGGTGAAACGGGATTGGTTGTGATATGGTTGAGCCGACCTCGACCACCAATAGCAATATGCATTAATTTACACCATTTGGTGTAATTAGTGAAATTTAGTTTTTCGGCAACACGCACCGTTTGTGATATTCCGGTTTCTGGGAGGTTTGGATTTTTTTGTAGTTTCTGAAATAATTGGAACATTTGTTCCATTTGTTCCATAGAGACTAACTGTGTTGTGGTTTCTGGTTGTTCAGCCATTTGTTCAGCCATTGTCTCCGGCGATGTTCGCCTCGTATGAACAGTACTGTATGAACAGTATCGTATGTATGAACAGTACCGTATGTATGAATAGTCCATATGTATGAACAGTACCGTATGTATGAACAGTACCGTATGTATGAATAGTACCGTATGTATGGATATTACCATATGTATGAATAGTACCATATGTAGGAATAGTACCGTATGTATAAACAGTACCGTATGTATGAGCGGTACCGTATGTATGAACAGTGTCTTCAGTCACTATTCATCATCTTCTTCGTTGAAAAACTTCCGGCAGCTTGTACGGCTTCGTCTGACGTCGGTTTTGAATTCGGAAGATACCTCTGGACTCGTATCAGTGAGGCCAATCTAATGGTATGCTCAAAACTAAGTTTCGACCACCTTCAAAAAACTCAAAGATTTCACCTCCTTCTGGGCTTGACAGTTTGTTCTTCTTCTGAAATGTGTTTACCTAGGATAGAACCTGTGCTCTGATACCATGAACAAAGTATGCGGAATAGTGTTTAGTGTTTTTGATATTGAAAGTGTTTATAGTTTTGATATTTAATACCTCGTTGGTATTACATATTTTTGGTGTGTTTGGTTGAACTAGCTGCAAGCCTTTTTATAGGCTCCAAATAACACACTTACATCATTATTTACGTATTACAAGTCTACATGCAGCCTACTATATTTTGTGGCTTTGACAAAGACCAGCCACCATTCTTTACTTGCAACTTTTGTTGAATACATTTGCAGCTTTTGTTGAATAGATTGAGTTTGAATTCTAACAGTATCTTCACATTTTACTATGTCATAAAAAACGGTTGAATTGGTTATGTTATAAATCGAGAAGAATATGTTCGCAAATTTTAATTTGAAACCTTGATTAATGATTTTCTTAATAAAAATGTGAGAAGAATAATTTTAAGTAACAAGTTATCATTATTTTATTGTTAGGTACTCAAATTAGTTCCCTATTTTCATCATGATTATCCTATAGCAAGAGTTTAGTATCTTTTTAATACAATTTTACTGTCTTTAATCTATTACGGGGTACTTTGTTTTTTCTCTGGACTTAGGGTTGATCCTGAATACATGAGTTTTTTTTTATAGGCAGAAATTTTATTAGAATAAGCCATAAGGCCAGACATAATACAATCACTGATACAAGTTCCACTAAACTATTACTGATACAAATTTTCACTGAATCCGGTCTTCAAAATAACTACAGCTGAACATACTTCCACTGAATTTGGTCTTCAATTTGTAGTAATGCCAAACACCGAAGGAGCAATTCCAGGATCACTGTTCAGAAATTGTGATTTAATTATAGTTGGTTTCTAGACCGCATCTATCACGATATACGGTCTAAAGACACTATAAGAAAATTAATCAGCCTTAGTTGTAATTATAGTTGGTTTAAAGATCGTATCAATCACGATAAACGATCTGAAGACACTATAAAGAAACTATAGAACCCGAGTTCTATATATAGTTGGTTTCTAGATCACATCCATCACGATTAATGACCTATAGACACTATATTAATTTAGAACCCGAGTTTTATTATAGGCGGTTTGTAGATCAAATAAGTCCATAATGACAATCTAAAGACACTATAGAGATTTAGAACCTGAGTTCAGATTATAGTTGGTTTTTAGGTCGCATACTACCACTGAATATACCACTGAATATAGAACCCGAGTTCCACTGAATGAAATGAATCCCTAGAAGCGACCTAAAGACACTATAAAAATGAACTTGAATTCTATCTAGTATCTATAGTTGGTTTTAGATTGCAACTATCATTATTAGTGATCTATAAACACTATAAAGGCTTATAGTTGGTTTCTAGATCGCATTTGTCAAGAATGACGCTCTAAAGACACTATAGATTAAGAACCAAGGTTCTAATTATAGTTGGTTTTTAGAACGCATCAAAGAAAAATGACGATCTAAATACACTATAAAAATTCTGAACCTGCAATCCCTTGTTGCTTAAAGCATCTGCCAACATTCTCACTATCCACCTCTGAAGCTTCTACGGAAACTGCCCGATCCACAAATGACGAACAACTGTTATTCCTAGCCAAGAGGGCCTCGTTAAAACCCCACAAGAGTAAAACCCTATGAGAAAAAAACTCAAGGGGGAAAAAGAGTGCCCTCTCGCCGAAATACTGATGAACCCACAAATTTGTAATAAATGTAGAACTGAGATTAAAGTTCTTGAACTGAGTCAAATGTCAATAACTGTCAGAACCACTGAGTCTTAGCTTGAACCCACCATGAGAATGAAAAAAGTCGGAGTCCCTACTTGGCCGAATTTAATCACCAATAAAGTAAAAAGGCATCATCTAATGTGTGAACTAATTTATCAAAATTTAAAGTACTCATAATTTTTGATAACCCATACCTGAGCCGTGGCCTAGTGTCTCACGGACTTACCTTTGGAAAATACCAGAGAAAAATTGACCGAGTTGAAAAAGGTTATTATTGAGTTAACTCACTGAGCTTCTTTGTCGATGTTGAACAAAAAACCACCGGCACCAGCTACTCGCATACAAAGCTCAGCAACAACATTTACAGCATGAAAACACGAGGTTTGCTCTGATTTGAGTAAACAGAGAACTAGATTTCCTATTGTTTGTCACCTTCCATTTGCTTATCTACGACAACTTCAAAATTTTTGTACTCAATTTTCACAGGCTGCACAGCATATTCTTCGGGCAAAATAGCACGCCCATTTCCCTCAAAGATTGTCCAGACAAACAATGCAAAGATTGCTCCAAGTGCGCCACACGCAGTAAAGATTAGTGCAGCAAATATTTTAGTCAAACAATCACTTATTTTCTGAACTACTGGAGCTTTCTTCCCTTCCACATGAACCTCAGGATCCAAAGGTTGCGAATGCATTAAATGTGGAACTTGGCATGAGCTAAATCCCCAAGAGTACACATTGCACAACTGTAAAGAATTTCCATTTATCGAGCCTAATCCCACAAGCACCTCTTCCTCCTTCGACATTAGTGCCATGTCAATTGAATATGAAAGAACCCGATCAACAGGCTCAATATGACCTACTTTACTCAATCTGACCTCTAATCGCTTTGAACTTGCTTCATAGTCAATCCACACTTGCAATTTCTCACCTCTTTTTAACACAAACTTAACAGAAGAAACATTACTCACTTTCACAGATACAAAACCACCAATATCATCACCATACTTAGAATCATTAGACCAATTAAAATCAACACTAAACAATCTCTCTCCGACTCCTCCGACCTCCGTGCTGCTCTCCGCCTCCTCCACCGCTATGTTCATTTCAATGTCAATGTTAGCAAGTCGGCCAGCACTATAAGGTGGTAGCCGGAATTATCCGAGTTCCGGGAACCCATCGGAAAAATCAAACTGAACAGATCGGAGATGAATTGGGTATATAATGACAGATGAGAGTAATAAGAGCAAGGAAATATGGAGCGTGGGGCAAGTGAAATCAGTTATGGAGGTGAAAAAAATGGTCAACGATGTTGTTGGTTTCCGGTGGGAGGCAAAAGTCCTTTATAAAGTTTTTTGTAATTACATATAGTTAACTATAGGATCATTAAGCACTTCTCGCCCTGAATACATGAGTTACAAAATTGACTTTGTATCGAATTTGTATTATTTGGTCCTATTTTTGAGTTTAACCAAATTGAATTTAATATGAGTCGAAAATTTTGAAATCTATCCAATTTGTCTGATCAATTCGAAAATGACATGTTTTTACCAGATTCTTTAATTAATTAATAATTTTGTTAAATTTTATATATTATAAAATTATTCATATAGAATTTAAGTGCCTCTATAGTTAGTAATAACTAGCTTAAAACCCGTGCGATGCACGGATTTTTTTTAATATTATATTAAATTTTTTAATTATTTGAATTAATTTTTTTAAAACATGATTTTTGGAGACTTAAATTTTTAAATGAGATTATATGATGATAATTATATAAATGTTATTCGTGATAATTCTAGAAAATGGGGAATTTTAGTTAAAAATTTAGAAAAGATGATGGATTTTAGTTGAAAAAGATAATCGGTTAATTATAAGTAATTATAAAATTATTTTTTATTAGATAGAATGCCCATGATATAATTGGAAAAATAGAGGATTTGGTTAGAGAAAATTAAAAAGGTAACATGTTTTTAGGTGAAAAAGGTAATTGATTAGTTTATAGTAATTATAAGTTAATTATGTTATTTTACTAAATAAATTGCTTGTAATATTTTTAGAAAAAGAGAAATTATTGTTGCCCGTGATATTTCTAGGAAAAGAGGGATTTTAATTATAAAATATAGAAAAAATGATATGTTTTAATTGAAAAAGTTAATCGATTAATTATTAGTATTATCATATTACTATTTTATTTCATATAATAGAACTGTCCTTAATATAATTGAAAAATGAGATATTTTAGTTAGAGAAAATAGAAAAGATAACGGGAAAATTAAAAAGGTGACATGTTTTAGGTGGAAAAGGTAACTGATTAGTTTATACTAATTATAATTCAATTATGTTCATTTACTAATTAAAACTGCTCCTAGTGTTTTTTAGATAATGAGAAATTAACGTTGTTCGTTATATTTTTAGAAAAAAAGGAAATTAATTAGAAAAAATAGAAAGATGATATGTTTTAGTTGAAAGATAATCGATTAATTATTAGTATTGCAATGCACGGGTTTCTTGTATTATGTTATAAATTTTATTTAATATTAAAACTATGTTTTTTATATAATCATTATTTTAATAATTTTTTAATTTTAATTTGTTATAATTTAACATACTCATGTTTACAGATTATAATAATGTTTCCTTATTATAAACAACGTATATGATTTTTAATATATTTTATTAATAATTGAAAATTTTGGTGTGATATTTTCGAGTATATATTAATGATTGTAAGATTTGTTGTAAATTAAAAAGGTAACGTGTTTTAATTAGAAAGGAAATATTAATGATTGAAAAATATGATACAATTGATCTTTTTAGGTGTTTATAACAGGTAATATCTTCAACTGAAAGTAAATATGAAAAATGCAATCGACTAATTACCATTAATTATATTATATTGTTATTTATTTTAGGTGTTACATTTTACTTGAAAATTATGGTGCGATATTTTCGGTTATATATTAATGATTGAAAGATTAATTTTAAATTAAAAAGGTAATGTGTTTTAGTTCGAAAAGAAATATTAATGATCGAAAGATATGATATAATTCATGTTTTTACGTGTTTATAAAATGTAATATCTTCAACTAAAAGTAAATATGAAAAAGACAATCGACTAATTACCGTTAATTTTATTATATTAATGTGATATATTCGGGTATATATTAATGATTATAAGATTTATTTTAAATTAAAAAGATAATGTGTTGTAGTTCGAAAGTAAATATTAATGATGGAAAGATATGATACGATTGGTGTTTTTAGGTGTTTATAAAAGGTACTCCCTCCGTCCCAGCCAGTTCTTTACATGGCGGCTGAGCACGGAGGTCAAGGATAGTGGGTGTAAAGTGGGTGTAATATTGTTAAAATAAATGAGGTAGTGGGTGTAATAGTGATTTTATTGTTAAAATAAGTGAAGTAGTGGGTGTAATAGTGATTTTATTGTTAAAATAAGTTAAGTAGTGGGTGAAATAGTGTAAAGTATTGTTAAAATAAGTGAAGTAGTGGGTGTAATAGTGTTAAAACTTACTATTTTGGGTAATGTAAAGAAATGGTGGGACGATCCAAAAAGGAAATTGTAAAGAAATGGATGGGACAGAGGGAGTAATATCTTGACTACTTACCTTTAATTATATTATGTTATTACTTATTTTAGATTGTAAGATTTGTTTTAAATTAAAAAGGTAACGTCTTTTAGACTTTTAGTTCGAAAGGAAATATTAATGATGGAAAGATATGATACGATTGATGTTTTAAGTTGTTTATAAAAGGTAGTACTTGGCTAATTATCATTAATTATATTATTTTATTACTTATTTTAGGTGTATTTTTTTTATAATGAAGGGTAAATAATTAAATTCACGAAGTACACGTATTTTAATTCGAAAGGTAATATTAATGATTGGAAGATGTGATAAAAGGTAACATCTTCAACTAAAAGTAAATATGAAAAAGGCAATCGACTAATTACCATTAATTATATAATGTTAAAATTTATTTTAGGTGTTTTAATATATATTTTTCTTTATAATGAATGGTACATAAGTAAATTCACGAAGTACCAAAAAACAGGTACCAAAAAATAGGTACCAAAACTTTCAATGTTTCGGAATTTATATAATAGTATAGATATCACATAGAAGGATTGAAATATGAAATTTTTAGCACTTAACATATTAAAAATTTATAAATCGATACTTCAAAAGTGTTTCAAAAAAAAATCGATACTTCAAAAGATTAAAAAAAATTGATTTTTAGAACAACGATTCTACAAATTTAGAATTAGGGATTAATCGAGATGTGCAAAAAATTGGTAGAAAAGGCACCGAATTATAAAAAAAAAAAAAAAAAAATTAGTCTATTGTGTATCCAGTGCCCCCACCAGAAATTCATCATGCATCTGACTGCGATGATGAAGATGGATAATAGTAGGTCTGTCAACGGGTAGAATTTGGATTGAATCATTCTAAATCCATATCCAATTCGTTAAGAACTTTCGGATTCGAATCAGATTGGATCAGGAGTCGAATATTTTTTAGGTCGATTCATATTTAATCCGCTCGGATTTCGGGTTATCGGATCGGACCTCCGATTCATTTAATAAATTTTAAAAATATATATTTTTTTAAATTTTTTAAATTTAAAAATAGTATTTTAAAATCTTTTGACAAAATAAAAATTAAAATTATGACATATACATTGACAAATCCAAATTTATATTCCAAAATAATATTAGTTATATAAAATTTTATATGTTATATATATATATATTTCACATATATATATATATATTACATAAAGGGTCCCGGTCGCTGGCCGTATGCTAATCCCATCGTACCGCGAAAACTTTCCGCGGTACGTGTACAGTACTGTTTTTGATGTGAAAACAGGGGGGCATTTTCTGCGGTACGTGCCCCGTACCGCGGTACGGTGGGATTTTTTTTTTAAATCCAAGCCATTGGATCAACGATCCAACGGCTAGGAAACCATATGCTCAGTAACAGTAGTTTGCAGACGTCTGCAATTGACCGGCTACCTTACATAAATATATAAAATATATAATAAATATAATATATTTGGATCAGATTGTTATCGGATCAGATCATTAATGAATCCGATTTTTTTTGGAAGAATCCATACTCGCTAATTTAGCTATGGATCGGATCGGATATCACATCCATCGACAGACCCAGATACTAGGACATAATTCAATACTAGGATAAAATTCTTGAAAAGTTCACTGGTGATACATTTTTTGTCTATTTGGCACAGACTTATTTTAAGTTCTTATAAACTTATTTTCGGGTAAAAATTTCATATTTTGATAAATTTTTTTATATAAGTATTTATTGTATGTTTGAGATTCTATAAATTACAGAAAAAGTTAATTTTTTCAAAAAAAGTTAGAAATCTTTAACTTTAATTTAAAATAAATTGACTTATTCTGAAAAATAAGTTTCCCAAACACCCCCTTTAATAGCTTGCTACAAGTACAACTACAGAAAAATCGAATTAAAAAGGATAAGCGATGAGCTTATTAGATATCGAATATAGGATGAGGAAAATCATGAAACTTTAAGTGTCACATCTTATGTCACATTGCGCTTCTACATCATGTTCTATTTATTTTATGATTTGATTCTTCTAAAAAACGGACAATCTTAACATTTGCCATGTTTAACGCAATTTGATAGAGCATCTCCCATGCGATAAAATTCTTAGAGCATCTTAAGGATAATAGCTAAAATTGTTGGCTATTTTGGTTGGTTATAAAAACTAGCTTTGTAATTCGTGCAAGGCACGAACATGCTCTAGATTACAAATATTTATGAATTATTCGTGATCACGCAGGATTGGATTGTTGATATCTTCGATTATTCATATCTTCGCAGCAATTGTTGGGAGGAAATAGAATTTATGCAATACCCGGTCGTGAAATGCAAATGATAATTCTGGTTAAATTAAATCTATTTATATTTTACGCTATGTTTTGTTTTGTTAAAGCAAACTTGAACGATATGTAATAAATTGTTTAAAGTTAAGATCAAAACCGTACTTCGAAATATAAATATATAGAGTTAACTTATATGGATGGATACAGAGATACATACAAGTATTAGTTACATAATAATAAATGCATACTAGTTCATATCAGTTATTATTATGTAATAAATATGTTAGTGTTACAATACCTAAATAACCTCCGAAAATTTAACATAGATATAATTAGTAGAGGTAAATATAACTTTTTATATGAATAAATTTGCTCATGGAACCCCCCCCATTTGCTCTATTAGATATATATATATATATATGTGTGTGTGTGTGTGTGTGTGTTTGTTATATTGTTTTGTGCGTTTACGTATTAAAGATGTGATTGATGAGTTTTACGATAGTTAATGTTAATACAAGTTTGTATTATATATAATTATATACGTACGCATGAAGGTTCTTTTTTTATATTGTGATATTTTTATAATATTTAATTCGTAAATAATTACAGTAGATCTAAAATGATTAATAAGATATGGTATATGTTTGTGAATATTATAGTACATTATTACATATTCACAAAAATTTATCTATGTATGTATTGATGTTTGTACATGTGTATGTATGTATAAATATGCATATTAATTATACAATAATTAATAAATTACAAATAATGAAATATTAATAGATTATACAACATAAATGTATGTATGTATGCTATATAGTATGTATGTATGTATGTATGTATATAATATTATAGTATATTATTATATATCCACAGAAATTTATATATGTATGTATTTATGTTTGTACATGTGTATGTATGTATAAATATGCATAATAATTATACAACAATTAAAAGATTACAAATAATGAAATATTAATAGATTATACAACATAAATGTATGTATATATTGTATGTATGTATGTATATATTGTATGTATGTATGTATGTATGCATGCATGCATGCATGTATGTATGCATGCATGTATGTATGTATGTACATATGCATGTATAATTAATAATTATACATTAATGTATAATTATCTACAAATATACATTATAATTAATAATTATACATTATCTGAGTTAAGCCAATTGAGATTTATCTAAATATATATATATATATATATATATATATATATATATATAGTATGTATATATGTATGTATGTAATATTATAGTATACTAGCTTAAAACCCGTGCGATGCACGGAATTTTTTTAATATTATATTAAATTTTTTTAAATACAAATTTTGGAGGCTTAAATATTTAAATGAGATGATGATCATAATTATATAAATTTTATCCGTGATATTTCTAGAAAAGGATTGATTTTAGTTAAAAAGATATAGAAAATGTGATAGGTTTTAGTTGAAAAGATAATAAGTTATTTATTAGTAATTTTAAAATTATTATTTTGTTTTATTAAATAGAATGATCGTGATATAATTGGGAAAAGAGAGGATTTAGTTAGAGAAAATTAAAAAGGTAATATGTTTTAGGTGAAAAGGGTAATTGATTAGTTTATAGTAATTATAATTTAATTATGTCATTTTACAAAATAAAATTGCTCGTAATGTTTTTAGAAAAGGAGAAATTAATGTTGCCCGTGATATTTCTAAAGAGGAATTTTAGTTAGATAATATAGGAAAACGATGATACATTTTAGCTAAAAAGGATAATAGGTTAATATTAGTATTACAATATTATTATTTAATTTTATTTTACTATAATTATAATCGGTTTAGAGTAATTATAATTTAATTGTTATTTTACTAAATAAAATGGCTTGTAGTATTTTTAGAAAATGAGAAATTAATGTTATCCATGATATTCCTAAAAAAAGGAATTTAATTAAAAAAAATAAAAAAGATGATACGTTTTTAGCTGAAAAGGTAATCGGTTAATTAATAGCATTATAATATTATGATTTTATTTTTATTAAATATAATCGTCCGTGGTATAATTTGAAAAATAGAGGTTTTAGTTAGAGAAAATAAAAAAGATAACTTGTTTTGGCTTAAAAAGGTAACCCGTGATATAATTGGGAAAAAAAAATTAGTTAGAAAAAAGAGAAAAGATAAAAAATTAATTTATTAGTTAACTGTAATTATAATTTGGTTTTTAATTAGATAAAATATAAAAGATATTATATTTTACCTGAAAAAAGAAACTGCTTAGTTATTAAAAAAAAAGGTAACATGTTTAACCTGAAAAAGGAGATTGATTAGTAAAGTAAAAATTTTACTTATATAAAATATAAAAGAAGATTTTTAAAAGGTAACACGTGATATAATTGGGAAAAGAGATATTTTAGTAGAGAAAAGAAAAAATTTTAGTTAGATAAAATATAAGTAAAATCAACATGATTAAGTAAGGGTAAATAAGTAAAATCAATAGGTACCGACCAACCAAACTTTTAATGTTTCGGCTTTTATATAATAGTATAGATTTATTAATTTAATTTAATATAATTTTAATATACTCATGTTTACGGATTATACTAATGTTTCCTTATTATAAACAACGTATACAGATTTTTAATATATTTTATTAACAATTGAAAAAAATGGTGTGATATTTTGGGGTATATATTAATGATTGTAAAATTAGTTTTAAATTAAAAAGGTAACGTGTTTTAATTCAAAAGAAAATATTAATAAAGATTAGTTTTAAATTAAAAAGTTAACGTGTTTTAATTCGAAAGGAAATATTAATGATTGGAAGATACATTGATGTTTTTATGTATTTATAAAAGGTAATATCTTCAATTAAAGTAAATGTGAAAAAAGGCAAGCGACTTCTTATCATTAATTATATTATGTTATTATTTATAATAAGTGTTTTAAAAGTATAAATATCATATATTTAATAAAGGGTAAATAAGTAAATTCACGAAGTACCAAAAAACTGGTACCAAAAAACAGGTACCAAAACTTTTAATGTTCCGGAATTTATATAATAGTATAGATTATTATATATCCAAAGAAATTTATATATGTATGTATTTATGTTTGTACATGTGTATGTATGTGTTGTGCCCAAAATCCGCCTTGGGCTTGATTTAAGGCCCATTAAGAGTACATATCCGGATTGAATGGATATTGAAGGATAGGCTGGGCTAGGTATGGATATGGTGGCCCGATATACCTTAGAGAAATGAGGATGGTGTTATCTGGATCGGGGTTCGTCCATGAAGGGGTTCGGGTGTTTGGACCTCAGTCAGGGGTACTACTATGCGGAGGCTTGACAGGGGTTCATTCAGGCGGTAGGCCTCTAGGCAGGGGTACGTGCGCGTACCCTGACGATATCCAGAAGGCAGCTCTGCAGCTTCCTAAATTATAGGAGAATGGATAAGGGACGCCCCTAACTGACTTAGGGATAAGTCCTGGACACCAGGAGCAGGTAAACAACATCTGTTAACACAGATAATCATATATTTATGAAGATATATGGTGGATAATCATGTATTTGTGGAGATAATTATGGATTTATAAAGGAGTAACCACTGGATAATCATACCAGCTGAGATAATTCATGAAATCAGTTTAGTTATGAAGGATAAAGCCTATCAGATCGTGGCTCAATCATCAAGAACTACATTGGACTTGATCCCTTATAAATATAAGGGTATGTAGGCCATTTGCAAGAGTTAGACACAACTATACACACCTCTAACACAGTTCTGGGCATCTTCTTCGATTGAGTAGGATTTACTCAGTCATAATTGCCCGGAGACCTTGCAAATTCAGTCCAAACACAGCCACAATTCCCTCTCGGTTCAAGGCAGTTGAACCCTGGTAGTCGGCGTACGAACCTGTCTTCACGCCGATTTCTACGCAATTCTCCGTTCTTCCCGCAACTACCTCCAAGAAGTGTTGTACCAAATTTCCCTCACAACATTTTTGGCGCTAGAAGGAGGGCACATTGGTTTAATCTCTAGAGGGAAGAGATGTCTCAGGATTCCGGTGACATGCATACGCCGGAGGATGAACGGAACGATTATGAAAGTGAACATAACGATGGAGCCACGAATCAAAAACTCCAGGAGAAGATTAAGAAGATGGGAAAGAAAATAAACTCTCTGGAAAAGAAGTCCGAGAAGTTGAAAAAATGGAAACAAAAGCATAGTTCCACGGACCGCAAAGTGAAAAAGAAGGTGGTTACCCCGATTCATTTGGATTTTGATAGTGATGCTGAGGAGCCTGAGAAGGAGGCCTCGAAAAAAGACTTTTCTGATGTGGAGACTGACCAGACAAATCCGGATTGGGAGGATAATGAGGAAGAGGTCCAGGAGTCACAGGGTTCACCCGCACGCAGCCTGAGTGTCTTTGACAGGCTGGGCAATAGGTTGGATAGCAAGGACCTACGCCACAAACTGGATAGAAAAAAGGATCGGTAAACAAGGAAGACCCAAGATGGGAGGTCTCAGTCGAAGGGGTCTCAAAGCCACAGGAGGGAGAAGTCTGGCCCCAAATCTGGCAAAAGTACCAAGACGGTTGAAGATGAGAGAAGCAGCAGTTCCCAGCACAACCCCAAACATGGTGAGGGTTCCACTAATGAGACTGATGAGGATGGAAGCCAATCTACCGATGGTGAAAATGAGCATTATAAGGTCAGAGATCTACGCGAAGCACTCAAGAAATTAAGGGCGGAAAAACAGTCAATGGAGGGCCTAACGGTGGCTTCACCCTTCACGAAGAAGGTGAGGGATTCACCACTCCCGGCAAAGTACCGGGGGGTAGGAGACTTAAAGTTCAGTGGAACCACTGACCCCGTTGAGTACCTTAGCCGGTTCAACACTGAAATGGAGGTCTACCAGGTCAAGGATCTGACGAAATGTCGTTTATTGGCTGCCACACTACGAGACAGTGCCCATCAGTGGTTCAAAAGGATACGTCCAAACTCAATACGGTCTTGGCGACAGATGAGTGAATTATTTGTAACTCAGTTTCGGGCTTCGGTTGCATTCGCACCCCCGGCCAATACCCTTGCAAACATCAAGCAAGATGAAAACGAAACCCTCACTGAGTATTTCAAACGCTTCAATGCAGAAGTCCCGAAGGTAAGGAAAGCCACTGATGAGACATACAAAAACTTCTTGATTGCGGGTGTACGCCCAGGGACTGACTTCTGGAAGGAGCTGCAAGGCCAGGAGCCCAAAACTTTAGCAGATTTTTATGCTAGAGCTGAAACCCACAAAGTGGTGGAAGAATCAATGGCAAAACTGAAGAAGGATCGTAGTTCTAGCAGTTGGAATAGGAGCAAGAGAAATAGATCTTACAGTCCTAAAGACAGGGGGTACAATAAGCGAACCCTCTACGGTGGAAGTTCCTCTGCTAAGGCAACCCATCACAATGAAAAGACGACACCGTTGACCGTGAATGCAACTGGTACAGGGAGAACAGTAAGCTACAAGTACCCAACTAAAAGTTACTCCCGAGGTACTGCCAAATATGCGGAGTACACCCCACTCGCTACTTCTGTTGAACATGTACTTGAGGTAGGAAGTAAGGCTGGAATGTTCAGAAAGCCTATAAAGAACGGACCCCCAGGAAGAAAGGATATAGGCCCATATTGTGCCTTTCATGATTCTAATGGACATGGGACGGCGGATTGCCGCCACTTAAAAGATCACATTGAAGACTTGATCAGAAGGGGATACCTTACGGAATTTGTGGCCCAGGAAGCAAAGAGGTATAAAGATGATAAAGCAAGTAAGGACACTGAAAGGGTGAACCCAGAGCGCACTACGAGGGCTAATAGTATACGTACTATCATAGGCGGACCCTATATTGGGGGTACGAGCATGAATGCCAGGAAAAACTACACCAGGGAAGCCAGAGGTGCACCCCTCACAAATGTATACCACTTGACCGAAAGACCCCCCAAGCTCTTTAAGGGGGAAGCCGCTGATATAACGTTCACTGAAGAGGATGCTAGGCACGTTCATCATCCCCACAATGATGCACTAGTGTACCGAGTGTTGGTGGATAACGGAAGCTCCGTGAATATTCTTGCATATAGCACTTACCAGAAAATGGGGCTGCTGGATAAGGAAATGGCTCCTTCTTATAATGAGTTATACGGTTTCACTGGGAACCCCGTGCAGATTGTTGGACGGGTGAAGCTTCCTATTACTTTGGGGGAGGAACCCCGGTCTGCCACACAGATAGCCGAGTTCATGGTGATAAACGAAGGCATCTCCTACAATGGGATATTGGGAAGACCATTACTTAAAGAAATGCGGGTGGTAACCTCAATCTATCATTTGTCTATGAAATTCCCCACTCCAGGTGGAATTGGGTGTATACAGGGATGCCAATTGGATTCTAGGGAATGCTATGGTAAGGCATTACGTGCAGCTGAGCAGTCTTGCAAACACCTGCTATTAATGGATGGGGGTCCTACTAATGAACAATGTTACCGTTACCTGGAACCAACGGAACAACAGGTGGACGAACCCCCATTTCAGAAGGGGGTGAAGTCGGTAAGGGGAACTTGTAATGCTATTATGTCCCTACAGAGTCAAGGGAAGAAACCTCACTGTGATGCTGCTTTTTCTTAGGGGAAAGACACCTATGCTAAAATGTTAATGCTAGAAGCCCCAGAATCTCGGGGTACGGAAACGGTGGAACCCCTAATCAAGAAGATGATTGAGGAGGTCCTTAATGATGATATTGAAAGTTTTGATGATGAGAATGGCTCGATGAAAATGACAAAGGCCAAATGGCCCGGAGGAAAGCTACCAGAACATGGCCAGGGGTACACTCCCTTCATATCTGGTACAGGCTACAACTATCGTAGCATAATGCCTTTTGGACTGTCGAACGCGGGATCAACCTATCAGAAGTCAATCAGCTTGATGCCAATGGCTACAGGTCCAGTCATAAAATGTGGCCATGATTTCTTGGAAAACAAAGACAAACGTCATTTGCATCTAAATATGGTGGAAGGGAATCAGGGAACTTCACAGTTGAAGCCCGAGGCCCATAAAATTAAGACTCATAAGTACCCCTACGGCGGGGTTCAGATACCACTCTTGGCTGGCGATTTGGTTTTAAGGAAACAGATGCCCAATTCAAAGACTTCAGGACATGGAATCTTTGAGGCAATCTGGGAGGGCCCTTATGTGATCACATCGGTCCTAGGGGAAGGCACTTATCACTTGGCAGGTTTGGATGGGAAACTCATCCCGGAGGCGTGGAACGCTGAATATCTTAGGAAATATTACCGGTAGTTGACTCCAGGTGATACTTATCGTAGGCCTCTTTCAGGCATAGGAGAATAAAGGTAGTTTATTAGTTATAACTACCACGATCTTAGGACCAATCGTTAGGATTTTCTTTTCTTTAGGATAATAAAGTGCTCGGGGGGTGTGAATGTACGCCTACCTGTTGAACACCTACTTTGATTTAATTGGATGTAATACAGTCAACTTGTTCATTGCTTTAATTGTTGTCTTATGTAGCGGTAATGCATGCATGCATGCTTTATGTGTTACTTGCTTTTCTTACGTGCTACGTGTGATACTTGCCTTGCTTATATGCTACATGTGTTACTTGTTTCGCCTGCGCATTGCATGTAGAGGTTACGACTGCTTGTACCTAGTTCTTCACTATAAGTATAATTATACTAAAGAACTCGGGGGGTAGTAGGTGGATACTAACCTTGGATAGGATACTGACCTCGGATAGGATAGCCTAATTTTAAAAGAAATTTAAAATTTTTCGGATTTAAATCGCATGTGGATTACGTTCGCAAGGCAGGATTGTAGCACATGGATTATGTGCTAATTGATTACACGGACTATATGGAACATGTATGGATTATACATGAATCAAGGCAGGCACATGTATGGATTATACATGAATCAAGGCAGGCACATGTATGGATTATACATGAATCAAGGCAGGAACATGTATGGATTATACATGCATCGCATGTGGATTACGTGTGAATGGGTTGGAACCCCAAGGCAGGCTGGACCTAGGGACACTAGGCCAATAAAGTTCCCCCATATTGGAGGTTCACTCGTTTGAACCCTGACCAGGCGTAACGCCGGTAAACTTCCGTGTAATCACGTTGGTGGACAACCAACCCCGTTTCGGGACTCATGTACAGCTGTGGAAGCTACGTACAAATTGACAAACGACTTCGCCACGACCCCAGGGAAACTGGGTGAGTGAAGAACGCTAAGGACTTTAGCGGTGTGAGGATATCACATTGGATTGGCAAATAGCTACACCACGACCCCAGGGAAACTGAGTGAGTGAAGTTCAACCCTTGGAAACTAACATTGATAGGAATATAACATTATTAGGAAACTAACATCGTTAGGAAGTTAACATCGTAAGGAAATCACCCGGAAAGGAATTCGGTCACATTTAGGGGTACGACAAGTGGAACACTTGTCTCCCCAGGTAAAGGTCCCTATGGAATATAGGGATAAACTTCAAGGCAAGGATTTGGAACGGATATGGGTACAGGTGGAAAACTATCCCTTCTACGGCAGGAACCCTCCTAAAAATGAGGATGCACTTGGGTAAAGAAAAATTCCTATTTTACAATCTATACATATATCTGTGTTATTTAACCACTTTGCAGGATGGCCGAACTTCTCTATCCCAGGTTCACTCCTGGTAACTCACTTGGTAATAATCCTTAAGGCAGGAAAGTCTTATGTCTAAGTCTATGGATTAATAACTGGGTGGCGTACGCCTACGGAAGGCGTGTGACTCTACACGTTGCCCAGGCTACGAAGGGTGTACCCCAAAGGCTAACCGGGGTTCATTCATCCTAACAAGGAACATGGCATGGATTTTCTACGAGGAACGTATCACGGCTTCTCTATAAGGCATGGCATAACAAGGCATCCACACATATGTGCATGTGTGTGCGCACAAGGTGGACATGCCACAGATACATATAAAGGGAAATCATGCAAGGTTCATAAACCATCTACTTAGAGTTCAAAAGAAACCAATTCAGAAGTTACGGGTACAACTTGCGAGGCCTTCCGAGGAGCCCGCACCCTCAAAATAACGAGTTCACGGCAATCAATGCCAAAAGAGTTCTTAAAAGTTCACTTAAAAAGATTGCATGGAAGAAATTACTGGATTTGCTTGGTTGGAGAGGCAGGAGGAGTCACACTAGCTGGGGGAGTCTTTACAGCTTCAAGTTCAGACGGGGTGACTTCCACCTGGGTTTTCACTGTTGAACCCCCAGCAAAAGCTTCAGTTGTCTCAATCTCTACAGCTTCCACCACACCCTTCGCAACAGTATCTACGGGCACCTCATCATCCTTGTTCAGGGGAGCTTCGGCCATGACAACTTTTGGGACCTCGAGGGTTTTCTCTTCTTTAATCAGGTTGATGGCGTCCACAGCATCTTGGCCCAGGAGTGCCCAATCCAGGTTAGGGAAGGCTTCGTATGTGGAGGCCATGTAGTCCTTGACACCGGCTTGGTATCCTGCATTATACTCTTTGTCCCCCTGACGAGAGAGAGCAACCTTATACTTAGCAGTAATACCCTGGAGGACCCTCACCTTTACTTCAAGTCTGTTTTTGTCTACAACCAGCTGTTCTTTTTCCTTATCAAGCTTGATGGCTAGGGTGTTCAGTGTCTTCCTCTCCTTCGATAAATTATTCTTCTCCTGGATCAAAACGGTCTCATTCTCCTGGAACTTCTTGTTCAAATCCAACATTTTCTTCTTATCCTCACGGTAGATCTTCACCTCGGAACGTAGCCCAATAAGTTCTTCACGGATTTTGAGGTCTCCTTTGGCAGCTTCAGCCATTTGACGGCTATATTTCAAATGTAAGAATAAGCTCTGAGCATTGGCCAAGGACATCGTGTCGACAGCTTCCTCCATGCTGATCTTATCCCACTCCCGAATTGATTGCATAGGGGTACGTTCCTTAATGGAATCAAGGAAGGCTGTGACGGAGGGGGACAAAGCAACATCAGAAGGGCTACACCCTGGATCACCCCTCAATCTTTTGCCACTTCGAGAGCCGGAAGCACCAGAGGGTTCAGAAGTTCTGTGAGAAGACCTTTTTCTGGAGAGAGTGGATTTTTCAGCAGGATCCGGGCTGGTTTTGGTGGCTGGAACAGGAATTTCTTCCTCAGGGTCTACGTTCGCCTGCTCTCTCTTTGAGACATTCTTGCTCGATCTCTTGATGAAGGAAGGAATGGGGAAAGACATCTCTGCAAACAAATGAGCATAAGATAGAAGGTGTTAGTGGCAAATGGGGGTATGGCAACAGGATATATAAACAAAGAAGATGCATCAAACAAAAATAAATGTATCAAACATGTGTATAAAGCATGCAT
Source organism: Kitagawia praeruptora (assembly GCA_037693485.1). Lineage (NCBI taxonomy): Eukaryota > Viridiplantae > Streptophyta > Magnoliopsida > Apiales > Apiaceae > Kitagawia > Kitagawia praeruptora. The sequence goes on from CM075353.1 coordinate 146,187,987, forward strand.
GGTCTATGAAAGGTAGGTACGTTCAGAGACTGGGGTACGTTCAAGAACCTGTTTCACAAAGGATTCCCTCATCAGGATTCATCTCAACAGGGGTATGAGCAACCCCCTGTGCTATAAGGGTACGTTCGCAACTGAACCCTAGGTTGATCAAGTTTTCTTTGGTTAACAAGCTGGAGCCGTCTCCTAGCTTTGCACATCTTGTCAAGGCCTTTTTAGCTCGTTCCAACTCAACTCCTTCCAGAGGAGTCTGTTCTGGCATTGCTATCATATACAAGCAAACAAAAAATATGTATATGTATAACATGGCTTCACACAGAGGTATGCTTAAAAGGATGATTACGGAACTATGAAAACAAGTAACTCACATGGGTCGAGGTTGAAGTCCTTTCTGTACTCTGGGCAATCATAACAGTATAAAAACTGTTTGTACCACCCTGACATACCTTTCTTGTTCCCTTTTATACACCGCCCCTTGTGGGAATTCCAAGTTGTAAGGTAGAAGAAGCCTGTGGTTTTTCCAGTTTCTTTGAATTGGTAGAAATAACCCAACTCACATGCTGTTAATTCAACTTGGAACATGGTATCGTAAAGGATGAACATACAAATCGCCATGCGATAAGAGTTTGGTGTTAATTGCATTGGTGAAATGCCATAAAAGTCTAGTATATCTGTGATGAAAGGATGCAGAGGTAAAGACAATCCCAACCTAAAGAATTGGGCGGATAACACAGCATTGGGAACAATTTGGTCAGGGTTGAAGTTAGAGAAATCATGGCATCTCTCATCAGGTTGGGGTGCGACAAGTGTGCACCCTGGGTTACATGCACTCAATAGGTTCTCTAGTTTCTGGCTGGTCATGATTGATTTCGTGTTGGCACAGTGCAGTAGGCTCTCGCTGGGATTAGAGGCTTCAACAGTCATAGCCTCATCATGGAGTTCATCTTCAGAGTTGGAGCAACTGGCAGACTTGGATGGTGGGAACATATGGCTTAGAGAATCACATTCCTCTCTTGGTTCAAATGTGTCAGAGCTAATGGGAGTAGGGTTCATTGGTTCACGGCTTGTGGATTTAGCTTTTATGGAAATCTGAGCTTTAATGGGGTCAAGGACTTTGATCTTTGACCGTGTGCGGCCACTAACAGTAAAGGACAGTGGTAGAAATGAGGATACCGGGCTTGGGGATGAGAATGAATTTCCTTCAAAGGTTCCCGTCTGGGGGGTAGCCTCCTTAGTCACTGAATTCTGGGACTGGGCGGAAACGGTTTGGCTGGACATCTGCAAAGGGGAAAGGCAGTGTCAGCACGAAGCGTTGGACACAAACCAACAAGGTGTCAACTCAAATAAAAAGGCAATGAAATGAAGGAAGGAATTGGAGACCCTGGGTTGTCACAGGGGTTCCATCAGGCGAACCCCACGATAAAACAGGGCTTGAACAGAAAATGTCATGGGGGGAATTTCATCAAACACCTACAGGGCATGTAAGGGACGGTAGCCCAAGTGGTCTCAGGGGTGCAGCAGTATGACCCCCAAAAGACAGGAAATCAAAATCAGGCTAAAAGCTGTAGGATCTAAAAGACGGCATGGCAAGTCTACCCAACCTGCGAACACGCTAATGGCAAGTCTAAAAACACATCTTAAGGCTCATATGATAAAAAGTGGCAAGGTTCGCAATCAAGTAAAGGGTGTATCTGTGTGTGTAGACATACATGTGTGCGAAATATGAACAGACACAATTGGAATCATCAAATGAAAACCACGAGATCTACTCAATTCGTTTATTAAGAACAACATGTGTTTACGGACAGTTTCAAACAAGGCCCAAAATACAGCATGCAAAACAAAGGAGGCACGAAAAGGCACATATAGTCGACATATTAAACATGGGGATGGCGTTGTAAGCATATTTCAGAGTGTGAAGCACATATACGTATGAACATCTATGTGGGTGTGCGCGGCGAAGCGATCAATAACAAGAAAAATGAAGACAAAAGAAAAGAGGAAAGTGGAGTACCTTTGATTCAAACGGTAGGGAGTGTCGAGAAGGAGTGTTTTGTTGAAGTTGAAACCACCGGAAGAAATCGCCTTGGAGGAGAAGAGGGGTTTTATTTTACTAGTACTTTTGTTAAAAGAGGAACAAGCGTGATTGTATGTATATATGAGTATATGGGGATACGGACGGTCTAGACACGTGGCAGTGCATGGTGGGAAGCGTGTGTTAAAGAGAGAAAAGAGGAGATAGTCATTAAAGGTTTTTTGAGAATGATATAAATTGAATGTGGACTGATGGAAGACCCGATACATGGGATTTCATGGTGAAGGTAGAGAGTTTTAGTGGAATTTAAATTATGAGCAATTTGAGTCCAGGTATGATTTTACTTATTCGGAATTTTATTCTAGGTAATTTTCTTGGTTGTTGTCATTTGGCGGAATGGATATGTTTATTAAGGTGCATAGCTTGGGGGTTCAGTGATGATACCCCGATATGAAGACGGTTGAACCCCAGGGTTCGAGTATGAAAGTACAGTCATTGGCACATGAGTTTCGTGATTGAATCCCTTGTTTCCTACAACGAGTTCGCTCACGTAGGCTTAGGGGTTCGCATGGAACGAGGGTGTGGATGAGGTACGTGCAATATAGGTTCCTCTTGCCTTCAAAGGCTGCAAGGAACCGGGGGGTAGTTGTTGTGCCCAAAATCCGCCTTGGGCTTGATTTAAGGCCCATTAAGAGTACATATCCGGATTGAATGGATATTGAAGGATAGGCTGGGCTAGGTATGGATATGGTGGCCCGATATACCTTAGAGAAATGAGGATGGTGTTATCTGGATCGGGGTTCGTCCATGAAGGGGTTCAGGTGTTTGGACCTCAGTCAGGGGTACTACTGTGCGGAGGCTTGACAGGGGTTCATTCAGGCGGTAGGCCTCTAGGCAGGGGTACGTGCGCGTACCCTGACGATATCCAGAAGGCAGCTCTGCAGCTTCCTAAATTATAGGAGAATGGATAAGGGACGCCCCTAACTGACTTAGGGATAAGTCCTGGACACCAGGAGCAGGTAAACAACATCTGTTAACACAGATAATCATATATTTATGAAGATATATGGTGGATAATCATGTATTTGTGGAGATAATTATGGATTTATAAAGGAGTAACCACTGGATAATCATACCAGCTGAGATAATTCATGAAATCAGTTTAGTTATGAAGGATAAAGCCTATCAGATCGTGGCTCAATCATCAAGAACTACATTGGACTTGATCCCTTATAAATATAAGGGTATGTAGGCCATTTGCAAGAGTTAGACACAACTATACACACCTCTAACACAGTTCTGGGCATCTTCTTCGATTGAGTAGGATTTACTCAGTCATAATTGCCCGGAGACCTTGCAAATTCAGTCCAAACACAGCCACAATTCCCTCTCGGTTCAAGGCAGTTGAACCCTGGTAGTCGGCGTACGAACCTGTCTTCACGCCGATTTCTACGCAATTCTCCGTTCTTCCCGCAACTACCTCCAAGAAGTGTTGTACCAAATTTCCCTCACAACAGTATGTATGTATAAATATGCATATTAATTATAAACAATTAATAGATTACAAATGATGAAATATTAATAGATTATACAACATAAATATATGTATGTATGTATGTTTGTATGTATGTTATATAGTATGTATGTATAGTATATTATTATATATCCACAGAAATTGATATATGTATGTATTTATGTTTGTACATGTGTATGTATGTATAAATATGCATATTAATTATACAACAATTAATATATAGATTCAAAACAATAAAATATTAATAGATTTTATAACATAAATGTATGTATGTATGTATGTATACGTATGCATGTATAATCAATAATTATGTAAGTATGTATGGATGTATGTATGTATATATGTACGTATGAATGTAAGTATGTATGTATGTGTGTATGTACGTATGCATGTATGTATGTATGTATGTATGTATGTATGTATGTATGTATGTGTGTATGTATGTATGTATGTATATGTATATGTATAATTATTGGGATTATACATTATACAAATATGTATGTATGTTACTAATGATTTTTAATATTAATTCAAATGTTCACATAACTTAACTGGTTATGGTGTTGCATTAATTATGCAAGGTCATGGGTTCAAATCCTTTGAATAACATTATTTTTACAAATATTTAGAGTTAGGTTTGGAGTGAGGTTCGGAAGTGCCGAGCCTATGAATTAATTTGCTCAGGGAAACCCCTTGTTGGTGTATTAGATTTACTAGCATTTTGCCCGTACTTCGTACACGGCACCTTATTTATTTTAAAACGACAATAGCAAAATTTTTACAAATTTGATTATTTTCTTAGAAAGATATTCTATGCATTTATATGAATATTGAATTCTTAAAAAAATATTCTATACAGTTATATAAGTATTTAATAAAATAGTGATATGCAAAAATTTATATAAAGAGTAGCATACAAATCTATATAAAATTTATATAGTGGTAGACGATGCAATTCTTTTTCTAAAATTATGCACCAACTCGCAAGTGTAATTTGAATAATTTTTTAAATCACGATTGCACCACACCAAATTTCAGAATGCATAATTTACAACATAGATGTGATGTAATACGATACTTTTTACAGGATTTACACATTTAGAAGTTATTTAAATTATTGACAATTATATCTCAACATATTATTATTTATTTGCCAGTTGTTCAACATTCAACTTCAAATATTAGATTTCACTAATAAAGCATTCTCAACAATGTGTTCCAATAATCTGCAGTCAACTACTTCCAACATTTTGAGTTGTTGGAGTTCTCGGAAGACAGAGCATTTGAAAAGAGAAGAGAGTCCACAATTAACAATTCTCACTTCTGTTAAAGCCGGCAAATTGCATTCATAATTTGTGCTGTAGGCAAAGCTTTTGAGCTTTGGTAAATTGTAAAGAAGAAACGATGAGAGTCGAGAAAGTGTGATAATTGTAACGACCCGAAAAATTATGTGTAATTTATTATATTAAAAAATATTTTTAGTTGATTTTAATGTGTGTTAGTTTATTTTTAATGCATTTAAACGCGTTATGATTTTTATAAAATAGGAAAATTATCCCATACGTGTTATGTGACTTCTGTGTATCATAGAATATTTTATTCTATTTTTCTGTAATTTTTATATTTTTAGAATACAGTTATTTTGCATTTTAAATTCCGGCCCCCAGCCCCTGTATTGGATTCGAGGCCCTGTTTCTCATAAAATTATTTTCATATAATAATGGGATGTTCAAAAATGTATTATGTTGTAATTTTTGTAAAATTCATAATTTTTGGGGAATTTTGGCATTTATATTATATTCGTTTAAAAATAAAAATTTTACATTTTTATCCCATAAAAATTATTTTTAAGGCCTAATAATTTTAATTGGGGGCTAAAAATATTTTTGGGGTATTAATTTTTGATTAATATAAATAGAAATCAGATTTAATTTTTTTAATTAATAAATCATAAAAATCAGTTTTTATATATATATAAATAATATTTTCTCTCTCCTGTTCTTGAGGATCAAAGCTGAATTTGAAAGTGTTATAGACATCTGATTTTGGCGATCTTGTAGTTGAATCGAAGCTCTCAACATCTAGTTTCATAATCTACAATCAGTTTTCGTGTTGGGTAAATTTCTGATATTATATTAATTTTCTTTTGAATCTGCAAAATTAAGGTTCTTCATTAATTTGGGGCTTTTTGATTCTTTGATTTTCCGGTTGAATTGATTGTTTGTATAGCTTCATAATGATTCCAGGAGTTCAATTCCATGCTAAATTTCATCGTTATATTGCTAGTTTGTTCAATTCGAAAATTAGGGTTCTTGAGCATAATTTGGGGCTTTTTGATTTAGTGATTTTCCGGTTGTTTTGGTGATTGATATAGCTTCATATGATCATTTGGAGTCGATTTATGTGGTCAATTGTATCATTATATTGCCGGATTGTGATATTCGAGTTTTAAGTTTATTTAGTTTCTTTAATCGATTCGTTCGTGATATCTGTTAATGGTTCGTGTTAGAGGTGTTAGGGGTTATATTATACGTGTTCATAGCTTCATTTTGGGATATAGAACACTCGATTTGGTGTCCGATTTGTTGAAAAACGAATATTGGCCGGATAATTTTCTTGAGCTCGCCGGATTTTGTAATTGGTGGGTTGTTTTGGTCGGATTTTGTGATGTTATTGTTGTGTGGTTATTGCCCGGTTGATGGTCAACGATTTTGTGTTGTTTTGGTATCGATTCGGAGAGCAAAGGAGGATCACCGGAGTGTTTATGGTCGCCAGAAAATTTCCGGATTCCGGCGAACCTCCATTAATGGTGGTTGAGTGTTCTTGGTGTTCTTGGTGATGAATGTGTGGAGATGGTGATGAATAGTGCTATTTGATCCCTTTTTTCTGTAAAACTTTTCAGAAAAATGTTTTTGGGTCATATTTTTATAAAAATTTTCTAAAATTCAGAATTCTTTTATGTATTATTATTTTAATTTCTAAAAATTAAATTTAATTAGTTAATTATTTTTAAATAATAATTTAATTGATTTAATTAATTGGTTAATTCATTTTAATTGATTAATTATATTAATTAATTATTATTTAAATATATAATTGACTTAATTGAATTTAAATCTTTTTATTATAAAAGATTTATTATTTTTATGAGTTGATTAATAAATAATTAATTTGAATATTCAATTAATTTAATTATTAATTGAATTATTCTTATTAATTGCGTATTAATTAAACCGTTTGTCCGTTTTCAACGAGAAAGGTATTTCTGGAATCAGAAAAATGACCCGGTTCTTATAAAAATAGTTTTAAGTTAAAACTCAACTTTTAAATTTGGATCGACTTTTTACCAAACCTTTTTATTGAGTCGGTTATATCCGATAATTAGGGTTTTGACCGTTTTCTGTTTTAAAAATATTAGATAAAATCTTTTTATGATCTGATCAAACGTGCTATGTGATTATGTGAATTGCGTGTTATTATTCTTTGATTATCTATTAGTGATTTGTACATATTCTATGAATAATTTGAGTGCTCTTTTATTTGTGAGCCGTATATGCTATGTGTTAATTGGTTATGTGATAGGTATATATGTATTTAATTCGAGGATTAATGATTATCTCTAGGGTTAATTATTGTCTTGAGGATTAATGACTTATTTCGAGGATTAATTGTTATCTCGAGGATTAATCGTGTCTTGAGGATTAATTGATTTTCATGTTTCTTTATTGAGGAATAAGATAAATGTTTTGAGGATTATTTATAGATTGAGTTGGACTAAGTTGAATGCATAAATGTTTAATTCGAGGATTAATTGGTAAATATTGACTTAGGAATGTCAGCGGAGTTAAGTTGGTATGAGACGAAGAAAGTTGGAGATGGATGCAGTATTGTGTGGATTGTAATAAAGAAGGTTGGAGATGAAAGTATTGTTTGTGGAATTGCTGGTTTACTTGCGAGGTGTTTTAACACCGGGAAAATGCCTATATTCAAAGGGGACATTTCCAATTATTTTCTTCTGGCAGAGATATTGGTAAGCATGGTTAATACGTTCGAATTGAGTTTATAATCGTTTACAAAATATCAGAATCTCGTCTAGAGGCTGAAGTATTGTCTGGGGTGTGACTATAGAAGTAGACGCGCAGGCTCGATGTCAACGGATCAGACTCGTGGCAATCGCAAGAGCGTCAAACCAACGAATGATTGAAATAGAAGATTGTGATGCCGTAAGATAGTTGTAATACTTCGGTGTTACGCAACAGCTAAGGACCAGAGGCAAGTATTTTCTTGATCATCTTAAACACTGTTTATTTTATGTTTCATTGATTCATATCATGACGAATAGCTATTGTTCAGAGCTATTTGTGATTCTTAAATGTTTTTGTGCGAACAAAGTTGCTTGATATTGGTATCCTTGATGTGGGGAAATGGTTTAAGATAAACTCTTCATATCCTTATTATCGTAGTAAATAGTAAGGATGTGAACTGTATGTGAAACTAAGCATTTCCTGTTGAATTCGGAAATTGCTCTATTGGATTGGAAAAATGGTAAAGCATAGGAGGCCATGATTGCTATCATGGTCCAGCAAAATATTTATTGGAAAGCGTAGGAGGCCATGGTTGCTACCATGGTCCAGCAATATTTAAGGAGGATATGGTAACCATTCCATCTTCCTATAGGCTAACATTACTTGCCTATTTTGGTACCACAGAAATCCTTGTTATACCTACGGGTATAGGAATGTACCGGTAGTTATAAAGGGGTCCCATTGCTTAAGAACCTGATCAGGGGGCAATGGTGTTTCAGTAAAGTGTATCCAATCCATATCGCCAGAATGGCTATTATATATTGTGAATTGGCAGATGATTCATTTTTATGACATGCCAAATGATTTCAGTTATGATGTGAATTATATCACAGTTGTTGATTCAGTTTCTCTATAAACTGTTATACATTTCAGTTGATTTTTATGCCCCACTAATCCTGGTTTTATATCAAAATTTTTATACGCTTGCTGAGCATTTCTTTCGCTCATACTTGCTGTTGTAAATTCTAACATTTCATTAAAGTAGTTTGGCGAGACTTATCCGCACAGTTCAGAAAGAGAAGGAGTGTGATGCTATTCCGAAGATGACTTGGCTCAGGATGTCTGGATTTAGTGTAAGATCTATTTTATATCATTGAGTTCTAATATTTATTATTATTAATATTATTATGTAATGGTCTAGTTAGCCTGGCGTACTTCTTATCGAAGTTACACCAGTGGTTTAAGATTTGATCAAAGAGAATGTGGTAAAGAAGGAATGTTTTTTTTATCTAATGGAATTTGGATTCTTGTTTCTAGCCCTATAACCTAAAAAGATCTTGGTATGTTGGGGTCACAGATGTTATATTTCCAGTGTTGGACAATCACAAGTGAATGATTATTATTAAACAGATGTTTTATTTTGAGGATTTTCGCGTGACAACCAAATCTCCTGACCCCGGATTTGGGGGGTGTCACAATAATCCTGCCATTACTAACAGAAGTTTCATCACCCCTGACATCCTCAAAGATGCCTTCCAACAATCCACAATCAGATACTTATAATTTTTCAAGTTGTTTGAATACATAGCGCTTGTAAAGAGTATTAGGAAATACACAGGCACGAACTAACACTCTAGTTAAAAGTGACATGGAACTCGCATTATGGGTAAAAAATAGGCACGAAATCGACTAAAAACTGAAAACCCATATCAAAACCAACCATAAATCTCTCAATCTTAAACACCCATTTGCTTAAATGTCAAAACTAAAACCATTTCAATCAAATACTCTCTCAAATGCTCACCTCTGGCTCTGTTCTTTTACAGATTATTCACATGATATCAGTGAGTGTAAATATATGATGACTACTGTAGGTTTTCCATATAAAAGAAAACAGAGTGCTTATACAATTTATCACAGAGGTTTATCATCTCCGGAGGGCCTCTGATTATGTTTGATATTTCCTCATCAGTTAGTTTAACCACCTTTCCCCAAACTATCTGGACTATTTATAGTGCTTGACAGATCTTCTCAGCAGGTCCTACTTTTGGTCCAGGATGTACTGTAGTGAAGAAATGTTAGTTTTTTGAGGGACACTCCAAAATTTAGACATCAACTCATCAAGGCCGCAAAAATAAAATACACAAGTTCATTTTCTTATCAGTAATTTCTGCAGGTAAAAAACTTAATGAGTCCATTTATCATAATATTTTTCACATATCGAAAGGTTTGAAGGAAAAAAAAACAAAATGCAAGTAAAGGAGAAAACAATATTATTGTTTGTAGATTATAATTATGAAGAACTTGTAATAAGCAATAAATTCACAAAGTAGTCCCTGAATTTTTTAATGTTACAAAAGGCAATAATCTATAGATTATAATTAATGTTACCTTCTGCAAATACCTACAATCTCTACGATTTGTGTTAACTTAATCAAATGTATTCTAAGTTTCTTGCTCTCTATTTCTGTTTCTAGCCTAAAAAGTGAAGAATGTCGTAGATTTAGTACATTGAGCTTGGATATTACAGGAGAGGAATCAGCCTATATTACAAGAGAGGAATCAGCCTATCTACGATGTATTTGATAGGGCCTTTTAAATATGCTACCAAGATCCTACTGCCTTTAATAAAAACATAAGAGCCACCCTTTCAGTTTCAAGCGTGAGAATATATGTAAGAACTTAGTCCAAAAAATCTAGAGCAACACACTATCAGCTCTTCAGGGGTTTTAATTGTGAAGTTCTATATTAGATTATGTTGTATTATATTCAACCTGGTATTCTTTAGCTATTTTCTTTCCGACTTTAAACTTTACTTCACCAGTAGAAGTTAACAGAGAGCTTGTCAAAAAATCGACAAAAAAGGAAAACAAAATCCAAATGTTAAGCACTGGAGTTTGACCCTAAAAACATTTAAATGAAATAATCCAAGAACCACTGCAGTAATCATGTCTGTTCAAAGCTTAGGGTAAAAATGTAAAGATATCCAAGCATGTTACTATCATTGATACATATGTACAGAAAACATGCATTCTGCCCAAATCATCTAAAGCATCCTCAAGCTCAATATAATCATATTATAACTGTAAACAATAAGAAAGTGTAATATTTGATTCTTTAATTTTAGCATAATTTTCACGTTAAATCGATAAGAGGAATTTATGGTCAAACTTCACTATTTTGCCATCTTGCCACAAAGAAGCTCGCCAAACACACATAGTATAAATAATAAGGAAAATTGTCCTATACCAAAAAATTAAAATATCGAATGAAATAACGCCCCATTTAGTGATATTTAAGCAATATACCAGTGTTTCGCACGTGGTGTTTTTCATTCAAGCATTTTTTTAATTAAAGTAACAAATATTGTTCTAATCTTATATGTCATATTCAAGATGAAGCAGTATAAACATAAATAAACCCCATTTAATGATCTTTTCTGTATCAAGACGAAGAAAAATATATAAGAATTTACCAAATATGTTTAAAGCGTGTCGTTCATGCCACACAAATTTAATACTTGGAATCGCAACCCTACAAATGATGAAAATATTTTAGTTATCATCATGCCCTCTATAAAAAATGACGAAGATCCACATTGAAATCGCAAAAACTGAAACTCGATAAAAAGAACTGAATTAAAATTATGTATGAAACAATGACAATATCCTGAAAATACAAATTTTACACCAGTCAAATGATTCTTAAATCCAGTTAAATCTAATTTTTCTGCAAAGTACATATAAATAATCTCCAAATTACTACTATATATAATTACTTCAACAATAATGAGGCTAATTATTTATGGACAATTTACAAAGAATCATATATTTCTATTTATTTAATGAAAATTGAATTCAATAATAATAAGGCTACTATATTAAAGAAAATTAAACCTCTTAGGGTGTCCCGACAATATTCAAATGTGATCTGAGTTTGATACTAAAATTAAATTTGAAGTAGATCATTACAATCTACTTTAATGACTTACGGAGTAAAATACTTGCAAAGCTATAAAGAAGGCTCTCTATTGTTGATACTGCGAAAGTTAGTTGCAACAAAAACTCCTAGTTAGAAATTTTACATTAGAAACTTTATAATACCAATCAAATTAAAATTAAAAGATACCGTCAAAATGATCGAAATTAGTAAGATTGTCAAATATAGAAGAAATGGTCAAATTTTGAAGAACATGGATATCTTTTGCTACCTTCTTCTGCATGTTAGTATTAGTAATCCAAAGAAGCATTTTGTACTCGTTAGCCTAAGTTAGTTTGTAGTTAGGGACACCTGCATATATGCATAATACATGTCATATGCCTTAGACCAAACCAAGTTGTCTGAAACAAATTAGTATAAGCCTGTTATATATCGTACCATAATCTGATAATTAGCTCTTCTAAACAATAATCTTGCTAATTAAACATGTAATGACACATCACGCAACAATAATAGTAGTTTCTCTAAGTCCTTTGTGTAATGACACATCACGCAACAACCAAATGAACGTGGAGAAAATGTAGCAAAAATGGTAAACCAAGTAGTGATTCTAGTGAATAACCGTGTCTTAAAAAAATCAAAAGTTTTAGGGAAATATAAATATCTATTCAAAAAATTAATATGCCAATTTCGGAGGACTCTCATAATCAGAATTTTGATAAACCATCTAACCATTTTTGCTTATTTTCAATAAACACAATCATGTTAAACAGACGCAAGATCTGTGACGGAGGTTATTCTTTGGCAACTCTTATTTGAAAATAGGAAGAAATTAATGATACACAATAAGCTTGATATTGTACCTTTGGGAATACGTATGATCCGGAAACGCGAATAGAGAAGCTTTGTGTACAGCTATACTCCTACAATACTTACAATTACACAAACGAAAAGACTTTGGAGCAGAATAATACACAATAATTTTAATATTGTACCTTCGGAAATACATATGATCCGGAAATGCGAATATAGAAGCTTTGTGTATAGATATACTCCTGCAATACTTGCTGTTGTGACCAAAATCTTGCATGGGTCAGATTTAGGCCCATTGAGGGTTTAGGGTCCAATCCGTAGATGAATTAGATGATCAGTGAGGCTTCCAAGGGCCCATGGCAGCCCATGAGTGCTATTCTAGAAGGATCATTGATAGATACAAGGCCTAGGGACCCAGGAACTAGCTTCCCTTGACTAAATCCCTAGCTCCCAGCTGTTATTATAAGGCTCCCGGATATTAGGCTTCCATAGTCAGCCTACCGCAGGGGCTACCATGAGGTAAATATTAAGTAAGCATAAGGCTTAGGATCCCAGGGCATGATCCCTTAAGGATAACCTCCAGCCCATAATTACTATAGCAAGGTAATTAGGACAGCCACCAGATAGGGCTTCCAGTACGGTTACCACAGTCAGCCAACAGGGCTACCGGAGCCTAGCTATCGGCGGTACCCCAGCTTCCCCGGAAGCCTGGCAGAGATACAGATTCGGATAAGGATAGCCTCCTATCTTTTAGGAGCACGTCTCTACAACCAATATACACTTCTTAACAGATAATTACACGATTATTCAGAGATATACATCATTATTACTTGATAAATCACATATTCATGAGATAAACATCAGTGGATAGGCTTCCAACAGTCCTAGTACGGCTTGGAAACCTCATAACTACATCACAATCAGTTGATATACATAAATATCAATCATTATCTCATCAGATACGAGATAACTCATCACAAATAACCAAACTTATCAATCAAGAACTACATACGGGCTTGATCCACTATAAATAGTGGTATGTAGGCAGTTTGCGGGATCTTCTTCGACACTTTACACTCCTTGAGTAGCTAGAGCACGTGCACTCTTGTGTGACACAGTCAAATTAGGGTTCTTGGTAGGCCAACACATCGACATTGTACGGTACTTGAGCTCTAATTCCCGTAGATTCAGCCCCAATCATCACCAAAACACCTTCCCGTGTTCTTCGGTAACCCCTAGCCGTGAGCCTTCCCGGGAGGCTAGCCATAAATCTATAGTTGTGAGCCTTTCTGGGCAGTTATACGATTCCGTATTCAACGGCGCTATTCCAGCAACGACCTCCCCGTAGTTGTGCTAAAATCCTCCCACAACACTTGCAATTACACAAATGAAAAGACTTTCGAGCAGAATTTTAGAATTTCTGAATAAATAATAAATAACATAGCAAAAACTTGAACTATGAAAAATTCACAATATTACATGGCCACAGAAATAAAATAGAATGATGTTGGTCAGCGGTCACCTACTTTTCACTATTAACTATTGCATAAAAATAATAAGATGGTCACTTTATTAGCAGAACTTTTGATGCCAAAAACTACTAAGGGATTAAAGTTTTAACAACAATAAAAAGCCACTCCAGAATATCATATTATAAGAAAGAACTTATATTGCTAGCTGACCTAATTAATGTAATATCATACTAATTTTAAGTTGTATTGTTTATCAAATACAAAGATTAACGGTAACACACTTGATTAATTGAACACTTCATACTTGTTATGCAAATGAAGAATGTTACAAATTTGACAAAAAAAATCATCATCAAAGCAGGTGGACTCAAAAACTATGAATGTCAAAGAAATCAAAATATTAGCAACGAATTTATAAGTAACCCGAAAATCACATTAAAAGACATAGGGGAAAAAAGATAATCATAAATACTGCATACCTTTTGGCCTTCTTATCCTAGTTAAGTTGGATCTTTGCCATAAAATATGTGGATTTATTAGCACAGGCAAAAAAATGATTTTAGAGATATCCCGGTATGTAATCAATAACAATTCTAACCCGATCATACGTTTGTAGAAAGAAAATGAGAGAATTCTGCAGGCTGCAACCCTCAATTCAGTTCCATTAATACACAAATTCAGTCTGCAAAATACATATTTCTATATCATCAACTCACTTCAATACATACACCGTGATTATATGAAAATAAGAACCAAAAAATGTGTTATTTGAAATGATTACTTGATTTTGGAACAATGCGATTATATAAAAATAAGAACAGTGAAGAACACAAAGAAATTTTACCTAATTTTAGGATATCCTTTAAAGCTATCCAGATTTATGACCATTCGTGTTTGAATTAAGGTCACTCCCGATTCAAAATTTAAAATGATATTGAAAATAAGAAATGATATAGATAGAGGAGGATGCGGTACCCGCTTGATATATTTTTCCTATGAATCTCTGATCTTTAATTTGTTCCGGGTATAACCTGGTAGATATGGGTTGATCCAGTGATTGTACACGACAATAGGTTCTGCACTCACTGTGCTTGCAGGTGGAGCAGATGTACTTACCGCCTCCTGCTTTGCCTACCAAAGGGTCTTGAGTCTCGTCGTGTTGCACAGCCCCTGCGGGGCCAGACAGGGTGAGAGGGATACGGAAGACGCGGGGCCAGACGGGGTGAGAGAGATATGGAAGATTGACTCGAGTAAGTCACTAAACACTAACTTCATTCAAATCAAACTCAAGATTCCAAATACCCGATCAAAACTAAAATCTGAACTTGAATTTCAATTCCTTTTTAAACTGAAATTTGATTACAATAAATAACAAATCCAAACATAATCAAAAGAGTCTACTACGTATATATTCTTGTAATTTGAGTCGATCACACCACATAAACTAAGCAATCAAACAACACAACAACGATAGTATTGATGGATGATACCTTTAGCAGAAGGAAGCTCTTTTCCGTCTTTCTGGTAGTACTCCATTATGGACATAAACGACCTCCCTTTAAACTCTCCCCAACTGACCCTCCTCTTAGCCGATAACTACACATAATCACAAGCAAACAAACAATTCATGTAACCAATATACATAAACATAACAAATTAGCCTGAAATCTTGAATGCCTACCGAGAGAGAGAGATACGCATAATACTACGTTTGAGATGCTGAAACCCAATTGTGAAAGAAGGGGAGAAAGATATTGCAGCAATTGTGAAAGAAGGGGAGAAAGATACTGTATAATTGATTGTAAAATGAGTAATTGATTGTATATGCAGCCATAAGAAAGTAATTGAGTGTATAATTGATTGTATATGCAGATGATTGTTGAATATAAGGAAAACCTGCAGCCATGTATGATATTATGTCTGTAAATTAGAGTAACAGTCACCAGAAAAAAATAACCCGAACACCTCTATATGGATTAAAATATGGATATCCATTAACCCGTTAATCCGATCAAAAAGTAAAATGACTAAAAAGCCTATGTAAAAAAATTGGATAATATTGATTTCAAAGGGTAATTGGTGTAATTTAAACGTAAAAGGACTAAAAAGCCTATGTAAAAAAATTTAATAATATTGATTTCAAAGGGTAATTGGTGTAATTTAAACGTAAAAGGACTAAAAAGCCTATATAAAAAAATTGAATAATATTGATTTCAAAGGGTAATTGGTGTAATTTGATTAAATCCTTCACTAAGCATCATTAAGAATATATTGATAATAGATAATAGATTATATCATATTTTTGCTAAGGATGAAGATATGTCCTCCAATTTTATTATCAATAATTTATGTTAGGTAAAATTATACACAAGTGATTCATTGGTTCAACAAATATAGCCTACCAAATATGGTTGCCTATATTTTTTTACTAAAAAGAGCATCTCCAATGGTAAAACCTGTTAGTTAAATTCATCTATGTGTCACCTACATGGCATCTATGTGGCACATTTTAGATATTAGGTAAAAATTCAATACTCCAACCATTATCCCTTACCAAAAAAATATAGATAACTAAAATTGGGCTAGCTACATTTATAAAACCTCTAAATCTATTAGGTATAATTTTAGATAATATAATTATACATAAGAGCATCTCCAAGGGTGAAATCTAAATTTGTTAGCTATAATGCTTATCTAAATGGATTATACAATTTTTTTTGCTAACAATGCAAATATACACTCCAATGGTGTTATGTATAATTATGATAAGCTAAAATTATACCTAAAAGTTTTTTTAGTTCAACAAATATATTGAATCATACATGGTTATCTATATTTTTTTTGCTAATGGGTGATGGTTGGAGTGCAATATTTTTTACATATCATCTAAAAGGGCCACCTAGATCACACATGGGGTGACACATAGATATTTTAGCTAATAATTTTCTACCCTTGGAGAT
Source organism: Kitagawia praeruptora (assembly GCA_037693485.1). Taxonomy (NCBI): domain Eukaryota; kingdom Viridiplantae; phylum Streptophyta; class Magnoliopsida; order Apiales; family Apiaceae; genus Kitagawia; species Kitagawia praeruptora. Next base: position 146,204,762 of record CM075353.1, read on the forward strand.
GCTCTAATACCATTAGAGTAAACCTAGAACCTCTTAGCTATAATTTTAGATAATTATCAATATATTATATTATAGCTAACAAATATACATAACACCCTTGGAGAGTTGGAGATGCTCTAAGGGTTTGATGGTTGGAGTGCTAAATTTTTACATAATATCTAAAAAGTGCCACCTAGATGCCACATAGATGATTTTAGCTAATAACATCTTCAATGGTAAAATGTAAAATAGTTGGCTAAAATGATTGGATATAATAATTATGTAAAATTTTAGCTAAGAGGAACAATATGCACTCTAATGCTATTATCTATAATTATAATTATGTAAAATTATACGTAAGAAGTTTTTTGGTTCAACAAATATAGTCAGCCATAAAAACAATGGAAGAAGTTTGAAAAGAACGAGCCATATGTGGTTATCTATATTTTTTGTTAAAGGAAAAGAGGGTTGGAGCGTCTCAATTTTTAGATATTTCTAAAAGTGTCACATGTATGCCATCTAGATGCCATATTAATAATTTACAGTAGCTAAGAGTTTCTTAGTATTGGAGCATTGGAGATGTTCTTAATTCACGTGTTAGTACAAAATCAATCGAAAGAATAATATTCCTAATCAATTCAAACAGAAATAAGCGAATGCATTCCTACAAACAGCATCATGGCTACAAGAACCAAATTCAACACCCCCTGTAGAAATAAAAACACATCTCATATAAAAACCATAAGTATATATTACAATGCTATAATACTCTGAATATGAACGAGAATTCAATACAAGGTCATCCTTGTATTCATGTTAATTTAGTGCTTTTTTCGTATAATAATCTTTTCCTCAGCTATGCAAATTATTCAGAGGAAGTACGATTATACAATGTAAACAACTTAGAACTAGTGCAGGAAGACCACGGATTAACAAAAGAAGAATCCAGGCTATCTTCATTGAGTAGAAGGAGGCTCTCCACACTGTTAGAAACAAAGTTACTCAAGTATCCAGGATTAGTACCATCGTGAGGTTTTAAATTTATCAGTTTCTGGGATCCCGGGTCGTACAAAAACTACATATATGTTGGACCATCAAGCCCACTTTGCTTTTATATATAAATTTATCTAGATTGTATTATTAGCCGCGAGCGGTTGACACACCGGGAGCAGCTACAAAACCCTCGTCAATTAATTTATCCATCTCTCTCTCTCTCTCTCTCTCTCTCTCTCTCTCTGCCAGTTACAAGATGCAATATCAAGCATTTAAGAGCAGCAGTGTTGATTATAAGCCATCTCCTATTGTAGCTCTAGCTACTAGTCCCGATGATTTTAGAGTCGCCGCCGCTCGTGAAGACGGCTCACTTGAGATTTGGCTCGTCTCTCCCGGCGCCGTCGGCTGGCACTGCCAGCTGGTATGTATTTACCTCATTTTTCTTAATTAATTATAATCAATATCTGTGTTTGAGTAATTGAGCTTGATTTTGTGTTCTTTTGTTGTAGACGATTCATGGAGATCCTAATTCGAGAGTTTCGTCATTAGTTTGGTGTCATTCGAGTGGTTTTGAGTCGTTTGGACGGTTGTTTTCATCGAGTATTGATGGTTCGATTTCTGAGTGGGACCTTTTTGAGTTAAGGCAGAAGGTATTTTCATGCACATTATTCGTTTTTGTATTTATGTAGCGTGTATATTAGATGCACATTGTTCATTTATGTATATATATTGTTAAAATGTAGGGTAAAGATTTGTAGGAACCTTAAAATGTGTTATTCTGTATGCTTTCGCGTTTTATTGAATAATAATCATGTGGATATTGTTAAAATGTAGCGTAAAGATTTGTAGGAACCTTAAAATGTGTATTTCTGTATGTTTTCGCGTTTTATTAAATAATAATCATGTGTTGGATATGGTCGATTGTGGTAGTGTGTTTGCAAGGATAAGAAGAATGTCTTTTTATTTAATTTGAATGGTGTGAATTTCAATCAATATGTTTTGGTGGTGTGAATTTTAAGCAATATGTTTTGGTTTTGTTTATACGCAGAGCGTGGTATCGATTGGCGTGTCAATTTGGCAAATGGCGACCCCTCCATATAAAAACTCGCATAGTAATGAAAAGAAATATTCGCAGTATATTAAAGCGATTGATGATAGTAGTGATGATGATTGTAGTGAGAGTGAGAATGACGATGATTCGATTGTGACAACGAATGGATCTGTTATTGTGGATGCAAATATAGCAATGGCCTGTGACGATGGTTGTGTGCGAATTTACACTGTTTCTGACGAGTTAATTTACAGCAAATCATTGCCAAGAGTCAGTGGTACGATACTTGTTCACTACAATTGTAAAGCCATTCAATGTTGCTTTGTCAGATTAAGACTTCTTATTTATGTATCTGTTTTGCAGGACGTACTTTGAGTGTGACTTGGAGTCCTGATGCAAATCAAATTTTCTCAGGAAGCAGTGATGGGTATGCAATTATTGAACAAAAGGGCATATGTACCTGCACTGTTACTAATGTTTCTGTAGAGTTTACATTCTGCAATCTGTCATTTTATGGGCGACAGTTTGTTCTAATTATAAACTAGGCTTAGTTTTGCAAAATGCTGGTACTATTTATTTGGATGACACAAAGTTACATATCTCATGTCCTTGACAAGAATATGGAAATTTCAGGTTTATAAGATGCTGGGATCCTAAAACAGCTCGTGAGATTTACAGGATAACAGTTGGACTTGGAGGATTGGGTAGTGGACCTGAACTCTGCATATGGTCATTGCTTTCTTTAAGGTAAAAGTTGATATTCAATTTTCTTAGCTAATATTTCAATAGGAGTCTTTAAGATCTCTGTGACATGTGTTTGCAGTATGATTATATGCTCGGTTTCTTGATGCTAATGATTATTATCTGGTTTCAGGAGTGGTATCCTTGTCAGTGCTGATAGTAGCGGTAGCGTTCAGTTCTGGGACAGTCAAATAGGAACTCTTTTGCAGGCTCATTCGCGTCACAAGGGTGATGTGAATGCGCTATCTGCAGCACCAGGCCATAATATGGTCTTTTCTGCTGGCTCGGATGGTCAGGTGTGGAATTTAGGTTTCTTCATTCTGCACACGAATATTATACAATAAAGTTTTATATGACATTATTTACTTTCGAAAATTGACATTTTGCAGCCCTTTGCTCTAATATAGATTAACATTTATACTGAAGCTTAATTTATTATTTATCCAATTTAGAACTTCAACTAATCCATCTAATATTTAGTATAAAGTCCATCTATAGAGCATATGACTCTTTTCTGCTCTTATTGGACTTGCGATATATGTTCAAGACCCATAATAGATTTTATGGATGTGCATTTTTATTTTTAGGACAGTAATAATAGTGGTCATCTTTCTGAGAGCGGATACGTGGGTGATAAATTCTAGAGGTTAATTATAAAGGATTGCGTATCTGTCCTGCGCTGTAGGCTTGGTGTAGCAGTTATGGGTGTTGATCAATGAATATAGCGCTTCGTATTTATCTTATAGTGAGATTATGACTTCCTGAAGTTTTTTTTGTTATCTGAAACTTGATTAATGATAATTTTGCCCTAGTAGTGGATCTTTTTGTTCAAGTAGTGAATTTTAAACATTCAACAGAATTGCATGTATAACTTTTTTTGGGAAAGGATAAGCAAGATAATTACAAATACAGCAATTAGAATATTAATGTATAGTGGAAAAACTGAGAATTGATCGAGTGTTAGAAGTATTATCCGTCTAGAAATCCTTATGATTAAGAGCATGCTTTACATTTAGTATCAATCTAACCACCATAATTGTCTTCTTTCATATGCTGATTAGATATAACAAGTTGTGAATGTATGATTCTCGTTGTCTGTTTTTGTCCTCTTTTTTCACGGATGAACTCTTCTTACGTATTTAGTTGGTTTTGTCTTTGTGTCTTTGTAGGTTATACTCTATAAGCTCTCAAAAGATGTATCTCGATCAGCTGATGACAATTCTTCTGTCAGAGTAATAAAGATGTGGGCCTATGTTGGTTATTCTAGAGCACATACACACGATGTGAGGGCCTTGACTGTTGCAGTACCCATAAGTAGAGAAGGTGACGTTAGTTCCAATATCCAGTGTTTGTATTAATTGTTCTAGGTTTTGGAACTTTGGTCATCCTTCTGAATACTTACTCGTCTCAAATGTATCAGTGCCTTCTGCGTTACCTGAAAAAAAGGTAAAGAGGACCCTTTCTACGAAGTCCCGTGATATCAATTTCCATAAGTGGGCTCATGTAGGTGTTCCCATGCTTATTTCAGCTGGTGATGACACAAAGCTTTTTGCGTATGCTGCAAATGAGTTTACCCAGTTCTCTCCTCATGACATATGTCCGGTACCACAGAAACCACCAGTGCAACTGGTACTGAATACAGTTTTGAATCAAACTCCTTTGCTTCTGATTCAGGCCTCCAAGTGGTTAGATGTTTTATGCGTCCGAGCTCATCCTGATAGAAGTTCTAGCCCTTCTGTCGGCATTGCGACCACGGACCGTGTTGTCAGAGTCAAGAGTAAGGCCTCTCAGACGATCATTTGTAGCTCCATGTCTGATTCAGGAGTGTTCTTTTCATACTCCGATCAAATGAAACCAAGTCTTTTAAAGCTAAATAAAACCGAAGCTCGAAAAAGTGCATGGACTATTGAAGAAAGGAAACTTCCGAAGTTGCCAGTTGCACATTCCATGTGTTTCACTCATGATTCTTCTCGGCTGATGATAGCAGGGAACGATAGAAATATATATGTAAGAATTCTCTTTGAATGTTCAATTTTTATCGCATTGTCACTTTCTTTTCACAATGTTTTTTTGGTTATTGTTATCCTTCTCTTCTATCAGTTGACCCAAGGTATTACTCTCTTGTACACAAATCCAGTGATTTAGATTAAGTTATATGTTTAGGGTTGAATGACTTTGGCTTGTTTCTCTTTACATTATATACCAGTGTATAAGAATCGAAATAACAGTCGGAGGTTTCCTCATCTCAACATTGATATGACCCAATGGTAAATATTATTTAAGTTACTCAAAAGCTGCAATCTATATTGCTACGAGAATATTACTGGGGTGTTAAGTCTTTGACAGTGCCCTTCTGTAATATATAGTGTTGCATATTGCCCTTTCCGGTCATACTTCAGTTCAGTTATATCCTTCTTCTGAAGTATACTTCTAATTTTACTGCCATAATTGTTTTTCGTGACTTTTATTTAATTGCCTTGATGAAGATTCTTATAAAACCCCTAGATTTCTAATGTAACTTGATAAATATTCACAACTAAGCACACATACCGTGTATTAATTTGTGATGCAGGTTGTAGATGTGGAAAGCCTAAAACTGATTTGCACGTATACCCCTCGTTGCAAAGACATCGATGATAAAATTCTCAGTGAGCCTCCTATAACAAGGATGTTCACTAGTCCTGATGGACAGTGGTTGGCAGCTGTCAACTGTTTTGGAGATGTGTACATATTTAATCTGGAGATACAAAGGTACTGATACTGCTGTAGCAATTGTTAATCAAAAGAGTGCAGTAAGTTGCTTTGTATATATGCCAGACAAGTATTTCATTAACCTGTGAAGAAATAACTAGGCCAACCAATGTAGTATTCATGATGCATCTGTTTAGAAATTGCCAGGCTTCCATTACATTAGAACCTAAATTTGTTTAAAAACATGTAGAAGTTTTTTTATATATTTATAAAAATGTTTTGAGCGTAGGAATTTGGATGTTTTGAAATATCATCTCCAGTGAAAGGTATCACATCTATGAGGCAATATCTGACGCTTTCATCTATATTTTGGAACAGACAACACTGGTTCATTTCCAGATTAGATGGCGCTTCTGTTACCGCTGGTGGTTTTACTCCTCGTAACTGTAACATCCTTGTAGTCTCCACCTCCTCAAATCAGGTATATGTATTTGATGTTGATGCTAAACAGTTGGGTGAATGGTCTATTCGGCACACATTTACTCTTCCCAGGAGTTACAAAGAATTTCCTGGAGAGGTTATAGGACTTGCATTTCCACCGTCCCTAAATGCTTCTTCTGTAATTGTCTACAGTGCCAGGTTTGTCATTTTACTTCCTGCTTTATTGATGCTGTTGGCCCATTTTCTTTAATTGTGTATCTGAAGATAGAGAGTGTGAGGTGAAATCTGAGTGTTATATGTTTTTTGCTTTTTATTCTGCGCTGGCTTTATCTGTCGTAATTTGATATGGCTTGCATATTTTTGAGTGGTGTAGTTGTTTTGGTTGGAAAAATTGTCACAATAAAATCAAGGTAAAATGGTAGATACAGTTACGTGATTTTCTTTATTGTGACATTGATTGGTGTGGGAGAAATTATGCTGCTGTAAATCAACCAGGGGCACTATTCAAAATGTGTAAATGCAAGAAGACAAGAACCAAACCCTCATCATATATATATATATAGGGGGCTACTCCAATACAAAGCTCCTTAAATACAAACCTACAAACCAAGCATAATCTAATATTTAAAGCTAATCTAATGACCAAACTAGGGGTACCCCAATACAAAAAACGTTTAAAATACTTGGCTCTATCCAACAAAAAAAAAATCATTGTTCACGTGATGACGTTGCAGTGGATTTCACTGGTTAACGGTGCTTCGCACCTTCTTGTACGGCGCTTCGCGCCTTTATCATTCTAAAGTTGTAAGCAGGGGCGTAGCCAATGTATGGCGAGCGGGGTCATCTGACCCCACTGAAATTTTAAAAAACAAAATTTTTATGTATATATTTTTTTAGAAAAAATATTTATAGTAGTAAATTTGAATTTTGACCCCACTGAAAAACATAATTATTGTAACTAGTTTCATTTTTGACCCCACTAACTTTTAATTTTGACAGTGAAACCCTGTAATTGCCGCTCCAAGATGTATAACTGATGCATATTTATATGTACTACCTCCGTCCCAAAAAGACTGAGCTGGTTTGACTTTCACGGAGATTAAGAAAATGTAGTAGAAAAAGAGTAAAGTTAGTTGAAAAGTGGATAAAGTGGTGGGACCTATTAATATTTAATTGTAGATTTGAGATAGTGGAGGAAAGTAGTGGGTGTAATAGTGTAAAAAAGAGTATAAAATGGAGAAGTAGTGGGTGTAATAGTGAAAAGTAGTGCTCAAAAATAGTAAGTAAAGTAGGTTCATTAGTTTTGGGACGTCCCAAAAAGGAAAGCGTGTCAATCTTTTTGGGACGGAGGGAGTATTAAATTAGGAAAAATCTACACATCGATAATTTTCGGTAAAAAAATTTTCCTTACGGGGCCATCGAAAAAGATGACCAGTCGTCGGAGATGACCACCGGAGATTTTGACCCCAGTGAATCAAAATCCTGGCTACGCCCCTGGTTGTAAGGAATGACAATCAATGGTAAAGGCAATAGACGATTAACGGGTGTGTCGAGAGCCTTCGGCCTTCATGACTACCTAACTCATCCGTTTACTGTCTTAAATGCTTCGCATTTCCACGACAAGTTTTTTTTTTTGTTGGATAGAGCCAATTATTTTAAGCATCTTTTGTGAGGGTACCCTTGGCGGGAACCTTAGAATAGATGAAATATAATTAATTTAGTGTTGGTTTGTAGGTTCTCATTTTAAGAATGGTTTGTATTTGAGCACTTGCCTATATATATATATATATATATATTTCTTGGTTCTCTTGGGAACTTGTGTGATGTTATCAAGTAAAAAAATCACATTCATTTGTCTCTTTTGTGATCCATATGTGGATGGTTTGAGTTGTAATTGCACCTTAATTTCAGTTTCTCTACAGCATTCATTATCTAGTGCTACTTGGACCTTGACGTAGGACAGGGGTTGAAAACAAGGATATTTGTGGATTAACCGCAGAAAATCCACGTCTAAGATGTTACCCCTAGAATTTCTGAATCGCAAAAGAGAAGAATTTGTTAGGATCGCAACCCATAACAAAAGAGAAACAATTCTCAACCTCAATAATAATTCAACTCTCCATAATAATGAAGATTACAATTGTTTATATAATAAATCCTAAAACTTAGCCATCAAGTAAAGATCTTCTAATAAAGGAAATAAAAAAAACAAGGATCCTAAAACTTAGCCATCAAGTAAAGATCTTCTAATAAAGGAAATAAAAAAACAAGGATATTTGTGGATTAACCGCAGAAAATCCACGTCTATAGAGTTTCTCAACCGCAAAAGAGAAGAATTTGTTAGGATCGCAACCCATAACAAAAGAGAAACAATTCTCAATCTCAATAATAATTCAACTCTCCATAATAATGAAGATTACAATTGTTTATATAATACTTGACATATTTGTAAAAAAATCCCTAAATAGTTGTCACATTCATTGTTCCAATACATATTTTTACCAATTTTTCCATATCTACCCTTTATTTCTAATACCAATGTTTGACTTTATATTTAATGTACATACTCATAAGTCATTATTTAATGTTAAGATTAAGGGTAAACATGGAAACAAATTACATAATTAATTCTTTCTTAATATGTGTGTTTTTTGCAAATGTGCCAACTAAAAAGGGACAGAGGGAGTAAATCCTAAAACTTAGCCATCAAGTAAAGATCTTCTAATATATTTATTCTAAAACTTAGCCATCAAGTAAAGATCTTCTAATATATTATTCTATTCCTATAATCTAGAATATTCTTAATAATCTATTTATCTAATATAACTAATACCTAACAAATTACAATCAAATCTATTCTTAATTAATAACATATAATAGCAACAAATTAATGTTTTAATTCCTTGTTCCGCATCAGATCTCTTAAGAGTAACTAAGGCCTCCCAAAGGTGAAATGGCTAGGCTGTCTTGGGGTGTTTTTGGTATCACATATATGTGGTTAGACTTGAATTAGGCTGATTGAATTATGTTAAAACTTTGGCCTGAAAGAATTAGGAGACAATATTTGCCTGACAAAGTTGTCCAAATGTAGCTAATTGGTGCTATCAAGTGAATTTTTTTACTTGTGTCGGAAAGCAGCTTACTATAAAATGGGTTATCTTCGATTAGTTTGGTCAAAACAACTTGTAAGATCATGTGACATATAGCATGCTTATCTTGTAGTTAACGTAAATATATTTATAAGGTAGGACAAGTCTTTGATGCTTCTTCACATTGCAATCCTAGAAGTTGGTGTTGAGAATTTTTTTGTCATCTTACATACTGGGTTAAAAAAATTTACTTTCTTCATTGTTTCTTTTGTGCATTGTTACAATTCGTATGAATTTTTTGTTGTAATAGAAATATTGGCCCTATCTGTAGTGTGTTAGTTACAAGGAAAAAATTATGATTTGTATGCCACACATCTACAAATAGCCATCAAGAAGATATTTTGTATGATCGGAAGTTCTACCTAATTAATGTTTTCGTTGAAATAGATTTTGACGTTTGTAATGTCTGTGGGGCAGGGCGATGTGTGAGATAGACTTTGGAGCACCGGTCGAACAAGTTGATGATCATGATATCGTAATAGATCTTGATGCTACTACAATGGGGAAATTACTGAGTTCACCTTTGAATAAAAAATTTAAAAGAAAGTTAAAGGGTTGTGACACTGAAACTAAAGAAAATGGTAAGAAGAATTTTGAATTTCATCGTTTTGAAAATCCTATAATGTTTGTTGGACATCTTTCAAAATATTCTCTCCTTGTCATGGAGAAACCATGGAGTCAAGTGGTTGCAACAGTTGATGCTCTGCCTGTGCACAGACATATCTATGGTACATAACTCCATGTTTTGAAGGAGAATTTTGGATAGCGTAGGCAAAAGAGTTCAGATATAAAAGGCAATGTGCATGTAATCCATGATTTTATTTGTTTCTGAGTACTTGTGCCATGTAATCAATGATTTTATTTTTTCGTGGAAGTAGAGTTCTAAATGTTCTTCCTTTACTTTGCAAGTTTGTATCCATATTTTTTATGGAATACTTCTTAATTGACCGTCTCTCCTAATTACTCAATTCACTTATAAGTTGATCTAGAGCAATTCCAGTTGAACCTTATAATATTATAAACTAGTCGATAAAGCCGCGCTTCGTTGCGGCGTTAATTTTTTTTTAAAAAAATTTAATACTATCCATATTAAATTTTAATAGGTACATAATCTTCTCTAATAAACCGATTTCTTGTTAAACACAATTCTTTCGATTGAGTCACACTTTCGTTAAAACCGAAATCTCAACTTTAACATATATTATAAAGACTTATATAATAATTTTTATTCATAAAAATCGAACCCTAAAAATATAAAAAGAATTACAACATTAGTATCAAATTTTAATAGCTAATACAATCTTTTCTAGTGAGCCGTCTTCCCGTGAAACACGTTTCGAGCCGCTTTTATTTGGAATTGAATTCTAATTTCATTACGTATTATTGATGACACTTATTTTATTAAATAACTTTTTTTTTCTTAAAAATTAAAACTTTAAAAGAGAGTAAATTCCAATTTTTACATTCTTTAAACTTTCTAATATTTATGGAGTTTAAATACGAAGACTTTTCGTTACGGGAATAATATTGAATTTATGGATAAATTTTTCTAATGCAAGCATAATCAATCAATATAAGGATATTTTTTATTTATTAGTATCTAAAATTCTAAAAATCTTAAAAAATAAAAAAAAAATAGATTGAAACAATCTTAGATGCGCCACCTAACCTCCCGCATATTCTCGAGAGATAAATTTGGATTCCTTTTCTAATTTCAGGTATTCCCTATAAATTAGAGTTCGAGTTCATTTATAAATTTGCAAGCCTTTTCTACTTTGAATATGTCAATTAATATGATTTCTTTATAAACTCAAACTTTTCTCCTAATATTCTACTTTTAATAGAACTTTTAATCATATGCCTTATAAATACATATTCTACTTACAATATCCCTTTAAATTCAAACTCTTCTCCTATACAAATTCGACCACATTTCTACTTCTAATAGTTAAAAGACTCATATTCTACTTTCAATAGAACTTTTAATCATATGCCTTATAAATACCTATTCTACTTTCAATATTCCTAGAAATTTGAACTCTTTCCCTATATAAATTCGAACACTCTATTCTACTTCTAATATGTTAAAAAATATTTTTATATTTATTAGTGTTTAAAATCCTAAAATTCTAAAAAATTAGAAAATTATTGATGACACTTATAGGTGACAAAATAAGTGGGTGGGAGGGAGTATATAATTTTAGAAGATCGTAAAATATGTCACCTAGGTGGCACTCTAAGATCGTCTTACTTTATTTTTTTTTAATTTTAATAGGTAATACAATCTTTTCTAGTGAGCCGTCTTCACGTTAAACACGTTACATGAGTGCTTAGATGGCACTCTAAAATCATCCAGATCTATTTTTCTAATATTTTTGAATTTTAGGATTTTAAACACTAATAAATATAATTTTTTTTAATATATTAGAATTAGAAAAGATAGTCATATTATGTATAACAATGTTTATCCATAAACATTGAATCCTAAAAATGAAATAAAATTTATAATGTCAATATCAAATTCTAATAGTTGATTCAATTTTTTAGTTAGCCATATTCCCATTAAACACGTTTCGACCTGCTCTCGTTTGGGAACTTTGAACATTGACCCCGAGACAACCAAATATTTATAGAGACCATTTATTTAAAATTGTAATATTAATTCGAAATTCACAAACCATTTATTTAAAATTGTAATGGCCCCATTTGTGAAATCTTATTTTTCATAAATAAGTTACTTATTCTGAAAAAAATTATGTAAATATGTATTTTTTTTCTGAAATAAGTAACTTATTTTTGCAAGATAACGAATATTAAACTCCCCATACACATTTTTTTCTAAAAAAAAGTATGTAAATATAATTTTTTTTCCGAAATAAGTAACTTATAAGTTCTAATTAAGATTCGGCAAACGTGGCCAATATTAACTCTAAATTCAAGATGAAAAGCAATTCTCTCGTTTCTGTTTGTTTAATCCGTGTCATACTGACATAGGTTAAGAAGAATCCATTACTCCTCTTTTTATGAGATTAGTATTGAATTTATGAAAATATTTTTTATTGAAGTATAAATAACTTGTATAAAAAATATATAATTTTAAAATATTGTAAAAATTGTCATCACTGTCCTTGTATATTCTATTTTTAATAAAACTATTCTATTTTTAATCTTTTCTAGTGAGCCGTCTTCCCGTTAAATACGTTTCAAGTTGCTCTTATTTGGAATCGAAATTCTAACTAATTATATAAAGAAAGTAAATTCCTATTTTTATATTCTTTAAACTTTCTAATATTTATAGAGTTTTAAAAATTAAAATACATCTTATATTTTCTGTATATTATAGATATTATTGTACTTATTTACAACTTTCGCATGGGAATGTTTTTCTGTTATGTTAACATATAAAAAAATTATATTCGAAGACCTTTCGTTACGGGAATAATATTAAATTTATGGATATATTTTTCTAATGCAAGTATAATTAACTTGTATAAAAAAGATAAAATAAAGGATTTTTAGGAAAAAAAATATAGTTTTAAAAATCATGTAAGACGTCTCCACCGTCCTCGTATTTTACTTCGAATAAAACATTTTATTTTACGTATTCCCTATATATTCAAACATCTTTATACGGTCTTCTCTAATGAATCGGTTTCTCGTTAAACACGATTATTAATATTTATTCGCTCCCTCGTTAAGACCAAAAACCTAACTTTTACGTATATCACTTGTATGATAATGTTTATCCATAAAAATCAAATCCTAAAAATAAAACAAAATTTATAACATCAAATTGATATTTTAATAGCTAATACAATCTTTTATCGTGAGCCGTCTTCCCGTTAAACACGTTTCGAGCCGCTCTTGTTTGGATCGAAATTCCAAATTCATTACATATTATTAATGATATTTATCTTACACAACAACTTTTTTCCTTAAAATTAAAACCTAAAAAATAGAGTGAATTCCAATTTAAACTTTATCTAGACTTTCTAAAATTTATGGAGTTTTAGAAAATGAAAACACATTTTATTTTCTTTTTATATTATGGATACTCCTATTTTTATTTAGGATTCCTGCATGAGAATGTTCTTTTATAATGTTAACACATCAATTCTTTTCTTTTAAATACGATGACTTTTTTTATGATAATAGTATTGGATTTATGAATAAATTTTCCTAATAGAAGTATAATTAACTTATATAAAAAATATATAATTTAAGAAGATCGTACTTTCTATAAAATATTTAGTTATATGGATGCTCTATATATTCAAACACCTATTCTACTTCTAATAGAACTTTTATTTATATGTTTTTCTATAAATTCGAACTCTTATTCTACTTTCAATAAACTTTTAATCTTATGCTTTATAAATACTTATTCTACTTCCAATAGAAACTTTTATTTATATGTTTTTTCTATAAATTTGAACTCTTATATCTATAAATTCGAACTCCTATTCTACTTTCAATAGAACTTTTAATCATATGCTTTATAAACACTTATTCTACTTCCAATAGAACTTCTAATCATATTTCTTCCTATAAATTCGAACTCTTCTACTCTATAAATTCGAACTATTATTCTACTTCTAATATGTTAAATGATATTTTTATATTTATAAGTGTTTAAAATTCTAAAATTCCAGAAAATTAAAAAAATAGATTGAGACGATCTTAGAGCACCACCTAAACTCCCGCGTATCCTCCTTTATATATATATATATATATATATATATATATATATATATATATATATATAGGGTCTCAAATGAGAACCCTCACTTATGGTGAGATATGAGATCTAATCCTAGCCATACATTTTTTATATCTAGATCAAATCACATCCCTACAATTAATATTTAAAATTTTGATTTTTTATTATTCAAATAATTCAACATCATCTTCCACCATCATCTTCTTCCCTATTCCGATCACCAACTCCGGTCATCATCTCCGGCGACCAATTCCGGCCAACCCAGAAAATCACCGCTGATAAACTGGAAAATCACCGCATTACCACCACCTCCGACCACCACGTCACCGCCACTACCAACAAAAATCACCACCAGTAAACAAAAATCACTGCACTCCACCACCTCCGACCACCACACTACCACCATTGCCACCAAAAAATCACCACCGAAAAACAAAAATCACCATAACCAAAACCATTATAAACCACCCCATCTCCACCACCACCTCCGGCCACCATCAACACAAATCACCACCTTTTGTCCCCCTACGGGACCTGAGATTTCAAAGTAAATCACCAACAAATCACAGGAGATACACCCAAAACCAATAAACACCCAAAAATCACCACAAAATCTAGTCATCCTCGACCTTTTGAAGCTTTCAAAATCTCGAAAACCTAGAAATGGTGATCGGATCGATCGTCGGAATGGAAACGGTAGGCGGCGGAAGAGGACCGTCGTTCTCGACGCCGATGAGTAATCGATCATCCTCTATTTTGTTTTCGTCACTCAGGAACAAAACCAATCACACGAATCATAGATATACATATACTTGTGTGTATATATTCGCGATTGGAGAGGGGCTGGGGTGGGTGGAGGGAGGTGAGCTAGAAAAGAGAAAGAGGGGGGGGGGGGGTGGGGGAGCGGGTGGCGGCGGCGGGAGGAAATTGATGGTCAGGAGGATGAGATCGGTGGTCAAATGAGATCGGGAGGAGTTGTTAAATGAACAGAACTGATGTATACGTGTAATGTTTGATTTTTTTAGTTAAGTAAAATATGTGGCAGTGATTTAAAGTTGATTAAAATTGTATGGCTGAGATTAGATCTCAGTTCTCACAATAAAAGGGTTCTCATTTGAACAAAACCCTATATATATATATATTGATTTTAATTATATGTCTCCTTTATATTTTCTACTTCCAATAGAACTTGTCATCATGTGCCTTATAAATACTTATCATACCTTCAATAGAACTTCTAATCATATGTCTTCCCAATAATTTCGAACTCTTCTCATCTATAAATTCGAACACCTATTCTACTTCTAATATGGTAAAATATATTTTTTATATTTATTAGACTTTTAATAGAATTTTTAAGCATATGCCTTATAATTAAATAACTAATCTACTTCCAATAGAACTTCTAATTATATGTCTTCTCAATAAATTCGAACTTTTCTTATCTATAAATTCGAACACCTATTCTACTTCTAATATGTTAAATGATATTTTTACATTTATTAGTGTTTAAAATTCTAAAATTCTAGAAAATTAGAAAAATAGATTGAGACAATATTATAGCGCCACCTAAACTACCATGTTTCCTCCTTTATATATATATATATATATATATATATATATATATATATATATATATATATATGGGTTGTACTCCATAGCAAACACCTTATATAACAAACAATAAAGAACACCTTAGATCTAATAGATCCAATGCCCCTTGCGGGGCCACCAAATACAAAAAGTTCTTATTTTTTTACCCTCTATCCATCCATCATTTTAAAAAAAAGAAATAAATTAAAAAGTTACCGTTCATGATGATGACGTCATCAGTGACGTCATCATGAACAGTAAAATTTTTAATTTTTTTTGCTGGCTTGATAGAGGGTAAAAAAATAACAACTTTTTTTATTGGGTGCCCCTGGCGGGGCCAAAGGATCTAATAGATCTAAGGTGTTCTTTGTTGTTTGTTATATAAGAGTGTTCTGTATGGAGGAAAGGCCAATATATATATATAGGCTAGCGTTCAAATAGAAACCAACCTTAGAATAGAAACTAGAAACCTACACTAAATAAATTATATTTCATTTATTTTAATGGCCCCGCTGGGGGCACCTTCAAAAAAAACTTATAAAATTCTTCGCTCTATTCAACAAAAAAATAAAAAAAAATAAAAAAATAAAAAAGGTACTGTTCACGTGCTGACGTCACTGCCACGTCATCACGTGGACAGTAACTTTTATTATTATTTTTTATTATTTTTTATTTTTTTGTTGAATAGTACCAATAATTTTATACGTTTTTTGTATTGAGCTACCCCTAGTTTAGTCATTAGATTAGTTTGAAATATTTAATATAGGTTTAGTTTCTAGTTTCTATTATAAGTTAGTTTCTATTAGAACAAGACCACATATATATATATATAGGCTTTTGCTCAGGTGAGAACCCCTTATTATTGTGAGAACTGAGATCTAATCTCAGCCCCATAAATTTATAAACAACTTTAAATCTAAACCACACAATTTTAATCAGACACACACTTACCATCCACACAGTAACCCCCGCACCCCTGCCACCACCGGAAACCACCCGACGCCACTACCCACTCCTCCCCCCCCCCTCTCTCTCTCTCTCTCTTCTTTAATTCTCCACCCACCACCATTAATTTCCACCACCATCACCTCCACTCAATTCATACGCACAAATCCAAAACAATGGAAAATAAAAGTCAACTCAAACTAGTGGATTGTTGCTGTTCGCATCATCTCTCTTCAACATCTTATCATCACAAAGGAGCTGAATTACGAAATTCGAATGTAAATCGCCGGAAATGAAGAAATTGAGTATTTTCCGGCGAATCTAAATAATAGAGCAGCTGTTGCTTTGTTGATGTGGAGAGAGGAGATTGAGTTTATTTAATTTTTTCAATTCACACTTCTGTTATTGTGATATTTAGGATTTCATTTTCTGAATTTATTTTTTTGCTTTGATATTTGTTTTGGATGTTGATTTGTACTGACCATTTATTGGCGGCGATTTTGACCGTTTATTTGCGGTGATTTTCGGGCTCCGTTGGTAATTTGTTAGTGGTGGTCGGAGGTGGGGGTGACGATGTGGTGGTTTGCGGTGATTTTGGTCGTGGTGATTTTTTTTAACTGTGGTGATTTTACTGGGGTGGGGTGTTAAAAGTAGTGATTTTCATTTTTCGGTGGTGATTTTTTGTTTACAGGTGAACGGAGTGGTGATTTTTGTATTTCTGGTTTGGCAGTGGTGATTTTATGTTTTCCGGTGGTGATTTTTGTGTTCTTGGTGGTGATTACTGGTTTGGCGGTGGTGATTTTATGTTTGCCGGTGGTGATTTTCTGGTGGTCGCCGGAGGTGGTGGTGGTCGCCGGTGGTTGATGGTGGTGGTGGGTGGTTGAATTAGAAAGAAGATGGTAAAATTTCAAATATAAAATATTAAAATCTAAAATGAATGGTAAAAGATGAATATAATGTATTTAAATGAGGGCTAGGATTAGAAAGAACAATTCGTTTTGCAATATTTTGTCAGCAAAACATACAAAATTTTCAATATTTTCGATGAAATAGTGATATTCATGTAATAAGCTTTGCAAAATAATAAAGTTCGCAAAATTTTGAATGCAGAACGTATATGTACTTCAAGTACTCCATAGAACTTTACTCTATGTATGTATGTGTGTATATATATATATATATATATATATATATATGCTAGCGTTCAAATAGAAACTAGAAACCTACACTAAATAAATTATATTTCATTTATTTTAATGGCCCCGCTAGGGGCACCTTCACTGTTAGTCACAGAGGCATGCCTGTATACATCTAATAACAAGCCTAATTGTTTGTAATGCTTTGCATTACTTACATGACCTCTTAATTGAGGGAACCTCTAGTTGTAGAGTTTCTGTTTGTTCTGTACTTGAAGTAGGCATCAAGTCCTAGTTGTGTAACTGTACTTATATAGTTAAGAATAATGCTTGAAAGAAGTTCCAAGGTTCATGCCTCAAGCAAGGAGATAAAGACTGTCAAATAATCACAGTTGGGATTTGAAGAAATGAAGAATTTGCCTAAGTACCAATTCGAGAAGTATATCTGTCTATTCGAGAAGTCAGGGATTCGATATCTCAAGACACTATTCGATATCTCTGAATACACTGTTCGATATCTCATTCGATATCTCAGGGATTCGATATGTCTATTACTCTATTCGAGAACTCAAGGAGTCAACAAGTCAAGGTGGTATTCGAGTTCTCAAGGAGTCAACAAGTCAAAGTACCATTCGATATCTCAAGGACTCAGAAAGCCATTCGACATCTCAAGGATTCGACAAGTCAAATGCTCTATTCGACATCTCAAGGAATCCTGAAGAAAAGAGCTATTCGAGAAGTGATTCGATATGTCAATATAACAGTGTTCGAGAACTCAGAGTTATCGATCAAGTCAATTCTAGTTCTCAAATCACTTACTTAGTCACTTCTCGAATACATTCTTGGAGACAAAATACTGGAGAAATTGTACAAGTCAGAAACCTGCAACAAGCCAATGCACTTTGTGGACCACAATATGTAACGTGCTCTGGAAAGCCTACAAGGAAGCTTGGAGAGATATGGAAGAGACAAGGGGCTAAAGAAGTGGATCTGAACAGGCTTTGCAAAGTCAAATCTGTAACCGTTTGGACACTTACTCAAAAAGGATAGACAGACTAGAAAATTATTTGTTTAGCTATCTTGTTTGTAGTAAGTAGGTTGTTTCCATGTTCTATAAGGATGCAGTCTCACTTCCTTAGTCAAAAACTTTGTGAGTCAAGTTTTTCATACATTGTAAGCTATATCTCTCTGAGAAAAACGAAGCTGAGAATACTATCATTTGTATTCACAGATTGTAGCAACCTTTATCTAATAATACATTAGATTAAAGTGATATTGTGTCTTGTGTTGATTCTTTATCCGCACCTTTACTTCTGCACACACAAACACTTATCTGCTACATAGACTCAAAAGAAAAGTTCAAGAATCCATTCACCCCCCCCTCTGTATTCTTTTACCGTGTTCAATACTCAACAAGTGGTATCAAAGCGGGCTGTTTATTCAAAAACAGAAAAACGATCATGAGTTCGAATACACCAAAGACTACATGAACCGTGAAAGTCCCTAAGTTTGACAAAGAAAATTTCAACCTCTGGATGATAAAGATGATGTTGTTCATTAAAGCCTCTCATCCTTTTATCCCGAGATTCTCAAGAATGGTCCTTTTGTTCCACGACAAGAGATACTAGATAAGACTGTTGGAACCACAACTATCCCAAGATTTTATGAGGCCAAGGATCCATCAAAATGGACAGAATCAGAAAGGGAGAAGGTTGCTCTTGACAGTCACCTCATGTTGCTGATTATTGATTCCATGGACATGTCAATGTTTGCAAACATTGCATCATGCACATCTGCCAAAGAAATGTGGGATCACATTGAGGTGTTATGTGAAGGAACTGATGAGGTTAAAGAAAACAAGAAACAGATACTGGTCACACAGTATGAAGCTTTCATGGCACAGCCCAAGGAAAGCATTACTGAGATGTTTGAAAGATTTCACAAGCTAGTCATTGAGTTGCAGATGAATGGCAAGGTTTACAGCACCAAGGAGTTAAACATGAAGTTTCTGCTATCTTCACTAAATCATCTAGAGCAGAGAGTCATTTCTCTAAGGGAAAGAGATTTGAACAAAGTCACCTATGATGTACTCTATGAAGTCTTAAAGACTCACGAACTTGAGTTGCTTCAGAAAAGGGCTATCCAAGCCAACCAAGGTAGAATGATAAACACATAATGTGCCTTGATTGTCAATAAATCTATTCAAGACCTAGAGGCATCTACAAGCCAGCTAAGGATAGAGGAGGTAGCAGATGATGAAGAAACTGAAGTTGAGGTAAGTGAACCTGTTGAGGAAAAGGAAGAAGAAGAGTTCTACACTCTTGAAGAGCTAGATGGGATGGAAAATACTTCATATGCTTTCATGGCTAGAAAATTTCCAAACATCAGATTTAAAAGAAACCAACCCTTCAAACCCAAAACTCAAAACCATTCAGCCAACAAGAACAAGACACCTGTGAAACCAAACAGAAATAAATTCAAAACCAGCTATGTGGATAGGTCATCTGTAAGGTGCTATAGATGCAATGACCTAGGGCATTTTGCTAGTGAATGCAAGAAGCCTAAAAAGAAGGATAAAGAGTTTCTGGAACTTGAAGCTCAGTATGAGGCCCTTCTGAGAAAGCAGACACAAGGTAAGGCCTACATAGCTGAAGGGAAGTGTTGGGATGACTCTTATAGTGATGAAGAGGAGCAAGAGTTTTGCAACTATGCCTTGATGGCCAATTCCGAGGAAGACACGTCTTCATCAAACTCTCAGGTACCATCTCTCACTACTATAGACATGTCTGTTTCTGAATATAAATCCATGGTTGAACAACTATCTGTTGAGATGTTTAATATTCATACTAGTATGACTGCTGCTAATGAGGAGTTTGCTAAACTGTCTACTAGAAATGAAATATTAACCAAAAGGAATGAGGAACTTGAGCTAACTGCTATGAAAGTAGAAAACCTTAAGAAAGAAGTTGAATATTTGCAGAATAAGGTTTTATGTGCTAGTCAAGTTGAAAAGGCTCTTAGGGATGAATTAGCTGAAAATGAATTCAAACTGAAAACATTTAAGAAATCATCTGGTCTAGTGCAATCCTACTGTGAGAAAGTTCAGGCTAAACCTAGAGCTGCTATTGGACTTAACTATGACACTCTTAAACAGAGAAAAGGCTATGCTGTCATTGAAGATGATACAGTTGTTCATGAGGAAGTGCCTCACATTTTGAAAAAGGTTGAAAATCCAATTTTTAAAGAATCAACATTTGAAATTGATGAGGATGCCTTACTCATCAAGCAAATGTTGAATGATGAGGATGAGGCACAATCCAGTGAACAACAAGCATACTCTAAGAGTGAGATTGTCAAGTCAAAAGCCAAGGAGCCAGTAGTTGATAAGCCAAGACCTAAGAAATTTGTTAAGTTTGTTTCAGCTGGGAAGAGTGAATCAGAAAAGAAAGTGACTAAGAAGAAACAGAACAGAAATGGCAAGTTAGGGATTAACAAGGATAACAAATATGCTTATATGCCTAATGCCCCTTGGAAAACTTGTCAGAACTGTTTCAGTACCAATCATTTAACTCATGTATGCAAGAAACCTATTGGTAGTGTGTCCAAACCTTTCTATGATTGTTCTGTGCCTTTAAGACATAGAGATGCTCCATTTTGTGATAAATTTGACTGTATGCCATGCAACATGAATGTTATGACTAGTTGTTTCAATTTAAGAAAACAATTCATTGATGGTTGTATCAGTCACAATTCTCACACACACTACACAAGGTCAAAGTCTTCAAGTCCTCCTAAAGCTAGGAAGGTACCTCTGTCACCTAAGTCTGAAACCTCAGGGTCTAAGACCTCTAACAGTGACAAGAAGACTAATACCAAGAAAGTTGATAAGCATGTTGTTTATGATAAAACTGTTTCTAAGTCACATGGACCCAAACTTGTTTGGGTACCAAAGGAAAAGTAATACCTTTTTGTTTGCAGGGCAAAGAAAGTGAAAAGAAGGTCATGTGGATTTTGGACAGTGGATGCTCAAATCATATGACTAATGATATGGCCCTGCTATCACAGTATGAGGAAAAGGCTGGCCCAATGGTTGCTTTTGGAGATGACAGCATGGGTAACACATTGGGATATGACAAGTTGAAAGTTGGTAATGTCATCATTGAAGATGTAGCACTAGTCAAGGGGCTCAAGCATAATCTGCTAATTGTTGGTCAGTTTACTGATAGAGGATTCAAGGTGGATTTTGACAAAGATGAATGTTTGATCACCCACAAGAAGACTGGTGATTTTGCTCTATCTGGAGTAAGAAAGGGAAGCTTGTTTGTAGCAAATATGGACTCTGCAAACAAGGACAAAATTTGTTGCTTTTATTCAAAAGCATCAAATGAAGATTGTTGGCTGTGGCACAAGAAATTATCACACCTGAACTTCAAAGCCATTAATTCTCTAGTCAAAAGAGAGTTAGTGAGAGGCATGCCCACACTTGAATTCTGTCAAGAAGGAGTGTGTGAGGCTTGTCAAAAAGGAAAAATGAAAAGATCAAGCCACAAGTCAAAGACAATGACATCAATAACCAAGCCCCTACAACTCATTCATATGGATTTGTTTGGGCCTGTCAACATTATGTCACTAGGAAGAAAGAAGTATGCCTTGGTGATGGTTGATGATTTTACAAGGTATAAATGGGTGGAATTTCTAGCATCAAAAGATGAGGCTCCACAAGTATTCATTGAGCACATAAAGAGAGTTGACAAGGAAGCAAAAGCCAACAATGCAAGTGTGATTGCATTGAGAAGTGACAATGGAACAGAGTTCAGAAATGACATACTTGAAGCATTCTGCAAAGAGAATGGTATTTCTCAGTAATTCTCAGCTCCAAGGACTCCACAACAAAATGGAGTTGTTGAGAGAAAGAATAGAACTCTAATTGAGGCTGCTAGAACAATGTTACTTGATGCATAGATGCCTACATGTTTTTGGGCTGAGGCTGTGAGCACTGCATGCTATATCCAGAACAGGACTCTCATCAACAAAAACACTGGAAAGACAACTTACAATTTGATGACTGGAAAGAAGCCTACTCTAAAGTATATTCATACTTTTGGAAGCAAATGCTTTGTATTAAAGGACAATTCAGAATATGTTGGTAAGTTTGATGCAAAGGCATTTGAAGGAATTTTTCTTTGCTACTCAATGGAAAGAATTGCATACAAAGTTTATGTCATCAGTCAAAAGAAAATTATGGAAAGCACAGATGTGACATTTGATGACAGCAAACTACCTGGACTAGAAGAAGCCAATGATGAAGATAAAGATCCATTAAAGTTTGATAATCTAGATGAGTCTGATGAAGAGATTGAAACTGAAGTTGAAACTCAAGTGAATGATGATATAAGAGAAGAATTTGTGCCAATCAACAGTGGAGAAACAAGCATCCAAGACACACCTGTGAGTAGTGGCCACTTCAATGGGGGAGGAAATGAGAATGATCATGATATGGATGATGAAGCAACATCAAGAATGAGAAATCAGGTTAAGCACTCAAGGAAATGGGATAGATCACACACTGCAGAGCAAATCATTGGAGATCCTAATGCAGGAGTAAGGCTTAGGAGAGCAACTCAGAATAAGTGCCTCTATGGCTGTTTTCTATCTCAGGTTGAGCCTAAGAAACTTGATGATCCACTGTTGGATCCAGATTGGATTATTGTTATGCAAGAGGAGCTAAATCAATTTGAAAGGAACAAAGTATGGGAACTTGTGCCTGCACCAAAGAATAGAACCATTGTTGGAACAAAATGGGTTCTGAAAAATAAGATGGATGAAGATGGTGTAATAGTAAGAAACAAAGCAAGGTTGGTTGCAAAAGGATACTCTCAACAGGAAGGCATTGATTATGATGAAACATTCGCCCCTGTTGCTAGATTGGAAGCCATCAGAATATTCTTGGCATTTACTGCTCATTCAAACTTTAAAGTTTATCAAATGGATGTCAAGAGTGCGTTTCTGAATGGAGAGTTGGAAGAAGAAGTTTATGTGCAACAACCACCTGGTTTTGAGGATCCACACTTCCCAGAATTTGTCTACAGATTGCTTAAGGCATTGTATGGACTTAAGCAGGCTCCAAGAGCATGGTATGATACATTATCACAATTTCTTCTTGAAAATCAATTCACTAGAGGCACATTGGACAAGACACTGTTTTACAAGAAGCATGGTGATGATATTATCCTAGTTCAAATTTATGTGGATGATATCATTTTTGGCTCTACAAATGAGAAGCTGTGTGAGAAATTCTCCAAACTCATGCAGATCAGATATGAGATGAGTATGATGGGAGAGTTGACATTTTTTCTTGGGTTGCAAGTCAGTCAAAGGAAGGATGGTATCTTTATCAGTCAGACCAAGTACATCAAGGATCTATTAAAGAAGTTTGACTTGGAAGATTGCTCACCTGCAAAGACACCCATGTCCACTGCAACTAAATTGGATGAAGATGCTAAAGGCAAGAAAGTAGATATCTCAGTCTACAGAGGCATGGTTGGTTCTCTACTCTACCTCACTGCAAGTAGGCCAGACATCATGTTTGCTACATGTTTATGTGCTAGATTTCAATCAAACCCAAAGGAATCACATTTGATTGCGATAAAAAAGATCTTTAGATATCTGAAGGGCACTCCAAACTTGGGTTTATGGTATCCTAAGGACACGGGGTTCAATCTGGTTGGTTATTCTGATGCTGATTATGCTCGATGCAGAGTTGATAGGAAAAGCACCTCAGGTAGCTACCAGTTTCTTGGACAAAGGTTAGTCTCTTGGTATAGCAAGAAGTAACAATTTGTGTTAACTTCTACAGCTGAGGCTGAATACATAGCTGCTGGAAGTTGCCGTGCTCAAGTGCTTTGGATTAGAAATCAACTTAGATATTATGGACTTGTGTTGGAAAGAATTCCAATCATGTGTGACAACACAAGTGCAATCTCTATAGTTGCCAATCCTGTCAATCATTCTAGGACAAAGCACATTGACATCAGATATCATTTCATTAGAGAACATGCAACTAATGGAACCATTGAGTTGCATTATGTCTCTA
The DNA here is from genome assembly GCA_037693485.1 of Kitagawia praeruptora. NCBI lineage: Eukaryota > Viridiplantae > Streptophyta > Magnoliopsida > Apiales > Apiaceae > Kitagawia > Kitagawia praeruptora. The sequence continues at coordinate 146,229,294 of CM075353.1, forward strand.
CAGATAAACAACTAGCTGACATATTCACTAAGCCACTATATGAAGCCACCTTCACAAGGTTGGTTAGTGAGATTGGAATGCTGGATTCTTCAGATTCTGGCTAAGTGAATATATCATCTAGATTGTTGCAGCAGTAAACACTTACTTTATCTAAATTCTCAATATTTTTGGAGTAAGTGTTGGCTGAAATATGATTTATAAATATTTCAAATCTGTTGCATATGTTGGAAAATCATATTTTTGCTAACTTGAAATTTCTATGAAAGTTTGAGAAAATCACTGTATAATTTGCTAGAATATTCTCCAATGAATATGGCTGGTAAATTTTAAAAGATAGTGAAAATCAACTTTTATGAGTGATGAGTATAGTTCGATAAGTCAGACCTCTCGAATGATTCACTATTCGACATCTCTAACAAGCCTCATTAGAGTACTCTTGAGTTCTCGAATAGAGTCTTTTAGAGATATCGAATAGAGGTATTCTTGACTTCTCGAATATGGTAACTGAGTTCTCGAATGACTGAGTTCTCGAATACTATATTTGAGTTTTCGAATCATTTGAAAAGGCTGAATTCTCGCTGAATTTTAACCGATTTTGGACTTTTGTCTAAAAGTTTAATTCACTCATAAAAACACATTTTATTTAATTTAGAATTATTTCTGAGTTAGATAACTGCCAGCTGTGAGTTACAATCTGCTTGAGTTATCGATTAAGCCTTTCTTGACTTCTCGAATAGTTGTTTTCTACTTCTCGAATGCCTGACTTGTCGATACAAAACATACCTCTAATCGACAATTCAAGTACTTCATACTTACACAATTCTACATCTATTCGATTCATTTTATTCGATTTCTCAAGCACCTACACTCTCTAAACCTCTGAAACCCTAACTGCGAAAAGCCAAATTTATTCTTCAACCTTCAATTTCTTTCTTCTCTTCTATACAAATGGCAACAGTAAAGTTCAACACCAATTTCATTGCTCTAACTAGTGATGTAAAAGCACCCAACGCCAATTTCAAGTGCTTTGTGAAATGGATGGCAGAGTCATACATCGAGGATGCACTCTCTGCCAACCCAACTCTGTATCTAGATATCCTGGAACAGTTTTGGGGAACTGCTGTTGTGGAGGTTGTAGCCCTGGAAAGCGCAATCACTTCCTATATTATCTACTGCAAGATTCAGGATAAGGACATCACTATCACTACTGCAGACATGAATCAAGCACTGGGCCTACAACAAGAGTCATTTGACAGGCTGGCCACGAATGCAGAGTTAGAAGAATTCTTTGAGTTCATCAACTACTCAGATGGGATCAATCTTGGAAAGCTAAACAGAAAGAATCTGAGAAAGGAGTGGAGCTATGTGTTTGCAACCCTTCTTCAAGTCTTCACTGCCAGGAAATCAAGTTTTGATCAAATCAGTGCACCTGTGCAGCAAATTGGCGATGCATTGGCCTATGGAAAGAAGATAGATGTTGGCCAAATCATTCTCCAAGAATTGTATGGAAGACTTGGTAAGAACACAACCAAGAGAGGTACTGACATTTTCTTCCCTCGCTTCATTCAATCTGTTCTTAATTATAAAAATGCTCAATTGATTGAACTGCCTGGGATAGATAGAAATAGAATAGGCTATCCTAAATCCATGACCAAACTCATTTTTGGTAATTTGGAGACTAGGAATGATGTGGATGTAAGACTTAACATAACTCCCCATATGGAGAGTTTGTTTAGAACTTACCCCCACAACATGCCAACATTTGATGCAAAATCTCAGTTAGCACAACCCAAGCAAGTAGAACAAAATGCTAACCCAGGGCTTGCTAACCAACCCTCTCAACCAAACACTCTACCACACATTGAGCCAATGCATCATCCTCTCAAAAGGGTGATGTTAGTAAAAAGAAGAGAAAGGAAGTAATGTCTGCACCCTTAAATATTCTATCTGTAACAGCATTAGCTGTTGAACTAGGTCTAGAAAGTGAGGAACCAGAGTCACCCTTACTCAAGCCAAAGAAGAAGAAATCTAAGACCACCTCTTCAGTCACACAAATGGCTGAAGTTGTAAAATCAGGGGCACACATCTCACTAGGTGTATCCTCTCAACAGGGTGCACCTATAGAATCAAGCATCCTCCCCAATGCACCTTCTTGTACAGAGTCAGCACATGGGAGTGATAAGGCTGGCACAACACTGAGTGGCTTGAAACTCCCTCTATCTCTCAGGGGGAGTTGCCAAAATCTACTCTACAACACACTTCTCTTCCAGAATCTTCATCTCAAATTTCTTTGGAGCCTGTAATTCAAGAAATTGAAGAGTAAGGCATTGATCACCAAGAATCCTTTTCTCTCGGTGAGCCAATGGACTCAAGTGACTTAGTGCATGACACTTTGCTCACCACCCAGGACCCACATTTAGATGGTGAGGGAATGCATGCTGGGGCATCTCCTGATGACACCATCACAAACACAGAGGTTCCACTAGTTGTCACTAGAGACTCTGTGCCTGTGTCAACTGCTGGTGTAAACTCATCCCACTTCTGTGGAGACACCAGTAGTAGAGTCAATCCATCCGGTTCTAGAAGTTGCATCTGTAACTGAGGAGTCTAGCTTGCCTAGCTCTAACTTGGCTCAGGTCACTCTGTCAGAATGGCTGAGACCTGTGCAACATGACAATGTCTTGGGATCATCAACTGTTCCACCACTATTGACGGATGAAGCACTTCATTGCTTAAATGTGGAACAACTTGATGAGATCTCTAAAATAGCCCAACATCTTCTCACAGCCAATCTACCAAATGCTGACTATGAAGCAATTCTGCTTTGTCACAAAGAAGATGTTGAGAATCAACAAGAAAAGATAGCAGATGATGTTGAGAGAGATGGAAATATAGATGCATGGATGAGCACCACCAAAGATTGCACCCTGGCTGAGGCTCTGCAATACTTGAGAGAAGAATATGTAACTGCTCTTGGTTCAAATGCTAGAACTCTCTCACCTACTGAAGTCTATGAAGCCATGAATGAGTCCTACAAGGGAAGTCTAAAGGCCATTCACTATCTTGGGAAAGGGATGAAAACTGAACTAGCCAATATCTGCAGAGATACATCCAAGGAAGTGAGTGAGCTCAAAAGTAAATTCATCTCTGACTTCCCTCCTCTACAATCCACACTCAGAGAAATCAGGGAATGTAAAAAGACTTGCACTTCTGTGGATCTTGAGCTACCCTCCTTAAAAGACAATCTCTCAAAGCTCACAAGTGAAATGACCACTCTCTCCTCTCAAACTCAGGATGTCAATGCCCTTCTCAAAGTTATGTGGCAGAATCAATATGGAGATAAGGTCATCTCTGAGGTCCCTGTGCACAACATGAGCAAGTATGAAGTGGAAAGACTCCAGAAACAATCACTCTCATCTTTCAGAGATGAACATCTCAAACACTCAATGGAGAAATTGAAAAGGATGTGCTTGATCAAAAAGCATTCAATGCTGAGCTAAAAGAATCTGTCAATCTGCTGAATGAAAAGTTGAACACTCAAGCAACTGCTCATGCTGATGTTCTTCTCACTCAACAACAGATGTTGACTGCTATGATGAAGCATATGGGTCTCCCTCTACCTGATGATTCTTCAAACCCAAAGGTGCTTTCTACAGCCTCTGTGCCTGACAACAAGCCTAAGGGGGAGAAGAGGACAAGGATCTCAAATCTTAAGGGGGAGAAGCCTAAAGAAAAAGGCATAAAGATCAATGAGGGTGGTCAACAAAGAACTTCAAAATCAACACCACCTCATGTGCCAGGAAAAGGAAAAACAAAGGTTGATGAGCCTCCATCTCTGCCAGTTGTTACTCTACCAACTGTGCATGTCATTACTCCTGGTGGTCAGAAGCAATCTATCACAACCACAGTGGTTGCAGGGAGTATGCCATCTGATAAACCTCCATCCTCCATATCTGAAAGTGCCAAGCCTGTAGAAGTCAAAGTCATTACTGAGGCCAAGATAAAAGAAGTTGCTAACTCAAATGTTTATCATGATAAAGCCTTCTTGGAGTTTCTGAAAGCCACAAGGGAACAAGCTGGTGACACTCAGTTCTATCTGAGGGAGTTGAATGAGCAGATTGACTACATCACTGTCATCCCCAAGAAAGTCAATAATCTATGGTTCAAGGAGATAGTGATGATATCCAAATAAAAGATATGGCATCTAACATACAAGACTCTACAAGCCATAAAACACTCAGAGATAGATGCCATACTTGAGCTTATTAAGAAGAGAAATGAGAACAACAAAAGTCTGTTTGATGATTTGAGGAATGGCCAACCTTCACGGCTGCCAGAAGTGATCAAGAAGCCATGGACAATCATCTATCAGCCTGGCACCAAAATTGAAGACATCAAGCAATTGGTCATTCTCAATGATCTCACTCCTCGAAATCACAGACTGGTCATTGCTATCATTGATCAACTACAGAAGAAGGTTGGAGCCAGAAATGCTAAAGAAATTGAAGCACTGCACATTCTCAGATCTTTTATAGCAACTGGTGAAACTCCATAGAGGATTCAACCTAAAAGAAATAAGGATGATGATTCTGAAGAAAAAAGTGATGGGAGGAGAAGACATCACAGGAGAGATAAGGGTGATGAAGATGAGAAGAAGAAGGAGGATGACAAGAATAAGAAAGATGGTGATGATCAAGGAAAAGTCTATGAGAGGAAGATTGGAAAACAGCAAGCCTTAGGCATTGCTAGCAGTAACCTCACCACAACACAAGACTCTAAGTCTAGGGTGAATACTGTTAGTAGTGACCTAGCAAAATCTACATCTACGGCTTCTACAACTGTTTTGCCACCTCAAGAAGAGAAGAAGATTCAAGCCAAGAAACCATGTGTATGTTTCAGAAAGCAAACTGCTAATGGAATACTACTATGGTCTACCAGCAAAGGTCAAAGATTTCTGCCAAGCAACCATGTCAAGAGGATGAAATTTAAACATGTTGCAAGAAAGGTGGGGCTATCCAAATCTAAGGCACTGACAATTATCCCAGGATTAAACCTACCACCTCTGGATGAAAGCTATGATGAAGATCAACTGCAGTTTCGATGGGCTCAAAGAATCTATCATGTTACCATTATTGATGATTTTCTTGAAGTTAAGTATACTGATGGAAGACAGAAGAAATTCAGACAAGGAACATGCCAGCACTAGGGCAGGCTATATGACATAGAAAGGATAATTGCAATGTTGAATTATGAAGACAGAGTGGAAAAGGTGTGGAAGCTGGAGTTAATTGACTTTGTCAAAATGAAGAGAGATCACCAGGCAGAAATGAGAAAGAACAGTGAAGAGCTACTAAAGAAAAGGGAGGAGGAGTTTGTTGTAATGGAAGCTAAGGCTGATGAGTTGAGAGCTATGGGTCTGTGTAGAGTCAAGTTTAATCCTTACATCATTGAGTACAAGAAATATGGTAGAAATGTGAAGATTAGAATGGACTACATCAGTTCCTACTCTGAGAAACAGCTAAATGAAGTGCTCAAGGATTTATCAGGCTCTCCTCTAATTGAAGAACTCACTGCAATGGAAGATATCATTCTTGCCATGGAAGAAACTGCAAAGAAGAAAGCCAAAGAAGCTGAAGATAGGATGAAAAATGAGAATCTGCAAGCCAAAGCTCAAGAGATGAATCCAAAAGGATATGGCTAGTAGTTCCTCATAACTTGTAAGAATGCTTCTTTGTAATTTCTTCAATCAAATTCATACCTATACTTTTAAAAGTTTTATCTTTATGTATGTTAGGCTTGTTATCAGACATGAAATTGTGACTAAGGGTCTTACTCACAATTTGGGGGAGATTGTTAGTCACAGAGGCATGCTTGTATACATCTAATAACAAGCCTAATTGTTTGTAATGCTTTGCATTACTTACATGACCTCTTAACTGAGGGAACCTCTAGTTGTAGAGTTTCTGTTTGTTCTGTACTTGAAGTAGGCATCAAGTCCTAGTTGTGTAACTGTACTTATATAGTCAAGAATAATGCTTGAAAGAAGTTCCAAGGTTCATGCCTCAAGCAAGGAGATAAAGACTGTCAAATAATCACAGTTGGGATTTGAAGAAATGAAGAATTTGCCTAAGTACCAATTCGAGAAGTATATTTGTCTATTTGAGAAGTCTAGCATTCGAGAAGTTAGGGATTCGATATCTCAAGACACTATTCGATATCTCTGAATACACTGTTCGATATCTCATTCGATATCTCAGGGATTCGATATGCCTATTACTCTATTCGAGAACTCAAGGAGTCAACAAGTCAAGGTGGTATTCGAGTTCTCAAGGAGTCAACAAGTCAAAGTACCATTCGATATCTCAAGGACTCAGAAAGCCATTCGACATCTCAAGGATTCGACAAGTCAAATGCTCTATTCGACATCTCAAGGAATCCTGAAGAAAAGAGCTATTCGAGAAGTGATTCGATATGTCAATATAACAGTGTTCGAGAACTCAGAGTTATCGATCAAGTCAATTCTAGTTCTCAAATCACTTACTTAGTCACTTCTCGAATACATTCTTGGAGACAAAATACTGGAGAAATTGTACAAGTCAGAAACCTGCAACAAGCCAATGCACTTTATGGACAACAATCTGTAACGTGCTCTGGAAAGCCTACAAGGAAGCTTGGAGAGATATGGAAGAGACAAGGGGCTAAAGAAGTGGATCTGAACAGGCTTTGCAAAGTCAAATCTGTAACCGTTTGGACACTTACTCAAAAAGGATAGACAGACTAGAAAGTAATTTGTTTAGCTATCTTTTTTGTAGTAAGTAGGTTGTATCCATGTTCTATAAGGATGCAGTCTCACTTCCTTAGTCAAAAACTTTGTGAGTCAAGTTTTTCATACATTGTAAGCTATATCTCTCTGAGAAAAACGAAGCTGAGAATACTATCATTTGTATTCACAGATTGTAGCAACCTTTATCTAATAATACATTAGATTAAAGTGATATTGTGTCTTGTGTTGATTCTTTATCCGCACCTTTACTTCTGCACACACAAACACTTATCTGTTACATAGACTCAAAAGAAAAGTTCAAGAATCCATTCACCCCCCTCTGTATTCTTTTACCGTGTTCAATACTCAACAACAAAAAACTTATAAAATTCTTGGCTCTATTCAACAAAAATATAGGGAAAAAAAAAAAGTTACTGTTCACGTGCCACGTCATCACGTGAACAGTAACTTTTTTTAAAATTTTTTTTTAATTTTTTAAATTTTTTTGTTGAGTAGAGCCAAGAATTTTAAACGTTTTTTGTATTGGGATACCCCTAATTTGGTCATTAGATTAGCTTGAAATATTTAATTTAGGTTTAATTTCTAGTTTATATTCTAAGTTAGTTTATATTAGAACAAGACCATATATATATATATATATATATATATATATATATATATATATATATATATATATATATATATATATACATATAATTTGGTCTATTTGGTTCGGACCGAATTTTTTTCATAAGAATCGAACCGAATTGAGATTTAATTATGTTCGGATCGAAAAAGCGAATAAACCGAAATTTTAGAAAAAATGGAACCGAACGGAACCGAAATTACACTACTCGATTCGATTTTTCAGTTCCGGTTCAATATTACTTACCCATAATTGCACGGGTTATAAGTTAATTATGATATGAAATTCTTCATTGCTAATAAATTTGTATATTAACAATAACTACGAAAGGTGATATATATCTTTTTTTTTAAGGTTACACAAAAGATTATATATCTTTAATTAATTTTAGTAAATTTAATTAATGTCTTGATGTTTTTCCTATTATAAATTACTAGCAATATTGCCCGTGCTTCGCACACGGGAATTCTTTTTTGTCCATTCATTTTTTAAAATCAATGCACAAAATCATTCTCGTAAGTAAGCAACAAAATGTCAGTTATTAGCTTAAGTTGTAAAACTGAAAGAGATTGAACATACATCCAAGAAAGCAAAGTTGAAAGCTTCTGTATCATCTTTAGACCGCACAACAATTCGTTACCTGATAATAAAACAAACATGTTAGAAATACTGATTCAATGATCGTCAGAATCTGTTATGAGGTTGACCAGGAACTGATGAGTGACGTCATCAGTATTGAAGTTCATCAGTTTCTGAAGAATGACATCAAGATCTGGAAGCTGATCAGTACTGGATGTTTATCAGTATTAGCTGATATCTATTAGTCCAGTAAAATAGGATACATTGATATGTCGGTTGTTGATTTATAGGATCGTAACCATCAATTAAGATATGTACTGAAAGTTGTTTGTAATTGATATTTCATATCTTGTAATTGATAGAGCAACTGTGTAGAATGATCAAAACAAATAAAGCAAAGATCAAAACAGTAGGCAACAATTTGGTACATTAGAATTTACTTGAAAATTTAAAACTAATAACTCTTCTGAGGAAATGGGAAATTCCTGGTGCATTTGAAACACCTATACTTGCCTTCTAGAAAAGGTAATTATTTATTGGCAATTTATATGCATCGTTCTCACATTTTGTTAGTTAGAAAAGGTAATATGATAGTTATACTACAAAACAAACATCTTCATTAAAATGATTATATTCTTAAAAAGGAATTAATTGTTAGGAATAGAATCACAAATTTTAAGAATAATTAAGTCCGATATGACGTGGAATTTCATCTAGATTTATAAAAATTGAATTTACCAGAATATCAACTTTAGATCCTTATATACATTTTGGGCATGTTAATCCGTCTAACAAAGTCTTTATTATTATCATTATTTTTTCTAACTATAAATTGAAAACACTATCTAAAAGAGAATAAAACTGTCCTACATTCCATATTAAATTTAAACATATTTATTGACGATTTGTAATTGAAAACATTATCTAAAAAATTAAAATTGTCCTGCCTTCCATATTAAATTTTTGCATATGTAATTTAAAAAAAAACAGAAAATACAGTTTTTAATAAAAAAATATTTGAATATATAAACGTATATGTTTTTTTTGAAATGTATAATAGATGCATAATAATTATAATGGAAAAAATGATATTAAATCAATTTAAATTATATATTGGCGATTTCTTGATGTTACATTTTGTTAACTTAAAAATTGCTATATGTTATAATATAATAAATTTATTATATAAGAAAGATTTTAATTATTTTGTTAACTAAAGATTTTAATAAATTAATTATATATTATAATCTAACTCAACTATATATGTAACTATTTCCCTTGTAACTTATATGATTGGAAGATTATGATTATAAAATTATGTTTTAAATTAAAGGGTAACGTGTTTTAATTAGAAAAAAATATTAATAATTGAAAATTACGTTATTTTAGATGTGTATAAAGGATAGTATATTCCATTAAAAGGTAACGTGTTTTAAATTGATTGAAATATACATAGACGTGTGCATATTTTTTGAGGCATAAAAAAGTAGAATATTATACTTTATGACTTAAATTATTCACGTCATGAGTTTTATATTTTAAAATATGAAGTAGGTAAAAAAATATAATATTATGTAATTATTTAATATAGTCTTTTTGTTATATAAATTATGAATATAGTTTTATATGATGTTGTGGCTACAATAAAATTATAATGTAATTATTTTTCGTTATATAAGATATTAGTTTTATTTAACACTCGGCTACAATCAAATATATAATTGTCTGTCCAATAAAGATAAGTAAATTTATATTTATATCGTAAAGTTAGGTGTTTTTCTTAGACATAACCTTATAACCTCAAGGTTGACACCTTTTGTATAAAAAAAGGTGGCATTTTGAGATTTCTTTTTGATTTTTTAGTTTTATTTTTTGAAACCACAACTTCTCACCTACTTGTACTAAAAAAATCAAAATTTTATGTATAAAGAAATCTCACATGTTTTGAAGTTAGAAATACTCAGGTTTCATGAAAATTGAATCTATTACTATTTTATTAAAGAGTTTGTACCTATAAATTTAAAAACCTCAGTTTTTTCTTTATAGGATTAAATTAAAGAATAAATATCTTCATTTCTAAATGAAATAATATTTTTGTTCGGCAACATGAGCATGAAATGAGAACATTAATCACAACCCTATGCACAGAATTTAATCAGAATCCTATGCACAAAATTTAACATGTCAAATCTATACTATTATATTAAAGCCGAAACATTGAAAGTTTTGGTTTTCTCCTAAGTTTTGGTTTTCACTCTAATTATTTAATTTAAATCTATTATAATATAAAACAAATCAAATAAATTCCGTTATTATCTTTAATCCTAAATACAGAGTAGTATTTTATATTTACACCATTACTAATACAGCTAAACTTAAAACCCCCGTTCTTTACAGAACTCTACTTCGCAATATCCCTAGAATCCATTTTCTTTGCGTTGATGGCTATTTCCTGAAGGTAAACTGTCAATCCTACAAATTTGATGTCATGTGATATTCTTAACTAATTAATTTGATCGTCAAAACATTTAAAAATCATCTCTCACATTTAGATTAATTTTTCGATATACAACAATATATGTATCCAGTTTTTGGAGCAAGATGGAGCTATTCTTTTTTTTTTTTTGCTAAATAAGATGGAGCTATTCTTAATAGGTCTATATTCAATACACAATCTTCTTCGGCTTTTCTCTTCTTTTTCAACACCATATATCAAACATAAATACTTTTCACATAACCGTTAGATCTAATAATAAGGAATATTCTTTATTTAAATCCATCTTCCAAAGATCAAGGTTCAAATCCCATCAACAACAAATTTACATTAAGATTTTATATTATTAATTCTAATCAATACATATCATTTATTAAACTATTATTATTACTAATAAATTTGTAATAAATTATTCTCTATTTTATTTAATTATATAATTTTAAAAGTATTTAAAAGTAACCCGTGCTTCGCACGGGCTATAAGCTAGTACTTATTAATGGTGGTCAGGATAAAAAATGGAAAATGTATGGAACTCCATCAAGATGTTGAATCCAGGATCAGAACATAGCAAATGAATGCTGTTAGAGACTATGACCCAGGCACTCATCACCATCAGTTCGAGATCACCGGCCAGTATTATTGCTCAGCAGTCCAACCCTCCTAACTTACTATGAGCCTCCTATAAATAAAAAGACACATGTTAAAACTCTAATTCCTAAAACACAGGCACACACAAACTTACTCTAAATTCATAGAGTCTGTGCTGGAAGGGTAACAATCTCTAAATAAAAAAATAAAAAAATAATAAAAGATGAGTTTGGAACATTTTTTTATACCTCGGGATGATCCATAGTCTATAATATAGTTCTAATTAATTAAAGTAGTCCTAACATGTCAACTAATTGCCACTGTTCTAATCATCAGACCCTCTAGCAAAAGGTTACTTAGTTGATGCAATATCGTTAACTCCAATAAAGAATTCTAGGAGTTTAATAAATGATGATAACAAAAACTACTTGCCTTCAGTAATCTGTTATTGAGCGGATTCCCTTTCTTTGCGAGAGTCTGTTATTAAGCTTATGGTACCAAAACCATATGTCTAATGACCATCTATAGCACTTGAAGTTCAGTATTCTGTTTCAAACTCATTTCTTTTCCTCCATCTCTATCATCTATGTTTCCAGTAGAACCTATCGAATGCTTCTTCATGTGCCAACTTTACATAATTCTGAGCCTCATACCGCATTTATTTATTCACCCTGCAATACCTAACCTTTTCCCCGCATAGTAGGTTGGACCACCTTCCCGCCCTCTGAACATTTGTATATCATGTTTAGACCTACTTTAATCCTTCATCAAAAGTTCTGGTGCGATAAGATTCTTCTAATATAAAAGCCATCTTATAATTTCCTCCACATCTGGCCCTTCATACACAACCTTTGACACAAAACTGTTTGCCACTTCCCAGATTAGACTTTGAAAGGTGGATCATTGGCTCAGGCTCAGGCTCCGACTTCGGCTCTTTTGCTTGCCAGGTCTTGGCGCCTGCTTAGCAATGAGAACAATTTTTGATAAATAGTTGTGTATAAGGTGAAACACCATAAAAAAGATTGCAATAGGTTCTTCCATAAGGATACAACTTTCAACCTGTATGTGTGATTCTGAAAATAGTATCTTATAAACAAAGGTACAGCAAATGACTGACAATAGTTGGCAAGTTGCAGAGTTTATAATGTCTAGCAAATCGCGTTTGAAAGTCTCCAAATAAGTTTGCAAGGGAGGTCAATTTCAATGTTCCTGACGAACTCTCAGCGTGTAGACAGTCCAAGACCCAAACTATCTCTTCCAAATCATCAAACTGCTTCTGTTGGTAAACAACCTTTCCTAATCCTTCCAGATACGAACCTCTGAAATAAAAAAAATATGTTATACATGTCACTAATTATAGGATTTGTATATAGTGCATATCTATCACATCTATAATCCCATATACTGTATTCCAAAATCAGATTCCAACAATCCTATATTCTGTAGGTTGTCACCTGGTACATCTATGTAGAAAATACCTAATCAAGCAATTTAAAATTTCACTAATTTTGATATCAGTGAGGGTAGCTACATTGGATTTTATGATATTGCTAAGTTCCTACATTATGTGAGATTAAAAAATGTAAAACTCTGAAAGCTCTTGCTCTGTTCAGGCAATATTGAAACAAAAAATATATATGTTAGTAGATTAATTTTCCAGTTGTACATATTTATTCAGTCCCAACATATGATTACCAATCTATTAAACACATTCAAACAATTGTGAAAAAGGATGAGAGCTCGGAAGAGCTTACCAAGGGAAAATGACGAAAAGGAGAAATAATTTGACATTTGAGAATTATCCATATACGCGAAAAAATGTATCCAATCTTATCTATTGCAGCACATCCAATCTTAACTATTGCGGCTTACTCTTTGTCTCTGTATATTTGTTTCTCACCTAAAAAGGAAAATATTGAAAAATAAGGACACAATTTTCGAAGGAAAAATAAGCAAAAAAATGTATGTTACTATACGGTGAAGTATTTATTATTAGATGGACTAAATTAAATGAGACCTATCCAAAAATTCCTAGATATGCCCAAATTCCTACTCTTTAAATGCCTCTGGCCTCATATTGATTAACAAACTGAACCTACCTTTCCTGTTTTGGCATCTACAACAGTTGAAACTTGAAGTCGGGGCTTTGCAAGTGCTCTAAGGTAATCACATTCCTGTAGAACAAATAGAGTTACCTTTTAGAACACAACAGCGTTATATGCAACTAAAGGTTTCTCTTCTATTTTATATTTTAATGATCAGCTGAAATGCTTCATTACTAAATTAGTTGCTAGGTATTGAACAACACTGAGATAAGAAACAGTGACCATATTTTATAAGAATTAGTGGCAGTGTGAGTTAATATAAAAATGAAGTTTAACAAACAAAAAATTAAAAAATAGCAATGACAATATTAGCAGAAACTTGCCTTTTCTCAATTGATAAATTCACATTGTGACAAATGTGACAAATTTATCAATTGGATTCAAACGACAGTTGAGAACTACAAAACGTAAACGTGTTACTTTGATGGACAAAAAACCAAACTATAAGGTAATAGGATGAGAACATCAATACCAGAAGCATTGAGAACTGGTGAAGAAGTTTTTAAAGGATATTGAGTTGGTGTCGGCGGAACCAAATTGTAGATACCTCCTATCTACATTTTAGATAGTTGGTAAAATGATACCTGCTACATTAGATTGTTGAGTTGGTAAGTTTAGATCCAAAGTCCGTAGAACACTACTTGACTGAGAAGAACTATTATAAGGAACATTACTGTGATGACGTCTGAACACTACATAAAATGCATTAAACCAACAATTAAATATCATAAGCACAAAATCAACCATACTGAATGAACACATAATAACTTTCATCACGGGTATAGTATTAATATTTCATGAGTAAAATATATGATTATTAAAATTTCGTCAATGTAATAAGCCTACTATACACAGTTGAAGGAATGTTGTAATTAGTAATCTACAAATTCAAGAATCACACGGTATGCATAGTTTACCTGTCTGAAGTGATCTATGTGACTGTGTTCCTACATTTTGCTCCATTCTTAAATATGGAGCTTGCGGAAGAATGAAGAAGAACAGTACTGCACAGAGTACGCTTATATTTGCCAATTAATGAGAAGAGCATTTAGTACAATATTTAAAAGCTAAAGGTCAAAATACAATAAACAATTCCCCAAGAGATCATTTTGTTTTCTGATGCATTTTGCTGTTCAATTAAATGAAGTCAACCGATGAGGTGTCGAGATGAATTTGGAGAAGATAACTTTTCAACTTGATTCATACGCAGATCGCAATATGACAACTTTATATCAAGATAGCATATTATATAGTCTACATATTAGTTTCCTTGAACGAACTTATGTACAATTAAAATCAATTCATAAGAAGCCCAATAATATAAGTGTACTACTATTTAGGACTCAGGCATTTACTTAAAGATATCTTACGAAGAAAAATACCATTTTTCAATAATGGTGGAAAAAGTTGTACAGGTAAAGGCGATCATAAAGAAAAAGTCAAAATTATCATATCTGAGCATCATCAACATAGATAAATAACATAAATAAATCGTGTACTGACCTGTTTGTTTAAAACCAATATACCATATCTAGAGTGTGACAAATATCTAGCTGCTCTAGGAGAGAGCTGATCGCATAGAAGAGCAGGCTTATCTTACTAAAAAAAAAAAAACAACCTATCAGTTTAAATTGAAAGGATCAGTGGTAGCCAACAAATGCTCAATACATTAATTCATAAGTTCAATTATTATATAAATTAGTCAATTGAATATGGACAAACACCTCAATGTAGAACCTGCATACTCAAGAGATCATCCTCCAATTTTTCACAAAAGTTCTTTTGTTTCTGCAATCAAAAACTTAAATTTAGGATACGCAAAACTTATCGTTGAACTTGCATAGTGGAGAAAAACTAAAATATAAAGACATTCTAATCCAAATATCCAAATCCAAATATATACAAAACTTGAGAACATGAGTAATTACATCGAGAGAATCAAACAAATATGAATACATTATTAATGTAAAAATAATGGAGAGATGAGAGACATACAGAGGCGCAAAAGAATACAGTGATAAATATATTCGATTCATATAAATCAGAGAAAGGATACGAATCAACTATCCAGTATTGAATTACATGAAAATTACTCAATTTATGGCATGATTTGTGAGATTGAAGACTAATTCAAATTTTTAGGTATATTGTGTGTGTGTATGGGTATCCAGGAAAAAAAGGAATTTAAATTCAAAGATAACAGATTATAAGGAAATATGGTGGAAGAAGGAGAGAAAGAAATTAGCATACAATACGGCAAAAGGTCACTTTGCCTACTGTACTATTTAAAAATTTCCACTTAGCCTACTGTACTATCGAAGTGGTCATTGTACTTTTCTTTTTTTCTCTTTTCCCCATCATCGTCTATTTAAAAAGTCTACCGTCCATTTGACTAACGGACGGCTGACGTGGCTGCTGAATCACCAATCCACGTAGATGACACATCAACAATAAAAAACCCCAAAATTAACCCTCAAAATAAACCCTCAATTAAATCCCAAAATAAAACCCTCAATTAAATCCCAAAATAAAACCCATTTCATTATAAAAAGAAAAAAGGAATACTCAGCACATAAACAAAACCCATTACATTGCTCCACCCACTTTCATCAACTCCGTTCTCACCTCCTCCTTCACCACCGTTCTTCTCTTCCGTTCACAAAACCACAGCTCCCCATTTTAATCCTCTTGGTCTTGTCTTTTCTTCTCGCGGACATTCTCGAACCATCTCCTCTTTTATCTACCTCGCAGCTGAACTTCACCACTGCCCATCTCCTTTGTTTTCTCCATTTCTTACAAGAATTAAACACCTCAATCTCCTACTATCCTTCATTTTAAGTTAAAAGTATATATATATATATATATATATATATATATATATATATATGTGTGTGTGTGTGTGTGTAATTCGAATTAGGTTTCGATTTTTGGAGTTGTAAAAGTTAGGGGTTTTGATTTTCAGTTGTAAATGATAGTAATATCAATTGATTTATGTAGTTTTGTGTTTGGGGGTTGGCTAATCGTTATGGATGGTATGTATATGAGGTGTATATATGTTTTGGGCGTTGTGTGTATGTGCGGGTGTTAGTGGTGCTAAGGAAAGGTGAAGGCTGTGGAATTCTTCTGCAAGGGAGTCAGGGGGTCGATGAAGGTGTTGGTGTTCAGAGGAAACAGAGGTAATGTTAAGATGGGATAGAAGGGAGGGTTCTGTTTGGTTGTGATGGTTGTCTTGTGGTTTCAGCTGTGGGCTTTGGTTGTGTGTACGGTTGTTGTGGTCGTTGGCTTAAACTTTAAGCTACCGATGGCTATTTTTGGTTGTTATATGTATGTATTCTTGTATTATGTTTAATAAGCTCCGATTCTGGTGTTAGTTCGAGTCATGGTGTTCTAAGAGCATGGTTCTTGGCTCTGTCCTTATTTCGAACCCAGGGCCTCTGTTTGGGTTTTGTGTTTGTAAGATCGGGGTTTCGTTTCTTGAGGGAATTGTATGTAAGTTGGAGTGGTGGTGATGGGTTTGTAGTCTCTGGAGTGTTAGTAAGTTCGTGGTTTGTTGAAAATCGAAATAGTACAGGGGAGAGAAACCAAGAAGATGAACTGGGTTTGTTGAAAATAAACAGGGAAGAGGGATTCGAATAAGAAGACACAGGGGAGGGGAAGTTTTTATTAAGTTTTTATGAATTTTTATGATTTTTTTTAAAGTTTTTATGATTTTTTATGAATTTTTATGATTTTTTTTAAAGTTTTTATGATTTTTTTAAAGTTTTTATAATTTTTTTAAAGTTTTTATAATTTTTTATGATTTTTTTTAAGTTTTTATGATTTTTTTAAATTTTTTATAAAAATAATAGGCTGTGCTGATGTGGCATCTACGTGGCAAGCTGATTGTGCCACCCAGTCAGCATTTTAACAGTCAAACTGACGGAGCCAATGTTTGACTGACGACGATGGGGTAAAGAGAAAAAAAGGAAAGTACAATGACCACTTCGATAGTACAGTAGGTTAAGTGGAAATTTTTAAATAGTACAGTAGGCAAAGTGACCTTTTGCCCGCATAGAATCAGTTACATAACTGACAGAGTAGGAGTGTTTATCCATCTTCATGTTTGAATGGTTAGAGCGTTAAATTAGAATCTTGATGCAGACGTGTATCTATATATTATAAATTGCTAGATAACCCTTTCCTCAGGTTCGGGATCCATATTCAGGTTTGATAGATATCCATGACCCATTATAGTAGTAGATTATATGCTTAGGATTAGGTTCGGGATCCGTTTATATTACCCAGATATATGATATGATCCATATTTTAAAATATATTGACCCGACAAACCACTCTTGCCAAAAATTATTTCCTTGATAATACCAAAAATTGTTAACAAATGATTTTGATTGATTATAATTATAATGGGTCGCCAGGGCCATCCAATTAAAATATACCAAAATGCCAAATAATTATTTCCTTCACAAAACACAAATTATTTTCTTGCCAAACATTATTACCTTTCTAACAATTGTCAATTTTTCTTGGCAGTTTTAATGTCAAATAATTGGTTATAATTATAATCCATATTTTAAAATATATTGACCCGATATTATATAAAATACAAATCATGACAAACCGCAATTTTTTTTCTTGCCAAAAACTATTTCCTTGATAATACTAAAAATTGTTAACAAATAATTTTGATTGGTTAAAATTATAATGGGCCCGCCAGGGCCATCCAATTAAAATATTCTAAAATACCAAATAATTATTTCCTTCACAAAACAAAAATTATTTTCTTGCCAAACATTATTTCCTTTCTAACAATTGTCAATTTTTCTTGGTAGTTGTTATTATTAATGTCAAATAATTGGTTATAATTATAATGGGCCCGCCAGGGCCATCCAATTAAAACATTCTTGCCAAAAAAAATTCCTTGGCAAAACACGAATTATTTTGTTTCCAAAAATTATTTCCTTTCTAACAATTGTCAATTCTTGGCAGTTGTTATTATTAATGTCAAATAATTGGTTATAATTATAATGGCCCCTAGGGCCATCCAAATAAAACATTCTTGCCAAAAAAATTTCCTTGACAAAACACAAATTATTTTGTTTCCAAAAATTATTTCCTTTCTAACAATTGTCAATTATAATTATAATGAGCCCGCTAGGGCCATCCAATTAAAACATTCTTGCCAAAAATTATTTCCTTCCACAAATTTTAAATTATTTTAAATTTTGTTTAATGATAACAAATTACTTAAATAAATTATTTTAATTTATTCGTAAATTTTTTTCTTGCCAAAAACTATTTCCTTGATAATACTAAAAATTGTTAACAAATGATTTTGATTGGTTACAATTATAATGGGTCCACCAGGACCATCCAATTAAAATATTCTAAAATACAAAATAATTGTTTCCTTCACAAAACAAAAATTATTTTCTTGCCAAACATTATTTCCTTTCTAACAATTGTCAATTTTTCTTGGCAGCTGTTATTATTAATGCCAAATAATTGGATATAATTATAATTGGATGGCCCGCTAGGGCCATCCAATTAAAACCTTCTTGCCAAAAATTATTTTCTTCCACAAATTTTAAATTATTTTAAATTTTGTTTAATGATAACAAATTACTTAAATAAATTATTTTAATTTATTTAAAATAAGTAAATAATTTATTTTAATGATTTTGTTTAATTTTGTGAAAAATTATTTTGTTTAATGATGTGTGTCGTTGTTGGTAACAAATTTTGGTAGCCAATTTAGTACTTTTAATTACTCAAATAATTGATATTATATAAAATACACATCATGACAAACCACAAATTATTTTCTTGCCAAAAATTATTTCCTTGACAAACCACAAATTATTTTCTTGCCAAAAATTATTTCCTTTCTAACAATTGTCAATTTTTCTTGGCAGTTGTTATAATTAATATCAAATAATTGGTAAGAAATTTTGGTACCCATTTTAGTACCTTTAATTACTCAAATAATTGATATTATATAAAATACACATCATGACAAACCACAAATTATTTTCTTGCCAAAAATTATTTCCTTGATAACTTCCTTAATACCAAATAATTGGTAACAAATTTTGATACCCATTTTAGTACCTTTAATTACTCAAATAATTGATATTATATAAAGTACACATCATGACAAACCACAAATTATTTTCTTGCCAAAAATTATTTCCTTGATAACTTCCTTGACAAACCACAAATTATTTTCTTACCAAAAGTTATTTACTTTCTAACCGTTGTTAATTTTTGTTATCATGACAAACCACAAATTATTTTCTTGCCAAAAATTATTTCCTTGATAACTTCCTTGACAAACCATAAATTATTTTCTTGCCAAAAAGTATTTACTTTCTAACAATTGTTAATTTTTGTTATCATGACAAAACACAAATTATTTTCTTGCCAAAAATTATTTCCTTGATAACTTCCTTGATAAACCACAAATTTTTTTCTTGCCAAAAATTATTTACTTTCTAACAATTGTTAATTTTTGTTTGCAGTTGGTATTATCGTCAACTGTTTCCTTTTTTAATAAAAAGATTGCTTTAGATACCTTTTAACATCCATAATTCAAGCAATGATATGAGATCGATTAGCCACACTAATTATTCTATTCCATATTTCTCATATTAGTGTCACCACCTCAACTGTATAAAACCTAATGTTTTACTTAGTTATGATTTAATTGTTTTAATTTATTATTTTTATCTACTACAGTTATAAAACATGATATAGTTGACACTACTAAAATAATGTTACAATGTTCAATTTTTTGATCTTTCTAAAATTGATTTTTGTATTAATAATTTGTTATACTAATTGTAATTTATAATATCAAAACACCTCATGTTCATCAAGAAATTAACATATTTAACTATTAAAGTAAGCAACTTTTTAGTACTACTATCATTTTTCATTTCTACATTAAAAATCTACACATAATTTATTAAAATTTAAAATAAAATTTATTTAAAATAAGAACTCCCGTGTGCGAAGCACGGGCATCAATATATATACTCTAAATTTGTGCTAGCATTAGCATTTTAAAATTACTTAAACTACCCTTCCACTTTTTACTCATCCAATATATTTTTATAAGCTTTTTGGTCATTTAACATTCAACTGGATCATCCAAAACAAAATGGGTTATATCCATCAATTTTTAAGTCTTTTTTTCCACAAAATGGATCACCCATGTAGTGATGGGTTATATCCATATCACTTTAATTTACTCCGCATCAATTTTGTAACTAATTATATGGTAACTAATTATATGGTAGTTCATTTGGCTTGATTTTAGGCTTAATATTTGCATCAATTTCTCATCTCAAGCAATCGGTTTTCATTTCTAATTTCAAATTTAAACCGCATTATCATCTTCACATCACTTTTCTCATTCCAGATACAAAACCTTTGTAAGCTATATCATTCATCTCTGATTGATTCCTCATAATTTGTTTCTCTAATGTTTCTATTGATTGTATGTATTTCTGTTTATATATGTGTTTATATATTGTTTGGTTAATGCAGAAACACTGATGAAGCGATGATGAATCTTAAATCAATGTTTACAAAAATCGTTAATCCAGGTTCGAACTTTTTAACTTTTATCTTTGAAATTGTGCTTCTTTTTTAAGGCTAAACTCTGCTTCTTTTAGTCTGATGTGATTATGTGATTACTCTTTTGTTATTCTGCATTGATTATGTAATGTAATTATATTCCTTTTTCCACCTAATGCTAACCGGCTGTTTCGATCACTACTAAGTTTATTGAATAGTTTATTACTTTTTCAATGCAGGTTATTTGTTTGATAAAATGCTTGAACCAGTTTCAAAAAATATAGATGTAAAATTTTTGTTATCCTGTGTAGTGACGAGACTATATTTTCTTCGACCGTCTTTGATTTCGCCATTCTTGCTCCTCAAATTTTTGTCTTCTTTTTCTAATTTGTCTAATTTTATTTTTAATTTTTGGGTTTTTTATTGGAGAGAAGATAATCTCTCAGTTTTTTAATAGAGGTATATAAATGTCATACACATACATATATATAAATTTAGAAAATTGCTAGGGAACCAAACAAAAGTTCCAAAAAAGTGTTCAAAATGACACATGTCTTCTTATCATTGCCTGATTAAATAATTAATGTAATGGACCCCGCGTGCATTCATATGAATCTCCCAATTAAAATTTTCTATTTTGCCAAGTCACACATGCCACATCATTTTGGGAACATTTTTGGAGAGATTTTTTGGTTCTCTAGCATTACTCATAAATTTAATGGGTTGATTGTGGAGAATGGAGATCCAATTTTTTTTTTATCCACAAAAAACTTTTGGTGTTGTATGCATTTTTCTCTACAGCCATTAGTGAAACATGGGGTATCAATTCTTAAAAGTGAGAACGCTGTAAATCGAGTATTCAGTAAGTTTAAATTTCATAACTTTGTAATTCTTAAATACAAATGCTTTATGAGATCTCATGTATTATGTAAATTTAAATTTAAAATTGAATGTCATGTATTGATTTGCAATCATATTATTTTGTCTTGATTTGAATATTTGTATGTTGAAATTATTAATCTTTTTCTTTTAAATTGATTGTTTGCATATTCAACTTTTGTGTGGTTAATGTATTATGTTTCTAATTTCTAAACTGAATCTTTATCTAGGGACACTTAAATTCATTATAATCATTAAGCCTTGATGGTTTCTTTGGGACTCAACCTAGCTTGCATGGATTGGTATAACATTTTCCTACTTTATCGTAACACTATAATGCATTATCACAGTATTTAGTATATATAATCTATGCCAGTGATAACTTTCATTGTTGTAGGGACCTTCAGAATTTAGACCATCAAATTTCAGTTTTGGATTACAGGTCAGTATAGTCTGTATAAGCTGCTGAATTTAGACCTTCAAATATTTGCCAATATTTTCTCATATAACTGATTGCCTATATATATTATATTACACACGCACACACATGTTTATATTACCAAGATTTGTGACAAACTGATAACTTGGAAAGCATATTTTGACTCCAAATTCAAAATTTGCCCTGAGGAGGCTTAGTTAGTGGTAGTTTACATGTTCCAGATTCTAAAATTTGCCGTTATTGAGGCACATGACAGTGTTAAGCACCTCCAGAGATAAAATAGGAGAATATTCCATTACAACTTCTTTTTTTTTTTTTCCAGGAGATTGATAATGCAATTCAATTATGGACACTCACGAAAAATTCGAAATGACTGCCTTATTCAGCAACTCTTTGTTTATGAACATGGCTCATGCTCCTCAAGTTGACAAAATGAGAGCCTTCAGTGTTCTTACCCCTTATTACAGTTTCAAAGATTTGAAATCAGCGACAAAGAACTTCAGCAAAGACTCCAAGATAGGAGAAGAAGGTTTTGGAGATGTATACAAGGTGATCTTAATTTTACAGTCATTCCTACCTGATACACTATTGATGCCTTACAATCTCAATTTAGTTTGGTTGTCCTAATGAACAGTGCATGATAAGGAATGGTGATGTAGTTGTAGTAAAAATTAAGATTGCTACGAGAAAAGCCAGAACAGAATTTGAGAGTGAAGTTAAGCTTATACGTAATGTTAAGCTTATAAGCTTATAAGTAATGTTGAGATTGATAAGTATGATGATTGATACTTAATATTGCAAAGCTTTTAGCATTAAACTTTGTTTTTTTTCCATGTGATCAATGCTTGCTGATTATTTTGATAAATATTCTATTATATTAATGCTCTTATGTTGTTATGCATTTATGCATGAAAAGTATTGCTTTTGAGATGATAGGATGAAATTTGTGGTTATGATAAGGCATGTACAATGGATAATTTTGTTCTATATCTTGCTTTATTTGAGGGATGTCGTTAATGCAGCCAAGTCGTTTATTCCTTTATTATCTAAATGCAGCCAGATTATATTTTCCTTCTCTTATTAAAACGCCAGTCCTCAGCCTACTGACTTCTACCTCTTACCAGTGATGATCTGAAAAATGATATGCATCTGCTTCAGTTTTTATTTTAGGCATGTGCAATGCACCAAATGCAGACCAGATTGACTCTGTACAAGTTTTACCGACTTTAAATAATTTCTATGATGTACAAATAAGTTTAATTTATTGATATACTTTATACTTGATGCTTTCCTGTTTAAGGCTAATTTACTTATGTTCTACAATGTCACTAATGAAACTTGAAGGTGTTTAGGACCAATCCTCCCCCCCCCCCGGCGCTAAATGCTTGGCACAATTATCCTCTTTATATTGAAAGAAACCATATAAGCCTCAAAATAACCTAACGCTAAACTTTTACACTAACAAGAAAAGAAATAACGTTAGATAGTCATGAACTACACAATCTTTGTGCAGGAGCACCAGTGCATGCCCAGTATTATGTCAATAACATGAGAAACAATTTTACAGGTGACTTCATATCTTACTTCAAGTAGCTTTTTCCATCAAATCCACCAACAGCATAGATAGACCCATTATGTTCTAATGCAGCAAGAGCAAATCTCTGGACAAAATGAAAGTACAAGACATGTATAATTAGTGAAAAAGGTAAGTAGTGGCTAATTGAATATTCATGTCGTCTGTGTATTAGCATCCGAACTCCTATTTTTAACCTTGAATCTTATTCTGATATACTATCCAAGTAGAGTACGTTTGTTCCAATTTCATAATGTACATAGATTTTAAACCTTGAATCCTTATTTATGAGGAATATTATTTATGAAGACGAATTCGCTGAATAAAGAAAAAAAAGATTGAATATATAAAAAGTTACTATTTTAGATTACAAGTATTTATCTAGAAAGAAAGCTACACCCAATTCCTCATTCTCCAGTGTTTTAGAACACTGGATAGAAAGCACATAAAGCTATAAAATTCTATTTCCAGTACAGGTCCGACTTTACAAGAAATAAACTTGCAGAGTTGTAGGTATTTAGCTTGCAAAAGTAGTAGTGATTGACTAGCAGCAGGAATATATTGTTAAATTTTTCATTGAAATTTAAATTGAGAGATTATGACACAGATATTGTGCACAAGAGTTACAAATATATAGCAATAAGCTGTACTAACAATATGAACCATTAGATAGAAGTCATTTCATTACTATAATATTCTCAACAGCTCATCAACAGAGTTAAATGGTACTGCATTTTAAGTTTCCTAACATTCCTCATTTCCTCTTCACCTGCCCCCACGATAAAACTAACATTAACATTGTTGTTCAATATTTCTCAGGCTAATGCAAGAGTCAGGACAACATTCTGAATCATATCAAAATGCCACTTCTCATGTCATATTGCAGCCATCTGTCGTCCAATCGAGACACCGATCCTCTGACGGATATTAACGAGGGTCATTGCTTCATGATGTAAATTACTCATTATCATTGCTTAGGAACTTGACTGAAATCAAAATGTTTTGCATAGTGGACATAAATTTAGCCTCTGAAACATTTAGCCTTTTATGTTCCACCGACATTTAGCCAAATACATTTCTATTTAGTCCTATCGGTTCTTCAATTGGGCAACTTTGCAGATTCTTTCCACATCTTTACCTCAATGAGAATTTCTTACATGAAGCACGAATTAAGGGCAAAAATTTTGACAACAAACAACTCAACAGACACTATAGCGATAAATTTTTTTATTTACCATAATCAAAACTTACACTCAGCGCTGTTCACTGGCCCAAATTAAATAAATTCTAATCAATTTAAAAACTGGTGCTGAATCTACAAGAACACATGATCTGCTAAATTATTTCTGTTTATTTGAACTTTTTATAAGTTCCAAGACAATATCTTTAACAAAACAACATAGGCGAAGCTTCAAACCATTGCTCCGATCAATCCGCTGTTGAACTCCCCTTTGTCTGTTTGGCCACATAGATTTGTCTCACTTTTGAATTGGGCAATAAAAGCTGAAAAGATGTAGATGCTGCAGCTTTGTGTTTTTTGTTTTTTTATCCCGATCCTTACAAACTACGTAAGGTCAAATACCATAATTTATTATGGCCTTTATAATCAGGAAAAAAACGGAAAAAATAAATTTCCTTGTGTTTTTAGTAAAGAGAATACGATTATTAAATGGTCTTTATCTTCAATACGTTCGTAATATCAAACATTTATTAGTCATTTGTTTATGAGAATGTTTTAAAATTATAGAAATCATTGTCATTTCCAAACGTTCGTTTTAGTTGTAACGAGTGCATCCATTTTGAAAAATGAATGGACAAAAATGAATTTCCGTGTGCGAAGCACGGGCAATATTACTAGTTAAACTAGTATACATTGGTGTAGGGTTATAAAATATAACCCGAAAGTTATATGGATGCTCCATGGATATTAGATAAAACTAATTGAAAAACAGTTAAACTTGATAAATGGGTCAACCCGTTTATATATGGGTGATTCGGTTGAGGGTAAAAAGTCTTTAAAGTACATGAATTAATATTAAGATAGAAAAAGTAGGAAGGGTAATGGAAGTAATTTGGAAAACTCAATGCTAACACAAATTTAGAATATATTGATATTGATATTGATATTGATATTGATAAATATACATACTATGGTCTATGTTATAAAATATAATACTTGCTTGCTGCGTCGCTAGGGTTTTATGTAGCGATAGCCGTGAGCCGTTGACACACCGGGAGCATTGGACCATGAAGTCCACTTAGCTTTTATAAGTTAATTAGGCCTTATAAACATCTACAAATCAAATAACGGATAAAGTTTTTGATAAATATTGTAGTTTAATTTTGTTTTGGTCGTAAAAAGTACATATCCATATTTTTCTTAGCAATGAAGTATGTTTTCAATACAAAATTTTCTTTTCTTTCGCAGGCAAAATAAAAGGTCATCCTTTAATTCATGTTACTTCTATGTTTTCTTCGTATAACCTCAGCTATGCAAATTATTCAGAGTAAGTATAATTAAACAATGTAAACAACTTAGAACTACTGCAGGAAGACCACGGATCAACAAAAGGATACACGCTATCTTCATCGAGTAGAAGGAGGCTCTCCACACAGTTAGAAACAAAGTTACTGAAGTATCCAGGATTAGTACCATCGTGAGGTTTTAAATTTATCAGTTTCTGAGATCCCGGGTCGTACAAAAAGTACATATCCATTTTTTTCTTAGCAATGTAGTGTGTTTTCACCAAATATTTACCGTTGTGCAAGAACTCAGTTGACCGAGTTAAATCAAACTCATACAATTTGATTAAGAACTTCTTTTCCCATGGTGATGTGGATAAGGACTTGTCCTTTAGTATCCACATGTCTATCTCAAAATGACCACATCCTAAAACAGCCAGTTCTTCTCCGTATGTTTCCAGAACATAATCATGTCGAGGATTTCTTTCTGGCAACTCTAATTGTTCGCTAATCTCATCTCTTAAATCAAAATATACTACTCGGTTATGATGTGTTAAAATATATGTAGTACCATCGATAAATCTGGTAGGTAGGCAAGTCCTGAAACTATATTTTGATACCGAACTGAAATAAGGAGGACTTACTAGAAGGAAAAGTCTTCCAACAATTACTCGTCAAGCTGTAAACAGAAACAATGTATGATGTATATTTATCAAAAGGAGAAATTACTATCACCTTATAGTCGAAATTGTAATACCCAAAACTCATAACACCATTCTCATCAAACTTGACATCTTTCTCGAGGGAGATTTCAAGTTTCGGTAGCTTTTTGGCTTTTCTACAAATCGGGTTCCACAGATGTATATCGTTGCCAACCACGTAGTACTTATCCGACACACAACAACCCGTCACATATCCCCCAAATTTCTATTTTATGGTCAGTGGTACCATCTCTTCCAAACGATTTAGGCGAATACTACAGCCTGGAATCTGTAGGTTTATCAAATATGGCTTGGATTCCATTATTCCGAATTACATCGTGATGTAATTCGGAATAATAGAATTGGACATGTAGCATGTACTTTTCCGTGTTTGGAGACGTTTTTTGATAATTGAGATGAGTATTAACGAAGAAAGTAGTGGCAATTACATCATGCCACGCTTTGCAAACAATCCTGCGTCGAACAAGGGACTTAACTGAGAGTCTGCAAAGGATTAATATCCAGATTTCTAATGGCATATAGTAGTTCTGTTGCTGGGGGGCGCCCATTACATGCATAATAAGTGTACTAAACCTAATTAAGTCGATCCTTGTGCACTGCTAAAGGCCATTTGTATATATATTGTTTTCGAATAAATATTAATCTCTCTACTTTTTTATATAAGTCGCTTGATTTTTTTAAGTGTTTTGATTGCATAGTTAAAATTAATTTTTTTTGTGAATTAAAATTTTGATTACATATTTTTATTCAAAAAAAGAAAATTTCAAAAAACAATAATTTTAACTATGTGTCAATGCACCTAAAAATGTGTGGAGAAAATGTGTGTAGAAAAGTCAAACGACCTGTATAAAAAAAAGAGAGTAACATTATACGATATATTCTAGATACAAGTATTAAATTTCCAACTTAAAATAGTTGAATTTAAGGTCAACTACAAATCAATAAAGATCAAATGTAGTAGCGGGACGGAAAAACATCAGAGCCACACAGACAGGGGCCAAATGTATTGGCAGCGCCACTGCACACAGAGTTTGGCTATTGCACAGAAAAAAGGTAACAAATTGTCTGGTTTTCATGTATATTACAGTACCTCACAAGATCAAATTATTATTACATGAGTTGATCATCAACTTCTCTGCTACTACAGAACAAATAACCAAGTTCACACACAGGTCTTATGGAATTATTATGTTCATCGCCAGTAAATTTATGTTCATATGTACTCACAAAGTCAATTTTTTACAACCAATCAACAGGAAAAATGGAATTTTAAATTAAGAAGCACGATAACTATTCCTACAATAAAAATCTCCGATCACAAATAAAATCCACCAATTACAGAAGAAACCATGTTAATCATACAGGCACTCTATAGGTTTATTCCATATATTCAAAACTGAAAAAACAGTGAATTCATACCTTACAGCCATCGATCCCAAACAGATACAATCATCCGACTTGTAGAAACTTCATGTTTTGCTCTGGATACGACTCCGGAATCAGATACCAACAACCTGCTTTTACAGAAGGTCAAGTTTACCAGTCAAAACAATCCCTAGTCTTCTTACTCTCATCATGTAATCTGGCAATTATGGAGGATGTCTTGCCTTTGTTTAACGTAAACAACACCGAACTGCAGGAAGACTCCATCTCCGTGTGCACAAAAGGATTCAAGCTATCTTCATTGATCAGAAGAAGGCTCTCCACACAATTAGAATCTATGCGGCTGAGATTGTCTGGAGATTCATCCTCTAGAGATCTAAATTCTGTAATTTTCGAAGAGTCCACGTGGCACAAAAAGTATTTGGTTAAATTCCGTTCAGCAATGACAGTTCTTACCATATAATTACCATTACATAGAAACCCTACCAGATGAGTATGACCAACTTCTTCCAATTTGATAACAAACTTCTTTTCCCAGGGTGATTTGGATGAGCACTTGTCTCTTAAGATCCACATGCCTAGACAAACTTGGTTACATCCTACCACAGCTATTGTTTTCCCATATGCTTCAACAGTAAATTCATTACCCTGTCCAAGAAATTCCTTGGGCAGCTTAAGTTGTCGACTGGTCTCATCTCTTAAATTAAAACATACTAATACTAGGTCTTTTTGTTGAAGCATACCTTCTACATATGTGACCATATATGCAGTACCATCTACAAACCTGGTAGGTTGGAGAGATATAAAACCATCAAAATTTAAAGTAGTAGGAGTATTCGTCCAACAATTAGTTCTCAAGCTGTAAATAAAAACAACGTATGTATGACCAACCCGAGAAATCACAATCACCTTATAATCGTCATCATAATATCCAAAGCTCACCCCACAATTTATATCAAAGACATTGTATTCCCTGGATATCACAAGTTGCGGAATCTTTTTAACTTTTCTACAAATTGGGTTCCATAAATGTATATCGTTGCCAAAGCGATATTCCTTATCCGACACACATAACAACCCATTACAGATTCCATGAATCCTCAATTGCCAAGTACGATAATTATAATTTCTCCTAAATAAACCGGGCGTGTAATATAGTTTAGAATTTTTAGTTTTATCAAAAATAGATTCATGGTCTGCAAGTAAGGTGTACACGAAGTCTTGTTCATGAAGTATAAATTTGATTGTGTTTGAGGGAGCTTTTTGAATGTTGAGATGGACTTTATGGAAGAAAGGACTGGTAATAATACGATACCATGCCTTGCAAACAAGCATGCATGGAACAAGAGACTCAACTCGCAGTCTGCAAAAGATATCTATCTGATGGAGAGTTAATCACGATTGTAACATAAATTATAAGATTTAGGGAAAAGATCTATGAATAGATCTAGATAATATTTATTAAAGTATTTCTCTCCTTTTAGGGAGGTTACACACTCTAATTTACAAAATGCCAACCCCTTTACAAGTGGGGTTTATTGAGTATATATAGGAGATTCCTAGTGGTCCTCTCATTTACTTGGCCATTAAGTTTACATTTGTGGGCTTCTGGGCCCTATTATGAGTACATGTGTTAATGGGCCTAATACAATCTAAATCTTTCTATTAATCTATATACAAATTATGTCACTTGGGCTTCTTGGTCCAACACTATCAATACATCATCCAACCAAACCTTCTGTTGTCGCTTAGAGTTAGAAGCCATTGCAGTATTGCACATCCTTTGTTTATATTTATAGCTGCGCAAGGCTTTCGCTAAAATTTTGTTGTTTTCGTTTCCTAAACGGAATAGAAAATACAACTTCCAATCCTAAAACATTTAGGGGTTGTGCTCAGTAAGGATTTTTTGTGAATTTAGAAAATCCTGGTATATTTAATTTAGATTTTAAATAATACATTGACATGTGAAGGTACTCATTTCAAATTTTTGTAACATTTACCATTTTCAATCATATGTAGAGGAAAAAAATATTCGGAACCATTACCATTTTATTTATTTTTTATTGTAATGAGAAATATTTTTATATCAATAAGATAAATATATATGTAGGCAATTGTTCTATGAATAACCATCTTACGTGGAGAACCGTGCAGAACCACTAATTTTTTATTCTATAATAGAATCAAAGTTCTAATTTTTTGTTTCTATAAAAAAAATACCAATTTTTTTTGGTTCTATAATAAAAAAAAAAGACCAATTTTTTTTACATTTAGGGGTTGTGTTCAGTAAGATTTTTTTGTGAATTTAGAAAATTCAGGTATATTCAGTTTGGATTTTAAATAATACATTGAAATGTGAAGGTACTCATTTAAAATTTATATATTTTGAAATCTGGTCAAATTCTATGGAATCTTGAATCGATTATTATCAATTCGTTAAAATCTTTCAAAATCTGGATTGAGTTTTCACTTTTCAATAATATATAGAGGGAAAAAATATTCGGAATTATTACCTTTTTATTTATTTTTGATTGTAATGAGAAAAATGTCATTATTTCTTTTGGGTAATGGTCAAAAATGCCATTTTTTCAAAATTTTATTACACAAATACCAGTTTTAAATTTTTTGGCCAAAAATACCAACCTATTATGCATTTCCAAAGTGGGTAATACTATTACGCATTTGAGAAATGGGTATTATGTAATAATTTTTCAAAAAAAACGAAAAAAATAAATAAATAATAAAAAATTGTGTCACGCATTTGGGAAATGCGTAACACACTATTTTTGATTGTGTTACGCATTTCCCAAATGCGTGACACATTTTTTTTTTTTTTGATTTTTTTCCCCAATTTTTTTAACGTTATATGTATTACCCATTTGAAAAATGCGTAATACTATTACCCATTTTTGAAATGCGTAATACAATGGTATTTTTGGCCAAAAAATTCAGAAGTGGTATTCTCGTCAAAAAGTTTAAAAAAAATGGTAAAATATCATTATTAATATAAATATAGTATATAAAATATATATAAGATATAGAGAGAATAAAGAGAGCTAGGAAGAAGAGACCATCATCTTATTCATTCATCTAACAATCTTGCACAAGCCCTATATATATAGGCCATAGGAATAGGTTACATAGGATTGAAAAGCCAAAGGTTGGCAAACTAAAAGCCAAAGGTTGGCAAACTAAAAGACTAATTACATTAATAATAGAAATGTAAAAAGTCATCCAACTATTCATATTTCATAACACTCCCCCTTGGATGACTTGTACAAACATCATGCCTCGTTAAAACCTTACTAGGAAAAACCCTGTGGGAAAAACCCTAGTGAAGGAAAAAGAGTACATGTGTTGTACATATATTAAAGTGAAGTGTCTCCCCCTCATTTTAGCATGACTATAGAAATCACCATAAATCTTGAAGTTTACGCATTCCAATCTTGTGTACCAACTTCTCGAAAGGAGATGTAGGAAGTGCCTTTGTGAATAAATCAGCCGGATTATCACATGAGCGGATCTGACATACATCAATTTCTCCTCTTTGTTGTAATTCATGGGTGAAGAAGAATTTTGGATCAATGTGCTTTGTCCTGTCTCCTTTGATGTAGTCATCTCTAGTTTGGGTAATACATGCTTCATTATCTTCGAATAAAACAGTATGACTTCCTTTATTGACTGAAAGACCACATGATTCTCGGACATGGTGGATAAGAGATCTTAACCATACACATTCTCGGCTTGCTTCATGAAGAGCTAATAATTCAGCATGATTTGAAGACGTGGCTGCAAGAGTCTGCTTTGTAGATCGCCAAGATATTGCAGTATCTCCAAATGTGAATATGTAACCTGTTTGAGATCTTCCTTTGTGGGGATCAGACCGGTATCCAGCATCTGCATAACCAACTAATTCCACTTTCGAGTCTCTAGAATAATATAAACCCATATCCATTGTTCCTCGAAGATATCTAAATATTTGTTTCACTCCAGTCCAATGCCTTCGAGTTGGAGCAGAACTATGTCTTGCCAATAGGTTAACAGAAAATGCAATATCAGGACGTGTACAATTGGCAAGGTACATTAGTGCTCCAATGGCACTAAGGTATGGTACTTCTGGACCAAGAAGCTCTTCTCCCTTTTCTCTTGGGCGAAAAGGATCCTTATGTTTTTCTAGTGAACGCACCACCATAGGTGTACTAACAGGATATGCTTTGTCCATTATAAAACGTTTAAGGATTTTTTCGATATAAGCTGACTGGTGGACAAAGATTCCTTTGGATAAATGTTCAACTTGAAAACCAAGACAAAGTTTCGTTCTACCCAAATCTTTCATTTCAAATTCTCTTTTCAAATATTCAGTCGTCTCATGAAGTTCATTTGGGGTCCCAATGATGTTTAAATCATCAACATAAACTGCAATGATTGTAAACCCCATTTTCGTCCTTTTAATAAAAACACATGGGCAAATAACATTATTGATATATCCATTTTTCAATAGATACTCACTGAGACGATTATACCATATGCGACCCGATTGTTTCAACCCGTACAATGATCTTTGCAATTTGATCGAGTAAATCTCTCGGGGTCTTGAACCACATGCTTCGGGCATTTTTAAACCATCGGGAATTTTCATATAAATGTCATTATCAAGTGACCCATATAAATAGGCAGTTACAACATCCATCAAATTCATTTGGAGCCCTTCTAGAATTGATAAACTTAGTAAAAATCTGAATGTTGTTGCATCCATTACCGGGGAATAGGTCTCTTCATAATCAATTCCCGGTCTTTGTGAGAAGCCTTGTGCAACAAGGCGTGCCTTATATCTCACAACTTCATTTTTCTCATTTCTTTTGCGCACAAATACCCATCTATATCCAACGGGTTTCACACCTGCAGGTGTTTGGACAATAGGTCCAAAAACTTGACGTTTTTCAAGTGATTTCAACTCTGTCTCAATAGCATCTTTCCATTTTGTCCAATCATTTCTTCTTTTACATTCATAGATCGATCTAGGTTCATGATCCTCGATTTCTTCAGAAATGTCAAGTGCAGCTGCATATGCAAATATTTCATCCATGACAATTTCTTTTCTATTCCACCTTTTTCCTGAAATGATATAATTTATCGAGATCTCTTCATTGTCCTCAATTTCAGGTGTTTGATCATTCTTTGAAGACGTCTCTTCAGTGATCAATTCTATTTCATTTGGAATGATGTCATTTGATGTACCAGCTTGTTTATCAAGTTTCCTTGATTTTCTTGGATTTTTATCTTTGGATCCAATAGGCCTACCACGCTTTTGGCGTGTTTTAGACTCATTTGCTAGCATGACTTTATTTTCTTCATCAGGAAGTTTTATTTTACAAGGAACATTGACAGCCGGTATATGTGACTTTGTCACTGTCTTGACATCGGTAAATGAATCAGGCAATTTATTTGCAACCTCTTGTAGGTGGATAATCTTTTGAACTTCAAGTTCACACTGATTTGTGCGAGGATCATAATGAGACAGAGATGCTGCATTCCACAAAATTTCTTGTCTTTCTTTTTCAAATTTTGACTTATCTCCCCCTAATGCAGGAAAAACTGTCTCATCAAACTGACAGTCGGCAAATCTTGCCTTAAATAAATCACCAGTCATGGGCTCCAAATATTTTATAATTGAGGGAGAGTCAAACCCAACGTATACCCCTAATCTTCTTTGGGGTCCCATTTTTGTTCGTTGGGGAGGCGAAATCGGAACATAAACTGCACAACCAAAAACTCTTAAATGAGAGATATTTGGTTCTTGACCATTTACAAGCTGCAATGGGGAATATTTATGATAAGCAGTCGGTCTTAAACGAACAAGTGATGCAGCATGTAATATTGCATGTCCCCAAGCAGTATTTGGTAAGTTTGTTTTCATAAGTAAGGGCCTAGCAATCAATTGTAGCCTCTTAATAAAAGATTCTACTAAACCATTTTGGGTATGCGTATGCGGAACCGGATATTCCACATCAATCCCAATTGACATGCAATAATCATTAAAAGACTGAGAAGTAAATTCTCCTGCATTATCTAATCGAATTTTCTTGATTGCATGATCTGGGAATTGTGTCCTTAATCGAATAATTTGAGCAAGGAGTCTTGCGAATGCAACATTACGTGTGGACAATAAACTAACATGCGACCAACGTGTCGATGCATCTATAAGTACCATAAAGTACTGAAATGGTCCACTTGATGGTGTAATAGGTCCACATATATCTCCTTGAATTCGCTCTAGAAATGATGGACACTCAATCGCAACTTTCACATGTGATGGCTTTGTTATTAGTTTTCCTTGAAAGCAAGCAACACAAGAAAAATCTTTGGACAATGGAACAATCTTATTCTTTAAAGGATGTCCATTTGAATTTTCTATAATTCTTCGCATCATTGTTGAACCCGGATGGCCTAAACGATCATGCCACATAAGAAAATTTTCCGGGTCTGATAATTTTTGGCTCATTAACATGTGTGTCTCCACTGGATTAATAAAGGTATAATATAATCCAGATTTATATGATGGGAGTTTTTCTATTATTTGTTTCCTCCCAGAGACTATAGACGTGATACATAGATATTCATCGTCATTTTCATTTGTTGTCTCAATATGATAGCCATTGTGGCGTATATCTTTGAAACTCAAAAGGTTTCTTTTTGATCGGGTAGAGAACATGGCATTCTCAATAAATAAATGTGTACCATTAGGTAATACTATATTTGCTCTTCCGGAGCCTTCAATAATATCTGATGCACCCGATATTGTATTTACATTAGCTTTAGCTAATATGAGATGCGAAAAATATTCTTTATTTTTCAAAATTGTATGTGTTGTTGCACTATCCGCCAAACAAAATGATTCTTCATCTTTCATAGCACAGAATGAAATATTTCTAGCCATAATTCTTCACAAAACAAATATATGAATGAAGATTAGAATAATATCCAAAACAACTCATTCATGCTAAAAGATAATTATATAGAATGCATAAAATAAAGTCATTAATCATTATAGAGTTCGAACAGAAATATGAAATAAACAAAAGCAAAGTCTTAATATATGGCCTAATTATTGCCACCACCAGATTTGGCCATCTCTTCATTCCCATCTTCAAAGAAATCACCAACTTCCATGTGAGTGAGGCTCGAAGGATCAACTGGATCTGCACCACCACCAAGGTGTGCTTCAAGATGAGCAATTCCCAAAGGATCATTTTGTTCAGTGAAATTAGTTTCAACATTTTTTAAAGAGGCTTGATAAAGGTCAACAAAGTGCTTGGAGGTACGACATGTACTTCTCCAATGACCTTTCATTCCACAACGACTACAAGTACTCTC
Source organism: Kitagawia praeruptora (assembly GCA_037693485.1). Taxonomy (NCBI): domain Eukaryota; kingdom Viridiplantae; phylum Streptophyta; class Magnoliopsida; order Apiales; family Apiaceae; genus Kitagawia; species Kitagawia praeruptora. Next base: position 146,264,880 of record CM075353.1, read on the forward strand.
ACCCCTTTTAACCATCGTACTACCCTCGGGTTTCTGCTCATTTTTTGTCCATTTCTGGTGGTGGGCCTTCCTTTTAAAGTTGGAGGGATTTTGTTGATTACGGCCTCGACCATGCCAAAAACTATGACCACGTGCACGACCACGTCCACGTCCATATCCACGCCCACGTCCAAATGGCTTATTACCTCCATGTTCATTATTAGTCACCGCATTCACTTCAGGGAATGGTGTTGAGCCAGTTGGACGAGCTTGATGATTTTTCAACAAAAGTTCATTATTTTGTTCAGCAAGAAGCAAGACAGAAATCAGCTCAGAATATTTTGTGAATCCACGTTCACGATATTGCTGTTGCAAGAGCATATTATTGGCATGGAAAGTGGAATATGTTTTTTCCAACATATCTTTATCAGTGATATTCTCGCCACATAATTTCAATTGAGATGTAATCTTAAACATGGCAGAGTTATACTCGCTCACACTTTTATAATCTTGCAATCGCAAGTGTAGCCAATCATAGCGAGCTTTTGGGAGTATCACCGTTTTTTGGTGGTCATACCTCTCTTTTAGATCCTTCCAAAGAATTGATGGATCTTTAATAGTCAGATATTCAGTTTTCAATCCTTCATCAAGGTGGTGACGGAGAAATATCATAGCCTTTGCTTTATCTTGCTCAGAATTTTTATTTCCTTCTTTTATAGTGTCACCAAGGCCCATAGCGCTAAGATGGATTTCGGCATCAAGAATCCATGTCAAGTAATTTTTGCCGGTGACATCAAGTGCGTTGAACTCGAGCTTAGTAAGATTTGACATTGCGAATACTAACATACAAATTCATAACAAATATAAATAAATATGCAAAAAGAGAATGCACTTATCATGAATCTAGCATATCACCCCTAATAATTTACCGAAAATGATCATGCTAAAAACAAAAAAAAAAATATATATATATATTAAGATCAGTTTGGCATGTATGCTCTATTTGAATAATAAAATTTGTAAGCCAAACATGGGAACCCTCATTTTTAATCATCTGTAATTTATATATCGACTTAAAACAGAAGAACAAATATTAATTGGTTATATCACACGTAGTATCAATAATGTATTTACACATAAGTGCTTGAGCATTCTATTTTCAAACAAGGTTCATTGTCCCGAACTAAAATATTTAATTCCTTACTTGTCTCCATACATGATTTTTAAAGAGTTGAACGTCATTACTAACTATATGCACTATTTGCAGTAGTAGATAATAGAACCTAAATTGTCCTCTTTTTTTTTTTTTTTTTAATACTAAACCTATTATTATAAATACATGTTTAATCTAAGAATCTATTGATCAAGTAAATAGAGATTAGATTACTACATCAACTGTAACATCTAGAGGAAGAGGTATTTCAATTAATAAAAAACATAAATTCAAAGAAATCATTTTCTTAACCATTTACAGAGTTTACGTACATGATGTACTAAATGGACACACAAATCAAATAAACATGTATGGCTTAGCATATGGCTTAGTAGATAAAAGTAATCAGGGACATGTAATATTGCACATGTGTAGCACACAAAACAAAATAAAAACTTATAAGGTGGTACCACTTTTTAAACATGAAGTGCATGTCTGTCACTTGATAGTAATACCTTATAAGTGCTGCCTGTAACCAAACGCTTTGATCTTTTACTGTCTTTGGCCTATTTCTTTTCTTTGCCTGATCCTGCTGATAACGTAATATAAATATAGTATATAAAATATATATAAGATATAGAGAGAATAAAGAGAGCTAGGAAGAAGAGACCATCATCTTATTCATGGGTCACGGTCCACAGCAAACATTTGCTGTGGACTGTTACACAGCAAATGACTTTACAGCCGTTGGATCGTTGATCCAACGGCTGGGATTTAAAAAAAATCGACACCGTACCGCAGAAACTTTCCGCGGTACGGTGAAATTACAAAAATGCCCCCGCCCACGTACCGCAGAAACTTTTCGCGGTACGGGACCCTTTTGTTTTATTCGCCTTGCAGTAGCAGTTCACAGAAAACATAGAAGGGGAAGAAATTAGGGATTGACAAGTGAAATTGAGGAGCAACTTCGATCCAACGGCTGTTCTTCATCGTTTTAGGTATGTGTTGCCTTCTTACTCTATTTTTGTACTGTAATGTGTGTATACACAGCATATGTATGTATTAATTATAGTTTGGAGGTGAATTTGTGGATTTTTTGGATTTTGTGGAAGTTTTGGATTGGAATGTATGTGTAAAATTGTTGGTTATCCTTTGGAATTTGTGGATTCGAATTTGTGGAATTTGTGGATTGTTGGTTACCCTTTGAAGGGATTTTTTGTTGAAGTATAGTTCATTTAAAATGTTAAAATTATTTCATTAGTGGTAAAAATCGAATTTAGGGTGTATTATTTCACTGATTAGAGGCATTGTTTGTTGCAATTGAATTTAGGGTTTAAGAATTATGATTTAGGTTTTAAGAGTATGAGCAAAATTCGAATTATTTGGTTATTATTAATTCAAATTGAGTATTATTTTTGGTTATTAATTTAGTTTAAATTTTAACATATAGGGGCCATATTTTTCTAACATGTTTTTTAATGTAATTGGCAGAAATGGATCATTTTAACGACGACTTGCTTGACACTTTGCCCGGTCCTAGTAGAGCGAACATCATTTGGGATAACCGCTATCATGTTAGCGAGGATGTGTGGGATGGTAGTGGGAGAGAGGAGTTGGATTGTATATGTGGTAATAGGGCGATGCGGGATTGGAAGTTACGAAGACCGCAGAGGGAGCTTCTACATATGATGGGGTTTGGGATTTTTACCAACCCCCATGTTGTGTTGGGTAACGATGCGAGGCTCATTTCGGCTATGATTGAGCGGTGGAGGCCTGAGACGAACACCTTCTTCATGAGGCAAGGGGAAATGACGGTAACGTTAGAGGATGTAGGCTACATCTTAGGATTGCCGGTTGTTGGTGAGGCTGTGACATGTGGTCTCATAGCGAATCGGAAAGAGTTCTTCGTTCGTAATTGGTTTGAGCCTTTGACAGATGAGGAGGTGGATGATGCGTTGTTTAGAAATCATATCAAGTTGACATGGCTCTTTGAGAGATATGGTAGGCAGAAGCCGGAGAAACATAATGCCGAGGCAACTATTGTACATACACAGGCATACTTGGTATTTTTGTGTGGGGCCGTACTTTTCCCTACGAAGGACAGAGCTTATGCCCATGTGAGATACATTGTGCCCTTGTCCAACATCCGGGAGATTCATAATTATGCTTGGGGTGCAGCGGTGTTAGCTCATACCTATAGAGGGTTAGAGATTGCTGCCAGGAGGGGTAGTAAGAGTGTTGCTGCTTGTGTGTGGTTACTGCATATTTGGTCGTACGAGAGATTTCCTCGCATTGGCGTGCCTCAGCGGGACCCTGATCAGGATGATTATCCGGTTGCAGAGAGTTGGGCTTATTCCTCTCTTCAGGGTATTAATAAGAAGCGGCGTCAGTCCGGTCCTCACCACAGCTTACCATTTTATAGGGGTGAGTTTGATGGAGTTGCTGGTGATGATGTGGTGTGGAGGCCATATGCCAGATTTGACGACGTAGTTGATTGGGAGATGCTACAGGCACAGTTAGCTGGAAATGCTCGAGTGTCGTTGGTATGCTTTGATGTGGTTGAGTGGCAGCATCCGGAGAGGGTGGTCAGGCAGTTTGGTAACTTGCCAGTGATTCCTCAAGCTCCCGTTAACATGGTCTTGTATAGGCAACCTAAGGAAGCCACTTTTGCCGGTGAGGATTGGTTGGTTCGATGGTTTGTTGAAATTGGGAGGTGGGCCAGATTTTGTTCAGATTTGGAGGGGTTGGTTGACTGCACTACCAAAATTGCATCCCAGGCTGAGTATATGGCTTGGTATTCAGAGATTACCCGTCTACGTGTAGGGAAGCCAGAACCTGTCCCCCATTCAAGGTACCAAACGAGGGAGCTCTATGATGGAGTCGAGGGATATCGAGTTGTAAGTATCCTAAATTTCGTACATTTATATTACACTATACACACGACTTTTTTTTTTATTTTTATTTATTATGAACATTGTTTTATCGTGTAGATGGTAGCTGCACTTGATATGCTTAAGCAGTTGGATTCTAGGGCTCCCGTTGAGTTTTTGGAGGAACTTGGGACGATTTCAGATACCTTTCTCACTCCTTTCACAAGGTTGATGAAGAAGATCAAAGGACCGGCTTATAAACCTCCAATATTTGAGAACATAAAACCACTTTCACTGTATGAAGAAGCAAGTGCTACAACGAATACTTCGCAAGATGTCATTGAGATGACACAGCCATCCCAACATGTGTCTCAACCTCCCATTCCCAGTGGTAGTGCATCGTCTACTAGGCCTTCAAAACTACCAACCCGTAGAATGAAGGGGGAAAAGTGGAGTATCACCAAGGATTTAGATGTGCATAAGCGGAATGAAATCTATGCTGATTGGGGGTGGGGCATTGGGCAGAAGCCGAACTTGAAGGGAGGAATTGAAGTGTGTGGGTACCATATATCAGAGACTGCGATGCAGAGCTTAGCTCCAGCTTCATGGATTGATGATAGGATCATTTTCTGCTATATGGTATGCTGTCATGGTTATCCTTGTATTACATGTGAAATGCCATCTACCTATATGTCCTTGTCTAAGTTACCATATTTATGTGTTTATGTTTTGTTTTAAGGCATTGCTACGTGAGCGAGAGGAAACTATTCATCGGTCCAATATATGGGAGAGGAAGCCAATATACTACTTCATGGATCCTTACTTCATTGTCATGGGTTGGGATCACATGAAAAAAATCAAAAGAGCGATTAGAAAGGGTGAGAGTCAGTTGAACAAGGCATGGCATGATGTACTCCGCAGTTTAAATGGTTTTGCCACTTCGAGCATTGGCCCATCCGTTGTCGAGGCGGATTACATTTTCCTTCCATGTTGTGTTAGTGGTGTTCATTGGATATTGTTTATGGTTTGTACGAAGACGTTCGATGTTATCCTTCTCGATTCAATGAACGATGAGGTTGAATATGCAAAGGAAACAGAAGTGGTGGTATGACTCTTTTTTTTTTATGTAGCTTGTCATTATTTTTTCGTTTAGTAGTTATCAACGTTGACTTTGTTTTAATTTTTGTAGTCATGGTTACTCCCAAGATTCTTGCTTAAGCTAAAACCTCAGATGGAGCGTGATCCTGACTCCTCCCATGTTGTCCCTTTACTGCAAAGACCGAAGCAACGAAATTCAAATGATTGCGGTGTATTTGTGATGAAATACATGGATTTTATGTTGCAAGGTTATGATATTACCTCCATCGCATCTTGGTCGGAACACTTAGTTGATATGTTCCGCTATAGGATAGCAAAGGAGCTGCAAGCGGGAAAGGCTCGAGGGATATCTAGCGTTCGTATGCGACAACGTCATCAACTAGTTGATTAGTTTATCGTTGATTTTAGTTGTAATTAAGTTGGATTTTAAGTGGTAATGTAGTTCGATTTGTAGTAGTTAATTAGAAGGAATTTACTAGTGTCATTTAGTTGGATTTTATCGGTATCTTTGTTCGATTTGACTAGTAAATTTGGTGGATTTTATTGGTATTTTACTTTGCTTTTGTTGGTCTTTTAGTTGGTCTTTTATCGGTATCTTTTAGTTGGTTTTGTGTATGACTGCAATACAGACTGCAGTGTATTGCAGATTTGGTGGTTTGGTGTCTGCAGGGATGGTCTGTTTACAAATTGCAGAGCCCTGTTTTTGCAGCACGTACCGCAGAAAGTTTCCGCGGTACGTAGACCGCAGAAAGTTTCCGCGGTACGTCTACGTACCGCGGAAACTTTCTGCGGTACGTGCTGCAAAAACAGGGCAAAACAGAGCAAAACAGAGCAAAGTCACTGCATAAAACGAAAATTTTTTGGAAGTTAGTGCAGAAAAAAATTTTAAAAATTGCAGCACACTTTGAAAAATCTTAAAATGTTATAATAAGTGAGTTTTGTGAAAAAAATTAATTAATTGGTTGAAATTTAAAAAAATTCAAAATTCCTTAAATTAGTAATTCAAATATGTATTTTATGGATTTTTTAATTTTAACCAAGTAATGATTTTTTCCCACAAAATACAGTTAGTATAATATTTTATGATTTTAGAAAGCATGTTCAATTTTTTTTAAAAAAATTTTGCACTAACTTCCAAAAATTAATGATTTTATGCAGTGGCTTTGCTCTGTTTTGCCTTGTTCTTCCAGCACGTACCGCAGAAAGTTTCCGCGGTACGGTTACGTACCGCAGAAACTTTCCGCGGTACGTGCTGGAAGAACCAGGCAAAACAGAGCAAAGTCACTGCATAAACTGCTGAAATTATTTAATTTTTGGAAGTTAGTGCAAAATTTTGTTTAAAAAAATACAACATGCTTTCTAAAATCATAAAATATTATAATAAGTGAAATTTGAGAAAAAATTTTTGTAATTGGTTGAAATTAAAAAAAATTCAAAATTCCTTAAATTAGTCATTAAAAATGTTTTTTTTGGATTTTTCCACTTCACCTCTAAAACTTTAAAAACTTAATGAAACACACCCCAAAATCCTTCGAACATTTTAATAACGTGGATTTGCAATTAATTACGTAAACTTCAATTAAATTACAATAAATTACATAAATTTCATTAAAATTCTAATAAATTCATTACATAGCCGAAAAGGGTAAATGCATATTACATTTGAATGGAGTGATGAACTCCTAACCAAACAAACCTAATATATTGGAGAAGCCTGCAGATAAACGGTGAGAAGGTGTGCCGGGAGGAGCCTCCAAATTAACAAATGCGGCAACATGATACAAGACAACAACACAGCCCTCGCGGATTACACCACTACTAATGGTTTTGTGCGTGCTAGTGTCGTCCCAAAGAAGGACATTTATAGACATCGATCCATCGTACAACTTAAATGTGGCCCAACAACGAGGATGAGGAGAATCTTTTACGTGGGAAACCCATCCCTTCACATATTGGACGCGCATTTGATCACGTGTGCAACCTTCCCGAGGCCTCAATTTATATATGTCACTAATGTTGTCACAATACTCAAAAAGTCCACCATCCCAATCGGAAAGCCGCCACTTGCCTTCGGTGTCCTTGCCTAAGTTCAAGACAGGAAGAAAGTAGGGATCCACATTATACGCTACCCGCTCCATCATTTCTTCGGTGTGCATCCAACGGCATGCTTCGGTCCAATTTTGTGACCTATAAGCCTCTTCCTCCGGAGAATATAACTCGTCATCCTCCTCCTCAACAATTGGTGGGGGCTCAATGGGTTCCCCCATTATGTCATAGTATTCTGGTAAATTGTGACATATTTCATCTGCTGCATTGTCCGATATATCACTAATGTATGACACACTTCCCCCGGAAGAAGCCGAGAGTGAATCACTAACATGTGAAACATCCGAAACATCACCACCATCCATGTTACCTACAAATGACAATAAATTTTATTTTGTTAGAGAATGTGAGCAGGACATAATGTAAATTTTAAAAATGGCTCGAGTAGAGATTTATAGCAATTACAATTGATCAATTTGAGTTTGAGCATGTTCAGCATTTAGAGCATTTTGAGCAATTTGAGCATTTAAAGCTTCTAGTCTTCCAGGACACTTCCTTTTGTCATGTCCTTCAAGATTACAATGTGTGCACTTTCTTTTGGTCTTCCCTTTAGCAAGGGCTTCTACGGGACTTTTAAAACGGACGGTTTTTTTCCTCCCCTTTGTTTGGGAAACAATAGGATCAAAAATTGGTTCATCATCTTGTGTTGCATCATGAGAATTAACATTGCTTTCATGAGATTCAATTCCATCCACTCGCATACTCTCGAGAATTGGTATTTCTCGATTCATCACCTCGACGGCGTAGTCATATCGTTCCTTAGATGCAATGCTACTGTGACAAAAACTCATTGTGAGCATTGTCATGCTATTAAATCTATCGGTTGGGGTCATCTCATGTGATTCTCCAATGTTCAACTGGTAAGGCAACAAACCATTTACTCTATTAGCATGCATAGTCCACCGTCGAACTATGAAACAATCGGGAATCTCGGGAATTCTTTTTTTATTCAAGACCGCCAAGATGTGTCGACATGGTATCCCTACATGTTCAACCATTCTACACATACACATTCCCGTCAAAGCTTCTTTGTCGAATGCAACATAATTTAGTTTTGATGTTGGTCCCAAATTTTGCCTATATAAACAATAATAGGTTCTTCCGTCCCCTTCCTTCTCCCCTTCTTCAGAAGCTTTTTTGTCTTTCATAACAAAATATTGTAACGATTCAACCAATTCATCTTGAAATTTTCTAAACATCGTCTTGGTATAAATTTTGGCACCATGAATCTCCAAGGCGGTATTCATTTTCATCGGACGCTTTAAGTTACATGTGACATAATCTTCTTCTTTCTCCCGTACAAATTGTCTTGCCAATGCCTTTTGAGCATTTTCAATGAATTCTTTCAATCCCGTGGCGGAACTCACATAATTATCAAACAAAGAATTCATCCCCTCACTCCTTGAAGTAGTATTTTGACCCGCTGAGAAAGTATTCCTAGTATATGCAATGATCCATTTTTCCTTCAACTCATATAACCCCTGTAACCATTTATTTTCTTCTAACTCGTATTTCTCCATCAAGGATTTCCATCTAGCCTCAAATTCACATTCGGTCAACGAGTTATAAATACAGTGGTTAAAGTCCACTTTGAAGTCCGGAAAGCTAGAATAATAATGTGCTAATTTCTCCGGAAATTTGTTACTAATGTGCCACGAGCACAACAAATGGGTAGTATTCGGGAGTACACTTGCAATAGCATTTGCCATGGCTTGATCTTGATCGGTAATTATAGTCATTGGATGCTTATTCCCCACAGCTTCAAGCCAAGTACTCAGAACCCACTCAAAAGTTGTTGTGTGTTCATCTCGCATTAGTGCAAAACCAAATATCACTGAGTGATAATGGTGGTTAACGCCAGTAAAAGGGACAAATGGCATGGCATATCTATTTGTCCGATATGTCGTGTCAAATGCCACAACATCACCAAAATTTTGGTAGGCCATTAAACATCTAGGATCAACCCACAGGAGACATTTCAAACGGTGTTTTTCATCAACTTGTGTTCTAATGAAAAAATTAGAACCACTTTCCTCATTCAATCTATATAACAAGTCTAATGCGGCTTGCACATCACATTTTTCAAACCTTTTTTTCCGCTCATCACGTAGCACATTCCTAACATGTTGACTACCGAACCCTACTTTGTCATTACCTCCATGCATATTACCGATAATATTCATTACTTGGTAATCACGAACTCCCGAGCCACGAAGAGTTTTAATTAAACTACGAGTAGCGGTATTCACATTCTTTTCTCGTTGTATCAACTTCATTTTGCTAGGAGTGACAAGTACGTGATTGTGATTTAACTCGAGACTAGTTGTCTCCCAAAGACTTAAATTTTTTGAATAATTCACATACATCCGTACTTTGCATTCGCTCCTAGGAAGAATTTCTCTACGCCGTTTAGAACTACTACTTTCACCACTCTTCCCGACATGTTTACAAACATACAAACGACTATATATTTCACTACTTTTAGAACGCCTTTGGGTTGATTGAATTTTAATACCGAATCCATTTTTTAGGGCATATGCCCTAAAACAATTTTCTGCTTCTTCCAAAGTATGAAACACTTGATGCATATATGGAATGTCATTTCCATCCACATTTTCAAACACATTTTCACACTCTACATTATCCTCATTTTCATTTCTATTTTCACCATCTAAATCATCTTCTTCTTCAACACTAAATTCATCAACATTAATGAACTCATCATTATAAACGAATTTGGGGGTGCTAGGCTCATCACTACTTGCATCTAAAGCATCATTCATACTTAAATCATCAAGATGTAATGAATCTTCAATTTTTTTTTTATTTTTTTCATTATCTTCTTTTTTTTTCGAACCAAACATACGAGCAAATAATTTATCCGCCATAATAAACAACAAAAATTGTAGAGAGAAATATTACCTCAAATTGAAGAGACAAGCAACTACAGATTTGGAGATTAGAGGGGAGAGAGAGAGCAGTCGGCTATTGGATTTTTCTGTGGTGTATAAGTGAGGAGGAAGGGCTGAGAACGGATCTGGATAAAACAAAAGGGTCCCGTACCGCGGAAAGTTTCTGCGGTACGTGGGTGGGGGCATTTTTGTAATTTCACCGTACCGCGGAAAGTTTCTGCGGTACGGTGTCGATTTTTTTTAAATCCCAGCCGTTGGATCAACGATCCAACGGCTGTAAAGTCATTTGCTGTGTAACAGTCCACAGCAAATGTTTGCTGTGGACCGTGACCCCTTATTCATTCATCTAACAATCTTGCACAAGCCCTATATATATAGGCCATAGGAATAGGTTACATAGGATTGAAAAGCCAAAGGTTGGCAAACTAAAAGCCAAAGGTTGGCAAACTAAAAGACTAATTACATAAAACTTTAGAAAACTTTGCACCGAAAGCAAAACTTTGCTCTCAACCTTTCCTTGTTCTTCTTCTTCGTCTTCTTCAGGCTTCCTCCTCCGGCGGTGGTTTATCCACCGACCGGAGGCCCCTTTTCTTGTTCAGTTTTTTATATCTTTCAATAATCATCATCCTTCTGAGAGGATTGTGAATTTTTGGCTTGGTTACCCATTAATTGGGTTTATATGTCTCTCCTTGTGAGAGTTTGTTTGTCTCTCCTTGTGAGAGTTTGTTTGATTTGTTTGGTTTGTGTTATGATCTATAACAGATCAGATCTGCTAAGAATGATTTTGATGATGTTTTGGGGGATCTGGAAAGTCCGCATCGATGCTGGGAAGCTGATGATTATTGCAAAAGCTCACCACTCACAACCAAAGATTGTTCATCATCTATTGGGGGTTTTTACTTTCGGCATGTCTATAGCTGTTAACCGGCATGTAGATAGCTGGGGTATTACCCATCCTTGGGAGGTTCCTATTTTCGGCATGTCTATAGCTGGTATCCGGCATGTAGATAGCTGGAGTGGAATTCCAACTGAGGCTTCTGAACACTGGGGTATCAACGGATCTTACGTGACGTGGTCAATTGTAATAACGCTGCTATCAGGGATGTTGGCACAGTTTGGATCATTTCGGATGTCTTTGAATTCATTTTTAGATTCAAGAACTTTTAAGTTCAATTTGTTAAACGATGAGAAAACAATTTATTTGTTTTTCAACCTCGTCGTATCGACAGTCGGGGGTTTGTCCCACTGTTTTATGTTGTATTGGTTTGATTTATGAATATATCCTCCTGCATTTCGTCAAAAAAAAAAAAGACTAATTACATTAATAATAGAAATGTAAAAAGTCATCCAACTATTCATATTTCATAACAATTATTTCTTTTATATCAAGAAGATAAATATGTATATAAGTTCATGTCTCTATATGATCAAAAATCTTTAAATTCTATTGTCAAAAAAAAAAAATCTTTAAATTCTTGTGGTATCTGTATTCTGTACTCCTTAACACAATTTCGAAAAAACGTTCTGCAAGTCAAGAAAAAAGAAAAAACGTTCTGGACATCAAAAAGCAACAGGCGAACCAACAGGATCGATCAGATGAGAAAATGGTTAACAAATCATGTGCTTCTCATGTTAACTCACTTGATCAAATGAAAACAAAATTATTGAAACTGATACATTCAACAACAAAGATGGCCGTTTAATTAAAAAGTAGCACAAAATTAATCCTACAATGTAGAGTGTAAACTTCTCTGCTCTATGATATTAATACAAAAAGAACATCAATTATATGAAAACAGAGGGATCGAGTAATTGTTTCTCTTGATGTAAAACGGAGATATTTCAAGAAATTTTGGGGCCAAACTATGGAGAAGAAGATAAATATAATTAGACATTATGTACTTTTGTCAAACAACTTTCTATACTCTGTCAATATGCAAAAATGCATGCTGGTGAGTATTCGATAAATTTGTTCACCATCTTGTATATGAATCTGACTAACATTGCGACGTTGTAACACATGTAACTCATATCAGAACCACTATGAAATTCTGTAAATGGTGATTTTATGTTAAATTTATATTCAGCCATGCAGGGTACTAAACAACTCTAAGGACAAAACATTCAAGGATCTATTAGACAAAGAAAAAGCAAGATGTCTGTAATTATGTCCAGAGCTGCTTAGTTTTGCTTCATCTCTAAAACGAAGCCTAGAGTAAAACTAATCATGATATCGATATGCAATTTCAGTGTCGGAAGTTCTGTTCTTCTTGTTGTTGATTAAAATTTATATGATCATACATTCATTCACCAATCTGCTGGCCATAGAAGGTCTTGCATTAAGTTTACGAATTCTGCTAATTGCATGTTTATGCAGTAAAGTCTGATTTGCATTTTTTTTTTGGTTGCAATTGTGTCCTTATTTGTTAATGGAGGATTCATTATACAATTCTAGGAAGAGATTCTTCAGATTGGTTTATTTTAGTGATTTCGTCAACTAATATTTCAGTAATCCATTCTCACAAGGCATTGAAGAATTCGTAAGACGTGTTAAGAGAAAACAAAAATCATGCATTGAGCACGCCCATCCACCATGTTTCAACATACAAATGCCTAGCTTTCTGTTGATGTTATGATGCAACATTGATAACAAGATGTAAAAAAACACAATGATTTACTATTGCAAGTATTCGGTGATTCAGATTCGTTGTTCCTAATTTTACTGCAATTCTACCATTGAAACCGTGTCTGGGATGTTTAAAGTCTTTTCTAAGTTCTCACTGGATTATTGGAGTTTCTACTCGATCAAGCACATGTTTTGTCTCCATTTCTCCCTCTTTGCGACCCCTTAGAACTTGCATTCGAGGTCCATTGATCCCCAGATATATATATATATATGTACAAATTCGAAACAACTGGACTCGACTAGTCGACTAACAGAGCACATTCCACAGTAATTTTATCAACCAACAAAAAAAAAAAAAAACCAGGCAGTGTTTCGACAAGTTCTCACATTATTTGTCATCGGTTGAGAACAGGGGTAGCTTTCTTTAGTTACTATACTGAAACGTGCTTTTAGCATGCGTAACTCCTTAGATACATATCAAGCATAAATTCCAAATTAGTCTTGTACTATACTGAAACGTGCTTTTAGCATGCGTAACTCCTTAGATACATATCAAGCATAAATTCCAAAATCAATTAAAGAAGAGCATTATATTTGTATGAGAATGCAGGTGGTCCTCTGAAAGTAGAAACTTTAATGTGAGTGACGTGCCATGACGTAGAAGGTACATTTTCATCATCATTACTTGAGACTAAAGCACTGCCCACTGAAATTTGTACAGACGAATAAGAATTTTAACATATATAAAAAAAAATCAAATATTTAAAAATTATGAAGTGGTATGTTTTGGTTGGTTGGTTAATTCTTGTGGTGTTGGTAAATCACTAAATCCTTCTTGAGTGGTGTGAGTGAGTTTGTGTATAATTGTCCCAAATTGATAGTCAAAACAATGGCATTAGCACAAGTAGTAGTACCGGTTAAACCAAAACTAATGGTAAGTTTTAATGGCTAAACTAAACAGTAACCTGAAAAGGGCCAATAAATAAGGACAGTAACATCAGATTTAGACCTCACATGGGACTGCTGCCTTCTCCATATCTCTACAAAAATGTACATACAATAACATGCATGCATGTGTACATTTATCTCTCTCTCTCTCCCTCTCCCTCTCTTCATCTCTCTCTCTCTAATGATGATGCTTGTTTGAATTTAAGCAAAATCCAGAGGAAGAAGACATGGGTAATAAATAATGAGTTCAACTACTAGCTAGGTAGGAGCAGGGGTGGGGAGAGTGATTGAATATGAATAATATAAATGTGTTTGTATGTATGAAAAAGGAATAAGCAGGGAGGGACAAAAGGAGTTGTCATATAAAGTTGAAGCTCTGAAACACCCATCCCATTTTAGCTAACTTCTGGGGTTTTGTTCTCTTCTTTCCCTTTCTTATTTATTGCCCCTCCCCTCCACCTACATCATTACTCACCCCTGCTTCTGCATATTCTCAACACAGGAGGACCATTGCTTGTAGTATTAGTATTTTTTAACCGTATCACTTACTAGTATTGAATTATCTATAAAAACATAACCGAATTTAAAATGTAACATCTGATATTAAAAGAGTGATTATCAGATAGTAACATCGGAACATAACGAATAACAAGTAGATACTTGATGCTACGGAACTAAACAAGACATTCTTTCAATTATTTAGAGGTTTGAACAGCTTGAGCAGTGTTAAGCCGAAAACTAATCGCTTTTAGATGGAATATTGACTAGGGAAAGGACAAAGAATGTAGCTGGGTCAATCAAGTTTTTTTTTAATAATACTGGTCAAGAGGGCTCAGTGCTTCCCTTTGACAACCAGCTAGTGGGAAGAAATTAATAAAAGCAGAGCATATTTAAGTAGTACAAACTGCATCAATACAAAAGGGACCCCTACTGGACTGTTATTATACTCCCTTACTGTCATAATAATGCATGAAATTTAACCTCAAGTATTTTTGTCCCAATATTTTCAATGCATGAAATGATAAAAAGAGTCTATTATTTTGTCTACTTTTTCTTCCCGTGATCTTCTCTTTTTTTCAACAAACGATCATGGCCGTTGATCATAATGTTTTCACATATTCTTCCAAGAGAAAAAACATTCACAAAACATCAGTTTTTTGAGTAGCAACTCCATCTACTTATTTGACTCTCCTCCCAAGTCCCAAACAAAATGACACATCACTGCATGTTTTCACTATAAATACTTGCACCTTCTTCGTCAATAAATCTCAGTATCAAACACAGTATGAAACTATTACTGCATCAGAAGCTTTGGTCAACCCTTGAAGGCCTTTTTTCTGGAGCTTGGCTAGCCATGGCTCTTAGGGTTGTTGAACCAAAGTTTCTCCTTGTCATGCAACAAGGGAAGATGTGATGCAACCCATGGCGATATCTCTCCTGAGCTTTTTCTTCTTACATCTGTTCTTTTCTTCTTGGAACTTCACTATGTACGTTCGTGTTTTCTTGACCTTGCAAGTCCTCCTAGTGACTTTCCGGATTCAAGACGAGACATTCGACAATGACAAGTGGAGCTTCTTCTTCTTCTCTAACTAGCCTTCTAGTGCTTTCCCTTAATATTAGGTTTACATTGGTTTGTCTTTTAAAAGATGATTTTATAAATTTGTAATTGTCATAGAAATAAATCGAAAGGAAATGTAGGTATATCGATAGTAAATTTCTGTTCATTGTAAAACTGCAATTCGTTGTTGTAATTCAGAAAATAGCTTTCACTATCCATTTCATTTGCTAGCGGAATATGATATTTGGTTCCTGGTGAAGATGAAGGAATTTGACATGCACTCTGTTTCTAGCCTCTCTGTGTGATTGTGTTTATACTTTCAGTCTAATCCACACTGAACTAAAACTGAATGCTGTGTGTCGTATTTCATGGTCTGCATCACTGATTCATACACTGGTATGGTTTAAATCTGCAATGTGTTTCTCTTGTGTTTAGAGAAAACCAAACATTAAACATGCATAAATGTGGATTTTCCACTAAATAATTGCAGTTTTGCTTGGTAATAATCACTTTACATATCAATCATTAGAAACACATCGGCCTCACCCAGCCTGCTCTTATATATTTACATGTACAATTTCATACTCAGTGACTCAACGAAATGCTACAACAGAAGAGTGTTTTTATTCTCCAGTGTCTCTAAAAAATGGTTTTACAATTATAAAAAATATAAAAAAAATTCTGATTTATTCTGCAAGAACAAGCACTTTGATTGTTCCTTGGCTATTGGCAGCTAGCAGTGTAGGACTATCACTCATCCAGCAGACAGAACTAATGAAGTAATATCCTGATTCTTCATCTGTATCATCAATATCGGGTGAACCAAATCGATGCCAAGTCATAGGTCGAGAAATTGCCTGTTATTTTAAGTTTTAAGAATTAGGTTGTAGATTATCCTGTAAATTTGAACCACTTGAAACATAAATTTAATATATTGCTAACCTTGTGGTAAGCAAACACTTCATTAGTTTCACTCCCACAGGCAATGAATTCTTTATTCACAGAGAGGCCAACAAAATTCTTCTCATTCGTGTGGCCTTTAAAGGTACGGACCTAAAAAGTCAACCATTCTTGATCATTTACTTGTATATGATGAAGATCTAGGTACAGAGAGAAACCTAAAGGCAATATAATATAAGATAATAGTGCCTAAATATGGAATTCAAATCAATTGTAATAACTAACTTACAGGCAAATTTTCCTTCACATCCCATATTCTTAAGGTGCTGTCGGTTGATGCAGAAGCAACATCACTGGTGGACAAGAACTTAACATATGAAACAGTTTTCTTGTGCCCGGTGAACACATGAATCGGCTGGCTGGTGTTTCTAAGGTCAAAATAATGGAGATTATGGTCAGCAGATCCAACCTGCATTCAAGGAAAGGTATCAGAAAAGATCCAAGGGTGAGAAGTTTTTTTGTGTAAATACTAATTAGACAATATTGCCGACCAATGTGCTTGATGAGTCATTATTCTAGGGTGGATTTAAGAGCTAAGAGAAAGACTGCTAAGATGAAATATTCTTCTGAGTGCTTGCCTTATTCAAGAAAGCACAAGAGACACTAGGTAACAAGATAATTCATACATGCACCAACATGAGCATTACATTGGGTAATTATCTTTCTGCATAAATCTCTAATCAACACCAAGCTCGTTAAGCAGACACTAAAAAGTTGAAAGTTTGCAGGTGTGCTAAATTATGAAGTGTGGTGGCACTTTGCACATGGGTTTCAAAAGCAAAGAATAAAAGATATTTCATTTGTGAAGGAAATGTTGATACTGTAAATTTTATTTAGCAAAAATAATTGAAAATTTTCAGTTGCATGGCAGTTGGTATGCAGTAAAATGACCCACAAGAATTTTTTTGACTTCTAAATACAAACAGGTTAGGACATACAAACATAAAAAGCATTACCCCGCCTGGACCCGCCACTTCCTGCCTCATTCTTTATCCAAAACAACAGAAGGAAAATCCAAAAAACTAAATTTGTACTACTATTATCATAAAATAAGAATGGTGCAAAAAAAAATGGGTGATCGCAACATGAATGCTAAATCCAGATTTATATATTTATTTTCTACTAACATTAACATGAAATGAGAAATAGAGCAAAAATACAAATGGATTACCGCAACGTGAATGCTTGATCCAGGATTATACTTGACACAACATATGTTTGCCTTCATGTCAATGTTAAGAACACTACTTTCCTGCTTTGTGCACCAAACTTTAACCTGTAATTGACCAAAGTACATGTATGCAAAGGGTAGTGAGAACTAGAGGATATAATGGCACCTCTAAACTCTCTTATCCAGGTGACAAGACTTGAACTTGAAGAAAGAAGATTTCAATGATCAATTCCCAGTAATGGATAAATAATTATTGTAAGATCTTTTTTAGTGCAATTAGGCTAAGAAATAACCAAATAACAGTTGTGTGATTATAATTGGTTTAGATATAGCTGATACATACATTTTGAGTGATGACTATATCTTAAGCTTAAAAGCAAAATTAAGTTATACTTTGTATTTCAATAAAAAGCTGTCGGACTCGGCATACAAAAAAAGGTAAAATTTTATCAAAGGCGTAACTTTTTTACCTTGCAATCATCACCACCGGATACAAGCATTGATGGTTCTGTGCTAGAAAAATCAACACTCCACGCTCGTTTCTCATGCTCCTCATACTCTATCACACTCTGGATATTCCAAATTTTCATATACACAAAACCAACTTGTTAAAAACCATCACAAGAAGAATATTTTAAATTAACCAGAATAATAGACATAGCATTTAATATCAGAAATTGGAATTGATATTGATCTTCAAAATACCTGTCTGGTGGCCATATCCCATACAGTTACTATTCCCTCATAATCACTACTGGCTAAATGGTTTTTCGTAGATTTGTTCCAACTTAAACAACTAAGTTTGAACTGTGTTGACATTTCTGCAACAGGTAAATGAACTTCTGCAGGTTCATTTACAACCTGAAAAGCAAAAATCAAGTTCAACAATAATTTAACAAACAGTTAAGCTTTAGTTACAGGTACCCCCCCCCCCCCCCTCTCTTCTCCTTCCCAAACATTTTTTAAAAAGGTTATCCTTGAAATAATGGGTAATTATAAGGATCACAACCACCACATAAAGAGATATATGGTATCGTAGTGCATTTAAAGTGATAATCATTATTTTGTTTCTCAGGCATTCAAAGAAAATGCGTTTGTTTCCATTCTTTCTCATTTATTATTTGTTATTACTTTAAAAACATATTGAGCACCGAGTGGTGTCGTGTCAGTATGTTAACACTCCTTTTACAAAGCGTCTGTAACATCATTATGATTACTCATCATGCTTAATTGCTAGATTTGACATGTATGACAAACGCAAAAAAAAAAAGATGGAGATCAAAAGCTCACCGAAGCAAAGTCAAAAACCTTTATAGACCTCGAGACTCCAGCAGTGGCAAACAGCTCATCATCGCGATCAAATTCTATACTGAGTTTACATTACATATATTGTTAAAGTTTGGCAAATTCAATTGTTATAAAGGGAAGAATACACGCACATGTAGGCAAACCTAGAGAGAGAGAGAAACAGCTGTAGTTTAAAAAACAAAAATTCTTTTGTTTGCCAGTTCCTCCAGTACTAAACTATAAGAAAAATAATATCCAATGTATCAAAAATATTTACAATCACAAAAGCAGGACAACTAACAACGCATACCAGAACAGATAATTTTAACTCCAGCAAAAAAGACGGATCCAATTCACCCCTACAATGGCATTTAATTTTACAACCCTGGCAAACAAACACATTTCAATCTTATTTGATCTATGGAACTCAAGTCTAGGAGTAGTAAAAGACTAAAATATTTGGCGAACGTTGTCACACCCACCTACGTTATATAGATGATAGATATCAAGGGTTTTAACAATCAACATGAAGTCACAAGTATGATGAAGCATCCTTATTTTAATACTCGACTTTTCTCTATATGTTCCATTAGTATACACACAATTTTCTTAAAAATTTAAATGGATCAAAAGAGAGGAAAAATTCACCCTGTACTAATAGTAATACATATTTGGTTTGTTAAAAACTATATTCCATCTTAATATACTTGATAATCAAAGAAAACAAAAACAAAAGCGTAAGATTAGAACATGTTAGTTAATGGGTTTCTTACGCATTTTACAAGGTAACAGAACAGAATAAGTTCCTTTATAGGACACAAGCTTTGATCTACAAAAGTAGATTACTACATCAATAAAAGAATATCAGATATATTCCAGTGCAACATAATGTCCAACTAACTATCCAAAAAATATGTTCTCCTACCAAAGGCTAAATAGATAACAATGAAGCAGCTGTAGGTAGAAATGCAAAACAATCAACTCACCTTGATACTATGTTGGCAGTGTGCATAGGGTCTCCATGTCTAAGTTCAGCAATCACTTTCATGCGACTGTTACAGTAAATTTAGTCAAGAGTAAAAAAGACGGTTGTTACCAAAAAACTAAAGCAAGGTAGGACTTTAAAAATACAACTCTTGATATCATTATCACACCTGTACCGTGTGAAGGTTGTCAGAACAGACTGAAAATCCGAAAGACCAGAACTAAACCCTTCCCTCTGCATGACATTTGACTGACTTTCAACCTTGTTATCTACTTGATCCACCAATTGGCGACGCTTTTGTAAGTAACACTCTTGTAGTTCATTAAACTGCATTCCAGGATCAGAGTTCACAATGAAAACTTATACTCAGAATGAATTTCAGCACCTTATTCAGTATGTATATCACTCTCAATTATGCCAAATCCAACAACATAAATCAAGTATTTTATCTGACCTAGATTTTTAGAAATGTAATACGCAGCTACAAGAAACAATAGAACTAAACAATGGTCAGCTGGTTAAGCACCAACTCTAGAGTCACTATTTCAACTAGCCACATCAGCATAACCCCCCCCCCCCCCCAAAAGATCATTATAGACGCATTAATTAATATCATTGTTTTGACCTTTTTTAAATTTAAAAAAAAAAAAAAAAAAAAACTAACCTGCGAGTGCACCCGCTTTTTTCGGGCAACAGAAAGACCCGATTGACTTGTATGTTGTGTGTTTGAAATATTCATATTATCCTTTTTATGAGGTCCAAGCTTAATAGCTTGAGTTTTTACAGCCATGTTCTTGGACAGAAAATTCCATGTAGACATTCCTCCAGGTGAATTTTGAGAGCTGGAGATGGAGCCATTATTGTTCTTCTCAACTGATGAAGACCAAGATCTAGTTGTTGTAAAATCATCAGTGGACATGTGTAGTTTCGGCGAAGACCTGTTCCTTGCTCTACATGAATCTATTCTTTGTCTCTCCACTACATTTATGTCCTCTTTTACAAACTGCATATCCTTTTGTATCTGGAAAGAAAAAACTGTAAATCATATATATGATTATCAACACGGATGATTTTGTCCTATAGGTATTTATTTCAGTAAGATGTCAATAGGACGTACTAACTGGAGATCAGCTACGCACTAAACGATAACCCCTTTAAAAAATCAGCATTGACAATTACTACAGGATTGCTTTTAAATTTTCACAAGCCTATACGGATGACTGCAAAATTCTTATGCCAAATACCTAAAACCTAGCTACCCATTATACCGCTGAATTAACTTGAAATTAACTAAAAACATGAAGTAGGTCCAAGTTTATAGCACAAATTTCTACAAAGGTGTGCCGAATATCTACGAACCTCCTTAAGCTCATCTACTCTTTGTTTCCTTAAGTATTGCAGTAAGTCCAGCAGAATTTGCATATTTCTCTCCGCTTCTTCTTGCTCCAGTATTCTCTTTCTCTCTGCAAGCAGCGATAACAGTGCATCTAGTTCCCTTACTGACACCTCACAACCCTGTCTAACAATTAGAACGAAATGTAATATATGACACTTCCAAGAAATTAAAACTTCATATATATGTTTTTGTACAGTCAAACTGGATCTACAGAGTGAAAAGAACGAGCATAAATGACGAAAAAGAATAAGAAACATTTCTGCTATTCAAGCAGCAGTGCTTAACAATCTTCGGATGCATACATATTGTATGACACTACAACTGCTTAACTGGGGGTTAAACAGTTATAAAAATAAAAGCTTTGAGAAAACAAAACAAATTTACTTCATAAAAAGCTTTATTGGCCTCCGCCACTAACAATTTTATGGCACAAACATTCCGTAGTCACGTTAATCTATTATAAAGTCTCAACACAAGTCCTTCTGATTTTGCTCTCAATTTCCTTGAGCCATCCTCACTTAATCACGTGTTTACCCAATAAATTTAAAATAACTTAACGGAAACCTAGAATGTATATATTTAAACAGACGGGGATATATTAAAGATACAACTTTACTTCTCCAAAAGAAATATTCCTTCTTTCTATATACAATGGTGATCAATCATTGCTTCAAAATAGATACTGTAATATGACTAGAATTTTGTTTTGCCATGTGTCTAAGTTTAATTATTATTCAAACAAGAATTTGATCCATGAGAAAATAGACAACTACAAGCAACAAAAAGCATTATCATTGAAGATCCAAGTTCCATTAATATAGTAAAAGCAAGATCAATGAAGACTTGGAACAGTAATCAAATAAATCAATATCTATAATCCTAATTTGATTATGAAATCTAATTTAAGACCAGTCTGCGTATTATATGGTTTAAATTTTAAAAAAATTCTCTATTCAACAAGCCAAATGAGGAACTGAACTCAAGTATTTACCCAAAATGCAGAGTCAAAATGTCTGATATGGAACAAGTACAAACATAAATGTCAGAGTATGACCATAGATTAATGCAACAATTTCTTCATTACATAATATACAATTTCAGAAAAAATGAATGACATGTTTGATATTGACTACAAAAATGCATTAAATTGATTGACAAAGAGAACAAAAGACATATATACTATTACTGCATTTCCAAATATAATGACTCTACAGTCTACATACTACAATATATGTTCCTTCAGCATTACAGTTTACCTTCGTCTTAAATCGTAACCACGCAAGTATACAGCCCATAAAGTTCTTTATAACTGTGCTTCGGACATGAAGTTCATATTTTTACTGATAGTCTGGTTAAAGGACTTCAGCTTTTCTTTTTCTTAATAAGTTAAATTCTGAACGGACTACAACGATACTTGATTTAGAATTATGTTAGCTAGCCAAGAGAAAGCATGAACCAGAATAGAAGAGCTTTCCCCACACATGAGTAAATATTTCATAGCAGCCTCACTAGACCGTGCATCTAAGAATGGGGAGCATTACAACAGAATAACAGGGACCATTAAAGACTGATAACGAAATTGAAAAACAAGTTAGATACTATCATACCAAGTGCATTAGGATTTACAAGATTTACCATATTAATGAGCATTATTTGAGATAAAAACTTCCTATGTTTCAATGTAAATTATAGGGTTTATATTATTTGCAAAAAAGGGAGTAAGAGCATTGGAAAGAAGAAAATTTTTGATAGAGAACTAAATATTTATTGTACTA
The DNA here is from genome assembly GCA_037693485.1 of Kitagawia praeruptora. Taxonomy (NCBI): domain Eukaryota; kingdom Viridiplantae; phylum Streptophyta; class Magnoliopsida; order Apiales; family Apiaceae; genus Kitagawia; species Kitagawia praeruptora. The sequence continues at coordinate 146,287,704 of CM075353.1, forward strand.
AGAAAAGGAAACTCACCTTCTGCAATGATTGACGAAATTGTTCTGCAGAGGAGACAGTCTTAGAGATTTGACGGGTTGAAGCCTTCTTCAATAGCTACAATGTGGTACATATAAATCTTAAAACAAGAAGGTGTAATGTGAGGCAAACTAGTTCAAGGATGGAATTTTATTGAAGTTACAATATCTTCTTAACTTAATAATACAAATCATGTATCTCAATAGAACAGGTCAAAGTATAGGTTAAAATTTAAGACAACTATTACTTGATAAATATGGTACCAATTGATTTTGACTCGGTGGAACCTATCCCTAAGGCTTGTTTCAAGCTGTAGAGGAAGAAGATCCTAAATATTTTTATTTCCGTTATTAAAACCTTACATGTACTACCGCAGTGCTGCTACGTCTCCAATTCAACACTCAAAAGATCATCAAAGCAATTGTGCCAATGGGGTATGTGCAATCAGGAAAAGCACTAGCCAAAGAAAACACATAAAGAACTAGGGATGTACAACAAACAATGCCCTCGTCTCAGCACTTAGAGATGAGAAATGCAAGGTCCACTAAGACAACCCAGCAAAATTTAGTTTCGCTCTGCATAATTATAGAGTAAGTTTAATAAACAAATCATACCAATGAACTATCATTGGGTGTTAGTATGTTACACATGCACCCCCACAGAAACAGCTAGACCCTCCGCCTAAAAACTTCTATCAGAATGAGATTTCCGAAAGAGAGCTCACTAAATTTGGGTGACTTGCAGCAAATAGTAATGACCATTTATTATGTCCTGTCAAATTTGTTTTACAAACTTTTCTTACAATCACGATTTTTGTCTCAAGTAATGCACATATCATAAAATAAAAACTATTTTTACCGAAACTACATGATTTTTCCCTTCCCTCTTGATAATACACATTTCATTAAGTTTGGAACCCACTCATAAGAAGCTTACATAGTAATTACCACTTGGTCATTCTATATTGTGTCAGCCAGCTAATAGACCTAGATGCTCTCAAACACTTATGTGAGTGATCAATATTGCACATTAGGTATGAGGGACTTCCAAAATAGTTGTTAAAGTGAATGAACATTGAACAGATTATGAGTGTGAATGATACATATACTATTACTACAAATTATCTCCAAGGTGACCTTATGTTGCATCGTTCTGATTCGAAACTGGATTGTCATGGGAAATAGTTTGGAAGTTGGAACTGATAAGAATAGTATTCTGCTGTAATAGAACAAAGGTGAAAAAGGAGTTAGAGAAAAGAAGGGGCAAAGATGAAGAATAAAAGGATGCAAAGGACATTACTACCCTTAGCTTTAAGATCAAGATCTTACGCTATATAACAAGCTCACTGGTCAAGCTCACTGATGCCGACCAACAAGTTTCGAGGGCTTGACGCCAAGAAAATCACTATTCAAGGCATGAGCAAAGGAAGCTCGTGGCCAAGCGTCATGTACTCACTATCCTAACAACCCGAGCTTAGGCTATGACACTGTACAAGATGCGACTCATAATCGTGAGCTGCTCACAATGGTGCTTGCCATTGACGGTTTATTTGTAATACTTCCCATTCAAACTCAAACATATTTCCAAACTAGTTCAGATTCTATTCAGCTCGTTCAATTCACTTGGTTTATTAGGTTAGGTAAGTAAATTAATTAACTTACTTGGTTCCATTTTGGTTGTCTCTACAATAAGAAAGACTTTGATGGTCACTAGAAACAATTCAATTCATCACTCATGCTACTCAGTCATCGCTACACTATTGTCTACATCATATTTTACTTTTGATTAAAACATTTCAATTAAAATTTAATGATCTATTGTACAATAACACCTCTTAATATAAAATACGCAATTTCATCATAAAAACTTCTACAACAGAATCACGTCCCCCGTATCATCTATAACTCTACCTACAGTTTTCTGAGATCATCACTTAATTTCCAGATTTTATATCTCAATCACATTTCTCCATTTCCGGTGATAATCAAAATTTGAATTAACTACTACAACTTATGTACTTAGTCAATTGTAAACAAACTACCTTCAAATACTAACTCAAATCAAATAGAAATCGAGTAAATCATATTCCTCCATTTCCTGAATTGATCAAAATTTGAATTATAACACGTGCAAACTACGATTAATGTAAAGTCAATTGTAACGAAACTAATACTAACTCAAATCAAATAGAACTGGAGCAAATCATAAGCTTAATTACGAAACAGTTCTCTCAATCATATTCCTTCATTTCCTAGATTGATCAAAATTTGCATTACACACATGTAGACTACGATCAATGTACTTAGTCAATTGTAACAAAACCAATAATAACTCAAGTGAAATAGAAATCGAGCACATCATAAACGCAATTACGAAACAGTTTGTTCCATCATACTCCTCCATTTCCTAAATAGATTAAAATTTCAATCACAACACACGCAAACTACTATCAATCTATCGAAACTAGCATAAACAACAAACTCAATCATTTCCAAAACATTTCGAAATTACGAAACCAAACCTTATCAAGCACGAAATTAGGAAAGAGCTGATTAGCCGAAAGCAAGTTTCCACAAGAAGGACAATCATGTTTGTTCTCGAGATGCGTGATAATACAAGTATAACAGAAGCTGTGTCCACACGCTGTAACGAACGCGCCTCTCATCATCTGTATACAAATTGGACATAGCAGCTCTTTATCCACTTCCACCGGAGCTACGTCGCCGTCGGCGGAAGCTCCGGCGACCTCGGAGAAGGTGAAATCGGAGGAGAAGGCTTTCAGCTCCGATTTCGCCGCCAGCGCCATATCCAATGTATACATACAGTGATACTCAGATTGATTATTGATGATGATAAATGTATGTATCGAAGTGTTCTGTGTATAGTTTTTACTTGGCGGCCGATATATTTGACAAATAAGCCGGTAGTTTTTTGTTTTTAATAACGGTCTACGTAAATTATTTCTTTACTGCTTTGTGCCAAATTTGGATCAATCTTGTATCGGATCAATATTAGGTTATTTGAATCAATTTCGGATTGGATTAACTTTTGATTATAATTATAATATATTAAATAGAGATCGAATTAGATCTGATTCGGTTTGGGTCTAATTTGGATTAAGATCGAATGAAATTCAAATTAAAATCAGATGATTTGGTTCGGATCCTTTTGGATCATTACTCAATCGTTATTTTAATTTATGAGATTTTAAAAAGTACCTTATTATTGAATATAATATTTCTAGTATAAAATTATGTACTTAAAAAAAAGATTATTAAATAAATATGATATATTTGATGTAAAATTGTTTTAAATATGCATTTCCTTGTGAATGGGTAAATATAGAATGAAATGTGCGTAAATGTAACCTGTTAAAATTATAACAACTATTTAATTCTTCATTTTCTAATTCGGATATGGTATTTCGAGTCATATTCTATTTGGATAATTTATTATTTGATTTTCATCGGTTCCAGGTCATAATCGGGTCTAGTATTTCAGATTATTTACAGTTAAATTTTCGATTCATGTATTTTTCGGATCGAATCAAATTGATTTTCGGATAATTATCCGATTTTCCAATTCATATTTAAAATGAGATTCAGTTTCATAATCAAGACTCAATTTTGACTTTTAAAAAGAAGTAATGGAGCAGTCAAGGTGCAACGTAAAAGCGAATGCTAGTCTTTAGCATAAGAGAAGGCAAGTCATTGACAATAAGTGATGACAATGGAGACTCATAAAAGCAACAAAAAGTTCTAATCATTTAGTAATCACTTTGTATAACGATGTATTCATGTTTCTTAGGGCACTCTTTTTCCCCCCTTGAATTTTTTTTCCATAGGATTTTGCTCTTGTGGGGTTTTAACAATGCCCTTCTTTGTAGGATTCTTCCTTTCAGACTTGAAGGTTTTATTGTCTAAATATACGGGGGCAACATGCGTGAAGATGATGAACTTTCTTGATAGAAAGAAACTCCTTATTAGGATATTGTCTTCCCTTACAATTCATTTTGAAACATATTTCATTCCTTACAAAAAAAAAAGTCCCATTTTACCGTGTCTAGTGCCCTTACTTACAAAATTTATGTCATAGAAAATTCAATTCAACCTACAGAAAAAATTCATATCATATTAAAAAAACTCATAAATCATACAGGGTATAAGCCAATAAAAATAAATTCAAGATTGATAAATAATTTGTTAGTGTGTTTTAGCTTTTATAAGGACAAAATCATATGTCTCCTATAACAGAACACAAAGATTATTTAATTTACAAGGTGTGACCTTGTAAATACATCATAATCAAACAAATAAAATAAGTAATAAATGATTTTTTTATAGGCAAAACAAATATAATACCCAAAAGATTATTGAATAGTTATCCACCATCTCCCACCAACAAATATGCATGTTCTTGTAATAAAAGAGTATATTAATTTTTTCATCAATTTGCTTCTAAAATGGAAAAAAAAGGTCGAACAAACATATGAATAAGGATTTAGAGTGTAACACATATAGCAAAGCGATACCCCTCAATTTCATCAACAAATCCTGTAAAAAATATATTAGATGCAAACAACCAAAAGAAAATTAATATCATCAACTACAATATACATATTTGAAAAGCTTGTTTTAAAAATAATATAAACATATGTCCAATCTAAATCGAGATGGTTTTTTTCCCGCAACATTGCTATCAACAAAGACGTACCTCTCTACTCACATGTAACTACATTTGTACCATACCATACACCTACCTATAAATATTTGATATAAATTTTTACACATATTATTTTCAAAAGAAAATGTACAAAATTTGACTAGACTTTCATACAAATGAACAATATTTCAATAATATCAAGTGCAAGTATATTCTTATGCAATTAGATAATGCAAAAGTCAAATATTAAAAAAATTATGGGACAAAAATGAGTACACATTTGACGAAAATTGGAAAGAAAATGATCCACACCAGACTCTCAATCCTGACTTGGTTGCCTTTCTTAAATTCCTCCATCAATATACTTTGTTTGCAATACCTTTCACTAGGAGTCTTGAGCTTAAGTTCAGTCATTGAGCCTGCAGCAACAACCAGGAGACGTAATTTTACTCAAAACTAACAAAGTTGAGAAGTGATTGAGGAATAGGAATGAAGTGGAAATTTAAATAGAGAACAAACAGAAAATCAGACAAACAAAGTATACATACAAAACTTACAATGTAATACATTAACTATCAAACACACGCACGCACTAAGCAATATCAATTTAAAATGATAAAATAAATTAACTATCAAACACACGCACACACTAAGCAATATCAATTTAACATGATAAATATTTAGAGGATCACACAGGCACAACATAAATACAAAACTAAATTCATCAACTATCACACACACACATATTAAGCAAAATCAAATTGACATGAAAAATTTGAACCAAAGACCACATGACCACAATATATAGGGGGTGTTTGGGATGCTTATTTCCAGAAAAGTTGACTTATTTTAAGAAATAAGCTAATATTCCTAGCTTTTTTCTAAAAAAATACTTTTTTTGCAACTTATGGAATCTCGAACATACATTAAATACTTGTATAAATGTTTTTATCAAAAGATGAAATTTTTACCCGAAAATAAGTTCATAAGTACTTATTTTAATCTAGGCCAAACAACACCATAATATATATCATACAACTCACAATCACATGATATTCCAACTATCACACACACACACACATTTATTAGCAATATGCTAATCATCGAATCAATTACTAACACACATAAGTAAAATCATATTGATACAAAATACCGAAACGAAGAATACCGAAACGAAGATCATACACTCACAGATAGTAAATGGAAGAAAAGCACGCTTATAGCTTAAGTTCAGCCATTGAATCTGCAACAATCATGAGATATGTGGAATGTTGTGAGGAAACATTATTTATCAATTTTACATTAATTCAAATACAAACATGAGATATGTGTTGTGTGTGCTTGTGTTTAGTTCATTTTACGAGTCTTGATATTATGAATACTAGCCTATAATCCGTGCAAAGCACGAGCTATTATATATTATTATTGTGAATTAATATATTAATTATTTAATTTAATATAAATTTTAATTTATTTTAACAAATTGATTATTAATTTTAAATTTACTCATGTTCCATACTTAATTTCATGACATAAATAAATATCATTAATTTAACGTTATTTTTAAATTTATTGTTAAATGACTTAAAAATTCAATAGATAATTTTAAAAAGTTATTTTAGTGTAACCTAAAATTGTAGAAGAAAGAATCGTAGGAATAAGTATGTACGGTTGATGATTCTAATTGGGATATAATTGAAAATGTTTAACACATTTTTTAATTTTTAAAAAATATATTTTTGTACCTTATTGGTAAATTTTGTTGTTTGCAATAAATAAATTAATATTTTTAATATAATTTTTATAACTTGTTAATTTTTTTGAAAGACGTTAACCAACCAACCAACTAACCAAATATACCTTGTTTTGCTTATAATAGTCTAGTATAGATAGATAGATAGATTGTAAATTTTGTTGTTTATAATAAACAAATTAATATTTTTAATATAACTTTTTTAACTTATTATTTTTAGGAAAGTGTTAATAATTTTTTGGAAGGCGTTAACCAACCAACTAACCAAATATATTTTGTTTTGTTTATAATAGTATATATGAGAAAAAGGTTCTTAAAGTTAACTTTAGGAGAATTTTCTAAAGTTAACCTTTAAACCTATGTAATTATAATTATTTACTATTGTTTATTTATAAGGACCCCGTAGGGGCATTAGTGATTAGGATGATGTGTCCTGATTTTAATGGTTTACTTTAAGGAATTCTCCTAAAGTTAACTTTAGGCTTCCTTTACCTATAGTATATTATAGATTTTGCTTATAATAATCTAGTATAGATAAATAGATTGGTGATTTTTGTTGTTTATAATAAATAAATTATTATTTTTAATATAATTTTTTTAACTTATTATTTTTAGGAAAGTGTTAATAATTTTTTTGGAATGCGTTAACCAACCAACCAACTAACCAAATATACCTTGTTTTGCTTATAATAGTATAGTATAGATAGATTAATATTTTTAATATATTTTTTTACTTATTATTTTTAGGAAAGTATTAATATTTTTTTGGAAGGCGTTAACCAACCATGCAACTAACCAAATATACCTTGTTTTACTTATAATAGTATAGTATAGATTTTTTTATAATAGTTTAGTATAGATAGATAGATAGATATAGATAGATTGATAAATTTTTGTTGTTTATAATAAATAAATTAATATTTTTAATATAATTTTTTTAACTTATTATTTTTAGGAAAGTATTAATAATTTTTTTGGAAGGCGTTAACCAACGAACCAACTAACCAAATATACCTTTTTTTTTGCTTATAATAGTATATTATATATGTGAGTTATTGTTATGATGGTTATCTTATTAAATTTTTGTTTTAATGTAAGTTTGGATGTTAGAAGTTATTATGAAATGTTTGTACTGAAAATTTATGTTTTAATGTAATTTTGGATGTCAGAAGTTATTGTGATATTGTTAGTCACAGAGGCATGCCTGTTTACATCTAATAACAAGCCTAATTGTCTGTAATGCTTTGCATTACTTACATGACCTCTTAACTGAGGGAACCTCTAGTTGTAGAGTTTCTATTTGTTTTGTACTTGCAATAGGCATCAAATCCTACTTGTGTAACTGTACTTATATAGTCAAGAATAATGCTTGAAAGAAGTTCCAAGGTTCATGCCTCAAGCAAGAAGTTAAAGACTGTCAAATAATCACAGTTGGGATTTGAAGAAATGAAGAATTTGCCTAAGTACCAATTCGAGAAGTACTTTTGTCTATTCGAGAAGTCTAGCGTTCGAGAAGTCAGAGATTCGATATCTAAGAAGACACTGTTCGATATCTCTGAATGCACTATTCGATATCTCAGAGATTCGACATGTCTAAATGCTCTATTCGAGAAGTCAACAAGTCAAAGTGGTATTCGAGTTCTCAAAGAGTCAACAAGTCAAAGTTCCATTCGATATCTCAAGGACTCAGAGAGCTATTCGATATCTCAAGGATTCGACAAGTCAAGTGTTATATTCGACAACTCAAGGAACCCTGGAGAAAAGTACTATTCGAGAAGTGATTCGATATGTAAATCATACAGTATTCGAGAACTCAGAGTTATCTAATCCTAGTTCTCAAATCAATCACTTAGTCACTTCTCGAATACATTCTTGGAGACAAAATACTGAAGAAATTGTAACGTGCAACAAGCCAATGCACTTTATGGACCACAATCTGTAACGTGCTCTGGAAAGCCTACAAGGAAGCTTGGAGAGATATAGAAGAGACAAAGAGCTAAAGAACTGGATCTGAACAGAACTTTGCAAAGTCAAATCTGTAGCCGTTTGGACACTTACTCAAAAAGGATAGACAGACCAGAAAGTAATTTGTTTTAGCTACCTTATTTGTAGTAAGTAGGTTGTATTCATGTTCTATAAGAATATAGCCTCACTTCCTTAGTAGTAATCTTAGAGAGGAGAAGTTTTTCATACACACTTAAGACATATCTCTCTGAGAAAAACGAAGCTGAGAATACTATCATTTGTATTCACAGATTGTAGCAACCTTTATCTAATAATATATTAGATTAAAGTGATATTGTGTCTTGTGTTATCTTTATCCGCACCTATACATTTGCACACACAAACACTTATCTGCTACACAGATTCAAGAACTAAGAAAAGTTCAAGAATCCATTCACCCCCCTCTGTATTCTTTTACTATATTCAATACTCAACAAGTGGTATCAGAGAGGGCTGTTTATTCAAAAACAGAAAAACGATCATGAGTTCGAATACACCAAAGACTACAGGAATGGTGAAAGTCCCTAAGTTTGACAAAGAGAATTACAACATCTGGAAGATAAAAATGATGTTGTTCATCAAAGCCTCTCATCCTTTGTATCCTGAGATTCTCAAGAATGGTCTCTTTGTTCCACAACAAGAGATACCTGAGAAGATTGTTTGAACCATAACTGTTCCAAGATCTTATGTGGCCAAGGAACCATTTAAATGGACAGAATCAGAAAAGGAGATGGTTGCTCTTGACAGTCACCTCATGTTGCTAATCATTGATTCCATGGACATGTCAATGTTTGCAAACATTGCATCATGCACATCTGCCAAAGAAATGTGGGATCACATTGAGGTGTTATGTGAAGGAATGGATGAGGTCAAGGAAAACAAGAAACAGATACTGGTCACATAGTATGAGGCTTTCATGGCACAGTCCAAGTAAAGCATCACTGAGATGTTTGAGAGATTTCACAAGCTAGTTACTGAGTTGCAGATGAATGGCAAGGTTTACAGCACAAAGGAGTTGAACATGAAGTTTCTGCTATCTTCACCAAATAATCTAGAGCAAAGGGTCATTTCTCTAAGGGAAAGAGATTTGAACAAAGTTACATATGATGTGCTCTATGGGGTTTTAAAAACTCATGAGCTTGAGTTGCTTCAGAAAAGGGCTATCCAAGCCAACCAAGGGAGAATGATAAACACATCATGTGCCTTGATTGTCAACAAATCTATTCAAGACCTAGAAGCATCTACAAGCCAACTGAGGATAGAGGAGATAGTAGATGATGAAGAAACTGAAGCTGAGGTTAGTGAACCTGTTGAGGAGAAGGAGGAAGAAGAGTTTTACACTCTTGAAGAACTAGATGGGATGGAAAACGCTTCATATGCTTTCATGGCCAGAAAATTTCCAAACATCAGATTCAAGAGGAATCAACCCTTCAAACCTAAAACCCAAAACCATTCATTCAACAAGAGCAAGGCGCCTGTGAAACCAAACAAGAATAAGTTTAAAACCAGCCATGTGGATAGGTCATCTGTAAGGTGTTATAGATGCAATGACCTAGGGCATTTTGCAGTGAATGCAAGAAGCCTAAAAAGAAGGATAGAGAGTATCTTGAGCTCGAAGCTAAGTATGAGGCCCTTCTGAAAAAGCAGACACAAGGTAAGGCCTACATAGCTGAAGGAAAGTGCTGGGATGATTCTGACAGTGATGGAGAAGAGCAGGAATTTTGTAACTATGCCTTGATGGCTAATTCCAAGGATGACACATCTTCATCAGACTCTCAGGTACCATCTCTCACTACTATAGACATGTCTATTTCTGAGTATAAATGCATGATTGAACAACTATCTGTTGAGATGTTTAATATTCATACTAGTATGACTGCTGCTAATGAAGAAATTGCTAAATTGTCTACTAGAAATGAAATATTAACCAAAAAGAATGAAGAACTTGAGCTAACTGCTATGCAAGTAGAAAACCTTAAGAAAGAAGTTGAATATCTGCAGAATAAGGTTCTATGTGCTAGTCAAGTTGAAAAGGCCCTTAGGGATGAACTAGCTGAAAATGAATTCAAACTAAAAACTTTTAAGAAATCATCTAGTCTAGTACAATCCTACTGTGAGAAGATTCAAGCTAAACCCAAGGCTGCAATTGGACTTGAATATGACACTCTTAAACAAAGGAAAGGCTATGTTGTCATTGAAGATGACATTGTTGTTCAGATAGAAGTGCCTCAGATTTTGAAAAAGGCTCAGACTCCAATTTTTAAAGAATCAACATTTGAAATTGATGAGGATGCCTTACTCATCAAGCAAATGTTGAATGATGAGGATGAGGCACAATCCAGTGAACAACAAGCATCCTCTAAGAGTGAAAGTGTCAAGTCAAAAGCCAAGGAACCAGTAGGTGATAGGTCAAGACCTAAGAAGTTTGTTAAGTTTGTTTCAGCTGGGAATAGTAAATCTGAGAAGAAAGTGACTAAGAAGAAACAGAACAGAAATGGCAAGTTAGGGATTAACAAAGATAACAACTATGCTTATATGCCTAATGCCCCCAGGAAAACTTGTCAGAATTGTTTCAATACCAATCATTTAACTCATGCATACAAGAAACCTGTTGGTAGTGTGCCCAAACCTTTCTATGATTGTTTTGTGCCTCTAAGACATAGAGATGCTCCATTCTGTGATAAATTTGACTATATGCCATGCAACATGAATGTTATGACTAGTTGTTTTAATTTGAGAAGACAATTCATTGATGGTTGTATCAGTCACAATTCTCACACACACTACACAAGGTCAAAGTCTTCGAGTCCTCCTAAAGCTAGGAAGGTACCTCTGTCACCTAAGTCTGAAACCTCAGGTTCTAAGACTTCTAACAGTGACAAGAAGACTAACAGCAAGAAAGTTGATAAGCATGTTGTTTATGATAAAACTGTTTCTAAGTCACATGGACCCAAACTTGTTTGGGTACCAAAGGAGAAGTAATACCTTTGTGTTTGTAGGGCAAAGAAAGTGAAAAGAAGGTCATGTGGATTTTGGACAGTGGATGCTCAAATCATATGACTGGTGATATGGCCCTGCTATCATAGTATGAGGAGAAAGTTGGCCCAATGGTTGCTTTTGGAGATGACAGCGTGGGTACAAATTGGGATATGGCAAGTTGAAAGTTGGAAATGTCATCATTGAAGATGTAGCACTGGTCAAGGGACTCAAGCATAATCTGCTAAGTGTTGGTCAGTTTACTGATAGGGGATTCAAGGTGGATTTTGACAAAGATGAATGTTTGATCACCCACAAGAAGACTGGTGATTTCGCTCTATCTGGAGTAAGGAAAGGAAGCCTGTTTGTAGCCAATATGGACTCTGCAAACAAGGACAAAATTTGTTGCTTCTACTCAAAAGCATCAAATGAAGATTGTTGGTTGTGGCACAAGAAATTATCACACCTAAACTTCAAAGCCATTAATTCTCTAGTCAAAAGAGAGTTAATGAGAGGCATGCCCACACTTGAATTCTGTCAAGAAGGAGTGTGTGAGGCTTGTCAAAGAGGAAAAATGAAAAGATCAAGGCACAAGTCAAAGACAATGACATCAATAACCAAGCCCTTACAACTCATTCATATGGACTTGTTTGGGCCTGTCAATATTATGTCACTAGGAAGAAAGAAGTATACCTTAGTGATGGTTGAGGACTTTACAAGGTATACATGGGTGGAATTTATGGCATCAAAAGATGAGGCTCCACAAGTAATCATTGAGCACATAAAGAGAGTTGACAAGGAAGCAAAGGCCAACAATGCAAGTGTGATTGCATTAAGAAGTGATAATGGGACAAAGTTCAGAAATACCATACTTGAAGCATTCTGCAAAGAGGATGTAATTTCTCAGCAATTCTCTGCTCCAAGGACTCCACAACAAAATGGAGTTGTTGAGAGAAAGAATAGAACTCTAATTGAGGCTGCTAGAACAATGTTGCTTGATGCAAAGATGCCTACATGTTTTTGGGCTGAGGCTGTGAGCACTGCATGCTATATCCAGAACACAACCCTCATCAACAAAAACACTGGAAAGACACCTTACAATTTGATGACTGGAAAGAAGCCTAGTCTAAAGTATGTTCATACTTTTGGAAGCAAATGCTTTTTATTGAAGGATAATTCAGAATATGTTGGAAAATTCGATGCAAAGGCATTTGAAGGAATCTTTCTTGGCTACTCTATGGAAAGAATTGCATACAAAGTTTATGTCATCAGTCAAAAGAAAATTATGGAAAGCACAGATGTGACATTTGATGATAGCAAACTACCTGGATTATAAGAAGCCAATGATGAAGATAAAGATCCATTAAAGTTTGATAATGTAGATGATTCTGATGAAGAGATTGAAACTGAAGTTGAAACTCAAGTTCAACAAACTCAAGTGAATGATGATACAAGAGAAGAATTTGTGCCAATCAATAGTGGAGAAACAAGCATCCAAGACACACCTGTGAATAGTGGCAACATCACAGGGGGAGGAAATGAGAATGATCAGGACTTGGATGATGAAGCAACATCAAGAATGAGAAATCAGACTGAGCATTCAAGGAAATGGGATAGATCACACACTGCAGAGCAAATTATTGGAGATCCTAGTGCAGGAGTAAGGACTAGGAGAGCAATTCAGAATGAGTGCCTCTATGGTTGTTTTCTATCTCAGGTTGAGCCTAAGAAACTTGATGATGCACTGTTGGATCCAGATTGGATTATTGCCATGCAAGAGGAACTGAATCAATTTGAAAGAAACAAAGTATGGGAACTTGTGCCTGCACCAAAGAATAGAACCATTATTGGAACAAAATGGGTTCTGAAGAATAAGATGGATGAAGATGGTGTAATAGTAAGAAACAAAGCAAGGTTGATTGCAAAAGGATACTCTCAATAGGAAGGCATTGATTATGATGAGACATTTGCCCCTGTTGCTAGATTGGAAGCCATCAGAATATTCTTGGCATTTACTGCTCATTCAAACTTTAAAGTTTATCAAATGGATGTCAAGAGTGCATTTCTGAATGGAGAGTTGGAAGAAGAAGTTTATGTGCAACAACCACCTGGCTTTGAGGATCCATACTTCCCAGAATTTGTCTACAGATTGCTTAAGGCATTGTATGGACTTAAGCAGGCTCCAAGGGCATGGTATGATACTCGATCACAATTTCTCCTTGAAAATCAATTCACTAGAGGCACATTGGACAAAACACTGTTTTACAATAAGCATGATGATGATATTATCCTAGTTCAGATCTATGTGGATGATATCATATTTGGGTCTACAAATGAGAAGCCGTGTGAGAAATTCTCTAAACTCATGCAGAGCAGATATTAGATGAGTATTATGGGAGAGTTGACATTCTTTCTTGGGTTGCATGTCAGTCAAAGGAAGGATGGTATCTTTATCAGTCAAACCAAGTACATCAAGGATTTATTGAAGAAGTTTGACTTAGAAGACTGCTCACCTGCAAAGACATCCATGGCCACTGCAACTAAATTAGATGAAGATGCTAAAGGCAAGAAAGTAGATATCTCAGTCTACAGAGGCATGGTTGGTTCTCTACTCTACCTCACTGCAAGTAGGCCAGACATCATGTTTGCTACATGTTTATGTGCAAGTTTTCAATCAAATCCAAAAGAATCACATTTGATTGCTATAAAAAGGATCTTTAGATATCTGAAGGGCACTCCAAACTTGGGTTTATGGTATCCTAAGGACACAGGGTTCAATCTGGTTGGTTATTCTGATGTTGATTATGCTGGATGCAGAGTGGATAGGAAAAGCACCTCAAGTAGCTGCCAGTTTCTTGGTCAAAGGTTAGTCTCTTGGTATAGCAAGAAACAACAATCTGTGTTAACTTCTACAGCTGAGGCTGAATACATAGCTGCTGGAAGTTGCTGTGCTCAAGTGCTTTGGATTAGAAATCAACTTAGAGATTATGGACTTGTGTTGGAAAGAATTCCAATCATGTGTGACAACACAAGTGCAATCTCTATAGTTGCCAATCTTGTCAATCATTCTAGAACAAAGCACATTGACATCAGATATCATTTCATTAGAGAACATGCAACTAATGGTACCATTGAGTTACATTATGTCTCTACAGATAAACAACTAGCTGACATATTCACTAAGCCATTAGATGAAGCCACCTTCACAAGGTTGGTTAGTGAGATTGGAATGCTGATTTCTTTAGATTCTGGCTAAGTGAATATATCATCTAGATTGTTGCAGCAGTAAACACTTACTTTATCTAAATTCTCAATATTTTTGGAGTAAGTGTTGGCTGAAATATGATTTATAAATATCTCAAATCTGCTGCATATGTTGAAAAATCATATTTTGTCAACTTGAAATTTCTATGAAATTTTGAGAGAATCACTGTTTAATTTGCTAGAATATTCTTCATTGAATATGACTGGTAAATTCTTAAAAGATAGTGAAAATTAATTTTTGTGAGTGATGAGTATATTTCGATAACTCAGAATTCTCGAATGGTTCACTATTCGACATCTCTAATAAGTCCCATTAGAGCACTCTCGAGTTCTCGAATAGAGTCTTTTAGAGATATCGAATAGAGGTATTCTTGACTTCTCGAATATGGTAATTGAGTTTTCTAATGACTGAGTTCTTGAATACAATATTTGAGTTCTCGAATCATTTGAAAATGCTGAATTCTCGCTGAATCTCAACCAATTTTAGATTTTTGTCTGAAATTTTAATTCACTCATAAAAGCACATTTTATTTAATTTAGAATTATTTCTAAGTTGGATAACTACCAGCTGTGAGTTACCATCTGCTTGAGATACCGAATAAGCCTTTCTTGACTTATCGAATAGTTATTTTCTACTTCTCGAATGCCTGACTTGTCGATACAAAACATATATCTAATCGACAATTCAAGTACTTCATACTTATACAATTCTACAACTATTCGGTTCATTTCATTCAATTTCTCAAGCATCTAAACTCCCAAAACCTCTGAAAACCCTAACTGCAAAAACTTAATTTCTTCTTCAATCTTCATTCTCTTTCTCTCTCTATACAAATGGCAAACACTCAACTCACCATACCCACTCAGACCAATTTCATTGCTATAACAAATGATGTGGAAGTACCAAATGCGAACTTCAAGTGCTCTGTTCACTGGATGTCTGAATCATATATCAAGAATGCTTTATCAGCCAACCCAACTCTGTATCTGGACCTACTAGAACAATTTTGGAGGACTGCCACCGTGGAAGTCATTGCTCTTGAGAATGCTATAACCTCATATGTAGTCTACTGCAAAATTCAAGGAAAGGATATTACTATCACTACATCTGACATGAATAAGGCACTGGATTTACAACAAGAGGAGTATGACATACTGGCCATAAATGCACAGTTAGAAGAATTCTTTGAATTTATCAACTACTCAGATGCAATCAATCTTGGAAAGTTGAACAGAAAGAATCTAAGAAAAGAGTGGAGCTATGTATTTGCCACTCTCCTTCAAGTCTTCACTGCCAGGAAGTCTAGTTTTGACCAAATCAGTGCACCTACGCAGCAAATTGGCTATGCTTTGGCCTATGGGAGAAAGATTGATGTTTGACAGATCATTCTATATGAACTATATGGGAGACTTTGTAAGAACACAGCCAAGAAAGGTACTGAAATTTTCTTTCCTCGTTTTATTCAATCTGTACTCAATTTTGTAGATAATAAATTGATTGAATTGCCTGGATTAGATAAGACTAGAATAGGCTACCCTAGATCCATGACCAAACTCATTTTTGGTAACTTGGAGACTAGGAATGATGTGGATGTAAGACTCAAAATAACTCCCCATATGGAGAGTCTATTTAGGACTTACCCCTACAACATGCCAATATTTGATTCAAAATCTCAGTTAGCACAGCCCAAGCAAGTAGAACACAATGCTAACCCAGGGCTTGCTAACCAACCCTCTCAACCAAACACTCTACCAAACATTGAGCCAACTACATCATCCTCTCAAAAGGGTGATGTTAGTAAAAAGAAGAGAAAGGAGATAGCTTCTGCACCATTAACCATATTATCTGAAGCAGCATTGGCTGTAGAATTAGAAAGTGAGGAACCTGAGTCACCCCTTGTCAGGCCAAAGAAGAAGAAAACTAAAACCACCTCTTCAGTCACACAAATGGCTGAAGTTGTAAAATCAGGGGCAAACAGTTCACTAGATGTATCCTCTCAACAGGGTGCATCTATAGAATCAAGCATCCTCCCTAATGCACCTACTTGTACAGAGTCAGCACCTGGGAGTGATAAGGCTGGCACCACACTGAGTGGAGAGCACATCACATTTGAAACTCCCTCTATTTCTCAGGGGGAGTTGCCAAAATCTACTCCACAAGACACTTCTCTTCCAGAATCTACAACTGAAATTTCCTTGCAGCCTGCAACTCAAGCAATTGAGGAGCAAGGACTTGATCATCAAGAATTCTTCTCTCTTGATGAGCCGACAACATCAAGTGACATGGTGCTTGACACTGTGCTCACCACCCAGAAACCACATTCAGATGGTGAGGGAATGCTAGCTGGGGCATATCCTGATGACACCATCACAACCACAGAGGATTCAATAGTTTTTACTAGAGACTCTACTGTTGTTACTCATCCCACTCCTGTGGAGACAACAGTAGTAGAGTCATTCCATCCGGTTATCGAAGTTGCATCTGTAACTGAGGAGTCTAGCTTGCCTAGCTCTAGCTCTGACTTTATGTAACAATGGCTGAAGCCTGTGCAACATGACAGTGCTTTAGGATCAGGGTCTGTTCCACTATAATTGACGGTTGAAGCACTTCAAAGCTTAGTTGTGGATCAGATTCCTGAGTTTGTCAAGATTGCTCAGAACTTGGTCACCTCCAACATGCCTAATCTAGATTATGAAGCCATTCTGCTATGCCATAGGGATGATGTGGAGATGCAAAAGGCCAAGATAATTGATGATGCTGAGAGAGATGGCAATATAGATGCCTAGCTGCAAGGAAAATATGATATTACTCTTGATGAAGCTCTTCAATATCTCAGAGAGGAATACATCACTTCATTGGGTTCCAATGCAAAATCTCTAACTCTTGGTGAAGTGTATGAGGCTATGAATGATTCACACAAGGGATCCTCAAGGCTGCACACTATCTGGGAAAAGGAGTCAAAACTGAGGTCAACAGAGTGTGTGATATGACAGCCACTACAGTGGAAGAAATCAAGAGGGTCTTCGATGCCAAATTCCCTCAGTTGGACAGTGTATTCAAGGACCTCAAACACTGTAACACCACCTGTACCAAAATGGATAATGGCCTAACTCTACTCAAGGATACTGTCACAGGTCTTGGGCATAAATTTCAAGTTCTATCTGATCAGACAACAGATGCCAATGCCATGCTGAGGACTATGTTCAAAAATCTATATGGAGATAAGCTAGTGACTGAGGTCCCTGTGCATGAAATGTCCAAGTATGAAGTGAAGAGACTGCAAGACCAATCCTTATCTGGTTTCAAGGCAAATGAGATATTCACTAAAGTGGATACTCTTGAAAAGGAGGTGGTGTCTCTCAAAAAATCTAATGCTCATTTGACAGACAAGGTTGCAACTCTAACTGAGCAGTTGATCACTCAAGCCACCAACACAGCTGAGGTTCTTATGCATCAACAGTCAATGTTGTCTGCCATGATGACGCACATGGGTCTCCCTCTACCGGAAGACTCTTCAAACCCAAAGGTCATTCCTACAGCCTCTGTGCCTGACAACAAGCCTAAGGGGGAGAAGAGGACATCAAGGCATTCAAATCCAAAGGGGGAGAAACCTCAAGAGAAACCTCAAGCCAAAGGCATAAAGCTAAATGAGGGTGGTCACCAAAGGGCTTCTAAATCCATAACTCATGTGCCAGGAAAAGGGAAAGCTAAAGTGGATGAGCCTCCTACCTCTCTGCCAGTTGTTACTCTACCAACTGTGCACATCACTACACCAAGTGGCCAAAAGCAAACTATCACTACTACAGTGGTGGAAGGTTCCATGCCAAGTGATCTAGTCCAAGCCTCTAGACATGAAGATGACCCATTGGAAGCTAGTGTGATTACTGAGGCCAAGCTGATAGAAGTAGCAAATTCAGAGACTTATCATGATGCTGCATTCTTGAAGTTTCTGCAAGTCTCAAAGGCAAAGGTAGGAGGAGATACTCTGTTGTACAGAAGAAGCCTCAAAGACCAAATTAAATATCTAACAGTTATTCCAAGAAAGCTAAATCAAATATTTCTCAAGGAAATCATGATGGTGACCAATGACAAGATATGGCACCTATCTATTGACACCTTGAAAGCCCTTAAATTCACTGATATTGATGTCATCTTGGAACTAATTGATCAGAAAGGGGAGAACAACAAGAGTCTGTACACTGAACTGAGAAATGGTCAACAAGCTAGGCTTCCTGAAGTATGCATCAAACCAAGAACCATCTTCTATCAGTCTGGTACAAAAATTCAAGATGTTAATCAGTTGGTTATCCCCAGTGATCTCACCCCTCGAAACTAAAGACTCATCATTGCTGTTACTGATCAGCTACAAAAGAAGGGTGGAGTCAGAACTGTTAAAGAGTTGGAAGCACTACACACCCTAAGAACATTTATTGCTACTGGTACAATTCCAGAAATGGCTCAACCTAGGAGGAATAAGGATGATAAAGATGATGACAAGAGTGATGAGAGGAGAAGTCATCACAGGAGTGATAAGGGTGATAGAGATGAGAAAAAGAAGAAAGATAACAAAGACAAGAAAGATGGTGATGACCAAGGGAAAGTCTATGAGAGGAAGATTAGAAAACAACAAGCCTTAGGCATTGCTAGCAGTAACCTCACCACAACACAAGACTCTAAGTCTAGGGTGAATACTGTTAGTAGTGACCTAGCAAAATCTACATCTATGGCTTCTGCAACTATTTTGCCACCTCAAGAAGAGAAGAAGATTCAAGTCAAGAAACCATCTGTGTGTTTCAAAAAGCAAACTGCTAATGGAATACTACAATGGTCTATAAACAATGGTCACATGCTACTGCCAGGCAACCATGTAAAAAGGATCAAATTCAAACAAGCTGCAAGGAAACCAAAGCTATCCAAATCAAGAACCCTAACTATCTATCCAGGACTGAAACTCCAACCTCTTGATGAAGACTTTGATGAAGACCAATTTCAATATCTAAGAGCTCAGAGAATCTACTATACTGCCATTGTGAATAACTGCCTTGAGATTAAATATACTGATGGAAAGGAGAAGAAATTTAAACAAGGACAGTGTCAAAATTGGGGCAAGCTATATGAAATAGAAAGGATCATTGCATTATTAGATTCTGAAGACAAAGTGAAAAAAGTATGGAAGCTGGAGTTGATTGATTTTGTGAAGATGAAGAGAGACTATGCTGAGAAGATAAGAAAGGGGTGCTTTGAGAAATGGCTAGAAAGGGAGAAGGAGATTGATAGGCTGGAAGTTGAAGCAGAAAAGATAAGGGCAAAAGGATTGTGTAGAGTTCAATTCAATCCCTATGTGGTGAAGTATAGGAGGAGAAATGGAGATAATGTCAATATAAGAATGAACCTACTCAGTCACTATCCTGCCAACATTCTAAAACCAGTACTTGAAGATTTCAAAGACTCTATCATGCTTGAAGAATTGGATGCTTTGGCAGAGATCATAAAGGCCATGGATGAGAATGCAAGAAAGGAGAAAGAAAGAAAACAGAAAGCATATGATGATCTACAAGCCAAAGCAATGGAGATGGAATCAAATGAGAATGGCTAGTATTTCATCATACTTTAAGATTATTCATCTTGTAATTTCATTCATGTGCTCAATCAAATTTCATACCTGTACTTTTCAAGTTTTATCTTTATGTATGTTAGGCTTGTTATCAGACATGAAATTGTGACTAAGGGTCTCACTCAAAATTTGGGGGAGATTGTTAGTCACAGAGGCATGCCTGTTTACATCTAATAACAAGCCTAATTGTCTGTAATGCTTTGCATTACTTACATGACCTCTTAACTGAGGGAACCTCTAGTTGTAGAGTTTCTATTTGTTTTGTACTTGCAATAGGCATCAAATCCTAGTTGTGTAACTGTACTTATATAGTCAAGAATAATGCTTGAAAGAAGTTCCAAGGTTCATGCCTCAAGCAAGAAGATAAAGACTATCAAATAATCACAGTTGGGATTTGAAGAAATGAAGAATTTACCTAAGTACCAATTTGAGAAGTACTTTTGTCTATTCAAGAAGTCTAGCATTCGAGAAGTCAGAGATTCGATATCTAAGAAGATACTGTTTGATATCTCTGAATGCACTATTCGATATGTCATTCGATATCTCAGAGATTCGACATGTCTAAATGCTCTATTCGAGAACTCAAGAATTCAACAAGTCAAAGTGGTATTCGAGTTCTCAAAGAGTCAACAAGTCAAAGTTCCATTCGATATCTCAAGGACTCTGAATTAACTATTCGATATCTCAGGGATTCGACAAGTCATGTGTTCTATTCGACAACTCAAGGAACCCTGGAGAAAAGTACTATTTGAGAAGTGATTCGATATGTAAATCATACAGTATTCGAGAACTCAGAGTTATCTAATCCTAGTTCTCGAATCAATCACTTAGCACTACAAGAAAAGGGTCAATAGACATCAGTTTCTGGCCGATGTCTATGTTATTTTGGATGTGATGTCTAGGTGGGAGATGTCTATTCTAGACATCAGTCAGAAACTGATGTCTATGCTAACATAGACATCGGTTTTGCATTCAATACACATCAGTTGTTCTACAAAATAGGTTAGATATAATTAATTTTATAAACAACTTGCATGCCTTATATTCTAGAAAACATATAATAAACTAAGTTATTTTTCACATACACATCAGTTTCTTTTTTTGTAAAAGATGTCTATAATTATCTAAAACATCATCCAAGACTGATGTCTAATGTTATTATAAACATCAGTTTTTTTTCGGAAAAAATCGATGTCTATAGCTATCTTAGACATCATCCTATACTGATGTCTAATGTACATATAAACATCAGTTTTTTTCTGAAAAAATTCATTCATATGTGTCTCTTAGACATCAGATTTTATAAATAAAAAGTGATTTCTTTTTGTTTTTTAGACATTGGACATTGTAGAAAAAATATGATGTATATTAACTAGACATTTGTTTCTGAGTGTAATTAAATAAACCATTGTCTTTCAATGCATACCAAAAAATTAAAAACTGGACCATGCATTTATATTAAACCATTCACAAAATACATTCAAAAAATGACCAACATGTACATCATCCATCTGTTACTTTAACAAGATACCAAACTAGCTATATCACTTAACATGATGCCAAACTGTCAAGCTAGGCACTAGAATTAACTACGTACGCTTGTGCACAAGAAAATTTTGTGATTTTTTGAGCCCGTGACAGCTTGCCATCTCTCTGAATACCCTTTTGTCTGCTTCAAAAAATCCCCATTTTCTGGAATCTGCAGGAGGAGCTGATTCATTATGATGTACATAAGAGCCAGGTATTTAATTTTTTCAACTAATGATATTGTAGGTTTTTCGACGTCAAGCAGATCATAATCCAGAATGCTATTGTGGAAGAACAAAAAAAATAATTTATAAGTTTCAACTTGCATATGCATGCATAGATTTATCTAAAGATAGTTAGTTTTTCGGAAAGTATTACCATCACCTAATGCCTGGCTTTATTTAATGAGAATAATCACTTTTTTATTAATTTTGATACATTTGACGTGTAACTCCTAGGAGAAGAAATAAGATCTACGTACATTTAATGCTCCCATGACCTTACCCTACGTGCGGGACGCATTGGGTATGTTTAGTTTTCCAATTTACATGTGAACTGTGTCAAGACTCAAGAACACTTACTTGCTGGTAACCTCCCATTTTTTGACTCCAACAAGCCGAGCATGAAGTGCCTTCTGGACATCTTTCCGATTCAGATAATTAGCGGTTTCGTCTTCCGAGCATACATCAATTTTCTCAGTACTAACCTAATGCAAGAAAAAATTACTTGAACAGCATCATGATCAGTTAAAATACTTTGAAAACAAGTGTCTGGTATTGAAAAGATTTAAATTTCAAGGGAAGAAATGATTACCTGAGGGCTGACAACCTTTGATTGTGCAAACACTGATGAAATGCAGACATCAAGTGTAACATCATATGTATCCACAAACTTACTAGTTTCTTTGTTAACTTCACCCATCAATTTCTTAGCCAGCTGAACACAAACCTGTAGCTGAATGTCCAAATGTGGGATCCATCAATTTCAGCCATGTCAATAGAAATCCCACTTCTCTCTTCTAATTCAGGAAGATAAGCCTCAGTGGGTTTCTGAAATAAGTTGATGTACCAAAACTAATTAATTTAATTAACTTAGATAAGTGATTTAATATATATATATATATAGACAGTAATAGAAAAAGCATCAAAATTATTTCACAGCTTTTGTGTCTGTATAAACACCTTAAAAAATAAGAACATATGATACAAGCTTTAATGCAGTATCCCCATACATTATGAGAACGAGAAATGTACATAATAAATAGATTAGGCTACATGACCGAGAGCAAGTGTGAATCAACCAGGTTTTAAATAAGTTCAGCAGATAAGTGCTTTAATTGTAATATCAAAAGACAGCTTGCACCCAAGTGATTAGCAGTGTCGGTAGTCATTTAAAAGCAAAACAGAAAACATATGATACTAGGCTCTATTTTTGCTAATAAAGATTACAACACAACACATCATATTTTTCTAACCAATTTTTCGATATACACCTCATGAAAAATGTCACATAACTGTAGAAAAAATAATTAATCAACAACAGCATATGCAGTGGCACTTACTCCTCCATTTGACGCTCATATTCACAACGTACTTCATGTACACGTTTAGTGACTTCAATCTCATGCTCAATCGCATGCATCAGTGCCTATGAATAGCAGGATATCGTTAGTTACTAGAAACGGACAAAGAGAAAAATATAAGGAATGCCAGCATCCATGTCTACTGTCTAGTACGCCAATAACCAAGTAGTGTGTTATCTTTTCAAACACACCAGATACCTTCCGACTTGTATTGCATGAACCACAAAAGATGCAGATGCAACAAAACAGTTCAAAGACTCGAGGCAACACAAAAGCAAAAGACTAGACCCAGGATAACAAGAATAGTGGATTATATCAGTAAATACATGTAACTATGTAAGGAATCGAGAACAGTTAATAATTATTTTAAAACGCCAAAGAGATATCCTGCTCTTTAGTAATTTCATATTTGAATCTAACGAATATTACAAACATTCCTCTATTTTACCAATAATATAACTGGACTCTGTTTGTGGAACGTCCTTTAATTTTTGTAAATTGTAAGTGGTTACTCTTTTTTTTTGTGAATCGGAGATATTTATAGTTTTCAAGTTGAGTCATGATATATTATCAGAGTTCAAAAATGTAGCCAGGTTAATGTTATCTTGACAACTTTAGGAACCAGTAGGCAAACAAACTGGTTTTGGAGGCCTTGGTAGATCAGTGAACTGTTTGTCAACTTAGTCGATCCAAAAATTAAAAATAAAATAAAATGAATGACATAGACCTTCTTTCCATCAACAATAATAGGACTGCCTGGTTCCACTGGTGAAGATAAATGTATACCCCACAATCTTTGCTTGATGCCATCATATGTTATTAGTCTTGAAATTGTTTCCTGTCCTTTATAGCAACCTGATAAATTTTTAAGATTTAAATTGTCCATAAGACCTATAAATGACCAACAATATTTCACAAATAGAAGTGACACACCTTTGTCCAGAGATATCGAATTCCAGAGACCAGCCTCCAAGACATTGTATTCATTGGTGAGCTCTTTTCCAGGAACTGGTCTTCCTGCAAAATTTATTTGGTCATTTATTACGAATTCCAGTGCAAATTTCCTATAACATTAAGGTAAATAAAACCAAACAACTATTTGTCTTTGTTTCCTTTATTATATTTGTAATCCTCTCCGGTTGTAGTCTGTGATTCTTTCAGGTTATAAAGATTTTAACAACGAAAATGTTGAATTTCAGAACAAATATTTCAAGTAGCAAGATATTAGTTCCTAATGACTTGACCATGCATGGTACATGCACTAGTAGGAGCACCTAAAAGTAGATCATTATTTTACAAACTTGTATAGTAATGATATACATGTCCCAACTCCAAACACTAACCAATATAATAAACAGACTAACACATCACCCAATGCAGAAACATCGCTAATTTACAATCATTGTACATATCAGAGCCATCTTTTTCAAGTGCCACAATTTGAAAAGATAGTTCCGAAATGAAGATGCATAGTGCAAGGATGCATAATTAACGTATAATTAACTGTATAATTAACGTCACTTCCACAAATTTGACATATTCTTTTATAAAGTGAGGAGAACAAACAATAAAATAAACCTGTGAAATCTTCACCATAACCATAACCTTTGCAAAACCATATAATCTTGACACTGTAAGATCATAAGAGTACAAGTGTATGTATACTCGAGATATAAAAAACAAGCTTGTTTCTTAGTCAGATATTCTGAAAAACAAAAACTCTATATTACGTTAGCAGTGACTTTTAACATGAAGAACAGATGCAAATAAGGACAATAATTGCTAGAATTCAATTATGGATCGGGGTCTCTTAAATTATGAACTATATTACCTCATCTCCTGGAGAACAGACAGCAAGAACAGCTTGAGGTATACATTTCTTTGCTCCATTACTAACAACAATCTGATCAGGTGAGTAAGATAATCCATTCTCCTCTACCAACAAATCAGTTCCATAATTAATGATTAGTCACAAATAACTAACTAGAAGCATGTTTCATATGTATCAAGTAACTAAACCTTTAGCTTATGATAGATTGCAGACGGCAATTCCAAGGTTCCTGTATTTGGAGTATACCTTGTATAACCTTCACGGATTGCATTGACTCCAGCCTGAAATTTTAAGATCATAAATAGAGGAAACTATTAACACCATAGAGACGATGGTGTAAAAACAGCTAACTGTTAAAATATAACTACAAGAAAGAATTTATGTATTTAAACATTCAGAAGTTACCTCAACAATTGCTGCTGGGGTATCAAAATCTGGTTCTGCAGCTGCTAGTTGGATTACTGGTACACCAGCTTGTACAAGTAAAAGAACAAACAGGACTAGAATTCTGAGAAAAGAAACGATGACCTAGAAAGAAAACAGAAAAGGAAAGAAAAAAACACTGAAGATAATATTAATAAAGCTTGATTTTTACAGGGAGGTCTGAGAATGAATGAGTAGGAAGGAGAACAGAGCCTTCATTCTTAAATGATGCATTTAAGTTCTGGTGTTAATTGGGTAAATGGAAGGGAGAAATGAATGAATACTAATAAAATTTCTCCACAAATTAGTACAAATTTCATTCTCTTCCCCACCAGTTTCATTCCTTTCAACTAAAAAAGAGCATTATAGCCTTATAACAGTTCTATAGCGTACTCAGATTATGAACTTGTCTAAAAGTTTATAGACTTAACATGTGGTTCAAATTAAGGGGTACGCGTAAATTTTTAAGTTTAACTTAGAGATGAGATATTAATCTAAACACAACATGTAACACACGGAAGACAACTCTCTGACTTAGTATCACCTAGAACTATATGAATCAGAGACTCGGATGAAGTGAGGAAGCCTATATGCAAATTAATAATTATATGAAAGGGATGCAAAATCCACTAATTCTGCAAATTCAAGACTTTTTTGATGTTCTATTTGGTTCCATTTCTATAAAATGGGAGCTTAGGGATATATCAGAAGTGACATCATTTTTAAATCTTGTTTAGTAGCTGCGGATCAGACACTGTGCCATGTATAGAGAAACATTATCCGGGCAGCATTTTGATCATAGAGAGAGTATTTGAAGACCTCTGGTGGCATTTGGTAGTCGGCCATCCTTGGGAGAAGTAAGTGAATCCTGAAAGAGAATTAAACTAGTTGGTGATTAATATTATTGTAATAGCTTAAGATGTCTAGGAGACCAAATTGATGAATGTTTAAGCTCACTATAGATTATAAAACATGTGAAGAGTATGACATTTGCTTCATGCAAATGTATGAAACATGGCACCTTGACATACCTTTCTACCAGGAACAAAATCAATAGTGAACAAAACCATAACCTTTGTAAAGCCCAGTCACCTAGTCAAGAGGCAACTGCACCAGCTATACAGAGCCAAATGATTCAAAACCCTGTATACGATAAAAAATGAGATGTTTATCAAGTTATGTCCAACATAAACAGCACAGGCAATAAGATGAAGGTTAGAACTGCAATTTAATTACCTCAAAAGCAAATATATCACTAGGCAAAACAGTAATAACAAACATGTTGGCCCAACGAGTTAAAAGGAAAAACCTTCTATGTGTTCCAGTCTGTCTAATAGCGTTAAGTATAGCAGACCCAAGATACAGAGTTTTTCCCATTTCCCTGCACATAAGATCACAATGTTTTGCCTCCTTCTAATTAGACTAACTGAATCCACCAAAAAATAAAAATTTGGAATTCAAAAATTAAAACCCATTATAGAACTGACCTTCTTTGATGAATAGAAGCAAGCATATGATGACTTTGCCTCAAAATCTCATACGGGTCATCTTCATTATCCTTGATACCCATGTGCACTACATACACTTACATATATACAGAAATTACATATAAAATAATTAATACACATACAGATATACATAAATTACATATAAGTTAAATTAACCCCAAATTAAAACTTAGGGTTTCAATTTTAAACCCCCAATTTGTAATAAAATCAAATTAATCAAACCTGTAAGTTTGAACATATTAAACTTATGCTTACCTACTGATAAATCAAACTAATTCGAACTTTAAACCTTCGAGCTTTGACCTTTGAACAAATCGATTTCGATTTGAGTATGAGAAAGAGTGAGTTTCAGAGGTTCGACCATGAGAGAGAGAGAGAGAGCTCTTCGGGGTTCGGGTGTGAGAGAGATAGAGCGGATTTGAGTGGTGGAGGAGGGGAGTGGTGGTGAGAGACGAGAGAGAGATGAGAGTGAGAGTCGAAAGAGTTTTCCTGTTTTTTGTTTTATATTTTTAGTTTATTTAATTTTATCTGAAAAGGGGGCAAATAAGGGGGGGAAGAATATTTGGTTAGGGGGAATTTTGATTTAGGGGGTGAAATTTTCGTTAAGGGGGAAAACAAAATAAGGGCGGGTTTTTTCATTTTTTAAAGAGTAACTTTAGACATCAGTTTTAAAAATAGTGATGTCTAGGAATAACAAAGACATCAGTTTAATGCGGGATGATGTTATTACAACTTTTAACATCAGCGGCATTTACGACTGATGTCTAAAGTGTGATGTCTATTGACTGTTTTCTTGTAGTGTAGTCACTTCTCGAATACATTCTTGGAGACAAAATACTGAAGAAATTGTAACGTGCAACAAGCCAATGCAATTTATGGACCACAATCTGTAACGTGCTCTGGAAAGCCTACAAGGAAGCTTAGAGAGATATAGAAGAGACAAAGAGCTAAAGAAGTGGATCTGAACAGAACTTTGCAAAGTCAAATATGTAGCCGTTTGGACACTTACTCAAAAAGGATAGACAGACCAGAAAGTAATTTGTTTTAGCTACCTTATTTGTAGTAAGTAAGTTGTATTCATGTTCTATAAGAATATAGCCTCACTTCCTTAGTAGTAATCTTAGAGAGGAGAAGTTTTTCATACACACTTAAGACATATCTCTCTGAGAAAAACGAAGCTGAGAATACTATCATTTGTATTCACAGATTGTAGCAACCTTTATCTAATAATATATTAGATTAAAGTGATATTGTGTCTTGTGTTATCTTTATCCGCACCTATACATTTGCACACACAAACACTTATCTGCTACACAGATTCAAGAACTAAGAAAAGTTCAAGAATCCATTCACCCCCCCTGTATTCTTTTACTGTATTCAATACTCAACAGATATGTTTATACTTTATACTTGATTTTTTTGTTGTAGAAATTGTATATAATTTTGATGATTGTTTTTTTTAATTAATTTTGATTATTTCGTACATAATATGTATGAGTTTGTGTGTGTGTGTGTGTTGTGTGTGTGTTTGTATTTAATTCATTTTACGAGGTTAGAAATTTTGATGTCTTTATAATATGAAATTATGAGCTCGTTGTTACGATGTTTATTTTACTTAGTTTTAATTTTAATGTAATTTTGATGTTAAAAGTTATGGTAATATGTTTGTACTTGAATTAAGGGTGATATTGGTAAATTCATGTTTCCTCTAAACATTCCACATATCTCCTAGTTGTTGCATATTTGATGGTTAAACTTAAACTTAAACCTCTCAGTGAAAGGTACTACACTGGGATTTGAAGAAATGAAGAATTTGCCTAAGTACCAATTCGAGAAGTACTTTTGTCTATTCGAGAAGTCTAGCGTTCGAGAAGTCAGAGATTCGATATCTAAGAAGACACTGTTCGATATCTCTGAATGCACTATTTGATATCTCAGAGATTCGACATGTCTAAATGCTCTATTCGAGAACTCAAGAAGTCAACAAGTCAAAGTGGTATTCGAGTTCTCAAAGAGTCAACAAGCCAAAGTTCCATTCGATATCTCAAGGACTCAGAGAGCTATTCGATATCTCAAGGATTCGACAAGTCAAGTGTTCTATTCGACAACTCAAGGAACCCTGGAGAAAAGTACTATTCAAAAAGTGATTCGATATGTAAATCATACAGTATTCGAGAACTCAGAGTTATCTAATCCTAGTTCTCGAATCAATCACTTAGTCACTTCTCGAATACATTCTTGGAGACAAAATACTGAAGAAATTGTAACGTGCAACAAGCCAATGCAATTTATGGACCACAATCAGTAACGTGCTCTGGAAAGCCTACAAGGAAGCTTGGAGAGATATAGAAGAGACAAAGAGCTAAAGAAGTGGATCTGAACAAAACTTTGCAAAGTCAAATCTGTAGCCGTTTGGACACTTACTCAAAAAGGATAGACAGACCAGAAAGTGATTTGTTTTAGCTACCTTATTTGTAGTAAGTAGGTTGTATTCATGTTCTATAAGAATATAGCCTCACTTCCTTAGTAGTAATCTTAGAGAGGAGAAGTTTTTCATACACACTTAAGACATATCTCTCTGAGAAAAACGAAGCTGAGAATACTATCATTTGTATTCACAGATTGTAGCAACCTTTATCTAATAATATATTAGATTAAAGTGATATTGTGTCTTGTGTTATCTTTATCCGCACCTATACATTTGCACACACAAACACTTATCTGCTACACAGATTCAAGAACTAAGAAAAGTTCAAGAATCCATTCACCCCCCTGTATTCTTTTACTGTATTCAATACTCAACAGATATGTTTATACTTTATACTTGATTTTTTTGTTGTAGAAATTGTATATAATTTTGATGATTGTTTTTTTTAAGTAATTTTGATTATTTCGTACATAATATGTATGAGTTTGTGTGTGTGTGTGTTGTGTGTGTGTTTGTATTTAATTCATTTTACGAGGTTAGAAATTTTGATGTCTTTATAATATGAAATTATGAGCTCGTTGTTACGATGTTTATTTTACTTAGTTTTAATTTTAATGTAATTTTGATGTTAAAAGTTATGGTAATATGTTTGTACTTGAATTAAGGGTGATATTGGTAAATTCATGTTTCCTCTAAACATTCCACATATCTCCTAGTTGTTGCAAATTTGATGGTTGAACTTAAACTTAAACCTCTCAGTGAAAGGTACTACACTGGGATTTGAAGAAATGAAGAATTTGCCTAAGTACCAATTCGAGAAGTACTTTTGTCTATTCGAGAAGTCTAGCGTTCGAGAAGTCAGAGATTCGATATCTAAGAAGACACTGTTCGATATCTCTGAATGCACTATTCGATATCTCAGAGATTCGACATGTCTAAATGCTCTATTCGAGAACTCAAGAAGTCAACAAGTCAAAGTGGTATTCAAGTTCTCAAAGAGTCAACAAGCCAAAGTTCCATTCGATATCTCAAGGACTTAGAGAGCTATTCGATATCTCAAGGATTCGACAAGTCAAGTGTTCTATTCGACAACTCAAGGAACCCTGGAGAAAAGTACTATTCGAAAAGTGATTCGATATGTAAATCATACAGTATTCGAGAACTCAGAGTTATCTAATCCTAGTTCTCGAATCAATCACTTAGTCACTTCTCGAATACATTCTTGGAGACAAAATACTGAAGAAATTGTAACGTGCAACAAGCCAATGCAATTTATGGACCACAATCTGTAACGTGCTCTGGAAAGCCTACAAGGAAGCTTGGAGAGATATAGAAGAGACAAAGAGCTAAAGAAGTGGATCTGAACAGAACTTTGCAAAGTCAAATATGTAGCCGTTTGGACACTTACTCAAAAAGGATAGACAGACTAGAAAGTAATTTGTTTTAGCTACCTTATTTGTAGTAAGTAGGTTGTATTCATGTTCTATAAGAATATAGCCTCACTTCCTTAGTAGTAATCTTAGAGAGGAGAAGTTTTTCATACACACTTAAGACATATCTCTCTGAGAAAAACGAAGCTGAGAATACTATCATTTGTATTCACAGATTGTAGCAACCTTTATCTAATAATATATTAGATTAAAGTGATATTGTGTCTTGTGTTATCTTTATCCGCACCTATACATTTGCACACACAAACACTTATCTGCTACACAGATTCAAGAACTAAGAAAAGTTCAAGAATCCATTCACCCCCTTGTATTCTTTTACTGTATTCAATACTCAACAAATATGTTTATACTTTATACTGGATTTTTTTGTTGTAGAAATTGTATATAATTTTGATGATTGTTTTTTTAAGTAATTTTGATTATTTTGTACATAATATGTATGAGTTTGTGTGTGTGTGTGTGTGTTGTGTGTGTGTTTGTATTTAATTCATTTTACGAGGTTAGAAATTTTGATGTCTTTATAATATGAAATTATGAGCTCGTTGTTACGATGTTTATTTTACTTAGTTTTAATTTTAATGTACTTTTGATGTTAAAAGTTATGGTAATATGTTTGTACTTGAATTAAGGGTGATATTGGTAAATTCATGTTTCCTCTAAACATTCCACATATCTCCTAGTTGTTGCATATTTGATGGTTGAACTTAAACTTAAACCTCTCAATGAAAGGTACTACACTGGGATTTGAAGAAATGAAGAATTTGCCTAAGTACCAATTCGAGAAGTACTTTTGTCTATTCGAGAAGTCTAGCGTTCGAGAAGTCAGAGATTCGATATCTAAGAAGACACTGTTCGATATCTCTGAATGCACTATTCGATATCTCAGAGATTTGACATGTCTAAATGCTCTATTCGAGAACTCAAGTCAAAGTGGTATTCGAGTTCTCAAAGAGTCAACAAGCCAAAGTTCCATTCGATATCTCAAGGACTCAGAGAGCTATTCGATATCTCAAGGATTCGACAAGTCAAGTGTTCTATTCGACAACTCAAGGAACCCTGGAGAAAAGTACTATTCGAAAAGTGATTCGATATGTAAATCATACAGTATTCGAGAACTCAGAGTTATCTAATCCTAGTTCTCGAATCAATCACTTAGTCACTTCTCGAATACATTCTTGGAGACAAAATACTGAAGAAATTGTAACGTGCAACAAGCCAATGCAATTTATGGACCACAATCTGTAACGTGCTCTGGAAAGCCTACAAGGAAGCTTGGAGAGATATAGAAGAGACAAAGAGCTAAAGAAGTGGATCTGAACAGAACTTTGCAAAGTCAAATCTGTAGCCGTTTGGACACTTACTCAAAAAGTAATTTGTTTTAGCTACCTTATTTGTAGTAAGTAGGTTGTATTCATGTTCTATAAGAATATAGCCTCACTTCCTTAGTAGTAATCTTAGAGAGGAGAAGTTTTTCAT
The DNA here is from genome assembly GCA_037693485.1 of Kitagawia praeruptora. Classification (NCBI taxonomy): domain Eukaryota; kingdom Viridiplantae; phylum Streptophyta; class Magnoliopsida; order Apiales; family Apiaceae; genus Kitagawia; species Kitagawia praeruptora. The sequence continues at coordinate 146,320,220 of CM075353.1, forward strand.
ACACACTTAAGACATATCTCTCTGAGAAAAATGAAGCTTAGAATACTATCATTTGTATTCACAGATTGTAGCAACCTTTATCTAATAATATATTAGATTAAAGTGATATTGTGTCTTGTGTTATCTTTATCCGCACCTATACATTTGCACACACAAACACTTATCTGCTACACAGATTCAAGAACTAAGAAAAGTTCAAGAATCCATTCACCCCCCCTGTATTCTTTTACTGTATTCAATACTCAACAGATATGTTTATACTTTATACTTGATTTTTTTGTTGTAGAAATTGTATATAATTTTGATGATTGTTTTTTTTTAAGTAATTTTGATTATTTCGTACATAATATGTATGAGTTTGTGTGTGTGTGTGTTGTGTGTGTGTTTGTATTTAATTCATTTTACGAGGTTAGAAATTTTGATGTCTTTATAATATGAAATTATGAGCTCGTTGTTACGATGTTTATTTTACTTAGTTTTAATTTTAATGTAATTTTGATGTTAAAAGTTATGGTAATATGTTTGTACTTGAATTAAGGGTGATATTGGTAAATTCATGTTTCCTCTAAACATTCCACATATCTCCTAGTTGTTGCATATTTGATGGTTGAACTTAAACTTAAACCTCTCAGTGAAAGGTACTACAAACAAAGTAAATTGGCGGAAGAATTCAAGAAGGGCAATCAAGTTAGTATCGGGAGTCAGGTAAACCATTTTCTTTTATATTTTTGGTCAAATGTGTACTATTCTTTATCCCATAATTTTTTTTATATTTGAGTCTTGTATTATTTAAAATTGCATAAAAAATATACTTACATTTTGACAAAAAATGAGGCAAATCTAGCTCTCTGACAATCTATATTTGAAATGTTCTTCATTTGTATGAAAGTCTAGTCAAATTTTATACATTTTCTTTTGAAAATATTACGTGTAAATATTAAAAATCAAAAAAATTCAGATAGGTGTAATATACAAGTGTTAGTATGAGGGAAGAGAGATGCATCGTAGTTGATAGCAATGTTGGATAGAGAGTAATGTTTCGATTTAGATTAGGTATGTGTTATATTCATTTCAATATATGCTCTTCAAATTATACATGTTGTAGTTAATAATATTTATTTTTCAACATATGTCTTTCATTATTTTAATTTGAGATTGTACTCACATAACATTGGGAGGGATCAGCGCGCCAACCGCATGTTACTTATCTTTTCGTGCAGGACATGGTTATGGATCTAACCGAATGTAACTTGTTTGTTATTCTAAAAGAAAATGATTGAACTGAATTGAAATTTTCATGCTTAAAATTTACTATATTACATTATAAATTAGAGTTGCATTATATTTATAATTAAAATTCTTAAAAATAATAAATTAAATATAAATAATAAATCATAATACTGTTTTGTTTTACAAAATTAAAATTTAAACTAAAATCAAATGTCAAAGTTATATGTAGGACCCCTAAAAAAATATTATATGTAGGAAATTAATTGAAATGAGATGAAATTTTCCAACATTTGGAACTTGAACTACAAAAAATAAGATTTATGAAAGAAATTACAAGCCAAAAAATGATGGGAGTGAATTAATTGGGGATAATTTTTTTTAAAAATGGAGTCATGTTTATCAACCTGTACAAGTTCGTCGTGCTTATTATTCTTCCATTATGTAAGTTTCAATTCTCACTAAAATGGGTGTGCTTATTATATACACACCCCATCTCCATCTCCAACTTCTTCCATTCCAATTCGTTCTCTTTCTATAAGTTTTAAATTCCACTTCTCTCTTTAACAGAATGGCTTATCTATCTAAAGTTTCAAGTTATATCTTCATTTCATTTCTCTCTCTTAACTTTCAACTTCATCACTTTCTCTCTCATTTCAGTTTTGTAAGTTTTATGTATGTCCTATTTTTTAATTTAGTTTGATATTGTTAGTGCATGTGGATAGTTGATGAATTCATTCATTTTGATGTGGTTTGTAATTCAATTTGGTTTGATATTTAATAAAAAAATTGTGATTTAATGTATATGTATGCCTATTGAACTTGATTAACAACTTTAAAGCTGTTATTTGGATGGGTTACATAAGTAATACTTGGGAACATCTTACTTATATTTGTTTTACTTGTAAAATTATTGGGAGCATTTGCAAAAGTACTTGTTCATGTTTCAGATTGTTGAATTCAATTATCATTTCTAGTAAATTATAACTTGATTGCAAGTTTTATATTTAGCGTTGTTATTTATATGATTTTTTTAATTTATGCTATAAAAATTGCATACTTTAAAAGAATTATAATGAATTGGTACTATTTATTGCACACACTATATACCAAATGACTCATGTGACTCATACTTGCACAAAATTTCACATGATTTATGGTTGTGATGACTCAACGAATGAACTAAAATTTTAACCTCTTAATGAAAGGTATTATAAATAAAGTATATTGGTCGAGAAATTTACAATGGTCTGCTTGTTTACCTAAATCTGCTTCAAGGTCTTTAGTGAAGGTTGCACAAGAATAGATTTGGCCACCATAATATCCTTTCTCTTGGATGATCCTCATTAGATAATGCCTTCCCTCTTCGGACACCAAATCATTTCCATAAAAAAGGGTAACTGCATAGATGTCTTGTTTTTTCAGTTGATGGTATTTGAGATGTTTGTTAGCTTGATGCTTTAGGTGTTCCACCAGGGACTTTCCTTTTTTCATGCTATGCCAATGTTTCTTCACAATTTCTAGCAATTCAGAATTAACCTAATCATAAACAAATTAGTAAACCATATAGAAGTAACTTATAGTTCTTGGTGCACTTGTAATTGATTACCGTTGGACAGTTAAGGTGAGGCATATCAAAGCCATTTGAGGTTTTAATGCCTTCTGTCTTTATTCCTTTTGGGCCTGGCTCATGGAATGAGGGCATTAAGGAATGGATATTGAATTTATCCAGTCCGTAGAGTACATCAAGCGGAAGACCTTCTCCAAGTCCGTAGAGTACATCAAGCGGAAGACCTTCTCCACCTGGGTGATGAGATGGAATGTAAGACACCACAAGGTCATTGCAATTGAGTTTGTGAAATAGATCCGTCCACCTGGACGATGAGATTGAATGTAAGTCACCACAAGATCATTGCAATTGAGTTTGTGAAATAGATCCGTCATATGCTTCTTGTTTCGCTTCTGTTTTTCTTTTGCCTCTGAAGAGGTGTCCGTTTCTTTCTGAGTACCAACATAAGATTCATGAAGCCAATTTAATTTTAACATAAGTTACAAACAAAATAAATCAAACCCCCTGACTTATAAATCAAGCCATGAACAGTCAAAATCTCTACAATAAATTAAAATCAGCACTTATAAAAACAATGTAGAAGTATAGCATACAAATTAATAAATAAATGAGTGACGTGTGTGTTGTATGAAGAGATAAAAAAAGAAAAAAAATCCAAACCTTAAAACCCTAAAGTTTTTCTTTCTTAGTACCAACATCTAAGTACCAACATATATAGCCAATTCAATGTCAACATAAGTTACAAACAAAATAAATCAAACCTCCCACTTATAAATCAAGCCATGAACAATCAAAATCTCTACAATAAATTAAAATTAGCACTTATAAAAACAATGTAGAAGTATAGCATACAAATAAATAAATAAATAAGTGATATGTGTGTTGTGTGAAGAGATAAAAAAAAACCAAACCTTAAAACCTAAAGTTTGGAAGGAGGCGCTTTGCTGTTGAAAAGGCAGAAGGGAAAGTTCACAAAGTTAAAGAAAGGAGCCAATCTTCTATGGAGGGTCCAGCTCCAGCATGGAAAAAAAATGTCTCTGATATTGTAAAATGCTTCTTTAAATCCTAACTAGCGTAATAGCCCGTGCAAGGCACGGGCCTTTATGTGAATGCCTCTAATTTTGTTCTAAAAAAGAAGGTAGCGGTTGGTTTAATAATTTTTGGACTGAAAACTCGTAATTATGAAATTGTAATATGAGTAGTGATATGTGTTAATAGTGATTGCCAATAAGGACTGTATATAGACGCCAACAATAATATTGTTGAGTATGATGTACAATTTTGAGTATGAACGGGGGTTGTGTAATTATAAATTTGAGAAATTAAGATGATAATCTTTGTCTTTCCATAGTGATAGGCATTACTTTCCATATCAACACGATTACAACCATCCACAATTAGCCGAAAGGGGTAGTATACTCATTAAAATATGTTAAGTGAAAATGGCGTGATTTATCTTATAAGATTTTGCTTCCCTTAAAATATATTAATGTCTATCTCTATTGCAAGTCTATAATGCAATGTTCTCACACCGATCATGAACCTATAAAAACAAAATTCCTATAGGAAATAGACTGAGGTTGCAAAGAAGAATTTGAAAAAAATGGCATGTAAACAAATAATAAAATTATAGTTCATGTCATTCTACATCAGATCAACCTAGAAGAAACATATTATGTTAGTTATATTTTTAATATTATATTCAAAACGAGATTAGGTATTACGTAATATTTCGCTAAACAATCACACTATTTCAGGATAAATGTTAACTTGATTATGTATGGTTAACAAAAAAAAAAACTTTTTCTTAACTAAATTGTATTTTATTTCAATAATTTAATATATACATAGAGATAAATGTTTGTGAATTTTTTTTTAATCCAGACTTAGTAACATTCATGTATAACCAAGAATTTTATTTTAACATTTTATTTTTCATGTTAATCATTTATAATGACAAAGAGAGTGTAGATTATTTTAGAAAATATAAACAACTAAAGTGTACATTCTGAAAAGAAAATTATTAAAAAACGGATGTGATGAATATATAAACATGATTATTGTATAATTTAAAACTAATTTTCTTAATTTAGAATGATAGAAATAATGAATAATGAAATACATTGCATATACTATATTCCTCATATTGGATCAAATTTCAATATTAATTTTTAGGTATCCATTTTCAACTAATTCAAATAAAGTATGATCAGAGATATAATATATATATATATATATATGTGTGTGTGTGTGTGTGTGTGTGTGTGTGTGTGTGAATTATAAATAACATAATTAATATATATTTAATCGAAAACATACGGGTGTATTAAAATTTATAAGATGATTGAGTATATAGATAAATAAAACTACGAAAACTAAAAAAATGGAATTATATCATTAATGTAAACTAACATTTTATTTACTCAAAAGTGAAAACAAAAATGAAAATAAGTTAAAGCGAAAATGACGTGATATCTTATAATATTTTTAAGAAAACTTGAAAAGTAATATAGTATAGTGGTTGTATCATGAACCTCTTAAAACGAGATTGGTGGCTCGACTCCGAAAGCTAACACAAATTCTTCCATTTTTTACATGGATTTTAAAGGGGTGGCACAATACTATATAGTACTAGCATAATAGCCCGTGCGAGGCACGGGCCATTTCTAGCATTGTTGAACATCGCGAAGATATGTATTATTTGAACGATTTGGTGATATTTTCATACATTAAAAATATATGAAATAAATTTGGAGTACGTATGTGAGGAATGCACGATCACCAAAAGTGTGGGAGGATACCATTGTGGCTTTTGATGCCAAAACAACTTCTTCCTCGACCACCAATAGGCAAATATATGTCTTTGCAAGCATTTAAAGGGAAATGACCATGCAACAAATTATTGAATGCTTTCATATTTAAAATTTTAGACATTTTACAATACATTTTAAAGATTACAAGATCTTAATTATTGTAACATACAAGATCTTACTTATTAAAATTAAAGTCTGAGTTACTCCATTTGTTCTCCTATTATATATAGAAGAAGATAAACTGTTATATATATAGCACTATATACGTAATCTTAATTATAGTTGATAAGTGGATTTATATCCACTTGGAACATTCTAAATCGGCTTAAATTGATTGTCTTGGGCTCAAGTTTCTTGTAGTTTTGATGTGTTTTGTTTAGTTGTGCAGATTTACAAGGATGATGATTATGGTGGATGTTTTTGTTGTTTTTGGAGATTTAATTTATTAAAATTCGGATTTATTGGGCTGCACGCGTGAGATTCACTGTTTGGGCCATATCTTGAGTTCTATAAGTCTGTTTTCAGCCCGTAAGCAGTCCACGCGAAGATAACGAGATTCTCTATCATTCTAAGGTGGTCCAGAGGTCCAATTACGTTTGGAACGTTCCAGAAAAACTGAAGAAAAGTCAGCCACGAATTTTCCTTAGAAAACAGAATCAGTTTAGGAAACGTATCTTGCAGAAATTCTATTATAATTCTGTTTTGGTATTTTCTTGCTGGGCAAGACTTTTAGAGCCTATTTAAACACATCCTACCATTGTAATAGAGATATACACATTATCATAGTTTTATTATTGTAACCAGCTTAGATCTGCAAGGGAAAAAAGGAGAGAAGGATTCAACGCTCGTGACAAGCAACGGATCTAGATCAACTTCATCCTTTGTTCTAGATTTGTTTTTCTCAAACTCTTGTTTATTAATATAATTACTTCTTTTATTCATATCTTGTTATTTACCATGTTTTCATCAAATCCCATGGTGACGAAAGGTTTAATTATGAACTAATCGTTGTCATGGGATCCTAGTGGATTTATCTATGTAGCTTAGTAGTTTGCATGCCTTAAAGATTTATGTGTGGTGAATTCTTGATATCCTCGTATGGTTAATCTTAATGCTTTTGGATGCGTAGCTAACATCTAAATTGAATTGTTAATCTCTTGTGAAGCGAGAGTGGATCTTGAGATTTAGAACTTGCCATGCTAGCATAGGTTCATAATTGTTTATCAATATGATTCGTGGTGTGAGATGAAAATACTTATACTGCCCTGTGTGATCTTTATGAATAACTTGTGCTTAAACCTTTATGTTTTCAAATTCTATAGAGATATAGGGTCTAAACATAATAGGTGCCTACTCATCTTCTATCTCTTTTGTGGATGTATGCGTAGATTGGTACTAGTATACCGAGAGGTAACTTTTACTCTTTTCGTGTTATTCAATCAAATATCAAAACCATCGCATGTTTTAATTAAAGGCTGCAACTCTAAGTGAAGTAGATGATGAAACTAGGATTCCATGTTTATTCTCATATAAGTAATTCGATTTTTATTCTCGTTAATTGTTTAATTCTTAGTTTTATAATTTGCACTTAGTTAATTTAGATAATCAATCTCAATTTTGTTATTTTTCTTAGCAGTGGATAAAAACCATACATCGATGCATAGGTACATTAATTGAATTGAACACCATTCTAGATCTCTGTGGGAACGAACTTGATTTAATCATATATTACTTGTGACAACGTGCGCTTGCGTAAATTTTGCATAACAACTTTTTGCACTTGTATTGAGATTTAATATATAATTGAAATAGAAAAATGAAACAAAAGGAGATGATGTGGTTTATCTAATAAGATTATTAAAATATACTAAAAACTAAGCGTAGTATAATGGTTATGGCATGAGTTTAAGAATGGAAGGTTAGGGGTTCGATTCTCAACATTAACATAGTTTCAACTAATTTTTACACAAATATTAAAAAGATGGCACTTTTGTTAATTTTCAACAAATAGGGGCAAAACAGTAATTTCACAGCCATTAAAATGGAACTTTTGCCCTTGAGTGGAAGGTTAGGTGTTCGATTCTCAACACTAACATAGTTTCAACTAATTTTTACACAAATATTAAAAGGATGACATTTTTGTTAATTTTCAACAAATAGGGGTAAAACAGTAATTTCACAACCATTAAAATGGAACTTTTTGCCCTTGCGTTGATGTTTAATATATAGTACATTTTATTACTCCCTCACATCCACACAATACAAGGCATTTACGCATTCTTAGATCGAGTTACATTTAATATATTTTTTAATGATTCTTTTTTTGAATAAAAGTATTTTAAATATATTTTTATTCAAAAAAAAGAATCGTAAAAAAAATATTAATATTTTATTTTCACTCCTAACTTATATTTTATTAATATTTCAAACATAACTATGACATGCATTCAAATCCAATCATGTGCAAGTGAATAGTAGAAAATAGTTAAGAGCTAGCTCTTGGAGAGAGAAGAGGCTCTTAAGTTTTTTAAGAACCACTAAAAATTTCTTGGAACCCAATTTTTTCTTATCCTCTTTATTTTTGGACTTAAGAACTCATTTAAGAATCTCTTGGAGATGCTCTTACTTGCATAATTGGACTATTGGCATAATAGGACTATTGGAGTAAACTTTTAATTTGTCATGCACATGTCCCAAAAAGATTTTTATGAAAGGTTATTGAATTTTATTAAATTTTTATATTTCAATTAACGAATATATATAATTATGCTCAAATTTTGAACAATCAATATATATATATAAAGGAGGATACGCGGGAGTTTAGGTGGCGCTCTAAGATCGTCTCAATTTTTTTTTCTAATATTCTAGAATTTTAGAATTTTAAACACTTATAAATATAAAAATATCATTTAACATATTAGAAGTAGAATATGTGTTCGAATTTATAGAGGAGAAGAATTCGAATTTATAGGAAGACATATGATTAGAAGTTCTATTGGAAGTAGAATAAGTATTTATAAAGCATATGATTAAAAGTTTTATTGAAAGTAGAATAGGAGTTCGAATTTATAGAGAATAAGAGTTCAAATTTATAGGAAAAACATACAAATAAAAGTTTCTATTGGAAGTAGAATAAGTATTTATAATGCATATAATTAAAAGTTCTATTGGAAGTAGAATAGGAGTTCGAATCAATATATATATATATATAAAGGAGGATACGTGGGAGTTTAGGTGGCGCTCTAAGATCGTCTCAATTTATTTTTCTAATATTCTAGAATTTTAGAATTTTAAACACTTATAAATATAAAAAATATCATTTAACATATTAGAAGTAGAATAGGTATTCGAATTTATAGAGGAGAAGAATTCGAATTTATAGGAAGACATATGATTAGAAGTTCTATTGGAAGTAGAATAAGTATTTATAAAGCATATGATTAAAAGTTCTATTGAAAGTAGAATAGGAGTTCGAATTTATAGAGAATAAGAGTTCAAATTTATAGGAAAAACATACAAATAAAAGTTTATATTGGAAGTAGAATAAGTATTTATAATGCATATAATTAAAAGTTCTATTGGAAGTAGAATAGGAGTTCGAATTTATAGAGAATAAGAGTTCGAATTTATAGAGAATAAGAGTTCGAATTTATTGGAAGTAGAATAGGAGTTCGAATTTATAGAGAATAAGAGTTTGAATATATAGAGCAGCCATATACTAAAATATTTTATAGCAAGTACGATCTTCTTAAATTATATATTTTTCATATAAGTTAATTATACTTCTATTAGGAAAATTTATTCATAAATCCAATACTATTATCATAAAAAAAGTCATCATATTTAATAAGAAAAGAATTGATGTGTTAACATAATAAAATAACATTTTTATGCAGGAATCCTAAATAAAAATATGAGTATCTATAATACAAAGAGAAAATAAGTTGTGTTTTCATTTTCTAAAACTCAACAAATTCTAGAAAGTCTGGATAAAGTATAAATTATAATTCACTCTATTTTTTAGATTTTGAATTTAAGGAAAAAAGTTGTTGTGTAAGATAAGTATCATTAATAATATGTAATTAATTTGGAATTTCGATACCAAATGAGAACGACTCGAAACGTGTTTAACGGGAAAACGACTCACTATAAAAGAATGTATTAGCTATTAAAATATCATTTGGATGTTCTAAACTTTATTTCATTTTTAGGATTCGATTTTTATGGATAAACATTATCATACAAGTGATATATGTAAAAGTTAGGTTTTTGATCTTAACGAGAGAGCGGATAAATAGTAATAACTGTGTTTAACGAGAAAGCAATTCATTACAGAAGACCGTATAAAGATGTTTGAATATATAAGGAATACATAAAGTAAAATGTTTTATTAGAAGTAGAATACGAGGATGGTGGAGACGTCTTACACGATTTTTTAAAACTATATAGATTTTTTCCTAGAAATCATTTATTTATCTTATTTATACTCCCTTTGTCCCACCCATTTCTTTACATAAAAAAGTGTGTGTCTGACACGCATTTTAAGGTGTATTTTAAGGATAGTTCTATAACTTATTTTTGATATTTTGTTTTTTTATAAAAATAGGATTGTTCTATTTTTATACAAAAAAATGAAATATCAAAAATAAGTTATAGAATTATTCTTAAAATCCGTGCCGGAAACTGGTCCGCAAACGTAAAGAATTAAGAGGGACGGAGGGAGTACAAGTTAATTATACTTGCATTAGAAAAATATATCCATAAATTTAATATTATTCCCGTAACGAAAAGCCTTCGTATTTAATTTTTTTATATGTTAACATAATAGAAAGACAATCCCATGCGGAAGGTGAAAATAAGTACATGGATATCTATAATATACAGAAAATATAAGATGTATTTTCATTTTTTTAAAACTCTATAAATATTAGAAAGTTTAAACAATATAAAAATTGGAATTTACTTTCTTTATATAATGAGTAAGAATTTCGGTTCCAAATAAGAGCGACTCGAAACGTATTTAACGGGAAGACGGCTTACTAGAAAAGATTGTATTAGCTATTAGAATTTGAAATTGATGTCATAAATTTTTTTATTTTTATTGTTCGATTTTATGGATACAAATTATTAAATAAGTCTTTATAATATATGTTAAAGTTGAGATTTCGGTTTTAACGAGAGAGCTGCTCAATCGAAAGAATCGTGTTTCACAAGAAATCGATTCATTAGAAAAGATTATTTAATTATTAAAATTTAATATTAATATTATAATATAATGTAAATGTATTAAATTTTTAAAAAAATATTATAACGCCGCCGCGAAGCGCGGCTTTATCGACTAGTTAAATTTATAAAAATAAATTGTAAATGTGAATAGTGTAACTGCTTATTTTGGATTTGATTTCATATTGATCCTCAGTTTTTTAAAACAAAATACATTTTTGCATATAGTATGCATCACGCACGTGGGTGAAGGCCCAAAATAATCAAAAATAGATACTGTTTGCCCAAAATACTGAGTTCCAAATATTTGGCCCTAAATACCGACGAGATACGGTGTTTCGTGCACCGTATTAGCTTAATACGGAACACCGTCCACCGTATTAGCTTAATACGGAACACCGTCCACCGTATTCATCCTATCACGGTGATCCGTGTAACGTATTAGCCCATGTCACGGTGATACGTGAAGCGTAGTAAGTATATCACGGTGACCCATTCACCGTATTATCTCCATCGCATACAGTGAAAAAACAAACCCAGTTCATATCTTCGTTTCTTTTTCAATTTTCTCTCTTCAGCTACGTCTTATTACTTCCTCTTCCTTAATTCTTCTCTTCTTCTTCTTTTCGCTTAAATCCCCTCACCTCTTAACCTTATTCCTCTTCTCTTTCGATTAAAACACGCAAAATCCCCTTCCTCTGTTCTGATTTTGTTTATGTTAGAGTATTGCGTTTATGTTAGAGTTGCTTTGAAGCAGCTCCTCGACAAATCATATCCCCTTCCCCTGTTCTGCTCATCTCGTTCCACTTCGTACCATACTGGAACAGCTGGAAGCAGCTCCTCCACAAATCATGGTGTTAACCACTACAGAGAACACTTTGAGTGGCCAATTGAGTAGAAAGGTTGGTCATATAAAAATGGATTTTCCTCTTCTTTCGTTTATGCCAATGTACTTTTGCCCTTAATTTCTTCCAGTGTACTTTCGCCCTTTAGTCGAATAAATTATACTTGGTCGTTCATCATGTATACGTTTTTACAGCATTTGGTAACTTTTGGGATTGTCAAGGATGAGGATCTTGATTTGTATAGGAAGCTTGTTGTTGGGTTGGCATGGAGGAAGCAAATGCCTAAGTTTTACTCTATTTACATTCATTCTGATCCATCGTATACTGAATCACTTCCAGAAGACTCTGCTTTTCGTTGAATCATTGTGTTTCTTGCTGATTATCGAGTCATTCAACCGAGTTGGTTGACGCCCCTGCGGGGCCAGGGAAAACATATGAGAAGGGGGAGAGATAGAGGAGAGGAGCAGAGAGAGATACGGAGGAGAGACGGCCTAGCACAATCTATGTTAATGGAGGGAGGAGCCTGAGTCCCTGACATCCATCTTCTGAGTCTATGTTAATGTATACTATAATACGCTACACTGTACTCCGTGTTGTAGGTGGATGCGGAAGACGATGTTCCGTATTAAGTAAGTAAAAAGGGCCACAAATCTGCTTTTCAGTAATTTGGGCAAATTTGTCTAAAAAATAGATATTTTGGTAATTTTCTCCACGCACGTATGAAATGTTTTTTTGGTGAATTTAGTTTTGATTGAAAATAAATGAATGAAATAAACCTATAACAAAGGATGTTCAGACTCTAGGAAAGCATAAAGTAAGTTTATGAGAAGCTCGTAAAAGCATATAAGATTACAAGTTTGTAGTCAAGTTCAAAGATAAATAAGGAACTATTGGGAGCTTCATTTGCCTTCTTAATCCTACTAGTAACCTCCTCTCAGTGTCCATCCTTCGACTCCTCATGCATCTGGAGATCCTTTGTTCTTTCTCAGCTGCAACAACATTGTTAACAAGCTCCTCGATCAGTTACCATCTCGATCATGACCCATTAGTTGCAAAGAAAATCTTGTCTTTGATCTGGTCCTAGGGGTTCAATGCCTTGATCAGGCTCCTTATAGATTGCACTCATCCCATTCCCATCAAGTGCATTGGCAACATAAATTGCAAAGTTAGGAGAGGCTTCTTACTTGGAGATAACTTCATTTTGTGAGGTATTGTAGTCTTGGGAATGAGTCTGCTTGGTACCATTGCCTTACTGTCTTGTGGTTCACTATTCGTATCCGTGATGTATACTCTGTTTTCATCAAAGATATTTTTCCCAGACCCGAAGGAACTATGTGAGCTACGTAGCAGCTCATAAGTGGCATCACAAACATATGTAGTGTGTGTAGCGGATAAGCACATTAAGTAGGCATTAGAAGGAGTAAGTTTTGTTATCTGAACCGAGTGACCAGGAATAACAAGCATAATGACAGTAGGTTTAGCACTATTAACCATAATATTAACACATCACAATTAACCATAACATCAACAGTTAACACGGACATTGGCCTTCTCAGAAGGCTCATTATTTTAAGCATTAGGAAGACCATGTATAGACGAGAAGCATGGCATGCAGTATGATAATGCTCATTCCCAGCGAAGAGATGTTATTTTTGTCCATCTCTTGACAGCTTTAGTCATTGTGTAGTAATAAATACTAGCCTATGACCCGGTTATTTTTAATATTTTATTTTCTATATTTATTGTTTTTATAATAAAACTTAATTTTATTTTAATATTATATTGATTAATTTGGTATTTATTTTAGATAATCCAAATGATTAAATATATTTTGATTGAACATTTTCAGTTAATTATATTTTATGTTACAGATTCATATTAAATTGATATAATATATTGCCAAACTATTATTATTTTATTCAACGTTTTTACATTAATATAATTTATCTCCTTTTCTATTTAGTATTAGATATTCCTATCTTTTAGACGTCTTATTAGAAAAAGTTAATAATATGATTTATATTAATTTAAGAAAATATTCATTTGTTTCGTCTTTTTTGAAAAAGTTGAGTTATGATATGTTTTTTTTTAAAAAAAAAACATATTTTGTGTTTTCTATTTATTATTAGATATTTCTATTCTTTTAGATGTCTTATTAGAAAAAATTAATAATATGATATATATTAATTTAAGAAGATATTCATTTGTTTCGTCATTTTAAAAAAAGTTGAGTTATGATATTTTTTAAAAAAAACAGAATTTGTGCAAATACATTATTTAACATGTTTTTAAATAATATGGAAAATATCATGTTATGTAAAAATTAATTTATGTTTTTAATAAAGTTTATTCTCTTTTATAATATAATATAATCTTAATATAATCTTGACCGTTGATTTAATTTAATATCATATTCATCCAATGGTGATTATTCTCTTTTATAATATAATATAATCTTGATCGTTAATTTAATTTAATTCTCCCTCCGTCCTGAATTCACTAACCCTCTAACTTTTTCACGCATTTCAATGTGCTTGGACCGGGTACTTGTGAATTACTTTTTTCAATTTTTTTTTTGATTTGTATAAAAATATATAATCTATATTTTTATACAAAACAAAAAAAATTCAAAAATATTATTTATAAATATCTCGTCCAAGCACAATGAAATACGTGCAAAAAGAAGAGTTTCAAACAAAATTGGACGGAGGAAGTATCATATTCATCCAATGGTTATTTTTTTCGCGGTAGTATAGCCAACCAAATATTATTCTCTTTTATAATATAATATAATATAATATAATATAATATAATATAATCTTGACCATTAATTTGATTTAATATCATATCCATCTAATGATAGTTATTCTCTTTTATAATATAATATAATCTTGACCGCTGATTAATTTAATATCATATCCATCCAATAGTGATTATTTTTTTCTCGGGCATTTCGGGCCTAGGACACCATAACATGTCGGGGGGACGGAGAATATACAGAAAAAGTTAATAATATGATTTATATTAATTTAAGAAAATATTCATTTGTTTCGTCTTTTTTAAAAAAGTTGAGTTATGATATTTTCTTAAAAAAAATAGAATTTGTGTTTTCTATTTAGTATTAGATATTTCTATCCTTTTAGATGTCTTATTAGAAAAAGTTAATAATATGATTTATATTAATTGAAGAAAATATTCATTTGTGTCATGTTTTAAAAAAAAGTTGAGTTATGATATTTTTTTTTAAGAAACAGAATTTGTGCAAATACATTATTTAAATGTTTTAAATAACATGGAAAATATCATGTTATGTAAAAATTAATTTATGTTTTTAATAAAGTTTATTCTCTTTTATAATATAATATAATCTTAATATAATCTTGACCGTTGATTTAATTTAATATCATATCCATCCAATAGTTGTTATTCTCTTTTATAATATAATATAATCTTGATCGTTAATTTAATTTAATATCATATTTATCCAATGGTGGTTATTTTTTTCATGGTAGTATAGCCAACCAAATATTATTCTATTTTATAATATAATAAAATATAATCTTGACCGTTGATTTAATTTAATATCATATCCATCCAATGGTGGTTATTTTTTTCGCGGTAGTATAGCCAACCAAATATCCAGCTTATGCTTATTATATATAGGATATAAATTATACTAAAATATTTTGTATTTGCAAATAAATGTGTTTGTTTAAACACAAATTTTAGTTTGATATTCTAAATATTTCTTAAATTTGTCACAGGTACTCTAATTTTTTTTTCTTCTAATTAACTGAAAACAATGCTATTATCCTCTCGTTAATAGAGAGCCACAACCAAGCTGCTGTATTTTTGAGCCAATTTATGGAATAGATTAAATAAAGAGGGTATACTTAAATGCCAAACTGTAGCATACGGTCCTTAGTATATGATCTGTTACGCAGGGCCAACCAGGTGATACAGGAACACTTTGGAACATGAAATGTTTTCCAAAGAAGAGAAAACCAAATTGAGAGGTCATGAAATCTCCTAACAGAATGCCAAATCATGCACTGAGATATTGACATGTTTAGCAGTAACATCAGTCCATGGAATGTCATCTTGTCACACAACAGGTGCAACTCGAATGCGGGTTAGAAGATCCATTGTCAGCATCTGATGGAACTACTACAAAACCAATATTACCATTCTGAATAATTGTACTTACAAGTCATAAAGATATTACCATTCTGAATAATTGTACTTACAAGTCATAAAGTGCGATTCACTTGTAACAGTTTTGTATTGCACAAACTACCTTGCTTTATCACGACTCACAAGCCTGAAGAATCTTTTTAGCACTCCAGCAGCACTTAGAAGGAATGTTAGCTGTCCAAAACTGTTTGGACAAAGGCAAAGAAGATTTGAACCATTAGTTGAAAGGGATGTTGATTCTGGATGAATAATTCTAAACAGCAATAAAAACTATGCATCATTCCATTAGTTTCGGCAAGGGATGTTGCTTTAAAACAAGGCTACCTTCTAGTTTCGGCAAACAACAATCTCTCCATGCTACCTTGTATTGACACGAAGAAGCATTAGGACTTCCCCTCATAAAAATTTGGAGAAAAATACCCTGTAGCTTTCCCAGGAAGAAAGAGATGCCTCAACCAGTACCCCAGAACACCAAACAAATTTGCTCGAATCTGTTAGATTACATGCTGATTGTTTCAACAAATTACAGTAGCTTCTAACTTAAACATCTTGGTACCAACAGATACATAACACAACATAAGTTACAAACAAATCCAAGGATGTACCAAAAATATAAAAAGTTAACTAGTTAGATGGATAGTTTTTGCCACGATTCTAATAAATATAATACTATTCGAACCAATCCCAATGCTTTTCAAGAGTCCCATTCGGACCTATCTACCAGTTCTCTAAACAACTCTTTCTCCATATCACCAAAGGGAAAATCCACCTTCCTCTTTTTAATTGAGGGAAACAGACTTCTCCTAACAACACTTCCATCACGATCACCTAAAAGATCGAGATTGTGTAAAAACACGAATAAAGAGGTGAATCAGCCTGTTGTCATCAGCGGCACTAGGGGTGCACAAATAGACTGTTGGGCCAGGCTTTATCCGGGCCTTAAAAAGACCGGGCTTTAATCTTGAAAAACTGGGCCGGGCCATGCAGAACGTCTATAGTGACTATGAATCTATGTTCTCTCACTCGTACCATGGTCCATGCACGAACGTCTACAGACTGTAATATAAAATACGTGGGAAGAGGATAAAAATCCTAACTTTAGATCTGATAATGGTGAGAGAGAGATAATGAAATCAGGCATGAGCTTAAGGAGTTGTTCAAGAAAGAGAAGTCGATCTAATGATGACAAAGACAAGAACAACAAGAAGATAAAAATCCAGACTTTAAGTTGTTCAACCTTAAAAAGAAAGAAGATTTTGTCTGAAGAAGAAAAGGTTGAGGAGAAGAAGAAGATGAAGTATCTGATGATTAAGGACCTTATAGCTAAAAAGGAGGTTGATTTATTATCACGTTTTAAGCTAAAGAGGTTTCGAAAAAAGGACAAGATCAGGAGTAAGTGTTGTGTTGGAAAGCCTCCGTTTCTCGGAAACTGGAGTTGTTTGAAGCAGAAGAGCAAGTTTAAGAAGGGAGATAGGGTTAATTTAACCGAATTGCTGTTTAGCAAAGACAGGGATTTTCTCATCACTTACAATGACCGCGGTCGTCCGGTATTATGTTTTTCTGTTATGTTGTTTTCAGTTACTTATGATTCTTGTTTCTGGCTAATGCTCGTATTTGCGATTCATGTATGAATTCCAGCTGATTTAGCATATCTATATATGTTTTTAACCTAGCACAAGTTGATTCAGAGCATCTCCAATAATGCTAGATAAAAGCGTAGCAAAAGTAGTAGTATATTTGTTTAAGTAGCTAAATTATAAATAGTCAAAATTTTGTATTACTCCAACAATGCGAAGATAAATAATAAAATTTTGAGATGGCAATGGCTGATGGAAGCAAGCTAGAGAAAGATGGCCAGGAAATTGTATCTGGCTAGAAGTATGAAGACCCACCTCAGCCTGTTGGAATGCTGCCCTGGCTACTTGACTCGCTAGATTTTGAATACGAATGCTCGTAGTTGTGATTCATGTATAATTCCAGCTTATTTGACATAACTATATATGTATGTTTAACCCTGGCACAAGCTGATTCACCTCTTTATCGCTAATTGCAGACACCAAACACGTGTTTTTTTATTTAAATTATAGTCCCTTTTAGTAAAATCATGTAGTGAACTAATTGAAAAAATTACTACTAGTAAGCAAGATTTTCTCCCAATTTTAGTACATCACTTGTTTCTTTATTATTTTGTAGGTCCAGGCTAAGCACCTGGAAGGTAAAGTTATTGTGCTACATTTTGTGCCACTTGTTCCTTGGCCCGAATATTTCATGCGATATGAAACAACAATCTTGATGGATATATACCATGCTTTGCACCCTAAAGGTGGTTTCGAGGTCGTTTTCATTGGGGTTGAGGTCGATACTCTATACGCGACTTCCAGCCCGCAGACTCTGGAGGAATGTTTTGAAGATAAATTATCTATCATGCCATGGACTGCCATCCCGTTCTCTGATGTCAAATTCAGGACTTATTGGGAAACATTATTTCCCCTTTCTGGTTATATTGCCGGCTATTCTCCAACCTCATTTGTCATTGATCCTACCGGCATGGTTTTGCAATGTAACGTCAACGATCTTTTCTATTTGTATGGGGCTCGCGCTTATCCTTTCACGGACGAAAGGATGGAATGTCTTTTACGTGAAGATGCTGAAGCTCGAAAGTTTCCCTCTGTTACAAAGCTCCTGGCCTCTTCTGAACGTACTCATCTCATCAACAATAAAAATCAGGTATTCATTTGAGTAGTATTTTTTCCCTTTGCCTTGCATTTGACATATCCATCATTATATACTTTAGTCTTATGATGTAAAAATCTATTCCCCAGGGGAAACATTTTGACATATTCATCATTATACATACTGTAGTCTATTAAACTAATAAATCTTCTCTTTGCACAACATTTTGACATATATTAGTCATTCTATACTTTGGCCTATTGAAGTATCTGTTAGTTTGCACAACATTTTGACTTATACTTCATTCCATACTTTCATTTACTGATTGAAGTAAGATTTGTTCTCTTTCCACCAACTTGTGAATTTGAATTGTTGTCTATATGTTCCCGGATACTTATTACTTCTCTTCTTAATAGGCGGTACCGCTCCATAATCTTGAAGATAAGGTCGTAGGCTTGTATTTCTATGAAGATTATCCAAACCACGAACTTACATCAAAAATTCAGAAGGCCTATGACCAGTTGGCTCAAGAGGAAAATTTTGAAATCGTTTTTGTTTACATTCATGACACATTTATGACTTTTGGAGATGCAAGTGAAAAATCATATTGGAAAGCTTTCAAAAAAATGCCTTGGTTGGCACTCCCGTTTAAAGACCTGGTTTGTAAGAAATTGCAGCGGGTTTTCAAATATCCTATGGATGCACTTGGGCCGGGGCCAGACCCTAGCCTTTTGATAATTGGACCGCAAGGAAAGTTTGTTGAACGGTATGGCGCTGACATTCTAAAGAAACATGGCATCTCTGCATATCCATTTACCCGCAGTAGAGTTGCCAAGCTAGAGGTTGAATGCATAAAGGAGTTAAATTTAAACATGTTTTGGGGTCGAAAGACTACACTCGTACAAAAAGATGGGACCATGGTGAGTTCTTTTTGACATTCTTTTATTTGATTCTATTCCCACATCAGCTCTTGTTTATGAAAGTTTGTATTTCCTGTGCTTATTGACATTTGTGTTTTACTTTTTCAGGTTCAGTTGTCACAGCTTACGGGGAAGAGAATCATAGTTATTATTGAGGATGACTGCTACAGTCCAAATGCCAAGTTTTGGCGGATGCTAAGAGCAAGATATCTCCAAGGGAAGGGCACAGAGAATGAGTTTGAAGTTATTCACATCTGTAAAAACAAAACAGCATATTCATATGGTAAGAATATTGCAACTATGTCATGGCTGAGGCATCCCTCTCGGCATCCATCTTATCGTGCGGGATATAATGTATGCAAGATCTTAGTTCGCGTTTTTAGACAAGATCTTATGGGACTTTTTGCTTTTGATCGTGATGGAAGGGTTGTTAGGAGAACACTATTTCCATCAATTGGAAGGAGGAATGTGGATTTTCCCTTTGGTGATATGGAGAAGGAGTTCTTGAGAGAACTAGTAGATAGGTTCAGATGGGACTATTGAAAAGCATTTAGATAGGTTCGAACGGTATTATATTTATAAGAATTGTGGTAAAAAATACTTTTATCTAATTAGTTACCTTCTATTTTGGGGGTGCATCCTTGGATTTTATGTACTGCTGGGTAGCTGGGGTGTGAATTATATCTCCTATTTTGTTTGTAACTTCTGTTGACATTCCTGTTGGTACTCAGATGTTTTAAGTTAGAAGGTAATGTAACTTGTTGAAATAGTATGATTTTGTTCCTGAATCTATTTTGTTATTGTTTGGGCCTGATGGCCAATATGTTCAAGGGAGTCTTGCTAGTTATTCTCTGTTAATTGTCTATAAATCGTATTTGACATATTAGATTTTAAAAAGATGAAAAGTTTGTATATACCCTTAAATTGATATTTGAAATTTTTATAATAATTATTTTAGTATAAATGAATGAACTTAGGGGCGTAACTACATATAGACTAAGGGTGGTCTTGGCCCCCATTCTGAAAAATTGTCAAAATTTACCATGTAATTTTATTTTTAAAAAAATAATAAAATTTCACCATGTAAACTTTTTTTTTTTTTTTAAGATTTGGCCCCCCAATTTTTTTTTCTCCGGCAGCCTGCGTCCGCCCCTGAATGAACTGCATACTATTTAAAAATCGTGTACGGTTATAGTTTAAAATTCAAGAGACAACTATTAAAATAAAAATTGAAAAGATCATGTATCTCTAGTGTGGGTAAATTATTTTTAATTCTAAGAAAATTTTCAAAATGAACAAATTTTCGAACACATAATAAAGTAAATATTTCTTTTAGGTCTTTTGCAATATTTTCCTTTTTTCCTGTTTCCACGCGGATTAATTTGATACTCTCTTGAATATACGAAAAAGGCCCCCCAATATCACAATTTTGAAGTAAATGACCTCAAATATCACAACTCAAAATGTTGATCCCAAATATCACAACTCAAAATGTTGGCCCCAAATATCACTCCAAAACACATTTTCGTGTAACGTTTTGGTCTTTTTTTTAAAAAAAATGCTATTGCGTCTAGCGTTTTGGGAGAATATTTTTTTTATTAACGCTACATTATCTAGCGTTTTAACAGTTAAAAACACCTTGTAATCTAACATTTCCTAGAAACAAAAGCTAATCCAGCGTTATTACTAAGAAGACATAATTTTAATTAGCGTTATTGCCAAGAAAACAACCTTTTACCTGCCGTTTTGGATGATGGATAGAAACGCCACATTATGTGGCGTTGGGGTTTGGTTAGTTTTTTTTTTCTTTTTCTTCTAAATATATATTTGTAAATAATATTTGATATGGGCTAAAAGTAAGCCCTAAAAACACATTTAATGTGACATTAATTAGACCTAAAATGGTCCAAACGTAGGGCCCACCAGATGGGCCCAAACCCTATTTATAATATTAATTTCGTAATTAATATTAAGGGTAATAACCAGCTCAGCAATAAGAGTCAAATAAGGATATTACTCCTACCAAGCTTAGCCTCCAAGGCACAGAATTCGATATGGGAACTGACTCCTACAAGGAAGAAGTCTAGAAGCTTCCTCAAGGCGGTGACTTGCCCACCAAGTCACCTAATTCTACTACGATTCTAGGGCTTCTCAGCCTATATAAAGGGTCTGACCCCTCATTATCAGAACTACGTTTTGGCTCAATCCTCGAATAAGGACATACAAGCCACTACGTCCTAGGTGAGCTCTCACCTCCATAGCCTCGAGGGCATCATCACCTAGAACTACGTCTTGGCTTGATTCTCAATAACGAGATACGTAGGCACTCTATGAGGACCGATTAGTCTCGAACACGGAAACAGCCATTAAAGCACGAAGCTCCCGAACCCTAACATTAAATACAAATTCGTAACCTAGTTTTTATTCCACAACATTTGGCGCCGTCTGTGGGAAGAAGACATCAACCATGGTAACCACACGAAGAACAGCACCAAGCTCTACCGAGGCTTTACCAATTAGCTCTGCTCCGCCCGTCACTGAGCAAGTACCCCCAGCAACAGGGGCGATCACTCAAACTCAAGTTTCTCAGCCTCCAGGGACGGATCCCCATGCTGAGAGAACATTACCTATGGTCGTCCACCCGGGTCAAGGAACCAGCTCCCTTCAAACACTGGTTTCTCCTTTAGTTGACCCCAATCGCCCGCCACCAGGAGTACAGATCCATACTACGGATCTCCCCAGGAATAACAATCCGATGTATGGTCTGCTTAATTACCCACCTATTACTCAAAGTCCTGGACCAAGTGGCCACTCCTTGCAGATCAGAGATCGAGAGTACTATGACTACTCTGGCCCCTATACTGATGACACATCATCGGACGATGATGATCGTGATGAAGCCCCAAGGAGGCGACGTGCCAGCAGAGAACCAAGAAGGAGAACACAAACTATCCATGATGGACCTCCCTTGACAGCTGCTGAGATGAGAAAATCAAGGCTCATGAGGCCGAGATTCTAAGGATAAAGGAAGATATTGTGAGGGAACAAGCTAGGTTGAACCAAATTCAACCCCCTCCAACCTCAGGACCAATTCCCGTCATAGACTTAGAGAGATCTTCAAGAAGGCAGAGAAGGGTCGACGCCCCAACTGGAAGAACAATAAGGGTGGAAGCCCCCAAGAGCAACCCCAAGGATCTGATGCCACTTGGGGATCCTGATGATCCCACACCCCCGTTTACTGAGGAGGTAATGAATGCTCGTATCTCAAAAAAGTTTAAGATGCCGACAATTAAGGCTTATGATGGAACGGGCGATCCCGCGAACCACGTTAGGACGTTCTCGAACGCACTGCTGTTGCAGCCTGCAAGTGATGCCTTGAAGTGTAGGGCGTTCCCTCAAACCTTGTTGGACATGGCTCAAAGATGGTACAGCCGCGTGCCTGCGAACTCAATTGGCTCTTTTAAGGAGCTGAGCGTCGCTTTTATTAGCCAGTTCATCAGCGGGAGAGTTCATGAAAAAAGTTCTGCATCTCTCATGTATGTGGTACAAGGGAAGAATGAAAACTTAAGAGACTATATCAAGCGGTTCACCAAGGAGACATTGAATATCACTGATTTGGAGAATAAAATGGCCATGGTAGCCTTGGAACACGGAACAACTGATCTTTTCTTCAAGAGGTCTTTGGCAAAGCATCCTCCTGAAAACATGGTCGAGCTCCAACGAAGGGCCGCCAAGTATGTCAAGGAGGAGGATAGCATGAACAAAGAAGCTGCTGGAGGCAATGACAAGGGTTCCAATGACTCTAAGAAGCGAAAACAAGAACAAGAGTATGACACTAGGGACAAGTATCCCATGACTAGCAAGGACTCTGAGTCGCCCCCAAAGAAGGGTTTAGGACCAAGATTTTCTGATTATGCGAGGTTGAATGCTCCAAGGAGTCAAATCTTGCTAGATATTGAGAAGGACAAAGATTTTCGATGGCTGAAGCCACTTAGTGGTGATCCCGCGAAAAGAAACAAGGATCAATACTGTAGGGTCCACCGAGATGTGGTGCATGACACTGATGATTGCAAACAACTCAAAGATGAGATCGAGTTTTTAATCCGTAGAGGGAAAATGAGCCGCTTCACTAAGAGTGAAGATCGTGGTAATCAAATTAGGGATAATAGAAGGGATGACGATCAAGATCGCAACCCACAGCCCCGAGGGCCAGTGATCAACATGATCTCAGGAGGCCCGACTACGGCCGGCACAACAAAGAATTCTCGAGAAGGCTTATGCCAGAGAAGTGATACACATTGTGGGAGAGGCCCCGAAGCGTGCTAGGACTGAAATAGCAATTGGTTTTAATGATTCAAACCTTGAAGGGGTGAAGTTCCCCCATGACGACCCGTTGGTCATAACTTCTGTGATTGGAAACTCAGAGGTGAAGCGAGTCTTGATAGACAATGGAGCTTCCGTTGACATTCAATTTATGATGCATTTGTGAAGATGGGGTACAATGATTCTCAGTTGACCCCCAATAACATGCCCATCTACGGGTTTAATGGAGTAGAATCCAAAGTTGAAGGGACTATTCAGTTGCCTATAACTATTGGACAAGAGCCCAAGGAGGCCACTCAGATGTTGACCTTCTTGGTAATCAAGGCGGTTTCAACGTACAACGCTATCCTCGGGAGGACTGGACTTCATGCATTCAAGGCTGTTGCCTCAACTTATTATACGAAGATCAAGTTCCCAACCAGGAATGGTGTTGGAGAACATAAAGGTGATCAAAAGATGGCACGAAGCTGTTATGTAGCCTCGTTAAGGCCTGAAGGAATCGGGGGACAGGTCCTTCCGATTGAAGACATGGATGTCCGCAGTGATAAGGAACACCAAGAAAGGCCAGCAGAGGACATCACACATAAGCCTCGGACAGCCATTAAGGATAAGGCGTCAACTGACTTCGTGGTTGAATGTACCATTAACAACCAAGAAGTCGGGGGGCAGGAGATAGTAACCACCCCTAGAAGTGAGGATAAAGATAAAGAGCTTGTACCTGATCAGAAGGAATATTGGGTGCTCTATTTTGATGGAGTATCAAAAACAAAATGTAGTGGTGTAGGTTTAGTTTTGCAAAGCCCCGATGGGTTAATAGTTGAGTATGCTTTGAAGTTAGATTTTCCTACTACCAACAATGAAGCTGAAAATGAAGCCTTGATAGCCGGATTGGGCTTGGCCAGAATACTGAGGGTCAAGAACCTCAAAGTTTTTGGAGATTCAAGACTGGTAGTCTCGCAAGTGAATGGTGAATTTGAAGCTAAGGATGAAACTATGACAAAGTATTTAAGAGTTGTGAAGGCTGTTATGACTCAGTATGATAAGCGCTATGAGGAGCACATTCCAAGAAATGAGAACATTAAGACCGATGCCCTATTTAAGTTCGCCTCTTCTGAGATAGAAATTTATGCGGAGAGTTTTTACTTCCAGGTCCTGAAGACCCCACCATCGATTCGAAATTGGTAGCACCAGTTGATGTAAGCTGATGGATAGACCCTCTCAAAGCTCATCTTGAGACTGGTTGGCTTCCTGATAATGCCTTGAAAGCACAGAAACTATTAGTGAGAATGTTGAGATAAGAGGTCCTTTGTCATTCCATACTTAAAATCTTGAATCTCAAATCCCGACACAAATTTTAAACCTTGATGGCCAACAAGGCTGTCTGCCTCCAATCGAGCTAGTCGTTTAAGTTTAAGGACTCGAATCAAGAGCCGTCAGTCAAATTGAGGCCAAAGGAAGGTTATATGAGCATAAGAAGAAGGTTGGAAACCTAGAATCAAGCTAAAGGGTTGAAAACCAACAAAGGCATACTAGGCCTAAGGTCAAGCGCTAAGGAGCAAGTGAACTACCTGAATGATCAACCGAAAAGGAAGACCTCCTCCATGAGAAACAAGGATGAGTTAAGAACTAAAGAACTTCATCACAAGGATGAGAGTCAAGGGTTGATGATAACCTTAAGACCAAGGATTCAGCAAACAAGTTAAAGCCCGGAAGGTCACGAAGATTAAGAAACAAGTCATTTGAGTACAAGGTTCATGAAACCCTTCAAGGCATAGCAAACACCTCCATCAACATACCAAGACTGATTTTCAATCCTGAGCCAAGGCACGAACGAAGCCGAAATTAAAATTTAGCACCATTTAGTGCCTTTAGCGTCAACTAGCGCCGTTTAGTGCCTTTCAACGCTGTTCAGTGCCGTTAGCACCATTTAGTGCTGTTAGTGCCGCTAGCACCGTTTAGTGCCGATTAGCGCCGTTTGAACACGAATGATTTTAGGTCCATAACTTTCTAAGACCACGGTTGGTTTTTGGTCCGGGTTCCGTAGCTCCAGCCAATCACGAGCAGGCCGACCACGGTGCATGGGGAGCTTCGGCCGACCAGGAGCAGGCCGACCACGGTGCTTCAAGGGGCTTCAGCCGACCTCCGATTGGCCGACCACGGCTTGTCCGTAGCTCCAGCCGATCACGGGTGATCTTGGTCCTGGTCCTCGAGTTTTTCGGCTGACCAAGATTGATTTTTAGTCCGGATCTGTGAGTTGGTATTTAACTTCAATCTTGGCATACTGAACGTGAAAATCAGTACGAGGACGGAATTAATTTTAGCACCGTTTAGTGTCGTTTAGTGCCGTTTAGCGTCGTTTAACATCGTTTAAACGTCGTTTACAGGTCATCTATCGTTTATAGATGAAAAAAGGACAGAAATTATCTGCGTTCTACAGAGAGAATCGTTATAATTCATACAAGCCAGAGAAGAAACAGATGATATACTTGCTGAAATCACGAAACAGACGACTTTCGAAAGGATGATTTTGCTTAAGAAGTTAAGTAACGAGTTTAGCCTTAGATTAGCAGTGCTAATTGTAAATTAAGGAGTAATATCATTAGAAGTCACGAATGACCAAAATAGTGATTTGAGATCAAGATCAAGATTCTTGATCCTTAAGATAACAAAGTCACGAATGACCAAAATAGTGATTTGAGATCAAGATCAAGATTCTTGATCCTTAAGATAACAAAGTCACGAATGACCAAAATAGTGATTTGAGATCAAGATCAAGATTCTTGATTCTTAAGATCACGGATGATTTTAGATCCTAGATCCATCATCATTTTCAAAACCACGGATGGTTTTTAGGTCCGGGTTTCCTAGCCAACCACGAGGTGGCCGACCACGACACCCGGAGGGTCGCAGCCGACCACGAGCTGGCCGGCCACCGTACCCGAGGGACGCTAGCCGACCACGAGGCGGCCGACCACGGCGTTTTTGGATCCTTCGGCCGATTAGATCCTAGATCCATGATGACTTGAGATCAAGATCAAGATTCTTGATCCTTAAGATGATGGATGACTTGAGAACAAGATCAAGATTCTTGATCCTTAAGATGATGGATGACTTAGATCAAGATTCTTGATCCTTAAGATGATGGATGACTTGAGATCAAGATCAAGATTCTTGATCCTTAAGATGACAGATGACTTGAGATCGAGATCAAGATTCTTGATCTTCAAGACCATGGAGTGGCCGACCACCATGATTCAAGGAGCCTCGGCCGATCACGAGTCGGAAGACCACGAGTCAGAAGACCACGAGTCGGAAGACCACGAGCTGGCCGACCACGAGTCCGAAGACCACGAGCTGGCCGACCACCGTGTCCGGGAGGCCTTCGGTCGATCACGGGCTAGCCGACCACGAGCTACCCGTTGATCCGGCCGATCATGGGTAGTTTGTGGTCCTAGAACCCGACTTTTTCAGCAAATCTCGGATTTTCGATGGTTTGAGATCGAGATCAAGATTCTTGATCCTTAGGATCACGGATGATTTTAGATCCTAGATCCATGATTCGAGATCAAGATCAAGATTCTCGATCCTTAAGATCACGGATGTTTAAGCACCGATTAGTGCCGTTAAAGCACAGATTAGTGCCGATTAGCACAAATTAGTGCCGTTAAAGCACAGATTAGTGCCGATTAGCACAAATTAGTGCTAGTGCCGATTAGCACAAATTAGTGCCGTTAAAGCAAAAAATAGTGCCGATTACCAAAGATTAGTGGCGTTAAAGCACAGATTATTACCGATTAGCACATATTAGTGCCGTTAAAGCACAAATTAGTGCCGATTAGCACAGATTAGTGCCTTTAAAGCACAGATTAGTGTCGATTAGCACAGATTAGTGCCATTTAAGCACATATTAATGCCGATTAGCACTGTTTAGCGCCGATTAGTGCCGTTAGTGCCATCTTATGCCGTTTAACACCGTTTAACATTGTTTAAACGATGTTTAAGGATAATTATCGCTGTGTAGTGCCGGTTAACACCGTTTAGTGTAGTTCAACATCGTCGTAAATGCGTCGGTCGCTCCACGCTTTACATTAAGATGATATTGTTGAAAATACTCACGTAAGAGCAATGAACCCTGACCCAAGTCTCGGATAAGGCCGTTATAACTTCAAGGAAAACCTGATCAGTTTTCCTAGAAGTTGGGGGGCAAATGATATGGGCTAAAAGTAAGCCCTAAAAACACATTAAATGTGGCATTAATTAGACCTAAAATGGTCTAAACGTGGGGCCCACCAAATGGGGCCAAACCCTATTTATAATATTAATTTCGTAATTAATATTAAGGGTAATAACCAGCTCAGCAATAAGAGTCAAATAAGGATATTACTCCTATCAAGCTTAGCCTCCAAGGCACAGAATTCGATATGGGAACTAACTCCTACAAGGAAGAAGTCTAGAGCCTTCCTCAAGGCGGTGACTTGCCCACCAAGTCACCTAATTCTACTACGATTCTAGGGCTTCTCAGCCTATATAAAAGGTCTGACCCCTCATTATCAGAACTACGTTTTGGCTCAATCCTCGAATAAGGACATACAAGCCACTACGTCCTAGGTGAGCTCTCACCTCCATAGCCTCGAGGGCATCATCACCTAGAACTACGTCTTGACTTGATTCTCAATAACGAGATACGTAGGCACTCTGTGAGGACCGATTAGTCTCGAACACGGAAACAACCATTAAAGCACGAAGCTCCCGAACCCTAGCATTAAATACAAATTCGTAATCTAGTTTTTATTCCACAACAATATTAAAAAAATATATAATTAAATTGTCAATTAAAATTGTATTTTTAAAATTTAAAATTTGTAATTTTAATTAACTTTAGGGGTTTAATAATTAACCTTTGGGGTTCAACATTTCTATTTTGGGTTTTAGAAATATTTGGAACGACGAATAAACCGTATGTGTATTCAGGGTTTAGGGTTGTTTACAACCCTGAACCCTAGATCCTAAACCCTAACTTATCCTGATTTTTAAACGCGTCAGCGCTTAAAAATCAGGCCGTTAGCACAGATTAGTGCCGATTAGCACAGATTAGTGCCGTTAAAGCACAGATTAGTGCCGATTAGCACAAATTAGTGCCGTTAAAGCACAAATTAGTGCTGATTACCAAAGATTAGTGTCGTTAAAGCACAGATTATTACCGATTAGCACATATTAGTGCCGTTAAAGCACAAATTAGTGCCGATTAGCACAGATTAGTGCCTTTAAAGCACAGATTAGTGCCGATTAGCACAGATTAATGCCATTTAAGCACAGATTAATGCCGATTAGGCGATTAGCACTGTTTAGCGCCGATTAGTGCCGTTAGTGCCGTCTTATGCCGTTTGACACCGTTTAACATTGTTTAAACGATGTTTAAAGCTAATTATCGCTGTGTAGTGCCGGTTAACACCGTTAAGTGTAGTTCAACATCGTCGTAAATGCGTCGGTCGCTCCACGCTTTACATTAAGATGATATTGTTGAAAATACTCACGTAAGAGCAATGAACCCTGACCCAAGTCTCGGATAAGGCCGTTATAACTTCAAGGAAAACCTGATCAGTTTTCCTAGAAGTTGGGGGGCAAATGATATGGGCTAAAAGTAAGCCCTAAAAACACATTTAATGTGGCATTAATTAGACCTAAAATGGTCCAAACGTGGGGCCCACCAGATGGGGCCAAACCCTATTTATAATATTAATTTCGTAATTAATATTAAGGGTAATAACCAGCTCAGCAATAAGAGTAAAATAAGGATATTACTCCTACCATGCTTAGCCTCCAAGGCACAGAATTCGATATGGGAACTGACTC
The DNA here is from genome assembly GCA_037693485.1 of Kitagawia praeruptora. NCBI lineage: Eukaryota > Viridiplantae > Streptophyta > Magnoliopsida > Apiales > Apiaceae > Kitagawia > Kitagawia praeruptora. The sequence continues at coordinate 146,349,861 of CM075353.1, forward strand.
CTACAAGGAAGAAGTCTAGAACCTTCCTCAAGGCGGTGACTTGCCCACCAAGTCACCTAATTCTACTACGATTCTAGGGCTTCTCAGCCTATATAAAAGGTCTGACCCCTCATTATCAGAACTACGTTTCGGCTCAATCCTCGAATAAGGACATACAAGCCACTACGTCCTAGGTGAGCTCTCACCTCCATAGCCTCGAGGGCATCATCACCTAGAACTACGTCTTGGCTTGATTTTCAATAACGAGATACGTAGGCACTCTGTGAGGACCGATTAGTCTCGAACACGGAAACAGCCATTAAAGCACGAAGCTCCCGAACCCTAGCATTAAATACAAATTCGTAACCTAGTTTTTTTTCCACAACAATATTAAAAAATACATAATTAAATTGTCAATTAAAATTGTATTTTTAAAATTTAAAATTTGTAATTTTAATTAACTTTAGGGGTTTAATAATTAACCTTTGGGGTTCAACATTTCCATTTTAGGTTTTAGAAATATTTGGAACGACGAATAAACCGTATGTGAATTCAGGGTTTAGGGTTGTTTACAACCCTAAACCCTTGACCCTAAACCCTAACTTATCCTGATTTTTAAACGCGTTAGCGCTTAAAAATCAGGCCGTCGGATTCAATTTTTTAATTAACATTTTTAAATTAAAAAAATACAATTTTAGTTAAATTTAGGGGTTCAACAATTAACTTTTGGGGTTTAACGTTTCCATTTTGGGTTTTAGAAATATTCAGAACAACAAATAAATCGTATACGAACTTTAAAAAATAAGAATGTATATTTTAATTGATCATTTATAAATAAATTTTTTAATATATTTTTGCAAATATATATTTAGAAGAAAATAAAAAAACCAAGAAAAAACAAAAGCAAAAAAAAGACAAGAAAAAAAAAGAAGTTGAAAGACCCAAACGCCCCTTAAAATGGCGTTAGGAACTTTGAAAACCAAATATTAACTAGCGTTACTACCAAACAAAACAAAAAAGAAGAAGAAAAAAGCCTCAAACGCTAAATGCAATAGCGTTTTGAAAGGAAAAAAAACGCTATATTAGAGTGTGTTTTGGAGTGATATTTGGGACCAAATTTTTATAATAATTATTTTAGTATAAATGAATGAACTGCAAACTATTTAAAAATCGTGTACTGTTATAGTTTAAAATTCAAGAGACAACTATTAAAATAAAAATTGAAAAGATCATGTATCTCTAGTGTGGGTAACTTATTTGTAATTCTAAGAAAATTTTCGAAATGAACAAAATTTCAAACACATAATAAAATAAATATTTTTTTAGGTCTTTTGCAATATTTTCCTTTTTTTCTGTTTCCACGCGGATTAATTTGATACTCTCTTGAATATACAGGATTTGAATTTCATGTTTCTTTCTAAAAAATTTCATTTTTCCAAGGAACAAATGAACAAATTAAACAGAGTATAAACTTTACTTTAATATATTTGATAATTTGAATCAAAATATTGACGATTACATATATAAAATTTTCTTTTCTTTTCAGAAAAATTCACATTTGGAACTTATCCGAATTATCGTAATTTGTTGATGAAATATACATAACCTATTAACCTTTCATAAAGATGGCTTTGTACGAAATGTGGGTATTGAAGACATGTTACAAAATCGGGGTCCAGGACACCTTTGTGCCATGTTGTACCCCTAGACAAAAGATTTTCTACTTTGTTTATTTAACTCTTTGTTTGTACCAACTTTTTCACTTAGCTTTCTTCCACATTTCAAGAGTAAAGGTATGGCCTCTCCATCTTAGAGTTTTTAGGGTTTGGTTTGCAATTTTCATCTCTTCACACACATCACTCATTTTTTTTTGGTGTGCTGCTGACTGGTACATAAGTATTAAACTTCCACATTCTGTTTCTATGTATGTTTGTTTACAATATCACAGATCTTGAAGGCTCATTGCTTGATTTAAATATAGGTTTGATTTATATGCTAAGAGGTGTGAAGGCTTCATTCAACTAATCATGTCAACGTCACAAGGACCTAGGTAATACACTAATATCCTAACTAATACTACTACTATTTGCTTAATTATTATTCTTAATATATAAGACCATATTGTTTTTTTCCTTTTTTCTCTTTTTGTGTTTTGGTATTAATGCGTTTTGTTTTAAAGTTGAAAATATCTGTGGTTGGCCTATCTTGATATTGGACTAGGATGATTAGTTTAATTTATCAATGGCTTACAATGATTTATGAACCACAAGTTGTAGTTGACTTTACATATCATGTAATTTTTGTTGTTTGTGTGCTGTGAGTTGGTTTTCAATTTCATTCAAGGTGTGTGAGTTATGAGTTTGTACAACACAGGGCTAATTATAACCAGAGGAATGTGAGCTGTTTGTGTATCCTGATTTTTGCTATTAAACCTAATCATAATCATAGCAACAGGGGTGCAGGTGTGTGTGCCTGCACCGTGCACACATTGCTGATCTATGCTGTTAAACCTTGGTCCTGATTTTTTTATCTTATTTCCCATATATATATATATATATATTTTAATTAGTAGGGAAAAAATTTTATTTATGATAATAAAATATCATAATACATTTTGATAGTATTTTAAATGATAGTGTTTTAATTTTTAACTATAATATGTTATTGACGAAATTTTTTTTGAGTAGCTTATAAGATAATATAAATGTATAATAATACTTTATTGAAAAAATAATAATTTTTTTTGATTGCTGATCTATGCTGCTGATTTTTTTTTCCCAGAAAGCAACTGACCCCTCTTCAGAAGAAGATGAAAAAACAGCAACTGACCCCTCTTCAGAGGAAGAAGCAAAACCAGAAGAAAATACAGAAGCATATGGAGGCTTTATTCAACAAGCTCAATTGCATTGACCTTGTGGTCACATACATTTCATCTCATCGCCCAGGTGCACAAGGTCTTATGCTTGATTTACTCTTTGGAAAGGATAAATTCAATATCCATACATTTATGCCCTCATTCTATAAGCCGGGCCCGAATGGAATAGAGGTAGAAGGCATTCAAACCACAGATAGCTTTGATATGACTCACCTCAACCTTCCGAAGGTAATAAATTACATGTACATCAAGAATTATAACTTATTTCTTTACGGTTACTAATTTGTTTATAATTAGGTTGATCCTGCATTGCTAGAAGAGATAAATAAATATTGGCATAGTGTAAAAAAAGGAAAGTCGCTAATGCAACACCTTAACCATCAAGCTGACAAGCATCTCAAGTACAATCAGTTGAACAGAAAAGACGACATCTATGCGGTTACCCTATTTTATGGCAAGGATTTGGTGTCCGAAGCGGGAAGGTATTATCTGATGGGAATCATCCAAAAAAAAGGGTATTATGCCGGCCAAATTTATTCTTGCGCAACCTTCACTAAGGACCTCGAAGAAGAATTAGGTTCAGTTAAAGTGACATTTCTCGAGCACCCAAATGGAGAGCATTTGGGTATTTTATATCTCCATGAGTTACATATGTTGTACAATCACAACGCCACTGAAAGAATCCTAGATGCGCGAACACAGTCGTTTACAAGCAAAGACTTATTTTTGCTGGAGGATCTTCGAGTCAGGCGCAAAAGTTCCCTGTTTTGCACCCCCGCCGGTCCTTAAAGCAATTACATTTTGAGTTGAAGCCTATCAGTTGGTTACTGGCCACTATATTTTCAGTCCAGTAGTTCATTAACTATGATCTAGCTAAACTTGTCTACTCTAGCTTACCTATTTTTGCTAAGCTATTCTAGCTTACTTTATTAACTATGATCTAAGCTTGTCTACTCAGTTTACTAAACTGAATTATTTAGGTCTGCATTTTTAATTTTTGCACTGGTCTTGTTAAAAACTTTGGAAACTTTTTTATCCAGTGATGTATTCTGCTATCTCTTGCATATTTGTTTCTAGAATTTTATTTGTGGTAATTGTGAGTGCATGGGCAAATGGCAGGAATCAAGAGCAGTGATTTAGAAATTTTTGTTAGGGTAGGCAGTATTACATGTATTCATCAACCTATATGTCGAAAGTATATATTAGCAAGACTCGAGGTTAATTTTCGAAGAAGTGTCAAAACAGGAGTTTGCAACAGGGAATGCAGTGATTAGCGGCTATGCACGTGACATCGCAGAAGAGGCCCTTAGGCCTTGCAGTTGAAGAATGTTAGACCCAATCATGCAACTTTTATGGCAGTCATCCGAGCTTTGTGCTCATGTGGGGCTTGTCAAGAGATGCCTGAAGTACTTCTAGTTTATCTCAAGTGACAAAGATCCTCAATTAGAACATTACTCGCGTATGGTATGGTCGATATATTCAAGAGGTCAGGCCAAGTTAATGATGTCCTAAAAGCTTATCAATGAGATGCCTTCAAAGGTTGATATGTTATTTGGAGAACACTACAAATTAAGGCCCTTTTTAATGTATTTACCCCTCTGAACCTGGTATTTGCAAGTTGTAAGGAAATGTAGATATGGCCCCTCGAGACTCTTCTGCTTTTATTCTTCCATCAAATATTTACGCCAATGCATAAATGTGGGATGAGGTCTACCGAATGAGGAAGATAATGAGGCATACTGGACTGGAAAAGTATCCCGTTCATAGCTGGATTGAGTAGCATCCAGTACTGCATATGTTTCTGATACCTTTTAAGGTTTAAAGAGCTAAATGAAGAAAGCACACAAGGAAACAAATAAAAGACAAGGCTCAAAATATTATAGATCTGAAAGCTACCAATCAATTGTTCTCATCCATCCTTATATCACCACATGTAGTGCCACCTCAATAACAGAAAAGATTCTTCTACAACTAAAGACTGAAATGCCCTCATAAGTTTATTACAAATAGAAAAGGATTTGCTGAAAATAATTAACATAAGACAAATGGTGACATATGTGAACAAGGGAGCCTGGACCATTTGATAACGAGAGAATGAACCATATTACTCCCCCTCAAGCTGGGAGGGGAGCTCTGCTACGATACCAAGCTTGCTGAGAAGATAATAATGCTGTTTTGTTGATAGTGCCTTGGTGAAGACATCAGCCACCTGAGAATGTGTTGGAATGTGCTTTGGAATGATTGTGCCTGAGCTTACTTTATCACGAATAAAGTGACAGTCGACCTCCACATGTTTAGTTCGTTCGTGTAGGACAGGATTAGCAGCCATTGCAAGCGCAGCTTGATTATCACAGTGAAGAACAGTTGGTGGAATGTCCTGCAATCCCATATCTTTGAGCAAAGCAGTGAGCCACGTGATTTCACAGGTTGCAACAGCCATTGAACGATATTCTGCCTCAGCGGTGGATCGAGCTACAACCGATTGCTTCTTTGTTTTCCAGGATATTGGAGAAGATCCAAGGAGCACACAATATCCAGTTGTTGACCTTCTTGACATTGGACATGTTGCCCAGTCACTGTCACAAAAGCCTGTAAGAGATGCAGCAGAGGTTGAGGCTAGTAGTATACCTTGTCCTGGATTAGCTTTGACATAACGAAGAAGTTTGACAGCAGCTTCAAGATGAGCAGTTGTAGGATGCTGCATGAACTGAGTAAGAATATGCACTGAGTAACATATATCAGGCCTTGTTATCGTAAGATAAATCATCTTGCCAAGCAATCGTTGATAAGGATGTGGATCTTTAAGAAAGTCACCAGTGTCAGCCTTTAAACGTAAATGAATGTCCATTGGAAGTTTGAGTGGGGAGACAGAGGAGATTCCAAACTCATCGATCATGTCTAGAGCATACTTCTTTTGAGAAAGAAAAAATCCAGCTGAGGACCTGCTGATTTCGAGACCAAGAAAGTATTGAACATCTCCCAGATCCTTCATTTTGAATGTGCTAGACAGCATGTGTTTAAGTTTGTCAATCTCTGCAAGGTTGTTGCCTGCTAACAACAAATCATCGACATACACTAATACTAAAGTGATCGAAGTAGATGTTGCAAGAGTAAATAAACTATAGTCAGACAGAGATTGAACAAAATTGAGATTGAGAAGTGTGCTGGAAAGTTTTTCAAACCAATTTCTAGGAGCTTGGCGCAGGCCATAAAGAGATTTCTTTAATTTGCAGACCAAATTAGTCTTGATTGCACATGTCTCCCCCTGGTTCAGTACAATTCGACTCCCATACTTTGTATATCCCAAGGGCAGCTTCATGTAAACAGTCTCATACAATTCTCCGTGCAGAAAGGCATTAGTTACGTCCATTTGCATTACATGCCAATCTTGTAAAGCTGCTACTGCTAGCAATGCTCGAACTGTTGTCATCTTGGCAACAGGAGCAAAAGTATGCTCATAATCAACCCCATATGTTTGTCGACATCCCAGAATTACCAACCTTGCTTTGTAGCGTTCAACTGTGCCTTGAGGGGTGTATTTGATTTTAAAAACCCATTTGGAGGCAATGGCCTTGTGACCAGGAGGTAATGGAACTATGTCCCATGTCTCATTGTCTTCGAGAGCACTTAACTCAAGATTCATAGCATTGACCCAGTGTATATCTTGAACAGCATTTTTAAATGAAGTGGGTTCTTTGTGAGTTATCAAAGAAGTCAAAAAACTGTTGAACACAGCTGGTACAGGTTGGTCTGTTACAGTGACAAGGTTCACAGATGGATTTGGAAAAGGTTTGGTAACATAAGGTGCCATCCAAGAGGGAGGTTTGTGTTGTCTGGAGCTACGTCTAGGAGGATTTTGCTGCTGATTACAAGTATCTAGACTTACAGGATCAACAGGAGTAATAGGAGGGTCTTCAGAGGATTCATCAGGTATATTTGAAGCACTGTGAGGAAGAGAGTCGACAGTGTTGTGTACAGTTGAATTTTTCTGGGTTGTCAATGATGATTCAGCAAAAAACTCATCATCAATATACGAGTTGACTGGATTAACAGGTAGCACAGTTGGTAAAGGCAACATATAAGGTTTGGGAGTTGTCACATTCAATGGAAAAACAGTTTCATTAAATGTGACATCTCGAGACACAAACATTTGCATGGTTCTTAAATCCAACAAACGATATCCTTTCTGAGTTGGGGGATACCCTACAAAGACACAGGGCGTTCCTCTAGGAGCAAACTTATCAGAACTATTTGTGGGGTTTACAGCAAATGCTAAACATCCAAAGCATTTGAGCATATCATAATCAACAGACTCTTTATATAACAGTTCATAAGGACACTTATTTTTGAGAACTGGAGAAGGCAACCTGTTAATTATGAAGGCTGCTGTGAGCACAGATTCTCCCCAAAAAGACAGCTGAAGTCCTGACTGAAACATCAAAGCTCGAGCAATCTCAAGAATGTGTCGATGCTTGCGTTCTACACGAGCATTCTGTTGAGGGCGATATGTGCAGGAAGTCTGATGCACAATACCTTGTTGTTGAAAGAATTTCCTGCAGGCAGTATCATCAAATTCACGAGCATTGTCAGATCTCACTATCTGAATGACAGACCCAAATTGTCTCTGAGCAAAACAGTTAAACAGCTCCAAGGACTTCAAGAATTCAGACTTGTGCTCAAGTAAATAGATCCAAGTCATCCTCGAAAAATCATCTACTATCGTTAGGAAGTACTTGAACTTACGTCTTGTGCACACCTTATACGGTCCCCAAATGTCTGTATGTACGAGTTCAAATGATTTTGCTGCTCTGGACTCACTTACTTGAAAAGGCAACTTCGTAAATTTAGCCATTGGACATGTGACACATACTTTGTCCGTGACACTGGCACAATGTTTCAGACAATCTATATACTTCAATTTAGAGATAGGAGCGTGACCCAATCTGTTATGCCAAAGAGTATATTCATCAACAAGTGCAGATTTCAAGACAGCAAATGATTGTTGTCCACTATGAGGCATACCAACAGAAGTTGACAAATGATAAAGTCCATTAGAAACCATTCCTTTTCCTCGTACAACATGACTCTGTGTGTCAACGATAGTGCACTCAGTGGGTGAAAAGACTGCATAACAATCATTGTCTCGAGATAATTTATGAATGGACAACAAATTGTGAGAAAACTTTGGAACATACAGCACATTCAACAGCTTTAAACCATTATTTAAAGCCACATCTCCAAGATGAGTAACAGCTGCAACATCTCCAGTGGGTAAATTCACAGTCATATTAGACTTAACAGTTTGAACATTCTTCAAGATATGAAAATCCGCAGTCATATGGTCAGTTGCACCCGTATCCACAATCCACATACCAGGATTTACACAAGCAGCATTACAGGTTATCATTCCTGAGAATGGACTATCCATAGTATCTTCATTACAGTCACGAGACAATGCTTGTTGTGGAATAAGTTGCAGGAGCTGCTGGAGTTGTTGTGGAGAAAAGACAATTGGTGACTGAGAGTTTTCATAGTCAGATGTACCAGTTGATACATATGCTGCAGAAGGATTTCTGGGTGGCAACTTTGATCGAGAATTTGACCATTTTACTGGGCTTACAGCAGCAGATTTTCCAGGTTGCCCAGGCTTATATTTGTAATGCCACTTAGGATAACCAATAACATTCCAACACTTGTCATTTGAATGACCCCTTCCTCCACAAACAGAGCAGTGAATTGGCCTATCAATACTCACTGAACTTTTACTTAACATAGCAGACATTTCATTTTCATACGAATAAGAAGGTTTCAGCACATCCCTCTGTGATTCTTCCTGCTGAATTGCAGCACATGCCATTTCAACACTAGGCAAAGGGATTGACATCAACATTTGACTTCGTTGTGGACCATATACATCATCCAGTCCATTAAGAAATTGAAATAACTTTGCCTCAGCTTTATGAGTGTGAATAGCGTTCAACAGAGTGGACACATCATCAGCCACAGTGGTAACAGCAGGCAATAAGGTCATAGAATCTAACTCTTCCCATAAGCTACTAAGAGTTGTAAAATACTCAACAACAGAACGACCATTCTGTTTTATATCATATATATCTTTGCAGATTTTATACTTCCTAGAGCCATTAGTTAATTGAAAACGTGTTTCTAACTGTTTCCAAATCTCAGAGGCAGAAGTAATAAAGAGAACAGACTTCTTAATCGAATCAGAGATATTGTTATGAAGCCAAGAAGTTACCATGCTATTACATGTATCCCACTGCACAGCTTCAACAGTATCAGTAGTGCTTCTAATCTCTGTACCAGTAACAAAACCAAGCTTGCGTTTTGACGACAATTGAATCTCCATAGATCGCTTCCAAGAACGATAGTCACCTGCTCCTTGGAGTTTTGTGACAGAGATCGACAACGGGTTGTCAGATGGGTGCAAAAACAATGGATTCTGCATATCTTGAAAAGAAAATTTGCTTCCAGACGCCATGACAACGCTACACAAGAAAGACAACACACACTGAGCGAAAAAACTCCAAGAACACACAAAACGTTTAATAACGTAAGAACACACAAGAACACAGTTCAAGAAACACACTTTTAAGGAGATACACTTTTAAGAAGACACACTTTGAGCTTTCAAGAAATAGAGATAAACACACGAGCCAGAAGGACACACTTCCTCAATTCTTCATTAGCAGCTCTGATACCATGATACCTTTTAAGGTTTAAAGAGCTAAATGAAGAAAGCACACAAGGAAACAAATAAAAGACAAGGCTCAAAATATTATAGATCTGAAAGCTACCAATCAATTGTTCTCATCCATCCTTATATCACCACATGTAGTGCCACCTCAATAACAGAAAAGATTCTTCTACAACTAAAGACTGAAATGCCCTCATAAGTTTATTACAAATAGAAAAGGATTTGCTGAAAATAATTAACATAAGACAAATGGTGACATATGTGAACAAGGGAGCCTGGACCATTTGATAACGAGAGAATGAACCATATTAGTTTCTTATCGTAGACAAAGCACATCCCAGGCGCAAAGCGATATTTAAAATGTTGAATATGTTAACAGATGATATGAACTTCATATAATTCACCTATCCAAGATGTGGATACAAAAAGAACTTGATCCTGATTCTTGCATATAGTATCTCATAACTGAAAGAGCAGATACCGACATGGGGACACCGTGTTTGCTATTACCCCAACTCTGTATGCAAGCACAAAGTCTCTCCTGACTCCTCCATATAGAAGATGTAATGCTTGATGCTCTAAAGGTTTTTAGAGAAAATTATTTGAAATTTCTACAGCTTTTTCTTTAATGAGCTGACAGAGACAATCGAAGGCCTTCACCCTAAAGATAAAGGGATCATGAGTCACTACACTATGTTCTCGAGTTTTACTTTTGTGGGAAAGAAGAAGAAAGAAGGAAAATGTGGTTATTTTATTTCTCTTTTGTTGAAAAGTAAGTGGAGGAAGGAAAAGTAAGTTAGAGAAATTTGAGTAAATATGTGTAAACATTGAGAGAAAATGACAAATTACAGTAAAAAATCATCAAACTTTCCACCATATACTCACTGTCTTTTGTCTACACGAAAACTCGGGAACATGGGACAAAAACTTTTTACGTTCTTCTCTTCCAACTTCCATCCTTTTCTATTCTTTTCTTCATGCAAAAACTCAGGAACACAGTGCTACATCGGTGTGTCGTCTTTCGTGTCATGTTCTTTACCTTTGCAAGCCTATAATTTGGGAACCAAAAAGAACTTAGTTTAAGCTGCTCACATACTTCAAGATCTAAAGAAAATGACAATAGTGACACAAGAGATTAGATGGGGAAGAAACAAGCAGTCTATTATTGATCCAAAAGAACCTCTGTTACATACCAAGGACAGGGAAGATTATGGTTTCGATGAATTTAGTAATCATTCACAGAAACTGTTTTTAGTTTGTCCAATACTGTTGTTGCTGGAATTATGTCATCACCTGCATCCATGAAAGTTTTCCAACTTGTTCCAGGAGTGTTGTGATTGTCTTTATGGCATTCTAACGAAGGCTTTTATAGATGATGGTAAGGTTTAGTAAGGTCCGCAAAACATGTTATGAAGGCTTCTACTTCAAATATGTGTTTCAGTAAACACTGGTGTAGTTCAGTACTTGTGCTGTACACGATTATTATAGGTAATCACATGATAATGTGTAATGATGAGTCTTTTCTTGAAGCTAGACTTGTCTTAGTATAGTTTTGTGCCAAATTTTGCCTGATTAATTTTATTATTCTGTATTCACTATCTGAAGGAGATGTTCTTTCTGGAACAACTGCTGATGGGGTTTTACCATGCTGTTCTTCTGGAAGGATGGTTTGGAGTACAGTGGTTAAATGGCCGTGTCATAGTCGCAGTCGTACTATGGTGCTCCTTATCCCAATCCTTGTGAAATTTGCTCCATTGGCTTGTTTGAAGTGTATGGGTGAGTTGTCCTTCAACAAGAAACCAGTAGGAATTTTGTGCTTATTAAAATCGTCCTAGCTGTTTGGGTGTTTAACAATGATAGAATTATTCATGGTCCGTGCCTCAAAATCTTTAAACATGGTCCTCATCATATTTTAAACCCATTAGTCGTTAGTGCCTCTGTCAGCTGACACTAAAGATCTGATGATTATATATGACATATGACATGCGATATACATCTGAATTATCGGTGGAACTCGCAATTGTCTTCCTTAAGCTTGTTACTTGTTTCAGAAAATTTTCAAGTTGATTAGTGGGATCTAAACATGTTTTGGGGTCGAAAGACTACACTCGTACAAAAAGATGGGACCATGGTGAGTTCTTTTTGACATTCTTTTATTTGATTCTATTCCCACATCAGCTCTTGTTTATGAAAGTTTGTATTTCCTGTGCTTATTGACATTTGTGTTTTACTTTTTCAGGTTCAGTTGTCACAGCTTACGGGGAAGAGAATCATAGTTATTATTGAGGATGACTGCTACAGTCCAAATGCCAAGTTTTGGCGGATGCTAAGTGATAAAACTCATAACATATAACGAACTCCATTGATAAAGCTCAAACAATCATATTGTGTTTTACAGATAAGAAGAAGAATGACAGATTGTAAAAACTTGAGAGAAAGAAATGTGTTCTCTGTCTTTATATATACAAACAAAATATAACAGAATGTTCTAACTAACTATGCTGATGTGTCATGTGTGAGCTGGAACTTAGTTGGAGTAGTAGTGGATGGAGTATTATCAACAGCCCCCCTCAAGGTGGGAGATGGAAACATTCCCAGCTTGCATAACAAAGAATTAAAGTGAGGAGAGGGAGCAACTTTGGTGAACACATCTGCTAGTTGAGAACGAGTAGGCAAGTATGTAAGTTGAAGCAATCCTTCCAACACCTTGTCACAAGTAAAATGGCAGTCGAGTTCTATATGCTTGGTACGTTCGTGGAAAACAGGGTTCTTGGCAATGTGAAGTGCAGACTGATTATCACAATGAAGAGTAACAGGTTGCAAATTCTTGACTCCAAGTTCCTCCAACAAACGAACAACCCAGGTGACCTCTGCAGCAGCTGAAGCCATAGCACGGTATTCTGCTTCTGCAGATGATCTAGATACTGTACTTTGCTTCTTAGACTTCCAAGATACAGGGGAAGATCCAAATAAAAGTATGTAACCAGTAACTGAACGACGAGTATCAGCACAGGAGGCCCAATCAGCATCTGAAAAAGCCTGTAAAGTGAGCTTGTCTGAAGCATTTAACAAGATTCCTTTAGATAATGTACCAGCCAAATAACGAAGTGTATGTTGTAAGGCTGCTAGATGAGTAGTACGTGGAGCATGCATGTACTGACTAAGAACTTGCACAGTGTATGAAAGATCTGGACGTGTATTGGTAAGGTAATTAAGCTTGCCAACAAGAGTCCTATACTGTTCAGGTTGAGAAATAAAAGCACCTTCTGTACTAGAAAGTTTAAGATGAACTGGTAAAGGAGTAGAAGTATAGTGTGAAGTATCAAAACCAGAATCTACTATTAAATCCTTGGCAAACTTATGTTGACACAAAATAATTCCAGAAGAAGAATAAGAAACTTCTATTCCCAAAAAATAGTGTAAAATACCAAGATCTTTAATTCCAAATTTGGAATCAAGATGTGCCTTAAGTGAGTGTATAGCTGGAACATCATCGCCAGTAAGGATGATGTCGTCAACATAAACAGCAGCAACACAGATTGAAGAACCTTGATGCTTAACAAACAAACTGTAATCATTCTTTGATTGGATGAAACCTTGACAGAGTAGTTCTTCTACCAGTTTTGCATGCCATTCACGAGAAGCTTGTTTAAGCCCATATATGGACTTTCTTAGTAAACAAACATAATTATGAGGATTATGAATACCTTCAGGCATAGTCATGTAAACTTCTTCTTTCAGTGTACCATGTAAAAAAGCGCTGTTAACATCTAATTGATGTAATTGCCAACGGTTGCTAGCAGCCAAAGATAATAGAATTCTGACAGTACTCATTTTAACAACAGGTGAGAATGTTTCTTCGTAATCAATCCCATGTTTCTGATTGTAACCCTTAGCAACAAGACGAGCTTTGCATCGTTCCAAACTACCATCAGCCTTTAACTTTACTTTGAAAACCCATCTCGAACCAATAGCCTTCTTATTAGCAGGAAGAGGAACAAGATCCCATGTTTGAATGAGATGTAAGGCTTTAAGCTTATTCTGCATAGCTGTGATCCAAAATGGATCCATAGCTGCCTCTTTATAAGAAGTAGGTTCCTTAATAGAACACTTGTTAACTGGATCCTTAATTGAAACTTGAACAAGATTGCACCAATGAGGTGATGCAGAAACAGCATTACATTTATAAGAACCTAAATAAGAGGGTGGTTTTTGTGGTCGAGTAGATTTTCTCAATAAAATCTCAGAAGTGGAAGTAGTAGAATTATGAGGTTGGACAGATGTTGATTGTAGACTAGATACAACACTATCACTAAGATCATGAATATTCGATGAATCAACAGTAGCATGAAAAGAATCAGTACTCTCAACATTGTCTGAGACAACAGGAGATATCAAAGAATTTTCAGTAATAAACTGAAATGAATTATCATTATCTTCAGTAACACAAGTAGAAGATAAAGAAGGTAGATAAATCTCAGATGGAAATAAAATGGGTTGATTATGAGAATGAAAAGGAAAATGAGTCTCATGAAAAACTACATTTCTAGAAACAAACAAAGTTTTTGTAGTAAGATCCATTACCTTATACCCTTTTTATGTAACTGAATATCCCAGAAAAGCACAGGCAGTTGCTCGAGGATCAAACTTGCTTCGATTCTCAGAAACAGTAGAAACATAACACAGACTACCAAAAACCTTGAGGTGATCCAAAGAAGGTTTGTCACCAACCAATCGAAAATAAGGTGTATCATTATCAATACTTTGTAAAGGAATTCTGTTAAGTATATAGGCTGCACACAAAACAGTTTCATTCCAATACTGAGCAGGAATTTTTGACTGGAAAAACAAAGCCCTAGCTGTCTCAAGCAAATGGCGATGCTTACGCTCCACAACTCCATTTTGTTGTGAAGTGTAACTGCAACTAGTTTGATGAAGTATACCTTTCTTCAAAAACAATTCTTTCATAAATCCTTGACACAATTCTAGTGCATTATCAGACCTTACTTGAACAACTTTGGAAGTATATTGTGTTTCAACGTGAGCCAAAAAATCTACCATTACTTTAACACAATCAGTTCGATGTTTAAGCATGTGCACCCAAGTAAAACGACTAAAATCATCCACTATAGTAATGAATTGGTTACAACCAGAATGTGATTTAACCTTGTAAGGTCCCCATACATCAATATGTATAAGCTCAAATGGGGAAAAAGTTTTAATACAACTATGAGTAAAAGAAGCTTTAGTTTGTTTAGCCATAGGACAAACTTGACATATCAGATTTGAAGAAGAATGTTGAATTCCTGTCAATGATGGAATTTGCTTTATTTTGCCCAAAGGAACATGTCCAAGTCGAAGATGCCAAATACTGATGTCTTCTTTAACACTGAGAAATATTGACTTTGAATCCAGATTTGTAGTAATACCACCAGTACTGTATAATCCACCTTGAACACTACCAAGAAGAATTGGACTCTTTTTCTGCAAAGGGTCCTGTAACAAACAGTCATGACCATTAAAACTTACTATACACTGCATATCTTTGCATATCTTTTGCACAGAAATCAAGTTATAATGGAAAAGAGGAATGTGTAGATCATTGTTTAGAACCATATGTTCATTTAGCTTGACTGATCCTGTATGTAGGATTGGAATTTGTCTCCCATCTGGAACTGTTATAAACTCATTCATACTGGCAACATGCTTGTAATTATGAAATAATCTCAAATTAGAACAAATGTGGTCAGTAGCACCACTATCAATCAACCATCCAACTTTACCAGTATTCTCAGCTAACAAACAAGTTTTACCTGCTAGTAAAGCATGAGAAGGGTGATTCTGATCCTGTGCATCAGAAGAACCATTAGATTGCTTATTAAGTAAGCTCATCAGCTGTTGAAATTGAGCCATAGAGATACTAGGAGAATCAGATTTGTTATCAGAACAATCTGAACCAAAATTTCCCTGTGAAGAAGTTGTTGTTGCTGCAGCTACTTTTCTATCTTTGAACTTAAAATTGGGAGGATAACCATGAATCTTGAAACACCTATCAACTGTGTGTCCAGCAATTTTGCAATGAGTGCAGAAAAAATTTCCACCCTTCTTAGAACCTGCAGTTGAAGAATTTGCAGAGAAACTTCCTCCTTTACCAGCATTCCATCCTTTCTGAAAATTCTTTTTGCCATCCACCATAAATGCCAGTGTTTCAGTGGTTTGACTAGGATGAGATATCTCTTGATGTCTCTCTTCTTGAGAGAACATTCTGAAAGCATTAGATAAGGATGGTAAAGGCTGTTGCATCAAAATGTTTGCCCTGACATTAGCAAACTTATCACTTAACTTCATCATGAACTGCAGTAGTCTACGATCTTGATCCATTTGAATCACCTTTTGAGTGACATTACATGTACAGCAAGGTAAGGGACTCACATCACTCATTGCATCCCATATAGTCCTTACTTCAGTAAAGAAATCTGAAACTCACTTAGATCCTTGAGTAGCATCAGCTAATTGTTGTTCCAGAGAATACATTTGAGTCATTGAGGCATAGCCAAACCTATCCTCTAAATCTAACCAAATTTCCCTGGCTGTTTTGAAAAACAGAACACTTCGAGAGATAGAATCATCAAGATTACGCAACAACCATGAGCATACCAGGTCATTACACCTTTCCCAGGCTTTAAACTCATCACCAGAAACATCATTAGGCTTAACAATAGTTCCATCTACAAACCCTAGCTTGTTTTTAGGTGACAAACTAAGCATTATAGACCTTCTCCAATTACTGTATCCAGTACCACTAAACTTAACATATACTAATTGAGTAGTGTTAGCATCTGAAGGATGAATGTAGTAAACACTAGAAACATCCTGATTTGGTTGAATAAGAGATCGATTCCAAGCATTAACAGTGCTAGTATTGGCAGTATTAGTATTAGATCTTGTTTGTGCCATCGTTTTGTAGAGAATAATGAAGAATAGAATAAGATTCACAAATCAAGTGAAAAATAACAAAGATTATGCGGAAGCTCGAACAAATCGAATTATCGATTAACACAAGTAATCGTGAAAGAGAAGATGTTTATAAAGTGTAATTGTATATGTAGAATCAAAACGAAAGCGAAAAACACACAAGAACTAGACAGTATTTAACAGAACAGAAGAAATCGCCATTGTTGTACGGACAAAAGCTTGAAGAATAGAAAAATAGCAATGAAAGAATACACCTGAAGATGAAGAACTCAGAACTCTACGTAATGGAGATCGGAAAAGAGATCGAACACTGTACGGGCTCTGATACCATGATAAAACTCATAACATATAACGAACTCCATTGATAAAGCTCAAACAATCATATTGTGTTTTACAGATAAGAAGAAGAATGACAGATTGTAAAAACTAGAGAGAAAGAAATGTGTTCTTTGTCTTTATATATACAAACAAAATATAACAGAATGTTCTAACTAACTATGCTGATGTGTCATGTGTGAGCTGGAACTTAGTTGGAGTAGTAGTGGATGGAGTAGTATCAACACTAAGAGCAAGGTATCTCCAAGTGAAGGGCACAGAGAATGAGTTTGAAGTTATTCACATCTGTAAAAACAAAACAGCATATTCATACAGTAAGAATATCGCAAATTTGTCATGGCTGAGGCATCCCTCTCGGCATCCTTCTTATCGTGCGGGATCTAATGTACGCAGGATCTTAGTTCGCGTTTTCACACAATCTCTTTTAGGTCTTTTTGCTTTTGATCGTGGTGGAAGTGTTGTTAGGAGAACTCTGTTTCCATCAATTGAAAAGAGGAATGTGGATTTTCCCAAGATAAAAGCCTAGCTAAAATAATAAATTTAGTGATTTTATGCAACAAAACTATATAGTCGACTAGTCTTCTTGTGACACCCTCCAAATCCGGGGTCTAGATCCGGGGGTCACCAACCAATCACAACTAATAAAATAAATCAGAATGCGCAACTGACCCCGCAAACCAAAGATCGCAAACAGGTTATTGTATGAAACTAAGCAGTTACAGCCCAAACGTAACATACTCACTTATTACAAACCATCAGATAAACTCAACCTAAATTCAGTCTAGTAACGTTTTATTATTACAACCCATTTTATTTAAAATTCTATCTAGCGCCAACAGTAACCCGCGAATACCTGTAAGGTCTGGGGTGCAGACACACGGCCACTCTGCCCCTCTCTAATACGGTCCGAACGGCTGGTCGGAAACATACTGCTCCTCTGGAAAGGTTTTATGAAAACAAGAGTGAGCCAAAGAAATGCCCAGCAAGTATATATAAACAATTTTATAATAAAACAGGATAAGTGCTGCATGATATGAACTGAAATGTAAAACAGTTTATAGAGCAAACTGAATCAACAATTGTGATATAATTCAAACCATAACTGAAATCATTTGGCATGCCATAAAAATGAATCATCTGCCAATTCACAATATATAATAGCCATTCGGGCGATATGGATTGGATATATAAAACTGAAACACAAAACACCATTGCCCCCTGATCAGGTTCATAAGCAATGGGACCCTTTATAATCACCGGTACGTTACGGCACCCGTGTTATAATTCGGATTTCTTGAGGGTACCAAAATAGGCAAGTAATGTTAGCCTATAGGAAGATGGTATGGTTACCATATCCTCCTTAAATATAGCTGGACCAACTACTCGATGTGGCCTCCTACGCTTTACCATTTTCCAATCCAATAGAGCAATTTCCGAATTCAACAGGAAATGCTTAGTTTTAAATACAGGTCATATCCCATTATTACTACGATAATGAGGATATGAAGAGTTTATCTGAAACAATTCCCCACATCAAGGGTACCAATATCAAGCAACTGTTCGCACAAAATATTTAAGAACCACAAACAGCTCTGAACAATAGCTATTTGTCATGATATGAATCAATGAACATAAAATAAACAGTGTATAAGATGATCAAGGGAAAAGAAAATACTTGCCTGAATATGTGATTGGTAAGCTATACTCGTTGGCTAAGGTTTCCTCACTTCTACGAATACTGCAGGTAACTCTGCCCACTAGCTAGGGTTCCTCCTACTTCTACATTAAAACATGCTATTTTAAACATCTAGCTAGGTAGGCATAAGACCATATACAAATCATACCTCGGTTTTAGTGTCTACCCGTACGTTGTATCACTATCGAATGAATATTTAATACAATTAATAACATGTACGGAGCATTCACACACATAATCACATAGCACATACGTCTTACAGACAAAGGAGCACTCAAATTATTATTATCATGTTTAAAAGTATTTTTAAAATAATTAAAAGAATTTTAAAAGATTTAAATAACCCTTCCCGAATCAAAAAGGATCATTAATAAATCCTCTGAGTAATTATTGGATCACCAAAATATTTTTATAATTATCTAACCTGGGTTTATAAATAATTTTAGAATTTTAAAACTATTTTTACCGTTCCCGGATTATTTTTAGGATTTAAAACAATTTTATTTCATTTTAAATCACTTTTAAACAGAAAATTGGTTAATAATCCTAAATAAATTAATTAGAATCAAGTAATAATTAATTAATAAAATTATCTAATAAATAATTACATTTATTAGATAATCAAATTAATTAAATCATTATTTGAGATTAATTAATATAATTAAAAGAATTTAATTCTTAATTATTTCGAATTAAAAATAAATAAATAAAGAAATAATTAAAATAAATTCAGAAATAAATTCTAGATTTATAAAACATTTTCAGAAAATAAAATTTCTGAAATTAATAATTGAATTCAGAATTATAAATTAATTAAAGTAAATAAAAGTAAATAAAAGTAATTAAAAGTAAATAAAAGTAAAAATAATTGGTAAAAAGTAAAAATCAATTCCAAAAATCACTTTTCAGAAAATGTTAACAGATTTTGAAGATTAAACGACAACTGTTCATCACCACCCTCACTGTTCTTCGTATGAATGCTCGAAGAACAGCTACCACCATCAATGGCGGTTTCTCCAGTTTCCGGCGACCGGAAGAAAATCCGGCCAAACTCCGACCTCCCTTAAAACGTACCATTTGCTACGTTTTAAGCACCAAACACGCTCCAAATCAAATTCTAAACTCAACCATGCCAACCAAACAAACCCAGAATTAATCAAATCAAAAATCCGGCAAAAATCGAACCAAATCCGGCGACCTTCAAACCAAAACCGATGAACTCTAAATCGGATACCAAATCATACGTTCTATATACCAAATCGAAGCCCAGGAGTTCAATGACTCATATCAATCATCAAAAACACCAAACAATCATCAAGAAATCCGGAAAATTGAAAATTATATCTCACCCCCAAATTTTCGATTTCGAGTTTTAGGCTACTAAAAATCAAACAAAAATTATCATGATGCTCCTGGGATTATATACAATCTATAGATACTAACCATATCAACAACAAATCACTGTATGATTCACAATAAATTCATGAAATTTCGAATTTAAAAACAAAATATCAAATCACGATTAAGGCTTACACACATATCAACACATACATAAACATGTAGTACAGATCATGAGATTCAATTTGACTACTCATATGAAAGATTTGGATAACAAAATCACCTTCAAAAGGTCGATTGATTGTGAAGAACACCAAGAACAATTTCCAGAAAAGAAAATCAAAAAAAATCTGACTTTTTTGATTATTTTGATTAATTAAATAAAATCAGCTGCTATTTATATTAAATCAAAATTAATACCCCAAAAATATTTTTAACCCCTAATTAAAATTATTAAACCTTAAAAATAATTTTTATGGGATAAAAATGTAAAATTTTTAATTTTAAACAAATATAATATATATGCCAAAATTTCCCAAAAATTATGAATATTACAAAAATTACAAAATAATGCATCTTTAAATATCCTATCATTTTATAAAAATAATTTTATCAAAAACAAGGCTTCAGATTCAGTATAGGGGCTGGATCCGGAAATTAAAACGCGAAATAATTGTATTCTAAAAATATAAAAATTACAGAAAAATAGAATAAAATAATCTATACTACACAGAAGTCACATAACACGTATGGGATCATTTCCCTATTTAATAAAAATTGTAACGCGTTTAAATGCATTAAAAATAAACTGCAACACAATAAAATCAATTAAAAACATATTTTAACATAATAAAATACACGAAATTTTCCCGGTCGTTACATCCTTCCCCCCTTATAAGGATTCTGCCCCCAGAATCCCACTTAAGAAAATAAGTGCGGATACTGAGCTCGCATTTCACTTTCCACTTCCCATGTTGATTCCTCAACCAAGGGATTCCTCCATAATACCCTAACTAGAGGTATTGTCTTATTCCTTAATACCTTATTCTTATGATCTAATATCTCAACTGGTCGCTCAACAAAAGATAAGTCAGGTTGAATATCTACAGGTTCATATTCTATCGCGTGCATGGGATCAGGATTGTACTTTCTCAGCATTGATATATGGAATACGTTATGGATGTTCTGCATGTGTGGCGGCAAAGCTAATTCATAAGCAAGCTTCCCTACCTTCTTCAGTATCTTGAACGGTCCCACATATCTTGGTTTGAGTTTACCTCTTTTCCCAAATCTAGTTACGGCTTTCCATGGCGATACTTTCAGCAATACCAATTCTCCGACTTCAAAATTCTGGTCTTTCCTGCTTTGATCTGCATATTTCTTCTGTCGATCTTGAGCGGCGATTAATCTTTTCTGTATTAATCCGATCTTTTCTTTCGTCTGTTGCAGTAATTCTGGACCCAAGATTGTGCGTTCTCCTACTTCTTCCCAGTACACCGGAGATCTACATCTTCTCCCGTAAAGAGCTTCATATGGTGGCATTCCAATGCTGGCATGATAACTATTGTTGTACGAGAATTCTACCAACGGTAAATGCTCATCCCAGCTACCCTTAAAATCTAGGGCACATACCCTTAACATATCTTCTATGGTCTGAATTGTCCTCTCGCTTTGTCCGTCCGTTTGAGGATGATATGCCGTACTCATATTTAGTTTGGTTCCTAAACATTCTTGAAATTGCCTCCAGAATCTTGAATTGAAACGAGGATCTCGATCAGATACTATAGATACAGGAACTCCGTGTCGTACTACGATCTCTTTCAAATATAGTTGAACCAGTTTCTCTAGTGAAAATCTTTCGTTGATTGGGAGGAAATATGTTGATTTGGTCAACCGATCAATGATTACCCAGATTGCATCGTGATTTGATTGAGTCTTCGGAAGTCCTACTACAAAATCCATTGCAAGATGCTCCCATTTCCATTCGGGAATTTCCAAAGGTTGTAGCAATCCACTTGGCCTTTGATGCTCGGCTTTAACCCTCTGACAGGTATAGCATTTGCTGACGTATTCTGCAATTTCTTTCTTCATATCGGGCCACCAAAAATATTGCTTCAAATCTCTATACATCTTGGTACTACCAGGGTGAATAGAATACCTGGAGTTATGGGCGTCACGCAAGATTTCATCCTTCAGTTCCACGACATTAGGTACCCATATACGCGAAGAAAATCTTAGAATTCCTTTATCATCCTTTTGACTCCTGATTTCTTCTCCAGTTAATTTTGCTTTGTCTTGCTCCATTACCTGTTCTTGACATCTACGGATCTTTTCTAATAATAGTGGCTGAAAGGTCATGGCATACAATACTTCACTGGCTGCTTCTGATGTATGGACCTCTATCTCCAATTTCTCGAATTCCTTGAGTAACTCCTCGGATGAGGTTAAGAGATTTAACCTTTCCTTCCGGCTTAGTGCATCTGCCACTACGTTAGCCTTGCCTGGATGATAGCTAATGGTACAATCGTAGTCCTTGATCAACTCCAACCACCGTCGTTGTCTCATGTTTAGCTCCTTCTGAGTGAAAATATATTTCAAGCTTTTGTGATCCGTGAAGATTTCACACTTCTCTCCGTATAAATAATGCCTCCAAAGTTTTAGTGCAAAAACAATTGCTGCCAATTCCAGATCATGCGTTGGATATTTTCGTTCGTGAATCTTGAGTTGCCTGGATGCGTAAGCAATTACTTTGCCGTCCTGCATTAACACACACCCTAATCCCTTCTGAGATGCATCACTGAAAATTACAAAGTTTCCACTTTCGTTGGGTAGAACTAACACTGGTGCGGTTATCAATCGCTTCTTTAATTCCTGGAAACTTTGCTCGCACTTCTCGTTCCATTCAAATTTCTCATTCTTCCGGGTGAGTTTGGTTAAAGATGCCGCTATTTTAGCAAAATCCTTAACAAACCTCCTGTAATAACCAGCTAATCCCAGAAAACTTCGAACTTCAGTTGGTGTTCTCGGTTGCTCCCAATTCATAATGGCTTCGATCTTGGCTGGATCCACTTTAATTCCTTCGTTGGTGACAACGTGCCCCAAGAATTGTACCTCCCTTAACCAAAACTCGCATTTCGAAAATTTGGCATATAGCTTCTCTTTCCGCAGAATCTCTAAAGCTGTTCTCAAGTGCTCTGCATGTTCCTCCTCTGACTTGGAGTATATCAAGATATCATCTATGAAAACAATCACGAATTTATCCAGATATTTCTTGAAAACCCTGTTCATCATATCCATGAAAGCGGCTGGTGCATTAGTCAGCCCAAAGGGCATAACTAAAAACTCGTAATGCCCATATCTCGTGCGGAATGCTGTCTTAGGAATATCGACTGCCTTGATCTTCAACTGGTGATATCCCGATCGCAAGTCGATTTTAGAAAACCATACTGCGCCCTTTAACTGGTCAAACAAGTCATCAATCCTCGGTAGTGGGTACTTGTTTTTAATCGTCAGCTTGTTTAGCTCCCGGTAGTCAATACAAAGTCGCATGCTTCCGTCCTTCTTTTTCACAAACAATACTGGTGCGCCCCATGGTGATACGCTGGGTCTAATCACCCCTTTGTCTAGTAGTTCCTGCAATTGCTTGGCCAATTCCTTCATTTCCACTGGTGCCATTCTGTACGGAGCTTTCGATATTGGCTCAGTACCTGGTGCCAAATCAATAGCAAACTCAATTTCTCTGTCCGGAGGTAGGCCTGGTAATTCCTCAGGAAAGACGTCCAAAAATTCATTCACTACCGGAATATGCTCTATCTGTGGCACTTCCTTATCAGTATCCATTACATAAGCTAAGTATGCTTCACATCCCTGTCGCAACAACCGTTTAGCTCGCATCATGGTCAAGAGTTTCTTTGCTTGTTTCTGCCCATGGAACACCACATCTATATTCCCATCTAGCTTCAACTTTAACTCCTTCTTTTTACAATCAATCTGGGCATTATACTTCGTCAACCAATCCATCCCTAGTATAACCTCAAATTCCCCCAACTTGAAAGGAATCAAGTCGGCATGAAAACGTTGCCCGGATAATTCGATCTCACATGCTGGATATATTTGCTTAACGGGTATACGCTCCTGATTAGCTATTTCTATTACTAAAGCTTCGTTTAATAACTGACATTCACATTCTAGCTTACTCGCAAACTCTTCCGAAATAAAAGATTTAGTAGCTCCCGAATCAATAAGTACTTTGGCATTAGTAGAGTTTATGGAAAGTGTACCTGCAATAACATCAGAGTTCTGCTCTGCATCTGTCATAGTCATATTGAAAACCCGGGCCCTTGGCTGTCCCGCATTATTTGCTCCTACGGCTTTATTCTGGTTTCCCGGATTAAGGTTGATCCTGCAATCCTTAGTAAGATGCCATTTGCTGCCACATTTTTGACAATTATTCCCATTAGCTGCTGGCTCATTGCACGTGGTGGCATAGTGCCCTTTCTTGTGACACCGAAAACATACTATGCTAGGCAGATTGCATGGACCTTCATGATTCCTTCCACAAATTCCACATGCTGGTGGGGGTGGTCGCATCCCTCGTTGTTGATTGTTGTTCGCAAATCGACCTCCTTGCGGTTGATTGTTGCTTGGAAACCTATTTCTTTGCTGCTGATTGATATTCGGAAATCGATTTCCTTGAGTACCAAGATTCTGGATTCCGTTTCCTGGTCTCCCGTTGCCTCTCGGCTGGAACGCTGGTCTGTAACTAAAGTTATTTTGCACCTTGCTCTGGAACGAACTCCCTGATTGATTATTAAATTTCCTCTTTTTGCCTTCCCTTTCTTTGTAGGAGATATCGCTCTCTCCTTCAATAATCAGTGCCTTCTGGACCACCGCCGAATAGGTGGTTAACTCAAAAGCAGCTACTCGGCTACGGAGCCACGGCTTCAAACCCTGCTGAAATCTCCTTGCCCGCTTCTCTTCAGTATCCACCAAGTCTGGAACAAACCTGGCTAACTCTGTAAACTTTGCCTCATACTCAGTGGCATTGCCTTCTTGTTTTAATTCCAAAAATTTAATCTCCATCTGATTCTGCATAAAGCGGGGATAATACTTTTCCAGAAACAATTCTTTAAATCTTTCCCATGGGGTTACCCCTACTCCTTCCAAAGCCTTCCTAGCTTCCCACCAGTAGTTCGCTTCCCCTTTCAGAAAATAACTCACAAACTCGGTCTTTTTATTCTCTTCTACATTCACAAGTGCAAGAGCTTTCTCTATTTCTTTTAACCATGCTCGAGCCTCCACTGGGTCCGCTGACCCCTGGAACTCTGGGGGTTTAACTGACTGAAAAGTTTTAAATGTTACTGCTTGGGGTGCCGGTGGCTGCTGCTGCTGGCGAGTGAGATTCTCGGTCTGTTGCCGGAATAGTTCCAACATTTGCTGCATCATATTGATATTGCCCTGCTCCCCAAAGTTCTGATTATTATTCGCGTTTCCCGTGTGATTACCATTTGGTTGCTGATTATCCATAATCTGGTAGAGGAAACACACAAGTTCCTTAGTAATTGAATAAACATGTTTTTGATAGATACTCATTGAAAAGAAACATGAATCAAGAATATTTATCAACTCATGTCACCCAATCACTAATTCACTTGAATGCTGAAAAATAATTAAATGCATGCTGGAGGGAGTCGATACTCGCATCACTACAAAAGTACTACTGATATATAATTCCACACTCATAATTATACATGTCTACTAGTCGGGTTATCTAACACCATATCACGGTTACCCTACCATACCAACTACACTGTCGGTTATACACAACAAAATTCCCGACTTATTCTGCCAACAAACTACTATTAGTACACACATAATATCTTACAGACAACCGAAACCAAACAACCACATGTAGCATATCCTTCTCCCAGGGCTCTGTCCCATAGTATCTAGTCCCAGCTGGGCCCTACCATCTC
This sequence comes from Kitagawia praeruptora, assembly GCA_037693485.1. Lineage (NCBI taxonomy): Eukaryota > Viridiplantae > Streptophyta > Magnoliopsida > Apiales > Apiaceae > Kitagawia > Kitagawia praeruptora. Next base: position 146,375,750 of record CM075353.1, read on the forward strand.
CTGAAGATCCGTCAACATCCTTTGGAGGATGCGGTATGCCCGACGATAATCAACAGTACCTGATGACTCACCCAGCAACATCGCCTCCACCTCAAAAGAACCGGCTGCTATCATCTCTCGGAGGTTATGTCGAAGCTCGGAGTCTGTGATACGATGATCTCCCATCCTACGCAGCTCCACATTCTGCCCTCTCACAAAGTCGAATGCCTCCCAAAGCTCACGGTACTCACTCAATGGAACGGTGCGTGGTGCACCGATATGGCCGCTAGACTCGGCCTCTACTCCACCTGTAACCTCCTCTATCAATGCCTGCACTCGCTCCTCTCCTGGTGGCATCTGGTGCCAAGGTATGACTGGTGGAAGAGGTACATAAGGACCCTGCACAGTAGGATCGGACTGATCCGTGAACTCTGCTGGCATAAGGAATCCTACCATAGCTGCCAGTGCACCAGATCGATGCAACTCAGGCACAGCAGGTAGCACCTCGATCCCCTGCTGCTGATCAGGAATCAACTCCGGAACGGGAACTGGTGGTATAGGATCAAGTAGCCCCATCGGACACTCCCAACCCATCCAGTAATCTAACCCCATCACTGGTTGGTCTGGATCCATAAGAGCGGTGGTATATGGCAAGTCCACTGGTGGAAATAAGGGTAGCGTAACTGGCTCTAGGGCCGGCATAGGCTGAGGTGCAATCACCGGAGTCGGCGTAGTCACCATAACAGGAACCTGCGTAACCCAGTAACATAATATCACAAATCATCTCACAACTTAGGCTTAGACTAAAGTCAAACGCAACGTGTAACATAAGAACGTAATCCTATCTCATGTGATCTCCCTAATTTTTCCTGGGCTATATCTCTGCTTATTTCAGTGACTATAACCTGTCAGCTCTGATACCAACTGTGACACCCTCCAAATCCGGGGTCTAGATCCGGGGGTCACCAACCAATCACAACTAATAAAATAAATCAGAATGCGCAACTGACCCCGCAAACCAAAGATCGCAAACAGGTTATTGTATGAAACTAAGCAGTTACAGCCCAAACGTAACATACTCACTTATTACAAACCATCAGATAAACTCAACCTAAATTCAGTCTAGTAACGTTTTATTATTACAACCCATTTTATTTAAAATTCTATCTAGCGCCAACAGTAACCCGCGAATACCTGTAAGGTCTGGGGTGCAGACACACGGCCACTCTGCCCCTCTCTAATACGGTCCGAACGGCTGGTCGGAAACATACTGCTCCTCTGGAAAGGTTTTATGAAAACAAGAGTGAGCCAAAGAAATGCCCAGCAAGTATATATAAACAATTTTATAATAAAACAGGATAAGTGCTGCATGATATGAACTGAAATGTAAAACAGTTTATAGAGCAAACTGAATCAACAATTGTGATATAATTCAAACCATAACTGAAATCATTTGGCATGCCATAAAAATGAATCATCTGCCAATTCACAATATATAATAGCCATTCGGGCGATATGGATTGGATATATAAAACTGAAACACAAAACACCATTGCCCCCTGATCAGGTTCATAAGCAATGGGACCCTTTATAATCACCGGTACGTTACGGCACCCGTGTTATAATTCGGATTTCTTGAGGGTACCAAAATAGGCAAGTAATGTTAGCCTATAGGAAGATGGTATGGTTACCATATCCTCCTTAAATATAGCTGGACCAACTACTCGATGTGGCCTCCTACGCTTTACCATTTTCCAATCCAATAGAGCAATTTCCGAATTCAACAGGAAATGCTTAGTTTTAAATACAGGTCATATCCCATTATTACTACGATAATGAGGATATGAAGAGTTTATCTGAAACAATTCCCCACATCAAGGGTACCAATATCAAGCAACTGTTCGCACAAAATATTTAAGAACCACAAATAGCTCTGAACAATAGCTATTTGTCATGATATGAATCAATGAACATAAAATAAACAGTGTATAAGATGATCAAGGGAAAAGAAAATACTTGCCTGAATATGTGATTGGTAAGCTATACTCGTTGGCTAAGGTTTCCTCACTTCTACGAATACTGCAGGTAACTCTGCCCACTAGCTAGGGTTCCTCCTACTTCTACATTAAAACATGCTATTTTAAACATCTAGCTAGGTAGGCATAAGACCATATACAAATCATACCTCGGTTTTAGTGTCTACCCGTACGTTGTATCACTATCGAATGAATATTTAATACAATTAATAACATGTACGGAGCATTCACACACATAATCACATAGCACATACGTCTTACAGACAAAGGAGCACTCAAATTATTATTATCATGTTTAAAAGTATTTTTAAAATAATTAAAAGAATTTTAAAAGATTTAAATAACCCTTCCCGAATCAAAAAGGATCATTAATAAACCCTCTGAGTAATTATTGGATCACCAAAATATTTTTATAATTATCTAACCTGGGTTTATAAATAATTTTAGAATTTTAAAACTATTTTTACCGTTCCCGGATTATTTTTAGGATTTAAAACAATTTTATTTCATTTTAAATCACTTTTAAACAGAAAATTGGTTAATAATCCTAAATAAATTAATTAGAATCAAGTAATAATTAATTAATAAAATTATCTAATAAATAATTACATTTATTAGATAATCAAATTAATTAAATCATTATTTGAGATTAATTAATATAATTAAAAGAATTTAATTCTTAATTATTTCGAATTAAAAATAAATAAATAAAGAAATAATTAAAATAAATTCAGAAATAAATTCTAGATTTATAAAACATTTTCAGAAAATAAAATTTCTGAAATTAATAATTGAATTCAGAATTATAAATTAATTAAAGTAAATAAAAGTAAATAAAAGTAATTAAAAGTAAATAAAAGTAAAAATAATTGGTAAAAAGTAAAAATCAATTCCAAAAATCACTTTTCAGAAAATGTTAACAGATTTTGAAGATTAAACGACAACTGTTCATCACCACCCTCACTGTTCTTCGTATGAATGCTCGAAGAACAGCTACCACCATCAATGGCGGTTTCTCCAGTTTCCGGCGACCGGAAGAAAATCCGGCCAAACTCCGACCTCCCTTAAAACGTACCATTTGCTACGTTTTAAGCACCAAACACGCTCCAAATCAAATTCTAAACTCAACCATGCCAACCAAACAAACCCAGAATTAATCAAATCAAAAATCCGGCAAAAATCGAACCAAATCCGGCGACCTTCAAACCAAAACCGATGAACTCTAAATCGGATACCAAATCATACGTTCTATATACCAAATCGAAGCCCAGGAGTTCAATGACTCATATCAATCATCAAAAACACCAAACAATCATCAAGAAATCCGGAAAATTGAAAATTATATCTCACCCCCAAATTTTCGATTTCGAGTTTTAGGCTACTAAAAATCAAACAAAAATTATCATGATGCTCCTGGGATTATGTTGTGGGAGGATTTTAGCACAACAAATTATGAGGCCTCGTGCTGGAATAGCGCCAATAATCAAGGAATCGTACAACCACCCGGAAAGGCTCGTGGTTGAAGATCAATGGCTAGTCGCCCGGGAAGGCACACGACTAGGGTTACCGAAGAACACGGAATGTGGTTCCTCGGAAGGATCGGACTGAATCTACGGGATGAGAGCTCAAGGACCAAATGTTGGCCAGCCAAGAACCCTAATTTGACTGTGTCACACAAGAGTGCACGTGCTCTAGCTACTCAAGGAGTGTAAAGTGTCGAAGAAGATCCCGTAAACTGCCTACATACCACTATTTATAGTGGATCAAGCCCGAATGTAGTTCTTGAATGATATGATTGTTTGTTCATGATGAGTTATCCTCTCTCCAGTGGGATAATGACTGTTATTTCTGATAATAATCGAGTGTGATGTATGAAATCAGGTTACCAAGCAGTTTAGGTAACATAGAATGATTATCTCTTATATTTATCATGATTTTGTATCATTTATCAAGTATATATGACATATATCCTCAAATAACTGAATGTTTATCTGTTTGAGAGTGTTTTTAGATGATATAGACTTGTTCCTAAAAAATAGGGGGCGTGCCTTATCTGTATTGGCAGCCTAATCAGGCTTCCGGCGGAAGCTGGGGGTACCGCCCGGTAGCCTGGCTCCGGTACCCCCTCTGGTAACCCCTATCACGGGAGCTACTCTGGAAGCTCTACTGGATGTCTGGTAATGGTTATAGGTTATCCTCAAGGGGATGCCTTGAGACCCTTAGCCATGTGTTCCCGTGCTGCAGCGTACATGGTAACCCCTAGGGCTACCGTAGGCCTCCGGAAACCTGACAAATTACTCATTCTCTCCATGGACCTGGACCCTAATCCTCTAGTGGGCCTAAATCTAACCCATGCGAGATTTTGGGCACAACAACTACCCCCCGGTTCCCTGAAGTACTGTGTGCAAGGGGAACCTTATTATCCACGGGGGTGCCGGTTGCTAAGGAAATTCGTCTTTTTGCTATCTTGATAAATTAACACTACATGTCAATATCGGAAACTCTTAATCATGAAGTTGGGGCTAATTCTGATGTTTATAATTGGTAGCTCTTGTAATTGTGCTACATAAGCTCTAATCAGAATAAAAACGGAAGCTTAGTATTTTTACTCGTTTAAGGATAGATTAATCATTTTAATTCCTTGGAAATAAAATGATAACTATCAAGGAGGAAAAAATAAGCTAGGACTCTACCGCTTTTACATAGATAAACTGAAAAAATCAGCTATTTTCCAAGCAAGGGACGTTTCCCACTCCACCTCGTTTTCTGTGCCACATTCATTAATCAAGGGGGTCACGCCTCTTTTCTTCTATTCTCATATATCTACATTATTAACCTTTCACTTTTCTTTCTACCACTCATCATATTCTCTTCCGAGTACGCAAAGGTTTTCGAGATTTTCCCGACGAGGCTTCCGGCGAAGGCTACAGTGTTTTTACACTCTTCTTTTCGACTTTATCCAGGTATACTTCTGAATTTCTTAACCTGCCTGTATTCAATCTTTTGGTGATTATGCGTATGACTGATACACACATATTGAACTCTGGACACATCATTACATGTCCTTGAATCGATAGTGGGTTCCGTATTCTAGGAGATATTGCATGTCAATTATTTCGATTCATTTGAACCTTTTCATGTTCATCCATTGATTCTTGTTATATTCTTCAACTGTTGACCCTGTTTTGGGTAGATCTGACTAGTTGAACTTTTATAAAGAATTGTATGTGTAAATCTTCTTGCTCATAGTGCATGCATCAAAGGGATTTAGGGCGATTTGTATTCCGGTTGCCCCCTTTAATCATTTTTCTAGATGCTCATGGCATGATCGATGCTTGTTCTCATTGACTTGTGTTGTTTTAGACTTGTACTGTTAAGCTAATACTTGGGGATTATTGGTAGGGGTGTGACCATAGTGCCTTAGAAAGATTCCCGTGGTTCCTATTTTATTCCGGTAACCTCAGTGTCATCACATTAGGTTGCCGTGTCGATGACTATTTTCACACCCTAGCTCCCTTCTGGCTTGGCCATTTTTGCATATTCTGGGTGTCCCTTTGGTTGGGCGTCAGAAACATTGCCCAACTTTAAGTCATCCCACTTTAAGTCCCTTTGTTAACCTGCTTCCTATTTGTGGTTGCAGATGTCTCTTTCATCGGCATCGAGGGAGTCCTCCCGGTGTTCCGGATATTTATCACCCGTGTCTGGGGAACCGTCTGATTCGGGGTCAACCCATCTGAATAATCTTTTGCTTTCCCAGCCCCTGCTTGAATCAAAACCATCAATTAGCTCCAGGACACGTTCCCAGGTAGAAGTAATAGATCCCTTGTCTGCTGAGATTGTCAGCCGGTATCCTAGCCTTTCCCTGGAGGCCGGTTCATCGAATTCGGACGGTGGAGAGGCAGAAAGGATTGATGTTAGTTCCAACACTGATGAAGGGGAAAAAACTATAAATGATCTCTGGCTGGGTGGTGAACAACCGTTCTTCAGCAATGATGTTGTGACGAAAAGGAATGATAATGCTGAGACGCCGTTGGTGGCAGAGGTTGAGCGAAAGCCCCATGTTCCTGGAGGTTTTGTTCCTTCTTGTGAGGATACAGATTCGTCCATGAATGCTGACAGACTTGCGAGGTTGAAGGAATCATGCAATCCAGGGTGCGACCTGGTGGTACCTAGCGCCGGTGAGAGGTGCCACAGGTTTGACAACTTTGAACCTGACCAGGCTATACCCAATGCAGTACTGTCTGCATCCTTTTTCAAACTGGGATTCTCTATGCCGATGCATCCGTTTTTTGTTGACATGCTGAACTTCTATGAGATAGCTCCTATGCAACTGTCACCTAATTCCTTCAGGGTGGCGGCATGTATGTTTATCCTCTACGATCAAACCTTTTCTGTCCCTCTTACCCCTAGGGAATTGGGGTACTTTTATCAACTAAAGGGTGTAGGAAGGAAGATAGGTATTTTTTACCTCACCTCCTGGAATGACAGACAAGGGAGATGTATTAAGGGAAATAAGCGAGGAATGTATGACTGGATGGAAATGTTTTTGTATTGTTATGCTTGTGAAGATATGAGGAAAGAGTGGAATTTGACTCCGGGTAAGCATCCGGTACCCTCGTTCATTATTGGTAACCTTTATTTGGTTAATTTTCTACATAGCTCCTACCCCCTTTTTACTATCTATTATCTCATTTAGGGATCCCATCGCAAACTCTGCTCGAGGGGGCTGAGGCAAGGAGAGCCGAAAAGATCATGAGGTTGGCTGCTAGTTTAGGAGATGGCGAGAGTCTGTTAACTCCGGAAACCTTAGTGAGGTTGGGATTTATGAGACCCCTGGCTCCCTCTCCCCCTGCCCAGGGGGGGGAGGTTGAGGAAGGATTGGAAGGAGAGCCTAGACCTCAGGGTACTGACAGGAAGCGTGGAAAGAGAGATGGGGCTTCCACTGACTTATCTCCCGGTACCCCAGGCTACCGCTCCCTACACCTTTTTCTTACATTCGCACTAAACATGTCATGCTCTTTTGTTCATAGATACTCGTTATTAATGGTGTTTCTATTGCTTTTCTCATGTGTATGCTTCGAAACTGTATAGTACTTGTTGCATTTTTCTTACTCATGTTACCATATGCATCCGGGAATCAGGCTCCGGTAACCCTACTGGTAACCTGATATTTCCTCATACAGTTTATGTGTTACAGTTACTAATATTTCCAACGTTCCATCATTTCAGGTATGTCAGGATCTGTGCCATCCTTTATCAAACCATCTGATAAATATGAAGATTTATTTCCTGAAGACGATTTGCTCACGATGGAAACCCCTATTGCCGCTACTCCGATTTCCAGGGTCCCAACTCCTGTACCCATTAAGGTTGAGCTTTCAGCTACTGAAAAACGCAGATTATCTCAAGCTTCAGGGAGTTTCAAGACTACCCCAGAAACTCGATCCTCGAAGAGAGTTAGGATATCTCAGCAAGATGCGCCTGTAGGTGAAGTGGAGCAGTTCTATCAGATGTCTGGGGGCCAGATTCCCATGGAGACAATTGCCGGGTGGGTTAAACAGAAAACCTCTGATGCTGCGAGATCCATGCTGTTTTCAGCGGGCGAGAGCTTCTTTCATCAACTTAGGCTTTCCAATCAAATGGCCCTGGCTACCCGTGGCGATATGAGGCTCCGAGAGGAAATCAAGCAATTGAAGTTAGATATGCAAGCTGCGGAAAGTGAGAAGAAGAAGATGTCTGAGGCTGGTAAGAGGTTGAAGGGTGAGATTTCAGCTGTCACAAAGGAGAAAGAAAAACTGGGAAAGCTGGTTTATGAGCAAGATAGAGATAAGGAGAAGATGGTGGTAGCCCATGCTACCGAAGTTGCGGAGCTGCAGCTACAAGTGGATACCCTCCAGGCCTCTGTAAAGAAGTTAAAAGAGGTGCTTCCCGAGAGGTATCAGTTGGGATTTGCTAAGGGGGTCCAAGACTACATGAAATCTACTTGGGAGGTGATGCCAAATTTGGATTGGGCCCTTCTGGGCGAGGATGCCGTGAAGCAGGTAGAGAAGTTTAAAGAAGAAACTATCAAATCTCCGACTTCTGCCGCGAAGGTGACTCCCAAGCCAGCCGATATTCCGAAAGACATGGTTAAGGATACTCAGGATACCAGGGTTGATGCTCCCGCAGGTGCGGTCGAGGTGGCTCCAGGTGATTCCGCTAGAAAGGTGGACCCTGTTGAGGATTCCCCTAACTCCGAGGCTACTAAAAATCCCTCATCCTCTTAAATCATCTTTTTCCAATTATTTTGACCTTTTACTATGCCAGTTTTCGAACTTGTGTTCTTTTAAAAGGGGGTGGGCTCCTATAACGCTCCACGTATGTAATGGTTTAGTCGTTTAACTCTATTCGCTTTATGGCCTTGGGCCTAGTACTTTTTAATCCTCTTTCGTAATGCATGTTTACCTTATTATCTGGTTTTTATGCAGTAGGTATAATTGTCATATTATTTCTGGTTATACAACGAGAACTAACCTGGACTTAATAATCCTTAATCATAGAACCTCCATAGCACTCATTCTCTAGGGTACCAATATGCTAAGTAAGAAAGGTATTACGATAACTTAAAACAGGGCATAACTAAACGCCACCATCGACTTCTATCTGGTAGAATGACTCCCCTGACTAATCTTAAAACAAGTTTGTACAAGTTCTCAGAGGATACATGTCATATATATGTTGATTAAATAGATATTAGATCATGAATCAAGATAAGAACGATAGAAGGGTATCGCAGTGTAGAAGAGTACAAGAGTAAATATGGCAACACATACCTGGATAGGTGGCCATAGAACTGATAGACTACTTGTACCTTTGTCTGTTTGGTTGTCACTGTGGGTGTGGGGGTACCGTCCGGTATCCCTATAGCATTTGGAAGCCCGAAGGCAGGAACCCGACTCCGGGAGCCCCGTGGCCGGTAGCCCCTATCCGGTAGCCTGGGTACCGGAGGCTTAGCCTGGAAACCTTTGTTCCGGGAGTCCCAGTCATTTTAATAAATCATGTGTGGTGATGCCATGTAGGCCAATCCTGCAAAGATGTCTTGTAATGAAGGGATCCAAGTGGGTCGACCAGGGTACCACACGAGCCCAAGCAATGAAGGGAACCATGTATGCCGAACAGGGTTCCATACACGCCCTGATAACCAAGTAAGCCATGTGAACCACTCAAGGTTCCGTACATGTCTGGTATTGAAGGGTTCCAAGTGTGCCAATCAGGTTACCACACAAGCCCAAGTAATGAAGGGAACCATGTATGCCGAACAGGGTTCCATACATGCCCTGATAACCAAGTAAGCCATGTGAACCACTCAAGGTTCCGTACATGTCTGGTATTGAAGGGTTCCAAGTGTGCCAATCAGGTTACCACACAAGCCCAAGTAATGAAGGGAACCATGTATGCCGAACAGGGTTCCATACATGCCCTGATAACCAAGTAAGCCATGTGAACCACTCAAGGTTCCGTACATGTCTGGTATTGAAGGGTTCCAAGTGTGCCAATCAGGTTACCACACAAGCCCAAGTAATGAAGGGAACCATGTATGCCGAACAAGGTTCCATACATGCCCTGATAACCAAGTAAGCCATGTGAACCACTCAAGGTTCCGTACATGTCTGGAAATGGCAAAATTTTGAAATTCTGATAATTTCAACCTGTTAAGCTGAGAGGTGTATCCACTACTACCCCCCTAGTTCTGGATGGTAGCCTAGCTGCCATGTAGAACTATGCTTGTAGGTCTTACATATATTTCTGAAAATGGTAAATGTAAAAGAAAACAATCAACTTCTACTTTTACTGAAAATCAAATAGTACGAATACATCAAATTTCATCCAGACGGGGTGTGCATCCACTACCCCCCGGGCATCTATTGAAAATCATGAAATCCTAAGAACTGAAAGGGAAATGACGCAACCACAACTAGTAGGTTGCCTTTATTCATCCTAAGCCTGAAAGAGGCCTACGTTTGTTCTGAAAAGAGTCTTACTGATAGTACTTTTTTAGGTGCTCGGCATTCCAAGCACGGGGGATAGTGTTCCCATCCATGTCTTCAAGGTGGTAAGTGCCTTCCCAAAAGATAGACTTTATTTTGTAAGGCCCTTCCCAGTTTGCTCCAAAGGCTCCGTGCCCGGGAACCCGCATATTGGGCATCATTCTTCTCAGTACTAGGTCGCCAACCTTGAGGGGTCGAGGGCGTACCTTGTTGTTATAGTATTTGCGGGTCCTCTGTTGGTAAGCCGCAAGTTTCAGCTGGGCGGTAGCCCGGTTTTCCTCTACCATGTCTAGGGCCAACCTCTGATGTATTTCATTTGATTCTTGACTGAAATTATCCCTCCGGTAGGACCCTGTCCCGACTTCCACTGGGACCATAGCTTCGCAGCCATAGGTTAGAACAAAGGGAGACTCTCCGGTTGTGGTCCTGGGAGTGGTGTTGTAAGACCACAAGACCATCGGAAGCTCCTCTGGCCAATTTCCCTTTTTATCTTCCAACTTGGCTTTCAGAGTGTGCTTGATGATTTTATTCACAGCTTCCGTCTGCCCATTGCTTTGGGGGTGGCAAACGGCTGAAAAATCTTTCTTTATTTCCAAGTCCTCACATAGACTTCTCATTTCTCTACTATCAAATTGCTTGCCATTGTCTGAGATTAGCTTGTACGGTACCCCGTATCTACATATAATGGCTCGCTTAACAAATTCCTTCAGCTTACCAGCAGTGATGGTAGCTAGGGGTTCCGCCTCTGCCCACTTGGTAAAGTAGTCAACGGCTACCACGGCATATTTCACACCACCTCTGCCTTTGGGAAGCTCCCCAATCAGGTCAATCCCCCATATTGCAAAGGGCCAAGGGCTTCCAATGGGTCTTAGTTCCACAGCTGGGTTGCTATTGAAGTTAGCAAATCTTTGGCATTGATCACAAGCTTTAGCAAAGTCATAAGCATCAGTTTTCATGGTGGGCCAGTAATAGCCCTGTCGGAGAATTTTGTGGGCCAGGGAGGTACCCCCCGAGTGGTTGCCACAAATGCCTTCATGAATTTCCCTTAGGATGTATTCACATTCATTTCCAGATATGCACTTAAGTAGAGGTTGATTAAATCCCCTCTTGTATAGGATGCCATCATAGATCACATAACGGGCAGCCTTATATTTGAGTTTCCGAGCTTCATCTTTGTCCTTCGGAAGTGTCCCCTTGGCGATATACTCACGTATCGGGGTTGTCCATTGGCTTTCCATTGAGGAATCTATTTCCATGGTCTCCTCTCGATGGATACTTGGTTGGAGTTGCACTTCAAGGGGTATTACCCCTAACAGGACAGCTTCTTTTTGGGATCCCAACTTGGCAAGGGCATCAGCATTGGCATTTTCCACCCTTGGGATTTGATTTAGATTTAGCAATTTGAACCTACTGATAAGTTCTTGGGCATACTTCATGTAGAGTTCAGTGCGGGGGCCTCGACTCTGGAAGCTTCCTTTAATTTGCCACACAATCAGCATGGAGTCACTAAACACATTTAGGTATTCTACCTTCATTTCCAGAGCCAGTTTCAAGCCAGCAATCAGGGCCTCATACTCTGCATCATTGTTGGTAGCCCTGAAGCCAAAGTGTATGGCACTCTGAATTCGGTGTCCCTCTGGGCTTACCAACTCTATTCCTGCACCTCCCCCATTATTATTTACTGCACCATCAACATACAGGTTCCACCATAATTGGGGGCTTTCGGCATCCCCTTCGGTAAATGGGGATACCGGGGTAGAATCTTCTCCGGTAACCTCAAAATCAGGAGGAAACTCCAGTAAGAAATCGGCCAGTGCTTGGCCTTTGATAGCAGTTCGGGGTTTGTAATCTATTTCAAACTGTCCTAGCTCGACAGCCCATTTCATCATTCTACCGGAGGCTTCCGGCTTGTGCATCACTTGCCTCAGCGGGAAGGATGTTCTGACTTCAATTTTATGGGCCTGAAAGTAAGGCCTTAGCTTCCTGGAAGCCAATATTAGAGCATATGCTAGCTTTTCCATGCTGGGATACCGGGTTTCCGCATCCAGCAGCCTTTTGCTCACATAGTATACCGGGTATTGTACTTGTTCTTCCTCCCGAATCAACACAGCACTTATAGAGTATTCCGAGACAGCTAAATATAGAATGAGTACCTCACCTTCCAAGGGTTTGGAGAGCAATGGTGGGCTTCCCAGCTGTTCTTTTAGTTTCTTGAAGGCTTCCTCACATACCGGGGTCCACTCAAAGTTTTGACCCTTCTTGATAGCCTTGAAAAACTCCTTGCATTTGTCGGAAGACCGAGATACGAATCTATTTAGGGCTGCTACCCTTCCGGTAAGCCCTTGGACTTCTTTTACATTCCTCGGGGACCTCAGTTCCAGCAATGCTTTGATCTTGGCAGGGTTTGCCTCAATCCCTCTGTGGTTCACAATGAATCCAAGAAATTTTCCAGACTCCACTCCAAAAACACACTTTTGGGGGTTCAGCTTCATCCGGTACTTCCTTAGGATATCAAACATCTCAGATAGGTGCAACACATGGTCGGCTGCCACCTTTGATTTGACCAACATATCATCAACATAGACTTCCATAGTCTTACCAATCTGTTCCTTAAACATCATGTTTACCAGTCTCTGATAGGTAGCCCCGGCATTCAATAGCCCAAACGGCATCCCCACATAACAGTACAGCCCCCTATCAGTTATGAAGCTGGTATGTTCCTGGTCCGGTTCAAACATTGGTATCTGGTTATATCCGGAGTAGGCATCCATGAAACTTAGCAAAGCATGGCCTGCCGTGGCATCCACTAGCTGATCAATTCTGGGTAGCGGGAAGCTATCCTTAGGGCATGCCTTGTTAAGATCAGTAAAGTCAACACATGTCCTCCATTTCCCATTAGGCTTCCGGACCAGTACTGGGTTTGCTAGCCATGTTGGATAGAAGGATTCTTTGATCAAACCAGCCTTCAATAACCGGTCTACTTCTTCCTGGAGGGCGGTAGCCCTTTCACCACTGACAGGCCTTCTCTTCTGCCGGATACCCCTTCTCTCAGGGTCGATGTTCAAATGATGGCACATGACTTTCGGGTCAATCCCCACCATGTCAGAATGACACCATGCAAACACATCAAGGTTGCTTTTAAGGAAAGCAGTCAACCTTTCTCTTGTATTTTTATCTAGCTGTTGCCCAATTTTCAAGATTTTACTAGGATCTTCAGCATCCACTAGTATAGGGATAGTATCCTCGGCAGCTCCTGCCTTCTCCAGGGTACCGGGCATCCTGGGATCAATGTCAATCTCAACCGGGAGTCCTCTTTCCGCTCCCTGGCTCTCATTCTCTAGCATTGCTCCATCCAGATCATCATCTGAGGCACTTTTTACCATGCCTTCCAGTGAAATGCTATGAATTTCCTCATTTTTTTTCGGCAGCTTCCAACAACAAGCTTTGTGGTGGTACCACCCCTCGAAAATTTGGAACCTCTTCAGTAGGTTCATCTGGCAATTCCACTATCATGATGGCATTACACGATGCTCTTTCAAACTTCTGTGGCTCAAGCCCATGGCTTCTCATTAAGGCTTCTCCATCAGCCTTTTCTTCAATTTGAATAGGTTTGTCTGCCCTCTCGGCAGCCTGCACAGCTCTGTTATAGCATTCCCTTGACTCATGTTGACATCCTTTCACACACCCAATGCCATTTGGTGTAGGAAACTTCATTGAAAAGTGGTATATTGAGGTTACCACCCTCATGTCTTTCAATACTGGTCTACCGAGAATTGCATTGTGGGATATGTCTTCATTTACCACCATGAATTCTGCCATTTGGGTGGCCTTGCAGGGATCCACACCCAATGTCAAGGGTAATTTGACCCTGCCCATGATTTGGACTGGGTTACCGGTAAACCCATATAGCTCATTATTGGTAGGCAGTAACTCTTTGTCCAAAAGTCCCAATTTCTGAAATGTGGTATATGCCAAGATATTTACTGAGCTTCCATTATCAACCAGCACTCTGTGCACATTCATTCCACCAATATTCACGGTTACCACCAAAGCATCATTATGAGGGTGGTTAACCCACTTGGCATCCTCCTCGGTAAAGGAAATATCAGCGGTTTCCCCTTTAAACAGCTTAGGGGGCCTTTCTGCAAGGTGGAACACATTAGTTAGGGGTTTGTCCCTGGCTTCCCGGGCATACCTATCTCTGGCATTCCGACTGGCACCCCCCAAATAAGGGCCGCCAAAGATGGTATGGATGCTATTAGCTCGGGTAGTCCTTTCTTGGTTTCCAGGAGCCCTGTCCTTGTTATCTCTACCTTCTTTATATTTCTTAGCCTCTTGGGCTACAAATTCAGTCAGGTATCCACCTCTAATCAACTCTTCAATTTGATCTTTCAAATGCCTGCAATCAGCAGTCTCGTGTCCATTCACTTCGTGGAATGCACAGTACTTTCCTTGATCTTTCACTCCTGGGGGCCCTGCCCGGTAGGGCCTCCGGAATAGCCCATTCTTCTCATTCACTTCGAGAATATGACTGATTGGGACAGTCAAAGGAGTATACTCTGAGTATTTCTGAAAATTCGCCTTTGGAGTGAGTCTGTCCTTGGCAGAAATTCTATCCTTAGTTGCATTAACAGCAATAGGGACAGTCTTGTCATCATACCGGGGGGCTCCTAAGCCGGCGGTACCACTCCCGGAAGCCCTCTTGTTCGAATCCCTTTTAGGGCTGTAAGAACGATTTCTTTTGTTCCTGTTCCAACCTCGGGAACTGGAATCTTTGGACAATTTTGCCATGGATTCCTCAATCACTTTATGGCGTTCTGCTTGTTGGTAAAATTCCGCCAGGGTTCCGGGCTCCTCGGTTTGCAATTCCTTCCAAAACTCGGTTCCAGGTCTTACCCCGGCTATCAGGAAGTTCTTCAGAGTTTCATCAGAGGCCTTCTTCACTTTTGGCACTTGCTCATTAAATCTTTTGAAATACTGTCTTAGAGACTCGTGAGTTTCTTGCTTGATATTAGCCAGAGTATTCACCGGTGGGGCGTAGGCCACGGTAGCCCTAAATTGAGAGATAAACTGATCTCCCATCCTCCTCCAGGATTTGATAGACCCTTCGGCTAGCCTCTTGAACCATTGGTGGGCATTTCCGGTCAGGGTAGATGCCAATAGCCTACACCTTGCTAAGTCCTCCACCTGGTATACATCCATTTCTGTATTAAAACGGCTCAAGTATTCAACTGGATCTGAGTTTCCATTGAATTTCAAGTCAGTATTCATCTTAAAGAACCTTGGCAAGGCTGCCTTTTTCACTTTCACAGAAAAGGGGGAACCGGCAGTGATACCGGACTTAAACTTTTTCTCCTCCTTGATCTTTTCCAAGGCTTTTTTCCAGTCAGACATCCTGAACTGTCCATTTTCACCATCTGAAAGCGTATCACTTTCAGAATCATCATCTTCATTGGCTGTCTTGCTTCTTCTAGGGATTGAACTTTGATGGGAGCCGGAATCCTGATCAGTACCCTCACCGGTAGGGACTCCGGTAGAGCGGGATCTCCTGTTTCTATGCCAAGAAGAGTGACTGCTTTGCCTATAATTCCTTCTGCCATCAGATCTGGATCTCCTGGAAATGCTTTTTGGGGGTACCGTTTGGGACCTCTCTCGGCGTTCTCGGGAACCCTGAATTGTGGAATCCCCATTGCCATCTCTCCGATCTTTGCTTCCAGTGTGAATCAGCTTGTGACGAAGGTCTTTGTTAGTCAGTTTTTTGCCAACTCGATCAAAAACACTTAGACTTCTGGTGGGTGAACCTTCGGCACCCTGGGTTTCCGGGACATCAGATCGGTCACCCTCATATTCTTCTTCCACAGGCTCTTCTGCGTCTTCTTCAGATGGGACATGATCAGTGTTGTCCTCAATATTGTCCTCAGACTCAAAGTTCAGCCTTGTCGGAGTCACATTCTTCTTTTTTGACTTCGACTTGCACTTCCTTTGCCATTTTTTCATTTTTTCGGAACCTTTTTCCAAGTTGTTGACTCTTTCATTCATCGTCTTCAGATAGTTCATGATGTCCTTGTTACTAACATCATCACCACCTTTGTTTCGTCCATTACCATCCTGAGACGGTGTTTTATCACTTTCAGAATTGTCACTCGCCATATCTCCTCCAAATGACGATTTTTGAGGCCCCTCCTTCGGGCGCCAATTGTTGTGGGAGGATTTTAGCACAACAAATTATGAGGCCTCGTGCTGGAATAGCGCCAATAATCAAGGAATCGTACAACCACCCGGAAAGGCTCGTGGTTGAAGATCAATGGCTAGTCGCCCGGGAAGGCACACGACTAGGGTTACCGAAGAACACGGAATGTGGTTCCTCGGAAGGATCGGACTGAATCTACGGGATGAGAGCTCAAGGACCAAATGTTGGCCAGCCAAGAACCCTAATTTGACTGTGTCACACAAGAGTGCACGTGCTCTAGCTACTCAAGGAGTGTAAAGTGTCGAAGAAGATCCCGTAAACTGCCTACATACCACTATTTATAGTGGATCAAGCCCGAATGTAGTTCTTGAATGATATGATTGTTTGTTCATGATGAGTTATCCTCTCTCCAGTGGGATAATGACTGTTATTTCTGATAATAATCGAGTGTGATGTATGAAATCAGGTTACCAAGCAGTTTAGGTAACATAGAATGATTATCTCTTATATTTATCATGATTTTGTATCATTTATCAAGTATATATGACATATATCCTCAAATAACTGAATGTTTATCTGTTTGAGAGTGTTTTTAGATGATATAGACGTGTTCCTAAAAAATAGGGGGCGTGCCTTATCTGTATTGGCAGCCTAATCAGGCTTCCGGCGGAAGCTGGGGGTACCGCCCGGTAGCCTGGCTCCGGTACCCCCTCTGGTAACCCCTATCACGGGAGCTACTCTGGAAGCTCTACTGGATGTCTGGTAATGGTTATAGGTTATCCTCAAGGGGATGCCTTGAGACCCTTAGCCATGTGTTCCCGTGCTGCAGCGTACATGGTAACCCCTAGGGCTACCGTAGGCCTCCGGAAACCTGACAAATTACTCATTCTCTCCATGGACCTGGACCCTAATCCTCTAGTGGGCCTAAATCTAACCCATGCGAGATTTTGGGCACAACAGATTATATACAATCTATAGATACTAACCATATCAACAACAAATCACTGTATGATTCACAATAAATTCATGAAATTTCGAATTTAAAAACAAAATATCAAATCACGATTAAGGCTTACACACATATCAACACATACATAAACATGTAGTACAGATCATGAGATTCAATTTGACTACTCATATGAAAGATTTGGATAACAAAATCACCTTCAAAAGGTCGATTGATTGTGAAGAACACCAAGAACAATTTCCAGAAAAGAAAATCAAAAAAAATCTGACTTTTTTGATTATTTTGATTAATTAAATAAAATCAGCTGCTATTTATATTAAATCAAAATTAATACCCCAAAAATATTTTTAACCCCTAATTAAAATTATTAAACCTTAAAAATAATTTTTATGGGATAAAAATGTAAAATTTTTAATTTTAAACAAATATAATATATATGCCAAAATTTCCCAAAAATTATGAATATTACAAAAATTACAAAATAATGCATCTTTAAATATCCTATCATTTTATAAAAATAATTTTATCAAAAACAAGGCTTCAGATTCAGTATAGGGGCTGGATCCGGAAATTAAAACGCGAAATAATTGTATTCTAAAAATATAAAAATTACAGAAAAATAGAATAAAATAATCTATACTACACAGAAGTCACATAACACGTATGGGATCATTTCCCTATTTAATAAAAATTGTAACGCGTTTAAATGCATTAAAAATAAGCTGCAACACAATAAAATCAATTAAAAACATATTTTAACATAATAAAATACACGAAATTTTCCCGGTCGTTACATCTATTATATAAAGAAAATTTCCCGGACTTTCGGTGGAGCTCTAAAATCACTTGAAACCTATTTATCTAATTTTCTAATTTATCTCAATTTTCAAATATAATATGTGCAATCAAGAAAATAATTGATGTTATTAAAGGCAAGTCTCACCTCAAAATTATATTATAGTTAGAATATAAAAAAACAAGTTCTAACCTTTTTTTCAGAACATTATCTTCCAATTCTAATTGAATCAATTTCACCAGCGTGCAAACCGAAATCAAAGTCAAAGAGAAATTTTAATATTTAAATTTTTATTATTGTTTACGCTTAGTATTTTTATAATATATACAACGAGTGTCGGCCTAAAAAATCGTGAGAAAAAATCGGTATATAAAAAATTTAAATTTTTATTATTGTGTACGCTTAGTATTTTTATAATATATACAACGGGTGTCGGCTTAAAAAATCGTGACACAAAATTAGTATATAGAAAAATATATGAATAATTTATTTTATTTAGTGGAGCTCTGAAATCATTCGAAAGCTATTTATCTAATTTTCTAAATTATCTCAATTTTCAAACATAGAATATGCAATCAAGGAAATAATTGATATTATTAAAGGTAAGTCTCACCTCTAAATTTTATTATAGTTAGGATATTAGAAGCAATACCTTTTTTCTACAATAACATTTCCCAAGAAAATCTCAAAGTCAAAGAATCAAAGTCAAAGAGGATTTTGTTATTTAATTTGTTATTATTTTGTACTCTTAATATTTTTAAATAAAAAATTATGAGACAAAATCAGTATAAAATGAGTAATTTATCTTATTATCTATAAATATTTAATTTATACAATATTATGTTCGTTAATTGTTCCTGATATTTATAGATATATTTTTTGTCGGATTTTTTTATCAAATAATCTTTATTCATAATTTTAAAAATTTGGTATAAGGTCGCCACGAAACGCAACTTAGTTAACTAATTATATCATATTCAAAACAAGAATGCACGATTTATAAGTTAGTATTAATAATTTTCGATTATATCTTTTGACCATCAAATTTGCGGTATGAATAAAGACTACCATACTTCGATAATAATGCTTTTTCGATTATATTTTTAGGAAAGAGATTGATGGCCCTGAGGTCACCCTCACCCTCAGGTACCAATCCTGAGTTAAAACAAAATACATACAAGCAAGGGTTATTACTGTAAATATAGAAGGAAGTGTTACATTATTACAAATGGCCATCAATCATTTTATACTAAAAATGATCTAACCTCATATAGGATCCTTGAGATCAACCTCAAGACCATTATTCTCTTTTAGGAAAAAACGAAGTTCCAAATATTGTACTGTAAAACATTAGTCATATAAAAGATCAATTTGGTCAAGGACTTAAAACCATAAAACCCAAACTTTATATTGACTATGAATCTATTTGGTGAGACTTAAAATAAGTATTTTTAAATTTATTTTCGAGTACAAATTTCATATTTTGATAATTTTTTTATAAAAACATTTAATATATGTTTGAGATTTTATAAAAAAAAAGATCTTATAAATTGTAAAAAAAAAATACCTTTTCAAAAAAATAGAAATGTCTAACTTTATCTTAAAAAAATTGACTTAATTTAGGATAAAGTTTCCTAAACACCCTCGATGTTCTCTCACTCGTACCATGTATCATGTAATATAAAATCTTGAGTTTGAGTGGGAAGAGAATAAAAATTCTAACTTTAGATCTGATAATGGTGAGAGAGAGAAGGCTGAGATAATGGAATCAGGCATGAGTTTAAAGGAGTTTGTAACCAACCTCTTGGCTAACCTCCGAATGGTAACCATTAGTATAAGAACTTTAAAAGAAAAGTTATAGTTGATGAAATCATAAACCGAAGAAAGCATGAAAGACATGACTATAAATGAACTAAAAATGACAAACTGGAATTGTAACAAGTACTGGAAGGATTGAAAGGAAATTACAAGCAATTGAAATAACAGAATTGAAATACAAAACAGATATGAAATGGAAACGTAAAAAACAAGTTTCTTCTTTGATGCCTACTCTAGAAGGAATGATCAGTATATATAACGCTGCACAATTGGGCTCCACTTGGATTGGGCTTGTACTCTAAATTAGTGACTAGCCCAATTCATCATAACATCCCATTCGGCCCAAATATAACCAACTGGTTACAATCCCCTCTCCTTAAAATATCCTTGTCCTCAAGGATGAATACCATTGGAAGAGTATTTTGAAGGTAGCCGCAATCTCCTACTGGATCAAATACCACAATGATAATGCTCAAGTACCAACTAAGGGTCGTCATCTTGAAAAGAGACACCTCAAGCTCCTTACTATTGTCCAATTCCGCACACACCTTTAAGACTCCCTGCACCACCCGCTTGATCTCCATAAACATGTACTGGAACACTTCCTTGCAGTTTTTAGCTAGAAGCATTTCACTCAAAGACTCAGCTTGATCTTTCATGCAGAGTTTGATGGCCTCATTTGAAAAGAGTTCTGTAACTCCCCATTTCTAATAACTTGTGAAATCATTTTTCCCTCATCTTTAGCTTTGCATTCACTACTGATGCTCTTAGATGTTTGTGGAACTTCAAAAACATCATAAACAAACACAAAACTGGAAATTGCTTTACAAGTGTATTACTTGGCTACCTAAATTCATCTGTCTCATTAGTTACGTTTTCTTTCATGGTATCACATAACATGCTAATACTGCTGCTTAAAGAGATCTGTGAAGGAGACCTTGATCCCTTCCACAACTTTCTATACTCTTCTCCTGCTATCTCTTTCACTTGCTCATCTAATATTCTTATCTGTTCCCAATAAGAATTTTTATTTCCAATAGCAGAAACACCATACTGCTTTTCAGAACCCAAGTTCTGATCACTAACTTCTTCACTTGTGTGCTCCTCCACCACACCTAGTGTACTCATGTCAGCCTCCGGACTTTCAGACCTCTCAATTTCAGCACCACCCCTATTCCTAAAATACGACAACTTAAAAGGAACCGGAGGGGCAGAATTCCTCCTCAAAATGTTTCGAGCGCTAGTCTCCCCAATCAAACTCTCATTCCTTTGGACCAAATTTTCAGGAAATTTCAGCTCCCCAACTCTAGGATCACATTACATCCAAGACTCAGTAGCTTGTACTTAAAAGCATATACTTGATAATATAGAGAAGCAATTTCCATTTCCTTCTGATACATAATATCTTCAAAAATCTGTATCGATTCCTCCGCATAACACATTTTTTCCTCTGCTAATCTCTTATAGTGCTCCGCTTCCATTTTCACCTCAGCCTTTTCTCCTTGAAAGCGTAAGATCATTGACAATGCTTCACAAGCTGCAGTAGAAGGAGCTTCTCTTTCTTTATCTAACTCATTGTAAAGCTTCTGAAGAAGTAGTTGTTGAGAAGCAAGTGCTTCTTTAAGGGCTAACATACTTGTTTCTAATATTCTTAAAGGCATGCCACTCTCTGTCACCATACATATGTAACCATCAAAGAGTGCTAGTGTGAAGTCCCACGCAACTGCAATTGCATATCCAAGGCCATAAGTCATGCCCACACGTGCCCATCCACTGAACTCTTCATTGACACACAAACCCAGTTCTACAATTCCATTTTCCTCACCAATCTCACACCATTTTGTATCACCATTATTGTCCACCAATTTTAAAGAGCTGCTAATTTCTAGGACATTCTTCGTGATGTCTTCTCTTTCATCATCTTCACCCTTCAACATACCTTTTCTCTTCTCCTTATTACGAACCTTAATATCAACCTCCAATACCTTGCAGTAGCAACGAAATGCAATTTCAGGAGAAGTGCAACTTGGTGGAATGAATGCAGTGGCAGAAATTTTTAATTCTGGAAATTGGAGCTCCAAAGGGTTGTCATAATTAGCACTAAAACCAACATTAATGCTTGACATGACATGAACTTTTAAAACCAACTGTAAAATGCCATCTTCGATGCTAAAAATAGATGTAGCAAATATACCTCCACCAGGATCAAAGTTATGCCTATTTCTCCCACGAACATTGCCAAACCTCTTGTCCATATTATTAGCAATTGTTGTCGCTCTAGTCTGGTTGAGAATTTGCATCACCCAATCCTCTCCTTTTTGCCTCTGTAAATCAGTAACGCAAGCAGGTACAATGAAAATCCCATCTACATTGTCAACTGGAGTCTCGAAAATTTCTCCCACCTTGTTATTAACCATGACAAGTATTTCTTCCACAATAATCTGATTCTTGCCCCTGTTTATTCTACTAGACAAATCTTTAACAAAATTACTTCTATCACTTCTTATTTCAACTAGTGATTCCAATTCATGTAGTCCCTTGTCAGATTTCATCTCCATACTTTCAACCAACAACCTCTCTTTAAGCAATGATTCCTGAAATTTTGCTCGATCTATTGCCCCTTCAAGAGTTTTAGGAGACTATATTTCCAATGCCTCTCGGATTTCTTCATTCAACCCCACAACAAAGTAATAACAGAGAAGTTTATCTTGAAATTCTCTCCCAAAAGCATTCTCAACTTGGGATATGTTGTCTATAAACACCTCCACATACTCTATGACAGAACTAGAATTTTGAGATTTTGAAAAGATGTTTAGCACAACTGAATTATCAACATTATTTGTCAATTCATCTTCGCACACATTTTCAACAACCAAGTCCGGATTTCTCACAGGACTTTTATCAAACACTTGAAGCTCAGCTGCTACCGCATCTAGAATCAATTCCTTCTGTACTTCAATAGCCTTCTCCTCCAAAGTACTACAATCACCAATAATAGCATCGTCTCCACTAATATGTAACTCTTCATTACTCTCAGGCTTGACCGAAGATAACAACGTAATGGTAGAACAAGGTGTGGTAATTAGATTTGCACGTGCTAAAGCATAATACGGTTGGCCACTGGAAAGAGTGGTGTGACCAGTTAAAGTGAACGGTGGAGTGTACATATAAGGGGTACAAAATTCAGTAGTGTGTGGATGTGGTGGCTCAGCATCATGAAACATGTGTGAAGGATAATAATAAGGATTTACTGTGACATCAGGAGAATGACTATGAGTAGGGCTGAGCAAAACCGATCCGAACCCGAAAAATCGAACCGAAATTTGTTATTTCGGTTTGGTTCGGTTCTAAATATTTTGAAATTCCGGTTATTTCGGTTTTCCGGTTCTGGACCGAAATATATTTCGATTCGGTCCGGTTCTTTTCAAAAAAATTCGGTTCTGGACCGAATAAACCGAAATATTTAAAACACATATTTGCATTTATATATTATATATATAATATTTATTTTACCCAGTAAGTAGTAACCCATACGCGTGTATCTATCATAATACGACCTAATTTGCCAGTCTGACTGTTTGAATTTGTAAATTTATTTTCACTCACAGGCGGGAATTTGCCAAATTACAAGGTACCTGGTCTTTAGCAAGATACCAAAATTCAGTACCCTGTAGCCTATTCTACTGAATAACTGGTCCAAAATGAATTATTATAGTATATCCAGATAACTTTACACTTCACATTACTTTGTGGCTTGTGCCGACTTTAAACTTTATGTTTTCATTTCTTTTTCAATGTCAATATATATACCCTTTTCAACTTCAAGGTGAATTTTGCTTACAGAAATGACAAAATCTAACCAGTGTTGCATTTACTGACAAAGTGCAAGGGTTTTTTAAATTTCGGTCCTGATTGGACCGAACCAAATAACCGAAATATTTCGGTTCGGTCCATGTGCATATTTCGGTTCGGTCCGATTCCCAGAAAAAGTCCTTATTCGGTTTTCGGTTATTTCGGTTCGGTTCGGTTCTGGACCGAACCGACCGAATGTTCAGCCCTAACTATGAGATGAAAGTGGTGGTGGTTCTGGTGGTCTATACTCAACTGGATCGTACCAATTAGGGTTACCCACCGGGTCTTGGAGAAATTGCGTTTGACAACCGCAGGAACATGGAGAAGCAGCTATCACATCCGATGAAGGACATCTCTGATACCACTTGTAACCAACCTCTTGGCTAACCTCCGAATGGTAACCATTAGTATAAGAACTTTCAAGAGAAAAGTTATAGTTGATGGAATCATAAATCGAAGAAAGCATGAAAGACATGATTATAAATGAACTGAAAATGACAAACTGGAATTGTAACAAGTACTGGAAGGACTGAAAGGAAATTACAAGCAATTGAAATAACAAAATTGAAATACAAAACACTAAAACAGATATGAAATGAAAACGTGAAAAACAAGTTTCTTCTTGGATGCCTACTCCAGAAGGAATAAACCAAACCTACTCAGTTAATACCACTCAAAGTGGTGTCTGAGGAGGGTAGATATACGCAGACCATGGGGAGGCTATTACAAATACAGAAATACAAATACAGAAATGAAACTTAATACAAACTAGGAAACTGACGCACACGCAGGAGTCGAACCCGCCAGTACTCCGTAAGGAATGATCAGTATATATAACGCTGCACAATTGGCCCAATTCATCACAACATCCGATTCGGCCCAAATATAACCAACTGGTTACAGAGTTGTTCAAGAAAGAGAAGTCGATCTAATGATGAGAAAGACAAGAACAAGAAGAAGATAAAAATCCAGACTTTAAGACAAGAAACTCAAGAACAAGAAGATATGAGCTTGAGGAGTTGTTCAACCTTAAAAAGAAAGAAGATTTTGTCTGAAGAAGAAGAGGTTGAGGAGAAGAAGAAGAAGATGAAGTATCTGATGATTAAGGACCTTATAGCTAAAAAGGAGGTCCATATGGTTGATTTATTATCATGTTTTAAGCTAAAGAGGTTTCGAAAAAAGGACAAGAGGAGTAAGTGCTGTGTTCGAAAGCCTCCGTTTCTCGGAAACAGTTGTTTGAGTCAGAAGAGCAAGTTTAAGAAGGGAGATGGGGTTAATTTAACAGAACTGCTGTTTAGCAAAGACAGGGATTTTCTCATCACTTACAATGACCGCGGTCGTCCGGTATTATGTTTTTCTGTTATGTTGTTTTCAGTTACTTATGATTCTTGTTTCTTGTTAATGCTCGTATTTGCTATTCATATACGAATTCCAGCTGATTTAGCATATCTATATATGTTTAACCTAGCACAAGCTGATTCAGTGCATCTCCAAGATAAAAGCCTAGCTAAAATAATATATTTAGTGATTTTATGCAACAAAACTATATATGTTCTATAGTTTCAATTTTTTTTTTTTTTAATTAAGTGTAGTCTTTCAACTAAGATTATTTAGTGAACCAACAGTTCTCCTCTGAAGCAATTTGTTCTCAGGGTTTAATTTTTATGATAATTCTTGTACGTTGTTAGGCTAGCAGAAGCTCACTATTGCTTCTTACCATCTACTCCCCTTTATGTCAATTTGCGCTCACTCACATGTATTTTATAAGTAGAGTCTTTCAACTAAGATAATGTAGTCAACGAACAGTTCTACTCCAAAGCAAGCTTTTCTCCCGTAATATTGTTGTACATTACATTGTATTTTTATTTCAGGTCCAGGCCAAGCACCTGGAAGGTAATGTTATTGTCTTACATTTTCTGCCACTTACATTGTTTTTTATTTCAGGTCCAGGCCAAGCACCTGGAAGGTAAGGTTATTGTCTTACATTTTCTGCCACTTGTTCCCTGGTCGTCCAAAGGAGACACTTATCAAACAAATATCTTGCTGGATGTATACCATCTCTTAAAGCCTAAAGGTGGTTTTGAGGTCGTTTTTATAGGAGTTGCGGTCGATAATGTCCCCACCTCCAACCCAGATAAATTATCTGTTGATCATCCTACTCCCAAGGAATGTTTTGAAGATAAATTTTCTATCATGCCATGGACTGCCATCCCCTTCTCCGATGTCAAATCCAGGACATATTGGGAATCAATATTTCCCCTCTCCTGCTTTCTTTATAACGAATCGTCAACCTCTGTTGTCATTGATCCTACAGGCAGGGTTTCACAGTGTGATGCCAACAGTATTTTTTTTTGGTATGGAGCTCGGGCTTATCCTTTCACTGATGAAAGACATTCATGCGTTTTATCTGAAGACGAAGAAGCCCGAAAGCACCCCTCCATTACAGAACTTCTGGCCACTCCTGAACGTAATCATCTCATCAACAATAAGAATCAGGTATACATTTTGTAGTAATCACCAAGCAGTTTGAAATATCCGTTATTCAAAACTTTAGTGTATTGAAGTGATATCTGTTTCCTTAGCGTGCTCTTTTTTGGTTACATTCCCGGATACTTCTTAGTTTTCTTTTTAACAGGTGATACCTCTTCATAAACTTGAAGTTAAGGTCGTAGGGTTGTTCTTTGTTGAAAATCACTACAACTACCTTACAAAAATAATCCAGAGTGCCTATGAAAGTTTGGCTAAAGAAAAAAAAATTTGAAATCGTGCTTGTTCACATTCACGATAGGTATCTTAGGAAGTTTTTAAGTGAGAATTCATACTGGGAAAGCTTCAAAACAATGCCTTGGGCCCTTGGTTGGCACTCCCTTATAAAGACCCAGCTTGCAAGAAGTTGCAGCGGGTTTTCGTTATCCCATCGATGCAACTGGGCCAGGGCCAGATCCTAGGCTTGTGTTTATTGGACCACAAGGAAAGTTCGTTGAACAGTATGGCACTGACATCTTAGTCCATTATGATATTTCAGCATATCCATTATTTGATCATTATTTCAGCATATCCATTATTTGATCATTATTTCAGCATATCCATTATGATATTTCAGCATATCCATTATTTAAAAGATCCCTAGCCTTCCATTTGACATATCCATCATTCTATACTTTAGTCTTATGATGTAAAAATCTGTTCCCTAAGGGAAACATTTTGACATATTCATCATTATATATACTGTAGTCTATTAAACTAATAAATCTTCTCTTTGCACAACATTTTGACATATATTAGTCATTCTATACTTTGGCCTATTGAAGTAAGTATCTGTTAGTTTGCACAACTTTTTGACTTATACATCATTCCATACTTTCATTTACTGATTGAAGTAAGATCTGTTCTCTTTACACGAACTTATGAATTTGAATTGTTGTCTATATGTTCCCGGATACTTATTACTTCTCTTCTTAATAGGCTGTACCGCTCCATAATCTTGAAGATAAGGTCGTAGGCTTGTATTTCTATGAAGATTATCCAAACCACGAACTTACATCAAAAATTCAGAAGGCATATGACCAGTTGGCTCAAGAGGAAAACTTTGAAATCATTTTTGTTTACATTCATGACGCATTTATGACTTTTGGAGATGCAAGTGAAGAATCATACTGGAAAACATTCAAAAAAATGCCTTGGTTGGCACTCCCGTTTAAAGACCCAGTTTGTAAGAAATTGCAGCGGGTTTTCGAATATCCTATGGATGCACTTGGGCCGGGGCCAGACCCTAGCCTTTTGATAATTGGACCACAAGGAAAGTTCGTTGAACGGTATGGCGCTGAAATTCTAAAGGAACATGGCATCTTTGCTTACCCATTCACCCGCACTAGAGTTGCCAAGTTAGAGGTTGAATGTATAAAGAAGTTGAATCTAAACATGTTTTGGGGTCCAAAGACTACACTCGTACAAAAAGATGGGTCTATGGTGAGTTCTTTTTGACATTCTTGTATTTGGTTCTATTCCCACTCAGCTCTTGTTTATGAAAGTTTGTATTTCCTGTGCTTATTGACATTTGTGTTTTACTTTTACAGGTTCTGTTGTCACAACTTACGGGGAAGAGAATAATAGTTATTATCGAGGATGACTGCTACAGTCCAAATGCCAAGTTTTGGCGGATGCTAAGAACAAGGTATCTCCAAGTGAAGGGCACAGAGAATGAGTTTGAAGTTATTCACATCTGTAAAAACAAAATAGCATATTCATATGGTAAGAATATTGCAACTATGTCATGGCTGAGGCATCCCTCTCGGCATCCTTCTTATCGTGCGGGATCTAATGTACGCAGGATCTTAGTTCGCGTTTTCACACAATCTCTTTTAGGTCTTTTTGCTTTTGATCGTGATGGAAGTGTTGTTAGGAGAACCTTGTTTCCATCAATTGAAAAGGGGAATGTGGATTTTCCCTTTGGTGATATGGAGAAAGAGTTCTTGAGAGAACTAGTAGATAGGTTCGAATGGGACTATTGAAAAGCATTGGGATAGGTTCGAATAGTATTATATTTATTAGAATCGTGGCAAAAACTATCCTTCCAACTAGTTAAGCTTATATATTTGGGTACATCCGTTTGTAACTTGTGTTATGTATCTGTTGGTACCAAGATGTTTAAGTTAGAAGCTACTGTAATTTGTTGAAACAATCAGCAAGTAATTAGAGTTATCATATTATTATTGGCTGCTCTATCTAACTTCTTTTAAATATAAATTGATATTGGCTACTAAACTGGTACAAGATAAATTTTACTTTCTAAACTATTTATTGTAGTTGCGTATATGGAACCTTTTGAAGTCTCTGCTGCTAATATGTTTTCATCTTTACTGTTTTGGTCCTGATAGCCAATATGTTCTGCTACTTATCCTCTATCTTCTGGTACATCTTTGGACTCCACATTTCTGGCATTGTGAACTATATTTCTTTAATTATGTGTGTTTTATTTTATTTTTCTTGTAATTTGTATATTTTATTTGGCATATATATACTCCTTAGTTCAAGTGTTGCCATGATACTCTGTCACCATATTTAGCACAAGGCAAAAGGTCACTTTGCCCACCGTACTATTTAAAAATTTCCACTTAGCCTACTGTAGTATCGAAAGGGTCATTGTACTTTCCATTTTTTCTCTTTTTCCCATCGCCGTCAGTCAAGAATTGGTTCCATTAGTTTGACTGTTAAAATGCTGACTGTGATGCACAGTAGTCTGCCACGTGGACGCCACATTAGCACAATCATAATTTTTTTATAAAAAATTATTAAAAACTTTAAAAAATCATTAAACCTTTAAAAAATTAAAAAAATTCGTAATAAATTCATAAAAAATTTAAAATTATAAAAACTTTAAAAAAATTATTAAAATTATAAAAACTTTAAAAAAATCATACAAATTCAAAACAAATCGTAATAAATTCATAAAAATTATAAATTTTTTTATATAATCTTAATTTTAATTAAAAAAAATTCAGGAAAGTGAAAACAAAACCAATCGTGGTGATACAAAATCAAACACAAAGCTTGAAGTATATGAAGATAATATTTGCTTAATTATTAAATATTTAATGGCATACTCAGTGTTTAGACATATCCTGATGCTTATTTAGGAGGTTTCAATGGAAACTCTTTGCATACGTATACATTGAATGCATTCAATAATTCGATATCATAATTTCTGAATGCAGGTCAAAATTGCCAAATGCAGTTTGATGCAATTACAATAATGTCCTTAACTATTTTTCTGTGCAAGAGCATTTATTGACACCTTGATCTTGATTTTAGGTATTCGCACAGTTTTCATCCTTTTACAAAACTTAGAATTACATTAGTCAATGTAATGTTAATTGTATTAATAAATTATTTACGTTTTAATAATTTAATAATTTATGTACAATTATTTTATGATTACAATATCTTAAAATAGGTTAATTTCATATTAATTTTAAAAATATTGTATCCTGTTATTTAAAATTGTAAATAATAATTATTTTGAAAAATATGGAGAGAATAGCTAGTTTACTTCAGAGTGCATATACTAAAAGTTTAAAAAAATTGTTAAAACTTGTGTGAATAAAAGATAAAATTTATTCATTTCAAGATTTCAAAGCCAAAATTCTGGAATTTTTTTAATTCTCGTCTAATTTGTAATACACAATTATTCATTTAATAATTTAACTACATATAAAATTATTTAATAACGATTTTCTATGTTTTGAGAGAAACATCTTAATTTTGTCACTACTTTTTAAAAGTAAGAAACAATAATTAATACGTATGTAAAAATGACGTGGTAATATAGAATATTTTAGTTAGTGTTATTGTTATGAATATAAGGGATTCATTTTCAATATACATTATTATAGCAAATTTAAATGCATCACTTGTCATTTGACAGCCATTTTAGTTACTAATTTTATACATTTAAGCTTTTTCATGTAATATTATTTATTTTGATATTTATTAATTACTTCTATCGTCTATTTAATATAGAAAATATTTTTATTATTAAAATTACTATAATTAATATTTCAACATAAATCAATATTCGTTAACACGATAAATTAATATTTTTAATAAATATTTTTGATCCAACATAAGGGCGATGATATAAATTTAAATTTTAATTAATAGTCTCTATAAATTAAAAAAATTCACATATCCCAATAATATTAATCTATAGAAATTTTATTATAAAATATAAAACATACATACTAATGAAGTAAAACAATTTATTATATTATTGTATTAGTTTATGATATTAGATATTTCAAACTAAAAATTTGTTAAGTATATGACATAACACTATTTAAGATAAATTTAAAATAATTTATTTGTTGTGATTTTAGCTGTTTTAAAACTAACAATATTTAAGAGGTTGTTTATATGAATTTTTATTGCAATTATTATGTAATTAAGGTACCCTATGATTAATACTACTACTCCAGAGTCGAGTACATCCACGCGTAATCAGCAAAGTTGCAGCTATCCGTTTCTCAACATTTAATACATAGAAGGGCTTAAATGTAATTTCAACGAACTGTGTTTAGTAAAAATGAACTGCATTTAGTACCACCCTTGGATATCTGTTGTCTGCCATCCCTTATTTGCAATGACTATTCCAAAATTTCCTAATCACTTTCCTGAAAGATATAATGATCTACCATGTCTGATCTAAACCAAACCAATCGTGGTGATAAAAAATCAAACACAAAGCTTGAAAAAATCGACTATAATTCATCATACCAAGCTAATGAAATCATCAAAATGAACGAACAATCAACCAAATGGAAACCCCCAAATTCATACCCAAGAACCCTAGAATTTCGAATCATCCATATTAGGAAAAGAATGATGAAATTCAGCACATATCTAGACTCCTTAGAACCTCTAGAAGATGAGAGGAAGAAGGGAGGAGGGAACGAGAGAGAGGGAGAGAGAGATGGCAGGAGAGAGATGACAGGAGAGAGAGATGACTGGGGAGATCGAAAGGGAGGGGGGGTTGGGTTGTAATTAGATTAGGTTTTATTTTGGGTTTAATTTGGGGTTTTATTTTGGATTTATTTTGAAGCTGATGTGGCCAACATGGACTGCTGACTAGAATTCCAACTCAGCACTCCGTTAGTCAAGCATACGGAATTTTTTTTCAACAAACGGCGATGGGGAAAAGAGAAAAAAAGAAAAGTACAATGACCACTTCGATAGTACAGTAGGCTAAGTGGAAAATTTTAAATTGTACAGTAGGCAAATTGACCTTTTGCCCATTTAGCACATCATTGGACATGTTCTTATTTATAATCTTATGCATGTATTTGGTAACAACATGGCTTTAAAAATCCATCTGATATTTTGAGATCAAAAGACATGAAGTCTTCCTTCGTAAAATGAGAGAATTGGCTTTAAAACAAATCGTTCTCACCAAATTACAAAAAGAAAGGGTGGATATGAAGTTCTGCTATTATGGTCGTATTATGTTGTGTTTTAGGTTTTTTTTTCTTAATACAACTACTTTCCTGGAAAGTGTTCTGATATTTATATATGAACATATGTTATTAAATTTAAAAAAAAAACACCCATGCAATGTGTTATAAAAAAATTAACTTATTCCGGGAAAAAGTTTCCTAAACACCCTCGATCCCTAAACATCCTTGATGTTCTCTCACTCATACCATGTATCATGTAATATAAAATCTTGAGTTTGAGTGGGAAGAGGATAAAAATCCTAACTTTAGATCTGATAATGGTGAGAGAGAAGGCTGAGATAATGAAATCAGACATGAGCTTAAGGAGTTGTTCAAGAAAGAGAAGTCGATCTAATGATGAGAAAGACAAGAACAACAAGAAGATAAAAATCCAAACTTTAAAACAAGAAACTCAAGAACAAGAAGATATGAGCTTGAGGAGTTGTTCAACCTTAAAAAGAAAGAAGATTTTGTCTGAAGAAGACAAGGTTAATTAGGACAAAAAGAAGATGAAGTGTGTTGACGGAGGAATTTGGTAACAACAAAGTTTGAGGTCTGTCGCCGGAATCAAGATCTATGACGGTGGTTCTTCGCCGGATAAGTCACCGGAGTGTGGTGGCTGTGATAAATTGGGGGCTGAGATTGAGAGGGTTTTTGGTGGTGGCTCGTAGCTCTTCGCCTCCATCCCCCCCAATTTGCCTACGTACCTCTATATTTATAGAGGATCAAGCCCACGTAGTTCTTGGAGAGCAAGAAACCCAATTAGGCTTGGATTGTCGGTCTAGCTTCCGGAATGTTCTACTATGAGGCCTAACCACAAAAGGTCCAAGGCTCATCCAAGATCTCAAGACTTCACAGATAAGGAAACTTCCCCCGTCGAGGACTAGTCCTATCTGCTACCAGCTATTTCTTGATTTCAAGGATGCAGGTATAGCCGTGGTTTACCCCAAGTGCAGAACGCATCCCTGTCCCCCGAATGAGAAGCACCCACCAGATAGCAGGACAGGTGATCCAGAGCTTTTGGGTGCAAAGTGCAGGATTACTCCGAAGTTCCCCAATGAGAGCGCGCCCATTGGCTACAGGAACAGAGCTCCCAAAGCACACACCAGAAAGTCCCCATCTTTCCACCTTAGGGCGCGCCCTTTGTGTCTAAGATGGGTCCTTATATCCAGGCATACCCCTGGAGGCCTTCTGCGACGGACATCCCCCTCCTGAGATACGACAGGAGGGAATTCTTCAACAACTCTTGGAAAACCAGCTTTAGTAGAAATCTTCAACATAATTTTATCACTAAGGGCGCGCCCTCCTTGTAGGGAAGGAGAGGGCGCAGCCTAATTTCTTGTAAAACTAACAAACATCCTTTTTGACTGCTTTTATGTCTCTCAGGGCGCGCCTTCCACGTACGGGAGGTGAGGGCGCGTCCTCCTTTGGAAAATCCTTATCAAAACCCTAACTTATCCTGAAAATCCCCAAATTGAACCCGTATCTGACCCAAATCCATTTTAGAATACCCGAACCGAATTTTGGGCATAACAACTACCCCCCAATTCCATATGAAATCAGAGATGTTATATGGAATTTTTCCTCAAAAAACCCAAAATTTATGTAGCTTTTCTCCTCCAGGGCGCGTCCTTATTCTTCTTATCTTCAAGATTCTATGCGGAGGGCGCGTCCTGAAATTCTTCAATCCACATCTCTAAGATTTTGCATCCATCTATAATTTTGGCTTCTTCGTAGAGGAATAACACAAATACACAACATCTCTAAGCTTACATGAGCTAACTCGGCGTAAGAAACAAGAGATATTATGTACAAGTGTAAACCTCTCACCGGGCTTGCACTAAAGCTAAATATATATATATTTTCAGAGGGCGCGCCTTATGATAATAAGGCGTACGGACCCCTTCAATTGTCATCCACATACACTTCTATGGTCTTCTCAAGTTCGTTTTGCATTGATCAAGCCAAAAGGCATTACAATGTAACAGTATAATCTTCTATCTGTGATGAAAAAGGTGTGCTCCTGATCAGGTGCATACATGGAAATCTGATTATAACCCGAATAAGCGTTCATGAAACTCAAAAGAACATGCCGTGCTGTTGCATCTTCCAACAGACCAATCTGAGGAAGAGGAAAACTATCCTTTGGGCAAGCCTTTGTTTATATCAGTGAAATCTACACAAGTCCTCCATTTCCCATTTAACGAAAACCGAGTTAGCTAACCACTTTGGTAGTAAGACTCTTTAATCAAACCAACGCTTAATACTCTGTCCACATCTTCCTTCAACGCTATAGCTCTCTCTACTTAGAATTCAACTAAGAACCGATCTTCAAAATTTTACTTGAATCTCCAACATCCACCAAAATTGAGATTGTATCTTCTGTCGAATCTGTCTTTTCCACCGGTTGAGGCATTCTTGGATCACTATCAAAATCAAGATTTTGAGGGTCTTCAATCATTGCACCATCCTTGGAGGGCACATCCTCTTTGAGAGGGAAGTCTTCCTCGACAAGAGCATTCACCAAGCCTTCCAATAACATTCTTCTTCCCTTGATCTTTTCACCTTTAATGCTGAGGGCGCGCCCTCTGGGTGGACGCCTCCTCATCCTCTGATTCTTGAATAAAATAGTGAGCCTGAATTCATCCCTTGATGTTGTTCATGATTCCTCCAGAACTTCTTTCAATGAGGGCACGCCCTCCATCCCTTTATTCTCCTGAAACCTTTAATTGCCTTGTGGTAGCACTCCCTTGAATCATGTTGCGATCCCCGAACAGTGCCCACATCATTTGGTGTGGGAAATTTCATAGTAAGATGAAAAATGGAAGTCACTACCTTCATTTCTTTCCACAAGGGGCGCCCTACTAGGGCATTGTGAGCTGAAACCATGAATTCCATCATCCGAGTTACTGAGAGAGAACCTTCTCCAAGAGTTACTAGTAACCTGATTGCACCGAACACTTTCACAACTTCTCCGGAAAAATCATAAATCCATGCATTGTTTGGTGCCATGTCCTTGTCTAGGAATCCCAACTTCTTGTAAGTGTCGCAATACAGAATATTCACCGAACTTCCATTGTATACAAAAACCCGATGCATGTTCTTAGAGCCAATCCATAATTAACCAAGGCATTATTATGAGGGTGGTGCACCCATCTAGCTTCATCTTCAGTGAAAGTGATACCCGCAAACTTCCCTTTAAACAACTTAGGTGATCTTAACTCCAAGTTATTCACATTTGTAAGAGGTCGGTATCTTGCTTCCCTAGTATACCTCTCCATATCATGATTGCTGTCACCTCCCAAGTGGTGTCCACCAAAGATAGTGTGAATACTTCCTTCCTTGACAAACTTTTTCTCTTCAGGCTTGCCATCAACATGGAGGGCGCGCCCTCCATCTCTCTTATCAGGATTCTCCCTATGTTTTTTCGCCTCTCTGACAATCCATTCTGTTAGATATCCTTCCTTGATTAGATCCTCAATTTCGTCCTTTAATTGACGGCACTCATGCGTATTGTGCCCAGAAGACTCATGGAATTCACAGTACTTTCTCTTGTCTTTACTTTGCCAAGAAGAGAGAGGCTCTGGCTTTCTGAAGAATCCTTTATTTTTGTTCACTTCAAAAATATGTTCAATGGAGGCTGCCAGAGGTGTATAACTACCCGGCCTTTGATCATAGGTGTAAGTATCTGGGGGACCCCAATTTCTGCCAGATTCAGTTAAGTTCACCCGATTGGCACTAGTTGCTATCCAGCGAGTTGGACTAGGAGACCTATCCTTCCTCTTTCCGACACTAGCTGCATACACTTCGTTAGCGCCGATTCCGGTACGATATACAGGACTTGTAATCTTCCCCTTAGCATTCCCTGAGCTTCTGTCTTCCGATTTTCTGCCAAAGATTGCTCCACTATCTTAAAGTATTCAGCATGTGCAAAAACATCAACCAACATAGCTGAATCCCTTTCTTGAGGATGCTTCCAGAAATCCGTCTCTACTTGCAAACCAACTATCAAGAAACTCCTAAGTGTCTCATCAGTTGTTCCTCTAACCAAAGCGGATTCTGCATTGAATCTTTTGAAGTAAGATTGAAGACTTTCTCCTTCTTTCTACTCGATGTTGGCCAGAGTTGTAACGGGAGGAGCATACTTCACTGCTGCTTGGAACTTGGCTAAGAACAAATTCCTCATCGTCTCCCAATAGGTAATTACTCCAGATCCAAGCTTTTGAAACCACTGCTAAGCATTTTACCTGAAAATTACTGCCAGCAAATGACATCTCGCCAATTCAGTTACCTGACATCCATCTGGAAACATCCCAAGAATTCCACAGGGTCTGCATTTCCATGAAAATCTTTAGATCATTAGTCATAGCCCTATACCCAGTTAGGAGCTGTGTCTCTCTTACTTATGCTGAAAATGGAGAAGGAGTTTGTGCCGTAGCAGATATCCTTCTTCCATCCAAGTGAGAAAGAAGCCTCTTCAAGTCGACGACATTAGAAATGCCCATACCTGGAATATTTTGAACATTTGGTGGCATAGTTGTTTGAGTACCCTCCAAGGGTGGAGGTTGAACTGTCGTCTGAGCATTTCCTGGAACTCCGGCATAAAGTTGTGTGAGGATTACCTCTTGAGTCTGAGTTTGTTCCTTTTGACCTTGAGCTTGTTGATTTTCTTCAATCTGTGGATTCCCCTAAGGTCATGGATTCCCCTGAGGTCATGGATTCCCTTGAGGCTGTGGATTCCATTGAGAGCCTGTCTGATACTGTTCCCCTAAGTGAGGGCGCGTCCTCGACCTGGACTCACTAGAGGTGCTTGAGGGATCTGATGGATACGAGGTGACCTACCACCAGAGGGCGCGCCCTGATTACGCGGTCGCCCGTTTCCTTGATACAACTCCATTCTTCTATCACCGTCATAACGGTTTCCTCTTCTTCCAGTATTATCATGATGAGGAGCTTGTTCAAGTCCAAGGGGCCGCGACCTGTTGTTAACAGGGGGCGCGCGCTGTGGATCACCATCTTGAGGAAGGGCTCGCTCATGTCCAAGGGGCCTCGACCTGTAATCAGGGGGCGCGCGCTGTGGATTACGGGGCCTCAATTCCAAGTTCTTCTTTTTCTTCTGATGCTCAAGGAGTACCATACTTAGATCTTCATCGTTGACTTTTATCCCCAGGCGTTCTTTCAAACTAGCAAAATCTCTATTTTCCTTAGCAAGCTTCTCTTCATCGAGTTGAGTTCGGGAGGCTGCATCCATCAAATCTAAGAGAATTTCACAAGAAAAAGTTCTGCATCGCATCTTCTACCCGAGGGCGCATCCTCCAGGCATAATCTTGTATTCTCAAAAAAGTTGAAAATTTCAATGAACTAAGACCAGGGAAAGTGTACATGGACTACCCCCCTAGACTAGGAGGTAATTAATTTAGCTTGTAGTCTACTATTCAGACATGCTCTACTTCAATCAACTTCTGGTAGAAAGTGTGCATTCTCCGGTCACGTGCTACTTCAAATCTCATCCCATGAAGGGGCATCTCAAAATGAGGCATCCTATGAATAACATCTCTCGAAGAGGCATCTCACTAGGAGGCATCCAATGAAGGGCATCTCACGAAGAGGCATCTCACAAGGAGGCATCCTATAAAAGGCATCTCACGAAGAGGCATCCCCGTGGGGGTATTCCACTATTCACACAAATTATCCTGAAATACATCAATACTACCCCCCAGCATCAGAATATCATTCCTTAAAGAAGCGTCTCTTAAAGAGGCATCCCAAGAGAGGAATTTTAAGAGAGAGCCGTTGGAGTTGCAGAGGACTATTCCTCACTTGGTGATTAGGCCAAACAATGTCATTCCTACATCCTTAGCTTCATTATCTTCCAACGAAATCTCAAGGAAAGGTTCATTTATGTCCAAGGGGCCTCGACCTGTAATCAGGGGGCACGCGCTGTGGATCATCATCCCGAGGAAGGGCTCGCTCATGTCCAAGGGGCCTCAAACTGTAATCAGGGGGCACGCGCTGTGGATCACGGGGCCTCGATTCCAAGTGTTCCCCTTTCTTTTGGCCAGGAAAACCCCCGCAGGCCTTCTCACCAGGCAAACCCCTGTAGGCCTTCGCACCAGGCAAACCCCTGTAACTTTATACATGCAATAAATATATAGAGCAAAATAATATAGAG
Organism: Kitagawia praeruptora; assembly: GCA_037693485.1. Taxonomy (NCBI): domain Eukaryota; kingdom Viridiplantae; phylum Streptophyta; class Magnoliopsida; order Apiales; family Apiaceae; genus Kitagawia; species Kitagawia praeruptora. The sequence goes on from CM075353.1 coordinate 146,413,575, forward strand.
GTTGTATATTACCTGGAGGCGCGCCCAGTCAGGGGAAGGCGCGCTTCTTAATAGTCTTCTGAGGCATGCTATGCTTGAATTATCAAAACTCACCATTTGCAGCTTTCTCCTTCTAGCAAGGTTCACCTCATCTCGTCGGATTTCACTGAGGGCGCGCCCTGACCTATGTTACTTGAGGGCGCCCTCAGAGGGAGATGCCTCTTGGGAATATCTAACATTCTGGAGGAGGTGTTCTGGGGATGTGGATGTGTTCAACCATCAAATTCTCCTAGAGGTTGGAAATCATCTGAGCCCCGACTACCACCCTCAGGACGCGCCCTGAGAGTCCTTGGAAATTCTCTTTCCTGTAAAAATTCAAGAAGCAAATAACAGGAATTATAACAAAACAAGGGTTACCTTGAGGATGCGTCTTGAAGATGTAGTTATTGTGTACAGGGGTTCTCAACATTGTTCCTTAAGGCAAGGCGCGCCCTGTTGCTTCACTTTCCTTTTGTTGCTTCTTTTTTCTGCTGCTGACTCCGTTTTAATAAATGACGACATCTCTCGTACTTCAACTTATTAATATGTAGTACAAGACGCGCCTAGTTAATTGTATTTTTGTTCCAGAATTTTTCCTTCTCAAGAAAGGACACGCCATCTTTCTTTATCTTCTTTCCTCCTTTCTTGCTTCAGCAAATTAAAATTAGTGCCAAAAACAATGCCCAACATGGACCAACATGTTGGCCTTCTTTTTTTTTTTTTTTTTTTGAAAAACTCCTCGGCTCCTACATGGATTCAACGAAGTATGAGTACCTTGAGGTCACATTATATGAGAATTTTCTTACATAACTAATAATAATAATAATATTAGTAACAATAATAATAATAATAATAATAATAATAATAATAATAATAATAATAATATATTTAAAAATCATGTAATATGCACTATTTATCAAAATATGATTTTCAAAATATTTAAAATATGCACTCTTTTCAAAATATTTTGGAATTGTTTAAAAATAAAAAAATATACTTTATATATACTTTAAAAATAATATATGCAAATAATCTATTCAAAAATATGTATAATATTTCTATACAAATATAAAAAATATGCCCCTTTTTTATAAAAGGGGTTTTACTCAAATATTTTAAATGCAAAATGTAGATATTTTGGTATCATAATTTTTTTTAAAGCATGGCATAATTATCTATATAATTACAAAATTAAAATTAAAAAGAAAAGAAAGTGAGAGAGCTTATCTTTGACTTGGCCGATTGAATCAGAAGTTGAAAATATTGTTGTTGTTTGGTTTGCCTTTATGCTTCTGTTCTTTGTAGCCGTGGGTCCCAGCAACACTCTCTTCATTCAGTCTTTTCTTTGCCTTCTAACTTTGTTCAACCTAAGTGCTTGTACATCACATTGGTTTTCATGCACTCTTCTTGGATGACTGAACTTTAATTCAAACGACGCGCCTTAACTTCACCTCTTATATATAAAAAAAACATGTAATAAAAATTGTATCCTTGTAATATAAGGTAATATTGATCTCTATTTCTCTGTTGCAATTTTGATCAATGAAAACTTTTATGTTTCTCACTTGATGTACCAAAATAATTGATACGAACTCTTCTTGAAATCTTATTGAATGTCGGTGACGTGACATCATCACGTTTAAAATTGTGTCCAGGAAATCGCTTTCTTCAACAATTGCTTAACGTAGAAGTCTTGAATTATATATGGTGATTTTCTTCAAATCTTATCCGAAATTTTACAAAAACCCACATCATAATAGATATCTTTCCTCCTAAGATAATGATCTTGAATAGCCCCTCCTTCTAGCGCCAATTTGTTGACGGAGGAATTTGGTAACAACAAAGTTTGAGGTCTGTCGCCGGAATTAAGATCTATGACGGTGGTTCTTCGCCGGATAAGTCACCGGAGTGTGGTGGCTGTGATAAATTGGGGGCTGAGATTGAGAGGGTTCTTGGTGGTGGCTCGTAGCTCTTCGCCTCCATCCCCCCAATTTGCCTACGTACCTCTATATTTATAGAGGATCAAGCCCACGTAGTTCTTGGAGAGCAAGAAACCCAATTGGGCTTGGATTGTCGGTCTAGCTTCCGGAATGTTCTACTATGAGGCCTAACCACAAAAGGCCCAAGGCTCATCCAAGATCTCAAGACTTCACAGATAAGGAAACTTCCCCCGTCGAGGACTAGTCCTATCTGCTATCAGCTATTTCTTGATTTCAAGGATGCAGGTATAGCCGTGGTTTACCCCAAGTGCAGAACGCATCCCTGTCCCCCGAATGAGAAGCACCCACCAGATAGCAGGACAGGTGATCCAGAGCTTTTGGGTGCAAAGTGCAGGATTACTCCGAAGTTCCCCAATGAGAGCGCGCCCATTGGCTACAGGAACAGAGCTCCCAAAGCACACACCAGAAAGTCCCCATCTTTCCACCTTAGGGCGCGCCCTTTGTGTCTAAGATGGGTCCTTATATCCAGGCATACCCCTGGAGGCCTTCTGCGACGGACATCCCCCTCCTGAGATACGACAGGAGGGAATTCTTCAACAACTCTTGGAAAACCAGCTTTAGTAGAAATCTTCAACATAATTTTATCACTAAGGGCGCACCCTCCTTGTAGGGAAGGAGAGGGCGCAGCCTAATTTCTTGTAAAACTAACAAACATCCTTTTTGACTGCTTTTATGTCTCTCAGGGCGCGCCTTCCACGTACGGGAGGTGAGGGCGCGTCCTCCTTTGGAAAATCCTTATCAAAACCCTAACTTATCCTGAAAATCCCCAAATTGAACCCGTATCTGACCCGAATCCATTTTAGAATACCCGAACCGAATTTTGGGCATAACAAAGTGTATGATGATGAAGGACATTATAGCTAAAAAAGAGGACCATATGGATGATTTATCATGTTTTAAGTTAAAGAGGTTTCGAAAAAAGGACAAGATCAGGAGTAAGTGTTGTGTTCGAAAGCCTCCGTTTCTTGGAACTGGAGTTGTTTGAAGCAGAAGAGCAAGTTTAAGAAGGGAGATATAGGGTTAATTTAACAGAACTGCAGTTGAGCAAAGACAGGGATTTTCTCATCACTTACAATGACCGCGATCTTCCGCTATTATGTTTTTCTGTTTTGTTGTTTTCAGTTATGATTCTTGTTTCTTGTTAATGCTCGTATTTGCGATTCATATATGAATTCCAGCTAATTTAGCATATCTATATATGTTTTTAACCTAGCACAAGTTGATTCAGAGCATCTCCAATAATGCTAGATAAAAGCCTAGCAAAAGTAGTATATTTGTTGAAGTAGCTAAATTATAAATAGTCAAAATTTTGTAGTACTCCAACAATGCTAGCTAACTCACTAGCTATTTTATTATTTTATTATAAACTAATCGAAAAAGTCGCGCTTCGCAACGGTGTTATAATTTTTTCTAAAAAAACTTCAATATATATTTGTCTTATATTATATCATTAATGTTAAATTTTAACAGTTAACACGATCCTCTTCTCCATTGTATAATAGTATTGATTGATATTGACGAGCATCAGTGTGAACCAAAAACAGGGACAAGAAAAGGGGAGGGGAGGGTTGTGGAGAAGAAAATGCGAAGATAAATAATAAAATTTTGAGATGGCGATGGCTGATGGCAGCAAGCTAGAGAAAGATAGCCAGGAAATTGAATCTGGCTAGAAGTATGAAGAGCCAATTCAGCCTGTTGGAATGCTGCCCTGGCTACTTGACTCGCTAAATTTGGAATATAATTGAGTTAGAGAGCCTGTTGGAGTTTCTCTCACCTCTTTATCGCCAATTGCAGACATCAAACACATGTTTTAGGTATGAGTGTAGAACGAAGGAGGTATCAAACTTTTACGTTATCTCGATTTTATGTACCCAGGATAGCAACTCTGGAAGTTTTAATAAGAATAAGGGTATGATGTCTAACTACAAAAGTTTGTACCAGTTTGTTACAGATGGTTTAGGCTCTCAAATGATGGGATTGCTTATTAAAGACATTGAAGTTCTTGGCATGACATTTCTACATCCGGTCATTAAATCCAGTGAATTTGGCCTGATCGTAGAAGAGTGTACTACACTCACAGGGAAATGTGTGTGGCCATCAACCTCTTCTTTCTCAAAATCTTCATATCTCTCTCTGTCTATCAAACTATAAACTCCTACAACAGATCAGATCACACGAAAGCAAGATATCAAAATCTCTCTTAATTTTTCTAAAAACTGAAAATTTGCATTAAGGGCTCAGAGTTTAAAGCTTAGGCCCTGGAGGCTTAATTAGATTTAACTCAAGCTTTCTTTAAACCCATCAACCGTTTTTAACCTCGCGCTACTAAAGTCTCAGTAATTTCTATCAGTTTTGTATCAGCCTAGCAGATATGGCAGCCAACAGGAGGAGCTCTACTGCTACGTACATTCCCATTAGAAGGTCAATCCATTCCATAGTTTTTATATCCTGTAATTTTATACTTTGATATATTTGCTGAAGTTCTTTTAAATTATACTATATGATCAACTTATCTGATCAACTTTCTACTACGATACGTTTTTTTTTAAATTACTACAAATATTCATAGATATTAAATATTAATGTGACCATATGAAGTAATCATAGTTACAAATTTTAGTAACAGAATCCGCAGTCACCAATTACATGTTACGTAACAGAATCCGGTTGTGTACTAAACACAAGGGAGTAGTTATCATGAGACAGTTGCTAATGGAAACATAAAACTTGAGCATTAACAGATATTACCGACTGACTTAATGTCAACACGTAATGTCAATTCAAGTCAAAAAAGAAAAATTAAGATTTAAATACATCTCCACACCTGGTGGTATTCAAGAACGAAACGACCAAGGATCCCATTGAAACCAATCTTCTAGTTTCCTCACCTCCTCCTTCAAACCACCTGAATAAAAGGGAAAACTCATATTTTTCCTGTTAATTGATGGAGATAATGTTTTCCTTACAACCGTTCCATCACGATCAAAAGCAAAAACTCCAACACCTTTTGCAAAAAAACAATCTCCAAAACTGCTTTTTTTATTTCTTACAGAAAATCCACCTCCAGACCTGCATCCCTCATATCTTCCACAAAGTGCAGGAAGCCTCAGCCATGACATAGTTGCAATATTATTACCATACGAGTATCCTTCTCCTCTACAAATGTGAATCACTTCAAATTCATCATTTGTGTCCTTCATTTGGAGACACATTGTTCTTAGCATCCGCCAAAACTTGGCATCTAGACGATACAGACCCTCCTCAACGACAAGTATGATTCTCTTCCCCACAAGCTGGGACAACTGAACCTGTAAAGTCAAATACGAATGTCAAAAACCAGAGTGAAATTCAAACTTATGAACAAAGGTGGAGACAGTCGTCATAAATCCAAGCACGAGAACGTCAAAAGAACTCACTGTGGAACCTTCTTTTCGTATGAGAGAGATGTTTGAACCCCAGAACATATTAAGCTTCAATTCCTTCATCTTTTTGGCCTCTAACTCGGCAACTCTTTTCCGAGTAAATGGATAAGCTGAGATACCATAATGCCGCAAGATGTCAGCGGCACACTGTTCAATAAATTTTCCTTGCGGTCCTATAATTGTAAGTCTACCCCCACCCTCTGCATCCTTAGGATAACAAAAGACATTCTGCAACCTCTTACAAACTGGGTCTTTAAACGGGAGTGCCAACCAAGGCACTTTTCCAAAATTTTGCCAGTATGATTTTTCACTTGTATGATTAAAGTTGATTTGTGCATCGTGAATGTAAACAAACACAATTTCAAAGTTTCCCTCTTTAGCCAACTGTTTGTACGCTTCCTGAATTGTTGATGTAAGATCATCTTCATAATCTTCATAAAAATACAAGCCTACGACTTTATCTTCAAGATGATGAAGAGGTACCACCTATTGAGAAGAGAATTAGTAAGAAATGTCCACAACACATAGACGACAACATTGAACATGCAAATGTTACAAATATTTCTATTTAGACTAAATGTAAAATAATTGATATGCTAAAATGCTGTGTTCATTACACTTCATGACGCTACGAAATTTATACCTGATTATCCTTGTTTATAAGAAAATCACGTTCAGGAGAGGCCAGGAGTTTGGTAATGGAAGGACGTTCCCAGGCTTCAGTGTCTTCAGACGCAATGCATTTGAATCTTTCATCGGTGAAAGGATAAGCACGAGCTCCATAGGAAGAAAAAACATTGTCGGCATGACATAGCAAAACCTTGCCTGTAGGATCAATGACAAATGAGATTGAACGGTAGTCAGTAAGAGTACCAGATATTGGAAATATACTTTCCCAATCACTACAAGAAAAACTGAAACAGACAACACTTATCAGACAACGGTCGGCAGTAAAAGCATTGTTTGAAAGTTTCACACAACGGTTTTTTGTTTTGCAAAATCTGTCTGTTGTCTGAAAGAACTTCCACAACGGTTTCTAAAACCATTGTCTATTCGAAGGAGTAAAACAGAGGCTTTACACAACGGAATTATAAAACCGTTGTCTGAAGAAAGGGCAGACAAGTGTTTCATAAACCGTTGTTAAAAACAGACAAGTGTTTTTGTATTGTTGTTACTTAAATGGATGTCACACAACAGTTTGAATAAACACTTGTCTGATTCTAACAACGGTTTACAAAACCATTGTCTGAAGAAATTCAGACAATGGTTTTGTAAACCGTTGTTAGAATCAGACAAGTGTTTTACTTGTATGTGGACTATACTTAATTCACACAACAGTTTCTGCATACCGTTGTCCAATTGAAATCTTAGAGACAATGGTTTTTGGCTGTTAAATATGTTGCTGTCACACAATTGTTTAGCTTACATAAACCGTTGTCTGATAGTCAAAAAATTTTAAAAAAATAATATAAAGAAGTAAACCCCCTGCCAAAGTTTCAAATGCAAAACCAATCAATACTGCATACATTAACACTAATTCACAAGAACATTCTGTAGTTTGAAATTTCAAAGGCAAAACCAAACAACCATATAGCAGCCAACCATTCAAAGTACATAAATAAAATTACATCAAGAAAGTAAAATTTGTTCATCAACATCTCGCATGTAACTATAGTCATCCTCCTCAAGGAAATCAACATCCGGTAAATTAGGCACAAAACACTCATTCTCAAGTTGTACCTCTACGGATCCCTCATCTTCTTCATCATTAACTTCATAGTAGTTCTTCTCGGGTAATTTTAACACCACAGACCATAATTTCTCAAGGGGATCGTCTATGTAACATACTTGCTTGACATGTTTAGCTAACACAAATGGTTCGTTTAAAAACCCCAACCTATTCAAATTAACCAATACATACCCCAAGTCATCTACCTTAGTCCCTCTGTTCAAATCTACCCATTTGCACCGAAAAATAGGGATCCTAAAGTTTTCATAATCCAGCTCCCATATACTTGTTATAACTCCATAAAATAGTTGTGAAGCATGCTCAATATTTTTATCCTTACCCTCCACAATCATTGTATCGGCTTGTACACAGACGCCGCTATATTGAACTTGACGCGTGTCATCCCGATCTTTAGTACTGAACGTAACCCCGTTCACTTTGTAGCCACTGAATGTGGGGACATCCTTGTTAGGCCCATCTGCAATCCATCTTAGCTCCACCGGTACCTCTTCTCCAGCATTTAAATCCAAATCAATCTGCCAAAAAATTGTTGATTCATGTCAGCTATTTTTATCAGAAAAATGCATTAATTTTTAACAAAAATGCACATAATACCTTCTCTTTGAACCAATTTGGGAATGTGTCATTTTGCTTGTTTTTTAGCCATATTGCATCATTTTCATGTTCCGGAAATTTGGACATCAAGAATGACATGTGTTCGCTGCAGAAAATTATTAATGTCAAAAAGGTGCAGAAAATGAAAGACATAATGAATAAACAATTCTTGACTTACTCAAAAAATGGCATAACTGCAGTAGTATTTTGTAGGACGCATAAGTGTGCTGCGTGCAAATCAGTGTTGCTCGGGGTGATGATGGTTGCACCAGATAATGGCCTCGAAGTGGTGTCTTGCATATGCCCACCATTTTTGGGCACCCCAATAGTCCTTTCTTCATGATCAACCAAACACTCAACTGCCTCCTCTGCGATATATGCCTCTGCAATGCAGCCTTCCGCACGAGCCCGATTTCTTATATATCCCTTGAATGTCTTCATATATCTCTCAAACGGGTACATCCACCTAAGAAAAATTGGTCCGCAAAGCTCCACTTCTCTTACAATATGAACCGATAGATGAAACATTACATCAAACAACGAAGGAGGGAAGTATTTTTCTAGGTGACACAAAGTTTCTACTAATTGTGATTGCATTTTCTCCAACTTATCGACCTCTATAACTTTACTGCATATTGCTTTGAAAAAGAGACAAAACCGAATGACAGTGTTCCTTACCTTTTTTTCCAGTGAGGACCGAATTGCAATCGGGAGCAAGTGATGCAAAATCATATGACAATCGTGAGATTTCATTCCAGTAAGTCGGAGAGTTTCCATTGATACAAGCCTCCTAATGTTAGAACAAAAACCATCAGGCAGCTTCATTCCAAGAAAGGAGGAGCAAACAACTTTTTTTTCAACATGAGTTAAGTTCCAAGACGCTAATGGTAACTTCTCCTTTTTCCCCGGTTTTTTTGGCCTTAGCTCTGTTCTGATTCCCATTTCAGCCATGTCAAGACGGACAGCTTCCTTATCTTTTGTCTTCTTTGGGATATTAAGCAATGTACCAAGTAAAGCTTCACATATGTTTTTCTCCATGTGCATCACATCAAGAACATGTCTAACAGGCAAAAACTTCCAATACTCAAGATCGAAAAATATAGATACCTTCTTCCAAATAGGTCTGTCATCGCCCTTTTTAAATCGAGGCTGCTGTTGTGTCTTACCAAACACATGGCCCTTTAAATGTTGTGTTCTTTTAAGCACCTCCTCTCCGGTTAATGGAACTGGGGCTGTTTCATTTTCCACGGTGTTATCAAACTCCTTTTTCTGCCGGCGATATGGATGAAAAGGTGGAAGCCACCTCCGATGCCTCATGACCACACACTTACGGTAATTTTTCAACCTTGTAGCTTTTGTATTATCAACACAAACTGAACACCCATTATACCCTTTGACAATGTTGCCCGACAAGTTACTATAGGCTGGATAATCACTGATTGTCCACAACAAAATACCTCTAAGCAAAAAGTACTCCTTTTTATATGCATCATAAACTTGTTTCCCTACCCATAGCTTTTGTAGATCTTCGATAAGCGGTTGAAGAAACACATCAATATCATTACCAGGTTCCTTTGGCCCCGATATCAATAAACAGAGCATAATATACTTTCTTTTCATACAAAGCCACGGTGGAAGATTGTATATTGTCATCAAAACTGGCCAACAAGAGTAATCTATATTTGTGCTGTGAAAAGGATTAAATCCATCCGAGGATAACGCTAACCTTAGGTTTCTTGAATCTGAAGAAAATTCTGGCCACTTTGCATCAACTTCTTTCCATGTTTTTGAATCTGCTGGATGTCTTAATTTATCATCCCTGATTCTTTCTGTGTCATGCCAAGTCAAGTCCTTGGCTGTTTGAGGCGAACTGAATAAAGTCCTCAAGCGTGGTATCAATGGAAAATACCACAAGACCTTCGCGGGAACACCTTGTAATTCATCTCCTTTTTTGTTCAACTTCCACCTAGAGGCTTTACAAATACGGCAACTTGTGTCATCTTCATCCCTCTCGCCACGGTATAATAGACAATCATTCGGACACACGTGAATTTTCTCATACTCCATCCCTAAAACACACAAGCTTTTCTTCGCTTCACTGAATGATGAAGGAAAAGTGTTTCCTTTCGGGAGCATGGACCCAACCAAGAGTAGCATTTCAGAGAAGCCACAATCGGATATTTGATGTTTTGATTTCAGATTGTAAAATTTCACTAAAGCCATCATCTTGGTAAATTCTTCGCATCCCGGATATAGGGGTTCATGTTCATATTGAACATGGTTAAATAAATCCGAGGAATCTAGGGAAGCATCATCTTCACTATCTGCATTCTCTGTATCCATCGGAATTTGATCCACTGTTTCTGAACTGTTGGTCTTTTCAGCGGTGACCGGACTTTCTTCTGCATCCATTTCTCCATGCCAAATCCAACATGTGTAGGTCGGATCGATACCATGTTGGAAAAGATGATTTTTGACAACTCGAGCTGACCACGATTTACTGTGTGCACATCTCATACACGGACAACTAATTTTGTTTTCATCATATCCGTTCTCAAATGCAAACAACAGTAATTCATCAACTCCGTCCGCAAACTTTCTTGTTCTTCTATCAGCCTTTACCCACGATCGATTCATCCTTTAAGTAAAATAACATTAAGTCAGATCAAATGATATTCTTAGCAAGCAAAAGCAAGCCAGTACTAAGCATATATAAAATAGAGCAATAATAAGCATATACGTGTTTGGATTAATAAGCAAGGCAGGCTCATAATGTACACCAAACAGCAACTGCACTTAGCAACAAAATGAAAGCAACTGCCTCTCAGTTTACAGAGGCAATACTATGTGTGAAAGTGCGGACTTAGCAACAAAATCAATTAATAAAACAGTTAAGATATTTCATAAGTTTATCTCAGTTCCTATATACTCCAAAACTGTACAATCTATTTAGGTACAAAATCAACAAATCTCAATAAAATTGTAGGAGCAACTTTTATCAAGGAAGAGGCTATGCCTAAATTATTAAAAGTTTTAACAAACAAAAGTTTCGCCTTTTAGTATCATCCAGACATCAACGATGGGCAATGTCAATTTTACCAAAACACTGAAAAGAACCAATTGTGTACACACCCATCGTAAACAATCAGAAGGTTCCACAAACACAATGTTGGGCTTTTTATTATCATCTATGCTGAACAAAATTCCACCAAAACATTGAAAACAACCAATTGCGAAAGCAAATGAAAAGTACATACCCTTCCTTTTTGGTTAAGAATGAGAAGAACAATGACAATTTCACCTAAAAAATAGATGGAACTGAAAATGGATCCTAGTGTACAAAACAGAAATCTAGAGGAAAGAGATTATTACAAAACTTCACCAAGATTAGTTCTGAAATAAACTCAAAATGAGCAATAATAAGCTAAATTAAAAGCTTTTATCAGAAGTGTTAGCATACAAGTGTTAACAGTAAAGATTTGTCCATAGACATTGTTGTTGCAAATACATATGAAAAAAACAGTGGCTACTAGTTGAATCAGCATTACTTTCCTACATTCATCAGATATAAACAACATAACAACACCAAAGCGAAACATACAGTACTATAGGAACCTAATTCGAAGGCAATGAAGCTTAATTCGAGACAGGGAGATGTGGTACCTGAAGATGTATACAAACACAAATCGGGAAAGAGAGAGACAGAGAGATGAAATTTTGGGGGGGGGGAGAATTTGGGGGGCGGGAGTGAAATTTTGGGAGAGATGAAATTTGGGGGGGGAGAATTTGGGAGGCGGCGATTTCTAATTTGGGAGGCGGGGAGTGAAATTTAGGGATAGCATAGTTTCTAATTATCTTAAGTCATGTTAGATGCAAATGTTAATATCTAATGACTTGAGTGATGTGTACAAAAAATTAGAAAAAAACAAATCATTCTTGTACGTGTTTATGATATAAATCCGCCAAAAGTACTACTCGCTCTAACAAGTGTCGTACCGATTGAATATAATCTATTTTTTAAAAAATATTTTTCGATGATCCAACCGTACGAATGATGTTATATACTGATTTTAGTGATGTGTACAAAAAATTAGAAAAAAAGAATCATTCTTTTACGTGTTTATCATATAAATCCGCCAAAAGTACTACTCGCTCTAACAAGTGTGGTACCGATTGAACAAGATCTATTTTTTTAAAAATATTTTTCGATAATCCAACCGTACGGATGATGTTATATACTGATTTTAGTGATGTGTACAAAAAATTAGAAAAAAAGGAATCATTCTTGTATGATATTTTAATGGTCAACTGTCAAAGTACTACTTGGTCAAACTAGTTTGATTTTGGAATAATATTTTTTTTAAATTTTCTTTTCCACGATCCAACCGTACGAATGTTAATATCTAATGACTTGAGTGATGTGTACAAAAAATTAGAAAAAAACAAATCATTCTTGTACGTGTTTATCATATAAATCCGCCAAAAGTACTACTCGCTCTAACAAGTGTGGTACCGATTGAACAAGATCTATTTTTTTAAAAATATTTTTCGATGATCCAACCGTACGGATGATGTTATATACTGATTTTAGTGATGTGTACAAAAAATTAGAAAAAAAGGAATCATTCTTGTATGATATTTTAATGGTCAACTGTCAAAGTACTACTTGGTCAAACTAGTTTGATTTTGGAATAATATTTTTTTTTAAATTTTCTTTTCCACGATCCAACCGTACGAATGTTAATATCTAATGACTTGAGTGATGTGTACAAAAAATTAGAAAAAAACAAATCATTCTTGTACGTGTTTATCATATAAATCCGCCAAAAGTACTACTCGCTCTAACAAGTGTGGTACCGATTGAACAAGATCTATTTTTTTAAAAATATTTTTCGATGATCCAACCGTACGAATGATGTTATATACTGATTTTAGTGATGTGTACAAAAAATTAGAAAAAAAGAATCATTCTTTTACGTGTTTATCATATAAATCCGCCAAAAGTACTACTCGCTCTAACAAGTGTGGTACCGATTGAACAAGATCTATTTTTTTAAAAATATTTTTCGATGATCCAACCGTACGGATGATGTTATATACTGATTTTAGTGATGTGTACAAAAAATTAGAAAAAAAGGAATCATTCTTGTATGATATTTTAATGGTCAACTGTCAAAGTACTACTTGGTCAAACTAGTTTGATTTTGGAATAATATTTTTTTTAAATTTTCTTTTCCACGATCCAACCGTACGAATGTTAATATCTAATGACTTGAGTGATGTGTACAAAAAATTAGAAAAAAACAAATCATTCTTGTACGTGTTTATCATATAAATCCGCCAAAAGTACTACTCGCTCTAACAAGTGTGGTACCGATTGAACAAGATCTATTTTTTTAAAAATATTTTTCGATGATCCAAGCCACGCCCTCTAAGAAGGGACTATGGAATAGCATCTTTCTAAGAATTGATTATTTATATAATTGCATACAATATCTTTTTAAGAAATCAATCAAATTTGTTAAATTTTTGGTATTGTCATTTTAAATTAAATAAGATGCCGTATACGAAGTACGGGCAAAATGCTAGTATATTTAATAAATATTCATAATTTATCACATATACTTCAAATCTTATGATAATCTGTATCTATCAATTTATTTTTAATATTATCTTATTTAATATTATCTATCAATCTGTATCTATCACTCCCGGGTTTAATCATCTAGGTCACTCTCTCATTTCCCAAAACACAATTCACTTTCTTCCCCCCCAAATTTCCCCCCAATTCACTCTCGTCTCCATCGCCGGTGATTTAAAAAACCCTCATTCCCCAAATTTTCTCCGTCTCCGTATCCGTCTCCGTCTCCGTCTCCATCATCGGTACACACCTCTCTCTCACTCTCTCTCTCACTATCTCTCTCACTCTCTTTCTCACCGTCTCTCTTAGATCTGATGTGCATGTGCATCTCACATCAGATCTAATATTATCTTGTTTACATATGTATATATATATAGCATACATGATTAGAATATTTATATCAAATATAAAACTAAAACTTGAGAAGTCTTTCTCTATCAGACTTTATAAATAAAGTCTATCGGTCGATCAGTAACATGCATTAGTATGCAATCCCTGTGTTGAACTGAAATTGATGGTAAATAATCTAATATAACAGTATACCGGACGATTGCGATCATTGTATGTGATGAGAAAATCCCTGTTTTTGGTGAAGAGAAGGTCTGATAAATTAAGTGTTTTCCCCTTGAATTGTCGGGCCTGATTCTCTCTTTGCATGCATTCGAGGTAGCGAGGATCATTATGAAAATAAGATTTAGTCTTGTTCTTCTTTTTATGGCTTAAAAACCTTCCAAACCTCATATCGAATAACTTATCCATGTCTCTCTTCCTCTTCTTTTTATTCTTCTTCTTTTTTTCATGTGTAGGCTGTTGCTTCCTCTTTTTGTTCTTCCCCTTTTCATCATCTTCAGATTGAATCTTTTTGCTTTTTAGGGTTGAACAACTCTTCAAACTCATATCTGACTTCGTAAAAATTTCCCTCATTGTTTCGCTCTAGCTTTTCAGGGTTTCTTCGCTTCTCTTCAAAGTTTTTTGATTTTTATTTTCAAATCAATTCAGTTTTTTAGCTTTGGCCCCGTTAAAAATCATAACTTTATTTGGAATGGGTTTTTGGTTTTCGGTTGTCAATCGATCGATTCAATAAAACGAGTCATTATTTTATTAAATAATAAATGAATAATTAAACATTTTAAATTTTAAAATACCTTATTTAAAAATCAATTGTGGATTTTCACAATTTTATTCTTATTTATAAGTTTTATAATATTTGACAAACTATTCGAGTAAGTTGTGTTTGACAAATCCCCTCTCCGTCTAGTTGATTTAAATCAATTAAAGACCAATTATTAACTAGGAAGGCCGAAAGCTAGTAGTACTAAATTGGATATCAATAATTGTTATAAAATAATGTGTCATTGTTTTGATGGGTTATAATTGGATGACGTGATCAAAATTACACGTCATTTTGTAACAATTTTTGGTACCCAATGATACCTCTAGCATTTTTTATTTTTTTTACAAAGCATTTTTCATTATTAATTTGAAAGAATGTTATCATTGTGCCATCTAATTATTAATGATCGATTAAATAAAGGAATATATGAGATTCTTTTAAAACTTTCCGGAGAAAATTTGATCCTTTGATCAATTGGGCACACAAAACCTTAGAGCTATTTAATATTTCTATTTGGGCTATAAAATTATAAGTATTTATTCAGATTTTTTATTATATTATTAAAATCAAAATATTAAAAAAAAATTGTTACCATTTTTGGTATAATATATACTACTATTTTTCGATATAGTAATTAATTTGCATTGTTCTATTATTTTATTTAATTAATTACCTTACTTAATTGTTATTAATTATTCACATTTAATAACTTTATTTACAAATATGCATAATAAATTAAATACTAAATTTTAAGTATCTTTTATTATTTTATTTTCTTTACTTGGGTCAAAATAAAATATAAATACATATTTAGATCCTTATTAGTTTAGCAATTTTTTAGGAATCTTATTTTTTAAAATTCTTTATTACGGATCCAACTATTTTAAAACAATTTTAACTACAATACATATGACTATTTTACTTAAACACATCTCTAAATTTATTTAATATATATCCTAGTTTGATAGATATAATTTGTTTGAAAAATTATTATAATAAAAAAATATTAATAATAACATGTGCATCGTACAGAAAATAAATAAATTATTAGGATAAAAGTATAAATAGTACTCATAGTTATGCGAAGCTATGTAAAAAGGACCAGAGTACTTCATGCACTGTTTACTTATCTAGTACTCCCTCTTTATCGAAATATTTTTCTAGTTTTGACTTTGAACACTGTTCATTGTAATCTATTCATTATTAATTTACACCTAATCTATAAGACCAAATATAATCATGAGTGATTTTGTTGAATTCGTATTTGTTAGTACTTTAATACATTGAATTTTTTTAACTAAAAATAATATAAAATTAAAGATATAAACGATTAAAATTGTGTATTGGCAAACGTGTCATAAGTAAATTGAAAAAGTATTGTATTTTGAGACACAAAGAGTAATCTATATACACATGTCAGTTGTCGGGCCCACTTTGAATAACGGCTGGAGATTGCTCATTGCAGAACATATATCTTCTTGTTGTCAAAGCTTGGGTATGTTCCCCTCCGCCTCATGTCATGCAGAGTAATAGTGTTAATATTAACGATATTTATAAAGGCTCCCGGTCACCTGCAAATGTTTGTTAAATTAGTGTTTGGCAACATACGATTTTATAACCGTTGGATCAACAATCCAACGCTTCTGATTTAAAAAAAAATTGTATCGTACCGCAGAAAGTTTCTGCGGTACTACGATACTACCGCAGAAAGTTTCTGCGGTACCGATAAATTATGAAAATGACACATCAAAAGAGTACTGTACATACGTACCCACTTCGATGGTTTTTGAACTAAACCAAAGAAAAAAAAAGAAATAAATAAATAAATAAAAGCACTAAAGTATCGTACACATTACTATAATACCAAAATGCCTCCAGATAAAAAATCTACTGTACACACTACTATTTAACACTACTATTTAAAAATATTTTTAATGATATTAAAAAGTATTTTAAATGATCGAAATGAATTAAAAAAAGAAAGAAAGAAAACTTTATTAAAAAATTGGAAGTGGAGCAGCCCACTTCGATGGTTTTCAAAATGCAACAGTGTGAAAAGAGGGAGAAAAAAAAATGGCTGGTACCGCATAAAGTTTATGCGGTACGAGAAGGAGAGGCATTTTGGTAATTTGCCCGTACCGCAGAAAGTTTATGCGGTACGGTACGAATTTTTTTTAAATCAGGACCGTTGAATAATTGATCCAACGGTTATAAAACCGTATGTTACCAAACAATACTTTGGCAACCGTTTGCAGTAGACCGCGCCCCATTTATAAAAGATCTGTAAAACCAGATAATTTTAGTAAAATGTAACACACAAAACCAAATTTACAAAATAGCGAAACGGATAATTATAATATACTAGCTTATAGCCCGTGCAAAGCACGGGTTACTTTTAATTTTTTATAATTTATTTATAATATAATATAATATTATAAATATTAGTTTAAATATGTTATTGATTCGAAACTTATATCTTTATATATATAATAATTTTTAGTATTAAATATAAATTAATATGTTATTGGCGGGAATCGAACCTTGAACCTCTGCATATAATAACTTTTAGTATTGTTATATCTAACGGTCATGATCTATTTGAATTGCTGATCTAACGGTGATAAATGAGGGATAACAAAAAATGAGGATAACCAAAAAAAGGGTAACCAACTACAAATTATATCCCTTTTGCTTATTATTTTAGGGCTTTTTTTGATAAATAAATTGCTAAAAGTAATTTTTTACAATTTTACTTTTATTAAGAAAAACTATTTGTAAATTTATCATTTTAATTACAATTATACCAATTATTTTTTTAAATTGCAAAAATACGGGAATTGTGGGAGTAGCTTTGTGATTCACTTTTCACGCGTTTACCATTTTTCTGTGTTGCTTCGTTGTTACACGCGCTCTTCTCGAGCTCTAAATAGTCCGGGAAGTTACATTTTTTTATATAAAATGTTAATTAAATTTATTTTTAATTCAAGTAAAATTATGGCTAAAATTATGGCTAAAATATAGGGTTGAACCAAACAACCAAACTACCAATTATCCCCTAATTTACTTATTATATATTAGTATAGATATAGGTTTTTTTATTTTTACAGCATGATATCAATGCCTACGAACAACGCGTTTTCAATGATACGCGTGTTTATTTTGAACCCGTGCAAAGCACGGATTACTTTTAATTTTTTATAATTTATTTATAATATAATATTATAAATATTAATTTAAATATGTTATTGATTCGAATATTGCATCTTTATATATATTAATTTTTAGTGTTAAATATAAATTAATTTGTTATTGACGGGAATCGAACTTTGAGCCTCTGCATATAACAACTTTTAGTATTGTTATATCTAATGGTCATGATCTATTTGAGTTGCTGATCTAACGGTGATAAATGAGGGATAACCAAAAATGGAGATAACCAAAAAAAGGATAACCAACTACAAATTATACCTCCTTTTGCTTATTATAATATAGTATAGATTCTTCAGGAGATGCATTTATCTGAAAATTTTATTACACATAAAGAAAAATTATCACACTATTACAAGATATAATAATGGGAAAAAAAAACCCTGCTTCAGAATGAGGGAAAAAACAAAAAAGTGAGTAGCAAGGGGTCTCCATTGGACTTTAGTTTAATTACAAATAATTTATAAACTGAAAATGGGATAAATGGACCTGAGTTAGGACAAAATATCAAATGTAATTATGAAGAGTATTTGAATTAATTTTTTAATGTTTTCCCATTAAAAATGATCATTTGATTGTGTGTAAATGATATCAAATGATAATTTATAGTACTGGTGTATTTTGTATGTTGTCTTTCTTTGGAATAGGAGTAGAAAGAAAGGGAAAAAGAGTAGTCATCCACCATTTATGTCAGACTCTAAATTGTTGAGGGCTTTAGGTATGTCAGATTTTTTTACCTTTTGTAACACTGTTTGCAAATGGTAAAATGCATGCTTTGTTTGCTTGTTAGTTTCAACTCATTCTCATAGATAGGGGTTTTGATTTCTGAATATGATTTGTCTTACTAGTTCTTTTCATTGGAAAGGTTAGGGTAAGTGATTTTCTCGACCAGTTCGGTTCTGTTAACTCACTTGTAAGCTGGGATCATTGTTCTGTTTCCAGAACTGTTTAATTTATTAGCCTGAATAGTTTTCTCTTCTACTAATTATTTTTTGATGTGTTTGTGTTTTTCTTTTTTAAATATTGTTTTGCAGTGTCTACTTCTGGTATTAACAAAAGTTATTTCTATCAGTGTCAATGTCATGTGGTATAGTAAATGAGTAATGATTGCAAAAGAAAAGAACCAACTCAATAGACTTGAATTTTTTTTTACTCATATTTCCCTTCAAATTACCATGTGGCTGACATATTGATTATGTAATAATTATGCTTTTGGTTTAATTCATCAGGAATTCTAAGAAAATTGAAATTCACTCTTTTACCACACTCTTGACTGTTATAGAATGGTGTGAATCGTTGTTTGTATCTGACTATATATAAACTGATAACAAGCATAACAATGCTCAAATGATTAAGGAATAAAGAGAATGGAGAAGACAAGGAGATGTGATTGTTCATTCATGAAAAGAGTGAAAACCCAATAATGGCACACTGAAGTCTTACAAGATAATCAACAGCGCTATACGAAGACAAACTATCAGACAAAAGTAGATAGACAAAAGGACAGACCGGCCTGCCATAACAATAACAACCACACAATGTCTAATGGACTGTTGTTGCCAGCACATTATTAATACATAGAAGGTTAACTTAATAGAAAATACTAGGGTATTTCCTTTACACTCCCCCTCAAGCTGCATACTGTGAAGAGGCTGTCAGCTTGTCCAAGTGATTTTGATGGAGCTTGACTGGAAGCAACTTGGTGAAGATGTCTGCAACTTGGTTTTGAGAAGTGACATGCTTAGTTGTAATGGTGCCAGCTTTGAGTTGATCATGAACATAATGGCAGTCCAATTCAACATGCTTAGTTCTTTCATGGAAGACGGGATTTGTAGCAATGGCCAAAGCAGCTTTGTTGTCACAATTAAGCATAGTAGCTGGAAGATTTTTCAGTCCAAGTTCACTGAGAAGAACAGAAAGCCATGTAACTTCACATGTAGTGAGTGCCATAGCTCTGTACTCAGCTTCTGCTGAGGATCGAGCAACAACATTTTGTTTTTCGATTTCCAAGAGATTGGAGATGTGCCTAGAAATATGCAATAGCCAGTTGTAGATCGTCGTGAAGTAGGACAAGAAGCCCAATCACTGTCACAGTAAGTAGAGAGTTTAGCAGCTGAATTTGAGGCCAATAAAATTCCCTGAGATAGAACCAGATAGAAATCTGAGAAGCCTTAGAGCTGCTTGAAGATAGACAATAGTAGGTTGATTCATATATTGAGAAAGCAGCTGGACAGTGAAGCATATGTCTGGTCACGTAATGGTGAGATAGATCAGTTGACCTAGAAGCCTTTGGTAGACTGTAGGATTAGGAAGAGGATCTCCAATGTCTGGTGTTTGCACTAAATCACGCAAGCGTACGTGGTCACAAGTAATATAGAATTAAGTTGAGTTCGTTCTCACAGAGATCTGGTTTAGGTTTTAATTCAGTTATTGTACCTATGCAACAATGTATGGTTTTTATTCACTGCTAAGACAATTAACAATATTGGGTTTTAATTAACTAAATTAACTAAGAAGTAAATTAACAAACTAAGAATTAACTAACTAACGAGAATTGGAATCTAATTACTTATGTAAGAGAAAACATGGGATCCTAACTTCATTAAATACTTTACTTAGATCTGACGCCTTTAATCACTATATGCAATGATTATGATATCTGATCGGACAGCACGAAATAAGTACACGCTACCTGTCAACATACGTATACCAAACTATCCATACATCCACAAAAGAGATAGAAGATGAATAGACACCAATTATGCTTAGACCCTATATGTCTATAGAATTTGAAAACATAACGATTGAAGAGCAAATTATCCATAAAGATCACATAGGGTAATATAAGTATTCTCATCTCATACTACGAATCATGTTGATAAACAATCATGAACCTATGCTAGCATGGCAAGTTCTAAATCTCAAGATCCACTTTCACTTCACAAGAGATTAACAAATTAGATGTTCGTGACGCATCTATCAATTAAGCATAACCATACAAGGATATCATATATACATCACACACAGATCTTTAAAGCATCAAGATACTAAAGCTCCATAAATAAATCTGTTAGAATCCCATGACAACGATTAGTTCGTAATTGAACCTCTCGTCATCATGGGATCAAGTGAAACCATGATAATGAATAAGATATGAATTCTATGTTATAATATGCTAACTCCTCATCAAAATTACAATGGTAGGATGTGTTTAAATAGGCCCTAGAAGTCTTTCCCAGCAAGAAAATACCCTACAATACAATTAGAATTTAATTTTGGTACAAGAAAATACAAAAAATATAATTAGAATTCGAATAGGGGCAAAATAGGGATTTTTCAATAATTTCTGACCGCATGTGCGCTGCCTGCGCTTGGCAAGCGTTGCCAGCGCTTCAATTTCTGCTTTTTGACACTTCTAGAGCGCTGCTAGCGCTTGGAGGGCGCTGCCAGCACTTGGATTTCTGTCCAGGTTTTTGATTTTGCCTTATTCTTGTAGAAAATTTCCCAAGCGTTGCGTGGACAGTAAGATCGTTCAAAACGGACTTCTAGAACTCCTGATATGGCCAAAACAGTGTAGACTGCGCAACATACCCTGAAATCCGAATTTTCCACAATTTGCTCATTTCTCATCCATTTTCTCTTCCGATTCTTTCGCCACTTCCCGTTCTTCAATTCTTAAGCGTTATGATCTTCATGGTAGCCTAGGGAAATACGCCATCCTTCATTCCATTGCTCAATTTCAACTCCAAGATCAATGAAAACCACCAATCCTAGCCGATAATTGCAATCCTGCACAACTACACAAAACACATCAAAACTACAACAAACTTGAGGCCAAGTGAATCAATTTAAGCCGATATGGAACGCTCTAAATAGATATAAAATCCATTTATCACACCCCCAAACTAAACCGATGCTTGTCCTCAAGCATAAACAACTAACACTACCTAATTAGTACCACTTCAGTAGGTGATCACGGTTGCATTTGACATATGCAACAAGCCCTTTAAACCCCTAGGCAGCCCTAGTGGACGAGTAAGGTCTCGTGAGGGCCTATAGCGAATGTACCTACAAAATCCATCTAACTAAACAATGCGAAAATAATGGAATGCATGAATGCAACTAATATGAAAATGCAAAGATCCCCAACAAACTAATTAAAACCAACTAGCAAGCAAGTGCCTCAAAGAATGCAACTAAATCCAAGTAGAGCTCGACTAAGTCCCCATATACTAACAATACATGAACAGAAACGTGCGTGTATGCGATGCTCATCAGAAATACTTCCAACACTATATCAATATCATACATGTTCTTTTGCCAAGACAATCACAAGTTTGTAAATAGAATAGACTGTAGACACTTCATAACCTAGAAACACCTCCATCCTCATTCAAGTTATCCAGGAATTCATGCTTTATTACTACACTACGACACATAATACTATATACAATACGCATGCTTATTTAACCGTGCAATGAATGAGACCCCAAAAGGCTTATACAATAATATCCATGTAGCGAGCGTTGGGTCAGCAATCCCAAACCACAAGGGCTTTTTGTTACTAGGACTACGTCCCCTCAGACTTAATTGCTCGAGTATTAAAGAGCTCACTCGTGGTTAATTTTGCATTTAACAATTGAAACTTTTGACTCTTTTTTTTTCCTTTTTTTCCCTTTTTTTGATTTTTTTTCTTTTTTTTTCCAATCTGGAATGAGAATTCCCATTTCCAACCCTAGACTACTCATATAAATATGAGCCGGCTATTAGCCATTTGACACCTAGCCATTATTGACAATTAATTACAACTATCATGAAATCCCTAGTTTCCCCCAAACTTAGACTTTAGTGCTACTACGCCATAAAGGGAATAACGAAAATTCTAAATATAATCAAGTGATTAAATCTCAAAACATCCAAATAAGCATGACCCTAATCTAGCCCAAAAGCACCCAATGAGACTGTGAAAAAGTTTTGATCCTGAAACATGCAAGTCAATTTCATAGGAACTATAAATCAACCCTTTACTCATCATTACCACACTCAATTAGACATCTACCTACCAATCAGAATCAGCTCATCCTAAGGGATCATGAAAAATGCATGTCATGCAAATGCAACTAAATGAACTCACATGGTAAAGAAAAAAAAAACAAAATGCCCTATATGAAACAAACATGCAAAAATACGAACATACATGAATGAACTACCACTAACATACAAAATATGCAATCTACATGAACACAATGACTCACAATCACAAATAACTACTTATACACTACTCATCCCCCAAACCACCCCCAAACTTGAAATATTCTATGTCCACATTGAATGGAAGTAAATACAAGGGATAGTAGGAAACATACTGAAATAAAAATGCCGAAAAGCGTGGGTTGCCTTCCACGAAGCGCCTTTGTTTAAAGTCTTTAGCTAGACATGGCAATGGCTTTTTCTCTTGAAAATTTCTACACCGTATCTCTATATGGCCATTTAATAATCTTTTCCGGGGCTACATCCTCGATGACAAGTTTCAGCCTTCTTCGCTCTTCAAAGGTGTCAGCAACAATTTTCTCTTCACTACCTGACAAGTTAGGAACAATAATAATAGGCAAAGTAGATGATTGACCCAAATATGCATACCTCAGGTGATCTGATAGTTTAAGCTCGAGTTTGGAAGCTTCTTCAATATGATGATTTTCATTATTTACTTCCCAAGACTGATCAAGAGTAGGATTAGATGGATTAGGAACAAAATTGGGTAGTTCACCAACAGAAGTCTTCACAACAGACTTAGGATCAAAAGAACTCTCCTCAAGTTGAATTTCATGCTTAGAACAAATAGCATTCAATTCATCTAACATCTCATCAGAAGTAAAATTCCTGTATAACTCATGAAGTTCTTTATTGCTCTCATACTCTAACAAAGCATCTTCCTCAAGAAAAGACTCAATTGCACTATCCTCAAGATTTGACCATGAAACAACCTCATCAACCAGCACCTTAGAATCCCAGAGATCAGCCAAGCCTAGTGACTCACACTCTTCCTCCTCATCACTATCCACCACAGGTTCTGACAAAATAGAATGTTCTTCTTTTTATGTAGGGTCTTGATCTTGAATTTCTTCTTCATCCTCAATTGCTGAATTCTGATCGTTCGTGACTTTTCCAGATCTGAGTGTTATGGCATTAACTTGCTCCATGCCATCTTATTTTCCTGGATTCACCTCTATGTCACTAGGAAGAACTCCCTGCAGTCCGTTGAGAAAGGCACTTGCAATTTGCCCAATCTGATTCTCCAATGTCTTGAGAGATACCGCCTGACTTTTAATCATCAACCTCAATTCATCCAATTCATATTTTTCATTCGAAGATTGACCATCATTCCCATGAAACTGTTGCTGCTGAAAATCTTGATTGTTGCTCCAACCGAAATTGGGATGATAGGTGGCTGGAGCTGGTTGCGAAGGTTGCTGGAAGTTGCTCACAAACTGTGCCGATTCAGAAGATATGGCACATTGACTCGTCTCATGTGCGCCCTCACATAGCTCACAAACACTAGCAACTTGAGGCACCCCATGCTTTGACATAAAATCCAATTTCTTATTAAGTGCCTCTAGCTGAGCTGCTAGAATTGTGACTGTATTAACTTCCAGAATTCTTACTAATTTGGCTTGTGATAATCTCTGAGTTGAATTCTGGTATTCATTCACAGCCATTATCTCAATCAACTCATAAGCTGCTTCATAGCTCTTAGCCCATAGAGCTCCACTGATGCTGCATCTAGCATGGGTCTTGACTGGACACCCAAGCCATTATAAAAACAGTTAATCACCATCCAATCAGGCATCCCATGATATGGACACTTCCTTAGCATCTCCTTATATCGCTCCCAAGCCTCGCACAAAGACTCTTCAGACTGTTGTGAAAACTGAGTTATAGCATTCCTGATTGTTGCGGTCTTTGCCATGGGGAAGAATTTAGTGAGAAATTTCTGAGCAAGATCCTCCCATGTCAAAATAGAACCTGCTGGTAGAGAGTGCAACCAGCCCTTAGCTTTATCCCTCAAAGAGAATGGGAGAAGTCTCAATTTGATAGCATCTTCCAACACCCTGTTGATCTTGAAAGTGTCGCAGATCTCAATTAAATTCCGGATGTGCATGTTAGGATCTTCAGTCGGAGCACCCCCAAACTGAACCAAATTCTGCACCATCTGAATTATGCTAGGCTTGATTTCGAAAGTATTAGCTATAATAGCTAGCCTGACAATGCTAAATTGGTCGTCATTGATCTTCGGTTGAGATACATCAATACTTTCGTTGCTGCCGCTGGTTCTCCCATTGCTACCTGCAACACATAAAACTAAACAACTATATAAGAAACAATCTGAGTCAGTGAACTCTAATGACCACTGATGACAAGCACATAAACTAAAAATAAAATACCGATGATCCCCGGCAGCGATGCCAAAAACTTGTTTGCACTAAATCACGTAAGCGTACGTGGTCACAAGTAATATAGAATTAAGTTGAGTTCATTCCCACAGAGATCTGGTTTAGGTTTTAATTCAGTTATTGTACCTATGCAACAATGTATGGTTTTTATTCACTGCTAAGACAATTAACTAAGACAATTAAGAATATTGGGTTTTAATTAACTAAATTAACTAAGAAGTAAATTAACAAACTAAGAATTAACTAACTAACGAGAATTGGAATCGAATTACTTATGTAAGAGAAAACATGGGATCCTAACTTCATTAAATACTTTGATTAGATCTAACGCCTTTAATCATTATATGCAATGGTTATGATATCTGATCGGACAACACGAAACAAGTACATGCTACCAGTCAGCATACGTATACCAAACTATCCATACATCCATAAAAGAGATTGAAGATGAATAGACACCAATTATGCTTAGACCCTATATGTCTATAGAATTTGAAAACATAACGGTTGAAGAGCAAGTTATCCATAAAGATCACATAGGGCAATATAAGTATTCTCATCTCATACTACGAATCATGTTGATAAACAATCATGAACCTATGCTAGCATGTCAAGTTCTAAATCTCAAGATCCACTTTCACTTCACAAGAGATTAACAAATTAGATGTTCGCAACGCATCTATCAATTAAGCATAACCATACGAGGATATCAGATATACATCACACACAGATCTTTAAAGCATCAAGATAATAAAGCTCCATAAATAAATCTGTTAGAATCCCATGACAACGATTAGTTCGTAATTGAACCTCTCGTCATCATGGGATCAAGTGAAACCATGATAATGAACAAGATAGAATTCTATGTTATAATATGCTCATCAAAATTACAATGGTAGGATGTGTTTAAATAGGCCCTAGAAGTCTTTCCCAGCAAGAAAATACCCTACAATACAATTAGAATTTGATTTTTGTACAAGAAAATACAAAAAATACAATTAGAATTCGAATAGGGGCAAAATAGGGATTTTTCAGCAATTTTCTGACAGCGTGCGCACTGCCTGCGCTTGGCAAGCGTTGCCAGTGCTTCAATTTCTGCTTTTTGACACTTCTAGAGCGCTTCCAGCACTTGGAGGGCGCTTCCAGCGCTTGGATTTCTGTCCAGGTTTTTTATTTTGCTTTATTCTTGTAGAAA
This sequence comes from Kitagawia praeruptora, assembly GCA_037693485.1. Lineage (NCBI taxonomy): Eukaryota > Viridiplantae > Streptophyta > Magnoliopsida > Apiales > Apiaceae > Kitagawia > Kitagawia praeruptora. The sequence continues at coordinate 146,439,967 of CM075353.1, forward strand.
ATTTCTCAATCTTTGCGTGGACAGTAAGATCGTCCAAAACGGACTTCTAGAACTCCAGATATGGCCAAAATAGTGTAGACTGCGCAACATACCCTCAAATCCGAATTTTCCACAATTTGCTCATTTCTCATCCGTTTTCTCTTCCGATTCTTTCGCCACTTCCCGTTCTTCAATTCTTAAGCGTTATGATCTTCATGGTAGCCTGGGGAAATACGCCATCCTTCATTCCATTGCTCAATTTCAACTCCAAGATCAATGAAAACCACCAATCCTAGCCGATAATTGCAATCCTGCACAACTACACAAAACACATAAAAACTACAACAAACTTGAGGCCAAGTGAATCAATTTAAGCTGATATGGAACGCTCTAAATGGATATAAAATCCATTTATCACATATGGAAGAGGATCTCCAATGTATGGACTTAGTTTGATATAAGAATCAAGAGGAAGTTGTAAGGGCTTAGCATTCAGAAGTTTGCACTCCTTTAATATATCAGTTGTGTATTTCTTTTGAGAGATAAAGATCCAATCCGAGGACCTGTCAATTTCCAGTCCTAAGAAGTATCGAAGTTGTCCTAAATCCTTCATATGGAAATGCTTAGAAAAGAATTGTTTAAGGGATTCAATACATGCCATACTTGATCCACAAATTATCAACATATATAAGAATCAAAGTGATGGAAGAGGATGTGTGAAAACTGAACAGGCTGGGATCAGTTTTGGATTGCTTGTAGTCCATTTGCAGCAAGGTATATGACAGTTTGGAGAACCATTGTCTAGGAGCCTGCTTGAGGCTGTACAGAGATTTTTTATGCTTGTACACAAGATTTGTAGGATGTTGTGATACTACCATGTTTGTAGTAATTCTGCATCCAACATAGGTATAACCAGGGGCAATTTCATGTACACATCTTCTTGAAGATCTCCGTGTAGGAAGGCATTTCGTAGATCCATTTGAATTGTGTGCCAATTTTGCATAGCAGCAACAGCAAGCAAAGTTCTCACAGTAGTCAACTTGGCAACTGGAGCAAATGTCTCCGAAAAATCCTCACCTGGCCTTTGATTACATCCTAGGATCACCAGTCGTGCTTTATGCTTTTCTATAGAACCATCAGGCTTGTATTTTGTTCTATAGACCCATTTGCTTGGAATTGCACGTTTACCAGGTGGAAGAGGTATCAAATCCCAAGTTTGATTAAACTCCAAAGCTTTTAGTTCCTCATTCATGGCAGCTACCCAATAATCAGATTGAACAATAACTTTGAAAGAAACAGGATCATTACTTTATTGTAGTGTTGTCATGAAGCATCGAAAGTCTTGGTTTAAAGTAGTTGTAGCAGAGTTTGAGATGGGATTTGTTGGAGTGACAAAGTCCTTCAACCAGGGAGGAGAAGCATGAGCTCTAGTGGACCTTCTTAACACTGGAGAAGGCTGTATGACTGGAGACATATCAGAATCTGTAGCAGTGGTGTCTTCAGAGGCAGTCACATCATGATTAGTAGAAGAATTGTCACTACAATTATTTGGAACATTCAGATCTTCTCCTGTTTCATAACAGGTGTCCACATCAAGTATAGTGGGCATTGATGGAGGCACAGGCTTTATATACTTTGAGTAGGTGTTAGGATGATAGGGAAAAATTTCTTCATTGAAAATTACATCTCTGGCAATGAATTCTTAATGAGTGAGGAGATTCATAAGTTTATATCCCTTAGTGAGAGGGGGATATCCTAAAAAGATACAGGGAACACCTCTATGATCAAATTTATCGGAGGATTGAATGGGATTAGATGCAAAGGCTAAACAGCCAAACACTTTCAGATCTTCGTAGGTTGGGAATGACTTATACAGCAGTTCAAAAGGGGTTTTATAGTTTAAAACGATAGAAGGGGTCCTGTTTATCAAATATATAGCAGTCAAAACACATGCTCCCCAAAACTCCAGTGGCAGACCAGAGTGAAATCTCAATGCCCTTGAAACCTCAAGAATGTGTCTGTGCTTTCTCTCTGCACGAGCATTCTGCTGAGGTCTGTAAGGGCATGTTTTTTGATGAAGTATTCCATGAGCACAGAAGAATTGTTGACAGGCAAGAGAGTCGAACTCTAGAGCATTATCAGACCTGATATGCTTTATCTTTTTATTGAAGTGAGTGAAAGCATACTCAAGAAAAGACTTCAAGTGAGCAAGTGCTTCAGATTTAAGTCTAAGTAGATAAATCCAAGTAGTTCGAGAGTGATCATCGACCAACGTAAGAAAGTATCTATACTTGGACTTATATGGAACCTTGTATGGTCCCCAAATGTCCATGTGTATGAGATCAAAATGTTAGAGACATTAGAAACACTGGTTGAGAATGGAAGTTTAGTAAACTTGGCCATTGGATCGGAGGTGCATATCTGGTTATTTTTCTCGGAAGTGGAGTGTTTCAGATTGGTGATTTTCTTAATGGCAGAGATAGAGGCATGATCAAGTCGATGGTGCAAAAGTGTCATAAATAATGTGTGTGTATTAGCAGAAAAATGTGCAGATGCTACAGGAGAATTAGCAGATATATAATACAGCCCATTTCTGGCACTACCCACTGCCTTTATCTGTTATGTATCACAATCTATCAAACTGCAATGAGTGGCATAAAATTTAATGTGACAATTACTATCCTTCAGTAATTTTTGCACAGGAAGAAGATTATGTTTAAATGTAGGTGCATAAAGGACTTTATCAAGCACAAGACCAGGAGCAAGAGTTACCTGACCAATATGAGATATAACCACAATGTCTCCATTTGGCAAGTTTATTATGTTGTTTGTAGAGAATGGTGCAGAGTTCTGGAGAGTATTCAAGTTGTAGGTCATGTGGTCGGATGCTCCAGAGTCAACAATCCACTCTATGGGCATACTCTCAGCACTCAAATAGGATATCATTCTTGAGAAATGACAATCAAGTTCATCATCTGTGTCCGGTAGCTTACTCCCCCCCATTGTTAATTGAGGAACCAATTTTGCAAGTTGTTCGAGTTATTGTGGACTGAAACATAGTCCATAACTGGTTCCTGGAGACTCTTGTGTTTGAACACTGGCTACCATTCTCTGTGTAGATCCACCTTGAACTGGTGATTTAGTCCACCTTGAGCCAGAAGAAGCATTTATATTTCGTCTTGGAGGTGGAGTTGGCTTGTATTTTGGATACCAGCTGGGATAGCCTATGACTTGCCAACATCTGCTCCCAAAATGACCTTTGCCTCCACACACTGTACATACAATGGGCTTATCATTGTTATTTTTGCTAAACATAGCCATTAAGTCAGACGAAGAAGGAGTAACACCAAGAATGGATCGTTGAGCTTCTTCTTGCTCAAGTGAAGCACATGCTGATTCGACTGTGGGAAGAGGGGCTTGTAACAGGAGTTGGCTTCTCTGTGAGTTATACTGTTCACTCAGTCCATTTAAAAATTGAAACAACCGTGATTCCTCCCTTTGTGCATTGATGGCCTCCAACAATTTTACCACATCATCAGCAGGGCTGGCTACTACAGGCAACATGTTCAAAGAGTCTAGCTCATCCCAAATGGCTTTCATACAAGTGTAATACTCAGTGACAGAGTCATTATAATTTGTTTGAGTTCATATAGATCTCGACTTAGCTTATACTTTCAACTGCCATTAGTTAAGGTAAAACGTGTTTCTAGATTCAACCATATATCTTTAGTAGAGGACATATACATGATAGACTTCTTTTTAGAAGGAGAAACATTAGAAGTAAGCCAAGCAATAACCATATTAATACATGTTTCCCATATTTCAGCCTTAGTTAAATCATCTATAGGGAGAGGAGTAGTACCAGTAACGAAGCCAAGTTTTCGCTTCGAAGATAGGTTGATTTCCATGGATCTTTTTCAGCTTTTGTAGTCTGAAGAACCTTGGAGTTTATCCACCTGAATGGAGGTGGCATTATCAGAAGGATGTAGAAAGAGATGAGTCATCATGTCTTGGTATGTGATACGATTTCCAGCCATGAAGGTGATGAATGAAATGATCGGGTTAAGGTTGGAGAACAAGATCTGTATGTTATATCAAGAAACAAGAAAGACAGAGTTTAAAGAGAGAGAGAAAGCAAGAAAAGGGTTTTAGAAGATGAGATAAAAAGTAGATCTGAGATGGAGAGCTCATGGCTATAACACAAAAAAAAGAGAAGAAATGTATAGTTTAACTGGAACTTCAAGCCTTTATGGCTCTGATTCCATGATAACAAGCATAACAATGCTCAAATGATTAAGGAATAAAGAAAATGGAGAAGACAGGAGATGTGATTGTTCATTCATGAAAAGAGTGAAAACCTAAAAATGGTTGCACTGAAGTCTTACAAGATAATCAATAGCTATATGAATACAAACTATCAGACAAAAGCAGATAGACAAAAGGACAGTCAAGCCTGCCATAACAATAACAACCACACAATGTCTAACAGATTGTTGTTGCCAGCACATTATTAATACATAGAAGGTTAACTTAATAGAAAATACTAGTGTATTTCCTTTACAAAACAGTTTATTTGTTTATTCATATTCTAATGCTAAACCAATAATATATGTCTTGTGAAGTGGTTTGTTAGGTTAATATTTCATATGGACTTTACAGATTCTACCAACGTAAAAAACAATTAGTATGCGAAAATTTGAACCAGAAAATGTTTCTAAGATTATTTGTAATTACCTATTGCAAGATCATGGTTAGAGGGAGATGATTAGATTAGCAATTTATAGCCCGAATAATGTGCTATTCTTTTTGATTGACAAAGCTAAATCTGGATTATCATCCAAGTCAGTAGCTTATCTTTCAGTGCAGTCGTTTCCATCTTTAAGTTCAGCAATTAGAGTTCCAAGTCCCGAATCCTTACTTGGATCCTGCACAGTAGATGTCGTTGTTGGTAACTTTGAATATGTTCCCGCAGGATTACTCAAAATCTGATTAGGATGATTGTCGCCTTCAGAACCAACTTCAGTTTTTCTCATTGGAAGAGCAAGTGGATGTGGTGAACTTGATTTAGTCTAATATGTCAGGAAGTTACTATCTACCTAAAACTGCAATTGGCATGAGATCCAATTGAAGGTCTTCAAGTTTGGCTGAATTTCTGGTCAAGGTCTTACATTTTGTCAGTAAAGGATTTTGTAAGAACGGGAGCAACTATCGCTACATTCACAGCCATCAGAAAGCTTCGGCTAAATGTTCAATTCAAATACAAATGTCTTGTAAAAAAACAATTCAAATACGAATGAAATCAAAAATTAAGATCAAGACTTTTGACCTTGAGAATGTTTGGGTTCGTGACTTTTGTTTACTTGAAGTCATTTAACAGATCCTGTCTAAAGGGAATCCTCATTTAATATGTGGTGCAACGTGTTCCAGTAAAGCCTTACAAGCACAAATCATGGTTTCGTGAGAGGTATGTTAAATTTATTTTAGAAGGGAATAAGCACTTCATGTCTTCACAATTCATTCTTTTTCTCCTGTAAGGTCCTCACCTCCCCATTACAGTAGTTTGAAGTTCTAAATTTTGTATTCCAAATATAGCAACTCTTTCCACAGGATGTAAACTGAAAATGCTTACCACTTCCTGTAGTAAGGTTCTTTAATTATTGCTGCAAAATCTGATACACAATCAAGTACGGTTTATTAAGATATTAATTTAAGATAAGTGATGTGTAAAATAACTGCAAGCGCACAGTGTTTAATTGTAGCAAATACAGATCGATCCTCAGAGACTATGAATTTTCAAAACCATAACAATTAACTCAGGAGAACTAGACAATAAGATTTAAGATGGGATTTAATTAACCTAATTAACAAAGATTATCAAATAATATGGAAAACCTAGGAATCCGAATCCATTAATCAATCACAATTAATATCAACTCGTCCTAAAATCAATCCTCTTTCTTCATAAATAAGATATATCAATTAACGAGACAAGCATATACTATGAAACTTGTTATCTAACAATAACCTATCAAAACTTCAAGGAGCAAGCATAGGCTATAAAAAATAAATCCGGTAACAATAACATATCAAAATCACCTTGTCAATTGAACAATTAAGCACCAAGAAAAATTATGAGAATTAATTAATAGGAACGAGAAGAAATCAAGAGCAATTAAATTAACTTCATCTTCATCCTAGGGTAGGAGATTTAGCTAGACATGATTATGAATAAAAAAGAGAGAACTGATATATAATGCATGAAAATTATAAAACAAATCTAAACTAGAATGGATGTACGTGCTGATATGTATATTAATTTAATAAACAAAAATAAACATGCATGCATTCTTTAGAATAGTAAATAAGACCAGAAAGAAATCATGAAGTGCAAGTAATAAATTATTAAGCTAAATACTTCTTGTTGTAGTCGTGAACAAGAAATCGCCGGAAAATAAATTAATGTCGAATAAACACTTAAACAAACTATTAAATTGAAAGTCGAAGAAAATAAAATTGAAGACAAACAATGTGCAACGGAATAATCTAACCCTACTCCTAATTTGGTGTCTAAAGTGGTTCTCAAATACAGGAGAGAAGCCCCATATATATAGGGAAAAACTTGGGCTTGGGTCCTTTAATTACAATCCAATCTTGAATATAATTTCTTCAATTTCCTTTTCTTCTTGGATAAGTATTCGATTTTTCCTCCAATTTCTTTGGCTTCAAGTATTTTCCACCTCCTTGCCTTTTTACACCTTTTCCTGCTAGAAATCTGTTTTTCTTTATTTTCCTACAAAACAAAATAAAACAATTTATTAATTAATAAAATTACGAAAATGGACATAAAATAGGTATTAAAAATATGATGAAATATGGACCTATCAAATGCCCCCATACCTATCTTTTGCTCGTCCTCGAGAAAAATATAAAATATAAAATACTACCTAAATAAAAAAATACCACTTCTGTAGGTGATCACGGTTGTATTTGGCATATGCAACAAGCCCTTTAAACCCCTAGGTAGCCCTAGTAGACGAGTGAGGTCTCGTGAGGGCCTATAGTGAATGTACCCACAAAATCCATCTAGCTCATGTAAAATATTGCTCAATGCAACACCACACATACAAGTCATCTCATGCTACACCAACTTAAGAAATCAAAGTGACTTTGCAATGTCTTGGTGTGTAAGGTGCAAGTATTCACATAGTCTACTCAAAGAAATATGCATAGGCCTTAAAGTTGATAAGTAGGGGCGAGGCCCTAGAGTCATTACATCATAAAGGGGAGGTGTCTATATGATCACTACCCCCCAATACTTTGTATGAATTTATTCATGCTAAGTAGTAGATAGAAACTACCAGAAGCGAAGCCTTTACTGATAATACTTTCTCAAGTGTTCCGCGTTCCAGGCTCGCGGAATAACTTTGTCCTCCATATCAGTGAGATAGTAGGTTCCCTCTGACAGAGTTGCATAGATCTTGTAGGGTCCCTCCCAATTAGTACCGAAAACTCCATGTCCCGGGACCCTAGTGTTAGGCATGACCCTTCTGAGTACTAGGTCACCTGTACGTAGAGGTCGTACCTTGACCTTTCCATTGTAGTACCTTGCGGTCCTTTGTTGGTAAGCTGCAAGGCGTAGCTGAGCCTCGCTTCTTGTTTCTTCAATCATGTCCAGGTAGAGCCTATTGTTAACTCGAATAACTTGTAGAAGGGGGGGGTTGAATACAAGTTATATAATCGTGTCTGATTTTTTCTTGATTAGATAAACAATAATAAATGAATGAATCAAACTATTTGTATTAATAAGATCAAATACAAACTCTACCAAAGGTGTACAAATACCTTTAGCAGCTGCTGACAAAATAAAACTCTCTCTCTGTTTGTTTCGAACTCTCGAATACAAACCTTATACAGAGCTACGCACATTCACACTTCGAACTCTCCTTCTTTCTACAATGATATAGAGAGTATTTATAATGCTTCCTATCAACTAATCACAGAAAGATAATCTATACATGACAATGTTCTGCCGTCCAGTTGATAGTTTCCATCAACAGAAAATTCTTTCCTTCATAAAATCTTCTTGCTTGTTCCTCAAACAAAGATCCTGTTTTATAGCACTTGCCAGTTTCTGTAGCATCCATAATGACATCATCAGTAACACGACTGATATCAGGATTCCATCTTGCATCAGGATCTGACCATCCCATCAATACTTGATCAGTATTTGACTTGACGTATCAGGATTCAATCTCAGTTCCTGACATGTGGTACTCGATGCACTGTTCATTCCTGACTAAACTTTATAGATAACTGTCTAACACATATTTCCTATACAAAGTGCTAAATCCTTTATAAATCAGGATATACAAGAAGTATAAGTAAAATTCTATTCTTAACATCACAACTCATGAATTATTCCTAACAATCTCCCCCTATTTATGCTTTAAGATCTGAAGCATAAATCTGAGTTGTTGATGTCAAAACATATAACAATACAATCAAAATAGAATTTATAAATTTAAAAATCATGAAGTTAAGTACCTCCTTCTTCAGATATAGACATAGTATCCAGTACTTAGAAGAAAGAATTCAACTATTTGATGCTTCTTTTCCTTTACCACTTCCCTGATAAGATTCACCTCTGTCATCCTTAGTTCTTCTTTTATTTCTCCCAGTATGTTTATCTCCTCCCCCAGTCTGTTGCCTTTTAACTGTTTTTATCTCCCCTTTTTTGACATCAGCAACATTAATTCCAAGAGATTCAGTAACAGAACAAATGAGATTCATCAGAACTGCTTGATTTTCCATAATAGTGACTTGGTTATCTTCAAGTGTTTGAAGTCTTGATTGAATTTCAACTTGAGATTTCTGAATGTCTTGTAGAACTTCAGAATTGACTTCAATGTTAGAAGTGTTTGGAATATCTTCAGATTCAAGTCTTGCAGAAGAAGTTGCCTGTGTAGAATGATATTCAAGTAATAAAACTCGATTAGAGTTACAAACATCTTCATCTTTCTGATCTGAAGCTGCAATATGATCATCTTGTCCTTCACCAGTATTCTGTGTACTAACATCTACAAAACCTGACTCCTCCTTAGATTGATCAGATACTGTTGATGTCTTAATTCTGGCTGATATTGGTAGTACAAACAAAGGAATACTAGGATCATTAGAAATATCTACTGGTACTGATGTTGTAGAAGTTTGTCTTAACCTTTCACCTCTTCTATTTATAATTCCTGCAAGCCTTTATTTTTGCTTCTGAGCTTTAACTTCTGGCTTTGAGTTGTGCTTCGCTAAGTCATTCTTCTCATACATCTTGATAAAATAATAAGTACCAGCATCCATACCAAGATTGTTAGACCAAGATTCAGGAAAAACCTGATCCCAGAAATCAAATGATGGTGGTTTCCTAATTTTCTCTCCCTCACTATGGAGTTGATCATCCGTACCCTCATTCTCACTTTGACTATCTAAAGTCAACACTCTTTCTACCTCTCCTTTTGCCTGGTCAGGAGCTAGCCTCTCTGATTGTGGATCAATATCCATCTTTTCAAGTGTATCACTCAAATTTGGATAAGTGCTCTCATGACCTACAGAAAAATAGAGTTTAGAAGAAGTTTTTATACCTGAACTCACATGGAGAGAGGGTTCCTCATTTGGCAAGGGGCTTGAGGTTTTCTCCAAGGAGTGAGCTGCTATAGTCTCTGAACCCTCATAAACATCTTCTTTCCTTCCAGAGACTACAGGCTCCAGTATACCACTTTCAGGTTCTCTACTAGACTCTGATGTCTTCAGTAATACTTCATTAGACACCATAGTTAGTATGTCACCATCTTTAAGTGTTGTTTGCTGAGACACACCCTCAAGGTAGATAGACTCTGACTGAACAATATTTGTTTGATCTTCAGAAAAATCAATCAAAGTCATTCCTCCCATATCATAGGGTTTCTCACTTGCAATTTCAGTCATCACAAAAGACCTTTCAACATCAGCTATCACGGCTCCTGGGTCATCCAACCTCTGACTGGATGGTTCTTGTGTTGCAGTGACTGTGATCTGATCTTTCCTACTATCCACCACTGGTGCAATAGTATCTTCTGTTGACTGCATTCCACTATCTACTCCCTCCAGTTGTTCACCTTGAGCTGAAGCATCTTCAATAATGACATCCTTGTCAAATAAATATGCATGAAGTGATTGAAGTGCAACATGCTTCGAGAGTCCAAATTTCTTGACTAATTGTCTTCTGACAGATACATAGAAATACATCTTCATTAAGTCAAGTCTTTCATGTAGAAGTCCATATTCATCTGGAAATAAAAGTTTTGGTACTCGTTCAATTAGAAAATCTAGAACAGGCTTGGACAGCTTCACTTTGATAGAAATAAATCCCATAGCCAGTCTGTACGATAATGTAGTTTCCCACAAAGAATCAATATCCAGATCTCTATTGTCATTTGCTGACTTGATTGTTGCTTTATTTGTAGCGACCTGCATGATATTAGTTGGACTAGACTCTGTATGTGTAGGTGACAATTGAATCTTTCTCTTTATTCTCCTAGTATAGTGAGCAAAAGATTTATCCTGAGAAGACTCAAGAGGTGTAGACACAGAATTGATCTTGGGATGAGATCCTTTTTCAATAGACACAGACTTTTGAGAGACAATATCCAGTAACTGTTTTCCTTTTTTAAGTACTACAGTCTTTTGAGAGACTGCAGCCTGGCTGTGACTATGTGCTTCATCTCTTTGTCCTAGCTTAGAAAGTCGAATTGCAGCCTTCAATTCTTCTCTCTCAACAAGAGATATATTATCATTATCTTCACTAGAACTACTACTACTACTTGACACAATAAATCTTCTCTTCCTTACAACTGATGTCTTTTGAGAAACACCAGAGGTTGGTTTCTTTTAAGCAATAGGCTGTGGATTAAAATGTTGTTCTTGATTTGTTTCAGAGACTATAATGTTTTGGGCTACTTGGGTAGACATAGGTGGGTTCTCCTCCAAATGAGATTCCTGAGCCATTTCACCACAAAAGAAAGAAGAATTGTAGAGAGTAGGAAGATGAGTTTTAAGAATTACCTGAACATGATGTGGATAATGAATTACAGGTATTTCATCTAGATTCTTTTCATTGTCCTTCTTTGTAATGTCAGAGAAAATTCTCTTTTGCTGTACATAAGAAGAAACACAATGTTCTCTACCAAATCTAGCTTCAACATCAGGAATAAAATGGTTAATAAACATTTGCATAAATCTATGATAATAAACCATTTTCCTGTTTTGATCTCTTAACCCAAGTTTAATACTCATCTGATTTAAGATAATGTGACCAATGTTAATTACTCTGTCATAAAGCAAACTGTAAGCAATATGTGAAGTAACAGAAGTAATTTGCTGAAAAGAGCTACATTTACCAGTAAAACATTTAGCAATTTGATCAGAGAAGAAAGACCATTCCTTCCTAAGAAAATACCTATTTAACTGGCTCATGTTGTCTACAGATTCACTATAACCTAATGCAGACAACATAGTTCTTATATCATCATCAGATGGTTCACTTGCATAATTATCAGTAACAGGTAAGTGAAGTACTGAATTAACAATAGATTCAGTAATATCATAAGTATCTTGTCCTAAGTGTAGAACAATCTTACCTGATTGACTCTGAGTAGAATCAATTACCTCAGCATTCTCCCAAGCTTGTGAAACAGCAGCTTGATTTATTTTTAGAGATGCTGACAATGCATAACTCAGTGGTCCTGTCGCCATAAAATCCATTACTGGATGAAAATCAGCTGATACTCCTTTCTTGCTGGTGATTGCTGCAACATGATTATTCATCATAAAATCAAAGTCACCAAACTTGAAAGCTACTGATTTAGGTAGACTTCTTTGAGCTGCCATTTTTGATCTGAAAAGAACTTGAGAATTCTTGAAATTGATTAGAGATTTTGAGCACTTAATGAATGTTTTTGCCTTAGGAAATACAAATTAGAAGTTAGCAATAAACAATCAGAGTCTCAAAATAAAGATATATTCAAAAATCCTTCAGACCCACTAACCCACGTTGACACGTAGGTTGACAGGTGTCAGTCCTTGAAAATGCAGTTTACCCACAATTTTTGGAAAATAAAATCCAAAATTGATTTCAATTAAATAAATCAGGGTAAAATCAAAATAAAATCAATACTGATCAGCTTCATTTTCTGATGTGATCTTTTTCACCAAGATAATTACAACTCTGAATGTGATTAAAAATAATAAAAATAATCATCAATCCTGATGAAATCACTTTCATTTTCCTGATCACTATCATCCTGATTCCAAAGATTAAATGAAGTTCCACGTGACAATTTTAGAATTTAACCTGAAAAGAACATCAATAATCTAAACAAAAAAAACTTGTTAGATTGTCAAAAATATCTTGGAAATATGAAAGGACCAGTCATACGTATAGATATATACGCCGATACATTGAATATTTAAAATGACTGTTCAGCTTCTCACTCTTTCCTTTATAAACACTTGATGTCTTTTGCCTTTCTTAACTCCAAAAACACATAAAACCTCTCTGTAAACACAGAGCTTCCACTAAATACAATGACCTTCAATCCAATCTTTCGATTTCTCACAGATGATGAACACCAAAGATTCAATATTCGTCTCTTTGAAGAGATGACTTTTCTCATCGTTTTAGACATGATTGGAGTAGATCCATATAATGTCCAGAACCTTTTCTTAGAACATCCATCTGTTGGATATAATCACCCTCTAACCTCCTCAAAACTTGAGGATGAAGAATTTGGCCTAGAGTCTGAGGTTGATCTTGATGGAGATGCTATACATTAAGTCAGCTGCTCTCATTCAAATCGCCCAGACAAGGAATCCAGGAGTAATCATCAAGGTGACTCTCGAGATGCTCCTTGTCCTGAAGTAGATCTTTGAAGACTAAGAACAACAACAACTTTAGACAAGAATAGGATTATTAGTAGAAATTAGACAAAAAGATATTTGTATTTCATTTCCATGTATATAATTCTTTCAATTAATGAAAATACAATTTCTTATTATCTACTTGTTTGTTGTTCCCTATTTATCAAATGATCTGACTAATGGTATAAATTATCAGTATGCAAATATTAAAACTTGCTGGCATAGACTTAACACATCTCAGAATTAGATTACTACACAAAGTAAACGTCAGGATCTGAAACAATTTTCACAATCCTGATACTGACACAATACTGATGACGTCAGCATCCTGATAACAATTCTAATCTTGATGATTATTAACAAGTCTATCATACTGAATTTTATCAAGGCAAAGTGTTATAGCTAAAGCATTTAACAATCAAATATAGATCCTGACAAGAATATCAAGTATATAAGCTAAAAACAACACACCTTGCTACTTTTGCAGATGTTAAAGATCTGGAAATTTAACATTCCTAACTCACTTACTAACCTACTGAATGTAGCCTCATCAAGTGGTTTAGTTAGAATATCTGCAAGCTGTTTGTCAGTAGGAACAAAATGAAGTTCCACAATTCCATTCTCAATATGTTCTCTAATAAAATGATACCTGACATCAATGTGCTTAGTCCTTGAATGTTGAACTTTATTTTCTGCAATTTTGATAGCACTAGTATTATCACAAAACATAGGAATATTACTAAGTGTCATACCATAATCCATTAACTGATTTCTTATCCAAAGGAGTTGTGCACAATAACTGCCTGCTGCTATGTACTCAGCTTCTGCAGTTGAGGTTGAAACAGATTGTTGCTTCTTGCTTGCCCAATAAATCAATCTATTTCCCAAGAATTGACATGTACCTGTAGTGCTTTTCCTATCTATCTTACACCCTGCATAATCAGAGTCTAAATAGCCAATTAGGAAGAAATCAGATTCTCTAGGATACCACAAACCAAGATTTGGAGTTCCTTTGAGATATCTAAAAATTCTCTTCACATCAATTAAATGAGATTCCTTAGGATCACTTTGGAATCTAGCACATAAACAGGTAGAAAACATTATATCTGGTCTACTTGCAGTTAGATATAACAATGAGCCTATCATGCCTCTATAACTAGTATTATCCACACTTTTTCCCTTAGGATCAGATTCTAGTTTAGTGGCTGTTGCCATGGGTGTTTTTGCAACTGCACAGTCTTGAAAGTCAAACCTTCTTAAAAGATCTTTTATATACTTTGACTGATTAATGAAAATACCAGTCTCAGTCTGTTTGACCTGCAAGCCTAAGAAATAATTTAATTCACCCATCATGCTCATCTGATACTTAGACTACATAAGCTTGCTAAACTTAGCACACAACTTTTCATTAGTAGAGCCAAATATGATATCATCAACATAAATTTGAACTAAAAGCAATTCACCTTTTATTTTTGTAAAGAATAGAGTTTTGTCAATTGTACCTCTTGTGAAGCCATTTTCAAGAAGAAATTTAGACAAAGTCTCATACCATGCTCTTGGTGCCTGCTTTAGTCCATAGAGTGCCTTGTCAAGTTTGTAGACATGATTTGGAAACATTGGATCAACAAATCCAGGTGGCTGTTCCACATACACTTCCTCATCAAGTTTGCCATTTAGAAAAGCACTCTTTACATCCATCTGGTATACCTTGAATTTTGAATGAGCTGCAAATGCAAGAAACATTCTGATTGCTTCCAATCTTGCTACAGGTGCAAAGGTCTCATCATAATCAATGCCTTCTTCCTGAGAATAACCCTTGGCCACCAGTCTTGCTTTGTTTCTTACAATCATACCAGATTCATCTAGCTTGTTTCTGAAAACCCATTTTGCACCAACAATAGATCTATTTTTAGGTCTTGGTACCAGTTTCTAGACTTTATTTCTCTCAAACTCATTTAACTCCTCCTACATTGCAATTACCCAATCAGGATCCTGTAAGGCTTCTTCAACCTTCTTGGGTTCATTCTTTGAGAGAAAGTAACTATACAAGCATTCATTTTGAATTGATCTTCTAGTTCGAACACCACTATTTGGATCACCAATAATCAACTCTTCAGTATTATCCTTTGTCCATTTTCTAACAGGTGGTAGATTGCCTCTGCTAGATTCTCCCCCTAAGTTAGTGGTATCTCTTGTAGAAGAATTCTCTCTGCCTTCAATAACTCCCCTTTGATCAATAGATTCCATATTACTGCTAGTTACTGATCTTTCCTTAGTAGACTTTGAAAGATCAGTTCCTGATGGAGTAGACTCTGAATAGCTAGTCTGCTCCTGATGATCACTGTGTTCTCTTTGATCTATTTGCTCCCCCTCAATAGTAGCATTCCTTTGAGAAGCAATAGAAATTCCTTCTGGAGAACCTTCATCATCACTGGAGAGTATCTCAGAATTCTTCAGATTTTCAAATTCCAATTTGTCATGGCTCTCATCAGTTTGCAGAATTCCAAATTTCTTATCATCAAATGCAACATGAATTGATTCCATAACAATGTGAGTTCTGAGATTATAAACTTTGAAGGCCTTAGATGCTGAATATCCTAGAAAGATTGCTTCATCCGATTTGGCTTCAAATTTTCCAAGTTGTTCTGGATGAACTTTTAGGACATAGCATTTGCATCCAAAGATGTGAAAGTATTTCACACTTGGTTTCTTTCCTTTGATCATCTCATAGGGAGTTTTTCCATGACTATTTACCAAGGTACAGTTTTGAGTGAAACATGCAGTGTTAATAGCTTCTGCCCAAAAATAGGTTGGAAGTTTTGCATCTGCAAGCATGGTTCTTGCTACCTCTATGAGAGTCCTGTTCTTTCTTTCCACTACATCATTTTGCTGAGGTGTACCAGGTGCAGAAAACTGTTGAGTAATTCCATTGTCTGCACAAAAATTCTCCATTGTAGAATTCTTGAATTCTGTACCATTGTCACTCCTAAGTACTTTGACTTTGTACTCAGAGTTATTCTGAACATTCTTGACAAGTTCAATGATTTGCTGAGGAGCTTCATCCTTCTTTTGTAGAAAGAACACCCATGTGAACCTTGTGAAATCATCCACTATCACTAGAGCAAATCTTTTCTTGCTGATAGACATATTGTTTACTGGACCAAACAGATCAAGATGTAGCATGTGAAATGGTTCAGTAATTAAATTTTCAGTCTTGCTCTTGAAAGTGGTTCTTCTTTGTTTTCCAAGCTGACAGGCATCACAAAGTCCATCTTGCACATAATTTGCCTGAGGTAGGCCTCTCACCATATTATGCTTAACAAGTTGATTAAGCTTCTTGAAGTTGAGATGTGAGAGTTTCTTGTGCCAATTCCAGCTTTCATTACTTGTTGCTTTGCTGTAAAGACATCTAACAATTCCTTTAGATGTATCACTTAAGCTGGCTTCATATATGTTACCATGTCTTTGACCAGTTAGTACAATGTCTCCATTTTGTATATTCAAGATTTTGCATCCTTCTCTGTCAAAGATTGATTTGTAACCTTTATCACCCAGTTGACTTATGCTTAAAAGAGTATGTTTCAAGCCTTCAACCAGTGCTACATTTTCTATGATGACATTCCCCAAATCAATTTAGCCATATCCCAGAGTTTCTCCTTTGTTGCCATCTCCAAAAGATATTATTGGGTCAGCTTTCCTCTCAAACTTTGTAAGCAGGGACTTCTTTCCAGTCATATGTCCAGAGCATCCACTGTCCAAGAT
The DNA here is from genome assembly GCA_037693485.1 of Kitagawia praeruptora. Lineage (NCBI taxonomy): Eukaryota > Viridiplantae > Streptophyta > Magnoliopsida > Apiales > Apiaceae > Kitagawia > Kitagawia praeruptora. The sequence goes on from CM075353.1 coordinate 146,456,653, forward strand.
AATTGAATGCTTCTTTCCTGTGCCCTGCAAACAAAAAGTAACTAGTTAGAATTTTTTAGGACCCAACTTTGATTGGATCCTTTCTTACTAGATTTAGAAACAACAGGCTTTGAAGATTTTGCCTTTACTTTACCTGTTGCAGAGTCAACCTTAGACTTTTACCTGTTGCAGAGTCAACCTTAGACTCTGATTTCACAAACTGTTTGTGACTAGGAGTTTCAGATTTCAGAGAATAATAGTCATAATACAGTTCATGATATTCTCTACACATGTAAATTGAATGAAGTAAACTACCACAATGATAACAAGCTTTTTGTGGTTGGTATTGAATTTTCTGAGTCTTGGGGAATCTGGACTCAGTTTTCCAAGAAGGTTTTTGATTGCAGTCTAGGGCCAAATGATTATGATTTCCGCACTTATAGCATTTTTCCCTAGGTGCATCAGGTACATTCTTGTAATTATTCTCTTTATTAATACCTTCTTTTCCATTCCTATTTCTCTTGATCTTGCTAGACTCTGAAAGACCATCTAATCTCTGTTTTAACTGAGAATTAGACAAAAACCCTATGTTTACATTCTTAGGTTTCTCTAACACTTTCTCATCTGAATTACTATTGTTAATCCTTTTGTGTACAACAGGGGTACCTTTTGAATCAACAAATTTAACATGATTAGGTTCAGAAATAATTTTCTTACCTTCAGATTTAGATGTGCTAGCTTCTATTTTTCTATCATCATTGACAATAGCTACTTTTTCTTCTTGTCTAGCCTTATCAAAACCTAAACCATTAACCTTACCACGAATTCCACTTTCAAAGATTTCTATGGTCTTTTTACCAGAATTGTTAATGGTCTTAATCACATCTCTCTCTTCCTCTAGTTCTTTTCTAACATATTCATAAGCCTCAAGAATAACACTATAATCATGTTTAGCTTTATCAGAACTTAACTTGTATTCTTCCATTTGAATTAACTCAGATTCAAGAAAATTATTTCTATCAACTAATTTATCATTCTTAACCTTAAGTTCATCTCTTTCACTAGTAAGAATTCTAAAGTTAGTCATAAGATTCTTAAACTCAGCATGGATAGATCTAATTTCATCAGAATTTAAGCTATCAAATGAATCAAGAGAGTGAAGTGATACCTTAACAGAAGATGGAGAAGTTTTCTTTGGAGATCCAGGTTTGTCTGAAACATTTGCCATCAATGCAATGTTGTCATAATCCAATTCATCTTCAGAATCACTGGAATCAGCCCAATCCTTCTGTGTGACCATAAGTGCATTGCCCTTTCCTGAATTCCTAGGTTTCTTACACTCACTAGCAAAGTGTCCAAGCTCGCTGCAGTTAAAGCACTTGATCTTGGCCTTATCAAGCTTGACAAATGTACTTTTGCCTTTGTCACTCTTCTTCTCCTCCTTCTTTTGAAAAGGTCCTTTGCTAAATCTTCTCCTGTTGAATCTTCCTTTCTTGAAAGCTTTAGCAAACATAGCAAAGAGTTCCTGCATCTCTGATTCAGAATCACCGTTATCAGAGTCTATATCAGTAGTCTTTGACTCAGAACTTTCTTTGCTTTTCTTCTTCTTTGAGTTCTTTTCAGCAGGCTCATCATGTTGTTCCTCTGGAAGCTTCTTTGAATCAGATTAAGCAGTGAGTGCAACAGTTTTCATCTTTCCTTCACTCCTGATCTTCTTCTACTGCTTGTCAAGTTCATAAGCCCTCAGTTTTCCATACACTGCCTCTAATGATATCTCATCAAGATCATTAGCTTCCTCAATTGCAGATATCTTCTCATTGTAGAAATCAGGCAAGGCTTTCATGAACTTAGTATTCATATCCTCCAAGTCATAATATTTACCATGCATGGCCATCTCATTGATGAGTTTTGTAAACCTATCAAAGGTATCAGTAAGTGACTCACCAGACTTGGATTCAAAGTACTCATACTGTTGTGTAAGTAGTGTCCTCATATTCTTCCTGACAGGCTTAGTTCCTTCACAGTGAACCTTAAGATTGTCCCATATATCCTTAGCAGTCTTACAAGAGAGAACATAGTTAGTGAGAACAGAATCAAGACTGTTGAATAATATGTTTCTCACTTTAGCATCTTTAAGAACATTCTCCTTGTCCTTATCTGACCATTCAGATTTAGGCTTCTCTGCTGTATGTTCTGGAACAACCTCACCATCAACAGTTGCTTGTCCAACAACCTTCGTTGGGATAAAAGGTCCATCTCTGATTCTGTCAAGATAATCAGGATCTGTTGCTTCCAGATGATGCAACATCTTTACTTCCCATAGAGTATATTCGTTTCTCTTGAGCATAGGAATCTTAGTATTCCCATCCTTGTAACCAGACATGATTGCAGATCTTTATGATTATTCGAAATCAACCTGCTCTGATACCAATTGTTAACTCGAATACAACTATTTAGATAAACAAGACTAAACGAATGAATACAAGTTATATAATCGTGTCTGATTTTTGCTTGATTAGATAAACAAGACTAAACGAATGAATCAAACTGTTTGTATTAATAAGATAAAATACAAACTCTACCAAAGGTGTACAAATACCTTTAGCAGCTGCTGACAAAATAAAACTCTCTCTCTGTTTGTTTCGAAATCTCGAATACAAACCTTATACAAAGCTACGCACATTCACACTTCGATCTCTCCTTCTTTTTACAATGATATAGAGAGAGTATTTATAATGCTTCCTATCAACTAATCACAGAAAGATAATCTATACATGACAATGTTCTGCCGTCCAGTTGATAGTTTCCATCAACAGAAAATTCTTTCCTTCATAAAATCTTCTTGCTTGTTCCTCAAACAAAGATCCTGTTTTATAGCACTTGCCAGTTTCTGTAGCATCCATAATGACATCATCAGTAACACGACTGATATCAGGATTCCATCTTGCATCAGGATCTGACCATCCCATCAGTACTTGATCAGTATTTGACTTAACGTATCAGGATTCAATCTCAGTTCCTGACATGTAGTACTCGATGCACTGTTCATTCCTGACTAAACTTTACAGATAACTGTCTAACACATATTTCCTATACAAAGTGCTAAATCCTTTATAAATCAGGATATACAAGAAGTATAAGTAAAATTCTATTCTTAACATCACAACTCATGAATTATTCCTAACAACTATGATTGACTTCATTAGACTCAGGGTTATAGTGTTCCCTTCTAAACGATCCCGATCCAACCTCCACTGGGACCATGGCCTCGCATCCATAGGTCAAAGAAAATGGGGTTTTTCCAGTAGTGGTCCTTGGGGTCATGTTGTATGACCACAGAACCCTTGGTAATTCCTCAGGCCAATTACCCTTGCTTTCTTCCAGCTTCGCCTTTAAAGTATGCTTGATTATTTTGTTGATAGCTTCAGTTTGGCCATTTGTCTGAGGATGGCTAACAGCTGAAAAACTTTTCTTGATCCCCAAATTCTCACAGAATTCCTTCATCTCCTTGCTGTCAAATTGTTTCCCATTATCTGATATGAGCTGATAAGGGATCCCATAGCGACACACAATTGCTCTATATATGAAGTCCTTTAGCTTCTTGGCATTGATTGTTGCAAGTGGCTCAGCCTCGGCCCACTTAGTGAAATAATCAACTGCCACCACTACGTACTTAACTCCCTCTTTGGCCTTGGGTAATTCCCCAATTAGATCGATCCCCCACATAGCGAAGGGCTATGGGCTCGTGAGCAAAGTGAGCTAAGAAACCGGTGCATTGCTGAAGTTAGCGATCCTTTGACAGGCATCGCACTTCCTTGAGAACTCAAAAGCATCTTTTTTTAGTGTGGGCCAAAAATATCCTTGACGAAGAATCTTTTGTGCCAGCGAACTACCCCCAAGTGATTTCCACATATACCTTCATGGACCTCTCTCAAGATATAGTTACATTCATCGCTATCTACACATCTTAAGAGTGGAATGTTGAACCCTCTTCGATACAGGACCTCGTCATAAATAACATAGCGAGCAGCCTGATATTTAACCTTCCTTGCTTCCTTTTTATCCTGAGGTAGTATCCCATTCTTCACATACTCCCATATAGGGGTCATCCATGTTGGTTATAAGCTCGCAACTTCCATAATAAACTCTTCAGGGACACTAGGCTTCGTTTGAATTTCCAATGGTATAACCCCAAGTAAAGTGGCTTCACGACGCGAGCCCAATTTTTCTAGGGCATCAGCACCTTGATTTTTTGCCCTCCTGATAAATTCCACCCTGACTTGTTTGAACGATTTCATCAGTCTCTGCACACATCGCAGATAGAGTTCGATTTGAGGCCCTCTGGCTTGCCAACCGCATCCAATGTGGCCTGTGACCAGCATAGAATCATTGTATGCATTAATATTTTCAATTTTCATTTCAATTGCAAGTTTGAGGCCAATGATCAAGGCCTCGTACTCAGCGGCATTGTTAGATGCTCCAAATGTGATATGAACTGCACTGCGTATCTTGCGACCCTCGGGAGTAACAAGTTCGATCCCAGCTCCAGCTCCTTCCTTATTAGAGGCACCATCCACATAAAGTTCCCACCACGAGGCCGAATTTTCAGTTTTGACCTCGCTACCGACCTTTTCAGGGATCGGTATGAGAGCCCAAGAGCCCTGTTCAATGTAGGAAGGAAACTCAAGTATGAAATCTGCTAAGGCCTGACCCTTTAGAGGCCCTCGTGGCTTATATTCAATGTCAAATTGACTTAATTCCACCGTCCACTTCAAGAGCCTTCCTGATGTTCCTGGTTTGTGCATCACTTGCCTTAGAGGATAAGATGTGCGAACCTCAATCTTGTGAGCCTGAAAATATGGCCTCAATTTTCGCGATGCCAATACCAGGGCATAGGCGAGTTTCTCTATTAACACAAAATCACGCAAGCGTACGTGGTCACAAGTAATACAAATATAAGTCAAGTTCGTTCCCACATAGATCTTGGTTTCTAATTCAGTTTAGTACCTATGCAACAATGTATGGTTTTAATTCACTGTTAAGACAAATAACAAGATTGGGTTTTGATTATCTAATTTAAACTAAGATGCAAAATATCAAACTAAGAATTAAATTAACTAACGAGAATTGAATCGAATTACTTCTGCAAGAGAAACCATGGAATCCTAACTTCATTAAATACTTTGCTTAGATCTGACGCCTTTAATCACTATATGCAATGATTATGATATCTGATCGGATAACGCGAAACAAGTATACGCTACTTCTTAGTATACGAATACCAAACTAAACATACATCCATAAAAGAGATAGAAGATGAATAGACACCAATTATGCTTAGACCCTATATCTCTACAGAATTTGAAAACATAACGGTTGAAGAACAAGTTATCCACATTGATCACATAGGGCAACATAATATCTCTATTTACGCCACAAATCATGATGTTAAAACATCAACCTATCCTATGCTAGCATGGCAAGTTCTAAATCTCAAGATCCACTCTCGCTTCACAAGAGATTAACAAATTAGATGTTAGCTACGCATCTAAATACATAAAGCACAACCATACGAGGATATCAGATATACATCACACACAGATCTGTAAAGCATCAAGATACTAAAGCTCCATAAATAAATCCGTTAGAATCCCATGACAACGATTAGTTCATAATCGAACCTCTCGTCATCATGGGATCTGATGAAACCATGATAAACACAAAGTATGAAAAAATATAAATAAACCTAAGTAATTGATATGTAATCGTTTTTTTCAAATTACAATGGTAGGATGTGTTTATATAGGCTCTATAATTCTTGCCCAGCAAGAAATTGCCTTTTTAGAGTTGGAATAGAAGATTGGCAATTTCCGTTCTTGAATGAGAATAAAATTGCAAATTCCATGTGTAGATCTGATTCTGGAATGTTCTAGCCACCCAAAGCAATTACCATACTTATTAGAAGTAGGAATTATAGCAATTTCCTTGTCAAAGTTGAATTTCTGCAGTTCGGCACATAATACGTTTCCTAAACTGATTCGGTTTTTAAGGAAAATTCGTAGCTGACTTTTCTTCAATATTTCTGGGCCGTTCCAGTTATAATTGGACCTCTGGAGCACTTTAGAATAAAATAGAATTCCGTTATCTTCGCGTGGACAGTAAGATCGTCCAAAACAGACTTGTAGAACTCAAGATATGGCCAAAATAGTGAATCAGGATTTTTAGGACAATTTCTGGAATTTCCAGAATACCCTCGAGGCCGCATCCTGGAGTTCTGAGGCCGCGGCCTGGAGCCAAATCTGCCCAAGATTGTAGAAAATCTCCCAGGCTTCGCGTGAGGTGTAAGATCGCTGAAAACGGACTTCTAGAACTCCAGATATGGCCAAAACAGTGTAGACTGCGCAGCCTTCCCGGAAAATCCGAATTTTAATCAATTTAATCTCCAAAAACGATAGAAGCATCAACCTTAATCAACCTTCTTGCAAACCTGCACACTACACAAAACACATCAAAATTACAACAAACTTGAGTCCAAGACAATCAATTTAAGCCGATATGAAACGCTCCAAATGGATATAAAATCCACTTATCATTCTCCATGTTGGTGTAGCGAGTCTCTGCATCTAACATTCTTCGACTAACATAATAGACAGGATACTGAACTTTTTCCTCCTCGCGAACTAAAATAGCACTGATCGCATGTTCTGACACCGCGAGGTATACAATGAGTGTCTCTCCCTCACGAGGCTTGGAGAGAAGAGGTGGCGATCCCAAATGCTCCTTGATTTTTTGAAATGCCTCCTCGCACTGCGGGGTCCATTCAAAATCCTTTACAACCTTCTTGATTGCCTTGAAGAACTCTTGGCACTTGTCTGATGATTTTGAAACAAATCTATTTAGAGCTGCTATCCTTCCTGTGAGGCTTTGTATCTCCTTCACATTTCTGGGCGACCTCATTTCCATTAAGGCCTTTATTTTCGCTGGGTTGGCCTCGATACTTCTGTGGTTGATAATGAACCCTAGGAATTTCCCAGATTCGACCCCAAACACACACTTTTGGGGGTTGAGCTTCATTCTGTACTTCCTCAATATGTCATACATCTCCGCGAGGTGAGTGATGTGATCCCCAACCTCTTTAGATTTTACCAGCATGTCATCTACATACACTTCCATTTTTGCCCAATTTGTTTCTCGAACATCATATTAACGAGCCGTTGATAGGTGGCCCCAGCATTGAGAAGACCGAAGGGCATCCCTATGTAACAATAGAGACCCCTATCAGTGATGAAGGAGGTGTGTTCCTGATCAGGGCCATACATTAGTATCTGATTGTATCCCGAATAGGCATCCATGAAGCTAAGAAGTGCATGCCCAACTGTTGAATCCACCAACTGATCGATCCTAAGAAGTGGGAAACTGTCCTTGGGACAGTGTTTATTGAGATCGGTAAAGTCCACACATGTTCTCCACTTTCCATTGGGTTTCTTTACAAGAACAGGGTTCGCGAGCCAGTCAGGGTAGAAAGATTCCCTAACGAGGCCGACCTCGAGGAGTCTATCAACCTCTTCTTTAAGTGCCTCGACTCGCTCACCACTTATGGGTTGCCTCTTTTGCCTTATTCCTTTTTTGTTTGGATCCAAGTTAAGTTTGTAGCACATAACATTAGCATCAATTCTAATTATATCTTCGTGGGACCAGGCAAACACATCCAAATTGGCTTTTAGAAAATTGACAAGCCATTCGCGAAGCCTAGGATTCAGTTGCAACCCGACCTTCAGTACTTTGGACGGATCTTTGGCATCACCAAGATAGAGATGGTATCCTCTGCGGGTCCGGCTCGTTCAACATATTCTGGGATGCAAGGATCTAAATCGAGCTTGAATCCGCGAGCCGTGGTAGACTCTGCTTCATTCCTCCTCGCGACCCCATTTTGTGGTGAAGCCGACATTGGATCTATAGCAGGGATCGCTCCCACATGCCTATATTCATCTATTATTGTAGTCTCCCGAGTTATTCCATTAAGCAGGTCCACCAAGGTTGAAGTTTCCTTGCGAACCCACTTCCCCTTTCGGGCTCGCACTGCTGCTTGTTCTGGGCTCTCCTCATCATCACTAGCTTCTTCAACGATCCCCTCTTGAAGAACCAACACAGGCTGCGAGGCCTCCAACATGAGGGCCCCTGGGATCGGTTCTACCGGATACCTAAGCCTTCAAAGTAATCATCTGGGAGCTCTTCAATTGATATTATATTACATTCCATTTTTCCTGACACAGAGCCACCCCCCTTTTCTGCTGCCTTTAAAGCATTGTTGTAGCATTCACGAGATTCATGTTGAATTCCTTTTACACAACCAACTCCATGTGGGGTGGGAAACTTCATAGAGAGATGGTAGATAGATGTCACCACCCTCATTTCTTTTAGGATGGGCCTTCCCACGATGGCATTGTAAGCAGATGGTTGATCTACTACCATGAAGTCAGCGATCTATGTGGTGATGCAGGGCTCGTCCCCTAAAGTAATAGGAAGCCGAACGAGGCCCTTCACACTAACAGATGCTCCAGTGAACCCATAAAGGTGCCCCACCGTGGGTATGAGATCCTTATCAACGTATCCCATCTTTTTGTAGACTTTATAAGTAAGAATGTTCACAGCACCCCATTATCAAGGACCCTGTAAACGTTCTAGGATCCAATGCGAACTCGAACCACAAGTGCATCAGAGTGGGGATGATGAACCCACTTCGCATCTTTCTCAATAAACATGATATTTGTATATTCGCCTTTGAACAACTTTGGGGGTCGCTCTTGTAGATGGTGCACATTAGTGAGAGGTCGCTCCTTGGCCTCGCGTGCGTATCTCTCTCTAGCTTTGTTACTTTCTCCCCCAATGTGGGGGCCTCCAATGATTACATGAATACTTCCAGCTCGCTCTTCCTTGTCTTTGCGAGGTTCATCTTACCTCTCATGTGGCACAGCATGATACCCCAAACCTGGTTTAACCGAATCATTTTGATGTTTCTTTACTTCACGAACCGCCCATTCAGTTAATTTTCCCTCTCGGATCAACTGATCAATTTGCTACTTAAGCTGCCAACAATTGTTAGTATCATGCCCTACTTGTTCATGGAAGGCACAATATTTGCTTGTATCTGAAGTTCCTCTTGAACCCATTGGTGTGGGTCTCTTGAACACCCCTTTGTTTGCATTGACTGCATAGATATGATCAATCGAGGTAACCAGAGGGACGAACTTGTCTTCGCTTCTTGTGGAGCGATCTCGAGGAGGGGATCGCCTTATGAAGTCATGATCCCTCCTCTTCGGGCTAGGGCTGCGATCCCTTCTTCGCCTTGGGCTCAGAGAATTCTTCCTTTTCACTCCCCTGCTTCCACTTCCACTGCTTCTTCTTTCACTATTTCTTTTGAGATTTGCTAGTGATTTCTCTACGTGTTTGAAGGGCTCAGCGACCCTGTGCAACTCCGAAAGTGTACCAGGGGTTTGCTCCTGTAGCTTCTCCCAGAATTTAGTTCCTTCCCTCACCCCAGCAATAAGGAAATTCTTCACAGCCTCGTCATTTGCACCTCGCACGCTAGGCACTTCAGCATTGAACCTCTTGAAGTAATCATGCAGAGTTTCTCCTTCCTTCTACTTTATGTTCGCCAATGTGGACACGGGAGGTGCATAGAGCGTTGAAGATTGGAACTGTTTGATGAAGATGTCCACGAACTGTTCCCAAGAATCTATGACAACTAGGGATCCTAGCTTTGAAAACCATTACTGGGCACTTCCCCTAAGCGAAACTGCAAACAACCTACACCTCGCCAACTATGATACTTGATACACGTCCATCTCATTATTGAATCGAATAACGAACTCGGCTGGATCAGTCTCTCCATTATAGGTCATGTCAGAGTGATGACCTCGAAACACTGCAGGTAGTGGAGCAGTGCGAATTTCATGAGTGAAGGGTGAGGAGGAGCCCATATTGATGAAAATCCCTTTCTCATTATTCATCGCGTCAAGTGCCTTTTTCAACTCCTCCAGCTTATAATCCCCGATCCTGACCTCTTTGTCTCCATCCTTCTTTTCTCCAGTGCTCGCATGATGAGATTGAGTCTTCTTTGGGATGCTAGACTCTTCTTGATCATTTCTATGATCCTTCTTTTACGTTCCTCCTCTCGGTGTTGGGACCGCTCGCGATCTCGATGAGACGGGGGTCTGTCATCACGATGATGGGACCACTCACGCTCTCGACGAGGAGAGGGGGGTCTGTCATCGCGGCGATGTGACCGCTCGCGATCTCGACGAGGAGACAAAGGTCGAGAAGAGCCTTTGCTTTTATTTTTAAATCCTCCATCCTTGTTAGTTTTGAGCTTCACCAACTTGAGACGAAGATCGTGCTCGCTGAGTTTCTTTCCAACTCGGTCAAAGACACTAACGGATCTTCCTTCAGATGAGGCGGGCTTCGCCTTCGACCCCTCCTTATCCATAGTAGCTTCCTCCTCATTCCAGTCGGGGTTCGTTTGGTCTGTCACCACATCATCAAAGTCCCCAATTAATTTCTTGGTGGGACCCTTGCTACTTTCTGCTTGATGAGTTCGATCCCCTGTCCTTGTATTCCTCTTGAAGCCTCTAGAACTATGTCGCTTCTCCATCTTAACCACCTTTTCCTTTACCTCGATCATTTGATCACCGAGGCCTTTCAAAAATGACATGACTTCTCCAGGCAAGGCCAATTGTTGGACAACAGGGGGTGTTTTCTCCCTCTTGAACCCTTTCTTGGTCCCATCTTCCACTGCATCGCTCTCTGGTCGATCCTTCCTCTGGGGTCGTCTCTGTCTCTCTTATGCGACCCCGGGGTTTCCCCCACTCCATTTTTCTTCTTGTTCGATTTAGTATTGTTCTCCCAACTCAACGACTACCCCTCCTTCTAGCGCCAAATGTTATAGGGAGAATATTGTATAACAATATTTGTGGAGGTTGCTGGAATCACGGAGCAAAATACGGATATTTTGTTGTAAGAAGAATTGGGATTAGGGTTTGTGTGTATAGGTGTGGCTGAACTTGATAGGTGATTTTCAGGGGTGAACTGTTTTTCATCCCTATCAAGGTGCCTACGTACCCTATTTATAGGGATCAAGCCGTACGTAGTTCTTGGGCAGCAAGTTACCTAGACGGGCTAGGGTTTTAAGAGATAAGTCACGGCCCAAGCCCATTTGTTTAGGGCTGATGTGGCAATGAGTCATTGATCCTATCCATGATCCATAGTTTATAGAAGGAAACCGATGGTCTCGCATGGACAAGGATGTGACCTTACAAGCGAGGCCAGTAGAGAAGCAGCATGGGCTCGGCATGCGACCTCAAGGGATCGAGTCATGCGAAGCGGACCCAAATATGTATAGATACTCATATGATCTCGAGGGATCTAGCTATGAGATTTCTAGTAAAGAATGAGATGGCGATCCCATGTCAACTTGTAGAAGCGACCTCAATAAGAGGCGATCCCAGAGAGGGATAAGTCAACGAGGCGATCCCTTATATTTGATAGAGAGCGAGGTGGCCCTGTAGTTATGCTGGGCTGATTCCAATAGTGGGCTTCAATGACCCAATTGCCCTATTCGAGGCCCATTGTAGACAATGAACCATTAATTCAGCTAATTAAATCATGATAATTATTATGCCAGATTTGGGCATAATAGTAACCATGCTAAGCCCACAAGAGTACACCTTAGAGTCAAAACTTGGGATCTCATATGCAGAAACAAGCAATAACTCACCTTTCACTCACAAAAGAATATTCACTCAATAACAAGGGTAAGTGTATCACTCAATTCCAACAAAATCATAAGCATGCTTGACATTTGGTATCAATCTAACTTTAACACAACATACATTAATGACGATAATCAAAAGGACTTTTATTTGGGTTGTAAGGGGGCTAGGGACAAGGTATGTCAAGTAAAGCCAAATAAGGTGAAGTGACAAAAGCTAGTAGGATCCATAATATATCATACACAACACCAAACTTCCTCCCCACACAGATTTTCTAATTTTCTTTCAGCAAAATGCTTGACTAGTCGAATGAAGAAGGATCACACAAACACAAAAACATAAGTATGTTCTCAGATTATTATTTTTTTCTTTTCTTTTTTTCTTTTCTTTTTTTCTTTTTTTTTGGAGAGCTAACATAGATAATATAAATATATACACAATTACAATCCTTCTTCAAAAATTTCTTGAACGACTAACAAGTAAGCAACAAAACCCAATATTTCCCCAAAAGTAATGAACAAAAGTTAATCCATCTCACACACCTTATTACTCCCTCAACTTCCTACTAGCCTTTGACAAATTGGGATCAAGTATACGTTAGGCTACACAAGAAAAAGGTCTAGGCAAGTAATGTGGTGTGTCACCGAAAAAATATGATTAAGCTCAAAGGGGTAACTAATTGATCATATATAAAGGGTGTGGTAATTTGGATAATAATAGGTTATTCCTAAATGCCTTTATCATCTTATCATCAAATAATGTCATGCATTTCAAGAAAGGTCTCAAACAAGTGCTAGCAATGCAAACAACATGTGGACACTCAAGCAAACGAATATAAAATGCAAAAGATATGCATATAGGCTCAAAATCTCACTTGGTGGTAAAACATAATCAATCCCAAGCAAAAGTCTCTTTAATGCACCTACTTGTTCTCAAAGCATGGAAACCAAATCTTCTTGCACATATTCATGTCCTTTTAATTACTTACAACATTCAATAAGTCTACTAGTTTCAACTCGCTAGTGATATGTATGTGCACAAGAACTTAGCATATCACTTCTCAATCAAAAGCATCAGAAACACAAGAGTACTATAGCATGTAAGGGTGCATCAAGCCTACTTATAACAAGTAATCATTTCACAAGGCTAGAATTATTTTTTATTTTTTTGATTTTTTAATTTTTTTGGATTTTTGTATTTATAATAATACTACTAAATCCTTCCCCCATACCTAAATCATGCATTGTCTTCAATGTATGCAAATGAGAGAAAAATGACAAAGTAAAAGGACGAGAATACCTGATAAGGGTTGACGGAGAAACATTATTACCTATAACACACACACAAAAAACACATACAAAAGAAACACTAACCAATACTAGATCGAGGAAAAATAACCTTCATAACACAATCAACACACATGTGAAACACACCCTTACAAAGATAACATTATCCACTAGAGAAGTATGATCACACACCAAAACAAAACTCATACCACTAACATCATTCATAGACCAATTAGACGCTTCTTTATGTTGTTTAAGCAAATTAATCACTTGAAATTCTTGGTCTTGAACTAAGTCACTAGAAAGAACATGATGAGTTGCACTATCAACTACCAAAGACTGATCAAGAGTGGAAAAGAACGGATTAGAAACGAATGTGGGTGGCACACCTACAGAAGTCTTGACAACGGACTTAGGATCAAAAGAACTATCCTCAAGTTGGGTTTCATGCTTTGAATAAATGGCATTCAATTCATCTAACATCGGATCAGAAGTGAAATTTCTATAATGCTCATGAAGTTCTTTATTACTCTCATACTCTAACAAAACATCTTCCTCAAGAAAAGAATCAATTGAACTATCCTCAAGATTTGACCATGAAACAACCTCATCTATCAAATTAACTCCTACAGGTTGTTCAAAAATCTCATTAGGTTGATTTCCTACATTAAAGACATTAAGATCTATCGTCATGTTACCAAAAGTAAGTTTCATCGAACCATTCCTACAGTTAATCAAAGCATTAGAGGTAGCAAGAAAATGCCTTCCTAAAATGATAGGAATTTGATTTTTGAGATTTTTCACTGGTTCGGTTTCTAGAACAACAAAATCGACAGAGAAGACATAATCACCAACCTTAATCAACACATCTTCCACTATACCCGTTGGAGTTTTAACAGAACGATCACCCAACTGAAGAATGACACTAGTCTTCTTAAGTTCACCTAAACACAAGGCTTGATAAACTGATAATGGAAGAAGATTCACACTAGCTCCCAGATCGAGTAAAGCTTTATCAATGAAAGTATCACCTATGACACAAGAGATGGTAGGACAACCGGGATCCTTATACTTCACGGGGATTTAATTTGACAAAATAGAACTAACATGAGATGTTAGAAAAGCTTTCTTAGGAACATGAGTGGTTCTTTTATGGGTACACAAATCTTTTAGACACTTAGCATAAGAGGGAACTTGTTGAATCGCATCTAAAAGAGGAATGTTAATCTTGACTTGCTTAAAGACTTCCAAAATCTTATCTAACTGAGCAGATTGTTTGTTTGAAGTAAGTCTTTGAGGAAACGGGGCTTTCGGCTTAAAGACTTTTTCATTAGATACATCAGATTGGGGTTTCGAAGGTGGTTCATCGGATGGTGATGACTCATCAGATTTATCTACTTCAGAATTCTTGGGATTTGAAGATTGCTTAAGACTAAGATTCAAGAGCATAGGATTTGGTTCAGATGTTAGCTTATCTTCTTTTTTTTCTTTTTTTTTCTTTTTTTTTAAATGGCCAAGTGACCACGGTGAATTTCTTATTCATGAATTGTATCAAAATACAATAATCATACAAGGGGATTTATTCATTCAAGAAAATTCATCATCTAACTGAAAAAGCACGCCTGTTGCCTCCGGACGTTTAGACAATAAAACCTTCAAGTCTGAAAGGAAGAACCTCACAAAAGAAAGGCCTCGTTAAAAAACCCTCAAGAGCAAAACCCTGTGGGAAAAAACTCAAGGGGGAAAAAGAGTGCCCTCAAAATATATAAATACATCATTTTACAAATTTTCCGAAAAAATATTCAGAATTAATTGTTGCTTATGCTAAGGACTTCTTGTTGATTCCTCTACAAAACCCAAGATTCTGCCTCCATCCATCTTCTCTTTACAATTCTTCTCATCCAAGAAAACTGAAAGATCATCAAAACAACCACAACAATAAAATTATCTTCTCTTTACAATTCTTCTCATCCAAGAAAACTGAAAGATCATCAAAACAACCACAACAATAAAATTATGTCAATGAACCATATATCAAATATACTATAAATATTTAATATATGCAGTATACTTAATAAAATTAAAGAGTTTTATATATCTAACCAAAGGGGTCCTCTTTGGTTAGGCATATAAAACGCCGAATTTTCATACAAAATCATAAAAATCTAAAAAATCATCTAAAATGACAAAATAAAATAACAGATTCGTCAACTGACGACAAATCACAAACACCAATAAATGGTCCAAAAGCCAAAAATATGGCATACCCTTTATAGGCACTAAAATCCATAGAAAATGGTACAATATGTGTTCATCTTAAGATGTTTAAAACAACACAAAAGATCATCATATATGACACTGGTTTTTATTATCTTTACTAAAAAGAAACTTACACGACTGACTAGTATTACTTATTAAAATATAAACGAAACAAAACCCAAAAATAAAAAGTAAACAACTTTGTAAAATTACCTTAAAAGATTGAGATTTTGAATTTTAAGTATTAACTAATAAGATATATTACCATAATAAAATAAAAGCAACTAATATTCATATCATGTAGTAATCGTACTTAATCACATTAATGAAAATTAAAATTGTCATTAAAAGAGTAAATAAAATTAAAATTAGACACTCAAATGGTAAGTGAAAATAATAATTATTAATTAGTAGCAAAAATTTTGCACGAATCATGGCACATCTACTAAACTACAAAATTATGATATATATTGCATATATTCCTTGAAAGACTCCCTAAATTATCAATCAAATATATAACATATATTATTTGTCAACCACCAATAAATGCATAATTAAACCACATAAATACCCTTTAAAAACTTAAAAATTAACCAGTAATCATGACCACATCCAAAAGCTAAATATGGAAACATATCAAAAATAAACAAAAAAAACAAATTAGGCCACAATTAAAT
This sequence comes from Kitagawia praeruptora, assembly GCA_037693485.1. Taxonomy (NCBI): domain Eukaryota; kingdom Viridiplantae; phylum Streptophyta; class Magnoliopsida; order Apiales; family Apiaceae; genus Kitagawia; species Kitagawia praeruptora. The sequence continues at coordinate 146,472,622 of CM075353.1, forward strand.
AGAGTCAAAATCAGTTCACATCAGAAAAATAAGGTCAAGAATTTTGTAGAATCCGGCAAATCATCTCGGATTCCGATCAACTCCGAAACAGGGCAGAAAATTCGCATAAAAGACATACATGAACTACCTTTCACACGAGTAACACAACTAAGAACATCATTCAACACACAAGCAGTAATTTAATCAATTTAACTAATTTTAAACTAACAAACCAACACTATGAACCCAGCAATTCACACACACACGCACTATTAACACACACATACATAAGATTAACAAAAACCACACCTTCACAGTTCCTACTCAACGCCAAACAAACACCGATTATCCACACCCACACCCGATAAGACACTCACACTCTCACGGTGACCGGACACACACTCACGGCAACAGACGTACACACACACAGCAGGAACACAGAGACAACACCCACACAACACGCACAATAAAACACACAATAAAAAAAAACAAACAAAACATCTCTTTTCTCTATGGGGACTTTTTCCTCCTTCCCCGCGACTATGGCAGTAAAACCAACCTCCTTCTCCACTATTTTGGGGAGTATCATATTTTGAAAGACAAAAAATAGAACAAAGTAAGCATAAAACAGAGTATAAAATAAGAAATATATACCTTATCAACCATGAAAACTTCTTCTCCATTAACATCAACTTTAAGATACAAAACACATCCATAACCCAAATAAACAAAACCAAAACCACCTCAACTAGAGAGCCCTTTTTAGGATCAGCCCCTCAAAAGATGTATGCACAGATTAATATCCTTGGTTTTGCTGAAACATGCAGTGATTTAGAGTATGGGTTAAGCAAGAAGAGGGTAGTGTGACCTCTGTGAAAATCTGTGTGTATAATATTCAAATATGTCATATGGTATTGTATATAATAAGGTAGAAAAGAAAACCTTACTACAGTAGTATTATTAACACAATTCCAAGTGGATTTAGTGTGTGTGTGTAGCTTATCTTCTTCTTGAGTATTGACACCAGCATGATTGTTGAATTGATTACCAGACCTTAGAGAGATAACAGAATTCACATTTTCATGAGACTTTTGATTAGGATGGAATTTAGGATTAGTCTCAGGTTGACTAGGAAGTCGATTTTTCTCTCTCTCACTGATTGTGTTTGCCAATTGACTAACTTGGACCTCTAGTTTAGATATGGCTTGAGTGTTAGAATTTAGTAGTTGCCTATCTTGGGTCATAACTTGCATGAAAGATTGTTGAGATTTGAGTAATGCCTCCATACTCTTTTCTAAAGAAGTAAATCTTTTGTCAGATTCAGCAAAACCAGAAGGATTCTAGGGAACTGAGTTTGGATAATGACCAAGATTTTGAGGAGGATATGAATTAGGATTTTGAGTTGGGTATGGACCAGGATTGGGCTTTTGAAAAGCAGGTTGAGGATTTTTATTATACTGATTGTATTGACCTTGGTTCCATGAGAAATTTGGATGATTCTTCCAACCAGGATTGTATGTGGGTGCATAAGGATCATTCCTAGCTCTAGGTTGAAACATGGCATTGACTTGTTCAATTTCAGGGCAATTCTCTACCATATGATTAGGAGAACTACAGTTTGCACAGAGAGACATTTGAGATGACACACTGTTGGTTTCTAAGGCTTCTAGACGTCTAGTGAGTGTTGGGGAATAGGGTGATTACTTGGATTTTTCTGAAGTCGTGTGAACACTTTCAGATTGAAGTTATTTATGGTTCACCCAAATAATTCAATCGGATAAAGTCAGAAATTCTGCAAGAAGAGAGAATGTGTTTTGTTGTGAATTTCATAATGAACCTATGTTGAAAATGATCAATGCCACACCTATTTATAGATGTCAACAGATGTGTCTTTTGCCAATAGACACATCTCAAGATGTGTCTTTTACCAAAAGACACATCTCATTTCCAACAGTCATGTCCAATGCTAACAGACACATCTCAAGATGTGTCTTTTCCCAATAGACACATCTCATTCTAACAGATGTGTTTGATGCCAATAGACATGTCTCATAAGCAATAATTCTGAAATCATAACGAACTCGAACAGAGCATGCACTCCGCATTCTTCCGACTTGTTTGATGTAACATTACGATTACATTGATCAACTAGTCAATCCAATTACACTAAAATATTCGACAATCCTCCACCATTTTAGCGTAATCCATGATTAACTAAACAAAATCACAACAAACAACAAACTTATGCATAAATGAAATATCGTGACGATTGAATTTCACATTAGTATATTACACATTCCAAATATTCGAATACCAAGGTGTCACTATGGATTGAACCTTCGTTATTCATAGTGAATACATGAAGATAATATACACATAAATTTACATTCTCAAATGTTCTTACTTGACATTATATTTTATTAGCCTAGTGTCCTAATCCTTCATAAGCATATCAAAGCCAAGTCCTAGCTTCTTGAAGCAGCTAAACTTCATGCTCATATAGGTAGTTCTTTTACTCTTGCACCTGCATATGAAATTTTTCAAAAGAACTATTAAGAAGATAAACTTCAACCTCCTTAACTTGCAGGTCCGAACACATACCTTGGGATGATAATACTAATGTGTTCCAATATCTAGATGTTAAGCTTTCCACATTGAATTCAGCACCTAATGTCATATTAGATGGGAATTGGGTATCTCAACATGAGAGGTTTTTAATGGACTTTAATCCCATCCCTACAGCCGACTTGTGCACAAGATCTCTACTCAACCCTTTGGTAAGATGATCGGCTAAATTGTGTTGAGTTCTTATAAACTCCACTGATATAACACCATGTGTGATAAGCTCACGAATCATGCTGTGTCTAACACCTAAGTGTCTAGACTTGCCTTTGAACACTTGTCTATAAGCATTAGCCAAGGCAGACTCTCTATCACATCTGATAGATATGGGTGATATCGGTTTAGGCCACAATGGAATCTCATAAATCAGATTTCTTAGCCATTCAGCTTCTTTACCAGCCATTGATAATGCCACAAATTCAGATTCCATCATTGAATCAGTAATGCAACTTTGTTTCTTCGATGCCCAAGAGATAACACCTCCCCCAAGAAGGAATACCCATCCACTTGTGGAAGAATGATCTTCCTTATTGGAAATCCAAATTGCATCTGAATGACCTTCAATAACCGAAGGAAATCCAGTATATGTCAAACCATAATCCATGGTTCCTTTCAAGTATTTGAACACTTGGCTTAAGACTTGCCAATGATGTGAACTTGGCTTGCTAGTATACCTACTAAGCTTTCCAACAGCATAGGCAATATCTGGCCTAGTGCTTATCATGGCATACATGAGACTACCAATAGCCCTTGAGTATTCAAGTTGAGATACTGCAACACCTGTATTAGGTAAGAGTTTAATACTAGGATCAAGAGGAGTGCTAACGGGAGAACAATCCTTAAAGTTAAATCTTTTCAGAATCTTCTCAATATAATGAGATTGAGAAATTGAAATACCATTGTTCTCACGCTTGATCCTTATACCAAGAATCACCTCAGCCTCCCTCATGTCTTTCATATCAAAATTAGATGACAAGAACTTCTTGGTTTTATCCACTTGATTTTGGTCAGTACCAAAAATTAACATGTCATCCACATATAAACAAATTATAACTCCTTTACCAGAAGCATCAAATTTGCTATATACACACTTGTCTGCTTGGTTGAGAAAATAACTGTTAGACAAGACCACAATATCAAATTTATCATGCCAATCCTTCGGTGCTTGTTTCAGACCATAAATTGATTTCTTCAATTTACACACCTTATTCTCACAACCAGGCATAACAAACCCTTCGGGTTGTTTCATATAAATCTCTTCATCTAATTCACCATTCAAGAATGCAGTTTTCAAATCCATTTGGTGAATGACAAGGTTGTGTATAACAGCAAGTGCTATTAACAACCTAATAGTGGAGGTTCTAGCAACAGGAGCATAAGTATCAAAATAATCAATCCCTTCTTTTTGTCTAAAACCTTGGATTACCAATCTGGCTTTAAACTTATCTATGGTACCGTCCACCTTCATTTTCCTTTTGAAGATCCATCTATTTCCCAATGCTTTACAGCCATGGGGCAGATCACTCAATTCCCAAGTATTATTATTCATGATAGAATCCATTTCATCTTGGATAGCTTCTTTTCAGAATGCAACATCCCTAGATTTCATAGCTTCGCTAAAAGTATTTGGATCTTCCTCAATAACAAAACAATATTGGTATTGATATTCAATTTCATCTCTAGAGCCTTCTACTAGATAAAGATGAAAGTCATCTCCAAAATACTTTGCTTTTCTAGCTCTAGTGCTTCTCCTTGGTTCAGACGGTCCATTCACATCTTCAGTAGAAACTGAGTTCCTACTAGAAAAATTCTGAAGCATGTCCCTTGGTATAGGTATAGATGTAAATCTGTTTTCATCAAATATAGCATCTCTTGACTCGATAATCGAGTTCACAGATACATAGTCATTAGATTCTAACACATAGAATCTATATGATATGGAATGCTCAGCATAACCAACAAATATGCAATCTATACCTCGTTCACCCAAGTTTCTTCTTTTGGGTTCAGTGAGTCTTACAACTGCTCTACATCCCCAAACTCTCAGAAAACTCAATTTTGGTGACTCTTTATACCAAAGTTCATAAGGGGTAATCTTATTCCTCTTACTAGGAATTCTATTCAATAAATGATAGGCTGTCAACATAGCCTCAGCCCAAAATCCCTCACTCAAACCCGAGTAAGATAACAAGGAATTAACCATTTCTTTCAAAATCCTATTCTTTCTCTCTGCCACACCATTTTGCTGTGGTGTATAAGGAGCCGTGGTTTGATGTATTATACCAGTAGATTGAAAATAAACCAGATCATAATACTCACCTCCTCTATCAGTACGTAGATTTTTAATCATGGTACTCTGATGTAGCTCTACTTCTTCTTTATAAATTTTAAGAAGTCAAGAGCTTCATCCTTAGCATGCAATAAATATACATAGCAATATCTAGTAGCATCATCAATAAAAGTAACTTCATACTTTTTATTTCCTAATGATGGTGTAGAATGGAAATCACACAAATCACTATGTATTAGTTCTAAAACATCAGACACCCTATTAACCTCTTTAAAGGGCATTCTAGTTATCTTTGTTAACATGCATGTTTTGCACTTTTCATTGTCTAAATCAATAGTAGGTATGAGACTCATTTTTGACATATCCTTTATTCTTTTGTAATGTACATGTCCTAGTCTAGCATGCCATAATTCTGGTTTATTCAAATTATTGCTAGTACTAGTAGAAGCCATGCAAGCAGATTCATCAATAAATGGAGTATTTACATTCAACATAAATATACCATTACACAAATAGCCAAAGCCAACAAAAGAGCCATGTTTTGACAATATATATTTGTCACTTTCATAAATTTGTTTATATCTGTTGATGGAGGATTTTCGTAATCAACGTGATTTTCGGAGGCCCACTGGAATTTACAAGTGAAACACATGTAATTGGCTGTTTTTGGTGATTTGGGTGTGATTTGATGGTGGGGGTGAGCTGAGCTTGAGAGGTTACGAGAATCATCGCAGGTTCCATTAGCGAGATCTGTGTCCGTCCCCTCAAGGTGCCTACGTACCCTTGTTTATATAGGGATCAAGCTCACGTAGTTCTAATGCGAAGCTGATTCTGCTTGACCAGCTGTATTCGATTGTCTAGTTCGTGTTGGACTCAAGTTCCTTTAGAGTTTACCACGAACTGGTTGGCTAAGTAGAGTAGAACTCGAGTTCATACTCTACTATAATTCTCATGTCTATTAGAGGCATTCTAGGATCAACTGCGCCCTAGAATTACACTCCAATAATAATTCGGTCTCTTTCTGGCTGGCTACGCTCAGGAACCTGGTGCTCAGGAACCTATGTCTCAGGAACCTGGTGCTCAGGAACCTGTATTTCGGAACCTGGTTCTCAGGAACCTCTGTCTAGGAACCTGTTTCTCAGGAACCTCCTTATTTCGGGACATATTGCTTAGGGACCTCATTATAGGTACTTGTACCTGCATAAATAACAAATATATTAGTTTGGGGAGCCTCTTTGTGGTTCCCATATGCTCTTGCTGTCTTCACTACTGCTGCTAGGCTGTCTTGAACTCTTCTGCAGGGAAGAACCTGGTCCATTCGTAATCTACTCAGCTTCCGGTTCATCAGGAACCTCATAATACTTGTAGCTTCTTGACTGTCTACTCAGCGAGTGCTCATTTCTTCATGTCTAGTCTTCATATCTTGTAATGGATCTATTTTCTGGCTCGTATGGATTGGACCCTATAGCTTATTGGGCCTAAATCTAGCCCATGGAGATTTTGGGCACAACAAGTACCCCCCGGTTCCTTGAAGTCATGCAATGCGAAAGGAACCTGTTCAACTTTCTAATCTGGGGTCCAATGCTTAATCACTTCCCTTAAAATGTATTACTTCAACAACACGTATCCAAGCTTACATGAGCTAACTCGGCGTAAGAAACAGGACACATAATGTTTTAGTAAACATAATATTGATTAACTTCTTTCTTAGTGAGGAACATGTTCTCTTCTTTCTTCTTCGAAACTCATTCTTATGACAAATCTTCATTCTTCAACTGCTAGTCATTCTCTATACATTCTTCTAATAATTTTGCAAAATCTTTCCAAGGACACTTCTGAGGTTTCTAGGATGTCATCATACTTCTGCTTACTCTTGTATCTTCTTAGGTAATCTTTGTCTTCAATGTCTTCACATGTCTTTTGTATATCTAGAAGTCTTGAAAAGCGAGTGGCACCTCAACAGCTTCCAATCAAGAGGTTCACCCTTTATTTACTCCTTTTGAGAAAATGCATAATTTTCACATCGTGCATCCAAGCTTACATGAGCTAACTCGGCGTAAGAAACAGGATACACTACGCTTCTGTATGCAAATTCCAAATTAAATCCTCAAATCAAAAATCAAAGAATCCTGCTGAAAACTAACCTGGAAACTTTTCTGAAGCCGTCTTCTCGCAGATCATTATCATCAGACTGCAAAACTCGTCGTAAATACTCTCTAATTGTTCAAGCAATACTTCTTTCTTCTTCCGAACTGACTTGTATGAACTGATTTCTCATCCAATGCTTTCATAGAATACATTGGAAGCTTGCTTATAACCCCAGGAATGTCCATTATTCGTAGGATGAAACAACCCTGGAACCTCTTGAACCATCTAAATAGCTTCCCAGAAACCTCGGCTGCTCGCTCTACTTGGAACTTTCAAACCTTTGTAAACTTAGAACCTCTTGTCTTCATACTTCGAGTACTGTTTTCAGAACCATAATCTAAACCATAATCTTTCTTGATAACTTCTTAACTTTTCATTGCTGAATAACTAGACCAGGTTCCTTGTGAATAGCTGTTGATGACTACTAATCCTGCAAAGCAAAGAACATAAAACAGAAACCAGTTAATGTTAGTAAAAATTTTCTTGTTCAATTCGGGTCAACTCTTGGAAATGTTGCCTGCTTGGCTCCCAATCCTAATCTCTAGGTCCCAACATGCCTCGAGGCATGTTGGTTCCTTTTTTCTCTTGGAAAGGTAACCTGCTTGGTTCCCAATCCTATTCTCTAGGTCCCAACATGCCTCGAGGCATGTTGGTTCCTTTTTGTGCCTCGAGGCGATTCTAGGAACCTGTGTGCCGTTCTGGGAGTCCACACAGATTCCTCTTCTCCATGTGTCAGGCTAGACATCTTATGAAGGTAAATGCTAAGGATTTTATCCCTTCTTCCCATGTGCCAAAGGCGGTTCCACATGAGGGAGAGCTTATTAGGCTTCTCTTTAAGGTGCCTTTTGTCAGGACTTTAGATGCCTTTTGTCAGGATTTTAATTCACGTGCTCAAGGAACTTGAGGCTTTTGGCAACAACATCATGCTCAATCAGCTGAGGCTTTCAATCGTGCTCAGGAAGCTACCTGAGGCTTAATTCATGCTCAGGAAGCTGCCTGAGACTTAACTCTTGCTCAGGAAGCTACCTGAGGCTTAATTCATGCTCAGGAAGCTGCCTGAGACTTAACTCTTGCTCAGGAAGCTGCCTGAGGCTTTCTCAATGCGTGCTCGGGAAGCTGCCCGAGGCTTAATACTTGCTCAGGAAGCTGCCTGAGGCTTAACTCTTGCTCAGGAAGCTGCCTGAGGCTTAACTCTTGCTCAGGAAGCTGCCTGAGGCTTTCTCAATGCGTGCTCGGGAAGCTGCCCGAGGCTTAATACTTGCTCAGGAAGCTGCCTGAGGCTTAACTCTTGCTCAGGAAGCTGCCTGAGGCTTAATTCAATGCTTGCTCGGGAAGCTGCCCGAGGCTTAATACTTGCTCAGGAAGCTGCCTGAGGCTTAACTCTTGCTCAGGAAGCTGCCTGAGGCTTAATTCAATGCTTGCTCGGGAAGCTGCCCGAGGCTTAATACTTGCTCAGGAAGCTGCCTGAGGCTTAACTCTTGCTCAGGAAGCTGCCTGAGGCTTTTTTTTTTTTTTTTCGTGCCCAGGAAGCTACCTGGGACTTTGCTCAATGCCCAGGAAGCTACCTGGGACTTTGCTCAATGCCCAGGAAGCTACCTGGGACTTTGCTCGATGCCCAGGAAGCTACCTGGGACTTTGCTCGATGCCCAGGAAGCTACCTGGGACTTTGCTCGATGCCCAGGAAGCTACCTGGGACTTTGCTCGATGCCCAGGAAGCTACCTGGGACTTTGCTCGATGCCCAGGAAGCTACCTGGGACTTTGCTCGATGCCCAGGAAGCTACCTGGGACTTTGCTCAATGCCCAGGAAGCTACCTGGGACTTTGCTCGATGCCCAGGAAGCTACCTGGGACTTTGCTCGATGCCTAGGAAGCTACCTGGGACTTTTCATATCAATCATTCTTAGTCCACGTATTCTGTCAAATCGTATTCATACTTTGCACACACTGTCATTGCTACAGGAACCTGTCAGCTAAGGTAACCTGCGAATACTGTTAATACTACAGGAACCTGTTAGTCAAGGTAACCTGTTTCAAAATACAAGTACTAAAACTAGCACTTAAAAAGTTTCAAATTGGCATGTGAAATAGCTAATCAAACATGCATATTATTGTCTAAGTAGGAATACTACCCCCCCAGTTCTTTTGGGTAATTAATGTTACGTAAAAGAACAATAAGGAAGCTATAATTATCATCGTCATTCTAAGAATACAGAAGACTAACCTTATCATAAGCACAATAAATCTTCTTCCACTATCATCAATGCTTGCTAAAAGAAATGTCATGCTGTCTAATCAAAATACTAGTCTGATGAAGACTTACGTGATCCTTTATGGATAGAAAGCTCTCACGGTTTGTTCACCAGAATCTCTTTATATGAACCTGTTAGCTACAGGTGAACTTGGAAGCTGTTGCTATGAGCTTCCGGTATAAATGAACCTGAAATTACAGGTGAACAAGATCTGTTAACTACATAAGATCTGTTAAATACAAATATATAATAAGGCGAATCTAATTGGGCTCCAGGTGAGTCCTGAGAAGGGCACTTAGAGAATCCATAGGGTGCAAGGTAAATCGTCTCAAATACTAGGGGCACCAAGTGAATCCGGCCACAAGGTGAATCCCTAAGAATTCTTGTTGTATGTACACTTTCTTCTACTCAAGTATCGCCTGGCTAAGAACTTCTAGCAGGAAGCTGCTAATCAAAAGCTGTTTATAACTGGCTTTTAATCAATATCAATGGTCCTGGAAGCTGTCACATACAAGCTTCAGGCACATATGAATGATCCTGCAACATGTTAGTTACAAGAAAATAGCAAATAATCTACTAGATGTTGGTAAAATAGCTATACTTGGAAGCTATCACCAGAATCTCCATATGAGTAACGTAGAACCTGTTAGCTACAGGTAAATATAAATGAACCTGGAAGCTACAGGTATATTTCAAGGAACCTGCGATCTGCAGGTAAACATTAAGGAACCTGCGAGGTGCAAGTAAATAACAAGGAATCTACTAAATGTAGGTAAATATCAAGGAACCTGCGAGCTGTAGATATGTGCATTCTAGAAACATAATCAAGACATAATCATAGCTTTATCTCATGTAAGACCTCAATAGCATAGATGCTTATGCATGCTTTATGTATAGCAAGAGCTTATTGCGCATACCTGGGAGGTTTCTACGAATATGTAAGCATAAATGGAGAGGTATCACCTGGATCTTTCTCTAGATTGATCTACTGTGAAGTGGAAGCCTCCGTTAAGCTTTGAAAACTCATTGACGTATTCATGATGCAAGCATGTTGCTCTTCAAAGTACTAGACCAACTCAATCTGCAAGGTTTCTGAACCAAATCTGAGCTATGAGGTTCCCGAACCTGATCGTGAGGTTCCTTAACCTGAATTCTCTTAAAATTTTGAAATCCTTGATTTTTGCAATAGTAATTATACTACCCCCCAGTTCTGCAGGGAAGCTTGTCTTCGATGGAGAACTAGATTCTAGAAGCTCCATAATTCTTTATTAAACTTGAAGCAAAATGCTCAATTTCTCTCATCATAACAAATATCAACTTCTCTGGTCTTGCTAATACCACTTTTAATCATCATGTCAACTGCTCTCTAACAAGTTGCTAAACATTCCTCTGTGAAGTTGAGTAATGTGCATTTTCTTCAACTCGATCTTCACTTATTTTCATTCTCAAGAGGTTCCCTTCTTTCTGTTGGGGGACCTGAACTGTTCAACTTTATCAAAGCTACTCTTGTCAGAATCAGATTCTTGCATCTACTCTTCATCAAAATCTTTAACTGTATCTGATCTCTTCTTCAAACCATGCTAAATCTTCTTCAACGCTTCGATCGATACTGTGACTTCTTCGCATCATTCCTGCTAATAGCTTCAACTTTTTCTCTAATTTCTTCTTTGTCATATGACCTCGTAAGTGAGGTATATTCTTCTCGAGACCTCATTTTTCTGGCCTTCTTACTTAAGTATCTACTCATCAGCAAAATTCTTGTATGCGGGGGAGACCTCTGGTTGCAAGAACCTTCTACCAGTAGGTCTTTTCCATTCTTATTTTCATTCTGAATCATCTTGCTATATCTTTTTCTCTCGATTTTTTTTACGACACACGCTGCGAACGAATCTCTATATCAAATACAAATATCCCAATACAACACCTCTAAGCTTACGCGAGCTAGCTCATTGTAAGAAACAAGAGATGTTGAGAGAGACTATTTGCAAAGTATTTCCAGCAGCTCACTGAATTGAATGAAGCTTCTCACTTTAGTTTTGTAATGCTTAGCGAGCAATCCTGCACAATATCTCAATTTTGCAAGCATATATACAATGCAACAATATATAGTCATGACATGATTAATGCACATTGATGAATATGATAACTAGAACACATAATATGCACATGCATTTATTATGTATGTCTCATGCAAATATCTGATTTAAGTCATATATGTAGAATATTGAATCTAATTTCTCTTTAATGACTTTTTTTTATATATTGGCATGCTAGTCAAATAAATTCTCTTACTATACTACTCGATCCGGGGATCTATGCTAGACTCAATTCATCATTTTTATTCCTAGTTTATATCTCTCATGGATGCATACTAGTCATTTTATTTTATTTATTTAACTATGTCTAGCATGGATTTCCTGTTATATTCTCATGACTAGCATGCATGATGTAATTAAATATTGCAATAAAAAATAATATAGAACTGGAAACTTATCTTGTGGTTTTTTACTCGGCGAGCTGCTTCTGACTGAATTTGCACCGAACAGGCTCCACTTGTGCTACCAGTTCTCATTGTCCTCTCTATTATCTCATCTCTGAGATCTTGTGTTTCTGTAATTGCATCACGCATTCATCAGACTCTAGACATTCCTTTTTTTTTTGTTGCTGGCTTGTAATTCTCGCATTTGCTTCTACAGAGACACATCTACATGGAACTGCTGAGCTTCTATCCTGTACATCTACTATTGCTTCTGTATATCAATACTTGCTCTGATGCTTTTATCACCTCCATGTTCCTTGGACTTTCTTTGATAATCGTTGTCATCTTCACCACTCGCCACCGCCTTTGTTTTCTCTGGAACTTTTCAAGCCAATCGCAACTAACATCACCATCGACACCCTGGAAGAATTATGCAAGCTACTGGCTTGCCTGTCTCTTTTTATTCATGCGCTCTCTCTTGGTGTTTTGTGCACACAATCCTGCTATTTGCACTTAGCCTGATGTCACCAATGAACACTCCCTTGCGTTAATGGCTACCACACTCTCCTGCAGATCTTGTAATAGTTGTCCAGACTTCACATACATAACAGGTCGCCGAAACATCACGGATCCATTCAATCTTTCATCTCTGCAACTTTATTTGTTCTTCGACTTGCAAACACTCCTCTCTGGTCATATCATTCACCACCGTAGTCACTGTTTCACTGACTTCATCATTATCTCTGAAATAGAATCATCTAATTCCCGAGCCCTTAGCATTATGGTCTCTTTCGCAACGATCTCGGAGGCTTCCACTTTTCATTGACATGCGTTCTGGTGCGATTACTCCTGCTCTCCATATAGGTTCCTTAATGCAAGTATGAAAGTTAAGAATAACCATGGCCAGAGCTGTTCCCTAAAACTCCACACAATTTGTTGTTCTCTACGTCTTTATTGGACTTCATGCTAGAACAAAAGAACTTATCCACGGTCCACCTGTTTCTTTTGAATAGAATCAACACTGCTGGCTCATTCATCTCCTTGTCTGATACAACATCGATGATGCACCATCTTATCAATTTACTTCATCACCTCGCGCTCACCTTAAGGAAAACCCATATTAATATGTCTCTGATCTTCCTGCTAATTTACACATTGTGGCCACTGTACCCCATCGTTGTCACCGTTGTCTTCATAGCTATACTACTGCCTGTTCCTTGAGTCCTATCATTCTTGCCAGCAAAACCTGGTCATGTGTGTACTGTACACGTACATATAAGTATAGAATACTCTGTCCGCCGTTCGTAAGCCTTTTATTCTGGGACCATGATCTACCGCTACCATCTATATATCTTGTTATTATCTATATTATCACCCCTGATAAATAATAAAAGCCTCTGTACGTCTTGGTTTGATATAACAGCAGCAACCAGTTCCATCATATCTGTCCACGCTGCTTTTATTTTTGATTCTGAGACCATTAACTAAACTAGGAGCTTGCCCTGCTTTATCACGGTATCTTCACACACGTTTATGTTCATCGCATTCATCTTCATGTTTCTCGTCATTCGTCACTACCGCAGCTAGCATCACTATCTCTGCTTCACATCTACAAAACCCCTGGTTCTGTCCAAGTGCCTTATCAACCACGTACTCCATATACTTCCTCCTATACGCACTGGCTCATTGTTGATGCCAGGATGTAACTACCATATGCCCATGCTATCTACTCAGAAATCTTCTCACTTTTACCATCGATCCCATACTTTCTGATTTTATGATTGCCATGATTCTATGTATGTACAACATATGTATTAACCACAACAGCTCCGGCTTTATGCCTCAACAACCTGACTATATACACCTGCAAGTTTCATCATCTAGGTTTCTCACATGTTACATCATCGTTGTTTTGTGCTTACAGTCGAGACAACCACCCTGATCACAGCCATTTACACATCACTGACTCATCGTCCGCCAGCACCTATACATCTCCACTTCATTGTCAACAAAGATCCACTATTCGACACAGGTATAGCATCGTTGTTGATGAGGTATAGCCATCGCCATTGAATTCCTTGATATTTGTTGTTTCTCGCCCTTGACTCTGCATTGTCCTCATCATAGAGTTGTCGCCAATACGCGTCGGATAAATATTCAAACTTTGTTTCTATGCCGTCTTCACCACTGTGCAACAGCCCTTGGTTTAGGATCAGATGTGACGTTCACATAATCTCCCCTGGTACGTAAGGAACACATCTATCCTGGTTATCTTGCTACAACTGTGTGCATGAGTATAAGTCTCTGGACTGCCGCGCCATTGATGAACCACTTCTATGTCTACATATATTGTCTCCATTGTTTCATAAATCAGACAATCATCCTGGAGAGACAAGTACCAACCTGAATATCCATGTTGTCTTGCTCATGTATCAAATAGCACTTGCGTTGTTTTGTGTTTCTGCAAATTCCTTTACAAACAAGGGGCCTGCACATATTTTTAATCATCTTACTCATGTTCTATTTCTCGCAGCCTGTGCTTTGACTCCTCTATCATCCTAATGCTTTGCCGCAACCCGCAAGATGTCCTCCTGATCTCTATACATGCGTGCTTAAATATATATCTCTAAGATGATACCATAAAAGTCGAACCTTAAAACCTGGAACCAGAACCAACGTTTTCCTTCCCCTTGACTGTGATCCATCATCTAAATGATAGCACCCCGCGAGCACACTTGCACACCGTTAATTCTTCTATTCATATACAGTTAATCACCTTGTCCACCTCTGTGATCCCATCTTCATTATCGCTACTGTTTTATGCTTAGAATTCTAACAGCTACTACTGAAACATCATCAAGACTTCATCTTTCTCCTTGAAACTAATTGTAAAGCTGTCGTTTGGCCTATATACCATATCTACTGGCTGTCAGATGATTGTAAAACTGTTCGTACCCATGGTTTTGATTTTCCACAATTGCCATAGTTGTCATCATCCCGTTGTCCATGCTCCTTTATACATATTTTTTTTTACAACCTAACGTCCACGAATTATATGTATAGCACTTCACATTAATGCGTTCCTGCTTCTGTACCGGGGTTACCATGCTGCTATCCTTTATGCCTTGTTAACACGTATCTCCGGACCATATTCTGCTGGACGACTGGACGATCGAGGTGTTTGTTGGATGCCAAACGAGTCAAATATAATCACCGTTATCGGTATATACGTTGCTATGATCGATCTTAGGATTTTAAAATAGTGTTGATATATATATAAACTCCACTTCGCAATTCACCCCTGATTTTCACCACATATTAACACATGTACGGACCTTCTAACCAACACCTTGTAGCCATATCATGCATCTTCATCTTCCTTATCGAGTCAAACTGTCAACGCCTATATCCATATTGTAGAACCAACGATCAACCTATGTTGTGATGTTGTCTTCCACGCTGTTCCAGTGCTTTTCGTTCAAGATTTGACATGACCTTTGATTTGTGAGCGTAAATCACCCGCAAAGCCTGATTATGTGCATACTGTACACACAAATATATACATAAACTCACGATTTTGAGACTTCCATTGATAGTTCTCTGCTACTACCCATGTCATCATCCCAGGTACATAATTAAACCATCTGTCCTGGTTTTATGGTGCAACTACGACATGTACCGCAATATATGTCCGTTCGATCTCGTTTTGACGCAAGTTTTCTGTGATAACAGCCATGAACGTCTCTCTCAACAGTAACCTTAAACCCTTAAATCATGAGTGACCCACCTGTCTTTGTTTTATCTCTGTGTACATGTATATAGGTTTTAATGGTGTCCCACGTAGCCCTGAATTACGTAGCCTGTCCTCGAGATATTCCAACAGCCATCGCCAAATTCGTCATAGAATCTGTATAAAGAACTAATAAACACCCATCTCTTTGTTGGATTTCTCGTTTGTCCTCCACAAACGAGCAAGCAAGGCCCCTCCTTCTAGCGCCAATGTTGATGGAGGATTTTCGTAATCAACGTGATTTTCGGAGGCCCACTGGAATTTACAAGTGAAACACATGTAATTGGCTATTTTTGGTGATTTGGGTGTGATTTGATGGTGGGGGTGAGCTGAGCTTGAGAGGTTACGAGAATCATCGCAGGTTCCATTAGCGAGATCTGTGTCCGTCCCCTCAAGGTGCCTACGTACCCTTGTTTATATAGGGATCAAGCTCACGTAGTTCTAATGCGAAGCTGATTCTGCTTGACCAGCTGTATTCGATTGTCTAGTTCGTGTTGGACTCAAGTTCCTTTAGAGTTTACCACGAACTGGTTGGCTAAGTAGAGTAGAACTCGAGTTCATACTCTACTATAATTCTCATGTCTATTAGAGGCATTCTAGGATCAACTGCGCCCTAGAATTACACTCCAATAATAATTCGGTCTCTTTCTGGCTGGCTACGCTCAGGAACCTGGTGCTCAGGAACCTATGTCTCAGGAACCTGGTGCTCAGGAACCTGTATTTCGGAACCTGGTTCTCAGGAACCTCTGTCTAGGAACCTGTTTCTCAGGAACCTCCTTATTTCGGGACATATTGCTTAGGGACCTCATTATAGGTACTTGTACCTGCACAAATAACAAATATATTAGTTTGGGGAGCCTCTTTGTGGTTCCCATATGCTCTTGCTGTCTTCACTACTGCTGCTAGGCTGTCTTGAACTCTTCTGCAGGGAAGAACCTGGTCCATTCGTAATCTACTCAGCTTCCGGTTCATCAGGAACCTCATAATACTTGTAGCTTCTTGACTGTCTACTCAGCGAGTGCTCATTTCTTCATGTCTAGTCTTCATATCTTGTAATGGATCTATTTTCTGGCTCGTATGGATTGGACCCTATAGCTTATTGGGCCTAAATCTAGCCCATGGAGATTTTGGGCACAACAATATCCACAATTGTTTAATACAACACTAGACAAGAGATTCTTCCAAATCCCAGGAACATACAACACTTTATTTAACAATATACATTTTCCAGAAGTAAAAACTATCTTGACATTTCCTAGTCCTTTGATCGGTTCAGTTGCAACATTTCCCATCTTTAAGATAGATCCATCTTCGATTGGTTGAAAGTCTATGAACCAACGAAGATCTTTGCATACATGACACGTTGCTCCTGAATCAATCCACCAAGCAACATTGTCATCCTGCACATAAAATGCCTCAGATATTAGTGATACATAATTCTGACCAGAATTACAATTTTGCATTAAAATCTGACCTTGTTGCTTTTCTGGATCCTTGGATCCACTTGGACCAGCATTTTGCTTTTCTTGCTTACCTTTACCAACCCGACAATCCTTCTTGAAATGTCCAGGTTTGCCACACTTCCAACATGCCATCTTAGGCCTTTTGTTGGAAGAATTGTTGTTGTTTCCTTTAAACTTTTGTTTATCACCCTTGCCATTCTTAGAGTTCTTGGAAGATCCACCATCTTCAATCATATTCACAGAAGAGTTACCGACTTGGTTCTTTCCCTTAGGATTATTCTCAATTTCTTGAGTCCTCAATGCCTCTTCAATTCTGAAGTGACTTCCAAGTTGAACCAGAGTCATATCATCTTTATTATGTTTCAAAGAGTGTTTAAAATCCTTCCATGATGGTGGTAGTTTGTCTATAACACCAGAAACTGAGATAGATTCATCCATCTTCAGATTGTGTTGGGCAAACTATCCCAGAATCCTTAACAATTCATTGTATTGTTCCATCACCGGTCTAGAATCGACCATTTTGTAATTCATAAAATTATTAACCAAAAACTTCTTACTAAAAACGTCTTCTACCATGTACTTGGATTCAAGAGAATCCCACAATTCTTTCGCTGACTCAACATTTTGATATACATCGAAAAGGGAATCAGACATACCATTTAAGATGTGACTGCGGCAAATGTAGTCAGCGTTTTCTAATTTGCAACGCTGCCTTGTCTGTTCAGCGGTTTCGTTCTCGATCACTTCTGGCATGGGGGTACTCAGAACATACGCAACCTTCAGCGTGGTCAACAGAAAATGCATCTTCTTTTGCCATCTTCTAAAATCCTGACCCTCAAACTTGTCCGATTTTGCAAACTTGCTTGTCATGTCTTTTGCAGATTCTGAGTTCACCATCTTCAGAAAATAGGTAACTTCAATCTTTGTTGGGGAATAGGGTGATTACTTGGATTTTTCTGAAGTCGTGTGAACACTTTCAGATTAAAGTTATTTGTGGTTCACCCAAATAATTCAATCGGATAAAGTCAGAAATTCTGCAAGAAGAGAGAATGTGTTTTGTTGTGAATTTTAGAATGAACCTATATTGAAAATGATCAATGCCACACCTATTTATAGATGTCAACAGATGTGTCTTTTGCCAAAAGACACATCTCAAGATGTGTCTTTTACCAAAAGACACATCTCATTTCCAACAGTCATGTCCAATGCTAATAGACACATCTCAAGATGTGTCTTTTCCCAATAGACACATCTCATTCTAACAGATGTGTTTGATGCCAATAGACATGTCTCATAAGCAATAATTCTGAAATCATAACGAACTCGAACAGAGCATGCACTCCGCATTCTTCCGACTTGTTCGATGTAACATTACGATTACATTGATCAACTAGTCAATCCAATTATACTAAAATATCCAACAGTGAGTGTAGCTAACTTAGCTTCAGTTGCAATAGAATTACCAACTGCGTGTAAGCCATTAGATGAGTTAGAATTTTCAGCTTCCTGATTAGGTTCCCTAGTTGACTTCCACAACATTGTTCTTTCAGCTAACTCCTCAAAAAATTGCCAAGCTTCATCTTCATTTTTATCCATAAACTTACCATTACACATAGACTCTAACAAAGCAGTGGTTTGGCTATCTAAGGCTTCATAAAGAATTTTGCAAAGTCTCCATTTTTCTATACCATGTTGAGGACATTTACACAAAAGCTTTTTAAATCTATCAAAATACTTCCAAAAAGACTCATTCCGATTTTGTTGAAATTGGTTGATTTCATTCCTAAGCCTGTTTGCCTTATGGTTTGGAAAATATTTTTTAAGAAAGATAGCAACAAATCCCTCCCATGTGAAAATAGAATTAACGGGTAGACTATACAACCACTGTTTAGCATCTTCTTTTAAAGCAAAGTTAATAAGTCTGAGCCTAATAGAATCCTCACTTAGTTGTTGAAGTTTTTGCAATGCACACACTTCCTCAAACTCTCAAATGAAAAGATATGGATCCTCTCCCTCTACCCCAGCAAACCTAGGTAACATGCTAATGTTGTGATGTTTGATTTCAAAATTATTCGCGGTTACTGTGGGTAAGACTATGCATGAGGGTTGAATGGTACGAGCGGGGTAACAACGGTCTTTGAGTGAAACAGCCATGACTACAGGTTGAACTTCTAATTCTTTTGACTCAATTCTAGTTGGTGAATAGAACTCGAGTTGTCTTACTACTTTAGGAGATGACAGATTGGTTTGTCTTACTAATCTAGATGCAGTGTCTCGAACCCAAGCACTTTGCATATAAGAGAAGTAATCAAATAAGCACGTAGCAGACAAGAGCTATAAGTAAACACCTAAATAAAAATTGAAAATTATAAAGAAAAATCTATATATTATCCTAAGAAAAATCTAGACCTTGCTCATAATAATAAGATACTACTAAAAGCCACAACTCAAAAAGCATTCGTCCTGACTGGCCAGGCAGGTGCAAGCATTGCCAAGAGGCTAAACACCTTTCTAGACACCAATCCAAATTAGCCAGGTAAGCGTCACGCTTGCTTAGACACCAAACGAAAGAATACTCAGTGATTCGTTCCTCCCAGATTCTCTTCCTAATTGAGCGCGAGATCCTAGGGGCCAACGTCTACTTAATTTTATTAAGGAAATGGTATGCAAGATGAAAGAATTAGTGATTTGTGGGCCAAAGAAAGGGTGATGAAATCCCTCACCTTATCTTGTAATTGGGTGGCACCCTTAAGATTGATTGAATGATGCAACACACAAAGAACAAGAAAATAAACACTTATGGATGCACTACACTATGTGTGAATCAATAAATACAGTACAAAAATCTAGATGATGTGATCCTATGTGAGAGAATGAATGATGCAGCAAATTGGTTTTTAACAAACAATTAACTAACTAATATTTTTGGGTTTTTTCAAATTTTTAATTTTTTTATGTTTTTTCAATAATAATGAAGAAAAGAAAAATAGAGAGAGGTGATACGGAATACCAAAAAGCGCTTCCAA
The DNA here is from genome assembly GCA_037693485.1 of Kitagawia praeruptora. Lineage (NCBI taxonomy): Eukaryota > Viridiplantae > Streptophyta > Magnoliopsida > Apiales > Apiaceae > Kitagawia > Kitagawia praeruptora. The sequence goes on from CM075353.1 coordinate 146,492,668, forward strand.
AAATTTCAAAAGAGACAGCGAGGCCTTCCAACGATCTTCTTGTCCAAGCTTATCTCCGCTTCACAATTCCCTAAAAAACACAAACAAAAGAAAACAAGAAACTAATCGGAAGAATTAATATCAAGGAGTGAAAAATACCAATAGTCCCCGACAGTAGCGCCAAAAACTTGATGTGTAAAATAACTGCAAGCGCACAGTGTTTAATTGTAGCAAATACAGATCGATCCTCAGAGACTATGAATTTTCAAAACCCTAACAATTAACTCAGGCGAACTAGACAATAAGATTTGAGATGGGATTTAATTAACCTAATTAACAAAGATTATCAAATAATATGGAAAATCTAGGAATCCGAATCCATTAATCAATCACAATTAATATCAACTCGTCCTAAAATCAATCCTCTTTCTTCATAAATAAGATATATCAATTAACGAGACAAGCATATACTATGAAACTTGTTATCTAACAATAACCTATCAAAACTTCAAGGAGCAAGCATAGGCTATGAAAAATAAATCCGGTAACAATAACATATCAAAATCACTTTGTCAATTGAACAATTAAGCACCAAGAAAAATTATGAGAATTAATTAATGGGTTAAGTATCAAATTGGCCACCGAATAACTTGAAATATCTCATATTGCACACTGATAAATCCGGGGTCTCATTTAAAATACTTTTAAAGACATATATATCAAACGGATACCTTTAAAATGTACTCGGAAAGTAAAAGTAATTTTTCATCGAGTTCTATGCATTTTTCTTAAATGCTACTTGAACCAAATGAAAGATTATGAATTCTAGTATTTTTGATAATATATTTAGATTTTAAGAAATTTATTTACTATTTAATTTTAATTAAATGAAAGAAAATAACCATAAAATTGAAAATAAATAATATAAAATTTTCTTAAAATCTAAATATATTATCAAAAATACTAAAATTATTATCCTTTCATTTGGTTATGGTAGCATTCAAGAAAAATGTGTAGAACTCAATGAAAAATTATTTTTAGTTCACGAGTACTTTTTAAAGGTATCTGTTTGATATTGTTGTCTTTAAAAATGTTTTAAATGAGACCCTGAATTTATCAGTGTGCAATTTGAGCTATGTTAAGTTATTCGGTGGGCATTTAACCCATTAATTAATAGGAACGAGAAGAAATCAAGAGCAATTAAATTAACTTCATCTTCATCCTAGGGTAGGAGATTTAGCTAGACATGATTATGAATAAAAAAGAGAGAACTGATATATAATACATGAAAATTATAAAACAGATCTAAACTAGAATGGATGTACGTGCTGATATGTATATTAATTTAATAAACAAAAATAAACATGCATGCATTCTTTAGAATAGTAAATAAGACCAGAAAGAAATCATGAAGTGCAAGTAATAAATTATTAAGCTAAATACTTCCTATTGTAGTCGTGAACAAGAAATCGCCGGAAAATAAATTAATGTCGAATAAACACTTAAACAAACTATTAAATTGAAAGCCAAAGAAAATAAAATTGAAGACAAACAATGTGCAACGGAATAAATCTAACCCTACTCCTAATTTGGTGTCTAAAGTGGTTCTTAAATACAAGAGAGAAGCCCCATATATATAGGGAAAAACTTGGGCTTGGGTCCTTTAATTACAATCCAATCTTGAATATAATTTCTTCAATTTCCTTTTCTTCTTGGATAAGTATTCGATTTTTCCTCCAATTTCTTTGGCTTCAAGTATTTTCCACCTCCTTGCCTTTTTACACCTTTTCCTGCTAGAAATCTGTTTTTCTTTATTTTCCTACAAAACAAAATAAAACAATTTATTAATTAATAAAATTACGAAAACGGACATAAAATAGGTATTAAAAATATGATGAAATATGGACCTATCAATAAGGATAACTAATGGCGCATGTATTCTTGTCAGACCCTTGCTTCATTGTTTTCTTCAGCAGGCTCACAGATTTTATGATAATTTAAAGATCTTAAGAAAGCATGCTATGAAGGAGCATGAATGTATACTTTAGTCTAAAAATACACTTCTCTGAGATGCATTTAGCAGCTAATCTGTGACATCCATATGTTGGCTATGCATTAAACACAATGAAGCTTTCTGAAGTTTTTACACTAGACTTGATGAACTGGAAGTTTTTTTACATATTACTGATTCTTGCTTTTCTTATATATATATGTATAACAATTTACATTTAGCAAATAAGCAACCTAGTTTCCAATCTGAACATAGCAAAGTCAAATTCTCCAAATCTATAAGAGCAGAGTTTGTAATGCCGAACAAATCAACTTATCCTCCAAATCAACTTACCCTCCAAATCGATAGTGAAAATCCTCTAAAAGAAACACGCTACCCTATGAAAATGATTATTTACGCTTACCAAGGATCCTCTTGCTTGCATTATGATAAAAAAAGAATGCAAATCTCCTGGAGAACCATCACCTTTACCATTTGACCTTCAACAAGTTCGAGTTCCTTAAATACCACCTTAACCCCTCCAATTACCGCTTCTAAGTCACTGACCAGCTGTCCACAGTCATACATATTCCCAACTTCATATCCTTTCTCCCCGAGGATCTTCATCAGGTTAAGTTTTCCTTTGGTAGCGATGTAAGGATGCACACATTTCAACCCTTGTTTATAGATGTTCTTTGTCCTTTGGAGCTTCTGAAATTTCAACATTCAACATCTATTTTGAAATTTACCGATGCAACGAAATATAGCAACTATCTAGGAATTACTCAAATGCTTGTTTTTAAAAATGACATAGCATATCTCAATTTTAGATTTCTATTCAGAAAAGTTTCTATTTTTGGTTCAGTTGATTATAAACTTTACAAAATAATCTAGCTCTATGTAGTGTGGGGTTAGGGAATAAGGACTAAGGAGAAAAAGTACATTCTTATTGGTTTCTTTGCAATTATGTTCCGCTTTCGAGTAAGCTTAGTCATTCTGCAATAAGACATCATGACAATATTCCATAAGCATTATAAAATAGGACAATATCTACACATAGCAATTCTAGAGAGAGACGAAGTGAACCTGAAATTCTCGAGGGAGAAGCGGGCGAATCTCAGAGAGAAAGAGAGACGAAGCTTCTAGAGAGAGAAGCGAATTTGAAATTTGATGAAATATGAGATGAAAGTGGTGAATATATATATATAGGTGGGAAGTTTATGAAACGAACTTGCACCTTGTAGTAAACATGACCCTGTTTTTCATTTCCATTTGTATTTCTCAATTAATTCAGTCACATCGTTTTTTGGGACTTTTGTAAATTTTTCATAAAATATAATTTTAATTCAACTTCCGAATGTCTCAGTAATTTTAGTTGCTTTATAAATTTTAAAAAGGGTAGTGTTAGGCATCCAAAAACGGTTCCGAATTTTATCCCGAATGATGTGGTGCTAAGTGTTGAATTATAATTTGTGGGCGCATATGTATGCACGCGGGGTTCCATATTAATATTAGGAAAGTTACTAATTATATAGGTGACACGTCAGTTTTTGAGAATATATTTTAGAAAATTTTCGAGGACTCTAGCATTTTTCCTTTAAAAAAAATGACAATATATAATAAAATATATTATTTATTTTTTTTTCATAAAATCAAAACTAATCGAACCAAAATCAAATGTGACAAGATGTCTTCAATTCTTTTCTTTTTTCTTGAAAGTTTAAAAGCATCTTTATTTGGTGAAATCAACCAAAATTATACATTGTTAAATGAGTTTATTGTTGTTTTGTTAAATTTATATTTATTTAAAAATCAATATAAAGTTTTAAGCATTTAGAATGAAAATTACATTAACATTAAATAAATTTTCACAATTGATCGAGTACGGTTTTAATACCTCCTTAAAGCTTCAAAAAAAATGTAAACATGCCTATAATAGGAGGGTATTGATTATTTTATAAACATAAACTTGCTAGTGAGTCAAAATGAACAAGGATTTAGATTTAAAGTGTAACACAAATAGCAAAGTCCTATCCCTTAATGATATCAACGAATCCTGTAAAAATAAATATATTAGACACACTCAAAAGCGAAGCAAAAAAATTATTAATATAAAATATACCCAATCTACATCGAAATGGTACCCTCTCCTCAACATTGGTATCAACCACTGTTACACTAATACCAAATTGCATCAAAGAAAGTAAATATAATCAAGATAAAGAAAGTCAACATAGTCAAGATCAAGTGGTGACTTGAGGTGCCAGCTCATGTGACATGTTAACAAATTTATAACAGAATTAGTTAGATTGTGTAGATACAAGTTGGTGTATTCATTAGATTCTAGAAGGTTGTATTTTTCAGCAGATACAGATTAGATTAGCCGTCTTCTTCTTCAAGGACTTTTACTTGTAAATATCACTTGGTTCTTCAATCTAATATGATTTTTGTTTTCATCTTCCTGTTCTTCATTTCTGCACATTTACTGCAGAATATCATTCTTTCTGATATGGTATCAGAGCTTTGATCTCTGTAATTCAATGCGATCATATGCTTCCGCAATAATCTCTGGTAACTCGACGTTTAATCAAGCTTCATCTTCAATGGCGTCATCGTCAATGGCTTTGTTTTCAACATCATCTTTAGTAATCGATATCAATCATCTATATTTCTTAAGTTCTTCAGATCATCCCGGTCTTTCCCTTGTTATTGAAGTTCTCAATAATCATAACTATCAACAGTGGAGTAGATATTTTACAATCGCTCTTTCTACCAAACTCAAACTCGAATTTGTTGATGGTTCTCAAGTGAAACCTACTGATAATTCTCCACAACTCTCTCTCTGGAAGCGTAGTAACGATCTGGTAATTTCTTGGCTTCTAAATTCAGTTTCTTCTAAGATCAAGAAAAGTATTGTTTATATGCAAACTGCTGAACAAATTTGGGATGATCTTGCTACACGCTATGCACAAAATAATGTTCCACGACTGTTTAATCTCCGTAAAGAGTTATCTTCTCTAACACAAGGCAGTAAGAGTATCACTGCATATTTCACTCAATTTCGTGGTTTACTTGATGAATTAGCCAATTTATCTCCAATACCTAGGTATGTTTGTGCTTCCAGCACATGTTCTTGTAGACTGACTATGAAATTGGATCAATATGAATGTCAAATCTGTCTAAGTTAATTTCTGATGGGATTCAATGATACTTATACTTCAACTAGAGGTCACATTCTGTTAATGACTCTCTTGCCTGATTTGAGTCAAGCTAATGCTATGCTTCTTCAAGAAGAAAATCAAATAGATAATGCCTTACATACTATTGGTGCAGGACATGTTGCTATGAATGCCGAATTTCCTACATCTGGTAATTTCAAGAAGAATAAAACTCTTTCAAAGAAGGATGACATGAAAGGAAGTGATGTGACTATGATATGTGATTATTGCAAATTTTCTGGTCATTCTAAGGACAAGTGCTTTGTGTTACATGGATATCCTGAATGGCATAGGCTTTGTGGTTAGCCTAAGCCAAAACTCAGAAATTCTAGTTCAAAGAAGCCTACTGCTAATGCTGTTACAAATCTTGATAACTCTCCTATTCAAAAAAATGATGAGATGTCTGTTGCAGAGTCTGGTAATATGCTCTCACAATTGTCTGATACTCAATGCCTGCAAATAATTCAATTGTTACAAACTCAATCCTTCAAATGCTCCTTGGATTCAAAATGCCTCAAGCAATGTTGGAGGTATTCCTGGCACATTTCGTATTAATTCATTCATGGTTGCTTTTCGAGTTGCTTTTAAAAATTCTAATAAGCACTTGGATTCTTGACTCTAATGCAACTCATCATATAACTCCATATTTTCATTTACTAAGTACCAGTACAGCTGTTAATTCTGAGTTACATTTGCCAAATGGTGATATCTGTCAAATTACTCATATTGGTGAAGTTCAGTTATGTTCTGATATTGTTCTTAAAGAAGTATTTGTTGTAGCTACCTTTCAGTATAATCTCTTGTCTATTGTTCAACTAACTACCACAAATTCTTATACTATTACTTTCTCTTCAAATAAATGTGTATTGCAGGCATCGGCTATGAAGAAGGAAAAAGAGATTGGTGATCTGTCTAAAGGCTTGTACAAACTTAACTCCTCTCATTCTTTATCAAATTCAGTTTTACCTATTGTCATGCAAACAAGTTCATCACATTTAACTTCTACCGCAACTCAATGGCACTGGAGACTTGGTCATCCTTCACTCACTGTACTAAGTCATATTTTTTATTGTACTAAGTCATATTTCCAATATTTCTTTACCTTCCAAATCTGTTATCTCATATTGTGAAATATGTCATTTAGCCAAGCAAGTTAAATTGCCTTTTCTTGTAAGAGACAATAAAAGTACTAAAGTGTTTGAGATCATTAATTGTGATGTCTTATTAACACTAACTCCTGATCCGTTATGTCTTATTAACTTAAGACTTAACTAATGAAAATTAATCAAAAATTTAATATTTATTTATTAATTTTTAAATTATTTAATATTATACTATAACACGACACATAAATTACACTACATGAAAGTACATAAATACGAAAATAAAATTACACAAATTTTTAATGTATACGATATAAAGTACACAAATATAAACTTATATAAATTTTTAATGAATCCAATCATTTACATGTAATGAAAGTAGACGAAAGTGATTTCAAAAAAAAAAAGTAAGTTATAAATTAAAAATTACAATAAAAAATTAGAAATTCACCGAACTAAAAATAAATAAAAAATTCCAGTTTATCCATCTTAACTACAAACTGTAAAACAACTAGCCAATCAGCTCATACACTACTAAATCGCCGGCGACAAATGCAATGGACGTTCCGTTCAAATCCATCTCCGTCCGAGATCTCCTTCCCTCTCACGATCTCGACGACTCATCTCCGTTATCAGCTCCCGATCTCCGTCTCATAATCGATCATCTCCAAGTCCGATCTCTCCAAATCAAGTCCAAAGTTCAAAACTACATCGTTTCACACCACTCCGACTTCTCCGCTCTCTTCACTCAATGCTCCGCCGCTTTTTCCGGCTCCGAAAACCTCTCCGGCGAGGTTTCCGATCTTATCCGGCTCGTTTCGGAGTCTCCGATCGATGCGGAGATTAAGGAGGTTGTGGATGAGGTGAGTGAGAAGAGGAGAGAAGTGAGAGAGAGGCGGAAGGTGTTGGAATTGGTGAGTGTGATTGTGGAGGTGAGTGAGAAGTTGAGGTTTGTTAGAGAGGAGATGCCTGGCGGAAGAGTTTTCGAGGCTGCGGAGAGAATTAGGGAATTGGAGGAGGCGTTACGGATACGAGGCGGTGAGGTGAAGGAGGAGGAAGGAGAGCCTGTGGTTTATGGATTGTTGAGGAGTGAGTGGATGGAATGCTACCAAGAGGTGACATTTTATCATAAATTGTGTTGATTACGATTGTTGCAAATTTGTGAAATAATGCCATTACTGTAAAATTTGTTGCTAAATTTTTGGTAGAATTTATTGTGAATTCGTAAAATAATGATGTTTCAATAGAATTTGTGAAATACTGTTGTTTCTGACTGAATTTGTGAAATGTTTGTTTTGAGATTACACATTCTAGTTAGTTTATGTTATTTGGAGTTTAGTAACGGTACTATATTGAATAGTTGTGATAACATTAGTGTACTTAAAGTCGATGGATAATGATTTATTTGCCTTACTAATTACTGTGAATCTCTGTATCTGTTTATGAATATATTATGTGATGTTGTTTTTAAGTGTAAACAATGGATACGACAGATGGATACATTGTGAATTCTGGTAATTTATTAAGATTAGAGTTTATGATTGCAATTGCATGTGTGTTGGTTTACTTAATGTGGTTAGAATCATACTTTTTTGATTGCTTCGAGTATACTATGATCATTTTGTACTTGATTTTATTTCGTGGCAGTAATTATATGGTGGTTTTGGTTGAGTTTGATTGTTTTGAGAAGAATTGGATTTCGGTTTGTAGATACAAGAGGTACTTGCAAAGTTTATGGAGAATGCTGTGAGTTTTGACCAGCAAAGTAATGCTCTTTGTGTGAAGTATTGGTCATCTATAAATGGAAACAGCAGTGTTGAGCTTCATACAGTTCTGAAAGCAATGGATGTGAGTTTAACATATTTTATCATTCTGGTTTATTTAAGTTGAAGAAAGAATATTGTGATACATCTATTTTTTCCCGTTTCTAGTTCAGACTATAACTTAAGTCTGAAGAATTTAAACTCTTATATAAGAAAGACTAGAACCTATATCTGAAGACTTTAAACTCTTTTATATTAAAAAAATGGAGAGATTTTCTAAGCTGAAATTGAGGGTGTACTCGTAAAAATTAAAATAAAAAGTAACTTGTTTTTTGTTGTTAGTTTATCTAATAGTTTTCTTCCTCAGGTAGTTGGCATTATGGATTTTGGGCTTGCAAAAGTAGCAGACTTAATTATTAAATATGTCATAACTCAGGCTGTGAATCCTGAATCTCATATTTCCTTTTCTGAGGCAATAAATCAAGACTCTGGACGTACAACTGAGGTGGTATTAAAGATGGTCCCGTCTTTTGATCCCGAGGTAAATCTTGTTCATGAAATGATTTTGTTTCTGTAATTTGTTGCATGCGGCTTTTCTTCGCGCATTATCAGTCAAAAAAATGTCATTAGTTGATGCATTTTTTTATAAATTTTTTGGGTGTATCGGTACATATATATGTTTTTAATTTTTTGTTTGGAGGAGGGATATAACGAGTTGAAGCTGGTAATCTTGAATATGGGTAAGGACTTGTAAATTTATACATTTTACATGTATGCAATATTATTTCAGTGCTGAGTAGTTAAACAGGAAAATGTAAAGGTTATCTGGGTAATAACTAATAACTGGAGCTGTTGATAATTAAGTTATGAAATTACTGTAATCTATCCATATTGTATAATGTATGTTGTATTTAGCATCTTTACCTACTTTATTATAAATTTTATATATCATATTTGTGGCGTAAATTTTAAGCAAAATGGTCCAAGCACTAGTTTATTATGTCACATCATACATATGATGCAAGTCTGTTTGACATGACGATACTATGATACTGTTGTTTATAGTATTACAATCTTCACAATTGATTACTGTCGCATAGCATATGTATATTCCACACTCTGCAACTTCCCCAATATTTCTTTCTTGATCTTCACCATGGTCTGGGATTTTGCTGAACTACTTAGTTATAAGATAAAAAGATCATAAGAGATAATTAATTAATGTGGGTCCAAAGAAGATAAGTTATAACTCATGACATTTGGCTTTCCTTTGAGAAATTATATCCATGTTTGTTTGTAAAGGTAAAGGAAAAGGCTCTTGTGGAGCCATGCCATACCATTTTTTGCGCTCATCTCTATGCAGTCCACGGCCTTTTACTCTTTTATTCCATGCAACAGTGTCAAGCATCTACAGCACCAAATTTTAGCTATTCATATCCTCTGCGACAAATGAATCTTGGACTGAATTCTAAAGGGATTGATCAGTTATATGTTACTTGAAATGATTCAGCAAGTAATTATGATTGAAGTACTTCAGACTATCTAAATCCAGTTCCTTGCATCAGTCCTTGCAATGTATATATTTTTTAAAAATGGAGGTGAACAATATTTAACTTAGCACCCTTTAGGACATTGTTCCCAAAATACGCAATGCTATTCTAGGAGAGGCAAGTTAGTAAGTTACTTAGATGAGTCGGCAGCCCTAAAGGTACATTGTTCCCAAATAGGGAATAGGATCTCTTATAACAGTCTGGGACCGCGGGAGTCCATAAACTTTGTAACAGAAGCTGAATTTTCCTTCTGATAATTTATAAGCTTTTAAAAGTGACACATAATAAGAGGTGTCATTCAGTGCTGCAAGACCCTGCAACAGTACTGCACGTAATGGATGACTTAATGAATAATGGAGACTGCTGTTATCTTTTATCCTATCCTTGAAAAATTGCAAATGACATTAAATCAAGGAGAAGAAATATTTAGAACAGATTTTTCTCTCCTGTTGATCAAGCACACAAGGTGTATCACTTTCTTCTGCTAAATCAGCTTTCAAACATTTACAACTGCACCTTCTCCTAGTTTGGATGACAGTGCAGCTTTATATCTGGTTCTCACCTTGATTTGAACTTGGAAGCAAACCAGATGACGACGACACTAGTACATACAACCCCAAGTAACCAACTTAATGTTTAATCGGGTTTGGTGTGGAGATGAGCCTGACATGTGTTCATTGTGGATCAACTAAATCAACAAATCATCTCTCTCTTTTTTGAATCCCTTCCGTTCACTCAGGAGGCCATCTTTTTGTTTCTAGATTCACAAACTACATCTCTCATTTACTAGGATATGGTGGATGATTGTTTTGCCATTAGTGTTGGATCTCAAGTAAATTCTGAATTTTGGTACCCCCGTCATTGTCTATCATTTGGAGGAACAGCATCGTCGAGTTCATGATTTGTCTATCATACTGTAATTTGTCAGATTGAGCTCAGAGACATAATCTAAATGATCCACGTCTGACCAAAGAAATTACTGTCATAAGCTCATTATTGAGATCAGACATATCATTCTAACAATCAATACAACTGTTAGATTGTCAAAACTGATTAACTTGCTCCTTTATGAAAACTCTGTGCCGTTGTGAAAATTGCAGTATGAGATCAAGGCCTAGAGTTCAGACTGGAAGATGGGATAGAGATGCGTAATTTTTGTTTCTTAAAAATCTCTCTTTTGAGTACTAGAATTAAGTTTATTTCTTAGAAATGTATTATGATTGTAAGATACAAAGACATTGTAATTTTTAGTCTGATGAAGCGTCCATTTTTTTAGTCTGATGAAGCGTCCATTTATTATGTTGTATAATTCATTTGCTCGTAATGAATTAGAAAAAATCATCTGTAATCAGGGTCTTCTTTGGGGGGGGGGGGGGGGTGTTGGAGTTTTTCTTCCCCTGATTGGCAGTTTGTCTACTAGATTACAATTGTTTTTTGTATTTATTCATTATATACTAGTTTTATAAAAGAAATTTTGTTTTTCTTTAATGCGCAGGATACCGCTTTTTGTTTGTGATGTGTGTATTATTCTTTGTGTGTTGCTGAGACAATTATATAGGATGCAGTACTTGTGTTGAAATTTTGATATTACGACATCTTTTGCGTAAACAGATTTAGAAATTCTGATGATTTAGTTCACCAGATAATCATACTTCTCAAAGTGTATTCCTATACATTCAAGAAAAAAAATACTATAACCAACTGCTAAAATTTGAACATGGTATAAGGTTTTACTGCTCAAAGTTTAGTTTCTCGTATATTTCAATCAAAAATTAACTAGTGATACCTATTCTATATGCAGCTAAAAGGCATTGATGGTCAAGCTATCTTTACAGGTAGTATTCAGGTTGTAAAGTTTATCTACGACTCCTTTTGCTTTCAAAACAGTCATTGGATGCGATGTTTTGGGAGATTGACTTGGCCTAGGATGTCAGAGTTAATTATAACAAATTTCTTGTCCAAGGTTTGTCTGGAATTTTTCTTCCCATTCTTATACAAACTAGGAATACGAATGCTATTGAAAAATTTAATCAATATAATCTAATTAGTAAAGATAAATTACTTCATCTGGTCGCATTTGAATAATTACCAAAAAATCTGTTTATTTATCTTACAAAGTAATGGTCAATAATTTGGTCACACTAACATTTATTTGTAATCCTTGCTAGGTTGTTCCTGACGATCCTTCCAAACTTGCAGACTTCCAAAGTATCATACAACTTACAACTCAATTTGAGACTGAATTAAAGAATTTGATGTTCATCTCTGCTACCGATAACAAAGACGACAGATTAAGCGAGTTTTCTGACAATGTTGAGGTTCATTTTGCATCTAGGAAGAAGGTTGAGATCTTAGCTAAGGCTAGAAGCTTACTTCTGCAGTCAAACTTCGTCCTTCCTTCTGTGAGTTTGCTGTACTGGTACTGTATATTCATTTTAGTTAATAAGATCCATTAGTAAATGAAACTGTTATTTTCTGTACAGGGTTTTATCAGAGATGCCAAAGTATTGAAGAATGAACAGACTAATGAGAATTCTGTTTGTTATGCTGATTTGCTTTTCTCGTCAGAGAGGTGCATCGTGTCTGGAGGAGCTGTTCAGCTGATGGCTTTAGTACATCAAACACTCAAGGTGAGCATACATGTAAATGTTTTCGTGTAAAACATTAAAAACTATTTTTCTAGATGCTGTGTAATTTTTGTTACAAGTCATAGCATGTATTATAACGTTTATTTGCCAGAAATACAAATACTATAATTTGAATGTTTAGCAGTTATATATGATGATCCTTTTGCTGTAAGCTCTGGCTATAAGTTTATTATTTATGCTGGTTATGTAACAAAAATGTTCATGTTAACTGTTATAAGCAAATTTGCTGAAAGCATGTATGGAGTTTTGCTGCACCCAAGTTCGACTACTGAGTTATGTTATTGTTATCATCTTTGCACAAAATGTTTGTTGTTAGTTTATTTCTATATAAGCAACCTATTTACATTGTTCTGCTTTGATTATATAAACACAATTTTTTTTCTTAATATAAATGGTGCAGGATGTTTGCCTTTCATCTACGAGAGTTGGTATTGAGTTCTACCATGCTGCTCGGGATGCTTTACTTCTTTATGAGGCTGTTATACCAGCTAAGGTTGGTTTGATACTAGTTTTAGCATTTTGATGGGAAAAACCACATCGTATATTGTTATTGATCACAACTCACAAGAGTGTTTGTACCAAGAACTTATTTCAGAAATTTATTTTCTCTGCATGAGCTTTTATACTACCTATCCATTGTTTTCACGGAAAGCTCTATGATTCTCCTAATTGTTAAAGTACCTTTACAACCTTAATAATATGTATTTTGCACTATGAAGTTAGGAAGGCAGCTTGATAGCATCAACCAGGCTGCTGTCCTCATTTACAATGATTGTCTTTACTTGTCACGAGAAATTCATGGACTTGCTTTTGAGGTATGTATTGCTATGCTTTCAAGTCCGTTGTTTATTAAACCAACAAATTCCTTCATCAATTTTTTTTTCTAATTTACCTTTTATGCTATTAGCAGAACCCACAATTTTACAACCACTTGAAGCTATTTAAACATTATTCAAGACTTAATTCAATAACCAAGGCAGGGTCAGCATATTGTTAGATCAGCAGGGTGTAAAACTAATATTATAAACCTGATAAACAGTTGCTGTTACTAGTTACATTTACTGTTTGACTTTTTTGAAGTAAATTGGCAAGCTCCTTAAATTAGAAACAATGTGTTGTGACTTGTGACTTGTGAACATTCATCTTGCAAGTACTTTTACTTTATAAATAATCCACGTAAGTTGATTTTACAATGATTTAGAATCATAGAGTTTGTGCATTGACTGTAGACAGGCTAAAATGGGCCATTTTATTTATGACGGTGTGTATTCATTCTAGTAAATCTCTAGCTTCTTAAATCCTTCTCTATATCTTGACATAAAAATCTGGAACCAGTAAATGGAATTTTAGAATGGTTCCAGGCTTCTGTTTTATGGGAAAAAAATTACTTCTCCCTATAAATTGATGCCTTTCAAAATGCGAGGAAATCGAGTTAATTGAAGGAGAAGTGACAAGGCTTCACTATTTGCATGAATCTTTTCATTTTAAGAATAATAATTTGAGAGAAATTTGGTCAATATATTTTCCTTTTAGAGCATCTCCAATCATGTTGAACCCTTAGCTAAAAATAATTAAAACATACTATAAATAAAAATTATAGAGATTATGTAAAAAAAAAATCAACTCCAATGGATCATTTCCCTTGTCTATATTTTTAGCCAATGTCTATATTTTTTGCCATGTTGGCTATATTTGTCGAACTTCTAGAGACCTGTAAGAAGATTCCACATCATCTCTTACCATATTCAAATGATATATTCTATTTATAATAACTTAAAATAATAATAACATACCATTTTTAAAATATAGCCAATCAATATAGCCAATACCATCGAAGCACAACGCCTTACAGGTTTAGTAAATTTTACATAATCAATATTTTCTATCATTTTAGCCAATCACTTTAACCAACCCCATTGGAGATGCTCTTATGTCTTGAAAAATTTAGATTAGCTTTTAGTTTTTTGTACTCTTTCTGCCTCTTGTTTTTATGAAACATTCCGTTACTGTTGTATGTCGTAGTTCTCTTTTAATCTTTCTGAAAACGAGGGTGTTCAATTGACTTTTTTCTGCAAATTATTTATATGCATCTGTAGCTCATAGAAATTAACACTTTTGTCTCAGTACCGACCAGATTTGCCAAGTTCACTCAAAGAACTTGTTGTATTTGTTGATTTGGCTCCAAGATTCCAACTGATGGCAGAAGATATATTGCATAGGCAGATTCAACTTGTCATTCGTAACTTGAAAGAGGTACATATAATAACCGTACTTAACGAAGTTAACGTGAATGTTGTGTAACCTAGATATTGATGACTATCCTTGAAAATAGAATGTATTGGTTTATTTAGCATGTCAATCTTATATTTTACCAGGCAGTTGATGGTGCAGACGGATTTCAAAACACCCACCAAATGAAAGAGTTCGAATCTGCAAAGTTCAGTATAGATCAGGTAGCCATGTGAATCCCTTGCGCTTGTATGCCATTATATATATGCGCTTACAGCTCCTACCAACTGTCGAGAACCTTAACTTTTTTTTTTCAGGTTGTTTTTATTCTTGAAAAAGTACATATAATTTGGGAGCCACTGCTGCTACCATTGACGTATAAGAGGTGCATGTCAATGGTCTTAGAGGCAGTTTTTTCGAGAATTACAAAAGACATACTCCTTCTAGATGATATGGCAGCCGAAGAAACTTTACAAGTACATCTGATGAAACTTCTAGCTTGTATTTGGTTGGACATTTTTATCTTAAGCTAACATGTTTAAAATCTTTTCCAGCTTCAAAGGCTAATCCACTTGCTTCTGGAGAGCCTTTCTTCTTTATTGGAGTCCTTGAATGCTATTACTGATACAAGGAAAATACCAGAGGGCTCAGTGCAGTCAATTGATGAGCTTGTTCCTTCTCTACGTAAAATGCGAAAACTCGCAGGTATATTCTCTTTTTGTTTCCCTGACATGTACATAATTACTTTACATGATTTCCGGACCACTATTTTATTTTTTCTGTCAATATTACAACATAGAATTACTGGACATGCCTTTGAGATCCATTACATCAGCCTGGGAATGTGGGGAGCTGTTCTATTGTGGTTTTGTGTCATCAGAGGTATGATGAATCTTGCTATAAACGCTTTATATATTGTACCATTTCTATTTTGCCCTTGGATCTGTTGCAATTGCTTTATACTCATAAATTTTGTCTGTGAATGCGCACTCTATTGCAATTTAAAACTTATGCAGGTAGTGGATTTCATCAAAGCAATATTTACCGATTCTCCTCTTAGGAAAGACTGCTTGTGGAAAATAGAAAGTGCTGATTTTATGTAGTTTGGAGTTGCAGAACTAATCCGCAATAGATTGCAACTAACAAAGAACATATTGCAGCTTTAGCGAGAGGTTTTTTTTTTTTTTTTTTTGATGAAAAGCGATAGAGCTTTTTGGTTTTGTTTTTACTCATCATGTAACATATAGTTATGTATTAGTAGTAGCATTAGCAGGATTTTTTTAAAAGGTGCAACTTACTGTAACATATGTCTACACTCTTTGTTGTGGAAAATTTCGAAGAAAACAGGACAAAGAAAAAAACTATTTATATTTAATATCATTGTTTCGATCATTTAAGTCATTAATGTCACTGAATGCTATTATTATATATGCCGCATTTTGTGTATTCATCTGCATGGGTAAAAGTACCCTATAAATTTTTAGTACCATCTTCCCTACAAAAAGGGTCGTAAATTTGATTATGTGAAGAATAATTAAGTAGTATCCAAGCACTAAAATGTCAGTGTAATAGACCAGCTTACACTCCGCAAGTAAAATGGGTCAAGTACGTAAGAGTTACCTTGGGCAAGTATCCTGAACTATTCTGTTATATTCTGCTAGAATCTAGATTATTACTTCATTAATTTACTATCGAATTTTGTGGCAGAACTAAGTACACAACCAATGCTTTCGTATTATTGTACTAGTAGTATTTTGTTTTTAAAAGCTTAACCTTCATCTCGAATCTTGCATCTATCAAAAAAAAAAAAATAATTGTTACCCGTACCAGTAGAAAACAAATGAAATTTCACTCCGTTTGGTAGTATTTATTTCTACAGTTTTGTTTTGTTTTGAAGTAATACTCTTATAAAAACACAACACAAAGTACTTAATATATCCCGCATAAGCAGGGTCTGAGGGGGTAGGATGTACGCAATCATGCCCCTACACAAAGGTAGGGAGATTGTTTCCGGTTTTTTACCTCCGGCAGGAATCGAACCCGTGACCTTACGGTTCACGGATTGGGCACTTTGTACCAACTCAACCCCTTTGAAGTAATACTCTTATCTTAAGACTTAAATCTTGCATCTATAAAAGCACCCTACTGTAAAGAAGACATTTTACGGGTAGTCGGGTACCAGTTAACAACAGATTAAATTTCACACCACAAAATTAAATTCTAACATTCAGCACCAAAACAATTAGACAACCAACTATATACTTATATACTTCCTTCGTCCCACCCAATTGTTAGCACTTCTTTTGTCATTTTCTGACACGCATTTAAGATAAATTTTAAGAATAGTTCAATAACTTATTTTTAAAATTTTCTTTTTTTGTATAAAAATAGGATTGTATTATTTTTAAACAAAAAAAGAAAATTTCAAAAATAAATTATGCAACTATCCTTAAAATCCATCTTAAAATGCGTGTCAAATACTCTATTTTGAAATGTTAACAAATGAATGAGACGGAGTAAGTATAATCTTTAAAGGAAGAAAAACAACATTAATGACTTTAGACCAAAATTAACATAAGTTAAGCAACAGTACTTGCACCAGTGTTATTCACTAGAGAGAAAAGCATCCAACATCCCCTAGTTTTGACTCTTTCCAATTATCTCCTAGTAACAATTAGGCCCCCAGAGAAGTAACCAGGTAAAAGGGGTTTAACGCATGCAAGTTATAAACTTGTTCACATAAAAGTCGGTAACAGCTCAGTATGCAAGAAGTGTAAAACAAAAAAGTGGGCCGAGAGATTCTCAATCTGAGTGACCCTCTGGAACCTCTGCCTTAGCTGATGGAGACCCGGCTTTCTCTAGAGAATCTTCAGGGGTGTTAGCATTTGAGTTCTTGTTGCTCGCAGCTTCTTGTTTACCTGTCCAGTCAGGATATTTCGGAGACTTCGAGGGAGATGACTCCAATGAATGATTTGTTGACGAATTTCTTTGATAAGGAACATTTGTTGGATGTATAGATAAAGAAGGCAGGTTCATACCATAATTATATGAATATCCCAACAGAGGGTGGTCATATTTACAAGTGGGGCCAAACTTGCAGAGCCCGTACATACTGTAATATGAGCATACAGCTTGCCCCTACAAAACATGGAGATCAACAAGCGTTACCGAAAAATAAAAGATATTGTTACAATTGGACTAATTATCAGAGCACTAAGACCAGTAATGCAAATATGCGTTTGTTCAACTTACAGGTCTTAAAGGAAGGCCAAGTGGACCTAAAGAACTAGCTGCTATTTGGGCAATCTTTTCTCTGGGGTGGTTGTACTTGCAATCCGCTCCATATTTGCAGCTTCCTGTATTCATAAAGTATCGACACTCAGGTTGACCAGGTCTCTCGGGCAGATTAGAAACTCCTGTTGACGAAAGAGGTACAGGTCCGCTGAATCCTGACTCGCCGTAAAAATTGGTGGATGGTGCAGGGCTCAAATTACTCTGATACACGTCGAAGAAATTTGCATTATAACAGCACATAAAGGATTATATTAGCTCTTTAAAACTATCATTCTGATGCAGCATTCCACAAATAATTTATAGAACAAAGTGAAGCTCAGAAGTTCTAAAGTTAACTGAAAGATGTTAAACAATTGACAAAATTCATCCTTAAGTAACAAAATGATGATGTTAATAGTAATTCCAAGCTAAATTGTTGTGCAGGACACATGCGCATTTAGAACACCATACAAACAGGTAAAAATAAATGAAAGGAATAATTGTACAGTCGGGGAATGTATTGATGACTGCGATTCACCACACATCATTGCAGCAGAAATTGTTATAAACTTAATCAAAAAGCTAAACAAACTGCAAGCAAATCATTATAAACTATCACTATTTAAGCTGAAAACACATAACATTCTAGAGTTATTATTATGCAAAGAAAACAATAATTCGGCATAACCTATTCAAGACATATAGACAAGTAGGTCTGGTAGCGTAGATATGTAATAACCAGTCTACTAAACACAACTACGTCTCCATTCTAAAAATAAGGCAAAGGAAGTTTCAGAAAGTACAGCAAGCTCATTCTAATGTACTGAAGTCAATCTTATGTGAACAAATAAAACCAGTATCACCACCAATTAATCATAATGTCCCACAGCTTATTTGAACATTTGCAAAATAGCCATAGTAGAGACTATATGAATGATTTTATGTATGTTTATCCTAATAAAAACAAGGTGCTATTTATCTTACCCCAGATTATAAAGCAGTTGAGCACAAAGACAATCAATCAACCAAGATAAGAAACCATTCAACCTACACCTCTAGCCTAGAGCCGCTTTCTATGTAAAGATGAAATGAATTAAAATGCCAGAACTTGCTAAGGGATAGCTAGTCATAAAAGAACATTATCCTGTCGGCCAATACAGGTTACTCTTACTAACCATATAAGTATTCCATTCTGGTGTGGATACCATGCCTTGAGAGGGCGGATAAATGACTGGCATGTAGGTCTGGGGTCCCGATCGAGGAGCAGATACGTATGTTGATTTCGGTGAAGACCAGGAAGCAGTAGATCCATACGCAGCAGGTCCAGTAACAGGTACGGCAGAATCAGGTTGAGGATGATGGAATTTGCACCCGATTCCAAACTTGCAAGCTCTGGTGCGCATGTAATAGGGGCATGGATTCTCATCCTAGACAATTCCGACAAGATATTTAAAATTCAAAACTTTAGCTAAAACGAGGATAGACATGAAGGAATCTTCACATAGCTATCTATGTGAGTTGCACAAGATGCAAGTTTCCATTTTAAGGCAACTAGCCAACTACTACACATCAAATTCTCTACTAAAAACATTGAAGTCCCAGTTGGACTGCTACTTTAAAAGTAGTTATTCACACTACTATTCATACTTGTTTGGTTATTGGTTAAGATGGCTTCGAATATTACATTTGGCACATAGAAGACAAACAAATAGTAATCAATTAAACTAATCCTACTCAGTAAGAATATTAATGATAATCACCTGACGCATAGGAAGTCCCAAAGTATTCAGTACAAGTGGTCCAGCACCATGCCTATCCCGTGGATGATGATACTTACATGATGCTCCATATTTGCAAGTACCCGTCTTCAGAAAGTACTGCAATGCACAAGCATAAATATAAGCTATCGGGAAAAAAAAACTTGCTCCTCTAAGCGAACAACATATGATACTGCATTAGCAAAGCCAAAGTATGTACTCAACTAATCTAAATTTCATAACTTTATTACCCAAAATATCTGAATTGAACTCTCATGTGAAAGCATTGGCTAATCATCTTTGAAACTAAAATCTCATTTAAGCCCCACCTCAAAACTTTTGTCATTGTGTTACAAATATCCCCACCCAAAAGAACCGAAAAATTGAAAAGGGCAATGCATTTATATAATATTATAATAATATAATAAGACAGCAGTCTCAGATGGCCAAGATATATTACCCCACAATCAGGTTGTCCAACTCTCTGTGGCAGTTCAGCTCCATACTGACCAATCTGTAAATTAATTTTGCATCACTAACAATAAAAATACTAGACATAGAGAATCTTCTAAAACTGATAATGGACCACCAAAAAAATACTGCAAACTTAAATACTAGTTTACACAATCTTTACTCTTCTGCAGTCAAACTAACCTAATTAAAAAATCAATACCTGCAACCCTAAATTCGAAGGATGATTAAATCGACATTTAGCCCCGTAACCACACTTTCCATTTCTCATAAAATACATACAATCGGGTTCCCCCGGACGATCCGGATACAAACTTGCATCACCATCACCACCATCATCATCTTTCTCATTAGTCTGGATTCTCAGCCTCCTTAAAGACTCTGCAGTCATACATACACAATCACATATACACATAACATACATAAATATCAGAAAATTTCTGACACCCACATAAAAAAATTAGTTCTTTTCTGCAAGTAAAGGTTAAGCAACACAAATAGACTAAACATATAGTAAAAAGAAGAATTAAAAAATAGTTGATCACATTCTAAAGATCACTGCTTTATATTCAAGAACTTCTTGAAACCATCAAGAACTGATCTTTTAAGTTCTGATCACACAACAAAAACACACACAAACACACACACAAACACAAACACAAACATACACACACATATATATATATATATATATATAAATAAATAAGGTACCTTGAATATGGGTTGGATTGGAAGAATTGGGGACACCAACATTCCTCTTAACCTGCCGATTATCAGGCATCGATGTCCACCAAGAAACTAAAATTTAAGTGCTTTTGTGTGTGTGTGTTTAGTGTGTGTAAATAATAAAAAACTGAAACATAAAAAAGAGGGGAGAAAAAGAGGTGAATAATAGGTATTTATAATAATAAAAAATGGGAGTATTCAACAAGCCAAAGGAAAGAGTGCAGCAGATTCTGAATTTGTGTCCAAGAAAGAGAAAAAGGATAAAAAAATGAAAAATCCAACAGTAATTAGGAGAAGAGAAGGATCTATCAAATCAAAAGCATGGGGGGTCTTGAAAAAGCTGTTTATGATATTACCATAACTGAACCACACTTCTTCATCGTATCATTAAAATAAAAAAACAAGAACAACCCCTGTTGTGTTTGTCAGTTTGTGTGTGTTTAATGTGTGTAATAAGAATTGAGAAGAGAAAATTTGTGATGATGAAGATTAATAATTATGATAATATTTGTGGGATACTCTTTTCTAGAATTAGTCCATTTATTTTAAGATAAAATTAGAGATTTCTAATTTTTTTGTGAAGAAAGTCAATTTTTTTTTGCAATTTATAGAATCTCAAACATATATTAAATATTTGTATAATTTTTTTTAATTAAAATATAAATTTTTTATCCGAAAATAAGTCCAAAATAACTTATTATTACTAGCATTTTGCCCGTACTTCGTACACGACATCTTATTTAATTTAAAATGATAATACCAAAAATTTAACAAATTTGATTGATTTATTAAAACATCTTATTTAATTTAAATTGATAATACCAAAAATTTAACAAATTTGATTGATTTCTTAAAAAGATATTGTATGCAATTATATAAATAATCAATTCTTAGAAAGATATTATATACAGTTATATAAGTATTTAATAAAATAATGATATGCTAAAATTTATATAAAAAAGTAGCATACAATTCTATTTTAACAATGTTGAAAATTTATTTAATCCATCAAAATCTGCAATAAAAGTAATAAATATTTTTACAAATATTGTTCTCAGATTGAAAACAATAATAAATTGTCTTCATTATTCAAATGCGGAAATGATAATTCCTTCACCCCCAATGGCTCCAAAACATTACATGGCTCAAAAACATTAAACCTCATATAATATCAATAACATATTATATTAACTATGAGACCTCATAGTTAATATAATGTGTAAATGTTGGAGAACAATGAGATCACATTTCAAGCAATTTTTAAATTTTTTTTTTAATTTTTTTTATGAATGGATAGAGGGTAGAATTATAAGATTTTTGTGTGAAGATGCCCCTAGCGGGGCCCTTTAAAATAGCTTAAAATGTAGCGAATATGTGTGTTCTCACTGTTCTCATTTTAATTTTTTTTGTTAATTTTTTTATGAATGGATAGAGGGTAGAATTATAAGACTTTTTTTTGGTGAAGATGCCCCTAGCGGGGCCTTTAAAATAGCTTGAAATGTAGTGAATATGTGTGTTCTCACTGTTCTCATTCTCACCAGAGCGTGACCATTAAACTGTATTAGTAAATTCATGTATGAAAATACAGTGTATATATATTATTAATATAGATTCTTTTATTAAAAATAAGTAAATTATACAATTAAATAAGCAAGTCAAAATATCGGATAAATATTCTAGTAGATTTATAGTTTATGTTCAAATTAAGGTCTTTCACCATGGCTCTCGCTTTCTGAAATTGTTAAATTTTTATTTTATTGGCTTTATTATATTAAAAGTATGTTCTTATTGAAACGAATATAATAATTTGAATTTGAATATATTTTTAAACTACTTATTTTGATGGGGGGTTAATTTTTTTGTGATCAACTTAGAGGGGTGACCAAAAATAAAATTAATGGGAATAAATAAGCAAACTGGTACCTATAAGTACAATGACTTTAAACAAAGGTGACGTATCACTGATTGCATGAACTTATTGAATTTTAGAATAGTGTTTTAGTGATTTTGTACGCTTGAAAATTCGGTTGTTATTTTTCCGTGTCATGTAGACAATGGACCTCTAATTTGAAATAGAAGAAGTATGAGGGATTACTACCCTATAGTACATTAGCACTTAATAGCAAGCTTTGAAGTATGAATCTTACTTTTAGAGAGACGATATCTATACTTCTCAGTTCTCACTAATTCAATTCTACAGAAAATAAAGTATTGTTTATATACAAAGATCATGCATCCTATTAATTTTACAGCTGCTACAGTGTTAAATACCAAAGACCTATCCCACTAAGTGTAGACTGTAGGACAGTTGATGTTTGCAATAGATTCTCACACCTTTTTCTGTATAATAAGATTTACATCAGCAGATCAAAACATTTGCTTTTAATAAGACTGCATATATATTCAGTACCAATTAATTTTAAGAAGAACAACTCTCTCTTCATCCACTTTTCTTTGGAGTGCACCTTAGTCAGCTGACATTAACATTGAAAGCCGCACTCCATTCATGAAGAACATTATTCATTGATTGTCTAGACCTTGTAAACATTATTCCTAATTTATTAATCAAACAATTTGCACAGCCCCTGCGGGGCCAGACAGTGTGATGCAAAATTTCCACACACCAGTCAAACTTTCACAGATTTTTGTATGTATTAACTTGTTGGGCTATTAATAATATAATTGATAACAAACTAATCGAAAAATGTCAACCAAATTCTTATTCAGTGCCCTTTGGTAAATATTAAAAAAACCGAAAAGTTGAATAAAACTATATCAAGGCATCAACAACATTGTCACCCTAAAGGCTGGTAGCTACACTCGGACATATTTTAAAATCATATTTAAGGCTGAAGGCCACTTCTAGTGCTTTGACTGTGACACTGCCACAATGGCACATTGCAATTTTGCACCAATTGTTACTTTGATGCTTGCAAAAGAATTACACAAATGTCAGTGGTCATTATTATCAAGGTAGAATTAGACAGGTCAGTGGTCTCTGTTAAAGAATCTGGGCAGTTGGCTTGGGAAAATTACGATTGGCAGGAACCATGGCTTACAGGTCAGAGAGATTGACATTATGTCATTGATTTTTGAAAAATCATATTTAAGGCTGAAGGCCTAAGTGATTATATATAGTTAATTAAAAACAGAGTAACGGACACTAATCCAACTCAACCAAAACCCTTATTATGATTACCCTTTATTCTAAACAATTCAATACACCACAACATACACCATACCAAAGTAAACAATACTCTTCATACAAACACACACACTATACACCAATAAATATACAAAGCACTATATACAGAGTAGTATGGACACTCTAGTAATAGGTTAACTAATAAAAAACATCGGGTAATTCATTAAAACTTTAATTCTTAAATTTCAAACCAAAATCAAAACCAAACAAATATTATCCTGTCTAATTTTTAATACTGTGAAATCAATAAAAACTTAACTCTTATGGCCAAACTAAAAACCGGAACCAAATATATATGACTCGTATGGAGGTCTAGTACACATACTTTAACCCTACTTCAGGGGGTTGAGATGTTAATTTGGTGAAAAATCCAGTTTTCAAATCTGAAAAGTTCAAACATTCGTCAAAATCCAGCAGTGTGAAGATTTGAGCGGCTTGGACTTGAAGGTGAAAAATGACAGAGATAGATTTGAGTAATGATAAAACGGAGAATCAAAGAAATAAAGAAAGATAAAAAGTAAAGGATAATACAATAGTAGATGTTTAGATTTGGGTCAATCCAATTGGGTTACTCCAAATGTTGTGTAATGACAAAAAATAGTATATGTTTAGATTTGGGTCGATCCAATCTAATTTGGGTCGCTCCAAATGCTATGTAATGGTAAAAAGGGGCATCAAAGAAATAAAGAAGATTAAGAAAATGAAGGATAATAGTATCGTTGACGGAATTCGAACCTTGAAATTTTAGTAAATAAATTTAATCATGTAACATATTTAATCATTAGATCTAACAGTTTTAATTTTAAATAAAAATCTAACGGATATTATTCGTTTATACGAATTTTTATTATATTTTGTTAGTGGTTAGAAGATATGATGTCATATTTTTGGGTATGCAATTAATAAATAAATTTAATCATGTAATATATTTAATCATTGAATCTAACAGTTCTAATTTTTAACTAAAAATCTAACGGATATTAACCGTTGTATACGAATTTTTATTATATTTTGTTAGTGGTTAGAAGATATGATGTCATATTTTTGGGTATGTATTAATTATTACAATATTATGTTTTAAATTAAAAGTCAACGTGTTTTAATTAGAGAGAAAAAAAATTATTGATTGGAAGATATGATATTTTAGGTATTTATAAAAGGTAATATCATCAATTATAAGTAAACATCTTTTAATTGAAAAAGACAATCAGCTAATTATCATTAATTATTATTAATAAAAAAAATGAAGGATAATAGTAGAGGTTTAGATTGGGTTGATCCAATTGGGTCGCTCCAAATGCTGATTAGAGAGAAAAAATTTATTGATTGGAAGATATGATATTTTAGGTATTTATAAAAGGTAATATCATATCAATTATAAGTAAAAATCTTTTAATTGAAAAAGGTAATCGGCTAATTATCATTAATTATATTATTAATAAAAAAATGAAGGATAAATAGTAGAGGTTTAGATCCCCTCAGATCTCCTTTATATATTTATATAATAGTTCTAATTTTTAACTAAAAATCTAACGGATATTATTCGTTGTATACGAATTTTTATTATATTTTGTTAGTGATATTTAATTTCCACTGTAAATAAAATTTAAAATGCAATTGAGTTGTATATTTAGTTTTCTCGATTAGTAAAAATTTAAAATGCAATTTAGAGAAATTGATTATTTTAATATGTTTTACTTGAAAACAAAAATTGATTAGTTATTAGGAGAAATTTTATTTATATTTAAGTAATGGTAAATTAAGTAAAAACAATAGGTACCGACCGACCGACCGACCAACCAACCGACCGGCGCCATATAATCGGAAAACTATAGATTTTAGCTAACAGAAATAGAAAAGGTAACGTTTTTTTAAAAAAAATTGATTATTTTAATATGTTTTACTTGAAAAAGAAAATTGATTAGTTATTGGGAAATTGTTTATTTATAATTAAGTAAGGGCGTCATTTAAGAAGGAAATTGATTATTTTAATATGTTTTACTTGAAAACAGAAATCGATTAGTTATTAGGATAAATTTTATTTATAATTAAGTAAAAACAATAGGTACCGACCGACCAACCAACCAACCGACCAAACTTTCAATGTTTTAAAATTCAATTTTAAAGGTAAGGATATTGAAATTGTATATTTAGTTTCCTCGATTAGTAAAAATTTAAAATGCAATTTAGATATTTACTTTACTTCATTAGTAAATATTTTATAGGTAAAAAATAATGAAACTATATATTTAGTTTCCTCTATAAGTAAAGTTTTAAAATGCAATTGAGATTTTTTTAATCATTGGAATTATTAATTCAAAAATTTGAGAAATTTAAAAAAAAATAGAACCGAGCTATTTGACAGGCGCTACCTCTCCTCCCCTCGTTTCTCCTTTATATAAGTATACAACAGTTCTAATTTTTAATTAAAAATCTAACAGATAGTATTCGTTGTATACAAATTTTTATTATACAAGCTTAAAACCCGTGCGATGCACGAATTTTTTTTAATATTATATGAATTTTTCATTAATTTAAGTTAATTTTTTTAAAATATAAATTTGGGAGGCTTAAATTTTTATATGAGATTTGATAATAATTATATAAATGTTATCCGTGATATTTCTAGAAAATGAGGGATTTTAGTTAGAAAATATAAAAAAAATTATAGGTTTTACTTGAAAAGGGTAATCGGCTAATTATTAGTATTTATATAATTATTATTTTATTTCATTAAATAGAAATTGATACGTTTTAGATAAAAAATGCAATCGGTTAATTATTAATATTATAATATTATTAGTTTATTGTATTAAACAGAACCGCCCGTGATAAAATCGGAAAAAGAGAGATTTTAGTTTTAAAAAATAGAAAGGTAACGTGAAAATTAAAAAGATGACATAATTTATGTGAAAAAGGTAATTGATTAGTTTATAGTAATTATAATTTAATTATGTTATTTTACTAAATAAAATTGCTCATAGTTTTTAGAAAATGAGAAATTAATGTTGCCCCTGAAATTTCTAGAAAAAAAAGGGAATTTAATTAGAAAAAATATAAAAGATGATACGTTTTAGTTGAAAAGGTAATCAGTTAATTATTATTACTATAATATTATTATTTTATTTTTATTAAATAGAATCGCCCGTGATATAATTGGAAAAAGAAAAATTTTTGTAAGAGAAGGGAGAAAAGGTAACGTGTTTGAAAAAGGTAACCGTCCATGATACAATTGGAAAAAAAGATATTTTAGTTAGAGAAAAGAGAAAAGGTAACGTAATTTGGCTCAAAAAAGTTATTTATTAGTTAATACTAATTATAACATACTTATGTTATTTTATTATACAAAATTGATCATAGTTTTTAAAAATGGAGAAATTTCAGTTAGATAAAATGTAAAAGATATTGTATTTTACCTAAGAAGGAAATTATTTAGTTATTCAAAAATAGAAAAGGTAATATGTTTAACCTGAAAAAAGAGTAATTGATTAGTTAATACTAATTATAATATAATTATGTTATTTTATTATACAAAATTGATCATAGTTTTTAAAAATGGAGAAATTTTAGTTAGATAAAATGTAAAAGATATTGTATTTTACCTAAGAAGGAAATTATTTAGTTATTGAAAAATAGAAAATGTAATATGTTTAACCTGAAAAAAGAAATTGATTAATAAAGGAGATTTAGGTCGATCCAATCTAAATTGGGTCGCTCCAAATGTTGTGTAATGACAAAAAGGTACATCAAAGAAATAAAGAAGATTAAAAACATAAAGGATAAAAGCTGTAATTTTCCTGTGTAATGACAAAAAAGGACATCAAAGAAATAAAGAAGATTAAAAAAATGAAGGGTAAAAGCAGTAATTTTTAAAATACAATACTAGCAGACATTAAGAATATATTGATATTGATAAGTTGACCATTGTTTTTTTTTTTACACAAATTGAATTTTAGATATGTTAGGGTGTAAAAAAACGTGAATTAATAATATTGTGGTATTAATTTAATATTTTAATTGTTTAATTATCATTGTATATTGAATATATATATATGTCCCACTCATATATGAATAATTTAATATTATTGTCGGAATAAGTAGTTGACAAAAATACCTTACTTTACTTTTGGTGACTGGTGAGTAGGGGTGCCTATAAACCGATCAAACCGATTAAATCGATCCAATCCGTCCATACTTTTAGCTGACCCAACCCGATATTATTTAAATCAAACATTGAATGGGTTAAATATTAAAAAAATCGAATTAAATGGGTTGGGTTAGGGTTTTGATAATTTTACCCCAATCCAACCCGACATATATTATGCATTAATGAGCCGTACTACTAATTTACTACTTGACTTAAAGTTAAGATTTTTTTGGATATATTATTACATGTTCCACACTAAAATTATGAATTAAAGATATTTAATACAATGATGTTCTACTTATGTGTAACGTAATTTAGTTTTGTAGATTGTAGTACAATTTGCACATTTGATGATCAATTGTATAATTGCATACTAGATTAAGTTTTCCTTAATTTTATTTTTGGACTTCGAGTTATTTTATCACTAACCAACAAATACAAATATGTGTTGCACTAACTTCTACTTTATATTTAACCCGATCAAGCCGAACCAACTCAACCAGATTTTAGTAAGATTTACAATGGTTTTAAATTTTATAAACCCAAACTAATTAGGTTGAGTTACTAAATTACTTGTAACCCGCCCAACCCGATCCGCGGAAACCCTAACTGGTGAGGCGTATCGTGTTGATTTCGTCATCCTGGTACTTTTTCAATTTTATTTGAAATATTTAGTGTAAAAATTAAAAAATCATATATGATAGTATACATTGTTAATTGAGAATATCGATTATATCAATTGGAGTAACAATTAGGCATATTTCAATATTATTACTCCGTATATCCCAATTTTATTTATTTCATTTATTTTTTGTGATCATAATTTTAAATTAAAAAAGTAATTTTTTTATTATTTTCAAAAATTGAAAAATAAGTATTAAAGTAGATTTGATATATTATATAAAATGTTTAGTTAATATTAAGTTAATTTGATCATAAAAAATTAAATAAGTTAGAAGAGAATATATTTAATATGGTAATTTATTTATGACAAAATGTATTCACAAATAATTCATTATAATTGATTGACTTTATAAAATATTTTATGAAGGTGAATCGGGAACCATTAAAAGTTTATTGGTAAAATATAAATTTTTAGAACCACATTTTTGCATTACAATTTTGAAAACATGTGAGTAGAAGTTCGTGGTTTTTTTTTTTTTGAAAGTAAGAAGTTCGTGGTTAATAACTCACTTGAAAAGTAAATACTTCTAGTATTATTGTCATATTTTATATTTTATAAATTTAAGAATTCACTTCGAAAACAATTTTGTTTAGTAATGGTGTCAAATTTCATACGGAGTATTTCATAAGTTAACGACTTATTTCAAAAATAAAAAATCTAATAGCCATATCATATTTATACTTAATAATTTAATTTCTCTCGTTTAAATCTATTATTTGTTAATAATAAAATTTATTTGTTTCGTGATAGTCTTGAAATAATATTCAAGACCAAGGTTTTTAAATTAATAGGAGTGGTAAATTCGAATTTCAAGTCTTATTCTTATTTATAAATGTAAGAGTATTAATTTTCGATTTTCAATAAATTAAAATCACTTGAAATTGGATAATGGGCTCCGGTCTATGACAAACGTATGCCATAGACTCATTATCCAACATAGGGTTTTATAACCGTTGGATGATTGATCCAACGGTTCTAATTTTAAAAAAATTAACATCGTACCGCATAAACTTTTTGCGGTACGAAGAAATTATCAAAATGCCTCTGCCTATGGTGTGAAAATAGAGGGCATTTTGGTAATTTCTCCGTATCGCAGAAAGTTTATGCGGTACGGTGAACAGTAGATTTTGATGTGAAAACAGGGAATAATTTGGTAATTTCTCTATACCGTAAAAACTATCTACGGTATGATACAATTTTTTTTAGGTTAGGACTGTTGGAGCAACCATTCAATGTTTATAAAACCGTATGTTGAATAATGGATCTATGGCATAAGTTTGTCATAGATGGGGAGCCTCGGATAATTAAGTACTCGATAAAAAAGGTCATCTCGAATTCCTTTCGAATCGAGTGAATGATTTCGGTTCCGAGTATTGCAATGATGAATCGGCTTGGGGAACAGGTCCGGTTTATTTAGTGGACTAATGACCAGGCAGCGGGTGGCTGCTGATGTGTTATGCTAACTGAATGCCAACCGGTGATGGGCATTTTTGATTTTGGGCCGAAAATGTTGGGCTGTACCCAAACTATTTGATGGACTTAACTAAGTAAATACTCATTCAACAGTATATATATTTTTAAGAATGTCATCAAAAATTGTTTTCCCTCTTGGAACACAAATTCCTTGCCAAGAACGAGCCCAACTTGAAAGATATCCTGGTTTTGCAACTGATGGTACTTGAGATGTTTGTTTATTGGCCTGATGATTTAATTTTTTTATAAAATGACCATCCTTTGTGCATTGAACTATGTAGTTATACTGAGATTAGTAAACGGTAACAAAATTTAAACAACTTTATGATTCTTATCGTTCAAATTGGCTACCTGAGGAGGGTCAAGGTTTAGTATATATACTATGTAGTTATACTGATGATCTACTTGAATGCCAAACTGTAGCAAACGCTCCTTAATTAGTATATAATCTGTTGCGCAGGGCCAACCAGGAGCACTTTGGTATATAAAGTGTTTGCTAAAGGAGAGAAAACCAAGTCGAGAGGTTATGAGATCTCCTAACAGAATGCCAAATCATATTACTCGATTGAAGTGTTTGGTATATGAAGTGTTTGCTAAAGAAGATATTAACATGTTTAGCAGTGACACCACCAGTCCATGAAATGTCACCCACAACAGGTGTAACTAGATTACTCGATTGCATGTTGGAACATCCATTGCCAGCATCTGATGGAACTACTACTACAAGGCCAATTACCATTCTAAATAATTGTACTTGCAAGTCATAAAGTGCGATTCACCTGTAACAATTTTGTATTGCACAAACTGATTTGCTTTATCACGACTCATGAGCCTTATAAAGAATCATTTTAGCATCCCAGGAGCACTTTGAAGGGATGCTGGTAACTGTTTGGATCGGACAAAGGCAAACAAGATTTGAACCATCTAGTCCAGAGGGATGTTGATTCCGGATGAGTAATTATAAGCTGCAATAAAATCGATGCATCATTCCAATCAATGAGGTCCTTGAGACCAAAGCCACCTTCTAGTTTCGGCAAACAATTTACAATCTTTCCATGCTACCTTGTATTGACACCAAGAAGCATTATAACTCCCATAAAAATTTGGAGAAAATACCCTGTAGCTTCCCCTGAAAGAAATAGATGCCTGAAGCAGTACCCCAGAACACCAAACAAAATTGCTCGAATCTGCTGGAGCCTGCATGCATTAGCGGAGAAACTTGCCCTTCCAATGGTTAATCTGGTAACAAATCTTCATTATCAATGTTTTGATTTTTGCATATTACTAGTTTACTAGTGCAAATTATATAGGAGATATTTTACTAAAAGAATGATCAAATTACACCATTTTTAGTAAATCACTATCCAAATACCCACATGCAGACGATACCGGCTTTTTCCCCCATCAAATTCGCATGTTTAGCATGCTCACCCTACGCATGACCACATTGCGTATTCCACATAAGCAAAAGTAAAGTCAACAGCTTTTGTGTCAAAAGTAAAGTAGGGCCCAGTTCGTTTTCAACCAAAGGAGATTGTAAATAACAGTATATGCAAGGCACAAATGCGTGCTCTAATATTGCTTTTGAAAATAAAAAAAGAAAAAGCATGGTACAGTTAAACCTCGATTAAGTAATATTCGATAAAGTAATAACCTCGCTTAAGTAATAAATTTCGCCGGTCCCAACTTGGGCCAATGTTATAAAGTAATATTCTCGCTAAAAGCATAAGATAATAAAAAATTAGAAAGTCATTAAGGGCCCAAGTAATATGTAAAGTAATAATTACAGAATTATATATATATATATATATATATATATGTATGTATGTATGTATATATATATATATATACTACATATGAGTTACAAATTTTAATTCTTTTTAAAATATGAATCTATAGTAGCTTGTTTCTTCTTTCCACCAAAGCCAAAATTAACCTCATCCTTGACTTTACGTAAAGCACAAATAATTCCTAGTATGTTTTGCTCGTGTTGTAACAAGTAATTGTTCAAAGTGTTGATGAAATTCTATCATGTTAATATTATCATTTTAATATTCATGAATTTATATTTTAGAATTACAATAAATTTTAGATGATTGAGTTTTTATACGATGTACACAAAATATGTTACATGTATCTGGTGCAATTTTTTATATATGCATGAATCTAGTTTTTAGATATAATTAATCATAACAAAAGTAATTTTAGATCAAATACATTGCATGTGATTGATACTTGTTTTTAAACATAAAGTATTGTAATACATAAACATAAAAATTCGGTAAAGTAATAAAATATTACTTTATCGATAAAGTAATAAAATATTATTATATCGATAAAGTAATAAATTCGGTAAAGTAACATTTTTCCCTGATCCCAAGAGTATTACTTTAAAGAGGTTTAACTGTACCAATTAATGCGTGGCCTTCTTAAAAAAAAAGAGTAGTGTTAGAGGTACCAAATTGGGTATCAAAATTTGTCACCAAATGACATGGCATTAAATATTTGGCATATTGGGATGTTTTAATTGGTTGGCCCTGGCGGGCCCCTTATAATGATAACCAATCACAATAGTGACAAGTCATTTGGTAACAATTTTTGGTACCTAATTTGGTACCTCTAGCATTTTTCTAAAAGAAATATATGAATACTACGCATGTTTAACATTCATGTATGAGGCTACGCTTGTTGGAAATGCGTAGTTGCTGGGCGCGCTAGTAGGTATTTTGGTTGTTTGGTTTGAAAATGTGGGTATTTAGGGATTTCACCCTATTTTACTTACAATAATTATATTATTTGTTAAAAAATTTACTTTAAATATCTGGATATTGAATAATATCTTATACTAAATTTAGATATTTTTTCAATAATTCGATAAAATAGAAAAATTGATTGTTACGGGATCACTAAAATTTGTGTTAGTACTTTTAAATGCCTAAGTTTGCTATTGTAAAATTAAATTTGAAATGTTATGCATTTGTTAAAAAGAAAAGAAAGAAAAGTACTAAACATCTTTATTTTAAAAAATAAACTATATTTCTATTTAAAAAATGGTGTTAAATATTAACATAAAAATTTAAATTCAATGTAATATTTTTCATTATTTTATTACATAATGGTGGAATGCATGCACCCTTGCTCTTTGAGGCGGTTCATTACAACTTTACAAGTGTAAAACATTGAACAAACGACGTGGTTGACATATTTAAAAAAGAATCCGAGAATTTTGTAAAGTTCTAAAAATCAAGGGTTTGCCAAGAACCAAACGCTCAAACAACTACCATTATGTCTATGTTTTTGCTATACACTACCAAGTCGGCATTTTCCCTTTTTCGTTGTTATGGTCTTTTTAGAATCGGAGAAAACAAAGACAATTCTAAACATGTGCCTTGTTTTCCGACATATTGTTGATATGGTTAGTTCTTACCAGTTTGAATCCTCAGTCGCTCCAGCTCAAATTGAAGCTTTCTCTGAAGGTAGTTTTTAGTACTCCCAATTATGTGTTCTGAATCTTTTAGTACTCTTTTGTTGTACATATGTATATAAGCTATGTGAAAGACTTGCTTACTTGTTAAGATTCAGGACACATAGTTGGTATGTTTAGTGAAATCCTGTTTTTGTTTAATAAAATTTTTAACGTAATTGGTATTTCGCCTAAGTATGATTCAAGGTTTAGTTTATTTTTTGGTACATTTGTCGTTGGTTAAAAGTTCGTAATTAAAAAAATTTACATGTAAATATCTAAAAGAAAATCAAGAAAATCAAGGTTATTTACCATGTTTATAAAAATAAACAGAGTTTTTGTTTTAGTACATTTACATTTATCGTTGTTTATTTGAGGTTGACATATCTAAAAAAGAATCAAGAACCTTGTAAAAACAAAGGTTTTTCAAGAATCAAACGACAAAACAACAACTACCATCATGTCTATGTTTTTGCTACACACTACCAAGTCCGTTATTCTCTTTTTCGTTGTTACGATCTTTTTAGAATCGGAGAAAATGAAGACATTTCTAAACATGTGCCCTCTTTTCCGACATATTGTTGATTTGGTTACTAATTTTTAATAGTTTGAACCCTCATCCGTTCTAGCTCAAATTGAAGCTTTCTCCGAAGGTAGTTTTTAGTACTCCCACTCTTTTATTATACATATGTACTCTGGTTGGTTTAACGTATTATATATTCTATGTGAATGACTTGCTTACTTGTAAGATTCAGGACACATAGTTGGTATGTTTAGTGAAATCATTCTTTGTTTAATGAAAAGTATAACATAGCTGGTATGTTTAGCGATATTATACTTCGCCTAAGTATGATTCGAGGTTTAGTTTATTATTTAGTACATTTGTCGTTGGTAAAAAAATCGGGATTAAAAAAATTTTACATTATAAATATCTAAAAGAGAATCGAGATCATTTACCATGTTTATAAAAATAAACATAGGTTATATTTTAGTACATTTCCAGTTGTCCTTGTTTATTTGAGGTTGGCATATCTAAAAGAGAATCGAGAACCTTGTAAAAACAAGGGTTTTCAAGAACCAAACGACCAATCATGTCTCTGCACTACTAGAAAAACTGGAATAGACATCACACATTAGACATCGGTTAGAAAAGCCACTGATGTTAAAAGTCTCTATAACATCAGTAAAATCTAAACCGATGTCTAATAGTAGTAAATACATCACTTCAATGTAAAACCGTTGTCTATAGTTATTTTTTTTTTAAAAAAAACGCGCTTCCCCTTTTCCTTTCCCCCTTAGCAAAATATTCCCCCCTTAACCAAAATAAAACTCCCGCTCACCAGCACTTTCTACTTAAAAAAATAAAAAAGAAAAGTGAAAAACAAAAAAACAAAACAAAACACAACCCCCCTCATACAAAAATGTCGAAGACACCCAACCCCCCTCTGGAGACTGAAGAACCGAAGAACCCTAGCCCCTCTTTTCTTCAATTAGGTCAAATTAACCCTCCCAGCTCAAATTGTAGGTGATTCTTGTAATCGTTGCTCCAATCGTTAAACCCTTTTTCAATATTAGGTCGATTAATTCAATTTTTTTGTACTCCGTTAAACCCCCTTTCAATATTAGGTCAACTAATGTTCGATTTGTTAACAGATCTTAGAGCTTGGAGGTTGTTGAAGAAGTAGCTTGGAGCCTGTTCAAGAAGAAGCTTGGAGTAATCGTTTTTTGCTCGATTTGGTCGATTAGCTCAAATTAATCCTAACCCCCGCTCAAATTTCTCACTCTCGCTCAATACCTCTCACTGGTCTCTCTCTCATGGTATATCCTTCCTCTCCCTATGCTAACCACTGTGTGTCGGATTGTGTGTGTGGCCGCGTGGGTCGAGCTTGATGTGGGTGTATGTCAACAATAGGTGTGCGTGTATATACATTTGTGTGTAAGACGTGTGTGTGTGTTGACTGATTGTGGGGTGTGTGTAAACAATGTGTGTGTGTGTGGTAATCAGTGTGTGTGCCAGTTGTGTGTATGTTTGAGTTCTCTGGTTACGATCCTGCAATGATGTTGCTGAGTAAGTGTATTGCTGCTGTCTAGTGCTACTGTGTTCACAAAGAAATCAAAAAGGGGTTTCTCGAATTCTTGCCTAAATTGAATTATGGTATGTATGTCTATTTGATGATTGTCGTTAAATTTTATTCTTTCGATGATTGTCGTTAAATTTGTACTTGATTTGGACTGGGAGTTAAATTTGTAATCTGTGGAATTACATGCTTGCTGTATGAAATTTATTAAAAAATGACACAATTGTTCTTACAGGAGCTACATCGAAACCTTCCTCGGTGCCACCAACACCTCGGAGCCATGTAGAAATCTTACTAATAGTCATTCACAGCCTTTGGTGGTGCAGACTCAACATAGAAATGGTGCTCCATTTACTGTCGGAACTGTCTCAACCATGTAAATATTGAGCAAGCCTAAAGAAGGTTTGGAATGTAATAGCAGGTATTGATTTGCAGCTCAAAAAGAATTGTCTTGCAATATCTTGTTTTAGTTGGTTGAAACTGATTAGAAGCTTAATCAGTTAAACCATGTGTTACAGCAGACTAGCCCAGCACTTCCCGTCCTCCAGCGACTTCTTAATTTTGATAATGAGGAGGTGCTGAAAGACGCTGGGCACTATCATATCTTTCTGATGCTACTATTGACAGTATTCAAGCTGTAATCAAAGCAGGTGTGTGTCAACTTCTTGAAGAGATATTTCTGTAAGTAGCATTTCTGTGATTCCTCAATGAGCACGTCTGTTTTGTTTTAAGTTAGAGTTTAAACCTGAGAATTTTTAATGTTTTTTCAGTAATTATACACAGTCGGTTCTTATTCCTGCACTTCGAACAGTTGGGCACATTGCGACTGGGAAAATATCCAGACCAGGTATGTTATAAGCTTGGATGGTTAATGTTAAATTCCGACATTATTTAACTTGTGACATCCCAAGAAACAACAGAGTGATACATAGAAATAGCAGTATATGATGCCTAGTTGATAAAGTTCTTGTGAAACTAGTAATAGTTGTTTGACTCCTCTTTGGGGTCTTGTTTATGGGTATATGAATGCCTAGTTGATAAAATAAACTTGAAGATTTGTTAGCAATCCTATAATACATAACTCTGTCTCTCGAAATATTTTTGGTATCCATGTGTAATGACTAAACAATTGTAACTTGGCATAACATGCAGTTATTGTGGCTGGGTTGTTCATTCCTCTAATTGATCTTCTTCGAAATGGTGCATTTTATATAAAGGAAGATGCGGCATGGGCAATTTCGAAGGCCACCTCTGGTGGTAGCCATAAACAAATCAAGTATGCTTTTGCACTATGCCATTCTTTTTTACCTGACATATTTTTGTTATCATCGTAAATTGAACTGTTATTCAACTGGTGATGTTTTTTTTAGGTACCTGGTAAACCAGAACTGCATCAAACCTTTGTGTGATTCACTGATCTGCCCTGATGTTTATAGCTTCGGTGTATTAGTTTTAGAGATAGTAAGTGGAATGCCAAGACTCGCAAGGTAACTTGTTCAAGGGCCGAGCTTGATGAGGTCCGAGTTGAGACTCTTAGCCTTATTAAAAAATTTGTATAAGCAGGGCCTAGGAATAACAAGTTTTTGTGTAGTAGTTCTAACTTTGGCAGTACTTGCTTTCATATTTGATGAATTAGATTTTGGATGAATTAGTTTTTGGATGAATTGGATGTACGTAGTTTGGATATTTTGGAATATGGTTTGGATTATGTAGTTAGTTTTAATGTGAATTGAAATGTAGTTGTCGATATTTGGCTTTGGTATATATTGGCATTTTGATTTCGTTATATTAGTTTTGGTTTGCCATTTTGATTTTGGTCTTGGTTTTGGTTTTGCAACGATGTAAAAAGAATAGAAAGACATCAGCTTCATATTAAGAAACTGGTGTAATAACGTACAATAGACATTGGTTCCAAATTGCAAACCGATGTAATAATGCACAATAGACATTATTTGTGAATACGAAACCGATGTAATAATGCACAATAGACATCGGTTTTATACTAAGAAACTGATGTATATTGGAATCATAGACATCGTTGTTAATTAAGAAAACGATGTTAAACATAAACATTGACATCAGTTCCATGTTTGTCTCTGATGTTAATTATTGACATGGACATCAGTTCTGTATTTTTTTCAATGTTTATGTCTTGATTTATATTACATGTCATATGTTTAAGATGATATAAATTTTGTATTAACGTAAAATTCACATGATAGTCATGACATATTACTGCAGAAATGATGTCTAAAACTACTACATACATCAGTTCTTTGCTAAGAAACGATGTCTAAAAGTACTTCAGACATCGGTTAAAAACCGATGTCTAAGACCCCTACCTTTCTCTATACATGCCAAGACATCGGTTCAGGATTTACATAGACATCGGTTTTTAACCGATGTCTATTGACGTTTTTCTAGTAGTGCTGTTTTTGCTATACACTACCAAGTCATCATTTTCACTTTTTCGCTGTTACACCTTTTTAGAATCGGAGAAAACGAAGACATTTTTGAACATGTGCCCTCTTTTCCAACATATTGTTGATTTGGTTAGTTTTTACCAGTTTAAACCTCAGCGGCTCTAACTCAAATTAAAGCTCTCTCTCAAGCTAATTTTTAGTACTCCCACTCATTTATTGTACATATGTACTCTTGGTTGGTTTAATGTATTATATATGCTATGTGAAAGACTTTGCTTACTTGTTATGATTCAGGACACATACAGTAGTTGGTATTTTTAGTGAAATCATGCTTTGTTTAATGAAAATTATAACATAATTGGTATGTTTAGCGATATTTTACTTCGGGTTTAGTTTATTTATTACATTTGTCGTTGGTTAAAAGTTTGGGATTAAAAACATTTACATTATAAATACAAGTTCAGTATCGTATTTCTTACAACATTTATATATGATTTTTTTAGTTCTCAATTTTGAATTTCTAGGTCGTATGACTGCAAAATTGCAAAGATTTTTGTTACTTAATCTCCCTGATATTAAGGACAGAAAGAATCCGGGATTTGGTTTACGTATCTCTCGAGCAACAACAACAAATATAACCTGCATTTGCGATCCGATTGTTCTCCAACCCTTGGTGGTGTGTCCTTGCATTATGAATCGTTGACTCGGTTCCTTAAGTTTGCTTCATTCGTTCGTCTTTTCTTTCTCTTATATCTTGTTGTTTTCCATATGTATCATGCTATTTGCTAGTTTATTGACTTAAGTTGACATGGTTCACTTATTTTTTAAAATTTTGTAGTTTGGATGATGCCCCGGCCCTTCTCCCGTACAAACAATGAAAAAGGGTAAAAGAGGCCTACTACTAAAATATAAGTTTCGTGGATGTGTAGTTGAGGATTTGAAGAAGGGTCGTAAGAAGAATTATGCAGCGGCTATGATGGACATGTTGAACTAAATCTTTTCAATAATTATTAGCAATGTCAATTGGTATCTATGTAACAATATTGTTCATGTTGAGAATATAGAAGATTCTGATGAT
Source organism: Kitagawia praeruptora (assembly GCA_037693485.1). Taxonomy (NCBI): domain Eukaryota; kingdom Viridiplantae; phylum Streptophyta; class Magnoliopsida; order Apiales; family Apiaceae; genus Kitagawia; species Kitagawia praeruptora. Next base: position 146,531,927 of record CM075353.1, read on the forward strand.
GACAGCTCAATCAATCCAACTCAGCATTCCACGTCATCAGTCTGCCAGCTCAGAGATAGTTAGTTATAACAGAATGTTGGAACGATTCCCTCTTATATATATTAGCTCATTGTTCTCTATCTCATTAATTAGTCAGTTTTATCATTTTACACACACTACTATGTGTTGTCTTCTTCATCAAGAAATGTAGCTAGTAATCAGTAGATTGCAGAGATTAATGGATTGTTCTTAGTAACGATCGTGTAGTTCACATTATTGTAAGATGGTATCAGAGAGTGTTACGATCTTGGATTCATATTTGAATCGCTGTTGTTTCGTTCATTTTACTGGTTAGTTCTTGTTTGTTGTAATTCATCATCTCATCGGTGAGTTCAACAACTTTGATTCTCTTCTGATTTGATTCATTTCTTCAAATTTCTTGTTAATTCCTGTGTGAATCGATCATTTGTTGAACTCTATCTTCGTGATGAGTTCTTGATAGTTCTTGTTATTTACGATTCGATCTGAACGAATTTTTCTTCTTTAAGACATTACGATCTTGATTATTATTTCAGAGTTCTTGTTAAATCTCTATTTGTAGGTCGTTTGATCATTCTTGATTCGTGAAAATTCTTGATCATCTTTGTTAAATCTGTGTATTTCTTTGATTTTTATCAACAAATATTGATTGATTACTGATTATCTTACAAAATGACAACGAATTCTGTTGATCCTTCACAAAATCCTGTTTCACCATATTATGTTCATCCATCTGATAATCCTGGAATGAAATTAGTCTCCATCAAATTTGATGGAAAAGGTTATGGTGATTGGAAGCATTCTATGTTAATAAGTTTGTCAGCTAAGAATAAGATAGGTTTTGTGGATGGAACGATTGTTAAACCTGCCATTACTGATGACACATACAAAGCATGGGACAGGTGTAACAACATGATGATTTCATGGATTTTGGGCATTTTGGATCAAGACATAGCTAGAAGTGTTTTATATTTCAACACTGCCAGAGATATATGGGTAAATCTTGAAGAAAGATATGGACAATCTTCAGGAACTATGTTGTATTCTTTACAACAAAATTTATATGACTTGAAACAGGGGCAAGATAGTGTATCTGGTTACTACACAAAGATGAAGATGATCTGGGATCAATTAGATGGAATTGATCCGATTCCAAGCTGTAAATGCACAAATTGTACTTGTACAATCAGAAATGAGATGGTGAAATCACAAGAAGATAGAAGATTAGTAGAGTTCTTGATGAAGTTGAATGATGGTTTTGAGATCATAAGAGGTAGCATCTTGGTTATGAATCCTTTGCCACCAATTTCTCATGCTTATAGGCTTTTGCTTCAAGAAGAGAATCATAAGAAACTTTCTCATGGCACAACAACTGATCAAGATGCCATGGCTTTTGTTGCTTATCACAAAAGGCCTTTTCAGGACAAGTTTAAACAATCTGGTGGTTTTAGTCAGAATACTAAGCCTAACAATTTCTTCTGTGATCACTGCAAAGTTTCAGGTCACAGTATCCAGAGATGCTACAAACTCCATGGATATCCAGCTCATTATAAGTTTGACAGAAAGGTAGCTGCTAATGTGTATACAATCAATGATAATGTTGATGAAGCAGGAGCTGTTGAAGCTGCAGGTGGTGCTAATACATCTGAGAATGTGCAATTGACTCAAGCTCAATATACTCAATTACTTCAATTGTTAAACAAGGACAAAGAAGACAGCAATATTTCAAAGTCTGCATTTGTTGCAGGTAAACTTTGTTTATTCTCTTCCACATCCAATTGGATCATGGACATTGGAACAACAGACCACATGTGCCATGATTTATCTATCTTTACTACTCATAAAATCATGCAAAATTCTGGGAATACAATTACAATTCCAAATGGTAAGCAGGTTCAAATCACACATATAGGTACTGTGCAACTGCACAACAATATTATTCTACAAGATGTTCTGTTTGTCCCAGAATTCAAGTTTAACTTGATTTCTATTCCGAAATTGTGTAAGGATTTGAATGGTGTTGTTACTTTTATTGATAACAAGTGTTTTCTTCAGAAGCCTTCAATGATTCCACAGCATCTTGGTAATCTCAGAAATGGACTCTATTATCTTACTGAAAGTGAAGGTCAATCTCTCCCAGTTGCTGCTAGTGTATCATCAGTTGTTAATGATGAAAATAAGCAAGTCGTGGCATCTTCGAATGGGTCATCTTCCAGTTACTTTACTGCATCATATGCCAAACATTTTCCTGAAGCCATGTAATCTCAATTCATTCTGCCAAATCTGTCCTGCAGCAAAGCAAAAGAGAAAACCATTCACATCTAGTACGACTAGTACCTCAGTACGTTTTGAGCTTTTACATTTAGATATATGGGGACCTTTCAAGGAATCTACCTATAATAAATGTAGATACTTTGTTACAATAGTGGATGATTTTTCAAGGATGTGTTGGGTGTTTCTTTTACAATTCAAGTCTGATGTATGCAAAGTATTTCAAAACTTTGTATTGTTTACTGAGAAGCAATATAATTTTGTTGTTAAGATTGTACAAACTGATAATGCAGCAGAGTTATGTGATGGTGACATGAAAAGATTTTATCAGTCTAAAGGTATTCTCCATCAAAGAACTTGTGCCTACACACCCCAACAAAATGGGGTGGTTGAACGCAAACACAGTCATATTCTGTCTACTGTAAGGGCATTGTTTTTCCAATCTCGAGTACCACTTTAGTTCTGGGGGGAGTGTGTATTATGTGCTGTTCATCTTATTAATCGAATGCCACTACAAAGTCTGGAATATGTTAGTCCCTATAATAAGTTTTTTGGTGAACCTCCAGATTTAAGTCACGTTCGTGTATTTGGCTGTCTGTGTTTCGTTTCTGATTTGACACCATCTAAGAGCAAGTTTGATCCTAGGGGAATTCCTCATGTTTTTCTTGGATATCCTGCTGGACAAAAGGGTTTTAAGGTGCTCAATCCTGACACATTACAGGTAACAACTTCACAAGATGTTATTTTTCACGAACAGCATTTTCCCTTTCATATTCAAACAAAACCTTCTTCCACTGTCACGCCATTTTTCTTACCTAAAGTCACAAATGCTTGCTCAGACATTTTTCCAATACCAGACATTTTCTTAAATACAATACAAGATAATTCTACACAATCATCAACGGATAATTCTACACAATCATCAACGGATAATTCCACACAATCATCAACGGATAATTCCACACAATCATCAACGGATAATTCTGTTCATTCTACACAACCATCGACTGATAATTCTCTTGTTCGCGATCTTTAAAATAAAGATTCCACTGACTCATCTTCACAGCATATTCGTCGAAGTACACGTACTCATAAACCTTCTGTACTTCTTGATGACTATGTCTGTAATCTCAGTATTACTGATATTCCTGAGAAACATCATTGGTGTAATCTTGTCTCTTTTAATCGTTTATCCTCCCATTCTCATGCTTTGATAGCTAATAGCACTTCGTTAATTGAACCTAAAACATATGAAGAGGCTGCTAAAGATCCTCGTTGGGTATTAGCTATGGAGCAAGAGTTAAAAGCCTTAGCAGTAAATAATACCTGGGAACTCACTGATCTACCTAATGGCAGGCGAGCAATTGATTGTAAATGGGTTTATAAAATTCAACTCAAGTCAGACGGTAGCGTTGAACGTTTTAAAGCACGTCTTGTGGCTAAAGGTTACACACAACAATGGGGATTGGATTATGATGAGACGTTCTCACCAGTGGTAAAGATGACCACAGTTCGTTGTTTACTTGCTATTGCTGCTAACAGAAAGTGGGATTTACATCAACTCGATGTAAATAATGCATTTCTACATGGCGATTTGGTTGAGGAAGTATACATGTTACCACCTCCAGGTTTCTCTAATCCTTTACATAAAGTCTATAAACTTATCAAATCACTGTACGGTTTGAAACAAGCTTCCCGTCAGTGGTTTGCTAAGTTGGTGGGGGAATTAACTACTAGAGGGTTTGTGCAATCTAAGCACGATTATTCATTGTTTATCAAACGACATGATCATCATATGACAGTAGCTGCAGTGTATGTCAACGACATACTCTTAACAGGAAATGATGACCATGAGATTAAAGAACTTAAGCTACATCTAGACAAAACCTTTAGCATTAAGGATTTGGGTAAACTTAGTTACTTTCTTGGCATTGAGATTGGCTATTTAGACACTGGAATTTCTATGTCTCAGAGAAAGTTCACTATGGAGTTATTAGATCAGTCTGGTATTACCGAGTTTAAGAAAGTGGTTACACCACTTCCTATAAACTTGAAACTAAGTGCTGAAGAAGGGGAATTATTCCATGATCCAAGTTTGTATAGATGCTTAGTTGGAAAAATAAACTTTCTAACACACACAAGACCAGATCTATCATTCACGGTTCAACACCTCAGCCAATTCTTAAAAAATCCCAGAGTGCCTCATTATCATGCCTTGTTACATACTTTGAATTATATAGCAGGAACAGCAGGGCAAGGTATCATTTTGAATGCTGAATCTCAGCTTATTCTACAGGCATTCTCTGACTCTGACTGGGGATCATGCATAGACACTAGAAGATCTATAACAGGATATCTGATGAAGCTTGGCAAATCACCAATAAGCTAGAAGTCTAAAAATCAAGGGGTAGTGTCTAAAAGTTCTGCAGAAGCAGAGTACAGAGCAATGTCTGCAGCAGCTTCAGAAATAACATGGCTTGTTAGATTGCTGAAAGAATTGGAAGTCACAAATCTACAACCTGTTATACTGCATTGTGATAATCAAAGTGCAATCCATATTGCTAAAAACCCAATGCAACATGAGAGAACAAAGCACATAGAAATCGATGTTCATTTCACTAGAGACAAGGTTTTGGAAGGGCTAATTCAGCTTACATACTTGCCTACTTTAAACCAAATTGCAGATGTGTTCACAAAAGTTCTACCATTAGCTCAGTTCAAGGAGTTACTTAACAAACTAGGAATGTCACAATGCCATTCCAGTTTGAGGGGGACTGTTGAGAATATAGAAGATTCTGATGATGACAGCTCAATCAATCCAACTCAGCATTCCACGTCATCAGTCTGCCAGCTCAAAGATAGTTAGTTATAACAGAATGTTGGAACGATTCCCTCTTATATATATTAGCTCATTGTTCTCTATCTCATTAGTTAGTAAGTTTTATCATTTTACACACACTACTATGTGTTGTCTTCTTCATCAAGAAATGTAGCTAGTAATCAGTAGATTGCAGAGATTAATGGATTGTTCTTAGTAAGGATCGTGTAGTTCATGTTATTGTAAGAGTTCAATCTATGCAGTAACTAGTGGTGATTGTTGTTAGTAATGTTTATTGCATATTGTTAGAATATATACGTATTATTGTATTAAGGGTATTTTCGGTATTTTATCTTATATAGGTTTACTATATAAGTATTGAGACATGTATTATAAACTTGAGTTTGGTTATAATAATATTTGGTTTTTCTCTTTATTTTAACATGGTATCAGAGCTCGGTTTAGGAGGGGTCTCAGGTTCGAGTCCCTCCACCCCCATTTATTTAATTTAAATATTTGTTGTTGATATTGGTATTGGTATTGGTTATATTTGTTGTCGTTGTCTGGTCAATCGGTACGAAACGTATCGTACGATTGAGGGGGAGTGTTGAATAATACTTGTAGCATAAGATCCTGTTGACGATGAGACATACATGGCAAAAAAATTGCTGAAAACAAAATCGAATCCAGATATGAAACTAAACCCGAAACCAAATCCAAAGTCAAAAGAAGCAATTCTCCAATCCAAAATAGAATCCGAAAACAAATCCAAATCCAAAATCTAATTCCAATTCTGAATCCAAATCCAAAGCCAATACCAAATCTAAAGCAAATAAACCAAATAACTACAACTAGAATATTTCGATAATCAAGTAATATAGATGTCAATCAATCAACAACACCCAACTTATAAGATCAATAACGACGTAAAGAATGAATTATAAGCAATATGTTTGAACCCTTAAAATCTGACCTTCCGGAACTCCAAATACGATCTCTACCGTTCAAAACTTAGATACTAATACAAGGAAGACTCTGTCAAAATTTCAGGACGATCCAACGGTTGAAACTCCGGGAATTGCAAAACGAAGTTGGCTGATCTGGGCAGAAAAATTCCTACGAATTTTCAAAAAAAAATTGTTTTTGTAGCGTAACTCTACCTCTCTAACAATTCGGTTAAACACCCACGATTATCTCTCAACAAACAATGAATTTGATCATCATCTCCCTCGAAACCTAGCTCTTGATAGTTGATACCATGTTAAGTAACCAGTCCATCTAAAACCTTAAGGTTTTAGAGGAAGGCACAACAGGATCTTATGCCGCAAGTATTATTCAACACATATTATATGCATTTCCAGGTTAGTGTACATTATTACACGGTAAAGAGGAGGAAGGATGACAATATGCTAGGAGGAAGGATGACAAGATGCTTCTCGACATTACTCCGGGAGATCCTATCAAATTCCGTTTGGGTAAGTATGATATCAATTGTTTTTTATGTGCATTTCTTCGATATCCGAGGAAAAACAATTAAGTTGTTACAATTAAACTAAATTAAACTAAATTAATATTAAGTTTAAAATATCTTTAATACTATATTATGGATACGTTTTATATCATATATCAAACAAATTAAAATATTTACTTAAAAACATGTGGAACAACCATTTTAACATTAATTCTATCAATTTTAGTGTTCGAACTTAATATGATAGTGTAGTAATTATAGATATAAACTTTAGGGATATCAATTTTAGTGTTCGAAGGTAATTATAGATATAAACTTCAGGGATAACAAAACGGAAAATGCATGTTTAATGCACAATAAGCATAATACATAAATAAAAAGATTTGGCAATCTAGTAAATAGAAAGACTTGGCAATTACTAGTAAATAGAATACGTATTAGTCTAAAGAAACTTGTGGAGAACAGTCTTCACAAGATGTTCGGAGATGATGCGACTTGTTTTTTGAGTAGGATGAAAGGCATCCCAGAACACATATTTGTCTGCATCTTCACATGATAGTGCTCTATATCTTGAACATGCATATCCCATCTCAAACATTCCTGTGGCACAACATGCTGTTTGCGCTTCTTCAAATCCTGTAATTCAGTCAACAAGATATCTTATTTAGCTAGCTAATAGTAGTTGTTTCCGGTGTACAAGACTCCAGTAATAGTTTTCGAGACTTATATTATAAATCAAGACATGTGTTGTTGTATTTTTGTATAGAGTATTTCTGGCTACTTGGGGTTCAAATTTGTGACAAGAGCGATAAACAGATGATATCAAGCACAAATTAGTAATAAAATGAGAGAAGAAGGAATTGTTACCATATGAGGAAGGTTTCTTAAGCAATTCGAGGAAAACATAATAAGGATTTGAAAACACCACTTGGATCCCTTGGAGTTCGTTGTTCAGCGTAGTTACCAAATTACTCAACTTATTATTGAAACTTGAAGCCACCATGTTGTAACTCTCTAAGCATTCATATCCATTAAACAGATTTGTTGTTCTTTCTAATGGCATACATCCCATTGGAGGTAGTCCTCCAACTGATATTTTACGTGCTCCTAGTTTGTACAAGTCTGTAACAAATTTTTTGGCGATTTCAATGAGAAATACTTGATATTGATCGACAGTAAATTGATTTCTCCGGTCAGGTATTGTGTAGTAATTCTCTAGGAAATCGTTTGTTCCTAAGCTCATCAGGTACAGTGATTCATTTATAATTATCTTTGCCTTGGCTTCACCAAGGTAGGCTCCCAGTCTCTTTTGGTACTCCTTGTAGTAATCAAGCTCCTTAGACAAAGATATCACAGACTGAAAATAAAATGCATGAACTTTAATTGTCACAAGAATTCCAGTATACATGTGCATCATTCTGAATTAGGTTCCAGAACTTACCAGGACATCAGATGTTGCGTTATCATAGCCACTTCCTGCAGAAGCAAAGGTAACTCCAACAGAAAAATCCGATATGTTGTACATCGGATCAAGGTAAGCTGGCACAATTGGCCTGAGACCAAAAGCTTCAGAGATGAAATCAGTTGGAACTCTACCATTTGAGAATCTCCCGGTTGGTACTCCACCAGGAAAATCGCGCCCATAAGGCACAAAATTGCTTCTTGCAACTGTTGGGATCTGATTGTTGTTTCCAGCATCAACGGATGAGTCTCCAAATACTATAACTGCAGGAACTTTGGCTTCACTTGTACTCATTAGCATCAGAAATGCAGCTACGATCATAAGCGCCCATATTTTATGCATGGATACCATTTTCTTCTTTTTACGGATTGAACATGAAATTATGTATGCAAATTGGCTTTGCACGTATATATAGATACTATTGAGTTTCATAAAAAATCATTTAGTAGTACATAATAATAATTGTTTGTGGGGAGTTCTAATAAATAGCAACCAAAACGCAGTGCTCATATTATAGTGACAATAGTTTAAGATATGGTTAGCTAGCTTGATTGTCTACTGAATGGTACAGTACATGATGTACGAACCTCTGTGAATTAAATACCCCTTATACAATCTTTCAAGAGTAGCAACTAATCGATGTTGCTTTTGCGTTTTGGTAGTTGAATGTACATGTCTTTGCTCTGTTATTATACAGTATTGTTTTGCTTAACAATCTCTCGTGATCTTACTTATACATGGACTTGATTCATCAGCCTAAACTTCATGTTAGGTGGTGATTTTACTATTCGAAGGACTTGCAACAGGGCTATATGATTTACATTGAAATTTTTGACACACTCCAACTTGGTTGATTATAAGCCTTCTTGTATGCTAGCTAGTAGAGGGGACTAAGCATTTGAAACCGTAAAATTTTACCACAAAAGAGTCAGGGAGGAAAAATTAGCATTATCACTTGATTATCGACGAATCGGTTATTATTCGGTTCCTTTTCATTTTAGGATATGCTTAGATAAAACACACTAAAGATGAGAGCTAATAAATACTTGGTATTAATTCTGCAGATTAGGACATTTAAACTGGAACAACATAGTATACAGAAGATCTATATTCTTGACAATGTAGTTATGTAGGGAATAATACAAGCCAGAGAGCCCCGTGAAATAACTAATAAGTCTTTCGAACTACACATGTTTGCCAACACTTTTTATGAGCTGTGACTTCTTGTTTGTAGTAGAAATGAAATGGGCCAAAAAGAAACGGTCCATAGTAATATGGATCCATAGAGATGATAAATAGGGTGCTTCACATTTCAATATCGAATACCAACTAAAAGTCAAACACAGGTGGCTACTTAAATGAGTCTAAAGTTCTACCAGAAAGGGAGGCTGCTGCATTTGATTAAATTCACATCCTTTTCATTCTTTCTTTCATATGTCCGTTGATGGTTAAGTAGTTGCTGCTAAATTCAATGCTGAGAATCTGAGATATATGTGTGTGAAGATGAATAACGGTTCACATGGTCACGTATCTACGGATAATTATTATAACATATTTACATTAAATTATAAGTGCGATACGATGAAATATTGAATATTTGTTCCAAATGCATAATGCGCATAAACATAAAAATGTTTGATATACTATTTACGATCAATGATAAACACGAACAATCAGTAAACTACCGACTCCTATGTATGATACGTGTGCTATGCACAGTCCTACCATCTGACTCGTGATCCAATACATGCATGTGTGAATACTAAATGATACACAAAGTACGCTGTATAGAAATGGGGTCACAAGGTGACACATATATCTGGTAAACATATAAAGAAGGGGACGATCTATCACATTTACTGAAATTGAGCACCGAAAAGTAGGTGAATGCAATCTGTACATCTGTATCTTCTAGACTTCTGCAGCTGTATACTCCGTATATAAAAGTGTAAAACCATTCGCTCGTGTCTGAAAATTTGCATCGGCATTATCTGGCCAGTAGACCCATTTATGGCCAGCTCGAGTACTGTGTAATATATGGCTAAACATGCCATCTTTCAAATGATACAGAATGACAACATCAGATAAATTAATTTGTACTCCTAGATCGTTAAAATGGTAAAATTTGTACTCCAAAATCCTAATTTGTCACTAGAAGTTGAGAAAATGTCCAAATTAAATAGCACAAAAATGGGATTGGATGTCCAAAATGGCACTAACCGAAAAGTGTGTCCTCCACTAGCAAACACATCACGCTGATTCAACCTGCGTTAGAGGTGTAACTGTTCAACATGTGTTACCCCAGTGTTTTTGTGGCAATGCCAGCTGAATCAATCCACTGTAACATTAGATACACATGCGTTTAGGATGTAACGCATGTGCGTGATGCGTTATCCTGTAACGTAAGTGCGTGATGCGTTATCCCCTAAACGCATGTGTGTAATGTGTTTTTAGTATCGATTCAGTTGGGGTTGAGAAATTAACACAAGTAACGCATGATTGACATGCGTTATAGGATCACGCAAGTGCTAAATGCGTTATGGAAGTGCCAGGCGCCGCGCAGCACAATCTCCAGAAAATGCTATTTTAGACATTTTTCTCTCAAATTGTGCCATTTTGGCACTTCACCTAGTGAAGTTATGTATATACCTATTACTCCATCCGTGATCCGTCCCTCTCATTTCTTTACGGTTACTATTTTGGGGTGTCTCTCTCATTTCTTTACATAACATAAATAGTAAGTTTCTTCCACTATTACACCCACTACTTTCCCCACTATCTCATACAGTATTTAATAATAAAAAATACTATTACACCCACTACTTTCCTCCACTATCTCAAATCTATTATTAAATATTGATAGGTCCCACAACTTTACCCCACTTTTCATCTAACTTTACTTATTTTTTATACATTTTCTTGGTCTCCGTGCTCATTCCCAATGTAAACTATCTAGAGGGATGGAGGGAGTAGTATACACTTTAAAAGTGTCCGAGTTGTCATTTTTTATACATTTTCTTGGTCTCCGTGCTCATTCTCAATGTAAACTATCTAGAGGGATGGAGGGAGTAGTATACACTTTAAAAGTGTCCGAGTTGTCAAATATTTTAAAGAAGATATTCCCAAATATTCCAATATTATATTAATTGATTGGAAAATATTATAGGTACCAAATTGGGTACAAATTTTTTTACAAAATGACAATTATCTTAATTTCATCGATTTTAACTCAATTAAATATAATGAGAGTTTTTACATTCACACCAATATCAATCAATAAAAATATTTCTTTTTTATTTAACAAAAGAAAAATATTTCTTTTTATCATATCATTTATGCCGCATCATTTTGTAACTATTTTTGGTACACAATATCCCGAACATCACTGTAAACATCATTGTAAATGATTATAACTCAATCAAATATAATAATTTCATATATATATATGTATCTATATTATCAACAATTCCCCAATATCATATCACTAATATTAAAACGTATTGATTTATTTAATGTGCAACTTCTTTAAACAAAATATGCTATCTAATAAACTCAAACTTTTTACATAAAGTTTTAAAAAACGAAATTGTAGAAGTTAGACTCGAATGCAGGTACACTCGTACACCTTGAATATTTCATATAAAATTAATTAATTATAACTCAATCAAATATAATTATTTTATTTATACTAGCTTATAACCCGTGCAACGCACGGCTCCTTTTTAATATCTACAATTATATTATTTTTATGAAATTTTATAAGTTATTAATTTACATATCAAATTGGTGTTTAAAAATTGATATATATAAGATTTTACATGTTCGATTTAATATTTGTACTCTATCTTGAATTTTAAAATTTGATTTGGACGTTTACACATGAAATTAACAAAATAATCTTTAAATTAATGATGGTTTAATATAATTAAATCTACACAGAAACAAAAAAGAGAAGAAATTGACGATTTTTTAAGTTGAAAATTCTATTTGATTTATGAATTCTACTCATAATTCGTTTTGATTATCAAAATATCCTTATAATTATTTAAAGATAGTTCTACTCACAATGAAATACAATTTTAATAATAAGTGTAAGAGATATTTTGTCCGAAATTTTGATAATCGGTAGCATATTCCTCCGTATGACAAAGATCTTAAAATAAATAGATGAAAACCGTTGGATCTAGCATAAAAAATGTTTTATATTTTAATATGTTATAAGCTAAAAAATACTCTGTATATATATTTATATAAGATAGATTTTGTCCAAAATTTTGATAATCGTCTATTCCTCCGAACGACAAAGATCTTAAAATAAAAAGATGAAAATCGTTGGATTTAGCATAAAAAATGTTTTATATTTTAATATGTTATAAAATAAAAAGTATATTTATATTGAAATACGAAAATGTATATGTCAATGATTTAAATCATATAAAATTAGGTTTTCTACAACTGATAGCATTATCAATGCAGAACTTCTACATAGATTAGGATTATTGTAAAAATTCGTAATTATATTTTCTCTTGATATTCTGAGTGTTTCTATATGAATAATAATTATTAAAGTATCACTAAATTAAAAATAATTTTATGAGGTTCGCATGGATTGTAAAATCATTTAAATCTGATTTCTAGATCTCAAGATAGAGGCCAAATAGTAAATATGAAATTTTTTAATACTAATAAATAAAAAATAAAATTCAATTCTAATACAACTTTTTTTAATTATATCCTTTTTAGAATATAATTTTCTTTTTAAAATTCAATTATAATACAACCTTTTTTAATTATATACTTTTTAGATTATAATTTTCTTTTAAAATTCACTTCTAATACAATCTTTTCTAATTATATCATTTTTAGATTATAATTTCTTTTTTATGTGATCTAATCTTGATCGTCTAGTTTCAATTCAACGGATCATATAATTTTGGTAATACAACGACCAGACCAAAAATTTGGATAAGATCCCTCTTATAAAGATTTTTTTAAATTAAATTTAGTTCTAATGATGAAGAAAAAAAACAAATCGATGAAGAAAGGGTATTATAGTAAATTAACAAAGTAAAAATTATAAATAAATATATAAGGATATAATTTATAATCCAACGGATGACTTTTAATCCAACGGATCATATGTTTTTGGTAGTACGACGACCAAAAATTTGGATAAGATCTCCTTATGCTTATATATATATAAGGTATTAATACACGGGTATTATTACCAAATCCATAATGTCATATCATTAATGTCACTTTACTAGCATCACGTTCATTTTATAATGATTTTTAATTATACTAGGGAATTTGCCCGCGCTACGTACGCGATCCGTAAAAAAAATATTTTTATTAAAAATGCTATAAAATAAAACATTATTCTTAATATGTTTAACCCTAATTAATACTTGAAATTTATTAATAGTTCACAATGCTATAAAACAAAAACATTAATACTTCTTAATCATATCAATTCATTTATATGATGCCTTTAATACAACAAAACTGATGTACAGTAAAACCTCGACAAATTAATACTCAATAAATTAATAATCCATGATAAATTAATATTTTCAAAATATTTTTTTGGTCCCAACATAATAGAGATAGTGTAAATTTAACCTCGATTAATTAATAATCTTTTTAAATTAATAAAATTTTGCTGGTCCCTATACTATTAATTTATAGAGGTTTTACTGTATGTAATGCTTTGGTTTTGATTACAAAAGTTGTACAGCAATTTAATTTATTTAATGTAAAACCCTCTTTATTTTAAGAATTTGCCTAGTAATTTATTTAATGTAAAATCCTCTTTACTTTAACAAAGGCTATATTTTATCTTATAAACGGGAACGGAAAAAAAACTCTTTACATTGAAAACGGAAAACCCCCAAATTAGTCTGTTGCATGCAGAGGTATTCGACAGTGTTTCACTAAAAGAGGGTATACTTCATACTGTCTATTTCAATCTCGATCTGATCAAGCTTAGCAACAATGGAGGTATACAATCTTGCTCATATTCAGTTTTTCTTCTGCTAATCTGTTTAATCCACATCTGTTATATACGAATTTGATTCATATGTGTTATATTGTTGGTGGGAAGTGTGATTATATGCTCTAAAGTGTTTGATTATTATATGGTTTGATTTTGATTAAAACAGTTATCACTATTGACCGATTATGTATACATAGCTTTATGTATTGTTAGGGATTCATATTTCAGCTCAATAAAATCCCAAATTTGGTTCTGAGTTTTGTGTGTTCTGATGTGTTATGGACTCAAAGTCATATATACAAAAATGCTCTTCTGAATGTTAGACAATTATGATCAAATTAAGAGACTCTCATGAACTGTGGTTTCTAATGTATTTGTGCTATTTGATTTGGAACAACCTTGTTAAATGAAAAAGGATAAAAACCAATACTTGTTGCTTTATATTCCTCATCAGTTAAGAAAACAGAAAGATTCTTACATTTAAATGTCTTTTTCTTCCATACAAAAGAGAATTCCTGGAAGCATGGTTAGGACGGATGGAAGAATTCCTAAACTCTTGAGATACGTACACTTGGACGAAATCGAAAACAATATCATGGTATGAAAACAAATTGTATTTTTAACTATCTATAACCTTCTATTTTAGTTTTCTGGCATTGTTATCTTACTACATTTATCTGTTTTAGAGAGTCGAAAAGGATTATGACAATCAATGTGGAAAAGAGCTGAATTCAGTTGTCAAATTACATACACCATATGGACAACAATTTCATGTGCAGTACAGCAAAAAAGAGCTCTGTTTTACAAACTTTGGGAAGATTTACAGAGAATTTGAAATAAGGGAAAAAGGGGTCATTGTACTATGTTATATGGGTGCTGGAAATTTCTTAATAAACGTTTTCAATAAATCCTATACGGAGTACGACTATAACTCCTTAAGACAAAGACCACGTGATATAGTGAACTTAAAAGGTATGTTATATATGAACATTTATCTGTTATAGAAATTTTCATTTGGTGCAACTTACAGATACTTTTTAAATTCTCATTTCACACCAGAAAGGATAACAGGAGTAGGTTGGAACTTTCTGTCATTAAGCATTGGTCTCATGCAAACACATGGTGGAGCTGTAAGAAATTCTAAATGCAATCCTATAAACTCATTAACCAACTAAACATTTGCTTATTATCATATGTTTAACAAATGATAACAGGTCATTCCAGAAACATTCCAAGAAATGTTTTGTAGACAAATTCCAAAAGTTGTTTCTATTATACTGAACAATGGAGACGTCTTGCCTGGAAAATTATCTTTGGTGGACAAAAGAATATATGGTCTTGCACCTTTATATAGGAAACAATTTGTGAAAATGTTTGATATATTAATGTTCACATATTGTGGTAGTGGTCGTTTTGAGCTAAGTGTGTTTGGTAAAACAAAAATGGAAAGATTATTCGAGTTGCCTGAAATCAGTTCTGGTAATCTTAAAAACCCATCTTATTCTGATATATTAAACTTTAGGATCAAAAATATCATTAACCAAGTTGTTGTATAATTTTTATAGACTCTACAGATTCAGAAAATGAAAGCGAAAATGATGAAGAAATTGAGGAGCTGGCAGAAGATGAAGTGGTCCAGAATATTAATGTCAATGGTGCTGGTTTTGAAGTTGTTATGACTGCTTCAAATGTGGACAATAAATGTCACGGAGCGGTAAGACTGAAAAATCATCATTTTGGAATTTCCTGAAATTTTGTTCTAATGCATTGTAAAGATTAACTAAACAGAATTTTATATAATCTGTTACAGTATATTCCAAGAAATATAACTCCAACCAACCGTAATTGGATGAAAGGAGATAAAATTATCTTGCAAACTGGAAGAGGAAGTTGGAGAGTTGGTTTGGTCTTGTCTAATGATTCATCTAGAATTTCTGCCGGATGGAATAAGTTCGTTAGAGATAATGACATCGAATTGAACAACAGACTTCGTTTCACTCTGTTGGGGAATATTCAAGGAATATGGACATTTACTGTTCAGATTCAGTAACAACATACTTCTTTGTGCTTGTATCTTTTGGTTTTGGAGAATAACTATGTATTATCATGGCGTATTCATGGTCACAATGTTTAAGGCAATGTTCAGACATTTTTTGGTTTATTTTCAGTAACAACTTACTTCTTTCTGCTTGTATCTTTTGGTTTTGGACAATAACTATGTATTATTATGGCGTATTCATGCTCACAATGTTTAAGGCAATGTTCATACATTGTTTGGTTTATTTTTCTCAACCTTTATTATGATTAAATAAAGAAAAACTATTGTTATATTGTGTGCCAAATAATAATTGACGTACTTTAGTTTTTAAAAGTGTGTAGTGATGTTTTGACAATTTAAAGTTGTTCGTAACGTATTGAAATTTGTTCAGGATATGATAATGTGTGAATAATGTAGTGTGATTGTGAATTAAAACATTTGGGAAAAATGTAGTGTGATTGTAAAAAAAAGTATTAAATAATTAAAACATGTTAAAAAAGTTTTGACTTTTATAGTAGTGGATACCAAAACTTTCTTATTGGCAGTTAAGGTTTAAACATAGGTATTGGATAGACGCTACAGAAATTCTAAGAATGTGAAGGAATATGAGTTCATAGAGTTAACATGATTGATTAGGAGTATTGCCAATCGAATTGGAAGAACATTGGTTTTGATTATAAAATAATATATTTTATTCGTAAACGAATACTCAACTTCATTTTGATATAAGGATTAATTAAATACGCAATGATTAACAATCAATACCAAGAGGAAACAAAATGAATAAACTTTTATTCAATCCATTTGTAAAATGGTGGACAAAAATCAATAACCAAAACAATCCAAACAAATCCAAATTTGATAAAACTAAAAATCATAACCATTAAGATCATAATTTCCAAACATTTTATTGAAAGGAAAAACTGGGGAAGCAAGGCATATTCAGAGATCTGAGAGAATAAGTTCAGTTGTCCAATGAGTAGTAGTTACTTCTCCTGCAAATTGATCAAAACATAAAGCAACTCAGAATTAGAAAAATAGAAATTTTATTGCTCAATGTTTGTAAACTAAAATAAGAATGTAATGGAAAGTATCAAGTTCACCATCTTTATCTTCTTATTCACTGACATAGCAGATCCAGGAGTCCTGGCTGTATCATTTCGATCCAATGACTACAATAAGAACAATTCCAATATCAGAAATGCAAAAACTGAATATTGGAACTATTAAAATGTATAATTTGAGTGGCAATTACTAACATCAGTCAATGTAATCATTGGGATTTCTGGAGGAGGTGAACCAATAGTAATGGATGTGCTTATCTTGGTTTTCTCATACAGATCAGTTGCATGAAAAACAAAACCACTTTCATCATTACTGTCTTCAATAACGTCAATAATGACAGTAATTTCATTGCCAGCAAGTTGCGTAATAACATCAGGAACCATCTTCGGATCCTTTAAAATATTAAAAAACCAATGTGTAAAACATTACAAAATCGTATGCAAGTAAAAGAGAACAATAACAACAACTATACATGTACTACGGTTGTGCAAACATGAGTAATTTTGATAGTTGAAAATATAAATCTGCTTACATTGTCCGTTGATTTTTTCAGATTGGAAGCACTGATTCCAATCATTGCCTTAACAACACGATCCATCAGAAAAAGTTTGGTTGAAAGCGTCTGATCCTCACCAATTACCAAAACACGATACCTACCAAGCCAGAAATATATATGGTCATAATAGTATCAATATTTAATACGACGGGCCAAAAATGAAAATTTGGTTTTAAAAAAGGTAGATTACCTCTTATCCGCCACTGGGATGCTCCTATCACATTCAAGACATTTGAATATCCTTTCAATTTTTGACACTTGTGATTGGCATGAATTACATGAATTATACCACCAGAAACAGTATTCTTCAACTTTGGCAATGACAAAAGTGCAGAAAATATTCTTCTGCCAAAAGATTCATATTCATAAAATATGCTAACTGAACTTAAACTAAAGGAACAAAATTAAGTTTAAATTTAAATACCTTGACTCTTTCTTTTGGATTGTCAACTAACTCTTTAATAGTAACTTCCTCAAAAGTGTTAACAATCCTCATATCATTAGTTAAGTCATCCTCATTATGAGATGACTTATATCCTTCCTCCTCAAGCCTTGAAAAAAATAATAAATGTTGAATAAATACAACAATATAAATGTATAACAATCACTCTACATAACACCATCATAATCCAATAATAAGACAGAATTTAGTATAATACCTCTGCCTCATGTCCAGAACATAATCATTCTCTAGATTAAAGTAAACCTTGGATGATGGCAAGGTACTAATTTGCACAGTATCTAAAGACATAAAAACATTGAGTAGTAATGTGAAACCTCAAACAAAAAAATAGTTTATGATACAATTTGTGCAATTATCACCAAAATATAAGAAAATCCTTACTCTTGTATGTGGTAAGCTTGGTACTGGTGAGTATTGCGATTACAGGTTTCTCCAGCTCAAGATGGTAGTCATTATTCACAGACTTAGCTAATTCTCCCCATATAGCAACTCTGTGACGAACACTACAATCAAACATAAAGTTCCACATGTGAAATATGATAAATTTATATCCTGAAATATATAAGTCTGCATAAATATAGCATTTAAAAAGTTCATACCTTCCGTCGCATAGTTTAAAACGAACAATGTCTCTATCTCCAAACCTAGTGTTAATCCTCCTAAGCTTTTCATAATCTTCAACAACTCCAATGACATCTATAGAATAATATTAAACATGTTAAATGACTGTGTATTTGGGTACTCTAGATTTATGAAACAAACGTCTGATAACCTGTTGCAAATTCGGGATTCTCATTGGGCTCATAGAGACTTGCAATATTATAAAGTCCACCAAGGTCTATAAATTCAAACTTGTGTAGGGGTATCATTGAATTATCAGACGAAGGCTCAAATGTAGTCCCATTAGTGAACCTTATGGTATTTCTTGTTGACACAGGTTTGAGGTTACCAGCAGTATCCTTAACTGCAAAATCTTGGATGACATAAACACCACCCTCAACAACATTTGTGCCAATAGCATTCCATGTATCCGCATAAGAAAAAGCATGCACATGTGTATTCTACACAAAAAAATATATAAAACATAATAATTTCAGGCTAATATGATAAGAACGTGTGGAAACAAAATTGTGCAAACTAAATTACGATGTTTAAAGTTTAATACTTACATCATCATCAAGCAGTATAAGGTTATGACCTTTGGTTATTCCGGTATCTGATGTAACAGTTGGCCACATCCTGGTTACTCTAACCTTAATCTTCCAGTCCATCCTTGATTTTTCGAGATTGTGGAGACGATCAAACGCAAGCTGAGCCATTGATTAACACGCTGCAAAAAACAAAAAATCTGTAAAGGAAACAAATATATTACAGACAACATAAAAACTATAAAGAAAAATGTACTAAGAGAATTACAATGATGAGGTTTATGAGTAGAAAAATGAAAGTCCGGGATGTGGAAGCTTGATAGTACACGTTCTAAAT
Organism: Kitagawia praeruptora; assembly: GCA_037693485.1. Taxonomy (NCBI): domain Eukaryota; kingdom Viridiplantae; phylum Streptophyta; class Magnoliopsida; order Apiales; family Apiaceae; genus Kitagawia; species Kitagawia praeruptora. Next base: position 146,551,569 of record CM075353.1, read on the forward strand.
TTCTGTATATAAAGCACTCCAAAAAGAGATAAATTATGACATATCAATTCTAACAAACTTATTGATTTGATTTTGATAACACCGTAATTTGTTTGATTTGATAACTATAGATTAATTTTTATAACAACCTACCTTATCAACGTCTAATTAAAGGTTTGTTATTGGATTAAATCATATGCTTAATGCCAGATACTATGTTATACGTTGTAATATTTTTAGTACCAATTGTTAAACATTTCCTTTTTTACAAATGTTAATCATATATTTCAAATCTCTTCCTTACATTAAAAAATACATACCATTTCAAAAATTAATATTTACATACCATAAAATGGGGGGAACCATAAAAGGAAAAACATACAAAGTAGATGGATGGATTATTATTTAAAATATTTATTTTCACATGAAAACGTAGAAAAATCATAATATAAAAATATACAAAGCCGATGGATTGATTATTATTTAAAAATTTTTAAAAAATCGTTAATATGTAAATATTTTGCATAGGTTATAATATTTAAAATTAAAAAAATTGCATCATTGAATTTCAGAAAAGCAAAAAAATTAAACGAAATAATGTTTTTTCCTTATTAAAAATTATCTTAATACATAAAAAATTTACATAAATATTTAAATATTCCAATTCAAAATTTTTTTAAAATTAGTACAAAATGTAGTACACAATTCATTCAACTATATGTCATGTTGGATATAAATACTGCATTTTTACAGGAATCATTTGATCGGTTTATATAAATCCAATAAAATTTCATAAAATGTGAATAAAAAAAATTTTAAAATATTTTTTTTCCCAAACAAATACAAAATTTTAAAATTATAATTTACTTAAAAAACAACATAAAATATAATTATTGATGTACAAATTTCGTTATAAATATGAGTACACTATAAAAATCTTTTAACACTGGCCAAACCTATTAATCATATACCTAATGCCACATACTATGTTATACGTTGTAATATTTTTAGTATGAATTTTTAAACATATTTTTTTTTACAAATGTTAATCAAAAATTCAAAATCTCTTCCTAACATTAAAAAATACACACCATTTCAAAAATTCAACAATAACTACCATGCAGTTTTTAAGTTATCAACACACACTGCAGTTTGTAAGGACGTGACTTGGTAGTTTTATGGACGTGATTTACTGATTAAATAACCGCAAATACTGAAAACATCTTGGACGTAATATTTCATTCTTATTGATTTTGTTTTATTGTTAAGTAACCGCAACTATTGAGGCTTATTATAAATACATTAATAAGACATCCAGAAAAAAATCACATCACAAACATTTGAAACACTACATATTTCAAACAATGACTTCAAGATCTGGAAAAAGAAAAAGGTACTCAGACATGAAGAATTTGGTGGTGAATGACTTAAACAACATCAACATTACTTCAGCCGAGTTAAATGAAGATATGCGTATAGCAAATGAAGATTTTGGATTGTTCTTCAAGAGCATGGCAGACAGGCAGACCGAATTGTTTGCTCGAACTCTTGGGATAGAGGAAAAATACATGTACATATATTTGTCTTAGAAAACAACAATCATTGCTTTAGTGATGTTTATTAGTAATGTTTATCTTATAGAATTAAACTATGTTCTTTCTTCTAGGAAAATTTCTGAAGTCTTAGACGGAAACACTGGTGGAACAGTTGGAGAATCATCTCAAAGGAATGTTCAAAGTCAGAACGCTTATGCAGGAAGAGAATATAGATTTGTAGAGGATACTAAAAGTTCTCTGGATGGCCATGTGAAACAGTTTAAAGAGTTGCTAGACGAAATGCTGACAGGTTTCAAGAAATTTGAAGGAGAATGGCTACAAAAGATTAATGGATGGATAGGCAAGGCTGGCGAAATTGAGGAACGCAAAACAGAATTGAGTGCAAAACTTTTAGATTTCAGTCGTAGTATATAGTACGCTATAAATTTATAATTTCTATGTTCATAAAATGATGTTTTATCTCAGTTGATTTAAGTTAGGAATATGTCTCTAAACGAATTGTGTAGCATATCATTCATGTTTGGATTACTGTGATCATTTATGAAATTAGTTCGTTTGTTAGTTCATTTATGTCCAAAATTATATCAAGATAGTTGTTCACCATTCTTTAAAAATCATAAGGGATATATAAGTTGAAAAATGGACAAATGCCTACTTGATAGAGTTAGAAAACATGGAAACAGAAATAGTAAATGACATAACTAAAAATACACAAACCCAATGCATGCAATACTAAAAGGTGGGCTAATCTTCTTAGTAGCACAGAAATCGAAACATAGAAGAATTATATATGTTGCTTGTAAGAGCAAAATCTAATCATGAAATATGCTTATCTCACTATAGACTTCCAAATTACGCATACCAAAATATATATTTCTAACATTGAAATGTGTACAAATTGGTATAAGGATTTCAAGGACATAAAACATTCTTTTAATGGTCTAAACATGAAAGATAAGATTAAATCATAGGTTGAAACCTTTAATATGATTCATAGTTGATTACAATATGTGTTTATATTACTGCATAACTATGAACTAAAAACTTATAGATGTAACATTGTACACACATGTTTATAATAACAATGCTTGAGTCGATAACATCTGATACCCTATTTATTTGCTCCATGATGAAGGCCTTTTTTTCTCAAGTCATAACCAAAAGTGATGATTTCCAAAAGTGATACATTTGATACATGTATAGGAACACCTATGTACATCTGATGTATTTCAATCTGATGCATTTTACTTGGGAAATGAAGTGCATGTGAAGTTCTAAATCAATACAACTAAATACTTGACTTTTAATTTTTTGATCTTAATATGGGCAAAAGATTTCAATGTTGATATTACCAACAAACATAACTTGACATATAGTACTAAATATAAACATACGTAGTTAAGGAGAATACTACAGAAACATCTATTTACAGTAATAAGATTCAGGAAAGCAACAACTTGGCCACAAATTCAGAAAACAATACGAAATACACATTGAAGCATTAGTCCAACAAAATAAGGTTTAAAAAAACTTAAATACTTAAGGTTGAACAGAACATAAAAGTACTTTAAACAGAATGATCTGCAGTTTGCAATGAACACAATTTGTATCCCACATGTGCTTCATAGTGACACTCTTGCCCCATGGATGAGAATCATCAATGTAGTTATCTTCAACTGTTGTAGGACAAAGAGAAAACCATAACTCATCCCCCAAAGGAATACCCTCAATCTGATATATAGGATCAAGATTCCTTGCATTTGGGCAAAATTTATAAACAGGCAAAAGGTTATCCAATTCAGACATGCCAAAATACATATCACAAAGAAAATTAATCTGTTCGATTATACTATTCTTGAGATAAGTAGTGTTAAGCAAGACAGACATCTCCTCAGCTGTTTGATTCCTTTCAAAGGTCCTATATATTGCTTTAAAAAATAAAAAGGAGAATCTCGAAGGAAAGTGGTTACCAGATAAATCAGACAAAACAGAGAGGTGATGATCAACATCCTGTCTGAGTAGAAGATTCCGACTTGAGTTAAAAAACTTTGCTTGCTCAACATCATTCCGAACAGCATATTGTATGAAACCATAAAATTTATCACGTACAACTTCAGAAGGCTCATTGTAAAACTGTTAGAGAGCATCCCAATTTAGCCTCTCCAAAACATCCTTAATAGTCTGCCTGGATTGACCTAAAACCCACGCTATGAACATGAAGGAAAAGGCGTGGAAGTTCTGTTTTTCAAGTATAATGAAGTTGAAGATTTGGCTAATAACATCACGTCGTACATTTTGCAAATTATTACGATCCATGTTTTTGAAAGTAAAATGTTTCAGGACTTTGGTATGTTAAAGGTTAGAATGCAAGGAGAGGAAATGTGATTATTCTAAGACAAAGACTTTGAGAAATGAATATGATTAAGTTCTTTGGAGAATGGGAAAAGGTGTAGTTAATGAGATACTTCCTTCCACTCAACAGTTCGCATGCATAGATAGATAAACTGTTCGACTTCTAACTTTATTAAATCTTTAAACATTAAACATATGTATGTATAAAATGACGTATAGTGGAAGTGTCATGTCCTTTCAGACAGTACTTAAAAACAATAGAAAGAAAAAACATGTTATCTCCTTTTAGATTTTAGAAAGATCTAAGATATTATCAACACAAATCATATCAAAGATTTGGAGTGTGAAAATGGTATAAAGGAATATCTTAAACATTAAAATATGTATAAAAAAACGAATATCATTTTAAAACTATAATGATTAAAAAAAACTACATGTGATCTCATTATACACTTTTTAGAAACAAAAATTATTACATTATTTTAAATTTGTTGATATGCCATACAATTTATTACATTATTTTAAATTTATTTTATAAAATTATTACATTATTTTAAAAATTAATTATTATATTATTTTAAAAATTATTACATTATTTTTAATTTGTTGATATGCCATACAATTTATTTTTATAAAATTATTTTAAACAAAAATTATTACATTATTTTAAATTTGTTGATATGCCATACAATTTATTTTTAACTTGTGTACAGTATAAATGTGTATCTTAAAGCTGTTTCTCCAAAACTATTCTACAAAAATAATTATATAAAATTATTGTTATATCACTTTAATTTATTAAAAAACATCTAAAAAAAGGATTATTAATTATATAAAAATTATATCTTAGATTTAAGATCCTACAAATGTATAAGTTTTTTAACTTAATTTTGGTGAGAATAAAATCATATAATCTACATAGTTACAATAAATAAAAAAATGTTAAGACCACATAAAATATATAATTATAATTTATTCCTATGTTATATAATAAAAAAATGCATGATGAATATCTTTTTGTTTAATCAATTCCTATGTTAGTAGCAAAAATTATAACTTTGGCAAATTATAAAGTTCGAAACTTCTGTTTATTCAGGATATACCAGAATCATTAAGCAAACGTTTTAACAATGTATTTTCCATTTGCTGTTTTTTGTGCTCTGCCAAATGGAAAACTGTTTTAAAGAAGATACTCGAATAGTGAGAGTATGATATATGGTTTTAATAACTAATCATTTACTACTCTTCTCCTTTCAGTACATACCTAATAGTATCACTCCTAATGGCCATCAATGGATGGAAAATGAACAGATTACGCTAAGATAAGAAAATGGAGAATGGCAAGTCAAATTATTACTTTAAAATGGATTGCCAAGAATATCTGCAAGATGGAATAAGTTTGCAAAAGACAATGAACTGATATATGATCAATCTTTGACATTCATTATGGTTGAAGAAGAGGAAAATGGTGCTATTTTCGAAATAGATTTACATTAAAATTCATCTTAATCCTAAATACATTATGTTTGGAAGTTTCTTAGTTTTTGAATTGTGTAATCGAATGGTGGAGCATTGGTAATTTACGACAACTCTAGACTACTACTGTTAATTTGAATCCCTTTGATACATTAATCTATTTGGTTCATGTTTTATAACCATTTTTTTTTATTATAATTAACATGAATTATTTAAGTAACAACCAAGGAAAAAACAAATAACCATTAAAACATTATATAAAGATAATGTTAAAATATTAAACTAAAAACCGAGTATGGAAAAAATAATGTCAAATATAAGTTTCATAAACCGAATACAACTTAAATGTGCAAAATAAGAGATACCAACTATGCAAATGACAATCCAAATTACTGATTAAAGGATAAACTGCTTTTTATTTTAAAGGAAAACATGTTTGGAAATCATCACTTTTGGTTATGACTTGAGAAAAAAAGGCCTTCATCATGGAGCAAATATATTAGGCACATATGCTTGATCAAGTAACCTGTATATAAAACCAAAAAATGAAAAAAAAATTAATAAAAAAAAATTTGTGTAAAGCAAAATATGTAACTTGTGAAATATGTTGATATGTATGTTGGATAGTATACCGTTGCCTCATCACTCGAACATCTTCATAATCAATATTGATGTAAACCTTGGATGAATTTGAAGTACTTACTTGAAGGGAATCTGCATAATCACAAAATAAAATTTTGGGTATCATAGTACATGAATATATTAATCAATAAATTAATTTTTAAATATTTGTGCTGCAAAAAATATTACCATGAAATATACGTGGCCTCACAGACGTTATAACCACAATAGGAAGATTGTCAAAGTTCCCTTCAAGTATTGAAGCAAAAGCCTTCGTATGCTCATCCCAAGCTACTAAATTGATAACATTGCTATAATCAACATATATGAAGTCCCGATATTAGACATGGCTCATTAGTCATAACTCACATTGCTACACAAAATTCATTACCTTCCATCATATAACTCAAAGAGCATAAAAGTTTTGACTTCCCAAGGGGTTTGAACCTCTTTAACTAGTTCAATATTCTGAACAACTCCAACAATGTCTAATTTGATATCACAATTCGAATTAGATTTATGATGAAATATATAAATCAAACATGAAAAAAATGAAAAAAAAAAACAAAACAAAAAAAAACAATACCTATAGCGTACAAAGGAGGTAAAGAATGTGAAAAACATGCTGCAATTTCATGAACTTCAGAAAATGGTTGAAATTCGAATTTATGTCTCGGAATAGTGGCAACAGGTATGGGTAAAATTAGTATCCTGGTGAATGTTGTGAAAACAATAACCTTGTCAGAAGATACAGGCCTCATGCGTCCTAATGGTTCCCTCACTATCAAGTTTTCAATCTCATAAGAATTTCCTTCCAAAATAGTATTACCAATTGCATTCCAAACAACTGGATACATGAAAGCAAGTACATGATAGTTCTGTAAAAATTAACATATAACAAAGATTCAGTACAGAAACACTAAAAATCAAAAAAAGAAGTGGTGGATCGTAATACTATTTATTACATTACCTCGGAGTCGAGCAATATGAGATTAAAACCTAAAAAATGTTGATTGTTTCCAAAAGAAGGCCACATGCGAGTGATCCGTACACGGATAATCCAATCTGTTCTGGAGTTATTCAGTAATGCCAGGTTCTCTTCCATGTCTACACGTTATAAATTGATTGTAAGCAAAATCTAAATAAGATGATATAGATGAATAAAAACGTTGTATATAAGTACCTTAGGTGTATAAAGACTGGTAAAAAATTTCTAAAGGACAGACTGTGAAACATGTAATCTACATATACATGTTGATAAGTTTAGATTAGCATAAGATTAAAACATGATTTACGTTAACATTATCGTTATTATAATACTCAAGATTGCAATTATCTTATAATTTGTTAGGATTTCACACAAAGAATGATAATGGGATATCTAATGATTGATTATATAGAATATTCTGGTAATTAGTTGTATTACAGCATTGCCAAATATAAATTATTCTGCTCTATCACTGATAAAATTATTATGGCTTGTCACTGATTATTTTTAATTTTTATGCTTTGTAACATTTTGTTCTTACAATTTGATTTTGTAAAATCAAAAAATTTGTACGGTGAATTTATATAAACTTTTTAATTGGTTAGTTGGAAGGTACGGAGATCGGAAAATGAGGTCGCACTTGAGTTCAGTGTATAGCCACTGGTTGCGTGCACATCGGCCAACCTTCCAACTACATCAACTATTTGACATATCTTCCACCTACATTCTTTGGCGAACCAAGTGAAATGCTAAATTTTTCATACAATCTTAAAAGGAACAGACATATAAAGTTTTCTTATTTATCATTATCAAATTAACATTACACTGTATGTAAATACTGAAATTATTTACATTACATCTTCATCTCAACTTGGAAGTTTGTATAAATTGTGATAAACACATTATAAAGAAAATTACTACAAATCTTCATCCAAGCTTGGAAGGTTGTAGAAAACCTCCTCAAAAACTACATTAGATGTAATGTTTGTGGTGGAACCGGTATCATCTACAATTAATATATGGAGTCCTCCTGGAGAAGTTACACGTGAAATGGCAACGTAAAGCTGACCATGGCTGAAAACGGATCTCGGAAGATATAATCCAACAGTATCAAGAGACTGTCCTTGACTCTTGTTGACAGTCATCGCAAAACATAACTGGATTGGAAATTGAGTCCTCTTAAAGTCAAAAGGCCACTTTGTGTTAGTTGGAATCATATCAATCCTAGGAATTAGATGTTTAGAACCAACGTGAGCACCACATAGAATCTGGCACTCTATACTATTTTTTCGGCATCCAATGACTATCATCCTGGTGCCATTGCACAAACCCATTATCTGGTTCAAATTCCTCATTAACATTACCACAGCACCAATTTTGACTTTCAACTCATGCTTAGGAAGACATGGCATATTAATAGAATTCAAATATTCAACTGGGAAAGATGAATCAAATTCATTATCCTCTCCACCATTATCATCTATGGAATCCTGGCTGAGGTAAGTATGCATCCTTCCTGGAATCTTGTCAAGAATTTGAGAATTAATATCATCGACCACGACATTAGTTGGAGTCAAAATTGCTCTTGATCTCAAGTAGTTAGGACAATGCATGTTCTTTAAGAAATCTGGATAGATGATATCAATGAGAGTCTTTATAGGATCTTTTTCACTGGTAACAACATATTGAGGAGGAACAACAAATTCAGGACAACCAATAACATCTGGAGGATTAATAGAATCAATCTTGCCATCACCAATTTTGAGTTGCCATTGACTGAATTCAGCTATAATTTTGTTTTGAGCTTCCGAGTTGCCTGAGTGTAATCTCATATTCTGACGGAGTAGGAAAACCTTACAATGGTTCCACAATTTAGATCTGTTCAACGAAGCACGCACTATATCAGCTCTAGTCCCCTTTGTTAGAACTGGTAATATCTGACGGAAATCACCACCAAAAACAATTGTGATTCCACCAAATGGTTTATATTTCCTTGCTGGATCAATGGCAGACATTATGTCACGTAATGTACGATCGACAGATTCAAAACCATGACGATGTTGCATAGGTGCCTCGTCCCAAATTATTAAACTTGACTGTTGCAACAATTCAGCTATATCGGTACCATGCTTTATTCCACACGTAGAATATTGATCAAGATTAAGAGGAATATGAAATCTCGAATGAGCTGTCCTACCACCTGGAAGCAATGTAGCAGCAATTCCTGAACTCGCTACTGGAAGTACAATCTTTCCTTCAGATCGTAAACGGCAACATAGTGTTTGCCATAAAAAGGTTTTACCACATCCACCACTACCGTAAACAAAAAACATGCCTCCTTCACCATTAGCGATATTAGAAATAACAGCATCATATACTTCTCTCTGTTCAGCATTAAGTCTCCCATGATTTCTTTCGTGCAAAAGTCTCATCTCTTTTTTATCATAACCTGTTTCTTCTAGAATAAGCCGATTTAAAGCACTACCGAAGAAATTCTCATCAGGAAATGGAATCATTGGAAAATCTCTTAGGCTCTTGCCAATATCATTAAACAGCTTTTCAATCTCTGAAAATTAAAAGAAAAAATTATGCTTTTATGAACTGCAATACTCAATATAATATATTAAAGCATTATACTCAGAAAAACAAACACTTTAATGGAATGTTAAATACCTGCAAGTGCGAAATTTTTAATATCATACTCGGACAAATCAAGTTTAGAATTCTCAGACAGTTTACGTCGAATGTATAAAATGTCATCTGATAATATTTGCCAATGTGCATCCCATAGAGAATATGGATCTGATACTGAACAATAAACCAAAATGTTGACAAATAATGCACGAAGTTGAGAAGGCATACCAGAATGTGAATTCTCAACCAATGCTTCATGCCATTGGTGATCATTATTTAACAGACCAAGAGCATCGCATGCCTCCTTATTTGTAGGATGAACAACACCATCTACGGTACGGAGATCGGAAAAAGAGGTCGCACCTCGGATTCGTAATAAAAGCATCCGAAGGTATAGTGTATCGCCACTGGTTGCGTGCACCTCGGCCAACCTTCCAACTACATCACCTCTTTGACGTATCTTCCACCTAGATTCTTTGGGCAACCAAGTGAAATGGCTTGGGAATTCAGCATATGTATAATTGCGAGCACATGCAATATCCCTGTTAGCTATGAACCAACCTTCGAGTTTTGAAGTTTTATTTTTAGCTCTGTCGCATACTTTTTCAAATCGGAAGAATTATTAAAATTGATATATTTGGCACCAGGCAAATGAACAGGTAAACGATCCACACTTGGCCAACGATTGTGAATATCAAAACCAAATATTCTCCATGATGCTTCAGAAGCACATACATATCGGCCATCTAGGTAATTTTGAACTTCATCCAAACTTTTGCTCTTGTTCTGCTTATCGTTTGAGGTTGAGGTTGAAGCACCTTTTTTCTTCTTAATCATCATTGTGGCAGTGTCATGTCCTTTCAGACAATACTTAAAAAGGTATTTCAATGATCTTGAACTGTTACAAATCTCTAAATTTATATGGCACTGAAAGCGAACCAACAAATCTCTGTTATACGGTACCACAAATTGATTATCAAGATTTATACCTTTTTTCGTGACAAATCTGCAAGTTTTACGCCTCCTATATACAGGAAAACCACTATCATCAATGAAAGTATTTCCATTATATCTGCATTGAAAAAAGACAAAATTAACAATATAATTTAACCATGCAAGTATTTCCATTATATTTGATATATAAGGACTATATATCAACTATAAATGTTTACCGTTTTGGAAAATGACGAATACATTTCCCATTAACCATGCAGGGAGAGTAAGAGCAGTCAATACCACAGGGACCGTGTATCATATAATTCATTACAGCATTATATCCTATTGGATCAGAAACTTTATCAGGTATTTCGGCAGATACCAATTGATCAATCTTTTCAATGTTGTTTGGCCTATCATCTGGATGTAACCATATCAACATGTGTACATGGGGAAGTCCTCGTTTTTGGAACTCAATTACATGCATAACTGTTGTATTAATAAAATTATATATAAATTAGCAATATGTTGTGATATAATAATATTTTAAAGTAAATAAAATTAGATTAATAATACCTCCAATGCATCTCCCGAAATAGTTTTTTTTCTTTATCAACTCAATTAACTGGTCCACCTTCAACTTGAAAACTCTTGCAACTATGTCGGGCGCATCAGCAACATCCACATTTTCCAAAATCTCAAGCATTTTATGTATCTCAGGCCATTTTGTATTGCATGTCATTGTGAGAAATAACGAAGGATGACCAATTGCACGACATATGGCCAATGAGTCCTTAAAGTATTGAGACATATATCGAGCAGATCCAGTAAATGAAGCAGGAAGTATTACAGCTTTACCTACATAGTTCGGATCATGGTCGCCCTTACGTAGAGCATCACGTACAGAATGATATAAATCAGCTCGAATTGTATTCTGATGCGTGGATACCCAATCCAAACGATATTGTTCAATAGCAGTAAAGGCATCAACAATATATTGTTGCCACAAACGGCCAGCAAGATGTAGAGTTAGACCTATCCAAATTTGAGATGTTCGACATTAAAAAACATATAATGGTAAAAAAATGGAAAAAATTGATTAAGATTTAAGCTTAAAATACCCTCAGATGTACGTATCATAACTTTGTAGCAATAATACTCTTTGAGAGATACTGTTTCCCTTGTTTTAGATTCAGGATCCTGGTCATCATCATTTGTTTTTTCAGGTACCGGAGATTTATTGTTCTGCAATGGGATGTGTAAGTGAAAACCTTTATTTCCATGTGGAAACAACAAAGGATACTGAAATTGCATGAACAATGGATCTGTTTCATATATTCTTTTCAACCCATTTTGCTTAGTTCTGACAACAGTGTCTCTCGTACCACCAGTATCTGAATCATCAGAAACAATGAAAGCAGCAACTTCGTTAGATGGACCAATGGGATTTGGCCTACCAGTCGCCGAACTGGATGAAATAAGCACCAACTTAAAGTCATCAAGATCGTTATTCTCAAATCTATCTCGAGCCATACGGAAATGCTGAACCAACTTATTATTTTGATCAAGCATAGAAAGAAGTGCTTCTACAATATCAGGATCAACACTGTCAGTATCTCCTCCAAAGGCGTTAATTCTATTCTCAACTTCATTCTCCGTATCATAAATATATAGCTGACAAAATTTAGGCGTACTTCCATCAACAGGTACCAAACTTCCAACCATGTGATAATTCTGACCTCTTATCTTGAAACAATAAGGACCCCTGGCTCTATTGATATTTTTATCAACCTTGCCACCTGTAGAAGTGAACGCAAACATGCAATTGTATACTCTGATATTTTGTTTGAAATGTTTTGATTTCTCACCACCATATAGTAAAGAAGCAAGTGGTTCAGGAGGCTGTGGTTCTTTCTCCAGTAGAACCTGTCCATTACGGCAACATAGTGAAAATGTTGGATATTTATATTTATGATTTTTGTTGTTGCGCTCTTCATTCCACATAGTTGCGCTACACTTTTGACATATTTTATCAGGTTGACCAAGTTCCATGTAGCCTTTCCATAAATCAGGATTATGAATGGTTTCATCATCTTGTTCATCAATCATGGGATCTTCATGGTCATTGGGAATATCAAAACCATTGGAATTTTGATCAGTAATTTTAAATCTGTTGTGTTCATTAACCACAATTTCATTCTCTATATGTGAATCATTCATAGGATCTTCATGATCAGTAGGAATGTTGAAGCAATGGGCAAATGTATCTGCAATGACGGATGACAAAAATATATTGGTATTGGTATGTATTTCATATTGAATCTATCATCATCATTTGTCAAGAATAAACATACCAGCATCATCAAATTCTGCTTGTAAATTCCTTTTCCCACTTGAAAGTTCTTCAACAGCGATATTCTTCGTAACAAAACTTACTTTTGGTCGAATAACACTATCTCCATCATTTACTTTGGTGCGATTATGTTGATATGTTAAAACTGAATGCATTGGATCAGATGTGTGATGACTCTTGGAAATCTTACTTTGCAAAGATTTTTCGACATTGGGACCACGAACTCGGCACTTGACAACTGAAAAATACATTCAAACAAAATACAAAATATAATAAAAGAGGAATCTTTAATCAACAAACAAAAAAGTGTAAAAGATGAAGTACCATTAGTGTTTAGATCCAGATTCTTGAGAGGAATTCTATCAACTACACAAATTTTGATTAATAAACAACATCAGTTCTCCATGTTTATGCAAAAGATTAATAATAGCATTGAAAAATTTATCATATAAACATATGTTAAACATATACTCTGCATCTTATCGACATTAGGTCCACGACTCTTCTTCTTCTGACCTAAAAAAAAAACAAAGATTTAATTGATAAAGTAAATTGGTAAAAAATGACTGACTACATATATATAAATCATACAAATACCATTACTGTTACTTGAAGTGAAAATTCCCTCTGATCCAGTGGATTTACCTGCAGAAAAACAACATTCATAAATGATGGTTATGTAAAATAAAAACCAATACTACTATCGGAAAAGACAATAAATACATGAGAATGTGGTGTAAACGGAGATTTAGACAACTTACCAATTATTGAGTTGACATCATCATCTCTTGAAGGTGATCTTGCATTCACTCAAAAACCAAAAAAAAATTATTTGTCGTTATAGCAAAGTAAGCATTATCATTATATTAACATTAATGGTATTTATAAAATTAAAACATACTAAAACTCTTATTAACATTTGGTCCACGAACTCTGCGCTTTGACACTGAAAAGATTAGATGATTAATCAATAATAAAACATACAAATAATTGAGAATCAATTGGAAGCAAATTGGAAAGCATGTGCTTATAATGGAAACAATGTAATGTACATAGTACTGAAGGAGGAAACCTGATGAACTATTAGAAAACGGGGATGGTGAAGAAAATTCATCAATTGGCACGTTTGAAATATTAGGATCATGGTTTTCAACATTACTACGGCTACATCCAATTAGTGTGTCATCATCTATCGAGAGACCAAGGTGTCTTCGTTTAGAACCTGCATAAAAACAAAATCAACGGTGAATCCATATGGCTAAAACGCTGATTCCTGATAAGCCAAACCAAATTAATAATACCTGATCGTTGATTATTGCAAGTTTTCCGAATTGTTGATTCCATATCAACAGAATCATAAATACGATGATACCTCCAAACAAAATATATCTTCTGAGGATTTCCGCTCTTGAATTAGGTCGCACAATTTGTGTGTTTTTTGATCGGATGTTGAACGAAGAATTCAAAAACCAAAAAAATAATATTCTGTATCATTTTGTTGGCATGATTTTAGGTAAGAATTTGTTATTTTTCCATATACGTGTGAATATAGCTGTCAAATTCAACTTTCAAAATTTGAAATATATAAAGATAGAATCAGTTTTGATATAAAGATATAATTAGTTAACTAAACATGGTATGTTTAATGGGTGGGTTAAATGGATTATCCATTTGGTTAATGGGTTAATGGGTTAAATATGTGAGAGAGATGGGTAAATTTTTTTACCCATGGGTAAATTTATATGGGCATTAGTACTCATTAAGAATATGTTGATTCGATTTCATTATTTTCAAAAATAAATAAATTTATATTCGATTTCATTATTTTCAAAAATAAATAAATTTATATTCGATTTCATACTTCAAACATCACTTATAAACTTCATATCTGGGTATATGTTCATTTTATAATAACTAGCTTATAACCCATGTGATGTGCGGATTTCTTTTATTATGTAATAAATTGAACTTTATTTTACAACTATAGTTTTATACAATCATTATTTTCAATCATTTATTTTCATTTTAATTTAACTAATTTAATATAAATTTAATTAATGATATGCATGGTTTAAAACTTATTTTATAAATTTTTAAAATAAACTTGTCGTAGACGGAATTCGAACCTTGAAATTTTAGTAAATTAATTTAATCATGTAATATATCGACTCATTAGATCTAACAATTTTGATTTTTTTACTAAAAATCTAACGGTCATTATTCATTGTATACGGATTTCTATTATATTTTGTTAGTGATTAGAAGATATGGTGAGATATTTTTTGTGGTTGAAAGATATGGTGTAATATTTTTGGATATATATATATATATATATATATATATATATATTAATGATTTCAATATTAGTTTTAAAATAAAAGGTAACGTGTTTTAATTAAATAAAATGTAACATGTTTTAATTACATAGAAATATTAATGATCGAAAGATATGGTATGATTTATGTTTTTAGTTGTTTATAAGGGGTAATATTTTAAACAAAAAGGGAATCAAATCTTAGACTTCACAATATAACAATTTTTAGTATTGTTGTATCTAACGGTCATGATCTATTTGAGATGAAGATCTAACGGTTATGAATAGATCGGTTAACCAAACTACAAACTAAAAAAGATCTCTAGTTTTATAATAATATAGTATAGATATAGATTTTTTTTATTCGATCCGATACTTCGAACATCACTTATAAACTTTATATTTGGCTCGATTACTTGGAATAATTTTATTTTCGAATTCTATCAAAAATAAAGTGTGCTTGCCCAAGTTTTATTATATAAAAAAAATTAACGTTGATAACATAGAATGAGTAGTAATAATCGACAGATTCAAGTACAATTGAAGTGCACATGACAGCACATAAGAACATGCTGCAAATATAAAAAACTTTCTGACAGCATCGCTTAGTAGATTAAATAAGTTAAAAGTTTTTTTTTGCAAGCACTATATGTTAAATTCACAAATTGTCAATTGGTTGGGCCGTAATTACTTACACTCATAAATATCGATGTTCCTACTTCCTACCTTGGTAGTAATATATTAATTTCTGCGATATAAAAATCGAGTACTGTACATGGTCAAAGTTAAAGATTCGAACTTTACACAAAATTTTGTCGTAAGAAATTAAGCAGTAAGATACGTACAACACAATTTAACACAAAATCAACAAGGGTACTCATGGTACATATATATTACTATATCGAATATTACATAGTATGATTTGATCACAAAAATTCATGGAGAGCATTCTTGATTACATAATCAGAGACAATTTTGTTTGTTTTCTGGCTAGGATGAAAAGAATCCCAAAATACATATTTATTTGCATCAGTGCAGGTAAATGGATTTAGCCTGTCACACATATAGCTCATCTCAAATAATCCTGATGAACAGCATGCAACTGCTGCAACCTCAAACCCTGCAAAACATATCGAAAAATCAATGTCGAATAGAATAATTTAGTTCGAGCTTACTAAACATATACTCGCACAAATCAAAATTGTAGCAAATAGCACGAAAAATGGAAATGAAGAATGTCGCAAAGATAATTTACCATATGCAGAAGGCTTTTCGACAATTTGTTTCAAAATGTGGTATGGATTAGATAAGACCACTTTGATACCAGAAAGCTCCTGGTTTAAATTCTTCACCAGACCACTTAACTTGCCATTGAAACTCAAAGCCACTTTGTTGTAATTTTCATTACATGCACCACCTTCTCCTCTGAAAAAATCTGCAGTTCTTTCCAGTGGCAAGCAACCCATTGGAGGCAGTCCACCTAGAGATATCTTTCTAGCTCCAAGCTTATATAATTCTTTTATGAATTGCCCTGCAATTCCCTTCAAATAATCTTGATATTTATCGACAGTGAATTGATTTCTCCTGTCAGGCATAGTATAATAATTTTCTAGAAAATCATTTGTTCCCAAGCTTAGTAGATACAGAGCTTGGCTTGTAATTTGTTTGGCTTTTGCATCACCGACATGAGCTTTAAGTTTGCTCTGATACTCTTTGTAGTACTCCAATTCTCTCCAGAAAGGTATCACAGACTGCAAAAACACATAAAAAATAAAATAACTAGTCAAGTTCTGGTTTCATACTTTAATGCAGGGGTGAGGTTACAGCAGAGGAAATGAATTTGCGAAACCGAGTAATAAGTGATATCCTTAAAATGCGTGCATTAGAAAAAGCGATTATTAATATGAAACGGAGGGAGTATATAGCTACATTTAAGATTTTGACCACCCTCGATTTCGGATTGAAAACTTTTGACCCCCTCTTGACTAATTTTTGTGCCTAGCCCTTGTTGTGTTCTGTTTTTATTTTCTTTTCATACCTCTTGAAGCTAATTTCCATACTAAAGACTTATCTACATGCTTTAATTTGTACATATGCAACTTATGAGTTATGACATTATAAATGTAACTACTAACAACTTTTGAAAAATCCAACATTTGATAGATAAGTAAAAGACAACTGAAATGATTTAGCTACCATGGTCCTATAGATTTTATCAAGGAAAAATGTAACACGTAAAATTAGTAGTACCAGTTGAATGACTTACAAGAACATCAGATGTAGCAGTGTCATAGCCAGTACCAGCAGAAGCAAAATTAACTCCATGTGCAAAATCAGAAATGTTGTACATTGGATCCAAGTAGGCTGGCACGAAAGGCCTGAGACCGAAAGCCTCCGATATAAAATCAGGTGGAATCCGACCATTGCAGAACCTTCCAGTTGGTCTACCCCCATAAAAATCACGGCCATAAGGTTGGAAATTACTCTTGAGAAGAGTTGAAAGTTGATTATTGTTACCAGAATCAACCGAGGAGTCTCCGAAAACAATGATAGCTGGAACTTTAGCTCTGGCACCAGGGAGCAGAGTGAGGATTATGTGACTAAGTAGAAGAAGCAAGATTGGTTTATGCATGGTTGCACTATGTTTTCTTTCTTTTTTTGCTGTTGCAAATAGGGAAAAGTTAATAGTAGAGTAAGGAGGGGGATGAGAATTTATAGTAGTGGGGATGTGGATTAGACTATGAGTTGGAACCAAGTTCGTTGGAAGCTATTAATGACTAGTGTAATTTCACCTGGATTTTAGTATCCAGATTAGTTGTAGATTTATCCATTTATAGTTATACATAGTACTCCTACTCTATAATGTTCATTGTTAGTACTCCCACTAACCCTCTCATTTACTTATAATTACTATTTTGGGGTGTTCTTCTCATTTTTTTACATTCCAAAAATAGTAAGTTTCTTCCACTATTACACCCACTATCTCATATATTTAACAATAAAAAATACTATTACACCCACTACTTTCCTCCACTATCTCAGATCTATAATTAAATATTAATAGGTCCCACCACTTTACCCACTTTTCATCTAACTTTACTCATTTTTTACATATTTTCTTGGTTTCTGTGTTCATCCCTCATGTAAACAACCATGAGGGACGGAGGGAGTAGTACTACTCTATAATGTTAACTGATCTCCAACCAGCCAACTATATGTAAAGGTTTTGTAAAAGCATCTCCGATCATACCAAACCAAATCAAACCTACCCAGTATATTCCGCACAGGACAGGGTCTGAGGGTGGGCTGTACGCAGAACATGCCCCTGCTTTTTACGACAGAGAGGCTGTTTCCGTGAAGACCCCCGGCTAAGTGCATAACGAGACAAAAACATTTCCGATCATACAAATCCTTTAATTAAAAGTGTGTCGAATATATCATACATAAAAAAATTCATCTCCAACCACATTATTGCTAACTAAAATTTTAGATCACTCCATCATGTTGATTGCATTTATAGAACCTCTACAAATTGCACATCATTAATTATCATATTAAAATAATAAATTTTATTTTAACAACTTAAAATAATAGTAACAGAACATTTTTAAAATATAATCAATCATTATTTTTAATTCCAATGTAATACTAACACCTTACAAATTTAACAAATTTTACATAATTATTTTAATCAACCATTTTAATTAATATAATTAGAGTTTTGTAGATGCTCTAAATGAGTAAATGAGATTCAATAGCTTTTTTAGCAGTGTATTAATATGTAATTTAATGCTATATATGATGTGAATTAGGTGGTGTAAGAAGTCCTTCTGGATGGTTTGAAAAATGTGGAAAGAAACACATGTTTGGACTTTCGTGACATTTTTAAATGAATGATTGTTTTCTTCCTAAAAATGTTGTAGTATTTGTTACTTGAAACTGCCTCAACTAATTTGTTACTAGTAGCTTTTAATTTTGGACCTGCTTGAATTTTTAGTTGAACTATACTTATGGTGCTCTGAAAGTTTCAAAGAGAAGGTAGCTTCCTCAATTTAAGACCCCCTGGCAAAAGTGTTACATGATTGTCTGTTTGGCTAAACTTCATTTAAGTTTTTATAAATTTATTTTCGGGTAAAAATTTTATATTTTAATAAATTTTTTTATACAAAAATTTAATGTATGTTTGAGATTCCATAAGTTACAAAAAAAATTAGGAATCACTAACTTTGTTTTAAAATAAGTTGACTTATTCAGGAAAAAAATTCTCCCAAACACCCCATATATCTCCGTTCCCGATTTTTTACAATGTGTTTGGGCACGGAGACCAAGATAGTGGTTATAATATTATTAAAATAAATAAAGTAATGGATGTAATAGTGATTTTATTATTAAAATAAGTGAAGTAATGGATGTAATAGTGTAAAATGTTGAAAAAGTGAAGTGAAGAAGTGGATGTAATAATGTATTTTAATGTTAAAAATTACTATTTTTAATAATGTAATTGGTGGGACGTTCCAAAAAGAAAAATATAAAGAAACGAGGGAAACGTAGGAAGCATATTTTTTAAAAATAAATTTCTAATGCAGATCACTTACTACCATATCTTAACCCGAAAAACGAATGTTAATTCGGTGACAAATGATCTCCCGTGTAACATTTTGTTATTCATTCACAGAATCCGAACTTTTAAGTTTAATTCACCAAAACTAACTTTTAAACTTAAAATCTACTACTATACAACATTAATTACATCTACTACTTAGCTCTTTACGAGTTTCTCTACTATTTTATAAATTTATTTTAACTATCAGAAAATTCCAGATGATCATCAACATATAAATTCTTATCTATACTATACTATAATAAGTAAACTAGGGGATAATTGGTAGTTTGGTAGTTTGGTTCAACCCTATTTTTTAGCCATAATTTTAGTTTAATTAAAAATAAATTTAATTAATATTTTATCTACCTAAAAACATTTACTATACTATAATAAGTAAATTAGGGGATAATTGGTAGTTTGGTTCAAACTTATTTTTTAGCCATAATTTTTTTTTTTTTTTTTGACGAACAAGAAAATTTTTAGCCATAATTTTAGTTCAATTAAAAATAAATTTAATTAATATTTTATCTACCTAAAAACATTCTCGGGTAAGCAAAGATTTATAAACTAGGGGATAATTGGTAGTTTGGTTCAACCCTATTTTTCAATATTAAAAAACATATTAAACAAATAACAAATTACATTATAACAAATTAAAATTAATATTTATAATATTAAAATTAATATTTATAATATTATATTATACTATAAACAAATTACAAAATATTAAAAGTTTGCACGAATTATAAGCTAGTATATATAATGTACGTAGCTACGAGGCCACGATTATAATCATAGGTTCACCAAACTTTGCATGCCTTTACACATAGCGATGGACCATGGTAAATAATGAAAGAAAACGCTATAAATTGGCTACTACACAATCTCCTCATAAAACTCTAATAATTGTGCTATCAAACATGTTTTAATCTATACAATCTACATTTCATGTCGATCGGGACAGAAGACCATAAGAAAAAGATATATTGTATTTTCAATATCTCGCAAATAAGCAAGTCACTTTCGATTTAATACACGCCGAAATTCTTAGTTATCATAATTTAGGATGTTTCAAATGGATCTTATATCTCTATCGTTGTCTGCCCAAAATAATAATTAATAAAATTTGATCAATAATTGTAATGACAATATTGATTTTATCAATTGTCATGATCATTTATGTGCCGCAAATAATGAGATAAAATAGGGTCTACAAACATAATGTTTTCTTTTAAGCTTGAATAAAGTTAATTCGAAGTAAAAAAAATAATTCTTTCTTTATAAACTCAACTTGGGTTCCAACTACACTTTAAAAAATAAGCTAAATATGACTTGACTAAAAAAAGTTAGTCAATTAGAAACAACAAGAATCATCAATTATCTACTACATTTGTCCGAATTTTGAAGTTAGATAAGCTCTAAAACGATTTTCTGGCCCCAAGTCTGAACTTTCGAGTTTTTTAAGATTTACTCAACGAACAGTTCATATTAATAATTGTTTGGTATAAAAATATTCACAACAATCAAAATATATGTTGGGGTGGGAATTGGATAATACGGAGCCGGGTATGGTTATATCCGTATCCGGATCCGCCACTTGCAGTCTTTATTGTTCAAAATTATTGCGTGAGGAGGGAATTGAAACCCGAGTGCTGCTCCTTTTGCTTTCCTAAATTCCTAATGCCACACTAAAACTACTTAGGCTACCTGATTGTTGTGTTACAATGCTTAATAATTAATCATAATTTAGTATAAACATGCTATATTTGTATTCTTAATAATTAATGATAACTATATTATTATAGGATATTTACCAAAAATACTAGGTTTCAAGTTTCTATTTGCAAAAATACTATCTTCTTTCATTAATTGCAATTTTACTACATTAAGTTTCAAAATTGCAAAAATACTACTCCCTCCGTCTCTTTTTATGTTTCCTGTTTTGACTTTCGATACTGTTCATTATAAGCGATTGACTACTAATTTACGCATAATTTATAAGATAAAATATAGTCATGAGTGATCTTGTTGGATTTATATTTGTTAGTACTTTAATACAGTGAAGTTTCTATATTTAATACTAATAAGAAATTAAAGATATTAACGATCAAAAGTGTGCGTTGGCAAACGTGTCCAGAGGAAACATGAAACATATTTAGAGACGGAAGGAGTACAATTTAAGTCAACCCTTCCCCCTCCCCCCATGTGCCCTCCATGTGCCTTGCACCTGCCTTCCACCTGCCTTCATGCGACACTTTTGTTTTTTAGGTGTGATGCTATTTTGGTGGATTTGGGTTGCATGGCCCCGCAGAGGCAACCACTTTCAACTGAAAATGCAACTAAGTCGCCTGTTTTTTTATTTTTTTTTATTTTAAAGTTGTATGCTATTTTGGTGAATTTGGGTTGCATGGCCCCGCAGGGGCAACCACTTTCAACTGAACATGCAACTAAATTTCAGATTTCATGTTCCATTTTTCAATTATCATTTTCGACCTCATTTTTGAATTCTAATAATGAGGTCGAAAATGACAATTGAAAAATGGAACATGAAATCAGAAATTTAGTTGCATGTTCAGTTGAAAGTGGTTGCCCCTACGGGGCCATGCAACCCAAATCAGCAACTGAATGCAACTTTTTTTTAAGGTAGTTTGATTTTGGTGGATTTGGGTTGCAAGGCCCCGCCAGGGGCCATATTCAACTGAATGCAACCACATTCAACCAAATGCAACCCCACATGCAACTTTTTTTTAAGGTGGGATGATTTTGGTGGATTTGGGTTGCAAGGCCCCGCCAGGGGCCATATTCAACTGAATGCAACTTAATGCATCCACATTCAACTGAATGCAATCACATTCAACCAAATGCAACCCCACATGCAACTTTTTTTTTAAGGTGGGATGATTTTGGTGGATTTGGGTTGCAAGGCCCCGCCAGGGTCCATATTCAACTGAATGCAACTGAATGCAACCACATGCAATTTTTTTTAAGGTGGGATGATTTTGGTGGATTTGGGTTGCAAGGCCCCGCCAGGGGCAATATTCAACCAAATGCAACCACATTCAACTTGTTGCATTCAGTTGCTGATTTCAAGTGAAATCAGAAATTTAGTTGCATGTGGTTGCATTCAGTTGAATGTGGTTGCATTCAGTTGAAAGTGGTTGCCCCTGCGGGGCCATGCAACCCAAATCCACCAAAATAGCATCTCACCTTAAAAAAAAAGTTGCATGTGGTTGCATTCGATTGAATGTGGTTGCATTCAGTTGCTGATTTGGGTTGCATGGCCCCGCAGGGGCAACCACTTTCAATTGAACATGCAACTAAATATCTGATTTCATGTTCCATTTTTCAAATGTCATTTTCGACCTCTTTTTTGGATATAGTCCAAAAAAGAGGTCGAAAATGACATTTGAAAAATGGAACATGAAATCAGATATTTAGTTGCATGTTCAATTGAAAGTGGTTGCCCCTGCGGGGCCATGCAACCCAAATCCACCAAAATAGCATTCCACCTTAAAAAAAAAATACACAGGCGGCTTAGTTGCATGTTCAGTTGAAAGTGGTTGCCCCTACGGGGCCATGCAACCCAAATCCACCAAAATAGCATCCCACGTTAAAAAAAAAAGAGAGTACACAGCGGCTGATTATGAATAGGGATGGGAAAAAAATCCGATCCGACGGATACCCGATTCGAAATTCGATTTTTTATCCGATCCGAACCCGATATTTTGGATTTGGATATGGATATGGATTTAAATTTTAAACCCGAAAGATTTTGGATATGGATATGGATTTCATGAAACCCGATCCGAAACCCGATTCGAAACCCGAAACCCGATCAAAACCCGAGCCGAACCCGAAACCCGAAAAATACCCGACTTTTATTTATTATATTTTATATTTTATATATTATATATTATATATAAATGTATATTATAAATACATATTATACATACACTATTATATATATATATTATATATAAATGTATATTATAAATACATATTATACTACACATATCTTTGAGACATAAGATATGGAAAGATCGAGAAAATAAATTGTCATGGATGTAGCGGTATTTTTTAACTTACTTACACAATTTTTTTTATTTTTTTGTTAAGCAACTTATTTACACTATTTTTAATTTTGAATACCTGAAAAAAACCCGATCCGATCCGAAACCCGACGGATTTGGATTTGGATATTGAGTTTTGGATCCGAAACCCGATCCGATCCGAAACCCGAAACCCGAAAATATTTGGATTTGGATTTGGATTTTGCAAAACCCGAGCCGAACCCGACCCGTTCCCATCCCTAATTATGAAAGAGGAGGGAAGGGGGGAAGGGTTAGGGTTAGTATTTTTGCAATTTTGAAACTTATTGTAGTAAAATTGCAAATAGTTTAGTAAAATTGCAAATAGCTATTCTTAACAAAAGTAAATGTGCAAAAATTTACTTTTTCCTATTTATTTATGAAAAAAGCTCATTATTATATTATCTTGATAGAATGATAGGCATGCTTATATTTTGTAATTATATATATATTAAAAATATATTAAAAATATACATTATATATAATTCATTTCGGATACGGATGCGCCTATATCCATATCCGCATCCTAAACTTCCGGATTCAGATACGAATAATATCCGGTTGGCTTCGAATACGGATAATATCCGCTTTTTTCCGGATATGAACACAGATATTTCGGATGAATATCGGATTTTTTTCCCAGCCCTAACGCTATGTCAATGATGTTACATCCAATTTTTTTTTTTGTTTTTTTGACAGGGCTGGCTAATCTATCTTTATTTAATTAAAAACAACAAGAATCATCAATATTTCTAATTTTGTCCAAATAATGTTTCTAATTTATTTTTTTTTTGCGTAAATAAAAAGAATTCATTTAAAAGATAAAAATACACAATCCAGAAGGGCCAAGAGACATTCTTTCTTCCACAAAAGCTTATCATCTATCCGAAATATATGCTTAACAATTCATGGATCGTAACCTGAATTACGACTGACATGAGAAAGAGATTCCTCCGGGAAAGTAGACGATTAAACTTCTATATCAGAGAAAAGACTCCAAACATGGGAAGGCCTCGTTAAAAATCCCGAAAGAGCAAAATTCTATGGGGAAAAAACTCAAGGGGAAAAAGAGTGTCCCACTCAAAAACACCCCTACATCAATGTACATAACTTTGCATAAATCCTAACAAGCTACTCCCTCCGTCCCTCATGGTTCTTTACATGGGGGATGGACACGGAGACCAAGAAAATGTGTAAAAAATGAGTAAAGTTAAATGAAAAGTGGGTAAAGTGGTGGGACATATTAATATTTAATTATAGATTTGAGATAGTGGAGGAAAGTAGTGGGTGTAATAGTATTTTTTATTGTTAAATATATGAGATAGTGGGTGTAATAGTAGAAGAAACTTACTATTTTTGGAATGTAAAAAAATGAGAGGGACACCCCAAAATAGTAACTGTGAATAAATGAGAGGGACAAAGGGAGTAATTATTATAAAACTTCATATTGCTCCAATTCCCGCCTTCAACCATCTTCTCTTCATTCTTCTTCTCATCCAAGTCAGTCTAGCATGCTCGCATAACACGTGTACCCAACCCACCTCCATCCTTTATTCATTGAACATCTGAAGCCACCAAAACAAATCATACCAAGAGCTAATTAGTCGATGAAAACAAACAAAAGAAAAAAATTACAAATATTAAAACATTTTGTAACTCTAATAAAAGATAACCTTCTAACCAAAGGGGATCCCTTTGGTTAGACATAAAATAATAACGTAATATTAAAAATATAAAAATTATATAAAACTCATATATTAATAATATAATGTATATATATAACTATATTTTCTGTATAACTGGAAAATAATATTCATCCATTATGACACAATTCATCAAAATAACGAGATCAAAATTTTCCAAAAAATGGTCAAAAAGTCATCATAATATGACACTCCCATAGAAGCACAAAAATACCCAAAATTGGTTCAAAAAATCACAATATTTGGCACATCCTAAGAGGTACAAAAACCATATAAAATGGTACAAAATACAAATTACGACTTTTTTTTAAAATCAAATCAAATTCAAAAACACAATCAATTAACCCCCTGATTACTCTAAATCGCTACCAAAACAAGAAATCAATTAACATTAAGTGACCTATCTATTAAACACATTAAAACTTAATGCAAATTAAATCAAGATCTAACAATAACTTAAAATGCTCCTAAAAATCATGAAGTGATAAGCCATTTAAATTCAATAAAATAGAAATTTAAGACTAATTAAAATACATATCAAATCAAAATCATAAACACAATCAAAAACTTAATTAGCTCTTAAAAATCAAAAAAATCATCAATCATGGCATAAATTAAAATTTAAATTTTAAAATAAAAGATTTCAATTAAAGGAGTTAGTTACCATATTTTGAAAATTTTGTCCTTACTAAGCAGTAAAGCACTTGTTATTAAAATAGAAGCTAGTCAACTCAAATAAATTAAGAGGGTGTTTGGCAAAGACAGCTTAAAGCTAAAAATAGCTTTAAGTTGTTTTTGACCTGTTTGTTAACCATGACTTTAAACCCGCTTTAAGTTAAAAAACTGTTTTAAGTCATAAGTTCCATGTAGGTACTTTTGACTTATGACTTATGACTTATCGAATTTTATTTTATTTTTCACGATTCTTGTAAAGTTTAAATATTATGAATTTAATGTTGAGTATTGAATACGGTAAAAGAATACAGAGGGGGGGTGAATGGATTCTTGAACTTTTCTTGGATTGAGTCTATGTAGCAGATAAGTGCCTGTGTGTGTAGAAGTGAAAGTGCGGATAAAGAAACAACACAAGACACAATATCACTTTAATCTAATGTATTATTTGATAAAGGTTGCTACAATCTGTGAATACAAATGATAGTATTCTCAGCTTCGTTTTTCTCAGAGAGATATAGCTTACAGTGTATGAAAAACTTGACTCACAAAAGTTGCTAAGTTATGAAGTGAGGCTGTGTCCTTATAGAACATGGATACAGCCTACTTACTACAAATAAGGTAGCTAAACAAATTACTTTCTAGTCTGTCTATCCTTTTTGAGTAAGTGTCCAAACGGTTACAGATTTGACTTTGCAAAGCCTGTTTAGATCCACTTCTTTAGCTCCTTGTCTCTTCTATATCTCTCCAAGCTTCCTTGTAGGCTTTCCAGAGCACGTTACAGATTGTGGTCCATAAAGTGCATTGGCTTGTTGCAGGTTTCTGACTTGTACAATTTCTTCAGTATTTTGTCTCCAAGAATGTATTCGAGAAGTGACTAAGTAAGTGATTCGAGAACTAGAATTGACTTGATCGATAACTCTGAGTTCTCGAATACTGTTATATTGACATATCGAACCACTTCTCGAATAGCTCTTTTCCATCAGGATTCCTTGTGTTGTCGAATAGAACATTTGACTTATTGAATCCTCGAGATATCGAATAGCTTTCTGAGTCCTTGAGATATCGAATGAAACTTTGACTTGTTGACTCTTTGAGAACTCGAATACCATCTTGACTTGTTGACTTCTTGAGTTCTCGAATAGAGTAGTAGACATATCGAATCCCTGAGATATCGAATGAGATATCGAACAGTGTATTCAGAGATATCGAATAGTGTCTTGAGATATCGAATCTCTGACTTCTCGAATGCTGGACTTCTCGAATAGACAAATATACTTCTCGAATTGGTACTTAGGCAAATTCTTCATTTTTTCAAATCCCAACTGTGATTATTTGACAGTCTTTAACTCCTTGCTTGAGGCATGAACCTTGGAACTTCTTTCAAGCATTATTCTAGACTCTATTTGTACAATTACACAACTAGAATTTGATGCCTACTACAAGTACAATACAAACAGAAACTCTACAACTAGAGGTTCCCTCAGTTAAGAGGTCATGTAAGTAATGCAAAGCATTACAAACAATTAGGCTTGTTATTAGATGTGTACAGGCATGCCTCTGTAACTAACAATCTCCCCCAAATTGTGAGTGAGACCCTTAGTCACAATTTCATGTCTGATAACAAGCCTAACATACATAAAGATAAACTTTAAAAGTACTGGTATGTACATTGATACATAAATGGAATTACAAGATGAATGCTCTTACAGTATGATGAGGTACTAGCCATTTTCATTTGATTGCATCTCCATTGCTTTGGCTTGTAGATCATCATATGCTTTCTGTTTCATTTCTTTCTCCTTTCTTGCATTCTCATCTATTGCTCTTATGATTTCTGCCATAGCATCCAATTCTTCAATCATGATAGAGTTTTTGAAATCTTCAAGCACTGGCTTCAGAATGTAGGCAGGATAGTGACTGAGTAGGTTCATTCTTATATTGACATTGTCTCCATTTCTTCTCCTATACTTTACCACATAGGGATCAAGCTGAACTCTACACAATCCCTTTGCCCTTAGCTTTTCTGCTTCAATCTCCAGTCTGTCAATTTCTTTCTCCCTTTCTAACCACTTCTCATAGCAGCCCTTTCTTATCTTTTCAGCATAATCTCTCTTCATTTTCACAAAGTCAATCAATTCCAGCTTCCATACTTTCTCCACCTTGTCTTTAGAGTCCAGCAATGCAATGATTCTTTCTATCTCATACAATTTACCCCAATTCTGACAACCCCCTTGTTTGAATTTCATTTCTCTCCCATCAATGTACTTGATCTCAAGGTGGTCATCTACAATTGCAGCAAAGCATATCTTTTGAGCTCTTAGAAATTGCAATTGCTCTTCATCAAAGCCTTCATCAAGTGGCTGGAGTTTCAATCCTGGAATGATTGTTAGGGCTCTTGATCTGGATAGCTTCACTCTTCTTGCAACATGTTTAAATTTCATCCTCTTGACATGGTTGCTTGGCAAAAATCTTTGACCTTTGTTGGTAGACCATAGTAGTATTCCATTAGCAGTTTGCTTTCTGAAACATACACATGGTTTCTTGACTTGAATCTTCTTCTCTTCTTGAGGTGGCAAAACAGTTGCAGAAGCCATAGATGTAGATTTTGCTAGGTCACCACTAACAGTATTCACCCTAGACTTAGAGTCTTGAGTTGTGGTGAGGTTACTGCTAGCAATGCCTAAGGCTTGCTGTTTTCCAATCTTCCTCTCATAGACTCTTCCTTGGTCATCATCATTCTTCTTATCTTTGTCCCCCTTCTTCTTCTTGTCTTCATCACCCTTATCTCTCCTGTGATGTCTTCTCCTCCCATCACTTTTATCTTCAGAATCATCATCCTTATTTCTCCTAGGTTGAGCTATCTCTGGAATTTCACCAGTTACAATATAAGTTCTGAGGATGTGCAGTGCCTCAGTTTCTTCAGCATTTCTGGCTCCAACCTTCTTCTGTAATTGATCAATGATGGCAATGATCAGTCTGTGATTTCTAGTGGTAAGATCATGGGGAATGACTAATTGCTTGATATCTTCAATTCTGGTGCCAGACTGATAAATGATTGTCCATGGCTTCTTGATCACTTCTGGTAGCCTGGAAGGTTGGTCATTCCTCAAGTCATCAAACAGACTCTTGTTGTTCTCATTCTTCTTCTCAATAAGCTCAAGTATGGCATCTATCTCTGAGTGTTTCAGTTCTTGTAGAGTCTTGTATGTTAGATGCCATATCTTCAATTTGGATATCATCACTATCTCCTTAATCCATAGATTATTGACTTTCTTAGGAATGACAGTGATGCAATCAATCTGCTTCTTCAGCTCCCTCAGATAGAACTGAGTGTCACCAACCTGTTCCCTTGTGGCTTTCAGAATCTCCAAGAAGGCTTTATCATGATAAATATTGGAGTTAGCAACTTCTTGTAGCTTGGCCTCAGTAACAACTTTAACTTCTACAGGCTTGGCACTCTCAGGTAGGGAGGTTGGAGATTTGTCAGATGGCATACTCCCTGCAACCACTGTAGTGGTTATGGATTGCTTTTGTCCTCTAGGAGTAGTGATGTGCACAGTTGGTAGAGTGACAACTGGCAAGGTAGATGGAGGCTCATCCACTTTGGATTTTCCTTTGCCAGGCACATTTGGTAGAGTTTTTGAAGAAGCTCTTTGTTGACCACCCTCTTTTATTATTATGCCTTTCTCCCCCTTTGTATTTGAGTTCCTTGTCTTCTTCTCCCCCTTAGGCTTGTTGTCAGGCACTGAGGCTGTAGAAATGTCCTTTGGGATTGAAGATTCATCAGGGAGAGGGAGACCCATATGCTTCATCATAGCAGCTAACATGGATTGTTGATGCAGAAGGACATCAGCTGTGGTGGATGCTTGAGTGTCCAACTGATCATTTAGCAGTGCAACCTTGTCTGTAAGATGAGCATTGGACTTGGTGAGAGTAGCCACCTCCTTCTCAAGTGCATCCACTTTGCTGAATAACTCAGTAGATTTGAAGCCAGACAGGGATTGTTCTTTGAGTCTCTGCACTTCAAATCTAGTCATGTCATGTACTGGGACCTCAGTGAGCAGTCTGTCTCCATATAAATTTTTGAACATGGTCCTCAGCATGGCATTGGCATCTGTGGTCTGATCAGATAGAATTTGAAATTGATGCCCCAGACCTGTGACAGTATCCTTTAGCAGAGCTAGCCCATTGTCCATTTTGGTGCAGGTAGTGTTGCAGTGTTTGATGTCCTTGAACACACTGTCTAGCTGAGGGAATTTAGCATCAAAGGTCCTCTTGATTGCTTCTACTGTGGTGGTGGTCTTATCACACACTCTATTGACCTCAGTCTTAACACCTTTTCCAAGATAATGAGCAGCCTTGAGGAATCCCTTGTGTGTATCATTCATAGCCTCATACACTTCACCAGGGGTCAGAGATTTGGCATTGGAACCCAGTGAAGTGAGGTATTCCTCCCTGAGATACTGAAGTGCTTCATCAAGAGTAATATCATATTTTCCTTGCAACCAGGCATCTATGTTGCCATCTCTCTCAGCATCATCAATGATCTTTGTCTTCTGCACCTCCACATCATCCCTATGGCATAACAGAATAGCCTCATAGTCTGGATTAGGCATGTCTGCAGTGAGAAGGTTCTGAGCAATCTTTGTGAACTCAGGAATCTGATCCACAATTAAGCTTTGAAGTGCTTCAACCGTCAATTGTTGTGGAGCAGACCCTGATCCTGAAGCACTGTCATGTTGCACAGGCTTCAGCCAGTGTGACATAAAGTCAGAGCTAGAGCTAGGCAAGCTAGACTCCTCAGTTACAGATGCAACTTTTATAACCGGATGGATTTACTCTACTACTGGTGTCACCACAGAAGTGGGATGAATTACACCAGCAGTTGACACAGGCACAGAGTCTCTAGTAAAAACTAGTGGAACCTCTGTGTTTGTGATGGTGTCATCAAGAGATGCCTCAGCATGCATTCCCTCACCATCTAAATGTGGGTTCTGAGTGGTGAACAAAGTGTCATGCACTAAGTCACTTGAAATTATTGGCTCATCAAGAGAAAAGAATTCTTGATGATCAATACCTTGCATCTCAGTTGCCTGAGTTGCAGGTTCCAAAGAAATTTCAGAGTTAGATTCTGGAAGAGAAGTGTGTTTAAGAGTAGATTTTGGCAACTCCCCCTGAGAGATAGAGGGAGTTTCAAATGTGATGTGCTCTCCACTCAGCGTTGTGCCAGCCTTATCACTCCAATGTGCTGACTCTATACAGGAAGGTGCATTGGGGAGGATGCTTGATTCTATAGGTGCACCCTGTTGAGAGGATACACCTAGTGAGCTGTGTGCCCCTGATTTTACAACTACAGTCATTTGTGTGACTGAAGAGGTGGTCTTAGTTTTCTTCTTCTTTGTCCTGTGTAAGGGTGA
Source organism: Kitagawia praeruptora (assembly GCA_037693485.1). Taxonomy (NCBI): domain Eukaryota; kingdom Viridiplantae; phylum Streptophyta; class Magnoliopsida; order Apiales; family Apiaceae; genus Kitagawia; species Kitagawia praeruptora. The sequence continues at coordinate 146,583,264 of CM075353.1, forward strand.
CTCAGGTTCCTCACTTCCTAGACCTAATTCAACAGCTAATGCTGCTTCAGATAAGATATTTAATGGTACAGACATTACTTCCTTTCTCTTCTTTTTACTAACATCACCCTTTTGAGAGGATGATGCAGTTGGCTCAGTATGTGGTAGAGTGTTTGGTTGAGAGGGTTGGTTAGCAGGCCCTGGGTTAGCATTTTGTTCTACTTGCTTGGGCTGTGCTAACTTAGATTTTGCATTAAATGTTGGCATGTTGTGGGGATAAGTCATAAACAAACTCTCCATATGGGGAGTTATGTTCAGTCTTACATCCACATCATTCCTAGTCTCCAAATTACCAAAAATGAGTTTGGTCATGGACTTAGGATAGCCTATTTTATTTTTATCAATCCCAGGCAATTCAATCAATGAAGCATTTTTATAATTAAGTACAGATTGAATAAAGCGAGGGAAGAAAATATCAGTACCTCTCTTGGTTATGTTCTTACCAAGTCTCCCATATAGTTCTTGGAGGATGATTTGGCCAACATCAATCTTCTTTCCATAGGCCAAAGCATATCCAATTTGCTGCACAGGTGCACTGATTTGATCAAAGCTTGATTTCCTGGAAGTGAAGACTTGGAGAAGAGTTGCAAACACATAGCTCCACTCCTTTCTCAGATTCTTCCTGTTTAGCTTTCCAAGATTGATCCCATCTGAGTAGTTGATGAACTCAAAGAATTCCTCTAACTCTGCATTAGTGGCCATTCTGTCAAATGACTCTTGTTGTAGGCCCAGTGCTTGGTTCATGTCTGCAGTAGTGATAGTGATTTCCTTATCTTGAATCTTGCAGTAGATGATATATGAAGTGATTGCGTTTTCCAGGGCTACAACCTCCACAATAGCAGTGCCCCAAAACTGTTCCAGGATATCTAGATACAGAGTTGGGTTGGCAGAGAGTGCATCCTTGATATATGACTCCGTCATCCATTTCACAAAGCACTTGAAATTGGCATTGGGTGCTTCAACATCACTAGTGAGAGCGATGAAGTTGGTGTTGAACTTTACTGTTGCCATTTGTGTAGAAGAGAGGAAAGAAATTGAAGGTTGAAGAAGAAATTTGGCTTTTCGTAGCTAGGGTTTCAGGGGTTTAGAGAGTGTAGATGCTTGAGAAATCGAATGAAATGAATCGAATAGATGTGAAATTGTATAAGTATGAAGTACTTGAATTGTCGATTAGCAGAAAGTTTTGTATCGACAAGTCAGGCATTCGAGAAGTAGAAAACAACTATTCGAGAAGTCAAGAAAGGCTTAATCGATAACTCAAGCAGATAGAAACTCACAGCTGGCAGTTATCTAACTTAGAAATAATTCTAAATTAAATAATATATGTTTTTATGAGTGAATTAAACTTTTAGACAAAAGTCCAAAATCGGTTAAAATTCAGCGAGAATTCAGGCTTTTCAAATGATTCGAGAACTCAAATATAGTGTTCGAGAACTCAATCATTCGAGAACTCAGTTACTCTATTCGAGAAGTCAAGAATACCTCTATTCGATATCTCAGAAAGACTCTATTCGAGAACTCAAGAGTACTCTAATGAGACTTATTAGAGATGTCGAATAGTGAATCATTCGAGAAGTCTGACTTATCGAGCTATACTCATCACTCATAAAAATTTGATTTTCACTATCTTTTAAAATTTACCAGACATATTCATTGAAAAATATCCTAGCAAATTAAATAGTGATTTTCTCAAAATTTCATAGAAATTTTAAGTTAATAGAAATATGATTTTCAACATGTGCAACAGATTGGAAATATTTATAAATCATATTTCAGCCAACACTTACTCCAAAAATATTGAGGATTTAGATAAAGTAAGTGTTTACTGCTGCAACAATCTAGATGGTGTATTCACTTAGCCAGAATCTGAAGAATTCCGCATTCCAATCTCACTTACCAACCTTGTGAAGGTGGCTTCATCTAATGGCTTAGTGAATAAATCAGCTAGTTGTTTATCTGTAGAGACATAATGCAACTCAATGGTTCCATTAGTTGCATGTTCTCTTATGAAATGATATCTGATGTCAATGTGCTTTGTTCTAGAATGATTGACAGGATTGGCAACTATAGAGATTGCACTTGTGTTGTCACACATGATTGGAATTCTTTCCAACACAAGTCCATAATCTCTAAGTTGATTTCTAATCCAAAGCACTTGAGCACAGCAACTTCCAGCAGCTATGTATTCAACCTCAGTTGTAGAAGTTGACACAGATTGTTGTTTCTTGCTATACCAAGAAACTAACCTTTGTCCAAGAAACTGGCAGCTTCCTGAGGTGCTTTTCCTATCCACTCTGCATCCAGCATAATCAGCATCAGAGTAACCAACCAGATTGAACCCTGTGTCCTTAGGATACCATAATCCCAAGTTAGGAGTGCCCTTCAGATATCTAAAGATCCTTTTTATTGCAATCAAATGTGATTCCTTTGGATTTGATTGAAACCTTGCACACAAGCATGTAGCAAACATGATGTCTGGCCTACTTGCAGTGAGGTAGAGTAGAGAACCAACCATGCCTCTGTAGACTGAGATATCTACTTTCTTGCCTTTAGCATCTTCATCCAGTTTAGTGGCAGTGGCCATGGGTGTCTTGGCAGGTGAACAATCTTCTAAGTCAAACTTCTTCAATAAATCCTTGATGTACTTGGTTTGACTGATAAAGATACCATCCTTCCTTTGACTGACTTGCAACCCTAGAAAGAATGTCAACTCTCCCATCATACTCATCTCATATCTGCTCTGCATGAGTTTAGAGAATTTCTCACACAGCTTCTCATTTGTAGAACCAAAAATGATATCATCCACATAGATTTGGACTAGGATAATATCATCACCATGCTTCTTGTAAAACAGTGTCTTGTCCAATGTGCCTCTAGTGAATTGATTTTCAAGAAGAAATTGTGATAAAGTATCATACCATGCTCTTGGAGCTTGCTTAAGTCCATACAGTGCCTTAAGCAATCTGTAGACAAATTCTGGGAAATGTGGATCCTCAAAGCCAGGTGGTTGTTGCACATAAACCTCTTCTTCCAACTCTCCATTTAGAAATGCACTCTTGACATCCATTTGATAAACTTTAAAGTTTGAATGAGCAGCAAATGCCAAGAATATTCTAATGGCTTCCAATCTAGCAACAGGGGCAAATGTCTCATCATAATCAATGCCTTCCTGTTGAGAGTATCCTTTTGCAACCAGCCTTGCTTTGTTTCTTATTATTACACCATCTTCATCCATCTTATTCTTCAGAACCCATTTTGTTCCAACAATGGTTCTATTCTTTGGTGCAGGCACAAGTTCCCATACTTTGTTCCTTTCAAATTGATTCAGCTCCTCTTGCATGGCAATAATCCAATCTGGATCCAACAGTGCATCATCAAGTTTCTTAGGCTCAACTTGTGATAGAAAACATCCATAGAGGCACTCATTTTGAGTTGCTCTCCTAGTCCTTACTCCTGCATTAGGATCTCCAATGATTTGCTCTGCAGTGTGTGATCTATCCCATTTCCTCGAGTGTTCAGCCTGACATCTCAACCTTGATGTTGCTTCATCATCCACATCATGGTCATCCTCATTTCCTCCCCTGTGAAGTTGCCATTACTCACAGGTGTGTCTTGGATGCTTGTTTCTCCACTATCGATTGGCAGAAATTCTTCTCTTGTATCATCAATCACTTGAGTTTGTTGAACTTGAGTTTCAACTCCAGTTTCAATCTCTTCATCAGAATCATCTAGATTATCAAACTTCAATGGATCTTTGTCTTCATCATTGGCTTCTTCTAGTCCAGGTAGTTTTCTGTCATCAAATGTTACATCTGTGCTTTCCATAACTTTCTTTTGACTGATGACATAAACCTTGTATGCAATTCTTTCCATAGAATAGCCAAGAAAAATTCCTTCAAATGCTTTTGCATCAAACTTTCCAACATATTCAGAATTATCCTTTAGTACAAAGCATTTGCTTCCAAAAGTATGAACATACTTTAGAGTAGGCTTCTTTCCAGTCATCAAGTTGTAAGGTGTCTTTCCAGTGTTTTTGTTGATGAGGGTCCTGTTCTGAATGTAGCATGCAGTGCTCACAGCCTCAGCCCAAAAACATGTAGGCATTTTTGCATCAAGTAACATTGTTCTAGCAGCCTCAATTAGAGTTCTATTCTTTCTCTCAACAACTCCATTTTGTTGTGGAGTCCTTGGAGCTGAGAATTGCTGAGAAATGCCATTCTCTTTGCAAAATGCTTCAAGTGTGGCATTTCTGAACTCTGTTCCATTATCACTCCTCAATGCAATCACACTTGCATCGTTTGCCTTTGCTTCCTTGTCAACTTTCTTTATGTGCTCAATAATTACTTGTGGAGCCTCATCTTTTGATGCCAGAAATTCCACCCATGTATACCTTGAAAAATCATCAACCATTACCAGGGCATACTTCTTTCTTCCAAGTGACATTATGTTGACAGGCCCAAACAAATCCATATGGATGAGTTGTAATGGCTTGGTTACTGATGTCACTGTCTTTGACTTGTGGCTTGATCTTTTCATTTTTCCTTTTTGACAAGCCTCACACACTCCTTCTTGACAGAATTCGAGTGTGGGCATGCCTCTCACTAACTCTCTTTTGACTAGAGAATTAATGGCCTTGAAGTTCAGGTGTGATAGTTTCTTGTGCCACAGCCAACAATCTTCATTTGATGCTTTTGAGTAAAAGCAACAAATGTTGTCCTTGTTTGCAGAGTCCATATTGGCTACAAACAGGCTTCCCTTCCTTACTCCAGATAGAACAAAATCGCCAGTCTTCTTGTGGGTGATCAAACATTCATCTTTGTCAAAATTCACTTTGAATCCTCTATCAGTAAACTGACCAACACTTAGCAGATTATGCTTGAGCCCCTTGACTAGTGCTACATCTTCAATGATGACATTTCCAACTTTCAGCTTGCCATATCCCAATGTGTTACCCATGCTATCATCTCCAAAAGCAACCATTGGGCCAGCCTTTTCCTCATACTGTGATAGCAGGGCCATATCACCAGTCATATGATTTGAGCATCCACTGTCCAAAATCCACATGACCTTCTTTTCACTTTCTTTGCCCTGAGAATCAGATGAAGATGAGTCATCCTTGGAGTTGGCCATCAAGGCATAATTGCAGAATTCTTGTTCCTCTTCATCACTCTCAGAATCATCCCAACACTTCCCTTCAGCTATGTAGGCCTTACCATGTGTCTGCTTTTTCAGAAGGGCCTCATACTTAGCTTCGAGCTCAAGATAATCTCTATCCTTCTTTTTAGGCTTCTTGCATTCACTGGCAAAATGCCCTAGGTCATTGCATCTATAGCACCTTACAGATGACCTATCCACATAACTGGTTTTGAACTTATTTCTGTTTGGTTTCACAGGTGCCTTGTTCTTGTTGGCTGAATGGTTTTGAGTTTTGGGTTTGAAGGGTTGATTTCTTTTAAATCTGATGTTTGGAAATTTTCTGGCCATGAAAGCATATGAAGTATTTTCCATCCCATCAAGTTCTTCCAGAGTGTAAAACTCTTCTTCTTCTTCCTCCTTTTCCTCAACAGGTTCACTCACCCCAGCTTCAGTTTCTTCATCATCTGCTACCTCCTCTATTCTTAGCTGACTTGCAGATGCTTCTAGGTCCAGAATAGATTTGTTGACAATCAAGGCACATGATGTGTTTATCATCCTACCTTGGTTGGCTTGGATAGCCCTTTTCTGAAGCAACTCAAGTTCATGAGTCTTTAGGACTCCATAGAGCACATCATATGTGACTTTGTTCAAATCTCTCTCTCTTAGAGAAATGACTCTTTGCTCCAGATGATTTGGTGAAGACAACAGAAATTTCATATTTAACTCCTTGGTGCTGTAAACCTTGCCATTCATTTGCAACTCAGTAACTAGCTTGTGAAACCTTTCAAACATTTCAGTGATGCTTTCCTTGGGCTGTGCCATGAAAGCTTCATACTGTGTGACCAGTATCTGTTTCCTGTTTTCCTTAACCTCATCAGTCCCTTCACACAACACCTCAATGTGATCCCACATCTCTTTAGCAGACGTGCATGATGCAATGTTTGCAAACATTGACATGTCCATGGAATCAATGATAAGCAACATGAGGTGGCTGTCAAGAGCAACCTTCTCCCTTTCTGACTCTGTCCACTTTGATGGATCCTTGGCCTCATAAGTTCTTGGGATAGTTATGGTTCCAACAGTCTTCTCTGGTATCTCTTGTTGTGGAACAAAAGGACCATTCTTGAGAATCTCAGGATACAAGGGATGAGAGGCTTTAATGAACAACATCATCTTTATCTTCCAGAGGTTGAAGTTTTCTTTGTAAAACTTAGGGACCTTCACCGTTCCTATAGTCTTTGGTGTATTCGAACTCATGATCGTTTCTCTGTTTTTGAATAAACAGCCCGCTCTGATACCACTTGTTGAGTATTGAATACGGTAAAAGAATACAGGGGGGGTGAATGGATTCTTGAACTTTTCTTGGATTGAGTCTATGTAGCAGATAAGTGCCTGTGTGTGTAGAAGTGAAGGTGCGGATAAAGAAACAACACAATACACAATATCACTTTAATCTAATGTATTATTAGATAAAGGTTGCTACAATCTGTGAATACAAATGATAGTATTCTCAGCTTCGTTTTTCTCAGAGAGATATAGCTTACAGTGTATGAAAAACTTGACTCACAAAAGTTGCTAAGTTATGAAGTGAGGCTGTGTCCTTATAGAACATGGATACAACCTACTTACTACAAATAAGGTAGCTAAACAAATTACTTTCTAGTCTGTCTATCCTTTTTGAGTAAGTGTCCAAACGGTTACAGATTTGACTTTGCAAAGCCTGTTTAGATCCACTTCTTTAGCTCCTTGTCTCTTCTATATCTCTCCAAGCTTCTTTGTAGGCTTTCCAGAGCACGTTACAGATTGTGGTCCATAAAGTGCATTGGCTTGTTGCAGGTTTCTGACTTGTACAATTTCTTCAGTATTTTGTCTCCAAGAATGTATTCGAGAAGTGACTAAGTAAGTGATTCGAGAACTAGAATTGACTTGATCGATAACTCTGAGTTCTCGAATACTGTTATATTGACATATCGAACCACTTCTCGAATAGCTCTTTTCCATCAGGATTCCTTGAGTTGTCGAATAGAACATTTGACTTATCGAATCCTCGAGATATCGAATAGCTTTCTGAGTCCTTGAGATATCGAATGAAACTTTGACTTGTTGACTCTTTGAGAACTCGAATACCATCTTGACTTGTTGACTTCTTGATTTCTCGAATAGAGTAGTAGACATATCGAATCCCTGAGATATCGAATGAGATATCGAAAAGTGTATTCAGAGATATCGAATAGTGTCTTGAGATATCGAATCTCTGACTTCTCGAATGCTGGACTTCTCGAATAGACAAATATACTTCTCGAATTGGTACTTAGGCAAATTCTTCATTTCTTCAAATCCCAACTGTGATTATTTGACAGTCTTTAACTCCTTGCTTGAGGCATGAACCTTGGAACTTCTTTCAAGCATTATTCTAGACTCTATTTGTACAATTACACAACTAGGATTTGATGCCTACTACAAGTACAATACAAACAGAAACTCTACAACTAGAGGTTCCCTCTAGGGGTGAGCAAAAAACCGAAATCAAACCGAAACCGAACCGAAACTGGGGAAAACCGAACCGAAAAAAAACGAAACCGAAAAAAACCGAAACCAAAACCGAAAATTGAAAAACCGAACCGTTCTAATATTTCGGTTCCGGTTTTAGGTGGAAACCGAACCGAAAAAAACCGAAACCGAACCGATTATTTATATAAATAAATATTTATATTTTTTATAAATATTTTTAAAATATACACACATTGTTCTTTTTCCAAAGCTTATTCCTTGAAATGTAAGGCTAAAAAGTATTGGGCAAGATCATTAAATATAATTGTAGTCTAATCCCATTGTCCATATCTTGGAGTTATTATTACATCTAGTCCATATGCTACCATTTCTTATGGTGTCTTTTTATCAACCATCTACCTGCATATACATAAACTACATTATCTTGACCACTTTCAATGTTTGGATTTGCAATAGAAACATTTTTGCCTGCACTGATGTTAGTGCCATCAGAAATTACACTTAAGAAGTTATAGTCTGTGCTCTTTTGCCTGCACTGGACAATGGACATTTACCATTTTTTTTATTGTTTCAAGTTTTAAAAATTGTTGTATGAATACATTTGGACGATTTATGTTTTTATGTTAGAACTAATTTTTTAATTAATTTGTAATACTTTCTTGTTTTTATTTTAATCGGTTTTAAAACCGAAACCGAACCGATAAAAACCGAAACCGGGATTTTAAAACCGAAACCGAAACCGATGGTTCGGTTGCGGTTCCGGTTGTCGATTTTTAAAACCGAAGACATGCGGTTCCGGTTCCGGTTTTACCCGAAAACCGAACCGAACCGGGGTTTGCTCCCCCCTAGTTCCCTCAGTTAAGAGGTCATGTAAGTAATGCAAAGCATTACAAACAATTAGGCTTGTTATTAGATGTGTACAGGCATGCCTCTGTAACTAACATTTAAATTTTTTAAAGTCAAATTTCACTTTAAGTCAAAATTATTAAACCACCATTTAACTTTAAGTAAAATTACCCAAACACATTCATTCAACTTAAAGTAAATAACTTTACTTTCTCCTTTAAGTTAAAAACACCTCCATTAAGTCAAAAGTAACTTATTTTAAGTAATCTCAAACGGTCTCTAAGTATCATAAAAACACAATTAGGGGGCGTTAAATATTATTAGTAAATGCAAAAACGGAAAAATAATAAATATTTTAATGATAAAGTAAATACCAAATATTTTGAGTTAAATCATAGGCAAAATCATCTACTAAATTCAATAAAATCAAGAAATAACATAGTAGCAAGAAATGTTCCCTTAATTGCCTAATTAAAGTACATTAAAAATTAATGCTATCATATCAAAAAAAATTCTAGAAAAAAATAAAAAAGTCAAAAACAAAACGATCGAAAAGAAACAATTACAGAACATGCAGTTTTCAATGTAATATAGAAATGAAAATTGAAAAAAACTAGCGATTACTAATATTCATAGATGAATATGACTATATCTGATCTACATGAACAGATTCAAACTACATGAACGCATGAACATATAAAAATGAAAGCTTGTCTATCAAATACGTAAAATGTCCAACTTTAACAAATAAAAAAAAGAGTTAATTACAAAAAAGTGGCCAGATTTTACACTCATTTTTAAAAAAGTGGCCAGATTTTCAGTTTTGCAAAATGGTGGCCAGACTAGCATTTTTCCTTTCAAAAAAGTGGCTGACGATGATTTTCAGCTTATTTGGCGGGGTAAAATGGGAAAATATGTTATTTTACTAAAAAATAATGCTAAAACCCCCAAAAATTATCCAAAAAATCCCCAAATTAATATGTATCACCATATGATTGGTTATATTCGTAATAAAAATAATAATGCCCCCTCCACGCATGCACATAAATTAAAACCAAACATACTCAGTTATAATACCACTCAAAGTGGTGTCTGAGGAGGGTAGATGTACGCAGACCATGCTCCTATACAATAGGGATGCTGTTTCCCAAGGACCCTCGGCCTATTACAGAATTACAAATATAGAAATACAAATACAGAAAGGAAACCTAATACAAACTAAGAAACTCACGCACACGCAGGAGTCGAACCCCTGACCTCCTTCAAAGGAGGCCAGTGGCTTAACCATTGCGCCAACATGTTGTTGGCCCGCATGCACATAAATTGACTAATTAAATCTTGACAACTCATATTTGTGGATTTTTTTGGTGAATTGATGTGCATACATGGGGGCATTATTATTATTATTATTATTACGAATATAACCAATCATATAGTGACACATATTAATTTGGGAATTTTTGTGGACAATTTTTGGGATCTCTAGCATTTTTTTCCCATTTTACCCCTACCAAAAAGCTGAAAATCACCGGTAGCCACCTTTTTGAAAGGAAAAAGGCAAGTCTGGCCACCATTTTGCAAAAGTGAAAATCTAGCCACTTTTTTGAAAATGAGTGTAAAATCTGGCCACCACTTTGAAGTTTACTCTAAAAAAAATGGACAAAACAAATGAAGATGGATAAGTAAAAAATTATCTCAACTACAAACCAACTAGATGTGATAATTCTAAACATTTGATGTGTTACAAAAACAAAAATAATTGCATCCATGGAAGATAAGTAGTTCATGTACGTACCTGTACGTACGGCTATACCTTACATCATATGGATATAATTAAAGTGAAGAAATAGAAAGATATACCATTGGATGAGCTCTCATTATACCTCACATGCAGCCACCAGAACAGGCAGTTTATACCATACTCTGTGCATTCTACATGCGGCGTCTCAGCCTTTTCCGGCACGGGAACTGGTACAGCCGGCGTCTCAATTTCCACTTTCTCGATCAGAAAAAGCACCGAACTCCCTCCATAAATGGAAACAAAAATCGAGGGGGGAGATGAGAGAGACCGGGGGTTTTGTATCTCTTTTCTCGATGGTGAGGTAACGTAGAAAGTAGTGGTGCTAAAACCTTGAACTGAATAAGGAATTTTAAATCTGGTTTAATTAAAAGAAAGAGTAAAATGCACTTTGTGTATCTGAACTTTGGCGAAGACACCACTTGCAATACTATCTTTCTAAAAATACCACGTGCAATACTAAGTAATGAATTTACTTAAACTCCGTGTACCGCCGTCCATCTGCTTCTAACGGCGTTAGAATTCATGGGGCAAATCAGTCTTTTCCACCCTAATACAGTCTTAAGAATCAAATGCTGAAATTTTTGAAGAACACTAAGAAAGCTTCAAGCTCCGGATTTTTTCCAAATTTCGGTCAAATTCCGGTAACTCCAAACAAGCCCAGAAATTTTAGTAAAAATACATACTTAACTCCAAACATATCAACAAATACAACTACGCAATCAAAATTTATCAACAACCAACTGTTATCAAAATCCGGTCAATTTCCACTTTCTCGATCAAAAAAAGCACCGAACTCCCTCCATAAATGGAAACAAAAATCGAGGGGAGAGATGAGAGAGACCGGGGGTTTGGTGTCTCTTTTGCCGATGGTGAGCTAACGTAGAAAGTAGTGGTGCTAAAACCTTGAACTGAATAAGGAATTTTAAGAGCATGTTTGGCTTTCCTTATTTTTTTTTAGTTCCATTTAAAGTGAAAATGAAGTGTTTGTTTCCACTTAAAATTTTCAACTTAAAGTAAGTTTTAGTTCAAAAAAATTAAGTATTTTTGAGGTACTTTTTTTCAACTTATTTTTTTTCTCCTATCAAATTTTATATATTCGATTCACATTTTAACTCGCATTATATCCTTCGCATATATTTGTATTTTATACTTTTATACAATATTTAAAAAATATAAATTTTTATTTTTTTAATCAATTTTTTTTAAAAAAAAATAACTTTAAGTAAAATTAGTAAAACAGATACATCTAACTTAAAATTAAAATTATCACTTTTCACTTAAAGAAGTAAGTTGCACTTTAAGTAATAAGTAGTAACATTTTTTAAGTTAAACTAAACCGGCTCTAAATCTGGTTTAATTAAAAGAAAAACAGAAAAAAGAAGTGGGATGAAATTATGTTTCTTATTTTGTTCAAAGTATTTAGTTAAACAGGCACCAAAGCGATTTTCTGGCCTGGAGGCTCAAGTTCTGAGTTTAGACCTTCGGTCCACTCCATTTTCAAATTCAAGACATAATATTTGAATTTATATGAACGTGGAGTACACCATTGCTCTTAAAGCAAAACGACTAGAACAAACTTGAGATATTGTCACTTAACAATTTGTTTTGAGTTTTTTTATTTTTAAAATTAGAGTTATCTTAAAGCCGAAATATTAAAAATTTTGAGAGTTTTGGTTTTCGGTTTGGTTATCCTATTTATTAGAATAGTTTTGGTTTTCGGTTTGGTTATCCTACTTATTAAAATAAATAATAACATCATATAATTAATGTTAATTAGTCAATTGCCCTTTTCACATTTACTTTTACTTGATAATATTACCTTTTGTAAACATCAAATCATATCATATCTTACAATCATTAATATTTCCTTTTTAATTAAAACACCTTACCTTCTTGATTTAAAACTAATCTTAGAATCATTAATATATACCCGAAAATATCACACCATATTTTCTAATTATTAATAAAATATATTAAAATTCCATATACGTTGTTTATAATAAGAAAACATGAGTATAATCCGTAAACATGAGTATAACTGTTAGATCTAATGATTAGATATATTATATGACCAAAAAAATTTACTAAAATTTCAAGTTTCGAATTCCGTCAATAACATATTTATTTTAAAATTTTATAATATATGTTTTAAACCAAGCATATCATTAATTAAATTTTTATTAATTACTTAAATTTAAATAAACTATTGAAAATAATGATTATGTGAAAATATAATTGTAACATAAAATAAAATTTATTACATATCAAAAGAAATTCGTGCACGGATTAAAAATAAAAATTAAAGTTATGAAACATTCAAAATTTTGGTTTTCGGTTCGGTTATCCTAATTATTAAAATAAATAACTAATAAAATAATGTATTTATTGATAATGTTAGGAATAATTCATAAGTTGTGATGTTAAGAATAGAATTTACGCATTATACTTCTTGTAATCCTGATCTTATAAAGGATTTAACACTATATATAGGATTTATGTGTAAGACAGTTATCTGTACAGTTTAGTCAGGAATGAACAGTGTATCGGAGACTACATGTCAGGAGCAAAGAGCAAATCCTGATGACGGTCTAATACTGATGATGATCAGATACTGATGCAAGATGAAATCCTGGTATCAGTCGTGTTACTGATGATGTCATTATGGATGCTACAGAAACTGGCAAGTGCTATAAAACAGGATCGTTGTTTGAAGAACAAGCAAGAAGATATTATTAAGGAAAGAGTTTTCTATTGATGGAAACTATCGACTAGAAGGCAGAACATTGTCATGTATAGATTATATCTTTCTGTTAGTAGTTGATAGGTAGCATTATAAATACTCTCTCTATATCATTGTAAAAAGTGTTCATAAGGTTTGTAATCGTGAGTATACGAGAGTACAAACAGAGAGAGAGATTTGTATTGTCAGCAGCTGCTAAAGGTATTGTACACCTTTGGTAGAGTTTGTATTTGATCTTATTAATACAAACAGAGTTTGATTCATTCATTTATTCTTGTTCATATAATCAAGCAAAAATCAGACACGATTATATAACTTGTATTCAACCCCCCCCCTTCTACAAGTTATTCGAGTTAACAATTGGTATCAGAGCGGGTTGATTTCGAATAATCATAAAGATCTGCAATCATGTCTGGTTACAAGGATGGGAGTACTAAGATTCCTATGCTCAAGAGAAACGAATATACTCTATGGGAAGTAAAGATGTTGCATCATCTGGAAGCAACAGATCCTGATTATCTTGACAGAATCAGAGATGGACCTTTTGTTCCAACAAAAGTCGTTGGACAAGCAACTGTTGATGGTGTGGTTGTTCCAGAACATACAGCAGAGAATCCAAAATCTGAATGGTCAGATAAGGATAAGGAGAATGTTCTTAAAGATGCTAAAGTGAGAAACATATTATTCAACAGTCTTGATTCTGTTCTCACTAACTATGTTCTCTCTTGTAAAACTGCTAAGGATATATGGGATAATCTTAAGGTTCACTGTGAAGGAACTAAGCCTGTCAGGAAGAATATGAGGACATTACTTATACAATAGTATGAGTACTTTGAATCCAAGTCTGGTGAGTCACTTACTGATACCTTTGATAGGTTTACAAAACTCATCAATGAGATGGCCATGCATGGTAAATATTATGACTTGGAGGATATGAATACAAAGTTCATGAAAGCTTTGCCTGATTTCTACAATGAGAAGATATCTGCGATTGAGGAAGCTAATGATCTGGATGAGATTTCATTAGAGGCAGTATATGGAAAATTGAGAGCTTATGAACTTGACAAGCAGCAGAAAAAGAGCAGGAGTGAAGGAAAGATGAAGACTATTGCACTTACTGCTCAATCTGAAGTAAAGAAGCTTCCTGAAGAACAGCATGAAGAGATTGCTGTAAAGAATTCAAGGAAGAAGAAAAGCAAAGAAAGTTCTGAGTCAGAGACTACTGATATGGACTCTGACAACAATGATTCTGAATCTGAGATGCAGGAACTCTTTGCTATGTTTGCTAAAGCTTTCAAGAAATGCAGATTTAACAGGAGAAGATTTAGCAAAGGACCTTTTCAAAAGAAGGAGGAGAAGAAGAGTGACAAAGGCAAAAGTACAATTGTCAAGCTTGATAAGGCCAAGATCAAGTGCTTTAACTGCAGCGAGCTTGGACACTTTTCTAGTGAGTGTAAGAAGCCCAGGAATTCAGGAAAGGGTAATGCACTTATGGTCACACAGAAGGATTGGGCTGATTCCAGTGATTCTGAAGATGAATTGGATTATGACAACATTGCATTGATGGCAAATAGTTCAGACAAACCTGGATCTCCAAAGAAAACTTCTCCATCCTTTGTTAAGGTATCACTTCACTCTCTTGATTCATTTGATAGCTTAAATTCTGATGAAATTAGATCTATCCATGCTGAGTTTAAGAATCTTATGACTAATTTTAGAATTCTTACTTGTGAAAGAGATGAACTTAAGGTTAAGAATGATAAATTAGTTGATAGAAATAATTTTCTTGAATCTGAATTAATTCAAATGGAAGAATACAAGTTAAGTTCTGATAAAGCTAAGCATGATTATAGTGTTATTCTTGAGGCTTATGACTATGTCAGAAAAGAACTAGAAGAAGAGAGAGATGTGATTAAGACCATTAACAATTCCAGTAAAAAGACTATAGAAATCTTTGAAAGTGGAATTCGTGGTAAGGTTAATGGTTTAGGTTTTGATAAGGCTAGACAAGAAGGAAAAGTAGCTATTATCAATGATGATAGTAAGGTAGAAGCTAACACATCTAAATCTGAAGGTAAGAAAATTGTTTCTGAACCTAATCATGTTAAATTTGTTGATTCAAAAGGTACCCCTGTTGTACACAAAAGGATTAACAATAGTAATTCAGATGAGAAAGTGTTAGAGAAACCTAAGAATGTAAACATAGGGTTTCTTTCTAAGTCTCAGTTGAAACAGAGATTAGATGGTCTTTCAGAGTCTAGCAAGATCAAAAGAAATAGAAATGGAAAAGAAGGTATTAACAAAGAGAATAATTACAAGAATGTACCTGATGCACCTAGGAAGAAATGCTATAAGTGTGGAAATCATAATCATTTGGCCCTAGACTGTAATAAAAAACCTTCTTGGAAAACTGAGTCCAGATTCCCCAAGACTCAGACAATTCAATACCAACCACAAAAAGCTTGTTATCATTATGGTAGTTTACTTCATTCCATTTACATGTGTAGAGAATATCATGAACTGTATTATGACTATTATTCCTTGAAATCTGAAACTCCTAGTCACAAACAGTTTGTGAAATTAGAGTCTAAAGTTGACTCTACAACAGGTAAATTAAAAGCAAAATCTTCAAAGCCTGTCGTTTCTAAATCTAGTAAGAAAGGATCCAATCAAAGTTGGGTCCTAAAAAATTCTAACTAGTTACTTTTTGTTTGCAGGGCACAGGAAAAAAGCATTCAATTATCTTGGACAGTGGATGCTCTGGACATATGACTGGAAAGAAGTCCCTGCTTACAAAGTTTGAGAGGAAAGCTGGCCCAGTAATATCTTTTGGAGATGGCAACAAAGGAGAAACTCTGGGATATGGCTCAATTGTTTTGGGGAATGTCATCATAGAAAATGTAGCACTGGTTGAAGGCTTGAAACATACTCTTTTAAGCATAAGTCAACTGGGTGATAAAGGTTACAAATCAATCTTTGACAGAGAAGGATGCAAAATCTTGAATATGCAGAATGGAGACATTGTTCTAACTGGTCAAAGACATGGTAACATATATGAAGCCAGCTTAAGTGATACATCTAAAGAAATTGTTAGATGTCTCTACAGCAAAGCAACAAGTGATGAAAGCTGGAATTGGCACAAGAAGCTCTCACATCTTAATTTCAAGAAGCTTAATCAACTTGTTAAGCACAATTTGGTGAGAGGCCTACCTCAGGCAAATTTTGTGCAAGATGGACTTTGTGATGCATGTCAGCTTGGAAAGCAAAGAAGAACCACTTTCAAGAGCAAAACTGAAAATTCAATTACTGAACCATTTCACATGCTACATCTTGATCTGTTTGGTCCAGTAAACATTATGTCTATCAGCAAGAAAAGATATGCTCTAGTAATAGTGGATGATTTCACAAGGTTCACATGGGTGTTCTTTCTACACAAGAAGGATGAAGCTCCTCAGCAAATCATTGAACTTATCAAGAATATTCATAATAACTCTGAGTACAAAGTCAAAGTACTTAGAAGTGACAATGGTACAGAATTCAAGAATTCTACGATGGAGGGGTTTTATGCAGACAATGGAATCACTCAACAGTTTTCTGCACCTGGTACACCTCAACAGAATGGTGTAGTGGAAAGAAAGAACAGGACTCTCATAGAGGCAGCAAGAACCATGCTTGCAGATGCAAAACTTCCAACCTATTTTTGGGCAGAAGCCATTAACACTGCATGTTTCACTCAAAATTGTACCTTGGTAAATAGTCATGGAAAAACTCCCTATGAGATGATCAAAGGAAAGAAACCAAGTGTGAAATACTTTCACATCTTTGGATGCAAATGCTATGTCCTAAAAGTTCATCCAGAACAACTTGGAAAATTTGAAGCCAAATCGGATGAAGCAATTTTTCTAGGATATTCATGTTGCATTTGATGATAAGAAATTTGGAATTCTGTAAACTGATGAAAGCCATGACAAATTGGAATTTGAAAATTTGAAGAATTCTGATATACTCTCCAGTGATGATGAAGGTTCTCCAGAAGGAATTTTTATTGCTTCTCAAAGGAATGCTACTGTTGAGGGGGAGAAAATAAATCAAAGAGAACACAGAGATCATCAGGAGCAGACTAGCCTTTCAGAGTCTATTCTATCAGGAATTGACGTTTCAGAGTCTACTCCATCAGGAACTGATCTTTCAGAGTCTACTGAGGAAATATCAGTAACTAGCAGCAATATGGAATCTAATGATTCTATTGATCAAAAGAGATTTTTTGAAGGTAGAGAGAATTCTTCTACAAGAGATACCACTAACTTAGGGGGAGAGACTAGTAGAGTTAATCTACCACCTGTTAGAAAATGGACAAAGGATCATACTGAAGATTTGATTATTGGTGATCCTAACAGTGGTGTTCGAACTAGAAGATCAATTCAAAATGAATGCTTGTACAGTTGCTTTCTCTCAAAGAATGAACC
Source organism: Kitagawia praeruptora (assembly GCA_037693485.1). NCBI lineage: Eukaryota > Viridiplantae > Streptophyta > Magnoliopsida > Apiales > Apiaceae > Kitagawia > Kitagawia praeruptora. The sequence continues at coordinate 146,600,803 of CM075353.1, forward strand.
TAAGAAGGTTGAAGAAGCCTTACAGGATCCTGATTGGGTAATTGCAATGCAGGAGGAGTTAAATGAGTTTGAGAGAAACAAAGTCTGGAAACTGGTACCAAGACCTAAAGATAGATCTATTGTTGGTGCAAGATGGGTTTTTAGAAACAAGCTAGATGAATCTGGTGTGATTGTAAGAAACAAAGCAAGACTGGTGGCTAAGGGTTATTCTCAGGAAGAAGGCATTGATTATGATGAGACCTTTGCACCTGTAGCAAGATTAGAAGCAATCAGAATGTTTCTTGCATTTGCAGCTCATTCAAAATTCAAGGTATACCAGATGGATGTAAAGAGTGCTTTTCTAAATGGCAAACTTGATGAGGAAGTGTATGTGGAACAGCCACCTGGATTTGTTGATCCAAAATTTCCAAATCATGTCTACAAACTTGACAAGGCACTCTATGGACTAAAGCAAGCACCAAGAGCATGGTATGAGACTTTGTCTAAATTTCTTCTTGAAAATGGCTTCACAAGAGGTACAATTGACAAAACTCTATTCTTTAGAAAGATAAAAGGTGAATTGCTTTTAGTTCAAGTTTATGTTGATGATATTATTTTTGGTTCTACTAATGAAAAGTTGTGTGCTAAGTTTAGCAAGCTTATGCAGTCTAAATATCAGATGAGCATGATGGGTAAATTAAATTATTTCTTAGGCTTGCAGGTCAAACAGACTGAGACTGGTATTTTCATTAATCAGTCAAAGTATATCAGAGATCTTTTAAGAAGGTTCGAATACACCCATGGCAACAGCCACTAAACTAGACTCTGATCCTAAGGGAAAGAGTGTGGATAATACTAGTTATAGAGGCATGATAGGCTCATTGTTGTATCTAACTGCAAGTAGGCCAGATATAATGTTTTCTACCTGTTTATGTGCTAGATTCCAAAGTGATCCTAAGGAATCTCATTTAATTGCTGTGAAGAGAATTTTTAGATATCTCAAAGGAACTCCAAATCTTGGTTTGTGGTATCCTAGAGAATCTGATTTCTTTCTAATTGGCTATTCAGACTCTGATTATGCAGGGTGTAAGATAGACAGGAAAAGCACTACAGGTACATGTCAATTTTTGGGAAACAGATTGATTTCTTGGGCAAGCAAGAAGCAACAATCTGTCTCAACCTCAACTGCAGAAGCTGAGTACATAGCAGCAGGCAGTTGTTGTGCACAGCTCCTTTGGATAAGAAATCAGTTGATGGATTATGGTATGACACTTAGTAATATTCCTATGTTTTGTGATAATACTAGTGCTATTAAAATTGCAGAAAATCCAGTTCAATATTCAAGGACTAAGCACATTGATGTCAGGTATCATTTTATTAGAGAACATATTGAGAATGGTACTCTGGAACTTCATTTTGTTCCTACTGACAAACAGCTTGCAGATATTCTAACTAAACCACTTGATGAGACTACATTCAGTAGATTAGTAAGTGAGTTAGGAATGTTAAATTTTTAGATCTTTAAACATCTGCAAATGTAGCAAGGTATGTTGTTTTTAGCTTATAGACTTGATATTCTTGTCAGGATCTATATTTGATTGTTAAATGCTTTAGCTATAACACTTTGCCTTGATAAATTTCAGTATGATAGACTTGTTAATAATCATCAGGATTAGATTTGTTATCAGGATGCTGACGTCATCAGTATTGTGTCAGTATCAGGATTATGAAAATTGTTTCAGATCCTGACGTTTACTTTGTGTAGTAATCTAATTATGTGATGTGTTAAGTCTATACCAGCAAGTTTTAATATTTGCATACTGATAATTTGTACATCATTCAATAATCAAAAGACAAGTAGATAACAAGAAATTGTATTTTCATTAATTGAAATCATTACATATATGGAAATGAAATACAACATCTTTTTGTCTAATTTCTACTGATAATTCTATACTTGTCTATTGATATGAATTCTGAGGTACAGGACAAGGAGCATCTCAAGAAATCCATCAGGGGATTTGAACAGCTTCGTCTGCTCTTGGATCCCTTGTCTGGGCGACTTGAATGAGAGTAGCTAACTTAAATGAATAGCATCTCCATCAAGATCAACCTCAGACTCTCGGCCAAATTCTTCATCCTCAAGTTTTGAGGAGGTTAGGGGAAGATTGTATCCAACAGATGGATGTTCTAGGAAAAACCTCTGGATATTATCGAAAACCAATCCATCCATGATTAGTTCGATGAGAAGAGTTGTCTTTTCAAAGAGATGATCAAGAACAGGATGTTCATCGACCATGAAAGATCTAAAGAATGGGTTTGAAGGAAATTTTGGTTTGAGAAGCATTGTTGAGAAGAAAAGAAATTGAAAGGTTTATGGAGAATGGCATAAAGCGTCTGTTTCTTTTAAAGAAAGACGTGAGAAGCTGAACAGTCATTTGGAAGTTTAATGAAGTCAGATGCTAATTATTGCGTGTGACTGTATTTCTTGTTTTCAAGAAATATTGAATATATCTAACCAATTGATTTTTGTTCAGATTAATTGTTTATTTCTTTTTCAGATAAAAGAAAAATGCCACGTGGAAACTCCATATTAAGTCTCTGGAATCAGGATGATATTGATCAGGATTTCATGTGTGACCATCAGGATTTGAAAATTATATTTTTAAATCACATTGCATTTTGTGACTATTTTGATGGGAGGTCAACAGGAAAAAGAAGCTGATCAGTATTGATGTTTATCTTGATAATACCCTGATTTATTTCATGAAAATCAATTTTGGATTTTATTTTCCAAAAATTGTGGGTAACCGCACTTTTCAGGGACTGACACTTGTCAATCTACGTGTCAACGTGGGATAGTGGTCTGAAAGATTTGTGAAATATATTTGTTTTGACACTCTAATCGTGTAATTGCTTTCTCTAATTTTACATTCTCTAAAGCAAAAACACTCTTGAGTTTTCAAAATCACTAATCCATTTCAAGAATTTTTCAAGTTCTTTTCAGATCAAAAATGGTAGCTCAAAGAAGATTACCTAAATTAGTAGCCTTCAAGTTTGGTGACTTCGATTTTATGACAAACAATCATGTAGCAGCTATCACCAACAAGGAAGGAGTGTCATCTGATTTTCATCCAATCATGGACTTTCTGGCAAATGGACCATTAAGTTATGCATTGACAGCATCTTCACAAATTAATCAAGCAGCTGTTACACAAGCTTGGGAGAATGCTGAGGTAATTGATTCTACTCAGAGTCAATCAGGTAAGATTGTTCTACATTTAGGACAAGACTCATTTCATATTACTGAATCTGTTGTTAATTCAGTACTTCACTTACCTGTTAGTTTGATTTATGAGAATGTACCATCTGATGATAATGTAAGAACTATGTTGTCTGAATTAGGTTATAGTGGACCTCTAGACAACATGAGCCAGTTGAATAGGTCTTTTCTTAGAAAGGAATGGTCTTTTTACTTTGATCAAATTGCTAAATGTTTTACTGGTAAATGTAGTTCTTTTCAGCAAATTACTTCTGTTACATCACATATTGCTTATAGTTTGCTTTATGACAGAGTAATTAACATTGGTCACATTATCTTAAGTCAGATGAGTATTAAACTTGGGTCAAGAGATCAAAACAGGAAAATGGTTTATTATCATAGATTTATGCAAATGTTTATTAATCATTTTATTCCTGATGTTGAAGCTAGATTTGGTAGGGAATATTGTGTTCCTTCTTATGAACAGCAAAAGAGAATTTTCTCTGACATTACAAAGAAGGACAATGAAAAGAATCTAGATGAAATACCTGCAATTCATTATCCACATCATTTTCAGGTAATTCTTAAAACTCATCTTCCTACTTTCTACAATTCTTCTTTCTTTTGTGGTGAAATGGCTCAGGAATCTCATTTGGAGGAGAACCCACCCGTGTCTACCCAAGTAGCCCAAAACATTATAGTCTCTGAAACAATTCAAGAACCAAATTTTGATCCACATCCTATTGTTTCAAAGAAATCAACCTCTGGTGTTTCTCAAAAGACATCAGTTGTAAGGAAGAGAAGATTTGTTGTGTCAAGTAGTAGTAATTCTAGTGAAGATGATGATGATTTAACTCTTGCTGAGAGAGCAGAATTGAAGGCTGCAATTCAACTTTCTTTGTTAGCACATAGAGATGAAAAACCTAGCCACAGCCAGGCTGCAGTCTCTCAAAAGGCTGTAGTTCTTAAAAAGGGAAAACAGTTACTGGATACTGTCTCTCAAAAGACTGTGTCTATTGAACAAAGATCTCATCCCAAGATCAATTCTGTGTCTACACCTCTTGAGTCTTCTAAGGATAAATCTTTTGCTCACTATACCAGGAGAACAAGGAGAAAGATTCAATTGTCACCTACACACACAGAGTCTAGTCCAACTAACATTATGCAGGTTTCTACACATCAAGCTACATCTATGTCAGTATTTGACAAGAGAGATCTGGATATTGATTCTTCATGGGAAACTACATTATCATACAGACTGGCTATGGGACTAATTTCTCTCAAAGTGAAGTTGTCAAGGCCTGTTCTAGATTTTTTGGTTGAAAGAGTACCAAAACTTTTATTTCCAGATGAATATGGACTTCTACATCAAAGACTTGACTTAATGAAGATGTATTTCTATGTATCTGTCAGAAGACAATTAGTCAAGAAATTTGGACTCTCGAAGCATGTTGCACTTCAATCACTTCATGCATATTTATTTGACAAGGATGTTATTATTGAAGATGCTTCAGCTCAAGGTGAACAACTGGAGGAAGTAGATAGAGAGAAGCAATCAACAGAAGATACTATTGCACCAGTGGTGAATAGTAGGAAAGATCAGATCACAGTCACTGTAACACAAGAACCATCTAGTCAGAGGTTGGATGACTCAGGAGCTGTGATAGCTGATGTTGAAAGGTCTTCTGTGATGACTGAGAATGCAAGTGAGATACCCTATGATATGGGAGGAATGACTTTGGTTGATTTTTCTGAAGATCAAACAAATTTTGTTCAGTCAGAGTCTATCCACCTTGAGGGTGTGTCTCAGCAAACAACACTTAAAGACGGTGATGTACTAACTATGGTGTCTAATGAAGTATTACTGAAGACATCAGAGTCTAGTAAAAAACCTGAAAGTGGTATACTGGAGCCTGTAGTCTCTGGAAGGAAAGAAGATGATTGTAAGGGTTCAGAGACTATAGCAGCTCACTCCTTGGAGAAAACCTCAAGATACATGCAATATGAGGAACCCTCTCTCCATGTGAGTTCAGATATGAAAACTCCTTCTAGCCCCTATTTTTCTGTAGGTCATGAGAGCACTTATCCAAATTTGAGTGATACACTTGAAAAGATGGACTTAGATCCACAAACTGAGAGGCTGGCTCCTGACCAGGCAAAAGGTGAGGTAGAAAGAGAGTTGACTTTAGTAAGTCAAAGTGAGAATGAGGGTATGGATGATCAACTCCATAGTGAGGGAGAGAAAATTAGGAAACCATCATTTGATTTCTGGGATCAGGTTTTTCCTGAATCTTGGTCTGAAAATTTGGGTATGGATGCTGGTACTTATTCATTCATCAAAATGTATCAGAAGAATGACCTAGCACATCACAATGCAAAGCCAGAAGTTAAAGCTCAGAAGCAAAAGGAGAGGCTTGCAGGAATCATTAACAGAAGAGGTGCAAGGATAAAGCAATCTCTTGATACATATGTACCAGATGAAGTTCCTAATGATCCTAGTGTTCCTTTGTATGTACTTCCAATATCAGCTAGAATTGAGACATCTACAGTCTCTGATCACTCTAAGGAGGAGTCAGGATTTGAAGATGTTAGTACACAGAATACTGGTGAAGGAGATGATGATCATGTTTCAGTTACAGATCAGAAAGATGAAGATGTTGATCCTTCTAATCAGGTTTTATTACTTGAATATCATACAACTCAAGCAACTTCTTCTACAAGACTTGAAGATACAGTTCTTTCTGATTCTGATTCTGAAGATATTAGAAGCACTTCCAACATTGAAGTTCATTCTGATGTTTTGAAAGATATTCAGAATTCTCAAATTGCTATGCAAACAAGACTTCAATCATTAAAGATAACCAAGTCACAATTATGGAAAATCAAGCAGTTCTGATGAATATCATTTGTTCTGTTTCTGAGTCTCTTGGAATTAATGTTGCTGATGTCAAAAAGGGGGAGATAAAGATAATTCAAAGACAACAACAACAACACCACCAGACTGGGGGAGATAAAGCTGGGGGAGATAAAGAGCAGACAAAGGGAAATAAAAAGAAGAACTAGGAGTGACAGTGGTGAATCTCAGCTAGGAAGTGGTAAAGGAAGAGCAGCATTAATAGTTAAAATTCTTTCTTCTAAGTACTAGATAAACGTCTACATCTGGGAAGGAGGTACTTAACTTCATAATTCTACATTTATAAATTCTATTCTGGTTGTATTGTTATATGTTTTGACATCCACAACTTAGATTTATGCTTCAGATTTTAAAGCATAAATAGGGGGAGATTGTTAGGAATAATTCATAAGTTGTGATGTTAAGAATAGAATTTACGCATTATACTTCTTGTAATCCTGATCTTATAAAGGATTTAGCACTATATATAGGATTTATGTGTAAGACAGTTATCTGTACAGTTTAGTCAGGAATGAACAGTGTATCGGAGACTACATGTCAGGAGCAAAGAGCAAATCCTGATGACGGTCTAATACTGATGATGATCAGATACTGATGCAAGATGAAATCCTGGTATCAATCGTGTTACTGATGATGTCATTATGGATGCTACAATAACTGGCAAGTGCTATAAAACAGGATCGTTGTTTGAAGAACAAGCAAGAAGATATTATGAAGGAAAGAGTTTTCTATTGATGGAAACTATCGACTAGAAGGCAGAACATTGTCATGTATAGATTATATCTTTCTGTTAGTAGTTGATAGGTAGCATTATAAATACTCTCTCTATATCATTGTAAAAAGTGTTCATAAGGTTTGTAATCGTGAGTATACGAGAGTACAAACAGAGAGAGAGATTTGTATTGTCAGCAGCTGCTAAAGGTATTGTACACCTTTGGTAGAGTTTGTATTTGATCTTATTAATACAAACAGAGTTTGATTCATTCATTTATTCTTGTTCATATAATCAAGCAAAAATCAGACATGATTATATAACTTGTATTCAACCCCCCCCCCCTTCTACAAGTTATTCGAGTTAACAGATAATATTGCCTTTTTCATTTAAAGACATTTATTTTTAATTAAAGATATTACCCTTTATAATACCTAAAATAGCGTATCTTCCCGTCATTAATATTTCTTTTCTAATAAAACATATTACCTTTTAATTTAAAACAAAATCTTCTAATCATTAAGGATAATTAGCTTATTGCCTTTTTCATTTAAAAGACACATCACCTTTTAATTTAAAACAAAATCTTTTAATCATTAACGATAATTATTTTATTGCCTTCTTCATTTAAAAGGCGTTTACTTTTTTTAATAAATATATCGTATATCTATATTATATTATTATAATCAAATTGGAGTTCTTTTGTAATTTGTAGTTTGGTTAACCAAACTATTCATAACCATTGAATCTTCAATTCAAGTAGATCATGACCGTTAGATATTACAATACTAAAAGTTGTTATATACAGAGGTCTATGGTTCGATTCCCGCCAACAACATATTAATTTATATTTTTTTTGAAATTATTATATACAAAGATTTAAGGTTCACATTCATTCAATAACATATTAAAATTAATATTTATAATATCATATTACACTATAAATAAATTATAAAAAATTAAAAGTAGCCCGTGCTTTGCACGGGCTATAAGCTAGTTATACTATTATAAGCGAAACAGGTTATATTTGGTTGTCAATTTGGTATACTTTTTTTGGTACACTCAATAACAACCGTTAAATTTTAAAATAAATAAACGAGAACTGTTGGATGTAATGCTAGAAGAATATTTTTTTTCTAATATTTGAAATACTCTTATAGGTTTCAAGTTTGAATCTCACCAACCATATATATATATATATATATATATATATATATATATATATATATGTGTGTGTGTGTGTATATATATATGCCTTTGCTCCATACAGAACACTCTTATATAACAAACAATAAAGAACAAAGAACACCTTAGATCTATTAGATCCTTTGGCCCCGCCAGGGGCACCCAATACAAAAAGTTGTTATTTTTTTACCCTCTATCAAGCCAGCAAAAAAAAAATTAAAAATTTTACTTTTCATGATGTCATGATGGCGTCATCGTCATGAACAGTAACTTTTTTTTTTTTTTTGAGATGATAGATGGATAGAGGGTAAAAAAATAAGAACTTTTTGTATTGGGTGGCCTCGCCAGGGGCAATGGATCTATTAGATATGAGGTGTTCTTTATTGTTTGTTATATAAGGTGTTTGCTATGGAGTCCAACCCTATATATATATATATATATATATAATTTTATAAACTACTCTCACGAGTTTAAGATTCAATTTCCGTTAACAACATATTATTAATTATTAAAATACTATAAAAAACCCCAAATGTAAACTATTTAACCCCAATAATTTCTCTCTGTTTTCTCTCCTATAACTACATCTAGCCGCCTCCCTTCTTCCCCTCCGACGGTGGCTTCTCCACCGGTCGGAGGACTTTAGATTCATTTCTTTCTTTTGGAGGATACTCTTTTCCCCAATTGAGGGTTTTTAATGAGGTCCTCCTTTACCTAATCCTCACCCAAATTTTGGAGATTCCGGTTTCGTTTCCGGTTATCTCTTTGGGGTGGCTCTATCTTTTTCTAGAATAAAATTGCAGGTTCATTCAAGATCTTGGTTTTTATCTAGCTGCGTGAAGAAATCAAACAGCCTGGTGCGACTTGCTGCGAATGGATGTATCTCAGACGAGCGGAGCACCGTAAGGTGGTGGTGTGCTAGGTGCAGTGGGTCTCGAATAGTGGTTGGGAGCCGCCCATTTTCCGATCAGGTTTTGATGTTTTCAAGGCCTGGTCGGCTTAGGATTAGGGATGGCCTGCTGTTTTAATGTCACCATTTGAGGTGCTCCTGCGAGCTTGATGATGGGTCCTTATGAGGCAATTATCGTAGCCACCTGAGGTGTTTTCTTCGTTGGCTTCTGTGTTATTCCAGGGGTCTGGTTTTGGTGGATTATGGAGCTACTTTGCTTTTCGGTGGTTCGCGAACAAGGTAGCAAGGGAGGCTGATGCCAGCCTGGTTTGAGTCTATTGGCGACGCTTTGTTGTTCTCCTTTTCGAATTATTCCTTGAAGGTTCTTTCTCTGAGCATCATCATCTATTCCTTATCTGTCGCGACGACGTGCCGCCTTGCGACGGTGCGTACAGTGAGTGTTCTTGTTGGTTTTACTCTAGTGGCGGAGAATACAAAGCTTTTAATAATTGTGATTGTTATTAGTTTTTTGTTTTTCGAAGCCATGGGAATGCAATTGTTTGAATGATTTAATTTGGGGAATCGATTTTAGCTAACCACAAGATGTTACTGGTTGGTTGCTGGTCCTTTCTACATGATCTTACCACTCAAGATCTCATTTTTCCGTTATGGTTCAACTGTTGCTCTTGCCGTGGTCAATGGTCTGGGATGCGTGGCATCACACGCGCTGTCAGGTGCTTTGGTCTCCTGGAAATCATGTCAAGTGGTGGTGGTGTTTTCTATGAGCCATTGCATCGAGCTCCTAGAAAGCAAGTCAAGTGATGGTGTTTGTTTTCTTAGGGATAGTGGCTGTTATTTTATTCCAGAGGTCCCATACTACCATGTCCTGTAGTAGCAGTGGTACCATACTTCCATGTCTTGTAATAGCTTTTTGGCTCATTTTAATATGAATCTCGCTTATCAAAAAAAAATTATTAAAATACTATCGTTAAAAATATTATCAAACATGTATTATAATAATTTATTATCTTCTATAATTTATTTTCTAGTAATTAAAAAATATATATATGAAAATATGGATAATAAAACAAAAGTATTAAAAAAAACATCTGTGCATCACACGAGTAATAAGCTATATAGTAAAAAATTACACACAATCTGGAAAATACTTACAATGTAGAAAATTTTGTATAAAAATCGAAAAAAGGTCTACATGATTAGATAAATAAACTATATACGTATGTATTTTAAAGTAATAATTCAAAATAAATAATTTTAATAATATTAATATATAGGAATACGAGATTTATAAAGTTAAAAAATAATTTTAATAATAAAAATGTATATACAACTTAAAACTTTAATAATAAAATATAATTAAAAAGTTTACAAACGACCGTACATGTTATAGGCTAGTATACATTACAAGTGAATATCTATTTAAATAAGTTCCAAGAAAGAACGAGAATTGAATCCAAAAACTGGGATGACGGCTGGAAGCTGACTATTCCAAATTAATTAAGATAAGTTATTGACACTTGAACTTGTATTAATTATTTAAATTGGCAAATGGCCATTGCATAAATAACCAGATGAACTCGATAATAAAGTCTAAATTTGCCCACACAAATCTCCCAGCCACCAACTATTCCTAGAATTGGTAAATGCCATCCATTTTAACCTCAGTTTTATATAGTTTTCTGTCACCATACCATTCTTACAGCCTGGTACACATAAACTCATACATTGATATAATCAATTTACATAACCACTCGATATATATTTGTACAAGTTTAAGCAATGGCCAGTTTAAATCACCGAGGATTAGCTCTCTTTTGCCTGGTCACAATTTTGGTTTCCGCAATGTCAATGCGACAGATTAATGCCTCGATTTTTGATAAGTTTACGACAAGTGCTCATGGCAACCAGAAGGATGAAGATCCTGATGATGATAACAATGGCCGTGGAGTTGGAGACTTTGAAGAACAGAAAGGAAAATTAGGAGGAAATTTGCGTGTTATTGGACATTGATGCTTCCTCCTATTAATCCACTTTCTGGGTTAAATGTTAGTAATAAGACATTAATATATACATGAGAATTTTTTTTTTCTTATTTATCAGCTTTACGAATATTGTATCAAATTTTCTTGTTATATAGGAGTATGTAATTTATTTAATTTTTATCAACTGTGATGCATGCATGTCAATTGTTGTTTTGCAGTTTTGATTCAAAGCTATTCCCTATTACCCTAAGTTAATACTAATTTGAATCAAATGATATTGATAAATAAGTCGATCAACCTATAAGTTATTAGTTAATACCCTAAGCTTTTGGACGGATTTCAATTTGTTCATACTTAATATAAGTAGTGTTGCAGGTTTTATATATTTCATCATGAATCATCAAGATACTATGCAACTGCTAAGAACAAGTCCAATGCAATGCTATTTTTGGTGTTATTGCTATATTATAGCACCAAGTGCTAAAAAACTCATTTTCCTTGGTGCTATTGTTATATTATGCATCATTGGTATTAAATTTGAAAACAAGCATGCATTTATGCATCCATGTCACATCATCATTTAACTAGAATTAGATGAGTTTGTTGAAAATATTAAATAGAAGTTAAAAGAGTTAGGTAAAAGTTAAAAGAATTTATTAAATTTGAAAATAGTTATAGAACTAGCTTTGTAAGGTGAGTTTTATTTTAGCATCAAAAATCACTTTTTTGTTCTATATTATATCAATAACAATTTAACATTTAGCATTGGACTTGCTCTAAGGAGAAAAATATTAGTTGTAAATTGTAATTGAAATTTGCATGACTAAACTTTTAAACAAGGGAATTTATAATTTTTTCTCTCTTGTTTTACTGAAGTTATAATTGTACTTGTTTAACTGTAAGATGTAATCAAAAATTTACTTTTTAACCTATGTAATCAAAAATTGAACGTCTAGATTTATTAATTATATATAATATATATATACACAAAAATTTTACAATATACACGTTGAACGAATTTCTTTAATATTTTTCAGTTTTCTTAATCAAACTTTATAATTGTTTTTCTATTCTTTCATATTTATTTAACATCATGTAATTTTTCAACATGATTTTATATATAGACAATATCTTGAGATTTATGATGAATGAAATAAAAACTTTGTGTTCATTTTTTTGTTAATGTGTCCGTATTTGTGTACGTAAAAGTTAACGACAAATGTTGAATATGAATGTTAATAATAAAAAGTTTACAAGAATTTATATGAAATTATAAGATGTATTTAATATATACTCTTCCCACCCATGTTTTTTTAATCAACTCAAAAAATTCATATCATTTCAATAAATATTTTATTTATTTTGTTTGTTTGTTTTATTTCATGATCAACCTTTTCATGTTACATTTATAATAATATAATGTATAAGAGAAAAGTTGTACGGCGATCATCATTTTATTATAAATCATATATGTTCCGTATTCAAAACATTATAAGACTTACTATTTTGCAACGTGTTATATGAAAATCACTATTTCGTTGAAAATCTTCAAAATTATGTATATTCCGCAAGTAAAATATGTATGTTTTGCAAAATTCTACAACAGAAACAACAATTCGTTTTGCAATATTTTGTTAGCAAAACATGCATGAGTGACAGAGTTATATACATTTAACATATTTTGTAAAATATTTTCAAAAAAAAAAAACATATTTTGTAAAATAACTCATTTACAATGTTTAGCTCGCAGAACATATATAATCTTCAAGATTTTCGATGAAATATCGGTCTACATTGAACCTAAATATGCATATGATTATCAATTATTTCATAAATATTTTATCTGTTAATTAAATTTATGAATTTATTTTACGATTAATCAAACCAATCTTACAAATAAGTTTTAAATTTTATTGTAAGAAAAATTAAAAATATCATATAACTAATGATAATTAAGTGGATTTTATATCCACTTGGATCGTTCCGTATCGGCTTAAATTGATTCACTTGGCCTCAAGTTTGTTGTAGTTTTGATGTGTTTTGTTTAAGTGTGCAGGTTTGCAAGAATATCGATTAGGGTCGATATTTTCGTCAATTTTGGAGTTGAGTTCAAGCATAGGAATGAGGAATGGAGTCTTGTCTTAAGCCAACATGAAGGTTTGAAGTCAAGAGAATTTAATACGGAAGCAAATGCAAAAGAAACGGGAGAAAACGAAGCGAAAACGAAGAAATAAGAGCAGAAAAGCAACTTGGCAGAATTCTATTGAGCAGACTCCGCCCTCTACTAGGCAGTCTGCGCCCTAAATCACCAGAAACAGAACCTAGATGCGCAGGGTGCGCCCTAAATCGTTGGAAATTTTGGAAACTCCTGATTTTTAGCCCTAATTCGATATTAAATTGTATTTTAGGTAGTTACTTCGAATTATAATTGTATTATAGGGTATTTTCTTGATGGGCAAGACTTCTAGGGCCTATTTAAACACTTTGTATCATTATAATTTGTATCATTACTTAGAATTACATATCATAACTTAGAATTGCAAGGGAGAAAAGGGGAGAAAGATTCAACGCTCGTGACAAGCAACGGATCTAGATCTACTTCATCTTTTGTATTCTTTTCTTAGGCGCTACTTTGGATTATAGATTTGTTTTTCTCAACTCTTTGTTTTATTAATATTATTACTTTCATTCATACTTTGTTTAATATCATGTTTTCTTCAAATCTCATGGTGACGAACGGTTCAATTATGAGCTAATCGTTGTCATGGAATTCTAACGGATTTATCTATGTAGCTTAGTAATTTGATTGCTTTAAAGATTTATGTGTGGAAAATTCTTGATATCCTCGTATGGTCATGCTTCATGTGTTTAGATGCGTAGCTAACATCTAATTTGTTAATCTCTTGTGAAACGAGAGTGGATCTTGAAATTTAGAACTTGTCATGCTAACATAGGATAGGTTGATGTTTTAACATCATGATTTATAGCGTAAATAGAGATATTATGCTGTCCTATGTGATCTTAATAGACAACTTGTTCTTCAACCGTTATGTTTTCAAATCTTATAGAGATATAGGGTCTAAGCATAATTGGTGTCTACTCATCTTCTATCTCTTTTGTGGATGTATGTTTAGTTTGGTATTCATATACTAAGAAGTAGCGTATACTTGTTTCGTGTTGTCTGATCAGATATCAACCATCACGTGCATTGATTAAATGCATCAACTCTAAGTGAAGTATTTAATGAAGTTAGGATCCCATGTTTATTCTCATATAAGTAAATCAGTTTAAATCTAATTAGTTAATTAATTCTTAGTTTAATAATTTGCATCTTAGTTTAATTTAGATAATAAAAAAACCCCAAATTGTTATTTGTCTTAACAGTGAATTAAAACCATACATTGTTGCATAACGATTTTTTAAATAAACATAATAAGATACTTCCTCCATCCCTCTAATTTGTTTACAAATGAGTTGGGCACAGAGATTAATAAAAAGTGTAAATTAGTGGAGAAAAGTGCAAAAGTGAGTAAAGTGGTGGGACCAATCAATATTTTATATAATAAAGTGAGTTTAGTGGAACAGAGTAGTGGGTGTAATTACTTTTTATATTATAAAATTTAACTATTTTGGAATGTAAAAAATAGAGAGGGGCATCTCGGAAAAAAGTGTAAAGAAATGAGAGGGACGATGAAGTAAAATTTTTGAAAATTTGATATCTATTCAAATTCAACACGATCTTCTAATTTTGATGTATCATAAATACGTAATTGCATTCAAAAATTCTACAAGTCAATTTGTCATTTTTCGATTTTGGATTGAGTGACGTTTGAAATAGATGTGTATAGATAGAAAAGTGGAATTATTATGTGTTTGGGATATCTTAATTTTTTTATTGTTTTTCAGTTTGAGATTGGATGATTTGTTTTAAAGCGATCAAATACAGTTCAGAGGAATCATTTTGTGTATGTAGAATAATAAACTTATTTTGGCAGTTTTCGGTTGTGAGATTGAACTACTTTTCTAAATAATCCGATGTAGATCAAAACAGATGAGTTATCTCGTGTATAGAGTTTCCAGGTTACACGAATCGTAATTATTTGAACAAGAATTATGATTGCATGAGAGTAATAATGTGAATGAAACTTTATTCGAATTAATATCGTGTTGAGTCATTGAATTATTGTGCTGAGTCATTGAACCAAAATCAAAACGAATAAATTGTCATTTATGACAATGAAGTTTATTTTATTTTATTTTGAAAGATGAGATTGTTGTGACTAAATGCTAATACCAAATCTATGATCAAATGGGGGGATAAGGATGTATGGGTTGTATCCCTTTACCACAACGTATTAGTTGTAAGTATTTGTTTTTCAAGATGGAACATTAATAATAAACGCATTGCATACAAATACAAAATTTTATTTTAATATATTTATATGATTAATGTAACACCATAGTGCATATTGGACACTTAATTGTGTATATTGCTAAAAAAAATTATACATTACAAACATTAAATTGAATATATAACATATTATATATTTAGATTGGTCTACAACTCTGAAAAGGATTATAGTGCTACTCAAATATAAATTTATTTAGGGTAAAGAGTTTCTACCTGACACTGTAGGAAATTTTTCTACAGTGTCGCCTTAAAATCACGATTTTGCTGCACATATGATATGCAAACTGATCGTTGAGAGATGGAGAAAAATACAGTGAAGTCAGATTTCAAAAAGAAATTCACTAATTGACGGAAAAAATCAAATTAAAAATGGAGGAAATTAAGTGGGATTGTGTGTGCGAGGGTGTATTCAATTTGTGTGTGGTGCCCCTAGCGGGGCCATTAGATTAGATTAATCTATGGCCCAGATTTAATTTAAGGCGATACTGTAGAAAAGTTTCCTACAGTGTCAGGTAGAAACTCTTTTTCCATTTATTTAATACATATTATAATAACACTGTAAATTTATGTAACAAAACATTATGGATCCTTGTTCATCGTCTCTTGATTTGAGATGGACTTTGCAATACCATAACGACAATTGGGCATTTTGTAACCTCTCCTTCCCATGCCACCTCCTCGCCCGCCCCACCCATGTCTGTATGTACCGTGGTTGTTATAATAAGCATCGTGGTGGTGATGGTGACGATGATGCTGGTGATAACTTCCATTATCCCATCTATGGTTATAACCTCCGTAATATCGCATATAATCACGTTCGTAGCCTCTTATCCGAAGAGGCCATTCGGTGGCTACACAAATGCAAAAAAATATGTAAGATGTATAGTTTATATATAATATTATGCAATAAGAATAAATATGATTTCTTATTAGTTCGATTTAATCTAATTTTGGGATCGTGCGAGTTTCCATATAATTGTGTGTGCACATACCTAAAAGTTCATGCGTTGTTGATTCGGGAGTTTCTGCAAGTGAGTAATTCCAGAGAATTGCCAATAACCACATGACTATTACATTTTCGAATTTCATAGTTAATAAATTTCTTACAAACTAACTTAATTATTTGAAAGGCCGTGAAGATTTGGATGGAAGAACTGAAGATTGTATGTATGAATTTATGAATTCACTTTAGTTTACATCTATTTATAGTGTTGTCTTGGAAGTTTAAGAGATAAAATATTAATCGGATATACATGATATATCTATAAGCATCAAGAGTGTCCTGCTTGGTAAGTTTCATAGATTTAGATTTTACATATCCATCATTTATTTACATATAAATTTTGTTCAAAACGTTCAGTCAGTTCATATGTATGAAAGTGTTTTATACATAAAACGTCTCATTCTAGATAATGCAAGAACTTATATATATAGTTGATAAAGTTGTCATAATTTATTTTAAAGTAATACATTAACATAAAGATTTTTTTTCTAATTTTTTTCTTAACTTTCAATACCTAGATATATTAATAAAGGGGGCTGTTCTATGGCACCACAAATTTGACACAGGTATTGACACAACTTGCCAGTCGTTGGATTATATTACTTTTGAAGGTCAGGATACAGGCATACAACCATATTAAATAACGTAATTGATTGTTCTTTCTCCTCTTACTTACTCATTTAAAACTGTCTCTTTTCTTCCCCTCTCTCATGTAAGTCTGATTAAATACATTTTCTAAGAATGTATAATTTATAATATTACAATCTATTTTTTTCAACAAAATATAAAACTAACTTAAATTTGTATGTGAAAGTTTTACAAAATTTATTACTTTTTGGATAAATAAGAAACGAGGTTATATAAAACTTATTGTTGTGAAACGAAACAAATATATTACCATGAAAGAGTTTTTAAATCAATTAAAATATATATTATTTTGAGATGTACAATATGAGTATAAACTTTTCTCTTTTATTTATATTATTTATGGATAAGATTATACGTGTTATTTAATTATATTAAATTAATTATAAAATTTAAATAAATAAATATAAATCTTTTAAATGTAATTACATTTTATATTTACTATTTTTAATAAGATCAGAGTAATTTACTAACTTAGAATGAATTTATATTATATCGAATTTCTTGATACTGAATCAAAATTGAGTAAGAAATGTAAGTTAAGAGAAAGATTTTATTTTAGTTTATAGAAGAGAATGAAATTTAAAATTACAAAGAATACATCAAAAAAATAATTATTCTATAAATAAAAATGCATGGAGGGAAGAGAAAGAATACAAAGGTGAAAGATTTAAACTACGAGGCGCCAGATCAGATCAGAATATGAGGGAGAGGAGAGAGAATGATTTAATATTTAAAGCAAGGAAATCCTAACCTTTAAAATAAAGAGTTTATTGCACTTTGTAACCCTTAAGTATGTGCTAGAGGCACATAGGTACCATTATTTTTTTTTGTGGCAGTTAACCATCGCTACTTAGTTTTTTCTTTCGCTTTGCACCTATTCCGTCCATTGGTCTGTTAACGTTAAAAAAATTAAGGGTAAGCTGGTAATTTTACTACTTGGTTTAACTAAAAAAAAAAAAGACATCCAATAATACATTACAACCATCCCAATTTTATTTCCCTCCCTCCCCAATTTTTTTCCCCCATTCTACAAAGCCCTAATTAATCGTACGCAACGATAATTCTTCACATCGGTTCATCGCAACAATCAAGTGGTTTTATAGTTCTGTAGTTCTTTATCGCAGCAATATGAGAGGTCGTCTTCGAGTAGCAAAAGAAGCCCCTCCTACAGATGTATCTTCTGATCATATCCCTCACATCAGTTTTAAAGTTCCTGAATATGGAGGCAAGTTATCTTCATTTTATACTTTATTTGTTTGAAATGTATTGTATTTTGCATGCATGTGGTGGTTGTTATGATCGATTGATTATATACTTGTTTAGAGTAGTGGTCCCTATATGTTTGCCACTTTATAGTTATTGCTTATCTAGTAGGGCAGATGTAGTATATTTAAAAGAATTCATGTTACCTTGAATGTTGTTTTTGTGGCCTAAAAATATCATTGTGGATGATTTTATAGTTATTTGCTTCCATATTGTAAAAATGATTTTGTTGTGAATTTACGAATTTTAATTACAACATTGTGGTATTATTTGTAGAGGATTCAACATATTTTACAATCAAATTGTATCATGGTGGAAATTTCAATGAATCCTGTACGGAGTATGTTGGCGGCAAGGTAGATTATTTTGACATGTGTTGTGTAGTAAACATGAAACTGGAAGAGATTTGTGCAATGATTGGTGAGTTAGGTTTGACACTAGCAGATACAGAGTTGTATTTTTTAATCCCAGGAAATGAACTGGCAGATGGCTTATATCCACTAGAAAATGAGCAAGACCTTAAACATAGATAAATGACATTAAATCACGAAAATTCAGAAAAGTCCGTGTGAGGATGAAACGCATTTTAAAGATGCGTATCAGATGGAACGCATATTTATAGCATTTATACTGTAAATTGTGCGGCTTGCATATTTACAACATATAGATGACATGCATTACCATATCATAGAAAAAAAAAAATTCAGATAATACGCATTTTTAGAAAACATATCCAATGTGGTAAGAGAGGCCAATGTTTTGAAATGTGGTATCATGGGCCAACCTTACTCAAAATATGGTGAGCGCCTTCACCCATGATAAAATTGCTTCCTTTTGTGGTAATTTCATATGGCTGGGACCTGTATATTATTATGACTATAAACTATGTATTATATGTATTTTAAAATTTGAAAATATGCATTAAGTTATTTTACAGTAAATTTTAGATCGTTAGGTTTGTAAATACCTTTATTCTGATTGTGTAGATAAAAACGAACATTGTGACTAACTGAGCGGCATGGGTTATTGGTATGCAGCCCTAAGTTATCCCCATGCCTCCCCTGCGTAGAATAAGAATCATGCAAGGCACCACTGTCCTTGTAGAATCTTACTAGTAGTTGTGCCGATTTGCAGATTTATTAAAACAAAAATGATAAAGGAGAAAAGGAAAGTTTCATAATTAGTTGGATCAATCACATTATATTCTACTAGTGAGCCCATGCATTTGCAGTGGTACCTCAAAAGGTCATAAGTATGATGCGCCACTCACAAACCCATAACCATATCTGGTTTGATTCAGATTAACTCTATAACCAATCCTCAGCAGCATAGATTTGTCCCAGTTTATTCACTCTCTGTATTCATCTAAAGAGGAATTATTCATTCACCCTATAATATTAGCCTAAATCAATTTTCTCCCGTTTAATAGTCAATCCTTTATCTTTTGTTTACTCCAGCTAAATTTCCATTCAGGTATTCATGAGAACAGTCCAGGAGAACAAATCAGGTATGCATTAAACTAATTTGTATATTCTCTGGAGCTAGCACCTGCCATGAGAACAGTCCATTCATTTATTGATACACTTGGACTCAGTCTCATAGTCGGTTATCAAAGAATATCACTGTGGCTTTTAGGTGAAGAAGAAATGAAGGCGTAAGAACATGCTACTATTTGCTTATTTGGGTCTGCATGGAAGGCAAAGAGAACCCATTTTTAGGACCTAAAGGACCTGAAATGGTATTTTCATCAACAACCAAGACCATTTCTTTTTTTATTTTTTGATTACAGATAGATATAATGTGTACCAGACTAGAGACAGAAGGGGTAAAATTTGTTTTAAGAGTTTAATTTTGTATTAATTTGCAAATGATAAAAATAAAGTACCAGGTTCTTACGAAACCTTAGACAGCTATTGCTTTTTACATTTATTTACCTCTGTTTCAGAATAAAAAGTTACTACTATAACCTGAAAGGTGATTACTCTAACTTGTAACTATGGTTTCATTCAAAGGGGATGTAGACCACAGGATAAGGCACCATCTACTATAATTAATATATAAGAAATACTTAGGCAGAAAAAGTATCATTCTGTTAGGTCCAGAATAACGTAGAAGGGGGGTTGAATACGTTATTTCGAAATATTTAGATTTTTGAGATGTGAAAAATAAGGACAACAACTGAATCGAAATAACACAATCAATTCGGGAAAATATCTTTGAATTGATAAAAAAGCGAGGGGTGTTACAACTTCTAACCCAATGGATTAGCTTCAAAACCAGAACACTCCTAAGGATAATTTAGGCACGAGGACCTTCTACCCGACACTTCCTGAAAGCGGGCAAAGCCGGCTTTCCTACTAGATGGACTGTCTAGCAGCTTACACAGAGAAGATATAAGAGAGAGAAGAGAGAGTTGTGTGTTGAGGTGTATTTTGAAATGAAATACAATAGGCCTATTTATAGATTTTCTAGAAAATCACTATGCTGCATAGTACCCCAAAATTACGTAGGGATGACGATTCAGCAGCCGCCTTTCTTGTTTTTCAATCTTCAAACCTTCTGATTACAAAATTCAACAAAAGCTTTTTGACAAAAACTTTGAATTTTATATTTGTGTGGGCCCCACATGATTGAATAGTACTTTTGGGTACTATTCATGAATAGTAATTTCGGTTACTATTCATATGAATATCGATTTTGGTTACTATTCATGTGAATAGTAATTTCGATTACTAACTTACTCTTCATATGAATAGTGATTTTGGATACTATTCATTTGAATATCGATTTTGGTTACTATTCGATCTTGATACTATTGTCGCAGAATATAGGTATTTTGTTCAGCAACAGACCATAATCCATGAGTTGATTCCTCATCCAGAAGATTTGTGAGCAACAGCTACCAGCTGCAATGTATTCTGCCTCTGCTGTAGATGTGGCTACTGAATGCTGCTTCTTGCTGAACCAGGAAACCAATCTCCTTCCAAGAAATCAAGATCGAATACCTGAATTTATTCAAATAATAGGGTATGCGGTCACCAATAATTTGAGGATTAATTTTGGAAAAATAGTGCTTGGTCAAATCATTTTAAAGATGAAACACTTGGGAACAAGAGATGTTCAGACTCAAAATGTCAAATGTCTATATCCAAGGTTTCTACAGCTAATATTAAATGATTTTTTGAATGATAAAGACAGGGTACGCTTGGAAAATGGTCAAAAGGTGGAATGTTCTTCCATGAAGACGAATGTAATTAATTACATAAGCAAAAAGAAATATACGGATGTGCCTACAGTCCTAACTGTATATCTAAAGACTGTCCCACTTCCGTTGTTACCAAGACCAGTGAGAGCAGGTATACGACAAGGTAATATTTCAATCCCTGCTATTCCAACCTCTGTATTCCCTATTGTGTCACAGGAAATACAGTTTCTACAGCCCCCAGTGGCCATCTTACCCGACCAAGAGCAGGAAATCCCACCGACTCTAACACAGGTCGAAGAGCCCATTCTACAAATGCAAACACAATCACAACAAAAAAAAAATAAATGTTCTTACTGCACTTTACCAGGACACACAAAAAGAACATGCAGTTCAAAGGTATGTTCTTTAATATTCAATGCTCATCTAATGTTTGTTCTTTAAAATTGAATGCTTATCAGCTTTTATCTGATTCAGATTCGTGATGAGGCTCATCAGGGGGAGTCACTGATGGACCATGGAGAGGTGGAAAATAGTGGCTACCGACAGAATGAAGTGCTTCAAAACAACATATCAAATCTAGTCTCAACACAATCTGTTGACAAACATGCAGGAATTATCAAGGATTTTCGACCACCAGCTCAAAATTCAAGAAAATCACCACTAGGTATACAGTCAGAGAACTACAAAACTGGAGACTCAAGAATGTTTACTTCTATGAGGATGCTAAATGCTGCAGTACTGAATAAAAAGAAACAATTGTGGCCATATATGAACAAGTAGATGACATCTACTTTTGCTTATTTTAGTCAATAAAGACAGCTAATTTTGCTTATTTTGGAACAAAAATTGTGGCATATCATTTTGTCAAATGTTGACATATGATATTGTCAATTTTAGCATCCAAATCTTATACTGTATGGTTCACTTGTTATTTTGGTCATAATACGTTGGAATGTTGGCTTTTGTATTGGTTGAAACTTGGAACTTGTAATGGCTGAAACTTTGTTTCTATGTCAACTTCTTTTGCTCATTTTGTACTCTAGCATATAATTAAGAACCTTTTTGCATAATCATAAATAATCACAAACTGAATGATTTTGACATGAAGCCAGGGACTGCAGGTGCTTCCAGAAGAGTAAATAATCTTGATATCCTAGAGTCGGTGGGTCTGTCACCATCAACTAAGCGATCATCTGCACGGTTGATGGATGTAGACATTGGAACCAGGGGAAAAAGAAAACTCTAGTTCTTTCTTGCTCAAGTTCTGAGAATAATCATATTATGGAAGCAACCCATTTCTATATATCGAGATATTAGTTTATTGTTAGTCTCCCTCGATATGTTGGGTGATGGCACTTTCTATCACAATTTGAAGTAAAATGGTCCAAAATATCACAATTCTGAAAAATGGCCCTTTCTATCACTCAAAAACGCATCATTTTCTTGCGTTTTTTAAAAACGCATCTTTAATATACGTTTTCACTAATTTTGGAATTTAAAACAAAATTTCAAAAAAAAAATATAAAAAAATAATTCGAAAACGCATCTTATTCCTGTAAACGCATTTTAAACCAGCGTCTTCTTTTCATAACGCTTCAGACAGATGCGTTTCCTTATATTTTTTCACAGGCCCATTTCCCAGGCCCAACAAAAGACACGCTGATTTTCAGTATAAACGTTAGATTTGGATGCGTTTTTAGACTTTTGTATAGACACATGATTTCCTTGCGTTTTTGAGTGATAGTAAGGGCCATTTTCCTGAGTTGTGCTATTTTGGACCATTTAACTTCAAATTGTGAGATAAAGGACCTTTTCTCCGATATGTTTAGGATGGATACTATATGTCTATATTTATGTGTACATGTCATTGGGCTTAAAAAATAGTGCTTAGATCAGAACATAAATACCTTAAAATATTACAACAATTAAAGAACCTTACAATTTAACACGTAGTCTAAATAGGCATCTGTTGATTTTTGGGATCATGAACAAGCAAATCATAAACCAAGTAGTAAAATTACCAGCTTACCCTTGATATTTTTAACGTTAACGGACCAATGGATGAAATAGGTACAAAGTGAAAGAAAAAACTAAGTAACAATGGTTAACTGCCAGCAAAAAAAATAATGGTACCTATGTGCCTCTAGCACATACTTAAGGGTTACAAAGTGCAATAAACTCTAAAATAAACTTAATCCGAGGATAGAAAAATTGTGTCAAATCTTGTGTAAAATATGGGGTGTCATGGAACGGCCCCCTTATATATATAATAGATAATGGGGGCCGTTCCATGACACCTCATATTTTACACAAGATTTGATACAATTTTTCTGCCCTCGGATTAAGTTTATTTTAAAGGTTAGGATTTCCTTGCTTTAAATATTAAATCATTCTCTCTCCTCTCCCTCATATTCTGATCTGATCTGGCGCCTCGTAGTTTAAATCTTTCACCTTTGTATTCTTTCTCTTCCCTCCATGCATTTTTATTTATAGAATAATTATTTTTTTAATGTATTCTTTGTAATTTTAAATTTCATTCTCTTCTATAAACTAAAATAAAATCTTTCTCTTAACTTACATTTCTTACTCAATTTTGATTCAGTATCAAGAAATTCGATATAATATAAATTCATTCTAAGTTAGTAAATTACTCTGATCTTATTAAAAATAGTAAATATAAAATGTAATTACATTTAAAAGATTAATATTTATTTATTTAAATTTTATAATTAATTTAATATAATTAAATAACACGTATAATCTTATCCATAAATAATATAAATAAAAGAGAAAAGTTTATACTCATATTGTACATCTCAAAATAATATATATTTTAATTGATTTAAAAACTCTTTCATGGTAATATATTTGTTTCGTTTCACAACAATAAGTTTTATATAACCTCGTTTCTTATTTATCCAAAAAGTAATAAATTTTGTAAAACTTTCACATACAAATTTAAGTTAGTTTTATATTTTGTTGGAAAAAATAGATTGTAATATTATAAATTATACATTCTTAGAAAATGTATTTAATCAGACTTACATGAGAGAGGGGAAGAAAAGAGACAGCTTTAAATGAGTAAGTAAGAGGAGAAAGAACAATCAATTACGTTATTTAATATGGCTGTATGCCTGTATCCTGACCTTCAAAAGTAATATAAATGAGTAAGTAAGAAGAGAAAGAATAATCAATTACGTTATTTAATATGGCTGTATGCCTGTATCCTGACCTTCAAAAGTAATATAATCCAACGACTGGCAAGTTGTGTCAATACCTGTGTCAAATTTGTGGTGCCATAGAACAGCCCCCTATATATAATAGGACAGCACAAGAAAAAATGGTGAGACTTTTTAATGTACATGAAAAGTCGTTTGCCCTTTATCTCAATTTTTTGAAAAAATTGTATTTGGTGGGAATTGAACTTGGATCTCCAAGTTAATTCATGCATCCTTTTACCACTACACCACTCAATCACATGTGTTTTAAATCAAACACAAAATAGATGCATGTGTATGTGAATATTTTAATTAGTGCGACACACTAATAATTTTTTGTCCTGATTTTACTTTTACATTTATTGATTTGGACTATAATATATTATATCAAAATATTAATTATTGGTACATAATATATGATTTGATTATATTATAAAATTGTAATAACAATAACAATCAACATAATAATAATAAATTACTATATACCTATTATTCTCTTAAACAACCTAAGCACTCATCTATACGTGTTTTCAATAATACACATGATATCTCTATGTGCACCGCACAAGCGGGGCAATATTTGGTTGTATATAAAGAAAAAAAATATGAAATGCATATTGTATTTTTATGAAAAGTATTGAATATAAGACCAAGTCAATAACTAAAGTATTTTATTCATGATTTAAAAGCACCAATTTACCCCTAAGTTTCTATTTATATATAGAAGTATTATTTTCAATTCTAATTGAACTTGGAATACCGAGTTAAATTGTGCATCTTCATACCATTATGCCATACATTCACATGTATTTTAAATCATACACACAATATGTATCTGCGTGATACTGATGAAATATTATTAATTAAATATTACTGGATTTTAAATGAGTTTTGGACTCTTTTATCATTTATCAAATAAAGAATTACGTAAAATACACAACTGAGTTATAAAACGACATTATAATTAATATAATGGATATTATCTAACAATATATTAGAGAAAAAAATATTGAGGTGTTAACGTAAAATGAAAATTGTATATTACTACGCAACATACAATAATTTATTAGTCAAACAATTCGGGTCGTAAAAATATTTGGCTTTAGAAAAACGAATCCTATAAATAACACATTACCTTTTACATACAAATTTTCTAATGTTTAATTTAAAATATGACATTATGTAGAAAGAAAGGATCGTATGTTATACGGAGTATATGTTATTTTAATTATGGAGGTGACTCGATAAAAATCAAACGAACATTGGAAGAGAAACAAAGGCAAGAAATTAGATGAAAACAAATAAAACAGTTAGAAATGTGGTTTTAAGAAGTAAGCACAAGATCTGAGAAGCATTTTAGAAGATTTACGAAGATTTTTTATTAGAATCAACACTGAAACCTACATTCTCAGAATGCAACATCTACCATGAATATTATTGGAGATCAGCTAAATGAATGCATTATTTTTGAAGAATGTTTAGGATTGTAGGTGCTCTGAAAAATCATATTAATTAGACAACACCCACATAACACTGAAATTATATTATATGACCCACAACAAAATTAAAAATTGACAGGATTGTTATTAGTATTACGCGTATTAGTTTCTAAAGTACAAACTTGAACATATTTAAGTAAGTACACAATAATCACATATGCCACTAACAAGAAAAATTCTATGAAAAACAATCACATATTTCAACCAATATTGATCCTGAATAATTTGATTAAAAAATACAGTTTAAGTAGCAGAACCGTGCCTCGAACGGATTTGAATGCTAGTTGTATGTACGGAGTACTATTTTACAAAGACCTAAAAAATTCAAAAGAAAATTACGAGTTCTTATATTGTTTAATAATATAATTTATGATGTTTTGCACCTTTTTCTAAAAAAGTTTGTTTACTTATCACAAATCATTTTCATCTCTTCAGTTTAGCGGGAAGTAAAAAAATTCTCCACTCGTGAGCGAGATGTCAATCAAGATGGAGTTTGAAACAAGTATCATTCAAAACTAATTTTTCGTGTTAATATTTTATCTGACGTATGTATGTTTGAGTTTCGAATAAATATTGATTTTTGAGCATATTTTTAAGGAATTTTATTTACGATTCCCCATTTTGAAAAAATTGTATTTTTTATATTGTCAACTTAAAACTTTATGTCAGTCCAATTCATATATTTGTATTTAAAAAAATGTTTTCCGATAATGAATTATACTACAAGACATATTTTTATATTATAAAGTTATGAAATTGTGTTGGTAGAATGTGTGATTGTAAAAACTATGGGATCAATAATCAATATGAATAAACGTTGACCTATCTACATTATTTTAAGCTGAAGCATAAAATTTCATTAAATTTCTTTAAAAAAAAAAATTTCATTAAATTATTTAAAATATATTAGAATCAACATTATTTCGAAAAATTGACTTATACACGTTATTGAACCGACATTGAATAATATAAATATTGAATAATATAATTATCTTCAAGAAATGTGTCAAAATTATTCGACAAATTTTCTTTTCAATTTTCATGTAATATATTTATATGCAAAAAAAATAAATGTATTATCACATAAACTGCATTTTATGTTAGTAATAAGGTAACGACATTTCACGTAAATTTATTACAAATTTGAGATATGCTCTTGTTATGTCAAAAAATCAGTCTCGCCTTACCTGGAGGCGTCGCCCTTTGATTGGCTGGAGGGGGATGACCCGATCCACAATCCATGAACAAGGAGAATGGATATGTCAACTGGGCCTAACCTATGTTTACATAAGATGTCGTCCTCTTCCTTAAACGATCTCGTCCTCGGTGGTCGTCCTCTTCCTTAAACGACCTCGCCTTCGGTGGTCGTCCTCTTCCTTAAACGACCTCGCCCTCGGTGGTTGTCCTCTTCCTCAAACGACCTCGCCCTTGGTGGTCGTCCTCTTCCTTAACCGACCTCGCCCTCGGTGGTCGTCCTCTTCCTTAAACGGCATCGCCCTTGGGTTTCGTCTGATGAGGAGACATCTCCATTACTAAGGAGAAAGACACGTGGCCTTATTTGGAGGTATCGCCCTTAAGGATCGGAGAAATATGACACAGCTTATATAAAGGAAGAAATCTCAGAAGTACATTCTTAATGGGCCTAGCACACATTCATGAAAGGCGTAGCCCCTTTTTGAGGTGTCGCTTGTAGCAAACTAGCAAGGAGGTAACTACTATATTTCAGTAAGGAAGGAGATGGAATCGGCCTCGCCCACTCAATAAGGGTGTCGCCCTTTAAGGGAATCATCATTCAGAACAGAAGACTTGCCTTTCAGCCCTGACAAGCCTCTCACTTTTTATGAAGGTCTCGCCCTCCAAAGGGGCCTCGCTTTACAAAGAGGCCTCGCCCTCTCGGGCATCAGAATGGGGGAATCTCCCCAATACAGTTACATGGAGGATACTAAAGACTTTGGATCATAACCCAAGTCATCTATTATCTCAGCTATGGAGAAGGACTAGGCCTCATCCAGGCTAGCAGGCATTTCCCTGCTAGGGAGGTCGAAGGGCGTCGCCCCTTGGCAATCTCAGGACTAGCCCTCTAACTAGCTATTCTTTCTCCGTGGTTAATCAGGACGAAGATCTCGCCCTTAAAAGGGACCTCGCCCTCGCATCACTGGAAAAGGGAATCTCCCCTAAATAACCTTATATGAAGATAAGGGGTCTCGCCCTCTATTGATGAAAGAGGGATTTCCCCAAGAAACTAAAAGGAAGATATGGCTTTGCCTAGGCTATCAGGAATTTCCCCATTGAGGAGTCGCCCCTTAGTGATCCCGAGGGCTAGCCCTATAACTAGTTATTCTCCCATTGGTGGCTCAAGGTGGGCATTGACTCCGACAATCTCGGGTCATTGACTTAACCGCCACGCTCCGAGAAAATAGTTGGGCTAGAAAGCCCATGATGATTCCACTAATGGCGGTGGCCCAATCCGAGGGACTTCCCTAAACAAGGAAACTTAACCCATGTTGGTGACTTGTTCCCCAAGAACTACGTTTGGCTTGATTCCTATAAATAGGATACGTAGGCACATTGTATGTCATGATGCAACCCTTGTGAAAAAGAGAGAATTTAATATTCGATCTAAATTGCAATAACTCTCACATACAATCTCAGCCATCCCCAAATCGGGTTAAATGGCAGTTTGGTCACTCAACTGACTGGAAACTTTCAGTTGGATCACCCAACTCAAAAAGTTTTCAATCAGGTCACTTAACAAATAAAAACTTTCAATCAGGTCATTAAACACGTTAAAAACTTTCAGTCAGGTCATTAAACACGTTAAAATCAGGTCGTTAAACACGTTGAAATCAAGTCATTTAACGTGTTTTTATTTGTTAAGTGACCAGACTGAAAGTTTTTATTTGTTAAGTGACCTGATTGAAAGTTTTTTGAGTTGGATGACCCAACTGAAAGTTTCCAGTCAGTTGAGTGACCTAACTGCCATTTAACCCTCCCCAAATCACCAACCCTAACCCTAAGCATCTTACGCCACTCACCATCATCAACCACCACCACAATTCCAGCAACCCTCCCCGAATTTGTTTTCCCAAATTCCTTCGTTAACAATTGGCGCTAGAAGGAGGGGCTTTTGACATCTCAGGAGGAAGGATGTCACGGTCAAATAAAGAACGTGTTGATGATCGTCGTGTGAAGGAAGTTAGGACCACGAAAAACCTACCCATGCAACAATCGACGAACTCAGATCCGATGGATGCTATGCCTAGGATTCCCGACAGACGGGCGACCCCTCAAGTAACGTTGAGATTTGGAACAAAATCACTTTATGGGAAATGCTAACACTCGTATGGGGGCTAGGCTGGATGCGATGGAGAGGAAAAAATAGTTTCTTGCTGGATCTCGCCTGAATCATGGTGGACCTCGCCGCCACTTGGAGAGAGGGAGGATCTAAGGGAGAGTCATCATAACTAGGAGAGGAGCTGTCAGTCAAACACACGGAGGAAATCAACGTGCCGAAAAAGAATCTGCCATAAACCAAAGGGAATAGTTCTCACAGGGAGGTAATGTGCATCCTGCCTTTGTTCTACTTTCTCTTAATTTATTTTCGTAAAACTCTAGGGGGTAGTGTATGTACCACTCCTTAGCCAGGATTTATATTTATGAATAAAACATGCTTCTTTGATAAATTTTTGTGTAAATTTTGTGATAGATGACCTCCTCTAAGGAGGATCTTTGTGGGATGTATAAAAAGATGATCTCCTTTGAGGAGAGTATGAATAAAAATAAAGTGAACTTCGGAAAATTCACCTCATGTGAGGAGGGTATTTCTGGAATGGAGAACGACCTCCTTTGAGGAGGGTATCTCGAATTATCAAAGTCCTTGCAAAAGCCGTACTTCCGGGGGGGATGTCCGTACTTCTGGCGCCTCATCAAGGCACGAGCTTAGGAAAATCCACCTCCTGTGAGGAGGGATATTTCTGGAATGGGGAACGACCTCATTTGATGAGGGTATCCCAAATTGTTAAATCCTTGCAAAAACCGTACTTCCGGGGGGGATGTCCGTACTTCCGGCGCCTCATCAGGGTTCGAGTTTCGGAAAATCCACCTCCTGTGAGGAGGGTATTTCTGAACTTAATAATGATCTCCTCTGAGGAGAGTTTCATAAAATTATTAAATTCTGAGGAAAATGACTCCCTTAGAGGGAGATACCCTCGAGAAGACATGGTAGTTGTTACCTTTGAAGTGAGATATTTATTAAGGTTCATGAATTAGATTCTAATATCATGAATTAAGTTGAAGAAAGGCGAGATTCCCAGAAAGGGGCGAGATTTTAACAGAGAGGCGAGATATATTAAAGTTGTTGAGTACTAGTGGAATGCAAGATAAAATAGGCAGATACTTAAGGAAGACATAATTATGCAGAATAAATTGAACCAAGTAAATACAAGGGCAACGTCTTTAAATGGAGGACGCACACTCCAATTAGTTGGGAGCAAGTCAAATATATTGAAGAAAAGTTACAAAAGGCGAGGATATTACAGGAGGGACCGCACTCCTATTGTGTTTGCAATTATAAAAAGCTCATATAGTCACTTGGCTGTAGCATCAGTGGGCAAGACCGTTCTAGCGTTGTCACCTTCAGCTATTTCTTTCTTTCTCGACTCCTCCTCGGCCATGGTTGTCTTCTCTTCCTCAATTTTCAGTCTTAGGTCTTCCGTAGCAACAGTGATGATCTCAGCGTTGTCAGTCTGGAATTGCAGCATGTAACCAGGAGTAGAAGGGGCGAAGCATGCAGACCGGTCGGCTACCAAGAAACTGGGGGGTAGTCTACCTGGAAGCATCACCTTTTGTTAGAAGGATAGAGACTTTTAAGTGCAGGGAGATAGACGACATTATTCTATGATAGGTGACGTCTTCTCGAAGGTTTACACTTTTGAAGAATAAGGCTCCAGTAGAAAGGGCCTCTTGCATAGTTTCATTTGAAAGACCTTTAGGGGTAATTTTGCTTAGTAGACCCTTCAGGGTGATATTTTCTTTGAAGACCCTCGGGGGATGATGCTATTTTGAAAGTTGTCCTGTGTCGAAATTAAATCGAAGGAGTATCAACGGTCAATTTGAGATTCTGAAGAAATAATAGATATTGAAGATTGTGTGCACACTTCTGGAGCAACCTTGCCCTCTTCTGAAGCGACCTCGCCCTCTTATGGCCTAGTTCAGAATGTGTGTTAGAATTGATATTCGAAGAATACAATGAGATATACAAGATGATGGCTCGTGCCTCTTTATCAACTAAAGGTCTCTCCCATTTTCAAACGACGTCTCCCATTACAACGACGTCGCCTACGTGTAACCAAGGTCAAGAAATCAACATTAGAATATTCATTTTTTGGGCAGGACTATATCTCCAACAGCATCGCCTATTGATGGCATCAGCGTCGCCCTCTAGAGTCGGGACCGTGAAGACTACCGGCACATAAAGGAATTTATTGTGTCAGGCTTACCTTATTTCATGAATCACTCACTATCTAAGGACTCTCTTAAGCGGTATCTAACAAATTATGACGAAGATGGAAGAATAATGTGGCAGTTTCTCATCCATATCAGCGTCGCCCTCACAAAAGGCCTCGCCTTTATGTACCTCAGAATTGGGAAGTTCCTGAATCACTATGAAGGACTTTAGATGGAATATTTATTCTGGAGCAACACCAACACCAAATCATTATGGAGTATAATTGAGAAGTAATAGATCGTGAGCCATTGTCTCAAGATTTAGCATTTAAGGAGAACACATAGCCAAGGAGGAAATACATCAGTAGCAGGAAGTGACATCCTAGGTCAAGGCTCGCCTTGGCATTTTTCTGAAGATCGGGACTTAGTTTCTTTTACAAACAATTGTTGCAAGAAACTGGGGGGTAGTTGTTATGTCAAAAAATCAGCCTCGCCTTACCTAGAGGCGTCGCCCTTTGATTGGCTGGAGGGGGATGACCCGATCCACAATCCATGAACAAGGAGAATGGATATGTCAACTGGGCCTAACCTATGTTTACATAAGATGTCGTCCTCTTCCTTAAACGACCTCGCCCTCGGTGGTCGTCCTCTTCCTTAAACGACCTCGCCCTCGGTGGTCGTCCTCTTCCTTAAACGACCTCGCCCTCGGTGGTCGTCCTCTTCCTCAAACGACCTCGCCCTTGGTGGTCGTCCTCTTCCTTAACCGACCTCGCCCTCGGTGGTTGTCCTCTTCCTTAAACGGCATCGCCCTCGGGTTTCGTCTGATGAGGAGATGTTTGCACTAAATCACGCAAGCGTACGTGGTCACAAGTAATATATAAGGTTAAGTCCAAATTCGTTCCCACAGGGATCAAGTTATGGTTCTATTCAGTAAATATGCCTATGCAACAATGTATGGTTTTAATTCACTGCTAAGACAAATAACAAATTGGGTTTAATTAACTAAATCTAACTAAAAAACAAATTAACAAACTAAGAATTAACTAACTAACAAGAATTTAAATCAAATTACTTCTGCAAGATAAACCATGGAATCCTAACTTCATTAAATACTTTGCTTAGATCTGACGCCTTTAATCACTATATGCAATGGTTATGATATCTGATCGGATAACACGAAACAAGTATACGCTACTTCTCAGTATACGAATACCAAACTAAACATACATCCACAAAGAGATAGAAGATGAATAGTCACCAATTATGCTTAGACCCTATATCTCTATAGAATTTGAAAACATAACGGTTGAAGAATAAGTTATCCACATTGATCACATAGGGTAGCATATTATCTCTAATCATGCCACAAATCATGATGTTAAAACATCAACCTATCCTATGCTAGCATGGCAAGTTCTAAATCTCAAGATCCACTCTCGTTTAGCAAGAGATTAACAAATTAGATGTTCATGACGCATCTAAACACATGAATTACAACCATACGAGGATATCAAGATATACATCACACATAGATCTTTTAAAGCATCAAGATACTAAACTCCATAAATAAATCCGTTAGAATCCCATGACAACGATTAGTTCATAATTGAACCTCTCGTTATCATGGGATCTGATGAAACCATGATAAAAACAAAGTATGAAAATATACAAATAAATCTAAGTTATTGATATGTAATGGTTCTACTCCTAATGATAATGATCTAATTTTACAAGGGTTGGATGTGTTTATATAGGCTCTAGACATCTTGCCCAACAAGAAAATACCAAATCAGAATTATAATAGAAGTACGTTTCCTAAACTGATTCTGTTTTAAAGGAAAATTCGTAGCTGCCTTTTCTTCAGATTTTCTGGAACGTTCCAATCATAATTGGACCTCTGGACCACTTTAGAATGATAGAAAATCTCGTTATCTTCGCGTGGACTGCTTACGGGCCTCAAACGGAGTTGTAGAACTCAAGATATGGCCAAAACAGTGAATCAGAAATCTGGCAGAATTTTTCAGGGGCAACTTGCGCCCAGCAGTCTGTTCTTCACGCAGATTGCTCCTACCCGGCGCAATTTGCTCCTGGGAATCCTATCCCAAGTTGTAGAAAATCTCTCAGGCTTCGCGTGGGCAGTAAGATCGCTGAAAACGGACTTCTAGAACTCCAGATATGTCCAAAACAGTGTAGACTGCGCAACCGTCTCAGAAATCCGAATTTTAATCAATTAATCCTCCAAAAACGATAGAAACATCAACCTTAATCAACATTCTTGTAAATCTGCACAACTAAGCAAAACACATCAAAACTACCACAAACTTGAGTCCAAAACAATCAATTTAAGCCGATACGGAACGCTCCAAGTGGATATAAAATCCACTTATCAGGAGACATCTCCATTACTAAGGAGGAAGACATGTGGCCTTATTTGGAGGCATCGCCCTCAAGGATCGGAGAAATATGACACAGCTTATATAAAGGAAGAAATCTCAGAAGTACATTCTTAATGGGCCTTGTTAGGAATAATTCATAAGTTGTGATGTTAAGAATAGAATTTACACATTATACTTCTTGTAATCCTGATCTTATAAAGGATTTAGCACTTTATATAGGATTTATGTATAAGACAGTTATCTGTACAGTTTAGTCAGGAATGAACAGTGTATCGGAGACTACATGTCAGGAACAAAGGGCAAATCCTGATGACGGTCTAATACTGATGATGATCAGATACTGATGCAAGATGAAATCCTGATATCAGTCTTGATACTGATGATGTCATTATGGATGCTACAAAAACTGGCAAGTGCTATAAAACAGGATCGTTGTTTGAAGAACAAGCAAGAAGATATTATGAAGGAAAGAGTTTTCTATTGATGGAAACTATCGACTAGAAGGTAGAACATTGTCATGTATAGATTATATCTTTCTGTTATTAGTTGATAGGTAGCATTATAAATACTCTCTCTATATCATTGTAAAAAGAGTCGAACGTGTGTTGTAAGCGAGTGTGCGTAGCTCTGTATAAGGTTTGTATTCGAGAGTTCGAAACAAACAGAGAGAGAAATTTGTATTGTCAGCAGCTGCTAAAGGTATTTGTACACCTTTGGTAGAGTTTGTATTTGGTCTTATTAATACAAACAGAGTTTGATTCATTCGTTTATTCTTGTTCATATAATCAAGCAATAATCAGACACAATTATATAACTTGTATTCAACCCCCCCTTCTACAAGTTATTCAAGTTAACAATTGGTATCAGAGCGGGTTAATTTCGAATAATCATAAAGATCTGCAATCATGTCTGGTTACAAGGATGGGAATACTAAGATTCCTATGCTCAAGAGAAACGAATATACTCTATGGGAAGTAAAGATGTTGCATCATCTGGAAGCAACAGATCCTGATTATCTTGACAGAATCAGAGATGGACCTTTTGTTCCAACAAAGGTCGTTGGACAAGCAACTGTTGATGGTGTGGTTGTTCCAGAACATACAGCAGAGAAGCCAAAATCTGAATGGTCAGATAAGGACAAGGAGAATGTTCTTAAAGATGCTAAAGTGAGAAACATATTATTCAACAGTCTTGATTCTGTTCTCACTAACTATGTTCTCTCTTGTAAAATTGCTAAGGATATATGGGACAATCTTAAGGTTCACTGTGAAGGAACTAAGCCTGTCAGGAAGAATATGAGGACATTACTTATACAACATTATGAGTACTTTGAATCCAAGTCTGGTGAGTCACTTACTGATACCTTTGATAGGTTTACAAAACTCATCAATGAGATGGCCATGCATGGTAAATATTATGACTTGGAGGATATGAATACTAAGTTCATGAAAGCTTTGCCTGATTTCTACAATGAGAAGATATCTGCGATTAAGGAAGCTAATGATCTGGATGAGATTTCATTAGAGGCAGTATATGGAAAATTGAGAGCTTATGAACTTGACAAGCAGCAGAAGAAGAGCAGGAGTGAAGGAAAGATGAAGACTATTGCACTTACTGCTCAATCTGAAGTTAAGAAGCTTCCTGAAGATCAGCATGAAGAGATTGCTGTAAAGAATCCAAGGAAGAAGAAAAGCAAAGAAAGTTCTGAGTCAGAGACTACTGATATGGACTCTGACAACAATGATTCTGAATCTGAGATGCAGGAACTCTTTGCTA
This sequence comes from Kitagawia praeruptora, assembly GCA_037693485.1. Lineage (NCBI taxonomy): Eukaryota > Viridiplantae > Streptophyta > Magnoliopsida > Apiales > Apiaceae > Kitagawia > Kitagawia praeruptora. Next base: position 146,636,611 of record CM075353.1, read on the forward strand.
TGTTTGCTAAAGCTTTCAAGAAAGGAAGATTCAACAGGAGAAGATTTAGCAAAGGACCTTTTCAAAAGAAGGAGGAGAAGAAGAGTGACAAAGGCAAAAGTACAATTGTCAAGCTTGATAAGGCCAAGATCAAGTGCTTTAATTGCAGCGAGCTTGGACACTTTGCTAGTGAGTGTAAGAAGCCTAGGAATTCAGGAAAGGGTAATGCACTTATGGTCACACAGAAGGATTGGGCTGATTCCAGTGATTCTGAAGATGAATTGGATTATGACAACATTGCATTGATGGCAAATAGTTCAGACAAACCTGGATCTCCAAAGAAAATTTCTCCATCCTCTGTTAAGGTATCACTTCACTCTCTTGATTCATTTGATAGCTTAAATTCTGATGAAATTAGATCTATCCATGCTGAGTTTAAGAATCTTATGACTAATTTTAGAATTCTTACTTGTGAAAGAGATGAACTTAAGGTTAAGAATGATAAATTAGTTGACAGAAATAACTTTCTTGAATCTGAGTTAATTCAAATGGAAGAATACAAGTTAAGTTCTGATAAAGCTAAGCATGATTATAGTGTTATTCTTGAGGCTTATGACTATGTCAGAAAAGAACTAGAAGAAGAGAGAGATGTGATTAAGACCATTAACAATTCCAGTAAGAAGACTATAGATATCTTTGAGAGTGGAATTCGTGGTAAGGTTAATGGTTTAGGTTTTGATAAGGCTAGACAAGAAGAAAAAGTAGCTATTGTCAATGATGATAGTAAGATAGAAGCTAACACATCTAAATCTGAAGGTAAGAAAATTGTTTCTGAACCTAATCATGTTAAATTTGTTGATTCAAAAGGTACCCCTGTTGTACACAAAAGGATTAACAATAGTAATTCAGATGAGAAAGTGTTAGAGAAACCTAAGAATGTAAACATAGGGTTTCTGTCTAAGTCTCAGTTGAAACAGAGATTAGATGGTCTTTCAGAGTCTAGCAAGATCAAAAGAAATAGGAATGGAAAAGAAGGTATTAACAAAGAGAATAATTACAAGAATGTACCTGATGCACCTAGGAAAAAATGCTATAAGTGTGGAAATCATAATCATTTGGCCCTAGACTGCAATCAAAAACCTTTTTGGAAAACTGAGTCCAGATTCCCCAAGACTCAGAAAATTCAATACCAACCACAAAAAGCTTGTTATCATTGTGGTAGTTTACTTCATTCCATTTACATGTGTAGAGAATATCATGAACTGTATTATGACTATTATTCCTTGAAATCTGAAACTCCTAGTCACAAACAGTTTGTGAAATTAGAGTCTAAAGTTGACTCTACAACAGGTAAATTAAAAGCAAAATCTTCAAAGCCTGTCGTTTCTAAATCTAGTAAGAAAGGATCCAATCAAAGTTGGGTCCTAAAAAATTCTAACTAGTTACTTTTTGTTTGCAGGGCACAGGAAAGAAGCATTCAATTATCTTGGACAGTGGATGCTCTGGACATATGACTGGAAAGAAGTCCCTGCTTACAAAGTTTGAGAGGAAAGCTGGCCCAGTAATATCTTTTGGAGATGGCAACAAAGGAGAAACTCTGGGATATGGCTCAATTGTTTTGGGGAATGTCATCATAGAAAATGTAGCACTGGTTGAAGGCTTGAAACATACTCTTTTAAGCATAATTCAACTGGGTGATAAAGGTTACAAATCAATCTTTGACAGAGAAGGATGCAAAATCTTGAATATGCAGAATGGAGACATTGTTCTAACTGGTCAAAGACATGGTAACATATATGAAGCCAGCTTAAGTGATACATCTAAAAGAATTGTTAGATGTCTCTACAGCAAAGCAACAAGTGATGAAAGCTGGAATTGGCACAAGAAGCTCTCACATCTTAATTTCAAGAAGCTTAATCAACTTGTTAAGCACAATTTGGTGAGAGGTCTACCACAGGCAAATTTTGTGCAAGATGGACTTTGTGATGCATGTCAGCTTGGAAAGCAAAGAAGAACCACTTTCAAGAGCAAGACTGAAAATTCGATTACTGAACCATTTCACATGCTACATCTTGATCTGTTTGGTCCAGTAAACATTATGTCTATCAGCAAGAAAAGATATGCTCTAGTTATGGTGGATGATTTCACAAGGTTCACATGGGTGTTCTTTCTACACAAGAAGGATGAAGCTCCTCAGCAAATCATTGAACTTATCAAGAATATTCAGAATAACTCTGAGTACAAAGTTAAAGTACTTAGAAGTGACAATGGTACAGAATTCAAGAATTCTACAATGGAGGGGTTTTTTGTAGACAATGGAATCACTCAACAGTTTTCTGCACCTGGTACACCTCAGCAGAATGGTGTAGTGGAAAGAAAGAACAGGACTCTCATAGAGGCAGCAAGAAACATGCTTGCAAATGCAAAACTTCCAACCTACTTTTGGGCAGAAGCTATTAACACTGCATGTTTCACTCAAAACTGTACCTTGGTAAATAGTCATGGAAAAACTCCCTATGAGATGATCAAAGGAAAGAAACCAAGTGTGAAATACTTTCACATCTTTGGATGCAAATGCTATGTCCTAAAAGTTCATCCAGAACAACTTGGAAAATTTGAAGCCAAATCTGATGAAGCAATTTTTCTAGGATATTCAGCATTTAAGGCCTTCAAAGTTTATAATCTCAGAACTCACATTGTTATGGAATCAATTCATGTTGCATTTGATGATAAGAAATTTGGAATTCTGCAAACTGATGAAAGCCATGACAAATTGGAATTTGAAAATCTGAAGAATTCTGAGATACTCTCCAGTGATGATGAAGGTTCTCCAGAAGGAATTTCTATTGCTTCTCAAAGGAATGCTACTGTTGAGGGGGAGAAAATAAATCAAAGAGAACACAGTGATCATCAGGAGCAGACTAGCCTTTCAGAGTCTGCTCCATCAGGAATTGATGTTTCAGAGTCTATTCCATCAGGAACTGATCTTTCAGAGTCTACTGAGGAAAGATCAGTAACTAGCAGCAATATGGAATCTACTGATTCTATTGATCAAAGGAGAGTTTTTGAAGGTAGAGAGAATTCTTCTACAAGAGATACCACTAACTTAGGGGGAGAGACTAGCAGAGTTAATCTACCACCTGTTAGAAAATGGACAAAGGATCATACTGAAGATTTGATAATTGGTGATCCAAATAGTGGTGTTCGAACTAGAAGATCAATTCAAAATGAATGCTTGTATAGTTGTTTTCTCTCAAAGAATGAACCTAAGAAGGTTGAAGAAGCCTTACAGGATCCTGATTGGGTAATTGCAATGCAGGAGGAGTTAAATGAGTTTGAGAGAAACAAAGTATGGAAACTGGTACCAAGACCTAAAGATAGATCTATTGTTGGTGCAAGATGGGTTTTCAGAAACAAGCTAGATGAATCTGGTATGATTGTAAGAAACAAAGCAAGACTGGTAGCCAAGGGTTATTCTCAGGAAGAAGGCATTGATTATGATGAGACCTTTGCACCTGTAGCAAGATTGGAAGCAATCAGAATGTTTCTTGCATTTGCAGCTCATTCAAAATTCAAGGTATACCAGATGGATGTAAAGAGTGCTTTTCTAAATGGCAAACTTGATGAGGAAGTGTATGTGAAACAGCCACCTGGATTTGTTGATCCAAAGTTTCCAAATCATGTCTACAAACTTGACAAGGCACTCTATGGACTAAAGCGGGCACCAAGAGCATGGTATGAGACTTTGTCTAAATTTCTTCTTGAAAATGGCTTCACAAGAGGTACAATTGACAAAACTCTATTCTTTAGAAAAATAAAAGGTGAATTGCTTTTAGTTCAAGTTTATGTTGATGATATTATTTTTGGTTCTACTAATGAAAAGTTGTGTGCTAAGTTTAGCAAGCTTATGCAGTCTAAGTATCAGATGAGCATGATGGGTGAATTAAATTATTTCTTAGGCTTGCAGGTCAAACAGACTGAGACTGGTATTTTCATTAATCAGTCAAAGTAGATCAAAGATCTTTTAAGAAGGTTTGACTTTCAAGACTGTGCAGTTGCAAAAACACCCATGGCAACAGTCACTAAACTAGACTCTGATCCTAAAGGGAAGAGTGTGGATAATACTAGTTATAGAGGCATAATAGGCTCATTGTTATATCTAACTGCAAGTAGGCCAGATATAATGTTTTCTACCTGTTTATGTGCTAGATTCCAAAGTGATCCTAAGGAATCTCATTTAATTGCTGTGAAGAGAATTTTTAGATATCTCAAAGGAACTCCAAATCTTGGTTTGTGGTATCCTAGAGAATCTGATTTCTTTCTAATTGGCTATTCAGACTCTGATTATGCAGGGTGTAAGATAGACAGGAAAAGCACTACAGGTACATGTCAATTCTTGGGAAATAGATTGATTTCTTGGGCAAGCAAGAAGCAACAATCTGTTTCAACCTCAACTGTAGAAGCTGAGTACATAGCAGCAGGCAGTTGTTGTGCACAGCTCCTTTGGATAAGAAATCAGTTGATGGATTATGGTATGACACTTAGTAATATTCCTATATTTTGTGATAATACTAGTGCTATTAAAATTGCAGAAAATCCAGTTCAACATTCAAGGACTAAGCACATTGATGTCAGGTATCATTTTATTAGAGAACATATTGAGAATGGTACTGTGGAACTTCATTTTGTTCCTACTGACAAACAGCTTGCAGATATTCTAACTAAACCACTTGATGAGACTACATTCAGTAGACTAGTAAGTGAGTTAGGAATGTTAAATTTTTAGATCTTTAACATCTGCAAAAGTAGCAAGGTATGTTGTTCTTAGCTTATAGACTTGATATTCTTGTCAGGATCTATATTTGATTGTTAAATGCTTTAGCTATAACACTTTGCCTTGATAAATTTCAGTATGATAGACTTGTTAATAATCATCAGGATTAGATTTGTTATCAGGATGCTGACGTCATCAGTATTGTGTCAGTATCAGGATTATGAAAATTGTTTCAGATCCTGACGTTTACTTTGTGTAGTAATCTAATTCTGTGATGTGTTAAGTCTATAGCAGCATGTTTTGATATTTGCATACTGATAATTTATACATCATTCAGTAATCAAAAGACAAGTAGATAACAAGAAATTGTATTTTCATTAATTGAAATCATTACATGGAAATGAAATACAACATCTTTTTGTCTAATTTCTACTGATAATTCTATACTTGTCTATTGATATGAATTCTGAGGTACAGGACAAGGAGCATCTCAAGAAATCCATCAGGGGATTTGAACAGCCTCGTCTACTCTTGGATTCCTTGTCTGGGCGACTTGAATGAGAGCAGCTAACTTAAATGAGTAGCATCCTCATCAAGATCAACCTCAGACTCTCGGCCAAATTCTTCATCCTCAAGTTTTGAGGAGGTTAGGGGAAGATTGTATCCAACAGATGGATGTTCTAGGAGAAACCTCTGGATATTATCGAAAACCAATCCATCCATGATTAGTTCGATGAGAAGAGTCATCTGTTCAAAGAGATGATTAAGAACAAGATGTTCATCGACCGAGAAAGATCTAAAGAATGGGTTTGAATGGAATTTTGGTTTGAGGAGCATTGTTGAGAAGAAAAGAGATTGAAAGGTTTATGGAGAATGGCATAAGGCGTCTGTTTCTTTTAAAGAAAGACGTGAGAAGCTGAACAGTCACTTGGAAGTCTTAATGAAGTCATATGCTAATTATTGCGTGTGACTGTATTTCTTGTTTTCAAGAAATATTTAATATATCTAACCAATTGATTTTTGTTCAGAATAATTGTTTATTTCTTTTTCAGATAAAAGAAAAATGCCATGTGGAAACTCCATATTAAGTCTCTGGAATCAGGATGATATTGATCAGGTTTTCATGTGTGACCATCAGGATTTGAGAATTATTATATTTTTAAATCACATTGTATTTTGTGATTATTTTGATGAGAGGTCAACAGAAAAAGGAAGCTGATCAGTATTGATTATTTATACCCTGATTTATTTCATAAAAATCAATTTTGGATTTTATTTTCCAAAAATCGTGGGTAACCGCATTTTTCAGGGACTGACACCTGTCAATCTACGTGTCAACGTGGGATAGTGGTCTGAAAGATTTGTGAAATATATTTGTTTTGAAACTCTAATCGTGTAATTGCTTTCTCTAATTTTACATTCTCTAAAGCAAAAACCACTCTTGAGTTTTCAAAATCACTAATCCATTTCAAGAATTTTTCAAGTTCTTTTCAGATCAAAAATGGCAGCTCAGAGAAGATTACCTAAGTCAGTAGCCTTCAAGTTTGGTGACTTTGATTTTATGACAAACAATCATGTAGCAGCCATCACCAACAAGGAAGGAGTGTCATCTGATTTTCATCCAATCATGGACTTTCTGGCGTATGGACCATTAAGTTATGCATTGACAGCATCTCCACAAATTAATCAAGCAGCTGTTTCACAAGCTTGGGAGAATGCTGAGGTAATTGATTCTACTCAGAGTCAATCAGGTAAGATTGTTCTACATTTAGGACAAGATTCATTTAACATTACTGAATCTGTTGTTAATTCAGTACTTTGCTTACCTGTTACTGATAGTTATGCAAGTGAACCATCTGATGATAATATAAGAACTATGTTGTCTGAATTAGGTTATAGTGGACCTCTAGACAACATGAGCCAATTGAATAGGTCTTTTCTTAGAAAGGAATGGTCTTTTTACTTTGATCAAATTGCTAAATGTTTTACTGGTAAATGTAGTTCTTTTCAGCAAATTACTTCTGTTACATCACATATTGCTTATAGTTTGCTTTATGACAGAGTAATTAACATTGGTCATATTATCTTAAGTCAGATGAGTATTAAACTTGGGTTAAGAGATCAAAACAGGAAAATGGTTTATTATCATAGATTTATGCAAATGTTTATCCACATTACAAAGAAGGACAATGAAAAGAATCTAGATGAAATACCTGCAATTCATTATCCACATCATTTTCAGGTAATTCTTAAAACTCATCTTCCTACTCTCTACAATTCTTTCTTCTTTTATGGTGAAATGGCTCAGGAATCTCAATTGGAGGAGAACCCGCCTGTGTCTACCCAAGTAGCCCAAAACATTATAGTCTCTGAAACAATTCAAGAACCAAATTTTGATCCACAGCCTATTGTTTCAAAGAAACCAACCTCTGGTGTTTCTCAAAAGACATCAGTTGTAAGGAAGAGAAGATTTGTTGTGTCAAGTAGTAGTAATTCTAGTGAAGATGATGATGATTTAACTCTTGCTGAGAGAGCAGAATTGAAGGCTGCAATTCAACTTTCTCTGTTAGCACAAAGAGATGAAAAACCTAGTCACAGCCAGGCTGCAGTCTCCCAAAAGACTGTAGTTCTTAAAAAGAGAAAACAGTTACTGGATACTGTCTCTCAAAAGACTGTGTCTATTGAACAAAGATCTCATCCCAAGATCACTTCTGTGTCTACACCTCTTGAGTCTTCTCAGGTTAAATCTTTTGCTCACTATACCAGGAGAACAAGGAGAAAGATTCAATTGTCACCTACACACACAGAGTCTAGTCCAACTAATATCATGCAGGTCTCTACAAATGAAGCTACAATCAAGTCAGCAAATGACCATAGAGATCTGGATATTGATTCTTCATGGGAAACTACATTATCATACAGACTGGCTATGGGACTAATTTCTCTCAAAGTGAAGTTGTCAAGGCCTGTTCTAGATTTTCTGGTTGAAAGAGTACCAAAACTTTTATTTCCAAATGAATATGGACTTCTACATCAAAGACTTGACTTAATGAAGATGTATTTCTATGTATCTGTCAGAAGACAATTAGTCAAGAAATTTGGACTCTCAAAGCATGTTGCACTTCAATCACTTCATGCATATTTATTTGACAAAGATGTCATTATTGAAGATGCTTTAGCTCAAGGTGAACAACTGGAGGAAGTAGATAAAGAGAAGCAGTCAACAGAAGATATTATTGCACCAGTGGTGAATAGTAGGAAAGATCAGATCACAGTCACTGCAACACAAGAACCATCTAGTCAGAGGAAGGATGACTCAGGAGCTGTGATAGCTGATGTTGAAAGGTCTTCTGTGATGATTGAGAATGCAAGTGAGATACCCTATGATATAGGAGGAATGACTTTGGTTGATTTTTCTGAAGATCAAACAAATTTTGTTCAGTCAGAGTCTATCCACCTTGAGGGTGAGTCTCAGCAAACAACACGTAAAGACGGTGATGTACTAACTATGGTGTCTAATGAAGTATTACTGAAGACATCAGAGTCTAGTAAAGAACCTGAAAGTGGTATACTGGAGCCTGTAGTTTCTGAAAGGAAAGAAGATGATTGTAAGGGTTCAGAGACTATAGCAGCTCACTCCTTGGAGAAAACCTCAAGCCACATGCCAAATGAGGAACCCTCTCTCCACGTGAGTTCCAGTATAAAAACTCCTTCTAAACCCTATTTCTCTGTAGGTCATGAGAGCACTTATCTAAATTTGAGTGATACACTTGAAAAGATGGACTTAGATCCACAATTTGAGCGGCTGGCTCCTGACCAGGCAAAAGGTGAGGTAGAAAGAGTGTTGACTTTAGTAAGTCAAAGTGAGAATGAGGGTATGGATGATCAACTCCATAGTGAGGGAGAGAAAATTAGGAAACCATCATTTGATTTCTGGGATCAGGTTTTTCCTGAATCTTGGTCTGAAAATTTGGATATGGATGCTGGTACTTATTCATTCATCAAAATGTATCAGAAGAATGACCTAGCACATCACAATGCAAAGCCAGAAGTTAAAGCTCAGAAGCAAAAGGAGAGGCTTGCAGGAATCATTAACAGAAGAGGTGCAAGGATAAAGCAATCTCTTGATACATATGTACCAGATGAAGTTCCTAATGATCCTAGTGTTCCTTTGTATGTACTTCCAATATCAGCTATAATTGAGACATCTACAGTCTCTGATCACTCTAAGGAGGAGTCAGGATTTGAAGATGTTAGTACACAGAATACTGGTGAAGGAGATGATGATCATGCTTCAGTTCCAGATCAGAAAGATGAAGATGTTGATACTTCTAATCAGGTTTTATTACTTGAATATCATACAACTCAAGCAACTTTTTCTACAAGACTTGAAGATACAGTTCTTTCTGATTCTGATACTGAAGATACTAGAAGCACTTCCAACATTGAAGTTCATTCTGATGTTTTGAAAGATATTCGGAATTCTCAAATTGCTATGCAAACAAGACTTCAATCACTTGAAGATAACCAAGTCACAATTATGGAAAATCAAGCAGTTCTAATGAATCTCATTTGTTCTATTTCTGAATCTCTTGGAATTAATGTTGCTGATGTCAAAAAGGGGGAGATAAAGACAATTCAAAGACAACAACAACACCACCAGACTGAGGGAGATAAAGCTGGGGGAGATAAAGAGCAGACAAAGGGAAGTAAAAAGAAGAACCAGGAGTGACAGTGGTGAATCTCAGCTAGGAAGTGGTAAAGGAAGAGCAGCATTAATAGTTAAAATTCTTTCTTCTAAGTACTAGATAAATGTCTACATCTAGGAAGGAGGTACTTAACTTCATAATTCTACATTCATAAATTCTATTCTGGTTGTATTGTTATATGTTTTGACATCCACAACTTAGATTTATGCTTCAGATTTTAAAGCATAAATAGGGGGAGATTGTTAGGAATAATTCATAAGTTGTGATGTTAAGAATAGAATTTACACATTATACTTCTTGTAATCCTGATCTTATAAAGGATTTAGCACTTTATATAGGATTTATGTATAAGACAGTTATCTGTACAGTTTAGTCAGGAATGAACAGTGTATCGGAGACTACATGTCAGGAACAAAGGGCAAAATCCTGATGACGGTCTAATACTGATGATGATCAGATACTGATTCAAGATGAAATCCTGATATCAGTCTTGTTACTGATGATGTCATTATGGATGCTACAGAAACTGGCAAGTGCTATAAAACAGGATCGTTGTTTGAAGAACAAGCAAGAAGATATTATGAAGGAAAGAGTTTTCTATTGATGGAAACTATCGACTAGAAGGCAGAACATTGTCATGTATAGATTATATCTTTCTGTTATTAGTTGATAGGTAGCATTATAAATACTCTCTCTATATCATTGTAAAAAGAGTCGAACGTGTGTTGTAAGCGAGTGTGCGTAGCTCTGTATAAGGTTTGTATTCGAGAGTTCGAAACAAACAGAGAGAGAGATTTGTATTGTCAGCAGCTGCTAAAGGTATTTGTACACCTTTGGTAGAGTTTGTATTTGATCTTATTAATACAAACAGAGTTTGATTCATTCGTTTATTCTTGTTCATATAATCAAGCAAAAATCAGACACGATTATATAACTTGTATTCAACCCCCCCCCTTCTACAAGTTATTCAAGTTAACAGGCCTAGCACACATTCATGAAAGGCGTAGCCCCTTTTTGAGGTGTCGCCTGTAGCAAACTAGCAAGGAGGTAACTACTATATTTCAGTAAGGAAGGAGATGGAATCGGCCTCGCCCACTCAATAAGGGTGTTGCCCTTTAAGGGAATCATCATTCAGAACAGAAGACTTGCCTTTCAGCCCTGACAAGCCTCTCACTTTTTATTAGGGGTGAGCAAAATAAAACCGAAAAACCGAAACCGAGCCGAAAAATCGAAAAACCGTACCGAAAAAAACCGTAACCGACAAAAACCGAAAAAAACCGTAACCGAACCGAACCGACGGAACTGTTTGGTAACGGTTACGGTTTTATCCCAATAACCGAACCGAAAAACCGAACCGAAAATATATTATTTTAATAATTTTTAATTTTATATTATATACTTTGATACTTATATATAAAATATAGGATTTCATAGTCAGACTTGTACAAGTCCCAACCCTTATCTATTGTTCATATGACTATATTCAGTTGACTATATTCAGTATTACAGGCTGCTCAAAGTATTGTGCAACTATCTATAAATAATATTACATTCCATCTTACACCTTAAGTCTTAACTGGTGTTTACTGCTCGTATTGAACTGGAGACTAATTTGTAGGTGAGCACTCAAAAAGCTTGTATATGGGTAACTCAATCGAATAAAATTTATAGTCAGTTAATTAATTAAATGCAAAAAAAGTTTGTCCATTAACTTTCTATTAACCCAATCCACTAGTCAAAAGCAACATGATGCATACAATGACATACCAACATCCTATTCAATAACAGGGTATCTAAATTGTGTTCCTTTTCTTAAAATTTTTGTGAATGTTATAAAAAATAAAATAGTTAAAATAAATAACAAAAACCGAAAAAAACCGAAACCGTCAAACGGTTAACCGAACCGAAAAAAACCGTTCCAAACGGTTCGGTTACGGTTAATAGCTAAAAACCGAACCGAACCGACATGTACGGTTTGGTAACGGTTTTCGGTAAAAACCGAGTCGAACCGACCCATGCACACCCCTACTTTTTATGAAGGTCTCGCCCTCCAAAGGGGCCTCGCCTTACAAAGAGGCCTCGCCCTCTCGGGCATCAGAATGGGGGAATCTCCCCAATACAGTTACATGGAGGATACTAAAGACTTTGGATCATAACCCAAGTCATCTATTATCTTAGCTATGGAGAAGGACTAGGCCTCATCCAGGCTAGCAGGCATTTCCCTGCTAGGGAGGTCGAAGGGCGTCGCCCCTTGGCAATCTCAGGACTAGCCCTCTGACTAGCTATTCTTTCTCCGTGGTTAGTCAGGACGAGGATCTCGCCCTTAAAAGGGACCTCGCCCTCGCATCACTGGAAAAGGGAATCTCCCCTAAATAACCTTATATGAAGATAAGGGGTCTCGCCCTCTATTGATGAAAGAGGGATTTCCCCAAGAAACTAAAAGGAAGATATGACTTTGCCTAGGCTATCAGGAATTTCCCCATTGAGGAGTCGCCCCTTAGTGATCCCGAGGGCTAGCCTATAACTAGTTATTCTCCCATTGGTGGCTCAAGGTGGGCATTGACTCCGACAATCTCGGGTCATTGACTTAACCGCCATGCTCCGAGAAAATAGTTGGGCTAGAAAGCCCATGATGATTCCACTAATGGCGGTGGCCCAATCCGAGGGACTTCCCTAAACAAGGAAACCTAACCCATGTCGGTGACTTGTTCCCCAAGAACTACGTTTGGCTTGATTCCTATAAATAGGATACGTAGGCACATTGTATGTCATGATGCAACCCTTGTGAAAAAGAGAGAATTTAATATTCGATCTAAATTGCAATAACTCTCACATACAATCTCAGCCATCCCCAAATCACCAACCCTAACCCTAAGCATCCTACGCCACTCACCGTCATCAACCACCACCACAATTCCAGCAACTCTCTCCGAATTTGTTTTCCCAAATTCCTCCGTTAACAACTCGCATATCACTTTGTAAACTCTATTAATTTACATATATTAGATACAAATTTACACTTAATATATACTTTGTACAATAAAAAATGTTGTTACACTATATATGTCGGAAACTATGTGTACTTATTGAGAGCAGCATTTGTTGTAAGACAGATTTCACAAAAGAGTTAAATAGTTATTTTGTCACAGTAATATATGAAAACTTTCAATTGGTAATGATTCCAAAAAAGTTTTCAATCAAACGCCTGTACAAGCAAAAAATTTCAATTGGATCACTGCCGTTAACTTTCCATTAATTTCCGTTAAAAAATGGACGGAATGCTAATCCATCACTTAACTTTATATCAATTTTAAATTAGGTCTTCAGTATTTTTTTGAATTTTTAAATTTTTAAATGAAGTTTAATTTTTTAAATGAATATTTAAAATTTCGAAGAATTTTATATTTTTTGAATTTTTTAAACTTTTCAATTATGAACATACCCATTCTGTTTATATGCGTATAAATCGATACATGCGGACAATTATTTTAAGATATCACGCTTTTGCAATCCAAAGGGAACTTCAAAATTTTTCGAATGATTGAAATTTTTCGAATTTCAATTATGAATATACTCATTCAGTTTATATGCATATAAATCGATACATGCGAATCAATTTTTTTCAAATGATATTTGTAAGAAGAAAAGATTTTTAACGATTTGGAAAGAAAATCAATTTTTGTGAATCAATTTTATTCTAATGTAATAAAAAAAATTCGAAATGAAAAAATCTCGAATTTTTTCGAAATAAAAAATATCGAATTTTTCAAAAAGTTTCAATCTACAGTTTTATTTTTTAAAATTTTTTAACAAAAATTTTAATTTTTTTCAATCTACAGTTTTATTTATTTTTCATCAAGTGACCTAATTGAAAGTTGATATTTTGACCTAATTGAAAGTTGATATTTTGTCCAGTGACCTAATTGAAAGTTGATGAACAGTTTAACGGCTATCCGTCAAAGTCAAACCATTTTTAACGGTAGTGAATTTTTTTTATGGTATAGTGATGCGATTGAAAATAATTAATGGTTCCATTATGTGATTGAAAACTTTTTTTGGAATCATGACTCAATTGAAAATTTTCATATAGTACAGTGACCAAATAGCTATTTAACCCTTTCAAAAAATTAGATACAATAATTTATTTTCGACAATTTCCGATATTCCCTCAGATTCCTGCAATTTTCAAAATTTCCTTAGTTTTAGGGCTTGTCTTTTACAGACCACAACATGTTTTATATTATCCAGTTTCATCTTCTTTGTGTCTTTCTTTTCAAATTCTGTCTTGTTGTTTGTTCATTTTACCAAAACCCTTACCTCACCCTCTTTTCTCTCTGTGTTTTTTTTTACAGAGAGAAAAGAAGTGAAACAAGGGATCTTTATATTATCTGGGCTGTTGTCTATTTGATTCTTTCTTGCATTGTGATTTTTAAGCACCCTTTTGGATAAAGTTTCGAACTTTACACTTGATTCATCAATTTGGTGAATCTTTTTATCCAAGATTGTCATTTTTTGAAGAAAAAAAAACCCAATTCTTGATTTTCTTGATTTTAAAGTTTAGAGCTTTTTTGCTTGTAGAATTCACAATTTTATGACATTGTGAATTTTAGGTGTTTTGTAGATTTTCTCTGTTATTACATATTTGATTGTTGGTAGGCCATTGTGAAATTGTAATTTTACAAAATGTATGGGACTAGAAGCAAAATAGACCTGGCTTTAAAAAAGCAAGCACAAGCTCCCATTTTGAGGCCAAGCATTCATTCTAGAAGGGCAAACCTTGTTGTGAAATTTCAAGATATTTACGGGTTTAATGTCGAAGGCAATGTAGATAATGTAAATGTATTGAATGAGGTTCGAGAAAAGATTAGGCAACAAGCTAGAGTTTGGTGGTCATTGATTGCTAGCAAAGGTGCAGATTGGTATATGCAGACTCATGCATCGTCTTCCCTTACATCAACGCTTAAGTTTTCGTCATTAGTCAATGCCATTACTCTTAAGAGGATGATTAGGAAAGGCATTCCTCCGTCTTTGAGGCCTAAGGTTTGGTTGTCATTGTCTGGGGCAGCTAGGAAGAAATCAGCCGCACCAAAAAGCTATTACAGTGACTTGATCATTGCGGTTGAGGGTAAAGTTACAGCAGCTACAAAGCAGATTGATCAAGTAAGTAACTGGTTGCTTCACCGCTTTTTACAATGTGGGTTTTAATTTTATTATTTTTTCTAGTCACATAGTTACTTTTTAATATAAATTGAGTTGCGTTTTCCTGTAACATGCTGCAATATATTAGTACATTATGCATTCATGATCAATGCCACTACTGTCATTACTAAGAGTGAACAGGAGAATGTGGAAAGAAACTCTTCAATGAGTAATTTGTTACGGAAATGACTTATTGGAGAAAATATTTCTATCTGCATAAAAGTGGTTTTTTAAACAAAGTCTATGTAGACTGCTAACCAATACTCATAATTGACCAATAAGTATAAGAGCGTGATCTTGGTTTGGGTTGTATCAAAACGTGGACTAGCATTTTCATGCATTTCATGATAAAATTACAGATAAACAAACAGATGTAGCAATTCAGGGATTGTAATACAAAATATTTCATAGTAGGTAAAGGAGTCTCATAGTTCGTCATTTCCCTGATTTACTACCTATAATTTGCACCCATTAAACAGAGAGAATACTTCAAATTAAATGGACGAGGATACTCATATATTGTTTCATTTGGCGAGAATAATGAGTTACAGATGTCCGCTACTGCCATTAGTTGGACTCAAAACAGAGGTTATACTTCTTTTATTGCAACAAGTTGGTCACTTCTTAAGGATATTAAGTAGTTAGTTGTAAATCACTTGCGTACACTGATGGAAACACAAACTTTAAAGCCTATAAGTCACTGATGTAGGCAAATGAGGAAAAAGGGACATTCTATTAGATTGGTGTTTCGAAAATGGGTGAATCTAAAGTGGAATTTGAGTTCAGCCATTTTGAATAAATTATTCTGCAATATGTAAAATTATGTATTTTGTAATACAAACACACAAGCACACACACATGTTCATGAATCTTAAGCAATTGGAATTTTTTTATTAAATGATTAAAAAATACACTAATCAATTATTATTACATGTCGGAAATATCAAATTTAGGTATGGATTATGAATGAAATATTAACGTCTGTTGATTAGAATTGTATTTATGCTTTTACGTCCTATTTAATTGGAATAGATGAAGAATCAGTAAAGAAAACTCATCAAATATTACCAATTCCTTTTTACTTCTGCCTTGTGAATTCACAGTGTTTTTATCTACATTACATATTTAATGTTTGAATTAGCAGCTGAAAGTGTAAGCTAGTCATTTTCAAAGCACTGCTTTTTGTGGCAGTTAGAGATCATAATTTGCTTCGTCGTATATACACTGATCCAAGTAAAGTAAAATCTATTTTTTTCTACCTTCGAATAAATGATACTAATTCTATCTACTTTGGTTGATATTGTGCAGGACTTACCACGAACGTTTGCTGGCCACCTATGGTTGGATACCAAAGAGGCTCAGGCTTCTCTTAGACGTGTTCTGGTTGCCTACTCCTTCCGTGATTCTGCTGTTGGATATTGTCAGGTGCGTTCAAAATTTGTTAAAGTTCAACTTATGCCTAACCTCACTACTACATTGAAATTAATTTCTGAAAAAGATATCATTTATCTGTTTCAACCTTCCTGATTAGATGAAAAGGTCAAATATGCAGTACTAGGATTCTAGTTTAAGTTTAAGCTCCTCTCCCTTAGCATAGGGAGATAAGCCTGTGCTTCTACTGGTTTCAGATACCGTGCAGGTATGTAAGTATGTGCTCTAAATTCCTATTCGATTATTGTAATAAGCTTGCTCATGCAAACTAGTGGAGCTCAATTATATCTTTCCCTCCAAAGTTTCTTGCATTTTGATCAAGAAGGGAATTACTAACAGTGTAATCAAACCTATGGTTTTTTCGAAAAAGAATTCCAATTCTTGTTTATCACAGCTTGTATCTTGAGTGCACATAATATTAGATGAAATTGTCATGCTTAAATATTTCGCTTTTGCATTGATCTGCAATGTTGATCACCTAATATCTCACATGCATTTCTTGTTTGGAACTTTAATTCGAATTCATAATAAAGTGTGCATGCTCATGGATCTATGATTTGGTGTGTACATATGCTTTTATTTCCTTTGCTCTTAATAGAAGAAATATTTTCATATTTTGATACTGAGCTGCATGAATTTTGATGCAGGGATTGAATTATGTAGCAGCATTGTTGTTGCTTGTGATGAAAACCGAAGAAGATGCTTTTTGGATGCTAGCTGTCCTCTTGGAGGATGTTTTAGTAAATGATTGTTATACAGCTAATTTATCAGGATGTCATATTGAACAAAGGGTTTTCAAAGATCTGCTGATAAAACATTGTCCAAAGTATTAACCCTCCTGGTTTCTATAATTACGCTGATAGGTTACTTTTGGTAGGTTTAACATTCAAAATCTATTGCAGGCTATGTGATCATCTAAAAGCCATGGACTTCGATGTTTCTGTTGTTGCCACTGAGTGGTTTCTATGTCTGTTCTCGAAAAGCTTACCTTCAGAGGTTAATCTTCTCTTTCTCTCTCGCTACACCCATTTATACATTTGTTATCTTTTTAATGATTAACAAGTTAAATTCTTATTTCTGGTTAACTTTTTCAGACAACCCTACGGGTGTGGGATATCCTTTTTTATGAAGGTACAAATGTTATTTTTCGGGTAGCTTTGGCTATCTTTAAGGTGAGTTTTTTTTTTTTTTGACAGAAAATAAAATAATTCTATATTGATTTATAAAAAGTTTAATACTATATAAACAGAAAGTTTTTTTGTTGTTGGCTGCTGTAAATTAACATATATAGATAATTTGATATAAACAAAGTATTTGAAAGCTGTTTATTAATGGTGGCAGATGAAAGAAGAAGAGTTAGTATCGGCATATAATATTGTAGATGCAGTCAATAGAATTGTGCTGACCACGCATAGTCTCTTTGATCCTGATGACTTGTTGACGGTGAAACTTTTAATTCTACTGCACTTTCCTTTTAATCTTATTCTGAACTCATACTTTTCTAAATCTGTGTGTTAATTTTAGTTTGTTATATCGAATTTAGAAGTTCACATTCTGTAGAAGTCTTGCAAGCTTAAACCAATTCAATGTCAGGTTGCATATGATGATATTGGCTCAATGGCACTTACAAATATACCTAAGGAAAGGAAAAAACAGGAAACAGCAGTAATGGCAGAGCTAGATGAGAGAGTAAAGCGCCTAAATTCACTGCCCAAAGAAGGCAAATCGCCCAGATAGTATATATGATGAATGAGCAAATACCGGACTTAGAAAGAGCCAGCTCTAGCCAAGTGAGTGTAAATGATGAATGAGCAAATACGGGACTTAGAAAGAGCCAGCTCTAGCCAAGTGAGTGTAAATGATGAATGAGCAAAGATGGCTCTAAATAGAACAGTTGCGGCAATTGCCAAGTTTCGTTTAAAGAGTAGAGCTCTCTTTGTTTTCAGCTATGAATGAGCAAAGATGGATCTAAGAAAGAGAGAGCTATGGCAAATTGCCAAATTTTGCTAGATGTTGAAAAGCATGTCTAGAGCTCTCTTTGTTTCATAGTGTACATTTACTCAGTTAGTCAGTTTTTTTTAAAATTTAATCTAATTACTTTGATTTCGAGTAAGAAGTGTCCCTTGACAGTATTCAGATTATTTTTTATTCAAAATAATATATAACCTTGTATCTGAAATAGATACACGATTATAAATATTGAAATATGTATGCACTCTATGAACTACTATTTTTTATAGAGAAAAAACAATTATAATTTAATAATATTTTATTATTTTCAATACAAAACTATTTCTAGTTTCGATTCATACCGGAAATAAAATATATTTTTATTGTAATTATCTTAAAATTAAATAAATACTCTCTTTTTTCACACAAACACACCTCAACTGATTCACCATCTAGCATTCTTGCTTGTGACAGGCCTTAATCGGGACAATTTTATCAAGTCATTTTATCAAGCAAACCTAGTATCGTTTATCAAGTGAGCTGGAGGATTCTTACATCAAGTCTGTGCATAGTTCTTGCTTTGTTTCACAGTTTAATTTAATTTGGTCTGGCTTCATAAAAGCATTTGATTGTGCAAATTAAGTTTTTGCTTCAAAGCTGGACTTCTTTATAGGTTACAATTTAGTTTCTTATCGTCGATATTATAAATTTAATTTACATGCAACTCAATAAATTAAATACAAAGGCTCATCTAGTCTATTCTTCTTGATAAGGGTCTTCGGATTCATGCGTCTCACCCGATGCATCATCAATCAGATTATTATCATAGGCATTATCTTCAGATTCTACAGATGCAGATCGATTAAGAGATTTATTGTCTTCGGAGGGGGGTTTCGCCCTGCCTCTCTGGTTGAGACTCCAATACATGATGCTAGCCAACAGAGTGAGGATCATCTTTTGATTCACCTGTTGTTGCAAAAATATTACAAAATGAAATTAAAATGTTCAAGTTAATCTTAAATTCAAACTGAAAACAACATTAGTTACTTTATATTATTCGTTTTCTGAAGACAAAACTGTGTTAAACAAAGGTGTTACACTACTTCTGGACACAAAAGTACAAATTTCTACAAGGATGAAGGAACTGGGGTTACAAAATTATTTTTCTAAAAGATAAAATTTCTAGGAAAAGCAACATACTTCTGCAAAGGTCTCTTTAAAAAAATTAAGGGACACTCAAATGATATAAATGAGTACCTGCATAATATTTATTTCATGCTAAAGAAATTAATTATTATGAGGTTACACATGATTTACCTCCATGATATCTTCAGGCAACAAAAATATCGAGCACCCTAGCTTTCGCGTAACACTAATTATATATGTCGCATTTGACTTCTTATCCTCATCTGCAATTGTAGTAGAAACCCTCATCACATTTTACAAGTCATTTTTAATTCCAAATGTTTTAGTGTCTGCATACCATTTTCACCAGTAGTGACAAGAGCCCAATTGACAACTCGTGGCTCCACAGCACTGAGAAGCTCAAGAAAGAAAATCCCATCTGAGAGGCTTTTGTCCTAATAAAAGTTTTATAATACATCATAATATATCAACCAAGTTGATGTGTTTTTAATTAGTTAAGAACTGTAATTATCACTTGCCTTCAAGCTTTCCATCTGGTGTGTTCTGCCAGATCTTTTCACTTTGTTATTTGCCCAATCTTTAATATCAGAATCTGTTATTTCCTTTCCCTGGGAGTGAGATCTCAAGTTCTTTAATAGCTTGAGTATGCTAAACCTCATCAATTGCCATAGATAAGCTGAGACAAAGGGTAACATTTCAATTTATTATGCAACCTTAAAATAGATTAACAATGATCAAGAAAAAATTAAAA
The DNA here is from genome assembly GCA_037693485.1 of Kitagawia praeruptora. Lineage (NCBI taxonomy): Eukaryota > Viridiplantae > Streptophyta > Magnoliopsida > Apiales > Apiaceae > Kitagawia > Kitagawia praeruptora. The sequence goes on from CM075353.1 coordinate 146,656,550, forward strand.
GATTAATAGTGATGAAATTACTTGCAAGAGAAAAATGATAGTAATCAAGCTAAAGGCCCTCAGACAATTAATTACTGAAAAGGAGCAAGTGCTAACTAAGACTGTGTATTGACACACACTCGACTAAGACATGACTAAGACAGGCTCGACTAAGACATGACTAAGACAGGTGAAGTTTGTGCTTTATCTGAACAAGACAAATTTGAACCATGCTGTCCTAGCAATAGTATACGGAGCTCTCAAAGCGAAGAAGAAGATACTGATACTTTATCGGTGATTGTAGTAAAGATTTAAACTTAATGAACAATTTCTTCTAAATAGGAATCCACATTTATAAGCAGCTAAAGCATATATCTTGCTCGCATGCTCAACAACATTTAGAATGCTTTGTAGGTTAACTATACATGGAAACTACTTTTAGGGAAAGCAACATCTGTTATTCGTCAAGAGTCAACAAAGAGAACAAAATGCCTACGTGCCATAAATATTCAAAAAAAATTCTCTGGCACACTTTCTCTGGGTTAGTTTGTTCGGACCATTTATATGGTATTTCCCCATGTCAAGAGAAGATACAAATGATTGTATCCCAGAGAAGATTGATGGATATTCTAGCTTTAACGTAAGAATGTATATCTATGATGATATCAATAGGAGAGACTGTTTTTTGCACAGGTAAATGCTCACGGGTGAGGTCAATAACTTATAAGATGGGATGTATAAATGAAGACTACTTGCTGAGACGCATCCTTTACAAACTACAGCACACGCACACATGACACACGAAAAATAAAATTTAATGGTACCCATGTTCCTCAGAGTTTGTCAACATCTCAATTTTAGACCCAAAGAATTGAATTTCTTCTGATCTACAGCCACTGTACTTAAAAATTCAAAATAATTTGTCGATTTGTAGTTTATAAACAGATTGCTTGCATGCCCGACAGACAAAAGAGATCAGGATGCCAAAGGAACTCAAAAGATAAGAAGCACAAATAACTTGATTCATAATTCTGTAGAACTTGGAGGACAGTACATCAGTAACCAATAACTATATGTTGCTGTAATTAGAACCTCATAATTTTTATGAAGAGAAAGAAGCGTGAGCAAGTGAAAGTTAAAAGACCAAGTAGTACAAACTCCAAATTGAATAGTTCACTTTGTAAACTTACTTTGGCACCACATCCAAGATCAACATGTCTAAACCCAAGAAAACACCCTCCAATAGTAAATGAAATATATTATTAAAGAAGTGACTAACCCAGTATGAGCTTCTTGTTTCCTTGTACGATATCGCTTCCATCTACACTTACAAGGGAAAAGTTTAACTTCAACCCAATATCTATAACTTGGTTGCAATTCTCAATTTTTTTAAAAGGCATCTTAATAGGAGGCTTTGTTGCCCTTTTCCAGTTGACTGATTGAGGGGACACTTTGTCGAGAACTTCCAGTAAAACCCATCTACAGGCCAGGTAATAAATGTTAAGAAGCAATTGCAAGGGAAAATCATTGTAAGAAAGAAATTCCATGCTTACCCATTTTTAATATCCTCAAAAAAATTATAGACATGTGTCTCAATTCCAAGACTATTGATCCACAACCGAAACCATCTCTCTTCTCTTGAAGTTTCAGCATCATCAGTCATCATCTCTGCATATGAATGTTTTGAGTTTTCTAGTGACAGGCCATTCCTGCGTAGGACAGTTCTTTCATATAATCAGATTGAAAGATAGGTACGACTACGAGCAAGCAGTAAGCAAATGTAACTGCAAGATAATCTTACCTATTGCGGAATAGGTTTGCAAGAAATGCAATATTTAGGTTTGTTGAACCCTGAAGGATATCTTTTGGAGTAACGCATCTTTGGCATTGCAGTTTTTCTACTTGTTCAAGGACCAATCTTGCTCTTTCAGCGGGACTTTTTGCCTCCAACGTGGTGGTGGTCCTAAATTCCGGTGCAAGAACATTAAGCAAGTGTGCATAGGCCATTCCATCCTGAAAGTGGATATGACGATTATGCCACGTAGGAGCAGAGGAAACACTAGAAATATTTGGACTTAAAGTAAGGGTAAATGCATAATAGAATTTTGGACCTATCTCTAACTTAAACTACTAATGTGTCATATCGGCCATTAAAATCACTATATAATGTAATGTCAGAAAATGTGCCTTAACTTCCTGTCCAGAACACAGTTACAAACTATTCCTCACCTTCAAATCAGATGAAAAATTTGTAACCTCTTTCTCATATCCTGCTTTCTTCAGTTGGAAATTCATCCATTTTAAAAGAATCTCTTCAGGAGCTAAACACGAAATCTCCTCCAGGTACTGCAAATTTGATGTTTCTCTTATTCTTCTATATAAAATGCTTATACAATATTCCAAAAAATACATAAGTAAAATCACAAACAGTACATAGCCAATGAAGATCTTGCAACCTGGTCTTCTCCCACCAATTCCAATAGATGAGGAGTTCTGTGGAAATCGAGATCAGATAAAAGTTGCGTCTGAAATTTCCAATACATGAAAGTACAAAACATATTAGATCATCTTGGTTAACCACTATGTGCATCTTGTAAAAAATTTTGATAAAATTTCAGCAAAGGCAAACAAGAAATGAGAGATACCTTCACTATTTGGGAAATTAAACCAAGTACCAGATGGGGCTGTAGAAAGTGTTAAGTAAAGAAAACTTTATTAGATATATTTCTAGCAAGTAGCAACTATCTCTTTAGAACAGAGGTAGAAGAGGTAAAAAAAGCGAAGTCTTTGTCCTCTTAATGGAAGAACAAACATTGATATTGACACGTATACATGTTGCAGGTTTAGTTGAAATTTGTAATCTTAATTATAACTTGGAATTCCCTTTTAATCTTTTAGGCGGCCGTGTTTATTACTAGGACCAAAAATATTCAAAGTTGATTAATCAATTGCCATAAATCTGTTAAGATAAAAGGCCACAATTTTATTTATTTAAAGAACATACTCTATTATTTTATTACAATTCTTGTATCATGAACTTAACTTACTCTAGCTTCGGCTAAGTCTTGTGTGCTGATGTTCAGTACAGTGCAGCCTATGGCCTTTGCAGAATTGAGGCACAGGGTGTGGTTCTCAGTCTTTTCCCAAGGATTAAGAATGCGTTTTGTATTGATTGCCCGCTCATCTATCGTACCAGGGACAGCCACGTTGATGAGCTTGCTGCAAAACATTGTTCCCAAATGTATCAAGACAGAGTAAATAATACCTATCTAGATTTATAAAATGTGAAAGTGGGCCCATGAGGAGTACCATAGTAAAACACCATCTTTAGCAAGATCAAACAAAGCACTGGTAGATGGATCTAGAGGAAGAAAATCCTTCAAAAATGGATCTTCCCCTAAATAGGTATTTATGTGGGAAACGTAGAAGGCTTTCTCTGACTGGGTAAGGGTGGTAGTACTTGTCCTGAGGAATGAAGTAGCACCCATGAACTTTTGGCCACCTGACTTAGTTTGAGCTTTACCATTTATATTTATATATGCCTGCAATTGTGCAACTGCAAGCTTAATTGTTTTCCCCTCCAATACACCAGACTTAATTTCAATAATTGAAGACAATGAATAGTTTATGTTGTAAAGTGTGAGAGCTGATCCATGAAAGAATCGTTTGATAAAATTATATAAACAATTAAAGCAATTAGTCCATTGAGCTCCAGCATTACTTTACCATGCTTTCTCATAATCTAAAATCTTTAAGCTCATTTACTAACTACCACCAACATTAAAAACAATTAGTAGAATCTAGGGCTGTTCACTTGAAAGGAATGGCATGGGTGATGATGGACCGAATTTTAATATAAAAACAAATAAGTATTGTCAAAAAAGGATGGAGAGATGAGACGAAGTAGATGGTACTGTGCAATAGGTACGATCAAGTTTGTAAACAGGATGAGTTTAAGAAAACAATGCGCATTCACTTCAAAATGGGAAGAGGTGAAACAGTAGAAAGCGCTGGAATACATATAATGCATTAATGTAAGAAAATGGCCTGAATCCATCTCATTTCATTCCGTCCAAGTGAACAAAACGAGAAGCAGTCCCTGCAATTATCATACCAGGAACTTACTTGAAGAAAGGATTCGTAATCAATTTCTCGATCCATGTTAAGGTCTGACTCACTCAAAATTGCTTTAATCTCCTGCTCCGTAAACACCTCACTGAAATTCTTGAATTGTAACATCACTGCTGACAAATCTGCTAATGTGAAGAGGCCTAACTCCTTCCTTGCTAAAAGAAACTGCAAAATAGATGACAAATTTCAAATGTGACTCACTTAATAATCCAATTATCACACGTTTTTCAATATTACAACAATAAGGGCAGAATTACTATATATAAAAAAATTACTTTGGATTCGAGGTTACGAAGCTCAACTTGCGGAATTTGACTCTCAAGCGATGAATCAGAGACCACAACTCCCAAGAAACCAGACATCTTAGTATGAATCTTCTTCTTCTTGTCCGAATCTCGAACGATACGATACTCCAGAAATCAAACAAAAATTATGATTTACATATACAAACTCTAAACATGAATCTTGACAGTGCAGTATTTCGATCAAGAATTTTATTAACCCAATACCCTATTGGAATCTGTTTCTTAGCAATGCATGCATGCGTGCTCTGCCTTTTCTAATATATACGAAAAGATATGCAGAATAGATAAATTGAATAGTGACAAATCAAAGGAAACCACACCTTTTATTAATTAGGGTTTCATCAACAATTTCACATTTTTTTTTGCAGATTTGATATTCATTAATGCCTAAATGCAGACAAGGGTATCAAATTCAAACTATCAATTGGAAGTCTTTTGTTCTGTTTCTAGCCGATTTAATAAAAGTTTAAATTATATTTCAAAAAAATAAAAAATTAAATTAAATATATTTCTGAAAATACCGATTACTAAAAATACCGATTTTTTGATTAAAAAAAATGAAAATAACATTTTTCGGGAGGGGATGTTAAAAATACCCATTTGGAATCAAGTTGGCTGCATTTGGGCCAGTTTGCTTTAGCTTATTTCGGAATCGGGGGAATAATTTTTGAATACCAATTTGGGTTACTTAGCATTACTCAAAATTATAATATACTACCTTAAATAAAAACATGATAAGATAACTCAAATCATTAAGTCTTACTCCCTCCGTCCCGTCCATTTGTTATCATTTCAAAATAGGGTGTTGACACGCATTTTAAGGTGAATTTTAAGGATAGTTTCATAACTTATTTTTGAAAGTTTCTTTTTTTGTATAAAAATAGGACAATCCTGTTTTAATACAAAAAAAGAAAATTTAAAAAATAAGTTATGGAACTATCCTTAAAACCCACCTTAAAATGCGTATAAGAAAATGTCAAAAAAGTGTAAACAAATGGATGAGACAGAGCGAATATCTCTTATCATCTTAATTTATGGATTCGATTATCATTTACAACAAATACATATTTTATATGATATATAAACCAAATTGTTTATAAAAAAAACCTTAAATAAGAAATAAATTCCTCAAAATTCATTTGTTTAAACATAATTTTTAGAAAACTATGCTCATAATCTATTCACATGCCAAATAATCTATACTATTATATAAATTCTGAAACATTAAAAGTTTGGTCGAACGGTATCTATTGAATTTACATAATTACCCTTGCACCCAATCAATATTAATATTATCAATTACAATTTTTACTCAACTCAACTAATTTAACTAATCAATTACCTTTTTTCACCTAAAACATGCACATGATATTTTATCTAACTAAAATTTCTTCATTTTTAAAAACACTACAAGCAATTTTGTTTAATATAATTACTATTAATTAATCGATCAATTATCTTTTTCAACCAAAATATGTTACTTAATTTAATTAGTAAAATAACATAATTAAATAATAATTACCATAAATTAATTAATTACCCTTTTCACCTAAAATATGCCACCTTTTAAAGATATTTTAGTTTAAAATTATAGAAAAGATATTACCTTTTATCTGAAAAAGATAACCAGTTAGTTATTAATAATTATAATATTATTAGTTTATTTCATTAAATATAGAAGATCCATGTTATGAGAAAGAAATAATAAAGTATGTTTGGAAAGAAGATATTTTAATTGGAAAATCTACAAAAGATAATAATTGAAAAAGGTAATTGGTTACTTATTAAGCAATATAAAATAAGTAAAGAATACATAAGTAAGGGTAGTTATTTATTAAAAAAAAAAAAGTAAGGGTAGTTGAAAAAGAGGTAAAAATTAAATATAGAAGGATCCATGTTATGGAAAAGAAAGGCAGAAATAATAAAGTATGTTTGGAAAGAAGATATTTTAATTGGAAAATGTACAAAAGATAATAATTGAAAAAGGTAATTGGTTACTTATTAAGCAATATAAAATAAGTAAAGAATACCTAAGTAAGGGTAGCTGAAAAAGAGGCAAAAATAGCAAGTTTGAAAATGATATATTTCAGTTATAAAATATAGAAAAGATATTACCCTTTAGCTCAAAAAAAGTAATCAGTTAGTTATTACTAATTATAATATTATTTATTTATTTCATTCAGACGATCCTTGATATTTTATCTAACTAAAATTTCTCTTTTATTTAAAAAATAATACGAGCAATTTTGTTTAATATAATCACTATTAATTAATCGATCAATTACCTTTTTCAACCAAAATATGTTACCTTTTTTATTTTCTCTAACTAAAATCTCACTTTTCAGCTAAAACATATCCTCTTTTCTATATTTTCTAATTAAAATCCCTCTTTTTCTAGAAATATCACGGGCAACATTAATTTCTCATTTTCTAAAAAAACTACGAACAATTATTTTTAGTAAAATAACGTAATTAAATTATAATTACTATAAACTAATCAATTATCTTTTTCACCTAAAACATGCGCATGATATTTTATCTAACTAAAATTTCTTCATTTTTAAAAACACTACAAGCAATTTTGTTTAATATAATTACTATTAATTAATCGATCAATTACCTTTTTCAACCAAAATATGTTACCTTTTTTCTTTTTCTGTAACTAAAATACATTTTTTCAGCTAAAATGTATCATCTTTTATATATTTTCTAACTAAAATCCTTCTTTTTCTAGAAATATCATGGTTAACATTAATTTCTCTTTTTCTAAAAAAAAACTATGATCAATTTTATTTAGCAAAGTAACATAATTAAATTATAATTACTATAAATTAATCAATTACTTTTTCACCTAAAACATGTCACTTTTCTAATTTTCACGTTACCTTTTCTATTTTCTTTAACAAAAATCTCTGATTTTCCAATTATATCAGAGACAGTTCTATTTAATAAAATAAAATAATAAAATTATAATACTAATAATTAATCGATTACTTTTTTCAGCTAAAACGTATAATCTTTTCTATCTTTTTTAATCCCTCTTTTTCTAGATTTATCACGCGCGACATTAATTTCTTCTTTTCTAAAAATACTACGAGCAAATTTAATTAGTAAAATAACATAATTAAATTATAATTACTATAAATTAATTAATTACCCTTTTCACCTAAAATATGTCATCTTTTAAATTTTCACCTTACCATTTCTATTTTCTCTAACTAAAATCTCTCATTTTCCAATTATATCACGTGCGCTTCTATTTAATAAAATAAAATAATAGTATTATAATACTAATAATTAACCAATTACCTTTTTCAACTAAAACCTATCATTTTTTCTATATTTTCTAACTACAATCCCCTTTTTTAGAAATATCACGAATAACATTTATATAATTATCATGAAATCATCTCATTGAAAAATTTAAGTCATTCATGTTTTAAAAAAAATAATTCAAATTAATGAAAAATATTCATATGATATTAAAAAAATTCTGTGCATCGCACGAGTTTTAAGCTAGTTAAAATAAATTTACAAATAGAGTAAAGTTGTACGGAGCCAATCATTTCATTGAATACTTTGATAAGTTTTTTTTTGAAATAAATACTTTGATAATTTTAAATAATTTATAAGTCAAAATATTATTTAACAAATAGTATATCATTGAAAATCTTAAAAATCATGTAGACTTGCAAATTACATAATGTGATGTTATGTAAAACATGTTATGTACATATTTTACTTGCAAAGCATAATTGATTTTTAAGATTTTTAATGAAATAGTAATTCTAATTTCTTTTTTTGCAAAATAATATGTTTTACAATATTTTCATAGAACTTTTCTCTTAACTAACATATCTACACAAATGTGAAAAATATTATTAAAATCGATTTCCCTACAACACTTAAAAGTTTTGGAAGAGAAATTTACATTTTTAAGATTGATGGTGCTTGAACCGTTACAAGTAATTACAATACCTAAGGCTAAGGGTGTTGGTTCGCTCGAATGGAATTACTACGTAAAAACCAATAGGATGTAAAATTATTAAAAGAGTTAATCTAATATAATCTTTATAATGCAGCAAACAATGGGATATAAAATTAGGGTAATATTAAACATAGTCCTTAGGAATATGGTTAAACATTAATGTACATTGATAAATGCATGTAATACATCAGTTTTGCACTTAATACATCAAATTTGCACGAAATTCAATATAATTATTTAGAAATTTGTGATGTTTTTATTGTTGAAAATTAATGTGAATGTAGGGGGTCCATTATTATTACTTGGAAAATTAAACGGATGGCTAACCTGTGCCATTAGGGCACATGTTAAGATGTATTTATTACTTTGATCAGTTATGTTTCTACCATGTTATTGGTGCATTTTATTGCTATATTTATTAATCTTTCAATTTCTTTTTCATTATTTATATTAGCCATAACAAATTTCACTTGTATAAATTATTTTATATATAATGGCCCCCTACATTCACATCAATATCAATTAATAAAAATATTTATTTTTATCACATCATTTTTTAACTATTTTATAAAGACATTAAAATAAAATCTTTTATGTTTGATAAAAATAGTTAAATAAATTTTTACAAATACTTTCTATTTTTATTTCAAAATAACTTTTTTGTTTTGTATGATTTGTTGTTAATTTTTTTTAAAAGTATTTTGGGTGAAATAAACAAAAAAAAGTAGTTGAAGGATGATGAAAAAGAAAATAGTAAATACCTAGTTAAACGTGTAAAGTAATAAGTATTGTCAACTGTAAACAGGAAACGAGGTGTAATAAATACATATTAACCTGTGCCCTGGGGCACAGGTTAGCCAGCCCAAAAATTAAATTAGTGTTGCAAAGAGACATTGAAAAACTAAAAAAAACTAAAAATCATACAAAAATTATTGAAAGTATAAAAATATTTAATGCTTAACCATAGACCCAAGGACTATAATTAACATTTCCCCTAAAATTATTAATAGAATTAATCTAATTTTTATAGGATTGCACATTAGCACTGTGCAATTTGTTTCGCCTTATTACAGATCTTGTACTAAAAAATAAAGTAATTAAACTCCTATAATAACTTTCAACACCTCTCTCTTCTCTCTCCTTAAAACAACAACCGTTGTTTCCTTTTTCCTACGGCGGTGGCTCCTCCACCAACCGGAGGCCCGATTTCCTTTCTTTTTATTCTTGTTTTCTTCAATAATTAGTTATCCTTCTGCTTAGATCAGAATCTTCGAAGTTTCCGGATTTTTCTTCTCCGATTTGTGGTAGATCCTCGGTTTCTTCCCAAATTCTTGGTGGATCTTCGGTCTCAAGAGGGGTCTGGTTTCTCTAGTTTTTGAAGGTTTCATTTTCTAGATCTAAGACTTGTTTTAGTTTGATTTTTTGTGTAATTTCAATTTTTGTAAGTTCAGTTTGATTTCTCTCCACGTGAGAGGTGTGGTTTTTCTCTCCTTGGTGAGAGGTGTGAATTTCTCTCCTTCATTTGTGAGAGTTGGTTCGGATTCAACGATAAGAGCTTGATCGGAACTTCATTTATGGTCGGTAGCTCAAACGGATTTTGGCGAAGATATGGAGCGTAGAGCGAGTATCTATAGACATATCATTTTTTTAGACATCTGCTTATTTGTCTCATTTTGATCAGGAAGACGAGCATGTCATCCTATTCTATGTTTGATCGATTCGATCACTCTTGTAGATGCGTATGGCTTTTATGTATTGAATTATCATCTTTCATCAAAAAAAAATAAAGTAATTAATAAATCGTAATTTGATAATAAATTAATAAATCAATTCCATATTTCCATTTGAATTTTTCAGCCCTCAAAAAAAAAAAAAATCGTAATTTGATAATAAATTAATAAATCAATTCCACTTGGAATTTTCAGCCCACCTACCTAGAAATCTTTCTTTTTCTCCCCTCTGTCTTCTCCATCACCACTTTTTAACTCTCTACGCTACATACAACTATACACACACATTTATGTATATATATGCGTGTAAGCTTTCCCATTTAAGCAATTTATGGAGTTAACAGCAAGCACTTCATCTCTTTCTCACTACACTTCTCCTAAATTCTTCATATCTCCACGTTTCATCTCAAGTACTCGCCGCTGGCCAAATTTTCCGATAAGGGTCCCACCGAAACTACTTTGTAAGTCTTTTGAACCCATTTGGTGCCGACCCATATGGCGAAATTCTCGGGACTGTGTTGTTTGTAGCTCAAGTGTTCGATTAAATGCCGCAGAGAGTGAAAAAGATGGAAACTTGGAGAGGTTTGGGAGGTTAGGGAAATGGGGTGTTTTGATTGCTGTGTTGGGGTATAGTGTGATTAAATGTCAAAGGGTTTTGGCTGCGGAAGGGTTTGTGGCGACGAGTCGGGTGTATTTGAAGGATAATTGGCCCAAGATTTTGCAGGTTTTGGGTGTATTTAAAGAGCAAGGTTTGATCTTGGCCGTGCTTTTGGGATTATCGGCTTTTTTCTCAATGGCGGAGACTTCGATTACTACCCTGTGGCCTTGGAAGGTATGTTTTGGTCACTTTTAGTTTTGTATACATCGAACTTAGATTAATATAGTAGGAGATTATTCTTTTGGTTATTGATGCAAATAATGTATTTTAGCTCAGTTCACCGTAGTCTATCTTTTATTTTTGTTTCAACATTAAGATATTTACGTGGTGTTTTCTCCTGCATCTCTACCCAAGACCATGTGTTTGTCTTAAGACTTTGGATTGTAATAATGAATTTCCTTAGTTGCAAACGAATGAAAAGAAGCACTGATTAGATTCTCCATATTATTTCTACATTCTATCTCCTGTCCCCGTACTCTTCCTGCAATGTGATCTATGACCTCTGCTTATGTTTTTTAACCCTGTTTCTCCATGTTGACATTCTTAAAGAAATATACCCTACAATCCGCAAGGTGTTATAATTTTGTATTCTATTTTAATTTGAATGATCAGTACATGCTATCCTTATAGAAGATTTTCACTTTGTTCCTAAATTTTTTGTCAAGTAAGGCTTATTATTTATATTTGAAAATCGGGAGCTTGTCCCCAAACTTTCCCTTACTGGAACCAATCACACTCTCCCGTCCCTATATATTTATCTTTGTGAACAGTCTAGAATTTTTTTACAGGTGCGCGAGCTGGCTGAAAAAGAGCCAGAGGATGGTGTTTTCAGAATGCTCCGTAGTGATGTCACTCGCTTTCTTACGACCATTCTTATCGGCACTACGTATTTTTTCTTCTATTCAATTGCATAATTTTAGTGCTGTATGTTTATGTTCCAAATCACAGTGAATTAGCTTTTGCTAAGGTCTGGAACTCTATATTTGGATTTCAGTGTTGTTAATATTGGAGCAACAGCACTTGTCACAGAGGCTGCAACAAAACTGTTTGGTGAGGCGGGTATAACTGCAGCAACTGGTGTGATGACGGTATGTAATTATTTAATTAAAAAATGAAAAAATTAGAGCAAGGTGCGTCGTGAAGATGCTTGAGTATAAAAGAATAAAAGATGAAAACGAAGCTCGTACCGGTCTCTAACATATCTTGTGCCATATGCAATTCTTCTCTGTCCTTCCTTTCTTGTCTACCCTCTCTATTATTGCTTTGCTTTCAAGCTAATAGACTGCTTGCAAAAAAGCGTGATGGCATAATCAGTTATTGTTGTAATGGTTCTGAATTTAGTGAGGGTGGAATTCATTTCTCGTATAGTTATTTACATTGGTTTGGACCGACTTTGGGGACTTGTGACTGTTTATGTGACAATAATTAACTAATCCTCGCTCGCTTTTCTTTCTTCGGTCTCGCAATGTATAAATATCTCCCTAACATGGTCTTTGGATACTTTCTCACTTTTTGACGTACATCTATAATATTTCGACAATAATCTGGAGCAACGATATACTTTGATATTAAGGTCTAAAAATTAACAATGTAGGAGCTAGAAACTAATTGTAATGCCAAAAGGTATGACTAATTAGGGAAAGTGCTAAGCCAAAGAATGGAAAAGAGTGCCTCAAATGTGAAGACATGTCAATAATGATGGTTAATGGTTCATTTTCGTTTTTGTGTATGTGGAGCTCATATATTCTCCAACAGGATCATTTTGACTTCTAATATTCATGGAAATAAAGAAATTCTCAATCTTCATAGAGGATCTTAACTACAAACAAGTAAATTTGAAAGGAGCAAAAATATTATTAATGATTATGACAAATTGCATTTTTTAAATGTTAGTTATATTTTTGTTAAATATCTATAGAGAAGAAGGAACCTGATCTCAGGTTTGTTTCCCGAGATAGCAGGGTTCCACATGAGAACCCACTTTGATCTGCAGTAGAATACAACTAAAGTACCGGCATTCTAAAGCAGTTCCAATATTTATGCTTAGATACAAACACACATACACATTTTTATTCGTAGATACACTTGCACAGTTGAGCGCAAGTGAAAATGTTCTCAGATGTGATACATATTATACGACGCAAAACACTTTGTTCTGCTGCAGAACACGGTATCTGCCAAATATTGTACATTCGATTGCAAATCTCTTGTTAGTATTTTCATAGTGACGGAGGTAGTTCAGTTGATTGAAATATCTCTTATAGTTCCAACACAAAATACAGGGTTCTACTGCAGAACATGGAGGTCTCAACTATTCCTAGTGTTTACAAAGTGTGTTCTGCTGCAGAACTCTTCTATCTCAGGGAGGGAACCTGAGATAAAACCTTTATTGAATTTGTATATGATTTTCAAGTACTAGCTGGTCATTCTTTTTTTTTTTTTTTTGGGGGGGGGGGACTGTCTAAGCCAAATTTTGTCCCAGAATGACCTTCGGGATTAAATTTCAAGTATTAGAATAGAGATTATAAACTTCAATATTATATTTATATTTCGAGCATTCAGATAAGAGATTATAAGAAGAAAGATGTTGAGGTTTTGTGGGTTTTTTTTTGACGGGGACCTGTTTTACAAGACCCCACCGTACTAGATCCACCACCACCAGGTAAATTGAGTGTTTTCGGACCGTTAGGTGGCCCCCAAGAACTGTTTGCTGCTCCCAGGGATCGAAGCCTTAACCACACATCTTAATACCCCGATCACACACTTTAACACCCAATGTCCACTTCTTAAGCACTAGGCCACTTCGTGGGGGTTTGGTTTTTGGGAGTTCAGAATTGCTCTTGAGAGTTGCAATGAATAATAATGTTTGGATTCCCTATCAAGGTGTGTATGTAGACTTGTATATAGCGATCAAGTCCATGTTGTACACTATTTACTATTTAGAATTGGAATTTCAGTAGAATAAAGGTCCAACCTACGTCCTATTCTTCAGGAGGGATAAAAGTCTCATTAAGTATGTTATAGAATTAGTTTTCCAGCTTCATCATATTTTCCCATCGTATAGACTTCAGGCTCAACATTTCGTGGGCTTCAGATCTAACATTTAATGGGTTCCTAATCTATTGGTTGGGGCTCGTTATCAGTAAGGAACTCCTTATATAATGTTATTGGTTTAGCCTTCGGACATCAACATATTTTTCCGGGCTTTTGGTGAAGCCTTGATCTTCAGTTTTGACGAAGCCTTCGTCCTTATGTATTGACGAATGATTGTTTCACCCATATAAGTAAAGTCCCAATTAGTTTTGTAATTGTCTTGCCTCACCTTTGGCTTAGAACTTATTCTTTTAAGATATATACCCTTGAGACTCATGTGAGGATAGCCTTGAAAAACATGCATTAACAAGTCCAGCCTTTTAAAATGAGTATCAACCAGTCCAGTCCTTGGAAACGAGTATAAGCCAGTCCAGCCTTTGGAAAGAGAAACCAATACTATCGAGTCCAGCCTTTGGAAACGTGTATTGACAAATTCAGCTTCGGGCAGCATGTTTCAATAGAGATTCCCTAATCCCTAAAATGGAGAGCTACTATATTTCTGCCAATTGTGTATTTCATTTGGCCCAATAACCTGAAACATTTGGCCCACGTTTTAATTTTTTTGTTCAAATCTAGTCATAGCTCTCAACTTCAAAGAAGCTTACTTCTATGGGATTTTCTTTTGCACTTCTCCAATAATTGCCCTTAGTCAAACTCGGTGCTTTTCCTGATGGGTTGGGGGTTTTTCTTTATTATAGAAAATACAAAAGATATCGACTTTGCTGCATTTTGTGCTTAATTTGGGTTTTTAGTAACACTTTCACTTAATTCAAACATGTTCTCTCCTAGTTTAACAACTCTAAAATTTATCTGAAATGACAAGCTCTAGCCCATTTTGATCCTTTTGCCATCTATCCAGTATATGATTTTGGGAGAAATAATGTTCAAGATGATTACTAGTTACATTCATAAAATTGCAGTGTCTCAAGAGGAAGTAATTATTGTTAGAATGCTTTTTCTATATTACTGTAACTCGCGAACAATTTTTACTTTCTAAATGCAGCAAAGCAATACATTGTCTTCTTATATCGCTCGCAGTTTGATTAGCTTTTTTATTCTTGCATTCATAATTAACATATACTTTGTCAGGCTTTTGCTCAAATAAAAATTATCTCTCATGCACGCACAAACACAAGCACACAAATGGAACAATTTTTACTTTCTAAATGCATCAAAGCAATACATTGTCTTCTTATATTGCTCGCAGTTTGATTAGCTTTTTTATTCTTGCATTCATAATTAAAATATACTTTGTCAGGCTTTTGCTCAAATAAAAATTATCTTTCATGCACGCACAAACACAAGCACACAAATGGACAATATAAAATCTGAATCATATGAGTAACAAATACTTGTGCGTTATATGCCTATATACTCTTTCTAAATATAATTACATATCCTGTATTTTTCAGGTAGCAATTTTGCTCCTTACTGAAATTACCCCAAAAAGTATTGCTGTGCACCATGCTACAGAAGTTGCTCGATTTGTGGTATGTTGGATTGTTATTTCTGATAAGTTGAATTTACTCTGTTGTGAGCGTGATGGGATAGCCCAAGTGGTAAGGGCTTATCCTCTTTCATCCTAGGTTCTGGGTTCGATTCTCGCATTCCGAGAAATATTAGAGAATGGAAACCACTCTAGAGGCATATAAGCCTATTCAAAAGAATAAAAACTCTGTTGTCAATTGTCATTAACTATGTTTTGTAGATTTCCATAACTCGTGCAAAATAATTGTGGGTTTATTGTTGCTAATCTAAAGTTGTTTGTGAACTCTTTTAGGTCAGGCCAGTTGCGTGGCTTTCTCTGATATTGTATCCCGTTGGAAGAATTGTAACATTTCTATCAATGGGGATGCTTAAGTTACTTGGTTTGAAAGCAAGAAGGTAATTTTAGTCATTTATTTATTATTTGGATCGCTTGGTCTTTTCTTTTCTATGTTGGTATATATATGCTTAATACTAACATCGTCTAATATTAGAACTAAATTACTTCAGTCATTCACAAACACACTTGTCAAAGATTTTTAAATTTTTTATTTTTTTTTAATTTGATGGCTTTTGACCTATTATAATAAAAGTTTGTATACCTGAACGAGTTCCAGATGATCAATTATTAACTTACAAAAATAAATCTAATCAGCCGCACCACGCTGAAATTCAGATGACAACCAGAATTCTTCATGGTGAGGCTTGACCTCATTCCAAGCCACATTCCATGGATAACATGAGCGACGTGTGTTGTATCAAGTATATTAAAACACTTTTTATGTCTTTGAAGTGGTTATCCCAAATGGCTTATAGGGCCGTGCGGGAATGAATTTCCTATAACACCTGTAGGAAAGTCTTGTAATGGTTCACCTCAAATCAATATAAGATTAACATTACCCACTGGCCCTACGTGGTTTCTAGTGTCAGTCCATTTATGAAACTGTGCCAGTTAAGAACATCCTCCTGGTTTCGAAAATGACCCCTTGTGCATTGTTTTCACTGTATGTATATATGATTTTGAAGAAGAGAGCTTAATGATTGATTGATTGTAGTCAAAATTTTGAGTCCCTGTTTCGGCTTATTCCTCATGAGAGTGCAAATTTTGTATAGACATTTATCTATAAAGTGTTATCGTGGAGCTTTGTACATAATTGCAAAAGGCTCTTGTACGTCTAAAGATACTCCATATTGACAATTTTCTTTTAGATTAGCCTCCTTAGGCAAAGCAAGGGTTAATGAAAGAGATAACAAGGGGAATTGTTTTGAGTGAAGAAGTGCAGATCGAGTGAACCTTCGTTGGGAAGAGTATAAAAAGGTGAGTAAACGAATGGACAAAAAAAATAAAAAAGTATGCATAGATAGGAGCAAAAACTACTAAAGTTTGGTATTTTGGACGTGAGAGGGGTCAGTGACCCCCACATCCATACAATTAACCTTGTTAGATCAAGGAATACACAATTTTTTTTAAAATAATGCTTGGCCATTTATTATAGGAGACACGTTTCAAATTCAAACATGTATATTATGTATAATTACCTTTTATATGAAAAATAAATTAGTAATATATTAATCATACATTTGTACAACATTCATCAGTTTTATATCTTCAATTTATGTAATTTTTTTTTAAAAAAATTCATTATCATAGTCAGCTTGAGGTTTTACTAGATTTATTTTTCTTCTTTAAACACTAATTCCTTTTTCAAAAATAGTACTTTTGTGTATTAAACAAAATATATTCAATCAAATTAACCAACTAAGCGATTATGTACATCGTATAAGTGAATTTAAAGCAGGGACTACAACCAAACATCTGGGTGTTTGATGTACTTTGTACAAAAAATTGTTAATCAACAATAATCAACCAACCGTGAATGTTAATAACTACATATATATGTGATTATATTAGATTAATTGCTTATGTTTTAATTTTTTTTTTCTCTCAACCTTACGTAGTTGTAATTTTCAGTTTGTAACTAGCGTTGGCCGTTGCATTAGAAAATGGTGTAGCCTTAGAGTTTTGTCTAGCAATATGCAAACTTATTATTAATGGAACAAAATTGAGAAATTGAAATATTAAAGAAATGCTAAATCGACTAATATTGAATAGGAAGACCACGACCATTGTAAAGAAACATAAAGACCAACAAGCAGAACTTGCTATATAGCGTCAATGGATAATCATGCAATATCCAGTTGACAGAATATAGCAAGTAACATGATATTGAATTAATTTGAAACAAACGAAACATGTATAGTATGTTGGTATCCCAATCTAGAGTTTAAGATCTAAATTGAGATCTTTCTCTTCATCTTCCTCATCCACAATAACAACAACATCAGAGATGCTTGCTCCATCACTTGAAGGAATTGTGGGTGCAACCGAAGGCTTGAAAAAGTCCGGCACTCCAAAAAACTTCGTACTTTTGGCTAGGGGTGGAGGAGCCAAAGGAGTTGATGGCTTGAAAAAGTCTGGCACTCCAAAAAACATTGTACTTTTGGCTGGAGGTGGAGGAGCCAAAGGGGTTGACGGCTTGATGAAGTTCGGCACTCCAAAAAGCATTGTACTTTTGATCGGATATGGAGGAGCCAAAGCGGCTGATGGATGAGTAGATGTCACTGGCTCGTAATATCTCTCCCTTCTTATTTTGTTGTGAATCTCTTGTGTGGAATGCTCAAGACGCCAGTTCTTCCTTGAGAGAGAAGAAGAAGATGAGTCCACTCTTGGGCCCAGAAAAGATGGCTTTGGCTGGTAAGACATGGACTCCATTCTCATTTCCGGTGAAGGAAATGGGTTGACACCAGACAGTCGGCTACTGTTTAAGTAAGGAAGATTATTATGGTGGGCTTCAACCTTTAGTTTCTTAGCATCTTGCACCTTGTGTGTGTTTTGGTTTCCACTGCCAGCCATCGGGTTGGAGAACGTTTTGGAGCAAAAATGACTAGAATAGGTTCTTTTTTCTATAAATTGATGGTGATTGCCAAATATTTGCTCTATCTCATCTACAGAAGAGGAGGATATCGACATTGGGAGCTAAGGTATGGGAGGATATGAGTTCGCTAAAAATCGGTTGTTGGGTAGGCCTATAAATAGATAATTTTGTGACTGAATGAAGGTTATTAGGAATATCAGATAACATATGTAGAATTACTTTCTATTCTTATTAAAATTCTTTTATAAACTATAACAATACAATTTGATTGAAATTACCAAAAAATCAAATTTATAGAATTCTTTTGTATTCTTCATTTGTAAAGAAATCTATAATATACCTTTTGCGAGATTATTAAAATTCATTCTTGACCGTTGTGCGAGATTATTGATATGCATTCTTGATATCTGCGCGATATTATAAATATCCATTCTTGATATCTTTGCGAGATTGTAAATATACATTTTTGATTTGTGTGCGAGATTATAAATATTCATTTTCCTAAAAAAGATGTCTTGTGAACTCTCCGCCAAATTTCTTGAAATGTTTCCTAATATGTCATTGAATATAGAATAATTTGTTGTTTTCCAGCTATGCTACGTAGTACCAAATTTCATTAACGTATGTCATAAAAAAGAAAAGTTTGTAGATTGTAATTTTTTGATCTACTCGTTAATTTACTAGCTTTTGCCCCGTGCAAAGCATATTTTTTTATGTGTATTTATTCATTTAACGATTCAGAATCTACTTTTTTTTTTAAATTTTTGGAGTTGTAAATATTTATAATATATTTTAATACTGGTAAAATAGTACTATGTTGCATATTATTATTTGGAAGATTTTCAGTTGTGCCAAACTAGTGAAAATAAGAAGCAAAGATAAAGAAATAGTTAAAAAGAAAACTTCTAGTTTCGATCCTTTATGATCTCAATATGGGCTCCCAAACTAACCTAGGCGGAGTCGGGTTTCCCCAGGATGGGCCTGTAGGAGACAAATGGCCCTTCCACTATTGGCCTAGGGAGTCAGATTGCTAGGTGGCTTCTAGTATGGGCCGAGGGAGAGCCATATCCCACCATAAGGAGGTAGTTTTCACAAGTGTTGAGCTCGATATGTGAAGTGGGAGATTTCTGGGAGTGCGGGAGGGACAGATTGTTGATTCGTAAGCAGCCTGTTAACTCCATTAGTTATGAGGCCTTTTGGGATGTGTCCAAAAACAAATCCATGCAGGCTTCGCCCAAAGCGAACAATATCATAATATTGTGGAGTGCGTGCTTGCGGCCCAACAATATGTGCTGCTGAAATTGAAAAGTATACTTAAGCCCAGAAGGAGAGTACTAGAACTAAACTTAATTTTTCAAAAATCCAGTATTGCCCTAAAGTCTGGATCACAGCAGAAGTAATTGAACTAACAATGTACAGAAGTAAGTGCAGAGATGAGCATGACTGAAAGGTATGTGATCGAAAGTTAAGCCAAGAATAGTAAGTGGATGATGCAGACAGTTGCTTGGCATTTCCCTTGTTTGCAATGATATGGGTATTGAATTACTCAAAAAGCTAGCAAGAATCTGATCAAGAAGTCTTTCTACGCATGGACTTCATTAAAATATGTGTTTGTTGAGAAATTCATAGTATGATTCTCGCTGGCAAGATTTATTTCACTGGACTGTTTTTATATTTTTATTGGGATAGCATATGCTTTTACATTTCTTCAGACTGTTGACAATACGTATTCCAAGAAATGCTTTCTTGTAGCTCTTAAATTTTCTACTAAAGAGTTAAGAGTCAAATAATCTAACTTAAGCGAGTATTACTTTTCTATCCTTGCATAGTATTTACCAAAACTTATTACTTTAGTAATTGTGTGATGTTGGCTAATGCAACGAAAAATACCAACAAGGATCTAGAACACCAACAAAAATAGAGTTCCAAAAGAGTTTTGGTAACGAATAATATGGTGTACAATAATGGACCGCTCTAAAAGAGTAGGGAAAAGAATGTTCAGTGAGTCAAGTATAATTAATCAGCTACTTTTTAAGAGTAGAGACAGAGGATTATTGTAGAAGGTACAGTTACACAATGATTATGCAAAATTGCACAAATTTTGACTAAGCCTAGAATTGGAAAAAAAAGTGTTATTAACTTTTAAATTATGTTTGAAAAGATTAAAGTAACGTAGCTTGTTGAGATACCAAGAAAACCTTAATGAAACGTTGCTTAAAAGTAATTCTGTTCTGAAGAGTAGTATTTGTTAATTTACATGACTGCTGATTCTTTTTTTAATTTTCTTTTCTCTGTAGCGATCCATATGTTACTGAAGATGAACTCAAGTTGATGTTAAGAGTTGCCGAGTCAAGTGGTGCAATAGAGGAAGAAGAACAGGTAAGTTATAACTTTAATTGATTAGCATCTGTGGAAGGCTTAAAGCTTATTATTTAGATTATATATATATTATTTGCTTTTCATTATGCACATAAGGGAGGAACAGTATGAAATGAAAATCTCACGTACGGTTCTGTAACGGAAAAGCTTTGGAATCTTCTTTTCAGGCACTAGAACGAAACCCGTTCTTACCACTTTAGTAATATGTCTGTAATTACGTGCTACTATCTCCACTATAGAAAGAATAAAAGGAAAGAACTTCATTTTCATTTATACGATAAAGTCTTTATTATTTAAAAGCATAAGTAGTAAACATTTTCAACTAGGGTTCCCATACATGCCAACATAAAAAAGAAAACCAAACAAAGATAGTTAGCATAAATAGGAGACTATCTCCAGTAAGCATCGGAGTAGATCTGTACAAAAAAAGACAAAGAACACTATAAATGAAAACATATAAATGAAAACAAACACGCTACTTTGCGTCTACAGACACTTATTTAAACCTTCTAAAACTAAAAAGACTTGACGGACTCTTCTTGTCTCCCCCGCGGTTGTCACGATCAATCGCAGTTTGCACACTCCTGGGCTAGCGCTCTCTTCCGGGCTTTAAGACCGCGAAAGTCTCATCTTGTGTGTTGGCCGGCCGGCTTTAAGCAAACTTCGCATTTCCTGCTGAAATCCCAAGTCTCCAAGTGGGCCCTCTTGGCCAACCACGACCTTGGCTTTTTAGTGAATCCCGCTCATGTGTCGTAGGACTTGTAGCTCGGCAGTCCACCGGGTGGGTTTGTTTATCCTTCCAGTTTCGAGTGTCTTCTTGGATAATTATAGTGGCCCATAGCGAGATGTACCTTGTTTTGGGGGGGGGGGGGGGGTGGCGGTCCCCTGGACATAGTCCTTTCAGGCAGTGGCCGTTTAGTCCATGGTCCATTGGCTGGTTGGTGCAAGGCCAGAAATTGGAACACATTGATTCTGCTCGTTCCCGTGCTTCGCTTCAGGGCCTGTCCCTCGGTGTGGTCAGTACTCCGTACTCCCGATAATCAGTACGTTACTTAATTTCCTTGAAGTATATTCGCTACTTGGATTACTGTACCTAATACATTTTGGTCTTACTAATTGTCAAGAACCTTTTAGTCTTGTAAATATTTTAAAGAAGGATGTCCAGTGTTCCTATCTGAATTAATTCAATCCTTGCTGAACTGTTTGAGAATTTGATTTACCAGTTAAATCTCTTGCACAAAATTTCTGTAGTGGACTTAGTGATTGAAAAAAGGTTTTAGCGAGGCTCAGTTTGTAGAAATCCAAACCTTTCATACTCCTCAAGTGACCTTCGGTAAGCTGAAAACTCTTCAAATAGGATAAAGTAGTGAAAATTTTAAGATGACGAGAGAAAATATACATTCCAGGTCATTTGAAAGTTGGACAGGGTTGTGATATTTATGGGTAAGAGTATTTGAAATAAAACAACCAACTAACATCACAGTTCTCAACAATGGAATTTGTGCCGCAATAGTTCTGATCCGAAGGTTCTGTTTTATACTGAAACAGAGTTTTGCAAATTGTGAAATGTGACCTTTATATTTATCTTGCCATTACAGCATAGTATCTCACTTTGTATGAAGGAAAAATTCTTCAAACCAGCAACTTCCTCTGGTATATAGTTGGTAAATTTTACAACTAGAAAATTTTTATACCTGTTGTCAATGCTGCAGGATATGATTGAAAATGTGTTGGAGATAAAAGATACACATGTCAGGGAGGTGATGACTCCCCTTATAGACGTACTTGCCATTGACGCGGGTGCTACACTATTAGATTTCCACAAGTTCTGGGTGACTCATCCATACTCCAGGTATGTAAATTTCATCAGGTTACACTTACACATTTCCTTAGTTTTCATTGACTAAAGATTATTGAATTGATTGTAGGGTACCAGTGTTTGAGCAGCGTATTGATAATATTGTGGGTATTTCTTATGCAATGGATCTACTAGACTATTTGCAAAAGGCATGTCAGTTCTATTTTTGTGTTGAACTTCTCTATTACTTAATTATGTTCTGTTTGCATAGTAATGTATCTGACATAAAATATTTTGCAGGGAGAAGTACTAGAAACCACATCCGTGGGAGATATTGCACACAAACCAGCATATTTTGTTCCTGGTATGATTTTATTGCCCCAAGTAATTGCTAAATTCGTGTTTCTTGCAGAAACTGGTTGGCTTGTATCATACAAACATATCTCTGCGTTCTGCTAGGAATTTATCCTCATTAATCTATGATGCTCCAATGTTGTTTGAGACTGAATCATGATTTTCTTCTCAACAATGTTTTGGACACATAATCATGTCTTGATTCTGTTGCAGATTCAATGTCGGTCTGGAATCTACTTAGGGAGTTTCGCATTCGGAAGGTCCACATGGCTGTAGTTCTTAATGAATATGGAGGAACTGTGGGAGTAAGTTTGTACTTGTGATATCCATTGTTAATTAGTATCTGTTATCTCATCTAGAATTAGACACTTACCAATTCTCGTTAAAATGCAGATTTTCTAAGAAAGTGAATTTTAATTGACCTATTTTGATATATCGTTCTGTGTGCTTTTCATTTACAATTGCATCTAATTTTATATTCTGGAGTTTTGTCTATATCATATCTAGTAGTCTGTTGGCTCTGTATGGGAACTAAAAGGTGTGGGGTGTGGAGTACCACTTTCAACACAGACATGAGTGTGCGGCATGGCATTTGTGAATTTTGCTTACCACGCTGCATTTGCCATAGAGAAAAATATTGAGAAATTTGTGGAAAACAACAAGCATGAATCACTGTAAAAGAGACTTTTGTGTATTTGGATGTCTTCTTGTTTTCGATAATGTCATTAAACTAAAGAGGGATAACCTATTTAATATTATTTAAATAGAGAAAAATAATGAGAAATATGTGGAAAACAACAAGCATGAATCACTGTAAAAGAGACTTTTGTATATTTGGATGTCTTCCTGTTTTCGTGGATGTTTCTTATTATGTTATTATACTAAGGCCTGTTTGGATGAGGGGTTTGGAGGGGGTGGGGTGGGGTGGGTTGGGTTGGAGGGGGTTGAAATTTTGAAACCATGTTTGGGAAAAAATAAAAGTTGAAGGGTTGGGTTTGAAGGGGTTGGCCAGGGGTTAGAGTGTTCATTGATTTGTATAAGATTTCCAACACCCCGATTTGGGGTGTTGTCCTGTTACATTTTTTTCTTTTTCCCCTGCTGTTTCACGTTCTTCCCGATTTATTGCAGAGTATGAAGCGTATGTATTGGCCCACTCAACTTCTTTGCTGGATTGGTGTTGTCTTTTGTCTACTGTTCATTTTTTTAAAAAATTGTTTATAATATAATATAATATTTCTAACGTATATATGATATATTAAAAAGTTGTTAGGTAATAAATTTATTTTATTTAAAAAAAATTAAAGTTGGACTATAAATAATATATCATGATTATATAATATTCCAATTTTATGTTTTTTAAATTTAGATTTTAAAATCTAATTTTATTTTTAAAAAAATTATTATAATATTTTCATATTCAATCCTTTCTCCTAACCCTTCATCCAAACAAGGTAAGGGTTGAACCGTCCCTAACTCAACCCTTGAATCCAAATAAGATAAGGGTTCAACCCTTTTCAACCTAACCCATCCCATCCTAACCCAACCCCACCCTTCCATCCTCAACCCCCAATCCAAATTGGCCCTAAAGGAATGTATTCGGATAACTTATTTATTTAATTTTATTTAATATTTTGCC
This sequence comes from Kitagawia praeruptora, assembly GCA_037693485.1. NCBI lineage: Eukaryota > Viridiplantae > Streptophyta > Magnoliopsida > Apiales > Apiaceae > Kitagawia > Kitagawia praeruptora. Next base: position 146,681,022 of record CM075353.1, read on the forward strand.
CCAGAACCCCTATCCATTTATCAATCACTTCTACTACCCGGGTCAAGATTGCACATTCCTGACACCTTCATCTTGAGTCATGTAAACATAATTTCCATCTATACTATCACATGACTAGATAAAAAATATGAAAGCTCTCCCAAGTTGTTTAATGGTCTGATGCTGTAACGAGGACTGTTATCTGTGTAAATTTGTCGTTGTGCTTCAGTATTTAACCTCTTTCTTGCAGTACTTTATGTGCCTATACTGTGAAAGAAAATTTAATTTTTCCTTATGTATTTCCTGTTGAACATGAAACACTGAAGGGTGGAGGCAGTAAAAAAATTTCAAGTTGGTCCAAATCTATTTTGCTTACATTGTTTTAATTAGTACAGAATACAGCATGTTAAATTTTGTTTCAAACATTTAGTCAGCTTCGGCAGAATATAATTAGCTATTTGCGTCCTAGATTATTTCTTTTTACTCAGTATAACCCCAGTACCCCACATGCTTTTTTTCCTGTTTGCAAGATCTGTAATTTGTAAATCAAACATTTAACACTCTTATATATTTTAAATATTTACTGGGATCTTATACATTGTCTTTTTAATTCGGTTGTAGCAGATTGTTACTCTGGAAGATGTTGTTGAGGAAATTGTTGGTGAGATCTTTGATGAGAATGACACAAAGGTAGGTAGTGTTTGAATTATTTTATGTCCTATCATATTGCCGAATACTTTTCGTGATTGAATGCCTATTGGTCTATTGTTATCCATTTATAATCAATCTGTTAGGACCCGATATGATATGCTCTAATATAATTGAAATAAACACTTTTATTGATAAACACACGCACACTGAAAACGATATTTAGGTGGTATTCGAGAGACCACCTGCTCTCCACACACTCGCTCTCCACACACTCGGGTGGTATTCGAGAGACCACCTACTCTCCACACACTTTTCACTCAAACTTATTTCTTGATACCTTTCACATACAATTGGCTTTCCTATTTATAATCCTAACATCAACTTGGAATCCCTAAATTGAAGCTCAAATATTATTATTCCCACCAAATCCTCCTTTCCCACAAAATCCTCCCTTTCAAATCCATAATTGTTGCACACAATAATTATTCAGATTTGTAATTGATTACATATTTATTATGTTTATTATGGTTCCTAACATTACTCGCCGCCCAAACTCAAACCTTGTCCTCAAGGTTTAAGTATTTTTTTTTCCTTTTCTTTTTGATTGAGTACCCCTGCATGATCAATAATATTCTGAATTCTTCCCAGCTGCAAAAAGGTTGCCGACTTTCCTTGAAACAGTACCAAAACAAAGCATCGTTTTTCGAGCATAGTACAACAGACTAGGCCTTGCCTTGTGGTGATAGGAGATTGTTGAGTTGAAAATAGTGTTCCTCATGAAACAGGCCACCTTCGAGGTTCTCATCATTAAGCACAGGCAATTCAATTAGTGGCGGCATTGAATTCATGGATGTTCTTGTTGGTGGCAATCCATCAGACATTTGAGTCCCTTGTTCTTTGTCTTCGCCACACCCAGATTCTGCCGGCACTTGTTGTAAAATCCCAAAAACAGCCGTAGACGGTCCAATACTTTCGAAATGAAGGTTGTTCCCTTGTTCTTTGTCTTTGCCACATCCAGATTCTGCCGGCACTTGTTGCAAAATCCCAAAAACAGTCATGGAGGGTCCAGTACTTTGAAAATGAAGGTTGTCTAATTTTTTAAGTATGACAACCATACTTTCTTTGAGAAAAGAGATGTCGTTTAGACCTGATTGCATTGCTTCCACTTTCTTCTCTAGGTCCTCGATTCGATTTTCAATTTGTTTTGCATCTGCTATTGTCCCAAGAACGGAATTGCTCTGATACCACTGTTAGGACCCGATATGATATGCTCTAATATAATTGAAATAAACACTTTTATTGATAAACACACGCACACTGAAAACGATATTTAGGTGGTATTCGAGAGACCACCTGCTCTCCACACACTCGGGTGGTATTCGAGAGACCACCTACTCTCCACACACTTTTCACTCAAACTTATTTCTTGATACCTTTCACATACAATTGGCTTTCCTATTTATAATCCTAACATCAACTTGGAATCCCTAAATTGAAGCTCAAATATTATTATTCCCACCAAATCCTCCTTTCCCACAAAATCCTCCCTTTCAAATCCATAATTGATGCACACACTAATTATTCAGATTTGTAATTGATTACATATTTATTATGTTTATTATGGTTCCTAACACAATCGTGATGAGATTCTTGTGCAAAGAAATGTCAGCTTTTGTATCACATGCAGTATAAGCATTAATTTAACTATGTTAGAATTGAAGTTTGACCAACTTCCCCGTATACATTATGATATATATAGTGTTAGGAGAAGGGCCTAATTTGTGTATCAAATACATATCACAACACTCTTGGCTTGCTAGTCAACAGTGGGTTAGAATGTTTATCACCATAAACCAAACTTTAAGGCAATTGTCAACAATGGTGTTTTATGCTACATGTGAATAGTTGGGGAAATCAGAGGCAAAATGACCAAATTACCACATAAAGAAAGGATTAGTGCCCAAATGGCACTCCTTAAAAGATGGATCCTATAGACACAGGCACCACGCATATAAAAGTGTTACATGAAAACACAATATATTAATCTGTTACATGTCTTAGGTTTGAGAAAGTACAAAAAATACAAATAACACTTTTGCCATATGTGTTGCCTGAGTAACACATTTCTAACATGGGTAATGCCTACAACATATGAGTTACACGTGTAAGGTTTATAACAGTAAAATGTTTTAGGTGCAAAACATTTCTTGAATGCGTTTTTTAGGTGGCAAAATGGACCCACTTTACTAAACATGCTATCTTCGACATTTTAAATTCAAAATGTGCTATAAATAGGGCCCAACCCGATGTCATGTTGGCTGAATAACTCCCTAAAAAGCTTGAGAAGTGATTATCAGGGGCTAATTATTTGAAATCCTATATGGTAACAATTTCTATTTCCAACATGTGAATATTCTTACTGTAGGAGGAAATTCAGAAGAAAACTGGCTATGTCGTAATGAGAGCAGAAGGAGTCTTTGATGTTGATGCCAATACATCAATCGACCAACTTTCAGAGGATCTGGATATTGTTTTGCCAGAGGTGTGTTTCTTTTTATATGTTATTGGATTGTATCAACTTCTTGGTTTCTAATCATTATTTTCTTTCTTTTTATATACACTGGCGTTGGAAAATTATGTATGATGTGGTTTGTTTTTGTAAACAAATTACTAAAATTTGCACCTGCTAGCTATATTTTTTGAATGAGACCTTGATGTTTAAAACAAGGGAAAAGGCTTTCTTTATATAATATTTTACCTGGATCCTGCCTGCCATGCACAAAATGTATTGCTAAAATGTAAGTTTGTCCTACTCTCATTAGTGCATCTGTCACCATAATAATTTTCCTTACCCCTTTCAACAGAAAAGGAATACCACTTCCATCTTTCATTAGAGAGGACAGTGACATTTCAAAGAAAATTTGTAGAGCAATTAGTTATTTTTCTTTTTCGATGTTGTATTTTAGCTTCTAATGTTCATTGTATTTCGTGCTGATTACACGGGGTATGTTTGAATGCATGTAACGCATGTACCTTCTTCAGGGCATCTTTATAATTAAACGGTAAATGTGGATGCACTTGGTATGGTAGTCATGAACATAATGGTTAATATATTTATAAGCTTCTATTACAGCTACTAGATAACCAGTTCTGTTTTCTAATGCATTACAGGCACATCAGTATGAGACGGTATCAGGCTTCATATGTGAGACTTTTGGGTATATTCCGAAAACGGGTGAAAGTATTAATGTAGTGCTTGAGAAGGCAAAAAGAGAGGAGAGCAGTGATTACAATGAAGAAGAAAGTGAGCGTCACGAAGAGAAGAATACACATCAAGCATTCAAGCTTGAGGTACTAATTTTGAGTTAACAGATTTTTGTAGAATGTAGAAACATTTATTGTCTCTAGTTCTTCTGTTACTGAACATTCTTCTGGGTTATGTGTTGATAAACTATTCCTTTTGCCTTCCCTTTTCTCTATTTTCTTGTAATCTTAGAACCGGCTGTATCAGTCACACGTTTGCAATGGAGACACAAAAGCATTTAGATTTTTATACCCTAAACTATTGTGGATGCAGCAGTGATATGCGGCCTTGAAACCTTTTGTTTGGTGTCATACATTCGGCTAAAAAACCCTAATCAAAATTTCTGAATAGCAGAACTAGATTTTTTTTATGATAAACTTTGTAGTAATGCATCATTGCATTCTGCAATTGCACAAGAACACTGGAATCTTTCTCTAAGAAATCATTTACTCGAGTTTCCACTAGTTACCGTAATAAACCAGATACTTGTTTGTATCTGTCTCGTGTTTCAACTTCATCAGAAAAGATCAATAACCATACTCCGCAGTATCAGGTGTAAAGCCCTTTTTTTTGCATTAGGTACATATTATACATGTTAAAAGACAGTAATTTGGTTGTTCTCGTCTCTGTGGTGCAGATATTGGCAGGAAACTGTAGAAAGGTTAAAGCTGTTCGATTCACTCGGAGAAATCATGATTCAACCACAGATGCCAAGGAGATTACTCGAATGATCCCTAGAATCTGGAAACGGAAATGGAAAGATAATGAAGATTCGGGCCAGAGTGATGATGATATATATGATGAGGGGACACCAAACGGAAGCTTTATACAAGACCCTGTTATTGTTGAAGATGAAATTAACCAAAATATATAGAAAACATAACTTTTTTTTCCCTTTTTCTTTTTTCTTACAGTAACTAGAAGAGAAAACAAAAGGCTCAGTGGATGACTGAAACATAATTTAGGTTCCCTGTCTACCGATGAAGTGAGGTATTCACTTCAATTTTTTTAAAGGTGTACGATCGGGTGATTGTTGCTGCTGCACCAGTAGACCATAGTTTTGTAGAGGGCGATGCATTCGTAGATCGAGAGTCTGCACTTTTGCTGTATATTTCTAGCCCAAGCAAGAGTGAATCTCAATAAGGTGGTCTGGAAAAAACTGTACTGTTTTGAAAGCACATCCTGGCAGTCCCAGAGGAAGTAGCGCTGTCCGAATCTTTCTTCTAGTAGAGCAATCGAGCTACTGACTTTATTGTAATGTTGTAGACAAGACTGTATACTGCAGAATTGAGAGGGAAGAGATGTTGAGTGGTTAGTAAGACTACATTTTGTTTCCCAGTAGTTCTATGAACTACTGCAATGTTTGTTGGTTTTTCAGTTCTATATAGTACTGCAATGTAATCTGCTTATATAGGCAAAGAATGTAATCGAATTGTCAATCTGAGTCGGGCACTGTTGAGCGTAATTCAAGAAGATAAGTTGCCCTTACTCTCTACCCGAAAGCAAAGGGAGTTTTTCATAGGAGCAAAAGGGTGAGTAAATATGTTCAATACAGTAGAGTAGCATTTAGAAGGTTGTGCTCCTGAGAACAATGTAATTCTCCTTCCTACTTTTGTTGCTAATAAGTGGGGATTGAAACCACCAATTGTGGTTGCTTATCTCGTAAATGATGACCTATAGTATGTTTTGTGTGGGGTATTTTTTTTGCTGTTGTTGATTTTGTTCAAAATTTCCAGCTATAATTGTTTCGACTTTTTTTAAAAAAAATATATAATGAATAGTTTAAAGAGGAGCTAATTTTTTACTTTTGTCCTACGATTGCATTCACCGTACAATCTTTTCATTACCATTTTGCGTTGAGACTTGAATTATGGGGAAAAAAAAAAAAGATGCACTTTCATCTTATAAAAGAACTCCGATGTAAAACACATGAAGAAAATGTAATATAAGAGCATTTAGAGACTTTTTATACAAGTTCTTAATTCAAAAAATAAAAAATAAAGATTATGGATTAAAATGTAGCTATAAAGGTTCTAAGTGAATCTTTAAAAGGTTAAGAGTCTATTTTCTTTCCTCACTTTTAAGAGTACTTAGTAGTTCTTAACTTATATTTTATTATTAAAATATGACATTCTCTCCGATTCTTACATAACTTTTTTGCATAGTGGAATTGATAAATGAGTAAAATATAAATAGAAAGCTAATATAAAGAACATTGTAGAAGTTTGATACATTAACCAATGTAATAATTTATTAAGAATTAATAATTTGTTAATAACTATTTATTTATATTATTTTTAAGAGTGAATGTGTGAATATGTTCTAATGGCACTGGAATATTAGATGGTTTCAAATTCGAAGGTCACCAAAGACTAAATTTTAATTCTTAAGACCCATTAAACCATGGAGGCCCGTTATATCAATACATGATTGAATTACCGTAAAATCAAGGTTTTCCCGGGGAACAAAAGATATGGGCTTAAAATAAATCATCTCTGCTTCAGCAAACCAATTGTGGCCCATATCTTCATTTCACCGGTCCAATTTTAAAAGCCCGTAAAGAAAATTAATTACATTAGGCATTTCAAGTGAAACGAAAATTAAGTACTCCCTCCGTCCACATTTGCAAAAAACACACATATTAAGGAAGCTTTAATTATATAATTTGTTTCCATGTTTGCCCTTATTCATAACATTAAATGATGAGTTATGAGTTTGTATACTCCCTCCGGTCCATTATATAAGGCATTTGTCTTTTTTGCACGTAACTTTAAAATTAAAATACTATATTTTTAATCAAAAAAATTAAAATTAAAAAATCAAACATTGATATTAGAAATAAAGGGGTATAGGTGGAAAAATTGGTAAAAAAATGTATTTGAACAAGGAATGTGACAACTATTTAGGGACAATTTTTTTTTGCAAATGTGTCAACTAAAAAGGGACGGAAGGAGTAATAACTGATTTTTTATTTAAAAACAAATATTCTGTTCATATAGTCAAATCTTGTGTCTCAAAAAATCATACATCAATTATTTCCAAAAAGCGGAAGTAATTAAAATGATAATACTTCATTGCCTTTTTTTTTTTTTTTTGACACGAAAGAAAGCTTCATTAATAATTCAGATCTTTCAACATTACATCCATAAGATCGGAGTGAACATTATCCACCCTCCAACTACGCTCAGCTATTGAACTATTGTGTCTCGCTATATAGTGAGCCACATTGTTTGCAGAACGTTTAACGAACCTCAAAGATACGTTACTATCTTTCAAATCTACAAGAGCAACTCTACACTCTTCTATAATCCTTCCGAAATAAGATAACATGATTGTCTTACTTCGTATTGCCTGGATGGATACTAGGCAATCTGTTTCCACAATGACATTAGCCCATCTTTTTGTTTTTATCCAGCTTAGAGCTTCTCTAATCCCTATTGCCTCGGCCACCTCTGGATTTATGCAGCCATGTGAACATTTGGAGAAGGCCTCTAACAACTCGCCAGCATGATTTCTTGCAACCATAGAGTAGCTAAAGCATTGTGAAGTATCAAAAATAGCAGCATCGGTATTGATCTTAATCATATTATCATCTGGGACGCACCAGTGCTCTAAACCATCATCCTGTGTCATATGACCAAGAAATGGACTGAAACTTTTGTCTTGAGCACTCAACCATTGATTAAGCGTAGAATGTGCCAATATTACCACTTCTGCAACTTCCATGCCTCGTTGATTCCAAACAATTTGGTTCCTACATCTCCACAGGGCCCAACACAACATAGTTATTAGCTGGATATCCTTACCTGTGTATTGAGAAAAAGCAGCCTGTAGCCAATCTGAGAAAGAGTTAGTAGTCGTTACAGAGACTACTTTACCCAGCTTGATAAAACAGTCCACAGCAAACGAACATGTAGTTAGAGTATGACAAATGGACTCCTGAGCTGCATTACAAACTGGGCAGAGATCATTTACTAACACCCTTTTCACTCTCAACTGATCTTTAGTTGGTAAACAGCCTGTTGAAGCACTCCATAGCATGTGCTTAACTTTTGCTGGGATTTTTAAATTCCACAAACGCCTCCAGAAGCCTGAGTTGCTGCTAGAGATCGAATTACCTCGAGACTCTTGAATTAAGGCGTAGGCTGTCTTAACTGAGAATTGACCAGTTTTCTCCTTGCGCCAGTACCAAGAATCTGCAGCATGATTTTGAATAGGAGTGGATATGATCAAGTTCCTATCTCTCGAGGTGAAGATGTCGTTTATCAATTCAAAATTCCATCTGCATTGGTTAGTTTCCAGAAGTGAGGAAACCGTTTGTCCTTCAAACGTCTCAGAATTTGTGTGCACATACGGGTCTTGCTCATTAGGCAGCCATGGGTCTGTGAAGATATTGATATTCCTACCATCTCCAACTCTGCACCCCATGCCCCTTCGCAGAAGACTTTGAGCCTCCATAATGCTGCGCCAGATGAAACTTGGATTGCTACCTATCGAGGCACTCAGAAATGAGCTCCGAGGGTAGTATCTAGCCTTGTAAAGTCTCCCTACTAGGCTATCCGGATACTGAGTTAGTCGCCATCCTTGCTTCCCTAGTAATGCGATGTTAAAATCATGAATGTGTCGGAAACCCAGTCCACCACTGCCCTTTGTCCTACTAAGCTTTTCCCAAGACATCCAGTGAATTCCCCTGTCTTTGTTTTTTGAGTTTTTCCACCAAAATTTGTTCATGAGCTGCTCAAGACTGTTGCAAAGATCTTTTGGAATTAGAAAAACACTCATAGCATAATTCGGAACCGCTTGGCCCACTGATTTAAGCAAGATTTCCTTTCCGCCCTTTGACAGCCAAACCTTATCCCACCCTTGAATTCTAGAGATCAACTGATCCTTTAAGTACCCCAAAACTGCTGATTTCTTTCTTCTCATAATATTCGGTAATCCCAGATAATGAGTATGCTCATCAGCCTCGCAAAAGCTTAAAACTGAGTGCACTTCGTTTTTGATTTGAGCATCCGAATTTTTGGAGTAAAAAATTGAGGATTTCTGTATGTTAATTTTCTGACCTGATGCCCGCTCGAATTTGTTCAAAATCTCCAAGACTTTAGAAGCGGTATCAGTATTCGCTCGACAATAGATATAAGTATCGTCTGCAAAGAACATGTGAGATATTGTGGGGGCTCCTCTTGAAATTTGAATGCCTTTGAGTAAGTTTCTCCTCTCATAATCTCTAATCAGAGCAGTCAATCCCTCCATACACATCAAGAACAAATAAGAGGATAGGGGATCCCCTTGACGGATCCCTCTTTGAGGGACGATGTTTCCAAACTCACAGCCAGCATGACTGATTTGATATCTAGCAGAGGTGACACATTCCATAAACAAACTAACAATTTTTGGATTGAAACCCAACTTTGTTAGAACAGTTCTTAGAAATCCCCATTCTACTCGGTCGTAAGCTTTGCTCATGTCGAGCTTCAGAGCCATCCAACTAGTCTTTCCTTTTGTTTTCCTTTTCATGTAGTGCATAATCTCGTAAGATATCATGATGTTATCAGTAATGAGACGGCCCGGAATGAAAGCACTCTGCGAATCGGAGATGACCTTATCTATATGAACCTTTAGTCTGTTTGCTAAGACTTTTGAAGTGATTTTGTAAGCTACGTTGCACAGGGAAATTGGTCTGATATCTTGCATTACAACTGGGTTTTTCTTCTTTGGCACCAGCACTATATTTGTATCAGTCAGACCAAGAGGAAACGTACCATTATTGAAGAACTGTTTGACCAGAAGGATAATATCTTCGCCAACGATACTCCAAAATTTCTGGTAGAAAGCAGGACTTATCCCGTCGGGGCCTGGGGACTTATCGGGGTGCATGTGGAACAGGGCTGTCTTCACTTCGATATCCTCAATAGGTCTTAACAGGTCCGCATTCTGCTCCTCAGTTATTCTTTGAGGAATACAGTTAATGACTTCCTCACACCGAGTATTAGAGGCCTGAAAGATATTGTCAAAATAATCGATCATAGTCTCCTGAAGACCATTATTCCATTCGACCACCTGCCCTTCATCATTTTTCAATCTTGTGATCTGGTTTGCCTTCCTCCTCTTCTTAGTTGCTGCATGAAAATATTTACTGTTGCGATCACCTTCCTTAAGCCAGAGTTGTTTGGATCTTTGTTTCCAAAACACTTCTTGTTGAGCATATATCTCAGCCAAGTTTTTTGATTCCTCTACGTACTTACGAGTCGAACTCTCGTCTCTTCGGCCCTTTAGCATTTTCAGAATGTGTTTGCTTTGCTTTATACGGGTCTTGAAGCTACCTGTTATATCTTTACCCCATTGCCATAAGTAACTAGAGCATGCAGCGATTTTAGACTGAAAAGATCGACCTTGGTTGTTGTTCCAGGCTTCCTCGACCAATTGTTTGCACATCGGGTCACGTAGCCAAGCGTTCTCGAACTTGAATTTTCTGGTAGGTGTAGTGTGTGTGACCTTATATAACTCGAGTAAGATGGGACTATGATCTGAGGTAGAGATTTCTAGATTGATGAGAGTAGCATCTCGGAAGTAATTTATGAAATTAGATGAGACGATAGCTCTATCCAATCTAACCTCAATCCAGCTTACTTTGCCATGATCTCTTTCCCATGTAAACGGGTATCCGCATAACCTCAAGTCAATGAGATCACATTCATCAAGAACCGATTGGAAACCTTGAATCAGCCAGTTGGGATAGGGATTGCCGCCTCTTTTATCTTCTTGACTGAGAACATTATTCATATCTCCAAGCAGGCACCAGGGGATGGTGGTATTTCGAGCCAGCGTTCTAATAAGGTCCCAAGTTTCCTTTCTCCTTGCTCTATCAGGTTCACCATATATACCTGTCATTCGGAACTGTGGCCATTCTTTCAGCTTTACAGTAACATCTATATGGTTTTTACTGTAGGATCTAATCTCCACTTCTTCACTGCTGCGCCATATGAGGGCGATGCCTCCACTACGGCCTTGAGAGTCCACTGTAAAACCTCCTTCGAAGCCTAACATGTTCTTGACTACTTCCACACGCTCTTTTTTGCACAAGATTTCACATAAGAATATAATTCTGGGTTTCTTTTGGAGAACTGTCTCCTTAAGGAATTGAACAGCCCACGGGGTCCCAAGCCCGCGGCAATTCCAGCTTAACAGACTCATAATTCTAGGCGAGCCCCCGAAGAGCCCGCCTTTTCTCCGTTTTTTGGATCGATTATTGAACTTTGGTTGGACATGTCATTCTCCTCTGGGTCCATTAGTGTATCCTCTTCTGAGCCCATTACCAATTCTGTATTGAGGCCCATGTCCTGCCCATCTGTCCTCCTTTTTTTGTTTTCCAGAACTGTCACACTTTGTTTGTTAAGTGAGCCCTCGTTGACTGCGTCCACAATAAACGGCTTTTTTGAATTTCCAGAAATCCCTACATCACTTTTTGGCACGCCTCTGTCCCTCCCATTGTTGTCCCCTATGATGTTGTCGCCTTGGTATTGTGGAAGAGGATTCTTCCTTTGACTAGAGCTACCCTCACCAATTCCATTAGGATTCCGGGCATCCTCATCTGTACCGTTACGCAACCAACGTTCACCAATTAGTTTTGTTTGCCGGCGTAGAGGGGCTCTCATCCATACGCCATAAGGTTTCACTATTTCATGTTCAGGGGTATCGAACAACCTTCCACAGAATTTCTCTGAGTGTCCAAGCATGCCACAAATAAAGCAGAATGTGGGCACATTTTCATATTTGAAGTTGATCCAAAACCACCTGTCTCCTGATTGTCTTATTTTCATCCTTCGCTTTAATGGTTTTCCCAAGTCCATCTTGACTCTGATTCTTAAGTACTCCTTCCACCCTTCCATGAAGTTTCTTGGGCATGATTCAATGAATGTTCCCACATTGTTCCCTACTTCTTTTATGATATTCTCAGACAGGAAGCCCGGTTGCAAATCGTGGATTTGAACCCATAGATCCATACTGTTGAGCTTAACACACCTTGGATTCTCTCCCTCCTGCATGCGACTGATTATTAATGCTTTCCTGTTGAAGGACCATGGACTACCTGCTAGAACTCTCTTCACATCTATCTCGTGAAAAAACTGAAACATATATAGGTTCATATCAATCTCCCGGATTTGAACCCCTTTTCCAGGTTTCCATAGTGCTGCTAAAGTCTGTTGCATCGCCGGGAAATCTATTGGCCCTTCTGTGATGAAACGTCCCACAATGCACAGCTTTGAATCAAAGTTATTGACCTGATTGTTCTGCTCATCCCTTATCACGGTTTCAACCGCTAGACCCCCTTCCTCTTCGTCCTCCAGGATGATTTCGTTCATTGCTCTTGTGATGTTCTCCATTGAAGCCATGAGAAGAATGTGACTTTGAGACTAAACTTGGACTGATAGACACAGCAATACAAGAGAGACTAAAGACCTTGTCAAAAGACAGACTAAAACAACAAATTGGTTTGATTGGTTTTGGTCATACTTCATTGCCTTAATTCTACGTGGTGTGAGTTTCACCATCATAATCTTCAATACGTGCACAAATTGTTTTAACTCATCCAATGATGAGAAACTTAAATGATAGCGCGGTGAAAGGGAAAAGGAAAACTTAAATTTTTCCTTCCAAAATATTTTGAGTAATCCGAAAAGGATACAGCACAAATTCGTTTTTCAGTTTTAGATATAATTGACAAAATGCATGCCTAAAAACAGGATTCATGGACTGCTAGCTACTCCAAAACAGATTAAATGGCAAAGGACTTGATTATCGAAAACAAGACAAACTTCTGTCTTACGTTTTGCTTTGACGATTTCGTTTTCGTTTCTGGCAACGAATTTGAAATTCCTCTTCTGCAAACTTAGCTGTTTCTTGCTGTGGCAATGCATAGAGAACAAAAGACATCTTGCTTGTGCAACGGGATGATATCATGAGGCTTATTATAATTGGATTCTTTTGGTCCCTATGGTGGCTGACTTTCCTGCGACCATGCCAAATAATCATACATCTTGCATTCTTTTTGGCAGCATGGCGGTTGACTGTTGTTCAGCCATAACCCGGTCCTTCCAGTGACACTAAAATACCCAACAAAATCAACAACTATGTCACACCAGCAATGATGCATCAAGAATGGTCATAAATGGATCATTCCATATTTGAAGTATCAAAGACATCCATTGTATATCTCGAGGTAATATAATCAGTATTAATATGTTAAACAACATAACTTATGTAGCCAAGAATTATCTGGTAAAGCCTGATGGAACTCTTACATCTAAATCAGTTAGGACAAGGGAGAGATATGAATATGATACACCAAAGTAACATATGAACTATGTTGGAGTTCAAAAATGTCAAGTACCTTGTAATCTTTTTGTACGAAGAATATCTAGTATTTTCAGCTGGATCAATCTCGTGTAGTTTCTGAGGATGTTGAGTTACCAGTCATCTGTTTCAGAAGACTTCTCTGGGATTCGGAATCAACGGGGCTAAAAAATTCTTCGAGTATTTGAATTTGTCGAAAAGAGAATATCTCAAATTTTCGGAACTCCGTTAGCAGCTTTCGCCAACCTGTAAAATAGTAAAAATTGGATATATTGGTTATTAATTCAAGGAAGATGATGAAGTAGAAGGCAGAAAACTATGCTCAGGTGAAAGTTGGAAAGATGCCGATAATTTATAGGCAAAAGTGGTTGATTTCAGACCAGAGTTCTTTAGGCTTCCAGTTTAGTCCACAGCCTAAAAGTAATAGTGCACCCCAGCCTGAAGCTGCTGTTTGAGTATGAAACAGAACCTTAACTGTTTCCAACTCTTAAATGTCAAGTTCAGCATTCAAATAGAAAGCATCAATCCTGACTGTTTCCCACTTAGTGCAACGACATTCATCTGTGCTGCATAATCCATTAACTCATAAATGGAGTTCTGTCATGTTTGATGGGAGAGTCTCACAAATATTACTATTGAAAAGGAACAAATTATAATGTTTTAAGTTGATCATATTATATATTTTAGTGAACCAAACAAGAAACCACATAATCTGGATTAGCACATTCAGTGGACTTCTCAGAAAAGCACGGGCGGGAAATATTTGGCACTAGACTATTTATATTAATTTTATATCTTATTCATATATACATATTTGCAGGTCTTTAATAGGCGAATGCACAGAATTTAGTGTGACATACCCCTGCATAAATTTAGAAAAGCTACATTAATCAGTTGGAGAAGACATATCTTTATACCTGAATCTAACCAGCTTCCGAATGGTACCAAACCACTTCCCCTTGCTATTACGATATCCAAAATCATTCGGAAATAATATAATGGGCACAATCTGCTCACCTTAATTGGTTGACAAAACAGTGAATTGAAAACGCCTCAGCATTTTATTTACAGGTAAGCCAAGCCTCATCTTATTCAAACAAATCCAAGAGTCAAACAGAGGCACAATGATTCATCGATAGCTAACCGTGTAATCAATGTAAGGAAACATAACCTTATGTACTATAGCTCAACATCAATCGTGTATAAAATCACTTGTATCACCGTTCCTCTTAGAAAAATTTATGGAAGCCAGATAACTAGAGGCCTAATGAATACCGATGTGGCAATAACAAAAGTTGCATTACTTGACAAATGAAGAAATCAATATAATGTATCATCATTCAGATTACTAAAGCTATCACCCCGACATGCATCAAGACATTTATCTACTCTCGCTAACTTTTTTGCCAATATATCATATGACTGGGAACTAGGAGCCAAACCCTCGCTCTCCATTTTACGAAGAAGCTTCATGCATACATCTGCATCACCCTGCTGCAGCAACCCATCAATTAAGACTGTCCAAGCAACCTCATCAGAGTTCCATGGTGTCTTTAACATGTTGTCAAACACATTTAGGGCTTCAGCAACCAAATTTGCTTTGCAGAGAGCACAAATAAGTGCTTTAAAATTTGATAAATGAGGCGTAAAGCCTTTATTTACCATTACGTTATAAATTTCTTTAGCAGTGTCCACTCTCTTATTTCGGCAATAAGCATCTAAGAGAGAGCAGTAGATTTCCTTGTTAGGACACAACCCTCTCTCTAACATACTATTAGCCAACATACTTGCCTCATGAACCTTTCCTTCTCTACACAGACTGATTACTAGAGTGCAATAGGTGTCAACAGTGGGTTCACAATCATTCTCTGTCATTCTTACTAAAAGATTGTTTATAACTTCAAAACTAACATCCTTGTGAAGTGAACCAGAAGAGTAATCTGATTCATGCTGTGAAACTTTTTTTTCCACATTAGACAGGTATTCTTTTTGCAACCCTTTCAGCAAGACACCATAAGTTCGATAATTAGGCTTGCAGCCCATGTCAACCATTTTCCGAAGAACAACAAACGCGTGATCTAACTTGTCCAACATCACAAAGCCATCAATTAAAGAGGTATAAGACACAGTATCAGGAGACAATCCTTTTCTCTGCATGTCCTCTATTAATACCTCTGCATCATCAGCCAGGCCTTCTAGACATAACCCATAGATGAGACAATTATAAGTGTTCACATTAGGCAAACAGTTTTTTTTTGTCATATGGTGCAAAACCTTGAAAGCAAGACTTGTCCCGCCATTCCGACAAAGCCCATAAATCAAAGTTGTGTACGTAATGACATTTGGCAGAAGCCCTCTTTCTGATATTGTATCAAACAGTTTTTCTGCTTCATCAAATTTACCCTCTCTGGCAAAAGCATTTAAAACAGTATTGTAAGTTCCAGTACTTGGCATGCAACGATTTGCTTCCATCTTTTGAAGTAATAACACTGCAGCATCACATTTCCCTTCCTTACAAAGACCATCAATCAAAGCAGTATAATTGACCTGATTTGGGCTTAAATTCCGATCAATCATTTCCTCAAAAAGAATGATAGCTGAATCAAGTTTGCCTGCCTTGCAAAACCCTGAAACAAGTTCTGAATAAGTCCATTCATCTGGTTTCCATTCATTCTCCTTCATCAAATGCAGTAATCTCATAGCATTGTTCAGCTTACCCATTTTCAGGTATCCACCAATGAGTGTATTATATGTAACATTTGTTGGTAGAGAACCCACACTCGGCATTTTGTTAAAAAGTACCATTGCCTTCTCTAATTGGCCAGTTAAGCACATGACCTTTATAATTTCATTATAAGTTCCAGTATTGCACAAGGTACCATGTTTCTCCATCCAATCAAATATTCTTAAAGCATCACTAAATCTGCCTGCTGCTGCACACAGGTCATTTATCAAGACATTATATGTGATACTATTTGGAACCAAACCATTCATCAACATCTTGTGGTAAAATCCAGCTGCCATCTCAAAATTCCCTGATCGAGACAACCCACTAATGATAGCCGTGTAAGTCTGCACATTTGGTAAACAACCCCTTCTTCTCATACGGGACACAAGATCAATAGCCTCCTTCACACGCCCAACCACACATAATGAATAAATCGGGACAGTATATGTAAACACCGTAGGTTCAATGTGCTTCTCAATCATCACGTTAAGCAATTCCAATGCCTCATTTACCCTTGACTCATTGCAAAGTCCATTTATAAGAGTGGAATAGGTCACCGAGTTAGGAAGACAGCCTTCCTTCAGCATCATTTTAAAAACTCGAAATGCTGCAACCAAATTCCTATTCCTACAGTAACCAAGAATCAACGAAGTATACGTAAACACATCCGGGACCCAATCACATCGATAAATCTTACATAAAATCATCTCAGCCTCTCGAACCCTTCCCCTCTTACACAACATATTAATCATCGTGTTCAACGTCAATAAACTCGGTTGAATCCCATTACTCAACATTACAAGATAAAAATCCTTAGCAGCATCAACCATATCAAATTTACCAAATTGAATCAACAAAGCATTACAACTATATAAACTAAAGTCAAGACCTTTCTTCCTAAGCCCATTCAAATACTCGAAAACCCATCTCACATCTTCTGCATTTCGACAACTTTTAATCAACAAAATCCTAACATGATCTGCATTCACAAACTGCTCATCTCTCACAAGCCTATCCAACATAGCTACAAAAACACCCCTATCATGTTTGTAAAAATGCCTCTTAGAAACCCAATAAAAAAATTGCAAAACACAATCACAATTACAATGGGCTTCAATAATCTTGGCAACCAAATGGGTATCAAGATTTGGGCTCAAACTTTTAAGTTCTGGATTAGATTGCCAATGGGGTTGGCTTAAAATATCACAAAACTTACATACTAAAATCTTGAAACTTTCTTGATTTTCATTGGATAAAATGATGGGCTGGGATGAAAATTTGAGTAAAGATTGAAACTTTATCAATGGACAATGATTCTTGGAGAGAAAGTGAAGAGAAAGATGTGACAGGGGTTTGTGATGTTTTAACATTTGAATTTGAATAAAGGTGAGAGTTCATGAATTTTTGCAGTGAGGAGATGAAGGGTACATGATATTGTTGAGCCTCTCTTGTGTGTATATATGTTTGTATATGTCAGCGATTTGTAGAGGGTGAACGTGTTCACTTTAGCTGCCGCGAGAGAGAGAGGGAGAGAGAGAGAACAGACAGGGGGGATGAACGCTAAATATTTCGGTTTTTTACAAGAAAATTTAAAGTGGGTGAATTAGGATTTCCCATTTACAAAAAGTAAAAAAAATAGAAATTTACTGATGTTCGGTAAAATTTGCTGAAATTTTGGAAAATGAAAATGGAGTTTCTCATTTTTGTTCACTTTTCTTCTTTGTTACCTATTCTCTCCGTCTCAAAATACATGTCCCTTTTGGAAAAATAGATTTGTCTCATTTTATATGTTCCTTTTTTTTTTTTCAATACAAATTTAAGGTAATTTTTCAAAACTATCCCTATATTTATTGTATATAAAATTTGACTTTTTTCAAACTTAACACCATTATCATTTTCCAATGTATTAATTAAGGGTATTAGTCAAAAAATATTATCCAACTAACTTTTATTGTGTTTTTTAGAAAAATGATATGTAAAATGGGACGGAGGGAGTATTGTCTTTCTCCTTCAAATTGGTTCACAACTTTTTAATAATTTTTAATTTTATTAATCACACAAAATAAACTTAAAATTACTATAGAAATATACCTCTTAGCATATAAATTACTAAATTTAACATTTAAACTTATCTTAACCAAATATAAATAATGTTTTTTTTCATAAATATCCAAGTTTTGAATTTATTTTACAAAAAAAAAAAAAAAATTTAAAAGTGTGAGAGGCTGTGAGTTTTTCTCTCCATTTCTTGTAGAAGTGTGAGGGGCATTTTTACGCAATGGCAAATCAGGAGGATTTGAGTAAGCTTATGGCAGATTTAGATATCACCAATGAGGAAGAGGAAGAATTAGTGTTCGATGAGGAGATTGAGGAGAATGGTAACAGGTTTGAACTGTGCTTGGTGGGGAGGTTCCTTACTGAAAAGAATCTTAATGTACGAGTAATGAAATCGAAACTAGCGGACATCTGGAGACCTGCGATGGGAATTAGCATAAAAACTCTAACGCCAGGGCTGTATTTGTTCCAGTTTTTCCATAAAGATGATATGCAGTGGATGATGAGTAATGGCCCTTGGTCATTTGACAATGCCATTCTGGTTACGAGTACAATTCCAAATGGAGGAGATCCTACGAAGGTAGCCCTAAATGAGGTTGAATTCTGGGTGCAAATATATGATCTACCTTCTAATTTTATGACTGAGGCGGTGGGGAAGCAGCTGGGAAACTTCTTTGGAACGTTTGTGATGTATGATACAAGTAATAATGCGAGCTTGTGGAGGGAGTACATGAGGCTGAGGATAAAGGTGGATGTAAGGATGCCATTAAAAGAATGAAGAAGATTTGCAAGAGAGACAGAACGGAGTTTGTTGTTACGTGCAAATATGAAAAATTGGGTGACTTTTGTTTTCGATGTGGTATTCTTTCTCATACAGAACGATCGTGTAGAAAGAGGGTTGACGAGAGATCGGATGAGGAAGCTAAAGGGTGGGGTAGTTGGCTCAGGGCACCACCACGTAGGAGGGCGGCGCAAGGACACAACAAGTGGCTCAGGGAGGAAAATTCGGAAAGTTGGGGCGGGAAATCAGGAAAAGATAATAATCAGTGATAGAGTATATTTATATATATATTTTAGATGATTTTATTCTCATATTTATTGTGTTTTGCATTGATTTGGATTTTTATTTAATAGATTTGATTGTTTTATTGTAGGAAATAAAGAATTCATGACTTGGAAGGATTTGGAGCAAAAAGAGCTATTTTGGAGATAAAATAGGAGAAAATTCGTATTATTGGGCTACACGGGCTGCCTGCACTGTTTGGGCCATATCTTGAGTTCCAGAAGTCAGAATTTGACGATCTTACTGTCCACGCGAAGCTTGTGGAATTATCTTTAATTCAGAGGTGGTCCAGTAAGCAAAATCTAACTGGAAGAGCCAAGAAACAGAGGAGAAAAAGAAGTGACGAATTTTAATTAAGGAATCCTATTCAGTTATGGAATCCTACTTGTAATTTATTTAGAGTATTAAAATACTTTTATTGGGCAAGACTTTTATAGCCTATATAAACACATCTAGGGTATTATTTTATAGAGAAAGAGAAGGATGTAATATTAGATCAGATAATATAGTTTAGAGTAGATGAGTATTATTAGTTGGAGATGTAGAGAAACACCATGACTCTTCTTTTGGGTGACATCATTGAAGTTTGGAGGTTTTGTTCTCTTAATCTTTTCTTTGTTCTTATTAGTTTAATTATGTTTTCTTGTTTTACTAGTTGTTTTACTTGTTTAATTATTAGCGAGTAGTTATTTCTAGGGCTTAAAGGGAAGCCATGTTTGCACTAATATTGGCATGATTTTCATAGTGGTTTGATTGATTATGGTTAATTCTGATTGATATGTTTTAATCATTAATTTGTGTAATTGGCCAATATCATGGATTAATTATATGCAAATAGGGGTATGGATCGAGAGATTTACTTACTAGAGGCACACATACGATTAGCAGAATTGAATTTGAGTGCGGAAGCATCATTGGATTTCTGAGAGCGTTAATTCTTGGAAGAGATTAACTTGACTCTAATTACCTGATTGATTGAATTACTAAAAGTGGTTAATTGTGTTGAATGTTTCGAGAGTGTTAATGCTTGAAAGAGATTAACATACTCTAGTTATAGGATCACATTGATTGCTTTAGCTTAAGAGCCAATTGTGTAAGCATGGTGGACCTGATTGCCCTAGGTTTTAAATAATTTGATTATCATCTGTTTAATTAGTGTTAATTTAGTTTAATTAATAATTTCACATATTCGTTTGTCCCTGAAACAATTAGCGATAACTGAAAAGGAATTAGTAGAACCTGTCTCCTTGTGGATTCGACCCGCTTGCCATTTGTACTAGCAATAGACACCGTGCGCTTGCGGTTAGGTATAATTTGACACATCAAGTTTTTGGCGCCGCTGCCGGGGAGACAGCGAGTTTCTGTTGATTTTAATTTAGTTGTTTCGATTGTTTCCATTGTCTCATTGGAACCTTTGTTCCAATTGAGGCAGATTTTACTACGTTTTCTTGGCTTTGTTGAGTGTCTACAGGTTTGCAATGGGTGAAGTTGATACTTTTGCACTACTCTCTTCCATGTTGGAGGCACGCACTCAAGAAATTGCCTCATTCAACCCTACAGAGCCCATTATGCGTCCAATGAGTATCAATGAGATGTCACAAGTGGCCCCTAAAACTTACAACTTCTGTCCAATTTGTGGTGTCCAGGGTCATTATGGTTTGGAATGCTATTACAATGTCTATAATTCTCAGAGTGCTCAGTTGGGACAAATGAATTCTTTTGAAGAAGGATATGGGTACAATCAGTATTCAAACACTTTTGATCAAGAATGCGTGAATCAACCAGATTTCTACTACCAGGACAATGGTGTTCAAAATTTTTCATATCATAATCAGCAACAGTTTGAGCAACAATATTATCAGTCATATGAGCAGCCGCCACAGCAAGAATATCAATATCCTCCTCTACAAGAAGATCTACATGTTTCTCAACCCAGTGTAGATGTGCAAGCTGATCAGACAAATGAGATGTGGGATATCTTGAATAAACTGCTAAAGAGTTCTGAAGAACAAGCCGAGGCAATCAAAGGATTAGAAACTCAAAGTTTGGCGATTGAATCTCAAATTGCACAGTTGGCTAACTCTTCTACTACAGGGCAGCTCGACTATTTACCATCATCATCTATCCGATCCGAAGAGGACCTGACTGCTATCAATCTCACAAGCGATCAGGAATATGAAAGTTTCTCCATGTATGTTGATGATGAGGCCATTGATAAAGAGAAGGAGTATGCCACCGATGACGAGATCGATGATGTTGCTGCTACCAAGGACAATGTGACTGATGATGAGGCTACAAAGGGAAGCAATACAGAGATGGTTGTTGTTTCTCTTCCACAACCTGTGACTAAGCTACCATGTATTGATAAATTTGCTCTCGATCTAGCCTCTACTTACAAGGCTTCTTTGCTCAAGAACATTTATTTCAAGGTTGATGTGATAACAAATATTGTCCAAGATGATATTTCTCAAATTTTGGTTGATGATCCATACAAAGTGGCTCCTACGTTTCAAGCTCAAGGAGAGGGAGAAGATGGAAGTGTCTTATTAGCCAATAATATGATAAGCCAAGATGTCCGAATGGCTCCAGTGAAAGTGAGGAGTGGAGAAAAGCCACCACCAGAACCTCCACCTTATGTCAAGGGAGTTCAATATTTTTGTGGTGTTGAATTTTATCGCTGTTTTATCACAAAGTTTTCCAAAACTGCACAAGCACTCTCTCTATTGCTTATTAATGAAATATTTTATTTTGCTGTTGCTTGTTTGGAGACTTTCTGCAGGATAAAGACAACCACAGATGTTCTTGATAGTTTTTGTGGTGGCGAGTTTATGATCGAGAAATTGGATATTCCGTCTCCATCGGAGTATTTTTGAGGAGGTCAAGCTAATGACTCTAATAAAGCGCTTCTTGGGAGGCAACCCAAGCTTGTTGTTAAAATAAAAAAAAAATCTTTCTTTCTTTCATTTTTTAGGTAGTATTTTTGTATTTTATTTTATCTTTACTCCCTCAAGGTACCTTGATGAGTTTTTGTGAAGTGTTTCAGGTAGAAAAAAAATTGAGCTGCAGAAAAATGAGAGAAAGCAAGTGTGCAATTTTGTAGAGTAGCCGTGTGAATTAAAAGAGGAACGGAAAAAGGAAAAAAAAAATGGTCAGAGACATTATGTTGGCCGTGTGATTTTATGGAGGCCGTGCAAAAATTTCTGTAGTTCTGGGCGATTCAAATGTGGGACGTGCGAATTGTGTGTTGCCTGTGCGTTTTTCTCTGGCCTTGCAATATAATCTACCCATAGTGTGGGAGCTTCTGTTGAGAAAGCAATGTTCGCACCCCCGTGCCGTAAATTAAACTCCCAGTGCGCACATCTCTGGAAGCAGGACAACTGTGGTGCGCTTTATCTTCCTGCAGTGCTACAATCCCTGGTGCAAATATTTATTTTCCCGATTCTGGCGCGCCCCGGTGCGGGATATTAAACTCGCGGTGCGAGTCCTCTCTGTTCCTCAAGTCTCAGGCTCTCAGCGCGCACTTTATTCCACTTCTTCGCGCATGGTTTCTGTCCTCTACACATCTGCAAGCCCAGCCCGTTACATGCTTAATCCAGCCCATCTAGCTTCACACGTGAGAATTCTTGTGGACTGTTCTTGAACAAAAATGTTTTGGAAATATTGGAGAACAAGGGAGTTGAACCCATGACCACCTGCTCCATGTGACTTCAAGTGCCACCTCCAACCACTTGGACAACCACAACTTGTTGCTTTGTTTATAGCAACTGTTGGTATATAGCTGCTGCACTTTAACAGAAGAAAAAAATAAACAAGGAGGAGGGATTCGATCCCCTGACCAAGTGGTGTCACTAAAGTTTTCAATGCACACATCCAGCCAACATCCAGCCACTTGTGCTAGGCTGTTAGTTGTGATAAGTTCTGAAGCTGCTAATTAATAATTCATGAAGGACTGGAATTGTGCAAGCCAATTGATCACTTCTTATTTTAGAATGGCCACTTCATGCTTATGCACTAGGGGAGTATTCTTCACCTTTCTTTGTATATTTGTTGTAATTAATTTTTTTTTTTCGTTCCCTTTATTATTTTTGTATTTTATTTAGGAATCTTTTAGGATAATTTTTTTTTCCCTCTTTTCTTTCTTTCTTTCATATATTTGTTCATTGAGGACAATGAACCACTTAAGTGCGGGGATGAGTTCTCAATGATAAAAAAATCAAAAAAAAATTATATATTATAAAATTCAAAAAAATTTAAAAAATTAAAAATACCAAAAATAATTCTAGCCATGCAATTTGATTAGTTGTTGTATTTTGCTTGATACACCCATGCATGCTTAGGAATCTTGTGTTTATGGACGCTTTTGTATGAGAAGTGACGTGCTTTGTTCTTGTGCACACACTTTCACTAGCAAGTTGAAGCTGGTAGACTTAATTGGATGTTGTAAGTGATTAGAATGACATGAATATGTGCAAGATGACTTGATTTTCATGCTTTGAGTACAAGTAGGTGCGTTAGAGAGTCTTGTTACTTGGGATTGATTATGTTTTGTCACACCAAGTGAGTTTTGAGCCTATATGCATATCTTTTGCATGATTTTTCGTTTGCTTGAGTGTCCACATGTTGTTTACATTGCTAGCACTTGAGATCTTTCTTGAAATGCATGACATTACTTGATGATGAGATGATAAAGGCACTTAGGTTTGACCTCGTATTTCCCATATTTCCACACCTTTTAAACATGATCAATTAGTTAACCCTTTGAGCCTAATCCTATTCTTTCGGTGACACACCACATTACTTGCCATTATCCTTTTTATTCTATTGGCCTTACATTGAATTTGAACCTAAATTGTCAAAGGCTAGTAACGTGCTTAAGGGAGTAATAAGGTGTGCAAAAGGGGGGGTTTTTATTGATGATCATACTTTTGGGGAATATTGATTTTGGGTTGATGCTTGCTAGTCGAAATTCATAATAAAATCTATGGATCATTGTGCTTATTCCTTAGCTCTCAGAGAAAAAAAAACAAAAAAAAACAGAAAAAAAAAAAGAAAAAAAATGAATAAATTTGAGAGCATTCTTATGTTTGTATGATCCTTCTTCATTCGACTAGTCAAGTTATTATGTAAGGGTTATTGAAAAATCCAAGTGTGGGGAAGTATTTGTTTTAATAGAAAGGGAATTGAATAATGATTATTGTTGGGTACTAGCTTTTGACATTAACCTGTTTTAGCTTTACTTGACATACCTTGTCCCTAGCCCACGATACAACCCGAATAAAGACCTTTTGATTGTCATCAGTGATGTATGTTGTGTTGAGAGTGAGATTGATTGCGAGTGTCAAGTTGTGTTTATGATTTTGTTGGAATTGAGTGATACACTTAGCCTTGTTCTTGAGTGAATATTCGTTTTTGAGTGAAAGGTGAGTTATTACTTGTTTTGGCATAGGAGATCCCGGGTTTAGACTTAAAGATGTATTTCTTGTGGGCTTAGCATGATTACCAACAATTTTTACACTTGACATGAATTTTTATGACCTTCTGCATGCTGGTTGAGTAGACTACGTGAATACTTGCACTTTCGACACCAAGACATCGTATGTTTGCTTTGATTCTTAAGTTGATGTGGCATGAGAGGACTTGTGTGTGTGGTGTTGTGTTAGCATTGATCTTTTGCATGGTTGGATGAATTTTGTGGGTACATTCACTATAAACCCTCACGAGACAACACTCGTCCTACTAGGGCTGCCTAGGGGTTTAACGGCTTGTTGCATATGCTCAATGCAATCGTGTCATCTACGAAAGTGATGTTTGTTAGGACTTAGTTTTTATTTCACTTATTTGCCCGAGGACGTGCAAATGCTAAGTGTGGGGATGTTTGATAGAATATATTTATATATATATTTTAGATGATTTTATTCTCATATTTATTGTGTTTTGCATTGATTTGGATTTTTATTTAATAGATTTGATTGTTTTATTGTAGGAAATAAAGAATTCATGACTTGGAAGGATTTGGAGCAAAAAGAGCTATTTTGGAGATAAAATAGGAGAAAATTCGTATTATTGGGCTACACGGGCTGCCTGCACTGTTTGGGCCATATCTTGAGTTCCAGAAGTCAGAATTTGACGATCTTACTGTCCACGCGAAGCTTGTGGAATTATCTTTAATTCAGAGGTGGTCCAGTAAGCAAAATCTAACTAGAAGAGCCAAGAAACAGAGGAGAAAAAGAAGTGACGAATTTTAATTAAGGAATCCTATTCAGTTATGGAATCCTACTTGTAATTTATTTAGAGTATTAAAATACTTTTATTGGGCAAGACTTTTATAGCCTATATAAACACATCTAGGGTATTATTTTATAGAGAAGGAGAAGGATGTAATATTAGATCAGATAATATAGTTTAGAGTAGATGAGTATTATTAGTTGGAGATGTAGAGAAACACCATGACTCTTCTTTTGGGTGACATCATTGAAGTTTGGAGGTTTTGTTCTCTTAATATTTTCTTTGTTCTTATTAGTTTAATTATGTTTTCTTGTTTTACTAGTTGTTTTACTTGTTTAATTATTAGCGAGTAGTTATTTCTAGGGCTTAAAGGGAAGCCATGTTTGCACTAATATTGGCATGATTTTCATAGTGGTTTGATTGATTATGGTTAATTCTGATTGATATGTTTTAATCATTAATTTGTGTAATTGGCCAATATCATGGATTAATTATATGCAAATAGGGGTATGGATCGAGAGATTTACTTACTAGAGGCACACATACGATTAGCAGAATTGAATTTGAGTGCGGAAGCATCATTGGATTTCTGAGAGCGTTAATTCTTGGAAGAGATTAACTTGACTCTAATTACCTGATTGATTGAATTACTAAAAGTGGTTAATTGTGTTGAATGTTTCGAGAGTGTTAATGCTTGAAAGAGATTAACATACTCTAGTTATAGGATCACATTGATTGCTTTAGCTTAAGAGCCAATTGTGTAAGCATGGTGGACCTGATTGCCCTAGGTTTTAAATAATTTGTTTATCATCTGTTTAATTAGTGTTAATTTAGTTTAATTAATAATTTCACATATTCGTTTGTCCCTGAAACAATTAGCGATAACTGAAAAGGAATTAGTAGAACCTGTCTCCTTGTGGATTCGACCCGCTTGCCATTTGTACTAGCAATAGACACCGTGCGCTTGCGGTTAGGTATAATTTGACACATCAAGTTTTTGGCGCCGCTGCCGGGGAGACAGCGAGTTTCTGTTGATTTTAATTTAGTTGTTTCGATTGTTTCCATTGTCTCATTGGAACCTTTGTTCCAATTGAGGCAGATTTTACTACGTTTTCTTGGCTTTGTTGAGTGTCTACAGGTTTGCAATGGGTGAAGTTGATACTTTTGCACTACTCTCTTCCATGTTGGAGACACGCACTCAAGAAATTGCCTCATTCAACCCTACAGAGCCCATTATGCGTCCAATGAGTATCAATGAGATGTCACAAGTGGCCCCTAAAACTTACAACTTCTGTCCAATTTGTGGTGTCCAGGGTCATTATGGTTTGGAATGCTATTACAATGTCTATAATTCTCAGAGTGCTCAGTTGGGACAAATGAATTCTTTTGAAGAAGGATATGGGTACAATCAGATGATCAAAACCAGGAGTTAGTAGCAGATGTGAATTTTGAAGAGTTTACTGTGGCTATGAGTCAGATGCATCCCGACAAGGCGTCAGGTCCCGACGGACTGAATCCAACTTTTTATCAAAGTTTTTGGAAGGTACTAGGAAAGGATGTTTTTGAGTGTTGTCATGATTGGTTGCAAGGTAATTCTTTCCCGGCTGATTTGAACCATACAAATGTTGTTTTGATTCCCAAAAAGGATAATGCTTGTTCTCTTAAGGACCTTAGACCTATAGCTCTATGCAATGTTTTGTACAAAATTATGGCTAAGGTCTTAGCGAATAGATTGAAAAATGTTCTACCAGGTCTTATTGCAGAAAATCAGTCCGCATTTATTCCTGGTAAATGCATTACAGATAATGTAGTGGTGGCCTTTGAAGTTATTCATCATATGAGAGGAGCAAAGAGAGGTCAGGAAGAGGAGGTTGCTTTAAAGTTAGATATTAGTAAAGCATATGATAGAGTGAACTGGGATTATTTGAGGAGAAGAATGCAAGCTCTGGGGTTTTGTTCGAAGTGGATTAACTGGATTATGCGTTGTGTTACCACAGTTTCTTTTTTTTTTTTTTCGCTAATTTATAGTATATTAAGAACGAACAAAACCAGGGGTACACCCTTGCTCTATGACAGGCCATAGAGGAGGAAAACAAAAAAGACAACCTAAGAATGAAAAACAAACAAAGCCGCAAGGCTAAAACCTCAAACTAGGCCACTGTCATACATGTGGTTATGCGTATTAAACCATGTCGAACTGCTAAGTCTACACTTGATGTCCATAATAATGCCTCGAAGAAGCATTTGAGGAGTGAAATAGGCTCCATCATGAGCACGAGAGTTTCTTTGTCTCCAAATATGATAGATAAAAACTTGGGCCGAAAGAAGGGCTAGAGTACGTTTTGCCTCATTTCTTTGATCATACCAAATGCTTAGAAGGTGAAGCCAGGAATTAGCATGAGGAGACAAATGAAGCATAGACGCGAGCTGAGTAATCACCCAAAGACTGTAAGAGCAATGCAGAAAAAGATGATCTGAATCTTCAATACCACCTACGCAGAAGTAGCATAGAGTGGAGGTAGTAATGCCCATGTTATGTAAACGATTTAGCGTTGGCAGTCTATCTAAACATAGGAGCCATTCATAATGAGCAAACCGAGCCACATGAAGTCGATGCCAGACATAGTTATGCCAATGAATTTCTGGTAGCTTGTAGCGAGTTGTATCCCAAATGTGCCATGTTTTAAGCTTAGACAGAGGAGTGTCATTCCAGGTAATCTTGTCACGCTGATCAAGATTAAACTGAGGAAATGAGAATGTTGACAGCCATCTCAAGAGGTTAGCATTAATGTGTCGTATCCTGTTGTTGGGAATTGGGAGAATCCAGGAACCTGAACTAATCAGATCGTGCACAGTTGCATCAGGAGCAAGTCCTGCTTGAGAAATAACAGGATCATTCCAAGAAGTAGCAAGACATTCTGAGTTCCACCAAGGTGCAAACCAGAGAGAGGTAGCTTGACCATCTCCAATGCTGTAGGAGATAAATTGCCTGGCAATATATCTAAGTTTAAGGACGCGGCTCCAAATCCAAGAACAGTTAGATGGAACATCCATCGTCCAAAAGCATTTATGTTTTAAAACGTTGTTGTTGATCCAAGTTGCCCATAAAGATTTGCCTTTATTCACAACCTTGCATAAGTAATGTAGGATTTGAGCCTTATTCCATTCTATAGGATTCTTGAGACCAAGACCTCCTTCTACTTTCGGAAGGCACACATGATTCCATTTGACTTTAGCCCCTCCCTTGTTCATGATGTTGCCTCTCCACAAAAACCTTGTAAAGATTGTCTGAAGTTGCTTGTGAATAGCCCTTGGAAGAATGAAATGATTCGACCAGTAGAATTGTATGGAGAAAAGAACAGATTTGATAAGTTGAGCACGACCAGCCAGGGAAAGAAGATAGTTCGTCCAAACATAAATTCGAGATGTGATTTTTTCCACTAAAGGATTACAGTCATTACAGCTGAGTTTTTTCGAAATAAGTGGAACTCCAAGAAACTTCACAGGAAGCACTCCATGAGGCAGGTTGTAGGTACTATCGAACCAGTCTATAACATCCTGGGGACAGTTGCAGAAAAAGAAGCTACTTTTATCCACATTTGGACGAAGGCCACTCATTAAGTGAAATTTATCCAGGGAGTTCATCAAGTGACTCAGGGAATTCTTATCAGCACGAGCAAAGAGTAAAACGTCATCCGCAAAGAAAAGATGAGTTAGATTCATTTCCTTACAGCCCCAGTGATAGTTGAAATTGCTAGGAACAGAGGAAAGAATGTAAGAAAGAACATTCATTGCAATGGCGAATAGATAGGGTGACATGGGGTCACCCTGTCTCAGACCTTTCCCACCTTTGAAATACCCTTTTAACTCACCATTAACTTTAACTGAGTACATTGGAGTAGTGATGCAGGCCCTGATCCATTGAACAAACCGAGAAGGGAATCTCATTTGGATCAAAACATTAATCAGGAAGTCCCAGTCTAAAGAGTCGAAGGCCTTATGCAAGTCGATTTTGAGCGCACACTTAGCTGAACCCGTTGACCTATTATAGCCTCGAAACAGCTCCTGGGCCATAAGAATATTATCAGAAATATTCCGACCCTTGATAAAGGCAGATTGGGAGACATCAATAAGCTCAGGAAGCACCCCTTTCAACCGATTGGCAATAATCTTGGCTATACACTTATATGCTACAGAACATAAAGATATAGGCCTGAAATCTTTCATCGTGGTAGGAGTCTGCACTTTAGGAACTAGAGTAATGCTTGTAGAGTTGATACCCTGGTGCATGTTGGAGGTTTCGAAAAAATAGGTGACTGCGTTACAGAAGGTAGAGCCAACCACATCCCAAGAGTTTAAGAAAAAATCGACCGAAAACCCATCAGGACCTGGCGCCTTGTTGCGTTTCATCGATTTTAAAGTTGAATATATCATTTGGGGAGTGATCCTATCTTCCAGATGAGAAGCTTGAAGCTGAGATAGTTGAGGAAGATTAAGGTCTGAGATATTGCAAGTATTTAGATTAGAAGAAGTGCCTAATGAATCCTTAAAGAATTTAACTGCCACATTAGAGACTTGGGATTGCCCGAACACAACACCATCATCATTTTCAATTGCCAGGATTTTTTTGTAGTTCCAGTTAGCTTTAACTTGATTAAAAAAGAAACTGTTATTACCATCACCAAGAGAAAGCCATCTAATCCGCGATTTCTGGTGTAAGAAAGATTCTTCCTGGGACAATGCTTCTTCCAATTTCCTTTTTGCTATTGATTCAGAATCTCTCAAACCCCTGTCCATAGCATTGCATTGAACCTTTTCCTGCAAAATTTGAAGTTCCTGCCTGGCCGTAGCAACATTGGAGTGAACATTACCATTCCTTTTATTGAGAGAGATAAGTGCTTGTTTCACTTGTCTGAGTTTCCTACACAAGATGGCCATGGGGTCGCCGAACCATTGATCCTGCCATGTGGTCTTAATAACGTCTTGATATCCCTCTAGTTTACACATGAAGGAATAGAATTGAAATGGCTTAATGTAACGAGTGATTTGCATTGGGACCGAGATAAGAAGTGGACAATGATCCATGATACCTTTTTGATTAACAATTGCAGTGCTATCGTCAAAAGAAGAAAACCAAGCTTGATTAGCCAAGGCCCTATCGAGCCTTTTCTGAATAAAGTACTCTTGTCTATTGTTTGCCCAGGTAAAGAGAGGTCCTAAAGTTTTTACCGGACCCAGAGAAGCACTGAAAAGACAGTCCTTGAAGCTTTGCATGTCCGAAGTCCAGTGTTCTCTACCACCATTAACCTCTGAAAGGCTCGTGATGCAATTAAAATCACCAAGGACACACCAAGGATTAGTAATAAATTTGCTAAGATTGATTATTTCATCCCAAAGAGTAAGCCGTTGGTGAGGTTGATTTAGAGCATAGACAAACGTTATACAGAAATGGACCTGTTTTTCAATTTGAGTGACGAAACAAGTGATAGTCTGAGTTGTCTTTGAATGTACTGACAAATGCCAAATGTTGGGATCCCACCCAACCCAAATCCTTCCATTATTATGGTGCTCATAATTATGCTGCCAGGACCAAGCTCTATTAATCCGATTAAAGACACGGAGGGAATTAGAAGCCTGCACTCTTGTTTCAATGCAACACATAAGAGAAATATTATTACTTGATATGAAATGCTTGAGTTCTTTCTGGTGAGAACTTTTATTGAGACCTCTAACATTCCAGGAGGCAAAATTCATAATAAACGTTTGAGAATAGTCGGCCTGCCTGCCAACCTTGCACTTTTCTTCCGAGACACCGTAGTAAAGCCATCATTATCGCCTCCACTTGGAACTGGAGACTCTATTTCCTGGCTTGACCTTTTTGTTTCTTCGATAACAGCTGTTTTATTGTTTTTCCGTTTGCTTTTCTTTAACTCTTTACACTCAGCTTTTATATCTACTTCCCCTTCCTCAAGAAGAATAGGCTGAGCTTCAACCTCTTCACTTTCTGAAATGGAATGGAATGCATTTAACAACAGGAGAGGTTGGGGATCAAGCAAAACTTCCTCAGTTTCCCCAGTCTCATTAGTAACAATATCTTCACTATCTCCATCTCCATTTTCTCCATTTAGGGCATTTTCTAGGATATGGTCCTCATCCATAACCACTGGACAGCCACAAAACCTTCCAATTGTGTATGGAACAAGTTCTCGGTTGGAAAGATAGTTCTCAGTAGTGTTCTCATTATTCTCTGCATTGCTAGATGTTGCTTTATCTTCTCCATTACAGGTTGAACCTTGGCCATTTGGTTGCTTCTCACGCTTCTGAGGTCTCTTTTTTTGCACTGCTTCCGGGTTATTATAACATCGAGATAAAGAGTGGCCAAATGCCTTGCAAATGCTACAAGAATATGGCACCTGTGAGTACTGAATCTCAACTCTCTCTTTTTCTTCAATACCATTACTGTTGATAACCTTTACCCAAACATGATCAGGTCTTGGGCTGGTGTATTGTAATTCCACCTGAATGTTAGCATACTTTAGAGGCTCCAGTTTTGAAGTAGCTGAATCAAACTTAAGGGGTTTTCCAACAGCTCTTGCTATGGCCCGAAGTCCATCATTAAACCAATAGGAATGTGGAACATCTACCAGTCTAATCCATACAGGAACTCTATCAATGACATTCCTTTTGAATGTTGAACCTTCCATCCATGGCATAAGGTACATAGTTTTCCCCCCTACTTGGACCGAATGAAGACCAAGGATATCGTTTTTCTCTTGAACTGAATTAAAGCAAAACGTAAAATAACCTTTAGAACTGTAGTAGACTCGAGACAAACCTAGATTGCTCCAAAACTTAAACGCTTGTTCTCTAACAAATTTAAACGAATGACTTCCGCCAATGAAGTGCCCTAAGAGACTAGATTCCCACCTCTTTTGAGCATTTAAAAGAAATTCCCTTGGTGGGAATATATTAGCAGAACCATCTTCATTATATGTTACCTCAATTTCTGGTATGTTGTTATCAGTTCGCTTTGGAGGTGTGAGAAGAGAGCTCCAAGTGACCTTCTTATTTTTGCTACTCTCACCATGAGTTGGAATAGAGTTCACCTCTTCCGGAGAGCGACCAGTGGAAGGCGATTTAGAAGCATCTGGTCCACTATCATGATGAACCGATCCATCATTTAGAATAAGCTGGATCTGTTCTTGCATCCTTAACTGAGTTCTTGGGGAAAGGGGTTCTCCCATTACATCTTCTGGGATAGGAAGTGCCTGCAGGAAAGGAGCAGGCAAAGGTCCATAATTATGACCAATTAAGTTCGTAAACTCATCAGAATTCATTGACCCGGAATGCTCAGAATTTTGAGATCCCATAAAGTAACAGATCGAAATAAAAAGAAACAGGTAAAGATAGAGAAGGATGAGGCGAAAGCAAAGAAAGGGAGCGTGCAGCAAGTGAAAGGGTTAAGCTAACGGAGAATGGAGGTCAAGGTGGCCGGAAAGTGGTTAAGGGTTGGGCTAGAGAGCATCTTAGAATCGTACCCTAATTCTGTAAATGGGGTTTAAAATCTTCGTTACCACAGTTTCATATGAGGTGGGCTTTAATGGCATGAATTTAGGTCCAATTGTGCCGAAGAGAGGATTGCGGCAGGGAGATCCATTATCGCCGTATTTATTTTTTGTTCTGCGTTGAAGGGCTCTTTAATCTTCTGGACAATGCAGGTGGGGAAGGGCAAATTCATGGGTGTAAAGTCAGTCCAGTTGCGCCGGAAATTACTCATCTTCTCTTCGCGGATGATAGTTTCCTGTTTTTCAGAGCCACGAGAGAGGAGGCGACAAGAGTTAAGAACATTTTGAATGAGTATGCAGATAGATCAGGCCAAACAGTAAACTACTTGAAGTATGGGGTGTTTTTCAGCTCGAATGTAAGGCGTGACAAGCAGGTGAAGATCTCAGAAATTCTGGGTATTCATGGGGATATTTCAAAGAGTAATTATCTGGGATTACCTTCTTTAATAGGTCGTTTGAAGAAGAGGGTATTTGGTTTTTTAAAAAAAAGAGAAAGTTTGTAAGCGAATTGAGAGTTGGAAATCTAAGCCTATATCGAGAGCAGGGAAATCAGTTTTGATCAAGAATGTAGCACAGTCAATCCCATCCCATTGTATGATGTGTTTCTTACTTCCCAAAACTTTAATTCAGGAGATTGAGAGGCAGTTCAATGCTTACTGGTGGAGTTCAGGGGCTGCTACTAACAAAGGAGTTCGATGGCTATCTTGGGAAGCCATGTCTGGTCCTAAATGTAAAGGCGGTATGGGTTTTCGAAACATGTATGACTTCAATTTAGCATTATTGGGAAAACATATTTGGAGATGTATTCAAAGTCCAAATCTTCTGGTTACTCGGGTGTTAAGAGCAAGATATTTCCCAAATGTGCATATCTTGGAAGCGTCTAAGGGAGTGAAGCCTAGTTTTGTTTGGATGGGTATTTGGCAAGCTAAGGAAATGTTAACTGCAGATTTTCGCTGGGTAGTTGGGGATGGTCAATCGATTGTAGCAACGAGAGACCCCTGGTTGGCTCAAAAGCAAGATTTTAAAGTTGACAAGTTGCAAATGTATGAGGGTAGACACGAGAAAGTGGCGACTTTATTCCTCCCAGGTACTAAAATCTGGGATTCTGAGAGAGTTCGAGAATTATTTAGCAGAGATGATGCTACAGCTATTCTGGCAACGAATATGCCACAACGTCAAGTTGATGATCGAATAGTATGGTCCAGGTCTACTGATGGGATATATAGTGT
Organism: Kitagawia praeruptora; assembly: GCA_037693485.1. Classification (NCBI taxonomy): domain Eukaryota; kingdom Viridiplantae; phylum Streptophyta; class Magnoliopsida; order Apiales; family Apiaceae; genus Kitagawia; species Kitagawia praeruptora. Next base: position 146,715,175 of record CM075353.1, read on the forward strand.
GAAGACCGAATATCGTGTTCTGCAAAATCGAAATGCTGGTAGTTCGAACTGTGCTCAATCAGAAGGTTGGAGTCGTATTTGGCGTCTGACTATCCCTCATAAGGTAAAGATATTTATTTGGCGCTTTTGTAGAAACAATGTCCCAGTTCGTACAAGGTTACAGAGTAAAGGAGTCTCCTTGACGTTAACATGTCCTATGTGTAACACGGATATGGAACTAATGCTTCACTTATTTTTTGACTGTCCGTTTGCGTTAAGTTGCTGGCAATCAGTTGGTCTTAGTTATGATATGAGTGAAGTTCAGTCGGTTTCAGAATGGATGCTGCAGAAAATTGCGAGTGCTAATCACAAAGAAGTCTTTTCTTTATGTCTTGTTTTATGGGGGATCTGGTTTTGGCGTAATAAAAAAGTCTGGCAAGACCAAAGCATGAACCCAGCAATCGCTATGGAGAACACATTCAGAATGGTTAAAGAGTGGAAAGATGTTCGAAAGAAAGGTACGATGAGCAGCTCTGGAGATAAAGCAAGAGTCTGTAGTATGAAGAAGTGGTATCCACCAGAACCAGGGGGGTTGAAACTTAATGTCGATGCGTCATTTTTCCCAGGGCAGGAGTCGTTCTCAATGGGAATGGTTTTGCGCGATCAGGAGGGCACGTTTGTTGGAGGCAAGTGTATGTCCCTTCCTCGACCAACAACTGTCATGGAAGCAGAATGTGTAGGGATTAGGGAAGCACTGTCTTGGATAATGGAGATGCCAGATAGGAAGGTTATGGTTGAGACGGATTCGTTACTAGCAGCTCGAGCTTTGAATGGAAAAGCAATTTATTTACTGGAGGTTGGTCATGTTATAGATCATTGTAGGATGATGCTCCGTGGCTTACCGTCTGTCAGTTTATGTCATGTTCGAAAGCAAGCCAATAGGGTGGCTCATAGTCTAGCTAGGGTTCCCTGTTCGTTGAATTGCTCTCTTGTGTTTTCATCTCCTCCTACTCATTTGGTGGAGATTATTTTGAATGATTTATCGAAGTAATGAAAGCCTTTAGTTTCAAAAAAAAAAAATTTAAAAAGAAAATTTGAAAAATGCTATCTTATTTGCAAAAATACAGTATGCAACGAGATACAACCAAATGCAACTGTTTCAATCACATATGCAACCTGCTATGCAACCATATATGCAATCAGATGCAACGTTCCATCTAGTTATAGATCGTATTTTTGTAAAAAAGATGATATTTTTGCAAAAAAAATGTTGAATTTTTTTTTTTGCAAATATTTTGAGAACTTGGTAAAATTGTAAAAAATATATATAAAAAAGTGGTACTTTTGATAATTATTCTATAAATAATTATTTTCATCAGAAGGATAAAAATGAAGTAAATATTAATGTGATGGAAAGATTATTAATTTATCAGATTCTATTTAGAATTCTGTATGTTATAAATTATTTTTTAATTTGATAATCATATAAATCATTCTTTTACCTTTTTCTTAAAAATGATATTTTTTCAATTAAAACACCTACACAACAAAAAAACAGGATGGTTTCCAAAAAAACCAAGAACAGGACAAAATAACTGATTTTTAAAACACCTACGTAATTCCTAAACAAACATTCCTCTGTTTTTCTATTACAGAAGTGAAACAGAGCAGGTAACAACCTTAAACACACTCCCAAATGTTCCAACTTGTAGCTTCCAATTCTCTTCAACTCAACACCCCTCATAACCTAGACTTGTACTTGTCCAAAATCTCTAAAACCCCACAAGAAGTCACACATCTCCATGCATTATCCATCAAAACTGCAGCTTTAAACAACCCATTAGTCTCTTCAAGAATCTTGTCTCTTTATGCTGACCCCAAAATCAATAATCTTGATTATGCAAGATCAGTTTTTGATTATATAGAAGAACCTAATTTGTTTTCTTGGAACACAATTATTAAATGCTATGTCGAAAATCATCGTTCAGATGATGCACTCCACCTGTTTGATGAAATGCTTTCTGGGTCGGATTGTGTGCCGGATGATTTTACTTTGCCTATTGTGCTAAAGGGGTGTGGGAGATTGTGTGCATTTAAAGAAGGTGAGCAGATACATGGGTTGGTTTTGAAAATTGGGTTTGGGTTGGATATGTTTGTGCAGAGTAGTTTGGTTAGTTTGTATTCGAAATGTCTAGATATTGTAGCGGCAAGGAAGGTGTTTGATAATATGGTTGAGAAGGATTTGGTTTCTTGGAATTCTTTGATGGATGGGTATGTGAAATGTGGAGAGATTGAACTTGCGGTTGAGTTATTTAATCAGATGTCTGATAAGGATACTTTTTCGTGGACAATGTTGGTTGATGGTTTTTCGAAATGCGGGAAAGTTAAGGATGCGAGGGAAGTATTTGATAGGATGCCAAGTAGGAACTTGGCTTCTTGGAATGCTATGATTAATGGGTATATGAAAACCGGGGATTTTAAGGCAGCTCGTCGTTTGTTTGCTGAAATGGAGGGAAGGGATATAATTACATGGAATTCAATGATAGGTGGGCTTGAATCGAATGGAAAACATAAGGAAGCTTTGGTTTTGTTCAAGAAAATGCTCAATGCATGTATTACACCTAATCAGGTTACCTTGGTCAGCATACTTTCTGCGATTTCAGGATTGGCTGCGCTTAGTAAGGGCAGGTGGGTTCATTCTTATTTGGCTAAGACTGGATATAATATAGAAGGTGTGCTCGGTACGTCTTTGATAGAAATGTATTGCAAGTGTGGAAGTGTTGAGAGTGCATTGGCAGTGTTTCACTCGGTACAGAAAAAGAAATTGGGCCATTGGACTGCTTTAATTGTAGGACTAGGAACACATGGATTGACCAAAAATGTTTTTGAATTATTTCAGGAGATGCTCGCAAATGGAGTAAAGCCTAATGCTATTACCTTTATCGGGGTGTTGAATGCTTGTAATCATGCAGGCTTGGTCAGAAATGGGCGAAGGTATTTTGATATGATGTTAAAGGAATATGGAATAGAACCAACTGTTGAACACTATGGTTGCCTTGTGGACATCTTATGTCGAGCTGGTCATCTTGAAGAGGCAAAAGAAATGATAGAGAAGATGCCAATGACACCAAACAAGGTGATTTGGATGAGTTTACTGAGTGGTTCCAAAAATCACAAGAATGTAGAAATTGGTGAATATGCAGCTCGACGTGTGATTGAGGTAGCTCCAGAAACGATTGGATGTTATGTGCTTCTATCAAATATATATGCTGCTGCTGGTCAGTGGGACAAAGTTTCTAAGGTTAGAGAAATGATGAGGAAGAGAGGAGTTAAAAAAGATCCAGGTTGCAGTGCAATAGAGCATAAAGGTGTGGTTCATGAGTTTGTTGTAGGGGATAAATCACATTATCAAAGTAATGATATATATTCTAAGTTAGATGAGATGAGAGGGAAACTGGAATGCAGTGGACATATACCTGATACAACCCAAGTATTGTTGTGTATAGAAGGACAGAAAGATAAGGAAGCTGAACTAGAAAGCCATAGTGAGAGGTTGGCTATAGCTTTTGGTCTCATCAATGTTGGATCAGGAAGTCCAATCCGCATTGTGAAGAATCTTCGTGTGTGTAACGATTGCCACTCAGTGACAAAGCTCCTCTCTAAAATCTATGATCGTGAAATCATTGTGAGAGACAATAACCGGTTCCATCATTTCAAAAACGGGATGTGTTCTTGCAAGGACTATTGGTAAATATTTGGACGACCAATAACGTAGGGCAACAAAGGACTAAAGGAGTCGTTACAGTTATTTTTTCAGGATTCAGATAAGCAGAAATCAATACACACAGAAACTTCAGCAACATCACTAATGCATAGTAGTCCATGAATTTTTTTTCTGGGGTGTGAAGATATTCTGTAGCACCACGAGGTGCAAGCAGCAAGCCAACAAATGTAGGGTTGTCAAGATATTACGGACCACTTTATGTGAAGATTGGTATTCCGGCCTTAATACGAAGTGCTTCAGGCCTTTAATGTCGTTTCCCGGGAGGCTTGAAAATACAAGTTTACGATAAACAGTGGCCCGTTCAGGGTGGGTCACCTTAAGCAATATAGACAAAAAAAGATTCGGAAAGAAATATAGATAATCAATACTACATGTAGTTCTTTTCACAACTGTGAATAAAATCAAGAAAAAAATGTCTGTACAAAGCTTGTTTTCCAGGTTTCGTTTAAGCAAATAAAATAACATACCTTTACCAGTTTGAACTTCAAAGAAAGGATTAATAAAAGCATCATTTGCATAGTCCAAACTCCAACGAATGAAAATTATTGGGCTTGGAATTGGGGGGATGGGAATATGAATAAATTAGTAAAGAAAAATCATTATATTTATTTAACTGAATCTATGTTTTTTCCAACCAAGCAGAGTTACAATCGTAATTTAGTTATACATAGTATTTTTAGTTAAAATTCGGACAAGCATCCACAAAACAGTTCAGCAGCAAAATAAGATGTAAAAATGAGGGCTTTGTACATCAAAAAAATATTCTCCAAGAAAAAACTAGCAAAGCACCACCTTGGCATACTTTACATACTGGATAGACAGAAAATGTAAAAGGGGGTTGTTTCATGTTTATTGTGTTTTTGCCTAAAAAATGATAGACAAGCTCCAAACTTTACCAAATAAGCTCTACTAATGCATTGCCAGTGTAGTACATCATGCATATAATGTTGTACGTTCAAGCTTAATCCGTAAAAAATGGAGCTTATTTTATCAATTTCCAAAGAAAAAACTAGAAGTGTAATACATATTGGCAGATCTCTCATATCACTGTTCTAGCTTCAAGGAAACTACTCTTGATTGCCTATTGCGCTTTGCCGCCCTGACGAAGACTACTGAGAGGCAACATGGAGCCCACCAAGGACGACGGACTTTTTGTTCCCCCTTCAAACACGCCACTAAGCATATATTTGCAGTCAGTACAGAGTATAGAACATATAACAGAAAATAGAAAATGGAAAATGGAAACAAGAAGATAAGGATACTTATTCTCTTTAAGTGGTATAAATTTTTCAAATACAAATGTACAATTCACATTTCACAAGTATCCCACAAAATGGATATCTGGATATGACGGCAGGGGATTGTTACTTCTAATAGAATTTGTTAGTTAATCTACTATGTATATGACGGCAGGGGATTGTTACTTCTAATAGAATTTGTTAGGTAATTTACTATGTCGCTGAAAGAATAAGCAGTTGCATCATCTGCTGGTTACATGACAAGAAAAACATGCATTTAACCAGGGAACTATGTTAAGCGACTGTGCACTATGGACATTGTAATTACCTTAATTTATTTAAGGTTACTGCTGGCTTTAGTGTGGAAAATGAGAATGGGAAGCTTAACTGCTTAAGATGTTACTTTTCTTATAAGACCAAAAAAAAAAAAAGAACCAATAAAAGGACTGTTCATGATTTCACTATAAGTTTTTCCTACAAATATTAATGAAATTGTAGATCTCAACTATGCTAAAAAAAAAAAAAAATTGTAGTTACCCCCTAATTTCTTGTATGCCTTCATTTCTACTTATTAACCTATCTGTTTTACTTGCTGTACAATCATCCGGAGTTGATCTAGGAACAGCAAAAAAATTCAAGCTCGTGATCAAACAAACATGCTGTTAACACCATACAGAACGGCAAAGGATACAATCCAGGACATTGTACTAACTTTCAGTTTTAATTTTTAAAGCTGAAAAAAGTGCAATAACAAACTAGTAACTACAGTTTGATATGGAAAATGAATTGATGGTTAATTATGACCCAAACCAACGAGACAACCCCATAGCCTAGAAAAGAACAAACATGTATAGTAATAGTAGAGAACAGTTAGGAAGACAAAAAGTTCCATTTGAGAATTTCACAAGTGATCGACTTGTGTCACATAATAAAATCAAGTGAGGGAGATACCTTTAATTTGCCTGAGTTCCTTGCACAGTGTTATGAAGTCCCCCCACTTCATGTGGCATCGCCTTATAAACCGAAGTATTTGCTCAGTCGTAAACATGGACATGCCTTCTAGATATTCTCCATTGACACCATTTTCCTTGAAGATTTCACGGTAGCTACCAAGATTTATCTCTTCCAACCACAAGCCTACATCCTGGCAAAACAAAAGCAGATGCATTCACAAGAACACAATGATCCATCAGATTACTATTTTGTTTTATTATTTTGCAGAAAGAGGTCAAATTTACAACTTAGTCCAAATAATAACATTTATATAGTCTGCATTTTTAAAGCTGAACATATTGAATTGCCGTCAATCTATTGACATATATGATACATTCTTAACTAACATGAAAAGAAAAACTGAGCCAGGTGCAGAATTTGTATTGTTTGGTGCAGACCACTTGCACAGATCTAATATTCTCTCGTAAAAGCAATATATTGGTGATAACTTATAATAGCATCCCAAATGAGAATGGATATTATTTGCTCACTAGTTTAATTTAATAAGAGCATGCAAAACAGTGGTTTAATTTTGAGCTAGTTATTCACGCATTCTTGAAAATTCAAGTGTGCCTACATACTTGTCACCTTCTCACTCATCCCCACAAAAGCACTACTTGGTAAGTTGATATCATTATGAAAAGGTAATTACGGCTGACAGTAACTAACATTATTATTCACTTTACTACTTCAGAACAGGTTGCTGAAGTTGGCGCTAGGCTTAGATTCTCTCGATAACAAATTAACAAGACAGAAATCAGATGTGAGAATAAAAATCAATAAAGCCCACACCTTACATTAGGCTTTATACAAGGTCAGCTCCATAGTGTCGAACAGACTCATGCTGGTATGCTCTAGTGAAATGTATGCTACATACGAAATAATATTGCTACACAGCTGGGTAGATCAAATTCTTTTTCAAAGCATAAATATGATATACTGCCTTCTGTGAGACAAGATTCACCCTGTCCAACTGCCCTTGACTTGTGCTACTTTAAAGAGTAAATGTCTAACTCGCATTTCTAAGCACAAATAACATATATTCATACTAAAAACTAAACAATCATAATCATTAATCAATTATAAGTATAACAAGTAAAATCAATTCCACCCCATATCATAGCAACACAAAAGTGAAAAAGCAATCAAAAAGACCCAAATCATATAAAATAAAATAAAAACCCAATTAAGCAAAATCAAAACCTAAAATCATATTTTAAATTGGAAAAAAAAAACATAATCAAGATCTTAAGATAGACAAGTAGTAAACCTCAACGGTCCAAATGAAAAAATCTAATGGGTCAGGTGGGCCTTGTGTGATCATCTTCTCCAAGAATCAAATACCCAATACACCCTGAAATCAATTTTTGTTTATAGTCAGCATAATCATTAGTAAACTTGTGTGTGTGAAAAATAAAAATGAAATGGAAATGAAGAAGTGAATTGAAATTACCGTGAGGAAAGAAAATAAAAGAGGAAAGTAAACTAGGGTTTGCTTTATACCATCCTCTTTACAGTTGTGGACTGAGAATCGGGAGAGATACGAGAGAGGGAGAGAGAGAGAGAGAGAGAGAGAGATGAATTTGTTCTATTTTTGTGTTTACTGTTTACCTTCATTTAGAAAGTGTATCATACTTGCCTGTTTATATCATCAATTGTTAAAAGACTATTATAATGCCGGAAAATTACATACTTGGACCATTTTTATTAGGGTCCAGATCCCAGACAATTGTTTATCAGGCATCGGTTATTTAACAATCGATTCCATAAATTAAAAAAAATTGTCCGCTTTAATTTTCCGTGGATAGGCAGATTTCAGGGGCCGTTGGATGAACGATCCAATGATTTAGAAATCGATTGTTATATAACCGGTCCTGACAAACGATTGTAAGGGACCAAAACCCTTTTTATTAAGATCATCTCCAACCCATACACTAAAAATGTACTTTTACACCATTTTAGTATAAAAGTGTTCTGCAATCCAACACTAAAAATTACACCATTTTGGTGTGACACCCAAAATTACACCAAATTTGGTGTAACTTTTAGAGTTTTTCTAAATTCTAACCTTACCCTTTTATTCTCACAAAAACAACTTATTCCTTTTGTACCCAATTCCTTTTATACCCAAAATATTTTACATTGTTTTGTTCCTTTTATACCCAAAATATTTTACATTGTTTTGTTACCCAGTTACATTTTTGTTATCCAAAACAACTTATACCTTTTTTATTCCTTTATGGGTAGATATCGTCAAATCAAAAATAAAGAACCACATTTTGAACTTAGAAATGCTTTAATCGATCACTTATGGGAGGAGTATGGAAATTAAAATAATTCATAATTAGTTGAAATTTAAGTTATTATGTATTTTTTTATGAGAGAATTTTTTTAAAGTTTTTTAAATATTACATGTAATTTAATATAAGTATATTGTGATATAAATATTAAAAAAGAGGAAGAATATGCTTTTAAAATGAGAATGATTACTTTTGGTGTAAAGTTTGGTGTAGATGGGTCGGAGAATATTTAAAATTTGGTGTGATTTTTACACCAATTTGATGTAAAAGTTACACCAAATTGGTGGAGGCTCTCTATTGTAGCTTTTAACTCAAAAAATGAGGAGAGAGAATAAAAATCAAGCTCCAAGAGACTCTTAGAGGCTCTTTAAAAAGTTAAGAGCTTCTTCTCTCTCCTCTATTTTAGGAGCAACTAGTAGCTCTTAACTTAATATTTTATTAATAAAATAGTGGTTTTTCTCTCACATCTATTGATTGTTTGTCCAAGTGAAATTGAAATATGAATAAAATATAAAATAAAGAGCCATAATAGAGAGCATTGCTGGAGTTGACACACAAATCAATGTAATAACTTGTTAAGAGCTTAATTGTTTATAATATATTTAGGAGTGAGTTAAGAGACTCTTTGAGATGCTCTAAGGGCCTGTTTCTTAATTAGCTGATAGCGGTTAGCTGAAACGGACTGAATTAGTTGTTTTGATTAGTGGATTGAATTAACTATTTTGACTAACGAATTTAAATTAGCTATTTTAATTAAAAGTGTTCGGTAAATAGTTTTTTTTGAGTAACTTTTTGAAAAAACTCATAAAATTAGTTTTTTATCCCAAACCTTTAACTCAAATCTCTAACAAACCAAACATTCACATTAGATATTTAATTTGGTCAAACCTCTAATCTAGCCCAGACCTTTAATTTTAGCTCAAACCTCTAACTTCCAAACACCCCCTTACTTTTAATTTTGTTGAAAAACTAATTTTACTTATTTTTGAAGCATATGTTTTATTTTTTTATTGGTCGATTTCAAAAGAATTAATTATTAATTTGATGGTGAATACAATTTTTCAAGACATTTTCTTATTAGCAAATAGCTGCTCTCTTGGTATAAGCACAGTTTTTCGCACATGGCCTTTCCTTTCTTGTATAGTCGCGTTACAATGGAGCCGTTTGGCTTACATTAAAATAAGTAACTTAAGTCTTATAAGTATAACTGGCATATACGTGATAAGTAGATCATAAATTATAAGTCAATAAAGTGTTTGATAAATCAGAACTTATAAATCAGTAAAGTATTTGGTAAATTAGAAATTATAAGTTAACTTTTTTTATTATTTTTTTAAATAATTTTTTTTAGTATAAATCAATGAATATTAATAAATAGATCTCGATGAGTAGAGAAATTTGATATGTACATATCAATTTTTTAATGAACGGATCAAAAGATATATGATTTTGAAAATTTGAAGAATTGCGTGTATCGAGAATAAATTATAAGCATAAGTTGAATTTTAGGATTTGTTAATATTCAACTTATCAACATATAAATTATAAGTTGAGTTAAAACTTAAATAGTCAAACACCATCCATAAATTCTTATAGGCTTATAAGCCTTAGAGCATCTCCAACGGTATTATCTAAAATGGTTGGCCAAAATAATATAAAATAATGATTATCTAAAATTTGTTGTACCTGTAAGGTGTTGTGCCTCAATGGAGTTGGCTATAATGATTAGTTATATTTTAAAAATGGTATGTTATTATTATTTTAGATTGTTAAAAATGGTATATATTATTTTTATATGGTAACAAATGATGTGGAATATTACTACAGGTCTATACAGGTTCAGCAAATATGGCCAACATAGTGAGGTTGGCTAAAATTATTGCTAACAGTAATGTACCATTGGAGTACATATTTTTTTACATAATCTCTAAAATTTTTATTTATGATATATTAAATTGGTTTTTAGCTAAGGGGTTTCTCCCATTGGAGATGCTCTTAAGCCACCTACTTTAATATAAAACAAACGGGCACAATGAATTGTTACTTGCATTGCATGCGTCTTTCGTGGTTGCCAATGATCAAGATTGACTTAACTACGTGTATTCATTAAATATCGTTTTTTATATATTTATACACACGTATATCGATATATACTAGCCTATAATCCGTGCGATGCACGATTACTTATAAATTTTTTAATTATATTTTATTATTAAAATTTTAAGTTGTATATATATTTTTATTAATAAAATAATTTATAACTTCATAATCCCATGCATATAAATATTATTAAAATTATTTATTTTGAATTATTATAGTTGTATTTTGAATTATTATATTTGTGTATGTGGTGCATATTAATATTAATACATATTATTTAGGCTATGTGTGTTTTTTTTTTAATTTTATTAATAATAGAGATTTAACCAAACCAAAGAGTGACCAAACAAAGAGTACAAAAAAAAAAGAGTGACCAAAAAAAGAGTACCAAACAAAATATACCATGTTTTGCTTATATTTTGAATTATTATATTTGTGTATGTGGTGCATATTAATATTAATACATATTATTTAGGCTATGTGTGTTTTTTTTTTAATTTTATTAATAATAGAGATTTAACCAAACCAAAGAGTGACCAAAAAAAGAGTACCAAACCAAATATACCCTATTTTGCTTATAATAGTATAGTATAGATATATATAGGGCTTTTTTTAATAAAAACTAACTTAGAATACAAACTAGAAACTAAACCTAAATTAAATATTTTAAGCTAATCTAATGATTAAATTAGGGGTATCCCAATACAAAAAACGTTTAAAATTATTGGTTCTATTCAACAAAAAAATAAAAAAGAAAAAAATTAAAAAAAAAAGTTACTATTCACGTGATGACGTGGCACGTGAACAGTAACTTTTTTTTAAAAAAATAGAGCCAAGAATTTTATAAGTTTTTTGTGAAGGTGTCCCTAACGGGGCCATTAAAATAAATGGAATATAATTTATTTAGTGTAGGTTTCTAGTTTCTATTCTAAGATTGGTTTCTATTTGAACGCTAGCCTATATATATATCATCAATCAATCATCAATATATCTATATCTATCTATTATCTATCTATCTATCTATTATATATATAAAGGAAAACCCCCAGGAGCCCTAGAATCGCTCGAATCCTATTTATCTATTTTTTTAGAGCTCCTATTTTTTAAATAATTAAAATTAAACTTCCTTCTTTAAGTCCTATTTTTTAGAAAAGATATCAGAACTTCCTTTTTTAACATTAACATAACATATTTGAAATAGAAAAGGTTTTCGAATTTGTACGGAAAAATAATTCAAATTTATATATTCGAAAAAGAAAAAAAATTATTTTATATATATATACAATCATTATGCGATCACGTCAAATATGTTTACTGACCTGGTTTGTTTATTTGTTTTTGCAGAACCTGATTTCTAGATCTACTATATGATCATGCGAAATTAATATGAAGAACAATGGGTATAATTAATAAGGGGAAAAAGAGTTGACATGCACTAAATATTGCTTCAAATTTATAAGATCTCATCTAATTAATTTATACTTTGATTTTTTATTTTTTGGCAGCAATCCATTTGTAACAATTAAATTCTTTGATTTCGTTTCAATGCTCGATCTACTTTCATAGTTTCATGGATCCTCCTGCAATTTTTAATTTTTTTTCTTCTCGGTGCAGAGCAGTTAGTTCATTAACATTCAAGTCGGCTATATCAAAGGGTTACGATTTTTTTATTATAATTCTGCCATATTTTGCTAACATGTTTTGGTTGAATAAAAATGTGCTTACAACAGTGCTTAGTTTGCGTGCTGCCACGATCAGGTGATAATTGTGCAATATAAAATTTATCCGATTAGACTAACTTTATGATTTTTTCTCAATAATCCTTTATCACATATATGACCTAATCTTTGGAATGGAATCCTTATTACGATATGATGACGTGAACACAAGTTATTTGGCTAGGATGCGAAAGCAAAAACTCTACATGTATTACTCAATTTTGATTCATGTTTTTTTTTTGTTAAGTTCGTAAATTTTTTTGCAGCTATTCACGTTTCAGGTGATTGTAGATTTTAATGATTATATTAATAGATTGTGTACGAATTTTTTAAATAATTTTTAATTTTTCTTGCTGTGTTTCTCAAGTCTGTTATTTATTTTAGATAAAGGAAATTCCATGGATGTTTGATGGAGTTTTGTAATCACTCGAAAGCTATTTATCTAATTTTCTAAAATATCTCAATTTTCAAATATAAAATATATAATTAAGGAAATATTTATTGTAATTAAAGGCAAATCTCACATCTAAATTATATTATAGTTAGGATATAAAAAACAAGTTCTAACATTTTTTTTTACAAAAATCTCACCGGTGTGCAAACCGAAATCAAAGTCACAGTGGATTTTAGTATTTAAATTTTTATTATTACAAGCTTATAGCCCGTGCAAGGCACGAGTTACTTTTAATTTTTTTATAGTTTAGTATGATATAATATTATAAACATTAATTTTAATATGTTATTGGAATAATTATAACCTTACATCTTTGTAGATGTAATAATTTTTACTATTAAAATAAATTACTATGTTGTTCGCGGGAATTGAACCTTAGACCTCTTTATATAACAACTTTTAGTATTATTGTATTTAACGGTCATGATCTATTTAAGTTGAAGATCTAACGGTTATGAAGGAGGGATAACCAAAAATAGGGGTAACCAAACTACAAATTATACCTCATTTTGCTTATTATAGTATAGTATAGATATAGATAGTATAGATGTACGTTTAGTAATTTTATAATCTATACAACGGGTGTCGGCCTAAAAAATAGTTAGACAAAAATAGTTTAGAAAAAAATATGAATAATTTATCTTATTATCTGAATATTTAATTTATAAAATATTGTGTTCACCAATCTATATTGATATTACATATATATTTTTGTACATTTTTTAAAAACTTGAAAGCTATTTATCTAATTTTCTCAATTTTTAAAATAAAATTTGCAATCAAGAAAATAATTGATGTACATAAAATATGCAATCAAGGAAATAGTTGATGTTATTAAGGGTTAGTCGCACCTCTAAATTATATTATAGTTAGGATATAAAAAGGAAGTTTTAACCTTTTTTTTTTACAATAGTATCTCCTAATTCTAATTGAATCCTAAGAAAATCTCACCGATGTGCAAATCGAAATCAAAGTCAAAGAAAATTTTAGTATTTAAATTTTTTATTAGTGTGTATGCTTTTTATAATATATTCAACGGGTGTCGGCCTAAAAAATCGTGAGACAAAATCAATATAGAAAAATATATGAATAATACACCTTATTATCTATGTATATTTAATTTATATAAAACTTTGTTCACCAATTTATATTGATATTATACATATATTTTAGTAGATTTTTTCTTAAATAATCTTTATTTAATTTTTTTTAGAGAAAGTTATATGGCCGTCGCGAAGCGCGGCTTAGTCGACTAGTATATATATAAAGGAGGATACGCGGGCGCTAAGGTGGCGCTCTAAGATCGTATCAATCTATTTTTCTAGAATTTTAGAATTATAAACACTAATAAATATAAAAATATCATTTAACTTATTAGAGGTAGAATAGGTGTTCGAATTTATAGAGGAGAAGAATTCGAATTTATAGGTAAGACATATGATTAGAATTTCTATAGCAAGTAGAATAAGTATTTATAATGTATATGATTAAAAGTTCTATTGGAAGTAGAATAGGAGTTCGAATTTATAGAAAAAACATATAAATAAAAGTTCTATTTGAAGTAGAATAGGTGTTTTTAGCATATTAGAAGTAGAATAGATCTTCGAATTTATAGAGAGGAGTTCGAATTTATAGAGAAGACATATGATTAGAAGTTCTATTGGAAGTAGAATAAGTATTTATAACGCATATGAGTAAAAGTTCTATTGGAAATAGAATAGGAGTTCGAAATTATAGAGAATAAGAGTTCGAATTTATAAAAAAAACATATAAATAAAAGTTCTATTAGAAGTAGAATAAGTGTTTGGATATATAGAGCAGACATATAATTAAATATTTTATAGAAAGTATGATCTCTTAAAATGTACTTTTTTATATAAGTTAATTATATTTTTTATTAGGAAAATTTATTCATAAATCCAATACTATTGTGATAAAAAAAAGTCATCGTTTTTTAAAAAGAAAATAATTGATGTATTAACATAATAAAATAATATTGACATGTAGAAGTTCTAAATAAATACATGAGTATCTATGATATAAAGAGAAAATAAGATGTGTTTTCATTTTCTAAAATTCCATAATTTTTAGAAAGTCTAGAATAAGTATAAATTGGAATTCGCTATATTTTTTAGTTTTTGGTTTTAAGGAGTAAGTTTTTATGTAAGATAAATATCATCAATAATATGTAATGAATTTGAAATTTCGATCCTAAATGAGAGCGGCTCGAAACGTGTGTTTAACGAGAAGACGATTCAATATAAAAGATTGTATTAGCTATTAAAATATCACATTGGTGTTATAAAATTTATTTTATTTTTAGGATTTGATATTTATGGATAAACATTATCATACAAGTGATATATGTTAAACTTAGGTTTTTGATTTTAACGAGAGAGCGGATCAATAGTAACAACCGTGTTTAACGAGAAAGCGGTTATTAGAGAATACCGTAAAAAAATATTTGAATATATAAGGCATACATATAATAAAATGTTTTATTTGAAATAGAATACGAGTACGGTGGAGACATCTTATACAATTTTTTAAAACTCTATATTTTTTTTCTTAGAAATCCTTTATTTTAATTTTTTATACAACTTAGTTATACTTGCATTAGAAAAATATATCCATAAATTTAATATTATTCCCGTAACGAAAAGCCTTCGTATTTATTTTTATATGTTAACATAATATAAAGACATTCCAATGCGAAAGCTGTAAGTTTAAACAATATAAAAATTGGGATTTACTCTTTTTATATAATGAAGTTAGAATTTCGGTTCAAAATAAGAGTGGCTCGAAACATATTTAACGGGATGACAGTTCACTAGAAAAGATTATATTAGCTATTAGAATTTGATACTGATGACATAATTTTTTTTATTTTTACGGTTCAATTTTATGTATAAAAATTATTATATAAGTCTTTATAATATATGTTAAAGTTGAGATTTCGGTTTTTAGGAGAGAGCGGCTCAATCGAAAGAATCATGTTTAACAAGAAATCGATTCATTAGATAAGATTATTTAATTATTAAAAATTAATATTAATATTATAATATAACAAAATATATTGAATTTTTTAAAAAATATTATAACGCCGCCGCGAAGCGCGGCTTTATCGACTAGTTATATATATAAAGGAAAACCCCCAGGAGCTTTAGAATCGCTCGATTCATATTTATATATTTTTCTAGAAATTCTCAATTTTAAATAATTAAAATTAAACTTCCTTCTTATGCCCTATTTTTTAGAAAAGAAATCATAACTTGCTTTTTTAACATTAACATATTCGAAATAGAAAAGATTTTTGAATTTGTACGGAAGAAAAATTTAAATTTATATATTTGAAAAGAAATCGAAATTTCTTTTAAATTGGATAAGAGATTTTAATACTATACAAGGAAAGTATAAATTCTATCCCATTACAAATTAATTAAAATCTCCCTTTTGGATCTATAAATACCAATTGTTGTAAAATCTCGAATGTCAATATTGATACATGGTGATAATGAAGAGGGCATGTTACTTTATAGTTTCTTAGGCTCTATTTTATTCGTTATATTGCTTGCATGAATGGAATATACGGAGTACTTAGGTTCACGACCTGTACTCACATTCTTCTATAAAGATGAGTTTATAGATTTAGTGTATTTATAACATTTTTTTCTTTAAATTTTACAGAGATGGTTACACGTTGCAACTGGTTTATTCCTTTACTTATACATTATCAGGTATGATTGTCATATTTATGTGCCTAATGCATACATCTTTTCTATTTGTTCCGATTTGAATATATCTATTTTAATTTGGTTTGAATTTTTAATTTTTAAGATTTGAATTTACTGATTTAATATTTGCTTTCTCCGTTTTATTTTAAAATTTACAATTTGTTATGATTTTAGTCATCTTGGAACAGAACAATTGATCGTGTGAACAAAAATTAGGAGATCTTTTTCTGTTTGATAAGTACAAGCACTTAACAAACTTGGCACAAAAGTTTTGAACTTTTACCATTCCATATTTATTTATTTATTATTAATTGTTAATTTATCATAAATATCAGCTTAGCAAAAAAAATTTGTTAATTTATCGTTATTACCTTCTCATTGTTCTTTATCATAATATTCCAACGTCTTCTTTTAATTAATTCAATCAAATTTCTTGATCATAATATTCCAACGTCTTCTTTTAATTAATTCAATCAAATTTGCTTTTTTATCTATATGTATTTATTACAACGGGTGTCGGCCTAAGAAAACGTTACACAAAATCGACGTGAAAAATAAGTGTATAGTTTATTTTGTTATATATATATATATATATATATTAAAATTTGTACAATATTGTGATCACTAATTTATTTATAGATATCTTCTTTTTGATATCATTCTTAAATAGTCTATAATTTGGAAAAAGAAATAAAAAATATTACAAGGCCGCCGCGGCAAGTGGTTTATATGTATTTATTATAACGGGTGTCGACCCATGAAAATGTAATACAAGATCGACATAAAAAATAAGTTTTTAGTTATTTAGTTGTCTATATATATAATAGATTTGTGCAGTGTCACGTTCATTAATTTATTTATAAATATTTTCTTTTCGATTTATTTCTTACATTTACATTTTGAATTTTTTTTAAAAATATTACAAGGGCATCGCGAAGCGCGGCTTAGTCAACTAATTTATCTATATGTATTTATTACAACGGGTGTCGGCCTAAAAAAATGTAACACAAAATCGACGTAAAAAATAAGTATATAGTTTATTTTGTTGTCTTTGTATACATATTTAAATTTATACAATATTGTGTTCACTAATTTATTTATAGATATTTTCTTTCGGATTTCTTTCTAAAATATTCTATATTTTAAAAAATTAAAAAATTACAAGGCCGTCGCGAAACACGACTTATATGTATTTATTACAACATGTATCGGTCTAAGAAAACGTGATATAAAATGGATTTAAAAAATAAGTATATAGTTTATTTAGTTGTATATATATATTAAAATTTTTACAATATTGTGTTCTTTAATTTATTTATAAATATTTGCTTTTCGATTTCTTTCGTAAATTTATATTTTGAATTTTTTTAAAAAATATTAGAAGGCCGCCGCGAAGCGCGGCTTAGTCAACTAGTTATATATATAAAGGAAAACCCCAGGAGCTCTAGAATCGCTCGATTCATATTTTTCTAATTTTCTAGAGCTCCTCAATTTTAAATAATTAAAATTAAACTTCCTTCTTTAAGCCCTTTTTTTTAGAAAAGAAATCGAAACTTCCCTTTTTAACATTAATATTAACATCTTCGAAATTGAAAAGGTTTTCGATATTGTTTCAATCTATTTTAAATATTAATAATTAAAACTTCCTTTTATACATTGAATTTATGTATTTGAATTAAAATCGAAATTATTTAAGGAATTATATTGAAAAGGTTTTTGATATTGTTTCAATCTATTTTAAATATTAATAATTAAAACTTCCTTTTATACATTGAATTTATGTATTTGAATTAAAATCGAAATTATTTAAGGAATTATAAATCTTAAGTCAAAGCTTCGTTTTTGGATTCTTAGTTTAAGGGCATGTCACTAATTAAAGATGTAAACAGAGGAAATAAGTAGCTAATGTGACTGTTCACAAAAAAAGTTATCCAAATTCAAATTATATTTGAGAAATAATTCCCGTATAAGCTTTTCTATAAATTTATATATAGTTTAAAAAAATAATAGTGTGGGTTCAATTTCATTGTCTAATCCATCCTGTCATTCAAAACCCCGTTTCGTAACATTCTTATGACTACGTGATGTTATTTTATATTTCTTTGAGTTTTCATGATGGTTCATAAATTTTGTTTGTGTGGTTAAAATTTTATAGATCAACTTGATTATATATACACTAATTAAAGATGTAAACAGAGGAAATAAGTAGCTAATCTGAATGTTCACAAAAAAAGTTATTCAAATTCAAATTATATTTGAGAAATAATTCCCGTATAAGCTTTTCTATAAATTTATATATAGTTTAAAAAAATAATAGTGTGGGTTCAATTTCATTGTCTAATCCATCCTGTCATTCAAAACCCCGTTTCGTAACATTCTTATGACTACGTGATGTTATTTTATATTTCTTTGAGTTTTCATGATGGTTCATAAATTTTGTTTGTGTGGTTAAAATTTTATAGATCAACTTGATTATATATACGTATGAATTTTTATTTTATTCAATGCTATGCTTTCATGGATTATTGAATAATTTTATTAATCTTTTATCTTCTTCGTCTTACAGGTTGCAAATTATATTCGTATCATAGGCTATCAAGCTACTGATATCGTGGGACACTAATGTACATAAACGCGTGCCGCTTCTTCATGGAAGAGGTATAGACAAGTTAAGATTTTTACACACAGAATAGTCAGTCAGTCAGGTAACAATTTTGTTTCTTATGGGATAAACATGCACGACAGATGCTGCATGTCCAATTTTGTATCACTGGTTTTTTGTGATTTTCAGGTTGTTTTTTTTTTGTTAGCTTTATGGTTTAAATTTACTAATTTAATATTTGCGTTCTTCGTTTAATTTTTAAATTTATGATTTATTATGATTTTAGTTATAATGATGGATTATTAGTAACCATTGGTTGTTCTTTACTTTGGCTTTTGTATTTTTTTTGTTAGTGATCATGGTACAGAAACACCTGATCATGTGAATAAGAATTAGGAGATATTACTCTGTTTGAGAAGTGGATGCATTTGATAAACTTGACACAAAAGGTTTGAAATTTTACTATTTCCTGTTTATCTATTTTTTGTTAATTGTTAATTTGTTGTTATTATCTTCTCATTGTTCTTGATCATAATTTTTTAACGTCTTCTTTTAATTAATTCAATCAAATATGCTTTTTATAGATATGTATTTATTACAACGGGTGTTTGCCTAAGAAAATTTGACACAAATCGACGTAAAAAATAAGTTTATAGTTTATTTTGTTGTATATATAATAGATATATATATATTAAAATTTGTACAACACTGTGTTCACTAATTTATTTATAGATATTTTCTTTTTGATTTCTTTCTTAAATAGTCTATATTTTGAAAATTTTTAAAAAATATTACAAGACAGCCACGAAACATGACTTTTATGCATTTATTATAACAGGTGTGGGCTTAAAATTTCCATTTTAACATTGACATTAATATTTTAAGACCTATTTTTTAGAAAATAAATCAAAATTTTCTTTTTTAATATTGACATTAACATCTTCGAAATGGAAAATGGTTTGAATTTGTAGGGAAGAATAATTCAAATTTACATATTCGAAATAGAAAATAATTTTATACGTGAAACACGGTTTATATGTTTTTATTACAACGGGTGTCGGCCTAAGAAAATGTGACACAAAATTGACTTAAAAAATAAGTATATAGTTTATTAGTTGTCTATATATATTAAAATTTGTACAATATTGTGTTCATTAATTTATTTATAAAGATTTTCTTTTCGATTTATTTCTTAAATTATTTTGAAAGAATTAAAAAAAATACATGACCGTCGCGAAACGCGACTTATATGTTTTTATTACAAATGGTGTCGGCCTAAAAAAACGTTATACAAAACCGACATAAAAATTAAGTGTATAGTTTATTTAGTTATATATATATACATTAAAATTTGTACAAAATCGTGTTCATTAATTTATTTGTATTCAAATTTATAAAAAAAATTGAATTTATATCGAACATATAATAAAAAAAAACTTTCAACATATTTAAAATATCACTACGCCATAGATGACATACAGTAACACCAAGAGTGTGTTACCTATTTCATTACCGCCGCGAAATTATTAATTAAAATTTCACTTAACATATTCAAAGTAGAAATGACATTCGAATTTAAGGAAGATTTTGAATTTACACAAAAAATACATAATTCAAAAAAAATTACATATTTGAAGTTGAAAAGAATCTTTACATTTTAGGATTCGAATTATATTGTTGTGGAATAAAAACTAGGTTACGATTTGCGGCTAGGGTTTGTGTATATTTAATGCTAGGGTTCGTGAGCTTCGTGCTTTAATGGCTGCTCTCGTGCTCGTGGCTAGATCTGCCTTCACAAGATGCCTACGTACTTTGATGTGTATCAAAGATCAATCCAAAAACGTAGTTCTAGGGTGAGGGGTCTGACCCTTTATATAGGCTGAGAAGCCTTAGAGTTATGGTAGGGTTAGGTGACTTGGTGGGTAAGTCAACCTCGAGGAAAGTTCTAGACCCCTTCCTTGTAGGAGTCTGTTTCCTTGTATGAGTGTATGCCTTGGAGGCTACTCCTTGTAGAGATAATGTTCTTATCTGACACTTATTGCTGAGCTGTTTATTATCCCTAATATTAATTACGAAATTAATATTGTAAATAGGGTTTGGGCCCACCTGGTGGGCCCCACGTTTGGACCATTCCGGGTCTAATTAATGCCACATTTAATGTGTCTTTAGGGCTTACTTTTAGCCCATATCATTTGCCCCCCAACTTCTAGGAAAACTGATCAGGTTTTCCTTGAAGTTATAACGGTCTTACATGAGACTTGGGTCAGGGTTTATTGCTCTTACATGAGTATTTTCAACTTATCATTTTAATGTAAAGCGTGGAGCGACCGACGCATTTACGACGATGTTGAATGACACTAAGCGGTGTTAAATGGCACCAGGCAGCGCTAATCAGCCTTGAACAATGCTTAAACAGTGTTTAAACAACGTTGAATGGCGTAAAACGGCACTAATCGGCGCTAAACGGTGCTAATCGGCACTAATATGTGCTTAAACGGCACTAAACAGTGCTAATCGGCGCTAGCGGGGGTCCGGGGGCGGCAGCCCCCGGGCGGGGTCCAAGGGGCAGAGCCCCTGAAGACTAGTACTATTCAGAAATTATCGTTTCGGCTCGAAATTTTGCAAACCCGAGCTCAAATTCGAGCTCAAACTGCCTCAAGGTCGCAACCATTTTTCTTACTTTCTAAGTCATTTTCGACCTGGAAATTTCGAGCAGAGATTAGTTCATTTTCGAGCTCAAAAACGAACTCAAACGGGGGCCAAGTCGTGGCTTCTTTTCAGGATTTTCAGTGTTTTTCCGACCTCGAATGGTCGAGCTCAGAAGGTGTTGAAACGACCTCAAATTGGGAGTGAGGTCGCGAGAAATTTCTATTCTCTCTAGTTCATTTTCGACTAGGATGCAACGAGCTCAGCGTAAGCTTTTTCTATGCCCAGGTCGCACGTTACAAGCCCTATTCGTAGTTCAACTACGAGCTCGATGCTTCGACCTCAAATCAATATAACCACGACCTCATATCTCAGGCCGTTTACGACCTCAACCCAGGGCTTTAATCAACTTCTTGGTCGTTTGAACGAGTTCGAAAACATGTTGCAAAACGAGGTCGTTGGTCTCGACCTCAGACAACTTCGTTTGGGACCTTTGGGCCTTTCCTCTGTTTCGGGCCTTAGACTCATCAGAGTTTGGGGCCTTTCCTCGTGAACCCAATCGCATATTTGGGCTCTTCATCTTGAAGTCCTGATTGATTTTGACTTGGGCCTTAACAGGCCTTGTTACTCAAGTTCAACTAAAAGTTTGTTAGGCTTTCGTGCCTTTGTTATCAACTTTCGCCATTCATTTTTGTCTGGACCTTATCAGGCCTTTAGTTTGGGCTTGATCCAAGATGGGCCTACATAATTTATTAAGCCTACTATCACTTGTTCCTTCATTCTTGAGTCATTTGCTTGACTTGGGCTTTGTAGAGCCTTTAGGCCACTTTTAATCATTTCAGCCTTTTGGGATTTCTACAGAAATTTGATTGGGCCATGTTAGGCCTTGATTGCGTCATGGTGTTTAGCCTTTAAGACTAAACCTAATTAATTTCCGGCCTTTTGTTCGACGTGGGCCTCACATTTCAACTATTTTTCGACCTCATCCGTAGGTTATTAACGACCTCAAGGTTTCGTCCGCACAGGGATGTAGATCGTCGTGTTTTACCTTACCTTTATTTTTCGACCTCATTCCAAGGCCTTTCACGATCTCATTTCGCCGTGAGATCGAAGCATTCAAACCTCTTTTGTGGTATAATTTCGACTTTACCTCTGCGACTTGGAATTAGCACTAATTCGACTTTAAAATTTTGAGTGCTCCTTTCGGGAGTTTATTCTGTTGGACATGACCCGTTTGGGGTTTGGGCCTAGCCAGCATGGGCCTTGATTGAACTAGGCCTAACCTGGCCTAAATTCATTGCCTCGCTTTGAGCTTAGAGTTTTCTGGGCCCAATCTTCATTTTTAAAGATTTTCTGGGCTCGATCTTCATCCCTTGATGATTTCTTGAAGACTTGAAGAACTTCTGGGATTAAAATGGCTGATCATGCTTCCCAACATCCATGATAATGCACTAAGATTTCATAGAAATTATACTGGTCTTTTTCGAGACTTGGGATCTTATTTCGGCTTCAAGCCTTACATTGAGCATATCGAATGATGGGGTTTGGACTGAATGTCTTAGGTTCATGGGGTTTCAACCCTTTAGTCCATTTCGGATAATTCAATTTGCAACCTCAGCTTGCCCATCTGCTTGAGGATGGGTAACAGAAGTGAAACGCGATTGGATATCATTCTCTTCACAATACTTCTTGAACTCATCATTGTTAAACTGAGTTCCATTTTCCGTAACCAGGATTCGTGGAATTTCACATCTGCATATTACACTTTTCCAGAAGTGCATTACTTGTTTGGTGGTTATCTTGGTTGAAGGTTTAGCCTCAATCCACTTGGTGAAGCAGTCGATTGCTGCTATCAAGAATTTTTTTTGCGCACTGGCTATTGGAAATGGCCCAAGTATATCCATTCCCCAAATGGCAAATAGGATTAGTGAGTTAATGGATGTCAACATCTCTGGTGGTTACCTGACCACTTGTATTGACAAATTGGGTGATTAACACCTTACTCAAGTCTTTGAGAGACCCGGCAGAGTTTGGAGGTAAGCGATTATACCAGCATTGTGTCATGCCCCCCAAAATTTGGGGAAACGCCTTACGTGGCTACATTTGTTAGCATCCGTGACTGCTTGTAACAAGGATGTGTTGGAAAATCCGTATATGATTTAGTTGATCACCACCCTATCATCGATCGTGATCATGGGGTATCTTGAATTTCTTTGTAAACTTTCGTTGGATCATCACGATCTCTTAAACGCACCAAGCCATTAGGTTCAATTTTTGGGTATCAACCCTCGTCCTTCCGGGAGTATAATTCGAGTTAATAACAGAGGGGATTCTTTCTCTTTGGGACTTTCGAGTCTATAATCTTTCCAGATCTTGTTTCAATGATTGAATATGAGCTTCACGAGCTAATTTCATCAATCTTCTTAAAAATATCTGTCGAATCATTGATATAGGCCACCCTAGGCCTTAAGGGATGTCATGCCTATTGATGTATCAAACGTGCTTCATGAGCTAAGATTTATTATTTCGGACCTTCGAGGTTGAGGATAATCATCCCTGCAAGTGAATTTTTTATGATGAGTATTTAAACATATGGTAATTCATGCCCTCAGCCCTCATAGGGGTAGGAGCCCATAACTTGGGTTTTGTCCTGTTGGTGATGGTAACACCATTATAGAGATTCGTAATCATGTTAGGGTGTTTGCGATTGTAAGCAAAGTCACCCCTCTAAATTGGGGATACATCCCTTTAGGGTTTGAATCCATTTTTTGGACTCCAATTTAGTAGGTTTCAGTTCCTTGAATTCATGTTGTTAGAGGGTTCATCCCTTAAATAGTCGTTGGTATGAGCAAGGGGACGTATTTTATGAGCAAGGGCTCTGCCCCCCAAAGGGTTGCCCACACATCCCTTCGTGCACTTCTTCGAGTGTTTCTCTGGCCTCCTGGGCCTCAAGCACTTCAAGTACGGGATCACAAAAGATCTCTTGTATAGCAAACCCTCAATCAGGGTGTATCTTAGAGCTCTTACCGAGAGTTTACGTGCTTCCATGACATCTTCAGGGAGCCATCCCGTTTCCAAGTGAGCCTTGATAGGATCCATCCCACAGCTTTGCACATCGATCGGTGTCACCAACTTCACATTGATAGTAGGGGTCTTCAAGACCTGAAAGTAAACACTCCCAACATAGTTCTCTATCTCCGAGGAAGCGAACTTAGAGAGGGCATCTGCCTTAATGTTCTCCTCCCTCGGAATGTGTTCCATGTATCATTCCTCGAATTGAGTCATAACACCCTTGGCTATCCTTAGATATTCTGCCATAGTTTCCTCACGAGCTTCAAACTCACCATTCACTTGTGCAACTACAAGTCTCGAGTCTCCATAAACTTTGAGGTGCTTGACCCTTAATTTCCTTGCTAAGGTCAAACCGGCTATCAGAGCCTCATACTCAGCTTCATTATTAGTCGTTGGAAAGTCTAGCTTTAGAGCATATTCGACTAGGAACCCATCTGGACTTCGCAGAACTAGACCAGCTCCACTTGTTTTTGTTTTTGATGCCCCATCAAAATAGAGCACCCAGTATTCTTTGGACATCAAGTCTCCTTTATCTTTCTTCTCTTCCACTATCTCTTCATGCCCCCCGACTTCTTGGTTGTCAATGGTACATTCAACCATGAAGTCAGCGAGTGCCTGAGCTTTTATGGCCGTCCTAGGCTTATACTTGATATCGAATTCTCCTAGCTCAATAGCCCATTTGATCAATCTTCCGCTCACTTTAGGACTATGCAAGATGTTTCTTAGAGGCTGATCAGTCAGGACCTCAATCTTGTGAGCCTGAAAGTAGGGTCGTAGCTTCCTCGAGGCCATTATCAAGGCTAAAGCAAACTTCTCGATAGTAGAGTAGTTTATCTCGGCTCCATGCAGGATCTTGCTTACATAGTATATGGGTTTCTGAACCTTCAATTCTTCCTTTACCAGGACGGCTCCTAGTGCAATGTTGGAGACGGCCAAGCATAGATAAAGAACTTCATTTGGTTTTGGCTTGGCCAACAGTGGCGCTCCGACCATGTACTTTTTCAGGGCCTCAAAGGCTTCTTGGCTTTCAGCCGTCCATTCGAAATTTTTCACGTTCTTAAGAGCTTTGAAGAAAGGTAAGCACTTCTCCCCTGACTTGGAGATGAATCTTCCCAATGCCGCCACTCTTCCTGTCAATTTCTGGACGTCCTTGACAGTCCGTGGTGGTTCCATGTCTAGGATTGCTTTAATCTTATCGGGATTGGCCTCAATTCCTCTCTTGGAAACCATCAGGCCTAAGAATTTTCCCGAGCCTACTCCGAAGGCACACTTAGTTGGATTTAACATTATCTGGTGGTGCCTCAGTACTTCAAATGCCTCACGAAGGTGTTTTATATAATATGCCTTATCGAGGCTCTTGACTAACATGTCATCCACGTAGACCTCCATGGTCATGCCAATGAGGTGTTCAAAAATTTTGTTCACTAGCCTTTTGTAAGTGGCTCCTTGTTGGTGTCATCCTTGTGCATCTTTATCTGGTTATAGCCACTGAAGGCATCCATGAAGCTTAACATCTCGTGCCCAGCCATAGCGTCAATCAGGGCATCGATCCTTGGTAAGGGAAAACAATCCTTAGGACATGCGTCATTCAAGTCTGTGAAATCGACACACATCCTCCACTTCCCATTGGCTTTTTTGACCATCACCGGGTTGACCAACCATTCCGGGAACTGAATTTCTTCGATGAAGCCCACTTCCAGGAGCTTATCAACTTCTTGCTTGATGGCCTCTTGCCTTTCAGGAGCGAAGTTCCTCTTCTTTTGTTTTATGGTCTTCCTATTAGGATCCACATTCAACTTGTGAGTTATCAACTGGGGATCAATCCCTGGTATGTCCGCCGCTGTCCAAGCGAAGACGTCGTTATTTTCTTGAAGAAAGGTAGTCAACTTGCCTTTCAAAGACTCGGTCAATAGAGCTCCGACATAAGTGACCTTATCTGGTTCTTCTGGGATCAAGGGGATGGGGATCAGATCCTCAACTGGTTTTCCCCTATTCCCCTCATCATCCCGGACATCCATGTCTTCAATTGGGAGTACTTGCCCCCCCCGGTTCTGTCAGGCCTTAACACGGCTATGTAACAGCTTCTAGCCATTCTTTGGTCACCCCATTCTTCTCCAATCCCGTTTCTTGTTGGGAATTTGATTTTCAGGTGTTAGGAAGAGGCTACAGCCTTAAATGCAAGGAGTCCCGTCCTTCCCAGGATTGCGTTGTAGGTCGAACTTGCCATGATGACTATGAAATTCAACATCTGGGTAGTTGATTTCGGGTCTTGTCCCATTGTCATGGGAAGTTGTATCGCACCTTCTACCTTTGATTCCACTCCATTGAAACCATAGATGGACATATCCGATGGTGTTAACTGGGTGTCTGAGTAACCCATCTTGATGAAAGCGTCATGGAAAAGAATATCCACTAACGCCCCGTTGTCAACTAGAACTCTTTTAACTTCATAATTGCCTATCACGGGTATGATGACCAAAGGGTCATCGTGGGGAAATTTCACTCCCTCCAAATCAGAATCATCGAAACTTATGGACACATCTGTCTTGGCACGCTTTGGTACCTCTCCGACCACAATCATTACCTCTCGGGCATAAGATTTCCTTGAATTTCTAGAAGGCCCAGCAGCAGTTGGTCCTCCCCATATCATGTTAATAACCGGCCCTCGGGGCTGCGGGTTACGATCTCGATCTCGATCATCATCCCTTCTACCGTTGTCTTTTCTATCATAGTCCCTCCTTTGAGTTCCACGATCATCACCCTTAGTGAACTTGTTCAGCTTTCCTTTCCGGATCAAGAATTCAATCTCATCCTTCAACTCCCTACAATCATCTGTATCATGTCCCACATCGCGATGGAACCTGCAGTATTGATCCTTATTTCTCTTTGCGGGATCACCCCTAAGTGGCTTCGGCCATCGAAAATCTTTGTCTTTCTCAATATCTAACAAGATCTGACTCCTAGGAGCATTCAGTCTTGCATAGGCGCTAAACCTTGGTCCGAAACTCTTTTTCGGTGGTGATTCTGAATCTTTGCTAGTCCGGGGATACTTGTCCCTAACATCATACTCTTGCTCTTGCTTTCGTTTCTTAAAATCATTTGAGCTCTTACCATTGCCTCCAGCAGCTTCCTTTTTCATACTATCCTCTACCTTGATATACTTGTCGGCCCTTCGTTGGAGCTCAGCCATGTTCTCAGGAGGATGCTTTGCCAAAGACCTCTTAAAGAAAGGATCAGTGGTTCCGTGTTCCAAGGCTACCATGGCCACTTTGTTTTCAAGATCCGTAATATTCAATGTCTCCTTGGTGAATCGCTTGAGATAATCCCTTAGATTCTCGTTCTTCCCCTGCACAACGTACATGAGGGACGCAGAACTCTTTTCATGAATTCTTCCACTAATGAATTGGCTAACGAAAGCCTTTTGCAACTCCTTAAAAGAGCCAATTGAATTAGTAGGTAATCTGCTATACCATCTTTGAGCCATACCCGACAGGGTTTGAGGGAACGCCCTACACTTTAGGGCGTCACTAGCAGGTTGTAGAAGTAGTGCGGCTGTGAATGTCCTGACATATGTTTCAGGATCGCCTGTTCCATCATAGGCCTTGATTGTCGGCATCTTGAACTTCTTCGAGATACGGGCGTTCATCACCTCTTCTGTGAACGGAGGTGTTTGGTCATCAAGATCTAACGGCATCAGATCCTTGGGATTGTTTCTGGGGGCTTCAGCCCTTGTCATTCCTTCAGTTGAGGCATCGGCCCTTCTTCGTCTTCTAGACGGCCTCTCCAGATCTATAATAGGAACACTGATTGGAGGAGGTCGATTCAGACTTTGATTCTGCCTTGCTTGCTCCCTAGCGGCGTCATCTTTCAGCCTCTGGATCTCAGCCTCATGAGCCTTGATCCTTTCCTCAGTTGTTTGTGGAGGTCCATCATGGATTCTTCGGGGCCTTCTTCGGGGCTCTCTGCTAGCACGTCGCCTCCTTGGGGCTTCATCACGATCATCATCGTCATCCTCAGATGTCGAATCAGTAGTATAGGGACCAGAGTAGTCTAGATACTCGCGATCATACTCGCGATCTCGGATCTGTAAGGCATGACCACTAGGTCCAGGTTGAGTAGGGGGATAGTTGGGTAACCCATACATGGGGTTAGTATTCCTGGGGAGATCCGTAGTGTGGATCTGTACCCCGGCTGGAGGGCGATTAGGATCGACCAGGGGAGAGACCACCATCTGAAGAGAGTTGGTTCCCTGATCTGGATGGACAACCATAGGCAGTGTACTCCCAGCAGGGGGATTCGTCCCTAGAGGCTGGGAAACTTGATTTTGGGGAACCGTCCCTTGTTCTTGCGTGGCTGTCCCAGAGGTAAGAGGTGGGGCGGAATTGATTGGTAAAGTTTCGGTAGAGCCAGGTGCAGTTCTTCGTGTGTTAACCATGGTTGATGTTTTCTTCCCACAGACGGCGCCAAATGTTGTGGAATAAAAACTAGGTTACGATTTGCGGCTAGGGTTTGTGTATATTTAATGCTAGGGTTCGTGAGCTTCGTGCTTTAATGGCTGCTCTCGTGCTCGTGGCTAGATCTGCCTTCACAAGATGCCTACGTACTTTGATGTGTATCAAAGATCAAGCCAAAAACGTAGTTCTAGGGTGAGGGGTCTGACCCTTTATATAGGCTGAGAAGCCTTAGAGTTATGGTAGGGTTAGGTGACTTGGTGGGTAAGTCAACCTCGAGGAAAGTTCTAGACCCCTTCCTTGTAGGAGTCTGTTTCCTTGTATGAGTGTATGCCTTGGAGGCTACTCCTTGTAGAGATAATGTTCTTATCTGACACTTATTGCTGAGCTGTTTATTATCCCTAATATTAATTACGAAATTAATATTGTAAATAGGGTTTGGGCCCACCTGGTGGGCCCCACGTTTGGACCATTCCGGGTCTAATTAATGCCACATTTAATGTGTCTTTAGGGCTTACTTTTAGCCCATATCATATATAGAAGGATATTTGGAATTTATGAAAAAGGCACATAATTTAAAACTTTTTTAACATATTTGAAGTAGAAAAAGTTTCCGAAATTATAACTACCAGTTCACAAGATTTCCGAATTAATGAATCTTTTATGTTATCCATGATGTAATTTTACGTATTTATATTTTTTATTAACAATTCTGAGAATATTTAAGAATTCAGTACTTTTATGATAATATAATAAATAAAGTTTGGAGCGGTGGTTAATACTTAAATTTTTATTGTCACATATTTTAGTATTTTTTTTATCTACATATATCTATTACAATGGGTGTCGGCCTAAAAAATATTACACAAAATCGGTATTAAAAAATACATTAATAATTTTTCATATTGTCTATGTTTATATGATATAATGAATATTTCTTTTATCATTTGTACAATATTGTGTTCACTAATTTATATGATATAATGAATGTTTCTTTTATCAAATTTGTTCTTAAATAATTTTGTTTAAAATATTTTTTTAAAAATTATTATAAGGCCGCCGCGAAGCGCGGCTTAGTCGACTAGTTATATATATAAAGGAAAACCCCCAGGAGCTCTAGAATCGCTCGATTCATATTTATCTATTTTTCTAGAGCTCCTCTATTTTAAATAATTAAAATCAAATTTCCTTCTTTAAATCCTATTTTTTAGAAAAGAAATCAAAACTTCCTTTTTTAACATTAACATATTCGAAATAGAAAAGGTTTTCAAATTTGTAGGGAAGAAGAAGTCAAATTTATATATTCTAAATTGAAAAAAGAAAAGAAATCAAAACTTCCTTTTTTAACATTAACATATTCGAAATAGAAAAGGTTTTCAAATTTGTAGAAAAGAAGAAGTCAAATTTGTTCAGTTTCATCCAAGCTCGGTTTTTTTCTGAATCTTCGTGGAAGAACCATAAATTAGACCCCAAAAACTAATAAATGTAAAAATATCATTTAGTAACATATTAGAAGTAGAATATGTGTTCGAATTTATAGAGGAGAAGAGTTCGAATTTACAGGGAAGACATATGATTAGAAGTTCTATTGCAAGTAGAATAAGTATTTATAATACATATGATTAAAAGTTATATTGGAAGTAGAATAGGAGTTCGAATTTATAGAAAAAACATATAAATAAAAGTTCTATTAGAAGTAGAAAATTATCATTTAACATATTAGAAGTAGAATAGATGTTCGAATTTATAGAGGAGAAGAGTTCGAATTTATGGGAAAGACATGTGATTAGAAGTTCTATTGGAAGTATAATAAATATTTATAACGCATATGATTAAAAGTTATATTGGAAGTAGAATACGAGTTCGAATTTATAGAGAATAAGAGTTCGAATTTACAGAAAAAACACATAAATAAAAGTTCTATTAGAAGTAGAATAGGTAAAAGTTCCATTAAAAGTTCTATTACGAGTTCTATTAGAGCTCAAAACGTGTTTAACGGGAAGACGACTATTAGCTATTAAAATATCATATTGGTATTATAATTTTTATTTTATTTTTAGGATTTGATTCTTATGGATAAACATTATCATACAAGTGATATATGTAAAAGTTAGGTTTTTTATTTTCACGAGAGAACGGATCAATAGTAACAACCGTGTCTAACGAAAAAGCTGTTCATTAGAGTAGACCGTAAAATAAAGTTTGAATATATAAGGAATACATATAATAAAATGTTTTATTTGAATTAGAATACGAGGACGGTGGAGATATCAACAATTTTTTAAAATTATACATTTTTTTCTTAGAAATCCTTTATTTTAACTTTTTTATACAAGCTAATTATACTTGCATTAGAAAAATAAAATCCATAAATTTAATATTATCCCCGTAACGAAAAGTCTTGGTATTTAATTTTTTTTATATGTTAACATAATAGAAAGACATTCCTATGTTAAATACGTTTCGATTCCAAATAATAGCGGATCGAAACGTATTTAACGGGATAACGGCTTACTAGAAAAGATTATATTAGCTATTAGAATTTGATACAATGTCATAAATTTTTTTATTTTTATGGTTCGATTTTATGGATAAAAATTATTATATAAGTCTTTATAATATATGTTAAAGGTAGAATTTCGGTTTTAACGAGAGAGCGACTCAATCGAAAGAATCATGTTTAATAAGAAATCGATCCATTAGAGAAAATTATTTAATTATTAAAATTTAAAATTAATATTAATATTACAATATAACGTAAATGTATTGAATTTTTTTAAAAATATTGTAACGCCGCCGCGAAGCGCGGCTTTATCATCTAGTATATATATATATAAAGGAGGATACGCGAGAACTTATGTGGCGCTCTAAAATTGTCTCAATCTATTTTTCTAATTTTCTAGAATTTTAAACACTAATAAATGTAAAAATATCATTTAACATATTAGAAGTAGAATAGGTGTTCGAATTTATAGAGGAAAATATTTCGAATTTATAGGAAATACATATGATTAGAAGTTCTATTATAAGTAGAATAAGTATTTATAATACATATGATTAAAAGTTATATTGAAAGTAGAACATGAGTTCGAATTTATAGAGAATAAGAGTTCGAATTTATAGAAAAAACATATAAATAAAAGTTTTATTAGAAGTAGAAAAATATCATTTAAAATATTAGAAGTAGAATAGGTGTTCGAATTTATAAAGGAGAAGAGTTCGAATTTATAGTGAAGACATATGATTAGAAGTTCTATTGGAAGTAGAATAGTAGTTCGAATTTATAGAGAAAAAGAGTTCGAAATTATAGAAAAAACATATGAATAAAAGTTCTCTTAAAAGTAGAATAGGTGTTTGAATATATAAAGCAGACATATAATTAAATATTTTATAGAAATTACGATCTTCTTAAATTATACTTTTTTATATAAATTAATTATACTTTTATTAGGAAAATTTATTCATAAATCCAATACCATTATCATAAAAAAGTCATAATTTTTAAAAAAGAAAATAATTGATGTATTAACATAATAAAAAAATATTGTCATGTAGGAATCCTAAATAGATACAGCAGTATTTATAATATAAATAGAAAATAAGATGTGTTTTCATTTTCTAAAACTCCATAATTTTTAGAAAGTGTAGAATAAGTATAAATTGGAATTCGCTCTATTTTTCAGGTTTTGATTTTAACGAATAAGTTGTTGTGTAAGATAAGTATCATCAATAATATATAATGAAGTTGGAATTTTGATCCCAAATGAGAGCGGCTCGAAAATGTTTAACGAGAAGACGACTCACTATAAAAGATTAACTTATAACCCGTGCGATGCACGGGTTTATTTTAATATGTTATAAATTTTATTTTATGCTATAATTATGTTTTCATATAATTATTATTTTTGTAAAAATTATTTTAATATAAATTTAGTTAATGATATGCATGATTTAAAATTTATGTTATAGAATTTTAAGTTAAATATGTCGTTGACGGGATTCGAAACTTGAATTTTTAGTTTTTAATAATAAAATATACTTTTTAATTACATCTGACGGTTCTTATTAATTATTATTAGAGAAATTGACACTTTGTACCCATTATATTTGTCACTTTTGTCAAAATGGTCCTATACTTTAAATTGTGGCACTTTGCATCCCTGATCTTTTAATTTCGCTTCGATTTGCACTTTTTCCATTAACACTTATTAACTCCGTTAAGTTTGAATTTTTTTTTAAAAAATTGACAGGGGTATTTTTGGTATTTAAAAAATTGTTTTCGAAAAAAAATGTAAAAAATTCAAAAAATTATATTTGTTTTATAAAAAATATTTTCTATGTTTAAAAATACATATGGTTTTTTTAAAATTCAAAAACAGAAAATATTTGATGTTGAAGTCATATGTTTTCTGTTTTTTAAAATTCAAAATATAATTTATATAATTATATAAAAAAAAACCATATATATTTTTTGAATATTTAAATATAATTTTCTGAATTTTTTATAAAATATTTAGAAAATATAATTTCTAAATAACGAAAAATATTTTCTGTTTTTGAATTTTTAAAAAACCATATATAATTTCTAAATACCAAAAAACATGTTTCATTTTTGAATTTTTTTCCCCAAAAGAATTATATAATTTTTTCCCAAAAATATTTTTTTAAACCATATATTTTTTAAAAACCGGAAAATATTTTTCTTAAAACAAATATAATTTTTGGAATTTTTTTCATTTTTTTCTGAAAAATAATATTTTAAATATCAAAAATCCCCCTGTCAATTTTTGAAAAAAAATTCAAATTTAACGGAGTTAATAAGTATTAACGGAAAAAGTGCAAATCGTAGCGAAATTAAAAGATCAGGGATGCAAAGTACCACAATTTAAAGTATATGACAATTTTGACAAAAGTGACAAACATAATGGGTGCAAAGTGTCAATTTCTCTTATTAAAAATCTAACAGCAAAATGGTGTAATATTTTTGGTATACATTAATGATTACAAAATTATGTGGCTTAAAACTTATATTATAAAATTTTAAAAAAATATATGTCGTTGACAGAATTCGAACCTTGAAATTATAGTAAATTAATTTAAACATATAATATATTTAATCATTAAATCTAACGGTTCTGATTTTTCACTAAAAATCTAACGATCATTATTCGTTGTATATAGATTTCTATTACATTTTGTTAGTGATTAGACGATATAGTGTTTATATAAATGGGTATATATTAATTATTGTAAGATTATACTTCAAAATAAAAGTTAACGTGTTTTATGTAGAAAGAAATATTATTGATTGGAAGATACGATATTTTAGGTGTTTATAAAAGGTAATATCATCAATCAATTAAAAGTAAACCTCTTTTAATTAAAGAAGGCAATCGCCTAATTATCACTAACTATATTATTTTTACTATTTATTTTAATAATTAGGATGACCGTGCTGAAAATCGAACTGATAAACTTTCAATCACCGTGCGATGCACGAGTTTCTTTTATTATGTTATAAATTTTATTTAATATTACAATTATATTTTTATATAATCATTATTTTTAATTTTTTTTAATGTTAATTTAATGCAATTTAATATACTCATGTTTACGGATTATACTAATGTTACCCTATTATAAACAATGTATACGGATTTTTAATATATTTTATTAATAATTAAAAAATATGGTGTTATATTTTCGGGTATATATTAATGATTATAAGATTAGTTTTAAATCAAAATGGTAACATGTTTTAATTAGAAAGAAAATATTAATGATTGAAAGATATGATACGATTGATTTTTTATGTGTTTATAAAAGGCAATATATTCAACTAAAAGTAAATGTGAAAAAGGCAACCGGTTAATTATCATTAATTATATTATGTTATTCTTTATTTTAATAAATAGGATAACCAAACCGAAAACCAAAACTTTTATTTTAATAAATAGGATAACCAAATCGAAAACCAAAACTTTCAATGTTTGGGTTTTAATATAATAGTATTGATTGATTGTATTAGATATTAAAATATAATATTGGTGTTATAAATTTTATTTTATTTTTAGGATTTGATTTTTATGGATTAACACAAGTGATATATGTAAAAGTTAGGTTTTTGGTTTTAACGAGAGAGCAGATAAATAGTAACAACCGTGTTTAACGATAAAACGGTTCATTAGAGAATACCGTATAAAAGATGTTTGAATATATAAAGAATATATATAATAAAATGTTTTATTGGAAGTAGAATACGAGTACGGTGGAGATTTTTTATACAATTTTTTAAAACTATACATTTCTTAAGAAATCCTTTATTTTAACTTTTTTATACAAGTTAATTATATTTGCATTAGAAAAATATATCAATAAATTTAATATTATTCCCGTAACGAAAAATCTTCGTACTTAATTTTTTTTTTTTGATATGTTAACATAACATAAAGACATTCCCATGCGGAAGCTACAAGTTTAAAGAATATAAAAATTGAAATTTACTCTATTTATATAACGAAGTTAGAATTTCGATTCTAAATAAAAGCGGCTCGAAACGTATTTAACGTAATGACGGCTCACTAGAAAATGTTATATTAGCTATTAGAATTTGATACTGATTTCATAATTTTTTTATTTTTACAGTTCTATTTTATCGATAAAAATTATTATATAAGTCTTTATAATATATGTTAAAGTTGACATTTCAGTTTTAACGAGAGAGAGGCTCAATCGGAATAATCGTGTTTAACAAGAAATCAATTCATAAGGGAAGATTATTTAATCATTAAAATTTAATATTAATATTATAATATAATATAAATGTATTGAATTTTTTTAAAAGTATTGTAACGCCACCGCGAATCGCGGCTTTACGACTAGTTAATCGATAATTAATATGATTAATTGCCTTTTTTTTGCAATAGTACCAGTAATAAACAAGATGAATTAGAGTCTGATAGTAACATCTGTTTAGGTTAGGAGTATTATTTGTTGGAGCTCATCTAAAACAATGGTGTGCAACATGTGTGTTGCAGTGCAGCCCATACTCCACAATCTGCAGCCCATACCTTGATCATGGGTTGAAATAATTATTCATGAAGACATGATTAGCATGGCTTCTATTTGTCCTATGTTAGTTGTTTAAGTAATCATTGTAACCTAGTTTTTCCTATTTAAGTGTGTAAGGTTAAGCATTATAATCAAGCAAAGCATCAACTATTTCCTTCTACATTGTTTCTATAGTTGCAGTACTACTTTGTTTCCATCAATCTGGTATCAGAGCCCAGATCGTTGTACACCCACATCATGACTAGAAACACAGCAAACACACCTCCTGTAAACACACCTCCTGCAAACACATCCACAAGTACCACAATGGAAGCACCAAAACCAAAAGAAGGTTCAGTTGGTCTCAGTTATCCCATGTTGTCAAGAAGCAACTACACAGTGTGGTCTCTGAAAATGAAGGTCTTTATGAAGGCACAAGGTGTATGGCAGGCTGTAGAACAAAACGATCCCAAAGTCACAGTCGAAGAGAAGACAGACCAGGTGGCTTTAGCTGCAATATACCAGGGTATACCTGAAGAAATGTTGCTGTCAATCGCTGAGAAAGAAACAGCCAAGGAAGCGTGGGATTCGTTGAAAGTGATGTGCATGGGGGAAGAAAGAGTAAAGACTGCAAGAGTGCAGACTTTGAAAACGGAGTTTGAGTCCATGACGATGAAAGAAACGGACCAACTCGACGATTTCTGTATGAAGTTAACAGGTTTAGTCACAAACATAAGAGTCTTGGGAGAGACAATGGATGAGGCAAGCGTGGTGAAGAAACTCCTACGTGCAGTGCCAGCAAAGTATCTCCAAATTGCATCAACTATAGAACAATTTGGAGATTTGAAAACCATGACAGTAGAGGAAGTAATGGGTCGTCTAAAAACCCATGAAGAACGAATGAAGGGCCTGCAAACAGAAGGTTCATACGGTCAACTACTCCTTACACAAGAAGAATGGATAAAACGGAGCAAGTCAAGTTCAAGTCTGAGAAATAGAGGAGGTAGATCGTATCGTGGTAGAGGCAGGAGAAACAATGATGCAACTAGTGCAAGAGAGAATCAGCAACAAGGACGCACACATGAAATGAATCGAGGAGGTTCTAACAGTGGTGGTCGTTTTGATAAAAATAGAGTGAGGTGCTACAACTGCAATGGGCTTGGACATTATGCCGTGGAGTGCAAGAAGCCAAAGAGAGAAAAAGGACGTGACAAGGAACACACACATGAATCTAACTTGACACAGTTGCAAGATGATGAAGATGAACCTACCTTGCTACTATCAGAGTGTAAGAGCAAGGAAACCAACCTCGTTCTGTTAAACGAAGAAAGTGTGACACCAACACTAAAAAACAGCACCCAAGATACAAGATTGTGGTACCTGGACAATGGTGCCAGCAACCATATGACAGGAATACGCTCCAAATTCACAAAACTCGACACAAGGGTGACAGGAAAGGTCAAATTTGGTGATGGATCGACTGTAGATATCGAAGGCAAAGGATCAATAACCTTCAAGTGTAAAAATGGTGAAGAAAGACAGTTACACGAGGTATACTTTATTCCCACTTTGCACAACAATATAATCAGTCTCGGACAGTTATCTGAGAGTGGAAATAAAGTGATACTTGAGGGAGAGCATCTCTGGATATATGAAGACACTGGTAGCTTGCTTATGAAGGTCAAGAAGACATCCAACAGGCTATACAAAGTATTACTCGAAGACAGCAATCCAGCCTGTCTACTGTCAAAGATAGAGGAAGAAACTTGGACCTGGCATTCACGTTTAGGTCATGCTAATTTTCAAGCAATGAATCTCATGTCTAACAAGGACATGGTGTATGGACTTCCAAAACTAATACGGCCAAAGGAGTTATGCAGTGGATGCCTACTGTCAAAGCAAGCTCAGCGTCCATTTCCCTCGAAATCCAACTTTGCTGCAAAACAAAAGTTAGAGTTGATACATGGTGACTTGTGTGGACCTATCTCACCTCCTACACCAGCTGGTAACAGGTACTTCTTATTGCTTGTTGATGATTTCAGTAGAGCAATGTGGATTTACTTGCTAAAAACAAAAGATGAGGCATTAACTGCTTTCAAAAAGTTTAAAGTGCTAGTTGAAAAAGAAGCAATGACAACCATAAGAGTATTTAGAACTGATAGGGGTGGAGAGTTCACCTCCAAAGAATTCGAAGATTTCTGTGCCAATGCAGGGATTCAGAGGCATCTCACAGCTCCCTATTGCCCTCAGCAAAATGGGGTGGTGGAACGGCGAAATAGAACCATTGTTGCCATGACAAGGAGCTTGCTTAAAGAAAGAAAGATGCCACAAATTTATTGGGGAGAGGCAGTCAGACATGCTGTTTACATTCTGAACAGACTACCAACAAAAGCATTGGTTGGTGAAACCCCATATGAAGCATGGACAGAAAAGAAGCCACACTTGGAGCACCTACGAATCTTTGGATGCTTGGCACACATGAAGATCCCAAAGGTGCACACCAGTAAACTTGATGATCGTAGCAAACAAGTGGTATATCTAGGTAAAGAACCTGGAACCAAGGCACATCGATTATTCGATCCTAAAACTGGAAGCTTGCACGTAAGCAGGGATGTATACTTTGAAGAAAAGAAGGGATGGAACTGGCATAGGTCAGAAGAAGAAGCAAATACTGTTCCAGAGACATTCATTATCATTGGAGGCCAAAGTAGTGAACATCATGAAGGTGTCGAAGAAAACTCAGAGTTTATGACACCCATACACTCGTATGGTGGAGGTACTACTGGAAGCCTAAGTTCATCTGCAAACTCAAACACAGAGAGTGCTAGTAGCCAGCCTAGAAAATTTCGAAGAATGAGTGACATATACAATGTGACAGAGGCAATAGAACTAGCAGATGAACTGCTATTTGCTGGGGTTGATGAACCAGTAACGTATAGTCAGGCAGCAAAAGAAGATGAATGGAAGAAGGCAATGCAGGTTGAGATCGATGCAATCGAGAAAAACAAAACATGGATGCTGACTGATCTACCAGAAGGAAGAAAATCCATAGACTTGAAATGGGTCTACAAAGTGAAGAAAGATTCAACTGGAAACATTGTGAAATACAAGGCACGACTCGTAGCAAAGGGCTATGTGCAGAAAAAAGGCATAGACTTTGACGAGGTATTTGCACCAGTCACAAGGATGGAGACAGTGAGGCTGTTACTGGCATTAGCAGCAAAAAATGGATGGGAAGTGCACCATCTCGATGTAAAGTCTGCATTCTTGAATGGTGAGTTGCTGGAAGAGGTATACGTATCACAACCAGAGGGATTTGTGAAGAGAAATGAAGAGGGGAAGGTTTACAAACTGTTAAAAGCCTTGTATGGATTACGCCAGGCTCCAAGAACCTGGTACACTCGTCTCAACAAATGCTTAAAAGAGCTCAACTTCATAAAATGTCCATATGAACATGCAGTTTACACTAAACAAGAAGGTGATGAGGTGTTGGTGGTTGGAGTGTACGTGGATGACCTAATTGTAACAGGTTCAAACACTGAAAGTGTCAAGCTGTTTAAGAATCAAATGAGCAGTGAGTTTGAAATGACAGACTTAGGAAAGTTGTCATACTACCTCGGTTTGGAAGTATGCCAAGAGAAGAATCACATAGAACTAAAGCAAACAGCATATGCCAAGAAAGTGTTAGAAAAGGCAGGCATGAGAGACTGCAATCCTGTGAAATATCCAATGGAAGTAAAAACTCATTTGCATAAAGATGGAGGTGGCAAGCCAGTAGATGAAACTCAGTTCAGGAGCATAATAGGTGGACTAAGGTATCTTGTACACACCAGGCCAGACATTGCTTATTCTGTGGGCATTGTCAGTCGATACATGGAGAAACCTACTATCATGCATCTTGAAGCTGTAAAGAGAATACTCAGGTATGTAAAAGGGACACTTGAGTATGGTTTGATATACTCACGAGGAGTAGGGAACTACATCCTATCTGGATATGCAGACAGTGATTTAGCTGGAAGTGTGGATGACAGAAGAAGCACAGGTGGCATGGCATTTTACTTGAATGACAACCTAATAACCTGGGTATCACAGAAGCAAAGGTGTGTGGCATTGTCATCCTGTGAGGCTGAGTTTATGGCAGCAACAGCTGCAGCATGTCAAGCAATATGGTTGAAGAATTTGCTAAGGCAAATAACTGATATGAGTCCAGAACCAGTGGTGATGTTTGTGGATAATAAGTCTGCAATTGACTTAACAAAAAACCCAGTCTTTCACGGTAGAAGCAAGCATATTGATGTACGCTATCACTTCATTAGAGACTGCGTAGAGAGAGGAGAAATCATCGTGAAGTATGTACGTACAAGGGATCAGAAAGCAGACATCCTAACTAAGGCTATGTCTACTGCAAAGTTTGAAGAGATGCGTAAGCTACTTGGAGTGAAAGACACAGTGAGGAACGTTTAGATGAGGGGAGAGATTGTTGGAGCTCATCTAAAACAATGGTGTGCAACATGTGTGTTGCAGTGCAGCCCATACTCCACAATCTGCAGCCCATACCTTGATCATGGGTTGAAATAATTATTCATGAAGACATGATTAGCATGGCTTCTATTTGTCCTATGTTAGTTGTTTAAGTAATCATTGTAACCTAGTTTTTCCTATTTAAGTGTGTAAGGTTAAGCATTATAATCAAGCAAAGCATCAACTATTTCCTTCTACATTGTTTCTATAGTTGCAGTACTACTTTGTTTCCATCATTATTAAAGCCCTAGTGAAAGCCCAATACAGTCTAATATAGAACCGTAAACAACCTCCATATTATATATAAACACATAGGTTAAACGAATACAACATATGCCTTCTTGAGCCCTACTCAAAGCTTCTCGAAAAAAATTCACGCAGCCATAATATCATGGGACAGTATATGTCTTCAGCCTCTAACCCTAAGCAAGAAGATGTGTTCGCTAAGCACCCTAAACGAGAAGATGTACTGATAATTGTCCTTAGCAGACTGCCGGTTAAGACTCTTTTACAGTGCAGCTCTGTTTGCAAAACATGGCATCGTATTATTTTTTCTCGTTCTTTTGCAACCACTCATCTCACCTATCAAAAACAACCTATGAACACAAACAAGTTTATATTGTTTCAAGATTCCGGTTTTTGCACATTACTTACCGATCCTGACATCCTTTTTGATAGTACGAAACAATCTAGGCTACACTACACTCCCCATTCATTCGGAAGAGATCATGGTAGATGCAGACTGAAGGTTCACGGGATTTGTGATGGGTTGTTTTGTTTGTCTAATGATGTATATCGAGTTGGCGACGATATACATCTGTGGAACCCGATTTGTAGGAAAGCTAAAAAGCTTCCGGAACTTACATACTCCACTGAGGTTGCGTATGGTAGTGTGAGCTTTGGGCATCACGATGATGATTATAAGGTTGTGGTAATTTCTCCTTCTGATTTTATATACAATGTTTGTGTTTACAGCTTGAGTACTAATTGTTGGAAGATTATTCATCATTTTATGTATTTTAAAAGCAACACGGAAGGTTTTTCGCCTAATCATCCTACCAAGTTTGTAGATGGCTCTGCATATATGATAACAATGAGCCGACGGATCCTATCTTATGATTTACAAGATGATATCATCCGACAGTTTGATTGTCCAAAAGACTCATTTTGGTATCGTAAGGAATTTACAAATCGTCAGCATCCAAAAGATTTTCCTCTTCATACAGATTTTACTATGGAAGTATATGGAGAAACAATAGCTGTTTTTGGAGAAACAAGAAGTGTTCCACCGTGTCCGTTTTCTTCTCTATCTTCTCTACTAGCCATGTGGATATTAAGAGACAAGTCGTCATCCACGCCAACTTGGGAAAAGAAACACGTTGTTGCATCGCAAAAGGGTTCTCATCAATTTTGTCCGGTAGGGTTCGGAAATAAGGGCCAATATTGGCTAAGGACTGTCCCTATTGATCATAAGTTTACCAAGTTCTTTTTGTGGGACCTGGAGTCATCAAAGGCAACAGAAGTTAGATCTGTAGAGGTTTTTCAGTATGAAAACTTGTCCTGCAGTGTAGATTTTAGTTCTGTGGAGAGCCTTCTTCTACTCAACGAAGATACACTGGATCCTTTTGTGCAGGAGGGATCTTCTTGCAGTTCCATGTTGTTTATATTGCATAATGCTTCCAATCAAATGCATCAGGGAAATAACAAAAAAAGGAAACTACAGTAAACTCAGAAAAACGACGGGCCTATCCTTTTGCCTGCGAGGAATCAGAAACTAGGATGCTTTATATTTATTTTCATTCCAAGACTACCAAAGTATTTGTTTTTTCCTGCATTTGTTTTTTTTTAAATAGTTCCAAGACTACCAAAGTATTTGTTTTTTCCTGCATTTGTTTTTTTTAAATAGACTAGTTTTTAATAAATTACGAACATTCAATATTCCGTAAAGAAAATGAGAAAAATATCGCTACACCAAAAGATGAAAAATCATTAAATTTCGGTTTTAAGTGTTAACAGCCAATGTTAACAAGTTAATGATTTGACTTACTTTCTTTTATGATTGGCTTATAGTAATAACTATGATTAATAAATTAGGATCACATGATCACTGTTCATTCACATGTACACATCCGTACCATACCGCTTATTCTTCTTTTTTCCAGCTGAAATTTTTTATACTCTCCAAGTTCGCATTTTTGAACCAACTCTATCGTTTGGTACCTGGTATGTATACCATATACTTCATCGTCTTAGCACAGTAAATAGTAGTCACCTAATGTAAAATTAATTATCCCTACTACATTAGTTATGATGGTAGTATGTGATTCGATGCTGCATCACTATTACAATTAGAAGCTCTAATATTTCAGGAAGCGGAGAGGATATCGACAACTTCTATCGAAGTTGGATCGTCTGTGACTATTAGGAAAGTCTAATTTTAAAGACTGAAGTAGTGAAGTTGTCTATGAAATTAACTGGGAAGCTTGCACAAGATCAATCAAAATGACATCTCTTAAAACCACAACAGTACAAGCAAAAAAGCAAAAAAGTACAACCAGTTTCCCAAACTACCATCGCAAGTTCTGTTATTTAAAAAAAGTGGGCCAGACAAGACATGTTAGTAGGCCTATTTGTGGTCCAGTTTGCTATCATGGCCAAACACTCTGGCCCTGCAGATCTAACTGGGAG
Source organism: Kitagawia praeruptora (assembly GCA_037693485.1). Lineage (NCBI taxonomy): Eukaryota > Viridiplantae > Streptophyta > Magnoliopsida > Apiales > Apiaceae > Kitagawia > Kitagawia praeruptora. The sequence continues at coordinate 146,758,505 of CM075353.1, forward strand.
ATTCTAATCCTTAACAAATACTGTGAAGATTCATAAAGAGAGGATGTATCACCTGAGCAGTAAATCATAATCAAGTGCTCAGAAGCCACTGCCACCTCCACTGGAAGACTTGTTGCCTGATCAGGGAGTGCTGTCAGCAGATCAAGTAGTGGTTTTGCTAATTATCCCCTTCCCAAAATACTCCGCAATCACAGAAAAACCATCCTTGGAACTTTTAACTTGCTGGTAAAACTGATCTTGATTTTTAGAATTCTGCTCCAAGCTTCTCTTCATTTCCAGGACAGATCTGTATTCAGGAGCACATTCCGGACACTCTTTCTCATTGTCCCCAAGGCAACGTTGATGAAAGGAGTGCATGCACATGAAGTGGACAGCAGGCAGGTCAAGGGTGAAAGTGCAAGCGGTACACTTACTGAGCTGAAAGATTCTTGCGTTAGTCCTAAGATCATGTATTTCTTTTCTCATGGCTACAGTTTCCTCCTGTCAAATAATACATGAAGAATTTATTACAAATGCATCCACACACCTTTTACTGCTAGACTTTTGACAAAATGTTAAATTCTCATCAAAAAAAATTTGATAGCGAGAAAAATGTAAAAGTCAAATTATTTAAAGGAAATTTGACAGTTCCGGAATGCATATTGGAAGTTAAATGATCAAGTATTCAGTTTATTCTTACAAAACGACCAGCCAATGTTTGCAAAATTTAAGTTATATGCACCAACAGCACCCTTCACATGCTAGCCTCAGAAAAATTAATGATACCGATGTCCTAATAACTCCACCTAAAAGACAATAACATCCAAGCCAAACTGACGACTCCATAGACATAAAACTAGATTCTCTTTTAAAGAATTTAAGAGCTATGGTCTTCGTTAAAGTGCTATCGATATTCTAACATTAAAGAGCTACACTGTAAGTGAAGGATCAATAATTTAAGCTACACCGTAAGTGAAGGATCAATAATTTAAGATGACAGAGATGACTTTCAACAAACACAGCATGAAATAGGATTTGAAAACGGTCTTTGCAGACAGTATGTGACATCAAGCCCGAAAAGTTTAGTTTAGCTAATATTCATAACCAAGGACTAAATATGCCTGATAATGATATCAACAGGAATGGACAGACTGTAATGGACTAAACACCAAGTACTAGTTTTGCTAATATGATCAAAGACAAATATGACACTTTGTTATTAGCAAAACCAAAAAAGTCAGTTCCTACTTTAGCCTGAAATGACATTCAAATAGCAACTTCATCCTAAAACTCAAATAAGAATGTCGCTTCTCAAGATATCATGTTAACTGATATATTTCTTATTTATTTATCAGGTTTGACCTCTCCCTTTGGAGACACACACACACACACAAAACAAGTTCTTGATATTGCATAAAACTGGAGAATGGATAACGCATGCATGTACAATTGTACAGTATAATTTCAACAAAGAGATGATAGGTTTAAAAATCCAACCTGATACTTCTCAATTGCACGACGATCCTGATCAATCAGTTTTGATTCCTGCTCAAGCTTTCGAGCTATATAATCTTTAATGACAGATAAAGTGAGACATGGGTTTCTTGACAAAGTCTGAAGAACTATAATTGGAGGCAAAATATCATCCCTTTCAATGTAAGTTAGAACTTCCTTAACTTCTTTCGAACAGTCTTCGCCAAGTTCACCAAAGTACTTCAATAAGTCTGCCCAAAGTGAAGAATCCCCTCCCTTGCCAGAATCTCCAAGTCTCTTACAGCATGCAATCAGACCCTCATGGTCATGAGCTTGCATGTAGCAACCAATCACTTCTTTATAAAGTTTCATCTTCTCATACAAAAATAGAAGTCCTTCTCTAAAACCATTCATTTCACAAAGAATTATAGCAAGATCAACATCATACATCGGAGTTTCCTGATCTGATGGCCAAGCACTCTTGAGTAAATGGAGACCCTTTTGAAATTTTTCATGGCACTCTTTTGCCTTCTTTGCATCCCTCCCCTTCACTGATGACTTTTCAGCTCTAAGATTACTATTTTCTCCAACTTCAACTTGTGAGGATAGTGGAAAGTTCAAGTCATTAGACAGGTATATCTCCAAAAGCGTGTTATGGATTTCTAATTGAGCTGGTGAATCCTTCACTTTGTTAGTGTATTTTTCAAGAAAATCCATCAGTGAGTAGGGATGATGAATAAATATGTTTATAAAATCAACTGGAGAAGGTAGCATAGGTACATATGTACCATTTGAAGACCCTCTTTTCTCTGCTTCTCCTTCCTCTGTGCAAAGGCGCAAGAGTATTTCAATTGTTTCAACTGGCTTGTGCTCGATGAGTATTTTGCCATACTCTTTGATTGTAACCCCAGCTTGACTTGGTTCAAGACTTGAAATATATTTCAATGCTTCTTCATATCTGCCAAGGTCTTCAAGTAAGATCTTTAAGTACCACTCGTGCTTCCCAGCCTTCTTTGCAACATACATTGCATGCTCATGATAATTGGCAGCTCGACAGACCCTTATTGCTGTTTCCACATCGAATTTACGCTCCCCATCCTCACTTTTTATAAAAACATTCAGCTTATCAACATCTTTTAATTTGGTAAAACAATTCAACAAAAGAGTTGTATGGTCTTTAGAAGCAAACCCCTTTTCATGCAAACTTTCCAAGTAATTCGTGAGGTTGTAGATTCTCTGTGCATCTAGAAATTTTTGTATCACATATGACGGTTCAAGGTAACCAATGGTGTGGATATACTGAGACATAGACTCATCATAGTCTTGTTTGCTATATAAATGATCTGCATACTTCCTTAGCACCTCAGCAGTTGCAGAAGCATCAGCTTGCTGACTTTGAACAAGATTGATAGCTACAGTGTATAAATTTTTCTTAAAAAGCATGTCTAACTTGCTTTCCATGTCCTTCTCCCCAATACATAAAACTGATTTGTCTGTCATTATAAGTACTACATTACCCCATTCACAGAGCATGTGAGAAACTTCTTTGACCGAGATACTGTGTGCGATAAGCCGGTTCTTCAGGTCATACACATTGAAAATATTCTGGCCAGTTCTCTGATCTTCAACAATGCATAGAAGGTATCCACGAAACCATCCAACGAACTTCTTTTCACCTTCAAAAGCCCAACATGGGCCCCGACCATCAACCTCATAGAAGTATACAGCTTCTGGGCGACCCATGATCAGTTCCTGAAATATGAATAGCTATAAAACTGCAAGCTAAGTACCATAAAGAACAAAACTTTTTATATGCTTGAAAAAGGGTATACCAGGCGATCACTCATTGCAACACTACTGACATTGCATCCAATATTATCTAAGGTTTGCCCACTTGGTGGTTGAGTTTTAAAGTTAAACAAGCTCACTGAAGTAGGTGTGACTGCAAATAATTGAAGAGTTTGTCCATCAACTCGGAATGCAAGGCCTGTTACTGGCAACTGGCTTTTATCTGAAGTGTTCTCCACCTGAAGCTTAAAACGTTTGATCTGCTTACGTGCAATATCTCCTCGAATATAATATATGCAGCCATTGTCTAACCCAAAAGCAATGAGTAGAATCGGTGGAGCTTCCTCTAGAACTGAAAATGATGTTATCTGCATAACATCATATTAATAGAACTGAGAAAAAACACTACTCATGTGATTAACATAGATGTTTTAAGTAAGAAACTAGTAGGTATTTAAGAAACTATGATATACAAAACACATACCTTTGCTTCAGGAAAGTCATCGGTGAAAATTCGCAATATCTGGATACATTCAGGACTTGATGTGCTTGGGCCTTCAGGCAGCAGTGTCTTGTCAAGATCAAAAACCTTCAGGACAAACGACAATTTTTGCAAAGATATCTCCTCATCTTCCCCAACCGTTACTAAGAAATTACGTTGCTGGTCATGTGATAAGGGGAAATATCAGATGCTTGAGATTATTTCATCTCCTACAAACTTTTGTTCAAATCTTTTAAACATATAAGGCATCACTTAGTTTACTGATAATGGATCATATATCCGAATTCAAGATTGTCACAGGCCTAATCAAGTCGACTCGATAATAGACTAAATGCACAGCTACCCAGTAAAAAATTTAATAACAAAATATGCACAAATTAAATCAAGCACGCAGTTGCATTATCATATGATTAGAAAACATATATACTTAAAGATCAATGACAAAACTAAAAATCTTAAACTAGTACACATCATCTCAAATCATAATTGACACAATTTTTAAACTAAATTAAAACGAAGGATATAGATAAACATAAAGTTCATATTAAAACAAGCTTGTGACCTTTACTCCGCCCTGACAAATAGACCTATTTACTTCATGTTTCTAACAGTTTATTAAGTTACAATAATAGAGTATAAGGCTGTTAAGTACTGTGGCCTAACTATATCAGTCCGCAAATTTAAGAGATTTTCAACACTCAATCAATTTCATGACTCATCGTGATTCAAGTTGAGTTTCTCCGGCCGATCAACTGACCCGCTATTACTACTACCTGTAAGTCCAACTCGGTCAAAAAACTACGATTTGTAACCAGTCAACTTCGTAAATCAAACCTTGTCAGTGTGCCTAACTACTCAGCAAGCCAAACGATCTACTCATTGGCTAGAACTAGCTGCTAGTCCAACTCAGTCAAACACTACAACTTGTAACCGTCAACTTCATCCGTCAAACCTAGTTAGTGTACCTACTACTAATCACAGCTTCGACAGCTACTCAAACAACAACGATCTAACACTCCTATCGGAAAACAGAACTCCGTAACACGAAAAACTAAAATTCATCCGTTAAACCTAGTTAGTGTACCTACTACTAATCACAGCTTTGACACTCCGACAGCTACTCAAACAACAACGATCTAACACTCCTATCGCAAAACACAACTACGTAACACGAAAAACTAAAATTCACATCCCTAAAACCGCACCTAGCTAATCGAATCACTCTATAACCTAATCATCAAACTACACCACTATTCAATCAACAATAGCACAAATAAATCACATAAACAACACAAATCCAATTCAATCAACAAACAATTCATCTATCAAAAAATACACACATATAGATACAATTACATACAAGACCTTGAGGTGATGAAGATAGACAACTGAAGAAGTATGAGCTTGAAATCCATAATTGAATTTAAATCCTCGATCTAGTAAACTAACGGTGCCGTCGTCGCAACCGACGGCGATCTTTCCTCTACCGCTGGAACAACACTCCAATTTTCCGGTGACTTCATCGGGAATCGTGATTTTCCCGCCCAATTTGTCCTCGAAGAACTCGAATTTTCGCCACTGGTACATTACGTAGTGATTTGATGAATAAATGAATATTGATTAATTTAATTACTTTAATTAAACTTGTTATTCAAGTTTTTTATCTGATAGTGTAGTGCATATATAGTGATGATTTAGAGAATTATTGATTTGGGGAAAAGGTTGGTACAGACCAGGCTGTACATGTCTTTGCTGGTTTGTTTTCATCAGGATGTGAAAAACGACGTCGTGTCAATGGGCTGTATAACGATTAACGACGTCATGTCAATGGGCTGTATGCCTGTATTGGATAATGACGTATTGTTAACTGGTTACTCGTATTTTTAGCGTGAGTGCGATGCGGGCGGTGCGGTTTTTTCTCAAAACCGTGGATCAATTCGCGCATACAATTTGGTGTGCGGTTTTTTCTCAAAACCACGGATCAATTCGCGCATACAATTTGGTCAAATTTCCAAACCGCAACTGCACCGCGAAATTTTAAAACCGCATAAATCACATCACGAAAATGCAGTGCGATGCGATGCGATACGGTGTGGTACGGTTCATTGCGGTTTACACCTTCGATAAAATAATTATAAATCTAAAATTTTAATTTTCATGTGGAATTAATTTTTATTGTTCTTACTCAACCATATTTCTTAAGTCTTATGCAAACCGTGATCTCTACAAATTTAATGAAATATAAATACTATAATATGAAATATTGTGATACTAAACTAGAGAAAAATGAGCTATAGCCCATTATAATTAATCAGTATAGTTCCACCATAAGTCTAAAATAAACTATCACTAAGCAGTAGGCACTAACGAAGCAAATAACTTGAAAACTATCCCTTGAATCATTAACAAAATACTACTCCCTCCGTCTCACTAAACATTTCCCGTTTGACTAAAAACACGGGTTTTAAGAAAAAATGGGTATTGAATATTATTTGTAAGAAGTAGTGGGTATTGAATATTGTTTTTAAAGAGTAGTGGATATTGAATATTGTTTTTTTTGGAGTAGTGGGTATTGAATATTATTTTTAAGGAGTAGTGGGTGTAATAGTAGGTATTGAATATTATTTTTTTGGAGTAGTGGGTGGAATAGTGGGTGTTGAATATTATTTGTAATGATTAGTGGGTGGAGTAGTGGGTATTGAATATTATTTTTAAGGAGTAGTGGGTGGAGTAGTGGGTATTGAATATTATTTTTTATGGCTTAAAATAGAAAGGAGAAGAGTATTTTGATAGTCCCGATTTAGTAAACATGAAACGTTTTAAGAGACGGAGGGAGTAACATAATATATAAATAAATATATATGTGTATAAATAATTTACATATACATAATTGTATAATATATTAAATATTGCTGTGCGGTTTGAACCGCATTTCAGAAAATTAAAACCACAACCCGCACCGGACCGCGCGGTTTGTCAAAATTTGAAACCACAACCGCACCATAAAAAATAAAAATCGCGCGGTGTGGTGCGGGTTGGTGTGGTGTGGGCGATTTTTGTGGTTTGGTGCAGTTTATGATCATCCCTAGTTATTTTTATATGAGAAATGTTAGAGTTGTCGATAGCTTTCCGAAACCGTTCTCGAATGCTCCGAAATCGTTCCCGAATGCTAAGTTGTCATCTTCTGATTAGTTATCTTTTCATTAATGAGATGGACCTCTCGTATGTTAATATGAATTCCCTGAATTAAACCATGTCACGTGGCATTTGATAATTTTTTTGGGATCTTTTTCGGAATATGTAGCACTGCTCTTTTTATATTTTGCATTTTAAAACATTTATTTGATTATTATGGTATTTTGCAACTACGGAATTAAAATGAAGGAAACATGAAGTAAGTTTTGCAAAAGGTAAAATACTAAAATTTGATCTGTTTATTTTATATACAAATACGAAATATTACAAATTATAGTAATACATAATAATATATATTAGATAGAATTATAAGAAAAATTAAGAAATAATATATATATATATATATATAGGCTTTTGATCAAATACAAACCAATCTTTAAATAAAAACTAGAAATTAACCTAAATCATTAATTTTTTTAATTCAAATAAATGTTGACCATCTGTCTAAATCCCATCCGTGGCTTTCAACTCACGCTGGTCACCCTCCTCACCCACCTACATACACATACATACATACCATGTAATTATGTATATTACCTCTGCAATCATAAAAATTTCTGATTTATTTGATCTTCTATTCCAGCGTGATCTTTGACAATCTCCGGTAATAACCTATTTCTTCTCCACAGTTACTGTATGTATATATTCTTTGTCCCTCTTCACATTCTGGCAACACCAGCGACACAAACATCAATCCACATAAATACCACAACTTTTGGATTATTAAGTCCGACCACTTCTGATTATGAGATTAGGGTTTATAATATTAATTCTTTTGTTATTAATTAGGGTTCTTTGGATTGGATAGATTGAGTTTATTGAGGATTAGTACCGATTAGCAATCACTAAAGTCTAAGGTACGGGTAGTTTGTCTCTCTTTGTTTGTCTTGTTATCCCAAATTTGTACATCTGATTTCTTATTAAATTCGTACAAAATTCATTATTCATCATATTGTGTTGATTCTTGATCTCCTGGAAATATATTTGAATTATCTACAACTTTCATTCTCTGTGTTCTGTGAAATTCAGCTTGTAAACATGTGAAAATCTACTGTTTGTAAATCTGGTGTGTTAATTTCTGTTGGTACATTCTAACTTCGGAAATTCATAGTAAATCGGAAATTAATCCAAATATTATGAGCGATACCATTCTGGAAAGCTCATTTCGATATCTGCATTTTTTGTTTACCTTCCATTACCAAATTCTGTGATTTTGATCTGTTAAACATCAAAATACTAGTGTGATCAGTGCCTGATTATGTTCTTCCAGTCCGCATTTTCATTGTTTCTGAATTCGTCACTTCTTCGTTTTTAATGAGCCTTACCATTCTGGAAAGGCCTCGGAATCCTCTACGACTTTCGTGTTTTGTGCTTTTACATTTGAGTTCATCTTTATAGAGTAAATTGATATTCTTTGAGACTGGTCAAGTTCTGGAAATTTATATACAATCGTCTACTTTGTACAATATTTGGGTGTGTGATATTTAAGTATGTGTTATCTGTTATTTGTGATGTACGTATGATTTTGGAGATATTGTGAGGTCATTTTTTTTTCGAATGAGTTATTTATGATTTCATTATGATTTGGGAGATATTGTAAGACTCCGTCATGAGTGGAGAGAATCTCGTGCTTGGCACCTCCTATGCGGTGTATTTAAATAGTATGGGCGTGTTGCCGATGTTATGGGACACGTATAGTCATGACTATTGTGTATGTTTGGTCATTTGGGTAGCATTGTGCTTTTTGCCGTGCAAGCCCCTGTAAGATTTTGGGTAGCATTTGCTTTGTGCTGTGCAAGTCCCTGTAAGTTTTGATGACTACATATTCTGGATGACCGAAAATGTAGGACATCCTGTAAGATTATCTCCCATGTCAGTAAGTAAAGTTTTGGTTTTGATAATTATTTTGATGATTAATATGTGTACGTGGTAAGATTAATTGTTTTGGATATTATTTGTAAGTGTACGTGTATGTGTAATAGTCAGATTATATTTTATCGATTATGTCTTTATTTATGTTAATGTGTTAATTATGCGTAAGTGTTATGATTATTGTTTGAGTAAGTTTATTTTGATTTATGAGCATTTATTTTTATATTGTGAGTTGAGTATCTACTTTCTATTATCTCATTCGCTATGTCTCATTATTCTTTTATTCAGATATTCATTTTTATTCTTAAGTTGTTCAGCTATTTAATTTGTTTAGGTTGTGAATCGTTTTATATCTGTATATGAGCCTTTCGCTCACTGCCGGTTCTTTGTTTTTCTTATTCCTACCGGCAGGTGATTTTATTTAGGTGGGCTACCTTTGGGAAGAGTGCGAGTTGCGATATTTGAAGATTTTAGTTGTATTTTTAATTTATGAATTGTAAGATATTGGATTTTGAGAAGTTGTATCGTTTTATTCGATTTTTAGTGGATTTTTAAATTAAGTGTATTTGTTTATGGATGTTAAACTAGCTCTATATTCCGGGGTGGGGGAAATTTCAGGGTAAGCCGCGCGAAGCGCGGATTTTTTTTCCCACTAAATCATGCAAAAATTGGATATTTTTCACTAAATCATACAAAAATCGGATATTTTTCACTAAATCATACAACAAATGGATATACACACAATTAAAAACAAACTAATACCTCTATTTAATATTTCAACCAAGGCTAAAAAATTATATATAGCCATTTTTAAATTTGACCCCGGGCTAAAAAAAAAAATTTACTTGTTTTTTTTCCCGACCCGGGCTGGCGCCGGGGCTAGCCCCCCTGGTTCCGCCCCTGAACACACTCCTAAGCTATCTCTATAATCTTAAGAGCTTCAAAACTCTCCTCAATGATGAAGAGCAAATTTAGTTTCTTCATCCAATTTTATATTAATAAACTTAGTTTCCCACCATTTTATACCCAACATTTCCCTCTTTTTTTTGTACTTCCCTCCTTTTATTAACTGTACTACTGATCTTTTGCCTCCTTTTTATTTACTTCTTATCCACATGTTCTTGTGTATCAAAGTGAGATGAACTTTGATGAAAACATATCTTTTTCTAGTATGCTCAACTCTGAAAATCACTATGAAGAGTTCATAACACCTCCTCCGAATATATTTTTTTCACAAGATAATGGTGGTGATGAAAGTGGAGATGTGACTGTGGTTCCATCCCAAGTAGTTTTTTCACAAATACTCGCTAATACGTATCGAGTGATGCATAAAAACTTATGGAGCACTACCATAAGTTTTGGATAAAAAACTTATGAAGCACTACCATAAGCATTTTTAATAAAACTTATGGAGATATGGAGCCAAACTTATGGAACCTCAAGGCTATTGAGGAATAAGTTTTGGATAAAAATTTATGGAACACTACCATAAACATTTTTATTAAAACTTATGGAGCCAAACTTATAGAACCTCAAGGCTATTGAGGAATAAGTTTTGGATAAAAACTTATGGAGCACTACCATAAGTTTTGGATAAAAAACTTATGGAGCACTACCATAAGCATTTTTATTAAAACTTATGGAGCCAAACTTATGGAACCTCAAGGCTATTGAGGAATAAGTTATGGAGACGTAGTTTCTCGGAAAATTTAACACTAATACTCGATAATAATGGTCAAGATAGTTACAAACAACAACTAGCCAGAAACACAATAGCAGAAACAATATAAATTCCAAATACACCTCAACTGCAGTTAACAAATTCATAATGCATAAGCAATACAGTAGAGCCAAAGTAGACCAGAAACAATACTATCCACCATGTTTTTCCCACAAATGCTCTATCAGGTCATTTTGTAGTTGAACATGAGCATTTTTATTTCTAATTCGATGATGAAATTGCATGAACTCTGTAAAGGCACTTGTCTGCTCTGTAAAGGCATTTTTGTGTGTAAAGGCACTTATGAAACAGAGTTGTTATTTGAAAACAATGATACGAAAGAGATGTTATTTGAAAACAAAACTTGTGAAACAGATTTGTTCTTGTGAAATAGAGCTGTTGGATTTTGAATTTAGATGATGACAGTACATATAGCCGTTTCAAAATAGAAAAAAGATAAACATAGGATAGAGATTTAAGCTTGAGGAGCTTGTTGGAGTAAAAAAGCTTTTTCTCATCCTAAATATCTAAGAGCCCATTTAATAATATTTTTTATGAAGAAGGTGTTAGGTAACTCTTGGAGTTGCTCTTATACGTGATATCTGTGTAGTTTTAAAGGTTACACTTATCGTTATTAGTTAATGCAAATTAGGTCAAATAGATTAGAGTAAATTACAGAGTGGTGGCCGTATTTTACATCGAATTACAAAAATGTGGCTATCAAGTTTGCAAACTAATGGCCAATTTTAGTTTCCGCATTTTAAAAGAATGGCTCCCGCTAATTTTTTTTAAAAATGATGGTTATATTTTGTTTCCACTTTTTTAAAAAATGGCTCATTTTCACGTTCACAATTAGCGGGGGCCATTCTTTTTAAAAAAATAGAAATAAAATCTGATCATTCTTTTGTGAATTTAAAATTTTGATCATTTTTTTAAAAATTGGTGTAAAATATAGCCATCACTTTCACTTTGTAATTTACTACAAAACATGTACATTTTCATATGTTGCGAGCCTTATTTTTAACACATATTGGAATATATGTAAGTACTACGGAGGGGCTCCAATGCTAGTAATACCTATATTTTACTAATATTTTAGACAAAAAAAAAACTATACCTTTGCAGATTTCTAAGGTATTCCCTCCTATCCATTATATAAGGTATTTGATTTTTTTTTGCATGTAACTTTAGGTGCTTTAACTACATAGCTAAAATTATTATAATTTAAAATTTCTTTTTCTAAATAAAAATTAAAATATTATATCTTTATTTAGAAAAAGAAAAATTGAAAAATAATAAATTTTAACATATAGTCAAAGCACCTAAAGTTGGGTGAAAAAAAATCAAGTACCTATAATGGACCGTAACATACTAGGTTTCCGGATTTACATTTACAAATTTTGTATCTCCCATATGGATCCATGCCAAGCATAAATCAAATTTTCTTTTTACAGTACTTTTTTTTTTTTTTTTTGAGTAATGTTCTTTTTACAGTACTTAAATTCGAAATTTGTCCCAGAGTAAGTTTTTCTTTTTTCAGTAGCTAAATTCGGAACCGTCAAGCACATAATTTAATTAGGCACTTGGAACAGGACACTATCAAGTGCAAGACAAATTATGAAATATGGAAAAAGAGTTTCACATTGTAGGAAACTTTTCTACAGTATCATCTTAAATTAAATTTGGGTCATAAATTAATCTAATCCAATGGCCCCGTTAGGGGTATCACATACAAATCGAATACATCCTCACACACATAATCCCACCTAATTTCCTCCATTTTTAATTTGATTTTTCCCGTCAATTAGTAATTTTTTTTTGAAATCTGACTTCACTGTATTTTTCTCCATCTCTCAACGATCAGTTTGCATATCATATATGCAACAAAATCGTGATTTTAAGGTGACACTGTAGAAAAATTTCATAGAGTATCAGGTAGAAATTCTTTACCCTTATAATATCGCTAGATACAACTTTGAACAGTCAGATGGGATTCGATGCGGTGTAGGAGTAATAGGTTTGAGGTAAAAGGTGTCTGGTGACTATTTCTGTTCTTTTCCTCAGTACATATGATAAAAAGTGAGAGAAAATAGAGAAAAATTTAAGTTTGGCCAATGTTTAATATAGAGGTGTTCCGTCAAAATTACCAGGATGAACAAAACATACACTTAAAAATGAGTTACCTTCACATAACTATACATGAACTCCTTCATAATCAAACTCTGCATATTTTTTAATTCATATTTAAACACGTTCTACTCATCTTTTAACTCAAGAGTAATACTTTAATGATCAAGCACATACACACAAATTATAAGCTATTTTACCAACTTATAAGCTAAAGCAAACAGAGATAATAATAATAATGTAACGACGAGGGGATGAAGGAATGAAGCCTATGGGTGTGAAGAAAATAAGGTGCTGCATTAGTACAAATTTGTCAGGTCGCAGGTAAACTTATTTAGTAATTAAAATGCACTAGGACACACAAATTGACATGCAAGAATTTTCTTACAAGGGCACGGCACCATTCAAATACAACATCAAATCACATCTAAAGTACTGAAAGCCCAGCAGGTCTAGATGCAGAACCCTGTCACCAGATCTACAAGGTGAAGACTGATTTTCATTACCCTTGGTAACTCGGAATTTGGTGCATTCAACTACTCTAGTGTTCTCAGGGTATGGAGTTGAAAACACAGAGAAGATGTTGAAAATATTGTCTTTTAAGTGCACAAGAACGGGTCCCTGTATCATGTCCGAAAACCGATAGTTAAAATCAGTAACCACCGAATCACTCACGTTGGCGAAATAGCGAATTTGCGTGTCCAATTCATAGGCAAACAAGTCCTCACCGACGATCCAATAGACAGTCTTCTCCCCAAGAATAGTAACAGGGTCCACCGGATCAAACCATGGCATAGGGGAACAATTGTAGACTTTTGAAGACTCATCAGCCACATTATAGAGGATGGCACCATCGCCGAAGCGAGTGCTGCCGATTATCAAGATGTTTTCGGCATCATAACGGATAGCACACGGCTCCAAAGATTGTGATAAGCGGAGTACGGGTTCCTTCAATGCCTTCCATTTTTGTTCTACGATGGGCTTGTTCGTGTCTAGGAACTCGGCCCATGGACATTCCATGCAATTTTCTATGTCGGTTGCAAGCCCCCCAAAGGCATATATTATTCCGCCTATGGAAATTAGAGCATGATTATGTCTCGGCTGGATCAGATTGCAGCACAATTCGAGTTTGATTTCTGGTTGGGCTGGGTCAAACTTTGTGACCTCATTGATAGGTTCATACACCATCTGCTCATTAAAAACAAATCCTCCAACAGAATATAGTATAGATCCCACAGATACCAGTGTTTCTTTATTAAAATATTTGGGCGATATAGAAGCTGGGATGATATTTTTATCTAATATACACCGAGGTGGTACTGGTAGGGTAAGGTTTTGGAACTCCTCAGGTGTTACCTCATCTGCTACAGGAATCACCGCAAAAACATGGCGATCATGGATGCAGAATTGTTTTATATTTTGAGCCATTTTCCGAGGAGAAACTTAAGACCAAGTTATCCTGCAACCAAACCAAAAAGGTGATGGCTAGCTTAATTTAGCTCAGAGAGCTTCAAGAATAATACTCCGTATTAAATAATAGTAAAAATTCTTTGTAATCTCCGGACTTAACTTAGGTGAATAAGTACTTGCGAATCAAGCTTTTACAATAAACAGAGATATAGATCAAGATCAAAAGGAGTTGAGATAGCATACAAATAATAAATCAAAAGACAAGTAGAAAGAGTAATACCTCTGAGATGAGAAGCAGCAGACTGACAGCCGAGGGTTTAGGGGGTTAAAATTGATTAGGCGCACGGATGATGATGATCATTATATAGAGGGAGACAATCTATTCTTAAAAAGTCAACTAAGCATGCGTACGTAAATCTAAATCTAATCTAATTGGTAATAATACTTGACTTGGAGGCGGTCACTACTTTCCTTATCTGTGTCCCCACATATCTCGTCGGTTGCACGTTTTTATGTTTAACTAGCTTATAATGTTGCACGGCTCTTTTTTAATATCTATAATTATATTATTTTTATGAAATTTTATAAGTTATTAATTTACGTATCAAATTGGTGTTTAAAAATTGATATATATATATATATATATATAAGATTTTACATATTCGATTTAATATTTGTACTCTATTTTAAATTTTAAAATTTGATTTGGACGTTTACAGCCCACATGAAATTAAAAAAATAATCTTTAAATTAATATAATTAAATCTACACAGAAACAAAAAAGAGAAGAAATTGACGATTTTTTAAGTTAAAAATTCTATTTAATTTATGAATTCTACTTATAATTCGTTTTGATTATCAAAATATCCTTATAATTATTTAAAGATAGTTCTACTCACAATCAAATACAATTAATACCTTATATATAATAAGCATAAGGGAGATCTTATCCAAATTTTTGGTCGTCGTCACTGTACTATCAAAATCATATGATCCGTTAGATTAAAAATAGACGATCAAGATTAGATCACATTAAAAAGAAAATTATAATCTAAAAAGGAATCAAGATTAGATCGTACTCCCTCTGTATCATTTCACTTTTCTTATTTGAAATGTCGGGATTGTTCATAACATGAGACAAATTACTAATTTACGTTTAATCTATAAGATCAAATATAGTCATGAGTGATCTTGTTGGATTCGTATTTATGAGTACTTTAATACAGTGAAGTTTTTATATCTAAAACTAATACGAAATTGAAGATATTAACGATCAAAAGTACGCGTTGGCAAACGTGTCCAATCAAAACAGGAATGATATTTAGGGACGGAGGGAGTATTAAAAAGAAAATTATAATCTAAAAAGAATATAATTAGAAAATGTTGCATTTGAAGTGAATTTTAAAAAGAAAAATTATATTTTAAAAAGGATATAATTAGAAAGGGTTGTATTAAAATTGAATTTTTAAAAGAAAATTATAATCTGAAAAGGATATAATTAAAAAAGGTTAAATTAGAATTATATTTTATTTATTTATTATTAGTATTTAAAAAAAATCATATCTACTACTCTTTGGGCTTTATCTTGAGATCTCTTTCTAGATTTGGGTGATTTTACAATCCACGCGAAACTCATAAAATTATTTTTAATTTAGTAATGATATAATAATTATTATTCAAATGGAAAAACTTAGAATCTCAAGAAAAAATATGATTACGAGTTTTTACATTAATCCTATTTAACGTAGAATTCCTACATTGATAATGCTATTCAATGTAGAAAACCTAATTATATATGATTTAAATCATTGACATATATATATATATATTCGTATTACAATATAAATACACTTTTTAGTTTATAACATATTAAAATTTAAATATTTTTTATACTAGATCCAACGGTTTTCATCTATTTATTTTAAGATATTTGTCGTATAGAGGTCCAGACTACCGATTATCAAAGTTTTGGACAAAATCCCTCTTACACTTATTATTAAAATTGTATTTGGTTGTTAGTAGAACCATCTTCAAATAATTATAAGGGTATTTTGATAATCAAAACGAATTATAAGTAGAATTCATAAATCAAATAAAATTTTTAGCGTAAAAAATCGTCAATTTTTTCTCTTTTTTCCTTCTACGTAGATTTAATTAGAAAAAATTTATTAAACCATCACCAAATTAAAGATTATTTTGTTAATTTCACGTGGGTCGTCCAAATTAAATTTTAAGAATTCAAGATAGAGTACAAATATTAAATCGAGCGTGTAAAACTTATATATATCAAATTTTAATAAAAATTTGTTATGTTAATTAATAGCTTATAAAATTAAAATATATATAATGTAATTAAAGATATTAAAAAAGGAGTCGTGCGTTGCACGGGTTATAAGCTATTTATATATAATAAGCATAATAGAGATTTTATCCATAATTTTCGTCATTGTACTACCAAAATAATCTCAGCCGTGGAATCTATTTTTTAAAAAATACACGATCAAGATTATAGGGTGAGTGCCCTAAATGCCCACTTTTTAATATTTCCTAACCAAAATGCCCAGATCTGAAAACAGCGCCCAAATTACCCATCTGACACGCTAATCCGTGCAGCGTGTCTAGTGATACGCCATTGCTATAGGCGTATTCAAGTGATACGATTGTACAACCAACGGAAACCCCTGGAACATACGTTGTTGCTATCCGCGCATCTGGGACATACGCTTTCTGAAAACGCGCATCTGGCACATACTGTAACATCCCGAGTTCGAAAATATTAATTCTGATTATTTTATTGGAAATAAGATTTATTGCGGTTAAATTTTGAACCATTTTGGAGATAATGAAGAATTCAGAGATTGAATTGATAAATTATGAATTTTGAGGAATAATTTATTTTATTGATTAAAGATTTAATTATTATGTCAAATATTAGTTATTTGACGGTGGATAATTTTTAGGATTTATTTTCGGGAATTTGCAAGTGAACTCGTAATTATTTAAAATATGAGATTTTTGGAGATTTGACGATTTAATTTTTATTAAGTTAAAGAGTATATTTATTTTGGGAATTTGGAATATAATTGTTTTAGTAAAACAATTATAAGAGGAATAAAAAGGAAAAAAATGAATAAGTATTGTTTTATTTGGGGCCTGGAATAATTGTTATTAGGTAATATAAGGAATTTGGGCCAAGCCATTTAGACAAAACACACACAGCAAAAACAGAAAACGGGGGTGAGAGAAGAAGGAATTGGGGGAAAAGTTAGGGTTTGAGAAATTAGGGAATTCAATTGGGGATTTGAAGGAGGAAGAGGAGAAACCCATCTTCCTCATCCTTTTACTTCGAAAATCTGCCATGGAAGAGAGCAAGAGAGGAAGAGGAAGTTTTGGGGGGGAAGAGAATCAAGAAGCTTGGTGGAATTTAGAATTAATCAAGGTATGATGATTCTTGATGCTTGATATTTGGTTATAAGATTTCTTTGAGATTTATCTTGGGTTTGATTTTGATTTGATAAGTATATGGTTCATGAGATATATGCATATATGTTTATATGTAAATGATTGGTGATTAAGGTGGTTATATTGATTATGATTGTTTTAAAGTATATGGAAGAGAAATGAGGATTTTGTGGGTTTGTCAAGAAACTGCCTGTTCTGCTCTGGTAATTTTTGACTGTTTGTCCCCTGTTTTGGACAGTGAGTATAGGATGAAAATGTTCTACTCGGAGTCTAGTTTGTTCACGCGAAAACCTTGTATCGTTTGAATTAATGAGTAAAAAGTTATGTATGTTTTAGCAAAGGGCGTACATAACAGAATTTCTGCGTACAATTGGTGAGTTGATTCAGTTCGTTTTTAACTTAAATAAAATGTTTTGGAGCTAAATTTTTACACAAGATTGCTTAGATATTTAGGAAGGATTCTACAAAATTTTGTATTAAAATGATTATTTTTCAAATTGTTACAAATGTTTGAGTAAACCGTGCACAGTAGCTTTTAAAATGTCCAGGATTAATGTCCTGCTTTGGTAAGGGGTTTTGAGGAGGTTAAATGCCTTACTTGATAATGGTCAAAGAATGAAAGTTGTAGGTTTATGTCTTGTCTTTGTGGTTGCCAAAGATGGTATGTACCAGACTTGTAAAAATTGAGATATAGATGTTGGAACAGGGCTGATTATAGTAGTTATGAAACTGCCCTGTTATGTATTGCTACTGTTCAGCTATTCTGGGTTTGTTAGGAGCTGTTCTGGGCAGTAACTCTGTGATTCAGTTGTTCTAAATGGTTTCTAGTTTATTTATGCGCAAATTTCAAGTCATTTGAGTATACGAGTAAGGAGTTATGAATGTTTTGGTAAAGGTAGCACAGCGCAGAAATTTCTATGTTCTGTTTCAAGTTTGAGCAAATGGTTTGCTTGGTTATACGATTAATTCTGAGATGAAATTTTTATGGGAGATTGAAATGATATCAAAGATGAAATCTGGAAAATTTGGTATTAAAATGAGTATTTTTCGATTTATGAAAAATGTTAGAGTAAAGAGTGCGCAGTTGCATTTTTGTTTTCCAGTTCGTCTCCCCTGTTTTGGGGAGTCGTTTTGAAAGGGTTAATGATCTTATTTGATGTTGGTCAAAGAATGAAATTTGTTAGTTTTGGTCTTATCTAATTGTTTGTCAAGTACGGTATATATTTAAATGGTGGTTAATGTTTGATTTGGAATTTCTAAGGAGTAATAGTTGAAAGTGATTGATGAATTGTGATTGGAGTTGGAGTTGGGTATTGATTAGTGTTGTGGATGTCTTTGAATTGATTTGAGGTGTTTTTACACCGGGGAATGTCCATTTTACGACAAGGTCATGTCCAATTTTCTGTAGGAAGGTCATTCACCTAGACTTAAGAATACGTGATTGATTTTAGTAAATAATTTTAGAAATGAACTAAGTAGAATTTGATCATTCTAAGGTCATGTTGTTTTGTGAAGATACGAGTACATATATTCTTGAGAATATGTGATTGAAGATCTTTGATGATACACATTCAGGTTTTGAAGAGGTGGATTGGAGAATCGTAGGGCTGCTTGGATAGCGGTGGTTGTAAGTATATCTTGCTGTGATAAATTGAAGATAATGCGTTATATTTCTGTTAACATATTTACTGTGTTTTAAACCCTATGCGTATTTTGTGTTATGCGGGTAGAAATGTGAATTTGTGGATTTTTAAAATAAATATATCTTTTAAATCGAGGTGTTTAAATTGTGATTTTTATATTATTATATATGAATGCTTGTTAAACTGTTTTTAACTAGTATATGTTGAAATGTGTTTTTGAGGAAAACTGAGCAGACTGGCATTGACAGTGAATCACCCCCTTAATTGGGACCAGTAGAACCTCCAGAAATGGAGACCAGTAGAACCTCCAGAAATGGAGACCAGTAGAACCTCCAGAAATGGAGACAGTATGAACCTCCAGAAATGGAGACAGTATGAACCTCCAGAAATGGAGACAGTATAAACCTCCAGAAATGGAGACCAGTAGAACTTCCAGAAATGGAAACTTTGTGAACTTCCCGAAATAGGAAGTGAAGGCCGGGGACCCCCACTGGTAGAACTTCCAGAAATGGAAATTGTGTGAACTTCCCGAAATAGGAAGTAAAGGCCGGGGACCCCACTAGTAGAACTTGATGAACTTGTCGTGACTAGAATGCCCAGTTTTTCCTCACGTAAATTGGGAAGTTTATATTTTATTATAAATTGTGAAATGTTGTTGATTACTTATATGCAATATTGTGAAAATGCTTTAAGATTCAGATTATTGTGAAATTGTGTTGAGGTTCAGATTATTGTGAAATCAATATATTTACGAAATGATTACTCAGTTTTAAAAAGATGAGTACTTTGGCAGAACTCTGACTTTGGTGTGAGTTTATATTTTATTATAAACTGTGTTGTGATGAATATTTTCGCAGAACTCGGATTTCGGCGTGATTTTATAGTTTATTATAAATTATTAATGCTGTGCTGACATATTGGCAGGAATCTGGTTTCGGTGTGAGTTATATTTTCTATAAATTGTGTAGTGATAATGATTTCCAAAACTAAATTATTTTTATAAAACTTCAGGGGATCACTACAAAATATACTTGCTGAGCTTTATAGCTCATTCCTTTATTTTATAAATTATCACAGGAAGATGCTAAAGATTTCAGAAGAATACTAGGAAAGGTTGACAGAAGTGATGGACCATTAGAGCTGGTGGTTGACTTAGTGGTTGTGCTTCACGTACTGGAGTGTAGATTGACTTGGTGGAAGCACTTGTTGTGGACTTTGGTTGTATGTTGATGCCAGGTAAGTCAGGACAGAGTTGATTGTGACTATACCGATTGTAGTATACTTTAAATAGTAATTGCGATGCGCTGTGTGTGGCACCATTTTGGTGAGATAGACTTTTGTTATAGAGTTGAATTGTTGAATTGAAAAATCAGGGGATAGTCCTATTTACGAATACTTCATGCCGAAATTTTAAAAAAAAAAAAAAAAATTAGCAGGATGAATCAGGTTGTGATGTAGTTTGACGGACCCTCGAGCCGGTTCTTTCCAGAGGAAATCGAACCGGGGTCGGGGGCGTCACAGGTGGTATCAGAGCTATGGAGTAGAAGAGTGAGATATGTATAAAGATAAAGTGTTGTATGACTGAAATTGTCAAGGAACTAAGGATTTGAAGAAGGGATGTGTAGAATTTGAAGTTGTCGAGGAATAAGATTGTCAAAGCAAAGGTTTCTCGTATGGGAAGAGAGATTAAGTTTTAGGGTCTTGAGTTAGTAAGATCCTTAGTGAATGTTGAAAAGCATGAGGGCTTGTGTAGAGTTATAGTGGATTATTAGATACAGTACCAAGGAGTAAGACAGTAAGTATACTTATCAAGGATATTGGTTAAAGAATTGAGGATTTTAGAGCATGAATCAATTTTGAGGATATAGGTTTCTGAAATACTTTTGAGGAGTAAGGGAGATCGTTTAGCGATATATGTGATTTTTGGGATGTGCGAAATTGTTCGAGGATATATAATTCTATGATAGTGCTTCTTCCTTGTTTGAGGATTTAGTTATTTTGATGAGATAAACTTGTAGAATTGAGCATACGATTTGACAACTGGACTTTTATTGAGAGATGTAATTTTTTTACATGTGACCTTGTTATCAGAAAATATATTATTCAAGGATTAGAAGTGAAGAAAATCATGAGTTTTGGAATTTTATGCTAATAAGATTTTAGATAGAATATTATTGGATATATATGATGAATTCACGAATGCGTAGAAATTTGAAGAGTTTTAATGAAAAGTACATGATAACAGTTTGATGTGATTGCTTTGGGGAGCAATAATTATTTTATGAATTTTGGACACGACTCTGAGGATGTCTTTTGGGATTTAAATTTTTGTTCGGAGATAAGACGTGTAACCCTGAATGTAAGGATTTTGGGAACTAGAATATTGTTGATGACGTGATTTTAGCAACTATGAATGGATATTTGTATTTGAGAACGCGCTTTGTTATTGTGGACATAGACTAATATTTATTTTAATATTTGAGGATTACGAAGTTATTAATTTTTAAGAACCTTCTTTTGAGATTTTAGACGATATAGGGATTTAAGATTTTCAGAATATGAGGTTTTAATTGTTATTAGTAATAAGAATTTGATCGATTACATTGATACAAGGAACTTTTGGGAAAAATCATTGAGACGTGTATGATGGATTCAAGATTAAGTATTTCGAGTGATGATGTATAGATTTCTTTAAGATTGATATTGTGACGTGGATTGAGATTGATATAAGCATTTTGGGATGAATAAAAATTGAGAATATATTATTGAATTAAGTTCAATTATTGTCAGCGTATATGAAGAAATGTTATTAAGTTTGTACCGAAGACGTTACAAGTGTGACATAGTTGGAAAGAAGAAAAAGAGAAGGAAAAAGAAACTGATAGGATGTTATATGATAATCTTGGAATGTGATGACATTTGAGAATTTGTGGCTTAAATTTAGGATCTCGTAAATTGGTTCTAAAGATACTTATTTAAAATAGCAGTGGTTGGGAATTTTTGGGAATATACACATTATGGAATTTGGGATATATGATAAATAGTATCATGAGTATGCTTCTTGTGTCAAGACGAGATGATTCAACTTAGAGAGTAAGAACGATAAGAACTGATGGTAGGATTCTAGAAAGGGAAATCTTGATAATGCGATTTTGTTGAAAATTTCGAGAGCTATAAGAGGAGTATGCTAATGACCGTGAAGATAATTTCTTTTGTTACAATTTTTGTTGGAGACTACGTGTATGCTAGTTTATACATCTTTACCTTTTGGCATAGTATAGGTAGATCATGTAGAACGTGACCTGTGGATGACAGTAGAGTTACGTGTTAACGATTGATGAAAGACCATATTACAAGTATTTAGATGATTTTGAAATGTAAAGGAAATATGATGATTACGATGCTAAAGTGGATATGTAATCTCAAATGGGAGATACATATAAATGATGATTCTTAAGTATATGTGTGTACTGAATTACTGTTGATTTCCAATCGTGAGGGATATCTTGATTTTTGATTGATGATTTTTGGATGAGAAGTGAGTATTCTTACATTGATATTGTGAATTGTTGATGCTTCATGGTTGGAAGTAAGCTAACAAGTTGGTTAGCTGGGTGGGAACCCCAATAGTAGAACTTGTGAACCTATCATGTCTGAATACTCATTTTCTTAATCCTTGTCTGATGATTGTGATGAATTATCGATGACATTCTTTTGAAGATTCTTATAATTATTTAAGAAGAAGATTAAGGCCTATAGCTGAAATCATGTGAAGAGATTGTATTCGTGAGAAATGTTGCATAACAACTTTCAGGTTGGAGAGTCAACCAGGAATTGGAGTATGAACCGATAGAGGTTCAAGACAACTTAAGAGCTGAGAAAACCCCGCAGAAATTATGATTGCCAAGAGCAGATGTTAAAAATGAAGGTAATACCTTTGATGAATATTATGTGACAGAGACATGATATAAAAGAAGAACTTGGAGACCAGAAGACAGTATGAGAGGGAAGTATTCCACTTTGTTTTGACGAGAGCTAGTGCGCTCAATTTCGAGGACGAAATTTTTCTAAGGGGGGAAGGATGTAACATCCCGAGTTCGAAAATATTAATTCTGATTATTTTATTGGAAATAAGATTTATTGCGGTTAAATTTTGAACCATTTTGGAGATAATGAAGAATTCAGAGATCGAATTGATAAATTATGAATTTTGAGGAATAATTTATTTTATTGATTAAAGATTTAATTATTATGTCAAATATTAGTTATTTGACGGTGGATAATTTTTAGGATTTATTTTCGGGAATTTGCAAGTGAACTCGTAATTATTTAAAATATGAGATTTTTGGAGATTTGACGATTTAATTTTTATTAAGTTAAAGAGTATATTTATTTTGGGAATTTGGAATATAATTGTTTTAGTAAAACAATTATAAGAGGAATAAAAAGGAAAAAAATGAATAAGTATTGTTTTATTTGGGGCCTGGAATAATTGTTATTAGGTAATATAAGGAATTTGGGCCAAGCCATTTAGACAAAACACACACAGCAAAAACAGAAAACGGGGGTGAGAGAAGAAGGAATTGGGGGAAAAGTTAGGGTTTGAGAAATTAGGGAATTCAATTGGGGATTTGAAGGAGGAAGAGGAGAAACCCATCTTCCTCATCCTTTTACTTCGAAAATCTGCCATGGAAGAGAGCAAGAGAGGAAGAGGAAGTTTTGGGGGGGAAGAGAATCAAGAAGCTTGGTGGAATTTAGAATTAATCAAGGTATGATGATTCTTGATGCTTGATATTTGGTTATAAGATTTCTTTGAGATTTATCTTGGGTTTGATTTTGATTTGATAAGTATATGGTTCATGAGATATATGCATATATGTTTATATGTAAATGATTGGTGATTAAGGTGGTTATATTGATTATGATTGTTTTAAAGTATATGGAAGAGAAATGAGGATTTTGTGGGTTTGTCAAGAAACTGCCTGTTCTGCTCTGGTAATTTTTGACTGTTTGTCCCCTGTTTTGGACAGTGAGTATAGGATGAAAATGTTCTACTCGGAGTCTAGTTTGTTCACGCGAAAACCTTGTATCGTTTGAATTAATGAGTAAAAAGTTATGTATGTTTTAGCAAAGGGCGTACATAACAGAATTTCTGCGTACAATTGGTGAGTTGATTCAGTTCGTTTTTAACTTAAATAAAATGTTTTGGAGCTAAATTTTTACACAAGATTGCTTAGATATTTAGGAAGGATTCTACAAAATTTTGTATTAAAATGATTATTTTTCAAATTGTTACAAATGTTTGAGTAAACCGTGCACAGTAGCTTTTAAAATGTCCAGGATTAATGTCCTGCTTTGGTAAGGGGTTTTGAGGAGGTTAAATGCCTTACTTGATAATGGTCAAAGAATGAAAGTTGTAGGTTTATGTCTTGTCTTTGTGGTTGCCAAAGATGGTATGTACCAGACTTGTAAAAATTGAGATATAGATGTTGGAACAGGGCTGATTATAGTAGTTATGAAACTGCCCTGTTATGTATTGCTACTGTTCAGCTATTCTGGGTTTGTTAGGAGCTGTTCTGGGCAGTAACTCTGTGATTCAGTTGTTCTAAATGGTTTCTAGTTTATTTATGCGCAAATTTCAAGTCATTTGAGTATACGAGTAAGGAGTTATGAATGTTTTGGTAAAGGTAGCACAGCGCAGAAATTTCTATGTTCTGTTTCAAGTTTGAGCAAATGGTTTGCTTGGTTATACGATTAATTCTGAGATGAAATTTTTATGGGAGATTGAAATGATATCAAAGATGAAATCTGGAAAATTTGGTATTAAAATGAGTATTTTTCGATTTATGAAAAATGTTAGAGTAAAGAGTGCGCAGTTGCATTTTTGTTTTCCAGTTCGTCTCCCCTGTTTTGGGGAGTCGTTTTGAAAGGGTTAATGATCTTATTTGATGTTGGTCAAAGAATGAAATTTGTTAGTTTTGGTCTTATCTAATTGTTTGTCAAGTACGGTATATATTTAAATGGTGGTTAATGTTTGATTTGGAATTTCTAAGGAGTAATAGTTGAAAGTGATTGATGAATTGTGATTGGAGTTGGAGTTGGGTATTGATTAGTGTTGTGGATGTCTTTGAATTGATTTGAGGTGTTTTTACACCGGGGAATGTCCATTTTACGACAAGGTCATGTCCAATTTTCTGTAGGAAGGTCATTCACCTAGACTTAAGAATACGTGATTGATTTTAGTAAATAATTTTAGAAATGAACTAAGTAGAATTTGATCATTCTAAGGTCATGTTGTTTTGTGAAGATACGAGTACATATATTCTTGAGAATATGTGATTGAAGATCTTTGATGATACACATTCAGGTTTTGAAGAGGTGGATTGGAGAATCGTAGGGCTGCTTGGATAGCGGTGGTTGTAAGTATATCTTGCTGTGATAAATTGAAGAT
Organism: Kitagawia praeruptora; assembly: GCA_037693485.1. Taxonomy (NCBI): domain Eukaryota; kingdom Viridiplantae; phylum Streptophyta; class Magnoliopsida; order Apiales; family Apiaceae; genus Kitagawia; species Kitagawia praeruptora. Next base: position 146,784,127 of record CM075353.1, read on the forward strand.
AATGCGTTATATTTCTGTTAACATATTTACTGTGTTTTAAACCCTATGCGTATTTTGTGTTATGCGGGTAGAAATGTGAATTTGTGGATTTTTAAAATAAATATATCTTTTAAATCGAGGTGTTTAAATTGTGATTTTTATATTATTATATATGAATGCTTGTTAAACTGTTTTTAACTAGTATATGTTGAAATGTGTTTTTGAGGAAAACTGAGCAGACTGGCATTGACAGTGAATCACCCCCTTAATTGGGACCAGTAGAACCTCCAGAAATGGAGACCAGTAGAACCTCCAGAAATGGAGACCAGTAGAACCTCCAGAAATGGAGACAGTATGAACCTCCAGAAATGGAGACAGTATGAACCTCCAGAAATGGAGACAGTATAAACCTCCAGAAATGGAGACCAGTAGAACTTCCAGAAATGGAAACTTTGTGAACTTCCCGAAATAGGAAGTGAAGGCCGGGGACCCCCACTGGTAGAACTTCCAGAAATGGAAATTGTGTGAACTTCCCGAAATAGGAAGTAAAGGCCGGGGACCCCACTAGTAGAACTTGATGAACTTGTCGTGACTAGAATGCCCAGTTTTTCCTCACGTAAATTGGGAAGTTTATATTTTATTATAAATTGTGAAATGTTGTTGATTACTTATATGCAATATTGTGAAAATGCTTTAAGATTCAGATTATTGTGAAATTGTGTTGAGGTTCAGATTATTGTGAAATCAATATATTTACGAAATGATTACTCAGTTTTAAAAAGATGAGTACTTTGGCAGAACTCTGACTTTGGTGTGAGTTTATATTTTATTATAAACTGTGTTGTGATGAATATTTTCGCAGAACTCGGATTTCGGCGTGATTTTATAGTTTATTATAAATTATTAATGCTGTGCTGACATATTGGCAGGAATCTGGTTTCGGTGTGAGTTATATTTTCTATAAATTGTGTAGTGATAATGATTTCCAAAACTAAATTATTTTTATAAAACTTCAGGGGATCACTACAAAATATACTTGCTGAGCTTTATAGCTCATTCCTTTATTTTATAAATTATCACAGGAAGATGCTAAAGATTTCAGAAGAATACTAGGAAAGGTTGACAGAAGTGATGGACCATTAGAGCTGGTGGTTGACTTAGTGGTTGTGCTTCACGTACTGGAGTGTAGATTGACTTGGTGGAAGCACTTGTTGTGGACTTTGGTTGTATGTTGATGCCAGGTAAGTCAGGACAGAGTTGATTGTGACTATACCGATTGTAGTATACTTTAAATAGTAATTGCGATGCGCTGTGTGTGGCACCATTTTGGTGAGATAGACTTTTGTTATAGAGTTGAATTGTTGAATTGAAAAATCAGGGGATAGTCCTATTTACGAATACTTCATGCCGAAATTTTAAAAAAAAAAAAAAAAATTAGCAGGATGAATCAGGTTGTGATGTAGTTTGACGGACCCTCGAGCCGGTTCTTTCCAGAGGAAATCGAACCGGGGTCGGGGGCGTCACACATACGCCGTTTGAAAACGCGCAACCGCCCGTCATTGTCATCGTCTCCAGAGCTTGCCCAAATGGCGATTCCGGTGAAAAGTTTCGATCTATCAGTTCTCAGTCATCCATAACTTTCCGTTTACGTTTTATACACCATTCGAATCGCCATTCAAAACTCTACAACCCTATACCAGTAATTGAACATTTTTTTTGCCGAATTTTGAAACCTAAAATCTACGATTCCGTCGAACTCATCGTCTCCGGCGAGCTGTGTTCATGCCCCTGCGGGGCCAAAACCTGAAAACCGAACATGGGAAAAGGGAGAGGGAGACGTGCTGATTCCGTTGACGTGTTGTATAGGGGTGGAGGTTCTGTGGTAAGGGAGATCGAAGGTGGAGACCAGAATCGCCAAAAGTCGCCGGCGGAGGTGCTCTCGATTTTCAGGCGAGAATCGATGGTTTCTGACTGCTACAGTGGAGAAGGGTTGCGCCATTTGGAACGGCGTGACCCGTGGGTATTTTGGGCGGAAATTTCAGAAATGGATATTTTGGTAAGTGGGTAGGGGAAAATTGGGTATTTTGGGCATTCTTTCAGATTATATCATATTAAAAGAGAAAATTAAAATCTAAAAAGGATATGATTAGAAAATGTTGCCTTATAAGTGAATTTTAAAAATAAAATTATAATTTAAAAATGATATAATTAGAAAAGGTTGCACTGGAACTGAATTTTAAAAAAATTATAATTTGAAAAAGGATATAATTAAAAAAAGTTGTATTTAAATTTTATTTATTAAAAAATATTCATATTTACTATTTGGGCTCTGTCTTGAGATCTATAAATCAGATTTGGATGATTTTACAATTCACGCGAAACTTATAGAATTATCTTTAATTTATTGATGATTTAATAATTATTATTCAAATGGAAACACCGACGGTTTTCATTTATTTATTTTAAGATTCAACGGTTCTTATTTATTTTGACCATACTACCAATTATCAAAGTTTTTGACAAAATCTCTCATACACTTATTATTAAAACTAGCATTTTACCCGTACTTCGTACACGACATCTTACTTAATTTAAAATTGATAATACCAAAAATTTAGCAAATTTGATTGATTTCTTAAAACATCTTATTTAATTTAAATTGACAATACCAAAAATTTAACAAATTTGATTGATTTCTTAAAAAGATATTGTATGCAAATATATAAATAATCAATTTTTAAAAAGATATTATATACAGTTATATAAGTATTTAATAAAATAATGATATGCTAAAACTTATATAAAAAAGTAGCATACAATTCTATTTTAACAATGTTGAAAATTTATTTAATCCATCAAAATATGCAATAAAAGTATTAAATATTTTTACAAATATTGTTCTCTAATTGAAAACAATAATAAATTGGCTTCATTATTCAAATGCAGAAATGATAATCCCTTCACCCCCAATGGATCCAAAACATTAAATGGCTCCAAAACATTAAACCTCATATAATATCAAGAACATATTATCTTAACTATGAGACCTCATATTTAATATAATAGGTAAATGTTGCAGAACAATGAGACCACATTTCAAGCAATTTTTAATTTTTTTATTAAATTTTTTTATGAATGGATAGAGCGTAGAATTATAAGACTTTTGTGTGAAGATGCCCCTAGCGGGGCCCTTTAAAATAGCTTGAAATGTAGCGAATATGTGTGTTCTCACTGTTCTCATTTTAATTTTTTTTTGTTAATTTTTTTTATGAATGGATAGAGGGTAGAATTATAAGATTTTTTTTGTGAAGATGCCCCTAGCGGGGCCCTTTAAAATAACTTGAAATGTAGTGAATATGTGTGTTCTCACTGTGATATTTTAGGTATTTATAAAAGTTTGAACCTTGAAATTTTAGTAAATAAATTTAATCATGAAATATATTTAATAATTAGATCTAACAATTCTAATTTTTAACTAAAAATCTAACTGATATTATTCGTTGTATACGAATTTTTATTATATTTTGTTAGTGGTTAGAAGATATGATGTCATATTTTTGGGTATGTATTTAGTAAATAAATTTAATCATGTAATATATTAAATCATTAGATCTAACAGTTCTAATTTTTAACTAAAACTCTAACGGATATTATTCGTTGTATAGAAATTTTTATTATATTTTGTTAGTGGTTAGAAGATATGATGTCATATTTTTGGGTATGTATTAATTATTACAATATTATGTTTTAAATTTAAAGTCAACGTGTTTTAATTAGAGAGAAAAAAATTATTGATTGGAAGATATGATATTTTAGATATTTATAAAAGGTAATATCATCAATTATAAGTAAACATCTTTTAATTGAAAAAGGCAATAAGCTAATTATCATTAATTATATTATTAATAAAAAATGAAGGATAATAGTAGACGTTTAGATTTGGGTTGATCCAATTTGATCGCTCCAAATGCTGATTAGAGAGAAAAAAATTATTGATTGGAAGATATGATATTTTAGGTATTTATAAAAGGTAATATCATATAAGTTATAAGTAAACATCTTTTAATTGAAAAAGGCAATCGGCTAATTATCATTAATTATATTATTAATAAAAAAATGAAAGATAATAGTAGAGTTTTAGATTTGGGTCAATCCAATTGGGTCGATCTAAATGTTGTGTAATGATAAAAAAAAAATAGTATAGATTTAGATTTTGGTCGATCCAATCTAAATTGGGTCGCTCCAAATGATGTGTAATGACAAAAAGGGACATCAAAGAAATAAAGAAGATTAAAAAAGTAAAGGATAAAAGCAGTAATTTTCCTATGTAATGACAAAAAAGGGCATCAAAGAAATAAAGAATATTAATAAAATGAAGGATAAAAGCAGTAATTTTCAAAATATAGTAGAGGTTTAGATTTGGGTCAATCCAATTGGGTCGATCCAAATGTTGTGTAATGATAAAAAAAATAGTATAGATTTAGATTTGGGTCGATCCAATCTAAATTGGGTCGCTCCAAATGATGTGTAATGACAAAAAAGAACATCAAAGAAATAAAGAAGATTAAAAAAGTAAAGGATAAAAGCAGTAATTTTCCTGTGTAATGACAAAAAAGGGCATCAAAGAAATAAAGAATATTAAAAAAATGAAGGATAAAAGCAGTAATTTTCAAAATGCAATACTAGCAGACATTAAGAATATATTGATATTGATATTGATATTGATATTGATTGTATTTTATTATTAGTAGAACTATCTTCAAATAATAACAAGGGTATTTTGAAAATCAAAACGAATTATAAGTATAATTCATAAATCGAATAGAATTTTCAATGTAAAAAAGCGCCAATTTCTTTTCTTATTTGTTTCTGAGTAGGTTTAATCGGAAAATAATTGTTAAACTATCACTAAATTAAAGATTTTTTTTGTTAATTTCACGTGGGTTGTGAAATCTTTCAAATCAAATTTTAATAATTCAAGGTAGAGTACAAATATTAAATCGAAAGTGTAAAATCTTATGTATTATCAACTTTTTAACAATAATTTTATATGTAAATTAATAACATATAAAATTAAAAAAAGTAAAATTATTTTAAAATTTAAAAAAAGAACCGTGCATTGCACGGGTTATAAGCTAGTTTTAATAATAAGTGTAAGAGAGATTTTGTCCGAAATTTTGATAATCGGTAGTCTATCCCTCCGTATGACAAAGATCTTAAAATAAATAGATGAAAACAGTTGGATCTAGCATAAAAAAATGTTTTATATATTTTAATATGTTATAAACTAAAAAGTACTCCGTATATATATTTATATAAGATAGATTTTGTCCAAAATTTTGATAATCGTCTATTCCTCCGGACGACAAAAATCTTAAAATAAATAGATGAAAATTGTTGGATTTAGCATAAAAAATGTTTATATTTTAATATGTTATAAAATAAAAAGTATATTTATATTGAAATACGAAAATGTATATGTCAATGATTTAAATCATATACAATTAGTTTTTCTACAATTGATAGCATTATCAGTGTAGAACTTCTACATAGATTAGGATTAATGTAAAAATTCGTAATTATATTTTCTCTTGATATTCTGAGTGTTTCTATTTGAATAATAATTATTAAAGCATCAATAAATTAAAGATAATTTTATGAGGTTCGCATGGATTGTAAAATCATTCAAATCTGATTTCTAGATCTCAAGATAGAGGCCAAATAGTAAATATGAATTTTTTTAATACTAATAAATAAAAAATAAAATTCAATTCTAATACAACTTTTTTTTAATTATATCATTTTTAGAATATATTTTCTTTTTAAAATTCAATTACAATACAACCTTTTTTAATTATATCCTTTTTAGATTATAATTTTCTTTTAAAATTCACTTATAATACAACATTTTCTAATTATATCCATTTTAGATTATAATTTCTTTTTCATGTGATCTAATCTTGATCGTCTAGTTTCAATCCAACGGATCATATAATTTTGGTAGTACAGCGACCAGACCAAAAATTTGGATAAGATCCCTCTTATAAAGATATTTTTAAATTAAATTTAGTTATAATGATGAAGAAAAAAAAATCAATGAAGAAAGAGTATTATAGTAAATTAACAAAGTGAAAATTATAAATAAATATATAAGGATATAATTTATAAAAATAAAATTCAATTCTAATACAATTTTTTTTAATTATATCCTTTTTAGAATATAATTTTCTTTTTAAAATTCAATTACAATACAACCTTTTTTAATTATATCCTTTTTAGATTATAATTTTCTTTTAAAATTCACTTCTAATACAACATTTTCTAATTATATCCATTTTAGATTATAATTTCTTTTTTATGTGATCTAATCTTGATCGTCTAGTTTCAATCCAACGGATCATATAATTTTGGTAGTACTGCGACAGACCAAAAATTTGGATAAGATTCCTCTTATAAAGATATTTTTAAATTAAATTTAGTTCTAATGATGAAGAAAAAAAATCAATGAAGAAAGAGTATTATAGTAAATTAACAAAGTGAAAATTATAAATAAATATATAAGGATATAATTTATAATCCAACGGATGACTTTTAATCCGACGGATCATATATTTTTGGTAGTACAATGACGACAAAAAATTTGGATAAGATCTCCCTTATGTTTATTATATATAAGGTATTAATTATGACAGATACATGTGGGGAATTTGTATAATAACAAGGTTATAAATTATATTCTTATTATTATATTCTTATTATATCCTTATTAATACATTATATATAATAAGCATAAGTGAGATCTTATCCAAATTTTTGGTCGTCGTCATTAATGTATTACCAAAAGCATATGATTCGTTGGATTAAAAAATTGGATTAAAAGTCATCCGTTAGATTATAAATTATATCCATATATATTTATTTATAATTTTCACTTTGTTAATTTACTATAATACCCTTTCTTCATCGATTTGTTTTTTTTCTTCATCATTAGAACTAAATTTAATTTAAAAATATCTTTATAAGAGGGATCTTATCCAAATTTGTGGATTTTTGGTCTGGTCGATGTACTGCCAAAATTATATGATCCGTTGGATTGAAACTAGACGATCAAGATTAGATCACATAGAAAAGAAATTATAATCTAAAAATGATATAATTAGAAAAGTTTGTATTAGAAGTGAATTTTAAAAGAAAATTATAATCTAAAAAGGTATAATTAAAAAAGGTTGTATTATAATTGAATTTTAAAAATAAAATTACATTCTAAAAAGGATATAATTAAAAAAGTTGTATTAGAATTGAATTTTATTTTTTATTTATTAGTATTAAAAAATTTCATATTTACTATTTGGCCTCTATCTTGAGATCTAGAAATCAGATTTGAATGATTTTACAATCCATGCGAACCTCATAAAATTATCTTTAATTTAGTGATGCTTTAATAATTATTATTCAAATAGAAACACTCAGAATATCAAGAGAAAATATAATTACGAATTTTTACATTAATCATAATCTATGTGGAAGTTCTACATTGATAATGCTATCAATTGTAGAGAACCTAATTGTATATGATTTAAATCATTGGCATATACATTTTCGTTTTTCAATATAAATATACTTTTTATTTTATAACATATTAAAATATAAAACATTTTTTATGCTAAATTCAACGATTTTCATCTATTTATTTTAAGATCTTTGTCGTACGAGAAATTGTCCAAAATACCCTATATAAACTTTGAAGGGCCCAAATTACAGTTTTTGAAAAATATGGCCTTTTATGCCCACCGAAGTCGCGCTAGGTCAGTTCACTCCGTAGAACTACAGGATCATCGTCGGGGAATCGAGGCCGGCTGTTCGGCGGCGACGGAAGCGACAACTCATTCTCCTCTTCATTCGCTCCTTCTGCTCTTCTCGGCCCTTCTCTTCGAGTTCACTCCGCTTTTGCAGGTCCAAACACTAGCGCTCTCTCTCTCTCTCTCTTTCTTCCCCCCCTCTCTCTCAATACACCCATATTTATGCTTAATTCATGTTAATCGCAGTGTCATGTAGTTTAATTATGCTTAATTTGGTGAGTTTTGAGTTTGTTTGTGGCTGTATTGGATGTGATTTGTTTTTTTTGTTTGTTTGCGTAATTTAAGGTGGTTGGAGGGCCGGGGTAGTGGAATGTGGAGTTTGAGAGAGCTGAGCCGTCGAGAAGTGTTTTCGTGTTTTGGGGATTTGTTTAGTGTATATTTTTCGGTTAAGTGTATGTTTATGGAGGTTTTATGGATGATTGAAAAGGAATTAACTTATTACGTATGGAATTTCAAAAATGTAGTTCCTGTTTTTATTTGTTTGTTTATTTTAAGCTGGTTGGATGGTTACGTGGTAGTGGAATGTGTTTGAAGATTTGTTTACCATAGATTATTCTATTGAGCGTATATTTACGGAGGAGGTATAGATTATGTAGTAAAGATTCGTATAGATTCGAAGAGATACCCCACATCATTATATAAAGTGTCCTGATATCCGTGCATTTTTCACGTTGTAGAATGCTCCAACATCAGATACTAAATTAGCAAGTAACTTGCTCGCCAAATCAACTTTGTGGTATCACAGATAATGCAGCATACTTTGTGTTTGTGAGGTGTTACTGTGTGCTTTGGTTGGGATGAATGGGGATTTGATGAGTCGGTATATTAAATTTGCATAGTAAAGGCATCTTACTATATCATTTTTGCATCTATCTTGCTTTTTAAGTTCTGAATTACCACTTCTATTTCTTTTATGTTGTTAAAGTTCAACTGTAGGTGCTTAAAAAGTTTCCTCATCTTCGAGAGTATAAAGCTTATAAGGTCCCTCTTGCTTTTGTTGTTGAAGATCTACTCAAATGCCAATTATTCGTTGCCATATCCAGTTGTAAGGTTTTTCTTTTCTTCAGTTGCATTTACAAAAGGAGGGGTATTTATGAACCTTATGATACTGATTAGTGTTCTACTCCCTCCTTTAAGTTTATTACCTATCTATAGAAGAAATTACAGTTAAACCTCTTTAAAGTAATACACTTGGGACCGGGAAAAAATATTACTTTATCGAGAGTAAAAATACACTGTCTCCATTATGTTGGGACCGGAAAAAAATATTACTATAGTCAGGTTATTACTTTATCGATTATTACTTCATCGAGGTTCAACTATAGTATTTAACTGTACTCCCTATCTATACTGTATGAGTTATTTCTATATCATTTCATGTCATCCTTTTCCTTGCCCTCATTTATTTGGCAACTTTTTATTTATGTGCCCTATATGATTTGTAAGAAAACATTACAAATAGAAAATGTAAGCTAAAATACAAATAGTAATATTTGTAATATTATGTAGTTTGATATGTCTTGAAATCGCTGACAAACACACTAAGAAACTGTCACAAACATGTTGGGATAGATTTAGTATGTCAACAGTCGTAGTATGTCATGGCATATATATTCTTATGCCTTCAGGACATGTGTCTCTCACATACCATTACACACTACCTTTGGATTTTTAGGGATTTAGTTGATTTCTTTATAATTTGGGCACTATGGTTACCAGTTACATATTTTTGAGTTATTGAAGGGTAACTGATAAGTGGATTTATATCCACTTGGAACATTCTATAATCGGCTTAAATTGATTGTCTTGGGCTCAAGTTTCTTGTAGTTTTGATGTGTTTTGTTTAGTTGTGCAGATTTACAAGGATGTTGATTATGGTGGATGTTTTTGTCGTTTTTGGAGATTTAATTTATTAAAATTCGGATTTATTGGGCTGCACGCGTGAGATTCACTGTTTGGGCCATATCTTGAGTTCTATAAGTCTGTTTTCAGCCCGTAAGCAGTCCACGCGAAGATAACGAGATTTTCTATCATTCTAAGGTGGTCAAGAAGCCCAATTACGTCTGGAACGGCTCTGTAAAATAGAAGAAAAGTCAGCTACGAATTTCCCTTAAAAAACAGAATCAGTTTAGGAAACGTATCTTGCAGAAATTCTATTATATTTCTGTTTTGGTATTTTCTTGCTGGGCAAGGTGTCTAGAGCCTATATAAACACATCCAACCCTTGTAAATTAGAGAATTAAGATTATCATCATTAGGAGTAGAACTATTACATATCAATTACTTAGATTTATTTGTATATTTTCATACTTTATTTTTATCATGGTTTCATCAGATCCCATGATGACGAGAGGTTCGATTATGAACTAATCGTTGTCATGGGATTCTAACGGATTTATTTATGGAGCTTTAGTATCTTGATGCTTTACAGATCTGTGTGTGATGTATATATGATATCCTCGTATGGTTATGCTTACTTGATAGATGCGTCATGAACATCTAATTTGTTAATCTCTTGTGAAGCGAGAGTGGATCTTGAGATTTAGAACTTGCCATGCTAGCATAGGATAGGTTGATGTTTTAACATCATGATTTGTGGCATGATTAGAGATAATATGCTACCATATGTGATCTAAGTGGATAACTTGTGCTTCAACCGTTATGTTTTCAAATTCTATAGAGATATAGGGTCTAAGCATAATTGGTGTCTATTCATCTTCTATCTCTTTTGTGGATGTATGTTTAGTTTGGTATACGTATACTGAGAAGTAGCGTGTACTTGTTTCGTGTTATCCGATCAGATATCATAACCATTGCATATAGTGATTAAAGGCGTCAGATCTAAGCGAAGTATTTAATGAAGTTAGGATTCCATGGTTTTTCTTGCAGACGTAATTAGATTTTAATTCTTGTTAGTTAGTTAATTCGTAGTTTTGTTAATTTGTTTTTTAGTTAATTTAGATAGTAAATCCCATATTTGTTATTTGTCTTAGCAGTGCATAATAACCATACACTGTTGCATAGGTGCGTTTACTGAATTAAAACCATAACCAGATCTCTGTGGGAACGAACTCGACTTATATCTGTATTACTTGTGATCACGTACGCTTGCGTGATTTAGTGTAAACAAGTTTTTGGCGCCGCTGCCGGGGATCATCGGTGTTTTTATTTTTGGTTTATGTGCTTGTCAATAGTGGTCGTTAGAATTCACTGACTCAGATTTCTTTTTCTCATCTATCTTGTTTAGTTCGTTGGTGTTTCAGGTACTTGTCAGAGAAAGATGGATTTTTACTATGGAGTTCAGCAGGTGGCTAGTGTTTGCGAGCTATGTGCGGGCGCACATGAGACGTATCAGTGCTGGAGCAACCAAGGTGGTATTCAACAGCCTCAGCCATGTGAGCAGTATTTGGGCGTTCATGATCCATCGCAATATTGTTACTACGGAGGAGTTGATCCATATGTCAGTTATGAGGAACAACCATATTTTCAATACCATCCTCAACAGTACCAGCAAGATGTTCCAGATATGTCATATTACTATGGAAGTGAAGAGTTTCAACATCAGCAACCTACTCCTACTTTTCAGTCAGATGAGGTTAATGTTAGGGATGAGGTTATGATGTTTGTAAAGAGTAGTGAGGAGTCTCTTAAATCTTTGGAGATTCTAGTTGCTCAAGCTGTGAGAGCCTTGGAACAAGAAAAACAACAATTCATACAAGAGGCAATTCCAGAAAATAACGGTGACTTGGAGCAAGGTACTGCATGCTTAATTGAAGAAGACAAATTCCAAGAGGAGGAGAGTGTTCATAAGCCATGTGAGGAATTTGATCAAGCTAGTGAGGTGGATGATTTGGAAAGGGCACTATTTGAGACAGACACTGATGAGCTACGCAAATTTCAAGAATTGTTATGTGCGAATCAAGAAGACACTGTTGGGCTACAGAAATTTCAAGAATGGGTATGTGCGAACCAAGAGGCTGATGAACATGAGAAAGATGCAGGTCTTCTACTTGTCTCAGAATTTAAAGATGGAGGTAGCGCATTAGAGCCAATGGAGGAAGTTCTCGTTGAGGAACCAAAGGCTTCAGCAATTTACATTTACCCTCCTCCATTATATTCAAGCGAAGCCCGTGTGTTGTTCTACAAATTGACAGATTTTGGGTCAACAGATGAAGGCATTGGAATAGGACATATTTGTTACACGAATAGGCCAAGCGAGGAGAAAGAGCAGAAAGTGTGCCGCCGAGATGATGATGAAGTATTGCGAAGAGAGGACCAGGCGAACTATTATCATCCTTAGTGGAGACTTGGAAGTAACGTCAAGCTATTGACGTTAAAGAAGCGCTTCGTGGGAGGCAACCCATGCCATTATTGTAGGAAAAAAAAAACTTTGAGTGTTGTATGAAAAGAAAAAAAAAAGAATGAGTGTAGTGAAAAAAAAAAAAAAAAGTGAACAGTATTTTTCGGGGCAATCTGCGCCCCTATAACGCAGGTTGCGCCTGCGTTACTGCTTTCGGGGCAGGTTGCGCTCCTGTAACGCAGGTTGCGCCTGCGTTACCTGACAGGTTTTTCCCCTAACACGCATTCTGCTCATGCGTGTCCGCCCAGTTCCGCCCAGATGACCTGTAACGCAGCTACGGAATGCGTGACACTCCTTTTCTGCCCAGATTTTTTCCGAAAATTAATGTTTTTGCCTACAATTTTTTCCCCAAATTCAATCCTAACTCAAATTTCTTCAATTCTAAATCCCTACATCTATCCTACATCAAATCCTAACCTCTCCAAATCTCTCCTACACTCTAAATTTTTAAATCTCATCTATCCATCATCTTATATATATATCCACCTAGACATACAAATCCAATTCCTCTTCTATTTTATTTAAATCTCCAAAAATTCAATTCTAAAGAGGAATTAATTGCAAGTTCACCTCTCCAATTCGTAGTGGGTTTATTTCTTCTCTCAAATTTTATTTTGATTACGAATTTGTGTTCTTGAAAAATTGGGATTTTGTATTATTCTTGGTATTTGCCTATTTTTGGTGTGTTATTGCTTGGTAATTTTTGGTGGAGCTTCTTTTGAGTTGGGAATTGATTCTTTTGGCTCGTAAGCATGGGAGAGATAGTGCTAATGTTGGGGAATTTTCGTTTTCGACGGCGAATGTTAAATTTAATCGATTGTTTTGAGGCCAATTGCTAAGGAAAGGGGATTTTTGCGAGAAAAAAAATTGTTGGGTATGCTTCGGCGCATTGCAGGTATGTTTTCTACTTTCCCTTGTATTACTTTCCATTCAATGAGGGCATTGAATATTTTAAGTTTGTTGGGGGTAATTTGGGGGATTAGTAGTTGTATATATATTGTTGTATTTTGTGTTCATATAGGATATCATGTTTGCATAGTAGTGATAATTCATGCATGATTGTTATGTTCGTATTATCTACGTGTGTTCATATAGGACATTTTGTTTTATTTTCGTATACCATGTGAGTTTTCATTTAGTTGCATTTTCATGGCATGCATATTTCATGATTCCTTAGGACGAGCTGATTCTGATTGATAGGTGGATGTTGATTTGGGTGTGATGATGATGAGTAGAGAGCTGATTTATAGTTTCTATGAAATTGACTTGCATGTTACGGGAACAAAATTTATTACACAGTCTCATTGGGGTGCTTTTGGGCTAGGTTAGGGTCATGCCTGTGGGATGTTTTGAGATTTAATCACTTGTTTATATTTAGAATTTTCGTTATTCCCTTTATAGCGTAGGAACATTAAAGTCTAAGTTTGGGGGAAACCAGGAATTTTCATGCTAGTTGTTCATAATTGTTAATAATGGCTAGGCGTCAAATGGCTAGTAGCCGACTCATATTTATATGAGTAGTCTAGGGTTGGAAATGAGAAAGGCTCATTCCAGATTGCAGAAAAAAAAAGAAAAAAAAAAGAGAAAAAAAAAAGAGTCAATAAGTTATTTGTTCATATGCAAAATTAACCAGAGTGAGCTCTTTAATACTCGAGTAATTAAGTCTGAGGGGACTTAGTCCTAGTAACCTAAAGCCCTTGTGGTTTGGGATTGCTGACCTAACACTCGCTACATGGGTATTATTGTATAAGCCTTTTGGGGTCTCATTCATTGCACGGTTAAATAAGCATGCGTATTGTATATTCTATTATGTGTCATAATAATAAAGCATGAGTTTCTGTCTACCTTGGATAAGGGTGGAGGTGTTCCTAGGTTATGGAGTGTCTACAGTCTATTCTGATTATAAACCTGTGATTGTCTTGACGGAAAGCATGTATGATTTTTGACCTAGTTTTGGGAGTATTTCTGATGAGCATCGCACACACGCACGTTTCTGTTCATGTATTTGTTAGTATACGGGGATTTAGTCGAGCTCTGCTTGGATTTGTTACGTTCATTGAGATATTTGCTTGTTAGTTGGTTTTGGTGAGTTTGAAGGGGATCTTGCATTTTCATAGTAGTTGCATTCATGCATTGCATTGCATTAGGTTAAATGGATTTTGTGGGTACATTCGCTATAGGCCCTCACGAGACCTTACTCGTCCACTAGGGCTGCCTAGGGGTTTAAAGGGCTTGTTGCATATGCCAAATGCAACCGTGATCACCTACGGAAGTGGTACTAGTTTGTTAGTTAGTTGTAATTGTTTATGCTTGAGGACAAGCATCGGTTTAAGTTTGGGGGTGTGATAAGTGGATTTATATCCACTTGGAACATTCTATAATCGGCTTAAATTGATTGTCTTGGGCTCAAGTTTCTTGTAGTTTTGATGTGTTTTGTTTAGTTGTGCAGATTTACAAGGATGTTGATTATGGTGGATGTTTTTGTCGTTTTTGGAGATTTAATTTATTAAAATTCGGATTTATTGGGCTGCACGCGTGAGATTCACTGTTTGGGCCATATCTTGAGTTCTATAAGTCTGTTTTCAGCCCGTAAGCAGTCCACGCGAAGATAACGAGATTTTCTATCATTCTAAGGTGGTCCAGAAGCCCAATTACGTCTGGAACGGCTCTGGAAAACAGAAGAAAAGTCAGCTACGAATTTCCCTAAAAAACAGAATCAGTTTAGGAAACGTATCTTGCAGAAATTCTATTATAATTCTGTTTTGGTATTTTCTTGCTGGGCAAGGTGTCTAGAGCCTATATAAACACATCCAACCCTTGTAAATTAGAGAATTAAGATTATCATCATTAGGAGTAGAACTATTACATATCAATTACTTAGATTTATTTGTATATTTTCATACTTTGTTTTTATCATGGTTTCATCAGATCCCATGATGACGAGAGGTTCGATTATGAACTAATCGTTGTCATGGGATTCTAACGGATTTATTTATGGAGCTTTAGTATCTTGATGCTTTACAGATCTGTGTGTGATGTATATCTGATATCCTCGTATGGTTATGCTTACTTGATAGATGCGTCATGAACATCTAATTTGTTAATCTCTTGTGAAGCGAGAGTGGATCTTGAGATTTAGAACTTGCCATGCTAGCATAGGATAGGTTGATGTTTTAACATCATGATTTGTGGCATGATTAGAGATAATATGCTACCCTATGTGATCTAAATGGATAACTTGTGCTTCAACCGTTATGTTTTCAAATTCTATAGAGATATAGGGTCTAAGCATAATTGGTGTCTATTCATCTTCTATCTCTTTTGTGGATGTATGTTTAGTTTGGTATACGTATACTGAGAAGTAGCGTGTACTTGTTTCGTGTTATCCGATCAGATATCATAACCATTGCATATAGTGAAGTATTTAATGAAGTTAGGATTCCATGGTTTTTCTTGCAGACGTAATTAGATTTTAATTCTTGTTAGTTAGTTAATTCGTAGTTTTGTTAATTTGTTTTTTAGTTAATTTAGATAGTAAATCCCATATTTGTTATTTGTCTTAGCAGTGCATAATAACCATACACTGTTGCATAGGTGCGTTTACTGAATTAAAACCATAACCAGATCTCTGTGGGAACGAACTCGACTTATATCTGTATTACTTGTGACCACGTACGCTTGCGTGATTTAGTGTAAACAGTAACTGTCCCTGGTTGTCACCATAATGTAATCTGTCATTGGTCATTTCAGGATTCAGTCATTGAAATTCTAGACACTCTATACCATGACCGAGACTACGCAAGGTTTTTTTTTCCTAGAAACTATTGCAAGAGTTCCTTATTTTGGTGAGTTTTCCCGAATTTTCTGTTTTAGGTTCTGTCTTTATAATTTATGATATATATGTTCTCTCTTTAGTAGTCTATTTAAATAGTTAGATAAGTTATAATTATGGCATATTCATATTGCAGCCAAAAAAATTGTGGTTTATATATATTAGAATGTTGTAATCGACTTTCTTAGTGTGGACGTGTAATCTAATAACAATTTCTTATGGCAGTCTTTATGTCTGTTTTACACATGTATGAGAGTTTTGGTTGGTGGAGAAGGGCAGATTATCTGAAAGTCCATGTTGCTGAGAGCTAGAATGAAATACAACATCTGCTCACATCCATTTTGTGCAACAGGAAAATAGATTTATTTTAATTTTGAATCATACTGTAAGTTATGCAGATAAACTATATAGATCAATTATCTTACTGTAATTTTGTTTTGCAGCTGCATGAATATTACTCGGAGGCTCAGTAAGACAATTATGGCGCGGTGGTGAAGAAAGTGCCTCATATGGCCAGCAACATGGGCAGTCTCAAGGATTTTTCCAGCCTGGACTGCAATGGCTAATCGCAGATAAAAAATTAACAGGAAAATAAAACTAGCGTCCTAGCCATGCAATTTCTGTTATATTCATCTTTTAATTATGCTAGGACCTCAAGAGATTAGACTATAGAATAGCATTGATTGTTAATTATCAGCCTAGATGACTTATATTGTGTTTATCACATGCATTTACACTAGAGGAAAACCCATCCTCATTGTATCAAGTGCATTAGCACTCTAAATAATAATGTTATCATTCTTACTACGAAACTGTGTCAATACAATATTCTACACATTTATATTCCCTACAAGACTTTGTCCAAAATGTGCTTGTAACATAAGCTATACAATATACCATTGATTAATCCAAGCGGTTGTATTACTGATGTGAGATGAGTAACTCTAATGAACCTTAAGGTATTAGTGAAAGCTACTAAATGAATGTTATACTTTTCTTATTGATAAGCCGATTTCTGGGGATCCTTCCCCCAACTCACACACACACATGCTGCAATTGAGGCTTAAACCTTCAAACTCTTGCTATCAAAGAGAGGAAAAGAGGGATACTGAAGTCTGAAGTAGGATAGTAATTTATGAAAAACAGTGATAAAAATGGTAGTATGGATTAAAAGAAAAAAAATCTCCTGGCCATAAGGTGATTCATGGACAGAAAAACCATTATCCCCAGGATTTTCAACCATTGTTTCCCATATCAAACCATATTCTAATTAAATGTGCGTTCTCAAATCATGTTATATGACAACCTATAAGTACTAAAAATTATTAGTAGAAGCGAGTGGAACTTATACTTGTAGCAAACACAAGGCAATACAGTTGGGTTGAACTGAACAAGGGGCACTACAGAGTGATCCTTAGGATGATAGTAATGTCATATCAAATGTTACACACAAACTACCTTTTCTTAAAAGGAACAAAGTGGCCACACCAAATGCTATAAACATTATTACAGAAGTATATATTGATGTGAAAGTAACATTAACAAACATGAGCGGTACAAGATAAGAAAAAGTTAGGGAAGGTGAAGGTGGATGTGGTGTAAACATGTGAACATATAAGAGTTCTGTAATTACATAACTAACCAAATGAATTTTGTGCACCATTACATCTTATATTGTTTCTGAACAAAAACAAAATTTTACAGATAAAAAGAAAATAAAGTATAAAACTTAATTTGCTTGACCCCAATCGAAATGTCTATATATGTCCCAAACAATCTGACACAGGTTGTTTCTTCCCACACTGCTAGACAGATACTTACACTTCCAATCATGAAGGATCTTCTGTTGTTCTTACCACCTCTAGCCCTATCAAGAATAAGCACCAATTATTAGTCATTATACAATAATAATAATGCATAAAAAACATAAAATTGGACGAGGAAACATTTACAACAGATATTATGTAGTCCAATGCAGTCCCAAAAAATTAAGGATCAGAAAATATAACATACCAATGCAATTAATCTAAGGAGCACCAGAAGAAGTTCCTTTGCCTTTTCCTAAAGCTTTATAATCCATCTCATTCTTGTATAGTGAATCATTCACTGAAATTAGCAATGTATAGGGGGATAATAGGTTCGCTGAAATTTAAATAGATTCATATGACAGGGGGATCATAGAGATTTGACATAGTGGTGGCATTTACAAACTCACCTCGTCTTTTAGTTGCAAAATAGTATCAGTTACGCAACAAATTTCTTCTATAGACAAATCTTTATGATCCATGTGATAAATATCTTCCTGAATCTCTTCCTACAAAATTATGCAGAAATTCATAGAGAGTCATATAAGTTCGTACGGATTCGTTCAGAATCTAGCACATGGTAGCAGAGATTCATAAAAATTATGGTTTAAATTTAAGCAAGCCGTTAAAAATTTCCTACACTAATCTCTTAAAGATTCATAGAGATTCTAGCATAAGGTAGTACAAATTCGTATAGATTCGTGTAGTTTCGTATAGATTCATACAGATTTGTATTAACTTTATTTCTAAATTAAGTACTCTAGTAAACATTTGTATAGATTAGAAGAGATTCGTGTAGATTCGTATAGATTCGTATACAGACTATGCATCCTTATGATGCATATAGGTTAAGCAAATTTAAATAGTTAAATAACAGATAAGGTCACACGTAGTGGTAATACGTATTCTGCAGAAATTCGTAGATTTTCATATAAGTTCGGACAGATTCGTATAGAATCTAGCACATGGTAGTAGAGATTCATAAAAATTATGGTTTAAATTTAGGCAAGACGTTAAAAATTTGCTACACTAATCTCTTAAAGATTCTTAGAGATTCTAGCACAAGGTAGTATAGATTCTAATTTTATTTCCAAATTAAGTAGTAAACATTCATATAGATTCAAAGAGATTCGTGTAGATTCTTAAAGATTCGTGAAAACAATGGTTAAAATATAGAACTATAAATAAGAATCTTATATTCTTTTTACTGAATATAGTTCTCTGGAATTGAATATTTTTGCACATCTCAGTGCTAATTTGACATAAATGAAGCTAAATCACCGCTGTATGGTTTGCAATTAGGCTGGTGCTAATTAAAAATTTGCTACACTAATTCTTAAAGATTCATAGAGATTCTAGCACAAAGTAGTATAGATTCGTGTTGTTTCGTGTAGATTCGTATAGATTCGTATAGATTCGTGTAGATTCGTATAACCCAGAAGCATCTATCTTACATTTTGGTTGTACTGCCCTATATATCTAAGACCCTTATCTATCAAGCCCCCAGGCCGAAGATACAGAGCAAACCTTCTATGCTTTTGGCAACCTTGTAATAGAGCTCTAACACTATATTCAAGCGGTAGATCTGTTATAGTTTCCTCTTGATCAAGCAAGACCAATTGAAAATCACAAAGGTTTTTCAGGTGAATCACTTGCAAATTCTAGCACAAGGTAGTAAGATAAGTTTGAAGCACCCTTCAAGAAAACAACTAAACCACTTTCCAATTTCAATCATTCAAACTATGTTAGATTGGTCAAGCTCATTCTCTAAAGAACATCTATCTCTAGAAAATCTGGCTAGCCTCGAAACGAAGTTGTGATGAATAAACTAACATTTTGAGTCTAATTTCAAAGCAATTTCAATTTAATTGTTGTGGAAAAGTTTGCAATAAGGAGCCGAGAAGATTTTTGGTCAGGGTATATGTTAATATACTTTCTTTATTAGATTGTTGTTATAATCGTTACTCTTTGCTATGTTCATTCTCAGAATTCACAATTCCTAATTTCTTATAAGCTGTAGTCATGTTTTTTTTTGGGAGAAAGGAATGTTGCATGAGGTAAGGTTGTATGCATACACTCGTAACTTTAATGAATTATCAAGGTGAACGTTGGCATGCTGATTACAATGTTGAACTCAAGATAAGTACAGCACATAACTGTAAAGAGAACAAACTACATACTGCGTAGAAGGCCTCGAAGATTTTTGGTGGATTATTGAATATTGCCAGGCCCAGCCTTTCTGGGTAACAGTTCTGTAATATGTGAGCCACGTCCTTAGTAATCTTCAATGATAATTTGGACTTGGTATAGCCTTGAAAATCAACAAGCCACACCATCTGCTCCTGACCTGGTTCCACACTTTGTATGGTTTTCTCTATACAGTAAACCAAGTACTTGATTTTTCCTTCATTTGAAGTGGAATTCTGTCAAATTTTATTTATTGTAAAAACATGTAAAGAAAAGCATGCACACAAAACTGAACACGTTTCTTGGTAAAAAAATTATATAGTTTGAGTGACAGTTTTATCTAACTCATAACCTGGTCTCATGACGACAACGGGCCTCCCATGCTTGTCAAAGTAGTCATCTCTGTAAACTTTTCCTGTCTCAGCTTCATGAGCAATGTCTTCCTGCATAGTAGTAAAGATTAAAAAACATACTAAAACTATCTACCAAGCATACAACTAAGTAACTAACAGTTGAGTCAAAAAAAAAAGAAAAAAAGTAACCAACAGTACAGAAATTTCAATTAAAATAATGAAATTTGTCCATTGTTTAGTAATGAGAATGTTTGACACATAGCCGTCAATAGGTGATCCATTTCCAGGTGTGTTTTATTTGGAATCTGATAGCAAAATTGTAGACGTATAAATAGACAATTGTTTTCTCACAGTAAGAAAATTAATAATCATGCACATTTCAAACCAGAACCATGGGCCTCTTATTACAAAGAGGAGATGTATCTCCTTAGAACAAGACACGAAATAACTTGACGAAATTATAATAGCAATCAGAGGCCTATGAGGCTTAAGGAAGATAGAATGCAGATGCTGCTTGACATACATATCTAAGCAATTTAGGACTCCGAAGCAAAAACTAATATATTCTACCTTACGAATCTATGCAAATCTACATGAATCTCTTCGAATCTATACGAACGTTTACTCGACTATACACATAACAAATAACAAACTACACTTTTTTCAATGAGGTACTCGACTGAAACCAATCCCTCGAGCTGACAGACGACGGTCTTAACAATATGAAATCTAAAGCTTCCTAAATCACACATCTGAGCGGAAATACACAGTGCACAAAACAAATAACAACTTGCACTATTTTCAGCAAGACTGAATAACGATTATTTTTTGATTTGACATTTTTAATAATACTCGTTCTCTCGATTTCCTACATTCTAATTCCACAAGTATACCGAAAAATTCAATCGGAATCACTTCATACGTGTTTCTTAAATTAAGTAGTAAACATTCGTATAGATTCGTATAAAATTATGCAATAGCTTAAGTTAAAAATCATAGATTTAAGATTCGTATAGATTTATAGAGATTCGTATAGATTCATAGAGATTCTTTAGATTCATAAACATATATCCGCAACAACTACCAACATTTTAACCTAATTAATAACTAAAACTAACCTAACCGCACAAACCAAATGAATTCTGACCTAATTATCACACACCAAAACTTATGCAAAACAAATCAACCTCGAAATCACATAAAATATATATATGTATGCATATGAACACATATATACATATGAATTTACGAAATTGAACAATTATTCTATATATATAATCAATCAATAAACGAGAGAGAGAGAGAGAGAGAGAGAGAGAGAGAACGAGAGAGAGAGAGAGAGAGAACGAGAGGGAGAATACATACTTAATTGCATTTTTGAGAATACACAGACATTCAATCTTTCCCCAATATAATATTCGGAGTGTAAATGAGAGCATACATATATGAATCTAGTGTGTACATATTTTAAAGTATACTCGGCGGGGAGGTATTTAGGGCCATACTTTCAGAAACAGGTATTTTGGGCCAACTGATAATAAAAATAGGTAAATGAGGCCTTCATCCTAATTTTGGTGGTCCAGCTATTCAAAATGTTAACTGGCAGGACCTAGAAATTGCCAGCCTTAAAAAATTCAAATTTTTGTGTCATAACAAATATACAAATCATTTTTATGTAATTTTTTATTTGAGAAAAAATTTATTCTAATAACTTTACTAGCAAAATTATCACAAGTCATTCATATAACCAAAATTATGCTCCTAAAATTTAATTTTTTTTACCATGGCCACGTTAGAGAATACTAGCTTGTAACCAGTGCAAAAGCACGGGTTTAATTTTTTTATTTTACTTATAGTTTAATATATATAATATTATAAATATTACTTTTAATATGTTGGAAGAATTCAAATTTTAGACCTTTGTATATAAAAATATTTTAGTATTAAATATAATTTAATATGTTATTGGTAGTAATCGAACCTTCAATCTTTTTATATGACATAATCTAGTATTAATTTTATATTAAAATGTTATTGGCGGGATTCGAACATTAGATCTCCAAATTTTAGTATTATTGTATATAACAATCATTTTGAGTTGAAGATATAATGATTGTGAATGGGAACAAAATAGGAGGGGTAACCAAATTACTGTATAAATTATGCCCTTGTCTTTTCTTTTCTTTTTTTTTTGATAAAATGCGATAATTCAATACATAAAAGCCATACGGCATCTACAAGAATGATCAGATCGATCAAACACAGAACAGGATGACACGCTCGTCTTCATAATCAAAATGAGACAAATAAGCATATGTCTGAATAAAGTGATATATCTATAGATACTCGCTCCGCTCAATATCTTTTCCATAATCCGTTTGAGCTGATGACCAAAAATGAAGTTCCGCAAAAGCTCTTATCGTTGAATCTCGAACACCTCTCACCAAGAAGAGAAAATCACACCTCTCACGAAGGAGAGAACACCAAAACTCTCACCAAGGAGAGAAATCAAACTAAACTTACAAAGAAAATTAAACTAACAAACAAGCCTTAAAATTACCACACAATTACACCCCAAACTGGATTAAACTTACAAATTTTCTGATCTTGGGAACAAACCCACAAAAACAAGGTAACTCGGACTTCTTTCTAAAAGCAATAACCGGGAAGAACGAGAAACCGAAGCTTCTTGGGATTGAGATATAAGAATTTGTAGGCCAAATCGAAAAAGGTTTTTATTCCTTAGATCCGATGGCTTTAATCCGAAAAAACAAACCAAATCTTTCCTGAAAAGGAAGATTTTTTAGGGAAATCAAAGCTCTATACAAGAAAAACGAAATTAAATAGAGGAATGAGGCTTTCCATCGGTGAAAATCCGGTGGAAGCCCCGCCTGGACAGAGGAAGAAGATGAAAAGGGGAGGCGGCTTAGAGAGAAAAATGGGAGGCGGATTTTAGGTAGGGATGGACATTTCACCCGCCCCGCTCGACCCCGATCCGATCCCCACCCCGTTCGGGTCGGGGATTCGGGGAATCTTTCGGGTTCGGGGCGGGGAGCGGGGAATATTTTAAAAATAATTTGGGGATCGGGGCGGGGTTGGGGATTTGGTGATCCCCGCCCCGATCCCCGATCCCCGGTTTTATTTTTAATATATATATATATTTATATATGTATATAATTAAATTATTATAAGTAAAAATATTTTTGTATATTACAAGTGCTTAAATTTTTTAATTCATTTCACATATTCAAAAGTTTAATAGTAAAATTTAATTTAATTATAGTAATTTAGTACAAATAAAAATTAATTCAAAATATTTTTAAAATGGGTCATTGAATTTAAAATATATATTATATTTCATAATTTAGCAATTTATTATTTTTATGAAATTTGTTAGAAAATGTATTAAATTTATTTTTTTAATAAAAAATCCACGATTCTCCGCAGGGATCCCCGTTCCCCGTTCGGGGCGGGGATCGGGGAGCAAAATATTCCCCGTTCGGGGATCGGGGCGGGTTCGGGGAGCGGGTAGTGATTCGGGGATCGGGGGCGGGGACTGCACTCCCCGACCCCGAAGTGACCCGACGCCCATCCCTAATTTTAGGTTGCTTTCTGAAAGGGTTTATTACTCTATTATTTTTGATAGTGCTCCATTAGCTTTCTAAAAGTACCCCTTGTCTTATTATAGTTGTTGGTCCAGGAAAGTATTGCAGAAGGGGGGTTGAATGCAATACTAATAAATTTCAAAAACTATTTTAACAACTTAAATAGAATTTGTAATTTACTAGTAGAAGAAATGCAAACACAAGTAAAATCAAACACGAGGATTTCACAAAATAAATGTTTTATTTATTTTGCAAAGTTTTGCTACAACCTTGAGAACAAAATAATTCTCAAGCTACAAATACTCAAGAGATTACAGTTGTTGAGTTATTTTTGTTGTATAAATAGAGTGCTCTATTTATAGTGTGATAGTCTACTATACTACCACTATCAGCATGGGTTGTTGAGTTGATGTTATATTCCTTTTGCAGCTCATTCCATGATTTATTCCCATGTGATCATCACAAAGTAACTTTAAGATACTTTCCACATTTGAACTACCCAGATCTAGCCGTATTCAATTTTATCTGCTCTAGACTTTACAGGTTGTTCCATGTGATCTCTCGAGCTTCAGTTATAGACTTTCCAAGCTTGCTGTAAAGGTTGAATATTACAACAAGCCTGCTTCTTTTGAACATGTACTCTGTCGCTTAATTTGACTTAGAAAATTCCTAAATCAAGCTGATTCTATATGACAGTATGTTTGCCACAAAGTTTGCTGTCAATGGATTATGCTTTGGTTGACAGTATGAATTTCCCGCAGATATTACTGTCAAGTATTTTGCTTTGGTTGACAGTATGAATTCCCGCAGAGATTGCTGTCACGAATTGTGCTTTGATTGACATCATGTATTTCCCGCAGAGATTGCTGTCAAGAATTCCAAACTTACTGTCGCAAACTATATATCAAGTTTGAGTTCTTACAACCCAAAGAATTACCATTGTACAATTACATACTCTTTGCCATCCATTAATAGATACCATAATATAAATACATTTGAGGCTCAATTGCTAACAACTAGCCTACCAGTAGTTGCATCCTCAACAAAGGTAGCCAAGACCTTAGCGGTAAACCTCTGACGGTTGACACCTGCTTACGCTGTGTGCGCCTTGCGCAGCCATCTGATCTAGCTGTTGTTGTGATATAAATAAATAAAGCAAGGGTGAGCAATAGCCCACCAGAAATATAATTGAACAGTGATAATATATAACAGTCCAAAATATCTTTTGAAACCATATGCCATGCATTAACGATGTAGTACCAATATAAGGTATGAGATGAAGTTACAAGGTAACTCAAAATATATTTGTTTTGAATAAATATCTGCTATGTAAAAGATAAGCAAGATATTCTCAATTATCATAAAAGAGGAACTTGCAGGAAAATATTGCAATTCCGGTTTCAACACTTTTTCACCTTGCCAACACCAACAGTGTTGCAGAAATTTCACTTTTAGAAGATGAACTAATACGGGAGCATTGACGCGCCAGATGCCCTGACGTTTACGATGATCAGTCGTATGTCATGCATCTCATCAGTCGTTCTCTACATGTAGAAGGTAGCTCCGACGGATTAACTTATCTACCGCCCTCTGGAACTCCTCAGCCAACGGTTGGACTATTGCTGGACCGGCGCCACTCGGCCACTTACGCGTCTCCTAGTTCGAATATCATCCATGACTCTGAAACGTAAAGTTCGTTCCCCTTTTTCCCCAAGTGTAACACTTGTTGATAGGACTCCACAAAGTAGTCGTATCTAATTGGAAAGGAAAATTCACCAATATTTCCCAAGCTGATGCTTGTTAATGGATATAAACTTGTTACATCAATCATACCCCTCGAGCGTTGAGGAGGTAACCAAAAGACTCATATCGATGCTTGAAAGAATCAAGATGTGAGTGACAAGATAGTTTTAGCAAGTATAGGACCGGGCAGTCCAATAAATAACATCGCTCAAGTGAGGTCCCCTTATATACGTTTGGAAGTTGAGCGAGTATTTAAATCTTCTTTAAGATAGATTTAAATGAAATTAAAGTTTTGGGAACCTCCCCTTGATAAAATAGTCATAAAAGACTCCGAAATATTTTACATAATATCTGAAGGTGAAGGATAACCTTTGAATAATATAAATCATTATAAAAAGAATTCAAAAGAATTTTATTAAACATTCCAAGAATATTTATTAATTCAATAATAATTACGGAATACTATTAAATCATAATATTGCTCGTAAGTAATCCTCGAATGAATATATAGAATTATTTATTAAATAAATCTCTTCTTAAATGAATATTTAAAATAATATTCATTGAATAAATAAACTTAAATAAATATTTAATATAATATTTACTGAATAAATCAAACCTTAAATGAATATTTGAAAATAATATTCATTTAATAAATAACATTCCAAATGAATATCCAAATAATATTCATTAAACAAATAATATTCTAAATGAATATCCAAAGTAATATTCATTTAACCAATAATATTCTAAATGAATATCCAAAATAATATTCATTTAACAAATAATATTCTAAATGAATATCCGAATAATGTTCATTTAGTAATCAAAACTTTAAAGGAATATTCGAAGTAATATTCCTTGAGTAAATAGAACTTCCAATGAATATTTTAAAATAACATTCATTAAGTAAATCAAACCTTAAATGAATATTCGAAAGTAATATTCATTAAATAAATCAAGATCAAATGAATATTCCAAATAATAATAAGTAAGCCAAATGAATATTTGGGAATGATATTCGTCAACCAAATAACTCTAATGAATATTCAAAATAATATTCATTAACTAAATAACTCCAATGAATGATCAAAATAATATTAATTAAATAAATGACATTCTAAATGAATATTAAAATAATATTCATTAAATATTCCTTCACTGAGGTAATACTCGAAGAACGTTCCTCGAAAGATTCGTAATCGAATAAAAATCCTCGAAGTAATAAATTTGTCGCTGGAATCCCTCCGGGTTTCCACGACTATTTATATATTACAAAATATCGACTCCCGGTCTATATTTGAAGTATGAATATCATACGCCCTTCGCTAAGGGTCTTAACCAAACAATCCGGCTTATAACTGATATTTCATATATAGTCTATAAGCCGATATCAATTCAGGGAACAAGTAATTCAATATTAACTTGAAAGTAGGCATGCATTCTATGGCATATGTATAAAACAATCATCATATATATTATCACAACAACAGTTCCAAGTTTTGGAAACTTGCCTGAGAATCGAGTGCGGGTAGGGGTAATGTGTCCCGGGTCAGCTCGACGATCTATAAACAATCAGAATATTTAAGATTAACCACTTAACGCTTATTAAAAGGCTAAGTATAAACTCCACTTAAATCGAAACATGTTTTCGAGTTATCTCGTTACGTCTCTTTTAGTGTAACTCTTTTTATCACCGATACGATCCGACATTCGTTCGTTATCAAGACATGTCATCATGCTTATACTTGGTATATACTTACGTCGTATAAGTTCTAAGGTTGGTCATTTACGAATCAAGATTATACCTCGAGTGTTATCGCCCGTTTTCTAAGTTATAACCAAAGTCATACCTTTAAGGCGTTCGTTCGCGTTTAACCTCGATTCAAACATTTTTATAAAATCGGAAAACGATCCATTCGACATGTGGTTTTCTCTCACGCCTTCCTTTTTACCTCTAATATTTAATTAATAAGATTCGCCACTGATTAAACGACATTTAAGGGAATCAATTTCAATTACGAACTTTCGATTACGGTTCCGAACCACTTTTACGAATTTAATCATAACTCCTAAACCGTAAGTCCGTTTCATGCGATCTTTATATCAAAACGAATATTATAACATAATATACCTTGTCATGGCAGAATACGAAGCTAGTCAGTGAGTTATGGCTACTGTCAAATATGATTTCTTAAGGTTAACGAAAATTCGGCATTACGACGGCTATAAATCGAACGTTCTAAAATCATAACGATTCCACAAAGCCACACCGGGCATCCAAACAACTTGTAAACATATTACATATCTCCAACTGTCCAAACTCATCTACTTTACCAACATGATCATCACATCTCTTAAATCAAACAATCATTACATAATCATGCTATTAACAAATCTTATACTAAATCCATCAAGAGCATGCAAAATCTCAAAGTAAGATCTAGGGTTCATGAGGTTTATACCTTCCTTGGAGAGTGTTAAAGCCCTTTCTAAGCCTTGATCTAGTCCTTAGAACTCATTACAACCTTAAACTAGCAAGAATCATCAAGAACATAGTTAGTGATTTTCGGATCTGCTATAACGCAGTTGAAAGATCATGAAAAACGAGAGCCTTACCAAGGTTTTCTGGACAAGGCTTCTAAAGGAGAGTTGTAGAGCATCCAACCAGATTTCCAAAAAGCTAAAGAACACCAAATTCCATTGATTAATGAAGGAGATATGGCCGTTTGAAAATCATCACAGAAACTGCCAACAATCTGGACAGTTTGCTTCTTCAACTTGGGGAGATGATTTGCCTAGGCTATACTACTTTGATTGCTATGAAATTTGGAGCGAATATTGCCCATGGAGTGGAGAGGTTGTGGTTCAAATTTGGTGATTTTATCATGGATGAAAATGGAGATATGAATTTTTCTCTCATGGCTGTTCTTGTTGAGCAGTTTTGAAAAAAATGGAGAGAATGTAGTTTGCTTGGCTTGTCTCTTGCTCTCATCTAATCTAATATGTATTATTGATATGTAAGGATAATATCTAGTCCATAAAGCTACTTTAATAAAGGTAGTATGTCATGGATGATGAAATCAAGTGGACAAGTGTTGATGTTTTGGTGGTAATTAAGATGAGAAAGTTATGCTAAGTACTAGTTTGATCCTAATTGATCTAGTTCCTTTGGTAACTACTTGGTTACTTGCCCTTATCCACTTGCACATGCATGTATCTTGATCCTCTTGCTTGTTCTTTGTCCGGTTATTACTCAATTCGTTGATCGTTCGAGTGAATAACTCATTCGTTTCTAGTTAGGGTTTTACCGAAAACCTTCTTAATATTTCTAATACTATTCTTCATCATTCTTAATACTTCTCGAATTTAAATTCCTTAATTCCCTTTTATAAATCCTTAAGTCTTGCAGTGTCCAGGGAAATCTCGGAGAAAATAAAAGTGCTCTTTTTCTGAATCCGACAGCTTTTACATACACTTATTTTCCTCCTGGATCACTAATACGAACTCAGAAATCCGTTCCGAATACCGGGTATAACATTATTATAATAATATTCCAAATTCCACCAAAATCACTATTCATCACTTATTTTTATTTAATTCCTATAATTAGGAAAATGAACCTGGTTCACCCTCGAGTGTTCCTTAACCTTTTTACGGAACCGCTGGGCTTATAATAGATATTGATTTGGATGACATGAGGGTATCTATTTCTCTCTAGGGAATCTTATCTTAACTTTCTAGGAGATAGATTATTCTAATCTAAGTTATCACCCAATAGCATCCTTCAGGCCATATAACCTTGGAATATATATCCTTTCATTATTCATTCTTTAAAGCCAGTATTACATTGTAGTTGTAACCACTGTTCACTCTTACATCAATACATAATAAAAGTTTTAATTCTACCCAAAAATCTGGGTTCTTACATTTTCCTTTCTACAACTCCATTTTGCTATGGAGTTCTTGCAGCAGAGAATTGTTGAACAATCCCTTGATCTTTGCAGAAGTTTCCAAGTGTAGCATTTCTGAATTCAGTTCCATTGTTACTTCTTAGAAATTGAACTTTTGCTTCAGGGGTCCTGTCAAGTACCCTTATGTGATCAATGATTTCTTGAGCAGCTTCATCTTTTGATTCTAAAAATTTCACCCAAGTGTACCTAGAATAGTCATCTATCATGACCAGTGCATATCTTTTTCTGGATAGTGATTGAACATTCACTGGTCCAAAAAGATCCATGTGAATCAACTTGAGTGCTTCAGTGTTAGTGTTGACTTGCTTTGATTTATGCATTGCTTTCCTCAGTTTTCCCATTTGACAATCTTCACACAGTCCTTCTTGACAGAATTCCTGTTGAGGTAGTCCTCTCACCAATTCCTTCTTCATTAGCATGTTCATTGTTTTGAAGTTGAGATGGGAAAGTTTCTTGTGCCAAAGCATGCTATCTCCAACACTTGCTTTGCTGTAGAAGCAAAATATTCTTTCCTCATTTGTTGAGTTTAAGTCTGCAACAAATAGGCTTCCTTTCCTTACTCCTTTCAGAGATAGGCTTCTATCCTTCTTGTGGTGGATTGTGCATTCCATCATGCCAAAGTTTACTTTGAATCCTTTGTCAGTGAATTGACTGACACTGAGCAGATTATGCTTCAAACCTTCCACAAGAGAGATTTCTTCAATGACAACATTTCCAGCTTTTAAACAGCCATATCCCACAGTGTAACCTTTGCTGTTGTCTCCAAAGGTTATTGTTGGGCCAACCTTCTCAACATATTGTGATAGCAGGGATATATCACCAGTCATGTGTTTGGAACATCCACTGTCGATTATCCACATGACCTGTTTACCTTTCTTTCCCTGCAAGACAGAAAGAGTTTAATTTGCATTTGGTACCCAAGTCTTGTTGGGTCCTGCATACTCAGTATCATCAGAAACCTTATCAATATTTGAAACAATATTATCAGAAGATGGTTCCTTGACTTCTTTTATTACCCACTTAGTTTTTGACTTAGGCTTTTTCTTAGTGAGAGCAGACTTCTCACTTTCTTTAGTGGATTCAGAAGTCTTTGCAGTTTGCATATAAGAACATAATTCATTAGATGAAATTTGCAAATTAAAACATGTACTCATGGCAGTAATTTTGCATGGCATACAGTCAATGTTATTACAAACTACCAATTCTCTTTGCATAATGGGGGTTCTGTGTAAGTTCCCTTTCAACTCTGTTGCATTAGATATGCTACTAGTTGATTTCTTACAAACATGAGTTAATTGATGTGAGGAGCCACAATTATTGCAAAGTTTCCTTGGTGCCTGCTTAACATACGCATAATTATTCTTTTTATCAATGCCTAGCTTCCCATTTCTGTTTTTGGACTTGGAGACAACTGTCTTGACAATCTGTTCAGAAGATGCTGTCGAGCTATTTTTGACAGTATCTTTTGTACTTGCTGTCTTGACAGTAGGTTTGAAAGTTACTGTCTTGGATAACTTCTTGACAGTATCTTTTGAACACTTGGTTGGACTGTTTAATACTGTTTCTGTCATAGACATTTTGACAGAATCTTTTTCTTTCTTAGATTCACTGTCAATCCTCTCATCTTCATCACAGAGTTCTTGATTAATAATTAGGGAATTTTCATTAACCTCAAACTCTGTACTTTTGAAGATTGGATTGCTCACATTTTTGAGGATGTGAGGTCTTACAGTATTATTATCATCATTGTTCTGTATAACAGCCTCTTTACCAGGTCTCCTGCTATAATCATAGCCTATGCCTATCTTCTTACTTTCAGTATGTTTCTCATGATACTCTTGAACTATTTTAGAGGAATTTCTAAATGCCTTTAGCTTAAATTCATTCTCAGAAATTTCTTTTCTTAGATATTCCTCTATCTCTTTAGCACAGATTAAATCATTTTTTAGTCTTTCGTTTTCCTGAGCTAAAGAATCAATAGAACTGGTCTTAAGCAACAACACATCATTGTTGGATCTGAGTACTTCATTTTCTTTAGTTAATCTAGCAATTTCTTCATTTGCAGCAGATAAACTAGTATGAATATTAAACATTTCAGTACTCATTTCCTCAATGGGTTGCTTATAGTCATTTAAAGACATATCTAGTAATACTAGAGATGGTACCTGACTTGACGAGGTTGATGCTTCTTCATCCTCTCTAGCCATCAAGGCTAAATTCACAAATTCCTCTTCTTCTTCATTATCAGATTCATCCCAGCATTTTCCTTCAGCCACATAGGCTTTTCCTTGTCCTTTCTTAAATTGACTCCCAGTTCCTCTCTCCATTCTTTGTATTTGTTTTGGTCTTTTGCATTCAGTAGCAAAGTGACCAAGTTCATTGCAATTATAGCATCTAAACTTTGACCTATCTACCATTCCTGTTTTGTATCCTCCCTTGGTGCCAGTAGCAGGTTTTGATGAGCTTCCTTGGTTATATTTTAGAAATTGACCTTGAGGCTTATATGGCTTGTTCCTCCTGAACCTTATATTTTTGAATTTTCTTGCCATAAAAGCCATGGTTGGATTATCCATTTTCTCCATTTCTTCTAGAGTGAAGAATTCTTCATCTTCAACATCTTCTAGTTGAAGGACAACCTTTTCTTCATCTTCAACCACCTCTTCAATTTTCACAGATGAAAATTGAGGTTGTTGATCATTTTGAATTTGCTCACTTGCTTGAAAATATGATGGTCCTTGAGCAACTAGAGCACCAGCCATGTTTGCCATCAATCCTTTGGATCCACTTTATATGGCTTTCTTTTGATAATATTCAAGTTCATAAGATTTTAGAACTCCATACAATGTTTCAAGAGAGACAGAGTTTAAATCTCTTCCTTCTCTTATGGCTGTTACTCTATGCTCAAGGTGTTCTGGAAGAGTTAGCAGAAACTTGATATTGACTTCCTTCTTTTCATAAAACTTTCCATGAATCTGGAGCTCAGCTATTAGTTTGCTAAATCTTTCAAACATGTGAGTTAACTCTTCTCCATGTTTGCCCATAAACGCTTCATATTGTGACACCAGTATTTGTTTTTGATTCTCTCTGACCTCTTCACTTCCTTCACATAACAGTTCTATCTTTTTCCACATATCCCTGGCAGAGTTGCATGCTATTATATTTCCACTCATAGCTTTGTCCAGGGTAAGTGCATCTAGTAGAATGAGTTGCAGATGATCATCCAGTGCTACCTTTTCTTTTTTTGAGTCATTATACTCAGAAGGCTTCTTAGCAACCCAATGAGTTGGGATTACTACATCATTAACTGTAGCAGATGGAATTTCCTTTTGAGGAATGAAGGGGCCATTTTCCAGAATACCTAGGAATAGTGGATTCTGAGCTTTGATAAATAACATAATCTTCTTTTTCCATATGTTGTAGTTTTCTTTATCAAAAGCTGGAATCTTGATATTACTTGACCTTTGAATACTTGCCATTTGGATCTCAGATATGTGTATTAATCTGATTGCTCTGATACCAGTTATTGGTCCAGGAAAGTATTGCAGAAGGGGGGTTGAATGCAATACTAATAAATTTCAAAAACTATTTCAACAACTTAAATAGAATTTGTAATTTACTAGTAGAAGAAATGCAAACACAAGTAAAATCAAACACGAGGATTTCACAAAATAAATGTTTTATTTATTTTGCAAAGTTTTGCTACAACCTTGAGAACAAAATAATTCTCAAGCTACAAATACTCAAGAGATTACAGTTGTTGAGTTATTTTTGTTGTATAAATAGAGTGCTCAATTTATAGTGTGATAGTCTACTGTACTACCACTATCAGCATGGGTTGTTGAGTTGCTGTTATATTCCTTTTGCAGCTCATTCCATGATTTATTCCCATGTGATCATCACAAAGTAACTTTAAGATACTTTCCACATTTGAACTACCCAGATCTAGCCGTATTCAATTTTATCTGCTCTAGACTTTACAGGTTGTTCCATGTGATCTCTCGAGCTTCAGTTATAGACTTTCCAAGCTTGCTGTAAAGGTTGAATATTACAACAAGCCTGCTTCTTTTGAACATGTACTCTGTCGCTTAATTTGACTTAGAAAATTCCTAAATCAAGCTGATTCTATATGACAGTATGTTTGCCACAAAGTTTGCTGTCAATGGATTATGCTTTGGTTGACAGTATGAATTTCCCGCAGATATTACTGTCAAGTATTTTGCTTTGGTTGACAGTATGAATTCTCGTAGAGATTGCTGTCACGAATTGTGCTTTGATTGACAGCATGTATTTCCCACAGAGATTGCTGTCAAGAATTCCAAACTTACTGTCGCAAACTATATATCAAAATTGATGTCATCAGAATCTCCGCCAATGTTGCTGTCGAGTTGAAACTTGCTGTCGACTCCGTGAAACTTGCTGTCGACCTAGGCAACATGTTGTTTCCTTGTAACCTTACTGTCAGGGTTTGACAGTAACATTTATTCCTTCTGTCGAACTTATGTATTTCTTGAGGCTTGAACATTGTTGTGCCCAAAAATCTCCATGGACTAGATTTAGGCCCATTAATCTATAGGGTTCGGTCCATACAAGCTAGAAGATTTATCCAGTACGAGTTATAAAGATTAAGTAGAAGAAATGACTAAAGAAGTATGAATATCAGGAGGTTCCCAATGGTCAGGAAGCTGAGCTGAGCACTAGAAGACCAGGTTCCTCCAAGCAAAAGAGTTCGAGTTAGCATAGCAACAGCCATAGAGATGATAAAAGCATGTGAAGAGTTATCCAGTCTAACCAGTTTGTTATTTGTGCAGGTACTGACACTCAAAGGGAGGTCCCTAAGCGATATGTCCCGAAATAAGGAGGTTCCTGAGAAACAGGCTCCTGAGATGTAGGTTCCTGAGCACCAGGTTCCTACGAGTTGCCCAACAGAAAGTTCTAGAAGCCATCTAGAACAGATAAACAAATTGGTATCTGAGTATAATTCTAGGGCGCAGATGATCCTAGGATTACTCTAACCAATGAACGAATCATAGTGGAGTACGAACTCGAGTTCTACTCTACTTAACCAACTAGTTCGTGAAAGGCTCTAAAGGAACCTGAGTCCTACACGAACTAGGTGACCAAATACAGCTATTCCAGTAAGAGACAGAATCATATTAGAACTACGTGAGCTTGATCCCTATATATACAAGGGTACGTAGGCACCTCAGGGTACGACGCATTAAGTTCTCTGATTTTCTCTAAAGGCACCTGAGATTATTGGAGATACCCTCGAGCTCAGCTCAACCCCCACAAACACAACCCAAACCTTTTCACAGAACAGTTGATCGCTAGCCTATACAACTACCTGAAGACCTCTCATAAGTTGATTACGAAATCCACTCATCAACATTGGCGCTAGAAGGAGGGGATAGTTAATATCTTAAGAGTGGAAAAGATGTCAGGCAACTCGGATAGCGAAGCAACCCGTTCTGAGCGACAGATCCATGAGGGGAACACATCTCCTCCCAGAGCACCGAAGGTTACTAAAGCAGCTATGATGGAAATCTTAAAGACTGTGGGAGAACGTTTGTCGACTTTGGAGCGGGCTTCAAGCAAAAAGAAGAAAAAGAAGGCAAAGAAAGGCAAGAAGTCGAAGGTTACTCCGAAACAGTTGAATTTTGAAGAATCTGAGAATGGAGAGGAGGTTCCAGACGATGGTGGAGAACCGAAGCAAAATAATGGTGATGAAGAGCTAGAGAATCCTGAGAAGAGTAAAACTGTTAGCAAGGGCCGTACAGGGTCCAAGGGAAAGAAGAAAACCAAGACTGGAGGTTCCTCACAGAAAAAGAAGAAAGATAAAGACCCATCTATCGAGATAATTGAAGAAGAAAGCACGGATTCAGGTGAGGATACTGAAGAATCAAGCACTGCAGAGTCGCAAGAGGAAGAAGGAATGAGTAAGAAGACAAAGGCGGAAGCTACTGGGGAGGTAACAGCAGAGGATGTCAAGAAAATTTTGGCTCAACTCAAGGACGAAAAGAATCTTGCTGTGAACCCTATAACTGCCTCTCCTTTCACCAAGAAGGTTCGAAAGTCGGCTCTGCCTAGGTCTTATAGGCCTTCGAATGAGTTGAAGTTTGATGGAACTACTGACCCCATTGAATATCTTAGTCGTTTCGACACGGAGATGGATGTCTATCAAGTGAAGGAAGCCACCAGATGCAGGTTACTGGCTGCAACTCTACAGGGCGGAGCCCATCAATGGTTCAAAAGGTTACCTGCTGATTCGATTGGTTCTTGGGCAAGTATGGGGAAGCTCTTTGTCACTCAATTTAGAACATCTGTTGCCTTCGCACCACCAACCAATACCTTAGCCAATATCAAACAAAGACCTAGTGAGACGTTGACAGAATATTTCAAGAGGTTTAATGCGGAGGTTCCTAAAGTTAGGAAAGCATCTGAGGAAACAATAAAGAATTTCTTAATTGCTGGAGTCAAAGGAGGCTCGGATTTTTGGAAAGCACTGCAAGGAAAAGAACCAGAGACGTTGGCAGATTTTTATGCCCAGGCAGAACCCTTTCGTCTGGTGGAGGAATCTCTAGCTGAATTAAGGAAGGATCCAGATTTTGTAAGGCAAAGTGGAAGCAAGAGGTCGAGACAAAGAAGCCCCAATGGTCGTGACAATAAAAAGGTGGTTAGTCGCACATCCCAGATGAAGCCTGAAGCTGTGAATCCAACTAAACCTGTCATGAGTCAGGTACCGCCACCAGCTTCCTATAACAACAATAAACATGAGAGACCTGTCTATGAAACTTTCACCCCTTTGGTAGCCCCGATCGATCATATTTACGCAGTGAATGAGAAGTCCTCATGGTTTAAGAAGCCTTTCAGAACCGGTCCCCCAGGGAATAAGAATGAACGCCCATACTGTGACTTCCATGATAATAATGGGCATAATACTGCAGATTGTCGTCACCTCAGAGATCTAATTGAAACTCTAATCAGACAAGGGCAATTGAGTGAATGGGTGGCTCAGGAAGGAAAAAAGTATAGAGATGAGAAGACTCAGAAGACACAGACACAGGAACCTGTCATGATGGAAGGACCACCTAAGGCTGGGTGCATACACACAATTATAGGAGGTCCCCATATTGGAGGAAGCAGCAGGAATGCCATGGAGAGGTATACCCGTGAGGCTAAAGAACGTCCTTTAACCAGTATTTACAATCTGTCACAGAGGTCCCCAAGGTTGTTCGAAGGAGAGGATGCATATATTACTTTCACTGAAGAGGATGCTTCCTGGGTGCATCATCCTCATACTGATGCTTTGGTAGTTGAGGCAGGAATTGGGTCTTATGAGGTTCATCGAGTGCTAGTCGATAATGGAAGATCTGTAAACTTGCTATCTTACTCAGCTTTCAAGAAGATGCATTTTCTGGATAAAGATTTAACTCCAACAAACGATACCTTGTATGGATTCACTAATAATCAGGTTCCTATCAAAGGTAAGATTCGTTTGCCAGTAACTTTAGGTGATAAACCATGTTGCATTACGCAGTTGGCAGAATTCATCATTATAGAAGAGAATATGAATTACAATGCTATTTTGGGAAGACCCATTTTGAAGGAGATGAGGGTAGTAACCTCCATTTACCACCTCACTATGAAGTTCCCGACACCAAATGGAGTTGGTATAGTTCGAGGATGTCAGTATGAGTCTAGAGAGTGTTACACCAAAGCTTTGCAACATGCTGCTAAGGCTGCTAAATTGCCTGAACCTATGGATGAGGTTCCTGATGATTTTCCAGGAAAGAACCCAGACAAAATAACGGTCGACCTGCGCAGTTCGCCCTTGGAAGGTTTTGTGTCAGCATCCTGTAGAGCTATAAGAATTGAAGAGATCATAGAAGAGGAACCTCATGCTGAGATTCCAGTTTTTCGGGGACCCGATACCCCTTACTTACTGATAGAAAGTGCACCCCCTACGGACAAGGATGGTGATGTGTGTATGGCAGAAGGATTGGATGAAGAAAAATCCCGGAAAATGAAACATAATGGAAGCAATGAAGACAGTCAGCCAACATTAAAGAGAAGGAATGTCATGCACGAAGTTCAGGAACCGTCTATAGTCCAGGAACCTCAAGAGGACTCAACCACAGAGATGGAGGTAGACTTAGACCCTCGAATGCCAGAAACCATGGTCAAGGCTGGACCAGCTGGTGAAACTTTGGATGTGAAGATCAATGACAAAGATGGTACAAAGGTGTTGAAGATTGGAGCCCAACTCGATCTAGTCTTAAAGGAATCTCTCATTACCTTTTTGGGCAAGAACCTGGATGTGTTTGCATGGTGTCATGCAGATATGGAAGGGATAGATCCAAGGGTCATGTGTCATAAGTTGAATATTGATCCGGAAAAGAAAGGAGTGAGACAGAAGCGAAGACCAGTTAGTGGAGAAAGAGCTCAGGCATTGAAAGAAGAGGTCGACAGATTATTGGATGCAGGATTGGTTAAAGAATCTTTTTACCCAGTATGGTTGGCAAATCCTGTTTTGGTAAAGAAACTGTTGATGAGTGGATTTCGTAATCAACTTATGTGAGGTCTACAGGTAGTTGTATAGGCTAGCGATCAACTGTTCTATGACAAGGTTTGGGTTGTGTTTGTGGGGGTTGAGCTGAGCTCGAGGGTATCTCCAATAATCTCAGGTGCCTTTAGAGAAAATCAGAGAACTTAATGCGTCGTACCCTGAGGTGCCTACGTACCCTTGTATATATAGGGATCAAGCTCACGTAGTTCTAATATGATTCTGTCTCTTACTGGAATAGCTGTATTTGGTCACCTAGTTCGTGTAGGACTCAGGTTCCTTTAGAGCCTTTCACGAACTAGTTGGTTAAGTAGAGTAGAACTCGAGTTCGTACTCCACTATGATTCGTTCATTGGTTAGAGTAATCCTAGGATCATCTGCGCCCTAGAATTATACTCAGATACCAATTTGTTTATCTGTTCTAGATGGCTTCTAGAACTTTCTGTTGGGCAACTCGTAGGAACCTGGTGCTCAGGAACCTACATCTCAGGAGCCTGTTTCTCAGGAACCTCCTTATTTCGGGACATATCGCTTAGGGACCTCCCTTTGAGTGTCAGTACCTGCACAAATAACAAACTGGTTAGACTGGATAACTCTTCACATGCTTTTATCATCTCTATGGCTGTTGCTATGCTAACTCGAACTCTTTTGCTTGGAGGAACCTGGTCTTCTAGTGCTCAGCTCAGCTTCCTGACCATTGGGAACCTCCTGATATTCATACTTCTTTAGTCATTTCTTCTACTTAATCTTTATAACTCGTACTGGATCAATTTTCTAGCTTGTATGGACCGAACCCTATAGATTAATGGGCCTAAATCTAGTCCATGGAGATTTTGGGCACAACAAGTACCCCCCGGTTCCTTGAAATCATGTAATATGAAAGGAACCTATTCTAATTCTACGATCAAAGGTTTAATGTTAAACCATCCTGGTAACTATATCTCGCTTCAATATGGTATATCCAAGCCTACATGAGCTAACTCGGTATAGGAAACAGGACATAGAATATTTTCAGCTTGATATAATAGTAAGCTTCCTTTGTATTAAGGAACCTGTTACTTCGCTATTTCCTTCTTCTTGCTCCAGCTCTCGAAATCTACTTTATGTTTGCATTCGACTTCTCAGGGAATCTAACTTGTCACTTAACTTCACGCCTCTTTAAATTTAATAATTTAAGAGGGGATAATGGTTGGTTGTAAAAGATAATTCAAAATTTGAACTAAACTTATCACTTACCAAGGCTGTAGTTAATGTGTAAGTTCCCAAGGTTCACACGCTTCTCACGCGTGTACCTCTTCATTTTACCGCTCCAGTAATACGCTGCCACGTGTACGGAGCTGTCTTGATTATAAACACACTTCTAACTCCAGGTTTAATTTTTTACCTTTACCAAATATCTTCCAAAACCCTTAGAGAGAGAGAAGAAGAAGTCCGACGGTCACCAACTCAATCCGAGCTCTCCGTCCCCGCTTTCTTCGAATTAAGGTATGACTTGCTTTCTTTCTGCTTTTTCATGATCTTTGACTTCATTTCGTACTGTCTGCACTTTCGTGTCTTGCATGTCGATGTTCTTCGTTTCTAGTCTTCGTATGTATACATTTGTATCTATTCCATGCTTCTCACACAGTCTTTTACTATACCCTGTTTGTTTGATCATCGATTTACGGTCTTGTGTCCCTGACTTCTTCTGGGACTCAATATTGTTTATTCATATTCTGTACACACATGTTTTCGACTTATATTGTAGTCGATATGAGTCGTTTTAATGGTGCGTAGCTTCTGTGTAATTCACTGACTACCCTGTGTCTCATAGTTATGTCTGTCCAAGAACTTTAGAACCACTATTTCTCTTTTAGAAGACTCAAAACCTGATTTTTCTCCGTCTGTCTTTTGCAGATGTCCTCTGATTCTACACATTCTGACCATTTATCTTCAATTCAACCTTCTATGATGCCAATAGGGGAAAGAACTAGGTCTAGGGTTGTTATTCCAGATGTTGACGAACCTGGAAATATCCTCCTCAAACCTTCGACCTTACCCTCTACAAATCCTCCTGCTCCCACCTTTGTGGATTTGGGGGATGATTGGCCCTCTGACGGAGAAGAAGTGTCTAAGCCTGATCATAGCTTGATCCCAGATCCTGATTTTGATAACGAGGTGTCCGTTGAGAGAGATTTGTATAAGCAAGAAATTGTACCTTTCTGTGAAAAAATGGATTCTCTTATGACCTTGACTAGGTTAGAGAAATTGTATGAGGAATGTTTTCGTCCATCCTGCTCCATTGTTATCCCTAAGCCAGGTGAGAGAGCTCACAAGTTTGATACCAAGATACCTGATCGAGGTATTCCAAATGTTGTAACCTCTGCTACCTTCTTCAAAGTTGGTGTATACTTCCCTCTACATCCTTTCCTGAGAGAGGTTCTTGACTTCTATGGCTTGGCCCCTCTCCAATTGACACCTAACTCATATAGGTTAGCCATTAGTACCTACATTCTGTACACTAGCATGTTCACAACTCCACTATCTGCACATGAATTAGGTTACTTCTTCAGATTGAAGGACACTGGGAAGGGTTCTGGTTGTTTCTATCTTACTGCCTGGCCTAGTCATCAAGGCCGATGTATAAAAGGTGTTAAACAGAACTTTGATCAATGGTAAGAGCAGTTCCTTTACTGCTTTGATTGCCCCTCTATCCGCTTTGAATTCAATTGCCGCCCATTAATTCCAAAACAGACTGTTCTTACTGGAGCTTGTTTAATGAGAGCTGAAGAGGCTTTGAAGCATTCTTCAGCCATAAGAGATTGTATGATCCTATTGACCCCTGATAATTTATCTGCCCTAGGTTTTATACCCTCAGCTTCTGGTATGAGTTTTCCTGTTGTTGTCCTTTCTTTTCTGTTGTTATATATCTGCACTTTTACCTGCTTACTCTGTATATAAATCTCTGATACTTTCTTGTATTTTCTTTTGCAGATATGGCTCCAAAAGCCCCATCATTTATCAAAAGGTCCAAGAACGTGGATGAGATCTTCAAGCCTGAAACTAAGGAGGTTCCGCTGAATGCAACTCCTATTAATCAAATTCCTGGCACTCCTGCTTCCCAAACTACTCATTCTGGTTCTTCAAAGAGGAAGTTTGCTCAGTCAACTCTTGACCTCTCAGCAACTCCCCAGACTCGCTCGTCAAGGAAAAGCAAAGCAGTTAAAACCGACCCTGATCAATCCTCCAACTTGTTCAAGGACATGATTGACACCCATGTTCCTACAGAGACGATAGCTGCCTGGAGTAAAATGAGTTCTACTGAAGCCATGCACGCCATGAGATTTGCTACTGCTCAATCTGCTTTCTTTGCTCTTAGATACTGCGACGAGTTTGCTGTAAAGACCCAATATGACCTTCAACTTCAAGGAAAGATTCGCAAACTCAAAACAGAACTAGCTGCTAGTGAGGATAAGGCAAACATTGCCACTGCGGCTGTCAGAAATGCTAAGATTGTGGAGACCTCTTTAAGAAATGAGAAAATCGAACTTCAAGGTCAGGTCAAGATCCTTAGGGACGAGAAACTGTCGATGTTGGACAGAACCAATGAACTGGAAGCTCAGGTGGACGCCTTGAATGCTGCTGCTGAAGTTGTGAAGTCATCCATACTTATCAAGGAGAAGGCCAGATATGATGAAGGCTATGATGAAGGTATTAATGACTACATACGTTCCACATGGGAGAAGATGCCCAATATAGACTGGTCCCTCCTGGGTGACGACGTAGTAGGGATGATCAAAGATTTCGAGGAGAAAGCTGCTGCTGCAACCTCTGTACCTCCCGTAAAAATGGTTGAGAGGTCTCCAGGTGTCAACCTTGAGACTGCAGAGGTTCCTGCTCCTGACGTTGTTCAGCCTATCCTTCCAACTCCTCCTGTTGCCACCAAGGGTTCCGATGAAGTTCCTCCTTCGTAATTTCAACAAGATCATTTTTAAAGACTTTTGATAACTTTTGATGAGGTCGCAGGCTCCTCGTAACGCCTCGCAATATGTAACTTTAAATTTGGTTTCCATGGCCTTCGTGCCAATAACTTTTATGCTGGTTTTTCTGGGTCTCTGTACCCATAACTCTTTTTATGGTTTATGATATTTACTTTTGCTACACATCTCTTGTCCAGGGTAAGCTCATACATACTCCTTTGTTCGAATCTTAATTCACTACTTACTTTTTTCCAAAACTTCATGAAATACTTCACTGTTATGCACTAGAGAATAATTCAGCTTCCTTACTCATATGTTCAAGCTTACGTGGGCTAACCCATTGTAAGAAACAGAACACATGCATATTTCCACTTGTTTATTCTCAAAATAAATGCAACAAGTTACAGCTGAGTTGTAAAACCTGGAACCTCTGTGTTTATACCTTGTATCGATAATCTAAATCGTAGCCTTCTTTAATAACTTCTTCTTTATCAAGACCAGGTTCCTCGAGTATTAATCCTGCAAAATAAACATAAAACAACAAAAAGAAAAGTTAACGTTAGTAAAATCTTTCTCTTGTTTAATTCGGGTCATCTCTTGGAAAGGTTGCCTGCTTGGCTCCCAATCCTAATCTCTAGGTCCCAACATGCCTCGAGGCATGTCGGTTCCTTTTTCTCTTGGAAAGGTAACCTGCTTGGTTCCCAGTCCTATTCT
The DNA here is from genome assembly GCA_037693485.1 of Kitagawia praeruptora. Taxonomy (NCBI): domain Eukaryota; kingdom Viridiplantae; phylum Streptophyta; class Magnoliopsida; order Apiales; family Apiaceae; genus Kitagawia; species Kitagawia praeruptora. Next base: position 146,827,060 of record CM075353.1, read on the forward strand.
CTAGGTTCCAACATGCCTCGAGACATGTTGGTTCCTTTTTGTGCCTCGAGGCGATTCTAGGAACCTGTGTGCCGTTCTAGGAGTCCGCACAGATTCCTCTTCTTCATGTGTCAGGCTAGACATCTTATGAAGGTAAATGCTAAGGATTTTATTCCTTCTTCCCATGTGCCAAAGGCGGTTCCACATGAGGGAGAGCTTATTAGGCTTCTCTTTAAGGTGCCTTTTGTCAGGACTTTAGATGCCTTTTGTCAGGACTTTAATTCTCGTGCTCAAGGAACTTGAGGCTTTTGGCAACAATGTTGTGCTCAGTCAACTGAGGCTTTTCAATCACATTTGCTCAGGAAGCTACCTGAGGCTTTGCTCAATGCCCAGGAAGCTACCTGGGACTTTGCTCAATGCCCAGGAAGCTACCTGGGACTTTTCTCGATGCCCAGGAAGCTACCTGGGACTTTTCTCGATGCCCAGGAAGCTACCTGGGACTTTTCTCGATGCCCAGGAAGCTACCTGGGACTTTTCTCGATGCCCAGGAAGCTACCTGGGACTTTTCATATCAATCATTCGTAGTCCACATATTCTGTCAAATCGTATTCATACTTCGCACATACTGTCAATGCTACAGGGACCTGTTAGTTCAGGTAACCTGCAAAATACAACACCATGCTACAGGAACCTGTTAGTCTAAGTAACCTGTTTCAGAAATTTCAAATTGGCATATGAAATATCAAATCATAGCATGCATAATACTGTCTAAGTAGGAATACTACCCCCCAGTTCTTTTGGGTAATGATTGTTACGTAAAAGAACTATTAAGGAGCTATAATTGCACTCAAAATATTCAACGTAGAGCTATCCATCGCTCAATACTTAAAAAAGAAATCGTCTTGCAAGTAGGGAGGTTCACATCAAGTACCCCCCGAGTACATGCATAATTAAATACTGAAATCAAAATACTGGTCAGCTATAACTAATAAGCTGCCTTTATTCGTGGGCTGAGAGAGCCTTACTTTTCCTAAGAAAAAAAAAATTATAAAAGAATTACTGATAATACTTCTTGAGATGTTCTGCATTCCAAGCTCTCGGAATGAGGTTCCCATCCATATCCATCAAGTGGTAGGTTCCTTCCCAAATTGCTGACTTTATCTGGTAAGGTCCCTCCCAATTTGCTCCAAAGGCTCCGTGTGCCAGAACCCTGGTATTTGGCATGACTTTCCTCAGAACTAGGTCTCCAACCTTAAAAGGTCTTGCCTTCACCTTTTTGTTGTAATACCTTCGAACTCTCTGTTGATATGCTGCTAACTTCACTTGCGAATCTGCTCTCAACTCTTCGACCAAGTCCAAATACAGTCTATGATTGACCTCATTGCTCTCGGGGTCAAAATACTTTCTTCTCAAGGAACCTGTTCCAACTTCCACAGGTACCATAGCTTCACAACCATAAGTGAGGGTAAAAGGAGACTCACCAGTTGTAGTTCTAGGCGTGGTATTATACGACCACAAGACTCCAGGAAGCTCCTCTGGCCAGCTTCCTTTCTTATCTTCAAGCCTCGTCTTCAAAGTGTGCTTGATAATCTTATTCACTGCTTCAGTCTGTCCATTACTCTGCGGATAATACACTGCTGAAAATGCTTTTTGGATTCCAAACTGCTCACATAAACCTCTAAGCTCTCTACTATCGAACTGCTTCCCGTTGTCAGAAATCAGTTTCTGCGGAATGCCAAACCTGCATACAATGGCTCGAAACACAAATTCAGTCAGTTTTGACGCTGTAATCTTAGCAAGTGGTTCTGCTTCTGCCCACTTTGTAAAGTAATCAACTGCAACCACTGCATATTTCACTCCTCCTTTTCCTTTCGGGAGTTCTCCAATGAGGTCTATTCCCCAAACAGCGAATGGCCAAGGGCTAACAATCGGTTTGATAGGGGCTACTGGACGACTATCAAAATTTACAAACCTCTGACAATTACTGCATGCTTGCACAAACTTTGTAGCATCTGCTTTGATGGTTGGCCAATAATATCCTTGTCGAAAGACTTTCATGGCTAAAGAATTACCCCCCGAGTGATTTCCACATACTCCTTCATGAATCTCCTCGAGAATATACTTGCATTGTTCTCCAGCTACACACTTGAGCAAAGGCTGATTGAATCCTCGTCTATACAGAACTCCATCATAGATTACATACCTGGCTGCATGATACCTCAGCTTTCTGGTATCATTTTGGCTGGGAGGTAGCTCCCCTTTGTCCAGGTAACGATATATTGGGGTCATCCAGGAATCTTCAACTGGAAATTCGATATCCATTACCTCCTCCTTGAAAACACTAGGTTGCTCCTGAATCTGAAGTGGAATTACCCCTAATAACGTGGATTCTCTCTGAGACCCTAGCTTAGCCAATGCATCCGCCTTGGTATTCTTTCCTCGAGGTATTTGATCTAGCTTCACCTCTTTGAACCTTGCAATCAACTCCTAGGAGTACCTCAAATATAAGTCTGTTCTTGGCCCTCTCGCCTGAAAACCACCACGAATCTGCCAAACTACTAACATCGAATCACTATACACTCTGATATTCTCTACTTTCATCTCCAAAGCCAACCTGAGGCCTGCAATCAATGCCTCATATTCTACATCATTGTTCGTGGCTTTAAAAGCAAAATGAATTGAGCTATAGAGTTGGTGTCCCTCCGGACTAACTAGCTCTATGCCTGCACCTGCTCCACTACTGTTAGCAGCTCCATCTACATACAGTGTCCACCAAGGTGCACAGTTGTCATTGTCTGCCTGTTTTTCTACCACCTCTTTTGGCCCCTCTTGGCCAGTAACCTCTACATAAGGTGGAAACTCGATTAAGAAATCTGCTAAAGCTTGAGCTTTGATTGCTGTCTTTGGCTTATATTCTATGTCGAACTGTCCTAGCTCCACAGCCCACTTTAACATTCTTCCGGAAGTTTCTGGCCTATGCATCACTTGCTTAAGTGGATATGAGGTTCTTACCTCAATCTTGTGAGCTTGGAAATAAGGTCGCAGCTTCCTGGAAGCCAGAATCAATGCGAAAACCAGCTTCTCCATTCCCGTGTACCTCGTTTCTGCATCAAGTAATCTTTTGCTGACATAATAGACTGGGTTCTGCTGTCCATTCTCTTCTCGAACCAGAACTGCACTAATGGAATACTCAGATACAGCCAAATAAAGTATCAATGTTTCTCCATCCACAGGTTTGGCTAACAGTGGGGGGCTCCCCAAATGCTCCTTTAACTTTCCAAACGCTCTCTCACATTCTGTGGTCCATTCGAATTTACTTCCTTTCTTTATAGCTTTAAAGAACTCCTGACACTTATCAGTGGACTTCGAAATGAATCTATTCAAGGCTGCAACTCTTCCTGTAAGAGACTGAACCTCTCTCACAGTTCTCGGCGACCTCATATCAATCAATGCTTTAATCTTGGCTGGGTTGGCTTCGATACCTCTGTGGTTTACCATGAAACCCAGAAACTTTCCTGATTCTACCCCAAACACACATTTTTGAGGGTTCAGCTTCATTCTGTACTTCCGCAAGATTCCAAACATTTCTTCTAAGTGCTTTACATGGTCAACAGCTTCCTTAGACTTAACTAGCATATCATCCACATATACTTCCATAGTATGACCAATTTGGTCTTTAAACATCATATTCACTAACCGTTGGTATGTGGCTCCAGCATTAATCAATCCAAATGGCATGCATACATAGCAATAAAGACCTCTATCCGTAATAAAAGAAGTATGCTCTTGGTCAGGTTCATACATAGGGATTTGATTGTAACCTGAATATGCATCCATGAAGCTAAGGAGGGCATGTCCAGCTGTTGCATCCACTAACTGATCAATCCGTGGTAGTGGGAAACTGTCCTTCGGGCATGCTTTGTTGAGATCTGTGAAGTCCACACAGGTTCTCCATTTTCCATTAGGTTTTTTTTTACCAAAACAGGATTTGCCAACCATACTGGGTAAAAAGATTCTTTAACCAATCCTGCATCCAATAATCTGTCGACCTCTTCTTTCAATGCCTGAGCTCTTTCTCCACTAACTGGTCTTCGCTTCTGTCTCACTCCTTTCTTTTCTGGATCAATATTCAACTTATGACACATGACCCTTGGATCTATCCCTTCCATATCTGCATGACACCATGAAAACACATCCAGGTTCTTGCCCAAAAAGGTAATGAGAGATTCCTTTAAGGCTGGATCGAGTTGAGCTCCAATCTTCAACACCATGTAAACACATCCAGGTTCTTGCCCAAAAAGGTAATGAGAGATTCCTTTAAGGCTGGATCGAGTTGAGCTCCAATCTTCAACACCTTTGTACCATCCTTGTCATTGATCTTCACATCCAGAGTTTCACCAGCTGGTCCAGCCTTAACCATGGTTTCTGGCATTCGAGGGTCTAAGTCTACCTCCATCTCTGTGGTTGAGTCCTCTTGAGGTTCCTGGACTATAGACGGTTCCTGCACTTCGTGCATGACATTCCTTCTCTTTGATGCTGGCTGACTGTCTTCATTGCTTCCATTATGTTTCAGTTTTCGGGATTTTTCTTCATCCAATCCTTCTACCATACACACGTCACCATCCTTGTCCGTAGGGGGTGCACTTTCTATCAGTAAATAAGGGGTATCTGGTCCCCGAAAAACTGGAATCTCAGCATGAGGTTCCTCTTCTATGATCTCTTCAATTCTTATAGCCCTACAGGATGCTGACACAAAACCTTCCAAAGGCGAACCGCGCAGGTCGACCGTTATTTTGTCTGGGTTCTTTCCTGGAAAATCATCAGGAACCTCGTCCATAGGTTCAGGCAATTTAGCAGCCTTAGCAGCATGTTGCAAAGCTTTGGTGTAACACTCTCTAGACTCATACTGACATCCTCGAACTATACCAACTCCATTTGGTGTCGGGAACTTCATAGTGAGGTGGTAAATGGAGGTTACTACCCTCATCTCCTTCAAAATGGGTCTTCCCAAAATAGCATTGTAATTCATATTCTCTTCTATAACGATGAATTCTGCCAACTGTGTAATGCAACAGGGTTTATCACCTAAAGTTACTGGCAAACGAATCTTACCTTTGATAGGAACCTGATTATTAGTGAATCCATACAAGGTATCGTTTGTTGGAGTTAAATCTTTATCCAGAAAATGCATCTTCTTGAAAGCCGATTAAGATAGCAAGTTTACAGAGCTTCCATTATCAACTAGCACCCGATGAACCTCATAAGACCCAATTCCTGCCTCAACTACCAAAGCATCAGTATGGGGATGATGTACCCAGGAAGCATCTTCTTCAGTGAAAGTAATATCTGCATCTTCTCCTTCGAACAACCTTGGGGACCTCTGTGACAGATTGTAAATACTGGTTAAAGGACGTTCTTGTTAGAAATGATTGATGAAAACAGTGTTTGGAAGCTAAAGTCAGAAAACAGAGTTTAGCTGGAAGCAGTCAGAGTTTGATTAAACACTGACTGGAAGCGCAAACAGAGTTTGTTAAACTCTGTAGCGGTATTGTCTGAAGAGTCAACAGTGTTTGAAGATTGATAAATATGGAAGCAATATCTTTGAAGATTGGAAAGCTGTCAAAGAGATTGAGTTGACTTGGAAGACTGAAGCAATCGTGATTGATATCAATTGTATAGCTTGATTTTAGGAGTATCAGTTACTGATTGTACGAAGCTGTATGTTCTATAAATACAGTTAGGTTAACCCTAGAAGGGTAGTCGAACATTTGAGATATTCATCCATTGTAACCTAAGCAGCTCTCTGTGATATTTACATCACTGAGAGAGGAATTATTAATTCCAAACAGTTTTTAATTGTTAAACAGTGTGTTCTTGTTAAGTTATTCATACAGTATTTGATTACTTATTGTGTATTCGACCTAACAAGTGGTATCAGAGCCAAATCTGTTATTTTATTACAGCTAAAGATCCAAACACAATAGTAATCAATGGCAGAGATACCTCCACCAAATGAGAAAGCTCCTACTACTGTTAGTAGGTATGAAACAATAAGGGTTCCTATACTTAGGCCATCAGAGTATGCAATTTGGAAGGTGAAAATGACCATGTTTCTGGAAGCTACAGATCCAGAATACCTTGATAGAATTTATGAAGGTCCTCACAAACCAACAAAATTATCTGCTGCTGCTGCTGGTGAGGAATCAAAGGTCATTCCAAAGGAAAAGAAAGATCTAACTGCTGAGGATCTTTCATCTATTGCAAAGGATGCAAAAGTGAGACATTTACTTCACAGTGCATTAGACAATGTTATGTCTAATAAAGTGATTAATTGCACAACTGCAAAGGAAATATGGGATGCACTTGAGGTTAGGTGTCAAGGAACTCCTGCAATCAAGAAAAACAGAAGAAACATACTCACTCAGGAGTATGAGCACTTTGAGGCAAAGTCTGATGAAACCATGACAGAAACATTTGACAGATTCTGTAAACTGCTCAATGATTTGTCATTGGTTAACAAAGAATATGATTTAGAAGACTCAAATCTCAAGTTTCTTCTTTCTCTACCTGAAAAGTGGGATGTGAAAACAACCACTATTAGAGATAATTATGAACTTGGTGAAACAGAGATTGATGAAATTTATGGGCTGCTCAAAACCTATGAATTGGAATTGGAGCAGAGAAACAAAAGAACAAGTAGAAAGTCAAAATCTGTTGCACTCAAGGTTGAGGAGAAACCATCAAAGAAGGAGGCATCAAGGAGAAAGGCAAAAGGGAAAGCCTTAGTCATCCATTCAGAGAATGAGTCATCAAACACTGATGTTGACTCAAACACAGATGGTTCATCTGATTCTGAAGATGATGAAGAGATGATGCAAATGGCTGCATTGATGGTAAAGACCTTCAAGAAGATGGGTTACAAGAACTTCAAGAAGGGAAAGAGATTCTCAAGGGACTACTCAAAGTCTGACAAGAAGAATTTCAAGAAAGCTGAAGGAAAGGACTTCAAATCTGGAAAGAAAGATAAGTCTGAGATTCAATGCTACAAGTGTAAGGAGATGGGACACTATGCTCCAGAGTGCAAGAAGGGTAAAACTGAAAAGGCACTCTACACCAAAGGCAGAGATTGGGCAGACACTTCAGATTCAGATGAGGAAGTCAACTATGCTCTCATGGCTACTACTCAGACTGAAAATGATGATCTCAAGGTACCTCCAACCACTTATGCTTATAACACTGATAATATAACTGAATTAAGAATTTATCTTAAAGCATTGCATATCAGTTATAGAGATCAGACCTTAGAAAATGAGAGGATAAAGTCTGAGTGTTCTCAACTCAAAGAAAGAAATAAACTTGTTGAGGAATAGTTAGAGAACATGAATAAAATTCAAAAAGAGAGAGATGATGCAGTGTTTATTGAACAGGAGTTGCTAGGTAAGTATAAGCAACTAGAATCTGAATTGGAGGATAATAAACACATCATTAAAACTTGGACACACTCTGGCAAAGACACTCAAGAAGTGTTTCAGTCAGATACAGTAGGTCTAGGTTACTCTGTTGGAGATGAACTTAGATTTGAAAATAAGGTAAAAGTTAGACCATATTGTTCATCTGAGGGTAATGTCATGGGAACAGGTGGACCTAAGACTGAAGCACAGAAAAAGGCTGTTAAAGAGTCATATGCTAAAACTTTTGTTAAAGAGGCTAACATTGGTTTAATGACAGATAAACAACTCAAGCATAAGCTTAAGGAGATAAAATCTGTCAACAAACAGAGATTGCCTAAGAAAAACAAAAATGGAAAAGTAGGCATAACTTCAGGAATTAAGCCAATACTTGCTTCATTAGCTCCTAGAAAAACATGCTTTAATTGTGGTAGCACTAATCATCTTGCTAGTTTCTGCAATAAGAATAAGAACATTAATTCTTTGCCCTCTAAAACTGCAGTAAAGAGTGATTATGTGAGAACTAGACCACAGACTTTATGCAAACACTGTGGAAGTACTTGGCATTCTATTTACACTTGCAGAGATTATCATGCTATTTACTATAATTACTATGAACCCAAGCCAAATTTGAAATGGGTTAAAGTAAACTCTGCAAATGTAAACTCTGAAAAAGTTAGCTTAAACTCTGTTAATATGAATTCCGCTGCAAAAGCTAACAGATTTAAGAAAGCCAAAGGATCCAAGCAAGTCTGGATCCTTAAAACTAATAATCAGTGATTGTTTGTGATTGCAGGGCAACAGGGTTAGTACCCTAGTCGTGGACAGTGGATGTTCAGGACATATGACAGGAAATAAAGCCCTGCTATCAGAGTTTGAGGAGAAGGCTGGCCCAGAAGTTTCCTATGGAGATGGCAACATAGGACATACACTGGGATATGGCAATATTAATCTTGGAAATGTCATCATCACAAATGTAGCTCTTGTTCCAGGACTCAAGCATGATTTGCTATCTGTGAGTCAAATCTGTGACAGAGGATATCATGTAGATTTTCAGCCTGAATATTGTCAAGTGATCAGTAAATCTACAGGGAAAGTTGCTCTAGTTGGAAACAGACACAATAACATCTATGAAATCAAATTGTCAACAAACACTGATGGCAAAGCAGTGTGTCTGTCTACAAGGATGTCCAGTGAAGAGAGTTGGAAATGGCACAAGAAACTCTCTCATTTGAATCTGAACAACATCAATGAGCTAATCAAGAATGATCTTGTAAGAGGTCTACCAAAGTCCTTGTTGAATGTAGAAGGACTGTGTGATTCTTGTCAAAAGGCCAAACAGAGAAAAACATCTTTCAAAAGTAAATCTGAGTCTTCAATTGCTGATCCTTATCATCTACTACATGTTGATCTTTTTGGTCCAGTGAATGTGATGTCTCTTGGAAAGAAGAAATATGCATTAGTCATTGTTGATGAATATACCAGATTCACATGGGTATATTTTCTTGCAAAGAAGGATGAAACTGCATTAACACTGACAGAACATGTAATTCAACTGGAAAAAGGGTCAGAGCATCAAGTGAAGATAATCAGAAGTGACAATGGAACTGAGTTCAGGAATTCATCAATGGAAGAATTTTGCAAGAGTAAAGGGATAAAACAAGAGTTTTCTGCACCTGGTACTCCACAACAAAATGGTGTAGTGGAGAGAAAGAACAGAACCTTGATAGAAGCTGCCAGAACCATGCTAGATGAAGCAAAGTTGCCAACATATTTCTGGGCAGAAGCAGTTCAAACTGCTTGTTTTACTCAAAATGCAACACTGATCAACAAGCATGGTAAAACACCATATGAAATGGTGAAGAAGAAAAAGCCAAATCTAAAATATTTTCATATTTTTGGATGCAAATGCTTTGTGTTGAAGACTCATCCTGAACAGTTGACCAAGTTTGACCTAAAGGCAGATGAAGGAATTTTTGTTGGCTATCCACTGTCAACTAAGGCATTCAGAGTTTATAATCTGAGAACCAGAGTGATCATGGAATCAATTCATGTGTCATTTGATGACAAGAAGATAACTGAACTTGAAGATGTAGATGAACATGATCAACTGCATTTTGAAAATGAAGATTTATTCTCTGAAAAAGTAAACTCTGATCAGACTGATGTGTCAAACTCTGTTGATCTAAACTCTGAACCTCTACTGGTAAATACTGAAGAAACTCTTCAATCAGAAACAAGGGAAGAACCAGTTGAGGGGGAGCATGAAGAATCACATCAAAGTGAAAATTCAAACACTGATAGTGACTCAAATGATAACTCTGAATCAAACACTGTTGATTCAAACTCTGATCATTCAAATTCTGAGCAGTCACATTCAGGGGGAGCATCTGAAAATGAGGAAAGACACCAGGAAAATCAGGAGAGCATGGATCAAGGGGGAGGATCACATGATGACAGAAGCAATCTGCCTTCTGCAAGAAAATGGACTAAATCTCACACACCTGATTTGATTATTGGTGATCCAGATGCAAAAGTAAGGACAAGAAGTGCAACAACAAATGAATGTCTTTTTCATGCATTCTTGTCACAATCTGAGCCAAAGAAAGTGGAAGAAGCTCTTAATGATGCTAACTGGATAACAGCAATGCAAGAAGAGCTAAATGAATTTGAAAGAAATGAAGTGTGGACACTTGTACCAAGGCCCAAGAATAGATCCATTGTTGGTACTAAATGGGTTTTCAGGAATAAAACTGATAGTGAGGGTGTTATCACAAGGAACAAGGCAAGACTGGTTGCAAAAGGCTACTCACAACAGGAAGGAATTGACTATGATGAAACATTTGCACCAGTGGCTAGATTGGAGGCAATCAGGATTTTTCTAGCATATGCCTCCCACATGAAATTCAAAGTGTTTCAGATGGATGTGAAAAGTGCATTTTTGAATGGAAAACTTGAAGAAGAAGTGTTTGTGGAACAACCACCAGGGTTTGTAGATCCAAAATATCCAGATCATGTCTACAGGTTAGACAAGGCTCTCTATGGACTTAAGCAGGCACCAAGGGCATGGTATGAAACCCTTGCCAAATTTCTACTAGAAAGTGGATTTCACAGAGGTACTATTGACAAAACTCTGTTTTATTTCCAAAATGGTAGTGACTTGCTTTTAGTTCAGATATATGTGGATGACATCATTTTTGGGTCTACTAATGATAAACTCTGTAAGAAGTTTGCCAAACTCATGCAGTCAAGATATCAAATGAGTATGATGGGAGAGGTTAGTTATTTTCTAGGCCTACAGGTGAAGCAAACAGATGATGGAATTTTTATAAATCAAGCAAAATATACCAGAAACCTTCTCAAGAAATTTGGTATGCTTGACTGTTCATCTGCAACAACTCCCATGGCAACTGCAACAAAATTGGACAAAGATGCAGGGTCATCAGTAGATATGACAAGCTACAGAGGAATGATTGGTTCTTTGCTCTATTTGACAGCTAGCAGACCTGATATCATGTATGCAACTTGCTTGTGTGCAAGGTTCCAGGCTGATCCAAGAGAACCACATTTAACAGCAGTAAAGAGAATATTCAAGTACCTGAAGGGCACTATAACTTTGGGGCTGTGGTATCCAAGGGAATCAGAGTTTAAACTTCTTGGTTACTCTGATGCAGACTTTGTTGGATGTAAGATAGACAGAAAAAGCACCAGTGGAAGTTGTCAATTTCTGGGTGACAGACTTGTTTCCTGGTATAGCAAGAAACAGAAGTCAATATCTACATCTACAGCTGAAGCAGAGTATATTGCTGCTGGTAGCTGTTGTGCACAGATTTTATGGATGAAGAATCAACTGCTGGATTATGGATTAAGGTATTCCAAGATACCTATTTACTGTGATAATCAAAGTGCTATTGCAATGACAGGTAATCCAGTGCAACATTCAATGACAAAGCACATCAGCATAAGGTATCACTTCATCAGAGAGCATGTAGAGGAAGGCAACATTGAGCTTCACTTTGTGTCTACAGAACAACAACTTGCAGATATCTTCACCAAGCCATTGAGTGAAGCTACATTTACAAGACTGGTCAATGAACTAGGAATGGTCTCTAGTTTTGACTAGAGATGTTGGTTAGACTCAAAAACTTATTGCTCATGTTTTCTGTAAATTGTTAAATGCTATGTGAACCTTAGTATTAAACTCTGTTCTGCATGCTCATGTTTAAATCTTTTTAAACTCTGTCAGCATGTCTGTCTGTTAAATACTGTTAACATGTTAGATACACTCAGTGAATTCAGAATTGATTTTTGTCTGAATGAAAACACCAATGAAGAAAATTGTATGGAGCATGATTCTCAGTAAATAAATCATGATTTTTTCTGAGTCACTGCTATCTAATCAGACTTTGTGCAGTAAATCAACACAGCATGATACTGTTTCATATTTATAGCATCTCTTAGTTTATTCAGTCCTAAACTCTGAGTCTATGAATATTGTGTGCATGGCCACTCATAAATAATTTTGGTTATTGATGAACTCTAAACTCTGATCAGTGACATTCTGTTTCCAAAGGTATGGTTCATGATGATTCCTTGTTTGTACTTGTGAAAATCATAAAACTTGAGATGTGTCAGTGATTAGTTTGGTGAGTTCAGATTCATGTTTACACCATGTGAGAGTTTGAGCCAAATCAGTGATTGATACATTTTCTATCAATCAGTATTTATTGTTGTGTGATATTCATCAGGTAGTATGTTTCTCTAGAACTTGTATTAAACCATTTTGAGACTACAGGATATGTGTGTGCATGAAAATGATAAAGGCAATAGGATTTACCATTCTTTCAAACACTGTTCGAAATTCTTTTGAACATTGTACAAACACTGTATAAACACTGTTCATAAATTCCATCCTTAGTAAACCCCTTTGAGCCTTATTAACTGCTCATTTTTCTTATACTCTGAAGTATTAAGAGCAGTTAAATATTTTTTTTTTTTTCTCTCAAACAGATGAGTGTTTCTCAAGAAAAGAAAAAGTTTACTCAGTATATATGCTAAATAAAAAAAAAAATGAAAAAAATAAAAAAAAAAAAAAAAAAAAAAAAAGGAAAAGAGCATATATACTGATCTTGTACAAATATATACTGTGACTGAACACTTTGTTCTCTTAAGATGCTCAGCTTGAAGTCACTCTTGAATAAAACATCTCTTTTCATCTGTTTGATCTTACTCCATTTAAACCCTGAATAAAGTCCTTTTGATTTGTGAATACATGTACTCAAAGTAGTGTAGAATTGGTGGACATTCAAGCATATGGTAGACTCTGCTATTTCTGATTGAATGTGAGTGTAAACACATCACCTAAACACTTGTGTGCTTTGAGAGTTTGTGAGGTTATACAGTTCATGACTGTTATTCACTGAATGATGCTCTGATTTCTATCTCTTGATATTTTTGTCTTTAAAGACTGTGTGCTTACTTGGATAATCATGGACATCAAAGGGAATAGAAGTTTTCAGATCTCTGTATTACAGGAACTACAGAGTTTAGCATTCATCAAACAATCAGTGTTTAATATGAGAGTTTGTGCATTCAGTGTTTATTAACTGTTTGTTATGGATTTTATGAAATATTAGATGCTCTAAAAATTGATTTCAGTAAACTCTGCTTCACACACACTCATATTCACAACTGTGCAATTTTTGAAAGGGTTTTAGTGATAAAGTTGGAAAATTGATAAACACTGTTGAGTTGTGTTAAGTACTCTGAGGTAAAGTTTTATTGAGATGATTTGATTATTTTGAAGTAATTGGGGTGGTTGACAACTGTTAATTAGTGTTAATGTGTCTAAGTGTCGTGATTATAGGAATAACAGCGGTAATTATTAAGTGATCCATTGGCTGTTTGACACGTGTCCCATGATTGTGTCCCACTCACACACTTCTCTTCAACAGTTGCGCGTTTTTACTAAATAAACGATTGAGTTTTAATTTTACTCTAATCGTCTTTAGTCTCTCACTCCATATCGATTCACATTCACCCACTCACAGTTACTTACATACTTATTCATTTTCACACTTCTCTTATTCTCTCCTTCACTTTTTGATAAACACTTACAGTGCATTCAAATCTTTTCTCTGCATATCTTCGTATCTTGTTACTAATGGCAACTAAAGCATTTGATGCAGCAGGGTTAGTTTTTCTCCCTAGTAACTATGCAGCACCATTGGATAATGAAAATGCTCCACAGGCGTTTCACTTGTTCCAAAACTTCTTGAACGATTCTGAGATAGGGACGGCTCTAACTGCACCACCAACATTATCTGCTTCACAGATTGCTACTTTCTGGACAAACTCTGAATATGATGATGGAGGAGAGGCTGGCACTCCAACAATCATTTTCACTCATGAAGAATCAGAGTATATCATTACTCCAACCACTATCAGGGATGCTTTGGACTTTGAGACACACACTTCTTACAGTGTTGTTGGTCATGATAGATTGAGGACAATGTTGGAACAAATTGGATGTGCAGGAAACTTGAACAAGATAGGGTCTTTGAGACGGCCAAGTTTGAGAAAGGAATGGAGTTTCTTCTTTGATTGTATAACAAGGGCTTTTGGAAAGAAGACAACAAACTGGGATGCACTACCTCTGGATACTCTCCAAATTGGTCATGCTCTACTATATGGAGGTAACTTCGATTTTGGTAGACTAGTACTAATGAACTTGGGAGAGCGATTGTCTGAGTCTACTACTGTTTATTTTGCTCGTTTTTGTCAATTGCTATTTACTGCATGTGTGCCTAACATTCCAATTGATGAAGCTGATGTAATTCAGCCTTTTCAAGTTGCTAAGAGAATGTTCACTGATTTGACAAACAAAGATGTCACTAAACAGCAAATACCTGAGTTGTTTATGCCTTTAGCCTTACAAAACTATGTGAACCAACCACAAGACCCTCAATCACCACAACAAATGCCTGAACCACCAGAAACCATAAACTCTGAACCAACACCTCCAACACCCACAACTACTGTACCTACTACATCTCAACAACCACAACCAGAAACTTTAAACTCTCCACCAATAAATTCTCCACCCTCAAACACTGAACCATTAAACACTGAAGCTTTAAACACTGATACCTTACACTCTGAGCCAGCACCTACTGAACCAGCCAAAACCAAGCCAAAGAGAAAGAAACACACTGCCCAAAACACTAAACATTCAAAGGCTAAACAGACATTACCTGGAGCTGTTTATACTAGAAGAATGAAGCAACATGCAAACAGACCTTCACTTTCACCACCAAAAGAAAGCTCAAGTGAAGATGAAGAGGAGATTGTTGTGCCAATCAAGAAAAGGAGACTAATTCTTTCTGATTCAGATGCAGAGAATGTTGTTGAAGCTCCAGAGGTGGTTTCACAGCAAACACCTACTGTTGAGGAAACAGTGAATGTTGAAGTATCTGCAAAGGTTGACATGCTTGCAGAGAATATTGTGGATGACAAAGTTGAAATACCTGCAGAGGTTGAAATGCCTGCAGAGGATAATGTTATTGTTGAAATACCTACAGAGGATAAAATGCCTGTAGAAGAAGATCAAAGAGATGGTTTGTCACCAGTACATGATGTTCCTGAATCAATTCTTGATCCTGTCTCACCTGTTGTTCATGTTGAAGCTCATGGTGTAGCTGATGAGCCTGTAGTACATGTTCCTGAAGCTATAGCATCACACACAGAGTTAGTAACTTCTCCAATTCAAGACAAAGGTGATGAAGCTACAAAGGTAAACTCTGTTGCAGAGCCTGTGCAACATGAAGTGATTATTGAAAAGGTTGCAGAAGTTATTGCAGAAACTGTGGCTGACACTGCTCAGCACAGTGGTTCATTAAAGGATGCTCAAGCTAAAGATGCAAGTGCTGAAGATGAATCTGACAGTAGTGCAAACTCTGACTCTTTTGTGAGTGCACCTGCACAGACAGATAGTAAACATACATCTTTTGCTCAGCCTTGTTCATCACATGCTGTTGAAGTAGAGCATCTTGCTAAATCTGCTGAAAATTGGTATAAACAAGATTGCATTTTTCCAAAAGGGAGAGCATCTGAGTTTGTTAAGCAAACTGCAAAGCAAATTTCAAATCCAGAAATCTTATCCTGTTTAAAGGCAACTGTGGTACAAGTCAAGACTCTGGAAGGAAATTTTGCTGACACTAAACACGAAATTGCTTCCTTGAAGACTGAGATTCAGTCAAGAGAGTTGAAGATGGAAAGAGAGTCCAAAATAAAAGCTGTTCAGCTGTCCAAAGTTCAAGACACTCTCTTTGCCAGGCTAGGAAAGGTTGAAGAAAATCAGACTGCTTTATCTGCTAAAGTGGATTCAATTGCAAACTCTTTAGAGCTCATTACATCAATACTAATTCCTGATGATGTCAAAAAGGGGGAGAGAGTGACTAAGTCTAAATGCAAAGTTTCTCAAACTCTGACTAAAAAGGATGATGCTGGAGATGGAGGGGCAAGTGATAAAAGCAAGGTTTTAAACTCTGAAAGGCAAACTCTGAGATCTGGCAAATCTTTTAAATCACAGTCTGTTGGAACAAACACTGAAACTCAAGGTACCTCAAAGACCAAGAGTTTGGAATTAACATCAAACCCAAAGACTGATGAGGAGTTAGCTGTTAAGCTTTTCATGGAAGAGAATGCAGAAGGAGTGACCATAGAAGATGCTAAAGCTGAAGAGAAGAGTTTACAAGAAAAACATCTGAAAGCTTTAAAGTCTGAAAAAGGAAAGAAGAATGTGAAAGTTGCTAAAGCTGCAAAGCCTGTTCTTAAAGGTATTCAAATCAAAGAATCAGTTGGTATAGATCAAAGAATGCAAGTATTCAGAAAACCAACAGATGCAGAAGCTAAGCAAAAACTGAAAAGTATAGTTACAACCTCTGTTGATACACATGTTGTACAGAAGAATGAAAACACAACCTCTGTTGCTGCACAAGTTGTTACCACACCATTATTGTCTTCTCAGTTGAAATCAACATTTAAAAGAGGTGCTCCTCATGATCCAAGACTAGAAGCTACAATTCCAATGGATTTTTCTGATGGTAGAGCTTTATCTGGTAAAGTTGGATATAACAAAGAAGGCATAGGCTCACACAGAGATAAAAGACAATATGTTGGTCCTAGAGATCCTTCTTCACTGTCTGTTCCAGGTAGTAGTGTCACTCAAGAGAGTTTGGACAAACTGGAGTCAGTACAGCTTGTATATCAGAAGAGTCTAGAAAAGGATTTCTTGTTATATTTCATGGCTGATGGAACAGTATTTAAAGTCTCTGAAAAGGATATTGAATTAAAGTATGCTGAAGAACTTGAATATGTCCTATATATTTTCAGAGTGAGAAATCAAAGAGCTCAGTCAGTTGCAAATGTGCTTCAACAAAGAATGATTCAAAACCTTGCAAGAAGGCAAATGAAATTCAACAGCAAGTATGTTCCTAAATACAGAGATTGGAATGGCAATCTGATTGAAATGGAGAAGGGAACTACAAAACTGAAGACTGATCTTGGGATTACTGTTCTGGATTTCAATGTAAAATCTGAAGAGGTGAAATATATCAGGTTGGGAAATGAGATGAGAAGAAACAAAATCTACGATCTTAGAGCTGCTATCTATCAAACTGATGAGAATGATCCTCAGTTGAGAGAAATCAAAGAAGCTATGCAGATAGAGCTTGAAAATGCTGAAAGAATTGCTTATATACTATCTCAGAACAGTGTCTGATCTTCAAGAGATTAGAGATTAAAGTCTGTAAGAATTTTCTTATTTCATGTAGAATTTGTTGAGTAATAGCTTAAACTCTGTTTGTATGTTAAACACTGTAAACTTTGTATTTGTTTTGACATCATCATTTACTGTAAAACTTGTACATTCTTGCTAATGGACAAGTTGGGGGAGATTGTTAGAAATGATTGATGAAAACAGTGTTTGGAAGCTAAAGTCAGAAAACAGAGTTTAGCTGGAAGCAATCAGAGTTTGATTAAACACTGACTGGAAGCGCAAACAGAGTTTGTTAAACTCTGTAGCGGTATTGTCTGAAGAGTCAACAGTGTTTGAAGATTGATAAATATGGAAGCAATATCTTTGAAGATTGGAAAGCTGTCAAAGAGATTGAGTTGACTTGGAAGACTGAAGCAATCGTGATTGATATCAATTGTATAGCTTGATTTTAGGAGTATCAGTTACTGATTGTACGAAGCTGTATGTTCTATAAATACAGTTAGGTTAACCCTAGAAGGGTAGTCGAACATTTGAGATATTCATCCATTGTAACCTAAGCAGCTCTCTGTGATATTTACATCACTGAGAGAGGAATTATTAATTCCAAACAGTTTTTAATTGTTAAACAGTGTGTTCTTGTTAAGTTATTCATACAGTATTTGATTACTTATTGTGTATTCGACCTAACAGTTCTTTAGCCTCACGGGTATACCTCTCCATGGCACTCCGGCTGCTTCCTCCAATATGGGGACCTCCTATAATTGTGCGTATGCACCCAGCCTTAGGTGGTCCTTCCATCATGACAGGTTCCTGTGTCTGTGTCTTCTGAGTCTTCTCATCTCTATACTTTTTTCCTTCCTGAGCCACCCATTCACTCAATTGCCCTTGTCTGATTAGAGTTTCAATTAGATCTCTGAGGTGACGACAATCTGCAGTATTATGCCCATTATTATCATGAAAGTCACAATATGGGCGTTCATTCTTATTCCCTGGGGGACCGGTTCTGAAAGGCTTCTTAAACCATGAGGACTTCTCATTCACTGCGTAAATATGATCGATCGGGGCTACCAAAGGGGTGAAAGTTTCATAGACAGGTCTCTCATGTTTATTGTTGTTATAGGAAGCTGGTGGCGGTACCTGACTCATGACAGGTTTAGTTGGATTCACAGCTTCAGGCTTCATCTGGGATGTGCGACTAACCACCTTTTTATTGTCACGACCATTGGGGCTTCTTTGTCTCGACCTCTTGCTTCCACTTTGCCTTACAAAATCTGGATCCTTCCTTAATTCGGCTAGAGATTCCTCCACCAGACGAAAGGGTTCTGCCCGGGCATAAAAATCTGCCAACGTCTCTGGTTCTTTTCCTTGCAGTGCTTTCCAAAAATCCGAACCTCCTTTGACTCCAGCAATTAAGAAATTCTTTATTGTTTCCTCAGATGCTTTCCTAACTTTAGGAACCTCCGCATTAAACCTCTTGAAATATTCTGTCAACGTCTCACTAGGTCTTTGTTTGATATTGGCTAAGGTATTGGTTGGTGGTGCGAATGCAACAGATGCTCTGAATTGAGTGACAAAGAGCTTCCCCATACTTGCCCAAGAACCAATCGAATCAGCAGGTAACCTTTTGAACCATTGATGGGCTCCACCCTGTAGAGTTGCAGCCAGTAACCTGCACCTGGTGGCTTCCTTCACTTGATAGACATCCATCTCCGTGTCAAAACGACTAAGATATTCAATGGGGTCAGTAGTCCCATCGAATTTCAACTCATTCGAAGGCCTATAAGACCTAGGCAGAGCCGACTTTCGAACCTTCTTGGTGAAAGGAGAAGCTGTTATAGGGTTCACAGCAAGATTCTTTTCGTCCTTGAGTTGAGCCAAAATTTTCTTGACATCTTCTGCTGTCACCTCCCCAGTGGCTTCCGCCTTTGTCTTCTTACTCGTTCCTTCTTCCTCTTGCGACTCTGCAGTGCTTGATTCTTCAGTATCCTCATCTGAATCCGTGCTTTCTTCTTCAATTATCTCGACAGATGGGTCTTTATCTTTCTTCTTTTTCTGTGAGGAACCTCCAGTCTTGGTTTTCTTCTTTCCCTTGGACCCTGTACGGCCTTTACTAACAGTTTTACTCTTCTCAGGATTCTCTAGCTCTTCATCACCATTATTTTGCTTCGGTTCTCCACCATCGTCTGGAACCTCCTCTCCATTCTCAGATTCTTCAAAATTCAACTATTTCGGAGTAACCTTCGACTTCTTGCCTTTCTTTGTCTTCTTTTTCTTCTTTTTGCTTGAAGCCTGCTCCAAAGTCGACAAACGTTCTCCCACAGTCTTTAGGATTTCCATCATAGCTGCTTTAGTAACCTTCGGTGCACTGGGAGGAGATGTGTTCCCCTCATGAATCTGTCGCTCAGAACGGGTTGCTTCGCTATCCGAGTTGCCTGACATCTTTTCCACTCTTAAGATATTAACTCCCCTCCTTCTAGCGCCAATGTTGATGAGTGGATTTCGTAATCAACTTATGTGAGGTCTACAGGTAGTTGTATAGGCTAGCGATCAACTGTTCTATGACAAGGTTTGGGTTGTGTTTGTGGGGGTTGAGCTGAGCTCGAGGGTATCTCCAATAATCTCAGGTGCCTTTAGAGAAAATCAGAGAACTTAATGCGTCGTACCCTGAGGTGCCTACGTACCCTTGTATATATAGGGATCAAGCTCACGTAGTTCTAATATGATTCTGTCTCTTACTGGAATAGCTGTATTTGGTCACCTAGTTCGTGTAGGACTCAGGTTCCTTTAGAGCCTTTCACGAACTAGTTGGTTAAGTAGAGTAGAACTCGAGTTCGTACTCCACTATGATTCGTTCATTGGTTAGAGTAATCCTAGGATCATCTGCGCCCTAGAATTATACTCAGATACCAATTTGTTTATCTGTTCTAGATGGCTTCTAGAACTTTCTGTTGGGCAACTCGTAGGAACCTGGTGCTCAGGAACCTACATCTCAGGAGCCTGTTTCTCAGGAACCTCCTTATTTCGGGACATATCGCTTAGGGACCTCCCTTTGAGTGTCAGTACCTGCACAAATAACAAACTGGTTAGACTGGATAACTCTTCACATGCTTTTATCATCTCTATGGCTGTTGCTATGCTAACTCGAACTCTTTTGCTTGGAGGAACCTGGTCTTCTAGTGCTCAGCTCAGCTTCCTGACCATTGGGAACCTCCTGATATTCATACTTCTTTAGTCATTTCTTCTACTTAATCTTTATAACTCGTACTGGATCAATCTTCTAGCTTGTATGGACCGAACCCTATAGATTAATGGGCCTAAATCTAGTCCATGGAGATTTTGGGCACAACAGAAACCTAATGGAAAATGGAGAACCTGCGTGGACTTCACAGATCTTAACAAAGCATGCCCGAAGGACAGTTTCCCACTACCACGGATTGATCAGTTAGTGGATGCAACAGCTGGACATGCCCTCCTTAGCTTCATGGATGCATATTCAGGTTACAATCAAATCCCTATGTATGAACCTGACCAAGAGCATACTTCTTTTATTACGGATAGAGGTCTTTATTGCTATGTGTGCATGCCATTTGGATTGATTAATGCTGGAGCCACATACCAACGATTAGTGAATATGATGTTTAAAGACCAAATTGGCCATACTATGGAAGTATATGTGGATGATATGCTAGTTAAGTCTAAGGAAGCTGTTGACCATGTAAAGCACTTAGAAGAAATGTTTGGAATCTTGCGAAAGTACAGAATGAAGCTGAACCCTCAAAAATGTGTGTTTGGGGTGGAATCAGGAAAGTTTTTGGGTTTTATGGTAAACCACAGAGGTATCGAAGCTAACCCAGCCAAGATTAAAGCATTAATTGATATGAGGTCGCCGAGAACTGTGAAAGAGGTTCAGTCTCTTACAGGAAGAGTTGCAGTTTTGAATAGATTCATTTCGAAGTCCACTGATAAGTGTCAGGAGTTCTTTAAAGCTATAAAGAAAGGAAGTAAATTTGAATGGACCACAGAATGTGAGAGAGCGTTTGAAAAGTTAAAGTAGCATTTGGGGAGCCCCCCACTTTTAGCCAAACCTGTGGATGGAGAAACATTGATACTATATTTGGCTGTATCAGAGTATTCCATTAGTGCAGTTCTGGTTCGAGAAGAGAATGGACAGCAGAGCCCAGTCTACTATGTCAGCAAAAGACTACTTGATGCAGAAACGAGGTACACAGGAATGGAGAAGCTGGTTTTCGCATTGATTCTGGCTTCCAGGAAACTGCGACCTTATTTCCAAGCTCACAAGATTGAGGTAAGAACCTCATATCCACTTAAGCAAGTGATGCATGGGCCAGAAACTTCTGGAAGAATGTTAAAGTGGGCTGTGGAGCTAGGACAGTTCGACATAGAATATAAGCCAAAGACAGCAATCAAAGCTCAAGCTTTAGCAGATTTCTTAATCGAGTTTCCACCTCATGTAGAGGTTACTGGCCAAGAGGGGCCAAAAGAGGTGGTAGAAAAACAGGCAGACAATGACAACTGTGCACCTTGGTGGACACTGTATGTAGATGGAGCTGCTAACAGTAGTGGAGCAGGTGCAGGCATAGAGCTAGTTAGTCCGGAGGGACACCAACTCTATAGCTCAATTCATTTTGCTTTTAGAGCCACGAACAATGATGCAGAATATGAGGCATTGATTGCAGGCCTCAAGTTAGCTTTGGAGATGAAAGTGGAGAATATCAGAGTGTTTAGTGATTCGATGTTAGTAGTTTGGCAGATTCGTGGTGGTTTTCAGGCGAGAGGTCCAAGAACAGACTTGTAATTGAGGTACTCCCAGAAGTTGATCGCGAGGTTCAAAGAGGTGAAGCTAGACCAAATACCTCGAGGGAAGAATACCAAGGCAGATGCATTGGCCAAGCTAGGATCTCAGAGAGAATCCACATTATTGGGGGTAATTCCACTTCAGATTCAGGAGCAACCTAGTGTCTTCAAAGAAGAAGTGATGGATATCGAGTTCCCAGTTGAAGATTCCTGGATGACCCCAATACATCGTTACCTGGATAAAGGGGAGCTACCTCCGAGTCAAAATGATACCAGGAAGCTGAGGTATCATGCAGCCAGATATGTAGTCTATGATGGAGTTCTGTATAGACGGGGATTCAATCAGCCTTTGCTCAAGTGTGTAGCTGGAGAACAATGCAAGTATATCCTCGAGGAGATTCATGAAGGAGTATGTGGAAATCACTCGGGGGGTAATTCTTTAGCCATGAAAGTCCTTCGACAAGGATACTATTGGCCAACCATCAAAGCAGATGCTACAAAGTTTGTGCAGGCATGCAGTAATTGTCAGAGGTTTGCAAATTTTGATAGTCGTCCTGTAGCACCTATCAAACCGATTGTTAGCCCTTGGTCATTCGCTGTTTGGGGAATAGACCTCATTGGAGAACTCCCGAAAGGAAAAGGAGGAGTGAAATATGCAGTGGTTGCAGTCGATTACTTTACAAAGTGGGCAGAAGCAGAACCACTTGCTAAGATTACAGCGTCAAAACTGACTGAATTTGTGTTTCGAGCCATTGTATGTAGGTTCGGCATTCCGCAGAAACTGATTTCTGACAACGGGAAGCAGTTTGATAGTAGAGAGCTTAGAGGGTTATGTGAACAGTTTGGAATCCAAAAAGCATTTTCAGCAGTATATTATCCACAGAGTAATGGACAAACTGAAGCAGTGAATAAGATTATCAAGCACACTTTGAAGACGAGGCTTGAAGATAAGAAAGGAAGCTGGCCAGAGGAGCTTCCTGGAGTCTTGTGGTCGTATAACACCACGCCTAGAACTACAACTGGTGAGTCTCCTTTTACCCTCACTTATGGTTGTGAAGCTATGGTACCTGTGGAAGTTGGAACAGGTTCCTTGAGAAGAAAGTATTTTGATCCCGAGAGCAATGAGATCAATCATAGACTATATTTAGACATGGTCGAAGAGTTGAGAGCAGATTCGCAAGTGAAGTTAGCAGCATATCAACAGAGAGTTCGAAGGTATTACAACAAAAAGGTGAAGGCAAGACCTTTTAAAGTTGGAGACCTAGTTCTGAGGAAAGTCATGCCAAATACAAGGGTTCTGGCACATGGAGCCTTTGGAGCGAATTGGGAGGGACCTTACCAGATAAAGTCAGCAATTTGGGAAGGAACCTACCACTTGATGGATATGGATGGGAACCTCATTCCGAGAGCTTGGAATGCAGAACATCTCAAGAAGTATTATCAGTAATTCTTTTATGAGTTTTTTCTTAGGAAAAGTAAGGCTCTTTCAGCCCACGAATAAAGGCAGCTTATTAGTTATAGCTGACCAGTATTTTGATTTCAGTATTTAATTATGCATGTACTCGGGGGGTACTTGATGTGAACCTCCCTACTTGCAAGACAATTTCTTTTTTAAGTATTGAGCGATGGATAGCTCTACGATGAATATTTTGAGTGCATTCTTTGCAACTATAGCTCCTTAATAGTTCTTTTACGTAACAGTAATTACCCAAAAGAACTGGGGGTAGTATTCCTACTTAGACAGTATTATGCATGCTACGATTTGATATTTCATATGCCAATTTGAAATTTTTGAAACAGGTTACCTTGACTAACAGGTTCCTGTAGCATTGTGTTGTATTTTGCAGGTTACCTAAGCTGACAGGTTCCTGTAGCATTGACAGTATGTGCGAAGTATGAATACGATTTGACAGAATATGTGGATTACGAATGATTGATATGAAAAGTCCCAGGTAGCTTCCTGGGCATTGAGCAAAGTCCCAGGTAGCTTCCTGGGCATTGAGCAAAGTCCCAGGTAGCTTCCTGGGCATTGAGCAAAGTCCCAGGTAGCTTCCTGGGCATTGAGCAAAGTCCCAGGTAGCTTCCTGGGCATTAAGAAAAGTCCTAGGTAGCTTCCTGGGCATCGAGAAAAAGTCCCAGGTAGCTTCCTGGGCACGAGAAAAGTCTCAGGTAGCTTCCTGAGCAAATGTGATTGAAAAGCCTCAAGTTCCTTGAGCACGTGAATTAAAGTCCTGACAAAAGGCACCTTAAAGAGAAGCCTAATAAGCTCTCCCTCATGTGGAACCGCCTTTGGCACATGGGAAGAAGGGATAAAATCCTTAGCATTTACCTTCATAAGATGTCTAAGCCTGACACATGAAGAAGAGGAATCTGTGTGGACTCCTAGAACGGCGCACAGGTTCCTAGAATCGCCTCGAGGCACAAAAAAGGAACCAACATGTCTCGAGGCATGTTGGGACCTAGAGAATAGGACTGGGAACCAAGCAGGTTACCTTTCCAAGAGAAAAAGGAACCAACATGCCTCGAGGCATGTTGGGACCTAGAGATTAGAATTGGGAGCCAAGCAGGCAACCTTTCCAAGAGACGACCCGAATTAAACAAGAGAAAGATTTTACTAACGTTAACTTTTCTTTTTTATTGTTTTATGTTTATTTTGCAGGATTAATACTTGAGGAACCTGGTCTTGATGAAGAAGGAATTAAAGAAGGCTACGGTTTAGATTATCGATACAAAGTATAAACACAGAGGTTCCAAGTTTCACAACTCAGCTATAGTTTGTTGCATTTATTTTGAGATTTTTCTAGTGGAAATATGCGTGTGTTCTGTTTCTTACAATGGGTTAGCCCACGTAAGCTTGAACATATGAGTAAGGAAGCTGAATTATTCTCTAGTGCATAACAGTGAAGTATTTCATGAAGTTTTGAAGAAAAGTAAGTAGTGAATTAAGATTCGAACAAAGGAGTATGTATGAGCTCACCCTGGACAAAAGATGTGTAGCAAAAGTAAATATCATAAACCATGAAAAGAGTTATGGGTACAGAGACCCAGAAAAACCAGCATAAAAGTTATTGGCACGAAGGCCATGGAAACCAAATTTAAAGTTACATTTTGCGAGGCGTTACGAGGAGCCCGCGACCTCATCTAAAGTTATCGAAAGTTTTTTTAAAAAAAGGATCTTGTTGAAATTACGGAGGAGGAACTTCATCGGAACCCTTGATGGCAACAAGGGGAGTTGGAAAGATAGGCTGAACAATTTCGGGAGCAGGAACCTCTGCAGTCTCAAGGTTGGCACCTGGAGACCTCTCAACCGTTTTCACGGGAGGAACAGAGGTTGCAGCAGCAGCTTCATTCTCAAAATCTTTGATCATCCCCACTACATCCTCGCCTAGGAGAGACCAGTTCAGCTCGGGCATTTTCTCCCACATGGACCTCATGTAGTCACGAACGCCTTCGTCGTAACCTTCGTCATATCGAGCTTTTTCCTGGATGAGCATGGATGATTTGGCAATAGCAGCCTCAGCACTTAAAGCATCAACCTGAGCTTTTAGCCCATTGATTTTCTCCAGCATGGGCAATTTCTCATCCTGCAAACTCTTCACCTGTCCCTGAAGCTCATCCCTGCTACTCTTTAGTGAGGTTTCAACGGTTTTTGCTTTTCGAACAGCCGCAGTGGCCATGTTCACCTTACCTTCCATAGCAATCAACTCTTCCTTCAACCTTGAAACTTCCCCTTGTAATCGAAGATCATATTGAGTTTTCTCGGCAATATCATCGCAAAAGCGGAGAGTAAAGAAAGCATTCTGGGCAGCCGAGAACCTCATAGCATGCATAGCTTCGACAGTATCCATTTTAGCCCAGCTGGCCACTGTCTCTGGAAGCACGTGTGTGTCAATCAAGTCTTTGAACTGATTCTGTGCCGCAGCTGATTCAATCTTCACGGCTTTTCCATTTTTCATAGACCTGGTCTGGGAGCTTCCAGAGAGATCAAGAGTAGATTGAGCTAACTTACGCTTAGAGGAACCAGACGGCTGGACTGAGGCTGGAGTGGGAACTTGGTTGATAGGAGTTGCAGCAAGCGAAACCTCCTTATCTTCAACCTTAAAGATCTCGTCAACATTCTTGGATCTTCTTATGAAAGAAGGAACTTTGGGAGCCATACCTGTGAATACAAAATCAGAAAGTAAATCAGGATAAACAAAGAGCATGAGTAAAGTGAACATAGCTGCAGGAATACAGTAAGGGAAAAGTAAAATAAAGTATTACCAGAGGAAGCAGGGAGAAAACCTAGGGTGATGAGATTCTCAGGCGTTAATAGGATCATACAATCCCTAAGGGATGAAGAATGTTTCAAAGCCTCTTCAGCTCTTTGAAGACAGACTCCAGAAAGACATGATTGTTTGGGAACATGAGGACGACGGTTAAATTGGAAACGGATAGGGGGACAGTCATAACAATAAAGAAACTGCTCCTGCCATTGATCAAAATTTTGTTTAATGCCTTTTATACACTGACCTTGATGACAGGGCCAGGCAGTTAGATAAAAACAACCGGAACCTTTTCCAGTATCCTTTAATCTGAAGAAATAACCTAACTCAGGTGCAGATAAATGAGTAGTGAACAGGCTGGAATACAGAATGTATGTGCTCATGGCTAGCCTATAGGAATTGGGAGTCAGTTGAAGAGGAGCTAAACCATAAAAGTCGAGAACTTCTTGAAGAAAAGGATGTAGAGGAAAATAAACACTCACTTTGAAAAAAGCAGCAGAGGTTACTGCACTAGGAATACCACGTTCAGGGACTTTAGTGTCGAACCTGTGAGCCCTCTCACCAGGTTCTGGGGCAATAACTGGACAGGTTGGACGAACGCACTCTTCCCACAACTTCTCTAACCTAGCTGAAGTCATGGATGAATCAACTTTCTCACAGAAAGGCACAATTTCTTGTTTATACGACTCTCTCTCGACTATTATCTCATTGTCAAAATCGGGTTCAGGGAGTACTTTCTGATCAGGCTTTGACACTTCTTCCTCATCAGAGGGCCAATCGTCTCCTAAGTCAATGAAATTAGGGGAGTTTAGAGTTTTATGTTGTTTAATTGGAAGTCTAATAAGGATGTTTTGAGGCTCACCTAAGTCTAGGATAGAGATTTTAGACCTGGTCCTATTGCTGACTGACTTGGTGAAAGCAAGGTTTATCAAAGAATGGTGATATGAATGTGTTGAATCAGAAGACATCTGCAAAGACAGACGAAGAAGGGTCAGGGACCTAAGAGAGATACTAAGGTTCTGAGATGCTTAAACAGTTATACATTAACAAGCCGAAAACTTTATAAGAGATCTCAATGGGAGTTACACAAGTAAAAGAAAAAAAACATACGTGAATGCAGAAGATGAATCGATGGTTAAAGTAATGATAAGCCAAAGATTATAAACGTTCTTGTGTGTCAAATATGAGGTGAGACGAACAGATGCAGACATATGTATATATTATCAGATAACAGACAACATGCAAGACATGGATGCATAGGTAGTATGAAACGAAATTGAGAATACACAAGGACAGAAAGAAATGAATCGAAGTCATACCTTGAATTGAAGCAAACGGCGAAGAACAAGTTGAATTGAGCGAAGGATCGTCGATTTTCTTCTTCTCTCTCCAAGGGTTTTTGCAAGAACTTAGTAAAGGTAAAAATGAACCTGAAGGGGTTGAGATGGCGATTAAATAGTCAAGGTAAATAAAGCAGCTCCGTACACGTGGCAGAATATTATTGGAGCGGTAAAATGAAGAGGTACACGCGTAAGCGGCGTGTGAACCTCGGGAACTCACGCATTAACTACAGCTTTGGTAAGTGATAAGTTTAATTCAAATTTTGAATTATCTCTTGCAACCAACCATTATCCCCTCTTAAATTATTAAATCAAAAGAGGCGTGGAGTTGACTGACAAGTTAGATTCCCCGAGAAGTTGAATGCAAACATAGAGTAGATTTCGAGAGCTGAAGCAAGAAGAAGAAAATAGCGAGATAACAGGTTCCTTAATACAAAGGAAGCTTACTCAAGATTATATCAAGCTGAAAATATTTTATGTCCTGTTTCCTATGACGAGCTAGCTCATGTAGGCTTGGATATACAATGTTGAAGCGAGGTATAGTCACCAGAATGGATTACCATTGAACCTTTGATCGTAGAATTAGAATAGGTTCCTTTCATATTACATGATTTCAAGGAACCGGGGGGTACTTGTTGTGCCCAAAAATCTCCATGGACTAGATTTAGGCCCATTAATCTATAGGGTTCGGTCCATACAAGCTAGAAGATTGATCCAGTACGA
This sequence comes from Kitagawia praeruptora, assembly GCA_037693485.1. Classification (NCBI taxonomy): domain Eukaryota; kingdom Viridiplantae; phylum Streptophyta; class Magnoliopsida; order Apiales; family Apiaceae; genus Kitagawia; species Kitagawia praeruptora. The sequence goes on from CM075353.1 coordinate 146,855,408, forward strand.
GTTATAAAGATTAAGTAGAAGAAATGACTAAAGAAGTATGAATATCAGGAGGTTCCCAATGGTCAGGAAGCTGAGCTGAGCACTAGAAGACCAGGTTCCTCCAAGCAAAAGAGTTCGAGTTAGCATAGCAACAGCCATAGAGATGATAAAAGCATGTGAAAAGTTATCCAGTCTAACCAGTTTGTTATTTGTGCAGGTACTGACACTCAAAGGGAGGTCCCTAAGCGATATGTCCCGAAATAAGGAGGTTCCTGAGAAACAGGCTCCTGAGATGTAGGTTCCTGAGCACCAGGTTCCTACGAGTTGCCCAACAGAAAGTTCTAGAAGCCATCTAGAACAGATAAACAAATTGGTATCTGAGTATAATTCTAGGGCGCAGATGATCCTAGGATTACTCTAACCAATGAACGAATCATAGTGGAGTACGAACTCGAGTTCTACTCTACTTAACCAACTAGTTCGTGAAAGGCTCTAAAGGAACCTGAGTCCTACACGAACTAGGTGACCGAATACAGCTATTCCAGTAAGAGACAGAATCATATTAGAACTACGTGAGCTTGATCCCTATATATACAAGGGTACGTAGGCACCTCAGGGTACGACGCATTAAATTCTCTGATTTTCTCTAAAGGCACCTGAGATTATTGGAGATACCCTCGAGCTCAGCTCAACCCCCACAAACACAACCCAAACCTTTTCACAGAACAGTTGATCGCTAGCCTATACAACTACCTGAAGACCTCTCATAAGTTGATTACGAAATCCACTCATCAACAAACATAATCGAACTTCTTCCAAGAATTACACTTATTACATGACAGTATTTATTTAAATTACAAGAATACATTTCAAGCTATGACAGTATGTTCTACTTAGCAAAAACTAAGTATACCAATAAAACTAGTTAAGTTGTCTATTCCATCACCCATAAATCCCAACAATAGTGTTATAAGAGCATCTCCAACCGGAGATGCCCTTGTCTAAATTAGTCCTACATGGCATAGCACTATATATATTATAGCCAACTTGTGTAGAATGCATCCCTCCAACCGGCAATGACCCTTGTCAATAATGATAGCCAAGCTCAACTGATTGGCCATATTTGTTGATTTCTGCTGGATCTGTAAGAAAGCCCTAAGAATAAAATAATGTATTAAATTACTTAATATTTTAGAAGTCAGACACATAAATTAGCTGCTTGATTTGTTATCGTTTCTTACATTAATAAAATAATAATAAAATACTACTTTCAAAATATAGCCAATCATTATAGTCAACCCCCATTGGAGCCCAATACCTTACAGGTTCAGCAAATTTTAGCCAACTATTATTTTATATTATTATAGTCAACCATTATAGCCAACCCCATTGGAGATGCTCTAATAGTATAGATATAGATAGTATAGATAAGCGACTGTCTGGGCACCCAAGGTCGGAGAATGCTGCACGGGGAAGTAATGAATCATTACTTTATCGAGTATACATAAACATTTGAATCGACCAAAGAAAGAGATCCTTATAGTGAGTCAGAGTCAATATGATACTTTCAGAGATGCGTTTATGAACATTTTCAGGTATTTAACTTGTGCCCCAATAGAACAATACTGTTTTGAAAATTGAGCAAGTAAAAAAACAATTTTTTTCATCAACAGGGCGATTATCAAGATTACAGGGAGGCATCAGACATTTTGTATAGGAAAATGCTAGCCGAGGCTCCGGCAGCATTGTATCCACACTATAATTTTATTCTATGGCACTATTGAAATACGTTATGAATATATCCACTTGAGTCGCATAATTAATCATACTAGCTTATAGCCCGTGCAAAACACGGGTTACTTTTTGCACGAGCTACTTTCAATATTTTATAATTTATTTATAGTGTAATATAATATTATAAATATTAATTATAATATGTTATTGAAAAAATTCGAAACTTACATCTTTGTATATAATAATTTTTAGTATTAAATATAAATTAATATGTTATTGGCAGGAATTGAACCTTGTACCTCTGCATATAACAACTTTTAGTATTATTATATCTAACGGTCATGATCTATTTGATTTGCTGCTCTAACGGTGATAAATGAGGGATAATCAAAAGTGGGGATAACCAAAAAAGGGTTAACCAACTACAAATTATACCACTTTTGCTTATTATAATATAGTATAGATAGTATATATATAGATATAGATATATACAATTGTTTTTTTTTCAAGAGAATAAAAAAAACCACTAGATACGATACATTAGAGTTTTACTTCTTCCTATACAAGAACTCAAGAAGCATCATTTTCTAATAACATAATCACAGTAACTGTTTACATTCAAAATGAATTCGAGTTACTATGGTACAACGGATGGTAAGTTTGCACAGAAAACCCATAATTAAAGGTCAATATAACAGTAACCACTAAAATATATTCAAGTTAAAAACAGAGTAGGATAGATTCTACTTAATTAGTTTTAACATAACCACTAAAAATATTACTTCCACTAAGAGGTGAGTTTGTATAAGAAATCAAACTGATATACTACTATAATGAACTGTATGTAGTAAACAAGGAAAACAAAATGTTGTATTTCTTGTCATAACTAAACACTAGTACATCAGATTAAATAGCCACAGACACAAGGTGGCTAGAGAGAAAATAGCAACTAACACAACTACTAGCTTACTCGACTCCTATATTACTTCCACTCTCCCACTTATCCAGTACTCTCCAGGTAATACTAAACTGAAACACACGTCTGACTCCTAAAAACCAGGTTGACAGCTTCTTTGTTAAAACAAACACGCTGAGACTAATTAACAAAAATAAAAACAATATCTTAAACAATAAATTTAAGATTAAAATCCAACAATCACCCCCTTAATCTTAAATTTATGAAGCACTTCTCTTCCTCTTGTGATGCATTTCTCTTCACCATCTTGTGATGCACTTCTCACCACCATCAATGTTGATGCACTTCTCATCAAAAACACATTTTGGAGCACTTCTCTCCATGGTGCACTTCTCACCCACAATAATACTAAAATTAATTTTCTTCAATGGCCACTTTGTGCCAAAGTTTCTTGATCACTGCCCTCACAAGTGTTCTATCTCGTTCAATTTTGCATGGCTTTCTGCCACTCTATCTCGTTTTATGCATTCAGTAGTCTTCTCCGGCATCGCCTCGTCTTTCTCGGTAGCTCCATACTACACATGCATTCCATACTACACATGCAGCTTTGCCACCGGCGTCCGTGCCACCACCACCCAGCGACAACCCAAGGAACTGAGGAAAGGCTGTTAAGCCTTGAACCCCATGGGGCTCTGATACCAAGTGTAGAAACCAGCACCTGTATCTATGTGTTTATTTATATGTGTAGTACTGAGACATCTACCAGTGAGCAAAATTGGGAAAGAAACACTCTAATACTTGCATGTCAAAAGCACTTGTTGTTTTATTAACAATGCAGTTACAAGATATATATAGCTAAAGCACTGAACTAACACTAGCTAAAAATCAGCAACTACTTCCTACTTAGACTCCAACTCTCCCACTTATTCAAACGGCTCCTACAAAAACTGATCACACACAAAGACTAGTTCCTGTAAGCTTTATGTGGCATGACTAGAACAACTAACTAGCAACAAATAAATAATAACAATTTAAATTAACTTCCAATAGTTTGTAAGAGGACGGTAAAATCATATGAAATTGGCACAAATATATACCTTGATTAAAACTCTCAACAGGTTTGCTAACTGGCACAGCAGTATCCTTGCACACTACAGTGTAGTGGGCCAAGTACTTGTCAATTGTCATAGTTACAATTTGCCATGTACTAGTATAAATAATTACCAATTTTTGCTTACACATTTACTACATACACTATGCATGTCATTTCAAAGTGATATCCAGAAACATTCAAGAGGTATATTTGAAATTCAAATACAATGCATTTGTAAGTTGTACTCCCTCTGGTCCCATCCATTTCTTTACATAAAAAACTGCGTATTTGACACACATTTTAAGGTGCATTTTAAGGATAGTTCTATAACTTATTTTTGATATTTTCTTTTTTTGTATAAAAATAGGATTGTTTTATTTTTATACAAAAAAAATAAAATATCAAAAATAAGTTATAGAACTATCATTAAAATGCACCTTAAAATTTGTGTCGGAAACTGGTCCGCAAATGTAAACTACTACATGGGACAGAGGGAGTAACTATCTGCAAATCAGGCAACGACCATGATCCCAAGTGAAGGATACAAGGGAAGTATGTAGAGGATGCAAAAACAATCAGCCATACTGTATGCTTATGCAGTCATAAAATTGCAAATTTGCAACCTTAAAAACCATGTGTACATACATAGGCATGTACCAATATACAAATGGCAAAAAATTGTTTTACACATAGGTCCATATATGACTTCAAGAGGACAAAAAGAAAAGAAACTCACATTAGGCGATACTCATTGCCAAAAGAAAAAACAATAAATATTCAAGTAGAAGCAAGCGAGTTGAATTAAAAGACAAGGAAACATGATTAAGATATTTAGAAATACAAATTCCCAGCATCCAACAAGAAAGAAACATCGGTATCGAATATATCCAACATGAAGAGTAGAGAAAGCAGGTTCAAATAAAAGACAAGGAAACATGGTGCATAGCAAGAAAAGCTAGTACGAAAAACAAGTGATGAGCCTGCCCCGATCAACAAGGAGCTCGTCGGTCGATATCTTGAAGAGTTTGCGGTGCATAAACTCTTACTTGAAGTAACCCTTTACCGCATGCATTGAATCTGAATCCACTTGTCTTGCATAATAGCAAAAGTCATCCTTTGATTCTTCCCCAAGGGGAACAGGAGCAGCACTCCAAGTATCATCTGGGATCTTAAAAAAGTTGAAGAAAGCCATGGTGTCAGCTGATCTAGGATGCTTGCCGTACGAGACGAAGCATAGTACATTTTGACCTTCCAAGGTGCACAAATCAATCATGTAGTACGAGGGGCTAGAACAAGGAAACGTATTTGTCGCGAAGAAAGAATTCCTGCCAGAAATTGGGTTCAGGAGCCAATGTTGGCCGCATAAACATAGCCTTTGCATCAGTATCAGAATCATTAAGCACAGTATAGGGAGATGCAGCAACAGTGCTCTTAAAGCCAGTACGGGGAAGTGAAAATCCCCCAAAAAGCATGTTACCAATAGGCATAATGGGGTCTTCGAAAGCAGGACGAGAGATAACAAAACAAGGAGAAGTACTTACAACTTTCCATACCTTATGAGTTACATTGTAAGAAAAGACAGATTCATCATGGCACCCAAAATCTAGAGCGGAGGTGCCAAAATAGACAGTGTCATCCAAAACGACGTGCGATTTAAAATGACCATAGGGTCCACTAGGCCTGCCATTCAAGATTGTCCAAGAATTTTTGGTGGGTGAAAACATTTCAAATTGGTGAGAATTAAAACCTCTATGGAACAGTCGAGACATAACGTAGAGATTCCCTTTTGCAACAAAAACAATGGGTTCATATTTAAGAGAGTTCATGGGAGGTTCCAACCGCTTCAAATAGTTTGAGCTGAGGTTATGTTCAGTAGGAAATAAATCCTTAATTTTAGATTTTGTAATTTTAAATACATCAGATTCTTTTTGGCCAACAAAGTACAGATAGTCTCCCATGTGTACCAATGAACAGAAACGATCAGGAAGATCACCAGGATAAAAAACAAGAAAAGGCATCAAGGGTGTGGATATAAGTTTATCATTACTATAACTAAGATGCTTATAATCGATCTTATACAAAACGTAACCACAATCTTTCGAAGCGATAGATGCAAACATATAAAGAGAAGAGGTGCAACCTGATTTTTGTAATTCATCATTCTTCATCACTCGTTTCTTTGGGAAGATTTGGATTGAACCGGCTTGGTTAACAAGGCGGAGGAGATACAAGTAGTTTGATTCAAGACCACTTTTCCCTTGCCCTTGTTCTTCATATCGCTCATCACTTTAGGGCCGACCATTCGCTCAAAAAATCGAAAGCCCAATTTTTAAATTTTTACAAACCCAAGTTTTTCATTAACCGAACCGAAATATTTCGATTTGTTCTGTTCGGTTTTTAAAAACCAAAATTTTAAAAATATATATTATATTATTATTATTTTAGTTTTAAAATTAAAATTTATTAATAAATATATTAAAATTGGTAACAATTATAATAAAATAAAACACAAACTATTAATCTAAATATTTAAACTTAATTTGAATTAATTATATTATGGATATATAAAATGTATTTATATATATTTCGGTCAGTTCGGTTTAAACCAAATTTTTTTCGTTAAAATCGAACCGAACCCAAATCTACTTCGATTTAAATCGAACCGATCAAATTTTTAAAAAATTAAAACCGAACCATACCGAAATTCAACACTTCGGTAATCATGTCGCGTAACAGAGAAAGATACAAATCTTATTTCACTCCCACCGACAAATTTCAACATTTATTCCATAATTAACAAATCTTAAAAAATGTTAAGAATCGTTAACAAATTTCAACATTTATTCAATAATAAAATCTTATGCTATATAAACCACAAATTAAAAAAAAGTTAAATGTGAAAATATGTTATTTTATGGTCAGAAAATGACTGAACACATATTTTAGATTAACCGTATGTTAACTTATTACAGATTAATTTCCAATATTTTTCAATTAGTGGTGCATTACTAATTATAAATTAGTATTTAATTTTTTTTACTAGTAATACATTAAAAACTTATAGATCATTATTTATTTTAATAGTTTTTTTAACGTTTCTTAACGTTTTGATTAACAGAATGACATAATTTGGATAATCAGTTACTTTAGGGGTGCCAGTCGTAAGTCCAAAACACGAAATGACACCATCTGGAAAAGCCAATTCCAGAAGGGTACCAACGAGAATTTCCCTTTATTTAATTACTAGCAAGTCTCCAACTTTTTTAAAATTTTCGAATAATTTTTGACAAATTCTTAATTCATATTAATTGATTTGTTGAGTATGAATATACCGACAGGAAAATACAGAGGGGGTGAATGTATTTTCAAATTTTTCTTTGGATAAGTATTTTAAATGAAGATTGTTTGAATATAACTGTGTAGCATAGTGTGTGTTCGTGTTCTTCAGAGTGTGTAATGCGGAATATAAACACTAGAACAATATCACTCACTTTAATCTAATATTTTATTAGATAAAGATTTGCTACAAACTGTGAATACAAATGATAGTATTCTCAGCTTCGTTTCTCAGAGAGATGTGTAGAGAACGTATTCTTGAAAGCTTAACTGCTAAAAAAGTGAGATTGTACTCTTATAGAACATGAGTACAACCTACTTGCTACTAATAAGGTGACATACAAAATTACTTTCTAATATGTCCATCCTTTTTGAGTAACATCTAAACGGCTTGAGATTTGACTTTCTTCAACTCTGTTCAGATCCACTTCTTTAGCAGCTTGTCTCCTGTAACACCTCTCGAAGCTTCTTGTCATCTTTCCAAAATCACTTTACAGTACTATGGTCCTGAAAGTGTTCTGGCTTGCTGCAGGTTTTGACTTGTATAAACTTCAGTATTTTGTCTCCAAGATTGCATTCGAGAAATAACTAAGCGGTTGATTCGAGAAATAGAATTGACTTGATAGATAACTCTGCGTTCTCGAATACTGTATAATTGACATGTTGAATCACTTCTCGAATTATATGTTTTCTTCAGGAATCCTTGACTTGTCGAATAGAGCTTTTAGCTTATGGAATCCTTGATATGTCGAATAGCTTACCGAGTCCTTGAGATATCGAATGTAGCTTTAACTTGTTGACTCTTAGAGAACACGAATGATGCTTTGACTTGTTGACTTCTTGAGTTCTCGAATAGAGTATTAGACATGTCGAATCTCTGAGTTATCGAATGAGACTTTGACTTGTTAACTTCCAGAGATATCGAACAATGTCTTTATAGATATCGAATCCTTGACTTATCGAATGCTAGACTTCTCGAATAGAGTAAAACCCTTCTCGAATTTGTACTTAGGCAAATCTTCATTCTTCAAAATCTAACTGTGTTTATTTTGACAGCCTTGTTCTTCAAGCTTGAGGCATGATCCTTGGATCTTATTTCAAGCATTATTTTCTGACTTTTAGTTACACTTACACATGTAGAATTTGATGCCTATTACAAGTACTGAAACAAGTATAAACTCTACAGCTAGAGGTTCCCTCAGTTAAGAGGTCATGTAGGTAATGCATAGTATTACAAACAATTAGGCTTGTTATTAAATGTATACAGGCATGCCTCTATGACTAACATGATTCATTTTTGAATAATATATATTATTATAAATAATGCTAAATATAAAATATATTTGATTTTTGTTCCAATTATTCTTCTCATATTTATCGATTGATTAATCGATAGTAACAAAAACTTCAAAACTTTAAACTTCTCACGAAAAATGCTTTTGAAAGAAAAGTGACCTTATCAAAACAATGGTATTTCCAGATAAACTTCCAAAAACCACTTATCTTACCCACATTTACAGTTTCTGGGCATAACCAAAGGGCATGTAAAATTTCTTCTTTTTTAGCCCTGTTGCTGTAACAACCCGACTTTTCGGACTATTAATTCTAAGTCGAAAACTAAAATAGATACAATTTATTCATTCAAAAATCTATTACAAAGATAAGTATTACAAAAGCGCAGCTAACGATGACGAGCTACTCCGAACATAAGATCTTCGCTCTCCAATGCTATCCACTTGATCTTATACGGAACCTGAAATTTATAAGTAATGAGTTATACAGCCCGACAAGAAACCAAACAATCCAACTAGTAGGGCCAAATAATACATATACATATAAGATAGTATAATATTTAATACAATACTATAATGATATACTCCCTCGGTCCCACCATTTCTTTACATGATAGCGACGGGGGCTCGGCACACATTTTAACGCTCCTAAAAAGTATAGTTCCATAATTTATTTTTAATTTTTATTTCTTGTGAATAAAAATTTAATGTTTATTCAAAAAAAGAAAAATTTAAAAATAAGTTATGGAAGTAAACTTTATAGACGCCTTAAAATACGTGTCAAGCAAGATTGAAAACATGTAAAGAAATGGGTGGGACGGATGGAGTACTAAACAATCACTTACGATACAATTATTCTTATTCGGTACCACATAACAACAATAGGTTGAAACCCATAATTTATACCACGACCATTACAACCCGGTGATAATGGTCCTAAATTTTCAGAAAATTGTCACTACAATCCGATGACTCGCGCTGCCAGCGCCCAGCTTCCTGTCAGGAGCTGATTTTTGCTGATTTTCTTCGTTTTAACTCCTTTTTCCTTCGTTTCTTTTGCAAGTTGACATGCTTTGATTCTTGAACTCAAATCCACCATAAAATATACCATTTGTATCTTCCAACCTTAAGTTAATAACCCTGCACAATCTCACTAAAACAAATTAAAAACACGACATACTTGAGGCCAAGTTAATCAATTTAAGCCGAAACGAAGCGTTCCAAGTGGATATAAAATCCACTTATCAGGTACCGCGTCAAACAAATTTTAAACTAAACTTTTTTTTTTGTCAAGAAATATATTTCATTAATGAAATATAATTAGATACAATCTAAAAGAGTTTCCTTCGATCAAGAAACGTACATCATCTAACTGAAAGGCACGCATGTTGCCCCCAGACATTTAGACAATAATACCTTCAAGTCTGAAAGGATGAACCCACAAATGAAATGCTTTGTTAAAAAACCCCACAAGAGCAAAATCCTATGGGAAGAAAACTCAAGAGGGGAAAAAGAGCGTCCACAAAAAATACAACATTATACAACGTAACTACTAAATGACTAGAACTTATAACTTTGTGTGTCCTCGTTGCCATCCGTTTTTCCCAAAGACTAGTGTTATAGGGAGAATATTGTATAACAATATTTATGGAGGTTGCTGGATTTGCGGAGCAAAATACGGATATTCTGCTATGAACACGAAGAACACGGAGGTGATTGGTGAATGATTGTGGCTGATCTTGTCTATTGATATTCGGTGGTGAACTATTTCTCATCCTTTACAAGATGCCTACGTACCCTATTTATAGGGATCAAGCCACACGTAGTTCTCTTAGAGAAGAAGTTATCTAGACGGGCTAGGGTTTCTATGGGCTCGGCTTGGCCCAAATCCACTAGTCATCTTCTTGGGTTGTTTTTTTACCCATTTATTCTGCTCATGACCCATGAAAGGGGAACCCACGGCTAGCATAATGCTATAATTATCTTTATTGGCGAAACTGACTAGATGGCCTCGCATGCGACCTTGCTGGGTCTGACCATGCGAGGCGATCCTCACTGCATGGAGATAACCTACTTATGCGACCTCGCTGGGCCTGACCATAAGCCTTCGTAGTGAACATGCTCTAGGCCACGCTGGACCTCTAGGCCTCGCTAGACCTCATGAACTTCGACCCCGCCACTAGGGCTCGATGGCGATCCCACTGCATAAAAAATAATGTAATGAATCTTCCTATGATGGCGAATTTTAACGACCCATTCTTCATTCCTAGGCCCATTATGTGTGATGTACTGATATTCTAACCCATTAGGCCTGTTTAGGACTTATGCCAAATTCGAGCATAACAACTACCCCCCGAGTCCATATTGCCATTGGAAAATTGTAATGCGAGGCCAAGGCCCATTATTGATTATTCCTTTATGGGCTCTCATCGCAGGCCCAATGGATTCAAATAACTGCTAACAGCTAGCGCGTCTCGAGATCTGGTCACAGTTGCTGAGATGATGACACGTGTAGCACATCCGTCTCTCTCCTCACTACTATATAAACCTCAAATTTTAAATCATTTGTCACTTTCCTTATTAACAACATACCGAAGTGCTGCCAATTTTCTCCCGGATCAAACAGAAACCCAGCTCGCTTTTAATCAAGAACGAGGCCAATTTTTCTCAAGATCTTCAGTTTTTCTTCACTAAAAGTAAGTTTCTCTCTCTTGTTCTTCATTTGAACGCATGTGTAGTTTATAATCTCATAAATATACATTGATAATTGCATGCGATGCGAGCCTTAGGAAGTGCGACCCCACACACTTAATTTTCACACTGTGAGCCCTGCCCCACTAGACTTGGGAACACGACTCCTTTAGTAAGTAGGCATACGATCTCAAAATAGAGTAGTTGCGCGACCCCTATTCCTTGTGTACGAAATAAGAACACTTAGAGCCTTCTCTTTAAACATTTTTTCTTCTTTTATCTCCTTTGATATTCTGTAAGTGCACACACTAATACTCCACCATATTTTCAGATGTCTAGCGATAGCTCAAGGACTCTTTCACCTCTTCCTCACATCTCCATTAGCGAGCAAGCAGCTGCAAATATTGCTAAGGCTGCAAGTGCAAGCGACAACTCCTTCAAACTATACATGGACCCTCACTGGTCGAAAGAGGAATTCACCCGAGAGACCCCTCTAACAACATGGAGAACACGGCGACCATCCACCTCGTAGAGCCATTCTATTGATTTCCCTTCGAGCTCGGTAAATCCGGCATCCACAATTGTTCCCCCTTCTTCAGTTCAAGACGAGGTCGACAATCTGTTGAAGAAAGGGCAGGAATTCTTTGCTAACGTTCCCAAACTTCTTTCTCCTCTCAACAAGAATCTTCTCAACATAAGCCCCATAGTACTTACCAGCACCTCCTCAACCAACTCACTCAGCCACGTATACTATGAGGCTGAAAGTGGAGCTGACAACGAGGCAAACTCTGACGACTCTGACTACGAAGAACCTAGCTCTGATGATGGCGGCCTAGACGAAGTGGCCAAGGTTGTTAATTTCGAAGATTATAACTACATGCCTGAAGCCTCTCCAGAACCTTACAAGCCAACCCCTCAACCTGAGCTAGAGGGTACCATTTATGTTGGGGGACCTCGCCCTGAGGACATCCCACCAGGCTCCAAAATAAAACCAGGCCTGCCTCGCATCTTAGCTTGCAAAGACCTATCAGCGACCCTGAATCTGGAGTCCTTGACCAAGGCTGTCGATACATTTAGACCGGGGGGCAAAATCATTCTCCCCAAACAGGCAATGCGATGCTATCGTTTCAATCACGAGGAAAATGGCGGCAGGGTGCCTCGAATGGTTCTGACCTCTGCTATGATGAAAATAGGCGTCTCCTCGCCTCTTCATCCTTTCATCAGGGATGTTTGCGAGACGTACCACCTAGCCCCCATCCAGATCAATCCTAATGGCTATAGGGCCATGATTTCTTTGTATATTCTTTACCACAAACTTGGATACCCTAAACTTGATGCGAGGACCATGGGTTACTTTTTGCAACTGAAGCGATGTGGGGATTCAGACTTTGGTTACGTCTATTTCTCCGTGTGGCCGGAGTTTAACAAGAAAGACCTGTATCATAGTGCCCCAAGCAATGCGGGCCCGTGGAAGGGACCTTACCTCTATATCCACGAGGTGCCCAGAGTGAAAACATCCTTTAACTATCTTTCAGTAGGCCAAGTGCGAACCGTCCTGAAGGCCGAAGAGAAGCAACATGCCGACGATGTGCTGAAGACATCTCGCAAAGATAGGAATATACGAACCCTCCTTACTCTAGAGAACTTAGTTGAATGCGGATTCTTGAAAGAAGGGGTCGAGCTTCCCTCTGAAGCGGGACCTCAAATGCGAGGAAGGCCTCGCGAAAAAGAAAAGTACGAGAGGAAGCCTCGTCCTCTAAAGTAATGGTCGCAGAGAGTAAGAATATTTTCATTGTGGTCCAATAACTTCTTCATAGTAATTGTCTTTTATTGTCTTCGCATTTTTTACTTTTCACGATAATTATGTCTAACTGCTTTCCTCTCTCCTTTTTGTAGACATGTCAGGCAAAGGTGGTCGCAGACCTCCCTTCTGTACAAAGAACAAAGAGATCCCTACCGAGCCTTCAACTGCCATCCCTTCAAAGAAGAAAAACGATCTCCCTCCTCCATCAACAACTGCCAGGGTCGCTCCTCAACCTTCACAGACCAATCCTGAGGAGCACATCTCTAATAAACATAAAAGCGGTCCCCTGCCCCAAGTCACAAAACCTGCGGACATGACGCCAGTGCATCATTTATATGCGAAGCATGGGTTTACTCATGCTACTGAAATAGAATGTACTGAGTGGGTAGGAGCCGAGTTAATAGATAACTCTGAAGCGGTCTCCAAATGTCTGGCTGAGGGTTTCATCCGCCAAGCCTCGCATCTTCGAGAGCTAAAACAAGTTTTCTTCGCCAATGATAGGTTGGAAAAAGAGTTAAAGTCCTTGAAGGCCAAGGCTGCAGAAGAAAAGAAACTGATGTTGGAGAACTACAAACAAGTGCTTCAAACTGAAACGGCGACCCTCCGATCCGAACTCAAAAAAGTTAATGATGAAAAAACAGCACTCCATAAGTCCCTAACTGAGGTGGAGCAGCATGAGGAGGAGCTGAAGATAAAGCACGAGGAGGAGCTGTCCAATTTGAAGAAAGAGCTCGCTGCTGCTGAGGCCAACCGCGAGGAGATTGAGGAAGCTGTACAAGCTGATTTCATGAAGGGCTTTATAAGGAAAGTCCCTGATTTTGATTGGTCGCAGCTTGGTCCTGGCAATGCTGAGTATGCAGCCGACCTCCGCAAGGAGATTGAAGAAGAAGATGCAAAGGATGCCAGGATCGCCAGCGAGGCTGCCAAGGCTAATGTTGCTAACCAAGAGAAGCCCAGTGAGGCTGCGACATAATCCGTTTTATTCCAATATTTTGAACTGGGGATGCGAACACCCCTTGAATGTCTCGCAAGTTGTAATATTTTTGTGATAACTTTGTTGGGCTCGCGTAGCGACCCAGTAACTGTTGACTTTTAACAATTTATATAACTGTCTTCATTTCTTCATATCTTGTATTTGCTTTAGCTTTATAGATAGCTTTCCTTCTTTATGTTTCTGAAATATTAGCAAGTAGATTGACCTCGCAGCTGCGAAGCTTTCCTTGTAGAATTTGTAGCTTTTTCTTTTTAATTTGCTAAACTTCAAGGTGGACCTTGTCTCTTTGGGATCAAGACTTGCGATGCCTTCCTTGCGAGGTCGCAGATACGATCCGGAGATTGAGGTCGCACCTTGACTTTTTTTTAAACTTTGAACTTCTTTGAGGAGATACTTTTTAGGGTTATTGACCTTTTGGCCCTTCAAGTTTACACACTTATACCCATAAAGCCCTAAAGTTTAAACTCGTACCTTTTTGCCACGCGAACTTCACAAATGTACCTCTTGGCCCTTTTACCGCGTCAGAATACGTACCGGCTAAAAAACGTTACAAAACTGAGGGACATAACAGACATTTCAAGTGCCGATATTAACACAATAAAACTAGGTTTATATGTATTGACGATCAGTTTAACCCCTTTAACTTAATTTCTCTCAATTACTTCTCAATTAAACTCGAGACTGAAGAAGGAAATTGGCGATTGAAGAAGGAAATGTCAGATTCTAATTCCTTCGAGACTGGTATGATTCTTTACTCTCTTTTGTGATTGTTAATTAAACTTGTTTGTTGTTTATCAACGCTTATTTATGCATCGTTGATCACTTTTTTAACTTGATTGTTAATTGTTCAAGTATCTTGTTTATGTTGTGTTGATGATGTGGGTATTATGTTAAAATGTGCTGATTGTAAACCAATTTCTTGGTATTGAAGGTGAACACACAATAAGTGTTAGTATATTTCACGGTGGAAGGTTAAAAAGGTTACCACAAGTAACATATGTAGGTGGTCAGGTGACAGTATATTACTTGCAAGACGTAGATATTAGCTATGATAGTTTGAGAACATATGCTAAAGCTATGGGTTATAAGGGACTGTTCTGTTTGTATTATAGGAGACCTAATGTAGAATTTGAGAAAAGTCTGCAGTTAATCACAGATGATAGTTATGTAGTTGCAATGAAAGGGTATGCTATGGAAAATGATAACAAGATAGATATATATGTGGAGCATTGTGATGAAACAAATTTGGGGGCATTTGATGACATTAATGTATTTGAAAGGAGTGAAGGAGATGGAAGTAATGAAGTAGGAGAGTGGAGTGATGAATTGGATGATTATGACTTTGATGATTCTGACTACTCAGATACAGATGATGACATGGTATATGCTAATAATGTTGATGAAGGAGTGGAATGGGTGGGTAGAATAAGAGACAGAATTGGACTAGGAAAGGAAGACACTGATAGTGATAAAGCATATAATGACACTGACTGTGATGATGACTCAGATAGTCTGCCAGACAATGACATGAATGAAGATGAAGAGCTACAAGCTCTTAAGAGGAAAAATAGGTTTCCAGTGTACAAAGATAGTGACAATCCACAGTGGAACGTTGGGATGATCTTTACAGATCATTACCAGTGTAGAGAGGCCATAATTAAACATTCTTATAAGGAAGGGAGGGTGGTGAAGTTTGTAAAAAGTGATAAAACCAGAGTTAGAGCAGTTTGCAAGCCTCCATGCCCCTGGTTCCTTAATGCTGGATATAATTTTGACAGGTGCATTCAAATCAAGAAAGTGGGACCAGGTACCTTTTGGTCATTTCCATTAATTTTTACAGAGTTTCCTACACTGGTAGGTGGTATCTAGTGGCTTATTATTCTATTCTTTCTTTTTTCTTTTTGCTTTACAGATCACACATGTGTTAGAGAGCAAAAGGGTTTGCCCCTTATCAATTCTGGTTTTCTAGCAAGGAAATATCTACCTGAGTTTAGGATTAATCCAAAGTGGCCAATAAAGTCTTTTCATAAGACTGTGTTAAAGGATTTGCAGATTGATTTCAAATCTCATATCCTCAGAAAAGCTAAAAGGAAATGCATGAGGACCATTAATGGTACTCACGAGGAACAATATGAGAAACTTTGGGATTACAAGACAGAGCTGCTAAAAAGGTGTCCCAACTCTACAGTTGAGATTGACATTGAACCATGTATGTATTAGATGTTCTGTGTTGTTTAACTTATTAGATCTGAAAAAGTGTTTGTCTAACTCTACATATGTTCAAATCTAGGAAATGTTGGTCAATTCAGGAGGATATACATATGCCTTGGTGGGTTGAAGCATGGCTTCAAATTTGGTTGCAGGAAGCTCATTGGCTTAGATGGATGCCACATCAAGAATTCGTATAAAGGTCAGATCTTGTGTGCTGTAGGCATGGATCCTAATAACTGTATGTATCCATTAGCATATGCAGTAGTTGAAGCAGAAAGGTTAGACTCTTGGAGATGGTTTTTGGCTTTACTAGTTCAGGACTTTGATATTAGGGTTGGGGATGGGTGGACATTGATTAGTGATAGACAAAAGGGTCTCCTCAATGTCATTGAAGAAATGGTACCCATGGCTGAGCAAAGATATTGTGTTAGGCATATGCATAATAACTTTAAGGGAAAATATGGAGGAAGATCACTAAAAGAGAAATTGTGGAGTTGTGCTAGGGCTAGTAATGTAGAGGCTTTCGAAAGGGCCATGAATGTGATTAAAGAAGAAAATGTTGGAGCATGGCAATGGCTAACTGCAGTGCCTTTCCATCATTAGACAAGGTCACATTTTAAGACTCAGAATAAATGTGATCTTCTGCTAAACAACATGTGTGAGAGTTTTAACAGGTGTATTTTATTGGCTAGGGAACAAGGCATTTTAGTCATGTTAGAAATGATAAGGGAGTATCTCATGAAGAGACTGCAAACTAAGAGGGACGAGATGCATGATTGGGAAGTAAGAAAATTTACACCCAAAGTATACAAGCTGCTTGACAAATTTAAAAAATGGAGTGGAGGATGCTATTCAACCTATGCAGGTTATGATCAATTTGAAGTGACAACAGTGAATGGGTCCAAGTATGCAGTGCATCTGGGTGAAAAAAGTTGTGGTTGCAGAAGGTGGGATTTGAGTGGCATCCCTTGTCACCATGCCATCTCATGCATCAACAGGTTAGGGCAGAATGTGGAGGACTATGTTGATTCTGTGTATTCAACAACAAACTACCAAAAAGCTTATTCTGGAATAGTTTATCCTATGAATGGGCACATGGCTTGGGAAAGGACAGGAATTTGTTTAAAACCACCAGCAGTTGAAAAACAGCCTGGTAGGCCAAAGAAGAGAAGGAGGCCTGAACCAAAAGACACATATGAGAAGGTTGAGCATGGAGTGAAGATATTAAGCAGGACAAGTCAGAAGACTGTGAGGTATATTATTGATTATGATTTGATTTTTTTGGCTTTATTCTGTTGTTTGACAACTCATAGTATTTATGTTCTGTAGGTGTGGAAAATGCAAGAAAACTGGTCATAACAAAAGAACATGCCCAGCCCTTGTGGTGCCAACAAATGACCAATCTGATGAGCAAGAAAGGTTAGTAGAGAATGAGCATGCAGATGAACAAATTGATGCCCAAGTTGAGGACCAAATTGAGGAGGAAATTGAGGAGCAAGAAATGCAAGGTGCATACAATGAAGTGGCTCTAGATGAAGATATTCCACCCTTGACTCAACCAAGTCAAGTAGAGAATGAGCTTCCACCCTTGACTCAACCTACTGAAGTGGAGAATGAGATTCCACCCTTGACTGAAGCAGAAACTGAACAGGAAGATGAGGCTCCAATTGAAATTGCAGCAAGGCAAATTAGAAAATTGAGGTGGCTACAGAAACTGAAAGAATAAAAGGAAAAAGAGGAAGTTGGAAATTGTATACTGACAACAACTCTGGATTCCCCAATAATGGTGGCTGCTGGAAAATTGAAAAAACTCAAGGAGAAATTGAAAGTCAAAAAACCAACATCCCAGAAACAGAATGAAGCTGAGGAGGCAAGAAGAATGGTTGTAAAGAAAGAAATGAAAGAGAAGATTGATGCTAGGAAAAGAGAGAAGATTGAGGCACTAAAAAAAATCAAAAGATGTGGAGAAGACAATGCTGATTTTACACCTCTTAGAAGAAGTGTGAGGTTGACCATCAGTCGAAGCTTTACCTTTAGAAACACACCAGATGATCCTGTGTGTGTTGATGTAGAAGGTGACACAGTGATGGAAGAGGGAAATGCTTTTGGGAACAAAGAACAACACAACACCTACACTGGACCCATGGAGTTGGGGAAGAAGATGCCACCACCAGTGAAGCAGTTCAAGACTATAGTCGGCAAGACAAAGCTCAAGTCTGCACCTTTCTTATCTCATGGCAGAAATGTCATCACAACTGCTGCTCTCACACAGGCAATACATGAAACTGCAAGAAATCTGAACAAAGAGAGCAAGGAAAAACACTCAACAAAAGGAAAGGAGAAGGCAAGTTGAACAATGAAGAAGTGGAGAAAATATGAAGCTATATGCTATTAGTGTCCATCTTTTGTTTATTCGGACAATATGCTATTACTTTCATCTTTTGGTCTGCACCTTTTGTTATGAATGATTTGGAAGAACTCTTTCATGTAATCCTTAAGTTATGACTTTGTTTTAAGTATGACATTTCCTTTTGTTATGAATGTATTGGCTATGACATTTCATTCATCAAAATATTCCATTACATAAAAACAAGTGCAGTACATACTTCTATTTCATTCATCCAACATTTCCCTTACATAAACATAGAAACAGGTGCACTACATAGTTTAAGGTAGATCATTTTGTCTCTTCACTACAACCTCCCTATCATTGTTTGACATTACAAAGCTTAACAAAATGAAGACGATAACAACATAAACCAATATGGACCATCTTCTTTTTCGTTTCATTTTCATTTCAACGACAATAGCATGAAGCTTCTCCTTTTCTTCTTCAAGTTTGTCTACTTTCCTCAAGAGTCCTGGAATAATAGCTCTTGATCTTAGACACATGGGGGGGTCGAACCACAAATGAAAATTACAAGCATTGCTCCTTTGTTCCTGCAAATAAATTAAAATATTAAGAACAATAAAAAGAGACAAAGAAAACAATTATGCATGTACATATTTTACCATGTAATGCCAACATCCCCAAAATCTTCTCCCTGGATTTGCATCAGTCCATGAGGTTCTCAAGACAGCTGCCCTTCCACACCAACAATGAGGCTCCATTTTTCCTTTCAAAGCTAACAATTTATTTGCATAAATAATGTATAGATATAGGAGGAGTTAATGGGTATGGTTTTGGCGGGAGAAGAGACTGTGAATTGGGAGGGAAACACAAGATGGTGAAATGTCTGTTATGTCCCTCAGTTTTGTAACGTTTTTTAGCCGATAAGCAAACTGACGCGGTAAAAGGACCAAGAGGTACATTTGTGAAGTTCGCGTGGCAAAAAGGTATGAGTTTAAACTTCAGGACTTTATGGGTATAAGTGTGTAAACTTGAAGGGCCAAAAGGTCAATAACCCTACTTTTTAACTAAACTTTGAAGACATTCCCTCAGGCCGCAGTAAGTGCACGCTCGTGACCTCGTTGACCTGAGGGGTGTTCGGCCTCGCATACGCTGTGCTGGCATAGTCCTGAAAATTTTTTACACTAACAAAAGAATAAAATTGCACAACTTTTTTGGAGAACAAACTTCATATATATAAATACTAGGGACAAAGCCCAACTTTCAATACATCATAACGAGGAGGTGTCTATATGATCACTACCCCCCGAGTACTTTGTATGAATTTATTCATGCTAAGTAGTAGTGGATAGAAACCACCAAGAGCGAAGCTTCTACTGATAGTATTTTCTCAAATGTTCTGCATTCCAAGCTCGTGGCATGAGCTTATCATCCATATCAGTTAGATAATATGTCCCTTCATTAATGACACCATAAACTTTATAGGGCCCTTTCCAATTGGCTCCAAAGACCCCATGAGACGAGACCTTAGTGTTAGGCATCACTCTCCTAAGCACCAAGTCCCCCACGCGAAGATGTGGCACGCGAACCTTTCCATTATAGTACCTCGCGGCTCGCCTTTGATAAGCTGCGAGCCTTAACTGAGCCTCTTCTCTTGACTCTTGAATCATGTCTAAGTAGAGCCTGTGATTGACCTCGTTTGACTTGGGTTCATAATGTTCCCTTCTGAACGAGCCTGCCCCTACCTCCATGGGCACCATGGCCTCGCACCCATATGTCAAAGAAAATGGAGTCTCGCCTGTGGTAGACCTTGGGGTCGTGTTGTATGACCACAAGACCTTGGGTAGCTCCTCGGGCCAATTACCCTTACTCTCCTCCAACTTAGTTTTTAGGGTATGCTTGATTATCTTGTTGATGGCCTCGGTTTGTCCATTTGTCTGAGGGTGACTCACAGCAGAGAAACTTTTCTTGATTCCCAAATTCTCACAAAACTCTTTCATCTCCCTGCTATCAAAGTCTCCAATTAGTTTCTTGGTGGGGCCCTTACTACTCTCTACTTGATGGGTTCGTTCCCCCGTCCTTGTATTCCTCTTTAAGCCTCTAGAATTATGTCGCTTCTCCATCTTGGCCACCGAGGCCCTTACCTCGATCATTTGATCACCGAGGCCTTTCAAGAATGACATGACTTCGCCAGGCAAGGCCGCCTGTTGGACGACAGGGGGTGTTTGCTCCTTCTCCAATTCGTCCTCGATCCCCTCCTTACCCACCTCACTCTCTGGTAGATTATTCCTCCGGGGGTCGTTTATGTTTTTCTTATGCGACCCCGGGGTCTCCCGATCTCCGTTTCTCTTCTTGTTTGGTTTAGTCATTGTTCTCCCAAATCAACGACTAGCCCCTCCTTCTAGCGCCAAATGTTGTTGGAGGAATTTCGTAACAACACGAAATCGGAGGTTTGTTGGAATAGTGAGCGAAATTATGAGTGTGTGGCTATTTTAGGGATTTAGGGTTTATGAAAAAGAGGGGGCTGGACTTGGCAGATGTCTCGATTTTGATACTCCTATGGTTTTGATGATCACAATCAGCAAGCTATTTGCTTGTAGTTTGATATAAAACATTGTGTTATGGTTGTACTAACTTGGTTTTGCAGGGTATATTAAGTTTACAGAGAATATATATACAGCAAGCCATTTGGTGTTACAACAGAGACAGTTTGGCAAGCCATTTGCACTGACAGACACAAACAGCAAGCCATTTGCAAACTGCCAGAAATCCTGAAGATATATATCAAGACAAATTCTCATGGATGTAATTCAGGAAATATATTGTGAGGACTCTTTATTATATAATACGTACACAATATATTCTAGATCTCAAATCTTTTCAAATATCCTTATTTAAATTATTTTATAAAACTTATAGGAGTTTCCTTATTTAAAAGATTTCTTTCTACAAAATCTCCTATACGCGTTTTATATCTATACAAATCAGAAGGGTTATGTTCTCATCGATTTCTTTCTTCCAAACCCTCTGTCTAACGTTCACAAGAACGTTTGTAAAATCCCTAACCAATTGAACGTTGGAAATTGATTCTAATAGTTCGAATAAATTGGTGATTGATTTTCTGAACGTTGGTGTGAAGCTTTATAAACCTGTTCTTGTGTTCATTCATTTCTAACAATTCAGAGAAAAATATTCAAGCACACAAGATTACAAACAACTCATTTTTCCATTGCTATATCTTTCACTCTCTCGAGCTCTTAATATATTCTATACGTGCTATATCTTAGAGAGTTCATAGTTTGAGTTGTATTCATCTATTGATTGTATTGTTCGATTTGTAAGGTTTAGTTGTTGGACAAGTTGGCTTGAGAACTAGGGTTTGGTGATCGTTGCTAGAGAAGTATACTTGGGAAGTATAGCTTAGAGAGCAAGTTCAGAAACAGGAGTTCAGCACGCCATTTGTCAACAGCTGGGAATTAAGGGTGATATATTATTGTATCTTGTAATTGGTTTTATTTCATTGATCAATAATATATTCTCTTACCAAGTTGGTAAGGGACCAGGACGTAGACCATAGGGGTTAGGGGTCGAACCTGGCTAAAAGTCTCTGTGTTCTTTATTTTCTGCTCTTTACTTACTGCTTGCATCTGGCTTACTATTTCTGCACTTTACTGTACTTGTTATCTGTGCATTCAGCATACCATTTGTCTCTGCATAAAACGAAATCAGTAAGTTGTTTCTGGTAATTTCTAAAATCGGTTTTAGTTAAACATAGTTAGCCATTTACACCTATTCAACCCCCTCTAGGTGTGCATTTTCATTTGGTATCAGAGCTTTGGTATACTAACAATTCTGTAACAGGAAAGTATTCGATCATAATGGCTGAAAACTATCCCGAAGGAAAATCTGATTTTAGGCCTCCACTTCTTCATGGCACACACAACTACCACTGGTGGAAAAGCAGCATGGAAACTCACTTATCCAGAGATCCATTAGTTCTGAGAGTTGTGCAAAAAGGTCCTTATGTCTTTCTTGACAAGGATGGCAAGCCAAAGGATGTTGATGATCTCACTCCGGATGAATTAATCAAACTTGGCTACAATGGAAAGGCAAGGAGTTCTCTTATGAATGGTTTGAACCAGGCTGAATATGATAAAGTATTTTCACTCAAATCAGCAAAAGAAATGTGGGATGCTTTGGAGACTTATCATGAAGGTTCGAAATCTCTAAAGAAGGTGAAACTTAGCAAGCTAATGAATGACTTTGGAAACTTCAAGCTTAATGAAGGTGAAACTATCAAGGATAGTCAAGCACGGTTTCAAGTTACTATTAACTCACTGAAGAGGCTTGGAAAATCTATACCACAAGATGAAATCAATATGAAGGTTTTAAGTGCAGTACCATTTATCTACGAAGCCAAAGTTACTGCCTTGGAATCCTCACCACTTATTGATACTATGGATCACTTGGCTGTATTTGCTGAGCTAGAGCAATTTGAAAGCAAGATAAATGGAAATCAGGTGGGAAGTTCAAGTGTTAAAGCTCCAACAGAAAAGATGAAGAATATGGCTCTCCATTCTAAAAACAGCAAGCCAATTGACTCTAATGATGATTCTGATTCAGATGAGGAACTTGCACTTATTTCAAAGAAGATCAAGAGGCTGATAGAAAAGAAGAACATGATGAAAAGGGAAAGAGGTGGCTACTACAACAACAAGAAAGGCTCAAAAGACTCTAAGGAGGAAACTTGTTTCGAGTGTGGCAAGCCAGGTCATTATAAAAGGAACTGCTACAAACTAAAGTCAAAACAGCCTACTGTTTTCAAGGATAAGAAGAAATCAAAGGCTCTACTGACTTGGAGTGATGGTGATTCAGATTCCAGTGATGACTCAAGTGAAGAAATGGTGAACTTAACACTTGTTGGAATGGAAGATGAATCTGTTCTTGGAAATTCAGAAGGAGTGTATGCTGAAACTGATTCTGAAGAAGATCAGAGTGAGGTAAACTCTTTTAATGATTATATTTTTTCAGATGATACTTTGTTAGATTCACTAACCATGCAGGAACAAAATAGTGTTACAATTGAAGAACACAACTAAAG
The DNA here is from genome assembly GCA_037693485.1 of Kitagawia praeruptora. NCBI lineage: Eukaryota > Viridiplantae > Streptophyta > Magnoliopsida > Apiales > Apiaceae > Kitagawia > Kitagawia praeruptora. Next base: position 146,878,909 of record CM075353.1, read on the forward strand.
GCTGAAATCAGCAAGCTGACTGATAAAAATGCCTACTTATCCAAAATGGTAAAAGATCTATTGCCAAAAATGGAAGAATGGGATTCAACTTCATTCAGTAAAGCTACAGAGATCAAGGAACTAACTACTAAGAACAGACATTTAGAGGCTAATGTCAAACTACTCGAAAAGAGAAACAAGACATTGACTGAAGAAATCAAAGAGCTAAGGTCTGATGTTAAAACTAAATCGAAAACATTGGAATCATACAAGATGAAGGAATCTAGTCAAGCCGAATCCTCAAAAACTGCTGAAAAGAGAGGTCAGCAAGCTGAACTCATCAAACAGCAAGCTGAAGTGATCACTCTCCTAGAAACAGAAGTTAAAGATCTCAAGAAGGGCATGGAAACTTTTGTTCAAGGTGAAGACACTTTAAAGACAATGATGAAGAAGGCAAATGTACCTTTGGTCAGAGAAGGTGTTGGTCTAAACTTCAACAAGAAAAATAAGGTGCTCAAATATGATGGAAGGAATGGCATACCCTATGACTATGCTATGCCTTGGAAGACATGCAATAAATGTGGTGGAAAGGGTCATCTGGAAAGACATTGTGTGGTTCAAGTAAATCATAAAGTGAAAACAGCTTACCAGAATGGACCAGTCAGGCGACAAACAGCATACCAGAATGCAAATAGCAGGCAACAAACAGCATACCAGAATGCAAATAGCAGGCAACAAACATCATACCAGAATGCAAGTAGCAGGAGACAAACAGCTCACCAACAGAATGACATCAAGCAAAATCAGTCCCCAAAAGTGGTCCAAATGTGGATCAAGAAAATTGATTTAAATGCTTTATATATTCTTGCTACTAACCAACCTGGACCCAAACCTATATGGGTACCAAAACATTGAGGTATTTTTGTTTGTTTTGTAGATGTGCCTTGCTGCTAAGGTCAAGTCGAAGCAATGGATCTTGGACAGTGGATGCACGACATATGTGTGGAGACAAATCACAGTTTATGAATCTCAAAATGAAAAAGGGTGGAAGAGTGACAATTGGGAATAGCAAAACTCTTCAAATCCTTGGTACCGGTTCTATTGGTAATGGTAATATTTCAATTGATAAAGTTCAATATGTCAAAGGTCTTTCTTATAACTTGCTGAGTGTTACTCAATTATTTGATGATGGACATCATGTTGAATTAGGCATTGATAAAGCTATTATTACTATTGGTACTAACAAATTCCCCCTAGTTGCTAGAAGGGAAGGAAATATATATGTATTAAACTTTGATATGCAGGAAACAGCATGCTGTTTGGCTGCAGTGGATATTGACCCATATATTTGGCATAGAAGATTGGGACATGCACACATGGATTTGCTCAGAAAGTTATCAAGCAAGAAACTAGTAAGAGGGTTGCCCAAGCTAAAGTATGTCAAAACAGAAGTATGTTCAGCTTGCCAGTTGGGAAAACAGCTTCGAAGTACTCACAAATCAAAGAAAATGGTATCTACTTCTAAACCCTTAGAGCTTCTGCATTTGGACTTATTTGGTCTAGAAGCTTACAAGAGTATTGGAGGTAAACAATATGGTTTTGTGATTGTAGATGATTATTCTAGATTTACATGGGTATTATTTCTTCGTACTAAAGATTGTGCTTTTGATGAGTTTAAGAAGCTAATCAAATTACTTGAGAACAAGTTGAATACAAGACTTGTAGGTATAAGGAGTGATAGAGGAGGTGAATTTCTCAACAAAGACTTCATTGCTTATTGTGAAAAAAGAGGAATTACACATGAATTTTCTGCTCCAAGGACTCCACAACAGAATGGAGTGGTAGAAAGGAAGAACAGGTCACTACAAGAAACAGCAAGGACTCTTTTGCAAGAAAGCAAGCTGCCTAGAAGTTTTTGGGCAGAAGCAGTGAATACAGCGTGCTATTTGTTGAACAGAGTCATAATCAGGCCTATCTTGAACAAAACTCCGTATGAATTGTTGAGGAAAAAGAAGCCAAACATTAGTTACTTCAAAATCTTTGGCTCAAAGTGTTTTGTGCTCAAGACAATTGATAATGATGGTAAATTCGATGCTAAGTCTTATGAAGCTATTTTTCTTGGCTATTCTTTAACTAGTAGAGCATATAGAGTTTATAACCTAAATAAACATATAGTTGAAGAATCTATTGATGTTACTTTTCAAGAACCTAACAATGATCTGCCAAGAGATGAGGAAGAATTTGCAGGTGATAACATACAACCTCAAGTTGCTGGAAATCAGCAAGCCAACAATTCTGCTGAAACTGGAAATCAGCAAGCCAAAAACACTACTGAGAATGGAAAACAGCAAGCTGGAACTGCAAATCAGCAAGCTGAAGTGGTCAGAATCACAACAAATGAAGAAATTGCTCAACATTCTCTACCAAAGGCTACAAGGACAGTAAAGAATCATCCTCCAGAACTTGTTATTGGAAATATCTCAGATGGAATCACAACAAGGAGAGGAAAAGCAAATTTTTGTGCTTATGCTGCCTTTTTAGCTCAAGAAGAACCCAAAAATATCAAAGAAGCATTAGAAGATGAAAACTGGATCATGGCAATGCAAGAGGAACTCAACCAATTCGAGAGATGTGATGTTTGGGAACTTGTAAAACCACCAGAAGATGCTTCTATCATAGGAACCAAATGGGTGTTCAAGAACAAAGTGGATGAATTTGGAACAGTTACTCGAAATAAGGCAAGGCTCGTGGCTCAAGGCTATAATCAACAAGAAGGAATTGATTTTGAAGAAACATATGCACCTGTAGCTCGTTTAGAATCAATCAGAATGCTTCTTGCTTATGCATGCTACAAGAAATTCAAGTTATATCAAATGGACGTAAAAAGTGCATTCCTAAATGGCGTGCTGGATGAGGAAGTCTATGTCAAACAGCCTCCTGGATTCGAACATGAGAAGTTTCATGACTATGTTTACAAGCTCAAGAAGGCATTATATGGTTTAAGGCAGGCCCCTAGAGCGTGGTATGAGAGGCTTAGTAAGTTTCTTCTCAAAAATGGATTCATTCGAGGTAATATCGATCCCACATTATTTACAAAGCAAAATGGTAAAGATATTCTTGTTGTACAAATATATGTGGATGATATTGTATTTGGTGCTACTAATGAATCTATGTGTGAGTGGTTTTCTAAGTGCATGTACAATGAATTCGACATGAGCATGATGGGAGAACTCAATTATTTCTTGGGTCTTCAAATCAAGAAAACCATTGATGGTATTTATGTGCATCAATCCAAGTATACAAAGAATCTGCTCAAAAGATTTGGTTATGAAGATGTCAAAGCAAAAACAACTCCTATGACTCAAAACAGCAAGCTGTTTGCAGATGAGAATGGTAAGGATGTGGATGTCAAAAGGTATAGAGGTATGATTGGAAGTCTACTATATTTAACTGCCTCAAGACCAGATATCATGTATAGTGTTTGTGTTTGTGCAAGGTTTCAATCCAACCCTAAAGAGTCTCACTTAAATGCAGTTAAAAGGATTTTTAAATATTTAAGTGGTACTATCAATCTTGGTTTATTCTATCCTATCACAAATACTTTTGATCTCGTGGGGTATAGTGATGCAGATTATGCAGGGTCTCAAACTGATAGAAAGAGTACAAGTGGTGTTTGTACATTCCTTGGAAAAAGCTTGGTTTCATGGCAAAGCAAAAAGCAAGCTTCTGTGGCTCTATCAACGGCCGAAGGAGAGTATCTAGCAGCTGGTAGCTGTTGCTCTCAAATTTTATGGATGATTCAGACTCTAAGGGATTTGAATATCAAGTGTGGCAAAATTCCAATATATTGTGACAACACGAGTGCTATCAATATCTCCAAGAATCCTGTGAATCACTCAAGAACAAAGCATATCGACGTTCGTCATCATTTCTTGAGAGATAATGCAGCAAAAGGGAAGATTGAGTTGGTATTTGTCTCAACTGAAGTTCAACTAGCAGATATTTTCACAAAGCCATTGGCTGAAGAAAGATTTGCAGCCATACGAATGGAGCTTGGCATGTGTACTGTGTAGTCAGCAAGCTGACAAGCACAGAATGGGTAACGTTGGCTTACCATTTGTATCTGAACAGTTTATATGCCATTACCATGATTTGATTTTTTTAATTTTATTTCTCTATGCTTATTCCAAACCTGGACTAATATTCTTTTTGTTGATTTTTTTTTGATGGATTAAGGGGGAGAAATTTAGGAGTACTTAATTAGTTTTATATCAAAATGTACTAATATGCAGGGATTTAGGGGGAGCTTTCTTATTCTCCTAAATAGTGTGTAATCATCAAAAAGGGGGAGATTGATACTCCTATGGTTTTGATGATCACAATCAGCAAGCTATTTGCTTGTAGTTTGATATAAAACATTGTGTTATGGTTGTACTAACTTGGTTTTGCAGGGTATATTAAGTTTACAGAGAATATATATATACAGCAAGCCATTTGGTGTTACAACAGAGACAGTTTGGCAAGCCATTTGCACTGACAGACACAAACAGCAAGCCATTTGCAAACTGCCAGAAATCCTGAAGATATATATCAAGACAAATTCTCATGGATGTAATTCAGGAAATGTATTGTGAGGACTCTTTATTATATAATACGTACACAATATATTCTAGAGCTCAAATCTTTTCAAATATCCTTATTTAAATTATTTTATAAAACTTATAGGAGTTTCCTTATTTAAAAGATTTCTTTCTACAAAATCTCCTATACGCGTTTTATATCTATACAAATCAGAAGGGTTATGTTCTCATCGATTTCTTTCTTCCAAACCCTCTGTCTAACGTTCACAAGAACGTTTGTAAAATCCCTAACCAATTGAACGTTGGAAATTGATTCTAATAGTTCGAATAAATTGGTGATTGATTTTCTGAACGTTGGTGTGAAGCTTTATAAACCTGTTCTTGTGTTCATTCGTTTCTAACAATTCAGAGAAAAATATTCAAGCACACAAGATTACAAACAACTCAGTTTTCCATTGCTATATCTTTCGTTCTCTCGAGCTCTTAATATATTCTATACGTGCTATATCTTAGAGAGTTCATAGTTTGAGTTGTATTCATCTATTGATTGTATTGTTCGATTTGTAAGGTTTAGTTGTTGGACAAGTTGGCTTGAGAACTAGGGTTTGGTGATCGTTGCTAGAGAAGTATACTTGGGAAGTATAGCTTAGAGAGCAAGTTCAGAAACAGGAGTTCAGCACGCCATTTATCAACAGCTGGGAATTAAGGGAGATATATTATTGTATCTTGTAATTGGTTTTATTTCATTGATCAATAATATATTCTCTTTCCAAGTTGGTAAGGGACCAGGACGTAGACCATAGGGGTTAGGGGTCGAACCTGGCTAAAAGTCTCTGTGTTCTTTATTTTCTGCTCTTTACTTACTGCTTGCATCTGGCTTACTATTTCTGCACTTTACTGTACTTGTTATCTGTGCATTCAGCATACCATTTGTCTCTGCATAAAACGAAATCAGTAAGCTGTTTCTGGTAATTTCTAAAATCGGTTTTAGTTAAACATAGTTAGCCATTTACACCTATTCAACCCCCTCTAGGTGTGCATTTTCAGATTTGTCTCGTGTATCGGATTGCATCATGCCAAGATGCCTACGTACCTATGTTTATATAGGATCAAGCCCACGTAGTTCTGTGTAATTGATTTATGTCTATCCCTTAGAGACTTTAGGGATAAACTTCGTTAATCTTGGTGATTACTGATTTTATCTGATTTAATCTTATCGTTGTGATATCTTCCTGATTTGAAGAATATCGTTTGGAGATATTTTCCGTTATTGATTGATTAAGATTGATTCTTTCCTCATTTCAGGAAGAGGATAAAACTTAGGCGTTAAGAAATAATTATTAATCTGAATTAATAATTAATAATTATTAGAAATTTGGGAGATTATTAGACATGCCAAAATTATGGCATAACAACTAGCCCCCAGTTCTTCAGTGTAGCTTGCTGCAGTGGAAAACTAAAAATTCTTCAAGCTTCCAAATTTCTTGAGTAGCTGAAAAACTTAAAAGAGATGATTAGAAAAACACTTCGAGCACCACTGTGCTCATTAGGCGTATGCGGATGCAAGAGTGATAGCATGCGACGACCAGTATAAGATACATATTTGCCAAGGTTTCAAATGTGCGAGCATAACTAATATTTTTGAAATCCTTTGCGATCCTTGTTGTCTAGTTAGGACCTTGGCATTTGTATATATCCCAAATTGTCATACACGCTTTTCAAGTGTCTGATGCAACCACATAAGGATGTGTCTGGCGAGGTCTTCACTAAGAGATGTAGATGTAATTCTGGTGAACTTTCTGGTGAACTTTGCACGCGCGCTGGCTGTGCATGTCTGAAAGATATTTTGCATAGGGATGCCTTCCCACCCATGCGACCTTGAGTTCAAGATCTGGTCATGGGCCTTCAATAAAGATCCAGAGGGTGCTGCATTTTACTCAAGCGTATAGCATTGTGGAATTTATAACTTGTCCAGGCTACCCTACTTGGCAATTTAGTTCGCAAAATTGAAAATATTTTTGACATATATGTACTATCGCGATAATATATGAAAATATTTTACAAATCCAAATGCAATAATAAATATGCTCTTTTAAGAGTCGCGATATTTATTTTCTTCGAAAATAATGCTCCTTTTCTTGTAGAAATTCTTTTACAAAATTATGCGTCTCGTATATTTTTTTTTCTTCAAAGCATGCAACTCGTACGGGATTGTAAAATAAATCCACAATCAATCAGCATAAATATCCACAATTCATTAACATAAATATCTCGTACGATATTTTCTAAGTCACAATAATTTTACAAGCATAAAAATATATTGCTCACACGAATTTTAAAATACTAAATATTTTTCTTGAAAAATATTTAAAAACATAATTTATGCATGTATGGCATAATATTTATAATTGCTGAATATTAAAATAAAAAGAAAAAAAAACTTATCTTTTATTTCCCGACTGATTGTGAGTTGCCTTGTGCTTTGTTTTTTTTTTTTTCTGTTGTTGGCCTCCGTTGCTGCGTGGCCACCGGTTCTTTTATTATTTTTTTTCCCGCCGCACTTGCCTAATGATGATTCACTTTGTCTTCTGGTTAGTTTTTTTCTTTTTGTTTCCTGCTGCCATGCTTCGTTGCCTTTTTTTTTGAACCTTCCACGAACAAATTGCTTGGCTTAGTGGTGGACTCCATGTATGTAAAGTTTGCAGCTATTTTTTTTTCCCTTTTAATTTCCCTTCCTGCTCTGCTGTGGTGCTTCACGGTCAGATTTTGTCCTTTTTTTCACATAGGATCCAACCTTTGTATGCCATCATTGCTGTTCTTGCGGCGCGTTAACAGGTCATGGAGCCCCTGTTCATTTTTTATACAGTATATTTTTTTCTTCTATCACCGCTTTATTATTTTTTATGCGATTGACTTCTGTGTTTTTGTAATTTAGCTCCAATATGTTATCCTCGTCGTGCGTGTCCTGCGATTGTTGCTTCTTGGTGGTCGTTACAATAGTCGCTGCCGGTGTTTTTGCCCGTTGAAGCCCCCGTTTTTTTATGTGTATCGATAAAACCCAAAAACCCTGTGATTAAATTATTCGTCCTCCACGAATAATAAAAAGATCCCCTCCTTCTAGCGCCAAATGTTATAGGGAGAATATTGTATAACAATATTTATGGAGGTTGCTGGATTTGCGGAGCAAAATACGGATATTCTGCTATGAACACGAAGAACACGGAGGTGATTGGTGAATGATTGTGGCTGATCTTGTCTATTGATATTCAGTGGTGAACTATTTTTCATCCTTTACAAGATGCCTACGTACCCTATTTATAGGGATCAAGCCACACGTAGTTCTCTTAGAGAAGAAGTTATCTAGACGGTCTAGGGTTTCTATGGGCTCGGCTTGGCCCAAATCCACTAGTCATCTTCTTGGGTTGTTTTTCTACCCATTTATTCTGCTCATGACCCATGAAAGGGGAACCCACGGCTAGCATAATGCTATAATTATCTTTATTGACGAAACTGACTAGATGGCCTCGCATGCGACCTCGCTGGGTCTGACCATGCGAGGCGATCCTCATTGCATGGAGATAACCTACTTATGCGACCTCGCTGGGCCTGACCATAAGCCTTCGTAGTGAACATGCTCTAGGCCACGCTGGACCTCTAGGCCTCGCTAGACCTCATGAACTTCGACCCCGCCACTAGGGCTCGTTGGCGATCCCACTGCACAAAAAATAATGTAATGAATCTTCCTATGATGGCGAATTTTAATGACCCATTCTTCATTCCTATGCCCATTATGTGTGATGTACTCATATTCTAACCCATTAGGCCTGTTTAGGACTTATGCCAAATTCGAGCATAACAACTAGCCTTCTTTTTTGCCAAAGAATTATTCTTCACCTTAGCTGCTCCATAACTTCCTTGTTATTATTAGAATTGCATATTACCAAATAAACCCGTCAAGAAAAGAATAAAATCAAAGAAACACTTAAATAAAATAATATTTAAATATATTAAAATAAAAGGAATGTGTATCCAATAATAAATTATTATTGAAATTTTGTGTAAAAAGTTTATAAGAAAAAGAAATAAAATAAATATAGACAAAAATGACTTGAAGGAAATAGAAAAGCCAAAAAAATAGCACTTGATTGCCTCTACAAGGCCAAAATATATGCCATCATATATGGCCAACCATAAATGGTACAACATAGCCATCAATCAAGGCAAAATTAGCATTGAACCTATTGAAAGAAATCAATTAGATACTCTTTTCCCATGTTTGTTGTATAATTGCTAACATTTAGTAAATGACTCAGAATTCAAATTTAACAGTTCGATTAGAAGCAATTATCAAGATTAGTAAGAAATGACATAAAACAAAATTTCAAAGCTCCATTTAATAAATTAATGACTATAATCTTTATCAAAAAACATACAAAAAGTATTAATTATAACCAACAAATGCAACAAAATTAGGACGAAATGTATGAAAATATGGATAATTAGAATTAAACTTGTACCATAAATTTAGGAAAAATAAGAATTGATACAAATAGTAACCAAAATTTGATCGAATATCATAATTAAAGACTAAATCACATATATGTCACAAATCAGACACAATGACACTAAACATCACCAAATTTGGAAAATTGATAAGCATAACCCGGCTAAACATATGCAGAAATCGGACAACAATCGTGTAAATCATACAAGATTAGAAGACTAAGAGGGGTGTATTCAATTTAGATTTTAATGGATTGATAATAATCCATGGATTTTTGAAGATTTTTGTTGATTTCGGTAGAGTTGATGAAAAATCTCGTAAAGTCTTGCTGATTTAACTAGAGTTCTAGACAAACTTTCCAAAATTTCATTGATTTTGGTGAGATTTCAAATGATATAAAATATACTAGCAAATCCTTCAAAATCCATCATTTTATCAAATACAAAAAAATCCATGGAATTTTGAATACCATCAGATTTTAAAGGATTTTATAAAATCTAAAACGAATACACCTAGATTTTAATGGACTTTTTAAAATCTAAAACGAATACACTCAGATTTTAATGGATTTTTAAAATCCTTATTGAATACCACTAGATTTCAAAGGATTTTTTAAAATTCAAATTGAATACCTCATGATTTTAGAAATCCAAAAAAATCCTTCAAAATCCGAATTGAATACACCAAATAGAATTAGAACATAACCAGATTCAATAAGAGGAGGAAATAAGCAGAGGAAAAAATAAGGCCAAACATGATAATTACCTAATCAACATGTAAGTAACATGACTATAACTACATTTAAAAAATATACATCATGCAAGATCCAGACCCTATACCCCCGTGACTGATAATACTTATTCACACACATGTATACAAACTGAAACATAAATTAGAATTAGGGTTCAAATCTGTAACACCCCCAGATCCGGGGTCCGGGATCGGGTTGTCACGGTCTTATTTTCCATGATTAATACTTTACTTGAGTCCACAATAAATAAATCATCTACTGTGACCCCACAATAATAACCACTCACACACACAGTTATAGTCAGAGATGAAATTGAAATAAGTCTTGCATTACTGGTTTACGAATAAAAGTTATTACAAGCCAAAAGGATAACATCATAAGTTTAAAAGTTTTGCCGTTGATTAATCATTATTGATACATATAATTAAACTGGTAATCAAAGGCTGCTGATCTATGCTACCTCAGCAATGGCAGCAATGATATCAACGGGTAGCCCTGTGGGGCGGGTATCCTGCTTGTGCCGAGTGCGCCTGACGCGGGCCATGTGACCTAACTGTTGTTGTGACATAATAAATAAGCAAGGGTGAGCAACAACCCACCAACAATATATAACTGTGCAGTAATATATAAGACAGTTCAAAGATATGTTTTGAAATCATATGCCATGCATTAGAGAAAATATTGCCAGTTTAATATAAAGGATGAAGTTACAAGGTAACTCAACATATATATCTCGTGGAAGCATATGCTATGCCAAAATAAGCAAGATAGCATCATTTTCATAAAAATAGGAACTTGCAGAATGATATTGCAATTCCAGTTTGAAATACTTTTCAACTCTGCCAACTATGATGGTGTTGCAGAAAATTTCCAACTTTGAGTGATGAACTAATACTGGAGTTTGACGCGCAAGGAGACATAGCATTTACACGATGATCAGTCGCATGTTATGCTCCCCACCTCTTGTTTACTACATGTAGAAGGAAGCACCGACGGATTTACTTGTCTACCGCCCTCTGGAACCCCCTCGGCCAACGGTTGGGCCATTTGCTGGACCGGCGCCACTGGGTCACTTACGCATCTCCTAGTTCATTTCACATCCATAACTTTGAAACGTAAAGCTCGTCCCCCTTTCCCCAAGTATAATACTTGTTGATAAGACTCCACAAAGTAGTCGTATCTAATTGGAAAGGAAAATTCACCAATATTTCCCAAGCTACCGCTTGTTAATGGATACCAACTTGTTCCAACATTCTTACCCCTCGAATAATGAGTGGGTATACATAATTCCATGAATAATAGCAACCAAGTTGCGAGTGAAACGAATAATTTATGACCGGGCAGTCACAAGATAAATAACATTCCTCAAGTAAGGTTCCCTTACAATAGAATCGAAGGGAGAATGGAATCACTGAGAACCTTCCTTGATAATATAATAATAATAATAGGACTCTGAAATAATTTATATAATATTCGAGGGTTGATGATACTATGTGAATGAAACCAAGTATCTTTGAAACGAGTTAGAAGAATTAAATAAATATTCCAAGAATATTTATTAAGTCACAGATATTGAAAAAGGGTTGCTCGGAATAATCTTTGAATAATTATTCAGAATAATATTCATTGAACAAATAATGAATATTCAAATCAATAACAATGTTTATTGATGGAGTAACCGTCAGATGGACATTGGAGATAATATTTATTGAATCAATAGTGAATATTCGACTCAAGAAGGATACATATTGATGGAATAATTATCGACTTAATATTTGGGACAATATTCATTGAATAAATAATGAATATTCAACTTAATAATATTTATCGAAGAAATGATTATCGAATGAATATTTGAAATTATGTTCAATAATTGAATCGAATTTAAATAAAGGTCGAAGATAATATTCCTTATCTCAAGGGAATATTCAAAGTAATATTTATCGAATAACTGGAGTTCGAATCAATGTTCAACTGATATTTATAAAATAAATAGAGATTGAATGAATATTCGAATTAATATTCATTTAAATAAATAAGGCTCGAATGAATATTAAAATAATATTCATTAAATAAATAAACTTGAATGAATATTCAAAATAATATTTATCGACTAAATAAGAATGAATATTCTTTAAGCAAATAACTTAACTGAGGGTTCGAATAATATTCGAATATTTAATCGACTTTAGATGAATATTAAATATATAATATTCCTCGAATAAATAAACATCTGATGGATAATCCGAATAATATTTATCAAATAATCTCAAGGGAATATTCCAATAATATTCGCTAGATTAAAAATGGAAAATATTTACTTAGTTATTTTCCTCTGAAAATAATATCAATATATCAAGGAATAACGACTCCCGGTCTATAGTCAAAGAATGAGATTCACTGCCCTTCGATTAAGGGTCTAAATAATTTCCGGCTTATAACTGATATATATCTATCTAGCTTATAAGCCAACAATAAATCAGGGAACAAGTATCACAATATAACTTGAAGATAGGCATGCATGCTATGGCATATGTATAACAGAAAGCATATATATATATTCACAACAACAGCCTTATAAAAAGGATTTGAAACTTGCCTGGAAATCGAGTACGAGTAGGGGTAGTAGTAGCGTGTCCCGGGTCAGCCTGACGATCTATAAATAGCCAAGGCATTCGGAATTAATCACTTAACACTTTTCAAGGTTAAATATAGACTTTACTTAAGTCGAAACACGTTTTCGAATTATCTCGTTATACACCTCTTAGTGTAACTCTTTTTATCACCGATGCGGTTCGACATACGTTCGCTATTATAACCCGACATTGCACCCACACTTAATATATACTTAAGCCATGTAAGTTTTAATATCGATCATTTACGAATCAAGATTGTACTACGAGTTTTATCGTCCGTTTTCTAAGTTATTAACCAAAGTCATAATCAAGTATGGTTTTAGGGGTTCGTTCGCGTTTAACCTTGATTCGAACATTTTTATAAAATCGGAAAACAATCCTTTTTACATGAGGTCTTCTCCCAAACCTTCCTTTTTATCTCTATTATTTAATTATTAAGATTCGCCACTGATTTCGCAATATTAAAGGGATCCAATTTCGGTTACGAACTTTTGATTACGGTTCCGAACCACTTTTACGAATTTAATCATAACTCCTAAACCGTAAGTCCGTTTCATGCGATCTTTATATCAAAACGAAGCTTATAACATAATCTAGCCTTTCTGGCAAAATCCGAGACTGGACAGTGTGTTCATGCTACTGCTAATCACGGTTTATTAAGGCTAACGACAATCGGGCATTACGACGGCTATGTTTACATGATTTCCAAATTTCAAACCATCCAATAATCATAGTTTCCACTCCAAACAACATATACATGTTATTCAACCATGAACTAAGACCAAGCAATGTCTTTCCGTTCATCTAAACTAATTTCACATTTAATAAATCCCAATCATAATCTTAAGGTCCTAAACATGCATTAAATCCATATAACTCATCTAAAATACCAAAACTTAAACTAAGAGCTTGGTTTTCAAGAGTGGTATACCTTCCTTGGTGTATGTATGAACTTATCAAGCCTTGTTTAGCCCTTATCTAGCCTTAGTATAGCTTGAATAATCAAAAGAAATCAAGAAATAAAAGTTAGTTTATGAAGAACACTATTCATCATCATCTTTGATGATTTATTTGAAAATGATAAAAGATGAATTTGAAGCTGAAATTTCTAGGAGATCATTACCATGATATGTAGTACTTACCATAAAAATTTGAAGAACAAGTGATGGTTGGAAGTTGGACTTCCAATTAGCTAAGAATGGGCAGATTTTTATGAAGAAATGGAGAGAAATGGTGGTGGTTTGTTTTGTTTTGGTGATTTATGGCTAATACATGTATAACCCTTGCATATGTAATGGATGCATCTCTTTTAATGTGTTGTTGGCAATCCAATGGTGCCACTTGTTGCTTCCTCATTGGGCCAAGTGTTGGCACTACAACAAACAACTCCATTTTTGCAAGAATGCAATTACACCACTCATCTTGTAGTTGACTTATAAGGATGTTACTTGGGTTTCTCCTTTTCCCACCAATTGCACTTGTTTGTCTCTTGGTTATTTATTCGTTCCTTTGTCCGGGTATTACTCAATTTCCTTGCTTGTTCGTTGATCGTTCGAGGGAATAACTCATTCGTTTCTAGTTAGGGTTTTACCGAAAACCTTCTTAATATTTCTAATACTATTCTTCATCTTACTTAATACTTCTCGAATTTAAATTCCTTAATTCCCTTTTATAACTCCTTAAGTCTTGCAGTGTCTAGGGAAATCTCGGAGAAAATAAAAGTGCTCTTTTTTTAGAATCCGACAGCTTTTACATACACTTATTTTCCTCCTGGATCACTAATACGAACTCAGAAATCCGTTCCGAATACCGGGTATAACATTATTATAATAATATTCCAAATTCCACCAAAATCACTATTCATCACTTATTTTTATTTAATTCCTATAATTAGGAAAATGAACCTGGTTCACTCTCGAGTGCTTCTTAACCTTTTTACGGAACCGCTGGACTTATAATAGATATTGATTTGGATGACACAAGAATAATCTTACTTGAAGTAATATACTTATATCCTTAGGAGATAGATCATTCTTACCTATGCCGTCAACCAAAAGTATTCTGCATGACATGTAAATAATTGAATTCAAATCCATTCCATTCATTTAATAGACATTCGTTACATCGCAGTCATAACCACTATTCATTCCCATATTATTACATACTAAAAAGTTTTAATTCTATCAAAAATCTGGGTTCTTACAGTCTCCCCTCCTTAAAAGGATTTCGTCCCGGAATCAGCTTGAAAACAAATGGGGGTACTTTTCCATCATTGCACTTTCTAGCTCCCAGGTTGATTCTTCTATGTTGTGGTTCTGCCATAAAACTCTGACAAGCTTGATGACCTTGTTTCGGAGCACTTGATCTTTTCTGTCTACTATTTCCACAGGTTGCTCTACGTAGGTCAAATCTGGTTGCATATCCACGTGCTCATATTCCACTATGTGCTTGGCGTCTGGGTTATATTTCCTCAGCATTGAGACATGGAACACATTGTGCACTTGCTGCAGGTTCGGGGGTAATGCTAGTTCATAAGCTAGCTCTCCAATATGTCTTAAGATCTCAAATGGGCCAATATATCTAGGACTCAACTTCCCTTTCTTCCCAAACCTCATTAAACCCTTCCAAGGAGACACTTTCAGGAACACTAGGTCCCCCACTTCATATTCTTTTCCTTTCCGAGCTAAGTCGGCATATTTCTTTTGTCGATCCTGTGCTGCTACCAGTCGACCTCTGATTAAATCCACTGCATCTTTTGTTTGTTGGACCATCTCAGGTCCGAGCATCTTTCGCTCTCCGACTTCATCCCAATATAGGGGAGATCGGCATTTTCTTCCATAAAGGGCCTCGTAAGGCGGCATTCCTATGCTTGAATGAAAGCTATTGTTGTAGGAGAACTCAATTAATGGCAAGTGATCATCCCAATTTCCTTTAAAGTCTATAGCACAGACTCTCAACATATCTTCTAGTGTCTGGATGGTCCTTTCACTTTGCCCGTCCGTCTGGGGATGGTAAGCTGTACTCATGTTTAGCCTGGTTCCCACACATTCCTGAAAGCTCCTCCAAAACCTGGAGTTAAATCTGGGATCTCTGTCGGATACTATGGCGACTGGGACTCCATATCGCGCAACTATCTCTTTAAGGTAGATATCTACAAGCCTATCAACCGTGTACCTTTCATTGATAGGAAGAAAGTGAGCTGACTTTGTTAGTCGGTCTATAATCACCCATATGGCGTCATGATTTGCTTTGGTCCTTGGTAAACCTACTACGAAGTCCATAGCTATATGTTCCCATTTCCATTCGGGAATCTCCAAGGGGTGTAGAAGTCCACTAGGCATTTGGTGCTCCGCTTTCACCTTCTGGCAGGTCAAGCATTTGCTTACCCACTCTACCACGTCCTTTTTCATGTTGGGCCACCAGTAGTACTCTTTCAAATCTCTATACATCTTGGTGCTACCGGGGTGCACTGAGTATCCTGAGTTGTGTGCCTCATATAGAATTTCTTCCTTGAGTTCCTGATCACTTGGGACCCATATCCTCCACATGTATCTCATAATTCCTCCTTTATCTTTTTCACACTTGATTTCTTCCCCAGTCATTAACTCCTTAGTCGAGTTCTTTTCTGCTTCCATCATTTGCTCTTGGCATAACCTAATCTTTTCCAACAGTAGAGGCTGGATTCGAATTTCCATCAACTTTTCTTGACCTTCTTCAGGTATCTTAATCTCAATTTCCAGCCTCTCAAAGTCTTTTATCAATTCTTTCTCCGTAGTTATCATTTTGAGCTTCTCTTTCCTACTAAGGGCGTCAGCCACCACATTGGCTTTGCCCGGGTGATAACGAATCTCACAGTCATAATCCTTGATTAGCTCTAGCCATCTTCTCTGGCGCATGTTAAGCTCTTTCTGCGTAAAAATGTACTTGAGGCTCTTATGGTCAGTGTAAATCTCACACTTCTCTCCATACAAGTAGTGCCTCCAAATTTTTAAGGCAAAAACAATTGCTGCTAATTCTAGATCATGGGTGGGGAATCGGATCTCGTAATCCTTCAATTGTCTTGACGCATATGCTATTACCTTACCGTGCTGCATAAGCACGCATCCCAATCCTTTATGCGAAGCATCACTGTAAATCACGAAATCTCCTTTTCCATCAGGCAACGCCAATACTGGGGCCGTTACCAACCTCTTCTTCAGCTCTTGAAAACTCTTCTCGCATTTTTCAGTCCATTCAAATTTCTCAGTTTTCCGGGTAAGTCGAGTTAACGGGGCTGCAATCTTTGCAAAATCTTGAACAAATCGTCTATAATATCTTGCTAACCCGATGAAACTCCTTACCTCTGTTGGAGTGGTTGGTCGTTCCCAATTTGAAACTGCCTCTATCTTGGAGGGGTCAACTAGCACTCCTTCTCTATTGATTACATGCCCTAAAAATTGCACCTCATTTTTCCAGAACTCACACTTTGAGAATTTGGCATATAATTGCTCCTTCCGGAGCGTCTCTAAGGTTATCCTCAAATGTTTAGCGTGTTCTTCCTCTGTCTTTGAGTAGATCAAAATATCATCAATAAAGACTATAACAAACTGGTCCAAATATTCCTTGAACACTCTATTCATTAAATCCATGAAAGCTGCTGGGGCGTTGGTTAATCCAAACGACATCACCAAGAATTCACAGTGTCCATATCTGGTACGGAATGCAGTCTTTGGGATATCTTCAGGTTTAATCTTCAGTTGGTGATATCCGGTTCTCAAATCAATCTTGGAGAAATACACAGCTCCTCTTAGCTGATCAAACAAATCATCAATTCTGGGTAACGGGTACTTGTTCTTTATGGTTAGCTTGTTCAACTCTCGATAGTCGATGCATAACCTCATACTCCCGTCCTTTTTCTTAACGAATAACACTGGTGCGCCCCAAGGCGACACACTGGGTCTTATCATACCCTTATCCAACAATTCTTGTAATTGTTTTGCTAGCTCTTTCATTTCCACTGGTGCTAATCGGTACGGGGCCTTTAAAACTGGCGCCATCCCCGGGGCTAACTCGATAGCAAACTCAATCACTCTATCTGGTGGTAATCCAGGAAGATCTTCAGGAAACACATCTTCAAATTCGTTAACCACCGGAATGTCTTGTATCTTGGGCGCCTCTTTCTGGGTGTCGATAACGTAAGCTAAATAAGCTTCGTTTCCTTTTCGTAGCAGTCTCTTGGTCTGTGCCATGGTTAGAATGGTCTGGGTCTGTCGTAACCCTTTAAACACTATTTCCTTCTTTCCTGGGGTTTTCAACTTAACCTTTTTCCCTTTACAATCTATTTGCGCATTATTACGAGACAACCAGTCCATTCCCAAGATAACATCGAATTCCCCTAGCTTAAAAGGGATCAAATCAACACAGAAGGATCGTCCTCCTATTTCTATTTTGCAATCGGAGTGAATCTGATTAACTGGAACGACTTCCTGATTAGCTATCTCTACTAGCAAAGACTCCCTTAGTGGTTGAGTTTTAAGTTTCAATTTATGTGCAAAATCTCTAGATATAAAAGACTTAGTTGCCCCAGAATCAAATAAAACATTTGCACTGACTGAATTGAGGGAAAATGTACCTGCTATCACATCCGTGTTCCTCATGGCATCTTGCACTGTCATGTTAAAAGTTCTAGCAGTTGGTGGCCTGTTGGAGGCAGCTTTGCTTGCCCATGAGGCTGCTGGTTTGTTCATTGGGCAGTCCTTCTTCATGTGCCCTGGACGTCCACACTGGAAACAGGTATTGTTCTTACTAGCAGTAGGATTAACCGCGGTACACCTGTTGGAGTAGTGACCCACTCGTCCACACTTATAACAGACGGACTGCTTCTGATTGCATACTCCAGGGTGCCTTTTCCCACAAGTTGTGCATGCTGGTATTGGAGGTCTGGAAAGGTGAGAACGAGACATTCCTAACTGCTGGCCGCCCTGGCTCACAGTTGCACTCACAGATGGTTTAAACTCAACATTCCTCCCAGGTAGGGATACTGCTCCTCGATTGAACCTATTCGGGGGTCTTCCTCCTACGGAACCTCCGCCCATACTGGCATGCTTTCTCTTTAATCCCCCTTTTTCTCTTTCTCTCTGCGCCTGATCACTACCTGCTTCCACAATGGTCGCCTTTTGCACCAAGGTGGCATAATCATTAATCTCTAAAACTACCACTCTGTTCTGAATCCATTGTTTCAACCCCTGCTGAAACCTGTTAGCCCTCTTTTCCTCAGTATCTACAAATTCCGGCACAAACCTTGATAACTCAGTAAACTTGGCATCATAATCGGCCACCGACAAGTTGTTCTGCTTTAGCTCTAGAAACTTAAGCTCCATCTGGGTTTTCATAAACTTTGGGAAATACTTCTCTAGAAACAATTGTTTAAACCTATCCCAGGTTACAATAGCATCGGTCTCCATATTCTTCTTAGCTTCCCACCAATAGTTGGCCTCTCCTTTTAGCAAGTAGGTAGCAAAGACAGTCTTTTGGGCTTCTCCAATACTCAGAATCTCGAAAGATTTCTCCATTTCCTTGACCCAGGCCCTTGCCTCTACGGGGTCAGCCGATCCGTGAAACTCTGGGGGTTTGAGGGACTTGAAGGCCCTAAAGGAATTGGCCACAGTGGTGTTGTTTCCTTGGGGTGGTTGGGGATGTTGGTTCAAATTCTGCCTGAGCAGATCCATAAATTGTCCCATGGGGTTTCTGCCCTGGTTCTCCCCCTGATGTTCGACTTCAGTTTCCCCTTCTTCTATTTCCTCTTTAAACTTTGCAGTATAGAAAGTTTCATCCCCCATCCCATAATGGGAATCCTCCTGCTCATTATAGTCCTGATCCTGTTCTTCATTATACTCAAAATTTTCCTCATGTTGATTGTGACTTTCTTGGTCAGTAGATTCGTGAGGGTTAGCCCTAGTACCCATTCTTCTCGGAGGCATTTTACTGAAAATTTGGACAATATACATTAGGTTTATTCACCTATTTTAGAGGGTTTTCCTCACAATATCGATGCATAAATGGATTTAGGATCCCACAGTTCTATATATCATGGCAGTTTTAGTCGAAAGCAGTACGGGAAGATATAATATAATAAACTAGTGATCGCGTCATAAGAAAACTGAAATGACTGAAAAGGGAATAAATATATACCAAGTACCAAACGGTACGATATCCGACATACAACAACAGTTTTAAGGAAATACAACCATCCGAATAATAACTAGTCAAAAGTGAGATAAGCTGTCTATCTGTCTAGTCTGCAACAGGGAACTACAAGCTGAAACTATCCCTACCAAAAATCGGCACTACTATGACCGTACAAGACTAGACAACTAGACCAATACATCACTAACACTGCAGTCAGCCACGGCGGTGGGCGGCCAAATCTAGAACCCTCCTCATAGCAAGGCGGAATATCTCCTCTGCATCAGCCCTGGATACCATGCCATGTCCATCACTGGGTAACCGTCGCACCCTCACACGGGCCCTCAGCTCTATGCCGGTCACCTGCCTATACATATCTCTAGCTCTGGCTCGCCTACCACCCAGGTGCCTCAACCGGGCCTCTCTCTCTGCGGCTAGCTCTCTGCGGGACTCTGCCAGCCTGGCCTCAGCCACGGCTACCTCAGAAGTAAGTCTGCCCACAACATAGTGGTGAAAACATGCTGGGACGTCCCCTGTCGGACCATGGGGTGGAGGGGCTGGATCTGCTGGAAGGGCAGCCTCTGCCTGCTGTGGCTCTGGGGTCAATGCCTCAAACTCATCTGACAATGGGCTCATAGGTAGTGGTGGCGGGGTAGGGGCTCTCTCATCAGAGAGGGGTGGCACAAGAAGTCCGGAACCCCCTACAACATCAGCCATGGGCTCATCAACATCTCCCTCGGCACCCTCATCAACTAACTCAACGTCCTGCCCTGCCTGGACCTCCTCCGGGTCCTCCTCCTCCTCAGACTCAATGACATCATCATCAACCTGGACCTCAGGGTCCTCCTCCTCTGACTCAACAACATCAGTATCAGCATCAACCTGGACCTCAGGGTCCTCCTCCTCTGACTCAACAACATCAGTATCTGTCTCTATCATCGCCGAGCCCTCGGCGGCCTGGATCGCCTCATCGTGCTGTCTCTCATACTCCTCCGGATCGGAGATGTCGCTCGCCTACACAATGACGAATTATATTACTATCATGATACTTAAAAGTTCCCATACGGGTTTTAAGTGAACTTGGCAAGAGTTCTTATTATCTTAGTGAATTTATTATTGTATAGCGTCGCATCATCTCTTGGGATTTATAACTCTCTCTCTGATACCATTTCTATAACACCCCCAGATCCGGGGTCCGGGATCGGGTTGTCACGGTCTTATTTTCCATGATTAATACTTTACTTGAGTCTATAATAAATAAATCATCTGCTGTGACCCCACAATAATAACCACTCACACACACACAGTTATAGTCCCAGAGATGAAATTGAAATAAGTCTTGCATTACTGGTTTACGAATAAAAGTTATTACAAGCCTAAAGGATAACATCATAAGTTTAAAAGTTTTGCCGTTGATTAATCATTATTGATACATATAATTAAACTGGTAATCAAAGGCTGCTGATCTATGCTACCTCAGCAATGGCAGCAATGATATCAACGGGTAGCCCTGTGGGGCGGGTATCCTGCTTATGCCGAGTGCGCCTGACGCGGGCCATGTGACCTAGCTGTTGTTGTGACATAATAAATAAGCAAGGGTGAGCAACAGCCCACCAACAATATATAACTGTGCAGTAATATATAAGACAGTTCAAAGATATGTTTTGAAATCATATGCCATGCATTAGAGAAAATATTGCCAGTTTAATATAAAGGATGAAGTTACAAGGTAACTCAACAGATATATATCTCGTGGAAGCATATGCTATGCCAAAATAAGCAAGATAGCATCATTTTCATAAAAATAGGAACTTGCAGAATGATATTGCAATTCCAGTTTGAAATACTTTTCAACTCTGCCAACTATGATGGTGTTGCAGAAAATTTCCAACTTTGAGTGATGAACTAATACTGGAGTTTGACGCGCCAGGAGACATAGCATTTACACGATGATCAGTCGCATGTTATGCTCCCCACCTCTTGTTTACTACATGTAGAAGGAAGCACCGACGGATTTACTTGTCTACCGCCCTCTGGAACCCCCTCGGCCAACGGTTGGGCCATTTGCTGGACCGGCGCCACTGGGTCACTTACGCATCTCCTAGTTCATTTCACATCCATAACTTTGAAACGTAAAGCTCGTCCCCCTTTCCCCAAGTATAATACTTGTTGATAAGACTCCACAAAGTAGTCGTATCTAATTGGAAAGGAAAATTCACCAATATTTCCCAAGCTACCGCTTGTTAATGGATACCAACTTGTTCCAACATTCTTACCCCTCGAATAATGAGTGGGTATACACAATTCCATGAATAATAACAACCAAGTTACGAGTGAAACGAATAATTTATGACCGGGCAGTCACAAGATAAATAACATTCCTCAAGTAAGGTTCCCTTACAATAGAATCGAAGGGAGAATGGAATCACTGAGAACCTTCCTTGATAATATAATAATAATAATAGGACTCTGAAATAATTTATCTAATATTCGAGGGTTGATGATACTATGTGAATGAAACCAAGTATCTTTGAAACGAGTTAGAAGAATTAAATAAATATTCCAAGAATATTTATTAAGTCACAGATATTGAAAAAGGGTTGCTCGGAATAATCTTTGAATAAATATTCATAATAATATTCATTGAACAAATAATGAATATTCAAATCAATAACAATGTTTATTGATGGAGTAACCGTCAGATGGACATTGGAGATAATATTTATTGAATCAATAGTGAATATTCGACTCAAGAAGGATACATATTGATGGAATAATTATCGACTTAATATTTGGGACAATATTCATTGAATAAATAATGAATATTCAACTTAATAATATTTATCGAAGAAATGATTATCGAATGAATATTTGAAATTATGTTCAATAATTGAATCGAATTTAAATAAAGGTCGAAGATAATATTCCTTATCTCAAGGGAATATTCAAAGTAATATTTATCGAATAACTGGAGTTCGAATCAATGTTCAACTGATATTTATAAAATAAATAGAGATTGAATGAATATTCGAATTAATATTCATTTAAATAAATAAGGCTCGAATGAATATTAAAATAATATTCATTAAATAAATAAACTTGAATGAATATTCAAAATAATATTTATCGACTAAATAAGAATGAATATTCTTTAAGCAAATAACTTAACTGAGGGTTCGAATAATATTCGAATATTTAATCGACTTTAGATGAATATTAAATATATAATATTCCTCGAATAAATAAACATCCGATGGATAATCCGAATAATATTTATCAATAATCTCAAGGGAATATTCCAATAATATTCGCTAGATTAAAAATGGAAAATATTTACTTAGTTATTTTCCTCTGAAAATAATATCAATATATCAAGGAATAACGACTCCCGGTCTATAGTCAAAGAATGAGATTCACTGCCCTTCGATTAAGGGTCTAAATAATTTCCGGCTTATAACTGATATATATCTATCTAGCTTATAAGCCAACAATAAATCAGGGAACAAGTATCACAATATAACTTGAAGATAGGCATGCATGCTATGGCATATGTATAACAGAAAGCATATATTCACAACAACAGCCTTATAAAAAGGATTTGAAACTTGCCTGGAAATCGAGTACGAGTAGGGGTAGTAGTAGCGTGTCCCGGGTCAGCCTGATGATCTATAAATAGCCAAGGCATTCGGAATTAATCACTTAACACTTTGCAAGGTTAAATATAGACTTTACTTAAGTCGAAACACGTTTTCGAATTATCTCGTTATACACCTCTTAGTGTAACTCTTTTTATCACCGATGCGGTTCGACATACGTTCGCTATTATAACCCGACATTGCACCCACACTTAATATATACTTAAGCCATGTAAGTTTTAATATCGATCATTTACGAATCAAGATTGTACTACGAGTTTTATCGTCCGTTTTCTAAGTTATTAACCAAAGTCATAATCAAGTATGGTTTTAGGGGTTCGTTCGCGTTTAACCTTGATTCGAACATTTTTATAAAATCGGAAAACAATCCTTTTTACATGAGGTCTTCTCCCACACCTTCCTTTTTATCTCTATTATTTAATTATTAAGATTTGCCACTGATTTCACAATATTAAAGGGATCCAATTTCGGTTACGAACTTTTGATTACGGTTCCGAACCACTTTTACGAATTTAATCATAACTCCTAAACCGTAAGTCCGTTTCATGCGATCTTTATATCAAAACGAAGCTTATAACATAATCTAGCCTTTCATGGCAAAATCCGAGACTGGACAGTGTGTTCATGCTACTGCTAATCACGGTTTCTTAAGGCTAACGACAATCGGGCATTACGACGGCTATGTTTACATGATTTCCAAATTTCAAACCATCCAATAATCATAGTTTCCACTCCAAACAACATATACATGTTATTCAACCATGAACTAAGACCAAGCAATGTCTTTCCGTTCATCTAAACTAATTTCACATTTAATAAATCCCAATCATAATCTTAAGGTCCTAAACATGCATTAAATCCATATAACTCATCTAAAATACCAAAACTTAAACTAAGAGCTTGGTTTTCAAGAGTGGTATACCTTCCTTGGTGTATGTATGAACTTATCAAGCCTTTTTTAGCCCTTATCTAGCCTTAGTATAGCTTGAATAATCAAAAGAAATCAAGAAATAAAAGTTAGTTTATGAAGAACACTATTCATCATCATCTTTGATGATTTATTTGAAAATGATAAAAGATGAATTTGAAGCTGAAATTTCTAGGAGATCATTACCATGATATGTAGTACTTACCATAAAAATTTGAAGAACAAGTGATGGTTGAAAGTTGGACTTCCAATTAGCTAAGAATGGGCAGATTTTTATGAAGAAATGGAGAGAAATGGTGGTGGTTTGTTTTGTTTTGGTGATTTATGGCTAATACATGTATAACCCTTGCATATATAATGGATGCATCTCTTTTAATGTGTTGTTGGCAATCCAATGGTGCCACTTGTTGCTTCCTCATTGGGCCAAGTGTTGGCACTACAACAAACAACTCCATTTTTGCAAGAATGCAATTACACCACTCATCTTGTAGTTGACTTATAAGGATGTTACTTGGGTTTCTCCTTTTCCCACCAATTGCACTTGTTTGTCTCTTGGTTATTTATTCGTTCCTTTGTCCGGGTATTACTCAATTTCCTTGCTTGTTCATTGATCGTTCGAGGGAATAACTCATTCGTTTCTAGTTATGGTTTTACCGAAAACCTTCTTAATATTTCTAATACTATTCTTCATCTTACTTAATACTTCTCGAATTTAAATTCCTTAATTCCCTTTTATAACTCCTTAAGTCTTGCAGTGTCCAGGGAAATCTCGGAGAAAATAAAAATGCTCTTTTTTTAGAATCCGACAGCTTTTACATACACTTATTTTCCTCCTGGATCACTAATACGAACTCAGAAATCCGTTCCGAATACCGGGTATAACATTATTATAATAATATTCCAAATTCCATCAAAATCACTATTCATCACTTATTTTTATTTAATTCCTATAATTAGGAAAATGAACCTGGTTCACTCTCGAGTGCTTCTTAACCTTTTTACGGAACCGCTGGACTTATAATAGATATTGATTTGGATGACACAAGAATAATCTTACTTGAAGTAATATACTTATATCCTTAGGAGATAGATCATTCTTACCTATGCCGTCAACCAAAAGTATTCTGCATGACATGTAAATAATTGAATTCAAATCCATTCCATTCATTTAATAGACATTCGTTACATCGCAGTCATAACCACTATTCATTCCCATATTATTACATACTAAAAAGTTTTAATTCTATCAAAAATCTGGGTTCTTACAAAATCATACCTCGACCCAAGGATTTATTCACTTGAGAATTATCGGATTAATCCAGAAAAACACAACAACGCAAAAATAAATGTCATCATTTTTGACTTGGAAACGCCTGACTCGGACTGGAATTGGAGTAGATTAAAAAACATCATATCACCATCAAGGAGAGGAGAACGCCACCGAGTTAGCGGGTACTTATATATATATATATATATATATATATATATAGAATATTATTCCGTAAAGAAAACCCTGCAAAATCAACAAAAGGATTTTTCTTCCCTCTTGATTATGGCGGAAACAAATAGTCCTCACACTTATGGTGGCTTTTTAGACTATGTATGTACTCTTTTAATTCTAAACTAAACTTGGGTGCCCTTCCATAGCCACTGTTGGTTGGAAAAAGTCCCACAACCACCAACTCGTACACTGCCGCAAGTGTTCATTGCGGCAGGCAAAAAAACACATGCTGCAATGAAGGGTTGCAGCGACGTTTTTAACTTAAAAAAACTTTATTTTATGTAGAGTCGATCTCAAGTCCTTCACCAGAGATTACAACAACTTAACCACTACACCAAACAAACATATTTGAAATTTTCTTTAAAACAAAATACTATTAAATATTATTTTACGTTATTAAACTTTTATTTTTATAATTTATTAAAATTAATAAAAAATGGTAAATTAATACATTATAAAATATAAAAATGTTTATAAAATTTGAATTATTACATAAAATTTTAAATAAATTATTATAGTTTTATATTTAATAAAAGTAATAAAAATTAATAAAAGCTGTTAATTTGAAATATAGAAACAAGTAAAAATATGAAATTACGTTTTCACCCTCCAAATTGCTGCCGCAATGATACATAGTGGAGGCACAAAAATCTGAAAATAGTTTTTTACCCTTATTGAAGCCGCAATGAAACATAATAATTTACTGCCGCAATGACTCAACGCGACAGTATAGTTTTTATTAAAATCCAAAAAGCATAAATTATATTTATTCCTAATAATTAATTTAAAATTCAAGAAAAAAATAATTTAATGTTTTTTTTCGAATTGTAAAGTAATATTTATAACTAAATAATTTAAAATATTATTACTTAAAAAAGGAAACTGAAGAATAAGACAAATTCTGTAACCTTAAAGGAAACAGATTTCACGCTTGCCGCATTGTTTCATTGCGGCAGGAAGCCTTAAATGCGAACTGCCGCAATGAACTGTTATGTCCAATAAGATTGTAGAAGGGGGGTTGAATACAATCTATACCATTTTATCGAAATTTGTCTTTTGAATAATTTTTGACTTAGACAAATTTGTGCGGAATAAATTGAAACAAATTTCAAGTTGAATATAACAATATATTAACTTGATGGGGTGTTACAATTTCAGTACAGATTAATTATCAAGATGATAATAACAAATTAGAAAATTCGACATGAACTTTTCTATATTTGTTAATCAAAATCAAGTTAAGTGCTAGGAGTAAAAACTAGTAGTACAAGAGTATCAAGTAATTAAGTTCCACCGGATTAAATATTACAAAGGTGTTGAACTGAATTTGCTGTGAATTTTCTGTTCTTGATGTTCTTGAGCTTTTGTTGAGAGAGAAAAAGCTGATGGGGTTCTTTTCTTGATAGATATTATGTGTAAGTATCAGTCCTGTCCATTTCTGCCTCTTTTATAAACAATTTGATGCTTTTTCGGTCATCAAGACAATCGGCAAGACGAACTTGTCTTGACAGAATCATTTCTTTGATCACCAAGACATTCGGCAAGACAAACAGGTCTTGACATCTCTTCAAGACATTCGGCAAGACAATCTTGTCTTGGCAGTTTCATCAAGGCAGTCTGCAAGACATACATGTCTTGACAGATTCATCAAAACATTCGGCAAGACATACTTGTCTTGGCAGATTCATTAAAACATTCGGCAAGACATACATGTCTTGGCAGTTTGTTTTCTACTCAGCAAGACAAACCTTGTATTGGCAGCTTCTATACTATCAAGACATACTCTGTCTTGATGTAGTATTTATCAGCAAAAACAATCAGCAAGACAATCTTGTATTGTCTTGTTTTTAATATAATTAATTCGATTAAATGATTTAACTTCAATCATTTAATAAATTGAATTAACTCTATTTAATTAATTACTCTTTCTTAATTAATCTAATACTTAACTTAATTAACAAATTAATTCTTAATGAATTTATTTATTAATTAAATTAAATACTTGATTTAATTAAATAAGGAAGAATAATTAATTCACTGATTATCTTAAATACTTTCGGAACCACTTAGAAAAATAAAGAAATACCACTGAATTTATGTTGACGTTCGATGTACTGTTTGGTTCATGAACGACTAACTTCACTGATGATTCTTCATTTCTGACTTTAAAATATGGTCCTTCTCTTATCTTCTCTCTCTTTTTAATCT
This sequence comes from Kitagawia praeruptora, assembly GCA_037693485.1. Taxonomy (NCBI): domain Eukaryota; kingdom Viridiplantae; phylum Streptophyta; class Magnoliopsida; order Apiales; family Apiaceae; genus Kitagawia; species Kitagawia praeruptora. The sequence goes on from CM075353.1 coordinate 146,906,816, forward strand.
TCTGTACTGACTCTGTCATCATTGAAATCTCTGTCACTTAAAATAACATCTATTTGCATCAATGCTACACCAAGGCTTGATCAGCTGACTAAATCATCTTTCAGTGTAAAACATCAACACTATAGATTGACATTCTTCTTTCTTATGACAGATATCACTATCTGAGATTCCTGTGACAGTTAACATATTACTTACTATTACATACTAATCTAAGTTGAGTTGAGTCCTCGTACTATGAGTAGGTTTCATATGCCTTTCAATCTCCCCCTATTTGTTTGTTTGAAAATAACAAACAAATACCTAGAGGATAACTCAACTAACTCAACTTACATTAGTAATGGATAGAACTTTAAATGCAAAGTAAATAATTGAAAGGTTCTGGTTTATATTAACATTTTCCAGATTCAAACATGAAAGATAAATACAAGATAGATGATCCTCTAGCCTGATCATATCTAACATTAACCTATCTTGATCTATCTAAGCTCTAAGAATATAACAAGTAGAGTTGTTCTTCATTTTGATGTATCTTCCTCCCTTATCTCTCCAGGTTCTGGTTCATCCATTTCTGGCAGATTTTCTAGCAGATCAGCATCAACAACTCGTTCACGTTCATTTGGCATACCTTGATGTCTAACTGGTTGATTTGAAATCCTTTCAGCTTGTTTACTTTCTGTTGATACCTTGGAATACTTTTCACACAATAGTCTCGAATATAGTTAGCTGCTATCTCTTTGTCTTGTGAAAAGAAACCAGTAGTTCTCAGCATTTTATCAGCCCATACCAAATGACTTGCAAAGTAATGAGGCATTCGCTCAGAATTGCAAACGATTGTTTGATAAATGTCATCCTTGAGAAATATGACTTGATGAGGAATATGAGTAATCTCTGGACTGGCATTCCTAGCAAATTCCATCAGTTGTTCATGCAGCAACACATTCAGTGGAGTACACGGAGGTATCTTTTGAATCATGATCCACAACTCTGACAAGGTTATGTTCTCCAAAAAATTCAAAGTAACATTAAATGAACCTTCAGTGCGACAGTGAACAACAATTACCAGTTCCTTTAAGAAATTACTAAAACCAGCCATTATCCTTGAAATCTCAAATTTCAGTGCATCCATGTACATTTTGTGGTCAGGATTTGTATCTCGATACTTGTAGATGACTTCAAGAAATTTCTTATTATTGTTCGTTGAAATTTGAGGAAGACTGATCATTTTCCTTGCTTCATCCCACTTAGGACCATCCTTGTGTTGAATGTCAAGTTTCCTCTTTTCAAGTTCAATATGATGCTGACGTTGAAGTTCAGCTTTTTCTTTCTTGGAGGCCTCTTCCATTTCATTCAGCATTTAGTCATCTTGGCTAGCTTCTGTTCTTTATTCTTCATAAACACTTGATGCTCTTCTATCTTCTTATCAAAGTCGGGATCAGGTGCCTGTTCTGTCTAATCAGTAAGATCAAATTCTGGTGCATATTCAGGATCACCAACAACACCCGACGGTTCAGAAACATCAAAGATATCGAAGTCATCAGGTTCACCAGTATAATACTCAGTACTATCTGGTTGTGATATGTTCTCGGCTTGAGCTACCCTTTTTCCTTCTGCTTTCTGCTGCTGCTGCTTACTCATTCCACTTCCACTAGCATCACTTGCTCTTTCACTAGCATCACTTGGTTTTTCCTTCTCAGCCATTCCAGGTTTCTCCCCCTTAGTTGGGTTATCCTCTACAGATTTACCTTGAAAACCTTCAGAATTTCCTTCATTACCATCATCCCCTCCAGTTCCTTCAAAATAATCCTTTTGCTCTTTGGTGATATGAAGTGTAGGTTTGACAATGTTGTACAAATGATCTAACCCTTCATACATGTAGTCATATCTACTTTCTAAATGTGCAAAAGATTGTTCATAGGACTGGGTAGATACATGCATTTCCCTCTGAAGTTCATCAACTCTGGAAGAGAGATTGTCAATGGCATTTAGAATATCTGACCTTTCTGCAGATGCCTGAGTGTTGGATTGAATCAAAGTGTTTAATGCCGGAGTGAGTGTAGTCTTCACGTTCTGAATATCATCTTGAATCACAGTAAGCCGATTGTTGACAGAGGTGGAAGATGAAGACTTTTCAACCACTTGTGCTTTGAGAACTTTATTTTCAGCTTTTGTTTCTTCAAGTTCCTTTTGCATTGCTTGAATTTGAGCCATTAATAAACTTGTGTTTGTGTCAGTGTGTGCGCTCACTTGAATTTCACTCAAGGATGTTTCACTCTCCTTTCGTGCATGTGTTTCACTCATGTTTAAGGTGTTCCTCACATCACTCAACACTAGCTCCATTCTTTCAGCTGTACCTGCAATAGAAATCACCCTAGCCCCTTATGGAGAGGTCAGTGGTGGTGCAATGGGAGTTCGCAAATCCCAATCCTCAATCAAATCTACTTGTTCATTTTGAATTGAAATCTAAATTTCTTCAGTAGTAGATTGATCAAGTTGCCTTCCACTTTCTCCAGTTGAAACTGCGAGTGGAAAATCCCTTGAGGGAGCCAAGAATGTTCCTCCTGGGAGGGGACATGATGACTCTATTATTGGTGGCAAAGAGTCAAGATTTCCTTCTGAAGCATGTGAAGGCTCTTCTACCGTGACAAAGGTAGGCACTGTATCATTTCCTATGTGCTCTCCTGTCTGAGTGTCCCTAGATTCATCCATTTCTACATGTTCTCCCATTGTTAGTAATAACAGTGGGGTTGTGCTTGACACATTACAGGATGCCATGGCCCTCTGGCGAATTTCAATAATTTCATCCTGTTGAGAGGATGAAACTAGTAACTGTTGATCGGGCATTTCAATGTCCAAGTCCTTTTAGGAGGAAATGGATGGGCTTACAGTTGCCTCAGGTTCATTTCTACTCTTCTTTAGTAGAGGCAGAGCTGTGGGATCACTTAAATCATCACTACTTCTCTAAGATCTTTTAACCTGCAATTTCTTTCTGGATTGATAGAATTTGGCTGTTTTTGAACTTGTGTTTGGCTCTTTAACCTGGGTTAGAGATTGTGGTGATACAATCCCTTGGTCAGCCCTAACAGCCACTTGGGTTCCAGAAGAAGATTGAGAAACAGAAGTAGTTTGAGAGTTAAGAGGAAATACCTGTTCATCAGTATCTGAAGAAATTCCAGCAGTAGTGGTTTGATCCACTTGAAGTTGATGTTCAACTTCAGGTTCAGAAGTAGGTGCAACTTCTTGTTCTGGTTGCTCAGGAAGAGGTGCAGATTGCTCAAGAACTAGTGGTTCAAGAGCTGGTTCATGTTGCTCAAGAGCAAGTACATGTGGCTCTAGAACATGTTCTGGTGTAGGAATTACTGGCAAATCTATGAATTGAGCCAAGTATTGAGGAATTTGCACTGGAACATTTAGAAACTTCCTACTAGTGTCTAGAGAAGTGAATAATTTCTTGGTTTGTCTACCAGACACATGATTTTGTTCATTTCGGAATGGTGCTTGAAGTGCATAAGGAATAAGATGATTAAAGATTAAAGTTAAAAACCTAGGATAATAAAGTAAAACCTTTTTACCCTCATCATAATCCTTTCTTGACTTAGTTATCCGATAAATTATTATATTCCAAATCAACTGAGCAAAATCAATTTTTCGGTTGTGAGCAACCGCATATCCAATTTGTTGCAAGGTAGAAGTAAGAAGATGAAAATTACCTCTTTGAGAATTATCAAACACTTTGGAGATAGTGTCAAAGAAAGCATCCCATTCTTGCACAAGATTCTTTTTGCTCAAACTTTTTAAATCTACCACTCCATGATAATGAATTCCAGTGAAAAATTGTGTAAGCTCAGCTTCAGATGGAAGTGGCTCAAAATCTTCCGTAGGAAAGTCTAAGACATTACTAAGAGTTTATTTATTAACCACATGTTGAGATCCATTAAACATGAAAGAAAATGATGTCAAGTCATTTGAAACTACAGAAGTAGTGTACATCACTCTTAGTGGGCCAATTTTTAAAGAGCTTCTAAGGATACTGCAGAACTGATAAGAGAATGCTCATTTAAAAATCTAATCCAGGGTTTAAATCGTTCATAAGGACAATCATCTGGATTAATGTACCCGACTAAATTATGCTTAACAATCTCAAAAGTTGCATTAACATGAGCCATTTCGAATAAAATATTAAATGCTTTTTAAAATCTCAGATTTTAGCAATTATCCCAATTATCCTGAATTAATTCGAATTAATTAATTAATTAAAAATTCGAAAATTTTCAAAGTTCTTCAAAAAATGTGAGAAATTCACCAGATGATCTAGAAACACACACGAACTCACAGGTATTTTTAGTTTTCAACGAATCAATCTCAAACTTAAGATTTTTTAAATCTAAAAACTTGATTTTCGAAAATCAAAAATCTTCAATACCTCACCAAATCGACAGATTTAACCATGAAAAGACAGATTAAGAACTTGATAATCGAACTATGTTCCTTAATCAGTCGGGTATTTGAAGAAAATTGGACATCAATTCGTTAAGATTTCGTGTGTATATGTATGTATCGAACTGTTGTGCTCTGTGTAAAAACACGAGAGAATGTCTTGAAGAAGAAAAATAATTGAACTAATTAACTCTACAAGACAAGTTATGTATTATACACTCTGTTTTTTTTAATTAATAATCGGCCAAGACAAACATGTCTTGCCGATTGTCTTGTAAGCCTACTGAACCAAATAACTCAACAAGACATGTACGTTTTACTCGCTTTTTTTTTATTTACAGATCGGCCAAGACAATCATGTCTTGCCGATTGTCTTGTAAGCCAAAAATTAATTTATCAAGACATGTATGTCTTGCCGATTATTTGTGTTCAAAATTTGAATAATTTTTTTAATTAAACACAGTGATAAATCAACAAGACAAGACATAATTGTCTTGGCGATTGTCTTGGATGTACAAAATACTAGGGGACTAAACTGAAAGAAATACAAGTTAAGTAACTGATTCGAAAAATATGAAATAAATTCCAGAAAAATTGAATAAGTCAAAAATAAATATATTAACCTGCTAAACAAATAATATCAAATATTTACAATAATATTCACAATTATATAACTACTTAAAAATTAGTTAAAATAGAAAATACCAAAAACACCATAGGTTATCCTTTTTACGAAATCAAACATTAATAACAAAAGGATAAACACTACAAACAATTAAATGAAATATGAACTTATTGAATAAAATATATACATGCTTATTTTAAACATATAGAGATATGGAATATTATCTAATACAAATAACCTAATAGATGAATATATTAACAAGCAAGAAAATTAGTTGATAAAATAATTATGCAAGTGATTTAAATCAACAAATATTCACAAAATAAACACTTGTAATTTATTAAAGAACAATCTTCAGATATTAACTAGTTTAATTACTAGGACTATTTAACATAACCAATTCACCAATAATTTTGGTGAACGTAGATTCATCAATAGACTTAGTAAAAATATCCGTCGTTTATTCTTCTGTGGGTACAAAAAGTAACTCCACAATACCATTCATGACATGCTCTATAATAAAATGATACCTGATGTCAATATGCTTGGTCCTCGTATGCTGCACAGGATTGTTGGAGATTGCTATGGCACTTGTATTATCACACAAAATAGGAATATTGTTTAATACAAAGCCATAGTTCCTCAGCTGATTCCTAATCCATAAGATCTGAGCACAGCAGCTTCCAGCAGCAATGTATTAAGCTTCTGTTGTTGAGTTGAAAACTGTCTGTTGTTTCTTGCTGTACCAGGAAACCAGTCTTCCACCTAGAAATTGACAACTTCCAGATGTGCTCTTTCTATCTACAACACTTCCTGCATAATCTGAATCTGTATATACAACAAGGTTAAAACCAGAATCTTTAGGGTATCAGATACCTAAGTTAGGCGTACCCTTAAGATATCTCAAGATTCTTTTAACAGCAATGAGATGCACATCTCTAGGATCCGCTTGGAACCTTACACACAAGCATGTAGCATACATAATATCTGGTCTACTTGCAGTGAGGTAAAGTAATGAGCCTATCATACCTCTGTAGCTTGTGATATCTACCTTGGCAGAATTCTCACATGCTCCAAATTTGACAGCTGTAGATGATGGTGTTCTCGCTGAAGATGAGTCCTCCATTTGATATTTCTTGAGAAGCTCTCTGACATACTTGGATTGACAGATAAATATTCCGTCTATCCTCTGACTTATTTTCAATCCAAGAAAGAACTTCAGCTCACTCTTCATGCTCATTTCAAATTTACCCTACATTAACATAGAAAACTTTTTGCACAGAAGATCATTAGTAGACCCGAATATTATATCATCCACATATATTTGAACTAATATTGTATCATTTTTATGTTTCTTTGTGAAGAGAGTTTTGTCTATGACACCTCTAATAAAATCATTTTCAAGTAAAAATTCAGAGAGAGTGTCATACCATTTCCTTGGAGCTTGCTTAAGACCATAGATAGCCTTAAAGAGAAAGTAGACATAATCCACTAGATATGAATCCTTAAAGCCAATGGGCTGTTCTACATAAACCTCTTCATTTAGCTTACCATTTAAGAAAGCACTCTTGACATCCATTTGATAAACTTTAAAGTTTGAAAATGCTGCGAATGCCAAGAATATTCTAATGGCCTCAAGTCTAGCCACTGGAGCATAGGTCTCATCATAATCAATACCTTCAGATTGAGAATATCCCTTTGCTACCAATCTTGCTTTATTTCTCGTCACTGTTCCATCTTCATCAAGTTTGTTTCTGAATACCCACATAGTGCCAACAACTGGTCTATCTGTAGGTCTGGGTACCAGCTTCCATACTTCTTGTTGTTTAAATTGATTGAGTTCATCTTGCATAGCAATCACCCAATCAGGATCAGAAAGAGCTTCTTCAGTTTTCTTAGGTTCCATTTCAGATAGAAACCTTGAATAATTACATTGATTTTGAAAAGCTCTTCTAGTCTTTACACCAACATCTGGATCACCAACAATTAACTTAAAAGGATGAGCTCTATTCCAAACTGTCTGTCTGGGAAGATTTAATCTAGATGATTCGCCTTGTTCTTCATTTTGATGTTAAGTATGACTACTTGATCCCTCATTAGCTCCCCCCGAGTTGTTGCCAGAATGACTAGATGAATGTTCAGGAGTATCAGTGGTATCTTCAACAGTATCATTGTTTCCACCATCATTACCCTGATCATCATCATCATTATTATTGTTGTCATTAGCATCAGCAAACACATCAGGTGGATTGTCACCATCTGAATCTGTATCTGTCATATCATCGAAGGATAGCTTTTCAGATGGATCTTCAGTTTGGATACTTGGGAGCTTAGTGTCATCAAAAGTTACATTGACACTTTCCATCATTTTCTGCTCATCAATCACATACACCCTGTAAGCTCTTCTTGTATAACCAATAAAAATTGCTTCATGTGCTTTGGCATCGAATTTTCCACCTTGATCATCTCCTTCTTTAAGCACAAAACATTTTGCTCCAAATACATGAAAGTATTTGAGTGTTGGTTTCTTTGCATTCATAGCTTCATAGGGTGTCTTCATCAAGTCTTTGTTAATAAGAGTTTGATTCCGAGTATAGCAAGCAGTGTTGACAGCTTCAGCCCAAAAATATAGTGGAAGCCTAGATTCACTTAGCATAGTACGTGCAGCTTCAATCAAGGTTCGATTCTTTCTTTCCACTACCCCATTTTGCTGAGGAGTTCTTGGTGATGAATATTATCTGGTTATACCCTTCTCAGTGCAGAAATCATTTAGAACTGCATTCTTGAATTCAGTTCCATTGTCTGACCTTATTGCTCTTACTGGATGCTTAGAATCTAGCTCAATTATCTTGATGTGATCAATCACCAGTTGAGGAGTCTCATCTTTAGAATTCAGAAATAAACCCATGTGTATTTTGAAAAATCATCAACAATCACAAGAGCATATCTTTTGTTTGACAATGACATAACATTAACTGGACCAAACAAATCCATGTGAAATAATTGTAATGGTTCAGTTATTAAAGATATGTTGGTGCTCCTGTGAGTTGCTCTTTTTAACTTGCCTTTTTTGACAGGCATCACATAGTCCTTCCCGAGTGAATTCCATAGAAGGTAAATCTCTCACCAACTCTCTCTTGACCAGAGAGTTCATTGTCTTGAAATTCAGATGAGAAAGTTTCTTGTGCCATAGCCAACTATCATTTGTGGATGCTTTAGAATAGAAGCAGTTGATTTCTTCAGTGTTTCCCATGTTCATATTGGCTACGTACAAGTTTCCTTTTCTGACTCCTGTAAGAGGTGGTTTTTCATTTTTCTTGTGTGAAATCAGACAATTCTTCTTATTAAAATGAACTTCAAATCCCTTGTCACAGAATTGACTGATACTGAGCAAATTATGTTCAAGTCCTTGTACAAAGGACACATTTTCAATGATAACATTTCCAGCTTCAAGTCTGCCATATCCATCAGTTCTACCTTTGCTGTTATCTCCAAAGGTAACTACTGGGCCAACCTTCTCCACCACATTTATCAGTAGGGTTCTGTCTCCAGTAATATGCCTTGAACATCCACTGTCCAAGATCCAGGTTACTCGTTCAACCTGTTTAACACCCTGCAATGACAAATGGATTAAACCTTCTTCGGAACCCAAATCTGATTGGGTCCAGAATACTTAAAGAATTGGCCTTTGTCAGGCAAAACAACATTCTTCACCTTAACATCATTAACCAACAAACATTTAACCTTATAAACAGATTTGACAATCTTTTGTTTAATCTTAGGTATCCATGTCTTTTTAGTAATAATAACATTTGTATCATTGACTGGACATTTGACCTTGTACACAGCCTTACTAACACTTTGTATAGGCTTAGGTACAAATGTCTCTCTCCTAACTTGAGAAGGACTAACAGTCTTTGATCTAATATTATTATTTATATTCATATGTTGTCTAGGAGCAGTCTTATTATCACATGCATGATTACCCTTAAAATAAGCACACATAACATTGAAAGCACAAGACATACAACTAGCAACACCACAAGCTTTATGAGAAGAATCAATAACAGGCATGGCATGCATATCAGATTTGTTCTTGTTCTTTTCCAACTTCTTGTCACTTAACCTACTTTCTGAAGAACTAGTTAACTCATCAACCTTAACTGGTTCTTTATCAGATTTGTCATTATTAAGAACTATGCCATTAGCACTGTCCTCATTTCTCATTTCTTCCTGAATCACAATAGAATACATATTTATTGGTCCAATATCTGATTTCTTAAACATAGGTTCTTTGACATCCTTGAGCACATAAGGTATCCCTCTTTCTTTAGCATGAATAGAATTAAAATAATGTTTGCTCAAAGATCCAACAGCTTCTTTGTAACCATAACCTATTCCAACAATTTGTTCTACTGCTTGTTTGTTAAAAAATTATTTAGCCACAGAAACAGAATTATAACAAGCTCTTATTTGTGTTTTAAGTTCTGCAATCCTAACAAGTTGTTTATCTACAACATCCAATATGAACTTTTCCCTTTTATTAAGAGCTATTATTTCTTCTTTTTGATTATCTTGATTAATATGCACTTTTCTCAATTCTAATATTTCTTTTTCAAGATTAGCATTTAAAGGATTTATTCTAGCATTTTCATTTCTCACATTGATCAAATTATTACGTAAATCCCACATTACTTCCTCATCAGTAAGAGTTACCATCATTATTTGATCATTTACCTCATTTGCCATCAGTGCAAAGTTTCCAAACTCCTCATCTTCTGAGTCTGTATCATCCCAGCTTTTCCCAGCTGCAACATATGCTTTTCCAGCTTTCTTCTTGTCTAGAACAACATCTCTTCTCTGTGCTTGTTTAGGTTTCTTACACTCAGTAGCAAAGTGTCCCAATTCATTACAGTTATAGCAACGAATCTTGCTTCTGTCCACAGTTCCAGTTTTGTATCCTCCTCTATTACTAGAATATGAAGAATCTCTTCTCTGGAATCTGTTATTAGATTTAAACCTGAACTTGGGATTTCTTCTGAATCTAAAATTACCAAATTGCCTTACAAGCATCGCCATGGATTCATGTTGGTCCCGAAAAGTATTGCAGAAGGGGGGTAGAATGCAATACTAACAACTTTCAAAAACTATTTCAACAACTTAAATAGAGTTTGGAATTTGCTAGTAGAAGAAATGCAATCACAAGTAATATCTAACAAGATGTTTCACAAAATAAATGTTTTATTTATTTTGCAAAGTTTTGCTACAACCTTGAGAACAAAAGAATTCTCAAGCTTCGGTTTCTCTAGAGATTACAGTGGTAGAGATACACTCTATTGTGTTAATAGAGTGTTCTATTTATAGAGTGATAGTCGACTGTATTATCACTATCAACATGGGTTGTTGAGTTGCTGGCATATTCTTTTTGCAGCTCATTACATGAATTATTCCAATATGATCATCACAAAGTAACTTTTAGATACTTTCCACATTTGAGCCACCCAGATCTAGCCGTATTCAATTTTATCTGCTCTAGACTTTACAGGTTGCTCCATGTGATCTCTCGAGCTTCTGTTATAGACTTTCCAAGCTTGCTGTAAAGTTTGAACATTGCAGCACGCCTGCTTCTTTTGAACATGTACTCTGTCGCTTAAATTGACTTAGAAAATTCCTAAATCAAGTTGATTCTATATGACAGTATGTTTGCTTCAAAGTTTGATGTCAACGGATTGTGCTTTGGTTGACAGTATGAATTCCCGCAGAGGTTGCTGTCAAGGATTGTGCTTTGATTGACAGCATGAATTCCCCGTAGAGATTGCTGTCAAGAATTCCAAACTTACTGCCGCAAACTATATATCAAAGTTGTTGTCATCAGAATCTCCGCCAATGTTGCTGTCAAGTCGAAACTTGCTGTCAACTCCATGAAACTTGCTGTCGACCTAGGCAACATGATGTTTCCTTGTAACCTTACTGTCAAGGCTTGACAGTAACTTTTATTCCTGATGTCGAACTTATGTATTTCTTGAGGCTTGAACATAATCGAACTTCTTCCAAGAATTACAATTATTACATGACAGTAATTATTTGATTACAAGAATACACTTCTGGCTATGACAGTATGTTCTACTTAGTAAAACTAAGTATACCAATGAATCTAGTTAAGTTGTCTGATCTATCACCCATAAATCCCAACAATCTCCCCCAATTTGTTTTTATGGACAATAAGGACAAATTTACAAATATAACATGCTGACAACTTAACTAACATAAATCAGAATGAATAAACCCTTCATTTCTGAAAAATGTAATTAATCCAGATTGTTTTCAATACAATGACCATTAAAGTTCATAATTAAAAATCAAGTACTCCTCTAGACTGAGTAGATAGAAAATGCTTACTTATCTTGATTTGAAATTTCATCTAGCTCATGTTCTCTCTTTTTCTTGCAAAGCCTTTCTGAGTTTTTCAATCAGCTCCTTTTCTTCAGGGGACTCTGCATCATCTTCATTCTCTAAGATGTGTTTTCTGATCATTGAGGAAGAAGTATTTAATACATCTTTAAGTTCCATCCAGTAGACATTTTGCTTGACAATTGATCTGAACTTCAGCACATCTCCCTCCTTCTTGAATCTTTTGCCAAGGAGTTGATTTAAGGTTTCTCTTTTGAGTTTGTCCAAGCTGGGATCTTCTCCTTTCCTTTGATCAAGAATCATGTCTAGCTCCCAAGAACATAGTGTTTCAATGTTGTTTGATGATCCAACCACTTGTCAGTACAATTCTTTTAGCACACTGGTCTTCAACTTAGAAAAACTATCTGCATAGATTTCTTCTTTGCCATACTTGATTCTCAAAGGATTGTCCAGTACACATGGCTGATAGTTGGATTCTTCACTGTTGAGCTTGTTGAGTTTACTGCAGCTCACCTTCATTTCTGCTTCAACCTCATCTTCTATCTGTTGACGAGATTTGCGCTTTGAGGCTAATTCTTCTTTGAATTTCTGTTCTGCCTCATATCTATCCATTTCTGACTTTGTGTAAGGTTTCTTCATTTCTATCCAGCCATACTCAGGAATGGGATTGTCTTCTTCACTTTCCAGACCTAGGACTTGATAAACATCTTCATCATTGTGAAGTGTCCAATCACCATACTTCCCAATAAATTCAGCATGTCTGGCTTCATAGTACTTGAGGACATGGTCCATGACTTTCTTTGAAACATTATCATAGGATTGCAAGAGTTCAACCATCCATTCCAAATTGAAATAATCAATTCTTCTTCTTTCAGTTCGCCAGACATAATCGAGATTGCTGGAAAACACCCTTGATTTTGTTATCTGAGTGAAGTCAGGTTCTACCATAATCACTCTTTCCTTGTTATCCCACAGAGTATATCCTGTTGCATTTTCCTTTGATTTATCTAAGTCTACAGACACAAATATGAATGTATTTCTGGCATTCTCTCGCAACTTTTCAAAGCTATTCATTTTTCTTCTCATGATTGGTTTTTTAAGTCCCAATCCTATAGCTTTTCCTTTCCCTCTGTAGACAGTCTTTCCCTGTTTCTTTTTGTTTGCTTTTCTCTTGATTCTTACTTTCTTGAATATTTTGACAGTAGGATCATTGAAAGCATCTTCGATAGGGCTTCTGATAGTGTCCTCTATGACAGCATCTTTCATGACAGCATCTTCAATATTCTTGTCAGCATCTTTGTTGACAGTATCTTTTTCAGAATAGATACTGTCAATTTCCATTTCTGCTTGGTCAACTTCTAATGCTTCAAGTATCTCATCATCTTCCTCCTTTGCTTCATTCTTCTTTCTAGTTCCAGGAGTTTCAGAAGTATCCCTTGGCTCAGCTTCTTTAGCTTGGGTTTGTTCTTTTGAAGAGTCTCCCATTTTTATCCTTTTGGCTCCTCTAGCTTCACCTCCATCTTTATTGTCATCACCATCTTTATCCAAGGAATCATCAAAGGAGCAGCTTCCACCTTTTGCATTCCTGCTTTCATTTGCTTTGGCAATGAGCTTCTTGATTTTTGCACTATATTCCTCATCTCTCTTTGCCATAAGCTGGTGGATAGCTTTAACTGCTTGAACCCTTTCCTTAGTGATGGGTGCTTTCAGCAACAACTTAAGTACATCCATGATGACTCTGCTTTGTAGAGATGTTTTACCTTCAAGAGTTAAGAATCCAAGTCCTTTAGTTCCTTTGGCTGTTGTCTGTTTAAAGCTTACACCATATGGCTGGAGACAGATTTCTGGAAGTTTGATGTTCACCATTGTACTCAGTTGCAGATAGAGACTTTCATCAAAGATGGTAGACTTTTTCTTGACAAGAATCCCAAGGATGTATTGCACTCTGGCGGAGAAGGTTTCTAGCAGTTGCATTGTTATGAATATTGAATGTCCACTTTTCAGGAACACTTCAACTGCCCACCTCTTCTCTGAGCTAATCTTCACAAAAAGATTGACAATCTTTTTTTTCAAAGCTTCTGCCAACTTAGCAGGTTTTCCTCCAGATACTGTGATTGCTTCATTAACCAGAGTGTTGAATTCCTCATCCTTATTATTCAGGATATGACTTATCATCATAGATTCAGCTTCTTCTGGAGAGTATGTGTTTCCATCAGTCCAAGTAATCAACTCTGAAGGATTCACATATTCAGGCAACTTGCCCTTGCCTTTACCCATCCTATTAGACTCCTCCTTTTCTCTCCAAAGCCTCTCCAGTGTGGATTCTTTCTTTTTAGGAACTGGTTCAATAATTTTGATGAAAGATGCTTGGTTTCTTTGTATCTATTCCAATACTTCCTCAGATACTATCATAGTCTCCCCATCTACTTCAGTTTTAAAAAGTTCCCCAGTTCCAGAGGCTATGGCAGTTTCTCTTTGCTCCCCCTTACTCCTTTGCTCCCCCAGTCTTTCAGCTTCCCCTTGTGACTTCATTTTTCTTCCTGGTTGCTCAGCTTCTTTCTGATCTATCACTTTCTCCCCCTTAGTTAAGTTGACAGCATTGATGAGAGAAGAAAGAAACAGCAGAGTTGCTTGAATTTCAGCAAAACCAGTCTTCACAGTAGATGACTGGGTGTCTAGCTGGCTCTCCATTGTAGCACATCTATTCTCAATAGCTTGGAGCATGTCATTTGTGGTTGTAGAAGGACCACCAGACCTAAGCCTCTTTGGAGGTAAGGAATAAGTCTGGGGCATGGAGGCTGTTGGGGTTCTCACACTCTCATTGTCTTTTCAGGTGATCTCATCACCTCTCACAATTAATCCCTCAAGACCTAATGCCTTTTGTTGAATGGTTCCCTCATGTTCACTCTGGACATGCTCAAGTCCCTCACTTTTTGCCAGCTCATTTGGCTGCCTCACATTTTTAGACTCACCTCTCTTTTCTTTTATCTCTCTTTTCTTTTGCTCTCCCTCACTCATCCTAGATGCATGAGTATGAGCAGTACTAGCATGCATTGAAGAGAAAGATAATTTAGATTTTACCTTGAAGGTTTTGAGAGTGGCATGTCATCATCAGAGATTTCTTCGATTAAGCCTTCCTTGAATTGAGCAGTTTTGACAGCATCTTTGTCCAATAAGTTACTGTCAAAAGATGTGTTGACAGCAACTTTTGGAAGGCCTTTGACAACATTTTTTGCCAGAATGTTACTGTCACTTGATTGTTTGACAGCACCTTCTGGTTTGTCATTGACAGCAACTTTGGCTATGACAGCAACTTCCCTAGGGTATGATGCTTTGAGGGATTCGATCAAGATGGTGGCTGTTTCAATATCTGTCAGAGATCCACCTTGATCTAGTCCAGTGTTTGATGGAGTGGTGTCCATTTCACTTTGAGAAATGGGTTTTTGTGGACCACTTGATGGGGGCTTGTCAATGGTTTGAGATGGATGATCAAAACCCGAGGCCCTCTCTAGGTTATTCAGAAGAAATAATAGATGTGGGATTGAAGGTAGAAGAATGAATTTCAGATTGAATATTTGGCTGTTCCACAGAAGAGAATTGTGGAACATCAAAAGTAGGGATAAATTTCTCACTATGCCCTATCTCTCTGTGTATTTCTTCAAGTGTTGGCTCCTCAAGAGTGAATTTTTGAGGTTGTGCAGACTCTTCACAAGATGCCTTGGGAGACAGGCCAATTTCAATAGATGCCTCTTGTTGAGAAGGGGCACCTAGAGGTGTGTTTAATTCCCTATCATCCTCTACAGTCTTTTGGGAGACTGTAGGGTGGCTGACAGTAGCCTTAGCCCTTCTAGCTCTCTTCTTCTTAGGCTCAGAAGGGGCTACTGTAGGTTCCATAACACTATCACCCTTATTTGCTGTACTAGGTGCAGTAACTCCATCTTTACTCACAACAGTTTCACTAGCTGCACTTTCTAGGGATCTTTTCTTGGATTCCTGTTTAGCTATTTTGAGGGCTTTGGGCAGTCTAGAGTCCCTAGGTGGAGTGTATGGTATAGAATGTGGGTTAACTGAATTTGGGTCTAACTCAGCTTCATTCTCAATCCTAAAGGCAGTATACCCTATAGGTAATGGAAAATCAAGGTTGGGCACTTGATCAACCATGTGTTGTGTGAGACATAATGGAATATGTGCATTTAAATTTTGTGTGTTGAGAGTTGTGTGTGTATTTTTCTTTAAAACAGGACACTCCTCAGAGTGAGGAGCATCTACAACAATTCCACAAATATCATTAATGCACAATGTTAGAAAACGAGGGTACAGAGATACCTTTTTGCCTATGGCGCTTTTCAATTTATCCATAACCAGTTTTCCAACGTCCACCTTGTATCCATGGACTAGTGAGTGAGTGAGCTTCTTGATGTAGGAAGGTATTCCATTCCAGCCAGTAGATTTGGTAGAAAACACCTTCACCATGATGTCAAAAATCATGCTCCACTCATTTCTTAGATATTGTCTGTCCATTTCTCCCGTTGGATACCATTTGTCAGTGGTTTCCTCAAGCTTGGGACCAGAATACCCAATCTTTAGAAAGAACCTCTTCAGGGTGTCATCATTTGCCAATTCTTGAAAGCTTTCTCCTTGCTCCAAAATTATACCCAAGGCTTTGTTAATTCCATTTACTGAAAGAGAATGATTATTATCATTTATTTGAAAGTTAATTGCTTCATTTCCTTCAGTTCCTTGAATACTGACAGTTTTCCAGAATTGCTCAATTTTTTCAAGGTCAAGCTTAGGGTTTGAAGTAATAGCATGACCAAGTAGGATTTATTTATGAATGAAATAAGTCCTTTGAAGTTTTCACCGGCATCACCAGGAGAAAGGATACCGGCAAAGTTAGTTTGGGCAGTATTATGTTTGGGTGCCATTGATGAATGTTCTGAAAGTTGAGAGAGAAAATGTGGTTTTTGGATGTAGAAAGTTGAAAGGTTTTGCAGATGAAAGTGACAGTAGATTAAACGGTAGATTCAATTTATAAGATGAATCGTGTTTACTTGTCTTAATTGAATCGTGTAGTAATGATTTTACCCATTAACCCACTCGCTATATCACGTGGCAGTTGCTATTAGATCGTGGATTAGTTGATGAAATATATATATATATATATATATATATATATATATATATATATATATATATTACTGTATATATATATCTCTCCACTATCTTTGACAGCAACTTCTTGTGACAACAACTTTCATTGACAGTAATCTGTGCGCGTTCAACATTTCTTCTCTCCGCTATTGTTGACAGCAACTTTTATTGACAGTAACATGTGCGCTTATAACATTTCTGTCAATAATATAAGTGGGTGACAGCAGGTTTTCTTGACAGTAACTTAGGCGCAAAAACATGTTGTCACCATTTTAAGCAATTTAAATCAAATTTTCATTGCTTAAGAGAAATTACTACCAATTATTACCAATCAGCAAATTAATCAATTTGAGTGCTTTCTTGGTAATTGGGCACACACAATTTAAGTTAAAGTCACTTGACTACTTATTACCACATTAAGACAGACATGTAGAATTATTTTAGCATAGTCATAGCAAACATGATGTCTAAACAAGTAGCTTATAGGACAGTAACTTCTCATGACAGTAACTTTGAAAGTTTCTGTCACGAGTTTCAAAAGTGAAATGATAAATCAGTCAGTTATTCATACCTGATTTAGCATTCCTAATTCACTCACCAACCTGGTAAATGTAGTTTCATCCAGTGGTTTGGTGAATATGTCTGCAAGTTGCTTGTCTGTTGGAACATAAACCAGTTTTACATCTCCTTTTTCAACATGCTCCCTGATAAAATGATGTCTTATATCAATGTGCTTTGTTCTGGAGTGTTGAACTGGATTGTCTGATATGGCTATGGCACTAGTGTTGTCACAATAGATAGGAATGTTTGACAGCTCTAGTCCATAATCCATTAATTGGTTCTTCATCCAAAGTATTTGTGCACAGGAACTTCCAGCTGCAATGTATTCAGCTTCTGCAGTTGATGTAGAAACTGAGTGTTGCTTTTTATTAAACCATGACACTAATCTCCCCCCAAGAAATTGACAGCTTCCTGTAGTACTTTTTCTATCAATTTTACAGCCAGCATAGTCTGAATCAGAGTATCCAATTAGATCAAATCCAGTTTTCTTAGGATACCAAAGACCTAAATTTGGGGTGCCTTTGAGATACCAAAAGATTCTTTTGATTGCAACTAAGTGTGATTCTTTTGGATCAACCTGAAACCTTGCACAAAGACATGTAGCAAACATTATGTCTGGTCTGCTAGCTGTTAAGTAAAGCAGTGATCCAACCATGCCTCTGTATGTACTAGAATCCACTTTCTTGCCTTTAGGATCTAACTCTAATTTGGTGGCTGTTGAGATAGGTGTCTTGGCAGGTGATGAATCTTCTAAGTTGAACTTCTTGAGAAGTTCTTTGACATACTTAGTTTGATAAAGATTCCATCCTTCTTCTGATAAATTTGGAGACCAAGAAAGAATGTCAATTCTCCCATCATGCTCATTTCATACTTGTTTCTCATTAGAGATGAGAATTTTTCACATAATTTTTCATTTGTTGAACCAAAAATTATGTCATCAACATATATCTGCACAACGATGATGTCTTTGCCATGGTACTTGTAGAATAAAGTTTTATCCACCATACCCCTTACAAATTGATTTTCCAAGAGAAAAGTGGAGAGTATGTCATACCAGGCTCTTGGTGCTTGCTTTAAACCATATAGAGCTTTGAACAACTTGTAGACAAAGTTATGTAATTTTTCATTCTCAAAACCAGGAGGCTGTTCAACATACACTTCTTCTTCCAATTCTCCATTTAAAAGGCACTTTTGACATCCATTTGAAATACCTTGAATTTGCAGTGTGCAGCAAAAGCTAAGAAAATTCTTATGGCTTCAAGTCTGGTAACAGGTGCAAATGTTTCATCATAATCCATCCCTTCCTGTTGACAATAACCTTTGGCCACTAGCCTTGCTTTATTCCTTGTCACATTTCCACTTTCATCTATCTTGTTTCTGAAGACCCATTTTGTCTCAATGACTAATTTTCCTTTTGGCCTTGGAACTTGTTTACACTAAATCACGCAAGCGTACGTGGTCACAAGTAATATATAAGGTTAAGTCCAAATTCGTTCCCACAGGGATCAAGTTATGGTTCTATTCAGTAAATATGCCTATGCAACAATGTATGGTTATTATGCACTGCTAAGACAATAACAATTTTGGGTTTATTAAGCTAAATTAACTAAGACACAAATTAACAAAACTAAGAATTAACTAACTAACAAGAATTAAAAATCTAATTACGTCTGCAAGAAAAACCATGGAATCCTAACTTCATTAAATACTTTGCTTAGATCTGACGCCTTTAATCACTATATGCAATGGTTATGATATCTGATCGGATAACACGAAAAAAGTAAAAGTTACCTCTCGGTATACTAGTACCAATCTACACATACATCCACAAAAGAGATAGAAGATGAATAGGCACCTATTATGTTTAGACCCTATATCTCTATAGAATTTGAAAACATAGAGGTTGAAGCACAAGTTATCCACTTAGATCACATAGGGTAGCATAATATCTCTATTCATGCCACAAATCATGATGTTCAACATCAACCTATCCTATGCTAGCATGGCAAGTTCTAAATCTCAAGATCCACTCTCGTTTAGCAAGAGATTAACAAATTAGATGTTAGCTACGCATCTAAATTCAATAAGCACAACCATACGAGGATATCAGATATACATCACACACAGATCTGTAAAGCATCAAGATACTAAAGCTCCATAAATAAATCCGTTAGAATCCCATGACAACGATTAGTTCATAATCAAACCTCTCGTCATCATGGGATCTGATGAAACCATGATAAAAACAAAGTATGAAAAGATACAAATAAATCTAAGTAATTGATATGTAATTGTGTCTCTAATGATAATGATCTTTATGATCTTCCTAATACAATTTACAAGGGTTGGATGTGTTTATATAGGCTCTAGACATCTTGCCCAGCAAGAAAATACCAAAACAGAATTATAATAGAATTTCTGCAAAAGACGTTTCCTAAACTGATTCTGTTTTTTAAGGGAAATTCGTAGCTGACTTTTCTTCAGTTTTTCTGGAACGTTCCAAACGTAATTGGACCTCTGGACCACCTTAGAATGATAGAAAATCTCGTTATCTTCGCGTGGACTGCTTACGGGCTGAAAACAGACTTATAGAACTCAAGATATGGCCCAAACAGTGAATCTCATGCGTGCAGCCCAATAAATCCGAATTTTAATAAATTCAATCTCCAAAAACGACAAAAACATCCACCATAATCAACATCCTTGTAAATCTGCACAACTAAACAAAATACATCAAAACTACAAGAAACTTGAGCCCAAGACAATCAATTTAAGCCGATTTAGAATGCTCCAAGTGGATATAAACTCCACTTATCACACCCCCAAACTTAAACCGATGCTTGTCCTCAAGCATAAACAATTACAACTAACTAACTAACTAGTACCACTTCCGTAGGTGATCACGGTTGCATTTGGCATATGCAACAAGCCCTTTAAACCCCTAGGCAGCCCTAGTGGACGAGTAAGGTCTCGTGAGGGCCTATAGCGAATGTACCCACAAAATCCATTTAACCTAATGCAATGCAATGCATGAATGCAACTAATATGCAAATGCAATTAATCTAACCTACCATACCTTCAAATCCTCTCATGCCACATCAACTTAAGAATCAAAGTAAATACGCAATGTCTTGGTGTCGAAAGTGCAAGAATTCACATAGTCTACTCAATGAACATGCATAAGTTCTCACAAGCCCATGTCAAGTGTAAGAATAAGTTAGTAAACATGCTAAGCCTACAAGAGTACATCTTTGAGACAACACTCGGGATCTCATACGCAAGAACAAGCAAACACTCACAATCCACTCACAAAAGAATATTCACTCAAGAACAAGGGTAAGTGTATCACTCAATTCCAACAAAATCATAAACATGCTTGACATTTGGTATCAATCTAACTCTTAACACAACATACATCAATGACGATAATCAAAAGGTCTTTAATTGGGTTGTAATGGGGCTAGGGACAAGGTATGTCAAATAAGCCAAAACAGGTGTAGTGTCAAAAGCTAGTAAGTACCATAATAAATCACACACAACACCCTATTTTCCCCCCACATAATTTTACTAAGACATACACTCGACTAGTCGACTGAAATAGGATCGCAACAAACACAAACATGCTCTCATAATATATATATTTTTTTTCTTTTTTTTTTCTTTTCTCTTTTTTTTTTCATTTTTTTTTCATTTTTTTTTTCTTCTTTTTTTTTTTCTTTCGAGAGCTAAATAGAACACAAACAATAATATAAACAATAAACAATGATCCCATAATTTATTACATATGCCGACTATCAAGTACACAACCCAATTTTCAATATTTTCCCCAAAAGTAAGACCAACAATTAACCCCTCCTTACACACCTTATTACTCCCTTAAGCACTCTACTAGCCTTTGACAATGTGGGTTCAAATTATTGTACGGCCAATACAAGAAAAAGGTCTAGGCAAGTAATGTGGTATGTCACCGAAAAAATTAGGATTAAGCTCAACGGGTTAACTAATTGATCATGTAAATATGGTATGGTAATATGGGAAAATATGCGGTTATTCCTAAATGCCTTTATCATTTTAATCGTCAAATAATGTCATGCGTTTCAAGAAAGACCTCAAACAACTGCTAGCAATGCAAACAATCCGTGGACACTCAAGCAAACGAATAAATTGCAAAAAATATGCAATAAGGCTCAAAATCTCACTTGGTGGAAAAAACATACTCAATCCCAAGCAAAAAAAATCTCTCTAACGCATCTACTTGTATTCAAAGCATGCAAACTAAATCATCTTGCACATATTCATGTCCTTCTAATCACTTACCACATTCAATAAGTCTACTAGCTTCAACTTACTAGTGTATGTATGTGCACAAGAACAAAGCATATCACTTCTCAAACAAAAGCATCAACAACACAAAATTCCTATCAAGCATGGGTGCAAATGCAATCTATTATGAACTCACATGATATACAAACATAAAAAACAGAATGTCCTATATGAAACAAACGTAGATAACACGAACATAAATGCATAATTTACTACTATTAATATGCAAAGCATGAAATCCTACATGAACAAATAATACAACAACAACTACTAAACCCTCAAACAACCCCCAAACTTAAAAGATTCAATGTCCGCATTGAATGGAAGTAAATACAAGGGATAGTAGAAAACATACCTGAACACCGAAGCAGTCACTCTCCTCGAATGAATCTGGTGGAGGATATTGCGCACGAGCTCCATAGACTGGCCACCTTGCCTGAATACTACAAAACCCACAATTGACAAGCACACAAATTCGTAATAAAAATAAGATTAGAGGAAAAGATTTACCCAATACGAATCAAAGAGGTGAACTTGCAATTAATTCCTCTTTAGAATTGAATTTTTAGAGATATATAAAAAAAAAAAAAATAGAAGAGGAATTGGATTTGTATGTATAGGTGTGTATATAAAATAATAATAATAATAATAATAATAATAATAATAATAATAATAAATAATAATAACTATAATAATAATAATAATAATAAATAATAATAAAAATAATAATAATAAAAAAAAAATAATAATAATAATAATAATAAGAATAAAATTAGAATTAGAAAAGAAATTGGTTTAGAATTTTGGAGAAAAGATGGGAGGTTTTGGAATTGAAAAAGGATTAGAATTAGATAGAATGGGGGTATAAAAAAAATAGAAGAGAGGTGTGAAAAATTTGTGTTATAAAAACACAAATAATCGTGTAAAATACTGTTCGGACAGACAGCCTCTCGCGCTGCAGCGTGAAAAATTCGCGTCGTGGCCTCAAATACCTTCTGCTGATGCCTCTATTTTTCTCGCCACTTGCCTCTATTTTCTTGTTAATTTGTGGCCACAAAACCATACCTGCTAGTAGAGGACACGCGCGTCACATTTCCTTGTACACTTCAATCACCTGCCTGGTCACAACATGTTGGCGCCGCGGCCTCCAATTTTGACACTGCAGCCTTGAACAATTCTGTCACAGTTTTGATTTTTTTTTTTTCACTCAAATTCTTTTTCTTTTTTTTTTCACTCAAAAATTTTTTTTTCCCTACACTAATGCATGGGTTGCCTCCCAAGAAGCGCTTCTTTAACGTCAATAGCTTGACGTTACTTCCAAGCCTCCAT
Source organism: Kitagawia praeruptora (assembly GCA_037693485.1). Taxonomy (NCBI): domain Eukaryota; kingdom Viridiplantae; phylum Streptophyta; class Magnoliopsida; order Apiales; family Apiaceae; genus Kitagawia; species Kitagawia praeruptora. The sequence continues at coordinate 146,929,650 of CM075353.1, forward strand.
TAAGGATGATAATAGTTGGCCTGGTCTTCTCTTCGCAATACTTCATCATCATCTCGGCGACACACTTTCTGCCCTTTCTCCTCGCTTAGCCTATTCAGGTAACAACCATGTCCTCTTCCAATGCCTTCATCTGTTGACCCAAAATCTGACAATTTGTAGAACAACACACCTTCGCGGGCTTCACTTGAATATAATGGAGGAGGGTAAATGTAAATTGCTGAAGCCTTTGGTTCCTCAACGAGAACTTCCTCCATTGGCTCTAATGCGCTACCTCCATTTTTAAATTCTGAGACAAGTAGAAGACCTGCATCTTTCTCATGTTCATCAACCTCTTGGTTCGCACATACCAATTCTTGAAATTTCTGTAGCCCAACAGTGTCTTCTAGGTTCGCACAAAACAATTCTTGAAATTTGCGTAGCTCATCAGTGTCTGTCTCAAATAGTGTCCTTTCCAAATCATCCACCTCACTAGCTTGATCAAATTCCTCACATGGCTTATGAACACTCTCCTCCTCTTGGAATTTGTCTTCTTCAATTAAGCATGCAGTACCTTGCTCCAAGTCATCGATATTTTCTGGAATTGCTTCTGGTATGAATTGTTGATTCTCTTGTTCCAAGACTCTCAAAACTTGAGCAGCTAATGTCCCCATAGATTTGACAAGCTTCTCATTATTCTCTGCAAGCATCCTAATCTCCTCCCTAATCTCCTTCAAATCATCATCTGACTGAAAAGTAGGAGTAGGTTGCTGATGTTGAAACTCTTCACTACCAAAGACATATGACATATCTGGAACATCTTGCTGGTACTGTTGAGGATAGTATTGAAAATATGGTTGTTCCTCATAACTGACATATGGATCAACTCCTCCGTAGTAACAATATTGTGAGGGATCATGAACACCCAAACACTGCTCACATGGCTGAGGCGGTTGAATACCACCTTGGTTGCTCCAGCACTGATACGTCTCATGTGCGCCCGCACATAGCTCACAAACACTAGCCACCTGTTGAACTCCATAGTAAGTTAGAAAATCCATCTTCAACGTCAACACTCTCTGACAAGTACCTGAAACACTAACGAACTATACAAGAATAGATGAGAAAAAGAAATCCGAGTCAGTGAACTCTAACGACCACTATTGACAAGCACATAAACCAAAAATAAAACACCGATGATCCCCGGCAGCGGCGCCAAAAACTTGTTTACACTAAATCACGCAAGCGTACGTGGTCACAAGTAATATATAAGGTTAAGTCCAAATTCGTTCCCACAGGGATCAAGTTATGGTTCTATTCAGTAAATATGCCTATGCAACAATGTATGGTTATTATGCACTGCTAAGACAATAACAATTTTGGGTTTATTAAGCTAAATTAACTAAGACACAAATTAACAAAACTAAGAATTAACTAACTAACAAGAATTAAAAATCTAATTACGTCTGCAAGAAAAACCATGGAATCCTAACTTCATTAAATACTTTGCTTAGATCTGATGCCTTTAATCACTATATGCAATGGTTATGATATCTGATCGGATAACACGAAAAGAGTAAAAGTTACCTCTCGGTATACTAGTACCAATCTACACATACATCCACAAAAGAGATAGAAGATGAATAGGCACCTATTATGTTTAGACCCTATATCTCTATAGAATTTGAAAACATAGAGGTTGAAGCACAAGTTATCCACTTAGATCACATAGGGTAGCATAATATCTCTATTCATGCCACAAATCATGATGTTCAACATCAACCTATCCTATGCTAGCATGGCAAGTTCTAAATCTCAAGATCCACTCTCGTTTAGCAAGAGATTAACAAATTAGATGTTAGCTACGCATCTAAATTCAATAAGCACAACCATACGAGGATATCAGATATACATCACACACTCCGTTAGAATCCCATGACAACGATTAGTTCATAATCAAACCTCTCGTCATCATGGGATCTGATGAAACCATGATAAAAACAAAGTATGAAAAGATACAAATAAATCTAAGTAATTGATATGTAATTGTGTCTCTAATGATAATGATCTTTATGATCTTCCTAATACAATTTACAAGGGTTGGATGTGTTTATATAGGCTCTAGACATCTTGCCCAGCAAGAAAATACCAAAACAGAATTATAATAGAATTTCTGCAAAAGACGTTTCCTAAACTGATTCTGTTTTTTAAGGGAAATTCGTAGCTGACTTTTCTTCAGTTTTTCTGGAACGTTCCAAACGTAATTGGACCTCTGGACCACCTTAGAATGATAGAAAATCTCGTTATCTTCGCGTGGACTGCTTACGGGCTGAAAACAGACTTATAGAACTCAAGATATGGCCCAAACAGTGAATCTCATGCGTGCAGCCCAATAAATCCGAATTTTAATAAATTCAATCTCCAAAAACGACAAAAACATCCACCATAATCAACATCCTTGTAAATCTGCACAACTAAACAAAATACATCAAAACTACAAGAAACTTGAGCCCAAGACAATCAATTTAAGCCGATTTAGAATGCTCCAAGTGGATATAAACTCCACTTATCAGAACCAGCTTTCAAACATTGTTTCTTTCAAATTGGTTGAGCTCTTCTTGCATGGCCATCACCCAATTAGAATCCAACAATACTTCTTCAACTATTTTAGGTTCTATTTGAGATAAGAAACATGAAAATATGTTGTCAGCAGAAATATTCCTCCTTGTCTTTACACTAGTAGTGGGATCTCCAATAATTAGATTACTGGTATGATCTTTGTTCCACTTGGTTGATTGAGGCAAGCTTCTTGTTTGATTTGATTGACCTTCATTAGTATGAGGATTTGATTCTCCAACAATTTCATTGTTCTGCTCATTTAGCTCAATTTCTCCAGTTTCACAGTCTTGTTGATTGATGCCTGAAATTATCTGTGATTGAGCTGGAGTTTGATTTGGATTATGAGCATTGACAGTTTCATATCCCATAGATTGAGTGAGACTGGGTTCTTCATCAACAAATTCTTCTATTTCCAAGTATCCTTGATTCTCAAATCTGAAAGGTTGCATTTGACCATCCTCATGTAACCCTAGAAACTTGGTTTCATCAAATGTGACATTCACACTTTCTTCAATTGTCTTGTGCTCCATGATATAGACTCTGTAAGCAGTCCTTTCTACCCCATATCCCATGAAAATGCCTTCATATGCTTTAGTATCAAACTTACCTTTTCTTTCATGGTTGTCTTTCATTAAGAAGCACTTGCTTCCAAATACATGAAAGTACTTGACAGTAGGTTTTTTTCCTGTCAAAAGATAGTAAGGCATATTACCATGAGCCTTGTTGATTAGTGTTCTGTTCTGTGTATAACAAGCAGTGTTGATTGCTTCTCCCCAGAAATATGTTGGTAATTTAGCATTGCTCAACATAGTCCTAGCAGCTTCAATGAGTGTCCTGTTCTTCTTTTCCACAACTCCATTTTGCTGTGGAGTCCTTGTAGCAGAGAATTGTTGAGCAATCCCTTGATCTTTGCAAAAGTTTCCTAGTGTAGCATTTCTGAACTCAGTTCCATTGTCACTTCTTAGAAATTGAACTTGTGCTCCAGGGGTCCTATCAAGTACCCTTATGTGATCAATGATTTCCTGAGCAGCTTCATCTTTTGATTCTAAAAATCTCACCCAAGTGTATCTAGAATAGTCATCTATCATGACCAGTGCATATCTTTTTCTGGATAGTGATTGAACATTCACTGGTCCAAAAAGATCCATGTGAATCAACTTGAGTGCTTCTGTGTTGGTGTTGATTTGTTTTGATTTGTGCATTACTTTCCTTAGTTTTCCCATTTTACAGTCTTCACTCAGTCCTTCTTGACAGAATTCCTGTTGAGGCAGTCCTCTCACCAATTCCTTCTTCATTAGCATGTTCATTGTTTTGAAGTTAAGATGGGAAAGCTTCTTATGCCAAAGCATGATATCTCCAACACTTGCTTTGCTGTAAAAGCAAAATATTCTTTCCTCATTTGTTGAGTTTAAATCTGCAACAAATAGGCTTCCTTTCCTAACTCCTTTCAGAGACAGGCTTCTATCTTTCTTGTGGTAGATTGTGCATTCCATCATGCCAAAATTGACCTTGAATCCCTTGTCAGTGAATTGACTGACACTAAGCAGGTTATGCTTCGAACCTTCCACAAGAGATATTTCTTCAATGACAACATTTCCAGTTTTTAAACAGCCATATCCCACAGTGTAACGTTTGCTGTTGTCTCCAAAGGTTATTGTTGGGCCAGCCTTCTCAACATATTGTGATAGCAGGGATATATCACCAGTCATGTGTTTGGAACATCCACTGTCGATTATCCACATGACCTTTTTGTCTTTCTTTCCCTGCAAAACATATGGAGTTTAATTTGCATTTGGTACCCAAACCTTGTTGGGTCCTGCAGACTCAGTATTATCAGAAACTTTGTCAATGTTTGAAACAATATCATCAGAAGATGGTTGCTTGACTTCTTTTATCACCCACTTTGGTTTAGAAAAAGGCTTAGTCTTTTTCTTAGTAAGAACAGCCTTTTCACTATCTTTAGTGGGTTCAGAAATCTTTGCAGTTTGCATATAAGAACATTTTTCATTCGATGAAATTGGTAGATTAAAACATATACTCATGGCAGTAATTTTGCATGGCATACAGTCAATGTTATTACAGACATCCATTGTTCTTTGCATAACGGGGGTTCTATGTAAGTTCCCTTTCAACTCAGTCGCATTAGGTATGCTACTAGTAGATTTCTTACAAACATAAGTTAAATGTTGCGAGGAGCAACAGTTATTGTAAAGTTTTCTAGGTGCCTGCTTAACATATGCATAATCATTCTTTTTATCAATGCCAAGCTTGCCATTTCTCTTCTTAGGCTTGGAGACGATTGTCTTGACAGTATGTTCAGAAGGTACTGTCGTGTTATCTTTGACAACACCTTTTGTACTTACTGTCTTGACAGTAGGTTTGAAAGTTACTGTCTTGGGTACCTTCTTGACAGTATCTTTGAAAGTTACTGTCCCATCCTTTGTGACAGTATCTCTTGGATTTCTGGTCGGGCTACTTGGTAAAGTTACCGTCATGGGAATTTTGACAGTTTCTTTTCCTTTCTTAGACATACTGTCATTCCTTTCATCTTCATCACAGAGTTCTTGATTAATGATTAGGGAAGTTTCATTAAACTCAAACTCTGTATTTTTGAAAATTGGCTTGCTCATATTATTGAGGATGTGAGGTCTGACAGTATTGTCCTCATTAACGTTTTGTATGACAGCCTCTTTACCAGGTCTCCTACTATAGTCATAGCCTATTCCTACCTTCTAACTTTCAGTATATTTCTCATGATACTCTTGAACTAATTTAGAGGAATTTCTAAATGCCTTAAGCTTAAATTCATTTTCATAAATTTCTTTCCTTAGATATTCATCTATCTCTTTAGCACAGATTAAGTCATTCTTTAATCTCTCGTTTTCCTGAGCTAAAGAATCAATAGAACTGGTTTTAAGCAACAATACATCATTGTTGGATTTGAGTGTTTCATTTTCCTTAGTTAATCTAGCAATTTCTTCGTTTGCAACAGATAAACTAGTATGAATATTAAACATTTCAGCACTCATTTCCTCAATGGTTTGCTTATAGTCATTTAAAGACATATCTAGTAGAACTAGAGATGGTACCTGACTTGCAGAGGTTGATGCTTATTCATCCTCTCTAGCCATCAAAGCTAGATTCACGAATTCCTCTTCTTCATCATCAGATTCATCTCAACACTTTCCTTCAGCCACATAGGCCTTTTCCTGTCCTTTCTTAAATTGACTTCCAGTTCCTCTCTCCATTCTCTGTATCTGTTTTGGTCTCTTGCATTCAGTAGCAAAGTGACCGAGTTCATTGCAGTTTTAGCATCTAAATTTTGATCTATCTACCATTCCTGTTTTGTATCCACCCTTGGTGTCGGTAGCAGGTTTTGATGAGCTTCCTTGGTTGTATTTTGGAAATTGACCTTGAGGCTTGTATGGCTTGTTCCTTCTGAACCTTATATTCTTGAACTTTCTTGCCATAAAAGCCATGGTTGGATTATCCATTTTCTCCATTTCTTCTAGAGTATAGAATTCATCACTTTCAACATCCTCTAGTTGTAGAACAACCTTTTCTTCATCCTCAACCAACTCCTCAATTTTCACAGATGAAAATTGTGGCTGTTGAGCACTTTGCATTTGCTCACTTGCTTGAAAGTACGTTGGTCCTTGAGCAACTAGAGCACCAGCCATGTTTGCCATCATTCCCTTGGATCCACTTTGTATGACTCTCTTTTGATAATATTCAAGTTCATATGATTTTAGAACACCATATAATGTTTCAAGGGAGACAGAGTTTAAATCTTTTCCTTCTCTAATGGCAGTTACTCTATGCTCGAGATGGTCTGGAAGAGTTAGCAAAAGCTTCATCTTGACTTCCTTCCTTTCATAGAACTTTCCATGAATCTGGAGCTCAGCTATAAGTTTGCTAAATCTTTCAAACATGTGAGTTAGCTCTTCTCCATGCTTGGCCATGAACGCTTCATATTGTGACACCAGGATTTGTTTTTGATTTTCTCTAACCTCTTCACTTCCTTCACACAACAGCTCTATCTTGTTCCACATATCCCTGGCAGAGTTGCATACTATTATATTTCCACTCATAGCTTTGTCCAGGGTAAGTGCATCTAGTAGAATGAGCTGTAGGTGATCATCCAGGGCTACCTTTTCCTTTTCTGAGTCATTGTACTCAATAGGCTTCTTAGCAACCCAATGTGATGGGGTTACTACTCCATTAACAGTAGTAGCTGGAATTTCCTTTTGAGGAACGAAGGGGCCATTTTCCAGGATACCTGGGAATAGTGGATTCTGAGATTTGATAAACAACATGATCTTCTTTTTCCATATGTTGTAGTTCTCTTTATCAAAAGCTGGAATCTTGATATTTCTTGACCTCTGAATACTTGCCATTATGATCTCAGATATGTGTATTAATCTGATTGCTCTGATACCAGTTGTTGGTCCTGAAAAGTATTGCAGAAGGGGGGTTGAATGCAATACTAACAACTTTCAAAAACTATTTCAACAACTTAAATAGAGTTTGGAATTTGCTAGTAGAAGAAATGCAATCACAAGTAATATCTAACAAGATGTTTCACAAAATAAATGTTTTATTTATTTTGCAAAGTTTTGCTACAACCTTGAGAACAAAAGAATTCTCAAGCTTCGGTTTCTCTAGAGATTACAGTGGTAGAGATACACTCTATTGTGTTAATAGAGTGTTCTATTTATAGAGTGATAGTCGATTGTATTATCACTATCAACATGGGCTGTTGAGTTGCTGGCATATTCTTTTTGCAGCTCATTACATGAATTATTCCAATGTGATCATCACAAAGTAACTTTTAGATACTTTCCACATTTGAGCCACCCAGATCTAGCCGTATTCAATTTTATCTGCTCTAGACTTTACAGGTTGCTCCATGTGATCTCTCGAGCTTCTGTTATAGACTTTCCAAGCTTGCTGTAAAGTTTGAACATTGTAGCACGCCTGCTTCTTTTGAACATGTACTCTGCCGCTTAAATTGACTTAGAAAATTCGTAAATCAAGTTGATTCTATATGACAGTATGTTTGCTTCAAAGTTTACTGTCAACGGATTGTGCTTTGGTTGACAGTATGAATTCCCGCAGAGGTTGCTGTCAAGGATTGTGCTTTGATTGACAACATGAATTCCCCGCAGAGGTTGCTGTCAAGAATTCCAAACTTACTGTCGCAAACTATATATCAAAGTTGCTGTCATCAGAATCTCCGTCAATGTTGCTGTCAAGTCGAAACTTGCTGTCAACTCCATGAAACTTGCTGTCGACCTAGGCAACATGATGTTTCCTTGTAACCTTACTGTCAAGGCTTGACAGTAACTGTTAAATATGAGCACGACGACATCATCCATGACATCATGGTTACTATTGACGACATCATCCATGACATCATGGTTACTATTTGTAGGGTTTACTATTTGTAGTGTAGCCTGTTTTCTATATATTGAGGCTCTTGCCTCCTTGTAATATTGCAGTTGAAGTAATAATAATATACACATTTACACTTCTCTGCCCTCTCTTCCTCTCCTTGTTAACTCAGATCCCTGGTTATATTCTAGATTTTATCAGTAACTTTTATTCCTGATGTCGAACTTATGTATTTCTTGAGGCTTGAACATAATCGAACTTCTTCCAAGAATTACAATTATTACATGACAGTATTTATTTGATTACAAGAATACACTTCTGGCTATGACAATATGTTCTACTTAGTAAAACTAAGTATACCAATGAATCTAGTTAAGTTGTCTGATCTATCACCCATAAATCCCAACAATTCATCTTCCAAATCATCTAGTTCTTCTAGTGAATAAAATTCACTGCCATCCTGAGTAGCCTGTGTTTGACCAGGCTCCACTTCAATTTGCTCCTTGTCTGAGCTGTAAGGTAGAACAACCTTAGCTTCAATTTCTTTAGGAACTTCAGCTACTAGTTCCGTAGAAGAACTTGGCACTCTTCCTTTACCAGAGATTTTCTTTTGCTGAACTTGTTATAATTCATAGATTTTCAGAACACCAAATAATCTTTCTAAAGAAATTTTATTCAAATCTCTTGATTCTCTGATTGCATTTATTCTGTGTTCTAGATGAGTAGGCATCGTCAGCAAAAACTTCATATTAATCTCTTTCTGAGTATACTGCTTGCCATGAACTTGCAAGTTGTTGATGATTTTATTATACCGTTCAAACACTTCCTGAATGCCTTCATTGGGACCAGATCGAAAGTGTTCATACTCAGATATTAATATTTGAAGTTTATTTTCTCTGACTTCATCAGTTTCTTCATTGATTGTTTCAATAGTTTCCCACATGTGTTTTGCAGTTTTACAATTCATCACATGACTGTACATAACAACATCTAGGGAATCTATCAAGATGAGTCTCGAATTCTGATCTAGTGCCGCATCCTCTTTATCATCAGGAGAATAATTAGCACGATCTTTTGGAGTTTTTGAAGCAGGTTTTACAACAACTCCTGCTGTAGTTAAACTTTCAGCTTCAACAACCATGGGAATTACGGGTCCATTTCTCAAAACATTCAAGTACTTATAATTTGTAACCTCAAGAAACAATTCCATCTTATTCTTCCACATATCATAATTATCTTTAGAATAGATAGGAATTTTAACAATGGCTTTTAACGACATGATGAATTTTTAAGTGAGTTAAAATTCGAGATAAATTTTTGATTGAGTAAAAATAGGATCTTGATTTGTGTATCAATCAATAAGCTCTGATACCAATTGTTAGGTCCAATAAGATTGTAGAATGGGGGGTTGAATACAATCTATACCATTTTATCGAAATTTGTCTTTTGAATAATTTTTTACTTAGACAAATTTGTGCGGAATAAATTGAAACAAATTTCAAGTTGAATATAACAATATATTAACTTGATGGGGTGTTACAATTTCAGTACAGATTAATTATCAAGATGATAATAACAAATTAAAAAATTCGACATGAACTTTTCTATATTTGTTAATCAAAATCAAGATAAGTGCTAGGAGTAAAAACTCGCTAGTAATACAAGAGTATCAAGTAATTAAGTTCCACCGGATTAAATATTACAAAGGTGTTGAACTGAATTTGCTGTGAATTTTCTATTCTTGATGTTCTTGAGCTTTTGTTGAGAGAGAAAAAGCTGTTGGGTTTCTTTTCTTGATAGATATTATGTGTAAGTATCAGTCCTGTCCGTTTCTGCCTCTTTTATAAACAATCTGATGCTTTTTCGGTCATCAAGACAATCGGCAAGACGAACTTGTCTTGTCAGAATCATTTCTTTGATCACCAAGACATTCGGCAAGACAAACAGGTCTTGACAGCTCTTCAAGACATTCGGCAAGACAATCTTGTCTTGGCAGTTTCATCAAGGCAGTCGGCAAGACATACATGTCTTGGCAGATTCATTAAAACATTCGGCAAGACATACATGTCTTTTAAAATATGGATTGAATTTGCCCAAATTTTAAATGTTGAGCTCGAATAAATAAATAAATAATCGTGGGACACACACTGTATCATACTACATAAACCCAACCCAGCTAATGAGGCCCAACCCAAGTGAACTAGAAAGACTCTCGGGTTTCTTGTCTACAAATGAAATACATACATACAGATCCCTCAATTTCTGCTATTTCATCATCCATCAAACTCTATTTATGGATCTAATCACCAATCCATTCAGCCCGCTGTTTGAATACGAGGAGGAGGATCCTGATGAGCTTTTCGATCGCGATGAGCTTATCTCCATCGATCCTCTCGAGCTCCATTTTTTGTGTAAGTAACTAGTAACATTTTTTTGTACGATTGAATTGCTGCTGTTACTATAATAATAATAATAATCATCATCTACTGATTGATTTTGTTATGTGTTTGTTTGTTTAATTGTTTTAACAGTTGAGCTGAATAAGCCGATGCTCTCCTCCTTTAAGTTGTCGAATAACAGTGATAAGCATGTAGCTTTTAGGGTAAATAATCAATCAATCAATCTTGCGTAATATCATATTCGTGATTTTGCTTGTCTAATAGTATCACCACCCACCATGATTGTTATTTTTTGTATTGTCTGTTGCAGGTAAAGACTACTAACCTAATCAAGTACTCTGTACAGCCTAAGAAAGGTATCGTGTTACCGCATTCACAAACCAATGTAACAGGCAGGTATTTTCGTTAATTCACTCTCACTGTCGTCTTGGAAGCTGTATGTGGTTGCCCGACTAGCTGTAGTAACTATTCTACAAACTTTTTCAGTTACAATGCAAGCTCTAAAACAAGAACCCTCAATTTTTCGATGCAATGACAAGTTTCTTGTCCAATGCGTAGCAGCGCCGGCTGGTGCCACTGTACAAGATATCACTCCGGAAATGGTGAGTGAGAATCATTAGATTTTGGACATTCTTGGTCTGGATCATTTATTCCTTTCTGTTTTTTGTTTCTGTCGAGAGTTAGAAAGGGAAGGTTGGTTTTAACTTTGTCACTCTCTTTGCATAAGTTCAATAATGAGGCGGGAAATCATGTTGAGGAGTGCAAATTAAGTGCTGATTTTGTTGTCCCCTCTGAGTTAGAAGAGTCTGAGGAGGAGGAGACATCTGAAAATGCCACTGCTGTGAGTTCTTGTACTATATTATCTATCTAAACTCTTGTATTTTTTTTTTCTGACCAATTTTGAGTCATCATCTGTCTTTGAAAATATAATTTAAATCCTCCTTACAGGTTTCTGCAGGATTTTCTGATCATCAAATTACTTCTACCAAGGTATTTTTCTGTGGTATATATGTCATACATGTATTTTTAGTTAACAAGTGTAATGTGGTCTTAGTTTCTTACTTTTTTTCTGTCTAGTTTTGGTATGGAGAGGATGACATAGATTTCTTGTTAGCTACTATTTGAATTGCATGATATGAACATTGTATTAACACCCCCCCTCCGGATCTGTATTAATTCATCCAAGTGATTGAGTTACTTAAAGCTCTACAAATGATCCAAGAGAATGTTTTTCAACCACTTCTGAAACAGGATGCTTTTCATGCTAATTAAAAATTGTCTCATTAGATGGCAACCCCCTTCCCTCTCCATCCGCCTATCTGTTTCTCACACGCACACACACACATCTGAAAAAAAAGGCTGAGGTGAAAGCGCTACCACGGGAAGAGAGAGAGGGGGGGGGGGGGGGATTTTAGTGGGGTCCGCTATAAACTAAATGTTTAATAAACATGGAGCAAGAAACCAGTTCAATATTGTAGAGTTACTTGGATGCATTAAAAAATATTAGATCTAGGAAAAATCTTATTTAATGAAGGAAGATGGAGGACACAAAAAAGTACCTGGTAGATGTAAAGTGACTCATAATCGAATGTGGAAAGATGAAATCAAATTGTCTATGATCATAGAAAGTAAAAAGCCATGTGCTAAATCAAAATCTGAAACAAGCAGTCACACAAACCTTGTCACTCTAGCTTTGTAAGAAGAAAAAACCCACATGCAATGAACACATCGCTATCTCATTAAGGCCTCCTATATCAAGTTTGGTTTAGGTAGCTCACCTATCGGTGAAGTAGCCACCATCCTTTTGGTGCACGTGGTTATTCAATATATATATATATATATATATATATATTTATCATTATGGTTGGTCATTTTGTTAATTATCTAAACACCAGTGATGCTAACTTTATAGCTTGCTTTTGTTTTCGCATGATGGTCGGAAACTCCTCCGGATTGCGGTCTTGACTTAGGAATGCCCTTGAAGGAGTCTTAAATCAATAATAGGATTCCGTATTGAATACAGCATCTACAAAATCATCCTAGCTTGTAAGTGAAGAGTAACTAATGCAAAATGTTAGAGCTTTATGGGAGCTAGGCACAAAAGATTATGGTCAGAAGTTAGAGAGCATGACAAATTATATTTAAAGTTATAATTGGTAACTTTTATGATATCATCTCAACTCTAGAAGATATGACTCTGGAAATGGTGAGAATCATTATAGTTTGGAGATTCTTCGTCTGATGGTCAGAAACTCCTCCAGATTTTAGTTTGGACTTAGGAATGCCCTTGGATATGAACTGTGGATTACTAGTCTTATAAATCAACAGTAGGATTTCTCATCGAGTACAATATCTTCAAAATCATCCTAACTTGTAAGTTCAGAGTAAGTAATGCAAAATGTTAGAGCCTTATGAGAGCTAGGCACAAAAGATTTGTAATCAGAAGTTAGAGACCATGACACATTATATTTACAGCTATAATTGATAACTTATATGTTATCATTCCAACTCTAGAAGATATCACTCCAGAAATGGTGAGAATCATTAGAGTTTGGAGATTCTTGGTGTGGATCATTTATACTTACCTTTTTCATTACAGTTAAGATTTAGAAAGGGCAGTGTATAACATTGTGGTTCTCTTTTCTAATCTCTATGCTTTAGTTTAATAAAGAGGCGGGACATCATGTTGAAGAGTGCAAATTACGAGCTGCTTATGTTGCCCCTCCTGTGCCAGAAGACTCTGAGGAGACATCTGAAAATGATACTTCTGTGAGTTCTTGTACTATTTTTAATATCAAAACACTTGTTTTTTTTCTGACCATTCTTGAGTGATCATCTATCTTTTACAATATAATTTAAAACCTCCTCATTGACCCTCACAGGTTTCTGCAGGATCTTCTGATCACCAAATTGCCTCTACCAAGGTATTTTTCTGTGGTTTATCTGTCCAACATGTTTTTTTTGTTCCTAATTGACAAGTGTAATGTTGTTGTAGTTTCTTAGTTTCTTCTTTCTTGTTTTTTGTATGGATTGCCAATTCCGTAACCTGTGTTTTTGTTGTTTACATTAAGAGTATCTCTTATAGTTTTTTGGATCATGTTTCTTAGCAATATAGATAGCTGCTAGAAATTGTTGATGATACAATGGAGACGATGACAAATTCTCTTTAATAAGATGCTTCTAAAGGGATAGATATCTTCTTGTTAGCTTCTATGTGAATCCCACACAACTGATCTTGAAGGCTGAGCTGAAAGTGCTGGGGGGGGGGGGGGAAGCAAGAAATCATTTGTCTATTGCAGAGTTCCTGGATAGATGTAAATTGACTTAAAATCAAATGTCAGGGTGTAGAAGGGGAAACTAGGAGGGGGAACTGGAAGAAGAAAAATGAAATCAAATTGTCTAATGATCATATGAAGTACCAATTTATCAAAGGCCATGTGCTAAATCAAAATGAGGAACAAGCAGAGTTACACAAACCGTGTCAAAATAGCTAAGAAGATAAACCCATATGTAATGGATATATCGCTATCTCATTAAGGCTAACCTTAACTTCCAAGGATGGAGGGCAATCATAAATTTTCTCTATATCAAGTTTGGTTTAGGTAGCTCACCTATCCGTGAACGTGAAGTAGCCACCATATTTTTCATGGAACAATGGTGCACGTGGTTATTTAATCTTCTTTTTATGATGGTTGGTCATTTTTTCTATCATCTAACACCAGTTATGCTAACTTTATAGTTTGTTTTGTTTTCTTCTGGTCGGAACTCCTGCAGATTTCAGTTAGGACTTAGGAATGCCCTTAGAGGATATGAGCTGTGGACTACTAGAATTATAAGTCAACAATAGGATTCCTTATTGAATACAAAATCTTCAAACTCATCCTAACTTGTAAGTTAAGAGCAACCAATGCAAAATGTTAGAGCTTTATGAGAGCTAGACACAAGATTATAAATGAAAGTTAGAGAGTATAACACATTATATTTACAACTATAATTGGTAACTTTAATGATACCAATCGCTGACATTTCTAACCCTTTTTGTAATAATGATTTTAAAAAATGCAATTTTTTTTCTCAGTCTCATTAATGAGAATCTTTATTGCCTCGTAGATTCATATTTTTAATGTTACAATCTAGAAATTGAAAATATTTCATAGAAGTATCAAGTATTCACTCTTCTTCCTCTGAATGTGTAACATAAGGGTGTCGTGGACTTATTACTTGCGGGGTCTATTGCCATATAGTTTTCTAATCTTCAACTTTTAGATCCTAAGTTGGTTGATATGAACCTCCTCCGAGGAATCGTGCCTATGCTATGCTTATTTTTATACGCAATTTGAGACTTAAACTTTTGTTTGTTTCATATATTAATAATACATGTGTGCCATATTATGCACGTATCTGGTAACTTGGCTATCTAAATTCTAAACTTTAATAAGAAGCCTCTTTCTTTCAAGTTATGTATTGTATTTTTGTGAAACAAGTAATGAACAACTGCATTGTGCCTAAAGTTATTATATTTTTTCACCATGCCATGTATTGTTTCTTAGTAAGTTCTAGTTTTGCTCTTTGGACCTGTTTTTAATACAAATTGTGGTTCCCTTAGTGTTATTGAAATAGACAAGATCGGATGACAAAAGTTATTATTATTGTTGTAATAATGTTATGTGTGAGTGCCCTTGATTTCTTTTTCTTTTAGACATTTACCCGATGTGACGATGTCAGTACTACACAAATTCTACTAATGCTATCTCGTATGGGGAGAAATTATTGGTAAGTGAATTGAAATCCTACAGTAGGTTGAAGGGTTGCACTCCTTTTAACTACAATAACAAGAAGAATTTAAATTTGGGGAAAAAAATTTGAACTAAAATTGGGAGCGAGAACAAGGGTTTCCTTGGTCCTTGTACACTTATGTGATAGACTATGTCGAGGTCAACGGCGGATCTAATAACTCCTCAGAATTATGCATTTATTAACCACAATAGTTTCTTTTATACTAATTGTTTCGTGATCTATGCTGATTGGTTTATTTGTAAACCATTTTTATAGCTTGATTCAGTTGAATAAAGAACATATATTGAGATTTCATCTGGGGACAATGGGCATTTATTGATTTTGAGTATTTCTATATATCGATGTTGGTTTAGGTGGCTAACCTATGAGTGAAGCTGCACCACAATCCATTTCATGGAACAAGGGTGCATGTGGTTATTTATTTATTAATTATTATTATAGTTGGTCACTTTGTTAGAGCATCTCCAACGATAGAAACCCTTGGCTAAATTAGATACGTGGCATACCAAAATAAAAACTGTTACATAACCGGTCAAAATGACATCTCTCCCGCGGGTCATTCGTATTCCCATTAGATAAAATCATAGCAAACCCCATAATATTAGCTATATATGTTAAACCTGTAAAGAACCGTAGGAAAATCCACTTCATCCCTTACTATTTATAACAAGATGAAATTATAATAAAATACTATTTTAAAAATCTAGCCAAAGATTCTAGCCAACGGGGCTGGGAGTACAACATCTAATGATATTTTTACTGATGCAAAATGGTGTCAGAGCTTTATGAGAGCTAGACGCAAAAGATTATAATCAAAATTTTACGGAACATAACACATCTTATTTTGCATCTATAATTGGTTACTTTTATGATATCAGTCGCTGACATTCCTAACCCGTTTTGTGATAATCATTTTAGAAAAAAAAAGTATTTTCTTAATCTTATTAATGAGAATCTTTATTGCCTCGTAGAGTTATATTTTAAATGTTCAAATCTAGAAATTGAAAATATCATAAAAGTATATTTCTTCTTCCTTTGAATGTGTAACATGAGGGTGGTGTGGAGTTATTACTTGTTGGGTATATTGCAATTTGGTTTTTCTAAAATTCAAAGTTTTGGATTATGAGTTAGTTGATATGAGCCCCCTCCAAGAAACCTTCTGCTACTGCACTATGCTTAATTTTATGCTCAAATTTAGACCAAATCTTTGTTTGTTTCATATATTAATAATACGTGCATGCCATTTTTTGTACATATCTGCTAACTTGGCTATCTAAACTCTTCTAAGTAGCCTGTTTCTTTCAGGTTATTTATTGTATATTTGTGAAGCAAATAATGTACAACTGCAGTGTGCCTAAAGTTGTCATCATGTTATGTATCGTTTCTTAGTAAATTCTAGTTTTTCTCTTTGGACTTGTTTTCACTACAAATTATGGTTCCCTCAGTGTTACTGAAATAGACAAGATAGGATAATAACTCCTGGTGTTTTAAGTGTGTTTTTTTTTGCGATGTTCCAGTTTAAAGATCTTATGTCAGTGCTTGCTAAAGATACAAATCCCTCCAGGCTTCAAGACGAACTGGTGAGAGCCAAAAATCATTATTATTGTAGTTGTATGTTACTGAGAATTTGTTCTTCTGATTTCTTGATAAAATATGCTGCATAGTTTCATTTCTGAAGTCTTCTGGACTTTGCTGGCAATTTTTCTATGCTGTACTGTGAAATCAAAAAACCAGTCATGGTTCTTGAGAGATGAGCTTATGCCTCTTTCTCCTCTCGCTTGCGATAATATCGTGTGTGGATACCCTTGACTTCTTTTTTGGCCCCTCCCTCGTAATTCGTCTATGCTAGTCTTGTAAGAACCTTTTCAACTCGATGGCATTTAGAATGAAAGAATAATTTTTCTTTCAGACATTTACCTAATGTCTGTACTACACAATTTCTACTAATGCTATCTGGTTTGGGGAGAAAAATGTGGGTATGAAAGGGAAATGAAAACCTACTGTAGCTTGGAGGGTTACACTCCTTTTCACTCCAATAGAAGAAGGATTTAAAATTGGAAAAATTATTAAATTAAAATTGAGAGCGAGCACTAGGGTCTCCTTAGTCCTAGTACAGAGTTAAGTGATGTCAAGGTCAACGGCTGACTTATAGCTCCTCAGAATTATGCATTTATTCACTACAGTAGTTTCTTGTATACTAAGTGTATCGTGATCTATGTTGATTAATTTATCCATAAACTTTGCTTATATCTCGATTCAGTTGTTTAAAAAACATCTATTGAGATTTTAACCAGTGGGCATCTATTGAGATTTTAACCAGTGGGCATCTATTGAGAATTTGAGATTGAGTTTTTCTCTATATCAAGGTTGGTTTAGGCAGAACACCTATCGCTAAAGTAGCCACAATCCATTTCATGGAACAAGGGTGCATGTGGTGCATGTGATTATTCTTTCTATTATTATTGTTAAAATAATGAATCATAAATCAACAATAGGATTCCTCGTTGGATACAAAATCTTAGATATCATCCTAAGTCCTAACTTGTATGTGAAGAGTAATTGATTCAAAATGTCGGAGCTTTATGAGAGCCGGATACAAAAGATTATAATCAAAAGTTTAGAGAGCATAACACATTATATTTACAACTGTAATTTGTAACTTTATGATATCTATTGCTGACATTCCTAGAAAAAAACAGGTAAGTGTTTTCTCAATCTCATTAATGAGAATCTTTATTGCCTTGTAGAGTTATATTTTTCATGTTCAAATCTAGAAATTGAAAATATCATATTAGTATTCACTCTTCTTCCTCTGAATGTGCAACATAAGGGTGGCGTGGACTTATTACTTGTGGGGTCTATTGCAATTTAGTTTTTCTAATCTTTGAAGTTTTAGATTATGAATTACTTGATAAGAAACCCCTCCAAGGAATCCTCTGCTACTGCGCTACGTTTATTTTGTATGCTCAGTTTTAGACTAAACTTTTTTTTAATATTAATAATACAAGATTATAAACCGTGCCATGCACGGTTTCCTTTAATGTCTTATAATTTTTTTTATATTTGTTTTTTTCATTTTAATATTTGTTTTATATTTTTTTGGTCTCATGTCGAAATATTGTTATAATGAATTGATGACTTATTGTTTAATTTTATATATTGGCAGTGGTGTTTTTAGATATGAGATCTTTTAGTTAGAAAAGGTAATTTGTTAGTTATTATTGAATAAAAGAGGATTTTATTTTATAAAATAGAATGTCCGATCGAAAACCAAAAGCCCGGCCAAAATAACGGCTGATGAATTTTTAATATTCCGGCTTTAACAATATACTATAGACATGCATGCCAAATAATGTACGTATCTGCTAACTTGTTTATTAAAACTCTTTTAAGTAGCTTTTTTCTTTCAGGTTATTTATTGTATTTTGGTGAAGCACATAATGTACGACTGCTGTGTGCCTAAAGTTATAATATTCTTTCACCATGCCATGCCATATATAGTTTCTTAGTAAACTCTAGTTTTGCTCTATGGACTTGTTTTCACTACAAATTATGGTTCCTCAGTCTTACTGAAATAGACAAGATTGGATAATATCTTATGGTGTTTAAAGTGCTTTTTTACGTGTTCCAGGTTAAAGATCTTATATCAACGTTTACTAACGAGAAGCTGTCCATTATCCAAGAGAATGTAAGGCTTCAAGACAAACTGGTGAGAGCTAAAATCATTATTATTGATATTATTATTGTTGTTGTATGTTATTGAGAATTTTTTCTTCCAGTTTCTTGATAAAACATGCTGAATAGCTTCATTTCTAAAGTCTTCTGGACTTTGATGCTGGCAATTTCTAAGCTGCACAGTGAGATAAAAAATCCAACATATAAGGTTTCATGGTTCTTGAGAGATAAGCTTTTGCCTCTTTTTCCTCTCGCTTGCAATAAGATTATGTGTGAATACCCTCGACTTCTTTTTTGGCCCCTCCCTCGCAGTTCGTCTATGCTAGAATCTTATGAACTGGATGTTATTTAGGATTAAAAAACACTTTTTATTTTAGACATTTACCGAATGTCAAATTCTACTAATCCTATCTCATTTGGGGTACCCTATGAACTGAATGGGATTCAGGATTAAAAAAATGCATTTTTCTTTTAGAGATTTACCCAATGAACTACACAAATTCTACTAACGCTATCTCGTTTGGGGAGAAAAATATTGGTAAGGGAATTGAAATCCTACAGTAGGGTTGGAGGGTTACACTCCTTTTTTCTACAATAACAAGTAGGATTTAAATTTGGAAAATTTTAAAATTAAAATTGAGAGTGAGCACAAGGGTTTCCTTGGTCCTTGTACAGTTATGTGATAGACTATGTCGAGGTCAACGACAGAGATAATAATAACTCCTCAGAATTATACATTTATTCACCACAATAGTTTCTTGTATACTAAATGTTTCGTGATCTACATTGATTGGGTTATTTGTAAACTTTGTTCAGAGCTTGATTTAGTTGATTAAAATACAACTATTGAGATTTCATCAGTGGATAATGGATATCTATTGATATTGAGTTTTTCTCTATATGGATGTTGGTTTAGGCAGCTCAGCTGTCAGTGAAGTAGCCACCATCCATTCTTTGAAACAAGGGTGCATGTGGTTATTTATTTATTTATTTATGTATGTATTAATTATTATAATAGTTGGTCACTTTGTTAATTTTCTAACACCAATTATGCTAACTTTATAGCTTGGTTTTGTTTTTGTCTGTTGGTAGAAAACTCCTGCAGATTTCAGTTGGGCTTAGAAAAGTCCTTTAGAGGATGTGAACTGTGGACTACTAGAATGAAGAATCATAAAAATCATAAATCAACAATAGGATTCCTTGTTGCATACAAAATCTTTAATATCATCTTAGCTTGTACGTTAAGAGTAACTAATGCAATATGTCAGAGCTTTGTCAGAACTAGACACACAATATTTTAATCAAAATCTTAAATATCATCTTAGTTCTAATCTTTGAAGTTTTAGATTATGAGTTAGCTGATATGAACCCCCTCGAAGGAACTCTCTGCTACTATGCTTATTTTTTATGCTCAAATTTAGACCAAATTTTTGGTTGTTCCATATATTAATAATACTAGCTTATAACCCGTGCAAAGCACGGATTGCTTTTAATTTTTTGTAATTTGTTTATAGTGTAATATAATATTATAAATATTAATTTTAATATTATAAATATTAATTTTAATTTGTTATAGTGTAATTTGTTATTTTTTTAATATTAAAAAATAAGGTTGAACAACTACCAATTATCCCCTAGTTTAAAACTATTATAAGCGAAATAGGATATATTTGGTTGTCGGTTTGGTACTCTTTTGTCTTTGCTTACCCGAGAATGTTTTTAGGTAGATAAAATATTAATTAAATTTATTTTTAATTGAACTAAAATTATGGCTAAAAATAGGGTTGAATTATCCCCTAGTTTACTTATTATAGTATAGTTGTCGGTTTGGTACTCTTTTGTCTTTGCTTACCCGAGAATGTTTTAAGGTAGATAAAATATTAATTAAATTTATTTTTAATTGAACTAAAATTATGGCTAAAAAATAGGGTTGAACCAAACTACCAATTATCCCCTAGTTTACTTATTATAGTATAGTATAGATATGCATGCCATATTAATTACGTATCTGCTAAATTGGCTGTCTGAACTCTTTTGAGTAGCCTGCTTTTTTTTTTTTCCAGGTTATTTATTGTATTTTATTGAATTAAATAATGTACAAATGCATTGGGCCCAAAGTTGTTATATTATTTCACCTTGTTATGTATCGTTTCTTAGTAAATTCTAATTTTGCTACTTGGACTTGTTTTCAACACAAATTGTGGTTCCCTCAGTGTTACCGAAATAGACAAGATAGGATTTTTTCTCCGTGTTTTAAGTTTTTTTTTTTTTTTTTTTGCTTTCTTCCAGGTTAAAGATATTATGTTAATGCTTACCAAGGAGAAGCAGTCCATTATCCAAGAGATTAATGGTAGGCTTAAAGAAGAAGTGGTGAGACACAAAAATCACTGTTATTGTTATTATTATTGTTGTTGTATGTTACTGAGAATTTGTTCTTCCTATTTCTTGATAAAATATGCTGAATAGTTTCATTTCTAAAGTCTTCTGGACTTTGATGCTGGCTGTTCTAAGCTGTACGGTGAGATGAAAAAACCATCATATACGATTTCATGGTATTTGAGAGATAAGCATATGCCTCTTTTTCGTCTGGCTTGCAATAATATCATGTGTGAATACCCTTGACTGCTTTTTTGGCCCCTTCCTCGCAATTCGTCTATGCTAGTCTTGTAAGAACCTTATGAACTGAATGAGATTTATGATGAAAGAATTGATACACTTTTTTCTTTTAGAAAGCATCTACCAGTTAATAGTTTGATATAAAGCAGTCAAAATAAATCAAAACGTAGAATTTAAATTATATTAGTGACATTCATACAGTTCTGTTCCATGGTGTGAAAAGTTTCTGCATATGGTTTTTTCAAATTTGCATTGGGAAAAATTTAGTCCAGAGGATTTTTATGTTTGTAGATCAAAATAAAAGTATTTTGTTCTTGGTTCTGAGAGAAGTTGCTCTGGAAACTAAAAAGGTGCTCTGGATTAACCATTTCTCCTTGTTATTCTATGTGGTTATTCTCACATAGTTGGCTGAAATATTGTGCTCTTCTGAATCAGGAACTTTTGAAGAGAGGGCCAACAAGAAACAAAGGTGGCAGCGGACTGTCTATTTACTACTTGTTGCTTATTGCGGTACTTGGCATTCTACTAGTGCATAATCACTTCTCTGTTACCAAGTTTACAAGATGAGAGGAAGATAATGTAGGTAAAGGTGTATTTTGGGGTAGGTAGGACTTTTGGGGTTTGAAATGCATGTAAGAGTCGGAAAGTTGATTTGTTAAACAAGTCAGGAACATTTATCTATATACAGTATAAGGTGGCAGCTCCAAACATCTCTCAAGCTATTTTTCTTGATTTTAACTTTTTACTAGCATATATTATCACTTTAAAGTTATATTTTAGAGTTTAGACCGTAACTTCCGAGTGTTTGAGCTGCTTTGAATGCAGGCATTTAATGTTACAACTGAGAAATTTGCAATTATTTATTTGCAAATTAGAATGGATTATATGAGTCAACTGGAAATTTATGACATGTGCTAAGTGTATAAGAAATTTCCATTGTCAAAATTACAAGTCATCTTTTTCAAATTTATATCACTGCTATTTTCTAATAACATAATCACAGTAACTTTTTACTTTCAATATGAATTCGAGTTACTATGGTACAACGGATGGTACGTTTGCACAGAAAACCCATTATTAAAGGTCAATATAACAGTAACCACTAAAATATTTTCAAGTTAAAAACAAAGTAGGATAAATTCTACTTCATTAGTTTTAACATAACCACTAAAAATTTTACTTCCAGTAAGAGGTGAGTTTGTAAGAGGACGGGAAAATCATATGAAATTGGCACAAATATATACCTTGATTAAAACTCACAACAGGTTTGCTAACTGGCACGGTAGTATCCTTGCACACTACAGTGTAGCGGGCCAAGTACTTGTCATAGTTTCAATTTGCCATGCACTTGTATAAATAATTACTCCCTCTGTCTCGTAACGTGTTTCTCATTTAAAATGTCGGGACTGTTCATAATATGAGACAAATTATTAATTTACGCATAATTTATAAGACCAAATATTTAATACTAATACGAAATTAAAAACCGTGTGTACATACATAGGCATGTACCAACATACAAATGGCAAAAAATTGTTTTACACATAGGTCCATGACTTCAAAAGGACAAAAATAAAAGAAACTCACATTAGGCGATACTCATTGCCAAAAGAAAAAACAATAAATATTAAAGTAGAAGCAAGCGAGTTGAATTAAAAGACAAGGAAACATGATTAAGATATATAGAAATACAAATTCCCAGCATCCAACAAGAAAGAAACATCGGTATCGAATATATCCAACATGAAGAGTAGAGAAAGCAGGTTCAAATAAAAGACAAGGAAACATGGTGCATAGCAAGAAAAGCTAGTACGAAAAACAAGTGATGTGCATAGCAAGAAAAGCTAGTACGAAAAACAAGTGATGAGCCTGCCGCGATCAACAAGGAGCTCGTCGGTCGATATCTTGAAGAGTTTGCGGTGCATAAACTCTGACTTGAAGTAACCCTTTACCGCGTGCATTGAATCTGAATCCACTTGTCTTGCATAATAACAAAAGTCTGAATCATCCTTTGATTCTTCCCCAAGGGGAACAGGAGCAGCACTCCAAGTATCACCTGGGATCTTAAAAAAGTTGAAGAAAGCCATGGTGTCATCTGATCTAGGATGCTTGCCGTACGAGATGAAGCATAGTACATTTTGACCTTCCAAGGTGCACAAATCAATCATGTAGTACGAGGGGCTAGAACAAGGAAAAACGTATTTGTCGCGAAGAAAGAATTCGTGCCAGAAATTGGGTTCAGGAGCCAATGTTGGCCGCATAAACATAGCCGCCTTTGCATCAGTATCAGAATCATTAAGCACAGTGTAGGGAGATGCAGCAACAGTGCTCTTAAAGCCAGTACGGGGAAGTGAAAATCCCCCAAAAAGCATGTTACCAATAGGCAGAATGGGGTCTTCGAAAGCAGGATGAGAGATAACAAAACAAGGAGAAGTACTTACAACTTTCCATACCTTATGAGTTACATTGTAAGAAAAGACAGATTCATCATGGCACCCAAAATCTAGAGCGGAGGTGCCAAAATAGACAGTGTCATCCAAAACGACGTGCGATTTAAAATGACCATAGGGTCCACTAGGCCTGCCATTCAAGATTGTCCAAGAATTTTTGGTGGGTGAAAACATTTCAAATTGGTGAGAATTAAAACCTCTATGGTACAGTCGAGACATAACGTAGAGATTCCCTTTTGCAACAAAAACAATGGGTTCATATTTAAGAGAGTTCATGGGAGGTTCCAACCGCTTCAAATAGTTTGAGCCGAGGTTATGTTCAGTAGGAAATAAATCCTTAATTTCAGATTTTGCAATTTTAAATACATGAGATTCTTTTTGGCCAACAAAGTAAAGATAGTCTCCCATGTGTACCAATGAACAGAAACGATCAGGAAGATCACCAGGATAAAAAACAAGAAAAGGCATCAAGGGTGTGGATTTAAGTTCATCATTAGTACTATTACTAAGATGTTTATAATCGATCTTATACAAAACGTAACCACAATCGAGAGATGCAAGAGATGCAAACATATAAAGACAAGAGGCGCAACCTGATTTTTGTAATTCATCATTCTTCATCACTCGTTAATTTCTTTGGGAAGATTTGGATTGAAGCTCATAAGCTGGCTTGGTAATACAAGTAGTTTGATTCAAGACCACTTTTTCACTTTAGGAACGGGAAAAATCGAAAGCCCAATTCTTAAATTTTTACAAACCCAAGTTTTTCATAAACCGAACCAAAATATTTCGGAATATTGGTTACCAGTTAATTGAAATACATGTATATTCATGTAAAATATAAAGGGTTAATTTTATTCCTACCCATCTTAAGTTTTGGGCTTTTAAAAATAGATGGCCCAACTATCAATAATTCTGGCGGTACGACACTACTTCTGTTAATTTTAAAAATACGGTAATTCTGTTATGGCTAAACAAACACCCCGCGCCTCTCATTCACTCACATCTCCAACCTTCGATTCACGCAGATCGAATCTTCTCCTTCAGTTTGCTGGCCCCGCAGGGGCAAATTTTCGACTATTGTAGGTTGAATCGGAGCTCCGACAAGAGTTTTACAACGACGACTAAAATCGGTAATTGAATTTATGTATTTTATGTATGTATCTTTGCAAAATTGGTACTAATGTAGAGATAGATACGAAACTGAGACGAGAGCTTTTGTTATAGAATGAGAAATTATGTATGTATGTCCATTTATGTGTTTAATGTATGTATATGTGTAGATTTGTAGGATAGGCTGATTCATTATGTGTGTTTGAATTGAATCTATAGAGGATGATTAAGTACACGATGAGGAACAAAATTGTGATGAAATTCGATTTAGTACCGATTTGATGCAGTAGCTTTTTAATTTTTGTATTTATATATGAAGATTTGGCAGTGATGTAGAGATATAGATGAAATTCAGAGGAGAGCTTTTGTTATAGAATGTGCAAAAGTATGTATGTATGTTTGTTAATGCGTTTTGTGTAGACTTGTAGCATAGAGTGATTGTTTGAGTGTGATTTGAATTGAATATGTAGAGAAGGATTAACATAGGATCAGGAACAAATACGGATAAAATTCAGTTATGTATTGATCTTTTGCACTCGCTAACTGTTTTGTTCGAGTGTAATTTTGTGTTTCATCAACTGCCTGCGTATTTACGATATGATACTATAAGTTGATTTGAACTCGGTTTATATCCTTGCTGATTTGATAATGTTTTTAACTCTTAGGTAGATTAGGAGTTTAGTAGCTTGTGACATTCTGAATAAGAGGCCCCGCAGGGGCACACATTTTCGATTATATGTTGTGTTTGCTGTTTAGTAGGTTTGTAAGTACCCTTGTGAAATGAGTGTATGACATAGGATCATTAGTCAATCATTATATAAAAGTCCTTGTACATTGCAGGGGTCTTTAATTCAAACAATGGATCAAAGAACCGGGAAAGAATTGACCCTCTCTCAATGCATTAGTTGTGACATCCCATAATCCGGGGTACAGATTTGGGGCCACTAACCACAATCAACACAACATAAACCTGGACATAAGCCAAATATAAATAATACAACACCCCTGATCCAAGACCGCATACAGGTTATGGTATGAAACAACTATTAAATTACATTTTACAATCCAACCTCTGAATAAAATTATTATACAATCTTATAACAAATTAAGTCCACTGTCAAACTAGTTAACCAACCTTGACAATTTCCAAAACCACTACCCGACGAAATCAACAACGTCTCGAACGTCACCTTTCGCTGCTAGAGCAGGAAAAATCACTGACCACAATGTCCACTAATCTTCTCTATTAACTGAAGAAAAATAAACAACAAGCAAGAGTGAGCCAACAATGCTCAGCAAGTGTAAACAGTGATAGCAATATCAAGAACAATATAGGTTCTGAATATCAAGAATAATCATTATATGGTATGAAAGAAATCAGCTGAAGAAATTAAATATCAAAACTCCAAGATGAAACAACAGGCTCCGCTAGAATAAAATGCATCAACAATGAGAACTGATGAAAGTTCTGATAATTAATGATAATCATAATAGGCTTCAAGGAAATCAGGCTTATAAGCAACTCAACCTCAATGTATAGATTAGAATTGGATTTTTATATATTTTAAAAACAATAAGGTTAGGCTGCTGATCAGTCACGCACTAACCCCGGACAAACGCACACAGCAATGTCCTTTAATGGATCCACGGCACACATTGGCCTTAACATCTGACCACGAATCTGGTCTCCCCGAAGGGACATCTGCTGACCATTAATATGGTCTCCCCGAAGGGACATCTGTTGACCATAATATGGTCTCCCCGAAGGGACATCTGTTGACCATAATATGGTCTCCCCGAAGGGACATCAAAAAAACATTCCAATTCTAAATCCAACGCATTAGGTGTCGGAACAATCGACCACCCTTAACACAACAACTAACTGGAAACTCACAACCACATCCTTAAACTCACTGATAACAGATCAGCCCAGTATAAGGAATTCCAATTATATAACGAACGCACCAGGGGTCGGAACAATCGACAACCCTTGCCATATCAACTAACTTGGAAACTCACGTTCCAGAATAATTCAAATTTCGAGAGTCAATGCAAAATTCATAATCAACAGGAGTCGATGAGTTCGACATGAGAAATGGGTAATAAATGAAGAACAACAATCTAAAAAGGTATCGACAAGTTCGATACGAATAATTGGGGTCATAACATCATTAAATAAATTGACAGAAGAATTTACTAGCAACATGATTAACAACAACCGAGGATATACGACAAAACAAGGATATAGTCAAGTGCTAATCATTTAATAAATTTCTCCAACATCTAGAAAAGTTTGGACTAAATTGGGTAAGTTAAGTGGTTCAAAATGAACATTTGTAAGATAAGTCCATGATAATTAATTGTAAATCCAATTGAAAAAAAACATCCCTTAAAGAGGGTCCATCGGGTAAAATATGCTAAGATCAGAAATTATGCTAAAAGGTTTTTATATGAATTTAAAATCTTGGATTCCCTCTGATTAGAACGTTTCTTAAACATTTTTTTAGGAAAATAAAAGAAATTGCACTTCGTTGAGGAATCCGATAACATACCATGTTTATAAAATATCTTTGAGGAAAAAGGGTATTTGTAAGATCATTCGAAGATTTGCACTTGAGCTATAGGTGGACAATATAAACAATTGCACGTCATTTGAAGAAGGACGTCACTTTTGTAAACATAACTTGACTGACACATTGATATATAAATAGAACAAATTGCATCACTTGAACAATAAGTGAGGAGCGATAACACTTGCCTCAGTACACGAAGTTCCCACTTTCACATCTCAATCTCAATTCGTTATTCACATCGCTTCAGTCTCTACTGCTCTACACGTTGGCCTCTACTCGATCATTAATCCGTCTTTCGATTATCGCTGGTCAGCCTCCATATGACCATACTCGACCCCCCGACAATTATCTCCTTCCGCGAGATTCCAGCGACACGCACTGCTCTTGGCTGACCTCCTACTCGTACCTATACCAAGTAAAGTACTACTTCAGTACAAACCAACCAAAACCCTACCAATAATTCTAATCCACCCAGACGTTTCCTAATGCACTTTGTACATACAACATATAATCGGCAACTAGGCATTAAGCATATAATCACATTCTATTAGTAGATTCTAAATACATGTTTTTTAACAAGTAGGCGATTAATAATTGTACTAAAATTCGACAGCACTTCCTCTATAATTCGGATTATCCACCTGCTTTCTATATTAACCAACAATCAACCACTTCTAATTATAATTCCAACAAATCCTATACCACACCCAAGTACTGCCATTTTCAAACCAAAACCGTACATGAACATTTATAATGCCACAAAAATCAAAATTTGCGAATTAACCAATTCAACCTATACATGATTATAACCCACTAAACATCTAATCATCGCATAAGCACACCACTGCATATCAACACATACACACGCACCCATTAACCTCCTTCATTCTTACCATTTCTCAAGTGCAACCCCTTACAATTCACCCCAATTAAACTCCTTATTACATTTTTCCCTCTTCTTTCAACTATCTCCATCGCCACTCTTCATACCACCAGTACCATATGGACACCTGAACCCCACCATTACTACTAATCAACATCTGTTTTGTATACAAATGAAACCCCCAAACTGACTCCTACCTCAGCCACATACACGGACACATCTACTTATATCAAAACGCACCTACGAAATGCTCCAGACTTGCACCCACCTTTTCTCTTTCGGTTCCTTAACACTACAATCAGCACACATCTACCTCCTCTTATCACCCCCTTCTCTTCCTCAATCTTCCAGTATAACACCACCAACTTACATTAACTCACAGCTGAGACTTCGCACCACACACAGTCACTATATGTACATACCACTGCAATCCAGGCTCATCAAACCAAGCACGGCAACACCGAGGCCACACACTTGCACACAGCAACGCAGCAAGAACAGGGGAAGGCAACCAGCATATGCATACACGCACGACACACTTACACCGCAACAATTAAACCAACAACAGTACTCCCACCAATTTGACACACGCACAGCTACACAGTAGCTTACAGTCACGTCCTAACTCAATCACCCGTTGCAACCATACATACCCGAAAGAGACACACCTGCACACTCACAACCGCAGCTCACACTCGCGACTGCATAATCCCACACGGCTACACAGCCTCCATACCCCCACAGCTCGAGTCATGCCCAAAGCTCACACCTCTCAACAGATACACACAGCACAAGCGCATACACAGCTATGCACGCACATACACATCACTATATTTCAGTTTACAGGTGAGGGGAGGAGAGAAATGGGTCATGGAAGAGAGACAACACAACAGGGCCGAGGGACTCACTAGGACTGCTAGAGAATTTGAGGGTTGTTAATTGTAGCCATCGAAGAGGGAGAGCAGATAGAATTGCGAGATGAAGAGATTAAGAGAGAAATTGGGGAGAAAATGAGAGAGTTCTGGAAAAATCGAGACAAAACTCCAACAAAACAGAGCACATCAACAATTTGGGGGAGATATCAATTTAGGTATTGAAAAGGAGGGCAAAATCGTCAATTCACATTGCTTAAAATTGATGTAAAGTAGAAAGTGGGTGAAAAATTAAACTTTTCATTTTTAAAAAGTAGAATACAAAAATACGAACTCCCACATATTTTTAAAATATTTTTAGGATAAAAAATGAATTAAATATGAATTTTACAAGTTTTGATGCTTTAAATACAATAAAACTCTTAAAATCATTTTAAAATACTGAAACACCCAAACTAATTCTCCCGATAATTTTAAAAACTCAACAATATCATAAAGATAATATCACGAGAGATTTCGTGATTTTTGATAACTCCGATGATTTTATAAAAATCCCAGATGATCAATAATGCACGATTTAAATACATTTAAATCCTCAAAATATAAATAAAAATACACAGACTTACACGGCACCCCAAAATCATCATATACACACATAAACACAATATCACATATATTAACCTTCTTACAAATAATCACATCATATAATCCACATTTAATATTAAATAAGAAATTTTAAATACGAAATTTTCTAGGTCGTTATATCCTTCCCCCCTTAAAAGGATTCTGTCCTCAGAATCAATCCTAAGAACACAAGTAAAGGTTCTTGTCAAACATTCACTTCCAATTTCTAGGTTGTATTCTCAACTCTAGTACTCCTCTATATCAACTCATACCTCAATAGGCTTATCCTGTAAGCCCTCAAACTCCAAGATAAACTTAAACCTGACCCTTACAAATTTCGTTAATTCAAAACATTTATTACTCTTAAACAAATACATGATCTACAGAAAATCGGGCATGACCTTTTCGTATAATGGACAATGCCATGCGCAATTGCTTCAAATACCAAATCAATCATCCTCATAGAATTCATTTCCATTTATTCACCATCTTAATTTAATCATATACAATTCTAATATGAAATCTGCCTTGACTTGCAGTAAACAAGCAATTGAACAATCCATGATACCTTGATTCAACCTGTCAACCAAACCTCATGTCATCCTTTCTCGACTGTGTCTTTGAAATCGAATACTACAATCAAACACATACGTCATTAGATACACTTCAACATGATTCAATTAACAACTCCATTCTCACTCTTATAAAAACATTTTTATCCTCGATATTTACAGTTTTGAATCTAATAAACTTCATAACCTTGACTTTAACATAACCCACTACAAGAACAAAATCTTGAATAACTGGTTTGTAATATCAATTATTCCGGTGTCACAGCCCCCCCTCAATACCAATCACAAAACACTTTTATTCCAACAATTTCCAACAAACTCTAACTTTAATTAATCATGAAATTTGACTTAAAATACGTCAACTCCATTACACGTCTTCAAGAAATAACTCACAATCTAAAAAAAAATCCTCTAAACTATACTTATTTCGCGTCTTCAAAATTAATTCCTGAAACATAACTCTACTTACTCACAAATTCTCAAACTTGACTCTACGCATTATATCCCCAATCACTTTATACTACTCAATTTAACCACAGAAAATTGCGGCATCTATTCATCGCTCGCATTTCGAGATTTTACGAAATAAAGTACACATTCACCACTTATCCTTCTAAATATTTAATTCCTTTCCCGTCAACTCATTCATATTCTGGTTCATCACCTCATTTCGGTACCCCTTTATTCTCTAATAATTCAAGCTGAAATGCCACGGTATCGATCACCTTCGTTGTAGACTAGGCGTTCGAACTTCCACATCTGACTTCTCAACTCTAGACGAAAACCATCACGGCCAATTCCAACTCATATGTCAATACTTCTGCTTATGAATATCAACATGCACTTCTTTTATGTTATGACAATAAACAACTTCATCCTTTTCTACGAACCCACACAGTAGTTTACAAAGTCTCCTTGCTTATTTAGCTTCACTATCACTGGAGTTATTATTAATCCTCCATAGCTCTTAGAAGCTCTCTTCACACTTCACTGTCCATTCAAAACCTTTTTGTTCTCTCTGGTAGAATTGATTACTACTGTAGCTATCTGAATAAAATCTTCGATAATCTTTAATAGTCCCTAATTACTCTCACAAAACTTCCGACCTCTGTTGGCCGGCCTTTTAGGTTTTTCCCACTTCATTACTGCTTCATCTTTACAAAATTCACTTTGATCCTTTTCATTTCCAACTACATGTCTTGAAATTAGGTTCCTCCTTATCTAAAATTCATATTAAATTCTTGTGCAAAATTTTCTTCATTTTCTTGGAACTCTTACAATCATTCTCGATTGATTTGCATACGCCTCACAAGTCTTCGAATATCTTGAAATGTCATCTATGAACAAAATTAAATTCTTCATCTAATTACTTCTTGAAATCTTATTCGTTGAACCTATAAAGCGGTAATTGCTCTTGTCCAATCAAACACCATCACCAATAATTCATCATGTCCATATCAACTCGGAATGCTGCTTCAAAAATATCTTAGAATTTCTATCTTCAGATGGTCTTAATCTAGTCATAGATCAACTTTAGGCAAAACATACACCTTTCACCTAGTTAAACAACTCATCCAACTAAGGTAAAAAGTTCCTCGTTACTACTTGTCTACTTATTCTATTCAAGATTCAATGTATACTTCAAATTATCTTCTTCCTCTTCACGAACAGTACTGGTGCATCCTTCTGAGATACACCGAGTATTACTACTCCTTTTCTTGCGAAAATCCTTTAATCAAATTACTACTCCAACATTTCCTTCCATGTCATCCGATATTGAACACCTTGAAACTAATTTTTTTTTTTTTAGAAAATGAATAAGAACAAACTCTTCATCCTTACCTGGTGACAATCCGGGTAATTCATCGAAATATACACTCGAAAATTTTTAACCACTGAAATTGCTTCGATTTAATTGTTTCCTTTCTGATATTTCTTTCTGTGCAAAACAACTCCATCATCTTGTATAATAATCTTTTGATCTTCATGCTCGTTTAAAACATCACTTTACATCCCTTGATAGTCCTAACCTCACTTTCTTGCCCTCACAATTTGTTTGTACTTCGTAGTTAACTACTCCATCAAATCCTAAATCATCCTTAACTCTTTTCACTGCCATCACAATCAAATTCTTGATAACGTCGTTCATAGCCAAAAATAAGTTTCTAGCTTTCTAGTAATTTTATAGAAAACGATTCAATTACCCTCATCCTTGGGTCCATCGAGACTGGTATGATATAATCTCTGGCAAGTGTCTTATCTTCCCACACTTATGGCACATAACTTGACTTCTGACTCGGTCACTTTCTACCATGATATTCTTTCCAGTTGTATTTACATTATCTGCGTTTACCTCAACACAATTTCAATATACTTTCTCACGAAATCTTATCTTTCGACCATGGGGTCTTATTCATCTCTGCTAATTCGCATCTTGTGGACAACTATTGTGCCCCCACTCTTCCGACTTTAGATTTTCTAAACTCTACATTCTTCCCTTGACTGAATCACATTTCTTTAAAACAATTGTGAAAATTCTCTGGTTCTATGTCTTTTTCTTCTAATCATCTTACTCCATCTTGGTCAACTTTCTTTCGCTCCTATTAATCACGATTCTTTAACTGGCTCACACAAGTTATTAATTCCAAAACAATCATCGTGTTTCTTTTTCAAGCTTCAATTCCTTCTAATAACTCTTACAGACAAATCCGTCCTGCTTCACTTAAGTTATTCTGGTTTGAGTTCTAAAATTTATACCCAATCATTAGCCTCAAAACATTCCAAATCATATGATATTCTATTTACTACCTCTAAAATTAAACAGATGTCCAAAGCAATCTTTCATCAACAATAAACATCATATACCAAATATCTTCATCATCGTTCTCTTTTCAACCTTTAATAAAATCTTTAATATTGTGCCCTTGATACCTGCTCCTTTTTTTTTTCTCAATTTTTCAGTAATCTCGAATCTTGTACATATGTTTGACGATTTAATAAATAATCCAATTTGATATATCATCTTTGTTTTAACATCAACTTCTCAATCTTGCTCAACCAATTCTTCATCAACTTAATTGCAACTTTGACCACTTAGGATGTCGTCGCGTCTATCTTCGCGGCTTTTCATCACTGGTAATCCAAAATAATTCAGGTTTCTGACAAAGGAAGTCAATAGAATGAATAGGTATCAATATGAATGTACACTGGATTTTGTTTGACAAAATGTTTTGTGAAAGGATTTAACCGAGAGATCAATATGATCATTGAACTATTTTCAGGTTGTATTTGTCACTTAGGTCAACCGCCCTAGTACAAAAAGATGGCCAGTCTTCAGTACTTTCATGACAAACACAATCAGTGGCGTCCCACCAGACTTTTATCACAGAGATAAAATGTCCCTGAATCCCCTATATACATAGGTTGTTCATCTCAGTTTGAACAAAGAAGATCAAGTATTCAGGGAAAATAGAAAGAATTCAAAAGTCTCAAAAATTCCCATGTATAGATTTGGACCAAGTGTCTCCCGAAAATAAGGATATTTCTGAAAGAATAGGATTAAATTCAAGTAATCAATAGAAGTATAGTTGATCACCAAAGGTATGGATCAACTATTGATTAAACAAATATTCAAGAAATTCATAATTATTCATAATCTCAATCTTGTCGGCTAAGTACTAATATACCTAGCTGCCAAAACCGGCCTGACAATAATGAGTTGAATAACCACGAAGATCTCTATTCATTCTCGATTTTAACCGTCACTGCGCAACAAATGCTTCAGTGACAATATAAACCGTGAATTCGTTTACAACAATTCAGAGCAACAACAAGAATCAAATCAACTGCCCAAATGGGGAATCAATTAAGAATTCAACCGAGATCAACGGCTAGTAGCGTGCAGTTGATCATGCCAACAATCGCTTCCCACATCTTATTTCTAGTCTTCTCGCACTCTCGTTATTACGTTCGCATCATAGCTAAAGTCGTAGAAAAGTTCTAGAAAGTACGCGAAAGTCTCGAGATAATGTCATTCAGACAGATAGCTCCAACTGCTTCGTCAGCTCACGCGGCTCTAGATTAACCGCCTCGCCCATAACCAGATCTTTGAACGAATCGAACTCCTACTCGCGCAATATGTCGAGAGACCGTACAACGACGTCGCCATACTCGTCAAAATATCCTAAGGTGAACCTTATCCTAAATCGTTCTACCTAACGCCTGTCTCACACACGTATACCCACCCAACCTATCTGTTTCAGTGACCATAACCTGTAGCTCTGATACCAACTGTGACATCCCATAATCCGGGGTACAGATTTGGGGGCCACTAACCACAATCAACACAACATAAACCTGGACATAATCCAAATATAAATAATACAACACCCCTGATCCAAGACCGCATACAGGTTATGGTATGAAACAACTATTAAATTACATTTTACAATCCAACCTCTGAATAAAATTATTATACAATCTTATAACAAATTAAGTCCACTGTCAAACTAGTTAACCAACCTTGACAATTTCCAAAACCACTACCCGACGAAATCAACAACGTCTCGAACGTCACCTCTCGCTGCTAGAGCAGGAAAAATCACTGACCACAATGTCCACTAATCTTCTCTATTAACTGAAGAAAAATAAACAACAAGCAAGAGTGAGCCAACAATGCTCAGCAAGTGTAAACAGTGATAGCAATATCAAGAACAATATAGGTTCTGAACATCAAGAATAATCATTATATGGTATGAAAGAAATCAGCTAAAGAAATTAAATATCAAAACTCCAAGATGAAACAACAGGCTCCGCTAGAATAAAATGCATCAACAATGAGAACTGATGAAAGTTCTGATAATTAATGATAATCATAATAGGCTTCAAGGAAATCAGGCTTAGAAGCAACTCAACCTCAATGTATAGATTAGAATTGGATTTTTATATATTTTAAAAACAATAAGGTTAGGCTGCTGATCAGTCACGCACTAACCCCGGACAAACGCACACAGCAATGTCCTTTAATGGATCCACGACACACATTGGCCTTAACATCTGACCACGAATCTGGTCTCCCCGAAGGGACATCTGCTGACCATTAATATGGTCTCCCCGAAGGGACATCTGTTGACCATAATATGGTCTCCCCGAAGGGACATCTGTTGACCATAATATGGTCTCCCCGAAGGGACATCAAAAAAACATTCCAATTCTAAATCCAACGCATTAGGTGTCGGAACAATCGACCACCCTTAACACAACAACTAACTGGAAACTCACAACCACATCCTTAAACTCACTGATAACAGATCAGCCCAGTATAAGGAATTCCAATTATATAACGAACGCACCAGGGGTCGGAACAATCGACAACCCTTGCCATATCAACTAACTTGGAAACTCACGTTCCAGAATAATTCAAATTTCGAGAGTCAATGCAAAATTCATAATCAACAGGAGTCGACGAGTTCGACATGAGAAATGGGTAATAAATGAAGAACAACAATCTAAAAAGGTATCGACAAGTTCGATACGAATAATTGGGGTCATAACATCATTAAATAAATTGACAGAAGAATTTACTAGCAACATGATTAACAACAACCGAGGATATACGACAAAACAAGGATATAGTCAAGTGCTAATCATTTAATAAATTTCTCCAACATCTAGAAAAGTTTGGACTAAATTGGGTAAGTTAAGTGGTTCAAAATGAACATTTGTAAGATAAGTCCATGATAATTAATTGTAAATCCAATTGAAAAAAAACATCCCTTAAAGAGGGTCCATCGGGTAAAATATGCTAAGATCAGAAATTATGCTAAAAGGTTTTTATATGAATTTAAAATCTTGGATTCCCTCTGATTAGAACGTTTCTTAAACATTTTTTTAGGAAAATAAAAGAAATTGCACTTCGTTGAGGAATCCGATAACATACCATGTTTATAAAATATCTTTGAGGAAAAAGGGTATTTGTAAGATCATTCGAAGATTTGCACTTGAGCTATAGGTGGACAATATAAACAATTGCACGTCACTTTTGTAAACATAACTTGACTGACACATTGATATATAAATAGAACAAAATTGCATCACTTGAACAATAAGTGAGGAGAGATAACACTTGCCTCAGTACACGAAGTTCCCACTTTCACATCTCAATCTCAATTCGTTATTCACTTCGCTTCAGTCTCTACTGCTCTACACGTTGGCCTCTACTCGATCATTAATCCGTCTTTCGATTATCGCTGGTCAGCCTCCATATGACCATACTCGACCCCCCCGACAATTATCTCCTTCCGCGAGATTCCAGCGACACGCACTGCTCTTGGCTGACCTCCTACTCGTACCTATACCAAGTAAAGTACTACTTCAGTACAAACCAACCAAAACCCTACCAATAATTCTAATCCACCCAGACGTTTCCTAATGCACTTTGTACATACAACACATAATCGGCAACTAGGCATTAAGCATATAATCACATTCTATTAGTAGATTCTAAATACATGTTTTTTAACAAGTAGGCGATTAATAATTGTACTAAAATTCGACAGCACTTCCTCTATAATTCGGATTATCCACCTGCTTTCTATATTAACCAACAATCAACCACTTCTAATTATAATTCCAACAAATCCTATACCACACCCAAGTACTGCCATTTTCAAACCAAAACCGTACATGAACATTTATAATGCCACAAAAATCAAAATTTGCGAATTAACCAATTCAACCTATACATGATTATAACCCACTAAAAATCGGAATGAATCACAACCTTTCTTCTATGATTGATCAGTATAAACATCAACAACTCCGAATTGGATCAGTTTCTCCTCAACAAATAAGTACTTGGGCGAATAAAATCCTCCCGAATGGAGAGAGAGTTGGAGAGGTTACAAAACCTTATACTTTTCATTATAAAACCAATAAACCCGAAAAAGATGGATTATTTTGTGAAAGGATTTTTGGGCCTATCAAAAGTGGAATTTGTGCTTGTGGAAATTATCGAGTAATCGGAGATAAAAAAAAATACCGGAAATTTTGTGAACAATCATCACCTAAGCACACCACTGCATATCAACACATACACACGCACCCATTAACCTCCTTCATTCTTACCATTTCTCAAGTGCAACCCCTTACAATTCACCCCAATTAAACTCCTTATTACATTTTTCCCTCTTCTTTCAACTATCTCCATCGCCACTCTTCATACCACCAGTACCATATGGACACCTGAACCCCACCATTACTACTAATCAACATCTGTTTTGCATACAAATGAAACCCCCAAACTGACTCCTACCTCAGCCACATACACGGACACATCTACTTATATCAAAACGCACCTACGAAATGCTCCAGACTTGCACCCACCTTTTCTCTTTCGGTTCCTTAACACTACAATCAACACACATCTGCCTCCTCTTATCACCCCCTTCTCTTCCTCAATCTTCCAGTACAACACCACCAACTTACACTAACTCACAGCTGAGACTTCGCACCACACACAATCACTATATGTACATACCACTGCAATCCAGGCTCATCAAACCAAGCACGGCAACACCGAGGCCACACACTTGCACACAGCAACGCAGCAAGAACAGGGGAAGGCAACCAGCATATGCATACACGCACGACACACTTACACCGCAACAATTAAACCAACAACAGTACTCCCACCAATTCGACACACGCACAGCTACACAGTAGCTTACAGTCACGTCCTAACTCAATCACCCGTTGCAACCATACATACCCGAAAGAGACACACCTGCACACTCACAACCGCAGCTCACACTCGCGACTGCATAATCCCACACAGCTACACAGCCTCCATACCCCCACAGCTCGAGTCATGCCCAAAGCTCACACCTCTCAACAGATACACACAGCACAAGCGCATACACAGCTATGCACGCACATACACAGCACTATATTTCAGTTTACAGGTGAGGGGAGGAGAGAAATGGGTCATGGAAGAGAGACAACACAACAGGGCCGAGGGACTCACTAGGACTGCTAGAGAATTTGAGGGTTGTTAATTGTAGCCATCGAAGAGGGAGAGCACATAGAATTGCGAGAGGAAGAGATTAAGAGAGAAATTGGGGAGAAAATGAGAGAGTTCTGGAAAAATCGAGACAAAACTCCAACAAAACAGAGCACATCAACAATTTGGGGGAGATATCAATTTAGGTATTGAAAAGGAGGGCAAAATCGTCAATTCACATTGCTTAAAATTGATGTAAAATAGAAAGTGGGTGAAAAATTAAACTTTTCATTTTTAAAAAGTAGAATACAAAAATACGAACTCCCACATATTTTTAAAATATTTTTAGGATCAAAAATGAATTAAATATGAATTTTACAAGTTTTGATGCTTTAAATACAATAAAACTCTTAAAATCATTTTAAAATACTGAAACACCCAAACTAATTCTCCCGATAATTTTAAAAACTCAACAATATCATAAAGATAATATCACGAGAGATTTCGTGATTTTTGACAACTCCGATGATTTTATAAAAATCCCAGATGATCAATAATGCATGATTTAAATACATTTAAATCCTCAAAATATAAATAAAAATACACAGACTTACACGGCACCCCAAAATCATCATATACACACATAAACACAATATCACATATATTAACCTTCTTACAAATAATCAAATCATATAATCCACATTTAATATTAAATAAGAAATTTTAAATACGAAATTTTCTAGGTCGTTATATCAGTGGAATGTTCAGTTGGGAAATTTCAAACCCTCTGTATTTCACGGTAGTAAGGCATCTGCAAAGGCCTTTTAACATGAAGCTGGATGTTATAGAAATCCAGATTCGTTTTAACAATAACCTCCGAAGATCTCTGAGGATCCACAAATGCTGGATGAATTTCACATTC
Organism: Kitagawia praeruptora; assembly: GCA_037693485.1. Taxonomy (NCBI): domain Eukaryota; kingdom Viridiplantae; phylum Streptophyta; class Magnoliopsida; order Apiales; family Apiaceae; genus Kitagawia; species Kitagawia praeruptora. Next base: position 146,969,134 of record CM075353.1, read on the forward strand.
TGGACGACTTTGACACCAACGGCTGAGGGTTTTAGGTCTAGATTTAGGTTTCATGTAATGAATTATCTAGATCAATTGGGAGTGATTTCAATTAACAATGTAATTAGGGCAGTTCAACATTTTTATTCTAGATAGGAAAGACATATTATACAAATTCAGCAACATGAATCAATACAATTTATGCTTTATTAAATTTAAATAGTTCATTTGTTGATTTGTTTATTTTCTATGTAACAGGCCCCGCAGGGGCACCTATCTTATTTGTCAGATTCTAGTATTGCTATAAGTTGCAACATTTTCAACCCTGTTTGCAACCTTCACAACCAAGGTTGCATAAGTTGCAAACAAGGTTGCATATGTTGCAAACAAGGTTGCAGTAGTTGCAACTGCTATACCATTATTAGTTGCAGTTAACAACTTTTAAATGTTAATGTTATAATTGGTTGCAGAAAAATGGAAAACATTGTTGTTATTCTCCAACACAGTGGGGTATGTGATGAATGCAAAAATTATATAAACTTTGAGGTATGTGGATTGTTGATTCCTAACGACTGCAACTACAACAACCTAGTCGCAATGATATACAATGAACTCAAGTTGGAACCCGGGTAAGTTGGGATTAGAATAGAGTATAAAGTAAGAGATGGATACCCTCCTTTTAAGATAACAGATGATAGTCAACTCATGTTCTATATGCAGCTCAAGAAAAAGGAATCCGATTTCACAAAGTTCCTTTTATGCTTGACGAATGAAATTAAAAGCCTCCAGCCTTTTTCCACAACAAGCGATTCGTTGTTCTTTGAGGCAGAAGATGTTGGATCAAATGTTGTTTATGAGCAGTCTGTTGGTACTTTTTCGGATGTGGTTACGGACTATGTTGAGTTTGCAGAGCTTATTGCTGGGCAGGTTGTTGTGCTTGATGAAGTTGCAGACAACTACTTGCAAGAAAACCAGTTGAACAAGGATGTGGTCATTAGCAACAAATACCATAAGCACATTGAAGTTGATCAGATATACATAGATAAAGAGACATTGAAGATTGTTTTGGGCCACTATGCGATCGACAATAACTTCCAATATAGTGTGCAAAAGTCTTGTAAAAAAGATTATCTTGTTTCTTGTGTTGACAAAAGTTGCAAGTGGATGTTACGAGCATCAAAGAAAGGGAAAACAAGTAGTTTCGTTATCAGAAAGTTTCATGATATTCATACATGTGATCTGGGGATCAGATTTAAAGATCAGCGACAAGCAAGCGCATCGCTCATTGCAGATATGATTAAAAGTAAGTTTTCAAATATTAAAACAAAGTACACGGTTGCTGATATCGTGAGAGACATGAAGAAAGATCACAAAGTACAAGTCAACTATGGAAAAGCTTGGAGATCTAAAGAAAAAGCTTTGGAACTGATGAGAGGAAATGCAACCGAATCGTATTATGAACTTTTCTCTTATCTATACATGTTGCATAGGTCAAATCCAGGATCAGCGGTTATAACAAAACAAGATGAAGATGGATGTTTCAGGTACGTTTTCGTGGCATTGTATGCTTCGATGAAAGGCTGGATAAATTGCATACCCACTGTCATTGTTGATGGCACGTTCTTGAAATCGGCACATGGAGGTACATTATTGGTTGCAGCAACTCAAGATGCAGGGGGTAGAATTTTTCCATTGGCATTTTCCGTAGTAGACTCAGAAAATGATATGTCATGGGAATGGTTCTTTGACAAGTTCAAGCAAGCTTATAGTGTACGGGAAAACATGACAATAATCTCTGATCGTCATGAAAGCATCATAAAGGCAGCGAGTAAAGTATACCCGGAAGTACCACATGGATTTTGTATTTATCATCTCTTGAACAACCTGAAAAGTAGCTTCAAGAGGAGCTCAAACAAGATAAAGGTTGATTTCTTTAATGCTGCCAATGCATACACTGTAAAGAAATTTGAGTATCACATGAACCAACTTGCAAAGATTGACAGCAGGATTCAACCATTTTTAGAGCAAGTTGTATATGACAAGTGGGCAAGGGTTTACTCAATGAATAATAGATACTCGAACTTGACATCTAACATTGCAGAATCTCTGAATGCTGTAATCACAGAGATAAGAGAGTTACCGATATGTACAATGTTAGAGTCTTTGCGTGCTTTGGTACAAAAGTGGAGCTGGACAAACAGGCAAATTGCAAATGACACCTCAACAAAATTGACAACCAAGTATGAGCTGATGCTAAAGAAAAATTACTTGTACTCGACAAATATGACGGTATTATCTAACTACTTTAATATTGTAGCTCTACCTAGTTCTATCAGTTGCAACCATGGTTGCAGAAGTTGCAAACATGGTTGCAAACATGGTAGCAAAAGTTGCAACCATGGTTGCAAAAGTTGCAAACAAGGTTGCAACCATGGTTGCAGAAGTTGCAAACATGTTTGCAACCATGGTTGCAACCTTTACAACCTCTGTCATTCTAATGAAACCAAAAATTAAATTCTTGTTTAAAATAATGTTAAATCAACAGGTGAATCCATCAAATGACTCGATATTCAAAGTTTGTAATGTGGACAAGAAAGCTATAGTTAATTTGGCTTCCAGAAGTTGTACATGCAACAGGTGAATCCCGATAGTTTTTCAAAGAAATTTAATAAATACATGCTCTTCGTTTATCTTTATATGATATATATTCTGTTGTAAAACAGGTTTCAGATGGATCAACTTCTTTGTGCCCATGCACTTGCTGTTATGCATAAAGTAAATCATGATCCTTATGATTATTGTTCATCATATTACACAAAAGAATTAATGATTGCTGCTTATAAAGAATTAGTATATCCGGTTGGCAAGAAAGATACATGGGAAATACCAGATGACATCAAAGCGAGGACAATGTACCCCCCGAAAGGCAGAATCAGAGTAGGAAGACCAAAAAAGAGAAGGCGCAAAGCTGCGTGGGAGACAACTATACCAGTTGAACAATTAAAATGCGGGAGATGCGGTCAATGTGGACATAATAGAAGAACTTGTAGAAGTCCGCCATTGAAAAAAACAAATTAGTTATTTACATATTACGTTGGAAATACTATTGCAAATATTGTTGCAAATGCTGAATTACAAAGTTGATTAAGTTTAAATTAGTAATGGAACAGATATGACATGTGTTTCTAAAGTTCCAATTTTTTTTTGTTTATTTTGAGTAGAATTGCAGCCTTGTTGCAAACATGTTGCAACCTTTTTGCAACATTTGCAACCAAGTTTGCAACCTTTGCAACCAAGTTTGCAACTTTTACAACCTTGTTTGTAAAAGTTGCAAACTTGGTTGCAAAGGTTGCAAACAAGGTTGCAAATGTTGCAACTGATCGATGTAGTTAAGTTGAATCTAGTACATATAATAGAATCCAGAAATAGTGCTTCATAAACACATAAACAGAACTTAAAATGTGAACAATCACAACTACACTCTTTAAAAAACAGTTTATAAATTTCCAATTTTTTTTTGTTTATTTTGAGTAGAATTGTAACCTTGTTGCAACCTTGTTTGCAAAATGCAACCAAGTTTGCAAAATTTGCAACCTAGTTTGTAAAAGATTGCAAAAGTTGCAAACTTGGTTGCAAAGGTTGCAAACAAGGTTGCAAATGTTGCAACTGGTCGATATAGTATACTCTTACTATTAATATGGGTGCCCCTGCGGGGCCTATTACACATAATCTCAAATTTTATTTACATTACCAGTTGAGGACATAAATTATTGAACCATTACCAAACATTAACAATTTCATAAAATATATAAACAACGAACCATTACCAAACATAGTAGAAAAACAAAGTTTCTATTAAATTTGAACCAATAATTATTAAATTCATCGAACCAAAAGAAATACATAGTTATATCAGCAACATTATTTTACTACAACTTAATGTCATAAAATAAAAGTCGCGACTCATTTCTTCACATCTCCAGCCTTTCTCTTTCTCTCATATGGCTTTGTTGTTGGAGCCTTTGACGTTGGAGCCTTTGTTGTTTGAGCCTTTCTTGTTCGAGCCTATGGTGATGGAGCTTTTGTTGTTGAAGCCTTTGCAATGTTCTCCGAATCACTCTCATAGCCGTATATTTGCTTTGACATTCCGTAGCAATAAAACAACAAGGCAAGCCTACTTCTGTGAGCACCAAGATCTAGTTCACCTTTCGGAAAATCTGGCTTAGTAGCATAATACTCGGCATATGACAACATGTATATCCCGCTGTCACTGTATCAAGAAAAGGAAAACAATCAAATCATATAATATAATATAACTAAGTATACATTATTTAAGCTACACAAACTTGAATAGTTTTGGAACTTACTTAGGTGATGAATTAAATTCTAAATGATGCAAAATGACATCAAAATAGTCAATACCTGCCTTTCTAGAATACGCATAGCTTGAGAAATTTATATCTTTCCGATCGTAAAAACCAGTTGCCGTGAGATAAGCGGGCAACAACTGGACGAATGGACTGGCTGCCTTTATGAGAATATCACGCACACCATCATATTGAAATGTATTGTAGACATGGAATTCCCTATCTATAAAGTTTAATCTCCCAATAATCCAGTGTTCTTGCTCAGCAAGGCAAATAGGAAATAAAACATCATCACTTAAAGCCCAAGGAGTATTGCAACCGATGATCTCACCCTTGACAATTCCCACAATATCTTGATCAATTATAATTTTACCAGATTTCGGATCATAAGTTTCAAACTGAGCAACAAGTCTACTCTGAAATGTGGAATCGACAGAAGTAATTTTGAGAGGAGATGTTGAGTTGGACTTCACCTTTTTCCTCAAATGGTAAAAAAATACATCAACATGCTGCACAAAGATTTTTGGACATATCAATTAACAAGAAATCAAAAAACAAACCATGCAACCTAAAACTAAACAAAAAGTAAAACTTACGGAGTTGGTGATATTTGTGCTACCATACTCCAAAGTATGAAACCACATCTTTTCGGATATCGAATGAACCCCTAAATCTAGAGGCGGGCTGATCACATTGTTTTTCCTCGAATAGAATGAGGTCAGCCTGGAAGAATTAATATATGCATGACATGTGTTAGCCATGTGTGAGCCTTTACAAATGTATAATTATAATATGCAACCTTGTTTGCAACCTTTGCAACCATGTTTGCAGAAGTTGCAACCATGGTTGCAACATTTGTGCACATGGTTGCAAAGGTTGCAAATATGGTTGCAAACAAGGTTGCAAATATGGTTGAAAAGGTTGCAACTGTTAGAAATAGACAACTAAGGTGAGTGCCCCTGCGGGGCCGGTACTAATAACAAAAACAAGAGAAAATATGAATCAATATCTATCTATCTATCTATATATATATGTGTGTGTTTGAAGCCATACTTTTTCTTCGTAATCATTCCAGTATCCAGCCAAGTTGTGAAACCTTTCATGGCATCTAAACTTGGCAACTGTCCGATATTGTCATCCAACGCAGAAACCCCTTTCAAATTCTTCAAAACTTCATTACTTTTGCTTGAGCTCGAACCAAAATCTTGCAAAAATGGTGACTGTAAATACAGCAGAACCTCGATAAATGAATACCTTTGGGACCAAAAAAAAATATTCATTTGGCGAGATTATTTATTTATCGATTAATGAATATAATATTTATTTATCGATAAATGAATAATAATTCATTTAGATGATATTTTTAGACTTTTTGTTTTGTAATTATATCATTTTGAATATATTAATTTTAAATATACCTAGAACTCACGTTAGTTATAACTTTTATGCAAACTTGAAATGGTACTAAATGATGAGGCAACTGATCCCGAACTATCACTATACCACAAATGTCCTCAAGAAAAAGCTTTTCAAGCTATTGTCACTATACAAAATTACCTCTATTGTCACTATACAAAATTACCTGATGCAACATGATCAAAATATTCCAGAAGTGGTGCATGCTTTACACAAAATCAAGGATCAGATGCATTGGGGAGGAAAGAAACAATCAACTTTGGAGGCATTTTTTGAAAAATATGATTTATTAATGTGTGAAAATTAGTAATTGGATGAAATGTATTCATGATATATTATATAAATAAAAATATATAATTGGAAATATAGTGCTTATTCATTTATATTTACATAGGGCCTATAAAGACTTTATTTGTATTTATTCATTAATGCATTAAGCGAAATTATTCGTTAAGCCCATTGGACCACGTTGGGACCGAAGAAATTTATTCATTAGACGAGGTTATTCATTTATCGAACATTCATTTATCGAGGTTCTACTGTATGAAGGAGTAGCTTTATCCAAGTTAGGCACACCAGAATCAGATTCAGGTGGAATAACAAGACTATCAACGGGTTTAGCAGAAGCTCCCTATAATAAAGTAAATAACTACAAGTTATTTGAAAATTAGGAAAATGAAAGATAAAATCATAGTAATGAAAAGCATGCATATCACAAGAAGTATGTAATGAAATTAAAGAAAGCATATCACAAGAAATATCTAGTAAGATTTACCATTATTGAATTTTTTTCCTTAGTTGCACGAATCGCAGCCTGATCTAACTCATACAGTTGTGTTGCAGATATTTGATCAAAGAAAGAGACATCCGATTCAAGTTCAACAGTTTTTGGAACCCCTACTGAAACGTTTATATCATCTACTGATACCTTTGCAGTCTCTGTTGCAACATCTGCAACATGATCAACACTTGCTGCACGAGTAGTTGCACAATCAGGAATACTATCATCATTAAAAATGACATTCACATTATGGACATCATCATCGTCATGATCATCATTTATCATCGTAGCCATCTTCACTGTCCTATCGAGATCAATATCAATCGAACTATTTTCGGACATTGATGTATCCTCACTATCCTCAACTGCAAGCTTTGGCACATCAGTTCCATCCTCTACAACCTCCTGCCCACCCTCTTCAACTTGATTCTCGACCTCGTTGAAAACATCATTCCCATCATCATTGTCGTCCGATACATTCTCAAATGCATCCTCAAAATTCCCACCCTCATCATCTACATTCCCATCCTCATGTGCAATTTCTACATCATTATAAGCAACATTTTGGTTGCTTTATGGCCAACTACCCCAATCACCAACATTGGCCGCAGCTTGATTCAAATGCGACAAAGTGTCCAAAGTGCTTCCATTCTGAAGTCAAAGATGATTAAAAGTAATAAGCAAGTAGAACGGAAATAATCACATATGATTAGAACTAAACTCAACTTAAATTTGTAACTAATGCAAATCACATAAATGATGTAAGGGTCGAATGGTTGCAAAAGTTTGCAAACAAGGTTGCAACATTTGCAAACAAGGTTGCAAATGTTGCAACTGATAGAAATTAGGTGACTCTGACTAATAAGATGGCTGCCCCTGCGGGGCCTAATCCATACAAATTAAAACAAATAAAATAGATAAAAAAGCCTTCAAAATCAAAGTCTATTGACTATAATATATGTAATCATCCGATACACGTACTTGTTTATCGACAATGGCACGCAACTTAGAGAACTCCAAATCAAAGTGCGACCGCATCTCAGATATGCTCTTCTTTAAACCATCTACTTCGGAAGTCAACAAGGTAATCTTATTTTCCATTTCCAGCTGTGACATAAGAGATTGAGGTCGATCAGAAGATGTAGAAGCACCCATAAATGATGGGGGAGGATGACCAACAATAGCAGCATCACGATCAACAACATCTTCTAACTGTAGTTCTTCAATCTCCTTTTCAGTTGGAGATACATTCCTTAATTGCAACTACAAAAACAACATGTTTGTCAATTAAAATGATATATACATATAAATGAAGCATGAATAGGTAAGGTACGCAATGAAATATACCTCTGATGCAGTCAATGACAACGTCTGATACACTTCTCCGAACTTGCAAGCATAATCACTAGGCCATTTCAGCATACGGGGGATACAACCAGCAACATTCAGATTACAGTATCTCCCATTCAGGTACGGACAGCACTCATAAAACCATAGTTGAAACGCATACGGGAAACCAACAAGCCTATAGTAATTGTCCTTGTTTGTTGTTCTCGCGGCATATTTCAATGATTCCAAAGTGTATGTAAACACTTCCTTACCCCAAGGAAACTTGTCAAAATCCCCACTATCTACAATGTCCAGATCACCTTTAGAGACAGGACAATCATAAGTCGAGCTAAGTAGGAAATTTTGCAGGAGGTACAGGTTTGCAAACTTCACCGCATCCTCATCTGTTCTCCACCCTCGAGAGTCGAACACCTTCTTCACACTGCTCCTATATACACGTCTAATGTCTGAAAAATATGTAGCCTTGAAGCTGTTATCAGGCCTAGCATAACGCGTCTTGTCGACCGAACCAAAACACCTAAGACCGGTGACAAGGGCAAACTCTTTTATCCCAAAAGACATCTTCACTCCAGCAACACCAATACAAATCTCATGACTGTTCGGTTGATTTATTTGTCTAAGCAGAAGGTTGTGGATGAGTTGGTGTTGTATCTTGAATGATGGTAGTCGCGTAAAATTTCCAAAGCACCCAGCAGCAAAGAGAGCAACCTGCTCCGATGATAATGTTTCCCATATAGCCGTAATAAGTTCATACCTATTGTTGATACTTATCTTGGCTGGCTTATGATCTTTAACAGGAATAATATAATCCATCCCCTGCATTATTATGCAATACATGTGTGATTCATATGTGAGCCTTTACAAATGTATAATTATAAGCTGCAATCATGTTTACAACATTTGCAACCTTGTTTGCAACCTTTGCAACCATGGTTGCAAAGGTTGCAAATATGGTTGCACCTTACAGAAATAGATATTTAAGGCAAGTACCCCTGCGGGGCCTGTACTGATATCACAAACAATGATACATGAGAGTCAGAAAATACCTCATTAACAGGAATAGGATTGTCATGGATGGCTAACTTGGGCCTCTTATATTTTACTGTTGCCTTGGATTTTGTATTTTTCTTTTGTTTTGAAGGCACTATAGCTTTTGACGTTGAACCCGGGGAAGCCTCATCGACAGAAACCGGATCATCTTGGATGGATGCCCTAGCCCTCTTAGTTGTCAAAGGTGCTTTGGATTTCTTAGTTATCTTTCGTGTTGGCGGCATATCTGATTTCAATGTTGAACTCGAGGGAGACGAGAACCTTATGCGAACCATGTTTCAACCTATCAAAAAACATATACAGTAACTAACTGTTAATATAAAAATAAACAAAACATAATTGTAAGATGTCTGCCCCTGCGGGGCCTCGTCTACGTAGTATAAAACTGATGGAAGATCACTGAATGAGTCAAAAAATTCACTTCATTCGACTAATGGCTTATTAAAACATATAAACAAGAGGAATAATTTAAGAAACTGATCTCAATTACCATAAACAGATGCAAAAACTAACAAACTGATCTCAATTAACCAAAACATATGCAAAAACTAATCTCAATTCAACCTACAACCACATAACAACTCAGCACACTCCACCAGTTCCCCAATACAACAGCAATTACATAAACTATCCCTCATCCACAATACATGCACAGATCCACAACAATTCCAACACAAAATGACTGAAATTAGCAATCTACAGTACTAATCACACTATATTAGGGCTGTAATCACACATGAAGTTAACAAAACAAGTACACAATGCAATTACCAACTAATTTAATTACTTCAATCAGAAATAAACAAGTTTTTCACTTCTATACACATAACAAGCCTTGAATAGTCACAAAATCACTCTGACACTCCAAACAGTAAACCGTGTGTGTGTGAGATAGAGATCGAGAGAGAGAGAGAGATAGAGAGAGAGAGAGAGAGAGAGTACAGAATGATGGAGCTCATCGGATAACTTTTGAGGTCGCCGGAGAAGTTGAGGAGAAGCTTCGACTTAAAGTGTGAATGATGGAGCTCACCGGATAACTTTCGAGCTCGCCGGGATGAGAAATCAGATGAGATTGTGAGTAGAGATGAGAGCGTGAATGGAGATGAGATGAGTAACGGTTATAAAGGTCGTATAATTGTAAAAAGATAAAGTTTGCATTGCTTTCAACCGTATATTTAAAAAACAGAAAGTGTAGATTTGAAAGCACATTTTACTAGCAGTAAAAATGTAAAAGAAAGTAGAAAATATATATATTTATGTAAATATCCCAAATATAAATGGGTAAAAAGTTTCTACTTTATATGGTAGAAAAATTCTCTACCTATGCGGTTTAAAAATCATGTATTTATCATTTTTTGTAATTCTAATCATACATATGAAAATTTTATGTAAAAATAAGTAAAGTTTGAACAATTTAATATTCATAATTTTTTAATAATTAGGTTTATATACTCTTTTCAAAAAAAATATAAAAAATAATTAGATTTATATATCTTACAAATAAGAATCAGAACCTACGTTTTATTATATTATTTATCATTTTATTTATCTCATCGCTTAAAAGTTTTATTATATTATTTCTAGATTACTAACCTACGTTTCGTGGTACCCTTATAATTTTTTTATAAAATTTTGAAAAATATTTGATTTATTTTTTGTAACTTAAATTTTTTTAATATAATACTATATAAATAATAGGAATAGTCTTAGATCCCGTTTGACTAAGATTAAAATTATTACTTATGATTTAAAGTTGGTTAAAATGATAAGTGAAAATTAAAAATGTTAAAATAACAATAAATTTGATAAATAATTAATTTGAATGATGTTATTAACTTTTATCAAATAAAATCATCAAAATAAAATAAGTTGTTCAAAAAAGTATCTCGTACCAAATTCTGTCTTTAAGTTGTTTTTTTAACTTTAAATCATTTTCTAATTTATTATACAAATGAACATTTTTCAACTTAAAGTCAAAAATCACTTTAAACTCGGATTTGCTTTAAGCCCGAGCCAAACTGTCTCTTACTTTGTATTTCGTAAATTGATCGAATATATCTCAATAGATAATATAAAATATTTAAATATATTTTCATTGATATTGTTTTCGTTACTATTAAGATACTACACAAAAATTTAATACCGTATCAACTCGATTAAACGAAACTTGGTTGAAAACTACCTATGCTTGAAACGTATTATTAATATTAAATGAAGTAAACAATAATTTTCATATTGGTAACCCACCGAAGTTCTTAATAAAATAAAAAATGACGATAGTTTAATATTTTTCTTATCTTAATATTATCTTTGGTATTAATATACTTATCACCATTATTTATATTCCACAAAATTTATATACCAACTTATATTTTAAAAGTTAAAAAATATATAAATAAAAATCATGACATCAATATAAAGTTTAGTCCTGAGCAAAATTATTTAAAGTAAAATGACCATTAAGTCCCTCAAAACCTATGTTCCTCAACAGTCAACACGGAATATTTTAAGTCTTTTCATCAGTTCTTTTTTACAATTATAAGCATAGTTTTATATATTTACTTTCATCAACTGGAATCAAGAATGAAGTTTGAAACATGAAAAAATGTGTGTTTTAAACTGATGATTGTATTTGTATCCATTTGAGAAACGATTAAGGGGATGGCTATGTGGTTATTAAAATGTTTCAGTGAATGGAATCTTCATCACTAGGCAAAATTCTAAAATGATGAGGGAATAGATCGAATGAGCATCCGTTGTTTAATAATATGACATACGAATACGATACAATCAAGAACAGTTTTATGATATGCAACGTTTTGTATGGTCTACAATGCTCTTGATTTATACAGTATTTTTCATGGTGGCTCTGTTCAATCTATTGTGCCAACTTATGCAGATCACTGTGTTAAGTACGTTCTGCGAATATCGAGCTATGCAAAAAGCTGAGCACGTAATTAAGTTCTCCATAACTGTTAGCCATTTTTGATTTTTTGATAAACTGATTTTCGGAGATTTCGCCTGTTGCAACCCCTATCCACTACAAGAAAAAGGGGCATTTACGACGGTTTTTTTGAACTGAAACCGTCGTAAATGGGGTCAATTACGACGGAATATTTCCGCCGTTTTTGCTCGAGTAGTAAGTTCAGATTTCCGTCACAAATTATCATTTTCTTCGCAAATTTAGTTTTTCGTCGTAAGTTTGCCGTCGTAAATGGGGTCAATTACGACGGAATATTTTCGTCGTTTTTGCTCGAGTAGGAAGTTCAAATTTCCGTCACAAATTCAAGTTTTCGTCACAAATTCAGTTTTCATCGTAAGTTATAATTTTCGTCGCAAATTCAAATTTTCGTCGTAAATTTGAGCAAGGGTCCCACAAGCTGCAATAAATTATTAAATCAACTTACTACGGAAAATTCCGTCGTAAGTTCAATCAGGGGCCCATTTTCATTTAAAAATAAAAGGAAACAAAATCATTTTTCAACAATAATTTACGACGGATTTTCCGTCGTAAGTTAGTCGTATTTTCTGAACTTACGACGGAATGTGAATGATGAACATTCGTCGTAAACTCTGTCCAGAAAAATTTCTAGCCAAATTCCGGCTACTTCTTAAGATTCCGGTGACTCGAAAATTTGCCCAGAAAAATCCTAATAAATTTTATGCAGTACTTAACACCCTTATGTACACATACACTAACCTAAAATTTACAAAGAAAATTCCGGCCAACAATCCGAAATCCGGTGAACCAAAACCATATTTAATAAATCTAAAAAAAACATACAATCATCTACACATCATAACTTAAACATTCGTCAATATACAATCTCGAAAATAATTGGTTCTAACAAAATCCGGTCATCGGAAAAAATTTCGACGAACACCAACCACTTCAAAAAACCTGGAATCGTCCCCAAACTCGCCCATCAACAATATTATAAGCTCATAATCATCAAACACACCTTGAATCGTCAAAATCGAATTAAAATCAAAATATTACACACACAAAAATTGTGTCGGAATTGGTTAATATAAATATCAAAATGAAGATTTTGATTTTAGGAGCACAAATATATATGCATAAATCGCAGGTGATAAATAGAAGTGAAGTTATGAATTTTTGAAGATTAATAATATATATGTATATATGTGTGTACAGTGCGGGGGGAAGGGGAAAGAGGGAGGAGGGAGCAGGGAGTGGGGAGGGGGAGGAAGGGGGGAGGGTTATGATTTAATATGGGGAGGGTTATGATTTAATATGGGGTTATTATTTAATGTGGGGGTTTGATTTTGTGGTAAAAAAATGTGGGGGTTTGATTTAATATACACCGTTGGATGTGTGTTTCTTGGTTTCAATCCAACGGTGGAAAGGGTGTGATCCGCGTGAATTGTTTGTAACCAATGGGAATCGTTTGTTTTTTATCACTGAACTTACGACGGAAAACAAAATCCGTCGTAAGTTTATTATTTTATTAATTTTTTTTAAAATTTATCGTGGTCTGTATTGGTGTGCATGTGAATTGTTTGTTTTTTATCACTGAACTTACGACGGAAAACAAAATCCGTCGTAAGTTTATTATTTTATTAATCCGTCGTAATATACACCGTTGGATGTGTGTTTCTTGGTTTCAATCCAACGGTGGAAAGGGTGTGATCCGCTTGAATTGTTTGTAACCAATGGGAATCGTTTGTTTTTTATCACTGAACTTACGACGGAAAACAAAATCCGTCGTAAGTTTATTATTTTATTATTTTTTTTTAAAATCCGTCGTGGTCTGTATTGGTGTACATGTGCATCATTTTTTGTGTGCATGTGGTCTGTATTGTTTATTATATTTACCAGCCTACATTATATATTATTATTATTAATTAATATATTAAATATTTGATTTAATATAAAATTTTAATTTATTACAATAAATTTTATTTTTAATTTTATATTTACATATGTTCCATACTTAATTTCATGAAATAAATAAATATAAATACTTTAACATTATTTTTAAATTTATTATTAAATATCTTACCAATATTTTTAATAATTATTTTTAAAATTTTATTTAGTGTAGCCTAATATCGTTGAAGAAAGAATTGTACCAAGAAAATAAAAATTTAGATGCATTTTAATTTATTTTTTTATTTTTGGAAGGTATTAACAAACCATACGAATGTCAATATATATCTAATTTAGTTATATTCCCAAAATTTTAAAAATAAAAAATTAATTAAATAGTAAAATTAGTAGTCAACTATTGATTTGACTAGTACTACTAACTAATTAGTGCAATTAGGTTAACATTCATTGAAAAAATAATGAGTATAATTAATTGGGTTTGTGTGTGAATTTTAAATTAAATTTTGGTCTTTTTTACTTTTGTTTAATTTTTAAAAAAATAAAAAATTAATTTGGTTGGAGATCTTAGTAGAACACTACTATATTGTCTAAAACTCGTAACTAGTGTTTTGTCACAGATTATTGTTTCTATTTTTAAAAAAACATTAATCGACGATCCAACCGTACGGATGTCAATATATATCTAAAATAATGATATTCCCAAATTTTTAAAAAATAAAAAATTAATTTGGTTGGAAATCTTAGTAGAACACTACTATATTGTCTAGAACTCGTAACTAGTGCTTTGTCACAGATTATTGTTTCTATTTTTTAAAAAACATTTATCGACGATCCAACCGTACGGATGTCAATATATATCTAAAATAATGATATTCCCAAATTTTTAAAAAATAAAAAATTAATTTGGTTGGAAATCTTAGTAGAACACTACTATATTGTCTAGAACTCGTAACTAGTGCTTTGTCACAGATTATTGTTTCTATTTTTTAAAAAACATTTATCGACGATCCAACCGTACGGATGTCAATATATATCTAAAATAATGATATTCCCAAATTTTTAAAAAATAAAAAATTAATTCGGTTGGAGATCGTAGTAGATCACTACTATATTGACTAGTACTGGTAACTAGTGCTCTGTCCCATATTATTGATTCTATTTTTTAAAATATATTTCTCGACAATCCAATCATACGGATGTCAAGACATGTCTAATTTAATGATATTCCTAAATTTTCAAAAAAAAAAAGAATTAATTTGGTTAGAGATCTTAGTAGATCAATACTATGTTGACTAGTACTCGTAACTAGTGCTCTATCACATATTATTGTTTCTATTTTTTTAAATATATTTATCGACGATCCAATCGCACGGATGTCAATATATATCTAATTTAATGATATTCCCAAATTTTCAAAAAATAAAAAATTAATTTAATTGGACTAATAAAAGATTTTAAAAAATTAAATGCTAACTTACGACGGAATTCCGTCGTAAGTTATTTGCCGCTTTTTTTTGATGAAAAATTTGAATTGACCGCCTATTTTTCCGATGAAAAGTTGAATTTGCCGCCTGCCAACTTACGACGAATTCCGTCATAAGTTCATTGCTAAACAAATTTACGACGAATTTGTCGTCGTAAGTTCACTACTATCAAAAGTAATTCATTTTACAATTAAATTAAATTACAATAAATGAATTTACGACGGATAATTCGTCGTAAGTTGGCTGCAAAAACGACATCGTTCCGTCATCATTAAAAACAATTCATTATGCATTTAAATTTAATTGAAAAAAAAAAAATTACGACGTAAATTCCGTCGTAAGTTTGCTACCAACACCGAACTTACGACGAATTTTCGTTCCGTCGTAATAACTTACGACGGTTTTTTGTTTCCGTCATAAGTTGGGCGCGAAAACGAATAACTTACGACGGTTTTGTTGTTTCCGTCGTAAATTGGGCGCGAAAAAAAAACCGTCGTACGTTTGCCGTCGTAAATGGCCAGATTTCTTGTAGTGATCGTAGCTAGCTGCGGAGTGGTCATTACCATGCAATATCTCTGCTAGGTTCTGACCACAGTACGTGTTAGAAACTTTCAAATTCTTTATCTTTAAAAGCAGACTCAGGGGAGGAATTAAGTTACAAACGCAACGACTAGCTGCTGCAGGGATTAGATTGGAAATAACCCTCTTTAACATAATTATTGTAATTAAAGAAGCATATTTTTATATATATATAGTAGGCACACTGGTACGCTTACGCATATCTATTCAACTTAAATTATAGAAATTCTTTGTTTAATAAAATCATAAAAGTATGTTCATGGTAAGGAATGAAGATCCGTGCACATATGCCTCATGAAAATATTTGACTTCACTGCATCATTTAATCAGACGTACGGATTCTTCATCATTGGAATTATGGGTTGCATGGTATGTCTTTACTATTGAAAGCGAGAATCTTTAAAACTAACATAAGAATTTATATAAAAAATTCACATATGCATATGCACACACCAATATAACAGAGCCCAGTTATCGTCACATGCTTCTGTTACAGAATGTTCAAATGTACTAATTTGCATACCTATATGTGGTGAGAGTGGTGACCGTATTTAAATTTCGTCAAACTAGGCAGGTCATTACTTAAATGGCTTAACACATCCTGATTGCATGGAAGCTTTTGTAAAGACAGTCTTTATTGATGCTACTATGCTAGGAGCACAGATCAGTGTTCAACTGAACGCAAATGTAGTGATATTATTGAACGATGGACCTGAGCCGAGAAGTTTGTATTTGCTTATTTTTTCTTATATCATGGCAAAATAGATGTACTACATGAAGTCTGAGGGCCCAAACTGAAACCGAGTGCCATTCTTTAAATACTCGTCCTGCCATGGAATTTTGCTATCTTCCTTGCTTTGTACCCTCCCGTTCGAGGAACAGATCAGTTAGTTGATTGGGGTTAAATTGTTGCCGCAATGGCGTCTTAACCCCCTCCAGGATAGCCAATTTGCGTCCGAAGTCTGTGAAAGGTGCACGGGTTTCATAATTCTGCTCGCGTCTTGTAAAAGTGCATGGACTGACCATCTGCGGGTCTTTCACCTCTTTGTTAGGACAGCTCTTTTTGTGTAGGCAGGGGTATGGAACAACCTCCAAGAAAAAGGGTCGGCTGAGGATTGTTGTTACTGCGGCTGTTCTTGATCGAGCAGCGGAGGCTGGCTAAGCAGCGCAGCAACGCAAAGCGTGCACGGAGTAAGCACCTCCAGTGTTCCTTGCTTTGAATTCGCAATTTTGACAAGTTTTTCCTAATATGATTTTATAATTTAATGTAGAGTTTGTAGATTTATCTGCATGGTTGAGCCATTCAAAACTTTCAGTTTCACGCAACAATGCAAGATATTTAAACCCGTCATTCGAACATTACAAGCAATTATATATAATATTCCTATAAGTTGTGATGCCACATGTTGGCCCTCTTGCGGGCAACCAGCACGGTATCATTGGATCAAGTATTAAACATGTACTCTACTTCTTTTACAGGTGGATTATTGCAATCTTATTTATGAACGACTTTGATGAAGTGGATGACCGGTGACTACAGAATATTTTAGGAGCTAAAAGCCGCGACTCCTTGAGCAAACTCTCAATGTGACATGAGTGAAGAGATAGAAACAAATCTAGGGTTTTTATATGTGATATCAGTGTAGTTTTAAAGGTTACATTTATAGTTAATGCAAATTAGGTCAAATAGATTAGAGTAAATTCATATTTTATATTGAATTTCAAAAATGTGGTTAAAACTTCAAGTTTGCAAACTAATGGCCAATTTAATTTAGTTTCCGCATTTTATAAGAATGGCTCCCGCTAACTTTTTTTTTTTAAAGGGATGGCTAGATTTTATTTCCACTTTTTAAAAATATGGATCATTTTCACGTTCACAATTAGCAGGAGCCATTCTTTTTTAAAAAACTGAAATAAATCTGATATTTTTTTTTGGTATTCACCAAAAATACTAGATTTAAAGCTTCTATTTGCAAAAATATCATCTTCTTTAATTCATTGCAATTTTACCAATCTAAGTTTCAAAATTGCAAAAATACTAGGTCCCCTTTCCCTCCCTGTCACCTTTCCCTCCCCCCCTTTCCCTCTCATTCCACGTCACCTCATCCATTTCCACCGCCTTTTTTTTTTTAAAGGTGGGGTGATATTTTGGTTGTAACTAAATGCAACCACATTCAACCACATCGACTTCAACAGATTTCAACACTTTTTTTTGTGGGGTGATATTTTGGTTGCAACTAAATGCAACCACATTCAACCACATCGACTTCAACACTTTTTTTTTTTAATGTGGGGTGATATTTTGGTTGCAACTAAATGCAACCACATCGACTTCAACACTTTTTTTTAAGGTGGGGTGATATTTTGGTTGCAACCACATTCAACCAAATGCAACCACATTCAACTTTTTTTTTTAATGTAGGGTGATTTTGGTGGATTTGGGTTGCAAGGCCTCGCCAGGGGCAATATAAAACCAAATGCAACCACATTCAACCAAATGCAACCACATTCAACTTTTTTTTTAAAAAGTGGGGTGATTTTGGTGGATTTTGGTTGCAAGGCCCCGCCAGGGGCAATATACAACCACATTCAACAAAATGCAACCACATTCAACTTTTTTTTAAAGGTGGGGTGATTTTGGTGGATTTGAGTTGCAAGGCCCCACCAGGGGCAATATACAACCAAATCCAACCACATTCAACTTTTTTTTAAGGTGGGGTGATTTTGGTGGATTTGGGTTGCAAGGTCCCGCCAGGGGCAATATTCAACTAAATGCAACCACATTCAACTTTTTTTTTTTGAAAAATGGTGGGGTAATATATATACTAGGATGTCTTGCCCGCTAACGCACAGGATAAATTGATAATTTTGTTTATATAAAAAAATTGAATGAAAATGTTAAAGAATGTTTTTATATTGTTTTTTTTGTAATAAAGTTGATATTAACTTTTTATACTTTTTCTTGAAATTATATTGTAACGTTTTGCCGATCCTTTGGTTCAGAAATTGCACTTAATTTCTGTAACTTGAAATGATTTACTTTGAAATACATCATTAGTTGATGATGTGGGAACATGAGGAACGACGTGATCATAATCAACATTATGTTACACCATACTATACTCCTTTTCAAATACAAATTACAAAGATCATACAATTGATCATACAATAATAATGTAACAAATTAAGTCTACTTGGTTGTAGAAAAATACCAAGGTGCTTAAAACAACACAACTCTAAATCAGGTGTGATTGGGGAGGAGGAAGTGTAACTTTCTCTTGGTTCAAAACTTTCTTTCTTCACACCAAGATCATAATTAATTGTATCTAAACATTAAAACTATATAACCAAACATTGAGGTGTAAAATCAATCTAAAATTTCCACATTAACTGATCGAAAAACTCACAAACGTTATAAAGTAAAGACTCTGTTCTTTGTCTATTTTCATCAGCTGCAACTGATTTTCTCCTTTTCGATTGCTCCATTTCTTCTTCAAAAAGGTAATCAGAAATTTTATAATCATATAAAAAGTTAAAAACAACTAAACACAGAATTAATAAAACAAAGAATTAACCATTTGAAATTGGATTAACGTACCTCTTCTTGATTTTCTTGATTTCAAATTCAAATTTGAAATTAGCTTTGATAAAGGGTTGATCACAATCCATAAACACGCAATTATCGGAAGAAATTGAACTCCCACACTTTTTAAAACCAACAGCTAACTTCATTCTGAGGGAAGGGGAGATAAAAAAATGACTACAGCCGGTTGAATAGAAGAAGTAGATTGTGGAAGCCTCGATAGTCCCGTATGTGGTCTGAAGGAGAGCAGCGCGTGGGAAAATTGTTAAATATTATTAAAAATGATGATATTCGATTTTTCTAAGGGATATTTACATAAATACATAAGATTTTAATAACTATTTCCAATTTTACTACCACCCAACTATCTTTTCACTTCTATAAAATCATTTTTTCAAAAATACTACCTCATTATACTTTTATGTTTTCAAAATTCCAAAAATACTACCTTCCTCAATTGCAACTTTTGCAACCTCATTTGCAACTAATTGCAACTTTTGCAACCTCATTTGCAACTTCCAGTTTTCAAATTTCTGATTTCATGTTCTGGGGTTCAGATGTCATTTTCGACCTCTTTTTTGGACTCTGATATATATATATATATATATATATATATATATATATATATATCAGAGTCCAAAAAAGAGGTCGAAAATGACATCTGACAAATGGAACTTGAAATCAGAAATTTGAAAACTGGAAGTTGCAAATGAGGTTGCAAGGCCCCGCCAAGGGCACTCATAATTGGTGACTTTGGGTTGCAAGGCCCCGCCAGGGGCACTCATAATTGGTGGATTTCTGATTTGCAACTTTCAGTTTTCAGTTGCAAAAGTTGCAACTGAGGTTGCAAAATTGCAATTCAGGTTGCAAACCGTAGTTGCAACTGAGGTTGCAAAAGTTGCAACTGAGGAGTTGCAACCTCAGTTGCAAAAGTTGCAACTGAGGTTGCAAAAGTTGCAACTGAGGTTGCAAAAGTTGCAACTGAAAACTGAGGTTGCAAAAGTTGCAACTGAGGTTGCAAAAGTTGCAACTGAGGAGTTGCAACTGAGGTTGCAAAAGTTGCAACTGAGGTTGCAAAAGTTGCAACTGAAAACTGAGGTTGCAAAAGTTGCAACTGAGGTTGCAAAAGTTGCAACTGAGGAGTTGCAATTGAGATTGCAAAAGTTGCAACTGAGGTTGCAAAAATTGCAACTGAGGTTGCAAAAGTTGCAACTGAAAACTGAAAGTTGCAAATCAGAAATCCACCAATTATGAGTGCCCCTGGCGGGGCCTTGCAACCCAAAGTCACCAATTATGAGTGCCCTTGGCGGGGCCTTGCAACCTCATTTGCAACTTCCAGTTTTCAAATTTCTGATTTCAAGTTCCATTTGTCAGATGTCATTTTCGACCTCTTTTTTGGACTCTGATATATATATATATATATGTATATATATGTATATATATATATATCAGAGTCCAAAAAAGAGGTCGAAAATGACATCTGAACCCCAGAACATGAAATCAGAAATTTGAAAACTGGAAGTTGCAAATGAGGTTGCAAAAGTTGCAATTGAGGAAGGTAGTATTTTTGGAATTTTGAAAACAAGGTCGGTATTTTTAGAATTTTAGAAAGATGTGTAGTATATATTTAAAAATCTAATAGTTCACATGGGTAGTTTTGAAACTATCCCTTTTTCTAATGAATGGTATCTAATAAAAATTTACAAAAATTGTTTATTTGTGACGACTTCTCGGCATGGCCTTCGGCCATCCCTCGTTTCTCAAATATTTCATAATTAAGAGCATCTCCAATCGATGAAAACCCTTAGCTAAAAGTGTGTATTACATACCATAATTAAATATTTTAAAGAATATGTAAAATAATTACATCTCCAATGGTACATTCCTATTATCTAAAATTATAGATAACCCCTATATATTGGCTATATTTGTCGAATCGATAGAGACCTGTAAGAAAATTCCACATCATCTATTACCATATTTGAAAAAATATATTCTATATTTAACAACTGAAATATTTATAACATACTATTTTTAAAATATAGCCAATCATTATAGCCAACTCCATTGAAGTATAATTCCTTACGGATTCAACAAATTTTACATAATCGCTATTTTATATAATTTTAGCCAACCATTTTAGCCAATACCATTAGAGATGCTCTAATACTAACATCCTAATATAAATTTATTTTAATAAATACTTTAATTTTATATCTAAATGGCTATTTTAATATATATTCATCAATCAAATTAATATCCTGAAGTTATAAAATAGTTAAATTTAAGGCTAATACTAATAAAAAATCATAATTTTACAAATATGATTTAAAAGAAAAAACATTTATAAAATCCTTTAAATATCAGTGTTAATTTAGTACACTTGCAAGACTTAAGGGTCAAGTTTTGAAGTGGAGAGCCCTTAGTACTACGTCATACTTTAAACTCAATTATCATATGCAACTTCACATGCAAGAATTATAAACAAAGAGCAAAAAAAGTAACATTTTTGATGAAAACTATACAAATTCGGACACAAAATAATAACTGTTATTGGTCAGACAATCAAACCCTGTAACAGTGGCCACAAAGTTAGATAAAATCCTAAAGTTTGCAATTCAAGAAGGCTTATAAGAATGAGAGTACTGAAATCTATACTTTATAGAAAGAATTATCATAGAGGATAATGTATGCATATTGGATAGAGCATTACCATGGAGGAGGACGCTCCATAATAAGGGAAGGCTGTTATAATTCTTCGCATTCGCTGTGTGAAAGGTTCAATTGGAATATTTTGGTATAAAACAAATTTGTTATCATAAGTTGAAACACTAAAAAACAGTTGTGCAACTGATATTCCTTCCAACAACCTTCCAATTTCAGACTCTTTACTTGTAGTGCCAATCATTCCCACTAAAATCCAGTACAAAAATACTCATTAAATCTCAGCTACTAATCAAAACATCAAATATATCAAACACTCAAACTCAATTAACAGAATAATCATCATTATCCCAAAAAACACAATAAGAAGCCTAAAATCACTGAAAAGACTGGGCAAGAAACGGATATAAAACATACGATTTATTAGAGATTTCAAACTTCTCTCCAAAATATAATCAAATAGTTGGTCTGCAACTACATAAGTCATTGTTATATTCATCATTATAGAATCAAGAGCACAACGTTTGTACTTCAAAATGATTCATGGCTATACAACCTTACCAAGTGTAAAGTTAAAGGTTAATAGAACATAGCATGGAACACATAGACATGTTTGAATGGAATGTAAAACACATGGCATGGATCATAGTATGCTTGGCTTTGGTAGATCAACCAATTTGCTGCACGGGTGGTAAAAATATATTGAATAATGTCATGACCGATTTCACAGAATCAGTATAAAATATATCATTTATCAGAGGTTTAAACAGAGTTGAGAGGGATAATACTTTTTGATTTTAAAAGAAAGAATAGAATTCATAATGAACTTTGAAATTTGAACAAAATACAAAATACCTCATAACAAATGAAATGGAGAAGGAGTTGTATACGTGATTTAAATCCACCTACAAAATTTAATGAATGCAATTAGACATATTATTTAAAAAGGTTTAAACACTTTAATAAATTAAACACTCTTTCAGAACTATAATCAAACACTTGATATGCAATTCTTAAGTTTTCACCACTAACTAAGATTCACATATATTTCCATTATTGCAATAGTACAACATCCATCAAGATCATGTTAACGTTAATCAGTCATCAACATCATGAAATGCCTGATTTTCAGCTACAATTTTTTTGCAAGTAAATCATCAAACACCTGATTTTCAGTTACAAATCTAACAAATACAACATTTAAAATTGATTAGTTGCAATATTGATTATCATATAAACAATTAATTAACACCAAAATAAAAAAACAAATTTGAAGAACAAAGAATGAAACAATCTAAAAGTAAAAGAAATTTTGACAACTTTGGGTACATAAAAATAGGAGAGAGGAGAATGAAATTCAAAATCTAAAATAGTACCGTACTACTTGTATAGCAAAAAGAGAGAAAAAGGTGATTCATTTTTTGAATGGAAAGATGATTCACAATTTAGTAGGAGTAGCAATTTACAAACTGATTTGAAAGATACGGTGATAACATATACGGTATAAACAGTTATAATAGGTATTGTACAAAAATATATGGCAAAATACTGTAATTTATGCATATATTGGGAGGGCAGTTTGGACATTTAACGGCATAAAAGCCTTCAGGCAATATATATTAAGGTGATATATATATATCACCGATTGACGGGAAAAATCAAATTAAAAACGGAGGGGATTAGGTGGGATTGTGTGTGTGAGGGTGTATCTGATTAGTGTGTGGGTGCCCCTGGCGGGGCCATTGATTATAATACATCCAATGGTTAGGATTAGTATCTTAATTTTCTTCAAAAAAAGAGTTCTCTTTTGATCATTTGCCTATATATATATATATATATATATATATATATATATATATATATATATATATATATATATATATATATATATATATATTAGAGTTCAAAAAATAGGTCGAAAATGACAACTAACAAATGGAACTTGAAATCAGAAATTTAGTTGCATTTAGTTGAATGTGGTTGCATTAAGTTGAATATGCCCCTGCGGGGCCATGCAACCCAAAATCACTGAAAAGACTGGGCAAGAAACGGATATAAAACATACGATTTATTAGAGATTTCAAACTTCTCTCCAAAATATAATCAAATAGTTGGTCTGCAACTACATAAATAAATCTGATATTTTTTTTTTTGCAAATTTAAAAATTTGATCATTTTTTTGAAAATTGGTAAAAAATATAACCACCACTTTGTAATTTACTCAATAGATTATACAAAACATGTACATCAGTACATGTTCATATGTTGCGAGCCTTATCTTTTACACATTGGAATATATGTAATTGATACGGAGGGGCATGGTTATAAAAATCAGAAATCGGTATAAATCGGTTGAGGTACCGATTTAAGATTAATCGGGTAATCGGGGATTAATAAGATGGATTAATCGGAATATTAATCGGATATTATAATAATATTTAATATATTAGTTTAATTTACAATTAAACATATCATTTTAAATAAATTTGTAGGATTAATCGGATTTCAAAAATCGAATCGGTTAGCTACCTTACAGAGGATTAATCGGGGATTAATCGGTTAAATCGGGGATTTTTAGAACCCTGCGGAGGGGCTCCAATGCTAGTTATACCTATATTTTACGAATTTTTTAGACAAAGAAAAAAACTTATATGCCTTACAGATTTTTAAGGTAACATACTAGGTTTCCGGATTTACGTTTAGAAATTTTGTATATATGCCTTACAGATTTTTAAGGTAACATACTAGGTTTCCGGATTTACGTTTAGAAATTTTGTATTTTGCTACCAATTGCATAAACCAAAATTTCTTTTTGCAGTACTTAAAATTCGAAATTTGTCCCAGTGTAAGTTTTTCTTCTTTCAGTACTTAAATTCGGAATTTGTCCGAGAAGTAAGTTTTTGTTTTTCCAGTTCAAATAATTAAAACTTAGAGCAAGGGAAATTTAAATTGATCTCATATCCAGATAATTTTACAAAGCCAGCCATAATGTTTTAGCAGTAACCGTGAGCACGTACATAATTCAGGCACTTAAAACAGGACACTATCAAGTATCAAGTGCAAGACAAATGAGTAGTGCTAGAGACCCCAAAATAAGGTACAAAAAATTGTCACCAAATGACATGGCATGCTGATGTGGCAGTATGAGTTATTTTGATTGGTTTTGTTGATGTGAATACAAGGGGCCCATTTATTATTATAGCAAATCAGAATCTGGCATGTGTATTTGGGGAAAATTTTGGGAACCAATTTTGGTGTCCCTAGCATTATTCTTAATATTTTACGCACCATCTCATCATCCTATATATTCCTATTATATTAATGTTTGTAGCTCATCTTTCCCAAAAAATGTAAAGAATATTTACTTGTACTTAAAAAAGGGAATATTTAATTGAAAAAGATTGCTGTGCTGTGGACATGGAAACGGTCCAAAAAATAAAGAAAAATGCTAGAGGTACCAAATTGGGTACCAAAAATTGTTACCAAATGAATGTGATTGGTTATAATTATAATGGGCCCGCCAGGGCCATCCAATTAAAACATTACAATTTGCCAAATCACTCATGCCATGTCATTTGGGGACTTTTTTGGGGACTAAATTTGGGGTCCCTAGCACTACTCAAAAATAAAATACAATGCACTTGCATATATTGAGCCAGAATATGAATCTGGTTTGGATGCTTCTGCTGCGTCCATATGATTTAAAAAATAAATTTCTGCTGGTTTGCATGTTAATCACATAGAAAATTAAAGGGCTTGCAACCCACATAGAAAACTGCATGGAATGTCCATGGCTGAGTTGACACGAACAAGCCCATCAATGAGCAAACATGGAAGGCATCTTTGCAGCCGTGTGCTACTATTTCTGGGGAGAAGACCGTCTATTGGATCGGCGACTAGTACTTATTTGCCTATGAATTGGACAAGAAAATTCGTTAATTGGCCAACATGAATAAATCAGTGCTCACTTATAGCATTGGTAGCCTCTTGGTCAAGAACAAACTATACAAATCTGCCCAACAAACCAGATCAAGTCAAGTCAAGCACAAGGTGACGAACAAATACTTCCAGGAAATTAAGTAACAGAAATTTATCAACTAAAGTAAGAGGACTGTCGACAAGACTCCAACTTATTCTGTTTGACAAAAATAAATTCATTCGTGTATAAAACAGTCAAAGAGTTTCTTCACTTTAACAATTCTTATTCATAAAGATAAAAAATAGAATAGGATATATCGAGCACACAAATGCTAATGGTGTGCACCAACTACCTGTAGCCAAATCTAGCCATGTCATTTCTTTAAGCAAATCTAGCCATGTCTCGCCTCACTGTAGCCAAAGCCTCTGTGTCATTTGTTTAAGCCAATCTAGCCATGCTTCGCTTCGCCTCACTGCATCCAAAGCCCAAATATAAAGAAGGTTATAACTATTTTACCAACTAATTATAAGCTTTACAAAATCCCCACTGTAGGTTTATGTGTGTATATATCAGCATGATGAAAACAAATGAAAACGTAAACTGCATTATTATTTTGTTCAAAGGTGGGCTTGGGCTTATATAAGCCAATACATAACCTTATTTCCTAAAAACACTACAACTACAATTCAAAAATATTCAAAATTAAATCATAACTAATCCTAAACTATTATCCTAGAAATTTGGTTAACATCAACCAATTATTAAAATAAATTCAAATTTAAAAATCAAAGCAAAATTCTAACACTCCTCCTTGCTTTGATATTTTAAATTACCACTAAAATAAAAGATCTTCTTCGTGTTCGACAGTAGTAGCCTCTTTCGCCTTATCATGCTCCTGGGACTTGCAAATTCTCTCCATATGTCCAAGTTGTCCACATCTGTTACACTTCATATCAGCTCTCCACCAACACTTACTTTGAGGATGATTAGTGTTTTTGCAGTATGCGCATGTTGGATATTGTTGTAGTTGTTAACTACTCCTGCATTGTCAATGTTTGCTCTAAAAGCTCCTTCCACTCCTCCTTCATTTCTCATCATCCTCCGTTGCTCTTGTGCCTGCAGTGCATTAATTAATTCTACCAAAGATATTTTTGAAAAATCTTTGGTATTTTCCAATGTAGTAATAACTGCTTCGTATCTTTCTGGTATTGTCACAAGAATTTTTTGCACAATTCTTGATTCCGGAAATTATGTACCAAGAAGTCTTACTTTATAAGCAATACCAAGAAGTCTCTCGGAGTAGTCCTTGATCATTTCACCATCTTTCATTTTCTGTAGCTCGAATTCCCTAATTAAATTAAGGACCGTAATACCATTGATTTTTGCATCTCCTTCATATTCCTTCTTGAGATACTCCCATATCTTTTTTGGTGACTCTAGAGACATGATGCTTGTAAAGATGTTAGCTGAAATTGCAGCAAATAAACAAGCTTTTGTCTTGGATTCTTTGATCTTCAAATCTTTATGTGCTTTAAGTTGTGCCATGGTGGGATTTTCAGGTAGTGTGGTATCATATTTTTCTTCCACCGCATTCCAAAGATCCAGCGCTTCCATGTAGGTCTTCATACGGACTGCCCAAACATGATAATTATTTCCATCAAACACGTTAGGAGCAAATTTTGAAAAATTGTTGGTTTCGTTTTCCATGGATATGATTTGTGTTGTTATATATGGGTTATGATTGTGTTTATATTGTGGTTGTGGTTATGGTTGTGATTGTGGTTATAGTTGTTTTGATTATAGTGTTTGGATCTGATGTTTTTTTCAACAGGTCCCTTAAGAATAAAGCTCTGATGCCATTTGTTGGTTTATGTGTGTATATATCAGCATGATGAAAACAAATGAAAACGTAAACTGCATTATTATTTTGTTCATAGGTGGGCTTGGGCTTATATAAGCCAATACATAACCTTATCTCCTAAAAACACTACAACTACAATTCAAAAATATTCAAAATTAAATCATAACTAATCCTAAACTATTATCCTAGAAATTTGGTTAACATCAACCAATTATTAAAATAAATTCAAATTTAAAAATCAAAGCAAAATTCTAACACCCACGTTGAAAAATAATGTGATAAAGCTAGAAGGAAGTAATATATGCCTATGGGGACACGTTTGTTAACAAAACAAGATGCTAAATAAGGACGACACAGGAGGAATAAGCAGGTACACTAATATAGCTAAGCATTGAAAGAGTTTTAAGGCGCCGGACAAAGTCCACATTGAATCACACTGGTATGACTGACAACCCACACAATCTACCTGAAGAACCCGTTCACCAGATATAAGTTTACACTTGGTATCTCGTAACTTGGTGCAATCCACTATTCCATTTATTTTCAAATACATAAAAATTAGTTAATTAAACTAGAAAAGCAATGGCATAGTAAACAACCTATACTTCTTTAGACAGCCATTCGAACTGATGCAATAGTTTCTCCAATTTCACCACCTTGATTTTGGAATTAGTCCCTCTGTCCAAGCTCCCATGCACTTAATAAAGCATATATAGAAGTTTTGATGTCTAAACGACGGTGAGCATTTGAACTGGTGCAAACTATGTTGGGAGGTGAGGCATAAATTTTCCTATGTAACTGAAGAATTAATGTTCTAGAGCCCAAATATGGTGGATATGCAGGTTGATGATGAGTTGATCGAGGGAGCTGGATATGCAGCGGATATCCAGGGGAGTGTTGTTTGCTCTTCTAAATTGGAGTCTAAGATTTTAATTTCTGCAGATATAACTTAAGGTTGGGGATATCTCGGCTTCTGAGAAGCCTTGGCTGCTGATGTTGAGGGTGCAGATGCCAAATAATGAAATGAATTGGCATGGGTTCCCTCGAGATTAAGTGATTAATGTAGTAAAATTTAGGAGCTCATAAAATGATAAAAGGATGGATGCGATCAGTTTCATATTCTTTGGTGCTCGTAGTATTCTATGATTCTGTAGTTACTGACACGCCCATGCTGCATTAAAAAATGTTTAAACACTAAGTCTCCTGGTTGAGATTGAATATTGTTACACCTAGGCTAAGAGCCCTTTTTAGATTCCTGTAGTCCATTGAATAAGTCTAGTTTTGGTCTTTTATACTGTTAGAAAAATGGAGTTTTTAGGGCATAATTATTTTATGTTCTTGATGTTAATTTCGGATTTTAACGATTGGAAATTGTTCCTTGATATGGGAACTTAAATTTTCATATATGGGTCTAAGTAATTTTCTTAGTGAAACCCATAGAGAAATGGAGTTGAAGTTAGTAGCTTGAATAAGCTTGAAATGAGAATGTGTATTTATCCCACATTGAAATAAATAAGGGGGGTTGTTGGCTTTATATAGAATCACACACATGAGTAGTGTACAACTACTAAGGTGTATGATGGTGCATGGTGTTACTGTGTGCTCCACGCGCACACACACGCGCGCGCCGCCGCCGCCCGCCCCGCCACGCCACGCCTCGACTCGGGTTGGTCGAAGGGCGATTTGGGCGAATGTCTCGGCATCTCGCGTACGCGAGGCGACCTGGGCGAGGAATTTTATTGCATGGATTATTGATTTATTTTAATATTATAAACACGCTGTCAACTAAGTCACTCGGACTCGGGTACGGAGTGTCGGACACGACACGGATCCGAGTGTCGGGTTCGAAAATTCTGAAATTTTAGGACACGGGGACACCGTCCAAAATTTGGACACGGGTACGGGGACACGATAAATATTTTAAATAAATATTAATATTAATATTAATATAAATAAATATTAATATTAATAAATTAAACGGTCTTTGTAAATTTACTATGGAATAAATATTAATCGAGAATCCTATTTCAAATGTTCAAGACATATTGCAATCTACATACATGATAAACACATACTCCCTCTGTCCCTCCCATTTCTTTATATTTCTTTTTCACTGCTCGACACGCATTTTAAGGCTCCTAAAAAGTATAGTTCCATAACTTATTTTTTAAATTTTCTTTTTTTGTATAAAAATAGAACAATTCTATTTTTATACAAAAAAGAAAATTTTAAAAATAAGTTATGAAACTATCCGCAAATTGCACCTTAAAATCCGTGCCAGAATTACGTCCCCCAAGGTAAAGAACCAAGGGGGACAGAGGGAGTAATAATTAAAAAAAAAGGTGCAAGTGGGTCAACAAATTATTAAACCAAAAAAATGAATGTGGACAAAGCACAGTCCAGATACATTTGTTATACATACAGATATATATATACAGTTAGATGCAAAGTGGGTCTTTCTTTTTCTTTACTGTATACAAGTGTGTGTCCAGTCAATTAGCAAAAAAAAGTGTGTCCAATCAATTAGCCCGACTTTTTCTTTTTCTTTGCTGTATACAAGTGGGTCTTTCCTTTTCTTTTGCTCTCCCAATCAGGTATTCTTCTTCTCCTTCTTCCTCCTGTGTACTTACTTCTTCTTCCGGCGAGCTTCAAAATTTTCCCGATGACGGCAACGACGGATCCGATTTCACGCACACGAATCCGGCACGTATCCCGCGTCGCGTCCCGTGTCGTGTCGACACCGGTACGGCCGCCGGAACTGCCGAGTCGGAGTATCTTAGGCTGTCAAGAGTTGGACTATACTCCTAGTTAAGTCCTGTAAACTCTCGAGAGCAAAACTTACTGTCAGGAAGGTTAAACTTGCTGTCGTTGACAGTTACTTTAAAGGTACTGTCGGGACTTGTTGACAGTAAAGTCTGAGTGTTTATTCTATTAATTGGAAGTCATAATGTGGATAAATATATAACGTAACTGTTACGATTTATTTAATATAAAATCAGCTGTTACAGCCGTTTTGATTATATTAAATCAACCGTTTCATTCTAATTAATTAGAATGGGAGTTACAATATTAATTGGGTGATATCAGTTACGTTTGGCCTCTCCTATAAATAGAGATCTAAGCTACTGATTGTAAACATACTGTCCACTCCTATAAATAGAGACCTAAGCTACTGATTGTAAACATACTGTCCACACCATACATTCTCTGTTCTCTCTATACACTCTGTTCTCCCTTTATATTCTGTACTCCACCGGTAGGTTTTTCTGGCGACTGAGGTGCTAGTCGAAGTCGAGTTTTCTGGTGACTGTGACCATCTAACTCGGAGCTGTTTTATCCTGGAAGAATATTGCCAGCATCCTGACACAGTGTAAGTGGGGGCAATTATCTCTTCAAGAACAGTCAGGTTTTTCATGCAAATCCTGACGACTCAGCTGTGTTACATATTTGTTTGATATACTGATATATCTATGGCTACTGGTATGTCTTCCGTTTTTACAGTTACTGATATGCTTGCTTTATACCTTCGTGTTTTGTTTCGTTAATTGTTTGCTTGGCCTTGGCTTGTTAAATACGATATATAACTGGCTCAATGTTGTTGTAGTAGTCAATATTTCCAACATATACTAGTTCAGGTAACTAGTTTTTTTTTTTTTTTTCCTGTGGTATCAGTCCACTTGCTGGGATACTGTACTCCGAGTCTTTCTAGTTGTGGCTTATAAAAACACATATAAATCCACAAACACCTTTATTACAGATGCAACAAGTGAGAGAAAAATATACAGTGATATTCTGCAAATATGTTAGAAAAGGAAAACCTATGTCACAAACTTATAATATATAACTTTCAAGTGTTTAAGCAATTTACTTAACAAAAAAAAATGTGCGTGTAGCCGTGTTGGAGAGACAGTGGAAGGTTTGACGAAGGTAACCGTGGATTACTGAGCGTATCGCTTAAGTGCCCGGCCACTGGGTTTTACCGCACGGTTAGCATGATTTACATGCCGGTGTTCACCATGGGGTTGGTCGGCCGGTCCTGGACAACGAAACCAGGTAGGCTAGCGTGTCCTGAAAATACACGTTTTGACGAAGATAACCATACAAAGATAATTAACTAGACAGCAAGAAAAGTTATCAGGTATGTAATAGCTTACTGTAAGCTCTGGATATGTTGCGAAGCCGGTTGCACTAACATGAACAACCATTTCGAGACCAGGTGGTGGCTTTTCTTCTATCCCAGATCCTGCTTCACCATTCTGGGGATTTATATTTGTATCAGCTCCAGATGTTTTATGAGTAACTGTCCGTGCTGAAAGCATGGTATGGTCATGTTACCCCTAATATGTGGTAATGACAACTTTTGGATCAGGTGAAGCCCTCTCAACATGTTTCTTACCTGGGCAACCAGTGTTTGAACACCTATAGTAACTCCTGGTAACATAAACAAAAAATAGCTTTACCAGAAGGAATCAATATTTCTTGAAAAGCTAGTTCTTCATACAAAATCATCCCATAAATAATTTACAACTCCTTGGACGTCAAACAACAATAATTCAGACAACTCAAGACGAAACAGATTAAACCACTAGATACGATACATTAAAGTTTTACTTCCAAAGTATATTTATACCTTTGGGTATAAGATGCAGAAGGAAAAGTTACTGGAACTCAAATAATTAAAAATCATTAGTAACCTTCATAACGTACCTTCGCTTCTGGTCAGAAAAGACTATTAAGGTCTTTCTTCTGGAAGTGGCACAGTTGTTTAGGGACTTTGTTGAGGCTTGCGATGTTCATGGTTACCCAGGCAATTAATATTAGTTATATTTCCCTCATGAGTGCTTTCCACTTGTTTTTTAGCTGGGCAACTTAAGAATGTACACTTCTAATAACTCCGAACAAATTAATTAATACCCTCTGACAAGTTTCTGTTCCTACGCAGGGGTAATTTTTCCAAAACTTTCTTCTGCTTTATGGATAAAAGTGGACTTCTCTTGATCAGACTGCGAAACAGAGAGATAAGTATCAGGGTCCTGATTTTGCTGCAATGAGTCCCCAAACATAGGATAACAGTAGAAAGGACGACTGTTCCATGTTCAGTGGTTTTTGTGGTCAGGATAAAGTGACAAGGCTCTGAGTGGGAAGCGAATTATCCATAGATATAGAGCTTCCTTCTTGGCAAGATTCTGAGGTTCGCATAGCACTATCATAGCTGTGCCCTTGAACCAAATTGACTGGCTCTGTCTCGTGCTCCATAGATATAGAGCTTCCCTCTTGGTTTGACTGTGATGCATCTGTACATCATCAAGGCTTTGTACTGGTTTTAGGTTATTTAGCAACTTCTCCGGTTTCACAACATCGATGCTGACTTCATGACTGACCCCTGCTTCAGATGGGATTTGTCTCCGTTGCAGGTTATATCTAGCTCTTCCTTGTCAAGTTCAACAGAGAAAGGGATATCCTTTTGGTTGGACATTGGGTCATGAAACACAGGAGCTGGGTTCTCTCCCTGCTGATACTTGTCGGCAGAAATTGCATCAGACATGCCTTCTCTTGAAGTAACAGGTCATACAGAACATTAGTTTGTATTCGGACACCATTATCTTCACATGGCTCATACTACCAGCTATTTAATATAGAAACCTAAAAAGCAGCAGATAAGATTTTGGAGCCATGTGCCTTAAGTATTTAATTTTTGCTAAGCTACAAGTTGGACTCTATTAAGGTTTCTCCGGAAGGTGACAACCTAGGCAGGTGTCAGATTCTCTACATTGTGTTAAACAAATACTAACTAAAAGCCAGGTGTAAGAAAACCTAGAGTTTGTAACAAAATCAAATTTACAACTAAATACGATAACAGAAATCCTTAATCAGAATCGATGCTGACTTCTTGACTGACCACTTCTTCAGTTAGATTTTGTCTCCTTTGCAGGTTATCTGGGCTCTTCCTTGTCATGTACTACAGAGGGAGAAATTTCCTTTTGGTTGGAAACTGGGTCATGAAATACAGAGGGAGAAATTTGCTTTTGGTTGGAAACTGGGTCATGAAACACAGGATCTGGGTCCAACACGTGTTGGTAGTAGTTTCAGACATGTAACATGTGTAACGTGTGATAAGTCTGCAGCTTTCAGTTTTTGTTGTTAGCAAAGATGCCCAAGTAGTGGAGAACCAGTTCAAGTGCGATGATCCAAGAATCTTTGGTGCGATCTATCCTTTTAGTTATGGTAACCACATGGTGTGTATGTGGTATCAAGTTATCTAGCATTTCCTTTCTAGTATAAATACCAAGTCCGTAGCTTTCATCTTGCAATCAATCCTTTCAACAGTTTTCATAAATACAAAACGAGTGCTTTGCTCAAATCTGAGTTCAACAGTTTAATATAGTTCCATCACTAGTTTCTGACTCCCTTCCCTATGTACCCATTTTTAAACTATACATTCTCAATATACCCATTTCCATACAAAGTTTCCCAATATACCCAATTCTAGTGACAACTTTTCAAATTGTGACGAGATGGACCCCATTTAATATTATATTGGTGTCATTCATATTTACTTATTGTTTTCATGGTTGTAAAAATCGGTAATCGGTATAAATCGGTTGAGGTACCGATTTAAGATTAATCGGGTAATCGGGGATTAATCGGAAGGATTAATCGGAGTATTAATCGGATATTATAATAATATTTAATATATTAGTCTAATTTTCAATTAAACTTATCATTTTAAATATATTTACAGGATTAATCGGATTTCAAAAATAGAATCGGCTAGCTACCTTACAAAGGATTAATCGGGGATTAATCGGCTAAATCGGGGATTTTTAGAACCATGATTGTTTTAGTCACCCACTCACCCACCAAATATCACCCGGCCATTTCAACTGTCATTTATTATTTAAGAATATCATAATAATTCATAACGGCAAATGCAAGAAAATAAAATTTAAAATATAAATAAATATTAATAATACATAAATACTATTATACATTGCATTACGATAATTCTTACACATTTAATAATAATAAGAACCCACTTGCTTCCATAATGGACCCCATCTTTGCAGAATTCTAAAAAGTTATCTTTAAAATTGGGTATATTGGGAAACTTTGTATGAAAATGGGTATATTGAGAATGCATATTTTAAAATTGGGTACATGGGGAAGGGAGTCTTAGTTTCTGGCTTCTTGTCAGTATTGAAACTATAACACGTACCTTCGCTTCCCAACACTTGTTTTAGCTGGGCAACTTAAAAGTGTACATCTGCAATAACTCCGAACATATTGATCATACACTAAACATGCCCACATAATCTCCAGTTATATCCATCTTTCCAATGGTTTTAAAGGTAATTTATTAGCCAGATGATATTCTAAATGTACATTCGAATAATTTACTATAGATCAAAGATATATAAGATTTCTTTGTCTTGATACAAAATGAGAACACGTTGTTCAAAAATTCACATCATTGTACATAGGAATAAAACCTCCAAAACAAACATGTACTTCCAGGCATTTTTTTTGAAACCAGGCTTAACAGAACTTAATCAACTAAAGTAAAAGGCTGTCTACAATTTATTCTATTTGACGAAAATGAAATCCATTCATGTGTAATACAATCAAAGAGTTTCTTCACTTAACAATTCTTATATTATAAGATAAGATAAAGATCACACGAAAGCAAACGGTGTGCACCAACTACAGAATAGTAGTCCTTGACTCTGTGCCATTTCTTCTAGCTAGCCATGCCTCCCCTCACTGCAGCCAAAGCCCATATTTAAAAATTAATAATAAAAAAAAAGTTGAAATTATTTTACCAAACTTATATATGTACAGAATTCTCGGGTTGATAAAAAATGTGTAAAACTAGAGAGAAGGAATTAATCCTAATGGGACATGTTTATGAAGAAAACAAGATGCTGAATATAATTAAATGAGGAATAAGCAGGTAACCGTGTAAATAAGAGTTCTTACATTGGCACGACACTAAACAAATGCAACAATGGATCACACTTGTAGGACTGATAGCCCACACGATCTAGCTGCAGCACCCCTTTACCAGATTTATTTATGAACTTGGTAACTCGGATTTTAGTACACTCCACTATTCCGGCCATGTTGGGATAGGAACCTGTGACAAACAAGGTGAATATGTTGAATAGGTTGTCTTTCAGGTGTACCAAAATAGGTCCCCGGGACGTGTTCCAAAACCGTTGTCTAGAATCAGGAAACACTTCTCTTGTAAGCGCCAGGTAGAAAATGCGTTTGTCCAATTCATATGCGTTAATAAACATGTCATCCATCCAGTAGACAGTCTTATCATCGAAAACAGTAACAGGGTTGCGCACTTGCCACGCGAACTTAGAATCGTACGCTATTGAAGACTCATTAGCCATATTATAGATGATATCACCCTGTTTGAGGTTACATGTGCTGCTAATCAAAATGGTTTCGGCCTCATAATGAACAGCAACCGGGCGCGATAAGCGGGATACAGGCTCCTTCAAAGCCTTCCATTTTTGCTTATATTCGGGCCTATTCGTGTCTAGGAACTCGGCCCATGGGAATTCCTTAAAAGTTTCGTTGATGGGGGAAAACCCTCCAAAGACATATATTTTTCCGTCCACAACAACTACAGCAGGAGATACTCTAGGCAGTATCATTTTGCAGCATGACACGAATATGAGTTCTGATTGGTCTGTGTCGAACTTTAAGACCTCATCGGTTGGTACATACTCCATCTGCTCATCTAACTTGCATCCTCCAATACTATAAACCATAGATCCCACAGAAACCATTGATGATGCAGAATTAACTTGGAGAGAGGTTCCTATTGGAGTGATCTTTGCATCGGGCAAATAGTCCGGGGGTAGGGAAAGGCTTTGAAATTCCTCCGATGTAGTCTCGAGTGATACGGGAATCACTGCAAAAGTAGATATGCCATCGGAAAGGCAAAAACGTTTTTTATTTTGATCCATGAGTTGTCCCATGTCACTTTCAATCTGAGACATAGGAGGTCCAGTGCTAATCCTTTCTATCTGATCGCCATGGGTGGTGCCATAAGTCCTACAACAAAAATATATAAGTAATTGTTCGATATCAACATTGACATACGTATGTATTCGGAGATGGAAAAAACCATCACAAGACAGCGCAATACAGCAGAAAGATAAGAAAACAATAACTTGATGAGCACGTATATGATTAAATAATAAATTTACCTCAATTGAAAACAAGTACAATCTTAAGATCGTCGATTCCTACCACCGATTGATTGAATTAGGGTTTGGCTTAGAGAGAGGGGGTGAAACTCTTAGGATTTTGGAAGGTGTAAACCAACTTTTTGGGAAGTTGTTAACCAACAACTAACCAACCAATCAATTATACCTTGTTTCGCTTATTTAGGGATGGAAAAAAATCCGATCCGACGGATACCCGATCCGAAACCCGAAATTTTGGATAACCCGAACCCGATTTTTTGGATATGGATATGGATATGGATATGATTTTTAGACCCGAAAATTTTTGGATATGGATTTGGATATTACGTATACCGATCCGAAACCCGATCCGAAACCCGAAAACCGATCCAAACCCGATCCGAACCCGAAACCCGAAAAAAACCCCGAATATATATATATATATATATATATCATAAATTTAATTTAAAATTTATACACATCCAAGTATTCATGCTAACTATTTTTGTGATGATATTACCTAATTTTCTAATAATTAGAATTTTCCATCTTTTTTAAGTAGTTTGTAGAATTATTTGATAAATTAAATAAAATTAGGAAAAAAAGTCAAAATTTGATTTAAAATTCATACACAACCAAGTAGTCATACACATACTAACTAATTTTGTGAAGTTTTTTACCTTACTTCCACTAATATTCTAATAATTTGATTTTCCATTCATTTTTAAGTAGTTTGTAAAGTAAATTTAAAAATTAAATAAAAATAAGAAAAAAGCCAAAATTTGGATAAAAATTCATACACACGAAATTAGTCATACTCACTATGAACTTTACAAAACAACTAAAAATAGTAGTAGCAATAGTAATACTAGTACAAATGTTAGAAATTTTAAGTTTAGTGGTTAACTAGGGTTTAGGGTTTCTAGGGTTTCAATTTTCGATTTTTTTAAAAATATTTCTAAACGATCCAACCGTATGGATGTTAAGATCCATCTTTTTCAATGTTATTGCCAAAATTTCAGAAAAAAATAATTTTATTTGATTTTGTAATTTAACGGTCAACGACTCAACTTGTACTTTGACTAGTACCCCTAAACAAGGGTTCGTTCCTGATTCGTGTTTCAATATTTTTTAAAATATTTATCGACGATCCAACCGTACGGATGTTAAAATCTATCCTTTTAAATGTTATTGCCAAAGTTTCAGGAAAAAATAAATTTATTTGATAGGTTAATTTAACGGTAAACTAGTACTTTGACTAATACCCATTGAAAATTTAAAGAATTAATTATTAATTTATAAATTCAAAAATAGAAAAAAATAAGATATATATATATATTTTTTTTGAATCAAAGATATATATATATATATATATATATATACACACATTATATATATAATATGTATATTACATTATTTAATGTATAAAAATATAAAATATTAATGTATAAAATATTAAAAGTGTATAATGTATTGTTTAATTTAAGAGCAAAAAGATTTAGACTTTAATCAGAAAAATGAGATTAGGGTACTTCAGTTCATTACTTCACTCCTGAGCCAGTGAGCCGTGACTTTCAGATCTTCAAAATTTCTTCGCCGCCGCTGCGACCGCGAGAGGGAGAGACTCCAGAGTCAAGACCGCCGCGAGGCCCGCGACTGACATACATATTCTTTTGATTCAAAGCCTCAAAGGTCAGCCCCTTATTTCACTTTTGTTTCTTTCTCTTTTTAATTGTCATCATCCTCAATAGTTTAATAGTTTGATTTGAATCTTTAATTAGATGTTCAATTAATTAAACCTAGAATCTTTGATTAGTTATGTATAGATATCATATAGATGTTCAATTAATTAAACCTAGAATACTTTGATTAGTTAAGCTTTGAATCGTTTTCTATCTTTGCCTCGTATATAGTAATTTTGATTCAGTTTAATATAAAACTTATAATCTATGTTAATTATTTTTCCCATTTTTATTTTTCCACCTCCAGTTGATAAATGAAATACACGAACTGTATGTTTATATTTTTTTATGTATATGCAGCCATGTCAACTAAATCGTCAGCCCCTGATTCTCAGTCTATCCCGGATGTAAATTCTCAACCGTCATCAACGCCGGAGCTACAATCAGCCCCTGCTACTACTGGCACTAACAGCAATTCGAGCCCTGAACCTCATGTGATTGAAATCAGTAATGATGATGCTAAGGTTGAAGAACCAGGTCTTAAAAAAGGGAAGAGTGAAGTTTGGTTGCACTTTGATAGGGTGAAAATTGATGGTGTTGTGAAAGCGGTGTGCAAATATTGCAAGGCCAAACTTAGAGGTGATTCAGGTTGCGGGACTTCTCATTTACACAGTCACTTCAGGACGAAACATCATAACAAGGGTCAAAATAGTATAAGGCAGAAACTTTTGGCAAGCAACTTCAACAAAGAACATCCGGAGTTAGCCTCGTATAATTTTAGTCACGACGGAGCCAAGGCAGAACTTGCGAAGATGATTATCATGCATGAATTAATGTTTCTTGAAAAGCTAGTTCTTCATACAAAATCCTCCCATAAATAATTTACAACTACTTGGAGGTCAAACAACAATAATTCAGACAGCTCAAGACGAAACACATTAAACCACTAGATACGATACATTAAAGTTTTACTTCTTCCTAGTATATTTCTACTTGAAGTGCACAGTGGTTTCCCCGGCAATTAATATTAGGTATATTTCCCTCATGAGTGCTTTCCACTTGTTTTATAGCTGGGCAACTTAATAGCTAATACAATCTTTTCTAGTGAGCCGTCTTCCCGTTAAATACGTTTCGAGCCGCTCTTAATTGGTTACGAAATTTTAACTTCATTATATAAAGAGTAAATTCCAATTTTTATATTTTTTAAACTTTCTAATATGTATGGAGTTTTAAAATATAAAAATGCATCTTATATTTTTAGTATATCATAGATATTCCTGTATTTATTTATAGCTTTCGAATGGGAATTTCTTTCTGTTATGTTAACATATCAAAAAAAAAATTAACACGAAAACTTTTCGTTACAGGAATAATTTAAAATTTATGGATATATTTTTCTAATGCAAGTGTAATGAACTTGTATAAAAAAGTTAAAATAAAGGATTTCAAGGGAAAAAGATATATAGTTATAAAAAATCGTATAAGACGTCTCCACCATCCTCGTATTCTACTTCCACTAAAACATTTTATTTTATGTATTCCTTATATATTCAAGCATTTTTTATACAGTCTTCTCTAATGTACCGTTTTCTCGTTAAACACGGTTATAACTATTGATCTGCTCTCTCGTTAAGACCAAAAACCTAACTTTACATATATCACTTGTATGATAATGTTTATCCATAAAAATCAAATCCTAAAAATAAAATAAAATTTATAACATTAATGTGATATTTTAGTAGCAAATACAATCTTTTTATAGTGATCCGTCTTTCCTTTAAACACGTTTCAAACCGTTCTCATTTAGGATCGAAATTCCAACTTCATTACATATTATTGATGATATTTATCTTACACAACAACATTTTTTCCTTAAAATCAAAACCTTAAAAATAGAGTGAATTCCAATTTATACTTTCTCTGGCCTTTCTAAAATTTATGGAATTTTAGAAAATGAAAACACATCTTATTTTCTCAATACTCCTGTATTTATTTAGGATTCTTGCATGAGAATGTTTTTTTATTATGTCAACACATCAATTCTTTTCTTTTTAAATACGATGACTTTTTTTGTGACAATAGTATTTGATTTATGAATAAATATTCCTAATAGAAGTATAGTTAACTTATATAAAAAATATACAATTTAAGAAGATCGTACTTTTTATAAAATATTTAATTATATGTGTGCTTTATATATTAAGACACCTATTCTATTTCTAATAGACTTTTATTTAAATATTTTTTTCTTTAAATTCGAACTCTTATTCTCTACAAATTCGAATTCCTATTCTACTTCCAATAAAACTTTTAATCATATGCATTATAAATACTTATTCTACTTCCAATAGAACTTCTAATCATATGTCTTCACTATAAATTCGAACTCTTCTCATCTATAAATTCGAACACATATTCTACTTCTAGTATGTTAAATGATATTTTTATATTTATTAGTGTAATTCCTATCTTACTTCCAATAGAACTTTTAATCATATGCATTATAAATACTTATTTTACTTCCAATAGAACTTCTAATCATTTGTCTTCACTATAAATTCGAACTCTTCTTCTCTATAAATTCGAACACATATTCTACTTATAGTATGTTAAATGATATTTTTATAATTATTAGTGTTTAAAATTCTAGAAAATTTGAAAAATATATTGAGTAACTTATATAAAAATAATATACAAGTTAAGAAGATCGTATTTTTTATAAAATATTTAATTATATCTCTGCTGATATTAAGACACCTATTCTATTTCTAATAGACTTTTATTTAAATATTTTTTTTCAAACTTTTAATCATATGTCTTCACTATAAATTCGAACTCTTCTCATCTATAAATTCGAACACAAATTCTACTTCTAGTATGTTAAATGATATTTTTATATTTATTAGTGTTATTCCTATCCTACTTCCAAAAGAACTTTTAATCATATGCATTATAAATACTTATTCTACTTCAAATAGAACTTCTAATCATATGTCTTTACTATAAATTCGAACTCTTCTTCTCTATAAATTCGAACACATATTCTACTTCTAGTATGTAAATGATATTTTTATATTTATTAGTGTTTAAAATTCTAAAATTCTAGAAAATTAGAAAAATAGATTGATACGATCTTGGAGCGCCACCTAAACTCTCGCGTATCCTCCTTTATATATATATATTGAAGTTTTAAGTTGTATATATATTTTTATTAATAAAATAATTTATAACTTTATAATCCCATGTATATAAATATTATTAAAATTATTTATTTTGAATTTTTATAGTTGTATTTTGAATTATTATATTTGTGTATGCGGTGCATATTAATATTAATACATATTATTTAGGCTATGTGTGTTTTTTTTGAATTTTATTAATAATAGAGATTTAACCAAACCAAAGTGTGACCAAAAAAAGAGTACAAAAAAAGAGTGACCAAAAAAAGAGTACCAAACCAAATATACCCTGTTTTGCTTATATTTTGAATTATTATAGTTGTATTTTGAATTATTATATTTGTGTATGTGGTGCATATTAATACATATTATTTAGGCTATGTGTGTTTTTTTTTTTTTGAATTTTATTAATAATAGAGATTTAACCAAACCAAAGTGTGACCAAAAAAAGAGTACCAAAAAAGAGTGACCAAAAAAAGAGTATCAAACCAAATATACCCTGTTTTGCTTATAATAGTATAGTATAGATATTAATATTAATACATATTATTTAGGCTATGTGTGTTTTTTTTTTTTGAATTTTATTAATAATAGAGATTTAACCAAATCAAAGAGTGACCAAAAAAAGAGTACCAAAAAAGAGTGACCAAAAAAAGAGTACCAAACCAAATATACCATGTTTTGCTTATAATAGTATAATATAGATTTTATAATAAAACTAGTCGATAAAGCCGCGCTTTGAGGCGGCGTTAAAATATTTTTTTTAAAAATTCAATATATTTACATTATATTATAATATTAATATTAATTTTTAATAATTAGATAATCTTCTCTAATGAATCGATTTCTTATTAAACATGATTTTTTCGATTAAGCCGCTCTCTCGCTAAAACCGAAATCTCACCTTTAACATATATCATTATAAAGACTTATTATATAATAATTTCTATCCATAAAATCGAACCATAAAAATAAAAATAAAAAATATGTCATCGGTATAAATTCTAATAGCTAATAAAATCTTTTCTAGTGAGTCGTCATCCCAAAAAATACATTTCGAGCCGCTCTTATTTGGAATCGAAATTCTAACTTCATTATATAAAGAAAGTAAATCCCAATTTTTATATTTTTTTTAAACTTACAGCTTTCGCATGGGAACGTCTTTCTGTAATGTTAACATATCAAAAAAAAAATACGAAGACTTTTCGTTACGGAAATAATATTAAATTAATAAATATATTTTTCTAATGCAAGTATAACTAAGTTGTATAAAAAAAAATTAAAATAATGGATTTCTAAGGAAAAAAAACATAGTTTTAAAAAATTGTATAAGATGTCTCCACCGTACTCGTATTCTATTTCAAATAATACTTTTTATTATATATATTCTTTATATATTCAAACATTTTTTTACGGTCTTCTCTAATGAATCGCTTTTTCGTTAAATAAAGTTGTTACCACTGATCCACTCTCTTGTTAAAATAAAATACCTTAGTTTTACATATATCACTTGTATGATAATGTTTATCCATAAAAATCAAATCCTAAAAATAAAATAAAATTTATAACACCAATACGATATTTTAATAACTAATACAATCTTTTAATCTTTTATAGTGAGTCATATTCCCGTTAAACACATTTCGAACCGCTCTCATCTGGAATCGAAATTCCAACTTTATTACATATTATTGATGATACTTATCTTACAAAACAACTTAGTACTCCTCAAAATCAAAACCTAAAAAATAGAGTGGATTTTGATTTATACTTATTCTAGACTTTCTAAAAATGTTGGAGTTTTAGAAAATGAAAACACATCTTATTTTATCTTTATATTATAGATACTCCCTATTTATTTAGGATTCTTACATAACAATGTTCTTTTTTTATGTTAATACATCAGTTATTTTTTTAAAAAATGATGATTTTTTTATGACAATAGTATTGGATTTATGAATAAATTTTCCTAATAAAGTATAATTAACTTATATAAAAAATTATAATTTAAGAAGATCGTACTTTCCATAAAATATTTAGTTATATGTCTGCTCTATATATATTCAAACACCTATTCTACTTCCAATAGAACTTTTATTTATATGTTTTTTCTATAAATTCGAATTCCTATTATATTTCCAATAGAACTTTTAATCATATGCGTTATAAATACTTTTTCTACTTACGATAGAACTTCTAATTATATGTCTTCCTTATAAATTCGTACACCTATTCTACTTCTAATATGTTAAAAACACCTATTCTACTTCTAATAGAACTTTTATTTACAGGTTTTTTTTTATATAAATTCGAACTCTTATCCTTTATAAATTCGAACTCCTATTCTACTTCCAATAGAACTTTTAATCATATGCGTTATAAATATTTATTCTACTTCTAATCATATATCTTCTCTATAAATTCGAACTCTTCTCCTCTATAAATTCGAGCACCTATTATACTTCTAATATGTTAAATGATATTTTTCTACTTCTAATAGAACTTTTATTTATATGTTTTTTTCTATAAATTCGAACTCTTATTCTCTATAAATTCGATCTCCTATTCTACTTCCAATGAACTTTTAATCATATGCATTATAAATATTTATTCTACTTGCAATAGAACTTCTAATCATATGTCTTACATATAAATTCGAACTCTTCTCCTCTATGAATTCGAACACCTATTCTACCACTAATATGTTAAATGATATTTTTATATTTATTAGTGTTTATAAATTCGATCTCCTATTCTACTTCCAATGAACTTTTAATCATATGCATTATAAATACTTATTCTACTTGCAATAGAACTTCTAATCATATGTCTTACCTATAAATTCGAACTCTTCTCCTTTATGAAT
This sequence comes from Kitagawia praeruptora, assembly GCA_037693485.1. Lineage (NCBI taxonomy): Eukaryota > Viridiplantae > Streptophyta > Magnoliopsida > Apiales > Apiaceae > Kitagawia > Kitagawia praeruptora. The sequence continues at coordinate 147,013,952 of CM075353.1, forward strand.
TCGAACACCTATTCTACCTCTAATATGTTAAATGATATTTGTGTTTATAATTTTAAAATTCTAGAAAATTACAAAAATAGATTGATAGGATCTTAGAGTGCCACCTAAGCTCCCGCGTATCCTCCTTTATATATATATATATATATATATATATATATATATATATATATTGATTTTATATGTATTTTAATTATTTATTTTTTTCATTTTTTGGAAGGTGTAAACCAACTTTTTGGGAAGGTGTTAACCAATGACTAACCAACCAATTATAGTCTGTTTCGCTTATAATAGTATAGTATAGATTATAATATAGTATAGATATATAGATGTATTTTATAATAAAATTTTATATGTATTTTAATTAATTTTTTTTTCATTTTTGGAAGGTGTAAACCAACTTTTTGGGAAGGTGTTAACCAATGACTAACCAACCAATTATACCCTGTTTCGCTTATAATAGTATAGTATAGATTTATAATAAAATTTTATATGTATTTTAATTACTTTTTTTTTCATTTTTGGAAGGTGTAAACCAACTTTTTGGGAAGGTGTTAACCAATGACTAGCCAACCAATTATACCCTGTTTCGCTTATAATGTATTTTATAATAAAATTTTATATGTATTTGAATTATTTTTTTTTTTTCATTTTTGGAAGGTGTAAACCAACTTTTTGGGAAGGTGTTAACCAATGACTAACCAACCAATTATACCCTGTTTCGCTTATAATAGTACTAGGCAATTTATCCGCGCTTTCGCGCGGTTTATAAATTTTCATTTTAAAATATTAAAAAAAAATAAATTATTTTTTATTATTTTTAAAAATTGATTGGTTTCTTAAGAATTTTTTTAAAAATTGATTCAAAACAATTTACATAAATTATAAGTTTGAAGATACTCTCTTTATATATCTAAATTTTTCATAATCTCAAAAATATCATAAACATAAAAAGTAGCAATTATAATAAAAACGTAGTCTTTACGATCAACAAATTAATATGTCATTTAATACACATTTATTAGGTATAATTGATGACTAATTAATATGTCATTAAGAGGTATTTAATACAAAAAAATAATTTTAATAAATAAATCAAAAAAATGAAAATTCAAGAAAAATACCTTGAACGTTTCTGGTAACTTTCCGATCTCCAGGCATTATAATATATATAGATAGTATAGATGAGTGGCCATCGTACAGTGAGTCTCAAATTATTCAATTCATAATTGTTTTCAGATCTATTATATTTATTCATAATTTTGGTTTGATTTGGTCACTGTAATCCAATATTTTTAAAAATGGACGATCAAGATTAATAATTCTATTTAATGTAGAAAACCAAATTATGTGATTTAAATAATTGGCATATACTTTTTTGTTTTTCAATATAAATACACTTTTTAGTTTACATGTTAAAAAATAAAATATTTTATGTTAGCTCCATCGTTTTCATCTATTTACTTTATGATCTAACTGTTCTTATTTATTTTGTCGTATTGAAGACTAGAATACCGACTACCAAAATTTTGGAAAAAAGCACTCTTACACTTATTATTAAAATTATATTTGGTTTTTAGTAGAACTATCTTCAAATAATAAGAAGTGTATTTTAATAACCAAAACGAAGTATAAGTAGATTTCATAAATCGATTAGAATTTTCAACGTAAAAAATCGTCAATTTCTTCGCTCTTTTGTTTCTTGGTAGTTTTAATTGGTAAATAATATTAAACCATCACTAAATTTAAAGATTGTTTTGTTAATTTCACGTGGGCTGTAAAATTACTAAAAATCTAACAGTAATATGGTGTCATATTTTTGGTATAAATTAATGATTGTAAATTTATGTTTTAAATTAAAAGGTAGTGTATTTAATTAGAAAGGAAATATTGATGATTGTAAGATTATGATTGCAGAATTATGTTTTAAATTAATGATTTCATTTTGACATGTCGAGAATCCCTGAGATGTCGTCGAATAGCATCTTGAGTCTTTGAGATATCGAATGTAGCTTTGACTTGTTGACTCTTTGAGAACTCGAATACCACTTTTGACTTGTTGACTTCTTGAGTTCTCGAACAGAGTAATAGACATATCGAACCTCTGAGATATCGAACAATGTATTCAGAGATATCGAATAGTGTCTTATGAGATATCGAATCTCTGACTTCTCAAATGCTGTCGAATAGAGAAATATACTTCTCGAATTGGTACTTAGGCAAATTCTTCATTTCTTCAAATCCCAAATGTGATTATTTGACAATCTTTATCTTTTTGCTTGAGGCATGAACCTTGGAACTTCTTTCAAGCATTATTCTTGACTTTATAAGTACAGTTACACAACTAGGATTTGATGCTTATTACAAGTACAAAACAAATAGAAACTTTACAACTAGAGGTTCCCTCATTTAAGAGGTCATGTAGGTAATGCATGGCATTACACTCACTTAGGCTTGTTATATTATGAGTACAGGCATGTCTCTGTGACTAACAAATTATAAAAAAAATAGAGAAAGGACTCGGCCCGGCACGCCACGTCTTGAACCGCCCGGCACGCCTATGTTACACATTTGTATCATGCGCATAGTATTAAAAAATAAAAAAAACATCGACTCGGCCCGGCCCGGCACTGAACCGCTCGGCACACTTGTGTTAAGCATTTGTATCATGCGTATAGTATTAAAAAAATAAAAAAAACTACTCGGTCCGGCACGGCACTGAACCGCCCGGCACGCCTGTTTTTTTCCCCTAATTATGTGTTAATTAATTCAATAAATTGATTTATTAATTTTTTTAAAGAAAAAATAATTAATTCAGTAAATTGATTTATTAGTTATATCTTCTCACCTTATTCTTCGATATAAATATAAATAAAATAAATTTTCTATATTCATTTACAAATAAATTTTCTATAATCATTTAAAATAAAATATAAATAATTTAAATAGGGTGTACTCTGTAGAAATAATAAAATAGAAACAAAACAATTGCAAACAGTTTATAACAATTGCAAACAGAAATTAAAAATAAAAAATAAACTCGCGGAATCGGCCTGGCATGCGGAACCGGCACGCCTGCTACATGCGCGTACCTGCATGCGCCAACGGCTAGTATACAGTTTTATCTGCAAATAACAACGGCAGCCTCCAACGTTCCTCTCCACCTCCAACGGTCCTCTCTTCCTCTCTATAAATACTTGACAACCTCTCCTCTCCTCACTCACAACAACACACACCATCTCTCAAGTCTCTACTGTCTCTTACTCTCTTTCTCCGTCTCATCTCTTTTCTTTCTCTCACTGTCAAGTATTCCGGTTGTCACTTGCATTCTCAATTCTCAATAATAATATACGTATAATCTCATTCTCAAGTTCTCAACTATCTCTCACTTGCAAGTTGCGAATTCCGACTAAGTGTAAAAATATTCGATCAAGCTTTAAAAACTCTGATCAATTAGAAAAATGGAAGGAAAGGGCACTATATCATCTCAAGGTTCAAGTCAAGCACCCTCCTCCTCGATACCACCACCAACCGATGTCGGTAATTTACTCATTTTAATTTCGTTTTTTAATAGAATTTGATTGAATTAAACTTCATTTTTTAAAAAATGTGTATTTTCCTAGTTTTAAAAGTATTCAATTTTTAAAAGATTACGTTTTTTAAAAGTTTTATTTTTTAAATTAACTCATTCTAAACTAACTCATTTGAAATTTAATCGATTTATGTTTTATTTTGTAGGTGCTTCTTGTCGACATAATTCACACGTTTGGACTTATTTTTCGAGACAAGCAACGGATGAGCCGAACAAATTTAAGGCGTTTTGTTTGCTTTGTATTAAAATGGTCGACAACAAGCTCCTTTTATTCACCCGAAGGGAAGTGGTACGGGTACACTTGATCGACACTTGGTTAAACATCATGGAATAACGAAGTAAAATCACGAAAGTGGAGCGACACAAGGAGGTTCACAACAAACACAAATCGGGGGTTTCATCACTTCGTCTCCTGGTGGAGGTATGCCTTTCGCCAATAATAGAAATAGAATGATCGGAGATTTTACTGATTATGTTACATTAGATGAGTTACCTTTCTCCCACGGTGAGAGTCCGAATTTAGAACACATGATTAAGAATTCACTAAATACGGCATTTTCAAAAATTCCTAGAAACACACTTAAACGTCACACACAAAAACAATATAAAAGTCAACGAGCACAATTAATTGAATATTTTGAAAAATTTGATGGTATGGTTTTGTTAACTAGTGATTGTTGGAGTTCGAGTCAAGGTGAGCCTTATATTTGTGTTACGGTTCATTGGATTGATGTTGATTATTTGTTACAAAAACGAATTATTGCTTTTGATATTATGGACGAGTCATACTCCGATTATAATATAAAACAAAGAATTTTAGACACGATAAAAAAATTTAATTTGTATCATAAGGTATTTACAATTTCTTTAGATTATAATATTCCTTTAGTTATAGATGGAACATTTTTACACATTAGATGTTGTGCTCACATTACTAACTTGACGGTCAAAGTGGGAATTAAACAGTTAACTACATTATTAGAACCTATTAGGAAAGTAATTAAATATCTACATCTAGGGGGTACATATAGGTCTAGGTACAAGAAATTGTGTAGAGATAATGGATTAAGGTCGAAAAAATGGGGTATCGATTGTCCTACTAGATGGGGTTCGACTCATAAATTATTAAATGATGCAATTAAATATAAGGATATTATCACTGAATTATATAATGCCGATCCAAATCACCAACGCGAAGAAGTAGTTATTACCGAATTCGATTGGGAAATGACATCTATGGTACGTGATATTCTTGATTGTTTTCACATGCTACTAACATTTTTTCTTATGTTTATGAACCAAATGTACATCAAGTTATTATTGAATGTGTTCTTATTGTTAATACTTTACGTAATTATGAAGAAAACCCCCAATTTAGTAGTATTATTCATGATATGAAAGTTAAATGGATCGAATATTTGAAAGAATTTCATTATATTTATGGTGTTGCATGTCTTCTTGATCCGGGTGTCAGACAAGAAGGTTTAGAAAACATGTTAGATCATTATTATAGTACATTAGGAATTTCATATAATTATAAATTATATGTACCTAATTATTTAGGCTATTTGTATCGTCTTGTAGATATGTATAGTCCTAGAACTCAAATTTCTAACCCACTTAAAAAGGGTACTAGTAGTGTTAGTAGGTTTAATAGTACCATTTCATCTATATTAACCAAAAAACAAAAATGTAGAATTGTCGAAAAAGATTCTAGCAGTGCCCCTCCTTCTTCTTTTACTATGATTAGGGAATTTTTTTCTTATAGTTATGAATTAAATGAGGATTTTGAAATACTAACATGGTGGAAGAATCATGAGATACAATATCCGGTTTTAACAAAAATTGCAAAGGACATTTTAGTAGTCCCCGTTTCTACAATTGCGTCTGAGTCCGCTTTTAGTGCAGGTAGAAGAGTGTTAGATGAGAAGAGATCAAGTCTTGCACCAGATGTGGTAAAAATGTGTGTTTGCAAAAAGGATTTGGATCAAGCCGCAAAAAGACAACAAGGAAAAAAGAAGATGACTCGGATGGAGAAGACGATCCATGTATTATAATGAATACTTCATCGGAATCAGGTCAAGAAGAATGATAAATTAAATAGTGTGTAGAATTTGTATTTTGTATTTTAGGATTTGTTTGCTTTGTTATTTTTTACATATGTTTGATGCAGTTTGTTCCATTTTTTTATAGAGGAGTCATCTCACACCATTTGTAAAAAAATTTAATTAATAAAATTTATATGAGGTACCGTCCTCTTTTAATCCAAAACATTTGTATAATTTGTGTTCAAAATATTGCAAATTTATTTTTATTATAATTTGTATAATTTATGTGTTTAGGCCAAAAAAAATCCCGAGAGTAGCCAAAAAAGAAAAAATAATAAGGAGAACAACTTAAATATTTAAACATATTTGTTTTCAAGAGAACACCTAATATTCGTAACTTAAATATTTGTTTTCAGGAGGGTTCAGGAAACCTCTCTAGCATAGCACACAGATTGTGTTTCTTCAATCAATCAATCTACAGTCGTTGATTAAAAAGAAACACACAGCCAACTATCCGTATTTCATTCATATTATTTTATCAAGCCATTCATTTTATCTTACCCCTGTCTATCCACCCATGTCTTTCCCCTCTCCTTTTTCTTCTATCTCTCTCTTAATTCACCGTCGTCTCCCTCTCCTTTCTCAACTGTAAAACCACAACAGATTCTCTTTCTCCAAATCATCCCCTATAAATGGATCCATGGTTTTGGATTTCGAATTTTGTTATACTTATCATTATTATCGTTGTGCTTTACTGCCTCGAAATCCTATAATGGTGTCAGAGCTACTTCTATAAGCGATGATTTGGTCATGTGTCTGGTGTATTATGATGCTAATGACTGTTTAAGAAGAAGATGGTAGGAGACCGATGGTTATGAAGATATTGGCTAGTTTCTTTTTAAGCTAATTAAAATATAAGTGAACAATTTATGGAAAGATGCAAGTGGAAGACAAACAAAAGTAGTGAAGATGCAAGTGGAAATTACTTTGACATGTCATCTCCACTCATCTAATACAAATTTGGTGTATTAAGATTAGTTTATCTTTTAGTGTAGTCTTTTGTTTTTCACGCAACTTTTTCTATTGTTATTTATCCTTAATAATTAGATTTTCTATTCCTCTTATAAGGCCACATAAAGTAGCACTTTATATGTGAGAATTTTTTTTCTAATTTATTTATTTTATTCGATAAAAGAAAAAAAGTATGAATTTTTGTTTTGAAAAGATGAAATAATAATGGATATTTACCAAAAAAATACCACTTTTTCTATTTTTTTTTTGCGATTTACCATCTTTACAAAAAAAAAATTAAACAACAAATATTTTTAAAAAATACCAACTTACATCTGACAAAAAATATATTTTGACATGTCACTGACCCGTAGATAACAATAAGGATTAAACTTTTAAATTGAGTTGGAGGCCGGGAAATTTAGCCCCCTAAACTTAACGATATTAGTGCCGTAAACATGGGCCCTGACCATAAACTTTTGGACGATGGTAGAACTTTTGATATTTATCAACTAATTAATGATTTACACATATGGGTAATAGTAAGTAAAAAGCAATGTTTACCTACTAATATCTAATAGTAGGTAAAAGTAAAATTTCTTGTAGTGTGATCTTAAGCTAAAAATTACCTTTTAGAAGCCCTTCCAGCTTTTGGTTCGATTTTGAGGTTTCCAACCCATCCAAGAATATGTATAGTAGCAATTATGGATTATACTACTCACATCTTTCTAAAGTAGGAAGTCCAGAACTGCAGATGATAATGTATGTCCGAGACTCCAAGTACATAGCCACAAGCCAGAAATCTACAATTAAGACAATGCTACCTTTGTATGATTGAAATATATACCTGTAGCTTTACACTTTACTCGATGCCATCATACATGGCAACTAGTTAATTAGACTCATTTAAACACTAATAGACGAAATGGACACTTTACTATAATTTCAAATGCAATTCACCGCTCCCTCATGACAGTACTTATAATATGAAGCAGATAAGTAAAAGTGTAAAATAAGAAGTCCCTAAAAAGACAATAACCATGCGAATCTTAAAGTTGGAGTTATCTCGATGAATGCAAATATGATTTGACACTATTAGTCTCATGCCATTAGTACATGTCCAATGGTTTAGGGAAAAGCAGCGCCTTTTTGTCATCATCTTTGTTTCTTACTACCCGGCCAGTTTTAACGTTTGAAAGGCTGTTTTCACAGTTTAGAGCAAGACAAATATGATGTTGCTCAAAATAACTTTGAGCAGTCGGATGATATTTCATCGAGTATATTGATATTTCATTGAGTATATTTATTTGATTTGATGCGGTTCAATACTTTTGAGCTAAAAGGTGTCTGGTGACTATATACCGAAGAACCTCAGTGATTCTGAATCCCTCACCAGCTGCTCCAACACCTATTCGTTTTCTAGTAAAAGGCTTACTTCCATTTCTACTTGCAGGCACAGCACAACAGACAGAATGCACAATTTAGACAAGCCCGAAGTAGTGATGATGATAAAGCAGATTTGGTCCAAAGGTTGAACAAGTCTAAACAGTATTATTCAAGATAATATGGTATTTAATCAACAGTCAGTCTTATTCAAGATAATATGGTATTTAATCAACAACTTACTAACAAACAAATTATCCATATATGAGTGCTTCTCTGTTCGGTCCACTGGAGTGTAACTGTAACAAACGACATTACAAAAGTCAAAGGGAAAATAAGGCTGCTGTCAAAACCACTTTGCCTCACAAATTAAAGTTTTGATAATAAGTCCATATTTATTCAAGTGATTTCAAAAAAATCAAATTTGCTATTTATCATATATACAATTTATTAGCCTATTGCTCAAGAAAAAACTGTCCAAATCTGCCTGAGAAACCAGATCAGGTCAAGTCAAGCACGAGGTGAAAAACAAATACTTTCAGGCATTTTAAATAAAATTAATCAGCTAAAGTAAGAGGGCTTTCAACGTGACTCCAACTTATTATGTTTGACAAAAATAAAATTCATTCATACTAAAGTAACAGGGCTTTCAACGAGACTCCTACTTATAGGGCTGTTCACGAACCGAGCCGAGCGGAGCTTTGATCGAAACGAGCCGAGCTTTGACCTTAACGAACCGAGCCGAGCTTTGATCTTAACGAACCGAGCTGATTTCTTAACGAACCGAGTCGAGCTTTGACCGAACCGAGCCGAACTCGAGTTGTTCACCAACATCCTCGAGCCGAGCCGAGCTCGATCCGAGCTCTAGCTGTTCGCGAACAATTAATTTAGTTGGAGATCTTAGTAGATAGTGCTTTGTTAAGGATTGTTGTTTCTATTTTATAAAAAATATTTCTCCACGATCAAATCATACGGATGTCAAGATATATCTAATTTAGTGATATTCTCAAATTTTCAAAAAATAAAAAATTAATTTGGTTGGAGATCTTAGTAGATCATTACTAATTTAACTAGTACTAGTAACTAGTGCTTTGTCATGAATTGTTGTTTCTATTTTTTAAAAAATATTTTTCGACGACCCAACCGTACGGATGTCATGATATATCTAATTTAGTGATATTCCCAAATTTTCAAAAAATAAAAAATTAATTTGGTTGGAGATCTCAGTAGATCACTACTAATTTAACTTGTACTAGTAACTAGTGTTTTGTCACGAATTGTTGTTTCTATTTTTTAAAAAATATTTCTCGACGATCCAACCGTACGGATGTCAAGATGTATCTAATTTAGTGATATTCCCAAATTTTCAAAAAATAAAAAATTAATTTGATTGGAGATCTTAGTAGATCACAACTAATTTAACTAGTACTTGTAACTAGTGCTTTGTCACGAATTGTTGTTTCTATTTTTAAAAAAAAAATTCTCGACGATCCAACCGTACGTATATGAAGATATATCTAATTTAGTGATATTCCAAAATTTTCAAAAAATAAAAAATTAAATTGTTTGGAGATCTTAGTAGATCACAACTAATTTAACTAGTACTTGTAACTAGTGCTTTGTCACGTATTGTTCTTTCTATTTTTAAAAAAATATTTTTCAACGATCCAACCGTACGGATGTCAAGATATATCTAATTTAGTGATATTCCCAAATTTTCAAAAATAAAAAATTAATTTGATTGGAGATCTTAGTAGGTCACAATTAATTTAACTAGTACTAGTAACTAGTCTTTGTCACGAATTGTTGTTTCTATTTTTTAAAAAATATTTTTCGACGATCCAACCGTACGGATGTCAAGATATATCTAATTTAGTGATATTCCCATATTTTCAAAAAATAAAAAATTAATTTGGTTGGAAATCTTAGTATATCACTACTAATTTAACCAGTACTAGAAATTGTTGCTTTGTCACGAATTGTTGTTTCTATTTTTTAAAAAATATTTCTCGACGATCCAACCGTATGGATGTCAAGGTATATCTAATTTAGTGATATTCCCAAATTAAAAAAAAAATAATTTGATTGGAGATAAAAAAAAATATAAAGTAAAATTTTTGATTTTTTTCGAGCTCGAACCGAACACCCTAAAGCTCGGCTCGAGCTCGTTAAGCTTAACGAACAAAAAATCTTGTTCGAGCTCGACTCGAGCCCTTAACGAACTCGAGCCGAACCGAGACCTTAACGAGTCGAGCCGAGCTTGTTCGCGAACAGCTCGGTTCGTGAACAACTCGGTTCGTGAACAACTCTACCTACTTATTCCGTTTGATAACAATAAAATCCCTTGGTGTATAATACTTCACTTCGACAATTCTTATTCAATAAGATAAAATAGGAAAGGAACACAAGAAAGCAAATGGTGTGCACCAACTACAGAATATATAGTAGTCGTCGACTCTATCATTTCTTTAAGCCAATCTAGCCATGCCTCACCTCACTGCAGCCAAAACCTCTGTGTCATTTCTTTAAGCCAATCTAGCATGACTCGCCCCACTGAACCAAAGCCCAAATAAAAAAGAAAAGGTTAAAACTATTATACCAACTAATTAGATTTACAAAATCCACATATTGATAAATAATGTGATAAAGGGACATGTTGTGAAGAGAATAAGATGCTGAATAAGGATACATGAGGAATAAGCAGGTAAAATTATATAGTTAAGGTGTAAGTAAGAATTCAAATTGGTAAGACACTAGACAAACTCCACAATGGATCACACTGGTAGGACTGATAGCCCAGACATTCTATCTTGAATAATACGCCTTGATATCTTGAATTCAGAAGAGTGCTATCCAAAAATCAGAGGCCGACACCCTCGTTCAAAACCAGATACTGAAGAATAAAACAAGGCAGTTAGGCAATGGAAGTTCGAATCCTCCTTTGTAGTGAATTTAGGAATACCGCCTGGATAGGTTTCGCTAAAATTATTACAGAAGAAAGGTGATTGACTGTATGCCTCTTCATGAGAGCCATGAAGCTGCTCCCTTGAAAGTCCTTCTGCACAACATGCCTGGGAATATGTCCAGATTAATATAAGTGATTTCAAAAAATCAAATATAGAGTGTTTGCTACTTATCATATATACAATTTATTAGCCTCTTGGTCAAGAACAAACTGTACCAATCTGCCCAACAAACTCTCCAACTTATTCTGTTTGACAAAAAGAAATTCATTCGTGTATAAAACAGTCAAAGAGTTTCTTCACTTAACAATTCTTATTCATAAAGATAAAAAATAGAAAAGGAGCACACAAAAGCTAATGGTGTACGTGCACCAACTACAGAATATATAAAGTCATCGACTCTGTCACTTCTTTAAGCAAATCTAGCCATGTCTCGCCTCACTGTAGCCAAAGCCTCTGTGTCATTTGTTTAAGCCAATCTAGCCATGCTTCGCTTCGCCTCACTGCATCCAAAGCCCAAATATAAAGAAGGTTAGAACTATTTTACCAACTAATTATAAGCTTTACAAAATCCCCACGTTGAAAAATAATGGGATAAAGCTAGAAGGAAGTAATATATGCCTATGGGGACACGTTTGTGAACAAAACAAGATGCTGAATAAGGACACAGGAGGAATAAGCAGGTACACTAATATAGCTAAGCATTGAAAGATTTTTTTACATGGGCAAGGCGCCGGACAAAGTCCACATTAAATCACACTGGTATGACTGACATCCCACACAATCTAGCTACCTGCAGAACCCGTTCACCAGATTTAAGTTTACACTTGGTAACTCGTAACTTGGTGCAATCCACTATTCCAGTTATTTTCAAATACATAAAAAATTATTTAATTAAACTAGAAAAGCAATGATTTAGCAAAAAAAAAAACTAGAAAAGCAATGGCATAGTAGACAAACTATACTTCTTTAGACGGCCATTTGAACTGATGCAATAGTTTCTCCAATTTCACCAGATTGATTTTGCAATTAGTCCCTCTGTCCAAGCTTCCATGCACTTGATAAAGCATATATAGAAGTTTTGATGTCTAAACGACGGTGAGCATTTGAACTGGTGCAAACTATGTTGGGAGGTGAGGCATAAATTTTCCTATGTTATTGAAGAATTAACATTCTAGAGCCAAATATGGTGGATATGCAGGTTGATGATGACTTGATCGAGGGAGCTGGATATGCAGCGGATATCAGGGGAGCGTTGTTTGCTCTTCTAAATTGGATTCTAAGATTTAAATTTCTGCAGATATAAGGTTGGGGAGATCTCGGCTTTTGAGAATCCTTGGCTGCTAAAGTAGAGGGTGCAGATGCCAAATAATGAAATGAAATGGCATGGGTTCCCTCGAGATTAAGTGATTAATGTAGCAAAATTTAGGAGCTCATAAAATGATAAAAGGATGGATGTGGTCAGTTTCATATTCTTTGGTGCTCGTAGTATTCTATGATTCTGTAGTTACTGACACACCCATGCTGCATTTAAACATTCAGTCTCCTGGTTGAGATTGAATATTGTTACACCCAGTGGGGGACGCATATTTTTTTTTTGGGGGGGCTGGTTTTGGAAAAGCTATTTTTGCATTCCTCTAGGACAAGGGCCATGCAACCTCCAAATCTTCTACCATGCCTTGGCACTCAGGTGATGAACAATTATGTCAATACAACTTGGTAAAGGCCTTCACCTAATGATCCGAAATCTCTAATAAGATAACACGCACCCCCTTGTCTACTAGAAGGCACGTTACACAGTCCACATTACTGAGGCCTTTTTAATAAGGGAGAAAGAGCCAAGACAGTATCCTTTTTTGTTGAGTTATTTGACAAAAGAACATTACAACCTCCCGGAGTATCCTTTTTTGTTGAGTTATTTGACAAAAGAACATTACAACCTCCCGGGGAAAAAAATAACAAAATGATGCTGGAACCTAGACTCGAACCTTGGTCTTTCGGGAAGAAAACACATACTTTACCAGATGTCAGCTGACCTCCAAACACACTGTGTACAGATACATACTACCCTGTATATATTCCGATTTTAGGGGTGCCAAGGCACCCTCTCGTCCCCCAGATCCGCCTCTGGTTACACCTAGGCTAAGAGCCCTTTTTAGATTCCTGTAGTCCATTGAATAAGTCTAGCCTTGGTCTTTTATACAACATGAAAGGAAAAAAAACTAGTTCAGGTAACTAGTTTTTTTTTTTTTTTTTGCTGTGGTATCAGGCGAGTAGGCGACTGCTGGATACTGTAATCTGAGTCTTTCTAGTTGTGGCTTATAAAAACATTTATAAATCCACGAACACGTTTATTACAGATGCAACAAGTGAGAGAAAAATATACAGTGATATTCTGCAAATATGTTAGAAAAGGAAAACCTATGTCACAAACTTATAATATATAACTTTCAAGTGTTAAAAGCATTTTACTTAACAAAAAAAAAAAAAGGGTGTATCAATTCACATGAACAGGTGACAATAATAGAAGATAACCATACAAAGATAATTAACTAGACAGCAAGAAAAGTTATCAAGTATGTAATAGCTTACTGTAAGCTCTGGATATGTTGCGGAAGCCGGTGCTTATTCGGTTGCACTAATATGAACAACCATTTTGAGACCAGGTGGTGCCTTTTCTTCTATCCCAGATCCTGCTTCACCATTCTGGGGATTTATATTTGTATCAGCTCCAGATGTTTTATAAGTAACTGTCCGTGCTGAAAGCATGGTATGGTCATGTTACCCCTAATATGTGGTAATGACAACTTTTGGATCATGTGAAGCCCTCTCAACATGTTTCTTACCAGAGCAACCAGTGTTTGAACACCTATAGTAACTCCTGGTAACATAAACAAAAAATAGCTTTACCAGAAGGAATCAATGTTTCTTGATACATTAAGGTTTTACTTCCAAAGTATATTTATACCTTTGGGTATAAGATGCGGAAGGAAAAGTTACTGGAACTCAAATAATTAAAAATCATTAGTAACCTTCATAACGTACCTTCGCTTCTGGTCAGAAAAGACTATTAAGATCTTTCTGCTGGAAGTGGCACAGTTGTTTGGGGACTTTGTTGAGGCTTGCGATGTTCATGGTTACCCCGGCAATTAATATTAGTTATATTTCTCTCATGAGTGCTTTCCACTTGTTTTTTAGCTGGGCAACTTAAGAATGTACACTTCTAATAACTCCGAACAAATTAATTCATTCCCTCTGACAAGTTTCTGTTCCTACGCAGGGGTAATTTTTTCAAAACTTTCTTCTGCTTTATGGATAAAGTGGACTTCTCTTGATCAGACTGCGAAACAGAGAGATAAGTATCAGGGTCCTGATTTTGCTGCAATGAGTCCCCAAACATAGGATAACAGTAGAAAGGACTGTTCCATGTTCAGTGGTTTTTGAGGTCAGGATAGCAGTGCCAAGGCTCTGAGTGGGAAGCGAATTATCCAACTCTAACATAGGTATTGTAGAGAGAGAGAGCTTCCTTCTTGGCAAGATTCTGAGGTTCGCATAGCACTATCATAGCTGTGCCCTTGAACAAAATTGACTGGCTCTGTCTCGTGCACCATAGATATAGAGCTTCCCTCTTGGTTTGACTGTTATGCATCTGTACATCATCAAGGCTTTGTACTGGTTTTAGGTTATTTAGCAACTTCTCCGGCTTCACAACATCGATGCTGACTTCTTGACTGACCCCTGCTTCAGATGGGATTTGCCTCCGTTGCAGGTTATATCTAGCTCTTCCTTGTCAAGTTCAACAGAGAAAGGGAATTCCTTTTGGTAGGACATTGGGTCATGAAACACAGGAGCTGGGTTCTCTCCCAGCTGATACTTGTCGGCAGAAATTGCATCAGACGTGCCTTTTCTTGAAGTAACCATGTGAGCTTTCAGCATCTTGGCAGTAACAGGTCATACAGAACATTAGTTTGTATTCGGACACCATTATCTTCACATGGCTCATACTACCAGCTATTTAATATAGAAGCCTAAAAAGCAGCAGATAAGAATTCGGAGCCATGTGCCTTAAGTATTTAATTTTTGCTAAGCTACAAGTTGGACTCTATTAAGGTTTCTCCGGAAGGTGACAAGTGACAATCTAGGCTGGTGTCAGATTCTATACATTGTGTTTGTAAGCAGCAACGGCTTTTCCTTTCATAGCAAATAACGACAATTTTATATGACACAGACACAGTACCTTCCAAAAAATAAATGTAAGTAATGACTAATAAGTGTATAAATTGAACAAGAAAGTGGCGCTATGCTATTATAGAGAACTAGCATGAAAACCCGTGCAAAGCACGGGCACCATTTTAATTCATAAAATTTGATTTTTTTTTATTTTTCAAATACATAACTTGTAGTTTTGAAATACTATATACTGATGATATTGTGATGTATTTGCGAAAAAAATATATTTTTATGGAAATTGATATTACCTTAAATTTCTTACTTAAATTTTAGTTACGATCATGACAGTATAATCACACCTAATAATTTAAAAAACATAACTTCAAAAAGTGAAAGACCGAACAATTCGTAATTTCTAAAATCAAACCATGAGTAAGTAAATTCACGTGTGTTATATATAAAGGCTAGTGTTATAATAAGAACCTATACCGAAATAGAACTGAAAACTAATTTGAGGCTTTTATATTCTATATCTATCTTTAATCGTAGCCACATATTCAAACATAATTTACTTCTCCACCTCCATCCTCATGCCTCATCTAATTTCGGTGACCTATTATACCATTTCTTGTAATACCCAACTATCATCACCACCTTTTTCTCAGCTTATATATTTCATTTGTCATCATTCATGATCTCTCTCTCTCCCCCTTACACACACACACATATATATTTATATATAATACGTGTGTTTGTAAAAAAAAAAAGATAAGAAGTGTGTGCATAAACCATCATCATTCTGCAATTTCTTATTGTCACCAAATTGACTTACAAATATGTTTATCATCGAATTCCAGTCACATTCCTAATCACACCTCCTCTAACTCATTCATCTCCTACTTTGTCATCTCTCAATAGATATGAGTTTGTAATGCCCATCGAGTCGTTTGACCCGCTCTATCATCGTCAACAGCATTCCAACACCTTCGAACATGAACAAATTTTCAAATCTGAAATATTCTAGTAATTTGTGTTTAAAACTTTTAGCGATTTGGATTCAAATTTGGGTAACGTGAGTTGAATTTTTATTCATCTTGTTTTGGTTTTGGTGATTCTGGTGGTGTTGATGTGGTTGCAATCAATATTTTTGGTGATTTTGGTTGCGATGCGTGATCGTGATGGTATGCTAGTGGTGATATGTCGGTGGTGATGTGGCGCGCAGTGGTGGTGTTAATGATGGTGATGTTAGCGATATGTTGTTGGTGGCAGTGCTGATTGTGATAATAATGTTTTTTACTACAAAATGATGGATTTATACATAGTGGCGGACCCAGAAATATTTTGAAGTGGGTTCCTAAATTTATTAAAATAAAAAAATACGAAAAAAATTAAAAAACACGAAATTCATGAACATAATAAATGTTTTACATTCTAGTCTTCGAACCCAAGTATGCCATAGTCACCGAAGAATAGCACTAAGCGCACCCGCACTCATGCCAATGTTCTTTCATACAAGCGTTTTGTATGTTCCTATTTGGATATTTCTTTGGATTGGTCTCTACTTATCTTCCTTTTTAGTTTAACATTTGCTTCATGGTGTTAAATATGAGTGAGTTCCTGGCCAAAAACAAACACTCCCTCCGTCCCATCCAATTGTTTACACTTTTCAAGAGGTGTTCGGCACGCATTTTGAGGTGCATTTTAAGGATAGTTCCATAACTTATTTTTAAAATTTTCTTTTCTTGTATAAAAATTTAATGTTCATATTTTGGCATGCAATTTTGTACAATATATATATATATATATATATATATATATATATAGTAAGTATCATATTTCAATAATATAGCTAGACAGTTTAAATCTATAATTTTTTTATATAATCTATAATTAGTTTTATAATATTTCTAGTATAACTATGTGTTTATCTAAATACCTATCAGTTAACCAATATAAAGTTCAAATCTTATATGCAACAAATTTGTTTTTTTCCTAAAATTATATTTTTTATTCGATTAAAATATTTTTACCCGAAAAAGATGAGAGTAGGGGTGCAATCAAGTCGAGCCGAGTCAAACAGTGTATGACTCGAGTTTGACCTCGACTAAAATGTTTAGTCGAGTTCGGTAGGCTTTAAATTTTAAGTTTAAAGATTGGTTCAAAAAAAATTCGATACGTCCGAACTCAAGCTCGAACTGATTTTACACTTTTTCGGCAGAAGAATGAATATGAATAGTTTGATTCGGGTTCGGCTCAAATAAAAATATTAAATAATTTTGTTGAAATATATATATATATATAATATATAAAAACTCAAAACGATAAAATCTCAATTAGGCTCGCAAACCTTACAAGCCGAGTAATTTGAAGTTGGAACTCGACTCGGTAAAGTACTTAAGCTCGAGTTCGACTCGAAAACTATTGAGCGAAATTCGAATATTTTATGAGCCGAGTTCGAGCAACTCACAAACATTTTGATTCATTTATACTCCTAAATGAGAATAACGATTATAAATCAAAGGCATATGTTAGTCTTCTCAGAATTGACCAAAATATCACATTAGCCTACACTATATAAAATAGATAGATAACATAATTCAAGTGTAATACTAAATTTTTGAAGAAATTTGTGATAATATTTTCCATTATTAGCAAGCGAAAAATTTGTGATAATTTTTTTCGTTATTAGCAAGCGACATATATATTCATAGTTTTTTTCATTATTAGCAAGCGACAGATAGTTTTATCTTGATTATATTTTAAAATGAATATTAAAGAGAATATAATAATTGAGATCTTAGAAATGTAGTTGATGATTTTTAAAAAGATACAAAAAGTATCTTTGGTGTAGTGGTTAATGGTGTGAACTTATTTTATCCCAATCATAAAGGTCATGGGTTCAATTCCAATGACCAACATTATTTTTAACAATATTATTTGATAAAAGGGTAAACTTGTAATTTACTAAATAATCATAAAAAGGCTTGTTAGACTATAATAGATATAATGGATTTAATTTTACGAGTAGCACACTGTCTGGCTAGAAAAAATTAGAAAATCCATAGTGAACGAAAACAAACACCTTCAAACAAGCATTTAGAAAAACAAATTTATACTATTATATAAAAGCCGAAACATTAAAAGTTTGGTTGGTTGGTTGGTTGGTTGGTAACTGCTGATTTTACTTATTTACCCTTACTCAATTACATATACTAACTAATCAATTTCTTTTATCAGATTAAACATATTATCTTTTCTATTTTTTCATGAACTAAATAATTTCCTTTTTCAGGTAAAATACAATATTTTTTATATTTTATCTAACTAAAATTTCTCCTTTATGAATCAATTTTCTTTTTCAAGTTAAACATATTACCTTTTCTATTTTTCAATTACATATCTACTAACTAATCAATTTTCTTTTTTAGGTTAAATATATTATCTTTTCTATTTTTTCAAGAACTAAATAATTTCCTTTTTCAGGGAAAATATAATATCTTTTATATTTCACATAACTAAAATTTCTCCTTTATGAATCAACTTCCTTTTTCAGGTTTAAACATATTACCTTTTCTATTTTTCAATAATTAAATAATTTCTTTTTTCAAGTAAATTAGAATAACTTTTACATTTATAAGCCGAAACATTAAAAGTTTGGTTGGTCGGTACCTATTGATTTTACTTATTTACCCTTACTCAATTACATATCTACTAACTAACTAATCAATTTCCTTTTTCAGGTGAGACATATTATCTTTTCTATTTTTTCATCAACTAAATAATTTCTTTTTTCAGGTGAAATACAATATCTTTTATATTTTATTTAACTAAAATTTCTCCTTTATGATTCAATTTCCTTTTTCAGGTTAAACATATAACCTTTTCTATTTTTCAATCACATATCTACTAACTAATCAATTTCCTTTTTCAGGTTAAACGTATTATCTTTTCTATTTTTAAGATAACTAAATAATTTACTTTTTCAGGTCAAATATCTTTTATATTTTATCTAACTAAAATTTCTCCTTTATGAATCAATTTCCTTTTTCAGGTTAAACATATTACCTTTTCTATTTTCAACAATTAAATAATTTCCTTTTTCAAGTTAATTAGAATATCTTTTACATTTTATTTAACTAAAATTTCTCCTTTTTAAAAACACTACGAACAATTTTATTTAATAAAATAACATAATTATATAATAATTACTATTAACTAATCAATTACCTTTTTCAGTCAAAACACGTTACCTTTTTCCAATTATATCACGGACGTTTCTTCAATAAAAATAAATAATAATATTATAATACTAATAATTAACCGATTATCTTTTCAACTAAAATTTATCATCTTTTTTATTTTTTCTAATTAAATTCCCTTTTTTTGTAGAAATATAACGGGCAACATTAATTTCTCATTTTCTAAAAATTATGAGCAATTTTATTTAGTAAAATAACATAATTAAATTATA
Source organism: Kitagawia praeruptora (assembly GCA_037693485.1). Classification (NCBI taxonomy): domain Eukaryota; kingdom Viridiplantae; phylum Streptophyta; class Magnoliopsida; order Apiales; family Apiaceae; genus Kitagawia; species Kitagawia praeruptora. The sequence continues at coordinate 147,033,587 of CM075353.1, forward strand.
ATTACTATAAACTAATCAATTACCTTTTTCACCTAAAACATATTACCTTTTTATTTTATCTAACTAAATCCTCTCTTTTTCTAATCATATCGCGAGCATTCTATTTAATAAAATGAATTAATAATTTTATAATTACTAATAATTAATCGATTATCATTTTCAACTAAAACCTATCATCTTTTCTATATTTTCAAACTAAAATCCCTCATTTTCTAGAAATATCACGGATAACATTTATATAATTATTACGGAGTATAAAATTAATTTAATTTGATGATTTTTTTATATAATATTAAAATAATCCGTGCATCGCACGGGTTTTAGGCTAGTACTAACTAAACCAGGTGTAAGAAAACCTAGAGTTTGTTACAAAATCAAATTTACAACTAAATACGATAACAAAAATCCTTAACCAGAATCGATGCTGACTTCTTGACTAACCACTTCTTCAGTTGGATTTTGTCTCCGTTGCAGGTTATCTGGCTCATGTACTACACAGGGCACTACAAGAATCTCGGCTAAAATCGACTGCCAGCTTGCAGTCGAATTTAGCTTATTTCGACTGTCTACGGTCGAATTTAGCTAAATTCGACTGCAAGCTGGCAGTCGAATCTATCTTAGTGGAATTTAGTAAAAACCAGTCTAAATTAATAAATTCGACTGTATAAATTTGAATTTCCCGCCTTGCGACCTTACTTTGGACTGTTCCCAGTGGAATTTATAAAATCGACTGCTCATTTTTTTGCCGTCGAATTTATAAATTCGACTGCGTTTTCAGTCAGATTTATTTACCACCAAGATTTCTTGGGTTGTTAAATTCGACTGCAAGGAGTCGAATTAACATGCCATAAACAGTCCAGCCCATATGCATAATGTATTTTTTTGCAGCCTGTAATGTAAACTAATCACAACCCGATTTGCTAAACAACCAAAAACTCTAAACAATAAAAATATATAAACATTCAACCTTCCATAAGTTTAACATAAAAGTTACATTATCTTTTACATTAGAAATTGTTCCCAAAAGCTTAGCATAATAATTCTAATGTAGCTAACAAAATGAGCAATGCTCTACAAAGCCCAGTCACAAAACAGCTAATTATACAGTGGATAATTCCTCGCATCTTGATCTTCATCATCGTCTCCGTTTCCTGAGTTAATGGGATTGATCGGTGCCTTTTCGATACTTGTACCCTGCAATTGAATATATTAGTACAGTGATGAAAAAAATACAACAAATATCACATTTGCAAGACTGCAGATACCATATAATCTACTGATCACATTTGTAAAACTAAAACTAAAACTTCTTTATCATATAAAATCAAGCCCACCAGGTTTACTATCTGTAGTAGTAGTGTTCAAAGCCAGAAACAAGATATAGTCATATTTGGTGCTTAAATTCGACTGGCTAAAACTAAAACTTCTTTATCATATAAAATCAAGCCCACCAGGTTTACTATCTGTAGTAGTAGTGTTCAAAGCCAGAAACAAGATATAGTTGTTTGCACTAAATCACGCAAGCGTACGTGGTCACAAGTAATATATAAGGTTAAGTCCAAATTCGTTCCCACAGGGATCTGGTTATGGTTTTAATTCAGTAAACGCACCTATGCAACAGTGTATGATCTTAATTCACTGCTAAGACAATTAATAAATTAAGGTTTTAACTAACTAAATTAAACTAAGAAGCAAATTAACAAAACTACGAATTAACTAACTAACAAGAATTGAAATCTAATTACTTCTGCAAGATAAACCATGGAATCCTAACTTCATTAAGTACTTTGCTTAGATATGACGCCTTTAATCACTAAATGCAATGGTTATGATATCTGATCAGACAACACGAAACAAGTACACGCTACCTCTCAGTATACGTATACCAAACTAAACATACATCCACAAAAGAGATAGAAGATGAATAGACACCAATTATGCTTAGACCCTATATCTCTATAGAATTTGAAAACATAACGGTTGAAGAACAAGTTATCCACATTGATCACATAGGGTAGCATATTATCTCTAATCATGCCACAAATCATGATGTTAAAACATCAACCTATCCTATGCTAGCATGGCAAGTTCTAAATCTCAAGATCCACTCTCGCTTCACAAGAGATTAACAAATTAGATGTTCATGACGCATCTATCAAGTAAGCATAACCATACGAGGATATCAGATATACATCACACACAGATCTTTAAAGCAATCAAGATACTAAAGCTCCATAAATAAATCCGTTAGAATCCCATGACAACGATTAGTTCATAATCGAACCTCTCGTCATCATGGGATCTGATGAAACCATGAAAAAAAACAAAGTATGAAAATATACAAATAAACCTAAGTAATTGATATGTAATGGTTATACTCCTAATGATCTTAATGATCTTAATACAATTTACAAGGGTTGGATGTGTTTATATAGGCTCTAGACATCTTGCCCAGCAAGAAAATACCAGATCAGAATTATAATAGAATTTCTGCAAAATACGTTTCCTAAACTGATTCTGATTTAAAGGGAAATTCGTAGCTGACTTTTCTTCAGATATTCTGGAACGTTCCAAACGTAATTGGACCTCTGGACCACCTTAGAATGATAGATAATCTCGTTATCTTCGCGTGGACAGCTTACGGGCCTCAAATGGAGTTGTAGAACTCAAGATATGGCCAAAATAGTAAAAACTGTAATTTTTCAGGGGCAACTTGCGCCCAGCAGTCTGTTCTTCGCGCAAATTGCTCCTACCCGGCGCAATTTGCCTGTGATAATCCTATCCCAAGTTGTAGAAAATCTCCCAGGCTTCGCGTGGGCAGTAAGATCGCTGAAAATTGACTTCTAGAACTCCAGATATGTTCAAAACAGTGTAGACTGCGCAACCGTCTCAGAAATCCGAATTTTAACTAATTTATTCTCCAAAAACGATAGAAGCATCAACCTTAATCAACATTCTTGTAAATCTGCACAACTAAGCAAAACACATCAAAACTACAAGAAACTTGAGTCCAAGACAATCAATTTAAGCCGATATAGAATGCTCCAAGTGGAGATAAAATCCACTTATCACACCCCCAAACTTAAACCGATGCTTGTCCTCAAGCATAAACAATTACAACTAACTAACTAACTAGTACCACTTCCGTAGGTGATCACGGTTGCATTTGACATATGCAACAAGCCCTTTAAACCCCTAGGCAGCCCTAGTGGACGAGTAAGGTCTCGTGAGGGCCTATAGCGAATGTACCCACAAAATCCATTTAACCTAATGCAATGCAATGCATGAATGCAACTAACATGAAAATGCAAATAATCTAGTACTAATATCCTACCATACCTTCAAATCCTCTCATGCCATATCAACTTAAGAATCAAAGTAAATACGCAATGTCTTGGTGTCGAAAGTGCAAGTATTCACATAGTCTACTCAATGAACATGCATAAGTTCTCACAAGTCCATGTCAAGTGTAAGAATAAGTTAGTAAACATGCTAAGCCTACAAGAGTACATCTTTGAGACAAAACTCGGGATCTCATACGCAAAAATAAGAAAACACTCACAATCCACTCACAAAAGAATATTCACTCAAGAACAAGGGTAAGTGTATCACTCAATTCCAACAAAATCATAAGCATGCTTGACATTTGGTATCAATCTAACTATTAACACAACATACATCAATGACGATAATCAAAAGGTCTTTATTTGGGTTGTAACGGGGCTAGGGACAAGGTATGTCAAATAAGCCAAAACAGGTGAAGTGTCAAAAGCTAGTAAGTACCATAATAAATCATACACAACACCCTATTTTCCCTCCCACATAATTTTTCTATTTTTCTTCCAACAAAAACAATCGACGAGTCGACTAAAGTAGGATCACAACAAACACAAACATGCTCTCATAATATATTTTTCTTCTTTTTTTCTTTTTTTTTCTTTTTTTTTTCTTTCGAGAGCTAAATATAACACAAACAATAATATAACAATAACAATGATCCCACGAATTTATTACACATGTCGACTATCAAGTAAACAAACAAACCCAATATTCAATATTTCCCCAAAAATAAGACCAACAATAAACCCCTCCTTGCACACCTTATTACTCCCTTAAGCACTCTACTAGCCTTTGACAATGTGGGTTCAAATTAATGTAAGGCCAATACAAGAAAAAGGTCTAGGCAAGTAATGTGGTATGTCACCGAAAAAATTGGATTAAGCTCAACGGGTTAACTAATTGATCATGTAAACATGGTGTGGTAATATGGGAAAATATGCGGTTATTCCTAAATGCCTTTATCATTTTAATCGTCAAATAATGTCATGCGTTTCAAGAAAGGCCTCAAACAACTGCTAGCAATGCAAACAATCCGTGGACACACAAGCAAACGAATGAATTGCAACAAATATGCAATAAGGCTCAAAATCTCACTTGGTGGAAAAACATACTCAATCCCAAGCAAAAATCTCTCTAACGCACCTACTTGTATTCAAAGCATGCAAACTAAATCAACTTGCACATATTCATGTCCTTCTAATCACTTACAACATTCAATAAGTCTACTAGCTACAACTTACTAATGTATGTGTGTGCACAAGAACAAAGCATATCACTTCTCAATCAAAAGCGTCAACAACACAAAATTCCTATCAAGCACGGGTGCACATGCAACTATTATGAACCCACATGGTATACAAAAATAAAAAACAGAATGTCCTATATGAAACAAACGTAGATAACACGAACATAAGTGCATAATTTACTACTACTAATATGCAAAGCATGAAATCCTACATGAACACAATGACTAACAATCACATATATATACACTACTTATCCCTCAAACCAATTTTGCTTAGATCTGACGCCTTTAATCACTAAATGCAATGGTTATGATATCTGATCAGACAACACGAAACAAGTACACGCTACCTCTCAGTATACGTATACCAAACTAAACATACATCCACAAAAGAGATAGAAGATGAATAGACACCAATTATGCTTAGACCCTATATCTCTATAGAATTTGAAAACATAACGGTTGAAGAACAAGTTATCCACATTGATCACATAGGGTAGCATATTATCTCTAATCATGCCACAAATCATGATGTTAAAACATCAACCTATCCTATGCTAGCATGGCAAGTTCTAAATCTCAAGATCCACTCTCGCTTCACAAGAGATTAACAAATTAGATGTTCATGACGCATCTATCAAGTAAGCATAACCATACGAGGATATCAGATATACATCACACACAGATCTTTAAAGCAATCAAGATACTAAAGCTCCATAAATAAATCCGTTAGAATCCCATGACAACGATTAGTTCATAATCGAACCTCTCGTCATCATGGGATCTGATGAAACCATGAAAAAAAACAAAGTATGAAAATATACAAATAAACCTAAGTAATTGATATGTAATGGTTATACTCCTAATGATCTTAATGATCTTAATACAATTTACAAGGGTTGGATGTGTTTATATAGGCTCTAGACATCTTGCCCAGCAAGAAAATACCAGATCAGAATTATAATAGAATTTCTGCAAAATACGTTTCCTAAACTGATTCTGATTTAAAGGGAAATTCGTAGCTGACTTTTCTTCAGATATTCTGGAACGTTCCAAACGTAATTGGACCTCTGGACCACCTTAGAATGATAGATAATCTCGTTATCTTCGCGTGGACAGCTTACGGGCCTCAAATGGAGTTGTAGAACTCAAGATATGGCCAAAATAGTAAAAACTGTAATTTTTCAGGGGCAACTTGCGCCCAGCAGTCTGTTCTTCGCGCAAATTGCTCCTACCCGGCGCAATTTGCTTGTGATAATCCTATCCCAAGTTGTAGAAAATCTCCCAGGCTTCGCGTGGGCAGTAAGATCGCTGAAAATTGACTTCTAGAACTCCAGATATGTTCAAAACAGTGTAGACTGCGCAACCGTCTCAGAAATCCGAATTTTAACTAATTTATTCTCCAAAAACGATAGAAGCATCAACCTTAATCAACATTCTTGTAAATCTGCACAACTAAGCAAAACACATCAAAACTACAAGAAACTTGAGTCCAAGACAATCAATTTAAGCCGATATAGAATGCTCCAAGTGGAGATAAAATCCACTTATCACACCCCCAAACTTAAACCGATGCTTGTCCTCAAGCATAAACAATTACAACTAACTAACTAACTAGTACCACTTCCGTAGGTGATCACGGTTGCATTTGGCATATGCAACAAGCCCTTTAAACCCCTAGGCAGCCCTAGTGGACGAGTAAGGTCTCGTGAGGGCCTATAGCGAATGTACCCACAAAATCCATTTAACCTAATGCAATGCAATGCATGAATGCAACTAACATGAAAATGCAAATAATCTAGTACTAATATCCTACCATACCTTCAAATCCTCTCATGCCATATCAACTTAAGAATCAAAGTAAATACGCAATGTCTTGGTGTCGAAAGTGCAAGTATTCACATAGTCTACTCAATGAACATGCATAAGTTCTCACAAGTCCATGTCAAGTGTAAGAATAAGTTAGTAAACATGCTAAGCCTACAAGAGTACATCTTTGAGACAAAACTCGGGATCTCATACGCAAAAATAAGAAAACACTCACAATCCACTCACAAAAGAATATTCACTCAAGAACAAGGGTAAGTGTATCACTCAATTCCAACAAAATCATAAGCATGCTTGACATTTGGTATCAATCTAACTCTTAACACAACATACATCAATGACGATAATCAAAAGGTCTTTATTTGGGTTGTAACGGGGCTAGGGACAAGGTATGTCAAATAAGCCAAAACAGGTGAAGTGTCAAAAGCTAGTAAGTACCATAATAAATCATACACAACACCCTATTTTCCCTCCCACATAATTTTTCTATTTTTCTTCCAACAAAAACAATCGACGAGTCGACTAAAGTAGGATCACAACAAACACAAACATGCTCTCATAATATATTTTTTTTCTTTTTCTTTTCTTTTTTTTTCTTTCGAGAGCTAAATATAACACAAACAATAATATAACAATAACAATGATCCCACGAATTTATTACACATGTCGACTATCAAGTAAACAAACAAACCCAATATTCAATATTTCCCCAAAAATAAGACCAACAATAAACCCCTCCTTGCACACCTTATTACTCCCTTAAGCACTCTACTAGCCTTTGACAATGTGGGTTCAAATTAATGTAAGGCCAATACAAGAAAAAGGTCTAGGCAAGTAATGTGGTATGTCACCGAAAAAATTGGATTAAGCTCAACGGGTTAACTAATTGATCATGTAAACATGGTGTGGTAATATGGGAAAATATGCGGTTATTCCTAAATGCCTTTATCATTTTAATCGTCAAATAATGTCATGCGTTTCAAGAAAGACCTCAAACAACTGCTAGCAATGCAAACAATCCGTGGACACACAAGCAAACGAATGAATTGCAACAAATATGCAATAAGGCTCAAAATCTCACTTGGTGGAAAAACATACTCAATCCCAAGCAAAAATCTCTCTAATGCACCTACTTGTATTCAAAGCATGCAAACTAAATCAACTTGCACATATTCATGTCCTTCTAATCACTTACAACATTCAATAAGTCTACTAGCTACAACTTACTAATGTATGTGTGTGCACAAGAACAAAGCATATCACTTCTCAATCAAAAGCGTCAACAACACAAAATTCCTATCAAGCATGGGTGCACATGCAACTATTATGAACCCACATGGTATACAAAAATAAAAAACAGAATGTCCTATATGAAACAAACGTAGATAACACGAACATAAGTGCATAATTTACTACTACTAATATGCAAAGCATGAAATCCTACATGAACACAATGACTAACAATCACATATATATACACTACTTATCCCTCAAACCACCCCCAAACTTAGAATATTCAATGTCCTCATTGAATGGAAGTAAATACAAGGGAAAGTAGAAAACATACCTTGGGTTGCCTCCCAAGAAGCGCTTCTTTAACGTCAATAGCTTGACGTTACTTCCAAGCCTCCATTAAGGATGATAATAATTTGCCTGGTCCTCTCTTCGTGAGACTTCATCATCATCACGGCGGCACACTTTCTGTCCTTTCTCCTCGCTTGACCTATTCATGTAGCAACTATATCCTCTTCCAATGCCTTCATCTGTTGACCCAAAATCTGTCAATTTGTAGAACAACACACATTCGCGGGCTTCGCTTGAATATAATGGAGGAGGGTAAATGTAAGTTGCTGAAGCCTTTGGTTCCTCAAAGAGAACTTCCTCCATTGGCTCTAATGCGCTACCTCCATCTTTAAACTCTGAGACAAGTAGAAGACCTGCATCTTTCTCATGTTCTTCAGCCTCTTGGTACGCACATACCAATTCTTGAAATTTACGCAGCTCATCAGTGTCTGTCCCAAATAATGCCCTCTCCAAATCATCCACCATCCTAACATGATCAAATTCCTCACATGGCTTGCGAATGCTCACCTCATCTTGGAATTTGTCTTCCTCAAGAAAAGACTCAATTGCACTATCCTCAAGATTTGACCATGAAACAACCTCATCAATCAGCACCTTAGAATCCCAGAGATCAGCCAAGCCGAGCGACTTACACTCTTCCTCCTCTTGGAATTTGTCTTCCTCAATTAAGCATGCAGTACCTTGCTCCAAGTCACCACTATTTTCTAGATTTGCCTCTAGCATGAATTGTTGATTATCTTGTTCCAAGACAATCAAAACTTGAGCAGCTAATGTCCCCATAGATTTGATAAGCTTCTCATTATTCTCTGCAAGCATCCTAATCTCCTTCCTAATCTCCTTCAAATCATCATCTGACTGAAAAGTAGGAGTAGGTTGCTGATGTTGAAACTCTTCACTACAAAAGACATATGACATATCTGGAACATCTTGCTGGTACTGTTGAGGATGGTATGGAAAATATGGTTGCTCCTCATAAGTGACATATGGATCAACTCCTCCGTAGTAACAATATTGTGAGGGATCATGAACGCCAAAACACCGCTCACATTGTTGAGGCTGTTGAATACCACCTTGGTTGCTCCAGCACTGATACGCCTCATGTGCGCCCGCACATAGCTCACAAACACTAGCCACCTGTTGAACTCCATAGTAATTTAGAAAATCCATCTTCAACGGCAATGCTCTCTGTCAAGTACCTGAAACACCAACTAACTACAAGAATAGATGAAAAAAAGAAATCCGAGTCAGTGAACTCTAACGACCACTATTGACAAGCACATAAACCAAAAATAAAACACTGAAGATCCCCGGCAGCGGCGCAAAAAACTTGTTTGCACTAAATCACGCAAGCGTACGTGGTCACAAGTAATATATAAGGTTAAGTCCAAATTCGTTCCCACAGGGATCTGGTTATGGTTTTAATTCAGTAAACGCACCTATGCAACAGTGTATGATCTTAATTCACTGCTAAGACAATTAATAAATTAAGGTTTTAACTAACTAAATTAAACTAAGAAGCAAATTAACAAAACTACGAATTAACTAACTAACAAGAATTGAAATCTAATTACTTCTGCAAGATAAACCATGGAATCCTAACTTCATTAAGTACTTTGCTTAGATCTGACGCCTTTAATCACTAAATGCAATGGTTATGATATCTGATCAGACAACACGAAACAAGTACACGCTACCTCTCAGTATACGTATACCAAACTAAACATACATCCACAAAAGAGATAGAAGATGAATAGACACCAATTATGCTTAGACCCTATATCTCTATAGAATTTGAAAACATAACGGTTGAAGAACAAATTATCCACATTGATCACATAGGGTAGCATATTATCTCTAATCATGCCACAAATCATGATGTTAAAACATCAACCTATCCTATGCTAGTATGGCAAGTTCTAAATCTCAAGATCCACTCTCGCTTCACAAGAGATTAACAAATTAGATGTTCATGACGCATCTATCAAGTAAGCATAACCATACGAGGATATCAGATATACATCACACACAGATCTTTAAAGCAATCAAGATACTAAAGCTCCATAAATAAATCCGTTAGAATCCCATGACAACGATTAGTTCATAATCGAACCTCTCGTCATCATGGGATCTGATGAAACCATGAAAAAAAACAAAGTATGAAAATATACAAATAAACCTAAGTAATTGATATGTAATGGTTATACTCCTAATGATCTTAATGATCTTAATACAATTTACAAGGGTTGGATGTGTTTATATAGGCTCTAGACATCTTGCCCAGCAAGAAAATACCAGATCAGAATTATAATAGAATTTCTGCAAAATACGTTTCCTAAACTGATTCTGATTTAAAGGGAAATTCGTAGCTGACTTTTCTTCAGATATTCTGGAACGTTCCAAACGTAATTGGACCTCTGGACCACCTTAGAATGATAGATAATCTCGTTATCTTCGCGTGGACAGCTTACGGGCCTCAAACGGAGTTGTAGAACTCAAGATATGGCCAAAATAGTAAAAACTGTAATTTTTCAGGGGCAACTTGCGCCCAGCAGTCTGTTCTTCGCGCAAATTGCTCCTACCCGGCGCAATTTGCTTGTGATAATCCTATCCCAAGTTGTAGAAAATCTCCCAGGCTTCGCGTGGGCAGTAAGATCGCTGAAAATTGACTTCTAGAACTCCAGATATGTTCAAAACAGTGTAGACTGCGCAACCGTCTCAGAAATCCGAATTTTAACTAATTTATTCTCCAAAAACGATAGAAGCATCAACCTTAATCAACATTCTTGTAAATCTGCACAACTAAGCAAAACACATCAAAACTACAAGAAACTTGAGTCCAAGACAATCAATTTAAGCCGATATAGAATGCTCCAAGTGGAGATAAAATCCACTTATCAATAGTCATAGTTGGTGCTGGAATCGCAGGCCTTGCTACTGCTGTCGCACTACACAGGTTACATTAACCAAAATTTTTTACTTATCCAAATATTTGTGTGCAAACCGTTAAGTTACGAGTTCTCCTAAAATCTCATGAAAGACTTAAAACGATCATAGTATTAAACAAGACTACCATACAGAAGAACTTCCAATAAACATGCTAGTAATGCAACATGCCTCATAAATGTATATATATACTCAGTCATGATCCACTAAATTGCAAATAAAAGTTTGCTAAATTGAGAAAACAATATAAGTTCATACACAAAATACACTACCTGAAGTACTTCAGTTTGGTGATAGATGTATTCTAAATAGACTATACAGAACAATGACTAAATATCAAAGTCAATTTAGTTTAAGTAGAACAAATATCACATTTTTAATGTGCAGAAAAAGGAGTATTATAGGAGTTTAACTATACAGGTGCTTAATGCAATAAAAGGACTAAAGGAGTATTATAGAGGGCATCAACAGTTACCTCAAGGATGACCTTTTTGTACAGCACCATGGCTTCAGCAACAAAGGACGATGCAAGCCGCATATACTCAAACCACGAATCCTGCTCTTTGCGGTCATAATCTCTGTTTGGAAAGGCTTCATTTGCTAAAATATGCATGCGTTCATTCAACAAGGAACGTGGCACCTCCTGCATTTCCAAGGAATGGACCAACCTATTCATATCACCTGAAACCCTTAACACAAATTGCAATGAATCATCAGATAACTGGCGGGGAGGGGCATGCGAGTTTTGTGTGGACTGAGATTCCGTCCACTGTGATGCCTCGTACGATCCAAGAACCTCTGGCACTGTATGTCGAGGAAACAGAATGGTCTTCCCCTTCTTTGGGGGTCTCACCTGCAGTGCAAGAGTAAAATTCTTCTTCAATTGTAACTTCTTTTGGCTACGTGGTGATAGAGGTGGATCAGTAGTTGACAAGTTCTCGGGTGTGGATTGTGTAGCCATCACTTTTTCCATATCTTCCTACGCTTTTTCCATAGCTTCCTGGAATATGCAACATATAAGCAAAAATACAATTCGAAAATTAGAATCATAATTATGTTCCAGGTCCTGCATAGATAAAAACTATTGACCAATACAAATTCAAATAGTTAGTGCCTCTCAATAATGTACAAGATTTATCATATATTCATATCATAGCGGACACCAAGTTCATGCGTAGGCACTTATGTGTGATTATTTATATTTCTGTAATAGACCATGACCCAAAAGAGAAAAGAAGTTTCTTTTACGTGTAGATATTTGTATTCATAGATAACTAAACCAAGAAATGTCTTGTGAAGATGACCCTAAAGTCTTGATGTGGAAAATATGCTACTTAGGGAAATTGGTTCATCCCCCCTATCATACGAAATTCATTCATAGATATCCAAGTCTGAATTAAGTCATACGAAATGCTATATAGGTAGGCTAGCTATATATTAGTATTGTCGCTACCAAAGTAAAAGCAAATGAAATTGGAATCGATTATTGTCAAAGCACACATACTAATACATTTTCTTTTAACAATAATCGATTCCAATTTCATTTGCTTTTACTTTGATAGCAACCATACTAATATATTTTCTTTTAACACTAATTAATCTAATTACTTATTTGGGTATCCCAAATGGAACACTAATGACATGTAAACAGATAAAAATAGAATATTTTTATAAAAAAATAGATACACAAGGGATAAGACAAACCTTAAGTTTCAGATCTTCTGGTTTGTCAAAATGATAGACAGTATTAGCAAACTCAAGATTGGAGACAGGTGCTTGCTTCTCAATCTCCATATCCTGTTTATTAGAAAAAACTAATATGAATTTCCTAAGTTATACAAATATGCATACATGTTTTCAGAAGGTGTTTAGTAGGATTTCTTCTTTATCAGTACATATGTACAATTAACGATGATTAAATTATTGGCAACAATAAACTTGGAGAGGGCGGCAAGGATAATTTTCCAAGCAAGTTTTAAGGTAGTTTATAAAATTATTTTGAAATTGTAAAAGTAAAATACCTCTCGTCTCTGGCTGAATGGTATGGCACCGCTGTGGTGGACATGTTGTTGATGACTACGGGCATTCTTGGCAATTTTTGATTTATGCTTAAACACATCTCCTTCCCAGTAGGTGTTGAGGCTATCCCAGGTCCGCTGGTTGAAGTAGTGAGGCTTGCACGAATGTCGAGTAGCTTGAATTCCAGAGTTCCTCAGTTCACTTGCCTCTAATTCTGCTCGACGCTTCTCCAAATAAGGAAGATTTGACCAATTCACCTTCATATGTTCTTTCACAGCTCTATCCCCTTCTGCTTCATCCATTCCTTTTGGATAATCGTAGTATTCCTAGAAAACAGGATCACATAGACAAATATCAATAAACTATAACAAGTAGCTACACTTGTAGCTGGTTGAAGTATCATAAATTACATACACTCGTAAGTGAAAATGTTCTAAACAACAAAAATAATCATATATCATAACCTTAAACTGTATATTATATTTTGTTAATTCTTTCGGTCTAACAAGGTATGAGTACATTATATTTTGAAAGAAGATATTTATTTTGGCCAAGGTATCAGGGTATAAATTGAGGAATTCGTGGAAAACTATACAAAAAGTGAGTTTAAGGGGTTATGATTATCCTTCCTGGAACAATAAGGGTCAAACTGTATATCTATACAGTTTACACTAAATTTTGCATTTTACAGGTGCAGTTGCAAGTTGTAAAATCAATATTTTACAGGTACCTTGTTAGACCAAAAGAATTAACAAAATATAATGTACTCATACCTTAAACTTCTGAAGACAGTCGTCATAAAATTTTTGACGCTCCGACCCCTTCGATTGATGTGTATTTTCATTCCAAAGTACTTTAATAATGTACCCGAGAGTCTTCTTTTTCCTAGGTTCCCTTATACTACAACAAGTAACATACAATTAGTAAATAATTAATATATATAAACATTATATTGAAATTACATGAAATAGACAAGTAATACCATTTTCCATCAACAAAATGAACAATAGCTTTCGGCTCCCCAGGAGCTGGTGGTTTTGTGTAATCACCAGTCGAGCAACTGCGCCTTGCCCTTTCGTATGTGATTGTTGCCATGTTTTGACTTTCCCCGTGTCCTTCCTGATCATTCTCCGCCTCCCCATCACCATTCTCATCATCACCCTCGTCGTCATTGCCCCGGGAATTACCGCTACCCCCTCCACTACCACTTCCCCCTCCATTATCCTGGCCCCTTCCTCCACTACCACTTCCCCCTCCATTACCCTGGCCCCTTCCTCCACTACCATTCCCCCCTTTGCCTCTTCCCCTTCCCCCTTTATTATTGCCCCGACCCCCTCGACTGCCCTGTCCCCTCCCACCACTTGTACTTGCCCCGATCGCCATAAGAACAAAAAACACAATGAGCCAAAACCTAGACAAACCAACCTGCAAGCATTAACAAAATAAAAAGTTACATTAGTTACTACTCGATTAGTAGGGAAACCAACCTGCAAGCATTAACAAAATAAGGTATGTGACATGTCACTTCTTTACTCCAAATTTCATGGTGTTTAGTTAAAAAAACACAGGTCAATCAATACCTACAGGCATGTAGTATATAATCAATACATCTTTACTCCAAATTTGATGTTTTTTACTCCAAATTCAGATGCTCACAGTATCCAAAACCAACAAATATCAGCCCACTCTAAATTTAAAACCAATAATTTCTAATCCTGTCCTTAACACAAACTGAAAATTCAGAAGTAATTTACTTCAGAAGTAAATTCTAAATTTACCAAGTATGACTGAAACAATTTAAAAAGCATCCCATGGAACAAAATCAAAGATGCACATAAGAAACAAATAGATTTAACAAACACATAGAATAAATTAGAAACTATATGCAGATATATTAAACCAAGAAACAAGAAAACAAAAAGAAAAATCCAAAGCAAAAAAAAAGCAATATACACATGATAGGAGGGAGGGAGAGAGAAAGAGAGAGAGAGAGAGACACACACAGAGAGAGAGAGAGAGAGAGAGAACTACCTTCCAAGCATTCTCATCTCGTGCCTCCGCGAAATTGAACAACATTGTTAGCAAAAGGGCTAACAAAAACTGAAACAAGAAAGAACAAGCTGAGATTAAAACCCCAAATTACTCTAATTAAACAAACAAACTCAGATTAAAACCCCAAATTAAAAACCTCATACCCTAATTAAAGAAACCCAAATTAATACCTGTTGAAAGCTACGTTTTCCAGATTTGAGCATGATTTTGTAAAGCTGGGTTTTCATTTTGTAGATTTGAGGCGGTAATCGATTTGAGCTGTGTATAGGCGGAGGCGCTAATCGATTTGAAATTGAGCCGGTAACCCTAAGCGAGAGAGTAGAGAGTGAAAGAAATGAGGGGAAAATGATATTTATATTAATAACAAATTCGACCGTTGTTGGTGGAATTTACAAATTCGACCGGGTCTGGTGATGTTTACCCGTGCCCCTATTTCCACTGGTTCCAGTCGAATATAAGAGACCACACATTTTTTAGCCAGTAGCTAACAGACTAAGGTCCCTGCTTTATTTATCAAAATGCATTTCATTTTGAATTCCAAATTTATAGTAATTTAAAATATTACAAATTATCCGTGAAATATTTATCACCATACTTCAAATTAATACAAATTTAAGTAGGAAACAAATTAACTAAGTCAAATCATCATTATCACTTTCTTCATCAATGTTGATGGCTTCAATTTGATTTTCATTGTTGCTCTCGTCTCGTTCTTCTTCATGATACGCCATGGAATGATCATTTTCAAACATTGTCAAGTCAATAAAGAAATTTGTGGGATCACGAATATTCACTCTTTCAACATGTGATGATGAAGCATTTGACACTTCATTTTGAAAAGCATCATCGTTAGATCTAACCTTTTCTTTAGATGTCACACTTTCATTGACTTGTCGCTTCTTTGTTGTTAGGACCGTATACCATGATGATTTTGGATTTGTAATATTTGGTGCATAATACACTTGATGAGCTTGGCTAGACAACACAAACACATCTTCTGCATTTAATGTTGATTTGACATCTACCGTAGTTATTCGATTTCTATCAACTTTGACATGTTTTGTGTGATCAAACCAATGACATTTGAAGACAATAACTTGTTGACCATTGTGATAGTAGAGATTTAGAACTTCTTGCAATCGACCGTAATTGTTTTCAAAACTTTCTTTGTAAGAAGTTCCTACAATTTAAAATGTGTGAGATATAAATAGGAATGATGGAGAATAATTGCAACTAAGATTTTGTGCATCTACAAATTTTCTTACCAATGACAACAATGCCGGAATTTGATGAAGTGAGCTCATTAGGATTTGCACAACTAAATTTATAACCATTGCACTTGCACATTTTGTAAGTTTCAACTTTAAACAAAGGACCTTTTATCAAGTCCATGAATTTCTTCTTGAGCTCTTCATCATCTTGTACCTACAAAATTATAACAAAAAAAAACATAATTATATAAACATGTATGTGCGTGTGTGTGTGTATTTAATTGCATACCCTTTTTTCAAACCAATTTGGGAATTGCTCTTTTTGAAGTTCTTCCCTTTGAGCATCATTGTAGTTCGGATGATGTATTTGCACCAACTTTTGGAATCCACTACACATTAAAATGAATTCATAAGATGAATGTTAAAGTTGCATAATGTGTGTGTGAATATGGTATAAAAGTATTCTCACCGTAGGTATTTTCCGACCTCCGGTGAATTTATTAGAACATAATATCTTATGAGTTTATGTTCTTCATCACTCAAAATTCTACCCTTGCCTCGTAGACCAAGTGATGTCGGATACGTGTAAACTTCAAGTAAATTAGAATCATGAGACCTCCGAGGTGCCTCATTTCGACGTAACCGATTATGCACTGTTGGGACTTTGGACTCGAAATACAACGAACAAAAATGTACACATTCCTCTTCAATGTATCGCTCTGCAATTGAACCCTCCACTCGAGCTTTGTTTTTAACTTTCAGTTTCAAGTTGTGCAAGTATCTTTCAATGAAATACATCCATCGAAAATTAGCTGGGCCACCCAACTTACATTCAGTAGCTAAGTGCAGTGGTAAATGCTCCATCGGATCGAACCAACCTGGAATGTAAGTGATTTCAAGCTTGGACATTATTCTCACTATATCCTTCTCCATTTTTTCCAAGTCTGTGTATCTCAAATTCGATGAGCATAAATCTTGAAAGAAGTTTGACAACTCAATAATAACATCAGCTACGTGCTTTGGTAGTAAGTCACGGCAAACGATTGGCAACAACTTTTGCATGAAAATATGACACTCATGAGATTTCATACCTTGAATAGAATTTTTATCACGATTCACACACCTGGATATATTTGATACATACCCATCCGGAAGTTCAAGTTGTTTAACTTATCAAGTTGTTCCCTTGAAAGCACATATGGTGCACTTGGCATTGTGCCATCATCTTGAATCCATAATTCACGGTGTATAATCATTTCTTTACAATCCTCTCTTGCCTTCTTGGTGTCTTTAGACTTGTTCTTGTCACCAATCATTGTGTTGAATATGTTATCAAAGACATTCTTTTCGGTATGCATGACATCAATGTTGTGACGAAGGTCGAGTGTATCCCAGTACGGGAGCTCAAAAAATGGACAAAGGTGGGTCCAATTATGTGTCACACCATAGTCTCTCGGTTTTCTCCAAGTTGTCTTCCCTGGAAGGGGGAATTGTATCTCCTCACATAAGGTCCTTGCCATCACACCTGAATGTCGAGTTGTGACTGATCGTGTCTCGGTTCTTCCAAACTTTGTACTTCTTCTCAGTGGATCATATGGTTCTAAGAAATAGCGAGCAGTTCCATACCAACTAGGTTTACCACCATGCTTGAGTTGTTTGGCCTTTACTTGTCCCATACAAACATGACAAGCTAACTTACCCTTGGTGGACCACCCACTAAGCATGCCAAGTGCAGGAAAGTCGCTGATCGTCCACAATAGTGCTGCCTTCATCATAAAGTTTGTTCTTGAGAACCTATCATATGTTTCTTCACCAGTGCACCACAATACTTTCAATTCATCAATCAGTGGCTGGAGGTAAACTTGTAGATCTTTTGTTGGATCTTTTGGCCCAGGAATAAGAAGCGGCATAAACATGTAAGGAGCCTTCGTGCACATAGATGGAGGAAGGTTGTAAAGTACAACCACCACAGGCCAAACAGTATATTCCCTAGAATGTGAATCATGAAAAGGGTCAAATCCATCACTAGAGAGGCCAAGCCTAACATTCCGAATTTCTTTCGAAAAGTTTGGAAACCTACGATCAAATCGTTTCCACTCGTCTCCATCCGCTGGGTGAGATAATTGACCTTCAACTATGACTCTATCGTGGTGCCACCTCATACATTTTGCGGTCTTCTCATTCATAAATAAACGCTGCAACCTTACGGTAAGATTAAAGTAGCGCAAGATCTTCCGCGGGATCTTCATTTTGTTTGGATCTTTTTGCTCCTTGTATCAGCTTGTATTGCATGTATCACAGTGAGTTTTGTTGCTATTTTCCTTGTAAAACAACATGCAATCATTCTGGCAAGCATCAATTTTTTCGTATCCCATATTCAATCCTCTAATCATCTTTCGCACATCGTAATAATTCTTAGGCAAGCTGTGATTAGCAGGCAGTACTAATCCAATGAGGTGAATCAAATCATCAAAGCCATTGTTACTACAATTATGTATGTACTTCCAATGTAGTAGCTTGTTTACAAATGATAATGTGGTAAAATCCTTATTGTCGGGATAAATTGGTTCTGAAGCTTTTTCCACCATATTGTAAAAATCTTTTGCTTTTGGATTCGGTTCTTCTTCAAAATTCTCAAAATGTTTATTTGCATCCACTAAATCTCTTCGCATATCACGAGCATCATACATATCAACATCAATATTACCGGAACTCGTTCCGGTTTCAAATCGTGGCACATCCTTCTCCCCATGCAAATCCCATTTGGTATACCAATGCATAATACCATGTAGATACAAATGAATTCTCACATCACTAGGATCCATGAAATATTTATTTCCACAATTTTGACATGGACATCTTATGAGTCCTTTATCTTCCTCTTCACAATGATTAATAGCAAATTCAAGAAAACTATTAACCCCATTTTTGTACTCCTCCGTTAAGTAATTCGATTCATCATAACGATTATGACCAACCCAACTACGATCGGATGTCATCTACAAAGTTCATATACATTGATATAAGTTGTGTGCAACTTTAATTGGGAAAAAAAACAAGTCATTACTAATTTACTACTTTAATTACACAAATTTTAACATTTACATTAACATATATTATAAAAAGAAACATCAATATTACATGGATTAGTGATACTTACTTGATGATTAAGATGAACTCTTCAAGGAAGCAAAATGAATGTGGGAGAGAAAGGAAAGTGAAGTTAGAAAGGGGAAAGTGAGCAAAGAAGCAGAAGACGTTATGCAAAAACAGATCTGCCAAGGCTAAAATTGACCGGATCCAGTCGAATTTATAAATTCGACTGGTACCAGTGGAATTTATAAATTCGACTGGATTCGGTCGCGTTTATAAATTCGACGAACTAGGTTTTGACCTCGAATTTACCATTCAAAGTTGACAGTTTCCAGTCGAATTTATAAATTCGACTGCAGTTGGTCGAAACAGAAGTCAACATATTTTTTTGACCATTATAATATTTAATATGTGCCATTTTTTATTCTTCATTTTTTTGTACAAACTTTTAAAATATAATAACCTTAACATCCGTACGGTTGGATCGTTCAAATTTTAATTTTAAATTATCTAAATTGCTAACCCTAGACATGAAATGAGTAACCCCTAAACATATACATTAAACCCTACATTTCAATCATTCAATAAGAAATTGTCGTATTGTTAAAGGTTTTTTTGTAAGACACACTATTATGATCTCTCGTCATTTTTAGTTAATACAATATGTTATAAAAACGTACCATAAAAAAAATCACATTTTTTTAAAATTTGTAAGCATTTATTAAAAATTTCCAAACTTCTTAACAAATATAGAATCTACACTTTATTTAAATTTTTTTAAAAAAAATTGGCGTAAGTGGGTAAACAAAATTTTCACTTGTAGTTCATGTTATGAGTATATTGTGGTAATTTTTTTATAATTTAAAGATTAATTTTGTATTTTGTAAATAATTTTAAAAATTATTTTTTCTTCTAATAATGACTGATAACAGTCGATTTTATAAAATCGACTGGATTCGGTCGTGTTAATTAATTAGACGAACTAGGTTTTGCCCTCGAATTTATAAATCGATTGGCTATAAATTCGACCACTGCTGTAAAATCGACCGCTTTAAATTCGACCGCTTTTAAATTCGACCGTTTCCGGTCGATTTTAAATTGGGCCAATAATTAATTGGGTTTCAGCCTAAAAGCGACCGCTTAAATTCGACTGCTCCTTTAAACTCGACGGCTTAAATTCGACCGCTTTTAAATTCGACCGGTTGCGGTCCCTTTTAAATTTGACCAATAATTAATTCTGTTTGGCCCTAAATTCGACTAGCTAAAATCGACCGTTCCTATAAAAACGACCGCTTAAATTCGACCGGAGTTAAAATCGACTGTAACCAGTCGAATTTAAATTTGACCAATAATAAATTGGGATTGACCGTAAATTCGACTGGTTCCAGTCGAATTTAAGAACGGTCGAATTTAAGCGGTCAATTTTACCCGAGTTTTCTTGTAGTGGGGAGAAATTTGCTTTTGGTTGGAAACTGGGTCATGAAACACGGGATCTGGGTCCAACACGTACCTTCGCTTCCGACCACTTGTTTTATCTAGGCAACTTAAAAATGTACATCTGAAATAACTCCGAACATATTGATACACTTAGACAAGTTTCTGCCCACATAAGCTCCAGTTATATCCATCTTCCAATGTTTTTTGGGGCAGTTTACTACCCAGATGATATTCTAAATGTACATTCGAATAATTTACTATAGATCAAAGATATATACTCCCTCCGTCCCTTTTGATTGTTAACATTTCACTTTTTCAAAATTTTCTGGCACGCCTTTTAAGGTGCATTTTAAGGATAGTTAAATAACTTTTTTTTAAAATTTTCTTTTTCTGTATAAAAATTTAAACATTAAATTTTTATACAGAAAAAGAAAATTTTAAAAAAAAGTTATTTAACTATCCTTAAAATGCACCTTAAAATGCGTGCCAGAAAGTTTTGAAAAAGTGAAATGTTAACAATCAAAAGGGACGGAGGGAGTAAGATTTATTTGTCTTGATACAAAATGAGAACACGTTGTTCAAAAGAAGCTAAACTAACAGATTGAACAAAAAGTACATCGCGTTAATTAGCGGGGAAAAAAACAAAAATTCACATCATAGTACATAGGAATAAAACCTCCAAAACAAACATGTAGTTTCAGGCATTTTAAACCAGGCTTAACAGAAATTAATCAACTAAAGTAAAAGGCCGTCTACAACTTATTCTGTTTGACGAAAATGAAATCCATTCATGTGTAATAATACAATCAAAGGCATGTGTAATCCATTCATGTGTAAAACACGTACCATTGAGTCGATCTAGTTTTGGTCTTTTATTCAACAAAAAATGAAAAAAAAAAAATTCAGATAACTATTTTTTTTTTGTTGCTATCAGGCCACTTGCTGGATACTCTCCGAATCTTTCTAGATATGGCTTATAAAAACATATACAAATCCGCGAACATGTTTATTACAGATGCAACAAGTGAGAGAAAAATATACAGTGATATTAAGTAAATATGTTAGAAAAGGAACACCTATGTCACAAACTTTTAATATATAATTTTCAAGTGTTAAAGCATTTTACTTAACGAAAAAGAATGTGTATCAATTCACATGAAGAACAAACTGTTTAAATATGCCTGATAAACCAGATCAAGTCAAGTCAAGCACGATGTGAAGAACAAACACTTCCAGACATTTAAAAAACAATTAATCAACTAAAGTAAGAGGGATATCAATGAGACTCCAACTCACTATGTTTCACAAAAATAAAATCCATTTGTACTAAAGTAAGAGGGCTTTCAACGAGAGTCCTACTTATTATGTTTGACAATAATAAAATCCATTCGTGTATAATTCTTCACTTTGACAATTCTTATTCATTAAGATAAAAAATAGGAAAGGAACACAAGAAAGCAAATGGTGTGCACCAACTACAGAATATATAGTAGTCGTCGACTCTATCATTTCTTTAAGCCAATCTAGCCATGCCTCACCTCAGTGCAGCCAAAAGCTCTGTGTCATTTCTTTAAGCCAATCTAGCCATGCCTTGCCCCACTGCAGCCAAAGCCCAAATAAAAAAGAAAAGGTTAAAACTATTCGGCCAACTAATTAGATTTACAAAATCCACGTGTTGATAAGTAATGTAAGAATTTTCTTACATTGGTACATGAGGAATAAGCAGGCTGGTAAACTTATATTACAGTTAAGGTGCAAGTCAGAATTCTTACATTGGTACGGCATGAGACAAACTCCACAATGGATCACACTGGTAGGATTGATATCCCAGACGTTCTAGCTGCAGCACCCCTTCACCATATTTATTTATACACTTGGTAATCCGGATTTTGGTGCACTCCACTATTCCAATCATGTTAGGATAGGAACCTATGGAAAACAAGGTGAAGATGTTGAATAGGTTGTCTTTCAAGTGTACCAAAATAGGTCCCTGTCTTGTGCTCGAAAACCGTATTTCAAAATCAGGAATCACTTCTCTTGTGTAGGCAAGGTAGCAAATGCCTTTGTCCAATTCATAGGCTCTAAAAAACCCTTCGTCAATCCAATAGACAGTCTTATCATCAAAGAGAGTAACAGGGTTGATCATTTCCAACGCCAACTCATAATCGTATGCTATTGAAGACTCATTAGCCACATTATAGATGATATCATCCTCTTTGAAAGTGGTACTAATCAAGATGGTTTTGGCCTCATAATGAATAGCAACCGGCCACGATAAGCGGGATACACCAGATACAGGCTCCTTCAATGCCTTCCATTTTTGCTTATATATGGGTTTATTCGTGTCTAGGTACTCAGCCCATGGGGATTCCTTGTTAGTTTGTTTGATGGGTGAGAACCCTCCAAAAACATATATTTTCCCGTCTATACCAACAACAGCAGGAGATACTCTAGGCACTATCATATTGCAGCCTGACTCGAGTTTGAGCTTTGGTTGGTCTGTGTCGAACTTTTTGACCTCAGTGGTTGGTATGTATGCCTTCAGCTCATCTAACTTGCATCCGCCAATAGAATAAACCATAGAGCCCACAGAAATCAATGATGATCTAACATTAACATTGAGAATTATTGGATTGATCTTTATATTGGGTAGATAGTCCTCCGGTAGGGAAAGGTTTTGGAATTCCTCAGATGTAGTCTTGATTGGAACGGAAATCACCAAAAAAATACATCCCCCATTGGAAAGGCAGAAACGTTTTTCATTCTGAGGTCCCATAACACTTTCGATTTCAGTACTGACTCTTTCGATCTGAGCCATAGGTGGTTCCATAAGTCCTACAACAAACATATAAAATATAATTAATTGTTTGATATCAACAATGACATATGTATATATTCGGAGATGGAAAAAACTATCACGAGCGGTATGCATGGGCATATAAAATATAGCAGAAAGATAAGAAAACAATAACTTGATGAGTACGTATATGATTAGATAATTAATTTACCTCAATTAAAAACAATACAATAAGATCGTCGATTCCCACGATCGTCAAGCGTAAATCGTAATTAAGTTGACGGAGTTAGAGCCGATTGCTTGAAAGGATTTTGGGGAGAAATTAAGATTAGACTGAACAGAGACACGGATGTGGGTGATTACTTTGTTCCTTTCCTAATTTCCTTAATTACGATTCTGGCGGACGTGGTCTTTACCCAAAATATTGTTCCTGTTTCTTTGGAATTCCAACCTTTTTTATTATGTTTTGGATTTGATTTTACAGAATTTGATAAATTATAGTTTTTTTTTTCAATTATAACGAAGTGATTGTAGGATACAGTAAGCCTGAAATTATTCAAATCTTAATTGATTTTATATCGCATGGATATATATAATTAGTTGGTTGTAATGAATATTTAAAAATTAATTATAATAATAATTGAGTAAAATTATATTTATACTTTTTAAAAAATAAAATGATACGGTGTCTATTTTTGACCACTTACTATCAATAAAATAATTTAAAAATTTTGTGTATTAATATAAAAACGTAAATTCATTATCAACATTATGGTATCGATCAAAATTAATTTCCTCTTTGAATTTGAAGAAGTATTTCTCTACATGAAATGTTTCAATTTGGTCTATGCTTTTATTTACATGTATAAATATAGATATCTGATCACAAAAATTTTCAAAGTTCTTTCCGCTGGTGCAATTATCGAAAGTAAGCTATTGTCTTCCTTACCTCACTTCTTTGTGTTCAATCTAAACATATGAAGTGATCATGCTATAACAACTTTTGCAGATCGAGTTACGACTAGAGAATTCAAACCACATATTCACAAATTAAGTCAT
Source organism: Kitagawia praeruptora (assembly GCA_037693485.1). NCBI lineage: Eukaryota > Viridiplantae > Streptophyta > Magnoliopsida > Apiales > Apiaceae > Kitagawia > Kitagawia praeruptora. Next base: position 147,058,194 of record CM075353.1, read on the forward strand.
CTTCATAATGAGTTCTGGCGGTCAAGGTTAGCTTTTTTTCCTACTTCACCTCACTTATATGTGTTTTGGCTAAATTTCATAATCAATGCTAAAATAGATCTTGATGTGTACTCAAGCTCAACTGCCTCCGCCATTAATTTTGCATGTGTTACGTTCATGCATGCATGTTATATCCTCCCTCTCACCCATGCAAATTAAATTGATGGAATGTTATATTTAGCATATTTTTGATAATAATGATACATGATTTTTTTTTGTACACTACTAATTTTCTCCTCCTATATTTATTTATTAACTTTTCGTATAATTTAAAATTCAAATCTATACTATTATATAAAAGCCGAAACATTAAAAGTTTGGTTCAACGGTACCTATTGAATTTATCTAATTACCCTTACTCAATTACAGATCTATTAACAATTACAGATCTATTAACAAATCAATTTCCTTTTTCAGGTTACGCATATTATCTTTTCTATTTTCAAGAACTAAATAATTTCCTTTTCCAAGTAAAATACAATATCTTTAATTTATATTTTATCTAACTAAAATTTCTCATTTATTAATCAATTTCTTTTTTCAGTTTAAACATATAACCTTTTCTATTTTTCAATAACTAAATAATTTTCTTTTTCATTTAAAATAGAATATCATTTACATTTTATCTAACTAAAATTTCTCCTTTTTAAAAACACTACGAGCAATTTATTTTAAAAAAAATAACTTCATTATATATAATTGCTATTAACTAATCAATTACCTTTTTTAGTCAAAACACATTACCTTTTCTCTTTTCTCTAACTAAAATATCTCTTTTTCCAATTATTTTATGGAGGGTTATCTTTTTCAGCAAAACACATTAACTTTTTTATTTCTTCTTACTAAAACCTCCATTTTTCTAATTATATTACAGGCGTTTCTATTTAATAAAAAAATAATAATATTATAATACTAATAATTAACCAATTACCATTTCAGCTAAAAAATAACATAATTATATATAATTATTATTAACTAATCAATTACCTTTTTCAATCAAACCACGTTACCTTTTCTCTTTTCTCTAACTAAAATCTCTCTTTTTCCAATTATAACATGGACGGTTACCTTTTTTCAGCAAAACACGTTACCTTTTTTCTTTCTTCTTACTAAAACCTCCATTTTTCTAATTATATTACAGGCGTTTCTATTTAATACAAATAAAATATAATAATAATATAATACTAATAATCACTACAAGAAATTTGACTTTTACTTACCAATAGTAAAGGTAGGTAAAAGTACTGTATCGGTAGATAAAGAATTTTACCTACTAATACAATATTGGTAGTGATTGGTAGGCAATAGTTCGTGGAGAAAGAGTGTTTATCTACACATACTAATATTGCTAGGTAAAATAAAACGTGGACCCCACTTTTCCAAATCATCAAAGATGAATCATCAGCTGAGTCATCAGCTGACATGTCACAAATATACTTGACCCGGATGATTCCATGTGTCAAAAAAACAAGTAGTCCATGTGGCGCCCCACAAGTCAACCATGTGGCACCATTCGAGTTATCCATGTGGCATTAAAAGAGTGGTTTGCATCGGTGATAAAAACGTTAATTTGGATTAATTCCCTGTATTAGAAGGCGATGAATTATTTTTATTTCGGTAAAGATAAAATACAGAAATCATAAAATGCACCGAAAAAAATAAAAATAATAATTAATTTATTAATTAATATGCAGATCATATAATACAGAACAAAATTTATAGATTTACAACAAAAGCCATACAAATCAATCTTTACATTCTATTAAGCACTATCATACATGAAACTACGTCCTCCATGCACATCTTCTTGATATGCTATTCCAGATAACTTTGAGCGAGCGAACCTTGGCGTTCTAAATATCTAGAGCTTCCATCATGATTCCTGTAAGGATATCAAAATTAAAATTCACTAACCATGATTTCTTGAATGGTAGATACATGAAAAAGAAAAACAATTGCAAAATGAAAGAACACCTTTAAGTTAATCGATCAAGTAGTTTACAATGAAAAAAATGCATACACACCTTCAATATTTAATAAATGAGATCGTAGCTTTTCTTTTCGGCAAAATGACATAATTTTTGATGCACTAAAGTTGTTTTCAGAGGTATCAATTAGTACTCAAGACCAGCAGAATGACACCGGCCGTTGTAAACTGAGAAGCTCTCTAAGGTATTTATGTTGTACAATAGTCGATCCTGAAAATTAACAAATACTATATGTCACACACAAGACACGTACACATGGTAATCAAATAAATGGAAATGTTATCTCTATGTAGTTGTCAATATGTATCTATATTATAAAAGAATAATATATGCAACAATACATTACCTGTTAAAGAACTGCATACAAGAGAATGAATCAAGAATACCTGGCACTCTGGCAGAGAGAGGTTTGAGTTTGGTAGGAAACAGAGACTACTCGGACTCGGATGATCATACAAGTCTAGATAAATACACTTTTTAAATTCATCAAAACAACCCACGTTTGTTACCTGAAATCGTGCCATGAAATCGTGCCATGCATTACGTGCATTTGCTAGTTATCTTCACTCCGTCACTCATTTTTTATGATACGTTAGTGTGAATAAATTTCTTTCTTAAAAAAGTAATTTTTGTATAAATATGAAATATTAGCTTTGTTGTTTTGTTAGATCATTTGTATAAATTTAAAAGTATTTTCTTAACTCAAAAATATTATACAACTATTTTTTACAAAATTTCTAATAATTACAAAAATTAATTTTTGTTACAAATGTGGGGCCATTTTTTTTTTTGTAAAGAAATGTGGGGCCATTTTAATATTTATTAAAATGTATGTATTTGCATTATATGAAATATAAATTAATAATTTATATTAAATCATGTTAGCTCTTAGTACGTGTTTAGCTGTATAGGTAAGCATGTTATGTCTAATTAATTTGTGATCATTATTCTAATATGTTTTTAATTATTTTTTCAAATTTTATTTTTTTTACATAGAAATGTAGACGACAAATTCTTCAAGTACTAACAAATAATTAGCTAATTACTAACTAAAATTATCTCTTTATAATAATTTATATATAGCCGTAGATTATAAAAAAAATCTTTTTATTTAAAAATAGAGGATATTTGATTTAATAGAAAATTGTATAATTGTTTCATACTTTGTTGTAAATAATTATTGTTATGTATAAATGAAATTTTAATATTTAGCACATAAAATTAGTGAACTTATTTTTAATATTTAGCACATAAAATTAGTGAACTTATGAATTCATGATGGGACATTAATAAAATATAATATTATTTGATAATATTTAATGTAAATAGGATAACAAAGTAGTAAAATGAACTCGTGTATACATGTATGAAAAAATAACTTTAAAGCATTAATAATGATGAAAGAAGTGACACGTAATGTGCCACTTCATGGGTTACCAGCAACAAATACGGTTCCATAGCATTATGCATACAGGTATGTCATTCTATTTGACTTTTACTTACCATTATATTCTACAATTATATATTTGTACGTAAAAGTTATTTTTTAACTACTAATATTTATTGGTTGGTAATATATTTGTAGGTAAAAGTCTGATTTCTTGTAGTGAATTAACCGATTACCTTTTCAGCTAAAATATATTATTTTTTCTATTTTTTCTAATTACATTCCCTTTTTTTTTCTAGAAATATAATGGGTAGCGTTAATTTCTCATTTTCGAAAAACTATGAACAATTTTATTTCGTAAAATAACATAATTAAATTATAATTACTATAAAGTAATCAATTACTTTTTCCACATAAATTATGCACGTTACCTTTCTATTTTCTCTAACTAATTATTTTTTAATTATATCACGGATGGTTCTCTTTAATAAAATAAACTAATAATATTATAATATTTTTAATTAACCGATTACCTTTTTTAGCTAAAACATATCATCTTTTCTATATTTTCTAACTAAAATCCCTTTTAAAATAGAAATACCACGGATAATATTATTTTCTCATTTTCTAAAAACATTACGAGCAATTGTATTTAGTAAAATAACGTAATTCAATTATAATTACTATAAACTAATCAATTACCTTTTTCACCTAAAACATATAATCTTTTTAATTTTCACTAACTAAATTCTCTATTTTTCTAATCATACCATGGACATTCTATTTAATAAAATGAAGTAATAATTTTATAATTACTAATAATTAATTTATTATTCTTTTTAACTAAAACCTATCATTTTTTCTATATTTTCTAACTAAATCCCTCCTTTTCTAGAAATATCATGAATAACATTTATATAATTATTATCAAATCATCTAATATAAAAAAGTAAGTCTCCAAAATTTATGTTTTAAAAAAATTAATTTTAATTAATGAATTTTTTTATATAATATAAAAAAATCCGTGCATCGCACGGGTTTTAGGCTAGTTATTATTAATTTCTAGAATTGATAATATAGATAATATTTTGACATGTTGTTTAAGTAATTCAAATCTCAAACTTTTTTTGATATATTAGTTTCAATATTTTTTTATGAGTATCGAGTACCTTCCACAATATTTTTGTATTATCACTTTTAGTCTTATTATATGTATATTTTTGTATTATCACTTTTAGTCTTATTATATGTTGTTAGTCCATACAATTTTGTAAATCTTTTTTTTAAATATATATACTACTGTTTGTTGTCAAAGTCGTCGCAAGCACATATATTAAAATTTACTGATTAGGTAGTTAGATTTATGAAAAGAATGACCTACACTTCGGAATTTTGTTTGCAATATTCACTGTGCATATAGAATCATATTATTGTCTTTCTCCTTAACTTGATACACACCTTGCTAATTAAACCTACGTAGTGAAATATATAGATTGTTTAAGATGGTCTATATACGTAGCCTCTTGTATATAATTTTTAACCATATATGGTTGAATATTGTGCTAATTTTGCAGATCCCAAAAAGAAAGAAAAGACAAGTGTTAGTAGTATTTTTAACCCTAAGCTATATATTGTTGTCGGAGGCACCTGTAACCACAACAAATCTATCTATTGTAACTGAGACCTATCAAATTCATGAACCAGATCCACATCACGAGAATGTGATTCATGGAAAGGAATTTTGTTGTGGTAAAGAAAAAGCTTTTACCAGCCGTTTGGTTTCATGCATGGAATTTTCAAATTGTGATGAGGCGTTTGAAATGATAACACATCTTGAGACTCTACGGGAGGCCGTTGGGATAGATGGAAGTGTTTGTTAAGACAGGCAAAGTGGAGCATATAAAATCAAAGCCAACATCTTTTTCAGGAGTGGATGTCCCAGTTTTATTTCCAAAAGTACTGGTGGAAAGAGTCGCAGCAAAGCCTGCTCTTTGTTATGAGTTTGGATCCATTGATCCGGTTGCACTCAAAGACTTGCGACCTCCCATGAGTAGACCAGACACTACAAGAAAACAAGGCTAAATATGACCAAATAAATTCGACCGCGGCTAAATATGATCGAATTCGGTCGACCATTTTTGGCCCGGCTAAATATGACCGAGTTCGGTCGAATTTAGCCGCGATCGAATTTATTCGGTTGAATTTAGTACCAAATGTGACCGATTTTTTTTTCCGGTCGAATTTAGTAGCTACTAAATTTGACCGATTTTTTTTCGGTCGAATTTAGTAGCTACTAAATTTGACCGATTTTTTTTTCGGTCGAATTTAGTAGCTACTAAATTTGACTGAATTTTTTTCGACCAAATTCGGTCATATTTAGTAGGGGAGCGGGAAAATTGCCGCCCATTTTTTTCCTAAACGTTGTCGAAATTTGGTCGAATTTATAAATATGACCGAATTCGGTAAAATATTAAATTCGACCAAATTTGGTCGAATTTACCCGCATTAAATTCAACCAAATTCGGTCGAATTTAATAAATGTGACCAAATTCGGTTGAATTTATTATTTTCAGAAATTGAAAATATATTATTAAATATTTAAATGTTTGTACACATCATGAAAAAATATTTATAAATATAAGGATAACGTTATTCATATGTATAAATTTAGTTTGTGCGTAAAAAATATTCATATGATAGGAGAAAGTTAAATTTTTATTTAGTAGATTTTTTAAATAAATTAAATAAGTATCTAATTAGTTTGAAAAATTATTATTAAATATTTAAATATTTGTACACATCATTAAAAAAAAATATGAATACAAGGATAACATTATTCATATGTATAAATTTAGTTGTGTGTAAAAAATATTCATATGATAGGAGTAAGTTGAATTTTTATTTAGTAGATTGTCTAAATAAATTAAATAAGTATCTAATTAGTTTGAAAAAATATTTAAAAAAATTGTGAGGGTATTGAAAATACATACGGTATAAAACCTAATTTTTTTTAAACAAAAAATAAAGAGCAAATTCGACCAAATTTGGTCTAATGTAATAAATGTGACCAAATTTGGTTAAATTTATTATTTTCAGAATTTGAAAAAATACTATTAATTATTTAAATGTTTGTACACATCATTAAAAAAATTATAAATGGTAGGATGACATTAATCACATGTACAAATTTAGTTTGTACAAAAAAAATATTCATATGATAACAGAATGTTGAATTTTTACTCATTAGATACTCTTAATTTTTTTTCAAAAATATTTAATTAGTTGTACAAAAAAAAAGTATCTGGAAAACATATTATATTCTATAAAAAAAACTTAGAAAATAATAGTGAGGGGAAAATAATAATAAAAATATGAGAGTACCCTACTGAATTGACTAGTACTAGTAAGTAGTGCTTCATCCCAGATTGTTGTTCTATTTTTTTAAAAAATATTTCTCGACGATCCAACCGTACGGATGTCAAGTATTTATAATTTAATGATATTCCCACATTTTAAAAAAAATAAAAAATTAATTTGGTAGAGATCTTAGTAGTCAACTGCTAAATTGACTAGTACTCGTAAGTAGTGCTTCGTCCCAGATTGTTGTTTCTATTTTTCTTAAAATATTTCTCGACGATCCAACCGTACGGATGTCAAGATATATTTAAGTTAATGATATTCCCAGATTTTCAAAAAATAAAAAATTAATTTGGTTGCAGGTCTTAGTAGTCAACTACGGAATTGACTAGTACTAGTAAGTAGTGCTTCGTCCCAAATTGTTGTTTCTATTTTTTAAAAAATATTTCTCGACGATCCAACCGTACGGATGTCAAGATATATATAATTTAATGATATTCCCACATTTTCAAAAAATAAAAAATTAAGTTGGTAGGAGATCTTAGTAGTCAACTGCTAAATTGACTAGTACTAGTAAGTAGTGCATCGTCCCAGATTGTTGTTTCTATTTTTTTATAAATATTTCTCGATGATCCAACCTTACGGATGTCAAGATATATCTAATTTAATGATATTCCTACATTTTCTAAAAATAAAAAATTAATTTGGTAGGAGATCTTAATAATCAACTGCTGAATTGACTAGTACTATTAAGTAGTGCTTCGTCCCAGATTTTTGTTTCTATTTTTTAGAAAATAAATCTCGACGATCCAACCGTACGGATGTCAAGATATATCTAATCTAATGATATTCCCACATTTTCAAAAAATAAAAAATAAATTTGGTTGGAGATCTTAGTAGTCAACTATTGAATTAACTAGGACTAGTAAGTAGTGCTTGTCCCACATAGTTGTTTCTATTTTTTAAAAAATATTTCTCGACGATCGAACCGTACGGATGGTCACAATCCATGCTTTTTAATGTTATTTCCAAAATTTCATAAAAAAAATAAATTAATTTGGTTTGTTAATTTAACGGTCAACTAGAACGTTGACTAGAACCCCTAAACAGGGTTTCGTCACGGTTTAGTGTTTCCATTTTTTTTGAAAATATTTCTCGATGACCCGACCACATGGTGGTCAAGATCCATCCTTTTTAATATTATTGCCAAAATTTCAGAAAAAAATAAATTAATTTGGTTTGGTAATTTTACCGTCAACTAATTTGGAAATAAATTAAAAAATTAAATAAAAATAGAGAAATCCAAAATTCAATTTAAAATTTGTGCACACCAAAGTAGTCATACTCACTATTTGTGAGATGAAGCTTACCCTAGTTTCACTAATCTTCCATTTTTTTAATTTTTCCCCATTTTTATCTAGTTTGTAAAATTAATTAAAAAATTAAATAAAAATAGAAAAAATGCCTATTTTTGAACATAAAATTTGGTGGTATGACTACGTGGGTGATTATAAATTCTGAATAAAAGTTTGGCTTTTTTCTATTTTATTTAATTTTTTGGATTTTATTCCTATTTTTATTAATTTTTTTAAAATAATAAATTCAACCAAACATTCAATTCGACTTAATTCAGTCGAATTTAGCCGAGCTCCTAATTTTGACCATTATTGCTTGAATTTAATGTCTACGTGGTTGTCTCTCATTGGTCCATTAAGTATCACATGGATTGATGAGTCCGTTAATCTGAGCCCCTGAAAAGAAAATGAATCCTAACCGTTTATTTAATAAAAGACATACAAACATAATATATACATATATACCTACCCCACCCCCCTTCTCCACTGCACCCCCTCCCCCCTCTGCCCCGCGCCTCCCCCCTCCCAAACACCCACTGCAAACACCCAATGCAAAAACATCAATTTTATACATAAATACTCACACTTGACTCAACCTTCATGTGTGGTTATTTTCTGATTTTATATGAATTTTTGTATAAATTTGCGTATTAATATTAGGGTTCTTGATTCAAAAATTGGGGTTTTGATTTCGTTGATTGTTCAGTCGATTGGATGGTTTCTATAGCTTCATATGATCCTAGGGAGTTGTTTTATTTTTCAATTTCATTGATTGTATCCATTTATGTGAAAAACGAGTTTGAAAATTTATGCCCGTTTTTCAAATCGTTCGTTCATTTCTTGTGATGAATGTTCGTGTTTAAGGTGTTAGGGGTTAGTTTACTCGTGCCCTAAGCTTTGTTTTTTGATGTAGAACATGAAGTTTGGTTAAGAAACGACGAAGATAACGTGTTGGCCGGAGCAAGTCGCGAGCTCGCCGGGGATGGCGAGTTTGGTTGATTTTGTGATCCGTTTTGATCAGATCTTCATCGTGTTTTGCAGTGTTTTGATTGCCCAGTGGGTGTACTACGTAACCCAGCTGAAAAACCTCGTATTTGTCGCATTTTGTGTTGAGATCCGGCGAGTTGGGCGCGTTTTCCGGTCGCCGGATGGTGGCCGGAATTCGTGTTCTTGGCAACCAGAAAAATTTCTTTGTGACCCGTTTTATTCCTAAATTGGTCAGCGAAGATTCTGCTATTTTTTAAAATTGCCAGATTCCTAAAATCGCCAAATTCTGCTATTTTTTTAAAATTTGTACACATTAAATTCGACTAGATTCGGTCGAATTTAGGGTACTAGATTCGGTCGAATTTAGGGTACTAAATTCGACCAAATTTGGGCGAATTTAATTCATTTCGGATGCCAAATTTCAAAATTTTTAAATTTTCACCAAAATTTGAAATTTTGAATTTTTTGGTCGAATTTATAATTCTACCAAAATCGGTCGAATTTAATGATATGATTTTTGACAAAATTTGGTCGAATTTATCCTAAATATGACCGAATTATTCGGTCGAATTTATCCTAAATATGATCGAATTTTTCGGTCGAATTTATCTTAAATTCGACCGAATTACTAAATTTGACCAGCTTAAATATGACCAACAAAAATTCGGTCATATTTAGCTAAATTCGACCGAATTCAGTCGAACTTAGCTAAATATGACCGAATTTTTTCGGTCATATTTAGCCGTTTTTCTTGTAGTGGCTAGAGGGTTCATCTGAAGAGGCACCCAAGGATAAAGTGATACTAGTTACGGAAAGAATCTCAAAAACCTCTTTCGATGATTGGTTAAATTCAGGGCCACATCATGAGGATGCATTAATACTGTTCAGGTATGCTTTCATGTTTTTTCAGATAAATTTAATTAAGAAATATGCTATAAGTGTTGGAATATGGATTCGATTATTATTTGAATTCATTGATTCGGTAAAATCAATCCGTTTTTACTACGGATTTTTTTACCACCGCCTTAACATAATTAATTAACATGGTTAATTAATTAATGAAATTGCCACTGATTTAATTGATTAGCTCGGCTAATTAATTAAGGCAATTGTGTTAAGGAAATTGCCACCGATTTAATTGATTAGCGTGACTAATTAATTAAGACAATTGTGTAGCGCACAAGTTTTCCTATCCTATATATACTCGTGTAGAGCCTTAGGATTATTCATTCGAAAAACACAAATCCTCCTTTCATATACAGTCTCTTCTCTTTCTCTGGTGATAGTTCTTGCTCGTCTCAACCTCACTAAAAGTGACGCTCTTTTGTAGTCTCACTGTAATCCGTTTTATCCTGGGAGGCGTTGCACATACGGTGAGGGCTAATACGCTTTAAGGAGACAGTCACGCACTGGACTCGGGTTTTTCGTTCCTTGTCTCCTCTTTTGTCTGTTTTATTATACACATAACCACTACAAGGAAAACAGGCTTAGACAACGGTTTTTGCCCGTTGTCTGATGCCCTGTTTTCCTGTTGTCTATTGAGGCGCCGTCTGACGCCTACACTACGCCATAAACGCACATACGCAACCCCCATTTTCAGTTGCGTAAGGCTTGAAAAGCGTTGCGTAACGTCTTACGCAACGCTTTTGGGGCGTTACCAATACTGGCGTTGCGTAAGACCCCTAACGCAACGCTTTGCCAAGCTATTGCAACACCACGAAAGCGTTACGTTAGAGGCCTTATGCAACGCAAAAAGCATGCAAATGCAACGCTACAGGGCGTTGCATTAGATGTTTCAACCATGTCAGCATGCTGACATGTAATCAATGTGCCACGTCAGCATGCTGACATGTAAGCAGGTGCCACGTCAGCATGATGACGTGTCATTAGTAGGGCCCACAAATGCCACGTCACAAATGGGGGGCCATGCCACCTCAGCAGGGGGCCACCAAGGTGCCACGTCAGCAATGGGGCCACTATCTAACGCAACGCTATTTCAGTCTAATGCAACACTAAATTTTTTTTTTAAGCAACACCAATCTTGTCAAATGCAACACCATTCTTTTTTATTGCAACTTTAAAACTATGCTAATGCAACATTAAATAGAGTCAAATGCAACGATTTTTTACAAATATTTTGAAATGGAAGCTTTGTTCATACATAATACCATCCTAACTTTGAAAGTAGCAAATTCTAACTTCAAAAGTACTAAATTACAAAGTTCTAATACTAGCTAGTTAAAGCTACAAAAAATTACTAAGAAGTGGAGCCGCAACTGGTTTGATACATTAGCAGTATAAAAATAGGAAATGTTGTATTTCCATTTTCTCCTCCTAACATTTTCCAGAGAATGGAGTAGTATTACTTGTTCACCCCGTACAGCCTGGTTTGCAGAATTAAATGGCAGAAGGATTCACCTACGTACAGAAATAAAGAAGAATAAGTTAAACCAAATGTACAATTAAAAGTATCAAACCTAGGAAATTAATATGATCCAAGTTACTAACAAATGGTAAAACATCACTGTAATTTAAAGCAGCAGTACAAACTCAACTTTGATCACATACTAACCCTTACAGAAAAGACACTTTACTACAAGAACATAAAAGATGTACTTCAAAAACAATACCCAAAAAACGTTTCTGAGAGTGGATACTTACACTTGGCCTTCCATACTTGTCATAATGAATGGCATACCGCTTTAGCTCCCCGATCTCAGAGAAAAGTTCCTGAACCGCAAAAGTCTATTAGCCTCCATTAAAAAGCCAATTCACGAAAATATACACAAGGCTAAGAGGATGGTTCAGGCTGTACCCGTATGTCTTGATTTGAAACTCCACTATCCAAGTTGGAAACAAATAAATTTGCTTCATTATCAACAATGGCTGGTAAACCAACAGATTATAGCAATAGATTATGTCCTTACAAGTTATAATATGTAAGTAAGCATGAACTGATTGAGTACTGCATACCGCGGAATATAACAAGCAACTTGGCAACATTTCAGGGCATAAAGAAAGCAGGCCACCTGGTTCACTTAGAAAGACCCTTTATCTACAACAAGTGTCTCAAGCAGTTTCTTGATTCCCTGCAAGAAATTGAGGCACAGTAAGTAATCAATACCCTTAGACCTTAGTTCTCCGTATATGACACCTGACCTCCCTGGACCTTGACGAGGACAAATGTATGTCTTGTTTGGATTTTTATATGATTGTTCTCCGTGTAGTTCTTTATATTATTTTGACATTTTAAAGTGTCATGCATAGTTCTGAATTATTTTAATACCAGTTTAAAAAATTATAAAAATAAAGGCATGCAAGCAAGCAAATACCAGTTTAAATGAAAAGAAATAGCTAGGAGGTAGTCCTGCAATCAATGGATTAAGAGAGCTCTACCTGTTTGGCTGCACTCCTAGCAATTTTCATGATTGCAAGTGGCATATGATTACACTTTACCTGCCAGCAAGATCCACAGGTGCAAGTTTTCCTTTAATTACTTGATTGCCGTATTTGTTTTTTTGTTTTTTCGTCACTATTATCTCCAAAACTGCATGTGATCTGTTCATAGAAAGCTAACATCATGTAAGAACAGAAAAGGGGCTGTATATCATCGGTACAATAATGCGTTAAAAATATGCCCTTGGGCTTTAAGTATATATCATCATCGAATTGAGACCTCGAGCGAAGATGGTTATACTGAAAAGCAATACCAAATTGTCACTGATCGTGAGGATGTCTCATTAGCTTCTATGCTTTCTGTTTTACGTCTACTGTTGCCCAGATTTAGAAGTTCTAGTATCCTATCTGCCGAGTTCACCAGGAAAAAGTAAACTGTCTTTTAAGATTCAATACACTTATGTACCTCACAAATGCAACAGAAGAACACAAAAACATAGCAGACTTGTGTCAGAAAAACACAAATACAGTATACAATGTAAAGATTTATAAAAAAACAGGCATAAAGACAAAGGCAGACAAAAGTAGCTTTAATCCATGTACGGGTGATCATTTATCCTAAATGTCTCAATTAGAGCCTACGTGACTAATTTTCATGTCGATCTCCACAACTAGGATAAATTAAATTCTTAATGAAACCACGGTGGCCATGTCTGTGTGCACCTACATCTGCACCTGCAGATGTATATGCATATGTATCAATCCCAATTACTTTTTACAAGTTATCTCATAAACACAATGCTTTTGCCAATGAAGCGCGTATATATTAAAATTTTCCGGTCTTGGTGCAAAAATGTTGATTCTCTAATTCTATCTACCAAGTTATCACCTTGGAGTCGACAGCAAGACATATGAGACCGACTAACTATTATGAACTAAAATCCGATCTCGCATCACATGTCAAGCAATTATTGCATTGAACATGCAAAATGACATGCGACTGAATAAAATGTATAGACAGAACCTTGATAGATCTGAGTCCATCCACAATTATCCCATTCTGTGGATCCTCTCTAAGCTCCAAATGACCAGATTACCTTACAAGCAAATCATAGTTGATATCATGATTTCCTGATAAGCTTGCTGACCCACCTGATAAAAGGTTAATCCGTAAGAACAATTATAGTCTAAAACTGTAGAGATGCTCAGAAGACAGAGTCATGCATTAAATTTATGATACTATAGGGTGCAAAAATGACATGGATCTTGCAGATAAATATTCGTAACTCTATACATTAGGGAACTCCAAAATACCCCACAGGATCAGCCCAAGTTTATAACTTTGGTGTTTAAAATGGACTTAATAAAATTATATAACAACTTTGTGCTCACACACACACACACATATATAAATTTATGTAATATAAATATAAAAACGATATGTCTAAACCTGTGTATACTTTGGTTCCTTCTAAGAAATTGTGCTAGTTGTTTCATTGATTTTCTTTGTGGTAGCAAGAAGTACATTATACTGTAAATAAGTAAAAATGTATTTGTTTTGTGTTTTCAGATTATTATCAAATGTATGCGCTGTTCATAGGATCGTTCTCTTCCACCGGAACTTGCTCAGCTCTGCACCTGAACTTGCATCCTATGCATTCATTGTAAGTGCAAGTAGGAGCTACCGAACCAATCATCAACCTTCTTGCATTAATACGAATTCACTCTTTGTCATGCACCTATCAAATTTGACAATTAAGGAGAACAATTAGTTGGGAAGATTATAAAGATAAAATTTGAACATTAAGTACGAGGACAGAGGAAGTAATTATAAGGCACAAAGATTTTGTAGACTTCTCCAAATGTTGTTCACTCATATATATAAAAAGGTATATAATCATTCCCAGAAACCAAAAAACACTTGCATAGACCGACAAAGCTAAGATTTGACAGAATAATATTAAAGGTCTTTCTGTATAAACATCAAAGTTAACTCAACTCTAACCCTGGTCCGAGAATATTAGATTGACAATTAGATAGCAAAGAAGGCATTCAAAAACATATTAAGAATAAATGTAATAACTTCCACACTCTGATTCTTGAGCAAAACATAGAAAATAGCAGATTAATATGATAAAATTACAATCTGCAATGCTATCGATAAAACAAACAACATAATCTAACAAAAATGTTTCAGCTAATTAACAAAAACCAACCTAAAACTGCACTAGCAGTAATCAACAATATAATGAAACAATTACACATCATAGATATCCATAAACATAAGCATGTATTCAATCCTGATGCAATTCATATTTACCTGAAATGGTAAATGCCTCATCCGTGTTTGACGCCCCATTTGAATTCCCCAATATATATCCACCTTCACCGAGCAAACAATCGGGCCTGAAGTTCTTTGTCATAATATGACATCTATTTCAGTTACTCAAAACTTTTATATAAATAGTTAAATAAGATAAAGAATCAATTAACATAAACTCGTACACTTGCCTGATACAATTGGAGTCTCCACCGCCATTTGCCTGATACACGAACCAAATTACACCACTAATAACGTACACTTACAAATATCCACCATATATCTCAGTAACTCAGTCACAGGCTCTTTATAAATTAGGGCTTATATATAATTTGGGGGATTTAGATTCAGGATGATTTTGTCGAAATTGATGGTATGAACAGATTAAGGAGGATTTGAGGAGTATTATTATGTAAGGATTATGGGTGTTGGTTGGTCGGAGAAGGGAACCACCACCGTAGTCGATAGGTTGCCGGCGGTGGTGGTTGTGTTGTAGCAGCGGAGATGAGGAAAAGAGGGAGGAGAGTTGTGTGCGAGATGAGGAAAAGAGGGAGGAGAGTTGTGTGCGAGTTTGTGAGTGTGTGTATGACACAGAGATTGGGAG
This sequence comes from Kitagawia praeruptora, assembly GCA_037693485.1. NCBI lineage: Eukaryota > Viridiplantae > Streptophyta > Magnoliopsida > Apiales > Apiaceae > Kitagawia > Kitagawia praeruptora. The sequence goes on from CM075353.1 coordinate 147,073,627, forward strand.
ATAGAGAGAAAGAGAGAGATGGAGGCGGAGAGTTTAAGTTTGTGTGAATTATTTCGTTTGGGGGGAAAATATCCGCCCAAAATTTTCACCAGGGGATATGTGCAAGACCACGTATACTCACTGCCTTTTTATCAAAAACAAATTAATTGCTTCTATATTTTTTTGTATTATATGATTCTAATTTTTTTTATTTTAAATTTACAAAATTTTACAAAATGAAGAACATCATTGGATACTTGTAAAAAATCTAGGAAATTTTTAAAAAAAATTCCGATATCCGATATCCGATATCCGTATTCGAAATATCTGATATCCGAATATATATAAATATATAAATAAATAAATAAAATATATATATATATAATAATTTATAATTAATAATTTAATATTTATAATATAATATATTATTTATTGTATTTTCTTAGTGCTTTGTCACGGATTATTGTTTCTATTTTTAAAAAAATATTTTTGAACGATCCAACCGTACGGATGTCAATATATATGTAATATAATGATATTCCCCAAGTTTCAGAAAATAAAAAATTAATTTGATTGGAGATCTTAGTAGATCACTACTATTTTCAATATGACTCGTAACTAGTGTTTTGTTACGGATTATTATTTCTATTTTTTTAAAAATATTTTTGAACGATCCAACCGTACGGATGTCAATATATATCTAATATAATGATATTCCCCAAGTTTCAGAAAATAAAAAATTAATTTGATTGGAGATCTTAGTAGATCACTACTATTTTCAATATGACTCGTAACTAGTGTTTTGTTACGGATTATTATTTCTATTTTTAAAAAAATATTTTTGAACAATCCAACCGTACAGATGTCAATATATATCTAATATAATGATATTACATGTCACCCTTGTGGATCCCACACTGCCACGTCAGCAGTGGTGGGTCCCACATCTGTCACGTCATATTTTTTTAAAAAAAAATATAAATTTATCTAATGCAACACTTCAAACAGCAAATGCAACACTACAGGTATCTAATGCAACGCTTTCTGCCACGTCAGCAAATGCCACGTCAGCAAAGGTGGGCCCCACTTCTGCCACGTCAGCAATTGTGGGTCCCACAATTGCCACGTCATCATGATGGGCATCCTGCCACGTCACCCTTGTGGGTCCCACACTGCCACGTCAGCAGTTGTGGGGCCCACATCTGCCACGTCATTTTTTTAAAAAATATATGAATATATCTAATGCAACACTTCAAAGAGCAAATGCAACACTATTGGTATCTAATGCAACGTTTTTTGCCACGTCAGCAAATGCCACGTCAGCAAAGGTGGGCCCCACTTCTGCCACGTCAGCAAATGTGGGTCCCACATGTGCCACGTCAGCAATTGCCACGTCAGCACATGTGGGTCCTACTCCTGCCACGTCACCATTTATAAAAATAAAAAATTATCTAACGCAACGCCATCAGTTAGTGTTGCATAATGTGAAACACTGTGGGTAATACGCAACGCTAATCTATATCTAACGCAACACCAATTCAGCGAAGTTGCAAAAGACCCAAAACTTCTATCTAACGAAACGCTTTCTGTGCAACGCTTTGTAAAAAGGGTTGCGTATGCTCACTTATGGCGTAGTGCTATATCAGACAACGGTACCAAAACCGTTGTGTGAGCTTTCTTCGACAACAGTCAGTATTTAATGAAACGTTGTGTGAATACCAGAAACAACAACATTATGCTTTTAAAAAGTATTGTACAAACTACATTACAACAATGGTCCTTAACTCAGAAACCGTTGTTCTAGGCATGTTTAGACAAGGGTTTCTTGTTTTGGTTGTGTTGTCTATTTCGTTTGCATCCAACACAACATTAATTGGTTGGGTTGTTAGAACTCCAACACACAACGGTGTATTCCTTCAAATGCTTGTGTTTATTGTAGTCATACAATGGTTTTTCTTTTTATGTGTTGTGTGAGTTCTCACACGCACAAATATTATAATGTTTGTATTTATCGCAGATTGTCTAACAATAAGCTCTATAACTTTTATTTTATCTTTTGCAGTGATCTTTTTGGCATTATGAAGAATGTACATGAAAAAAATATGTTTATTGGGAATGTGCGTAATGGGATACGTATATCCGGACACAAGCCCATGCTGGTAAATCCTGCTAGATCTGAAGGTACAGTAGGTTAGTATTTATGATCTTTTTTTTCTTTTGGTATATGATCATATACTAGTTAAACTGCGGTGGTGCTTGTGCAGCGCCCGTATTTGGATTATACCTCCTTCATAATTATCTTTTTAGGAAAATAATTGATCAGTCTCAAATGATATAGTGTGTGTGTGTGTCCTTTTTTAAACTTTGTTGATCAAATATGGAGCAGCTAGTGGTCCGTGACAATATTTGTTTTTTCACAATCTGATAGTTATAATATATGATCAACAATCAAAATTTTTTCTTTCACAATCTCATAGAGTAGTATATATCTAATATGCATGTAATTATGAAACTTATATCTGGAATGAGGTTTTTGGGGAAAATCCAGCATGAACTGGCATATATGGGTATGAAACTGATCACGTATCTTGAAGAGAAGTTCATAGTTCAAAATATTATTTATTATTTATAGTTTTTGAAACATAAATTAATACGGTGTGGTGAGTAGCAGTTAATTTCTTAGTTTTTCGGATTTTTTGATGATTGTGCTATTTTTGATCATTTGAGAACTGAACACAGGTGAGGAGTTTAGTTTGGAGTGCAAAACTGAATACACAAGTTCATACATGCATGCATCACAGCCTAATTAACCATGCAAAACCAACAAAATTAAATTGTAATTGTGTCACTGCAGTATTTTTGTTAGCCTGTAGCTTATTGATATAATTTTTTTTTTAGTAATGGAGCTGGATGAGGGCATTTGGAGTAATTTGCGAGAGTTGCGCCAGATGGTTAATGAGGCCACGTACCGACGAATTAGATTTATTCAATGAATTATGCGAAGAATATGCTGGAGACGTCAACAGTGTGTCAAAGTTGAAACATAGGGGCGATAAGTTGAGGTGTATATTCTTTTTCTAATAGAATTATCTAAGTTTTAGTATTATCTACCTTTTCTTTTATCTTTTATATATATATATTTTCATTTATGTTTCTATATTCTTTGAAGTATGTAGATATAAATTAAGGACACGCACTACAACACAAAAATGGGCAAAATCTACCAAATAAAACATACCAAAAAAAATTGGTAGGAAATGAGTGAGTATTTCCTACCAATGTTCAAGTTGGTAGGAAATGGTACCAGTGGGGCCCAAATTTTGTACACGCAAGCAGCATTTCCTACCAAATTTCGGTAGGAAATTAAAACCTACCAACTTTGATCGGTTTTGGCCACATTTTGACTGAAAAATGGCCCCACATTCCACATCATCATCCCTTATATATTTTAAATTAATAAATAATTTCTGAAAATATATAATAATGTAATTTTATCAGAGCCATTTCCTACCAATTTTTGGTAGGAAATCAAAACCTACCAACACTGGTAGGTTTTGACTATGATGGTACCCCACCATCCACGTAAGCAGCCACGTAAGTTTCTGCCAAAATTTTCAGGAAAAATTTGAATTTACCGCACACTTCAAAACCTACCAATATTAGTAGGGATGGCAAAAAAAATCGATCCGACGGATACCCGATCCAATTCGACCCGATTGGATCTTACCGAACCCGATTTTTTGGATTTGGATTTGGATTTGGATTTGATTTTTAAACCCGAAAGAGTTTGGATTTGGATATTAGCTATATCCAACCCGATCCAAACCCGAAAACCCGATCCAACCCCGAAACCCAAAAAAAAACCCGATATATATATACATATATAAATTATAATATATTATATATAAATATATATGTATATATATATATATATATTATAATTTATTCATTAAAAATAAATACCCGTTACTTAGTTACACTAGGCCCAGCCCATTTACACTAAACCTAATACACTAAAATCTAAATCACTAATACTCACTAGTCTCTAGTCTCTATATATTTATGTGGATATTTATTTGTAATTGTATTTTAATTTTTATGTCTTTAGATATTAATATTGGTGTAACTTGGACTTATTTATTTTCATGTCTATGAAATCTAGATATTTATTTGCTAATGTAATTTTAATTTTTATGAAATTTAGTTTAAAAAAATATTACAACTTTTTTACAAAGGATTAAAAATTTCGGGTTTGGATAAAACCCGAACCCGATCCAAACCCGGTGGATCGGGTTTGGATTTTGAATTTCCAAATCCATTTGGATTTGGATCGGACTTGGATTTGGATTAAGGATTCGGGTTTGGATTTTGATATCACAGATATCCAACCCGATCCAACCCGTTGCCATCCCTAAATATTAGTGGAAAATAGCTTTATTTCCTACCAATATTTGTAGGAAATGGGCTCAAAATGGTAAAAAAAAAACCCAATCACCAAAATTATTAATTTTCTTAATTTGTTTGTGGTTGATTATCAAGATTTTTATTGATCAAACTCTGCGAATGTAAAGATCTATACAATTTATTATTGTAGGATAAAAATTAGTTAATTTGGACTTGTATTGTTATGTTATTGTGTTTCTCGGTAAAAACATAATTATAACGAAAAAAATAATAAATATAAGGATATATCGATAAATTAAATTTTTTAATGTGAAATGTCATTTTATAGTGGGAGGAATCTATGAAAAGAAATTGGGCAAAAAAATATATATAAAAACTTAAAGTCCTTTAGAAAGCGAGAGACTGTAAATGTTCAAAGTTTGAGTTAGGATTTCTACTCATAATTTAGGGTTGTTCAGGGTTACACTTTTCAAATTAAAAAAATATTATCAACGATCCAACTGTACTGTTAATTAAATATGTTGATATCAATGATATATATAAAATATTAGATTTTTTTTAAACTCCTATTTTTTTTATAGGAAATCTATCGTTTTGTACCTACTAATATTGTGGGAATATATTTATACATAATTTGTACCAATATTACCAGATTGTATCCCAGCTCGGTGGTATGAAGCTAGTACATTATCGGGGTGGTCAAAGGATCGAATCTTGGCAAACAATTTTTTTTCCTCTGGGACTATTTCCTACCAATATTAGTTGGAAATAGCCTACCAAAATATCCGCCAAAATTTTCATGAAAAAATTGAATTTCCAATTCTCCAATCTGTACAACCTCTTTTTTTTTTGCCAATTTCCGCCAAAATTTCACGAAAAAAATTAAATTTACCGCCCACATAAAACCTACCAATATTGGTAGGTTTTGATCAATAATAAAAATAATAAAAAAACTAATTAGGGTATGATATAGATCCCTTTTACCTCATTTACCCACCACGTCCTCTTCTCTCCTCTCTTCAGTCTACCACTCTCTTCTCTCCTCTCATCGTAACCAACCACCATCATCATCATGTCCGACCATCTTGATCATCATCTTCGATTGTCATCCTCTTTTTAGTAAGCCTTCTATTAAACTCTTCTATTTTCATCTTTATTATTCATAAAATATGTGTAAATATGTGTTTATAAAATCATTTTGATTCGTTTTTGTACAAATATGTGTTTAATAGATCATATCTATGCTTATGGTGTGTTTATCTAGCATCAATTAAAAGTTTATAGACTGTTTTTGTATAAATATATGTTAAATATGAATATGCATATGCATATTATTATAACTCTGGCTTCATATGCATGCTATGTAGAGGGGTTTTGGCTTCATATGCTGTAATATGTGTTTATATGCAGGGGTTTTTGGTTTATATGTGTTATACAGGCGATTTTGTTTTTTTTCATGAATTTGATATGTTTTTTTTGCATATATTGTGTTAAATATAGGTCTTATACAGGGGATTTTGCTTGTTTTTTATGTTTCTTTTTATTTTGCTATAAGTCCGATCGAACATGGTTCCGTCATTTGTGTTTAACAACTTCATCAAAAGCCCCCAATTTTGTGTCCGATTAACCCAGATCCAGCGCTGCCCTTCACCACTACCATTTAACACAAATCTTGAAAAAACTGGGCTGGTCAGCTCAAATATGTAGTACACCTCCTCGTCATTAAAAATTAGTTTGCCGGTGTAAATAGTGGTCTGTTTAAACTTTGGCCTGCCGTTAAATGCAATACCATGTAGTATGATTTTTTATGAAGGGGATTTTGTCATACAATTAATTTATGCTTTCAATGCTTTAAGTATTAAGTATATATGTATATTGATCGATTTTCTTGTAGGGTCTCCGTAATGGGAAAAGCTAGTGCCAACAAGGGTAAGGGCAAACTTGTTGAAACTGGACCTGCAATGAAAGGCAAGAAAAGCAAGACAATTTCAGTGAATGAGCTTTCAAAGATTAGTAAATCAAAGAAAGTTTAGTCTCGCAAAGGCAAAGGGAAAGGGAAAGGCAAAGGGAAATCGGTTGTGGCTTATGCTAAGGACAAAGTTCTAGCGATAAAACAAACTTATCCTCGAGGAAAGACAAGGGCAGAGCTGGTTGAATGGAGGGGGCCAAAGTAGCGTACAAACTCCACTGGACTTTTTGGTTGCACACCCCCACCAATGCCGAAACGTATTGATATTTCAAATGAAGTGTAAGTTTATAGTTATACATATACGTTTGTAGATACTAGATAGTTGCATTTTTTATTTACATGGCAGTTGTGTGAGATCATTTAGTAATAATAATTCTGTTTTTGTAGCATCATGCATAATAAGGCAAAAAAGACACTCTTGGGCATGGTTCACGGGTTCTGGCCAGTGGGAGCTTACACATGGACTGAAATAAATGATAAGTATCCTGACTGGGTAGAGAAGACAGTGACGGACGAATTCTACGTATGTGTCATTTTTGATTTGCTTGATTTGTTATACTTTCGCTTGATTTCGTAATTTTTATTGCTTGATGTTTCTTCTATTTTTGTTTAACATTGTATTTTATATGAATTGTAGAAATTTTATCGCCATGAAAAGGGTCAAAGCCGTTCAGATTCGAAGAGGACTATAGCAGTGCATGTGAAGGTGTTGATTAAGAGAACTGTTAATGATCAAGAGAAAGGCCGGGCTAAGAAAAGGGCCAAGGAGTTGAAAAAATCGTTCTTGGAGCTAAGACCTAGCTATTTGAGTGATCCAGTGTGGGAAGGGTTGGTTGCGTGATGGAACCACGAAGATCATATCATACGATCTGAAGCTGGTGTAAAAAATCGGAAGAAGGTGAAAAACTTGCATAGTTCAGGTGCAAAATCTTTTCAGGAAGTGGAGAAGGTAACAATAGATTAATCGTCTTGTAAATTAGAACTTAGATTTAGTGTTCTTGTTTTTTTTATAAAGATCAACTGTGCACTAATTAAATTATTTGTTAGAATTTAATTGATGAGAAGAACGGTCTTCCTCCAACCCGTCTTGAAGTGTGGGATAAAACCCACACTCGCAAAGAAGTTGATGAAAATGGATAACGAGTTTACACAATTGAATCTGCAAAAGAAATTGCGGTATTTATTTATTTACTTTGTAATCTCAATTCAATACATATATCTCTATATTTATATTGTTACATTCATGTTATGCCAATTTATTAATCTCTAATAATTGATGTATGGCCATTATTACAGTTGAGGTATGCCAAGATACTACAGGATAATAACTTTAATCCATCTCAAACTGAGAAGGTCGCGGAGCCGTTTCAGTGGTGGTTGATGGCCACAGAACCTGACAGTGAGAAGGCGAAGAAAGGCAGGTTTATTGGCTACCCGAGGATTCCACCCCGCGTGCTAATTAAAGACTTGGCAGTTCAGTACGTTGAAGAAGAGAACAGGGCTGAAACTTCAGTAGCAGGTGCGGCTCGTAATAGAGGTGCTCATAACAGTGGTAACATCCCGAACCAGATATTCTCGGATGTGGTAGGTGGAGTCATTGAGATCCTTAAAGCTGATCCATCTAAATATCAGCGTGAACTTGATGAAAAGGAAGTTGAAAATCTTGCTCGAGCTGCACTTGATCTTGGTGATCCGGGAAACCGCTCTCATTTTTCTGAGTTTATTTCAAAGGAAGTACTTCATCTTGTGGCGGACCTTGTGGACGATATGTTCAAAAGGTACCGGGCCAAGGCAAATGAGGTAAATCCATTTGATGTATTTTCCGTTAGTCATTTGTGTTAGTTCATTTTTTTACCTTAATCTGAATAATGTCTCATATGTGTTTTTTTTGTTAATGAAATTATAGGTCATGGGTGATAGTTCTGATGAGGACGAGGACGATGTGACTGACTTATCCGATGATGAAGATGATGTTGAGGCTGATGGTGAAGGTCAAGCTACTACTATAGACGGTGAAGATGTTGAAGGTGAAAGTGATGCCGGTGAATCTGAAGGTGAAAGTGATACCGGTGAATCTGAAGGTGAAGGCGATGATGGTCAATCTGAAGGTGATGTTAGTTGTGAAGGCTCTGATGGTGAGGTCGATTAGACTTTGCTTTCAACTTTAAATTTTAAGTATCTTAAAATATATGTATGGGAACTCTGTTTCTACCAATGTTAGCTGTTTTTGTGGATTGCTTGTGAACTTGTTGTGAACTAAGTACTAGCTTCCGGAAACTGTCCGGAATTGAATTTGTATTGGATTTGGTAAATGTTCGGAAATTGCTTTGAACTTGATGTATGGTTTATGTTAAGATGATGAATGGTAGAACTAGTCGGTTTATTTTGTGTATATGATTGGTTTTTAATATTTTAGCATTTAAGTTTAGTTCGTAGTCATGATTTGATAGTATATATATAGCAGGTTGCAATTGAATTTGGTAAATTGTAAATGAATTGTGGGTGTACAATTGTTTGTACTGGAAATGACAAAAACCAAAAAAAATTAATTTAAAAGCCATCAATTCCTACCAACCTGCATATTTCCTACCACACTTATCATTCGAAAATAGAAACGTGGTAGGAAATAGCAATTTTTACATGCTTCTGTTTTTAAACCTACCAAACTTGGTAGGAAATAGATACTTGGTAGGAACTACTTGGTAGGAAATATGCCAATCAAAACCTACCAACTTGGTAGGAAATAAGGGATTTTCTAGGATCAACATGTGACGTGGCAAAGTGACTTGGAGGTGGGCCCCACGACACGTGGACTGCCATGTCACCATTCGGGACCACATTTTAGGTGACGTGGCACCTGACATGGCCGATGATGTGTCCGGGTCCACCGCCATGTGGCATGCCATGTGGCTCGCCACATGGGCAGCCACATGGCATGTGGGACCTCTTTTGAATACAACCCCCATTTCCTATCAACCCTCATTTCAGACCGGAGCAATTCTCACCAACGCAGTTGGCAGGAATTGACCCCATTTCCTACCAATTTATGGCCATTTCCTACCAATTGCGCGGTAGGAAATAGCCGTTTTTGTTGGAGTGACGTATGCTACTTCACTAATTTTATAAACTCATTACTACTCTTACAGTCTTACTTGTATCTAACAATAAAATCTAGACTACACAACTATATTTTGTAGCCTATACCGGAAATATATTATTATTAAACTTTTTTTTTTAATTTGTTTCTATTTTCAGGGAGGGTTCACTTCTTATTTTGAGTAGTCCTATCGTATGGAATTCAATCATGAGATATGATCTTGTCAGAAAATTAGGGGATTATAGAAGCTTACATCCATCCGCATACGACTTGCTAGTTGGTGATTATGATACTTGGGGCAATTTTGATCCAGCTATTCCAGATGTTAACTGGTACGCATGCAAGGTTAGAGAATGCGGTAAAGGGAAGTGTTGAATCCTTACTCCATAATGTATATACATATGAAGATAAATGTCCGTTTACAACCTCAGAATCAATACGATACTTCCAGAGATGCGTTTATGAACATTTGAAGGTATTTAACTTGTGCCACACAAAGGCAGTACTGTTTTAGAAATTGGTGCAATAAATAACCAATTTTTTTTCTTGAACAGCGCGCTGGTAAGGATCACGCAGATGTGTCAGACATTTTGTATGAGATATACCCGGAGGCTCCGTCAAAACTGTACTCCCTCCGTCCCAACCAAATGTTTACATTTGGTTTGGGCACGGAGACCAAGGAAAAATATAAAGAAAGAGGAGAGAAGGAGGAAAAATGAGTGAAGTGGTAGGACCCATCACTATATAATGTATAAAATGAGTTAGTGGAGGAAAGTTATGGATGTAGTTGATTTTTATATTATAAAACTTTACTATTTTGGGAAAGTTTTGAAATGTAAAGAAATGGGTGGGACGGCCCCAAAAGGAAAGTGTAAAGAAATGGATGGGACAGAGGGAGTACAAGTTAATGATTGATAGACTGTACCGTACGCAGTGTTCCAGAAAGCGCTAGGCGGTGAACCTACCTTCTAGCGATTAATCGGCTAGGCGGCGATTAATCGGAGATTAATCGGAAAATTAATCGGATGTATTTTAATATTATTTTTTATATTAAAAAATAATAATTTTCATGTTAATAAATAATTTTGCATCCCTTTGATTTAACATAATTGCACTTAAGGTTCGTTTGTTTTAGTTTATGCACTTTACATCCCATAATTTTGAGTACCCTCGCAATTTTCACTCCTTTGTTGATTTTCCGTTAAATTTGACCATTACTATTAGTTAAAATGAGGGAATTTTAGTCAATTATTATTATATCAAACAAAAAGTTTTTAAAAGAGAAAAGAATTAAATTTAAAAATTGAAAAAAAAAATGAAAAAAATTCCGCCTAGGCGCCGCCTAGACCGCCTAGGTGCCGCCTAGGCGCCGCCTAATCCCGCCTAGACCGCCTAGGCGCCGCCTAATGAAAAAAACGCCTAACGACCGATTTTTGCCGATTTTAGGCGTTTAGAGGCCGCCTAACGCCTAGGCGGCGATTAATCGGCCGCCTAGGCCGATTTTTAGAACACTGACCGTACGACATGGTGAGTAAAGAATTTAAGCTCAAGTATGTTTATAAATATATTCACTTAATTAAATAAGTGTATTTAACGAAATATAATTGCTTTTTTTAAATTTCAGGGAAAACAATCCGTTGCCTCCGGTTATTGAGTTTTTTGAGAAAGGATCTCATCGCTCATCAAAGGTATTCTCAAACATTTCTATGAAATATACCCCTCCGCTTTGATCATTGTGATCGAATAAAAATATGTACTCAAAGAAAATTTAAAAAAATTCTAAATCTAATTGTGTGTTTAAAGCACTCGTGTGTTAAAAAATTACACGACATTAGCTTCATTATTTAGGCCACCTGATTCCCAATCATGCTCACTCTTATATATACTAAAGGAACTGCTTCCTATTCTCATTTCCGATTTTCAAAGCCATCAACAATCTAAACTCCCCCTAATTAATGTTTAGTGAACCTTAATTATATAAGAGAAGGTGTTTGTGAGATGGTGTGTAGCATAATAGCACCAAGTGTGCATATATTACGGAAAGCAAAAGGTGAGAGGTGAAGTTTATAAATAGAAAACTGTACGTAGCAGTGTTGGGTTTAGGATTAGTGCTAGCTACTTTACTACTAATATAATTGTTCGCCTACTACTCTATACAATTGTTGGATGACACACTTAGCTGAAATAATAGCTAGCCTGCATGCATGCGATACTTTGCGTACGTCTTGCTCGTGATCTCGACATGCAAATATTTTTTATTCAAGTGACTAATATCTTATCCATATGTTTGTAGTTTGATTTGGCGGTTTCCTGACGAGAAAGATGGAGCAATGTTGCATTCTTCAGCTAGATACTACAGTAAGAACTCTCGGTTTTGTCATTATTATACAGCCATATATGGTTGCGGATACTTTATATTGGGGAATCTTTTTAATTTTGACATGTGGTTTATATATTTTTTATATATCGTTCGAATTCTACTTATTTATTTTTGTAGAGCTTCTCTTAAATAATTAAAATTAAAACTTTCTTCTTTAGTTCTATAGTAATAAGTAGATTTGCAAAGAAAAAAAAATATAATAGTACTGTAATTCATTTCCAAAAGTAACATCTAAAAACAGATAATACTATCAACAAAAATTTATAAGAAATTTTGGTCATAAACAATAGAGAAAATGCCTAGAATACACTATATTTCTATGGAAACTGCCCGAAATGCCCATATGCGGAAGAGTCCGCCTTTTTTGTCCACGAAGTACGCATCTGTCATATGCGTGGCTAGGGATACACATCTCGGAGATGCGTATCACAGGTCACGCATCTCAGAGATGCGTGATGCGTGATGATGTCAGCTACGTCATTCTTACACTTTCTCATCTCTCTCGCTCTCTCTCGCTATCGTCGGCGACTTCCGCCTCTCTCGTCTCTCTCTCGCCTCTCTCTCGTTTCTCAACATCCATCCTTCCTGAGTATACCAAAATGACTATTACATCTTCCTGAGTATTTTCCCCAAGCTCGTTTTCTCGATCTGGCCCCGCAGGGGCTTGTAAAGTCGTTTGAAGAAATTGGTCGGACATGAAAATCGAATTTAAGGTTAGTTTGTTTTTTTTTCAAAATCTGGCATTAGCAATTAAAAATCGTTAATATAGCACTACTGGAAAAATACCCTACAACATCGGTTTTTGGCCGATGTTAAAAGTGTTTCAGAACCGATGTCTTTGTCGGTGTAGATAAAGAGGGGTCTTTTAACATCGGTTCCTGACCGATGTCAAAGATGTCTATAGACATCGGTTCCAGAGAAGAAACTGGTGTCTCTCCTACTGTTTAACATCGGTTTATAAATAAGAAATGATGTTTAATATAAGCTTAGACATCAGGTTGATAACTAAACGATGTTAAAGCTGTATATAGACATCAATTAACGTAAAGAAACTGATGTCTTTGCCTCATATTTTAATAACTAAATGATGTCTTTTCTGTTGTTTAACATCGAATTTTATAGGAGAACCGATGTTTAATACTAGCTTAGACATCACTTAATTAAGTAAATGATGTTTAATACAACCTTTAACATCATTTTTTATAACATAAATGATGTTTAATATTTCCTTTAACATCTTTTCTTGTTACATAATTGATGTTTAATATTACACAATGCTCGATAAATAATATACCAAAATTAAAAAATCGATAAACCAAAACCAAATATGCATTCAATTGGTCAACTACATAATCCAATTCATCCAATATCGAAATTAATTACATAATCCAAACCATCCAATATAGAAACTACATTGATATAATATCTTAAATGAATAGGTGTAAGCACTCGGACGTCGGACATGTTCTTTTAAAAATGCTTGAATAAAAAGATGGACAACACTTGGCGACTGACCATTTTGCCTAGAATGTTCCGTTGGGCCTCACTGGCCAGGCTAATGGAGAGCTCATGTGATTTTATCCGCATCAATGGCATGGAATTGATCTCTAAGATCAACCAGCTCCTCTTCATCAAGCGTACTAGCCAACGCCTGTGATAAATTAAACTCCTCTTTTAGTAACATTATAGATAAGTATTCAGAACTGGAAAAATGAAGTTACTACAACAAGAGTGCAAAGGAAAGAAAATAGACCCGGAGTGCAAATTGCTTCAAGCGGCTGTATTTAACAAACTGCCGCATATTGTATAAAACAGATATGTATAAAACCTGCGGATTATAAAATCAATGAGACTGAGATGACAGAATACATAATAGCTTTTTCTTCAATAAGAGAAGCCATCAATTAGTATAAATTTTATTAATTACGAAAACAGGCCTGGCTCCCAAAAACCTGTTAAGTTGAATACTGAATTATAAAACTAGACGAACTACCTACATTTGCAAAAGTTCCAGAACTACCTGGATGATGCTCCAATATCAAGAACATCATTGGATACTAAGGTTATTTAGATAATACCAAGCGGCTGTATTTAACAAACTGCCGCATATTGTATAAAACAGATATGTATAAAACCTGCGGATTATAAAATCAATGAGACTGAGATGACAGAATACATAATAGCTTTTTCTTCAATAAGAGAAGCCATCAATTAGTATAAATTTTATTAATTATGAAAATAGGCCTGGCTCCCAAAAACCTGTTAAGTTGAATACTGAATTATAAAACTAGACGAACTACCTACATTTGCAAAAGTTCCAGAACTACCTGGATGATGCTCCAATATCAAGAACATCATTGGATACTAAGGTTATTTAGATAATACCAGTGCTGTGGCAAGACATGCAAGAAGCTAATAAACAATCCAAGTTAAAACGTAACATCAGACACCCAAGTGGATGACAACCTGGATTAAGCAGAATTCTATTATCAATTAAATTAGACATAGTCCAGATTCTTTTCGACATGTCACGATAACTAAGCAACAGTACGCCCTTTCTATTAACTTCAATTGCTTTTTCCGCGATTCAATTGCTACAAGTATATACAGAATTTCTCAATTTTGTTACTTTCAGAATCTGCTTAACATATAAAATGCCATTGTGTTGATACGTGTAACATGTAGAGCCAAAGTGCCAAACAAGCTAACGGATAATATATGTGTTCAATTTTCAGTCTCTTCAATTCTTCTACACATGTCAATCATAAAAGCTACTAAAATATGACAGCTAGAATGCTCGTAATCACAAAAAAACCTATTATCTAGCTGCAGAACCAACTTAGCTCACCATTGTGTCAACATTTATTTCTTCAATTTGGACCATTTAAGGTGGTCTAAACACAGTTTAGACAAACAAAATTCTATGCTACTACTCCTTCATTCCAAATTTATTATGATAATGAAGCTAAAACTGAGGGAGATTAGGCCATTTATATTACAATCTTAACAGAGGCATTAATTAGTACAACTCATAGTCTCATACCACCAACCAAAATACATATATAACGAAAATTATCCCACTAAATTTGAGCCAATAGTTATTATATGATGAGTAAAGAACTGTCTCACCTCTTTGAATATACCATCCTCAGTTTTATCCTAGAAAGGACGCCCTCCACAGCTCTGCACTTAGAAACTTACCCTGATAGTCTCTTTCTCGCATAAAAAGGCCCCTGCTATGATTGTATCTTGCATGTGACTCTCTATTGAGTAGCATATGGCCATCAACTTGCCATATATTAACTCATTAGATATAGAAAATTCCAATAGGTCATCTTAATTAAAGCATAGAAGTATACTAAAATTTGGTAAGTTATAGCAGAAAATGACAACAATGTCCGTAACCAAAATGCTAGTTTAGTTGCAATAACTTCTTTTTCTACATATTATAGATTGAGTTCTTAGTATTTCCCAGTGTTTATTGTCTAAATTCTAGCGAACAGAAAGCATTTGATGTACTTAAATCTATCCAATCTAGCCAAAGATGAAAACCTTAATGCTACCCCCTAAAGCAAAACACTGCCAACAATTACATAAAAGTATTTACTTTATTACTGGAATCCAGAGAAGGCATTGGAATGGATATTGATGCACTACGCATTCTGGTTGTGGTCAAAAACAATTACATAACCCTGAGAAGTAGAATAAATCAAACACAAAGAATTCAAACTATAAATTCACAAACCTGTATAAAGCTAAAATGTTAAGCTAAAAATTCAAGAAGTGAGTAACACATGATACAAACATATATAAGTTGAATGCATTTAATCGGCCAACTACATGTCGATTCAAAAAAAATCGTAAAGTTTATCAGGGGACCATAAACCTAAAAAATATATAGAAAGTTCTCAGGGACTATAATCAAACACTTTTAGTCATGCTGCATAGAAATATATACACAAAGAAATAAATGTAGCCATATAAATATAGATAAAGTTATAAATACCTTACCAAAAAAACTGTAAATCGAACCTTAAAGCTCAAAGTCGAACTACAACCAAAGCTCCAATCAACCAGAGAAGTGAAGTGGGCTTCGATTTGAATGATTAAGCACGAGATTTGAAATAGAGGGTGAAAGAGAGAGTTGAACCTAAATCGAACTAATTAAGATAAGAGAGATAAGAGAGAGGGAGATAGTGAGACAAGAGAGATAGCGAGAGAGGGAGATAGCGAGAGAGGGAGAGAGTTGCGAGAGAGAGAGAGGCGGCTGAGAGTGAGAGAGAGAAGAAAAGTGAGAGAGTATAGATGTAAAATGAGGGAAGTGAAATTTCGTTTAAAGGGGAAATAAAATTTTGTTTGTGTAATAAAGTGGAAGGTATGTGTACGGGTCAATTTTTCATTTAAAAAAAAAGAGATTAGACAACGGTTGTTATTACAAGCGATGTCTGAAATATGCTTTAACATCGGTAATGTACCAACCGATGTCTAAAATACTTTTAACATCAGTGACATTTCTAACTGATGTTAAAGGTGTGATGTTATATCTATCAATTCTAGTAGTGTAGGATTGTAGAGAATTGAATTACGAGTAGATTGGTGTATTATATATTAATGAAAATAGCCTCTATGTTCTGAACGATGTTGCCGGAGTTTTGCCCACGAAATCGCCATTCTCATCGTCTCTATCGTCGATTGACAAAGACGATGAACAGTTGCTGAATACGCATCTTGGAGATGCGTATTACCTAATACGCACACTACGCCATAAGTGAGCATACGCAACCCTTTTTACAAAGCGTTGCACAGAAAGCGTTTCGTTAGATAGAAGTTTTGGGTCTTTTGCAACTGAGCTGAATTGGTGTTGCGTTAGATATAGATTAGCGTTGCGTATTACCAACAGTGTTTCACATTATGCAACACTAACTGATGGCGTTGCGTTAGATATTTTTTTATTTTTATAAATGGTGACGTGGCAGGAGTGGGACCCACATGTGCTGACGTGGCATTTGCTGACGTGGCACATGTGGGACCCATATTTGCTGACGTGGCAGAAGTGGGGCCCACATTTGCTGACGTGGCATTTGCTGACGTGGCAGCAACCGTTGCATTAGGTACCAGTGGTGTTGCGTTTGCTCTTTGAAGTGTTGCATTAGATATATATATATATATATTTTTTTAAATATGACGTGGCATATGTGGGACCCACAACTGCTGACGTGGCAGTGTGGGTCCCACAAGGGTGACGTGGCAAGAGACCTATCATGCTGACGTGGCAATTGTGGGACCCACAATTGTTGACGTGGCAGAAGTGGGCCCCACTAATGCTGACGTGTCATTTGCTGACGTGGCAGAAGCGTTGCATTAGAGACAAGTAGCGTTGCATTTGCTAATTAAAGCGTTGCATTAGATATATGTATATTTTTTAAAAAAATATGACGTGGCAGATGTGGGACCCACCACTGCTGACGTGGCATTGTGGGACCCACAAGGGTGACGTGGCAGGTGGCCCAACATGATGACGTGGCAATTGTGGGACCCACAATTGGTGACGTGGCAGGTGGCCCAATATGCAAATGCGTATGTTGAATACGCAGCTTTCTGATGGAATTCTGTTTACAAACTATACTCATGTGTATCGTGCGTATTCAGTACACGCAGCTTGAAGATGCGTGGTTCGTGGGTATTTAGGGCGGAACAATCCGCCTATGGGCATTTCGAGCTGTTGGAATTTTTTGGTGGGTATTTTGGTTTTTCACCCTAAACAATATGACTCAAAATTAAAAATATATAAATAATAGGGTTTACAATATTTGATAAAATTGATCGAAAAATTGATACAAAAATTAAAGATAAAACTTGATCATGCCTGTATTTAACAGTCTTTAAAGTGACTACATTATTGATACAACAGATAATTATATCATGTCATATTACATAATAAGAGTAAGATCGAGGAATAATAAAAGAGTACTATCATAGGTCAAAAGTTTAATTCTCGAAAACAACGTATTTAAATTTAATATTTTGTAACTCTAAACAAATTACATTAAAAACATATTTCAATATAATATTTATAAAGGTATTTGTCAAGAATACTACCTTTTCTACCCAATTAAGAAAGTATAAGAATACTATCTTATACTTTCTTAATTGCAAAAATACTATATTTTCTTTTTCAACCCAATTTTAATTTTTTTTTAAAAAAACTTTTTTTAAAAAATAATTCGGTTGAACAGTGACCTGCCACGTGGCACTGCCACATGACTGCCACGTGGCAGGTCACTGTTCACCGATTTTTTTTACGGTGGGGTGATATTTTGGTTACAACTAAATGCAACCACATTCAAACGAGTGCAACCACATTCAACTCTTTTTTAAGGTGGGGAGATTTTGGTAGATTTGGGTTGCAAGGCCCCGCCAGGGGCAATATTCAACTGAATGCAACCACATTCAACTCTTTTTTTTAAGGTGGGGAGATTTTGGTGGATTTGAGTTGCAAATCCCCACCAGGGGCAATATTCAACTGAATGCAACCACATTCAACTTTTTTTTAAAAAAAATGGTGGGGTGATTTTGGTGGCCGGATTTGAGTTGCAAGGCCCCGCAGGGGCATATTCAACTAAATGCAACTAAAAAACGAAAATTACATAGTTGCAAATTTAGTTGCATGTGGTTACATTCAGTTGCTGATTTCAAGTTCCATTTTTCAGTTGTCATTTTCGACCTCTTTTTTGAACTATATATATAGAGTTCAATTTCACTGTCCAAATTAATTTTCTATTTTTTAAAAAATCGAAACAACAATCTGGGACAAAGTACTAGTTAGTAGTATTAGTTAAATCAATAGTTGACTACCAATTTCACTGTCCAAATTAATTTTTTATTTTTTAAAATTTTGGGAATATCATTAAATTAGATATATATAGACATCAGTTCGGTTGAATCGTCGATAAATATTTTTAAAAAAAGAGAGACAACAATCTCGGACAAATACTAGTTAGTAGTACTAGTCAAATCAATAGTTGACTACTAATTTCACTATCCAAATTAATTTTTTATTTTTTAAAATTTTGGGAATATCAGTAAATTAGAAATATATTGACATCAGTTCGGTTGTATCGTCGATAAATATTTTTTTAAAAAATAGATACAACAATCTCGGACAAAGTACTAGTTAGTAGTATTAGTCAAATCAATAGTTGACTACTAATTTCACCATCCAAATTAATTTTTTATTTTTTAAAATTTTGGAAATATCAATAAATTAGATATCTATTGACGTCCGTATGGTTGAATCGTCGATAAATATTTTTTAAAAAATAGAAAGCACAATATGGGACAAAGTACTAGTTAAATAAATAGCTGACTACTAATTTCACTATCCAAATTAATATTTTATTTTTTAAAATTTTGGGAATATCACTAAATTAGATATCTATTGACGTCCGTATGGTTGGATCGTCGATAAATATTTTTAAAAAAATAGAAACAATAATCTGGGACAAAGTACTAGTTAGTACTACTAGTTAAATCAATAGTTGACTAATAATTTCACTGTCCAAATTAATTTTTTATTTTTTAAAAATTTTGGGAATATCACTAAATTAGATATATATATTGACATCAGTTCGGTTGGATCGTCGATAAATATTTTTATAAAAATAGAAACAACAATCTTGGATAAAGTACTAGTTAGTTAGTATTACTAGTTAAACCAAGACTACTAATTTCACTGTCCAAATTAATTTTTTATTTTTAAAATATTGGGAATATCACTAAATTAGATATATATTGACTTCAGTTCGGTTGGATCGCCGATAAATATTTTAAAAAAAAACTAGAAACAACAATCTGGGACAAATTACTAGTTAAATCTATAGTTGACTACTAATTTCACTATCCAAATTAATTTTTTATTTTTAAAATATTGGGAATATCACTAAATTAGATATATATTGACTTCAGTTCGGTTGGATCGCCGATAAATATTTTTAAAAAAACTAGAAACAACAATCTGGGACAAAGTACTAGTTAGTAGTACTACTAGTTAAATCTATAGTTGACTACTAATTTCACTATCCAAATTAATTTTTTATTTTTAAAATATTGGGAATATCACTAAATTAGATATATATTGACTTCAGTTCGGTTGGATCGCCGATAAATATTTTTAAAAAAACTAGAAACAACAATCCGGGACAAAGTACTAGTTAGTAGTACTAGTTAAATCTATAGTTGACTACTAATTTCACTATCCAAATTAAATTTTTACTTTTTAAAATTTTGGGAATATCACTAAATTAGATATTTATTGACGTCCGTACGGTTGGATCGCCGATAAATATTTTAAAAAAAATAGAAACAACAATCTGGGACAAAGTACTAGTTAGTACCACTAGTTATATAAAAAGTTGACTAACAATTTCACTATCCAGATTAATTTTTTATTTTTAAAAATTTTGGGAATATCACTAAATTAGATATATATTGACATCAGATCGGTTGGATCGTCGATAAATATTTTTAATAAAATAGAAACCACAATCTTGGATCAAGTACTAGTTAGTTAGTAGTACTAGTCAAATCGATAGTTGCCTACTAATTTCTCTATCCAAATTAATTTTTTATTTTTCAAAATTTTGGAAATATCACTAAATTAGATATTTATTGACGTCCGTACGGTTGGATCGTCGATAAATATATTTGAAAAAATAGAAACAATAATCTGGGACAAAGTACTAGTTAGTTAGTAGTACTAGTTAAACCAATAGTGGACTACTAATTTCACTGTCCAAATTAATTTTTTATTTTTAAAATATTGGGAATATCACTAAATTAGATATATATTGACTTCAGTTCGGTTGGATCGCCGATAAATATTTTTAAAAAAAACTAGAAACAACAATCTGGGACAAAGTACTAGTTAAATCTATAGTTGACTACTAATTTCACTATCCAAATTAATTTTTTATTTTTAAAATATTGGGAATATCACTAAATTAGATATATATTGACTTCAGTTCGGTTGGATCGCCGATAAATATTTTTAAAAAAACTAGAAACGACAATCTGGGACAAAGTACTAGTTAGTACTACTACTAGTTAAATCTATAGTTGACTACTAATTTCACTATCCAAATTAATTTTTTATTTTTAAAATATTGGGAATATCACTAAATTAGATATATATTGACTTCAGTTCGGTTGGATCGCCGATAAATATTTTTAAAAAAACTAGAAACAACAATCTGGGACAAAGTACTAGTTAGTAGTACTACTAGTTAAATCTATAGTTGACTACTAATTTTACTATCCAAATTAATTTTTTATTTTTAAAATATTGGGAATATCACTAAATTAGATATATATTGACTTCAGTTCGGTTGGATCGCCGATAAATATTTTTAAAAAAACTAGAAACAACAATCCGGGACAAAGTACTAGTTAGTAGTACTAGTTAAATCTATAGTTGACTACTAATTTCACTATCCAAATTAAATTTTTACTTTTTAAAATTTTGGGAATATCACTAAATTAGATATTTATTGACGTCCGTACGGTTGGATCGCCGATAAATATTTTAAAAAAAATAGAAACAACAATCTGGGACAAAGTACTAGTTAGTACCACTAGTTATATAAAAAGTTGACTAACAATTTCACTATCCAGATTAATTTTTTATTTTTAAAAATTTTGGGAATATCACTAAATTAGATATATATTGACATCAGATCGGTTGGATCGTCGATAAATATTTTTAATAAAATAGAAACCACAATCTTGGATCAAGTACTAGTTAGTTAGTAGTACTAGTCAAATCGATAGTTGCCTACTAATTTCTCTATCCAAATTAATTTTTTATTTTTCAAAATTTTGGAAATATCACTAAATTAGATATTTATTGACGTCCGTACGGTTGGATCGTCGATAAATATATTTGAAAAAATAGAAACAATAATCTGGGACAAAGTACTAGTTAGTTAGTAGTACTAGTTAAACCAATAGTGGACTACTAATTTCACTGTCCAAATTAATTTTTTATTTTTAAAATATTGGGAATATCACTAAATTAGATATATATTGACTTCAGTTCGGTTGGATCGCCGATAAATATTTTTAAAAAAAACTAGAAACAACAATCTGGGACAAAGTACTAGTTAAATCTATAGTTGACTACTAATTTCACTATCCAAATTAATTTTTTATTTTTAAAATATTGGGAATATCAATAAATTAGATATATATTGACTTCAGTTCGGTTGGATCGCCGATAAATATTTTTAAAAAAACTAGAAACGACAATCTGGGACAAAGTACTAGTTAGTACTACTACTAGTTAAATCTATAGTTGACTACTAATTTCACTATCCAAATTAATTTTTTATTTTTAAAATATTGGGAATATCACTAAATTAGATATATATTGACTTCAGTTCGGTTGGATCGCCGATAAATATTTTTAAAAAAACTAGAAACAACAATCTGGGACAAAGTACTAGTTAGTAGTACTAGTTAAATCTATAGTTGACTACTAATTTCACTATCCAAATTAAATTTTTACTTTTTAAAATTTTGGGAATATCACTAAATTAGATATTTATTGACGTCCGTACGGTTGGATCGCCGGTAAATATTTTAAAAAAAATAGAAACAACAATCTGGGACAAAGTACTAGTTAGTACCACTAGTTAAATCAAAAGTTGACTAACAATTTCACTGTCCAGATTAATTTTTTATTTTTAAAAATTTTGGGAATATCACTAAATTAGATATATATTGACATCAGATCGGTTGAATCGTCGATAAATATTTTTAATAAAATAGAAACCACAATCTTGGATCAAGTACTAGTTAGTTAGTAGTACTAGTCAAATCGATAGTTGCCTACTAATTTCTCTATCCAAATTAATTTTTTATTTTTCAAAATTTTGGAAATATCACTAAATTAGATATTTATTGACGTCCGTACGGTTGGATCGTCGATAAATATATTTGAAAAAATAGAGACAATAATCTGGGACAAAGTACTAGTTAGTTAGTATTACTAGTTAAACCAATAGTGGACTACTAATTTCACTGTCCAAATTAATTTTTTATTTTTAAAATATTGGGAATATCACTAAATTAGATATATATTGACTTCAGTTCGGTTGGATCGCCGATAAATATTTTTAAGAAAAACTAGAAACAACAATCTGAGACAAAGTACTAGTTAAATCTATAGTTGACTACTAATTTCACTATCCAAATTAATTTTTTATTTTTAAAATATTGGGAATATCACTAAATTAGATATATATTGACTTCAGTTCGGTTGGATCGCCGATAAATATTTTTAAAAAAACTAGAAACAACAATCTGGGACAAAGTACTAGTTAGTAGTACTAGTTAAATCTATAGTTGACTACTAATTTCACTATCCAAATTAATTTTTTACTTTTTAAAATTTTGGGAATATCACTAAATTAGATATTTATTGACGTCCGTACGGTTGGATCGCCGCTAAATATTTTTAAAAAAATAGAAACAACGATCTGGGACAAAGTACTAGTTAGTACCACTAGTTAAATCAAAAGTTGACTAACAATTTCACTGTCCAGATTAATTTTTTATTTTTAAAAATTTTGGAAATATCACTAAATTAGATATATATTGACATCAGATCGGTTGGATCATCGATAAATATTTTTAATAAAATAGAAACCACAATCTTGGATCAAGTACTAGTTAGTTAGTAGTACTAGTCAAATCGATAGTTGCCTACTAATTTCTCTATCCAAATTAATTTTTTAGTTTTCAAAATTTTGGAAATATCACTAAATTAGATATTTATTGACGTCCGTACGGTTGGATCGTCGATAAATATATTTGAAAAAATAGAAACAATAATCTGGGACAAAGTACTAGTTGGTAGTACTAGTCAAATCAATCGTTGATGACTAATTTTATTATCCAAATTAATTTTTTATTTTTTAAAATTTTGGAAATATCACTAAATTAAATATCTATTGTCATCCAAAACATAAGCCAAAAGATGAAATGGTTTTGATCAAGTGTATCGTATTTATTTGGATGAGTATCTTTCACTACACCATATATGGCCTACCGTAACCCCTACTGGAGAAATGTTACCCCAATATGTTACCTTAGCTATACTACTTACATCCTGAGGTAACATTGTGTTTTTTTATGTTACCTTAGCCAAAAATATGATGTTACAGTAGCTAGAAAGTGTTGAAGCATGTAACATAAATATGTATGTGTTACATTAGAGTTGGCCATGTCAACTCTTTTCATCTAATTTATTTTATTTTTAATTTTTTTTTTAAATTCTTTAAATAAATTTAGTTTTTAAAATTTGTTAACTTTTTTATAAAATGAGTTGGAAAATTATTTTATTTCTTAAAATCAATTTTTTTTCGAAAAATAATTTTTTTCATAAATTGTAATATTTTTTAGAAATTATAATTTTTAATTTTTTTTATATCATGCTCACAATTTTTTGTACAGATTTTTTTTAAATTATTAAATTTTTTCTCCAATTTTTAAAAAAATCGAATAAAACAATTTTTATAAAAAAATATCAAAATTATTATTTTTTAATAAATACTTCATGTTTGTTTAATAAAATTTTTATATTAAATTATAAGTATTTTAATAAAATATTATTTAACAAAAAAACAAAAAAAATCACTGAATATTTTTGGGGAATTTCTAAAAAGTACAATGAATTGTTGAGAAGGCTGAGCGGCAAAAAAAAAATGAAGAGTGGCAAAACAAAAATTTGGAATTGGTACTATCTCCCCCCAAAACTATCACCCAAAACACTCTCATCTCTCACCTCGCTGCTATCTCTCTCACTAACTCACTCACTCCCTCACCGGTCTGCTCTCTCTCTCTCTCTCTCTCTCTCTCTCCCTCCCTCCCCTCCGATTGAACTCCGATTTACTCTCCCTCGACAAACACTCACTCTCTCACTCACCCGCTCCTCTGTCTCTCTCACTCACCCGCTCCTCTCTCTCTATCTCTCTCTCTCTCACCCACCCGATTACAAGCTCCAATTCAGAGATTGCAAGCTCCGATTTAGAGATTACAAGCTCCAATTGGTAATTTTCTCCGATTGTGAATTTTAGGGTTTTTATTATAATTTTAGGGGTTTTATTCTAGGACATTCATCAAGCTGTTTGCTTGTTATTCTCAAGGTAGTAAATCTTTAATTGACTTTGTTTCAATTTAAGGTTTTGTTAATCTCAGTTTTGTGTGTGTTTTCATTTATAAACTGTTATAAAATAGTGTCTTTGGTCTAGTAATACAAATGGTTTGGATTGTTTATTGCATTCTTTTAGTCGGTCTAAATTGCTCGTGGCAAATCATAGCTTGATGTTTGTCAATTACAATACATTGGTCGATCTTAATAGACTCATTTTATTAGTGTAATTATATCATATTTGAACAATAAGGCCTTTACAATTATTCACTTCTATTATGATTGCTCTATATTGTACTTGTAGTTTTGAGTTCTACTTTAGAAACACGATGACTTTGATTGAATGATATATTGAGCAATTGATGCTTTTATATGTTTTTAATGCTTTTTTTTCTGTATGCTATATGTTTGAAACAAAGGATTCCGGTAAAAGCAAGTAAAGATGGTCACCTTGTAACACTATCATTAGCATATAGTTTTTAACACTCTTAATTTGTTATCTAATATGTAGTACACGATTTGCAGGGTATACCACCAGTAAGGAAAATCTTAGACGGTCCCGATGCTTGGGTTTCTGTACTGTGTAGGAAACTGTCCGAGTGGTGGCCATGGGTAAGTTTCCTCTTTGTCTTGTTTACTACCTTACAGTCTGTAGTTACTTATTATGTATAACACAATATTTTATATTCCTTCTTTTTTTCCAGGTTGCTGACGGGGATCTTCCTCTCACTGTAAACAAAGGGTACCGAGTTTATGTAAATTTAATTCGAATATCATTATTGGCAATAGATATATTACTGTAGCTATTATTTGTTTCTGTATAGTAAAATCATTGTATAGTCCTCTGCTAAGTTGTTGAACGATTGTGTATATAAATTGCATAATCTGTTTAAAGTAAAAAAAATGTGGCAATTAAATCATAATAGTTATAAACTTTATCTTTTCTAGAAACTTTTGTTTGAGTGTTTGAGAGGAGATTACTGTCAGTCCTAAAGTGGGTAGATTTTATCCTTCTTCGTTAATAAATTTCTGTAATGTATTTTTTTAGGTACATTGTCAAAGTTATACATATTGCCGACTTAAATTTTTCCATCTTATTGAGGAGAAAAGTAGTAAGAGAAACAATTATTTATATGTACGAAGTTTCTGGAAGTAAATAAGGAGAATACACTAATTTCTTCTTCTTACAGGTTGGGTTAACAGATTTGCTAGTGCTGGTGATACTGCTGTAGAAATAGCTGGAAACACGGCTATTCGGGTAAAAGTCTGCAACACTCCTGCTGACTAGTCATATCCTTTAGATCTATCTTATTTGTTTATGTAATTAATCAAAGGCACACATGCTAACTTAGCTTTAAGTCACTGTTAACTTCAAAACAAATACATGATGCAGATTTTTTAATTTTCAGAAAGCTACTTATATTCTCTGGAAATGATTACTTAGGCTTGAGTTCACATCCCTCGGTAGGTGGGCGTCTGCAAAGGTATGCTAAACAGTCTTTGATATTACAATGTTTATCTGATTAAATGTTAAATATATTTTAGAATTTATTACATGTATTTTCCCTTTATTCTTTTTAGGCAGCAGAGGAACATGGAATGGGGCCAAGAGGTTCTGCCTGGCAGAACTGAAGAAAAAAGAGGTCAGTCATTTTAACTTTGAAAAAGAGGATTGTTGTGACTGATAGGTCAGTCATTTTAACTTTGAAGTTACAATCTACTTTAGTCAGATATGCTAATAGGAACGTTTTATCCCCTAGCTCTTTGTTCTCTGTGCTATTTTCTGTTACAAGAATTTGGTTGTCAAAACATGTTGCCTTAAAAATGTAGAAAAACAATTTTGAATACCTTACTGGCTTACTCTAATGGATTATTGCCTTGGAAAATGTAATAATGCTGTGATAATGTTACTTTGTGTACACATTTGTCTTTCTGGGAAGGTACAAAGGTTTCTTTTTGTTTGGTGGATTTCCAGCTAAACACCAACATTACCTGTGTTCTGTCCTGATTGTTGGGTAAGGAAGACAAGTGGCTTTGGTTTATTTTTTAGTTTGCGGGTGGGGGTGGGGTGGGGGTGGGGTGGGGTGGGGGTGTTCATTCAGCATGTTATATTTTGGGTTGGAAAATGGTGTGGAAACCATATTGGAGTTTTGACCACAACAACAGGGATACTTCCCAATAAGAATGTTCAGTGAGTGTTAATACCCCTGAGCCCGTACTATCATTATCTTTTCTACGGACGAATTCTCGTTTCATATCCGCTTTAATTATTATAGATAAGTTTAATTCCTTCAGAAGGTGAGGTGTAATGATCCAAGTTACCACATCAGCGATAGAGAAAAAGAGATTAGAAATGTGGCTTAAATGCTTTAGATGTGTTTCGGCCAATTCTTTTTCTAGCTAAAGGGCATTTTTGATAGAAATTTGTGAGCGTTTCATTTTTGATAGGTATCAAGGTTCACTCACCACTCCCTGCACTGAAAGGGTCCTTTGGACAGTTGAAGAACAGGTATGTATAGACAACTTCAAGTCCTTGGAAAGAGGTACTTTTCTTGAGAGACCTTCATCTATAATTTATAGCATCTCTAACCAATTAGCCACTGGTATGTTAACACTTAACATGTTACATTTTATTACTGACAATGTGTAGGATAAATCTCCATAAGGCAGAGAGGAGGAAGAAGGATTTGGGTGTACTGATAAATTGGTTCGTTTCGAGAATAAATGGGCGGTACACATGTACAACCAATTTCTCAAGGATAAATTGTTAAATAAGTAGTTTTTGTTGTTTTATTGTAATTAGTAGTTGCAATAATTTAGTTACATCATTGTACGAACTCAGTGATATTTTTAAATTTTATGAAAGTTTATATTTGTGATTTATTTCAATTATGTCGTATTAATTTGAGTTGTTAGTCTATTTTTTGTTTGTTTTTGGATGCAAAAAATCCTGTATTTATGAAAGTTTAAGGAATATTACCAGTGAAATTGGCAGAAATATTTAGCAAAAAAAAAAAAGAAAATTGGTAGAAAAACAATTAAATCAGAAATTTTAAAATAATCTGTCCACTGGTGGGGCCCATTTTTTTAAAAAATTGAAGCACCCTAATGTAACCGAATATTTATGTTACAATATGCCATCTTTATGTTACAGTAGACCTCTAAGGTAACCCAAAAGTACATGTTACCCTATGGTTGAAATAAGTTACATTAGGTACCCTAAGGTAACATCGAAATATGTAACATATAATTTATGTTACCTTAGCCCAAAAATGGGTCTATTGTAACATTTTAGCACCCTAATGTAACAGAATTTTTGGGTTACCGCATGCTGTTTATGGTGTAGTGTTTATTTAATTTCAACAATTTCAAATAAATACTTCCACATGCTAGAAAAATATGAAACTTGGAATTGGTCTTTTAAATGATATTTTCCATGCATGATTTAATTTTCGTAATTTATTGATAACTTTTTTCCTGAGTCGAATTTTGAGCCGAAAAGCCCGTACATTGAAAAATCCAACGGTTAAACAAAGTTCAGTGAATTTTGACCAAATTTTGAGGGAATAATTTTCTTAATATTCCAAAATGCTGGGCAAAATTTCATAAAATTTAGAGCATTTTTTATTTTATGGGTATTTATTTAATATATTAAGTAGTCTCTTTTTTGTTGCTAGAAGAAAAAATTGAAACATTCTCTTGAAAACATGTGGCAAGGTGTTATTGGTTGACACCATAGCACATGGATTGTCATCTGTTAAGTTATTTATAGCCCTTGATTAAAACCAAAGAAACACACATCCAACGATCCATACTTAAGAACAAAAAAAAGGTCCCACCCACCATTATCACCCACCCACCATTATCATTCACCACTTCATCAGCTTCTTCAGGGTCAATCTCTCTCTCTCTCTCTCTCAATTCTCTCGCTCTCTCTCATTGTACACACATATATACATTTAATCTTCAAAAAATCATATCTTACAATCCGTTTATCAAAAATTAGTGATTTATATATGTATGTGTTCTACAAATCAAGCTCTATCCATTGATATATGTATCTTCAGATTTCGGCCAAATAAATTTCTTGGTGAGTTTTTTATTTTAATTCGATTTCAAATATTATAGTGTTTTTGATGATTTTATTCTTGCAGGGTTGTAGCTTAGAGCCGATTACAACATATACATTAATTTCATAATTTTTCGAGAATATTTTATTTTGCCGGAAAATTCATAGGTTGGCCGGAATTGGAGTTGTAAAATGTTCTACGAAATTTTGTTTTAGCTATAATATAGTTCGTTGCTTGGTGATGCTTGTATAATTATTTGGGATTTTTCATATTTCATTTTATGTTGCTTGATAATGTTTAGTTGACCGGAAATGGTTGAATAAATTTTGTTTGAAGTTCCGTGTTGGTGTATATATAGATTGCTGTATTATGGTATGCATATGTTATTTTTAATTTTTTGGGCATGTTTTGGATTCGTCGAATTTTGGATCCGGTATCGGAATCTGGGAATAATCCGACAGTGTTCATGTGTGTTCTTCTTGGGCCATCGAATTTTTTTAAACTGTTGTTCCTTAAATTCAACCCGATTTGGTTGAATTTATCATATTAAATTCGACTTATTTCGGTTGAATTGAAGTGAATAAAATCAACGGAAATTGGTTGATTATGGCGGAATTAATTTCAACAATTTTTGGTTGATTATAATATCGTTGGCGGGAAAATGAAATTCTGGTGAAATTCAAAATTCAAATTTAAATTTTTTTTGAAAATGTCCAAGATCATTTTCAACGGAAAAGGGTTGAAAATGGTGCTAACAAAATCAACGGGAAGTAGTTGAATTTAACCTTAAATTCAACCGAAATGCTAATTTCAACAGCCTTATATTCAACAGGAAGGATTCGGTTGAATTTATGGTAAACTTAACGGGATCCTGTTGCAATTATAATAAATTCAACAGAATTTTGCCCGTTGAATTTAGCCGCTTTTCTAGTTATTAAAATTGCAAATAGCTTTTCCAAACAAAAGTAAAATTGCAAAAATTTACTTTTTTATATATATTTATGAACAAAGCCCTATTTATAATCTTAAATATATTATCAAAATTTAAGATTGAATTTCATCAATAATAAATTAAAATTTATATTTATAAACATAAAAATATTCCTTACAAAGATAGCATCAAGTGTATCAAGCCCTAAGCGTGTCATGGGCAATGACTTTCCTACTGACAACCCTTTCCTGCGGACAATCCTAATACCAGACCATGAAACTTGACTACCTACTTCTTCAACGTACCACAAATCAATATAGACAAAAGGTGGTCCACTGCTAGAAAAGCGGCTAAATTCAACGGGTAAAATTCTGTTGATTTAGTTTAATTACAACAGGATCCCGTTACATTTACCATAAATTCAACAAAATCCTTCCCGTTGAATATAAGGGCATTGAAATTAGCATTTCGGTTGAATTTAATGTTAAATTCAACGACTTCCCGTTGATTTTGTTGGTCCTATTTTCAACCATTTTCCGTTGAAAATGTCCTTTCGCATTTTCGAAAAATTTGAAATTTCAATTTTGAATTTCACCAAAAAAAACATTTTCCCGCCGATGGTAATATAATCAACGGAAAATTGTTGAATTTAATCCTACCATAATCAACCAATTTTCGTTGATTATATCATCTTGGCACGTGTCTCTGTGGATTAAATTCAACCGAATCTTGTTACATTTAATTCTATCAAAATCAACAAGATTTGGTTGATTAAAACAAATATTAAAAATATGTTTGTACAAGAATGATTAACACAATTTTAAAAATATTAAATTAATAATTTTTTTGCAAAAAACTAACAAGAATGAATAAATATGTTTGTACATTACTTTTTTTTGTTTATGAAGGTTACGACTCCAAGTTTGGGTGCTCCATCCTTTGGCATCTTTTTGTAATGGCCATCACAAACGGTGCGTGGAGCTCTCTCAAATGTAGCACCATCAACCATACTTTGTTCCTCATCGTTGCCACCTTCCTCTCCTTCATCATCCTCCTCATCATCCTCCTCATCATCCTCCTCGTCCTGATCTTCTCTAACACCTCTACCAACATATTCTCTTCTCCATCCCTGACCAAGAACAAATTGAAGTAAAACACGACTAATACATACAACATAACTACCACAAACAGACCAAAAACACAGAGTGCCTTAAGAACAGCTATCAAACACCGAAATCTAACTAATACATACAATCAATACCTAAAATCAAGCTAAATCTTATCAATACCCATAAGAAAATACAAAATACAATCAAGAAAATACCCATACGAACATAGAATACAAAGAAATCAAGAAAACCCAGAATCGAACAAACCCTAAATATACAACTAAAATTGAAAAAATCCATACCTGTTGTGACATATTCGCGAGAATTGTAAAAGCATTCCGAGAAGTTTGTGAATTTGTGAAAGCATTCGGAGGGGGAGATTTATTAGAGGTTTGTGAATTTGTGACATTTGTGAAAGCATTCGGAGAGGGAGATTTATTAGAGGTTTGTGGAATTTGTGAGATTCTTGAGGATTTTGTGAGATTTGTGACAGGTTTGTGAACTTGTGAACTTGTGAGAGATTTTTGAGAGGTTTGTGGAATTCGTGAGATTCTTGAGGATTTTGTGAGATTTGTGGGAGGAATTTGAGGTTTGTATGATTTTTGTTTTAGCCGTGAGGATTCCATTTGTTGGTGTGTGAGATTTTTGAGCGGCAGACTGTAAGCAGGCGCTGTGAACAAGAGCGGCTAGGAGTAAGAGAGGGAGAAAGGATTAACCTAGGGATGTAAGTATATGTTATTTAGGCTAATAAATTAATACAATCAAACTCAGTTTTTTTTTGTCAAGCAAAATCGGTTGTTTTAAATATACCACTGGAACAAAATAGCATAGCTACCGGAAGTGGCATCCTGCTAATAAAAAAAATAACATACAGTAAAACCTCGACAAATTAATACTCGATAAATTAATAACCCACTATAAATTAATATTTTCAAAATAATTTTTTGGTCCAACATAATAACGATAATGTAAATTTAACCTCGATTAATTAATAATTTCGTTAAATTAATAAAATTTGCCGGTCCTCATACTATTAATTTATAGAGGTTTTACTGTAATAATATTTTTTTTATTTCTTTCTTGGCAAAAAAATTAATAATAATATTACTTAACTTACATTGTAAATTTAAAGTGTA
Organism: Kitagawia praeruptora; assembly: GCA_037693485.1. Taxonomy (NCBI): domain Eukaryota; kingdom Viridiplantae; phylum Streptophyta; class Magnoliopsida; order Apiales; family Apiaceae; genus Kitagawia; species Kitagawia praeruptora. The sequence continues at coordinate 147,105,909 of CM075353.1, forward strand.
ATCAAAATATAATATTCAAATTCAACAATTAAACATAATTATCACAATAATTCCAAATTTAATACAAGTTTGATAGAATTTAAAAATAAAATAAACTAACACATATCATCCTCGCTCTCACTTTCTTCATGAACACTCGTGTCTTCATCGTTGTCATTATTTTGTTCTTCATTGTAATCGTCCACGGAATTATCATTCTCAACAAACCTCAAATCAATAAAAAAATTTGAAGGATCATGGATAATCACCGGCTCAACACGAGAAGATGAAGTGTTTGAAACATCATTTTGCAAAGCTTCATCATTTGAGATAGAGTTCTTTTTTGGTACCACTTCTTCATTAACAAAACGACTTTTTGTTGTAAATACCGTGTACCATGGTGATTTTGGATTTGAAATGCTTCTTGCATAATACACGTGATGAGCTTGGCTAGCCAAAACGAACACATCTTCGGCATTTAATGTTGATCTAACATCCACCGTAGTCATCCTATTTCTATCCACTTTGACATGTGTTGTATGATCAAACCAATGACATTTGAATAATATAACTTCATGTCCATTATGATAGTAAAGCTCGAGTATTTCTTCAAGTCTACCATAATTATTTTGATAACTCTCCATGTAAGAAGTTCCTACATACAAATGAGTAAATTTCTTAGATACAACTAATGAAGTACCTAAATTAAAAAAGAAAACAATATTGTATATGAGACAAACTTCTAGAATATATTATATTTCTTACCTAGGACAAGCACACCAGAATTCCGTTGAAATTAACTTTTGGGGGAATTTTGCCCGCCTGTTGGAAAAAAGTCATAATTAAATTCAACGAACTATTGTTGAATTTATTTCTGTTGAATTTTTTCCGTTGAAATTAACTTTCGGGGGGGATTTTGCCATCTGTTGGAAAAAGTAATAAATAAATTCAACGAGATGCTGTTGAGTTTGATTTTATTCTGTTGCATTTAGCATCGGTTGAGTTTGTTCCGTTGAAATTAAAGCTGGGTCAAAACTCATAGAACATTGACCATAAAACCAACGGGATCTTGTTGAATTCTTCGTCCGTTGAATTTATTCCGTTGCATTTAGCCTCTTTTTCCAGTAGTGGTCGTGTATTAAAAAAAACGTATAATGTAAATATCAAGATAATATAATATATGGAATTTACATAGAACCAATTCTCTTTTTTTTATACATTTTTTTGATCAATATTAAAAAACTGTCTTGTCTTACTTTCTAGTTATAATTTATCGATTTCTTTTTATTTGCAATCTGAGTCTCGTGATCTATCGAAAGAATCAACGAAGGAAAAAGCATCATTTAATTTGTATGTTTTGATTTCATAAGTATATATAATTTATATTAATTTTCAAAAAAAGTTTTTCATGCAATAATTATATTCGTATTATATTCTTATAGAATAAACGTAAAAGGGATATTATCATTGTACCATCAAAATAATCTTAACCATCGAATTTAACATTTTTAAAAATAATAAAAATAAGAGGAACAATAAGTAAGTACTAACATTAATCAAATGTTCGATTCCCTTTGACAACATATTTAAAATCAAAATATTTAAAATAAAATTTTATGATAAGTAAAAATCAAAATATATATTAATAAAATTGTAATTAGATATTAAAAAGTCGCAATTATATGTCCTGTCTAAAATATAGTATTAAACCTCGTTATAATTATTTTAACATTAATGAATGTTTAGGATTTGAACTGTATTAACAAACATATTTAAAATCAATATTTGTAACCACACATATGATGTCATTATAGTTCAAATTTTATCAAATATATAAATATAATATTTTTAATTTTTGACGTAATAGCTGCAATGAAGTTTAGGATTTGAATTATATTAAAAACATATTTAAATATAATTATGATAGATCTATATTTTTGTACTATTATATATATACTTATATATAATAAACATAAAAGTTGTTTTATTCAAAATTTTGGTTATCTGGTCCTCAATATCATCAAAATAATCTTACTCACTAGATCAAATATTTTTAAAAATAGACGATTAAGATTATATCATAAGTAAAAAAATTATTACTATCTAATAAGAATATAAATTAAAAATGATTGTATTAGAATTGCATATTCCACAAGTCTAAACTTAAAAATAACTAGAACTTAATAAGGAGAACAGTTTAATTCATACGTAAGTTATATTCAATTTCAAATTTTATTATATAACAAAATAATAAAGATCGTTAGATATGAAAACCGCTATATCTAATATTCAAAAGAAAATTACATAAATGCCCAAACCCAAAAATTATTTTGCAAAAGTAGTTTTATTTAACAAATAATTAGTGAAAATACTAACTTTCATAAACTATTTGCACAAATCTATACTATTATATAAAAGCCGAAACATTAAAAGTTTGGTTGGTCGGTCGGTCGGAACGGTACCTCTTGATTTTACTTATTTACCCTTACTCAATTACAGATAAAATTCGTCCTAATAACTAATCAATTTCCTTTTTTTAGGTTAAACGTATTATATTTTCTATTTTCCAATAACTAAATAATTTCCTTTTTCAGGTAAAATACAATATATCTTATATTCTATCCTGTTGATTTTACTTATTTATACTTACTCAATTACAGATAAAATCCATCCTAATAACTAATCAATTTCCTTTAATACAATATCTCTTATATTTTATCTAACTAAAATTTTTCTTCTATTAATCAATTTCCTTTTTCGGGTTAAACATAATACCTTTTGTATTTTTTAATAACTAAATAATTTCCTTTTTAAGGTAAAATACAATATCTTTTACATTTTATCTAATTAAAATTTCTCCTTTTTAAAAACACTACGAGCAAATTTGTTTAATAAAATAATGTAATTATATTATAATTACAATTAACTAATCAATTACCTTTTCAACCAAAACACGTTAACTTTTCTCATTTCTCTAACTAAAATCTCTCTTTTTCCAATTATATCATGGACGGTTACCTTTTTCAGCCAAAACATGTTATCTTTTTTCTTTTCTCTTACTAAAACCTCTCTTTTTCCAATTATATCACGGGCGTTTCTATTTAATATTTTACTAAAATTTCTCTTTTATTAATCAATTTCCTTTTTCAGGTTAAACATATTACCTTTTCTATTTTTCAATAACTAAATAATTTCCTTTTTAAGATAAATACATTATCTTTTACATTTTACCTAATTAAAATTTCTCCTTTTTTAAAAATACTACGAGCAATTTTGTTTAATAAAATAACATAATTATAATATAATTACTATTAACTAATCAAGTAATCAATTACCTTTTTCATTCAAAACATGTTACCTTTTCTCTTTTCTCTAACTGAAATCTCTCTTTTCCCAATTATATCATGTACGATTACCTTTTTCAGCCAAAACATGTTATCTTTTTTCTTTTCTCTTACTAAAATCTCTCTTTTTTCCACTTATATCACGAGCGTTTCTATTTAGTAAAAGAAAATAATAATATCATAATACAAATAATTAACTGATAACCTTTTCAGTTAAAATGTATCATCTTTTCTATTTTTTCCTAATTAAATTTCCTTTTTCCTAGAAATATCATGGGCAACATTAATTTTTAAATTTCTAAAAACTATGAGCAATTTTATTTAGTAAAATAACATAATTAAATTATAATTACTATAAACTAATCAATTACCTTTTTCACATAAATCATGTCATTTTTTTAATTTTAATGTTATCATTTTATTTTCTCTAACTAAAATCTCTCTTTTTCCAATTATATCACGACCGGTTCTATTTAATATAATAAACTAATAATATTATAACATTAATAATTAACCGATTACCTTTTTCAGCTAAAATGTATCATTTTTTCTATATTTTCTAAATAAAATCCCTCTTTTAATAGAAATATCACGAACAATATTAATTTCTCCTTTTCTAAAAACATTACGAGCAGTTGTATTTAGTAAAATAACGTAATTAAATTGTAACTACTATAAACTAATTAATTACCTTTTTCACCTAGATAATGTTACCTTTTTAATTTTTCATAACTAAATCATCTCTTTCTCTAATCATATCACGGGCTTTCTATTTAATAAAATAAAAAAATAATTTATAATTACTAATAATTAACCGATTACCTTTTTCAACTAAAACCTATCATATTTTCTAACTAAAATCCCTCATTTCTAGAAATATCACGGATAACATTTATATAATTATTATCAAATCATCTCATATAAAAATTTAAGCCTCCAAAATTCATGTTTTAAAAAAATTTAATTTAAATTAATGAAAAAAATTAATATAATATTTAAAAAAATCCGTGCATCGCACGGGTTTTAAGCTAGTATGTTCGAAATGATGCAAACATATATGCAAGCGCAACCACATATGTAAATTCAACTCAAATCAACAAAAATTTATGAACAGGTTGCATCTGTTTGATTTGATTACAGAACGTATTTTTACAAATATTTTATAAAATTGGGTATTTTAGGATTTTGCTTTTTTAAAAAGTTATTTTTATAAATATTTTGAGAATGGTAAAATAACAAAAAAAAACTTAGAAAAGTGGTATATTTAGTAAATACCCTATTAAAAATTTTATTTCATTATTAATAAAACTACATTGAAATGTTAAATATGATTTTTTTGATAATTCAAACCAAATGTAAGTAGATATCCTAAATTGAATAGAATTCTTTACATAAAAAGTCGTCACTTTCTTCATTCGGTTTCGGTTTCAGGGTAGCTTTGATTGGGAAAAAATTGATAAACTATTATTAAAATAAAATATATTTTGTGAGTTTCGCGTAGGCTGTAAAATAGTTTTGATTTTTAGAACCCAAGATATATCGGTTGATGTAAAATCATTCTAATTTTTAGAACTAAAAATAAAGCACATGCAAATAGTAAATAGAGCATCTAAAACTTAGTGAGTATCAAATTTTAAATTATAATTTGATCATATTTCTTTTACTTCTTCGTATGTAAGGATTCTTTATTTTCTATATTAAAATACTAAAAATTCATTATAACAAGAAATGTAACTAATATGGGAATAAAATCATATAGAAGTCATATTTAAAAATAACTCATGCTTTGCAGGGGATATAAACTAGTTTTTAATAATAATGTCAATATGAGTTTGAGCAGAGAATCGAAGCAAGGCTGAGACTTCCCTCGTGTAATTGCGGCTCAATCACATGCTCCCTCCGTTCCATCCATTTTTTTACATATTTTCAGCATTGCTTGACACGCATTTTAGGGTGTATATAAAGTATACTTCCATAACTTATTTTAAAATTTTCTTTTTTGAATAAAATTTTAAATACTAAATTTTTATTAATTTAGAAGAAAAAAATTTTAAAAATAAATTATAAAACTATACTTTATAATAACCTTAAAATGCGTGCCGAACCCTCTGTGTAAACTATTCGTAATAGATAAAATTAACAAAAATTGAAAGACATCGGAGATATCAGTTAGTAAAGATACAAAAAGATAAATGGATAAATCAATTATGTGAAAAAATTAATTCAATTAAACAGACTGAAATTGAGAGCAATACCTTAATCCCGGTGGATGTTGATCGTGCACAGGGAGATTTTGAGCATTGGGTTTCGAAGTAGGAAGAAGTTCGTTAGTGGTAGACTGGCAGTCGTGTGGCCGTGTGGGTGATGAAGTGTGTTAGTGTTTGTAGTTGTGTAGTTACGTTAGATTGGAGTATGTGTTACGCTGGACTAATAAGTATATATTATATTTTTATTTTTTTTTGGAAAAGCCATTCAAAGGGAATTAAAACGGTACAAAAGGAGGGGGGAAATCTACCTGCAATCTAGCTATTCTTTCGGACAAGACAAAACAAAAGCAGAATTCTAACAAGATCTCCCATAAAATACTATATGCAAGATCTCCCATGAGAGTCGTCTGAAGCCTTCCCCCCCCCCCCCTGTCGCCCTCTCTCCACCCCCCCTCCCGCCTCTCTCCTCCCCCCTCCCTCTCCCTACGCCTCTCTTCTCTTTCTTCCCTCCGCCTCTCTCCTTTCTCTTCCTCCGCCTCTCTCCTCCCTCCTCCCTTCTCACTCATTTTCTTTCGATCTTGTTTTTCCAGATTCAATAAAATCGATTAGCTTTGCTTTCGTATCGATCTATGTGGGTTTTGTTTTCGTCTCGCTTTATGCGTGTTGTCTCGCTTTATGCGTGTGTCTCGCTTTATGTGAGTTTGTGTGTTATCAGTGAGAATGAGTTAGATGGAATTTTGGGAGATCTGGATTACTACATCAGTTATACTTTCGGCATGTCTATAGCTGGATTCTGGCATGTAGATAGCTGGGGTATGCTTGGAACTTTCGGCATGTCTATAGCTGGATCCCGGCATGTAGATAGCTGGGGTATGCTTGGAATGGTTGTGACCGCATGTGCTCACCTTTCACAAATTATAGTTGTTCATTATTCGAGGACTATTGTTCCTCATTGCTTAGTTTTTGCAACTGAGTCGCCTGAACACCGCAACAGCCGTGGAACTATTGTGAAGGTCAATTGTGAAGCTACCATTTTCGGAACCGATGTTGGCTGGATTACTCGAGAAGCCTTTGTATTCATTTTCAATTTCAAGAATCCATGGATTCAGTATGTTAAGCAGTCTGGAAACAATGCGGCTATTTGTTTAGCTCGCTTTATTGTTTATCAACCTGATTGCATTGTCAGTTGGGGATTTGTCCCGGCTAGACTTGTTTTAATTTAATGATATGAATTTGCATTTTGTCAAAAAAAAAAAAAAAAAAAAAGAATTCTAACAATTTAAAATTTATTTAAATTGTATGTAATATATATTTTTGTTTAATATGGATAATCAAATAAGTGATTAAACTACCAACCAATCAAATATATTCTAGTTCGCTCTTGTTTTTGAGAAAATAAAATCGATTTTATTTTTAAATTGAATAACGAATTAGTAAAAACAAAATCTAAACTGTATATATATATATATATATATATATATATATATATATATATATATATATATATATATACTCCAATACAAACCCCCTTAAAATACAAACCTAAAAACCAATAAATTTTTTTATAAACACAACTATACACTCGCACATCACACCATTTCTTCTCTTTCTCCCTACCATTCTGCATTTCTACCAACCAAACTACCCCTCCCCCACCAGACCCGACCCCACCCACCCACCCCTGTACCCCGTACCCCATACCAACCCCTGCAATCTATCATTTCTCTGATTTACCAGTCCGAATACATAAATCACTAAATCATATTATAGAAATCAATCGTTTATACTACGAAAATCACTCATTTATACGCTGGAAATCACTGACTATTACCATTTTAGCAGAAAACTTAAACTTTATAATACATTGCGATTTGACGATGAAGATGGTGCCCCCGCGGGGCCAGAGATCAGAATGGAAGAGGAGATCGATTAGGAATCTCGTCATAGCTAGATCTTTTAAAATAAAGTTTGCCAGAAAATTTAGCTCACCGGAGAAGAAGACCGGTGGTGTGGTGGCAGTTGTAGTTAGACCTGGCAATTCGTTCGTGTCGTGTATTTTCGTGTTTCGTGTACCTAAATGCTAAACCCAAAACCACCCGTTTAGGGGTTTGTGTCATTTCGTGTTCGTGTACTTTCGTTTCGTGTACGTTTCGTGTCGTGTTTCGTGTTATTTTAATTAATAATAAGAATAAAAATAAATATATAAATATATTAAAATATTACAATTTTCGATAATATTTTTACAAATATATATTAAAAATGTATTTTAACAAAGTATTTATAAATAATATTATAAATTTATGTATTATCACAAATATAAATGTTAAATATCTAATAAAAATATTAAAATATCTAATACCAACAAAACAAGACAGTTAATTGAGAGATGAGAGAGATAAGGGAGAGAAGAGAGACTTACTTGTACATTATTGTTAAAAAAATTTATAAATATTAGATATATATATATATATATATATATATATATATATATATTTATTTATTTCGTGTACTTCGTGTCGTGTCGTGTACTTGAATGGTAAACCCAAACCCGACACTAAATCTCGGTCGTGTACTTTCGTGTTCGTGTACTAAAAATGCAAACCCAAACACTAAATTTTCGTCGTTTCGTGTCGTTTTTTCGTGTCGTGTTGAAAATTGTCGGATCTAGCTATAGTGGTGGTGTGCAGGTGGGGGTGAGGGTGGTGCCCTGACTGGAAAAGGAAGGTGAAGGTGATGGGTGGTGGTTGGTGGGTGAGGGGGAGGGATGGGGGGGTGGAGGTGGTGTTGATAATGGAGGCTGGGCGGGGGTTGGGGGGTTGTTTTTTTAATTTTATTTTAGTAATTTTAGTTTTTTTATATTTTTTAAGGTAAATATAAAATAGTGATTTTGGTTCTACAAATTAGTGATGGTTTGTAGGTTTTTATTTTAAGAGTGATTTGTATTTGATCATTTTCCTATATATATATATATATATATATATATATATATATATATATATATATATATATATATAGGGTCTTGTTCTAATAGAAACTAACTTAGAATAGAGAGTAGAAACTAAACCTAAATTAAATATTTCAAGCTAATCTAATGACCAAACTAGGGGTACCCCAATACAAAAAACGTATAAAATTATTGGCTCTATTCAACAAAAAAATAATTAAAAAAAGTTACTATTCACGTGATGACATGTCAGTGACGTCAGCACGTGAACAGTAACTTTTTTTTTGTTGTTGAATAGAGCCAAAAATTTTATAAGTTTTTTGTGAAGGTGCCCCTAGCGGGGCCATTAAAATAAATGAAATATAATTTATTTAGTGTCGGTTTCTAATTTCTATTCTAAGGTTGGTTTTTATTTGAACGCTAGCATATATATATATAATATTATATATATATATATATATATATATATATATATATATATGAGAAAAAGGAAACTAAAGTTAACTTTAGGAGAATTTTCTAAATTTAACCATAAAAACTACGTAGTTTTGATTCATTTTTATCTTTTATTTTAAAGGGCCCCGCAGGGGCATCAATAATTATGCTTATGTGTCTTCCTTCTAATGGTTAATTTTAGAGAAATTATCTAAAGGTAACTTTAGATTCCCTTTACTCTCTCCCTATATATATATATATATATATATATATATATATATAGGGGCGGGCTCAATGAGTAACTTTGTCAATCGTGTAACTAAGTAACTAAGATCATTTTCCTGTAGAGCGCTACACCCTATCTTTTTTAGGTTAAGGATACAGTTATACATTACGTGTTAATAAGAGCGTACTACATCCACAACTTACCGGTATTGTAAATCAGTTTTATTGTGAAACAATTATGTCTAAAAAACAACGATATATCATGCATTAAATTCTATAATATCTTTTATAATTTTTTTGTGTTCTGTACAATTTTGTATGGATCTAACGTTTTCTTTTGTTTTCAAAAATACAGAATTTAAACTTTTATATATTCTGTATCTTTATTCTAATTTAATAAATATAGAATTTTCGTGTTCTGTAATTTGTAGAGTTCTGTATTTTATCTTTAGGTATTTCTTTTAAGTTCTGTATTATTAATTTTGTTCTTTTCTAAATTTTTATGTATCACATAATTTTTTATCTATTAGAAATAGCTCATATAATTTTTTTTTTATTATAATTAATTATTAACACTCAAAAACATATTTGTTCAATAATAGTTGGTGACGGTGTTTTGTATTTCCTTTGTGTCCTATACTATGTTAAAGGCATAACATATTGTAAATAAATTTTGTAAAAGATAAAATATAATGTAATGAAAAAGTAATAGTGAGTACTGTTCTTTGAAATCAAGAATACAATGGTAAGTTAAAAAAAACATTGTTACGTTACTAGTTACTGAATCACATTGATTAATGATATTAAGAAAAATGCTTATCATTGGACCAGCCACCAAGATAGCCGCAACCCTTCAATGCGGCAGTAAAGTCGCAATCCTTCATTGCAGTAGTAGTAAAAATAGAACTGCCGCAACCCTTCATTGCGGCAGTATTTATTAGTTGTTTAATTAAAAAAACTTAGCATTAGTTTGGATTCGAACTCTTGACCTTTTAGAAATTATACAAAACTTTTCCCCCTCCACAACTATTATCTTATCTATTATTTAAAATTATTAATTTGATATATATTTATTTATAAAATTAATAAAAACTAGTAAATTAAAACAAACCTTTTTTATTCTTTTGGATTCGAACTCTTGACTTTTACCAAATAAAAAAAACATTTTGTTATTCCATCAACTTGTACTCTTGCAAGTTTAAGCAAAATTATCTTACATATTATTTTACTTTATTGTAATTTAATATATACTAGCTTAAACCCCGTGCGATGCACGGATTTTTTTTATTTTAATATTATACGAATTTTTTCATTTATTTAAATTACTTTTTTAAAACATAAATTTTGGAGGCTTACATTATTATATGAGATGATTTGATAATAATTATACAAATATTATCCGTGATATTTCTAGAAATGAAAGGATTTTAGTTAGAAAATATGATAGGTTTTAGTTGAAAAAGGTAATCGGTTAATTATTGGTAATTATAAAATTATTATTTTATTTTATTAAATAGAATGCATGTGATATGATTAGAAAAAGATAGGATTTAGTTAGAGAAAATTAAAAAGGAAACATGTTCTAGGTGAAAAAGATAATTGATTAGTTTATAGCAATTATATTTTTAATTACCTTATTTACTAAATACAATTGCACATAATATTTTTAGAAAAGGGGAAATTAATATTGTCCGTGATATTTCTATTAAAAAAAAGTATTTTAGTTAGAAAATATAGATAACATAATACGTTTTAGTTGAAAAAGTTAATCGGTTAATTATTAATATTAAAATATTATTAGTTTATTTTATTAAATAAAACCGCCCTTGATATAATTGGAAAAAGAGAGATTTTAGTTAGAGAAAATAGAAAGGTAACGTGGAAATTAAAAAGATGACATTGTTTATGTGAAAAAGATAATTGATTAGCTTATATAATTATAATTTAATTATGTCATTTTACTAAATAAAATTACTCATAGTTTTTAGAAAATGAGAAATTAATGCTGCCCATGATATTTCTAGAAAAAGGATGATACGTTTTAGCTGAAAAGGTAATCGGTTAATTATTAGTATTATAATATTATTATTTTATTTTATCAAATGGAAACATCTGTGATATAATTGGAAAAAGAGAGATGTTAATTAGAGAAAAAAAGAAATGGCAACGTGTTTTGGGTAAAAAAAGTAATTGATTAGTTAATAGTAATTATAATATAATTATGTTATTTTATTAAACAAAACTGCTCGTACTATTAAAAAAAAAAGAGATATTTTAGTTAAATAAAATGTGAAAGATATTCTATTTTACTTGAAAAAGGAAATTGTTTAGTTATTGAAAAATAGAAAAGGTAAAAAGTCTAAATTGAAAAAGGAAATTGATTTATAAAGGAGAAATTTTAGTTAGATAAAATATAAAGGGATATTATATTTACCAGAAAAAGGAAATTATTTAGTTATTGAAAAAGAGAAAAAGTAATATGTTTAACCTCAAAAAGGAAATTGATTTGTTAGTAGAAAAGGTAATATGTCTAACCTGAAAAAGGAAATTGATTAATAAAGGAGAAATTTTAGTTAGATAAAATATAAAAGGATATTGTATTTTATGAAATTATTTTGTTCTTGAAAAATAGAAAAGATAATATGTTTAATCTCAATAAGGAAATTGATTAGTTAGTAGATCTGTAATTGAGTAAGGGTAAATAAGTAAAATCAACAGGTACCGTACGGACCGACCAACCGACTAACCAAACTTTTAATATTTCGACTTTTATATAATAGTATAGATATATATATATATATATATATATATATATATATATAAAATTAATAAAAAATAGTAAAGTAACAGATAATAACATATAAAATGTGTATAGACGGGTTAATGAAATGCATACCGCATCAGCCTTGTCCTGCTGGGGATACCAGTCACGAGGAACAATCTTAGCACGATGCTCAGCCACAAATGGGCAATCCTTAGCTTACTAACGCGCCTGTACCAATACATGTACTCCTCTATAGAAACGTAATTGCCCTCCTCGACAATAGGTATCATGCCATCATTAAAAGCATGCTACTCCTCAATGTAATCTGCAAAGGTCATTATATGATTGTCCTGCACCCAACGAGATGCTCTCTCCGTCCGCAGTGAAGTCATGGCAACCGGGGCCAGTGGGATAGGCTGTAGAACACAAAACTGTCTCAAGACTCTATCTGGCATGACATACTCAACAATATCAAAAGAAATGAGAGGGACACGACCGAGAGCCATATAGTGAGCATCCATCAAATCGATATTATAATCCACAGAAACATCCCGAATGTCATAAAATCTCTGATAAGGCTGTCATGTCAGCCAACCAAGCTAAAAGCTTTCAAAGTCCCCCCGATAAAGACCTGTGTGGTGGTGGGGGTTAACCCTCCTCTCATCTACCGGTTCAGCCCATGCCAATGCCCTCGGTAAAACAAAATCCATACGAGATGCTATCAGAGGTGCCCCAGGCAACAACCTCTCGTAAGACCAAAGCTGCAAAAGCATGGTGCACCCATTAATAGCTTTGGCACCCTTCTGAGCAGCCTTGGCCAAACCCCTGAACAAATAACTCAAAACCGCAGCTCCCCAGGCATAATCCTTAATCTCATGCGCATTCTGGATTAACTGTAAATACCTGCAAAAATTCAGGAAATGCAAATTAAGGTAAGAATTCAATAATTGGAGAAATTAAGGATGAACATGCAAGAAATGTGAAATTTAAGGCATAAAATGCAAGAATAAGATAAATTTAAGCATAAATTGCAAGGACTAGAGAGAGAAATGAAGTTAAGAAGTACCTAGGATGCATGACGTCTCTTTTCGATAAATGAAACAACACACCCCCAATGATGTAAAAAAAGATAAGCCCGGGTGTACACAAGGTCATCGTGCTCGATAAACTCGGGAGAAGGCTTCTCCGATTTCTTTTTATAGATTTCCCTCAACCTATGAAGCTTCACCCCACCTAAATTGCAAAGAAATGAAAATTTAAGGTATAACATGCAAGAATTAAACAAATAAAAGACTAAAATGCAAGAAATTAGAATTTATTGGCTAAAATGCAATAACTAGATAATTATCTTCCTAAATTGCAAAGAAATGAAAAATTTAAGGTATAACATGCAAGAATTAAACAAATTAAGGACTAAAATGCATGAAATTAGAATTTATGGGCTAAAATGCAATAACTAGATAATTATCTTCCTAAATTGCAAAGAAATAAAAATTTAATGTATAACATGCAAGAATTAAACAAATTAAGGGCTAAAATGCAAGAAATTAGAATTTATGGGCTAAAATGTAATAACTAGATAATTATCTCCCTAAATTGCGAAGAAATGAAAATTTAATGTATAACATGCAAGAATTAAACAAATAAAGACTACAATGCAAGAAATTAGAATTTATGGGCTAAAATGCAATAACTAAATAATTATCTTCCTAAATTGCAAAGAAATGAAAATTTAAGGTATAACATGCAAGAATTAAACAATTTAAGGACTAAAATGCAAGAAATTAGAATTTTTGGGCTAAAATGCAATAACTAGATAATTATCTTCCTAAATTGCACAGAAATGCAAATTTAAGGTATAACATGCAAGAATTAAACAAATTAAGGACAAAAATGCAAGAAATTAGAATTTTTGGGCTAAAATGCAATAACTAGATAATTACCTTCCTAAATTGCAAAGAAATGCAAATTTAAGGTATAATTTATGGACTAAAATGCAAACCTTTTTTATACATATTTTTTCGGTCGGTCTCAGTCAACCTCAAATCATGCCACCGTCTTAGCCAATATGGAAGCGGTGCGGAAAGCTCCGTATGAGTAACAGCACGACCACGAACAGGCAAACTCAATATCATGTAAACATCCTCTAGAGTGATGGTGATCTCACCAAATGAGAAAATGAAAGGTGTTGGTCTCTGGCCTAAACCTCTCCACCAACGCCGTGATCAATCGGATGTCGTTCCGGGGAATCGAGCGTGAGTTAGTAAATGCTCGGAAACCCCAGTCTGACAGCAAACTAACCTGGGTGTCATCAAATACCCAATCGTCGAGGTTGGCTGTCAACTGGCGGACATCCAACTTCTCCCGCTCACCCCCCTGCCATATGTGACTACTAATATGATCATCATGCATGGTCAAGAGGGACCTATCAAGAGGCCCGCATTGCATATCCATAGCATCTACAATGTGCAAAATCAAAGAAATAAGGCACATTTCATAAACATGTACCAAAATTGGCTAAAATTATCATTCCATGAAGAAATATTTAAAACAAGAATAAATTAACAATGAATATCATTTATCAAATAAAATGCAGTACTAATAACATTAATTAATCAAAATTCGAATTAATAAATCATATTAATTCATAAATTCGAATTTTAAACTCAAAAATTCAAATTAATAATTCAAAAATTCGAATTAAAATTTTCATAACTCATAAAAAAAGTTATAATTATAATTTCATAATTATAAACCCTAATAATTCGAATTAATTCATAGTTTTAATAAAAATTCGGATAATAATTCGAAACCTAATTCTAAATTGGGCATTTCGAGCTAATTCAACCTAATTAAAGATGAGAAACCCTAATTTCAACTCAATTGAGGGTAAAAGCCCTAATTTCAAACTAATTCAAACCAAAAATGGGTAAAATTCGAACTATAAACCCTAATAATTCGATTTAATTCATGATTTTAACTAAATTGAAGCAAATAAACACCACCCACAGTTAAAAATGAATCAAACCATGTACATATAATCATGAGTAGCAATGTATATAGTAGTGCGTGTGTGTATGTATAACTACGTGCGTGTGTGTGTAAGTGTCAATTAGAAGATACCTTGAGGAGGAAGATCGCCTGACATTCGCAACTGTGTGTGTAAATCGTCCGGAATCGGTTGGAAATCGCCTGAGAGTCGCCTGGAAATCGAGATCTGTGTTTAATTAGGGTTTAGTTCGGGTCGCGGAAACCGCAATGGGTGGTTGTATATTGCTGGTATCCGCATTGTATCAATGCGGGAGAAGAATTAAGGGTAAAAAAGTAATTGCATGTTTTCTTTCCTCCGCTATGTTTCATTGCAGCAGTAGTAAGGGTAAAAAAGTAATTTCAGATTTTCGTTCCTCCGCTATATGTATCATTGCGGCAGCAATTTGGAGGGTGAAAACGTAATTTCATATTTTTACTTGTTTCTATATTTCAAATTAACAGCTTTTATTGATTTATTATTTTTTATTACTTTTAGTAAACATTTTAAAATTTTTTATTAAACTTTTATGTAATAATTCAAATTTTATAAACATTTTTATATTTTATAATGTATTAATTTACCATTTTTTTAAAATTTAATAAATAATAAATATAAGAGTATAAAAACGTAAAATGATATTTAATACTGTTTTGTTTTGAAGTAAATTACAAATAAGTTTGTTTGGTGTAGTGGTTATGTTGTTGTTATCTTTGGTGAAGGACCTGAGATCGACTCTACATAAAATAAATAAATACTACTCTCTCCGTTTCAATTTAGTAGTCCACTTTCAAAAAATTACGCATATTAGGAAACTCATTTATTAATGATCTAATTCCATATTTACCCATATTTATTGTATTGGTTGGATAAATAACTACATAAAGTCAATCTTGGAAATTAAAACTCAAGGATAATATGGGAAGTTTAAGTAAAAAATTGTTTTGAAAGTTGAAATGAGACAACTATTTTGAAACAAAATTTTTCTTGAAAGTGGACTACTAATTTGAAACGGAAGGAGTAGCTTGTTACTAATTGGTACGGGGTGCATTGTACATTTACATTCTTGCGCACTTATATATATATTTTTGACACACACTTGTACGTGCACTTATGTAATTGAACATATATATTTTGGCTTATCTTTCCTAATATTTTTTAAAGATATTGTTGTAGCATAAATTATTGTTATAGTATATTGGTCGGTAATCAATTGTGAGTTAGTTTTGTTAAGGGATTATATCATATAAGAGCTTTAAAGACACAATAGCTGTTCAAATGTGACAAAGGGACTTCCATGGATGGTGAGAGTGAGTAGATTAATTTTTTTGGTAATTGGATCTAATTTGGCAACTTGTACCAAGAAGATTGTGAAACTTAGCCAAGACTTGCTTTCAAGGCAATCTGAGATGCTTTGAACTACAATTTCCACACAGATTTACTCACATTGCTAGATGGTAACCCGTGCCTCGCACGGATTATTATGCTAGTAAAAAATAACTAATTATGGTATACAATTTTACGAACTCTAACTTGTATTCTGCATAATTATTTTGATTACATTTATGCACAATAGTCTGGTGTTAATTTTTTATGATTAAAATTTGCTCGTAATCTGGTACGGAGTAATGTTCTTTGATTTAGAATCTTTTCATAATTTTGTTATTATGGACTATGAGCCTGTTTGGGAACAGACGCTTAAAGCAAAACGGAGCTTTAAGTTGTTCTCGACCTGTTTGGGTAAACGGCTTAAAGCCCGGCTTTAAGTTAAAAAACTGTTTTAAGTTATAAGTTCCATTCAGGTACTTTTGACTTATGACTTATGGAGTTTTTTTTCTTTTTTCACGATTCTTGTAAAGTTCAAATATTATGAATTTAAAATTTTTTAAAGTTAAATTTTACTTTAAATCAAAATTATTAAATCCCCATTTAATTTTAAGTAAAATTAGCCAAACACTTTCATTCAACTTAAAGTAAACAACTTCACTTTCTCCTTTAAGTTAAAAACACCTCCATTAAGTCAAAAGTAACTTATTTTAAGCAATCCCAAACACCCTCTATATTCCCACCTCTGATGAGAATACCATATAAATGGAATTTTAATATGACAGTAGGCACTAATCCCTAGTACCCTTTCCATAACATGTGAGTTTGCATCTCATGACATTGAACAACCTCCACGAGAAACTATTATAAGCATGAACTTAATCAGGTTGAAAGCTACCTCCACGAGAAACTCTTATAAGCATGAACTTAATCAGGTTGAAAGCTAATATCGTTACCTTAGTTTCAGGGCAAGCTCCAACTTTATTTTCACGAGGTCAATCCCTAATAAAACAGCAAATATGATGTAAATTTTTACTTTTCTCCCAATCTAGATTTACCACTCCGATTCCTAAGTTGTAGCCATGAGCAGTGGCGGATCTAGCCGAAAAAAAAAACACCCAGCGATATTTTTTTTTAACGATTAATAAAATATTTCATAAATAAGATAATTTTTTTCTTGGTGGAAGAAAATCAGATAGTGAATGCAAAAAAACATAAGCAACAAAACTTTATATAATTCAATTGTCTCCTATATTCGAAATTTCTATTACACATTCTATCAAGTGCATTCCCTATTGTGTGATATCACTAGTACAAAAACTGCTTTACGCGTCTGTCAAAAAGGGTGATATGCAACTGTTCACAACAGATGCGTATGGAGGAGTAGTATCAGCTAAAAGTATATGCGTCTGTTGGAAAACAGACGCATATAGTCAATTGCGTCTGTTATTTACTGACGCATATAACAGAAAACAGACGCAAAAAGTCTAACTTTTGCGTCGGGTTTTTATAACAACAGACGTATAAAGTATTTTTGCAACAGTTAACAACAGACGCATAAAACATGAGAACAGATGCAAAAAGTCTTATCTTTTGCGTCTGCTTTCTATAACAGACGCATAAAATATTTTTACATCTGTCTACAACAGACGTATAAAGTCCGAGAACAGAAGTGTATAATAATGCATGATATGTCTGTTATGCTAGAACAGACGCAAAAAATCTTTTTTTTTTTTAATATTTATTTTGTATTAATTTTCAGCTATACGTGTCCATACCAATAATATGAATGAATTATCCTATATTTTCATTTAGCACCTGTCAATGCTAATAATTTGCAGCTGCTCGACCAAATTCAAATCCAGTACTATACATATTCTCAATCCCAAAAATATTAAACTTAATAATTTAACAGAATGAAAATAGTACTTAATTAACAAAAACCGACAATAATCATATAAATTTTCAACTTGTTCCACTGAAGTACAATGTTTCACCACAATTAAAAAACCTTAAATTCAAACATTTTCACAACCTAAATTAACAAACTCCATCATACCAACCAATTCTACAAATATTCATTCGTAAAATAATCAGCCCAAATGTCTCGAATTTCATCAATTTCTTGTCGAGTGTAGGATGTCACCCTTCCAATACCCTACAATAATATTTACATGCCGAGATTAATTTGTAGTCAACATATTTCCTATCATATACTTAACAAAAGACATTAGATATGGTTTTTCACATACCTTACTCCAATTAGCCTCGCCATTTTTACTATATTGTGATACTATGTCATACATATATTTCATAACATAATAACCACACTCGGTACCACCTTGTTGTTGAGGACACTGCATAACCAATTAAATAATTTAATAAATTAAAGAAGCAAAAAAAAACATAACAGTACGGTGCTATTTCTAGAATTACTATGAACCTTGGTTCGATTTTGGTAAGATGGCTTGCATTATATAAATCACTATACTACATTTTCCTGGCATTATATGCAAATTTTGGCAATTTTAACCTATTATGTACGTGTTACACCATTATATGCAAATTTTCCTGGCATGGTGTTGGATGATAATGTAAGGCCTATGTTTGTGAGAAATTTCTATCTTTTATGTGACTATTGAGTGGTAATCAGTAATCTCTGAATTCAGTGATCTCTTTATTAATACTACATAGTGTACATTATAAGTTATGCTTTGATCATAATGCTTATAAGGTAATACCTGCATCTTATCAAGTATATATTAAGTTTGCGATCAGTTTAGGCTGGGAGTATGTGTACTGATAACATGGGGAAGAAGTAGATCTGATATTAGAATGGACAAAAATAGAATTCAGGATTAACTGAAATTCTTAAGCCATCAATACCAGACAATATACTCTCATGACCTTGCATTGACTATATTTTGTGTCTTAGCTAGGTAATTTTTAGTGCCTCCCTTGTTTTCACACTTTTGGAAGTATAGTGTACTTTCAGCTGCCGCTTTCATGTAGTATGTACAAAGGGCATACCTTCCATAAAATGTGAATCATGATGAACTCACACATGGCCCATCTCTTCCCCCATTCCAGCAGATACTGGGTCTAGAGGTTCTGGACGAGTTTGGGGTAATTTTAAGCATAGTTTAAGTTTGATGCGGTTGGTTTTAAACTGTAAAGCACCACTCTAAACGAAATTGCAATTACCAAAATCGAACCAAGGTTCCTAGTAATTCTAGAAATAGCATCGTATTGGTTATGATTCGGTTTTAGACCAAAAAAAATTGTAATTAAAAGGGTACCTGAAGATCTTCATGCCAATGCATCTTACCATCCATACTTCCTTTCTTGTTGCCGTGGGGCCCAACATAGACTTGGTATGCCCTGTGAAATAAAAAAAAATTAGCCACTCACTTTAACAAAAAAAAAGAAATTATCACAATTATCCAAATTTAGAGTGCATTACTTACACATTGAGAAATGGCTTTATGTGAATCTTTGGGGTTTTTCCTAAGGAATTGAACACATAAGCACGACTTTCGCGACAACAAATAAGGAGTAATACCCAGTGATTACTACAATAACCATGTTAAAATTTGAAACTAGAGTTAGATATTTAACAATAGATGATACAATAGGAACAACATGTATTATGCTTACTCTTGAATGTATGGTGCCAAGATAAAACGTTTCGTCTTTAATTCAATCATAACCTCAGTCATGTAGTTAGTTATTCGATCTGGATTTTTACGCACCAATGCCAATGCTGAAGGACACATGAATCCGAAATCAACAACATTATATTCCTTGCACAATTTATGAATGTACCTTAATATATAAAAAAAAACGTGTTAAAAGATAGTTTGTATGACAAACATAGATCTATCCAAATTATCAAATTAATTATAAATTATATATATAGACTCACATCATGAAAATCTGCAAGATTGGTATATTCAAGCGACTCATCGTCAAAAATTCAATTATATCACCACGTGTCACTGCTATGGGTTGTCCTTCAACAAGATTACACTTAAAAACTTCACTATCCTTATCAACACTGGTGTCAGACTTAGCAGGCAGCATAATCACATCATGCAGATATTTACAGGTTTCACTCAGATTTTGAAATTCTGCATCACCATTAATATCAAGCCGTTCACGCTTTTGATTACACGTAGCTGACCCTTTACTAGCAACCTTTTTCTGTGTTTGTTGGACTTTATTCTTCTCAGGTATAATAGGATCCTAATTAAATGGATACCAAAAAATTAAATTTATTTTTAATAAAGTAGAAACAAAATGTAAGATTATTAATTATTTCCAATGGAGACATGTAATTTTTTTATAACAGTCATAACTACAAATTTAATTCGAAATTATTACCTGTCCCAACAGAATGAGATTCTTTGGCCATTGAACAAAACTACCACTTGCATCCCCTACCAAAATGTGCTCATTGCATGGCACCGGAAGGGGGGTTGTTTTATATTCTCCGAAGACATCATCAACACACACTTTAACATTACCTGGCGCTATTTGTACGCCGTGAACCATGCCAGCCCCTGGTAAAATAGATGGAAAAACTGTCCCTCTTGCCACGATCGATTTTTTAGATTTAGATGTCATCACAGAAAGACGACATGGGGTGGGTTTCTGCATTTCATATAACATAAGTTTAAATAACAATTATGCAGAAAATAAGTTTCTATTTAATAAGTTTCATATAACATAAGTTTAAATAACAATTTCATATAACATAAGTTTCTGCATTTCATATAACAAGAAAATGACAATAATAGTTTGCTATAGCAATTAATACAATATTAATAATTTATGTTTAAAACTTACGAATCTATTTGGAAAAAAAGTTTCTATTTAAAAACCCCTGGAGCCTGGTTTTAGTCGGACAATCGACAACGGTATGATTTCCTATGTGTTCTGGATAATTTCTAAACACTTTGTTTTAAACTTTGCTTAATTTTTGTCAATGACATTGACTAGATTATATGAATAATCAGATATGATTGTTATGTCTTGTAACATATAATGGTTTAGGTGCACTAGGTAGAGAGGTGTATCTGGTGGCCAAAACATCAACTTAAACACTAGGCCAGTTACATGTACTTATTCTAGAAAATGTCTACAGAAGCACACGGAAACCAAACAATCTGCTTTGTCATTCATGTGCAGCTATTCCAGTGTAGTTCAGCCGTTAAAAAATTACAAATTTTGCTATCTTCCTTCAAAAATGGATCCTTATATCAGATGCAATAAAAAACTAACGGAAGAGCCTACAACATCTTTGTGTTAGAGATGGAGGAGCTGAATAATAACTTAAGGTTCTAGATTAAATTAAAATTACGGTAAGGATGATATTTGACTTAGCAAATACCAAATAAAAATTTGAAACAGGGCAGAAATCCTACAAGAAAACATGGAATAAATAAAAAATTGAAACAGGGCAGAAATCCTACAAGAAAACATGGAATAAATTAAAAATTGAAACAGGGCAGAAATCCTACAAGAAAACATGGAATAAATTAAAAATTAAGTAATTATATACAAAATTGGAACATGACAATTAAATACCTGGATATCCATTAAAGGATCCGAACCGTTTGGCTCCACAGATTGGCAGCTGCTTCTAATTAAATCTTTCGGTGGGGTACTAAGCTCAATCCCAAAATTATTAGGAAGCGGCATACCAATTTGCTTGAAATGATCCAAGATGCCCCGTAGCTTCGTATGCATCTCATTAACCTCATTACTATATTTCGCATGCATTTCGCTGATTTCTTTATTATACTTCACATGAATCTCACTGATTTCCTCCTTGCACTCCTCTTTCACTCTCCTGGTAATCGTAGCCAAGTCATCTGCTGAGACAATTTTGGTACTTTGTGCATTTTTTTGTGACCCAAACACATCCCTGATACAAGCTCCTCCACCAACCCCTCTAACGTGTCCACCATGCTCCTTTGTTTCAAGTGCACGTGTCAAAATATCATCATGACCGTGCGGACTCCATTCACCTTCAGAGATTTTACCCTTCAAGGCTACCTGTTCCAATATTAGGAGGTTAGTTAGTATAGTACATACTGATTATCAATGGTTGCTCAAATAATTAAAGTAATATGTTAACTTATAGAAATAGCAATTTACCATTTTTTCAAACACTTCCTTAGTGGAAGCTTTGGGAAAATAATAACCTTCTTCTCCCTCCTTCTTCTTGAGTCGTGCTCTAACCCAATCAAAACCACGACCCGTATAATCATCAGATAATATGGATGGATCAATGCATTCAGATTGAGAGAAATTAGCAAGAGGGTCCTCTTTAAGCCACTTCATCCTTGCTTCATCATAACCACCCTTTCCCAGATATTGTGAATGCTTGTTGCATTTTTGGCGTTTCTGTGCTTTCTCACGAATTTCCTGTCCCAAAAAATCTGATTAAGAGAAAGAACTAACAAAATTACTGCTTTTACCTAAAATTACTGCATAATTATGTCACCTTAAATTCAGGAGTTTCTTTGGCCTTCTTAAAAATTTCCCACTGTTCTTTTGTGATGTAATCGTATTTCTCACATGGATCTTCACCTTCGAATAACTTATCAACCATCCGTGACTTAAAATCCTTCCACGTGCTCCCAACCCTCTTCATTACACGCTTTTTATGTTCATCATCCTTTATATTCCACTCTCCCTGACAAAGTTCATACATGCACATGAACATAAATTGTTGCACTACAAAAATAGAACATAAATTGCACACATTAGCGCCAGATGATCTCTTAACATAGGTATTTTAATGCATTTTATGTTGCTTTTGCTTATGATTCCTGAGTCCTGTTAAGATCTTTAAGTTACTACACTAGAACATGGACAAGAATACTTGAAAACTTGTAAAATGGGAATCAATCGAAATGAACAGTAAATTTGAATATTCAGATTTTTAACAACAGGAGCAGCAATGTATGGCTTATATTCTTCATGTAGCAATCAGATTGCTGAAAACAAAATCCATATTCCTCTATTTGATGTCGGTTTATCAGTCTTCGCACGAGTCATAAATACTAATTTCAGTGTGTCTTAACATGCCGAAAAACCAGAGTTAACCAGATGAACACTATTTGTGCCAGATTTAACTGGATGAGCATTATTTGTGCTACAGGTTAGTGGCTGCAGAATTGAAATACCGATGGAGTAAATATTGTGGGAGGAGGGGAGGGGTCCATCAGATTGAACTCCCAACTAATAGTTGCAGAAGGTGTGAAGCCATTGTATTCTATTGTTTAGCTACCTACTCCTTAAGCTGTCACCTAGCATTATTTGATTAGTATACAAATACCTTCACATATATATCTACGCGAGCAAAGCAAAGATTAAATAAAGAACATTTACATTTTACAGTGATGGACACATAGTAGGTACTGGTTACAATATCTACTTCCCCTCAGGAAGAAAAGAATGACACGAATCATATGATAATGTATTCAAACAAAGGGGAAGAATACTTATGTTAGCTGCATTTATCATGAACTAGTAAATTTACAAATGCTCCCCATATGTCAGTAGGATGAGGAACATACAAAATCAGTAGGCTACATTAAAAAAGAAATATACAGTGAAAGGGGGACAAACTAACTTTTGAGGAGAACTTCGGACTAACTGTAGTTAACCTTCAATTTTTTATTTTCTTCTTCTAACATTCTACAAATGCAAGAAGGTCTCAACTCTTTTTTTTTTTTTATATACTTTAAAATGCAAGAAATGTTGCTGAAATATTTGTTGGTTTACTTGTATTTTGTTAAATTATAAAACAAGTCTCTGTATGCATGCAATTGCAGTATCTTCTGCTTGGTCCTCACCCCCTTTCATACGAATGTACCATTCCATTCATTTTTAATTATGACCATATGCCCACCTTGATACAACTAGCTGGTTCTTGGTATTGGATTCCCTCTCTACAGGTTATGCGGTTAATCTACACAAATTCAGGGTTAGCTTTTATGCGGTTAATCTACATAAATTCTGGAAATGACAAAGTAGTGAGCGTAATCCATCAGGGGAAATTAGTATTATAACAAAAAAATAACTTAATATATGTTGCAGTTGGTATGTAAGAATATTATTATTACAAATCATAATATATTAGTTGGAAATGCCCTGTTTTTGGTAGTGTTAAATAAATTAAATGAAGTGTCAATAATGCATAACCCAGAACAGTGTACATAACCTTACAGCCTATATGACAGAGTAACACAACAGTTGCTAATTGAACTCGTATACAAGTGATAAAATTTTGAAAAATATATACCTTGATATCCTCCCAAATTGTGTTCTTCAGCCCTTCATTTACAATTTTCCAACTCTTGGTATTGATATCCACCTTTTGTCGACCAATTACTCCTATATAAGTCGTGAACTGGTTTTTCCACCTTCCAGGTTTTGGTTTACCATATTCGTCCAACTCAATCATTTTCTCAACATCTTTGTTAGCAGTTTGCTCTTTCAGCTTCTTGCATACAGTTGGACCACGTGTTCTTTTTTTGGATTCAGTTTGACTAGAATTTGTACTCTCATCCATTAATAAATCTGAAAAAAAAAGGAGAGAAAGTTTAATAATTAAGCAACATATTAGGAGTATTTACAGCAATCAAGAACATAAAGATTAAATGTATGCTACAGACCTAAAATACGTACAAATGTCTTTCTCCATAAAAGAGAACAACATAGGCAATACATCGTAGTGAGAACAATGTAAGAATTGTTGGTATCGTGTCCATAGCCACACAGTAGAAAAATAGACAAAACTAACAAGTAATCCAACATTTCAAGAAGGAAAAAAATCGAAAATAGTGAATGAATATTTCACAAACTTAAAAAACAACTGGAACTTATAATAGTGAATGAATATTTTAGATATTGATCGCTGTTTGGTACTAAATAATCTGGCTCGCAACATCAGCATCGATACTGAAGCACAACAAGGCAAATAAAACCGCATTCTCGCATAATATAACATTTAGGCTAACGTTACTTTTCTCGCGAAATTTAACGGATCAAAATGAAAATCTTAAAATAATTGTATCTACAAAGTTTAAGAACTAAAGAAATTATGAGCAATTGAGCAGCACTTCACAACAGATGCACATTGCAATTTATGGAAAACAAGAGTCACATACATGTTACTATTGCTCTTTGGTTGCAAACTTGCAATAGAATTTCAACAAAATCAGGTTCTCTAATTTTTAACCAAGGGGACCCAAAGTTTATCAGAACTTTACCACAAGAAGACACATGACATAAAAAGGCAAGAAAATGTAGTACTTAAAAGTGAAAGGGACCAAACAGGATTGTAATAGTTCATAGTTTTTGACTACAGGATGGCAAATCAGTTGACAAAACTAGATGGAAAAATTTAAAGAGGGAATGGAGATCTACAAGGACATTTCAACAAGGGCCTCTTTTGCAGCCTCACTGTATATGGGTTAATAATGCACATATTTGAGCTTCAAAATAATAAAAGGACCACCAACTCGCATTTGCAACCAACAAAAGAGACAATCACAGTGAATGAATATTTTAAAGAACTAAAAAAATATCTAAAAACCAAAACTGCAGCAACAATGCATTTCACAAACTTAAAAACTGGAACTTAATGATCTCTGTGCTCAAATACGAAGATCCATATAAAACAGATATGAAAGGAAAATTATAGTTTTGGATCCTTCTGATCGTCCTCTGAGTTTTCTTCGAGTTCTCCTCGTATAAATTAAATTATTTTACATAGAAAATCGAAATGTTTAATGTCTGTGAATAAGCAAAGAAGTTATCAAATATGAAGACCCCAGTCCTGCATGTTTCCACTGCCCTCCCCAATTTCAATTCTCAGATTCTGCATTATTCACACAATTCAAGCTATTAGTCGATCATATCATAAGGTATGTCCGGCAGCTAAAAGGTTTACACATAAGCCTCTAGATCACACAACTACAATACTATAAGATATAGCATAATTAGATATACCATTTACAAAATTATACCTAATCAATCCACATTCCTTCATCGTGGTCATTCCGTGCATAATGTGTACCAAAATTCTCGTCCACATATGAGGTGGGCAGCCCTGTGGAGAAAGGGGGATTTTCATCAAATTGGTTGTACTCCTCTTCGTCTATAACATCATCAATACCCAGAATTCGTCTTTTGCCTTGAACAACAATCGAACATTTAGAATCAGCGGGGTCTTGAATGTAAAATACTTGCTTCACTTGTGTTGCAAGTATGAAAGGGTCATCTTCGTGACCAAAGCGACTGAAGTCCACTAAAGTGAAACCTAACTCATCCTCTCGAACACCACGTCGGATATCAAACCACTTACATTTAAATAAAGCAATCTTGAAGTCTCTATAATCAAGCTCCCAGATATGTTCAATAATTCCATAATAAGAATTTTTCACATCTCGTGATTGAGTATTACTACTTCTATCAATTTCTGTTGACGAAGCTTCCACACATACTCCACTATTTTGCATAGCACTTTTTTCGTCTTGATGTTGGGTATAGAATGTGTATCCATTAACATCATAACTTTCATAAGACCTCACAAGCACTCCAGGGCCATAGGCTAACCACTGTACTGTATTTGATATCTCACTAGGTGTTTTTGATATGAGAGACATTACTCGCTCTTTAAACCATCCACCAAACATACGATTGTGCTCATTTATTACCCACTTACGATTCTTAGAAGGATGCATTTGGCAAATTTGGGTTACATGTTCCTCCAAATAGGCATTAACTTCTGTCATGTGTTGTAGGACAAAGAGATGAGCTCTATTCAGTATTTCAGCTCCAGGAGAGATCATCTTTAAGCCCAGTGTACCATGACCTTCAAGTCTACCCTCGTGACGAGATCTTGGAACGCCAATAGGATCCAGACTTGCTAAATAATCAGTGCAAAATTCAATTGCCTCCTCCACAGAATATGCTTCAACTATACTACCTTCTGGCCGGTATCGATTTTTCACATATCCTTTTAAAGTACACAAAAATCTCTCAAAAGGATACATGTGGCGCAAATATAGTGGGCCACACAATTTGACCTCCCTCACTAAATGAATAACTAAGTGCACCATGATGTCGAAAAAAGAAACTGGAAAATACATCTCAAATTGGCAAAGTGTAACAATAATATCAGCTTGTAATTTATCCAACGAATCAGGATCGATTACTTTACTGCATATAGCATTAAAAAAGGCACAAAGTTTCGTAATAACAAATCTAACATGCTTCGGTAGTATGCCTCGAATCGCAATTGGTAGTAACTGTTGCATTAACACATGACAATCATGTGACTTCAAACCCACTAGTTTCAAATCTTTCATGGACACAAGCTTTTTGATATTAGAGGAATATCCATGTGGAGCTTTCACACTAGATAAACACTTACAAAAGCTAATCTTCTCTTTTCTAGACAAAGTATAACAAGCTGGAGGTAAATAGGAACGTTTTGTTGACACTTGTGGTGCTAACTCTTTTCGAATTCCCATTTCTTCCATGTCCAGTCTAGCCTTGATCCCATCCTTTGTCTTGCCAGGTATATTCAACAATGTTCCAATAAGGCTTTCACAAACATTTTTCTCAATATGCATTAGGTCAAGGCTATGCCTGACCTGTAAGTGTTTCCAGTAAGGAAGCTCCCAAAAAATAGATCTCTTCTTCCAAATATTCTCCTGAGGCTTTTTGTAGTGCTTTCCAAGTTCAACATCAAGATCTTTAACCTTCTGAAAAGTCTCCATTCCACTCAAAGGCAAACGAGCTACTCGAGTCTCGACAAGTCCATCAAAAGACTTCTTGTCCTTACGATAAGGGTGATTGACAGGAAGAAATCTTCGATGATTCATATACACGTTTTTCTTGCAATGTTTTAACCGGTGGGTATTTGTACCATCTTCGCATATTGGGCATGCTTTGGCTCCTTTAATGGGGTATCCCGAAAGGTTTCCATAACCCGGAAATACCTAGACTAGTTAAACACATAACAGCAGAGTTCAAAGTGTATACATTGCAAACTACCTAGACTAGTTAAACACATAACAGCAGAGTTCAAAGTGTATACATTGCAAACTACTAGGTACAAATTACGTGTAATGCCAATGGAATTAACGCGTGTTATGGGTAATGTGACATACCATAGTCCACAAATTAATAGTTCAAACAGATAAAGAAATACACTTGGAAACCCTTGTGGATGAGAACAAACAGGTAGAGCATGTTTCATTAAGAACAGGGAGAGCATGCTTCATTAGGTTTGGAAGGAACACGACAGCTAAAAAATTTATGCAAATTATTACATATCTGGCTAGATCATGAGCAGGTAGCATTTTTCACTGCAGGTGGGGTATTAAGTTTCGGGATTCTATTAGATCTAGTATAGAAAGGTTTGATGATCTTCAGCTGGCAACAATGAGAGAAACTAAAAAAAGATAATTTTTCGACTTAGTTTGAAAAAATCAGTTTTATGCCCTTCCCCTTCCAGGTATTATTGGGCCAGAGCTGCCCCATATGGAGCAGCTTAGTTGCAGGTTACCCATTTGGCCTACCCCCTTGAGAAGCATAATGCTCCTGTAAATCCCACGTATGCTAATTAGACTTTGACTGATACAACAATTGAGATTATTGTCTTAATGTTCCTTGTGGTCAACTCGTTCCTCTCTTTAGAGGCTTTAAACCACTAGGGGTAGTGACTGAATTGCTTTGCTGTTCAATCACCCTACTAAAATACTTTTTATGACCCTATATCAAATTGGTAATAGAACCACAGATTCATAATTTCTTTAAAGTCACTATTCATAGACAGAACATAAGTACATAACTGTTAGGAATAGACTACAATTTATTTGAAAGAATTGTTAATCTTCGATTAACTAGTGATGTAAGTTGACTGTTAGCTTCCTCCTATCATGCTGTTAAAGATCTTCATATAAATTAACCCATGACAGCAAACTTGAGCTTCTGCCTCTCTTTATTCCAGCCTTTCAGGTATAAAGAGGAAAGAGATCCCTATTCGTTATTTTTCTCCTAGACTTTTCCACATGGAACCTAAACTTTGCCCTGATTAACAGCCTGTTCTATGTTTTCTTTAAAATTTTATAATTTACAATTGCTCTCTCCAATCTGAGATGGTTCTACCATTTTATGTACGAAGCCTTTCCACCGTATTTCACACGGGTTGTTTCTACACGTTCAAACTATGATCTAGCAAAAAGCAAGTAGGCCATTAACCATCGTACCCGGTGTGACTTACTGCTTTGTACGCAAGAAAAGTTCTGGTCCTCACCTTTTTTGGACTCTTAATCATTGTTTATATGGTTAAACCATTGGAGGGAATAAAAGCCTAACCAAACTGCTATAGGCAAAAGTTCAATGGAGTACTCTTAAATTAAATACTAACTGGAATACTATATGTTCTGCTATGCTTCCAAAAGTCCATTGGTTGGCACTTCTATAGTTATTGGCGATAAAAAGGTATGCTTTTTAAATTAAGGACAATGACATTTCTCCTAACATTGGATTCTACTCATTGAAAATTAATAACATACTATTCATGTTAAGCATGACTATCTCATCCTGTCAACAAATGAGATCAAGTCTCCATTACCTGAATCATGAATATAAATTAACACAATTGTTTGTGACTCTTCTACTTGCTACCTGGCTGGGTCCAACTAATCATTCAATTAATCGGAAAAAGGTCAATGACTCAAGAAATTGACAGTACATTGCCCCTCAAACTCAAACATACAAACACAAAACTAATTTCAATACAATAGATACATATTACAACAAACCAGCCCCATTAATACAAAACACGATACACAAGAAACACAATATACTAAAAGCATATATTAATTCTTAATATATATGCATATATATACATACACTAAATAAAATTCTCAAAAACAACCATAACAACACACACATACCTGAGAATGTATTGAAGATTAGAAATTAGGGCCTCTACAAAACAATACGCTCACGGCTTCCTCGAATATACGAATTAAAGCTTTAATTAGTGATTTTAGAGGTAATTAACTGATTGGAGAGGTAATATACGATAATGAATTGGAGAGGTATTAGGTTTTGTAATTGGTAGTGGAGAAGGATAATTAGTGGGCATACTGGGTTTAATTAGCGATATTTTTGCGTATAATTTTTTTTTTTTGATTTTCTACGTCTGTTTAAAAACAGACATAATTGAGTTTTATACATCAGTTTAATTATAACAGTAGTATATAATTGAGTTTTATACGTCAGTTTAATAATAGCAGTCGTATATGATATTCCAACAGACGTATAAAATACTCATTTACATCTGTTTCGTTAAAACAGACGCAAAAAAAATTTCCCTTATATATTATGCGTCAGTGGAGAGAAAAACAGACGTATAAACCTATTTTTTGCTTCTGTTCTATAGACAACAGACGCAAATGAGGAGACGCATAAAGTACTTTTTGTACTAGTGTATGTTTTAATAAAAAAACAAGTTATATCCTATATATAATTAGCGTAAAGGGGTTTACGTGGTCGTCTGGTCGTCAGGTCTAAAAAAGTAAATTCATTAGAAATTAAAAATGGGCTAGAGAACGAGCTGGGCCAGAGCATTGGTTTAAAAGACCAGCTAAAACTATGCTACTAAGTAATTAATTATTAATTAATTAATGTTATTTTTAATTTAAAAAACAAGCAATCAAAAGAGAATATACTAAAATAATATACGATAAAACAAAAAAAATTAAAGTTGAGAAAAGTATTGTTAACTGAAATTAAAACAAAGATATTTTAGACTAAAATTTAAAATATAATTTAAAAAAAACCTTACCATATAAAAGAGTTCTAAGAAACCTAATTTTTTTTAAAAGAAACATAAAAAAAATTTACTTTTAGATTTTACAACAAACATGTTTTTAAAATTTATACTAAGAAAAGTGGTACTAAAATTGTAAATAAATTAAAAAACAATTCGAAAATCCAAAATAAAATAATTTATAGAGTATCTAAATATAATAACCAAAAAATCCTATAATAATTTAATAATTTAAAAGTTACAAAAATATTAAATTTCGTCAACAATAAAATTTAAAGTAAATTAATAATGAATAAAACTAATAAAATATTCATTATCAACTTAATCATTTATTATTATAAATTAATATATTTTTCGTAATAATTTTAATATATATATAAGTACAAAATACATGCATATTATTAATTTATTATCATTAAAGATAAAAAATAATTAAAATGTTATAAAAAATACTTTTGACAAAAAAAATCATAATAAAAAATATATTATAAAATGTTAATAAAGCAACCCGTGCATTGCACGGGTATAAAGCTAGTGAAAATAAGTAGGATACTACCTTGTTGTGGTAATTGGTGAATCAAATCCTACATTCCCTTCAATTTAATCATGACAGGTCCGTGAACAAATTGTTGCAAGTGTATAGGCTTCAAATTCTATCCCTATTCTTTAACTCTCTCTATTCTAAATATTATTTTTTTAGTCCCTATAGATCCGCCAACATATATTGGTTTTATTATGTTCAAAGGTTTAACGATCAGTCTTTTCCATATCAACAGAAAACAAGAATTTGATTGAAAAATATAAAATATATTAAAAAAAACAACAATGTCAGAATACAAGATAACAGCAAACCAAATGGTGACAGGGTATTAAAATAAAATGGGAATGTAGAAAACGATGCAGTAATAATTATTATAACTATACTATTCAGATAAACAATTGCAATACGAAAGTAGTTTGGAGAAACAAATATGCACAGAGATGTAAAAATATTTTGGAAGTGCCGAATAAAACACCGGTAAACAATTAAATTCAGAACGTATAGCGGAAAGGCTGAATAAACACCCGTAAACGATTAAATTCAGAATGTATAGGGGGTCACAAATCACAAAACTTTAACACACTAAATCCAGGTTATAAAATGAATTGAGGTGTCTAGGAAGATTACTATACCTTTGACAGAGGGAATACATATAGAGTGAATCTGGATCAGATTCCACAACGCCAACAGATTATCTTAAGCTAAAAATTAACTTTAGATGCCCTTCCAGCTTTTGGTTCGATTTTGTGGTTTCCAACCCATCCAGAATTATGTAGGAGTAGCAATTACGTACGGATTATACTACTCACATCTTTTAAAAGTAGGGAGTGCAGACCTGCAGATGATAATGTATGTCCGAGACTCCAAGTGCATAGCCACATGCCAGACATCTTCAATTAATACAATGCTAGCTTTGTATGATTGAAATACTGTAGCTTTACTTGATTCCATCATACATGGCAACTAGTCAGACTCATATAAACACTAATAAACGAAATGGACACTTTACTATAATTTCAAATGCAAGTCACTGCTCCCCTTATTCACTACAACAATATCGGTCTTTTTTGACAGAATATATACAAAGAATCCGTGAAAAAATAACCAATTTTGACCGAAAAATTACGTCATTTTTGCTCCAGTAAAAGGTTCATGATTCAGTCACAATTTGAACATTCTGTCATTATAATCATGTGAGGCCATCAAACAAATTAAATACTATTATGTGTAATATGTTACAGAAACAATTCGTCAAATTTAAAAAGGACCCACTTATTATAAAATATTGTTTTCCAAATTTATGACGGAGACTTGTTCTACTTTTTTTTGTCAAAATATTTAAAATATAAATAAAAATTAAAAATTAGAAAAATAATAATTTGTGTTGGAAAATTTTATATGACAGTATTTATTTTGTCAAAAGTAAAGTATGGACAGAAAATAGTTATTGTCAAAAGTTTTTATTGTGGTAGATGATGTCACAATTCTATGCATAAACTTTTTACAATTTTTTTTGTCAAAGATTCTGGTAAAATTCTTAATATGCAAATCATATATAAGAATTGACAAAACTCAAAATATTACACAAATTCTCAAATCAAACAAAACACAAATTAAGTCAAAATACTCCCTCTGTCCCGGCCAATTCTTTACATGGGGGCTGGGCACGGAAACCAAGGATAGTGGGTGTAATATTGTTAAAATAAATGAAGTAGTGGGTGTAATAGTGATTTTATTGTTAAAATAAGTGAAGTAGTGGGTGTAATAGTGTAAAGTGTTGAAAAAGTGAAGTGAAGTAGTGGATGTAGTAATGTATTTTATTGTTAAAAGTTACTATTTTTGGTAATGTAAAGAATTGGTGGGACGTCCCAAAAAGGAAATTGTAAAGAAATGGATGGGACAGAGGGAGTACTAATATTAACATATTTGCCCAGATAAGCCATCATTTTACATAGGTATAACCCATTGTTTTTTTTTTTTTTTTTTTTTGAAATAAGAACATCTGCATTACTAAAACATAGCGTCACTTACAATCGTCTCCAACAACGAAATAGGAGGAGACATGAAATCATTGTGGCAATGAAGAGAACAAGGTACACGCGCCATTAAATGGGCTGCCTTATAATAAAATGCATCGAGATATTCTCTCTAGCTACTAACAAATTACGACATTCCTCAAGGATGTGACCTACCTCCACCTGGTAAACCGTTCCTCTGCAAATAGCATCCACCGTGGTAAGAGAGTCACACTCGACTGCAACCTTCATGTCCGGCAGTGTGTGTACCCACGACAGAGCTTCGAGGACCCCCATAGCCTCGGCTTCAAAAACAGAAACAACAGCTGCAAACCGCCTATTCCTCCCTCTAACAAAACGACCAGCACTGTCCCTTATCACCATCCCTACCGAGAAAGAAGAGGCCCCCTCCCTGATGGACGCATCTACATTCAGCTTGAATTCCCCTTCCTGAGGTGCCACCCATCTGCTCACTACAGACTGAACATTGGTCGTTATATTCCCCTGCCTAGCACATTGCTTCTTTCTCACCTCTCGCCATTCAGCCACTTGTTTTCTACTCCACTCCATAGCTAAAACTGGTGTGATGCTCTTACTTTCCCACACTCTCATGTTACGAGCATTCCAGATGCCCCAAAGACCTGTGGCAATTTTACTACCTTCCTCATTACCACCTGCGTTCAGCTTCTGCAGCAACCAAGTAGAGCCGCATTCAACATTACTCAAGTCGAAATTGCAGCCCAAATATTGCCAGCACTGTGAAGCAAATTCACAGTCAAAGAAAACATGGGCATGATGCTCAACATCATTACAGAACGGACATAAAATAGGGACATTGACACCCTTATGACGTAGGCGATTCCTCACTGGGACATTATTCCGACAGAACCTCCACAGAAAAACTCTAATTTTGTGAGGTATCTCCAGCCTCCAGATTTTCTTCCACCCATCAGACGGAGTGATACTTACATTATTAGAAAAACGATCCTGCCAATATTTATACCCAGACTTAACACTATATTTGCCATCATTAGAGTGCGCCCAAGCAACCCGGTCATCTACTTGTTTCTGAGGAATCAGAGTATTGAGAATCAATTTCGCATCCTCCTGTTGGAAAGAGCTACGAACCTTCTCTTCATCCCAGCGATTCGAACCCGCCAAAATAAAGTCACTAACCTTCTCATTCCTGTGGTTGTTTGTTGGATCATCCTCAACACAGAAATTCATTTTCAGCCTCAACCAAGGATCTCGAAATGCACTAATATCTTTTCCATTCCCCACAACCCATCTAAACCCTTTCTTTAAAGACTCTTTAGCCTGCCAGATACCAGCCCAAATGAAACTGTCCCCTCCCCCTCTACTTGCTTGAAAAACATGAGAATTGGGAAAATACCTCTCTTTATAGACCCGAGCAACAAGAGATTGTGGATTATTCACAAAATTCCAGATGTGCTTGCCCAAAAGAGCCAAATTGAAGCCGTGAAGGTCACGGAAACCCAAACCTCCTTTGCTCTTTGCCATACTCATATTACCCCAAGACGCCCACCTGATGCCTCTGTTTGCAGAAGAATTCGTCTGCCACCAGTACCCATTCATCATGGTTTCGATCTCCATACACAATTTTTTAGGAATTAAGAAGCAACTCATACAGTATGAAGGAATCGCCTGAGCAACGTTTCTAAGGAGAACAGCTTTACCCGCCTTTGATAATAACTTAGAGCTCCACCCTTGAATCCTCTTCCACACTCTCTCTTTCAAAAAGTTAAACACTGATTTTTTCGATCTCCCAATGAGTGACGGAAGGCCTAGATAATTACTTACCCGTAAATCATTCGTGACACCCAATATACCAGAGAGTTCCCGTTGTTTATCAGTTCTGACATTCGCACTGAACATAATACCCGACTTCTGGAAGTTAATCGACTACCCAAACAAAAGCTCGTACGAGTTCAGTAACGATTTAACCACCTCTGTTTCGTCTCTAGTCGCTTTAAAGAACAAAAAGCTATCGTCTGCAAAGAGCAGATGCGTCACTGATGGAGCAGTAGGACTAACTTTACACCCCGTTATACGGCCACTTTCCGCTGCTTTTGAAAGAGATTTAGAAAGACCTTCAACACATAACAAAAATAAGTACGGTGATAGTGGATCACCTTGACGCAATCCGCGTTTTGGGGAAATTGGGCCAACAGATAGACCATTAAAACAGATAGAGTATGAAACGGTAGTCACACATAACATAATCCACCTCACCCATTTTAAATCGAAACCCATCTTCACCATTCGACTTTTAAGAAACTCCCAATCCACCCTGTCATAAGCCTTACTAACATCCAGCTTAAGAGCCACCTCCCCATCAGAGCCTCGTTTCTTCTTACTCATGTGATGGATCACTTCGAAAGCCACAAGGACATTGTCCGTAATATATCTACCCGGAACAAAAGCTGACTGTTGCTCAGAAATAACCACTGGAAGAATCTGTTTTAACCGATTCGATAGAACTTTGGCAAGAATCTTATATAACACATTGCATTGTTAATGCACAAACTAGTAAACTAGCATCAAAATGTACAAAACATGATCGGCTAATATCCATTCCTTCTACATATAGTATCCATTCCTTCTAGCTAGGTATAGTCAATCATCGCGGTACTAGATAATAACAAAATATAACAAAATGTGATCATAGTCTACACCGCTAAATATACAAAAGATGATGACTACAAGTTAGAAACTACACTACACATCATATATGCGCAGAGTTCCCCCACTTCCAGGTGGTGGCCTTGGTGGACTTGGTGGCCTAGTGTCCTCGTCACGAGCAACTGCCTTGCCCTGCAAATGAAAGCATGTAAATATCTCACATAATTAGTGTATGAGTTACTATAAAGAGGGGTTTGTAGTATATATGCCTAAAACCAAAAAATAATGTGCAACAAAAACTAAGACATATATACCTTCGCACGACCAGGTCCATCTCGAGAGTACAAGTCAGTCAGCACATCTACAATCACATGGACTAAAGCCGTCATCGTCTGGTCCTGCAAAGGGTGGTCTTCAGGAAGCACAGACTCCCCCCTCAAGGTTCCTTGCGCCAATACTTGGATCTGGGACGGGGAGAGATTGAAGGCATCGGGATTATCTCGAGCATAAGCCATGGTTCGATCAACGGCTTGCATGAGTAACTGATCTTGTACGTGAGAAATTGCAGACGTGCCACTGGACTCCACTCCTCTTTTTCGCGAAGATAGTGACCGGGGAGAGGATATGTTGTTATAGTAAAAGAATGCATATTGATATCTAGTGGCCTATGCTATAGGTTCTTCTGGCTAGTACATGTACATCAATAAAACTCAATTTTTAGCTGAGAATAATAACATACTCATTATTAGCCAAACGAATGACTATAGGTTGCACAGGAATTTGACCAAATATTCCAGCAGAATAGCCCCGCTGCCTGTAAGCCCTTGGAGCAGCACCTGCAAGTATATCCCCATCATTCCCAATTTCCCCTGCTTCAGCATTCCCACCACCACCACCAGCACTACCCCCAGCTCCAGCATTACCACCAACCCCGCTCCCACCAGCTCCAGCACTACCACCAACCCCGTTACCCCCCGCTACAGCACTCCCACCAACCCTGCTACCTCCAGCTCCAGCACTCCCAACAACCCTGCTACCCCCAGCTCCAGCACTCCCAAAAACCCTGCTACCCCCTCCGGGACTCTTGCTACCCCTTGCTCCAGCACTGCCACCCCCCTCACAATTGCCTTCAACAATATAAATCTCCGTTTCAGTCCCAGTCTCACTATCCGAAGATATCAAACCAAGATGTGATCTGTCATCACTAAACAAATGATCAACATGTCTCTCCCTACCGCCTCTACTTCCCCTACCACCAGTACCCCCTCTACCACCAGTACCACCCCTGTTACCCCTACCACCCCCACCACTCCGGCCATGCCCTGTATTCATATTATGTCGAGCCATGCAAATTTACCTAAACATGTAAATAAAGTCAGTAAACCTTGACTAGATATATATATATACTGCATCTTAATTTTGTTTCTTACTTTCCACATACAATACAACACACATATGAGTATTTCCTTTCCTATGTAACGAAGGTCAAAAAATATATCGTACTCATGCAATTACTAGGTAAAAAAATGATTAAGCTTGCACTCAAAATCGATCACAATCATTTTTTACTATGATGCTAGATGACATATAAAGTAGAACTTTTAAGAACAAACAAGGAGAAAAAACACCAAACA
The DNA here is from genome assembly GCA_037693485.1 of Kitagawia praeruptora. NCBI lineage: Eukaryota > Viridiplantae > Streptophyta > Magnoliopsida > Apiales > Apiaceae > Kitagawia > Kitagawia praeruptora. Next base: position 147,143,866 of record CM075353.1, read on the forward strand.
AAAACTAACAAATCAAAGTTTATGTTTATTGTCCATGTTCAATCATATATACACTTATATGTGCAAAACAATGTGTACAAAGATACACAAGATACCTAAGACTCGAGTACCTTATGTGAAGTCAGCTACCAAAGATACCTAAATCGACCAAAATAGTTGTGTGTTGAGAGAGTGTTCTGTGCGCTTAATTGGTTCTCTGAGAAGAATGGAAAAGGAGGACAAGGGTTTTTATTACCAAACAACTACACAAAGCTGTGTCGTTTTACTTAACATCGATGATAAAATATTACTACCTCCGTCCCAAGAAGACTGAGCTGGTTTGACTTTCACGGAGATTAAGAAAATGTAGTAGAAAAAGAGTAAAGTTAGTTGAAAAGTGGATAAAGTGGTGGGACCTATTAATATTTAATTGTAATTTTAAGATAGTGGAGGAAAGTAGTGGGTGTAATAGTGTAAAAAAGAGTATAAAATGGAGAAGTAGTGGGTGTAATAGTGAAAAGTAGTGTTAAAAAATAGTAAGTAAAGTAGGTTCATTAGTTTTGGGACGTCCCAAAAAGGAAAGTGTGTCAATCTTTTTGGGACGGAGGGAGTATTAAGCACATAGATATTTTGTCTAGAAGAACCCAATGGTCATATCACTTGAATCCGCGGGAAATGTTCACCAAAAACTTCAGATTTTCCCTCCTGAAATATTTGGCTATAAAGTCGCGGTATCTTATCTTCACCTAAAATTGCATAAACTACATATATAATATATTAGTGAAAATTTGGGAATATCATTTAATTAAATACTAGCTTATAACCCGTGTGATGCACGGGTTTTTTTGATACATTAATGGTTGTAAATTTATATTTTAAATTAAAAGATTGTGTATTTAATTAGAAAAGAAATATTAATGATTGGAAGATTATGATTGCAAAATTATGTTTTAAATTAAAATGTAACATGTTTCAATTAGGAAAGAAATATTTATTATTGGAATATACGATATTTTAGGTGTGTATAAAGGATAATATGTTCAATTAAAAGTAAACGTCTTTTAAATTGATTGAAAGATAAGATATTTTAGGTATTTATTAAATTTTAGTTAATGGTACAATTATGTTTTTATATAATTGTCAATTTAATAATTTTTTTAAATTTTAATTTAATATAATTTAATGTACTCATATTTACATATTATACTAATATTTTTCTATTATAAACAATGTATAGGGATTTTATATATATTTTATTAATAATTGAAAATATGTTGTGATATTTTTGGATATATATTAATGATTGTAAGATTAGTTTTTTTTTAAAAAAAAGATAACGTATTTTAATTAGAAAGGAAATATTAATGTTTGAAGATATGGTACGATTGATAATATTAATGATTTGAAGATATGGTACGATTGATGTTTTTATAAAAGGTAAAGTCTTCAACTAAAAGTAGATGTGAAAATGGTAATGACTAATTACCATTAATTATATTATGTCATTCTTTATTTTAATACTTAGGATAACCAAACCGAAAACCAAATAACCAAACCGAAAACCAAAACTTTCAATGTTTCGGCTTTAATATAATACTAGCTTATAGTCCGTGCAAAGCACGGGTTACTTTTAAATATTTTTAAAATAATATGATTAAACAAAATATTGTTTTATAATTTATTATGGAATTAATTTAACTTTTTAAAATTATTTAATAAATCACATGTACTGTTTATAACTAATAATATAAAATCTTAATGTAAATTTATTGTTGACGGGATTCGAACCGGGATTTAAATATAGAATATTCCTTATTATTAGATCTAACAGTTATCATCTATCTACTAAATATCTAACGGTCACTATTGTTTTAAATGGTTGAACTGAACAACCAAATTATATCCCTGTTTGCTTATTATATATTAGTATAGATATATATAAATTTTTTATTATATTTTATTAATGATTGTAAGATGCAGTGTGATATTTTTGGGTTTATATTAGTGATTGCAAGATTAGTTTTAAATTTAAAGGTAACATGTTTTAGTAAGAAAAAAAAAATTAACGTTTGTAAGATATGGTACAATTTTAGGTGTTTATAAATGGTAATTTATATTAAAAGTAAATGTTAAAAAGGCAATCGGCTAATAATTATTTATTATCGTATTATAAATAATAATTAAGTAAGAATAATTAAGTAAAATAACATGTTTTATTAGTTAAGGGTAAATAAGTAAAATCAACAGGTACTTTTCTTTTGATATGTTATAAATTTTATTTAATAATATAATTAGGTTTTATATAATCATTATTTTCAATAATTTTTTTACTCTTAATATAATTTAATATACTCATGTTCAAGGATTATCCTCATGTTTTCTTATTATTAACAATGTATATTTTTTTTTTATATTTTATTAATGATTGTAAGATGCGGTGTGATATTTTTGGGTTTATATTAGTGATTGCAAGATTAGTTTTAAATTTAAAGGTAACATATTTGAGTTAGAAAAAAATATTACCGTTTGTAAGATATGGTACAATTTTAGATGTTTATAAAAGGTAATTTCTATTAAAAGTAAATGTTAAAAAGGCAATCGGCTAATAACTATTTATTATCTTATTATAAATAATAATTAAGTAAGGATAATTTAGTAAAATAACATGTTTTATTAGTTAAGGGTAAATAAGTAAAATCAACAGGTACCAACCAACCAAACTTTTAATGTTTCGGCTTTAATATAATAGTATAACCCGTGCGATGCACGGATTTCTTTTGATATACAATAAATTTTATTTTATGTTACCATTACATTTTTAAATAATAATAATTAATATTTTATTTTAATTTTAACTTAAATTATTTAATAAAAAATTAATTAATGATATGCATAGCTTAAAACTTATATTATAAAATTTTAAAATAAATATGTAGTTGATGGAATTCAAACCTTGAAATTTTAGTAAATTAATTTAATCATATAATATATCTAATCATTATATCTAACGATTCTGATTTTTTACTAAAAATCTAACGGTCATTATTCGTAGTATACGGATTTCTATTATATTTTGTTAGTGATTAGAAGATATAGTGTAATATTTTTGGGTATATATTAATTATTGCAAGATTATGTTTTAAATTAAAAGTCAAAGTGTTTAAATTAGGAGAAAATATTACTGATTGGAAGATATAAATTTATAAAATTATAATAAAATTTTATTATGTTATAAATAAAATTTATTGATATGGTGTTTATTTTATTATTTTATAAATTTTATTCAATATTACAATTATGTAATCATTATTTTTAATGACTTTTTAATTTTAATTCAATATAATTTAATATACTCATGTTTACGAATTATACTAATGTTTCCTTGTTATAAATAACGTATAGGGATTTTTAATATATTTTATTAAATAATTGAAAAATATGGTGTGATAATATTAGTTTTAAATCAAAAAGGTAATGTGTTTTAATACGAAAGGAAATATTAATGATTGAAAGATATGATACGATTGATGTTTTCAGTTGTTTATAAAAGGTAATATCTTCAATTAAAGTAAATGCGAAAAAGGCAATCGACTAATTAACATTAATTATTTTATGTTATTATTTATTTTATCTGTTTTAATAGTATAAATATCGAATATATTTTTCTTTTTAATGAAGAATTATACTAATGTTTCCTTATAAAACAAAAAGGTAACGTGTTTTAATTCGAAAGTAAATATTAATGATTGGAAGATATGATACGATTAATTTTTTAGGTGTTTATAAAATGTAATATCTTCAACTAAAACTAAATGTGAAAAAAGGCATTCGACTAATTAGTAATTACCATTAATTATTTTATGTTATAATTTATATTACTATTTTAATAGTATAGATATTAAATATTTTTTTTAATGAATGGTAAATAAGTAAATTCACTAAGAACCAAAAAACAGGTACCAAAACTTTTAATGTTTCGGCTTTTATATAATAGTAAGCTTAAAACCCGTGCGATGCACGGATTTCTTTTAATATTATATGATATGCTTTATTAATTCGATTTACTTTTTTAAAAATATGAATTTTGGAGGTTTAAATTTTTAAATGAGATGATTTGATAATAATTATATAAATGTTAATTATCAAAAAAAAATTTATAAATGTTATCCGTTATATTTCTATGAAAAGAGGGATTTTAGTTAGAAAATATTGAAAAGATAATACATCTTAGTTCAAAAAGGTAATCGGTTAATTATAAGTACTTATAAAATTATAATTTTATTTTATTAAATAGAATGCTGTGATTTAACTGAAAAAAGTGAGGTGTTAGTTATAGAAAATTAAAAAGGAAACATGTTTTAGGTGAAAAAGGTAATTGATTAGTTTATAGTAATTATAATTCAATTATGTTATTTTTCTAAATAAAATTGCTCGTAAAGTTTTAAGAAAAGGAAAAATTAGTGTTGCCCGTGATATTTTAAAGAATAGAGATATTTTAGTTAGAAAATATAGAAAAGATGATAAATTTTAGCTTAAACTTAATCGGTTAATTATTAACATTATAATATTGTTATTTTATTTTATTAAATAGAACCGTCCGTGATATAATTGAAAAAAGATTGATTTTATTTAGAGAAAATAGAAAATGTAATGTGAAAATTAAAAAAGATGACATGTTTTAGGTGAAAAAGCTAATTGATTAGTTTATAATAATCATAATTTAATTTATGTTATTTCACTAAATTAAATTGTTCGTAATGTCTTTAGATTGTGAGAAATTAATGTTGCCCATGAAGGAATTTGAATTATAAAATATGGAAAATATGATACGTTTTAGGTGAAAAAGGTATTCAAAAAGGTAATCGTTTAATTATAAGTACTTATAAAATTATAATTTAGAATGCCGTGATTTAACTGAAAAAAGTGAGGTGTTAGTTAGAGAAAATTAAAAAAGAAACATGTTTTAGGTGGAAAAGGTAATTAATTAGTTTATAGTAATTATAATTAAATTTATGTTATTTCACTAAATTAAATTGTTCGTAGTGTTTTTATATATTGAGAAATTAATGTTGCCCGTGATATTTCTAGAAAAAATGAATTTGAATTATAAAATAGGAAAAAGATGATATGTTTTAGTTGAAAAGGGTAATTGATAATTATTAGTATTATAATATTATTATTTATTAAATAGAACCCCGTGATATATTTGTAAAAAAAAAATATTTTAGTTAAAGAAATATTTTAGTTATAGAATAGAGAAAATGTAACATGTTTTGGCTAAAAAAGGTAATTGATTGGTTAATAGTAATTATAATATAATTATGTTATTTTCAAAATTGCTTGTAGTGTTTATAAGAAAGGAGAAATTTTAGTTAGATAAAATAATAAAGATATTGTGCTTTACCTGAAAAGGGAAATTAATTAGTTAGTGACAAATAGAAAAGGTAATATGTTTAATATGAAAAAGGAAATTATGTATTTAGTTAATAGTTAAGTAAGGGTAATTAGGTAAATTCAATAGGTACCAACCAACCAACCAAACTTAAAAAAAAATATTTTAGTTAAAGAGATATTTTAGTTATAGAATAGAGAAAAGGTAACATGTTTTGGCTAAAAAAGGTAATTGATTGGTTAATAGTAATTATAATATAATTATGTTATTTTCAAAATTGCTTGTAGTGTTTATAAGAAAGGAGAAATTTTAGTTAGATAAAATAATAAAGATATTGTGCTTTACCTGAAAAGGGAAATTATTTAGTTAGTGACAAATAGAAAAGGTAATATGTTTAATATGAAAAAGGAAATTATGTATTTAGTTAATAGTTAAGTAAGGGTAATTAGGTAAATTCAATAGGTACCAACCAACCAACCAACCAACCAAACTTTTAATGTTTCGGCTTTAATATAATAGAATAGATAGTCATTACCATTAATTATATTATGTCATTCTTTATTTTAATAATTAGGATAACCAAACCGAAAACCAAATAACCAAACCGAAAACCAAAACTTTCAATGTTTCGGCTTTAATATAATAGTATAGATATCTTATCATCCGTACGGTAGGATCGTCGAGAAATATTTTTAAAAATATAGAAACAATAATCCGGAACGAAGCACTAGTTACGAGTACTAGACAATATAGTAGTATTCTATTATGATCTCCAACCAAATTAATTTTTTATTTTTTGAAAATTTGGGAATATCATTTAATTAGATATATCTTGTCATCCGTACGGTTGGATCGTCGAGAAATATTTTTAAAAATATAGAAACAATAATCCCGGATGAAGCACAAATTACGAGTACTAGACAATATAGTAGTGTTCTATTATGATATCCAACCAAATTAATTTTTTATTTTTTGAAAATTTGGGAATATCATTTAATTAGATGTATCTTGTCATCCGTACGGTTGGATCGTCAAGAAATATTTTTAAAAATATAGAAACAATAATCTCGTACGAAGCACTAGTTACGAGTACTAGACAATATAGTAGTGTTCTATTATCATATCCTACCAAATTAAATTTTTATTTTTTCAAAATTTGGGAATATCATTTAATTAGATATATTTTGTCATCCGTACGGTTGGATCGTCGAGAAAAAATTTTAAAAATACAGAAACAATAATCCCGGACGAAGCACTAGTTACGAGTACTAGACAATATAGTAGTGTTCTATTACGATCTCCAACCAAATTAATTTTTTATTTTTTGAAAATTTGGGAAAATCATTTAATTAGATATATCTTGTCATCCGTACGGTTGGATCGTCGAGAAATATTTTTAAAAATATAGAAACAATAATCCGGGACGAAGCACTAGTTACGAGTACTAGACAATATAGTAGTGTTCTATTATGATCTCCAACCAAATTAATTTTTTATTTTTTGAAAATTTGGGAATATCATTTAATTAGATATATCTTGTCATCCTTACGGTTGGATCGTCGAGAAATATTTTTAAAAATATAGAAACAATAATCCGGGACGAAGCACTAGTTACGAGTACTAGACAATATAGTAGTATTCTATTATGATCTCCAACCAAATAAATTTTTTATTTTTTGAAAATTTGGTAATATCATTTAATTAGATATATCTTGTCATCCGTACGGTTGGATCGTCGAGAATTTTTTTTAAAAATATAGAAACAATAATCCCGGACGAAGCACTAGTTACGAGTACTAGACAATATAGTAGTGTTCTATTATGATCTCCAACCAAATTAATTTTTTATTTTTTGAAAATTTGGTAATATCATTTAATTAGATATATCTTGTCATCCGTATGGTTGGATCGTCGAGAAATATTTTTAAAAATATAGAAATAATAATCCCGGACGAAGCACTAGTTACGAGTACTAGACAATATAGTAGTGTTCTATTATGATATCCAACCAAATTAATTTTTTATTTTTTGAAAATTTGGGAATATCATTTAATTAGATGTATCTTGTCATCCGTACGGTTGGATCGTCAAGAAATATTTTTAAAAATATAGAAACAATAATCTCGTACGAAGCACTAGTTACGAGTACTAGACAATATAGTAGTGTTCTATTATCATATCCTACCAAATTAAATTTTTATTTTTTCAAAATTTGGGAATATCATTTAATTAGATATATTTTGTCATCCGTACGGTTGGATCGTCGAGAAAAAATTTTAAAAATACAGAAACAATAATCCCGGACGAAGCACTAGTTACGAGTACTAGACAATATAGTAGTGTTCTATTACGATCTCCAACCAAATTAATTTTTTATTTTTTGAAAATTTGGGAAAATCATTTAATTAGATATATCTTGTCATCCGTACGGTTGGATCGTCGAGAAATATTTTTAAAAATATAGAAACAATAATCCGGGACGAAGCACTAGTTACGAGTACTAGACAATATAGTAGTGTTCTATTATGATCTCCAACCAAATTAATTTTTTATTTTTTGAAAATTTGGGAATATCATTTAATTAGATATATCTTGTCATCCTTACGGTTGGATCGTCGAGAAATATTTTTAAAAATATAGAAACAATAATCCGGGACGAAGCACTAGTTACGAGTACTAGACAATATAGTAGTATTCTATTATGATCTCCAACCAAATAAATTTTTTATTTTTTGAAAATTTGGTAATATCATTTAATTAGATATATCTTGTCATCCGTACGGTTGGATCGTCGAGAATTTTTTTTAAAAATATAGAAACAATAATCCCGGACGAAGCACTAGTTACGAGTACTAGACAATATAGTAGTGTTCTATTATGATCTCCAACCAAATTAATTTTTTATTTTTTGAAAATTTGGTAATATCATTTAATTAGATATATCTTGTCATCCGTATGGTTGGATCGTCGAGAAATATTTTTAAAAATATAGAAATAATAATCCCGGACGAAGCACTAGTTACGAGTACTAGACAATATAGTAGTGTTCTATTATGATCTCCAACCAAATTAATTTTTTATTTTTTGAAAATTTGGGAATATCATTTAATTAGATATATCTTGTCATCCGTACGGTTGGATCGTCGAGAAATATTTTTTGAAACTTTTTTCTTTTAATTAATTCAATCAAAATTTCTTTTTTATCTATATGTATTTATTACAACGAGTGCCGGCCTAAGAAAACATGACACAAAATCATCTACAGGACATTCAATTTCAAAATAGCAAAATTATACTCCATTAATGATCAAGGCATCAATGTTACAAAAACTTGGCAGTTAAATATAAGTCTTTTAAGGTCTCCGAAAAATAGCAAAAATTGAACTATAAAGTTACTTCCGAAAAGCCAAAAATTGTGACACCTGAAACAAAATAGCCAAATATGACTACATGTTATTCTTCACTTTCGTTAACACTTTCATACCCATCATTCTCACTTTCTTCCTGATCAGATCTTTCTTCTTCTTCTTCTTCACTTTCATTAACAATTTCTTGTTCTTGTTCTTCTTCGTCTTCTGCCATTTGGTGATTGTATTGCGAAAGATCAATGCAGAACGAAAAGTTTGGAAATTCTGTCCTTCTGGAAGTTGAGACTTCATCTTGAAGAGCATCGTCGTCTTCGACAAGAGTACTTTCATCTAAGAGAGTTCTTTTAGTTTGGATGACGGTGTATATATTGCTAGCGGGATTCTTCACGCTAGGGGCATAATACACTTATGATGCTTGGCTTGCTAAAATATAGATATCATCTGCTTTTAACTTTGAATTAACATCAACCGTGACCACTTGATTTTTGTCAACCTTTACGCCCCTCTTATTATCATACCAGTGACATTTAAATAGAACCACTTGATTTCCGCCATTATAGGTCAATTTAATAATTTCTTCTAATCTGCCATAGTAGTCTTCGTTGCTATCATCATAACAACTTCCTTTGACAAGTACTCCAGAGTGTGATTGTTTGCATTTGAATCTATATCCATTTACTATGCATTTTTTATAAGAAATTACAAGGCTTGCTGGTCCTCGCAGTAGATGTTTCAATTTTTCATACGTACAATAATTAGGGCTGTCAAACGGATATTTCGGATACGGATACGGGTAATTTTTTTCGGATACGGATAATATCCTAATTTTTTCGAATACGAATACGGATATTTCGGACGGATATTCGGATATTTCGGATATTTTTTTACAACAATATATAAATGATGATATATATCATATTTAAAGTTTATTAATATAATATATTAATATATTAATATGATATATGATATATTAATACAATATATTAATATAATATATTAATATATCATATGATATATGACATATTAATATACTATATAATATGATATATGATATATAATATATAATATATTAATATAATATATTAATATATCATATGATATATGATATATAATGTATTATATATTAATATATTAATATTATATATTCATATATGATATATAATATATAATATATTAATATAATATATTAATATAATTTATTAATATAATATATTAATATATTTATTAATATAATATATTACTATATTAATATAATATATTATATATTAATATATTAATATAATATATTAATATATCATATGATATATAATATAATATATTAATATATTAATATAATATATTAATATATGTCATATAATATATTATATATTAATATATTAATATATTATATTAATATATTAATATAACATATATTAATATATTAATATAATATATTCATATATGATATATGATATATAATATATAATATATTAATATTATTTATTAATATAATATATTAATATATTAATATAATATATTAAAATAATATATTCATATATCATATTTATAACATATAAATCTTTTAAAATGTCTACACTTAAATATATCTAACAAAAATATATTAATTATTGAACAAAGACATATATTAATATATTATAAATTTTAAATATTATATATAAATATATATCAGTTATTACATTTTCGGATACGGATATGTCGGATTCGGATACGGATAATATCCTAATTTTTCGGATACGGATAATATCCTAATTTTTCGGATACGGATTCGGATATTTCGGACGGATATCCGGATATCCGGATTTTTTTGACAGCCCTAACAATAATCATCTTGTACCTGAAATTTAAGAATTTATTGGATGCATATTTACCCTACCTAAGCACAATATATATGTATTATTAATAAAATAAGCTGACCTTATGTTGCAACCAGTTGTTGAATTCCATTTTTAACAGCCTATCCATCTCATTGTCAGAGATATTTGGATTTTGGGATCTGACTTCATCTTCAAAAATTCTGAAATGAGGATTAATTACTATGCACCAGATTAATATACATAGACATAATGAATAAAAATATTAGGATACTTACTTAATAAAGGGTGTGACTTCAGGTATGTTTATTAGGACATAATGTGCAGCAGTATGAAGTGAATGTTCATCTAGATGATGACGGTTACACGCTCCCAAAAGCCTTAATGGATATGTAAAGGCCTCCAGTTTTTCTGGATCACGTGACTCACCCGAAGCCTCGTTACGCCCTAATCTGTTGTGGTCTGTCTCAACTGCAGACTCAAAAAACAAGGAACAAAAATGTACAAGTTCTTCTTGTGTGTACCGTTCTGCTATGGAACCTTCAACGCGTGCTTTGTTTCCCACTTTTTGTTTAAATCTTCGTTGTAATCTTTCAAATACATACATCCACCGGTATTGGACAGGCCCGCCTAGTTTACATTCTTCCACTAAATGAACGATGATGTGTTCCATTGAATCAAAGAAACTAGGAGGAAAGATAGTTTCTAATGTGCACAAAATGGCAACTATATTTTTCTCCATTATCTTCAAATCATGTAAGCTCAACTCCGTTGAACAAAGTCCTCTGAAAAAATATGACATATCACAGAACACTTTATACACATCATCTGGTAAAAGTTCGCGGAACGCTGAAGGCAACAGCTTTTGCATGAACACATGACAATCATGTGATTTCATGCCTTGAAACTTTATCTGAGGTACCTTGCAACACCTTGAGAGATTTGAACAACAACCATCTGGCAATTTCAGTCCCTTCACCCATTTACTCAACAGCTTCAATTGCTCTCGGTTAAGAGTGTATCTAGCACGAGGCTTTTTTTTAGAACCCGCTGGCCATAACTCGGGCATGATATTTAGTGTTTGAAGATCCAATCTTGCATTATCAGTATCCTTTGATTTTTCACTCTTCACAACAGTATGAAAGATATTATCGAATACATTTTTTTCTGTATGCATTACATCAATGCAATGACGCAAACGCAGTGAATCCCAATAAGGCAAATCAAAGAAACTAGTACAGTGCGTCCAATTATGTGAAACTCCATACTCGTCAGCCCTTTCTTTGCTATGTAGCTTCCCAGGTAGCGGGAAAGATATAGATGCACATCGTTTACGAATAGCCAGCCCTGTTCGTCGACATTGTCTTTTTCGTTTATTCTTGAACAACTTCGCTGTACCCCAGAAACTGCACTTCCTACTATGCGGTAGCTGTTGAGCTTTGACATCACCCATGCAAACTGGACAAGATAATTTGCCTTTAGTTGACCATCCGCTCGTCATGGCTAACCCCAGAAAATCATTAATTGTCCATAACAAGGCAGCCCTTAATGTGAAATTTGTCTTTGTGGAGGCATCATATGTATGTACACCAAACTGCCATAATTGTTTTAGCTCATCAATTAGAGGCCTCAAATAGACATTAAGATTTTTAGTTGGATCATTGGGACCGGGCACGAGAAGTGTCATGAATATATAAGGATCTTTCATACACATTGACGGTGGAATGTTGTATACAACCATTGTAACAGGCCAAACCGAATACTTTGTTGAGGAGGTGTTGGTGAACGGGGAAAACCCATCGGTTGCAAGGCCAAGTCTAATGTTGCGAATCTCATGTGCAAAATCTGGATAATTTTTGTCAAAATCTTTCCATTCTTGTCCATCTGCCGGATGAGTCAGAATTCCTTCTCTGACTTGTCTTTTCTTGTACCACTTCATATGAATGGCAGTACGAGATGACATATACAACCGCTGCAACCGTGGAGTAAGACGAAAATATCTTAGAATCTTCCTAGGAATGGTTTGGCTCCCTCCTGCTGTGGCATCTTTGTATCGACTCAACGTACAATATTTGCAAAATGTATTATTACGGTCTTCACCATAGAATAACATGCAATCATTTTCACAAGCGTCAATTTTTTCGTATCCTAAATTCAACTTCTTAACAAGCTTCTTGACCTCTTTGTAATCAGGAGGTAGGGTGTGATTTTCAGGCAACACAGCTCCAAAGAGACTAAGTAACTCGTTAAATCCCTTGTCACTACATCCGTGACCGTTCTTGAAGTGTAACAGCTTTGTAACAAGCGTTAATTTGGTGAAATTAGTGTTACCTGGATATATCGGAGCTGCTCCACTCTTTAAATTGTTGTAGAATTTAGATGCTTCAAAGTTTGGCTCCTCCTCTGCCTCCTCATTGTTATCATAATCCTGCCCAAAAGCATCTCTTAGCATTTCGAACTGATCAAACACATCTTCATGTTCCATGTTCGTTGTAAAATTTCTCGAACCATCATTAACATCTTCGCCGTGTAAATTCCAGACCGTGTAACTCTCAAGAAAACCATTAGCAAACAAATCATACTTAACTTCTCCATCACTTTTGAAACATATATTTTTACATTTTGAGCATGGACATTTAATAAATTTATTCAGTTCCTTAGAATTACTAATTGCAAATTTCAAAAAGTCCTCAACCCCATTTACGAATTCATCTGTAAAACCGTAACCACCCGGAATGGTTCTGTGATTGATCCAACTACGATCAGTACTGGACATCTACAAAATGCGCGCATACACTTGTATATCAATCACATTCAGTAATACATGTATACTGTAAAGATTCAGTTTACAAACTATATAATAGCATATGCATAAGTAAATTGAATTAAAATATGAACTTACATCGATTGAATCTTGTCAATTTTGTGGTCACTGATGTTGAAGGTCGTATGCTGTAGTTAGGAAGAAGAAAGAAGGTAGAAAAAGAAAAAACTAAGGGCGTTTTTTGATAAAGAAGATAGAAAGTCAATAAAGGGTGGATGAGACACAAAGACTTTTTGACCGGGAAGTGTAATCTGTCGAAATTTACATTTAAATATTTTTATTTATTTTAATGATTATCAGTTAATTATTGATAGTTTGGTGATTTTTTGACTAAAGACAGCAAATCTGTCAGATTAATTTAAGTGACAAAATTTCTACGTCAAATTTTAAGATCTCATATTTTTAAATTATTTATTAGTTTTTTTGTATACATAAAAAATGATATAAAATTACATTTTGACGAAAATTTGGTGTTGTCAAAAAATTATTTTTCTACGTATAAAATTGCTGTCATAAGGTCTTTTTGGCGGTTAATTTTTTTATTAAAGTATTAGTTTTTTTATTTGGTGGCAAAAAGATATATTAAAATATGTATTTTATTACAGATATTGTATTTGGTCACATGTTATATTTGACATAATAATGTTTCTGTCAAAAGATTGTGGCTTTCACCAATCTGTCACAAGAAGTACTGTTTAATCTGTAAAAAAAGACCTGATTTGTTGTAGTGATTATAATATGAAACAAATAAGTAAAAGTGCGAAACAAGAAGTCCCTAAAGGCAATAACCATGCGAATCTTAAAGTTGCAATTATCTCGATGAATGCAAATAATGATTTGACACAATTAGTCTCATGCCATTGGTACATGTGCAATGGTTTAGGGAACAGAAAATATAAAAGTCATCGACTTTTTCATTTCTTTAAGCAAATTTAGCCATGTCTCGGCTCACTGTAGCCAAAGCCTCTACGTCATTTCTTTAAGCCAATCTAGCCATGCCGCGCCCCTCTGCAGCCAAAGTATAAAAAAGAAAAGGTTAAAACAATTTTACCAACTACAATAATTAGATTACAAAATCCATGTGTTGATAAATAATGTGATAAAGGGACAGGTTTGTGAAGAGAATAAGATGCTGAATAAGGACAAATACGGAATAAGCAGGTAAAATTATATAGTTAAGGTGTAAGTAAGAATTCTTACATTGGTAAGACACTAGACAAACTCCACAATGGATCACACTGGTAGGACTGATAGCCCACACGATCTAGCTGCAGCACCCCTTTACCAGATTTATTTATACACTTGGTAACTCGAACGTTGGTGCACTCCACTATTTCAATCATGTTAGGATAGGATTCAAAGGAACCTATGGCAAACAAGGTGAAGATGTTGAATAGGTTGTCTTTCAAGTGTACCAAAATAGGTCCATGTGTTGTGTTCCAAAATCGCTGTCTAGAATCAGGAAACACTTCTTTTGTGATACCCCTGTAGTAAATGCGTGTGTCCAATTCATATGCTTCAAAAAACATGTTGTCCATCCAATAGACCGTCGTCTTATCATCGAAAACAGTAACATGATTGATCATATCCCACGCCCACTTAGAATCTAAGGCTATTGAAGACTCTCATTAGCCACATTATAGAGGATATCATCCTGTTTGACGTTACAACTGCTCCTAATCAAAATGGTTTCGGTGTCATAACGAATAGCAACCGGGCACGATATGCGGGATATAGGCTCCTTCAATGCCTTCCACTTTTGCTTATTTTCGGGTGTATTCATGTCTAGGTACTCGGCCCATGGGCATTCCTTGAAAGTTTCATTGAGGCGTGAAAACCCTCCAAAGACATATATTTTCCCTTGTATACCAACAACAGCAGGAGATACTCTAGGTAGTATCATATTGCAGCATGACTCGAGTTTGAGTTTTGGTTGGTCTGTGTCGAACTTTGTGACCTCATGGGTTGGTACATATGCCTTGTGCTCATCTAACTTGCATCCTCCAATAGAATAAACCAGAGAGCCCACAGAAACCAATGATGATTGAAGATTAACTCTGAGGGTTACTGGACTGATCTTTACATAGCCCTCGGGGTTTTGGAATTCCTGAGATGTTGTAGTCTTGACTGGTACGGAAATCACCAAAAAAATAAATCCGCCATTGGAAAGGCAGAAACGTTTTTCATTCTGAGGTCCCATAACACTTTCAATTAATCAGTACGAACTCTTTTGATCTGAGCCATAGGTGGTGCCATTAGTCCTACAACAAAAATATATAAAATAATATAATTAATTGTTTGAGATCAACAATGACATATGTATATATTCGGAGATGGAAAAAACCCGCACAAGACATGAGCGGTATGCATGTGCATATAAACTATACCAGAGAGATAAGAAAACAGTAACTTAGTGAGTACGTATATGATTAGATAACAAATTTACCTCAATTGAAAACAAGTGCAATAAGATCGTCGATTATCACGATCGTCAAGCGTAAATCAAGTACAATCAAGAAACGTAGATCAAGTGCAATCGTAACTTGATTGAGTTAGGATTTGATTTTACAGCAATTGATAAATTAAAGTTAATTTTTTCAATTATAATCTAGTATTAATTGAGTTTGCAAACTCCGGCATGACCCATTCGGTGTATGGACTTCGATAAAAAGCAGCTTTCTTCGATAGTATTTGCGTCGAGTTTATTCGAGTATGAGTATGGTCCATTAAGATTTGAACTAGATCAGGAGAATTATTTTCTGCCCCAGGTTTAAGCCCAAACTTAGGGCATGTTTGGCTAGAATTAAATTAAGCCTTTATGAACTAATTTTCGGATAAAAAATTCATATTTTGATAAAAAAAAAATTAAATTTTGATGAAAAAAAATTTATACAAGTATTTATGCAAAGTGAAATGTGGGTTTGGGGGAAATGAAATTTCAAGAAAATTTGGGTTTGTTTGATGAAATGAAGGAGGAAAAAATGGAAGAGGGAAATGAAAATAAAATCTTTTATAAAATAATTTTTTTTTACTAACTTTTCAAAATAATTTTACTATTGTGCCAAGTACAGTTCAGTTTTAGAAGTTTGGTGCATAAATTGAATCATTGAACAACAAAAACATTTGGCTAGAGGTAATTTAACAAAGGAAAAAAGCCTTATAAGTTTAATTCCTTGTGATACTATTTTCAAGATACCCGTGAACTTTGTCATAACATGCAGCGGGATAACAGTGTCCCAGCAGTGATTTTAATTTAAATATAGAGAGAAAGAGCATCGTCTTATAATAAGCATAATACATACCGGCAGCTGGTCCCTGACAATCGATTGTCAGGAACCGGTTAACTAACAATCGGTTTTTAAATCGTTGGATCATTGATCTAACTGTCCCCTGGATTACCAAAAAAAATTTCCTGTCCGCGGAAAATTTCCGCGAATCGGTCCGTTTTTAATCTCAACCGTTGGATCCTTGATCCAATGGCTGTGGAACCGATTGTTAAATAACCGACCCATGACAAACGATTGTCAGGGACTGGGACCCATACATACCACCGGAACGCTTCTTTTTACATGCGCAAGGCGCCGGACAAAGTCCACATTGAATCACACTGGTATGACTGACATCCCACACAATCTACCTGCAGAACCCGTTCACCAGATTTAAGTTTACACTTGGTATCTCGTAACTTGGTGCAATCCACTATTCCATTTATTTTCAAATACATAAAAAATTAGTTAATTAAACTAGAAAAGCAATGTGGCATAGTAAACAAACTATACTTCTTTAGACGGCCATTTGAACTGATGCAATAGTTTCTCCAATTTCACCAGCTTGATGGAATTGGTCCCTCTGTCCAAGGTTCCATGCACTTGATAAAGCATATATAGAAGTTTTGATGAATAAATGACGGTGAGCATTTAAACTGGTGCAAACTATGTTGGGAGGTGAGCAGGGGCGGACCCAGCATCTCTAATTCACCTGGGCTAAAATTTTTAGAACATAAGTGTAGTAATGTTAAACTACAAATTTTCTTGTAAGGTGGCACTTTGATATAAATAATTAAATATTTTCTCTACTCTTATTTAAATATTTTTTTATAATTTTTTTTACCATTGTAATTTTTGTAATTATTAACCAATAAAATTTGCATAAATATGAAAATATATACCGTATTTTATCATGTCCAAAATTTTAAAATATCAAAATTTAGTGAATATTTATAAAATTACGATTATGAAAGTAACGGATTTTGAATTTTGAACGTAGAATTTATATAACAATTAGATAAATATAATCATGAAAAAATACTTAATTTTTTTTTAAAAAAAAATCAAAATTTAAAACAATGATGTAAATTTCAATTTCACATTTTTTTCAAAATTTAACCTAAAATGATATACACTTTTTTAAGGAAAAAAAATATACGTGTAGATTAAACCTTCAAAAGGAGAAAAATAATTATACATAAACTAACTAACCAACA
The DNA here is from genome assembly GCA_037693485.1 of Kitagawia praeruptora. NCBI lineage: Eukaryota > Viridiplantae > Streptophyta > Magnoliopsida > Apiales > Apiaceae > Kitagawia > Kitagawia praeruptora. The sequence continues at coordinate 147,161,723 of CM075353.1, forward strand.
CATTTGAACAAATAAATACTCCCTCTATCCCATTTATTTCTATACATTTTTTTAGATTGTCTGATACGCATTTTAAGGTGCATAACTAGTATAGTTCCATAACTTATTTTTACAACTTTCTTTCTTTTTTGTATAAAAATAAGATTGTTCTATTTTTATATAAAAAAAAAAGAAATTATAAAAATAAGTTATGTAACTATAATAATTAAGAGCATTAAAATGTCCCAATGTATATAATTTATTGGGACGGAGGAAGTAACTAATTAACTCACATTGTTATAAAATTGTAAATTTGCAACGGACCAACACAAACAGTAATTGAAATTGCAAGATTCGATGAAGGAGAACACGCAAGGAGCCACGAAGACTAAGAACAGGGTGGAATTATTTTCTTTTTGATTTGGGCTGATTACAAAATTAAATTTAATTGAAACGGGCTACCAATTTTGCTAAGCTAATATCTTGTAAAATTGTTAAGTGGGCTGGACTAAACATGGGTATTAACAGGGCTAATATAATTTCCAACCGGGCTGAACTTGCTGCAAACTTAGAATCATGAGTATATATTAAGCCCGTTTGGGAAATCTTATTTTTCAGAAATAAGTTACTTATTTTGGAAAAAAGTTAGGAAATATGTACTTTTTTCTGAAATAAGTAAATTATTTTTGCAAGATAACGAATATTAAACTCCCCATACACATTTTTTTCTAAAAAACAGTATGTAAATACGAAATTTTTTCCGAAATAAGTTACTTATAAGCTCGGCGGCAGATTTGCCAAACAGGCCAATTATATGGGCTCGTAAAACTTGACCTGGGTTGGAGCCAACCCTAGCCCAGCCCAAGGTCCGCCCCTGGAGGTGAGGTATAAATTAAGTCTTTATGAACTTATTTTCGGATAAAAAAATTCATATTTTGATAAAAAAAATTTTATATTTTGATGCAATTAAAAAAATTTATACAAGTATTTATGCAAAGTGAAATGTGGGTTTGGGGGGAAATGAAATTTCAAGAAAATTTGGGTTTGTTTGATGAAATGAAGGAGGAAAAAATGGAAGAGGGAAATGAAAATAAAATCTTTTATAAAATAATCTTTATTCATGCAGTTTCATATATCTAATCCATGATCTACTACCTCCGTCCCAAAAAGACCGACCCTCTTTGACTTTCACGGAGATTAAGAAAATGTAGTAAAAAAAGTGTAAAGTTGTTTGAAAAGTGAATAAAGTGGTGGGACCTATCAATATTTAATAATAGATTTGAGATAGTGGGGGAGAGTAGTGGGTGTAATAGTGTTTATAGTTATTTGTTTAATAAAAAAGGAATAAAGTTAGTGGGTGTAATAGTGTAAAGTAGTGTTCAAAAATAGTAAGTGTAGTAGGTTCATTAGTTTTGGGACGTCCCAAAAAGGAAAGAGTGTCAATCTTTTTGGGACGGAGGGAGTATAAAATTGTACCAATACTCTTTCACTGGACATATGACACACTATCAGACCAACCACATTATTCCTAAACATGGATTCTTCAGAAAAAAGTTTGGGCACCCACTTTCGTCTGTGAGCAGCTATTTTAAAAGATTGGTTTTCAATTAAGAATTATTCAAAGTTACAAGGATTCGTAAACATGTGAAAAGAAAAAATATATAAAGCAAGTCCCTCAGCCAGCATGCTATAACTTTATCATCACCAATCTTACATTTACCTTCAAAGGCAAAGACCAAAGCCATATTTAACAAATCCCTTAAAGATTTGCTCCGTCTTTCTTATGCTTCCTAATAAATTTAGTTAACATTATATTACTTGCAATATTCCATTTGCAATAAATATATAGATATCATATATTTTCAAAGAAATAAGAGGAAAAAAATATCAACTTCGTTTTTAGACTTTTGTAAAGAAAAAGTTTGCGGGTCAAGAGTGCACCCTTTGTATCCTGCAATGAACTCACTCACAGGAACTAATTACTTGTAATAAACTTCTTGATTGACTTAATTAACAGAAAGGCTTCACCACAATCAGACCGTTTAAGAACCAAGTATGAACTGAAAAGAAATAACAAAATGGAACGACGACAATTTGCAGGACTTTCGAGAGGTCCGCTCTCTCCCAATCCCTAATTGAGAACCACAGCAACAATATTCAGCATAAACCCTCATCCAAGCCCTCCGCTTCCTTTTCTGTCTTCCTTCGCTACTTCTGTCTTTTACTCTTTTGCCCCTTGACTATTTTCGTTGACGGCCTACAACACTGAAATATTTTTCTGGGCCTTGGGCTAGTTCCAGTCCTTGGGCTGTGGAGTCATAACAATACCCCCGCCCCAAAGACTCACCTTGTCCTCAAGGTGGAAATGTGGGAACTGGTGCGCAACTGTGGTCACGTCCTCCCATGTAGCTTCATAGTCTGGCCATGTCTTCCATTTGAGTAAAGCTTTCGGTTTAGTTGCGTTGCCCACTGGTTCCATGTATTCCCAGGTAGCATAAGAACATACATTGGCAATGTCAGTCTCTGGATGTCTCACCCTGAAGCGCAAAAGTTCCATAACAATCTCCCTTGCAGCACCATCACTCTCAGTGATAGTAGAGTCATCCCCAAAGTACTGATTACTGCGCATTGAATTGTTTACCATCCCTTGCTGATGCCCAGCAATTCCAGGAATCCACCTACTCTTCATGTTGTAGTGCCCTATTTTTTTCCAGCAAACATTCAGTTCTTGGAGAGCACTCAGAACCTCCGTCATGATCTCACGTGGATGCGCTTGGGACTGTAGTCCGAGAACCCATTTTCTATCAACAAGAACCTGCGGTTTTGAACCTGTTCCTTGGTAATCCATATATCCTGGAATCCTTTGTCCTAGAGTTGGTGATATTTCAATCTGATTTATGTGTGTAAAAGCATCCACAGTACTACCACCCTGTCCAGCTGAGCCCTCCATTCTCTTGGCCTGAATTAATTGAGTTTTTCCATTCTGCAATGCTTTGATGTTACGACTCGGATTTTTCAATGCAGCAGCAGTAACAGCAACACTTGATTTGGCATGCCCTATATTCCAATCACAGAAAAGAAATTGCCTGCTGAGGTTACTCTTTTCAATTACATCATCATCATTGACAATTAGCTTTCCCTGACTGCTACAAGAAACTCCCATTAGAGCTAAATTCTTCAGGAACTCACAGCCAAGAGCGCCAGATCCCACAACAAACACCTGAGCATCTTCTAGTTTCTTCTGGAGTTTAGCCCCAAAAACCGATATATGTGCATCATACCGACTGTTCAACGGTCTAAAGGCGTTGAGATCCAGCTGCTCCGTGGGAAATGACTCAATCGAGTCAAAGTAGAAAAATTGGAAAAGTGGATGGAACTTTCCAGAGCATGCTTTCCTAACCTCCTGACCAAAAATTCCACCAAACGTAGTAGCCATAGGATTCAGAACAGCTCGGGCACCAAATGTAGAGTGACGCAGATACTTGGAGAAAGCTTCAATTCCTCTCTGCATCATTTGTTGCTTTTTCTTAGTCATCCCAGACATTCTGCACTTTAGGCTCTCCAGCAACTTTTCTGCCTCGAATTGTTTACCAGTACACGCTAAGGCCCATAATATCAACAAATCAAGGTGCCATTCAAGATGCCAAAATTGTTATGACTCCACAGCGCTGTTACTAGGACTGATGATGCAGCATCAGTTGATGTTTGATGCACCAGTTCAGAAGTTTGAAGCATGTCCTGATGATGTCCCCTATAGCTAATAGCTCTGTAAATGACATCTCTCTCCTTAAACGCGTCCACTTCCACAACAACTGCTTTCGTTCCAGCTCCAGACCAAAATGAATCGTTGAGCAGGTCTTTGAGGACAGTGCTCTTTCCAGCTCCCATGCCACCACCCACAAAGAGGAGCACATGACTTCTTTCATCATGAGCCACTGGAACCATGAGCTCTACTGAATCATCTCGTCCTTTCGATGAACCAATGGCCTTCAGCTCGTCCACTAAAAGAGATATTGCTCTTGTCACTTTTAAATCCTGTGTTACCTTCTTAAATCTCTTCTTTCTTGTAGCTGCCATTACCATATTCCTAAGCTTCTTTTGCTCAGAGTCAAAACTTATCACCTGAGTGATCATGTTAGAAGCTTGAGACCATTGAGATGCAAAATAGGATGGAATGCATCTGTTAAATTTTTCTACTAGTTTCGCATACAACAAATCAGCATCTGCTTCAGGAATGAAATAGTCATATATCTTCTCTTCGCAAACCTTCCCTTGTTTCAAAGACTCATATGCCAGCTTGCTTAGTTCTGGACACTCGCTCCCATCTTTAAATCCAATCTGCCTTGCAGTAATGGGACTTTGGGCCTGACTTTTGACAATAGATTCTCCGCTAGGACTTTCATCAAACACTTGAGGCACAACTTCAACTTCATCTACACTATTTTCATCATCTAAACTTGCAACCACCGATTTTTCAACCACATTAACAACTTTAGCCTCATCACCAATCCCACCATGATCACCAAAACTACCACCCGGTCCTCCGCCGGAACCACTAGGCATATAACCAACCCCAAATCTAATACCCATTTGACCAGGTCCACCCCATCCAATCCTCTTCCCCAATTCAGCATAATCTACAAATTTAGGGTTTATACATAGTAAGAATTTAGGGCTCAAACCTGGTGAAACAATCAGTCCCGATGAAGTCATTCTCGGTCGATTGGCAATTCCTTCGACCTTATCCCCACTGGTTAATTTCAACGCCTGAAGTTTGATGTGTTCATCCCGTTTGGTGTTAAATGGGGCCTCCTGGTGTTTTGCCACTTTGGTTTGCCTCTCCATAGCCCACTCTGCCAACGACTGACGCACCGCCTCCATTGCTTTCTCCATTGCCTGCTCCACCCCTTTCGTAATCAACTCCTTCATCTCCTCTCCAAAATCTGTCAACAACTCTTTCATCTCCTCTCCAAAATCTGCCATCACCTCTCCCATTAGATCAAATGCTCTGATACCACTTGCAATGAACTCACTCACAGGAACTAATTACTTGTAATAAACTGCTTGATTAACTTAATTAACAGAAAGGCTTCACCACAATCAGACCGTTTAAGAACCAAGTATGAACTGAAAAGAAATAACAAAATGGAACGACGACAATTTGCAGGACTTTCGAGAGGTCCGTTCTCTCCCAATCCCTAATTGAGAACCACAGCAACAATATTCAGCAAAAACCCTCATCCAAGCCCTCCGCTTCCTTTTCTGTCTTCCTTCGCTACTTCTGTCTTTTACTCTTTTACCCCTTGACTATTTTCGTTGACGGCCTACAACACTGAAATATTTTTCTGGGCCTTGGGCTAGTTCCAGTCCTTGGGCTGTGGAGTCATAACATATCCTGAAGAGCAATCAGTTAATACCATACAAAAATAGAGTTGATCAGTTATGGTCTGGTGACTCTGGTCCAATCTGCAATGAATATTATTACCCAGAACTTCTTTCTGTGATTATAAGCTCAAAGTTTAAGTGTACCAATTAAGTTCTTCCACATGATTATATGATATCTTCAAATACACAGAAACATCAAACAATAACAAGAATTTCATCAGTCATTCATAAACCATTAAACTCTACAAGTGAATGACTACTAAAGATGGACCTTGGCATTGGTAATTCTTTGGCAAATAGTTTAATTAAGCTTGCTTCCATATTTCTGCAAGCATGCAAATACGATACAAGTTTAGGATTATAAGTAGGCCCATATTTTTGACATGCTTTAAGATCAAAACAACATTTCAGACAAAAGAATTCGACACAGCAAAGCATTTGAACGAAAGAAACTTAATATATGCATACTAATAGAGAGAACCCCGAGAGTGGGAAAAAAAACAAGCTGCATCAAGAGCCCTCATAAGTCATAGGCACTAATGAGCAGACGTAAAGTGGCTTCTGAGTTGGAATAAAATCAGTAATGAAAGTGCACTTATGCCTGGTACATACGTAACAATATTGAATTATCACTTGTCTAAATCAGATACGTCTATACCATATTGAAATTTGACAACTCTTTCTTTTCTTATATACGAAAAAATAGAGTAAAATCACTTTCAATCTGCCTAAAAACTAGAGTAACTTGAACAAGAAAGTGGCGCTATGCTATTATAGAAAATTTAATTTTACGAGTAACACACTGTCTGGCTAGACAAAATTAGAAAATCCATAGTAAACGAAAACAAACACCTTCAAACAAGCATTGAGAAAAACAAATGCTAACTAAACCAGGTGTAAGAAAACCTAGAGTGTGTTACAAAATCATAATTACAACTGAATACAATAACTAAAATCCTTAACCAGAATCGATGCTGAATTCTTGACTAACCACTTCTTCAGTTGGATTTTGTCTCCGTTGCATAAATAATTTATGGTATGTTTTGCTCGTGTTGTAACAAGTAATTGTTCAAAGTGCTCATGAAATTCTATCATGTTAATATTACTCCCTCTGTCCCATCAGATTCTATACAGTTTTTTTTCACTACTTGGCACGCATTTTAAGACTCCTATTGTAGCATCCCAAAATCCGGGGTACAGATATGGGGCCACTAACCATAAACAATATAATATATCTCGGAATAAAAACGACATTTAATAATAAAACCCCTTAACCAAGATCACATACAGGTTATGGTATGAAACAACTATCGAATATCATATTACCACCCAGTCTCAGAATAAAAGAATATTATACAATTTTTATGAATATACAAAAATCACTATCAAACTAGATATCCCACCTCAACAAATCCATGACTCGAACGTCTCCTCTCGCGGCCTATAGAGCAATACCCACTGACCTCTAGTCCTTCTGAATATCTCTAATAACTGGAGAAAAATAAACAGAAGCAAGAGTGAGCCAACAATGCTAAGCAAGTGTAAATAGTGATGACAATTTCAATACGACGACAATTTTGATAAGCAACAGAGTTCCATCTCATTTTATGAAGGAATCAGTTATATCAACTTTTTAGATTGCCACGAGGGCCAACAATTCACCATTCATAAGGTGCATCAAAACTAGAACTGGACAGAATTCTGATATCAAAATGTTATTCAAACAGACTTTCAAGAAGTCAAGAACTGAACATCTCATTTTCAAAGTATAGATTAGAATTGGAATTTTTATTTATTTAAAAAAAAACATCATTAAGGTTAGGTTGCTGATCAGTCACGCACTAACCCCGGACAAACGCACACAGCAATGTCCTTTAATGGATCCACGGCACACATTGGCCTTAATAATTTCTGACCACGAATCTGGTCCGACCCTCACGGTCCACATTTTAAAAACATTCGACCTTCACGGTCCACATTTTAAAAACATTCCAATTCTAAATCGTCCACACTAGGTGTCGGAACAATCGACCACCTTTACCAACCAATAACTGGAATACTCACGTTCCAGAATAACGACTCATAATCCAAGAGTCACTGAAAGATTTAAGATTAACAAGTGTCGACAAGTTCAACACGATAAAGGGGGTGAAAAATATAGATAACAACAATCTCAAACGGTATCGATAAGTTCGATACAACTATTTAGGGTGATAACCGATTAATCAAGATCTTCAATAAACACCGACAAGTTCGATGATGAATGGGGTGGAGAGTATAAAGAATGTTAATTCGAATAACTATCGACAAGATAGATATTAGTAATTGAGGTCTTAATATGATTAGCTTGATAAAAGGGAAAATCAACTTGGGCAACAATACAAGATATAAATTGCAACAAGATTATCAATAATTGCAATTCTAAGTTAGAGCAGGGACATGGTCAAGCACTACGCATTTAATAAAATTTTATAACCCACTGTAAAGTTTGAATCAACATGAGCGAGTAGAACAGATTAAACGTCTATCGGTGAAAATAATTACAGGATGTTCAATTTCAACTTAGTTTGAATAAAACATTTTCAAGAAGGGGTTCACTGGGAAATTATGTTAAAAATCAGGAATTTCATTAACAGGTATTTATGGGTATTTATAGCTTGGATGCTCTCTATTTAGAAAGTCCCTTAAACATTTTTCAAGGAAAATAAAAGATAAGGCGTTCAACTGAGGAGCCCAATAACATTCCATGTATAAAATGATATGCGGAAAGAGCTAGTGATAAGATTATTTGAGAAATTGGTATTTGAATCGAGGGTGGGGAAAATAAACGTTTTCACGCTAATTGAGGAAATACATCATTTCCTAAATATACTTGACCACATCATATCATATAACAAAGGAATTGAATTGCATCACTTGAATGATAAGTGAAGAGCAAAACACTTGCCTCGATATACGAAGTTCCCGATCCTAACATGGATCCTCAACTCAGCTTCTCGTCATTCTTTACTTTCTTACATACTGCTCTCTTACTCGGCTCTACTTCAATTTCCTTCATGCTTCACCAACTCTACGTTCGTACATCTATCAACTTTCATACTTGTCCTTGGCCATGTTTCCTATTCGAACCATTATCAAGGTTAAATACTCTTTCAGTATTAACTCAAGCAGAACCATATAGTTTGCTCTATTCTACCCATGCGCGTCCTATAACGCTTACATATATCATAAATAACATATACAAACACATACCACTACACATAGACATATCCAATCATATTCATATAGTAGTCTTAGTATAATTACTAAGTCACATATACACGTCACATAACCACTTGAAAACAGCACATCATCTAATCATCAAAACCACTTTATACACTCAAAATAATCCATTGACATATATACTTAAACCATTAGTAATCATAACACACCTTCAAGTATTGAAATTAAACAATTCAAATAGACTTTTAAATAAATTTGCAGGGGATTTTTAGAAAATTTCGGCATGAAGTATTCGTTTATCGAACTATGGGCTCAGCCCCTCCATGCCAAACAAAACAATTTATAACCCTGTTTTAACAAAAATAAAGCTGCCTCAACTTGCAGCAACATAAAAGTAAACAAATAAGAAAAGTACCCGCCCAGACATGCGGCACCTAGCACATAATGATTTACACTACTACTTACGCTACACCAATGATCGTATTTCTCACGCATTTTAATGATACACGTGACAACCAATCACTGATGTTCGTAAGCCCTAGGGAACAACCCCTAGCACTAACTATTACTTACGCTATATCAATGATCACATCACTTAAGTATATTGATTATACTCGTGATAGTTAATCATAGATATTCGTAAGCCCTAGGGATTAGACGAAAAGAATTACACAAGTCCTTTAAATATTGACATTTAAAAACTTGTGATCTTCTCATAACCCCTAGCACAGTTCTAATTATTATAAAATTCTAACATTTAACACATAGACATTATTTAGTAATTCCACAAACTCTTAGCACATTAGCATTTACCAATATATACTCGACTACTACAGTTATTCCACATAAACCATTTAACCATATATACTTCACCACCAAGTACTTGTTACTAATAACTGACTATTAACCATCCACTTACAAATCAACACCAAGCAGTTGACAATTATATATTCAACGAATACTATGACTCGATTTATAACATTTAGCACATAGCATTTACAGTTTAGCCAACTCACATAAACTCCACACGTAATACTAACATCACCATTAACCATCAATAATCATTAAATCCAAATATTAACAAAACCACAATCTAATTCCAACCATCTCGACTAGCACTTAACATTTATAACTTAATAAAACCATATAACTCAATATATCATCCCTCCATTACTAATTAATAACTCACATTTATCACAAATCATACTAGTTTACACTATTTGCAGATTTTTGACAACCTACGCGTATACCACTTCATATGTTGTGTACATAATACACTTGATAATAGTCTAACAATTACAATTATCACTCATAATAAAACATGTAGGTTGATATGCTACTAATTATAATCAACAATCATTCAAATGTATCCGTTAACAATTAACAAGTCGTATCTTTTCAAAATCATATCTTCCTAACTACTAAGCCCTTCAGTAATTAACTAACAATTCATATAAATCATAACCACTTCAGTACCTTGTTCACTATCAACTAATAATCCTCAAAATCAACTAATTATCATTTATCAATTCATAAAATTCGGATTAACATAACCTTCATAATTAACAATCAAAAAGTTCAATTAATAATCACATATCACACATACAATCTGTTTGCCTACACACATACGCATTAACAACCACGATTACAGCAGCTTACAAGGAACTCAGGGAAGTCCATAAAACTTTAATTCAAACACAGCAGCAACATACAATCAAGACCATAACACAGAGCCCCAAATCGCGGCCAATAGTTCGTGTAACACATATACACTGAAAAACATACACCTGCACACACACTGCTCACACACAGCACACACGCACGCCACACACACAGCTCGCACACACAGAGGGGCGAACAGGGGGAAGAGGAGGTGAAATGAACTATTAGTAACAGGAATCACACAAGATTGCTGAAAACGAAGCTTACCCATTAAATCCCCAAAGTTCCGACCCCCAATCGGCCACACAAGCACACACATATACACAGCTCAACCACATACACCCACACGCGTTGTAGCTTACAGTCGAGGGAGAGGGAAATTTACAGTAATACCGAGCTAAAATCAGAGGAGGGAGAGGAGAGAATGAGATTAGAGAGACGAGAGAGTTAGAGAGATATGAAGCTTCGAGAGAACTCCAGAGAAAATGGGAAAGAACCGGTTTGCTGGTGGGTGTTAAGTAAACACAGGACAAATTTTATGTTTTTACTAAAGCTGAAAATCGAAAATTTATCAATTTAAATCATTCCTAAAATTGAAATTAAATTGAAAATAAGTGAAAAATTAAATTTAAAAATTGTAAAATAAAGTTTATGAAATTAAAAACATCCCCATATTTTTAAAATATTTTTAGGATCAAAAATGAATTAAATATGAATTTTCAAACTTTTGATCCTTTAAATACCATAAAACTCTTAAAAATCATTTTAAAATACTCAACCACCCAAATTAATCCACCCAACAATTTTAAAAACTCAATAAATATATAAAGATAATTTTACAAAAGATTTCATGATTTTTAAGCCTTTCGATAATTTTATAAAATTTACAGAGGATCAAAGATATATGATTTAAATATAATATTTACATAAATAAATAAGATTTTAATAATTATTTCCAATTTTACTACCACCCAACTATCTTTTCACTTCTATAAAATCATTTTTTCAAAAATACTACCTCATTATACTTTTATGTTTTCAAAATTCCAAAAATACTACCTTCCTCAATTGCAACTTTTGCAACCTCATTTGCAACTTCCAGTTTTCAAATTTCTGATTTCATGTTCTAGGGTTCAGATGTCATTTTCGACCTCCTTTTTGGACTCTGATATATATATATATATATATATATATATATATATATATATCAGAGTCCAAAAAAGAGGTCGAAAATGACATCTGACAAATGGAACTTGAAATCAGAAATTTGAAAACTGGAAGTTGCAAATGAGGTTGCAAGGCCCCGCCAAGGGCACTCATAATTGGTGAATTTGGGTTGCAAGGCCCCGCCAGGGGCACTCATAATTGGTGAATTTGGGTTGCAAGGCCCCGCCAGGGGCACTCAAAATTGGTGGATTTCTGATTTGCAACTTTCAGTTTTCAGTTGCAAAAGTTGCAACTGAGGTTGCAAAAGTTGCAACTGAGGATGCAAAAGTTGCAATTCAGGTTGCAAACCGCAGTTGCAACTGAGGTTGCAAAAGTTGCAACTGATTGCAACTCCTCAATTGCAACTTTTGCAACCTCAGTTGCAACTTTTGCAACCTCAGTTGCAAATCAGTTGCAAAAGTTGCAACTTCAGTTGCAAAAGTTGTAACTGAGGTTGCAAAAGTTGCAACTGAAAACTGAGGTTGCAAAAGTTGCAACTGAGGTTGCAAAAGTTGCAACTGAGGAGTTGCAATTGAGGTTGCAAAAGTTGCAACTGAGGTTGCAAAAGTTGCAACTGAAAACTGAAAGTTGCAAATCAGAAATCCACCAATTATGAGTGCCCCTGGCGGGGCCTTGCAACCCAAATTCACCAATTATGAGTGCCCCTGGCGGGGCCTTGCAACCCAAATTCACCAATTATGAGTGCCCTTGGCGGGGCCTTGCAACCTCATTTGCAACTTCCAGTTTTCAAATTTCTGATTTCAAGTTCCATTTGTCAGATGTCATTTTCGACCTCTTTTTTGGACTCTGATATATATATATATATATATATCACGCTCCAGTGAGAACACATGTTAGTGTGAGAACAGTGAGAACACACATATTCACCACATTTCAAGCTATTTTAAAGGGCCTCGCTAGGGGTACCTTCACAAAAAAGTCTTATAATTCTACCCTCTATCCATTCATAACAAAAAAAAAGTTAAAAAAATTAACAAAATTTTTTTAAAAAAAAAGCTGCTGCCACGTAATCATTTTTAAATTTTTTTTTAAAAAAAAATTTTTGAATTTTTTTTTATGAATGGATAGAGGGTAGAATTATAAGACTTTTTCGTATTGGGTGCCCCTAGCGGGGCCCTTTAGAATAGCTTGAAATGTAATGTTCTCATTGTTCTCCAACATATACGTGTTCTCACCTGAATCATACCCTATATATATATATATATATATATATATATATATATATATATATATATATATATATATATCAGAGTCCAAAAAAGAGGTCGAAAATGACATCTGAACCCCAGAACATGAAATCAGAAATTTGAAAACTGGAAGTTGCAAATGAGGTTGCAAAAGTTGCAATTGAGGAAGGTAGTATTTTTGGAATTTTGAAAACAAGGTCGGTATTTTTAGAATTTTAGAAAGATGGGTAGTATATATTTAAAAATCTTATAGTTCACATGGGTAGTTTTGAAACCATCACTTAAATATACTTAAATCTTCAAAAATACAAAAAAAAAAAAATATACTGACCTTCACCACTTATCCACATCATCATATAAGCACATAAACACAACTTCACATATTTTTCACCTTTACAACAATATTCACATAATATAACTTATAATTTATAATAAATAAATAATTCTAAATTCGAAATTCGGTAAAGTAATATTTTTTCCCGGTCCCAACAGTATTACTTTAAAGAGGTTTAACTTTACTATAGATAAAAGATATATAAGATTTATATATTTGTCTCGATACAAAATGAGAACACGCTGTTCAAAAGAAGCTAAACTGACAGACGTTAATTAGCGGGGAATAAATACGAAAATTCACATCGTAGTCGTAGTACATAGGAATAAAACCTCCAAAACAAACATGTAGTTCCAGGCATTTTAAACCAGGCTTAACAGAAATTAATCAACTAAAGTAAAAGGCTGTCTACAACTTATTCTATTTGACGAAAATGAAATCCATTCATGTGTAATACAATCAAAGAATTTATTCACTTAACAATTCTTATATTATACTCCCTCCGTCCTTTTCATTTTTTTACACTTTCCATTTTGGGCCGTCCATTCCATTTCTTTACATTACTAAAAATAGTAACTTTTAACAATAAAATACATTATTACATCCACTACTTCACTCCACTTTTTCAACACTTTACACTATTACACCCACTACTTCACATATTTGAACAACAAAATCACTATTACACCCACTATTTCATTTATTTTAACAATATTACACCCACTATCTTGGTATCCGTGCAAAAAGCAAATGATAAGAACTCCAATGAACGGAGGGAGTATAAGATAAGAAAAAGAACACACGAAAGCAAACGGTGAGCACCAACTACAGAATAGTAGTCCTGGACTCTATGCCATTTCCATTTCTTCTAGTCATGCCTCGCCTCACTGCAGAAAGCCCATATTTAAAAAAAAAAGTTAAAAACTATTTTACCAACTTATATATATACATGAGGAATAAGCAGTCAGGTAAACTTATATTATAGTTAAGGTGCAAGTCAGAATTCTTACATTGGTACGACACTAGACAAACTCCACAATGGATCACACTGGTAGGATTGATAGCCCAGACGTTCTAGCTGCAGCACCCCTTCACAATATTTATTTATACGCTTGGTAACTCGGATTTTGGTGCACTCCACTATTCCAATCATGTTAGGATAGGAACCTATGGCAAACAAGGTGAAGATGTTGAATAGGTTGTCTTTTAAGTGTACCAAAATAGGTCCCCGCGTCGTGCTCCAAAACCGGTTTTCAAAATCAGGAAGCACTTCTCTTGTGTGGGCCAGGTAGCAAATGCCTTTGTCCAATTCGTAGGCTCTAAAAAACCCTTCGTCAATCCAATAGACAGTCTTATCATCAAAAAGAAAGAGTAACAGGGTTGATCATTTCCAACCCCAACTTAGAATCGTATGTTATTGAAGACTCATTAGCCATGTTATAGATGATATCACCCTCTTTGAAACTGCTACTACAAATCAAGATGGTTTCAGCCTCATAATGAACAGCAACCGGCCATGATAACATAAACAAAAAAAAGCTTTACCAGAAGGAATCAATGTTTCTTACCAGGGCAACCAGTGTTTGAACACCTATTGTAACTCCTGGTAACATAAACAAAAAAAAGCTTTACCAGAAGGAATCAATGTTTCTTGAAAAGCTAATTCTTCATACAAAATCATCCCATAAATAATTTACAACTCCTTGGACGTCAAACAACAATAATTCAGACAACTCAAGACGAAACAGATTAAACCACTAGATACGATACATTAAAGTTTTACTTCCAAAGTATATTTATTCCTTTGGGTATAAGATGCGGAAGAAAAAGTTACTGGAACTCAAATAATTAAAAATCATTAGTAACCTTCATCACGTACCTTCGCTTTTGGTCAGAAAAGACTATTAAGGCCTTTCTGCTGGAAGTGGCACAGTTGTTTGGGGACTTTGTTGAGGCTTGCGATGTTCATGGTTACCCTTATATTCTTTTAAATAAATTATTAATTTATTAAATATTCATATTTATCGAGATTCTACTCGTAAAATGGGCCTATGTCATCATATGAAGACAGAGTGTAAGTGGACAGAAATTAATTATATTTCCCTCATGAGTGCTTTCCACTTGTTTTTTAGCTGGGAAACTTAAGAATGTACACTTTTAATAACTCCGAACTAATTAATTAATTCCCTCTGACAAGTTTCTGTTCCTTCGCAGGGGTAATTTTTCCAAAACTTTCTTCTGCTTTATGGATAAAGTGGGCTTCTCTTGATCAGACTGCGAAACAGAGAGATAAGTATCAGGGTCCTGATTTTGCTGCAATGAGTCCCCAAACATAGGATAACAGTAGAAAGGACTGTTTCATGTTCAGTGGTTTTTGAGGTCAGGATAGCAGTGCCAAGGCTCTGAGTGGGAAGCGAATTATCCAACTCTTAACATAGGTATTGTAGAGAGAGAGCTTCCTTCTTGGCAAGATTCTGAGGTTCGCATAGCACTATCATAGCTGTGCCCTTGAACCAAATTGACTGGCTCTGTCTCGTGCTCCATAGATATAGAGCTTCCCTCTTGGTTTGACTGTGATGCATCTGTACATCATCAAGGCTTAAGGCTTTGTACTGGTTTTAGGTTATTTAGCAACTTCTCCGGCTTCACAACATCGATGCTGACTTCTTGACTGACCCCTGCTTCAGATGGGATTTGTCTCCGTTGCAGGTTATATCTAGCTCTTCCTTGTCAAGTTCAACAGAGAAAGGGATTTCCTTTTGGTCATTGGGTCATGAAACACAGGAAAGGGTTCTCTCCCTGCTGATACTTGTCGGCAGAAATTGCATCAGACATGCCTTCTCTTGAAGTAACCATGTGAGCTTTCAGCATCCTGGCAGTAACAGGTCATACAGAACATTAGTTTGTATTCGGACACCATTATCTTCACATGGCTCATACTACCAGCAATTTAATATAGAAACCTAAAAAGCAGCAGATAAGATTTCGGAGCCATGTGCCTTAAGTATTTAATTTTTGCTAAGCTACAAGTTGGACTCTATTAAGGTTTCTCCGGAAGGTGACAACCTAGGCTGGTGTCAGATGACTCAGATTCTATACATTGTGTTCGTAAGCAGCAACGGTTTTTCCTTTCATAGCAAATAACGACAATTTTATATGGCACAGTACCTTCCAAAAACTCAATAATAAGTAATGACTAATGAGTGTATAAATTGAACAAGAAAGTGGCGCTATGCTATTATAGAGAATTTAATTTTACGAGTAACACACTGTCTGGCTAGACAAAATTAGAAAATCCATAGTGAACGAAAACAAACACCTTCAAACAAGCATTGAGAAAAACAAATACTAACTAAACCAGGTGTAAGAAAACCTAGAGTTTGTTACAAAATCATAATTACAACTGAATACAATAACAAAAATCCTTAACTAGAATCGATGCTGACTTCTTGACTAACCACTTCTTCAGTTGGATTTTGTCTCCGTTGCAGGTTATCTGGCTCATGTACTACAGGGAGAAATTTCCTTTTGGTTGGAAACTGGGTCATGAAACACAGGATCTGGGTCCAACACGTACCTTCGCTTCCGACCACTTGTTGTTTTATCTGGGCAACTTAAAAATGTACATCTGAAATAACTCCGAACATATTGATACACTCAGACAAGTTTCCGCCCACATAAGCTCCAGTTATATCCATCTTCCAATGGTTTTTGGGGTTTACTACCAGATGATATTCTAAATGTACATTTGAATAATTTACTATAGATCAAAGATATATAAGATTTATTTGTCTTGATACAAAATGAGAACACGTTGTTCAAAAAAAGCTAAACTAACAGATTGAACAAAAAGTACATCGCGTTAATTAGCGGGGAAAAAAAACAAAAATTCATATCGTAGTACATAGGAATAAAACCTCCAAAACAAACATGTAGTTTCAAGCATTTTAAACCAGGCTTAACAGAAATTAATCAACTAAAGTAAAAGGCTGTCTACAACTTATTCTGTTTGACGAAAATGAAATCCATTCATGTGTAATACAATCAAAGGTATGTGTAATCCATTCATGTGTAAAACACGTACCATTGAATAAGTCTAGTTTTGGTCTTTTATTCAACAAAAAAGGGAAAAAAAAGGTTCAGGAAACTTTTTTTTTTTTTTTTTGCTATCAGGCCACTTGCTGGATACTCTCCGAGTCTTTCTGGATGTGGCTTGTAAAAACATATACAAATGCGCAAACATGTTTATTACAGATGCAACAAGTGAGAGAAAAATATACAGTGATATTCTGCAAATATGTTAGAAAAGAAACACCTATGTCACAAACTTTTAATATATAACTTTCAAGTGTTAAAGCATTTTACTTAACGAAAAAGAATGTGTCTCAATTCACATGAAGAACAAACTGTTCAAATCTGCCTGAGAAACCAGATCAAGTCAAGTCAAGCACGATGTGAAGAACAAATACTTCCAGGCATTTAAAAAACAATTAATCAACTAAAGTAAGAGGGCTTTCAACGAGACTCCAACTTAATATGTTTGACAAAAATAAAATCCATTCGTACTAAAGTAAGAGGGCTTTCAACGAGAGTCCTACTTATTATGTTTGACAACAATAAAATCTATTCGTGTATAATTCTTCGCTTTGACAATTCTTATTCAATAAGATAAAAAATAGGAAAGGAACACAAGAAAGCAAATGGTGTGCACCAACTACAGAATATATAGTAGTCGTCGGCTCTATCATTTCTTTAAGCCAATCTAGCCATGCCTCACCTCCTCTGTGTCATTTCTTTAAGCCAATCTAGCCATGCCTCGCCCCACTGCAACCAAAGCCCAAATAAAAGAGCAAAGGTTAAAACTATTTTATCAACTAATTAGATTTACAAAATCCAAGTGTTGATAAATAATGTAAGAATTTTCTTATATTGGTACATGAGGAATAAGCAGGCTGGTAAACTTATATTACAGTTAAGGTGCAAGTCAGAATTCTTACATTGGTACGACACTAGACAAACTCCAAAATGGATCACACTGGTAGGATTGATAGCCCAGACGTTCTAGCTGCAGCACCCCTTCACCATATTTATTTATACGCTTGGTAACCCGAATTTTGGTGCACTCCACTATTCCAATCATGTTAGGATAGGAACCTATGGCAAACAAGGTGAAGATGTTGAATAGGTTGTCTTTTAAGTGTACCAAAATAGGTCCCCGCGTCGTGCTCCAAAACCGGTTTTCAAAATCAGGAAGCACTTCTCTTGTGTAGGCCAGGTAGCAAATGCCTTTGTCCAATTCATAGGCTCTAAAAAACCCTTCGTCAATCCAATAGACGGTCTTATCATCAAAAAGAGTAACAGGGTTGATCATTTCCAACCCCAACTTAGAATCGTATGTTATTGAAGACTCATTAGCCATGTTATAGATGATATCACCCTCTTTGAAACTGCAACTACTAATCAAGATGGTTTCAGCCTCATAATGAATAGCAACCGGCCATGATAAGCGGGATACAGGCTCCTTCAATGCCTTCCATTTTTGCATATTTATGGGTTTATTAGTGTCTAGGTACTCAGCCCATGGGGATTCCTTGAAAGTTTGTTCGATGGGTGAAAACCCACCAAAAACATATATTTTCCCGTCTATACCAACAACAGCAGGAGATACTCTAGGCACTATCATATTGCAGCATGACTCGAGTTTGAGCTTCGGTTGGTCTGTGTCGAACTTTGTGACCTCAGTGGTTGGTATATATGCCTTCTGCTCATCTAACTTGCATCCTCCAATACAATAAACCATAGAGCCCACAGAAACCAATGATGATCTAACACTAACATTGAGGGTTATTGGATTGATCTTTATATTGGGTACATAGTCCTCGGGTAGGGAAAGGTTTTGGAATTCCTCAGATGTAGTCTTGACTGATACGGAAATCAGCAAAAAAATACATCCGCCATTGGAAAGGCAGAAACGTTTTTCATTCTGAGCTATGGGCGGTCCCATAACACTTTGGATCTGAGACATAGGAGGTCCAGTACTAACTCTTTTGATCTGAGCCATAGGTGGTGCCATAAGTCCTACAACAAAAATATATATTAATATCAACATGTTATCCAGAAGATATATATTTGGAGATGAAAAAAATCATCACAAGACACAAGTGTGCATAAAAAATATACCACGCTCAATTATATAGGTCAAAAAGTCATTAGGTATCAACACATAAATTCTCTAATCAACATTGATCACTACAAAATTGTGAGACCCCGAAACAAAGCCTAAACAGAAAATATAGAAATCACTAACACACAAAAAAACATAAACTGATATACATGATCGATCGAAGAATGGTGAATTCGAAAAAAGAGATACTTGAGAATAAGCATGGGATTGGTTATCAATACCTTTCGAATGCGGATGTAGTATATCAAGTACAATAATCCGTAAATTGATTGAGTCAGGGCCGATTGCTTGAATTAGGGTTCGGCTTAGAGAGAGGGGTTGAAACTCAAAGGCGCTTATGATTTTGGGGTGAAAGATAATTAGACTGAACAGAGACCACGGATGTGATTATATATACTTTGTTCCTTTCCTTAATTACGATTCTGCTGACGTGGTCTTCACCCAAAATATTGTTCCTGTTTCTTGGAATTCCAACCTTCTTTTTTAATATATTTAGGATTTTTGTCAAAAAAAAATATATTTAGGATTTGATTTTACACCATCGATAAATTGTACAGAGTAGTTTTTTTTCCCAACTATAACGAGGTGGTTACCGGAGGATCCTAGTTAAGCCTCAAATTATTCAAATCTTAATTGCTTTTAAAATTAACTAGTTGATAAAGTCGCGCTTCGCGGCGGCGTTAAAATATTTTTAAAAAAATTCAATACATTTACGTTATATTATAATATTAATATTAAATTTTAATAATTAAATAATCTTCTCTAATGAATCGATTTTTTGTTAAACACGATTCTTTCGATTGAGCCGCTCTCTCGTTAAAACCGAAATTTCAACTTTAACATATATTATAAAGACTTATATAATAATTTTTATCCATAAAATCGAACCGTAAAAATTAAAAAATATGACATCAGTATCAAATTCTAATAGCTAATATAATCTTTTCTAGTGAGTCGTCATCCCGTTTAATACGTTTCGAGCCGCTATTATTTGGAATCGAAATTCTAACTTCATTATATAAAGAGAGTAAATTCTAATTTTCATATTCTTTAAACTTACAGCTTCCGCATGGAAATATCTTTCTATCATGTTAAAAAAAATTAATACGAAGAATTTTCGTTACGGGAATAATATTAAATTTATGGATACATTTTTCTGATGCAAGTATAATTAACTTGTATAAAAAAGTTAAAATAAAGGATTTCTAAGAAAAAAAATATAGTTTGAAAAAATTGTATAAGATGTCTCCACCGTCAATAAAACATTTTATTATATGTATTCCTTATATATTCAAACATCTTTTATACATTCTTCTCTAATGAACTACTTTATCGTTAAACACGGTTGTTACTATTGATCCATTCTCTCCTTAAAACCAAAAACCTAACTTTTACATATATCACTTGTGTGATAATGTTTATCCATAAAAATCAAATCCTAAAAATAAAATAAATTTATAACACCAATGTGATATTTTAATAACTAATACAATCTTTTATAGTGAGTTGTCTTCCCGTTAAACATGTTTCGAGCCGCTCTCATTTGTGATTGAAATTCCAACTTCATTACATATTATTGATGATACTTATCTTACACAACAACTTATTACTTAAAATAAAAACTTAAAAATTGAGCGAATTCCAATTTATACTTATTCTAGATTCTAGACTTTCTAAAAATTATGGAGTTTTAGAAAATGAAAACACGTCTTATTTTCTCTTTATATTATAGATACTCCTGTATTTATTTAGAATTCCTACATGACAATGTTCTTTTATTATGTTAATACATCAATAAAAAACATGAATTTGATTGAAAAATATAAAAATATATTAAAAAAAACATAAATGTCAGAATACAAGATAACAGCAAACCAAAAGGTGACAGGGTATTAAAATAAAATGGGAATGTAGAAAACGATGCACTAATAATTATAAGGAAAATGTTAAATCCAGAGCAACATTTTTATTTCCAGAACAAGTTTTCTTGAAAAGACCAAATTATCCTTATTTTTGTGAATGCAGGGGGCTAGACTTGGTTTAAAATAAGGGCAATTTTGTCATTTAACAGAAACTTGCTCTGGAAATAAAATTTTTGCTCTGGATTTAACATTTCCCTATTCAGATAAACAATTGCAATACGAAAGTAGTTTGGAGAAACAAATATGTACAGAGATGTAAAAATATTTTGGAAGTACTGAATAAAACACCAGTAAACGATTAAATTCAGAATGTATAGCGGAAGTGCTGAATAAAACACCGGTAAACGATAAAATTCAGAATGTATAGGGGGTCACAAATCACAAAACTTTAACACACTAAATCCAGGTTATAAAATGCATTGAGGTGTATAGGAAGATTACTATACCTTTGACAGAGGGAATACATAGAGAGTAAATCTGGATCAAATTCCATAATTCATGCTCAACGCCAACACATGATCTTAAGCTAAAAATTAACTTTAGATGCCCTTCCAGCTTTTGGTTCGATTTTGAGGTTTCCAACCCATCCAGAATTATGTAGTAGCAATTACGGATTATACTACTCACATCTTTTAAAAGTAGGGAGTGCAGACCTGCAGATGATAATGTATGTCCGAGACTCCAAGTGCATAGCCACAGGCCAGACATCTACAATTAATCTGCAGATGATAATGCTAGCTTTGTATGATTGAAATACTGTAGCTTTACTTGATTCCATCATACATGGCAACTAGTCAGACTCATATAAACACTAATAAACGAAATTGACACTTTACTATAATTTCAAATGCAAGTCACTGCTCCCCTTATTATAATATGAAACAAATAAGTAAAAGTGCGAAACAAGGAAGTCCCTAAAGGCAATAACCATGCGAATCTTAAAGTTGCAATTATCTCCATGAATGCAAATATGATTTGACACAATTAGCTAGTCTCATGCCATTGGTACATGTGCAAATACCATTAATGGTTTAGGGAACAGAAAATATAAAAGTCATCGACTTTTTCATTTCTTTAAGCAAATCTAGCCATGTCTCGCCTCACTGTAGCCAAAGCCTCTGTGTCATTTCTTTAAGTCAATCTAGCCATGCCGCGCCCCACTGCAGCCAAAGTATAAAAAAGAAAAGGTTAAAACAATTTCACCAACTAATTAGATTACAAAATCCATGTGCTGATAAATAATGTGATAAAGGGACACGTTTGTGAAGAGAATAAGATGCTGAATAAGGACAAATGCGGAATAAGCAGGTAAAATTATATAGTTAAGGTGTAAGTAAGAATTCTTACATTGGCAAGACACTAGACAAACTCCACAATGGATCACACTGGTAGGACTGATAGCCCACACGATCTAGCTGCAGCACCCCTTTACCAGATTTATCTATACACTTGGTAATTCGAACGTTAGTGCACTCCACTATTTCAATCATGTTAGGATAGGATTCAAAGGAACCTATGGCAAACAAAGTGAAGATGTTGAATAGGTTGTCTTTCAAGTGTACCAAAATAGGTCCCTGTGTTGTGTTCCAAAATCGTTGTCTGGAATCAGGAAACACTTCTCTTGTGATACCCCTGTAGTAAATGCGTGTGTCCAATTCATATGCTTCAAAAAACATGTTGTCCATCCAATAGACAGCCGTCTTATCATCAAAAACAGTAACATGATTGATCATATCCCACGCCCACTTAGAATCTAAGGCTATTGAAGACTCATTAGCCACATTATAGAGGATATCATCCTGTTTGACGTTACAACTGCTCCTAATCAAAATGGTTTCGGTGTCATAACGAATAGCAACCGGGCACGATAAGCGGGATATAGGCTCCTTCAATGCCTTCCACTTTTGCTTATATTCGGGTTTATTCGTGTCTAGGTACTCGGCCCATGGGCATTCCTTGAAAGTTTCATTGAGGCGTGAAAACCCTCCAAAGACATATATTTTCCCTTGTATACCAACAACAGAAGGAGATACTCTAGGTAGTATCATATTGCAGCATGACTCGAGTTTGAGTTTTGATTGGTCTGTGTCGAACTTTGTGACCTCATGGGTTGGTACATATGCCTTGTGCTCATCTAACTTGCATCCTCCAATAGAATAAACCAGAGAGCCCACAGAAACCAATGATGATTGTGTTGGAATTCGGGAATAATAACGCAACGGAAATGATGTAAATAACAATTAAAAACGAATTCCGAAGCCCGGATCCATGTATAAAATGATGATCATGGTATAAAATTTCTCAAGAACAAGATTGTACCTTGTTAAAGCTTTCCAATGGATGACAAATGGAGATCCTAGCTTGTTGATCTTGAGAGCTAAAAGTTTTGATCTTGAGAGCTAAAATGTAACTCCTCCACCGGTATCCACACTTGAATGCTTGCTTGAATCGTCGAACGATTTTGCCACGGAAATTGGTACTAGCCAAAATAAATAATCCGGATGTGTTCTTGACTTGTGCTTTATTTCTCTCTTGTGTTTATGAACTGAGATTTCAGTTGTGTTCATCAAAATGACTTGCCAACCATTGGCTTATAAAGAGAAATAAAGTAAAATGGAGCCTTAAACAATTAGGCCATTTTTATTTAAACAAATCTTATTTATTTAAATAAATTAATTAAGTCATACTTAATTAATCAAATAAGTCAAGAAAATACATCTTCAAATTTTAGCTTTAACTAATCAAGTCTCACTTAATTAATTTTATAAAATTCGAATTATTATTTAATATTAATTTAAAATCATAATTTAAATTATTATTAATTTAAATTCATGAAATAAATTAATTTCCCTTTTAAACATTCTTTGTGTGTGACCCTGTAGGTTATTATTTCATTGGCAATAATTTTATTCTCTAATAAAATTATAAACAATAAGCGGCGTCTAGTAACACATTATTGCTACCCAATAAAACAATAATTAAATCAACGATTCAATCAACCTTTTATGACTAATGTTCCACGTAATATAATCCCTTTAAATCATGATATTATAGATTAAACTCGAGGCATGTAATGTGTCATCCTCTTCATAATTTAATCTTCATTTTCTTGATCGATGAGTAGACTATTTAATCAAATCAACATTTGAGCATGGCCATGCATTTCATAGTCTCACTCAAACAAGAGGCCGATAATATCACTCCTTTATCAGGAGATTTAAATCCCATCTAGATCGTTCATATTTCTCACATGATTCATAATATATCCGATATTCACCTTTATCATTATCCGGCTAAAGATAACTTTTGACGAATTCAAAATATATTAATTCTCATGTAGAATTATAACGACTTCAGGTCTAAGGATCATTACACCATTATCACTGTAAGATTACATATGACACATTTATTATTTACCATGATGTATCTCACGGTGGGTCTGTCCAGTACCCTGGACTCGTACAGTTACCTATGCATTGCTTTTAGTATCTTCATACTTAAGACCAATGAGATGTGGTCATCAGTCAATTATCATACTAACCTCAGTGTATTACTATTGTCCTAATTAATAATAATACTCGGCTAAGGACATTTAAGAATATGATACAATCATTATATAATCTCATGTTCAAGTCACATACTTGCACCTATACAATTTGTATCAAGATTCTAAGGACATTTATTATACTTTATTTATTTCGCAGTAAATAAAGCCAATAATAAACATATATATCAAATATATAAAATCACGCAAACATAAATATAATGTATACATTGCCTCTAGGGCACCAATACTAACAATCTCCCACTTGCACTAGAGCCAATCACCCATGTATCGAATACCCATGCTACTAGTGTGACATTCATGCTTCTGTTGCGACAGAGCCTTAGTCAGCGGGTCTGCAATATTATCATCAGTATGCACTTTACATATGTGAATATCCCCTCTATCATTTATCTCTCGAATAAGGTGATATCTCCGAAGTATATGCTTTGTTCTGCTATGAGCTCTCGGCTCCTTGGCTTGTGCTATAGCTCCATTATTATCGCAGTAAAGATCTATTGGATCTGCGATCGATGAAACGACACCAAGCTCTGTAATGAACTTCCGTAACCATACAGCTTCCTTGGTTGCCTCACATGCAGCAATATACTCGGATTCCATTGTAGAATCAGCTACTGTCTCTTGCTTCGAACTTTTCCAGCTTACAGCACCTCCATTTAGGCAAAACATAAATCCAGACTGAGAAACAGAGTCATCTCTGTCAGTTTGAAAACTAGCATCCGTGTAACCCTTTACCGTTAGCTTCTCTTCTCCTCCATACACCAAGAATGAATCCTTAGTCCTTTTCAAGTACTTAAGAATATTCTTGACCGCCGTCCAATGACCTTCACCTGGATTAGACTGGTATCTGCTCATCATGCTCAAAGCATACGAGACATCCGGACGAGTACATATCATTGCATACATGATAGATCCAATTGCTGAAGCATATGGTATCTTACTCATGCGGTCTTCATCATCCAATGATTTAGGACCATTCTCTTTTGAGATCGTTATCCCATGAGATACAGGGACATATCCCCTTTTTGCATCTTGCATTCCAAAACGATGCAAAATTTTGTCAATATATGTACTCTGGCTTAAGCCGATTAATCTTCTTGATCTATCTCTATAGATCCTGATCCCTAATATATAGGTAGCCTCGCCCAAGTCTTTCATAGAGAAACTTTGTCCTAACCAAGTCTTTACAGCCTGTAGAGAAGGAATGTCATTCCCTATTATTAATATATCATCGACATATAATACTAGGAATGCCACATGGCTCCCACTAAACTTTTTGTAAACACATGGTTCATCCATGTTCTGAATAAAGCCAAAACCTTTGACTATTTCATCAAACCGGATGTTCCATCTCCGAGAGGCCTGCTTCAATCCATAAATGGATCTACGCAGCTTACATACTTTTCCAGCATCCTTTGGATTTCCAAAACCTTCAGGTTGTGTCATGTACACATCCTCTTCAAGGCTTCCATTAAGGAAGGCTGTTTTGACATCCATCTGCCATATTTCGTAATCATAGTAAGCCGCTATTGCAAGCATAATTCTGATGGATTTTATCATTCTACTGGTGAGAAGGTTTCATCATAGTCAATACCATGAATTTGTTTGAAACCTTTTGCAACCAGTCGAGCTTTATAAGTCTGTATATTACCTTCCATGTCGATTTTCTTCTTGAAAATCCACTTGCACTCTATAGGTTTTACCCCTTCAGGTGGATCAACCAAAGTCCATACTTGGTTTTCATACATGGAATCCATTTCAGAATTCATGGCTTCTTGCCATCTCTTAGAGTCTGGTGAGTTCATAGCATCTTGATAGGTGAGAGGCTCATCTTGATCTATGAGCATCACATCGCCATTTTCAATTAAGAGAAATCCATAATTTCTTCTTGAATCATAGCGAGTCCTACTAGATCTACGAACAACCTGTGTTTCTTGAGCAGTGTTATCTTGTATATCTTGCTCATGCTCCATCTCAGGTTCAATGTTACTCCCTCCGTCTCTTAAAACATTTCCTGTTTACTATTTCGGGACATTCAAAATACTTTTCTCCTTTCTATTTTAAGCCATATAAAACAATATTCAATACCAACTACTCCACTCACTACTCCATAAAAACAATATTTAATACCCACTACTCCATCCACTACTCCTTAAAAACAATATTTAATAACCACTATTTCACCCACTACTCTTTAAAAATAATATTCAATACCCACTACTCCCCCACTATTCTTTAAAAACTATATTCAATATCCACTATTCCACCCACTACTCCTTAAAAACAATATTCAATACCCACTATTCCATTAAAAAACAATATTCATTACCCATTGTCTTAAAACCCGCGTTTTTAGTCAAACGAGCAATGTTTAAAGAGACAGAGGGAGTATCAAGTGGTTCTCGATCTTCATCGAGATCTATTTTCCTCCCACTGTCTTTTCTAGAGACTAGCTCTCTTTCTAAGAATACAGCAGTTCGAGCAACAATTACTTTGTTCTCTGAAGGATTATAGAAATAATAACCCTTTGTTTCATTTGGGTATCCCACAAAATTACATTTCTCAGATTTCGGTCCAAGCTTGTCTAACATTAGGCGTTTCACAAACGCTTCACATCCCCATACTTTCATAAAGGACATGCTTTGACGTTTTTCTGTCCATATCTCATATGGAGTTTGTTGAACCGTTTTAGTAGGAACACGGTTTAGTGTATATGCAGCCGTTTCCAGGGCATAACCCCAGAAACTAATTGGAAGATCTGCTTGACTCATCATTGATCGCACTGATAAGTGGATTTATATCCACTTGGAACATTCTAAATCGGCTTAAATTGATTGTCTTGGGCTCAAGTTTCTTGTAGTTTTGATGTGTTTTGTTTAGTTGTGCATATTTACAAGGATGTTGATTATGGTGGATGTTTTTGTCGTTTTTGGAGATTTAATTTATTAAAATTCGGATTTATTGGGCTGCACGCGTGAGATTCACTGTTTGGGCCATATCTTGAGTTCTATAAGTCTGTTTTCAGCCCATAAGCAGTCCACGCGAAGATAACGAGATTCTCTATCATTCTAAGGTGGTCCAGAAGCCCAATTAAGTCTGGAACGGCTCAGGAAAACAGAAGAAAAGTCAGCTACGAATTTCCTTAAGAAAACAGAATCAGTTTAGGAAACGCATCTTGCAGAAATTCTATTATAATTCTGTTTTGGTATTTTCTTGTTGGGCAAGACTTTTAGAGCCTATTTAAACACATCCTACCATTGTAATAGAGATATACAGATTATCATAGTTTTATTATTTGTAACCTAGCTTAGATCTGCAAGGGAGAAAAGGAGAGAAGGGTTCAACGCTCGTGACAAGCAACGGATCTAGATCTACTTCATCCTTTGTGTTACCTTGGATTATAGATTTGTTTTCTCAAACTCTTGTTTATTAATATAATTACGTCTTTTATTCATATTTTGTTATTTACCATGTTTTCATCAAATCCCATGGTGACGAAAGGTTTAATTATGAACTAATCGTTGTCGTGGGATCCTAGCGGATTTATCTATGTAGCTTAGTCGTTTGCATGCCTTAAAGATTTATGTGTGGTGAATTCTTGATATCCTCGTATGGTTAATCTTAATGCTTTTGGATGCGTAGCTAACATCTAAATTGAATTGTTAATCTCTTGCGAAACGAGAGTGGATCTTGAGATTTAGAACTTGCCATGCTAGCATAGGATAGGTTGGTGTTAAGCATCATGATTTGTGGCATGAATAGAGATATTATGCTACCCTATGTGATCTAAGTGGATAACTTGTGCTTCAACCTTTATGTTTTCAAATTCTATAGAGATATAGGGTCTAAACATAATAGGTGCCTATTCATCTTCTATCTCTTTTGTGGATGTATGCGTAGATTGGTACTAGTATACCGAGAGGTAACTTTTACTCTTTTCGTGTTATCCGATCAGATATCAAACCATCGCATGTTTTAATTAAAGGCTGCAACTCTAAGTGAAGTAGATGATGAAACTAGGATTCCATGTTTTATTCTCATATTAGTAATTCAATTTTTATTCTCGTTAATTAGTTAATTCTTAGTTTTATAATTCGCATCTTAGTATAATTTAGATAATCAACCCCAATTTGTTACTTTTCTTAGCTGTGAGTTAAAACCATACATTGTTGCATAGGCATATTTACTGAATAGAACCATAACTTGATCCCTGTGGGAACGAATTTGGACTTAACCTTATATATTACTTGTGACCACGTGCGCTTGCGTGATTTTGCATAACAAGTTTTTGGCGCCGCTGCCGGGGATCATCGGTGTTTTTATTTTAGTTTATGTGCTTGTCATCAGTGGTCGTTAGCGTTCACTGACTCGGATTCTTACTTAGTTTGTTTGTTTCGTGGTGTTTCAGGTACTTAAGTTTGTATGCGAACACGCTTACAAGCTCGTTTGGAAGAACTGGCGGAAGACGATCTTATAGTGGATAATAAAGAAGAGAAAACTGAGACTATTGTAGAGATGGGTGATGCAGCAGCAGCAGCTAAGGCTTTGAGGGAGTATTCTCAGCCAAAACTCAATGATATCCAGTCTAGCATTATTAGGCCAGCTATTGCAGCGAACAACTTTGAGATCAAGTCTGGCACAATTCAGATGGTGCAGAATTCAGTCCAGTTTGGGGGTGCTTCTACGGAGGATGCCAACATGCATGTTCGGGACTTTATTGAAATCTGCGACACTTTCAAATGTAATGGTGTGACGGATGATGCTATCAGGTTGAGGCTTTTCCCATTCTCACTGAGGGATAAGGCCAAGAGCTGGCTACACTCTTTACCACCTGGTTCCATTACTACATGGGAAGATCTTGCTCAGAAGTTTCTTACTAAATTCTTTCCTATGGCGAAAACTGCAGCAATAAGGAATCAGTTGACTCAATTTCAACAGCAATCTGGCGAGACCTTGTGTGAGGCTTGGGAACGCTACAAGGAGATGCTACGCAAGTGTCCTCATCATGGCATGCCTGATTGGATGGTTATTAATGGATTCTACAATGGATTGGGAGCACAATCTAGGCCTTTGCTAGATGCAGCATCAGGTGGAGCTCTGTGGGCGAAGAGCTATGATGAAGCTTATGAACTTATAGAGATGATGGCTGCCAATGAATATCAGAATCCAACCCAAAGGCTATCTCAAGGCAAGGCAGCAGGAATTTTTGAAGTAGATACAGCTGCAATGATTACAGCTCAGTTGAAGGCTCTTGCTATGAAGGTGGATTCTCTTGATAATTATGGAGTTCAGCAGGTGGCTAGTGTTTGTGAGCTATGTGCGGGCGCACATGAGACGAATCAGTGTGCTATCTCTTCTGAATCAGTACAGTTCGTGAGTAATTTCCAGAGACCTGCTGCACCAGTTCCAGCCACTTATCATCCTAATAATCGAAATCATCCTAATTTCAGCTGGAGCAATAATCAAAATACTCAACAATCTTATCAGCAAGCGAAGCCGTACAATCAAGGCTATCAACAGCCTTATGCTCCAAAGACACCATATCAACCTCCGGGATTTCAGCAGCAACAACCCCAGGCTCATATGGGGCAATCTTCTAATGAAAAATCTGATGAGATGTGGATATTGGTAAAGAACCTACAAGCTGGCCAGAAGCTTTTGGAAACCCAGTTGGGGCAGATTACAAGTGCCTTGGTAAATATGCAACAAGGAACTCTTCCTAGTGATACAATGGTTAATCCAGGCAGGAGGGACAATAAAGAACAGGTCAATGCAGTTACTTTGAGGTCCGGAAAAGTCACGAGTGATCCTAAATCAGCAACTGAAGAAGATGAAGATGTTCAGAATCAGCATGTTGAAAAATCTGCAGTGCCAGAAATTGAGAAATCCGATTTAGTGGCTGATCAGCTAGATGGTGAGAAGAGCAAGAAACCTGTTGAAAAGTTTACTCCGGAACAATCTTCAATGAATAATCAGATCTATCCGCCTCCGCCATATCCTGGACGTTTGAAGAAAAGTCAAGAGAAACAGTTTCAGAAATTTATGGATGTCTTCAAGAAACTGTCCATTAACATTCCTTTTGTTGAAGCGTTGGAGCAGATGCCGAGATATGCTAAGTTCATGAAGGATATTTTGTCAAGGAAGAGAAGGTTGGAAGATTTTGAAACAGTGGCATTAACGGAGGAGTGTAGTGCCGTTCTGCAGCAGAAGTTGCCTCCTAAACTGAAAGATCCGGGAAGTTTCACTATTCCATGCACTATTGGCAACCTTTCATTCAACAAGTGTTTGTGTGACTTGGGAGCTAGCATCAATCTCATGCCCTTGTCAGTTTTCTTGCAACTTGGTCTACCGGATCCAAAGCCAACTAACATCTCGTTACAGTTGGCCGATCGTTCAATTACTTATCCTAGAGGCATAGTGGAGGATGTCTTGGTGAAAGTTGATAAACTCATCTTCCCTGCTGATTTTGTTATCTTGGATTTCGAAGAAGATAAGAAGATTCCT
This sequence comes from Kitagawia praeruptora, assembly GCA_037693485.1. Classification (NCBI taxonomy): domain Eukaryota; kingdom Viridiplantae; phylum Streptophyta; class Magnoliopsida; order Apiales; family Apiaceae; genus Kitagawia; species Kitagawia praeruptora. The sequence continues at coordinate 147,192,894 of CM075353.1, forward strand.
ATAATCTTGGGAAGACCATTCTTGGCTACAGGAAAGACTTTAATTGATGTGCAAAAAGGAGAGCTTACAATGAGGGTGCAAGATCAGAGTGTCACTTTTAATGTGTTCAAGGCTATGAAATTTTCAACAGAGGATGAGGAGTGTTGTAGTGTGGAAATAGTTGATACGGGTCAGAGAAAGAAATTTGATCAGTTATTGAGTGAAAAATCTGATACACATGTGCTAAATCATCCTATCACGGATTCCATTGACAGTTCTTCGGTTCGTGATCTTTCGAAAGTAAAGCTTGGAAAACTTCCACCACATTTGAGGTATGTTCTTTTAAATGATGAGCTAGTGATTTTTGAAGAAGGGCATGATAACGTGTTGCGAAGGTGGAAAGCAGATGATAAAGAGGAAATTTTTGTTCAGCCGGTTGAGTCGGAGAAGCACTTTAGAGGTGTGAAGAAGAAAAAGAAGAAGATTTGGCCGTTGGGAAGTAAAATTAGGTTGAAGTCTGAAGGAAGAAATTTGTGGAAAGCGAGCAATCAAGATGCCAACGTTCGTATGAGTGGTTTGTCTGTTGAAGATGGTTCAGTTATTCTTTTGAAACCGCCATGAGTTGAGGAAGTAACGTCAAGCTATTGACGTTAAAGAAGCGCTTCGTGGGAGGCAACCCATGCATTAGTGTAGGAAGAAAAAAAAAAAAAAAAATTTGAGTGTTGTGTGAAAAAAAAAAAAAAAAATCGAAATTGGAGCAAATTGCAGGGTTGTAACGCAACCTGCATGTGCGTTACTGGAAGAAAAGCAAGTTGCGGCTCTGTAACGCAACTTGCAGTTGCGTTTCTGGAAGGAAGGCAAACTGCCCCCCTATAACGCAGTTAGCGTCTGCGCGTCTGGAAGAACAGCAAGTTGCATTCAACTTGCGCAGTTTGCGCGTGGGACAGAATTTTCAGAAGTTTTTCTCCACCTTGTTCGCTGTTTGTCCGTGAGTTGTTGCATGTATATATAAAAAAAATAAAAATCTTTTCTTCACCACCCATTCTTTTTATACCCCATTCTAAACCTATTCTAATCCTATTTCAATTCCAAAACCTCCCATCTTTTTCTCCAAAATTCTAAACCAATTTCTTTTCTAATTCTAATTTTATTCTTATTATTATTATTAATATTATTTATTAGTATTATTATTATTATTATTATTATTATTATTATTATAGTTATTATTTATTATTATTATTATTATTATTATTTTTCTTTATTATTTTCTTTATTATTATTATTATTATTATTTATTATTATTATTATTTTATATACACACCTATACATACAAATCCAATTCCTCTTCTATTTTATTTTAATCTCTAAAAATTCAATTCTAAAGAGGAATTAATTGCAAGTTCACCTCTTTGATTCGTATTGGGTAAATCTTTTTCTCTAATATTATTTTTATTACGAATTTGTGTTCTTGTCAATTGTGGGTTTTGTAGTATTCAGGCAAGGTGACTAGTCTATGGAGCTCGTGCGCAATATCCTCCACCAGATTCATCCTAGGAGGGTGACTGCTTCGATATTCAGGTATGTTTTCTGCTATCCCTTGTATTTACTTCCATTCAATGAGGGCATTGAATATTTTAAGTTTGGGGGTAATTTGGGGGATTAGTAGTTGTATATATTGTTGTATTTTGTGTTCATATAGGATATCATGTTTGCATAGTAGTGATAATTCATGCATGATTGTTATGTTCGTATTATCTACGTGTGTTCATATAGGACATTTTGTTTTATTTTTGTATACCATGTGAGTTTTCATTTAGTTGCATTTTCATGGCATGCATATTTCATGATCCCTTAGGACGAGCTGATTCTGATTGATAGGTGGATGTTGATTTGGGTGTGATGATGATGAGTAGAGGGCTGATTTATAGTTTCTATGAAATTGACTTGCATGTTACGGGAACAAAATTTATTACACAGTCTCATTGGGGTGCTTTTGGGCTAGGTTAGGGTCATGCCTGTGGGATGTTTTGAGATTTAATCACTTGTTTATATTTAGAATTTTCGTTATTCCCTTTATAGCGTAGGAACATTAAAGTCTAAGTTTGGGGGAAACCAGGAATTTTCATGCTAGTTGTTCATAATTGTTAATAATGGCTAGGCGTCAAATGGCTAGTAGCCGGCTCATATTTATATTAGTAGTCTAGGGTTGGAAATGAGAAAGGCTCATTCCAGATTGCAAAAAAAGAAAAAAAAAGAAAAAAAAAAAGAGAAAAGAGAAAAGAAAAAAAAAAGTCAATAAGTTATTTGTTTATATGCAAAATTAACCAGAGTGAGCTCTTTAATACTCGAGTAATTAAGTCTGAGGGGACTTAGTCCTAGTAACCTAAAGCCCTTGTGGTTTGGGATTGCTGACCTAACACTCGCTACATGGGTATTATTGTATAAGCCTTTTGGGGTCTCATTCATTGCACGGTTAAATAAGCATGCGTATTGTATATTCTATTATGTGTCATAGTAATAAAGCATGAGTTTCTGTCTACCTTGGATAAGGGTGGAGGTGTTCCTAGGTTATGGAGTGTCTACAGTCTATTCTGATTATAAACCTGTGATTGTCTTGACGGAAAGCATGTATGATTTTTGACCTAGTTTTGGGAGTATTTCTGATGAGCATCGCACACACGCACGTTTCTGTTCATGTATTTGTTAGTATACGGGGATTTAGTCGAGCTCTGCTTGGATTTGTTACATTCTTTGAGATATTTGTTTGTTAGTTGGTTTTGGTGAGTTTGAAGGGGATCTTGCATTTTCATAGTAGTTGCATTCATGCATTGCATTGCATTAGGTTAAATGGATTTTGTGGGTACATTCGCTATAGGCCCTCACGAGACCTTACTCGTCCACTAGGGCTGCCTAGGGGTTTAAAGGGCTTGTTGCATATGCCAAATGCAACCGTGATCACCTACGGAAGTGGTACTAGTTAGTTAGTTAGTTGTAATTGTTTATGCTTGAGGACAAGCATCGGTTTAAGTTTGGGGGTGTGATAAGTGGATTTATATCCACTTGGAACATTCTAAATCGGCTTAAATTGATTGTCTTGGGCTCAAGTTTCTTGTAGTTTTGATGTGTTTTGTTTAGTTGTGCAGATTTACAAGGATGTTGATTATGGTGGATGTTTTTGTCGTTTTTGGAGATTTAATTTATTAAAATTCGGATTTATTGGGCTGCACGCGTGAGATTCACTGTTTGGGCCATATCTTGAGTTCTATAAGTCTGTTTTCAGCCCATAAGCAGTCCACGCGAAGATAACGAGATTCTCTATCATTCTAAGGTGGTCCAGAAGCCCAATTACGTCTGGAACGGCTCTGGAAAACAGAAGAAAAGTCAGCTACGAATTTCCTTAAGAAAACAGAATCAGTTTAGGAAACGCATCTTGCAGAAATTCTATTATAATTCTGTTTTGGTATTTTCTTGTTGGGCAAGACTTTTAGAGCCTATTTAAACACATCCTACCATTGTAATAGAGATATACAGATTATCATAGTTTTATTATTTGTAACCTAGCTTAGATCTGCAAGGGAGAAAAGGAGAGAAGGGTTCAACGCTCGTGACAAGCAACGGATCTAGATCTACTTCATCCTTTGTGTTACCTTGGATTATAGATTTGTTCTCAAACTCTTGTTTATTAATATAATTACGTCTTTTATTCATATTTTGTTATTTACCATGTTTTCATCAAATCCCATGGTGACGAAAGGTTTAATTATGAACTAATCGTTGTCGTGGGATCCTAGCGGATTTATCTATGTAGCTTAGTAGTTTGCATGCCTTAAAGATTTATGTGTGGTGAATTCTTGATATCCTCGTATGGTTAATCTTAATGCTTTTAGATGCGTAGCTAACATCTAAATTGAATTGTTAATCTCTTGCGAAACGAGAGTGGATCTTGAGATTTAGAACTTGCCATGCTAGCATAGGATAGGTTGGTGTTAAGCATCATGATTTGTGGCATGAATAGAGATATTATGCTACCCTATGTGATCTAAGTGGATAACTTGTGCTTCAACCTTTATGTTTTCAAATTCTATAGAGATATAGGGTCTAAACATAATAGGTGCCTATTCATCTTCTATCTCTTTTGTGGATGTATGCGTAGATTGGTACTAGTATACCGAGAGGTAACTTTTACTCTTTTCGTGTTATCCGATCAGATATCAAACCATCGCATGTTTTAATTAAAGGCTGCAACTCTAAGTGAAGTAGATGATGAAACTAGGATTCCATGTTTTATTCTCATATTAGTAATTCAATTTTTATTCTCGTTAATTAGTTAATTCTTAGTTTTATAATTCGCATCTTAGTATAATTTAGATAATCAACCCCAATTTGTTACTTTTCTTAGCAGTGAGTTAAAACCATACATTGTTGCATAGGCATATTTACTGAATAGAACCATAACTTGATCCCTGTGGGAACGAATTTGGACTTAACCTTATATATTACTTGTGACCACGTGCGCTTGCGTGATTTTGCATAACACGCACCATGTCCAACAAGGTACGATTCCTCCTTTCGGAAACCCCATTCCATTGTGGTGTTCCAGGAGGAGTGAGTTGTGATACAATACCACACTCCCTCAAATAGTTCTTAAACTCATGGCTTAAGTATTCACTTCCTCGATCAGATCTTAGAGTTTTTATGCTTTCGCCAGTTTGCTTTTCTACTTCTGCCTTATACTCTTTGAACTTTTCAAATGCTTCGGATTTGTTCTTCAAAAGATACACATATCCGTATCTACTGAAATCATCAGTAAACGTAATGAAGTAGAAATAGCCACCCCTTGCCATCGATCTCATAGGACCACATACATCGCTATGTATTAGTTCTAGTCGTACGGTGGCCCTCTTACCCTTTCCGGTAAAAGGAGCTTTAGTCATCTTGCCTAGTAAACAAGCCTCGCATTCATCATATGATTCAAAATCAAACTGATCCAAGAAACCATCTTGATGTAACTTGGAAATGCGTTTCTCGTTTATATTGCCTAGACGACAGTGCCAAAGGTATGTTTGATTTGAGTCATTTGTTTTAAGTCGTTTGTTATTTACGTTCAAGATAGGAGTATCTAAATTAAGAACATACAAACCGTTAAATAACTGTGCAACACCATAGGTAATGTCATTCAAACCAAAAGAGCAACCATTGTCCTTAAAAGTAAATGAAAAACCTTTCTTGTCCAAACATGAAACAGAAATAATGTTTCTTGTTAACTCGAATAACTTGTAGAAGGGGGGGGGGGTTGAATACAAGTTATATAATCGTGTCTGATTTTTGCTTGATTATATGAACAAGAATAAACGAATGAATCAAACTCTTGTTTGTATTAATAAGATCAAATACAAACTCTACCAAAGGTGTACAATACCTTTAGCAGCTGCTGACAATACAAATATCTCTCTGTTTGTTTCGAACTTTCGAATACAAACCTTATACAGAGCTACGCACTCAAACTTACAACTTCGTCGCTCTTTACAATGATATTGAGAGAGTATTTATAATGCTACCTATCAACTAATAACAGAAAGATATAATCTATACATGACAATGTTCTGCCTTCTAGTCGATAGTTTCCTTCAATAGAAAACTCTTTCCTTCATAATATCTTCTTGCTTGTTCTTCAAACAACGATCCTGTTTTATAGCACTTGCCAGTTTCTGTAGCATCTATAATGACATCATCAGTAACATGACTGATATCAGGATCTGTACACTGCATCAGTATCTGATCAACCATCAGTATTGGACCGTCATCAGGATTTGCTCTCTGTTCCTGACATGTAGTCTCCGATACACTGTTCATTCCTGACTAAACTATACAGATAACTGTCTTACACATAAAACCTATATACAGTGCTAAATCCTTTATAAGATCAGGATTACAAGAAGTATAATGTGTAAATTCTATTCTTAACATCACAACTTATGAATTATTCCTAACAATCTCCCCCTATTTATGCTTTATAATCTGAAGCATAAATCTAAGTTGTGGATGTCAAAACATATAACAATACAACCAGAATAGAATTTATGAATGTAGAATTATGAAGTTTAAGTACCTCCTTCTCAGATGTAGACGATTATCTAGTACTTAGAAGAAAGAATTTTAACTATTAATGCTGCTCTTCCTTTACCTCTTCCTAGCTGAGATTCACCACTGTCACTCCTGGTTCTTCTTTTTACTACCCTTTGTCTGATCTTTATCTCCCCCAGCTTTATCTCCTTCAGTCTGGTGGTGTTGTTGTTGTCTTTGAATTGTCTTTATCTCCCCCTTTTTGACATCAGCAACATTAATTCCAAGAGATTCAGAAACAGAACAAATGAGATTCATAAGAACTGCTTGATTTTCCATAATTGTGACTTGGTTATCTTCAAGTGATTGAAGTCTTGTTTGAATAGCAATTTGAGAATTCTGAATATCTTTCAAAACATCAGAATGAACTTCAATATTGGAAGTGCTTCTAGTATCTTCAGTATCAGAATCAGAAAGAACTGTATCTTCAAGTCTTGTAGAAGAAGTTGCTTGAGTTGTATGATATTCAAGTAATAAAACCTGATTAGAAGTATCAACATCTTCCTCTTTCTGTTCTGGAACTGAAACATGATCATCATCTCCTTCACCAGTATTCTGTGTACTAACATCTTCAAATCCTGACTCCTCCTTAGAGTGATCAGAGACTGTTGATGTCTCAATTCTAGCTGATATTGGAAGTACATACAAAGGAACACTAGGATCATTAGGATCTTCATCTGGTACATATGTATCAAGAGATTGCTTTATCCTGGCACCTCTTCTGTTAATGATTCCTGCAAGCCTCTCCTTTTGCTTCTGAGCTTTAACTTCTGGCTTTGCATTGTGATGTGCTAGGTCATTCTTCTGATACATTTTGATGAATGAATAAGTACCAGCATCCATATCCAAATTTTCAGACCAAGATTCAGGAAAAACCTGATCCCAGAAATCAAATGATGGTTTCCTAATTTTCTCTCCCTCACTATGGAGTTGATCATCCATACCCTCATTCTCACTTTGACTTTCTAAAGTCAACACTCTTTCTACCTCACCTTTTGCCTGGTCAGGAGCCAGCCGCTCAAATTGTGGATCTAAGTCCATCTTTTCAACTGTATCACTCAAATTTAGATAAGTGCTCTCATGACCTACAGAAAAATAGAGTTTAGAAGGAGTTTTTATACCTGAACTCACATGGAGAGAGGGTTCCTCATATGGCATGTGGCTTGAGGTTTTCTCCAAGGAGTGAGCTGCTATAGTCTCTGAACCCATACAATCATCTTCTTTCCTTTCAGAAACTACAGGCTCCAGTATACCACTTTCAGGTTCTTTACTAGACTCTGATGTCTTCAGTAATACTTCATTAGACACCATAGTTAGTACATCACCGTCTTTAAGTGTTGTTTGCTGAGACACACCCTCAAGGTGGATAGACTCTGACTGAACAAAATTTGTTTGATCTTCAGAAAAATCAACCAAAGTCATTCCTCCCATATCACAGGGTATCTCACTTGCATTCTCAGTCATCACAGAAGACCTTTCAACATCAGCTATCACAGCTCCTGAGTCATCCTTCCTCTGACTAGATGGTTCTTGTGTTACAGTGACTGTGATCTGATCTTTCCTACTATTCACCACTGGTGCAATAGTACCTTCTGTTGACTGCTTTCCTCTATCTACTTCCTCCAGTTGTTCACCTTGAGCTGAAGCATCTTCAATAATTACATCCTTGTCAAATAAATATGCATGAAGTGATTGAAGTGCAACATGCTTCGAGAGTCCAAATTTCTTGACTAATTGTCTTCTGACAGATACATAGAAATACATCTTCATTAAGTCAAGCCTTTGATGTAGAAGTCCATATTCATCTGGAAATAAAAGTTTTGGTACTCTTTCAACCAGAAAATCTAGAACAGGCCTTGACAACTTCACTTTGAGAGAAATTAGTCCCATAGCCAGTCTGTATGATAATGTAGTTTCCCATGAAGAATCAATATCCAGATCTCTCTTGTCAAATACTGACATAGATGTAGCTTGATTTGTAGAAACCTGCATGATATTAGTTGGACTAGACTCTGTGTGTGTAGGTGACAATTGAATCTTTCTCCTTGTTCTCCTGGTATAGTGAGCAAAAGATTTATCCTGAGAAGACTCAAGAGGTGTAGACACAGAAGTGATCTTGGGATGAGATCTTTGTTCAATAGACACAGTCTTTTGAGAGACAGTATCCAGTAACTGTTTTCCCTTTTTAAGAACTACAGCCTTTTGGGAGACTGCAGCCTGGCTGTGACTAGGTTTTTCATCTCTTTGTGCTAACAAAGAAAGTTGAATTGCAGCCTTCAATTCTGCTCTCTCAGCAAGAGTTAAATCATCATCATCTTCACTAGAATTACTACTACTACTTGACACAACAAATCTTCTCTTCCTTACAACTGATGTCTTTTGAGAAACACCAGAGGTTGGTTTCTTTGAAACAATAGGCTGTGGATCAAAATTTGGTTCTTGAATTGTTTCAGAGACTATAATGTTTTGGGCTACTTGGGTAGACACAGGTGGGTTCTCCTCCAATTGAGATTCCTGAGCCATTTCACCACAAAAGAAAGAAGAATTGTAGAGAGTAGGAAGATGAGTTTTAAGAATTACCTGAACATGATATGGATAATGAATTGCAGGTATTTCATCTAGATTCTTTTCATTGTCCTTCTTTGTAATGTCAGAGAAAAATCTCTTTTGCTGTTCATAAGAAGAAACACAATGTTCTCTACCAAATCTAGTTTCAACATCAGGAACGAAATGGTTAACAAACAATTGCATAAATCTATGATAATAAACCATTTTCCTGTTTTGATCTCTTAACCCAAGTTTAATACTCATCTGACTTAAGATAATATGACCAATGTTGATTACTCTGTCATAAAGCAAACTATAAGCAATATGTGATGTAACAGAAGTAATTTGCTGAAAAGAACTACATTTGCCAGTAAAACATTTAGCAATTTGATCAAAGTAAAAAGACCATTCCTTTCTAAGAAAAGACCTATTCAACTGGCTCATGTTATCTAGAGGTCCACTATAACCTAATTCAGACAACATAGTTCTTATATTATCATCATATGGTACATTCTCATAACTATCAGTAACAGGTAAGCAAAGTACTGAATTAACAACAGATTCAGTAATGTCAAATGAATCTTGTCCTAAATGTAGAACAATCTTACCTGATTGACTCTGAGTAGAATCAATTACCTCAGCATTCTTCCAAGCTTGTGAAACAGCTACTTGATTAATCTGTGGAGATGCTGTCAATGCATAACTTAATGGTCCATACACCAGAAAGTCCATGATTGGATGAAAATCAGATGATACTCCTTCCTTGTTGGTGATAGCTGCAACATGATTGTTTGTCATAAAATCAAAGTCACCAAACTTGAAGGCTACTGATTTAGGTAATCTTCTCTGAGCTGCCATTTTTGATCTGAAAAGAAACTTGAAAAATTCTTGAAATGGATTAGTGATTTTGAAAACTCAAGAATGATTTTTGCTTTAGAGAATGTAAGATTAGAGAAAGCAATTACACGATTAGAGTTTCAAAACAAATATATTTCACAAATCTTTCAGACCACTATCCCACGTTGACACGTAGATTGACAGGTGTCAGTCCCTGAAAAATGCAGTTACCCACGATTTTTGGAAAATAAAATCCAAAATTGATTTTCATGAAATAAATCAGGGTATCAATAAGCAATACTGATCAGCTTCCTTTTCCTGATGACCTCTCATCAGAATAATCACAAAATGCAATGTGATTAAAAATATAATTTTCAAATCCTGATGGTCACACATGAAATCCTGATCAATATTATCAGCGACTTAATATGGAGTTTCCACGTGGCATTTTTCTTTTATCTGAAAAGAAAATAAACAATTAATCTGAACAGAAAATCAATTGGTTAGATATTTTCAATATTTCTTGAAACAAGAAATACAGTCTCATGCAATAATTAGCATTTGACTTCATTAAAACTTCCAAGTGACTGCTCAGCTTCTCACGTCTTTCTTTAAAAGAACCAAACGCCTTATGCCATTCTCCATAACCTTTCAATTTCTTTTCTTCTCAACAATGCTTCTCAAACCAAACATCCCTTCAAACCCATTTTCCAGATTTTTCTTGATCGATGAACATCCTGTTCTTGATCATCTCTTTAAACAAATGAATCTTCTCATCGAACTAATCATGAATGGATTGGTTTTCGACAATATCCAGAAGTTTCTCCTAGAACATACGTTTGTTGGATACAATCTTCCCCCAACCTCCTCAAAACTTGAGGATGAAGAATTTGGCCGAGAGTCTGAGGTTGATCTTGATGGAGATGCTATTCATTTAAGTTAGCTGCTCTCATTCAAGTCGCCCAGACAAGGAATCCAAGAGCAAACGAGGCTTTCATCCCCTGATGGATTTCTTGAGATGCTCCTTGTCCTGTTCCTCAGAGTTCATATCAATAGACAAGTATAGAATAGAAATTTAGACAAAAGATGTTGTATTTCATTTCCATGTAATGATTTCTATTAATGAAAATACAGTTTCTTGTTATCTGCTTGTCTTTTGATTTTTGAATGATGTATAAATTATCAGTATGCAAACATCAAAACTTGCTAGTGTTGTGGAATAAAAACTAGGTTATTAGATTGCGGCTAGGGTTTGATGTATTTAATGCTAGGGTTCGTGAGCTTCGTGCTTTTATGGCTGCTTCTGCGTTCGAGACTAACGGTCCTCACAGAATGCCTACGTATCTCTGTATTAGAGAATCAAGCCAAGAAAACGTAGTTCTGAGAATGAGGGGTCAGACCCTTTATATAGGCTGAGAAGCCCTAAAATCGTAGTAGGGTTAGGTGACTTGGTGGACAAGTCACCGCCTTGAGGAAGGTTCTAGACTCCTTCCTTGTAGGAGTCAATTTCCATTTTGGAATATGTACCTTGGAGGCTAAGTCAAGCAGGAGTAATATCCTTTTTTGACTCTTATTTGCTGAGCTGTTTTTCTACCCTTAATATTAGTACGAAATTAATATTATAGGTAGGGGTTGGGCCCACCCGGTAGGCCCCACGTTTGGACCATTTCGGGTCTAATTAATGCCACATTAAATGTGTCTTTTAGGGCTTACTTTTAACCCATATCATTTGCCCCCCAACTTCTAGGAAAACTGATCAGGTTTTCCTTGAAGTTATAACGGCCTTATTCGAGACTCGGGTCAGGGTTTATTACTCTTGAGAGAGCATTTTCAACAATATCATCTTGATGTAAAGCGTGGAGCGACCGACGCATTTACGACGATGTTGAACGACACTAAACGGTGTTAAACGGCACTTAACAGCGCTATTCAGCCTTAAACAATGTGTAAACAGTGTTAAACAATGTTAAATGGCACAGAAACGGCACTAAAGGCACTAATCAGCGCTAAACGGTGCTAATAGACACTAAATAGTGCTTAAACGGCACTAATCTGTGCTAAGTTTCCATTTTTCTTAACTTATTAAGTCAGAAAAACAAAAACAAGAAAAAACGAAATTTTGCAAACCCGAATCGATCATCGATATCGGTCGGCCGGGTAAAACCCGTACCGGTGACCACTCCCGGTCTGCTGAAGGGCTCCCCGGAGGCTGGTCTTCCGGGCTTCCGGTCGGCCGAAAATTTCCCGCACCGGTGACCACTCCCGGTCGGCCGAAGGGCTTCCCGGAGGCCGGTCGGCCGGGCTTCCGGTCGGCTGGAATTTTTTCCATTTTTTTTTTTAAAAAAAATGGAACTGGCTTCGTCACTATCAGTGATTTTATTTTCGCATACCGATATCGATCATCGATACGGAATCATATTGGCCATTCATGGCTCCAGTTACTTAGTTTCGCATACCGATATCGATCATCGATATGGAATCATATTGGCCATTCATGGCTCTATTTGTGATTCTTGATTCACATCAATAATCCAGTGATTAGTCTTAATCTTCTCATTAAACTTTTCTTAAGTATACTTAGCTTTCCTAGCTCATCTGACTGTTCTGGTAAAATTCTTTCGCCGGCTATTCACTTAAATTCTCCGTTTCTTTCCCAACATATCATGAGTTTTAACGACTTTTTCTGTTCTTAACAGATAGCTTTTGTTCCCTCTCCGGGTTTTAACGATACTTGACCTGTAAACGCGAACCGAGCTGTGTTTCAACCTGAGATTACAGGTCACCTTTTCTGTTGGTCCAGGAAAGTATTGCAGAAGGGGGGTTGAATGCAATACTAATAAATTTCAAAAACTATTTCAACAACTTAAATAGAATTTGTGATTTACTAGTAGAAGAAATGCAAACACAAGTAAAATCAAATACGAGGATTTCACAAAATAAATGTTTTATTTATTTTGCAAAGTTTTGATACAACCTTAAGAACAAAATAGTTCTCAAGCTACAAAGACTCAAGAGATTACAGTTGTTGAGCTATTTATTTTACACGTAGAGTATTCTATTTATAGAGTGATAATCTACTGTACTACCACTATCAGCATGGGTTACTGAGTTGCTGTTATATTCCTTTTGCAGCTCATTCCAGAATTCATTCCCATGTGATCAACACAAAGTAACTTAAATATACTTTCCACATTTGAGCCACCCAGATCTAGCCGTATTCAATTTTGTCTGTTCTAGACTTTACAGGTTGTTCCATGTGATCTCTTGAGCTTCTGTTATAGACTTTCCAAGCTTGCTGTAAAGGTTGAATATTACAGCATGCCTGCTTCTTTTGAACATGTAGTCTGTCGTCTAATTTTGACTTAGAAAAATTCCTAAATCAAACTGATTCTATATGACAGTATGTTTGCCACAAAGTTTGCTGTCAATGGATTACGCTTTGGTTGACAGTATGAATTTCCCGCAGATATTACTGTCAAGAATTTTGCTTTGGTTGACAGTATGAATTCCCGCAGAGATTGCTGTCAAGAATTGTGCTTTGATTGACAGCATGTTTTTCCCGCAGAGATTGCTGTCAAGAATTCCAAACTCACTGTCGCAAACTGTATATCAAAGTTGCTGTCATTAGAATCTCCGCCAATGTTGCTGTCAAGTTGAAACTTGCTGTCGACTTCGTGAAACTTGCTGTCGACCTAGGCAACATTATGTTTCCTTGTAACCTTACTGTCAGGGCTTGACAGTAACTTTTATTCCTTCTGTCGAACTTATGTATTTCTTGAGGCTTGAACATAATCGAACTTCTTTCAAGAATTACACTTATTACATGACAGTATTTATTTAAATTACAAGAATACATTTCAGGCTATGACAGTATGTTCTACTTAGTAAAAACTAAGTATACCGATAAAACTAGTTAAGTTGTCTATTCCATCACCCATAAATCCCAACAATCTCCCCCAATTTGTTTTTATGGACAATAATGACAAATTTACAAATATCATGCTGACAACTTAACTAACATAGATCAGAAAGAATAAACTCTTCATTTCTGACCAATGATTAAACTGAATTGTTTTCAAACAATATATCACAAAAGTTCACAAATAAAAAAAAAACTTTACTTATCTTGATTTGAACTTTTCACTTTGCTCCTTTTCCCTTAGAGCTCTTTTGAGATTTTCAATTAACTCTTTTTCTTCAGGGGACTGTGCATCATCTTCATTTTCCACAATGTATTTTCTGATCATTGAGGAAGCAGTGTTCAATGTATCTCTGAGTTCCATCCAGTAAACATTTTGCTTTACAATTGATCTGAATTTTAGCACATCTCCCTCCATCTTGAATCTCCTGCCAGGAAACTGATTTAGAGTTTCCCTTCTTTGTTTGTCCAGGCTGGGATCCTCTCCTCTCCTCTGATCAAGAATCATATCAAGCTCCCAAGAACACAGTGTTTCAAGACTTTTAGTTGATCCAACCACTTGCCAGTATAATTCTTTTAACACACTGGTCTTCAATTTAGAGAAACTATCTACATAAATTTCTTCTTTGCCATACTTGATTCTCAAAGGATTGTCCAGTACACATGGCTGATAGTTGGATTCTTCACTGTTGATCTTATTGATTTTGCTGTAATTTTTCTTCATTTCAGCTTCAATCTCATCTTCTATCTGTTGACGAGATTTTTTCCTTGATGCTAATTCTTCTTTGAACCTTTGCTCTGCTTCATACATCTTCATTTCATGTTCTGAATAAGGTTTTCGCATTTCAATCCAGTCATAATCAGGAATAGGATTGTCTTCTTCATACTCCAAACCAAGGATTTGATAAACATCATCATCATTGTGAAGTGTCCAATCTCCAAACTTCTCAATAAATTCAACATGCCTGGCTTCATAGTACTTGAGAACTTGATCCATGATCTTCTTTGAAACATTATCATAGGTTTGCAGTAGCTCAACCATCCTTTCCAGATTGAAGAAATCAATTCTTCGTTTAACTGTTTCAGAAGTTTGAATGAGTTTCTTTGAGATCACCTTTGATTTTGATATCTGAGTGAAGTCAGGTTCCACTGTAATCAATTTTTCATTGTTTTGCCATAGAATGTATCTTGCAACTTCTTCTTTTGGTCCATCAAATTCTATGGATACAGAGGTGATTGTTTCTTTGGCATTCAGCTGCATCATTTCAAAGCTATTCATTCTTCTCCTCATGATGGGTTTCTTGAGTCCCAAACCTGTAGCTTTTCCTTCTCCTTTGTAGACAGTCTTTCCCTTTGTTGGTCTTTTTGATTTTCTCTTGATTCTTACTGTCTTGAATGATTTGACAGTAGGATCGTTGACAGTTTCTTTTATAGTGCTTCTGACAATGTCTTCTTTGACAGTATCTTCAATGACTGTTACTTCATCCTTACTGACAGCATCTTTGTTGACATCCTTGACAGCATCTTTGTTGACAGTATCTTTTTCAAGATGTATACTGTCAATTTCCATTTCTTGATTTCCTTTCAATGCTTCAAGTACTTCTTCCTCTTTCTTCTCATCAACTTTCTTGCTTGAGCTAGGATTTTCAGAAATTTCCTTTGATTCTGCTTCTTTGACTTGAGTTTGCTCTTTTGAAGAGTCTCTCAGTTCTATTCTCTTAGGTCCTCCAGCTTCACCTCCATCCTGATTGTCATCATCATCTTTTTCCAAGGTGTCATCAAAAATGCAGTTTCCACCTTGAGCATTTCTTCTTGAATTTGCTTTGGCAATGAGCTTTTTGATTTTGGCACTGTACTCCATGTTTCTCTTTGCCAAGATCTTGTGAATATCTTTAACTGCCTTAATCCTTTCCTTGGTGATGGATGCATTCAGTAATACCTTAAGTACATCCATGATGACTTTGCTTTGTAAAGATGTTTTGCCTTCAAGAGTTAAGAATCCAAGACCTTTAGCTCCTTTGGCTGTTGTCTGTTTAAAGCTTACACCATATGGCTGGAGACTTATTTCTGGAAGTTTGTTGTTGACCATTGTGCCCAGTTGCATAAAGAGACTTTCATCAAAGATGGTAGAATTTTTCTTCACTAGAATCCCAAGGATATATTGCACTCTGGCAGAGAAAGTTTCCAACAGTTGAGTTGTTATGAATATTGAATGCCCACTTTTCAGGTACACATCCACTGCCCACCTCTTTTCTGAGCTAATCTTTACTGACAGATTTACAATCTTTTCTCTCAAAGCTTCTGCCAACTTAGCAGGTTTTCCTTTAGACACTGTGATTGCTTCATTCACCAGATTTTTGAATTCCTCATCCTTGTTATTCAAGGTGCTCTCCATGTGGCTTACTGTTATTAAGTCAGCTTCTTCTTGGGAATATGTACTTCCATCAGTCCAAAAGATAGGCTCTGAAGAAAATACATATTCAGGCAACTTGTCTTTGCCTTTACCCATCCTATTTGATTCCTCTTTTTCTCTCCATAGCCTCTCCAATGTGGATTCTTTCTTCTCAGGAACTGGTTCATTGATTTTGATTGAGGATGCTCTATTTCCTTGTATTTGACTTAATACCTCCTTGGATACTAGCATTTGTTCCCCATCTACTTCAGCTTCAAAAAGCTCCTCAGTTCCAGAGGCTATTCTTACTCTCTCTTGCTCCCCCTTACTCCTTTGCTCCCCCTGTCTTTTAGCTTCCCCTTGTAACTCCTCCTTTCTTTCTGGTTGCTCAGCCTCTTTCTGATCTTTTCCTTTCTCCCCCTTAGTTAAGCTTGCAGCATGAAGTAATGAAGAAAGTGACAGTAGTGTGGCTTGAAGTTCAGCAAAACCAGTCTTCACAGTAGATGACAGGTTGTCCAGTTTGCTTTCCATTGTAGCACATCGATTCTCCAGTGCTTGGAGCCTGTCATTTGAGGATGCAGAAGGACCACCAGACCTAAGCCTTTTAGGAGGTAAGGGATAAGTCTGGGGTATGGAGGCTGTTGGGGTTCTCACACTCTCAGTGTTTTTATAGATGATCTCATCATCTCTCACAAAAATGCCCTCAAGGCCTAATGCCTTTTCTGTACTGGCTCCCTCAAATTCACTCTGGACATGCTCAAGTCCCTCTCCTTTTGCCAGCACATTTGGCTGCCTCTCATTTTTATACTCACTTCTCTTTTCTTTTATCTCTCTTTTCTTTTGCTCTCCCTCACTCACCCTAAATGCATGAGTATGAGCAGTACTAGCATGCAAGGAAGAAAAAGATGACTTAGATTTTACCTTAAAAGCCCTGGAGAGTGGCATGTCATCATCAGAGATGTCTTCAATTAATCCTTCTTGAAGTTGTGTTTGAGCAGGGATGACAGCATCTTTTGAAGGACTTTTGACAGTAACTTTTGTTGGAATGATACTGTCACTTGAATGTTTGACAGCACCTTCTGATTTGTCATTGACAGCAGCTTTGGCTGTGACAGCAACTTCCCTAGGGTAAGATGCTTTGAGGGAATCGATCAAGATGCTGGCTGTTTCAATTTCTGACAAGTTTGCATCTTGATCTAATCCAGTGTTTGATGGAGTGGTATCCATTTCACTTTGAGAAATGGGTTCTTGTGGACCACTAGATGGGAGCTCATCCATGATTTGAGATGGATGATCAAAACCTGAGGGGTTGGTACTGTCCCCCTCTCTAGGTTGATAAGAAGAAACAACAGATGTGGGAATGAAAGAAGAAGATTGAATTTTAGATTGATTAATTGGCTGTTCCACAGAAAATGATTGTGGAACATCAATAGTATGAGTGAATTCCTCACTGTGCTCTATCTCAATGTGTGTATCTTCAAATACAGGTTCCTCAAGAGTGAATTCTTGAGTTTGTGCAGACTCTTTACAAGATGCCTTGGGAGACAGGCCAATTTCAATAGATGTCCCTTGTTGAGAAGAAACACCTAGAGGTGAGTTCATTTCCCTATCATCCTCTACAGTCTTTTGGGAAACTGTAGGGTGGCTGACAGTAACCTTGGCCCTTCTAGCTCTCTTCTTCTTAGGCTCAGAAGGGGCTACTGTGGGTTCTTTTTCACTACCAACCTTATTTGCTGCACTAGGTGCAGTGACTCCCTCTTGACTCTCAACTTGTTCACCAGTTGCACTCTCTAGGGTTCTTTTCTTTGATTCCTGTTTGGCCATTTTAAGGGCTTTAGGTAGTCTAGAGTCCCTAGGTGGAATGTATGGTGTGGAATGTGGGTTAACTGAATTTGGGTCTAATTCAGCTTCATTCTCTATTGTGAAAACAGTGTAACCTGTTGGAAATGGAAAATCAAGGTTGGGCACTTGATTTACCATGTGTTGTGTGAAGCATAGTGGAATATGTACATTCAAATTCTGTGTGTTAAGAGATGTGTGTGTGTTTTTCTTTAAAACAGGACATTCTTCAAAATCAGAATTGTCCTCAATATTTCCACAAATACTATTAATACACATAGTTAAAAAGCGAGGATAGATGGATACCTTCTTGCCTATTGCGCCTTTCAACTGTGTCATTATCAGTTTTCCAATGTTCACCTTGTATCCATGAACTAATGAATGAGTGAGCTTCTTGATATATGATGGTATGCCATTCCATCCTGTAGTCTTGGTAGAGAATACCTTCACCATTACATCAAAAATCATACTCCACTCTTTTCTTAGAAATTTCCTGTCCATTTCTCCTGTTTGATACCACTTATCAGAAGTTTCTTCAAGTTTAGAACCAGAGTACCCAATCTTCAGAAAGAACTTCTTCAGGATATCATCAGTTGCTAGTTCCATAAAGCTTTCTTCACTGGTCAACACAATGCCCAAAGCCTCATTGATGTTCTTTACTGTAAGAGAATAACTTGCATCATCTATATTGAACTTAATTGATTCATTCTCTCCAGTTCCTTGAGCACTTGCTGATTTCCAGAACTTTTCAATTCTAACAGTATCAATTTTTGGGGAAGAGGTTATTGCATGACCTAGGTAGGATTTATTCAAGAACGAAATAAGTCCTTTGAAGTTTTCACCAGCATCACTAGGAGAAAATATACCAGCAAAATTGGTTTGAGCAATGCTTTGTTTAGGTGCCATTGTTGAATGCTTTGAAAAATGAGAGAGAAAAATGCGGTTTTTGGATGCAGAAGGTTGAGAGGTTTTTGCAAATGAAAGTGATAGTAGATTAAACGGTAGATTCAGTTTCTAATATGAATCGATTTAACCTCTCTTAATTGAACGTGTGATAATGATATTACCCATTAACTCCACTTGCTATATTACGTGGCAGTTGCTATTAGATCGTGGATTGGTGAAAAGAAATATACGTATGTATATATATATATAAAAAATTAATATATATATATCTTTCCACTATCTTTGACAGCAACTTCTCGTGACAGCAACTTTCATTGACAGTAACCTGTGCGCTTTTCTTTCTCTACCAATTCTGACAGCAATTTCTTGTGACAGCAGCTTTCATTGACAGCAACTTGTGCGCTAACAATATTTCTGTCAATCAGCTTCATGAGTGACAGTAAGTTTTATCTAACAGTAAACTTATCATAAGATTATGCTGTCAGTCACTGTTCACACATAACTTAAATTAAGGACACATGATTTCTTAAAATCATTTTAAGACAGACATGTAAAACTATTTTAGCATAGTCATAGCAAGCATGATATCTAAAAATCCTTTTAGCATAGTCATAGCAAACATGATATCTAAAAATCCTTTTAGCATAGTCATAGCAAACATGATATCTAAAAATCCTTTTAGCATAGTTATAGCAAACATGTTGTCTGAACAAGTATCACAATGTACCTTAACTTCTCATGACAGTACCTTCTTGTAACAGTACCTTTAAAAGTTTCTGTCATGAGCTTCAACTTTATAATTGATAAACCAGTTAGATGATCATACCTGATTTAGCATTCCCAATTCACTCACCAACCTGGTAAATGTTGCTTCATCCAGTGGCTTGGTGAAAATATCTGCAAGTTGCTTATCTGTTGGAACATAAACCAATTTTACATCTCCTTTTTCAACATGCTCCCTGATGAAATGATGCCTGATATCAATGTGCTTTGTTCTGGAGTGTTGAACTGGATTGTCTGATATGGCTATGGCACTAGTGTTGTCACAGTAGATAGGAATATTTGACAACTTTAGTCCATAATCCAATAATTGATTCTTCATCCAAAGTATTTGTGCACAGCAACTTCCAGCTGCAATATATTCAGCTTCTGCAGTTGATGTAGAAACTGAGTGTTGCTTCTTACTGAACCATGACACCAATCTCCCCCCAAGAAATTGACAGCTTCCTGTAGTACTTTTTCTGTCAATTTTGCAGCCAGCATAGTCTGAATCAGAATATCCAATTAAATCAAATCCAGTTTCCTTAGGATACCAAAGACCTAGATTTGGGGTGCCTTTGAGATATCTAAAGATTCTTTTAATTGCAACTAAGTGTGATTCTTTTGGATCAGCTTGAAACCTTGCACAGAGACATGTAGCAAACATTATATCAGGTCTGCTTGCTGTTAAGTACAGCAATGATCCTATCATGCCTCTGTAGGTACTAGAATCCACTTTCTTGCCTTTAGGATCTAACTCTAATTTGGTGGCTGTTGAGATAGGTGTCTTGGCAGGTGATGAATCTTCTAAGTTAAACTTCTTG
Organism: Kitagawia praeruptora; assembly: GCA_037693485.1. Taxonomy (NCBI): domain Eukaryota; kingdom Viridiplantae; phylum Streptophyta; class Magnoliopsida; order Apiales; family Apiaceae; genus Kitagawia; species Kitagawia praeruptora. The sequence goes on from CM075353.1 coordinate 147,213,019, forward strand.
AGAAGCTCTTTGACATACTTAGATTGACAGATGAAGATTCCTTCCTTCTTCTGATAGATTTGAAGACCAAGAAAGAATGCTAATTCTCCCATCATGCTCATTTCATACTTGTTTCTCATTAGAGATGAGAACTTTTCACACAATTTTTCATTTGTTGAGCCAAAGATTATGTCATCAACATATATCTGCACAAGAATGATGTCTTTGCCATGGTATTTATAGAATAAAGTTTTATCCACCATACCTCTTATAAATTGATTTTCCAGGAGAAAAGTGGATAAAGTGTCATACCAGGCTCTTGGTGCTTGCTTTAAGCCATATAGAGCCTTGAACAGCTTGTAGACAAAATTATGCAGTTTGTCATTTTCAAATCCAGGAGGCTGTTCAACATACACTTCTTCTTCTAATTCTCCATTTAGAAAGGCACTTTTAACATCCATTTGAAATACCTTAAATTTGCAGTGTGCAGCAAAGGCTAAGAAAATTCTTATGGCTTCAAGTCTGGCAACAGGAGCAAATGTTTCATCATAATCTATCCCTTCCTGTTGACAGTAACCTTTAGCCACTAGCCTTGCCTTATTTCTTGTCACATTTCCACTTTCATCTATCTTGTTTCTGAACACCCATTTTGTCTCAATGACTGATTTTCCTTTTGGCCTTGGAACTAGTTTCCAAACATTGTTTCTCTCAAATTGATTGAGCTCCTCCTGCATGGCCATCACCCAATCAGAATCCAACAATGCTTCTTCAACTATTTTTGGTTCCATTTGAGATAAGAAACATGAAAACATGCTTTCAGCAGAGATATTCCTTCTTGTCCTTACACCAGTAGTGGGATCTCCAATAATTAGATTACTGGTATGATCTCTGTTCCACTTTGTTGATTGAGGCAGGCTACTTGTTTGATGAGAATGTCTTTCATCAATATGAGGATTTGATTCTCCACCATTTTCATTATTCTGCTCATTTTGCTCAAATTCTCCAGTCTCACATTCTTGTTGATTGATGCCTGAAATTGTTTGTGATTGAGCTGAGGTCTGATTTAGATTATGAGAATTGACAGATTCTTTCTCATATCCCATTGATTGAATGAGACTTGGTTCTTCATCAACAAATTCTTCTTTTTCCAAGTATCCTTGATTCTCAAATCTGAAGGGTTGCATTTGACCATCCTCATGTAGCCTTGGAAACTTTGTTTCATCAAACGTGACATTGACACTTTCTTCAATTGTTTTGTGCTCCATGATATAGACTCTGTAGGCAGTCCTTTCTATCCCATATCCCATGAAAATGCCTTCATATGCTTTAGTATCAAACTTGCCTTTTCTTTCATGGTTGTCTTTCATCAAAAAGCACTTGCTTCCAAAAATATGAAAGTACTTGACAGTAGGCTTCTTTCCTGTCAAAAGATAGTAAGGAGTATTTCCATGAGCCTTGTTGATTAGTGTTCTGTTCTGTGTGTAACAAGCAGTGTTGATGGCTTCTGCCCAGAAATATGTTGGTAATTTAGCATTACTCAACATAGTCCTTGCAGCTTCAATAAGAGTTCTATTTTTCCTTTCTACTACTCCATTTTGCTGTGGAGTTCTTGCAGCAGAGAATTGTTGAACAATTCCTTGATCTTTGCAGAAGTTTCCAAGTGTAGCATTTCTGAATTCAGTTCCATTGTCACTTCTTAGAAATTGAACTTTTGCTTCAGGGGTCCTGTCAAGTACCCTTATGTGATCAATGATTTCTTGAGCAGCTTCATCCTTTGATTCTAAAAATTTCACCCAAGTGTACCTAGAATAGTCATCTATCATGACCAGTGCATATCTTTTTCTGGATAGTGATTGAACATTCACTGGTCCAAAAAGATCCATGTGAATCAACTTGAGTGCTTCAGTGTTAGTGTTGACTTGCTTTGATTTATGCATTGCTTTCCTCAATTTTCCCATTTGACAATCTTCACACAATCCTTCTTGACAGAATTCCTGTTGAGGTAGTCCTCTCACCAATTCCTTCTTCATCAGCATGTTCATTGTTTTAAAATTGAGATGAGAAAATTTCTTGTGCCAAAGCATGCTATCTTCAACACTTGCTTTGCTGTAGAAGCAAAATATTCTTTCCTCATTTGTTGAGTTTAAGTCTGCAACAAATAGGCTTCCTTTCCTTACTCCTTTCAGAGATAGGCTTCTATCCTTCTTGTGGTGAATTGAACATTCCATCATGCCAAAGTTTACTTTGAATCCTTTGTCAGTGAATTGACTGACACTGAGCAGATTATGCTTCAAACCTTCCACAAGAGAGATTTCTTCAATAACAACATTTCCAGCTTTTAAACAGCCATATCCCACAGTGTAACCTTTGCTGTTGTCTCCAAAGGTTATTGTTGGGCCAGCCTTCTCAACATATTGTGATAGCAGGGATATATCACCAGTCATGTGTTTGGAGCATCCACTGTCGATTATCCACATGACCTGTTTACCTTTCTTTCCCTGCAAGTCAGAAAGATTTTAATTTGCATTTGGTACCCAAGTCTTGTTGGGTCCTGCATACTCAGTATCATCAGAAATTTTATCAATATTTGACACAATATTATCAGAAGATAATTCCTTGACTTCTTTTATTACCCACTTAGTTTTTGTCTTTAACTTTTTCTTAGTGAGAGCAGACTTCTCACTTTCTTTAGTGGATTCAAAAGTCTTTGCAGTTTGCATATAAGAACATGATTCATTAGATGAAATTTGCAAATTAAAACATGTACTCATAGCAGTAATTTTGCATGGCATACAGTCAATGTTATTACAAACTACCAATTCTCTTTGCATAATGGGGGTTCTGTGTAAGTTCCCTTTCAACTCTGTTGCATTAGATATGCTACTAGTTGATTTCTTACAAACATGAGTTAAATGATGTGAGGAGCCACAATTATTGCAAAGTTTCCTTGGTGCCTGCTTAACATATGCATAATTATTCTTTTTATCAATGCCTAGCTTCCCATTTCTGTTTTTGGACTTGGAGACTACTGTCTTGACAGTCTGTTCAGAAGATGCTGTCAAACTATTTTTGACAGTATCTTTTGTAATTGCTGTCTTGACAGTAGGTTTGAAAGTTACTGTCTTGACTGATTTCTTGACAGTATCTTTTGAACACTTGGTTGGGCTGTTTAAGACTGTTTCTGTCATAGACATTATAACAGAATCTTTTTCTTTACTATCAATCCTCTCATCTTCATCACAGAGTTCTTGATTAATAATTAGGGAGTTTTCATTAACCTCAAACTCTGTACTTTTGAAAATTGGGTTACTCACATTTTTGAGGATGTGAGGTTTTACAGTATTATTATCATCAATTTTCTGTATAACAGTCTCTTTACCAGGTCTCCTGCTATAATCATAGCCTATGCCTATCTTCTTACCTTCAGTATGTTTCTCATGATACTCTTGAACTAATTTAGAGGAATTTCTAAATGCCTTTAGCTTAAATTCATTCTCAGAAATTTCTTTTCTTAGATAATCCTCTATCTCCTTAGCACATGTTAAATCATTTTTTAATCTTTCGTTTTCCTGAGCTAAAGAATCAATAGAACTGGTCTTAAGCAACAACACATCATTATTAGATCTGAGTACTTCATTTTCTTTAGTTAATCTAGCAATTTCTTCATTTGCAGCAGATAAACTAGTATGAATATTAAACATTTCAGTACTCATTTCCTCAATGGTTTGCTTATAGTCATTTAAAGACATATCTAGTAATACTAGAGATGGTACCTGATTTGACGAGGTTGATGCTTCTTCATCCTCTCTAGCCATCAAGGCTAAATTCACAAATTCCTCTTCTTCTTCATTATCAGATTCATCCCAGCATTTTCCTTCAGCCACATAGGCTTTTCCTTGTCCTTTCTTAAATTGACTCCCAGTTCCTCTCTCCATTCTTTGTATTTGTTTTGGTCTTTTGCATTCAGTAGCAAAGTGACCAAGTTCATTGCAATTGTAGCATCTAAACTTTGACCTATCTACCATTCCTGTTTTGTATCCTCCCTTGGTGCCAGTAGCAGATTTTGATGAGCTTCCTTGGTTATACTTTGGAAATTGACCTTGAGGCTTATATGGCTTGTTCCTCCTGAACCTTATATTTTTGAATTTTCTTGCCATAAAAGCCATGGTTGGATTATCCATTTTCTCCATTTCTTCTAGAGTGAAGAATTCTTCATCTTCAACATCTTCTAGTTGAAGGACAACCTTTTCTTCATCTTCAACCACCTCTTCAATTTTCACAGATGAAAATTGAGATTGTTGATCATTTTGAATTTGCTCATTTGCTTGAAAATATGAGGGTCCTTGAGCAACTAGAGCACCAGCCATGTTTGCCATCAATCCTTTGGATCCACTTTGTATAGCTTTCTTTTGATAATATTCAAGTTCATAAGATTTTAGAACTCCATACAATGTTTCAAGAGAAACAGAATTTAAGTCTCTCCCTTCTCTTATGGCTGTTACTCTGTGCTCAAGATGTTCTGGAAGAGTTAGCAGAAACTTGATATTGACTTCCTTCTTTTCATAAAACTTTCCATGAATTTGAAGTTCAGCTATCAGTTTGCTAAATCTTTCAAACATGTGAGTTAGATCTTCTCCATGCTTGCCCATAAACGCTTCATATTGTGACACCAATATTTGTTTTTGATTTTCTCTGACCTCTTCACTTCCTTCACATAACAGTTCTATCTTTTTCCACATATCCCTGGCAGAGTTGCATGCTATTATATTTCCACTCATAACTTTATCCAGGGTAAGTGCATCTAGTAGAATGAGTTGCAGATGATCATCCAGTGCTACCTTTTCTTTTTTCTGAGTCATTATACTCAGACGGCTTCTTAGCAACCCAATGAGCTGGAATTACTACATCATTCACTGTAGCAGCTGGAATTTCCTTTTGAGGAATGAAGGGGCCATTTTCCAGAATACCTAGGAATAGTGGGTTCTGACCTTTGATAAATAACATAATCTTCTTTTTCCATATGTTGTAGTTTTCTTTATCAAAAGCTGGAATCTTGATATTACTTGACCTTTGAATACTTGCCATTTGGATCTCAGATATGTGTATTAATCTGATAGCTCTGATACCAGTTGTTGGTCCAGGAAAGTATTGCAGAAGGGGGGTTGAATGCAATACTAATAAATTTCAAAAACTATTTCAACAACTTAAATAGAATTTGTGATTTACTAGTAGAAGAAATGCAAACACAAGTAAAATCAAATACGAGGATTTCACAAAATAAATGTTTTATTTATTTTGCAAAGTTTTGATACAACCTTAAGAACAAAATAGTTCTCAAGCTACAAAGACTCAAGAGATTACAGTTGTTGAGCTATTTATTTTACACGTAGAGTATTCTATTTATAGAGTGATAATCTACTGTACTACCACTATCAGCATGGGTTACTGAGTTGCTGTTATATTCCTTTTGCAGCTCATTCCAGAATTCATTCCCATGTGATCAACACAAAGTAACTTAAATATACTTTCCACATTTGAGCCACCCAGATCTAGCCGTATTCAATTTTGTCTGTTCTAGACTTTACAGGTTGTTCCATGTGATCTCTTGAGCTTCTGTTATAGACTTTCCAAGCTTGCTGTAAAGGTTGAATATTACAGCATGCCTGCTTCTTTTGAACATGTAGTCTGTCGTCTAATTTTGACTTAGAAAAATTCCTAAATCAAACTGATTCTATATGACAGTATGTTTGCCACAAAGTTTGCTGTCAATGGATTACGCTTTGGTTGACAGTATGAATTTCCCGCAGATATTACTGTCAAGAATTTTGCTTTGGTTGACAGTATGAATTCCCGCAGAGATTGCTGTCAAGAATTGTGCTTTGATTGACAGCATGTTTTTCCCGCAGAGATTGCTGTCAAGAATTCCAAACTCACTGTCGCAAACTGTATATCAAAGTTGCTGTCATTAGAATCTCCGCCAATGTTGCTGTCAAGTTGAAACTTGCTGTCGACTTCGTGAAACTTGCTGTCGACCTAGGCAACATTATGTTTCCTTGTAACCTTACTGTCAGGGCTTGACAGTAACTTTTATTCCTTCTGTCGAACTTATGTATTTCTTGAGGCTTGAACATAATCGAACTTCTTTCAAGAATTACACTTATTACATGACAGTATTTATTTAAATTACAAGAATACATTTCAGGCTATGACAGTATGTTCTACTTAGTAAAAACTAAGTATACCGATAAAACTAGTTAAGTTGTCTATTCCATCACCCATAAATCCCAACATTTTCCTTATAAAAGGAGGGGAGCATCCTTCATTTTTCCTCACTTCTTCATTTCTCAAATTTTCTTAAGTTCTAAAGTTTCCTGAGTTCTCTAGTTTTCAAGCTCCTCTTTTCAAGATTCAAGGTTCAAGATGGCTGACCAACAAGCTGCTGCCCCCCAACTCTCCATGGAGGAGGCCTTCAGAAAAAGGAGCATGGCGCGAACAATGAAAGGTAAGCTAAAACTCATGCCTCCTAAATATATTGAACGTCGGTTTGAGTCTACATTAGATTTGCTAAACACTATGGGGGAGTCATTCCCAAACAGCTCCAACTTAGTTGCCTTTAACAGCCCTTCCAAATTAAGAAAGAAGGATGTTGAGAAGATTAGGAACACTTATGGCTTGCCAAGCGCCATCAAAGTATGCCTTCCAAATCCAGGAGACAGAACATGCAACTGGCATCCCGAAAGGATTTGCGTCATGAAAGGAGCACTGGAGGCGGGATTTAGGTTCCCCGTCCATCCATTTATCATCAGGTTTTTAGCAGAACTTCAAGTCCATCCGTGTCAACTATATCCTAATTCTTGGAGGTTTTTAATCATCTTCTTGTTAAGATGCCACGAGTTGGAAATTCCTTGGAGTACAACCATGTTCCGAAGCATATTCGCGATCAAGAATTCCCCTGAGACTAAGCCGGGGTGGGTTGGCTTTCAGCTTAGACACAAGCTTCCACATATAGTAAATTCTTTCTCCTTCCCTGACTCCCACCATTTCTGGGAGAGGGAGTTTATTGTTCTGGAGTGGGAAGGTGGCGACTGGGGCCACTTCTTCGTTAAGAGATTCGGAGTTGTAGAGGATAGTTCACACTTCGTGTGTGATCTTGACCTCAAAGAGTTGGCAGATCGAGATCGGCTACTTGCCGATAATGGCTGCACCCACTATAAAACCATCTTGACAGAAAAGAAGCTCGTTGAAGCTGGATTAAGCTTCCTTTCTTTAGAGGGTAACTTTTCTTTCATTCTACCATTATGAACTATGTTAGTTCTTATTCCAATGTTTTTCCTTCATCTTTCAGCTGCTGAGGAGATAGACAGCCGACCCGAGAATCAACCTCAAGTTACTAGAAGGATGATAAAGAAAGCGACAGAGCAACTGAATCCTCCTGACCGAAGGTTGCCTTCATTCCTAGAGGGATGTTCCCAAGGGGGGAAAAGGTCCCGTAATGCTGGTGAGAGTGTGAGAGTCCCTTTTGCCCCAGATTGGGGTATATGCGAGCAAGACTCCATCTTAGGGAGTACCAATTTAGCTGTGTCCTGGTCCCGGCTATCCATCACCGCCCCTGATATCCTCACGGCCATGGCAGGAGAAAAGATTGAAGAAGCTGAGCAGCTTGGCGCTCAAGGTCTTTACCAGGTATCCAATCTTACGTTCGAACCCCTTATTTGCACCCTCTTTTCTATTTTTTTTTTTTTTTGAAGATGTCTTACTAATTTTTGTATTACAGGCCAATGTTTATCTTCAGTCTGCTGTTCGTCAAGGCCGAGCCTACAGGGACAATAACGAGGAACTGAAAAGCGAGCAAGCAAAGTTCAAGGAACAACTCCAAGATTTAAACTCCAGAGTGGTCCGTTCTGAAGCCAACTGCTTATCTTACCAAAAGCAACTTCGCTCTCTTGGCAGGAAAAAACTTTCTGATGCACATAAGATAATTGACTCCTATCACAAGTCGGAGGACTTTGTGAATTTTATGGACAAGCATGATGACGAGCTGCGACCTTTTAACATGGAAGTTGGGTGGAACAAAGCTATCGGTGCTGTGAGCAACAGATACCCTTCAGTGGTGAATCCTGCAGACTTCCCCTGCCCTAACTGGGCTGCTGCCAGCGGAATTCAAGATGTGGAGCATGCATCAGGCTCTCGGGGTAGCCGCCGTCCTTCTGGTACGAGGAAGGCAGCTAATATTGTTAGCTCCGGTTCGACCTCTTCCCGTTCTGCAGGGAAGAAGGCCATGTCAGAGAGAGAGGCGGCTGTAAGGCGGGCTTTTCCCGGTAAGCAGCTTCGTGCTAGAGTTGATTCATCAACCGAGAGTTCGGAAGAGGAAGGTGACGTGGCAAAGAAAGGGACGGTGTAGCCGATGGAGGCAGAGGCCGAAGAAGCCGAGGAAGATGAGGAGAGCTCCGGGGAAGAAGGCTCTGAGGAAGATGGGGAAGAAGATGATGCTGAAGAAGAAGAGGGCGAGGAGGTGGTGGAGGAATCCTCCGAGGAGTGAGTGGCCTTGCACGGCCTTGTTGGCCGCTTGCGGCTTTATGTTATTCTACTTTCAATCAAGGTCCTTCGGGACTTAACTTTATTTGGTGATGTAATTTAACTTTGACCTCAGCCCCACGAGGGTGTTTATTTATGCATTTGTTTCATTTCCACTTGTGTTATCCTTATTTTCGTTACTTGCACTCATCAGGTGCTTGGCACATAAATAAAAATTACATAATCACAAATGAAAAAACAAACTTGCATTAATAACTTGAAGCGGGTTCAACCCTTACATAAATACTCTATCTCCTACTGGGAGCAACATGCTCTGATATGGTTTCATGGAACCTTATTTCTATTTCTTCTAATAGATGGATAAAAGCCAAGTCCTTACTAGGAAGGCTTACACATAATAAATCTTGAGGTTAACTGCATGCCAAGTTCGGGGCACTTCATTCCCATCTAATGTCTCCAACTTGTATGATCCTCGTCCTAGCATCTTTCTGACTCGGTACGGTCCTTCCCAGTTGGGGGCTAATTTCCCTTTCTGGCCAACTCCAGAAGCCTCGATCTTCCTGAGAACCAAGTCACCTTGCTGAAAGAACCTCTCCTTAACCCTGTGGTTGTAAAAGAAAGACGCTTTCTTTTGATGCTCCGCATTTCTGGCGTTTGCCTCGTCCCTGACTTCATCAATAAGATCTAGAGCGAGCCTCATGCCTTCTTCATTAGTCTCAGGTTCATATGCCTCAACTCGAGGTGACGCCTGCATGATTTCCAACGGCACAACTGCCTCAGCCCCATAAGCTAACAGAAACGGGGTTGCTCCGGTAGTCACCTTACAAGTAGTGCGATAAGCCCAGAGTATAGGCAGCAACTCATCCACCCAAGTGTTCCTCGAGCGTTCGACCCTTTTCTTTAATTCATCCAAGATGATTCGGTTGGCCACCTCGGCCTGCCCATTCGCTTGCGGATGTGCCACTGAGGTAAAACGAAGTTCAATAGCATTTTCCTCACAATACTTCTTGAATTCCTCATTGTTAAACTGTGTCCCATTATCTGTCACAAGAATTCGCGGGATTCCATACCTACAAATTATGTTCTCCCAAAAGAACTGGGAAACTTGCTTGGTGGTTATCTTGGCTAAAGGCTTAGCCTCAATCCATTTAGTGAAGTAATCAATGGCGACAATCAGAAACTTCCTTTGTGCTGAAGCCATAGGGAAAGGACCAAGAATGTCCATCCCCCACATTGCAAATGGGATGGGAGAGCTGATCGAGGTTAATCTCTCAGGTGGCTGCCTAACAATAGGAGCGTGTTTTTGACATCTGTCACACTTCTTGACATAATCCTGGGCATCTGCCAACATCTCTGGCCAATAGAATCCCAGGCGGGTAATCTTATGAGCTAGGGCTCTGCCCCCCAAGTGCTGCCCACAGATCCCTTCATGAACTTCTTCCAATGCTTCTCTTGCCTCTTGGGGCCTTAGGCACTTCAAATACGGGATGACAAACGATCTCTTGTATAAGATGCCTTCAATCAAGGCATATCTCAATGCTCTCACTGATAATTTTCGTGCCTCCAAGGCATTGTTAGGGAGCCATCCGGTTTCTAGATGAGCTTTAATAGGATCTATCCAACAGCTTCCAACATCGATTGGTGCTACTAACTTAGAGTTGATGGTTGGGGCCTTCAAGACCTGGAAGTAAACACTGCCTGCATAATTCTCTATCTCAGAAGAAGCGAACTTAGAGAGGGCATCGGCCTTAACGTTCTCTTCCCTAGGAATGTGCTCCAGGTAGCACTCCTCAAACTGAGTCATAACAGCTTTCACGACTCTGAGGTATTTTGCCATAGTTTCATTCTTGGCCTCAAACTCACCATTCACTTGCGAGACTACCAGTCTTGAATCTCCACACACTTTGAGGTTCTTGACCCTCATGACTCTGGCCAATCCCAATCCAGCTATTAATGCTTCATATTCAGCTTCATTGTTGGTTGTAGGAAAGTCCAACTTCAAAGCGTATTCAACTGTGAACCCATCGGGGCTTTGCAAAACCAAACCTGCACCACTAGATTTTGTTTTTGATGCTCCATCAAAATAGAGCACCCAATACTCTTTCTGATCAGGTACAAGTTCTTCATCCTTACTCTCAACTCCAGGGGTGGTTACTATCTCCTGCCCCCCGACTTCTTGGTTGCCAATGGTACATTCAACCACGAAGTCAGCTAATGCCTGAGCCTTGATGGCTGTCCGAGGCTTATATGCAATGTCAAATTCTCCGAGTTCGATTGCCCACTTAATTAGCCTTCCACTGACCTTCGGGCTATGCAGGATACTTCTCAATTGCTGGTCCGTCAGGACTTCAATCTTGTGTGACTGAAAGTAAGGTCTTAGTTTCCTTGAAGCCGTTACCAATGCTAAAGCAAACTTCTCAATGGTGGAATAGTTCAACTCAGCTCCATGCAACACCTTACTCACGTAGTAGATAGGTTTCTGAACCTTGTTCTCTTCCCGTATGAGGACGGCACTCAATGCTTGCTCAGATACCGCCAGGTATAGGTAAAGAGTCTCTCCGATGCTAGGCTTGGCCAACAACGGGGCTTCAGCCATGTATTTCTTTAATTGTTCAAAGGCCTCTTGGCTTTCAGGTGTCCATTCAAAATTCTTTACCTTCTTTAATGTTTGAAAGAAAGGCAAACACTTATCACCAGACTTGGAGATGAACCTCCCTAAGGCTGCTACCCGGCCTATCAACTTCTGCACATCTCTTATAGAACGTGGTGGCTCCATGTCTAAAATCGCCTTGATTTTGTCAGGATTGGCCTCAATGCCTCTCTTTGAAACCATCAGCCCTAAAAACTTTCCCGATCCAACACCAAAGGCACACTTAGCGGGATTCAACATCATCTTATGGTGCCTCAGCACTTCAAATGCCTCTTCAAGGTGCTTAATATGATCAGCCTTGAGTAGGCTCTTGACTAACATGTCATCAACATACACCTCCATGGTTTTTCCAATCAAATGAGCAAATATCTTGTTCACCAAGCGCTGGTAAGTAGCTCCTGCATTCTTTAGACCAAACGCCATAACAAGATAACAGAAGACACCAAAGTCAGTTATGAAAGATACCTTAGGGATGTCATCTTTGTGCATCTTGATCTGATTATAACCGCTGAATCCATCCATGAAGCTTAACATCTCATGTCCAGCTGTGGCATCTATTAACATGTCAATCCTCGGAAGGGGGAAACAATCTTTTGGACATGCATCATTCAGGTCAGTGAAGTCTATACACATCCTCCACTTCCCATTCGCCTTTTTGACCATCACAGGGTTTGCTAACCATTCGGGAAACTGAATCTCTTCAATAAAACCAGCTTCCAAGAGCTTATCCACTTCTTGCTTAATGGCCTCTTGCCTCTCCGGAGCAAAGTTTCTCTTCTTCTGCTTTATTGTCTTCCTCTTGGGGTCAACATTCAATTTATGAGTTATAAGTTGGGGGTCAATCCCTGGCATATCAGCTGCTATCCAAGCGAACACGTCGCTATTCTTTTGTAAGAATTCTATCAACTTGCCCTTCAAGGGTTCTTTCAGAGATGCTCCAACATAAGTAACTTTTTCAGGATCATTCGGCTCTAGGGGTATGGGAATCAAATCCTCTGCTGGCTTCCCTCTATGCTCTTCATCGTCACGGACATCCATGTCTTCAATTGGAAGGACCTGCCCCCCGACTCCATCGGCCCTCAAGGCGGCTACATAGCAACTTCTTGCCATCTTCTGATCACCCTTTTGTTCTCCGACACCATTCCGTGTCGGAAACTTAACCTTCATATGATAGGAAGAGGCCACAGCCTTAAACGCATGTAATCCAGTCCTTCCAAGGATTGCGTTGTATGTTGAAGCTGCCTTAATCACCAAGAAATTCAGCATCTGAGTCGCCTCCTTAGGCTCCTGCCCAATAGTCATGGGCAACTGAATAGTCCCTTCAACGTTGGACTCCACTCCATTAAATCCGTATATAGGCATGTTTGCAGGGGTCAACTGAGAGTCGTTGTATCCCATCTTCACAAACGCATCATGAAACAAAATATCCACAGAAGCTCCATTGTCTATCAAGACTCGTTTTACTTCTGAATTTCCAATCACAGGAGTTATGACCAGTGGGTCATCATGGGGGAACTTCACCCCTTCCAAGTCTGAATCATCGAAACCAATTACCATCTCAGTTTTGGCACGCTTCGGGGCTTCTCCCACAATGTGCATTACTTCTCTTGCGTATGCCTTTCGAGAGTTTCGAGTTGTACCGGCCGCTGTAGGACCTCCCCAGATCATGTTGATAACTGGCCCTCGAGGCTGCGTGCTACGGTCACGATCATTATCCCTTCTGTCATTGTTTCTCCTGTTGTAATCCCCTCTTTGGGTTCCTTGATCTCCACCCTTTGTGAAATTGTTCAGCTTTCCTTTACGGATCAAGAATTCAATCTCGTCCTTCAACTGTCTGCAATCATCCGTGTCATGTCCTACATCTCGGTGGAACCTACAGTACTGATCCTTATTCCTCTTTGCGGGGTCTCCCCTGAGTGGCTTCGGCCATCGGAAGTCTTTATCCTTCTCAATTTCCAACAAGATTTGACTTCTAGGGGCATTCAACCTTGCATAGTCAGAGAACCTTGGTCCCAAGTTCTTTTTTGGTGGCGAATCAGAGTCTTTGCTAGTTCGGGGATACTTGTCCCTAGCATCGTACTCCTGCCCTTGTTTACGCTTTTTTGTATCATTGTTCCCCTGGCCATTGCCTAATGTGACTTCCTTCTTCGTGCTATCCTCGGCCTTGATGTATTTAGAAGCCCTTCGTTGGAGATCAGCCATATTCTCCGGGGGATGCTTTGCCAATGATCTCTTAAAGTACAGGTCGGTGGTACCATGCTCCAAGGCTACCATTGCAACTTTATTGTCCAGATCAGTGATGTTCAGAGTCTCCTTGGTGAACCTCTTAAGATAGTCTCTCAGACTTTCGTTCTTCCCTTGTACTATATACATAAGAGATGCAGAGCTATTCTCATGCGTTCTTCCGCTGATAAACTGACTAATGAAGGCAGCACTCAATTCCTTAAAGGAACCAATCGAGTTTGCAGGAAGCCGACTATACCATCTTTGAGCCATGCCTGACAAAGTTTGAGGGAAAGCCCTACACTTCAAAGCGTCGCTTGCAGGCTGCAACAGCAGTGCGTTTGAGAACGTTCTAACGTGGTTGGCAGGATCACCCATTCCATCATAGGCTTTGATTGTTGGCATCTTAAACTTCTTTGAGATACGAGCATTCATCACGTCCTCAGTAAACGGAGGTGTGGGATCATCAGGGTCCCCAAGCGGCATCAGATCCTTGGGGTTGCTTTTAGGGGTTTCCACCCTTGTAGTTCTTTCAGGTGGGACGGTAGTCCTTCTTTGCCTCCTTGGAGGCCTCTCCAGATCTATGAAGGGAATCGGTCCTGACGTGGGAGGTGGCAAAGTCTGTTTTGATCTGACTTGCTCCCTGGCCATATCTTCCTTTAACTTTAAGATCTCGGCTTCATAAGCCTTAATCCTCTCAGCAGCTGTTGAAGGGAGTCCATCATGGATAGTTCGAGTTCTCCCCATAGGCTCTTTACTTGCACGTCGCCTCCTCGGGGCTTCATCACGCTCGTAATCATCGCCAGAAGATGATTCATCCGTATAAGGACCAGAAAAATCGCGATAATCTCGATCTCGAATATACAGGGCATGCCCACTCGGTCCAGCTCCGTAATTGGTCATCCCATACATTGGATTGGTGCTTATGGGGAGATCCGTAGTGTGGATCTGAACCCCTCGTGTAAGGTTGTTGGGGTCTACAATCAGGGAAGAAATCCCCGGGTCAGTCCCTGGAATTGTGTGGACGATCGGAGGTAGCGTACTCTCAACATGGGTAGTCGTCCCTAGGGGTTGAGAAACTTGATATGGAACGATAGTCCCAGATGTTGGAGGTACTTGCTCAGATGTCGGTAGCACTTGTTCAGTACGGGGCGGAGCAGAGCTAAGAGGTAGAGCCTCGGTAGCGATTGGCTCTGTAGTGCTTGGTGGAGTTCTTCGTGTTTGAACCATGGTTGATGTCTTCGTCCCACAGACGGCGCCAAATGTTGTGGAATAAAAACTAGGTTATTAGATTGCGGCTAGGGTTTGATGTATTTAATGCTAGGGTTCGTGAGCTTCGTGCTTTTATGGCTGCTTCTGCGTTCGAGACTAACGGTCCTCACAGAATGCCTACGTATCTCTGTATTAGAGAATCAAGCCAAGAAAACGTAGTTCTGAGAATGAGGGGTCAGACCCTTTATATAGGCTGAGAAGCCCTAAAATCGTAGTAGGGTTAGGTGACTTGGTGGACAAGTCACCGCCTTGAGGAAGGTTCTAGACTCCTTCCTTGTAGGAGTCAATTTCCATGTTGGAATATGTACCTTGGAGGCTAAGTCAAGCAGGAGTAATATCCTTTTTTGACTCTTATTTGCTGAGCTGTTTTTCTACCCTTAATATTAGTACGAAATTAATATTATAGGTAGGGGTTGGGCCCACCCGGTAGGCCCCACGTTTGGACCATTTCGGGTCTAATTAATGCCACATTAAATGTGTCTTTTAGGGCTTACTTTTAACCCATATCAGCTAGCATAGACTTAACACATCACAGAATCAGATTATTACACAAAGTAAACGTCAGAATCTGAAACAATTTTCATAATCCTGATACTGACACAATACTGATGACGTCAGCATCCTGATAACAAATCTAATCCTGATGATTATTAACAAGTCTATCATACTGGAATTTATCAAGGCAATGTGTTATAGCTCAAGCATTTAACAATCAAATATAGATCCTGACAGGAATATCAAGTCTATAAGCTAAGAACAACATACCTTGCTACTTTTGCAGATGTTAAAGATCTAAAAATTTAACATTCCTAACTCACTTACTAGTCTACTGAATGTAGTCTCATCAAGTGGTTTAGTTAGAATATCTGCAAGCTGTTTGTCAGTAGGAACAAAATGAAGTTCCACAGTACCATTCTCAATATGTTCTCTAATAAAATGATACCTGACATCAATGTGCTTAGTCCTTGAATGTTGAACTGGATTTTCTGCAATTTTAATAGCACTAGTATTATCACAAAACATAGAATATTACTAAGTGTCATACCATAATCCATCAACTGATTTCTTATCCAAAGGAGCTGTGCACAACAACTGCCTGCTGCTATGTACTCAGCTTCTGCAGTTGAGGTTGAAACAGATTGTTGCTTCTTGCTTGCCCAAGAAATCAATCTATTTCCCAAAAATTGACATGTACCTGTAGTGCTTTTCCTGTCTATCTTACACCCTGCATAATCAGAGTCTGAATAGCCAATTAGAAAGAAATCAGATTCTCTAGGATACCACAAACCAAGATTTGGAGTTCCTTTGAGATATCTAAAAATTCTCTTCACAGCAATTAAATGAGATTCCTTAGGATCACTTTGGAATCTAGCACATAAACAGGTAGAAAACATTATATCTGGCCTACTTGCAGTTAGATATAACAATGAGCCTATCATGCCTCTATAACTAGTATTATCCACACTCTTCCCTTTAGGATCAGAGTCTAGTTTAGTGGCTGTTGCCATGGGTGTTTTTGCAACTGCACAGTCTTGAAAGTCAAACCTTCTTAAAAGATCTTTGATATACTTTGACTGATTAATGAAAATACCAGTCTCAGTCTGTTTGACCTGCAAGCCTAAGAAATAATTTAGTTCACCCATCACGCTCATCTGATACTTAGACTGCATAAGCTTGCTAAACTTAGCACATAACTTTTCATTAGTAGAACCAAAAATAATATCATCAACATAAACTTGAACTAAAAGCAATTCACCTTTTATCTTTCTAAAGAATAGAGTTTTGTCAATTGTACCTCTTGTGAAGCCATTTTCAAGAAGAAATTTAGACAAAGTCTCATACCATGCTCTTGGTGCCTGCTTTAGTCCATAGAGTGCCTTGTCAAGTTTGTAGACATGATTTGGAAACTTTGGATCAACAAATCCAGGTGGCTGTTCTACATACACTTCTTCATCAAGTTTTCCATTTAGAAAAGCACTCTTTACATCCATCTGGTATACCTTGAATTTTGAATGAGCTGCAAATGCAAGAAACATTCTGATTGCTTCCAATCTTGCTACAGGTGCAAAGGTCTCATCATAATCAATGCCTTCTTCCTGAGAATAACCCTTGGCCACCAGTCTTGCTTTGTTTCTTACAATCATACCAGATTCATCTAGCTTGTTTCTGAAAACCCATCTTGCACCAACAATAGATCTATCTTTAGGTCTTGGTACCAGTTTCCAAACTTTGTTTCTCTCAAACTCATTTAATTCCTCCTGCATTGCAATTACCCAATCAGGATCCTGTAAGGCTTCTTCAACCTTCTTAGGTTCATTCTTTGAGAGAAAACAACTATACAAGCATTCATTTTGAATTGATCTTCTAGTTCGAACACCACTATTTGGATCACCAATTATCAAATCTTCAGTATGATCCTTTGTCCATTTTCTAACAGGTGGTAAATTAACTCTGCTAGTCTCTCCCCCTAAGTTAGTGGTATCTCTTGTAGAAGAATTCTCTCTACCTTCAAAAACTCTCTTTTGATCAATAGAATCAATAGATTCCATATTGCTGCTAGTTACTGATCTTTCCTCAGAAGACTCTGACAGATCAGTTCCTGATGGAGTAGACTCTGAAACATCAATTCCTGATGGAATAGACTCTGAAAGACTGGTCTGCTCCTGATGATTACTGTGTTCTCTCTGATTTATTTGCTCCCCCTCAACATTAGCATTCCTTTGAGAAGCAATAGAAATTCCTTCTGGAGAACCTTCATCATCACTTGAGAGTATCTCAGAATTCTTCAGATTTTCAAATTCCAATTTGTCATGGCTTTCATCAGTTTGTAAAATTCCAAATTTCTTATCATCAAATGCAACATGAATTGATTCCATAACAATGTGAGTTCTGAGATTATAAACTTTGAAGGCCTTAGATGCTGAATATCCTAGAAAAATTGCTTCATCCGATTTGGCTTCAAATTTTCCAAGTTGTTCTGGATGAACTTTTAGGACATAGCATTTGCATCCAAAGATGTGAAAATATTTCACACTTGGTTTCTTTCCTTTGATCATCTCATAGGGAGTTTTTCCATGACTATTTACCAAGGTACAGTTATGAGTGAAACATGCAGTGTTAATAGCTTCTGCCCAAAAGTAGGTTGGAAGTTTTGCATCTGCAAGCATGGTTCTTGCTGCCTCTATGAGAGTCCTGTTCTTTCTTTCCACTACACCATTTTGCTGAGGTGTACCAGGTGCAGAAAACTGTTGAGTGATTCCATTGTCTGCACAAAACCCCTCCATTGTAGAATTCTTGAATTCTGTACCATTGTCACTCCTAAGTACTTTGACTTTGTACTCAGAGTTATTATGAATATTCTTGATGAGTTCAATGATTTGCTGAGGAGCTTCATCCTTCTTGTGTAGAAAGAACACCCATGTGAACCTTGTGAAATCATCCACCATAACTAGAGCATATCTTTTCTTACTGATAGACATAATGTTTACTGGACCAAACAGATCAAGATGTAGCATGTGAAATGGTTCAGTAATTGAATTTTCAGTCTTGCTCTTGAAAGTGGTTCTTCTTTGCTTTCCAAGCTGACATGCATCACAAAGTCCATCTTGCACAAAATTTGCCTGAGGTAGGACTCTCACCAAATTGTGTTTAACAAGTTGATTAAGCTTCTTGAAATTAAGATGTGAGAGCTTCTTGTGCCAATTCCAGCTTTCATCATTTGTTGCTTTGCTGTAGAGACATCTAACAATTCCTTTAGATGTATCACTTAAGCTGGCTTCTGTTATACAAAATTTACGCAAGCGCACGTTGTCACAAGTAATATATGATTAAATCAAGTTCGTTCCCACAGAGATCTAGAATGGTGTTCAATTCAATTAATGTACCTATGCACCGATGTATGGTTTTTATCCACTGCTAAGACAAATAACAAATTGGATTTTTATTAACTACTAAATTAAACTAAGATGAAAATTATAAAACTAAGAATTAAATTAACTAATAAGAATAGAAATCGAGTTACTTATGAGAATAAAAACATGGGACTCTAACTTCATTAAATACTTCCCTTAGATCTGACGCCTTTAATCACTATGTGCAATGGTTTTGATATCTGATCGGATAACACGAAACAAGTATACGCTACCTGTCAGCATACGCATACCAAACTAAACATACATCCACAAAAGAGATAGAAGATGAATAGACACCAATTATGCTTAGACCCTATATGTCTATAGAATTTGAAAACATAACGGTTGAAGAACAAGTTATCCATAATGATCACATAGGGCAGTATAAGTATTTTCATCTCACACCACGAATCATATTGATAAACAATTATGAACCTATGCTAGCATGGCAAGTTCTAAATCTCAAGATCCACTTTCACTTCACAAGAGATTAACAATTCAATTTAGATGTTAGCCACGCATCTAAAAGCATTAAGATTAACCATACGAGGATATCAGATATACACCACACACAGATCTTTAAAGCATCAAGATACTAAGTTCCATAAGTAACTCCGTTAGAATCCCATGACAACGATTAGCCCATAATTGAACCGTTCATCGTCATGGGATTTGATGAAAACATGGTAAATAACAAGATATGAATAAAAGAAGTAAATATATTAATAAACAAGAGTTTGAGAAAACAATTCTATAATCCAAAGTAACACAAAGGATGAAGTAGATCTAGATCCGTTGCTTGTCACGAGCGTTGAACCCTTCTCTCCTTTTCTCCCTTGCAGATCTAAGCTAGGTTACAAATAATAAAACTATGATAATGTGTATATCTCTATTACAATGGTAGGATGTGTTTAAATAGGCTCTAAAAGCCTTGCCCAGCAAGAAAATACCCAAAATAGAGTTAAAACAGAATTTCTGCAAAAGACGTTTCCTAAACTGATTCTGTTTTTAAGGAAAATTCGTGGCTGACTCTTCTTCTATTTTCCAGAGCCGTTCCAGACGTAATTGGGCCTCTGGACCACCTTAGAATGATAGAGAATCTCGTTATCTTCGCGTGGACTGCTTACGGGCTGAAAACAGACTTATAGAACTCAAGATATGGCCCAAACAGTGTAGACTGCGCAACCCTTCTTAAAAATCCGAATTTTGATCAATTAATTCCCAAAAATTAATAGAAGCATCCACCTTAATCAACATTCTCTTAAACCTGCACAACTAAGCAAAACACATCAAAACTACAAGAAACTTGAGTCCAAGACCATCAATTTAAGCCGATTTAGAATGTTCCAAGTAGATATAAAATCCACTTATCACACCCCCAAACTTAAACCGATGCTTGTCCTCAAGCATAAACAATTACAACTAACTAACTAACTAGTACCACTTCCGTAGGTGATCACGGTTGCATTTGGCATATGCAACAAGCCCTTTAAACCCCTAGGCAGCCCTAGTGGACGAGTAAGGTCTCGTGAGGGCCTATAGCGAATGTACCCACAAAATCCATTTAACCTAATGCAATGCAATGCATGAATGCAACTAAATGAAAATGCAATTAATCTAATCTACCATACCTTCAAATCCTCTCATGCCATATCAACTTAAGAATCAAAGTAAATACGCAATGTCTTGGTGTCGAAAGTGCAAGAATTCACATAGTCTACTCAATGAACATGCATAAGTTCTCACAAGCCCATGTCAAGTGTAAGAATAAGTTAGTAAACATGCTAAGCCTACAAGAGTACATCTTTGAGACAACACTCGGGATCTCATACGCAAGAACAAGCAACACTCACAATCCACTCACACAGAATATTCACTCAAGAACAAGGGTAAGTGTATCACTCAATTCCAACAAAATCATAAACATGCTTGACATTTGGTATCAATCTAACTCTTAACACAACATACATCAATGACGATAATCAAAAGGTCCTTATTTGGGTTGTAACGGGGCTAAGGACAAGGTATGTCAAATAAGCCAAAACAGGTGAAGTGTCAAAAGCTAGTAAGTACCATAATAAATCACACACAACACCATAAATAAATCACACACAACACCATATTCCCCCCACATAATTTTTACTAAAACAAACACTCGACTAGTCGACTGAAATAGGATCACAACAAACACAAACATGCTCTCATAATATTTTTTTTTTTTTCTTTTTTTCCGAGAGCTAGATAGAACACAAACAATAATATAAACAATAACAATGATCCCATAATTTATTACATATGTCGACTATCAAGTAAACAACCAAATCCAATTTTCAATATTTCCCCCCAAAAGTATGACCAACAATAATCCCTCCTCGCACACCTTATTACTCCATTAAGCACTCTACTAGCCTTTGACAATGTGGGTTCAAATTAATGTAAGGCCAATACAAGAAAAAGGTCTAGGCAAGTAATGTGGTATGTCACCGAAAAAATAGGATTAAGCTCAACGGGTTAACTAGTTGATCATGTAAACATGGTGTGGTAATATGGGAAAATACGCGGTTATTCCTACATGCCTTTATCATTTTAATTGTCAAATAATGTCATGCGTTTCAAGAAAGACCTCAAACAACTGCTAGCAATGCGAACAATCCGTGGACACTCAAGCAAACGAATAAATTGCAAATATGCAATATGCAATAAGGCTCAAAAACTCACTTGGTGGAAAAACATACTCAATCCCAAGCAACATCTCTCTAACGCACAAACTTGTATTCAAAGCATGCAAACTAAATCATCTTGCACATATTCATGTCCTTCTAATTACTTACAACATTCAATAAGTCTACTAGCTTCAACTTACTAGTGTATGTGTGTGCACAAGAACAAAGCATATCACTTCTCAAACAAAAGCGTCAACAACACAAAATTCCTATCAAGCATGGGTGTAAATGCAAACTACTATGAACTCACATAACCACGAAAATAACAACAGAATAACAGAATGTCCTATATGAAACAAACGTAGATAACACGAACATAAATGCATAATTTAATACTACTAATATGCAAAGCATGAAATCCTACATGAACACATAATACAACAACTACTAATCCCTCAAACCCCCAAACTTAAAAGATTCAATGTCCGCATTGAATGGAAGTAAATACAAGGGATAGTAGAAAACATACCTGCATTGCCTCATCCTCGAATGAATCATGCGGGAGACATAAGAATCAATACCCAAATCACAAGAAGCTCCACCAATAATTACACCACAAATAGCCCAAATTCCCAATTTACAAGAACACAAATTCGTAATAAAAAATAAAATTAGAGAAAAAGATTTACCTAATACGAATCAAAGAGGTGAACTTGCAATTAATTCCTCTCTAGAATTGAATTTTTAAAGAAGTAGAAAAGGAATTGGATTTGTATGTATAGGTGGGTATATATATTTGGGGGAAAAAAATAATAATAAAAATAAAAAAAAATAAAAATAAGAATAAGAATAAATAAAATAAATAAAATAAAATATGAAATAGGATATGGATTGGGAATAATTTGGAATTAATATGGGGCTAGAATTAGGATTTTAGGTGGAGAGAATAATTAGAAAAGGGGTAGGAATTGATTTAGGAGATGAATTAAATTTAATATATATAAACATATAATACACGTACATTACTAACTAATATATTTTAACTAACTAGTACTACTACTATAACCTGTACAATTTGTGGTACGACTCTGGCGCATTAGGCGTGAATGGTGGCGCTTCACGCGCGAGTGGTTGCTGGAACTCCTGGCGCAGGTGCATTGGCTGGGCGCATGAGGCGCTGATCGTTCCTGCGTTACCTGGCGCACTTGTGCGGTGCTGGCGCATGATGCGCTGGCGCCTACTGTTCGGACGATTTTTTTTTTTTTTTGGAAAGAAAACAATACTACATCTCTAAAATATACAACCAAATTTTTGGGTTGCCTCCCAAAAAGCGCTTCTTTAACGTCAATAGCTTGACGTTACTTCCTCAACTCAAGGTGGTTTCAAAAGAATAACTGAACCGTTCTCAACAGACAAACCATTCATGCGAACGTTGACATCTTGGTTGCTTGCTTTCCACAAATCACTTCCATCAGATTTCCACCTGATTTTACTACCCAACGACCAAATCTTTTTCTTTTTCTTCTTCACACCTCTAAAATGCTTCTCCGACTCAACCGGCTGAACAAAAATTTCTTCTTTATCATCTGCTTTCCACCTTCGCAACACGTTACCATGCCCTTCTTCAAAAATCACTAGCTCATTATTCAAAAGGACATACCTCAAATGTGGTGGAAGTTTTCCAAGCTTTACACTCGAAAGATCACGAACCGAAGAACTGTCCATGGAATCACTAATGGGATGCTTTAGCATGCGTGTGTCCGATTTCTCGCTCAATAATTGATCAAACTTCTTTCTCTGACCCGTATCAACTATTTCCACCCTGCAACACTCTTCATCCTCTGTCGGAAATTTCATTGCCTTAAACACATTAAAGGTGACACTTTGATCTTGCACCCTCATTGTAAGCTCTCCTTTTTGCACATCAATCAAAGTCTTTCCTGTAGCCAAGAACGGTCTTCCCAAGATTATGGGAATCTTCTTGTCTTCCTCAAAATCCAAGATAACAAAATCAGCAGGGAAGATGAGCTTATCAACCTTTACCAAAACATCCTCTACTATACCCCTCGGATAAGTGATAGATCGATCAGCCAACTGCAAAGAGATGTTAGTTGGCTTTGGCTCCGGTAGACCAAGTTGCTTGAAAACAGACAAGGGCATAAGATTAATACTAGCTCCCAAATCACATAAACACTTGTTGAAAGAAAGGTTGCCAATAGTGCATGGAATAGTGAAACTTCCCGGATCTTTCAGTTTAGGAGGCAATTTCTGCTGCAGAACAGCACTACACTCCTCCGTCAATGCCACTGTTTCAAAATCTTCCAACCTTTTCTTCCTTGACAAAATATCCTTCATGAACTTAGCATATCTTGGCATCTGCTCCAATGCTTCAACAAAAGGAATGTTAATGGACAGTTTCTTGAAGACATCCATAAACTTTTGAAACTGTTTCTCTTGACTTTTCTTCAAACGTCCAGGGAATGGCGGAGGTGGATAGATCTGATTATTCTTTGAAGATTGCTCCAGAGTAAACTTTTCAACAGGTTTCTTGCTCTTCTCACCATCTAGCTGATCAGCCACTAAATCAGATTTCTCAATTACTGGCACTACAGATTTTTCATCCTGCTGATTCTGAACATCTTCATCCTCTTCAGTTGCTGATTTAGGATCACTTGTGACTTTTCCAGATCTCAAAGTAACAGCTTTCACCTGCTCATGGACCTCCCTCTTGCCTGGATTACCCATTGTATCACTTGGAAGAGTTCCTTGTTGCATATTTACCAAGGCACTTGCAATTTGTCCTATATGACTCTCCAATGTCTTGAGAGATGCTTCCTGACTCTTGAGAGTTGCTGCTTGACTCTTGCACATTAATCTCAGCTCTTCTAATTCAGATTTTTCATTCGACTGATGGATAGAACCAGTATGAAACTGTTGCTGCTGAAAACCAGGAGGTTGAAACTGTTGCCTTGGAGCATACAGTTGCTGAAAACCTGAAGAATTAAATGGCTCAACTCTGTACTGATGACCCTGAAACTGGTTATAAGACTGATGTGGATGTTGATAATTTGGAGCTGGTTGCTGTTGCCTTTGAAAATTGCTCACAAACTACACTGATTCACTGGAGATGGCGCATTGACTCGTCTCATGTGCGCCAGCACATAGTTCACATACTCTCGCAACCTGAGGCACCCCATGCTTTGTCATTAAATCTAATTTCATATTAAGTGCCTCTAGCTGGGCTGCTAGAGCTGTAACTGTGTCAACTCCCAGAATTCCTACAACCTTGCCTTGTGGTAGTCTTTGAGTTGGATTTTGATATTCATTAGCAGCCATCATCTCAATTAGATCGTAAGCTTCCTCGTAGCTCTTAGCCCATAAGGCTCCTCCTGATGCTGCGTCTACCATTGGCCTAGATTGTGCTCCCAGCCCATTGTAAAAACAATTGATTACCATCCAGTTTGGCATCCCATGATGTGGGCATCTCCTTAGCATCTCCTTATAACGTTCCCAAGCCTCACACAGAGATTCTCCAGGTTGCTGCTGAAATTGGGCTAGCTGATTCCTCAATGCTGTAGTTTTTGCCATAGGGAAGAATTTAGTAAGAAACTTCTGAGCAAGATCCTCCCATGTAGTAATGGAACCAGGTGGTAGAGAGTGTAACCAGCCCTTAGCCTTATCCTTTAGAGAGAATGGGAAAAGCCTCAACTTGATAGCATCATCCGAAACACCATTAAACTTGAAAGTATCACAGATCTCGATAAAGTCCCGAATATGCATGTTAGGATCCTCCGCAGGAGCACCCCCAAACTGAACCGAATTCTGTAGCATCTGAATTGTGCCCGGCTTGATCTCGAAAGTGTTAGCTGCAATAGCTGGCCTGATAATGCTAGACTGGATATCATTGATCTTCGGCTGAGAATACTCCTTCAAAGCCTTAACTGCTGCTGCTGCGTCACCCATCTCTACAGTAGTCTCAGTTTCCTCGTTCTTATTATCCACTACAAGATCGTCTTCCGCCAGTTTTTGTAAACGAGCTTGCAAACGTGTTTGCATACACCTAAGTACCTGCAAACACCACGAAACAAAAACAAAGTAAGAATCCGAGTCAGTGAACGCTAACGACCACTGATGACAAGCACATAAACTAAAATAAAAACACCGATGATCCCCGGCAGCGGCGCCAAAAACTTGTTATACAAAATTTACGCAAGCGCACGTTGTCACAAGTAATATATGATTAAATCAAGTTCGTTCCCACAGAGATCTAGAATGGTGTTCAATTCAATTAATGTACCTATGCACCGATGTATGGTTTTTATCCACTGCTAAGACAAATAACAAATTGGATTTTTATTAACTACTAAATTAAACTAAGATGCAAATTATAAAACTAAGAATTAAATTAACTAATAAGAATAGAAATCGAGTTACTTATGAGAATAAAAACATGGGACTCTAACTTCATTAAATACTTCCCTTAGATCTGACGCCTTTAATCACTATGTGCAATGGTTTTGATATCTGATCGGATAACACGAAACAAGTATACGCTACCTGTCAGCATACGCATACCAAACTAAACATACATCCACAAAAGAGATAGAAGATGAATAGACACCAATTATGCTTAGACCCTATATGTCTATAGAATTTGAAAACATAACGGTTGAAGAACAAGTTATCCATAATGATCACATAGGGCAGTATAAGTATTTTCATCTCACACCACGAATCATATTGATAAACAATTATGAACCTATGCTAGCATGGCAAGTTCTAAATCTCAAGATCCACTTTCACTTCACAAGAGATTAACAATTCAATTTAGATGTTAGCCACGCATCTAAAAGCATTAAGATTAACCATACGAGGATATCAGATATACACCACACACAGATCTTTAAAGCATCAAGATACTAAGTTCCATAAGTAACTCCGTTAGAATCCCATGACAACGATTAGCCCATAATTGAACCGTTCATCGTCATGGGATTTGATGAAAACATGGTAAATAACAAGATATGAATAAAAGAAGTAAATATATTAATAAACAAGAGTTTGAGAAAACAATTCTATAATCCAAAGTAACACAAAGGATGAAGTAGATCTAGATCCGTTGCTTGTCACGAGCGTTGAACCCTTCTCTCCTTTTCTCCCTTGCAGATCTAAGCTAGGTTACAAATAACAAAACTATGATAATGTGTATATCTCTATTACAATGGTAGGATGTGTTTAAATAGGCTCTAAAAGCCTTGCCCAGCAAGAAAATACCCAAAATAGAGTTAAAACAGAATTTCTGCAAAAGACGTTTCCTAAACTGATTCTGTTTTTAAGGAAAATTCGTGGCTGACTCTTCTTCTATTTTCCAGAGCCGTTCCAGACGTAATTGGGCCTCTGGACCACCTTAGAATGATAGAGAATCTCGTTATCTTCGCGTGGACTGCTTACGGGCTGAAAACAGACTTATAGAACTCAAGATATGGCCCAAACAGTGTAGACTGCGCAACCCTTCTTAAAAATCCGAATTTTGATCAATTAATTCCCAAAAATTAATAGAAGCATCCACCTTAATCAACATTCTCTTAAACCTGCACAACTAAGCAAAACACATCAAAACTACAAGAAACTTGAGTCCAAGACCATCAATTTAAGCCGATTTAGAATGTTCCAAGTAGATATAAAATCCACTTATCAGCTTCATATATGTTACCATGTCTTTGACCAGTTAGAACAATGTCTCCATTCTGCATATTCAAGACTTTGCGTCCTTCTCTGTCAAAGATTGATTTGTAACCTTTATCACCCAGTTGACTTATGCTTAAAAGAGTATGTTTCAAGCCTTCAACCAGTGCTACATTTTCTATGATGACATTCCCCAAAATAATTGAGCCATATCCCAGAGTTTCTCCTTTGTTGCCATCTCCAAAAGATATTACTGGGCCAGCTTTCCTCTCAAACTTTGTAAGCAGGGACTTCTTTCCAGTCATATGTCCAGAGCATCCACTATCCAAGATAATTGAATGCTTCTTTCCTGTGCCCTGCAAACAAACAGTAACTAGTTAGAATTTTTTAGGACCCAACTTTGATTGGATCCTTTCTTACTAGATTTAGAGACAACAGACTTTGAAGATTTTGCATTTATTTTACCTGTTGCAGAGTCAACTTTAGACTCTGATCTCACAAACTGTTTGTGACTAGGAGTTTCAGATTTCAAAGAATAATAGTCATAATACAGTTCATGATATTCTCTACACATGTAAATGGAATGAAGTAAACTACCACAATGATAACAAGCTTTTTGTGGTTGGTATTGAATTTTCTGAGTCTTGGGGAATCTGGACTCAGTTTTCCAAGAAGGTTTTTGATTGCAGTCTAGGGCCAAATGATTATGATTTCCACACTTATAGCATTTTTTTCTAGGTGCATCAGGTACATTCTTGTAATTATTCTCTTTGTTAATACCTTCTTTTCCATTCCTATTTCTCTTAATCTTGCTAGACTCTAAAAGATCATCTAATCTCTGTTTCAACTGAGACTTAGACAGAAACCCTATGTTTACATTCTTAGGTTTCTCTAACACTTTCTCATCTGAATAACTATTGTTAATCCTTTTGTGTACAACAGGGGTACCTTTTGAATCAACAAATTTAACATGATTAGGTTCAGAAACAATTTTCTTACCTTCAGATTTAGACGTGTTAGCTTCTACCTTACTATCATCATTGACAATAGCTACTTTTTCTTCTTGTCTAGCCTTATCAAAACCTAAACCATTAACCTTACCACGAATTCCACTCTCAAAGATTTCTATTGTCTTCTTACTGGAATTGTTAATGGTCTTAATCACATCTCTCTCTTCTTCTAGTTCTTTTCTGACATAGTCATAAGCCTCAAGAATTACACTATAATCATGCTTAGCTTTATCAGAACTCAACTTGTATTCTTCCATTTGAATTAATTCAGATTCAAGAAAATCATTTCTATCAACTAATTTATCATTCTTAACCTTAAGTTCATCTCTTTCACAAGTAAGAATTCTAAAATTAGTCATAAGATTCTTAAACTCAGCATGGATAGATCTAATTTCATCAGAATTTAAGCTATCAAATGAATCAAGAGAGTGAAGTGATACCTTAACAGAAGATGGAGAAATTTTCTTTGGAGATCCAGGTTTGTCTGAACTATTGGCCATCAATGCAATGTTGTCATAATCCAATTCATCTTCAGAGTCACTGGAATCAGCCCAATCCTTTTGTGTGACCATAAGTGCATTACCCTTTCCTGAATTCCTAGGCTTCTTACACTCACTAGCAAAGTGTCCAAGCTCGCTGCAGTTAAAGCACTTGATCTTGGCCTTATCAAGCTTGACAATTGTACTTTTGCTTTTGTCACTCTTCTTCTCCTCCTTCTTTTGAAAAGGTCCTTTGCTAAATCTTCTCCTGTTGAATTTTCCTTTCTTGAAAGCTTTAGCAAACATAGCAAAGAGTTCTTGCATCTTAGATTCAGAATCATTGTTGTCAGAGTCCATATCAGTAGTCTCTGACTCAGAACTTTCTTTGCTTTTCTTCTTCCTTGAATTCTTTACAGCAATCTCTTCATGCTGTTCTTCAGGAAGCTTCTTAACTTCAGATTGAGCAGTAAGTGCAATAGTCTTCATCTTTCCTTCACTCCTGCTCTTCTTCTGCTGCTTGTCAAGTTCATA
The DNA here is from genome assembly GCA_037693485.1 of Kitagawia praeruptora. Lineage (NCBI taxonomy): Eukaryota > Viridiplantae > Streptophyta > Magnoliopsida > Apiales > Apiaceae > Kitagawia > Kitagawia praeruptora. The sequence goes on from CM075353.1 coordinate 147,241,957, forward strand.
AGCTTTCAATTTTCCATATACTGCTTCTAATGAAATCTCATCCAGATCATTAGCTTCCTCAATTGCAGATATCTTCTCATTGTAGAAATCAGGCAAAGCTTTCATGAACTTTGTATTCATGTCCTCCAAGTCGTAATATTTACCATGCATGGCCATCTCATTGATGAGTTTTGTAAACCTATCAAAGGTATCAGTAAGTGACTCACCAGACTTGGATTCAAAGTACTCATACTGTTGTATAAGTAATGTCCTCATATTCTTCCTGACAGGCTTAGTTCCTTCACAGTGAACCTTAAGATTGTCCCATATATCCTTAGCAGTTTTACAAGAGAGAACATAGTTAGTGAGAACAGAATCAAGACTGTTGAATAATATGTTTCTCACTTTAGCATCTTTGAGAGCATTCTCCTTGTCCTTATCTGACCATTCAGATTTTGGCTTCTCTGCTGTATGTTCTGGAACAACCACACCATCAACAGTTGCTTGTCCAACGACCTTTGTTGGAACAAAAGGTCCATCTCTGATTCTGTCAAGATAATCAGGATCTGTTGCTTCCAGATGATGCAACATCTTTACTTCCCATAGAGTATATTCGTTTCTCTTGAGCATAGGAATTTTAGTATTCCCATCCTTGTAACCAGACATGATTGCAGATCTTTATGATTATTCGAAATCAACCTGCTCTGATACCAATTGTTAACTCGAATAACTTGTAGAAGGGGGGGTTGAATACAAGTTATATAATCGTGTTTGATTTTTGCTTGATTATATGAACAAGAATAAACGAATGAATCAAACTCTTGTTTGTATTAATAAGATCAAATACAAACTCTACCAAAGGTGTACAATACCTTTAGCAGCTGCTGACAATACAAATATCTCTCTGTTTGTTTCGAACTTTCGAATACAAACCTTATACAGAGCTACGCACTCAAACTTACAACTTCGTCGCTCTTTACAATGATATTGAGAGAGTATTTATAATGCTACCTATCAACTAATAACAGAAAGATATAATCTATACATGACAATGTTCTACCTTCTAGTCGATAGTTTCCTTCAATAGAAAACTCTTTCCTTCATAATATCTTCTTGCTTGTTCTTCAAACAACGATCTTGTTTTATAGCACTTGCCAGTTTCTGTAGCATCTATAATGACATCATCAGTAACATGACTGATATCAGGATCTGTACACTGCATCAGTATCTGATCAACCATCAGTATTGGACCGTCATCAGGATTTGCTCTCTGTTCCTGACATGTAGTCTCCGATACACTGTTCATTCCTGACTAAACTATACAGATAACTGTCTTACACATAAAACCTATATACAGTGCTAAATCCTTTATAAGATCAGGATTACAAGAAGTATAATGTGTAAATTCTATTCTTAACATCACAACTTATGAATTATTCCTAACATTTCTACAAATAGAAGGCACATACAAACAGTTTTCAAGTTTTAATATAAGCCCAGTGGGCAATGATAAATGGTAAGTCCCTACAGTCAAAGCAGCAACCTTTGCTCCGTTGCCAACTCGTAGGTCTACCTCTCCCTTAGCTAGTGTCCTACTCCTTTGAAGTTCCTGCACATTTATACAAATGTGAGAACCACATCCAGTATCCAATACCCAAGATGTAGAAGTAGACAAATTGACTTCTATAACATAAATACCTGAAGCAGAAGTCTGGCCAGCAGCCTTCTTCTTCTTCAACTCTTCCAAATAAGCATGACAGTTTCTCCTCCAGTGCCCGATTTACCACAGTGGTGACAATCACCCTTTTCGACACCACCTTTAGGTTTGGTAGCCTTCTTGGGAGCAGAATTAGGATTGGCAGCAGATTTGGACACATTCCTCTTCTTATTGCCTTTCCACTTTCTTTTCCCTTTGGCACCTCCTTTGTTCACCATCAGCATGGGAGCAGGGGATTCTTTCTGAATGTTGGTTTCAGCTGTTCTTAACATGCCCAACAATTCAGTAGGTGTCTTATTAATCTCATTCATATTGTAATTCATAACAAATTGAGAAAAATTCTTATTGAGTGATTGTAAGATCAAATCTATTTGAGCCTCCGGACCAATCGGGAAGCCCAAGGTATCTAGTTGCTCAATATACCCAATCATCTTAAGAACATGTGGTCCCACCGGGTCTCGCTCTCCCTGTTTGCAAGCATACAATGCCTTGCTCGTATCAAATCTTTCTTGACGATCTTGTCCCTCAAACATGCCTTTGAGGTGCCCGATTATTTCAGAAGCATTCATCAATTCATGTTGCTTTTGAATCTCAGGAGCCATACATGCTAGCATAAGGCATGACACATCAGTTGAGTCATCCAAATGTTTCTGATAAGCATTTTGCTCAGCACGTGTGGCCCCGGCAGGAAGAGGAACTTCAATGACATAGAGCTTTCGCTCCTGCCTGAGGACAATCCTCAAGTTCCTAAACCAATCCAGGAAGTTCGTCCCTGTCAGCTTCTCCTTTTCTATAAGTGATCGTATCGAAAAGTTGTTTGTATTGTTTTCCATTTATTATCTACAATTTGAAAAAGTGCATTAAATAATTAGTTCGGAGGTTTGTAAAATAAATTATCACTACGCCATAAATGCTCATATGCAACGCTTTTAGAAAGTGTTTCAGTGAAAGTGTTTCGTTAGGTATGAAATTTTGCCTCTAATGAAACAGAACTTGAACTGGTGTTGCATTACATATATTTAGTGTTGCATTTGATCCAAAGTGTTTCAATATAATGCAACACTAACAGCAAGCGTTGCATTAGGTATTTTTTAATTTTTAAAAATGCTGATGTGGCAACAGTGGGGTCCACGCGTGCTGACGTGGCACTTGCTGACGTGGCAAGTGTGGGGCCCACAGTTGCTGACGTGGCAAATGTGGGACCCACATTTGCTGACGTGTCATTGGCTGACGCGGCAGAAGCGTTGCATTAGCTAAAAAAAGTGTTGCATTTGCTGTTGAAAAGCGTTGCATTAGATAATTTTTAATTTTTAATAAATGCTGACGTGGCAACTGTGGGTCCCATCAGGATGACGTGGCAGTGTGGGGTCCACCAGGGTGACGTGGCAGAGGCCCACAGATGTTGACGTGGCAAATGTGGGGCCCACAGTTGCTGACGTGGCAAATGTGGGGACCACATTTGCTGACGTGGCATTGCATTATGTGGCAGAAGCATTGCATTAGGTTAGGGAGGTGTTGCATTTGCTGTTTTAAAGCGTTGCATTAGATATTTTTAAATTTTTAATAAATGCTGACGTGTCAGTTGTGGGACCCACCAGGGTGACGTGTCAATGTGGGGCCCACCAGGGTGACGTGGCAAGAGTCCCACAGGTGCTGACGTGGCAAGTATGGGGCCCACAATTGCTGACGTGGCAAGTGTGGGGCCCACAATTGCTGACATGGCTTTTGCTGACGTGGCATAAGCGTTGCAGTAGGTGAAAAAAGGTGTTGTATTTGCCTTTAAAAGCGTTGCATTAAATACTTCTCTTATCGGAATGATAAAACTATTTTTTTAAATTTTTTTTTCGACGTTCCAATCGTACGGATGTCGAGATATAACGATTTTAGTGATGTGGTAAATTTTCGAAAAATTTGCTAGATGTACTTGGTTTGGTTTTACAACGGTCAAACCGGTCAAAGTAGACGTTCCTTTTAACTAGTCTTGTCCGGAATGATGAAACTATTTTTTTAAATTTTTTTTTCGACGTTCCAATCATACTGTTGTCGAGATATAACGATTTTAGTTAAGTGGTAAATTTTTGAAAAATTTGCTAGATGTACTTGGTTTGGTTTTATAATGGTCAAACCGGTCAATGTAAACATTCTAGTTTAAAATGCTTGTTTAAAATTTCGTAGATTAAATTTTTTTATTAAGCCCATCTATCAAAATCTATATTATTATAATACATTTGAATCTTTTTTTAGTATAAAATTTGATAAATAATATGTCTTAATAATTTTTTATAAAATTGTATTTTGCAAAAAAAAAAATAGAAAAATTGTGAAGAGAGTACAACACGTAACACGTGACACACACAGGCAACACAAGTGAAAAAATTGGGCGGAAAATTTCCCCCTTAATTTTCAGAAGACTTTCCCCCTTAACAAAAGTTTACTTTCCCCAAAATAAACAGATACTCTCTCAAACAATACCGATACTCTCTCAAGAACATACTCTCTCTCAAACACATCTCTCTGATTACCGACCGGGGCTTCAAGGGGCTTCAAGGGGCTTCAAGGGGCTTCAGATCTAATTAGGTAATTGAATATACCTTTCTTCTCGATGATTAATTAGATACCCACTCACTCTATTTTCTTTAATTTGCAGCTTAATTAGGGCTTCAGCTTGAACTTGTTTAGGTAACTTATTTCATCTCTAACTTGTTTAGCTTAATTACGGTTTTTCTATGTGCATGCTCGTTTACATTTCTTTAATTAGGGTTTTTTTAATTAGGGTTTTTTCATCTTTGTTTTGATTTGAACTCGATTTCTATGTGTCATCTTTGTTTTGGGTTTTTTTTTTGATTTGTTTTTTAATCAGGGTTTTCTTTTTGATTTGTTTCTTAATTAGGGTTTTCTTTTTGATTTTTTGTATGGTTATGTGTGTGTATAAGTAAGCCTCCTCTGCTCTTCTTGAACTTCATGCCTGTTAGATTTATAATTATCTAAAAGAGAAGTCTCCTCATTTGATTAAATGCCTGTTAGATTTTTTGTATGGTTATGTGTGTGTATAAATAATATGATTTTAATGTGATATTGTGTCTCTGTTCGTGACTGTTTAGGTAGTAGTTTATGTGTGTATTTGTATGGTTTTACTAATTAGATTTTATATGTTTTAGTTTGCCATGCCTGTTATATGTGGTTTTACTAATTAATAAAATGTATGCCTGTTATGTTTTAATTTGCCATGTTTTGCTTCTATGTGGCACTTAAAAATATTCCTAAACAGAAATGTTTTGCTTCTAGTTTTGCCTCTGTTCTTATTGTTTAATGCACACTTCATTAGCTTTTAGGAAATCTTATTGTTAACAAGATAGAGTGTTTTTCTTGCCATAATTTTCTTGTTGTATCTTGTACCAGTTAAGTATGAATGTATGTGTATCTTAAGTCACACATGCCATGTCAACAAATGGACTGAGTTATGCTGATGTTGTTTGCCTGTTTTATTCAGTAAAACTCTATTATTTTATAATTTTGTAGAGGCTTAATAGATAGGGATATACAGGGAGTGATTAGGACATATAAAATCATATGCGCCAATATTTAAAATTAAGTATTAGTCAGTGAATTTTTTTAATATGGTCAAACCAAACCGTACAGGGGTAGCCATTGTTCACGTGTTGGAACTGTTAGTTGTACCGAATTAGTCGTACTAGGCCGCGAAGAGATTGAGGTCATGGATGATGAGTACTTCCTTTGGATAGGATTTCCAAGATCTAGTCCAGAGTATATAGGAGGGATAAAAGCTTTTTTGAAAAATGCATTTCCCATCTATAAAAATGGCGATGAAATGAAGTGCCCTTGCAAAAAATGTTCGGAACGTAATTGGCATTGTCAAAATGTCATATACGATCATCTTGTGGTCAATGGCCCTTCTCCGTTGCACGCCACATGGATTTGTGAGGTTTCACGAACAAAATTAGGAGATGTTGATAACTTCAAAGATTCTGAAATGGAGATGGATTTTCAAGATAATTTAGATGCGATGTTCAGTTGTGCGCGTAAGAATTTTGAAAATCACGGTTTCTGTGAAGGCGAACCAAATCTAGAGGCTCAGAAATTTACTCGGCATGTTGAAAAAGGAAAACAACCATTATATCCTGGTTGTACTACATTTTCTCGACTAAGTTTCCTGATCAGACTTTATCATTTAAAGTGTGTTCATGGAATTAGTGAGTCTGCGTTTGGGGAATTGCTGAAGTTGATCAAAGAAGCTTTTCCTGATGCCCATCTGCCTTTGTCTTTCAATGCTGCAAAGAGTGTCATTAGGGATTTAGGTCTTGAATACCAGAAAATACATGCCTGCCCAAACAGTTGCATGTTGTATTGGGCAGAAAATCAAGATAAAGATGTTTGTGACACTTGTGGTGTTTCGAGGTGGGTTGTACAAGAAAAGAAAGGCAACGCTGATGATAACGATCCACCGAAGTTGATTCACAAAGTGCCAGCAAACGTTATGAGGTACTTTCCGCTAATACCAAGGTTGCAAAGGATGTTCATGTGTAAAGAATTTTCCAAACTTATGAGATGGCACGCAGTGGGACGAACAGAAGATGGAAAACTAAGACATCCGGCTGATGCTTTGGCTTGGAAGACGATGGATGCTCTTTATCCTAATTTTTCATCGGAAAATCGAAACATTAGGTTGGGTGTAGCATCTGATGGATTTAACCCATTTCGTTCGATGAGTTCAACTCATAGTACATGGCCAATCGTGTTGGTAAACTACAACCTTCCACCTTGGTTATGCATGAAACAAGAGAATTTGATTCTTTCAACATTAATATCTGGTCCAGATTCTCCCAGGAACAGTATTGACGTGTATATGCAACCTTTAATTTCGGAGTTGAAAGCATTGTGGAATGTTGGTGTCGAAACTTATGATGCCTCGACTGCTGGAAATTTTAATTTACGTGCAATGGCATTGTGGACCATAAGCGATTTTCCAGGATACGCTATGTTGTCAGGTTGGAGCACGAAGGGGAAGCTAGCGTGTCCAGTATGCTATTACGAGACTTCTTCCACTTATTTGAAACATAGCAAAAAAGTGGTCTACATGAACCATAGAAAGTTTCTTGAACCGACACACAAGTGGAGGCTGGATAAGAGGAGATTCAATGGTGAAATTGAAATGGGGACCAGTCCAGAAATATTATCAGGAACAGAAATTGAAGAGTTATTGCGGGGGTATGAAAATCAGTTTGGGAATATGAACAAGCAGAACCATAGAAGTGATTGCCCTTTTAAAAAGAAGTCAATTTTTTTTTATCTACCATATTGGTGTCATAATCCACTTCGACATAACCTGGATGCCATGCACATAGAGAAGAACATATGCGACAAAATATTAGGCACTTTGCTTAATATAAGTGGCAAGTCGAAGGATCACTTAGAAGCTCGTTACGATTTACAGGAGCGGGGCATAAGAAAGGCCCTTCATCCTGTTGATTGTGGTGATGGAAAGCATGTTGAAATTAGGGCAGCGATATTTGACATGACAAATAAGGAGAAAGAAATCTTTTGCACCGTTTTGAAGAATGCCAAACTGCCTTATGGTTGTGCCTCGAATTTTAGTCGATATGTGCACATAAAAGAGAGAAAGGTGGTGGGGTATAAGAGCCATGATGCTCATTTCATACTCCACCATTTATTACAATTTGCCGTGAAAAATACATTAAAACCCGAGGTTGCATTGCCGATGATCAGATTTAGTGCATTCCTTAGAGGTCTATGGGGCAAGGTCATTGAATTGGATGATATCAAGAGACTGCAAAAAGAAATTGTCGAGATACTTTGCCAATTTGAAACGATTTTTGTAGAGCCTTTTTTCGATATAACGGTCCACTTACCTGTTCATTTATGCAGAGAAGTCGAATACGGTGGACCTGAACACCTCAGATGCATGTTTCCAATTGAGCGGTATCTAGGAAAGTTGAAATCTTATGTCAGAAATAGAAGTAGGCCAGAAGGTTCCATTGCAGAAGGGTACTTGGCAGAAGAGTGTCTGACATTTTGTTCAAGGTTTTTGAGTGTTGGAGGAATTGAAAATCAGTCGACTGATTTTGGAAGATGTCCAACAGATGTGGAATATCATATTGGAACAAAAAAGAATAAAGATGGCAAGATATTCAAATTGAAAGATGCAGACTGGAAGGCAACGCATCGCTGTGTTCTGTTCAATTCCGGTAATAAGGAAATAGGGAGTTTGATCGAGTAGGTTCTTAAGTCCCTTTTTCATTTTACTCAACACTTTAATATTAATGTCTGCATTTTATAGATTATTTAACCTTAATAATTATTCAGGGAGCATCGAGCTTTACAAAATGGTCTTGCAAGTCAAAGAAGGTACAAAAGGGAACGAGCACACACCGAAGAGTTTTCGAAATGGTTAAAGGATGAGGTTCTGAAAAAGGAAAATATTTCAAGAGATTTAGAGGTGTTTGCTTTGGGTCCTAATCGAGTAGCTAGGAAGTTTACGGGCTTTATAATAAATGGATATAGATTCCATACCAAATTTCGAGATGCTCGATGTACCACACAAAATAGCGGGGTATTTTTGACTGCTGAAACCACTAGCTTTGCAAGTTCGAAAGACCGAAACCCAAAAGTTGGGGCTGTCAATTACTACGGATCAATTGAAGATATTATTGAACTTGACTATTGGGGAGCTTTTAGAGTGGTCCTTTTTAAGTGCTGCTGGTACCAAGAAGAAAAAGATCCGTATGGTCTTACTCGTGTTAATTTTAATAAGTTATGCTATAGATCTGATCCTTATGTCCCGTCTTCACAAGTTCAACAAGTCTTTTATGTGGAAGATCCAATTGAAAAGAACTGTCACTATGTTATTAAGAAGTTGCCGAGGGACTGGTCTGATGCTGAAAATCAGAACGCAATGGAAGTAGACATGGGTTCAGATGATATTGGAATAGATCGTGAAATAGAAGCTGATGTTGTTGAAGGGGGGTGGATTAGGGATGATGTTCCCTTAACACAAATTCCTGTTCCCTCTCCTTAGATCAAAGAAACCGCTGGCTGTTTACTTTATGATGTATTTGGCACTTTATGATGTATTAGGCACTTTTTGATTTGGTTGTAATTCTTTACCTTTGATTAATGTATGTGGCACTACTTTTTAAAAATTCAATTTAGAGTCCGCATTTCTTTACACTATGGCATAAATCAGTGTACTTTTTAGGAATTGTGTTAAAAATTCAATTTTTATATGTGCTATCGTTTAATAATTTTCATAGTTTATGTCTTTATATTTTCAATTTTGTGTTGCACAAATACAGCCATTAATGTATTTATTTTGTACAGGATGGATGAAACTCTAAATGTCAGGCTGCATTACGCTGGAGAGTTTCGCAAGACAAGTTATGTGGGTGGAAAATCTTTGCTAGTACCCGTGGATTCTGAGAGATTTTCATATACTGTGCTTATGGAGTTCGTGAAAGATTACCTCGAGTTCACAGAAATTGGAGGAGTCTATATCAGCAAAGAAAAGAGGGGTGGCTGGGAGCTTGTGTTGGATGACAAGGATGTGACTAACTTTGTAAAAGGCTTTAATAATGAAGAAGAAGTTCATTTTTACATTGACAGCATTGTGGACAAAGACATTGAGCCCACTCGTCAAATGCAGCCAACTGTAATAATACGACCAAGGAAAAATATAATTCAAGGTATGTATGTATATGTAATTTAGATGTCATTCTCGTGTTATATATGGTTATATGTGTGTAACGAATAATGAAGTCCACCGTTTTTATTTCTGTTGTTACAGATTCTCCAAAGAAACCAGTGGTAAAGCGCAAGTACACTACCACACATCAACTTCAGCTGCAACAAAGAATGACGACAAGAAAGTCACCTCGGCTGAGTAAGGGGACAAAACCTGTGCCTGATTTGACTACTAGTAAACAAGATGTGGGTGTGAAAGAAAATGGAACGAGGAGGAAATTGAATTTAGAAATTGGACCAGATGACCATGCAGATACCGGAGAGAATGATGTTGAGGTACTTTTGACTTATCATTTTCTGTTCAAATTTCCTGTACATTAGTAATATGTAACTAGCACATTTTTTGCTTAACCTGATTACAGTTGCAACCACCACCACCATTGACGAATTATGAACTAGAGAGATTAGCACGCGTGAAAAAAAATAATGAAGCTTATGAATCACTTGGGTTGCCCAAATTAGTTACTGATATGAGAACTTCTGCAAAACAGAATATGAAGAGAAAAGGTACAGATCGTGAGGCATGCGATGAATATATTCCTGAAAATGAGGGTGAAGATGATAGTGATGATTCATCAGAGGTGCATAAAGATAATTTGTTTACAACTTACTGTCTTGTTTTTATGCACATAAAAATTATCAAGCTAATAATCCTGAACTTTTACTGAAATGTAGAGAACAAAAGTTGTTCAGTCAAGCAAACCTGGACCAAGAACTCGTTCGCGAGCCAATGCACCCCCTCAGATTGAGAAAGAACCAACAAGCGCTCCCACTGCAATCGAGAAGCAACCAAAGAAAGCTGGCACTACCAGGGGAGCTACAAGCTCGTCTCGTCCTTCAGTTTTGAAACCAACATGTAGCAAATTGTTTAAACAACCAAGCAATCCCGGAGAAGCTGGTTCAGTCGGTGCTTATTTAGCGATGCGGGAACGTCAAAAGCAGAATGTTGCAGCTCCAATAATTGAAAATGTCAATGAATTAGACCAAGAAGGGATTGAAAATGAAGAAGTTGAAGAAGGTACAATGTCATATTTCTCGCATGATTTTTATGTTTTCCATTATATATTTTTGTGAGGTTGTACATTGATTTTTTTATTCATTTTCTTTGAACCTGGTATGTAAAGTACAAGCTCCAAGAAAACCAAGAGGGCGGTCAAAAATGAGTAAGGTTCATGCAAGAGGTCCTGATGATAAAGTAGTCGTGTCTTTGAATGAAGAAGGTCAGCCAATTTCTGAAGAAAAGAAAGAGTTAAGTAATTTTCTAGGGACACTAGTGAAGGATAATGTGTCTCTCACTTACATCAATTGGCATGTTGTTCCTGTCCAATTAAAGAATGAAATGATGGAATATACACTGGTAATCTCTATCACCCTAAATCACATATTGTTCAACAGACTTACTTTATTTATGATTTTAATTAACCAATTTATTTCATGAATTCTATGTTTGATATATTGCAGGCTAGGTATGTTATTCCGGAAGAAGGACACAAGTGGGTCATGCACACACTTAATGAAGCTTGGAGGCGGCACAAGTCTCTGATGAAAAATGCGCATTATAAAAAATTTGCAACTGATGAGCAAAGGATTGAGAACAGGCCCAACACAATTCCTCTTGAAGATTTTAAAATGCTCTTGAAGTACTGGGGGGATGAATCAGTTCAGGTACTTCTTATATTACAATTTTGGAAAATTTTGTGAGTTTTTATGTTTTGGAGTGAGGTGGATATGTAGTATTGTTTTTTTTAATGGAAATTAGTCATTATTAATCTAATATCGTAGGCAATTGAATTTCACAATATACATGTAGTAGGACTTGATAGAACTGAGATTATTACTTGGGAATGTATGTTCATGTAAGGTTTCTAATTTTCCATGATTTAGTTTTGCTTTCAAGAGTAAGTAAACTTAATCCAATGCACTTATGAATTGGCTTTGCTGAATTTTAGTAGCATGTTTTTGCTTTATTTATTAAAGTTGGAATCATATTTAAATTTGCTTACTAGTTTTTATGGCTTATGGGTTTTTTTTCTTTGGCATTACATCAGTTTATCATAAATATATAGTTGCAATGTGAGAGTATGGATTTATAAATTCAGATAGCAAGTCTGGATGGCATGGGATGTTAGGGTCTAGGTGTTTTGCTTTATTGGGGTCTTATTTACATTTTAATTTACAAGAATTTTTATATATTAGTTCACATTTTAATTTATCTTGTTTAGTCAGAATCCTTTAATAAAAAAAAAATTTCTTTTGATTTTCTGTTTTGTTTTAATTTTCAGGCCCTAGCCGAGGATAATGCAGCACGTCGTAATACAATAAGCGAGACACATACTTTGGGTCCCATAACTCTTGCACAAGCTAAAGAAAAGCTAGTATGTGTTTTTTCTCAACTCCACGTTACAATAGATTGAACTTAACTCTTTATTTAATTCTGATTCTTTTTCACTTTTATCTGAATTCTTCACCCTGTAGTGGTTATAGTTAAAATCTTTATGTTTATATTTATGTTCTTGTAATTAAATTGGTCCTTGTGTAGGTAATGTGTAGAAAGCAAAGAAATTAATACTTGGATAAATTTTATGATTCCAAATTATATGAACTACTGGTAGGATATAGTCTCCCTATGATTCCAAAGTTTATGTTTTTTCTCCAATTAAAGTTTTCTAGATTTATATATATATATCCATGGATTGTATGTACGTAAGATTTGCTTATCCATTGGCAGTTAGATTTTTAAACTCTTAATATTGAATGTTAAAAATTCTGTTTAATTTTTTGATAATGTTGATACTTGACAGAGAAAGGACAAGAAACTTGCCAAGCCATCTGATGTTGAGATATATTTGGAAACCTATAAACGAGAACCAGGGAAAACTTACAAGGCAGATACAGAAAAACTGAGAACCAAATATGTAAGTAGTTTGAATTGATGCTAAAAGTTGCATTTTTCTAGTAAAATGGAGTTGCATTTAGGTTTCTTTATATTGATGTTGATTTAGGTTTCTTTATATCCATGGATTGCATTTTTCTAAACTGAGAACCAAAGTATATTGTATCATGCATAAGTAGTTTGAATTCATGTATGGTTTCAAATATTAATGTAACCACTTCTTGTAGATGAAAGTTCAGGAATTGGTAAATGCTGGAAAAATTGATGAGGCCAATGCAGTTGTCGCTGGTGGAAGAACTCATGGACGGAACTGGTTAGTGGGCAGGAGAGGTAAAAAATCTGTTCAATCTGAACAGAGTATAACTCCTGCTGCTCCTTCAGACAGTTATGTGCAGGAGTTGACCGAGAAAATTCAGCAAAATCTTGAGGCTGGTTTTATGGCCAAGGTGAACACAATTCAGCAAAATCTTGAGGCTGGTTTTATGGCCAAGGTGAACACAAAAGTGAAAGAGAATATGTCATGGATGTTGACCAAACTTGGTGAAGATAATCCAGGCCTTGTGTTCGATGTGAAAGAGTTGTGCGCCACCGCTTCAAGTAATTATGATGACAGCGGTACTCCTACAACTCAAGGCGCCACCAACGAATAGAAATATGTAATGGTTTCGTACTTTTAGATTTTAGACTTAATCGTATGTTCCTTTTGGTTTAGAATTATGTTGGTTTAGAAGTGGTTTAGCACACTTGTTCTTTTGGTATTAGTATGATGTTGGTGGCTGTTGAATGTTTGGTGGCTGTTGAATGATTGTAACTATTTTGGTGGCTGTTGGATATTTGCTGGTGGTTAAATGTATTTTGATGGGTTTCTTTATGTAAGAAACAGAACATTGTAGAAATTTTCTGTAAAAGCGTTGCATTTGACATTTCTTGTGTTGCATTTCTACTGTTTCATTAGATATTTTAGTGTTGCCTTTGGTAAATATAGTGTTGCGTTTGATGAGATACTAGTGTTTTAAAAAGAAGATAAAAGCGTTGCATTACATAGCAGTGGACCCCAGTGCTGACGTGGCACGTGGGACCCACTGATGACGTGGCAAGTGGGATCCACTGCTGACGTGTCATGTGGACCCTGTACTGACGTGGCATGTGGGCCCCACTGCTGACGTGGCATGTGGGCCCCACTGATGACGTGGCACGTAGGTCCCACATGTTTACATGGCAAGTGGGCCCCACATGCTGACGTGGCATGCCAACTGGACTTGCTGACGTGGCATGCCACCTGGACTGTTGCTGACGTGGCATACCAGCTGGACACATTGGTGACGTGGCAAGCTAGTGGGACCCACTCAGTGACGTGGAATTGTAATTTTAGCTAATGTCAAATGCAACGCCCTTTTGCTGTTGCATTTGAATGCTCTGGTGTTGCATTATATAGCAGATGCAACGCTTTCTGATGTTGCGTTAGATGCCATAAAGCGTTGCCTTAGGGGGTCTAACAGCACGGTGGCGGATGCAACGCCCCCTGGTGTTGCATTTGGTCTAACGCAACGCTTTTTTGGCCTAAAGCAACAGTAAACATGGCGTTGCATTTGAGCGTTTTTGGTGTAGTGTATGTTCAAGTTGATTTATAGCATATTCATTATATACCTCCCACTATTTTAATCAAATTAATAGCCCTTACTATCAATTCGGAAAATGGTTCCCATAAAACCTTTCTTAGTGAGCCAAGATCCATATTTCATCATATTTTAAGTCAGCTTTGGCTTTCCTCTTAAATATGATTATTTAGGTAGACCGTTATGTCAATTATATCGTATATAACTCTTGGATAGCTTAGTGAACAACATATCTAATAGATTTCACTAAACTCTATGCTTCTAAGTTCATAATCCTATTATGACGACTTATTTAAGTTGGACCCAATAATAACAATTCAAGTAAGCTTGTTTACTCAATCACATCTCACCACGATAAAAGAGAAGCCCTTGCTTTGGCAAATCCACTCCTCAATGATCTAGGATTTAATGAGTGTTATTTATTGGAAAGCATCTATTTAACTTAATATTTCATAAGGGATTTTTAGAAAAATTTAACGATCTTGATTGTTTGTTTAAATCTTAAATCGTTACAGATTTTATCTTGTTTAAACATGGCATTTGTGTCGTATCTAATACATACATTCTAAAATTTCCATACATCCATGCATCCATACATATATCTAATATATCCATGCATCATATGTAAAGTGCAGTTACGCAAAATTAAACGTGCGATGGTTATGGCCCGATCCTATGCGATCTTTTCGAGCTAATGAAAAGATCAAGGCCAATCTATGGTTGTAATAACTAATTATTACAAAATTCTTCTTTGCTTCCTAAGCCTCCATTGATTGCCTCCAAGCTCGTTTTGAAATACATTACAAAAGAACTCGAGTTGCATTCGAGATATAATAATTACAAGAATAACGACATGCAAGTCGTATTCAATTATTACAGACCATAAATAAAATTAAAACATTTATTCTACGGGTCTTTAGGCCATAACCAATGCACCATGCTCATATAACAATTATAAACATCACATTAATCATGATCATATCGATTAATATTTAACTCCTTAATTTAAATACCTATTTATTTAAAAAGGAATTAAAATTAAAAAATCAAATTTAATTAATCAAATTCGAATTAAAATTAATTAAACTCTTTTAAAAAAAAATTAATCCGAATTAAAAAATTAAATTAAAATTAATTAAAAACAAAATTCAAATTTAATAATAATATTTAAATTCATAATTTAAAATATACTATTAAAATTCGAAATTAAATTAATTAATTAAATTTTGAATTAATAATAATTTTTAAATCCATGATTTAAATATTCAATTATTAAAACTTTAATCATTAAAAACATTAGGAATCTAATGATTAAAACCAATAAGACCCACTAACATTATTCTTAAGTCAAAAGCAAAAGAAAATGTTAAAATAGAAAAAGTTAAAAAAAAATATTTTTCATGCGCACAGACTGTTCTGCACTTTCTGAATCTTTCTACTGATGATGCGCATTACCGACATGCGCAACACCGTAAAAATCTGACGACACGCATTCTGGTAATGCGCAACACCTGTACATCCAGATTTTCCCAGAAACTGCAGAATGTCTAGAAACTTGCTGATTTTGTTCTTAACAGTTTTGATCAGTTCTAATAACATTCTAATAATGTGTTTAACATATCTAACATATAGTACATCATTCAAAACATGTTATAACAATTTATAACATCATACAAACAATCATAACAATTTATAGATCACCTTTTGTATGTTAAAATGAAGCATGGCAAAATTTCATAAATTCATGTATGTTTCATTTTCAAGAACACAAGACCAAATCATCCTTTTATACATGTAGCTCTGATACCATTGTTGGAATTCGGGCATAATAACGCAACGGAAATGACGTAAATAATAATTAAAAATGAATTCCAAAGCCCGGATCCATGTATAAAATGATGATCATGGTATAAAATTTCTCAAGAACAAGATTGTACCTTGTTAAAGCTTTCCAATGGATGACAAATGGAGATCCTAGCTTGTTGATCTTGAGAGCTAAAAGTGTTGATCTTGAGAGCTAAAATGTAACTCCTCCACCGGTATCCACACTTGAATGCTTGCTTGAATCGTCGAACGATTTTGCCACGGAAATTGGTACTAGCCAAAATAAATAATCTGGATGTGTTCTTGACTTGTGCTTGATTTCTCTCTTGTATTTATGAACTGAGATTTCAGTTGTGTTCATCAAAATGACTTGCCAACCCTTGGCTTATAAAGAGAAATAAAGTAAAATGGAGCCTTAAACAATTAGGTCATTTTTATTTAAACAAATTTTATTTATTTAAATAAATTAATTAAGTCATACTTAATTAATCAAATAAGTCAAGAAAATATATCTTCAAATTTTATCTTTAACTAATCAAGTCTCACTTAATTAATTTTATAAAATTCGAATTATTATTTAATATTAATTTAAAATCATAATTTAAATTATTATTAATTTAAATTCATGAAATAAATTAATTTCCCTTTTAAACATTCTTTGTGTGTGACCCTGTAGGTTATTATTTCATTGGCAATAATTTTATTCTCTAATAAAATTATAAACAATAAGCGGCGTCTAGTAACACATTATTGCTACCCAATAAAACAATAATTAAATCAACGATTCAATCAACATTTTATGACTAATGTTCCATGTAATATAATCCCTTTAAATCATGATATTATAGATTAAACTCGAGGCATGTAATGTGCCATCCTCTTCATAATTTAATCTTCATTTCTTGATCGATGAGTAGACTATTTAATCAAATCAACATTTGAGCATGGTCATGCATTTCATAGTCTCACTCAAACAAGAGGCCGATAATATCACTCCTTTATTAGGAGATTTAAATCACATCTAGATCGTTCATATTTCTCACATGATTCATAATATATCCGATATTCACCTTTATCATTATCCGGCTAAAGATAACTTTTGACGAATTCAAAATATATTAATTCTCATGTAGAATTATAACGACTTCAGGTCTGAGGATCATTACACCATTATCACTGTAAGATTACATATGACACATTTATTATTTACCATGATGTATCTCACGGTGGGTCTGTCCAGTACCCTGTACTCGTACAGTTACTTATGCATTGCTTTTAGTATCTTCATACTTATGACCAATGAGATGTGGTCATCAGTCAATTATCATACTAGCCTCAGTGTATTACTATTGTCCTAATTAATAATAATACTCGGTTAGAGACATTTAAGAATATGATACAATCATTATATAATCTCATGTTCAAGTCACATACTTGCAACTATACAATTTGTATCAAGATTCTAAGGACATTTATTATACTTTATTTATTTCGCAGTAAATAAAGCCAATAATAAACATATATATCAAATATATAAAATCACTCAAACATAAATATAATGTATACATTGCCTCTAGGGCACCAATACTAACAGATGGAAGATTAACTTTGAGGGTTACTGGACTGATCTTTACATAGCCCTCGGGGTTTTGGAATTCCTGAGATGTTGTAGTCTTTACTGGTACGGAAATCACCAAAAAAACAAATCCGCCATTGGAAAGGCAGAAACGTTTTTCATTCTGAGGTCCCATAACACTTTCGATTTCAGTACTAAGTCTTTCGATCTGAGCCATAGGTGGTGCCATTAGTCCTACAACAAAAATATATAAAATAATATAAATAATTGTTTGAGATCAACAATGACATATATAGGGTCCTACTCCACTACAAACTAAAATTAACTACAAACTAAAAACTAAACACTAATCTAATATTTCAATCTAATCTAATGACCAAACTAGGGGTACCCCAATACAAAAAATGCTTAAAATAATTGGCTCTATCCAACAAAAAAAAAAAAAATACTGTTCACGTGATGACGTGGCAGTGGATTCACTGGTTAACGGTGCTTCGCACCTTCTTGTACGGCGCTTCGCGCCTTTATCATTCTAAAGTTGTAAGGAATGGCAATCAATGGTAAAGGCAATAGACGATTGACGGGTGTGTCGAGGGCCTTCGGCCCTCATGACTACCTAACTCATCCGTTTACTGTCTTAAATGCTTCGCATTTCCACGGCAGGGATTTTTTTTTTTTTTTGAATTTTTTTATTTTTTTTGTTAGATAGAGCCAATTATTTTAATCATCTTTCGTGAAGGTACCCTTGGCGGGAAACTTAGAATAGATGAAATATAATTAATTTAGTGTTAGTTTGTAGTTTGTATTTAAGCATTGGTTTGTATTTGAGCAAAAGCCTACGTATATATTCGGAGATGGAAAAAGCCGGCACAAGACATGAGCGGTATGCATGTGCATATATAGAGAGATAAGAAAACAATAACTTGATGAGTACGTATATGATTAGATAATAAATTTACCTCAATTGAGAACAAGTGCAATAAGATTGTCGATTATCATGATCGTCAAGCGTAAATCAAGTACAATCAAGAAACGTAGATCAAGTGCAATCGTAACTTGATTGAGTTAGGATTTGATTTTACAACAATTGATAAATTAAAGTTAATTTTTTCAATTATAATCTAGTATTAATTGAGTTTGCAAATAAAATACCTATTTACGTCAAAAAAAAAAAAATTGAGTTTGCAAACTCCGGCATGACCCATTCGGTGTATGGACTTCGATAAAAAGCAGCTTTCTTCGATAGTATTTGCGTCGAGTTTATTCGAGTATGAGTATGGTCCATTTAGATTTGAACGAGATCAGGAGAATTATTTTCTGCCCCAGGTTTAAGCCCAAACTTAGGGCATGTTTGGCTAGAATTAAATTAAGCTTTATGAACTTATTTTCGGATAAAAAATTCATATTTTGATAAAAAAAAATTAAATTTTGATGAAAAAAAATTTATACAAGTATTTATGCAAAGTGAAATGTGGGTTTGGGGGGAAATGAAATTTCAAGAAAATTTGGGTTTGTTTGATGAAATGAAGGAGGAAAAAATGGAAGAGGGAAATGAAAATAAAATCTTTTATAAAATAATTTTTTTTTACTAACTTTTCAAAATAATTTTACTATTGTGCCAAGTACAGTTCAGTTTTAGAAGTTTGGTGCATAAATTGAATCATTGAACAACAAAAACATTTGGCTAGAGGTAATTTAACAAAGGAAAAAAGCCTTATAAGTTTGATTCCTTGTGATACTATTTTCAAGATACCCGTGAACTTTGTCATATCATGCAGCGGGATAACAGTGTCCCAGCAGTGATTTTAATTTAAATATAGAGAGAAAGAGCATCGTCTTATAATAAGCATAATACATACGGACAGCTGGTCCCTGACAATCGATTGTCAGGAACTGGTTAACTAACAATCGGTTTTTAAATCGTTGGATCATTGATCTAACGGTCCCCTGGATTACAAAAAAAAAAAATTTCCTGTCCGCGGAAAATTTCCGCGGATCGGTCCGTTTTTAATCTCAACCGTTGGATCCTTGATCCAATGACTGTGGAACCGATTGTTAAATAACCGACCCCTGACAAACGATTGTCAGGGACTGGGACCCATACATACCACCAGAACGCTTCTTTTTTAACAAGGGAAGGTAGTACTCCCTCTTCCCATTCATTTCTTTACAATTTCCTTTTTGGAACGTCCCACCAATTCTTTACATTACCAAAAATAGTAACTTTTAACAATAAAATACATTACTACATCCACTATTTCACTTCACTTTTTCAACACTTTACACTATTACACCAACTACTTCAATTATTTTAACAATAAAATCACTATTACACCCACTACTTCATTTATTTTAACAATATTACACCCACTATCCTTGGTCTCCGTGCCCAGCCCCCATGTAAAGAATTGGCCGGGACGGAGGGAGTAATAATTAACTTGATGCAATTGCCTAGGAATTTGAAGTCAAACGCCCTTCCGATTCTTTAGAACTCTTTGGCGGTACTTTAGCCTGAGAACGCTTTTGATATTTTCGAGATGTTCCTGCACCTTCATTGCTTTCGTGTTCACACTATCATAAAATAGCGTTAGCACCCATAACAGGTCTACATATGAAGGCATTACAAGAAGCGAACATCTTAGGAACATAAGCACTATAAGTTGCACCTAGTGCAAAAAGTTGACAAACAACGAGTTACCTTAGAAAACACCAGTATATAGGCATAAATCTTTATTCATGCAGTTTCATATATCTAATCCATGATCTATAAAATTGTACCTCTAATCCATGATCTATAAAATTGTACCAATACTCTTTCACTGGACATATGACACACTATCAGACCAACCACATTATTCCTAAACATGGATTCTTCAGAAAAAAAGTTTGGGCACCCACTTTCGTCTGTGAGCAGCTATTTTAAAAGATTGGTTTTCAATTAAGAATTATTCAAAGTTACAAGGATTCGTAAACATGTGAAAAGAAAAAATATATAAAGCAAGTTCCTCAGCCAGCATGCTATAACTTTATCATCACCAATCTTACATTTACCTTCAAAGGCAAAGACCAAAGCCATATTTAACAAATCCCTTAAAGATTTGCTCCGTCTTTCTTATGCTTCCTAATAAATTTAGTTAACATTATATTACTTGCAATATTCCATTTGCAATAAATATATAGATATCATATATTTTCAAAGAAATAAGAGGAAAAAATATCAACTTCGTTTTTAGACTTTTGTAAAGAAAAAGTTTGCGGGTCAAGAGTGCACCCTTTGTATCCTGAAGAGCCATCAGTTAATACCATACAAAAACAGAGTTGATCAGTTATGGTCTGGTGACTCTGGTCCAATCTGCAATGAATATTATTACCCAGAACTTCTTTCTGTGATTATAAGCTCAAAGTTTAAGTGTACTAATTAAGTTCTTCCACATGATTATATGATATCTTCAAATACACGAAACATCAAACAATAACAAGATTTTCATCAGTCATTCATAAACCATTAAACTCTACAAGTAAATGACTACTAAAGACGGACCTTGGCATTGGTAATTCTTTGGCAAATAGTTTAAGCTTGCTTCCATATTTCTGCAAGCATGCAAATACGATACAAGTTTAGGATTATAAGTAGGCCCATATTTTTGACATGCTTTAAGATCAAAACAACATTTCAGACAAAAGAATTCGACACAGCAAAGCATTTGAACGAAAGAAATTAACATATGCATACTAATAGAGAGAACCCCGAGAGTGGGAAAAAAAAAACAAGCTGCATCAAGAGCCCTCATAAGTCATAGGCACTTATGAGCAGACGTAAAGTGGCTTCTGAGTTGGAATAAAATCAGTAATGAAAGTGCACTTATGCCTGGTACATACGTAACAATATTGAATTATCACTTGTCTAAATCAGATACGTCTATACCATATTGAAATTTGACAACTCTTTCTTTTCTTACATACGAAAAAATAGAGTAAAATCACTTTCAATCTGCCTAATAAAAACTAGAGAAACTTGAACAAGAAAGTGGCGCTATGCTATTATAGAAAATTTAATTTTACGAGTAACACACTGTCTGGCTAGACAAAATTAGAAAATCCATAGTGAACGAAAACAAACACCTTCAAACAAGCATCGAGAAAAACAAATGCTAACTAAACCAGGTGTAAGAAAACCTAGAGTGTGTTTGGCTCAGGAACAAGAGAGAAAATTCTCTAAATAACTCACTTTTATTCTCAAATTCAATGTGTATTACAATGCTCTAATCATGCCTATTTATAGTAATGCTAGAGGTCCTTACATGCAAATAATGAGGTCCTTAAATGCAAATAAATGATGGTAGGTGGAGTAGGTAGAATTTGACTTCTAATTTTGACACATGGGTGGCTACTAGAATGGTTGGCTACTAGAATGGTTGATTATTGGAATTAGTGTTACAAAATCATAATTACAACTGAATACGTACAATAACTAAAATCCTTAACCAGAATCGATGCTGACTTCTTGACAGACCACTTCTTCAGTTGGATTTTGTCTCCGTTGCAGGTTATCTGGCTCTTCCTTGTCATGTACTACAGAGGGAGAAATTTCCTTTTGGTTGGAAATTGGGTCATCAAACACAGGATCTGGTCCAACACGTACCTTCGCTTCCGACCACTTGTTTTATCTGGGCAACTTAAAAATGTACATCTGAAATAACTCCGACCATATTGATACACTCAGACAAGTTTCTGCCCACATAAGCTCCAGTTATATCCATCTTCCAATGGTTTTTGGGGCAGTTTACTACCCAGATGATATTCTAAATGTACATTTGAATAATTTACATACTACAGATCAAAGATATATAAGATTTATATATTTGTCTCGATACAAAATGAGAACACGCTGTTCAAAAGAAGCTAAACTGACAGACGTTAATTAGCGGGGAATAAATACGAAAATTCACATCGTAGTCGTAGTACATAGGAATAAAACCTCCAAAACAAACATGTAGTTCCAGGCATTTTAAACCAGGCTTAACAGAAATTAATCAACTAAAGTAAAAGGCTATCTACAACTTATTCTATTTGACGAAAATGAAATCCATTCATGTGTAATACAATCAAAGAATTTTTTCACTTAACAATTCTTATATTATATAAGATAAGAAAAAGAACACACGAAAGCAAACGGTGAGCACCAACTACAGAAGAGTAGTCCTCGACTCTATGCCATTTCCATTTCTTCTAGTCATGCCTCGCCTCACTGCAGAAAGCCCATATTTTAAAAAAAAGTTAAAAACTATTTTACCAACTTATATATATACATGAGGAATAAGCAGTCTGGTAAACTAATATTACAGTTAAGGTGCAAGTCAGAATTCTTACATTGGTACGACACTAGACAAACTCCACAATGGATCACACTGGTAGGATTGATAGCCCAGACGTTCTAGCTGCAGCACCCCTTCACCATATTTATTTATACGCTTGGTAACTCGGATTTTGGTGCACTCCACTATTCCAATCATGTTAGGATAGGAACCTATGGCAAACAAGGTGAAGATGTTGAATAGGTTGTCTTTTAAGTGTACCAAAATAGGTCCCCGCGTCGTGCTCCAAAACCGGTTTTCAAAATCAGGAAGCACTTCTCTTGTGTAGGCCATGTAGCAAATGCCTTTGTCCAATTCATAGGCTCTAAAAAACCCTTCGTCAATCCAATAGACAGTCTTATCATCAAAAAGAGTAACAGGGTTGATCATTTCCAACCCCAACTTAGAATCGTATGTTATTGAAGACTCATTAGCCATGTTATAGATGATATCACCCTCTTTGAAACTGCTACTACTAATCAAGATGGTTTCAGCCTCATAATGAATAGCAACCGGCCATGATAAGCGGGATACAGGCTCCTTCAATGCCTTCCATTTTTGCTTTTTTATGGGTTTATTAGTGTCTAGGTACTCAGCCCATGGGGATTCCTTGAAAGTTTGTTCGATGGGTGAAAACCCACCAAAAACATATATTTTCCCGTCTATACCAACAACAGCAGGAGATACTCTAGGCACTATCATATTGCAGCATGACTCGAGTTTGAGCTTCGGTTGGTCTGTGTCGAACTTTGTGACCTCAGTGGTTGGTATATATGCCTTCTGCTCATCTAACTTGCATCCTCCAATACAATAAACCATAGAGCCCACAGAAACCAATGATGATCTAACACTAACATTGAGGGTTATTGGATTGATCTTTATATTGGGTACATAGTCCTCGGGTAGGGAAAGATTTTGGAATTCCTCAGATGTAGTCTTGAGTGATACGGAAATCACCAAAAAAATACATCCGCCATTGGAAAGGCAGAAACGTTTTTCATTCTGAGCTATGGGCGGTCCCATAACACTTTGGATATGAGACATAGGAGGTCCAGTACTAACTCTTTTGATCTGAGCCATAGGTGATGCCATAAGTCCTACAAAAAAAAAATATATTAATTGTTTAATATCAACATGTTATCCAGAACATATATATTTGGAGATGAAAAAAATCATCACAAGACACAAGTGTGCATATAAAATATACCACGCTCAATTATAGGTCAAAAAGTCATTAGGTATCAACACATAAATTCTCTAATCAACATTGATCACTACAAAATTGTGAGACCCCGAAACAAAGCATAAACAGAAAATATAGAAATCACTAACAAAAAAAAAAAACATAAACTGATATACATGATCGATCGAAGAATGGTGAATTCGAAAAAAGATAATT
Organism: Kitagawia praeruptora; assembly: GCA_037693485.1. Classification (NCBI taxonomy): domain Eukaryota; kingdom Viridiplantae; phylum Streptophyta; class Magnoliopsida; order Apiales; family Apiaceae; genus Kitagawia; species Kitagawia praeruptora. The sequence goes on from CM075353.1 coordinate 147,266,091, forward strand.
GAGAATAATAAACTAAGCATGGGATTGGTTATCAATACCTTTCAGATGCGGATGTAGTATAATCGATATGCTTGATTGTTATATTTTAGGTTTTTGTATAGAAAACAATAAATTAAGAAAACAAATAACTTGATGAGTACGTATATGATTAGATAATAAATTAACCGCAATTGAAAATCAAGTACAATCAAGAAACGTATATCAAGTACAATCGTAACTTGATTGAGTTGAATTAGGGTTCGACTGAGAGGCGGTGAAACTCAAAGGCGCATAGGATTTTGGGGTGAAAATTAGACTGAACAGAGACACGGATATGATTCGATTCTGGCTGACGTGGCCTTCACCCAAAATATTGTTTAATATGTTTTGGATTTGATTTTACAGCATTGATAAATTATACTTCCTCCGTCCCTAATTATTTGTCCACTATTTTTGTTTGGTCAAATTGACTTAAATTTGACTGAAATTTATATATATTACATAATGAACAATATTTAAAAAAATTATATCATTGTAAACTACTTCTAATCTATTTTAATATGTGATTTTCAGTTTTTTAAAATAATAAACGAATTAATTTTAATTTTCGGTTAAAAGTTAGTCAATTTGACCACTAAAAAGTTAAATTGGACAACTAATTAGGGACGGAGGGAGTAGTTTTTTTTCTCCCAATAATAACGTGGCATGTGGTTACCGTCGGAAGCCTCAAATTATTAAAATCTTAGAGGGTTTTTGCTATTGCTTAAAATAAGTTACTTTTGACTTAATGTAGTAAATTAAGTAAAAATAATAAATAAATAATTAAATAATATAATATAGGTGTTAACAGCAAATAGTATTGTATTACACTTCAAACTCTCAATCGATCCCTCTACTACCGGTTTTTTACTTTGCTTACAGCTCCATCCACTTAATACTCTCAATCCACATCGATCTATATTTGAATTTATTATATTTGAATTTACTAATTAGATTAATACTATACGCAAAACAATTAGTTAATTGGTTGATTAACACCTTCCAAAAAAATTTGTTAATAACCTCTTAAAAATAACATGCAAGTTAAAAAAATTATTTTAAAAACATTAATTTATTTATTATAAATAAGGTAGAAAAATATATTTTTAAAAAATTAAAAAAAACATGTTAAAAATTCCTAATTCACTTAAATTATATATAATTTATTAAAAATAAAAAATCACATATTTTATACTATTATAAGCAAAACAAGGTATATTTGGTTAGTTTGTTGGATAACGCCTTCCAAAAAAATTGTTAACACCTTATTAAAAATAGCAAGTTAAAAAATTATATTAAAAATATTAAATTATTTATTATAAACAACAAAATTTACCAATAAGGCACAAAAATATATTTTTAAGAAATTAATAAAACGTGTTAAAATTTTCAAATTCACTTAAATTATATATTGTTTTCAATTATATCCCGATTACAATCATCGTCGCCACACACTTCTTCCTATGATTCTTTCTTCTATGATTTTAATTTACAATAAATAATTTTTTAAAAATATCTATGGAATTATTAAGATATTTAATAATAAATTTAAAAATTAAGTAAGGATAATTAAGTAAAATAACATGTTTTATTAGGGTAAATATTTATTTAATTAAAATAAATTATAACATAATTGAAAGGCAGAGTGTATAAACTTGTAACACTATAACTAATGTAACTCAATTAAAAGAAAAGATACTTAACCAGAAGACAATCAAGAACAAGAAGTCACAAGAAATCAACACTAAATGAAGACAAGGTAATTGATACAATTGAACATGTTAACTATGATCAAGCCAAGAAGAAATCATTGAGAGAAGTTCAAGTCAAAGTTGTTCAGGCCTCAGTGATTTGAGAAATCGAGAATCAAGATCATAACTATCAGTATCAACAAGACCAATTGATTTCAAGTGAACAAGAAGGAAAGCGAATATTGGAAAGCCAAGTTACTAAGTGAATATGGTAATTTATTCAAGAAACAGAAACACTATCAAGACTAGTCACTTATGAACCACACCAGTGCATCAAGTGTCAGGACATTGATAGCAAGTTTATGTCAGTAATAAAGATCCATGTTCAAGAGCTTGCTGAAGAATAAAGAAGACATGAAGATATCAGAAGCTCAAGATGTGCATTGAAGTTTCAAGTTGAAGACCAGAATATTTTCTAAGTACTAAATATTCTAGATGGCCAAGTAGAACATTTCTAAGTAGAAGTTCTACATAGAAATTTCGAGATGGCTAAGTAGAAATTCTCAAGTAGAAGTTCTACTTAGAGTGCAGCTTCAACATGACACATGGCATCTTCTGATTGGCAGATTTCCAAGCTTTCAAGATAAGGCAAGATTTATGTGGACATCATTGGGCCATGTACATCTTAGTCTTTGAAGACTACAGGACATAGATTACATGTAGTATAAATAGAAGCACTTGTGTAATGTTTTTAGTTAGTGAGCAATATTGAGAAAACACAAGAAAAAGAGAGAGAGTAAATTCACAGAGCTTAGAATCATTCACTTCTCTCTGAACTTCTGTTATACTTTGTAATGAATGTTGTAGCAACCTTTTCAAGTTATATATAAAGAAATATATTCCTTGAATCTGTGTGTTCATTTATTGCATCGTATTTATTGCTTCTCAAAATCGAAAAGTTGTATTCACCCCCCCTCTACAACACATTTGGACCTAACAATTGGTATCAGAGCGGATGTTTAACATACAAAACATAGATCCTTGTGTTTGGTAGAAGAATCGTGAGTTTTCATTTTCTAGATCTACTTTTCATTTTTTCGAAAAGTGTGCTTTAATTAGTTTCTAGTGAAAACTCATCCAGAAAAATTATTTAAATACTCCAGGTGTGATTATTTAGCTTGGGTGTATTTTAATTAATTTTTGTGAATTAATCTGGGTTCATTGATATTTGGTGTTCTTGAGTGTTCATCATCTGTTCTTATCAAAGAAGATAACCCAACAACTTTTTGATCTCCTTTTTCAAACAAATAAGATAGTCAAAAAGGTGTTTTTGTACTTTTGATTTGATAAATATTCCTTGGCCGAAAGTGTAACAAGACATACTCAGTGCCTAGCAAGTGGGTTAGTTGCTTTCGGTGTGTAAAGTATCAAAAGTCAAAAAGGTGATATAGTTTATTCAATATTAAAGTAATCTGCAGAAAATTATTCTAAGGACAAAAAGTTCTACATAGAATTTCTACTTGAGATTTTCTACATAGAATTTCGACTTGGACAATTTCTACTTGGTGAATTTCGACTTGGAAAATTTCGACTTAGAGAAATTTCGACTTGGCAGAAGTTCTACATAGATATTCTACATAGCCTAGTCTTGGGTACTTAGAAACTTTTAGTGACCAGATTTGAAATGGCTCCTAAAAATTCTTTCAAGATCCCAATGTTCAACCGAGATCACTATGAAGAATGGGTTTTCAGAATGAGACTCTACTTAGAGACTATTAACCCTGAGTATCTGGAAGTCCTTGAAAAGGGTAAATTCGTTCCAATGAAAGCTATTCCTGAGCGTACGGAAGGAGAGGAGGTTATACCTGCTCGGTCTGAGCCTAAAAAGGCAGCGGACTTTACGGATGCTGACAAGGAGCAAATAGCTTATGATACTTCTGTAAGACAAACCTTGATGGAATCTCTTGATCATGAAATGTTCAACATAGTCAAAGGTTTGAATACAGCAAAGAAGATTTGGGACAAGATAGAAGTTGTCATGGAAGGATCTGCAGAGGTTAGAAGCAACAAGACACTTATACTCAAGATGGAGTATGACACCTTCAGAATAAGAAAAGGAGAAAGCATAACAGATGTCTATCTACGATTCAGTCAGTTGGTATTGGATTTGAATCTGAGAGGTGTTACTCTCCCCATGGTTGAGACCAATACGAGATATCTGAGGAACCAGCCAAAGTGTATTGAACATAGAGTCTACGCAATCAGAGAAACCAGAGATTTGCATACAACTTCTCTGGAAGAATATTATGGAATTCTGAAGACCTATGAGCTGGAGACACTTCAAGATCAAGCATGGGACAACGATTCAAAAGGAAAAGAAATTTCATCAGGATTAGTTGCTGATGAGGAAGAGTCTAAGAAGGCAATGGTTGCAGCAAAGCCTAAATCATCACCTGCACCACATCAAGTTGATAATGATGACGAGTGCGCATCCAACAGTGATGATGACTACTTCACCCAAGAAGAGCTGGACAACATGGACGATATTGTCGTGGCATACATGGCAAGGAAGTTCAGCAACATGAGATTCAGAAAGAGCAACTGACCACAGAGAAATTCTTCATCTTATTATCGGGCTGCTAAGGGTGGTGGTAGTTCGTCAGGCTACAAAAGCAAAGGCAAGAGTACCAGCTACAAATCTCCGTTGGATTTCAAAATGAAGTTCAATTGCTTTAATTGTGGTGAACCTGGACATTTTGCCTCGGACTGCAAAAAGCCTAAACAGACTTATCCAAAAGAGACATTTGAAGCCCTCAAAAGCAAGTATGAATCGCTGGTGAAAGAAAAACATGGTAAAAGAGCTTTAGTAGTAACAGAAGGAAGAGCTTGGGATGATTCAGATGAGGAAGATGTTACTCATGTAGCAAACTTTGCGCTCATGGCTGAGACATCAGAGGAACCAGAGGTACCAGTTCTAACCCTTAAAGTAGAAATGTCTATTGATGATTATAAGGAACAGAACGGGGCTCTTAGCGAAGAGATCTACATATTGTGCAAAAGCCTAGACACTTCTCAAAAGGAACAGAAAACACTTGTCGCCAAAAGCAGAATGCTTGAGGCAAAAGTGGAAGAGTTAGAGGCTGCTTGCACTGTAGATACTTCCCTAAGAGATTTTATTAAATCTTTGGAACACAAGCTCGTCCTTAAGGCAGAAATAGAATCATGTTTAAGGAATAAACTAGCTGAGTTAGAAACTAAATGTGAAGCTTACAAACTAGCTGCTAGTAAAGTGTATGTAGATAATGACGTATTTAAGAAGATAACTGGAGTAGGTGTAGGACTTGATTATTCTAACCTTTCTAAGAAAGAAGGGAAGAGACCTATCGACACTACTTCCAGTGACCTTAAAAATGATATTCCTAGCATTTTTAAACCTTCTGTCAAACCCATCTACAAACACCTTGTTCCTAGAATAGAAGAAGAAGAGACTGAATTGATAGCTAGATATGAGATTGAGATGGAAGATCGTCAGAAAGCACAACCTATAACTCCTATTAAACAAGTTAAAATCAATTTCCCTAGTGATGAATCTAGACTAGGAATAGGAGCTAAGGCTGTTAAACAACAAGGAAAGAAAGGCATAAGAGAGGTTAAGGCTGAACGAATAAAGAAAGCATGTTATCACTGCAAATCTACTGAACATCTTTCTTATGCATGTAAAGCTAACATAAATGTTCCTGCTGCACATGCCATGCCTGTCACACATACAATGAATAATCTGCATCAGAATCATGCACAGTGTGGTCAACCTAATTGTATGCCATGCACTTTTAATGTCATGCAAACTTTTGTGAATTTAATGAATGCATCTAGCCAGTCATGCTTAAATACTGCTGCTAGTTCAAACATCAAGAAAAAGCATGTGAGAGCCAAGACTGTCAGTCCTCCTAAAGTTAGGAGTGACAAACCTTCTCCTAGGACTGACAAACATGTCAAGTCTGAGAAAGGAAAGGAGGAAGTCGAAAGCTCTAGTAATGTTAAGAAAAGTGCATCTCCTGTTGTTAAATCTGTTGATTATCGATCTTATCGAAAAGCCGGGCCCAATCAAAGTTGGGTTCCGAAGAATGTCTAACCAATCTGTCATTGCAGGGCATTAAGCAGAAAAGAAATAAAGTTATATGGGTGCTAGACAGTGGAGCATCGAGGCATATGACTGGAAACAAGTCCCTGCTTACAGAGATGGTTATGAAAGCTGGCCCTTATGTTACCTTTGGAGATGACAGCATAGGTGTGACAAAGGGATATGGCAAACTGAAAACTGGCAATGTCATCATTGAAGATATTTCCTATGTTGAGGGATTAAAGCATAATTTGTTGAGTATCAGTCAATTCTGTGACAAAGGTTACGAAATTGTCTTCAACAAGAAAGGTGTATCAATCACTCACATCAAGGAAGGTTCACTGGCTTTGAGAGGAGTTCGAAAGGCAGATCTTTTTGTTGCAGACATGGATTCAGCAAATCAGAATGAAGTCACCTGTTTCTACAGCAAAGCTTCGGATGATGAAAGCTGGTTATGGCACAAAAAGTTATCTCACTTAAACTTCAAAACGATGAATGCTCTCGCGAGGCGAGAATTGGTGAGAGATCTACCTCAAATGGAGTTCGCTCCGAAAGGACTCTGTGAAGCTTGTGAAATGGGAAAGTCGAAACGAGCATCGCATAAAAGCAAAGAAATTTCTAGTATTACTGAGCCTCTGCAACTTCTTCATATGGATTTGTTTGGCCCAGTGAATGTCCTATCTTTGTCTAGGAAAAGATATGCATTGGTAATCGTGGATGACTTCTCCAAGTATACATGGGTATTGTTCGCAATGATGAAAGACGAAGTACCTTTCCTAATCATTGATCACATTACTCAAATTGAGAATGTTTCAACACTTACTGTGAAGACGATTAGATCAGACAATGGCACTGAATTCAAAAACGCAGTGCTGAATGACTTCTGTGTATCTAAGGGAATACGTCGTCAATATTCAGCTCCGAGAACTCCACAACAAAATGGAGTAGTTGAAAGGAAGAATAGAACTTTGGTTGAAGCAGCAAGAACTTTGTTGTATGATTCGAAACTTCCTCTGTATTTCTGGGCAGAAGTAGTGAGTACCGTGTGTTACACTCAAAATCGATCCTTGATCATAAAAGATAAAGAAAAGACACCATGTGAGCTAATGAACGGAAGAAGACCAACAATCAAATACTTTCATGTCTTCGGAGCAAAATGCTATGTACTTATAGATGATGAAAATCTAGGCAAGTTTGCAGCAAAAGCTCGTGAAGGAATCTTTGTTGGTTACTCCACAGATGTGGTAGCAGCTTATAGGGTGTTCTTAGTAAATGATCGAAAAGTGACTGAAAGCTACAACGTCAGATTCGACGATACCAAACTCTCATCAATTTCAAGAGATTCTAGTGAACCTGAGTCCCTAAAATTTCAGAATCTGGACTTAGAAGAACTTGAAGATGAACCTGAGTTGGTTGTCCCATTAAATGTTCCAAGTGTACGTGAAGAACCTGAGTCTAGTGAACAAGCTAATCCTACAAGATCAGGAGAGACTTCTTCAGTACGAACCGGCAACAACTCAGGGGGAGTAAATAGCAGCTCAAGGACTATTGTTCAAGGCTCGAATCGAGTTGACTCTAGTTCGGTAGGAGCTGGCACTAACTCAGGGGGAGTTAGTGAAAGTAATCAAAGTAGTCAGCACCACAACTCAGAAAGTCACGCTGAATCATCAAGACAATTTCCAAGAGAACGGGTATGGAATAGAGACCATCCGTTTGAATTAATTATTGGTGATCCAGATGCTGGTGTGTCTACTAGAAGAAATTCAAGAGCTGACCTAGCTAATATTTGCTTATATTCTGGGTTCTTATCCAAGCTTGAACCTAAAGAAATAGAAGAAGCTCTTGGTGATGCTGATTGGGTGATTGCAATGCAAGAGGAACTCAATCAGTTTGAAAGGCAGAAAGTTTGGAAACTGGTACCCCGACCAAAGAACAAATCAGTAATTGGAGTAAGGTGGGTATTCAGAAATAAAATGGATGAAAACGGACTTGTAACACGAAACAAGGCTCGTTTGGTTGCAAAAGGTTATTCTCAGCGAGAAGGAATTGATTATGATGAGACCTATGCACCGGTTGCAAGACTTGAGGCAGTCAGGATGTTCTTGGCATTTGCAGCACATAAGAACTTCAAGGTTTTTCAGATGGATGTGAAAAGTGCCTTCCTGAACGGAGAGTTAGAAGAAGAAGTGTATCTGGAACAGCCGCCTGGCTTCATTGATCCAGAACTTGTAGATTTTGTGTATCTTCTCTTCAAATCTGTCTATGGCCTCAGGCAATCCCCAAGATGTTGGTATGAAACCCTATCCGTATTCTTAATTGAAAGTGGTTTTACTAGGGGGAGTAATTGACAAAACATTGTTCTATAAGAATGTGAAGAATGATTTAATACTTGTTCAAGTGTATGTGGACGATATTATCTTCGGGTCATCGAATGAGCGCTTGTGCGAGAAATTTGCTAAGCTAATGCAAGACAAATACGAGATGAGCATGATGGGAGAGCTGTCTTTCTTCCTTGGATTACAGATCAGTCAGAAAAAAGATGTTATCTTTATCTGTCAATCCAAGTACGTCAGAGATTTACTCAAGAAGTACAATCTAGAAGATGCATCAGCAGCTAAGACTCCCATGGCAACAGCCACGAAGCTTGATGAAGACAAATCAGGTAAATCAGTTGACATCACAAGCTATCGAGGTATGATTGGCTCACTTCTCTATTTAACTGCAAGTAGACCCGATATAATGTTCGCGACTTGTTTATGTGCAAGATTCCAAGCGGATCCTAGAGAATCACATCTCATAGCCGTCAAAAGAATTTTTAGGTATCTCAAGGGCACACCAAATCTAGGGATTTGGTACCCAAGAGATACAGGTTTTAATCTAATTGGCTATACGGATTCAGACTATGCAGGTTGCAGGATTGATAGGAAAAGCACATCTGGTGCTTGTCAATTTCTTGGCAGAAGATTGGTGTCCTGGCAAAGTAAAAAGCAACATACAGTATCTACTTCTACTGCTGAAGATGAGTACATTGCTGCTGGAAGCTGTGTAGCTCAAATACTGTGGATGAGGAACCAATTGAAGGATTATGGCATGGAGCACAAGAAAATTCCAATTATGTGTGACAACACAAGTGCCATTGCCATAACCAACAATCCTGTAGATCACTCAAGAACCAAGCACATCGACATCAGGTATCACTTCATAAGAGAACATGTCGAGGAGGGGACTGTGGAGCTACATTTCGTGCCCACAATGCAACAAATTGCAGATATATTCACCAAACCTCTTGATGAAGTAACATTCAATAGGTTGGTTGGTGAATTGGGAATGCTTAATACAAGTTAGTAAAGCCTTCCATCTGTAAAATCCATGGTTATGTTTGTATATGCAAGCTATTTAATCATTATGTGTTTAGACTTTAAAATGCCTAATTAATGATTATTATAGGGTGCATATAGTGTCATTTTACATGAATTCATTGTGTTTTAAGTGTCTTTTATAGCACAAATCTTTGAATTTATGCTTGTTAAATTGCATGATCATAGGGGGAGTTAAATTCATAATATTCTAAATATTGCATGATTTTTAGATGAATTTACCTATGTTTTTCATGTAATTAGAGGCCTTAGAATTATCAAGGAATGTTTTAATTATGTCATATATTAAAAATCCTTGAATTGATATTTATATTAATTTGACAAAATTTAATTGTTGAGTTTCTTGAAAAAAATTGTCAAATTATTCTAAGTATCTTCAAAATTTCGAGTTAGTTTCTATCTCGAAACTCATCTAGAAATTCGACTTGAATTTCGATTTGAGCTTCCAGAGTGAAGTTTTGAAAATTCTAAGTCTGGGAAGAATTTCGAGTTAGCCTCTATCTCGAAATTCAACTCGAAATTCGACTTAGAGTTCGAATTTGAGTTACCAGTGTGCCTATTTCCTTATTCAAAATATTCCATCTAATGTCTATCTTACAGGGGATATTTTTTTGAAATAATCTGAGAGAATAACTTCGAATTAGTTAATAATTTTGAGTTATCCTCTATCTCGAAACTCAACTCGAATTTCGACTTGATGTTCGAGATAGAGTTCTCAGTTGGTCTTTAGGGGATTTTTCGAGTTAACTCCTAACTCGAAGTCTATCTCGAATTTCTACTTAAATTTCGAGATAGGTTTCCCTAGTACTGTTGGTGGTTTGTGCTGTTTACATGGTCCTAATAGTTAAATGGTAAGTTTTTCGAGTTAACATCTATCTCGAACTCTATCTCGAAGTTCGACTTAAATGTTCGAGATAGACTTCGAGATAGACTTCGACTTAAACTTCGAGATAGATTTCGACTTGGGTTCTCCCTGTATGTACTTAGAGTTTTCATACTTTTTAACAGGGACACTTTAGTCATTTCACATTAATGTCTATATATACATCTCTAACTCGATCTATTCTTTCACTTTTACCTAATTGAGTTTTACAGCCGCCCCATATATATACAGGCGATTTCGACTTACAATCCCTGATTCGTGATTTCTCTGATTAAACTCATACAGACCACGAATTAATGCCCGATTTTAGACTCCTCTTACCTGTGTGTCATCATTAATCTCTGTGATTGTGTCTTGTATAACTGTTCATCTTCATCGATATATACACACACGTATATACACACAAAATTTCACAGATCTGTTCATACACGATTTCACACACACGCATTTCACTGTTAGTGGAGATTTAATTATTGGTTTGAAATTTGCCTTCCATTGACTGTTAATTGGATCCCGTAGTTTAATTTCTCAAAAAGGGACTTTTGTTGTTCTTGATAAATTAAAAGGGATATAACGGTTAATTCTAAAATTAATTGTTTTTCAGAAATTAAAATTAATATTCACATCTTTTAAAAGAAAAACTTTTAATTAAAATGGCTCACCAATTTTCACTTGCCAAAAACAATTTTTATAACATTTCTACGGAAATTGGTGATCAACTCCCGCGCTTTAAGTCTTGGATACGATTTCTCAATTTGTATTCCAAAGCTAGCGATGCTTTTACTGCTAAACCTACACTAGTACATGATGCTTTACAGCAATTATGGACTAGTGCAGTTTCTTTTGGGAGCAAATCAACCCCCTTTGGTTTCAGGTTTACCTTAGCGGGTCAGGAATATGAGGTGACTGAACAAATTGTCAACAAGGTTCTGGGATTCCCCATTAAAGATGCTTATGATCCAGAACCTACAGCTGCAGAACGCCTCAGTTTCTTTGAAGAAATAGGATGTTATCCTCCGTCTGGCCGGATCACTGGAAACATCCAAAAACAATTCTTTCATGTGGAATGGAATTACTTTTTCGAGGCCATCACAAGATGTTTTCGGGCACGAGAAAGCGATTACCACCAAATTTCCATTCCCATGCAAAACCTTGGAATTGCCCTAGCAAGAGAACTGGATATAAATTATGGACGCATAGTTCTCTCTGAGATAGTGGCTGTGATGGGATCTCCTGCAAGCAGAGACCTCAACACAACAGATGTTGTCTGCTGGTTTCCTCGGTTCCTACAGATGCTGATTAATGATTTAATACCGAAGGATGCTCTGGCAGTTAGACAGAGTTTTGCCGAAAGTCCAACATCTGCACCACTAGGGATGGGCACTAAGTCACTTTCAACAATTGATAATCAGAATAAACATCATGGAAAACCGATGTAAATTCCTGATACCTTACAACAGTGGCTTACATATGATGAGGGAGTTACCACTTTGGTAGAATTATCGCAAGTTTCATCACATGCTCAGAATCGGTCTGCTCATGCTGAGGCATTTGAAGAGATTCCTGATGAGCAAAGCGGAGACGAACAAGGTAATGAATCAGGTAATCTCTCTCTGCATACTACTCATTCCTCTTCCTATGTATCTGATTCCCAGACCCAAGAGACTGCTAGCCCGCAGGATCTATCCCAGGGTGAGAGCTATATTTCTAATTCCTTACCACCCCCGTCACCGGAATCCAGACAGCCAGCACATGTAGATGTAGGAAATGATGAGGAGAGTGACCCCGAAGAGCAGCCTCTTACTCGAAAGAAAGCCAAAATTTCTCATGCTGCTACTTCTAAACCTCAGTCAAACCCTAGTGTGTCACACGCAACCACTCCACCTCACGAGAGTGGTTCTCCCCTTGAACAATCTGCACATAGGGATTTTGATGATGATTATGTACCTCTTGAAGATACTGTTGCTTCAAGAGGACATGAAGCTTTAAAAACTTCAGCCGTACTGATGCTACAAAGAGGATCGGTTCTGATGTCGTACAAGAACACTTTGTAGCCTCTCAACCTGAGATTCCAACTCAGGAACAAACAGCATTTGATCCCATAACTGCAAATTATATTGCTTATCCAGTTTCTGCAGGTACTGCTTCATATTTTGGATCATTTATTGAAGACATACACGAGCGTGAGACAGGGAGTGTGTGTGAGAGGTTAGGGAGAGAGGGACCTTCATTTTTAAGGCCCGAAACCGAGCGCCAAATACCAACAGAACCAGTATTAGAGCGAGGTCACCTAAACCAAACACCGTCCCTTAATATTCAAAATCTTGATACACGTATGTCTTCTATGGAAAATCAGATGAAGAAGTTTGGGCAGTCAATGGGGCAGTTAGGGATGAACGTTGGAAACAATCAAAGGGCTCTTGACGACTACGCAGCACGAATGGCAAGTCAAGCTACAGCTTTTAATGTTTTGACAAATCAGGTAAATGACTTGGGCCATGCTGCTGGTGTCTTGGGAAACACACTGAATGACAGGATGGGAGCAATGGAGCTTACAATGGATAATCTGGCTGTGGAGATCAGCAGAGTTATGTTCGCAATCAGAAGTTTTGTGCCCCAGGAGTGTTTCGCGCCGCAACAACCTCCCCCCGATGCTGGTACAGGTGGTGCTAGTGGAGCAGGACCCTATGGTTCTGGTTTTGAAGATTCTTACGCAGCTGGTGGATCTGGAGACCAGGGTGGAGTTCAGGATAACTCACCTAAGGGGGAGAGTATAAAGGAGACAAGACAACAGGGAGTTCAAATCGACGAAATTCAAGAACAAGCTGATCTTGTAAAAGAAATAGAAATTGAGCCGTCTATTGATGAAGAGGCTCTGAGAAGGAAAAAGGGTAAGGCCATAGCGATTGAGCAAGATGAGCCATTCGTTGACCTGAGTCATCAAGAAAAAGTACAGGTGGTACTTGACTCAGATTCCGAGATGGAAGACGCACCTTTGAAACATGCTATAAAGAGATCATTGAAAGATCAAGGTGGAGGTGCTGGGATGTCTGTCGGAAGGCCTGAAGAAATTACTGTTGATGAGGAAACCCTGAAGTCTCAACAGTTAGCCTTAGATCAAGCTGAGTTCTTTAAAATGAAGGCAATGCAAGATCGTGATGCGTTTCAGGAAAAGAAAGCGGAGCTACAAGGGAAGCAGTACGATTATGAGCTTGCAAGGCTAGCTGATCCTCAAATTGATCTGGACAATAGAAGGTTAGGGCAGAAGTGGGATGACGCAAGGAAGATATTGATGGGACCCTGTACGAAAGGAGCTCATAACAAGGAGGCAGATGATCTGTTCTACAACCTAAATTTGCAGAATCCAATGGCTGTTGACTACATGAGTGCTTTAAAGAGATTAATTTCTAAAGTCAGGGTTGGATACAATGCAACGCAAAAGGAGTGGCAGGTTATCTTGTCTTTGACAGAAGGAGTCCCAATGTCTTTCATGTATGTGGATGACCAATTCATGACGAGAAGATCTGCATCAGAGTTGTTCTTGCTAGCAACAAAAATTCAATACTCTCATTCTGAGAATCTAAGCATTCTGTATAGGGATCAGTTAATGCAGCTAGCAGAGGACAAGGGTCCAGAATTCTCAGCATATCCAAATGTTGTCCGGATGGTGGTTGACAGTAAATTGAAGAGGGTGAGCTTGGAGGAAAAGGACTTAATGGAACTTTCAGTGGAATCTCTTAAAGCCGTCTGTAGACAAATGATGGGTAAGGGATTCGCTTCTGAGCTTAAAGATAAATCAGTGAAGATCATTGAAAGTGCCATATTCAAGAAGAGCAATGAGGTGTGGAAGTGTGATGTCATTGCTCCAAACCCTCTTGATAATGTGAAGATTGAACCAGAGCTAATAGAGAAGAAATGGAATATTCTTCAAGCTATGAAGAATGTAGATGAAGCTCTGAATCTTCCTACTGGAGAACTGGAACAAGGAGAGATAAGGGAGGCAGTTGGTGTTCCAGGAAGAGATAGTGTATACTGGATACACTCTTTTGTTGATAATACAGCTGATGCCTTAGTATTCATAGATGCAGACCAGAATCAAACATTCTTGCATATGAGTAGACAATGGCTGCTGCAGACTCAAGATGCTGCATTTCTGGAGAAAGTGTTATATGTGTTCAAATGGGAAGATGTGGAAGTTAAGTATGTGACAGAAAAGCAGAGACTCGTGAGTTACCTGTCTGATGTAGTAGTGGAAAAGAAGCGATTGGAGCAAGATGCGGCTAGTGTCCACAATACTAACCGTGTCAAGGGCTATCCCAAAATGATCTATTGTCAGTTTAAAGCTGATAAAACTCATAGGAAACCTCGGCTTATAATGAAGATATTTGAGGACATTCCAAAGATCAGGACTACTCAGGAGGTGGACAAACTCAGAAGGCTTTTCAAACATCCTTACCCAGAACCCAGGAACCCTCTAGAAATGGAAGCAGTAAGTTTGTTGAATGCTAGGTGGACGCAGCTTCATGATCCAGTATATAAGAAACAAAAGCAGCAGGAGGAGAAACGCAGAAGGCAGAAAGAAGAAAAAGACCAAGCTGCTGAAGCTAGGAAAAGGAAACGGAATTAGGGTTAAAGGTCAGAGTGGTGTGAACTTGAAGTTGGAAAAACTTCATGTCTTTCGGTTGCTTTAACTCACTTGAGGAAAATTCACCTTAGAGTGAATCCAATAAGGTGATACAAGTTTGACTAAAAGATATGAAATAATCCAGGTGATAGGAATCATTCAAATGATCTTTAATTCGAGGTTCGAATTCTGTTTCTAGTTTAAGTTCTTTGTATTGTTTTCAAGTACTTTTCAATTGTATATTTTTCAAGAATGTAATGTTAATTATCTTTTCTCGTCTCTTGTTTAGTTGAGTTATCCTTCATTAATTTGAATGTCATTGTTAGACAATCAAATAGGGGGAGATTGAAAGGCAGAGTGTATAAACTTGTAACACTATAACTAATGTAACTCAATTAAAAGAAAAGATACTTAACCAGAAGACAATCAAGAACAAGAAGTCACAAGAAATCAACAATAAATGAAGACAAGGTAATTGATACAATTGAACATGTTAACTATGACCAAGCCAAGAAGAAATCATTGAGAGAAGTTCAAGTCAAAGTTGTTCAGGCCTCAGTGATTTGAGAAATCGAGAATCAAGATCATAACTATCAGTATCAACAAGACCAATTGATTTCAAGTGAACAAGAAGGAAAGCGAATATTGGAAAGCCAAGTTACTAAGTGAATATGGTAATTTATTCAAGAAACAGAAACACTATCAAGACTAGTCACTTATGAACCAGACCAGTGCATCAAGTGTCAGGACATTGATAGCAAGTTTATGTCAGTAATAAAGATCCATGTTCAAGAGCTTGCTGAAGAATAAAGAAGACATGAAGATATCACAAGCTCAAGATGTGCATTGAAGTTTCAAGTTGAAGACCAGAATATTTTCTAAGTACTAAATATTCTAGATGGCCAAGTAGAACATTTCTAAGTAGAAGTTCTACATAGAAATTTCGAGATGGCTAAGTAGAAATTCTCAAGTAGAAGTTCTACTTAGAGTGCAGCTTCAACATGACACATGGCATCTTCTGATTGGCAGATTTCCAAGCTTTCAAGATAAGGCAAGATTTATGTGGACATCATTGGGCCACGTACATCTTAGTCTTTGAAGACTACAGGACATAGATTACATGTAGTATAAATAGAAGCACTTGTGTAATGTTTTTAGTTAGTGAGCAATATTGAGAAAACACAAGAAAAAGAGAGAGAGTAAATTCACAAAGCTTAGAATCATTCACTTCTCTCTGAACTTCTGTTATACTTTGTAATGAATGTTGTAGCAACCTTTTCAAGTTATATATAAAGAAATATATTCCTTGAATCTGTGTGTTCATTTATTGCATCGTATTTATTGCTTCTCAAAATCGAAAAGTTGTATTCACCCCCCCTCTACAACACATTTGGACCTAACAATAATATAATTAATGGTAATTAATCGAGATAATACCTTTTATAAACACCTAAAAACATCAATAGTATCATATCTTTCCATCATTAATAGTTTCTTTCTAATTAAAACACGTTATAATTAATGATAACTAGCCGATTAAGATAAAAAAAATTAATGGTAATTAGTCGATTGTCTTTTTCACATTTACTTTTAGTTGAACATATTACCTTTTATAAACACCTAAAAATATCAATCGTATCATATCTTTTGATCATTAATATTTTCTTTCGAATTAAAACACATTACCTTTTAAATTTAAAACAAATCTAAATTAATGGTAATTAATCGATTACCTTTTTCACATTTACTTTTAGTTGAACATATTATCTTTTATAAACACCTAAAAACATCAAGCGTATCATATATTCGATCATTAATATTTCTTTTATAATTAAAACATGTTACCTTTTTAATTTACAACAAATCTTACAATCATTAATATATACCCGAAAATATCACATCATATTTCTCAATTATTAATAAAATATATTAAAAATCGTATACTTTGTTTATAATAAGGAAACATTAATATAATCTATAAACATGAGTATATTAAATTATATTAAAAAAATATTAAAAAAATTATTAAAAATAATGATTATACAAAAACATAATTATAATATTAAATAAAATTTATAATATAATACAAGAAACCCGTGCATTGCACGGGTTATAAGCTAATCTATACTATTATATAAAAGCCGAAACATTAAAAGTTTGGTTGGTCGGTACATGTTGATTTTACTTATCTACCCTTACTTAATTACAAATAAAATCCATCCTACTAACTAATATCAAGAGTAATGTTAGGTACCCCAAATTGGTACCCAAAAAATGCTCCCAAATGATGTGGCATTGATGAGTTGGATGTATGGAGGATTTTAATTGGTGAGATTTATATGGCCCTGGTGGAGTGGCGGGCCCATTGTAACTGTAACCATTACACGTGTAATTTGGGAAAAAATTTGGGATCCGATTTGGGGTACCTAGCATTTTCCATCAATTTATATCTTTCATATTTTATCTAACAAAATTTCTCCCTTGCTAATCAATTTCCTTTTTCAAGTTAAATATATTATCTTTTCAATTTTTCAATAACTAAATAATTTCCTTTATTTTTATCTTTTATATTTTATCTAACTAAAATTTATCCTTTCATAATTAATTAATTTTTTTTTCAGATTAAACAAATTTCCTTTTTTGTTTTTCAATAACTAAGTACTTTCCTTTTTAGGTAAAATATATAAAAGCCTTAAAAGTTTGGTTAGTCAGTACGGTACCATTTGATTTTACTTATTACATTGCTTAATTATAGATAAAATCAAACTTATTAACTAATTAATTAATATCTTTTATATTTTATCTAACTAAAATTTCTACTTTATTAATCATTTTTTTTTTCAGGTTAAACATATTACCTTTCCTATTTTTAAATAACTAAGTAATTTTCTTTTCAGGTAAAATTTATAAAAGCCTTAAAAGTTTGGGTAGTCGGTACCTGTTGATTTTACTTATTACCCTTGCTTAATTATAGAAAAAAAATCCTTTTTATTAACTAATCAATTTAAATCTTTTATATTTTATCTAACTAAAATTTCTCATTTATTAATTAAATTTTTTTTTCAGGTTAAATATATTATTTTTCTATTTTTCAATAACTAAGTAATTTCATTTTCAGGTAAAATATAATACATTTTATATTTTATCTAATTAAAAAGTATATTATATTTACTCTTAACTAACCAATTAACTTTTTCAGTCAAAACACGTTACCTTTTCTCTTTTCTATAAGTAAATATCTCTTTTCCCAATTATATCATGGGTTAACTTTTTCAGCCAAAACACATTACCTTTTTTGTTTTCTCTAACTAAAACCTCTCTTTTTCCAATTATATCATGGACGTTTCTATTTAATAAAAATAAAATAATAATATTGTAATGGTAATAATTAACCAATTACATTTTCAGCTAAAACATATAATCTTTTTCTTTTTCTAATTAAATTCCTTTTTTCTAAAAATATCCCGGGTAACATTAATTTCTCATTTTCTAAGAACACTACCAACAATTTTATTTAGTAAAATAACAACTAAATTATAATTACTATAAATTAATCAATTACCTTTTCACCTGAAGGCAAAGCATGTCATCTTTTTTATTTTCATATTACCTTTTCTATTTTCTAAAATTAAAATCTCTCTTTTTCCAATTATATCACAAACAGTTCTATTTAATAAAATAATATTATAATACTAATAATTAAGCAACTATATTTTTTTAGCTAAAACATATCATCTTTTCTATATTTTCTAACTGAAATCATTCTTTTTCTAGAAATATCACGGGCAACATTAATTTTTCCTTTTCTAAAAACATTATTAGCAATTTTATTTTGTAAAATAACATAATTAAAATATAATTATTATAGACTAATCAATTACGGAGACCAATGATAGTGGGTGTTGTTGATGAGTGGATTTCGTAATCAACTTATGAGAGGTCTACAAGTAGTTGTATAGGCTAGCGATCAACTGTTCTGTGAGAGGTTTGGGTTGTGTTTGTGGGGGTTGAGCTGTGCTCGAGGGTATCTCTAATAATCTCAAGTGCCTTTAGAGAAAATCAGAGAACTTAATGCGTCTTCCCCTGAGGTGCCTACGTACCCTTGTATATATAGGGATCAAGCTCACGTAGTTCTAATATGATTCTGTCTCTTACTGGAATAGCTGTATTCGGTCACCTAGTTCGTGTAGGACTCAGGTTCCTTTAGAGCCTTTCACGAACTAGTTGGATAAGTAGAGTGCAAACTCGAGTTCGTACCCTACTATAATTCTCTCATTGATTAGAGATAATTCTAGGATCATCTGCGCCCTAGAATTATACTCCAATATCAATTCGTTTATCTGTTCTAGATGGCTTCTAGAACTTTCTGTTGGGCAACTTGTAGGAACCTGGTGCTCAGGAACCTACATCTCAGGAGCCTGTTTCTCAGGGACCTCCTTATTTCGGGACATATCGCTTAGGGACCTCCCTTTAGGTGTCAGTACCTGCACAAATAACAAACTGGTTAGACTGGATAACTCTTCACATGCTTTTATCATCTCTATGGCTATTGCTATGCTAACTCGAACTCTTCTGCTTGGAGGAACCTGGTCTTCTAGTGCTCAGCTCAGCTTCCTGACCATTGGGAACCTCCTGATACTCCTTCTTCCTTAGTCATTTCTTCTATCTGACCTTCACAACTCGTAAGGGATCTATCTTCTGGCTTGTATGGATCGAACCCTATAGCTTAATGGGCCTAAATCTAGTCCATGGAGATTTTGGGCACAACAAGTACCCCCCGGTTCCTTGAAATCATGTAATGTGAAAGGAACCTATTCTAATTCTACGATCAAAGGTTTAATGCTAAACCATCCTGGTAACTATACCTCGCTTCAACATTGTATATCCAAGCCTACATGAGCTAACTCGGTATAGGAAACAGGACATAGAATATTTTCAGCTTGATATAATCTTGAGTAAGCTTCCTTTGTATTAAGGAACCTGTTATCTTGCTATTTTCTTCTTCTTGCTCCAGCTCTCGAAATCTACTTTATGTTTGCACTCAACTTCGCAGGGAATCTAACTTGTCACTCAACTCCACGCCTCTTTAAATTTAATAATTTAAGAGGGGATAATGGTTGGTTGTAGAAGATAATTCAAAATTTGAATTAAACTTATCTCTTACCAAAGTTGTAGTTAATGCGTAAGTTCCCAAGGTTCATACGCTTCCCACGCGTGTACCTCTTCACTTTACCGTTCCAGTAATGTGCTGCCACGTGTACGGGAAGTCTCCCATTTACCTCAACTATTTAATTATCTCTCACCTTCTCAGGTCCGTTTTTACCTTTACCAAACACTTGTAAAAATTCTTGGAGAGAGAACAAGAGGAGTTCGACAGTCATTCGCTTAATTCATCTTCTCCGTCGCCGTTCAACTCAAATCAAGGTATGGTTTCGGCTTATTTCTTTCTATTCTCTCATATCCTTGTCTCGTTTTTCAATCATCTGTTTCCTTGGACTTTGCATGCCATCGTTTTCTTTGTATGTACGCGTCTGTATCTGTTCTTCACACTCCATATTTCACACACACGAACGTTCACAACCTCTGGTTTATCAGTACTTTAACCGTCGATTCATGGTTGCGTTGTCATGGTTTTATCATAATCTTTAGCTGTCTGTCTATTCATGTGTTTCTAATTTTGTTGGTACCTGCCCTCTTCAAGGTCTTCTATAATTATGCCCTGTTAATAACTGCACCGTGTCTAAACACTTTAGAACCCTAATCTTTCTCCTAGGTTCCATAAAGACCTGACCCTTCTTCGTCTGTCTTTTTGCAGATGTCTTCTGAATCTACCCATTCTGACCACCAATCTTCGACTCAACCCTTAGTTGCTATGCCGATTGGTGAGAGAACTAGATCCAGGGTTGTAATACCCAATGTAAATGAGCCGGAGGACATACTCATTAAACCTATAGTATCTCCATTGTCTCAACCTCCTATCCCTACATTTATCGACTTAGGAGATGATTGGCCCTCTGATGATGAGGAGGTGTCAAAACCTGAACTTAAACTTGAATCCTTCTTGGAACCTGATTTTCAGAGTGAGGTGACTGTTGAGAGAGAGTTGTTCAAACAGGAAATTACACCTTTTTGTGAGAAAACTGATTACATCATGACCTCTGTTAAGTTAGAAAAACTTCTGGAGGAATGTCCCCGTCCAATCTGTAGTATTGTGATTCCTAAGCCTGGTGAAAGAGCTCACAGGTTTGATGTCAAAATTCCTGATCGTGGGATTCCTAATGCCGTCATTTCTGCTGCTTTTTTGAGAGTAGGTTTTTCTATACCTCTTCATCCTTTTCTAAGGGAAGTATTAGAGTTTTATAACCTAGCACCTATGCAACTGACTCCCAACTCTTACCGTTTGGCCATCAGTACTTTTATTCTGTATTCCAGCAAATTCACAACTCCCCTGTCTGCCCCTGAGTTAGGTTATTTCTTTAGGCTGAAAGATACCGGGAGAAGTTCAGGTTGTTTTTATCTGTCAGCATGGCCTTGTCATCAGGGTCAATGTATAAAAAATGTTAAACAGAACTTTGATTTGTGGCAAGAGCAATTTGTCTATTGTTTTGACTGCCCTGATGTTAAATACGCTTTTAATCGCCGTCCAAATATTCCCAAACAAACCATTCTGACTGGAGTGTGTTTAGAGAGGGCAAAAGAGATCTTGAAACTATCAGCTTCCATTAGGGACTGCTTGATTCTGATGACCCCTGAAAATTTGACTTCCCTAGGTTTTATTCCTTCAAACACTGGTATGAGATTCCTTATTGTTATGTCTTTCCTTCTTAACTGTATCTTTGTGAATACATCTTTTTACTCCATGCATGCCTCTCTAATTTTTAACTTATTGTCTTATGCAGACATGGCTCCCAAAGTTCCCTCTTTCGTCAAACGAACCAAGAATGTAGACGAGATCTTTAAAGTTGATGTTGAGACACAGGAGATTCCGCTCACAGCAACACCAATCAGCCAAGTTCCTACCCCAGCCTCTGTCCAGACTCAACCATCTAGTTCCTCCAAGCGCATGTTAGCTCAGACTATTCTTGACCTCTCTGGGAGTTCACAAACCAGGTCCATGAGGAAGAGCAAAGCTGTGAAAGTTGAATCAGCTGTGGCACAGAATCAATTTAAAGAATTGATTGATACACATGTGCTTCCAGAAGCGATTGCCAGCTGGGCCAAGATGGATTCTACCGAGGCTATGCATGCCATGAGGTTCTCTGCTGCCCAAAATGCATTCTTTGCCCTACGATACTGTGATGATTTTGCCTTGAAGACACAATATGACCTCCGATTGCAAGGAGAGATCTCAAAACTCAAAGAGGAGCTGGCTGCTAGAGAGGAGAGCGTGAATATTGCCACTGCTGCGGTAAGGAGGGCTAAAGCTGTTGAAACCTCACTAAAGAATAGCAGGGATGAGCTTCAGGAACAGGTGAAGAGTTTGCAGGATGAGAAATTATCCATGCTAGAGAAAATCAATGAACTAAAAGCTCAGGTTGATGCTTTAAATGCTGCGGCCACTACTGTCAAATCATCCCTGCTCGTCCAGGAAAAAGCTAGGTATGATGAAGGTTATGACGAAGGCATTCGTGACTACATGAGGTCCATGTGGGAGAAAATGCCCGAGCTAAACTGGTCTCTCCTAGGCGAGGACGTAGTGGGGATGATCAAGGACTTTGAGAATGAAGCTGCTGCTGCAACCTCTGTACCTCCCGTGAAAACGGTTGAGAGGTCTCCAGGTGCCAACCTTGAGACTGCAGAGGTTCCTGCTCCTGAAGTTGTTCAGCCTATCCTTCCAACTCCTCTTGTTGTCAGCAAGGGTTCCGATGAAGTTCCTCCTTCGTAATTTCAACAAGATCCTTTAAAAACTTTTGATAACTTTTGATGAGGTCGCGGGCTCCTCGTAACGCCTCGCAAGATGTAATTTTAAATTTGGTTTCCATGGCCTTCGTGGCAATAACTCTTTATGCTGGTTTTCTGGGTCTTTGTACCCATAACTCTCTTCATGGTTTATGATATTTATTTGCTTTTGCTGCATATCTATATTTGTACATATGTGCTTCCATCATTGCATTTTACCTTTATTCCCCCTAACAATTACTTAGTGTCCGTACTTGTGCATTCAAGCTTTTGTGGGCTAGCCCTTTGTAAGAAATAGAATATACTCGTACTTTCACTATATAATTTCTCGAAATAAAAGGCCATCAAATCGCAACAACTTACTTATAAGCTTAAACACGTCTTTTCCTATGCTTCACTCAACATTTTCAGAGTCGCATTCTGAACTAAAAAACCCTTTCTGATAACCTTAGATCCTAAATAGTTTGACCAGGTTCCTCGACCATTAAACCTGCAAAATAAACATAAAATAGAAACTAGTTAAGGTTAGTAAAATTTCTTTTGTTTAATTCGGGTCATCTCTTGGAAAGGTTGTCTGCTTGGCTCCCAATCCTAATCTCTAGGTCCCAACATGCCTCGAGGCATGTTGGTTCCTTTTTTCTCTTGGAAAGGTAACCTGCTTGGTTCCCAATCCTATTCTCTAGGTCCCAACATGCCTCGAGACATGTTGGTTCCTTTTTGTGCCTCGAGGCGATTCTAGGAACCTGTGCGCCGTTCTGGGAGTCCACACAGATTCCTCTTCTTCATGTGTCAGGCTAGACATCTTATGAAGGTAAATGCTAAGGATTTTATCCCTTCTTCCCATGTGCCAAAGGCGGTTCCACATGAGGGAAAGCTTATTAGGCTTCTCTTTAAGAACAAGTGTGCCGGTCTAGGCTCCACACAGGTTCCTTTAGGTGTCTTTTGTCAGGACTTTAGGTGCCTTTTGTCAGGACTTTAGATGCCTTTTGTCAGGACTTTGATTCTCGTGCTCAGTCAGCTGAGGCTTTTCAATCACATTTTCTCAGGAAGCTACCTGAGGCTCTTCTCGTGCCCAGGAAGCTACCTGGGGACTTTTCTCGTGCCCAGGAAGCTACCTAGGACTTTTTCTTGATGCGTGCTCGGGAAGCTACCCAAGGCTTCGGTTCAAGTCAGTCATTCTCAACTTGCATACTTTTATCGAATCACATTCATACTTTCAATGCTATAGGGACCTGTAAGTCAGGGTGTCCTGCAAAATACAATACAATGCTACAGGAACCTGTTAGTCAAGGTAACCTGTTTCAAAAGTTTCAAATTGGCATATGAAATATCAAATCATAGCATGCACAATACCGTCTAAGTAGGAATACTACCCCCCAGTTCTTTTGGGTAATTATTGTTACGTAGAAGAACTATTAAGGAGCTATAGCTGCAAAGAATGCACTCAAAATATTCAACGTAGAGCTATCTATCGCTCAATACTTTAGAAAGAAATCGTCTTGCAAGTAGGGAGGTTCACATCAAGTACCCCCCGAGTACATGCATAATTAAATACTGAAATCAAAATACTGGTCAGCTATAACTAATAAGCTGCCTTTATTCGTGGGCTGAAAGAGCCTAACTTTTCCTAAGAAAAAACACATAAAAGAGTTACTGATAATACTTCTTGAGATGTTCTGCATTCCAAGCTCTCGGAATGAGGTTCCCATCCATATCCATCAAGTGGTAGGTTCCTTCCCAAATTGCTGACTTTATCTTGTAAGGTCCCTCCCAATTCGCTCCAAAGGCTCCATGTGCCAGAACCCTGGTATTTGGCATGACTTTTCTCAGAACTAGGTCTCCAACTTTAAAAGGTCTTGCCTTCACCTTTTTGTTGTAGTATCTTCGAACTCTCTGTTGATATGCTGCTAACTTCACTTGCGAATCTGCTCTCAACTCTTCGATCATGTCCAAATACAGTCTTTGATTGACCTCATTGCTCTCGGGATCAAAATATTTCTTCTCAATGAACCTGTTCCAACTTCCACAGGCACCATAGCTTCACAACCATAAGCAAGAGTAAAAGGAGACTCACCAGTTGTAGTTCTAGGCGTGGTGTTATACGACCACAAGACTCCAGGAAGCTCTTCTGGCCAGCTTCCTTTCTTATCCTCAAGCCTCGTCTTCAAAGTATGCTTGATAATCTTATTCACTGCTTCAGTCTGTCCATTACTCTGCGGATAATACACTGCTGAAAATTCCTTCTGAATTCCAAACTGCTCACACAACCCTCTAAGCTCTCTACTATCAAACTGCTTCCCGTTGTTAAAAATCAGTTTCTGGGGAATGCCAAACCTGCATACAATGGCTCGAAACACGAACTCAGTCAACTTTGATGCTGTAATCTTAGCAAGTGGTTCTGCTTCTGCCCACTTTGTAAAGTAATCAACTGCAACCACTGCATATTTCACTCCTCCTTTTCCTTTCGAGAGTTCTCCAATGAGGTCTATTCCCCAAACAGCGAATGGCCAAGGGCTAACAATCGGTTTGATAGGTGCTACAGGACGATTATCAAAATTTGCAAACCTCTGACAATTACTGCATGCCTGCACAAACTTTGTAGCATCTGCTTTAATGGTTGGCCAATAATATCCTTGTCGAAGGACTTTCATGGCTAAAGAATTACCCCCGAGTGATTTCCACATACTCCTTCATGAATCTCCTCGAGGATATACTTGCATTGCTCTCCAGCTACACACTTGAGCAAAGGTTGATTGAATCCTC
The DNA here is from genome assembly GCA_037693485.1 of Kitagawia praeruptora. Classification (NCBI taxonomy): domain Eukaryota; kingdom Viridiplantae; phylum Streptophyta; class Magnoliopsida; order Apiales; family Apiaceae; genus Kitagawia; species Kitagawia praeruptora. The sequence goes on from CM075353.1 coordinate 147,291,466, forward strand.
TTCTATACAGAATTCCATCATAGATTACATACTTGGCTGCATGTTACCTCAGCTTCTTGGCATCATCTTGACCGAGAGGTAGCTCCCCTTTATTCAGGTAACGATATATTGGGGTCATCCAGGAATCTTCAACTGGAAACTCGATGTCCATCACTTCTTCTTTGAAAACGCTAGGTTGCTCCTGAATCTGGAGTGGAATTACTCCCAATAACGTGGATTCTCTCTGAGATCCTAACTTGGCTAATGCATCTGCCTTGGTATTCTTTCCTCGAGCTATTTGATCTAGCTTCACCTCTTTGAACCTCGCGATCAACTCTTGGGAGTACCTCAAATACAAGTCTGTTCTTGGACCTCTCGCCTGAAAACCACCACGAATCTGCCAAACTACTAACATCGAATCACTAAACACTTTAATATTCTCCACTTTCATCTCCAAAGCTAACTTTAGGCCTGCAATCAATGCCTCATACTCTGCATCATTGTTCGTGGCTTTAAAAGCAAAATGAATCGAGCTATAGAGTTGGTGCCCTTCTGGACTAACTAGTTCTATGCCGGCAGCTGCTCCACCACTGTTAGCAGCTCCATCCACATACAGTGTCCACCAAGGTGCACAGTTGTCATTATCTGCCTGGTTTTCTACCACCTCTTTTGGCCCCTCCTGGCCGGTAACCTCTACATGAGGTGGAAACTCGATTAAGAAATCTGCTAGAGCTTGAGCTTTGATTGCTGTCTTTGGCTTGTATTCTATGTCGAACTGTCCTAACTCCACAGCCCACTTTAGCATTCTCCCAGAAGTTTCTGGCCTATGCATCACTTGCTTAAGTGGATATGAGGTTCTTACCTCAATCTTATGAGCTTGGAAGTAAGGTCTCAGTTTCCTGGAAGCTAGAATCAAGGCAAAAACCAGTTTCTCCATTCCTGTATACCTTGTTTCTGCATCAAGTAACCTTTTACTAACATAGTAGATTGGGCTTTGCTGTCCATTCTCTTCTCGAACCAGAACTGCACTAATGGAATACTCTGATACGGCCAAGTAAAGTATCAATGTTTCTCCATCCACAGGTTTGGCTAACAGTGGGGGGCTCCCCAAATGCTCCTTTAACCTTCCAAATGCCATCTCACATTCTGCTGTCCACTCGAATTTGCTTCCTTTCTTTATAGCTTTAAAGAACTCCTGACACTTATCAGTGGACTTCGAAATGAATCTATTCAAGGCTGCAACTCTTCCTGTAAGGGACTGAACCTCTCTCACAGTTCTCGGTGACCTCATATCAATCAATGCTTTAATCTTTGCTGGGTTGGCTTCGATACCTCTGTGGTTCACCATGAAACCCAGAAACTTTCCTGATTCTACCCCGAACACACATTTTTGAGGGTTAAGCTTCATTCTGTACTTTCGCAAGATTCCAAACATTTCTTCTAAGTGCTTTACATGGTCAACAGCTTCCTTAGACTTAACTAGCATATCATCCACATATACTTCCATAGTATGGCCAATTTGATCTTTAAACATCATATTTACTAACCGTTGGTATGTGGCTCCAGCATTAATCAATCCAAATGGCATGCATACATAACAATAAAGACCTCTATCTGTAATAAAAGAAGTGTGCTCTTGATCAGGTTCATACATAGGAATTTGATTGTAACCTGAATATGCATCCATGAAGCTGAGTAGGGCATGTCTAGCTGTTGCATCCACTAACTGATCAATTCGTGGCAGCGGGAAACTGTCTTTCGGGCATGCTTTGTTGAGATCTGTGAAGTCCACACAAGTTCTCCATTTTCCATTAGGTTTCTTTACCAAAACAGGGTTTGCCAACCATACTGGGTAGAAAGATTCTTTAACCAATCCTGCATCCAATAATCTGTCGACCTCTTCTTTCAATGCTTGAGCTCTTTCTCCACTAACTGGTCTTCGCTTCTGTCTCACTCCTTTCTTTTCTGGATCAATATTCAACTTATGACACATGACCCTTGGATCTATCCCTTCCATATCTGCGTGACACCATGCAAACACATCCAGGTTCTTGCCCAAAAAGGTAATGAGAGATTCCTTAAGGCTGGGTCGAGTTGAGCTCCAATCTTCAACACTTTTGTACCATCTTTGTCATTGATCTTCACATCCAAAGTTTCACCAGCTGGTCCAGCCTTGACCATGGTTTCTGGCATTTGAGGATCTAAGTCTACCTCCATCTCTGTGGTTGAGTCCTCTTGAGGTTCCTGGACTTCGTACATGACATTCCTTCTCTTTGATGCTGGCTGACTGTCTTCATTGCTTCCATTATGTTTCAGTTTTCAGGATTTTTCTTCATCCAATCCTTCTGCCATACACACATCACCATCCTTGTCCGTAGGGGGTGCACTTTCTATCAGCAAGTAAGGGGTATCTGGTCCCCGAAAAACTGGAATCTCATCCTGAGGTTCCTCTTCTATGATCTCTTCAATTCTTATGGCTCTACAAGATGCTGGTACAAAGCCTTCCAAGGGCGTACTACGCAGATCAAGCGTTATTTTATCTGGGTTCTTTCCTGGGATTGCAAGATTATATTAGTGTGATATTTTTGAGTTTATATTAGTGATTGCAAGATTAGTTTTAAATTTAAAGCTAACATGTTTTAGTTAGAAAACAAATATTAGCGTTTGTAAGATATGATACATTATAAAAGATAATTTCTTCAATTAAAAATAAATGTTAAAAAGACAATCGGCTAATAACTATTTATTCTATTATTACAAATAATAATTAAGTAAGGATAATTAAGTAAAATAACATGTTTTATTAGGATAAATAATTAAATCAACAGGTACCCACCAACCAAAGTTTTAATGTTTCGATTTTTATATAATAGTATAGATTTCTCTACATGAAATGTATGCTTTTATTACATGTATAAATATAGATATCTGATCACAAAAATTTTCAAAGTTCTTTCCACTGGTGCAATTATCGAAAGTAAGCTATTGGCTACCTTACCTCACTTTTTTGTGTTCTATCTAAACATCTAAAGTGATCATGCTATAACAATTTTTGCAGATCGAGCTACGAGTAAAGAATTCAAACCATATTAACAAAGTCATCTTCATAATGAGTTCTGGTGGTCAAGGTAGCTTTTTTCCTACTTCACCTCACTTATTTGTGTGTTGGCTAAATTTCATAATCAATGCTAAAATGGGTCTTGATGGCATTCATATTATTACTTTTATGCATGTAATCTTTATGATATATCATATATGTGGTTAGTTTGGTTATTGGTGTCTGTTTCTGTGGCTTTAGCATATTCTTGAGAACAATGATACACAGATTTTTTTGTACACTACTAGCTAGTTTTCTTCTCCTATATTTATTTTTCACTTTTCATATAATTTAAAATTCAAATTATTGTCAATTTCTAGAATTGATAATATATATAGATAATATTTTGACATGTTGAAGTAATTCAAATCTCAAACTTTTTTTAATATATTACAAATATTATAATAAGTTTAAACATTTTTTTATGAGTATCGAATTCTCGACCTTCCACAATATTTTTGTATTATCACTTTTAGTCTTATTATATGTTTTGTTAGTCCATACAATTATTTGTAAATCTTTTTTTTTAAATATATATACTCGTGTTTGTTGTCAAAGTCGTTGCAAACACATACTCCGTATATTAAAATTTACTGATTAGATAGTTAGATTTATGAAAAGAATGACCTACACTTTGGAATTTTGTTTGCAATATTCACTGCGCATTGAATCATATTATTGTCTTTCTCCTTAACTTGATACATCTTGCTTATTAAATTAACCTACGTAGTGAAATAGATTGTTTAAGATGGTCTACATATGTAGCCTCTTTTATATAAATTTTAAGCAGGTAAAATTCTTACATTGGCATGAAACTAAACAAATGTAACAATGGATCAAACTTGTAGGATTAATAGCCCACACGATCTAGCTGCAGCACCTCTCTACCAGATTTATTTATGCACTTGCTGTAACGATCGGGAAAATTACGTGTAATTTATTATATTAAAATATATTTTTAATTGATTTTAATGTGTGTTAGTTTATTTTTATTGCATTTAAACGCGTTATGATTTTTATTAAATAGAAAAGTTATCTCATACGTGTTATGTGACTTCTGTGTATCATAGAATATTTTATTCTATTTTCTGTAATTTTTGTATTTTTAGAATACAGTTATTTTACATTTTAATTTCCAGACCCAGCCCCTGTATTAAATTCGAGGCCCTGTTTTTCATAAAATTATTTTCATATAATGATGGGATATTTAAAAATGCATTATTTTGTAATTTATGTAATATTCGTAATTTTTGGGGAATTTTGATATTTATATTATATTTGTTTAAAAATAAAAGTTTTACATTTTTACCCCATAAAAATTATTTTTAAGGCTTAATGATTTTAATTAGGGGTTAAAAATATTTTTGGGGTATTATTTTTTGATTAATATAAATAGAAATCAGATTTTTTTTATTTATAAAAAAATCAAAAAATCAGCTTTTTTATTTTATTTCATAAAAAAATTCTGGAAAATTCTCTGTGGTGTTCTTGACAGTTCTTCAGAATCAAAGCCATATTTGGAGGTGTTAGCGATATCTGATTTTGGTGTTCTTATACTCAAATCGAAGCTCTCAATCTCTAGTTTCATAATCTTCCATCATAATTCGTGTAGGGTAATTTTCTGATTTTATATGAATTGTTGAATAAATCTGCGTTTTTAGGGTTCTTGCTTGAATTTGGGGCTTTTTGATTTCGTGATTGTTCAGGGATTTTGAAGGTTCCAATAGCTTCATAAGGTTGTATAGAGTCGATTTATGTAGTCAATTGTGATGTTGTATTCATATATATGCTAGATCGATTGTTAAAGTTTTAACCAAAATTTTTAATCAATTTTTCGTCTTATTCGTTGATTGTTCGTGTTAGAGGTGTTAGGGGTTATTTTACTCGTGTTCTAAGCTTTGATTTGTGCTTCCAAGTGCGTGATTTGGTTAAGTATCGAGCAAAAACGAATTTTGGCCGGATTATTCTTTAAGCTCGCCGGATTTCGTGCGTTTTTGATGATTTTTTGCTTGTTTGGTTCGTTTTTGATGTGTTATAATGTTCCCAGCAGCTATGCAATGTGTTGGTGAAAGTTTGGGGTGCAAACAAGGCTTTACCGGAGTTGTTTAGGTCGCCGGAAAAATTCCGGATTCCGGTGAACCTCCATTAAAGGTGGTTAAGTGTTCTTTGTGTTCTTGGAGATGAATGTGTGAAGATGGTGATGAATAGTGCTGTTTGATCCATTTTTTCTGTATAACTTTTCAGAAAAATGTTTTTGGGTCATATTTTTATAAATTTTTTCTAAAATTCAGAATTCTTTTATGTATTATTATTTTAATTTCTAAAAATTAAATTGAATTAGTTAATTATTTTTAAATAATAATTTAATTGTTTTAATTAATTGATAAATTATATTAATTAATTATTATTTAAATATGTAATTGACTTCATTGAATTTAAATCTTCTTATTATAAAAGATTTATTATTTTTATGAGTTGATTAATAATTAATTAATTTGAATATTCAATTAATTTAATTATTAATTGAATTATTCTTATTAATTGCGTATTAATTAAACCGTTTATCCGTTTTCAACGAGAAAAGTATTTTTGGAATCAGAAAAATGACCCGATTCTTGTAAAAATAGTTTTAAGTTAAAATTCAACTTTTAAATTTGGATCGACTTTTTACCAAACCTTTTTATTGAGTCGGTTATATCCAATAATTAGGGTCTTGATCCGTTTTCTGTTTTAAAAATATTGGATAAAATCTTTTTATGATCTGATCAACTTGCTATGTGATTATGTTATCTACTTATTGAGTTTCTTTATGTGCAATGTGAATTATTAAGGTATTAAGTATCGAGGGTTATGATGTAAATCGAGTTTTGATCGATATATAAAGTTAATGTGTATTAATTGTTTATATGATTTATATTATAAGATGTCACTAAGAGTAGACGATGTTTTCTTTGATTTAATGACAACGATGGTCGGATATCATTTATTTTCACGAGGATTAATTGGTAAGTATTGATTTAGGTTGTCAGCGGAGATAAGTAGATGTTTAATAAAGGAGGTTGGGGATGGATGAAATATTCTTTGTGGGTTATAAAGAAGGTTGGAGATGGATGCAGTATTGTTTGTGGATTGTAATAAAGAAGGTTAGAGATGAAAGTATTGTTTGTGGAATTACTGGTTTACTGGTGAGGTGTTTTAACACCGAGAAAACGTCTATGTTCAAAGGGGACATTTCCAATTATTTTCTTCGGACAAAGATATTGAAGTAGACGCGCGGGATCGATGTCAACGGATCAGACTTGTGGCAATCGCATGAGCGTCAAACCAACGAATGATTGAAATAGAAGATTGTGATGCCGTAAGATAGAAGAATAAAATCGTGTTACTTCGATGCTACGCAATAGCTAAGGACCAGAGGCAAGTATTTTCTTGATCATCCTAAACACTTTTTATTTTCTGTTTCATTTATTCATATCATGACAAATAGTTATTGTTCAGAGCTATTTGTGGTTCTTAAATATTTTTGTGTGAACTTAGTTGCTTGATATTGGTACCCTTGATGTGGGGAATTGTTTAAGATAAACTCTTCATATCCTTATTATCGTAATAAATATTAGGGATGTGAACTGTATGTGAAACTAAGCATTTCCTGTTAAATTCGGAAATTGCTATATTGGATTGGAAAATGGTAAAGCGTAGGAGGCCATGGTTGATGTCATGGTCCAGCAATATTTATTGGAAAATGATAAAGGGTAGGAGGCCATGGTTGCTGTCATGGTCCAGCAATATTTAAGGAGGATATGGTAACCATTCCATCTTCCTATAGGCTAACATTACTTGCCTATTTTGGGTACCCCAGAAATCCGGACTATACACACACGGAAAAAAAGAGAATACCGGTGGAGTATAGAGGGTCCCATTGCCTTAGAACCTGATCAGGGGGCAATGATGTTTCAGTTATATATATCCAATCCATATCGCCCGAATGGCTATTATATATTGTGAATTGGCAGATGATTCATTTTTATGACATGCCAAATGATTTCAGTTATGGTTTGAATTATATCACAGTTGTTGATTCAGTTTTCTCTATAAACTGTTTTACATTTCAGTTGATTTTATGCCCCACTTATCCTGGTTTTATATCAAAAATTTTATACGTTTGTTGAGCATTTCTTTCGCTCATACTTGTTGTTGTAAATTCTAACATTTTAGTAAGGTAGTTTGGCAAGACTTATTCGCACAGTTCAGAAAGAGAAGAAGCGTGATGCTATTTCAAAGATGACTTGGCTCAGGATGTCTGGATTTAGAGTAAGATCTATTTTATATAATTGAGTTCTAATATTTATTATTATTATGTAATGATCTAGTTAGTCTGGCGTACTTCTTATCGAAGTTACACCAGTGGTTTAAGATTTGATCAAAGAGAATGTTGTAAAGAAGGAATACTTTTTATTTTTATAGAATTTGGATTCTTGTTTATAGCCCTATAACCTTAAAAGATCTTGGTATGTTTGGGATCACAAATGTTATATTTCCAGTGTTGGACAATCACAAGTGAATAATTATTATTAAACAGATGTTTTATTTTGAGGTTTTTTGCGTGACGACCAAATCTCCTGACCCCGGATTTGGGGGGTGTCACAGTTGGTAACTCGGATTTTGGTGCACTCCACTATTCCGACCATGTTGGGATAGGAACTTGTGATAAACAAGGTGAAGATGTTGAATAGATTGTCTTTCAAGTGTACCAAAATAGGTCCCCATGACGTGTTCCAAAACCGTTATCTAGAATCAGGAAACACTTCTCTTGTAAGCGCCAGGTAACAAATGCATTTGTCTAATTCATATGCGCTAATAAACTTGTCATCCATGTAGATAGTCTTATCATCGAAAACAGTAAAAGGGTTGCATACTTGCCACGCGAAGTTAGAATCGTACGCTATTGAAGACTCATTAGCCATATTATAGATGATATCACCCAGTTTGGCGTTAAATCTGCTGTTAATCAAAATGGTTTCGATCTCATAATGAACAGGAATCGGGCGCGATAAGCGGGATACAGGCTCCTTCAAAGCCTTCCATTTTTGCTTATATTCGGGCCTATTCGTGTCTAGGAACTCGGCTCATGGGAATTCCTTAAAAGTTTCGTTGATGGGGGAAAACCCTCCAAAGACATATATTCTTCCGTCCACAGCAACTACAGCAGGAGATACTCTAGGCAGTATTATTTTGCAGCATGACACAAATATGAGTTCTGATTGGTCTGTGTCGAACTTTAAGACCTCATGGGTTGGTACATACGCCATCTGCTCATCTAACTTGCATCCTCCAATACTATAAATCATAGATCCCATAAAAACCATTGATGATGCAAAATTAACTTGGAGAGAGGTTCCTATTGGAGTGATCTTTGCATCGGGCAAATAGTCCGGGGGTAGGGAAAGGCTTTGAAATTCCTCCGATGTAGTCTCGAGTGATACTGGAATCACTGCAAAAGTAGATATGCCATCGGAAAGGCAAAAACGTTTTTTTATCCATGAGTGGTCCCATGACACTTTCAATCTGAGACATAGGAGGTCCAGTGCTAATTCTTTCGATCTGAGTGCCATAAGTCCTACAACAAAAATATATAATTGTTTGATATCAACATGTTATCCAAAACATATATAATCGGAGATGAAAATTAAACATCACAAGACACAAGCGCATGTGCATATAAAAAATACCAGGCTCAATTTGGTCAAAAACACATTAGGTATACATAAATTCTCTACAGTTTGAGACCCAATTAAGAAGAACGCTAATCAGATAATATAAAAAGCCAGAAATTAAGATAAGAAACAACTTGATGAGTATATGATTCGATAATAATAAGAAGTATGTGATGAGGTATAAATACCTTCAATCAAAAACAAATACGAAAAAATCATTGATTCGGCCTTGCATATTAAATAGGCTCGTGTATATATATGATCAACATTGACCAATACAAAATTGTGAGACCCCAAAACAAAGCCTAAACAGAAAATATAGAAATCACTAACACAAAAAACATAAATTGATATACATGATCGATCGACTAGAATGGTGACCAATTTGAAAAAAGATACTTGACCATAATAAAATAAGCATGGGATTGGTTATCAATACCTTTCGGATGTAGTATAATTGATAGGGTTGTCAAACGGATAATTCGGATACGGATATACCTATATCCGTATCCTTATCCGAAATTGTCGGATTCAGATACGGATAATATCCGCTTTGTTTCGGATACGTATAATATCCGCTTTTTCTCGGATACGAATGCAGATATTTCAGACGGATATCGGATTTTTCAAATTTTTGTGACGCGTATTGATGATTTCAAAACAAAATTTTTTTCATTTAGAAAAAATAAAACTGTGAACGCCGTACTAAATATCTAATTTTATTATCTTTAACATATTAAACTCAAATGAAATTTTTATATATATCTATAATATTGTTACAATTATATAAAATTTGTATAAATGTATTATTTAATTAATAAACACACAAACATTACATGCTAATAGAAAACAAATCTTAAATTATATATTTTAAATATTATATATATTCCATTTCAGATTCGGATACTCCGGATTCAGATACGGATAATATCCGATTTATTTCGGATACGAATAATATCCGCTTTTTCTTAAATACGAATGCAGATATTTCGGACAAATATCAGATTTGTCAGATTTTTTTGACAGCCCTAATAATCGATATGCTTGATCGTTGAACTAAATCTATAGGGGCGATTGTATTTTAGGTGTTTTTGATAAGGGTTTTGTCCGGAGAGAGATCACAAGGGACTATTACTACATATAGAAGGTTGAATATCAGACGGTGATTAAAATAAAGTTGATTTACTTTGTATTATATAATTTGAAAAAAGATATAAATTCCATGAAGTTATGTATCTGCCATTGTTTATAATCCTCTTATTGACATTAATTAAAATTTTAGTTACAAACTAAATCCGAGTATAAAAATCCATATTTAATAACACATTTTTAAAAACATCAGGTGCATTAAAACTATTTAACTTGGAATTCTTTTCTGAAGCGAAAAAAATAACTTGGAATGATTTTTTTTAATTATTTACATACATAAAAGATTCGTAGTTTTGGAATATATCACATATTGTCCGTGAAACTGAATAAATGTATATACGAATATTAAGATTTCGTTGGACCGAATGATATTTTTATTGCATCATGTAGGGTTGGAATGAGTTGATAATGTATCGAATATTTGGCTTCAATTTTTTTTCATATTTTGAAAATCATAAGCTAAAAGATAATGAAATATGGGAACCTAGCTATTTTCCAATTTTAGGTTCAAATCAAACTGAACCTAACTTTACGGTCATAGCAGATCATAAAAATAAAAATTGAACCTAACTTTATGATCACCCTGAACCTAACTTTATGGTCATAGTAGATCGTAAAAATAAAAATTGAACCTAACTTTATGATCAAACTGAATCCACATCGAATGCAATAAAAATTGATCCAATAAAATTGATATCCAAATATATTAAGTATATTGTATGTTTTTTAAACTAAAATAAAAATTATAAATAAAAATCTAAAATTATATTATATCCTTATATTATATTGATGTGCTGAAATTAAAGATTTAAATATCGCAAGCGCACGATCTCATTTTAGTATTTATGATTCGATCCACAGAGACTAATATTTTCGCAAACCTTAATTTTTAATTTAGGCATATTTCTAATAAATTGGGTAAAGAGAAAAATATGTACATACGAACAGAATTAAACAAGGCTTGAGATATGAAAATGATGAATGAAAACTAGTGGCCACAATTTGTGTTAACAAATCACCAAACCCACAATAAAATTGAGATTTAAAGGGGCGTAGCTAATATTAAAACGAAAATTAAAATTACGAAAACAAATTATTCAAATCGATACTTTCAATCCCGTGTGGTTAGCATTGCTACTTTGTCCACTCGAGAATTTACGAAGATAAGGAAATGAAGAGTAAGGAGAGAAATGAAAGAGAAGTGCAAGAATTAAAATGAAGCTTAAAATTGCATAAAAATAAAAAGTGTTTACAAAAAGAAAAATATTACAACTAAATTTTTGGAAGATGAACTACTAATAACCTAATTCTAGTATCTAAGCTAATGGTGTCTTTAACAAGTGAAGAATGAGGTTATTTATAGAAAATATTTTGGGATTTTGGTTGGTGTGGATTAATCCTAGCCCTCCATTTTGGTTGGTATGGGTTAATCCTAGCCTTCCATTTTGGTTGGTGTGGGTTAATCCTAGCCCTCCATTTTGGTTGGTGTGGGTTAATCCTAGCCCTCCATTTTGGTGGGCTACAAAAATGCACCACCACCCCTTGCTTTTCCTTTTCTTCTTGTTTTGGTCCTTCTTTTTCTTCTTTTATCATTTATATCTTTATTTTGCCATTTCTTCAGTTTTCTCGAATTTTCCTGAAATGCAACAAAATAATTTATTAAAATACGAATTCAAACAATAAATAGGCAATAAAAATATGCAAAATTATGCACTAATCAAATGCCCCCATACCTATCTTTTGCTCGTCCTCGAGTAAAACAAAAAGAAAAATACTGAATGAAAAACCTATACTCACTATCGTAGGAATCACGGATAATTTTAGGTTTACCAACCCGTTAAACCCATAGACGATCTCTACAGGAGGAGTGTTGTCTCCTAAGGGTTTACAGAAGATATACCCATAAAATCTTTGAGATAAGTCAGCAAGTATCCAACTTTCCTCTTACAATCTAGCTTTCATTGGTGTCAACAAAACAATTTTTGTAAAAATACATGCCTTAAAGATTAATATAATGATAGCCAAGTTATAGGTTCCCACAATCCACTTGAATAACATGTGGGTTCTCTCTCAGGTATCGAATAACATCCCTATACAATTTTTCCATCAAAAGTCTTGTGCAAATGTGTCGTCTTGGACTTTTAAGCAAAAATTTGTTCGACACAAGTTTCATGAGTAAAACCTTACCTTACTACGTTCAAATCATCTAAAGGCATTATACATATAATTTTTGAAAAACATTTAACACCAACTAGTTCTAAAGTTCAAGAGTGGGAAGGACAACTAAGCTTAAAATATCTCTATTTTTGAATTTTTAAAATTTTTCAATTTTTTTGGATTTTTTAATTTTTATGTATTTACACTAAAACCCTCCCCCATACCTAAATCATGCATTGTCCTCAATGTAGGCAAATGCAAGAGAAAAGAGAAATGAAAAGGGAGAAAGTTGAGGAAATACCTGATAAGGGATGACGAAGACTGAAAATTTCTAAAAACTACTAAAGAAAAACAACTCACACACGCACACACATTGTAACTCCCCCATACCTACATTCTACTATGGGAGGTACAAAACAAATATTTACTAACCAATACCTGCTCTCGGAAAAACTATTTTTGTTATACAACCAACATATTTCAGAAACTCACCCACAAAAATAGCATAGACCACTCGAATCTGATTAGGCGCAAGAATAAAACTCATATTTCTAACTTCATCCATAGACCATGAAGATGCTTCTTTATTTTGTTGAAGCAAATTAATTAATTGAATTTCTTGGTTATGAACAATGTCACTAGAAATAAAAGCATGATGAGTTTCATTATCACCTAAGACCGTCTGATAAAGAGTGGAATTAAGCAGCTTCAAATCGGGTGTCGGTGGCTCACCTACAGAATCCTTAACAATGAATTTATGATCAAAAGAACTATCCTCAATTATGGTTTCATGCTCGGAACAAATGGCATTCAATTCATTTAACATCTCTTCTGAAGAAAAATCCTTAACCAACTCATGAATTTCTCGATTAGTCTCGTGATTTAGTTCTAAATCCTCATTAAGAAGAGTCTCAATTTCACTATCCTCCAAATTCGACCATGTGACACTCTAATTGGCTGGTGGCTGGCTCAGTTTGGTCTAGACCATGACTCAAGAGGGATGGATTAGGTTCAGATATCAAATTCTCTCTCTCATAAATGGTGTTGACTAACTGACTCATTTGAACCTCTAACTTAGATATGGCTTGAGCATTTGAATTCAAAATCTGCCTATCTTGCGTCACGGTTTTCATGAAGATTTGTTGGGATTTTATCAAATCCTCTGTGCTCTTTTCTAAAGAATTAAATCTCTCATCTGAAAATTCAGGAGGGTTCAAAGGTTCTTGAATCAGGTTCAGATAAGGACTATGATTTTGGACAACAAAAGAGCTAGGATTGATGTTTTCAAAGGAGGGTTGAGCATGAATTAAATGAGTTTGTGCTTCTAATAATGCCTCAATACTCCTTTCAAAAAAAATTACACCCTTATCCGAATCACTAAAGTTGTAGCTTAAAGATGCTTGAATCGGTTTTATATAAAGATCAACATTTTGAGTATGATAAGAGTTATGATTTGGCATTTGAAAAGAAGGTTGAGGAGCTTGGTAGTTTTGATCATAATCCCATGAGAAATTTGTGTGATTCCCCCACCCGGGATTGTAGGTAGGTAGGTACAAATGGGTCATTCCTAGGGGTTTGTTGAAACATAATATTATCTTGTTCAAATTCATGACAATTTTTAAACCTTTGAGTATAAGAATTATAATTTGACCACATTATTGATCACACAAAATAAGCACATAAAATAAACACTCAAAATAAAGGGTGAGAAAGAAAAAGAAAAACTCTAGACCTAAGGTTCTTTAATAAAAATAAGCTAGACATTGCTCATACTTTAAGGACCACCAAAAATTCGGTAAATCAAGAATTATTCGAACCGATTTGGCCATGTAGGTGCAAGCATTGCCAAGAGGCTAAACACCAGCCTAGACACCAAATCCTAATTGGCCAGGTAAGCTTTCGCTTGCCTAGACACCAAAAAGTCGGAATAATTAATGATTACTTCGTTTCTTAGGTACCTTCCTAATTGAGCACGAAATTCCTAGGGGCAAACGTCTAATTAATTTTATTAAAGTTTATTAAAATGAATGTAACAAACAATGATATATATACAAAAATGGTAAACAATTATGGATGCTTACACTACGTGTCCTAATCTAAAAGAAGGAAGAATTTAACGTACCTTGGGGTCCTCCAGCGATCACCACAATTTATAAGGTACGAAAAATTAAAAACAAGAAAATAAAAATGTAGATGATGTGCTCCTAAGTGATTAAATGCATGATGCAACAATTATGTATTTACAACTAATTTTTTGGATTTTTTCAATTTTCAATTTTTTTTGTTTTTTTGATTTTTGATTTTCTAAAAATAAAAAGGCGAAAAGAATGAGATACAGGTTACCTAAGCAAGCTTCCAAAAATTCCAATTTTTCCATGCTAAGCGAGAAGATTCCCCAATTTCCAACTTTCCTAAAAAAAATAAGACAAGTAAAACTAATCCGAAAAATTAAAAATTAAGGCGCGAAAAATTATAGTCCCCGGCAGCAGCGCCAAAAACTTGATGTGCTGAAATTAAAGATTTAAATATAGCAAGCGCACGATCTCGTTTTAGTATTTATGATTCGATCCACAGAGACTAATATTTTCGCAAACCTTAATTTTTAATTTAGGCGAACTAGACCATTTAAATTTTGAGAATAATTTATTTACTTAACAACTAATTGCGAGCTAGCATATTTCTAATAAATTGGGTAAAGAGAAAAATATGTACATACGAACAGAATTAACAAGGCTTGAGATATGAAAATGATGAATGAAAACTAGTGGCCACAAATTGTGTTAACAAATCACCAAACCCACAATAAAATTGAGATTTAAAGGGGCGTAACTAATATTAAATCGAAAATTAAAATTACGAAAACAAATTCTTCAAATCGATACTTTCAATCCCGTGTGGTTAGCATTGCTACTTTGTCCACCCGAGAATTTACGAAGATAAGGAAATGAAGAGCAAGGAGAGAAATGAAAGAGAAGTGCAAGAATTAAAATGAAGCTTGAAATTGCATAAAAATAAAAAGTGTTTACAAAAAGAAAAATATTACAACTAAATTTTTGGAAGATGAACTACTAATAACCTAATTCTAGTATCTAAGCTAATGGTGTCTTTAACAAGTGAAGAATGAGACTATTTATAGAAAATATTTTGGGATTTTGGTTGGTGTGGATTAATCCTAGCCCTCCATTTTGGTTGGTGTGGGTTAATCCTAGCCTTCCATTTTGGTTGGTGTGGGTTAATCCTAGCCCTCCATTTTGGTTGGTGTGGGTTAATCATAGCCCTCCATTTTGGTGGGCTACAAAAATGCACCACCACCCCTTGCTTTTCCTTTTCTTCTTGTTTTGGTCCTTTTTCTTCTTTTGTCATTTATTTCTTTATTTTGCCATTTCTTCAGTTTTCTCGAATTTTCCTGAAATGCAACAAAATAATTTATTAAAATACGAATTCAAACAATAAATAGGCAATAAAAATATGCAAAATTATGCACTAATCATATATATAATAAGCGTAATAGTGATATTATCCATAATTTTGATTCCTATAGCGCCAAAATAATCTCAGTCGTCGAATCTATTATTTTTAAAAATGAATAATCAACATTATATCATAGTAAGGAAAAATTGTAACATAAAAAGGAAATAATTTAAAAAGTTTGTCTTACAGTTGCATTTTAAAAATAAATTATAATTTAAAAATAAATAATTAAAAAAGGGTTGTACTAGAATTGAATTTATTTTTTTCTTACTAATATTTGAAACAATTCAAATTTGTTATTTGCCCTCTATCTTGATATCTAAAAATCAGATTTGAATGATTTTATAGTTCACACGAAATTCATAAAATTATATTTAATTTAGTAATGATTTAACAATTATGATCCAAATGGAAATATTCAGAATCTCAAAAGAAAATTTAATTACGAATTTTTGCATATATCAATTTTTGCAAAACCTAATTATATATGATTCAAACCATTACCATGCATTTTTTTATATTTCAATATAAATGCACTTTTTAGTTTACATATTAAAGTATTAACTAACTTTTTTTATGCCAGATCCAATAATTTTCATCTATTTATTTTAAAATCTTATATGCATATCAATTTTTTCGCAATAATTTCATATGTGAACTAATAGCATATAAATGTTAAAAAATAATATAATTATAGATATTAAAAAAGGAGACTTGCGTTGCACGTGTTATAAGTTAGTACGATCGTCTAACAATTTTTAAAAAGTTCAAGTAAAGATTATTTGAGAAAAATAAAAAATATTCATAATATAATAAAAATTATTGAATACAATGTTGTACAAAATAAATATACATAGGCAACAAAATAACCTATTTAAATATATTATATATCAATTTTGTTTCACGTATTTTTAGATCGACAGATGTTGTAATAAATATATATAAATAAAAACATATTCATAATACATAATTAAAAAAGTTTAAGTACTAACCACCGCTCCAAATTTCATTGATTTATATTACCAAAAATTTACTAATTTCTTGAAGTTCTCAAACTTCATAATAAAAAATTTGAATACTTACATATACATTTTTGAAAACATTAAAGATTCATCTCAGAAATCTTGTAAAGTGCTATTTATAATTTCAGAAACCTTTTATATTTCAAATATGTTAAAAAAATTATTTATAGGTGTTTTTCATAAATTCAAAATATCCTTATACACAAATTAGAATCCTTTATACAACATACTCCCCCTCTCCCATCCATTTCTTAACATAAAAAACTGCGTATCTGACACGCATTTTAAGGTGCATTTTAAGGATAATTCTATAACTTATTTTTGATATTTTCTTTTTTTGTATAAAAATAGGATTATTCTATTTTTATACAAAAAAAGAAAATAACAAAAATAAGTTATAGAACTATCCTTAAAATGCACCTTAAAATCCGTGCCGAAAACTGGTCCGTAAATGTTAATAATTCAATGGGACGGAGGGGGTAAAAATTATTTTCTACATCAGATGTGTAACCTTTTTTTATTATACATTTTTTTATAAATTCATAATATATTAATATCCCTTGAATTTGATTTTTTTTTACTTTGAATATGTAAAAGAAAATTTTAGTTATTACTGTTTCTTTTTCATTTTAAATATGTCAGAAAAATTAAATGAATGTATTTGTTATAAATAAATTAGTCGATAAAGCCGTTTTTCGCGGCGCCATTATAACGTTTAATAGTAACAAAATATTCTTTAATAAATCGTTTACTCTTTAAATATGATTATTTCTATTGAGCCATTCTTTTGGTAAAACTGAAATCCCAACTTTTACATACATTATAAATACTGGCCATTGTTCTAGACATAACCTTCTTATATAGAGTTCCGGAAAGAATTATATATTGATTTCATCATAGAATTTCGTCAATAAATTATAAATAAAATTTTTAAAAACATAAATTTGATTCTAATGTAGAATACTAACGACCTATAAATTTTATAAAAGATTTAACACATAAAATTTAAACAAAAAAATTGATTTGAATTTTATTCTACAGTAGAATCATTTTGGATAAATTTGATGCTATGGTAGAATTGGCTTTAGATTATTTATTTAATTTTTAATAATTTTTCAAAAATAAAAGGTGTGTAATTTCATTTTTAATTTTTTAATTAAGATTTATAATTATATTTCATACAAAATGATAAATATATGTATATTTTGGTGGTTCCATCTTGCACTCTATATAAGGTGGTTCTCTTTAGAGTACCACCGAAAACAAATTTTTATCCATAAAAATAGAATCCTAGAAATGTAATGATAATAATAATATTGGTATCAAATTCTAATAGTTAATACGATTTTTTCTAATGAGGCGTCATTCCGTTAAATACATTTTGAGTGGCTCTCATTTGGAACAGAAGTTCTAACTTTATTACCTCTGATGATACTTATCTTATTATAATAACTTTTTTTCCTAAAAATTAAAATCTAAAAAGTGAGTGAATTTCAATTCTTATGTTCTTTAAAATTTCTACTATTTATGTAGTTTTAGAAAATGAATTATATCTCATTTTTTCAATATATTATAGATTGCTATATTTATTTACGATTTCTGCATTAGAGTGTCTTTTTAATATTATTTTAACACATCAATTATTTCTTTTAAATACGAAGACGTTTAGTTATGGGAATATTATTGGATTTATGGATATATTTTTATAATGGAAGCATAATTAACTTTCATTAAAAAATTTGAAATAAAGGATTTCTAAGAAAAAAATATAAAAAGTTTTACGAGAACGTAAAATGTGTCTTCACCGTCCTTGTATTCTACTTCCAATAAAACATTTTATTATATGTCTTCTATATTTATTTAAATACCTATTCTATTTTCAATAAAAAAAAATTAATTATTTGTCATTTCTATAAATTCAATCTTTTTTTATTTAGAAAAATTGAACTCCAATTTTACTTTTAGTAGAACTTTTAATTTTAGGGTTAAATATCAAAGTGGTCACTTAAATGAAGTCCATATATCACTTTGCTCACTGTCATCGATTTTATTGGGATATCATTTAATCACTAAAGTCATGATAAATATCAAATAGATAACTCGAAATATGTGTTCAAAAAATTAAATTAATCAAATGAAATAGATTTTTCTAGTATTTTTTATGATATATTTAGATTTTAAGAAATTTATTTACTATTTATTTCTAAATTTATAAATATTTTATTTGATTTAATAAAAAGTAAATAGCATATGAATTTCTGAATATCTAAATATATTATGAAAAATACTAGAATTCATAATCTTTCATTTGGTTACAGTATGAGTCCAGGAAAATATGTAGAACTCACTGAAAAATAATTTTAGATGTATTTGTTTGATATTTATTATGAATTTAATTTTTCAAATGATATATATGGTCTCCGCTTTAGTGATCATGATTCAAATAATTCCTGTAGAAATGTGGACTGGTAAGCCAGCAGATTACTCTTCTTTACATTCTTTTGGATGTCCAGCATATGTAATGTATAATTCCCAAGAAAGAACAAAATTGGATCCAAAATCCAGGAAGTGTTTATTCTTAGGGTATGCTGAAGGAATAAAGGGGTATCGCCTATGGGATCCCACTACCCATAAGCTCATTATCAGCAGGGATGTGATTTTTGTAGAAAATCAATTACAACTTAAAGAAGAAAATGATAGCACGACAAAGAAAAGTTCAGAGACTACAACTGTACACGTGGAAAATAATCTAGAAGAAGAAGCAACAAATTCTTCTGAATCAGAATCAGAGCACGGGACAAACGAACCAGTCGAGTCTGAGGAAGTTCGCCGGTCTACTCGTGGACGAAGGCCACCAGCTTGGCACTCAGAGTATGTTGCAGAGAGCAATATTGCATACAGTCTTTTAACTGAGGACGGAGAACCTTCAAATATTCATGAAGCTTCTAACAGCCCAGATGCATCCATGTGGAAGACAACAATGCAAAAAGAAATCGAAGTTCTACACAAGAACAAGACTTGGGAGCTCATACCATTACCACCTGGAAGAAAAACCATTGGTAATAAATGGGTCTACAAGATCAAGCGGGATAGCAATGATCAAGTAGAACGGTATCGTGCAAGATTGGTTGTAAAAGGATATGCTCAGAAAGAAGGCATTGATTTTAATGAGATATTTTCTCCAGTAGTACGACTTACAACAATCAGAATAGTCCTGGCTATGTGTGCTACATTGGATTTACATTTGGAGCAGTTGGATGTAAAAACTGCATTTCTTCATGGTGATCTCGAAGAGGAAATTTATATGCTCCAACCAGAAGGTTTTGCTGAAAAAGGCAAAGAGAACTTGGTTTGCAGATTGATCAAATCTCTATACGGTCTCAAACAGGCGCCGAGGTGTTGGTACAAGAGATTTGATTCCTTCATCATGAGCTTTGAATACAACAGACTTAGTGCAGACCATTGTACGTACTTCAAAAGGTTTGAAAAGGATAATGACTTTATCATTCTATTGTTGTATGTGGATGACATGTTGATAGCAGGCCCCAACAAAGATCGAATCCAAGAATTAAAGGCACAGTTGGCTAGGGAGTTTGAAATGAAGGACCTTGGACCAGCAAACAAGATTCTAGGGATGCAAATTCACCGAGACCGAAATAATAGGAAGATTTAGCTATCTCAGGAAAATTACTTAAACAAGATCTTGCATCGCTTCAACATGCAAGATTGTAAGCCAATTTCTACCCCACTTCCTGTTAATTTCAAGTTATCCTCAAGTATGTCACCTAGCAATGAAGCAGAGAGGAGGGAGATGTCTCGAGCACCGTATACATCAGCAGTGGGAAGTTTGATGTTCGCCATGATATGTACAAGACCAGATATTACACAAGCAGTGAGAGCGGTTAGTCGATATATGGCGAATCCTGGTAGAGAGCATTGGAATACAGTAAAGAGGATTCTGAGATACATCAAAGGAACCCCAAATGTTGCATTATGTTATGGAGGATCAGAATTGACCGTCAGAGGTTATGTGGATTTAGATTTTGCAGGAGATCTCGACAAAAGTAAATCCACTACAGGTTATGTGTATACACTTGCAAGAGGAGCTGTAAGCTGGATGTCTAAACTGCAGATGGTTGTGGCTTTATCTACAACAGAAGCAGAATACATGGCAGCTACACAAGCTTGCAAGGAATCAATCTGGATACAAAGGTTATTGGAGGAACTTGGGCACAAACAAGAAAAGATCGTTCTGTTTTGTGTCAGTCAAAGTGCTTTGTACATTGCAAAGAATCCAGACTTTCATTCACGGACGAAGCACATAAGGGTAAAATACCATTTTGTACGAGATGTAGTGGAAGAAGGAACTGTGGATATGCAAAAGATTCAAACTAATGAGAACCTAGCAGATGTTATGACCAAGCCGGTCAATACAGACAAATTCATATAGTGCCGATCCTCCATCGGCCTGACAAAAACATAAGCAGCATGATATTGGCAAGAGAGGAAGGGTTAAAGATTGACCACAAAGTGGTTTTAAGTGGGAGAATGTGAATTAGTAAAACCCACCTTTGTGGACTTTCTCAACCAACCAAATCTCCACCGACCAACAAGAATTCTAGATGGGCGGCACCAATTTCGGCCACCGACCGTTGAATTCCGGCCAACCAATCTTGAAGCTTCCGACAAGCTTTGTTGAATTAAGAGGGGTGGTAGGTGAGGTTAAGGGCTATAAATAGAAGCTCCTTCAACCCATTTTATGATCAAGTGAAGCAGGAAGAAAAAGAGAGAGAGACAGTAGAGAGCGGAAGGAGGAGAAGAGTGAATAGTGAGAATACATATATATAAATATCTCCTAAATATTAGGGTCTCTACTTTGTAATATAAAGAGTGTTTTCTCCTACTATAAGAGAGAGTTTTATCAATTGTACTCTTCTTATTTTAGAGAGAAGGTGGTGTAATTCTTTCTCTTAGTGAAACCCTCCTACTTTTGTCTGTGGTTTTTTCACCTTAATTTATTTAAGGGTTTTCCACGTAAAATTTGGTATCCACTTATTTCCAATTTTTCTCAATTTTACTTTGCTTGCGAGCCAGCTGCGCCTGATAAATTCCTAACACATCTGCAGCTGTAGCAGTCAATAACACACCTTGATATCTTGAATTCAGAGGAGTGCCATCCAAAAATCATAGGATGGAACCCTCGTTCAAAACCAGATATTGAAGCAAAAAAGAGACAAATAGGCGATGGAAGCTTGAGTCCTCCTTTGTAGTGAACAAAGGAACACTGCCTGGATTTGTTACGTCTTTATTATTACAGAAGAAAGGTAATTAATTGACTGTATGCCTCTTTATGAGAGCCATGAAGTGCACCCTACAAAGTCCTTTTTCATACCATGCCTGGGAATAGTTTAACTAAATACCATATTCTCGTTCAATATCTGCAACAATATCCCGGGGCTTATAGGAATGAGCCCGTTTCAACTTTTCTTCTATGATACTACTGACCTAGCCCCTTTTAGCACGATAATGTGTGGTCGTTCACATGTATGGATTCCAATCATTTTCTTGATACAGCTCACATGTATGGATGCCAATAATTTTCTTGATACAGATTAACTGAGTGTTGGCAACCTTGGATTCCCAGATACGCCACTGACTATCATATAAACAAGAAAAAAGAGCTCTAGTGCACAGGTAAATTTTCTCGTCTAGGTCAATAATCATCATAAATTGTTATACTATGCAACTGCAGTAAGCTCTGGATATGTTGCAGAAGATGGTGCTTATTCAGTTGCACTAAGATGAACAGCCATTTTGAGACCAGGTGCTTTCTTTTCCTCTGTTTCAGGTCTTGATTTACCATGCTGCGTGTCGTGTTACATATGGATTAGCTAGTGATGTATATGGTGGAAACAAGTACAACCGTTTTACTCAGAATTAAATACATATAAACTACTGAATTAATAACTGTTGTGATCAAAATCTTGCATGGGTTAGATTTAGGCCCATTGGAAGATCAGGGTCCAATCCCATAAGGAAAATGAGTAATCTGTCAGGCTTCCGAAGGCCCATGACAGCCCCAGGGGTTACCATGTACATGGCAGCAAGGAAACGTGTGGCTTAGGGTCCCAAGGGCATCCCATTGTGGGTAACCTGCAACCATTACCAGTCATCCCGTAGGGCTTCTAGGGTAGCTTCCATAAAGGGGTTACCGGAAGGGTTACCAGAGTCAAGTTACCGGGCGGTACCCCCAGCTTCCGCCGGAAGCCTGATTAGGCTGCCAATACAGATAAGGCACGCTTCCTATTTTTTAGGAACACGTCTATATCACCTAAAAACACTCCTAAACAGATATACATTTGGTTATTTGAGGATATATGTCATATTTACTTGATAAATGATACAAAATCATGATAAATACAAGAGATAATCATTCTATGTTACCTACACAGCTTGGTAACCTGATTATACACATCATACTCGATTATTATCAGAAATAACAATCATTATCCTACTGGAGAGAGGATAAATCATCATAAACAAACGATCATATCATTCAAGAACTACATTCGGGCTTGATCCACTATAAAAAATGGTATGTAGGCAATTTACGGGATCTTCTTCGACACTTACACTCCTTGAGTAGCTAGAGCACGTGCACTCTTGTGTGACACAGTCAAATTAGGGTTATTGGCTGGCCAACCTTTGGTCCTTGAGCTCTCATCCCGTAGATTCAGTCTGATCCTTCCGAGGAACCACATCCCGTGTTCTTCGGCATCCCTAGTCGCGAGCCTTCCCGGGTGGCTAGTTATTGATCTTCAACCACGAGCCTTTCTGGGTGGTTGGACGATTCCTTGTTTATTGGCGCTATTCCAGCACAAGGCCTCATAATTTGTTGTGCTAAATTCCTCCCACAACAATTGGCGCCCGAAGGAGGGCCCTCTAAAATTGTCATTTGGAGGAGATATGGCGAGTGACAATTCTGACAGTGATAAGACACCGTCTCAGGATGGTAATGGACGGAACAAAGATGGTGGTGATGATGTTAGTAACAAAGACATCATGGATTATTTGAAAACGATGAATGAAAGAGTTAACCACTTGGAAAAAGGTTCCGAGAAAATGAAAAAAGGGCAAAGGAAGTGCAAGTCGAAGTCGAAAAAGAAGAATGTGACTCCGACAAGGCTAAATTTCGAGTCTGAGGACAATATTGAGGACGACACTGATCATGTCCCGTCTGAAGAAGAGGTAGAGGAGCCTGTGGAAGAAGAATACAAGGGCGACCAATCCGATGTCCCGGAAGCCCAGGGTACCGAAGGTTCACCCACCAGAAGTCTGAGCGTTTTTGACCGAGTTGGCAAAAGACTGACTAACAAAGACCTTCGTCACAAGTTGATTCACACTGGAAACAAAGATCGAAGGGATGGCAGTGAGGGTTCCATAACCCGGGGTTCTCGAGAACGCAGAGAGAGGTCCCACTCGGTACCCCCAAGAAGCACTTCCAGGAGGTCTCGATCTGATGGTAGAAGGAGTTATAGGCAAAATGGTCACTCTTCTGGGCATAAAAGTAGGAAATCCCGTTCTACCGGAGTCCCAACCGGTGGGGGTACCGACCAGGATTCCAGCTCCCATCAGAGTTCGGTTCCCAGAAGAAGTAAGACAGCCAATGAAAATGATGACTCTGGAAGTGATATGCTTCCAGATGGTGAAAATGGACAGTTAAGGATGTCCGACTGGAAAAAGGCCTTGGAAAAGATCAAGGAGGAGAAAAAGTTTAAGTCCGGTGTCACTGCCGGTTCCCTATTTTCTGTGAAAGTGAAAAAGGCAGCCTTGCCAAGGTTCTTTAAGATGAATACTTACTTGAAATTCAATGGAAACTCAGATCCAGTTGAATACTTGAGCCGTTTTAATACGGAAATGGATGTCTACCAAGAGGAGGACTTAGCAAGGTGTAGGCTACCGACATCGACACTGAGTGGAAATGCCCACCAATGGTTCAAAAGGCTAGCCGAGGGGTCTATCAAATCCTGGAAGAAGATGGGAGATCAGTTTATCTCTCAATTCAGGGCTACCGTGGCCTATGCCCCACCGGTGAATACCATGGCTAATATCAAGCAAGAACCCCACGAAACTTTAAGGCAATACTTTAAAAGATTTAATTAGCAAGTGCCAAAGGTAAAGAAGGCTTCTGATGAAACCCTGAAAAATTTCCTGATAGCCGGGGTTAGGCCTGGAACCGAGTTTTGGAAGGAGTTACAAACCGAAGAGCCCGGAACCCTGGCAGAGTTCTACCAACAGGCGGAACGCCACAAAGTGATTGAAGAATACTTGGCAAAATTGTCCAATGATTCCAATCCTCGAGGTTGGAATAGGAATAAAAGAAACCGCTCTTACAGCCCTAAAAGGGATTCCAATAAAAGGGCTTCCGGGAGTGGTACTGCCGGTTTGGGAGCCCCTCCGTATGATGACAAGACTGCCCTTATTGTTGTTAATGCAACTAAGGATAGAGTTTCTGTCAAGGACAGACTCGTTCCGAAGGCAAATTTTCAGAAGTACTCAGAGTATACTCCTTTGACTGTCCCAATTAGTCATATTCTCGAAGTGAATGAGAAGAATGGGCTATTCCGGAGGCCCTACCGGGCAGGACCCCCAGGAGTGAAAGATCAAGGAAAATACTGTACATTCCATGAAGTGAATGGCCACGAGACTGCTGATTGCAGGCACTTGAAAGATCAAATTGAAGAATTGATTAGAAATGGATACCTGACTGAATTTGTAGCCCAAGAGGCTAAGAAGTATAAAGAAGGTAGAGACAACAAGGACAAGGCTCCAGGAAACCAAGAAAGGACTACCCGAGCCAATAGCATCCATACCATATTCGGTGGCCCTTAGTTGGGGGGTGCCAGTAGGAATGCCAGAGATAGGTATGCCCGGGAAGCCAGGGGGAAGCCCCTAACAAATGTTTTCCACCTTACAGAAAGGCCCCCTAAGCTGCTCAAAGGGGAAACCGCTGACATTTTCTTTACCGAGGAGGATGCCAAATAGGTTCACCACCCTCATAATGATGCTTTGGTGGTAACCGTGAGTATTGGTGGAATGAATGTGCACAGGGTGCTGGTTGATAATGGAAGCTCAGTGAATATCTTGGCTTATACTACATTCCAGAAATTGGGACTTTTGGACAAAGAGTTACTGCCTACCAATAATGAGCTATATGGGTTCACCGGTAACCCAGTCCAAATCATGGGCAAGGTCAAATTACCCCTGACATTGGGTGTGGACCCCTGCAAGGCCACCCAAATGGCAGAATTCATGGTGGTAGATGAAGACATCTCTCACAATGCAATTCTCGGTAGACCAATATTGAAAGATATGAGGGTGGTAACCTCAATATACCACTTTTCAATGAAGTTTCCTATACCAAACGGCATTGGGTGTGTGAAAGGATGTCAACATGAGTCAAGGGAATGCTATAACAGAGCTGTGCAGGCTGCCGAGAAGGCAGACAAATCTATTCAAGTTGAAGAAAAGGCCGATGGAGAAGCCTTAATGAGAAGCCATGGGCTTGAGCCACAGAAATTTGAAAGAGCATTGTGTAATGCCATCATGATAGTGGAGTTACCGGAGGAACCTACTGAAGAGGTTCCTGTTTTTCGGGGGGTAGTACCACCACAAAGCTTGTTACTGGAAGCTGCCGAGAAAAATGATGAAATTCAAAATTTTCCAGTGGAAGGCATAGTGAAAAATTCCTCAGATAACGATCTAGATAAAACAATGCTAGAGAATGAGAACCAGGAGGCGGTGAAAGGGCTCCCGGTTGAAATTGATATCGATCCTAGAATGCCCGGTACCCCGGAAAAGGCAGGGGCTGCCGAGGACACTATTCCAATGCTAGTGGATGTTAAAGATCCTAGCAAAGTCCTAAAAATTGGGCAACAACTAGATGAAAAGACAAGAGAAAGGCTGACCGCTTTCCTTAAATGCAACCTAGATGTGTTTGCATGGTGTCACTCTGACATGGTGGGGATCGACCCAAAAGTCATGTGCCATCACCTGAATATTGACCCTGAGAGAAGGGGTATCCGGCAGAAGAGAAGGCCTGTCAGTGGTGAAAGGGCTACCGCTCTCCAGGAAGAGGTAGACCGGTTACTGAAGGCTGGTTTGATCAAAGAATCCTTCTACCCAACATGGATGGCAAACCCGGTACTGGTCCGGAAGCCCAATGGGAAATGGAGGACATGTGTTGACTTCACTGATCTGAATAAGGCATGCCCCAAGGATAGCTTCCCGCTACCCAGAATTGATCAACTGGTGGATGCTACGGCAGGCCATGCTTTACTAAGTTTCATGGATGCCTACTCCGGATATAACCAGATACCGATGTATGAACCAGACCAGGAGCATACCAGCTTCATAACCGATAGGGGACTGTACTGTTATGTGGGGATGCCGTTTGGGTTATTGAATGCCGGGGCTACCTACCAAAGGCTAGTAAACATGATGTTTAAGGAACAAATTGGCAAGACTATGGAAGTCTATGTTGACGATATGCTGGTCAAATCAAAGGTGGCAGTTGACCATGTGTCACACCTTTCTGAGATGTTTGATATCCTGAGGAAATACCGGATGAAACTAAACCCCCAAAAGTGTGTTTTTGGTGTGGAGTCTGGAAAATTTCTTGGATTCATTGTGAACCACAGAGGGATTGAGGCAAACCCTGCCAAAATTAGGGCATTGCTGGAACTGAGATCACCAAGGAATGTAAAGGAAGTCCAAGGGCTTACCGGAAGGGTAGCAGCCCTAAACAGATTCGTATATCGATCTTCCGACAAGTGTAAGGAGTTCTTCAAGGCTATTAAGAAGGGTCAAAACTTTGAATGGACCCCGGAATGTGAAGATGCCTTTCAAAAGCTGAAGGAACAGCTGGGAAGCCCACCATTGCTCTCCAAACCCCTGGAAGGTGAGGTACTCATTTTATATCTAGCTATTTCTGAGTACTCAATAAGAGCTGTGCTAATCCGGGAAGAAGAACAAGTACAATACCCAGTATACTATGTGAGCAAAATGTTGTTGGATGCGAAAACCCGGTATCCCATCATGGAAAAATTGGCATATGCTCTTATATTGGATTCCAGGAAGCTAAGGCCTTACTTTCAGGCCCATAAAATCGAGGTCAGAACGTCCTTTCCGCTGAGGCAAGTGATGCAAAAGCCGGAAGCCTCTGGTAGAATGATGAAATGGGCTGTCGAGCTAGGACAGTATGAAATAGAATACAAACCACGAACAGCTATCAAAGGCCAAGCTCTGGCAGATTTCTTACTGGAGTTTCCTCCTGATTTTGAGGTTACCGGGGAAGAAGGTGCCCCGGTACCCCCAGTTACCGAAGGGGATGCCGAAGACCCCTAGTTATGGTGGAACCTGTATGTTGATGGAGCAGTAAATAACAATGGGGGAGGTGCAGGGATAGAGTTGGTAAGCCCAGAGGGGAACCGAATTCAGAACGCCATACACTTTGGCTTCAAGGCTACCAACAATGATGCAGAGTACGAGGCCCTGATTGCTGGCTTGAAACTGGCTCTGGAAATGAAGGTAGAATACCTGAACGTGTTTAGTGACTTTATGCTGATTGTGTGGCAAATCAAAGGGAGCTTCCAAAGCCGAGGCCCCCGCACTGAACTCTACATGAGGTATGCCCAAGAACTCATCAGTAGGTTCAAGTTGTTAAACCTGAATCAGATCCCAATGGTAGAAAATGCAAATGCTGATGCCCTTACCAAGTTGGGATCCCAAAAAGAAGTTGTTCTGTTAGGGGTGATACCCCTTGAAGTTCAACTCCAACTATGTATCTATCGAGAGGAAATTATGGAGATAAATTCTTCTTTGGAAAGCCAATGGACAGCCCCAATACGTGAGTATATCACCAAGGGGACACTTCCGAAAGACAAAGATGAAGCCCGGAAACTCAAATACAAGGCTGCCCGTTATGTGATCTATGATGGCATCATATACAAGAGGGGTTTTAACCAACCTATACTTAAATGCATATCTGGAAATGAATGTGAATACATCCTAAGGGAAATTCATGAGGGCATTTGTGGCAACCACTCGGGGGGTACCTCCCTGGCCCACAAAATTCTCCGACATGGCTACTACTGGCCTACCATGAAAACTGATGCTTATGACTTTGCTAAAGCTTGTGATCAATGCCAAAGGTTTGCTAACTTCAATAGTAATCCAGCTGTGGAACTAAGGCCCATTGGAAGCCCCTGGCCCTTTGCGATATGGGGAATTGATCTGATTGGGGAGCTTCCTAAAGGCAGAGGCAGTGTAAAGTATGCTGTGGTAGCTGTTGACTACTTTACCAAGTGGGCAGAAGCAGAGCCCCTGGCCACCATTACCGCCGGTAAGCTGAAGGAATT
Source organism: Kitagawia praeruptora (assembly GCA_037693485.1). Lineage (NCBI taxonomy): Eukaryota > Viridiplantae > Streptophyta > Magnoliopsida > Apiales > Apiaceae > Kitagawia > Kitagawia praeruptora. Next base: position 147,320,474 of record CM075353.1, read on the forward strand.
TGTTAAAAGAGCTATTATATGCAGGTACGGGGTACCGTACAAACTTATTTCAGACAATGGCAAACAATTTGATAGTAAAGAAATGAGAAGTCTGTGAAGACTTGGAAATAAAGAAAGATTTCTCGGCCGTTTGCCATCCCCAAAGCAATGGGTAAACAGAGGTTGTAAACAAAATCATTAAGCACACTTTGAAAGCTAAGCTGGAAGACAAAAAGGGAAACTGGCCCGAGGAGCTTCCAATGGTCCTGTGGTCTTACAATACTACTCCCAGATCCACTACCCGAGGGTCCCCTTTCCTCTAACCTATGGTTGTGAAGCTATGGTCCCAGTAGAAGTCGGGACAGGGTCCTACCGGAGGGACAATTTTAATCAAGAATCAAATGAAATAAATCAGAGGCTGGCCCTAGACATGGTAGAGGAAAACCGGGCTACCGCCCAGCTAAAACTTGCGGCTTACCAGCAGAGGACCCGCAAATACTACAACAACAAGGTACGCCCTCGACCCCTCAAGGTTGGCGACCTAGTACTGAGAAGAATGATGCCCAACATGCGGGTTCCCAGGCACGGAGCCTTTGGAGCAAATTGGGAAGGGCCTTAGAAGATAAAGTCTATCTTTTGGGAAGGCACTTACCACCTTGAAGACATGGATGGGAACACTATTCCCCATGCTTGGAATGCCGAGCACCCAAAAAAGTACTATCAGTAAGATTCTTTTCAGAGCAAACGTAGGCCTCTTTGAGGCTTAGGATGAATAAAGGCAACCTACTAGTTGTGGTTGCGTCATTTCCCTTTCAGTTCTTAGGATATTTTATTAATTTAGCGAGATATTATTATATCGATAAATTAATAATTTATTAATTTAAAGAGGTTTTACGTATGATCTTTAAATTTTCAAGTCCAATGTACTATTTACAATGTATATTAGTTAGAAATGAAAAATAAATTACAAAAACAAGTTCCAAGGAACATTCTATTAATGTACATTCAAAAATTAATTGAATTTGAGTTTGACTCACTAGCTTTGGAACCGGTCACTCGGAAAGAAGCATTGCAAGCGGAAACAACTCTTCATAACTTTTTGTTGAAATACGAGAAGACAATGCCCAAACTCTTAAGTGCAGTGAGAAGATTTAAAGATGAACTTAATATAGATTTGAAGTTCAACAAAAAATTAGTGATTATAAATTCATTTTTTCCTAGACAATCTTAGAATTTGGAATCTTTTAGTAATTATTAATTTATAGTTTCGTTGGGACCAATATATATACAATGGGATTTCAAAAAAGTTATTATCTTATTATTTTATAGATTAGGGTCCAATTTTGTACTGGTCCCAAGTTGGGACTAGACAAATTATTAATTTTATCGAGATTATTAATTTATCGAGTATTAATTTATAGAGGTTTTACTGTAATCGTACTCTTTGATTTTCAGTAAAAGTAGAAGTTGATTGTTTTCTTTTACATTTACCACTTATAAATATTTTCAGAAAGATATGTAAGACCAACAAGCATAGTTCTACATGGCAGCCAGGCTATCATCCAGAACTAGGGGGTAGTAGTGGATACACCTCTCAGCTTAACAGGATGAAATTATTAGAATTTTAAAATTTTCATTACCAGACATGTATGGAACCTTGAGTGGTTCACATAGCTTACTTGGTTATCAGGACATGTATGGAACCCTGTTCGGCATACATGGTTCCCTTCATTATTTGGGCTTGTGTGGTACCCTGTTCGGCACACTTGGATCCCTTCAACACCAGACATGTATGGAACCTAGAGTGGTTCACATGGTTTACTTGGTTATCAGGGCATGTATGGAACCCTGTTCGGCATACATGGTTCTCTTTATTGCTTGGGCTTGTGTGGTACCCTGTTCGGCACACTTGGATCCTTCAACACCAGACATGTATGGAACCTTGAGTGGTTCACATGGCTTACTTGGTTATCAGGGCATGTTTGGAACCCTGTTCGGCATACATGGTTCCCTTCATTGTTTGGGCTTGTGTGGTACCCTGTTTGGCACACTTGGATCCCTTCAACACCAGACATGTATAGAACCTTGAGTGGTTCACATGGCTTACTTGGTTATCAGGACATGTATGGAACCCTGTTCGGCATACATATATGGTTCCCTTCATTATTTGGGCTTGTGTGGTACCCCGATCGGCACCCTTGGATCCCTTCAATACCAGGCATGTGTGTAACCTTGAGTGGTTCACATGTCTCACTTAGCCAATAATTGTGAATGGCTTGCACAGACATTACCACATACAATTCATTAAAACAAGCTAGTAATCCCGGAACAAAGGCTTCCAGGTTGAGCCTTCGGTCACCCCGGGCTACCGGATAGGGTTACTGCTTGGGGCTTCCAAGGCCAGGTTCCCGTCTTTGGAGCTTCCAGATGCTATAGGGCTACCGGACGGTACCCCCACACCCACAGTGGTAATCAAGCAGACAAAGGTACTAGTAGTCTATCAATTCTGTGGCCACCTATCCGGGTATGTGTTGCCATATTTACTCTTGTACTCTCCTATATTGCGAGACCATTCTATTGTTCATATTTTGATTCATGATCTAATATCTATTTAATCAACGTAAATATGACATATATCCTCTGAGAACTTGTATGAACTTGTTTAGGATTAGTCAGAAGAGTCATTTTACCCGATAGAATTCGACGGTGGAATTTAGTTATGAACTATTCTACGTTATATTAATACCTTTCTTACTTAGCATATTGGTACCCTAGAGGATTTGAGCTCATAAAGGGTAGCATGATAAATTTGTTAAGTTACAGGGAGTAGATATAAATCAACACACAATGCACAAACCAAAACAAATTTAAAAGTACCCAGGCCTACGGCCATAGAGCAACCAGAGTTAAGGATTCCAAAAGTACATGTGTAGAGCGTTAAGGAGCCCACCCCCTTTTAATCAAAACCACAAGTTCATAAAACCGGCATAGTAAGAGTTCAAGACAATTGAAACAAAGGATAATTTAAGAAGACGGAAGGTCTTTAGTGGCCTCAGAGTCAGGGGAATCCTCGACAGGTTCGACCTTCTTAGTAGAATCACCTGGAGCAACCTCAACCACCTCTATGGGAGCTTCGACCCTAGCATCCTGGGCATCCTCAGCTGTATTGTACCGAGTGGCTGACGGCTTTGGGGTCACCTTCGTGATAGAGGCCTGAGACTTGGCAGTTTCCATCTTGAATTTCTCTACTTGCTTCACGGCATCCTCGCCTAGGAGAGCCCAATCAAGGTTCGGCATCACTTTCCAAGTGGCCTTCATGTAGTCGTTAACACCCTTGGCAAACCCCAACTTGTACCTTTCTGGGATTGTCTCTTTCAGCTTCTTTACGGAAGCCTGCAACACATCCACTTACAGCTTCAACTCCTTCATTTCAGTGGCATGAGATGCGGCCAATTCCTCCTTATCCTTGTCCTGCTCAGAAACCACCCTACTAAGCTTATCCTTCTCTTTTGTCAACACTGACACTTCACCTTTCATTTTCTTTTTGGTCTCCAAAAGCTTCTTCTTTTCTTCTGCTACAACATCAAGATCAGATTTTACCTGTTTTAACTCTTCCCTCAGTTTCATATCCCCTCGGGTAGCTGCTACTAGCTGGTTACCGATCCTCACCTGATGAAACATATTTTCTCCTGAGGAGTATAGCATGGCTCGAGCAGCATCTGAAGTCTTAAGCTTGGACCAACCCGAGATGACCTCCAAAGGGATCTGACCTTCGGTTAGCTTATGGAATTGCTGAATTTCCTGTGGCACCCCAAGTGACTGCGGTAGCTTGACTCTCTTAGAAGACCTAGTCTCTGGAGTGGAAACCAGGTTGCCAAAGGTCTGAGAGAACCTTCGTTTATCAGTTGAGGCGGAACCAACCTTCCCGGAGGCCGGAACCCTGGCCTGTGAGATAGGAGTAGCATTGATTGGGGATTCCAATGTCATCAATTCATCTTCTGGGAACAAATCTTGTACTTCTCTGAGGGTTGCACAAAAGATGGAACGGCTCCAGACATACCTGAAAAGACAAGATAATCAAAATATTAAACATCACAGCCTCTGTTCTAAAAGTCGGCGATTAATCGGGATTAATCGTCGATTAATCGCTGTTCAGTAAGGAACCGAACTGATTTTACAAAAATCGGCCAAAAAATCGTTTTTTCGAAAAATCGGCATTAATCGGGATTAATCGGGATTAATCAGTCAAAAATCGGATTAATCGGTCAAAAATCGGCATTATTGATAAAAATTGAAAAATATGTAGAAAAATTAAAAAAATTCAAAAAGTATAAAATTGAATAAATATTAAGAAAAATATTATTCTCATATACGAAACTAATATTTTAAAAGGTTAAATCATGAATTTTATCAATTTTTTCTCTTATATTGATCCCAATTCAAAAATTAGATCTTAAAATTTATATTTACTTTAATAATGCTATATATTTTAATAATATTTGTATAAATATATGATAATTATTCATGTATAATCAAAATAATAAAATAATTATGTATATTAATAATAATTATATTTAAAAATAATATTAAATTAGTTCCGATTAATGATCCGATTAATCATTCCGATTAATTCCCGATTACCCGATTAATCCCTGGACGGTGCCTCCACCGATTAAATCCGATTCCCACTTTTTACAACACTGATCACAGCAGATATATCTCAGAATTAAGAGGGATAGGCATAGACAGACACCAAGATGCAAGGCAAATAAAGAACAATTTATAGTCGAGACCTATGCATAAAAAGCCTATAGAGATACTGATAATAATGAATATTTGTAAGCAAGGAAATGCGACATGTTGGGTGAAAATGTGTGCGCAAATAAGAGGTATAGGAGGTGGCAGCCCGGGTTACCGGAAGGGGAGCTAGCGGAAGCCCCACCTTTTTTCTCATGCTTTCTGTTGATACCCTGAGGTTTAGGCTCTCCTTTTGACCCATCCCTACACTCCATCTCAAGAGTAGGGGATGGGGAAGCCACGGGTCTCGAGAACCCCAACCTCATCAAAGTCTCCGGGGTCAGTAAGCTCTCCCCGTCTCTCAGCGAGCCTGCCAACTTCATGATTTTCTTGGCCTTTTCCTCCTCGATTCCCTGTAGGGATGTTTGTGCTGGGATCCCTGAAGGACACAACGAGAAAAATAAAGGACGGATAAAATAAAGGAGAAGAGGAGGTATCTAGGGCTACCAGTAATAGGTGAGGGTACCATATGCTTACCCGGAGTCAAGTTCCATTCCTTTCTCACCTCTTCACAGTCGTAGCAATATAAAAACATTTCCATCCAATCATACATTCCCCGCTTGTTTCCCTTAATGCATCTCCATTGCCGGTCGTTCCAGGAGGTAAGGTAAAAGATGCCTATCTTCCTTCCCACACCCTTCAGTTGATAAAAGTATCCTAATTCTCTGGGGGTGAGGGGAGTAGAGAAGGTCTGATCATAGAGGATATACATACATGCTGCCACCCTGAAAGAATTAGGTGACAGTTGCATAGGGGCTATCTCATAGAAGTTCAACATGTCGACAAAAAACGGATGCATCGGCATAGAAAATCCCAACTTGAAGTAGGATGCAGACAGCACCGCATTGGGTATAGCTTGATCAGGTTCAAAGTTATCAAACCTATGGCACCTCTAACCAGAACTAGGTACCACCAGGTCACATCCTGGATTACCTGATTCCAGCAACCTCTCAAGTCTGTCAACATTCATGGACGAATCTGTATCCTCACAAGAGGGAACGAAACCTGCAGGAACATGGGGTTTCCGCTCAACCTCCTCCACAAACGGCATCCCAACATCATCATTCTCTTCCATCACATCATCATTACTGAATAATGGCTGTTCACCACCTAACCAAAGATCATTTATTGTTTTTTCCCCCTCATTAGTGTTGGAACTGACGTAAATCCTTTCTGCCTCTCCGCCATCCGAATTCGATGAGCCAGCCTCCAGAGAAAGGCTGGGGTACCGGTTGACAATCTCAGCAGACAAAGGATCTATTACTTCCACCTGGGAACGTGTCCGGGAGCTAATTGATGGTTTAGATTCAAGTAGGGGTTGGGAGAGCTGAAGATTGTTAAGATGAGTGGACCCCGAATCAGATGGTGCCCTAGTCACAGGTGACAAATATCCTAGACACGGGGAAGACTCCCTTGATGTTGATGACAAAGACATCTGCAACCACAAAAGAGGAAAGCAGATTAGCAAGGGGAATTGAAACCGAAAGGTTGAGGGTCGAAGAAAATAACGGTCCCCAGAAGCTAATGGGGCTACCAGACCAAAACTGAGAAGTCAAGACTCGGGGGTTAACCATCAACATGGCAGCCTAGCCTATTAGTCCCAATGCTAACTAAGCAAAGTGAGAAGAGGTATACAAAGATAAGGCGTAATAAGAACGCCTAAACAAGCAATTTACAGGTATTAAACTCAATGTAGCATATCTAAGATGGTAATATTCATTGAAAACAAACATCAAACAGGCTAAATGCATGCCAAGGAACGGTCAAGAGGGTAGCCGGAATACGAACCGCGTCAATCACTTCGATTCACAACACTAGATAAAAACTCATACATGCATATATCAATTAAGATTTGTGCATACAGATCTTATAACGCCTTAGAAATTTTCAGAATTTTTTTATTATTACTAAAATTATTTATTTTATATTAAATGTGAATTGCGTGGCGTATAAATTTGTTAAGGAGGTGAAGTATCTGTGGAATAATATTTGGGGGTCTAGTTGATGTTTTGTATGTGTTGTGTAAGCCCGGCTATTTTTAATTATATTTTGGGAATTTATTTCCTATTTAATTTTGTTATAATTATCTTCTGTGAATTTTATTAAATCTTCGGGATTAGCAGAAATTCTGAAATCTTCTTCATTTAAAACTTTATTAGTTTATATGACTTTTAAAAATATTTGGTGAATTATTTTTGGGTTTCAAGAATTTTAAAATGATTTTACGAATTATTTTCCAATTTAAGGATTTAATCTTGTAAAATCGATATTTAATTCGTTTTTAATCCTAAAAATATTTTAAAAATATGTGGGTGATCGTAATTTTACATTCTTCATTTTAACATTTTAAAATTTAATGTCCTACCCATTTTTATAATTGATGTCGATTTTAGGAAAGGTTTTATTTATTTTTCAGAATCGTATAGTCATTAAATCACTTTATTTCCTATTTCTTTTCCCCAAATCCTTTAAAGTCCAAATCCCTAATTACATTTTCTAACAACTAGACATCGAATCTACTCTCTCTCTATGGAAGTCTCTAGCAGCCATTCCTAATCTCTCCCACAAAAATCTCTCAATTTCTCCCACAAAAATCTCAATCTCGACTTATTCCTCTTAATTTCCGTTCTTGCTGGCCTGGTAAGCTTTGATAATGGCCGTTCATTCCTTTCTTTCCAGTCGCCTGTACCTGCGTGTGGTGTGTGCGATTCAAACTGTGTGTAGTGTGTGTGAGTTAGTGTAAACCGTGTGTGTGAGTTAGTGAAAATTGTGGGTTGTGTGTGTGTGTAACGAAACAGTGTGTGTATGTGAATTAAAGTGAAGAGTTGTGTGTGTTGGTGGCGTGAGTTCGTGGCTGTTTGTGTGCGTTTGTCTACTTCCCTTCCCTGTTGACATCACTGTACGAGCTATGGTATTGTGTGAGTGTGAGTGGTGTTGTTGTTGAATGATTTCACCTGTGTGGGTAAAGTCTTGAATTGTTTTGGAGACCAAGTGTGGTCGAATGCAGCTGATATTCTGATTAGTTTTGTGCTCCACTTTGGCTACTGAACTGTGAATATTTTTATGATGCAAACTGCCGCTTGAATCAATTCCCTCTGTATGAAATTACTTGATTCAGTCTGAAATTCTATAAGATTGCGTTTGGAAACACACATTTCATTTCAAATAGAAGAATTCAAATCCTAAAATTGAATTCCGGAATTTCAAATCCAAAAATTCTGTTTGGCAATCATAAGAATTTCAAATCCTGGATTTCAAATTCCAAGAGTGTTTGGCAACAACTTGAATTTCATTTGAAAATTCAACTTAAAAATTCTTAAGAAATCACATGGAATACATTTTAAACATTATTTCAAACAATCTTGGAATACATTTTAATCCATAATCTTTTACACAATCTTAGAAACATGACTAAATACAACTAATCATTAATAATTAAATAGATCCAGCTGCGTTTTTTCCTATCATCCGGTAGACTTTTAAGCATGTCAAATTCATCAACTTTTCCATTCACGAATCTTTTAACAGCCATCATAGCTTCATCATCGGTAAGACCATCAATATTAGATACAATCTCATATATTTCTTTGCAGGTGGGTCTTGGAGGCTCTTTTGCTTTATTCACATACTCTTTGAATGACTCTGCAAAACTAGTAACAGCATCAGCAAGACGATCCCTCTTCTGCCTTTTATTTGATTCACCAGAACCTGTTTCAGCAGTGCTATTTGCTTCATTTTCTAACTCCATTGCAATTGCAGACTCCTCAAAGTGCTCTGCACCATCACCCGTAGCTCTATCCGAAGCAAATAAAGTGCATATGTCATCCCAATACTGAATACGCTTGTTCTGATATGCAGAAGCGTGTGGAACTCCCTGTCCAAACAATTCATAGCATGGAAAAATTAAACAATGTATAATTTATAACACTGATTTGTAGTCTAATCTAAACAATGTATAATTTAGAACAGTGATTTATATTTCATATAGCAAGCAGTAACAAAAAAAAAGTTCAAAACAAAACATGCATTAGCAAAGCAAAACAAATGCAAGGACTATTGCATTTAGACTCGACCTGATAAAAAACGAATGATCTTGAACCCGATAATCAAAACCTCTAAGTTAATGCGATGTATGATTATCATCTCCTATACACACACATCATATGTGGTCAAAGCTCTTTCCACCATAGTTTAGCAAAATTGTTCACTTTAATTAATCAAACTTGTTATTGATAAAATGCTGTTAGATCTGCTAAAGTCTGTATGCTTTTAGAGGACAAGGCATGCACTTAAACAGTTACAAATGTACAATTAATTTTTATTTTAGACTGCTCCTCAACCGACGAGTTGCAAAAAACTATAAATCTTCCGTATTACTGATGTAGAACCAAGTGCAAGGTCAATGCTACAGTAGGAGGAATGGATTCTTATCATTGAAGGAGTTATTCAGGGGCTACTCTATCTGCAGGAATACTCAAGATTGACGATAATTCACAGAGATCTGAAAGCTAGCAACATATTATTGGATGCAGAGAGGAGGCCAAAAATATCCGATTTTGGTATAGCTAGAAGCTTTCAGAAAGACGAAAACGAAGGAAACACAAGAAACATTGTTGGGACATAGTAAGTACAAGATCAGTATATACCTTCCATACAGTACATCTATTTCAGATTTCGATGCAGTGGTTATGTTCCTCCCGAGTACGTAAAACAGGGAATATACTCCAGAAAATATGATGTTTATAGCTTTGGAGTAATACTACTGCAAATTATAAGTGGAAAGAAATGTACACGCCTATATGGTGAAACTAGAAACTTAAATCTGCTGGAATACGTAAGTTACTATCATAGACATTTTGTCATGTTTTCCATCTGGAATTTGGCATGTGAAGGACAATAAGATAAAAATGAAACACTCCCAGTTTCTTCAAAAATGTAATCCAAGGTGGTTATAAACCTAATAAACCAGGAAATTAAGAGAGCTAGTAAAATTTCATGAACAATAATTTACAAGAGCCGGAAATAAGAGGTACAAGATAAAATATTAAATACCTCACAATAAGCTTTCCATTCAGCAAGATCTTCTATCGGTATCACCAACATCTTCTTTTCTTCATCCCACTTAAACTTGGTGTAAGTCCGAATTTCAGTGATCATAGCATAGTGTTTCTTTCAGACCTTAATTCGGTTACTCACATGATTTACAGTGGCGGATATACCCATTTCAACCCGCAGCTTATCGACCACAGCCTGGTGAGCTTGAGCTTTAAAATCTCCATCCCCTTTGTTTCCTTCATTAATCTGCTCATACAACGTTGAAATCAGCAGGTTATCCATATCAGTTGTCCATGTTAAATAACCCCTTTTCTGAGCTACTGCTACAGTTGGCTGAACTGTCGACTGAACATGTTGTTTTCCTTGTCTTTGGAACCTGCAAATAAACCCCAGAAATTAACATAGCTGCCTTACAAACAATGGGCTTCCAGAATTTTAAATAGCAAATATTTGAATCTATAACCACTGTCAAGCAAAACTGAACAAATAAAATAATCAAAATTGAACAAAAGTTGCATGGATGGAAAAGAACAGAGATTTTAAAACATCTGCAATACAATAAAACTTTAAACTGAAGTCTGATCCACTGTCAAGCAAAACTGAACAAATAAAATAAGCTTTAAACTGAATCTCTGTTCTTTTAGAATTTACAGAAACTTTTATAAGGCTCTACTCCAGACCAAACAAGTAAAATAAGATAATAAACTAATCATCATATTGCTCTAGTCCTTCGTGCTACATATTCTTCAAACATTTTCTTGGCAAGATCTTCTCTAAACTCATTCCATTCATTTGTTGATCGAGCGGTTGAAATGTAATCATCTTCCTCATCCTCCACATCAATTTCTTCCGATCTTAACAAGTCTCTTTCTACTTCTTGCATAAAGTTCCTTTCTTCCATTTTTTCTTCCCTCAAAAAATTATGCAGAATGAAACAAGCATTAATAATTCTGATTTGAATTTTTTTTGAATAAAAGCTAGCATCTCTCAATATAGCCCAACGTTTCTTCAACCCAAAAGCCCTTTCAATGGTATTGCGAGCGGAAGAGTGCCTCAAGTTAAAAAGTTCTTTGTAATTCGTGGGAGTGTTTCCTCGCCACAAATTCAAATGGTATCGAGTATTTTTGAAAGGAGATAGGAATCCTTCGCTATTAGTATAGCCCAAATCCACAAGAAAGTACTTATCTGCATAATGTAATTAAAGCATTTTAATTATTAAATTTTCTACAAGTGCCTACCCAAAATATTAAATTTTCTAAAAGTGCCTACCCAAAAATCAAAGGATGAATAAATTCTTACTTCTAGGCACTTTAAGACCATTTGGTCTACGAAGAGCATCTCGATGAACACGTGGATCAGATGCCGATCCTTCCCATCCGGGCAAAACATATGTGAAACATAAGTCTGGATCACAAGTGGCTAGAACATTAGTGCTAATATCCCCTTTCCTATCTCGATAGCGAGGTCGATCCTCAATAGGGACAGTCATTTTGATGTGTGTTCCGTCAAGAGCTCCAACAGCACCCTAAATATTAGCTTAGAAAATTACAAAACCTTAATGGATACTTTAAAATTTTAACTACAGAATAAGAAATTGATTTTGTTTTTAGATTACCTCAAACCACTTCCAATGGTTATCATTAACATAACTAGTGGTATGATCAACTTTCTTTATGTAATCCTTCCCGAGTTTGAGTATTGATCCAAGCACTAAATGAAATTGCCGACTCACTGTCTCTCCAAAACGTGCAAAAACAGCTTGTATAGTTCTATTTTTCACATCATGTGCAAGAATGTGGAGAAATAATGCCACAACTTCTTTGACAGTGACATGTTTCGTAGTTACTAATCCACCTTTAGTTTCTAAAAGGTGACACAATTTCTCAAATCGAGGTATATCAAGACGCAATTCATCACGACATTTCGTATCAATTTTTAAGGTGTTCATCCAAGTAGCTCTAATTAGAGAACGATCATACGCATTCCACGTCAACTCCTTCAACCTATATTTTTGACCATAACAAGCTGCCACTACTATTTGAATGAAACCTACTACCAACACTATAAATTCCATATCCTCATCATCATCTCTTCTACGCTTTTGTGGAACATTTGAGACATGAAAGTTTCTGTGTTTCGATGGTAAAAAACATACAATTATCAGATTAATTACCACTGGCTTTAGTTAAACGAGAGAAAAACTGATAAAATCAATAAATTAGAAACAAGGCTCATCAATTAAAACCTGCGACTAACATTATAAATTTCACATACTCATCAGTGTCCCTAAATCTATACAACTGAAATTTAAACATGTTAAAGCCTAAATACATAAACGAATCGAACAACATTTTAAATGATACAAAAATGAATCGAACAAATCGAGAAATATAACTAAGATTATAAAGAGACAGTGTTTGTATATACTTACCCCTGAGCTGAATTAACCCTTGAACTGCAAAATAAAACCAAAATTAGAGATTTTCTTTTCATATATATATATATATATATATATATATATATATATATATATATATATATATATATATATAAGGTACTAATCCTAACCATTGGATGTATTATAATCAATGGCCCCGCCAGGGGCACCCACACACTAATCAAATACACCCTCACACACACAATCCCACCTAATCCCCTCCGCTTTTAATTTGATTTTTCCCGTCAATCGGTGATATTTTTTTAAAATATAATTTCACCACATTTTTCTTCATCTCCCAACGATCAGTTTGAATACCATATGTGCTATATTTTAATTTAGTTTTCTAAGTTCTCCTTTTAAAGGGGTTTTCTCTAGATCCCTACTCATATATATATATATATATATATATATATATATATATATATATATATATATATCTCATGGACTGAATTATGTGTGTGTGAAAATAATTGAATCGAGAAGGTATAGATACATATATACATGTAACATACCTCATAGTGAGTAACGGAAAATGAAAGAGGGGAGAGAGGGATGGATTCAAGAGGGAGAGAGTAGACCGAAAATGAAAGAGGGGAGAGAGTAGATCGAGGGAGAGAGTAGATCGAGGGAGAGGTCGAGAGGGAGGGGAGAGAGAGAGGGGAGGGAGAGAGAGAGAGAGGGTGGGGAGGGAGAGAGAGAGAGACGAGAGCGAGAGCGAGAAGAAAGTGGATCGAGATATAGAGATAGGTTAGATTGTGGCTATGCTGATTGTAATTTCAAATGACCCGTATAAAATTGTAATTTCAAATTCTAATAGATGGGCTTTAGTTTTAAATAGCTAGTATTTGGTCCAAATCCAAATTCCAATTATTTATCTATCCAAACAAGGTATTTGCCCCAAATCCAGCATTTCAAATGAAATACTCCCATCCAAACAGGCCATAAAGTAATTTCGATATTAATGTGTGGATTGTTCAAAAAATATTTTGTGTGGAATTTCGAGTCGGAGACCCAAATTTAGGGTACCCTCGAGATTTTGCCCCCTTGACAATGATTTAATTTTAGTCAAGGGTAAATTGGCGATGATGATTTTTCTGAGCCAAATATTTAAATATAATATTTATGTAGTACATTGTACTTTAATATCAATTTCGTATTGGTTATCTTGAATTGTAATGGATTGGATAAAAATGATTCGAATGATGGTAATGTGATAAGAGAAGATAATCGGGATTGATATTGGTTGATTGAGTCGGTTGTATTCCGACGGGCAGTCACCCGTGCAAAGGGGTTGCCGTCAAAATTTTTCTAAAAATCTTAATTTATTTCTTGAAAATGTGTATGTTTAATTATATAACTTGCATAAATTTTGAGTCGGGCTTCATATTTTAAAACTGACTAATCGATTATGTGGTAATGTACCATTTATGATTAAATATTTTATCAGTGGCTTATATAATGTTGGTATATAGTTAAATATATGTAAATTAGGAGATTATTCGCGGGGGTAGCTTAAGTTAAATTTTGATATTGATTAGCGAATATTGTGTAGAATTCTAAAATAGTGTTATATTGTGTGTAGATCCCGCGGATAAAGGGAAAGCTAAGGCTGAGGACGTAAAGAATCTTCGTATCTTGTGATTTCCTGGTTAAGGCAAGTAAATTACCTCACTTATCTTTCAAGTGAATTATGATCATTATAACTTGATTTATATGCTCGTTCGAATTATCCTTATTATAATTGTTCCATTAATTTCCCTTAATTTCGAATATTAAATTGTTATACCCCAAATCGATTATATTAATTTCGTTGATTCATTTAATGGCTTGACGTACATCCATACCCCTTGTATATATATCGAACTTGCCGATATCTAGGTCAGAAAATTACCCGATCTTATTTCATTTTTTGCGAGATTTGAGATGTTGACCTGGAACGAAAGTGTCCAGGGTGTTTGGCAGTCGAGGTGGTCGATTGTTCCGACACCTGATGTCTAGTCATAGGGTTGGACTGTTAGTTTTTCTAAAATGTGGACCCTAAGGGTCGGACCAGATTCGTGGTCAGAAATTATTAAGGCCAATGTGTGCCGTGGATCCATTAAGGACATTGCTGTGTGCGTTTGTCCGGGGTTAGTGCGTGATTGATCAGCAGCCTAACCTTATGATTGTTTTTATTTATAAAATGCGTGATAGTCCAATCCTCTTCTATTTTATGATCCAGACAAAAAGACGTATCATTCAGTTGAGCTTATATATTGTTGATTGTTAATTCTTGACAGACTTGCAAACATTTCAGTTTGTTTATGCTTTTAATTATATATATACTTGCTGAGCATTTTAGCTCACTTGCTTGCTAATTCTGTTTCCTCAGCTAAGCACGAAGATGTCTAGAAGGAGTGGACCGTCTGGTTGGGGTAGCCATAGAGGCAACCAGAGAGTCGAGGTGGTGGGATGGGTAGTGATCTTATCACCCTACTTCATGTCATTTCTGTATTAGTAGACAGATTATTTATCATATGGAGTTGTATATTATTTTATTCAGTATTGGGTTGTAATAGCTAATTAGTAGTTGTTTCATACTGTGGCCTGTGAGCGGTCTTGGTTGGTGTAGTTATATTTCCCTATGGTTTTGTTATTGTCACGCAAGTGAACTGTTTTAGTATTAGTTGGTTGGTTTGGACAGGTGGTTAGTCCTATTTACGAACCCATCATGCTGAATTTTTTAAAATTTCTTCTATAATAATGTTTAATTAGTTAAAAGCATATAATCTTTATATTGGTAAGTGAGGGTGTTACAGATCTAACCTAGATACGATTCGAAATCTAGGAAAGACAACAAGAAGCTATAACTAGAAAAATTTGAAACCTAAAACATGTAATACGCACTAGAAGTGTCATTGATTAATTCAAGTACATGTGTATGCGAGCATACAAAAGTGAAATTCAGTGTATGTCCAAAAGAATAAATCAAAGAACTTGGCATCTAACTAAATTAAGAGATTCAGAGGCATACCTGGATGAGAAGAAAGATACGAATGAATAAAACGTCTGAGCCTTCGCCAGAGAAGCCTTTGCCGGAAGCTCTCAAAAACCCTTGCTTACTTGCGAGGAGATGTGGGGAAGAGATAAAAATAAATGCAAAGGGCTAAGTAAATAGAAATATGCAAACGGAGAGAAAAGAGACGTGTCCCCCTTGATTAATGAATGTGGCATAGAAAACGAGGTGGAGTGGGAAACGCCCTTTACATGGAAAATGGGCTATTTTTTGAATTTATTTGTGAAAAAATGGTAGAGTCCCAGCTTATTTCTCCTTCCTCAATAGTTATTATTTTATTTCTAGATATTTAAAATGATCAACTCATCCTTAAAGCAGATAAATTATGTGGCTTTCGTTTATTGGTAGACCCAATTTTAGCTCTCATGATACTGTTACAAGAGGCCTCCAAATAAACATTAATATTAACTCTGATGTTTACGATTAGGAGCTTTTAAAGACTGATACCTTTCAGAATGTTGACTTGGCAAGATAGCATAATTGTGAATCTTCCTAGAAAGCGGCACCCTATGAATAATAGGTTCCCCTTGCACACAGTACTACATGGAACCGGGGGTAGTTGTTGTGATCAAAATCTTACATGGGTTAGATTTAGGCCCATTGGAAGATCAGGGTCCAATCCCATAAGGAAAATGAGTAATCTGTTAGGCTTCCGAAGGCCCATGACAGTCCCAGGGGTTACCATGTACATGGCAGCAAGGAAACGTGTGGCTTAGGGTCCCAAGGGCATCCCATTGTGGGTAACCTGCAACCATTACCAGTCATCCCGTAGGGCTTCCAGGGTAGCTTCCATAAAGGGGTTACCGGAAGGGTTACCAGAGGGGTTACCGGAGTCAGGTTACCGGGCGGTACCCCAAGCTTCCGCCGGAAGCCTGATTAGGCTACCAATACAGATAAGGCACGCTTCCTATTTTTTAGGAACACGTCTATATCGCCTAAAAACACTCCTAAACAGATATACATTCGGTTATTTGAGGATATATGTCATATTTACTTGATAAATGATACAAAATCATGGTAAATACAAGAGATAATCATTCTATGTTACCTACACAGCTTGGTAACCTGATTATACACATCATACTCGATTATTATCAGAAATAACAGTCATTATCCCACTGGAAAGAGGATAAATCATCATAAACAAACGATCATATCATTCAAGAACTACATTCGGGCTTGATCCACTATAAATAGTGGTATGTAGGCAATTTACGGGATCTTCTTCGACACTTACACTACTTGAGTAGCTAGAGCACGTGCACTCTTGTGTGACACAGTCAAATTAGGGTTCTTGGCTGGCCAACCTTTGGTCCTTGAGCTCTCATCCCGTAGATTCAGTCTGATCCTTCCGAGGAACCACATCCCGTGTTCTTCGGCATCCCTAGTCGCGAGCCTTCCCCGGGCGGCTAGTTATTGATCTTCAACCACGAGCCTTTCTGGGTGGTTGGACGATTCCTTGTTTATTGGCGCTATTCCAGCACGAGGCCTCATAATTTATTGTGATAAATTCCTCCCACAACAATAATATATAAAAAAAATTTCAATCCCGTTCCTTCATTCTCATTTTAATCAAAATTTCCAATCTTTCTTTAAAACAAACGATTTACTTTCCTTGTTCCCGTCAATGAATTCATCAGTCACGTATTTATTTTACTCTAGTACTTTCAAAATTGATCCAGAGCTCTCTCATGGTCCCGGTAGTCCTAAAATCAGAAAACTTGTGACTCAACCTATCCTTACATATAATATAACAATGCAAAAGGGACAGGTGTCTGTGTTTAATTTGTCTACCAAATAGACCCTCTCATCTTGTCTTTCTATAATCAATTTGTACAAATATAACAGACGTGAACAATTTAGACAACCCCGAAACAGTGATGCTACATAAGCAGATTTGGCACACAAATATGAAATAAGGACACACATAAAAAAACATACAAGTTTACGTTAATTAACACATGCACCAAAATCACATTATTTAACAATAAATACCAGCATGAATATAAAAAAATATATGTTAAGCCCAGAAATTAGCCTCGCCCTCAAAAGAGGGAACGCCCTCGAAAGAGGGAACACCCTCAAAAGAGGTAATGCCCTCGAAAAGGCTAGGAAGGAAATGCATCAGAAAATGGCTAATAAATAATTGGGCCAAAGCCTCATTATATCCAAGGGCGTCGCCTAAATCTGAAGGCTCGCCCACAAGTGGGCCTCGCCCTATATTGACGAAAGGGGGATTTCCCCCAGGAAACCAAAAGGAAGATATTACAGGATATGGGTCTTGACCTATAATCTATGATGAAGATAACGATAAACGAAGATAAGGCTTTGCCTAGGCTATTGGGAATTCCCCTATTGGGGGGTCACCCCTTAGTGATCCCGAGGGCTAGCCCTATGACTAACTATTCTCCCTTGGTGGCTTAAGGTGGGCGTTGACTCCGGCAATCTCGGGTCAATGACTTAACCGCCACGCTCCGAGAAAATAGTTGGGCTAGAAAGCCCGTGAGGATTCCACTAAAGGCGGTGGCCCCAATCCAATGGGCTTCCCTAAACACGGAAACCTAGCCCATTCCGATGACTTGCTCCCCAAGAACTACGTTTGGCTTGATCCCTATAAATAAGGGTACGTAGGCACATTGTATGGCACGATGCAAAACACTTGCGAAAAAGAGAGAATTTGATAATCGATCTAAATTGCAATAACATCTCCGCATATAATCTCAGCCATCCCCAAATCAAAAACCCTAACCCTAAACATCCTACGCCGTTCGCCGTCATCAACCACCACCACAATTCCAGCAACCCTCCCCGAATTTGTTTTCCCAAATTCCTCCGTTAACAATATACAAGTTTACGTTCATAAACAAATATAAAATAAAGATGTTGTCTAGCTAGTTAATAAGTTTTAAAATTAATGAATTACAAAGGCTTGGTGACATTGTAGAGATCAACAATAGACCTAAACTTTTTATTTTTCCTCACATAGCCAAATGCTTTAGCACCATCTTCATCATCATTGTCGACGAGATCATATGCATGAGTAGGAGCTGAGCATGATATACTTATGTCATTCTTCAGAGAATAACGGAGTTGAATCAACTGCAAAGCTGCTAAAATTTCTTCCTCGGTGTATATGTTAGTTCTATTTTTCATCTTCTTCTTCTTCTTCATCATCGTGTCTGTGTGAATCACATATGAACATGATTTCTTCATTTTCTGACGAAGCTTCCCGTTTACTAGACAAAAGGAGAACAATTAGCATCCTGGTTAAGAAAATCTATTGCAAATAATAAAAGCCTACCATTGCACTCAACAAGTACCCTAGTGACAGTGAGTTTTTCGATTAAAAGACGTTAAGTAACAAACTCATTTAAAATTTTTAATTTTAAGATGCTGAAGAGAAACTTTAAAAAAATTATTATATGTTATTCAACAATTACTTTATAAGTCGTACAATTTATGCCTCCCCACACAATAATAGACGCATCATCTTGACTGAACTCGCACACAGCAATAAAACCCGTAACTTCAAATTTGTGCAGCACCCCTATATTTTCATGAAAGTTCCAGCAAGACAAGAATATTAAGGGACACCTGCTGTCCCTAATACTTATATATTCATATGATATTTATGTATTACTCTTACGTACGTATTAAGAATGATTGTCATGAAAAATAAAAGAGGCCCTATACTTATATATTCATATGCATATATTTATGTACTCCCTCTGTCCCATCAGTTTCTATAAAGTTTTTTTCACTGCTTGGCACGCATTTTAAGACTCCTATAAAGTATAGTTCCATAACTTATTTTTAAAATTTTCTTTTTTTTTATAAAAATATAACATACCTATTTTTATACAAAAAAAGAAAATTAGAAAAATAGGTTATGGAAAAATGCACCTTAAAATGCGTGCCACACCCCCGTCCCCCAATGTATACTATCTGACGGGATGGAGGGAGTATTACTCTTACGTACGTATTAAGAATGATTGTCATGAAAATAAAAGAGGAAACGTAGAAAGTGAGTACACCATTTACTTACGTGAAAATGTTGACCGGCAAATCTGACCGTATGTCTGTACATGAAACAATTGCTCACATGTAGAGAGGAGATAGCTATAGGGAGATATGAAACAAGCAATTTCAAGAATATGAGTTAAAGCAACAGTTTTGCTGTTTATATAGGGGAGAAGCCCATGGGCCGATAAGGGAATTTGAGGATACAACCTTCAAAAAATTAAGGCCCTGTTTGGTCTATTATTATAAGTTGAAAATGTGTCATACAGTATTAGTTTCTAATATTCTTATAACTATTTTAAAATGTAAACTTAAATATAGAATGTCATATTTATTTATTTTTTGAATGACAGTTTCAGTAGGAAGTCTCCAACCTTATGCAACAACTTTTGGGCAGGGACGGAGCTAGAAATTCAAGTTCGGGGGTGAATTTTTTTCTTCATCTTAATAATTAATATATTAAAATAATTTGTTATTAAATAAAATAAAAAATTATCATTAATATTTTTTAATTTAAAAAGATTCTTAAATTCAAGTATTAAAATTCAAAATTTATGATAAATATCGAAATTTTATCACTATATTCATAAATTATATATAAATTTGAGGGGGCGAAATCAAAATATTATAATATTTTAACATTAAAAACATGAATTTTAAAATTTTTTCATAAATTTTAATACTAATTTCATGATTATACGATGTTTTGGGGTGGCCACGGTCCCTGCGTGCCACCCCTTCCCTCCGTCCCTGCTACAATTATTTTTGAATCCCTTTCATAGTGTACCCAATATATATCTTTAACCACCCTCCGTTTCGATCCTTCTTTACGGGATGTCGAGAGTTCAAATCTTATCAAAGACCAAGATGTATATGTGATTATTGTAGTTTTCCCTAAAAAATGACAAATACGAAGATTGCATTGAAGTTGAAGCTACAATTGATCATGAATTATGTAGATAAGAATTCATTTTGCAAAGAGCTACATATAGAATTGGTCACTACAGGAATGAAACAAATATAAAAAAAAAAATATAAATGAGACAGTGATACCCCTAATTATACATTCTTGAGCTACATAGAGAGCTAATCTTCATTTTGCGAAACTCCACTGTCGAACATATGCATGGACACCAGAATAGTTATTTTGAGCTAAGAACATGTAAATTTTCAATATATTTTCAAGTACGGCATTTGACACGTATCTATGTTGTACACTCAGTCCGCCTAGCACAGGTAGCTGTTTGAGTCTGTTGACTCCACTATGATCACACCCTCCGTCCATGACACAGCGGTTCAGATTTACAGCATGCATAGTGTCTCTTTCTCAATATGAGAGACAATAGGCCAATAGCTTCTAAATTTGTCCTTAGAATTAGTTTATTTCAAAAAGGTGGCTCAAAGATACTACTAAATATCCTATTGGTTAAGTAATTTCTCGGATTTGGGTACGATCTTCATGGACGGTTCACGGTGACTATTATTGAGGTGAATCAACTGTAAAGCATATTTTATTCTTCTTTTTGCACATCTCCGTTTTGCTGATTCTCCTAATTCCTGATGATAAATCCGGTTTCTTCATGTACGGGACGAATTGAGGAGTGCAAAGTGTTATATATAAAAATTTTAATCTTAACCCGGTCGCATAGGGTAAAATGAGCCAATAAACCCCCTATGACAGTACAGTTTTACCCTTAAATATTAAAAAATTACATTAAATTGCCATTGCTCTCTTATTTAAACAAAAAAATTAGACAAATTATGTTGTTGTGGGGAATTGAACTCATGCCTTCCTCAAAGAAACTCATCTTTATTACCATTGAGCTAAATAAGCTTTTGAGTTTAAACTAAAAAACGTATTACTTAAACCTCTGGTCTCGTCCTTTTCCTGTATTTGCTATCAATTTAACTTTTGAGTAAATATATTAATGATGACTTATATTATTTATAAAATTTGTATTTTAATTATCAAAAATATCATATATGATTATGTATACAACCAATTTTTATAGATTTTTAAGATCAAATTTTATTATGTTCTTTTATTTTTGTTCTAAAACAAATTGTGTTATAACCTATACAATATATTTATATGCTACAAAACATCTTTTTTTTAGTGCTCTTATGATTTATACATAAATAAAATATTTCATAAAATAAAATAATGATATTGTAATATGTATGAACAAAAAAGGTTCAATTGAATTCAAAAATATCCTTCAAATCGTAAAAATACAGAGAATTTATATCGATTATTAGAAGATGACTCGTACCTCGCACGGGTTATTATGCTAGTATATATTAAGCACACAAGTTATTGAAGTACTAGTCCTGTCCATTTTATTCAGGGGAATTTTTGACTTCTTAAACATGTGGGTCCCAATTAGTTATTGCCTTTCCGAATTGAACGGATTTGAATTCCTAGCGAAGTACATTAAAATTGGTAACAAATTTCGAAATTTCTTTTTTTTTTCTAAAAAAAATTACAAATCATCCATATCTATATTGAAATATTAGAAAAATACTTGTGTAGGAGACACGAATATTTTACAAAATATTTCATGCAATCCAGGACATTAAGTACAGTAATTTTTTTTTTTGACAAAAAAAAAAGGAATAATGCTAGGGACATAAAAATTGGTTCCCAAAATTTTCCCAAAATACACATGGTAGATTCTGATTTACTATAATAATAAATGGACCCCCTGTATTCACACCAACAAAACCAATCAAAATACTGCCACATCAGTATGCCATGTCATTTGGTGACAATTTTTTATACCTTATTTTGGGATCGTCATTTCAAACTCAAAAATCTCAAATACGAAAATGAGACTATTTGATCAATAAATTTACAATATCAACAACTTTCAAGAAAAGTATCTAATTCCAAATTTGTCAACCATAAATAAATACTCCCTCTGTCCCGTTGGGTTCTTTACATTGGAGGGGGACACGGAGACCAAGACAATGTTTAAAAAATGAGTAAAGTTAGATGAAAAGTGGGTAAAGTGGTGGGACCCATCAATATTTAATAATAGATTTGAGATAGTAAAGGAAAGTAGTGGGTGTAAGAGCATCTCCAACGGGAATACTTAAAATTGGTTGGCTAAATTGGACCTGTAGGACATTATGTAAAATTTGTTGAATCTGTAAGGCATTTTACTTCAATGGTATTAGCTATATTGGTTGGTTATATTTTAAAAATAGTATGTTATTAATAATTTAGGCTGTTATAAATAGAATATATCACTTCAATATGGTAATGAATGATGTGGAATCTTCTTACAGATTTCTTACAGCTATATAGAGGTTCGACAAATATAGCCAACCTGTAGAAATTATCTAAAATTATAGCTAACAGCTTTGACCCATTGGAGTTCAAGTTTTTTTTAGATAATCTCTATAATTTTTATTTATAGTATCTTTTATCTAATTTTAGCTAAGGATTTGTTGTGGTTGGAGATGCTCTAATAGTGTTTTTTATAATTAAATATGAGATAGTGGGGGAAAGTAGTGGGTGTAATAGTGGAAAAAACTTACTATTTTTGGTATGTAAAGAAATGAGTGGGACGTCCCAAAATAGAAACTGTAAAGAATCCATTGGGACGGAGGGAGTATGTAGTATCGTTTTCTAAAAAGAAAATGCTAAAGACCCCAAATTAGATCCCAAAAAAATTCCCAAATTCCATTTGTCATCTTTTAATTGGTAATATCATAATGGGCCCCCTGGATTCACATCAATCTCCCTAATTAAAATTGCCCAATTTGCCAAGTCACCCATACCATGTCATTTGGGGACTTGGGGACTCAATTTGGGATCCCTAACACTACTCATTCTAAAAAGAGTAAATTACATTTTGGTGACTTGTACTTTAATTTTTTTGCATTTAGATGACCAAATTTTAAAAGTGAACACTTTGATGACTGTAGTTTAATTTTTTTGCACTTAGATGACCAACTTTTCAAAGTGAACACTTTGATGACTTAACTTTTTTCATTTAGCACTTTGGTGACCAAAATAGCGTCAAAATAAAAAAACTTGGCTACCAAAGTGTTAAACAAAAAAAGGTAAGTCATCAAAGTGTTTACTTTTAAAAGTTGGCCATTTAAGTGCAAAAAAATTAAATTACAGTCATCAAAGTGTTCATTTTTAAAATTTGGCCATCTAACTTCAAAAAAATTAAAGTACAAGCCATCAAAGTGCATTTTACTCTTCTAAAAATGTCATGTCATGGGTTAGCTGTGTGGTAGTTCCTTATTTTGTGTTTCACAAGTTCAGGAGTCAGTCTGGCGATCTGATAAAAATTTGTGTTGAGTGGCTGCAATTGTTCCGAATTGAGTTGTGTTATTCGCAATCTTGCGAGGTTATGCGAAGATCAGGGTCTACTTAATGGAAGAAGTTTGGATGGAGTATGCTTGGTGACTTGGTGTGGCATATTAACCCAGTCCTGAGTTGCAGGAAATCCGTACAGTGAGCATTGATTTTTTAAATCATCACCTGAAGCTGGGAATTTGCAAATGCCTCAGGACATTAGACACTGGGTACGTACATATGGAGAATATTGGTACCTTCAAACAAGAAACCGGAAGGCCAAAAGACATGCAAAGACATATATGCTTTTCTCTTCTTCGTCAAGTAAATTAAAACTACAAAGGCTTAGTTACATTATAGATATCAACAATAGACCTAAACTTCTTCATCTTCTTTACAGAATTACCAACTGCTTCATTAGCATCTTCATCACTATTGTCATCGAGATCAAACGTTATAGAAGACGAGCACGATGCAATACCATCTCTTCTCCTCTTTTTGATATTTTCATCACCACCACTAGAAATAATTTTCTTGTTGTGTTTGATATCTTGTGCTTTAAGAAATTCCTTGGACTTGAGGACGATGTTCGCGAACGGCTCAGAACGAAGATGTTCACCAGACTTAGTAGTAACAATGTTTTGATGATGATTTTTTAGCCGAATCAACTGCAGAGCTGCTTCAATGTCTTGTTCCCTAAGTAACATGGTGTTCTTGTTCTTGGTCATTATCATCATCCCCGTATAATTTAAATATGAATCTAATTTGTTCATAATCCAGTGAAGCTTCCTCCTTATATTTTAACGGACAGAGCACTACAAGAAATCTGGCAATAGACGACACGTATCAGACAACACCCATAGAAAAAATTGTTGCCCAAAATGATCAGACAACTGGTATTTTCCTACTCAGAGAAAGTATTGTCTAATCCTACATTCACACAATGGGCCAAAACCATTGTGTGATCAATCTTACCAGACAAGCATTTCTTGACCAGGGGTGTTGTGTAAATGCATAAGTATTTTTAGATCAGACAAGTGTTTTTAGGTCTGTTGTCTAAGTAGCAGTCATACAATATGTTATCCATAGTGTTGTGTGACAGTTAACCAACACACAACATTTTTTAGAAATATTATGTGAATGAAGCATAGACAATACTTCGTAAGAAGTATTGTTAGAATGAGACAAGTGGTTTCCAATGTGGTATTGTGTAATGATATTTAACACAAGTGCTTTACATAGTGTTGTATGAACTTAATCCATAACAAATTTAGTTGGTATTCCGTTGCTAATTTTGTTACTAATCCGAACAAATGTTTTTGGCTCATTAATCAGATCTTGATTCTTACACAATTATCAAATTCATAAATAAGATTCAAATAAAACAAAGATTCATTTCATAAACCCCAATTCAACTTGCAAATACAACCCCAATTCAACTTACAAAAACCAAACTAAACAAATACAAGACAATCCATTTACATGAATCAAATTTACTACACTTCCAAACAAACAAATCATCCAAGCATGAAGAACAACCGTCGCCATCTCCGGCGAATCGCCGCCGGCCTCAACCACCCAGTCACAACTCCGACCAACACCAAACTCTCCAAAAAGATGTATCCCAGATCTGACTTCCATTGTAGCCCTGCAACAAATCAGTACACATGCCTGGAAGCTTTTTGACCAGGTAAGAATCAACATGCTTAGATATGTTACATTTTGAAAAACTTGTAGCACCACCGCTATATCACTAACAAGTTTAGAAATTCAGGTTGAGGGGCCGTATTGCAGCAACCACCCTTAGCATTTGAAACCGCTAATAACCAACAATGTCTTTATCAATACTAATTTACTAAAGAGGTAAGAATGTAAGATAATTAAATACACAACGATAATATCAAATTAAATATCCTGCCATATCAAATTAAACAAACATATCAAAAGCCATTCATAACATCCTGCCATATCAAATTAAACAAATAAATGAAGATTTATAGATTCCATAGTCCATAAAGCTTTAATGGTAAATATTGATCCTGTTTAGAAACTTATAAGCAAACGAAGAGATATTCGAAAAACACTGACTAATTCCTCTTCCCTTTATCCTGTGCTATTTTTGTGTTTCTCAACATAATTTGACATTAAGATAGAAAATTAACTTTTTCCAACTAGTCAACTCTCTAATAACAGAAAAAATCTAAGATACTCCATATTTCAAGTTGTATCCAAAAGTGCAACGAATATTTATATTAAAGAAGCAACCTTTACTTTGGTAGTTGTAACTACTAGATGTTAATTTTTGTTCCTTGTGATTACATCTTAACTCAGATTATTAACACTAGTAGATACAAGGCCAGTATGTTATCATACTGTCATGAACAACATTGCCAACATGTGATTTTTAACAATAGATCGATATAGCAAGTAACTAACAAGAAATAAGTATGCATATAAGGGTCATGATTAACTTGCAAAGAAAAATCAAACCTGCAAGCTTTTGACTCAATCATTATCTTCACGTCCTTTCCCCGGCCAGTATGTATAACTATGTTGGCACGAATCTAATAAACAAACACAAAAACTCACCAATGCATATATAAATCTACAGAACCCTAGCTACAAACCTTTTGGATTAAAAATATATGCATAATTTACTGCATATACAAATAAAATTATAGCGTAATCTGAATCTTGACATATAGTTAACAATCTCCACTTGCCTCTTGTGCAATTTGTCGTATATGTCGCAAAGACTGCAAAATAAATTATCAGGAATAAACTTAAAATAAAAATTTCCACATGTGTCTGTGCGCGAAGAAATCTCAAGAAAAGAGGGATATCTTACTAATTGAAATGCGGTTACATGCTCCATGAAGCTCTAAACTTGTGAACAAATCAAAAATCAAAAATAAGTTTGAAATTTACTTACTTAATTCACACAAATTGAACTAGACAAGCTGCTTTGAAGGTTCCTTTAGCATGACACATAACACATGGCCAAAAGTGCCTCTACCTAGAAGCTTTCATTTTTTTTCC
The DNA here is from genome assembly GCA_037693485.1 of Kitagawia praeruptora. Lineage (NCBI taxonomy): Eukaryota > Viridiplantae > Streptophyta > Magnoliopsida > Apiales > Apiaceae > Kitagawia > Kitagawia praeruptora. The sequence goes on from CM075353.1 coordinate 147,347,174, forward strand.
ACTTCGACAACTGACATGGTGAATGATCTATCGTAGCAGAAGTTCTTAATTTCGGCAAGGTAGGAGGGCTAGTAGGAGAACCTGGCGAAAGGGCCAGTGGAACAGACTCTAAAAAAACAGAAGTAAATAACAGGGGCATGGAGTGCTAAGAGAAATTAGAGCAGCAACAGAAATCAAAGAGAACCTAGATTAAGAAATCAATTCAATCTAAACTGAAAACCCCCTAATTCGAAGGGAATAAATCGATTGAAAAACCCTAATTACCAGTTAGAGATGAAGATTGTAATAGATGATGTAGAGAAAAGCTTATAATTAGAGAGGAAAATCTGTATATCAGTTTATAAAAAGAACAAAGTTTAGAATATGTGGTGAAGAGGGAAGTTTGGGGGAGATAAGGGGGAGAAGGGGGGAATCAAACATTGAAAATTTTGGTTAAGGGGGAGAAGGTTTTGAGAAAGGGGGGAATTTTTGAGCTCCTGTAAAATAATTAGGGGTGGGAAGAAGGGGGAAATGAAATTTTGGGTTTGGAATAATGTAGGAATAGAAGTAATGAGCGGCAACATGAATTACATTAAGGTAGGGATGTAAAATTTGAGATTTTGTTTCTTGAAATTTTAAGAAATTTCAGATTTTTTATTGGAAACAAAATAAAAATTCAAATTTTCATAATATCAATAAAATAGATACTATTTTGTTGTTGGAAAAAATAATAAAAACATAAAAAAGTCGGGTTGTACGAGATTTTAACAAAAACGTAGCAAAAGTGCTACTTCCTATTATTAAACAAAATTATATTATAATTTTTTTTTTTCGACTATCCAACCGCACGGATGTTAATATGTAATGATTTGAGTGATGTGTACAAAAAATTAGAAAAAAAAAAAATCATTCTTGTACGTGTTTATAATATAAATCCGTGAAAAGTACTACTCCCTCTAACTAGTGTCGTACCGATTGAACATGATCTATTTTTTTAAAAATATTTTTCGATGATCCAACCGTACGGATGATGTTATATACTGATTTAGTGATGTGTAAAAAAATTTAGAAAAAAACAAATCATTCTTTGTGTGATATTTTAATGGTCAACTGTAAAAGTACAACTTAGTCAAACTAGTATAATTTTGGAATAAAATTTTTTATAATTTTTTTTTCGACAATCCAATCGTACGGATGTTAATATATAATGATTTGAGTGATGTGTTCAAAAAATAAGAAAAATTAAATCATTCTGGATCTTGCCCCGTTATAGGAAGCAACACTTTTATTACGTTTCTGTTAAAATCCTGTACAACCAGACCTTTTTATTTTTTTATCATTTTTTCCCAACACTAAAATGAGTGTTTGTAATTAGAAGTAAATAAGTTAAAAGGTAAAAAGGTTAAAAACATTTTCGTTTTTACCAAAACAGGATTAAAACAATACTATTCATCATCATCTTCAAGCTTTCATTCCAAGAACACGAAGAACACAATAATCAATCTCTAATTTGTATATGTTATGGAACTCAAAATTCAACATATGATATATGAAATTGACTAGAAAAACAAGATATACAACATGGCATCTTCAGATTTTACAACAAACACTGAATTGGACTTTGATCTTCAAAAAAATATTTACCTGAATCTATACTATTACAACGTTTTCGTTTTTATTAAAATCTCGTACAACCCGACCTTTTCATTTTTCGATCATTTTTTCCCAACACTAAAATGAGTGTTTATTAACATCCGTACGGTTGGATCGTCTAAGAAATCATTCAAAATAATAATTTAGTGCATATGGATCGTTCCTCGTTAAAGGAAGTAAAACTTTTTACTATGTTTTTGTTAAAATCTCGTACAACCCGACCTTTTTATTTTTTGATTATTTTTTCCACACACTAAAATGAGCATTTATTAACATCCGTATGGTTGGATTGTCGAAGAAATAATTTTAAAAAAAATATTCAGTGAATCTGGATCGTGCCCCGTTATAGGAAGCAACACTTGTACTACGTTTTTGTTAAAATCCCGTACCACCCAACCTTTTTATATTTTTATTATTTTTTCCCAGCACTAAAATGAGTGTTTATTAACATCCGTACGGTTCGATCGTCGAAAAAATCATTCAAAAAAAGTATTCAGTGAATCTGGATCGTGTCTCGTCGAAGAAATCATTCAAAAAAAATATTCAGTGAATCTGGATCGTTAAAATGGGTGTTTATTGACATCCGTACGGTTCTATTTTCGAAGAAATCATTAAAAAAATTATTCAGTGAATCTGGATGATACCCCGTTATAGGAAGCACAACTTTTACAATATTTTTGTTAAAATCTCGTACAACATGACCTTTTTATTTTTCGATTATTTTTTTCCAACACTAAAATGAGTATTTATTAACATCCGTACGGTTCGATCTTTAAAGAAATCATTCAAAAAAAAGTATTCAAAAAAAGTATTCAGTGAATCAGGATCGTGCCTTGTCAAAGGAAACATCACTTTTACTACTTTTTTTTTTAAAATCTCGTGCAACCCAATCTTTTTATTTTTCGATTATTTTTTCCCAACACTAAAATTAATACATAAATAAATGTAAAATTTAAATTTTTAAAATTGAAATAAATTTTTTTTTTATAAAATTGAAATAAAATTAGAATTTTTATAAAAATATTTAAAAAATCAAAAAATGAAATGAAATAACACATTGAAAATGTTAATGCCGCACAAATTCCCCCCTTAGCCAAATTTTCCTCATCTTTTTTCCCTCCTTGTTTCTTGAAATTTCGCTAAACCTAAATTCCCCTTAGCCAATTTTACTTCCCCCTCTTTTTTTCCATACGCCTCTCCGTGACTCTTATGTCTCTATCTCTCACACACACCAACACAAACGCCTACCTCACTCTCATTCTCTCAAGTACTCACCTCTCTCACAGACATGAACCCTATTTATTCAAAAATCAAACACACAACTTGGATCAAAATCAATGTTTCTCTCTATCTTCATCTCTATTCATCGATTTGGGGGTTCTCCGATTAGGGGTATGTTAGATACTAACAAACCTATTTTCAGACTGTTAACCCTTGTCTGCTATGCTCTTTCAAGCTCTTTCTGGGACCAATTTTGTTTACCGGCCTTTTTGTTCTCCTCTTGACAAGCTTTCTACAGGTACCCTTTATGTCACTTTGTTGCGAGAACTTGGGCTTTCAGCGATAGAGGTTACAGATCGTTGCAATCCGCTCTTTCTTGATAGCTTTGGTTTGTTCTTTCATTTTAATACGCCAACATCGATCTTATATCATGTACCAAACCTGAGGTAAGCTGATTTTGGTTTGTTCTTTCATTTTGATTTTACCCCTCTTTTTTGTTGTATAATTGTTAAGTGATTCCTTTTGTCTTTGCTGCACCAGAGCTGAAAGTTGCATTACCACAAAACAAATACTACACTGCTGTCCAAAGTATTACAGAGTACTGACTCTGTAAGTTAACTTTTATGTGGCTAAGCAATTTTGTTTCTCTTATTGCGCCCTCATCTTGATATTTGGGGACATGATCATTCTTGATTATCTTATAGATTCTGTGACTCGGAGGAAACATTCGTGGCCTTGTGCTTTTTCTTAGATAAATATTATTGTTTGTGTCATTAAAAATTGATGTCTATTTTCTTGTTTTATGAGGCTTTATGCAGTTACACTACAGCAATGGCCATAAATAAGTAAATTTGGATAATTACTGATGCTGCACCTTCACTATATTCTTGTAATTGCAACTTGTTTCATCTGGATATACACAAATGCCATTTATAGAGGCTCTTGGGCAGTTTTCTTACCGTGTTGGTAATTTACACAAATGTGACTGATATTCTGTTCAATTCATCAGCAAAAACAAGGAATGTTTTCTAATTGTGAACTACTTTACCTCCACTTCAGGCACCTGAAACTTTTGCTTGATACATGTTAGCCTTGTACCTGTTTTGAATGTTGTTGGCGAACAGGTAACAATTTTGACCTTATTGCTTCTTAGGAATGTTAAACTGGTAATGCTTTGGCTTCATTATTTCTTTGCATATGCAGAAAACTAAGCCGATGCAGCATAGTGTGAGGGGACTTAGAAGCTTAGGATTGACGCCCCATATTCTAGCTTGCAGGAGTACAACGGTCTCTTTCATCTTTTTTTAGTATTCAATGCATTTGTGTACATTTATACCTTTCAATCTTGCTTGTATCCAAGTTAACATATTTCTACTTTCATGTAATTTGCAGGAACTTGAAGAAAATGTGATAGAGAAACTCTCCAGATTTTGCCATTTTCCTGTAAGTGCATGGGTGTATTGTGTACAATGCATTTATATAAACATAACAGATGTTAATATGCGTGTGTGTATGCTTTTAAGAAACCTGCCTCTTTTGTTAATTGTAAGATGCAAAACTTATATTAGGTTATGCTTTCAGGCTCATTTCTATGAGTCTTTATCATGCCTCTTATATCTTGATGAAATGCATTTGCTCATATGTGGATCACCAAGGCAGAGTATGATGAATCTGGTCCTACAATCGTTCACAGGAAATGCTTTTAAATCTCTCCCATGTATTAAGAGCAGAAACGTGTTCAGGTGAGTGGTACTGGTCCTTTTTGCATAATTGCATTCAAACCTCTCATGTCAATTAAGTGCAAAGTCGATTCAATGTGATTAATTTTTTCATCAGTTTAACATTTTCTCCTGACAATCAGGTTGGCATCAATGTACCAATTCCAGTCCCTCTCTTCTCATTTTTGATATCCTTGTGTTTTGTGGTGAAGATATATGACTTCCAATACATGTTCCATTTTGCAGTGGTGACGCAGAAGCAACTTTCACTACGGCATGGCTGAGCTTAATGATATAAGGACTGACTTGGCGAAGTATATGTTGAAGCACCTGCGTTGAACTCGGTCGTCTTTTATTGAAATTGGTATTTTGAGTTGAACATGTACTTGGTAGTAGCGTAAATTAAACTTTTAGTCCGTCTCTTTTGTGGATGTGTTCACCTAAAACTATGACTTATGTATTAGTTGTTTTGGATGTGGATAGACTTTAATTATGTACTTGGTTGGTTGGTGCCTGGTGGTGTTGGCGTTATAAGGTGAAAATTGCTTCTGTAGTTTTGGTTGATGGTATGGTGAATATTGGTCGTAATGGATGGATGGATTGAATTGGTTTCTATTGTTTGTTTCTTGCATTTTCATTTTATAGTGTAGTTTGGTTTTCTTTACATGTCCAGAACCATTGTTTAAGATACTTTTAGCCAATGTCCAACTGTGAGGAAATGACTCACACAACAGGAAAATAAAAACTACTTAATGTTAACAGTTGTAAAAAATGCAATCAAACAACATGTACCATTTAACAAAGTAATGTGGGAGAAGAATATACACGGCAGGTTAAAATCCACAAAACTGTTGTTTCTTTTAACAAATAACAACATGTTATAGTCTGCAAAACCATTTTTTGATATAATTTCAAACAAGAGTTATATACTAAGAAAGTGTTATCCTTCATACACTACAACAACATGCCATATGAGATAACATGTTGTACATCTTACCGTAAAACAAATCATTTTTGCTAAGAAACCATTGTCTGTAGTGACATACAACAATAGTCCTGATCGAGTAAAGGATTGTATCTTTTGCACTTCAACAATAGGCTTTCTTTTAAAAACCATTGTCTTTACTGCTTAAAACAACAATATATTCGTTAAAACGTGTTGCATTATTGGAGCTTTGACAACAGGTTTCCAAAAAAGTGTTGTTGTTTCTGGGTATCAGACAACACTTCTCAGGTGGCTTTTACTTGTCTTTGAACTCTCACACAACAGTTTGCTGTGTGTTGTCTGAGGTGTGTATCAGACGACTTCTCAATAGTCAACAGTTTTCGGGAGGTTCAGACAACACGTTTTGAGTGTCGTCTAAAGCAAAAATCCTTGTAGTGGAGGCTGTAAGGAGAAGGAGAGCAAAGAGACTGGGTTTTTCTAACCTTGCCAATTTATACGTACATATTATCAAGCCATCCTTTATGTAGGAAAAAGTTGGAAGTCTCACACCGAATTCAACAAGTGGACCCCACACTTTGTGACTCCCATTCTGAATTGAAGAAGGTTTTGCATTTCTTGCTGCATACGTTCCAGTAGTGGACCTGCAGCCAGACCAGACTAAGCCCTAAAGTTTTTGGCTGTGCTAAAATTTTTGGCCCTAAAGTGTTGTAACTAAGCCCATTTGTTCGTACATGCCATAGCCTATTGGTCCCTTTGGGTATAGCTTTTGAGAAAGTTACACTTTTGAAGTTTAGGCCCAACTTGTATGCTCATACTTTACATTCTCAATGCTCTTTCTATTCTTTCTTTTTATATTTTTTTTCATAAGAGAGGGTTAAGCACCACCACCTCAGGTCTCTAGCACTACATGACTACATCATTTTAAAAATCAGGTTACGATTTCGATTTTATCCTAAAATTGCATCTGTACTTTATCCTGGTCCCTGGTACCGAACCAACCTCCTTGAACTAAGACAAAAATGTCAGGTTTATGTGCATCTGCACTGCAAAGTCGCTAACTTGGAGCTAGTAATATTAAATTTTCGATCTTATGAAGACAAAGTTATTATCATTTAAGAAAGCGTCTATCAGACAATGTCTTGGTACAAGATATAAATCCGATTCGTAATACCGATCCAAATTAAAATAGGTTAATAGGTTATTGATTTTTTGCATGCAGGAAACCTAATAAGGAGATGTATTATATACGAAGTAAACTTAATGTCATTAGTTGACTGCTTTTAAATAATAGGAATATGTCCAAAGTAGAAATATGAGCTGGTGGATTTTATAGATTCTTGCTTTATGGATATGCGAGCTAGTAATTTAGCAAGGGGGAACGCACGTTTTTAAAAAGATCTAGAAAAGGGAGCTGCAATATGGTGTTGTACTGTTATATGTTCTCTCAAAACCTTCAACCTTGAACACGTCGTCGTATTACTCTATCGGATCAAACGTAATATAAGAACTACATGATACCATACCATCATTCTTCTTCTTGGTACTACACATATTGATGTTGTAGTTGTCATGGTCATCGTCCTTGTTATCGTTTGTTGACGTAGATTTCTTGTACCTGAAGAAATTTCTCAGACTTGGGTACGATCATCCTCATGGACGGTTCATGGAGACTTGGGTATCAATAACTATATTTCATGTATGATGACTATTATTGATGAGGTGAATCAACTGTAAAGCCACCTCTTTTGCTTGCTCTGCAAACAACGCTTTCTTCTTATTTTTCCTCTTCTTTGACGTATTGCTGATTCTGCTAATTATTTCTGATGATAAATCTGATTTCTTCATTTACTGGACAAAGTTATATGCAAAAAAAAAAAAAAAAAAACTTATTCGTAATCCAGTGGTGTATCGTGGTGAACATGTTACAGGCACAAGTTTTTGAACAAGTCCTTTATATGTATAGGAGAAATTTTGCCGACTAAAACAAGTGGATCCCATGCAGGTTATCCCTCCCTTTCCTAATTGGAGGTGGTTTTGAATTAAATTTTTTAATGAATATTAAAGCTTAAAACATTTGAAAAAATTATGATAGATCTTCGCATTTACGTAAATTTCATTAATAAAAACTTCTCGAATTATCGTTTCATACACAAGAAGAAATGTTATACTAGTTAAATTAATAATAGAATTGCACATTAATTTTGATGACATCAGTTGTCTTTCAATTTAGTATCATGTAGCTAGATTATGCATATTTTCTTGCGCTCTCCTGCTTTTCTTTCACCCTCGATACATAGTATCTGTTTGGCTCAGTTTTTTTTTAAAGATTTATGGACTTATTTTCCGATAAAATTTTTATATTTTGATAATTTTTTGTTATAGAAATATTTAATATATGTTTGAGATTCAATAAATTGCAAAAATAAATTGGAAAATAAGCTGGAAAGTTAAAAATCTTATAAACTTTCTACTTAAAATAAATTGAGTTATTCTAAAAAATAAATTCCCAAACATCCCCGTAAAGTCACAGTAGAGTAGAGTGCACATTTTAATTTTAAATACAGTATGCTACAAACTACAATAAGCTTATAATACGATCCAACGTGGATAAAAATTTAAGTCTTGCTTAATAATTTTGTCCCGCAGACTCTGTACTACTAACCTACCAGTACACCTATTTAACTAAAATGTACGGTAGCTATTTTTTTAGGTTACAAGTTCATATTAATTGAACTGCAGCCATATTTCCTTCCATGTCCAAGACAAGCTGATCATGACACTTGTCAATTGTCTCAAAATATTTACCACCATATTGTTGGAATGTGTTATAGCCAAAATTCGGTTCGGGTATTTCAAGATGGATTCGGGTCCAAGATGAGTTCAATTTGGGGAATTCTAGGAGTAGTTAGGGTTTTGGCAGAAAAAGAAGAAGTCAGGCCGCGCCCTCTCTTGTTCTACAATGAGGGCGCACCCTAAATATGAAACATGGTGACAAATTGATTTAAGATGGGATTCTACTCAAGTTGGAATGCCAGAAGTTGAAGAATTCCCTCATGTCGTATCTCAGGAGGGGGATGTCCGTCGCAGAAGGCCTCCAAGGGTTTGCCTGGATATAAGGATCCTTCTTAAACGCTAAGGGGGCATCCGTGCGCCCTAAGGTGGAAAGATGGGGACTTTTTGGTGTGTGCTCTGGGAGCTCTGTTCCTGTAGCCAATGGGCGCGCCCTCATTGGGGAACTTTGGAGTAATCCTGCACTTTGCACCCAAAAGCTCTGGATCACCTGTCCTGTTATCTGGTGGGTGCTTCTCATTCGGGGGATGAGGATGCGTTCTGCACTTGGGGTAAACCACGGCTATACCTGCATCCTTGAAATCAAGAATTTCAACCTAATTCTTTCCACTGTCTCCTATTATTAGCGAATATCCTATCCTAAGCTAAAGGGCAAGCATAAGGCTCTTTTCAAATTTATTTATATATCTTTCATATCTATCATCCAGCCCCTGAAGTTCCAAAACTTTACACAAAATTACCTGGAAACAAACACCCTTGGAGTTTCTATACTTATAAGTTATAACCTTGCCATGATGTTGTAAAAAATAAGAAAGCAAGCCTCAAATGATTCTCTTATTAATTTTTACTAACCAATAACCATCCCAAACTTTCTGGGTGGCGAAAGAGCCTACAACAAAATCCAAAAATTAGTAAAAATCCAGATACGTACATTCCGTTTCTCTTTCCATCCTAACCTTTCACAACCACTTCAGGTTTACTTCTTTTATTTGGTCTCGAATTTTTCGCTACAATCTTCCCAGTAGTTCATATAGGAGCAATACCTTAGATTTTACAAAGTGATGAACTAATTGTTGGGTTTCAACCCAATAAGATGCTATGGATTTGGGTGGTCCAAGATATATATGGTAATATGATAATTGTATGTGTAGACAATTATTATATATGGTATGTCTTGATCACAAAGTTTGGAAATTAGGTGCCAAGAATTGGAAGACTTGTATAACAAGTATGGTAAGACTTGTAGAACAAGTATGGTAAGTCTTGGTGGCTAAGTTTTGGGTGGCTATATATACATAGTCATATTGTATTTGTTTGATGTGAGGTGAAAGCTTAAGAGATGTAGTCTTAAGTATTGTTTGGGAGATGCTTGAGCATTGTTGGCTCAAGTATCGGGTTGGGACACCGTTAAGGTGTTATTGTTTTGTTGTATTATTGATAATTGTTTTGATTAATAATACGAGTTTGGGGCGTGGGTGTTTCCACGTCAAGTATTTGTGTGTTCTTGTTTTGCGCTTTGGTAGATCTTGTCAATTATTGATTGGTGTGTGTGCGCGCTCTGTATTGGTGTTTGTGAATCTCGAATTATGTGTAAGTCCCATAACCTAACAAGTGGTATCAAGAGCCAAGGTTTGGGTTTGTGATTGAAGAGGTTGAGGGAAAGTTCGAGAAGGATTTGCTGACAAGGAGATTGCTACTAAAGCGGGTAGAGACAAAGTTACGTGCGGTTTGAAGGTTGACTTGCACCGTGGATCAATCCTGTGTTCGGACTCGAGATGAAAGAAGATGGAAGAGGTCATCGCAATTGCTTCAATGGCTTGATCAACCAGGTGAATTGTTTGGATGATACTACGGATTTTCTTCAGGAGACCGAAGGATTGTGAAAGCAAGGATCGGGTGACTCAACATGTGGAAGAGCACTCATGGTGGTTGATGCACGTGATTTTGTAGATGAAGACATCGTTATGGTGAAGAACGATGGTTTGGGTGGTTTGGAGAGTTCACTAAACGGGTTTTAGCTACACTCAATGTTTGGAAGAGCAAGATGAGGAGATTCTTGTTCGAGGGGAGGCGTTGGCGAATGGACGTCGATGGCTTGATGGGTACCGTTCAATCCGATGTGGGTATTGGGTTGAAGGGGAGGATTGTTGGGTTTCAACCCAATAAGATGCTATGGATTTGGGTGGTCCAAGATATATATGGTAAGATGATAATTGTATGTGTAGACAATTATTATATATGGTATGTCTTGATCACAAAGTTTGGAAATTAGGTGCCAAGAATTGGAAGACTTGTATAACAAGTATGGTAAGACTTGTAGAACAAGTATGGTAAGTCTTGGTGGCTAAGTTTTGGGTGGCTATATATACATAGTCATATTGTATTTGTTTTATGTGAGGTGAAAGCTTAAGAGATGTAGTCTTAAGTATTGTTTGGGAGATGCTTGAGCATTGTTGGCTCAAGTATCGGGTTGGGACACCGTTAAGGTGTTATTGTTTTGTTGTATTATTGATAATTGTTTTGATTAATAATACGAGTTTGGGGCGTGGGTGTTTCCACGTCAAGTATTTGTGTGTTCTTGTTTTGCGCTTTGGTAGATCTTGTCAATTATTGATTGGTGTGTGTGCGCGCTCTATATTGATGTTTGTGAATCTCGAATTATGTGTAAGTCCCCTAACCTAACACTAATTCACACCCTTAGAGATGTATTTAACCGGCGAATTGTAGGTAAAACTAGCAAACCCATACATACATAATGGTAAGAGTTCTAGAGCTTCTGTTACTTGTATACTTTTACCCATTCATTCTGTACGTACATTAATTGTCTGTCAATCATACCTCAATTTGGTCATTACTTCCCCATCTCGCAATATTTCCAACAACTCCAAGTGCACAATCGGCAACTGTACGTATAATCTGCATGACTGTAATAGTAGTATACATAAACACCAAAGGTATTAATTTACTAAAATTTGCAAAATAAGATATGGCAACAAAAGAAATTGGTATAATCCACTTACAATGTCAGCACGATCAACCTTTTTAAGGTTCCTTTTCCAATTGGTACAATGCTTTCAAAAGAAAGATAAGAAAGAGAATGACATGCTCGCACTACACGGTACATCAATAGAATTTATCCTCGATTGAAAAAGGTTGTCCTAAATAGCCAGAGCTGCACCTACCGGCCAATAATATTTTATCTTCTCTTGATGGAGGTTCTAAAATAGTAAGAGTTGCATCTACCTTCCAACATTTAAGAGTTGTATAAAAACTAAAAAGTATGGGATTGTCACAATTCGCTCCACTGGGAAAAAAGAAAATAATAATAATCAGCAAACACTACAAGAAATCTAGCCATTTACGACGGAAATTTTTTGCGCGCCATATTTACGACAGAAACAAAAAACCGTCGTAAGTTATTACGACGGAACGAAAATTCGTCACAAGTTCGGTGTTAGCAACAAACTTACGACGGAATTTTCGTCGTAATTTGATTTTTTTTTCAATTAAATTTAAATGCATAATGAATTACTTTTTCTAGCAGTGAACTTACGACGGAAAATCCGTCGTAACTTCGTTTAGCATGAACTTATGACGGAAACCGTCGTAAGTTGTCATGCGGCAAATTCGATTTTTCATCGAAAAATAGGCGGCCAATTCAAATTTTCATAAAAAAAAAAGCGGTAAATACCTTACGACGAAACAAACCGTCGTAAGTTATCATATAATTTTTTAAAATCTTTTATTAGTCATATTAAATTAATTTTTTATTTTTTGAAAATTTGGGAATATCATTAAATTAGATATATATTGACATCCGTGCGGTTGGATCGTCGATAAATATATTTAAGAAAATAGAAACAGTAATATGAGACAGAGCACTAGTTACAAGTACTGGTCAATATAGTATTGATCTACTAAGATCTCCAACCAAATAAATTTTTTATTTTTTGAAAATTTGGCAATATCATTAAATTAGGCATGTCTTGACAATCGTACGGTTGGATCGTCGAGAAATATATTTTTAAAAATAGAAACAATAATATGGGATAGAGCACTAGTTACGAGTACTAGTCAATATAGTATTGATCTACTAAGTTCTCCAACCAAATTAATTCTTTATTTTTTGAAAATTTGGCAATATCATTAAATTATACATGTCTTGACATCCGTACGGTTGGATCGTCGAGAAATATATTTTAAAAAACAGAAAAAATAATATGGGACAGAGCACTAGTTACGAATACTGGCCAATATAGTATTGATCTACTAAGATCTCCAGCCAAATAAATTTATTAATTTTTGAAAATTTGGCAATATCATTAAATTAGACATGTCTTGACATCCGTACGGTTGGATCGTCGGGAAATATATTTTAAAAAATAGAAACAATAATATGGGATAGAGCACTAGTTACGAGTACTAGACAATATGTAGTGTTCTACTAAGATCTCCAATCAAATTAATTTTTAATTTTTTAAAATTTGAGAATGTCACTAAATTATATATATCATGACATCCGTATGATTGGATCATCGATAAATAGTTTTTAAAAAATAGAAACAATAAATGGGACAAAATATCCTTATTTAACTTCGACAATTTCAAATAAATACTTCCATATGCTAGAAAAACTTGAAACTTGGAATGCATCATTTAAATAATATTTTATATTCATGATAAAATTTACAAAAGTTTTTGAGAATTTGTTCCGAAGTCAAATTTAGAGCCGAAAAACTCGTACGTTTAAAAATCAAATGGTTGACCAAATTTCTACGAAATTTGACCAGATTTTGAGAGAACAATTTTCTTAATATTTCCAAGTTCTAGTAAAAAATTCATAATTTTTAGATCATTTTTTATTTTTGAATATTTATTTTAATCTATTTTAAGAGTGGAAAATTAAAATTCTATTTGATGACACGTGTTAATATAGTGTTAGTTGACAGCATAGCACAAGGATTGTGCTTCTTCAATCAATTTATAGCCCTTGATTAAAACAAAAAAACACACATCCAATGGTCCTCATTAAACCCAAATAATACACACTAATACACAAACACAAACTCATCTCTCTTTACCAAAACATAAACACTCACTCATCTCTCTTTTCTCACGTTTCTCCTTCTCTCTCACTTCTCTTCCCTTTTGTTCTTCAACTTCAAGAAATAAACCCTCAATTACCAGTGTTATTATAGTCCAAATCAAGCAAATTGATACTCAAAATCATCCCCGTGGTTTCCTCTTTGAATCCATAACATCACATCTCCTTTTCTTACAATTTCGATTTGAAAGTAAATTTTGGAGTTTTCATTTGGCTCATAATTTCGTGTTTTTATTTTCGTAAAGCTGTAGATCGCTAAAGGATGGTACTATATGTGCATAGTTCTGATTTTTCTTGGAGATTTTGTTGTTCGTCGGATTTTGTTCGAAGTGACCGGATTTTTAGTTTTAAACGCTGGTTTCGAGTTTAGTAGTACGATTATATAAAACCATGCATGTAAGAATTTATATGTTTTAATTGAATTTTTCTGGCCAAAAAATTTGGTGACAGATTTTAATTTCTCATCGGAGAATTCTTTTTTATGGTCGTTTTTTGTTGTTGTACGAGTCGATGATGGTTGTTAATTGTGTTGATTGATAAGGGGTTAGAATTTGCAAGGTTTTTAGCTGTTCTGCTGTCGAAGTCGTCATGTAGTGGCAGGAAATTCGATGGACATTCAACCGGTGTTATTCAAGTTCTTGAGAGTGTGTGTAACCAATGTGTGTTTGATCTTCAAAAGCATAGAAACTATTTTGTGAATTGTTACTCATTTATTAGTTAAGCAAATCTAGCATGAAATAACGTGTAAAACACTGTAACAAACAAGAGAATGTTTTTGAGTTAAAAATGTAAAATAAAAATGAAAAATCATACTTCTAAAAAAAATTCATATTTCTAAAAAAAAAATGAAAAATCATTTTAAAATTCGATTTTAATTATTTCATTAACTAATTAATTGATCGATTAATTAATTGATTAATTTGATAAAAATTTCGGTTAATTAAGCTTACGACAGAACTAGCGTTGCAAGTTACTTTACTATTTTATTTCAAATTGTGGGATCCCTTGCTAAAACTTACAACGAAAAATTGAATTTGTGATAGGTTGGGCCCCATTATATAAATTACGACGAAAAAGTCGTCGTAAGTTATCCAAATTACGACGGTTTTCTTTCGTAAGTTTAGTGGCCCCTTTTGCTTAACTTACAATGAAAAATGAATTTGCGACGAAAATTGTAACTTACGACGAAAAACAAATTTGTGACGAAAATTGTAATTTGTGACGGAAATCTGAACTTCCTACTCGAGCAAAAGTGACGGAACGATTCCGTCGTAATTGACCCCATTTACGACGGTTTCAGTTCAAAAAAACCGTCGTAAATAGCCATATTTCTTGTAGTGAAATAACCTCATCACAAGTAAATGTCTCTTTGCTAAGGCTCTGTACACGACAAACAGCAACCATTAACTTGGCCAAATCATCTACAACAGAAACGTTATCGCAATAACTAGAAATTTTCTGTGCAATCACTCCCAAAGCATTGTTCTTGATGATAACATGTACATATTCGGGGCGAGCATAAGCTAATCTTGTCAATGCAATTACAGCCTACACATTTTGATACTCCCTCCGTCTCTAAATATGTTTCCTGTTTTGACTGGACACGTTGCCAACGCACATTTTTAATCGTTAATATCTTCACTTTCATATTAATATTAAATATAAAAATTTCATTATATTAAAGTATTCATAAATACGAATTAATCCAAGATCACTCATGACTATATATTTGATCTTATAGATTATGCATAAATTAATAATTTGTCTATCCACAAGTCTCATAAAGAGTGGAAGTGCCTCGTCTTTCATTACACCGCTGCATTCATCACATCTTGCATACGAGACCGAAGCGGATGAAGTAGAGTTTCTAGAGAATTATGATGGAAATGAGGAAATGTGTATGTGTCCTGGGGGGTTGAGTATTTTGAGAGTAAAAAACAGGAGTGAGAGGTACTCCCTCCCAAATAGCTAGTGAGAGTTACTCCATCCCAAATCTTTTGTTATGTTTGATTTTTAATGATCAAATTGATCACTAATATAATATATATGAAAATTATGATAAAAGTTATATTATTATAAAGTACATTTAATCTATTTTAATATGTATTTTTTAAACTTTATAAATTATAAAAAATGATACGTAAATATTAATCAAAAATTTGATGAAAAAGACAACCACTTACCTTTCTTCTTTTTTCAGAAAAACAATTGGAGTACCAATACTATACTACTCCTATATATACTGTACTAGTACGTAGTACTCCCTCCGTCCCTTTTGATTCTTAACACTTTCTATTTTGGGATGTCCCAATAGATTGTTAACATTTCCTAAAATAGTAAGTTTTAACACTATTACACCTACTACTTCACTTATTTTAACAATACTTTACACTATTATATCCACTACTTAACTTATTTTAACTATAAAATCACTATTACACCCACTACTTCATTTATTTTAACAATATTACACCCACTATCTTGGTTTCCGTGCAAAAAGCAAACGTTAACATCCCATTGGGACAGAGGGAGTACTACTTTCTCTGGTTTCGAAAAGTGCATCTTGTTGGGGTTCAGGATTACTTATTTATAAAAAATATCACATTTTTTATTTTAAGTATATATTCCTGAATATTTATTAAATCGTTAATAAATTTAGATTTTTTTAAGAGAATTTACCAGAAATTTAACTATTTTAGTTTTTTTTTTTGCAATTTGCAGTCAAATGTAACTTTTTTTTTACATCTTTTCTGAAAAATAAATGAAATTGTTTGTTGTCATATTTTATTTGTATCCAATTGCATTTACTTGTAAACTTGTATTTTTCAAAAAGAAAATGTATGTTTACAAATTTTTTTTTTTAAATAGTTTGTGCTTTCACAAAAAATTGTATTTTTAAAGAAACACTACAAGAAAACTCGGCTAAAATCGACTGCACAAATTCGACTGGTCTAAATTCGACCGGATCCAGTCGAATTTAGGGTCAATTCCAATAAATTATTGGTCAGACTTAAATTCGACTGCTTCCAGTCGATTTTAAGAGCAGTCGAATTTAAGTAGTCGAATTTAGATGTGCGGTCGAATTTAACCAGTCGAATTTATTTCCTGGCTAAATTCCCACCTGAGCTTATTTTAGTAAGTTTATAAACTCGACCGAAGGCAGTCGAATTTATAAAATCGACCGCAAGCAGTCAAATTTATAAATTCGACTGCTATTATAAATTCGACCGTCTTCTGTCAAATTTATAAATTTGACTGCAACCAGTCAAATTTATAAATTCGACCGGAAGCAGTCAAATTTATAAATTCGACTGCCTTTTATAAATTCGACCGACTTCAGTCAAATTTATAAATTTGACTGCAACCAGTCGAATTTAGTGCCAGGTCAGCAATCCGCGTGAAACTAAGTTTACGCGGAAAAATTCCCGCCTAACTTATTTTAAAATATTTAAAATTAAATTCGACCGAAAGCAGTCATATTTATAAATTCGACTGCAATCAGTCATTCTAATTAGAAAATTAAGTTCAAAATTTATTTAAAAAATTTAAAATTAATCCTTAAATTATAAAAAAATTACCACAATATCCTTATAAGATGAACTACTTATTTATCAAATGTAGAACTCACTGAAAAATAATTTTAGATGTATTTGTTTGATATTTATTATGAATTTAATTTTTCAAATGATATATATGGTCTCCGCTTTAGTGATCATGTGGAAATGTGGACTGGTAAGCCAGCAGATTACTCTTCTTTACATTCTTTTGGATGTCCAGCATATGTAATGTATAATTCCCAAGAAAGAACAAAATTGGATCCAAAATCCAGGAAGTGTTGAAGGAATAAAGGGGTATCGCCTATGGGATCCCACTACCCATAAGCTCATTATCAGCAGGGATGTGATTTTTGTAGAAAATCAATTACAACTTAAAGAAGAAAATGATAGCACGACAAAGAAAAGTTCAGAGACTACAACTGTACACGTGGAAAATAATATAGAAGAAGCATCAAATTCTTCTGAATCAGAATCAGAGCACGAGACAAACGAACCAGTCGAGTCTGAGGAAGTTCGCCGGTCTACTCGTGGAAGAAGGCCACCAGCTTGGCACTCAGAGTATGTTACAGAGAGTAATATTGCATACTGTCTTTTAACTGAGGACGGAGAACCTTCAAATATTCATGAAGCTTCTAACAGCCCAGATGCATCCATGTGGAAGACAACAATGCAAGAAGAAATCGAAGTTCTACACAAGAACAAGACTTGGGAGCTCATACCATTACCACCTGGAAGAAAAACCATTGGTAATAAATGGTTCTACAAGATCAAGCGGGATAGCAATGATCAAGTAGAACGGTATCGTGCAAGATTGGTTGTAAAAGGATATGCTCAGAAAGAAGGCATTGATTTTAATGAGATATTTTCTCCGGTAGTACGACTTACAACAATTAGAATAGTCCTGGCTATGTGTGCTACATCGGATTTACATTTGGAGCAATTGCATGTAAAAACTGCATTTCTTCATGGTGATCTCGAAGAGGAAATTTATATGCTCCAACCAGAAGGTTTTGCTAAAAAAGGCAAAGAGAACTTGGTTTGCAGATTGATCAAATCTCTATACGGTCTCAAACAGGCGCCGAGGTGTTGGTACAAGAGATTTGATTCCTTCATCATGAGCCTTGAATACAACAGACTTAGTGCAGACCATTGTACGTACTACAAAAGGTTTGAAAAGGATAATGACTTTATCATTCTATTATTGTATGTGGATGACATGTTGATAGCAGGCCCCAACAAAGATCGAATCCAAGAATTAAAGGCACAGTTGGCTAGGGAGTTTGAAATGAAGGACCTTGGACCAGCAAACAAGATTCTAGGGATGCAAATTCACCGAGACAGAAATAATAGGAAGATTTGGCTATCTCAGGAAAATTACTTAAACAAGATCTTGCATCGCTTCAACATGCAAGATTATAAGCCAATTTCTACCCCACTTCATGTTAATTTCAAGTTATCCTCAAGTATGTCACCTAGCAATGAAGCAGAGAGGAGGGAGATGTTTCGAGCACCGTATGCATCAGCAGTGGGAAGTTTGATGTTCGCCATGATATGTACAAGACCAGATATTGCAAAAGCAGTGAGAGCGGTTAGTCGGTATATGGCGAATCCTGGTAGAGAGCATTGGAATATAGTAAAGAGGATTCTGAGATACATCAAAGGAACCTCAAATGTTGCATTATGTTATGGAGGATCAAAATTGACCGTCAGAGGTTATGTGGATTTAGATTTTGCAGGAGATCTCGACAAAAGTAAATCCACTACAGGTTATGTGTATACACTTGCAAGAGGAGCTGTAAGCTGGATGTCTAAACTGCAGATGGTTGTGGCTTTATCTACAACAGAAGCAGAATACATGGCAGCTACACAAGATTGCAAGGAATCAATCTGGATACAAAGGTTATTGGAGGAACTTGGGCACAAACAAGAAAAGATCGTTCTGTTTTGTGTCAGTCAAAGTGCTTTGTACATTGCAAAGAATCCAGCCTTTCATTCACGGACGAAGCACATAAGGGTACAATACCATTTTGTACGAGATGTAGTGGAAGAAGGAACTGTGGATATGCAAAAGATTCACACTAATGAGAACCTAGCAGATGTTATAACCAAGCTAGTCAATACAGACAAATTCATATAGTGCCGATCCTCCATCGGCCTGACAAAAACATAAGCAGCATGATATTGGCAAGAGAGGAAGGGTTAAAGATTGACCACAAAGTGGTTTTAAGTGGGAGAATGTGAATTAGTAAAACCCACCTTTGTGGACTTTCTCAACCAACCAAATCTCCACCGACCAACAAGAATTCTAGATGGGCGGCACCAATTTCGGCCACCGACCGTTGAATTCCGGTCAACCAATCTTGAAGCTTCCGACAGACTTTGTTGAATTAAGAGGGGTGGTAGGTGAGGTTAAGGGCTATAAATAGAAGCTCCTTCAACCCATTTTATGATCAAGTGAAGCAGGAAGAAAAAGAGAGAGAGAGACAGTAGAGAGCGGAAGGAGGAGAAGAGTGAATAGTGAGAATACATATATATAAATATCTCCTAAATATTAGGGTCTCTACTTTGTAATATAAAGAGTGTTTTCTCCTACTATAAGAGAGAGTTTTATCAATTGTACTCTCCTTATTTTAGAGAGAAGGTGGTGTAATTCTTTCTCTTAGTGAAACCCTCCTACTTTTGTCTGTGGTTTTTTCACCTTAATTTATTTAAGGGTTTTCCACGTAGTCCAGTTATTTCCAATTTTTCTCAATTTTACTTTGGTTGCGAGCCAGCTGCGCCTGATAAATTCCTAACACATCTGCAGCTGTAGCAGTCAATAACACACCTTGATATCTTGAATTCAGAGGAGTGCTATCCAAAAATCATAGGCCGGCACCCTCGTTCAAAACCAGATATTGAAGCAAAAAAGAGACAGATAGGCGATGGAAGCTTGAGTCCTCCTTTGTAGTGAACAAAGGAACACTGCCTGGATTTGTTACGTCTTTATTATTACAGAAGAAAGGTAATTAATTGACTGTATGCCTCTTTATGAGAGCCATGAAGTGCACCCTACAAAGTCCTTTTTCACACCATGCCTGGGAATAGTTTAACTAAATACCATATTCTCGTTCAATATCTGCAACAATATCCCGGGGCTTGTAGGAATGAGCCCGTTTCAACTTTTCGTCTATGATACTACTGACCCAGCCCCTTTCAGCACGATAATGTGTGGTCATTCACATGTATGGATTCCAATCATTTTCTTGATACAGCTCACATGTATGGATGCCAATAATTTTCTTGATACAGATTAACTGAGTGCTGGCAACCTTGGATTCCCAGATACGCCACTGACTATCATATAAACAAGAAAAAAGAGCTCTAGTGCACAGGTAAATTTTCTCGTCTAGGTCAATAATCATCATAAATTGTTATACTATGCAACTGCAGTAAGCTCTGGATATGTTGCAGAAGATGGTACTTATTCAGTTGCACTAAGATGAACAGCCATTTCGAGACCAGGTGCTTCCTTTTCCTCTGTTCCAGGTCTTGATTTACCATGCTGCGTGCCGTGTTACATATGGATTAGCTAGTGATGTATATGGTGGAAACAAGTGCAACCGTTTTACTCAGAATTAAATACATATAAACTACCGAATTAATAACATATATAAAAATTCTTTCAAGAGCATGTACAATTCATTCATATTTATGTGAAGAGACAATTAAAGTTCACACTGACTTTGTTCTTTAAGGGATTTCATAGTTAATTCTATGAATGAATGCTTCTGTACGTGTTCGGTCCACTGGAGTGTTACAAACGACATTATAGAAGTTAGAGGGAAAACAAGCCCTGCTGTCAATACCACTTTGCCTCACAAAAGTTTTAATAATATGTTCAGATTTATTCAAGTGATTTCAAAACACACAATATATACAACAGAAACAATGCATATTTACTACTCTATGTCTCAGCAATATACACTCTAGCTATAATCAATTTGTACAAATATAACAGACGTGAACAATTTAGACAACCCCGAAATAATGATGCTAAGCACACACTACAAGGGGAAGGGGCAATTGTGACAGAATTTTAGTAACTTTCTGTCGCAAGTTTAACTTATGACGGAAAATATCGTTTCTGTCGCAAGGTACAATGTGACGGACAAATTCTGTCGCAATATCAATATTTTATTAATATATTTACCGCCCAAGTACTAATTTAACAATTTAATTTCCCGCTATTATTTTTTGCGCTATTTTAGTTTCCCGCTAAGACACCTAGCGACAGAAAGACTAAGCAATCTGTCACAAAAATAGAACTTGCGACGGAAACAATGGTACCGTCATAAAGTATGTTGCGACGTACTTTCTGTCATAAATTACTTTGTGACGGATTGTCATAGAATCCGTCGTAAGTTCTATTTTGCGACAGATTTCGCCGCATACTTACCTGAACTTATTAAATACCCAACGACCAAAAATTAATAATATGGCCTGAATAATATTATTTTAATATAACTTCCGACAGAATTGAAGTTTTTGTCGCAAGTTAAGTCAGTTTATTCTAAAAAGAGGCAGTGACTTTCATTTACATACAACTTCACTCTCACATTCTTTCCTTCATTCTCTCCTCCGTTTATACTGGTTTGAGTGATGTGTAAAAAATATTAAGAAAAAAGAAATCATTCTTGAACGTGTTTATAATATAAATCCGCCAAAAACACTACTCCCTCTAACTAGTGTCGTACCGATTGAACATGATCTATTTTTTTTAATTTTTTTTCGACGATCCAACCGTACAGATGATGTTATGTGCTGATTTTAGTGATGTGTACTAAAAATTAGAAAAAAACAGATCATTCTTGTATGATATTTTAATGGTCAACTGTCAAAGTACTACTTGGTCAAACTAGTATAATTTTGGAATAATATTTTTTTTTAATTTTTTTTGACGATCCAACGGTACGGATGTTAATATCTAATGATTTGAGTGATGTGTACAAAAAATTAGAAAAAAGAAATCATTCTTGTACGTGTTTATAATATAAATTCGTCAAAAGTACTACTCGCTCTAACTAGTGTCGTACCGATTGAACATGATCTATTTTTAAAAAAATATTTTTCGATGATCCAACCATACAGATGATGTTATATACTGATTTGAGTGATGTGTACAAAAAAATAGGAGAAAAGAAATCATTCTTGTACGTGATTATATTAAAAATCCGCCAAAAGCACTACTCCCTCTAACTAGTGTCGTACCGATTGAACATGATCTATTTTTTTTAATTTTTTTCAAAGATCCAACCGTACAGATGATGTTATGTGCTGATTTTAGTGATGTGTACCAAAAATTAAAAAAAAAACAGATCATTCTTGTATGATATTTTAATGGTCAACTGTTAAAGTACTACTTGGTCAAACTAGTATAATTTTGGAATAATTTTTTTTTTTTTAAAAAAAATTCACCGATCCAACGGTACGGATGTTAATATCTAATGATTTGAGTGATGTGTACAAAAAATTAGAAAAAAAGAAATCATTCTTTTACGTGTTTATAATATAAATCCATCAAAAGTACTACTCGCTCTAACTAGTGTCGTACCGATTGAACATGATCTATTTTTAAAAAAATATTTTTCGACGATCCAACCATACAGATGATGTTATATACTGATTTGAGTGATGTGTACAAAAAAATAGGAGAAAAGAAATCATTCTTGTACGTGTTTATATTAGAAATCCGCCAAAAGCACTACTCCCTCTAACTAGTGTCGTACAGATTGAACATGATCTATTTTTTTTTAATTTTTTTCGAAGATCCAACCGTACAGATGATGTTATGTGCTGATTTTAGTGATGTCTACCAAAAATTAGAAAAAAACAGTTTATTCTTGTATGATATTTTAATGGTCAACTGTCAACGTACTACTTGGTCAAACTAGTATAATTTTGGAAGAATATTTTTTTTAAATTATTTTTTCGACGATACAATCGTACGGATGTTAATATCTAATGATTTGAGTGATGTGTACAAAAAATTAGAAAAAAAAATCATTCTTGTACGTGTTTATAATATAAATCCGTCAAAAGTACTACTCGCTCTAACTAGTGTCGTACCGATTGAACATGATCTATTTTTAAAAAAATATTTTTCGACGATCCAACCATACGGATGATGTTATATACTGATTTGAGTGATGTGTACAAAAAATTAGGAGAAAAGAAATCATTCTTGTACGTGTTTATATTAGAAATCCGCCAAAAGCAGTACTCCCTCTAACTAGTGTCGTACCGATTGAACATGATCAATTTTTTTTAATTTTTT
This sequence comes from Kitagawia praeruptora, assembly GCA_037693485.1. Taxonomy (NCBI): domain Eukaryota; kingdom Viridiplantae; phylum Streptophyta; class Magnoliopsida; order Apiales; family Apiaceae; genus Kitagawia; species Kitagawia praeruptora. The sequence continues at coordinate 147,370,458 of CM075353.1, forward strand.
TCGAAGATCCAACCGTACAGATGATGTTATGTGCTGATTTTCGTGATGTGTACCAAAAATTAGAAAAAAATAGTTCATTCTTGTATGATATTTTAATGGTCAACTGTCAACGTACTACTTGGTCAAACTGGTATAATTTTGGAAGAATATTTTTTTTTAATTATTTTTTCGACGATACAACCGTACGGATGTTAATATCTAATGATTTGAGTGATGTGTACAAAAAATTAGAAAAAAAGAAATCATTCTTGTACGCGTTTATAATATAAATCCACCAAAAGTACTACTCTCTCTAACTAGTGTCGTACCGATTGAACATGAACGATTTTTTTTAAAATTAATTTTCAACGATCCAACCGTACGGATAATGTTATATAATGATTTGAGTGATGTGTAAAAAAATTAGGAAAAAAGAAATCATTCTTGTACGTGTTTATAATAGAAATCCGCCAAAAGCACTACTCTCTCTAACTAGTGGCGTACCGATTGAACATGATCTATTTTTTTAATTTTTTTTTGATGATCCAACCGTACAGATGATGTTATGTGCTGATTTTAGTGATATGTACTAAAAATTAGAAAAAAACATATCATTCTTGTATGATATTTTAATAGTCAACTATCAAAGTACTACTTGGTCAAACTAGTATAATTTTGGAATAATATTTTTTTAATTTTTTTAATAATTTTAAAATTTTTTAAACAAACAAATAAAAAATATACAATTTTTAAACATCGAAGTTTACCAAAAACTTAAAAATACTAAATTTTTGAATATTTTTATAACTCATGCAAATAAAAATTTTGTGCACGGGTAGAATATTGAATAAATTAATTAAAATTTCCTAGAAAATAATTTTATCACTTCTAACATTTTTAGAATTATTTTCTCGTAATATAATTGTTTTAAATAATTTATTTGATATTTTATCATTTGAAAGAAATACGTAAAATAAATTTAGAAAATAAATATTTATATAAAAAGTGGTATATGTATAATTCGAATTATACATACAATTTACATCAGCTTTGTGAGTTAGTGGGCACATGGAAGGAGCCGATTGGCTCATTTTAAGTCACCTGGATTGCTGAGTAATATCAGGGATTTAATCTCGATCGTTGGCTAGTTATTGGAGTAATCTTACCGGTCCATACTAGTAAATATATAAATTTTTTTATCTAACAGATATTCAACATACACACACTCGTACAACAACTCTCTCTCTCCCCTCTATCGTTCTCGACTAAACCCTAATCGTCATATCTTCAATTCCGCCCAAATTATGAAGCTGGAATTAATTTTGACCTCAGATTCTTGTTCTCCTGACTCGAATATACATGTTTAAATTCTTATTTCATCTGTTCTAATACTAAATCTCTAGCTTTCATAAACCCAAATCTTTAGTTTAGTGTTTTAGTAATGGAATTGGCTAATCCCAGCTGACTTTCCTTGGCTCATCATTCTTTCAAGCATCACAATACGAGTTGGGTTTTGTTCTCTCAATGCGAATTGTGGCGTCGCAATATGGTATGGTTACATTTTTTTTTCATTTGGATAAGGCTAATTTGGAGTATTTATATATGTGGATTTATACTTTTTTTTTGTTATAGGTACAAACCTGATGTGATAAAAGGAGACATGGATTCGATATGTACGGAAGTACTAGCATTTTACAAAAATATGGTATGGCCATTTTTTTCATTTGGATAAGGCTAATTTTCCTTAAAATCTTCACATTGCACACAATGACAGCGATGGCTCTCAACGATGACCTACAGCATCTAACCAAGTAATACTAAAAACTGATGTGGGAGAAAAGACTTAGACTGGGTTGGGAGATCAATTGACAGGAAAAAAGAAAAAGGTACCTGCGCGATTTCTTTAAGATGCGGGGTTGATTCTAGTTTTCTACCTATCATTTCCTTAACACATGATAAGGAAACCAGAAGCAGTTCATTCTTGATAAAAGTCTTTTAATAGAAATATCAGTTATCTTGTCGTCAATTGGGAACTCTATTTTAAAAGTCTCGTAAATTTTATAACAATGTATTAAAAGCTTTTAATTATGTCACAAATTGTAGCCAGCAATGTGTCTATATATCTTAGAATATCTACAATCTGTTGTGCAGGGGACCAAGATTGTAGATGAATATCAGGACCAGGACACCACCGATTTGCATAAATGTGTTGCCTTTATTCGTGATTTCCATGCAGATACGGAAGATACTGTGAGCTACGTTTAATATATATGGAAAATCTAGACATCCAATTTATTGTCATGTTTTGTATGCTAGAACTTAAATTCTACAAATGCTTGTACTTGTTAAGCTCTTAAGTATGCATATGGGGTTTAATGTAGTGGTTGTCATGCTCTTTTCTGACCAAACATTATAATCATCTAATATAATTATTTTTTGTCCAAATCATTTCCCGTATACCAACTGAAAGGATAGATTCCACTTTCCAGCTTCTCCTTGCTTATTGAGAATTACAGCTATTTCCCAGTAGTTCTATTATAAGTCTATCAGTCTACCACTCATTGCTCCTTCACTATCATTAGCCTTTTGCTGATCTTTGTTTTGTTTTATTACAGATATTCCAGAAAGCTATTTCAACTTCAAATGCTTACATTGAACAATTCAGGTACTCTAAATCGTTTTGCTTTTTGATGTCAATTGATGATGTATAGTATATTTTTTTTGTTTGTTTGGATGCTTGGGTGACTTTTGCAAGCATGCTTTAGAGGTTTTAGCCTTCTTCTTACCTAAGCCGTTCATGTCGCTCATGCTCCTTTCCCTGGTTTATGTCTGCTTCAAGTGTTAGTACACTTCATTTTCAGTATAACAGTGCACTACTTCCTATCTAAATACATAATACAAACCTGTCATATTAGTTAGAATGCCTCCCATTTTTTCCTGTAAGATTTTATTAGTGATAATGTGGTTAGCTTTTTGTTTATTATGATGGCTTTTGTTCCCTGGAGATGGTGTGCTGCTTTTGTTAATTTTGCAAGTCAAAACTTAGTGGTCCAAATCCTTCATAGCTTATGTTTTCTATCGTTGGTCTCAATTACATTTACTTTGACTGTTGTCATCTTATAGGGAACTTGTACAAGTAGGAAAAGATACTGAAAGTGCATACTGGGAACTTGTTGTGAAGGACATTCAGGATGCTTGCAAACTTTTTGAGTCAATTTGTGATTAGACAGATGGTGGTGATGGTTATGTTTCTGTTAAAGTTTCCCCTGATGATACTGAAGGGACTGTGGAAGCTGCCAAATGGCTTCATAAAGTTGTGGATCGTTCCAATGTCTATATAAAAATCCCAGCCACAGCAGAGTGTGCCTTCAATTGAGAAAGTGATTTCACTCTGTAATCTGTATTAGTGTCAATGTTACTGTAAGTCATTATCATCACTTCAGTAGTTAGCCCATATCATATAGACATAACTATATGTACAATTGATTGAATTAGACAAAGTGAAAAGTGGCTTTGAATTTGTCTGAGTAACACTATACCCTTATGTTTAGTATCAAAAGTTTGTGGATTCATGTTTGTTTTTTGCCAAGTCCTCATATTACTTTCATTTACTACTTTGCCCACCTATTCTAATTGTCAATTTATTTCGGGGCTAGATGACTTGTCTAGAGTTACAAGTGTTGCTTCCATCATTGTTAGTCGCGTAGATTGCATATTGTGGTTGATTGCATATAAAAAATAGAGTGCTAGATTGCGCTACACATGATTGGGCAGGTCTTTGATTTATTTGTGGAAGCTGAAAAAGGCTAGAAATTAAAAAAAAATTTGGAATAACCAACTTACGACGGACTTTTCCGTCGTAAGTTACTTTAATATTTATTCTGGGAATATTTACGACGAATTCTGTCGCAATTCTGGGTATATTTATGACGGATTTTGTCGCAAATCTGAGTATGATTACGACGGATTTTGTCGCAAATCTGGGTATAATTACAACGGATTCTGTCGTATTTTGATATTTTTCTTTTATTTTCTGAATTGTTTTTGTTTATGATGGGCCCACTATTAACTTGCGACAGATTAAGAAATTGCGACGGAATAATGTCGCAATAAGAACTTACGACTCCGGCATTTGTGACAGATTTTTTCCGTCGCAAAGTGGGGCAATTGCGACAGATTCTTTGTATTTATTCTGTCGCAATTACCCTATCCCCTTGTAGTGACATTTGGCAACCATAAAAAAACATACAAGACATGCACCGAAATCACATTATTTAACAATAAATACTAGCATGAATATGAAAAAATATAGTAAAGTTTACGTTCATGAAAAATATAAAATAAAGATGTTGTCTAGCTAGTTAATTATAAGTTTTAAAATTAATGAATTACAAAGGCTTGGTGACATTGTAGAGATCAACAATAGACCTAAACTTTTTATTTTTCCTCACAGAGGCAAATGCTTTAGCACCATCTTCATCATCATTGTCAACGAGATCAGATGCATGAGTAGGAGCTGAGCATGATATACTTACGTCATTCTTCAGAGAATAACGGAGCTGAATCAACTGCAAAGCTGCTAAAATTTCTTCATTGGTGTATAAGTTAGTTCTATTTTTCATCGTCGTCTTCTTCTTCATCGTGTCTGTGTGAATCACATATGAACACGATTTCTTCATTTTCTGACGAAGCATCCCGTTTACTAGACAAAAGGAGAACAATTAGCATCCTGGTTAAGAAAATCTATTGCAAATAATAAAAGCCTACCATTGCACTCAACAAGTACCCTAGTGACAGTGAGTTTTTCGATTAAAAGACGTTAAGTAACAAACTCATCTAAAATTTTTAATTTTAAGATGCTGAAGAGAAACTTTAAAAAAATTATTATATGTTATTCAACAATTACTTTATAAGTCGTACAATTTATGCCTCCCCACACAATAATAGACGCATCATATTGACTGAACTCGCACACAGCAATAAAACCCGTAACTTCAAATTTGTGCAGCACCCTTATATTTTCATGAAAGTTCCAGCAAGACAAGAATATTAAGGGACACCTGCTGTCCCTAATACTTATATATTCATATGCATATATTTATGTATTACTCTTACGTACGTATTAAGAATGATTGTCATGAAAAATAAAAGAGGAAACGTAGAAAGTGAGTACACCATTTACTTACCTGAAAATGTTGACCGGCAAATCTGACCGTATGTCTGTAGATGAAACAATTGCTCACATGTAGAGAGGAGATAGCTATAGGGAGATATGAAACAAGCAATTTCAAGAATATGAGTTAAAGCAACAGTTTTGCTATTTATATAGGGGAGAAGCCCATGGGCCGATAAGGGAATTTGAGGATAAGGCCCTGTTTGGTCTATTATTATAAGTTGAAAAAGTGTCATATTAGTTTCTAATATTCTTTTTTTTTTAAGGTAGTTTCTAATATTCTTATAACTATTTAAAAATGTAAACTTAAATATAGAATGTCATATTTATTTATTTTTTGAATGACAGTTTCAGTAGGAAGTCTCCAACCTTATGCAACAACTTTTGGGCAGGAAGGGAGCTAGAAATTCGAGTTTGCGGGGTGAATTTTTTTTTTCCATCCTAATAACTAATATATTAAAATAATTTGTTATTAAATAAAATAAAAAATTATCATTAATATTTTTTAATTTAAAAATATATTTAAATTCAAGTATTAAAATTCAAAATTATGATAAATATCGAAATTTTATCACTATATTCATAAATTTTATATAAATTTGAGGGGGCGAAATCAAAATATTATAATATTATTATTGAAAACATGAATTTTAATTTTTTTTATAAATTTTAATACTAATTTAATGATTATACGAGGTTTTGGGATGACGACGACCCCAGCGTGCCACCCCTTCCCTCCGTCCCTGGGTGCAGTCAGTACATGCATTGCTACAACTATTTTTGAATCCCTTTCATAGTGTGCCCAATATATATCTTTAACCACCCTACATTTCGATCCTTCTTTACGGGATGTCGAGAGTTCAAATCTTATCAAAGACAATATGTATATGTGATTATTGTAGTTTTCCCAAAAAAAATGACAAATACGAAGATTGCATTGAAGTTGAAGCTACAATTGATCATGAATTATGTAGATAAGAATTCATTTTGCAAAGAGCTACATATAGAATTGGTCACTACAGGAATGAAACAAATATAAAAAAAAATATAAATGAGACAATGATACCCCTAATTATACATTCTTGAGCTACATAGAGAGCTAATCTTCATTTTGCGAAACTCCACTGTCGAACATATGCATGGACACCAGAATAGTTATTTTGAGCTAAGAACATGTAAATTTTCAAGTACGGCATTTGACACGTATCTATGTTGTACACTCAGTCCGCCTATCACAGGTAGCTGTTTGAGTCTGTTGACTCCACTATGATCACACTCTCTGTCCATGACACAGCGGTTCAGATTTACAGCATGCATAGTGTCTCTTTCTCAATATGAGAGACAATAGGCCAATAGCTTCTATATTTGTCCTTAGAATTGGTTTATTTCAAAAAAGGTGGCTCAAAGATACTACGTACTAAATAGCCAGTTTCAGTAACAACAAGCCAGTTTCACAAACAGCATGCTGATTTCAGTCTAGGCAGGTTTACCGAATATAAAGGAATCAAGGAACATCAAGTGGGAACATTATTTATTAATTATCCTAACCCACCAGATCATAATTCAACTCATGGGGAACAATATATTCTCTACTTTGATTATAAGAAAAGAAGCATGACACTTTTGACTTTTATATTCCAATCACATGCTCTTGTCTCTCTTGATATCAAATATTCTTTCTCCTTGCACGCTCAACATCTCTTCTTCTTCATCAGTTGAATTTCCAGCCCCTCCCACGTTCTTGAGAATCAAAGCAAATCTAATCTCATATTCAACCTTTTGATTTTCCTCCCGTTGGAGCCATTTCAAGCCTTCATTCAAATACTCTTGTTTACCTATAAAAGAGATGTTAATGTTCAGTTCTTAACATCAATACACGAGCAGAAAACAAGAAGATATATTCAAACACAAAGCCTTCATTGCAAAATCTTACAAACCTCTCAAACCCTACATATACGCATATATATTTTCAGAGGGTTCATAGGTTAAATTGTATTATTCAAATCTGTATTGTTCAAAGTTGTAATTGTTTTGTTGCTGTACAAGATTGGCTTCAGGTTTTAGGGTGAGTTGAGCTAGACTAGAGAAGTATACTTGGGAAGTAGTACTTAGAGGGTTAGTTCTGCACAGGTAAACAGCAAGCCATTTGTAAGCAGCAAGGGTTAAGGGAGATATATTGCTGTATCTTGTAATTGGATTATAGTTGATCAATAATATATTCTCTTACCAAGTTTGGTAAGGGACCAGGACGTAGACCATAGGGGATTAGGGGTCGAACCTGGCTAAAAGATTGTGTGTCTCTTGTACTTACTGTTTATATTCTTTCTGCATTGCATTTTAGATACAAACAGTGTGCTGTTTGTGAACTGTGTTATTACAAACAGCAAGCTGTTTTCAGTTATTTTCAAAACAGGTCATAAATAAGCATTGTTAGCCATAAACACCTATTCACCCCCTCTAGGTGTTGTTTTCAATGATACCCCTAATTATACATTCTTGAGCTACATAGAGAGCTACTCTTCATTTTGCGAAACTCCACTGTCGAACATATGCATGGACACCAAAATAGTTATTTTGAGCTAAGAACATGTAAATTTTCAATATATTTTCAAGTACGGCATTTGACACGTATCTATGTTGTACACTCAGTCCGCCTAGCACATGCAGCTGTTTGAGTGTTGAATCCAGTATGATCACACCCTCCGTCCATGACACAGCGGTTCAGATTTACAGCATGCATAGTGTCTCTTTCTCAATATGAGAGACAATAGGCCAATAGCTTCTATATTTGTCCTTAGAATTGGTTTATTTCAAAAAGGTGGCTCAAAGATACTACGTACTAAATATCCTATTGGTTAAGTAATTTCTCGGATTTGGGTACGATCTTCATGGACGGTTCACGGTGACTATTATTGAGGTGAATCAACTGTAAAGCATATTTTATTCTTTTTTTTTTTTTTTTTTTGCTAAGGTTTTTTATTCTTCTTTTTGCACATCTCCGTTTTGCTGATTCTCCTAATTCCTGATGATAAATCCGGTTTCTTCATGTACGGGACGAATTGAGGAGTGCAAAGTGTTATATATAAAAATTTTAATCTTAACCCGGTGGTGTATATCGTAGAGAATATATATTAAGCACACAAGTTATTGAAGTACTAGTCCATTTTATTTAGGGGAATTTTTGACTTCTTAAACATGTGGGTCCCAATTAGTTATTGCCTTTCCGAATTGAACGGATTTGAATTCCTAGCGAAGTACATTAAAATTAGTAACAAATTTCGAAATTTCTTTTTTTTCTAAAAAAATTACAAATCATCCATATCTATATTGAAATATTAGAAAAATACTTGTGTAGGAGACACGAATATTTTACAAAATATTTCATGCATTCCAGGACATTAAGTATAGTCATTTTTTTTTGACAAAAAAAAAAGGAATAATGCTAGGGACACCAAAATTGGTTCCCAAAATTTTCCCCAAATACATATGGCAGATTCTGATTTGCTATAATAATAAATGGGCTCCCTGTATTCACACCAACAAAACCAATCAAAATAACTCATACTGCCACATCAGCATGCCATGTCATTTGGTGACAATTTTTTGTACCTTATTTTGGGGTCTCTAACACTACTCAAAAAAAAGTACAATCATTTCAAACTCAAAAATCTCAAATACGGAAATGAGACTATTTGCTCAATAAATTTACAATATTAACAACTTTCAAGAAAAGTATCTAATTCCAAATTTGTCAACCATAAATAAATATGTAGTACCGTTTTCTAAAAGGAAAATGCTAAAGACCCCAAATTAGATCCCAAAAAAATCCCCAAATTCCATTTGTCATCTTTTAATTGGTAATATCATAATGGACCCCCTGGATTCACATCAATCTCCCCAATTAAAATTGCCCAATTTGCCAAGTCACCCATGCCATGTCATTTGGGGACTTTTTTGGGGACTCAATTTGGGATCCCTAGCACTACTCATTCTAAAAAGAGTAAATTACATTTTGGTGACTTGTACTTTAATTTTTTTGCATTTAGATGACCAACTTTTAAAAGTGAACACTTTGATGGCTGTAGTTTAATTTTTTTGCACTTAGATGACCAACTTTTCAAAGTGAACACTTTGATGACTTTACTTTTTTCATTTAGCACTTTGGTGACCAAAATAGCGTCAAAATAAAAAAACTTGGCCACCAAAGTGCTAAACAAAAAAAAGGTAAGTCATCAAAATGTTTACTTTTAAAAGTTGGTCATTTAAGTGCAAAAAAATTAAACTACAGTCATCAAAGTGTTCATTTTTAAAATTTGGCCATCTAAGTGCAAAAAAATTAAAGTACAAGCCATTAAAGTGCAATTTACTCTTCTAAAAATGTCATGTCATGGCTTAGCTGTGTGGTAGTTCCTTATTTTGTGTTTCACAAGTTCAGGAGTCAGTCTGGCGATCTGATAAAAATTTGTGTTGAGTGGCTGCAATTGTTCTGAATTGAGTTGTGTTATTCGCAATCTTGCGAGGTTATGCGAAGATCAGGGTCTACTTAATGGAAGAAGTTTGGATGGAGTATGCTTGGTGTGGCATATTAACCCAGTCAGTGGCGGACGCAGATTTTTTTTTAAGGGGGGCGGTTTTACATTTTAATTTCAATGGATAATTGAAGATCTGTAATGGAAAGCTAATACATGTGAAACTTTTTGGTAAGAGTAATGCTACAGCCACCAAATTGGGTACCAAATTTTGACACCAAATGATGTGGCACTAATTAGTTGGCATTTTGTGATATTTTAATTGGATGGCCCTGGCGGGCCCATTATTATTATAACCAATCAAATTAATGCCATGTCATTTGGTGTCAAAATTTGGGAACTAATTTGGTGGCTGTTGTGCCCAAAATCTCCATGGGCTAGATTTATGCCCATTAAGCTATAGGGTTTGATCCATACGAGCCAGAAGATTGATCCAGTATGAGTTATGAAGATCAGATAGAAGAAATGACTAACGAAGTATGAGTATCAGAAGGTTCCCAATGGTCAGGAAGCTGAGCTGAGCATTAGAAGACCAGGTTCCTCCCAGCAGAAGAGTTCGAGTTAGCATAGCAACAGCCATAGAGGTGATAAAAGCATGCGAAGAGTTATCCAGTCTAACCAGTTTGTTATTTGTGCAGGTACTGACACCTAAAGGGAGGTCCCTAAGCGATATGTCCCGAAATAAGGAGGTTCCTGAGAAACAGGCTCCTGAGATATAGGTTCCTGAGTACCAGGTTCCTACGAGTTGCCAACAGAAAGTTCTAGAAGTCATCTAGAACAGATAAACGAATTGGTATCTGAGTATAATTCTAGGGCACAGATGATCCTAGAATAACTCTAACCAATGAGAGAATCATAAGTGGGGTACGAACTCGAGTTCTACTCCACTTAGCCAAACTAGTTCGTGAAAGGCTCTAAAGGAACCTGAGTCCAACACGAATTAGATGACCGAATGCAGCTATTCCAGTAAGAGACAGAATCATATTAGAACTACGTGAGCTTGATCCCTATAAATACAAGGGTACGTAGGCACCTCAGGGTACGACGCATTAAGTTCTCTAATTTTCTCTAAAGGCACCTGAGATTATTGGAGATACCCTCGAGCTCAGCTCAACCCCCACAAACACAACCCAAACCTTTTCATAGAACAGTTGATCGCTAGCCTAAACAACTACCTATAAACCTCACATAAGTTGATTACGAAATCCACTCATCAACATTGGCGCTAGAAGGAGGGGATAGTTAATATCTTAAGAGTGGAAAAGATGTCAGGCAACTCGGATAGCGAAGCAACCCGTTCTGAACGACAGATTCATGAGGGGAACACATCTCCTCCCAGAGCACCGAAGGTTACTAAAGCAGCCATGATGGAAATCTTAAAGACTGTGGGAGAACGTTTGTCGACTTTGGAGCAGGCTTCAAGCAAAAAGAAGAAAAAGAAGGCAAAGAAAGGCAAGAAGTCGAAGGTTACTCCGAAACAGTTGAATTTTGAAGAATCTGGGAATGGAGAGGAGGTTCCAGACGATGGTGGAGAACCGAAGTAAGATAATGGTGATGAAGATATGGAGAATCCTGAGAAGAGTAAAACTGGTAGCAAGGGCCGTACAGGGTCCAAGGGAAAGAAGAAAACCAAGACTGGAGGTTCCTCAAAGAAAAAGAAGAAAGATAAAGACCCATCTGTCGAGATAATTGAAGAAGAAAGCACGGATTCAGATGAGGATACTGAAGAATCAAGCACATCAGAGTCGCAAGAGGAAGAAGGAACGAGTAAGAAGACAAAGGCGGAAGCTACTGGGGAGGTGACAGCAGAAGATGTCAAGAAAATTTTGGCTCAACTCAAGGACGAAAAGAATCTTGCTGTGAACCCTATAACAGCTTCTCCTTTCACCAAGAAGGTTCGAAAGTCGGCTCTGCCTAGGTCTTATAGGCCTTCGAATGAATTGAAATTCGATGGGACTACTGATCCCATTGAATACCTTAGTCGTTTTGACACAGAGATGGATGTTTATCAAGTGAAGGAAGCCACCAGGTGCAGGTTACTGGCTGCAACTCTACAGGGCGGAGCCCATCAATGGTTCAAAAGGTTACCTGCAGATTCGATTGGTTCTTGGGCAAGTATGGGGAAGCTCTTTGTCACTCAATTTAGAGCATCTGTTGCATTCGCACCACCAACCAATACCTTAGCCAATATCAAACAAAGACCTAGTGAAACGTTGACAGAATATTTCAAGAGGTTTAATGCGGAGGTTCCTAAAGTTAGGAAAGCATCTGAGGAAACAATAAAGAACTTCTTAATTGCTGGAGTCAAAGGAGGCTCAGATTTTTGGAAAGCACTGCAGGGAAAAGAACCAGAGACGTTGGCAGATTTTTACGCCCAGGCAGAACCCTTTCGTCTGGTGGAGGAGTCTCTAGCTGAATTAAGGAAGGATCCAGATTTTGTAAGGCAAAGTGGAAGCAAGAGGTCGAGACAAAGAAGCCCCAATGGTCGTGACAATAAAAAGGTGGTTAGTCGCACATCCCAGGTGAAGCCTGAAGCTGTGAATCCTACTAAACCTGTCATGAGTCAGGTACCGCCACCAGCTTCCTATAACAACAATAAACATGAGAGACCTGTCTATGAAACTTTCACCCCTTTGGTAGCTCCGATTGATCATATTTACGCAGTGAATGAGAAGTCCTCATGGTTTAAGAAGCCTTTCAGAACCGGTCCCCCAGGGAATAAGAATGAGCGCCCCTACTGTGACTTCCATGATAATAATGGGCATAATACTGCAGATTGTCGTCACCTCAGAGATCTAATTGAAACTCTAATCAGACAAGGGCAATTGAGCGAATGGGTGGCTCAGGAAGGAAAAAAGTATAGAGATGAGAAGACTCAGAAGACACAGACACAGGAACCTGTCGTGATGGAAGGACCACCTAAGGCTGGGTGCATACGCACAATTATAGGAGGTCCCCACATTGGAGGAAGCAACAGGAATGCCATGGAGAGGTATACCCGTGAGGCTAAAGAACGTCCTTTAACCAGTATTTACAATCTGTCACAGAGGTCCCCAAAGTTGTTCAAAGGAGAGGATGCAGATATTACTTTCACTGAAGAAGATGCTTCCTGGGTACATCATCCCCATACTGATGCTTTGGTTGTCGAGGCAGGAATTGGGTCTTATGAGGTTCATCGAGTGCTAGTTGATAATGGAAGCTCTGTAAACTTGTTATCTTACTCAGCTTTCAAGAAGATGCATTTTCTGGATAAAGATTTAACTCCAACAAACGATACCTTGTACGGATTCACTAATAATCAGGTTCCTATCAAAGGTAAGATTCGTTTGCCAGTAACTTTAGGTGATAAACCATGTTGCATTACACAGTTGGCAGAATTCATCGTTATAGAGGAGAATATGAATTACAATGCTATTTTGGGAAGACCCATTTTGAAGGATATGAGGGTAATAACCTCCATTTACCACCTCACTATGAAGTTCCCGACACCAAATGGAGTTGGTATAGTTCGAGGATGTCAGTATGAGTCTAGAGAGTGTTACACCAAAGCTTTGCAACATGCTGCTAGAGCTGCTAAATTGCCTGAACCTATGGACGAGGTTCCTGACAATTTTCCAGGAAAGAACCCAGACAAAATAACGGTCGACCTGCGCGGTTCGCCTTTGGAAGGTTTTGTGTCAGCATCCTGTAGAGCTATAAGAATTGAAGAGATCATAGAAGAGGAACCTCATGCTGAGATTCCAGTTTTTCGGGGACCAGATACCCCCTACTTACTGACAGAAAGTGCACCCCCTACGGACAAGGATGGTGACGTGTGTATGGTAGAAGGATTGGATGAAGAAAAATCCCGAAAACTGAAACATAATGGAAGCAATGAAGACAGTCAGCCAGCATCAAAGAGAAGGAATGTCATCCACGAAGTGCAGGAACCGTCTACCGTCCAGGAACCTCAAGAGGACTCAACCACAGGGATGGAGGTAGACTTAGACCCTCGAATGCCAGAAACTATGGTTAAGGCTGGACCAGCTGGTGAAACTCTGGATGTGAAGATCAATGACAAAGATGGTACAAAGGTGTTGAAGATTGGAGCTCAACTCGATCCAGCCTTAAAGGAATCTCTCATTACCTTTTTGGGCAAGAACCTGGATGTGTTTGCATGGTGTCATGCAGATATGGAAGGGATAGATCCAAGGGTCATGTGTCATAAGTTGAATATTGATCCAGAAAAGAAAGGAGTGAGACAGAAGCGAAGACCGGTTAGTGGAGAAAGAGCTCAAGCATTGAAAGAAGAGGTGGACAGGTTATTGAATGCAGGATTAGTTAAAGAATCTTTCTACCCAGTATGGTTGGCAAACCCTGTTTTGGTAAAGAAGCCTAATGGGAAATGGAGAACCTGTGTAGACTTCACAGATCTCAACAAAGCATGCCTGAAGGACAGCTTCCCACTGCCACGGATTGATCAGTTAGTGGATGCAACAGCTGGACATGCCCTCCTCAGCTTCATGGATGCATATTCAGGTTACAATCAAATCCCTATGTATGAACCTGACCAAGAGCATACTTCTTTTATTACGGATAGAGGTCTTTATTGCTACGTATGCATGCCATTTGGATTGATTAATGCTGGAGCCACATACCAACGGTTAGTGAACATGATGTTTAAAGACCAAATTGGCCATACTATGGAAGTATATGTGGATGATATGCTAGTTAAGTCTAAGGAAGCTGTTGACCATGTAAAGCACTTAGAAGAAATGTTTGGAATCTTGCGGAAGTACAGAATGAAGCTGAACCCTCAAAAATGTGTGTTTGGGGTAGAATCAGGAAAGTTTCTGGGTTTCATGGTAAACCACAGGGGTATCGAAGCCAACCCAGCCAAGATTAAAGCATTGATTGATATGAGGTCTCCGAGAACTGTGAGAGAGGTTCAGTCTCTTACAGGAAGGGTTGCAGCCTTGAATAGATTCATTTCGAAGTCCACTGATAAGTGTCAGGAGTTCTTTAAAGCTATAAAGAAAGGAAACAAATTCGAGTGGACCGCAGAATGTGAAATAGCGTTTGGAAAGTTAAAGGAGCATTTGGGGAGCCCCCCACTGTTAGCCAAACCTGTGGATGGAGAAACATTGATACTTTATTTGGCTGTGTCAGAGTATTCCATTAGTGCAGTTCTGGTTCGAGAAGAGAATGGACAGCAGAGCCCAGTTTACTATGTTAGTAAAAGGTTACTTGATGCAGAAACGAGGTACACAGGAATGGAGAAGCTGGTTTTCGCATTGATTCTGGCTTCCAGGAAGCTGCGACCTTATTTCCAAGCTCACAAGATTGAGGTGAGAACCTCATATCCACTTAAGCAAGTGATGCATAGGCCAGAAACTTCTGGAAGAATGTTAAAGTGGGCTGTGGAGCTAGGACAGTTCGACATAGAATATAAGCCAAAGACAGCAATCAAAGCTCAAGCTTTAGCAGATTTCTTAATCGAGTTTCCACCTCATGTAGAGGTTACTGGCCAAGAGGGGCCAAAAGAGGTGGTGGAAAAACAGGCAGACAATGACAACTGTGCACCTTGGTGGACACTGTATGTAGATGGAGCTGCTAACAGTGGTGGAGCAGGTGCAGGCATAGAACTAGTTAGTCCAGAAGGGCACCAACTCTATAGCTCGATTCATTTTGCTTTTAAAGCCACGAACAATGATGCAGAATATGAGGCATTGATTGCAGGCCTCAAGTTGGCTTTGGAGATGAAAGTAGAGAATATCAGAGTGTTTAGTGATTCGATGTTAGTAGTTTGGCAGATTCGTGGTGGTTTTCAGGCGAGAGGGCCAAGAACAGACTTATATTTGAGATACTCCCAGGAGTTGATCGCAAGGTTCAGAGAGGTGAAGCTGGATCAAGTACCTCGAGGAAAGAATACCAAAGCGGATGCATTGGCCAAGCTAGGGTCACAGAGAGAATCCACGTTATTGGGGGTAATTCCACTTCAAATCCAGGAGCAACCAAGTGTTTTCAAGGAAGAGGTAATGGACATTGAATTTCCAGTTGAAGATTCCTGGATGACCCCAATACATCGTTACCTGGACAAAGGGGAGCTACCTTCCAATCAAAGTGATATCAGGAAGCTGAGGTATCATGCAGCCAGATATGTAATTTATGATGGAGTTCTGTATAAACGAGGATTCAATCAGCCTTTGCTCAAGTGTGTAGTTGGAGAACAATGCAAGTATATCCTCGAGGAAATTCATGAAGGAGTATGTGGAAATCACTCGGGGGGTAATTCTTTAGCCATGAAAGTTCTTCGACAAGGATATTATTGGCCAACCATCAAAGCAGATGCTACAAAGTTTGTGCAGGCATGCAGTAATTGTCAGAAGTTTGCAAATTTTGATAGTCGTCCTGTAGCCCCTATTAAATCGATTGTTAGCCCTTGGCCATTCGCTGTTTGGGGAATAGACCTCATTGGAGAGCTCCCGAAAGGAAAAGGAGGAGTGAAATACGCAGTGGTCGCAGTCGATTACTTTACAAAGTGGGCAGAAGCAGAACCACTTGCTAAGATTACAGCGTCAAAATTGACTGAGTTTGTGTTTCGAGCCATCGTATGCAGGTTTGGCATTCCACAGAAGCTGATTTCTGACAATGGGAAGCAGTTCGATAGTAGAGAGCTTAGAGGATTATGTGAGCAGTTTGGAATCCAAAAAGCATTTTCAGCAGTGTATTATCCGCAAAGTAATGGACAGACTGAAGCGGTGAACAAGATTATTAAGCATACTTTGAAGACAAGGCTTGAAGATAAGAAAGGAAGCTGGCCAGAGGAGCTTCCTGGAGTCTTATGGTCGTATAACACCACGCCTAGAACTACAACTGGTGAGTCTCCCTTTACTCTTGCTTATGGTTGTGAAGCTATGGTACCTGTGGAAGTTGGAACAGGTTCCCTGAGAAGAAAACATTTTGACCCCGAGAACAATGAGGTCAATCATAGACTATATTTGGACATGGTCGAAGAGTTGAGAGCAGATTCGCAAGTAAAGTTAGCAGCATATCAACAGAGAGTTCGAAGGTATTACAACAAAAAGGTGAAGGCAAGACCTTTTAAAGTTGGAGACCTAGTTCTGAGAAAAGTCATGCCAAACACCAAGGTTCTGGCACATGGAGCCTTTGGAGCAAATTGGGAGGGACCTTACCAGATAAAGTCAGCCATTTGGGAAGGAACCTACCACTTGATGGATATGGATGGGAACCTCATTCCGAGAGCTTGGAATGCAGAGCATCTCAAGAAGTATTATCAGTAACTCTTTTATATGTTTTTCTTAGGAAAAGTAAGGCTCTTTCAGCCCAAGAATAAAGGCAGCTTATTAGTTATAGCTGACCAGCATTTTGATTTCAGTATTTGATTATGCATGTACTCGGGGGGTACTTGATGTGAACCTCCCTACTTGCAAGACGATTCTTTTTTAAGTATTGAGCGATGTATAGCTCTACGTTGAATATTTTGAGTGCATTATTTGCAGCTATAGCTCCTTAATAGTTCTTTTACGTAACAATAATTACCCAAAAGAACTGGGGGGTAGTATTCCTACTTAGATAGTATTGTGCATGCCATGATTTCATATTTCATATGCCAATTTGAAATTTTTGAAACAGGTTACCTAGACTAACAGGTTCCTGTAGCATGGTGTTGTATTTTGCAGGTTACCTGAGCTGACAGGTTCCTGTAGCATTGACAGTATGTGTGAAGTATGAATATGAATTGACAGAATGTGCAGACTACGATTGATTGATCAGAATTAGCTTGTAGACAGATTGTCGAGAAAAGTCCCAAGTAGCTTCCTGGGCATCGAAAAAAGTCCCAGGTAGCTTCCTGGGCATCGAAAAAAGTCCCAGGTAACTTCCTGGGCATCGAGAAAAGTCCCAGGTAGCTTCCTGGGCATCGAAAAAAGTCCCAGGTAGCTTCCTGGGCATCGAAAAAAGTCCCAGGTAACTTCCTGGGCATCGAGAAAAGTCCCAGGTAGCTTCCTGGGCATCGAGCAAAGTCCCAGGTAGCTTCCTGGGCATCGAGCAAAGTCCCAGGTAGCTTCCTGGGCATTGAGCAAAGTCCCAGGTAGCTTCCTGGGCATTGAGCAAAGTCCCAGGTAGCTTCCTGGGCACGAGAAAAGCCTCTGGTAGCTTCCTGAGCAAATGAGATTGAAAAGCCTCAGTTGACTGAGCACGACATTGTTGCCAAAAGCCTCAAGTTTCTTGAGCATGTGAATTAAAGTCCTGACAAAAGGCACCTAAAGTCCTGACAAAAAGGCATCTAAAGTCCTGACAAAAGGCACCTTAAAGAGAAGCCTAATAAGCTCTCCCTCATGTGGAACCGCCTTTGGCACATGGGAAGAAGGGATAAAATCCTTAGCATTTACCTTCATAAGATTTCTAGCCTGACACATGGAGAAGAGGAATCTGTGTGGACTCCCAGAACGGCACACAGGTTCCTAGAATCGCCTCGAGGCACAAAAAGGAACCAACAGGCCTCAAGGCATGTTGGAACCTAGAGAGTAGGATTGGGAACCAAGCAGGTTACCTTTCCAAGAGGAAAAAGGAACCAACAAGCCTCGAGGCATGTTGAGACCTAGAGATTAGGATTGGGAGCCAAGCAGGCAACCTTTCCAAGAGATGACCCGAATTAAACAAGAGAAAGCTTTTACTAACGTTAATTGTTTTTTGTTTTATGTTTATTTTGCAGGATTAATACTCGAGGAACCTGGTCATGATGAAGAAGAAATTATTAAAGAAGGCTACGGTTTAGATTATCAATACAAAATATAAACACAGAGGTTCCAGGTTTTACAATTCAGCTGTAGTTTGTTGCATTTATTTTGAGAATAGACAAGTGGAAATATGCATGTGTTCTGTTTCTTACAATGGGTTAGCCCACGTAAGCTTGAACATATGAGTAAGGAAGCTGAATTATTCTCTAATGCATAACAGCGAAGTGTTTCATGAGGTTTTGAAGAAAAGTATATAGAAAGTTAAGATTCGAACAAAGAAATATGTGTAAGCCTACCCTGGACAAGAGATATGTAGCAAAAGCAAATATCATAAACCATGAAGAAAGTTATGGGTACAGAGACCCAGAAAACCAGCATAAAAGTTATTGGCACGAAGGCCATGGAAACCAAATTTAAAATTACATTTTGCGAGGCGTTACGAGGAGCCCGCGACCTCATCAAAAGTTATCAAAAGTTTTTAAGAATCTTGTTGAAATTACGAAGGAGGAACTTCATTGGAACCCTTGGTAGCAACAGGAGGAGTTGGAAGGATAGGCTGAACAACGTCAGGAGCAGGAACCTCTGCAGTCTCAAGGTTGGCACCTGGAGACCTCTCAACCGTTTTCACGGGAGGTACAGAGGTTGCAGCAGCAGCTTTCTCCTCGAAATCTTTGATCATCCCTACTACGTCTTCACCCAGGAGGGACCAGTCTATATTGGGCATCTTCTCCCATGTGGAACGTATGTAGTCATTAATACCTTCATCATAGCCTTCATCATATTTGGCTTTTTCCTTGATAAGTATGGATGACTTCACAACTTCAGCAGCAGCATTCAAGGGGTCCACCTGAGCTTCCAGTTCATTGGTTCTTTCCAACATCGACAGTTTCTCGTCCTTAAGGATCTTGACCTGACCTTGAAGTTCGATTTTCTCATCTCTTAAAGAGGTCTCCACAATCTTTGCATTTCTGACAGCCGCAGTGGCAATGTTTGCCTTATCCTCACTAGCAGCTAGTTCTGTTTTGAGTTTGCGAATCTCTCCTTGAAGTTGGATGTCATATTGGGTCTTTACAGCAAACTCATCGCAGTATCTAAGAGCAAAGAAAGCAGATTGAGCAGTAGCAAATCTCATGGCGTGCATGGCTTCAGTAGAACTCATCTTACTCCAGGCAGCTATCGTCTCTGTAGGAACATGGGTGTCAATCATGTCCTTGAACAAGTTGGAGGATTGATCAGGGTCGGTTTTCACTGCTTTGCTTTTCCTTGACGAGCGAGTCTGGGGAGCTGCTGAGAGGTCAAGAGTTGTCTGAGCAAACTTCCTCTTTGAAGAACCAGAATGAGTAGTTTGGGAAGCAGGAGTGCCAGGAATTTGATTAATAGGAGTTGCATTCAACGGAACCTCCTTAGTTTCAGTCTTGAAAATCTCATCCACGTTCTTGGACCTTTTGATAAACGATGGGGCTTTTGGAGCCATATCTGCGAAAGAAAATACAAGAAAGTATCAGAGATTTATATACAGAATAAGCAGGTAAAAGTGCAGATGTATAACAATAGAAAAGAAAGGACAACAACAGGGAAACTCATACCAGAAGCTGAGGGTATAAAACCTAGGGCAGATAAATTATCAGGGGTCAATAGGATCATACAATCTCTTATGGCCGAAGAGTGCTTCAAAGCCTCTTCAGCTCTCATTAAACAAGCTCCAGTAAGAACAGTCTGTTTTGGAATTAATGGGCGGCAATTGAATTCAAAGCGGATAGAGGGGCAATCAAAGCAGTAAATGAACTGCTCTTGCCATTGATCAAAGTTCTGTTTAACACCTTTTATACATCGGCCTTGATGACTAGGCCAGGTAGTCAGATAGAAACAACCGGAACCCTTCCCAGTGTCCTTCAATCTGAAGAAGTAACCTAATTCATGTGCAGATAGTGGGGTTGTAAACATGCTAGTGTACAGAATGTAGGTACTAATGGCTAACCTATATGAGTTAGGTGTCAATTGGAGAGGGGCCAAGCCATAGAAGTCAAGAACCTCTCTCAGGAAAGGATGTAGAGGGAAGTACACACCAACTTTGAAGAAGGCAGCAGAGGTTACAACATTTGGAATACCTCGGTCAGGTATCTTGGTATCAAACTTGTGAGCCCTCTCACCTGGCTTAGGGAGAACAATGGAGCAGGATGGACGAAAACATTCCTCATACAATTTCTCTAACCTAGTCGAGGTCATAAGAGAATCCATTTTTTCACAGAAAGGTACAATTTCTTGCTTATACAGCTCTCTTTCAACGGACACTTCGTTATCAAAATCAGGATTTGGGATCAAACTATGATCAGGCTTAGACACTTCTTCTCCGTCAGAGGGCCAATCATCCCCCAAATCTACAAAGGAAGGGGTAGGAAGATTTGTAGAGGGTAAGGTCGAAGGTTTGAGAAGGATATTTCCAGGTTCGTCAATGTCTGGAACAACAACCCTAGACCTAGTTCTTTCCCCTATTGGCATCATAGAAGGTTGAATTGAAGATAAGTGGTCAGAATGTGTAGAATCAGAGGACATCTGCAAAAGACAGACGGAGAAAAATCAGGTTTTGAGTCTTCTAAAAGAGAAATAGTGGTTCTAAAGTTCTTGGACAGACATAACTATGAGACACGAGGTAATCGGTGAATTACACAGAAGCTACGCACCATTAAAACGACTCATATCAACTACAGTATAAGTCGAAAACATGTGTGTACAGAATATGAATAAACAATATTGAGTCCCAGAAGAAGTCAGGGTCACAAGACCGTAAATCGATGATCAAACAAACAGGGTATAGTAAAAGACTGTGTGAGAAGCATGGAATAGATACAAATGTATACATACAAAGATTAGAAACGAAGAACATCGACATGCAAGACACGAAAGTGCAGACAGTACGAAATGAAGTCAAAAGAGCAGAAAGAAAGCAAGTCATACCTTAATTAGAAGAAAGCGGCGACGGAGAGTTTGGATTGAGTAATTGATCGTCGGACTTCTTTTTCTTCTTCTCTCTCTAAGGGTTTTGGAAGATATTTGGTAAAGGTAAAAACTAGACTTGGAGTTAGAAGTGTGTTTATATAATCAAGACAGTTCCGTACACGCGTCAGAGCATTAGTGGAGCGGTAAAAACGAAGAGGTATATGTGTGAAAGGCGTGTGAACCTTGGGAACTCATGCATTAACTACAGCTTTGTTAAGTGATAAGTTCAATTCGAACTTCGAGTTATCTCAGGAGCTAAATGCAAGCATCGAGTTGACTTCGAGAGCAGCTATCTGAAGAAGAAAATAGCAAGATAACAGGTTCCTTAATACAAAGGAAGCTTACTCAAGATTATATTAAGCTGAAAATATTTTATGTCCTGTTTCCTACGCCGAGTTAACTCATGTAGGCTTGGATATAAAATGTTGAAGCGAGGTATTGTTACTAGAATGGTTTAGCATTGAACTTTTGATCGTAGAATTAGAATAGGTTCCTTTCACATTACATGATTTCAAGGAACCGGGGGGTACTTGTTGTGCCCAAAATCTCCATGGGCTAGATTTAGGCCCATTAAGCTATAGGGTTTGATCCATACGAGCCAGAAGATTGATCCAGTATGAGTTATGAAGATCAGATAGAAGAAATGACTAACGAAGTATGAGTATCAGAAGGTTCCCAATGGTCAGGAAGCTGAGCTGAGCATTAGAAGACCAGGTTCCTCCCAGCAGAAGAGTTCGAGTTAGCATAGCAACAGCCATAGAGGTGATAAAAGCATGCGAAGAGTTATCCAGTCTAACCAGTTTGTTATTTGTGCAGGTACTGACACCTAAAGGGAGGTCCCTAAGCGATATGTCCCGAAATAAGGAGGTTCCTGATAAACAGGCTCCTGAGATATAGGTTCCTGAGTACCAGGTTCCTACGAGTTGCCAACAGAAAGTTCTAGAAGTCATCTAGAACAGATAAACGAATTGGTATCTGAGTATAATTCTAGGGCGCAGATGATCCTAGAATAACTCTAACCAATGAGAGAATCATAAGTGGGGTACGAACTCGAGTTCTACTCCACTTAGCCAAACTAGTTCGTGAAAGGCTCTAAAGGAACCTGAGTCCAACACGAATTAGATGACCGAATGCAGCTATTCCAGTAAGAGACAGAATCATATTAGAACTACGTGAGCTTGATCCCTATAAATACAAGGGTACGTAGGCACCTCAGGGTACGACGCATTAAGTTCTCTAATTTTCTCTAAAGGCACCTGAGATTATTGGAGATACCCTCGAGCTCAGCTCAACCCCCACAAACACAACCCAAACCTTTTCATAGAACAGTTGATCGCTAGCCTAAACAACTACCTATAAACCTCACATAAGTTGATTACGAAATCCACTCATCAACAGTGGCTGTAGCATTTTTCTTTTGGTAATGTAAATACCGTTATGACAATTTACTTGTCATCGGAAAACAAGGGAAGAAATTAACTCCACTAAAAAACAAAGGAACAAGAAGACACTGGAAAAGGAAAAAAATAAATAACCAATACTTGTCATCGGAAAACAAGGGAAGAAATTAACTCCACTGAAAAACAAAGGAACAAGAAGACACTGGAAAAGGAAAAAAATAAATAACCAAAGTGATCAGAGGATCGATCCCGGCCCTTTCTCTGGTGAAGAAAAGACATGTGCTAACCACCTGACCTGCAGTAACAATGCATCTGAACTATATACTACTCAGTCTATATCCAAATTCAGGGGGGCCATGGACCCCTCTGGACCCCCTAGATCCGCCTCTGAACCCAGTCCTGAGTTGCAGGAAATCCGTACAGTGAGCATTGATTTTTTAAATCATCACCTGAAGCTGGGAATTTGCAAATGCCTCAGGACATTGGACACTGGGTACGTACATATGGAGAATATTGGTACCTTCAAACACGAAACCGGAAGGCAAAAAGACATGCAAAGACATATATGATGTTCTCTTCTTCGTCAAGTAAATTAAAACTACAAAGGCTTAGTTACATTATAGATATCAACAATAGACCTAAACTTCTTCATCTTCTTTACAGAATTATCAACTGCTTCATTAGCATCTTCATCACTATTGTCATCGACATCAAACGTTATAGAAGACGAGCACGATGCAATACCATCTCTTCTCCTCTTTTTGATATTTTCATCACCACCACTAGAAATAATTTTCTTGTTGTGTTTGATATCTTGTGCTTTAAGAAATTCCTTGGACTTGAGGACGATGTTCGTGAACGGCTCAGAACGAAGATGTTCACCAGACTTAGTAGTAACAATGTTTTGATGATGATTTTTTAGCCGAATCAACTGCAGAGCTGCTTCAATGTCTTGTTCCCTAAGTAACATGGTGTTCTTGTTCTTCGTCATTATCATCATCCCCGTATAATTTAAATATGAATCTAATTTGTTCATAATCCAGTGAAGCTTCCTCCTTATATTTTAACGGACAGAGGCTGTAAGGAGGGCAAAGAGACTTTATATAGGAAAAAGTCTCACACCGACTTCAACAAGTGGACCCCACACTTTGTGACTCCAATTCTGAATTGAAGAAGATTTTGCATTTCTTGCTGGATACGTTCCAGTAATGGACCTGCAGCCAGCCCAGACTATGCTTAGCCTGTGCTAAAATTTTTGGCCCTAAAGTGTTGTAACTAAGCCCATTTGTTCGTACATGCCATAGCCTATTGGTCCCTTTGGGTATAGCTTTTGAGAAAGTTACACTTTTGAAGTTTAGGCCCAACTTGTATGCTCATACTTTACATTCTCAATGCTCTTTCTATTCTTTCTTTTTATATTTTTTTTTCATAAGAGAGGGTTAAGTGCCACCACCACCTCAGGTCTCTAGCACTACATGACTACATCATTTTAAAAATTGATGAAATGATCGATTTACAGTTCAACAATGGCGAAATCAAGAACAAGAAAGAAGACACAGATTCATTATGAAAAGTGTTTACATATTGTTTCTACAAAGGGAGAGAATGATAACAATGCTTACAACCTTAACTGTCTATTAGCAGCTATATATACTACAACTAGACTAACAGAATGGACTAACTAACAGCTAATGTATAGTTGTGATTGGATGGAGAAGTAACAGAATTTTGCTGATGTGGCATAGCTGACATGGCACCTCCAACACCCCCCCTCAAGTTAGGATTTCTAGAAGTATGAAAACCTAACTTGGATAACAAATGCTGAAAATATGCAGGAGGTAAACTCTTAGTAAACAGATCGGCAAGTTGAGAAGAAGTAGGTAAATAGGTGAGTTGAATGAGCCCCTCCAACACTTTATCTCGAGTAAAATGACAATCTATCTCGATGTGTTTAGTACGTTCGTGAATGACGGGGTTCTTAGCAATATGAATAGCGGACTGATTATCACAATGGAGTGTAACAGGCTTGAGATCATGTACACCCAGTTCTTCAAGCAGTCGAACTAGCCAAGTAATTTCAGAAGCAGGTGAAACCATTACGCGATATTCAGCCTTAGATGATGAACGAGATATTGTACTTTGTTTCTTGGATTTCCGAGTGACAGGAGATGAACCAAGGAGAAGAACATAACCTATAACAGACTTGCGAGAATCAACACAAGCTGCCCAGTCAGAATCACTGAAGGCTTGTAAAGTTATCTGATCATCAGCTCGTAATAAGATACCTTGACCTACAGTATGATTGACATAACAGAGAGTATGTTGCAGAGCTAATAAATGTGACATTCGAGGTTGCTGCATGTATTGGCTAAGGGATTGAACAGCATAAACAAGGTCTGGTCTGGTGTTTGTTAAAAAATTTAACTTCCCAACAAGAGAACGATATAGTTCAGGTGTTGAAATTAGCTCTCCATCTGAAAAAGACAATCTTGTATTCAAAGGTAGAGGAGTGGTAGCTTTAGCAGTTAAATCAAAAGAACATCCAGAAAGCAACTCATTGGTGAACTTCTTTTGACTTAGAATAATACCATCAGAAACATAACTCACTTCAATACCTAAAAAATAGTTCAGAATGTCCAGATCCTTAATGCCAAATTCAGAATGGAGATGGGATTTAAGCTGATTAATACCTGTGATATCAGTTTCTGTCAAGATGATATCGTCAACATACACAGCAGCTATACAAACCAAACCATCTGTGTGTTTGATAAACAAACTGTAATCATTTTTAGATTGGATAAATCCTTGATCTTTCAGAGTAAATAACAATTTTGCAAACCATTCTCGAGATGCTTGCTTGAGTCCATAAATCGATTTTCTCAGTCTACAAACTTTATTACCAGGATTTGGAACACCTTCAGGAACCTTCATAAAAACTTCTTCAAACAAATCACTATGCAGGAAGGCGTTGTTTACATCCAGTTGAAATAAAGACCACCTTTTGCTGGCTGCTAAAGCTATTAAACAACGAATTGTCGCCATTTTTACCACAGGGGAAAACGTTTCTTCATAGTCGATCCCATAACGTTGATTAAAACCCTTAGCAACTAAGCGAGCTTTACAACGTTCTAAATTAAGATCCATCTGACTTTAGCTTAACTCTAAAAACCCACTTCGAGCCAATGGCCTTTTTGCCTTTTGGAAGATCAACTAATTCCCAAGTCTGATTAGCATTCAATGCCTCAATTTCTTTCGACATAGCTTCAATCCACAGGGGATTGGTTGATGCTTCAGCATAACAGGAAGGTTCTTTTATATCACAAATTTTAGAAACATGACTTTGTTCAGAGAAAGGAAGAGAATCAAACTGAACAAGATTGCACCAGTGTGTATCTTGTGACTTTAAAACAGACTGAGTAGCAGAATTACAGACAAAATCATTTAAGAAAGAAGGTTTTTGACGTATTCTAGTAGATTGTCTTTGTACAACAGGAATTGGTGTACTAAGATCAACTAAACTAGAAGGAGTAGAGGACATTGTAGAAGTAGTATCAGTACTATCAGTAGTATCAGTACTATCAGTAGAATGGAAATCAGAAGTGAAATGTGACACTGAATCAACAGGTAATGTCTCAGTATTATGACCATTGTCACCAGTAGTAAAAATGTCTTCAAAAGAATCATGATCATAGGTTGTAGCATAAGGAAGATAAATTTCAGAAGGAAATGAAGTTTCAGCATTGTTTTCTTTGAAATGATAGGGAAAATGTTTTTCAAAGAATATTACATCTCTTGAAGTGAAGATTTGTTTAGTAGTAATATCAAGAATCTTATAACCTTTAGTATGAGGAGTATAGCCAATAAACACACCAGAATTAGCTCGTGAATCGAACTTAGTCCTATTAACACTATGTGTAGAATGAAAACATAAGCAGCCAAATGTTTTGAGATGGCTAATATCTGGAGTGGTATTGTAAAGTTTGAAATATGGAGTATGATTTTCAATACTTTTTAAGGGCATACGATTAATAAGGTAAGTAGCAGTAAGAATGCACTCACCCCAAAAAGTCAAAGGAAGTTTAGACTGGAAAGACAGAGCTCGTGTAGTTTCGAGAAGATGCCTGTGTTTACGTTCGACCACCCCGTTCTGCTGTGGTGTGTAAACACAACTTTTCTGATGAGTAATCCCATTGGTAGTACAAAAACTTTGCAATGCTCCTTCACAAAATTCTTTGGCATTATCTGAACGGAAAGCTTTAATTGTTGTTTTAAAATGATTTGTGACATAAGCTGCAAAACTCTTCAAAATATCAACAATATCTGATTTATACTTAAGGAGATGTACCCATGTAAATCTGCTGAAATCATCTACTATTGTCAGAAATTTATTACAACCAGATGGAGTCTTAGTTTGATAAGGACCCCATATGTCCAAATGCAACAACTCAAAGACAGCTACTGTTTTAATACTAGAATGAGAGAAAGACAATTTTGATTGTCTTGAAGCAGGACATATTTGACAAATGACATTTTGCTGGAGATTGACACTATCACATTGAGGAGCTACAACTTTGAGCTGAGAAAATGGTATGTGGCCTAAACGCAGATGCCATAACTTGGCTTCTTCAATAGAAGAACAGCAAACACTTGAAGTATGTGTACCAGAAGAATGAACATTGTATAAACCACCTTGTTGATTACCAAGAAGCTTCAGAAGCAATTTCTGTGAAAGGTCCTGAATAAAACAATTATTATGATCAAACACAATATTGAATTTAAGATCCTTGCACAAAGTTTGGATAGATATCATATTAAATTTGAAATCTGGGGCATGAAGAACATTATGCAGAGTGATTTCCTTATTCAAAATCACATCTCCAGTGTGAAATATTTGAATCCATCTACCATCTGGAACAGTTATATGTCTGTCTAAATTTTCACACCTCTTGAAATTTGTGAACAAATCAAGATTGGCACAAATATGGTCTGTAGCACCACTGTCTAAAATCCAGTTTACAGATGAACTAGATGATAAACAGAAGGTACCTGCAAGTAAAGCATGAGAAGAGTCATTAGAGCCTCCAGAAATTTGTTGTTTCTGCAACATTTCCATTAGTTGATTATATTGACTGGTAGTTATCGGATGATCAGTATTTTCACTCTGAGTTGAAACAGTAGCAGCAACTTGTCTTTTATCTTTGAATCCTTTGAAATTTGGTGGATATCCATGGAGTTTGAAATATATTTCATTGCTATGTCCAGCAATTTTACAGTGTGTACAGAAATATTGAGAACCAGGCTTCTTGATAAACTGTCCTGCAGACTTAGAATTATTAGAATCACCAGTACTAGGAACTCTATATGGTCTGAATTGTCTGGTGCCATAAGACCTCTTGTTATCTGAATAGAAAGCTAGAGAATCAGCCTGTGTAGTCAATTGAGCAATTTCTTTGTGCCTCTCTTCCTGAGCAAACAATCTATAAGCACTAGTAATGTTAGGCATTGGATATTGCATCAAAATATTTGCTCTAACTGCAGAGTATTCATCATTCAACTTCATCATGAACTGAATCATCCTTTGATTTTCTTGCATCTGATGCACTCTTTGTTCAAGATGACAAGTGTATAGCTTACAAGTACATTCAGGTAGTGGATTTGCATCACCCAAAGCATCCCATATTGTTTTGATTTTCGTGAAAAACTCAGACATCTTGTCACTTTTCTGAAATCACTTAGCTGATGTTCTAAAGAGTATACTTGAGTCATTGACGTATAGCCGAACCTCTCATTAAGATCACTCCAGATATCCTTTGCAGTTTTTAGAAACAGGACACTTTTGGCGATAGTATCATCTAGGTTAAAAATTAGCCATGAACACACTAGATCGTTACAACGCTCCCAAGCCTTGAATTCATTAGATGTAGCATCAGGTTTTGCAATAGTTCCATCAATGAAAACTAGTTTATTCTTTGCTGAGAGAGACAACATCATCGAGCGTTTCCAATTACTAAATCCAGAACCATTAAATTTCACAGACACTAACTGAGATGTATTTGAGTCTGAAGGATGAATAAAATAGACACTAGAAGGATCTTGATTAGGACTTTTATTTCTGTTTTTTTCCGCCATTACAGTTCAGATTGAAAGAAACACCACAGATTTGTACTAAAAGAAAGTAACAAAGTCGATAATAGCAGAAATAATGAAGAAGATAACACCTGATATGAACTTTAAGTTGTAATTTCTGAAATATCCAGAGAGATTTCACAGCAGAGAAATTCCATAAAGAGATTCTGAATTGAAGACGACGTACAAACTTTGCTCGTTGATAATCGATAACGAACGATTCAGATCGGATTCACCATTGAAACCGGCTCTGATACCATGATGAAATGATCGATTTACAGTTCAACAATGGCGAAATCAAGAACAAGAAAGAAGACACATATTCATTATGAAAAGTGTTTACATCTTGTTTCTACAAAGGGAGAGAATGATAACAATGCTTACAACCTTACCTGTCTATTAGCAGCTATATATACTACAATTAGACTAACAAAATGGACTAACTAACAGCTAATGTATAGCTGTGATTGGATGGAGAAGTAACAGAATTTTGCTGATGTGGCATAGCTGAAATGGCACCTCCAACAAAAATCAAGTTACGATTTCGATTTTATCCTAAAATTGCATCTGTACTTTATCCTGGTCCCTGGTACCGAACCAACCTCCTTGAACTAAGACAAAAATGTCAGGTTTATGTGCATCTGCACTGCAAAGTCCCTTGGACACCATTAATTAAAAAATAAATCTCTTTCATGATAATTTATGAAATAATTTGTGTGATGGAGTAATATTAAATTTTCGATCTTACGAAGACAAAGTTATATATTATCATTTAAGAAAGCGTCTATCAGACAATGTCTTGGTACAAGATATAAATCCGATTCGTAATACCGAACCAAATTAAAATAGGTTAATAGGTTATTGATTTTTTGCATGCAGGAAACCTGATAAGGAGATGTATTATATACGAAGTAAACTTAATGTCATTAGTTGACTGCTTTTAAATAATAGGAATATGTCCAAAGTAGAAATTTGAGCTGGTGGATTTTATAGATTCTTGCTTTATGGATATGCGAGCTAGTAATTTAGCAAGGGGGAACGCACGTTTTTAAAAAGATCTAGAAAAGGGAGCTGCAATATGGTGTTGTACTGTTATATGTTCTCTCAGAACCTTCAACCTTGAACACGTCGTCGTATTACTCTATCGGATCAAACGTAATATAAGAACTACATGATACCATACCATCATTCTTCTTCTTGGTATTACACATATTGATGTTGTAGTTGTCATGGTCATCGTCCTTGTTATCGTTGTTGACGTAGATTTCTTGTACTTGAAGAAATTTCTCAGACTTGGGTACGATCATCCTCATGGACGGTTCATTAAGATGATCATGAGAGTAAGTAGTATCAATATCTATATTGCATGTATGATGACTATTATTGAGGTGAATCAACTGTAAAGCTGCTTCTTTTGCTTGCTCTGCAATTAAACAACACTTTCTTCTTCTTTTTCCTCTTCTCCGACGTATTGCTGATTCTGCTAATTATTTCTGATGATAAATCTGATTTCTTCATTTACTGGACAAAGTTATATGCAAAAAAAAAAAAAAACTTATTCGTAATCCAGTGGTGTATCGTGGTGAACATGTTACAGGCACAAGTTATTGAACAAGTCCTTTATATGTATAGGAGAAATTTTGCCGACTAAAACAAGTGGATCCCATGCAGGTAATCCCTCCCTTTCCTAATTGGAGGTGGTTTTGAATTAAATTTTTTAATGAATATTAAAGCTTAAAACATTTGAAAAAATTATGATAGATCTTCGCATTTACGTAAATTTCATTAATAAAAACTTCTCGAATTATCGTTTCATACACAAGAAGAAATGTTATACTAGTTAAATTAATAATAGAATTGCACATTAATTTTGATGACATCAGTTGTCTTTCAATTTAGTATCATGTAGCTAGATTATGCATATTTTCTTGCGCTCTCCTGCTTTTCTTTCACCCTCGATACATAGTATCTGTTTGGCTCAGTTTTTTTTTAAAGATTTATGGACTTATTTTCCGATAAAATTTTTATATTTTGATAATTTTTTGTTATAGAAATATTTAATATATGTTTGAGATTCAATAAATTGCAAAAATAAATTGGAAAATAAGCTGGAAAGTTAAAAATCTTATAAACTTTCTACTTAAAATAAATTGAGTTATTCTAAAAAATAAATTTCCAAACATCCCCGTAAAGTCACAGTAGAGTAGAGTGCACATTTTAATTTTAAATACAGTATGCTACAAACTACAATAAGCTTATAATACGATCCAACGTGGATAAAAATTTAAGTCTTGCTTAATAATTTTGTCCCGCAGACTCTGTACTACTAACCTACCAGTACACCTATTTAACTAAAATGTACGGTAGCTATTTTTTTAGGTTACAAGTTCATATTAATTGAACTGCAGCCATATTTCCTTCCATGTCCAAGACAAGCTGATCATGACACTTGTCAATTGTCTCAAAATATTTACCACCATATTGTTGGAATGTGTTATAGCCAAAATTCGGTTCGGGTATTTCAAGATGGATTCGGGTCCAAGATGAGTTCAATTTGGGGAATTCTAGGAGTAGTTAGGGTTTTGGCAGAAAAAGAAGAAGTCAGGCCGCGCCCTCTCTTGTTCTACAATGAGGGCGCACCCTAAATATGAAACATGGTGACAAATTGATTTAAGATGGGATTCTACTCAAGTTGGAATGCCAGAAGTTGAAGAATTCCCTCATGTCGTATCTCAGGAGGGGGATGTCCGTCGCAGAAGGCCTCCAAGGGTTTGCCTGGATATAAGGATCCTTCTTAAACGCTAAGGGGGCATCCGTGCGCCCTAAGGTGGAAAGATGGGGACTTTTTGGTGTGTGCTCTGGGAGCTCTGTTCCTGTAGCCAATGGGCGCGCCCTCATTGGGGAACTTTGGAGTAATCCTGCACTTTGCACCCAAAAGCTCTGGATCACCTGTCCTGTTATCTGGTGGGTGCTTCTCATTCGGGGGATGAGGATGCGTTCTGCACTTGGGGTAAACCACGGCTATACCTGCATCCTTGAAATCAAGAATTTCAACCTAATTCTTTCCACTGTCTCCTATTATTAGCGAATATCCTATCCTAAGCTAAAGGGCAAGCATAAGGCTCTTTTCAAATTTATTTATATATCTTTCATATCTATCATCCAGCCCCTGAAGTTCCAAAACTTTACACAAAATTACCTGGAAACAAACACCCTTGGAGTTTCTATACTTATAAGTTATAACCTTGCCATGATGTTGTAAAAAATAAGAAAGCAAGCCTCAAATGATTCTCTTATTAATTTTTACTAACCAATAACCATCCCAAACTTTCTGGGTGGCGAAAGAGCCTACAACAAAATCCAAAAATTAGTAAAAATCCAGATACGTACATTCCGTTTCTCTTTCCATCCTAACCTTTCACAACCACTTCAGGTTTACTTCTTTTATTTGGTCTCGAATTTTTCGCTACAATCTTCCCAGTAGTTCATATAGGAGCAATACCTTAGATTTTACAAAGTGATGAACTAATTGTTGGGTTTCAACCCAATAAGATGCTATGGATTTGGGTGGTCCAAGATATATATGGTAATATGATAATTGTATGTGTAGACAATTATTATATATGGTATGTCTTGATCACAAAGTTTGGAAATTAGGTGCCAAGAATTGGAAGACTTGTATAACAAGTATGGTAAGACTTGTAGAACAAGTATGGTAAGTCTTGGTGGCTAAGTTTTGGGTGGCTATATATACATAGTCATATTGTATTTGTTTGATGTGAGGTGAAAGCTTAAGAGATGTAGTCTTAAGTATTGTTTGGGAGATGCTTGAGCATTGTTGGCTCAAGTATCGGGTTGGGACACCGTTAAGGTGTTATTGTTTTGTTGTATTATTGATAATTGTTTTGATTAATAATACGAGTTTGGGGCGTGGGTGTTTCCACGTCAAGTATTTGTGTGTTCTTGTTTTGCGCTTTGGTAGATCTTGTCAATTATTGATTGGTGTGTGTGCGCGCTCTGTATTGGTGTTTGTGAATCTCGAATTATGTGTAAGTCCCATAACCTAACAAGTGGTATCAAGAGCCAAGGTTTGGGTTTGTGATTGAAGAGGTTGAGGGAAAGTTCGAGAAGGATTTGCTGACAAGGAGATTGCTACTAAAGCGGGTAGAGACAAAGTTACGTGCGGTTTGAAGGTTGACTTGCACCGTGGATCAATCCTGTGTTCGGACTCGAGATGAAAGAAGATGGAAGAGGTCATCGCAATTGCTTCAATGGCTTGATCAACCAGGTGAATTGTTTGGATGATACTACGGATTTTCTTCAGGAGACCGAAGGATTGTGAAAGCAAGGATCGGGTGACTCAACATGTGGAAGAGCACTCATGGTGGTTGATGCACGTGATTTTGTAGATGAAGACATCGTTATGGTGAAGAACGATGGTTTGGGTGGTTTGGAGAGTTCACTAAACGGGTTTTAGCTACACTCAATGTTTGGAAGAGCAAGATGAGGAGATTCTTGTTCGAGGGGAGGCGTTGGCGAATGGACGTCGATGGCTTGATGGGTACCGTTCAATCCGATGTGGGTATTGGGTTGAAGGGGAGGATTGTTGGGTTTCAACCCAATAAGATGCTATGGATTTGGGTGGTCCAAGATATATATGGTAAGATGATAATTGTATGTGTAGACAATTATTATATATGGTATGTCTTGATCACAAAGTTTGGAAATTAGGTGCCAAGAATTGGAAGACTTGTATAACAAGTATGGTAAGACTTGTAGAACAAGTATGGTAAGTCTTGGTGGCTAAGTTTTGGGTGGCTATATATACATAGTCATATTGTATTTGTTTGATGTGAGGTGAAAGCTTAAGAGATGTAGTCTTAAGTATTGTTTGGGAGATGCTTGAGCATTGTTGGCTCAAGTATCGGGTTGGGACACCGTTAAGGTGTTATTGTTTTGTTGTATTATTGATAATTGTTTTGATTAATAATACGAGTTTGGGGCGTGGGTGTTTCCACGTCAAGTATTTGTGTGTTCTTGTTTTGCGCTTTGGTAGATCTTGTCAATTATTGATTGGTGTGTGTGCGCGCTCTATATTGATGTTTGTGAATCTCGAATTATGTGTAAGTCCCCTAACCTAACACTAATTCACACCCTTAGAGATGTATTTAACCGGCGAATTGTAGGTAAAACTAGCAAACCCATACATACATAATGGTAAGAGTTCTAGAGCTTCTGTTACTTGTATACTTTTACCCATTCATTCTGTACGTACATTAATTGTCTGTCAATCATACCTCAATTTGGTCATTACTTCCCCATCTCGCAATATTTCCAACAACTCCAAGTGCACAATCGGCAACTGTACGTATAATCTGCATGACTGTAATAGTAGTATACATAAACACCAAAGGTATTAATTTACTAAAATTTGCAAAATAAGATATGGCAACAAAAGAAATTGGTATAATCCACTTACAATGTCAGCACGATCAACCTTTTTAAGGTTCCTTTTCCAATTGGTACAATGCTTTCAAAAGAAAGATAAGAAAGAGAATGACATGCTCGCACTACACGGTACATCAATAGAATTTATCCTCGATTGAAAAAGGTTGTCCTAAATAGCCAGAGCTGCACCTACCGGCCAATAATATTTTATCTTCTCTTGATGGAGGTTCTAAAATAGTAAGAGTTGCATCTACCTTCCAACATTTAAGAGTTGTATAAAAACTAAAAAGTATGGGATTGTCACAATTCGCTCCACTGGGAAAAAAGAAAATAATAATAATCAGCAAACACTACAAGAAATCTAGCCATTTACGACGGAAATTTTTTGCGCGCCATATTTACGACAGAAACAAAAAACCGTCGTAAGTTATTACGACGGAACGAAAATTCGTCACAAGTTCGGTGTTAGCAACAAACTTACGACGGAATTTTCGTCGTAATTTGATTTTTTTTTCAATTAAATTTAAATGCATAATGAATTACTTTTTCTAGCAGTGAACTTACGACGGAAAATCCGTCGTAACTTCGTTTAGCATGAACTTATGACGGAAACCGTCGTAAGTTGTCATGCGGCAAATTCGATTTTTCATCGAAAAATAGGCGGCCAATTCAAATTTTCATAAAAAAAAAAGCGGTAAATACCTTACGACGAAACAAACCGTCGTAAGTTATCATATAATTTTTTAAAATCTTTTATTAGTCATATTAAATTAATTTTTTATTTTTTGAAAATTTGGGAATATCATTAAATTAGATATATATTGACATCCGTGCGGTTGGATCGTCGATAAATATATTTAAGAAAATAGAAACAGTAATATGAGACAGAGCACTAGTTACAAGTACTGGTCAATATAGTATTGATCTACTAAGATCTCCAACCAAATAAATTTTTTATTTTTTGAAAATTTGGCAATATCATTAAATTAGGCATGTCTTGACAATCGTACGGTTGGATCGTCGAGAAATATATTTTTAAAAATAGAAACAATAATATGGGATAGAGCACTAGTTACGAGTACTAGTCAATATAGTATTGATCTACTAAGTTCTTCAACCAAATTAATTCTTTATTTTTTGAAAATTTGGCAATATCATTAAATTATACATGTCTTGACATCCGTACGGTTGGATCGTCGAGAAATATATTTTAAAAAACAGAAAAAATAATATGGGACAGAGCACTAGTTACGAATACTGGCCAATATAGTATTGATCTACTAAGATCTCCAGCCAAATAAATTTATTAATTTTTGAAAATTTGGCAATATCATTAAATTAGACATGTCTTGACATCCGTACGGTTGGATCGTCGGGAAATATATTTTAAAAAATAGAAACAATAATATGGGATAGAGCACTAGTTACGAGTACTAGACAATATGTAGTGTTCTACTAAGATCTCCAATCAAATTAATTTTTAATTTTTTAAAATTTGAGAATGTCACTAAATTATATATATCATGACATCCGTATGATTGGATCATCGATAAATAGTTTTTAAAAAATAGAAACAATAAATGGGACAAAATATCCTTATTTAACTTCGACAATTTCAAATAAATACTTCCATATGCTAGAAAAACTTGAAACTTGGAATGCATCATTTAAATAATATTTTATATTCATGATAAAATTTACAAAAGTTTTTGAGAATTTGTTCCGAAGTCAAATTTAGAGCCGAAAAACTCGTACGTTTAAAAATCAAATGGTTGACCAAATTTCTACGAAATTTGACCAGATTTTGAGAGAACAATTTTCTTAATATTTCCAAGTTCTAGTAAAAAATTCATAATTTTTAGATCATTTTTTATTTTTGAATATTTATTTTAATCTATTTTAAGAGTGGAAAATTAAAATTCTATTTGATGACACGTGTTAATATAGTGTTAGTTGACAGCATAGCACAAGGATTGTGCTTCTTCAATCAATTTATAGCCCTTGATTAAAACAAAAAAACACACATCCAATGGTCCTCATTAAACCCAAATAATACACACTAATACACAAACACAAACTCATCTCTCTTTACCAAAACATAAACACTCACTCATCTCTCTTTTCTCACGTTTCTCCTTCTCTCTCACTTCTCTTCCCTTTTGTTCTTCAACTTCAAGAAATAAACCCTCAATTACCAGTGTTATTATAGTCCAAATCAAGCAAATTGATACTCAAAATCATCCCCGTGGTTTCCTCTTTGAATCCATAACATCACATCTCCTTTTCTTACAATTTCGATTTGAAAGTAAATTTTGGAGTTTTCATTTGGCTCATAATTTCGTGTTTTTATTTTCGTAAAGCTGTAGATCGCTAAAGGATGGTACTATATGTGCATAGTTCTGATTTTTCTTGGAGATTTTGTTGTTCGTCGGATTTTGTTCGAAGTGACCGGATTTTTAGTTTTAAACGCTGGTTTCGAGTTTAGTAGTACGATTATATAAAACCATGCATGTAAGAATTTATATGTTTTAATTGAATTTTTCTGGCCAAAAAATTTGGTGACAGATTTTAATTTCTCATCGGAGAATTCTTTTTTATGGTCGTTTTTTGTTGTTGTACGAGTCGATGATGGTTGTTAATTGTGTTGATTGATAAGGGGTTAGAATTTGCAAGGTTTTTAGCTGTTCTGCTGTCGAAGTCGTCATGTAGTGGCAGGAAATTCGATGGACATTCAACCGGTGTTATTCAAGTTCTTGAGAGTGTGTGTAACCAATGTGTGTTTGATCTTCAAAAGCATAGAAACTATTTTGTGAATTGTTACTCATTTATTAGTTAAGCAAATCTAGCATGAAATAACGTGTAAAACACTGTAACAAACAAGAGAATGTTTTTGAGTTAAAAATGTAAAATAAAAATGAAAAATCATACTTCTAAAAAAAATTCATATTTCTAAAAAAAAATGAAAAATCATTTTAAAATTCGATTTTAATTATTTCATTAACTAATTAATTGATCGATTAATTAATTGATTAATTTGATAAAAATTTCGGTTAATTAAGCTTACGACAGAACTAGCGTTGCAAGTTACTTTACTATTTTATTTCAAATTGTGGGATCCCTTGCTAAAACTTACAACGAAAAATTGAATTTGTGATAGGTTGGGCCCCATTATATAAATTACGACGAAAAAGTCGTCGTAAGTTATCCAAATTACGACGGTTTTCTTTCGTAAGTTTAGTGGCCCCTTTTGCTTAACTTACAATGAAAAATGAATTTGCGACGAAAATTGTAACTTACGACGAAAAACAAATTTGTGACGAAAATTGTAATTTGTGACGGAAATCTGAACTTCCTACTCGAGCAAAAGTGACGGAACGATTCCGTCGTAATTGACCCCATTTACGACGGTTTCAGTTCAAAAAAACCGTCGTAAATAGCCATATTTCTTGTAGTGAAATAACCTCATCACAAGTAAATGTCTCTTTGCTAAGGCTCTGTACACGACAAACAGCAACCATTAACTTGGCCAAATCATCTACAACAGAAACGTTATCGCAATAACTAGAAATTTTCTGTGCAATCACTCCCAAAGCATTGTTCTTGATGATAACATGTACATATTCGGGGCGAGCATAAGCTAATCTTGTCAATGCAATTACAGCCTACACATTTTGATACTCCCTCCGTCTCTAAATATGTTTCCTGTTTTGACTGGACACGTTGCCAACGCACATTTTTAATCGTTAATATCTTCACTTTCATATTAATATTAAATATAAAAATTTCATTATATTAAAGTATTCATAAATACGAATTAATCCAAGATCACTCATGACTATATATTTGATCTTATAGATTATGCATAAATTAATAATTTGTCTATCCACAAGTCTCATAAAGAGTGGAAGTGCCTCGTCTTTCATTACACCGCTGCATTCATCACATCTTGCATACGAGACCGAAGCGGATGAAGTAGAGTTTCTAGAGAATTATGATGGAAATGAGGAAATGTGTATGTGTCCTGGGGGGTTGAGTATTTTGAGAGTAAAAAACAGGAGTGAGAGGTACTCCCTCCCAAATAGCTAGTGAGAGTTACTCCATCCCAAATCTTTTGTTATGTTTGATTTTTAATGATCAAATTGATCACTAATATAATATATATGAAAATTATGATAAAAGTTATATTATTATAAAGTACATTTAATCTATTTTAATATGTATTTTTTAAACTTTATAAATTATAAAAAATGATACGTAAATATTAATCAAAAATTTGATGAAAAAGACAACCACTTACCTTTCTTCTTTTTTCAGAAAAACAATTGGAGTACCAATACTATACTACTCCTATATATACTGTACTAGTACGTAGTACTCCCTCCGTCCCTTTTGATTCTTAACACTTTCTATTTTGGGATGTCCCAATAGATTGTTAACATTTCCTAAAATAGTAAGTTTTAACACTATTACACCTACTACTTCACTTATTTTAACAATACTTTACACTATTATATCCACTACTTAACTTATTTTAACTATAAAATCACTATTACACCCACTACTTCATTTATTTTAACAATATTACACCCACTATCTTGGTTTCCGTGCAAAAAGCAAACGTTAACATCCCATTGGGACAGAGGGAGTACTACTTTCTCTGGTTTCGAAAAGTGCATCTTGTTGGGGTTCAGGATTACTTATTTATAAAAAATATCACATTTTTTATTTTAAGTATATATTCCTGAATATTTATTAAATCGTTAATAAATTTAGATTTTTTTAAGAGAATTTACCAGAAATTTAACTATTTTAGTTTTTTTTTTTTGCAATTTGCAGTCAAATGTAACTTTTTTTTTACATCTTTTCTGAAAAATAAATGAAATTGTTTGTTGTCATATTTTATTTGTATCCAATTGCATTTACTTGTAAACTTGTATTTTTCAAAAAGAAAATGTATGTTTACAAATTTTTTTTTTTAAATAGTTTGTGCTTTCACAAAAAATTGTATTTTTAAAGAAACACTACAAGAAAACTCGGCTAAAATCGACTGCACAAATTCGACTGGTCTAAATTCGACCGGATCCAGTCGAATTTAGGGTCAATTCCAATAAATTATTGGTCAGACTTAAATTCGACTGCTTCCAGTCGATTTTAAGAGCAGTCGAATTTAAGTAGTCGAATTTAGATGTGCGGTCGAATTTAACCAGTCGAATTTATTTCCTGGCTAAATTCCCACCTGAGCTTATTTTAGTAAGTTTATAAACTCGACCGAAGGCAGTCGAATTTATAAAATCGACCGCAAGCAGTCAAATTTATAAATTCGACTGCTATTATAAATTCGACCGTCTTCTGTCAAATTTATAAATTTGACTGCAACCAGTCAAATTTATAAATTCGACCGGAAGCAGTCAAATTTATAAATTCGACTGCCTTTTATAAATTCGACCGACTTCAGTCAAATTTATAAATTTGACTGCAACCAGTCGAATTTAGTGCCAGGTCAGCAATCCGCGTGAAACTAAGTTTACGCGGAAAAATTCCCGCCTAACTTATTTTAAAATATTTAAAATTAAATTCGACCGAAAGCAGTCATATTTATAAATTCGACTGCAATCAGTCATTCTAATTAGAAAATTAAGTTCAAAATTTATTTAAAAAATTTAAAATTAATCCTTAAATTATAAAAAAATTACCACAATATCCTTATAAGATGAACTACTTATTTATCAAATGTAGAACTCACTGAAAAATAATTTTAGATGTATTTGTTTGATATTTATTATGAATTTAATTTTTCAAATGATATATATGGTCTCCGCTTTAGTGATCATGTGGAAATGTGGACTGGTAAGCCAGCAGATTACTCTTCTTTACATTCTTTTGGATGTCCAGCATATGTAATGTATAATTCCCAAGAAAGAACAAAATTGGATCCAAAATCCAGGAAGTGTTGAAGGAATAAAGGGGTATCGCCTATGGGATCCCACTACCCATAAGCTCATTATCAGCAGGGATGTGATTTTTGTAGAAAATCAATTACAACTTAAAGAAGAAAATGATAGCACGACAAAGAAAAGTTCAGAGACTACAACTGTACACGTGGAAAATAATATAGAAGAAGCATCAAATTCTTCTGAATCAGAATCAGAGCACGAGACAAACGAACCAGTCGAGTCTGAGGAAGTTCGCCGGTCTACTCGTGGAAGAAGGCCACCAGCTTGGCACTCAGAGTATGTTACAGAGAGTAATATTGCATACTGTCTTTTAACTGAGGACGGAGAACCTTCAAATATTCATGAAGCTTCTAACAGCCCAGATGCATCCATGTGGAAGACAACAATGCAAGAAGAAATCGAAGTTCTACACAAGAACAAGACTTGGGAGCTCATACCATTACCACCTGGAAGAAAAACCATTGGTAATAAATGGTTCTACAAGATCAAGCGGGATAGCAATGATCAAGTAGAACGGTATCGTGCAAGATTGGTTGTAAAAGGATATGCTCAGAAAGAAGGCATTGATTTTAATGAGATATTTTCTCCGGTAGTACGACTTACAACAATTAGAATAGTCCTGGCTATGTGTGCTACATCGGATTTACATTTGGAGCAATTGCATGTAAAAACTGCATTTCTTCATGGTGATCTCGAAGAGGAAATTTATATGCTCCAACCAGAAGGTTTTGCTAAAAAAGGCAAAGAGAACTTGGTTTGCAGATTGATCAAATCTCTATACGGTCTCAAACAGGCGCCGAGGTGTTGGTACAAGAGATTTGATTCCTTCATCATGAGCCTTGAATACAACAGACTTAGTGCAGACCATTGTACGTACTACAAAAGGTTTGAAAAGGATAATGACTTTATCATTCTATTATTGTATGTGGATGACATGTTGATAGCAGGCCCCAACAAAGATCGAATCCAAGAATTAAAGGCACAGTTGGCTAGGGAGTTTGAAATGAAGGACCTTGGACCAGCAAACAAGATTCTAGGGATGCAAATTCACCGAGACAGAAATAATAGGAAGATTTGGCTATCTCAGGAAAATTACTTAAACAAGATCTTGCATCGCTTCAACATGCAAGATTGTAAGCCAATTTCTACCCCACTTCATGTTAATTTCAAGTTATCCTCAAGTATGTCACCTAGCAATGAAGCAGAGAGGAGGGAGATGTTTCGAGCACCGTATGCATCAGTAGTGGGAAGTTTGATGTTCGCCATGATATGTACAAGACCAGATATTGCAAAAGCAGTGAGAGCGGTTAGTCGGTATATGGCGAATCCTGGTAGAGAGCATTGGAATATAGTAAAGAGGATTCTGAGATACATCAAAGGAACCTCAAATGTTGCATTATGTTATGGAGGATCAAAATTGACCGTCAGAGGTTATGTGGATTTAGATTTTGCAGGAGATCTCGACAAAAGTAAATCCACTACAGGTTATGTGTATACACTT
This sequence comes from Kitagawia praeruptora, assembly GCA_037693485.1. Taxonomy (NCBI): domain Eukaryota; kingdom Viridiplantae; phylum Streptophyta; class Magnoliopsida; order Apiales; family Apiaceae; genus Kitagawia; species Kitagawia praeruptora. The sequence continues at coordinate 147,412,306 of CM075353.1, forward strand.
GCAAGAGGAGCTGTAAGCTGGATGTCTAAACTGCAGATGGTTGTGGCTTTATCTACAACAGAAGCAGAATACATGGCAGCTACACAAGATTGCAAGGAATCAATCTGGATACAAAGGTTATTGGAGGAACTTGGGCACAAACAAGAAAAGATCGTTCTGTTTTGTGTCAGTCAAAGTGCTTTGTACATTGCAAAGAATCCAGCCTTTCATTCACGGACGAAGCACATAAGGGTACAATACCATTTTGTACGAGATGTAGTGGAAGAAGGAACTGTGGATATGCAAAAGATTCACACTAATGAGAACCTAGCAGATGTTATAACCAAGCTAGTCAATACAGACAAATTCATATAGTGCCGATCCTCCATCGGCCTGACAAAAACATAAGCAGCATGATATTGGCAAGAGAGGAAGGGTTAAAGATTGACCACAAAGTGGTTTTAAGTGGGAGAATGTGAATTAGTAAAACCCACCTTTGTGGACTTTCTCAACCAACCAAATCTCCACCGACCAACAAGAATTCTAGATGGGCGGCACCAATTTCGGCCACCGACCGTTGAATTCCGGTCAACCAATCTTGAAGCTTCCGACAGACTTTGTTGAATTAAGAGGGGTGGTAGGTGAGGTTAAGGGCTATAAATAGAAGCTCCTTCAACCCATTTTATGATCAAGTGAAGCAGGAAGAAAAAGAGAGAGAGAGACAGTAGAGAGCGGAAGGAGGAGAAGAGTGAATAGTGAGAATACATATATATAAATATCTCCTAAATATTAGGGTCTCTACTTTGTAATATAAAGAGTGTTTTCTCCTACTATAAGAGAGAGTTTTATCAATTGTACTCTCCTTATTTTAGAGAGAAGGTGGTGTAATTCTTTCTCTTAGTGAAACCCTCCTACTTTTGTCTGTGGTTTTTTCACCTTAATTTATTTAAGGGTTTTCCACGTAGTCCAGTTATTTCCAATTTTTCTCAATTTTACTTTGGTTGCGAGCCAGCTGCGCCTGATAAATTCCTAACACATCTGCAGCTGTAGCAGTCAATAACACACCTTGATATCTTGAATTCAGAGGAGTGCTATCCAAAAATCATAGGCCGGCACCCTCGTTCAAAACCAGATATTGAAGCAAAAAAGAGACAGATAGGCGATGGAAGCTTGAGTCCTCCTTTGTAGTGAACAAAGGAACACTGCCTGGATTTGTTACGTCTTTATTATTACAGAAGAAAGGTAATTAATTGACTGTATGCCTCTTTATGAGAGCCATGAAGTGCACCCTACAAAGTCCTTTTTCACACCATGCCTGGGAATAGTTTAACTAAATACCATATTCTCGTTCAATATCTGCAACAATATCCCGGGGCTTGTAGGAATGAGCCCGTTTCAACTTTTCGTCTATGATACTACTGACCCAGCCCCTTTCAGCACGATAATGTGTGGTCGTTCACATGTATGGATTCCAATCATTTTCTTGATACAGCTCACATGTATGGATGCCAATAATTTTCTTGATACAGATTAACTGAGTGCTGGCAACCTTGGATTCCCAGATACGCCACTGACTATCATATAAACAAGAAAAAAGAGCTCTAGTGCACAGGTAAATTTTCTCGTCTAGGTCAATAATCATCATAAATTGTTATACTATGCAACTGCAGTAAGCTCTGGATATGTTGCAGAAGATGGTACTTATTCAGTTGCACTAAGATGAACAGCCATTTCGAGACCAGGTGCTTCCTTTTCCTCTGTTCCAGGTCTTGATTTACCATGCTGCGTGCCGTGTTACATATGGATTAGCTAGTGATGTATATGGTGGAAACAAGTGCAACCGTTTTACTCAGAATTAAATACATATAAACTACCGAATTAATAACATATATAAAAATTCTTTCAAGAGCATGTACAATTCATTCATATTTATGTGAAGAGACAATTAAAGTTCACACTGACTTTGTTCTTTAAGGGATTTCATAGTTAATTCTATGAATGAATGCTTCTGTACGTGTTCGGTCCACTGGAGTGTTACAAACGACATTATAGAAGTTAGAGGGAAAACAAGCCCTGCTGTCAATACCACTTTGCCTCACAAAAGTTTTAATAATATGTTCAGATTTATTCAAGTGATTTCAAAACACACAATATATACAACAGAAACAATGCATATTTACTACTCTATGTCTCAGCAATATACACTCTAGCTATAATAAATTTGTACAAATATAACAGACGTGAACAATTTAGACAACCCCGAAATAATGATGCTAAGCACACACTACAAGGGGAAGGGGCAATTGTGACAGAATTTTAGTAACTTTCTGTCGCAAGTTTAACTTATGACGGAAAATATCGTTTCTGTCGCAAGGTACAATGTGACGGACAAATTCTGTCGCAATATCAATATTTTATTAATATATTTACCGCCCAAGTACTAATTTAACAATTTAATTTCCCGCTATTATTTTTTGCGCTATTTTAGTTTCCCGCTAAGACACCTAGCGACAGAAAGACTAAGCAATCTGTCACAAAAATAGAACTTGCGACGGAAACAATGGTACCGTCATAAAGTATGTTGCGACGTACTTTCTGTCATAAATTACTTTGTGACGGATTGTCATAGAATCCGTCGTAAGTTCTATTTTGCGACAGATTTCGCCGCATACTTACCTGAACTTATTAAATACCCAACGGCCAAAAATTAATAATATGGCCTGAATAATATTATTTTAATATAACTTGCGACAGAATTGAAGTTTTTGTCGCAAGTTAAGTCAGTTTATTCTAAAAAGAGGCAGTGACTTTCATTTACATACAACTTCACTCTCACATTCTTTCCTTCATTCTCTCCTCCGTTTATACTGGTTTGAGTGATGTGTAAAAAATATTAAGAAAAAAGAAATCATTCTTGAACGTGTTTATAATATAAATCCGCCAAAAACACTACTCCCTCTAACTAGTGTCGTACCGATTGAACATGATCTATTTTTTTTAATTTTTTTTCGACGATCCAACCGTACAGATGATGTTATGTGCTGATTTTAGTGATGTGTACTAAAAATTAGAAAAAAACAGATCATTCTTGTATGATATTTTAATGGTCAACTGTCAAAGTACTACTTGGTCAAACTAGTATAATTTTGGAATAATATTTTTTTTTAATTTTTTTTGACGATCCAACGGTACGGATGTTAATATCTAATGATTTGAGTGATGTGTACAAAAAATTAGAAAAAAGAAATCATTCTTGTACGTGTTTATAATATAAATTCGTCAAAAGTACTACTCGCTCTAACTAGTGTCGTACCGATTGAACATGATCTATTTTTAAAAAAATATTTTTCGATGATCCAACCATACAGATGATGTTATATACTGATTTGAGTGATGTGTACAAAAAAATAGGAGAAAAGAAATCATTCTTGTACGTGTTTATATTAAAAATCCGCCAAAAGCACTACTCCCTCTAACTAGTGTCGTACCGATTGAACATGATCTATTTTTTTTAATTTTTTTCAAAGATCCAACCGTACAGATGATGTTATGTGCTGATTTTAGTGATGTGTACCAAAAATTAAAAAAAAAAACAGATCATTCTTGTATGATATTTTAATGGTCAACTGTTAAAGTACTACTTGGTCAAACTAGTATAATTTTGGAATAATTTTTTTTTTTAAAAAAAAAATTCACCGATCCAACGGTACGGATGTTAATATCTAATGATTTGAGTGATGTGTACAAAAAATTAGAAAAAAAGAAATCATTCTTTTACGTGTTTATAATATAAATCCATCAAAAGTACTACTCGCTCTAACTAGTGTCGTACCGATTGAACATGATCTATTTTTAAAAAATATTTTTCGACGATCCAACCATACAGATGATGTTATATACTGATTTGAGTGATGTGTACAAAAAAATAGGAGAAAAGAAATCATTCTTGTACGTGTTTATATTAGAAATCCGCCAAAAGCACTACTCCCTCTAACTAGTGTCGTACAGATTGAACATGATCTATTTTTTTTTAATTTTTTTCGAAGATCCAACCGTACAGATGATGTTATGTGCTGATTTTAGTGATGTCTACCAAAAATTAGAAAAAAACAGTTTATTCTTGTATGATATTTTAATGGTCAACTGTCAACGTACTACTTGGTCAAACTAGTATAATTTTGGAAGAATATTTTTTTTAAATTATTTTTTCGACGATACAATCGTACGGATGTTAATATCTAATGATTTGAGTGATGTGTACAAAAAATTAGAAAAAAAAATCATTCTTGTACGTGTTTATAATATAAATCCGTCAAAAGTACTACTCGCTCTAACTAGTGTCGTACCGATTGAACATGATCTATTTTTAAAAAAATATTTTTCGACGATCCAACCATACGGATGATGTTATATACTGATTTGAGTGATGTGTACAAAAAATTAGGAGAAAAGAAATCATTCTTGTACGTGTTTATATTAGAAATCCGCCAAAAGCAGTACTCCCTCTAACTAGTGTCGTACCGATTGAACATGATCAATTTTTTTTAATTTTTTTCGAAGATCCAACCGTACAGATGATGTTATGTGCTGATTTTCGTGATGTGTACCAAAAATTAGAAAAAAATAGTTCATTCTTGTATGATATTTTAATGGTCAACTGTCAACGTACTACTTGGTCAAACTGGTATAATTTTGGAAGAATATTTTTTTTTAATTATTTTTTCGACGATACAACCGTACGGATGTTAATATCTAATGATTTGAGTGATGTGTACAAAAAATTAGAAAAAAAGAAATCATTCTTGTACGCGTTTATAATATAAATCCACCAAAAGTACTACTCTCTCTAACTAGTGTCGTACCGATTGAACATGAACGATTTTTTTTAAAATTATTTTTCAACGATCCAACCGTACGGATAATGTTATATAATGATTTGAGTGATGTGTAAAAAAATTAGGAAAAAAGAAATCATTCTTGTACGTGTTTATAATAGAAATCCGCCAAAAGCACTACTCTCTCTAACTAGTGGCGTACCGATTGAACATGATCTATTTTTTTAATTTTTTTTTGATGATCCAACCGTACAGATGATGTTATGTGCTGATTTTAGTGATATGTACTAAAAATTAGAAAAAAACATATCATTCTTGTATGATATTTTAATAGTCAACTATCAAAGTACTACTTGGTCAAACTAGTATAATTTTGGAATAATATTTTTTTAATTTTTTTAATAATTTTAAAATTTTTTAAACAAACAAATAAAAAATATACAATTTTTAAACATCGAAGTTTACCAAAAACTTAAAAATACTAAATTTTTGAATATTTTTATAACTCATGCAAATAAAAATTTTGTGCACGGGTAGAATATTGAATAAATTAATTAAAATTTCCTAGAAAATAATTTTATCACTTCTAACATTTTTAGAATTATTTTCTCGTAATATAATTGTTTTAAATAATTTATTTGATATTTTATCATTTGAAAGAAATACGTAAAATAAATTTAGAAAATAAATATTTATATAAAAAGTGGGATATGTATAATTCGAATTATACATACAATTTACATCAGCTTTGTGAGTTAGTGGGCACATGGAAGGAGCCGATTGGCTCATTTTAAGTCACCTGGATTGCTGAGTAATATCAGGGATTTAATCTCGATCGTTGGCTAGTTATTGGAGTAATCTTACCGGTCCATACTAGTAAATATATAAATTTTTTTATCTAACAGATATTCAACATACACACACTCGTACAACAACTCTCTCTCTCCCCTCTATCGTTCTCGACTAAACCCTAATCGTCATATCTTCAATTCCGCCCAAATTATGAAGCTGGAATTAATTTTGACCTCAGATTCTTGTTCTCCTGACTCGAATATACATGTTTAAATTCTTATTTCATCTGTTCTAATACTAAATCTCTAGCTTTCATAAACCCAAATCTTTAGTTTAGTGTTTTAGTAATGGAATTGGCTAATCCCAGCTGACTTTCCTTGGCTCATCATTCTTTCAAGCATCACAATACGAGTTGGGTTTTGTTCTCTCAATGCGAATTGTGGCGTCGCAATATGGTATGGTTACATTTTTTTTTCATTTGGATAAGGCTAATTTGGAGTATTTATATATGTGGATTTATACTTTTTTTTTGTTATAGGTACAAACCTGATGTGATAAAAGGAGACATGGATTCGATATGTACGGAAGTACTAGCATTTTACAAAAATATGGTATGGCCATTTTTTTCATTTGGATAAGGCTAATTTTCCTTAAAATCTTCACATTGCACACAATGACAGCGATGGCTCTCAACGATGACCTACAGCATCTAACCAAGTAATACTAAAAACTGATGTGGGAGAAAAGACTTAGACTGGGTTGGGAGATCAATTGACAGGAAAAAAGAAAAAGGTACCTGCGCGATTTCTTTAAGATGCGGGGTTGATTCTAGTTTTCTACCTATCATTTCCTTAACACATGATAAGGAAACCAGAAGCAGTTCATTCTTGATAAAAGTCTTTTAATAGAAATATCAGTTATCTTGTCGTCAATTGGGAACTCTATTTTAAAAGTCTCGTAAATTTTATAACAATGTATTAAAAGCTTTTAATTATGTCACAAATTGTAGCCAGCAATGTGTCTATATATCTTAGAATATCTACAATCTGTTGTGCAGGGGACCAAGATTGTAGATGAATATCAGGACCAGGACACCACCGATTTGCATAAATGTGTTGCCTTTATTCGTGATTTCCATGCAGATACGGAAGATACTGTGAGCTACGTTTAATATATATGGAAAATCTAGACATCCAATTTATTGTCATGTTTTGTATGCTAGAACTTAAATTCTACAAATGCTTGTACTTGTTAAGCTCTTAAGTATGCATATGGGGTTTAATGTAGTGGTTGTCATGCTCTTTTCTGACCAAACATTATAATCATCTAATATAATTATTTTTTGTCCAAATCATTTCCCGTATACCAACTGAAAGGATAGATTCCACTTTCCAGCTTCTCCTTGCTTATTGAGAATTACAGCTATTTCCCAGTAGTTCTATTATAAGTCTATCAGTCTACCACTCATTGCTCCTTCACTATCATTAGCCTTTTGCTGATCTTTGTTTTGTTTTATTACAGATATTCCAGAAAGCTATTTCAACTTCAAATGCTTACATTGAACAATTCAGGTACTCTAAATCGTTTTGCTTTTTGATGTCAATTGATGATGTATAGTATATTTTTTTTGTTTGTTTGGATGCTTGGGTGACTTTTGCAAGCATGCTTTAGAGGTTTTAGCCTTCTTCTTACCTAAGCCGTTCATGTCGCTCATGCTCCTTTCCCTGGTTTATGTCTGCTTCAAGTGTTAGTACACTTCATTTTCAGTATAACAGTGCACTACTTCCTATCTAAATACATAATACAAACCTGTCATATTAGTTAGAATGCCTCCCATTTTTTCCTGTAAGATTTTATTAGTGATAATGTGGTTAGCTTTTTGTTTATTATGATGGCTTTTGTTCCCTGGAGATGGTGTGCTGCTTTTGTTAATTTTGCAAGTCAAAACTTAGTGGTCCAAATCCTTCATAGCTTATGTTTTCTATCGTTGGTCTCAATTACATTTACTTTGACTGTTGTCATCTTATAGGGAACTTGTACAAGTAGGAAAAGATACTGAAAGTGCATACTGGGAACTTGTTGTGAAGGACATTCAGGATGCTTGCAAACTTTTTGAGTCAATTTGTGATTAGACAGATGGTGGTGATGGTTATGTTTCTGTTAAAGTTTCCCCTGATGATACTGAAGGGACTGTGGAAGCTGCCAAATGGCTTCATAAAGTTGTGGATCGTTCCAATGTCTATATAAAAATCCCAGCCACAGCAGAGTGTGCCTTCAATTGAGAAAGTGATTTCACTCTGTAATCTGTATTAGTGTCAATGTTACTGTAAGTCATTATCATCACTTCAGTAGTTAGCCCATATCATATAGACATAACTATATGTACAATTGATTGAATTAGACAAAGTGAAAAGTGGCTTTGAATTTGTCTGAGTAACACTATACCCTTATGTTTAGTATCAAAAGTTTGTGGATTCATGTTTGTTTTTTGCCAAGTCCTCATATTACTTTCATTTACTACTTTGCCCACCTATTCTAATTGTCAATTTATTTCGGGGCTAGATGACTTGTCTAGAGTTACAAGTGTTGCTTCCATCATTGTTAGTCGCGTAGATTGCATATTGTGGTTGATTGCATATAAAAAATAGAGTGCTAGATTGCGCTACACATGATTGGGCAGGTCTATGATTTATTTGTGGAAGCTGAAAAAGGCTAGAAATTAAAAAAAAATTTGGAATAACCAACTTACGACGGACTTTTCCGTCGTAAGTTACTTTAATATTTATTCTGGGAATATTTACGACGAATTCTGTCGCAATTCTGGGTATATTTATGACGGATTTTGTCGCAAATCTGAGTATGATTACGACGGATTTTGTCGCAAATCTGGGTATAATTACAACGGATTCTGTCGTATTTTGATATTTTTCTTTTATTTTCTGAATTGTTTTTGTTTATGATGGGCCCACTATTAACTTGCGACAGATTAAGAAATTGCGACGGAATAATGTCGCAATAAGAACTTACGACTCCGGCATTTGTGACAGATTTTTTCCGTCGCAAAGTGGGGCAATTGCGACAGATTCTTTGTATTTATTCTGTCGCAATTACCCTATCCCCTTGTAGTGACATTTGGCAACCATAAAAAAACATACAAGACATGCACCGAAATCACATTATTTAACAATAAATACTAGCATGAATATGAAAAAATATAGTAAAGTTTACGTTCATGAAAAATATAAAATAAAGATGTTGTCTAGCTAGTTAATTATAAGTTTTAAAATTAATGAATTACAAAGGCTTGGTGACATTGTAGAGATCAACAATAGACCTAAACTTTTTATTTTTCCTCACAGAGGCAAATGCTTTAGCACCATCTTCATCATCATTGTCAACGAGATCAGATGCATGAGTAGGAGCTGAGCATGATATACTTACGTCATTCTTCAGAGAATAACGGAGCTGAATCAACTGCAAAGCTGCTAAAATTTCTTCATTGGTGTATAAGTTAGTTCTATTTTTCATCGTCGTCTTCTTCTTCATCGTGTCTGTGTGAATCACATATGAACACGATTTCTTCATTTTCTGACGAAGCATCCCGTTTACTAGACAAAAGGAGAACAATTAGCATCCTGGTTAAGAAAATCTATTGCAAATAATAAAAGCCTACCATTGCACTCAACAAGTACCCTAGTGACAGTGAGTTTTTCGATTAAAAGACGTTAAGTAACAAACTCATCTAAAATTTTTAATTTTAAGATGCTGAAGAGAAACTTTAAAAAAATTATTATATGTTATTCAACAATTACTTTATAAGTCGTACAATTTATGCCTCCCCACACAATAATAGACGCATCATATTGACTGAACTCGCACACAGCAATAAAACCCGTAACTTCAAATTTGTGCAGCACCCTTATATTTTCATGAAAGTTCCAGCAAGACAAGAATATTAAGGGACACCTGCTGTCCCTAATACTTATATATTCATATGCATATATTTATGTATTACTCTTACGTACGTATTAAGAATGATTGTCATGAAAAATAAAAGAGGAAACGTAGAAAGTGAGTACACCATTTACTTACCTGAAAATGTTGACCGGCAAATCTGACCGTATGTCTGTAGATGAAACAATTGCTCACATGTAGAGAGGAGATAGCTATAGGGAGATATGAAACAAGCAATTTCAAGAATATGAGTTAAAGCAACAGTTTTGCTATTTATATAGGGGAGAAGCCCATGGGCCGATAAGGGAATTTGAGGATAAGGCCCTGTTTGGTCTATTATTATAAGTTGAAAAAGTGTCATATTAGTTTCTAATATTCTTTTTTTTTTAAGGTAGTTTCTAATATTCTTATAACTATTTAAAAATGTAAACTTAAATATAGAATGTCATATTTATTTATTTTTTGAATGACAGTTTCAGTAGGAAGTCTCCAACCTTATGCAACAACTTTTGGGCAGGAAGGGAGCTAGAAATTCGAGTTTGCGGGGTGAATTTTTTTTTTTCCATCCTAATAACTAATATATTAAAATAATTTGTTATTAAATAAAATAAAAAATTATCATTAATATTTTTTAATTTAAAAATATATTTAAATTCAAGTATTAAAATTCAAAATTATGATAAATATCGAAATTTTATCACTATATTCATAAATTTTATATAAATTTGAGGGGGCGAAATCAAAATATTATAATATTATTATTGAAAACATGAATTTTAATTTTTTTTATAAATTTTAATACTAATTTAATGATTATACGAGGTTTTGGGATGACGACGACCCCAGCGTGCCACCCCTTCCCTCCGTCCCTGGGTGCAGTCAGTACATGCATTGCTACAACTATTTTTGAATCCCTTTCATAGTGTGCCCAATATATATCTTTAACCACCCTACATTTCGATCCTTCTTTACGGGATGTCGAGAGTTCAAATCTTATCAAAGACAATATGTATATGTGATTATTGTAGTTTTCCCAAAAAAATGACAAATACGAAGATTGCATTGAAGTTGAAGCTACAATTGATCATGAATTATGTAGATAAGAATTCATTTTGCAAAGAGCTACATATAGAATTGGTCACTACAGGAATGAAACAAATATAAAAAAAAATATAAATGAGACAATGATACCCCTAATTATACATTCTTGAGCTACATAGAGAGCTAATCTTCATTTTGCGAAACTCCACTGTCGAACATATGCATGGACACCAGAATAGTTATTTTGAGCTAAGAACATGTAAATTTTCAAGTACGGCATTTGACACGTATCTATGTTGTACACTCAGTCCGCCTATCACAGGTAGCTGTTTGAGTCTGTTGACTCCACTATGATCACACTCTCTGTCCATGACACAGCGGTTCAGATTTACAGCATGCATAGTGTCTCTTTCTCAATATGAGAGACAATAGGCCAATAGCTTCTATATTTGTCCTTAGAATTGGTTTATTTCAAAAAAGGTGGCTCAAAGATACTACGTACTAAATAGCCAGTTTCAGTAACAACAAGCCAGTTTCACAAACAGCATGCTGATTTCAGTCTAGGCAGGTTTACCGAATATAAAGGAATCAAGGAACATCAAGTGGGAACATTATTTATTAATTATCCTAACCCACCAGATCATAATTCAACTCATGGGGAACAATATATTCTCTACTTTGATTATAAGAAAAGAAGCATGACACTTTTGACTTTTATATTCCAATCACATGCTCTTGTCTCTCTTGATATCAAATATTCTTTCTCCTTGCACGCTCAACATCTCTTCTTCTTCATCAGTTGAATTTCCAGCCCCTCCCACGTTCTTGAGAATCAAAGCAAATCTAATCTCATATTCAACCTTTTGATTTTCCTCCCGTTGGAGCCATTTCAAGCCTTCATTCAAATACTCTTGTTTACCTATAAAAGAGATGTTAATGTTCAGTTCTTAACATCAATACACGAGCAGAAAACAAGAAGATATATTCAAACACAAAGCCTTCATTGCAAAATCTTACAAACCTCTCAAACCCTACATATACGCATATATATTTTCAGAGGGTTCATAGGTTAAATTGTATTATTCAAATCTGTATTGTTCAAAGTTGTAATTGTTTTGTTGCTGTACAAGATTGGCTTCAGGTTTTAGGGTGAGTTGAGCTAGACTAGAGAAGTATACTTGGGAAGTAGTACTTAGAGGGTTAGTTCTGCACAGGTAAACAGCAAGCCATTTGTAAGCAGCAAGGGTTAAGGGAGATATATTGCTGTATCTTGTAATTGGATTATAGTTGATCAATAATATATTCTCTTACCAAGTTTGGTAAGGGACCAGGACGTAGACCATAGGGGATTAGGGGTCGAACCTGGCTAAAAGATTGTGTGTCTCTTGTACTTACTGTTTATATTCTTTCTGCATTGCATTTTAGATACAAACAGTGTGCTGTTTGTGAACTGTGTTATTACAAACAGCAAGCTGTTTTCAGTTATTTTCAAAACAGGTCATAAATAAACATTGTTAGCCATAAACACCTATTCACCCCCTCTAGGTGTTGTTTTCAATGATACCCCTAATTATACATTCTTGAGCTACATAGAGAGCTACTCTTCATTTTGCGAAACTCCACTGTCGAACATATGCATGGACACCAAAATAGTTATTTTGAGCTAAGAACATGTAAATTTTCAATATATTTTCAAGTACGGCATTTGACACGTATCTATGTTGTACACTCAGTCCGCCTAGCACATGCAGCTGTTTGAGTGTTGAATCCAGTATGATCACACCCTCCGTCCATGACACAGCGGTTCAGATTTACAGCATGCATAGTGTCTCTTTCTCAATATGAGAGACAATAGGCCAATAGCTTCTATATTTGTCCTTAGAATTGGTTTATTTCAAAAAGGTGGCTCAAAGATACTACGTACTAAATATCCTATTGGTTAAGTAATTTCTCGGATTTGGGTACGATCTTCATGGACGGTTCACGGTGACTATTATTGAGGTGAATCAACTGTAAAGCATATTTTATTCTTTTTTTTTTTTTTTTTTTTGCTAAGGTTTTTTATTCTTCTTTTTGCACATCTCCGTTTTGCTGATTCTCCTAATTCCTGATGATAAATCCGGTTTCTTCATGTACGGGACGAATTGAGGAGTGCAAAGTGTTATATATAAAAATTTTAATCTTAACCCGGTGGTGTATATCGTAGAGAATATATATTAAGCACACAAGTTATTGAAGTACTAGTCCATTTTATTTAGGGGAATTTTTGACTTCTTAAACATGTGGGTCCCAATTAGTTATTGCCTTTCCGAATTGAACGGATTTGAATTCCTAGCGAAGTACATTAAAATTAGTAACAAATTTCGAAATTTCTTTTTTTTCTAAAAAAATTACAAATCATCCATATCTATATTGAAATATTAGAAAAATACTTGTGTAGGAGACACGAATATTTTACAAAATATTTCATGCATTCCAGGACATTAAGTATAGTCATTTTTTTTTGACAAAAAAAAAAAGGAATAATGCTAGGGACACCAAAATTGGTTCCCAAAATTTTCCCCAAATACATATGGCAGATTCTGATTTGCTATAATAATAAATGGGCTCCCTGTATTCACACCAACAAAACCAATCAAAATAACTCATACTGCCACATCAGCATGCCATGTCATTTGGTGACAATTTTTTGTACCTTATTTTGGGGTCTCTAACACTACTCAAAAAAAAGTACAATCATTTCAAACTCAAAAATCTCAAATACGGAAATGAGACTATTTGCTCAATAAATTTACAATATTAACAACTTTCAAGAAAAGTATCTAATTCCAAATTTGTCAACCATAAATAAATATGTAGTACCGTTTTCTAAAAGGAAAATGCTAAAGACCCCAAATTAGATCCCAAAAAAATCCCCAAATTCCATTTGTCATCTTTTAATTGGTAATATCATAATGGACCCCCTGGATTCACATCAATCTCCCCAATTAAAATTGCCCAATTTGCCAAGTCACCCATGCCATGTCATTTGGGGACTTTTTTGGGGACTCAATTTGGGATCCCTAGCACTACTCATTCTAAAAAGAGTAAATTACATTTTGGTGACTTGTACTTTAATTTTTTTGCATTTAGATGACCAACTTTTAAAAGTGAACACTTTGATGGCTGTAGTTTAATTTTTTTGCACTTAGATGACCAACTTTTCAAAGTGAACACTTTGATGACTTTACTTTTTTCATTTAGCACTTTGGTGACCAAAATAGCGTCAAAATAAAAAAACTTGGCCACCAAAGTGCTAAACAAAAAAAAGGTAAGTCATCAAAATGTTTACTTTTAAAAGTTGGTCATTTAAGTGCAAAAAAATTAAACTACAGTCATCAAAGTGTTCATTTTTAAAATTTGGCCATCTAAGTGCAAAAAAATTAAAGTACAAGCCATTAAAGTGCAATTTACTCTTCTAAAAATGTCATGTCATGGCTTAGCTGTGTGGTAGTTCCTTATTTTGTGTTTCACAAGTTCAGGAGTCAGTCTGGCGATCTGATAAAAATTTGTGTTGAGTGGCTGCAATTGTTCTGAATTGAGTTGTGTTATTCGCAATCTTGCGAGGTTATGCGAAGATCAGGGTCTACTTAATGGAAGAAGTTTGGATGGAGTATGCTTGGTGTGGCATATTAACCCAGTCAGTGGCGGACGCAGATTTTTTTTTAAGGGGGGCGGTTTTACATTTTAATTTTAATGGATAATTGAAGATCTGTAATGGAAAGCTAATACATGTGAAACTTTTTGGTAAGAGTAATGCTACAGCCACCAAATTGGGTACCAAATTTTGACACCAAATGATGTGGCACTAATTAGTTGGCATTTTGTGATATTTTAATTGGATGGCCCTGGCGGGCCCATTATTATTATAACCAATCAAATTAATGCCATGTCATTTGGTGTCAAAATTTGGGAACTAATTTGGTGGCTGTTGTGCCCAAAATCTCCATGGGCTAGATTTAGGCCCATTAAGCTATAGGGTTTGATCCATACGAGCCAGAAGATTGATCCAGTATGAGTTATGAAGATCAGATAGAAGAAATGACTAACGAAGTATGAGTATCAGAAGGTTCCCAATGGTCAGGAAGCTGAGCTGAGCATTAGAAGACCAGGTTCCTCCCAGCAGAAGAGTTCGAGTTAGCATAGCAACAGCCATAGAGGTGATAAAAGCATGCGAAGAGTTATCCAGTCTAACCAGTTTGTTATTTGTGCAGGTACTGACACCTAAAGGGAGGTCCCTAAGCGATATGTCCCGAAATAAGGAGGTTCCTGAGAAACAGGCTCCTGAGATATAGGTTCCTGAGTACTAGGTTCCTACGAGTTGCCAACAGAAAGTTCTAGAAGTCATCTAGAACAGATAAACGAATTGGTATCTGAGTATAATTCTAGGGCACAGATGATCCTAGAATAACTCTAACCAATGAGAGAATCATAAGTGGGGTACGAACTCGAGTTCTACTCCACTTAGCCAAACTAGTTCGTGAAAGGCTCTAAAGGAACCTGAGTCCAACACGAATTAGATGACCGAATGCAGCTATTCCAGTAAGAGACAGAATCATATTAGAACTACGTGAGCTTGATCCCTATAAATACAAGGGTACGTAGGCACCTCAGGGTACGACGCATTAAGTTCTCTAATTTTCTCTAAAGGCACCTGAGATTATTGGAGATACCCTCGAGCTCAGCTCAACCCCCACAAACACAACCCAAACCTTTTCATAGAACAGTTGATCGCTAGCCTAAACAACTACCTATAAACCTCACATAAGTTGATTACGAAATCCACTCATCAACATTGGCGCTAGAAGGAGGGGATAGTTAATATCTTAAGAGTGGAAAAGATGTCAGGCAACTCGGATAGCGAAGCAACCCGTTCTGAACGACAGATTCATGAGGGGAACACATCTCCTCCCAGAGCACCGAAGGTTACTAAAGCAGCCATGATGGAAATCTTAAAGACTGTGGGAGAACGTTTGTCGACTTTGGAGCAGGCTTCAAGCAAAAAGAAGAAAAAGAAGGCAAAGAAAGGCAAGAAGTCGAAGGTTACTCCGAAACAGTTGAATTTTGAAGAATCTGGGAATGGAGAGGAGGTTCCAGACGATGGTGGAGAACCGAAGTAAGATAATGGTGATGAAGATATGGAGAATCCTGAGAAGAGTAAAACTGGTAGCAAGGGCCGTACAGGGTCCAAGGGAAAGAAGAAAACCAAGACTGGAGGTTCCTCAAAGAAAAAGAAGAAAGATAAAGACCCATCTGTCGAGATAATTGAAGAAGAAAGCACGGATTCAGATGAGGATACTGAAGAATCAAGCACATCAGAGTCGCAAGAGGAAGAAGGAACGAGTAAGAAGACAAAGGCGGAAGCTACTGGGGAGGTGACAGCAGAAGATGTCAAGAAAATTTTGGCTCAACTCAAGGACGAAAAGAATCTTGCTGTGAACCCTATAACAGCTTCTCCTTTCACCAAGAAGGTTCGAAAGTCGGCTCTGCCTAGGTCTTATAGGCCTTCGAATGAATTGAAATTCGATGGGACTACTGATCCCATTGAATACCTTAGTCGTTTTGACACAGAGATGGATGTTTATCAAGTGAAGGAAGCCACCAGGTGCAGGTTACTGGCTGCAACTCTACAGGGCGGAGCCCATCAATGGTTCAAAAGGTTACCTGCAGATTCGATTGGTTCTTGGGCAAGTATGGGGAAGCTCTTTGTCACTCAATTTAGAGCATCTGTTGCATTCGCACCACCAACCAATACCTTAGCCAATATCAAACAAAGACCTAGTGAAACGTTGACAGAATATTTCAAGAGGTTTAATGCGGAGGTTCCTAAAGTTAGGAAAGCATCTGAGGAAACAATAAAGAACTTCTTAATTGCTGGAGTCAAAGGAGGCTCAGATTTTTGGAAAGCACTGCAGGGAAAAGAACCAGAGACGTTGGCAGATTTTTACGCCCAGGCAGAACCCTTTCGTCTGGTGGAGGAGTCTCTAGCTGAATTAAGGAAGGATCCAGATTTTGTAAGGCAAAGTGGAAGCAAGAGGTCGAGACAAAGAAGCCCCAATGGTCGTGACAATAAAAAGGTGGTTAGTCGCACATCCCAGGTGAAGCCTGAAGCTGTGAATCCTACTAAACCTGTCATGAGTCAGGTACCGCCACCAGCTTCCTATAACAACAATAAACATGAGAGACCTGTCTATGAAACTTTCACCCCTTTGGTAGCTCCGATTGATCATATTTACGCAGTGAATGAGAAGTCCTCATGGTTTAAGAAGCCTTTCAGAACCGGTCCCCCAGGGAATAAGAATGAGCGCCCCTACTGTGACTTCCATGATAATAATGGGCATAATACTGCAGATTGTCGTCACCTCAGAGATCTAATTGAAACTCTAATCAGACAAGGGCAATTGAGCGAATGGGTGGCTCAGGAAGGAAAAAAGTATAGAGATGAGAAGACTCAGAAGACACAGACACAGGAACCTGTCGTGATGGAAGGACCACCTAAGGCTGGGTGCATACGCACAATTATAGGAGGTCCCCACATTGGAGGAAGCAACAGGAATGCCATGGAGAGGTATACCCGTGAGGCTAAAGAACGTCCTTTAACCAGTATTTACAATCTGTCACAGAGGTCCCCAAAGTTGTTCAAAGGAGAGGATGCAGATATTACTTTCACTGAAGAAGATGCTTCCTGGGTACATCATCCCCATACTGATGCTTTGGTTGTCGAGGCAGGAATTGGGTCTTATGAGGTTCATCGAGTGCTAGTTGATAATGGAAGCTCTGTAAACTTGTTATCTTACTCAGCTTTCAAGAAGATGCATTTTCTGGATAAAGATTTAACTCCAACAAACGATACCTTGTACGGATTCACTAATAATCAGGTTCCTATCAAAGGTAAGATTCGTTTGCCAGTAACTTTAGGTGATAAACCATGTTGCATTACACAGTTGGCAGAATTCATCGTTATAGAGGAGAATATGAATTACAATGCTATTTTGGGAAGACCCATTTTGAAGGATATGAGGGTAATAACCTCCATTTACCACCTCACTATGAAGTTCCCGACACCAAATGGAGTTGGTATAGTTCGAGGATGTCAGTATGAGTCTAGAGAGTGTTACACCAAAGCTTTGCAACATGCTGCTAGAGCTGCTAAATTGCCTGAACCTATGGACGAGGTTCCTGACAATTTTCCAGGAAAGAACCCAGACAAAATAACGGTCGACCTGCGCGGTTCGCCTTTGGAAGGTTTTGTGTCAGCATCCTGTAGAGCTATAAGAATTGAAGAGATCATAGAAGAGGAACCTCATGCTGAGATTCCAGTTTTTCGGGGACCAGATACCCCCTACTTACTGACAGAAAGTGCACCCCCTACGGACAAGGATGGTGACGTGTGTATGGTAGAAGGATTGGATGAAGAAAAATCCCGAAAACTGAAACATAATGGAAGCAATGAAGACAGTCAGCCAGCATCAAAGAGAAGGAATGTCATCCACGAAGTGCAGGAACCGTCTACCGTCCAGGAACCTCAAGAGGACTCAACCACAGGGATGGAGGTAGACTTAGACCCTCGAATGCCAGAAACTATGGTTAAGGCTGGACCAGCTGGTGAAACTCTGGATGTGAAGATCAATGACAAAGATGGTACAAAGGTGTTGAAGATTGGAGCTCAACTCGATCCAGCCTTAAAGGAATCTCTCATTACCTTTTTGGGCAAGAACCTGGATGTGTTTGCATGGTGTCATGCAGATATGGAAGGGATAGATCCAAGGGTCATGTGTCATAAGTTGAATATTGATCCAGAAAAGAAAGGAGTGAGACAGAAGCGAAGACCGGTTAGTGGAGAAAGAGCTCAAGCATTGAAAGAAGAGGTGGACAGGTTATTGAATGCAGGATTAGTTAAAGAATCTTTCTACCCAGTATGGTTGGCAAACCCTGTTTTGGTAAAGAAGCCTAATGGGAAATGGAGAACCTGTGTAGACTTCACAGATCTCAACAAAGCATGCCTGAAGGACAGCTTCCCACTGCCACGGATTGATCAGTTAGTGGATGCAACAGCTGGACATGCCCTCCTCAGCTTCATGGATGCATATTCAGGTTACAATCAAATCCCTATGTATGAACCTGACCAAGAGCATACTTCTTTTATTACGGATAGAGGTCTTTATTGCTACGTATGCATGCCATTTGGATTGATTAATGCTGGAGCCACATACCAACGGTTAGTGAACATGATGTTTAAAGACCAAATTGGCCATACTATGGAAGTATATGTGGATGATATGCTAGTTAAGTCTAAGGAAGCTGTTGACCATGTAAAGCACTTAGAAGAAATGTTTGGAATCTTGCGGAAGTACAGAATGAAGCTGAACCCTCAAAAATGTGTGTTTGGGGTAGAATCAGGAAAGTTTCTGGGTTTCATGGTAAACCACAGGGGTATCGAAGCCAACCCAGCCAAGATTAAAGCATTGATTGATATGAGGTCTCCGAGAACTGTGAGAGAGGTTCAGTCTCTTACAGGAAGGGTTGCAGCCTTGAATAGATTCATTTCGAAGTCCACTGATAAGTGTCAGGAGTTCTTTAAAGCTATAAAGAAAGGAAACAAATTCGAGTGGACCGCAGAATGTGAAATAGCGTTTGGAAAGTTAAAGGAGCATTTGGGGAGCCCCCCACTGTTAGCCAAACCTGTGGATGGAGAAACATTGATACTTTATTTGGCTGTGTCAGAGTATTCCATTAGTGCAGTTCTGGTTCGAGAAGAGAATGGACAGCAGAGCCCAGTTTACTATGTTAGTAAAAGGTTACTTGATGCAGAAACGAGGTACACAGGAATGGAGAAGCTGGTTTTCGCATTGATTCTGGCTTCCAGGAAGCTGCGACCTTATTTCCAAGCTCACAAGATTGAGGTGAGAACCTCATATCCACTTAAGCAAGTGATGCATAGGCCAGAAACTTCTGGAAGAATGTTAAAGTGGGCTGTGGAGCTAGGACAGTTCGACATAGAATATAAGCCAAAGACAGCAATCAAAGCTCAAGCTTTAGCAGATTTCTTAATCGAGTTTCCACCTCATGTAGAGGTTACTGGCCAAGAGGGGCCAAAAGAGGTGGTGGAAAAACAGGCAGACAATGACAACTGTGCACCTTGGTGGACACTGTATGTAGATGGAGCTGCTAACAGTGGTGGAGCAGGTGCAGGCATAGAACTAGTTAGTCCAGAAGGGCACCAACTCTATAGCTCGATTCATTTTGCTTTTAAAGCCACGAACAATGATGCAGAATATGAGGCATTGATTGCAGGCCTCAAGTTGGCTTTGGAGATGAAAGTAGAGAATATCAGAGTGTTTAGTGATTCGATGTTAGTAGTTTGGCAGATTCGTGGTGGTTTTCAGGCGAGAGGGCCAAGAACAGACTTATATTTGAGATACTCCCAGGAGTTGATCGCAAGGTTCAGAGAGGTGAAGCTGGATCAAGTACCTCGAGGAAAGAATACCAAAGCGGATGCATTGGCCAAGCTAGGGTCACAGAGAGAATCCACGTTATTGGGGGTAATTCCACTTCAAATCCAGGAGCAACCAAGTGTTTTCAAGGAAGAGGTAATGGACATTGAATTTCCAGTTGAAGATTCCTGGATGACCCCAATACATCGTTACCTGGACAAAGGGGAGCTACCTTCCAATCAAAGTGATATCAGGAAGCTGAGGTATCATGCAGCCAGATATGTAATTTATGATGGAGTTCTGTATAAACGAGGATTCAATCAGCCTTTGCTCAAGTGTGTAGTTGGAGAACAATGCAAGTATATCCTCGAGGAAATTCATGAAGGAGTATGTGGAAATCACTCGGGGGGTAATTCTTTAGCCATGAAAGTTCTTCGACAAGGATATTATTGGCCAACCATCAAAGCAGATGCTACAAAGTTTGTGCAGGCATGCAGTAATTGTCAGAAGTTTGCAAATTTTGATAGTCGTCCTGTAGCCCCTATTAAATCGATTGTTAGCCCTTGGCCATTCGCTGTTTGGGGAATAGACCTCATTGGAGAGCTCCCGAAAGGAAAAGGAGGAGTGAAATACGCAGTGGTCGCAGTCGATTACTTTACAAAGTGGGCAGAAGCAGAACCACTTGCTAAGATTACAGCGTCAAAATTGACTGAGTTTGTGTTTCGAGCCATCGTATGCAGGTTTGGCATTCCACAGAAGCTGATTTCTGACAATGGGAAGCAGTTCGATAGTAGAGAGCTTAGAGGATTATGTGAGCAGTTTGGAATCCAAAAAGCATTTTCAGCAGTGTATTATCCGCAGAGTAATGGACAGACTGAAGCGGTGAACAAGATTATTAAGCATACTTTGAAGACAAGGCTTGAAGATAAGAAAGGAAGCTGGCCAGAGGAGCTTCCTGGAGTCTTATGGTCGTATAACACCACGCCTAGAACTACAACTGGTGAGTCTCCCTTTACTCTTGCTTATGGTTGTGAAGCTATGGTACCTGTGGAAGTTGGAACAGGTTCCCTGAGAAGAAAACATTTTGACCCCGAGAACAATGAGGTCAATCATAGACTATATTTGGACATGGTCGAAGAGTTGAGAGCAGATTCGCAAGTAAAGTTAGCAGCATATCAACAGAGAGTTCGAAGGTATTACAACAAAAAGGTGAAGGCAAGACCTTTTAAAGTTGGAGACCTAGTTCTGAGAAAAGTCATGCCAAACACCAAGGTTCTGGCACATGGAGCCTTTGGAGCAAATTGGGAGGGACCTTACCAGATAAAGTCAGCCATTTGGGAAGGAACCTACCACTTGATGGATATGGATGGGAACCTCATTCCGAGAGCTTGGAATGCAGAGCATCTCAAGAAGTATTATCAGTAACTCTTTTATATGTTTTTCTTAGGAAAAGTAAGGCTCTTTCAGCCCAAGAATAAAGGCAGCTTATTAGTTATAGCTGACCAGCATTTTGATTTCAGTATTTGATTATGCATGTACTCGGGGGGTACTTGATGTGAACCTCCCTACTTGCAAGACGATTCTTTTTTAAGTATTGAGCGATGTATAGCTCTACGTTGAATATTTTGAGTGCATTATTTGCAGCTATAGCTCCTTAATAGTTCTTTTACGTAACAATAATTACCCAAAAGAACTGGGGGGTAGTATTCCTACTTAGATAGTATTGTGCATGCCATGATTTCATATTTCATATGCCAATTTGAAATTTTTGAAACAGGTTACCTAGACTAACAGGTTCCTGTAGCATGGTGTTGTATTTTGCAGGTTACCTGAGCTGACAGGTTCCTGTAGCATTGACAGTATGTGTGAAGTATGAATATGAATTGACAGAATGTGCAGACTACGATTGATTGATCAGAATTAGCTTGTAGACAGATTGTCGAGAAAAGTCCCAGGTAGCTTCCTGGGCATCGAAAAAAGTCCCAGGTAGCTTCCTGGGCATCGAAAAAAGTCCCAGGTAACTTCCTGGGCATCGAGAAAAGTCCCAGGTAGCTTCCTGGGCATCGAAAAAAGTCCCAGGTAGCTTCCTGGGCATCGAAAAAAGTCCCAGGTAACTTCCTGGGCATCGAGAAAAGTCCCAGGTAGCTTCCTGGGCATCGAGAAAAGTCCCAGGTAGCTTCCTGGGCATCGAGCAAAGTCCCAGGTAGCTTCCTGGGCATCGAGCAAAGTCCCAGGTAGCTTCCTGGGCATTGAGCAAAGTCCGAGGTAGCTTCCTGGGCACGAGAAAAGCCTCTGGTAGCTTCCTGAGCAAATGAGATTGAAAAGCCTCAGTTGACTGAGCACGACATTGTTGCCAAAAGCCTCAAGTTTCTTGAGCATGTGAATTAAAGTCCTGACAAAAGGCACCTAAAGTCCTGACAAAAAGGCATCTAAAGTCCTGACAAAAGGCACCTTAAAGAGAAGCCTAATAAGCTCTCCCTCATGTGGAACCGCCTTTGGCACATGGGAAGAAGGGATAAAATCCTTAGCATTTACCTTCATAAGATTTCTAGCCTGACACATGGAGAAGAGGAATCTGTGTGGACTCCCAGAACGGCACACAGGTTCCTAGAATCGCCTCGAGGCACAAAAAGGAACCAACAGGCCTCAAGGCATGTTGGAACCTAGAGAGTAGGATTGGGAACCAAGCAGGTTACCTTTCCAAGAGGAAAAAGGAACCAACAAGCCTCGAGGCATGTTGAGACCTAGAGATTAGGATTGGGAGCCAAGCAGGCAACCTTTCCAAGAGATGACCCGAATTAAACAAGAGAAAGCTTTTACTAACGTTAATTGTTTTTTGTTTTATGTTTATTTTGCAGGATTAATACTCGAGGAACCTGGTCATGATGAAGAAGAAATTATTAAAGAAGGCTACGGTTTAGATTATCAATACAAAATATAAACACAGAGGTTCCAGGTTTTACAATTCAGCTGTAGTTTGTTGCATTTATTTTGAGAATAGACAAGTGGAAATATGCATGTGTTCTGTTTCTTACAATGGGTTAGCCCACGTAAGCTTGAACATATGAGTAAGGAAGCTGAATTATTCTCTAATGCATAACAGCGAAGTGTTTCATGAGGTTTTGAAGAAAAGTATATAGAAAGTTAAGATTCGAACAAAGAAATATGTGTAAGCCTACCCTGGACAAGAGATATGTAGCAAAAGCAAATATCATAAACCATGAAGAAAGTTATGGGTACAGAGACCCAGAAAACCAGCATAAAAGTTATTGGCACGAAGGCCATGGAAACCAAATTTAAAATTACATTTTGCGAGGCGTTACGAGGAGCCCGCGACCTCATCAAAAGTTATCAAAAGTTTTTAAGAATCTTGTTGAAATTACGAAGGAGGAACTTCATTGGAACCCTTGGTAGCAACAGGAGGAGTTGGAAGGATAGGCTGAACAACGTCAGGAGCAGGAACCTCTGCAGTCTCAAGGTTGGCACCTGGAGACCTCTCAACCGTTTTCACGGGAGGTACAGAGGTTGCAGCAGCAGCTTTCTCCTCGAAATCTTTGATCATCCCTACTACGTCTTCACCCATGAGGGACCAGTCTATATTGGGCATCTTCTCCCATGTGGAACGTATGTAGTCATTAATACCTTCATCATAGCCTTCATCATATTTGGCTTTTTCCTTGATAAGTATGGATGACTTCACAACTTCAGCAGCAGCATTCAAGGCGTCCACCTGAGCTTCCAGTTCATTGGTTCTTTCCAACATCGACAGTTTCTCGTCCTTAAGGATCTTGACCTGACCTTGAAGTTCGATTTTCTCATCTCTTAAAGAGGTCTCCACAATCTTTGCATTTCTGACAGCCGCAGTGGCAATGTTTGCCTTATCCTCACTAGCAGCTAGTTCTGTTTTGAGTTTGCGAATCTCTCCTTGAAGTTGGATGTCATATTGGGTCTTTACAGCAAACTCATCGCAGTATCTAAGAGCAAAGAAAGCAGATTGAGCAGTAGCAAATCTCATGGCGTGCATGGCTTCAGTAGAACTCATCTTACTCCAGGCAGCTATCGTCTCTGTAGGAACATGGGTGTCAATCATGTCCTTGAACAAGTTGGAGGATTGATCAGGGTCGGTTTTCACTGCTTTGCTTTTCCTTGACGAGCGAGTCTGGGGAGCTGCTGAGAGGTCAAGAGTTGTCTGAGCAAACTTCCTCTTTGAAGAACCAGAATGAGTAGTTTGGGAAGCAGGAGTGCCAGGAATTTGATTAATAGGAGTTGCATTCAACGGAACCTCCTTAGTTTCAGTCTTGAAAATCTCATCCACGTTCTTGGACCTTTTGATAAACGATGGGGCTTTTGGAGCCATATCTGCGAAAGAAAATACAAGAAAGTATCAGAGATTTATATACAGAATAAGCAGGTAAAAGTGCAGATGTATAACAATAGAAAAGAAAGGACAACAACAGGGAAACTCATACCAGAAGCTGAGGGTATAAAACCTAGGGCAGATAAATTATCAGGGGTCAATAGGATCATACAATCTCTTATGGCCGAAGAGTGCTTCAAAGCCTCTTCAGCTCTCATTAAACAAGCTCCAGTAAGAACAGTCTGTTTTGGAATTAATGGGCGGCAATTGAATTCAAAGCGGATAGAGGGGCAATCAAAGCAGTAAATGAACTGCTCTTTCCATTGATCAAAGTTCTGTTTAACACCTTTTATACATCGGCCTTGATGACTAGGCCAGGCAGTCAGATAGAAACAACCGGAACCCTTCCCAGTGTCCTTCAATCTGAAGAAGTAACCTAATTCATGTGCAGATAGTGGGGTTGTAAACATGCTAGTGTACAGAATGTAGGTACTAATGGCTAACCTATATGAGTTAGGTGTCAATTGGAGAGGGGCCAAGCCATAGAAGTCAAGAACCTCTCTCAGGAAAGGATGTAGAGGGAAGTACACACCAACTTTGAAGAAGGCAGCAGAGGTTACAACATTTGGAATACCTCGGTCAGGTATCTTGGTATCAAACTTGTGAGCCCTCTCACCTGGCTTAGGGAGAACAATGGAGCAGGATGGACGAAAACATTCCTCATACAATTTCTCTAACCTAGTCGAGGTCATAAGAGAATCCATTTTTTCACAGAAAGGTACAATTTCTTGCTTATACAGCTCTCTTTCAACGGACACTTCGTTATCAAAATCAGGATTTGGGATCAAACTATGATCAGGCTTAGACACTTCTTCTCCGTCAGAGGGCCAATCATCCCCCAAATCTACAAAGGAAGGGGTAGGAAGATTTGTAGAGGGTAAGGTCGAAGGTTTGAGAAGGATATTTCCAGGTTCGTCAATGTCTGGAACAACAACCCTAGACCTAGTTCTTTCCCCTATTGGCATCATAGAAGGTTGAATTGAAGATAAGTGGTCAGAATGTGTAGAATCAGAGGACATCTGCAAAAGACAGACGGAGAAAAATCAGGTTTTGAGTCTTCTAAAAGAGAAATAGTGGTTCTAAAGTTCTTGGACAGACATAACTATGAGACACGAGGTAATCGGTGAATTACACAGAAGCTACGCACCATTAAAACGACTCATATCAACTACAGTATAAGTCGAAAACATGTGTGTACAGAATATGAATAAACAATATTGAGTCCCAGAAGAAGTCAGGGTCACAAGACCGTAAATCGATGATCAAACAAACAGGGTATAGTAAAAGACTGTGTGAGAAGCATGGAATAGATACAAATGTATACATACAAAGATTAGAAACGAAGAACATCGACATGCAAGACACGAAAGTGCAGACAGTACGAAATGAAGTCAAAAGAGCAGAAAGAAAGCAAGTCATACCTTAATTAGAAGAAAGCAGCGACGGAGAGTTTGGATTGAGTAATTGATCGTCGGACTTCTTTTTCTTCTTCTCTCTCTAAGGGTTTTGGAAGATATTTGGTAAAGGTAAAAACTAGACTTGGAGTTAGAAGTGTGTTTATATAATCAAGACAGTTCCGTACACGCGTCAGAGCATTAGTGGAGCGGTAAAAACGAAGAGGTATATGTGTGAAAGGCGTGTGAACCTTGGGAACTCATGCATTAACTACAGCTTTGTTAAGTGATAAGTTCAATTCGAACTTCGAGTTATCTCAGGAGCTAAATGCAAGCATCGAGTTGACTTCGAGAGCAGCTATCTGAAGAAGAAAATAGCAAGATAACAGGTTCCTTAATACAAAGGAAGCTTACTCAAGATTATATTAAGCTGAAAATATTTTATGTCCTGTTTCCTACGCCGAGTTAACTCATGTAGGCTTGGATATAAAATGTTGAAGCGAGGTATTGTTACTAGAATGGTTTAGCATTGAACTTTTGATCGTAGAATTAGAATAGGTTCCTTTCACATTACATGATTTCAAGGAACCGGGGGGTACTTGTTGTGCCCAAAATCTCCATGGGCTAGATTTAGGCCCATTAAGCTATAGGGTTTGATCCATACGAGCCAGAAGATTGATCCAGTATGAGTTATGAAGATCAGATAGAAGAAATGACTAACGAAGTATGAGTATTAGAAGGTTCCCAATGGTCAGGAAGCTGAGCTGAGCATTAGAAGACCAGGTTCCTCCCAGCAGAAGAGTTCGAGTTAGCATAGCAACAGCCATAGAGGTGATAAAAGCATGCGAAGAGTTATCCAGTCTAACCAGTTTGTTATTTGTGCAGGTACTGACACCTAAAGGGAGGTCCCTAAGCGATATGTCCCGAAATAAGGAGGTTCCTGATAAACAGGCTCCTGAGATATAGGTTCCTGAGTACCAGGTTCCTACGAGTTGCCAACAGAAAGTTCTAGAAGTCATCTAGAACAGATAAACGAATTGGTATCTGAGTATAATTCTAGGGCGCAGATGATCCTAGAATAACTCTAACCAATGAGAGAATCATAAGTGGGGTACGAACTCGAGTTCTACTCCACTTAGCCAAACTAGTTCGTGAAAGGCTCTAAAGGAACCTGAGTCCAACACGAATTAGATGACCGAATGCAGCTATTCCAGTAAGAGACAGAATCATATTAGAACTACGTGAGCTTGATCCCTATAAATACAAGGGTACGTAGGCACCTCAGGGTACGACGCATTAAGTTCTCTAATTTTCTCTAAAGGCACCTGAGATTATTGGAGATACCCTCGAGCTCAGCTCAACCCCCACAAACACAACCCAAACCTTTTCATAGAACAGTTGATCGCTAGCCTAAACAACTACCTATAAACCTCACATAAGTTGATTACGAAATCCACTCATCAACAGTGGCTGTAGCATTTTTCTTTTGGTAATGTAAATACCGTTATGACAATTTACTTGTCATCGGAAAACAAGGGAAGAAATTAACTCCACTAAAAAACAAAGGAACAAGAAGACACTGGAAAAGGAAAAAAATAAATAACCAATACTTGTCATCGGAAAACAAGGGAAGAAATTAACTCCACTGAAAAACAAAGGAACAAGAAGACACTGGAAAAGGAAAAAAATAAATAACCAAAGTGATCAGAGGATCGATCCCGGCCCTTTCTCTGGTGAAGAAAAGACATGTGCTAACCACCTGACCTGCAGTAACAATGCATCTGAACTATATACTACTCAGTCTATATCCAAATTCAGGGGGGCCATGGACCCCTCTGGACCCCCTAGATCCGCCTCTGAACCCAGTCCTGAGTTGCAGGAAATCCGTACAGTGAGCATTGATTTTTTAAATCATCACCTGAAGCTGGGAATTTGCAAATGCCTCAGGACATTGGACACTGGGTACGTACATATGGAGAATATTGGTACCTTCAAACACGAAACCGGAAGGCAAAAAGACATGCAAAGACATATATGATGTTCTCTTCTTCGTCAAGTAAATTAAAACTACAAAGGCTTAGTTACATTATAGATATCAACAATAGACCTAAACTTCTTCATCTTCTTTACAGAATTATCAACTGCTTCATTAGCATCTTCATCACTATTGTCATCGACATCAAACGTTATAGAAGACGAGCACGATGCAATACCATCTCTTCTCCTCTTTTTGATATTTTCATCACCACCACTAGAAATAATTTTCTTGTTGTGTTTGATATCTTGTGCTTTAAGAAATTCCTTGGACTTGAGGACGATGTTCGTGAACGGCTCAGAACGAAGATGTTCACCAGACTTAGTAGTAACAATGTTTTGATGATGATTTTTTAGCCGAATCAACTGCAGAGCTGCTTCAATGTCTTGTTCCCTAAGTAACATGGTGTTCTTGTTCTTCGTCATTATCATCATCCCCGTATAATTTAAATATGAATCTAATTTGTTCATAATCCAGTGAAGCTTCCTCCTTATATTTTAACGGACAGAGGCTGTAAGGAGGGCAAAGAGACTTTATATAGGAAAAAGTCTCACACCGACTTCAACAAGTGGACCCCACACTTTGTGACTCCAATTCTGAATTGAAGAAGATTTTGCATTTCTTGCTGGATACGTTCCAGTAATGGACCTGCAGCCAGCCCAGACTATGCTTAGCCTGTGCTAAAATTTTTGGCCCTAAAGTGTTGTAACTAAGCCCATTTGTTCGTACATGCCATAGCCTATTGGTCCCTTTGGGTATAGCTTTTGAGAAAGTTACACTTTTGAAGTTTAGGCCCAACTTGTATGCTCATACTTTACATTCTCAATGCTCTTTCTATTCTTTCTTTTTATATTTTTTTTTCATAAGAGAGGGTTAAGTGCCACCACCACCTCAGGTCTCTAGCACTACATGACTACATCATTTTAAAAATTGATGAAATGATCGATTTACAGTTCAACAATGGCGAAATCAAGAACAAGAAAGAAGACACAGATTCATTATGAAAAGTGTTTACATATTGTTTCTACAAAGGGAGAGAATGATAACAATGCTTACAACCTTAACTGTCTATTAGCAGCTATATATACTACAACTAGACTAACAGAATGGACTAACTAACAGCTAATGTATAGTTGTGATTGGATGGAGAAGTAACAGAATTTTGCTGATGTGGCATAGCTGACATGGCACCTCCAACACCCCCCCTCAAGTTAGGATTTCTAGAAGTATGAAAACCTAACTTGGATAACAAATGCTGAAAATATGCAGGAGGTAAACTCTTAGTAAACAGATCGGCAAGTTGAGAAGAAGTAGGTAAATAGGTGAGTTGAATGAGCCCCTCCAACACTTTATCTCGAGTAAAATGACAATCTATCTCGATGTGTTTAGTACGTTCGTGAATGACGGGGTTCTTAGCAATATGAATAGCGGACTGATTATCACAATGGAGTGTAACAGGCTTGAGATCATGTACACCCAGTTCTTCAAGCAGTCGAACTAGCCAAGTAATTTCAGAAGCAGGTGAAACCATTACGCGATATTCAGCCTTAGATGATGAACGAGATATTGTACTTTGTTTCTTGGATTTCCGAGTGACAGGAGATGAACCAAGGAGAAGAACATAACCTATAACAGACTTGCGAGAATCAACACAAGCTGCCCAGTCAGAATCACTGAAGGCTTGTAAAGTTATCTGATCATCAGCTCGTAATAAGATACCTTGACCTACAGTATGATTGACATAACAGAGAGTATGTTGCAGAGCTAATAAATGTGACATTCGAGGTTGCTGCATGTATTGGCTAAGGGATTGAACAGCATAAACAAGGTCTGGTCTGGTGTTTGTTAAAAAATTTAACTTCCCAACAAAAGAACGATATAGTTCAGGTGTTGAAATTAGCTCTCCATCTGAAAAAGACAATCTTGTATTCAAAGGTAGAGGAGTGGTAGCTTTAGCAGTTAAATCAAAAGAACATCCAGAAAGCAACTCATTGGTGAACTTCTTTTGACTTAGAATAATACCATCAGAAACATAACTCACTTCAATACCTAAAAAATAGTTCAGAATGTCCAGATCCTTAATGCCAAATTCAGAATGGAGATGGGATTTAAGCTGATTAATACCTGTGATATCAGTTTCTGTCAAGATGATATCGTCAACATACACAGCAGCTATACAAACCAAACCATCTGTGTGTTTGATAAACAAACTGTAATCATTTTTAGATTGGATAAATCCTTGATCTTTCAGAGTAAATAACAATTTTGCAAACCATTCTCGAGATGCTTGCTTGAGTCCATAAATCGATTTTCTCAGTCTACAAACTTTATTACCAGGATTTGGAACACCTTCAGGAACCTTCATAAAAACTTCTTCAAACAAATCACTATGCAGGAAGGCGTTGTTTACATCCAGTTGAAATAAAGACCACCTTTTGCTGGCTGCTAAAGCTATTAAACAACGAATTGTCGCCATTTTTACCACAGGGGAAAACGTTTCTTCATAGTCGATCCCATAACGTTGATTAAAACCCTTAGCAACTAAGCGAGCTTTACAACGTTCTAAATTAAGATCCATCTGACTTTAGCTTAACTCTAAAAACCCACTTCGAGCCAATGGCCTTTTTGCCTTTTGGAAGATCAACTAATTCCCAAGTCTGATTAGCATTCAATGCCTCAATTTCTTTCGACATAGCTTCAATCCACAGGGGATTGGTTGATGCTTCAGCATAACAGGAAGGTTCTTTTATATCACAAATTTTAGAAACATGACTTTGTTCAGAGAAAGGAAGAGAATCAAACTGAACAAGATTGCACCAGTGTGTATCTTGTGACTTTAAAACAGACTGAGTAGCAGAATTACAGACAAAATCATTTAAGAAAGAAGGTTTTTGACGTATTCTAGTAGATTGTCTTTGTACAACAGGAATTGGTGTACTAAGATCAACTAAACTAGAAGGAGTAGAGGACATTGTAGAAGTAGTATCAGTACTATCAGTAGTATCAGTACTATCAGTAGAATGGAAATCAGAAGTGAAATGTGACACTGAATCAACAGGTAATGTCTCAGTATTATGACCATTGTCACCAGTAGTAAAAATGTCTTCAAAAGAATCATGATCATAGGTTGTAGCATAAGGAAGATAAATTTCAGAAGGAAATGAAGTTTCAGCATTGTTTTCTTTGAAATGATAGGGAAAATGTTTTTCAAAGAATATTACATCTCTTGAAGTGAAGATTTGTTTAGTAGTAATATCAAGAATCTTATAACCTTTAGTATGAGGAGTATAGCCAATAAACACACCAGAATTAGCTCGTGAATCGAACTTAGTCCTATTAACACTATGTGTAGAATGAAAACATAAGCAGCCAAATGTTTTGAGATGGCTAATATCTGGAGTGGTATTGTAAAGTTTGAAATATGGAGTATGATTTTCAATACTTTTTAAGGGCATACGATTAATAAGGTAAGTAGCAGTAAGAATGCACTCACCCCAGAAAGTCAAAGGAAGTTTAGACTGGAAAGACAGAGCTCGTGTAGTTTCGAGAAGATGCCTGTGTTTACGTTCGACCACCCCGTTCTGCTGTGGTGTGTAAACACAACTTTTCTGATGAGTAATCCCATTGGTAGTACAAAAACTTTGCAATGCTCCTTCACAAAATTCTTTGGCATTATCTGAACGGAAAGCTTTAATTGTTGTTTTAAAATGATTTGTGACATAAGCTGCAAAACTCTTCAAAATATCAACAATATCTGATTTATACTTAAGGAGATGTACCCATGTAAATCTGCTGAAATCATCTACTATTGTCAGAAATTTATTACAACCAGATGGAGTCTTAGTTTGATAAGGACCCCATATGTCCAAATGCAACAACTCAAAGACAGCTACTGTTTTAATACTAGAATGAGAGAAAGACAATTTTGATTGTCTTGAAGCAGGACATATTTGACAAATGACATTTTGCTGGAGATTGACACTATCACATTGAGGAGCTACAACTTTGAGCTGAGAAAATGGTATGTGGCCTAAACGCAGATGCCATAACTTGGCTTCTTCAATAGAAGAACAGCAAACACTTGAAGTATGTGTACCAGAAGAATGAACATTGTATAAACCACCTTGTTGATTACCAAGAAGCTTCAGAAGCAATTTCTGTGAAAGGTCCTGAATAAAACAATTATTATGATCAAACACAATATTGAATTTAAGATCCTTGCACAAAGTTTGGATAGATATCATATTAAATTTGAAATCTGGGGCATGAAGAACATTATGCAGAGTGATTTCCTTATTCAAAATCACATCTCCAGTGTGAAATATTTGAATCCATCTACCATCTGGAACAGTTATATGTCTGTCTAAATTTTCACACCTCTTGAAATTTGTGAACAAATCAAGATTGGCACAAATATGGTCTGTAGCACCACTGTCTAAAATCCAGTTTACAGATGAACTAGATGATAAACAGAAGGTACCTGCAAGTAAAGCATGAGAAGAGTCATTAGAGCCTCCAGAAATTTGTTGTTTCTGCAACATTTCCATTAGTTGATTATATTGACTGGTAGTTATCGGATGATCAGTATTTTCACTCTGAGTTGAAACAGTAGCAGCAACTTGTCTTTTATCTTTGAATCCTTTGAAATTTGGTGGATATCCATGGAGTTTGAAATATCTTTCATTGCTATGTCCAGCAATTTTACAGTGTGTACAGAAATATTGAGAACCAGGCTTCTTGATAAACTGTCCTGCAGACTTAGAATTATTAGAATCACCAGTACTAGGAACTCTATATGGTCTGAATTGTCTGGTGCCATAAGACCTCTTGTTATCTGAATAGAAAGCTAGAGAATCAGCCTGTGTAGTCAATTGAGCAATTTCTTTGTGCCTCTCTTCCTGAGCAAACAATCTATAAGCACTAGTAATGTTAGGAATTGGATATTGCATCAAAATATTTGCTCTAACTGCAGAGTATTCATCATTCAACTTCATCATGAACTGAATCATCCTTTGATTTTCTTGCATCTGATGCACTCTTTGTTCAAGATGACAAGTGTATAGCTTACAAGTACATTCAGGTAGTGGATTTGCATCACCCAAAGCATCCCATATTGTTTTGATTTTCGTGAAAAACTCAGACATCTTGTCACTTTTCTGAAATCACTTAGCTGATGTTCTAAAGAGTATACTTGAGTCATTGACGTATAGCCGAACCTCTCATTAAGATCACTCCAGATATCCTTTGCAGTTTTTAGAAACAGGACACTTTTGGCGATAGTATCATCTAGGTTAAAAATTAGCCATGAACACACTAGATCGTTACAACGCTCCCAAGCCTTGAATTCATTAGATGTAGCATCAGGTTTTGCAATAGTTCCATCAATGAAAACTAGTTTATTCTTTGCTGAGAGAGACAACATCATCGAGCGTTTCCAATTACTAAATCCAGAACCATTAAATTTCACAGACACTAACTGAGATGTATTTGAGTCTGAAGGATGAATAAAATAGACACTAGAAGGATCTTGATTAGGACTTTTATTTCTGTTTTTTTCCGCCATTACAATTCAGATTGAAAGAAACACCACAGATTTGTACTAAAAGAAAGTAACAAAGTCGATAATAGCAGAAATAATGAAGAAGATAACACCTGATATGAACTTTAAGTTGTAATTTCTGAAATATCCAGAGAGATTTCACAGCAGAGAAATTCCATAAAGAGATTCTGAATTGAAGACGACGTACAAACTTTGCTCGTTGATAATCGATAACGAACGATTCAGATCGGATTCACCATTGAAACCGGCTCTGATACCATGATGAAATGATCGATTTACAGTTCAACAATGGCGAAATCAAGAACAAGAAAGAAGACACATATTCATTATGAAAAGTGTTTACATCTTGTTTCTACAAAGGGAGAGAATGATAACAATGCTTACAACCTTACCTGTCTATTAGCAGCTATATATACTACAATTAGACTAACAAAATGGACTAACTAACAGCTAATGTATAGCTGTGATTGGATGGAGAAGTAACAGAATTTTGCTGATGTGGCATAGCTGAAATGGCACCTCCAACAAAAATCAAGTTACGATTTCGATTTTATCCTAAAATTGCATCTGTACTTTATCCTGGTCCCTGGTACCGAACCAACCTCCTTGAACTAAGACAAAAATGTCAGGTTTATGTGCATCTGCACTGCAAAGTCCCTTGGACACCATTAATTAAAAAATAAATCTCTTTCATGATAATTTATGAAATAATTTGTGTGATGGAGTAATATTAAATTTTCGATCTTACGAAGACAAAGTTATATATTATCATTTAAGAAAGCGTCTATCAGACAATGTCTTGGTACAAGATATAAATCCGATTCGTAATACCGAACCAAATTAAAATAGGTTAATAGGTTATTGATTTTTTGCATGCAGGAAACCTAATAAGGAGATGTATTATATACGAAGTAAACTTAATGTCATTAGTTGACTGCTTTTAAATAATAGGAATATGTCCAAAGTAGAAATTTGAGCTGGTGGATTTTATAGATTCTTGCTTTATGGATATGCGAGCTAGTAATTTAGCAAGGGGGAACGCACGTTTTTAAAAAGATCTAGAAAAGGGAGCTGCAATATGGTGTTGTACTGTTATATGTTCTCTCAGAACCTTCAACCTTGAACACGTCGTCGTATTACTCTATCGGATCAAACGTAATATAAGAACTACATGATACCATACCATCATTCTTCTTCTTGGTATTACACATATTGATGTTGTAGTTGTCATGGTCATCGTCCTTGTTATCGTTGTTGACGTAGATTTCTTGTACTTGAAGAAATTTCTCAGACTTGGGTACGATCATCCTCATGGACGGTTCATTAAGATGATCATGAGAGTAAGTAGTATCAATATCTATATTGCATGTATGATGACTATTATTGAGGTGAATCAACTGTAAAGCTGCTTCTTTTGCTTGCTCTGCAATTAAACAACACTTTCTTCTTCTTTTTCCTCTTCTCCGACGTATTGCTGATTCTGCTAATTATTTCTGATGATAAATCTGATTTCTTCATTTACTGGACAAAGTTATATGCAAAAAAAAAAAAAAAAACTTATTCGTAATCCAGTGGTGTATCGTGGTGAACATGTTACAGGCACAAGTTATTGAACAAGTCCTTTATATGTATAGGAGAAATTTTGCCGACTAAAACAAGTGGATCCCATGCAGGTAATCCCTCCCTTTCCTAATTGGAGGTGGTTTTGAATTAAATTTTTTAATGAATATTAAAGCTTAAAACATTTGAAAAAATTATGATAGATCTTCGCATTTACGTAAATTTCATTAATAAAAACTTCTCGAATTATCGTTTCATACACAAGAAGAAATGTTATACTAGTTAAATTAATAATAGAATTGCACATTAATTTTGATGACATCAGTTGTCTTTCAATTTAGTATCATGTAGCTAGATTATGCATATTTTCTTGCGCTCTCCTGCTTTTCTTTCACCCTCGATACATAGTATCTGTTTGGCTCAGTTTTTTTTTAAAGATTTATGGACTTATTTTCCGATAAAATTTTTATATTTTGATAATTTTTTGTTATAGAAATATTTAATATATGTTTGAGATTCAATAAATTGCAAAAATAAATTGGAAAATAAGCTGGAAAGTTAAAAATCTTATAAACTTTCTACTTAAAATAAATTGAGTTATTCTAAAAAATAAATTCCCAAACATCCCCGTAAAGTCACAGTAGAGTAGAGTGCACATTTTAATTTTAAATACAGTATGCTACAAACTACAATAAGCTTATAATACGATCCAACGTGGATAAAAATTTAAGTCTTGCTTAATAATTTTGTCCCGCAGACTCTGTACTACTAACCTACCAGTACACCTATTTAACTAAAATGTACGGTAGCTATTTTTTTAGGTTACAAGTTCATATTAATTGAACTGCAGCCATATTTCCTTCCATGTCCAAGACAAGCTGATCATGACACTTGTCAATTGTCTCAAAATATTTACCACCATATTGTTGGAATGTGTTATAGCCAAAATTCGGTTCGGGTATTTCAAGATGGATTCGGGTCCAAGATGAGTTCAATTTGGGGAATTCTAGGAGTAGTTAGGGTTTTGGCAGAAAAAGAAGAAGTCAGGCCGCGCCCTCTCTTGTTCTACAATGAGGGCGCACCCTAAATATGAAACATGGTGACAAATTGATTTAAGATGGGATTCTACTCAAGTTGGAATGCCAGAAGTTGAAGAATTCCCTCATGTCGTATCTCAGGAGGGGGATGTCCGTCGCAGAAGGCCTCCAAGGGTTTGCCTGGATATAAGGATCCTTCTTAAACGCTAAGGGGGCATCCGTGCGCCCTAAGGTGGAAAGATGGGGACTTTTTGGTGTGTGCTCTGGGAGCTCTGTTCCTGTAGCCAATGGGCGCGCCCTCATTGGGGAACTTTGGAGTAATCCTGCACTTTGCACCCAAAAGCTCTGGATCACCTGTCCTGTTATCTGGTGGGTGCTTCTCATTCGGGGGATGAGGATGCGTTCTGCACTTGGGGTAAACCACGGCTATACCTGCATCCTTGAAATCAAGAATTTCAACCTAATTCTTTCCACTGTCTCCTATTATTAGCGAATATCCTATCCTAAGCTAAAGGGCAAGCATAAGGCTCTTTTCAAATTTATTTATATATCTTTCATATCTATCATCCAGCCCCTGAAGTTCCAAAACTTTACACAAAATTACCTGGAAACAAACACCCTTGGAGTTTCTATACTTATAAGTTATAACCTTGCCATGATGTTGTAAAAAATAAGAAAGCAAGCCTCAAATGATTCTCTTATTAATTTTTACTAACCAATAACCATCCCAAACTTTCTGGGTGGCGAAAGAGCCTACAACAAAATCCAAAAATTAGTAAAAATCCAGATACGTACATTCCGTTTCTCTTTCCATCCTAACCTTTCACAACCACTTCAGGTTTACTTCTTTTATTTGGTCTCGAATTTTTCGCTACAATCTTCCCAGTAGTTCATATAGGAGCAATACCTTAGATTTTACAAAGTGATGAACTAATTGTTGGGTTTCAACCCAATAAGATGCTATGGATTTGGGTGGTCCAAGATATATATGGTAATATGATAATTGTATGTGTAGACAATTATTATATATGGTATGTCTTGATCACAAAGTTTGGAAATTAGGTGCCAAGAATTGGAAGACTTGTATAACAAGTATGGTAAGACTTGTAGAACAAGTATGGTAAGTCTTGGTGGCTAAGTTTTGGGTGGCTATATATACATAGTCATATTGTATTTGTTTGATGTGAGGTGAAAGCTTAAGAGATGTAGTCTTAAGTATTGTTTGGGAGATGCTTGAGCATTGTTGGCTCAAGTATCGGGTTGGGACACCGTTAAGGTGTTATTGTTTTGTTGTATTATTGATAATTGTTTTGATTAATAATACGAGTTTGGGGCGTGGGTGTTTCCACGTCAAGTATTTGTGTGTTCTTGTTTTGCGCTTTGGTAGATCTTGTCAATTATTGATTGGTGTGTGTGCGCGCTCTGTATTGGTGTTTGTGAATCTCGAATTATGTGTAAGTCCCATAACCTAACAAGTGGTATCAAGAGCCAAGGTTTGGGTTTGTGATTGAAGAGGTTGAGGGAAAGTTCGAGAAGGATTTGCTGACAAGGAGATTGCTACTAAAGCGGGTAGAGACAAAGTTACGTGCGGTTTGAAGGTTGACTTGCACCGTGGATCAATCCTGTGTTCGGACTCGAGATGAAAGAAGATGGAAGAGGTCATCGCAATTGCTTCAATGGCTTGATCAACCAGGTGAATTGTTTGGATGATACTACGGATTTTCTTCAGGAGACCGAAGGATTGTGAAAGCAAGGATCGGGTGACTCAACATGTGGAAGAGCACTCATGGTGGTTGATGCACGTGATTTTGTAGATGAAGACATCGTTATGGTGAAGAACGATGGTTTGGGTGGTTTGGAGAGTTCACTAAACGGGTTTTAGCTACACTCAATGTTTGGAAGAGCAAGATGAGGAGATTCTTGTTCGAGGGGAGGCGTTGGCGAATGGACGTCGATGGCTTGATGGGTACCGTTCAATCCGATGTGGGTATTGGGTTGAAGGGGAGGATTGTTGGGTTTCAACCCAATAAGATGCTATGGATTTGGGTGGTCCAAGATATATATGGTAAGATGATAATTGTATGTGTAGACAATTATTATATATGGTATGTCTTGATCACAAAGTTTGGAAATTAGGTGCCAAGAATTGGAAGACTTGTATAACAAGTATGGTAAGACTTGTAGAACAAGTATGGTAAGTCTTGGTGGCTAAGTTTTGGGTGGCTATATATACATAGTCATATTGTATTTGTTTGATGTGAGGTGAAAGCTTAAGAGATGTAGTCTTAAGTATTGTTTGGGAGATGCTTGAGCATTGTTGGCTCAAGTATCGGGTTGGGACACCGTTAAGGTGTTATTGTTTTGTTGTATTATTGATAATTGTTTTGATTAATAATACGAGTTTGGGGCGTGGGTGTTTCCACGTCAAGTATTTGTGTGTTCTTGTTTTGCGCTTTGGTAGATCTTGTCAATTATTGATTGGTGTGTGTGCGCGCTCTATATTGATGTTTGTGAATCTCGAATTATGTGTAAGTCCCCTAACCTAACACTAATTCACACCCTTAGAGATGTATTTAACCGGCGAATTGTAGGTAAAACTAGCAAACCCATACATACATAATGGTAAGAGTTCTAGAGCTTCTGTTACTTGTATACTTTTACCCATTCATTCTGTACGTACATTAATTGTCTGTCAATCTTACCTCAATTTGGTCATTACTTCCCCATCTCGCAATATTTCCAACAACTCCAAGTGCACAATCGGCAACTGTACGTATAATCTGCATGACTGTAATAGTAGTATACATAAACACCAAAGGTATTAATTTACTAAAATTTGCAAAATAAGATATGGCAACAAAAGAAATTGGTATAATCCACTTACAATGTCAGCACGATCAACCTTTTTAAGGTTCCTTTTCCAATTGGTACAATGCTTTCAAAAGAAAGATAAGAAAGAGAATGACATGCTCGCACTACACGGTACATCAATAGAATTTATCCTCGATTGAAAAAGGTTGTCCTAAATAGCCAGAGCTGCACCTACCGGCCAATAATATTTTATCTTCTCTTGATGGAGGTTCTAAAATAGTAAGAGTTGCATCTACCTTCCAACATTTAAGAGTTGTATAAAAACTAAAAAGTATGGGATTGTCACAATTCGCTCCACTGGGAAAAAAGAAAATAATAATAATCAGCAAACACTACAAGAAATCTAGCCATTTACGACGGAAATTTTTTGCGCGCCATATTTACGACAGAAACAAAAAACCGTCGTAAGTTATTACGACGGAACGAAAATTCGTCACAAGTTCGGTGTTAGCAACAAACTTACGACGGAATTTTCGTCGTAATTTGATTTTTTTTTCAATTAAATTTAAATGCATAATGAATTACTTTTTCTAGCAGTGAACTTACGACGGAAAATCCGTCGTAACTTCGTTTAGCATGAACTTATGACGGAAACCGTCGTAAGTTGTCATGCGGCAAATTCGATTTTTCATCGAAAAATAGGCGGCCAATTCAAATTTTCATAAAAAAAAAAGCGGTAAATACCTTACGACGAAACAAACCGTCGTAAGTTATCATATAATTTTTTAAAATCTTTTATTAGTCATATTAAATTAATTTTTTATTTTTTGAAAATTTGGGAATATCATTAAATTAGATATATATTGACATCCGTGCGGTTGGATCGTCGATAAATATATTTAAGAAAATAGAAACAGTAATATGAGACAGAGCACTAGTTACAAGTACTGGTCAATATAGTATTGATCTACTAAGATCTCCAACCAAATAAATTTTTTATTTTTTGAAAATTTGGCAATATCATTAAATTAGGCATGTCTTGACAATCGTACGGTTGGATCGTCGAGAAATATATTTTTAAAAATAGAAACAATAATATGGGATAGAGCACTAGTTACGAGTACTAGTCAATATAGTATTGATCTACTAAGTTCTTCAACCAAATTAATTCTTTATTTTTTGAAAATTTGGCAATATCATTAAATTATACATGTCTTGACATCCGTACGGTTGGATCGTCGAGAAATATATTTTAAAAAACAGAAAAAATAATATGGGACAGAGCACTAGTTACGAATACTGGCCAATATAGTATTGATCTACTAAGATCTCCAGCCAAATAAATTTATTAATTTTTGAAAATTTGGCAATATCATTAAATTAGACATGTCTTGACATCCGTACGGTTGGATCGTCGGGAAATATATTTTAAAAAATAGAAACAATAATATGGGATAGAGCACTAGTTACGAGTACTAGACAATATGTAGTGTTCTACTAAGATCTCCAATCAAATTAATTTTTAATTTTTTAAAATTTGAGAATGTCACTAAATTATATATATCATGACATCCGTATGATTGGATCATCGATAAATAGTTTTTAAAAAATAGAAACAATAAATGGGACAAAATATCCTTATTTAACTTCGACAATTTCAAATAAATACTTCCATATGCTAGAAAAACTTGAAACTTGGAATGCATCATTTAAATAATATTTTATATTCATGATAAAATTTACAAAAGTTTTTGAGAATTTGTTCCGAAGTCAAATTTAGAGCCGAAAAACTCGTACGTTTAAAAATCAAATGGTTGACCAAATTTCTACGAAATTTGACCAGATTTTGAGAGAACAATTTTCTTAATATTTCCAAGTTCTAGTAAAAAATTCATAATTTTTAGATCATTTTTTATTTTTGAATATTTATTTTAATCTATTTTAAGAGTGGAAAATTAAAATTCTATTTGATGACACGTGTTAATATAGTGTTAGTTGACAGCATAGCACAAGGATTGTGCTTCTTCAATCAATTTATAGCCCTTGATTAAAACAAAAAAACACACATCCAATGGTCCTCATTAAACCCAAATAATACACACTAATACACAAACACAAACTCATCTCTCTTTACCAAAACATAAACACTCACTCATCTCTCTTTTCTCACGTTTCTCCTTCTCTCTCACTTCTCTTCCCTTTTGTTCTTCAACTTCAAGAAATAAACCCTCAATTACCAGTGTTATTATAGTCCAAATCAAGCAAATTGATACTCAAAATCATCCCCGTGGTTTCCTCTTTGAATCCATAACATCAAATCTCCTTTTCTTACAATTTCGATTTGAAAGTAAATTTTGGAGTTTTCATTTGGCTCATAATTTCGTGTTTTTATTTTCGTAAAGCTGTAGATCGCTAAAGGATGGTACTATATGTGCATAGTTCTGATTTTTCTTGGAGATTTTGTTGTTCGTCGGATTTTGTTCGAAGTGACCGGATTTTTAGTTTTAAACGCTGGTTTCGAGTTTAGTAGTACGATTATATAAAACCATGCATGTAAGAATTTATATGTTTTAATTGAATTTTTCTGGCTAAAAAATTTGGTGACAGATTTTAATTTCTCATCGGAGAATTCTTTTTTATGGTCGTTTTTTGTTGTTGTACGAGTCGATGATGGTTGTTAATTGTGTTGATTGATAAGGGGTTAGAATTTGCAAGGTTTTTAGCTGTTCTGCTGTCGAAGTCGTCATGTAGTGGCAGGAAATTCGATGGACATTCAACCGGTGTTATTCAAGTTCTTGAGAGTGTGTGTAACCAATGTGTGTTTGATCTTCAAAAGCATAGAAACTATTTTGTGAATTGTTACTCATTTATTAGTTAAGCAAATCTAGCATGAAATAACGTGTAAAACACTGTAACAAACAAGAGAATGTTTTTGAGTTAAAAATGTAAAATAAAAATGAAAAATCATACTTCTAAAAAAAATTCATATTTCTAAAAAAAAAATGAAAAATCATTTTAAAATTCGATTTTAATTATTTCATTAACTAATTAATTGATCGATTAATTAATTGATTAATTTGATAAAAATTTCGGTTAATTAAGCTTACGACAGAACTAGCGTTGCAAGTTACTTTACTATTTTATTTCAAATTGTGGGATCCCTTGCTAAAACTTACAACGAAAAATTGAATTTGTGATAGGTTGGGCCCCATTATATAAATTACG
The DNA here is from genome assembly GCA_037693485.1 of Kitagawia praeruptora. Taxonomy (NCBI): domain Eukaryota; kingdom Viridiplantae; phylum Streptophyta; class Magnoliopsida; order Apiales; family Apiaceae; genus Kitagawia; species Kitagawia praeruptora. Next base: position 147,454,419 of record CM075353.1, read on the forward strand.
ACGAAAAAGTCGTCGTAAGTTATCCAAATTACGACGGTTTTCTTTCGTAAGTTTAGTGGCCCCTTTTGCTTAACTTACAATGAAAAATGAATTTGCGACGAAAATTGTAACTTACGACGAAAAACAAATTTGTGACGAAAATTGTAATTTGTGACGGAAATCTGAACTTCCTACTCGAGCAAAAGTGACGGAACGATTCCGTCGTAATTGACCCCATTTACGACGGTTTCAGTTCAAAAAAACCGTCGTAAATAGCCATATTTCTTGTAGTGAAATAACCTCATCACAAGTAAATGTCTCTTTGCTAAGGCTCTGTACACGACAAACAGCAACCATTAACTTGGCCAAATCATCTACAACAGAAACGTTATCGCAATAACTAGAAATTTTCTGTGCAATCACTCCCAAAGCATTGTTCTTGATGATAACATGTACATATTCGGGGCGAGCATAAGCTAATCTTGTCAATGCAATTACAGCCTACACATTTTGATACTCCCTCCGTCTCTAAATATGTTTCCTGTTTTGACTGGACACGTTGCCAACGCACATTTTTAATCGTTAATATCTTCACTTTCATATTAATATTAAATATAAAAATTTCATTATATTAAAGTATTCATAAATACGAATTAATCCAAGATCACTCATGACTATATATTTGATCTTATAGATTATGCATAAATTAATAATTTGTCTATCCACAAGTCTCATAAAGAGTGGAAGTGCCTCGTCTTTCATTACACCGCTGCATTCATCACATCTTGCATACGAGACCGAAGCGGATGAAGTAGAGTTTCTAGAGAATTATGATGGAAATGAGGAAATGTGTATGTGTCCTGGGGGGTTGAGTATTTTGAGAGTAAAAAACAGGAGTGAGAGGTACTCCCTCCCAAATAGCTAGTGAGAGTTACTCCATCCCAAATCTTTTGTTATGTTTGATTTTTAATGATCAAATTGATCACTAATATAATATATATGAAAATTATGATAAAAGTTATATTATTATAAAGTACATTTAATCTATTTTAATATGTATTTTTTAAACTTTATAAATTATAAAAAATGATACGTAAATATTAATCAAAAATTTGATGAAAAAGACAACCACTTACCTTTCTTCTTTTTTCAGAAAAACAATTGGAGTACCAATACTATACTACTCCTATATATACTGTACTAGTACGTAGTACTCCCTCCGTCCCTTTTGATTCTTAACACTTTCTATTTTGGGATGTCCCAATAGATTGTTAACATTTCCTAAAATAGTAAGTTTTAACACTATTACACCTACTACTTCACTTATTTTAACAATACTTTACACTATTATATCCACTACTTAACTTATTTTAACTATAAAATCACTATTACACCCACTACTTCATTTATTTTAACAATATTACACCCACTATCTTGGTTTCCGTGCAAAAAGCAAACGTTAACATCCCATTGGGACAGAGGGAGTACTACTTTCTCTGGTTTCGAAAAGTGCATCTTGTTGGGGTTCAGGATTACTTATTTATAAAAAATATCACATTTTTTATTTTAAGTATATATTCCTGAATATTTATTAAATCGTTAATAAATTTAGATTTTTTTAAGAGAATTTACCAGAAATTTAACTATTTTAGTTTTTTTTTTTTGCAATTTGCAGTCAAATGTAACTTTTTTTTTACATCTTTTCTGAAAAATAAATGAAATTGTTTGTTGTCATATTTTATTTGTATCCAATTGCATTTACTTGTAAACTTGTATTTTTCAAAAAGAAAATGTATGTTTACAAAATTTTTTTTTTAAATAGTTTGTGCTTTCACAAAAAATTGTATTTTTAAAGAAACACTACAAGAAAACTCGGCTAAAATCGACTGCACAAATTCGACTGGTCTAAATTCGACCGGATCCAGTCGAATTTAGGGTCAATTCCAATAAATTATTGGTCAGACTTAAATTCGACTGCTTCCAGTCGATTTTAAGAGCAGTCGAATTTAAGTAGTCGAATTTAGATGTGCGGTCGAATTTAACCAGTCGAATTTATTTCCTGGCTAAATTCCCACCTGAGCTTATTTTAGTAAGTTTATAAACTCGACCGAAGGCAGTCGAATTTATAAAATCGACCGCAAGCAGTCAAATTTATAAATTCGACTGCTATTATAAATTCGACCGTCTTCTGTCAAATTTATAAATTTGACTGCAACCAGTCAAATTTATAAATTCGACCGGAAGCAGTCAAATTTATAAATTCGACTGCCTTTTATAAATTCGACCGACTTCAGTCAAATTTATAAATTTGACTGCAACCAGTCGAATTTAGTGCCAGGTCAGCAATCCGCGTGAAACTAAGTTTACGCGGAAAAATTCCCGCCTAACTTATTTTAAAATATTTAAAATTAAATTCGACCGAAAGCAGTCATATTTATAAATTCGACTGCAATCAGTCATTCTAATTAGAAAATTAAGTTCAAAATTTATTTAAAAAATTTAAAATTAATCCTTAAATTATAAAAAAATTACCACAATATCCTTATAAGATGAACTACTTATTTATCAAATGTAGAACTCACTGAAAAATAATTTTAGATGTATTTGTTTGATATTTATTATGAATTTAATTTTTCAAATGATATATATGGTCTCCGCTTTAGTGATCATGTGGAAATGTGGACTGGTAAGCCAGCAGATTACTCTTCTTTACATTCTTTTGGATGTCCAGCATATGTAATGTATAATTCCCAAGAAAGAACAAAATTGGATCCAAAATCCAGGAAGTGTTGAAGGAATAAAGGGGTATCGCCTATGGGATCCCACTACCCATAAGCTCATTATCAGCAGGGATGTGATTTTTGTAGAAAATCAATTACAACTTAAAGAAGAAAATGATAGCACGACAAAGAAAAGTTCAGAGACTACAACTGTACACGTGGAAAATAATATAGAAGAAGCATCAAATTCTTCTGAATCAGAATCAGAGCACGAGACAAACGAACCAGTCGAGTCTGAGGAAGTTCGCCGGTCTACTCGTGGAAGAAGGCCACCAGCTTGGCACTCAGAGTATGTTACAGAGAGTAATATTGCATACTGTCTTTTAACTGAGGACGGAGAACCTTCAAATATTCATGAAGCTTCTAACAGCCCAGATGCATCCATGTGGAAGACAACAATGCAAGAAGAAATCGAAGTTCTACACAAGAACAAGACTTGGGAGCTCATACCATTACCACCTGGAAGAAAAACCATTGGTAATAAATGGTTCTACAAGATCAAGCGGGATAGCAATGATCAAGTAGAACGGTATCGTGCAAGATTGGTTGTAAAAGGATATGCTCAGAAAGAAGGCATTGATTTTAATGAGATATTTTCTCCGGTAGTACGACTTACAACAATTAGAATAGTCCTGGCTATGTGTGCTACATCGGATTTACATTTGGAGCAATTGCATGTAAAAACTGCATTTCTTCATGGTGATCTCGAAGAGGAAATTTATATGCTCCAACCAGAAGGTTTTGCTAAAAAAGGCAAAGAGAACTTGGTTTGCAGATTGATCAAATCTCTATACGGTCTCAAACAGGCGCCGAGGTGTTGGTACAAGAGATTTGATTCCTTCATCATGAGCCTTGAATACAACAGACTTAGTGCAGACCATTGTACGTACTACAAAAGGTTTGAAAAGGATAATGACTTTATCATTCTATTATTGTATGTGGATGACATGTTGATAGCAGGCCCCAACAAAGATCGAATCCAAGAATTAAAGGCACAGTTGGCTAGGGAGTTTGAAATGAAGGACCTTGGACCAGCAAACAAGATTCTAGGGATGCAAATTCACCGAGACATAAATAATAGGAAGATTTGGCTATCTCAGGAAAATTACTTAAACAAGATCTTGCATCGCTTCAACATGCAAGATTGTAAGCCAATTTCTACCCCACTTCATGTTAATTTCAAGTTATCCTCAAGTATGTCACCTAGCAATGAAGCAGAGAGGAGGGAGATGTTTCGAGCACCGTATGCATCAGCAGTGGGAAGTTTGATGTTCGCCATGATATGTACAAGACCAGATATTGCAAAAGCAGTGAGAGCGGTTAGTCGGTATATGGCGAATCCTGGTAGAGAGCATTGGAATATAGTAAAGAGGATTCTGAGATACATCAAAGGAACCTCAAATGTTGCATTATGTTATGGAGGATCAAAATTGACCGTCAGAGGTTATGTGGATTTAGATTTTGCAGGAGATCTCGACAAAAGTAAATCCACTACAGGTTATGTGTATACACTTGCAAGAGGAGCTGTAAGCTGGATGTCTAAACTGCAGATGGTTGTGGCTTTATCTACAACAGAAGCAGAATACATGGCAGCTACACAAGATTGCAAGGAATCAATCTGGATACAAAGGTTATTGGAGGAACTTGGGCACAAACAAGAAAAGATCGTTCTGTTTTGTGTCAGTCAAAGTGCTTTGTACATTGCAAAGAATCCAGCCTTTCATTCACGGACGAAGCACATAAGGGTACAATACCATTTTGTACGAGATGTAGTGGAAGAAGGAACTGTGGATATGCAAAAGATTCACACTAATGAGAACCTAGCAGATGTTATAACCAAGCTAGTCAATACAGACAAATTCATATAGTGCCGATCCTCCATCGGCCTGACAAAAACATAAGCAGCATGATATTGGCAAGAGAGGAAGGGTTAAAGATTGACCACAAAGTGGTTTTAAGTGGGAGAATGTGAATTAGTAAAACCCACCTTTGTGGACTTTCTCAACCAACCAAATCTCCACCGACCAACAAGAATTCTAGATGGGCGGCACCAATTTCGGCCACCGACCGTTGAATTCCGGTCAACCAATCTTGAAGCTTCCGACAGACTTTGTTGAATTAAGAGGGGTGGTAGGTGAGGTTAAGGGCTATAAATAGAAGCTCCTTCAACCCATTTTATGATCAAGTGAAGCAGGAAGAAAAAGAGAGAGAGAGACAGTAGAGAGCGGAAGGAGGAGAAGAGTGAATAGTGAGAATACATATATATAAATATCTCCTAAATATTAGGGTCTCTACTTTGTAATATAAAGAGTGTTTTCTCCTACTATAAGAGAGAGTTTTATCAATTGTACTCTCCTTATTTTAGAGAGAAGGTGGTGTAATTCTTTCTCTTAGTGAAACCCTCCTACTTTTGTCTGTGGTTTTTTCACCTTAATTTATTTAAGGGTTTTCCACGTAGTCCAGTTATTTCCAATTTTTCTCAATTTTACTTTGGTTGCGAGCCAGCTGCGCCTGATAAATTCCTAACACATCTGCAGCTGTAGCAGTCAATAACACACCTTGATATCTTGAATTCAGAGGAGTGCTATCCAAAAATCATAGGCCGGCACCCTCGTTCAAAACCAGATATTGAAGCAAAAAAGAGACAGATAGGCGATGGAAGCTTGAGTCCTCCTTTGTAGTGAACAAAGGAACACTGCCTGGATTTGTTACGTCTTTATTATTACAGAAGAAAGGTAATTAATTGACTGTATGCCTCTTTATGAGAGCCATGAAGTGCACCCTACAAAGTCCTTTTTCACACCATGCCTGGGAATAGTTTAACTAAATACCATATTCTCGTTCAATATCTGCAACAATATCCCGGGGCTTGTAGGAATGAGCCCGTTTCAACTTTTCGTCTATGATACTACTGACCCAGCCCCTTTCAGCACGATAATGTGTGGTCGTTCACATGTATGGATTCCAATCATTTTCTTGATACAGCTCACATGTATGGATGCCAATAATTTTCTTGATACAGATTAACTGAGTGCTGGCAACCTTGGATTCCCAGATACGCCACTGACTATCATATAAACAAGAAAAAAGAGCTCTAGTGCACAGGTAAATTTTCTCGTCTAGGTCAATAATCATCATAAATTGTTATACTATGCAACTGCAGTAAGCTCTGGATATGTTGCAGAAGATGGTACTTATTCAGTTGCACTAAGATGAACAGCCATTTCGAGACCAGGTGCTTCCTTTTCCTCTGTTCCAGGTCTTGATTTACCATGCTTCGTGCCGTGTTACATATGGATTAGCTAGTGATGTATATGGTGGAAACAAGTGCAACCGTTTTACTCAGAATTAAATACATATAAACTACCGAATTAATAATATATATAAAAATTCTTTCAAGAGCATGTACAATTCATTCATATTTATGTGAAGAGACAATTAAAGTTCACACTGACTTTGTTCTTTAAGGGATTTCATAGTTAATTCTATGAATGAATGCTTCTGTACGTGTTCGGTCCACTGGAGTGTTACAAACGACATTATAGAAGTTAGAGGGAAAACAAGCCCTGCTGTCAATACCACTTTGCCTCACAAAAGTTTTAATAATATGTTCAGATTTATTCAAGTGATTTCAAAACACACAATATATACAACAGAAACAATGCATATTTACTACTCTATGTCTCAGCAATATACACTCTAGCTATAATCAATTTGTACAAATATAACAGACGTGAACAATTTAGACAACCCCGAAATAATGATGCTAAGCACACACTACAAGGGGAAGGGGCAATTGTGACAGAATTTTAGTAACTTTCTGTCGCAAGTTTAACTTATGACGGAAAATATCGTTTCTGTCGCAAGGTACAATGTGACGGACAAATTCTGTCGCAATATCAATATTTTATTAATATATTTACCGCCCAAGTACTAATTTAACAATTTAATTTCCCGCTATTATTTTTTGCGCTATTTTAGTTTCCCGCTAAGACACCTAGCGACAGAAAGACTAAGCAATCTGTCACAAAAATAGAACTTGCGACGGAAACAATGGTACCGTCATAAAGTATGTTGCGACGTACTTTCTGTCATAAATTACTTTGTGACGGATTGTCATAGAATCCGTCGTAAGTTCTATTTTGCGACAGATTTCGCCGCATACTTACCTGAACTTATTAAATACCCAACGGCCAAAAATTAATAATATGGCCTGAATAATATTATTTTAATATAACTTGCGACATAATTGAAGTTTTTGTCGCAAGTTAAGTCAGTTTATTCTAAAAAGAGGCAGTGACTTTCATTTACATACAACTTCACTCTCACATTCTTTCCTTCATTCTCTCCTCCGTTTATACTGGTTTGAGTGATGTGTAAAAAATATTAAGAAAAAAGAAATCATTCTTGAACGTGTTTATAATATAAATCCGCCAAAAACACTACTCCCTCTAACTAGTGTCGTACCGATTGAACATGATCTATTTTTTTTAATTTTTTTTCGACGATCCAACCGTACAGATGATGTTATGTGCTGATTTTAGTGATGTGTACTAAAAATTAGAAAAAAACAGATCATTCTTGTATGATATTTTAATGGTCAACTGTCAAAGTACTACTTGGTCAAACTAGTATAATTTTGGAATAATATTTTTTTTTAATTTTTTTTGACGATCCAACGGTACGGATGTTAATATCTAATGATTTGAGTGATGTGTACAAAAAATTAGAAAAAAGAAATCATTCTTGTACGTGTTTATAATATAAATTCGTCAAAAGTACTACTCGCTCTAACTAGTGTCGTACCGATTGAACATGATCTATTTTTAAAAAAATATTTTTCGATGATCCAACCATACAGATGATGTTATATACTGATTTGAGTGATGTGTACAAAAAAATAGGAGAAAAGAAATCATTCTTGTACGTGTTTATATTAAAAATCCGCCAAAAGCACTACTCCCTCTAACTAGTGTCGTACCGATTGAACATGATCTATTTTTTTTAATTTTTTTCAAAGATCCAACCGTACAGATGATGTTATGTGCTGATTTTAGTGATGTGTACCAAAAATTAAAAAAAAAACAGATCATTCTTGTATGATATTTTAATGGTCAACTGTTAAAGTACTACTTGGTCAAACTAGTATAATTTTGGAATAATTTTTTTTTTTAAAAAAAAAATTCACCGATCCAACGGTACGGATGTTAATATCTAATGATTTGAGTGATGTGTACAAAAAATTAGAAAAAAAGAAATCATTCTTTTACGTGTTTATAATATAAATCCATCAAAAGTACTACTCGCTCTAACTAGTGTCGTACCGATTGAACATGATCTATTTTTAAAAAAATATTTTTCGACGATCCAACCATACAGATGATGTTATATACTGATTTGAGTGATGTGTACAAAAAAATAGGAGAAAAGAAATCATTCTTGTACGTGTTTATATTAGAAATCCGCCAAAAGCACTACTCCCTCTAACTAGTGTCGTACAGATTGAACATGATCTATTTTTTTTTAATTTTTTTCGAAGATCCAACCGTACAGATGATGTTATGTGCTGATTTTAGTGATGTCTACCAAAAATTAGAAAAAAACAGTTTATTCTTGTATGATATTTTAATGGTCAACTGTCAACGTACTACTTGGTCAAACTAGTATAATTTTGGAAGAATATTTTTTTTAAATTATTTTTTCGACGATACAATCGTACGGATGTTAATATCTAATGATTTGAGTGATGTGTACAAAAAATTAGAAAAAAAAATCATTCTTGTACGTGTTTATAATATAAATCCGTCAAAAGTACTACTCGCTCTAACTAGTGTCGTACCGATTGAACATGATCTATTTTTAAAAAAATATTTTTCGACGATCCAACCATACGGATGATGTTATATACTGATTTGAGTGATGTGTACAAAAAATTAGGAGAAAAGAAATCATTCTTGTACGTGTTTATATTAGAAATCCGCCAAAAGCAGTACTCCCTCTAACTAGTGTCGTACCGATTGAACATGATCAATTTTTTTTAATTTTTTTCGAAGATCCAACCGTACAGATGATGTTATGTGCTGATTTTCGTGATGTGTACCAAAAATTAGAAAAAAATAGTTCATTCTTGTATGATATTTTAATGGTCAACTGTCAACGTACTACTTGGTCAAACTGGTATAATTTTGGAAGAATATTTTTTTTTAATTATTTTTTCGACGATACAACCGTACGGATGTTAATATCTAATGATTTGAGTGATGTGTACAAAAAATTAGAAAAAAAGAAATCATTCTTGTACGCGTTTATAATATAAATCCACCAAAAGTACTACTCTCTCTAACTAGTGTCGTACCGATTGAACATGAACGATTTTTTTTAAAATTATTTTTCAACGATCCAACCGTACGGATAATGTTATATAATGATTTGAGTGATGTGTAAAAAAATTAGGAAAAAAGAAATCATTCTTGTACGTGTTTATAATAGAAATCCGCCAAAAGCACTACTCTCTCTAACTAGTGGCGTACCGATTGAACATGATCTATTTTTTTAATTTTTTTTTGATGATCCAACCGTACAGATGATGTTATGTGCTGATTTTAGTGATATGTACTAAAAATTAGAAAAAAACATATCATTCTTGTATGATATTTTAATAGTCAACTATCAAAGTACTACTTGGTCAAACTAGTATAATTTTGGAATAATATTTTTTTAATTTTTTTAATAATTTTAAAATTTTTTAAACAAACAAATAAAAAATATACAATTTTTAAACATCGAAGTTTACCAAAAACTTAAAAATACTAAATTTTTGAATATTTTTATAACTCATGCAAATAAAAATTTTGTGCACGGGTAGAATATTGAATAAATTAATTAAAATTTCCTAGAAAATAATTTTATCACTTCTAACATTTTTAGAATTATTTTCTCGTAATATAATTGTTTTAAATAATTTATTTGATATTTTATCATTTGAAAGAAATACGTAAAATAAATTTAGAAAATAAATATTTATATAAAAAGTGGGATATGTATAATTCGAATTATACATACAATTTACATCAGCTTTGTGAGTTAGTGGGCACATGGAAGGAGCCGATTGGCTCATTTTAAGTCACCTGGATTGCTGAGTAATATCAGGGATTTAATCTCGATCGTTGGCTAGTTATTGGAGTAATCTTACCGGTCCATACTAGTAAATATATAAATTTTTTTATCTAACAGATATTCAACATACACACACTCGTACAACAACTCTCTCTCTCCCCTCTATCGTTCTCGACTAAACCCTAATCGTCATATCTTCAATTCCGCCCAAATTATGAAGCTGGAATTAATTTTGACCTCAGATTCTTGTTCTCCTGACTCGAATATACATGTTTAAATTCTTATTTCATCTGTTCTAATACTAAATCTCTAGCTTTCATAAACCCAAATCTTTAGTTTAGTGTTTTAGTAATGGAATTGGCTAATCCCAGCTGACTTTCCTTGGCTCATCATTCTTTCAAGCATCACAATACGAGTTGGGTTTTGTTCTCTCAATGCGAATTGTGGCGTCGCAATATGGTATGGTTACATTTTTTTTTCATTTGGATAAGGCTAATTTGGAGTATTTATATATGTGGATTTATACTTTTTTTTTGTTATAGGTACAAACCTGATGTGATAAAAGGAGACATGGATTCGATATGTACGGAAGTACTAGCATTTTACAAAAATATGGTATGGCCATTTTTTTCATTTGGATAAGGCTAATTTTCCTTAAAATCTTCACATTGCACACAATGACAGCGATGGCTCTCAACGATGACCTACAGCATCTAACCAAGTAATACTAAAAACTGATGTGGGAGAAAAGACTTAGACTGGGTTGGGAGATCAATTGACAGGAAAAAAGAAAAAGGTACCTGCGCGATTTCTTTAAGATGCGGGGTTGATTCTAGTTTTCTACCTATCATTTCCTTAACACATGATAAGGAAACCAGAAGCAGTTCATTCTTGATAAAAGTCTTTTAATAGAAATATCAGTTATCTTGTCGTCAATTGGGAACTCTATTTTAAAAGTCTCGTAAATTTTATAACAATGTATTAAAAGCTTTTAATTATGTCACAAATTGTAGCCAGCAATGTGTCTATATATCTTAGAATATCTACAATCTGTTGTGCAGGGGACCAAGATTGTAGATGAATATCAGGACCAGGACACCACCGATTTGCATAAATGTGTTGCCTTTATTCGTGATTTCCATGCAGATACGGAAGATACTGTGAGCTACGTTTAATATATATGGAAAATCTAGACATCCAATTTATTGTCATGTTTTGTATGCTAGAACTTAAATTCTACAAATGCTTGTACTTGTTAAGCTCTTAAGTATGCATATGGGGTTTAATGTAGTGGTTGTCATGCTCTTTTCTGACCAAACATTATAATCATCTAATATAATTATTTTTTGTCCAAATCATTTCCCGTATACCAACTGAAAGGATAGATTCCACTTTCCAGCTTCTCCTTGCTTATTGAGAATTACAGCTATTTCCCAGTAGTTCTATTATAAGTCTATCAGTCTACCACTCATTGCTCCTTCACTATCATTAGCCTTTTGCTGATCTTTGTTTTGTTTTATTACAGATATTCCAGAAAGCTATTTCAACTTCAAATGCTTACATTGAACAATTCAGGTACTCTAAATCGTTTTGCTTTTTGATGTCAATTGATGATGTATAGTATATTTTTTTTGTTTGTTTGGATGCTTGGGTGACTTTTGCAAGCATGCTTTAGAGGTTTTAGCCTTCTTCTTACCTAAGCCGTTCATGTCGCTCATGCTCCTTTCCCTGGTTTATGTCTGCTTCAAGTGTTAGTACACTTCATTTTCAGTATAACAGTGCACTACTTCCTATCTAAATACATAATACAAACCTGTCATATTAGTTAGAATGCCTCCCATTTTTTCCTGTAAGATTTTATTAGTGATAATGTGGTTAGCTTTTTGTTTATTATGATGGCTTTTGTTCCCTGGAGATGGTGTGCTGCTTTTGTTAATTTTGCAAGTCAAAACTTAGTGGTCCAAATCCTTCATAGCTTATGTTTTCTATCGTTGGTCTCAATTACATTTACTTTGACTGTTGTCATCTTATAGGGAACTTGTACAAGTAGGAAAAGATACTGAAAGTGCATACTGGGAACTTGTTGTGAAGGACATTCAGGATGCTTGCAAACTTTTTGAGTCAATTTGTGATTAGACAGATGGTGGTGATGGTTATGTTTCTGTTAAAGTTTCCCCTGATGATACTGAAGGGACTGTGGAAGCTGCCAAATGGCTTCATAAAGTTGTGGATCGTTCCAATGTCTATATAAAAATCCCAGCCACAGCAGAGTGTGCCTTCAATTGAGAAAGTGATTTCACTCTGTAATCTGTATTAGTGTCAATGTTACTGTAAGTCATTATCATCACTTCAGTAGTTAGCCCATATCATATAGACATAACTATATGTACAATTGATTGAATTAGACAAAGTGAAAAGTGGCTTTGAATTTGTCTGAGTAACACTATACCCTTATGTTTAGTATCAAAAGTTTGTGGATTCATGTTTGTTTTTTGCCAAGTCCTCATATTACTTTCATTTACTACTTTGCCCACCTATTCTAATTGTCAATTTATTTCGGGGCTAGATGACTTGTCTAGAGTTACAAGTGTTGCTTCCATCATTGTTAGTCGCGTAGATTGCATATTGTGGTTGATTGCATATAAAAAATAGAGTGCTAGATTGCGCTACACATGATTGGGCAGGTCTATGATTTATTTGTGGAAGCTGAAAAAGGCTAGAAATTAAAAAAAAATTTGGAATAACCAACTTACGACGGACTTTTCCGTCGTAAGTTACTTTAATATTTATTCTGGGAATATTTACGACGAATTCTGTCGCAATTCTGGGTATATTTATGACGGATTTTGTCGCAAATCTGAGTATGATTACGACGGATTTTGTCGCAAATCTGGGTATAATTACAACGGATTCTGTCGTATTTTGATATTTTTCTTTTATTTTCTGAATTGTTTTTGTTTATGATGGGCCCACTATTAACTTGCGACAGATTAAGAAATTGCGACGGAATAATGTCGCAATAAGAACTTACGACTCCGGCATTTGTGACAGATTTTTTCCGTCGCAAAGTGGGGCAATTGCGACAGATTCTTTGTATTTATTCTGTCGCAATTACCCTATCCCCTTGTAGTGACATTTGGCAACCATAAAAAAACATACAAGACATGCACCGAAATCACATTATTTAACAATAAATACTAGCATGAATATGAAAAAATATAGTAAAGTTTACGTTCATGAAAAATATAAAATAAAGATGTTGTCTAGCTAGTTAATTATAAGTTTTAAAATTAATGAATTACAAAGGCTTGGTGACATTGTAGAGATCAACAATAGACCTAAACTTTTTATTTTTCCTCACAGAGGCAAATGCTTTAGCACCATCTTCATCATCATTGTCAACGAGATCAGATGCATGAGTAGGAGCTGAGCATGATATACTTACGTCATTCTTCAGAGAATAACGGAGCTGAATCAACTGCAAAGCTGCTAAAATTTCTTCATTGGTGTATAAGTTAGTTCTATTTTTCATCGTCGTCTTCTTCTTCATCGTGTCTGTGTGAATCACATATGAACACGATTTCTTCATTTTCTGACGAAGCATCCCGTTTACTAGACAAAAGGAGAACAATTAGCATCCTGGTTAAGAAAATCTATTGCAAATAATAAAAGCCTACCATTGCACTCAACAAGTACCCTAGTGACAGTGAGTTTTTCGATTAAAAGACGTTAAGTAACAAACTCATCTAAAATTTTTAATTTTAAGATGCTGAAGAGAAACTTTAAAAAAATTATTATATGTTATTCAACAATTACTTTATAAGTCGTACAATTTATGCCTCCCCACACAATAATAGACGCATCATATTGACTGAACTCGCACACAGCAATAAAACCCGTAACTTCAAATTTGTGCAGCACCCTTATATTTTCATGAAAGTTCCAGCAAGACAAGAATATTAAGGGACACCTCACTACTACACATTTCAACTTAGGATACATCACTTATATAGCGTTTTTTTGAAAACGCTGTGTAAGTATATTACTTAAATAGCGTTTTTTAAAAAAGTGTTATGCAAGAGATTATATATCACAATAAAATAAAAGTAAAATAAAATAAAAAATACTTACATAACGTTTATTTAGGAAGCGCTATGTAAGAGTAAACTTATAAAGCGTTTATGAAAAACGTTATCTTAGATTCCATATTTTAAGTAATATTTATTTATTTTAAATATATACGATACAAATTAAACATAACCTAATTATCTTTCACTTCAGCCGCAGACTCTACTTATTCTCTCCTTCTCCCTCAACCGCTCTGATCACTTTCAAATCTCTGGGCAACTCCGATCGTTTTCATAAAAAACGACCTCATATTCACGTTCTCTGGGGTCGATTTCATATATACACTGAAAATCCATTTGTTTCTAATACCATATTGTTCAAACCACAAATCCCTAGTCTCGCCTCATCTAAATTAAGTTCAATTCGTTGTTTTTATGATCGATTTATTGTGATTCTGTGATGTTTTTGATAGTATCTCATCTATATATCAAAAGCCTCTATTTCTTATTCGATTTGTTTGTTAGGAGACTGGAACCGAAAGTAATCAAGAAGCTGCTTATGGTTCTGATTTGTTACGTAACTTCACCTATTGTGGAAGGTAAAAAAGAGGGCTCAAGAACAGATTTTGATGATGAAGAGGAGGATAAACAAGAAGATTTGGTTGATTGGGAATTAGATCAGTTTTTGGAAGATACTGGTCTTCTTGTGGGGTTTGTTAGGATGATTTTTCACTTCGGCAAGTATGTTCACCACTCATTTTTCGATTTTATGTTTATGTATAGGATTTATAATTTTGGACCAGAAAATTTTATTAATTTATCGAAATCTGTTATGTTGGGACTGGAAAAAGTATCAATTTAATGAGGTTTTTGATTTCACAGAGGAGTAGCTTGGTTCAAGTGGAAGTAAATTTCTAGTATTTGAGAGAGATAAAAACTTATAGTTGGCCCAGTGTTAAGTAATTGCTGTATTAATCCTCGTCCTGCTAGCCTAATGTTATGAATTTGTACAAAATTTTAGTCTTTATGTTATGAATGGCTGTACTAATTTTGTTATGATATTTATGCAGTAGTATATAACAAATTCAAGAAATTTTAGCATTTATTTTATACAGCCGACTCACCACATTCTAGCAACAAGGCTTCCCACTCTCAACACCCTGTATGTATCTGAATATTTGATATTAATAATGAATCACTGTCCGTGTAGATGCACTCATCGCCTATCCTCCCCTGGCCACCTGTTTTCTTTCCTACTTATTATTGACTACAGTCGATCACTTATATAATGATTATGCTATGGATCACTGCAGGAACTTGCATCTCTTAAAACAATTGACCACCATTCTCGTGCACATGGTACCAGGCCTAATGGATCGAACCAGAAATACTCATGGTAATTATAACTTATAAGGCATTTTAGATGATTTCTGATTCTTTATTTTCCCAAATTTTTTATATATGTCTTATATGAATTGTTTTTCGTACAGGCTACAGATATTTATAAAATATATTAGCATTCTGCACTAGGTTGTACAATGATTGAAAATGGCAATTAAAAATTATGATTTCAAGTCGATCTAAATGCATTATCTTTTCTGGTGTTTTGTACTGAATTAAATGATACTAGACAAGATGTGGCAGTATTCCGCTTGAGACATCTTTCCAGAAGATATCAAGATGTCTGTATGTTTCAACGGAATTGTTGGAATACAGAGGATTGAGGGGAAAACCGGCTAATCCTAAACACCGTTTCTTTTCTTGGGGATGCAGAAATTCTGAGGTTAGTTTGTTTAGCTAGTAATGCATTTATCTCAACTCGATCCAAGAGTACTTCTACATGTGAAGCCCTTATTTTCGCATTAATGTGATTCGATGAGGCTGCAACTTTAGCTAGCTTTTTCTTCTTCTGGGCGGAACCCGGGTTCTTAATCCTGTTAAAGTTAGAGATGTTTCGGGCTATTGTAATGACTAAATTTAGTAGCTTTGCCTTCAAAATAATTAGTCACTGCCGATTGTTGTGACAACCAGAGCGAGTGATTCTTTGCAGCATCATGGTTTTATAAGAAGTCACAACCAGCTGCCTAAAGTTCAAAATATTTAGATCGTTGAAATGGAAAATTCTACTTAAACCCAGAATCACCTTCTAGAGTCTAATATTCATAAAGATATCTTTGTTAATTGTATGTTTTAATTAGTTTAGAATAGTAAAATAAACAAATTTGATTCTTTCTGGACACACGTTGTGCAGTCGCCTAGGTGATATGCATTGAAGTCCCACTGCTTGGCATATGGATGCTGGTGCACTTTGTAATCACCCCTAAGCACTAAGAATATGGTTAAAGCAGGCTTGTAACTTTAATAGATAGAAATGGCAGTGGTTTATAATGATCAGAAATGTTAGTTGCAAAGTTCTTGCTAGGTCTTGCTTGACATGATGATCACTTGTCTATTGAGTAAGTTCTCCACTAGATATCTCGATGTGGGATGTAGAGTTGTTCCAAAAGAGACCCCAACAGGTCTGGGTCATCTTGTGTGATTTTTAAACTATTGAGTACTACTAGTAACATGATTGATTTTAATTTTTACCTTTAGGGCAATGTGGGACAAGGTGGAAATTCTTATTACATACTTTCAGTACTAAGGCAAGGTTTTAAAGTGTGAAATGATTGAAACAATGCATTCAAATTTAAGACTTGTTCCAAATGTGAGAAACCCACATTCGTATATGCACTAATTTTTTTTTTTTTTTTTTATCTCGGCTTACACTAAGGTCAGCCAAGGCGAGAAGATTAACTTGATTTTACTAGAGAACTCATGGCTTATATATAAGCCTTAGAGGGAACTTTACTCTTTAGTTTAGAGAAGATTAAATTAGTTTCGAACTTAGTGATATCAGATCTAGTTCTAGTCCCTTGTTTCCTTAGATAATTTAATGTACAAATTGTAAACTATATATGTTCTAGCATGAGCAATTAGGTGCATGGAGGGGGAGGGGTCGTTTAAATTTATAAAAATAAAAAAAGTGTAATATAAGGGAATATATCAAACCTTTTCTGATTAGTGATTAGTGACATTATTTGGTGTATGTGAAACTGGGGTTTGAGACTTTTACCGTTAATCTTTGTACAACATCACTAACAAATAATCTCACAGGTCCTGTATATTATCCTTTTCTGGTAACCATGTTTCTGTTGCTACTGAAAAAAAAGCATCAGCAGATTTTAAACTGCTATATATGTCTTACTAAATGACAACTATGTGCTCACCAGAAAGAAGTTCATCTAGATGGTGTTTTAGCTTAAATCTTGCTTTAAACTATCATATAGAAATAAATGTGTTACTTCAGTTTTTAGTTATTTGTTGCTGATGTATGTTTCTTTCAGTCATGATATCATAACCTATATTTGGATTTCAGTCTGACCAAGACTATATTTGGTTAAACAATGATTTGTTTTGAAAAACTACTCTGTCTTTCAGAAAAATGACATTAGGAGAGCTCAACCTGATGCAATTGCACACTCTGCTGGAGATGCAATGGTATTCAAGCAAAGGGAAAACACTTAAATGTGGTTTTTTTTTCTTATTACTCATACAATATTTTGAGAAAAGTGGTTTGTTGTTTTAAGAAACTTTTGTACAATAACTTTCAGGGGAAAGATACGCATGTTTTGTTTTTTGTAGATCTTGCCACTTGAAGAGGAACCAAGTTGATAAACAGCTACGCAGTATGCTTAACTAGTGCCTAGGAATATTAGTGTATAATGTTTCAGCCTTGTTGTAATCTGAAGACTTTTATTATCTTACAGAGACCTATGTTTTTGTTTTGTGGATTTAATGTAAGCATTAAATTGGAAATTTTTATTAGCAGAATTTATTTATGCATTTTGTGATCAAAATTTTACGACTTTTTGCCAAATATATCCCAGAGAATATTGTTGTCTTGTATGTTTATCATTTTTGAAAATGGTAAGAATAGTACATGTAAAAAGGAAGGCAGGAAAATAAATATATAATTTTTTTTAAAAAAATTGTCACTTACATAGCGTTTTAAAAAGAGCTATACAAAAATACGTGTTTAGGAAACACTTACTTAGATAGCATTTTTGAAAATGATATCTAAGAGCTGCACTTACAGAATGGCAAAAAAAGTGCTATGTAAGCGATCCTCACTTCAATAGCGGCTCCTTAGATAGCGTTTAAAAACGCTATGTAAGAGCTAAAAAAAACGCTATCTAAGTACAAATCTGTAGTAGTGCCTGCTGTCCCTAATACTTATATATTCATATGCATATATTTATGTATTACTCTTACGTACGTATTAAGAATGATTGTCATGAAAAATAAAAGAGGAAACGTAGAAAGTGAGTACACCATTTACTTACCTGAAAATGTTGACCGGCAAATCTGACCGTATGTCTGTAGATGAAACAATTGCTCACATGTAGAGAGGAGATAGCTATAGGGAGATATGAAACAAGCAATTTCAAGAATATGAGTTAAAGCAACAGTTTTGCTATTTATATAGGGGAGAAGCCCATGGGCCGATAAGGGAATTTGAGGATAAGGCCCTGTTTGGTCTATTATTATAAGTTGAAAAAGTGTCATATTAGTTTCTAATATTCTTTTTTTTTTAAGGTAGTTTCTAATATTCTTATAACTATTTAAAAATGTAAACTTAAATATAGAATGTCATATTTATTTATTTTTTGAATGACAGTTTCAGTAGGAAGTCTCCAACCTTATGCAACAACTTTTGGGCAGGAAGGGAGCTAGAAATTCGAGTTTGCGGGGTGAATTTTTTTTTTCCATCCTAATAACTAATATATTAAAATAATTTGTTATTAAATAAAATAAAAAATTATCATTAATATTTTTTAATTTAAAAATATATTTAAATTCAAGTATTAAAATTCAAAATTATGATAAATATCGAAATTTTATCACTATATTCATAAATTTTATATAAATTTGAGGGGGCGAAATCAAAATATTATAATATTATTATTGAAAACATGAATTTTAATTTTTTTTATAAATTTTAATACTAATTTAATGATTATACGAGGTTTTGGGATGACGACGACCCCAGCGTGCCACCCCTTCCCTCCGTCCCTGGGTGCAGTCAGTACATGCATTGCTACAACTATTTTTGAATCCCTTTCATAGTGTGCCCAATATATATCTTTAACCACCCTACATTTCGATCCTTCTTTACGGGATGTCGAGAGTTCAAATCTTATCAAAGACAATATGTATATGTGATTATTGTAGTTTTCCCAAAAAAATGACAAATACGAAGATTGCATTGAAGTTGAAGCTACAATTGATCATGAATTATGTAGATAAGAATTCATTTTGCAAAGAGCTACATATAGAATTGGTCACTACAGGAATGAAACAAATATAAAAAAAAATATAAATGAGACAATGATACCCCTAATTATACATTCTTGAGCTACATAGAGAGCTAATCTTCATTTTGCGAAACTCCACTGTCGAACATATGCATGGACACCAGAATAGTTATTTTGAGCTAAGAACATGTAAATTTTCAAGTACGGCATTTGACACGTATCTATGTTGTACACTCAGTCCGCCTATCACAGGTAGCTGTTTGAGTCTGTTGACTCCACTATGATCACACTCTCTGTCCATGACACAGCGGTTCAGATTTACAGCATGCATAGTGTCTCTTTCTCAATATGAGAGACAATAGGCCAATAGCTTCTATATTTGTCCTTAGAATTGGTTTATTTCAAAAAAGGTGGCTCAAAGATACTACGTACTAAATAGCCAGTTTCAGTAACAACAAGCCAGTTTCACAAACAGCATGCTGATTTCAGTCTAGGCAGGTTTACCGAATATAAAGGAATCAAGGAACATCAAGTGGGAACATTATTTATTAATTATCCTAACCCACCAGATCATAATTCAACTCATGGGGAACAATATATTCTCTACTTTGATTATAAGAAAAGAAGCATGACACTTTTGACTTTTATATTCCAATCACATGCTCTTGTCTCTCTTGATATCAAATATTCTTTCTCCTTGCACGCTCAACATCTCTTCTTCTTCATCAGTTGAATTTCCAGCCCCTCCCACGTTCTTGAGAATCAAAGCAAATCTAATCTCATATTCAACCTTTTGATTTTCCTCCCGTTGGAGCCATTTCAAGCCTTCATTCAAATACTCTTGTTTACCTATAAAAGAGATGTTAATGTTCAGTTCTTAACATCAATACACGAGCAGAAAACAAGAAGATATATTCAAACACAAAGCCTTCATTGCAAAATCTTACAAACCTCTCAAACCCTACATATACGCATATATATTTTCAGAGGGTTCATAGGTTAAATTGTATTATTCAAATCTGTATTGTTCAAAGTTGTAATTGTTTTGTTGCTGTACAAGATTGGCTTCAGGTTTTAGGGTGAGTTGAGCTAGACTAGAGAAGTATACTTGGGAAGTAGTACTTAGAGGGTTAGTTCTGCACAGGTAAACAGCAAGCCATTTGTAAGCAGCAAGGGTTAAGGGAGATATATTGCTGTATCTTGTAATTGGATTATAGTTGATCAATAATATATTCTCTTACCAAGTTTGGTAAGGGACCAGGACGTAGACCATAGGGGATTAGGGGTCGAACCTGGCTAAAAGATTGTGTGTCTCTTGTACTTACTGTTTATATTCTTTCTGCATTGCATTTTAGATACAAACAGTGTGCTGTTTGTGAACTGTGTTATTACAAACAGCAAGCTGTTTTCAGTTATTTTCAAAACAGGTCATAAATAAGCATTGTTAGCCATAAACACCTATTCACCCCCTCTAGGTGTTGTTTTCAATGATACCCCTAATTATACATTCTTGAGCTACATAGAGAGCTACTCTTCATTTTGCGAAACTCCACTGTCGAACATATGCATGGACACCAAAATAGTTATTTTGAGCTAAGAACATGTAAATTTTCAATATATTTTCAAGTACGGCATTTGACACGTATCTATGTTGTACACTCAGTCCGCCTAGCACATGCAGCTGTTTGAGTGTTGAATCCAGTATGATCACACCCTCCGTCCATGACACAGCGGTTCAGATTTACAGCATGCATAGTGTCTCTTTCTCAATATGAGAGACAATAGGCCAATAGCTTCTATATTTGTCCTTAGAATTGGTTTATTTCAAAAAGGTGGCTCAAAGATACTACGTACTAAATATCCTATTGGTTAAGTAATTTCTCGGATTTGGGTACGATCTTCATGGACGGTTCACGGTGACTATTATTGAGGTGAATCAACTGTAAAGCATATTTTATTCTTTTTTTTTTTTTTTTTTGCTAAGGTTTTTTATTCTTCTTTTTGCACATCTCCGTTTTGCTGATTCTCCTAATTCCTGATGATAAATCCGGTTTCTTCATGTACGGGACGAATTGAGGAGTGCAAAGTGTTATATATAAAAATTTTAATCTTAACCCGGTGGTGTATATCGTAGAGAATATATATTAAGCACACAAGTTATTGAAGTACTAGTCCATTTTATTTAGGGGAATTTTTGACTTCTTAAACATGTGGGTCCCAATTAGTTATTGCCTTTCCGAATTGAACGGATTTGAATTCCTAGCGAAGTACATTAAAATTAGTAACAAATTTCGAAATTTCTTTTTTTTCTAAAAAAATTACAAATCATCCATATCTATATTGAAATATTAGAAAAATACTTGTGTAGGAGACACGAATATTTTACAAAATATTTCATGCATTCCAGGACATTAAGTATAGTCATTTTTTTTTGACAAAAAAAAAAAAGGAATAATGCTAGGGACACCAAAATTGGTTCCCAAAATTTTCCCCAAATACATATGGCAGATTCTGATTTGCTATAATAATAAATGGGCTCCCTGTATTCACACCAACAAAACCAATCAAAATAACTCATACTGCCACATCAGCATGCCATGTCATTTGGTGACAATTTTTTGTACCTTATTTTGGGGTCTCTAACACTACTCAAAAAAAAGTACAATCATTTCAAACTCAAAAATCTCAAATACGGAAATGAGACTATTTGCTCAATAAATTTACAATATTAACAACTTTCAAGAAAAGTATCTAATTCCAAATTTGTCAACCATAAATAAATATGTAGTACCGTTTTCTAAAAGGAAAATGCTAAAGACCCCAAATTAGATCCCAAAAAAATCCCCAAATTCCATTTGTCATCTTTTAATTGGTAATATCATAATGGACCCCCTGGATTCACATCAATCTCCCCAATTAAAATTGCCCAATTTGCCAAGTCACCCATGCCATGTCATTTGGGGACTTTTTTGGGGACTCAATTTGGGATCCCTAGCACTACTCATTCTAAAAAGAGTAAATTACATTTTGGTGACTTGTACTTTAATTTTTTTGCATTTAGATGACCAACTTTTAAAAGTGAACACTTTGATGGCTGTAGTTTAATTTTTTTGCACTTAGATGACCAACTTTTCAAAGTGAACACTTTGATGACTTTACTTTTTTCATTTAGCACTTTGGTGACCAAAATAGCGTCAAAATAAAAAAACTTGGCCACCAAAGTGCTAAACAAAAAAAAGGTAAGTCATCAAAATGTTTACTTTTAAAAGTTGGTCATTTAAGTGCAAAAAAATTAAACTACAGTCATCAAAGTGTTCATTTTTAAAATTTGGCCATCTAAGTGCAAAAAAATTAAAGTACAAGCCATTAAAGTGCAATTTACTCTTCTAAAAATGTCATGTCATGGCTTAGCTGTGTGGTAGTTCCTTATTTTGTGTTTCACAAGTTCAGGAGTCAGTCTGGCGATCTGATAAAAATTTGTGTTGAGTGGCTGCAATTGTTCTGAATTGAGTTGTGTTATTCGCAATCTTGCGAGGTTATGCGAAGATCAGGGTCTACTTAATGGAAGAAGTTTGGATGGAGTATGCTTGGTGTGGCATATTAACCCAGTCAGTGGCGGACGCAGATTTTTTTTTAAGGGGGGCGGTTTTACATTTTAATTTCAATGGATAATTGAAGATCTGTAATGGAAAGCTAATACATGTGAAACTTTTTGGTAAGAGTAATGCTACAGCCACCAAATTGGGTACCAAATTTTGACACCAAATGATGTGGCACTAATTAGTTGGCATTTTGTGATATTTTAATTGGATGGCCCTGGCGGGCCCATTATTATTATAACCAATCAAATTAATGCCATGTCATTTGGTGTCAAAATTTGGGAACTAATTTGGTGGCTGTTGTGCCCAAAATCTCCATGGGCTAGATTTAGGCCCATTAAGCTATAGGGTTTGATCCATACGAGCCAGAAGATTGATCCAGTATGAGTTATGAAGATCAGATAGAAGAAATGACTAACGAAGTATGAGTATCAGAAGGTTCCCAATGGTCAGGAAGCTGAGCTGAGCATTAGAAGACCAGGTTCCTCCCAGCAGAAGAGTTCGAGTTAGCATAGCAACAGCCATAGAGGTGATAAAAGCATGCGAAGAGTTATCCAGTCTAACCAGTTTGTTATTTGTGCAGGTACTGACACCTAAAGGGAGGTCCCTAAGCGATATGTCCCGAAATAAGGAGGTTCCTGAGAAACAGGCTCCTGAGATATAGGTTCCTGAGTACCAGGTTCCTACGAGTTGCCAACAGAAAGTTCTAGAAGTCATCTAGAACAGATAAACGAATTGGTATCTGAGTATAATTCTAGGGCACAGATGATCCTAGAATAACTCTAACCAATGAGAGAATCATAAGTGGGGTACGAACTCGAGTTCTACTCCACTTAGCCAAACTAGTTCGTGAAAGGCTCTAAAGGAACCTGAGTCCAACACGAATTAGATGACCGAATGCAGCTATTCCAGTAAGAGACAGAATCATATTAGAACTACGTGAGCTTGATCCCTATAAATACAAGGGTACGTAGGCACCTCAGGGTACGACGCATTAAGTTCTCTAATTTTCTCTAAAGGCACCTGAGATTATTGGAGATACCCTCGAGCTCAGCTCAACCCCCACAAACACAACCCAAACCTTTTCATAGAACAGTTGATCGCTAGCCTAAACAACTACCTATAAACCTCACATAAGTTGATTACGAAATCCACTCATCAACATTGGCGCTAGAAGGAGGGGATAGTTAATATCTTAAGAGTGGAAAAGATGTCAGGCAACTCGGATAGCGAAGCAACCCGTTCTGAACGACAGATTCATGAGGGGAACACATCTCCTCCCAGAGCACCGAAGGTTACTAAAGCAGCCATGATGGAAATCTTAAAGACTGTGGGAGAACGTTTGTCGACTTTGGAGCAGGCTTCAAGCAAAAAGAAGAAAAAGAAGGCAAAGAAAGGCAAGAAGTCGAAGGTTACTCCGAAACAGTTGAATTTTGAAGAATCTGGGAATGGAGAGGAGGTTCCAGACGATGGTGGAGAACCGAAGTAAGATAATGGTGATGAAGATATGGAGAATCCTGAGAAGAGTAAAACTGGTAGCAAGGGCCGTACAGGGTCCAAGGGAAAGAAGAAAACCAAGACTGGAGGTTCCTCAAAGAAAAAGAAGAAAGATAAAGACCCATCTGTCGAGATAATTGAAGAAGAAAGCACGGATTCAGATGAGGATACTGAAGAATCAAGCACATCAGAGTCGCAAGAGGAAGAAGGAACGAGTAAGAAGACAAAGGCGGAAGCTACTGGGGAGGTGACAGCAGAAGATGTCAAGAAAATTTTGACTCAACTCAAGGACGAAAAGAATCTTGCTGTGAACCCTATAACAGCTTCTCCTTTCACCAAGAAGGTTCGAAAGTCGGCTCTGCCTAGGTCTTATAGGCCTTCGAATGAATTGAAATTCGATGGGACTACTGATCCCATTGAATACCTTAGTCGTTTTGACACAGAGATGGATGTTTATCAAGTGAAGGAAGCCACCAGGTGCAGGTTACTGGCTGCAACTCTACAGGGCGGAGCCCATCAATGGTTCAAAAGGTTACCTGCAGATTCGATTGGTTCTTGGGCAAGTATGGGGAAGCTCTTTGTCACTCAATTTAGAGCATCTGTTGCATTCGCACCACCAACCAATACCTTAGCCAATATCAAACAAAGACCTAGTGAAACGTTGACAGAATATTTCAAGAGGTTTAATGCGGAGGTTCCTAAAGTTAGGAAAGCATCTGAGGAAACAATAAAGAACTTCTTAATTGCTGGAGTCAAAGGAGGCTCAGATTTTTGGAAAGCACTGCAGGGAAAAGAACCAGAGACGTTGGCAGATTTTTACGCCCAGGCAGAACCCTTTCGTCTGGTGGAGGAGTCTCTAGCTGAATTAAGGAAGGATCCAGATTTTGTAAGGCAAAGTGGAAGCAAGAGGTCGAGACAAAGAAGCCCCAATGGTCGTGACAATAAAAAGGTGGTTAGTCGCACATCCCAGGTGAAGCCTGAAGCTGTGAATCCTACTAAACCTGTCATGAGTCAGGTACCGCCACCAGCTTCCTATAACAACAATAAACATGAGAGACCTGTCTATGAAACTTTCACCCCTTTGGTAGCTCCGATTGATCATATTTACGCAGTGAATGAGAAGTCCTCATGGTTTAAGAAGCCTTTCAGAACCGGTCCCCCAGGGAATAAGAATGAGCGCCCCTACTGTGACTTCCATGATAATAATGGGCATAATACTGCAGATTGTCGTCACCTCAGAGATCTAATTGAAACTCTAATCAGACAAGGGCAATTGAGCGAATGGGTGGCTCAGGAAGGAAAAAAGTATAGAGATGAGAAGACTCAGAAGACACAGACACAGGAACCTGTCGTGATGGAAGGACCACCTAAGGCTGGGTGCATACGCACAATTATAGGAGGTCCCCACATTGGAGGAAGCAACAGGAATGCCATGGAGAGGTATACCCGTGAGGCTAAAGAACGTCCTTTAACCAGTATTTACAATCTGTCACAGAGGTCCCCAAAGTTGTTCAAAGGAGAGGATGCAGATATTACTTTCACTGAAGAAGATGCTTCCTGGGTACATCATCCCCATACTGATGCTTTGGTTTTCGAGGCAGGAATTGGGTCTTATGAGGTTCATCGAGTGCTAGTTGATAATGGAAGCTCTGTAAACTTGTTATCTTACTCAGCTTTCAAGAAGATGCATTTTCTGGATAAAGATTTAACTCCAACAAACGATACCTTGTACGGATTCACTAATAATCAGGTTCCTATCAAAGGTAAGATTCGTTTGCCAGTAACTTTAGGTGATAAACCATGTTGCATTACACAGTTGGCAGAATTCATCGTTATAGAGGAGAATATGAATTACAATGCTATTTTGGGAAGACCCATTTTGAAGGATATGAGGGTAATAACCTCCATTTACCACCTCACTATGAAGTTCCCGACACCAAATGGAGTTGGTATAGTTCGAGGATGTCAGTATGAGTCTAGAGAGTGTTACACCAAAGCTTTGCAACATGCTGCTAGAGCTGCTAAATTGCCTGAACCTATGGACGAGGTTCCTGACAATTTTCCAGGAAAGAACCCAGACAAAATAACGGTCGACCTGCGCGGTTCGCCTTTGGAAGGTTTTGTGTCAGCATCCTGTAGAGCTATAAGAATTGAAGAGATCATAGAAGAGGAACCTCATGCTGAGATTCCAGTTTTTCGGGGACCAGATACCCCCTACTTACTGACAGAAAGTGCACCCCCTACGGACAAGGATGGTGACGTGTGTATGGTAGAAGGATTGGATGAAGAAAAATCCCGAAAACTGAAACATAATGGAAGCAATGAAGACAGTCAGCCAGCATCAAAGAGAAGGAATGTCATCCACGAAGTGCAGGAACCGTCTACCGTCCAGGAACCTCAAGAGGACTCAACCACAGGGATGGAGGTAGACTTAGACCCTCGAATGCCAGAAACTATGGTTAAGGCTGGACCAGCTGGTGAAACTCTGGATGTGAAGATCAATGACAAAGATGGTACAAAGGTGTTGAAGATTGGAGCTCAACTCGATCCAGCCTTAAAGGAATCTCTCATTACCTTTTTGGGCAAGAACCTGGATGTGTTTGCATGGTGTCATGCAGATATGGAAGGGATAGATCCAAGGGTCATGTGTCATAAGTTGAATATTGATCCAGAAAAGAAAGGAGTGAGACAGAAGCGAAGACCGGTTAGTGGAGAAAGAGCTCAAGCATTGAAAGAAGAGGTGGACAGGTTATTGAATGCAGGATTAGTTAAAGAATCTTTCTACCCAGTATGGTTGGCAAACCCTGTTTTGGTAAAGAAGCCTAATGGGAAATGGAGAACCTGTGTAGACTTCACAGATCTCAACAAAGCATGCCTGAAGGACAGCTTCCCACTGCCACGGATTGATCAGTTAGTGGATGCAACAGCTGGACATGCCCTCCTCAGCTTCATGGATGCATATTCAGGTTACAATCAAATCCCTATGTATGAACCTGACCAAGAGCATACTTCTTTTATTACGGATAGAGGTCTTTATTGCTACGTATGCATGCCATTTGGATTGATTAATGCTGGAGCCACATACCAACGGTTAGTGAACATGATGTTTAAAGACCAAATTGGCCATACTATGGAAGTATATGTGGATGATATGCTAGTTAAGTCTAAGGAAGCTGTTGACCATGTAAAGCACTTAGAAGAAATGTTTGGAATCTTGCGGAAGTACAGAATGAAGCTGAACCCTCAAAAATGTGTGTTTGGGGTAGAATCAGGAAAGTTTCTGGGTTTCATGGTAAACCACAGGGGTATCGAAGCCAACCCAGCCAAGATTAAAGCATTGATTGATATGAGGTCTCCGAGAACTGTGAGAGAGGTTCAGTCTCTTACAGGAAGGGTTGCAGCCTTGAATAGATTCATTTCGAAGTCCACTGATAAGTGTCAGGAGTTCTTTAAAGCTATAAAGAAAGGAAACAAATTCGAGTGGACCGCAGAATGTGAAATAGCGTTTGGAAAGTTAAAGGAGCATTTGGGGAGCCCCCCACTGTTAGCCAAACCTGTGGATGGAGAAACATTGATACTTTATTTGGCTGTGTCAGAGTATTCCATTAGTGCAGTTCTGGTTCGAGAAGAGAATGGACAGCAGAACCCAGTTTACTATGTTAGTAAAAGGTTACTTGATGCAGAAACGAGGTACACAGGAATGGAGAAGCTGGTTTTCGCATTGATTCTGGCTTCCAGGAAGCTGCGACCTTATTTCCAAGCTCACAAGATTGAGGTGAGAACCTCATATCCACTTAAGCAAGTGATGCATAGGCCAGAAACTTCTGGAAGAATGTTAAAGTGGGCTGTGGAGCTAGGACAGTTCGACATAGAATATAAGCCAAAGACAGCAATCAAAGCTCAAGCTTTAGCAGATTTCTTAATCGAGTTTCCACCTCATGTAGAGGTTACTGGCCAAGAGGGGCCAAAAGAGGTGGTGGAAAAACAGGCAGACAATGACAACTGTGCACCTTGGTGGACACTGTATGTAGATGGAGCTGCTAACAGTGGTGGAGCAGGTGCAGGCATAGAACTAGTTAGTCCAGAAGGGCACCAACTCTATAGCTCGATTCATTTTGCTTTTAAAGCCACGAACAATGATGCAGAATATGAGGCATTGATTGCAGGCCTCAAGTTGGCTTTGGAGATGAAAGTAGAGAATATCAGAGTGTTTAGTGATTCGATGTTAGTAGTTTGGCAGATTCGTGGTGGTTTTCAGGCGAGAGGGCCAAGAACAGACTTATATTTGAGATACTCCCAGGAGTTGATCGCAAGGTTCAGAGAGGTGAAGCTGGATCAAGTACCTCGAGGAAAGAATACCAAAGCGGATGCATTGGCCAAGCTAGGGTCACAGAGAGAATCCACGTTATTGGGGGTAATTCCACTTCAAATCCAGGAGCAACCAAGTGTTTTCAAGGAAGAGGTAATGGACATTGAATTTCCAGTTGAAGATTCCTGGATGACCCCAATACATCGTTACCTGGACAAAGGGGAGCTACCTTCCAATCAAAGTGATATCAGGAAGCTGAGGTATCATGCAGCCAGATATGTAATTTATGATGGAGTTCTGTATAAACGAGGATTCAATCAGCCTTTGCTCAAGTGTGTAGTTGGAGAACAATGCAAGTATATCCTCGAGGAAATTCATGAAGGAGTATGTGGAAATCACTCGGGGGGTAATTCTTTAGCCATGAAAGTTCTTCGACAAGGATATTATTGGCCAACCATCAAAGCAGATGCTACAAAGTTTGTGCAGGCATGCAGTAATTGTCAGAAGTTTGCAAATTTTGATAGTCGTCCTGTAGCCCCTATTAAATCGATTGTTAGCCCTTGGCCATTCGCTGTTTGGGGAATAGACCTCATTGGAGAGCTCCCGAAAGGAAAAGGAGGAGTGAAATACGCAGTGGTCGCAGTCGATTACTTTACAAAGTGGGCAGAAGCAGAACCACTTGCTAAGATTACAGCGTCAAAATTGACTGAGTTTGTGTTTCGAGCCATCGTATGCAGGTTTGGCATTCCACAGAAGCTGATTTCTGACAATGGGAAGCAGTTCGATAGTAGAGAGCTTAGAGGATTATGTGAGCAGTTTGGAATCCAAAAAGCATTTTCAGCAGTGTATTATCCGCAGAGTAATGGACAGACTGAAGCGGTGAACAAGATTATTAAGCATACTTTGAAGACAAGGCTTGAAGATAAGAAAGGAAGCTGGCCAGAGGAGCTTCCTGGAGTCTTATGGTCGTATAACACCACGCCTAGAACTACAACTGGTGAGTCTCCCTTTACTCTTGCTTATGGTTGTGAAGCTATGGTACCTGTGGAAGTTGGAACAGGTTCCCTGAGAAGAAAACATTTTGACCCCGAGAACAATGAGGTCAATCATAGACTATATTTGGACATGGTCGAAGAGTTGAGAGCAGATTCGCAAGTAAAGTTAGCAGCATATCAACAGAGAGTTCGAAGGTATTACAACAAAAAGGTGAAGGCAAGACCTTTTAAAGTTGGAGACCTAGTTCTGAGAAAAGTCATGCCAAACACCAAGGTTCTGGCACATGGAGCCTTTGGAGCAAATTGGGAGGGACCTTACCAGATAAAGTCAGCCATTTGGGAAGGAACCTACCACTTGATGGATATGGATGGGAACCTCATTCCGAGAGCTTGGAATGCAGAGCATCTCAAGAAGTATTATCAGTAACTCTTTTATATGTTTTTCTTAGGAAAAGTAAGGCTCTTTCAGCCCAAGAATAAAGGCAGCTTATTAGTTATAGCTGACCAGCATTTTGATTTCAGTATTTGATTATGCATGTACTCGGGGGGTACTTGATGTGAACCTCCCTACTTGCAAGACGATTCTTTTTTAAGTATTGAGCGATGTATAGCTCTACGTTGAATATTTTGAGTGCATTATTTGCAGCTATAGCTCCTTAATAGTTCTTTTACGTAACAATAATTACCCAAAAGAACTGGGGGGTAGTATTCCTACTTAGATAGTATTGTGCATGCCATGATTTCATATTTCATATGCCAATTTGAAATTTTTGAAACAGGTTACCTAGACTAACAGGTTCCTGTAGCATGGTGTTGTATTTTGCAGGTTACCTGAGCTGACAGGTTCCTGTAGCATTGACAGTATGTGTGAAGTATGAATATGAATTGACAGAATGTGCAGACTACGATTGATTGATCAGAATTAGCTTGTAGACAGATTGTCGAGAAAAGTCCCAGGTAGCTTCCTGGGCATCGAAAAAAGTCCCAGGTAGCTTCCTGGGCATCGAAAAAAGTCCCAGGTAACTTCCTGGGCATCGAGAAAAGTCCCAGGTAGCTTCCTGGGCATCGAAAAAAGTCCCAGGTAGCTTCCTGGGCATCGAAAAAAGTCCCAGGTAACTTCCTGGGCATCGAGAAAAGTCCCAGGTAGCTTCCTGGGCATCGAGCAAAGTCCCAGGTAGCTTCCTGGGCATCGAGCAAAGTCCCAGGTAGCTTCCTGGGCATTGAGCAAAGTCCCAGGTAGCTTCCTGGGCATTGAGCAAAGTCCCAGGTAGCTTCCTGGGCACGAGAAAAGCCTCTGGTAGCTTCCTGAGCAAATGAGATTGAAAAGCCTCAGTTGACTGAGCACGACATTGTTGCCAAAAGCCTCAAGTTTCTTGAGCATGTGAATTAAAGTCCTGACAAAAGGCACCTAAAGTCCTGACAAAAAGGCATCTAAAGTCCTGACAAAAGGCACCTTAAAGAGAAGCCTAATAAGCTCTCCCTCATGTGGAACCGCCTTTGGCACATGGGAAGAAGGGATAAAATCCTTAGCATTTACCTTCATAAGATTTCTAGCCTGACACATGGAGAAGAGGAATCTGTGTGGACTCCCAGAACGGCACACAGGTTCCTAGAATCGCCTCGAGGCACAAAAAGGAACCAACAGGCCTCAAGGCATGTTGGAACCTAGAGAGTAGGATTGGGAACCAAGCAGGTTACCTTTCCAAGAGGAAAAAGGAACCAACAAGCCTCGAGGCATGTTGAGACCTAGAGATTAGGATTGGGAGCCAAGCAGGCAACCTTTCCAAGAGATGACCCGAATTAAACAAGAGAAAGCTTTTACTAACGTTAATTGTTTTTTGTTTTATGTTTATTTTGCAGGATTAATACTCGAGGAACCTGGTCATGATGAAGAAGAAATTATTAAAGAAGGCTACGGTTTAGATTATCAATACAAAATATAAACACAGAGGTTCCAGGTTTTACAATTCAGCTGTAGTTTGTTGCATTTATTTTGAGAATAGACAAGTGGAAATATGCATGTGTTCTGTTTCTTACAATGGGTTAGCCCACGTAAGCTTGAACATATGAGTAAGGAAGCTGAATTATTCTCTAATGCATAACAGCGAAGTGTTTCATGAGGTTTTGAAGAAAAGTATATAGAAAGTTAAGATTCGAACAAAGAAATATGTGTAAGC
This sequence comes from Kitagawia praeruptora, assembly GCA_037693485.1. NCBI lineage: Eukaryota > Viridiplantae > Streptophyta > Magnoliopsida > Apiales > Apiaceae > Kitagawia > Kitagawia praeruptora. The sequence continues at coordinate 147,486,295 of CM075353.1, forward strand.
CTACCCTGGACAAGAGATATGTAGCAAAAGCAAATATCATAAACCATGAAGAAAGTTATGGGTACAGAGACCCAGAAAACCAGCATAAAAGTTATTGGCACGAAGGCCATGGAAACCAAATTTAAAATTACATTTTGCGAGGCGTTACGAGGAGCCCGCGACCTCATCAAAAGTTATCAAAAGTTTTTAAGAATCTTGTTGAAATTACGAAGGAGGAACTTCATTGGAACCCTTGGTAGCAACAGGAGGAGTTGGAAGGATAGGCTGAACAACGTCAGGAGCAGGAACCTCTGCAGTCTCAAGGTTGGCACCTGGAGACCTCTCAACCGTTTTCACGGGAGGTACAGAGGTTGCAGCAGCAGCTTTCTCCTCGAAATCTTTGATCATCCCTACTACGTCTTCACCCAGGAGGGACCAGTCTATATTGGGCATCTTCTCCCATGTGGAACGTATGTAGTCATTAATACCTTCATCATAGCCTTCATCATATTTGGCTTTTTCCTTGATAAGTATGGATGACTTCACAACTTCAGCAGCAGCATTCAAGGGGTCCACCTGAGCTTCCAGTTCATTGGTTCTTTCCAACATCGACAGTTTCTCGTCCTTAAGGATCTTGACCTGACCTTGAAGTTCGATTTTCTCATCTCTTAAAGAGGTCTCCACAATCTTTGCATTTCTGACAGCCGCAGTGGCAATGTTTGCCTTATCCTCACTAGCAGCTAGTTCTGTTTTGAGTTTGCGAATCTCTCCTTGAAGTTGGATGTCATATTGGGTCTTTACAGCAAACTCATCGCAGTATCTAAGAGCAAAGAAAGCAGATTGAGCAGTAGCAAATCTCATGGCGTGCATGGCTTCAGTAGAACTCATCTTACTCCAGGCAGCTATCGTCTCTGTAGGAACATGGGTGTCAATCATGTCCTTGAACAAGTTGGAGGATTGATCAGGGTCGGTTTTCACTGCTTTGCTTTTCCTTGACGAGCGAGTCTGGGGAGCTGCTGAGAGGTCAAGAGTTGTCTGAGCAAACTTCCTCTTTGAAGAACCAGAATGAGTAGTTTGGGAAGCAGGAGTGCCAGGAATTTGATTAATAGGAGTTGCATTCAACGGAACCTCCTTAGTTTCAGTCTTGAAAATCTCATCCACGTTCTTGGACCTTTTGATAAACGATGGGGCTTTTGGAGCCATATCTGCGAAAGAAAATACAAGAAAGTATCAGAGATTTATATACAGAATAAGCAGGTAAAAGTGCAGATGTATAACAATAGAAAAGAAAGGACAACAACAGGGAAACTCATACCAGAAGCTGAGGGTATAAAACCTAGGGCAGATAAATTATCAGGGGTCAATAGGATCATACAATCTCTTATGGCCGAAGAGTGCTTCAAAGCCTCTTCAGCTCTCATTAAACAAGCTCCAGTAAGAACAGTCTGTTTTGGAATTAATGGGCGGCAATTGAATTCAAAGCGGATAGAGGGGCAATCAAAGCAGTAAATGAACTGCTCTTGCCATTGATCAAAGTTCTGTTTAACACCTTTTATACATCGGCCTTGATGACTAGGCCAGGCAGTCAGATAGAAACAACCGGAACCCTTCCCAGTGTCCTTCAATCTGAAGAAGTAACCTAATTCATGTGCAGATAGTGGGGTTGTAAACATGCTAGTGTACAGAATGTAGGTACTAATGGCTAACCTATATGAGTTAGGTGTCAATTGGAGAGGGGCCAAGCCATAGAAGTCAAGAACCTCTCTCAGGAAAGGATGTAGAGGGAAGTACACACCAACTTTGAAGAAGGCAGCAGAGGTTACAACATTTGGAATACCTCGGTCAGGTATCTTGGTATCAAACTTGTGAGCCCTCTCACCTGGCTTAGGGAGAACAATGGAGCAGGATGGACGAAAACATTCCTCATACAATTTCTCTAACCTAGTCGAGGTCATAAGAGAATCCATTTTTTCACAGAAAGGTACAATTTCTTGCTTATACAGCTCTCTTTCAACGGACACTTCGTTATCAAAATCAGGATTTGGGATCAAACTATGATCAGGCTTAGACACTTCTTCTCCGTCAGAGGGCCAATCATCCCCCAAATCTACAAAGGAAGGGGTAGGAAGATTTGTAGAGGGTAAGGTCGAAGGTTTGAGAAGGATATTTCCAGGTTCGTCAATGTCTGGAACAACAACCCTAGACCTAGTTCTTTCCCCTATTGGCATCATAGAAGGTTGAATTGAAGATAAGTGGTCAGAATGTGTAGAATCAGAGGACATCTGCAAAAGACAGACGGAGAAAAATCAGGTTTTGAGTCTTCTAAAAGAGAAATAGTGGTTCTAAAGTTCTTGGACAGACATAACTATGAGACACGAGGTAATCGGTGAATTACACAGAAGCTACGCACCATTAAAACGACTCATATCAACTACAGTATAAGTCGAAAACATGTGTGTACAGAATATGAATAAACAATATTGAGTCCCAGAAGAAGTCAGGGTCACAAGACCGTAAATCGATGATCAAACAAACAGGGTATAGTAAAAGACTGTGTGAGAAGCATGGAATAGATACAAATGTATACATACAAAGATTAGAAACGAAGAACATCGACATGCAAGACACGAAAGTGCAGACAGTACGAAATGAAGTCAAAAGAGCAGAAAGAAAGCAAGTCATACCTTAATTAGAAGAAAGCGGCGACGGAGAGTTTGGATTGAGTAATTGATCGTCGGACTTCTTTTTCTTCTTCTCTCTCTAAGGGTTTTGGAAGATATTTGGTAAAGGTAAAAACTAGACTTGGAGTTAGAAGTGTGTTTATATAATCAAGACAGTTCCGTACACGCGTCAGAGCATTAGTGGAGCGGTAAAAACGAAGAGGTATATGTGTGAAAGGCGTGTGAACCTTGGGAACTCATGCATTAACTACAGCTTTGTTAAGTGATAAGTTCAATTCGAACTTCGAGTTATCTCAGGAGCTAAATGCAAGCATCGAGTTGACTTCGAGAGCAGCTATCTGAAGAAGAAAATAGCAAGATAACAGGTTCCTTAATACAAAGGAAGCTTACTCAAGATTATATTAAGCTGAAAATATTTTATGTCCTGTTTCCTACGCCGAGTTAACTCATGTAGGCTTGGATATAAAATGTTGAAGCGAGGTATTGTTACTAGAATGGTTTAGCATTGAACTTTTGATCGTAGAATTAGAATAGGTTCCTTTCACATTACATGATTTCAAGGAACCGGGGGGTACTTGTTGTGCCCAAAATCTCCATGGGCTAGATTTAGGCCCATTAAGCTACAGGGTTTGATCCATACGAGCCAGAAGATTGATCCAGTATGAGTTATGAAGATCAGATAGAAGAAATGACTAACGAAGTATGAGTATCAGAAGGTTCCCAATGGTCAGGAAGCTGAGCTGAGCATTAGAAGACCAGGTTCCTCCCAGCAGAAGAGTTCGAGTTAGCATAGCAACAGCCATAGAGGTGATAAAAGCATGCGAAGAGTTATCCAGTCTAACCAGTTTGTTATTTGTGCAGGTACTGACACCTAAAGGGAGGTCCCTAAGCGATATGTCCCGAAATAAGGAGGTTCCTGATAAACAGGCTCCTGAGATATAGGTTCCTGAGTACCAGGTTCCTACGAGTTGCCAACAGAAAGTTCTAGAAGTCATCTAGAACAGATAAACGAATTGGTATCTGAGTATAATTCTAGGGCGCAGATGATCCTAGAATAACTCTAACCAATGAGAGAATCATAAGTGGGGTACGAACTCGAGTTCTACTCCACTTAGCCAAACTAGTTCGTGAAAGGCTCTAAAGGAACCTGAGTCCAACACGAATTAGATGACCGAATGCAGCTATTCCAGTAAGAGACAGAATCATATTAGAACTACGTGAGCTTGATCCCTATAAATACAAGGGTACGTAGGCACCTCAGGGTACGACGCATTAAGTTCTCTAATTTTCTCTAAAGGCACCTGAGATTATTGGAGATACCCTCGAGCTCAGCTCAACCCCCACAAACACAACCCAAACCTTTTCATAGAACAGTTGATCGCTAGCCTAAACAACTACCTATAAACCTCACATAAGTTGATTACGAAATCCACTCATCAACAGTGGCTGTAGCATTTTTCTTTTGGTAATGTAAATACCGTTATGACAATTTACTTGTCATCGGAAAACAAGGGAAGAAATTAACTCCACTAAAAAACAAAGGAACAAGAAGACACTGGAAAAGGAAAAAAATAAATAACCAATACTTGTCATCGGAAAACAAGGGAAGAAATTAACTCCACTGAAAAACAAAGGAACAAGAAGACACTGGAAAAGGAAAAAAATAAATAACCAAAGTGATCAGAGGATCGATCCCGGCCCTTTCTCTGGTGAAGAAAAGACATGTGCTAACCACCTGACCTGCAGTAACAATGCATCTGAACTATATACTACTCAGTCTATATCCAAATTCAGGGGGGCCATGGACCCCTCTGGACCCCCTAGATCCGCCTCTGAACCCAGTCCTGAGTTGCAGGAAATCCGTACAGTGAGCATTGATTTTTTAAATCATCACCTGAAGCTGGGAATTTGCAAATGCCTCAGGACATTGGACACTGGGTACGTACATATGGAGAATATTGGTACCTTCAAACACGAAACCGGAAGGCAAAAAGACATGCAAAGACATATATGATGTTCTCTTCTTCGTCAAGTAAATTAAAACTACAAAGGCTTAGTTACATTATAGATATCAACAATAGACCTAAACTTCTTCATCTTCTTTACAGAATTATCAACTGCTTCATTAGCATCTTCATCACTATTGTCATCGACATCAAACGTTATAGAAGACGAGCACGATGCAATACCATCTCTTCTCCTCTTTTTGATATTTTCATCACCACCACTAGAAATAATTTTCTTGTTGTGTTTGATATCTTGTGCTTTAAGAAATTCCTTGGACTTGAGGACGATGTTCGTGAACGGCTCAGAACGAAGATGTTCACCAGACTTAGTAGTAACAATGTTTTGATGATGATTTTTTAGCCGAATCAACTGCAGAGCTGCTTCAATGTCTTGTTCCCTAAGTAACATGGTGTTCTTGTTCTTCGTCATTATCATCATCCCCGTATAATTTAAATATGAATCTAATTTGTTCATAATCCAGTGAAGCTTCCTCCTTATATTTTAACGGACAGAGGCTGTAAGGAGGGCAAAGAGACTTTATATAGGAAAAAGTCTCACACCGACTTCAACAAGTGGACCCCACACTTTGTGACTCCAATTCTGAATTGAAGAAGATTTTGCATTTCTTGCTGGATACGTTCCCGTAATGGACCTGCAGCCAGCCCAGACTATGCTTAGCCTGTGCTTAAATTTTTGGCCCTAAAGTGTTGTAACTAAGCCCATTTGTTCGTACATGCCATAGCCTATTGGTCCCTTTGGGTATAGCTTTTGAGAAAGTTACACTTTTGAAGTTTAGGCCCAACTTGTATGCTCATACTTTACATTCTCAATGCTCTTTCTATTCTTTCTTTTTATATTTTTTTTTCATAAGAGAGGGTTAAGTGCCACCACCACCTCAGGTCTCTAGCACTACATGACTACATCATTTTAAAAATTGATGAAATGATCGATTTACAGTTCAACAATGGCGAAATCAAGAACAAGAAAGAAGACACAGATTCATTATGAAAAGTGTTTACATATTGTTTCTACAAAGGGAGAGAATGATAACAATGCTTACAACCTTAACTGTCTATTAGCAGCTATATATACTACAACTAGACTAACAGAATGGACTAACTAACAGCTAATGTATAGTTGTGATTGGATGGAGAAGTAACAGAATTTTGCTGATGTGGCATAGCTGACATGGCACCTCCAACACCCCCCCTCAAGTTAGGATTTCTAGAAGTATGAAAACCTAACTTGGATAACAAATGCTGAAAATATGCAGGAGGTAAACTCTTAGTAAACAGATCGGCAAGTTGAGAAGAAGTAGGTAAATAGGTGAGTTGAATGAGCCCCTCCAACACTTTATCTCGAGTAAAATGACAATCTATCTCGATGTGTTTAGTACGTTCGTGAATGACGGGGTTCTTAGCAATATGAATAGCGGACTGATTATCACAATGGAGTGTAACAGGCTTGAGATCATGTACACCCAGTTCTTCAAGCAGTCGAACTAGCCAAGTAATTTCAGAAGCAGGTGAAACCATTACGCGATATTCAGCCTTAGATGATGAACGAGATATTGTACTTTGTTTCTTGGATTTCCGAGTGACAGGAGATGAACCAAGGAGAAGAACATAACCTATAACAGACTTGCGAGAATCAACACAAGCTGCCCAGTCAGAATCACTGAAGGCTTGTAAAGTTATCTGATCATCAGCTCGTAATAAGATACCTTGACCTACAGTATGATTGACATAACAGAGAGTATGTTGCAGAGCTAATAAATGTGACATTCGAGGTTGCTGCATGTATTGGCTAAGGGATTGAACAGCATAAACAAGGTCTGGTCTGGTGTTTGTTAAAAAATTTAACTTCCCAACAAGAGAACGATATAGTTCAGGTGTTGAAATTAGCTCTCCATCTGAAAAAGACAATCTTGTATTCAAAGGTAGAGGAGTGGTAGCTTTAGCAGTTAAATCAAAAGAACATCCAGAAAGCAACTCATTGGTGAACTTCTTTTGACTTAGAATAATACCATCAGAAACATAACTCACTTCAATACCTAAAAAATAGTTCAGAATGTCCAGATCCTTAATGCCAAATTCAGAATGGAGATGGGATTTAAGCTGATTAATACCTGTGATATCAGTTTCTGTCAAGATGATATCGTCAACATACACAGCAGCTATACAAACCAAACCATCTGTGTGTTTGATAAACAAACTGTAATCATTTTTAGATTGGATAAATCCTTGATCTTTCAGAGTAAATAACAATTTTGCAAACCATTCTCGAGATGCTTGCTTGAGTCCATAAATCGATTTTCTCAGTCTACAAACTTTATTACCAGGATTTGGAACACCTTCAGGAACCTTCATAAAAACTTCTTCAAACAAATCACTATGCAGGAAGGCGTTGTTTACATCCAGTTGAAATAAAGACCACCTTTTGCTGGCTGCTAAAGCTATTAAACAACGAATTGTCGCCATTTTTACCACAGGGGAAAACGTTTCTTCATAGTCGATCCCATAACGTTGATTAAAACCCTTAGCAACTAAGCGAGCTTTACAACGTTCTAAATTAAGATCCATCTGACTTTAGCTTAACTCTAAAAACCCACTTCGAGCCAATGGCCTTTTTGCCTTTTGGAAGATCAACTAATTCCCAAGTCTGATTAGCATTCAATGCCTCAATTTCTTTCGACATAGCTTCAATCCACAGGGGATTGGTTGATGCTTCAGCATAACAGGAAGGTTCTTTTATATCACAAATTTTAGAAACATGACTTTGTTCAGAGAAAGGAAGAGAATCAAACTGAACAAGATTGCACCAGTGTGTATCTTGTGACTTTAAAACAGACTGAGTAGCAGAATTACAGACAAAATCATTTAAGAAAGAAGGTTTTTGACGTATTCTAGTAGATTGTCTTTGTACAACAGGAATTGGTGTACTAAGATCAACTAAACTAGAAGGAGTAGAGGACATTGTAGAAGTAGTATCAGTACTATCAGTAGTATCAGTACTATCAGTAGAATGGAAATCAGAAGTGAAATGTGACACTGAATCAACAGGTAATGTCTCAGTATTATGACCATTGTCACCAGTAGTAAAAATGTCTTCAAAAGAATCATGATCATAGGTTGTAGCATAAGGAAGATAAATTTCAGAAGGAAATGAAGTTTCAGCATTGTTTTCTTTGAAATGATAGGGAAAATGTTTTTCAAAGAATATTACATCTCTTGAAGTGAAGATTTGTTTAGTAGTAATATCAAGAATCTTATAACCTTTAGTATGAGGAGTATAGCCAATAAACACACCAGAATTAGCTCGTGAATCGAACTTAGTCCTATTAACACTATGTGTAGAATGAAAACATAAGCAGCCAAATGTTTTGAGATGGCTAATATCTGGAGTGGTATTGTAAAGTTTGAAATATGGAGTATGATTTTCAATACTTTTTAAGGGCATACGATTAATAAGGTAAGTAGCAGTAAGAATGCACTCACCCCAGAAAGTCAAAGGAAGTTTAGACTGGAAAGACAGAGCTCGTGTAGTTTCGAGAAGATGCCTGTGTTTACGTTCGACCACCCCGTTCTGCTGTGGTGTGTAAACACAACTTTTCTGATGAGTAATCCCATTGGTAGTACAAAAACTTTGCAATGCTCCTTCACAAAATTCTTTGGCATTATCTGAACGGAAAGCTTTAATTGTTGTTTTAAAATGATTTGTGACATAAGCTGCAAAACTCTTCAAAATATCAACAATATCTGATTTATACTTAAGGAGATGTACCCATGTAAATCTGCTGAAATCATCTACTATTGTCAGAAATTTATTACAACCAGATGGAGTCTTAGTTTGATAAGGACCCCATATGTCCAAATGCAACAACTCAAAGACAGCTACTGTTTTAATACTAGAATGAGAGAAAGACAATTTTGATTGTCTTGAAGCAGGACATATTTGACAAATGACATTTTGCTGGAGATTGACACTATCACATTGAGGAGCTACAACTTTGAGCTGAGAAAATGGTATGTGGCCTAAACGCAGATGCCATAACTTGGCTTCTTCAATAGAAGAACAGCAAACACTTGAAGTATGTGTACCAGAAGAATGAACATTGTATAAACCACCTTGTTGATTACCAAGAAGCTTCAGAAGCAATTTCTGTGAAAGGTCCTGAATAAAACAATTATTATGATCAAACACAATATTGAATTTAAGATCCTTGCACAAAGTTTGGATAGATATCATATTAAATTTGAAATCTGGGGCATGAAGAACATTATGCAGAGTGATTTCCTTATTCAAAATCACATCTCCAGTGTGAAATATTTGAATCCATCTACCATCTGGAACAGTTATATGTCTGTCTAAATTTTCACACCTCTTGAAATTTGTGAACAAATCAAGATTGGCACAAATATGGTCTGTAGCACCACTGTCTAAAATCCAGTTTACAGATGAACTAGATGATAAACAGAAGGTACCTGCAAGTAAAGCATGAGAAGAGTCATTAGAGCCTCCAGAAATTTGTTGTTTCTGCAACATTTCCATTAGTTGATTATATTGACTGGTAGTTATCGGATGATCAGTATTTTCACTCTGAGTTGAAACAGTAGCAGCAACTTGTCTTTTATCTTTGAATCCTTTGAAATTTGGTGGATATCCATGGAGTTTGAAATATCTTTCATTGCTATGTCCAGCAATTTTACAGTGTGTACAGAAATATTGAGAACCAGGCTTCTTGATAAACTGTCCTGCAGACTTAGAATTATTAGAATCACCAGTACTAGGAACTCTATATGGTCTGAATTGTCTGGTGCCATAAGACCTCTTGTTATCTGAATAGAAAGCTAGAGAATCAGCCTGTGTAGTCAATTGAGCAATTTCTTTGTGCCTCTCTTCCTGAGCAAACAATCTATAAGCACTAGTAATGTTAGGCATTGGATATTGCATCAAAATATTTGCTCTAACTGCAGAGTATTCATCATTCAACTTCATCATGAACTGAATCATCCTTTGATTTTCTTGCATCTGATGCACTCTTTGTTCAAGATGACAAGTGTATAGCTTACAAGTACATTCAGGTAGTGGATTTGCATCACCCAAAGCATCCCATATTGTTTTGATTTTCGTGAAAAACTCAGACATCTTGTCACTTTTCTGAAATCACTTAGCTGATGTTCTAAAGAGTATACTTGAGTCATTGACGTATAGCCGAACCTCTCATTAAGATCACTCCAGATATCCTTTGCAGTTTTTAGAAACAGGACACTTTTGGCGATAGTATCATCTAGGTTAAAAATTAGCCATGAACACACTAGATCGTTACAACGCTCCCAAGCCTTGAATTCATTAGATGTAGCATCAGGTTTTGCAATAGTTCCATCAATGAAAACTAGTTTATTCTTTGCTGAGAGAGACAACATCATCGAGCGTTTCCAATTACTAAATCCAGAACCATTAAATTTCACAGACACTAACTGAGATGTATTTGAGTCTGAAGGATGAATAAAATAGACACTAGAAGGATCTTGATTAGGACTTTTATTTCTGTTTTTTTCCGCCATTACAGTTCAGATTGAAAGAAACACCACAGATTTGTACTAAAAGAAAGTAACAAAGTCGATAATAGCAGAAATAATGAAGAAGATAACACCTGATATGAACTTTAAGTTGTAATTTCTGAAATATCCAGAGAGATTTCACAGCAGAGAAATTCCATAAAGAGATTCTGAATTGAAGACGACGTACAAACTTTGCTCGTTGATAATCGATAACGAACGATTCAGATCGGATTCACCATTGAAACCGGCTCTGATACCATGATGAAATGATCGATTTACAGTTCAACAATGGCGAAATCAAGAACAAGAAAGAAGATACATATTCATTATGAAAAGTGTTTACATCTTGTTTCTACAAAGGGAGAGAATGATAACAATGCTTACAACCTTACCTGTCTATTAGCAGCTATATATACTACAATTAGACTAACAAAATGGACTAACTAACAGCTAATGTATAGCTGTGATTGGATGGAGAAGTAACAGAATTTTGCTGATGTGGCATAGCTGAAATGGCACCTCCAACAAAAATCAAGTTACGATTTCGATTTTATCCTAAAATTGCATCTGTACTTTATCCTGGTCCCTGGTACCGAACCAACCTCCTTGAACTAAGACAAAAATGTCAGGTTTATGTGCATCTGCACTGCAAAGTCCCTTGGACACCATTAATTAAAAAATAAATCTCTTTCATGATAATTTATGAAATAATTTGTGTGATGGAGTAATATTAAATTTTCGATCTTACGAAGACAAAGTTATATATTATCATTTAAGAAAGCGTCTATCAGACAATGTCTTGGTACAAGATATAAATCCGATTCGTAATACCGAACCAAATTAAAATAGGTTAATAGGTTATTGATTTTTTGCATGCAGGAAACCTAATAAGGAGATGTATTATATACGAAGTAAACTTAATGTCATTAGTTGACTGCTTTTAAATAATAGGAATATGTCCAAAGTAGAAATTTGAGCTGGTGGATTTTATAGATTCTTGCTTTATGGATATGCGAGCTAGTAATTTAGCAAGGGGGAACGCACGTTTTTAAAAAGATCTAGAAAAGGGAGCTGCAATATGGTGTTGTACTGTTATATGTTCTCTCAGAACCTTCAACCTTGAACACGTCGTCGTATTACTCTATCGGATCAAACGTAATATAAGAACTACATGATACCATACCATCATTCTTCTTCTTGGTATTACACATATTGATGTTGTAGTTGTCATGGTCATCGTCCTTGTTATCGTTGTTGACGTAGATTTCTTGTACTTGAAGAAATTTCTCAGACTTGGGTACGATCATCCTCATGGACGGTTCATTAAGATGATCATGAGAGTAAGTAGTATCAATATCTATATTGCATGTATGATGACTATTATTGAGGTGAATCAACTGTAAAGCTGCTTCTTTTGCTTGCTCTGCAATTAAACAACACTTTCTTCTTCTTTTTCCTCTTCTCCGACGTATTGCTGATTCTGCTAATTATTTCTGATGATAAATCTGATTTCTTCATTTACTGGACAAAGTTATATGCAAAAAAAAAAAAAAAACTTATTCGTAATCCAGTGGTGTATCGTGGTGAACATGTTACAGGCACAAGTTATTGAACAAGTCCTTTATATGTATAGGAGAAATTTTGCCGACTAAAACAAGTGGATCCCATGCAGGTAATCCCTCCCTTTCCTAATTGGAGGTGGTTTTGAATTAAATTTTTTAATGAATATTAAAGCTTAAAACATTTGAAAAAATTATGATAGATCTTCGCATTTACGTAAATTTCATTAATAAAAACTTCTCGAATTATCGTTTCATACACAAGAAGAAATGTTATACTAGTTAAATTAATAATAGAATTGCACATTAATTTTGATGACATCAGTTGTCTTTCAATTTAGTATCATGTAGCTAGATTATGCATATTTTCTTGCGCTCTCCTGCTTTTCTTTCACCCTCGATACATAGTATCTGTTTGGCTCAGTTTTTTTTTAAAGATTTATGGACTTATTTTCCGATAAAATTTTTATATTTTGATAATTTTTTGTTATAGAAATATTTAATATATGTTTGAGATTCAATAAATTGCAAAAATAAATTGGAAAATAAGCTGGAAAGTTAAAAATCTTATAAACTTTCTACTTAAAATAAATTGAGTTATTCTAAAAAATAAATTCCCAAACATCCCCGTAAAGTCACAGTAGAGTAGAGTGCACATTTTAATTTTAAATACAGTATGCTACAAACTACAATAAGCTTATAATACGATCCAACGTGGATAAAAATTTAAGTCTTGCTTAATAATTTTGTCCCGCAGACTCTGTACTACTAACCTACCAGTACACCTATTTAACTAAAATGTACGGTAGCTATTTTTTTAGGTTACAAGTTCATATTAATTGAACTGCAGCCATATTTCCTTCCATGTCCAAGACAAGCTGATCATGACACTTGTCAATTGTCTCAAAATATTTACCACCATATTGTTGGAATGTGTTATAGCCAAAATTCGGTTCGGGTATTTCAAGATGGATTCGGGTCCAAGATGAGTTCAATTTGGGGAATTCTAGGAGTAGTTAGGGTTTTGGCAGAAAAAGAAGAAGTCAGGCCGCGCCCTCTCTTGTTCTACAATGAGGGCGCACCCTAAATATGAAACATGGTGACAAATTGATTTAAGATGGGATTCTACTCAAGTTGGAATGCCAGAAGTTGAAGAATTCCCTCATGTCGTATCTCAGGAGGGGGATGTCCGTCGCAGAAGGCCTCCAAGGGTTTGCCTGGATATAAGGATCCTTCTTAAACGCTAAGGGGGCATCCGTGCGCCCTAAGGTGGAAAGATGGGGACTTTTTGGTGTGTGCTCTGGGAGCTCTGTTCCTGTAGCCAATGGGCGCGCCCTCATTGGGGAACTTTGGAGTAATCCTGCACTTTGCACCCAAAAGCTCTGGATCACCTGTCCTGTTATCTGGTGGGTGCTTCTCATTCGGGGGATGAGGATGCGTTCTGCACTTGGGGTAAACCACGGCTATACCTGCATCCTTGAAATCAAGAATTTCAACCTAATTCTTTCCACTGTCTCCTATTATTAGCGAATATCCTATCCTAAGCTAAAGGGCAAGCATAAGGCTCTTTTCAAATTTATTTATATATCTTTCATATCTATCATCCAGCCCCTGAAGTTCCAAAACTTTACACAAAATTACCTGGAAACAAACACCCTTGGAGTTTCTATACTTATAAGTTATAACCTTGCCATGATGTTGTAAAAAATAAGAAAGCAAGCCTCAAATGATTCTCTTATTAATTTTTACTAACCAATAACCATCCCAAACTTTCTGGGTGGCGAAAGAGCCTACAACAAAATCCAAAAATTAGTAAAAATCCAGATACGTACATTCCGTTTCTCTTTCCATCCTAACCTTTCACAACCACTTCAGGTTTACTTCTTTTATTTGGTCTCGAATTTTTCGCTACAATCTTCCCAGTAGTTCATATAGGAGCAATACCTTAGATTTTACAAAGTGATGAACTAATTGTTGGGTTTCAACCCAATAAGATGCTATGGATTTGGGTGGTCCAAGATATATATGGTAATATGATAATTGTATGTGTAGACAATTATTATATATGGTATGTCTTGATCACAAAGTTTGTAAATTAGGTGCCAAGAATTGGAAGACTTGTATAACAAGTATGGTAAGACTTGTAGAACAAGTATGGTAAGTCTTGGTGGCTAAGTTTTGGGTGGCTATATATACATAGTCATATTGTATTTGTTTGATGTGAGGTGAAAGCTTAAGAGATGTAGTCTTAAGTATTGTTTGGGAGATGCTTGAGCATTGTTGGCTCAAGTATCGGGTTGGGACACCGTTAAGGTGTTATTGTTTTGTTGTATTATTGATAATTGTTTTGATTAATAATACGAGTTTGGGGCGTGGGTGTTTCCACGTCAAGTATTTGTGTGTTCTTGTTTTGCGCTTTGGTAGATCTTGTCAATTATTGATTGGTGTGTGTGCGCGCTCTGTATTGGTGTTTGTGAATCTCGAATTATGTGTAAGTCCCATAACCTAACAAGTGGTATCAAGAGCCAAGGTTTGGGTTTGTGATTGAAGAGGTTGAGGGAAAGTTCGAGAAGGATTTGCTGACAAGGAGATTGCTACTAAAGCGGGTAGAGACAAAGTTACGTGCGGTTTGAAGGTTGACTTGCACCGTGGATCAATCCTGTGTTCGGACTCGAGATGAAAGAAGATGGAAGAGGTCATCGCAATTGCTTCAATGGCTTGATCAACCAGGTGAATTGTTTGGATGATACTACGGATTTTCTTCAGGAGGCCGAAGGATTGTGAAAGCAAGGATCGGGTGACTCAACATGTGGAAGAGCACTCATGGTGGTTGATGCACGTGATTTTGTAGATGAAGACATCGTTATGGTGAAGAACGATGGTTTGGGTGGTTTGGAGAGTTCACTAAACGGGTTTTAGCTACACTCAATGTTTGGAAGAGCAAGATGAGGAGATTCTTGTTCGAGGGGAGGCGTTGGCGAATGGACGTCGATGGCTTGATGGGTACCGTTCAATCCGATGTGGGTATTGGGTTGAAGGGGAGGATTGTTGGGTTTCAACCCAATAAGATGCTATGGATTTGGGTGGTCCAAGATATATATGGTAAGATGATAATTGTATGTGTAGACAATTATTATATATGGTATGTCTTGATCACAAAGTTTGGAAATTAGGTGCCAAGAATTGGAAGACTTGTATAACAAGTATGGTAAGACTTGTAGAACAAGTATGGTAAGTCTTGGTGGCTAAGTTTTGGGTGGCTATATATACATAGTCATATTGTATTTGTTTGATGTGAGGTGAAAGCTTAAGAGATGTAGTCTTAAGTATTGTTTGGGAGATGCTTGAGCATTGTTGGCTCAAGTATCGGGTTGGGACACCGTTAAGGTGTTATTGTTTTGTTGTATTATTGATAATTGTTTTGATTAATAATACGAGTTTGGGGCGTGGGTGTTTCCACGTCAAGTATTTGTGTGTTCTTGTTTTGCGCTTTGGTAGATCTTGTCAATTATTGATTGGTGTGTGTGCGCGCTCTATATTGATGTTTGTGAATCTCGAATTATGTGTAAGTCCCCTAACCTAACACTAATTCACACCCTTAGAGATGTATTTAACCGGCGAATTGTAGGTAAAACTAGCAAACCCATACATACATAATGGTAAGAGTTCTAGAGCTTCTGTTACTTGTATACTTTTACCCATTCATTCTGTACGTACATTAATTGTCTGTCAATCATACCTCAATTTGGTCATTACTTCCCCATCTCGCAATATTTCCAACAACTCCAAGTGCACAATCGGCAACTGTACGTATAATCTGCATGACTGTAATAGTAGTATACATAAACACCAAAGGTATTAATTTACTAAAATTTGCAAAATAAGATATGGCAACAAAAGAAATTGGTATAATCCACTTACAATGTCAGCACGATCAACCTTTTTAAGGTTCCTTTTCCAATTGGTACAATGCTTTCAAAAGAAAGATAAGAAAGAGAATGACATGCTCGCACTACACGGTACATCAATAGAATTTATCCTCGATTGAAAAAGGTTGTCCTAAATAGCCAGAGCTGCACCTACCGGCCAATAATATTTTATCTTCTCTTGATGGAGGTTCTAAAATAGTAAGAGTTGCATCTACCTTCCAACATTTAAGAGTTGTATAAAAACTAAAAAGTATGGGATTGTCACAATTCGCTCCACTGGGAAAAAAGAAAATAATAATAATCAGCAAACACTACAAGAAATCTAGCCATTTACGACGGAAATTTTTTGCGCGCCATATTTACGACAGAAACAAAAAACCGTCGTAAGTTATTACGACGGAACGAAAATTCGTCACAAGTTCGGTGTTAGCAACAAACTTACGACGGAATTTTCGTCGTAATTTGATTTTTTTTTCAATTAAATTTAAATGCATAATGAATTACTTTTTCTAGCAGTGAACTTACGACGGAAAATCCGTCGTAACTTCGTTTAGCATGAACTTATGACGGAAACCGTCGTAAGTTGTCATGCGGCAAATTCGATTTTTCATCGAAAAATAGGCGGCCAATTCAAATTTTCATAAAAAAAAAAGCGGTAAATACCTTACGACGAAACAAACCGTCGTAAGTTATCATATAATTTTTTAAAATCTTTTATTAGTCATATTAAATTAATTTTTTATTTTTTGAAAATTTGGGAATATCATTAAATTAGATATATATTGACATCCGTGCGGTTGGATCGTCGATAAATATATTTAAGAAAATAGAAACAGTAATATGAGACAGAGCACTAGTTACAAGTACTGGTCAATATAGTATTGATCTACTAAGATCTCCAACCAAATAAATTTTTTATTTTTTGAAAATTTGGCAATATCATTAAATTAGGCATGTCTTGACAATCGTACGGTTGGATCGTCGAGAAATATATTTTTAAAAATAGAAACAATAATATGGGATAGAGCACTAGTTACGAGTACTAGTCAATATAGTATTGATCTACTAAGTTCTTCAACCAAATTAATTCTTTATTTTTTGAAAATTTGGCAATATCATTAAATTATACATGTCTTGACATCCGTACGGTTGGATCGTCGAGAAATATATTTTAAAAAACAGAAAAAATAATATGGGACAGAGCACTAGTTACGAATACTGGCCAATATAGTATTGATCTACTAAGATCTCCAGCCAAATAAATTTATTAATTTTTGAAAATTTGGCAATATCATTAAATTAGACATGTCTTGACATCCGTACGGTTGGATCGTCGGGAAATATATTTTAAAAAATAGAAACAATAATATGGGATAGAGCACTAGTTACGAGTACTAGACAATATGTAGTGTTCTACTAAGATCTCCAATCAAATTAATTTTTAATTTTTTAAAATTTGAGAATGTCACTAAATTATATATATCATGACATCCGTATGATTGGATCATCGATAAATAGTTTTTAAAAAATAGAAACAATAAATGGGACAAAATATCCTTATTTAACTTCGACAATTTCAAATAAATACTTCCATATGCTAGAAAAACTTGAAACTTGGAATGCATCATTTAAATAATATTTTATATTCATGATAAAATTTACAAAAGTTTTTGAGAATTTGTTCCGAAGTCAAATTTAGAGCCGAAAAACTCGTACGTTTAAAAATCAAATGGTTGACCAAATTTCTACGAAATTTGACCAGATTTTGAGAGAACAATTTTCTTAATATTTCCAAGTTCTAGTAAAAAATTCATAATTTTTAGATCATTTTTTATTTTTGAATATTTATTTTAATCTATTTTAAGAGTGGAAAATTAAAATTCTATTTGATGACACGTGTTAATATAGTGTTAGTTGACAGCATAGCACAAGGATTGTGCTTCTTCAATCAATTTATAGCCCTTGATTAAAACAAAAAAACACACATCCAATGGTCCTCATTAAACCCAAATAATACACACTAATACACAAACACAAACTCATCTCTCTTTACCAAAACATAAACACTCACTCATCTCTCTTTTCTCACGTTTCTCCTTCTCTCTCACTTCTCTTCCCTTTTGTTCTTCAACTTCAAGAAATAAACCCTCAATTACCAGTGTTATTATAGTCCAAATCAAGCAAATTGATACTCAAAATCATCCCCGTGGTTTCCTCTTTGAATCCATAACATCACATCTCCTTTTCTTACAATTTCGATTTGAAAGTAAATTTTGGAGTTTTCATTTGGCTCATAATTTCGTGTTTTTATTTTCGTAAAGCTGTAGATCGCTAAAGGATGGTACTATATGTGCATAGTTCTGATTTTTCTTGGAGATTTTGTTGTTCGTCGGATTTTGTTCGAAGTGACCGGATTTTTAGTTTTAAACGCTGGTTTCGAGTTTAGTAGTACGATTATATAAAACCATGCATGTAAGAATTTATATGTTTTAATTGAATTTTTCTGGCCAAAAAATTTGGTGACAGATTTTAATTTCTCATCGGAGAATTCTTTTTTATGGTCGTTTTTTGTTGTTGTACGAGTCGATGATGGTTGTTAATTGTGTTGATTGATAAGGGGTTAGAATTTGCAAGGTTTTTAGCTGTTCTGCTGTCGAAGTCGTCATGTAGTGGCAGGAAATTCGATGGACATTCAACCGGTGTTATTCAAGTTCTTGAGAGTGTGTGTAACCAATGTGTGTTTGATCTTCAAAAGCATAGAAACTATTTTGTGAATTGTTACTCATTTATTAGTTAAGCAAATCTAGCATGAAATAACGTGTAAAACACTGTAACAAACAAGAGAATGTTTTTGAGTTAAAAATGTAAAATAAAAATGAAAAATCATTTTAAAATTCGATTTTAATTATTTCATTAACTAATTAATTGATCGATTAATTAATTGATTAATTTGATAAAAATTTCGGTTAATTAAGCTTACGACAGAACTAGCGTTGCAAGTTACTTTACTATTTTATTTCAAATTGTGGGATCCCTTGCTAAAACTTACAACGAAAAATTGAATTTGTGATAGGTTGGGCCCCATTATATAAATTACGACGAAAAAGTCGTCGTAAGTTATCCAAATTACGACGGTTTTCTTTCGTAAGTTTAGTGGCCCCTTTTGCTTAACTTACAATGAAAAATGAATTTGCGACGAAAATTGTAACTTACGACGAAAAACAAATTTGTGACGAAAATTGTAATTTGTGACGGAAATCTGAACTTCCTACTCGAGCAAAAGTGACGGAACGATTCCGTCGTAATTGACCCCATTTACGACGGTTTCAGTTCAAAAAAACCGTCGTAAATAGCCATATTTCTTGTAGTGAAATAACCTCATCACAAGTAAATGTCTCTTTGCTAAGGCTCTGTACACGACAAACAGCAACCATTAACTTGGCCAAATCATCTACAACAGAAACGTTATCGCAATAACTAGAAATTTTCTGTGCAATCACTCCCAAAGCATTGTTCTTGATGATAACATGTACATATTCGGGGCGAGCATAAGCTAATCTTGTCAATGCAATTACAGCCTACACATTTTGATACTCCCTCCGTCTCTAAATATGTTTCCTGTTTTGACTGGACACGTTGCCAACGCACATTTTTAATCGTTAATATCTTCACTTTCATATTAATATTAAATATAAAAATTTCATTATATTAAAGTATTCATAAATACGAATTAATCCAAGATCACTCATGACTATATATTTGATCTTATAGATTATGCATAAATTAATAATTTGTCTATCCACAAGTCTCATAAAGAGTGGAAGTGCCTCGTCTTTCATTACACCGCTGCATTCATCACATCTTGCATACGAGACCGAAGCGGATGAAGTAGAGTTTCTAGAGAATTATGATGGAAATGAGGAAATGTGTATGTGTCCTGGGGGGTTGAGTATTTTGAGAGTAAAAAACAGGAGTGAGAGGTACTCCCTCCCAAATAGCTAGTGAGAGTTACTCCATCCCAAATCTTTTGTTATGTTTGATTTTTAATGATCAAATTGATCACTAATATAATATATATGAAAATTATGATAAAAGTTATATTATTATAAAGTACATTTAATCTATTTTAATATGTATTTTTTAAACTTTATAAATTATAAAAAATGATACGTAAATATTAATCAAAAATTTGATGAAAAAGACAACCACTTACCTTTCTTCTTTTTTCAGAAAAACAATTGGAGTACCAATACTATACTACTCCTATATATACTGTACTAGTACGTAGTACTCCCTCCGTCCCTTTTGATTCTTAACACTTTCTATTTTGGGATGTCCCAATAGATTGTTAACATTTCCTAAAATAGTAAGTTTTAACACTATTACACCTACTACTTCACTTATTTTAACAATACTTTACACTATTATATCCACTACTTAACTTATTTTAACTATAAAATCACTATTACACCCACTACTTCATTTATTTTAACAATATTACACCCACTATCTTGGTTTCCGTGCAAAAAGCAAACGTTAACATCCCATTGGGACAGAGGGAGTACTACTTTCTCTGGTTTCGAAAAGTGCATCTTGTTGGGGTTCAGGATTACTTATTTATAAAAAATATCACATTTTTTATTTTAAGTATATATTCCTGAATATTTATTAAATCGTTAATAAATTTAGATTTTTTTAAGAGAATTTACCAGAAATTTAACTATTTTAGTTTTTTTTTTTTGCAATTTGCAGTCAAATGTAACTTTTTTTTTACATCTTTTCTGAAAAATAAATGAAATTGTTTGTTGTCATATTTTATTTGTATCCAATTGCATTTACTTGTAAACTTGTATTTTTCAAAAAGAAAATGTATGTTTACAAATTTTTTTTTTTTAAATAGTTTGTGCTTTCACAAAAAATTGTATTTTTAAAGAAACACTACAAGAAAACTCGGCTAAAATCGACTGCACAAATTCGACTGGTCTAAATTCGACCGGATCCAGTCGAATTTAGGGTCAATTCCAATAAATTATTGGTCAGACTTAAATTCGACTGCTTCCAGTCGATTTTAAGAGCAGTCGAATTTAAGTAGTCGAATTTAGATGTGCGGTCGAATTTAACCAGTCGAATTTATTTCCTGGCTAAATTCCCACCTGAGCTTATTTTAGTAAGTTTATAAACTCGACCGAAGGCAGTCGAATTTATAAAATCGACCGCAAGCAGTCAAATTTATAAATTCGACTGCTATTATAAATTCGACCGTCTTCTGTCAAATTTATAAATTTGACTGCAACCAGTCAAATTTATAAATTCGACCGGAAGCAGTCAAATTTATAAATTCGACTGCCTTTTATAAATTCGACCGACTTCAGTCAAATTTATAAATTTGACTGCAACCAGTCGAATTTAGTGCCAGGTCAGCAATCCGCGTGAAACTAAGTTTACGCGGAAAAATTCCCGCCTAACTTATTTTAAAATATTTAAAATTAAATTCGACCGAAAGCAGTCATATTTATAAATTCGACTGCAATCAGTCATTCTAATTAGAAAATTAAGTTCAAAATTTATTTAAAAAATTTAAAATTAATCCTTAAATTATAAAAAAATTACCACAATATCCTTATAAGATGAACTACTTATTTATCAAATGTAGAACTCACTGAAAAATAATTTTAGATGTATTTGTTTGATATTTATTATGAATTTAATTTTTCAAATGATATATATGGTCTCCGCTTTAGTGATCATGTGGAAATGTGGACTGGTAAGCCAGCAGATTACTCTTCTTTACATTCTTTTGGATGTCCAGCATATGTAATGTATAATTCCCAAGAAAGAACAAAATTGGATCCAAAATCCAGGAAGTGTTGAAGGAATAAAGGGGTATCGCCTATGGGATCCCACTACCCATAAGCTCATTATCAGCAGGGATGTGATTTTTGTAGAAAATCAATTACAACTTAAAGAAGAAAATGATAGCACGACAAAGAAAAGTTCAGAGACTACAACTGTACACGTGGAAAATAATATAGAAGAAGCATCAAATTCTTCTGAATCAGAATCAGAGCACGAGACAAACGAACCAGTCGAGTCTGAGGAAGTTCGCCGGTCTACTCGTGGAAGAAGGCCACCAGCTTGGCACTCAGAGTATGTTACAGAGAGTAATATTGCATACTGTCTTTTAACTGAGGACGGAGAACCTTCAAATATTCATGAAGCTTCTAACAGCCCAGATGCATCCATGTGGAAGACAACAATGCAAGAAGAAATCGAAGTTCTACACAAGAACAAGGCTTGGGAGCTCATACCATTACCACCTGGAAGAAAAACCATTGGTAATAAATGGTTCTACAAGATCAAGCGGGATAGCAATGATCAAGTAGAACGGTATCGTGCAAGATTGGTTGTAAAAGGATATGCTCAGAAAGAAGGCATTGATTTTAATGAGATATTTTCTCCGGTAGTACGACTTACAACAATTAGAATAGTCCTGGCTATGTGTGCTACATCGGATTTACATTTGGAGCAATTGCATGTAAAAACTGCATTTCTTCATGGTGATCTCGAAGAGGAAATTTATATGCTCCAACCAGAAGGTTTTGCTAAAAAAGGCAAAGAGAACTTGGTTTGCAGATTGATCAAATCTCTATACGGTCTCAAACAGGCGCCGAGGTGTTGGTACAAGAGATTTGATTCCTTCATCATGAGCCTTGAATACAACAGACTTAGTGCAGACCATTGTACGTACTACAAAAGGTTTGAAAAGGATAATGACTTTATCATTCTATTATTGTATGTGGATGACATGTTGATAGCAGGCCCCAACAAAGATCGAATCCAAGAATTAAAGGCACAGTTGGCTAGGGAGTTTGAAATGAAGGACCTTGGACCAGCAAACAAGATTCTAGGGATGCAAATTCACCGAGACAGAAATAATAGGAAGATTTGGCTATCTCAGGAAAATTACTTAAACAAGATCTTGCATCGCTTCAACATGCAAGATTGTAAGCCAATTTCTACCCCACTTCATGTTAATTTCAAGTTATCCTCAAGTATGTCACCTAGCAATGAAGCAGAGAGGAGGGAGATGTTTCGAGCACCGTATGCATCAGCAGTGGGAAGTTTGATGTTCGCCATGATATGTACAAGACCAGATATTGCAAAAGCAGTGAGAGAGGTTAGTCGGTCTATGGCGAATCCTGGTAGAGAGCATTGGAATATAGTAAAGAGGATTCTGAGATACATCAAAGGAACCTCAAATGTTGCATTATGTTATGGAGGATCAAAATTGACCGTCAGAGGTTATGTGGATTTAGATTTTGCAGGAGATCTCGACAAAAGTAAATCCACTACAGGTTATGTGTATACACTTGCAAGAGGAGCTGTAAGCTGGATGTCTAAACTGCAGATGGTTGTGGCTTTATCTACAACAGAAGCAGAATACATGGCAGCTACACAAGATTGCAAGGAATCAATCTGGATACAAAGGTTATTGGAGGAACTTGGGCACAAACAAGAAAAGATCGTTCTGTTTTGTGTCAGTCAAAGTGCTTTGTACATTGCAAAGAATCCAGCCTTTCATTCACGGACGAAGCACATAAGGGTACAATACCATTTTGTACGAGATGTAGTGGAAGAAGGAACTGTGGATATGCAAAAGATTCACACTAATGAGAACCTAGCAGATGTTATAACCAAGCTAGTCAATACAGACAAATTCATATAGTGCCGATCCTCCATCGGCCTGACAAAAACATAAGCAGCATGATATTGGCAAGAGAGGAAGGGTTAAAGATTGACCACAAAGTGGTTTTAAGTGGGAGAATGTGAATTAGTAAAACCCACCTTTGTGGACTTTCTCAACCAACCAAATCTCCACCGACCAACAAGAATTCTAGATGGGCGGCACCAATTTCGGCCACCGACCGTTGAATTCCGGTCAACCAATCTTGAAGCTTCCGACAGACTTTGTTGAATTAAGAGGGGTGGTAGGTGAGGTTAAGGGCTATAAATAGAAGCTCCTTCAACCCATTTTATGATCAAGTGAAGCAGGAAGAAAAAGAGAGAGAGAGACAGTAGAGAGCGGAAGGAGGAGAAGAGTGAATAGTGAGAATACATATATATAAATATCTCCTAAATATTAGGGTCTCTACTTTGTAATATAAAGAGTGTTTTCTCCTACTATAAGAGAGAGTTTTATCAATTGTACTCTCCTTATTTTAGAGAGAAGGTGGTGTAATTCTTTCTCTTAGTGAAACCCTCCTACTTTTGTCTGTGGTTTTTTCACCTTAATTTATTTAAGGGTTTTCCACGTAGTCCAGTTATTTCCAATTTTTCTCAATTTTACTTTGGTTGCGAGCCAGCTGCGCCTGATAAATTCCTAACACATCTGCAGCTGTAGCAGTCAATAACACACCTTGATATCTTGAATTCAGAGGAGTGCTATCCAAAAATCATAGGCCGGCACCCTCGTTCAAAACCAGATATTGAAGCAAAAAAGAGACAGATAGGCGATGGAAGCTTGAGTCCTCCTTTGTAGTGAACAAAGGAACACTGCCTGGATTTGTTACGTCTTTATTATTACAGAAGAAAGGTAATTAATTGACTGTATGCCTCTTTATGAGAGCCATGAAGTGCACCCTACAAAGTCCTTTTTCACACCATGCCTGGGAATAGTTTAACTAAATACCATATTCTCGTTCAATATCTGCAACAATATCCCGGGGCTTGTAGGAATGAGCCCGTTTCAACTTTTCGTCTATGATACTACTGACCCAGCCCCTTTCAGCACGATAATGTGTGGTCGTTCACATGTATGGATTCCAATCATTTTCTTGATACAGCTCACATGTATGGATGCCAATAATTTTCTTGATACAGATTAACTGAGTGCTGGCAACCTTGGATTCCCAGATACGCCACTGACTATCATATAAACAAGAAAAAAGAGCTCTAGTGCACAGGTAAATTTTCTCGTCTAGGTCAATAATCATCATAAATTGTTATACTATGCAACTGCAGTAAGCTCTGGATATGTTGCAGAAGATGGTACTTATTCAGTTGCACTAAGATGAACAGCCATTTCGAGACCAGGTGCTTCCTTTTCCTCTGTTCCAGGTCTTGATTTACCATGCTGCGTGCCGTGTTACATATGGATTAGCTAGTGATGTATATGGTGGAAACAAGTGCAACCGTTTTACTCAGAATTAAATACATATAAACTACCGAATTAATAACATATATAAAAATTCTTTCAAGAGCATGTACAATTCATTCATATTTATGTGAAGAGACAATTAAAGTTCACACTGACTTTGTTCTTTAAGGGATTTCATAGTTAATTCTATGAATGAATGCTTCTGTACGTGTTCGGTCCACTGGAGTGTTACAAACGACATTATAGAAGTTAGAGGGAAAACAAGCCCTGCTGTCAATACCACTTTGCCTCACAAAAGTTTTAATAATATGTTCAGATTTATTCAAGTGATTTCAAAACACACAATATATACAACAGAAACAATGCATATTTACTACTCTATGTCTCAGCAATATACACTCTAGCTATAATCAATTTGTACAAATATAACAGACGTGAACAATTTAGACAACCCCGAAATAATGATGCTAAGCACATTTGGCAACCATAAAAAAACATACAAGACATGCACCGAAATCACATTATTTAACAATAAATACTAGCATGAATATGAAAAAATATAGTAAAGTTTACGTTCATGAAAAATATAAAATAAAGATGTTGTCTAGCTAGTTAATTATAAGTTTTAAAATTAATGAATTACAAAGGCTTGGTGACATTGTAGAGATCAACAATAGACCTAAACTTTTTATTTTTCCTCACAGAGGCAAATGCTTTAGCACCATCTTCATCATCATTGTCAACGAGATCAGATGCATGAGTAGGAGCTGAGCATGATATACTTACGTCATTCTTCAGAGAATAACGGAGCTGAATCAACTGCAAAGCTGCTAAAATTTCTTCATTGGTGTATAAGTTAGTTCTATTTTTCATCGTCGTCTTCTTCTTCATCGTGTCTGTGTGAATCACATATGAACACGATTTCTTCATTTTCTGACGAAGCATCCCGTTTACTAGACAAAAGGAGAACAATTAGCATCCTGGTTAAGAAAATCTATTGCAAATAATAAAAGCCTACCATTGCACTCAACAAGTACCCTAGTGACAGTGAGTTTTTCGATTAAAAGACGTTAAGTAACAAACTCATCTAAAATTTTTAATTTTAAGATGCTGAAGAGAAACTTTAAAAAAATTATTATATGTTATTCAACAATTACTTTATAAGTCGTACAATTTATGCCTCCCCACACAATAATAGACGCATCATATTGACTGAACTCGCACACAGCAATAAAACCCGTAACTTCAAATTTGTGCAGCACCCTTATATTTTCATGAAAGTTCCAGCAAGACAAGAATATTAAGGGACACCTGCTGTCCCTAATACTTATATATTCATATGCATATATTTATGTATTACTCTTACGTACGTATTAAGAATGATTGTCATGAAAAATAAAAGAGGAAACGTAGAAAGTGAGTACACCATTTACTTACCTGAAAATGTTGACCGGCAAATCTGACCGTATGTCTGTAGATGAAACAATTGCTCACATGTAGAGAGGAGATAGCTATAGGGAGATATGAAACAAGCAATTTCAAGAATATGAGTTAAAGCAACAGTTTTGCTATTTATATAGGGGAGAAGCCCATGGGCCGATAAGGGAATTTGAGGATAAGGCCCTGTTTGGTCTATTATTATAAGTTGAAAAAGTGTCATATTAGTTTCTAATATTCTTTTTTTTTAAGGTAGTTTCTAATATTCTTATAACTATTTAAAAATGTAAACTTAAATATAGAATGTCATATTTATTTATTTTTTGAATGACAGTTTCAGTAGGAAGTCTCCAACCTTATGCAACAACTTTTGGGCAGGAAGGGAGCTAGAAATTCGAGTTTGCGGGGTGAATTTTTTTTTTCCATCCTAATAACTAATATATTAAAATAATTTGTTATTAAATAAAATAAAAAATTATCATTAATATTTTTTAATTTAAAAATATATTTAAATTCAAGTATTAAAATTCAAAATTATGATAAATATCGAAATTTTATCACTATATTCATAAATTTTATATAAATTTGAGGGGGCGAAATCAAAATATTATAATATTATTATTGAAAACATGAATTTTAATTTTTTTTATAAATTTTAATACTAATTTAATGATTATACGAGGTTTTGGGATGACGACGACCCCAGCGTGCCACCCCTTCCCTCCGTCCCTGGGTGCAGTCAGTACATGCATTGCTACAACTATTTTTGAATCCCTTTCATAGTGTGCCCAATATATATCTTTAACCACCCTACATTTCGATCCTTCTTTACGGGATGTCGAGAGTTCAAATCTTATCAAAGACAATATGTATATGTGATTATTGTAGTTTTCCCAAAAAAATGACAAATACGAAGATTGCATTGAAGTTGAAGCTACAATTGATCATGAATTATGTAGATAAGAATTCATTTTGCAAAGAGCTACATATAGAATTGGTCACTACAGGAATGAAACAAATATAAAAAAAAATATAAATGAGACAATGATACCCCTAATTATACAT
Source organism: Kitagawia praeruptora (assembly GCA_037693485.1). Taxonomy (NCBI): domain Eukaryota; kingdom Viridiplantae; phylum Streptophyta; class Magnoliopsida; order Apiales; family Apiaceae; genus Kitagawia; species Kitagawia praeruptora. The sequence goes on from CM075353.1 coordinate 147,513,673, forward strand.
TCTTGAGCTACATAGAGAGCTAATCTTCATTTTGCGAAACTCCACTGTCGAACATATGCATGGACACCAGAATAGTTATTTTGAGCTAAGAACATGTAAATTTTCAAGTACGGCATTTGACACGTATCTATGTTGTACACTCAGTCCGCCTATCACAGGTAGCTGTTTGAGTCTGTTGACTCCACTATGATCACACCCTCTGTCCATGACACAGCGGTTCAGATTTACAGCATGCATAGTGTCTCTTTCTCAATATGAGAGACAATAGGCCAATAGCTTCTATATTTGTCCTTAGAATTGGTTTATTTCAAAAAAGGTGGCTCAAAGATACTACGTACTAAATAGCCAGTTTCAGTAACAACAAGCCAGTTTCACAAACAGCATGCTGATTTCAGTCTGGGCAGGTTTACCGAATATAAAGGAATCAAGGAACATCAAGTGGGAACATTATTTATTAATTATCCTAACCCACCAGATCATAATTCAACTCATGGGGAACAATATATTCTCTACTTTGATTATAAGAAAAGAAGCATGACACTTTTGACTTTTATATTCCAATCACATGCTCTTGTCTCTCTTGATATCAAATATTCTTTCTCCTTGCACGCTCAACATCTCTTCTTCTTCATCAGTTGAATTTCCAGCCCCTCCCACGTTCTTGAGAATCAAAGCAAATCTAATCTCATATTCAACCTTTTGATTTTCCTCCCGTTGGAGCCATTTCAAGCCTTCATTCAAATACTCTTGTTTACCTATAAAAGAGATGTTAATGTTCAGTTCTTAACATCAATACACGAGCAGAAAACAAGAAGATATATTCAAACACAAAGCCTTCATTGCAAAATCTTACAAACCTCTCAAACCCTACATATACGCATATATATTTTCAGAGGGTTCATAGGTTAAATTGTATTATTCAAATCTGTATTGTTCAAAGTTGTAATTGTTTTGTTGCTGTACAAGATTGGCTTCAGGTTTTAGGGTGAGTTGAGCTAGACTAGAGAAGTATACTTGGGAAGTAGTACTTAGAGGGTTAGTTCTGCACAGGTAAACAGCAAGCCATTTGTAAGCAGCAAGGGTTAAGGGAGATATATTGCTGTATCTTGTAATTGGATTATAGTTGATCAATAATATATTCTCTTACCAAGTTTGGTAAGGGACCAGGACGTAGACCATAGGGGATTAGGGGTCGAACCTGGCTAAAAGATTGTGTGTCTCTTGTACTTACTGTTTATATTCTTTCTGCATTGCATTTTAGATACAAACAGTGTGCTGTTTGTGAACTGTGTTATTACAAACAGCAAGCTGTTTTCAGTTATTTTCAAAACAGGTCATAAATAAGCATTGTTAGCCATAAACACCTATTCACCCCCTCTAGGTGTTGTTTTCAATGATACCCCTAATTATACATTCTTGAGCTACATAGAGAGCTACTCTTCATTTTGCGAAACTCCACTGTCGAACATATGCATGGACACCAAAATAGTTATTTTGAGCTAAGAACATGTAAATTTTCAATATATTTTCAAGTACGGCATTTGACACGTATCTATGTTGTACACTCAGTCCGCCTAGCACATGCAGCTGTTTGAGTGTTGAATCCAGTATGATCACACCCTCCGTCCATGACACAGCGGTTCAGATTTACAGCATGCATAGTGTCTCTTTCTCAATATGAGAGACAATAGGCCAATAGCTTCTATATTTGTCCTTAGAATTGGTTTATTTCAAAAAGGTGGCTCAAAGATACTACGTACTAAATATCCTATTGGTTAAGTAATTTCTCGGATTTGGGTACGATCTTCATGGACGGTTCACGGTGACTATTATTGAGGTGAATCAACTGTAAAGCATATTTTATTCTTCTTTTTGCACATCTCCGTTTTGCTGATTCTCCTAATTCCTGATGATAAATCCGGTTTCTTCATGTACGGGACGAATTGAGGAGTGCAAAGTGTTATATATAAAAATTTTAATCTTAACCCGGTGGTGTATATCGTAGAGAATATATATTAAGCACACAAGTTATTGAAGTACTAGTCCATTTTATTTAGGGGAATTTTTGACTTCTTAAACATGTGGGTCCCAATTAGTTATTGCCTTTCCGAATTGAACGGATTTGAATTCCTAGCGAAGTACATTAAAATTAGTAACAAATTTCGAAATTTCTTTTTTTTCTAAAAAAATTACAAATCATCCATATCTATATTGAAATATTAGAAAAATACTTGTGTAGGAGACACGAATATTTTACAAAATATTTCATGCATTCCAGGACATTAAGTATAGTCATTTTTTTTTGACAAAAAAAAAAGGAATAATGCTAGGGACACCAAAATTGGTTCCCAAAATTTTCCCCAAATACATATGGCAGATTCTGATTTGCTATAATAATAAATGGGCTCCCTGTATTCACACCAACAAAACCAATCAAAATAACTCATACTGCCACATCAGCATGCCATGTCATTTGCTGACAATTTTTTGTACCTTATTTTGGGGTCTCTAACACTACTCAAAAAAAAGTACAATCATTTCAAACTCAAAAATCTCAAATACGGAAATGAGACTATTTGCTCAATAAATTTACAATATTAACAACTTTCAAGAAAAGTATCTAATTCCAAATTTGTCAACCATAAATAAATATGTAGTACCGTTTTCTAAAAGGAAAATGCTAAAGACCCCAAATTAGATCCCAAAAAAATCCCCAAATTCCATTTGTCATCTTTTAATTGGTAATATCATAATGGACCCCCTGGATTCACATCAATCTCCCCAATTAAAATTGCCCAATTTGCCAAGTCACCCATGCCATGTCATTTGGGGACTTTTTTGGGGACTCAATTTGGGATCCCTAGCACTACTCATTCTAAAGAGAGTAAATTACATTTTGGTGACTTGTACTTTAATTTTTTTGCATTTAGATGACCAACTTTTAAAAGTGAACACTTTGATGGCTGTAGTTTAATTTTTTTGCACTTAGATGACCAACTTTTCAAAGTGAACACTTTGATGACTTTACTTTTTTCATTTAGCACTTTGGTGACCAAAATAGCGTCAAAATAAAAAAACTTGGCCACCAAAGTGCTAAACAAAAAAAAGGTAAGTCATCAAAATGTTTACTTTTAAAAGTTGGTCATTTAAGTGCAAAAAAATTAAACTACAGTCATCAAAGTGTTCATTTTTAAAATTTGGCCATCTAAGTGCAAAAAAATTAAAGTACAAGCCATCAAAGTGCAATTTACTCTTCTAAAAATGTCATGTCATGGCTTAGCTGTGTGGTAGTTCCTTATTTTGTGTTTCACAAGTTCAGGAGTCAGTCTGGCGATCTGATAAAAATTTGTGTTGAGTGGCTGCAATTGTTCTGAATTGAGTTGTGTTATTCGCAATCTTGCGAGGTTATGCGAAGATCAGGGTCTACTTAATGGAAGAAGTTTGGATGGAGTATGCTTGGTGTGGCATATTAACCCAGTCAGTGGCGGACGCAGATTTTTTTTTTAAGGGGGGCGGTTTTACATTTTAATTTCAATGGATAATTGAAGATCTGTAATGGAAAGCTAATACATGTGAAACTTTTTGGTAAGAGTAATGCTACAGCCACCAAATTGGGTACCAAATTTTGACACCAAATGATGTGGCACTAATTAGTTGGCATTTTGTGATATTTTAATTGGATGGCCCTGGCGGGCCCATTATTATTATAACCAATCAAATTAATGCCATGTCATTTGGTGTCAAAATTTGGGAACTAATTTGGTGGCTGTTGTGCCCAAAATCTCCATGGGCTAGATTTAGGCCCATTAAGCTATAGGGTTTGATCCATACGAGCCAGAAGATTGATCCAGTATGAGTTATGAAGATCAGATAGAAGAAATGACTAACGAAGTATGAGTATCAGAAGGTTCCCAATGGTCAGGAAGCTGAGCTGAGCATTAGAAGACCAGGTTCCTCCCAGCAGAAGAGTTCGAGTTAGCATAGCAACAGCCATAGAGGTGATAAAAGCATGCGAAGAGTTATCCAGTCTAACCAGTTTGTTATTTGTGCAGGTACTGACACCTAAAGGGAGGTCCCTAAGCGATATGTCCCGAAATAAGGAGGTTCCTGAGAAACAGGCTCCTGAGATATAGGTTCCTGAGTACCAGGTTCCTACGAGTTGCCAACAGAAAGTTCTAGAAGTCATCTAGAACAGATAAACGAATTGGTATCTGAGTATAATTCTAGGGCACAGATGATCCTAGAATAACTCTAACCAATGAGAGAATCATAAGTGGGGTACGAACTCGAGTTCTACTCCACTTAGCCAAACTAGTTCGTGAAAGGCTCTAAAGGAACCTGAGTCCAACACGAATTAGATGACCGAATGCAGCTATTCCAGTAAGAGACAGAATCATATTAGAACTACGTGAGCTTGATCCCTATAAATACAAGGGTACGTAGGCACCTCAGGGTACGACGCATTAAGTTCTCTAATTTTCTCTAAAGGCACCTGAGATTATTGGAGATACCCTCGAGCTCAGCTCAACCCCCACAAACACAACCCAAACCTTTTCATAGAACAGTTGATCGCTAGCCTAAACAACTACCTATAAACCTCACATAAGTTGATTACGAAATCCACTCATCAACATTGGCGCTAGAAGGAGGGGATAGTTAATATCTTAAGAGTGGAAAAGATGTCAGGCAACTCGGATAGCGAAGCAACCCGTTCTGAACGACAGATTCATGAGGGGAACACATCTCCTCCCAGAGCACCGAAGGTTACTAAAGCAGCCATGATGGAAATCTTAAAGACTGTGGGAGAACGTTTGTCGACTTTGGAGCAGGCTTCAAGCAAAAAGAAGAAAAAGAAGGCAAAGAAAGGCAAGAAGTCGAAGGTTACTCCGAAACAGTTGAATTTTGAAGAATCTGGGAATGGAGAGGAGGTTCCAGACGATGGTGGAGAACCGAAGTAAGATAATGGTGATGAAGATATGGAGAATCCTGAGAAGAGTAAAACTGGTAGCAAGGGCCGTACAGGGTCCAAGGGAAAGAAGAAAACCAAGACTGGAGGTTCCTCAAAGAAAAAGAAGAAAGATAAAGACCCATCTGTCGAGATAATTGAAGAAGAAAGCACGGATTCAGATGAGGATACTGAAGAATCAAGCACAGCAGAGTCGCAAGAGGAAGAAGGAACGAGTAAGAAGACAAAGGCGGAAGCTACTGGGGAGGTGACAGCAGAAGATGTCAAGAAAATTTTGGCTCAACTCAAGGACGAAAAGAATCTTGCTGTGAACCCTATAACAGCTTCTCCTTTCACCAAGAAGGTTCGAAAGTCGGCTCTGCCTAGGTCTTATAGGCCTTCGAATGAATTGAAATTCGATGGGACTACTGATCCCATTGAATACCTTAGTCGTTTTGACACAGAGATGGATGTTTATCAAGTGAAGGAAGCCACCAGGTGCAGGTTACTGGCTGCAACTCTACAGGGCGGAGCCCATCAATGGTTCAAAAGGTTACCTGCAGATTCGATTGGTTCTTGGGCAAGTATGGGGAAGCTCTTTGTCACTCAATTTAGAGCATCTGTTGCATTCGCACCACCAACCAATACCTTAGCCAATATCAAACAAAGACCTAGTGAAACGTTGACAGAATATTTCAAGAGGTTTAATGCGGAGGTTCCTAAAGTTAGGAAAGCATCTGAGGAAACAATAAAGAACTTCTTAATTGCTGGAGTCAAAGGAGGCTCAGATTTTTGGAAAGCACTGCAGGGAAAAGAACCAGAGACGTTGGCAGATTTTTACGCCCAGGCAGAACCCTTTCGTCTGGTGGAGGAGTCTCTAGCTGAATTAAGGAAGGATCCAGATTTTATAAGGCAAAGTGGAAGCAAGAGGTCGAGACAAAGAAGCCCCAATGGTCGTGACAATAAAAAGGTGGTTAGTCGCACATCCCAGGTGAAGCCTGAAGCTGTGAATCCTACTAAACCTGTCATGAGTCAGGTACCGCCACCAGCTTCCTATAACAACAATAAACATGAGAGACCTGTCTATGAAACTTTCACCCCTTTGGTAGCTCCGATTGATCATATTTACGCAGTGAATGAGAAGTCCTCATGGTTTAAGAAGCCTTTCAGAACCGGTCCCCCAGGGAATAAGAATGAGCGCCCCTACTGTGACTTCCATGATAATAATGGGCATAATACTGCAGATTGTCGTCACCTCAGAGATCTAATTGAAACTCTAATCAGACAAGGGCAATTGAGCGAATGGGTGGCTCAGGAAGGAAAAAAGTATAGAGATGAGAAGACTCAGAAGACACAGACACAGGAACCTGTCGTGATGGAAGGACCACCTAAGGCTGGGTGCATACGCACAATTATAGGAGGTCCCCACATTGGAGGAAGCAACAGGAATGCCATGGAGAGGTATACCCGTGAGGCTAAAGAACGTCCTTTAACCAGTATTTACAATCTGTCACAGAGGTCCCCAAAGTTGTTCAAAGGAGAGGATGCAGATATTACTTTCACTGAAGAAGATGCTTCCTGGGTACATCATCCCCATACTGATGCTTTGGTTGTCGAGGCAGGAATTGGGTCTTATGAGGTTCATCGAGTGCTAGTTGATAATGGAAGCTCTGTAAACTTGTTATCTTACTCAGCTTTCAAGAAGATGCATTTTCTGGATAAAGATTTAACTCCAACAAACGATACCTTGTACGGATTCACTAATAATCAGGTTCCTATCAAAGGTAAGATTCGTTTGCCAGTAACTTTAGGTGATAAACCATGTTGCATTACACAGTTGGCAGAATTCATCGTTATAGAGGAGAATATGAATTACAATGCTATTTTGGGAAGACCCATTTTGAAGGATATGAGGGTAATAACCTCCATTTACCACCTCACTATGAAGTTCCCGACACCAAATGGAGTTGGTATAGTTCGAGGATGTCAGTATGAGTCTAGAGAGTGTTACACCAAAGCTTTGCAACATGCTGCTAGAGCTGCTAAATTGCCTGAACCTATGGACGAGGTTCCTGACAATTTTCCAGGAAAGAACCCAGACAAAATAACGGTCGACCTGCGCGGTTCGCCTTTGGAAGGTTTTGTGTCAGCATCCTGTAGAGCTATAAGAATTGAAGAGATCATAGAAGAGGAACCTCATGCTGAGATTCCAGTTTTTCGGGGACCAGATACCCCCTACTTACTGACAGAAAGTGCACCCCCTACGGACAAGGATGGTGACGTGTGTATGGTAGAAGGATTGGATGAAGAAAAATCCCGAAAACTGAAACATAATGGAAGCAATGAAGACAATCAGCCAGCATCAAAGAGAAGGAATGTCATCCACGAAGTGCAGGAACCGTCTACCGTCCAGGAACCTCAAGAGGACTCAACCACAGGGATGGAGGTAGACTTAGACCCTCGAATGCCAGAAACTATGGTTAAGGCTGGACCAGCTGGTGAAACTCTGGATGTGAAGATCAATGACAAAGATGGTACAAAGGTGTTGAAGATTGGAGCTCAACTCGATCCAGCCTTAAAGGAATCTCTCATTACCTTTTTGGGCAAGAACCTGGATGTGTTTGCATGGTGTCATGCAGATATGGAAGGGATAGATCCAAGGGTCATGTGTCATAAGTTGAATATTGATCCAGAAAAGAAAGGAGTGAGACAGAAGCGAAGACCGGTTAGTGGAGAAAGAGCTCAAGCATTGAAAGAAGAGGTGGACAGGTTATTGAATGCAGGATTAGTTAAAGAATCTTTCTACCCAGTATGGTTGGCAAACCCTGTTTTGGTAAAGAAGCCTAATGGGAAATGGAGAACCTGTGTAGACTTCACAGATCTCAACAAAGCATGCCCGAAGGACAGCTTCCCACTGCCACGGATTGATCAGTTAGTGGATGCAACAGCTGGACATGCCCTCCTCAGCTTCATGGATGCATATTCAGGTTACAATCAAATCCCTATGTATGAACCTGACCAAGAGCATACTTCTTTTATTACGGATAGAGGTCTTTATTGCTACGTATGCATGCCATTTGGATTGATTAATGCTGGAGCCACATACCAACGGTTAGTGAACATGATGTTTAAAGACCAAATTGGCCATACTATGGAAGTATATGTGGATGATATGCTAGTTAAGTCTAAGGAAGCTGTTGACCATGTAAAGCACTTAGAAGAAATGTTTGGAATCTTGCGGAAGTACAGAATGAAGCTGAACCCTCAAAAATGTGTGTTTGGGGTAGAATCAGGAAAGTTTCTGGGTTTCATGGTAAACCACAGGGGTATCGAAGCCAACCCAGCCAAGATTAAAGCATTGATTGATATGAGGTCTCCGAGAACTGTGAGAGAGGTTCAGTCTCTTACAGGAAGGGTTGCAGCCTTGAATAGATTCATTTCGAAGTCCACTGATAAGTGTCAGGAGTTCTTTAAAGCTATAAAGAAAGGAAACAAATTCGAGTGGACCGCAGAATGTGAAATAGCGTTTGGAAAGTTAAAGGAGCATTTGGGGAGCCCCCCACTGTTAGCCAAACCTGTGGATGGAGAAACATTGATACTTTATTTGGCTGTGTCAGAGTATTCCATTAGTGCAGTTCTGGTTCGAGAAGAGAATGGACAGCAGAGCCCAGTTTACTATGTTAGTAAAAGGTTACTTGATGCAGAAACGAGGTACACAGGAATGGAGAAGCTGGTTTTCGCATTGATTCTGGCTTCCAGGAAGCTGCGACCTTATTTCCAAGCTCACAAGATTGAGGTGAGAACCTCATATCCACTTAAGCAAGTGATGCATAGGCCAGAAACTTCTGGAAGAATGTTAAAGTGGGCTGTGGAGCTAGGACAGTTCGACATAGAATATAAGCCAAAGACAGCAATCAAAGCTCAAGCTTTAGCAGATTTCTTAATCGAGTTTCCACCTCATGTAGAGGTTACTGGCCAAGAGGGGCCAAAAGAGGTGGTGGAAAAACAGGCAGACAATGACAACTGTGCACCTTGGTGGACACTGTATGTAGATGGAGCTGCTAACAGTGGTGGAGCAGGTGCAGGCATAGAACTAGTTAGTCCAGAAGGGCACCAACTCTATAGCTCGATTCATTTTGCTTTTAAAGCCACGAACAATGATGCAGAATATGAGGCATTGATTGCAGGCCTCAAGTTGGCTTTGGAGATGAAAGTAGAGAATATCAGAGTGTTTAGTGATTCGATGTTAGTAGTTTGGCAGATTCGTGGTGGTTTTCAGGCGAGAGGGCCAAGAACAGACTTATATTTGAGATACTCCCAGGAGTTGATCGCAAGGTTCAGAGAGGTGAAGCTGGATCAAGTACCTCGAGGAAAGAATACCAAAGCGGATGCATTGGCCAAGCTAGGGTCACAGAGAGAATCCACGTTATTGGGGGTAATTCCACTTCAAATCCAGGAGCAACCAAGTGTTTTCAAGGAAGAGGTAATGGACATTGAATTTCCAGTTGAAGATTCCTGGATGACCCCAATACATCGTTACCTGGACAAAGGGGAGCTACCTTCCAATCAAAGTGATATCAGGAAGCTGAGGTATCATGCAGCCAGATATGTAATTTATGATGGAGTTCTGTATAAACGAGGATTCAATCAGCCTTTGCTCAAGTGTGTAGCTGGAGAACAATGCAAGTATATCCTCGAGGAAATTCATGAAGGAGTATGTGGAAATCACTCGGGGGGTAATTCTTTAGCCATGAAAGTTCTTCGACAAGGATATTATTGGCCAACCATCAAAGCAGATGCTACAAAGTTTGTGCAGGCATGCAGTAATTGTCAGAAGTTTGCAAATTTTGATAGTCGTCCTGTAGCCCCTATTAAATCGATTGTTAGCCCTTGGCCATTCGCTGTTTGGGGAATAGACCTCATTGGAGAGCTCCCGAAAGGAAAAGGAGGAGTGAAATACGCAGTGGTCGCAGTCGATTACTTTACAAAGTGGGCAGAAGCAGAACCACTTGCTAAGATTACAGCGTCAAAATTGACTGAGTTTGTGTTTCGAGCCATCGTATGCAGGTTTGGCATTCCACAGAAGCTGATTTCTGACAATGGGAAGCAGTTCGATAGTAGAGAGCTTAGAGGATTATGTGAGCAGTTTGGAATCCAAAAAGCATTTTCAGCAGTGTATTATCCGCAGAGTAATGGACAGACTGAAGCGGTGAACAAGATTATTAAGCATACTTTGAAGACAAGGCTTGAAGATAAGAAAGGAAGCTGGCCAGAGGAGCTTCCTGGAGTCTTATGGTCGTATAACACCACGCCTAGAACTACAACTGGTGAGTCTCCCTTTACTCTTGCTTATGGTTGTGAAGCTATGGTACCTGTGGAAGTTGGAACAGGTTCCCTGAGAAGAAAACATTTTGACCCCGAGAACAATGAGGTCAATCATAGACTATATTTGGACATGGTCGAAGAGTTGAGAGCAGATTCGCAAGTAAAGTTAGCAGCATATCAACAGAGAGTTCGAAGGTATTACAACAAAAAGGTGAAGGCAAGACCTTTTAAAGTTGGAGACCTAGTTCTGAGAAAAGTCATGCCAAACACCAAGGTTCTGGCACATGGAGCCTTTGGAGCAAATTGGGAGGGACCTTACCAGATAAAGTCAGCCATTTGGGAAGGAACCTACCACTTGATGGATATGGATGGGAACCTCATTCCGAGAGCTTGGAATGCAGAGCATCTCAAGAAGTATTATCAGTAACTCTTTTATATGTTTTTCTTAGGAAAAGTAAGGCTCTTTCAGCCCAAGAATAAAGGCAGCTTATTAGTTATAGCTGACCAGCATTTTGATTTCAGTATTTGATTATGCATGTACTCGGGGGGTACTTGATGTGAACCTCCCTACTTGCAATACGATTCTTTTTTAAGTATTGAGCGATGTATAGCTCTACGTTGAATATTTTGAGTGCATTATTTGCAGCTATAGCTCCTTAATAGTTCTTTTACGTAACAATAATTACCCAAAAGAACTGGGGGGTAGTATTCCTACTTAGATAGTATTGTGCATGCCATGATTTCATATTTCATATGCCAATTTGAAATTTTTGAAACAGGTTACCTAGACTAACAGGTTCCTGTAGCATGGTGTTGTATTTTGCAGGTTACCTGAGCTGACAGGTTCCTGTAGCATTGACAGTATGTGTGAAGTATGAATATGAATTGACAGAATGTGCAGACTACGATTGATTGATCAGAATTAGCTTGTAGACAGATTGTCGAGAAAAGTCCCAGGTAGCTTCCTGGGCATCGAAAAAAGTCCCAGGTAGCTTCCTGGGCATCGAAAAAAGTCCCAGGTAACTTCCTGGGCATCGAGAAAAGTCCCAGGTAGCTTCCTGGGCATCGAAAAAAGTCCCAGGTAGCTTCCTGGGCATCGAAAAAAGTCCCAGGTAACTTCCTGGGCATCGAGAAAAGTCCCAGGTAGCTTCCTGGGCATCGAGCAAAGTCCCAGGTAGCTTCCTGGGCATCGAGCAAAGTCCCAGGTAGCTTCCTGGGCATTGAGCAAAGTCCCAGGTAGCTTCCTGGGCATTGAGCAAAGTCCCAGGTAGCTTCCTGGGCACGAGAAAAGCCTCTGGTAGCTTCCTGAGCAAATGAGATTAAAAAGCCTCAGTTGACTGAGCACGACATTGTTGCCAAAAGCCTCAAGTTTCTTGAGCATGTGAATTAAAGTCCTGACAAAAGGCACCTAAAGTCCTGACAAAAGGCATCTAAAGTCCTGACAAAAGGCACCTTAAAGAGAAGCCTAATAAGCTCTCCCTCATGTGGAACCGCCTTTGGCACATGGGAAGAAGGGATAAAATCCTTAGCATTTACCTTCATAAGATTTCTAGCCTGACACATGGAGAAGAGGAATCTGTGTGGACTCCCAGAACGGCACACAGGTTCCTAGAATCGCCTCGAGGCACAAAAAGGAACCAACAGGCCTCAAGGCATGTTGGAACCTAGAGAGTAGGATTGGGAACCAAGCAGGTTACCTTTCCAAGAGGAAAAAGGAACCAACATGCCTCGAGGCATGTTGAGACCTAGAGATTAGGATTGGGAGCCAAGCAGGCAACCTTTCCAAGAGATGACCCGAATTAAACAAGAGAAAGCTTTTACTAACGTTAATTGTTTTTTGTTTTATGTTTATTTTGCAGGATTAATACTCGAGGAACCTGGTCATGATGAAGAAGAAATTATTAAAGAAGGCTACGGTTTAGATTATCAATACAAAATATAAACACAGAGGTTCCAGGTTTTACAATTCAGCTGTAGTTTGTTGCATTTATTTTGAGAATAGACAAGTGGAAATATGCATGTGTTCTGTTTCTTACAATGGGTTAGCCCACGTAAGCTTGAACATATGAGTAAGGAAGCTGAATTATTCTCTAATGCATAACAGCGAAGTGTTTCATGAGGTTTTGAAGAAAAGTATATAGAAAGTTAAGATTCGAACAAAGAAATATGTGTAAGCCTACCCTGGACAAGAGATATGTAGCAAAAGCAAATATCATAAACCATGAAGAAAGTTATGGGTACAGAGACCCAGAAAACCAGCATAAAAGTTATTGGCACGAAGGCCATGGAAACCAAATTTAAAATTACATTTTGCGAGGCGTTACGAGGAGCCCGCGACCTCATCAAAAGTTATCAAAAGTTTTTAAGAATCTTGTTGAAATTACGAAGGAGGAACTTCATTGGAACCCTTGGTAGCAACAGGAGGAGTTGGAAGGATAGGCTGAACAACGTCAGGAGCAGGAACCTCTGCAGTCTCAAGGTTGGCACCTGGAGACCTCTCAACCGTTTTCACGGGAGGTACAGAGGTTGCAGCAGCAGCTTTCTCCTCGAAATCTTTGATCATCCCTACTACGTCTTCACCCAGGAGGGACCAGTCTATATTGGGCATCTTCTCCCATGTGGAACGTATGTAGTCATTAATACCTTCATCATAGCCTTCATCATATTTGGCTTTTTCCTTGATAAGTATGGATGACTTCACAACTTCAGCAGCAGCATTCAAGGGGTCCACCTGAGCTTCCAGTTCATTGGTTCTTTCCAACATCGACAGTTTCTCGTCCTTAAGGATCTTGACCTGACCTTGAAGTTCGATTTTCTCATCTCTTAAAGAGGTCTCCACAATCTTTGCATTTCTGACAGCCGCAGTGGCAATGTTTGCCTTATCCTCACTAGCAGCTAGTTCTGTTTTGAGTTTGCGAATCTCTCCTTGAAGTTGGATGTCATATTGGGTCTTTACAGCAAACTCATCGCAGTATCTAAGAGCAAAGAAAGCAGATTGAGCAGTAGCAAATCTCATGGCGTGCATGGCTTCAGTAGAACTCATCTTACTCCAGGCAGCTATCGTCTCTGTAGGAACATGGGTGTCAATCATGTCCTTGAACAAGTTGGAGGATTGATCAGGGTCGGTTTTCACTGCTTTGCTTTTCCTTGACGAGCGAGTCTGGGGAGCTGCTGAGAGGTCAAGAGTTGTCTGAGCAAACTTCCTCTTTGAAGAACCAGAATGAGTAGTTTGGGAAGCAGGAGTGCCAGGAATTTGATTAATAGGAGTTGCATTCAACGGAACCTCCTTAGTTTCAGTCTTGAAAATCTCATCCACGTTCTTGGACCTTTTGATAAACGATGGGGCTTTTGGAGCCATATCTGCGAAAGAAAATACAAGAAAGTATCAGAGATTTATATACAGAATAAGCAGGTAAAAGTGCAGATGTATAACAATAGAAAAGAAAGGACAACAACAGGGAAACTCATACCAGAAGCTGAGGGTATAAAACCTAGGGCAGATAAATTATCAGGGGTCAATAGGATCATACAATCTCTTATGGCCGAAGAGTGCTTCAAAGCCTCTTCAGCTCTCATTAAACAAGCTCCAGTAAGAACAGTCTGTTTTGGAATTAATGGGCGGCAATTGAATTCAAAGCGGATAGAGGGGCAATCAAAGCAGTAAATGAACTGCTCTTGCCATTGATCAAAGTTCTGTTTAACACCTTTTATACATCGGCCTTGATGACTAGGCCAGGCAGTCAGATAGAAACAACCGGAACCCTTCCCAGTGTCCTTCAATCTGAAGAAGTAACCTAATTCATGTGCAGATAGTGGGGTTGTAAACATGCTAGTGTACAGAATGTAGGTACTAATGGCTAACCTATATGAGTTAGGTGTCAATTGGAGAGGGGCCAAGCCATAGAAGTCAAGAACCTCTCTCAGGAAAGGATGTAGAGGGAAGTACACACCAACTTTGAAGAAGGCAGCAGAGGTTACAACATTTGGAATACCTCGGTCAGGTATCTTGGTATCAAACTTGTGAGCCCTCTCACCTGGCTTAGGGAGAACAATGGAGCAGGATGGACGAAAACATTCCTCATACAATTTCTCTAACCTAGTCGAGGTCATAAGAGAATCCATTTTTTCACAGAAAGGTACAATTTCTTGCTCATACAGCTCTCTTTCAACGGACACTTCGTTATCAAAATCAGGATTTGGGATCAAACTATGATCAGGCTTAGACACTTCTTCTCCGTCAGAGGGCCAATCATCCCCCAAATCTACAAAGGAAGGGGTAGGAAGATTTGTAGAGGGTAAGGTCGAAGGTTTGAGAAGGATATTTCCAGGTTCGTCAATGTCTGGAACAACAACCCTAGACCTAGTTCTTTCCCCTATTGGCATCATAGAAGGTTGAATTGAAGATAAGTGGTCAGAATGTGTAGAATCAGAGGACATCTGCAAAAGACAGACGGAGAAAAATCAGGTTTTGAGTCTTCTAAAAGAGAAATAGTGGTTCTAAAGTTCTTGGACAGACATAACTATGAGACACGAGGTAATCGGTGAATTACACAGAAGCTACGCACCATTAAAACGACTCATATCAACTACAGTATAAGTCGAAAACATGTGTGTACAGAATATGAATAAACAATATTGAGTCCCAGAAGAAGTCAGGGTCACAAGACCGTAAATCGATGATCAAACAAACAGGGTATAGTAAAAGACTGTGTGAGAAGCATGGAATAGATACAAATGTATACATACAAAGATTAGAAACGAAGAACATCGACATGCAAGACACGAAAGTGCAGACAGTACGAAATGAAGTCAAAAGAGCAGAAAGAAAGCAAGTCATACCTTAATTAGAAGAAAGCGGCGACGGAGAGTTTGGATTGAGTAATTGATCGTCGGACTTCTTTTTCTTCTTCTCTCTCTAAGGGTTTTGGAAGATATTTGGTAAAGGTAAAAACTAGACTTGGAGTTAGAAGTGTGTTTATATAATCAAGACAGTTCCGTACACGCGTCAGAGCATTAGTGGAGCGGTAAAAACGAAGAGGTATATGTGTGAAAGGCGTGTGAACCTTGGGAACTCATGCATTAACTACAGCTTTGTTAAGTGATAAGTTCAATTCGAACTTCGAGTTATCTCAGGAGCTAAATGCAAGCATCGAGTTGACTTCGAGAGCAGCTATCTGAAGAAGAAAATAGCAAGATAACAGGTTCCTTAATACAAAGGAAGCTTACTCAAGATTATATTAAGCTGAAAATATTTTATGTCCTGTTTCCTACGCCGAGTTAACTCATGTAGGCTTGGATATAAAATGTTGAAGCGAGGTATTGTTACTAGAATGGTTTAGCATTGAACTTTTGATCGTAGAATTAGAATAGGTTCCTTTCACATTACATGATTTCAAGGAACCGGGGGGTACTTGTTGTGCCCAAAATCTCCATGGGCTAGATTTAGGCCCATTAAGCTATAGGGTTTGATCCATACGAGCCAGAAGATTGATCCAGTATGAGTTATGAAGATCAGATAGAAGAAATGACTAACGAAGTATGAGTATCAGAAGGTTCCCAATGGTCAGGAAGCTGAGCTGAGCATTAGAAGACCAGGTTCCTCCCAGCAGAAGAGTTCGAGTTAGCATAGCAACAGCCATAGAGGTGATAAAAGCATGCGAAGAGTTATCCAGTCTAACCAGTTTGTTATTTGTGCAGGTACTGACACCTAAAGGGAGGTCCCTAAGCGATATGTCCCGAAATAAGGAGGTTCCTGAGAAACAGGCTCCTGAGATATAGGTTCCTGAGTACCAGGTTCCTACGAGTTGCCAACAGAAAGTTCTAGAAGTCATCTAGAACAGATAAACGAATTGGTATCTGAGTATAATTCTAGGGCGCAGATGATCCTAGAATAACTCTAACCAATGAGAGAATCATAAGTGGGGTACGAACTCGAGTTCTACTCCACTTAGCCAAACTAGTTCGTGAAAGGCTCTAAAGGAACCTGAGTCCAACACGAATTAGATGACCGAATGCAGCTATTCCAGTAAGAGACAGAATCATATTAGAACTACGTGAGCTTGATCCCTATAAATACAAGGGTACGTAGGCACATCAGGGTACGACGCATTAAGTTCTCTAATTTTCTCTAAAGGCACCTGAGATTATTGGAGATACCCTCGAGCTCAGCTCAACCCCCACAAACACAACCCAAACCTTTTCATAGAACAGTTGATCGCTAGCCTAAACAACTACCTATAAACCTCACATAAGTTGATTACGAAATCCACTCATCAACAGTGGCTGTAGCATTTTTCTTTTGGTAATGTAAATACTGTTATGACAATTTACTTGTCATCGGAAAACAAGGGAAGAAATTAACTCCACTAAAAAACAAAGGAACAAGAAGACACTGGAAAAGGAAAAAAATAAATAACCAATACTTGTCATCGGAAAACAAGGGAAGAAATTAACTCCACTGAAAAACAAAGGAACAAGAAGACACTGGAAAAGGAAAAAAATAAATAACCAAAGTGATCAGAGGATCGATCCCGGCCCTTTCTCTGGTGAAGAAAAGACATGTGCTAACCACCTGACCTGCAGTAACAATGCATCTGAACTATATACTACTCAGTCTATATCCAAATTCAGGGGGGCCATGGACCCCTCTGGACCCCCTAGATCCGCCTCTGAACCCAGTCCTGAGTTGCAGGAAATCCGTACAGTGAGCATTGATTTTTTAAATCATCACCTGAAGCTGGGAATTTGCAAATGCCTCAGGACATTAGACACTGGGTAGGTACATATGGAGAATATTGGTACCTTCAAACACGAAACCGGAAGGCAAAAAGACATGCAAAGACATATATGATGTTCTCTTCTTCGTCAAGTAAATTAAAACTACAAAGGCTTAGTTACATTATAGATATCAACAATAGACCTAAACTTCTTCATCTTCTTTACAGAATTATCAACTGCTTCATTAGCATCTTCATCACTATTGTCATCGACATCAAACGTTATAGAAGACGAGCACGATGCAATACCATCTCTTCTCCTCTTTTTGATATTTTCATCACCACCACTAGAAATAATTTTCTTGTTGTGTTTGATATCTTGTGCTTTAAGAAATTCCTTGGACTTGAGGACGATGTTCGTGAACGGCTCAGAACGAAGATGTTCACCAGACTTAGTAGTAACAATGTTTTGATGATGATTTTTTAGCCGAATCAACTGCAGAGCTGCTTCAATGTCTTGTTCCCTAAGTAACATGGTGTTCTTGTTCTTCGTCATTATCATCAGCCCCGTATAATTTAAATATGAATCTAATTTGTTCATAATCCAGTGAAGCTTCCTCCTTATATTTTAACGGACAGAGGCTGTAAGGAGGGCAAAGAGACTTTATATAGGAAAAAGTCTCACACCGACTTCAACAAGTGGACCCCACACTTTGTGACTCCAATTCTGAATTGAAGAAGATTTTGCATTTCTTGCTGGATACGTTCCAGTAATGGACCTGCAGCCAGCCCAGACTATGCTTAGCCTGTGCTAAAATTTTTGGCCCTAAAGTGTTGTAACTAAGCCCATTTGTTCGTACATGCCATAGCCTATTGGTCCCTTTGGGTATAGCTTTTGAGAAAGTTACACTTTTGAAGTTTAGGCCCAACTTGTATGCTCATACTTTACATTCTCAATGCTCTTTCTATTCTTTCTTTTTATATTTTTTTTTCATAAGAGAGGGTTAAGTGCCACCACCACCTCAGGTCTCTAGCACTACATGACTACATCATTTTAAAAATTGATGAAATGATCGATTTACAGTTCAACAATGGCGAAATCAAGAACAAGAAAGAAGACACAGATTCATTATGAAAAGTGTTTACATATTGTTTCTACAAAGGGAGAGAATGATAACAATGCTTACAACCTTAACTGTCTATTAGCAGCTATATATACTACAACTAGACTAACAGAATGGACTAACTAACAGCTAATGTATAGTTGTGATTGGATGGAGAAGTAACAGAATTTTGCTGATGTGGCATAGCTGACATGGCACCTCCAACACCCCCCCTCAAGTTAGGATTTCTAGAAGTATGAAAACCTAACTTGGATAACAAATGCTGAAAATATGCAGGAGGTAAACTCTTAGTAAACAGATCGGCAAGTTGAGAAGAAGTAGGTAAATAGGTGAGTTGAATGAGCCCCTCCAACACTTTATCTCGAGTAAAATGACAATCTATCTCGATGTGTTTAGTACGTTCGTGAATGACGGGGTTCTTAGCAATATGAATAGCGGACTGATTATCACAATGGAGTGTAACAGGCTTGAGATCATGTACACCCAGTTCTTCAAGCAGTCGAACTAGCCAAGTAATTTCAGAAGCAGGTGAAACCATTACGCGATATTCAGCCTCAGATGATGAACGAGATATTGTACTTTGTTTCTTGGATTTCCGAGTGACAGGAGATGAACCAAGGAGAAGAACATAACCTATAACAGACTTGCGAGAATCAACACAAGCTGCCCAGTCAGAATCACTGAAGGCTTGTAAAGTTATCTGATCATCAGCTCGTAATAAGATACCTTGACCTACAGTATGATTGACATAACAGAGAGTATGTTGCAGAGCTAATAAATGTGACATTCGAGGTTGCTGCATGTATTGGCTAAGGGATTGAACAGCATAAACAAGGTCTGGTCTGGTGTTTGTTAAAAAATTTAACTTCCCAACAAGAGAACGATATAGTTCAGGTGTTGAAATTAGCTCTCCATCTGAAAAAGACAATCTTGTATTCAAAGGTAGAGGAGTGGTAGCTTTAGCAGTTAAATCAAAAGAACATCCAGAAAGCAACTCATTGGTGAACTTCTTTTGACTTAGAATAATACCATCAGAAACATAACTCACTTCAATACCTAAAAAATAGTTCAGAATGTCCAGATCCTTAATGCCAAATTCAGAATGGAGATGGGATTTAAGCTGATTAATACCTGTGATATCAGTTTCTGTCAAGATGATATCGTCAACATACACAGCAGCTATACAAACCAAACCATCTGTGTGTTTGATAAACAAACTGTAATCATTTTTAGATTGGATAAATCCTTGATCTTTCAGAGTAAATAACAATTTTGCAAACCATTCTCGAGATGCTTGCTTGAGTCCATAAATCGATTTTCTCAGTCTACAAACTTTATTACCAGGATTTGGAACACCTTCAGGAACCTTCATAAAAACTTCTTCAAACAAATCACTATGCAGGAAGGCGTTGTTTACATCCAGTTGAAATAAAGACCACCTTTTGCTGGCTGCTAAAGCTATTAAACAACGAATTGTCGCCATTTTTACCACAGGGGAAAACGTTTCTTCATAGTCGATCCCATAACGTTGATTAAAACCCTTAGCAACTAAGCGAGCTTTACAACGTTCTAAATTAAGATCCATCTGACTTTAGCTTAACTCTAAAAACCCACTTCGAGCCAATGGCCTTTTTGCCTTTTGGAAGATCAACTAATTCCCAAGTCTGATTAGCATTCAATGCCTCAATTTCTTTCGACATAGCTTCAATCCACAGGGGATTGGTTGATGCTTCAGCATAACAGGAAGGTTCTTTTATATCACAAATTTTAGAAACATGACTTTGTTCAGAGAAAGGAAGAGAATCAAACTGAACAAGATTGCACCAGTGTGTATCTTGTGACTTTAAAACAGACTGAGTAGCAGAATTACAGACAAAATCATTTAAGAAAGAAGGTTTTTGACGTATTCTAGTAGATTGTCTTTGTACAACAGGAATTGGTGTACTAAGATCAACTAAACTAGAAGGAGTAGAGGACATTGTAGAAGTAGTATCAGTACTATCAGTAGTATCAGTACTATCAGTAGAATGGAAATCAGAAGTGAAATGTGACACTGAATCAACAGGTAATGTCTCAGTATTATGACCATTGTCACCAGTAGTAAAAATGTCTTCAAAAGAATCATGATCATAGGTTGTAGCATAAGGAAGATAAATTTCAGAAGGAAATGAAGTTTCAGCATTGTTTTCTTTGAAATGATAGGGAAAATGTTTTTCAAAGAATATTACATCTCTTGAAGTGAAGATTTGTTTAGTAGTAATATCAAGAATCTTATAACCTTTAGTATGAGGAGTATAGCCAATAAACACACCAGAATTAGCTCGTGAATCGAACTTAGTCCTATTAACACTATGTGTAGAATGAAAACATAAGCAGCCAAATGTTTTGAGATGGCTAATATCTGGAGTGGTATTGTAAAGTTTGAAATATGGAGTATGATTTTCAATACTTTTTAAGGGCATACGATTAATAAGGTAAGTAGCAGTAAGAATGCACTCACCCCAGAAAGTCAAAGGAAGTTTAGACTGGAAAGACAGAGCTCGTGTAGTTTCGAGAAGATGCCTGTGTTTACGTTCGACCACCCCGTTCTGCTGTGGTGTGTAAACACAACTTTTCTGATGAGTAATCCCATTGGTAGTACAAAAACTTTGCAATGCTCCTTCACAAAATTCTTTGGCATTATCTGAACGGAAAGCTTTAATTGTTGTTTTAAAATGATTTGTGACATAAGCTGCAAAACTCTTCAAAATATCAACAATATCTGATTTATACTTAAGGAGATGTACCCATGTAAATCTGCTGAAATCATCTACTATTGTCAGAAATTTATTACAACCAGATGGAGTCTTAGTTTGATAAGGACCCCATATGTCCAAATGCAACAACTCAAAGACAGCTACTGTTTTAATACTAGAATGAGAGAAAGACAATTTTGATTGTCTTGAAGCAGGACATATTTGACAAATGACATTTTGCTGGAGATTGACACTATCACATTGAGGAGCTACAACTTTGAGCTGAGAAAATGGTATGTGGCCTAAACGCAGATGCCATAACTTGGCTTCTTCAATAGAAGAACAGCAAACACTTGAAGTATGTGTACCAGAAGAATGAACATTGTATAAACCACCTTGTTGATTACCAAGAAGCTTCAGAAGCAATTTCTGTGAAAGGTCCTGAATAAAACAATTATTATGATCAAACACAATATTGAATTTAAGATCCTTGCACAAAGTTTGGATAGATATCATATTAAATTTGAAATCTGGGGCATGAAGAACATTATGCAGAGTGATTTCCTTATTCAAAATCACATCTCCAGTGTGAAATATTTGAATCCATCTACCATCTGGAACAGTTATATGTCTGTCTAAATTTTCACACCTCTTGAAATTTGTGAACAAATCAAGATTGGCACAAATATGGTCTGTAGCACCACTGTCTAAAATCCAGTTTACAGATGAACTAGATGATAAACAGAAGGTACCTGCAAGTAAAGCATGAGAAGAGTCATTAGAGCCTCCAGAAATTTGTTGTTTCTGCAACATTTCCATTAGTTGATTATATTGACTGGTAGTTATCAGATGATCAGTATTTTCACTCTGAGTTGAAACAGTAGCAGCAACTTGTCTTTTATCTTTGAATCCTTTGAAATTTGGTGGATATCCATGGAGTTTGAAATATCTTTCATTGCTATGTCCAGCAATTTTACAGTGTGTACAGAAATATTGTGAACCAGGCTTCTTGATAAACTGTCCTGCAGACTTAGAATTATTAGAATCACCAGTACTAGGAACTCTATATGGTCTGAATTGTCTGGTGCCATAAGACCTCTTGTTATCTGAATAGAAAGCTAGAGAATCAGCCTGTGTAGTCAATTGAGCAATTTCTTTGTGCCTCTCTTCCTGAGCAAACAATCTATAAGCACTAGTAATGTTAGGCATTGGATATTGCATCAAAATATTTGCTCTAACTGCAGAGTATTCATCATTCAACTTCATCATGAACTGAATCATCCTTTGATTTTCTTGCATCTGATGCACTCTTTGTTCAAGATGACAAGTGTATAGCTTACAAGTACATTCAGGTAGTGGATTTGCATCACCCAAAGCATCCCATATTGTTTTGATTTTCGTGAAAAACTCAGACATCTTGTCACTTTTCTGAAATCACTTAGCTGATGTTCTAAAGAGTATACTTGAGTCATTGACGTATAGCCGAACCTCTCATTAAGATCACTCCAGATATCCTTTGCAGTTTTTAGAAACAGGACACTTTTGGCGATAGTATCATCTAGGTTAAAAATTAGCCATGAACACACTAGATCGTTACAACGCTCCCAAGCCTTGAATTCATTAGATGTAGCATCAGGTTTTGCAATAGTTCCATCAATGAAAACTAGTTTATTCTTTGCTGAGAGAGACAACATCATCGAGCGTTTCCAATTACTAAATCCAGAACCATTAAATTTCACAGACACTAACTGAGATGTATTTGAGTCTGAAGGATGAATAAAATAGACACTAGAAGGATCTTGATTAGGACTTTTATTTCTGTTTTTTTCCGCCATTACAGTTCAGATTGAAAGAAACACCACAGATTTGTACTAAAAGAAAGTAACAAAGTCGATAATAGCAGAAATAATGAAGAAGATAACACCTGATATGAACTTTAAGTTGTAATTTCTGAAATATCCAGAGAGATTTCACAGCAGAGAAATTCCATAAAGAGATTCTGAATTGAAGACGACGTACAAACTTTGCTCGTTGATAATCGATAACGAACGATTCAGATCGGATTCACCATTGAAACCGGCTCTGATACCATGATGAAATGATCGATTTACAGTTCAACAATGGCGAAATCAAGAACAAGAAAGAAGACACAGATTCATTATGAAAAGTGTTTACATCTTGTTTCTACAAAGGGAGAGAATGATAACAATGCTTACAACCTTACCTGTCTATTAGCAGCTATATATACTACAATTAGACTAACAAAATGGACTAACTAACAGCTAATGTATAGCTGTGATTGGATGGAGAAGTAACAGAATTTTGCTGATGTGGCATAGCTGAAATGGCACCTCCAACAAAAATCAAGTTACGATTTCGATTTTATCCTAAAATTGCATCTGTACTTTATCCTGGTCCCTGGTACCGAACCAACCTCCTTGAACTAAGACAAAAATGTCAGGTTTATGTGCATCTGCACTGCAAAGTCCCTTGGACACCATTAATTAAAAAATAAATCTCTTTCATGATAATTTATGAAATAATTTGTGTGATGGAGTAATATTAAATTTTCGATCTTACGAAGACAAAGTTATATATTATCATTTAAGAAAGCGTCTATCAGACAATGTCTTGGTACAAGATATAAATCCGATTCGTAATACCGAACCAAATTAAAATAGGTTAATAGGTTATTGATTTTTTGCATGCAGGAAACCTAATAAGGAGATGTATTATATACGAAGTAAACTTAATGTCATTAGTTGACTGCTTTTAAATAATAGGAATATGTCCAAAGTAGAAATTTGAGCTGGTGGATTTTATAGATTCTTGCTTTATGGATATGCGAGCTAGTAATTTAGCAAGGGGGAACGCACGTTTTTAAAAAGATCTAGAAAAGGGAGCTGCAATATGGTGTTGTACTGTTATATGTTCTCTCTCAGAACCTTCAACCTTGAACACGTCGTCGTATTACTCTATCGGATCAAACGTAATATAAGAACTACATGATACCATACCATCATTCTTCTTCTTGGTATTACACATATTGATGTTGTAGTTGTCATGGTCATCGTCCTTGTTATCGTTGTTGACGTAGATTTCTTGTACTTGAAGAAATTTCTCAGACTTGGGTACGATCATCCTCATGGACGGTTCATTAAGATGATCATGAGAGTAAGTAGTATCAATATCTATATTGCATGTATGATGACTATTATTGAGGTGAATCAACTGTTAAGCTGCTTCTTTTGCTTGCTCTGCAAACAACACTTTCTTCTTCTTTTTCCTCTTCTCCGACCTATTGCTGTCTGCTGATTCTGCTAATTATTTCTGATGATAAATCTGATTTCTTCATTTACTGGACAAAGTTATATGCAAAAAAAAAAAAAAAAAAACTTATTCGTAATCCAGTGGTGTATCGTGGTGAACATGTTACAGGCACAAGTTATTGAACAAGTCCTTTATATGTATAGGAGAAATTTTGCCGACTAAAACAAGTGGATCCCATGCAGGTTATCCCTCCCTTTCCTAATTGGAGGTGGTTTTGAATTAAATTTTTTAATGAATATTAAAGCTTAAAACATTTGAAAAAATTATGATAGATCTTCGCATTTACGTAAATTTCATTAATAAAAACTTCTCGAATTATCGTTTCATACACAAGAAGAAATGTTATACTAGTTAAATTAATAATAGAATTGCACATTAATTTTGATGAAATCAGTTGTCTTTCAATTTAGTATCAGGTAGCTAGATTATGCATATTTTCTTGCGCTCTCCTGCTTTTCTTTCACCCTCGATACATAGTATCTGTTTGGCTCAGCTTTTTTTTAAAGATTTATGGACTTATTTTCGGATAAAATTTTTATATTTTGATAATTTCTTTTATAGAAATATTTAATGTATGTTTGAGATTCAATAAATTGCAAAAATAAGTTGGAAAATAAGCTGAAAAGTTAAAAATCTTATAAACTTTCTACTTAAAATAAATTGACTTATTCTAAAAAATAAGTTCCCAAACACCACCGTAACGTCTCAGTAGAGAGTAGAGTGCACATTTTAAATATGCTACAAACTACAATAAGCTTATACGATCCAACGTAGATAAAAATTTAAGCCTTGCTTAATAAAAATTTATAAAATTTTATGTTTTCTAATTTTATTTTACTTTTTAGAAAATATTTATTCAAGCAAATGACTAAAATATTCCTGCAAATATTGATGTTGACCAACATTAACGGTCAACTTTGACGAAAATTAGTACAGGGGATGGAAAATGTTGCGGGGTACTAAAGTAGAGGGATGCAAAGTGTTGATTATGAAACTATTGAACCTTAAGTGCAAAAAGCTAAAACCAGAGGGATGCAAAGTGTAAAATACTCTATTTTAAAAATAGGGTAGCACATGAGGTTGCTAGATTGCTCTGCCAGAATGTTATCATGTCTCCTCCTTTATGTTTGGTGGAGGCTATTTCGCGAGATGTTTCGTTTTAATGGAATTTTCTTTTCCTTAAAAAAAAGAAAAAACTCCACGGGAGTACTCCTCCTAGCAATAATTATAAATATTCTAAATTGGTCCTCTATATTTATTGAATCCTTTCCTATCATCTAAACACATCATGTCCATCATTAAATGAATAAATTACTATTTTTAAATTATAGCTAATAATTATGATTAACGCCATTAAAGTACCCCTTACAGATTCAACAAATTTTAAATAATTTATATTATTTTAACTAATCAATTTTGTTACTTTTCTTGTAGATATATGCTCTAAAAATGAAAAATAAAAAATGAGAAAAGAGAGAATTAATGAAGAGAGTTGGAAAAGAAAGAGACAATTAATGGAGACATGCATTATTAATTTTGGATAAATTTGTAAAAAATTAAATTTAATTAGAAAATATCACATATATACATGTTATAATTAAATTAATAATAGAATGACACATTAATTTTGATTACATCAGTTGTCTTTCATTCTAGTATCAGGTAGATTATGCATATTTTCTTGCGCTCTCCTGCTTTTCTTTCACCATCGATACATAATGTCTCAGTAGAGTGCACATTTTAAATATGCTACAAACTACAATAAGCTTATAATACGATCCAACGTGGATAAAAATTTAAGTCTTGCTTAATAATTCTGTCCCGCAGACTCTGTACTACTAACCTACCAGTACACCTATTTAACTAAAATGTACAGTAGCTATTTTTTTAGGTTACAAGTTCATATTAATTGAACTGCAGCCATATTTCCTTCCAAATGTCCAAGACAAGCTGATCATGACACTTGTCAATTGTCTCAAAATATTTACCACCATATTGTTGGAATGTGTTATAGCCAAAATTCGGTTCGGGTATTTCAAGATGGATTCGGGTCCAAGATGAGTTCAATTTGGGGAATTCTAGGAGTAGTTAGGGTTTTGGCAGAAAAAGAAGAAGTCAGGCCGCGCCCTCTCTTGTTCTACAATGAGGGCGCACCCTAAATATGAAACATGGTGACAAATTGATTTAAGATGGGATTCTACTCAAGTTGGAATGCCAGAAGTTGAAGAATTCCCTCATGTCGTATCTCAGGAGGGGGATGTCCGTCGCAGAAGGCCTCCAAGGGTTTGCCTGGATATAAGGACCCTTCTTAAACGCTAAGGGGGCATCCGTGCGCCCTAAGGTGGAAAGATGGGGACTTTTTGGTGTGTGCTCTGGGAGCTCTGTTCCTGTAGCCAATGGGCGCGCCCTCATTGGGGAACTTTGGAGTAATCCTGCACTTTGCACCCAAAAGCTCTGGATCACCTGTCCTGTTATCTGGTGGGTGCTTCTCATTCGGGGGATGAGGATGCGTTCTGCACTTGGGGTAAACCACGGCTATACCTGCATCCTTGAAATCAAGAAATAGCTGGTAGCGGATAGGACTAGTCCTCGACGGGGGAAGTTTCCTTATCCGTGAAGTCTTGAGATTCTAGATGAGCCTTGGGCCTTTGTGGTTAGGCCTCATAGTAGAACATTCCAGAAGCTGGTCCGTTATCCAAGCCCATTTGGGTTTCTTGCTCTCCAAGAACTACGTATGGCTTGATCCCCTATAAATACCGGGGTACGTAGGCCGATTGAGGGGTTGGAAGTCGAGAGCTCTGAATAGCCGCCACTAACCCTATCAATCTCAGCCACCAATCACAAACAGCCACCACACACCACCACTCTTTTCGGCAAAGAACCACCGTTGTAGATCTTGTTTTCGGCAAAGTACCTCAAAATTTATTGTTACCAAATTCCTCCGTCAACAAATTGGCGCTAGAAGGAGGGGAGCCAATCAAGATCTTCATCTTAGGAGGAAAAGATGTCTCACAATCAACGCAGAGGTTCTCATGAAGAAGATTATTACGATTCTGAAGACAGTTTGGGGGGTAACCAAGCTCATCATGAAGCTTACGTTCCGGAGGAAATCCCAGTTCCCCCACACCACCATGGAACTCCAGCCGCCGGTGGTGGCTAGCCGCCCGTTCTTATCAGTAACGCGGCATTAATGGAACAGTTGTATCGTATGGGAGATGCCATAAATAGTTTCGGAGCCAGGTTAAGTTCTGTGGAGGAAGTGCAAGAATCTAGGAGAAAATCTCGGAGTGTCCCGCGAAATCATCGCCGATCAGGCAAATCCCCTCAGATTAAAGAAGATTCCCGGAGGGAGGAAGATCAGGAAAGGAGATTTCAGCTGGTCACTCCTAGAAGGTTAGATTATTCTGATCCGATTGTTGAATACCCTAGTGAAGATAATTCTGAGCGCAGGTTATCAAATCCCCAAGAGAGGGCGCGCCCTCATCCTCATCATTCGGGACGCACTCCTGGTGAAATTCAGAGGGATGAGGAGCAGATAGCTAGAGAAAGGAAAGATTATGCCAGCTTGAAGGAACGCCTTGGAATAAGGCTTAATGATGACGATTTGAGGATGGTACTCCTTGAGCAACAGAAGAAAAGCAAATGTTTTGAGTCGCGGCCCCGTGATCCACAGCGCGCGCCCCCTGACAACAGGTCGAGGCCCCTTGGACATGGGCGAGCCCTTATACAGAGTCATGATCCACAACGCGCGCCCCCTGACAACAGGTCGAGGCCCCTTGGACATGAGCGATCTCTTGCTCGCAATAGTAATCCACAACACGCGCCCCCTGTTCACAACAGGTCGCGGCCCCTTGGATCTAAACAAACTCTTCATCATAACAACACTGGAGCAAGAGGAAACCGTGATAACGGTGATAAAAGAAGGGATTGGTATCAAGGAGATGGGCGCCCCCATCATCAGGGCGCGCCCTCAGGTAGAAGATCTCCCCATATTCATCAAATTCCAGGTACTTCTGATGAGTCTAGGTCGAAGACGCGCTCTCAATCAGGAGAACAATATCACAGAAATTCTCAGGGGAATCCGCAACCTCATGGAAATTCGGAAGGTCAACAAACACAAACTCAAACTCAAGAGGATGTTGTGGTTCAGCCACAAGCAGGGAATCAAGGAGGCGTGGAGACAGCGGCTCCACCTCCACCTCCACCTCCAGGGGGTACTCAAACTGTGGTACAACCAAATATTCAAAATGTTCCCGGGGTTGGGACTTTCAATGTGGATGACTTGAAGAAGCTCCTTGCTCACTTAGATGGAGGAAGAATATCTGCTACTGCACAAACATCTTCTCCATTCTCAACTGAAGTAAGAGAGGCGCAGCTTCCTACTGGGTATAGATCTATGACAAATGATTTGCGCTTTCATGGAAATGCAGACCCTGTTGAATTCCTCGGACGCTTTGATATCGAGATGGATGTCTATCAGGTGACAGAGCTGGCTAGGTGTCAATTTTTGGCAGCAACTTTTAGGGAGAGTGCTCAGCAATGGTTTCAGAAACTTGGCCCGGGAGTTATTACATCTTGGCAGGTGATGAGGAATTTGTTTTTGACTAAATTCCAGGCGGCAGTGAAATATGCCCCTCCCGTCACAACTTTGGCCAATATCAAGCAAAGGGAAGGAGAAAGTCTGCAATCTTACTTTAAGAGGTTTAACTCGGAATCAACTCTGGTGAGAGGAGCAACTGATGAAACGCTCAAGAGTTTTCTAATAGCTGGATTATCAGTGGGAACCGATTTCTGGAAACATCTCCAAGGACGAGATCCACCGACATTGGCTGATGTGTTTGCACAAGCTGAATCTTTTAAGATTGTGGAACAGTCTTTGGTAGATAATCGAAAGACCAATAATCAAAACAGTTCTAAGGTAAAGATCGGAAAGAGAAAGGATAGGTCTCCCAGTCCAACTCGCCGGATAGCAACAGGTGCCAATCGGGTGAACTTAACTGAATCTGGCAGAAATTGGGGTCCCCCAGATACTTACACTTATGATCAAAGGCCGGGTAGTTATACACCTCTTGCAGCCTCCATTGAACATATTTTTGAAGTGAACAAAAATAAAGGATTCTTCAGAAAGCCAGAGCCTCTCTCTTCTTGGCAAAGTAAAGATAAGAGAAAGTACTGTGAATTCCATGAGTCTTCTGGGCACAATACTCATGAGTGCCGTCAAAATTGAAGGATGAAATTGAGGATTTAATCAAGGAAGGATATCTAACAGAATGGATTGTCAGAGAAGTGAAAAAACATAGGGAGAATCCTGATAAGAGAGATGGAGGGCGCGCCCCCCATGTAAATGGTAAGCCTGAAGAAAAGAAGTTTGTGAAGGAAGGAAGTATTCACACTATCTTTGGTGGACACCACCTGGGAGGTGACAGCAATCATGCTATGGAGAGGTATACTAGAGAAGCGAGATACCGACCTCTTACAAATGTGAATAGTTTGGAGTTGAGGCCGCCTAAATTGTTCAAAGGGGAATTTGCTGATATCACTTTCACTGAAGAAGAAGCAAGATGGGTACACCATCCTCATAATGATGCTTTGGTGGTGGCAATTCAGATTGGGTCCAAGAATGTACATCGAGTTTTTGTTGATAATGGAAGTTCGGTGAATATTCTGTATTACAGCACTTACCAAAAGCTGGGACTCCTAGATAAAGATATGATTCAAGACAATGGATGGATCTATGGTTTTTCGGGCGAATCTGTAAAAGTCATGGGTGCCATCAAGCTACCAGTAACACTTGGGGAAGGAACTCTTTCTGTGACACAAATGATGGATTTCATGATTTTGAATGTGGAATCATCACACAATGCTTTGGTAGGACGTCCCTTGTTGAAAGAAATGAAGGTGGTGACCTCCATCTATCATCTTGCAATGAAGTTTCCTACGCCAAATGGTGTGGGAACAATTCGAGGATCTCAGCATGACTCGAGAGACTGTTATCATAAGGCAATTAAAGGGTTCAGGAGAAAGCAGGATGGAGGGCGCGCCCTTAGTGAAAGTAGTTCTGGAGTTATGAGTATTGCTCTTGGAGAAGTGAAAGTCCATTATCTTGTTCAAGAACCAATAGAAGACACGCCCCCATTTAGGGCGCGCCCTGATGAGAGTATTCCAGTATTGGATGATCTTCAGGATGGGATTCTGGAGGAAATTGAAGAAGACTCAGAGGAGGTAATTTCAGTTAATATCAGAGGTGAACAGGTTGAAGGGAGGCGAATGTTACTTGAAGGATTGTTGCATACCCTTGTTGAGGAAGACTTCCCTCTTAAAGAGGACGCGCCCTCCAAGGGTGCAATGCCAATCGAGGATCCTCGAAGTTTTGATTTTGATCTTGATCTGAGAACACCACAAGCTGTGGAAAAGACTGGTCCTGCAGAGGATACTATTTCAATTATGGTGGACGAAAAGGACTCAAGTAAGGTTTTGAAAATCGGATCTCAGTTGAATTCAAAGTTGAGAGGAATGCTCACTAACTTTCTCTTGAATAATCTGGATGTCTTTGCTTGGAGTCATGCTGATATGGTAGGAATCGATCCAAAGATTACGTGTCATCATTTGAATATAGATCCCACCAAGAAAGGAATTCGCCAGAAACGTCGACTTGTGAGTGGAGAAAGAGCTATAGCATTGAAAGAGGAAGTTGATAGACTTCTAGATGTTGGTTTGATCAAGGAATCATATTATCCCGATTGGCTGGCCAATCCTGTTCTTGTCAAGAAGCCTAATGGAAAGTGGAGAACTTGTGTGGATTTCACGGACTTGAACAAGGCTTGCCCTAAAGATAGTTTTCCTCTCCCTCGAATTGATCAATTAGTGGATGCCACAGCTGGCCATGCTCTTTTGAGTTTCATGGATGCTTACTCGGGCTACAATCAGATTCCTATGTATGAGCCAGATCAGGAGCATACTTCTTTCATCACAGATAGAGGTTTGTACTGTTATATTGGAATGCCCTTCGGTTTGATTAACGCTGGGGCCACCTATCAAAGGTTGGTAAACAAGATGTTCAAAGATCTGATTGGGAAAACTATGGAAGTGTATGTGGATGATATGCTTGTTAAATCTTTGAGGGCAGAAGACCACGTGAAGCATTTAGAGCAGATGTTCGAAGTATTGAGAAAGTTTAGAATGAAGTTGAATCCTCAGAAATGTGTGTTTGGAGTGGAATCTGGAAAGTTCTTGGGATTCATTGTCAACCATCGCGGGATTGAGGCAAATCCAGCCAAGATTAAAGCTTTACTTGACATGAAATCTCCATCTAGTGTGAAGCAAGTTCAGAGTTTGGCTGGGAGAATTGCTGCACTAAATCGCTTTGTGTCAAAATCTTCGGATAGATGCAGAGAATTCTTCAAGGCAATCAAGGGAGCGTCCAAAGATTTTGTGTGGACTCCTGAATGTGAAGAAGCTTTTCAGAAAATCAAGGAGCAGTTGGGGAATCCACCGCTTTTAGCTAAGACCGTGGAAGGAGAAACTTTGATATTATACTTGGCAGTTTCGGAATATTCCATTAGTGCAGTATTGGTGAGAGAAGAGATTAATCATCAGTCTCCGGTTTACTATGTGAGCAAACGTTTGCATGATGCAGAGACCCGATATACCAGTATGGAAAAGTTGATTTACGCTTTAATCTTGGCGGCAAGGAAACTTCGTCCTTACTTTCAAGATCATAAGATCGAGGTTCGTACTGCTTATCCATTGAGGAGTATTCTTCACAAACCGGAAGCTTCAGGAAGAATGTTGAAATGGACCATCGAATTAGGGCAGTTTAATTTGGAATATACACCAAGAACAGCAATTAAAGGTCAGGCTTTAGCGGATTTCATCCTGGAGTTTGATTCAGAGACTGAGGAAAGGTCAATTGTATTACTGGGACCTGGAATTCCTCCTAAGAGGGCGCACCCTCTTGAGGAAGTTCCCCAACTTTGGTGGAAGTTGCACGTAGATGGAGCTGTGAATAATGGGGGGCTGGTGCAGGAGTAATTTTGGTGACGCCAGAAGGAAATCAGTTCATGAGTGCAATTCACTTCAAATTCGAGGCAACTAATAATGATGCAGAGTATGAAGCTTTGATTAACGGATTAAAGATGGCTTTGGAAATGAAGGTATCAAATTTGATCGTATCGAGTGATTCGGAATTAGTAATCAGACAGATTAAAGGAGGTTTTCAGTGTAGAGGTCCCAGAACAGAGCTTTACATGAAGTGTGCACAACGATTGATTCAGAAGTTTCGTGAAGTAAGGTTGGAATGTATTCCTCGAGATGAAAATTGTTCTGCAGATGTTTTGGCCAAGCTAGGATCCCAGAAGGATGCTATGTTGTTAGGAATAGTACCTCTACAAATTCAAGAAGTGCCAAGTATTCCAGAAGTGGAAGTTAAGGAAGTGGAGAGTACTCCGTCAGTTACATGGATGACTCCTATTTTAGAGTATCTCCGTAAGGGAATTCTCCCAAGCGACAAAATTGAAGCAAGGCGTCTTCGATATCATGCTGCTAGGTTTGTGGAGTACGATGGAATTCTATACAAAAGAGGTTTCAATCAACCGCTTCTGAAGTGCATAGACGGAGATGAATGCAATTATATACTAAGGGAGGTACATGAAGGAATTTGTGGCAATCACTCGGGGGGTGGTTCGTTGGCAATGAAGGTGTTAAGGCAAGGTTATTATTGGCCTACTGTGAAGAAGGATGCTTATGAGTTTGTCAAGGCATGTGATAAATGCCAGAGGTTTGCCAATTATTCAACGATTCCTGTGACTACCTTGACTTCTATGATGAGTCCTTGGCCATTTGCTATGTGGGGAATCGATCTTATCGGAGAACTCCCTAAATGTAAGGGAGAAGTCAAGTATGCTGTTGTTGCAGTAGATTATTTCACCAAATGGGCGGAAGCAATGCCCTTGGCCACAATCACAGCGAAGAAAATTAAGGATTTTGTGTTCAACTCTATCGTGTGCAGATTCGGGATTCCTTACAAGCTTGTTTCAGATAATGGGAAACAATTTGACAGCAAGGAGTTGCGAAAGTTGTGCGAAGACTTGGGAATCAAGAAGGAATTCACAGCTGTGTATCATCCTCAGAGTAATGGGCAGACTGAAGCTATCAACAAGATAATCAAGCATACCTTGAAAACCAAGTTAGAAGAAAGCAAAGGGAATTGGCCTGAGGAACTTCCTATGGTCTTATGGTCTTACAACACAACCCCAAGGACTACAACTGGGGAATCTCCTTTCATGCTGTCTTATGGATGTGAGGCAATGGTGCCGGTGGAAATTGGAGCAGGGTCATTCCGAAGGGATTTCTATGATGAAGAATCGAATATGATAAATCAAAGGCTAAATCTTGATTTCCTAGAAGAGATGAGGGCAAATTCGCAGTTGAGATTGGCAACTTATCAGCAGAGGGCTGCAAGGTACTATAACAAGAAGGTGAAGATTCAGCCTTTCAAGGTGGGTGATTTAGTTCTGCGGAAAGTTATGCCAAATACAAGAATTGCAGCTCATGGAGTTTTTGGTCCAAACTGGGAAGGACCGTACAAGATCAAGTCTATCATTTGGGAAGGAACTTATCATTTGGAAGACTTGGATGGCAATACCATCCCAAGAGCATGGAATGCTGAGCATTTGAAGAAATATTATCAGTAGGGTGCGGCTTTGGCCCCCTATTATATGAAGGCTTATATTTAAGTTATTCTCCTTAGCTCGGGGGGTAGTACATGTATACCTTCCCTTGTTCTGTTGTGATTTGAGATTATTTGAAGATTAATAAAGTATATCAAGACAATTTTTCAAGATTTTTGAACATTTTTTGATTGAAGTATAAGAGGTCGTGCCCCATTTCTTAGGGCGCGCCCTCAACATGTATGAAGATGTGCTATGTAGAAATTGACAAGTTAAA
The DNA here is from genome assembly GCA_037693485.1 of Kitagawia praeruptora. Classification (NCBI taxonomy): domain Eukaryota; kingdom Viridiplantae; phylum Streptophyta; class Magnoliopsida; order Apiales; family Apiaceae; genus Kitagawia; species Kitagawia praeruptora. The sequence goes on from CM075353.1 coordinate 147,547,793, forward strand.
GGAATCCTGAAAAGGGTAATGCCTTAGGGCGTGCCCTCAACATGTATGAAGAATTTTCATGTTTTCTGTCGAAATTAGACATTTTCTTGAATAAAATTATGAAGAGAAGGTTGTGCCTCTGTTAAGGGCGCGCCCTTGTTGGAAAAATTTAACGAGAAAGGTAAAGACATGGAAAAATAATAATCATGGTAAAGTTCAAAAAGCAGAGATTAAAAGTTTACAACTTGCAAGGTTTTACAGAGGGCCCGCACCTCAAAAAATTTAAAATAATACCCAAAAGTTTAGAATAATTGAAACATAATATTTAAGGCGCGTCTTTAACAGGGGACGCGTCCTTAGATGAGGGTTCTTTATCAGTATTCTCAATGCCTTCAACATTCTTGGTATTTTCAGCATTTACAGCAGGAGAAGAATTATGATGACCCTCTTGTTCTACAATAGGAGTAGGAACTTTGTCTTCGAGAATAGGCGTCCCATCAGGGGACGCGTCATCATCTGCTTCAGGTAACTCAAGGCCAAGAGAGATTCTCTTTGCTTTAATCTCATCTGCTTCATCAATTTTGAATATTTCAATCCAATCAACTGTCTCTTGACCAAACTTGGAGAAGTCATACTCTGGATCAACAGCGAGAAAGCCAGAAGCATAATTGCGAAAGCCTCTAGAAAAAGATGACTTTTGTAAAGCTTTTTTCTCAACGGCCCATCCATTATTTTTATCTTCTTCAAGAAGGGAATTGGCCTTAGCAAGCTTATCAATGGACTCAGTCATTGACTTAATTGAATTGTTCAGCTTTTCAATTTGAGTGTCTTTGGCAGACCTCATTTTCTTGAATTGATCATCTTTTCCCTTCAACTGCTTGGACATGTTTTTGTTCTCGGTTTCCAGCTGAGATAGGCGCGCCCTCAATTTTTGATTTGACTCCTTGATATGATTAGCATGAAAGTGGAGTTGTGCGGCTGAAGAAATTAAAACATTTTCAATTTGTTCATCAGGCCGAGAAGACCAGCCTTTAACCTCTTCCTCTGAAAAGAATTTAGAAGATGCAGCCCCAAGAAATGTCTGCACAGTTGGGTCACTAAGCTCAGTAATTTTCGGGCGTTTTGAGGACGCGTCCTCTTTGCCTTCATCAGTTGGTTTCCGTCACTACACCATATATTGGATATTGCAACGACAGAAAAACGTTGCCTTAAGCCCTATATTCGTTGCAGTAGAGTCTATGGCAACAAATTTGCAAAATTTGAGCGTTGCATCCGGTTGCCTTGCAATAGGTCGATTTCGCAACGATTTTGATACCATACAGCAACATAATTAAATCATTGCAATAACTTTCAGTAGCAACAATTTAGACTCTATAGCAACATTTAAAAACTATTGCAATAGCATAAGAAGGTAGTTCATTGACACTTAAATGCAACATTTTTCAGACCAATTGCAATGATTTTTTATAGATTATTGCAACATATTTTGACCCTATTGTAACAGTTTTTTCAAAAAAAAAATAGTAGGGTAATGCTGAAAATACACTATATACCAGGCCATTTATAGCCACAATCCAAAGCATCATCAATTTTCATAAACCATGGCAACTTAATGCCAAATATCCAAATGTACCATTACAGGGCTATGACCAACAATTCAAAAGCAGCCCATGTAACGACATGTTCGTACAAACCATTCAAAATGTAAACCAAAATTAAAACGACTAAGGCGCATACAAATAGCGCTACGAAACAGTCATGCGCAAATTTAAACATAAGGTACATAGAGTCTACCAACTGTTAACACATAATTTAAACATAGTGACAGAAACGACTCATTCGTCGCCGTCATCTTCATCTTCATCATCTGCATCATCCTCATTCCCCACATCTGATCCATCCTCCTCATGATCTGATCCATCCTCCTCATCTGATCCATCGCCCTCGTCTGATCCATCGCCCTCATCTGATCCATCGACGTCCGCATCACCAACTTCCTCTATATTCACCTCATCAACAGAACTTGCAACACACAAATCTTCCACATTGATGTTCAAAGTGGGATTCATTTCACCCAGTTTTTCAAAGATCTTGCTCAGTTTGTTATTCATCTTTTCCTCCATTTCAGCGGCTAATTCTTCTCTCATCTTGGTTAATTCTGAAGAATCTGTGTTCACATTTTTTGGCAAAGTATTCTTTGTTTTTCTTGTTCTACCACTTCTACCAACAAGCCAATTTGGCCCATGAGCTGCAAGATCAATCTCAACAATCTGTTCATCCTCATCTAATTGTTCCTGATTTTCACCATTTTGGTTTGCCTACAAATGTTCACAAATGGATTAGTTTGTAAATACTAATGACATAATCCCAAAAAGGCAAATTGCCAAAAAAAAATGGTTAGAAAAGGTAAAAATGATATTTGTTACCTTATCAAGATGATTCTTGCGGGTTTTTGGGTAAAGCCGAGACTTTGTTTCTTTTGCATCAGCCGACTTCACAATTTTCTACCATGAAATAAAATAATTAAAGTGAGCATTGGTTAAGAAATGAAATAGAGTACGCGTAATAAAATCAAGTTATAAAATAAAAGATCATACCATCTCACTACGAATCTGAGCAAAACTGGTACGACCAGCAGTATGAGTATCAGTCACCTTTTTCCAATTTGCTAGATTTTTTGAAGCTCTCTTCTGGATTGCCTCATCACTCCAGTACTTCATCAACACCTTGAACTGTTCCAATGGAATGGTTGCAGGCTTGTTTCTTATCCTTTCCTCATCATTCTTGTATTTATTATAGTGTTTGCTCTTGACGCGACTTTTGTATACCCTCATCATTCTTGTATTTATTATCATTGCACTCCATAGGCAGTTTCTTAACAACAAAGTACAAATTATTTTCAGTACAATCTTGAATGTAAAACACTTGTTGTACTTGTGTAGCTACAACAAATGGATCATCCTTTTGACAAGTTTTACTGAAATTGACACGTGTGAGCCCATAACAATCCTTATCCTTTTGGTACCAACAACACTTGAACAAAACTACCATAAGTGCTCACCAATAATCTAATTCAATAATTTCTTCAATTGCTCCATAATAAGTAACATCCCCAACTTTTGGGTTTTGATCTTTCGAACTCGCGAAACTGGTGGTTAGGGATTGCAACATGACACCGCTATTTTGTGTAGTACACTTGGCATCCCTTTTCTTTGTATGAAATCTGAATCCGTTTACCACATAGCCACTGAATTTTTTAGCTGCTCGTTGAGGCCCTTTTGCCAAACTTAATAATTCTAGTGACGTTTCCCTTCTTTCGACCTCATTCTTAAACCAATTCTGAAATTCTTGTGTACGTGTTTTTTCCGTTTTGTACCTTTTTGACTTGTTCTGATCATTATGAAATAAGGTACGATGTTATCTGCAAGTTAGACACCATAAAAATGTTATAATTGTTGAATAATACTAGTTTAATCTAATCTGTTTATTTAAAAAAGAATACTAGGAATGATAACTTACTGAATCAGCTTTTCAACTACGGCATTTCCAGAGTTGAATAGTACATAGCGATGAGCATTGATCCAAACTTTTTCTGCCAAGTGTATAGATTTTCCATCTTTGTTTTTTCTCGATCCGATGGGGTATCCCACATTTATATTCTCCTTAGGCTTTGTTTTGTTGGCATCAGTATTTAGAAATCTAGAACAAAATGTCAGGCATTCTTCCGCCAAGTACCCTTCGGCTATGGACCCTTCTGGTTTACTCCTATTACGGACATATGACTTCAATTTACACAGATATCGCTCAATTCCAAACATCCATCTAAGGTGCACTGGTCCTCCAAACTCGACCTCCTTACACAAGTGAACTGGCAGGTGAACCATGATGTCAAAAAATGCCGGTGGAAAGTTAATTTCTAATTGACAGAGTATTTCAATAACTTCTTCTTGCAACTTCTGAACATCTTCTAACGCAATCACTTTTCCGCATATCCCCCTGAAGAATGCACCCAGTCTGACTAAAGGTATTGCAACCTCTGGTTTTAAGGTCTTTACAGCAGCGAATTGTAGTAAATATTGGAGAATAAAGTGTGCATCATGACTTTTATACCCAAATATCTTTCTTTCATCAATTTGCACACAACGACTAATATTAGATGCAGTTCCATGTGGCAGTTTAGCATTCTTGAAAACTGAACAAAAGCTTTCTTTTTCCTTTTTCGTCATGTCAAATTTTGCTGCCCTGATTTCGTACTGATTGGTATCACCAATTTTAACAGGGTGAAGAACCTTCCTAATACCCATTTCTTGCAAATCTTTTCGAGCGTTGAGATTATCTTTCGTCTTCCCACCAATATTCAACAGAGTCCCTAATATTTTATCACAAATGTTTTTCTCTATATGCATGACATCGAGATTGTGCCTAACTAAATTATCCATCCAATATGGTAATTGAAAAAAAATGGACTTCTTCTTAAACGGACAATCTGTCTCCCTTTTCCTTTTCTTCACATTTCGCTTCCCAAAACAATTCTCATATCCGTGCAATAGTTCTTCAACATCCATTCCAGATAATGGAGTTGGAGGAACACCTGTTTCAACCTTACCATCAAATCTTCTAGTATCGAACCTAAGCTTGTGGTCCTGGGGAAGGAATTTTCTGTGATTCATATAGCAAACTTTTCGACTATGCTTTAGGTATGATGAAGAAGTATAGTAGTGGCAGTTGGGACAAGCTAATTTACCCTTGGTGCTCCAACCCGATAAGACTGCATACCCTGGAAAATCACTGATGGTCCAGAGGAGACTCGCGTGTAACATAAATGTTTTGGCAGAAAATGCATCGTAGGTTTCTAAACCTACTTCCCATAATTCTTTGAACTCAGCAATAAGTGGCTGCATATATACATCTATGTCGTTACCAGGGTATGCAGGTCCAGGGATTAGGGTTGAAAGAATTAAATTTTCAGGTTTCATAATCAACCAAGGAGGAAGATTATAATTGACTAGGACAACGGGCCAAGTGCTGTGACTTATATTCATTGCTCTGTAAGGATTAAACCCATCTGCCGCTAAGCCTAACCTAACATTTTGAGTTTCTTCTGCAAAAAATGGATGACTAGCATCCATTGACTTCCAAGCTTCTGTATCGGCCGGGTGTCTTAACTTCCCATCTTTTATTCATCCAACTGCATGCCAGATCATGAGTTCAGAATACTCTTTGCACATGAACAAACGTTGCAGCCTCGGTTTCAATGGAAAGTATCTCAACACTTTTGAAGGAATTTTAGATTTTTCTTGGAAGTTATTAGAAGTAGATGCATTAGTATCTTTTTTGTGAACTTTCCATCTTGAAACTCCACAAAATTTGCACTCGATTTCATTTTTATTTTCAGCCCAATATAACATGCAGTTGTTCGGACAAGCATGTATTTTCTGATAATCAAGGCCTAAATCTCTAATCATGTTTTTGGCAACATTAAAAGAAGAAGGCAGATTTATATTGGGAAATACCTCCTTTAACAACTCTAGAATATCGCTGAAGGCAGACTCGGAAAAACCATGAGTGCACTTCAGTAGGTAAAGTTTGATGATAAAACCTAAACGAGTAGATTTTTCAGACCCGGGATACAGAGGCCGTTTCCCTTCTTCAATAACCTTATGCAAATCTTTTGCATCATTAACTCTACCCTCATTGTTAATCATCTGGTCAAAATCATCACCTAGGCCCATACCCCCCTCGCAGTCCCTGTTATCATTAGGCTTTCTAAACTTCGGGGTCGACACTTCATATATCCAATTACTAAATGATGGACACGGACCATTAGCTATCAGATGATCATACACATATTCTTCAGAGAACCAAAAACGATTACTACAATATTTGCAGGGGCATTTAAGTTCATCTCCTACGGCAAAATTATCAAATCCGTTTCGAACAAAATCCATCACCCCATTACTATAAGCCTCACTATACTTTGAAAGTGAAACCCACGTCATATTTGTAAGTCACTAACCTATTTTCTACACAGAGAAGCCTACACAGAGAAGTAAAAACAGAACAAAAATAAAGGATATAAGATTTGCATTAAGAGGGCATGTACAAAATTTAATTAATAGAAGAATGAACACTATAAACATAATTACTTTACTGACAGCAAAATGGACAAGCCCCAATTACAAATTTCTTTACAAAAAAAGAAAAATTAGCAAAGAACATACTTAAGAACACAATAAACACTTTAAGAACAAACCTAAATCCAATTACAAGATAAACCATATAAACAAAAAAAAAATACCCAATTACATCATTTGAATTAACATAAGAAACAAAAAAACCCTAATTAAGAACACAAAAAAGAACAATTAAAGAAGAATAACGAAGATGTGAGCCTTAATCTTCGATTCAAAACTAAACAAAGAACAAGGAGGAACATTTGAGCTTTAATCTTCTACTCTAAAGAACATGCATGCTCGATTTTTCATCAATTTGAGGGAAGAGGATCGATGGTTTACCTTTGTCGAACCTTAATCTTCTTCGAGCTTGAGTATTCGAGCTTGAATTAATTTCTCTCGATCTTCGAGCTTGAGTATCAGATCTGGGTTTGTATCTGTGTGTTTGTGTCTGTGTTAGTCGTGTGGTCGAGTGGTGTGTTATGTTATGTTTCCCTTTTCTTTTTACTTTTGTTAATTTTGGAAGCCCGGCAAAAGTTTTAAGGAAATCCCGCTTAGGACACATATTTACAAGCCCGCCAATTTTTTGGCCCAAAACTCAAATTTATTGCAACGATTTAAGAAAATTGTTGCAATAGACGAAATGTTTTTAACTCTCTAAATTTTTTTCAATGCTATTGCAACATTTTTCATAGCCGTTGCAATTTGTGTTATTTGGTTTCTCAATAGCAACGTTTTTTGACAAACCTAAGAAACTATCGTTGCAATAGCCATTATATGGTGTAGTGCGTTTTGGTGACTTGATAGGAGGAGGCACCTTCTTAGTATCCCTGCGTGGAGGGCGCGCCTTTCCAGGCTTTACCATGATGGGGTTGTCTACATCAATTCCAAAACCCTTTGGAAGATCTGCCATGCCTGAAAATACAAAGTAGCAATTGAGAGTAATATAACAAATATGGAGTAATTACAATGCAAGGGATAAGAAATTATAATTAACAATGATCTACCAGCATCAATAGACGCGCCCTCACTTGGGGCCGCGCCCTCAGTATAAGAAGTATTATAATCATCAAGGGTTCCTTCTGAGTCATCGATTGTGGTGGATTTTATGGGTATACCCTTCCTAAAGCGTTGGAAAGGGATGATTGATCCAACTTCTTTTGAGAGTATCCCAACTCTTTTCAAGTTTTCTTCAGTGACAAGGACGGATGTGTCAAAACTCCCAGGGGGAAGATTTAAAACAACTTGGGCACGTAGTAAAGGCGCGCCCACAAGCTCATCGACTACTCTGCGAGCTGAATACAAGGAAAAGGTTTTAATAAAAGAAGAACATCTAAGGATAAAAGGAGAAATGACGCGTCCTTACTTGGATTATAGTTAAAAGAAGTTTTAACTCTCATGACATCCCAAACATAGAAGAAGGGATCCTTCCAATTTTTGACGTTGCTGATTCTACCCTCAGAAAATCCTTTCTTATTGTGTTTCTTGTTAACCACAAAGTAAAAATATCCTTTGCCAGATTTACGGATACTAAAGAAATAGCTAAATTCTTCCATGGTAGGCATTCCAAGGTTGGCATCATGGTAGAGAATGAAAAGTGCTGCGGCTAGGGTATAACTATTGGGAGATAACTGAATGGGTGCCACGTCATACCATTCAATGATTCTTTGGTAGTATGGGTGTAAAGGCGCGCCCACTCCTAGGGCAATTAATTTGGGGGTTAAAACCATTCGAGGGATTTTGAAATCCGAATCATAGTTAAAAATATGAGGCCACATCATGGAGGGGGGGCGTCCCCATATGCCATTCATGTTGTAATATCTCATACACTACTCAATTTCCTCTACAGAAGCTGTGCTTGACATACCGACACAATCAACCTTCCCAGCGTTTTTTCGCAATATATTTTTCTCTACTTCAGTTAATTCTTCTTCGTAGGTGCTCCAATCAAGGTCAACTTCAATTTTCATGACTGAGAGGTGTACATATGGAACTGGGGATGGAGGAGGAGAGTAAGGGTTTTTGAAGCTCTCTTCGGTTGAAGAAGCGCCTTCACTAGAGGACGCGCCCTCAGAAGGATGGTGGGTTTCATCATTGACATCGTTCTCAGTAGGAGAAATAGTTTTGTTTTTATTATGAGAAGTTTGTTCAATATCAGTATTCTCCATCAAATCGTCAATGATAGGTTGAGGAGTGGATCGTAAGGAGACATGGTGGAGAGAGTCAATAGAAGAGGTGGACATGGCGTCAAGTTCAGACATAAGGTGCGGTATATCTTCAGGAGGTATGGAACGAAATGTAGGGTGCTCTGGAGGAAATGAAATGGATGGAGGTGAATATGTGCCTAATCTTCTGTTAAATTCTTCGAATGGATGAAACGGGGAGGACGCGCCCTTATGCTCCAGCTGAAAAAAGATGGGTATAAATATGTAAAGGAGCGTCCTGAACAGATATGGTGAAATGTCATCTAAAAAAACAAAAGGGAAATTTTCATGTTTACATTCTTAAAGTCTATGGCTAAAAAATCTTAAAAGGTTCTAGGCTGCGCCCTTAGTATAAGGCACGTTCACAAGATAGTTATCCTATGGGAAGTGCGAAAGTCGGCTAAACAACTTTTTTACTTTTGAATTGGGTGGAAAGCAGATCAAATCATGATATATACGTATATACATACAATCAAAATGAAGAACACGAACAGTAAAAAATGGAGATCTCGAGTATAAGCAAAAAACAGGGTAAACACTTGACATAAATGGATAGGAACGTACCTTGAAGGTTATCGATTAAGTCTTGTGGGAAGCAAGTACTGAAAACGACTGACTTGGTCGGATTTTCGCCGGAGAGGAAGAAGATCGCCAGTGGTGGGTTTTAGTGCAAAGATAATAGTGAAAAAAAATGAAAGTGGTAGTGATGGGTTGGTATTTATAGGGGTTTGGAGAGGTAGTGGATAACAGCTGTAAAACGTTTGGAATCCTGAGGCCGCGCCCTCCTCCAAGGCGCGCCCTGATGAGATATTGTGGGAATTTTGTATTTTTAAAGAGAATTCCATATTTTATCTCTGATTTCATATGGAATTGGGGGGGTAGTTGTTATAGCCAAAATTCGGTTCGGGTATTTCAAGATGGATTCGGGTCCAAGATGAGTTCAATTTTGGGAATTCTAGGAGTAGTTAGGGTTTTGGCAGAAAAAGAAGAAGTCAGGCCGCGCCCTCTCTTGTTCTACAATGAGGGCACGCCCTAAATATGAAACATGGTGACAAATTGATTTAAAATGGGATTCTACTCAAGTTGGAATGCCAGAAGTTGAAGAATTCCCTCATGTCGTATCTCAGGAGGGGGATGTCCATCGCAGAAGGCCTCCAAGGGTTTGCCTGGATATAAGGACCCTTCTTAAACGCTAAGGGAGGCATCCGTGCGACCTAAGGTCGAAAGATGGGGACTTTTTGGTGTGTGCTCTGGGAGCTCTGCTCCTGTAGCCAATGGGCGCGCCCTCATTGGGGAACTTTGGAGTAATCCTGCACTTTGTACCCAAAAGCTCTGGATCACCTGTCCTGTTATCTGGTGGGTGCTTCTCATTCGGGGGACAGGGATGCGTTCTGCACTTGGGGTAAACCACGGCTATACCTGCATCCTTGAAATCAAGAAATAGCTGGTAGCGGATAGGACTAGTCCTCGACGGGGGAAGTTTCCTTATCCGTGAAGTCTTGAGATCCTGGATGAGCCTTGGGCCTTTGTGGTTAGGCCTCATAGTAGAACATTCCAGAAGCTGGTCCGTTATCCAAGCCCATTTGGGTTTCTTGCTCTCCAAGAACTACGTATGGCTTGATCCCCTATAAATACCGGGGTACGTAGGCCGATTGAGGGGTTGGAAGTCGAGAGCTCTGAATAGCCGCCACTAACCCTATCAATCTCAGCCACCACACACCACCACTCTTTTCGGCAAAGAACCACCGTTGTAGATCTTGTTTCCGGCAAAGTACCTCAAAATTTGTTGTTACCAAATTCCTCCGTCAACAGAATGTTTAATCAAAACTTGTCCATCAACTTGCATGTTTTCTAATCAGTTTTTAGCAAGTTGTTTAGCAAGTTGCATTAGTTAAGTTGAGACAAGGTTCTCAAAAGTAAGTAGTATTCAAGCATGGGTTTAAAGTCTTAGTAAGTAGTGATCTAGTAGGAGGTGTTGCACGAGTTGTCTGCAACTTTTGTTTAGTTTAGTTCATTTTCAGCATTTCAGTTTCTATATATAGCTTGTAAAACCATTTGGAGTAATCAATCAATGCAGTTAGGTTTTCTCCAATAATAGTACTTAGCATTGCATTCTTATCTTGCTCGTTTATAATCCTATATTTGGTATCAGAGATTAGGCTTGTTGTATGCCCAAGTACCAGCCCAAACACACAACACAAACCATGGAAACACCTACAACTCAAACACAACCTGCCAAGGCAAAAGAAGGTGGTTCTGTTAGCTTAAGTTATCCAATGCTAACAAGAACTAATTACACAGCATGGTCATTGAAGATGAAAGTATTCATGAAAGCACAAGGAGTATGGGATACAGTTGAGCAGAAAGATCTTACAGTAGCTGTCGACGATAGGACAGTGCAGGTAGCCCTTGCTGCAATCTATCAGGGTGTACCTGAGGATGTACTACTGACCATAGCTGAGAAAGAAACTGCAAAAGAGGCCTGGGAAATGATTAAGACAATGTGTATGGGTGCAGAACGAGTAAAGGAGGCAAAAGTGCAAACATTGAAAGGAGATTTTGAATCTCTAGTTATGAAAGAGACAGACCAAATAGATGATTTCTGCATGAAGTTAAGTGGAATAGTAACAAACATTCGTGTACTTGGAGAAACCATGGAAGAGTCAAATGTTGTAAGAAAGATCTTACGTGCAGTGCCTGAGAAGTTTCTGCAAATTGCTTCAAATATTGAACAATTTAGAGACATGAAAGTGATGACAGTTGAAGAGGTAGTTGGGAGACTCAAGGCACACGAAGAAAGGATGAAAGGCAAGGCTGAAAGCTCAGGGGCACAGTTGATGTTAGCACAGGAAGACAAGACAAAGAAGCCAACCAAGAACTGGTCATCTACATCCTAGAATCAAAGGCCAAGGGGTGGCTTTGGAGCACGTGGTAGAGGTAGATTCAGTCCTCGAAATCACAGTGGTGGGAGAGGGCATTATCAACAGCAACAAAACAAAGGTGAAGTTGCTGACAAGAGCTACACTCGTGACAGGAGTACAGTAAAAATCCTTCAACTGCAATGTGTATGGTCATTATGCAGCTGAATGCAGAAAACCTCGAAGGGAGAGGGAGAAAAATAAAGAACAAAACCAAGAATCAAACCTCACAAAATTCGAAGATGACGAGCCCACACTGTTGCTAACTGAATGTGATGGAGTTATTTTGTTAAACAAAGAAAAAGTAAAGCCAAACTCTGATCAGTGTGAAGAAACAGAAGGTGATAAAAGTCTATGGTACTTAGACAACGGTGCCAGCAATCATATGACTGGACACCGTGAGAAGTTCAGTGAGTTGAATGAAAACGTAACAGGAAATGTACGTTTTGGTGATGGTTCCACTGTCAAAATCGAAGGGAAAGGTACTATAGTTTTCAAGTGTAAAAATGGAGATGAATTCAAGTTGAAAGACGTTTATTTCATTCCGACATTGTGCAACAATATAATTTCTCTTGGTCAACTGTCTGAAGATGGAAATAAGATCGTTCTAGATGGAGATAATTTGCTAGCATATGATAGTCATGGCAGACTTTTGATGAAAGTACAAAGAACAGTGAACAGGTTGTACAAACTAGTGATTGAAGAGTGCAATCCTGTTTGTATGTTGACAAGGGTAGAAGAATTAACTTGGCTTTGGCATTCGAGATTGGGCCATATGAACTTTCAAGCACTGCACATTATGGCAAGCAAAGGAATGGCACGAGGACTACCTCAACTTATTCAACCAAAAGCAGTCTGCAATGGCTGTTTACTGTCAAAGGAAGTGAGAAGCCCATTCCCATCCAAGACAGAGTTTGTTGCAACGAAGAAGCTGGACCTAGTACATGCTGACCTATGTGGTCCGATATCTCCACCAACTCTAGCTGGGAACAGGTACATGTTCTTATTGATCGATGATTATAGTCGTGCAATGTGGGCATTTATGTTGAAAACCAAAGATCAGGCCTTAGTGGTGTTCAAACAGTTCAAGGCACTTGTTGAAAAAGAAGCAAAAGACACGATCAAAACCTTAAGGACGGACAGAGGTGGAGAGTTCACATCAAAAGATTTCGAAGTTTTTTGTGCAAATAATGGCATAAAAAGGCACTTGACTGCACCTTACACCCCACAGCAAAATGGGGTCGTAGAGAGGCGAAACAGAAAAGTGATTGCAATGACTAGGAGTTTTCTGAAAGAGAAGAAGCTTCCAACTATGATGTGGGGAGAGGCTATAAGACATTCAGTATATGTCTTGAATCGGTTGCCAACAAAGGCACTAGCTGGAGAGACTCCCTATGAAGCTTAGACAGGTATTAAGCCTAAATTAGATCATTTACGTATCTTTGGATGTTTAGCACATGTCAAGGTTCCAAATGTCAGTCTAGGAAAACTAGACGATAGAAGTGAAGTTATGGTTTATATTGGAAAAGAACCTGGAACAAAGGCTCACAGGTTGTACAATCCAAACACTGGAAGGGTTCATGTCAGTCGAGATGTGGTGTTTGAAGAAGGGAAAGAGTGGAACTGGGAGCATTCTGGCACACAAAGTAACAATGTGCCTGATAGCTTTGTCATTGTTGACATACAATCCAATACAAATAATGACAGTAACAACGAGGCACTATCACCACCAAGTTCTGCAAGAAGTTCAAACCAAGGAAATGAGGACATGGGATACAATTCTCAAATGTCTGGAAATACAAGTGAATCAGAAGAATCAAGTGAATCTGGAAATTCAAGCAAGCCCAGAAAATTTCGTCTGCTAAGTGAAGTGTACAATGAGACTGATGAAATGGAGCCTTTAGATGAACTATACTTTTTGGGAGTGGAAGAACCAAAAACGTTTGAGCAAGCAAATGATGACAGTGACTGGAAGGAAGCCATGAAGGCTGAGATAGAATCAATTGAGAAGAACACGACCTGGGAATTAACTGAACTCCCACCAGGTCGAAAACCCATCAGTTTGAAGTGGGTATATAAAATCAAGAAGGACACAAATGGTGAAATAGTAAAATTCAAAGCAAGACTTGTTGCAAGGGGTTATGTGCAGAAAAAAGGCATAGATTTCGAAGAAGTATTTGCGCCAGTAACTCGATTGGAAACTGTAAAGCTACTGTTGGCATTGGCAGCAAAACAAGGGTGGCAAGTGCACCATTTGGATGTGAAATCAGCATTTCTGAATGGTGAGCTACTCGAGGAGGTCTATGTAACCCAGCCTATTGGTTTTGAGAAGAAGAACGAAGAGCATAAAGTCTATCGATTGTTGAAAGCGCTCTATGGGCTACGCCAGGCACCTAGAGCATGGTACTCACGTCTGAATAAGTATCTGAGAAGCTTGGGTTTCTCAAGGTGTCCATATGATCATGTTGTGTACACTAGGCGTGAGGGTCATGAGTCTTTGATAGTTGCAGTGTACGTTGATGATCTACTGGTGACAGGCTCAAGCATCGAGAACATTCTGAGGTTTAAAAGACAGATGGCACATGAGTTTGACATGAGTGACATGGGAAAATTGGCATACTATCTTGGCTTGGAGGTAAATCAGAAAGAAGGGTTCACAGAAATTAAGCAAACTGCATATGGAAAGAAGATTTTGGAGAAGGCAAATATGTCCAACTGCAAGACGGTCAGATATCCAATGGAGTCAAAAGTGCAGATTAATAGAGACGAAGGTGGAGAGCTAGTGGATTCAACATTGTACAGGAGCATCATTGGTGAGTTAAGATATCTCGTAAACACCCGTCCAGACATTGCATATTCTGTGGGTGTTCTAAGCAGGTACATGGAGAAGCCTACCGTACTGCATTCTAATGCTGTGAAGAGGGTTTTAAGATATATAAAAGGCACTCTAGAGTATGGTTTGGTGTATGAACAAGGCACTGGCAATTATATATTAAGTGGATACTCAGATAGTGATCATGCAGGCAATGTGGATGATAGGAAGAGTACAACTGGGATTGCTTTCTATTTAAATGAGAATTTAGTAACTTGGGTCTCACAAAAACAGAGATGTGTGGCCTTGTCCTCATGTGAGGCTGAATTTATGGCCATCACAGCTGCTGCTACTCAAGGAATATGGTTGCAGAACCTAATGAAACAGATGGTGGATGTGACACCAGGTCCTATGGTGATTTATGTAGATAACAAATCTGCAATTAACTTGACAAAGAATCCCATCATCAACGAAAGGAGCAAGCACATTGACATGAGGTTCCACTTCATAAGAGATTGCGTGGAACGTGGGGATATTGTGGTGAAGTATGTGAAAACTCAGGAGCAAAGGGCCGACATACTAACCAAACCATTAACAGCAGCCAAGTTCGAAGAAATGAAGATGTTACTCGGGGTCAAGAATCTGAACAAACAAGTTTAGATGAAGGGAGAGTTTGTTGGAATGTTTAATCAAAACTTGTCCATCAACTTGCATGTTTTCTAATCAGTTTTTAGCAAGTTGTTTAGCAAGTTGCATTAGTTAAGTTGAGACAAGGTTCTCAAAAGTAAGTAGTATTCAAGCATGGGTTTAAAGTCTTAGTAAGTAGTGATCTAGTAGGAGGTGTTGCACGAGTTGTCTGCAACTTGTGTTTAGTTTAGTTCATTTTCAGCATTTCAGTTTCTATATATAGCTTGTAAAACCATTTGGAGTAATCAATCAATGCAGTTAGGTTTTCTCCAATAATAGTACTTAGCATTGCATTCTTATCTTGCTCGTTTATAATCCTATACATAGATGCTACTAAAAAGGAACAAAAGGGCTTTTTCTCATCGATTATCTTCCCTCAACTCATTAAATGGGTAGGCAGTCTCACTTCATGTATCTGGAAAGTGGAAACAATGCGCGCATCCAACAGAATTTCAACCTAATTCTTTCTACTGTCTCCTATTATTAGCGAATATCCTATCCTAAGCTAAAGGGCAAGCATAAGGCTCTTTTCAAATTTATTTATATATCTTTCATATCTATCATCCAGCCCCTGAAGTTCCAAAACTTTACACAAAATTACCTGGAAACAAACACCCTTGGAGTTTCTATACTTATAACCTTGCCATGATGTTGTAAAAAATAAGATAGCAAGCCTCAAATGATTCTTTTATTAATTTTTACTAACCAATAACCATCCCAAACTTTCTGGGTGGCGAAAGAGCCTACAACAAAATCCAAAAATTAGTAAAAATCCAGATACATTCCGTTTCTCTTTCCATCCTAACCTTTCACAACCACTTCAGGTTTACTTCTTTTATTTGGTCTCGAATTTTTCGCTACAATCTTCCCAGTAGTTCATATAGGAGCAATACCTTAGATTTTACAAAGTGATGAACTAATTCACACCCTTAGAGATGTATTTAACCGGCGAATTGTAGGTAAAACTAGCAAACCCATACATACATAATGGTAAGAGTTCTAGAGCTTCTGTTACTTGTATACTTTTACCCATTCATTCTGTACGTACATTAATTGTATACCTCAATTTGGTCATTACTTCCCCCATCTCGCAATATTTCACTACAAGAAAAACGGCTAAATATGACCGAAAAAATTCGGTCATATTTAGCTAAATTCGACCGAATTCGGTCAAATTTAGATAAATATGACCGAATTTCTGTTGGTCATATTTGCGCTGGTCAAATTTAGTAATAATAATTCGGTCATATTTAGGATAAATTTGACCGATTAGTGCGGTCAAATTTAGGATAAATTCGACCAAATTTGGTCAAAATTAGTAGTATTAAATTCGACCAATTTTGGTCAAATTATAAATTCGACCGAAAGTAGTATTAGTCGTATTTTTATACTAAATGTGACCAAATTCGATCGTATTTAACGTGCACTAATTTTTTTTTAAAAAGCAGCAGAATCTGTTGCTCAAGAATTGAACATCATGAACATCATGTGGGATTCATTATGGTAACTAGAACATCAAAATTGGAGTTCAATAACACTTCCAGAAGTGCTTCGATCCTCAAGAACACGAAGGACACGAAAATCAAACTTCGAATTCTATACGTTATTGAACTCGAAATTCAACATATAATATATGAAATTGACTAGAAAAACATACTCTACACGATGGTAACATCAAAATCAGCAACCAAACACGTTTACAAAAATTCATAATTTTAATAGGTAATTCGAATTTAATTAAAAAAAATAGGAGAAATTCATAAATTATACCCCACCAAAATCTGATCATGTTTTGGATAGAGGATGATGAGGGCTTCGATTCGACTATAAGAGCGTTGAAATCGGACACCGATAACGCCTCCAAATGTTGGTTTGATTCTTGAAAACTCAAGAACATAAAAAAACAGAAAAATAAAAATAAATTGATGGGGGCGGGGGGGGCGGCCGGGGGTGGGGGTGGGGGTGGGGGGTGGGGGTCAGGGGTTGGGGGGCGGGGGAGGGGGGGAGTTCAGTAATCAGTAGATCAGATTGTTGGGGGGGGGGTTTTAGTTTTATGTGTGTATATATATTATATATATGTATGTTAGTAAAATGTATGGCTAGGATTAGTTTTATTTAAGGGCCTAGATTGCTTGACTCATCAATCCATGTGATACTAAATTGACCAATGAGAGATAGTCACGTAGACGATGACTGAGAAATTCAAATATAATGATAACACGACTAAATTTGACCAAATTTGGTCGAATTTAGGAGCTAAATTCGACCAAATATAGTTGAAATAAAGAGCTCGGGTAAACTCGACCGAATTCAGTCGAATTAATATTTGGTCAAAATTCAGTTGAATTGATTAATTTAAAAATTTAATAAAAATTGGAATAAAGGCCAAAAAATTAAATAAAATAGAAAAAAAAACATTTTTTTCCAGAATTTATAATCACCCACGTAGTCATACAACCAAATTTTATGTTCAAAAATAGACATTTTTTCTATTTTTATTTAATTTTTTAATTTATTTTACAAACTAGTTAAAAAATGGGGAAAAATTAAAAAAAAAATGGAAGATTAGTGAAGGTAGGGTAAGATTCATCTCACAAATAGTGAGTATGACTACTTTGGTATGCATAAATTTTAAATTGAATTTTGGATTTATTTTCTATTTTTATTTTATTTTTAATTTATTTTCCAAATTAGTTGACTGTTAAATTATCAAACCAAATTAATTTATTTTTTCTGAAATTTTGGCAATAACATTAAAAAGGATGGATTTCGACCACCATGTGGTTGGGTCATCGAGAAATATTTTTAAAAAAATCGAAACACTAAACTTTGACGAAACCCTATTTAGGAGTTCTAGTCAAATTACTAGTTGACTTTTAAATTACCAAACCAAATTAATTTATTTTTTTCTGAAATTTTGGCAATAACATTAGAAATGATGGATCTTGACCACAGTACGGTTGGGTCATCAAGAAATATTTTAGAAAAAATTGAAACACTAAACCCTGACGAAACCCTGTTTAGGGGTTCTAGTCAAATTACTAGTTGACCGTTAAATTACCGAACCAAATTAATTTATTTTTTTCTGAAATTTTGGCAATAACATTAGAAAGGATAGATCTTGACCACCGTACGGTTGGATCGTGGAGAAATATTTTTAAAAAAATAGAGACAACAATCAGTGATAAAGCACTAGTTACTAGTACCGGTTAGAATAGTAGTGATCTACTAAGATCTCCAACCAAAATAATTTTTTATTTTTTGAAAATTTGGGAATATCACTAAATTATATATATCTTGACATCCGTACGGTTGGATCGTCGAGAAATATTTTTTAAAAAATAGAGACAACAATCAGTGACAAAGCACTGGTTACTAGTACTAGTTAGAATAGTAGTGATCTACTAAGATCTCGAACCAAATTAATTTTTTATTTTTTGAAAATTTGGGAATATCACTAAATTATATATATCTTGACATCCGTACGGTTGGATCGTCGAGAAACATCTTTTAAAAAATACAGACAACAATCCGTGACAAAACACTAGTTACTAGTACCAGTTAGAATAGTAGTGATCTACTAAGATCTCAAACCAAAATAATTTTTTATTTTTTGAAAGTTGGGAATATCACTAAATTATATATATCTTGACATCCGTACGGTTGGATCGTGGAGAAATATTTTTAAAAAAAATAGAGACAACAATCAGTGACAAAGCACTAGTTACTAGTACTAGTTAGAATAGTAGTGATCTACTAAGATCTCGAACCAAATTAATTTTTTATTTTTTGAAAATTTGGGAATATCACTAAATTATATATATCTTGACATCCGTACGGTTGGATCGTCGAGAAACATTTTTTAAAAAGTATAGACAACAATCAGTGACAAATCACTAGTTACTAGTACCAGTTAGAATAGTAGTGATCTACTAAGATCTCCAACCAAAATAATTTTTTATTTTTTGAAAATTTTGGAATATCACTAAATTATATATATCTTGACATCCGTACGGTTGGATCATGGAGAAATATTTTTAAAAAATAGAAACAACAATCTGGGACGAAGCACATTTATTACATTCGACCAAATTTGGTCGAACTTGCTCTTTTTTTTTTGTTAAAAAAATTACTTTATATACCGTATGTATTTCCAATACCCTCATATTTTTTTTAACATTTTTTCAAACTAATTAGATACTTATTTAATTTATTTAGACAATCTACTAAATAAAAATTAACTTACTCCTATCATATGAATATTTTTTACACAATACTAAATTTATACATATGAATAATGTTATCCTTGTATTTATGAATATTTTTAAATGCTGAGTACAAACATTTAAATATTTAATAATATTTTTTCAAACTAATTAGATACTTATTTAATTTATTTAAAAATCTACTAAATAAAAATTTAACTTTCTCCTATCATATGAATATTTTTCACACTCAACTAAATTTATACATATGAATAATGTTATCCTTGTATTTATAAATATTTTTTAATGATGTGTTCAAACATTTAAATATTTAATAATAATTTTTCAAACTAATTAGATACTTATTTAATTTATTTAAAAAATCTACTAAATAAAAATTTAACTTTCTCCTATCATATGAATATTTTTTACGAACAAAATAAATTTATACATATAAATAACGTTATCCTTGTATTTATAAATATTTGTTCATGATGTGTACAAACATTTAAATATTTAATAATATATTTTCAATTTCTGAAAATAATAAATTCAACCGAATTTGGTCACAATTATTAAATTCGACCGAATTTGGTTGAATTTAATGCAGGTATATTCGACCAAATTTGGTCGAATTTAATATTTTACCGAATTCGATCATATTTATAAATTTGACCAAATTTCGGCAACATTTCGAAAAAAATTGGGCGGCAATTTTCCCGCTCTCCTACTAAATATGACCGAATTCGGTCGAAAAAAATCGGTCAAATTTAGTAGCTACTAAATTCGACCGAAAAGAAATCGGTCAAATTTAGTAGCTACTAAATTCGACCGCGGATAAATTCGACCGAATTCGGTCATATTTAGCCGGGCCAAAAATGGTCGACCGAATTCGGTCATATTTAGCCGCGGTCGAATTTATTTGGTCACATTTAGCCTTGTTTTCTTGTAGTGTTTCCAACAACTCCAAGTGCAGAATCGGCAACTGTACGTATAATCTTCATGACTGTAACAGTAATATACATAAACACCAAAGGTATTAATTTACTAAAATTTGCAAAATAAGATATGGCAACAAAAGAAATTGGTATAATCCACTTACAATGTCAGCACGATCAACCTTTTTAAGGTTCCTTTTCCAATTGGTACAATGCTTTCAAAAGAAAGATAAGAAAGAGAATGACATGCTCGCACTACACGGTACGTCAATAGAATTTATCCTCGGTTGAAAAAGGTTGTCCTAAATAGCCAGAGCTGCACCTACCGGCCAATAATATTTTATCTTCTCTTGAAGGAGGTTCTAAAATAGTAAGAGTTGCATCTACCTTCCAACATTTAAGAGTTGTATAAAAACTAAAAAGCATGGGATTGTCAGAATTCGCTCCACTGGGAAAAAAGAAAAAAATAATAATCAGCAAACACTACAAGAAATCTAGCCATTTACGACGGAAATTTTTTGCGCGCCATATTTACGACAGAAACAAAAAACCGTCGTAGGTTATTACGACGGAACGAAAATTCGTTGCAAGTTCGGTGTTAGCAGCAAACTTACGACGAAATTTTCGTCGTAATTTGATTTTTTTTTTCAATTAAATTTAAATGCATAATGAATTACTTTTTCTAGCAGTGAACTTACGACGGAAAATCCGTCGTAACTTCGTTTAGCATGAACTTACGACGGAAACCGTCGTAAGTTGTCATGCGGCAAATTCGATTTTTCATCGAAAAATAGGCGGCCAATTCAAATTTTCATAAAAAAAAGCGGTAAATACCTTACGACGAAACAAACCGTCGTAAGTTATCATAAAATTTTTTAAAATCTTTTATTAGTCATATTAAATTAATTTTTTATTTTTTGAAAATTTGGAAATATCATTAAATTAGATATATATTGACATCCGTGCGGTTGGATCGTCGATAAATATATTTAAGAAAATAGAAACAGTAATATGAGACAGAGCACTAGTTACAAGTACTGGTCAATATAGTATTGATCTACTAAGATCTCCAACCAAATAAATTTTTTATTTTTTGAAAATTTGGCAATATCATTAAAATAGGCATGTCTTGACAATCGTACGGTTGGATCGTCGAGAAATATATTTTAAAAAATAGAAACAATAATATGGGATAGAGCACTAGTTACGAATACTAGTCAATATAGTATTGATCTACTAAGTTCTCCAACCAAATTAATTCTTTATTTTTTGAAAATTTGGCAATATCATTAAATTATACATGTCTTGACATCCGTACGGTTGGATCTTCGAGAAATATATTTTAAAAAATAGAAAAAATAATATGGGACAGAGCACTAGTTACGAGTACTGGCCAATATAGTATTGATCTACTAAGATCTCCAGCCAAATAAATTTATTAATTTTTGAAAATTTGGCAATATCATTAAATTAGACATGTCTTGACATCCGTACGGTTGGATCGTCGGGAAATATATTTTAAAAAATAGAAACAATAATATGGGATAGAGCACTAGTTACGAGTACTAGACAATATGTAGTGTTCTACTAAGATCTCCAATCAAATTAATTTTTAATTTTTTAAAATTTGGGAATGTCATTAAATTATATATATCTTGACATCCGTATGATTGGATCATCGATAAATAGTTTTTAAAAAATAGAAACAATAAATGGGACAAAATATCCTTATTTAACTTCGACAATTTCAAATAAATACTTCCATATGCTAGAAAAACTTGAAACTTGGAATGTATCATTTAAATAATATTTTATATCCATGATAAAATTTACGAAATTTTTTGAGAATTTGTTCCGGAGTCAAATTTAGAGCCGAAAAACTCGTACGTTTAAAAATCAAACGGTTGACCAAATTTCTACGAACTTTGACCAAATTTTGAGAGAACAATTTTCTTAATATTTCCAAGTTCTAGTAAAAAATTCATAATTTTTAGAGCATTTTTTGTTTTTGAATATTTATTTTAATCTATTTTAAGAGTGGAAAATTAAAATTCTGTTTGATGACACGTGTTAATATAGTGTTAGTTGACAGCATAGCACAAGGATTGTGCTTCTTCAATCAATTTATAGCCCTTGATTAAAACAAAAAAACACACATCCAATGGTCCTCATTAAACCCAAATAATACACACTAATACACAGTCACAAACTCATCTCTCTTTACCAAAACATAAACACTCACTCATCTCTCTTTTCTCACGTTTCTCCTTCTCTCTCACTTCTCTTCCCTTTTGTTCTTCAACTTCAAGAAATAAACCCTCAATTACCAGTGTTATTATAGTCCAAATCAAGCAAATTGATACTCAAAATCATCCCCGTGGTTTCCTCTTTGAATCCATAACATCACATCTCCTTTTCTTACAATTTCGATTTGAAAGTAAATTTTGGAGTTTTCATTTGGCTCATAATTTCGTGTTTTTATTTTCGTAAAGCTGTAGATCGCTAAAGGATGGTACTATATGTGCAAAGTTCTGATTTTTCTTGGAGATTTTGTTGTTCGCCGGATTTTGTTCGAAGTGGCCGGATTTTTAGTTTTAAATGCTGGTTTCGAGTTTAGTAGTACGATTATATAAAACCATGCATGTAAGAATTTATATGTTATAATTGAATTTTCTGGCCAAAAAATTTGGTGACAGATTTTAATTTCTCGTCGGAGAATTCTTTTTTATGGTCGTTTTTGGTTGTTGTACGAGTCGATGATGGTTGTTAATTGTGTTGGCTGTTCTGCTGTCGAAGTCGTCATGTAGTGGCCGGAATTTCGATGGACATTCAACCGGTGTTATTCAAGTTCTTGAGAGTGTGTGTAACCAATGTGTGTTTGATCTTCAAAAGCATAGAAACTATTTTGTGAAAGTGTTTTTGAGTTAAAAATGTAAAATAAAAATGAAAAATCATACTTCTAAAAAAAATTCATATTTCTAAAAAAAAATGAAAAATCATTTTAAAATTCCATTTTAATTATTTCATTAACTAATTAATTGATCGATTAATTAATTGATTAATTTGATAAAAATTTCGGTTAATTAAGCTTGCGACAGAACTAGCGTTGCAAGTTACTTTACTATTTTATTTCAAATTGTGGGATCCCTTGCTAAAACTATAACGCCTTAGGAAATATCATATTTGTTATTTTTATTATTTAATTATTTAATATTAAATGTGGATTATAGGGTGTGAATTTTTTTTTTTATAGATAAAATATATGTGACATCTTGTTTACATGCTTATGTGATGATGCTTATGTGATGATGTATATGTTAAGTGTGAGTCCGTGTATTTTTATTTGACTTTTTTTATGATTAAAAATCTATTTAAACCATGCATATTTGATCTTCTGAGAATTGTATAAAATCATCGGAGTTGTTAAAAATTTTGAAATATTTTGTAAAAATTTCTTTGTATATTTAGTTAGTTTTTAAAATTTTTGGAAGAGTTATTTTGGGTGTTAAATTATTTCAAAATGATTTTAAGAGTTTTATCGTATTTAAAGGATCAAAATTTGTAAAATTCGTATTTAATTCGTTTTTGATCCTAAAAATATTTTACAAATATGTGGATGATCGTAATTTTATAATATTTATTTTAAAATTTTAAAATTTTAAAATTTAATGTTTAACCCATTTTATTTCTAATTAATTTTGATTTTTTAAATGATTTGATTTAGATTTTCAGAATTTGTAATTACTAAACTACTTTTCAATTCCTTAAATCCCTAAATTAGCAGCTAATTCATCCCCAATTCATTTTTGTACAGCTGGCTTCAAGAAATCTCTCGAACTATCTCTCTCTCTCGAACTATCTCTCTCATTCTCTCAAACCATCTCGAATTCTCTCATCTCTTCATCTCGTGTAAATTCTCTGTACTCTCAATTTTTTTTTCTCACTCTTATAAGCACTGATTCTTGAGTTCTTGAGGATGATAGTTACGAATTAATCACTATATCTCTTCCTTTTTGGTTTACCAACAGCGTGTGTGTGTGTATATTGCACCGTGTGTGCGTGTATATATTTTGCAGAGTTTTGTGTGCCTCCCTCCCTCCTGCAAAACCTGCTGTTGGTTGGTTTTAATTACAAAATTCGTCTCTTCCTTATTCGCCCTTGTTCGTGGGTGTTGCTGTTGTGGGTTCGAAGTCTACTGTGTGTAGTTATGTGGGTGTATGCGTGAATTATTGAGATTGTGTATGTGTTCAGTAGTATGTATGTTCATGGTCAATTGTGTAGTGTGAGCTGTACTGATTGTCTTCCCCTCCCCTGTTCCTGGTAACGATTTGGTGCTGGGTTTTCTTTTGTGTAAAAGGAAGCATGGTTGTGTGTGCTTGTTGCGACTTCTGTAAGGGTCGAATATATGTTTCTGTTAGTAAAAAAAATGAGTTGAGAAGTTGATTGTGAAGAAGTTAAGGAGGTGGAGAGTTCGGGTGTTGCAGAAGCTACGGGATTGAAGAAGGTTGATGTGTGTGTGTGAGTATGATTAAATTCTGGTGTCGGTCTCCTGGTTGTTCGATTCAGTCGGTATGGGAGTTCAGTTCTCGTGTGCGTGCGCGTGTTCATAGTACGCATAGGAGGCCAGCTAAGATTCAGAGCATGTGGAAATGGAATGTAGAGGAAGGAAAGAATTAACGGAATTGACAGGTGATGAAGAAGGGGTGAATGTATGACCAAGTAAAGGCCAACAAATAAGGATTAAAGACTGATGTAAAGTGAGTAAATGATTGAAATGTTGGAATTGAAACTCTGCATATTGAGGCAAGTGTTATTGCTATTCACTTATTTTTCAAGTGATGTAATTCAATTTCTTTGTTGAATAAGATAGATTGGTCAAGCATGTTTAGAAAGTGATGAACTCTTCCAGCTTGTACAATATAGTTAATTCTCCCCACCCAAATCTCAAATATCAAATCTTTCCAAGGACCTTACTAATATTTTTTCCCCAAACTATTTCATCCAAGGAATGTTAAAGCTTCCTTAGTGGAGGATTTTTCTTTTATTTTCTTGAAAATGTTAAGGGGCTCTCTAAATAGAGAGAATCCATGTTTTAAACCTCTACAAATACCTGTTAATGAAATTTCTGGTTTTAGCATAATCTTACCAGAGAACCCCTTTCTTCTTAAAATTGTTTTCTTCAAAATGATTTAAAAAAAATTAATTATCCTAAAACTATTTTTTCACAAATAACCGTTTAAGCTGTTTTACTCGCTTATGTGAAATCAAACCTTATTGTGTGTTGTAAGATTTTATTTAAATCGTGGTGCTCAATTATTTCCCTGCTCTAACTTAGAATTCCAATTGATGATAATCTTGTCGCAATTTATATTTGTTGTTGCTCTAGTCGATTATTCCTTCAATCAATTTAATGATGTTACGTTCCCATCTATTTATTCTTATCTTGTCGATATTCATTCAATTGCTGTTATATATATTCTCCACCCTGCTTATTACCGAACTTGTCGGTATTTAATTAAGATCTTGATTATCTGGTTATTTTCCTGCATTGTATCGAACTTGTCGATACCCTTAGAGCTTATTATGCTTTAATTATCATCCAATTATCGTGTCGAACTTGTCGACACATGTTGATCCTGAATTCTTCATTAATTCTTGGATTATCAGTTGTTGTCCTGGAACGTGAGTTTTCCAGTTGGTTGATGCGGTAAGGTTGTCGATTGTTCCGACACCTAGTGCGTTCGATATAGAATTGGAATATTTTTGACCGTAAGGTCGGACCATATTGTGGTCGTGATAAAAAAATGTTTTGACCGAAAGGTCGGACCCTATTGTGGTCGTGATAAAAATATTTTTGGACCGTAAGGTCGGACCAGATTCGTGGTCGGAAGTTAATAAGGCCAATGTGTGCCGTGGATCCATTATAGGACATTGCTGTGTGCGTTTGTCCGGGGTTAGTGCTGACTGATCAGCAGCCTAACCTTGATGATGTTTTCTTAAAAATAAATAAAAATTCCAATTCTAATCTATACTTTGAGATTGAGACGTTCAGTTATTGACTTCTTGAAAGTCTGTTTTAATAATACCTTGACATCAGAATTCTTATCAGTTCTATTTCTTGATGCACCTTATAAATGGTGAATTGTTGGCTCTTGTGGCAATCTAAAAATTGATCTCACTGATTTTTCCTAATAATGAGATGAAACTCCTTTTGTTTATCAGAGTTTTCAACATTTATTTTAAAAATTGCTATCACTATCGCACTTGCTGAGCATTGTTGGCTCACTCTTGTTTCTGTTTATTTCTCCAGTTGTTAAAGATGATCAGAGGAACTAGTGATCAGTTGATATTGCTCTATAGGCAGCGAGAGGAGACGTTCGGGTTATAGATTCTCATTGGTTAGTGGTTGGGAACTAGTCAAGGTTGAATCTCTAGTTAGACAGTGACCTTATTTATTCACAAAAAATGTATATTATTTTATTCGGATTCGGGTTGTAATATTAATTAGTAGTTGTTTCATACTGTGACCTGTGAGCGGTCTTGGTTAGTTAGAATTTATATTTCTTTATGATTTTGTCAATATTATGTGGTGAGCAGATTTGGATACAGTTGAATTAGTTTTGTTGATTTGGACAGGTGGTTAGTCATATTTATGAATACATCATGTCAAAATTTTCTGAAATTGTTCTGTAAAAATATTTAATTACTTATAAAAAGCCTGTATATTAATATAGTTAAGTGAGGGTGTTACAAAAACTTACAACGAAAAATTGAATTTGTGATAGGTGGGCCCCATTATATAAATTACGACGAAAAAGTCGACGTAAGTTATCCAAATTACGACGGTTTTCTGTCGTAAGTTTAATGGCCCTTTTTGCTTAACTTACGACGAAAAATGAATTCGCGACGAAAATTGTAACTTACGACGAAAAACAAATTTGTGACGAAAATTGTAATTTGTGACGGAAATCTGAACTTTGTTAGTAGTATTTTTATGTGTTCGTTCGCAGGAAAGGACTAAATGTAAAATCAAAGTTCAGGTTTCTTATCTCTTTACGTCTAGAAGTGTGTGAGAAGAATTTTGGGTTTGTGTATTTACTAAATTATCCAAGAACTAATTATAAGCACTAAGAATTGATTTTAAACTGAGATTCAAATATATGGGAAAACAATCTAAGAACTGGGGTTCTTCACTTGGTCTCAATACATGCTCAATATTAATGTGATATCTGTGTTCCTACCTTGCTAAAAACAATTCTTCTAAAGTTATACTGTACCCTCCCAGGTTACAATATAGTGCCTACAGCTACACCCTAATTGTCACTCCCGTGATACAATCAAAGTATATCTATAAACTGTTAAGTGCCAAGATTTATATGTCTCACAATTCTCCTATTAATCTCCCGATCTAATATTCAAATTATGTCTGTTAAATCATGTACTAAGATTGCAACTTCTCTCCCAAGCTTATTACAATCCCTAGAATACAATCAAAGGTTCATGACTCCCCTAATTGTGTTAAGATCTCATTAACAGATCAGCAAAGCAGAAAATCACGTAATCAAGCATGCATGAATACCAAGGAATACTACCCAATCCTCAGATTAGAGAATTAGTTACGCATATTTAATAAAGAAAACATAATAATAATGATAATGAATGAAAACGTAATATTGAAGAAAGAATTGAAGATCGAAAGTACCTTGATACGATTAAAATCTATGAATTTTTATGATTTACAATGGTAGGATGTGTTTAAATAGGCTCTACAAATCTTGCCCAGCAAGATATTACCTTCTATTACAATTAGGATTTAAAGAAGGTACCCAAAACTGCCCAGAATACAATTAAAATTAGAAAAAGGGCAAAACAGTAAATTCATGGCCTTCTTTTATAATAACACGTGCGCGACTTCATTCAGCACGCCCCTTGCACTTGTTTCCTATCCCAGGTTGTAGAAAATCTCTCAAGCTTCGCGCAGGCAGTAAGATCGCTGAAAACGGACTTCTAGAACTCCAGATATGGCCAAAACAGTATAAGCTGCGCAACCTTCCCGGAAAATCCGAATTTTAATCAATTAAATCTCCAAAAAACGACAAAAGCTTAGATATTCTTGCAAACCTGTACAACTACACAAAACACATCAAAACTACACAAACTTGAGTCCAAAACAATCAATTTAAGCCGATTTAGAATGCTCCAAGTGGATATAAAATCCACTTATCAAACACCCCCAAACTTAAACCGATGCTTGTCCTCAAGCATAAACAATTATAACTACCTAATTAGTACCACTTCCGTAGGTGATCACGGTTGCATTTGGCATATGCAACAAGCCCTTTAAACCCCTAGGCAGCCCTAGTGGACGAGTAAGGTCTCGTGAGGGCCTATAGCGAATGTACCCACAAAATCCGTTTAACCTAATGCAATGCAATGCATGAATGCAACTAATATGAAAAATACAATTAATCTAGCCTACCATACCTTCAAATCCTCTCATGCCATATCAACTTAAGAATCAAAGTAAATACGCAATGTCTTGGTGTCGAAAGTGCAAGTATTCACATAGTCTACTCAATGAATATGCATAAGTTCTCACAACCCCATGTCAAGTGTAAGAATAAGTTAGTAAACATGCTAAACCTACAAGAGCACATCTTTGAGACAACACTCGGGATCTCATACGCAAGAACAAGCAAACACTCACAATCCACTCACAAAAGAATATTCACTCAAGAACAAGGGTAAGTGTATCACTCAATTCCAACAAAATCATAAACATGCTTGACATTTGGTATCAATCTAACTCTTAACACAACATACATCAATGACGATAATCAAAAGGTCTTTAATTGGGTTGTAATGGGGCTAGGGACAAGGTATGTCAAATAAGCCAAAACAGGTGAAGTTTCAAAAGCTAGCAAGTACCATAATAAATCATACACAACACTCTATTTTCCCCTCCACATAATTTCTACTCTTCTTCTTCCAACAAAAATGCTCGACTAGTCGACTAAAGTAGGATCACAACAAACACAAACATGCTCTCATAATATTTTTTTCTTCTCTTTTTTTTTTCCTTTTTTTTTCTTTTTTTTTATCTTTTTTTTTGAGAGCTAAATAAAACAATAATATAAATAATAACAATGATCCCCCAATTTATTACATATGCCGACTATCAAGTAAACAACCAAACCCAATCTCAATATTTTCCCCAAGAGTATGACCAATAATAAACCCCTCCTTGCACACCTTATTACTCCCTTAAGCACTTTACTAGCCTTTGACAATGTGGGTTCAAATTAATGTAAGGCCAATACAAGAAAAAGGTCTAGGCAAATAATGTGGTATGTCACCGAAAAATAGGATTAAGCTCAACGGGTTAACTAATTGATCATGTAAACATGGTGTGGTAATATGGGAAAATATGCGGTTATTCCTAATGCCTTTATCATTTTAATCGTCAAATAATGTCATGCGTTTCAAGAAAGACCTCAAACAACTGCTAGCAATGCAAACAATCAGTGGACACTCAAGCAAACGAATAAATTGCAAAAAATATGCAATATGGCTCAAAATCTCACTTGGTGGAAAAACATACTCAATCCCAAGCAAACATCTCTCTAACGCACCAACTTGTATTCAAAGCATGCAAACTAAATCATCTTGCACATATTCATGTCCTTCTAATCACTTACAACATTCAATAAGTCTACTAACTTCAACTTACTAGTGTATGTGTGTGCACAAGAACAAAGCATATCACTTCTCAATCAAAAGCGTCAACAACACAAAATTCCTATCAAGCATGGGTGCAAATGCAAACTATTATGAACTCACATGAATACAAAATAAAAATAAAAACAGAATGTCCTATATGAAACAAACGTAGATAACACAACATATATGCATGATTTACTACTACTAATATGCAAAGCATGAAATCCTACATGAACACATAATACAACAACAACTTACTAATCCCTCAAACCACCCCCAAACTTAAAATATTCAATGTCCGCATTGAATGGAAGTAAATACAAGGGATAGCAGAAAACATACCTAATCGTCCTCCTCCTCGGAGGAATCAGAATCTGGCGGTGGATACTGCGTACAAGCTTCATAGATTGGCCACCTTGCCTGAATACCCGCATCTCTCAAAGCTGTAGCCATTTCTTGAGCATACTCTCTGTTACAAGCATGTATAGCATCCATCCGCCTGTACAAACGCCTAAAGTGGGCATCTAAAACTCTCAATACTCTTGAACCCCGTGGCTGAGCGCCCGCTCCACGACCACTAGCACCAACATCATCAACAATATAACCAAGCCCCCTCGGATGTGGAACCCCACCTTGCCAGTCAGGCATTCGATCAATAGACACATCAGTAATGGTAGCCAAAGGTGACTGCAACTCCTCATCCGCACCCCAGATAACACCACTATCTTTACATAAGCCAGCTATAACAGAAGCATGGGGCATCGATGAAAGCGCATTAGACTTTAAAAATCGTAGAATATTCTGATGAACAATATAGGCTACATCAATGTACTTCCCCTTTAGAATGCCCCAAAGAAGAATCAATCTATCAACTGTGACCTCACCTATATGAGAAGTAGGCATAATATTCGCACAAAGAAATGCATACCATGCACGTGCAAATTTATTCATAGCAGAAGACAGAAAATTAACCGGCTCAGTGGTTCCCAATTTATACTTCCAAACTGTACCAGGAACACATAATTCACGAACAATTGCCTCCAAATCCACATCCTTACTAGTCTTCCTTGCCCAATCTTCAACCCCCACAAGCTTAGGTGGTTGCCCCAAAATTGCACGAATAGCATCAATACTATAATCCACCTGTTTACCTCGAACCATACACACCTCATCCGGCTCACCTTTAGCATTAGCATAAAACTCCCTAACTATATTCACCGGAACCGGAGCAGGTGTCTTACAAATCTCTCCCCAACGTAACTCACTAATCACATCAACCAACCCATAGTGACGAGTTGGAAAAAATCCCCTTTCTTTCGCCACCGACCTTGATAACAACCGATTATACTCAACCTCCGCATCCGGAGAAGAAAATCTCTCCACCCTAATAGAACCACCCCTCATTCGCTTAGGCGCCATGATAACCAAAACCCCACTCAAAAATAGCACCACCAACTACCACCAAGAAATATCCCACCAAAAACCACCAAGCAAAATCACACCAAAAATACCCAAGTAACAAGAATAATACAAAAACCCCAATTTACAAGAACACAAATTCGTAATAAAATAAAATAAAGAAAAGAAATCCCACTACGAATCAAAGAGGTGAACTTGTACTAATTTTCCCCCAAACTTGAATTTTTAAGAGATGTAGAGGAGGAAGATAATGAATTGGGTGTGTATGTATGGGTATATATAGGCCATGGAGTGATAGGATGAATATAAGAATTTTAATGTGAAAAGGAAAAAATTTAGGTGGAATTTGGAATTTGATATAGGATAGAAAAAATATTTGATGAATAAAAGAAAAAGAATTAGAAAAGAAATAGGAATTTGAAATTTTTTAGGAGAGATGAGGGGTTTTGGAATTAAAATATAAAAAGATTTAGGGGAAAGATGGGAGTATAAAAAGAATTGGGGTGAAATTTTTTTTTTATATATATATAACAGCAAACACACGGACAGCATAGGTGAACAGCAAAAAAAAAATATCTGAAATCTCCTGAACAAGCGCACGTTGCGCGCGTGTGAGGCAACCTGCCTCAAGTCCAGATGCGCTGGTGCAAGCTGCGCATGTAGGGGACAAACTGCCTCAAGGACAGTTGCGCAGGCGCAACTTGCGTGTTAGGGGGCAAATGGCGCCACGGTCAGTAACGCAGGGGCAAGTTGCGTTACAGACCTGCAAATTGCTCAATTTTCGATTTTTTTTTTTTGAAGATCGAAAGTAAAAATCCTATGCTACACCAAGGTACAAAAATGCTTGGGTTGCCTCCCAAGAAGCGCTCGTTTAACGTCAATAGCTTGACGTTACTTCCTCAACTCATAGTAGGGTCTTGGAGGTGAAGAATGCTCATTCCTTGCTCCACTGTTTCTCCAAGCAGGTATGGCTTAAGTCTCTGCCCGTTCACCTTGAATACATCTAACCCTTCTCTAGTAATCTCACAAACCCCATTAGGATAGACCTTCACAATCTTAAAAGGTCCGGACAATCTCAAAAACTTGTTGACTCGTAAACACGCAAGTATACGCGATCACAAATAGCAAGTGATAAGTAAGATTCGTTCCGCAGAGACAAGGTGTAAATGCCAATTTAATACCTATGCAACAGTGTATGGTTACTTCTTAATGCTTGAACAATTATCAAATTGGAGTTTTGATTAAACTATTTTAATTAACTAAGCAAGACTAAATTAACAATTATGAGTTCTTATAATAGAGAAAGCATGGGATTCCAATTTCATCGAAACTTCACTAAAGGCTGACACAATAAATCGACACGGGTGATAGACATGATAATTAATCAAATAACACCACAATAATACGAGCTACCTTTCAGTACACTCGTATCATTCCACTTAATATCCACAAGAGATAGAAATCAAGAGGACACCACATTACGTTCAAATCATATATGTCTATACAATCTGAAAACACAATTGGTTTAGGCACAAGTTATCTTTTACAATTACATAAGGCAATATGGATTGGGTAAAAACATACTACTAATCATGAACAACAATTAATTCATGAACTCATGCTAATATGGCATATTCTCAATCCTAGAATCCACTTTCGCAATCATCAAGGATTAATACATTAGATGCTAGCTACACATCTATCAATTAAATCAAACCATAGTAGATTATCACAATAAAATTACCCAATAATCAATTACATGTCAAGCACAATAATTACGCATTCAAATCTATTGGAACCCCATGATAATGATTTAGTTCATAATTAAACTAATCACCATCATGGGTTCTAAAGAAAGCATGATTCTAAATAAAACAATTAATAATTAATAATAGAAGAGAAATTGAGATAGAAATAAATCCCCAAAATGTAGAAGATGAACGCAAACGATGAAATTAATAAGGCCTCCTTGCTTGTCACTAGCTTGGAGATCTCCTCTTGATATTGTTTCTAAGAAATATTGTTGATAAATCATAAGGAGAAAACTAAAACTAATGATAGATATGTTTTTAGGTCTAACATGATACAAATAAAGTCCCAGCTGCTGCCCTAATAAAATAGGCCCAACACAATTTGACCCGAATTAAGGGAATAAAACGCTCGAGCAATATAGCCCTTCAATTGGGCGCTGCTGCGCTAGACAGTTCCTGGAAAATGCTCCTCCCAAGCGCTATAGCGCCTGATTTCTGAGAGGCAACGCCTGGAACGCGCTGTTGCGCCTAGGGACGCGCTGCAGCGCCTGTGAAGCCTGTCCAGATTTGTAGACAATCCTCTCCTCTTCGCGTGGACTGCTTACGGGCCTAAAACGGACTTGTAGAACTCCAGATATGGCCAAAACAGTGTTGTATGCGCATTGAGCTCAAATTCCTGAGTTCTCTTGCCCTGGACTTCCTGTAATTTCTACTTTAAGCTCACAGAATACCACCAATACTTCACTAACACCACCAATGCTGCCCGACTATGCAACCTACACAAATTAGATGAAAACACATCAAACTAACACGAAGCTTGAGAACTCGCAATCGTTTTAAGTACAAATGGAATGCAAATAGTGGATATAAAATCCACTTATCAAACCCCCAAACTTAAACCGTTGCTTGTCCTCAAGCAATGCAAACTCAACCCTAAAATGATGAATGAATGCAACTAAAAATTAAATGTCATGATAATGCAAAAAATGTCCTAATGCAATGATCACACACAAATTACCGAAACCAACTCAACAAGCAAACGCCTCAAAGAATGCAACAACTCCAAACAGAGCTCGAATAAGGCCCCGTATACTAACAATACATGCTCGGAAACGTGGTGTGTGCATTTCTCACTAGATATACTCTTGAAACTAGATAAAAGACATAACTCATCCTTCGCCAAGACAATCACATGTTTATAAACAGAATGAACTTTAGACACTTCATGACTCAAAGACACCGCCATCATCATTCAAGGTAGACAAGGATTCATGCTTTATTATACAAAACGACACAAAACACCAAACACACATGCTTATTGACCGTGCAATGGGTGAGACCCCTAAAGGCTTATACAATAGCACTCATGTAGCGAGCGTTAGGTTAGTGGATCCCAGACCGGAAAAGTCTTAGGTCACTAGGCATAAAATCCCTTAGAACTATAGTCGAAAACTTGTTGACTCGTAAACACGCAAGTATACGCGATCACAAATAGCAAGTAATAAGTAAGATTCGTTCCGCAGAGACTAGGTGTAATTGTGAATTTAGTACTTATACAACGGTGTATGGTTACTTCTTAATGCTTGAACAATTATAGAATTTTAGTTGTTTTATCTAAATTATACTACTATAAGCTTACTAAGGTGATTTAACTTATATGCGAGAAACACAGGGTTCTAATTTCATGAATTGTTTCATCTAGATTAACCGTCAAGATTCAATGCAATATGGTTATTAAGAAAACTAGTAGGAACACTAAGGTAGTGAGAGCTATCTTTCAATAAACTCATACCAAACCATAAAAACATCCACAATTAAGATAGAAGTTTTACGGACATCAATTATAACCAAATCACTATATGTCTATGAGATTGGGTGATATAATCGATTTAATCACAAGTTCCGTAATTAACTACATAGGGGAGTAATGTTCTTTCGAATCTATACTACCAAAATGCGGAGAAGTCGTCATAAGCCTATGCTAACATGGCAAGCCCTAATCTCTAAATCCACTTTCGCATTCATTAGAGATTGACAAAATAGATGATAGCTACGCATCTATATTAATTAACACAACCATGCTAGGTAACCTTAATGTAAACCACAAGCATATATTATCAAGACTATCAACTACTAGAATTCACAAAACAATCCATTAGAACCCCATGAAAGTGTTTAGTTCATAATTGAACTTAGCACCATCATGGGTTCAAATGATAACATAATTCAAAACAAACAATTAATAAAAGAAGAGAGAAATAAGGTTTAGAAATAAATCCTCAAAGTAGAAGAGTACAAAGGTTCCAAAGAATAATCCTTGCTTGTCACTAGCTTGGAGAATTTCCTTGAAAATGTTCTTGAAATGAGATGAAAATGTTGATAGAGCATATGAGAAAAAATAGCTGCTACTGATTAAAATCCATCCGTTTTTAGGGTTTTCAACATATATATAACTGCCCTAAACATAATGGGCCTAACTGCTTTGACCCGACAAAAGCTATGAGAAAGCTGTTAAAAACTGAGGCAAGCGCCCCTGCGCTCACTTGGGCGCCCCTGCGCTCCGCTTCTCCTGGATTTTCTGGTCTCGCGCGCCCTTGCGCCTGGCACAGCGCTCCTGCACCTGCTAGGGCCTGGAATGCACACTTGATAGAGCTTGCTGCGCGCTGTGACTCCCATTATGCGCGCTGTGGCGCCAATTTGTTAGTAGTATTTTTGTGTGTTCGTTCGCAGGGAAGGATTGAATGTAATATCAAGTTCAAGTTTCTTATCTCTCACAGTTTAGAAGTGTAGAAGAATGTTGTGTTTGTTTATAAACTAAATTAAACTAAACTAAATTAAACTAATTATCAATCGAGAATAAAATATATGAGAAAAACAATCCAAGAACTGGGGTTCTTCACTTGGTTTCAATGCACATTCAATATCTATGTGATGTCTACGTTCTTACTCTGCTGAAAACAATTCTTCTAAGGTTATAATGTTCTCTTCCAAGATACAATATAATGTCTACAACTATACCCTAATTGTCACTTCCGTGATACAATCAAAGACAATCATAAACTATTAAGCTCCAAGAATTATAAGTCTCACAACTCTCCTATTAATCTTCCAATCAAATATTCGAGTTATGTCTGTTAAATCATGTACTAAAATTGCAACTCCTCTTCCAAGTTATTACAATCCCTAAAATCCAATCAAAGGTTCATGACTCCCCTAATTGTGTTAAGTTCTCATTAACAGATCAGCAAAGCAGAAAATCACGTAATCAAGCATGCATGAATACCAAGGAATACTACCCAATCCTCAGATTAGAGAATTAGTTACGCATATTTAATAAAGAAAACATAATAATAATGATAATGAATGAAAACATAATATTGAAGAAAGAATTGAAGATCGAAAGTACCTTGATACGATTAAAAGCTATGAATTGTTATGATTTACAATGGTAGGATGTGTTTAAATAGGCTCTACAAATCTTGCCCAGCAAGATATTATCTTCTATTACAATTAGAATTCAATTAAGGTATTAAAAATTGCCCAAAATACAATTAAAACTAGAAAAGGGCAAAACAGTAATTTCTCTGCTCCCATCTATCTGGTGGTCGTGCTTCCTGGGCCCACCACACGTGGCCTGGTCGTGTAAGACCTATCTCATATTGTAGAAAATCTCTCAAGCTTCGCGTGGGCAGTAAGATCGCTGAAAAAGACTTCTAGAACTCTAGATATGGCCAAAATAATATAAGCTGCGCAGCCTTCCCGGAAAATCCGAATTTTAATCAATTAAATCTCCAAAAACGATAGAAGCATCAACTTTAATCAACTTTCTCGTAAATCTGCACAACTAAGCAAAACACATCAAAACTACAACAACTTGAGTCCAAAACAATCAATTTAAGCCGAACGGAGGCATTCCAAGTGGATATAAAATCCACTTATCAAACTTCCTACTCGAGCAAAAGTGACGGAACGATTCCGTCGTAATTGACCCCATTTACGACGGTTTCAGTTCAAAAAAACCGTCGTAAATAGCCATATTTCTTGTAGTGAAATAACCTCATCACAAGTAAATGTCTCTTTTAGGGCTGAAAAATGATCCGGGTTGATCCGGGTACCACTTTGTTCAGATTTGGTTCATATTATTTTTACATTGCCCAGATTTGGATCAGATCCTTATAAAATTTTAGATTTAAGCGCCAGATTTGGATCGTATAATTATCCGGACCTACCCGGCTCGGTTAGACCCGGGATAATTTTTATACGGACTACCCGTGAGCCATATTGGCACAGATCCGGGAAGAAAAATATGGTCCATTTTATTAGAAAAAAGAAAGTCCATAAATTAAAAGAAAAAAAGAGAGTACAACGACCTGATACATGAGTTATTACTATTAAAATTTTACAACATAATTCTGGAAGTATATAAGTTAATGATAAGACTTAAGATAAACATGGGTTACAAGAAGAATTTGACTTGGGTTACAAGAAGAATTTGATTTTGGACTGCCCTTACAGCTGCTAACTCTTGCTGCAGTGGTTGTTCTGTTGGCTACAACCTATAGCAACAACTCTATTATTAACTTCTCCCCGACCTTACAGCAGCAACTCTTGCTTCCTGATGGTAAAAGCCAAAGCAGAAATATAATTAGCAAGTCACATGACTGAAGGTTTATATGAGCTTTGAAGAAGTAAATACTTTACTAACAATGAGACACCAGGAGAGTAAATAAATAAATATCACACAGAATAAAAATATAATTACCTGAACTGCATTAAGAACTCTGGAATCACTCACGATGAAGGGAGGTCCAGGAGAAGATTTTGCAGTGCTTGAAACGTTGAGAAGTCCGTTTTCCCAGTGACCTGATTGAGTCTCCCCATTTCTGAAAGTGTAGCAGCTGCAATTTTCTTTGGAACATTAACTTCCAGGAAATCAGTTTATATTTGTTCATTCCACCTCCATCTACAAATCACATATGAATACTTTTAATTAGTACAACAAAACTACAAAAACATCAATATGTTATAAAACTAAACAAATATAGATTATACTCTTAAAAAGGTAAAGAAATAAAATAAAGTAAATAACTAGATACCTTCGTTAGCTTCAACTCAGATGACCCCCGAGAAATGCAGCAAGCATATGATTTTAGCAACCTGTGAACAATGATATATTGTTACACACTGCATCTTCTAATTTTAGCAACCTCGTATATAGGTAAAACTTTTAATAACACAAACCTTTGTGGTATGCCATTACATTTCTTGATTCAAAATCTCCAAAATATGCAGCAAGCCCCTGGCTCTAGACTGAATCTGTAAATGAACTTTAATTAGATACATTGTAACACAATTCTAGTTGTTAAATGTAAACACTAAACTAAGATACAAATAAAAATGTTAGTCTGTGAAAAAGAAATCTAAACAAGAAGAATGAAATCTTTAAAATAAGGTTAAGAAACTTATCTTTTTTTCAGACTTGATCTTAGCTTCAGTATGATTTATCTGCTTGCTCTGCAACATAACTCCGCCCTCATGCTTACATACAAGTTTTTACTAATACAAAATTATACTAGTCTGCCTATTAACTATGGAATTTAAATAGCAAACAAAATTACAACCAAGATTTAGTCCAACACCATTAAGTTCCAATTCAAAATAAAGGTTCCACAATCCATAAACAATAAAACCAAATATAAAAGTACTAAGTCTGTCACCATGAAACACAACCAAAGTTCAAAATATAAAGTCTGCAATACGAAAATGAAATAGCAATTAACTAAAAATAAACGTCTTCAAGTCTCCAGGCAGGCAGGCACTCCTCCAAGTTCCAATTTCTAACCTATACATAGATCGAATAATTAAACATGATTAATATATTTGATATGATTCAAGAAATTACTACTTTAATTTTAAAAGAAAAACTCGATAAACTTACAAGCTCCATTAATCCATGTATGCGAAATCAGATATTGAGTTTTACCATCATTGTTTCCAGTGCTTCAACCTGTTATAAGTTGTTAAATCAAATACATATATCAACAACTGTGCAAGAAAATATAATTTACTAAGCAATAATAGAATACTTACATCCGGGTGATTCTTCATATTATAATCAGACCTGGTCCAATCTCCGGTACATATCAAAGCTTCAACAGTTTGAGGATTTAGTGAACTTCGAAACTGATTAAGTACCCTTCCACCTGCACTAAAAGCTGCTTCCGAGGCCACACTAGTAGCAGGGATTGATAAGATATCTCTTACCATTCTGGACAAGAGTTTAAACTTCAAGGTATTCGATTTCCACCACTCCAAAGCATCAAACTTGTCATCAGCACCATAGAGTCTTCCTTCCTCCAAATACATGTCCAATTCAGACTTTGATGAACTAGTAACATGATCCAAACTTTGAGCCCAAGTTTCAAACTCAATCCTGCTTTTTGTTATACTTTTCGTTGCACCTAGAGTTGACATCGATGCAAGAGTAGTAGCCTGATTTTCCACACTTTTTTGGGAATTATAAGAAGCAATATATTCATCAAACAATTCTCGAATAACATTTTCAACAAGAGTTAAGTTTCTATTTGCCTCGAACTCAGTAGTATACATCCTGGGAAAGCAGAACTTAACAAATTGCATTTTATACCTTGGATCAAGTATTGATGCAATTGACATTAAAAGATTGCAATGTCCCCAATACTTCTCGAACTTGTCTTTCATTTTATGCGCCATTGCTTGCATATAATCAGACTCATCAAGCATAGATTTATTCAGTAACTCTTTTATCTTCCAAATTTCGGGAAGAAATAAATTAGCAGTTGGATATTCAGTACCAGAGAATACCGTGGTAGCTTCATAGAATACCTCAAGAAATTTCATAACTTTTTCAGCAACTTTCCATTCTTCTGGAGTGGGCAAACTGTGAAAGTAAGGATCCCTTTCCTTGTACATTGGAAAAACATTTTTAAACTGAAGTGCACATTCAAGCATAGAATAGGTAGAATTCCACCTGGTTGGAACATCTAAAATCAATCTTTTGGCACTAGGCAGCTGCAAATTCTTGACAATTTCAGAAAATTTGTGAAGACGCTGAGGTGACATTTTCAAATACTTAACAGCAGCACGAACATTATGAATAATTGGTTCTATAACAGCCAAGCCATCTTGCACAAGTAGGTTCAAAATATGTGCAGTGCATCTAACATGAAAAATTCTACCATTGAACAACAAGTTTCCTTTCAAAGCAAAAGACTCTTTGAGGTGTCTAACAGCAGAATCGTTGGATGACGCATTATCAAGAGTAATTGTTGAAATCTTATTTTCGATTCCCCAATCAACCAAGCAAGCAAAGATGGAATCACTAATAACCAAACCAGTGTGTGGAGGTACCAAGTGCAGAAAATTAATCACCTTTTTTTGAAGAATCCAATTAGAATCCAAATAATGAGCAGTGAGACACATGTACCGAATATTTTGATTAGATGTCCAACAATCACAAGTTAAACTTATTCGATCAACGGTGCTAAGCATGTGTCTAATCTTTTTCTTCTCTAAAGAATACATTTTCATGCAATCATTCCTTAAAGTGACACGAGAAATGGGTTCAAAACGCGGATTCAATGATTTCATCGGAACTAAAAACAACTCATGCTCCATCATACGAAATGGGTACTCATGCACACAAAACATCTTAACCAACAACTCCCTGACTTTTTCTTTATCATATTTGAAGTAATTGACATTACCCATGTTTCCATCAGCCTCTAAAATGGGATAAGATAGTACCTTTTGTGTAGTGCTAGAAATAGAAGCCAACCGTATGCTACAGGCTTTCATGTGACGAATCATATGGCTGGTAGAACCATCTTTACTGAGAGAGAGCTTTGCATGACAATATTTGCAATCGAGTTTCTTAGTCCCATCCTTAAGCGTCACTTCATTGAATTCTCCCCACACTTTGGATGTTTTTTCTTTCGCTTTCTAGAGCCCTTTTCAGGAATGTCTTCATCCATTACTTTAATGTCAGTTTCGTCTTTCACAGTCTGGGAATCATCGGTATGAGGTTGATTTCCTTCAGTAGGTATTTGGCCGCTTACAATTTCATTTTCAATACCTTGAAAAATGAACATTTTAGGAGAAAATTAAACACCAAATAAAACATAAAAGGGGATCTGCAATTGTGAAGTAAAATAAAATAAGCACAATTGAAAATTTACCATATATCTCGAGATCAATTGCATCATTTTCTTCCATACTGAAAATTCAGATTTATAACTTTGTGTTTAGAGGAGGATGAACATATCTTGAATATGTTGGTGTATATATAGGTACAATTTGGAGATGCAATTCAACGTACGAATTGAATACTTGCAGAAACGAGGCGTCGAAGGCATTGATAATTTGCTGTAGATCCATAATTGATCTAAAATACATCTAGGTACATGCGTTGATACTCGATAAGAATGAAAAACGAAGAGTCTAGAACTTAATATTGCTATTATTGATGTATATCTGTATATATATTTGGTTGAATATGTAATAGGTAATGGAACGTAAACGTATTGAAAAGAGTTACTATTATTATATAATCCCTATACCGGGTTTTTACCGAATCCGGATATAAACCAAATTAGGGTAGGGTTTATATTATTAGAAAAATATGATCCTTAAAATGAGCGGGTATAGTGTTGTTCAGATTTGGGATCACATATTAACCGGGCTTAATTTTTCCGCCAGATTTGGATCATTTATAAAACGGATCTGAGACATGTATCATATTTTCGAGCCGGATATGAGCTGAGATACCGGATAGTCCGGATCAATTTTCAGCCCTAGTCTCTTTGCTAAGGCTCTGTCCACGACAAACAGCAACCATTAACTTGGCCAAATCATCTACAACAGAAACGTTATCGCAATAACTAGAAATTTTCTGTGCAATCACTCCCAAAGCATTGTTCTTGATGATAACATGTACATAATCGGGGCGAGCATAAGCTAATCTTGTCAATGCAATTACAGCCTACACATTTTGATACTCCCTCCGTCTCTAAATATGTTTCCTGTTTTGACTGGACACATTGCCAACGCACATTTTTAATCGTTAATATCTTCACTTTCGTATTAATATTAAATATAAAAACTTCATTATATTAAAGTATTCATAAATACGAATTAATCCAAGATCACTCATGACTATATATTTGATCTTATAGATTATGTGTAATTAGTAATTTATCTATCCACAAGTCTCACAAAGACTGGAAGTGCCTCGTCTTTCATTACACCGCTGCATTCATCACATCTTGCATACGAGACCGAAGCGGATGAAGTAGAGTTTTTAGAGAATTATGATGGAAATGAGGAAATGTGTATGTGTCCTGGGGGGTTGAGTATTTTGAGAGTAAAAAACAGGAGTGAGAGGTACTCCCTCCCAAATAGCTAGTGAGAGTTACTCTCCATCCCAAATCTTTTGTTATGTTTGATTTTTAATGATCAAATTGATCACTAATATAATATATATGAAAATTATGATAAAAGTTATATTATTATAAAGTACATTTAATCTATTTTAATATGTATTTTTTAAACTTTATAAATTATAAAAAATGATGCATAAATATTAATCAAAAATTTGATGAAAAAGACAACCACTTACCTTTCTTCTTTTTTCAGAAAAACAATTGGAGTACATACTCCAATACTATACTACTCCTATATGTACTATACGTCTATACTAGTACGTAGTACTACTTTCTCAGGTTTCGGAAAGTGCATCTTGTAGTTGTTGGGGTTCAGGATTATTTATTTATAAAAAATATCACATTTTTTATTTTAAGTATATATTCCTGAATATTTATTAAATCGTTAATAAATTTAGATTTTTTTTAAGAGAATATACCAGAAATTTAACTATTTTAGTTTTTTTTTTTGCAATTTGCAGTCAAATGTAACTTTTTTTTTACATCTTTTCTGAAAAATAATTGAAATTGTTTGTTGTCATATTTTATTTGTATCCAATTGCATTTAGTTGTAAACTTGTATTTTTCAAAAAGAAAATGTATGTTTACAAATTTTTTTTTAAAAAAGTTTGTGCTTTCACAAAAAATTGTATTTTTAAAGAAACCTCTTTTTATAATCAAGATTAAATGTTCCATATTTTTTTAATGGAACTGCATTTTAAATTCATTGACTCTCCTCTTTTTTCAACTTTATGCCCATTCATGTCAGTATTCGGATTTTATGTGCAATTTTTAACATCATTTTGATAAACCTCTATTTTATCCTCTTTCCTCAAAAGAAAATAATTAAGGGAGATCATTATTTGGGAAAATAAAAGACGTAATCGAAAAGGAATTTTTTACCCGCCGAAGGATCCTGTAAACAAGAATGGATAAAATTCATCAACTAAAACGAACGTTGGAAAAAAATTTCACTTTCTAAATTTTTCTTTGACCAATTAACCATATATTTCTTTGATCAATAAATTATCAAAATCAGTTGATTTTAGACTCTATTTGCTTGCCCAAAAATAATTAATCTTAGAAAATATTTTCTTTTAAAAGATATTTTTCTCGAAAATATTTTTTTCACAAAAATTATATGTCCAAAAATATTGTTCTAAAAAGTTATTGGAAAAAAAGAGTATTATGCAACGAATGTGAATCTTTCTACAGCTAGTAATGCATGAGTCATGACAGGGTATTATGCAGTACTAAAAGAGTAAGGAGGCGACTTAGTGAGGATCCGAAATGCAGTACTTGTATGGAGGACGATGAAACAATCTTGCATTTATCAAGAATTCTGGGAAGGCAACCTCCAAAACTGGATATTGAAAATATTTGTGTTTGTGGTACTCAATTTAT
Organism: Kitagawia praeruptora; assembly: GCA_037693485.1. NCBI lineage: Eukaryota > Viridiplantae > Streptophyta > Magnoliopsida > Apiales > Apiaceae > Kitagawia > Kitagawia praeruptora. Next base: position 147,591,461 of record CM075353.1, read on the forward strand.
AGTCTGAACAACATGGCTTCCCAATTTACAGTTTGGTACGTGGTGGTGGTGGTGGAGATGGAGGTATATGTTTGTATTTGGAAGGAGAAATGAAATCTCCTTGGATATTAGCTTCCTACACATGAAAGTTGAAGAATTATGGAGATCTCTAAAGGATGATCCTTCTGAAAATGGTAGATCTTTGTCAAAATTTGAAAATTTTATCGAATGTCCCCCAATTGAATAGTATAATTTTTACAATATACAAATTACACCAAAATAGGATTGGAGATACTCTTAGCAAGAGGTTTGGAATTAATTAGTTCTGTCAGATTTGTGCTTCCAAACTAGTTCAAATGGATAATGAAGCATGTGCTTACATCTTTACAAATAGTTTTTTTTAAACCCACAAAATAGTTTAATTACATATTCAAAATCGAAAAGATATTTAAATTTTAAAAAATGAAAATTCGAATTTATTACAAAATCATGTAATAAAAATTTCTTTTAATATATTCGAAATGAGAAAAGAAATATTAGCATTAAAATTTGATGACATATTCAAAGTATAAAAGATATTCGAATTTAAGAGAGATCTTGAATTTATAAGAAATATGTATGATTAAAAAAAATTTAAGCCTTGCTTAATAATTCTGTCTCGCAGACTCTGTAGTGACCTACCAGAACACCCTATAAGCTTATCAAAAAAAAAAAAAGTCAACAGTCGTCAACACTATATATTACAAAGCCAAACAGAACAAACAAGAAATTACTACACTGGAAGGTAGGGCTGATTATTCGGATATAACCGAACCGAATTACCGAATACCGAATACCGAAATAACCGAAATACCGAATAGCTCAAAAATCATAACCGAATCAATAACCGAAATAATTTCGGTTATTTTACCGAACCGAATTAAATATTTCGGTTAAAACCGAATACCGAAATAAAAAACCGAATTAATATAAATATATATTTAATATATAAATATATGATATAAATATATGATATAAATATATATTTAATATATAAATATATGATAAAATATAATAATTTATATAATATAATAATATATATAATATATATAATAATTTATATATTTTATATATAAATAAAAACAAAATTTAATATTATTTTGTACATATATGATATAAATATATATAATAATTTTAATTTTTTAATATATTTCGGTTAATTCGGGTTTTTCGGTTAATTCGGAAAAAAAACCCGAAAAAACCGAAAAACCGAAATACCCAAAAAACATAATCGAATTAAAATCGAATTATTTCGGTTCGGTTAACCGAACCGAATTATTTCGGTTATTTCGGTTCGGTATTCGATTAACCGAACCGAATGCTCAACCCTACTGGAAGGTCATGAACGTGCCAATTATTATAAATAATATTTCCAACTGGTCTTTAGATATCTAAAGAGTAAAAGCTAAGGTGTACAGTAGCTATTTTTTTAGGTTACAAGTTCATATTAATTGAACTGCAGCCATATTTCCTTCCATGTCCAAGACAAGCTCATGACACTTGTCAATTGTCTCAAAATATTTACCACCATAGATGCTACTATTAAAAAGTGACCATGCTTACAAAATAAAAACTTACTATAAGACCTACATAAAATGAAGAGAGACATCACTTTTGAGCGCAAAAAAAACATGTTTACAGAGTAGGCATTACTACAAGACCTATATAAGAATTTTATAGACCATTTTTTTAAAAAAGATACTGTTAGCCTGTGAACCTCGGACCTTGGCATTTGTAATTCTTTGCCAAATAGTTTAAGCTGGCTTCCATATTTGTGCAAGCATGCAAATACGTACGATACAAGTTTAGGATTAGTAGGCCCATATTTTTGGCATATGCTTTAAGATCAAAACAACATTTCAGATCTTTACAAAAAAAAAAAAAAAAAAAAAAAAAAAAAAAAAAAAAAACAACATTTCAGATTAAAGAATTCGACACAGCAAGGAATTTGAACGAATGAAAAGACTTATTTTATTGAACTCCATAAATAAACTCTCGTAGGAGTAATAAATATATGCATGCTAAAATAGAGAACCCCGAGAGGGGGTGGGGGGGGGGGCAAAAGACAAGGCACATGTGAGCGGACCTTAAGTAAGTGCGTTGAGTCTACAGAGTACTTTTTGAAAGAATAAATAAACATAGCTGGAGACAAAACTCTTTTAACAAACAAAGACACTTCAGAGATCAGAGCCATGTCTAGGTATGGGGAACCTGGTATGTTTAATAGACCCCAAACAAACTGGCAATTCACAGACATACACATAAACATACATATAATAGCCTAAGTAAGCTCAATTCCCTTCAACATCTATAATCCTGGCTCAGATTATGTGGACAACACAGAAAGTTAACCGGCTGGATATATTGATAAATGGTTAGTGAGTACCAAAATATACATTAATGCCAGAAACTTACACTGAAGCTATTTACTTAACTGTGGCATGGGTCTTGCACTTCAATAAAAACCAGAACACTGTGATACAATCAGTTTCGTGCCACTAACAGTCCGAATCAAGTAGATACCCGGTCCTAACTTGATTGATAAAGGGAATTCCTTAAATAAATTGGAAAAAGCCTGAACTATTAATGCTGAGCCACTAACAAGTGCAAAAAGAAATGAAAGCCAATAGAGCTTACCTATAAAAATTAATGGTAAGGTTACTTAGTACTGCCTATATTTCGCGTGCAAAGTCTATCAGTCCTCAAGGAATGCTGCCCATTTACTATGAAATGCATATGTCAAAACTTTAAGATATACTTCAATTTAGTGTGTCATGCATGTAAAAATATACATTCGATAACTTGTGGTGCCAAGAACTTGGCTTGCCCTTGCCATGAAAAAGGAAGGTGATTAGCCTGATTCTTTTCACTATTCTTTGAGGTACCTTTGCCTGGCAATAGATAATTTATTTTTTTTTAGATATTATGTATTGCAGTCGTGAACACTATGAATTTCTCCAAAATCCACAACTCTATATTCAATAACCTGTTGCTCATAATTACCTGTTGCTCCCCTGACATTGAATATCAGCCTTGTAAGGGTATTTTATTTATTTCCCAATGTTGATTATATTCTACATTTCCAACAAAAATGTACATTTTCAGGGAACATAAAAATGGTTACTGGGTTCTTGACAGTAATATATGACTACAGTTGGAGGAAACTATTGCAATACATGATCAATTAATCGATCCAAGCAGATGAGGACTTAATTTGTAACACAAAATGATCGAATTCACAAGAGCTATATGATACCATCTTAATTATGATCCAGTCAAGACAACATGTATTACATGCTCTCTCTTCTTGAGTCCTCATTTGGTATGATTTTGTCCAATATTAACAGAATTCAGTAATCAGGTGAAAAACATTTCGAAAAATATTTTATTATTCTACAAAACACTTCGGAAAACAAGGCCATTGAAAATATTATACATAACTAAAGTCACGCCATAATATGATAAAACCTCGAAGAAAAAAACAGCATATATAGCTTCCAAACGTGTTAAGGAACACAACTTGAAAAACTAATACTGGTAGAAGGCTGTCTCTCCAATTTGTAGCATTTGAAGGAAAGAGGATTGCGTGGTTGATTACGTACATCTGCAAAGCAACATAAAAATTATTATGTCGTTTAATGATGATAATGGAAATCATTAATATGATAACGTTAAAAGGGTAAGAACTCAAACCTATTTTTTAACCTATAAGCTAAAGCAAACAGAGATAGATAATGTAATGAAGAGGGATGAAGGAATGAGCAGGGTAAACTAATTACTTAGTAAGTAACATGCAAGAATTTTTTTACATTGGTACAGGAAAAGGCAGCTGGTAAACTTATATTACTAGTTAAGGTGCAAGTAAGAATTCTTACAATGGTATGACACTGAACAAACTACACAACTGATCACACTGGTAGGACTGATAGCCCAGACGTTCTAGCTGCAGCACCCCTTCACCATATTTATTTATACACTTGGTAACTCGGATTTTGGTGCACTCTACAATTCCAATCATTTTAGGATTGGAACCCATGGCACACAAGGTGAAGATGTTGAATAGGTCGTCTTTCAAGTGAACCAAAATGGGTCCCTGCGTCGTCCTACAAAACCGTTTTTCAAAATCAGGAATCACTTCTTTTGTGTACCCCAGGTAGCAAATGCCTCTGTCCAATTCATAGGCCCTAAAAAACCCTTCATCAATCCAATAAACAGTCTTATCATCGAAAAGAGTAACAGCGTTGATCATATCCCATGCCGACTTAGAATCGTACACTATTGAAGACTCATTAGCCACATTATAGATGACATCATCCTCTTTGACGTTACAACTGCTACTAAGCAAAATGGTTTCGGCCTCATAATGAATAGCAACCGGCCACGATAAGCGGGATACAGGCTCCTTCAATGCCTTCCATTTTTGCTTATATATGGGTTTATTCGTGTCTAGGTACTCGGCCCATGGGGATTCCTTGAAAGTTTGTTTGATGGGTGAAAACCCTCCAAAAACATATATTTTCCCGTCTATACCAACAACAGCAGGTGATACTCTAGGCAGTATCATATTGCAGCATGACTCGAGTTGGAGTTTTGGTTGGTCTATGTCGAACTTCGTGACCCCACTAGTTGGTATATATGCCTTCCGCTCATCTAACTTGCATCCTCCAATACAATAAACCATAGAGCCCACAGAAACCAATGATGATTCAAAATTAACATTGAGGGTTATTGAATTGATCTTTCTATTGGGTATATAGTCCTCGGGTAGGGAAAGGTTTTGGAATTCCTCAGATGTAGTCTTGACTAATACGGAAATCACCAAAAAAGTATATCTGCCATTGGAAAGGCAGAAACGTTTTTCATTCTGAGCTAAGGGCGGCCCCATAAAACTTTCTATCTGAGACATAGGAGTAGGTGGTGCCATAAGTCCTACAACAAAAATATATAATTGTTTGATATCAACAATGACATACATATATATATAATTATCGGTACAAAATTGTGAGATCCCAAAACAAACCCTAATGAGAAAATAAAGAAATAACTAACACAAAAAAACATAAACTGATATGATCGATCGACTAGAATGGGTTTGGTTATCATACCTTTCGGATGTAGTATAGATAATCGATATGCTTTGTCCACAGGCGCGATTGTATAGAGAGGGTTAATTTTGGCCAGAGAGAGAATAAAGGGACTTGGGAGAGGAAGACGAGGAATATATATAAGCGATCATGCTACATGGAAGGTTGCAAAATCAGACTGGATTTTTTATTTTGCATCGTGTAGCTAGGGTTGGAAACTTGGAATGAGTTGATAATCTATCGAATATTTGGTTTTAATTTTTTTATTATATTGAAATATGGGAGTCTCATGTTCTCCAATAGCAAATTAATTTTAGCAATTTTAGGTTCAACTCAAATTAAATCAAATTTATGATATATATCAAATTAAAAATTGATATATATAAAATTTTACACATTCGATATAATATTTGTATTCTATCTTGAATTCTTAAAATTTGATTTGGACGGTTTTACAGCCCTCGTGAAATTAACAAAATAGTCTTTAATTCATTGATGGTTTAATGATTATTTTCAAATCAAATCAACGTCGCATAAACAAAAGAGAAAAGAAAGTGACGATTTTTTGCGTTGAAAATTCCATTCAATTTATGAATTCTACTTATAATTCATTTTGATTATCAAAATACATTTGTTATTATATGAAGATAGTTCTACTAACAATAAAATACAATTTTAATAATTAGTGTAAGAGGAATTTTGTCTAAAACTTTGGTAATCTGTATTTTGGTCCTCCGTACGACAAAATAAAAATATGATGTAATCTTGATCATCTATTTTTAAAAATATTATATTCGATGGTTGAGCTTATTTGACGGTAAAGTGACCAAACTTATGGATTAGATCCCTATCACGCTTATTATATTTAAGGTTATACTCCCTCTGTCCCATCCATTTCTTTACAATTTCCTTTTTGGGCCGTCCCACCATTTCTTTACATTACCCAAAATAGTAAGTTTTAACACTATTACACTCACTACTTCACTTATTTTAACAATACTTTACACTATTTCATCCACTACTTAACTTATTTTAACAATAAAATCACTATTACACCCACTACTTCACTTATTTTAACAATAAAATCACTATTACACCCACTACCTCATTTATTTTAACAATATTACACCCACTATCCTTGACCTCCGTGCCCAGCCGCCATGTAAAAAACTGGCTGGGACGGAGGGAGTAATTATTAGTTAACATGTATTTTTATGTTATAAATTATTTTACAAAAAATTTATATATGTAACTAATATAATAAGTTGTTTTTTTGACTTTTTTTGTTACATTTTATTATTACCTAATTTTTTCCCCAAATTATCGTAAATTATATGCACATTTGAAGTATATATAGAAGACAAACATAAATTTTTGGCTTGAACCGAAACTATTTAGTATTTAAAGTCATGTTTGATTTGGATTGTTTCCAGAAAGTGAGGACGTAGTAGTTTTCTATAGAAAAAATGAGGGTTGTTTCGTGCTTATGTACTTTGCAATTTTCAATGTTATCTTGTAAATTAAATATTTGGCATGTGCTAATATCAAATTTAATAGATGATTAATTAGTTTTTAATATTAAACTTAATAGATGATTAATGAGTTTTGAAAAGTGAATTTTATCATATGTTTTATTAATATATTTAAAGTTATAAATAATAAATTTAATTATGATGTTAGTGAGAATCAAACCCTTGACCTAGTACTCACTTATTATACCTATTACACTCGGAGTAAATGATCGATTTTACGCTTAATCATAATCGGATCCGGATATGAATCATGTCTGACTATGATCCGATCCGAATCCGAATCTGGTAAAATTAAATGGATCAGGATATGGATCATGCCCCGATCCAGTAAATTAATTCGTGCATGAAGGACATTTCACTCGACTACCATTTTGTAAGAGAGTGTGTTACAAATGATACTCTAAAATTTCTACGTATCTCTACAAGAGATCAACTTGCAGATGTGCTTACAAAAGCATTACCCGCCAGCAATTCAATTTTCTTCGCTCTAAGCTCGGAGTCTCTGATGGAGTCTCAATCTTGCAAGGGCGTGTTAAGCATATAAAAGGAAAGAAGGAAGATCAATGACAAGAATCAATCTGAGATTTCTATAGTTGCATAACGGAGGAAAATAACAATCATATCAACAATCATATCTCAGTGTATATGTGAAATTGTATTAGGACATTGTAATGAACCTAGTTTCCATGATTGTTACGTCGCTCGACTAGTGGAGAAGTCGGTCGACTTGGAGCCTCGACTTGCTTTATGTTACTTTTTCCGGTGATTGGGGCTCGACTGGTCGACTGGGTCGACTAATTGGGACGACTAGGCATCCCAGTAGCCCAACTGGTGCAGAAATTTAAAAAAAAATCTGACCCAGCACTACTAGAAAAACGTCAATAGACATCGGTTAAAAACCGATGTCTATGTAAAACCAGAACCGATGTCTTCGCATGTGTAGAGAAATGTATGGGTCATAGACATCGCTTTTTAACCGATGTCTATAGGCATCTTAGACATCGTTTCTGAACAAAGAACTGATGTCAATGTTTGTGTTTAACATTGGTTTCTTAGTAGGGAACTGATGTCTATGTTCATGTTTAACATCAGTTTCGTAATAGTGAACTGATGTCTATAAATCTAATATACATCGATTATTCTGTTAGAAACTGATGTCTATGATTCTCTTTTACAACGATTTCTTAATAAGGGGCTGATGTGTTTCCTTGTATTTTACATCAGTTCTCTAGTAATAATAATTGTCCTTTTATTCTTTAGACAATAGTTTTTGGTTTTCTAATTTATTTTGTTCCTTTAGACCCAAATACTAAAAACCAATATACCAAAAGAAGATAAATAATATACCAAAATTAAATAAACCAATTATGAATTCAATCGATCAACTACATTATCCAATTCATCCAATATCGAAACTAATTACATAAAATGCTTAAATAAAAAGATGGACAACATGTTGTCAGATTTTTAAACTCTCTACTGTATTAAACCCAAACGTCTCACAAGCACTCTTGCATGCAAAAACACCCCATATAGTTCCTTCTCCCACGCCTGCTACTTGAAGTTCTGTAGGGCAACCTGTTCAGTTTTCAAAATGATATGCTCAGATTAGTGTTTTCAAAATAATTACAAACAAGCCAATTGTCGAGCCACGACCCTCACAAGTACTGGAAATAATTAATTATATAATTAGTAATTTCATAAAGCTTAATCTGGGGGGTGTGAGAGATGCACAAGTATATTAAGCTCTTAAAACAACATATACAAACTTACACACAATCTCACATTGTAACATATACAAACAGGTTGCTACGAGTTTGATAGTATGGTAATGTTCTCTACCACGTAAATACCTCCATAAACCATTTAGAAACTGATATTCACTAAATATTTGTGTCCAGAGAAATACTGTCATTGCAGAATATGCACGGTAAAGAGGAGAGTGTTCCAGAAATAATAAAAACTATTGCCATTAAAAAACATCCACATAAGTTTGCCTGCAGTGGAAAAGAATTGTAAAGACGATGTCCTAGCTGAAGAAAGGGGATTAAATTGTTAAAAAACAAACAAAAAATATCAGAATATGCCAGCAAGGTGTTATTTTACAATGTTATAGGGAATGCTGCGTACCATCATCAATTGTTGATTGAATTTTTTTTGAACCCTTTCTGTTTGCAAGGACTAGCTTTGGCATGACAATTCGTAATCTTAAATCAATATTATAAATACAAAGATGCTGACATGCAACTTACCTACTGGTGCAACCACATGCTGGCCTTCATCTATGGTCTGAAAGAAAATTACTAATTATAGTGTTACCAATCTTGATTAAGTTTCTGATAATTACATATACTGTAGTTTAAAACTAGCTATAATGACCTAATTACGTATGGTTCACCTCAGTTTCCGAGTCACTTGCATCTCCTTCAACAGAATTGGCCCCCAAGCTGACATTATCATCTTGCATATCATCATTCTCATCCTCACAAGGATCGAGTACACTTCTTCTAACCTGTACAAGGTACCAAGAAAACAATTGATTTCAGTAGAGAAGAGATAATAATATATCAAGGCAATTTACAAGTGAGCTGCATAATCCCTAGATCTTTATTAAACACTTGACTTTCTAAAATTTCAGGATTATCAATCTGAAAAGCGTTCATTTGCAAACAAAACACGAGTTTATAAATATACCTCCACTTCTTGAGTAGTTACAGACAAAGTTACAAAACAGCAATGTATGGGATAGCAACACAACCAATATATTAACTTCATACTGATACAAGTTCCAAGCTAACAGCTTAATTCACCACAAATTCCAATCGAACAGCCTAATTGGGTAATGTGTAACACTGTAACGACTAATAATATAACAATCCTTTACAGAAAACAATCCTAATCTTTTAGACATTTTTGTTTCATAAGAGGCTGGCAGAAAGGACGAATACTCTGGCTGATCTGGTGCATGTTGCTTCTCATTAGATGTATTCGGACTACGCTCCCCTCTCTTGATTCTTATCAGTGTTTGTCCTTGAATTATGTGGGTATTCACAGCTATTTCTAAACTTAATTTCATCGGCATGAGCTTTCCTAAGGTTATATTGGACTAAACAGTTGCAAATTTATAGAGGAGGACAAAGTAGTCCTGCTTTCGGATAATGGTGGTATGATCATTAAATTTTCCGATAGCAATAATAACTAGAAGATTAAACATTTACATGGTAATGACATCGTAGCTTCTAAAGGATGCAAATTATAGATTACCATCTATTGTGATAGGTTGTTATAAAAACTGATCCAGTAGAGTTCTGGAGGAGAAAAGTGACAGTGGCAAACAGATCATCAAAATCTGTATAACACATGTTAAGATAAGCATCTCAAAATCATATTTTTTAAATGCAGAAGAAAAGGTAACTAAACAGCCAAACATATCATCGTACCACTTGTGTCATACAATACATCAGCCACAAGTATTATATCTGGATGTATGTTGAAGAGAGGGTGATCCCAAAGGCCCCAAGTGCGTCCCACAACCTAGAGTACAATGTGAATTAGAGCACAAAAGATGTGTAAAGCTATATGGATTTATCGTGTTACTTTGGGGGGTCTCATAGAATTGCATAAGGAACTCTTGCAAACATTCTTTTATGGGTCTTTTATAAGTTATATAGCTCTGGACATCATTTGGAGGACAGATAAGACAAAGGTGGTAAAGATTTAAGGGATTTTTAGCTTCTTATTATAAATTCGTAGATGGAGTGGGAAGCCTAGAATCCCTGGAGACTTAAGTATATATCAGAGTAATACAGCATTCTTCTCAAAGCCACATAACCAATTGACTTAAGTTGTAGGTACCCTCACTGACTACGGGTGTGGATAATGCAAAATAGTAGGATGTATATGCACTTATGATTACAGAAATAACTACCTCACGCTTCAATTCATTCAGCTGAGATACTTTTTTCATTTTAGCCAGCACCTGCACAGTGAACAATATGTGAAAAAGCTACCGGAAAGGATTAGAACAATTTCATAAGCTAACATGTGATTAAAACAAAAACGAGAGGAAAAAAATTGAGATTAACAACTGTATAACAAAAAATCGATCTAATTTGAAACTAAATTGAAACAATATATACAATTAATCAATTCGAGTTGAATAAATCGATTAACAGTTGAGATACGAGCTAATACGGGTTAGATTCGAGTTGAATGAATCAATTGAAGCTAATACCCGAGCCAATTGAAGCTAGGGTGGCTAATTGAAGCTAGGGTTCTTGAGATAGTAAAGAAAAAGGGGGGGAGTTGTAGCTACGCCCATCGATTTCATGGTTTTGATTGGCTGCAAATTAAGCTTTGTTTGAAAAGGATTGAAGGCTAGGGTTCTTAGTTGGGAGGTGGGAGGGGGGCGGTGGGAGGGGGGCGGGGGAAGGGGAAGGGGGAGGGGGAGGGGGAGGTCTGAATGTTTTTATTTTTGATTGAAAATTTAGTTTTGATTTTTAGTTTTTAAGTTTTTAGAGTTCAGTGTTTTTAAGTTGAAGGGGGAAATTTTGGTTAAGGGGGGAATGAAATTTGATATAAGGGGGGAAATTTTGGTGAAGGGGGGAATATTTTTGTGAAGGGGGGAAGAAAAAGGGGAGCACGAATTTACATTTTTAAAAACGAACCATTAGACATCGTTTTTATAGTGAAGTGATGTGTTTACTACAATTAGACATCGGTTTAGTTATTTCTGATGTTATAGAGACTTTTAACATCATTGGCTTTTCTAACCGATGTCTAATGTGTGATGTCTATTAACAGATTTCTAGTAGTGCAGTTGCACATTAAGTGACATAATCGCGACCAGTTGCCTATATTAACTCTAGTACTTTTACTTTTGAAGGTTTTAATTTTGTATTCTGCCTTTTGCCCATACTTTAGTTTTTGTTGTGCTGATGACTTAAATATTCTACTGTCCTGATTAGTGACAAGAATTTTGCATTTTAGCCACTGCAGTGCAGCCAGTGGCCACTGCAGTAAAATACTACAACATCTACAATGCAGTGCAGTTCAGTTAGTACAGTTGAGGAAGATGCCACAAATTCACAATTGAGCAATTTAAGTTGGATTGAATTTTGAATATTTAAATTACAATTATTTTTGCTTGTACTTTGTAGAATACATTTCAAAATAAATTTTTTTATATTATTTCTTCTCTTCTTTTAATCTTATTTCTTCTTTCTCTATTCTTCTTTCGATAGTCTTTATCTTGTAATCTTCATCTTCCTAAGTTTAAGATTTCTTATTTTTAAGAGAAATAAGGAATGTAGGCACATACACACAAATAGAAAAAATTATTATTTATTATTTTATACCTCGGCAACTAGTATCGACTCGAATTCTCCATCCGACTCGACTCAACTTATCCACGTAACAACCATGCTAATTTCTTGTACGTATAGTTGTGGTGTACATTGTATAACATATATAGAACACCAAATCTCTTTAATAAGAGCATCTCTAACCTTGATGATCCCTTATTTATATTGTCTAGTTGGCACCCAAAACTTAGCAATTTCACATATATTTTAAAAAATACATAACACTCCACGGGAGTACTCCTCCTAGCAATAATTATAAATATTCTAAATTGGTCCTCTATATTTATTGAATCCTTTCCTATCATCTAAACATTCCTATCATCTAAACACATCATGTCCATCATTAAATGAATAGATTATTATTTTTAAATTATAGCTAATGATTATGACTAACGCCAATAAAGTACACCCTAAAGCAAATGAATAAATTACTATTTTTTAAATTATAGCTAACCATTATGACTAACTCCATTAAAGTACCCCTTACAGATTCAACAAATTTTAGATAATTTATATTATTTTAACTAATCACTTTTGTTCTTTTCTTGTAGATGCTCTAAAAATGAAAAATAAAAAATGAGAAAAGAGAGAATTAATGAAGAGAGTGGGAAAAGAAAGAGACAATTAACGGAGACATGCAATTTTGAATAAATTTGTAAAAAAATAAATTTAATTAGAAAATATCACATAATACATGTTATAATTAAATTAATAATAGAACGACACATTAATTTTGATGACATCAGTTGTCTTTCATTCTAGTATCAGGTAGATTATGCATATTTTCTTGCGCTCTCCTGCTTTTCTTTCACCCTCGATATATACAAAATGTCTCAGTAGAGTGCACATTTTAAATATGCTACAAACTACAATAAGCTTATAATACGATCCAACGTGGATAAAAATTTAAGTCTTGCTTAATAATTCTGTCCCGCATACTCCGTACTACTAACCTACCAGAACACCTATTTCACTAAAATGTACGGTAGCTATTTTTTTAGGTTACAAGTTCATATTAATTGAACTGCAGCCATATTTCCTTCCATGTCCAAGACAAGCTCATGATACTTGTCAATTGTCTCAAAATATCTACCACCATAGATGCTATTAAAAAGTGACCATGCTACCTCCATCTTTACATCAGGCTCACCGTCTTCAAGCAGCCTGCGGAGAGGATTCATCAAGCTGTGCTTGCCCATAATCTGTAGATTTCCAATTTCAAGATTAGATTGCTGACTAATGACCAACGGTAAAATGTGCATTTTTAATTATAAGTTGTGCAGAAAGGATTGTTAGATTATTTTTATAATCTAATAATAATTTATGGGCTTACAAATTAAAGACAATTATATTTAATGTTTATTCTATTTGGACTAATTAAGTGGTCTAAAATAAAGGGTCCAATAACATCTTATTCGGTATGGGCTTTGTAATGTGTAATACCCAATAGTAATCTAATTAGGGTTAATGGGGTCTAATCAGGGGCGGGGCTGGGGGTGCGCGGGGTGAGCGACCGCACAGGGCCCCCAAAAATATAGGGTCCCAATTTTTTTTCCTCCTTATATATATATTGAAATTTTGATCAAAAAAATTCAGATTACTTCATAATTTTTCTTTTGGCTCTGTCAAAAAAAAAAATATTTGACAAGTTTAACTAGTAAAGTTGGAAAATATTGAGAGTAACAGTATATAAAGGTAAATTAATTACTGTAATGTTTAAATATATTACCATAAATTGAGTATTGATCATCTTGAAAAGTTGAACAGTTTAACGTTTTTATTTTTTAATGTATCTCTTTGCTGACAATTCATATAAATGAAGGGCCAAATTTTAAGACCTCGCACAGGGCCCCAAATTTGTTTGCCCCGCCCCTGGGTCTAATTAGAGTACTATATAAAGAACACAATAGGGTCTTGGTCCCCAAGGCTATTCACAACCTCTACTCCTCTATTCCCATCAGTCAGAGAGAGATACGGCTAGAGGCGAATCAAGTCTGTGGAAGATCAAGTCCCGAATCCGTATACATAATCTACTGTCATGGAATCAGGTACGCTTCCGTACTACAGTTTTATCATGTAACCTTGATAATATCGCATAAGATGATCCGTGGTTATTTATTTAGATCTAACAATTGGTATCAGAGCCAGGTTATGTTGAATTATTAGGGTTGATCATGTTATATGATTGTTTTTTTTATTAGAATAATCATGATATATATACGGGTGAATTTTTTTACATGCTGCGAATGTCGTTAATTGCTATATATCTCGCTTCCGTAATTTTATTGTGAGATTTAGATTAACACTCGAGTTTACAGTATTAAGGTCACCTGTGTATATTTTTTTTTTTGTTTTAATATGCATGACATGATGTTTAAAGAGATAATTCATGCATGACGTCGAGTATGTCATTTTTTTTGGAATCAGATTCTGACGTTGGCACGTGAATACAATCCAATTCATGTTATTCGATATTTTTTGGTTGTTAATATTTTTTTTTCATTATATGGCCACTGTATACTGTATGTTGTATGTTGGTTGTATAAACTACTAAGGTTTATTAATGGCTATTAATAAGTTCGGTACAACATGGAATCAGGATGGTGTATATGTTGCTACCATTTTTTTTCATCAATGTCAGTTTTTTTTTAATTCAATTGTGGTGGTAAATAAAATCAGTTCCCCATATTATTTTGGTTTTTTATAAGGTTTAGATTTTATTTATAGTTATACAGATTTGGGCGCATTTTTTTTGAAAAATAATGATTACTTATTTTTCGTCCTTTTATTTCGCGAATAAGTGAGTTGAAGCAAAATATTGCCAAAGTGATATTTATGTGTAGATTTATTTATTTTGAAATAATAGGATGTGTATGTTTATTATTTATGCGTTATAATAATCGGCCCAAAGGAAGATTATTTAATGGCCAAATAATGAATGTGCGTGCGGAAATAAATATGTAATAATTATAAATTTTTTCATGTGAGTAATAAACCGGCCCAAAGGAAGGTTATTGCTTGACCGAATTTATTGTTAATATTTGATTTCTGCGTGGAGAGTACCACTTGCAAGTTAATATTTCTGTCCAAAGACTAAATATTAATGTTGTGCTAGGTATCTTGTTTAAATGGGCCCACACACACACTATAGTATTTAAATTCATGTATTTTTTGTGTGCTATTATGTATGCATATGACATGAATTTCCATTATGCGAGCTTATATTTTTTTTTGTTCCAAATTGCTAGTTAATGCATCTGCTGCTAATATAACTGCCAACATGAACTCCATTCCCGTGCTTAACGGCACAAACTTTAAGAGCTGGAAAGAGAACGTTCTATTAGTTCTTGGCTGCATGGATTTAGACTATGCTATAAGGAAAGAACAACCTGCTTCTCTTACGGATGAAAGTTCTAATACTGATAAATTGAACTTTGAGAAGTGGGAGCGTTCGAATCGCTTAAGTCTAATGATGATAAAGCGCAGCATTCCTGAAGCATTCAGGGGCGGTATGTCTGATGACTCCGATGAGGTATCTGTTAAGGATTTCCTTGATGAGCTTGAAAAGCGTTTTGCGAAAAACGAAAAGGCTGAGACAAGTAAGCTTTTGGCTGATCTTGTTCAGATGAGGTATAAAGCTCAAGGAAATATTCGTGAGTACATTATGGAGATGTCTAACATCGCTTCAAAACTTAAGGCACTAAAGCTTGAATTGTCGGATGACTTGCTTGTGCATTTGGTACTCATCTCTCTTCCTGCACAATACGGTCAATTTATAGTGAGTTATAATACTCAGAAGGATAAGTGGACTCTGAATGAGCCCATTTCACATTGTGTGCAAGAGGAAGATAGATTGAAGCGTGAAAAGACTGAAAGTGCTCATGTTGCAACTACCTCAAAGGCTAATCACCGAAAGAGGACTAAAGATAATGAGACTGCAGTGGGAAAATCACAGCCTAAGAAACAAAAGACTAAAGATCAAGCTATTACTTGTTTCTTTTGTAAGGAATCTGGGCATGTGAAGAAGGAATGTCCCAAATACGCTGCATGGCGTATAAAGAAAGGTAGATTTTTCACCTTTGTCTGTTTTGAAGTTAATTTGACTTCTGTGCCTAGTAATACATGGTGGGTAGATTCTGGTGCTACTACTCACACAAGTATTTCTATGCAGGAAACCAAGTGATGCTGAAAGATTCATCTATGTGGGTGATGGCAATGCAGTTCCAGTTGAAGCTATTGGCACTTTTAGATTGTCTTTTGAGACTGGTCATTTTGTTGAATTAAGAGAGACTTATGTAGTACCGTCATTTAGACGGAATTTGGTTTTTTATTTCTGTTTTGGACAAATATGGTTAATCTTGTTCATTTGGAGATAATAAATTTAGTCTATTTCTTAATTCTTCTTTGGTTGCGACTGGTTCTTTGATTGATAATTTATATTTGCTAAATACAATTGCTTCACATAATGAAACCCTGCAAGTAACATCAAGAGGTACAAAACGAAGATTATCAAGAGAGAATTCTGCAATGTTATGGCATAAGCGCTTAGGACATATCTCTAAAGGGAGACTAGAGAGACTTGTGTCACATGGAATACTTGAATCTCTTGATTATTCAGACCTTAATGTATGCATTGAGTGTATTAAGGGTAACAGACAAACATAAGAAAATTAAGTGCAAATAGGAGTACTAGTGTCTTACAGTTGATACATACTGATATAATGTGGTCCATTCCCTACAGCTTTTTTGGAATGGTCAACAGTATTTTATCACTTTTATAGACAACTATTCTCGATATGGGTACTTATTTTTAATTCATGAAAAGTCACAATTTTTGGACGTGTTTAAAGTCTTCAAAGCCGAAGTTGAAAATCAGCTTTGTGAGAAGATTAAAGCTGTCAGATCTGATCGTGGTGGTGAGTACTATGGTCGGTATGACGGATCCGGTGAACAACGTCACTTAAGACTGCAGCCTACATACTAAATAGAGTACCTAACAAAGCAATAGCTAAAACCCCTTATGAATTGTGGTCAATCAATTATTTTTTGTGGGGTTGTCCAGCTGAGGCAAGGCTTTACAAGCCGCATGAAAATAAACTGGACTCAAGAATTGTTAGTTGCTATTTTGTTGGGTATCCTGAAAAAATAAAGGGTTTCAGGTTTTATGATCCTTTGGTAAAGTTTTTTTCGAAACGGGAAATGCTAGATTTCTTGAGGATGTTGAGTTTGAGGGGGAAGATAAAAGTCAGGGATGTTGTCTTTGAGGAAGAATCAGTTTCTTTGCCTCATGTAGTTCAAGATAACAATGTGGATATACCTGTACAGTTTCCTACTCAAAATCAAGATGATGATCAAGAAGAGCAAACTCAACAAGCTCAAGATGAAGTGCCACTTAGTAGATCATCTAGTAGAGACAATAATGGCACTTGTGGATATATCACACATTCAGTGGGAGTAAAGTATTCCTGTTGCTAAAGGAGATAAGTTTAGTCTCAAACAGTGCCCTAAGAATGATCTTGAAGGAAAAGAGATGCAGAACATTCCCTATACTTCGGCTATTGGGAGTCTTATGTATGGTTAGTACCCTGCCGGTTTTGGCATTCATTATGGGTATGTTAAGCAGATATTCAAGTAACCCTGGAATGGATCATTGGATTGTAATTAAATGGGTTATAAGGTACTTGCAAAGAACAAAAATATTACATGCTCGTTTAACAGAAATCGGAAAATTTGGAGATCATTATGTATTCTGATTATGATTATGTTGGTTGTGTAGATACAAGAAAATCTACTTCTGGTTAAGTTTTTTTGTTATGTCTAAACAGATAGACATTAAATATCAAGTCATTGTAGAGAGAATGCAATATCAATTAGTGTCTATTGAGTATATAAGAACAAATTTTATGCTAGCAGACCCACTTACTAAAGCTTTGACACCATAAAGTTTTCTTGGGCATACTGCTCATATGGGTGTTGTCTCATTGGAGGATATTCAGTTTTAGTGGGAGTTTTTTTTTGTTTTGTTCTTATATTCAGGTACTCAGTATTTTTATTGACACTACAGTGATATTTATGTTTTTTGAGTATTCTGCAGAATAATGTTATTTTATTTATTTCTCTCTATTGCTCTACGTGAGCTGTCTCTTTCAAATTGTGGTTTTGACATAAAGTTTGAAAGAATAAAGATTGATCTCACTAAGGTATTAAGGACCAATTGGAAATAGGCATGATTGAGATCACATTGCATGTAATTTCCAGTTACACATCCATACTTGATCTATGTCATTGAATATATTTATGTGGTGATCATTGAGGATCCAGTTACGACAATGTGACGAAGGTCGCTTTGGTTCCATGTTTATATATGAGATGGATCGACCAGATTGATTAAGGAAGATGTTTTCTAAAGAATAAATAGTTTTGTGCGCACTTATGGTTATTGAATGTAATTGTTGTTTGAAACAATTTGTAGCCCAAGTGGGAGATTGTTAGATTATTTTTATAATCTAATAATAATTTATGGGCTTACAAATTAAAGACAATTATATTTAATGTTTATTCTATTTGGACTAATTAAGTGGTCTAAAATAAAGGGTCCAATAACATCTTATTCGGTATGGGCTTTGTAATGTGTAATACCCAATAGTAATCTAATTAGGGTTAATGGGGTCTAATTAGAGTACTATATAAAGAACACAATAGGGTCTTGGTCCCCAAGGCTATTCACAACCTCTACTCCTCTATTCCCATCAGTCAGAGAGAGATACGGCTAGAGGCGAATCAAGTCTGTGGAAGATCAAGTCCCGAATCCGTATACATAATCTACTGTCATGGAATCAGGTACGCTTCCGTACTACAGTTTTATCATGTAACCTTGATAATATCGCATAAGATGATCCGTGGTTATTTATTTAGATCTAACAAGGATAGCTTTTAACTTAATCTAGTAAATAAATAAAATATAAAACCAACTTTTTTGAATGTTTCGCTTCGAGCAGCTAAGTTTGAAATTTACTGGGAAGCTTCCATCTGAAAAAGCTTAAATTCACAACAAAACCACCTTCGCCCAAGGCTTTGCAAAAGCTTGGTATATTTGGCCAAATGCTAGAAGAAAGAATAGATTGCTAGACACAAAGCAGAGCACTTTACAAACAAACAGGTTACGAGCAGGGGCGGCTCAACTGTAAGGTCAATAAAGCAATTGCTTTAGGCCTCACAATCATAAAGGCCTCAAAAAATATATTTACATGTTATCTTTTTCAGATATTTATTATAAATTATTTTAATAATTTTAATCAAAAACTATATTTACATGTTATCTTTTTCAGATATTTATTATTAATTATTTTAGTAATTTTAATGGATTTGATCTTAATTTTCAATTTTTTCACTTCTAACACTTGATTCAATATCAATCAAATATTCAAATGTTAATTTTTTTTAATTCTATTTTACTTTGATAAATTTTTGCTCGCATTTTAGATAAAAAAAATAACAATTTAGATTCATTTACAATATCAACTTTTTAGAGGGAATTTATACCTGCTTTCTCGAATGAAAAAAATATGAAAACAATTTTTATGTTCTGACTATATATCAGTTGTGCCGAAAAAGAGTTAATTTTTTTTATATAATAATAACTCTTTTGTAAAAAGAACATTTTTTATTAGTATTTAGAAGGCCTCGAATTTTCCTATGGCTTTAGGCCTCCGAAAGTTTGGAGCCGCCCCTGGTTACGAGAACAGTCAGAGAACACATACCACAAACTCAAAAGTGATGGAAATTAAGAAGATTTGAACTTTCAAACTATGTGTAATCGAATATAAGCTTTAATGGATAAATCATAATACTGCAGAAAGCTTTGCAAAATGTATTTGTAAATGGGAATATGTGAAATATAATTAGACACCATTCTTCTGCACCCCATAGCCTTGACATTGCGAGGAAAAACCATGACAGTTCAGAATGGTTGATTAGAAATTACATTATATTATTATCATGATACCAGTGTAATTTTACATAATCTATCTACATCATATGCTATAGTAGAATTCATAATTACATATAAAACGGATCTCAATAATTCATTCCCAGTTCTCAAACATACTTTACTAGGGATAAAACAAAAGAACCCAACGCTTAAACTTTTGTTTCATAAGATTGAATAATATACAAGGTTCAGACAAATGGAGAAATTAAGGTTATTGACATGGAGAGTAAAACCGAAAAGCAACCGCACAAGAGAAAATTAATAATGCTAACTTGTCCCCAGGCCTCATTGAATAAAACTAAAGGGAGAATTTTGGAACTGATGGACAGGTGCACCAGTTCTGTATACACACCCAAACGAAGAACAAAAGGGCTTTTTCTCATCGATTATCTTCCCTCAACTCATTAAATGGGTACGCATTCTCACTTCATGTATCTGGAAAGTGGAAGCAATGCGCGCGTCCAACAGAATTTCAACCAAATTCTTTCTACTGTCTCCTATTATTAGCGAATATCCTATCCTAAGCTAAAGGGCAAGCATAAGGCTTTTTTCAAATTTATTTATACTAGCTTAAAACCCGTGCGATGCACGGATTGTTTAAAATATTATATTAGTTTTTTTTATTAATTTGAATTAATTTATTTAAAATATAAATTTTGGAGGCTTAAATTTGTAAATGAGATGATGATCATAATTATATAAATGCTATCCTGTGATATTTATAGAAAAGCAGTTATTTTAGTTAAAAAATGTGATAGGTTTCAGTTAAAAAGGTAATCAGTTAATCATTAGTAATTATAAAATTATTATTTTATTTTATTAAATAGAATGCCCGTTATATAATTGGAAAAAGAGAGGACTTTAGTTAGTGAAAATTAAAAAGATAACATGTTTTAGGCGAAAAAGGTAATTGATTAGTTTATAGTAATTATAATTTAATTATGTTATTTTACAAAATAAAATTGCTCGTATTGTTTTTAGAAAAAGAGAAATTAATATTGCCCGTGATATTTCTAGAGAGGGATTTTAGTTAGAAAATATAGAAAAGATGATACGTTTTAGCTGAAAAGGATAATCAATTAATTATTAGTATTATAATATTATTATTTTATTAAATAGAACCGTATGTGATATAATTGGAAAAAAGAGATATTTTAGTTTGAGAAAATAGAAAAAGATAACGTGAAAATTAATAAGATGACATATTTTAGGTGAAAACGGTAATTGATTAGTTTATAGTAATTATAATTTAATTGTTATTTTAATAAAATTGCTCGTAGTGTTTTTAGAAAATGAGAAATTAATGTTACCCGTGATATATCTAGAGATGAAAAGGTAATCGGTTAATTAATAGTATTATATTATTATTATTATTTTATTAAATAGAATCGCCCATGATATAATTTGAAAAGGAGAGGTTTTTATTAGAGAAAATAAAAAAAGGTAATTTGTTTTGGTTAAAAAAGGTAACCCGTGATGTAATTGGAAAAAGAGATATTTTTTTTTTGCTAAGTAAAAGAAAAAAAGTTATTAATTATAATATACTTTTTAGTTAGATAAAATATAAAAGATATTATATTTTATCTGGAAAGTGCTTAGTTATTAAAAAATGAAAAAAAAAAGTTTTAGTTAGAGAAAATAGAAAAGTTAACTTATTTTGGCTGAAAAAGGTAATCTGGTGTAATTGGAAAATGAGATATTTTAGTTAGATAAAAGTTTAAAGGTAACTGAAAAAGTTAATTGATTAGTTAATAATAATTATAATATACTTTTTAGTTACATAAGAAAAAAGGAAAGTTCTTAGTTATTAAAAGAAAAAGAAGATTTTATTTGTAATTAAGTAAGGGTAAATATGTAAATTCAACAGGTACCAACCAACTGACCAACCAAACTTTTAATGTTTCGGAATTTATATAATAGTATAGATATCTTTCATATCTATCATCCAGCCCCAGAAGTTCCAAAAATTTACACAAAATTACCTGGATACAAACACCTTTGGAGTTTCTATACTTATAACCTTGCCATGATGTTGTAAAAAAACAGAAAGCAAGCCTCAAATGATTCTCTTATTAATTTTTAAAAGGTTGATCTCAAATGATCAACCTTTTTAAGGTTCCTTTTCCAATTGGTACAATGCTTTCAAAAGAAAGATATGAAAGAGCATGACATGCTCGCACTACACGGTCAATAGAATTTATCCTCGGTTGAAAAAGGTTGTCCTAAATAGCCAGAGCTGCACCTACCGGCCAATAATTTATCTTCTCTTGAAGGAGGCTCTAAAATAGTAAGAGTTGCATCTACCTTCCAACATTTAAGAGTTGTATAAAAAGCATGGGATTGTCACAATTCGCTCCACTGGGAAAAAAGATCTAGAAAAAAATAATAACCAGCAAATAACCTCTTCACAAGTAAATGTCTCTTTGCTAAGCCTCTGTCCACGACAAACAGCAACCATTAACTTGGCCAAATCATCTACAACAGAAACGTCATCGCAATAAAGACTAGAAATTTTCTGTGCAACTCCCAAAGCATTGTTCTTGATGAGAACATGTACATAATCGGGGCGAGCATAAGCTAATCTTGTCAATGAAATTACAACCTACACATTTCGATAGTAAGTCTAGTCACATGCATGCACTCACAATTCACATAATTAAGTATGGAGAAACTGACGAACTATTGAATGAAGATTACCTCAACCATTAAATTACGAGTGTCACTATCCATAAGTCTCACAAAGAGTGGAAGTACCTCGTCTTTCATTACACCGCTGCATTCATCAAATTTTGCATACGAGACCGTAGCGGATGAAGTAGAGTTTCTAGAGAACTATGATGGAAATGAGGAAATATGTATGTGTCCTGGGGGGTTTAGTGAGAGGTACTCCCTTCCAAATAGCGAGTGAGAGGTACGTACTCCATCCAAATCTTTTGTTATGTTTGATTTTTAATGGTCAAATTGACCACTAATATAATATATATTAAAATTATGATAAAAATTATATCATTTATATTTAATCTACTTTAATATGTATTTTTCAAATTTTATAAATTATAAAAAATGATATGTAAATATTAATAAAAAATTTGATGAAAAAGACAACCAGTTTACCTTTCTTCTTTTTAGAGAAAAACAATTGGAGTACATACCAATACTATACCCCTATTAGGGATGTCAAACGGTCGATCAGTTCGGGTTTTGTGAAAATCGGATCCGGATCCAAATATGTATATTGGACCTAGATTCAGATCCAGACCCGATTGAAATCCAAATTCCTGGATTCGGACCCGATTTGTCGGGTTTCGGTTCGGTTCGGGTTTTAATCGGGTCTCAATTAATTTATATAATTATTTATCAATAATTTTTTTTGAAACAATAATTAATCCACTAGAACAATATATTTAATCAAATGTCAAGGAAAATGTAAATTCTAAATAAACGCATGCATCATCCAAATATATACAATTAAAAGATGAATAGTAAAAATAGGTCTCTCAATTTGTAGCATTTATATGCCACAAATTGACTTGAAACGGGTTCAGTTCAATTTTTTCGGGTTTCGGGTCCGGTTCGGTTCGGTTAGCATAAAACCCCCAAACCCGACCCAAAATTTATTCGGGTCTAAAAATAAATTCCAAACCCAAATCCAGATCTAAAAATTCGGATTCGGTTAGACCCAATCGGATCGGAACGGATCGGATATCCATCAGGTCGGGACAAATTGTCATCACTAACTCCTTTACTACTTTCTCTGGTTTCGGAAAGTGCATCTTGTTGGGGTTCATGATTACTTATTTATTAAAAATATCACTTTTTTTTATTATAATTGGTTAAGCATATCTTTCAGTTAGATAATGAGCTTTTATTATATTTTTGAGATGTATTATCTAATTTTATATCAATAAAATGATTTATCATTTTAGCAAAAAAAGTATATATTCCTGAATATTTATTAAACCGTAAAAAAAAATAGATTTTTATAAGAGAAATTACCAGAAATTTAACTTTTTTAGTCTTTTTTTTTTTTTGCAATTTGCAGTCAAATGTAACTTTTTTTACGCCTTTTCTTTAAAAAAATTGAAATTGTTTGTTGTTATATTTTATTTGGATCCAGTTGCATTTAGTTGTAAAGTTGTATTTTTCAAATTGAAAATGTATGTTTACAATTTTTTTTTCAAAAAGTTTGTGCTTTTACAAAAAATTATATTTTTAATGAAACCACTTTTTATAATCGAGATTAAATGTTTCATATTTTTTTAATGGAACTGCATTTTAAATTCATTGACTCTCCTCTTTTTTCAACTTTATACCCATTCATGTCAGTATTCGGATTTTATGTGCAATTTTTAACATCATTTTGGCAAACCTCTATTTTATCCTCTTTCCTCAAAAGAAAATAAGGGAGATCATTATTTGGGAAAATAAAAGACGTAACAATCGAAAAGGAATTTTTTGTCCGCCGAAGCGGACTCAGGATTTTGGTTCTACCGGGACTGAAGTAAATTTTTTTTTTGCTCGAACTCAATAAGATATAGTAATGAATAACAGCAAATTCTATTTTCATGACCTTCGACGCATTTGCAGCTGTGATTATATGTTAAGTAAACGATGGAACCTAAATTAAAGTCTACTTTTCTTCATTGTAAAGATGAAATCTCAATTAAAGGTTTGTTTCACAATTCTACTATTTTTCCAACTCCTCGTGAAAGCTTTCACGTTCTGCAAACAAACCTACATATTCACTATTTACCAATGTTACAAACTAACAATGAACAATCATTCCTGAAATTGGAATTCAATAACAGCGACTCGCCAGACTCCAAAAACAAGTTAATAATTTAACTGAACAAATTTTAATCACTCAATTTGGAACTACAACCAACATTAAAAATACAATCAACCAGTTCCAAACATAGAGAGAGAGAGGGGGACGGAAGGAAGGAGGGAGGAATTTATTGAATACATACAAGTGGGACATATTATCAAACAGCTTCCAAACACAATCAACCAGTTTCAACACATGCTTTGACATAAGTATTCAATACATATAAACCGGCCGTAAACATATATATTAACCAACTTTTATACATAATTCAAAATGTGTGAGTAAAATCTTACAATCAACATAAGAACGTGACTTATGTTTGTGGGTAAAAGTGTTCTTCTTTCTTCTATATCTATAGTTTGTCTCAAACGTGTGGCTAATTGCTTTAGATAAGTTTTTTGTAACAGGGCTCAATTTTACATCACCTGGGCTGAACGTTAATTTCAGATTAATAGTTAAATGGATTGGCAAGTTCTGACTCGGGCTGCAGCCAACCCGAGCCCATGCTTGGGTCCGCCCTTCCTGTAAACAAGAATGGATAAAATTCATCAACTAAAACGAACGTTGGACATGAGAGTCGACTAGCCCCTCCCCGCCCCCCCTCCCCCTCCCCCTCCCCATCCCCATCCCCCACCCCCCTCCTTCCTCATTCCATTCTCCGATCCTCCCCAATCTTCTTCCCTTTTCCAATTTTCAATAAAAATCGAGTCAAAGTCAAATATCTTAGAATTTATTTCTCAGATCTATCTTGGTTTTGAGTCCGAATCCCCAAATAAAAAATACCTTTAGATTCAAATTCTCCTCCTTAACATCATACCAAAATTTGGTGTCATTCCGAGGTCTTTGAATTTTTGGTTTTTTGTCTCGCCTTTTGGCGTGTGTCTCTCCTTCTGGAGTGGTTTGGAGTTTTTATGTATATAATTAATTATGTATCTCTATGTTCGTGGTTGGATCTACTGAGAATAACTTTGTTGATGTCTTGGGGGATCTGGAAAGATTGCATCGAAATTAGGACGGTGAAGATTATTGCAAAAACTCACCACTCACAACCAAAGATGGTTCATCATTTTTTGGAGGTTTCCACTTTCGGCATGTCTATAGCTGGTGTCCGGCATGTAGATAGCTGGGGTGTTACTTATCCTTTTGGGGTTTCCTTGTTCGGCATGTCTATAGCTGGAATCCGTCATGTAGATAGCTGGAGTGAGGATTCTGAACACTGAGGTATCAACGGTTCTTATGTGATGTGGTCAATTGTGATATCGCTGTCTTCAGGAATTTTGGCGCAGTTTGGATCACTTAGGATGTTTTCGAATTTGTTTTTAGTTTCAAGAACTTTTATGTTCATCTTGTTGAACGATCAGAAAACAATTTATTTGTTTTTTTCCCCGATCGTGTTGACAGTCGGGGGTTTGTCCCGCTGTTATTTGATCCAGTAATATAATTCTATGCTTTTCATCAAAAAAAAAAAAAAACGAACGTTGGAAAAAATTTCACTTCCTAAATTTTTCTTTGACCAACTAATCATATATTTCTTTGATCAATAAATTATCAAAATCAATTGATTTTAGACTCTATTTATTTGCCCAAAAATAATTAATCTTAAAAAATATTTTCCTTACAAGAAATATTTTTAAAAAGATATTTTTCTCGAAAATATTTTTTTCACAAAAATTATATGTCCAAAAATATTGTTCTAAAAGGTTCTTGTAAAAAAAGAGTACTTATGCAACGAATGTGAATTTTCTACGGCTAGTAATGCATGACAGGGTATTATGCAATACTAAAAGAGCAAGGAGGTGACTTAGTGAGGATCCGAAATGCAATACTTGTATGGTGGGCGATGATGAAACAATCTTGCATTTATTACGAGATTGTGTGGTGCGATAACTTGCCAAGAATTCTGGGAAGGCAACCTCCAAAACTGGATATTGAAAATATTTGTGTTTGTGGTACTCAATTTACAGTAGTCTGAACAACATGGCTTGCTACTACAGTTTGGTGGTGGTGGAGATGCCTGGAGGTATATGTTTGTATTTGGAAGGAGAAGTGAAATCTCCTTGGATATTAATTAGAAGCTTCCTACAAATGAAAGTTGAAGAATTATGGAGATCTCTAAAGGATGATCCTTCGGAAAATGGCAGATCTTTGTCAAAATTTGAAAATTATATCGAATGTCCCCCAATTGATCAGAAAATGGCAGATCTTTGTTAAAATTTGAAAATTATATCAAATGTCCCCCAATTGAATAGTATAATTTTTACAACATATAAATTACACCAAAATAGCGCGAAGGATTGGAGATACTCTTAGCAAGAGGTTTGGAATTAGTTCTGTCATATTTGTGCTTCCAAACTAGTTCAGATGGATAATGAAACATGTGCTTACATCTTTACAAATAGCCTTTTTTTAAAACCCAAAAATAATTTAATTACATACTCAAATCGAAAAGATTTTTAAATTTTAAAAATGAAAATTATAACAAAATCATGTAATTAAAATTTCTTTTAATATATTCGAAATGAGAAAAGAAATATTAGCAATTAAAATTTGATTTGACATATTCAAAGTATAAAAGATATTCGAATTTAAGAGAGATCTTGAATTTTTAAGAAAGATGTATGATTAAAAAAAATAAAATATTTGAAGTAAATTTTATAAGAAAGATGTATAATTAAAAAAAATTAAAATATTTGAAATAATTTTTTTTATTTATTATATAAAGGATTCGAATTTGTAAAAATCATAACGTCAATATTAAAGTAAACACATCCATCATCCACATCATGGACAGCTACCAATAGTTACCAATAGCATTCCCAGAGTCACTGAACATCCAGATTAAAATGCGTTCCCAGTCCCAGAAGTATAAAAAGAACAGATCATATAAAAAATGACAAGCAAACCAAAAAACAAGAAGATCCTCCTACCGATGCCAAATTTTAATCGAGAAATTTCAACCATTCTGCAAGCTTGAACATAAAAAAGATACCAAGTAATCCTTTTCAAATATAATAAATTAAAATAGCCAAGCAAAACCGATCGAAATATAAGTCACATCACAGCCATAGTGGAAAATATGCACACATTACACAACTTCTAACAAATAAGAATCAAATCACTGCTTAAGATCACCAAGTACAAATATATTGGTATTGATCAAGTCAGCACTCACCAAGGACTACACCTTTCCTGTTAGTCATCCATATCAAGTTATCAACTACTAAGCTATGTTTTCCTTTAATTAGTCAAAATTTGGCACTGCACCACAACAATCTAAAGTAGCAAGAGCAATGTGATAGAGATGATATTTTAGAAAGGCAGACCACAATCTATGTAGCAATATTACTTACGATAGAGGATCAGATCATACAAGTACACCATACTTAACGTAATCATTTCAAATCCAGAGTTATTGATACTTTAGTTTTGTCAGACAGATTCTCAGAAGAACACATAGTATAACAATACAATATTTTATCAACGTTGCAAGCAGCCAAGCACCGAGGGTTATGTGTATAACCCGAGGCAAAGAAACAAAAAACTAAAAAAATAAGGGTACAACATAAAACCTCCACACAAAATAGGGTACAATATGCAAAGGTCCGCACAAATTTAAGAATAAGTGAAACCTGCATGGTGGATGTTCAGGAGAAGAATATCAATGCTTCAATAAACTTTCTTTCTTTTTCCTCCATGTCCCTGAAACTGTTCTAAATAGTTAAAAAATGGCTTAATATAAATTTGGGGGGAAATGGCTTAATATCAATTAGCTTATGAAAAATTAAAGAAAGGAGCATCAAACTGTATAGTCATTTCAAGTGTATTCAGTAAATGAACAGCTTGACTTTACAGGCTTGAATGAGAATAGATGAAGCACGCACACGGCACACACGAAGATAGAAGAATAAGTTGAAAATATTGAAGAATAAGTTGAAAATATTGTTTAATTATTGGAAGAGGAAGTAGAGAAGGCAACCCAAAAAATCACTTGAAATAGTCAGCTTATACAAGAACCAGAGTATTAAAAGGTCCAAAATAAAGGTAATTAACTTCTCTGCATAAAAAAAAAAGAAAGAAAGCCTTCCAATTCTACGATGATTAGAAATTTATCATATCGAAAGAAACTTCACCACATATTTAAGGTTACCTTTTATGTTGACTGTAACTGGGAGCTAATTTTTGTAGCACAACAGATATCAGTAGTTGGAATTGAATGACGTTGTTGAGTAATCTCAGACTCTCAGTACACCATGTAGTTCAGAGTTAGAGAGACCCACTAATTAAGTCATTGTAGACCTAATAATAACCCTGTATCTATTGAAGAACATATTTCTAATCATTAATCTGCTAAGATTGCTGTTGCCAACCTGTATTGAAGCATAGGATATTCACCATGAGAAATGCTGAGAATATTGTAGAGGCATACTATAATTACCGTATTATATATCCCAAACAATTCAGAAGTTAGCAGAAAAGGACAAAAAGCAAAATCCCTACCATACAAACTTCTACAAGACGAATATAAAATCATTTAGCAAAAAAAAAAAAGACGAATATAAAATCTCTAAGGTATACATACACACACATAAAGCTGATTCTCAGAAATGAGGAGTTACTTGTTATATCCTTCAGAAAATTCTGCAGGCTATGAGCCTATGACCTTGTTTCCTAGTATCTTAATTGTGAATGGGTATATTCAAAGATCAATTTTGTGATCCTTCTCCTTTGTTAATCAAGGGTGCAAGGGGAGCTGTAATTGCTATCGTTTAATCGTGCAAGCTAAATGCTTAAATTATTTGACATGATATTCAAGCATAAGCAGTCACCAAGTGAGTCTGAGCTTTTGGCAGGTTTGCTTATTTTGGACTCCTCTAATGTTAGACCATATTTATCCATATTGTACTGTATAACAGCGTACTCCTGACTCTGGCTATATTGAACTTGTCCTTCTTGGATCATGACTGCTGAATCTGGAGAGCTTTTACAATAAAATACAAAAAATGTCTTACTACATGTAAAAAAGGATCCAACTTTTGCTGAATATAAGAAAGGTTTAAATGTAATTCGTCTAGTGCACTCCCTAACTATTGCGAGAATTCATATAGATTCCGACACTCCATGACGTATAGCCTCATACGCACGCACAGCAATACAAATTGCCAATAGTCCTAGTCTCGTGGATATCAAAAAACATGAAAATATACTTGTGGAAGCTAAGTGTCATGTGGTTTAATTTATATTATTTGCATACTAAGGTCAAGGAATGCATACCGTCCATCTTCGTAGCGGCTGAAAGAAAATCCGGCATCTGAATATGAATCATCGCCTAAAAATCATTTTCAACTTCTGCGGAAAAAAATACAAATATCAACAACCAATCAATTTTTTATAATTAGGCCGCACAGAACTTAATTAGCAAGTAACTGACTTTTAAGAATGATAAATTTTCAACAAAATCTAGACTGACCAAGGTCGCCATTCCACAATAACAGTACAAACAAACAACTCAGCAAAGCAAAATTATATTGTACAATCACTATATCAGGTTCCATTAAGTATCAAATCAAAGTAACATGTAGCATAGTCGTGATGTTATTCTGTGGTTCTACAATAGATAACCACGTATATATTGTAATAGAAATCACGAATTCGCAGTGAGCTGATTTAGAGAGATACCTTCCCGCGGAGATGAATATTGCAGAAATAAAAATCGATTTAACATGTAGTTCATGGTCGATGCAATACGGCATCTGAATAAACTTGATTTGGTATCAGGCTTGGGAGTGCGTGTTCCCCAAAAAAAGGGGAAATCAGATATTTTATCTCGAATTAACTTGCCCAGGTTGTTTGCTCTTCTAAGTTGGAGTCTAAGATTTTAATTTCTGCAGATATAAATCTCAGTTCCCAACTAAAGAAATGCCAGTTGTCAGCCACAGGAAATACGCATCATCTCCATCTGCAGCTGTAGCAGTCAATAATACGCCTTGATATCTTGAATTCAGAAGAGTGCTATCCAAAAATCAGAGGCCGACACCCTCGTTCAAAACCAGATATTGAAGCATAAAACAAGACAGTTATGCAATGGAAGTTGAGTCCTCCTCTGTAGTGAATCTAGGAAAACTGACTGGATATGTTTCGTTTATATTATTACAGAAGAAAGGTGATTGACTGTATGCCTTTTCATGAGAGCCATGAAGCTGCTCCCTTGAAAGTCTTTCTGCACAACATGCCAGGGAATATGTCCAATTGTCCAGGTTAATATAAGTGATTTCAAAAAATCAAATATAGAGTGTTTGCTACTTATCATATATACAATTTATTAGCCTCTTGGTCAAGAACAAACTGTACAAATCTACCCAACAAACCAGATCAAGTCAAGTCAAGCACAAGGTGACGAACAAATACTTCCAGGAAATTAAGTAACAGAAATTTATCAACTAAAGTAAGAGGACTGTCGAAAAGACTCCAACTTATTCTGTTCGACAAAAATAAAATCCATTCTGTGTTAAATACAGTCAAAGAGATTCTTCACTTTAACAATTCTTATTCATAAAGATAAAAAATAGAAAAGGAGCACACAAAAGCTCATGGTGTGCACCAACTACAGAATATATAAAAGTCATCGACTCTGTCATTTCTTTAAGCAAATCTACCCATGTCTCGCCTCACTGCATCCAAAGCCCAATTATAAAGAAGGTTAGAACTATTTTACCGACTAATAAGCTTTACACAATCCCCGTGTTGATAAATAATGTGATAAAGCTAGAAGGAAGGAATATATGCCTATGGGGACACGTTTGTGAAGAAAACAAGATGCTGACTAAGGACACAGGAGGAATAAGCAGGTACACTAATATAGCTAAGCATTGAAATAGTTTTCTTACATGGGCAAGGCCCCGGACAAAGTCCACATTGAATCACACTGGTATGACCGACATCCCACACAATCTACCTGCAGAACCCGTTCACCAGATTTAAGTTTATACTTGGTAACTCATAACTCGGTGCAGTCCACAGTTCCAGTTATTTTCAAATACATAAAAAATTAGTTAATTAAACTAGTAAAGCTATGGCATAGTAGACAAACTATACTTCTTTAGACGACCATTTGAACTGAACTGATGCAATAGTCTCTCCAGTTTCTCCAGCTTGATTTTGGAATTAGTCCCTTTGCCCAAGCTTCCATGCACTTGATAAAGCATATAGAAGTTTTGATGTCTAAACGACTGTGAGCATTTGAACTGGAGCAAACTATGTTGGGAGGTGAGGCATAAATTTTCCTATGCTATTGAAGAATTAACGTTCTAGAGCCAAATATGGTGGATATGCAGGTTGATGATGAGTTGATCGAGGGAGCTGGATATGCAGCGGATATCCAGGGGAGCGTTGTTTGCTCTTCTAAATTGGAGTCCAAGATTTTAGTTTCTGCATATATGAGGTTGGGGAGATCTCGGCTTTTGAGAAGCCTTGGCTGCTGAGATGCCAAATAATGAAATGAAATGCCATGGGTTCCCTCGAGATAAAGTGATTTATGTAGCAAATTTAGGAGCTCATAAAATGATAAAAGGATGGATGTGGTCAGTTTCATAATCTTTGGTGCTCGTAGTATTCTATGATTCTGTAGTTACTGACATGCCCATGCTGCATTTAAAAATGTTTAAACACTCAATCTCCTGGTTGAGATTGAATATGTTACACCTAGGCTAAGAGCCCTTTTTACATTCCTGTAGTCCATTGAATAAGTCTAGTTTTGGTCTTTTATTCAACAAAAAAGGAAACAAAAACTAGTTCAGGTAACTAGTTTTTTTTTTTTTTGCTATCAGGCCACTTGTTGGATACTGTACTCCGAGTCTTTCTAGTTGTGGCTTATAAAAACATATACTAATCCACAAACACGTTTATTACAGATGCAACAAGTGAGAGAAAAATATACAGTGATATTCTGCAAAGATAATTAACTAGACAGCAAGGAAAGTTATCAGGTATGTAATAGCTTACTGTAAGCTCTGGATATGTTGCGGAAGCCGGTGCTTATTCGTCGGTTGCACTAACACGAACAACCATTTCGAGACCAGGTGGTGCCTTTTCTTCTATTCCAGATCCTGCTTCACCATTCTGGGGATTTATATTTGTATCAGCTCCAGATGTTTTATGAGTAACTGTGCGTGCAGAAAACATGGTATGGTCATGTTACCCCTAATATGAGGCAATGACAACTTTTGGATCATGTGAAGCCCTCTCAACATGTTTCTTACCAGGGCAACCAGTGTTTGAACACCTATAGAAACTCCTGGTGACAAACAAAAATTAGCTTTATCAGAAGGAATTAATGTTTCTTGAAAAGCCCATAAATAATTTACAACTACTTGGATGCCAAAAAACAATAATTCAGACAACTCAAGATGAAACAGACTAAACCACTAGATACGAGACATTAAAATTTTACTTCTTCCTAGTATATTTATACCTTTGGGTATAAGATGCAGAAGGAAAAGTTACTGGAACTCAAAAAATTAAAAAACATTAGTAAACTTCATCACGTACCTTCGCTTCTGGTCAGAAAAGACCCCTGCTTTGGGTACATCGATGCTGACTTCTTGACTGACCCCTGCTTCAGATGGGATTTGTCTCCGTTGCAGGTTATATCTAGCTCTTCCTTGTCAAGTACTCAAGTTCAACAGAGAAAGGGATTTCCTTTTGGTCATTGGGTCATGAAACACAGGAAAGGGTTCTCTCCCTGCTGATACTTGTCGGCAGAAATTGCATCAGACATGCCTTCTCTTGAGGTAACCATGTGAGCTTTCAGCATCCTGGCAGTAACAGGTCATACAGAACATTATTTTGTATTCGGACACCATTATCTTCACATGGCTAAAAAGCTAAAAAGCTAAAAAGCAGCAGTGCCTTAAGTATTTAATTTTTGCTAAGCTACAAGTTGGACTCTATTAAGGTTTCTCCGGAAGGTGACAACCTAGGCTGGTGTCAGATTCTATACATTGTGTTCGTAAGCAGCAACGGTTTTTCCTTTCATAGCAAATAATGACAATTTTATATGACACATTACCTTCCAAAAAATCAATAATAAGTAATGACTAATGAGTGTATAAATTGAACAAGAAAGTGTCGCTATGCTATTATAGAGAATTTAATTTTACGAGTAACACACTGTCTGGCTAGACAAAATTAGAAAATCCATAGTGAACGAAAACAAACACCTTCAAACAAGCATTGAGAAAAACAAATACTAACTAAACTAGGTGTAAGAAAACCTAGAGTTTGTTACAAAATCAAATTTACAACTAAATACGATAACAAAAATCCTTAACCAGAATCGATGCTGACTTCTTGACTGACCACTTCTACAGTTAGATTTTGTCTCCGTTGCAGGTTATCTGGCTCTTCCTTGTCATGTACTACAGAGGGAGAAATTTCCTTTTGGTTGGAAACTGGGTCAGGAAACAGGATCTGGGTCCAACACGTACCTTCGCTTCCGAACACTTGTTTTAGCTGGGCAACTTAAAAATGTACATCTGCAATAACTCTGAACATATTGATACACTCAGACATGCCCACATAATCTCCAAATATATCCATCTTTCCAATGGTTTTTGGGGCAATTTACTACCCTGATGATATTCTAAATGTACATTTGAATAATTTACTATAGATCAAAGATATATAAGATTTCTTTGTCTTGATACAAAATGAGTACAAAATGAGAACACGTTGTTCAAAAGAAGCCAAACTAACAGATTGAACAAAAAGTCACATTGCGTTAATTAGCGGGAAAAAAAAAACAAAAATTCACATCATAGTACATAGGAATAAAACCTCCAAAACAAACATGTAGTTCCAGGCATTTTAAACCAGGCCTAACAGAACTTAATCAACTAAAGTAAAAGGCTGTCTACAATTTATTCTATTTGAGGAAAATGAAATCCATTCATGTGTAATACAATCAAAGAGTTTCTTCACTTAACAATTCTTATATTATAAGATAAGATAAAGATCACACGAAATCAAACGGTGTGCACCAACTACAGAATAGTAGTCCTTGACTCTGTGCCATTTCTTCTAGCCAAGCCTCGCCTCACTGCAGCCAAAGCCCATATTTAAAAATTAAAAAAAAATTTGAAATTATTTTACCAACTTATATATGTACAGAATTCTCGGGTTGATAAAAAATGTGTAAAACTAGAGAGAAGGAATTAATCCTACAGGGATATGTTTATGAAGAAAACAAGATGCTGAATAATGACATAGGAATAAGCAGGTAACCGTGTAAATAAGAAATCTTACATTGGCACGACACTAAACAAATGCAACAATGGATCACACTTGTAGGACTGATAGCCCACACGATCTAGCTGCAGCACCCCTTTACCAGATTTATTTATGCACTTGGTAACTCGGATTTTAGTACACTCCACTATTCCGACCATGTTGGGATAGGAACCTCTGGGAAACAAGGTGAAGATGTTGAATAGGTTGTCTTTCAAGTGTACCAAAATAGGTCCCCGTGACGTGTTCCAAAACCGTTGTCTAGAATCAGGAAACACTTCTCTTGTAAGCGCCAGGTAGCAAATGCGTTTGTCAAATTCATATGCGTTAACAAACATGTCATCCATCCAGTAGACAGTCTTATCATCGAAAACAGTGACAGGGTTGCGCACATGCCACGCGAAGTTAGAATCGTACGCTATTGAAGACTCATTAGCCATATTATAGATGATATCACCCTGTTTGACGTTACATCTACTGCTAATCAAAATGGTTTCGGCCTCATAATGAACAGCAACCGGGCGCGATAAGCGGGATACAGGCTCCTTCAAAGCCTTCCATTTTTGCTTATATTCGGGCCTATTCGTGTCTAGGAACTCGGCCCATGGGAATTCCTTAAAAGTTTCGTTGACGGGGGAAAACCCTCCAAAGACATATATTTTTCCGTCCACAACAACTACAGCAGGAGATACTCTAGGCAGTATCATTTTGCAGCATGACACGAATATGAGTTCTGATTGGTCGGTGTCGAACTTTAAGACCTCATCGGTTGGTACATAAGCCATCTGCTCATCTAACTTGCATCCTCCAATACTATAAACCATAGATCCCACAGAAACCATTGATGATGTAAAATTAACTTGGAGAGAGGTTCCTATTGGAGTGATTGGAGTGATCTTTGCATCGGGCAAATAGTCCGGGGGTAGGGAAAGGTTTTGAATATCCTCCGATGTAGCTTCGAGTAATACGGGAATCACTGCAAAAGTATATCCGCCATCGGAAAGGCAAAAACGTTTTTTATTTTGATCCACGAGTGGTCCCATGACACTTTCAATCTGAGACATAGGAGGTCCAGTGCTAATTCTTTCAATCTGAATTCTGAGCCATGTGTGGTGCCATAAGTCCTACAACAAAAATATATAATTGTTTGGTATCAACATGTTATCCAAAACATATATAATCGGAGATGGAAAAAAAACATCACAAGACACAAGCGCATGTGCATATAAAAAATACCAGGCTTAATTATGTCAAAAACACATTAGGTATACATAAATTCTTTACAGTTTGAGACCCAATTAAGAAGAACCCTAATCAGATAATATATAAATAAAAAGCCAAAGAAACAACTTGATGAGTATATGATTCGATAATAATAAAAAAATATGTGATGAGGTATAAAT
Source organism: Kitagawia praeruptora (assembly GCA_037693485.1). NCBI lineage: Eukaryota > Viridiplantae > Streptophyta > Magnoliopsida > Apiales > Apiaceae > Kitagawia > Kitagawia praeruptora. Next base: position 147,627,960 of record CM075353.1, read on the forward strand.
ACCTTCAATCAAAAACAAATATGAAAAAATCATTGATTCGGCCTTGCATATTAAATAGGCTCGTGTATATATATGATCAACATTGACCAGTACAAAATTGTGAGACCCCAAAACAAAGGCTAAACAAAAAAATATAGAAATCACTAACACAAAAAACATAAACTGATATGATCGATGACTAGAATGGTGAATTCGAAAAAAGATACTTGAGCATAATATAAAATAAGCATGGGATTGGTTATCAATACCTTTCGGATGTAGTATAATCGATATGCTTAATTACTTCCACAGGCGCGAATAGGGTTTTGATAGAGAGCTAATAGGGTTTTGTCGAGAGAGAGAATACAAGGGACTGGGAGAGGAAGAGAGAGAATAAAGAGGGATACGCATGGAAGGTTGAAAATCAGAAGAAAGAAAAAGCTCAGTTGGTTGATGGTTGCTAGTCGACTATAAGCCAAAATGCTAAAAAAAAAAAAAGGTTGTATTATATAATTTGAAAAAGGATATAAATTTTAGGTTGAAAATTAAAAATATCCACATTTTAATTTCAGCTGTCCAAAATATCTACCAAGAGAAAGGGGCACCCAAAATACCCACGGACCACGCATTACACACATGCATATAGGGACTATACGCATGCTAGTCATGCGTGGAATAAGGCCACGCAAGTTACAACTGCGTGGAATAAGGCCACGCAAGTTACAGCTGTGTGGAGTGTATAAATTACGATTTTGTAGTCTGTGAACAATACCAAAGATTGCGCATGTTGAGATTGCGTATCGCGAGATGCGCATCTCCAACATGCGCAACCGAGGTACTGTTCATCGTCTTCCAAGTTCGTGCCGGAGCGATTTTTCGACGAAAATTTTAACCACTTTATTCATTCTTTTTTCGGCATCGAACACTAGCATATTATATACCAAAATATTCGCCTTCACCCTCTACATGTCTATACCATTGGATTTTCATTTGTTTTGCCGGATGCAAAATACCCAATTGATACCTTTTTTCCGATCAACTTTTCCGATAAGCTAAAACACGCCCCTGCGGGGCCAAACTCAATAAATCTACTTGGAAAAATGGAGAGTCGTCGGCTGTGTTTGTGAGAAAATGACGTGGGCTGACGTTATTGCGCATCTGGGAAATGCGTTACCGCAGATGCGCAAGTGAGAAATGTGTATCTCGACTTACGCATGCCCAGCATGCGTAGTTCGTGGGTAATTTGGGCAGACGATTCCGCATACGGATATTTCGGGCACTTTGACTACAAAAGTAGTGTATTTTGGTCATTTTCTCTAAATTTTATGGAGTTATGTATTCTTTTTTTAATATTTAATTATATTAAATTTTTTAATATTATATGTTATTAATTTACACTAGCTTAGCCAATGCAAAGCACGAGTTATTTTTAAATATTTTTAAAATTGTATGTTAAACAAAATAGAGTATGACAATTTATTATGGATATAATTTAATTTTATAATATTATTTAATAAAATTATTTGTAATAATAAATGGCATGTATTGTTTAGAACTAATAGTATAAAATCTTAATGTAAATTTGTTGATATTATTTAACTTTGTAACATTAATTAAGAAAATTATTTATAATAATAAATGACATGTATTGTTTAGAACTAATAATACAAAATTTAATGTAAATTTGTTGTTGACGGAATTCGAACCATTGATCTTTAGAAGATGGACTTAAATATAGAATATTCTTTATTATTAGATTTAACGGTTATAATCTATTTATTTAATATCTAACGGTCATTTTCTTTTAAAATGGTTGAACCAAACAACCAAATTATTAAAATTGTTGAACCAAACAACCAAATTATACCCATGTTTACTTATTATATAATAGTATAGATATCAAATTTGTTTTTAAAAAATTGATATATATATATATATATATATATATAATATTTTACACATTCGATTTAATATGTGTACTCTATCTTGAATTATTAAAATTTGATTTAATATAAACCTTAATTGATAAGCGCAGAGTTTACTTTTTTTATTCTTAATTAATAAGATATGAATTTTAATACAGTTGAAACTCGATGAAATAGTAATTGATAAAGTAATAATCTCGTTATAATAATAGTAAAAAATAACATAATTAAAATGCAATAGATAAAAATAAGATATAATTTTGCAGGATCATAAACATTATGAAATTGTACTACTTATTAATAATAACTGGCCAAATTATTAGTAGACTATAAAGTGTGGTGAAATTTAAAATTACAAGTTTTTATAATAGAATTTTAAATTGTATGCAAAAAAATTATTTCATAATAATAGAATTTTTTATAATACATCAAACTGATTCGATTCGTAATCAATATATATATATAAAGGAGGGTACGCGGGAGTTTAGGTGGCGCTCTAAGATCGTCTCAATCTATTTTTCTAATTTTCTAGAATTTTAGAATTTTAAACACTTATAAATATAAAAATATCATTTAACATATTAGAAGTAGAATAGGTGTTCGAATTTATAGTGGTGAAGAGTTCGAATTTATAGGAAGACATATGATTAGAAGTTCTATTGTAAGTAGAATAAGTATTTATTAAGCATATGATTAAAAGTTCTATTGAAAGTAGAATATAGGAGTTCGAATTTATAGAGATAAGAGTTCAAATTTATAGAAAAAACATATAAATAAAAGTTTCTATTGGAAGTAGAATAAGTATTTATAAAGCATACGATTAAAAGTTCTATTGGAAGTAGAATAGGAGTTTGAATTTATAGAGAATAAGAGTTCGAATTTATAGAAAAACATATAAATAAAAGTTCTATTAGAAGTAGAATATGTGTTTGAATATATAGAGCATCCATATAACTAAATATTTTATAGAAAGTACGATCTTCTTAAATTATATATTTTTTATATAAGTTAATTATACTTCTTTTAGGAAAATTTATTCATAAATCCAATACTATTATCATAAAAAAGTCATCGTATTTAAAAGAAAAGAATTGATGTGTTAACATTATAAAAGAACATTCTCATGCAAGAATCCTAAATAAAAATAGGAGTATCTATAATATAAAGAGAAAATAAGATGTGCTTTCATTTTCTAAAACTCCACAAATTTTAGAAAGTCTAGATAAAGTATAAATTGGAATTCACTCTATTTTTTAGGTTTTAATTTTAAGGAAAAAAGTTGTTGTGTAAGATAAGTATCAATAATAATATGTAATGAATTTGGAATTTCGACCCAAACGAGAGCGGCTCGAAACGTGTTTAACGGGAAGACGGCTCACTATAAAAGATTGTATTAGCTACTAAAATATCATTTTGATGTTATAAATTTTATTTTATTTTTAGGATTTGATTTTTATGGATAAACATTATCATACAAGTGATACATGTAAAAGTTAGGTTTTTGGTCTTAACTAGGGAGCAGATAAATAGTAATAACCGTGTTTAACGAGAAAGTGATTCATTAGAGAAGACCGTATAAAGATGTTTGAATATATAAGGAATACATAAAATAAAAATGTTTTATTAGAAGTAGAATACGAGGATGGTGGAGACGTCTTACACGATTTTTAAAATTATATATCTTTTTTCCTAGAAATCCTTTATTTAATCTTTTTTATACAAGTTAATTATACTTGCATTAGAAAAATATATCCATAAATTTAATATTATTCCCGTAACGAAAAGTCTTCGAATTTAATTTTTTTATATGTTAACATAACAGAAAGACATTCCCATGCAGAAGTTGTAAATAAGTACATGAATATCTATAATATACAGAAAATATAAGATGTATTTTCATTTTTAAAACTCTATAAATATTAGAAAGTTTAAAGAATATAAAAATTGGAATTTACTTTCTTTATATAATTAGTTAGAATTTCGGTTCCAAATAAGAGCGACTCAAAACGTATTTAACGAGAAGATGACTCACTAGAAAAGATTGTATTAGCTTTTAGAATTTGATATTGATGTCATAATTTTTTTTATTGTTCGATTTTATGGATAAAAAATATTATATAAGTCTTTATAATATATGTTAAAGTTGAGATTTTGATTTTAATGAGAGAGCGGCTCAATCGAAAGAATCGTGTTTAACAAGAAATCGATTCATTAGAAAAGGATATTTAATTATTACAATTTAAAATTAATATTATAATATAACGTAAATGTATTAATTTTTTTAAACAAATATTATAACGCCGCCGCGAAACCTGGCTTTATCGACTAGTATCATATAAAAGTAGAAGAATTCGTGTTGGGATTACGAATCGAATCATTGACGTGCTCCCATAAAATTTATATCATGACCATTATATTATACTAGGTAATTTAGCCGCGCTTTGCGCGGTTAATAAATTTTTACTGTTAGGTACTAAAAATTAATTGATATTTTCAAAATTTCCTAAAAAAGTGATTTAAAACAGGTGTATGAATTAGGGTGAAAAACCAAAATACCCACTATTTAATTCCACATAACCAAAATAGCCACCGGCGGAAAGGTCCGCCATTTTTACCTACAGACCACGCATTACACACATGCGTGTAGGTTGTACGCATGTTGAAATTGCGTAGTCAATGGCCACGCATCTACACAATGCGTACACTTTGCGAAATTCAAAATTCAAAATTCGAATTCTAAGCTATGAACAGTAACCATGAATACGCATTTTTCGGATTGCGTGTTTAGAGATACGCATGATACACATGCGTATATGTGCACTGTTCATCGTCTTCTTTCCCCCGCCGACGGACGTTTTTTCTTCGTTTTTTTCAATCGCTTCGTGCACTTTTTCTACGCATCGAGCAGTCACAAACTATATACCAAAATGATCATATTGTTCTCTTCTACAATCCTATAATCTTAGTTTACCGTTTGTTTCTCCGAATTTAAAATCCCCAAATTGAGCTCATTTTCCGATCAAGTTACCAGATCACATTGTTTCTGCAGCTGGTGTCAAAATTTATATATTCCCACCTTAAACCTTGCTTTTACATCGTGTTAGTTAGTCTAAGATGTTATCAGTGAGACTTTAGTATTGTATTTCTAATTCCCCGAGCCGGTAGTAGCACTGATAACATGTCAGTGAGACTTTAATGTACTGACATGTTTCTTCCCAGGTTATTTAAAATCTTTATCCCCCTATATTACTCTCCTGCAACACATGGCATTTATTGATTTTCAATGTTTATGATTTTACGTAGTAGTTACCAGCTCCTTTAAAGTCAGGTGTTGTGAAGGTTGCCGAAATTTGACGAACGGGAGGAGACAATGAAGGTTGCCAAAATTTGACGAACGGGAGGAGACAATTTTGTGACGATTTTGTGTTCGTCTGAGCTCCGACTACGTTTGTGAAGTAATGACATCATCTGACGTCAATACGCATCTGGCATATGCGTGACAACGGATATGCAACTTGGAAATATGTATCCCAGTATACGCAGCAAAAACATGCATACTCAATGGTCAAAAAGGGCTGAACATATTGAAAACGGGTATTTCGGGCACCTTCCATAGAAAAGTGGTGTAGTTTGGGCATTATTTCTTTGAATTATTATTTGCAGTAATACTCTCATTATATATCAAAAAAATTAATAATCTTAAAAATATCATAAATATTAAGTAGCAATTACAATATTAAATATAACTAAATAACGTTTTGAAAGCCGACACCCATCTCATAACATACATGCTCAATAGTAGCATAAGAATTTATATAATTAAAAGATTTAATCGTAGGAGTATGGCCTCAATTATTTATTTTTTTTGCACAAAAATGACCCAAATATTTTTTTAAGCAGTTGCTTTCATTCCGTCTAAATAAGTCAAAATATTGGTGTTTATTTTTGGGCCATTTTGTGTTAAAAAAAACATTGTTCAGCCATCATGTTGTAATTAAATCATAAACCGAATACATTCATCTGTTTTAAAAAATAGTTAGGTCATCACATTGTCTATTTTTATATTTGGACCATTTTTGTGCAAAAAAAAAAAGTTAAGCCCATCCTCCTACAATTAAGTCTAATTAGAATAGTAATTTATTATTTCACAATATAATGAAATAACATGTTTATAACATTTTTATCAACTTAATCGATCAATAAAATGGTTGAGTTTATTATGTAAAAAATTAGAAATTTGTCAATATTATTTTATACAAATTCTAGATTTTAACGAAAAGATTATACTTTCATAACTTATAAAGATTTTCACAATCATTGATTAAAAATTGTTTTAGAAGTTAAAATCGTTTGTCCTATAATCATTCGAAAAAAGTTTTCAAAAATCTTCAACATGTAATAAAAAATGACGCAATGCGAACAATTTTAAGTCGTTAATTTACATGAAAATAATCATAATTTTATACACATAATTAATATTTTAAATTTGAATAATAATTATAATGCTCAAATAAAGTTTGTCAATCTTTTCTATAAATAATATGAAGTAAATTTATTTTATATATACATATATATATATATATATATATATAAGTGTAATTAATGATTATTAAAATGTCATTAATATGCCATTAAGATGCTACTTAATGCAAAAAAAATAATTTAATAAAAAAAATCAAAAAAGTGAGAATTCAAGAAAAATATTTTAAACGCTTCTGGTGTATTTCCGATCTCCTGGCATTATAATATACTAGGCAATTTAGCCGCGCTTCGGCGGTTAATAAATTTTTATTGTTATGTACTAAAAAATAATTGATATTTTCAAAATTTCCTACAAAACTGATTTAAAACAGGTGTATGAATTATTATTTGGAATAATACTCTCATTATATATCAAAAAAATTTAATAATCTTAAAATATCATAAATATTAAAAGTAGCAATTACAATATTAAATATAACTAAATAATCTTTTGAAAGCCGACACCTCTCCCATAATATACTTGCTCAATTGTAGCATAAGAATTTATATAATTAGAAGATTTAATTGTAGGAGTATGGCCTCAACTATGTTTTTTTGCACAAAAATGACCCAAATATTTTTTTAAGCAGTTGCTTGCATTCCGTCTAAATTAGTCTAAATATTGGTGTTTATTTTTTGGTCATTTTTGTGTTAAAAAACATTGTTTAACCATCATGTTGTAATTAAATCATAAACTTAACACATTCGTCTGTTTTAAAAAATAGTTAGGTCATCACATTGCCTTTTTTTATATTTGAACCATTTTTGTGCAAAAATAGTTGAGTCAATCCTCCTGAAATTAAGTCTAATAAGAATAGTAATTTATTATGACACAATATAATGAAATAACATGTGTATAAAATTTTTATCAACTTAATCGGTCAATAAAATGGTTGAGTTTATTATGAAAAAAATTAAATATTTGTCAATATTATTTTATACAAATTCTAGATTTTAACCAAAAGATTATGCTTCCATAACTTATAAAGATTTTCACAGTTATTGATTAAAAATTGTTTGAGAAGTTATGATCGTTTGTGTTATAATCGTCCGTAAAATGTTTTCAAAAATCTTCAACATGTAATAAAATTGACACAATGCGAACAATTTTAAGTCGTTAATTCACATGATAATAATCATAATTTTATGCACATAATTAATATTTTAAATTTGAATAATAATTATAATGCTCAAATAAAGTTTGTTAATATTTTCTATAAATAATATGAAGTAAATTTATTATATATATATGTGTGTGTGTGTGTATATATATTCATAATTGTAATTAATGATTATTAAGATGTCATTAATATGCCATTAAGATGCTACTTAATGCAAAAAAAGAATTTAATAAAAAACTCAAAAAAGTGAGAATTTAAGAAAAATATTTTAAACGCTTCTGGTGCATTTTCGATCTCCTGCCATTATAATATATATAGATATAGATATAGATATAGATTAAGTCTTGAATTATTTTTAAAAATATTATTCCTTCAGTCTCATCGAATTCTTTACATGGGAAGACGGCGGTTTGACACCTATTTTAAGACTCCTAAAAAGTATAGTTCCATAATCTATTTTAAATTTTTTTCTCCTTAATTAAAATTTAATGTTTAAATTTTTATTCAAAAAAAAATTTAAAAATAAGTTTTGGAACTATACTTTATATACACCTTAAAATGCGTACCAAACAATGTTAAAAACATGTAAAAAAAAATGGATGGGACGAAGGGAGTATTAGATAAGTCACTTTTCTCTTCATCTTTTATTCTTTTTATTTTAACTTTTGTGTAAATTATTGTTTTACCCTATTCATTTTTTTATGTTTTTTTATCAACCCAAACATAAAGTGCTAACAATTTGATTTGATGAGAGGAAGTGAGTAATATACATTAATTAATAATTTTTTATTTAACTTTTATAGTTATTATCTAACTAATTAGTATTACATTTATAATAGTACAATAATAACTTGATATATATATGACATTAACAAATTTGTTTTTAGTTAATAGTAGTTGATAAAAGTGTATGTATGAACATAAAAGTGTACAAATATAAATGTACATGTATGTATAAAAAGGAGTAAGACAATTTGAATGCACAAAATTAATAGATTTTGTGATATGACTCAAGTTATATTCTTATTATTTTACAAATATACAGTTAATATGTTAAATCACAATTAAAACTTTAAAAATTAAAAATATTTATCGTAAAGATTTTTATTCAAATTTTATGAAATCTAATTAAATTTAAAAATATTTGATTAATGAAAAAGAAATGTAATATTATAAAATTATTAAAATAAAATCGAAATATTATTTTTTTATCATGCTTTTTAGAGTTAATTGCAAAAAAGTGGCCAGATTTTACACTCATTTTCAAAAAAAATAGCCAGATTTTCAATTTTGTAAAATGGTGGCCAAACTTGCCTTTTTTTTTCTTTCAGAAAAGTGGTTGAAGATGATTTTCAGCTTATTTGGCAGGGGTAAAATGAGAAAATATGTTATTTTACTAAAAAATAATGCTAAAAACCCCAAAAATTATCCAAAAAATCCTCAAATTAATATGTGTCACCATATGATTGGTTATATACGTAATAATAATAATAATGCCCCCTCCATGCATGCACATAAATTGACTAATTAAATCTTGACAACTCATATTTGTGAATTTTTTGGTGAATTGATGTGCATACATGGGGGCGTTATTATTATTACGAACTAGCGTTCTACCCGTGCTACGCACCGACCGATCAATTATATTATTTAATTAATATAAATTTATTACTTTAATTTTTATTTAGAAAATATAATATTAATGTAATGTTAATTAATTAAGTATAAAATTACTTATCCGTGAATTCATACTAATTGAATTAATATTAATATTATGAACCAATCATCAAAACAAATACAACTCCCTTTGAAAATTTCAAAATCCCTTGTTTTTTTAAAAAAAAATAGCTTTCATTTTATTTCTCTCTTTGTTAGAGAATATTTCTAAGTGCCATGTTAACAAATTTTTCACTCATATTCTGAGAATTCGGTATATTTATTCAATATCGAATCTTTAAAATATTTATTATATTAATGCATTGAAAATATTTGTATGGGCATGGTTAATTTTTCAATTATATATTAAAAATGTATAGAATCTTAATCCTCACTACTCCAATAAATCCTTAGACGGTCTATCAAAAAAAGGTTGCATGTTTCAGCGATATGAGAAGGGAAATCTACTGTGCATACATGAAACGAACGTAGTTATACCAACAAAACTTTCATCTAATCTAGTTTGTTATGTGATCGTTCCATATAATTTTTACAAATTACATGTCCTTTTATTAATGAATTGATTTATTATAGAAAAATAAATATTATCAACTAACCAAACAAATTCAATATATCACACTCTTGGAGTAACATATGATTGTTAGATTTTATGGTTATTGCCCTTAGCTTATTTGTAAAGACAACTTAAAATGTGCATTTTCAGTTTGAAAGTTTGTATTTTGGTTTTTTATTCTTTTCTAGTAATACATGGAATAATAAATTTAATTTCTTTTTTTCTTAAAATAGGGCATATGAAAATGAGTATCACCTATCTTTTTTTAATTTGTCTAACTTGTGAAAATAAGCTACTGTCCATAAAAATGAAATCAAGTGAATGTGAATGTGAATGTGGATGCGTTCGTGTTTGAGGGAGCAGATTATTTTTCTATAGGCATGGTCCTTCGAAACTCTGAGGGAAGTTTTGTCGAGGGGAAGAATCTCTGTTTGCCAAATCCCAATTCGGTGTTTGAAGTTGAAGCTTTGGGTGTTTCAGAGGCGCTCTCTTGGCTGAAGGCGAAAAGGATTCGAAGGGCAATGGTTGAAAGAGACTCCCGTACTACAGTACAAGCGTTAAAGAGAAGATCTGATTATCAACTTGAGGTAGGACATGTTCTGCAAAGTTGTTGGTCTAGTCTTCAAGATAATGACGGGGTTTCTGTATCTATCATTCGAAAGCATGCAAATAAGGTAGCGCATGAGCTAGCTAGATTACCTTGCTTGATTAATTGCTTTAATGTGTTCACGTCTCCTCCTTCTCAATTGATGGAGACTCTTATGTATGATTCTTCGTTTTAATGAAATCCATTTTCTTTCAAAAAAATTGAAATCAAGTGTTTAATATATAAACACATAATCACATTGTTATATATGTGTCCTTGTAATTCAGATTTTGGGTTAAACAACATGAAATTCATTTTTCTTTACAGTGAGTATATTTTACCTACATATATAAGAAGAAATAGCTTATGTAGACCTGACAAATCATTTTGTACATTAATGTATGTACTTTAGGGTCTTGAACGAAAATGACATGATATTAAAACGTGTACCCGAAATTAGAACACAAAATGACACTAAATTACACAAATTTTTCCTTGTACACGAAATGAAATGAAATACGCGAATAGAAAAAATATAACAATTATATGAAATATTACTAAGTATCCAAGTTAAGTAAATATATAATCATATGTTAGAACAACATTGAGATGTTACAAAATAAAAGTAAGAGTAGCATGCATGGTGTAAAGTCTCCCAAATAAAATGAAACCCTCCTTTTTATTTTTTCTTATTTCTCGTTAACAAATATCTCTATTTGTGTAGAATCTTTTTACCAAGTTATTTAGTTTTCTTAGCCATTTTTTATGTTTTGTTGATATAAAAAAATATAGTCAACCAAATAAACAAATTCAATATATGCTCTTAAGTTAAGATATGAGAATTGATACTATTACTTTAATTCAAGAATACAAAATTCAAAAAGGCACCCTTTTATTAAAAACAATATATAATTTTAAGTGTATCAACCTTTTTATTTATCGTTGTTAATAATTTTTATAACAAAAACAGTACTTGTTGCTCTCTCTCTCTCTTTCTCTCTCTCTCTCTCTCTCTCCATCAGATATACATATTCCTCACGTTTATAACAAATTGTTAGATTATTTCGCTGAAAAAACTGTATTATTTAGTGACATAAGTTAGAGATGTACCATAATTGAAGATCTGTTCAATGATTAGATAAAGGAAATTAGTGATATAATTTACTACGTGTTTGTTCAATTTTAATTGTGTTTGTAGATGTTGTATGCACTTTTATTTATGATTTTTGCAGGTTTGATTATTTTTGTGTATGACATATGTCCTTTTATTGATAAATTAATTATCAATAAATAATAGTGATCTATAAGAAAATTTGTGCTAAATTAACCAATTTATTATGGAAATATTCACCAACAATATTTTCATTGACTCTGTAATATTTTTATTTTTTGATTGATAATTCATACAAAAAAAAATGTAAAGTGCTATTTAAGAGTATATTTAATATTTTGAATAATTCAAATATATTGTGAGGTCAAATTTTTTTCCCATTAATTATTACATAGTTAAAAATTTTTGTAATTAAAATATTAAAAGATGATTTGTTTAAAATTCATTCTAACATTTTAATTGGTTGATTACCTTTTTTATGACTGAATTATTTAATACTTTACATAACTTAAATTTTGAATGTGTATTTAGAATAGTGTGATAAATAGTTTTATATTGTTAATAATTTTTAATTCATGATTTTAATTGTACCTTATGATTTTGAATTGAAAGTTTGAGATATCAAAATATCTATTATAAATATAATAGATTCATGTATTAATGTATAAATTTTTAAATTAAATAATTATTTTATTTAGAATAAAATTGTTAAGTAATCACTGAATAACATTGACAACCCAATACTGTAAAAAAGCATTTATCTATAGGTACACCTAATAATGTAAATAAATCAGTGTAATGTGATAGGGATTAATGCCTACAATTTAGTAAGATGCTGAAGTATTGAAGTTTGCAACTGAATATTCTAATGGGAAGTAACTCTGAGAGAATCCGACTGGGATTATGATAACCTAAATCGTTTTCTATTTTTTTTGTCTTCTGTTGAATTTTTTGGATAATTAAAACACGACACATATAATACATATATACAATCGAAATAAAAAGATAATCTGTCCAAGTATAGAATGTCATATAATAAAAAGATATAAAGTAGTACCTTAACCGAAATTGATATGATTTAGCCATGAAAAGAATTGATGCATACACTTAGTTTATCAAAGTTGGCTAAGTCTGATGGGGAATAGGGAATAAGCGGCTTAGATTTCCTTTAATGTTTAAATTGATATAATAATTATATTTTTTAGTTTGTAAGAATTTTATTTTATATAAATTGTTTATTAGTTAACCGTTAAAATAAACAATAGTAATTATTATGTTTAGTTAATTGATATGAAAAAATTAAAATTAATTGTAATTAAGTGTAACTTAGTTTAGTCTTGGCTGAAACGTAGAATCTAGATCCAATAAAGAAATATGTTACATTAAATTTAATTGATTTAAATTTAATAGATTCTGATTGATCCAATAAAGAAATATGTTACATTAAGTTTAATTGATTTAAATTTAATAGATTCTGATTGATGTTAAAATAATTCACAATCTTGTGATTCGTTAACTAATACATGTTAAATTCGGGTATCCTTTAGTATAATAAAGGATGTTCAAAAACAATTCATAAGTAAAAGATGTATAACCATATGTAATATACTATTATGTGAATTTATAGAAATAATATTTACGGTTAAAAGAAATATTTTTAAATTAAAAATCATGTGATATACAAAGTTATTAAATCAAGATATTTTAAATTTAAATTTAATTTAACCGCGATTAGTAAATTAGAATAAGCATGGTAAATAATAAAAAATTTGTATGTGATTGATTGATTTAAAATTTAGAAGTAAATTCTGATTACCTCTAAAATAATTTTAATTTTTTTATTGGTAATTTATTCACCAACCAATAATTATACTCTTATAGCGTATATTTAATAATTAAAATAATTAAAATATATGTAGTGTTCGTTTATATGAATTTATTAATTATTTTATTAACAAATTATGAATAAATATATTTTTGAACCTTTTAAAAAATCGAGTTTTTAAAGATATGGATTTTATCCAATTATAAAATTTGTTCAAATCCGATTTTGTAGTGTTGGCTTATATGCATTTATTAATTAAGTTTATTATTAAAGTATGAATAAATATATTTTTGAGCTTATAAAAAAAATCAAATTGTTGAAGGTATGGATTCTATCCAAGTTATTTAAAATCTGATTTTAAATCCAATTTTTTCAGTTTTTTAGTTAAGTTAGATTATAATTATTTAATATCGATTATAATTGTACAATATATATTATAAAAATTATATGGTAACATGATTGTTATTGACTTTATATTAAAAGAGTTGTTATTAATTAATGATTAATTATGAAATTTAATTTAAAATATATAATAGTATATCGTGATTGATTTCAAATGAAAATTTTGATTTTCTAGTAAATATTTTTTTGATTTAAAAGATATTTATTTATGGATATGTTTGATAAAATCAATATTGTATTTAAATTTGTTTATATGAATTTATTAATTATTTTATTAACAAATTGTGAATAAAAATATGTTTGAACCTTTCAAAAAATCGAGTTGTTGAAGATATGGATTTTATCTAAGCTATTTAAAATTTGTTCAAATCCGATTTTATAGTGTTGACTTATATGCGTTTATTAATTAATTTCATTAACAAATTATGAATAAATATATTTTTGAGCTTATAAAAAAATTAAAATTTTGAAGGTATGGATTTTATCCAAGTTATTTAAAATCTGATTTCAAATCCGATTTTTTTCCAGATTTTTAGTTAAGTTAGATTATAATTATTTAATATTGATTATAATTGTACAATATATATTATAAAAATTAATTTATAATGTATGATAATATGATTGTGACTGGCTTTATATTAAAAGAGTGGTTGATTAGATGGATTAATTATGTAATTTAACGTAAATATATAGTGGTATTTCGTGTTCAAATTAAAATTGTGATTTTCTGTAAATATATAGTGGTATTTCTTTTCTTTTTTTTTTGCTAAGTATATAGTGGTATTTCGTGTTCAAATTAAAATTGTGATTTTCTAGTAAATAATTTTTTATTAAAAAAATAGGTATTTATGGATATGTTTAATAAAATCATTATTGTATTTAAATTAGAAGTGTTAACTAACCATGGTTAATGAGGTAGGTTGAGATTGTAAATAAGGAAAGGTCTAAATTTTAGGAATTAGCTTTGATTGGTCCTAAAATAATTCATCGATTCTTATTGGTTAACTGACGTGGTAGACTCAGGTATTATAATAAAGGATATAACCAATACACATATTAATTTGGAAATTTTTGTGGACAATTTTTGGGATCTCTAGCATTTTTTTCCCATTTTACCCCTGTCAAAAAGCTGAAAATAGCCTGTAACCACCTTTTTGAAAGGAAAAAGGCAAGTCTGGCCACCACTTTGTAAAATTGAAAATCGGGCTACTTTTTTTAAAATGAGTGTAAAATATGACCACCAATTTGAAGTTTAATCTATTTTTGATGTACAATTTCGTCATAGAAATTATTTTGATATATTAACGGGCTCATGCATGGCACGGCTTCTACGCTATAACATAATAATAAGATGCTAAACAAAGCCAAGAATACGTGACATTTGTAAAGAAGAAAAAGAATATATACTGCTGGCATTTTGTATCGCGTCACTAATTAGCGAATAGCCATGCACGGGTTTGTTTTTTTTCAGAATACTCAACAGGTGAGTCAGTATGATGGTTAAGTATGATGGTTAATGTGTTTAAAAGTAAAAGTACTGTGTTTTGTCAGGTTAATGAAATTTAAAGTGTTACTTTTTTATATCATTCTCAATTGAATCTAACATCTAACGACTGTCTGATCAGCAGGTTCAACCACAACACCAAACATCTTTGCAGACTCAAGTCAGACTCACTTCTTATGAGCATCTTGTACGTTGTGAGTACACAATTTCAGCGGCAGCATCTGGAAGCTAGTTTTAGAGCACAACCAACAGTTCATGGATATGACGGTTCTAGTGCTGGACACCACAGACACCATTTTCACAGAATAGTAATGTTCTGTGTAATGTTGGAAGCGGGACACCATTTTATTTGCCTCAATATCATATCCGGCATGCAGAAGGGCAGGTTAATTATTCTCAGAATAAGCTACTACCCAATGCTAATGTAAATATTTACCCTGCACAAAGCATGCAGAACCATCTTCATAGTGAACTGGTCAGAATTTTTTTTAACATGGGTTACAGGGGAGACCAAGTTTTAAGTGTGATTCAGAGGCTAGAAGAAAGTGGCCACCGTGTTGATTTTAATGCTGTGCTCGATCGGCTAAATGTGTCCTCTTCCGGAGAGTCGCAGAGAGCGTTTAGTTAAGAAATAATTCTGATGCATTATTGGGATATACAGTATTGTCTAATTTTGTTGAATGAATAGTACTGTTTTCTTTGTGTGCATAATTTTTAATAAAGATGCTTTTAAATATTTTATTGAACTTACTGATTTTAAGAGTCTTTGATACTAACCGAAGAGGTTGCAGCTCTTCTCAAATTGTCAAGTTTTCATGTCAGGCATCTATTTTAGGTTACGATTTGATTGATTATTTTGCATGGTATAAGGATGTTCTAGCACAGCTGATGATTTCTTTTTTTTAAATTCGTCAAGTATTAGATTAGATAACTGCTGCAAGTACCTGCTGCTTCTTGGCCTGTCATGGCATCAACTACAAGCAAAACTTTTGTGGGATTTAGTTCCCGTTTCACCTAGCTATTTCAGTTCATCCATCATATCCTCACAAAATTTCTATCAGTAGATAGTGGGAATAGTAGTTGATTCTTCTTATTATATTGTAGAAAGCTTGTAATCTTTCAATTAGATAAAAGGCATCTCTAATATAAGGGCACTGGTTAATTTTCTACAAACAATATTACACTTTTCATTGTTAGAGTAAGTTTGGAGGACCTACAATTTACAATTACAGGACTATACACTATTGATATACACACAGCACTCTGAAGTCGAAATCTTAGCCAAGTCACAGCCAGGCACGGCATTAAAAGCCTGATAGTTAATTTCACATTTGAAACCAGGGACATTAGTTCACAAACATTAGTCCTGTATGTCGTGATTGTGCACTCAGCTGCATTTACAATATTACATTCTAAGGCACAAGATCACTTTATGTTCTTTATTATGACTTGCATCTAATATAATAGTGTAAATGTAATTAGATTTCGGTTAGACATTTCATCCAATACTCTCCAGGCAAAACATGCATGTGAAATTCTTCGATCAAATTTTTTTTTTGCAAGTATGTGTGAATCACGTACCTAACTAGTAACTTCAAAGAGAGAATTATGTGACAGTAATTAAGCAATCATAATACACCCAGGGGCCAGCATTTGAAATTCTGAATATTAAATATGATGAAAATGTTATGAAGTGAAGCTGTGCTCTTCGTTCTTTAATTTGTTTAAAAATAATTTTAAAAATAAATTTTGAGTTAGTTTCATGTCATTTGGTAAAAAAAATTGGGATAAATATTTGGGTAACAAAACAATTTCCATAAGGCAATCATGAATTTATCTTGAAGAGTCTATGAGCTGCCACCTAGCTTCATTGCTCAGCTTTTATTATATATATACTGTAGATATATAGATAGGTTCTTATTCCGCTATGAACCACTCTTAACCCAAGAATTAAATTTAAAAAATTCCTAAATTGCGTCAGAATATAGTATATATGATATGCAAGAGAAAAATACAGTGAAGTCGGATTTCAAAAAAAAAACTCGCCAATTAACGGAAAAATCAAATTAAAAACGGAAAAAATTGGATGGGATTAGGCTTATCAATGGATCAAGAATCCGATCCGATCCAATCCAATCCGAAATTAGCGGGTATGGATCATTCAAGAAAATATCCGATCCGATAAGAATCCGATCCGATAAGGATCCGATCCGATAAGGAACGGGTATGGATTTAGCATGATCCGATCCGTTAACGATCCGATCCGATTCGAATATATTTATATATTAAATATTTTTTATATTTTTATATATTATATATAATATATTTATATATAATATATAATATAAAAATATATCTACATATCTATACTATATCATATATATAATATATGTTATATTTATTACTTATATGTATTATATAATATATAATATACTATATTCATTATTTAGTATATATTATATATATATATATATATATATATTATTTATCATATATAATATAAAATTTATAAGAAAATATGTAGACTTTTCGATCAACATTTAAAAATTTGAATACAAGTCAAAGTACTAATCAAAATACTAGTTGACCGTTAAATTATCAAATCAAATGAATTTATTTTTTTCTAAAATTTTGGCAATAACATTAAAAATGATGGATCTTGACATCCGTATGGTTGGATTGTCGAAAAATATTTCAAAATAGATACTAACAAAATTTTGTCAATTTTTTTTTAATTAAACGGGTCGGACCTCCGATCCGAAAACCCGAAACCTGAACGGATCGGGTATGGATCGGACTAAAAAATATCCGCTTCTGGTCCGATCTGAACCCGAAAAATTTTAATGGATTCGGATATGAATTTAGGATAATCCGATCCAAATCCGACCCGTTGACAGGCCTAGATGGGATTGTGTATGGGAGGGTGTATTTGATTTGTACGTGGTAGCTCTATGAGACCATTAGATTAGATTAAATATATGGCTAGGATTATTTTCTAATTTTTATTTTAAAAATAATTTCTATTTGAACACTTGTCTATATAGATATATAGATACTACTATTTAAAAACTAATTCCTCCCTTTCAAGTTAAATGTTGATATTTTGGAATTTTAGGATGGAATTTATAAACACAAAATAAAGTAATTTTTTTTAAATCATGTATTAGCTATATAATTGGCAATGTGAACGAATTTTTTTTCTTTTTTTTTGGACAAGACAATATGAACGGAGTTTTAGTTTCAAAAAAAATTATTTTTAAATTTTTTTTATTTTATTTCTAATATTAAACTTAGTGCGTGTTTGGCTGGCTTTATAAGTATCTTATTTGGAATTAAAGTCAGTCCAACTTATTCTCAACCGTTTGGGGGAGCTTGGTCCATTGGCTTATATCCGACTTTAAAGACGAAATTGAGAAGTTGGAGAAACCCAACTTTCGGCTTATTTTTCTAAAACTTTTTTGCTCGTCTTTTTTTTTTTTTTTTATTGCTAAATTTTTTTATTTTTTTTTTCCTCGTCTTTTCTCTACCAAACATTTTACAACCCCCCACACCAGTTTTCTCCCTCCCCTGTCTCACCATTCTCTCTCACCTCACTTTCTTTTTCTCCTAATAATTCCCACC
Organism: Kitagawia praeruptora; assembly: GCA_037693485.1. Taxonomy (NCBI): domain Eukaryota; kingdom Viridiplantae; phylum Streptophyta; class Magnoliopsida; order Apiales; family Apiaceae; genus Kitagawia; species Kitagawia praeruptora. The sequence goes on from CM075353.1 coordinate 147,646,785, forward strand.
CATCCCTGTTTCCCAATTTTTTTCCCCTCATCTCTTCTCTCGTTTTTCTCTCCCAATTTTTTTGAATGATTGTTCAGTGATTGAATATTAGAACTGTGTTGTTGGAGTTGAGGTGGGCGGCGGTTAATTGGGAGGAGAGGGTGAAGAGGTTGTGTTGTTGGAGTTGAGGTGGGCGGCGAAGAAGAAGAACAGAGGAGGGGCTGGTTGTTGGCTGTTGGAGAAGGGGAAAGTAGAGTTGGGGGGTTGAAGGAGATGAACGTGGTGGTTGTAGAAGGAGAACAGTGGTGAAGGTGATGGGGGAGATGGGTGGTGAACGTGGTGGATGTTGACTGAGATTTGAGGAAGGGAGGAGATGTGAAGGAGAGATGAACGGAATGGTGGAGGAGAAGATGGGGTGGTAAAGGAGGAGTCTGTTAAGTATTTTTCTGGAATTTTCTGTGTTGAATTTCTGAAAAATGAATTTTGTTTAAGGTCGTCGGAATGTGTTTGGTTTTAGCCGGAATTGTGATTATGCAGTCATTCGGTTGTTGTTTTGGTTTGATGATCTAGGATATGAACTGGGGAGTAGTTTGGTACCAATATTGTAGAGTTTGGAGGGGATTTTGGACATGGCCGGAGTTGTCAGCCGTTGAAATTGGTGGCCAGATTCTGGGTTTTCCAGAATCCAGTGACTTGTTCTTGGTTTTTCCGGCCTTTGTTCTTCATAACTAAAATTTATGTTTCTTAAAATTATTTTATTAAAGTAAAATTTTCAATTTTTTTGACTTATAAATTCATATTTGACCAAACACTTCATAACTTATAAGTAACTTATAATTAAACTCATCCAAACACCTACATAACTTATAAGTTTTGATTTACTTATAACTTATAATCTCTTTATTGACTTAAAGGCATAAGTTACTTTTTTTAAGTTACGCCAAACGGACCCTTAATCTCTACTACTAACCCTCCATCCAAACAAAGTTCCTTATCCAATCTTTTACATCCAAAAACAAGGTGAGGTTTGAATCTCACCCAACTCATCCTAACACAACCCAATATATCCTATCCCAACCCAATCCTTATAGGGCCAAAATAGAATATCTTGTTGCAATGCCTTTAAGTTTTGACTAATATTAGCAGAAGAATGAGTACTAGTATGGTTGCCCGCTTCGCTGGGCGTTGATTCTTCATTATAATATCACGACAATCAAGTTGATACTTAGATCAATTTTCCCTTTTCAAAAACTTGCCAAAACATGGTGTCATCATACATTATTTTAGTTAAAATACAAACATCAAATACTTAATTTTGGCTTTTGCTAGCTGATATAGTGTCATACAAAATGAAGTTGTCAAAAGGCATATTTTGATTGTTTACTTCTTGGTTTTTTACTCCTTGTTGTTTTTTGCAACATATGGAAAATAATGGAGTTCTTTGACTCATTGTTCTGCCACATTTATGCATTGCAGTGCACACATTTGATAGAAGGACCATCGAGGGAAGCATAATCTCTTGTCTTCTTAATTTGAAATGGAGGCATGCTTGTACGTTCATTATCTGAAAAAAATATACTCATCGGGCATTTTAGGTTATGTTAAGCATGTACAAACTACATTTTGAATGAGTTTTCCTCCACCTTGCAATTGGCATCAAAGAGAAGTGTCGATAAGAATATCAATTATATAAGTATGTATCACAATTAGTACACAACTTGATACACATTAATATTGCAGGGTATAGAATGCATACAACAAAATCTATGATAAATTATAAATTATAGAGACAACAAATCAACAACAAAATTTATTGTAATTTTAATATTTAAGAAGAAGCCTATATATTGGAAAAATAAAGGTAAATTTAGATAAATTGTAGGTCTTCAAAATATCAAAATATATTGATATCTATCACATAATTCAAAATTCAACTTATTATGCATTTTAATTTTCATAAGTTTTTCTATGTATATACTACCTCCATGCCTCTAATAATAAGGTTGTTTGCTACTGGGCATTTGAATGATAGAAATTTGTGAGATTTTGTGAATAATAAAATTTAGAAAACAGTGTGCTATATTACCTGTAACTACTCTAAATACAAACATTTATATGATTATGAAATAACGAAGACTTTTCCTAACTGTTAAATATACTCACCAACATATAACAGCGAAGACTTGGAAATCAGAGTAGCATGAAATAACGAAGCTTCTGACAGCACCATCCTGCTTGACATCTTCAAGATTAAAAAAAATGGTTTGCCTGTTACGCTTCTAACCAAGCATAACTTCCTTGTGCTGATGATCAACCTCAGGCCTCTTTCTAGAGTTATTTGCAAAATTAAGCGTGCAAATTGCTTCACAGCCTTTAATCTCTATTTGTTTAGGTATTGAAGCAGATTTTTCCTAACTGTTTGTTGAATCATCAGGCTTACAGTTGGCCTCCATATTTGAAATAAGTTTCCACTTATTACAACCTGTATATAATCCAGATATATGGTCAGGGAGAGAAGTTTACATATTTATAAAACGAAGTTTTACATATTAAATAACTAAAAGTTACTACCAATTCCTACTAAATATATTAAATAAAGTAAAGTTAGTGAAAACATGCTAAATGGTTGATTAAAAAACTTAGCTTACTTGGTAATTCATCACACATAACATATAGACTCATGTATTCAATTAATGATGCCTTATGTGAATTCAAAAACTATAAAATCAAAGTGCAATCCAAAATTACATCACACAAAGATGTATGATAGAGGAGTCAAAGATTTAATACCTCAAGCAGAATCCGTTCCACTGATGTATGTAGATACTACGTGAAAGAAGGAATTTTGCTTCTTTAAAGGTAACTTCTTTGTTACTACTTTTGTATCCACAAAGCTTTGATTTCTTACAGTTGGTTTTTTACTACTCCTTGTAAATTCTTATTATGCCTTAAATATGTTGGAGTCTTCCAGGGAACCTATCATGGGATGATGAACATTTGAGCCTCAGTACGTTAACATAAAGCAAAATGCAACAAAAAAATTACAAAAATTAAAAAAGGGATGTACAATATATTATATACTTAGACTATGTAAAAAAGTTGATTTGAATTTGAATTCTTGATATCGGTGTTTTAAAATCAAGCTATTTCCCAACTTAGAATAATCTAAGATACACTACCATAGCAAGGAACACCCAATCTGAAACAATAAGAAATATATATACACAACAACATAACAATATGAAACAAATAATTACATTACGGTTGCAACCTCATGAGTTGATGTATATATAAATCTTGTTCTCTCATATTCAGGGCCCGTTTGGGAAATCTTATTTTTCAGAAATAAGTTACTTATTCTAGAAAAAAGTTAGAAAATCTATACTTTTTTCTGAAATAAGTAACTTATTTTTGCAAGATTACGAATATTAAACTCCCCATACACATTTTTTTCTAAAAAAAAGTATGTAAATACAAATTTTTTTCCGAAATAAGTAACTTATAAGCTGAGCAATAGATTTGCCAAACAGGCACTCAATGTGTCAAACAGTTTGTGTGCAAAGTCCAATCTGCAAATTTAAAAAACAAAAAAGGAGTAAATTACATTAAACAAAAATAATGGGATATATACAATCAAAGAGAGAAGGAGGAGAAATAAGATCAAAAGTAGAACTATTTGCTTTCATTACATGCTTAAGTTTTGAAACACTTGGTGTGTAACTTGAACCTGCAATAAAATTAAGCAATTATGATTAGTAAATTGGTATCAATTTAATATATATGAAAGCAATAGATAGAAATTTAGAGAGTAGATATAAATTTAAATATTGAGAGTAGCTACAAATTTAAATTATTGCCCAACAAAAGACGTGTACATATGACTTCATGTATTAAAAAGTATTGGAGTAAAATCAAATTTTCTTCACTCTACCAGTCTTGAAACCATGATTATTACACACTCCGGTAGTGTGATCTGTATTTTTTTCTCTTTAATCTTATTTGGTGATAATGATTACTTTTTATGTTGAGCTTCCTATAATCAAATTTATACCACTCCTACTGGTACATTAAATATTATTGTATTTTAAAATCTAAAAAGTAAATTTACATCAGTGTACAAAACTAATTAGAATAATCAGATTTTTGCATAAATTCAGTAGAAACATCCTTTTATATAATATACGAATATACCACAATTTGTCATTTGCCCTTCGGTAGTAGTGTATTTGGAGGAGGCTCATCCTGTTTTGATAGGTTAATTACGTTACACTGTCTCCCAAATATACGACAAATATGATTACTCGTACGTAAGAAGCACAAATGTTGTAATCTTATGAGCCACAATTTTACTTGTTCTGTTGAGGGTTGCTTGTTAAAAACTTGAGCTATTTTATACATGATTATTTAAAGACGTTTGTTTTCTATCCTCGTTTAGTTTTCGCAGGCCAACATGTACTCCTTGTGGAATAATTGATAATGGCAAGCTTATCAAACAAAATTATCCTTGTCGTGGTTTCAGAGATTGAATTCTACCTATGTTCTACCCCCTCATCATAGTATTTAAAGACGTTTGTTTTCTATCCTCGTTTAGTTTTCGCAGGCCAACATGTACTCCTAGTGGAATAATTGATAATGGCAAATATATCAAACAAAATTCTCCTTGTCGTGGTTTCAGAGATTGAATTCTACATATGTTCTACCCCCTCATCAGAGTAATTAGTAAATAAACTAATATCTCGGTGTTTCCAAGGTTTTTAGCGACAATGAGACATATCATATTCCATAAATCCAACAACAATTTGTATAAGTAGCTATATACTAATTTATTTGTTTATAGGCCAACTTGTTATGTGAAGAGAATAATTGCAAAAGGCGACATTAATATAAATTCTACACATAGATGCCTATTTAGATAAGAGAACATGTACCTCTACCTAATAGAAATGATAGATGACTTTTCTTCATTTAGCGTGTTTGATTCTCAAGATATTGATAAGCCCATGAAATATTAGTCACCCAACAAATGCAAGTATCTGATTTTGGAAGCGAAATACCTGAAGGTGTTGATCCTTCCACTACTGACATTAGTTCCGGTAAGCATCTAATAAATGTATAAGAGGCAAGAGTCCATTCCTCTAGAAACCAAGAAATATGCATTTTACGTTAATGGATGGATGTTAATCTGGAAAACAACAGCAATGTCAGTACCATACAACATTCGGATCAGTTAATATTTAAAGGTCAAAATCATGAGCTAAGTTTAGAAGAATGTGATTTCATCCAGCTTACTCATGTTGAAATTTGTACAGAATCTTTTTCGGGTCCTTCGCAACTATGGAAACGGGAAGGAAAGATTCAGAGAAGGAATAATTGGCGATCATTAATGCAGCAAAAGTACAGTGACTGACAACAAATTAACAACATTTGTGTTTCTTACGTACAGCAGCAAAGAAACACTTTTATGCATGAAGTGTATGATGGATATGTTCAAACATTTAGAAAACATACAACATGTAAAGGTTTATAGCACAAATTCACCTCCAACTTGCAATTTAAATGGAACACAAAAACTGGAAAGAACAAAAAAATTGTATCATCAAATAGTAAAAAAGAAGAAGTAAGCAACTAATTCCAAACAGATTATATTTAAGAATATAAGTTTCGAAACATGTAAACATACTAATTACATGACCAAAAACATACTAAATGATACTTGCCATGCTTTTGTACCTTTATACATTATTCTTTTAGAACTTTGATCAAACAATTGGAGTGCGACCAAAATATAATTAGCAAGTAACCTCATGATGAAAACATCTAAATCATCCAAATAAATGTCAGTAACATATTTTAGAACAAATCATCCAAATATTTCTTCGAAAAGTGCCAAACCGGCTCCTCACCACAATTGTCCATATGTGTAACCAAATATTAAAAGAAAAGGTTTATTTTATTTTTATAAGCCACATAAAGTTACAGTTGGATCAACTTGAATCAAGTGTTTATTATTCATAGCATATCTGTACCTTCGAAATACCCTAAAAAACTATGTTAATAATAACTATAAATGGCTTACATTAATATTCTTCACCACCAACTTTGCCTTCTACCATTTTACTATAATCCGTAGATATAATAGATCAATTCCAATAGACGATCTTTCAATTTCTTCTTCTATATCAAAGAATCATCCATTAAATATCAAACAATTCTAAGATGTGTAAGATTGCAAGTAGAATTCCCGTATTTCAGAAAATATGAAGTATATACTTAAAAATATAAATTGACAAATAATTTCTAAACTATACTAAAGTATTTGAACTTCTAATTTGAAAAAATTAACAACATTTACTGTTGTACCTCGATCAAGTGTGTTGTCCTCGAAACAATTGTGAATTCCAGATTGAGTTTACCTATTGATCTGTAATAAAAATAAATCTGATAAAAAATGGGAGCAGGCACATATTTTGAAGTGTACGATCAAATGCAATTTCTTATTTACAAAACAAAAGTGCAGTATCTTTTAAATAAGCAATTACATCATTGTGTGCTCGAAATCATATCTTTGGAGCTGCAAAAAAGATGTAATGGAATTATGGAACACATAATTATATCATAACAAACGACTCTCCTTATTTACAAAAAGATAAAAACTTAAAAAAAATAGAAAATTAATATCAAAGTCGTCGAAGTGTCCATAATAGATAATTAACATAGTTTTTTGGAAACCGAGTATGTATAAGGCATTCAAAAACAAACTAAGAATTTAAAATTCTTTTAGACATTTAAGCAAACAGTTGGTTTGCAAAATCTTGAAACCGGTATAAGTATTGATAAATCATTAAGAAAAATTACCCATGTTTCTAAGAATCAATAGAATGAAATCGAATCTTACTTACCAATTTTAGTTCTCGAATCTATTCATAATCAACTTCATATCACCTGAAACAATATGAAAGAAATTGTTAAGATATGCTCTTTGGGTAATATAACAAATTTGAATTGAGATTGATACTTGAGAGAGAGAGAAATACAATAAACATATTTGAATTTCAAAATTGGAAAAAGTTTGACATATGAGATAGGAATTGAGAGTAGTGTATTTGATTTTGAACTTTGAATTTTGGGAAATAGTGAAACTTCTGAAAGAAGCTTTAGCAGGTGATACGTAAGCTGTATATCTGTATCTTTCAAGCTGATACGTGGCCATATAAATGAATGGCATTTGTTGTAATATTTAATAATTGCAAGGTTAATTTTTCTAAAGAAGAAAATACTGTTCAAAATGTAGAGTAGGAACTATATAATACATTGATAGCCTCAGGCTAACTACGGATATTAGGTTGGCGGATAAGAACATATCCTGATGTTCTATTATAGATCTTTGAGTAACTGTATTTTACACCAATTTTCAAAATAGTGGTCAAATTTTCATATTCTCAAAAGAGTGACCAACTTTTCTTTCCGATTTTCAAAATAGTGGCTGCCGTCAACTTCCGTTAAATTTTCACCGTTAACTAATATATTTAAATAGTAAATTACAGAATGGTGACCATACTTTACAATGATTTTCAAAATAATTAATGGTGAAAATCATTAAATAGCCAATATTTTGAAAATCATTGTAAAGTATAGCTACCATTCTGTAACTTATTCTTTAAATATATTAGTTAACGGTGAAAATTTAACGGAAGTTGACGGCAGCCACTCTTTTGAAAATCGGAAAGAAAAGTTGGCCACTCTTTTGAGAATCTGAAATTTTGGCCACTATTTTGAAAATTGGTGTAAAATACAGCCACCACTATGTATTTTACTCTAGATCTTTAGTATCATACTCTTTAGTTTTGGTATGTGTTGTCAGTCATCATTCTCTGCTTTGTACTTCTGAATAGGGCTGGCAATTTCGGGTTTCGGGTCGGGTCAACAGTGGGTTTCGGGTACAGGTACTCAACCCGAACCCGACCCGAAATGGGTTTCGGGTACAGGTACTCAACCCGAACCCGACACGAATGGGTTTCGGGTGACCCGACCCGAAAATAATTATATATATATATATATTAAAAAATATATATTTATATATATTAAATAAATAAATATATATATTAAAAATAATTATATACATTAAAAAATATATTTATATTAAAAATATATAAAAATATATATTAAATATATATATATTAAAAATAATTAGATATATTAAAAATAATTATATATATATATGTATATTCGGGTCAGTTTCGGGTCAGTTTCGGGTTACCCGAACCCGACCCGAACCCAACCCGATTTTTCCGGGTCAGTTTTGGGTCAACCCGAAACCGACCCGAATCCGAAAAATGCAAACCCGAACCCGACCCATGCGGGTTGGGTTCGTGTCGGGTTCGTGTCGTGGGTCCAAAATTGCCGGCCCTACTTCTGAATGTCCTGGATTGGCTAAGAAATCTAATCAGGTTGAGCAAAACCATTAAACCAATCAATACATTGCAGAGTGTTTTTTTTTTCTTTTGGTAAATAAATGGTCAAAGACATACAAAGTAAATTATGGTATGAGGATTCAGGATAACCTAGTGGCAAGGTTCATCCTCCACTTCTGTTCATGGCAGAAAGAGTTGCTTGCATGGATGACATGAAATATGCATATGATTCCACCAATTTGGGTCATCAAGTTGAAATCACTTCAAGTTGTGCAGAGTTTTCAAATCCACCCATTTGCATTCTGCACTTGACACGAGTTCATCCCTTTAATATTTTCTTAAGTTTTTGGGGTTATATTATAAATTTCCCTACATGTACTAGTGTTTCATCATTTGGAGAGGGGAACAAAGAGCTTAACTCATGAACTCAGCCGTAACCTCATCCGAAGGACCTTAAGTTACTTTAGAAGCATTTTGACATAAGAACTCCAGCCAAGTCAAATTCATGCCCACCTTGTAGTTAAGAGCTAAAGGGTAGTGGAAAACTGGCTTGCTTTAACCAATCTCGTTGATCATATGCAACATTTGGTCTCCTTGCAGATGCTAGAAATGTGTTTAAGATCATCCAGAATCAGATTTTTTTTCTTGTAGCTTCTACTTATTTGATATTTCACTGTCAAATAGCAAGTTGTGCAAGTGACCCAAGTACCAAGTTAATATACTTGAAGAGCTTGTTCTGGAATTGATGATCTTGACAAAATGTGGCCTTGAGTTTGTTCAGATCAGACACAACTACACATGGGAAAATATTAATATGTTAATAATGAGTTAATGACATATACCTCAAGAAATGGCAAAAAGCAGACAACTTTGTGATCAAATTAGTGAATATATCAGTAACAGTCACATATACTCCTAACCTAATCAAACTGTTAACAATTATTATATATAAACAATCAAGATAATTACAAAGAGTGCCAAATTTTTGCTCAAAAACTCCAAATTTGCAAAGTCTTAAACCTGAACATGCATCAGGAAAATATGTTTTTTTCCCTCATTCTCAAAGAAATACAAACAGGAGCAGTGAGGGTGTACCTTTTACAGTTGGCCGGTGACCTGAGGGGAGGATGCCGATGCCGCAGCAACTGTATCTCAACCAAGCAATGGACCCGAGACTCGCTCGAAAGGATGCAGAAGCAATTCATTGTAGAATCAGCCTTTGAAGGGTGTTTCTTTGTGGTTTTAGTTTGGGAAGAGAGGTAGGTGAGATGAGAAGGCAGGGAGTTACAGTTGATTAAATACAGTACATTAACATATACCAGATGGTATCATATACAACAAAACTCACCAAACAAATCAAAATTCAAAAACAAATTACTGCATTTACCTGATACCATTTTATTCCATGTACTTCTACTATAAAAGAGACGTCGGACAAGAATTCAGCTATTTATGGTCGACAAATGGAGAAAATTGGTACTTATTTTGAGGACTATATAACTAAGAAATTGATGCTTTAACTATATAACAAGCAACTGTTGTACAAACACACGCACACATGTCACATATAATAATCAAAAAAGATATGAAGGACCAATTTTGCCAAAAAGAGAAATGTAATGCCCATTTAGACATTCCTTTTTTTTTGCTAGTAAATTTGGGAATATATTGAAAAGGAGACGAGGCTCTAAATAAGCATATACGTCTTGTTCAATTCATCAGTAACAAACCAAACTTGGGAGGTTTAAATGAAATCAAGAAAGATAAAAAACAATAACATCAATCTAGTTCAGAATTCGATTAAAACACAGAATTAGACATCAGGCTCCCGCGATTGAAGTGTTATATCCCTACACCTCTTTCTTGTGTTGTAAATTCGCTGGGCTTGAACCCTGAAGCAGAAGGAGCTGCAGCATAGGCCTCCTATTTTGAGCTGGGAGACTGATCAAAAACTGGTTCTAAATACTTTACTTTGAATCACGGGTGCAAAAGAGTATATCCCCATCCAGTCTAACCAGTTTGGACTGCATCTTCTAAATAGCATATTGTTCGCCAAAGCCAAGCGAACACTAAGCCTCGAAAAGCTTTCAAGAAAACAATACCCGATGTTTTGCAAGAAAATTCAGAAGTAGCGATCCGAGGTACCTTTGATATTCGAACAGAAACATAAGAAACAGTGCCAAATAGAACTGCATCAAAACAGAAATAAACAGGAAAAAAAGTATGCTAATAATTCAGCAAGATACTTAAAAAAAGTGCATTTGTAAAAGTAGTTCAGAAGGGCGTTGCTACTTCGATTGCCGCTTAGCAGCAAAAACTACCCTTGCATTTGAAACAGGAATTCATAATAAAAAGGAAGGAAACATTTATTGAAGGAGTTGCACATTAGTTTCCTATGCAGCTGCTACAATGTGCATTTGTTTATCAATTGAATAATCAAAGTGACCATGTAGTCATTACGAGCTCTTCTGATTAGCTTTTAAAAGTGTTAACTAGGAAGGTATTGCTTAAAACCTTGTACTGATAATTGATGAATTTACATCAAAAAAGTTTAAAACCATAATCAAACAAATTCTAGCACCAAAAAGATTTCCTTCTCCTTGTTTCAGATCAAGAACAATTTCTCTAATATTTTGGTTCAAATTCGCCTCGAAGAACTCACTATTATCAAATACAATAAAACCCACCCAAACAAATCAAAGTTAACATTACCTAATGTCAATTGTGTGCCAATGGATAGAATAACCGGCCAGCTTGCCCGCAGGTGACGAAATATTAGGCTACAAAGATAAAAAATCATTATTAGTTTTCATTGGTGCAAACTAACTAGATTTTGATTACAAAGGCATACCTCTTAAGGGTAGGAAGGGTAATGAGATTTTTTTTTTTGAAAATCCTTCTTTCATTGTACCTATACGGTTTACCTGTTTGGACTGATGAAACCTTTGGAGTTGATTTTTTGTATACCCAAGCAAGCACGTCAACCACTTCAACTTCTTTGTTCCTCGTAATAGTCTTTCCTCCCCCTATTATTCTAAATATCTTCAAACAACAAAGTCCCCAGACATACATTTTAATTAGCAAATCGTCATTATGAATTTTCTCATCCCCATTAAGATAATTGTACTGGAAAATATAGAAATCTTCCATATCCACTCCTCGCAAAGTCTCACAAAACACACAAAAGTCATGTGTTTAGCCATATCAGGCCTGGTTCTCTGGTTAATAGTTGTTGTGACTAGATAATTAACAGCATTGATGAGATGATTCCTCCCGAGTTTGAGCTCGTAACGACAAAAACCCGACTCTATCCTGAATATTGCAGTAGGTATCCTCAATTCCCAAATTTACAGCATTCATCTTCTCATGATACTTGAAGCAATTTGTGATTTGTTTAAGTTTACTTCCATTAAAATAATAAATCACAAATTGCATGTTCTCATAAGCTCCCGAATATAGATTTTGATTAAAAAAACTAACTAGATTTTGATTACTATGCAGTCTAGAGGTATGTCTTTGTAATCAAAATCTAGTTAGTCTTTGTAATCAAAATCTATATTCGGGAGCTTACGAGAACATGCAATCTGTGATTTATTATTTTAATGGAAGTAAACTTAAACAAATCACAAATACTTAAAGTATCATGAGAAGACGAATGTTGTAAATTTGGGAATTGAGGATACCTACTGCAATATTCAGGATGAGTAGGGTTTTTGTCGTTACGAACTCAAACTCGGGAGGAATCATCTCATCAATGCTGTTAATTATCTAGCCACAACAACTATTAACCAGAGAACCAAACCTGATATGACTAAACACATGTCTGCTGTGTGTGAAAGTGAGACTTTGCGAGGAGTGGATATGGAAGATTTCTATATTTTCCAATACAATTATCTTAATGGGGAGGGGAAAATTCATAATGACAATTTGCTAATTAAAATGTATGTCTGGGGACTTTGTTGTTTGAAGATATTTATAATAAAAGGGGGAGAAAAGCCTATTAAGCTCTACTACGAGGACTTGAACAAAGAAGTTGAAGTGGTTGACGTGCTTGCTTGGGTAAACCTATACAAATCAACTCCAGAGGCTTCATCAATCCAAACAGTAAACCGCATAGGTACAATGAAAGAAGGATTTTAAAAAAAAAGTATCTCAATACCCTTCCTACCCTTAAGAGGTATGCCTTTCAGCCTTTGTAATCAAAATCTAGTTAGTTTGCAGAATAATACCATCAATGAAAACTAATAATAATGAATTTTTATCTTTGTAGCCGAATATTTAACATCAGCTATAAGTCTCTCCCTTTCATATCTCCTATAAAAACAAACACCCAAGCATACATAAAAAAACGTACACCACACGCATCATTTCATATTTACAAAAATGAAGGCAAGCACATCCAACATGTAAACAGATATATAAACACAAATTTACTAGCCCATTCAGAGATAGAATCTTCTATTAGCAAAACCAAAAAAGATTGAATCATTCAAAGATTGATTTTTTCGAAAAAAATGCAAAACAAGTTCTGATTTAAACATACAATATATCTCAAATGATATAAATAACTCAAATGAGCGAGTTTGGGATTAAAATTTCCCTTCTAGGGTAAAGTAAGACGAATCAGTCCAATCCCCACCATTTCTAAAACATAAAGAGGGAATCGTTACGCAACAAATATGAATAGACCCAATTTTCTACAAGCTCTCTCTACGGTACAAGTTCCCTCCTAGTTTCTGTATCTGGTTTAGCCATGGCGAAGTTATGATGTATCGCATGGGGAACGAGGTCCTTAATTGGTATAAAGGCCACTTAGCCCAACTATTTTGCACTTTAGGTAAATAAGAATTACTACCAAAGGCCACTTAGCCCAACTATTTTGCACTTTAGGTAAATAAGAATTACTAAATTCGCAGCATAGCAAACAAATTCTAAGAGAGTGTACTGTGTTGCACATATATGTTGTGTTTGGTTGGGGTGAATAGAATGGATGAAATTAAAGGAAAGCAATGGAGATTGGAAGGAAGATTTGAAAAATAATGAGATATCAAAATTGTTATGATAAGAATTGTGAAGAAAATAAATGGGGTAAGGAATGAAGCATTCCCAAATTGGGGTGTTCAAAATATAATGTAGGTGGCTAGGAATGGAATGGACCAAGAACGAAAATTTGAACATTTAGCTATTTTATACTTTAAATCTCATTCCATTCCAATAACCCCAACCAAACATAACATTAGTTTTTTTCTCTCACACAAAAGTGGCTTATCTATATTAACTTCCTACGCATTCCCAATGGCCTACTTAATCATTAAATCGTGTGCTCGATGACCTAATACCTCGTACACCTCCTCCATATATTGCAATATGCGTGTGCTCTTCTGCACATGTGATTTTTTGCGAATATTAACTTCCTACCCATTCTCAATGGCCTTTTGAAACATTTAACTGTGTGCTGGATGACCTAATACATCTTCCACCCTCCATAAATTGCAATGTGTGTGTGTGTGGTTGTGTGTGTGTGCATCAACACTGTCTGCTAATGAATTGACCAATTCTAGGGCCAACTCCAAATACATTGTAGTTCAACGTCACATATTAATGAGTATGTTACAAGCCGAGATTGAAGTTTACAAGTATTTAGATAAATGAGCAGAGCTCTTGGTAGAGAAAAAATTGTTTGAACTCCGCTAGACAAACCAGATCAAATCAAGAAAACTACGATATAGGTAAATTTAAAAACGCATTATCCAGTCTACTGGAATAATTTAAAGACAAATTTTAATGGTGCATATAATAAAAGAAATTATTGACCTACTGGAAAAGAATAATTGTGGAACAAACTGGCAAAACACTGTCATGTGCAAATCGCAACAGTGTGTTTTTGTTTAATTGCCAGCTGACCAAGACTACTAAACAGAATGTATTACCTTGGGTTTGCATTGCCTTTCACTAATTTTTGTCCGTACTTCCGCCAGCGATATCCATCATTCATGATATCAACCAGACTTGTACTTTGGATTACAATCCGTGACCCACTATTAGTCTTACTAGCTGAAGACATAATATCATCACCGGTAGAACTATCTGTTAGATATTGATTCAAGAGATGATCAGGATCTGGGCATTACTGATCAGATACTGATGCTGACGTCATCAGGAATGCACCGTCAGTATTGGACTATCAGGATTAGAAGCTGGTCAGTATTTGATGAAGATTCTCATCAGACCAGAGATCAAGGAAGATTGATATGTCGGTTCCTAATTTATAGGAAGGCAGCTATCATACAAGATATACATTCAGAGATATATGTAATTGATTTAGAATATCTTGTAATTGATAGTGCAACTGTGTACATTATATAAACACAGTTTAGGTTTTACATTTCGTAATCGCTTACACAAGTTATATTGTAACCTAGCAGCTCTTAAGAACATAAGAATTTCTTAAGAGAGTTTTGTAACAGTTTTATATCAGAGTTAATAAAGCTGTTATTGATTCATACTTGTGTTATTTGTTTTTAGTCGAAAATCTTATACAATTGTATTCAACCCCCTTCTACAATTGTTATTTACTGGGCAACAATTGGTATCAGAGCTAAACTGATTAATTTTAATCAGTAACGATCTTAAGATGTCGACAAGCAAGTATGAAAGCATTAAAATTCCAATTCTCAAGAGGACCGAGTATCCAACCTGGAAAGTGAAAATGTTGATGTATCTAGAAGCAACTGATCCTGACTATCTTGACAGGATCAATGTTGGACCATTTCTTCCAACAAAACTAGTTGCAAGAACAGAGACTGTTGCTGAACACTATGTCATTAAGGCAAAGAATGAATGGACGACAGAAGAAAAGGTTCAAGTACTCAAAGATGCAAAGGTAAAGAATATTTTGCATAACAGTCTTGATAATGTCATGTCTAACAGGGTAATAGCATGCAAGACTGCGAAGGAAATTTGGGATACTTTGGAAACTCAATGTCAAGGTACTGAATCTATCAAAAGAAACAGAAGGGCTCTGTTAATTCAGGAGTATGAGCAATTCGATGCTAAATCTGATGAAAGCCTTACTGATATGTACGATAGATTCTTGACTTTACTGAACAATCTATCACTGGTTGGCAAAGAGTATGATCCAGAGGATTCGAATACCAAGTTTCTCAGAGCTTTAACTGAAGAGTGGGATACTCAAGCTTCAATCATAAGGCATCAATATGATTTGAAGATGCTGTCTCTTGATGAAGTCTATGGAATGCTAAGAACTCATGATCTTGAGGTTCAACAGAGGAAGAACAAGAAAAATGTCAAAGCAAAATCTGTTGCTTTGAATGTTGAATCAAAATCAAAGGGAAAAGCTGAGGAGGTTTATAACCGAAAGAGTAGAGTGGAAGAGTCAATTCCTGATGACTCATCATCAGATACTGATACTGAGTCTGATCCTGATACTGATGATGACTCTACTGATTCTGATATGATGGAAATGGTTGCTATGATAGTCAAGGGCTTCAAAAAGATGAAATTCAGAAAGGCTAGGAAGCAAGGGAAATTCCAGAAGAAAACCTTCAATGCTGACAAAGACAGGTACAAGAAGAAAGAAGGCAAAAGCAGCAAGTTTGACAAGTCAAAAATCAGATGCTATAACTGTGATGGGATGGGTCATTTTGCAACTGAGTGCAAGAAGACCAAAACCAAAGCTCTCATTTCTTCAAGCAAGGATTGGATGGACTCATCATCTGACTCTGAAGAGGAGAAAGTGAATTATGCTTTGATGGCTAAAACTGATGAGACTTCTGCTGGTGAAACCAAGGTATCTGAAGTTTTATTTGATTTTGATACTAATAATGTTTCTGAACTAAGATCTTTCTTAAAATCTCTGCATATTAGTTTTAGGAGTCAATCTCTTGAAAATACAAGAATAAAATCTGAAATGGCAGAGGTTGTTAAGAGAAATGATCATCTAGAAGCTGAGTTAATTTTCTTGCATGAAGTTCAAGCTGAATGTGATAATGCTAAACACATGAAACTTGAAATGGAGTTTAAATGTAATGAACTTGAGAGGCAACTTAAAGATGCTAATGAAAAACTCAGAACCTGGACACATTCTGGTACAAAAACTCATGAAATCATTTCTGATAAAAACTGGAAAGAGTGTCTAGGGTATAAACCAGAAAATGAGAAAAAGGACAAAGGAAAGGTTGTTTCATCTAACCCTGGAAGAGTTATAGTTAATAACTCAACAAATCCAAAAACCTACAGATATGTTACAGACAGTACCAAAACCAAACTAAAGCCAGTCAATTATGTGTATCCAGAAAATCCCAAATCTACTTCAGAAGAGGGGTCTACTTCTACACATCATTCTGAGTCTAGAACTGTCAAAAACAAAAATGTAGGTCTTTTGTCCAAAAAGCAATTGAGGGACAGAATCTGTGAGGTAACAGATAGGAAGAGAGTTCCAACTGTCAAAAGGAACAGGAATGGTAAAGTTGGAATAAACAAGGAGAATAATTATAAGTATATTCCGAATGCACCAAGAAAAGTATGTTTTAACTGTGGTAATTCTAATCATCTTGCTATTGATTGCAGGAGGAGTAAAAAGAAGCCAACTGTAGTTCCTAAGTCTGACATTAGGAATAAATCAGTATTCTATAAACCACAGAATCCTTGTTTCCATTGTGGCAGTAAATGGCATTCCATCTATACATGTGAAGAATACCATAATTTGTACTATAATTATTATGAGCCTTTGCCAAAGTTCAATAAAAGTGCAAATTTTGGAAAAACAAAGAACTTGAATTCTAATCATGCATCTGTCAAAATAAAGACTAATTCTGATGGAGTTAATTCTGATAAAAATGTCTTTACAAGAAAATCTTCTACTGATAAAGATGTTAAATTGCATGAAAAGAGAACCCAACAAGTGTGGGTTCTTAAAAATTCTAACTGAGTTCTTTGTGATTCTGATTGCAGGGTAAAAAGAAAAATGTGTTAGTCATGGATAGTGGATGTTCTGTGCACATGACTGGAGACAAAACCTTGCTATCAGAATTTGAGGAAAAGGCTGGCCCAACTGTGTCTTATGGGGATGGCAACATTGGACAAACTTTGGGATATGGCAGCATTGTAATTGGAAATGTCATCATTGAAAAAGTAGTTCTGGTGAAAGGACTAAAGCACAATCTGTTGAGTGTTAGTCAGATCACAGACAGAGGTTATCGTGTCAACTTTAATGATACACATTTTGAAGTAATCAGCAAATCTACAGGAAAGATTGCATTAACAGGTCAAAGACATGGTAACATTTATGAAGCCAACATTCACTCTAATACTGAAAATCCAACTACATGCCTCATCAGTAAAGCATCTGTAGATGAAAGTTGGAATTGGCATAAGAAGCTTTCTCATCTCAACTTCAATAATATAAATGAGTTGGTTAAGAAAGACTTGGTAAGAGGATTACCAAAGGCTCTATATACTCCTGATGGACTCTGTGATGCTTGTCAGAAGGCTAAACAGAGAAGGACATCATTCAAGAGCAAATCTGAATCCTCAATTGATGAACCATATCACATGCTACACCTCGACTTGTTTGGACCAGTGAATATTATGTCCATCAGTAAGAAAAGGTATACTCTAGTCATTGTTGATGAATATACTAGATTTACCTGGGTTTATTTTCTTCACAGAAAAGATGAAACTGCTGAAATACTGCTGGACCATGTTAGACTTATTGAAACTGGTACGGAATACAAAGTCAAGATTCTGAGAAGTGATAATGGGACTGAATTCAAGAATTCAGCAATGGAAGAGTTCTGCAAATACAAAGGAATAGTTCAACAATTCTCTGCTCCTGGCACTCCTCAGCAAAATGGAGTAGTTGAAAGAAAGAACAGAACTCTTATTGAAGCTGGTAGAACTATGTTGGAAGAAGCTAAACTACCTACATATTTCTGGGCAGAAGCAGTCAACACAGCTTGTTACACTCAAAATATTACACTAATCAACAGACATGGTGTAACTCCTTATCAGATGATTAAGGAAAAGAAACCAAGTTTGAAGCATCTACATGTGTTTGGCTGCAAGTGCTTTGTTCTAAGACCTCATCCAGAACAGCTAGGAAAATTTGAGACAAAAGCTGATGAGGCCATCTTTATTGGCTATCCAACAAGAGCCTTTAAAGTCTATAATCTAAGAACAAAGACAGTCATGGAGTCTATTAATGTATCTTTTGATGATAGAAAGTTAACAGGAATTCAAGAAGACTCTCATGACAGTTTGACTTTTGCAAATGAAGCTACCAACAATCCTGATGAAGTCACGGCAGATACTGATACTCTGTCAGATCCTGACGATCGATCAATTCCTGATCAAGCACCTGTTACTGATGATGACTCAAATAATGCAAATGTTGAGGGGGAGCAAGAGCGAAACATTACTAGTGATGATTCAACTCAAACATCAAGTAGAGATTCATCAGAAACAGACTCAAGTGACAATCAAGACAGTACATCAGAAGAAGATAGCACTATCTCAGGGGGAGCTTCTAGCAACTCTAGTTCTTTTGAAGAAAACACCAATCCAGGGGGAGCATCCAGTTCAAGAAATGACTTACCATCAGCAAGGAAATGGACAAAAAGTCATACTCCTGATTTAATCATTGGGAATCCTGAAGCAGGTGTTAAGACAAGAAGTGCAACTCAAAATGAATGTTTATATAATAACTTTCTGTCAAAGGAGGAGCCCAAGAAAGTTGAAGATGCACTTAAGGATGCTGATTGGGTGACAGCTATGCAAGAAGAACTGAATGAGTTTGAAAGAAATGAAGTCTGGAAACTAGTACCAAGACCCAAAGGAAGGTCTATTGTAGGTACAAAGTGGGTATTCAGAAATAAGACTGATTCAGATGGCACAATTGTGAGAAATAAAGCAAGACTAGTAGCAAAGGGGTATTCTCAACAGGAAGGAATAGATTATGATGAGACTTTTGCTCCTGTTGCAAGACTGGAGGCCATCAGAATTTTTCTGGCATATGCAGCCCACAAGAAATTTAAAGTATTCCAGATGGACGTAAAAAGTGCTTTTCTCAATGGAGAACTGGAAGAGGAGGTATATGTTGAACAACCTCCTGGATTTATTGATCCCAAACATCCAGATCATGTCTATAGACTGGATAAAGCACTTTATGGACTAAAGCAAGCTCCAAGAGCCTGGTATGAAACCTTAGCTCAATTCTTACTGGAAAGTGGATTCAACAGAGGTACAATTGATAAAACCTTATTTTACTTGAATCATGGTAAGGATTTGCTGTTAGTTCAAATATATGTTGATGATATCATTTTTGGGTCAACTAATACTAAGCTGTGTGAGAAGTTTTCAAAGCTAATGCAGTCGAGATATCAAATGAGCATGATGGGTGAAATGAGCTATTTCTTAGGTCTTCAAGTTAAACAGACTGATGAAGGGATTTTTATCAATCAGTCAAAATACACAGAATTTACTAAAAAGGTTTAACATGCAAGACAGCTCTACAGCTTCCACTCCTATAGCTACAGCTACAAAGCTTGATCCTGATCAAGGAACTGAAGTAGATGTAACCAACTATAGAGGGATGATTGGCTCACTCTTATATCTAACTGCTAGCAGACCTGATATCATGTATGCAACCTGTCTATGTGCAAGATTTCAAGCAAATCCTAGAGAACCGCATCTCATTGCAGTAAAAAGGATTTTCAGATATCTAAAGGGCACATCTTCTCTTGGCCTTTGGTATGCCAGAGAATCAGACTTCAGTTTGTGTGGCTATTCAGATGCTGATTTTGCTGGATGCAAAATAGACAGGAAAAGTACTTCAGGCAGTTGTCAGTTTCTTGGAGGAAGACTAGTTTCTTGGTTCAGTAAAAAGCAAAAGTCTATCTCCACATCAACTGCAGAAGCTGAGTACATTGCTGCTGGAAGCTGTTGTGCTCAGATCATGTGGATGAGAAATCAGCTAATGGACTATGGTTTGTCATTTTCAAAAATACCTATTTATTGTGATAACCAAAGTGCTATTGCTATGACAGGAAATCCAGTTCAACACTCTTTTACAAAGCACATCAGCATCAGGTATCACTTCATAAGAGAACAAGTACTGGAAGGAACAATTGAACTTCATTTTGTTCCTACTGATCAACAGTTAGCTGATATATTCACCAAGCCACTACCTGAGGCTACTTTTACAAAGTTGGTGAATGAACTTGGAATGGTAAACTATGGCAGTTCCTGAGAAAAAGAGGTCATCAGATACTGACAACTTGCAAATACTGATGGAAAGTCAATCCTGACAGTGGTCAACGTCGAATCCTGATGCAACGATTCGATAATCAGTATTTTGTCAGAATCTAACTTTCTTCATTTTATCTCAATTTCCTGATTGAAGCTATGTTTAATGTTATTGAATTCCTGATAATGTGATCACTTTAATTAGTCCTCATATTTATTTTCAGATAACATGTTAAATCAGGAAAAACACTGAACAGAACATAAAAACAAGATTTTTTTTCATTGATAATAAGAAAGAGTTTACATTCAAAGATTACATCTTTTGTGTTCTCTATCTACTAATCTATTCAACAGGAAATAAGAGACCAATCCACTCCATTGTTAATAGCCATCCCAGATCCCATCTTTGCCACTTTGTTTGGGTGGAAGTTGAAAGGGATAAGGTTATTTTTGCTGACATATTCATTAACAATGGTTGATGGAGTTGGACGAGGATGCCTTAGATGAAAGCCATGCGAATGCTGTTTGGAGGGCAGCATCAATGTCGATCACTTTTGCAGGTTTTTCCTTCTCGATTTCTTCGTGACCTGCATCCATCTGCAACCAGAGAGTCTCCAGTTGTCTTTCCCAGTTGAAAGCATCAAACTCTTCACGAGTATAACTAAATATATCTCTTTTCTCTAAGAGATGGAGGTTTTTCTCAATGATGGTAAGATTCGACATTGCTAAAACTTTTGATGAGAAAGGTTTTTCTGATTTTTCTTAACAGGAGAGAATGAAGCGTTAAAGAAGTAAGTGGACAAGTCTCTAAGATTAAATAGAGAAGGGTGGAACGAGAATATGAAACGATTCATATTACTGGTGCAAGTACCAGGTATTATTCAATTGTGATGTTTTAAATTTCTTTATTTAAAACAAAATTACCATGTTTTATTTTGGTCACAATTTTATTTTCCGAATAATATGTAGCGCGTGTGCACACTCGATGCTTACACTCAGTTAAATATGTAAGTCACGACGCGTGTAATCCTCACCACTCTCTCACGTAATTTGGTCCATTACTTTAGCCTAAACGAATGATTTACTGACACCTGTTTTTGAGAAGTTACAAGTATTGTCCAAAATCAATTAAGTTTACTAATTGATTTAGTTTTCTCAAACTATCAGTAAAGCATCGTCTCTCCTTGTCTTTACACTATCAAACCCTAATTTCAAAATTAACACATCTTTTGTGTTTGAAATTGCAATGGAGAACTTATTCATGAACAGCAAGGTGGTAATCAATGGAGTTACGTTCAATACTAATAACTTCACTGCAGTTCTAGAT
The DNA here is from genome assembly GCA_037693485.1 of Kitagawia praeruptora. Lineage (NCBI taxonomy): Eukaryota > Viridiplantae > Streptophyta > Magnoliopsida > Apiales > Apiaceae > Kitagawia > Kitagawia praeruptora. The sequence goes on from CM075353.1 coordinate 147,668,766, forward strand.
CATCAGGACTTGCCGAGTGATTTCCACATTATTCAGGACTTTTTGGCCTCAAGCCCAATCAATTATGCACTAACACAACCTGCCAAGATATCTTTTAAGTCTGTTATGCAGGTGTGGAACACAAGTGTTTTTGGGAAAAGTCATCCATCAGAAAATCCTCAGATGAGCTTTGAATATGACAATGTTACATACTATGTGACACCTGAGATTGTCAATGCAGCCCTACATTTACCATCAACAATTGGTAACCCTGTGTTCAAAGTTACTGATGCAAAACTTCTTGAGTATGTTGTAAGCTTGGGTTACAATGGAACACCAAAGAAGTTTGGAGAGCTCTACAGGACAAAGCTCAAGAAGGAATGGAATTTCTTCTTTGACACAATCAGCAGATGTTTCTTGAATAAAGTATCAAACTTTGATGCCTTACCCACAGGTTCAGCCAAAATTGGGTACTCTCTAATTCATGATCTCTCATTTGATTATGGTTCCTTTATACTGAAGGCATTAAGTGAAAGAAAGGCAGATAAATGTGGTTATGTTTGCTTTCTTAGATTTTTTCAATTAATATTTTCTCACTTATGTCCTCATGCTGTTTTTGAGAATGATACAATTTTGCCGATATGTAAAATCTCAGATAACAATATAAAGAGTCTAATCAATTTTGATAAGGCAAATAAGTTTGTGGGATCTCCATACATTCCTGATGAAGTATGGTCTCTTTTAAGAAAGAGAATGCCTATTCAATATGGCCCAGCAACTGGTGCTATGGAACAGGACCTTACACATCCTATTCCTGACACAAGCACACAACCCAAACACTTACCTAAACAGTTAACCACCTCTGGTGTCTCACAAAAGGCATCAGTTGTAAAATCAAAGAAATCAGCTAGATCTGATGTGTCTAAGAGGCAATCAGGGTCAAAGGATTTCTCCACTCCAACTCATTCTCAAATGAAGTCACAAGGGGGTGGACAAAGAGTTGTTGAAACATCTGGTTTGGATAAAGGAGCAGGAGTGAAAAGGAAAGTTGTTCAAGGAGCTATTTCTGATTCTGATGATGATACAATGCCTATATCAGTCTTGTTGAAAAAGAAGGAGATTGATGTTGCTGATACAAGGGAAGTGGCTATCTCTGAAAAGCCAAAGAAAAGAAGAAGATTAATCAGAAAAGGCAAATTTGTTGATCATACAGAATTTCTGAATCTTACTAATGATATGGAAGGCAATCCTGATGTTGTTAATCAGGATGGATCATCAGTTCCTGACGCTACTGCTAATCCTGACATCTCTACTCCAAATAATTCACCTGTGAAGACTGTTGAGATTTCTGATTCTCCAGCATCTGCATCTCCAAAGAGAAGAATTATTGAGATGTCCGTTGATGAAGTAAATGCTATTGCTGCTCAGCTGGGTGTTAAACCTTCACCTCTTGAAGTAAAAACTGCTGAAGCAAATGTTTTTCACAGACATAAGAAACAGAGGACTACAGTGTCATCTCTGAAAGGATCCAGCCCACAAGAACCTGAACTTCAAAGGAGTTCAGAAGCTATTGCAGATCCAGTCACACAAGAACCACCTACTCAAAGTGTAGGTGCAGACATTTTTGAAGGAATAGTCCCACAAGAACCATCTTCTCAAAGGGAAGGTGCAGACAAGAATATTCCTGCCCCACAAGAACCATCTTCTCAAACTGAAGATGCTGGCAAACTCACATCAGCAGGGGAGTTTCCTGACAATGCTCAAGGAGCTTCTGAAATTGAAATTGAACTTGCTAGAAGTCTGGCAGAAAAAGCTGCTCATGATTTGCACATTGCTGAATGTGACAGAGTGATTGCTGACACTGCATTTGAGGGAAGTACACAAGAACCTTTGACTCAAAGTGTTGAAGAAGCTTCAAAACCTCAGACTACACAAGAACCATCAGTAGCAAATACTGATGCAAGTCATGCTATAGTTGCAGTGGTCAATCCTGATGAAAGTACTACTGATTCACTTATTCCATTGCTTATTGAGCCAATTTCAGCACGGCCAATGGATTCGTTAACTACTTCATCAGGTAACATCTCTTTATCTACTTCATTTACTACTGATAGTATGATTACAGATAGACCTGATAACAGGGATACCTCTATTTGTATGACTTCAGACAACTCTTCTCAGCCACCTCTTATTTCTTCACAATTAATGAGCCAGAACCTTTCTTGTGAGATTGAGAGTGAACATTTAGAGAAAAAGAAGAGTGATGAGAGGCAGTCTCCTGAACTGGCAAAAGGAGAGGTAGAAAAGAGTGAGAAGTTATTAACTTCTAGTGAGGTAGAAGTTGCTATTGAAAGCAACTTAGGTAACATTGTGAGAAGTGATGAGATCACTTTAAAAGAAAAGAGAGATTTAGGACATGTTACTAATTTGTCTGCAGGTCATCAGGATTCACCAGCTGTATCTACTGGTGTTTTGAAACTGAAAGGATTCCCTTTTGGTTGAACACTGGGTCATGAAACACAGGATCTGGGTTCTCTCCCTGCTGATACTTGTCGGAAGAAATTGCATCAGGCATGCCTTCCCTTGAAGTAACCATGTGAGCTTTCAGCATCCTGGCAGTAACAGATCATATAGGACATTAGTTTGAATTCGGACACCATTATCTTCGCATGCTAAATTTGATAAGATTCAAAGACTATACCAAAACTAACTTTAGATTTCGAAACAAGGCTCATACTACCAGCTGTTCAGTATAGAAACCTAAAAAACAGCACATAATGTAAATATTCTATAAAATGCGGAAATTTGTAATTATGATCAGATGCTTATAAGGGATATAATTTAATATCAAAGGCAGCCTAAAAGCTACCAACCAAGGAATAAAACTGTCATGTGTTAAATACTGACAATGAAACTTTAATGTCAAATAAAACTACAATACAATAAACAACTGGTTATACTAGAGCATATAACAAAGAAAACTAAAAAAAAATCAAAGCAGCTCTTAGAGTTGCAGAGAGAAAAAGAAACTAAATTCGAAGAAAACAGGAAAGTACTACAGTAGATGTACTTAAATTTCTTGTATAAACTATTGCAATGGTCTAGACTCAAAATCTATACTTGAAAATAAGAAATTAATTGTAAAATGAACAGGTCAAAAAAGGAACAACGTAATGCACATCCACTATAAGTCCCCGGCATTGTATGATATCACTCCTCTCCTCATAACAAGCTCACATTGGTATAAGCCTCTTGGGAGATGTGTGTGATGTATTTAATTTTTCGCTATAAGCTACAAGTTGGGCAGGTGTCAGATTCTATATATTGTGTTCGTAAGCAGTAATGCTTTTTCCATTCTTAGCAAATAACAACAAGTTTACATGACACGGTACCTTCCAAAAATTCAATATTAACTTATGAAAGTATATAAATAGCACAAACAAGCGGCGCTATGCTATTACTATGAATTTAATTTTATTTGTACCACACTGTCCGACCAGACAAAATTAGAAAATCTATAGTGAACTAGAACAAACACCTTCAAACAAGCATCGAAAAAAAACAAATACGAACTAAACCAGGTGTAATCTTTAAGCCAAAAGAAACCTATAATTTGTTGCAAAATCATAATTACAAGACCTAATACAATACCAAAAATCCTTAACCGGAATAAAATCGCAGAATTTCAAAAAATCAAAACTACAGTGATAATTATAGTATTGTACACAATTAAAACATACAAAAAGCTAGTAATTCCTCAAAATTCATAATTCCCAACAAAAATCAGTGAATTCTTATTCTTTTTATTTATGGTCAATTTATAAATTTTAAACATGTAATTCATCAAACACATGAGATTAAACCCAGATAAAAAAAATCCAAGAAACAAAATTCAACAATAAAGATTAAAACTTTAAGCACAACAAGAAAAAGGGTCAACATGAAATGATGAAAGATTACAAATTAAGCTAGTTTAACAGCAGATCAAGAAGCCTCTATACATATAATTAACTGAATCATAATTACAATTCAGTAAAAAAAAGTGGGGGTAATTAAATTACCTTGATTGAGAAAATCGAGACACCGGAGAGATAATCGCCGGCCGGCCAAGGAAGATAGTAACGGAGCTCGGAGAATTGTGTGTGTGAATTGACTAGAGAGATGTGTGAGGAGAGAGAGATGAGAAACAAGTGAAATTAAGTTATAGAGAGAGAGTCAGAATTTGTTCGCCTTTGAACAAGGGGCGATTAATACAGTACATTTAAGATCCAGGGGGAGAGGCCATGAATTAAAGTTGGTTAAATACCCTATTCTCCATATAATTACAGTGATGACGTTTCGCGAGATCTATAACAGGGAGAGAAGGGTCGTCGGGATTGTAAGCTTTTAGGCTGGCGGCGATCTGAATTTTGGTGTATCAGATCGGTTGGGAACTGAAATGTCAGGTTTGTTTTCTTGTTTTGTGTCACTGAGTTGTATGTATTTATCAGTGGTGATTAGTTGGAGAGATGGAGCACAAAAAAGTTTTTAGAACTGTTATTTAGCGGAGATATGAGAATTGGTTGGAGACAAGGCGGTGGCGGCGCGTGAGTAGGAGGTGTGGGAGAGGAGAAGAGGTACGTGGAGGATCGGTGGTGGTTGAAATTAGGGTTAGGGTTGGATTGGTGGTGTTGAGAATGGGGAAATCATCGTCACGCGACGACATCAACGGTCGTTAGGGTTTGGTTAAGACAGACGTTAGATTGGTTGTGGATGGAAGGAAACGGAGGGGTACAGAGCCGTTAAGTGCGAAATGGATTCCGTATTTGTTCGCTTTTGTTAAAGCCTTCGAAAAATACATTCGAATTCTTTTCAGATCTGTTTTGATTTAGAACTCGAAATATCAAATAAACATATTTCTTAGACTCAAAATCTTCTGCTTAACATCATATCAAAATTTGGTGTCAATCCGAGATCTTTGACTTTTTGAATTGTATATGTCTCTCCATTTGGAGTGGTTGTTTGTCTCTCCTTTTGGAGTGTTTGTTATGTTTTTGATTAAGTATGTTTTGTTTTATTCGGTGTTGGATCTGCTAAGAATGATTTTGCTGATGTCTTGGGAGATCTGGACAATCCGCATCGAAGCTGGGACGGTGATGATTATTGCAAAAGCTCACCACTCACAACCAAAGATTGTTCATCATATTTTGGGGGTTTTCACTTTCGGCATGTCTATAGCTGATATCCGGCATGTAGATAGCTGGGGTGTTGCTCACCCTTTACGGGTTTCCATGTTCGGCATGTCTATAGCTGGTATCCGGCATGTAGATAGCTGGAGTGTCATTCCTGTAACCTCAGTTTATGTTCGGCATATCAATGGATGTTATGTGATGTGGTCAATTGTGATACCGCTGCTTCCAGGGATGTTGGCGCAGTTTGGATCGCTTGGGAAGTCTTCAAATTCGTTTTTAGTTTCAAGAACTTTTAAGTTCATTATGTTAAACGATCAGAAAACAATTTATTTGTTTTTCAACCTGGTCGTATTGACAGTCAGGGGTTTGTCCCGCTGTTTTATATTGTATTGGTTTGGTTCAGTAATATAATTCTATGCATTTCGTCAAAAAAAAAAAAAATTGGGAAATTCCATTTGGTACCATTTTTACTTTTGGCTTTTCCAAATAGTACCACTCAATGTTTTTTCTTCCAAATGGTACCATTTTACTTTTGGCTTTTCCAAACGGTACATCTCAATGTTTTTTCTTCCTTTTTTTCTTCCAAATGGTACACTTTTACTTTTGGCTTTTCCAAACGGTACACCTCAATGTTTTTAAATGCGTTAAAAAAAAGGAAATATATAAACAAAATAAGAAAAACATAATAAAAAGAATCGATTTAAATAAAAAAAAATTGGTATTGTTTGTTGTGAGCTATTTACAACAAACCGCCGCTATTCAATCCGTCATAGGCGTATTCCACCACCGTTGTAGCTTTGTTCTCCGCGGCGGAATACGCCTCTGACGGATTGAATAGCGGTGGTGTGTTGTAAATAGCTCACAACAAACAATACCAGTTTTTTTTATTAAACCGATTCTTTTTATTATGTTTTTCTTATTTTATTTATATATTTCCTTTTTTTAACGCATTTAAAAACATTGAGGTGTGCCATTTGGAAAAGTCAAAAGTAAAAGTGTATCATTTGGAAGAAAAAATATTGAGATGTACCGTTTGGAAAAGCCAAAAGTAAAATGGTACCATTTGGAAGAAAAAACATTGAGTGGTACCATTTGGAAAAGCCAAAAGTAAAATGGTACCATTTGGAAAAGTCAAAAGTAAAATGGTACCAAATAGAATTTCCCTTTAATTTTTGAGTAATCAACACTTTGCACCCTTATCTTTGGGCGCTTTTTCAATTTGATCTCAAACTATGTTTCTTGGCAGATTGCACCTCTATGGTTTCAAACTCGCTTCAGTTTGCACCCTTTTGACCAAATTTCGTCCACTTTGAACGCTACTATTAGGATGAGCGAGGGTAAATATACAAAGATTTATTCAAGAAGCAGTCAATTTACCCTTGATTAGCCTAATAGTAGCGGTCAAAGTGGACAAAATTTGATCAAAAGGGTGCAAATTGAAGCAATTTTGAAACCATAGAGGTGCAATCTGCCAAAAAACATAATTTGAGATCAAATTGAAAAAGTGCCCAAAGATAAGGGATGCAAAATGCTAATTACTCTTAATTTTTGTAACTCGTTTCCATTTATAGATTAATTCTAATTATGTCTTGATTGATGGCTGTTTTTGTACCTGGTGGCCAGAAAGGATAGCGTATATTTTGGCCTTGTATAATCAATCAAGTACCATTTTGTTGGCTTGTTTGTTTATTTCATTTAAATCATATATATATATATATATATATATATATATATAGTAAGGCTCTAGAGAGAACATGCTTAAAAAGAGAACGAGAGAACAACTTAAAATATTGATTTTTAAAATTCAAAAAAATTATAAATATGTTTATATCATTAATACAATTCTAAAAAACACAATTATGAACAACAAATACATGTGTAAAAAACTATTTATGAGATTCTAAAAGAGATTCTTCAAAATTTGTGAGATTCTAAAAGAGATTCTTAAAAAATTGTGAGATTCTAAAAGAGATTAAAAAAACAAAATTCCAATAAATATTTTTTTCCACAAAAAATTATTCAAGTTTGAGAATCATAAAATGCATCTAAGAATATTTACAATTTTTAAATTAATTTTTTTGAGTTGTTCTCTCGTTCTCTTTTTAAGCATGTTCTCTTTAGAACCTTGGCCTATATATATATATATATATTACTTTAGTGTCTAATCAAAGATTTTTTTTTGGTTAGACTTTATTTTATTTACTTTTTATGAAATATTAACACATACGTTTTTTTTGGATGTATTTTCTTTTTTATTTTTATAGCATGTATAATTTTTTACATATCGATTGGAGATTTATTAGTTTGAGAGTAAACTTCAAATTGGTGGCTAAACTTTACACCGATTTTTAAAAAAGTTGCGAGACTTTAAATTTTGCAAAATGATGGCCAAATTTGTCTTTTTCCTTTCAAAAAGGTGGGCTGGAGGCGATTTTCGGTTTTTTGGCAGGGGTAAAATGGGGAAAAAAATGCTAAAAACCCCAAAAATTGTCCAAAAAAAATTCTCAAATTAATATGTGTCACCATATGATTGGTTATATTCGTAATAATAATAATGCCCCCATGTATGCACATCAATTCACCAAAAATTTCACAAATATGAGTTGTCAAGATTTAATTAGTCAATTTATGTGCATACATTGGAGGGCATTGTTATTATTATTACGAATATAAGCAATCATATGGTGACACATATTAATTTGGGGATTTTTTGGACAATTTTTGGGATTTCTAGCATTTTTTTTAAGTAAAATAACATATTTTCCCATTTTACCCCTGCTAAAAAACCTGAAAATCGTCTCGAGCCACCTTTTTGAAAGGAAAAAGACAAATCTGGCCACAATTTTGCAAAATTTAAAGTCTAGCAACTTTTTTGAAAATCGGTGTAAAGTTTGGTCACCACTTTAAAATTTACTCTTAGTTTGATTGCCTATTATTGTTCAGGTGAACTATTTTTTTTTGGAAGTGGGCTGGTTTACAAGATAGACTTACTTGAATGGGAAGAAGTATGAAATGAAGAAGGATGATGATTTTTGGGATGGGAAGCAATAAAAAAGAAGATGGAAGGCGGGATTATGGATTACTATAGTGGATGAATCAAGCCGAAGAATCAAGAAGTTTATAGTAATTTCATTTTTAGGTTTTGTTAAATGTTGTACTCATTTATTTAGTAGGACACTCTTTTTTCCCGCTTGAGTTTTTTTTCTATAGGGCTTTGCTCTTGTGGGTTTTTTAACGAGGTCTTTTTGGTGGATATAAAGGTGTAGTTATCTAAACTTCTGGAGGAATCTCTTTCCTATGTGTTGTTAGACTCATGGATTGGTTAAGTATACCTTTCGGTTAAATGATGAAGCTTTATTATCTCTTCGGATGTATCATCTTTTCATGAATGAAATTTATCATTCCTGAGAAAAAAAAAAGTTATAGAGAGAGAAAGCTTGATCTTGTCACTCTTTTATTCAATAACCCCCTTTTTATTCTCTTTTTAATTTAATAAATTATAAGTATTAATTACTTTTAAAAAGATATTTATTACTAGCATTTATTTTATTTAATTTTATTTTATTTATGTTATGAGAATTTGAAAAATGTTAGAGCTCCCAAAAAGGTTTTTGAAAACGGTTTTAAATACCGAATTATCATCATACAGTTAATTACATTTTCATAAATCAAAATAATTTTTATACATTAATATGAATATAACGAATAAAACGATTTCATGTTGTATTTGAGAATATTTTTAAATGGTGTGGGTAAGGTGAGGTAGTTTGATGAGTAAACGTGTTAACTGTCGGGTTGTTTTCTGTTGGGTTCTGGTGGGACCCGGTATGCTCTCACGTGTATACACACATTCAAACATTGATCGCAGGTTGTAGATGTTTACAGGAGCAGTTTGTTTTGTTGAAATGAATCGTATCGTATATATTTCAAGCTTTTTTTTTTGTTTTTTGACTAAGTTTTTCAGGTTAGATTTAAGTATCAGAGACATGGCCATGTTTGTTTCATGGGATTCAATAAGAGATAGGACTATAATCCTTTAAAATTTAATCACATACAGGGGCGTAGCCAGAATATTAGCAGTGGGTGCAACCCATCCCACTGAAATTTTAAAAATTAAAAATTTTATATGTAAAAAAATTTTCACAAAATATCTTTAATGGAAAAATTCAATTTGACCCCACTAAAAAATTAATTTTGTAGTAATAAAAGTTAATTTGACCCCATCATATTGTGCCTTTAGCTAATTTTGCTCTTTAAAATTTAAGTTTTACATTAATATGTTTATAATCACAAAAAAAATCTTATTCCCGTGATTGACCTTAAAAAATTTGACCCCACTAAATGAAATTTCTGGCAACGCCACTGATCACATGTTTGTTTTGTAAAATCATATTTAAGATTAATTCAAGGATTATAGTCCTTTAAAATATCAATCTCATATTTGTTTTGTTGGATTGGAGGATAGGGTTATAATCCCATCTAATACTTGGTGGGAGGAGGTATTATTTAATCCCCTCTAATAAGTTATTTTTAAAGAATTATAATCATTTCACTATAATCCTAATCCTATGACAAACAAACATGAGATTAGCAAATTTAAAGGATAATAGTCCAATCTCATATTCTATCCCTCAAAACAAACATAGGATTAAAATTTAAAGGATTATAATCCAATTCTTTATTTAATCCTTCTAAACAAACATAGCTATTTCCATGTTATTGAAGAATTAACGTTCTACAGCCAAATATGGTGGACCAAATATGCAGGTTGATTGATGGGTTGAGAGAAAAATACATAGTGATTTACTCTGCAATTATGTTTGAAAATGAACGCCTGTCACAAATTTATATGTAACATTCAACTGTTAATATAATCCTTTTACTTTACAACAGGGAAAATAAAAAACTTACTATCATTTACCATGAACATACTCCATTCGTCCCATAATTTTTGTCTTGTTTGACTTTTTTTGGTTAAATTAATCCAACTTTGACTACAATTTTGCATATTGTTTTTTTATAATTTAAAAAAACTACTAAATACATCTTGAAGTAGGTTAGAAATACTTTCCAACCGTATAATTTTTATAACTGTTCTTAACCGTAAAGAATATGTAAGTGATGGTAAACATTTGGTCAATTTGACCACTTAAGTCAAACAAGCCAAAAATTATGGAACGGGGGAAGTAGAAGATAACCATGCAAGGATAATTAACTAGACAGCAAGAAAGGTTATCAAGTATGTAATAGTTCTAACAAATCTTCTTTATGTTACTAGTACTCCCTCTGGAACAATTTTTACAACCGACAGAGGTTCTTACACCTTTAATTACCATAAATAACATAAACTTACTAATCTTTTCCCCACCTAAACTATGCAGTTTGAGTCACCAAATTCCCTCCATCTCTCTCTTTCAACCCCCCATACAATAAACAAGCAAAGCAAAGATAAAACACGAGAATGAGGATAAAAAGTGCTCCAATGCACAATACTCTCGTCTAGGTCAATAATTATCATAAATTATTATACTATGTAGCTTACTGTAAGCTCTGGATATGTTGAGGAAGCGGTGCTTATTCCGTTGCACTAACATGAACAACCATTTCGAGACCAGGTGGTTCCTTTTCTTCTGTTCCAGATCCTGCTTCACCATTCTGGGGATTTACATGTGTATCAGCTCCAGATGTGTTATGAGTAACTGTCCGTGCAGAAGGCATGGTATGGTCATGTTGCCCCTCATATGTGGTAATGACAACTTTTGGATCATGGGAAGCCCTCTCAACATGTTTCTTAACGGGGCAACCAGTGTTTGAACACCTATAGTAACTCCTGGTAACATAAACAGAGATTAGCTTTACCAGAAGGAATTAATGTTCTTGAAAAGCTAGTTCTTCATACAAAATCCCCCCATAAATAATTCATAACTCCTTGGATATCAAACAACGATAATTCAGACAACTTGAGACGGAACAGATTAAACCACTAGATACAATACTTTAAAGTTTTAGTTCTTCCTATACACAAGAACTCAAGAAGCATCATTTACTTTCTAGACAGAAGTTCAATACTATTTAGTGCAGAGACAGTTGGAGCTAATAAGAAGGCAAGAATAGACTTGCAAAATAAACTAGAAAGTGCATCCACATTCTGCATTGCACAAGGAACCATTACTTGCCAGTAATTTCAGTACACCATCAGATGCTGTGAAAGTAACATTTATGGTAATCATTAAAAACCAGGATAGTAAACCTCAAATAAGACTTTAGAAGTCTGTTATCGGTAGTTATTCTGGCAGGGACATAGTTAGATTTCTTTACACAGTACATTGACACCTACTTGCTTTGTTCCTTGCTCAATCAGTAGAGGTACATATCACATGTCCTATAATGAAAATGTTGTGCAATGACAGAAAATGACATGTTTTAGTTACAATCGAAATTTTCTCAAGAGTGACTTATCTCCATCTCTCTCTTAAGCCATGTTTATTTTACAGGGTAGCAGCCAAGTTTAATAACACCTACTTTTCACACCTACACTTGTCTTAATTCTTGTTCGCATCTAATTAATTCCTTGCCCTATAATTAAATCAAGGTTTCACTCACTTCTCTGACTCGCTCCTATTCAACACTTACATATTTGACTCCTCCAAGATTGTATATTCCTCCATCACTATCACAAATCAAAATGTCAAAAACCTCAGTTTGTGAACTCTCAAGTTTTAAACTATTTTGAAGTGTCCAATCATATCTGAGGTAATTATCTGAGTCTCCAAAGACCAATCATATTTGATAATTTGTTGAATTTTGTTGTTTTTCACAACCACGTCCAAGCAAAGGGATCCAACAGATGAAAGGACTTGATAGATGTAGTAACTACCTATCAAAGATGGTTCTTATATCCAATGAAGCATTATCAAGCTGAGAATGAATCATCAAATTTTTACCCAAGAAAAAATGGGTTAATCTCCATCCACCTAATCAACATCATAGTACATTTATACCTTTGGGTATAAGATGCGGAAGGAAAATTTTATCTTGGTTGGTTTTAAGGATACACGAGGGTGGACAGATCAAGGGTAGTTACGCTACACCTTTTGGCTAATCCTATATTTGTGAGACTCGCATGATAGCAGACAACAGTTAATGAGTCTTTTATCATACTATAGACATTTCTCTTCAACAAGTTTGTTAAAGTCGTTCTTCATTGATAAAGTAGTTGAGTACTATTAGTACCTATACTAAGGATAAGCCTGCAATAAGACTTTTTATTCTAAATTATACTACAGGGAATCACATACTTAACCTTTACGTACATAATTGTATGAACTATTTTTCATCACCTTCTCTATTTGAAGTCAACTAGATGTTCACGTACCATTTTCTTAACCAGTACGAAATGAAATAAAAGTGAGAACATTTAGTCCACTAAATAACTCAAATGAGTGAGTTTGGGATTAAACTTTCCCTTCTAGGGTAAAGTAAGACGAATCAGTCCAATCCCCACCATTTCTAAAACATAAAGAGGGAATCGTTACGCAACAAATATGAATAGACCCAATTTTCTACAAGCTCTCTCTACAGTACAAGTTCCCTCCTAGTTTCTGTATCTGGTTTAGCCATGGGCCATGGCGAAGTCATGATGTATCACATGGGGAACGAGGTCCTTATTTGGTATAAAGGCCACTTAGCCCAACTATTGTGCACTTGGGGTAAATAAGAATTTCTAAATTTCGCAGCATAGCAAACAAATTCTAAGAGAGTGTACTGTGTTGCACATATATGTTGTGTTTGGTTGGGGTGAATGGAATGGATGAAATTAAAGGAAAGCAATGGAGATTGGACGGAAGATTTGAAAAAATAATGAGATATTGCAAAATTGTTATGATAAGAATTGTGAAGAAAATAAATGGGGTAAGGAATAAAGCATTCCCACTCAAATTGGGGTGTTTAAAATATAATGTAGGTGGCTAGGAATGGAATGGACCAAGAACGAAAATTTGAACATTTAGCTATTTTATACTTCAAATCTCATTCCATTCCAATAACCCCAACCAAACATAACATTAGTTTTTTCTATTACACAGAAATGCTTATCTATATTAACTTCCTATGCATTCCCAATGGCCTACTTAATCATTAAATCGTGTGCTCCATGACCTAATACCTCGTACACCTCCTCCATATATTGCAATATGCGTGTGCTGTTCTGCACATGTGATTTTTTGCGAATATTAACTTCCTACCCATTCTCAATGGCCTTATGAAACATTTAATTGTGTGCTGGATGACCTAATACATCCTCCACCCTCCATAAATTGCAATGTGTGTGTGTGTGGTTGTGTGTGTGTGCATCAACACTGTCTGCTAATGAATTGACCAATTCTAGGGCCAACTCCAAATACATTGTAGTTCAACGTCACATATTAATGAGATATGTTACAAGCCGAGATTGAAGTTTACAAGTATTTAGATAAATGAGCAGATGCTCTTGGTAGAGAAAAAATTGTTTGAACTCCGCTAGACAAACCAGATCAAATCAAGAAAACTACGATATAGGTAAATTTAAAAACACATTATCCAGTCTACTGGAATAATTTAAATACAAATTTTAATGGTGAATATAATAAAAGAAATTATTGACCAACTGGAAAAGAATAATTGTGGAACAAACTGGCAAAACACTGTCATGTGCAAATCGCAACAGTGTGTTTTTGTTTAATTGCCAGCTGACCAAGACTACTAAACAGAATGTATTACCTTGGGTTTGCATTGCCTTTCACTAATTTTTGTCCGTACTTCCGCCAGCGATATCCATCATTCACGATATCAACCAGACTTGTACTTTGGATTACAATCCGTGACCCACTATTAGTCTTACTAGCTGAAGACATATTATCATCACCGGTAGAACTATCCCTCTTCCTGATTTATAAAAATGTAAATTAAAATACAGTTATATAACAGTCCATTGCATGCTTTAAAAGTGATATATATAATAAGCTTATCTTTTACCGTCTTTTAGAGTCCGGATCAGCATCCTGATCAACCTTGTCTTTGGTTTTATTTGATTTTGAAGCAGAACTTTCTGTGACGTCAACACTTGCTTGAGCACGCAAGGGCTTAGGTGTTTCTATCAGCACAATCTGTTGAGGATTCTCCTTGTGAAGAACGTCGGTGATTCCATCTTCAAATAAAGGGTAAACACATCAAACAACTTACTGGAACTCAAAAAATAAAAAATCAGTAATAAACTTCATCACGTACCTTCGCTTCTGATCAGAGAAGACTTTTCAGGTCTTTTTGCTTGAAGTGGCACAGTTGATTGGGGACTTTGTTGAGGCTTGGGATGTTCATGGTTACCCCGGCAATTAATATTAGTTATATTCCCCTCATGAGTTCGTTCCACTTGTTTTTTAGCTGGGCAACTTAAGAATGTACACTTGTAATAACTCCGAACAAATTGATTCCCTCTGACAAGTTTCTGCCCATATTTTCTCCAGTTATATCCATCTTCCGATGGTTTTTCAGGCAGTTTACTACGGGGACTCCCTTCTTGAACAGATTGCAATGCTTGAACCCCAATATCAGGGTTCCTACGCAAGGGTAATTTTTCCAAAACTTTCTCCTGCTTTATGGATAAACTGGACTTCTCTTGATCGGACTGCGAAACAGAGAGATAAGCAGCAGGGTCCTGATTTTGCTGCAATGAGTCAGGCACATTTTCAGGCACTAGGCTCTGAGAGGGCAGCAAATTATCCAACTCTAATACATGTATTGTGGAGAGAGAGCTTCCTTCTTGACAAGATTCTGAGGTTCGCGTAGCACTATCATAGCTGTGCCCTTGATACAAATTGACTGGCTCTGTCTCATGCACCATAGATATAGAGCTTCCATCTTGGTTTGATTGTGATGCATCTGTTACATCATTAAGGCTTTGTACTGGTTTTAGGTTATTTAGCAACTTCTCCGGCTTCACCAGATCGACGCTGACTTCTTGACTGTTCTTGACTTGTCCCTGTTGCAGGTTATCTGGCTTTTCCTTGTCATTTATTACAGAGGGAGGGATTCCCTTTTGGTTGAACACTGGGTCATGAAACACAGGATCTGGGTTCTCTCCCTGCTGATACTTGTCGGAAGAAATTGCATCAGGCATGCCTTCCCTTGAAGTAACCATGTGAGCTTTCAGCATCCTGGCAGTAACAGATCATATAGGACATTAGTTTGAATTCGGACACCATTATCTTCGCATGCTAAATTTGATAAGATTCAAAGACTATACCAAAACTAACTTTAGATTTCGAAACAAGGCTCATACTACTAGCTGTTCAGCATAGAAACCTAAAAAACAGCACATAATGTAAATATTCTATAAAATGCGGAAATTTGTAATTATGATCAGATGCTTATAAGGGATATAATTTAATATCAAAGGCAGCCTAAAAGCTACCAAGGAATAAAACTGTCATGTGTTAAATACTGACAATGAAACTTTAATGTCAAATAAAACTACAATACAATAAACAACTGGTTATACTAGAGCATATAACAAAGAAAACTAAACAAAATCAAAGCAGCTCTTAGAGTTGCAGAGAGAAAAAGAAACTAAATTTGAAGAAAACAGAAAAGTACTACAGTAGATGTACTTAAATTTCTTGTATGAACTATTGCAATGGTCTAGACTCAAAATCTATACTTGAAAATAAGAAATTAATTGTACAATGAACAGGTCAACAAAGGAACAACGTAATGCACATCCACTAGAATTCACATATAACTATATAAGTCCCCGCCATTGTATGATATCACTCCTCTCCTCATAACAAGCTCACATTGGTATAAGCCTCTTGGGAGATGTGTGTGATGTATTTAATTTTTCGCTATAAGCTACAAGTTGGGCAGGTGTCAGATTCTATATACTGTGTTCGCAAGCAGTAATGCTTTTTCCATTCTTAGCAAATAACAAGTTTACATGACACGGTATCTTCCAAAAATTCAATAATAACTTATGAAAGTATATAAATAGCACAAACAAGCGGCGCTATGCTATTACTATGAATTTAATTTTATGTGTACCACACTGTCCGACCAGACAAAATTAGAAAATCTATAGTGAACTAAAACAAACACCTTCAAACAAGCATTGAAAAAAAAAACAAATACGAACTAAACCAGGTGTAATCTTTAAGCCAAAAGAAACCTATAATTTGTTGCAAAATCATAATTACAATACCTAATACGATACCAAAAATCCTTAACCGGAATAAAATCGCAGAATTTCAAAAAATCAAAACTACAGTGATAATTATAGTATTGTACACAATTAAAACATACAAAAAGCTAGTAATTCCTCAAAATTCATAATTCCCAACAAAAATCAGTGAATTCTTATTCTTTTTCTTTATGGTCAATTTATAAATTTTAAACACGTAATTCATCAAACACATGAGATTAAACCCAGATTAAAAAAAATCCAAGAAACAAAATTTAACAATAAAGATTAAAACTTTAAGCACAACAAGAAAAAGGGTCAACATAAAATGATGAAAGATTACAAATTAAGCTAGTTTAACAGCAGATCAAGAAGCCTCTATACATATAATTAACTGAATCATAATTACAATTCAGTAAAAAAAAAAGGGGGGTAATTAAATTACCTTGATTGAGAAAATCGAGAAACCGGAGAGATACTCGCCGGCCGGCCGAGGGAGATAGTAACAGAGCTCGGAGAATTGTGTGTGTGAATTGACTAGAGAGATGTGCGAGGAGGAGAGAGATGAGAAACAAGTGAAATTAAGTTATAGAGAGAGAAAGCTTGGTCTTGTCACTCTTTTACTCAATAACACCCCCTTTTTTATTCTCTTTTTAATTTAATTAATTACTACTTTCAAAATAATTTAATTAATTACTATAGTATTAATTACTTTAAAAAAATATTTATTATTACTTTTTATTTTATGTTATGTTTGTTATGAGAGATGTTAAAGTTCCCGAAAATGTTCACGAAAGCGTGCTCAAATGATGAGTTATCCTACAAGACTACTGCTAGAGAATCAAAAATACTAACCAAAAATGTTTTCAAAATGTCTTTCTGGCAAAAAAAAAAAAAATGTTTTCAAAATGATGTGTCCGTTTGACACACTTTTTATTTTGGATTTATGCACTTATTTTCGGATAAAAATTTTACATTTTAATAAAAAAATTTATACAAATATTTAATGTTTATTTGAGATTCAATAAGTTACAAAAATAAGTTGGAAAATAAGTTGGAAAGTTATGAATCTCCAACTTTGTCTTAAAATAAGTTGGCTTATTCCGGAAAAAAGTTCCCCCAAACACCTATGTAGGTGACTTGGCAAATTAGTAAATTTTAATTGGGGAATTCATATGAATGCACATATTAATTATTTAATCAACCAATGATATTTAATCTGTTAGAAAATGGAAAGTTTGAGACATATTTATAATATGTTCTTGATGAAATTTCCGGAAACTAACAAGTGGAGGTTGTTCCTTGTAATGAGGACTTAAACTTTCATGTTTGGATCTAAGACATTTTCTTAGTGGAATCCATAAATAAATTAAGTTGAAAGAAGAATTGATTATTGGTTTATTTTAACAAGTTTCAGATTTATATGTTACAACAGTACTGGAAATTGGATCAGTATTTGGATTAAATCCTGATGGAAATTTTGGATCAGTACTTGGAGTAAAATCCTGATGGACTTGGTCAGACATCAGATACTGATGGGCTAAATCCTGATGGATATCAGTTCCTGATGAGTACTAAATCCTGATCCTGATGGACACCAAATCCTGATATTACTGATGACCAAATCCTGATGCTTATGTAACTGAAAATAAATCCTGATGCAGTTAATGCAATTAAATCAGAATATTTACTTTCCTTTTATGGAGTATCAGTTACGTTTATTTTTGGTATTATATATACAATACAGACGTAAATAAACGTTAAAAAGGGAAGAGATACGTCCGAAGGATAGAAACTCGATTCGTTTTCTTCTTTCTCTGTTCTCTCACGATACATATAGGAGAAATACATAGTTCTTAGGCGAACTGAGGTGTTGGTCGCTGTTGATCACTGGAGATTTGTGAACCCTTTGATCGGTGCTGTTTTATCCTGGAAGTGATATTGCTGCAACCCAATCACAACGTAAGTGGGGCAATATTCTCTTCAAGAACAGCCAAGTCTTCTTGAAGGGCTTGGTGACTCAGCTGTGTTCTTTCTCTCTTGTTGTCTTGGCTTAAGCTACTGTGAGAGATAAGTGTTCTTACTTTTCTTGTTAATCACAGTTACTGATTTTGTTCTTTGTTTTTTTTGCCTTCGTGATTTGTTTCTGTTAATTGGTTTTATGCCTGTTCTTGTTTAATATATATCACTGCCTCATTGTTGTGTTTAGTGTAAAATACCCAACAATCTTGAAGAGAATATTTGTGTTATATATTGTTAATTAACATGATGGTTAACGAAACGGAAACTCCTGTTGTTGAAACTGGCTCTGGGTCTACTGTTACTGTACCTACCATTGATTGGACTACGTACCGTTTCCCACAACCTATCGATATGTCAGGTATGCCTGATAAATTCGGTGGGGGTGTTGGTTTTTCTCGTTGGCAGAAAAAGATGAAACTGTGGTTAACGGTAAAGGGTCTATGGCCGGTGGTGCAGTATGAGAAACCAATTGTGGTTAAGGAGAAAGCTGAAACTGTTAAGGCTTATACCATGTGGGAGGAAAAGGATGGGGTGGCTAGGGCTGCAATTCTGGCAGCTTTAGCGAACACTCTATTCGATGTTTATTCATCTGACTCTTACACTGCTAAGCTCTTACGGGAGAAGCTTGACCAGACACATAATACTGATTCGCAAGGATTGGAAAAGTATTCTGTGGCTAGGTTCCTTGACTTTAAACTGGTGGATACTAAATCCATGACTGAGCAAGTGCATGAGTTTGAGATGTTGGTTCATGCTTTGAAGGAGTTTGGAATGGACTTACCTGAAAAGTTTCAGGTTATGTCTGTGATTGAAAAGCTCCCTAAGTCTTGGGAAGAATTTGCTCTCTCCCTGAAAAGACAGAAAGGAGAGATCACTTGGACAAACCTGATGTTGGACATCTCTGTGCAGGAGCAACACAAGTCCAAGCAAGGACATGTGATGCCTACTGAACATGCTGGGAGTTCGAAGGTGAATGTAGTGACTGTAGGACAGAAAAGAAAGTCTGTCACTAAGAAGGAAAACACTAAGTCTAAGGACAAGAACAAGGCTAAGAAACCAAAGGCAAACAAACCATGTTGGTCTTGTGGACAGGTTGGTCATTGGAGCAAGGACTGTCCTGAAAAGAAAGCTAAGAAACCTGTTGTGGGAGCACAAGCTAACACTGTGCTTGCAACCACTGGTGGGTCTATGGTTAACATGGTTGTTGGTGAGGTTGTTGCTTCTGAAACTGACAACGGGTATGTGACCTACAACCATGTACTTCTTTCCACCTATTCGTCTCATGAATGGTTGATTGATACTGGAGCTAATGTACATATTTGTACTGATATTACTCTATTTGTATCTTATCAACAGACTCATGGAATGACTGTGACGATGGGGAATGCTAGTGTAGCTCAAGTACTTGGAATAGGAAACGTGGACCTGAAGTTCGCTTCTGGGCATGTTCTATCCCTCACTAGAGTGCACCATGTTCCTGATATTCGTAGAAATATAATAAGTGGAAGTTGTTTAGTTAAGAATGGTTTTGAAGTTTCTTTGAAATGTAATAAAGTAGTTATTACAAATACTGGTGTATTCTTTGGCAAAGGTTACTTGTCGGATGGATTATTTTTAATAAATGTCGAGCCTGTTTTGGGCAGTTTTATTAATAATAATGTTGCTCCTTCTGTTAATTGTGTTGAATCATCTGATTTGTGGCACGCACGTCTTGGTCACTTGAATTTTGGTGCTCTAAAGAATATGATGAACTTAGAGTTGATTCCAAAACATGCCATTGATAAGAAATCTAAATGTCAAGTATGTGTGACTGCTAAACAAACTAGGAAACCCTTTCATAATATTGTTAGGGATTCAAATGTGTTAGATTTAGTACACACTGACATATGTGAATTTGGTGATGTTTTGACCAAGGAACATAATAGATATTTCATTACTTTTATAGATGATTGTAGTAGATATTGTTATGTTTATTTGCTTAAACATAAAGATGAAGCACTAGATAAATTCATTATGTTCAAAACTGAAGCTGAAACACAAACTGGTAAAGTACTTAAACGTTTGAGATCAGATAGAGGTGGTGAGTATACGAGTAACTTATTTAATGAATTTTGCAAGAGCAATGGTATAGTTCATGAGGTAACTCCACCATACACACCTGAGTCTAATGGGGTGGCAGAACGAAAGAACAGAACCTTTAAGGATATGATCAATAGTATGTTGTTTAATTCTGGGTTGCCTAAGTACATGTGGGGAGAAGCTCTGAATACGGCTTGCCATATTCTGAATAGAGTTCCTCTGAAACACATGGACAAGACACCTTATGAATTATGGACAGAGAAAAGGACTAGCTTAAAATATCTTCGTGTGTGGGGGTGCCTTGCAAAGGTACTTGTCCCTGAACACAAGAGAAAGAAACTAGGACCGAAAACTGTTGATTGCATCTTTCTGGGCTATAGGGAAACCACTACAGCTATGAGATTTTTAGTGTTAAAATCTGACATAGACGGAATAGTGGCTAACTCCATAGTTGAATTTCGTGATGCAACATTCTTTGAGGATGTGTTCCCTATGAAGACTGGTATACCTCAGGATATTCCTGATGATGATCCCACTCACACATCGAGGTCCATTCCTGATCATGTGGAAAGGATGACAAATGTGGGGGCAGATCCTGGTAGTAGCTCTACTCCTGATGAAGTAGAGGAACCTAGAAGGAGTAAGCGTGCTAAGGTAGTCAAGGATTTTGGAAGTGATTTTATCACTTACAATATCGAGGATGAACCTTTAACTTTTCGACAGGCCATGGATTCTTCAAAATCTAGGTACTGGAAAGGTGCTGTAAAAAGTGAAATTGACTCTATTGTTTCTAACGGAACATGGGAGTTGGTTGATCTACCTCCTGGGTGTTCTACTATAGGGTGTAAGTGGGTCTTCAAAAGGAAGATGAATCCTGATGGCTCAATAGATAAGTATAAGGCTAGGCTGGTAGCTAAAGGCTTTAAGCAAAAGGAAGGCATTGATTACTTTGACACATACTCTCCAGTTGCTAGAATGACAACAATTCGAATGCTTATAGCATTGGCTTCTGTACATGGTCTTATCATCCATCAAATGGATGTAAAGACAGCTTTTCTTCATGGCGAACTTGAAGAAGAGATTTATATGGATCAGCCTGAGGGATTTGTTGCCTCTGGAAATGAAAGGAAAGTATGTAAGTTAATCAAGTATATATATGGCTTAAAACAAGCTCCAAGAGACTGGCATAAAAAGTTTGATGAAACTGTTTTAGAATCAGAATTTGTAGTTAATGAAAGTGACAAGTGTGTCTATTACATGGTTAAAGGAAATGAATGTATTATTGTGTGCCTGTATGTGGATGATATTTTGTTGTTTGGAACCAATATTGAGATTATTAACGAGACAAAAAGGTTCTTGAAAAGGCATTTTGAAATGAAGGATATGGGAGAGGCTAGTGTGATTCTTGGTATCAAGTTGACACAGTCAACTGATGGAATAACCTTGTCACAATCTCATTATATAGAGAAATCTATACTTGAGAAGTATGGTTATTCAAATTGTAGAATCGCAAGTACTCCGTATGATCCTAAAATTGCCCTTGTCAAGAATAGTTCAGGAGTACCTGTGTCTCAGTTAAGGTATTCTCAGATTATTGGGAGTTTGCAGTATCTTGCTAATGGTACTAGGCCTGATATTTCATATTCTGTGTCTAAGTTAGCAAGATATACAAGCTGTCCAAACAAGACTCATTGGGATGCTCTTGATAGAGTGCTTAGATATCTGAAAGGCACCATATATCTTGGTCTGCATTACAGGAGGTTTCCTGGAGTGCTAGAGGGATATAGTGATGCAAGTTGGATAGCTAAGAAGTCTGGTTCCAATGGAGTGACTGGATACCTGTTTACCCTAGCGGGTGGAGCAGTATCTTGGAAGTCTTCTAGACAGACTATTATAACTCGGTCTACCTTTGAGGCTGAGTTGTGTGCATTAGATGCCACGGGGACTGAGGCTGAATGGTTACATGGACTTATGTCAATGTTACCTGTAGTAAGTCGTCCACTTCCTGCTTTTGCTGTTCATTGTGATAGCCGTACAACTATCGACAAGATTAACAGCAAGAAGTATAATGTGAAAGCAAAGAGACATATCCAAGTTAGACTAAAGTCTATAAGGGGTCTAATGTCTGACAGGATCATAGCTGTTGAGTTTATTGGAACTCAAGAAAACCTAGCTGATCCTTTGACTAAGGGGCTTGAGCATGATGTAGTCCTTAAGTCTAGGTTGGGGATGGGACTGATAGCCCATGATAATTCATCTACAGCGGGAACCCAATACACATGAGAGGAGATCCCTTGAAAGTGTTTCAATGTGGTAATAACAAGTTGTAAGGGTGAATTGGTTGTACCTTTAACTACATAGATTGATACTCACGTATCTAGAGTCTATCCCCTGTAAACCTATAAGGTACTGTCACTGCCAGAATAGCAAGAGTTATTTGAACTCTGAATGAGGTCAAGTCATATGACGAGATGCTAGCAGTACATCTCTGGAGATGCCCAGCTAAGCGAATGTAATTGTGTGGTCGCAATTAGAGGAAAGGGTTATTCCTTGAAACATTCGACGAACAGGATCGAGACATGACCTTTAACGTCTCAAAGCCGTAGATTAGCACCATAGCCTTTGACTTGTCGTCGTCTATGGAGTGTGGTTACACCAAACAGATAAAGATTCAAGGTGAAACATTCCATCTGAATCCGGTAGCCATCGAAGTAGAGGACTTAGGAGGGTTCAAACCCGGAAGGGTACCTACTCTGAAAAACAAGTCATGATGAGGATAGATATGTATTTGCATTTCTGTATGGATTCGTGGGGGATTGTTAGAAAATGGAAAGTTTGAGACATATTTATAATATGTTCTTGATGAAATTTCCGGAAA
Source organism: Kitagawia praeruptora (assembly GCA_037693485.1). Classification (NCBI taxonomy): domain Eukaryota; kingdom Viridiplantae; phylum Streptophyta; class Magnoliopsida; order Apiales; family Apiaceae; genus Kitagawia; species Kitagawia praeruptora. The sequence continues at coordinate 147,692,104 of CM075353.1, forward strand.
CTAACAAGTGGAGGTTGTTCCTTGTAATGAGGACTTAAACTTTCATGTTTGGATCTAAGACATTTTCTTAGTGGAATCCATAAATAAATTAAGTTGAAAGAAGAATTGATTATTGGTTTATTTTAACAAGTTTCAGATTTATATGTTACAACAGTACTGGAAATTGGATCAGTATTTGGATTAAATCCTGATGGAAATTTTGGATCAGTACTTGGAGTAAAATCCTGATGGACTTGGTCAGACATCAGATACTGATGGGCTAAATCCTGATGGATATCAGTTCCTAATGAGTACTAAATCCTGATCCTGATGGACAACAAATCCTGATATTACTGATGACCAAATCCTGATGCTTATGTAACTGAAAATAAATCCTGATGCAGTTAATGCAATTAAATCAGAATATTTACTTTCCTTTTATGGAGTATCAGTTACGTTTATTTTTGGTATTATATATACAATACAGACGTAAATAAACGTTAAAAAGGGAATAGATACGTCCGAAGGATAGAAACTCGATTCGTTTTCTTCTTTCTCTGTTCTCTCACGATACATATAGGAGAAATACATAGTTCTTAGGCGAACTGAGGTGCTGGTCGCTGTTGATCACTGGAGATTTGTGAACCCTTTGATCGGTGCTGTTTTATCCTGGAAGTGATATTGCTGCAACCCAATCACAACGTAAGTGGGGCAATATTCTCTTCAAGAACAGCCAAGTCTTCTTGAAGGGCTTGGTGACTCAGCTGTGTTCTTTCTCTCTTGTTGTCTTGGCTTAAGCTACTGTGAGAGATAAGTGTTCTTACTTTTCTTGTTAATCACAGTTACTGATTTTGTTCTTTGTTTTTTTTGCCTTCGTGATTTGTTTCTGTTAATTGGTTTTATGCCTGTTCTTGTTTAATATATATCACTGCCTCATTGTTGTGTTTAGTGTAAAATACCCAACATAATCAACCAATGGTAAGAGCAAGTTCAATGCTAGATGCTAAATATCTATTGCTATTGCTATAATATAGCATCAAAAAGTGTGTTTTGGTGCTAAAATAAAAGTTGCACTCCAATGCTATTTTCATTACTAGTTTCAAATTTAACTAACTTTTTCCCATTTTAGTATAGATTTTTGGTATCTAATGATGTATAATACAATAATTGTATAATTATTATCCTCCATTTGTAGTACTTGATAATGGGACAAATAAGGATGGATCCATCCTTGGTTTCAAATATAGAACCAAGGATGCATTTTTTCATGGATGCATCCAAATATGAAACTCCTTTGGAGTTGATTTTTTTTACATTTAATGCTATAATATAGCAATAGAACTAGATATAGAATTGCATTGGACTTGCTCTAAGAAAATGCGTGTCATTTTAGATATTTTTTTGAAACTTTTATTTGATTTCTCAGTAATTTTCATCCTACAGTTAATTATTATATTTTTATAAATGAGATAATTCCCTCGTATTTTAATATAAATACAACGAATGAAACGATCTCATGTAATATTTAAAAACATTTTCGGATTTTTTCGAAACATGCAACACCTTATTGTTATCTCGGTGCTGTGAGGTGAGGTGAGATAGTTTGATGAGTAAACGTGTTAACGTCGGATTGTTTTCTGTTGGGTTTTGGTGGGACCCGGTAAGCTCTCACGTGTATACTGATACACACATTCAAATGAATCGTATAAGTATATTTCAAGTTTTTTTTTTGTTTTTTTGACAAGTTTTTCAGGTTAGATTTAAATATTAGAGTATACTTTCGGATAAGCATTTTATTATCAAAAAGATAGTTTATAATTTCGGAAAACTTATATAGTATTTGAGTAATGTTAGTAAACCAAAAAAGACTCCTAAAAATGAAATATTTTAATTAAATATTCATATTAATACACACAGAATCCACATTATTAACTATTATTATCAACAAATAACAAACAACACACAATTTTAAGCTTATGTCTGCATAAGAAATTGAAACAAATATACATTTTAAAGGAATTATCGAATTAATATAAATTCGATTACGTAAAGTTGTTCAAGTATGTAACACTCATATTGACGTTTCAAACAGAAATAACACTCATTTACACATAAATGAGATAGTTCGAGTAATAAGAATTGATCTTTTGTCGGTCCAATTTTTGAATGAAAAAATGACATATTTATCACATTTTCCTTTATTTTTGATTGGATTATTATCGCGCGCAACAGGTGGCCAATAATGCCCCTGTTACGCATAGGTCAGAAGTTTAATAAAAAAAAAACACATATTACGCATTCAAGGAATGCATAACTAAAAAAAAAAAAAAAAAACTACTCCTATACCAAATGCGTAACACCTTAATAGTTAATACCCTGATATGAAATGTGTAATAGCTTAATAATTTGGGGTTAAATAGTTTTCATTTGGGTTTTAACGGGTTCCAGTATTTGGGGTTTAAAAATTTTAAATTTTTTATCAAAATTTTTAAATTACGGGTTCAACAATTAACTATTGGGGTTCAACTTTTTCATTTCGGGTTTTAGAAATATTCGGAACGACGAATAAACCGTATACGGACTTAGGGTTTAGGGTTGTTTAGACCCAAAACCCTAATTTATCCTGATTTTTAAACGCGTTAGCGTTTAAAAATCAGGCTGCCGGATTCAATTTTATAATTTTAAAATTTATCAGTATTCCATTAGGGGTTCAACGGTTAACCTTTGGGGTTCAATTTTTTCCATTTTAGGGTTTAGAAATATTATTTATAAAAATATTTTTTATTTATAAAAATATTTTTTATTTATAAAAATATTTTATTATTTATAAAAATATTTTATTATATATATATATATAGTTGCACTCCATAACAAACACCTTATATAAAAAACAATAAAGAACACCTTAGATCTAATAGATCCAATGCCCCTGGCGGGGCCACCTAATACAAAAAATTCTTATTTTTTTACCCTCTATCCATCCATCATCTCAAAAAAAAATTTTAAAAAAAAGTTACTGTTCATGATGATGACGTCATCAGTGATGTCATCATGAACAGTAAAATTTTTATTTTTTTTGCTAGCTTGATAGAGGCAAAAAAAATAACAACTTTTTATATTGGGTGCCCCTGGCGGGGCCAAAGGATCTAATAGATCTAAGGTGTTCTTTATTGTTTGTTATATAAGAGTGTTCTGTATGGAGCAATGTCCTATATATATATATATATATATATATAGGCCAAGGTTCTAGAGAGAACACCCTTAAAAAGAGAACGAGAGAACACATCATCTAACCATTGAATCTATTAAATCTAATGGCCCCGCCAGGGGCACCCAATACAAAAAAGTCTTATAATTCTAGTCTCCATCCATTCATAAAAAAAAAAATTAAAAAATTTTTTTTAAAAAAAAAATTAAAAACCTGTTGTGACGTCACAGTGACATCATCATCATTATTATTTTTTTAAATTTTTTTTTTTTAATTTTTTTTTAATCAATGGATAGAGGGTAAAATTATAAGACTTTTTTGTATTGGGTGTTGTTGGCGGGACCATTAGATCTAATAGATTCAATGGTTAGATGATGTGTTCTCTCGTTCTCTTTTTAAGGGTGTTCTCTCTGGAGCCTAACCCTATATATATATATATATATATATATATATATATATATATATATATATATATATATATATAGGGTCTTGTTCTAATAGAAACTAACTTAGAATAGAAACTAGAAACTAAACCTAAATTAAATATTTCAAGCTAATCTAATGACCAAATTAGGGGTACCCCAATACAAAAAACGTTTAAAATTATTGGCTCTATTCAACAAAAAATTAAAAAAAATTAAAAAAAGTTACTGTGCACGTGATGACATGGCACATGAACAGTAATTTTTTTTTTAAAATTTTTTTTATTTTTTTTATAATTTTGTTGAATAGAGCCAAGAATTTTATAAGTTTTTTGTGAAGGTGCCCCTAGCGGGGCCATTAAAATAAATGAAATATAATTTATTTAGTGTAGGTTTCTAGTTTCTATTCTAAGATTGGTTTCTATTTGAACACTAGCCTATATATATATATATATATATATAAAACGCATTTTACGAATGCGTAATAGTTTTCACCCATTTCATGCATGCGTAATAAACTGATATTACCCTCCTACCAAATGCGTAATAAGTTATTATTTAAAAAAAACACTGTTGTGTTACGCATTTTGAAAATGCGTAACAGTTGTTTCTCAAAATGCGTAATGCGTGGATACTTTTGGTCATAGGTACGTGCGAGTGGCATTCTTGTCACTGGAATAAAAAAAAAGGGTACTGTTGGCCATTACCCTTTTTTAATTCATTTTTTCATCATCTGAAGCTAAATATTTTTTTTTTTGAGAAACAAGAGATTTAACTTCAATAAAACAAAGCCATACGGCATCTACAAATCATATCGAGTAGAACAAACATATAACAGATTGTATCGCTGGACATCCATAAGAGACCAAAAGCGAAATTTTGAAGAAGATATTTACATCTATATCCCCACCATCCGTTTGAGCTTATCGACCTTGAGTGTAGAACCAAAACAGCTTGAATCACTAAATCCAAATCCACGCTCCCATAAACCGGAGACAAAAACAAGCTCCCACAAACCGGAGACAAAAACAAACTCCCACAAACCGGATAGAAAACCAAACACTTAACCATTACAATCTAAATATTAAGATCTTAAAGATTTAAACTGGAAAAATACATAAACTGAAAAATCGAAGCCTACAAACTTAGATATGAAAAAACGAAACCCCAATAATACAAGATGAAATACCACTCACAAGTCCGGTGCAGGTCGGAAAAGGAGAAATAGCCGGAGTTCCGAGGTTTAAGAAACTAAGAAAAGAGGCAAATCGGAAAATGCTTAGAAACCTTAGATCCGAAGGGATAAAAGTAAGAAAACTAAGATTTAATTGGAGGGCCTCATTAAAAACCTATTGAGGTAAAAGAGTACCCTTTTATTAAGAAAGGAAGAAGCTTAATCGACTCTCATCGGAGCAATCTCCGTCCGGCGGCAGAAGAAGAAAGGGAAAGCCGGAAGAAGAAAAAGAAACCAGGTGGCGGCTTTTGTTTAGATGAGAGAGAAGAGAGTGTTTTGGCTAAAGTATTAGAAGCTAAATATTATTTGTTAATTTATATGATATATTCAGAAAATTAATGTAACACTCATGTTAGGCTTCTTCGTATTATAAAATTTACAATACATACCTTACTACCGATTTTATATTATGAATTCTAATTTATAGCCCGTGCGATATATGATTTTTTTTTTTAAATTTTCTTTATTTAACAAAATAATTTTTGCATGTTTTATTTTGAAAATTGCTATTTTTATGTATTGCGTCATCAAAATTATTTCATTACATTTGAGATTAAATTTTTAAATAGTTTACAACACGATTTTAAATTTTATAAATAATATTTTACAAAGATAAATCCTTGAATAATTATATATTTTTTTATCAGTGTTAAGTTAAGGATTTCAAATTTTGTAAAAATCATTGTAACGTTAGACCAATATAAGTAATCAATTTTTTTAAAAAATTTCTTTTGATTATTTTCTTCACATCTTTTTTTCTCCTTTGGTTCCGTTCTTCTTATGTAGCTTTTACATATAGTTCACGACGTCTCTTGTTACGTTCAGTTTTTGATTAATCAATTGTAACTAATGATCTTGTATGTACAGAATTATGCTTGATAGAATAATGTAATTATAATTCTATCTATGATTGTATTTGGATTTTTTTTCCCAATTCATTCTAGAGATCTATTTTATTTGTTTATTTATAATTAATTTTAGTTGTTTATACATATTTCACGATAGTAGCTATATGTGGTTAGCGTTGAATATCGATATTAAGATATTAATAATTCTATATGAATTCAATTTGGATCTAATCTACGTACATCGTTGTTCTGTTTTTTTGTCTGAATTTGTATGCATCCATGCTGAGTTATCTCTTTTTTACTTGCAACCCCCACGGGTTTTTTAAATATCTATTAAATATATTAATTTTTTATACTAACTCATAACCCGTGCAACGCACGGTTCCTTTTTATAATTATATAAATTTTTAAAATTTTATATGTTATTAATTTACATATTAAATTGTTGTTAAAAAATTGATGTATTTAAGATTTTACACGTTTAATTTAATATTTGTATTCTATTTTGAATTCTTAAAATTTGATTTGGACGATTTTACAGTCCACATGAAATTAACAAAATAAACTTTAATTTATTGATGGTTTAACGATTATTTTTCAATCAAATCAACGCGGAAACAATATAGAGAAGAAATTGACGATTTTTTACGTTAAAAATTCTATTCAATTTATGAATTTTACTTAATAATTCATTTTGATTATCAAAATACCCTTGTTATTATTTGAAGATAGTTAACAAATACAATTTTAATAATAAGTCTAAGAGGGATCTTGTCCAAAACTTTGATAATCGGTAGTATGATCCTCCGCACGACAAAATTAATAAGAACCGTTAGATTTTAAAATAAATAGATGAAAATCGTTGGATCTAGCACAAAAAATATTTCATATTTTAATATGTTATAATCTAAAAAGTTTGCTTATATTGAAATACGAAAAGGTGTATGTCAATTATTTAATCATACGTATATAATTAAGTTTTCTATATTGAATATCATTATCAATGTAGGACTTCTACACTGAATAGGATTAATGTAAAAATTCGTAATTATATTTTCTCTTAAGATTCTGAGTGTTTCCTTTTGAATAATAATTATTAATCATCACTAAATTAAAGATAATTTTATGAGTTTCAAGTGGATTGTAAAATCATTCAAATCTGATTTCTAGATCTCAAGATAGAGCCCAAATAGTAAATATGAATATTTTTTTGATACTAATAAAAAATAAATAAAATTCGATTGTAATACAACCATTTTTTAATTATATCCTTTTTAGATTATAATTTTCTTTTTGAAATTCAAATGTAATATAACCTTTTTTAAATATTCTTTTTAGACTACAATTTTCTTTTTAAAATTCACTTCTAATGCAGCCTTTTCTAATTATATCCTTTTTAGATCATGATTTTCTTTTTAATATGATGTAATCTTGATCATCTATTTTTAAAAATATTAGATTCGACGGTTGAGATTATTTACCAAAATTATGGATAAAATCTCGTTTACGCTTATTATATATAAGGATATAATTATTGGCTAACATGTTTTTTTATATTATAACTTTTTTGTAAACAAATTTTATATGTAAATAATAATAAGTTGTTTTTAAAAAAATTTTGTTACATCTTATTATTACTTGATTTTTTTTTTCAAAACTAACGTAAATTATATGCATATATGATGTACAGAACACAAACAGGAATTTATGTTTTGTAGTAGTTAAAAGTCAGGTTTGATTTGAATTGTTTCCCGAAAGCCAAGGCGTAGTAGTTTTCTATAGAAGAGACGAGGGTTGAATCGTTCTTATGTACTTGCAATTTTTCAATGCTATCTTGTAAACTAATTTTTTGGCGTGTACTAATATCAAATTTAATAGATGATTAATAATTTTATAATATTAAACGTAATAGATGATTAATGAGTTTTGAAAAGTGAATTTTATCATATGTTTTATTAGTATATTTAAAATTACAAATATTAAATTTAATTATGTTGTTAGTGAGAATCGAACCCTTGACATATGATAGTAATCGCTTATTAGTATATTTAAAGTTACAAATTTTAAATTTAATTATGTTGCTAGTGAGAGTCGAACCCTTGACCTATGATAGTACTCTCTTATTGGTATATTTAAAGTTACAAATATTAAATTTAATTATGTTGTTAGTGCGAGTCGAACCCTTGGCCTATGATAGTACTCGCTTATTATCTCTCTTACTCTTACTAGCTTATAACCCGTGCAATGCACGGTTCCTTTTTTAATATATATATATATATATATATATATATATATTAGTTTTTTAATTTTATATGTTATTAATTTAGATATCAAATTTTCGTTAAAAATTTGATATATATAAGATTTTGCACGTCCGATTTAATGTTTATACTCTATCTTAAATTCTTAAAATTTGATTTCACGTGAAATTTATAAAATAATCTTTAATTTAGTGATGGTTTAACAATTATTTTTCAATTAAATATATGCAGAAACAAAAGATAAAAGAAATTAACGATTTTTTACGTTGAAAATTCAATCTGATTTATGAATTCTACTTATAATTCGTTTTGATTATCAAAATACCTTTATTATTATTTGAAGATAGTTTTACTAACAACCAAAAACAATTTTTTTTTTTTTTTTTGACAAAACTTACCTTCACGTTAATGAATTGTATCGGAATACAATGATCGGAGAAAAAGAGTTTCTTTCATTCCAGAAAGTTCATTATCTAACCGAAGGGCACGTATGTTGCCCCCGGACATTTAGACAATAATACTTTCAAGTCTGAAAAGATGAACCCACGAAAAAGGGCCTCGTTAAAACCCCACAAGAGCAAAACCCTATGGGAAAAAACTCAAGGGGGAAAAAGAGTGCCCTCAAAAAAATAAAATACATCGTTATACAAAGTGATTACTAAATAAATGACTAGAACTTCTTGTTTCTTTTGTGAATCCGCATTGCCATCAGTTATTTTCGCAAACTTGTCTTCTCTTCTCGCTCCATCTCTTCCTTTTGAAAGACAAACTTGAATCTTCTTAAAACTTCTTTGTTGCTATTAAAACTGCAAATTACCAAAACAAATCCGTCAAAAAAAAAAGAAAGAAAAAAAGAAATAAAATCAATGAATCGCATAAAGGATAAAAAAATTGAATATATTAAAACAATTATGAATTTTGACAAAATAGATGTTCACTTCTAACCAAAGGGGACCCCTTTAGTTAGACATCTAACGTAATAATGAATTTTTTTTAAAACTCATATATTAAATAAAAACAAAAACCTAGGTATTAAAAATATTACAACTCATATGAAGTTTGAAAAAGATGATTCACTCCTAACCAAAGGGGTTCCCTCCCCTTTGGTTAGACATGTAAATAAAGATTCATATAAAATAAAGTTTCATTTAAAGATTCGATATTTATAAAATAAATAATAATCGATTACAAATATGATAAAACAATAATCATCAATAATGACATAAATCGTCCAATAGACGACACCAAAATATCCCAAAATTGGTCAATATAAATATATTAGTCATCATAAATGACACTAAATTGCTTCTCACAAGCACAAATATGCCACCATTTATAACCTCAAAAATTGGTACAAATATGCCACCACCAATTATGGCCTCCAAAAATGGTACATATATGCCAACATTTATGGCCACTAATACTAGTACACATAGACTATTAGAATCATAAAATTAGTAATAATTACATAATTCAAGTACGAAACTAAATGCTAAATTAAACAAGAAAGAAGTAATTAAGACATTAAACTAAATGCTAAAAAAAATCTCCTTATACCACATAAATAAAAGGCACTAAATAAGATATTTAAATGAAAACCACTTAAATCATGCACAAATAATAAGGAATTTAAATTATTTCAAATAAGGACCTTAAAAACTACAAATAAGAGTCAATCACCAAAATTAGAAATGTAACTCAAAATTAAAATGCATCAATTAAGGAGTCAATTATAAAACTGAAAAAAGTAACTCCAAATTAAAATCCTCATTTAACACTAATAATAAAAGAAGAACTTAAATAAAACATAACCCTGGTTCTACAAACTCCAATTTCCGATAAAAGAATTAACCGAAAAATTAGCTCAGACATCTAATGATGCCAATAATCAATATGGGACTGGTCTCTCACCAAGGCAACCTAAATTTTAAATCTATGAATCCATACTATTCATCTGAGTATAACAAATCAGGTAAATAAGAAATCACAATTGTCAAAATGAACAAGTCAAATTACTAAGAATTGCACTTCATATATAGAAAATTCATGTATCATATCTTAACTGATTTCAACTTGTCAAAATAGCACTTAAGGAAACAAATACTAAGACAAACATTGCACAATTTGCTTAACATCCAGTCATGTAAATGATACCAGGTGTTTATTGGAGACAAAACACATTTTTGCAGACAATGTAATTTCATAATTTCATAATATTTATAATTGACAAGTTTTCCTGTAAGAATCATATGAGCGCCACAAAGTTACATAACAGAACTAGTTGATCATACAAGAGCTAATAATCTCAGTAATTCCCAGTTGAACAAAAAAGTCATAATCTAGCAAGAGCACATCCAAATTTATACCAAATAACACTTAATATCAACTACATATCAATGGAACAGTAGCGAGTGTTAAGATTTGAGATAGTGCACCTTTGTTGTGGTGGTAATGCACACAACAAGCATCCTATTTTCATAATATACGAATTTTAAGCAAGCTAAGGCTATATCAAGCACAATCCATCATACTCGAGTCACTAGACTCACTGAGTCGCCACCGAGTTGATCCATTTTGACAACAATCCAACACAGAACCTTCACCTTTCTCCATAAACGACTTGTAAATAAAAGATAAGTTAACGAATACTAAAAAATAAACCAATATTTAGATGGAACTAGGGTTAGGGTTTGATAAAATTGAATCAAAACAGAGGGGTTTTCACAGATAAAGTGTAAAACAACAAGAACATCATGAATCCATCACGAAATAGACTGAAAAACAATCGAAATGAACGAGTTCGAAACTCGGTGAAACTAGGGTTTTCGAGATTGAGAAATCTGGCAATTAAACAAGAGGGCTTTTCAGTGTACATAGTGTAATCGATAGTGGGGAAGTCAAATATGAGGTTGATTTGAACGGAAAATCAAAGATTTAACCAGAAAAACAAAATTGCCTCTGAGATCAAAAATTGGTTGATTTGGTGTCTGTAATTGCAAAAACAATTTTAATAATAAGTGTGAGAAGGATTTTGTCCAAAACTTTGATTATAGGTAGTCTGGTCCTTCGTACGATAAAATAAATGAGAACCGTTAGATTTTAAAATAAATAGATGAAAACCGTTGGATCTTGCATAAAAAAATATTTTATATTATAAACTAAAAAATGTATTTATACTGAAATACGAAAAGATGTATGTTAAAGATTTAAATCATATCTAATTAGGTTTTCTACGTTGAATAGCATTATCAATGTAGGAATTTTACATTGAAGAGGATTAATTAAAAATTGGTAATTGTATTTTTTCTCTTGAGATTCTGAGTGTTTCCATTTGAATAATAAATATTAAATCATCACTAAATTAAAGATAATTTTATGAGTTTTGCGTATCAAAATATGATTTCTAGATTTTAAGATTGAGCGCAAATAGTAAACATGGATTTTTTTTTAATACTAAAAAAAAAAAAGTAAAATTCAATTCTAATACAATATTTTTTAATTATATCCTTTTCAGATTATAATTTTCCTTATAAAATTCAATTCTAATACAAACTTCTTTAATTATATCCTTTTTAGATTATAATTTTATTTCTAAAAATCACTTCTAATGCAACCTTTTATAATTATATCATTTTTAGATTATAATTTTCTTTTTACAATGATATAATCTTGATCGTCTATTTTTAAAAAGATTAAATTCAACGGTTGAGATTATTTTGGTAGTACAGCGACCAAAATTATGGATAAGATCCCTCTTACGCTTATTATATATAAGGATATAATTATATAATAATAGGATATAATATGATTTGGTTTTCTACATTGAATACTGAATAGGATTATCATTTATCAATGTATGTCTTCTACACTGAACCGGATTAATGTAAAAATTCGTAATTGCGTTTTCTATTGAGATTTTGGGTGTTTCCATTTCGATAATAATTGTAAAATTATCCAAATGTGATTTCTAGATGTTGAGATAGAGCATAAATAATAAATATAATTTTTTTTAATATTAATAAAAAAAATATATAATTCAATTATATCCCTTTTTAAATATATCCCTTTTATAGTGTAATTTTTTTTTGAAATTCAGTTCTAATACAACTTATTTTAATAATATCCTTTTTAGACTATAATTTTCTTTATAATATGATATAATCTTGATCGTCTATTTTTAAAAAGATTAGATCGACGGTAGAGATTAATTTGGTAGTACAGTGACGAAAATTATAGATAAGAACTCTCTTATGCTTATTATATATTAAAAGATGCCTTAGGGGAGTTTGGGAAGATCTCGGGTTTATTTTTGTAAAGTTTCTGTAGATAAAAGATTGCTCATCAATGGGATTATGGGGTTCCAGGTGGGGTGCATACCAGTTAAATACTTAGTGGTTCCCTTAATTTCTACTAAGTTATGGCATGCAAATTGTCAACCTTTAATTGATAAAGTTAAAGATCGAATTACAGCATCACAGAACCACTGGTTGTCGTTTGCAGGTAGGCTTCAGCTGGTTATTTCAGTCCTGTCCTCTCTACAAGTTTACTGGGCTTCTGTTTTTATTCTACCAATTTCTGTGTCTAAAGCAATAGAGAAACTAATCAGAAATTTTCTATGGAGTGGAGCTGATATGACCAAAGGGAAAGCGAAAGTTGCGTGGAAGGATATTTGTGTTCCAAAATCTGAGGGTGGGTTGGGTATTAAGCCTCTTTTTCTTCGGAAAAAGGCGCTAATGGCCTTTCATGTCTAGAGTATTGTTAGTAATCGTGAATCGTTGTGGGTGAAGTGGATCAATACATATCAATTAAAAGGTCGATCTTTTTGGGAGGTGAATGTACCATGGGATGCTGCCCGGAGTTAGAAGAAGATTTTAAGCCTGCGAGATGAGTTTCAAAAGTTCATTGTATATCGTCTAAGGAATGGTAAACATATATTTTTTTGGTATATTATGTGGTTTGATGGGGGTCCATTATCAAAAATGGTCACACCTAGGGAAATTGCAGCCATGAATTCTAATACGAAAAGTAAAATTGCTGATGGTGTTAGGGGAGAGCTGTGGCAGTGGCCTTCAGGGTTGGTGACTAAATTGCCAGAGCTTCGAAATGTCAATATTATTTTGCACAGTGATGTAACGGATTCAGTTCTTTGGAAATCTGGGAATGGACGGGAACAGGGATTCAAATCAAACACTGTTTGGCAGGATATTAGAGTGGTGTCTGAGCGTGTCCCATGGGCCCATTTAGTTTGGTTCTCGAATTGTATTCCAAAAAATGCATTTATCTTGTGGTTGGTAATTCGGAAAAAACTTATGACCCAGGATAGAATCCAGGCTTGGCATACTGAGGGTGAGTTGTTGTGCTCTTTCTGCAAAAACCAGCCGGACTCTGTTCTTCATTTATTTTTTGAATGTCACTTTTGTGCTCTGGTTCTTAACCATTTTCGAAACAAGGGAGTCCGTTTGTTGTAGTTTAATACGTGGGACGAATTTGTTGCCACATTCGTTACAGCATGGAGAGGTAAGTCAATTAATGTGATTATAAATAAGTTGCTTATGGGCTCTTTGGTGTATTTCTTATGGCAAAAAAGAAATATGCATATTTTTCAAAAAACTCATAGAAGTGTGAGGCACGTTATAGATGTTATAGAGGAGAACGTTCGATTAAAGATGTTGGGCTTGAGAGTCAAACATAACAGTCGAGTTGAAGTTGCTTTGGTAATGTGAGGGATTAATTTGAGCTCACTTCAATCCAAATAAGTTGCGGGTGTCGTTTGGTAGTAAGGTTTGGTTTTTGTCTAGTTTTTAAAGAGTGGGTAATGGATGATAGGTGTTATGCCCAAATCTTGGCATAAGCCCTAAGCATGCCTAATGGGCTAGAATAGCGGTCCACAACTCATAATGGGCCTAGAGATGAAGATTGGGTCACTAAAACCCACCACCAGGAGTCAGTCCAATATACTATCAAGCACAGTGTGGAAGTTTGCGACCCCAAGCTGTGGGTCGAGTTCGCCAGCAAAGTCCCTAGTATGGGATAGCATCTATCATGCACGTCTCTCTACAAGGTCCAGCGTGGCCTAGAATACAGTCTACAAGGTCCAGCGAGGCCTAGAACATATGTATTATGAAGGCTTACGGTCAGGCCAAGCGAGGTCACGTGAGTGTGATTATCTCCGTACAGCGTGGACCACCTCGCATGACTAGCCCAGCGAGGTCGCATGCGACGCCACGTAGCTTTTCCATTAGCCTCACCAGTGAGGCCATACGATCCGAGCATCATGTTAGCCATAGGTAACCTTTAATGGGCCATGGGTCATGTGCAGGATAATTGGGTAAAATATATCAGCCCAAGAAGACGCCTAGTGGATTTGGGCCAAGTCGAGCCCATAGAAACCCTAGCCCGTCTAGGTAACTTCTTCTCCAAGAGAACTACGTATGGCTTGATCCCTATAAATAGGGTACATAGGCACCTTGTTATGGATGATTGACAGTTCAACCCTGAAAACACCATACAAGATCAGCCACAAACGATCTCCAATCTCCTTCCGTGTTCTTCGTGTTCTTAGCGAAATATCCGTATTTTGCTCCGTGATTCCAGCAAACCTCCAAAATATTGTTATACAATATTCTCCCTATAACAATAGGATTCAGTTGTTTCTTGGTAATTTGACCAGTGACACGGAGGTTATGTTCATTATTGTTGTGTTGTTGCTGTTGTGGTTTGTTGCAAGAGGAGCGGACGTGGTTGTGGATTACAGAGGTGTGGATAGGCCATTAGGCTGTTATGGTGCTATGGGAGTTCGTATAGGCTGTGCACATGTGGGGATGGTGAGCTGGTAGTTTTTATGTCTTTCACTGAATTTACAGGGCAGGTTTGTTGGTTCGGTCATGTTGATTTGGATGGAGCGGTTTTGTTGGTTATGATGCATTGGCATGTGTTCAATTTGTAGTTTGACTTTATTTTGTAGTGTCTTTTGGAGGTTCTTTTAATCCTTGGAATGTGCTTCTGGGGAACAAGTTTCGAACATGAGATTAATCTCATGTGTGTACAGATTCTTTATTTGTTATAAAAAATTTCACGAGGTGTCGTCCTCAATTACCCAAATATATATATAGGCAAGTTCTCAAAAGAGAACTTATTTTTTGAAGATAACTAAGGTACTAATCCTAGCCATTAGATGTATTAAGATCAATGGCCCCACCAGGGACACCCACACACTAATCAAATACACCCTCACACACAGAATCACACCTAATCCCCTCCATTTTTAATTTTATTTTTCCCGTCAATCGGTGATATTTTTTTAAAATCTAATTTCACCACATTTTTCTTCATCTCCCAACGATTAGTTTGCATACCATATATGCTATATTTCGATTTAGTTTTCTAAGTTTTCCATTAAACGAGGTTTTTCCTAGATCCTTACTCATATATATATATATATATATATATATATATATATATATATATATATATATATATATATATATATATATATATATATATATATATATATATATATATATATATATATATATATATGATAGAGTATATACAATAAGCAATCAAATATGGGATAACACTTACTTCACCTATACATATTATTGTTAAGTTACTTTATTATTGTGTATTTCATATTTTATTTTATTTTATTTTATTTTATTTTTTTTATTTTTATTTTTTTTATTTTTTTTATTTTTATTTTTATTATTATTTTTTCCCCTAAATATATATACCCACCTATACATACAAATCCAATTCCAAAACAATCTCCAAAATAATACACGGCCTTGTTAAAATGACCTAAATGTATAATATAATATTGTTAAGTTACTCTAGAGGTAAATAATATAATAATATTGTTAAGTATTGGTATACTTAACAATATTATTATATGCCAAAACAGTGCAGGCAGCCCGTGTAGCCCAATAATACGAATTTTCTCTTATTTTATCTCCAAAATAGTCAAATCACCTAAATGAAACTGTACCTTAGAGTACTTAACACAACTCAACAGTGTTTATCAATTTTCCAACTTTATCACTAAAACCCTTTCAAAAAATTGCACAGTTGTGAGTATGAGTGTGTGTGAAGCAGAGTTTACTAAAATCAATTTTTAGAGCATCTAATATTTCATAAAATCCATAACAAGAATCAATAAACACTGAATGCACAAACTCTCATATTAAACACTGATTGTTTGATGAATGCTAAACTCTGTAGTTACTGTAATACAGAAATCTGAAAACTTCTATTCCCTTTGATGTCCATGATTATCCAAGTAAGCACACAGTCTTTGAAGACAAAAAGATCAAGAGATAGAAATCATAGCATCATTCAGTGAATAACAGTCATGAACTGAATAATCTCACAAACTCTCAAACACACAAGTGTTTAGGTGAAGTGTTTACACTCACATTCAATCAGAAATAACAGAGTCTACCATATGCTTGAATGTCCACCAATTCTACACTACTTTGAATATATGTATGCACCAATCAAAAGGACTTTATTCAGGGTTTAAATGGAGTAAGATCAAACAGATGAAAAGAGATGTTTTATTCATGAGTGAGTTCAAGCTGAACATTTTAATAGAACAAAGTGTTCAGTCACAATGTTAGTACATATTTGTACAAGATCAGTATATATGCCCCTTTTTTTTCTTTTTTTTTATTATTTTTTTTTATTTAGCATATATACTGAGTAAACTTTTCTTTTCTTGAGAAACACTCATTTGCTTAAGAAGAAAAAAATATATAACTGCTCTTAACACTTCAGAGTATAAGAAAAATGAGCAATTAATAAGGCTCAAGGAGGTTTACTAAGGATGGAAATTATGAACAGTGTTTATACAGTGTTTGAACAAAGTTCAAAAGAATTTTGAACAGTGTTTGAAGAAATGATGAATCCTATTGCCTTTATCATTTTCATGCACACACATATCATGTAGTCTCAAAATGGTTTAATACAAGTTCTAGAGAAACATACTTCCTGATGAATATCACACAACAATAAATACTGATTGATAGAAAATGTATCAATCACTGATTTGGCTCAAACTCTCACAGGGTGTAGACATGAATCTGAACTCACCAAACTAATCAATGACACATCTCAAGTTTTATGGTTTTCACAAGTACAAACAAGGAATCATCAGGAACCATACCTTTGGAAACAGAATGTCACTAATCAGAGTTTAGAGTTCATCAATAACCAAAATTATTTATGAGAGGCAATGCACACAATATTCATAGACTCAGAGTTTAGGACTGAATAAACTAAGAGATGCTATAAATATGAAACAGTATCATGCTGTGTTGATTTACTGCACAAAGTCTGATTAGATTACAGTGACTCAGAAAGAATCATGATTTATTTACTGAGAATCATGCTTCATACATTTTTCTTCATTGGTGTTTTCATTCAGACAATAATCAATTCTGAATTCACTGAGTGTATCCAACATATTAACAGTGTTTAACAGACAGATATGCTGACAGAGTTTAACAAGGTTTAAACATAAGCATGCATAACAGAGTTTAATACTAAGGTTCACATAGCACTTAACAATTTACAGAAAACATGAGCAATAAGTTTTTGAGTCTAACCAACATCTCTAGTCAAAACTAGAGACCATTCCTAGTTCATTGACCAGTCTTGTAAATGTAGCTTCACTCAATGGCTTGGTGAAGATATCTGCAAGTTGTTGTTCTGTAGACACAAAGTAAAGCTCAATGTTGCCTTCCTCTACATGCTCTCTGATGAAGTGATACCTTATGCTGATGTGCTTTGTCATTGAATGTTGCACTGGATTACCTGTCATTGCAATAGCACTTTGATTATCACAGTAAATAGGTATCTTGGTATACCTTAATCCATAATCCAGCAGTTGATTCTTCATCCATAAAATCTGTGCACAGCAGCTACCAGCAGCAATATACTCTGCTTCAGCTGTAGATGTAGATATTGACTTCTGTTTCTTGCTGTACCAGGAAACAAGTCTGTCACCCAGAAATTGACAACTTCCACTGGTGCTTTTTCTGTCTATCTTACATCCAGCAAAGTCTGCATCAGAGTAACCAAGAAGTTTAAACTCTGATTCTCTTGGATACCATAGCCCCAAAGTTATAGTGCCCTTGAGGTACTTAAATATCCTCTTTACTGCTGTTAAATGTGGTTCTCTTGGATCTGCCTGGAATCTTGCACACAAACAAGTTGCATACATGATATCAGGTCTGCTAGCTGTCAAATAGAGTAAAGAACCAATCATTCCTCTGTAACTTGTCACATCTACTGATGACCCTGCATCTTTGTCCAATTTTGTTGCAGTTGCCATGGGAGTTGTTGCAGATGAACAATCAAGCATACCAAATTTCTTGAGAAGGTTTCTGGTATATTTTGCTTGATTTATAAAAATTCCATCATCTGTTTGCTTCACCTGTAGGCCTAGAAAATAACTAAGCTCTCCCATCATACTCATTTGATATCTTGACTGCATGAGTTTGGCAAACTTCTTACAGAGTTTATCATTAGTAGATCCAAAAATGATGTCATCTACATATATCTGAACTAAAAGCAAGTCACTACCAGTTTGGAAGTAAAACAGAGTTTTGTCAATAGTACCTCTGTGAAATCCACTTTCTAGTAGAAATTTGGCAAGGGTTTCATACCATGCCCTTGGTGCCTGCTTAAGTCCATAGAGTGCCTTGTCTAATCTGTAGACATAGTCTAGATGTTTTGGATCTACAAAACCTGGTGGTTGTTCCACAAACACTTCTTCTTCAAGTTTTCCATTCAAAAATGCACTTTTTACATCCATCTGAAACACTTTGAATTTCATGTGAGAGGCATATGCAAGAAAGATTCTGATTGCCTCCAATCTTGCCACTGGAGCAAATGTTTCATCATAGTCTATTCCTTCTTGTTGTGAGTAGCCTTTTGCAACCAGTCTTGCCTTGTTTCTTGTGATAACACCCTCACTGTCAGTTTTATTCCTGAAAACCCATTTAGTACCAACAATGGATCTGTTCTTGGGCCTTGGTACAAGTGTCCACACTTCATTTCTTTCAAATTCATTTAGCTCTTCTTGCATTGCTGTTATCCAGTCAGCATCTTTAAGAGCTTCTTCCACTTTCTTTGGCTCAGTTTGTGACAAGAATGCATGAAACAGACATTCATTTGTTGTTGCACTTCTTGTCCTTACTTTTGCATCAGGATCACCAATAATCAAATCAGGTGTGTGAGATTTAGTCCATTTTCTTGCAGAAGGCAGATTGCTTCTGTCATCATGTGATCCTCCCCCTTGATCCATGCTCTCCTGATTTTCTTGGTGCCTTTCTTCATTTTCTGATGCTCCCCCTGAATGTGACTTCTCAGAATTATCAACAGAGTTTGAATCAACAGAGTTTGATTCAGAATCATCAACTGAGTCACTTTCAGTGTTTAAATTATCACTTTGATGTGATTCTTCATGCTCCCCCTCAACTGGTTCTTCCCTTGTTTCTGATTGAAGAGTTTCTTCAGTATTTACCAGTAGAGGTTCAGAGTTTAGATCAACAGAGTTTGTCAAATCAGTCTGATCAGAGTTTACTTTTTCAGAGAATAAATCTTCATTTTCAAAGTGCAGTTGATCATGTTCATTTACTTCTTCAAGTCCAGTTATTTTCTTGTCATCAAATGACACATGAATTGATTCCATGATCACTCTGGTTCTCATATTATAAACTCTGAATGCCTTAGTTGACAGTGGATAGCCAACAAAAATTCCTTCATCTGCCTTTAGGTCAAATTTGGTCAACTGTTCAGGATGAGTCTTCAACACAAAGCATTTGCATCCAAAAATATGAAAATATTTTAGATTTGGCTTCTTCTTCTTCACCATTTCATATGGTGTTTTACCATGCTTGTTGATCAGTGTTGCATTTTGAGTAAAACAAGCAGTTTGAACTGCTTCTGCCCAGAAATATGTTGGCAACTTTGCTTCATCTAGCATGGTTCTGGCAGCTTCTATCAAGGTTCTGTTCTTCCTCTCCACTACACCATTTTGTTGTGGAGTGCCAGGTGCAGAAAACTCTTGTTTTATCCCTTTACTCTTGCAAAATTCTTCCATTGATGAATTCCTGAACTCAGTTCCATTGTCACTTCTGATTATCTTCACTTGATTTTCTGACCCTTTTTCCAGTTGTAATATATGTTCTGTCAGTGTTAATGCAGTTTCATCCTTCTTTGCAAGAAAATATACCCATGTGTACCTGGTATATTCATCAACAATGACTAGAGCATATTTCTTCTTTCCAAGAGACATCACATTCACTGGACCAAAAAGATCAACATGTAGTAGATGATAAGGATCAACAATTGAAGACTCAGATTTGCTTTTGAAGGAGGCTTTTCTCTGTTTAGCCTTTTGACAAGAATCACACAGTCCTTCTACATTCAACAAGGACTTTGGTAAACCTCTCACAAGATCATTCTTTATTAGCTCATTGATGTTGTTCAGGTTCAAATGAGAGAGTTTCTTGTGCCACTTCCAACTCTCCTCACTGGACATTCTTGTTGACAGACACACTGCTTTGCCATCAGAGTTTGTTGACAATTTAATTTCATATATGTTATTGTGTCTGTTTCCAACTAGAGCAACTTTCCCTGTAGATTTGCTGATCACTTGACAATATTCAGGTTGAAAATCTACATGATATCCTCTGTCACAGATTTGACTCACAGATAGCAGATCATGCTTGAGTCCTGGAACCAGAGCTACATTTGTGATGATGACATTTCCAAGATTAATATTGCCATATCCCAGTGTATGTCCTATGTTGCCATCTCCATAGGAAACTTCTGGGCCAGCCTTCTCCTCAAACTCTGATAGCAGGGCTTTATTTCCTGTCATGTGTCCTGAACATCCACTATCCACGACTAGGGTACTAACCCTGTTGCCCTGCAATCACAAACAATCACTGATTATTAGTTTTAAGGATCCAGACTTGCTTGGATCCTTTGGCTTTCTTAATTCTGTTAGCTTTTGCAGCGGAATTCACATTATCAGAGTTTAAGCTAACTTTTTCAGAGTTTACATTTGCAGAGTTTACTTTAACCCATTTCAAATTTGGTTTGGGTTCATAGTAATTATAGTAAATAGCATGATAATCTCTGCAAGTGTAAATAGAATGCCATGTACTTCCACAGTGTTTACATAAAGTCTGTGGTCTTGTTCTCACATAATCACTCTTCACTGCAGTTTTAGAGGGTAAAGAATTAATGTTCTTATTCTTACTGCAGAAACTAGCAAGATGATTAGTGCTACCACAATTAAAGCATGTTTTTCTAGGAGCTAATGAAGCAAGCATTGGCTTAATTCCTGATGTTATGCCTACCTTTCCATTTTTGTTTTTCTTAGGCAATCTCTGTTTGTTGACAGATTTTATCTCCTTAAGCTTATGCTTGAGTTGTTTATCTGTCATTAAACCAATGTTAGCCTCTTTAACAAAAGTTTTAGCATATGACTCTTTAACAGCCTTTTTCTGTGCTTCAGTCTTAGGTCCACCTGTTCCCATGACATTACCTTCAGATGAACGATGTGGTCTAACTTTTACTTGATTTTCAAATCTAAGTTCATCTCCCTCAGAGTAACCTAGACCTACTGTATCTGACTGAAACACTTCTTGAGTGTCTTTACCAGAGTGTGTCCAAGTTTTAATGATGTGTTTAGTATCCTCCAATTCAGATTCTAGTTGCTTATACTTACCTAGCAACTCCTGTTCAATAAACACTGCATCATCTCTCTCTTTTTGAATTTTATTCATGTTCTCTAGCTGTTCCTCAACAAGTTTATTTCTTTCTTTGAGTTGAGAGCACTCAGTCTTTATCCTCTCATTTTCTAAAGTCTGATCCCTATAACTGATATGCAATGCTTTAAGAAAGATTCTCAATTCAGTTATATTATCAGTGTTATAAGCATAGGTAGTTGGGGGTACCTTAAGATCATCATTTTCAGTCTGAGTAGTAGCCATGAGAGCATAATTGACTTCCTCATCTGAATCTGAAGTGTCTGCCCAATCTCTGCCTTTGGTGTAGAGTGTCTTCTCAGTTTTACCCTTCTTGCACTCAGGAGCATAGTGACCCATCTCCTTACACTTGTAGCATTGAATTTCAGACTTATCTTTCTTACCAGATTTGAAGTCCTTTCCCTCAGATTTCTTGAAATTCTTCTTGTCAGACTTTGAGTAGTCCCTGGAGAATCTCTTTCCCTTCTTGAAGTTCTTGTATCCCATCTTCTTGAAGGTCTTTACCATCAATGCAGCCATTTGCATCATCTCCTCATCATCTTCAGAATCAGATGATTCATCTGTGTTTGAGTCAACATCAGTGTTTGATGACTCATTCTCTGAATGTATGACTAAGGCTTTCCCTTTTGCCTTTCTCCTTGATGCCTCCTTCTTTGATGGTTTCTCCTCAACTTTAAGAGCAACAGACTTTGACTTTCTACTAGATCTTTTGTTTCTCTGCTCCAATTCCAATTCATGAGTTTTGAGCAGCCCATAAATTTCATCAATCTCTGTTTCACCAAGTTCATAATTATCTCTTATAGTGGTTGTTTTCACATCCCACTTTTCAGGTAGAGAAAGAAGAAACTTGAGATTTGAGTCTTCTAAATCATACTCTTTGTTAACCAATGACAAATCATTGAGCAGTTTACAGAATCTGTCAAATGTTTCTGTCATGGTTTCATCAGACTTTGCCTCAAAGTGCTCATACTCCTGAGTGAGTATATTTCTTCTGTTTTTCTTGATTGCAGGAGTTCCTTGACACCTAACCTCAAGTACATCCCATATTTCCTTTGCAGTTGTGCAATTAATCACTTTATTAGACATAACATTGTCTAATGCACTGTGAAGTAAATGTCTCACTTTTGCATCCTTTGCAATAGATGAAAGATCCTCAGCAGTTAGATCTTTCTTTTCTTTTGGAATGACCTTTGATTCCTCACCAGCAGCAGCAGCAGTTAACTTTGTAGGTTTGTGAGGACCTTCATAAATTCTATCAAGGTATTCTGGATCTGTGGCTTCCAGAAACATGGTCATTTTTACCTTCCAGATTGCATACTCTGATGGCCTAAGTATTGGAACCCTTATTGTTTCATACCTACTAACAGTAGTAGGGGTTTTCTCAGTTGGTGGAGGTATCTCTGCCATTGATTACTATTGTGTTTGGATCTTTAACTGTAATAAAGTAACAGATTAGGCTCT
This sequence comes from Kitagawia praeruptora, assembly GCA_037693485.1. Lineage (NCBI taxonomy): Eukaryota > Viridiplantae > Streptophyta > Magnoliopsida > Apiales > Apiaceae > Kitagawia > Kitagawia praeruptora. Next base: position 147,715,301 of record CM075353.1, read on the forward strand.
GATACCACTTGTTGGGCTTGCTAAGTAGACCTTAACTCCACATTAGTATGATATTGTCCGCTTTGGGTTGGGTCAGGCCCGCACGGATTTGTTTTTGGGTCACTCCCAAAAGGCCTCATACTAATGGAGTTAACTGGCTGCTTATAAACTAGCTATCCACCCCTTCCACAAACGATGTGGGACAACACCTAACAATCCCCCCTTCACACATCAGGCCCGACACCTGTCGAATCTGCCTCCTTTCTGTGTGATCTGCTCCCTTTTGATCCATACTGGAAATTCTGGCTATCTGGCTCCCCCTAGGCCCATACTGGAAAGTCCATCTGCTCCCCCTTAAGCCCAACCTGGGATAGCCCATCTACCTTTTCCTTGGATCCATTCTGGAAGCTCATCTGAGATTGTTCTGGACCGTTATAACCAACGGTCCAGAACACAAATAAGTAAGTATAATATAATATTATATTATACTTACTCTAGAGGTATGTATTATATTGTTAAGTTACTTTATTATTGTGTATTTCATATTTTATTTTATTTTATTTATTTTTATTTTATTTATTTTTATTTTTATTATTATTTTTTCCCCTAAATATATATACCCACCTATACATACAAATCCAATTCCTTTTCTACTTCTTTAAAAATTCAATTTTAAAGAGGAATTAATTGCAAGTTCACCTCTTTGATTCGTAATGGGTAAATCTTTTTCTCTAATTTTATTTTTATTACGAATTTGTGTTCTTGTAAATTGGGATTTTGTATTATTCTTGGAATTTGGGCTATTTGTGGTGTGATATTGCTTGGTAATTATTGGTGGAGCTTCTTGTGAATTGGGGATTGATTCTTTTGGCTTCTAAGCGTGGGAGAGGTTGTGCTAGTGGGTAAAATTTCCGTACCCTCCGCCTGATTCATCTGATGAGGATGACGAGGGTGATGACAGCGAGGCTGAGTAGGACACCTTGATTCCAGGGGAGTTTTCTTTCTTTTCTTTTTAGTGTAGTTTTATTTTGTTTTTTAGTTGTAGTTTTGTATTTGTTCCTTAGTTCATTGGGGACAATGAACCGCTTAAGTGTGGGGAGGTGTTCTCAACGTAGTGTATTACTTGTTTAAAAAAAAAAAAAAATCCAAAAAAATTAAAAAAATTAAAAATACCAAAAATAATTCTAGCCATGCAATTTGATTAGTTGTTGTATTTTGCTTGATACACCCATGCATGCGTAGAATTCTTGTGTTTATTGACACTTTTGTATGAGAAGTGACGTGCTTTGTTCTTGTGCACACACTTACACTAGCAAGTTGAAGCTGGTAGACTTAATTGGATGTTGTAAGTGATTAGAATGACATGAATATGTGCAAGATGACTTGGTTTTCATGCTTTGAGTACAAGTAGGTGCGTTAGAGAGTCTTGTTACCTGGGATTGAGTATGTTTTGTCACACCAAGTGAGTTTTGAGCCTATATGCATATCTTTTGCATGATTTTTCGTTTGCTTGAGTGTCCACATGTTGTTTACATTGCTAGCACTTACTTGAGATCTTTCTTGAAATTCATGACATTACTTGATGATGAGATGATAAAGGCAATTAGGTATAACCTCGTATTTCCCATATTTCCACACCTTTTAAACGTGATCAATTAGTTAACCCGTTGAGCCTAATCCTATTCTTTCGGTGACACACCACATTACTTGCCATATATCCTTTTTATTCTATTGGCCTTACATTAAATTTGAACCTAAATTGTCAAAGGCTAGTATCGTGCTTAAGGGAGTAATAAGGTGTTCATAAAAGGGGGGTTATTGATGATCATACTTTTGGGGAATATTGATTTTGGGTTGATGCTTGCTAGTCGATATCATAATAATATCTATGGATCATTGTGCTTATTCCTTAGCTCTCAGAAAAAAAAAAACAGGAAAAAAAAGAAAAAAAAAAGAAAAAAAAATAAATTTGAGAGCATTCTTATATTTGTATGATCCTTCTTCATTCAACTAGTCAAGTTATTATGTAAGGGTTATTGAAAAATCCAAGTGTGGGGAAGTATTTGTTTTAATAGAAAGGGAATGGAATGAATTATATTGTTGGGTACTAGCTTTTGACATTTAACCTGTTTTAGCTTTACTTGACATACCTGGTCCCTAGCCCACGCTACAACCCGAATAAAGACCTTTTGATTGTCATCAGTGATGTATGTTGTGTTGAGATTGAGATTGATTGCGAGTGTCAAGTTGTGTTTATGATTTTGTTGGAATTGAGTGATACATGTTGACGGAGGAATTTGGTAACAACAAAATTCGAGGTACTTCGCCGGAAACAAGATCTACAGCGGTGATTCTTTGCCGAAAAGAGTGGTGGCGTGTGGTGGCTGTTTATGATTGGTAGCTGAGATTGATAGGGTTAATGGCGGCTATTCAGAGCTCTCGACTTCCAACCCCTCAATCGGCCTACGTACCCCGGTATTTATAGGGGATCAAGCCATACGTAGTTCTTGGAGAACAAGAAACCCAAATGGGCTTGGATAACGGACCAGCTTCCGGAATGTTCTACTATGAGGCCTAACCACAAAAGGCCCAAGGCTCATCCAAGATCTCAAGACTTCACGGATAAGGAAACTTCCCCCGTCGAGGACTAGTCCTAACCGTTACCAGCTATTTCTTGATTTCAAGGATGCAGGTATAGCCGTGGTTTACCCCAAGTGCAGAACGCATCCCTGTCCCCCGAATGAGAAGCACCCACCAGATAGCAGGATAGGTGATCCAGAGCTTTTGGGTGCAAAGTGCAGGATTACTCCAGAGTTCCCCAATGAGGGCGCGCCCATTGGCTACAGGAACAGAGCTCCCAAAGCACACACCAAAAATCCCCATCTTTCCACCTTAGGGCGCACGGATGCCTCCCTTAGCGTCTAAGAAGGGTCCTTATATCCAGGCAAACCCCTGGAGGCCTTCTGCGACGGACATCCCCCTCCTGAGATACGACAGGAGGGAATTCTTCAACTTCTAGAATTCCAGCTTGAGTAGAATCCCACCTAACTAGAATCCTAACTCGAACAGTATCCTAAAAGAGATTTCTTCATTGTCTTCTTAGAAAACCAATTTGAACAGATTTGTCACTATATTCCTCATTTAGGGCGCGCCCTCACTATAAGGAAAGCCAGGGCGCGGCTTAATTTTTCCATCTTAAGTCAAAATCCTAATTTATTATAGAATTCCCCAAATTAAAACCATATTTGACCCGAATCCATCTTGAAAATACTCGAACCGAATTTTGGCTATAACAACTACCCCCCCAATTCCATACGAAATCAGAGATGATGTATGGAATTTCTTCTAATAAGCCCAAAATTTCACAAATCTTCATCAGGGCGCGCCTTGGCAAAGGGCGCGTCCTCAGAATCCCAAACGACTTAAGTGGCTGACAGCTGTATCCCACTACTTTTTCTAAATCCCTATAAATACCCAAACACTTCTCTTTTTACTCTTTTTACTCTTTCTCTCTCCCAAAAACTATCCTCCGGCGACTTCACTTTCCGAGTACCAATCCGGCCGATCTTGACGATTCTCTTCCATTTTCTTCCACCAATCTCATTCCAGAACTTCTAAGGTACGTTTTGATGCCTTTATCTTGTACTTTCACCATGTATTTTGTCCGATTTTGCGATTTGACTCTTTGTTACCTTCGTGTTCTTCGATATTACCTGTATATATATATGTATGTATGCATGCTTGATCTTTATTTGCTGTTGTAATTTTTCTAAAATATGTTTCTGGCAAATCAATACGGCTAGTTAATTCTCAGGGCGCGCCTTTAACACTGGGCGCGTCTTGGATTCTTCTAATATCACAAAAGAATTTGATCCTTCATTAACTCTTTTCTTGGGCGTGTCTTACACTTAGGGCGCGCCCTAATGTCTTTTAAGCAATTTCGAACGTCCAAATGTTAAGTCCCATAATTAGTTTAATTTGTAGTATAAACTTTTCCTTCATGTTTCTTCCCTGGGGCGCGCCCTTAGTGCTCTTATTTTTGTTTTGCAGCTGGAGGGCGCGTCTCCACCTTTTCACCCATTTAGGGAATTCAACGAGAGTTTAGGAATCCATTCTCCATTACCACCCCCTTTATCTCCTGAACCTTATAGGAGCCCTTTTTCGTTCATTTCTCCTGAAGACAAAGCGCGCCTTATCAAAGATCTAAACGAAGGCAGAATGAATTTCTCTGATGAAGACTCCTTTGATGGTATTCCCCCTAACACCGAAATACCTGAAAGAATTCCAACACCAACACCTGAAAAAATTCCAAACATCATATACACAGACCCATCTGACAATGATTATGCTCCGGACTCCAATTCTCCCAGTGACACGCATTCTTCTGATACATATTCCTCTGAGGGCGCGCCTTCCGCCTCATCTATCTCACCAGTTATCAATTCTGAACCAACATCTCCACCTTCATCACCTACCCCATTCGAACATTGGGAAGTCCTTGATGAGGAAATCGATATTGATTGGGGTAGATATAATGAGATATCTGAAAAAGAAAAGAACCAACTCAGAAAGAAGCAAGGCAAATTAGCCTGTGTGAGCATGTCTTCTACGGCTACCAATGATGAGGTGGAATGGGCTATGAAATACTATGGCCAAGAAGGACTCTGGGCAATCCCTCACTCCCACCATCGACCTCACCTTTTCAATTATGGGGGAAATTTCAGAATTCCAAGGATGGTTCTTACCCCAAAACTCGTTGCTTTAGGTGTGGGCGCGCCTTTACACCCCTTCCTCAGAGAAATCCTTGAGTGGTACGACCTAGCCCCAATCCAACTTTCTCCCAACAGTTATAAACTTGTCTTGGGTTTATTCATTCTCTACCATGACCTGGGTTTTGGGGCACCCTCCATGCCAGAAATCAGTTATTTCTTTAGTATCCGTCAATCAAGCATTGGATACTATTATCTGGTAATCAACAAACCTCACAATAACAAAGGTTTTTCTGAGGGAAGAGTTAGCCACACCAAAAGATGGAAGGAACCCTATTTCTTCATCTGGGACGTTCCTCGAGTTCGTCTTCAATTCAATACAGATCCATGTAAGTGAGGGCGCGCCCTACACTTTTCTTTTTTTTTTTCAACTTTAACTGATCTCTTTTAAACCAAAACAGATAGAAGAGTTCAAAAAGAACTTCAGGGCGCGGCCTCATCCCGGGCCAAAGCCATCCTAAAAGTTGCAGCGGAGAAATTTAATCTCCAAACTTTAATCACTGAAGAAAATCTAAAAAGGGTTGGAATCCTTTCCGACAGGGTTGGTTCTATTTGTAAATTTAAAAAATTTAGAAATGGCATCGCTGTTCCCACCTCTTCATCCAGTGATAGCAAAAACGCAAATTCTGATTCTGATGAAGGTAGTAATTATAATGTAGGATCAGGGCGCGCCTTAATTGTTTCATTTTCATTTCTTATGTTTTGTTTTATACTTTGCTTTCTTTACACAGGGCGCGTTCTAACCTTTCTTCTCTTTTATCTTGTACAGGTATGGCCCCTAAAATTCCACGAGGATTTGGCGCTGCCAAAAAGAAGAATGATAAAGAGAAGAAAAATGATCAAGGGGATACCTCCGACTCCAGGGCGCGCCCTGTGCCAGAAAAGAATTTCAGCGACACTATCACCCCATCCACAGAATCTTTAAAAAGGAGTGCTGACATCCAAGAACCCATCACTAATAGGAGCAAGAAACCAAGATATGAGGGCGCGCCCTCATATGTCGAAACCTTGATTGGCCCTGCTGCTGCCTCCCTAGTTGAAGAAAAGGAGGTTGATATATGGCAAAACATGAATGCGGATGAAGAATCTCAATCCATGATTCGGGCATCCGCTCAACTTCTTATCCAATCTCTAGGGCGCGCCCAGAGGGTTCATAAGGAAAAACTCCACCTCAACAGACTTGAAGCTGAGAATAGAAAGTATTCGAAGATGATTGTCGAAAATGATAATAAATGGAAGAAAGATCTAGATGCAAAAAATGACAGAATTGCTGATTTGAAGCATGACTTGGATGAATCCATTGAACATCGCACTCTTCTGAATACCAAAAATGACGAATTGGAGAAAGAGGTGAAGGAACTCCGAGCTCAGCAAGGTTCCCTAGAAATTGAAAAAGCCAAGTTAAATGAACAGAGAGAAGCCATTGAAGATGAAAACTTTGAAAAAGGTTTCAACTTCTATCTTCTTGGTTTTCTAGCCAACGACCCTGACTATAACTGGGAAAAATTTGGACCTGCTGCTGCTGAGGACATAGCAAAGTTCAAAGTTGACAGAGCCTTAGACATTAAGGCGAAAAGAGTAGAGTTAGGATTAAAGGAAGCTTCTGAGGGCGCGCCCTCTACTGACAACGTTCAACCCCCTCCTACAGCTATTCCTACTCAAGGCTCTCCTACAAATGTAGCTCAGGATGCACCTCCTTCACCCTCCAAGGTTATCTCTTCTCCCCCTAAGGACGCGCCTTAGGATTTCAGTCTTTTAAACCTGTTTCGTATATACTTAACTTTTAAGGTGCGGGTCCTTTGTAAAACCCTGCAATTTGTAACTCCTAACTTTTAAATGCCTTTTAAACTTTTGTTATGCTCTATTTATCTTCATGCTTTCATTTGTTAAATGCTTTCAATGAGGGCGCGCCCTAGATGGGGGCGCGACCTTTTCTTCATCATTTCCTTTAAGCTCTTCTCTTTAAAATATAGCACACATTGTTCATTCATGTTGAGGGCGCGCCCTAAGGCACTACCCTTTCAGGGTTTCCTTAACTTGTCAATTACTTCATAACAAATCTTTATACATGCTGAGGGCGCGCCCTAAGAAATGGGCACGACCTCTTATACTTCAATCAAAAAATCTTCAAAATTCTTGCAAAAAATGTCTTGATATTCTTTATTAATCTTCAAATAATCTCAGCAGAACAAGGGAAGGTATACATGTTATACCCCCCGAGCTAAGGAGAATAAACTTCTAAAAAATGTGGAAAAAACATCAAGTCTCAACTAGAACTAAAGAAGGCGTATATGTACTACCCCCCTAGACTAGGAGAATATTTATTTATACTAGTATACAACTTAAATATAAGCCTTCATACAATAGGGGGTCAAAGCCGCACCCTACTGATAATACTTTCTCAAATGCTCTGCATTCCATGCTCTTGGGATTACGTTGCCATCCAAGTCTTCTAGATGATAAGTTCCTTCCCAGATGATAGATTTGATCTTGTAAGGTCCTTCCCAGTTGGGACCAAAAACTCCATGTGCTGCTACTCTTGTATTAGGCATGACTTTTCGGAGAACTAGATCACCCACCTTAAAAGGCTGAATCTTCACCTTCTTGTTATAGTACCTTGCAGCCCTCTGCTGATAAGTTGCCAACCTCAACTGCGAATTTGCCCTCATCTCTTCTAGAAAATCAAGATTTAGCCTTTGATTTATCATATTCAATTCTTCATCATAGAAATCCCTTCGGAATGACCCTGCTCCAACTTCCACTGGCACCATTGCCTCGCATCCATAAGACAGCATGAAAGGAGATTCCCCAGTTGTGGTCCTTGGTGTTGTGTTATAAGACCATAAGACCATAGGAAGTTCCTCAGGCCAATTCCCTTTACTTTCTTCTAACTTGGTTTTCAAGGTATGCTTGATTATCTTGTTGATAGCTTCAGTCTGCCCATTACTCTGAGGATGATATACAGCTGTAAATTCTTTCTTGATTCCCAAATCCTCACATAACTTTCGCAACTCTTTGCTATCAAACTGCTTTCCATTATCTGAAACAAGCTTGTAAGGAATCCCGAATCTGCACACAATAGAGTTGAACACAAAATCTTTGATTTTCTTCGCTGTGATTGTGACCAAAGGCATTGCTTCCGCCCATTTGGTGAAATAATCCACTGCAACAACAGCATACTTTACTCCTCCCTTAGATTTAGGGAGTTCTCCAATGAGATCTATTCCCCACATAGCAAACGGCCAAGGACTTATCATAGAAGTCAGGGTAGTCACAGGAATTGTTGAATAATTGGCAAACCTCTGGCATTTATCGCATGCCTTAACAAACTCATAGGCATCCTTCTTCACAGTAGGCCAATAATAACCTTGCCTTAACACTTTCATTGCCAACGAACCACCCCCCGAGTGATTGCCACAAATTCCTTCATGTACCTCCCTTAAGATATAATTGCATTCATCTCCATCTATGCACTTCAAAAGCGGTTGATTGAAACCTCTCTTGTACAAAATTTCATCATACTCCACAAACCTGGCAGCATGATATCGAAGACGCCTTGCTTCAATTTTATCGCTCGGGAGAATCCCCCTACGGAGATATTCCAGAATTGGAGTCATCCAGGTAACTGACGGAGTACTCTCCACCTCCATAACTTCCACCTCTGGAATACTTGGCACTTCTTGAACTTGTAGAGGAACTGTTCCCAACAACATAGCATCCTTCTGGGATCCTAGCTTAGCCAAAACATCTGCAGAGCAATTTTTATCTCGAGGAATGCATTCCAACCTTACTTCACGAAACTTCTGCATTAATCGTTGCGCACACTTCATGTAGAGTTCTGTTCTTGGACCTCTACACTGAAATCCTCCTTTGATCTGCCTGACCACTAACTCTGAATCACTTAACACAATCAAATTTACTACTTTCATTTCCAAAGCCATTTTCAATCCATTAATCAAAGCTTCATATTCCGCATCATTATTAGTTGCCTCGAATTTGAAATGAATAGCACTCATTAGTTGATTTCCTTCAGGTGTCACCAGAATTACACCTGCACCAGCCCCTCCATTGTTTACAGCTCCATCTACGTGCAACCTCCACCAAAGTTGAGGGATTTCCTCAAGAGGGCGCGCCCTCGTAGGAGGAATTCCTGGTTCCGCTAACACAATTGACTTTTCCTCGGTCTCTGAATCAAACTCCAAGATGAAATCCGCTAAAGCCTGACCTTTAATTGCTGTTCTTGGCATATATTCTAAATCAAACTGCCCTAATTCAATGGCCCATTTCAACATTCTTCCTGAAGCTTCTGGTTTGTGAAGAATACTTCTCAATGGGTAAGCAGTACGAACCTCGATCCTATGAGCTTGAAAGTAAGGACGAAGTTTCCTAGCCGCCAAGATTAAAGCGAAAACCAACTTTTCCATGCTGGTGTATCGAGTCTCTGCATCCTGCAAACGCTTGCTCACATAGTAAACCGGGGACTGATGATCAACCTCTTCTCTTACCAATACTGCACTAATGGAGTATTCCGAAACTGCTAAATATAATATCAAAGTTTCTTCCTCCACGGGCTTGGATAAGAGTGGAGGATTCCCCAACTGCTCTTTGATCTTCTGAAAAGCCTCTTCACACTCAGGAGTCCATACAAAATCTTTGGATGCTCCTTTGATCGCCTTGAAGAATTCTCTGCATCTATCTGAAGATTTTGACACAAAGCGATTTAGCGCTGCGATTCTCCCAGCCAAACTTTGAACTTGCTTCACAGTAGATGGAGATTTCATATCAAGTAAAGCTTTAATCTTAGCTGGATTCGCTTCAATCCCGCGATGGTTAACAATAAATCCCAAGAACTTTCCGGACTCCACTCCAAACACACATTTTTTAGGATTCAACTTCATTCTGAACTTCCTCAACACCTCGAACATCTGCTCTAAATGCTTCACATGGTCTTCTGCCTTCAAAGATTTGACAAGCATATCATCCACGTACACTTCCATGGTTTTCCCTATCAGATCTTTAAACATCATATTCACCAACCTCTGATAAGTAGCTCCAGCATTGATCAAACCAAATGGCATTCCAATATAACAGTACAAACCCCTATCCGTAATGAAAGAGGTGTGTTCTTGATCAGGCTCATACATGGGAATTTGATTGTAGCCCGAATAAGCATCCATGAAACTCAAAAGAGCGTGGCCAGCAGTAGCATCCACCAACTGATCAATTCGAGGGAGAGGAAAACTATCTTTAGGGCAAGCCTTGTTCAGGTCCGTGAAATCCACACAAGTCCTCCACTTTCCATTAGGCTTCTTGACTAGAACAGGATTAGCCAACCAATCGGGGTAATATGATTCTTTGATCAAACCAACATCTAGAAGTCTATCAACTTCCTCCTTCAATGCTATAGCTCTCTCTCCACTTACAGGTCGACGTTTCTGACGGATTCCTTTCTTGGTGGGATCTATGTTCAAATGATGACACATAATCTTTGGATCGATTCCTACCATATCAGCATGACTCCAAGCAAATACATCCAGATTATTCAAAAGAAAATTAGTGAGCATTCCTCTCAACTTGGAATTCAATTGAGATCCAATTTTCAAAACCTTACTTGAATCCTTTTCATCCACCAAAATTGAAATAGTATCCTCTGCAGGACCAGTCTTTTCCACAGGTTGTGGTGCCCTTGGATCAAGATCAAAATCAAAGTTTCGTGGATCCTCGATTGGTGTTGCACCCTTGGAGGGCGCGTCCTCTTTAAGAGGGAAGTCTTCCTCAACAAGGGTATGCACCAATCCTTCAAGTAACATTCGCCTCCCTTCAACCTGTTCACCTCTGATGTTAACCGAAATTACCTCTTCTGAATCTTCTTCAATTTCCTCTAAAATTCCATCCTGAAGATCATCCAACACTGGAGTACTCTCCTCAGGGCGCGCCCTATAACAAGGCGTTTCTTCCTCTGGCTCTTGAACAAGATAATGGACTTTCACCTCTTCAAGAGCAATACTCATAACTCCAGAACTATTTTCACTGAGGGCGCGCCCTCCATCCTGCTGTCTTCTGAACCCTTTAATTGCCTTGTGATAACAATCTCTCGAGTCATGCTGGGATCCTCGAATTGTTCCCACACCATTTGGCGTAGGAAACTTCATTGCAAGATGATAGATGGAGGTCACAACCTTCATTTCTTTCAACAAGGGACGTCCCACCAAAGCATTGTGTGATGATTCCACATTCAAAATCATGAAATCCATCATTTGTGTTACAGAAAGGGTCCCTTCCCCAAGAGTTACTGGTAATTTGATAGCTCCCATGACCTTTACAGATTCGCCCGAAAAACCATAGATCCATCCGTTATCTTGAATCATATCCTTGTCTAGAAGTCCCAGCTTTTGATAAGTACTGTAATACAGAATATTCACCGAACTCCCATTATCAACAAAAACTCGATGTACATTCTTGGACCCAATCTGAATTGCCACCACCAAAGCATCATTATGAGGATGGTGTACCCATCTTGCCTCTTCCTCAGTAAAAGTAATATCAGCAAACTCCCCTTTGAACAATTTAGGTGGCCTCAACTCTAGACTATTCACATTTGTAAGAGGTCGATACCTCGCTTCTCTAGTGTATCTCTCCATAGCATGATTGCTGTCACCTCCCAGGTGGTGTCCACCAAAGATAGTGTGAATGCTTCCTTCCTTCACAAACTTCTTCTCCTCAGGCCTGTCATCCACATGGGGGGCGCGCCCTCCATCTCTCTTATCAGGATTCTCCTTATGTTTTTTCACCTCTCTGACAATCCATTCTGTTAGATATCCTTCCTTGATTAAATCCTCAATCTCATCCTTCAATTGACGGCACTCATGAGTATTGTGCCCAGAAGACTCATGGAATTCACAGTACTTCCTTTTATCCTTACTTTGCCAAGAAGAGAGAGGCTCAGGCTTTCTGAAGAATCCTTTATTTTTGTTCACTTCAAAAATATGTTCAATGGAGGCTGCTAAGGGTGTGTAATTACCCGGCCTTTGATCATAAGTGTAAGTATCTGGGGGACCCCAATTTCTGCCAGATTCAGTTAAGTTCACACGATTGGCTCCTGTTACTATCCGGCGAGTTGGACTAGGAGACCTATCCTTCCTCTTTCCGACCTTTACCTTAGAACTGTTTTGACCATCAGTCTTTCGATTATCTGCCAATGATTGTTCCACAATCTTGAAAGATTCTGCTTGTGCAAACACATCAGCCAATGTCGGTGGATCTCGTCCTTGGAGATGTTTCCAGAAATCGGTTCCCACTGATAATCCAGCAATTAGAAAACTCTTGAGTGTTTCATCAGTTGCTCCTCTCACCAGAGTTGATTCCGAGTTAAACCTTTTGAAGTAAGATTGCAGACTTTCTCCTTCCCTCTGCTTAATATTGGCCAAAGTTGTGACGGGAGGAGCGTATTTCACTGCTGCCTGGAATTTAGTCAAAAACAAATTCCTCATTACCTGCCAAGATGTAATAACTCCCGGGCCAAGTTTCTGAAACCATTGCTGAGCACTCTCCCTGAAAGTTGCTGCCAACAATCGACACCTGGCCAGCTCTGTCACTTGATAGACATCCATCCCGATGTCAAAACGTCCGAGGAATTCGACAGGATCTGCATTTCCATGAAAGCGCAAATCATTTGTCATAGATCTATACCCAGTAGGAAGCTGCGCCTCTCTTACTTCAGTTGAGAATGGAGAGGAAGTTTGCGCAGTAGCAGATATTCTTCCTCCATCCAAGTGAGCAAGGAGCTTCTTCAAATCATCCACATTGAAAGTTCCAACCCCGGGAACATTCTGAATATTTGGTTGTGCCACAGTTTGAGTACCCCCTGAAGGTGGAGGTGGAGGTGGAGCCGCTGTCTCCACACCTCCTTGATTCCCTGCTTGTGGATGAACAACATCCCCCTGAGTTTGAGTTTGTGTTTGCTGACCTTCTGGATTTCCATGAGGTTGCGGATTTCCCTGAGAATTTCTCTGATATTGTTCTCCAGAGTGAGGGCGCGTCCTCGATCTAGATTCATCAGAAGTACTTGGAATTTGATGAATACGGGGAGATCTTCTACTTGAGGGCGCGCCCTGATAATGGGGGCGCCCATCTCTTTGATTCCAATCCCTCCTTTTATCACCGTTATCACGGTTTCCTCTTACTCCAGCATTGTCGTGATGAAAAGTTTGTTTAGATCCAAGGGGCCGCGACCTGTTGTGAACAGGGGGCGCGCGCTGTGGATTATTATCGCGAGCAAGAGATCGCTCATGTCCAAGGGGCCTCGACCTGTTGTCAGGGGGCGCGCGCTGTGGCTCATGACTCCGCGTAAGGGCTCGCTCATGTCCAAGGGGCCTCGACCTGTTGTCAGGGGGCGCGCGCTGTGGATCATGGGGCCGTGATTCCAAGTATTTGCTTTTCTTCTGTTGCTCAAGGAGTACCATCCTTAAATCGTCGTCATTAAGCCTTATCCCAAGGCGTTCCTTCAAGCTGGCATAATCTTTCTTTTCTCTAGCTATTTGCTCCTCATCCCTTTGAATTTCACCAGGAGTGCGTCCCGAACGATGAGGATGAGGGCGCGCCCTATCTTGAGGATTTGACAACCTGCGCTCAGAATTATCTTCACTAGGATATTCAACAATCGGATCAGAATAATCTAACCTTCTAGGAGTGATCAGCTGAAATCTCCTTTCTTGATCTTCCTCCCTTCGGGAATCTTCCTCAATCTGAGGGGATTTGCCTGACCGGCGATGATTTCGCGGGATACTCCGAGATTTTCTCCTAGATTCTTGCACTTCCTCCACAGAACTCAACCTAGCCCCGAAACTATTTATGGCATCTCCCATACGATACAACTGTTCCATTAATGCCGCGTTACTAATAAGAACGGGCGGCTGGCCACCACCGGTGGCTGGAGTTCCATGGTGATGTGGAGGAACATGGATTTCCTCTGGAACATAAGCTTCGTGACGAGCTTGGTTACCCCCCAAGCTATCTTCATAATCGTAATAATCCTCTTCGTGAGAACCTCCGCGTTGATTGTGAGACATCTTTTCCTCCTAAGATGAAGATCTTGATTGGCTCCCCTCCTTCTAGCGCCAATTTGTTGACGGAGGAATTTGGTAACAACAAAATTCGAGGTACTTCGCCGGAAACAAGATCTACAGCGGTGATTCTTTGCCGAAAAGAGTGGTGGCGTGTGGTGGCTGTTTATGATTGGTAGCTGAGATTGATAGGGTTAATGGCGGCTATTCAGAGCTCTCGACTTCCAACCCCTCAATCGGCCTACGTACCCCGGTATTTATAGGGGATCAAGCCATACGTAGTTCTTGGAGAACAAGAAACCCAAATGGGCTTGGATAACGGACCAGCTTCCGGAATGTTCTACTATGAGGCCTAACCACAAAAGGCCCAAGGCTCATCCAAGATCTCAAGACTTCACGGATAAGGAAACTTCCCCCGTCGAGGACTAGTCCTAACCGTTACCAGCTATTTCTTGATTTCAAGGATGCAGGTATAGCCGTGGTTTACCCCAAGTGCAGAACGCATCCCTGTCCCCCGAATGAGAAGCACCCACCAGATAGCAGGACAGGTGATCCAGAGCTTTTGGGTGCAAAGTGCAGGATTACTCCAGAGTTCCCCAATGAGGGCGCGCCCATTGGCTACAGGAACAGAGCTCCCAAAGCACACACCAAAAAGTCCCCATCTTTCCACCTTAGGGCGCACGGATGCCTCCCTTAGCGTCTAAGAAGGGTCCTTATATCCAGGCAAACCCCTGGAGGCCTTCTGCGACGGACATCCCACTCCTGAGATACGACAGGAGGGAATTCTTCAACTTCTAGAATTCCAGCTTGAGTAGAATCCCACCTAACTAGAATCCTAACTCGAACAGTATCCTAAAAGAGATTTCTTCATTGTCTTCTTAGAAAACCAATTTGAACAGATTTGTCACTATATTCCTCATTTAGGGCGCGCCCTCACTATAAGGAAAGCCAGGGCGCGGCTTAATTTTTCCATCTTAAGTCAAAATCCTAATTTATTATAGAATTCCCCAAATTAAAACCATATTTGACCCGAATCCATCTTGAAAATACTCGAACCGAATTTTGGCTATAACAATACACTTAACCTTGTTCTTGAGTGAATATTCGTTTTTGAGTGAAAGGTGAGTTATTACTTGTTTTGGCATAGGAGATCCCAGGTTTAGACTTAAAGATGTGTTTCTTGTGGGCTTAGCATGTTTACCAACGATTTTTACACTTGACATGAATTTTTATGACCTTCTGCATGTTGGTTGAGTAGACTACGTGAATACTTGCACTTTCGACACCAAGACATCGTATGTTTGCTTTGATTCTTAAGTTGATGTGGCATGAGAGGACTTGTGTGTGTGGTGTTGTGTTAGCATTGATCTTTTGCATGGTTGGATGAATTTTGTGGGTACATTCACTATAAACCCTCACGAGACAACACTCGTCCTACTAGGGCTGCCTAGGGGTTTAACGACTTGTTGCATATGCTCAATGCAATCGTGTCATCTACGAAAGTGATGTTTGTTAGGACTTAGTTTTTATTTCACTTATTTGCCCGAGGATGTGCAAATGCTAAGTGTGGGGATGTTTGATAGAGTATATTTTTATATATATTTTAGATGATTTTATTCTCATATTTATTGTGTTTTGCATTGATTTGGATTTTTATTTAATAGATTTTATTGTTTTATTGTAGGAAATAAATAATTCATAACTTGGAAGGATTTGGAGCAAAAAGAGCTATTTTGGAGATAAAATAAGAGAAAATTCGTATTATTGGGCTATACGGGCTGCCTGCACTGTTTGGGCCATATCTTGAGTTCCAGAAGTCAGAATTTGACGATCTTACTGTCCACGCGAAGCTTGTGGAATTATCTTTAATTTAGAGGTGGTCCAGTAATCAAAATCGAACTGGAAGAGCCCAGAAACAGAGGAGAAAAAGAAGTGACGAATTTTACAAGAAAACCCTATTCAATTATGGATATCTTTTTGTAAATTGATTAGGATATTAAAAATACTTTTATTAGGAGATAGATATCAGATTTTATTAAGAGGTTTTATTATAAAAGGAAGAGAAAGCGTGAGATAGAGGGAGATAGACATATACAGACGTTTTTACATAAATTAGGGTTTTGGTTTTTTCTCTCTTCATCTCTTCTTTTGTAAGCACTTGGTTTAATTTGGATCTTTATTGTTCTTCGTTTATACAAAGTTTAAGGTACTCTTTATCTCATCTTGTTTATTAGTATATGTTTTATATGGCTTTCTTCATTATTATTATTATTAGTTTTTATCCTAGAATGAGTGAGTAGTTTAATTCTAGGGTATTAAGGGGAGCCATGTTTGCACCATGATTTGGGCTTAATTTGATTAGTAGATTGATGGGTAAAGAGTAATTCTGATTGATATGTTATAATTCTTAATTTGTGTAATTGCGCAATATCATGGATTAATTGATTGCAATAGGAGTAATAGATCGAGAGATTTTACTACTAGAGGCTTACATACAATTAGCAGAATTGAAGGTGAGTGTGAGAACATCATTAGATATTCTGAGAGTGTTAATGCTTGAGAAAGATTAACCGTTAATGCTTGAGAAAGATTAACCATTGCTTTAATTACTTTTTTTTTTTTGTCAGAAATAACTTTTTAATTAATGAATTGTATCAAAGTACAATATCCGTATAACCGGAGAAAGAGTTTCTTTCATTCAAGAAAGTTTATCATCTAACCGAAAAGCACGCAAGTTGCTTCCGGACGCTTAGACAATATAACTTTAATGTCTGAATAGAAAACCCACCAAATAAGGCCTCGTTAAAACCCCGCAAGAGTAAAACCCTATGGGACAAAAAACTCAGGGGGGAAAAAGAGTGCCCTACTTAAATAAATGAGTACATCATTTTACAAAAGTCTAAAAAACAAAAAATTGGAAACTTCTTAATTCTTCAGCTTGATTCTTCCACTATGAAAATTCATAAACCCGCCTTCATCCATCTTCTCACACTTCTTCCCACCAGAATAGGTATCTTGTTGTTTCCCCTAAAATCCAAAATTCTGACATCATCCATCTTCTGTTTACATTTCTTTCCACCCACGAAAACTGAAAATATCAACACAACAGATAAAACTATGTCAAAAAACCATTAATTGAATATACCTTAAATAATTATTATACTCAGTATACATAATAAAGTTGAACAATTTTATATATCTAACCAAAGGGGTCCCCTATGGTTAGACATATAAAATATCAATTTTCCTTGATAAGAAACGTCAAAACTGATTAATATTTAAAATGCCCAAATATAAGCCATCAATCATGATCGCTCATAAATGGTACAAAAACATATAATAACCTTTTTAAGGCCCATAATATACGCCATCAATCATGGCCACCAAAAAATGGTACAAAAACTTAAACATCACTTAAGATCCAAGATTTTAGTCATCAAATAAAATTAATTAAATATCAATTAGCATTTATTAGAAATTTATAACACTTATTCTAGGAAAATTCAAATTTCAAAAGTTAAAACAACAATTAGGGGAATTAAATCTAACTTAATCTCGGCCAAAATTAAGGAGCCAAACTTTCATATCAAGTGCTATTTTAAATTATCCAAGATTTAAGCTTTATATTATAAACATGACACAAAATTACCTCTTAAAGACAAAATAACGCCATCAATTATGGCCCCCAAAAATGGTACTTATATGTCAGCATTTATGGCCACCAATAATGGTACAAAATTAATTATAAAGAAACCAAACTAAGCCATAATTACTAAGACCGTTTCAAAAAATAATGTCCTCCACTAATCATGCATGCATGCCATATAATTTGATAGGTTTCTAATTATCAAAATTAATACCTAAAAAGACTCTCCTAATAATTTGAATTAATTATTCTCTTGATTACCTCCAATCAAACATAAATCTAACTCAACTTGTCAAAATCAAATACATATGAATAACCTCATTATCAACCAAGCATAACTCAAGGAAGTTCTACAAGGAAGGTTACAACAGATTATAACAATTAAATTTTCCTAATTGCTCTTAATTATATCCCACTAAATATTTCTAATCAATTCCATTATTCTGGCATTAAAACCTTCCGTTTTTAAAAAATTCAAATTACAACAACCTATCATTTTATCAGTCAATATTACCTAATAATACATTTAATTTAATCATGCCTTAACAGTTTTTCAACAAAAAAAGTATGTGTCACAAAATCAGTTCAGAAGATATGCAGAATTTCATCAACTATACAAGTGCTGACTAGCTAAATTACTACTAGGTAATCAGCAAAAGCATGCTAAACCTATTAGCAACTAAAACACTGGAGTAACATGAAAACTATTCATCACATGTTAATACACAGAACTACTGATTTCAATATTGATAGTTCCAGAAATAAAACAAACAATATAGATTATCCCAATTTCAATAATTTTATATATCAAATCAGTCACATATATCGTTTAATTACATAATTAAATCGAATCCAAACAAAACAGATGCTTCGATAGGGGTTGCGACATCTACATGCTGCTAAAAAAACTTAAAAGCTCACACATTTAAATTCATCACATATAGTTCGAATATTAACACAACCAATCCATCATCAATTTCTATGTCACATTTGTCATTCGACCAAACACTTAACTGATTAGATTATTCAAGAGATTGATCCATACCATAGCCCAAGGCCTCGAAGCTTTCTTGGGAACTTACCTGTAATCAGTAAACTCAGTCAACAACCGAGTTGACTCAGTGTATTCAACACAAATCTTCCGAGTTTCCGTTGAGTTACCATAATTTAAGATAACTTACATAGGGATGACCTTGAAAAGGAGACAAATCTGAACCAGATCTGTGAGATAATTACTCCTTCCATCATTGCACGCACAACAACACAATACACGCAGCCAGAGATCAACCCGATTAACACCACTGCAGAAGCTTACAACACCCACAGCATCACAGCCATGCCACACATACACGCACACCAACTTAATAGACTGTAACTTAATAGCCAGAGATACCACTCTTTCTTTGGGAAGAAACAAAAACACAAACACTCCACTCTTTCATTTAACCCTATACACACACACACAAACATATATACATATATTCAAAGCAGAGCAACCACAGGTAGTTATCTTCTTTAAATTTTTGTTTCAATATGTGGTGACCGATTAATACTAGTACTTGGGTTGTTATTTGTGGCTATATTGTGAGTTGTGGTGTTTTTTTTTAATTTGTTTGATGTGGGTTGTGTGTGCGAAGGGAGAGGTAGAGGGTGAGAGGACGGAGAAGAGATAGAGGGTGAAAGAGGGAGTCGAGAGATGGAGTCGGAGAGATTTTGAGGGAGATTGTGGGTTGAAATCGGGGAGACCAGAGAGACGTGATGTTGTCGATGGTGGAGTTTTGTTGGTGTGTTGTCGGAATTTATCGAGAGAGACGGGAGAGATTGAGAGAGGGGAGGGGGACTGGGTGTTGCAGAGAGATAGGCGGAGAAGTGAGAAATGGGAGAGGTGAGATGAGAGTTCGAGAGGGAGGCGGAGTGATTGATGTTTGTGTTGGGGTTGAATTGATGGTGTGAGAGGAGGGTTCGAAGAGAGAGTTCGGAGAGGAGAGGAGAAAGATTGAAAGAGAGAGATGAGGGCGGAGGGAGAGTGATGGTAGTTCGAGAGAGAGGGAGATTAACTGTTAATGCTTGAGAAAGATTAACCATTGCTTTAATTACTTAATCCCATTGAAAAGCTATACTTTTGTGATTTGTTTGGTGTAAACATGGTGAACCTGAATTGCCCTAGATCCCTTAATTAATTGATTTAAAACCTTTGTTAAATTTGTTTTAGTAGTTAATAAAATTCTCAAACAATCGTTGTGACTAGAAACAATTGATAGCAATTGAATTGAAACTGAAACTGTCTCCTTGAGGATTCGACCCGTATTTGCTAATATCTACTACAATTGATACCGTGCGCTTGCGGTTAGGTATAATTTAACATATCAATATATATATATGTTATTACATATCAAATTGTTGTTAAAAATTGATATATATTAGGTTTTACACGTTCATTCACGATTATATCCTTTTCATATTATAATTTTTTTTTAAAAATTCAATTCCAGTACAACCTTTTTAATTATATCCTTTTTAGATTTTTTTTTTAATATGATATAATCTTGATCAAACTATATGATATATCCTTTTAATTAATTTGCTTATGATATATAATATATATTTAAATTCAATAATTTATTTTAAAAAATATTTTGAATTAATATTTATTTATACTATAAAAATATAATTAAATTAAATTATACTATCAACATTTTGAATCTGTGAAGTGAATTAAAAATTTTAAACACTAATAATATATAAATATATTTATTTATAATAATTAATTCTATACATATATAAATAAATATCTTTAAAAGAAAACTAGGGATCGGGCCGGGATCCCCTCATCCCCGACACCGTCCCAATCCCCGAATTTTTTTAAAACTATTTCCCGCTTTCCGTCCCTAATTCGAAAAAAAAATTCGAATCCGTAGTTCAAACGGGACGAGGATCGAATCGGGGTCCGGAGGGACGGATGAAATATTCATCTCCACGCAACCGTTAAAATATACATGAATTTTCTAATAAGTATGGAAGGACACGTAAAATTAGAATTTAACTAGCATTAAAACCCGTGCGAGGCACG
The DNA here is from genome assembly GCA_037693485.1 of Kitagawia praeruptora. Lineage (NCBI taxonomy): Eukaryota > Viridiplantae > Streptophyta > Magnoliopsida > Apiales > Apiaceae > Kitagawia > Kitagawia praeruptora. The sequence continues at coordinate 147,735,827 of CM075353.1, forward strand.
GGCCGCTAGCTTAAATTGTATTTTTTATTTAAATTATTCATGATCAATATCGTTTGAAATATGTTATTGATTTTCATAGAGTTCTTCTTGTTACTGACATATGTGGTTATTGTATACTTACTTAAATATGTTTAAGTTTGTACTTTGAAAACTAATACGAGTAGTATTGATAGCAAGCATGTAATTTTTTAATTTTGTTGTGGGTCATAGAATATAATTTGAGTGTTCTATGGGTGTTGTCTAATTAAGACTATTTTTCAGAGCACCTACAATCCTAAACTTTCTTAAAAAATGATGCATCCATTTAGCTGGATCTCCAATAGTATTCAAGGTAGAAACTTAATAATCTTCAAGATGTTGCATTCTGATAGTGTAGGTTTCAGTCCTGATTCTAATCAAGAACTTCGTAAATTAAATCTTCTAAAACACTTCTCAGGTCTTGCGTTTTTACTTCTTAAAACTACATTTCTAAGTCTTTTATTTGTTTTATTCTAATTTCTTCATTTTAAGCATTCTTTGCCTTTATCTCTCTTCCGGTGTCCGTCTGACTTTCATTGAGTTACCTCCATAAATAATATATAATATATGATCCTTTTTTTTTCTAGGAAATGTCGTATTTTAAATTGAACATTGGCTAATTTGTATGTAAAAGGTAATGTGTTATTTGTAGGATTCATCTTTTTAAAGCCAAATATTTTTACGTCCCGAATAGTTTCACTACTAATAATTGTATCTTGTTTAGTAATATACAAATTTCATTTTACGTTAACACCTCAATATTTTTTACTCTAACATAGTGTTAGATAATATCCATTATATTAATCATAATATCATTTTATAACCCAATTGTGTATTTTACGTAATTCTTTAATCGATAAATGATAACCATTAAAGAGTCCATAGCTCATTTAAAATCCAGTAATATTTCATCAATATCACACACATACATATTGTGTGTATGATTTAAAATACATGTGAATGTGTGGTCTAATGGTATGAAGATGCACCATTTAACACGGTGATCGAAGTTCGATTACCATTGAAAATAATGCTTCTATATATAAATAAGAACTTAGGGGTAAATTGGCGCTTTCAAATCAGTAATAAAGTACTTTAATTATTGACTTCATCTTATATTTAATATTTTTCATAAACAATACATTATGCATTTCATATTTTTTATTTATATAAAGCTAAATATTGTCCCGCTTAAGCGGTACACACAAAGATATCATGTGTATTATTGAAAACACGTATAGATGAGTGCTTAGGTTGTTTAAGGGAATAATAGTCATATAGTAATTTTTTATTATTATGTTGATTAGTATTGTCATTACAATTTTATAATATAATCAAACCATATATTATGTATCAATAATTGATATTTTGATATAATATATTATAGTTCAAATCAATAAATGTAAAAGTAAAATCATGACAAAAAATTCTTAATGTGTCGCAATAATTAAAATAATAGATATTTATTTCACTCAAACAACACACATCCATCTACAGTGTTTATGATTTATAACATATGTGATTGAGTAGTGTAGTGGTAGAGAGATTTGTGAATTAAAATGGAGACCCAAGATCAATTCCCACCAACCACAATTTTTTCAAAAAATTGAGAGTAGAGGGATAAATTAGTAATTTCAAGAAATGAGGGGTAAATTGGACATTTCAAATGCATTAAAAAATCTCACAATTTTATCTTGTGTTGGTGTATTATATATACTAGCATAAAAGCCGTGCAAGGCACGGGCCGGTAGCTTAAATATATTTATAAATCAAATTATGTTAATGTCATTAGTTAAGTATGTGCAAGTTTATAATTTGAAATTTGATACCAGTAGTACTGATAGCAATCATAACAATTTTTTTTAATTTGTTGTGGATCACAGAATATGATTGGAGTATTCGGTGGGTGCTTTCTAATTAAGATAACTTTTCAGAACACTTACAATTCTAACCATTGGTTCTTCGAAAATGGTGCATCCCTTTAGCTAATTTATAACCATTTTAAGATAAAATCTAAATATCCTTCAAGCTATTCCATTCCGAAAGTGTAAGTTCTGGTCCTGATTTTAATAACAATCCTTTGAAACTCTACCCATACCTTATTCTTTAAGTTCTTAAAACTCTTTTTCTAACTTTTTCCTCTCTTTTCTTCTAATCTCTTGATATTTAAGAATTCATTGTCTTTGTTTCTTTTTCGACATTTATTTATCTTTCAAGATATCAGAAAATTCAATTACGAATAATTGACTTAACAGATCTACCTTGCGTAACAAACTTATCATTCTTTTGACCTATGCGCTTGAGAATTGATGAATTACGTCTCGATAGATATTTTTCGTGCTTCCATCATCATGAGCTAAAATTGTTCATGTCACATTTCCATATACTTTGACAATGAATTCATCATTATACTTTGTCAAATGTTATATACAATTTATTTCAATATATTATTGTAAAATATCCTTATAATTCAACTACATATTTCATGCAAGTATTTAGTCAATAATTGATAACTCATAATTCCATCTTATAAATAAACCACATATTCTATGTAATCATTTATAAATAATGGTTATGTTATCCAATCTTATTTGTATATTATATATTTTGGATAATTTTCTTACTATTCATACTTTTATTAATATGTACTATTCATATATATTAGTTGTTTCTAGTTTCACTAACAATAGTTAATATAGTTTATTTCATATAAAAATGTCGTACCAAAATTAGTTACAAACAATTATGCGCTCCATTTACGATATTGTTAACAAAAGTAAATAATTTATCACAAAAGAATAATTATAGGCCTACATCTATACTATACAATTAAACCCGAAACATTAAAAGTTTCGTAGCCGGTCGGTACTCTGGTCGGGCTTGATTAACATATTCTTAAGTACAAAAATTAATAAATACTTGGATTGGGCTTAATTAACATATTATTAAACCCAAAATAAATCTATACAATACTTGAGAGAATATAGAAAGTTTGATACTTGGACTTATTAGGCCTAAGTTAGAATCCTATTTTAACCAGACTATCCATCTTAAATAAATAGTGATATAGAACATAAACAAAAAAACATTTATGTATGTAGTTAATGAATTTTATTTTAATCTCAAATGCTCATGTAGCTCAAGTGGTTGGAGGGATAAATTGACCTATGTGAGGTCTTGGGTTCAAATCCTTGTACACATTATTTTTTCAAAGATTTCAGGTTAGGTTTGGAAGTAGGCTTGGAATGAATAATCCTTGTACACATTATTTTTTTCAAAGATTTCAGGTTAGGTTTGGAAGTAGGCTTGGAATGAATAAATTTGCTCAGGATAACCGAACGTGTTCTCCTATTATATATAGAAAGATAATAGATTAACGTTTTTTGATTAATTTGTTTTTATTAATAGTAAAAGATCTCTTACATGCAAAAAAAATTAACCCATTAAAATTAATCAACTCATTCAAAGGTAATTATTATAATGTGCCCCTAAAAAAACCTAAATATATATATACCAAATACTATATGAGAACATTGATGATGATAACCAAGAAGAATAAGAGTAAGATAAGAATTTTCTGGAATTGTGAATAGAAAACATTAACACCTAACCATTCTTCCTGTTATTTTATTTTTCTATTGGTATCTTGATGTAACAACATAAAACGAAATGAATTTATGAGTAAAAAACACTTTGTGTATGTACATTTAACGTGTTAGAGCACTTGAAATATTATAATTCATAAACTAGCATTTGATATACTGGAACTTCCAATCTTATGTTTGTTAACATCGTTTGTTTTTCAAAGAGTAAAGTGCATTTTGTATACTTGTACTTTGGCATTGACACCACTTGCAATACCAAATTTCAAAAGTGAGCATCTGAAATACTGCAATTTTTATTTCGTTACAGGTTGTGTACTTCCGTCTGTTTAACGTTAACTCCGTTAAAAAGCCAGGGGTATCTCTGTCTTTTTAAGTGCTATTTAATTAATTTTATATTTGTTTTTCAGCATTTTCAAGTTACCACTTTATTCTGTTTTTTTTCTTTCTTAACCACAGCTTCTCGAGTCTTCTCTATTCTTCTGGGAAGCTCTGAATTGTCTCTCTTCCTCGACATCTCTCTCAATCTTTCTTCCTCTCATTTCTCTCTCGAAAATCTCTCAGTCTCTCGGATTCTCTCCCTCTCTCCCTCAATAATCTCTCAAATCTCTCTCTCCCAATCTTCAAATCTCTCACTCTCCTCTCCCGAACTCATCTCCTATGTTCTTTAAAAGGAAACGCGTGCGTGTGTGCATTCGTAGGTGTTGACAGTGACCATTGGTACGTACTTCGCAGTGGGTGTGTGTATCACCGAGTGGTGGTGCCGGACTTGGGGGTTATCGATGGTTATGGGTTCGTGAGTCTTGATCTGTTCCGACGAGTTGTGGTGTGTGTGTTCTATCAATTGGGGGTGTTAGTTGTGTGTGTTGTTATGTATACGGGTGCGTGTGTGGCTATGTATATGCGTGTTGCTATGAGTGTGCGCAACTAGTATGTGTTCGTATGTGCATAAGCAGGTTGGGGTACTGCAGTGTGAGTAGAAGTGTTGTTCAGTGTTAATCAGTTGTTGCTGAGATGCTATGTTTATGTGTTAAATTGTGGGTAGTGTTGATTGTGTGTGGGAGTGCTGCTATGTAAATGGGTCTTTCAGATTCTTTATCCTTGGTATTTAATTAATTTGTTTTCATGATGAAATTGTATGTTGGTTTGGATAATTCTCGTAAGATGTCGAGCTCGATTTTATGGAATTGGATATATGATTCAGTAGTTATATATGATTATTTTGAGTTTAGTAAGTGATGTGAAGTCCTAGATGAATTCTGGAAGCGTCAGTTTTGTTAGTATGTAAAATGGTTCGAATTTCTTCAATAAAGGAAAGATTAAGTAGTAATTGGCAAAAGACAGAAATACCCCTGGATTTTTAACGGAGTTAATGTCAGACAGACGGAAGTACACAAACTGTAACGAAATAATAATTGCAGTATTTCAGATGCTCACTTTTGAAGTTCGATATTGCAAGTGGTGTCAAGGCCAAAGTACAAGTACACAAAGTGCACTTTACTCTTTTTCAAATGGCATTTTAGTCTTTTAAGCTTATAACAAATATATTTCATTCAATTTATCCTCCAATTCAATTGTATGAATCCTAGTTACAATGGATCATGTTTCAAATCTCTAATCTATCTTTAAATAATTGCATTCTTCACTTATGGTCTGTTTCGCTACTACTTAAAAGTTAAAATAAGCTCTTATGAATTGTTTGAGAGCGAATGAAATTCAGAAATCGGGAACGAAAAGTGACCCACGGCTGAGATTACAGGTAGTGAGATGACTTTTTGAACTTTTTTATTTTGTTCTCTCTTTCCTTCTTTTCATTAGATTCAATTTTTAAAATCGATAGTTTCGACTTATTTTGATTTGAAATTTTAAAACCGAGCAAATAAAACCGTGTTCTTAGCTCAAATTATTATAAATGGGCTTTATAACTGTTTTTGAATTTTCAATACACTAGCTTATAACCCGTGCGATGCACGAATTTTATTTGATATGTGATAAATTTTATTTTATGTTGTAAAATTATAATAAAATTTTATTATGTTATAAATAAAATTTATTGGTATGGTGTTTCTTCTATTATATTATATATTTTATTTAATATTACAATTATATTTTTATATAATCATTATTTTTAATAATTTTTTAATTTTAACTTAATATAATTTAATATAGTCATGTTTACGAATTATACTGATGTTTCCATATTATAAATAACGTATAAGGATTTTTAATATATTTTAGTAATAATTGAAAAATAAAGTGTGATAAGATTAGTTTTAAATAAAAAATGTAACGTGTTTTAATTCGAAAGAAAATATTAATGATAGAAAGATATGATACGATTGATTTTTTAGGTATTTATAAAAGAGAATATCTTCAACTAAAAGTAAATGTGAAAAAGGCAATCGACTAATTACCATTAATTATATTATGTTATTATTTATTTTTAATAAAAAAGGTAATATGTTTTAATACGAAAGGAAATATTAATGATAGGATGATATGATACGATTGATGTTTTTAGGTACTAATGTTTTATTATTATAAACAACGTATACGGATTTTTAATATATTTTTTTTAATAACTGAAAAATATGGTGTGATACATCAATTATATTATGTAAATATTTATTTTAAATCAAAAAGTAACGTATTTTAATTCGAAAGGAAATATTAATGATAGGAAGATATGATACGTTGATGTTTTTAGGCACTAATGTTTCCTTATTGTAAACAATGTATATAGTTTTTTTAATATATTTTATTAATAACTGGTTTTGTGATATTTTCGGGTATGTATTAATGATTGTAAGATTAGTTTTAAAACAAAAAGGTAACGTGTTTTAATTCGAAAGGAAATATTAATGATTGCAAGATATGATGCGATTCATGTTTTTAATTGTTTATAAAAGGTAATATAATCAATTAAAAGTAAATGTGAAAAAAATAATTGACTAATTACCATTAATTATATTATGTTATTATTTATATTAGGTGTTTTAATGGTATAGATATCGATTGTATTTTTTTTAATAAAGGATAAATAAGTAAATTCACGAATTACCAAAAAGTACCAAAACTTTTAATTTTTCGGTTATTATATAATAGTATAGATAAGTATAAATTTGATAATCGATTTTTTTTTTAATCCTTAACATTATTCTATCCAAATATCACATTGCAAATATATTTCTAATCATTCTCTGATTACAACTTAAATATAGATACATGGAGTTACATAAAGGTAATTTCTATATAAATCGTTGTTTTATCGTAAACCTTAGAATCACATACTTATGCGAATAAAATATTATAAAATATGTTATTATATGAAATATATTTTATGAATATCATTATTTTGTCAAAAATTTGAAAATTATGTATATTTTGTTAACAAAATATTTCAAAATGAATTGCTATGTAAATCATGGTGATTGGTGGAGTTAATGAACATACATGTTCAACTTCCAAAACATATCTTATTTTCAAAAAAAATTATGAACTAATGATTTTCATATAACAACTTTTGCAAAACAATAATTGTTGTAATGTTTTGATTTTAATTGCAAAATTTATATGTTTTTTAAAATTATTACTCCCTTCGTCCCAATTCTTTTGGCTGAATTGCCATTTTAAGTTGTCCCAAAAAAATGTCTGGGTTTCTATTTTTATATGGTTGATTCCAGTATTACCCCTCATTAAGTGTGCATTGATAATCAAAATTTTATTGATTATCCAACTTCATGCGTGATAATTATAACAGACACTTAAATAGGATTGTAGGTTTCAATGATACACTTAAATATTCTACTGCTAATGGGCGGGCTTTATTAAAGTAAACATTTTTCATTTTCCCTACTAATGGGCAAACACTCGGTAAAACAATCATTCATATTCTTTTTTGTTGTGTAAAATTATTTTTGATATTAGTTTAGATTAAAATATATAAATTAAAACTTATGAAAAATAAATAAAATATAATACTCCCTCTAATAATTTGTTTTCAAAACATTTAAATTAAAAATCAAATTTGAAAATATATACAAAGGCAAAACGAATTGATATTAGTTTCTATTCTTAAAATTATGATTAAAACATAAAAGTAATTATGTTTATACAAAACACTACTGATGTAACATTATGTTTAAAATTATTTTTAAAATTAATTTAAACTAACATAAAAGTAAAACTCCAATAATATTTATTGGTGTTGCAGCAGCCAGCAGACTAACGGATCATCACCTAAGAAATTAACTCTTCCATTCACAAACTCAAACATTGAAAAATTTTCTCCCTCCAAATATTTCTCTCCTTTTACGGTCTAAATTAAAACTCCCTCCATTATGAAAAAATTTCGTTCCAAAAATTTAAACTAAAAATTTAAATTCCCTCCATAACCTCCTTGTTTAGCCTATAAAAAGATGGAAGATTTAGCATTTTTTTTCAAACCACACCAAATATTCAATCTCATTTTTAAATTATACTTATGGAAGAAAATACAACATCAAATGAAGATGGAGTTACTGGGTCTAAGCATATGACACCTGATCAAAAGAGAATTGTCTTTGAGTATCTACTGCAAAATTCTAAGAATATGGTGGTGAAGAAGGGTTTCAAACAAATTGCTGCAACTAAATTCTCTATTTCAACTCGGACCATTACCAGAATATGGTTGCTTGGTAAGCAAAACATTTCTAATGGAATTGATTTTACAAGCAAGTCATTTGGACATGCAGGAAGAAAAAGAGTAGAAATTGATATCAATATGGTGAAAGAAGTACCATTCAACAAAAGAACAAATATTCGTTCATTGTCATGTGCCATTAATATAGCAAAGTCTACTGTTCATCATCGTATTCAAGAGGGACACCTTCGTCCACATACAAATTCAATAAAGCCACTTTTGACGGATGAGAACAAGAAAGCTCGTATAAGGTTTTGTTTATCTATGATCACTCATGATATCAATTTAAATGTTTCGTTATTTTCGAGCATGTTGAATTGTATTCACATAGATGAAAAATGGTTTAGCATGACCAAAAAAAATCAAAGATATTATCTTCTTCCCGACGAGAACCCACCATTACGTTCATGTAAAAGTTCTACTTTTATTGATAAAATCATGTTTTTATGCGTGGTTGCACGTCCAAGATTTGATACTTTTCGCAACACCATGTTTAAGGGAAAAATTGGTATATTTCCCTTTGTTACAAAGGAACCGGCTAAGAGAAAGAGTAAAAATAGACCGGCGGGTACTTTGGAAACTAAACCAATAAACCCCATAACCAAGGATGTGACAAGAAGAATGATGATAGATAAAGTAGTTCCAGCAATAGAATCTATGTGGCCAGGAGGAAGTTCAGGTGGTATTATCTTTGTCCAACAAGATAATGCAAAACCCCATATAAGTGTAAATGATCCTGAATTTGTTGAAGCTGCTCAAAGGAATGGTTTTGATATACGATTACGCTTTCAACCTCCTAATAGTCCCGACCTAAATGTGTTGGATTTGGGATTTTTTAGAGCTATACAAACTTTGCAGCATTAACAGGCACCTACCACCATAGATGGACTTATTGCAGCAGTTGAAAAATCTTTTGAGGAGCTCCATCATGATAAGCTCAACAAGATTTTTTTAACATTGCAATTGCACATGATTGAGATAATGAAGGCTTCTGGCAGTCACAACTATAAACAGCCTCACTTTGATAGCAACCAGTGCCCCAGTGGAACCATTCCCCTTCAGTTAACATGTGATGAAGAGCTTATCACCTTTGCTAACGAGTTAATCTAATGAATTTTGTGTTGTTTTATTTATTTTTACATGTTTTAATTTTGTGTTGTTTTATTCATGTGTATCTTTAATTAATTATTCTTCTTTTATTGTGTTTGTCAATTTAATTATTTATGAACCTTTTTCAATTTAATTTTTTTGACCAATTTTCAATATAAAATTAAAACATGTAAAAAAAACCCTACGTAATACAAAAATCATTTTTATTTTTTAAAAAGTATTTTTTATCATTTGAAATTTTAAATTAAAAAAACACACACCATTATCATTTTCTAAAAATCAAAATAGAAAATCTTCCATTATTAAAATTTAGAATACCTAAATTTATCATCCCAAATAATAAAAATTAGTGCATAAATCAACTAAAAATATTGTAAAACACAACATTGCTAATAATATTACTTGATCAATACATCAAAAAAAAATACACGTTACATGAAATATAAATCGTGAACATTAACCAATATCTCCATCTTCTCCTGGCAACTACAGTAATTTAATAACAACCTGAAAAAAAATGTATTGGTATAAATAATTTAAATGAATCTAACACACATATTTAAAAGTTTAAATAAAAAAAAACTTACAGTCACAACAGGGGATGAAAATGCTCAACATTTTCATAATGAATTGTTGCTTTTCTATAGACATATTTTCTGGTGGTTCTGGTTCGTTGATATCAACAACTTTTGGTATCTGAGGTGGCTCATTAAGATCAAAAAATATTTTCTTCTTTGGTTCCATCTTTGGTTCCATTTGTAATTTGTTTAACTAAAGAAAAAGTAGGATGAGTACATTGAGATTTTACATTAGATTTATATAGGCTGATCGTATACAAAGCAACCACCTGCATTTAGTTTCTTCGCTCTTTTTAAGAGTCAAATGGAAGTTCCTATGTACTCCATTTAGTGTAATGTTGGAAAGGTGTAAAAAAAAGAAGACTGCATTAATTAAAAATTCAACGTAAGTAATTCAAAATTAAGGATAATTTAGTCCAATTTTAAGAGAAACAAAATTTCTTAAAATATGTGCAAAAGTCAAATCAGCCAAAAGAATTGGGACAGAGGGAGTAATAAAATAGTGGTTTTTATGTAGCTCTTCTCCTCGTATCCCATGTATTGAGGCTAAATTTTCGTGAACAAAAGAATGAATGTATCCCAATTCTTGAGCTGGCCACTATATACCCATGTGTATACGTTCTCTGGTGAACTGTGGCACTTTGGTTGTGGATTATAAAGGAGGAAGGGAGATTGAAGGAGGAAATGAGTGGTGAAGGATTTGCTAGTAAGCACTAAACACCAAGCACTTAAGCAGCATCAAACTTGGAAGATTGAAATAAACTGGACGTGCAGTACTTGGGAGGACCGTACTTTTCCCCCAATTGTTTACTGCATAACTTGATTCTTTGCCCATTTTTTGCGAGACAAACCAACCACTTGCTATTAATAATTTATGCCCTGCTTTTAAAGAAAATAAAAGAATGTGAAGGAATAGTATCTAATTTTATTTTTCCCAATTTTTTTTTGGTTAATTGCGATTTTCCAATTTTTGTTTTCAAGGAGAAACATACGTGAGCATTGAACCATAACTTAATCGTGAACTTTGATCCAATAGTTACCATCCGGCTCAAGAGGTCATGCGATCAATACCCCTCTTCAACAATATTATGCTGTGATTTGTGAAAAGATTGTGATACATCTTTACGGATTTGCAGGTTCTTACTGCTGCACCAATTTGTAGTTCTTGTTTGTGAATCTTCGCTCTACTCATCATACTCAATTATTAGTGAAAGTTGGTTCATGAAGTTGAATTTGAATATTGATATTGTAAAAAATCTATGTGAGATATACACCCTTTTTTGATTATAATCTTATTAGCTTTGATATTTTATCAACTTTTAGAAGATTGTACGACTTGTTCCGTATGATTTATTGGGATTAATGTATGCGTTGCACCATGTATGACTCTTTTTCTAATATTTATTATATTGTTTTTTTTATTATTTATTTGCTATTAGTTTAGATATCAAATTATTGTTATAAAGTTGATATATATATATATATATATATATATATATATATATATATATATATATATAGAGTAGGGATCTAGAGAAAACCCCTTTAAAAGGAGAACTTAGAAAACTAAATTAAAATATAGCACATATGGTATTCAAACTGATCGTTGGGAGATGGAGAAAAATGTGGTGAAATTAGATTTTAAAAAAATATCACCGATTGACGGGAAAAATCAAATTAAAAACGGAGGGGATTAGGTGGGATTGTGTGTGTGAGGGTGTATTTGATTAGTGTGTGGGTGCCCCTGGCGGGGCCATTGATTATAATACATCCAATGGTTAGGATTAGTACCTTAGTTTTCTTCAAAAAAAGAGTTCTCTTTTGATCATTTGCCTATATATATATATGGGTTAGGCTCCAGAGAGAACACCCTTAAAAAGAGAACGAGAGAATACATCATCTAACCATTGAATCTATTAGATCTAATGGTCCCGCTAACAACACCCAATACAAAAAAGTCTTATAATTTTACCCTCTATCCATTCATTAAAAAAAAATATTAAAATTTTTTTTAAAAAAAAAAAATAATGATGATGATGTCACTGTGACGTCATAACAGATTTTTAAATTTTTTAAAAATTTTTTTTTTTTAATTTTTTTTTTTTATGAATGGATAGAGACTAGAATTATAAGACTTTTTTGTATTGGGTGCCCCTGGCGGGGCCATTAGATTTAATAGATTCAATGGTTAGATGTTGTGTTCTCTCGTTCTCTTTTTAAGGGTGTTCTCTCTAGAACCTTGGCCTATATATATATATATATATATATATATATATATATATATATATATATATATATATATATATAATTTTACACGTTCAATTTATTATGTGTTTTATCTTGAATTCTTAAAACTTAATTTGGATAATTTTACAGCCTACATAAAATTAACAAAATAATATTTATTTAGTGATGATTTAACAATTTTCTCCAATTAAAATTACCAAGAAACAAAAGAGAGATGAAATTGACGATTTTTGTATTGAAAATTCTATTATATTTAGAAAATCTACTTATTTTACCAAATACGGTTTTAATAATAAGGATAGGAATTTTAATAATAAGTATAGGAAAGATTTTGTCCAAAAATTTCTTCACAATTTATTCAAAAAATATTATTGCCAATAAAATTTTCAATTCGGTGAATCAGGTCACGTGTTTAATTTATGCCTTAATTGTCGCTAAAATTGACAAAAACTATAAAATTTTATTTATGCAAAGTACTCCATGTGATATGCACATACTGTAATTTATCTACATTATTTACTTCTTAACATAATTTTGTTTTGTGAGGACTTTCATTCTATAGGTGACTATTACTGATGATATTCTGGGGGTGTTGGGGGTGTTTGGGATAACTTATTTTTCAGAATAACTTATTTTAAGTTGAAATTCTTGAGCCTGTTTGTTTTCTCATATCAATGTGAGCTTATGGCTTATAAGCCCATAAGCATTATGGGGGGTGTTTGCCAAAATAAGTTTTAACTCAACTTATAACTTATAAACCCATAAATTGAATGTTAAGAATCCTTAACTTTCAACTTATAACTTATTCTCGATATACGTAACATATAATATCCTTCAAATCTTCAAAACCATATATTTCTCGATCCATTTATTATAAAATTGATATGCATATATCAAATTTCTCTATTCATCGAGATCTATCCATTGATATCCATTGTTATATATAAAAAACAAATATTTTGAAAATTATATAAAAAAAGTTAACTTATAAGTTCTAATTTACCCAAACAGTCTATTAATTATAAGTTCTCATTTACCAAACACTGTACTGACAGCTTTACTTATCACTTATATGACATAAGCGTTTATAAGTCATAAGAGCAAGTCCAATAGCTCCTTAGTTGATTCTTAAAAATATAATAAAATAATGGTTCCTAGTGATTTAGGAACCTTGTTTTGCACATCATCTCCAACAACACTCCCTATATCCATTCCTTATTATTATTATAATGATAAATTTGAAAAATGGAGAGAAATGAATTCTTTATTGATAGAAATCAAGTTAGGGATGACTAGTAGTTCCCCAAAAGTAGGGAATGGCTAGGGGTCCTTAGTGTTTTAGGGAACCACTAGCACATTGTTGGAGTGGTGTTTTGTACTAAGATCCTTAAATCTTAACTCAGGAAGCAATATAGGAAAGCTCTTGGACTTTCTCTAAGAGCAAGTCCAATAGCCTCCTTGTATTTTCCTTATAAATATTATAAAATATTAGGTTCTTAGTGATTTAGGATATTATACGGTATGACAACTCCAACAAACTTCCTTATAATTGATCCTTATAATTATTAAATAATAAATAAAAGAAGGAAGCAAGAACAAAAAAAGAGGGAAACAATTGAAAAGAGGAGGGAAAATAATATTTTATTGATAAAAGTGATATAAAAGAGCCCTTAAAGATAAGGGATGACATGATGCTCTTAACTTTTTAAGGAAAAGTTAAGAGCCTGTTGGAACACTATTTTACACCTAATTCCTTATAATTTGAGTTAGGAGGTCATATAAGGGATCTATTGGACTTGCTCTTATATGACCTCCTAACTCAAATTATAAGGAATTAGGTGTAAAATAGTGTTCCAACAGGCTCTTAACTTTTCCTTAAAAAGTTAAGAGCATCATGTCATCCCTTATCTTTAAGGGCTCCCTTATATCACTTTTATCAATAAAATATTATTTTCCCTCCACTTTTCAATTGTTTCCCTCTTTTTTTGTTCTTGCTTCCTTTTTTATTTATTATTTAATAATTATAAAGATCAATTATAAGGAAACTTGTTGGAGTTGTCATACCTTATAATATCCTAAATCACTAAGAGCCTAATATTTTATAATATTTATAAGGAAAATACAATGAGGCTATTGGACTTGCTCTAAGCTACTTATTTTAAGATACCCCAAACATATTCCTAACTTTCCAACCTATTTTTGCAGCTTATTAAATCTCAAAAATACATTAAATACTTATATAAACTTTTTATCAAAATATAAATTTTTACCCAAAAATAAGTTCATAAATCCTTAATAAAAGCAGAGCCAAACAGGCACTCTTTCTTTTTTTGACAACTATTACTGATGATATTCATATGCATTTTGGGTAAATAGGCAAATTCATAATCAAACTGACCCTCAACTTGCAATTTGGTAACTGAACTCAAAATCCTTGCAATTACATAACTCAATAAATTAAAACTTAAATTTAGGTAACTGTCGTTAACCTAACTAATAGAATAAAAACTGAACTTGCAACTTACATAACTGAACTTATCTGTAACTTGCATTTACATTACTAGATTAATAGAAACTTGCAACTGGGGTATTGAACAAAAATAAACTTACAATTGGGCCCTGAACAAAACATTCAGTTTTTATTTTAAAATTTAATTTTTTGTTTATATATAAAAACTATAAAACAAGTATTTTAAATGTTAATCTTTTTTTAATTTACTAGCTTATAACTCCTGCAATTCACGACTCCTTTTCTAATATCTCTAATTATATTATTTTTTTTAAAATTTTTATATGTTATTAATTTACGTATCAAATTGTTGGTAAAAAATTAATATATATAAGATTTTACACATTCAATTTAATATTTAAGTTCTATCTTGAATTCTTAAAATTTGATTTGAACAATTTTACAGGTCACATGAAATTAGCAAAATATTCATTAATTTAGTGATAACTTAACAATTTTTTTCCAATTAAAACTATGTAGAAACAAAATAGAGAAAAAATTGACCAATTTTTTACGTTCAAAATTGACCTTTGTTTAATTTATAAAAAAAATTGAATTTTCTTAAAAATTTCATGTTCAGTTTTTTATTTAAAATCTTAATTTTGTATATATAAAAACTATAAAAGAAATATTTTAAATCTTAATCTTTTTTTAATTTATAAAAAAAACGAATTTTCTTAAAATAAAAAAATAAACTAAATCTCATTTTATTTTTATTCAGTTATGTAAATGCAAATCAATTGCAAGTTGAGGGTCAGGTTAATTATGAATTGCCTATTTACCCTATACATTTTATATGCTTATATCTATTTTGGTACTAAAATATTACGCACATAGGGAAAATTTATTATTTTCATATTTCTGGTTTATAACTATTTCAGCTAGATGCCTTTTTATTTCTCGATTATCCACATTCAATTTGCCTAACCATGATGCAATTTCTCGACCGGAAAGTACTCTGACAGTTGTTTTTTTTTATCATGGTAGTGTAAAAATAAAAACATTGGGGAGATTTACTTCGTTTGAAATGCAAATTCATATTCGGTGCTGCTTTAATTCAAATATTTTTACTCTAGTATCGTTCTTTCTCGTAGAAAAATAAAATTAAGATTAAACCCTTTCCATACTATGAAGATTCCTGACCTCGTCTACAATTTTACAAAATTTGTAATCAAATTTTACAAATTTATTGAAATACTCAATTGAGTAATTTAAACAGAAAAATAACGAATATTGGTTTTTCACTATATTAAAGTACTCATAAATATGAATCCAACATGACTATATTTGATCTTATAGATTATGGGTAAATTAGTAGTCAATCATTTATAATAAACAGTGTCCAAAGTCAAAATAGGATACACAAATTGAAACGGAGGGAGTAAGAAGTAGTGAGTATTGAATACTGTTTTTAAGGAGTGGTGGGTGGAGTAGTGGATATTAAATATAATTTTTAAAGAATAGTGGGTGGAGTAGTTGATATTGAATATTGTTTTAAAAGAGTAGTGAGTATTAAATATTGTTTTTAAGGAGTAGTGGATGGAGTAGTGGGTATTGAATATTATTTTTAAGGAGTAGTGGGTGGAATAGTGGGTATTGAATATTATTTATATGGCTTAAAATAGAAAGGAGAAAAGTATTTTATACAATAAAAAAATATTTGTGCCACAACTCGGATAGTCATTCCTAAAAAATTAAGAGAACAACTTGAAAGACAATGATGGCCAAAAATATAGCTTATGAAATATGTTAAGTACTGCCGGCTTATTTTTTATTCTAAACAGCACTGGACCGTCCATAAGCACCCCCACAATTACAAACAAAAATCTCAAAATATTCAAAAATAATAATAATAATAATAATTTAAAGCCTCAGAATTGCAGAATTAGTCAACAAAGGGCACAAAGGCCCATTCAGTCCCGAAAGATGGTGTTCTTTTAATTCTTATTTCCTCACCGGCCCAATTTCAACAAAACATAATGAAAATATAGATACATAGATTGTATGTATGTATGTAAATCTCATGGCAAGTCCCAAATGGTAATTGCAATCACTGCGTCACCACAAGGCAATAGGATATGAGATTGCTTCCATTGCTTTAATAATTACAGGAATCAAGAGACTCAACTGTGATTAAATAAAGCGAAAGCTCAATTTCTGACGATTTTTGGCATTGGATTTTGCGAATATTGAATTAATTCGCTCCAATCTTGTGTAGCTTAATCGTCAAGTGTAAAAATTATAATAAAAGATAATTAAGCACATAAAACTAATCAACGAGAGAGAGAGAGAGAGAGAGGTTTTATGTATTTGATTGAGGCGCTGAGGTGAACAATTTAACTAAACCCTAGGATAGGAGAGGATGAGATAATGGGTTTTAGGGTGAGTTGTGTGGATGTATATATAGGCTAGCTGGATTGTGGATGTTTATACAGGCCCAGTTGGATTGGGTTTTTAGGTTTGTGGATCAGTGGATTTATATTTAGGCCCAGCTCGGTAGATCTGCTATAGGCCCAACTGGTTGTGTTCCGGCCGTTTGACGCCTTGCCCTTTCATATCCGATTTTTTAATCACTAAAGTTTTATTTTAACTTCACTTCCGGTTAATCGGAACTAATTAAACACCGATCTCTTTTTCTAATCTCTCTCTTCTCTCTCTAAAACAAAACAGCACCTTCATCTTTTCTTCCTCCGGCGGTGGCTCCTCCACCGGCCGGAGGCTTTTGTTTGTCTTTCTTCGTGTTTTGTTCTTCTTCTCTTTCAATAATCGTCTTCGGGTGAGGATTTCTACCCATTTATTGGGTCTTTAGTCCCATTTATTGGGTTTTGTCTCTCTCCGTGTGAGAGTTTAAATTTGTTTTAGTGTGTTTTAATATCCGGGATCGTAGATCTGCGGGATATTTGGTGTGTTGGATCTTTTGGTTCTTTGAAAAAGATTTATATGAGCTTGCAATTATGGTTGGTTTTTCGAATACATCATGTTCATCACTACGTCAAATCGTTAGACAGTCCCTTCAAAAAGGCTGTAATTTTCAGCGATGTTAGCAAGGGATCGCACCAGAGTGAAGATCTTTTCAACTTTTCAACGGTTGTAGCTTCGATGAAGAAAACTTAGATTTAATCTTTGTCATGTGTTTGTTAAATTTCAATTATCTTTGTAGATGTCGTATGACTTTTGTTCATTGAACTATTTATCCTTTCAAAAAAAAAAAACTTCACTTCCGGTTTAATGGAATACAAGCTTATAAAAGTGAATATTTTAAATATTTTTATTTTAATATTTAAGATTTTTATCTTATTATTCATAATTTTAATATCTTCTTTTTAGTTAGTAAGAAAATAAATCATAGATAAATAATAAAATAAAATAATTCCTATTTGATAGTATTCTATATAATAATTTTTTGCTTGTATATTGAAAATAGATAAATTATTTTTTAAAATTTAATATATTGTTGACGAAAATTGAATCTTGAAATTATTGAAATAGTTTATAATATAATATAAATCCTTTATTATCAAACCTGAGTCTACCACACCATCCAGTTAATTAATCACGTACCCAGTTAACCAATCAGAAAACAATGAATTATTTTAGAACCAATCATAGATCACTTTTAAATCATGGACCAATCAAATTAAAACAAATTTGTTTCCTTATATAATTTAACTTGCTATCTTTTAACCAAGGTTAAACCCATCAATCATTCTAAATATATTTAAAATTTAAATCATGGACCAATCAAATTAAAACATATTTGTTTCCTTATATAATTTAACTTGCTATCTTTTAACCAAGGTTAAACCCATCAATCATTCTAAATATATTTAAAATTGAATTATAATCCTAAATAGAATTACAAATAGAATCATAATATTATTAAAATAGAAATCAAACCTGAGTCTACCACACCAATAATATTATATTAAAAATTTTCCTTATTTACCATTCTCATTCTATTATACTAACTACGGTTGGTTAACAATTTTAATTTAAATAGAGTAACTTACTTGATTTAACATATCCATATATTTTATTTTTTTAATGTCAAAAAATAATTATAATAAATTAATATTTTAAATCAAAATCAATCAGGATTATACAAATATAAAATATGCAAAACTTTGAATTATTTTAGTACCAATCAAAGGTCATTCCTAAATTTTAGACCAATCATATTATATTAAAAAATTTCTTTATTTACCATTCTCATTCTATTATGCTAACTATGGTTGGTTAACAATTCAAATTTAAATAGAGTAACTTACTTGATTTAACATATCCGTATATTTTATTTTTTTAATATAAAAAAATAGTTATAATAAATTAATATTTTAAATCAAAACCAAACAGGATTATATAAATATATAATATGAAGCAATTTTCGCAATATTAATTTTTCACACTTTGATTTATAGTTAATCATAATAACATTATTATATATTACGGATTAATTTTCATAAATATATACAAGAGCCAGTCAAAATTAACCACTAAAATTAAATTAATCATAGCATTCTCATTCTAATTTACTTATCGTGGCTACTTAACCTTCAAAATTTAAGTTTTATAAACTTTTAAATTAATCAATTATTAAAAAAAGGCTAAATTCAACCAATTAAAATATTAAAAAAGAAATTTAAACCAGTTATCATTAAAATTTTACTTATCGTTATTTTTCAAGAATTAATGGGACAAATAAATTGACTTGACGATATTTTTGAATTTTTCAAGATACTAAATATACTCTCAAATAGTATTAGACATTATTTGGTGTATAAATTATCAATCCAAAAAAAAATTCATTACAGAATCAATAAAAATATTGTTAGTAAATATTTATATAGCAAATTGGTTAATTGAGCGTAAAAATTCTAAAAAATCATTTTTTTTATTTCATAGCAAATTGGTCAACTCAGCGCAAAAATTCTAATAAATCACTATATTTGCTATGGTTAATTATTTATCAACAAAAGGGCATATATTATCATCCACACAAATAATCATTCAAATTTTCTTTTAAATCACTAATTTTTTTTAGGTAAATGATTTATCAATAAAATGTCATACATCTACAAAAATAATCAAGATTGGACAACACATATTAAAATAAAATAGATCATATCAACGTAACAAGGTTTCCTTAATCCAAACTACAATCGTTGATCAGATCTTAAATTGTGGTACATCACTCGCTTGAATTATATATACTCTTTGGCGAAATAATCCAACAATTTATTTTAATCGTGAGGGAAATACATATGTGATATCTGAGAATGTATTCGAACAACTGACCAAAACTGCGAATATCCAAATCAATGAATCAATTAAACAAAATCCTGTAAATCTAAGATTCCAGATGCCAAAATAAAGTAACCTACTATCAAAATATAAAGAACAAAACCCAATATATTGATAGACAAAATCCACTAACGGGATACTAGACTCTCAATTAAGAGATATATTTATTGAAAAACGAAGTAAAATCAAGGAAAATAAATAAGAGTTATCATTCACAAGGAGAAGGTGCAAAATCCAATATATCAGTTGATAAAACCCACCAACGTGGTAATAGACTCTCAATAAAGAGAGATATTTATTGAAAAACAAAGCAAAATCATGGAAAACAATAAAAATGGGCTTATCATCAACCAAGATGCAGATATCAACCCATAAACTTTGGGTTTACTATTTTTTTAGGAGAGGATGAGATAGAATGACGGCTACAACAATCGTTTAAAAATCAATATTATTGATAACTAGATAGGTCGATACATATAAAATTATATATTATTTCTAATAAAAGGTGCTCATTTTAATTTTGTATTCTTCAATTCAAGTAATAATATTTAATTCTCATATCCTAATCTAAGAACAGACATATCGAATTTTGCTTGGTTGGTTAATAATATTTATTTTTAATATCAACAAAATCTTAAAAATAGGTAAAAAAAAATTAATAACTTGGTAGATAGATTCTAATCAAACAGAGGTATTTATTAACAATAAATAAAATTAAAGAAAAGGGCTTCATTTTTATGTACTCTACTTTTAGTTTTATTTTGTAGTAATTCAATGCTGTTTTCAATTATATAGTAACATACTTAGATAACTTGGGCAGAAAGTAACATTACATGTAATTGTCATATTTTTTTCATTTTGCGTATTATTTTCGTTTCGTGAACAAAAATATAAAATGCGTAGTTTAGTAGCATTTTGTGTTCAAATTATGGGTATACAAAATAATTTCATGTCATTTTCATGCAAAACCCAAAATACACATGGTATGAATGTATATAACACGAACGATTTTCCAGATCTACGTAAACTCTTTCTTTTAATATATGTCGGTCAAATATACTCATTGTTAAATAAAAATTAATTTCATGTTTTTGAACTCGACAATTAAATTACAAGGACAAATATATAATAATGTGATTATGTGTTTATATATTACACATTTGATTTTAGTTTCATGCACAGTTTTCTATCTTAACATGTTAATCAAATAGAAAAAAGATAGGTGATACTCATTTTCAAATATTTTATTTTACGCGTTTGGATGACAACGGGTTGGGTTTGATCCGAATTTTGTAAAATTCAAACCCACATCCAAATATTTTTGGGTTTTAAAAATAAATCCAAATCCAAAATTCAATATCTAAAACCAAATTCGTCGGATTTCGGATTAGATTTGACTTTTTTGGGTATCCAAAATTAGTAATAATGTAGTCAAAATTAAAATAATTGTTACCCGCAAACAATATTAAGTATATTTATACAAAAAATTAAAAATTAAAATGATTAACTTAAGTAGTCAAAATATAACATATTATGCGAATTAATATACTTAGTAATTTAAAATATGTTTTAAAAAAAATTCTTTTTATACATAGAAATGAAAAATTAAAGTAAACAAAATTACATCTTGAATATATCAATAAAATTAGATATTGAGAAATATAAGTTCTAATTACTAAATTAGTATTGACTATTTCTAATGAAATATTTGAAAAAAAATAAACAAAATAATATGTCTTACATCTAAAATATTACATGAAACAATTTCAAATTAATGTATTATATTACATATGTATAGGGTTTCGATAGTGTATTGGGTTTCAGATTTTGGATAGGCTATCGGTTCAGTACAACTTAAATCCAAATGCAAATCGAAACTATTTCGATTTTAAAATTTATATCCAAACCTGAATCCAAAAATTCCGGTTTGGGTTCGAATGGGGTACCATCATATCGAATTAATTTCCCTTCCTTATTAATGCGTAAAAGAAAACTAATATTTAATATACCATATTCTGATAGAAAATAATAAAAAAATTCAACATACAAATTCCCAAACTAAATATGCACATTTAAAGTTGTCATTAAAAACAAACTGACCATAAACTCTAACAGATATATCTTACTCAAATAACGGGATGTATTGGATTTGTTTGGTTAATTGATAATGTTTATTTTGCTATAGTACTAAATCAAATAACTAATAAAAGAACATAAAATTTGTAAAAATGATATGGAACAAACACATAGGAAACTTAAAATATGGATAAAAAACTTATGAACTTGGTTGAAATATTCTAAAAAATGAGAGAAATCAAATGTAAAATAAAATTAAGAAAAAACAATAAAGAGAGGTTTGGAATGTTTGAGCTGGGATGTGAATGGTATGATAATTGTTTGATAATATTGATATTAATGCAATTGGTATAAATTGACGATAATTTATACTTAAATTTTAATGAAATTATCTTTTTTTTTATATAAATATTGAATAATATTATGTTTATATTAATTAATTAATTAATTTTATCATTCGGTGCGTAGCACGGGTAGAACACTAACCAATCAAAATATGATAACTAACTTTTTGAGATTTTTTTAGGGACCTCTAAAATTACTCCAGAAAATTTCTCATTTCCTATTTTATTTTCTTTTATAGAATGAAAAATATGTATTTGATTTATTTTTTCTATTAGTACTAATTAAGTTTTTACTGTTTTCAATGCCTGATTCTCCAACATGATTATATTGAACCGAACTTTCCGTAAAAATAGCATAAAATGTCGTTAAATTACTTGGGGGAAAAACAAAAAGGAATAAGAAAATTGATATGTATCTCAGGTAAATTTTATCATATATCAAATGAATGTGTTTTGATATTAATCTTTTTTTATATAAACAAATTTTTAATTTTTTTTAACACACATCCATACAATTATACATAATTTGAGAAAAGTTACTTAGAGATGCATATTGGGTTCGCTACACTCAAAACAAAATATAACAAAATAATTTATTTTTTAATACATTAAATATTTTTGTAACTATTTTAAAATTTTAAAATTGTGTATTCGGTGCGTAGCACGGGTAAAATGCTAGTGTTTGATAATAAATGGTGAAAACAGATAATGTAATTTTTTAACTAAAAAATATTGGTGAGGAAATCGAACCTTGAACTTCTACGGGATTCGAACCTTAAACCTATAAACATATTTTAAATATTATAAAAAAAAATGTTATTTTAGAATTACATTCAACTGTTCTCATTAATCTGTCTCAAAATCCAACGATACAATGAGTGTATCAAAAGATTGTACCAAAAATGTACCAGAAAAATTGTACCAAATTATCAACCAAATAAAATCTAGTTTACTTATAATATTATAGTATAAATACGATATTCGAATAATTACATAAATTGAATTGAAAATTAAATAATTAAGATGCAAATAAATATTGTAAAATTTGATTTAATCTGTACATAATTATTTTGTTTGATTATATTTTGATTTACTCTTGTTAAATTTTTGAATCATAAATTGCTTACAACATTTGTAATCACTAAAATCATAAATCTTAACATTATAAATTATTTTTCTTTCTAATTATTTGCATAAATCTTTATTTAAAATATTTTAGCAGCACACCGACTCTCTAATTTATAAGGTAAAATTACTAGATCGATTTTTAATAAGAAATTTTTTTTATCTACCATTATCTTTAATATTTTATTTTGGATATTCTTTTTAAAAAATTGTGATATGTTTCTGAATTCAAAATTATGTAAAAAGTCCAAGTGAATATTCAATCCGAAAGAGTTGAATCAAATATTTAAATTTGTAAATTTTTCAAAGTCAGATACCATACTAAAAATGAAAATATTCGGATTTTCAAATATGAATACCCATATATGTAAATATGGCTTGGCTTGATATATTATAATTTGATTAAAAATTATATAAAAATATTCAAGATATTCTGCGTGATTTGCACCTGTTCCAAACCTTTGTGCTTGGGGAAAATAGAAATTCAACTCAAATTAGTGTCTTTGCCAAAAAAAAACCTGAACTATACTCTGCATAGCCCTGCTGTTTGATGAAAATTTTGTTTTCAATAATAAAATTTTATAATCATATATGCAAATGAACTAATTATAAACCAACAATACACTGCTATTAAAATATAAAATAGTCAAATAGTCAAATTAAAATTTTTATTTATAAATGACATAGTAATCAACCAAAATAATGAAGACCTTAAAGCAATTATAATTGAACCAAAACATTTTAAATTTTTAAATTTATGGTATATGTATTTTGGATTGCCTTACTTTTTAAGAAAGTATTTGGATAATGTAAAGCAAACTTTCTAGAATTATTTCTCCAAAATATAAAATTTACAGTGATTTATGCACTACTCACAGAGCACACATGTACTATACTAGAACCATAAAATATATGTGCACAAACTGTTTTAAAATCAGTAAAAATCAAACTTTTGTATTCTTGAATAGATATGCATTGTGTTTTTCTTATAAAACCTGTCTTTCAATCTAAATTATTTTTAAAAAGGAAAAGTGAAACACCATTAAAAAATGAATGGTGAAAAATCACAAGTACCATACAACTAATTTATTATTTTGTATCAATAGTAACAATTAACAAATTTTTTTTTAACCATACAACTAACTTATTATTTTGTATCAGCGACAGTAACAATTAACAAATTTTTTTTTAAAAAAAATTGAACTAAATAAACAAATACTAGGTAAAGCCAACCAAACATAAAATGACTAAACGAGACCTACAGTGTCATGCCAAATGAATCGTTTTACGTGCAACACACAACACACAACTCTTAAATATATACGTAGCTTTCGTCCCTTAAATAAAAAGAAACACGTACTTAAATATATAGTCACGTTGTGTAATGTAACTTCTAGCAGAAGATACACACACATCAAACATTGTTTTCTTGTTCGAAGTTCGAACATACATAGGTTTTCAACATTTTAACAAAAATGCATGTAATGTTCAAACATTTTAACAAAGGCTCCCGGTAAAAAATATACGGTTGTCCCTGTTTTCATACCAAAAACAATACCGTATACGTATCGTAAAAAGTTTCCGTAATATGTATTTCATAACATACGATCAGCAAACGTTTGCACAAGACCGGCCCCGTTTAACAAAAATGCATGTAATGTTCAAATTCTTGCACAACAATCAAATACATCAAATATTCAAAAAAATTGACATTTATCACCATTTGCCACATATTTCAACACTTTGTTCCCACAATAATTTAGTTAAAATATAAAATTTACTTTTCACATGATATTATATACAGATTATATAGAGAGACCTTACACCTTTATATTTTTTCACATCTAGTTTCTGGAAAAAGAACACAGGGGGCACTTATCATGCCCTCGGTTCTTCACATATCACCTCTTAGCTTTTCATTTTTCAAGATTTGATCATCTGGGTCTTTTTTATTAGGTATGTTTTCATCATTTCATTTGTAAAAATTTGAGCTTTTTATGTTCATTTCATGTTCTTGATTATGAATCTTTATTGGTTTTGTTGGGTTTTTAAGTTATGCTAGAACATTAAGTGATTCTTGGATTGATCATGATTGAATCTGATAAAAATTAAATCTTTACAAGTAGTACAATCATGTGTGTTGCTTTTGACATTTGTTGATTTGTTGATTGTTAGTTTGGATTTATATGATGAAGTGATAAGTAAATTTGATAGCTTTGATTAGTTCTGATTGTGTTTGATGGTATTTTGGTGACTGATTATATGTTTGAACTATGAAAAGCTGTGTTTGATTGTTGATTTTGCAATTTGTGATTGATGTGAACTGTTTTTGGGTGTTTAGGTATGATGCAGTCGGATTTGGGTAAACTTTTTATTGGCGGAATCTCTTGGGACACGAATGAGGAGCGTCTCAAAGAGTATTTCAGTAGTTTCGGTGAGGTTCTGGAAACTGTGATAATGAAGGATCGAACAACAGGACGTGCTCGTGGTTTTGGTTTTATTGTATTTGCGGATCCTGCTGTTGCCGACCTGGTCATCAAAGAGAAGCATAACATTGATGGCAGGATGGTAAATAGATATATCAATTACATGTCTACATTTATGTTAGTTAATTTAGCAAGTAGAACTGCTTCAAAAAGGGGAAATGGTATGCTCATCATTGAATCCAAATCCGGACTAAGTTGATTAAGTTTAACTGTATTTGATGTGTGATTAAATTAGATTAGTGCCAAATGTAGCTTGAAGGATCCTAAGTTGATTCTAACCATAATTGGTGTATTGATGAATTAAATTGAAGCCAAATGTAAAAGCCTGGTGATAGTCTAGACTTTAGAGTGACCTGCATTGTGTCCTTATATGCAAAAGGTTTCCTTTTTTCCTGTTTTATTCCCCTTTTTAATTGCATTACTTGCAGAGGTCTATTTCGTACCGATACTGAAAGGACCTAAATTCTTGTTTTGT
Source organism: Kitagawia praeruptora (assembly GCA_037693485.1). Lineage (NCBI taxonomy): Eukaryota > Viridiplantae > Streptophyta > Magnoliopsida > Apiales > Apiaceae > Kitagawia > Kitagawia praeruptora. Next base: position 147,762,379 of record CM075353.1, read on the forward strand.
ACTTATTCTGTTCTCACATTGTTCTCATTTTTTAGGTTGAAGCCAAAAAGGCTGTTCCGAGGGATGACCAAACTAACACTATGAGTAGACACAGTGGTAGTATCCAAAGTTCTCCTGTTCCAATTCGCTCAAGAAAGATATTTGTTGGAGGTTTAGCTTCTAGTGTCACTGAGAACGACTTTAAACTTTACTTTGAGCAATTTGGAACAGTTACTGATGGTGTAGTGATGTATGATCACAACACTCGAAGGCCAAGGGGATTTGGTTTCATTACATATAACTCAGAGGATGCAGTGGATAAAGTGCTACTAAAAACTTTTCATGAGCTTAATGGTAAAATGGTAGAAGTCAAACGCGCAGTCCCCAAAGACCTATCCCCTAGTCCTAGTCGAAACCCACTTGGTGGATACAATTATAGTTTGGGTAGGATCGGCAACTTTCTTGGTGGCTACAATGAGGGATACTTGCCTAGTGCAGCCGGAGGATATGGTGTCAGGATGGATGGTCGATTCAGTCCTATAACTGCTGGAAGAGGTGGGTTTACTCCATTCGGCTCTGGTTATGGAATGGGTTTGAATGTTGAAGGAGGGATGAGCCCAAATTTTGGTGGAAATGCAAATTTCAATAATAGTATCAACTATGGTAGGAGTATGAACCCTTATTCTCTTAGTAATTCAAACAGGTTTACTAATTCTGTGGGTTTTGATGGTGGGAATGGAGGGAATACTTCTTTTTTTAGCTCACCTACTCGAAACTTGTGGAGTAACGGGGGTCTTAACTCTACTAATTTAAGTGGTAGCGTTGGAGGAGTAAACTTTACAAACACTGGGCTCAATTGGGGTTCTTATCCGATTTCACCTCTAGGCGGAGGAAGGGAAAATCTATCTAATCAGGGTGGAAATCTGGGTGATGGAGGTGCTGATAATAGTTATAATGTGGGTGGAGGTTATGGGAGAAATATTGCAACTACTGTTGCACCCATGTCATCATATGCTGCGTCAAATGGTGGCTATGATGCAGGTTTTGCAGACTTTTATGGTAGTAGTTCAGTATATGGAGACAGCACATGGCGCACAGAAGATTCCGAGCGAGAGGAGGCTGGTTCTTTTGGTTATGGGCTTGGTACCGGAGCTAGCGATATCCATTTCAAACATTCTCCTGGTTATATTGGTGGTTACAGTGTTTCCAAGGGACAGACAAGCAGAGGTAACAACTAGTACTTCTTAACTTTGAAGTCTCCTAGTGCCATGTCACATCTAGAGCCCGTTTGGGATATCTTAAAATAAGTTACTTAACACTTAAATGTAATAAGTAACTTATATGAATAAGTAAGTTATAACTTATAACTTATATTTTCGTGTTTGGGTGTTTAACTTATAAGTTATCAATTTTTTTAAAAAAAGAAATGAAAATATATTTAATTTAATACATCTTCTACATACATCCCTCTCCCCCTCTTATTCATCCTCCTTCCCTGTGTCTATATATCTTCTATACCACTGTTTTGAAGATTCGGTGTCCAAACGGAGCAATTAAACCATCAAAATGAAGCTTTCACTGTTCTCAATCCATTTTATTCAACAAAATCGAATTTGGGGGTAAAAATTTTGACGTCTATGAAATTGGGGTTTTTATTTTTAGGTTTGAAGGGTGATTAAGAAGGTGGGTGGATGGGAAGGAGGGGAAGTAAAGAGGTGCAGGCGCCAGAATAAGGCGGGGAAGAGAGATAAGTTGAATGAGAAAGTACCCATTTCTTTACTTTTTTCATACCGACTTATCTGACAATAATAAGTTCTTTTTACAAATTACCCAAACACTCTGTTTTGTTGACAAATGGGCTTAAGCCCATATAAGCTGGATTTCTGAAGAGCCAAACATGCTCTAATGTGAACTGTTTGCTATCAACAGGAAGCTAGATTTACAGCTATATTAATTGTTCATTTAGAATTTTGGTCATACGATACTTTAGAGTGTAATATGGTGAAAATCTTTGTTTCTTAAAAGACGGACAAGACATAGATTGGAAGTAAAGTTATACAAGTGTATAACTCATGTGTCATTTGATAATGCTCTTTCAAATTTTTCTGGAGTTTTCAAATTGCATGAACTTAACTTTTGCTTTACTGAGCTTGTTCATTACTGTGTGTACTGTCTAGAGTAGTGATCACCACAAATATGTATTCTGGAAGTAGTGTTGGGCCGTTGGCTATAGAAGTCATCTATCTTAGCCTAGTTGTTACTCCCTGATTAAAACTCCAAGAGTTTTAGTCATATGAGTAGCTTATCATAGTTCTTCTGATTACACGTTTTTGAATTGCATGACGGGTGATGTTGTATATAAAATTACTTATTCATTCCCGAGTGATTTGATTATAAAGGATGGACTTTTCATGCCTTTAGTACAAAGGGTATATATATATACACACACATAGTGTCTAGTCTACCGTCTTCTTATAAAATTTAGGATTTTATTTGGATGTAAAGTTGCTTAGCATATCTAGTATGAACCCATTACCCATGATTCTCAGTTTTTCGTCGTCCTGTGGGCTGTGTAGTATACTACATGACATGTCTCAGTGTGGGATCTGACTCTGATCCTTCATGTCAGGGCCGGCTTTGACCCCATGCCACACATGCAATGGCATGGGGCCCATTGTAGGGGTGGGGGTCTATTTTTTTTAAGAAAAACTTGTTATATCATATTATATGTAAAAAAAACTTGGTATTTCATATTATATTCAAGAAAATTATGCAAAAACAAGATTACATATAAAAAATAAAAAATATTGGAAAATTTGCGGTAGAAATGGATTGATCCCCTGTAAATTGTGATCTCCTAAACCAAAATTTATATCTAATCATGTACCTAGTATACAAACCAAACGTTAAGATAAATAATACTTGTTTTAAATTTTGGGAAGGGGGGCCTATTTTAAAATTTTCGCATGGGGCCTTTTATTCATCGAAGCCGGCCCTGCTTCATGTTGCAAGCGGACACTTCAAACTCTTGAGTTCTAATAAAAAAAGTTAAAAATTCAAGGCCTATGGTAAACATACTTGTTATTAGGAAGATGTCCGGAGGACTTACCTTTTTTTTTGGTTGCCGATTTGGAGGATTTATTTTTATGTTATCCTTTTTATTCTGGATCATGAAGACACATATAATGAAGTGCAACAGATTTATTGGATAAATATAATGTAAAATTTACTGCATCACATTTGTGTGTTAGGTTTCCATACCCGTGTTAGGAAATTTATATACTTGGGCTGGAACCTACTTTGCGTAGTCCCTTGGGGGCACCACTGCACAAGCATCATTGCATGATCCGCCACAGGTGGGACACTCCAGCATTTGCTGGTGACAAGAATAATTTCGTCGACCCTTGTTAAAGCAGAGACTAGTGATACCATTAGATTTGGAAGCAACTTTATACATTTCTTTGTTACACAGTATGGAGGAAGTAGATCGAAAGGTTTTCACATGTACCTCATCTAAGGAAGCTTCTAGATATAGTAGGTCTCTGGTCACAGAGAATGATTTATACTCACTGTACATTAGCCGAGATTATTAAAACATGATACCACTAGGAAGTTTTCATTTTATTGTGTTGACGAGTGCCTTGGCATTGTCAATTTGTCATCACTGCAGATAGCTTTTTTCTAAGACATGTAATTTTTACTTTGTAAGACAATGTATCTTGCATGTGTAATATTACTGAGACACGTCATCCATTCCATGATCTGATGATTACAAAAAAGAGTTACTATACCAGTCGATTTTCATAGATGCTGTGGTTTAAAATTTATACAGATTCTTCGTACAAGACACAAATTTTTACAGAATTTAACATAACACAGTTGCAAGTTTTATTTCTTTTCCTAAGAATTACCTTGTTTATTAATTTCTGAATCTATCTTTACACTAATAATGTCATTTTCACTTTCTACAGACATTGCTAGCTAAAAGGATACCGGAAGCCGGGTTATTATAGTAGCGGAAAAAGTGTAGCGGGTAAACTGCGAATTCTGCATATTGCCTTGTTGGTACATTTCCAATATTCCATACTGAAAGTTAAAAAGAACTGATTATACTGGGATAACTGCAATGCCTGTTTTGAGGAACTAAAGGTTTTACTTTTTAGATATAGAAACTATAAAGGTTTTTTGGAAATTTCGTTTTTGATTACATTTAGATGTTCTTTTTTGGGTTTTGAGTGAGATGTAAAATTATGTTTTCGCCATATAGTGAAAAAGGCATCATACATCTCTGGTGAAACAGTGATACATAAACAAGGGCTGGACCTTTTCTTTTTGGCTGATTATCAGGTTCCATTAAAGCAACTGTGCTGTAATATTCAAGAAAGATGCCTGTTAGCTGGAATTATGTTGTTTACTTCACTTGGTTTTGTTTCCGGTTAGACTGCTCCTTTGGTTTTTGTTGAGATTAGCATTATCACAGCAAGGATACCGCTGTAGGATTCCTATTAAATAGCTTCGAGTTCTGATTTTTCTCTATAATTGTATTAATGTAAGATATTAATCATCTTGATAACTATCTATAGCACATACATATAGTCCAGGTGTTACATGTTATACGTGCAACAACTTTTCCCTCCCGACTACATTTCTGGATATTTTTTTCCCATTAATATCTTGATCACCAGAATGTGGAAAAGAAATAATGGAGTAAAACAAATGCGTAATAGCCATGATTTTGACACTTCAATCATTTTATTTGTTCAACAGTAGGTGCCACATTGAAAGAGACTTTCTGGCCTAGTCATCTTGCTTCTGTGAAAAGTTGATTACTGTTAAGATTAATGCTGCTTACATATAGTTAATCTGTTATGATCATATTGTCCTCAGTAGTTGCATACTCCATTTTAGTCAGATTAATCTTCCGCTTAAACTCGAATTAGTCCCCTTCAAATTTTCTAGTTGCTTAAGCCTCTTAACTTGTTCTTGTATGTCTTTTTAGCTGCTTAACTCGTTTAAGTGTAAGATAGTAGGTAGAAGGTCGTTTCACCATCTAATCCTACTTATCTCAGATTGCTTAGGATAATATCAGAAAGATAACTGCACCGACTCATTGTCTTTGAGTTTCGTTGTAGCTAAGCTTCTAAACACTTCAGATATGTTAGCTTTTCCTAGTAATTTCAGTGTCTTGCTTGGTGAAATAGAACACTTTTTGTAGGAAAAAACAAAAGCTTAATGCAATTGAATAAAAAGTTTGTGCAGTACAATCTTAAAATTACACTTACCAGAGGTACATTCCCAGGTAATCTGTTTAGTAGCTTTAAAATAAAATAATAAAGAAAAGGTAATCTGTGTATAAAAATTTTAGGCAAAAGAAATACTCCTAAGAACTTAAGAGTAATTTGAATTAAGGAGGCGGCAAAAGAAGAAAAAAGGGAATGTCATTTTCATACAAGTGGTTCTTTTGGAGATGAGTTGGATGGGCTACCAGTAAAGATTTAGAGCAAGTCCAATACCCTCTGTTTCCTTTATAAATCTATACTATTTTTTGGTTAGTTGGTTGGTTGCCTATTCATTTTACTTATTTACCCTTATTTAATTACAGATAAAATCTTTTTTTATATTTTATCTAATTAAATTTTTTTCTTTATTAATCAATTTCCTTTTTCAGGTTAAACATGTTACCTTTAAAATTTTTGCTTTACTAATCAATTTCCTTTTTCAGGTTAAACATGTTACCTTTTCTTTTCTTTTTAATAACTAAGCAGTTTCCTTTTTTTGGTAAAATATAATATCTTCTATATGTTATCTAACTAAAAAGCATATTATAATTACTGTTAACTAATTAATTAATTTTTTCATTCAAATTATCTTTTCTCTTTTCTCTAACTAAAATATCTCTTTTTCCAATTATATCACTGGTTACCATTTAAAAATCTTCTTTTATATATTTTATTTAACCAAAATTTTTACTTTACTAATCAATCCACTTTTTCAGGTTAAACATGTTTTTTTTTTAATAACTAAGCAGTTTTCTTTTTCAGGTAAAATGTAATATCTTTTATATTTTATCTAATTAAAAAATAAATTATAATTACTGTTAACTAATAAATTAATTTTTTATCTTTTCTCTAACTAAATTATTTTTTTTCCAATTATATCACGGGTTACCTTTTTCAGCCAAAACAAGTTACCTTTTTTATTTTCTCTAACTAAAACCTCTCTTTTTCAAATTATATCACGGGCGATTCTATTTAATAAAAATAAAATCATAATATTATAATGTTATTAATTAACCGATTACCTTTTCAGCTAACAATGTATCATCTTTTCTATTTTTTTAATTAAATTCCTTTTTTTAAAAATATCATGGGTAACATTAATTTCTCATTTTCTAAAAATATTACCAGCAATTTTATTTAGTAAAATAACAATTAAATTATAATTACTATAAACTAATCAATTACCATTTTCACCTAAAGTATGTCACCTTTTAATTTTCACGTTACCTTTTTCTATTTTTTTCAAACTAAAATTTCTCTTTTTCCAATTATATCATTGACGGTTCTATTTAATAAAATTAAATAATAATATTATAATACTAATATTAACGATTATCCTTCTTAGCTAAAACGTATCATCTTTTTCATATATTATCTAACTAAAATTCCTCTTTAGAAATATCACGAGCAACATTAATTTCTCCTTTTCTAAAAACATTAAGAGCAATTTTATTTTGTAAAATAACATAATTAAATTATAATTACTATAAATTAATCAATTACCCTTTTCACCTAAAATATATTACCTTTTTAATTTTCTCTAACTAAATCTTCTCTTTTCCCAATTATATCACGGGCATTCTCTTTAGTAAAACAAAATAATAATTTTACAATTACTAATAAATAACTTATTACCTTTTCAAGTAACACCTATCGCATTTTTTATATTTTTTAACTAAAATCATTCCTTTTAAAGAAATATCATGGATAACATTTATATAATTATTGTTGTGGAATAAAAACTAGGTTACGAATTTGTATTTAATGCTAGGGTTTGGGAGCTTCGTGCTTTAATGGCTGTTTCCGTGTTCGGGACTAATCGGTCCTCACAGAGTGCCTACGTATCTCGTATTGAGAATCAAGCCAAGACGTAGTTCTGAGAATGAGGGGTCAGACCCTTTATATAGGCTGAGAAGCCTAGGAATTATGGTAGGAGTAGGTGACTTGGTGGGCAAGCCACCGCCTTGAGGAAGGTTCTAGACCACTTCCTTGTAGGAGTCAGTTTCCATGTTGGAATATGTATCTTGGAGGCTAAGTCAGGCAAGAGCAATATCCTTGTTTGACTCTTATTTGCTGAGCTGTTTATTACCCCTAATATTAATTACGAAATTAATATTATAAATAGGGATTGGGCCCATTTGGTGGGCCCCACGTTTGGGCCATTCCGGGTCTAATTAATGCCACATTAAATGTGTCTTTAGGGCTTACTTTTAGCCCATATCATTTGCCCCCCAACTTCCAGGAAAACTGATCAGGTTTTCCTTGAAGTTATAACGGCCTTATTCGAGACTTGGGTCAGGGTTTATTGCTCTTACGTGAGTATTTTCAACAATATCATCTTAATGTAAAGCGTGGAGCGACCAACGCATTTACGACGATGTTGAGCGACACTAAACGGTGTTAAATGGCACTAGACAGCGCTAATAAGCCTTAAACAACGTTTAAACAGCGTTAAACAATGTTAAATGGCATAAAATGGCACTAACGGCACTAATCGGCGCTAAACAGTGCTAACCGGCACTAATCTGTGCTAACAGGCACTAAACAGTGCTTAAACAGCACTAAACGGTGCTAATCGACACTAAACGGTGCTAATCGGCACTAAACAGTGCTTAAACAGCACTAAACGGTGCTAATCGGCACTAAACAGTGCTAATCGGCACTAATCTGTGCTAATCTCGACCTCTTTTTAGCATTAACAATCATTCGAGATTTACTGAAAAAGTCGAGATTTATGTCTGAAAACACTTGCTGAAAAGGTCGGGATCCAGGACCAAGTACTGAACCTAGACCGGCCGGATCCAGGGCCAACACCTGGTCGGCTGGACCCCCTCCGTGGGAGCTGGTCGGCCGGGACCTGGTCTTCCGGGACCTGGTCGGCTGGACCCCCTCCATGGGAGCTGGTCGGCCGGGACCTGGTCGGCTGGAACCCCTCTTCCGGGGCTGGTCAGTCGGAAGTTGGCCTTAAAAACCTGAACCTAGACCCCTTCGTGATTTTAAAAGAGAGCATGGATCTAGGATCAGGAATCATCCGTGGTCCTAAAGATCTAGAACCTTGATCTTGATCTCAAATCACCATTTTGGTCATTCGTGACTTTGTTATCTTAAGGATCAAGAAACTTGACCTTGATCTTAAACTTTTATCATGGATCTAGGATCTAAAACTGTCCGTGATCCTAAGGATCAAGAATCTTGATCTTGATCACGAGTCGTCAGTTTGGTCATTCGTGACTTCATGGCTAACCTTGGCCTTCATGGCTAATCTTGGCCTTCATGGCTAACCTTGGCCTCCCTTTAGCATTGGCAATCATCCGAGATTTGTTGAAAAAGTCGAGAACCATGTCTGAAACCACTTGCTGAAAAAGTCAGGATCCAGGACCAAGTACTGAACCTAGACCGGCCGGATCCAAGGCCAGCACCTGGTCGGCTGGACCCCCTTCGTGGGAGCTGGTCGGCCGGGACCTGGTCGGCTGGACCCCCTCCGTGGGAGCTGGTCGGCCGGGACCTGGTCGGCTGGACCCCCTCCGTGGGAGCTGGTCGGCCGGGACCTGGTCTTCCGGGATCGGGTCGGCTAAGGCCCCTCGTGCGCCGTGGTCGATTGCTTCTCGGCTAGCTAGGCGACCCGGACGTGAAAATCATTCGCGATCTTGAGGGTCAAGAACCTTGATCTTGATCTCAAGTCGTCAGGGGTCTTGGACTTAAAACTATCCGTGATCCTAAGGATCAAGAATCTTGATCTTGATCTTAAGTCGTCAGTTTGGTCATTCGGGACTTTTGACGATATTACTCCTTAACTTATGATTAGCACTGCTAATCTTGTGCTTAGGCCTAGCCTCGTTATCTAACTTCTGAAACGCAATCACTCTTTCGAAGGTCGTATGTACCCAATATTTCAGACAGGTCTTGGAGATTTGACTTGAAGTTTCAACCTTTGGATCTTGATTGGAGGTTCACAACCCCCTCAATTTTGGCCTTCATGTCTAATCTTGGCCTTCATGGCTAATCTTGGCCTTCATGGCTAACCTTGGCCTTCATGGCTAACCTTGGCCTTCATGGCTAATCTTTCGTGTTTCTCATCCTAGGATTCGAGGTTGATGTTCTCAGGTTCAACGTTGGTGTTCTGGATCAAAGACCCAGGATCCCAAGTTGATTTTTCAATTTCCAAATCGAGGTATCAACCTTTCTTATTAGCTTTCCTAATAAGTATTCTTAATCAACTACCAACACATTTATCAAGTTGGGGGTGTTCTGGACCACCAATCGCGAGGTTTCAGGTCAATAGGAGGTGTTTGCCATGCCTTGAAAGGTTTCATGAACCTTGAATTCGAATGACTTGTTTCTTAGTCCTCGTGACCTTCCGGGCCTTAACTTGTTTGCTGAATCCTTGGTTTTAAGGTTATCACCAACCCATGATTCTCATTCTAAGATGTTGAACTGGAGATGAGGTTCTTTAGTTCTTGCCCCCTTGTTCCATATATGGGAGGTCTTACTTCTCGGTCGATCGTTCAGGAAGTTCACTTTCTCCTTAACGCCTCGGGAATGGTATGTCTTGGTTGGTTATCAATCCTTTATCTTGATTCTAGGTTTCCAACCTTTCTCTGATACTCATAGAACTTTGCTTAGGTTTCAACTTGACCGACGTCTCTTAGTTCAATGCTTTAAATCCACACGACAAGCTTGATTGGAGGCGGACAGCCTTGTTGGCCATCAAGGCTCAATTAATGTTGTGTTGAGATTTGAAGTTCAAGGATTCAATCCTTAATCTTGGAATGTGTTCATCATCCCAGATTTTCAACCTGTAGAATCCTCGTCCTGGTGTCTTCCTGACTCGATACGACCCTTCCCAATTGGGGGATAGTCTTCCCTTCTGGCCAACTCTGGAGGCCTCTATCTTCCTCAGATTCAAGTTGTCTTGTCGAAAGAACTTCTCCTTAACCCTTTGGTTGCAGTGAAAAGATGCTCTCTTCTGACGCTCTGCGTTTCTAGCATTCGCTTCATCCCTAACCTCGTCAATCAGATCGGGGGCGAGCCTCACGCCTTTTTCATTGGTCTTGGGATCATATGCTTCCACTCTTGGCGATGCATGTGTAATCTCTAGGGGGCATAACTGCCTCGGCTCTATAAGCCAGCAAAAATGGGGTTGCTTCGGTTATCACTTTGTAGGTGGTGTGGTATACCCAAAGTATAGGCAGCAACTCATCCACCTAAGTGTTTCTTGAGCGTCCGACCCTCTTCTTCAGTCCATCAAGGATAATTCAATTTACTACCTCAGCTTGTCCATTAGCCTCAGGGTGAGCTACTGAAGAAAAGCGAAGTTCAATAACATTCTCCTTGCAGTACTTCTTAAACTCTTCATTGTTGAATTTTGTCCCATTATCCGTCACAAGGATTCGGGGGATTCCCTATCTGCAGATGATGCTCTCCCAAAAGAACTGGGAAATTTGTTTGGTGGTTATCTTGGCTAAGGGCTTAGCCTCAATCCACTTAGTGAAGTAGTCGATGGCCACTATCAGAAACTTCCTTTGTGCTGAAGCTACGGGAAAGGGACCAAGCATGTCCATTCCCCACATTGCAAATGGGATAGGAGAGTTAATCGATGTTAACATCTCAGGTGCCTGCCTCACAACCGGTGCGTGCTCTTGGCATCTACCGCATCTCTTGACATAGCTCTGTACATCAGCCAGCATCTCTGGCCAATAGAATCCCAAGCGGGTGATCTTGGGAGCTAGGGCTCTGCCCCCCAAGTGTTGCCCACAGATCCCTCCATGAACTTCCTCCAGTGCTTCCTTTGCCTCTTGGGGCCTTAGACATTTTAGGTACGGGATGACAACATAGACCTCCTGGGGCATCAGCCTTAACGTTTTCATTTCTTGGAATGTGCTCCACATAGCACTCCTCAAATTGGGTTATAACACCCTTTACAATCTTTAGATACTTTGCCATGGTTTCATCCTTGGCCTCAAACTCGCCATTCACTTGTGATACTACAAGCCTTGAGTCTCCGCAGACCTTGAGGTTCATGACCCTCATTAGATTTCTAATCCTGCACCACTAGATTTTGTTTTTGATGCTCCATCAAAATAGAACACCCAATATCCCTTCTGATCAGCTACAAGTTCTTCATATTTATCTCCACTTTCATGGGTGGTTACTATCTCCTGCCCCCCGACTTCTTGGTTGTTAATGGTGCATTCAACCACGAAGTCGGCCAATGCCTGAGCCTTGACGGCTGTCCGAGGCTTATACTTGATATCAAACTCTCCAAGTTCTATGGCCCACTTGATTAGCTTTCCACTGGCCTTAGGGTATGCAATATGTTCCTCAGCTGCTGGTCCGTTCGGACTTCAATTTTGTGCGCCTGGAAGTACGGTCGTAGCTTCCTCGAGGCCGTTATCAATGCCAAGGCAAACTTCTCGATGGTAGAGTAATTTAACTCAGCCCCATGCAACACCTTGCTTACATAGTAGATGGGTTTCCGAACCTTGCTTTCTTCTCGAACGAGAACGGCACTCAGTGCTTGCTCAGATACTGCCAAGTATAGGTAGAGAGTCTCTCCGGGACTAGTTTATCCAACAACGGGGCTTCGGCCATGTACTTCTTCAATTGTTCAAAGACCTCCTGGCTCTAAGGTGTCCACTCAAAATTTTTCACTTTCTTCAATGCTTGAAAAAACGGCAAACATTTATCACCAGATTTGGAGATGAATCTCCCCAAGGCCGCAACTCGGCCTGTCAACTTCTACACATCTCTTATAGAGCGTGGTGGCTTCATGTATAAGATCTCCTTGATCTTGTCAGGGTTGGCCTCAATGCCTCTTTTTGAAACCATCAGTCCTAAAAACTTCCCAGATCCAACGCCAAAGGCACACTTAGCTGGATTCAACATCATCTCGTGGTGCCTCAGCACTTCAAATGCATCTCCGAGGTGCTTAATATGATCTGCCGTGAATAGGCTCTTGACTAACATATCATCAATATAGACCTCCATGGTTTTTCCAATTAGATGGGCAAATATTTTATTCACCAATCGTTGGTAAGTAGCTCCTGCATTCTTTAGCACAAATGCCATAGCAAGATAACAGAAAACACCAAAGTCAGCTATGAAAGATACCTTATGGATGTCGTCCTTATGCATCTTGATCTTGTTGTATCCACTGAAACCATCCATGAAACTCAGCATCTCGTGCCCAACTGTGGCATCTATCAACGTATCTATCCTTGGTAGAGGGAAACAATCCTTAGGACATGCATCATTCAAGTCAGTGAAGTCTATACACATCCTCCACTTCCCATTTGCCTTCTTGACCATCACAGGGTTAGCCAACCACTTGAGGAACTGAATCTCCTCAATAAACCCAGCTTATAAGAGCATGCCAACTTCTTGTTTAATGGCCTCTTGCCTTTCTGGAGCGAAATTCCTCTTCTTCTGCTTTAATGTCGTTCGTTTAGGATCGACATTCAATTTGTGAGTTATGAGCTGGGGATCAATCCCTGGCATATCAGCTGCTGTCCAAGCAAACACATCACTATTCTCTTGTAAGAATGCTGTCAACTTGCCCTTCAAGGGGTTCCTTCAATTGGCTTTCGGGCTATGCAATATGTTTCTTCAACGGGTGGTCCATCAGGACTTCAACGTTTGTCTTGGTTCCATCATTTTTTTTTGTTTTTCTTGATTCTAAGTCAAGGATTCAATGTTGATTCCTCGATTTAGATTTCAAATTAAACAATCATGTGGGCTTCTCGCCTTTTAAACTCTTTAAAACGAGAGTTTGCTTGAACTTCTTGATCATTGTTTAAGGTTCTCTATTGGTCTTCTACCTTAGATTCTCCATCCAAGTCATTTTTGAAAACATTAAAAAGTGGCTAGTCTTTAGCCTCCACAGCCTTGCATGGCTTTGATTGCCAGATGTCTTTTATCCCGGATCCTTCAAGGACTTGAAACACTTATTTGGTTGTGTTGTAACCTAACTCTCGACCCTTCAGAGTTTTATTTATGCATTTGTTTGTTTCCATTCGTATATTCTTTTATTTTCGGTACTTGGTCATCTTTGACTTACACACATCAGGTGCTTGGTACATAAATAGAATCATAGAACGAAAAGCAAACTTGCATTAATAACATAAATGGGTTCAACCCTTACGTAGAGTACTATTGTCCTACTCAGAGCGACATGCTCTGCATGGTTTCATCGAACCTTATTTCTACTTCTACTAGATAAATATGAAGCTAAGTCCAACTTTGCAAGACTAGGCCTGCATGGCTTGATTTTGTTTTTGATGCTCCATCAAAATAGAGCACCTACTACTCCTTCTAGTCTCCTCATTCTTCTTCTGAAGTTCACTTTCTTCTTGGGGTACTATCTCCTGCCCCCCGACTTCTTGGTTGCCAATGTTACATTCAACCACGAAGTTAGTTGACGCCTTAGCCTTGATGGCTGTTCGAGGCTTATGTGTGATGTCCTCTTCTGGACTTTCTTGGTGTTCCTTATCACTGCAGATGTCCATGTCTTCAATCGAAAGGACCTGCCCCCCGACTCCGTCAGGCCTTAATGCAGCTACATAACAGCTTCGTGCCATTTTTTGATTGCCTTTATGTTCTCCAACACCATTCCGGGTTGGGAACTTGATCTTCATATGATAAGTTGAGGCAACAGCCTTGAATGCATGAAGTCCAGCCCTTCCGAGGATAGCGTTGTACGTTGAAACCGCCTTGATTACCAAGAAGTTCAACATCTGAGTGGCCTTCTTGGGCTCCTGTCCAATAGTCATAGGCAATTGAATAGTCCCTTCAACTTTAGATCCTACTCCATTAAATCCATATATAGGCATGTTATTGGGGGTCAACTGAGAATCATTGTAACCCATCTTCACAAATGCATCATGAAATAGAACGTCAACGGAAGCTCCATTATCTATCAAGACTCGCTTCACTTCTGAGTTTCCAATTACAGGAGTTATGACCAACGGGTCGTCATGGGGGAACTTCACCCCTTCAAGATCAGAATCATCAAAACCAAGTGTGATTTCAGTCCTAGCCCGCTTCGGGGCCTCTCCCACGATGTGTATCACTTCTCTGGCGTACGCCTTTCGAGAGTTTCGAGTTGTACCGGCCGCTGTCGGGCCTCCCCAGATCATATTGATAACTGGCCCTCGGGGCTGTGTGTTACGATCATGATCATCATCCCTTCTGTTATAATCTCTAATTTGATTAACACGATCTTCACCCTTAGTGAAGTTGCTCAATTTCCCTCTACGGATCAAGAACTCGATCTCATCTTTGAGTTGCTTGCAATCATCTGTATCATGCCCCACATCGCGGTGGAATCTACAGTACTGATCCTTGTTTCTCTTTGCGGGATCACCCCTAAGTGGCTTCGGCCATCGAAAATCTTTGTCTTTCTCAATATCTAACAAGATCTGACTCCTAGGAGCATTCAGTCTTGCATAGTCGTTGAATCTTGGTCCCAAACTCTTCTTCGGTGGTGATTCAGAATCCTTGCTAGTCCGGGGATACTTGTTTCTAGCATCATACTCTTGTTCTTGCTTTCGTTTCTTAAAGTCGTTGGAGCCCTTGTCATTGCCTCCAACAGCTTCTTTCTTCATGCTATCCTCAGCCTTGATATACTTGTCAGCCCTTCGCTGGAGCTCAGCCATGTTTTCAGGAGGATGCTTGGCCAATGACCTTTTAAAGAACTCGTCAGTGGTTCCGTGTTCCAGGGCTACCATGGCCACCTTATTCTCCAGATCAGTGATGTTCAACGTCTCCTTGGTGAACCTCTTAAGGTAGTCTCTCAGATTTTCGTTCTTCCCTTGTACCACATACATAAGGGATGCTGAACTTTTCTCATGAATTCTTCCGCTGATAAACTGACTAACGAAAGCAGCACTTAACTCCTTAAAGGAGCCAATTGAGTTTGCAGGTAGCCGGCTATACCATCTTTGAGCCATACCCGACAAATTTTGAGGGAACGCCCTACATTTCAAAGCGTCACTTGCAGGCTGTAGCAACAGCGCGTTCGAGAATGTCCTGACGTGGTTTGCGGGATCACCCGTTCCATCATAAGCTTTAATCGTTGGCATCTTGAACTTCTTTGAGATACGAGCGTTCATCACCTCCTCAGTAAACGGGGGTGTGGGATCATCAGGATCCCCAAGTGGCACTAGATCCTTGGGGTTACTCTTGGGGGTTTCCACCCTCGTTGTTCTTCCAGTTGGGGCATCAGCCCTTCTCTGCCTTCTTGAAGACCCCTTCAGATCTATAAAGGGAATCGGTCCTGAGGTTGGAAGAGGCTGAGTTTGATTCAACCTAGCTTGTTCTCTGGCAATACCTTCCTTTATCCTTAAAATCTCGGTCTCATGAGCCTTGATTCTTTCAGCAGCTGTCAAGGGGGGTCCATTATGGATAGTTTTTGTTCTTCTTCTTCGTTCTCTGCTAGCACATCACCTTCTCGGGGCTTCATCACGATCATCATCAGTTGATGAATCGTCAGTATAGGGGCCAGAGTAGTCAAGATACTCTCGATCTCGGATCTGCAAGGCATGACCACTGGGTCCAGGAGGGTAGTTAGGCAGGCCATACATCGGGTTAGTACTCACGGGGAGATCCGTAGTATGGATCTGTACCCCTGGTGGTGGGCGACTGGGATCAACTAGAGGAGAAACCAGCATCTGGAGGGAGCTGGTTCCTTGACCTGGGTGAACGACCATAGGTAACGTCATCTCGACATGGGGATTCGTCCCTGGAGGTTGAGAAACCTAAGTTTGAGTGATCGCCCCTGTGGCTGGGGGTACTTGTTCAGTGACAGGCGGAGCAGAGCTTATAGGTAGAGCCTCGGTAGCGATTGGCTCGGTAGTGCTTGGTGTTGTTCTTCGTGTTTGAACCATGGTCGATGTCTTCTTCCCACAGACGGCGCCAAATGTTGTGGAATAAAAACTAGGTTACGAATTTGTATTTAATGCTAGGGTTTGGGAGCTTCGTGCTTTAATGGCTGTTTCCGTGTTCGGGACTAATCGGTCCTCACAGAGTGCCTACGTATCTCGTATTGAGAATCAAGCCAAGACGTAGTTCTGAGAATGAGGGGTCAGACCCTTTATATAGGCTGAGAAGCCTAGGAATTATGGTAGGAGTAGGTGACTTGGTGGGCAAGCCACCGCCTTGAGGAAGGTTCTAGACCCCTTCCTTGTAGGAGTCAGTTTCCATGTTGGAATATGTATCTTGGAGGCTAAGTCAGGCAAGAGCAATATCCTTGTTTGACTCTTATTTGCTGAGCTGTTTATTACCCCTAATATTAATTACGAAATTAATATTATAAATAGGGATTAGGCCCATTTAGTGGGCCCCACGTTTGGGCCATTCCGGGTCTAATTAATGCCACATGAAATGTGTCTTTAGGGCTTACTTTTAGCCCATATCAATTATGATCATCATCTCATTTAAATATTTGAGCCTCCAAAATTCATATTTAAAAAAAGCTAATAATTTTTTTTATAATATTAAAAAAATTCTGTGCATCGCACGGGTTTTAAACTAGTATTATAAAATATTAGGTTCTTAGTAATTTAGGATATTATAAGGTATGACAACTCCAACAAACTTCCTTATAATTGTTCCTTATAATTATTAAATAATAAATGAAAAAAAAAGGAAGAAAGAACAAAAAAAGAGGGAAACAATTGAAAAAAAGGAGGGAAACCAACCAATTAAAACATCTCAAAATGATAAGTAGTTAGTGCCATGTCATTTTGTAATAAATTTTGGTACCCTAATTTGGTACCTCTAGCATTTTTCATATTTTATTGATAAAGGTGAAATAAGGGATCCCAGATGACATGCTCTTAACTTTTTTAAGCAAAAGTTAAGAAGTTGGTGGAGCAATATTTTAACCAAATTCCTTATAATTTAAGTTATAAGCTAATATAAGAGATCTATTGGACTTGCTCTTACATAACTGTTTTGAAAAGGTTCCTAAAGAGCCTTTACTTTATTATTTAGCCCCAATAATCTGGACAAGACCCTGTAATGATATTACGTAAATAGTCCAACCTTGTTAGAGTATTTCCATCCCGATTTCCAATCTTCAACGTTCATCACGAATCCTAAAATAGGGAATAATTATAGGAACTATCCAAGTCCCCATATTTGAGGTTATATGGAGATGGAAAATGGGAAATGAGATGTAGAATATTTTTGATAATTTTGAGAATTTACTATTTTTATTTAGGAATTTACTATTTTTAGTAAATTTTTGAAAATGGAGATAGGGGATGGAATGTGAATGCTCTTATAATTTTAGCTTTTATCAAGTTTTTTTATTTAAATTTTGGAATATCCAACATTTTTTTCATCGAGTCTTAGCATTTAGAGCCCGTTTGGGGTTCATTATATTTTTTTTTAACCCACTTAAAGTAGAAAGGAGGTGTTTGGCTCCACTTAAAGTGGAGCCACTTAAAGTGGAAAGTAGGCTAAAAAAAAAGTAGCTTGGAGGTACTTTTTTTTCACTTATTTTTTTTCGTATATCAATTTTTATGTATTTGAGTCACCTTTTAACTTGTATTGTGTTCTTTGCATATATTTGTATTTTATACTTTCAAAAAAATATAAATTTCTTTTTCTTTAATTAATTTTTTAAAAATAAATTTACTTTAAGTGGAATTAGCCAAACAGATACACCTAACTTTAAGTAAAAATTATCACTTTTCACTTAAAGTGAGTAAGTAGCACTTTAAGTGATAAGTAACATTTTTTAAGTTAAGCCAAACACGCTCTTAATGTCGTAAATAATTAATATATACCAACCTTCCAAAAATTTATAACTTTTAAGTGATAGTATTTTATTTAGTATTTATATTTTTTATTATTTATTCTTTTTTAGTATTTTTTTTTAATTTATACCATTTCATCTTTTATCAATTTAAGGGATAGTATTGTTTCTTTTAATCCCAAAATTTTAAACAGTTCAATATATTTTGATTACTTATTTCAAGTGACAACACATAGTAAGTTAGTTATGCATAATTATAAGACCTTGAAACTAAATTAAATTAATTTAAAGTAATAATTTAACTATATTAAATAGGACTAGGAGTTTAGGACACTCTACTAAAAAAATAGGATTATGATTACCTAACATTATAAAAATATTAGATAAAGGATAATAATTATATAATTCATATATAAAATATTTAAGTGAACTCTTAAGGTCGTTATCGGAGATTAATGTCATTCATATTCGAAAGCAAGCTAATAAGGTAACTCATGGTGTAGCTAGATTGCCTTGTTTAACAAATTGTTATAATGTAATTACGTTTCTTCCTACACATTTGGTAGAGGCTAGTTTGTTTGATGTTTCCAAGTAATGAAATGAACCATTTGCTTTCAAAAAAAAAAAAGAGAATAGAATAAACTATACGGAGTAATTTATTTAAAAAGTTTGATAAAAGTTGACCACTTTACACTTATTCTCCCGGACTTCTCATTTCTAACCCATGTCATAACAATTGAGGCCATCAATGATAGAGAATCATTTACAGAAAAAGTCTCATATATTTTTTTTTTATGAAAACATCAATGATAGAGAATCATTTACAGAAAAAGTCTCATATATTTTTTTTTATGAAAACATTTCTAGTTCTACATATGCAATACAATATAATAAAATAATGTGTTGGGATGCGTTATATCACTTTAACTGAATGACTAACATTAGAATTTAATAGGATGCGTTATATCACTTAAACTGGACGATAACATTAGGATTAATGTGATAATCAGAGAAATCAAAGTAGTCGTTGAGTTGTGTTTGACAGTTTCACAAGAGTGCATTACTTATGCATTAGGGGGACATACGTATGTGGGAGCTGCTGTCGGACTAGACTAAGTTAGGAAAAGTGAAAAATAAGCATGCCTAATCATTTCATTATCATGTTAAAAAGTCCCATTTTAGTGTATAGTTTTTACATTCCCTTTTGTGAAAGCAACTCAACAAAACATGTTAAAAAAAGTTTGGAAAACCATTTGTAATGAGAACCATTTCCGGTACAAAATGGTGAAACCAATTATTAAATTTGAGAAATAGATTTGAAAAAAATTTAAGAAGAAGAAATCTTTTTCCAAACTAGCTCTTGGTTCATGATGAACAATTATAAAAAGTAAAACAATACAGTAATAAATGGTTTATAGGCAAAATAATGAACAAAAATAACATCAATGGATTAAGGACCAGAAATGCAAAACAATTAAGATTAGGCAACAAAAGTAAGAAAAGCATATAATTCTAGCAGAAGTTGTACCACAAGTTTAACAATCCTTAAAAATCCAACATAAAAACCTCAAGTTACCAAGTTTAACCTATTAACTAACACAGTTCAAAAGAACTAAGCATCATAAACAGACTTAAAAGAAAGCTCTGCTTCCATAAAACACTTTCGGCCTGGGGCCACTATCCTTCGATGTCTCTTCTTTCTTAGCCGATTCGTTCTTCTCTTTCTCCTTTGGAGCAGCTTTACCAATTTCCAAAGGCGAATTCATCTTTGCTAGAGCCTCAGTGAATTGCTGCATGCTTTTCATGTACAAGTTGACATAATCCTGTTGCGCCACATTCTGTTCTGGTTCTATGTTCACACTAACAAGTGGCTTGATAACATCGCTAACATGAGCTTCTCCAACATCCTTTGTCTTCTCATTGGGTAAAACCACATCTTGATTCGCAAAACCCGGAGCTTTTGCAACATCCTCAGGATGTGAATCAAAGTCTGAAGCTTTGGCAACATCCTCCGTCTTCTCTTCATGTGATGCCACATCCCACTCCACAACTTTCGAAACCTTTGCAACATCCTCAGTCTTCTCCTCAGGTAAAGCCACCAATTTCAAAGCTCCAAGACTGTCGCAAACAGATGGAGAGCTTGTCACAACTGAGATTGAAGGAGACGAAGAGTTCGTTGCTACCGGGCCTAAAAGAAACCCATTGACTGACACGCTACTTTCAGATGTTTGAACCTTTGAAACTTCAATAACCTCGTTACTTTCCACCACCGGAGCCGGAGCATCAACCTTCGAAGGAATATTATTATCAGTGTTGTCAATACTCTTCGGTGGGTCCTCGGAGTCTAAATTCACACACGGGATTGCATAGTACTCCGTAACCATCATTTCATTCTCAGTTGCAATTTTTGGATCCCCGAACTCAATCATTGCAAATTCCCGAGGAACAGAGCTGATTCCCTCATTGCCTTGTTCAACTGCACTCACCAGCAAAGAGGAGTGAGTTGAAGGTATTTCAAGAACTTCAGGTGCCGCTCCATTGTAAACCAAACTCAACTGGACAGATCCAGTAGGAGAATGGAACATATCATCAGATGTGAGCGAAAACTCTTTCGACAACTTCCCATTCTCAATGACAATATCAGTTAAAGGAACCAATGCAAATCCCAATAACTGATCTTGAAGATAATTCTTGATCCGACTAAGCATCCATACCTCACATTTCAAAGAAGATTCAATGCTTCGCACATCAAGCCGAAGATTCTCATTGAAAACAGGATCCCTCCCTCCACCATTAACAGTATGTGTTGAAGCACTTTTCTCCGGATCATCCGTTAGACAGATCTTTGCATACACATCTTGCTTATGATAAATACAAATGTTCTGGACATCTCTTGCTTGGTGTATGTAAACCTCAAGAACACCAATGACAGCTTTGGAGTCCTCCAAACCTCCTCCCTCAATCAAACCATGCCCATATGGTGAATTTCCAGGTTTCTGAGAAGCTAAATTCATCTCGGGTTCAATTGTCTTTAAAACAACAGAAGAACTAGGCGACATGATTTCCTGTTACAAATTAGATGCAACAACTAGTAAAAACACTTTGACAGAGACAAACTAAGAGTAACCAATTTCAACTAAAAGTAAGTACTTCAAATAAATTAACAGGAGCATTTTCTACATTCACATAAGCTCAGTTCTGAAAATATACCAATTCTTCGCAAATCGCAACTTACTGAAACTTAATTAAAATCCTACAAACTATTCAACCAAGAAAACTAAGCAAAATAGAACCAAAACCCAAACTTCAAAATTCTAAAGCAAAGCAAACTCCCAAATTTAAGAACATTCTAGAGCACAATTCAAATGTAAAAATTCTTCAACAAGCAGTAACTAGAACAAAAAACAACAACTGAAACATAAACTATAAAATGAACACTTACCAGGCAAGAATTCAACTCTGAACTTGTTGCTGTAGTGTCTGTATAAGCCCAAAAGCCCTGTATCTCATATAAAAACCAAAAATCACTATTAATAAATCAAGAACACAGAAAAAGACTCAAACTTTATAAAAATAAAAGATGCCAAAACAGTAAAAATGTGGACTTTTTTAGTCTTTTAGCTAGAACCAAGCCAAAAAAAACACTTGATAATTATTGCCAAGAAAACAAAACTGAAAAATATAATGGACCCATGAAAAGATTTTTAAGCAAAATCATACACGACTTTTGATCAATAATAGTAACACTTGTCAAGAATCAATGGCAGACAATCAAAGGAGAGAATGAGTTTAAATAATTGAAAGGTTCAAGAAAATCAAGAAAAATGTATGGGTTTTTTCAGAAATGAAAAGTGAAATGAGAAAAAGATAAGATTGGCTTTGTTTATTTTGAGGCCTACTTACTTTTCAGTGTGACCCTTTTTGTGTTTCTTGAATTTTGTGAGCCTCTAGAGTTCTCTGTAGTGTCTGAACTCTCAAGTGTATGTGTAACTTGATGAGTTTATATATATAGGTACAATGTTGTAACATAAGTGTTTGCATTGTCAGATTATTACTCCGTACAATACAATTTGGGCTAAACAAGATCATGTAAGAATATTGTTTTAAGATTATTATGTATCTATTGATTTTAATAAGATTATCTTTTTAATTCTTTCAGAAAAAAGATTATTTTTTAATACTTTATCGACGATGGTTGTGAAGATGGAATATATTGTTCATTCGTCCAAATTATATTATCTGATTTATAGCAATCTATTTATATTTTTAGGTGATAGAAAAAGATATTGATATTTTACATGAGGAAGATAATATTTTTAACGATATATTTAGTTTTTTGAAGTATAAAATTATTTATAAATGTATCTATTGTTTAAAAATTTTCTATTTGTAGGGTAATACTTAGGAGTGAGCAATGGTCGGGTTGGTCGGGTTGAAAGGGCTAAACCACCCAACCCATATTTTACGGTTTTGGAATTTAACAACCCGTTACCGTAACCGTTACCGTTAGTACTAAAAAAACCGTCCAAATTATAACGGTTTGGTTTGGGCGGGTTGGGTTTTAAACCACTTAAAAAATTTAAACTTGTAAAAAATTAATAGACACAATTGTATAATGCATCAATGGACTGACATCACAAAATATCACCAAAATATGGTAATTAAGTTACAAAGTCTTACGGACCAACAAAATAATGTTGTTTAGGTAAAATGATAGTTGAGAAAAATAGGGTTACAAACTTACCGATTTAGTCTTTTTACATATTGTAATTATTGTAAGCACATTTTTTTTCTTTTTATATAATTATATATTAATTATTAATTTGAATTATATTTCTTAAATAATAATAAAAATTAATTATTATATATTATTATATATTCGGGTGGAACGGGTTATATTGATCGGGTTGACAAGGCAAACCGAACCCAACCATTATTAAAAATTCGAAACCGTTACAAAACCGTAAATTCTGATTTGGGCGGTTTGGACGGGTTTGGAAAATTTTGCTCACCCTAGTAATACTTGAATCACATATGAATATGGCGTGATATTCTTTTTTTTTTTTATCTTAAAGAAGAACAAAATATAATAAATTACAACAGTCGACTAGAAAAGGTGTCCTATGGTACACGCTGAGTCATAGTATTATAAAGGAAAAAACATTTCTTTATTCTTTTCCGAAAAGAAGAAATTGCATGTTTTTTCAATTTCTAGTTAAAGATTTTTTGTAAAAAAGTATTTTAATAATAATTATTTTTTAATGGAAAAAGTAAATATTGCAAATAATGATCTAGAAACAATTATTTCTAGATCATAGTGTTTGATAGCCCAACAATTATTGCAAATTTCGACCTTTAAAGTGCTGTAACGGTGATCACTTTAGCAAAAGTACGACATGCGAGAGTTCAAGCTGTCCCAATGGTAAGGGGTCAATGTGTTGATCCAAAGAGTTACGAGTTCGACTCTCACCCCAATCAATTAGAAAAAAAAAAAAAAAAGGTATGACATGCAATTATGCAGTTCTCATGACTAATGACCATACTTTCATTATTTAGACAAAGATTTAGTTGTTAGAAAACGCACTCACAACTTCATGTTAAATGTCAACTTTCAAATTATATGCTCTTTGATCTGGAATTCTGTATTATGAACTTGTTACATTATGATAATAATGGATTGAGTATTATTATGATGCTCTACTTTTCTTCTTTTTTTTTTGACAGAATTATGATGCTCTACTTTGTTTTGCATATAAAGTTCATATTTTTAATCTGCTTGTACTTTGTATAAAGCTCAACTTATTATGATGCTAATAAGGATTAATTGTTCCAGCTCAATCTTAATTTTGATTATTACCTTTTCCGTCCCTTCTACATGTCAAGAGTTTAGATTCGATACTTAAAGAGTTGCATGTCGAGACGAGCAGGGCAATGTGATGGGTTACTGCATATATAAAATATATGTAATAAGGCCCTTTGCTCCATACAGAACACTCTTATATAACAAATAACAAAGAACACCTTAAATCTATTAGATCCTTTGGTCCCGCCAGGGGCATCCAATACAAAAAGTTGTTATTTTTTTACCATCTATCAAGCCAGCAAAAAAAAAATTAAAAATTTTACTGTTCATGATGACGTCACTGGTGACGTCATCGTCATGAACAGTAACTTTTTAAATTTTTTTTTTTTTTTGAGATGATGGATGGATAGAGGGTAAAAAGATAAGAAATTTTTGTATTGAATGACCCCGCCAGGAGCAATGAATCCATTAGATGTGAGATGTTCTTTATTGTTTATTATATAATGTGTTTGCTATGGAGTCCAACCTATGTAATAAAGAAACTTGAACGCTTAAACGGACGGTGATATCATATGAAGGAGCAATGGATTAGTGTGGTATGCATCTTTTCTATAACAGTTATGGTTAATATCTTACATGAGTGACTTGCGGTCTCTATCCCCACTCTTCGGGGCCGTTTGGGAAATCTTAAAATAAGTTACTTAACACTTATATGAAGTAAGTAACTTATATGAAGTAAGTAATAAGTGACTTACAACTTATATTTTCGTGTTTGGATGTTTAACTTATAAGTTGGTAAAATATTTATTAAATTAAATTTAAAAATATTAATTATTTAATATAATAATCCCAGTACATGCATATGACATTTATCAATATAAATGTAAAAATATAAAATATTAAACAAGTTAAAAAATCAAGTAATACGAAATAAGTTGGAAAAAAGTACGTCATTACTAACTTATCACTTATCAACTTATTTGGCAAAATAAGTCCATTCTACTTGTGCACACAAACGGTCCGAAATAAGTTGAAACGGACTTATCCTCAGATAAGTCCATTTTTGTCCGTAGACAAACACCCCCTTCATTTTGTCGTATATTTGGATATGGATATATACAATCTTGATAAGAATATTGGGGTATTTGGGAAACTTATTTTTCAGAATAAGTTAATTTATTTTAAGATAAAATTAAATATTTCTAACTTTTTTCTAAAAAAGTTAACTTTTTTTATAATTTATGAAATTTCAAACATATATTAAATACTTGTATTA
This sequence comes from Kitagawia praeruptora, assembly GCA_037693485.1. Taxonomy (NCBI): domain Eukaryota; kingdom Viridiplantae; phylum Streptophyta; class Magnoliopsida; order Apiales; family Apiaceae; genus Kitagawia; species Kitagawia praeruptora. The sequence goes on from CM075353.1 coordinate 147,787,476, forward strand.
AAAATAATTATTAAAATATGAATTTTTTACATGAAAATAAGTTCAAAATCATACCCAAATAGCCCAACAGTGCCACAGTGGTATTGTCGAAGGACTGCCACGAAATATGAAACCTTGGGTGACAATGACATGATACAAACGTATTGTAAAGAGTAGGAAACCAACACTAAGATGCGAAGAGATGGAGGAATTAGGGGTGTTCATCAAATCACACAAATTGTAAAAATTGTTCGCATTGCACCACACTGCACCGCGAAGCGTGGTTTTTATTTTTTGTGGTGCAATTGCGGTTTAAAATCTTGACAAACCGTGCGGTGCGGGTTGCGGTTTGGAATTTCATGTTGGGTTTCAACCCAATATGATGTTATGGGTTTGGGTGATCCAAGATGTATATGGGTAAGGTAATAATTGTATATGTAGACAATTATTATATATGCTATGTCTTGATCACAAAGTTTGGAAATTAGGTGCCAAGAATTGGAAGACTTGTATAACAAGTATGGTAAGACTTGTAGAACAAGTATGGTAAGTCTTGGTGACTAAGTTTTGGATGACTATGTTAGGTCTAATACACAATATGTAATCAAGTATTGTATGAGTAATTAACAAGAACACAAGTTTTAACACTTAAAAACTGTTTGGAATTAACAATTCCTCTCTCAGTGATGTAAAAATATCACAAAGAGCTGCTTAGGTTACAATCAATGAATTTCTCAATGTTCGATACCCTTCTAGGGTTAACCTAACTGTATTTATAAAACATACAGCTTCGTACAATCAGTAATTGATTCTCCTATAATTAAGCTATACAATTGATATCAATCACGATTGCTACACGTCTTCTAAGTCAACTCAATCTCTTTGATAGCTATCCAATCTTCAAAGATATTGCTTCCATATTTATCTTGTATCAATCTTCAAACACTGTTGACTCTCAGACGCTTCCGCTACAGAGTTTAACAATCTCTGTTGCGCTTCCAGTCAGTGTTTAACTAAACTCTGACTGCTTCCAGTTAAACTCTGTTTTGTCACCTTAGCTTCCAAACACTGTTCTCATCAATCATTTCTAACAATCTCCCTCAACTTGTTCATTAGCAAGAATGTACAAGTTTACAGTAAATGATGATGTCAAAACAAATACAAAGTCTACAGTGTTTAACAAACAGAGTTTAAGCTTTTACTTAACAAATTCTACAGAAAATAAGAAAATTCTTACAGACTTCAACTTCTAATCTCTTGAAGATCTGGCATTGTCCTGAGATAGTCTATAAGCAATCTTCTTTCAGCATTTTCAAGCTCTATCTGCATGGCTTCCTTGATTTCTCTCAACTGAGGATCATTCTCATCAGTCTGATAGATAGCAGCTCTAAGATCGTAGATTTTGTTTCTCCTCATTTCATTTCCCAGCCTGATATATTTCACTTCCTCAGACTTCACATTAAAATCCAGAACAGTAATTCCAAGATCTGTCTTCAGCTTTGTAGTCCCCTTCTCCATTTCTATCAGATTGCCATTCCAATCTCTGTACTTAGGAACATACTTACTGTTGAATTTCATACTTCTTCTTGCAAGATTTTGAATCATCTTTTGTCTGAGTACATTTGCAACTGACTGAGCTCTTTGATTTCTTACTCTGAAAAGATACAGAACATATTCTAGTTCTTCCCAGTATTTTAAATCAATATCCTTCTCATCAACCTTAAACACTGTTCCATCAGCCATGAAATATAGCAGAAAATCCTTCTCTAAACTCTTCTGATATACAAGCTGTACTGACTCCAGTCTGTCTAAATTCTCTTGAGTGACACCACGACCTGGAACAGCCAGTGAAGAAGGATCTCTGGGACCAACATATTGTCTTTTGTCTCTGTGTGAGCCTATGCCTCCTTTGTTGTATCCGATTTTACCAGATAAGGCTCTACCATCAGTGAAATCCATTGGAGCTGTAGCTGGAGCTGTAGCTGCTAGACTTGAATCATGAAGAACGCCTTTTCCAAACTTTGATTTCAACTGAGAAGACAATAGTGGTGTGGTCACAACTTGTGCAGCAACAGAGGTTGTGTCTTCATTCTTCTGTACAACATGTGTATCAACAGAGGTTGTAACAACATTCTTCAACTTTTGCTTAGCTTCTGCATCTGTTGGTTTTCTGGATACTTGCACCCTTTGATTAGTACCAACTTGTTCTTTGAATTGAATGCCTTTAAGAACAGGCTTTGCAGCTTTAACAACTTTCACACTCTTCTTCAACTTATCAGACTTTAAAGCTTTTAGATGCTTTTCTTGTAGACTCTTTTCTTCAGCTTTAGCATCCTCTAGACTAACTCCTTCTGCATTTTCTTCCATGAAAAGCTTAACAGCTAACTCTTCATCAGTCTTTGGATTAGATATTAATTCCAAACTCTTGGCTTTTGAAGTACCTTGAGTTTCAGTGTTTATTCCAACAGACTGTGACTTAAGAGATTTGCCAGATCTCAGAGTTAGTGACTCAGAGTTTAAAACCTTATCACTTGCTCCTCCATCTCCAGCATCATCCTTTTTTAGCAGAGTTTGAGAAACTTTTCATTTTGACTTAGCAACTCTCTCCCCCTTTTTGACATCATCAGGAATGAGTATAGATGTATTGAGCTCCAAGGAGTTAGCAATTGAATCAACCTTTTTAAACAAGGCAGCCTGATTCTCTTCAACCTTCCCTAACCTGGCAAAGAGAGTATCTTGAACTTTAGAAAGCTGTGCAGCTTTGATTTTTGACTCTCTTTCCATTTTCATTTCTCTAGTCTGTATCTCAGTTTTCAAAGAAGCAATTTGTTGTTTTGTGTCAGCAAAATTTCCATCCAGAGTTTTGACTTGTACCACAGTTGCCTTTAAGCATGATAAAATCTCTGGATTTGAAATTTGACTAGCAGTCTGCTTAATGAAATTAGCTGCTCTCCCTTTTGGAAAAATACAGTCTTCTTTATACCAGTTAGCAGCAGATTTAGCAAGATGCTCTTCTTCAATTGCATGAGATGGACAAGGCTGATCAAAAGATGTATGTTTGTTATCAGTCTGTGCTGGTGCACTGAGAAAAGAATCAGAGTTTGCACTGTTTTCAGCTTCATCTTCAACACTTGCATCATTAGCTTGAGCATCTTGTAAAGAACCACTGTGCTGAGCTTTGTCAGCCACAGTTTCTGCAACAACTTCTTCAATCTTGTCAATATTCTCCTCATGTTGTACAGGCTCTGCAACAGAGTTTGTATTTGTACCTTCAACTGGCATAGATTGAGAGTTATCCTTAGTTGCTTGTTCAACCTCATCACCTTTGTCAGGAATTTGATAAGCATCAGATATCAGCTCTGTGTGTGATGCTACAGTTTCAGAAAGAATAACTGCAGGCTGATCAGCTACACCAGGAGCTTCAGTGTGAACAACAGGTGAGATAGGATCAAGAATTGGTTGAAATGAGTCAAAAATATCATTCATTGGTGAAAAACCATCTCTGTGATCCTCTTCTGCAGGCATATTAACCTCTGCAGGCATAGCATTCACAATTACAGTATCCTCTGCAGGTATTTCAACCTCTGCAGGTATAACAGTCTCTGCAGGTTTATCATTCACTGCAACCTCAACAGTAGGTGTTTTCTGTGAAACCACCTCTGGAGCTTCAAGAACTTGCTCATCATCAGATTCTGAAAGAATTAATCTCCTTCTCTTGGCTTGAGGCACTGCAGTCACCTCTTCTTCTTCACTAGAGCTCTCCTTAGTTGGTGAAAGTGAAGGTCTGTTTGCCTTTTGTTTCTTTCTTCTGGTATAAACAGCTCCAGGTAATGTCTGTTTAGCCTTTGAGTGTTTATTGTTCTGTGCAGTGTGTATTTTCCTTTTTGGTTTGGATTTGGGTTGATCAGTAGGTACTGGCTCAGAGTTTATGAATTCAGAGTTTATTTGTTCAGAGTTTATTGGTGGAGAGTTTATGTGTTCAGGTTGTGGTTGATGAGTGGGTGTTGGCTCAGGTGTTGGTATAGGATGAGAATGTATGGTGTCTAATGGTTCAGGCATTTGTTGTGGTTCAGGTTGTGGTGATGATTGTGTAGATTGAGAATCTTGAGGTTGGTTGACATAGTTTTTTAAAGCTAGTGGCATAAACATATCAGGTATTTGCTGTTTAGTAACATCTTTATTTGTCAAATCAGAAAACATCCTTTTAGCAACTTGAAAAGGCTGAATGACATCAGCTTCAGCAATTGTAAGATTAGGCACACAAGCATTGAATAGCATTTGACAAAACCGAGAAAAATAAACAGATGTAGGCTCAGACAAACGCTCTCCCAAATTCATTAGAACTAGTCTACCAAAATCAAAGTTACCTCCATAAAGTAGAGCATGACCAATTTGGAGAGTGTCAAGAGGAAGTGCATCCCAATTTGTTGTCTTCTTTCCAAAAGCCCTTGTAATGCAATCGAAAAAGAAACTCCATTCCTTTCGCAAAAGTGGCCTTCTAAGAGATCCCAGCTTATTCAAATTTCCTGAACAACCAATTTGCTGCAACATTGTTCGCAACCGGTCGTGACCAACAACACTGTAAGAAGTGTGAGTCTCAAACTCCAGAGCATCCCTAACCATAGTTGGAGTAATGATATACTCTGATTCATCATGAGTGAAAGTAATTGTTGGAGTACCAGACTCTTCTCCATCATCATACACAGAGTTTGTCCAAAAAGTAGCAATTTGTGAAGCAGAGAGTGTTGGTGGTGCAGTTAAAGCCTTCCCAATTTCGGAATCTTTCAAGAAATTTTGAAACAAATGAACGCCTCTGGAGCGTTTGCATTCTCCAGTGGTGCTGCATAATTGCTAGGAAGAAAAACTAACCCTGTTGCATCAAAAGCTTTGGTTGCCATTAGTGAGAGATGATACGAAAATATTCAGAGAAAAGATGTGTATGGTAAGTGTTTATCAATATGTGAAAGAGAGTGAACAAGAGTTGTGAAAGTGATTGAGTATCCAAGTAACTGTGAGTGGGTGAATATTAATCGATGTGAAGTGAGAAAACAAAAGCGATGAGAGTAAAAAAAAACTCAATCGTTTATGTATTGTAAGCACGCAACTGATTTTAGAGTAATGTGAGAGTGGGACACAATAATGGGACACGTGTCAAACAACCAATGGATCACTTAATAATTACCGCTGTCATTCCTATAATCACGACACTATGACATATTTACACTAATTAACAGTTGTCAACTACCCTAATTACTCCAAAATAATCAAATTATCTCAATGAAACTTTACCTTAGAGTACTTAACACAACTCAACAGTGTTTGTCAATTTTCCAACTTTATCACTAAAACCCTTTCAAAAATTGCACAGTTGTGAATATGAATGTGTGTGAAGCAGAGTTTACCAAAATCAATTTTTAGAGCATCTAATATTTCATAAAATCCATAACAAAAAATCAATAAACACTGAATGCACAAACTCTCATAGTAAACACTGATTGTTTGATGAATGCTAAACTCTGTAGTTACTGTAATACAGAGATCTGAATACTTCTATTCCCTTTGATGTTCATGATTATCCAAGTAAGCACACAGTATCAAGAGATAGAAATCAGAGCATCATTCAGTGAGTAACAGTCATGAACTTTATAAACTCATAAACTCTCAAAGCACACAAGTGTTTAGGTGAAGTGTTTACACTCACATTCAATCAGTAAAAGCAGATACTACCATATGCTTAAATGTCCACCAAATCTACACTACTTTGAGTACATATATGCACAAATCAAAAGGACTTTATTCAGGGTTGTAATGTAGTAATATCAAACAGATGAGAAGAGATGTTTTAGTCATGAGTGAATTTCAAGCTGAACATTTTAATAGACCAAAGTGTTCAGTCACACTGTTAGTACATATTTGTACAAGATGATCAGTATATATGCCTTTTTTTTTTTTATTATTATTATTTTTTAACATATATACTGAGGAAACTTTTCTTTTCTTGAGAAATACTCACCTGCTTGCATTTGACTTTTCAAAAGAATATAACTGCTCTTAATATTACAGAGTTTAAGAAAAATGAGCAGTTAATTAGGCTCAAAGGGGTTTACTAAGGGTGTAATTTATGAATAGTGTTTGAACAGTGTTCAAAAGAATTTTGAACAGTGTTTGAAGAAATGGTAAATCCTATTGCCTTTATCATTTTCATGCACACACATATCATGTAGTCTCAAAATGGTTTAATGCAAGTTCTAGAGAAACATACTTCCTGATGAACATCACACAACAATAAATACTGATTGATAGAAAATGTATCAATCACTGTCTTGGCTCAAAATCTCACAGGGTGCAGACATGAATCTGAACTCACCAAACTAATCAATGACACATCTCAAGTTTTATAGTTTTTACAAGTACAAACAAGGAATCATCAAGAACCATGAATTACCTTTGGGAACAGAATGTCACTTATCAGAGTTTAGAGTTCATCAATATCAGAAATTATTTATGAGAGGCAATGCACACAATATTCATAGACTCAGAGTTTAGGACTGAATAACCTAAGAGATGCTATAAATATGAAACAGTATCATGCTGTGTTGATTTACTGCACAAAATCTGATTAGATTACAGTGACTCAGAAAGAATCATGATTTAATTACTGAGAATCATGCTTCATACATTTTTCTTCATTGGTGTTTTCGTTCAGACAATAATCAATTCTGAATTCACAGAGTGTATCCAACATGTTAACAGTGTTTAGCAGACAGACATGCTTACAGAGTTTAACAAAGTTTAAACATAAGCATGCATAACAGAGTTTAATACTAAGGTTCACATAGCACTCAACAATTTGCAGAAACATGAGCAATATATTTTAAAAGTAAGATCTAGAGTCTAACCAACATCTCTAGTCAAAACTAGATACCATTCCTAGTTCATTGACCAGTCTTGTAAATGTAGCTTCACTCAATGGCTTGGTGAAGACATCTGCAAGTTGTTGTTCTGTAGACACAAAGTGAAGCTCAATGTTGCCTTCCTCTACATGCTCTCTGATAAAGTGATACCTTATGCTGATGTGCTTTGTCATTGAGTGTTGTACTGGATTACCTGTCATTGCAATAGCACTTTGATTATCACAGTAAATAGGTATCTTGGTATACCTCAATCCATAATCCAGCAGTTGATTCTTCATCCATAGAATCTGTGCACAGCAGCTACCAGCAGCAATATACTCTGCTTCAGCTGTAGATGTAGATATTGACTTCTGTTTCTTGCTGTACCAGGAAACAAGTCTGTCACCCAGAAATTGACAACTTCCACTGGTGCTTTTTCTGTCAATCTTACATCCTGCAAAGTCTGCATCAGAGTAGCCAAGAAGCTTAAAGTCTGATTCTCTGGGATACCACAGCCTTAGAGTTATAGTGCCCTTGAGATACTTAAAAATCCTCTTTACTACTGTTAAATGTGGTTCTCTTGGATCTGCCTGAAACCTTGCACACAAACAAGTGGCATACATGATATCAGGTCTACTAGCTGTTAAATAGAGTAGAGAACCAATCATTCCTCTGTAACTTGTCATATCTACTGATGACCCTGCATCTTTGTCCAATTTTGTTGCAGTTGCCATGGGAGTTGTTGCAGATGAACAGTCAAGCATGCCAAATTTCTTGAGAAGATTTCTGGTATATTTTGCTTGATTGATAAAAATTCCATCATCTGTTTGCTTCACCTGTAAGCCTAGAAAATAGCTTAGCTCTCCCATCATACTCATTTGATATCTTGACTGCATGAGCTTGGCAAACTTCTTACAGAGTTTATCATTAGTAGATCCAAAAATGATGTCATCAACATATATCTGAACTAAGAGCAAGTCACTACCAGATTGAAAGTAAAACAGAGTTTTGTCAATCGTACCTCTGTGAAACCCACTTTCTAGTAGAAATTTAGCAAGAGTTTCATACCATGCCCTTGGTGCCTGCTTAAGTCCATAGAGTGCCTTGTCTAACCTGTAGTCATGGTCTGGATATTTTGGATCTACAAAACCTGGTGGTTGTTCCACAAACACTTCTTCTTCAAGTTTTCCATTTAAAAATGCACTTTTCACATCCATCTGAAACACTTTGAATTTCTTATGAGAGGCATATGCTAGAAAAATTCTGATTGCCTCCAATCTTGCAACTGGAGCAAATGTTTCATCATAGTCTATTCCTTCCTGCTGTGAATAGCCTTTTGCAACCAGTCTTGCTTTGTTCCTTGTGATAACACCCTCACTGTCAGTTTTATTTCTGAAAACCCATTTAGTACCAACAATGGATCTGTTCTTGGGCCTTGGTACAAGAGTCCACACTTCATTTCTTTCAAATTCATTTAGCTCTTCTTGCATTGCTGTTATCCAGTCAGCATCTTTAAGAGATTCTTCTACTTTCTTTGGCTCAGATTGTGACAAGAATGCATGAAATAGACATTCATTTGTTGTTGCACTTCTTGTCCTTACTTTTGCATCTGGATCACCAATAATCAAATCAGGTGTGTGTGACTTAGTCCATTTTCTTGCAGAAGGCAAATTGCTTCTGTCATTATGTGATCCTCCCCCTTGATCCATGCTCTCCTGATTTTCTTGGTGCCTTCCTTCATTTTCTGATGCTCCCCCTGAATGTGACTGCTCAGAATTATCAACAGAGTTTGAATCAACAGAGTTTGATTCAAAATTATCAACTGAGTCACTATCAGTATTTGAATTATCACTTTGATGTGATTCTTCATGCTCCCCCTCAACTAGTTCTTCCCTTGTTTCTGATTGAAGAGTTTCTTCAGTATTTACCAGTAGAGGTTCAGAGTTTAGCTCAACAGAGTTTGTCAGATCAGTCTGATCAGAGTTTACTTTTTCAGAGAATAAATCTTCATTTTCAAAGTGCAGTTGATCATGTTCATTAACATCTTCAAGTCCAGTTATTTTCTTGTCATCAAATGACACATGAATTGATTCCATGATCACTCTGGTTCTCAGATTATAAACTCTGAATGCCTTAGTTGACAGTGGATAGCCAACAAAAATTCCTTCATCTGCCTTTAGATCAAATTTGGTCAACTGCTCAGGATGAGTCTTCAATACAAAGCACTTGCATCCAAAAATATGAAAATATTTTAGATTTGGCTTCTTCTTTTTCACCATTTCATATGGTGTTTTACCATGCTTGTTGATCAGTGTTGCATTTTGAGTAAAACAAGCTGTTTGAACTGCTTCTGCCCAGAAATATGTTGGCAGCTTTGCTTCATCTAGCATGGTTCTTGCAGCTTCTATCAAGGTTCTATTCTTCCTCTCCACTACACCATTTTGTTGTGGAGTGCCAGGTGCAGAAAATTCTTGTTTGATTCCTTTACTCTTGCAAAATTCTTCCATTGATGAATTCCTGAATTCAGTTCCATTGTCACTTCTGATAATCTTCACTTGATTCTCTGACCCTTTGTCCAGTTGTAATATATGTTCTGTCAGTGTTAATGCAGTTTCATCCTTCTTTGCAAGAAATATACCCATGTAAATCTGGTATATTCATCAACAATGACTAGAGCATATTTCTTCTTTCCAAGAGACATAACATTCACTGGTCCAAAAAGATCAACATGTAGGAGATGATAAGGATCAACAATTGAAGACTCAGATTTGCTTTTGAAGGAGGCTTTTCTCTGTTCGGCCTTTTGACAAGAATCACACAGGCCTTCTACATTCAACAATGACTTTGGTAGACCTCTTACAAGATCATTCTTTATTAGCTCATTGATGTTGTTCAGATTTAAATGAGAGAGTTTCTTGTGCCACTTCCAACTGTCTTCACTGGACATTCTTGTTGACAGACACACTGCTTTGCCATCAGTGTTTGTTGACAATTTTACTTCATAGATGTTATTGTGTCTGTTTCCAACTAGAGCAACTTTCCCTGTAGATTTACTGATGACTTGACAATATTCAGGCTGAAAATCTACATGATATCCTCTGTCACAGATTTGACTCACAGATAGCAGATCATGCTTGAGTCCTGGAACCAGAGCTACATTTGTGATGATGACACTCCCAAGATTAATATTGCCATATCCCAGAGTATGTCCTATGTTGCCATCTCCATAGGAAACTTTTGGGCCAGCCTTCTCCTCATACTCTGATAGCAAGGCTTTATTTCCAGTCATGTGTCCTGAACATCCACTGTCCATGACTAGGGTACTCTCCCTTATGCCCTGCAATCACAAACAATCACTGATTATTAGTTTTAAGGATCCAGACTTGCTTGGATCCTTTGGCTTTCTTAATTCTGTTAGCTTTTGCAGCGGAAATCACATTATCAGAGTTTAAGCTAACTTTTTCAGAGTTTACATTTGCAGAGTTTACTTTAACCCATTTCAAATTTGGCTTGGGTTCATAGTAATTATAGTAAATATCATGATATTCTTTGCAAGTGTAAATAGAATGCCAAGTACTTCCATAGTGTTTACATAAAGTCTGTGGTCTAGTTCTCACATAATCATTTTTTACTGCAGTTTTAGAGGGCAAAGAATTAATGTTCTTATTCTTACTGCAGAAACTAGCAAGATGATTAGTGCCACCACAATTAAAGCATGTTTTTCTAGGAGCTAATGTAGCAAGCATTGGCTTAATTCCTGATGTTATGCCTACCTTTCCATTTTTGTTTTTCCTAGGCATTCTCTGTTTGTTGACAGATTTTATCTCTTTAAGCTTATGCTTGAGTTGTTTATCTGTCATTAAACCAATGTTAACCTCTTTAACAAAAGTCTTAGCATATGATTCTTTAACAGCCTTTTTCTCAGCTTCAGTCTTAGGTCCACCTGTTCCCATAACATTACCTTCAGATGAACGATGTGGTCTTACTTTTACCAAATTTTCAAATCTAAGTTCATCTCCTTCAGAGTAACCTAGACCTACTGTATCTGACTGAAACACTTCTTGAGTGTCTTTACCAGAGTGTGTCCAAGTTTTAATAATGTGTTTAGTATCCTCCAATTCAGATTCTAGTTGCTTATACTTACCTAGCAACTCCTGTTCTATAAACACAGCATCATCTCTTTCTTTCTGAACTTTATTCATGTTTTCAAGCTATTCCTCAACAAGTTTGTTTCTATCTTTGAGTTGAGAACACTCATTCTTTATCCTCACATTTTCTAAAGTCTGATCCCTATAACTGATATGTAATGCTTTAAGATAAATTCTCAATTCAGTTATATTATCAGTATTATAAGCATGGGTAGTTGGAGGTACCTTTAGATCATGATCTTCATTCTGGGTAGTAGCCATGAGAGCATAGTTGACTTCCTCATCTGAATCTGAAGTGTCTGCCCAATCTCTACCTTTGGTGTAGAGTGCCTTTTCAGTTTTACCCTTTTTGCACTCAGGAGCATAGTGACCCATCTCCTTACACTTGTAGTATTGAATCTCAGACTTGTCTTTCTTACCAGATTTAAAGTCCTTTCCCTCAGATTTCTTGAAATTTTTCTTGTCAGACTTTGAGTAATCCTTGGAGAATCTCTTTCCCTTCTTGAAGTTCTTGTATCCCATCTTCTTGAAGGTCTTTACCATCAATGCAGCCATTTGCATCATCTCCTCATCATCTTCAGAATCAGATGTTCCATCTGTGTTTGAGTCAACATCAGTGTTTGATGACTCACTTTCTGAATGTATGACTAAGGCTTTTCCCTTAGCTTTCTTCCTTGATGCTTCCTTCTTTAATGGTTTCTCCTCAACCTTAAGAGCAACAGATTTTGACTTTCTACTTGATCTTTTGTTTCTCTGCTCCAATTCCAATTCATAGGTTTTGAGCAGTCCATATATTTCATCAATCTCTGTTTCAGCAAGTTCATAGTTATCTCTTATAGTGGTTGTTTTCACATCCCACTTTTCAGGTAGAGAAAGAAGAAACTTGAGATTTGAGTCTTCTAAATCATACTCTTTGTTAACCAATGACAAATCATTTAGCAGTTTACAGAATCTGTCAAATGTTTCTGTCATGGTTTCTTCAGACTTTGCCTCAAAATGCTCATACTCCTGAGTGAGTATGTTTCTTCTATTTTTCTTGATTGCAGGAGTTCCTTGACACCTAACCTCAAGTGCATCCCATATTTCCTTTGCAGTTGTACAATTAATCACTTTATTAGACATAACATTGTCTAAAGCACTGTGAAGTAAATGCCTTACTTTTGCATCCTTTGCAATAGATGAAAGATCCTCAGCAGTTAGATCTTTCTTTTCTTTTGGAATCACCTTTGATTCCTCACCAGCAACAGCAGCAGATAACTTTGTAGGTTTGTGAGGACCTTCATAAATTCTATCAAGATATTCTGGATCTGTAGCCTCCAGAAACATGGTTATCTTCACCTTCCAAATTGAATACTCTGATGGCCTAAGTATTGGAACCCTAATCGTTTCATACCTACTAACAGTAGTAGGGGCTTTCTCAGAACCTGATGGAGGAGGTATCTCTGCCATTGATTACTATTGTGTTTGGATCTTAAACTGTAATAAAGTAACAGATTGGCTCTGATACCACTTGTTAGGTCTAATACACAATATGTAATCAAGTATTGTATGAGTAATTAACAAGAACACAAGTTTTAACACTTAAAAACTGTTTGGAATTAACAATTCCTCTCTCAGTGATGTAAAAATATCACAAAGAGCTGCTTAGGTTACAGTCAATGAATTTCTCAATGTTCGATACCCTTCTAGGGTTAACCTAACTGTATTTATAAAACATACAGCTTCGTACAATCAGTAATTGATTCTCCTATAATTAAGCTATAAAATTGATATCAATCACGATTGCTACACGTCTTCTAAGTCAACTCAATCTCTTTGATAGCTATCCAATCTTCAAAGATATTGCTTCCATATTTATCTTGTATCAATCTTCAAACACTGTTGACTCTCAGACGCTTCCGCTACAGAGTTTAACAATCTCTGTTGCGCTTCCAGTCAGTGTTTAACTAAACTCTGACTGCTTCCAGTTAAACTCTGTTTTGTCACCTTAGCTTCCAAACACTGTTCTCATCAATCATTTCTAACAGACTATATATACATAGTCATATTGTATTTGTTTGATAAAGGTGAAAGCTTAAGAGATGTAGTCTTAAGTATTGTTTGGGAGATGCTTGAGCATTGTTGGCTCAAGTATCAGGGTTGGGACACCGTTAAGGTGTTATTGTTTTGATGTATTGTTGATTATTGTTAAGATTAATAATACAAGTTTGGGGCGTGGGTGTTTCCACGTCAAGTATTTTGTGTTCTTGTTTTGCGCTTTGGTAGATCTTGTCAATTATTGATTGGTGCGTGCGCGCGCTCTGTATTGGTTGTTTGTGAATCTCGGATTGTGTAAGCCCCCTAACCTAACATTTCAGACACGCGGTTCAAACCGCACCGCAATATATAATAATTATATATATATATATGTGTGTGTGTGTGTGTATGTTATATGTATTTTATATATTTTATAACCATATAAATTAACAGGTCAAGTCCAAACTTATTAATAATACTAAAAAGCTAAATATGTTAATACATCACAGTGAAGTATTTATTGCATACATTTCCCTGTTGAGATTGGGCTACACCAGGGGTCGGCACTAAGTCCTCTTCTTTTCGCCCTTATCCTAGATGTCATGTCGCGAGGGATTCAAGATGTCGTCCCTTGGTGCATGCTCTTCGCTGATGATATCGTGTTAGTGGCGGAGTCGAGGGGGGAGGTGAACGAGAAGTTGGAGTTATGGAGATCTACTTTGGAGCCCCAAGGCTTGCGTGTGAGCCTGTCTAAAATCGAGTATCTCTGGTGTAACTTCAGTGGTGAGGCCAACGAGGAAGGGGTAGAGGTTAGGATTGAAGATCAGATCGTCCCTCGTACGGATAATTTCAAGTACTTGGGTTCGATCATCCAGAAGGAAGGTGAGATTGAAGATGATGTCACGCATCGTATTAAGGCTGGGTGGCTAAGGTGGAGGGCAGCGTCAGGGGTGATGTGCGACAAGAAAGTCCCGTTAAAGTTGAAAAGGAAATTCTATAGAGCGGCAATCCGTCCTGCGATGTTATATGGTTCGCAGTGTTGGGCGGAGAAGAAGACCCTCGAGAGCAAGTTGGAAGCGGCTGAAATGAGGATGTTGCGGTGGTCTTGTGGGCGCACGATGCTGGATAGAATCCCGAATGTGGTTTTTAGGAGCGAGAAGGGAGGTTGAGATGGTTCGGCCACGTCCGTAGGAGGCTGGCTGAAGCCCCAGTGAGGAGGGTCGAGAGTCTTTCGGTTGTTGGGGTGAGGAGGAGAGGCAGACCGAGAAGGTCGTGGGAAGAGCAGCTTAGGTTGGATTTGAAGACCTTAAACTTAAATGAGACCATGACCACTGATAGGTTTTCTTGGAGGCGCCAGATCAGAGTGGTGGATTCCCTTTTAGGGAGCGGCTCTGTTGTTGAGAGACTCAGAATTGGGTTGTCTCGGTTAGCTTTATCTTAGAATTTCGGCTTTTACGTTCTTACTTTTCGCTTTTTATTGTCTTCCGTTTTATGGTTTTGCAGTTTCAGGGAGCTTGGCCAGGTGTCATCCTAGATCTGAGTATTTTGCGGAGCGGAGTAGTAAATCCCCTGGTAGGTAAGCCCCATGTGTTCAAAGACATGGGCTCAGGTAAGACAATGTGCCTTTTTCAAATTTTAGATAACCCTTGTGAATATCACTCACTATTAGCTTAATGCGCACTTAGCCGGGGGTCTTCACAGAAATAGCCTCCCTACCGTAAAAAGTAGGGGCATGGTCTGCGTGACCCTGCTCTGAGCGGGATATACTGGGTATGTTTGGTTTGGTTTATTATATATATTAATTTATCCTTTATTTACTTTCATTTTATACAAAAGTCTAGCTTACTTATTATAAATTTAGTAATATAGATTACTAGCACGTTTTTATTTTTAAGTGTAGGCTGATATGATTGGCTTAAGATTAACTAAATAAACAAGCAATGTATATTAAATACTCAAGATATGCTTTGATGTTCGAGATATTATGTTAGTACGTTATAAGAGTTTGAGGCAAAAACTTCAAAATAAAATAACAAAATGATGTGTAGGTACAAATTACATAAAGATGAGTGAAGCAAATCAAATCACTAAAAATTTAATTCACATTATAAAAAAATTATTTCATCTAATAATTATAATTAATATCATTAATTTTTAAATGTATAAACCGCGCCGCACCGCATTTTCGCGGTTTTTATGTTACGTGGTGCGGTCGCGGTTTGGAAATTTGTTCAAACCGCATACACGGTTTGGTTTGCGGTTTGAGGAAAAAACCGCACCGCCCGCACCGCAAACACCCCTAGGAGGAATAATGAGAAAAATAGTAACACAATAATACATTTTTTAGGTAGCGAAAAATACAATGATTTAATATTTTGAACCTAACGAAAAGAAAACTAAAATACTTCACAAGTCTAATGACTATATATTGCCAATGAATTTCAGCTTGATGTCATTTTTCTATGGCGTTTATCGCCAATATTTACACTTAAAATCTAATATTAAGTTGTCATCATGTAAAGTAAAAATGAAAAAAATTAGCTTAAAATATTTTAACAAAAATTGTTAATTAAATAGAAATATAGTTTAAGTATTAATATTGAAGTTACAAAATTATATGTGCAATGTATTAGGTAACTTGAATAATTAAAATGGTGTAATTTAACACGTTCCTTTTCCTTTTTTGTTTTTTGTTGGAAAACAAGAAATATACTAAGGGATTAAGCCCACAAAACGAGCCCAACAACCACAAAATATTAGAATCCACATCGTCCCACAATAGACCCAATCAAAGAAATCGAACAAACTCGGTGTTTAGCAGAGTTGACAAACAAAATAGATAATTCTTAGAAAAACTATAACAAAAGCCCAATAACAAAACATCTATGTTAGCTGATTGCAGAAACTACCAGTTTTCCATACCTACTGTTGTTGGAGGAATTTCGTAACAACACGAAATCGGAGCGTTGCTGAAATAATAAAGCGAAATTATGAATATGTGGTTGTTTTAAGGGATTAGGGCTTATGAAAAAAGAGGGGGGCTGGACTCGGCAGGTTTCTCGATTTGTCTCGGATATCGATCGCCACCTGCCAAGATGCCTACGTATCTATGTTTATATAGGATCAAACCCACGTAGTTCTGTGAAATTGATTTGTGTCTATCCCTTAGAGACTTTAGGGATAGACTTCGTTAATCTGGGTGATTAATGATTTTATCTGATTTAATCTTATCGTTGTGATATCTTCCTGATTTGAAGAATATCGTTTGGAGATATTTTCTGTAATTGATTTATTGAGATTGATTCATTCCTCATTTCAGGGAGAGGATAAAACTTAGGCGTTAAGTTATAATTATTAATCTGAATTAATAATTAGTAAATATTAGGAATTTGGGAGATTATTAGACATGCCAAAAATATGGCATAACAACTAGCCCCCAGTTCTTCAGTGTAGCTTGTTGCAGTGGAGAATTAAGAATTCTTCAAGCTTCCAAATTTCTTGAGTCGCTGAAAAAACTGAAAATAGATTATTAGAAAAACACTTAGAGCACCACTGTGCTCGTTAGGCGTATGCGGATGCAAGTGTGATAGAATGCAATGACCAGTATAAGATATACATATTTGCCAAGGTTTTCAAATGTGCGAGCATTTAACAATCTGGAATGAGAATTCTCATTTCCAACCCTAGACTACTCATATAAATATGAGCCGGCTACTAGTCATTATTGACAAATATTTACAACTAGCATGAAATCCCTGTTTTCCCCCAAAATTAGACTTTAGTGTTCCTACGCCATCAAGGGAATAACGAAAATTCTATATATAATCAAGTGATTAAATCTCAAACAACCAAACAAGCATGACCTCAACCTAACCCAAAAGCAAACGATGAGACTGTGTAAAAGATTTTGTTTCTGAAACGTGCAAGTCAATTTCGTAGGAACTATAAATCAACCCTCTACTCATCATTACCACACTCAATTAGACATCTACCTACCAATCAGAATTAGCTCATCCTAAGGGATCATGAAAAATGCATGCCATGAAAATGCAACTAAAATGAACTCACATGGTATACGAAAACAAAAACAGAATGTCCTATATGAAACAAACAAAAATACGAACAAAACATGAATGAATTACACTAAACAAGCAAAATATGATTTCTACATGAACACAATGACTCACAATCACAAATAACTACTTATACACCACTCATCCCAAACCACCCCAAACTTAGAATACTCAATGTCCCCATTGAATTGAAGGTAATACAAGGGATAGCAGGAAACATACCTAAATAAAAATGCCGAAAAGTGTGGGTTGCCTCCCACGAAGCACTTGTTTAGAGTCAATTAGCTTGACTACGTCCAAGCCTCCATTAAGGATGATAATAGTTAGCCTGGTCATCTCTTCGTGAGACTTCATCGTCATCACGGCGGCACACTTTCTGCCCCTTCTCCTCGCTTGACCTATTCGTATAACAACTATGTCCTATTCCAATGCCTTCATCTGTTGACCCAAAATCTTTCAATTTGTAGAACAACACACATTCGCGGGCTTCGCTTGAATATAATGGAGGAGGATAAATGTAAATTGCTAAAGCCTTTGGTTCCTCAAAGAGAACTTCCTCCATTGGCTCTAATGCGCTACCTCCATCTTTATACTTTGAGACAAGTAGAAGACCTGCATCTTTCCCATGATCATCAGCCTCTTGGTACGCACATACCAATTCTTGAAATTTGTGTAGCTCATCAGTGTCTGTCCCAAATAGTGCCCTTTCCAAATCATCCAACATCCTAGCATGATCAAATTCCTCACATGGCTTGTGAACACACACCTCACCTTGGAATTTGTCTTCATCAATTATGCATACAGTACCTTGCTCCAAGTCACCGTTATTTTCTGGAATTGCCTCTAGTACGAATTGTTGTTTCTGATGTTCCAAGACACTCAATACTTGAGCAACTAGTGTCTCCAAAGATTTGAAAGACTCCTTATTACTCTCTGCAAGCATCCTAATCTCCTCCATAGCATCATCATCTGACTGAAAAGTAGGAGTAGGTTGCTGATGTTGAAACTCTTCACTACCAAAGAAATATGACATATTTGGAACATCTTGATGGTACTGTTGAGGATGATATTGAAAATATGGTTGCTCCTCATAAAATTTAGGAAATTACAGACCTCCCCATATTTTTAAAATAATTTTTGAGTCAAAAATGAATTTATTTTAAATTATTTTAAAATATCAAAACACAAAATTAATAGGAGGTGATTAATAGGATATGAATTGGACAATAATACCCCTATCTCTGTTAGCATTTAACGGCCAGACTAACGGGGGAGGGCCGAAGCCACCACGATATAAAAAAAAATAAAAATTAGCCACACATCTGGCTACAATTATAATTTAGCCATCACCGTGCAATTTAATTAATCTTCAGGTACCCAAAGTGCAATTTTGTCTTTATTTTTTACACATCGAAAACCCTAAAACCATGTCAAGGTTAGTCTTAGGCTTTTCTTCCCCGAGAGAAGACGGAAAGAGTTTTCTCAGAACAAGATATGTCAAAGAATCTAAGGGGTTGGTATTCAATACCAACTTTTAATGAAAAGTCATGTGTTATTCAATTCTAACTTTTAAAGAGTATTTAAAAGTATGGTGTTATTGAATTAAGACTTTTAAAAAGTCATTAAAAGTAAGATGTATTCAATTTAAACTTTTAACAACTCTTTAAAAGTAGATTGTTATTCAAAAAGTCATGAATTTGCAATGACAATTACATTTAATGACTTTTTATGACTTTTAACTTAAAATATAACTAGAGATCTAATGTGAAAAGTCACGAGGTTTGGGTTAAGATTTTACATGACTTTATATAATTATTATTTTATTTTCTTCAATTTCATTTATATCAGAATTTTGTCATTTCTCTTTCACAAATAGAATATATTCTCACTTAAATTATGAACGATGATTATTATCCCTTTGATTTTTTTTTTGTCAAATATTATCTCTTTGATTTGATTGATTTACTTTTTAACTTGAAAGTTTTTAGCTTCTACTATCTTTTTAGTTTTGATTTAAGTTTAATTATTCATTTGCAAAAAAAACTTATTAAGTTTATTTTTACTTATCTTTATTTTTATTTTAAATTTAATTAAACTATATTGATGTTGGAAGATAAAATTCTACTTTTTACTTGATTTTATACCATTTGGATATTTGACAAGTCTAACCAAAGGGATCCCCTTTGGTTGGATTTCTATTTGTATTAATTATTAATTATATTATTTTCTTTTCGTTTAGATTTTGTTGTAAATTTTTTTTACTTTACTTAAAAATTCTATTTTATGAATTTTAATATCGTCTTTCTCTCTCACGTGCGCTTGAAGCTCATGGTCTTTAGATGTTTATTTTCCGACATTAAAGTCTTATTGTCTAAAATTTCCGGGAATACATTGCATATCCTTCGGTTAGATGATAAACCTTTGAAGATCTTTTGCTCAGCTACTATGCCTCTAGCTCTTTCAGCCTTTCGCCTATGATAACGGCTAAGGTTGCAGTATACAGTGTTCGCTACTATGGCCTACATGCATATATATCCAAGATTAAAAATTAAAAATCAATAATTTAATAATAGTTTATATTACAATTATATATATATATATATAAATTTATTGGGGAAATATCAATAATTCGATCTTCTTGTTATATAATTTTTAATACAAACTTATTATTTATTACATTTTTTTATATATTACATATTTATAATTTTACATTCATAATAATATAAGTTATCGATCAAAAGTCATTAAATGTAAGTAAAACTCCTCAAAAGTCAATATAAAAAAAGTAATGATGAAATATACAAACTCCATAAAAGTCATTAAAAATTAATCAAATCAACAAAAGTCATTGACTTTTTAGAAGTCAATAAAAGTCATTTAAAGTTAGGGTGCTGATTTATGCACACCCTAAAGTTATTCATGCACACCCTTTTCTATGTATTTTACTAAAATACCTTTTAGTCTCTTATTTTGTTTATTATAATATTGATCATTTTATATATCTCTATTTGTTTAAAAAAGATGGTAGAAAATAACCCTGCTAGGTGACTTCTTTTATTTTTATAGGCATTTTTTAATATTATTATAAACATGACTTTTAAATTAGAATAATAGTAATAAGAAAAAAATTTATACAAATTTATTTAAAATTGTCAACTTTCTTATCTTGATATAAAATATAAGAAATAAAATAATTAGTAAATATGATTAGAAGTAAATAAATTGTAACTTGAAGGGACTACTCATTATTTTACTTTGGTAAATAATAAAATATGTTAGAAATGATTGATGGAAACAGTGTTTGGAAGCTAAAGTCAGAAAACAGAGTTTAGCTGGAAGCAGTCAGAGTTTGGTTAAACACTGACTGGAAGCGCAAACAGAGTTTGTTAAACTCTGTAGCGATATTGTCTGAAGAGTCAACAGTGTTTGAAGATTGATAAATATGGAAGCAATATCTTTGAAGATTGTAAAAGCTGTCAAAGAGATTGAGTTGACTTGGAAGACTGAAGCAATCGTGATTGATATTAATTGTATAGCTTAATTATAGGAGAATCAATTACTGATTGTACGAAGCTGTATGTTCTATAAATACAGTTAGGTTAACCCTAGAAGGATAATAGAACATTGAAAAAATCTATTGATTGTAACCTAAGCAGCTCTCTGTGATATTTACATCACCGAGAGAGGAATTATTAATTCCAAACAATTTTTAATTGTTAAACAGTGTGTTCTTGTTAAGTTACTCATATAATATTTGATTGCTTATTGTGTATTCGACCTAACAAGTGGTATCAGAGCCTAATCTGTTATTTTATTACAGTTAAAGATCCAAACACAATAGTAATCAATGGCAGAGATACCTCCACCAACTGAGAAAGCCCCTACTACTGTTAGTAGGTATGAAACAATAAGGGTTCCTATACTTAGGCCATCAGAGTATGCAATTTGGAAGGTGAAAATGACCATGTTTCTGGAGGCTACAGATCCAGAATACCTTGATAGAATTTATGAAGGTCCTCACAAACCAACAAAATTATCTGCTGCTGCTGCTGGTGAGGAATCAAAGGTCATTCCAAAGGAAAAGAAAGATCTAACTGCTGAGGATCTTTCATCTATTGCAAAGGATGCAAAAGTGAGACATTTACTTCACAGTGCATTAGACAATGTTATGTCTAATAAAGTGATTAATTGCACAACTGCAAAGGAAATATGGGATGCACTTGAGGTTAGGTGTCAAGGAACTCCTGCAATCAAGAAAAACAGAAGAAACATACTCACTCAGGAGTATGAGCACTTTGAGGCAAAGTCTGATGAAACCATGACAGAAACATTTGACAGATTCTGTAAACTGCTCAATGATTTGTCATTGGTTAACAAAGAGTATGATTTAGAAGACTCAAATCTCAAGTTTCTTCTTTCTCTACCTGAAAAGTGGGATGTGAAAACAACCACTATAAGAGATAATTATGAACTTGGTGAAACAGAGATTGATGAAATTTATGGACTGCTCAAAACCCATGAATTGGAATTGGAGCAGAGAAATAAAAGATCAAGTAGAAAGTCAAAGTCTGTTGCACTTAAGGTTGAGGAGAAACCATCAAGGAGAAAGGCAAAAGGAAAAGCCTTAGTCATACATTCAGAGAATGAGTCATCAAACACTGATGTTGACTCAAACACTGATGGATCATCTGATTCTGAAGATGATGAAGAGATGATGCAAATGGCTGCTTTGATGGTAAAGACCTTCAAGAAGATGGGATACAAGAACTTCAAGAAGGGAAAGAGATTCTCCAGGGACTACTCAAAGTCTGACAAGAAGAATTTCAAGAAAGCTGAGGGAAAGGACTTCAAATCTGGCAAGAAAGAAAAGTCTGAAATTCAATGCTACAAGTGTAAGGAGATGGGTCACTATGCTCCTGAGTGCAAGAAGGGTAAAACTGAAAAGGCACTCTACACCAAAGGCAGAGATTGGGCAGACACTTCAGATTCAGATGAGGAAGTCAACTATGCTCTCATGGCTACTACTCAGACTGAAAATGATGATCTCAAGGTACCTCCAACTACTTATGCTTATAACACTGATAATATAACTGAATTGAGGATTTATCTTAAAGCATTGCATATCAGTTATAGGGATCAGACTTTAGAAAATGAAAGGATAAAGTCTGAGTGTTCTCAACTCAAAGAAAGAAATAAACTTGTTGAGGAACAGCTAGAGAACATGAATAAAATTCAAAAAGAGAGAGATGATGCAGTGTTTATTGAACAGGAGTTGCTAGGTAAGTATAAGCAACTAGAATCTGAATTGGAGGATACTAAACACATCATTAAAACTTGGACACACTCTGGTAAAGACACTCAAGAAGTGTTTCAGTCAGATACAGTAGGTCTAGGTTACTCTGTAGGAGATGAACTTAGATTTGAAAATCAGGTAAAGGTTAGACCACATTGTTCATCTGAGGGTAATGTCATGGGAACAGGTGGACCTAAGACTGAAGCACAGAAAAAGGCTGTTAAAGAGTCATATGCTAAAACTTTTGTTAAAGAGGCTAACATTGGTTTAATGACAGATAAACAACTCAAGCATAAGCTTAAGGAGATAAAATCTGTCAACAAACAGAGATTGCCTAAGAAAAATAAAAATGGAAAAGTAGGAATCACATCAGGAATTAAGCCAATGCTTGCTTCATTAGCTCCTAGAAAAACATGCTTTAATTGTGGTAGCACTAATCATCTTGCTAGTTTCTGCAGTAAGAATAAGAACATTAATTCTTTGCCCTCTAAAACTGCAGTTAAAAATGATTATGTGAGAACTAGACCACAGACTTTATGCAAACACTGTGGAAGTACTTGGCATTCTATTTACACTTGCAGAGATTATCATGCTATTTACTATAATTACTATGAACCCAAGCCAAATTTGAAATGGGTTAAAGTAAACTCTGCAAATGTAAATTCTGAAAAAGTTAGCTTAAACTCTGTTAATGAAAATTCCGCTGCAAAAGCTAACAGATTTAAGAAAGCCAAAGGATCCAAGCAAGTCTGGATCCTTAAAACTAATAATCATTGATTGTTTGTGATTGCAGGGCACCAGGGTTAGTACCCTAGTCGTGGACAGTGGATGTTCAGGACACATGACAGGAAATAAAGCCCTGCTATCAGAGTTTGAGGAGAAGGCTGGCCCAGAAGTTTCCTATGGAGATGGCAACATAGGACATACACTGGGATATGGCAATATTAATCTTGGAAATGTCATCATCACAAATGTAGCTCTGGTTCCAGGACTCAAGCATGATCTGCTATCTGTGAGTCAAATCTGTGACAGAGGATATCATGTGGATTTTCAGCCTGAATATTGTCAAGTGATCAGTAAATCTACAGGGAAAGTTGCTCTAGTTGGAAACAGACACAATAACATCTATGAAATCAAATTGTCAACAAACACTGATGGCAAAGCAGTGTGTCTGTCTACAAGAATGTCCAGTGAAGAGAGTTGGAAATGGCACAAGAAACTCTCTCATTTGAACCTGAACTACATCAATGAGCTAATCAAGAATGATCTTGTAAGAGGTCTACCAAAGTCCTTGTTGAATGTAGAAGGACTGTGTGATTCTTGTCAAAAGGCTAAACAGAGAAAAGTCTCCTTCAAAAGCAAAACTGAGTCTTCAATTGTTGATCCTTATCATCTACTACATGTTGATCTTTTTGGTCCAGTGAATGTGATGTCTCTTGGAAAGAAGAAATATGCATTAGTCATTGTTGATGAATATACCAGATTTACATGGGTATATTTTCTTGCAAAGAAGGATGAAACTGCATTAACACTGACAGAACATGTAATTCAACTGGAAAAAGGGTCAGAGCATCAAGTGAAGATAATCAGAAGTGACAATGGAACTGAGTTCAGGAATTCATCAATGGAAGAATTTTGCAAGAGTAAAGGGATAAAACAAGAGTTTTCTGCACCTGGTACTCCACAACAAAATGGTGTAGTGGAGAGGAAGAACAGAACCTTGATAGAAGCTGCCAGAACCATGCTAGATGAAGCAGAGTTGCCAACATATTTCTGGGCAGAAGCAGTTCAAACTGCTTGTTTTACTCAAAATGCAACACTGATCAACAAGCATGGTAAAACACCATATGAAATGGTGAAGAAGAAAAAGCCAAATCTAAAATATTTTCATATTTTTGGATGCAAATGCTTTGTGTTGAAGACTCATCCTGAACAGTTGACCAAGCTTGACCTAAAGGCAGATGAAGGAATTTTTGTTGGCTATCCACTGTCAACAAAGGCATTCAGAGTTTATAATCTGAGAACTAGAGTGATCATGGAATCAATTCATGTGTCATTTGATGACAAGAAAATAACTGGACTTGAAGATGTCAATGAACATGATCAACTGCACTTTGAAAATGAAGATTTATTCTCTGAAAAAGTAAACTCTGATCAGACTGATTTGACAAACTCTGTTGATCTAAACTCTGAACCTCTACTGGTAAATACTGAAGAAACTCTTCAATCAGAAACAAGGGAAGAACCAGTTGAGGGGGAGCATGAAGAATCACATCAAAGTGATAAGTCAAACACTGAAAGTGACTCAATTGATGATTCTGAATCAAAATCTGTTGATTCAAACTCTGTTGATGATTCTGAGAAGTCACATTCAGGGGGAGCATCAGAAAATGAAGAAAGGCACCAAGAAAATCAGGAGAGCATGGATCAAGGGGGAGGATCACATGATGACAGAAGCAATCTGCCTTCTGCAAGAAAATGGACTAAATCTCACACACCTGATTTGATTATTGGTGATCCTGATGCAAAAGTAAGGACAAGAAGTGCAACAACAAATGAATGTCTGTTTCATGCATTCTTGTCACAATCTGAGCCAAAGAAAGTGGAAGAAGCTCTTAAAGATGCTGACTGGATAACAGCAATGCAAGAAGAGCTAAATGAATTTGAAAGAAATGAAGTGTGGACACTTGTACCAAGGCCCAAGAACAGATCCATTGTTGGTACTAAATGGGTCTTCAGGAATAAAACTGACAGTGAGGGTGTTATCACAAGGAACAAGGCAAGACTGGTTGCAAAAGGCTACTCACAATAGGAAGGAATAGACTATGATGAAACATTTGCTCCAGTGGCTAGATTGGAGGCAATCAGAATCTTTCTTGCATATGCCTCTCACATGAAATTCAAAGTATTTCAAATGGATGTAAAGAGTGCATTTTTGAATGGAAAACTTGAAGAAGAAGTGTTTGTGGAACAACCACCAGGGTTTGTAGATCCAAAATATCCAGATTATGTCTACAGGTTAGACAAGGCACTCTATGGACTTAAGCAGGCACCAAGGGCATGGTATGAAACCCTTGCCAAATTTCTACTAGAAAGTGGATTTAACAGAGGTACTATTGACAAAACTCTGTTTTACTTCCAAAATGGTAGTAACTTGCTTTTAGTTCAGATATATGTGGATGACATTATTTTTGGGTCTACTAATGATAAACTCTGCAAGAAGTTTGCCAAACTTATGCAGTCAAGATATCAAATGAGTATGATGGGAGAGCTTAGTTATTTTCTAGGCCTACAGGTGAAGCAAACAGATGATGGAATTTTCATAAATCAAGCAAAATATACCAGAAACCTTCTCAAGAAATTTGGTATGCTTGATTGTTCATCTGCAACAACTCCCATGGCAACTGCAACAAAATTGGACAAAGATGCAGGGTCATCAGTAGATATGACAAGTTACAGAGGAATGATTGGTTCTTTGCTCTATTTGACAGCTAGCAGACCTGATATCATGTATGCAACTTGTTTGTGTGCAAGGTTCCAAGCAGATCCAAGAGAACCACATTTAACAGCAGTAAAGAGGATATTCAAGTACCTCAAGGGCACTATGACTTTGGGGCTGTGGTATCCAAGAGAATCAGAGTTTAAACTTCTTGGTTACTCTGATGCAGACTTTGCTGGATGTAAGATAGACAGAAAAAGCACCAGTGGAAGTTGTCAATTTCTGGGTGACAGACTTGTTTCCTGGTACAGCAAGAAACAGAAGTCAATATCTACATCTACAGCTGAAGCAGAGTATATTGCTGCTGGTAGCTGCTGTGCACAGATTTTATGGATGAAGAATCAACTGCTGGATTATGGATTAAGGTATACCAAGATACCTATTTACTGTGATAATCAAAGTGCTATTGCAATGACAGGTAATCCAGTACAACATTCAATGACAAAGCACATCAGCATAAGGTATCACTTCATCAGAGAGCATGTAGAGGAAGGCAACATTGAGCTTCACTTTGTGTCTACAGAACAACAACTTGCAGATATCTTCACCAAGCCATTGAGTGAAGCTACATTTACAAGACTGGTCAATGAACTAGGAATGGTCTCTAGTTTTGACTAGAGATGTTGGTTAGACTCAAAAACTTATTTCTAAAATATGTTGCTCATGTTTCTGCAAATTGTTAAGTGCTATGTGAACCTTAGTATTAAACTCTGTTGTGCATGCTTATGTTTAAAACTTTTTAAACTCTGTCAGCATGTCTATCTGTTAAACACTGTTAACATGTTAGATACACTCAGTGAATTCAGAATTGATTATTGTCTGAATGAAACACCAATGAAGAAAAATGTATGAAGCATGATTCTCAGTAAATAAATCATGATTCTTCTGAGTCACTGTAATCTAATCAGACTTTGTGCAGAAAATCAACACAGCATGATACTGTTTCATATTTATAGCTTCTCTTAGTTTATTCAGTCCTAAACTCTGAGTCTATGAATATTGTGTGCATTGCCTCTCATAAATAATTTTGGTTATTGATGAACTCTAAACTCTGATAAGTGACATTCTGTTTCCAAAGGTATGGTTCATGATGATTCCTTGTTTGTACTTGTGAAAACCATAAAACTTGAGATGTGTCATTGATTAGTTTGGTGAGTTCAGATTCATGTCTACAACCTGTGAGAGTTTGAGCCAAATCAGTGATTGATACATTTTCTATCAATCAGTATTTATTGTTGTGTGATATTCATCAGGTAGTATGTTTCTCTAGAACTTGTATTAAACCATTTTGAGACTACATGATATGTGTGTGCATGAAAATGATAAAGGCAATAGGATTTACCATTCTTTCAAACACTGTTCAAAATTCTTTTGAACATTATACAAACATTGTATAAACACTGTTCATAAATTCCATCCTTAGTAAACCCCTTTGAGCCTTATTAACTGCTCATTTTTCTTATACTCTGAAGTGTTAAGAGCAGTTATATTTTTTTTTTCTCAAACAGATGAGTATTTCTCAAGAAAAGAAAAGTTTATTCAGTATATATGCTAAATAATAATAAAAAAAAAAAAAGAAAAAAGAAAAAGAGCATATATACTGATCTTATACAAATACATACTGTGACTGAACACTTTGTTCTATTAAGATGTTCAGCTTGAAGTCACTCATGAATAAAACATCTCTTTTCATCTGTTTGATCTTACTCCATTTAAACCCTGAATAAAGTCCTTTTGATTTGTGAATACATGTACTCAAGGTAGTGTAGAATTGGTGGACATTCAAGCATATGGTAGATTCTGCTATTTCTGATTGAATGTGAGTGTAAACACTTCACCTAAACACTTGTGTGCATTGAGAGTTTGTGAGAATATCCAGTTCATGACTGTTATTCACTGAATGAAACTCTGATTTCTATCTCTTGATCTTTTTGTCTTTAAAGACTGTGTGCTTACTTGGATAATCATGGACATCAAAGGGAATAGAAGTTTTCAGATTTCTGTATTACAGTAACTACAGAGTTTAGCATTCATCAAACAATCAGTGTTTAATATGAGAGTTTGTGCATTCAGTGTTTATTAACTGGTTGTTATGGATTTTATGAAATATTAGATGCTTTAAAAATTGATTATGGTAAACTCTGCTTCACACACACTAAATTCACAACTGTGCAATTTTTGAAAGGGTTTTAGTGATAAAGTTGAAAAATTGATAAACACTGTTGAGTTGTGTTAAGTACTCTGAGGTAAAAGTCTCATTGAGATGATTTGACTATTTTGGAGTAATTGGGGTAGTTGACAACTGTTAATTAGTGTTAATATGTCTAAGTGTCGTGATTATAGTAATGACAGCGGTAATTATTGAGTGCTCCATTGGTTGTTTGACACGTGTCCCATGATGGTGTCCCACTCACACATTACTCGCGCCTTTACTGCATAAACGATTGAGTTTTAGTTTACTCTAATCGTTTTTATTCTCTCACCTCATATCTATTCACATTCACCCACTCACAATTACTTACATACTCATTCATTTTCACACTTTTCATATACTCTCCTTCACATTTTGATAAACACTTACAGTGCATAAACATCTTTTCTCTGAATATCTTCGTATCTTGTTACTAATGGCAACTAAAGCGTTTGATGCAGCAGGGTTAGTTTTTCTTTCTAGTAACTATGCAGCACCATTGGAGAATGCAAATGCTCCACAGGCATTTCATTTGTTTCAAAATTTCTTGAACGATTCTGAGATAGGGAAAGCTCTAACAGCACCACCTACACTATCTGCTTCGCAAATTGCTGCTTTCTGGACAAACTCTGTATATGATGATGGAGAAGAGTCTGGCACTCCTACAATCACTTTCACTCATGATGAATCAGAGTATATAATTACTCCAACTACTGTTAGGGATGCTCTGGATTTTGAGACACACACTTCTTACAGTGTTGTTGGTCATGATCGGTTGAGGACAATGTTGGAACAAATTGGATGTGCAGGAAATTTGAATAAGATAGGGTCTTTGAGACGACCAAGTTTGAGAAAAGAATGGAGTTTCTTTTTTGATTGTATAACAAGGGCTTTTGGAAAGAAGACAACAAACTGGGATGCACTTCCTCTGGATACTCTCCAAATTGGTCATGCTCTACTATATGGAGGTAACTTCGATTTTGGTAGACTAGTACTAATGAACTTGGGAGAGCGTTTGTCTGAGTCTACTACTGTTTATTTTGCTCGTTTTTGTCAACTGCTATTTACTGCCTGTGTGCCTAACATTCCAATTGATGAAGCTGATGTAATTCAGCCTTTTCAAGTTGCTAAGAGAATGTTTTCTGATTTGACAAACAAAGATATCACTAAACAGCAAATACCAGATATGTTTATGCCTTTAGCCTTACAAAACTATGTAAACCAACCACAAGATCCTCAGTCACCACAACAAATGCCTGAACCAATAGACACCATAAACACTGAACCAACATCTACAACACCCACACCCACTGTACCTATTACATCTCATCAACCACAACCAGAAACCTTAAACTCTCCACCAATAAACTCAACACCCTTAAACACTGAACCCTTAAACACTGACACCTTAAACACTGAAACCTTAAACCCTGAGTCAGCACCTACTGAACAATCCAAAACCAAGCCAAAAAGAAAGAAACACACCGCCCAAAACACTAAACACTCAAAGGCTAAACAAACAACACCTGAAGCTGTTTATACAAGAAGGAAGAAACAGAAAGCAAACAGACCTTCACTTTCACCACCAAGAGAGAGCTCAAGTGAAGATGAAGAGGAGAATGTGGTGCCTCCAATCAAGAAAAGGAGATTAATTCTTTCTGATTCAGATGAAGAGAATCTTGTTCAAACTCCAGAGGTGGTTTCACAGCAAACACCTACTGTTGAGGTTACAGTGAATGTTGCTATACCTGCAGAGGTTAAAATGCCTGCAGAGGATATTATGACTGACAAAGTTGAATTACCTACAGAGGATAAAATGCCTGTAGAAGAGGATAACAGAGATGGTTTTTCACTAAGGGATAATATTTTTGACTCATTTGAACCATTCTCTGATCCTATCTCACCTTTTGTTCATACTGAAGCTCCTGGTGTAGCTGATGAGCTTGCAGCAACAGTTCCTGAAGCTGAAGCATCACCCACAGAGCTAGTATCTTCTCAAATTCAAGACAAAGGTGATGAAGTTGATCAGGAAACAAAGATAATTTCTGAATTCATGCCTGTTGAAGCTACAAAGGCAAACTCTGTTGCAGAGCCTGTGCAACATGAGGTGATTGTTGAAAAGGTTGAAGAAACTGTGGCTGACACTGCTCAGCACAGTGGTTCTTTAAAAGATGATCAATCTAAGGATGCAAGTGCTGAAGATGAATCTGCTAGTAGTGCAAACTCTGACTCTTTTATGAGTGCACCTGCACAGACAGATAATAAACATACACCTTTTGATCAGCCTTGTCCATCTCATGCAGTTGAAGTAGAGCATCTTGCTAAGTCTGCTGAAAATTGGTATAAACAAGATTGCATTTTTCCAAAAGGGAGAGCATCTGAGTTTGTTAAGCAAACTGCAAAGCAAATTTCAAATCCAGAAATCCTATCCTGTTTAAAGGCAACTGTAGTACAAGTCAAGACTCTGGAAGGAAATTTTGCTGAAACTAAACAAGAAATTGCTTCCTTGAAGACTGAGATTCAGTCAAGAGAATTGAAGATGGAAAGAGAGTCTAAAATTAAAGCTGTTCAGCTGTCTAAAGTTCAAGACACTCTCTTTGCCAGGCTAGGAAAAGTTGAAGACAATCAGACTGCTTTATTTGCTAAGGTTGATTCCATTGCTAATTCTTTGGAGCTCATTACATCAATCCTTATTCCTGATGATGTCAAAAAGGGGGAGAGAGTGGCTAAGTCTAGCTGCAAAGTTTCTCAAACTCTGACTCAAAAGGATGATGCTGGAGATGGAGGGGCAAGTGAAAAGAGCAAGGTCTTTAACTCTGAAAAGCAAACTCTGAGATCTGGCAAATCTTTTAAATCACAGTCTGTTGGAATAAACACTGAAACTCAAGGTACTTCAAAGACCAAGAGTTTGGAATTAACATCAAATCCAAAGACTGATGAGGAGTTAGCTGTTAAGCTTTTTATGGAAGAGAATGCAGAAGGAGTGACCATAGAAGATGCTAAAGCTGAAGAGAAGAGTTTACAAGAAAAGCATCTGAAAGCTCTAAAGTCTGTAAAAGCAAAGAAGAATGTGAAAGTTGCTGAAGCTGCAAAGCCTGTTCTTAAAGGCATTCAAATCAAAGAACCTGTTGGTACAAATCAAAGAATGCAAATATTTAGAAAACCAACAGATGCAGAAGCCAAGCAAAAGCTGAAAAGTATAGTTACAACCTCTGTTGATACACATGTTGTACATAAGAATGAAGACACAACCTCTGTTGCTGCACAAGTTGTGACCACACCATTATTGTCTTCTCAGTTGAAATCAACATTTAAGAGGGGTGCTCCTCATGATCCAAGACTAGAAGCTACAATTCCAATGGATTTTACTGATGGTAGAGCTTTATCTGGTAAAGTTGGATACAACAAAGAAGGCATAGGCTCACACAGAGATAAAAGGCAATATGTTGGTCCTAGAGATCCTTCTTCACTGTCTGTTCCAGGTAGTGGTGTCACTCAAGAGAGTTTGGACAAACTGGAGTCAGTACAGCTTGTATATCAGAAGAGTCTAGAAAAGGATTTCTTGCTATATTTCATGGCTGATGGAACAGTATTTAAAGTCTCTGAAAAGGATATCGAATTAAAGTATGCTGAGGAACTTGAATATGTTTTGTATATTTTCAGAGTGAGAAATCAAAGAGCTCAGTCAGTTGCAAATGTACTTCAACAAAGAATGATTCAAAACCTTGCAAGAAGGCAAATGAAATTCAACAGCAAGTATGTTCCTAAATACAGAGATTGGAATGGCAATCTGATTGAAATGGAGAAGGGGACTACAAAGCTGAAAACAGATCTTGGAATTACTGTTCTGGATTTCAATGTAAAATCTGAAGAGGTGAAATACATCAGGCTGGGAAATGAGATGAGAAGAAACAAAATCTACGATCTTAGAGCTGCTATTTATCAAACTGATGAGAATGATCCTCAGTTGAGAGAAATCAAAGAAGCTATGCAGATAGAGCTTGAAAATGCTGAAAGAAGGTTGCTTATAGACTATCTCAGAACAATGCCTGATCTGCAAGAGATTAGAAATTAAAGTCTGTAAGAATTTTCTTATTTTCTGTAGAATTTGTTAAGTAAAAGCTTAAACTCTGTTTGTATGTTAAACACTGTAAAACTTTGTATTTGTTTTGACATCATCATTTACTGTAAACTTGTACATTTTTGCTAATGGACAAGTTGGGGGAGATTGTTAGAAATGATTGATGGAAACAGTGTTTGGAAGCTAAAGTCAGAAAACAGAGTTTAGCTGGAAGCAGTCAGAGTTTGGTTAAACACTGACTGGAAGCGCAAACAGAGTTTGTTAAACTCTGTAGCGATATTGTCTGAAGAGTCAACAGTGTTTGAAGATTGATAAATATGGAAGCAATATCTTTGAAGATTGTAAAAGCTGTCAAAGAGATTGAGTTGACTTGGAAGACTGAAGCAATCGTGATTGATATCAATTGTATAGCTTAATTATAGGAGAATCAATTACTGATTGTACGAAGCTGTATGTTCTATAAATACAGTTAGGTTAACCCTAGAAGGATAATAGAACATTGAAAAAATCTATTGATTGTAACCTAAGCAGCTCTCTGTGATATTTACATCACCGAGAGAGGAATTATTAATTCCAAACAATTTTTAATTGTTAAACAGTGTGTTCTTGTTAAGTTACTCATATAATATTTGATTGCTTATTGTGTATTCGACCTAACAAAATATATCTAAAATTACTTTTGTTTTTCATATTTTTATATTGGGTATCTTTTGAGTTGGATATTCATATTTAGAGTGAGTCATGGATATAATTGAGCTAATAAAATTAAGACAAGTAATAAAATTTTAATAACAATAATTTAATTTCAAAATTCATAAAACATTTTATTAGAAAATAAAATTATGTATAATCATTAATCGTATGATATGGGTAAGATTATGTTAGAAAAAAAAACACAAGATTAACAAGTGAAGATTAAGGTTATTTTGGTCTAAAACAAGTGTAGGATGTGCATATATAAATTTAAAGCATCTCCAAGGATCCATAACCCTTACCTATATTTAGACAGGCGGACACTTTTAGGGTTTTCTTTAAAAAAAAAACATGTTTCAACAATACCCTCTGTTACCAATACATTTTGAGGGAGAAAAAATAGGACCCTACATGTGAGGAACCAAATACATCCCTATCATCTGCGTTATAATTTTTTGGGTGAATAAATGAAGAATGAGCTTATTCATGGAAGCCCATTAAATTAATTTATAAAGGATACATTTAAATTTCAAATTTTAAATTTCAAAATACTAACTAAATATTATTTTTAAAAGATAGGATACCGATATAGGGTTTATCACTGGAAAAATCTTTAATTTAGTGGTTAAGGAAAGAGTAAGCCATTAGAGTTGCTCTTAGGGTGTGCATAAATGACCATACTAAAGTTATAATACAATAGCATCCGGTAAGAGGGAGATCTGGCCGTATCCAATTAAGAGGAGATCTGGCCGTCGTCTCCAATTAAGAGGGAGATCTGTCCAAATTTCTATGAAATTTATCATCTCCTTCAGGTTTTTTATGATTTTATCTTTATCTAAACTGTTTTCTTCCTTTTTTCTTTCTATGTTCATATCAAAAAATACATACATATATGTTTGTTAGCTCGCTCTTTAATACTCCAATCCCTAACCACCACGACTAAGTTGAGAATTGAAAGTAGAGATAGACAAGTACAATCCCCAATCCCCCCAAAGAGACCTAGTATTTTGGGAGTTCTATTCTTGTATGCTTTATGATGGACTTTTGACTGCACGCAATGTCGCAATGTGTGTATATGTAAATCAGCTGTAAACTGTAAATATTGTTATTGTTGTAACATATGTCTCTCTCTCAACTTTAGTCCTGTTTTTTGCAAGTGATGTTTCTAAAGTTGCATTATGATCAACATGTTCCGAAAGCATGAGGTTTATAGGGGTTCCTATCTTGTAATTTCAGGCAGCAGAACACCTTCAGATCAGGCATCTGACAGATGTGACATTTCAAACATTGCTCAACATTGCCAAGGAAAAAATACACTGGGAGATTACAGCAGAGTTTGACATCAATCAGGCTTTGATGTGGTATGCCTATTAACAACTGAAAAGTAGCACTTGTTGTTAATAAAGCACCAACATCCCTTTTTTTTTTTTAAATTTTTTTTTATTATTGTATTTAATCATCTATGCTTTTGTTCTCACATAATTACTAATATGTTAACAGTTAAAGGAGTCTAGCCCATGCCCCTTTTGACATGGCATATTTTTTTCTTATTTCTCAGGTCCCACAATCCCAAAGTTATGTTGCCAGTTTCTGATCACAATGGCTCCTATAAGAGTATTGAAAGCATATTGAGAAGCCGAGGAAAAGAAACATTCATACTGCAATCAGATTTTGTGGATCTGCAGGCTTCTCCTTTTGTTACCAGTGAGCTTGAGCCGCTCTTCTACCGAAAGGTCTGTATATATATATATATATATGCACAATAGATACTTAATGATGTTTGTAATTGTGTATTTGTGTTGGTTGGCAGTTAACGAAGTTTCCGCGTCTATAGAATGTTTGTTATATTTGTTATATGATATTTTTGTAGTCTTTTGCTTTAAAAGTTTAACAGTTTGCTTTAAGGAGTTGACTTGACCCAGTGGTTGGGTGCACGTCATGACCTAGAGTTCATGGGTTTGACTTTTTATCCGGTATGCCGGGGTAATTTTGTGGAGACAGTCTCTCTGTTCTCTTGAATAGGGGTAAAGCTGTGTACATCCTACCCTCATCACACCCTGGGATGACTGAGTTTTCCTTCTCTTATGCTTGGCCTTTTATATGTATCCTTGATTAGTTTTAGTGCCCTCAACTTGAGTTTAGATACTCATTTTGTGTAATAATCAACTGACTTTTACATTTTCCTTTAGGGATTCTTTTTAAATATCCTAGTTATTTTTTGAGTCGAGATATATTGTTTTATTGGCTCTCTCACACTTGTGTTCTTGCAAAATTTCAGGAAAAAGAATTTAATGATCAAGTTAAAAAGTTGTTAAATCCCAAAATTGTGATTAAGGGTAACAACAATGACTTGTTTATGTGTATCTGGGGTTTGGAAATAATGCTTACAAAAGGTAAAAGAATGCCTCAGACTTTTTCTTTTTGTTTCTGTATATGCTAATTAGTACTATCCCATATTGTATACTGATGAAAGTTTGACATACAGACCAAAGTTTGGCTGATCAGCTAAGATTTGATGTTGTTGTCCGCCTTGTTAAGATTCTCAGTGTGATTGACTCGGAAGGAATTAAGGTTTGCTGTGTTCATTTGAAATGTATTTCAGATTTTTTTTTCGATTACAGGGACTCATTTCTGGAATAATCTTGCACTTTTCAGTCTTGGTGTGTTACCATTCTCTCGTATGCAAGATCTGATGAATGCAGCGGTGTAATGAAAGACGAGGCACTTCCACTCTTTGTGAGACTTATGGATAGTGACACTCGTAATATAATGGTTAAGGTAATCTTCATTCACTAGTTCGTCAGTTTCTCCATACTTAATTATGTGAATTGTGAGTGCATGTGACTAGAAATACTATCGAAATGTGTAGGCTGTAATTGCATTGACAAGATTAGCTTATGCTCGCCCCGATTATGTACATGTTATCATCAAGAACAATGCTTTGGGAGTTGCACAGAAAATTTCTAGCCTTTATTGCGATGACGTTTCTGTTATAGATGATTTGGCCAAGTTAATGGTTGCTGTTTGTCGTGGACAGAGCCTTGGCAAAGAGACATTTACTTGTGATGAGGTTATTTGCTGGTTATTATTTTTTTCTTTTTTCCCAGTGGAGCAAATTGTGACAATCCCATGCTTTTTATACAACTCTTAAATGTTGGCAGGTAGATGCAACTCTTACTATTTTAGACAACCTCCTTCAAGAGAAGATAAATTATTGGCCGGCAGGTGCAGCTCTGGCTATTTTGGGCAACCTTTTTCAACCGAGGATAAATTCTATTGACCGTGTAGTGCGAGCATGCCATGCTCTTTCATATCTTTCTTTTGAAAGCATTGTACCAATTGGAAAAGGAACCTTAAAAAGGTTGATCGTGCTGACATTGTAAGTGGATTATACCAATTTTCTTTTGTTGCCATATCTTATTTTGCAAATTTTATTAAATACATTTGTGTTTATGTGTCAGGAACTAGGGTTCCAGATTTTCTATTATTTGAACGTTTTTGTGATTTTCTGATTTATTGAACTAGGAATGAAAGCAAACAGAGAAATAGAGCTAAGATCTACAGAGATTAACAAGTCTAGAAGCAGATCAGATAGAGATTAAGAGAGAAATAGAGATAGCTTGAAGAAGAAGACATGTTTTGAGAGTTAGTTATAGGGAGAGAATAGTGCGGAGAGTTTAGAGAGAGAGACGGATTTGGTGGAATGATAATTCCTTTTCATAATATGCATAAAACTGAAATTACAACCGGTAGTTCATTTATATACTACCTGTCCCACAGCACAGTTAAAGTACTAGAGTACCCTTACTAACAATTACTACTACACAGATAATACTAATTGTAATAGTGCTATCCTGACATTATGTATACTACTGTTACAGTCATGCAGATTATACAGTTGCCGGTTCTGCACTTGGAGTTGTTGGAAATATTGCGAGATGGGGAAGTAATGACCAAATTGAGGTATGATTAAGTGACAGACAATTAATGTACAGAATGAATGGGTAAAGGTATAAAAGTAACAGAAGCTCTAGAACTCTTATGATTATGTATGTATGGGTTTGCTAGTTTTACCTACTTCGCCTGTTAAATACATCTCTGAGGGTGTGAATTAGTTCATCACTTTGTAAAATCTAAGGTATTGCTCCTATGTGAACTACTGGGAAGATCGTAGCGAAAAATTCGAGACCTAATAAAAGAAGTAAACCTGAAGTGGTTGTGAAAGGTTAGGATGGAAGGCGAAACTGAATGTATCTGGATTTTTACTAATTTTTGGATTTCGTTGTAGGCTCTTTCGCCACCCAGAAAGTTTGGGATGGTTAATAAAAATTAATAAGAGAATCATTTGAGGCTTGCTTTCTGATTTTTTTTAACATCATGGCAAGGTTATAAGTATAGAAACTCCAAGGGTGTTTGTTTCCAGGTAATTTTGTGTAAATTTTTGGAACTTCAGGGGCTGGATGATATATATGAAAGATATATAATTAAATTTGAAAAAAGCCTTTTGCTTGCCCTTTAGCTTAGGATAGGATATTCGTTAATAATAGGAGACAGTAGAAAGAATTAGGTTGAAATTCTGTTGGACGCATTGTTTCCACTTTCCAGATACATGAAGTGAGACTGCCTACCCATTTAATGAGTTGAGGGAAGATAATCGATGAGAAAAAGCCCTTTTGTTCCTTCGTTTGGGTGTGTGTATACAGAACTGGTGCACCCGTCCATCAGTTCCAAAATTCTCCCTTTAGTGCTATTCAATGAGGCCTGGGGACAAGTTAGCATTATTAATTTTCTCTTGTGCGGTTGCTTTTCGGTTTTACTCTCCATGTCAATAACCTAAATTTCTCCATTTGTGTGAACCTTGTATATTATTCAATCTTGTGAAACAAAAGTTTAAGCGTTGGGTTCTTTTGTTTTATCCCTAGTAAAGTATGTTTGAGAACTAGGAATGAATTGTTGAGATCCGTTTTATATGTAATTATGAATTCTACTATAGCATATGATGTAGATAGATTATGTAAAAATACACTGGTATCATGATAATAATATAATGTAATTACTAATCAACTATTCTGAACTGTCATCGAGTGGAGGTTTTTCCTCGCAATGTCATGGCTATGGGGTGCAGAAGAATGGTGTCTAATTATATTTCACATATTCCCATTTACAAATACATAGTGCAAAGCTTTCTGCAGTATTATGATTTATCCATTAAAGCTTATATTCAATTAGAGCAAGTTCAACAGTGTCTTAGTAGGTTCCTTATAAATATTATAAAATAAGGATTCTTAGTATTTTAGGGACTATGTTATGTATACCAACTCCAACAATAATCCCTATATTCAATCCTTATCATTATAATAATAATAAATTTGAAAGTACCTAGAAAATGATATAAAGACAACAAGTGGAAAAATAAAGTTAAGGATGGCTAGTAGTTCCCCAAAAATAGGGAATGGCTAGGGATTCTTAGTGATTTAGGAATCACTAGGAAACTGTTGGAGCTTCAATTTATGTCAAATTCCCTAAATTTTGAGTTAAGAACCTAGATAGGGAAGCTGTTGGACTTGCTCTTACACATAGTTTGAAAGTTCAAATCTTCTTTCCATCACTTTTGAGTTTGTGGTATGTGTTCTCTGACTGTTCTCGTAACCTGTTTGTTTGTAAAGTGCTATGCTTTGTGTCTAACAATCTATTCTTTCTTCTAGCATTTGGCCAAATATACCAAGCTTTTGCAAAGCCTTGGGCGAAGGTGGTTGTTTTGTGAATTTAAGCTTTTTCAGATGGAAGCTTGCCAGATAATTTCAAACTTAGCTGCTCGAAGCAAAACATTCAGAAA
Organism: Kitagawia praeruptora; assembly: GCA_037693485.1. Taxonomy (NCBI): domain Eukaryota; kingdom Viridiplantae; phylum Streptophyta; class Magnoliopsida; order Apiales; family Apiaceae; genus Kitagawia; species Kitagawia praeruptora. The sequence goes on from CM075353.1 coordinate 147,826,178, forward strand.
AGTTGGTTTTATATTTTATGTATTTACTAGATTAAGTTACAAGCTATCCTTTCTGCACAACTTCTAATTAAAAATGCACATTTTACCGTTGGTCATTATTCAGCAATCTAATCTTGCAATTGGAATCAACAGAATATGGGCAAGCACAGCTTGATGAATCCTCTCTGCAGACTGCTTGAAGACGGTGAGCCTGATGTGAAGATGGAGGTAGCATGGTCACTTTTTAATAGTATCTAACTATCTATGGTGGTAAATATTTTGAGACAATTGAGTGTCATGAGCTTGTCTTGGACATGGAAGGAAATATGGCTGGAGTTCAATTAATGTGAACTTGTAACGTAAAAAAATAGCTACTGTACGCCTTAGTTTTTACTCTAGAGACCAGTTGGAAATATTATTTATAATAATAGGTAACGTTCATGACCTTCCAATGTAGTAATTTCTTCTTGTTCTGTTGGGCTTTGTAATATGTAGTGTTGACTCTCTCTTTTTTCTTTGTAAGCTTACTGTAGTTTGTAGCATGTATAAAATGTGCACTCTACTGGGACAACTGATGTCAATTTCCCACTAAAATTTATTCAAAATTAATAGTGCACGTCTCCATTTATTCTCTCTTCTTTGGGATTAGCACTTCCTTGTTAAACCGTTATTATTTCATTAATATTCCGTAGCTATAATTTCGTTGGCAAATCATTAGTAATTCCATTGGCACGTGGACGAGCACTTTTGGCGCCAATGAAATATTCCGTTAATAATTATCCGTTAGTGATTCGTTGGGCATTTGTTGGTATGGTGTTGACTTTTTAATTCGTTAGTAAATTCCGTTGGCATGAATTCAATTTTTACAACAAATCCGTTGGTAAGACAACTTGGCAATTGATAAAGTCCATTGCCATTTTCGTTGGCAAGTTTGGGCGGGTAAATCTATTAAAAATGGGGAGAGAACGTAGGAGAAAGAAGAGAATAGGAGTGAGGAGATAGAACATAGGAGAGAGAAACTACTTTCAAAGTTCAAATTTCAAACTGATAGGAATGGCCAGTCTAGTTGGTTTCCCAGCAATGACAAGGATCAATGGTTCCAAATGCAACGATCGTCCAAACACGGGAAACTCAAAGCCAGGCCAATTGAAAACCCATGGACAACAAACGGTGCAAGACCCACTTATGCTGAAATAGTGGGAAAGAGTAATTACCAGCAAGAACCTAGAGAGAAACAATTCAAGAAAGAATCAGGGAGGGTGTCACAATCTACCAGAGCAAGTGAGGGCGAAAGAAATTTGGTCTCTGTTTAACATAGATAATGTGGCCCTGGATATAATCCTCCCCAAGCGCAGAGACATTAACAATTTTCGCATAGGATTCGTACTGGTGGACAACCTCAAGCAAGCCGCTAGACTGATTCATAAATTTAACGGAACCCACCTTCAAGGAAAGACACTACTGGTAAAATTATCTAAAAGAGAAAAGGGTACCTCTGCAAGAAGCAAACAGGAAACAGAAGAAGCAAATGCCTATCACACTCAACAGAATCCGAACAAGCCAATCAACATAAGTGACACAGCCAGCCTTGGTAGCACAACCCAAATTCCGTACACTGCAAGCAACGATTAATGAGGAGCTCAAAGAAGAAACCAAAAGAAGCTTGATAGGGATCACGGAAGAAAATGATTGGGCAGACATGTTACAAGAAAGATTGAATTGTCTGGATTTCTATGGAATAAGAGTTAGGGGTATCACACACAAAGAGTTCTTGTTAACCTTCCCGAAAAATTAAAGGAAGATATTAGCAACGTTTGCAAGGAAGAGCTTCTGAAGATTTTCAAGTCAGTAAAGAATGTAACATACCTAGATTTGGTGGTCCCAAGAATTGCAGGATAAGCTGTGATGGTCTACCAATAATAGCGTGGAACAAAGAAACCTGGAGCAACTACAATATAACTTGTTTTAAAAAAGACTTGCAAACAGTACAACTTTTCCTTTTTTCCTCTCTACTTTTCCACCAACAAGTTCACCACTTAGTTTGTTCATCAGCTTCCCTCCGGCGGTGGTTTATCCACCGGCCGGAGGGAGGTCCTCTTCCCCCCTTCTTCCTCTTCCCAACTCCTTCTCCAACCAAGCTTTCCTCCACCTTCACAATTTCCCCTTCTTCCTCCCGCCCCCTCCTTTCTTCCTCATCTTCTTCATCCGTCCCTTCTTTATTCTCACCTTTCCTTCCCCTCTTCCAGATCTACCCAATCTTCTCTTTTTTCTTGTTAATAAGTTCAGTAATCTTCATCTCAGGGTGAGATTTTGATTATTTTCGTCCATCTTGTTTGGTGGTTTTATGTCTCTTCTATGTGGGAGTTTTGGTTTTCGCTTCTTAATTGTGAGCGGTGTTTTGTTGAAAATGATTTTGTTGATATTTTGGAGAATCCGGAAAACCCACATTGAAACTGGATTGGTGGTGATTATTGCAAGAGCTCACCTTTCACAATTAAAGATTGTTCATTCGTTATCGGTTTTCACTTTCGGCATGTTTATAGCTGGTATCCGGCATGTAGATAGCTGGGGTGAAAAATCCATTTTCGGCATGACTATAGCTGGTATCCGGCATGTAGATAGCTGGGGTATCACTCCTACGCTTGGGGTTGTTGAACACTGGGCTAACATTTATGTGATATGGTCATTTGTGATACTGCTGCTTTCCGGGATGTTGGTGCAATTTGGATTGCTCGGGATGTCTTCGACTTCGTTTTTAATTTCAAGAAGTTTTAACTTCTATGTGTTAAACGATCAGAAAACAAATCAGCTAATTCTGTTTAGTTTGTTATTTGTTTCTCAATCTGGTTGTAATGACAGTTGGAGATTTGTTCTAACTGTATTATGTTATTTTTAATGAAATTATGCATTTCGTCAAAAAAAAAAAAGAAACCTGGAGCAACTTTATAGGTGACTGGGGTCATCTATTGACAGAGCAAGTAAAGCCATTGGAGAACGGGATGTACAGAGGACTTAACCTTTGTATAGCCACGAGGAAAGTGGACAAAATAGAGGAAACCTTAAAAATATTAATAGAGGGCCAAAGCTACTGGATAAAAATCAAAGAAATCCCATCAGAAAACATAGTAGATGGCTGTCAAAGAGTAGTAAACAATCAATCCCATTCACAAGACTATTCCTTGAATATATCAGATAATGAACCGCAATCAGTCTTTTTTCCAGGTGAGAACCAAAATTCACCCTTTACAGACATGGTGAATGACAAAGGAGAGCAGGGCAACGCCTCTGAAAACACTCACATCAGTATAATAAACATACAAGAAACTAATGTGGAAGACGTTAGAGGAAATCCAACCAACTGTTTTGTCCAAAAACAACACAGAAACTTGGAGAACAAGAGAAAAAAACTCAACAGATTCTTCCAATGGTTCAGGTTTGAATTCAACATCTTTGGATCATGCTTACCACAGGGCAACTCAGAACTCAGACCAAATAGACCAATCCAAGAAATCGTTAGGATTGTCGTCAAAGAAGCAATTCTAAGTCTGGGAAAGCGGAAGGGGAGGCCGAGAAAGAACCAGAAGAAATTCTCCTTCCTAGAGATCAAAGGCAAAAAGAAAAGATTGGTATCAAAAAAATCCATGGCAACTGAAGGCCTTTGCTCCCAACCAATGGAGAAGAGAGATCTAGCCTCGGAAATATTTGAAACGGGACTAATGATAAGTTGGAACATCAGAGGTATCAACAATAAGACAGCAAGAAATAACCTCCAGAGTTTGTTACAAGAGACTAAATGTGATTCACTAGCAGACAACACAAAAGAATTCTTCTGGTCCCTACAAAGATCACTCTTGGTTAATTTCTCCATCCAGAGGTCAATCGGGGGGCTTTTAATAATCTCATGGAACAACAACTACTTCAACCTATCTACTTCGTTCGTAAACAGCATAAACAGTGATAGACTTCCGACCTATTAGTTCAAAGTTCCTTACCTCCAGACAAAGTTCCTTACCTCCAGGAGTTAACTCTTCCTTCATAGTGCTCATCCCTAAGCAGGAAAGGCCAGAAACAGTGATAGACTTCCGACCTATTAGTTTAATCAACTGCTCCCTGAAAATTCTGCTCAAAATCTTAGCCAATACACTAAGCGCATCTCTCCATTCAATCATCTCGGAAATGCAAACGGGGTTTGTAAAAGGAAGATCTATAGCAGAGAATGTTGTCGTGGTTAATGAGGTGGTTCATAGTATTCGAACCAACAAGGTCAAAGGTATGATAATTAACATCCCACATTTTTAGATTAATTTAATAAATAATTTGATAATTTAGTATTAATAATTTAGGATTAAAATTATAGCATTTTTCAATTTTAGAGGAGTTATTGCAGAAAGTCATTAAAAAAAACGAAACGTTGTGAGGGAGAGAGAGAGAGAGAGAGAGTGTGTGTGAGAGAAGAACATGAGAAGAAGAAGATACATCACAAGCTTAAAAGGAGGAGGTATAACCGTATAATTCTTTTGTTGCTTGATTGTAATATTTGTGTGATTTCATTTATTTCTATCTAGGTAGTAATGTTTTGGTGTATAATCTGATGTATATCCATGAGTTAATTGTTTGTATAAATTATTCGTTATCCTCTTTATCTTTGTATTAGTATTTTAATTTCGTATGTATAGTATATAACAATTCTGAATTCTTGTAAAATTCGTATCTGATTCATTATGCATCGGAATTTTATGATATATGACTCTCTGGAAAGATATTTTAATTATCTACAACTTTCATTCTTTGTGTTTTCCGAAATTCTGCATGTAAATATGAGTTTTTCTGTGATTTGTGTGACCTGCCACAATGATTTTGAAACTGAGATGTTTCACTTAGAAACTTCATAGTAAATTGAGTTTTTATTCAAAAATTATGAGCGATATCATTCTGGAAAGATATTTTCGAGCTCTACGTTTTCTGTTTACATTCCTCCATCAAATTATGTGATTTGGAAGTCTTAAACAGCAAAATACTAAGTATTTCAGGGTCTAATTCTATTCTACAGTCCGCATTTATTTGATTTCTGCATTCGTTACTTATTCGTTTTTGACGAGTCTTGTAATTCTACAAAGATCTTTGAATTGTCTACAACTTTCATGTTTTGCACTTTTTCAGATGAAGTCATTTATATAATGTAAATTGGCATTCTTTTGGGTTGTTTTAATCTGAAAATTAGTTACATAGCATATTATTTATGAATCTTGTAATTCTCATTGAGTAAGTTATATTGTAACACCCCAGTCCCACATCGAAGAGATTTGGGAATTCTGTTCAGTTTATAAGGCAAAGAACTACTACTAAGTGCACCAACAAATCATGATCTTTTGGGGGCCTGTGGTGGGCTTGTGGATTACCCAAGTTGGCTGCATTTGGGCCAGTTTACTTTGGCTTATTTCGGATTCGGAATCAGGACTTGACCCGATTTTTGGAAAAAGACTCGGGATTTGACCCGGGTTGTCGCACATACGGTATCAGAGCCGACTCTCGAAAGCTTGATTCGTCAAGTTGCCGGAGGTTGGGACACGAAGGCTGGTGATATTATCGCACAATGGATAGAGGTCCGGAGGTGGGGACACGAAGCCAGCCGATATTATCCCACAATGGCTAGAGAGGAACGATCCGGAACCTATGGGATATCCGTTCAGGCCTGACGAGGACGTCAGGAGTTTAAGTGGGGGAGTTTGTAACACCCCAGTCCCACATCGAAGAGATTTGGGAATTCTGTTCAGTTTATAAGGCAAAGTACTACTACTAAGTGCACAATAAATCATGATCTTTTGGGGGCCTGTGGTGGGCTTGTGGATTACCCAAGTTGGCTGCATTTGGGCCAGTTTACTTTGGCTTATTTCGGATTCGGATTCGGGACTTGACCCGATTTTCGGAAAAAGACTCGGGATCTTAATAGACTCAAGTTCGATTCTCACGAACAACATTTTTATGCGACAACCCCGGTCAAATCCAGAGTCTTTATCACCCATGCTATTCAACATAGTGGTTGAAATACTACATTTGCTTTCGATCAGAGCAGAATCAATGGGCATTATCGAAGGTCTGAGACTAGGAGGTGGTCCCATCTTATCTCACCAACAATTTGCAGACGACACAATCATCTTTGTGGAAAATACAAATCATTCTTGTAGAGGTATAAAGTTAGTTCTAAAGGTATAAAGTTAGTTCTAAAAATCTTTAAGTCATCTCAAGATTGACCATTAACTACCAGAAAAGCTCATTGTATACCTCCAAAGAAGATTAGGTAAATGCTAATAATTGGGCGGGTACCCTAGGATGCCAAGTAGGTGCATGGCCAGTAACATGCCTGGGAACAAATCTGGGCGGTTCGTTAAAGATAAAGAAGTTTTGGGTACCGATAGTGAAAAAGTGAGAACCCAATTGACAAAATGGAAATGCAACACGTTGAACAAAACTGGAAGGGCGATTCTGATAATGTCTACTCTGAACAGCATCCCCTCATATTGGTTTCAGCTTTTCAGGGCCCCAAAGTCGATTATTAGTCAGCTGGAAAGAACGAACAGAGAGTTCTTCTGGAATGAGATAGTAGAAAATTCAAATCAGGGGAAAAGACTCCACATCATTGGATGGAACAATATCACACTCCCAAAAGATTTGGGGGGATTGGGGCTTTCGAACTTAAACCTCAAGAATGTGGCTCTCCTGGCAAACTGGAGAAGGAAATTATGTCATGACAGGAACAATCTATAGCATAGAATAGTGGTGGGGAAATATGGCAGAAAAACTCTCAATGATTGGGATAGTATGAAAAACACCTCAAGGAATATCTCAGAAGTTATAGCCTCAAAAAAGTCTCAAGAGAGAACTTATAAAGCACAATTTTCTCAAATTTACCTCAATGGAAGGCACATGATGGATCGCTAATAGAATTCTGGAATGACAGTTGGCATGAGTTGAGAATTATGGCAACACAATTCAATAACCTGTTCAGTCTCGTAAAGGAACAACACTGCACGTTAGAACAAATAAAAACAAATTGGATGCTGGCTCAAACCAATGAGCTGATAATTTGGAAAAGTCATCTCAATAGTCAAGAAAAAAGTAAAGTGAATAGGTTGATCTTGTTAATAGACTCAGTTATTCTAATAAAGGAGGAGGACACTTTACATGGGGACCTTTCAAAGATAAATTTGACTCGACCCTATGCTACAGAAGTCTCATCACCACAATTGGGTTTACAGGTCCTTGGAAACTGATCTGGAAACTGAAAATACCTTCCAAAACGAAGTTATTTTTGTGGCAGCTAGCGCATGGATGTTTGCCTACACTACCTCTTCTTCTAAAAAGAAATATTGTAGACAATGACACATGTAAGTGGTGTGAGGGAGGACAAGAAGACATTAATCACATTTTCTTGGCCTGTCCGCTGGCTAAAGTTGCTTAGAACTGCCTCACCAAATGGTTGGACATCAATTTTACTATGACTAACCTCAACTTGGAGGACTCATTCAAAAAAGTTCTAAAAAATGGACTAAAACCGGGAGAAGGAATGTGTCTTGCAGCAATGTTCTGGTCGATCTGGCAATCTAGGAATGGATTGATCTTCAACAATGTCAAATAATCAGATGACATGTGATAAGTGGATTTCATATCTACTTGGATCACTTCGAATCGGCTTAAATTGATTAACTTGGCCTCAAGTATGTCGTGTTTTTGATATGTTTTCGTCTAGTTGTGCAGGATTATATAATTCGGGTAGGTTTGGCGTTTTCTTTGATTTTGGAGTGAAGGACGTAGATATTCCTATGGTGCTATGCTAATCTTGAGTCAAGAAGTTGAAGAACGGCAACTCATGTGGAAGGAACGGATGAAAAGGGAGATAAAACGAAGAAAATAGCAAGAAAAATTAGTTCTGGTAGTTTCAGGAAGCGCAGGGGCGCTTGACAGTAGCGCAGGGGCACGTGTAAAGGCCCTGGAGAGCGAAGGGGTGCTTGGTTTCGCTGGAAAAGTCCTATTTCTACTTAAAATCGCGTTTTCTTGGAGGGCAAGTTGCTAGAGGCCTATATAAACATATCATAACTTCATAGAACGTACCTGATGTGCTAAAAATAAACATTTAAATCGCAAGCGCACGATCATCGTTTTAATATTTAAGATTCGATCCACAAGGACTAATATTTATTCGCGATCCTTAACCTTTAATTTAATCGAATTAGAACAATTGGTTTTTGAAAGGTTTAGATTTTACTAATTAATTCCTAAAAGAAAATTACAACTATTTTTAAAAAGAGAATTTAATTTATTATTCTATTTCTAATTAAAAACTAAATTATTCTAAAAAATCGAATTAAAACCGGATTTATTTAAAGAAAACTCAAAATTTTAACACGAATGCTTAGTAAATTAAACTAGCCATAACCATTCCCATTCGAAAACTGCAAATGCTAAACGAAACATGTGAACATTACTTACTAATGGGAACAACTCAGCCTACAAAAAACACTCAATAAAATTCACATAAACACTGACTATCTAACTGTTACAACCAGTTTCCGTCGGTGTATCCGTTCGGTCGGACCTGCAATTGAAGAAGAATGCGAGGGTGTGGCCCCCCGATTCACCTCCGGTGTGAGAATAAGTTAACTGGTTTTTTGATGAGTAATATTAAACGCAGAGTGTTTGTATCGTGCAAATTGTGTGTAAGTGATTGAATGAATGATATCAAACCTCTGTTCCCCTTTTTTATTCTCTATGCTGGCAGTTATCGGAGAGTAGGACGAATGGAGAACGTGCCCCACGTTCCCAGGGATACACAACTGAATGGACCGTTGAAAATAACTGGGCCGAATGATATGGGCCTTCGCCAGTCTGGAGCCTCTCCCAGCCAATACTCCTCATTCGGTGACTGGGCCTTCGGTTCAGCCCAGTAAGAAGTTGGGCCTCTAACATGTCCCTAGGCTTCGTTCGGAGTTATCCTCAGGACGAAGGCTAAAGCCCAAGCCCATCTTCGGAATTTTGTGTTCGTACGTTTCCTTCGGATAAGAATGGCGATGGACAAGGCCGAGACGCCTCCTGGGAAGCCGTGTCCCTTTATGGCTGACAGCTGTCTGTCCTCGAGATTCGTGCTTCAATCCCTGTCGTTGAATATGAAACGGTTCTGTCCAAACGTCACATCCCTGTATATAACCTTTCTAAACCCATTCAGTCCCAATTTTACGCCTACCAATCAAAACATCAGAGCCAAAACCTTTATTTCTCAGAGCTTTTCACAAACGACGATTGGAAACGTCGATTCATCGCCGGTCATCTTCTCTTCCCCGACTCCGGTGGACGTCTACATTCAAGCAATTTACCCTCGAGAACTCAGCCTCGTCAAGGATCTTCAAACAAGTAAGTAACATTTCCCTTCTCGCTTCTTTACCATAACTGTTCTGCACTCTTTATATTCGTGTATGTGCTTATATGTATATGCGCATGAATTTGCCTGCGATTCTCAAATATTGTATGTTCATGCCTGCAAGTAGTTAGGTGGCCTCTGGTGTACCATTTTATCCTTTAATTGTTTCCCCCTACGATTACGAAACTGGTCTGGAGAACGGCCTGGGCAAGAACTTCCTTCGGGGTCTTCGAATCTTGAAAACACTTTTCGTACCATTCCGATTGCTTTAGAACTCTTAGGAACCTTCTAATCTCCCGTAAATTTAGGCCTTCAAATCCCTTCGACCTAGGCCGTAGGTGTCCCGACCGATCCTGGCTTACTGTACTCGGCCCTGCTTTCCTTTTGAATTCTTTTTTCTTTATCCGAGTACGGGGCTAACTGTCTCTTCATTTCCGAATGCAGGGACATGGATCGGTCAACCGAAGGTGCCGGTCCTTCGGAGGTATCACCATTTAGTGACGTCGGGGTGTATCCTGCGGCGAATTTCCGGTCGCACCTGACCGAGGAAAAAATAGAAGAATTCCATTCCAAATACCAAGTAGAGAGGAAGGTCTGGTACTTCTTCACACCTAGGAAAAGAGACCGTATTTGGCACAACCCTGAGGTTCCACCTCTCTTTGGCGGAAGCGTGGCCACCGGCATATCCGAAATGGCCTTCAAATGTGGCTTTCGGCTGCCGATGCTTCCAATACTGAAAAAATTGCTGAGGCAAGTTGGGATCGCCTTAGGGCAGCTGGATCCGAACAGCTTTTTCCATATAAACGCCTTCCAAGCCCGATGCTTAGCTAAAAGGATGACTCCGAGGACAACCCTGTTCTGGCATCATTATGAGCTCCGGAGGAATTCCAAAAGCAACGGCTTCTACACTATCGCTCGTCGAACCGGCAAGGCCGATTTGGCTCAAACGAACTCCAACAATAGGGGGGCCCATGAGAAGTGGGTTTTCATCTCGGGCCCGAAGGTGGAGAAGTACGGCCGCTGGCAGGATCTGGACCCGTCGAGGTTGCAGTATCCCGAGATGTTGGAAGCGGACAAACATGATTATCGTCTTCTTTGTGAACTCGATATGAATAGGGTTCCCTTATCGGACAGCCGGGATAACGACTGGTTGGTCGCCCTCTGGGGTAGTGGTAACATTTATCCTTACCTTATTCTTTTCCATCCGAATGCTTCTATTATTGTATTTTCCTTTCCAGTTTTCCATGTTTAACACTAATATTTTCGTGCAGTGTCTACTCTTCAGGATATCATCGAGCGCAAACGCAGGAAGGCGGCTCAGCTTTCAATAACTGCTACTGCCGAAGCCGATGCTGCTGCCCAATCGGCCGGCAAAGAGCTGGAATCTGTTTCCGATCCAGGAAAGAGAATTGAAGCTCCATTGGCTTCCTCTCCTCCGCGAGATCAAGGGGATGGTATCGTCCGGACCCCCTCAGCCGATTCCCGAAAAAGGGGTCGGTCGGGAGATGCCGGACTGAAAGTGTACTATCCTCCCTGGGGAGTTATTGAGTCGGATCAAATCATTGTCCCTGCCCCCAGCTATCTACCGTAGTAGGTCCCGATCTCTGCCGGGGTCTCATTCTGCCAGCCGACAGGCCCACGTTTGCTAAGGCAAACGACCTTGAGGCTTGTACTGAAATGCTGGCTCTGCTCTCCATGGTAAGCTTTTTCTCCTTCGGCGTTATTTCTTTCACTTGTATTCAGTGTTTAATTCGTTTCCCTTGTTTGTTTCCAGGGGGTCTCTTGGTCGGCCGTTGTGACCGAACGGATGGAGGGTATACAGAAAAAGCTGGAGGCGGCCAGCCAGACTGAAGTTCGGGCAGTCCAGGCTGAAGAGGACCTTCGGAACTCCAACATTGAACTGGAGAGGGTCACCGGTCAAGCCAAGACTCTGTCCGCCGATAATGAGGCTCTCAAGGAGCAGCTAAAGGAGCTGGACACCCTCCGGGCGCGCGTCGAGTGGAGAAACAAGCAGCTCAAACTTACAAGGAAGAGCGTTCGGAAGCTGAAGAAAACCCTGGAGTTGACCGAAGAGAGATGCTATCAGATGGGATATGACGGCGCTGTGCTGAAGGCACATTCTCTGGGCCTAGATCATACCCAGCTGATCGATCTTTCACTCGGGATGAAGGATCCAGTTGGTCGGGAGGACACTGATCAGCCCTTGGAGGTTTCTTCGGGCGAAGATGAATCTCTCTCCGACGATCCTTCAGCTGGTGACGCCTTGTAATTTTGTAGATTTTTAATATTTTCGAATGTGTACTGTTTAACTTTGCCTTCGGGCTCTTTATTCGTGCCCTTGGGCTTGTAATACTTTACTTTGCCTTCGGGCTTGTTTTATTTAAGTTTGCCTTAGCATAATATTCTTTTTTATGCGTCTTCGGCTTCGGCCTCAATTTGGCTCCTGTTTCTGTTCATGCGTCTTCGGCTTTGATTTGCCTTGGCATGATTATTTTATTTTTATTTTTATGCGTCTTCGGCATTATATTGCCTTTGCGTAATTACTTATGTTTTTATGCATCTTCGGACATTTTTGCCTTAGCATAATTACTTGTATTTTTATGCTTCTTCGGCCATTTTTGCCTTAGCATAATTCTTGCCTTTTTGTGCATCTTTGGTCGTAACCTAGCTGCCCCCAAGTATTTAAGGGGTTTTGTAAGTGATTAAGGTCTCGTTCGGTTGGCTGAAAAATATTTCCTCCCGGCCTTAATTAATGTCAAAGTAACTTAAATACTAAGACAATTTTGTAAGAGGCCAAATTTCATTCGGTCGGCCCCAAATTTGGATTCGTCAAGTATTTGTAGTTTAGAACACAATGTACTTGAACACTACCAATAAGTTAAAGGGCGCATGTTTTATACGGTCGGCCCCAAACATGGGTCTATTAAGCTTATTATTGCGTACTTAGCCTTTTGGCTGTAAATGTACTTAGCTTAACAATAACAGATAAAAAATGGAGCAAAACTATCTTTTCATTGATCATGCAATTCTTACATAGACTTGATTACAGATTGATGCTAGCTTATGGAATTCAGAATAAAGTTGCATAAAGACAAAATACTGAAGTAAAAAGCAATAGAAATTGGACCAGTAAGCTTACTGGTAGAAACGGCGAAGGCGGGCGGCATGCCAGGTGTTTTTGATTGGGCTACCGTCTGGATGAGCCAATTTGTAGGTGCCCGATCGGACCACTTCAATTACCACGTATGGACCTTCCCAGTTGGGCATAAGCTTGCCTTTTTTGGCTGGCATGGATGTGGCTAACTCCCGAAGCACTAAGTCCCCGGCTCGGAAGGATCTCTTCTTCACCCCCGAATCATAATACTGGGCTGCCTGCAATTGGTACCTTAAGTTTCTTTGGTAGGCAGCCTCTCTTTCTTCTTCCAATAAGTCCACATTTGCTCGGAGTCCGAACTCATTCGTCTCCACGTTAAACACTTCTGTTCGGTAAGACTCCAGGCCAACTTCGACAGGTAGAAGGGCATCAGTTCCGAAGGCCAGTTTGAAAGGCGTTTCCCCGGTTGAAGATCTCGTGGTGGTTCGGTAAGCCCATAGGACCCATGGTAGTTCTTCAGCCCAAAGTCCTTTAGCTTCCCCTAGCCTTTTCTTGATTCCATCAAAGATGATTTTGTTGGCCGCCTCGATCGCCCCATTTCCCTGAGGATGCCCTACCGAACTGAACTTCTGTTGTATCCCGAACTGAGCCAGGAATTTTCTGAACTTGCTCCCAATGAACTGAGTACCGTTATCGGACACACAAACCATAGGTATGCCAAACCTCAAGATGACCTGTTCCAGCATGAATTTCTTCGCGGCTTCTTCGGTAATGGCCGAAAGGGGTTTTGCTTCTATCCACTTAGTCATGTAGTCGATTGCCACAATACAGTATTTCGCTTGTTTAGTGCTGGTGGGTAGGATCCCCACAATATCGACCGCCCACATAGCAAATGGGATCGGGCTAAGGACTGAAGACATCTCTTCGGGAGGCTGCTTCGGGATTATGCTGAATAGCTGGCATTGCTTGCATTTCTTTGCATACTCTGTTGCGTCTTCTTTCATTTTAGGCCAGAAAAATCCCTGCCTAAGGATCTTGAAGGCTAAGGATCGTCCTGCCAAATGTTCTCCACAAATCCCTTCATGAACCGTCTCCAAAGCAAGCTGTTGTTCATCTTTGTCTAAACACCTAAGTAGCGGCTGGCTTACCGATCGTCTGAACAAACGGCCCCCGACCAGAGTGTAATTTCCCGACCGATACTTCACCTTCTGTGCTTCCCTTCGGTCAAGTGGTAGGATGCCTTTTTCCAAGAAGGCCCTGATGGGAGTCATCCAATTGACCCCTTGATGAATTTCCATGCACTGCTTCTTGTCTATCGAAGGCGTCTTTACTTCGGTCAGATAGACGGACCCATTTAGGTTCAGGGTTTCTGCCGAAGCTAACCTCGAGAGGGCGTCTGCTCGACTGTTGTTCTCTCTGGCTACTTGAGTTAACTCGAAAGTTTCAAACAGCAAAGATTGTTCACGTACCTTAAGGGCGTATGCCTTGGTTCGGGGATCTTTTTGCCCATACTCCCCTGAGAACTGCTTTACCACCAACATGGAATCACTGAACGCCCTGATGTGCTTAACTTCTAGACTCCTTGCCAGATCTAGCCCTGCCAAGAGTGCTTCATATTCGGCTTCGTTGTTCGTCAACGGGAAAGTGAACCTGATAGCTTGACAAATCTCAAATCCTTCTGGGCTTGTAAGAATTAGCCCTGCCCCGCATTTTTCCTTGGCGACCGACCCATCGACAAACAACTTCCATTTTCCCGGTGTCTGAATCATTTGTTCTTCAGGAGCTAAGTCATTCGGCCCCGAAAAAGAGCATTCTACCATAAAATCCGCCAGTGCTTGGGCTTTGATCGAAGTCCTTGGTGTATACTCCAAATCATGTTCCCCCAGTTCGATTGCCCAAGCAACCACTCTGCCCGATGCCTCTGGCCTTTGTAGGATTTTCTTTAGCGGCTGATCGGTTACAACTTTGATCGTCCTTCCTTGGAAATAGTGCCTTAACTTTCTTGCGGCCATTACCAGTCCGTAGGCGAACTTCTCTGCATTCGGATATCTTGTTTCTGCATCTTTGAGAATATGAGAGACATAGAACACCGGATGCTGGTTCCCTTCATGCTCTTTGATCAACACGGCTCCGAGTGTTCGGTCGTTCACAGCCAAGTACAGCTGCAATGTCTCTTTCGAGTCGGGTCTCATTAAGAGTGGGGCTTTCACTAAGTACTCTTTAACCTCTTCGAATGCTTTCTGGCAATTTGGCCCCCACTCGAAATTCTTGGACCCCCGAAGAACTTCGAAGAATGGTAAGGCCTTCTCGGCCGATCTGGAAATGAACCTCCTCAAGGCTGCTAACCGTCCGGTCAGCTTTTGAATGTCCCTGATGGTCTTCGGCGCTTCCATGTCGATGACCGCTTTAATCTTCTCCGGGTTTGCTTCAATTCCTATGGCGCTAACCATGTACCCCAGAAACTTCCCACTATTCACTCCAAACGTACATTTGTTCGGATTGATCCTCATGTTGTTTCTTCTGAGCGTTTCAAAACATTCCCTCAGATCCTCGGCATGATCCTTGAAAAGGGACTTAACAATCATATCGTCCACGTAGCACTCCATGTTCCGACCGATCTGGGCTTTGAACACTTTGTTGATCATCTTTTGAAATGTTGCCCCGGCGTTCTTCAAGCCGAAGGGCATCTTTATGTAGGCATAAGTGCCGTTCGGTGTGATGAATGCTGTCTTTGGAACATCCTCGGCATTCATGGCAATTTGGTGATATCCTGAGAATGCGTCCAGGAAACTGAGTATTTGATGCCCCGAAGTAGCATCTATCAGTTGATCAATGTTCGGCAAGGGATAGTGGTCTTTCGGACAATGCTTATTCAGGTCGGTGTAGTCGACACACATTCTCCACTTGCCATTAGATTTCTTCACCACCACTACGTTTGCCAACCAATCGGGATAGTCTATCTCTTCGATGAATTTTGCCTCCAGCAATTTTTCGACTTCAACTTGAATTACTTTCTGCCTTTCCATGGCGAAATTCCTTTTCTTTTGTCTTACAGGCCTGGCTTCGGGAGCTACATTTAAGCAGTGTTTAGCGACCGCAGGGTCCAAGCCTGGCATATCTTCGGGATTCCACGCGAATACGTCGTGGAATTCCCTAATGACCTTGATGACTTTCTCTTTTAATTTCGGCTCCATGCTCTTTCCAATTTGGATCATCTTCCCCGACTGACCCACGTACAGTTCCACCTCTTCGGTCTCTGCAGCCGGCTCAGCAATCGGGCTTGACAGGTCGGCCCCAAACTTTTCCAACTCGATGTTCAGCAGTTGGTGGCTGCCCCCAGCTTCGGTCTCATTTCTTTTCCTCTTTCCGGCTTCGGTCATCTCGATATCTTTGTCTTTTTCCAAGTCCTCCAACATGATTATTCTGGCGGCTTTCTGATCGCCTCTCATTTCCCCAACTCCATGCTCTGTTGGGAACTTCAACTTCAGATGAGGGATAGAGGACACAGCCTGGAACAGAGATAAGGCTGGCCTTCCCAGAATTCCGTTGTACGGACTATCCACCCGAACGACATAGAACTTTGCTTCCTTCACCACAGTGTATGGCGCTTTTCCCATCATGACAGACAAGGTGATGGTCCCTTCTATCGGCACAGGCTGATTACCGAAGCCATATAAAGGTGCCTCGTGGCATGGTTCTAGCTGTTCGCCTCCCAAATTCATCTTGCAATACGTTCGGTGGTATAGAATGTTGACTGAGCTCCCTTCATCCACCAGCACTTTCCATACCTTGTTTTCCCCGATTACTGGGTTTATAACAAGTGGGTCTTCGTGCGGCCATATCACATCCTCGTAGTCATCTTCGGTGAAAGAGATAGGTAGCGGTTGCTTGGCTGAACTTGACTGGTATAGGTTATAGATCTGTCTGGCATACTTTTTCCTTGCTGTCTTACTGTCCCGATCAAGCACTGTTCCTCCGGAAATTGTTCTGACCTCCCCTCGGTACTTCTCGGAACTTTCCGCTTCCTTCCTTTTCTCCTTGGATTCGAGTTTGTCTCTTAAGTCGCCCACAAATTGGGTCAGTTCCCCATCCTTGATCATCCTTTCAATTAATTTCTTCAAATGATAGCACTCATCGGTGTTATGACCTTTGTCCCGATGGTAGTCACAATATTTGCTGTCGCTTCTTCTATTCTCAGGGGTCTTCAACTTGGGTGGTCTGACAAACCCAGGTTTACCCTTTATCTCATGGAGAATCTTCGAGATAGGTGTGTTTAATGGTGTGAACACAGTACTATCTCTATCTCTTCTTCGTTCGGCTCCTTTGTCGGGCCTCGTATCATTCAACCTGCTCTTAACATCTCCTCGACCCCTTCGGTCGTCTCTTCTATCATATCTGTCATCCCTTCGGTCGTCTCTCCTGTCATACCTGTCACTTTTCTTGTTCTCCTTGTACCCTCCGATTGATTCCAATTTTCTTCTAATGGCCTCTCCTCTCACATATATATCATTTAAAGATTTAGGAGGCATATCATAAAGAGAAGACCGAAGCTTCTTACCTTTAACAGGGTCGAGGCCTGCTGCGAGGAAACCAGTCGCCTTGACCTTGTCCAAGTTGGTTACCATACCGGCTTCTTCTTTGAACCTTGCCAAGTAATCACCCAAGTCTTCGTTCGGTCCATGCCTGCAGTGGATCAGGGCTTCAGTATCCTTCTCTCTTCGGCACAAATGTGAGTAGTGCCTCAAGAATTTTTTCTTCACTTGTTCATACGAGCCTATCGACCTAGGTCTTAGCGACCTGTACCACATGGATGCATTCCCCTTCAGGTAGGTCTTGAACATCTTACAGAGCATCACATCGCAGTGCCCCATCCCAGTCATGAGCGATTCATATTTCTCACAATGATCTTCGGGGTCACCCTTTCCGTTAAATTCATTCATCTTCGGGAACTGCCTTCCGGGAGGCGGTCGAAAGTGTTCGACGTCTTCGGTCACCACTGGCTCGTGGCTGACCTTTCTCTCTCCAAACATGGCCTTCTCAATCCTTCGGATGCGATCGTCCGTGTGTGGACCGTCCTCTTCCGAATCGGAGGAATAAACCACTTTTGACCGGGTTCTCCTCGAGTTTGATTCAGAGTCCCCCGACTCATCTTCATCATTTCTGGTTCTTGGTCTCTTGTCTCTTCGGTCTTCCGACTCCGGGTCTTCGGCTTCTAGAGCCTCGCGGAGTGCCTTTTCCTGTAGCTCGATCTCCTCCCTTTGGAGCTTTAGGGCCTCTAGCCTTAAACGGTCGGCCTCCCTCTTTTTGGCCAGACGTTCGGCCTCCCTGCTGCTTTTTTCTTTCTCTATCTCTTTCCGTTTCCCCTTGGCTTTTTGTTCTTCTCGCCACTTCATCAGAATTTCCCGTTGTTCTTCGGGAGACGGTATGTCCCCCTCTTCGTCGAAAATCAAAAGCCTTGGGGTGATGGGAGGAGTGACGCGAGTATTTCCGGCCATAGTGCTATCGTCAGCTGTTGGTATCTCGGTTTCATTCGCCATTACTAACTGTATAATTCAACACAAACGCAACTCTACGTTTCCCACAGACGGCGCCAAATGTTACAACCAGTTTCCGTCAGTGTATCCGTTCGGTCGGACCTGCAATTGAAGAAGAATGCGAGGGTGTGGCCCCCCGATTCACCTCCGGTGTGAGAATAAGTTAACTGGTTTTTTTATGAGTAATATTAAACGCAGAGTGTTTGTATCGTGCAAATTGTGTGTAAGTGATTGAATGAATGATATCAAACCTCTGTTCCCCTTTTTTATTCTCTATGCTGGCAGTTATCGGAGAGTAGGACGAATGGAGAACGTGCCCCACGTTCCCACGTTCCCAGGGATACACAACTGAATGGACCGTTGAAAATAACTGGGCCGAATGATATGGGCCTTCGCCAGTCTGGAGCCTCTCCCAGCCAATACTCCTCATTCGGTGACTGGGCCTTCGGTTCAGCCCAGTAAGAAGTTGGGCCTCTAACACTAACAAGACTTCGAATCTGCAAAGGACTCGGCAAACCAAGAAAAACTCGAACTCGGTAAGGAATCTGCATTATGACGTGCAGCAACTCAAACCAGACGAAAAGGAACAACACCAGGACAAGAAAACGAAACCACTAATCAGCACAGTTAAAACAGACTACTCAATCAAAACAACTCGACATCAGTTATTACTAATAAACTGCAAAACAGAACTCAGAACTCGTTCATGTCACAGCAACTCAGCCACACGAACTCAGCGAAGGAATCGGTTACTCAGCAACAATACTCAGAACTAGACTTAGTAGGAAAACGAAAAATAAGCACCACTGAGATGAGCAAGCATCTACCAGTAATTCACGATCTCAGACCATGTTTAAAACCCAGAAACTCAAACTCGGCAAAAACAAACAGACCACCGAAAGCACAAACTGGAAATTCACATAGCATGAACAACAAACTCAGCAACACTACTCGATCACCGGTAACCAAACGTAGAACAAAGATCAGCACATCTAAACTCTTAAGCTCTCCATATTTCGAATAAACAAGCAATGATTCGATAGTAAAACTAATTCAAACAAACGGGTCAACGACATCAACTCGGTAAACTACAGGAAATGAGATTACAACTCGACAACAAGCGTATAGCCATTCAATAATAAGAACGAGAACTCAGTAAGGCGAACGTCGATTCCAGTTTACAAGAAAATGAAACCAACTCGGCAATTTACAATGATAACTCAGACAACTCGAACAATTCAAACCCAACTCAGAACTCGCAAAACTCGGACTCGGTGACTACTCTGCACAGACGCGACTCCCGAACAAATGGGGATGAAAAATAGAAGCTGTACTAATTTGTACTCCCTCCGTCCCACTCATTTCTATACACTTACTATTTTGAGGTGTCCCATCATTTCTATACATTCCAAAAATAGTAAAGTTTTAATAATAAAAAACACTATTACACCCACTAACTTTCCTCCATTATCTCAAATCTATAATATAAAACACTATTACACCCACTACTTTCCTCCACTATCTCAAATTTATTATTAACTATTGATAGGTCCCACCACTTTACCCACTTTTCATCCAACTTTACTCATTATTTATACATTTTCTTGGTCTCCGTGTCCAAACCCAGTGTATATTATTCACTGGGACGGAGGGAGTATAAAAATACAGCAAACCACTAAAGGCTTCAAATTAGCAATTAAACGGGGATACAATTACTTTCTAAAATTAATTAAAATTAATATTTTTCTAATTTTTTTATTTGAAAATTAAATACGAAAATTAAGAAATAAATTACGAAATTAAAATTTAACTACACTAGAATGATGATTTAAAAGACCCACAATAAAATGGAGATTTAGAAGGAGCAAAATTATAATTATTAACTAAGAACAAGAATTTAAAAGATCGTTACTTTCAACCCCAAGTGGTTCCTTTTTTCCTCTCTACTTTTCCACCGAAAAGTTCACCACTTAGTTTGTTCATCAGCTTCCCTCCGGCGGTGGTTTATCCACCGGCCGGAGGTCCTCTTCCCCCCTTCTTCCTCTTCCCAACTCCTTCTCCAACCAAGCTTTTCTCCACCTTCACAATTTCCCCTTCTTCCTCCCGCCCCTCCTTTCTTTCTCATCTTCTTCATCCGTCCCTTCTACTTTCTCACCTTTCCTTCCCCTCTTCCAAATCTATCCAATCTTCTCTTTTTTTCTTGTTAATAAGTTCAGTAATCTTCATCTTTGGGTGAGATTTTGATTATTTTTATCCATCTTGTTGGGTGGTTTTATGTCTCTCCTATGTGAGAGTTTTGGTTTTCGCTTCTTAATTGTGAGCGGTGTTTTGTTGAAAATGATTTTGTTGATATTTTGGAGAATCCGGAAAAACCACATTGAAACTGGATTGATGATGATTATTGCAAGAGCTCACCTTTCACAATTAAAGATTGTTCATTCGTTATTGGTTTTCACTTTCGGCATGTTTATAGCTGATATCCGGCATGTAGATAGCTGGGGTGAAAAATCCATTTTCGGCATGTCTATAGCTGGTATCCGGCATGTAGATAGCTGGGATGTCACTCCTACGACTGGGGTTGTTGAACACTGGGCTAACATTTATGTGATATGGTCATTTGTGATACTGCTGCTTTCCGGGATGTTGGTGAAATTTGGATTGCTCGGGATGTCTTCGACTTCGTTTTTAATTTCAAGAAGTTTTAACTTCTATGTGTTAAACGATCAGAAAACAAATCAGCTAATTCTGTTTAGTTTGTTATTTGTTTCTCAATCTGGTTGTAATAGCAGTTAGATTTGTTTTGACTGTATTATATTATTTTTAATGAAATTTTGCATTTCGTCAAAATAAAAAAAAAGTGTTTACAATATCCAAAATTTACTACAAAAATAAAGATGAAGGCTAAAAAATTTAGGGTAGCTACAAACTAAATTGTATTAAAAGAAAACAAAGGAATTGGCAAAGAGAAAAAGTAACCGTCTATCTTGCAAATGATCAGGCTCCTCATTTATAATAAACCGTTGTCTTAAATCATCTTAGACATCGTCTAAAAACCGATGTCTAAAGTCCTGGACCTTTTTCTACACATGCGAAGACATCGGCTAAAAATCGATGTCTAAGGTCCAATAACCGATGTCTAAAATGCTTATAGACATCGGTGAAAAACCGATGTCTAAAGTACAAGACCTTTCTCTACACATGCGAAGACATCGGTTTTTTTTTCAATAGACATCGGTTTTTCACCGTTGTCTAATGCAGTTTTTCTAGTAGTGGCAGCTTTGTTATCCCCTTGTCAACATAGACTGCTTCCTTCACATGCTAATATTGACAATTTATCAATGTCTGAAGCTTTTTTTCCAAGATGCTGAAAATTATTTTCAAGATTCCCCTAAAGCCTTTTTTTTTTTTGAAAGTTTAGAAAGTCAAATGAAATTGTTGGGGTGTGTTCTAATTTGCTCCAAGCTCCTAATTCCTTTTTTCTTCTTCTTTTATTCTAGCATTTTTTCTTCATCTTTTCTCCTTCTTTGCACTTTATTTCTTTATTTTGCCACTTCTTTATTTTTCCACGAATTTCCTGAAATGCAACAAAATAATCTATTAAAATACGAATTCAAGCAATAAATAGGTAATAAAAATATGCAAAAATATGCACTTATCTGTACCATTACTTAGAATACAACACAGAGAGAGAGAGCCGAGAGACGGAGATTCAGACTTGGAGAAGGATTCCAACGCTCGTGACAAGCAACGGAGATCTAGATATACTTTTTGTTTTCTTCTATTAGTCGAAACTCTTGGATGTTTTTGGGATTTGTTTTCTTAACTCTATTACTCTAGCTTTATAATTATTATTCATACTTTGTTTATTACAATGGTTTCATCAGATCTCATGATGACGAGCCGTTCGATTATGAACTAATCGTTGTCATGGGATTCTAACGGATTTATTTATGTAGTTTAGTAGTTTGTTTGCTTTAAAGATTTGTGTGTGATGACTTATTGATATCCTTGTATGGTTATGCTTATTCTTCTTGGATGCGTAGCTAACATCTAAGTTGTTTTGTTAATCCCTATTGAAGCGACAATGGATATTGAGATTTAGAACTTGTCATGCTAGCATAGGATTATGTATGTTTTGATATCATGATTTGTAGCGTAATTTTAACCACCTTATGCTACCCTATGTGATCTTAATGGATATATAACTTGTGCTTAAACCTTTATGTTTTCAAATCTTATAGACATATAGGGTCTAAACATAATTGATGTCTACCCATCTTCTATTTCTTTTGTGGATGTATGAGTAGTTTGGTATTCGTAAACGCAGAGGATATATATTCAATCCTAGCTTCCCCAATCTGCAAGCAAAACCAGTTCTTTATACTCTATTTATACTCTAGTATTCTTCCTCACCTGGAGTTCCATGGCCTTCCACTGGATTCCCCCTCCCCACTTAGAGCCTTGAAAATCAACGTGCATGGCTCTCACATAGAAATTCCTCTTCCAAATGGCAACAACACTGGCATAGGTGCGATTTATAGAGATACAAATGATCAGTTCAAACTCATCACGATAGGGGTGGTCCCTCATTTATCAAGGGTAGAAGACCAGCTATGGGCCATCTATAGTGCAATGAGGAGAGCGTTCAAAGAAGGATACCGTAACATCATCATTAAAACTGACAATCTTGAGGCGTTCAGAGCTATAAAGAACTTCAACATGGGAGCCCCGGCACCTATCTACCATATTGTGAATCAAATCGACCTCCTTCTCCGCAACAACTCGTGGCTATGCATGTTAGGGTTCGTATACCTCCTTCTCCGCAACAACTCGTACAACTCGTGGCTATGCATGTTAGGGTTCGTATTTGCAGTCAGAAACAAAGCAGCTCGTTATGCAGCAAAGCTAGCCATGGAGGTATGTGACATATTGTACACGCTTGACCAACCTGTAGGGGGAATAGAAGAGTTACTCGATTGGGACCTTGGGTTAGGGGTGGATCACCCAGACTATGTGTGGATGTTACCATCCCCAACCATGCCCCTGATCCTGTTGACTTTGAAGGTGGTATAGTGTTGTCAGACCAGAGCTAGGGTTAGGGCAAGAGGACGCCCCACAGGCAGTGGTTCATGAGATGGAAGAAGATGAACTTCAGATGGACGTGGGAGAGCTTCACAAGGAGATACACCATGCAAACCACGGAGTAAATCTGTTCGCAGGTGACCCCCCTCTAGGGGATGTTGACTAAGCATTAATACTTGTGTTAGGCAGCAACTTCTCTTGAGCTTAATGTTCTACTAGTGTTAGTATCAGTGTCGTCCTAGTTCGGCCTTGGCAGCAATAGAGGCTTAACCCTAAAACTAGTTTTAGTAATGAATAATTGTAGTGCAGTTGCAGTAGAAGCTCAGTTGTAGCTAACCTCAAAGTAGGTTACCAGTGTATGGCTCGTTGCTGTCTAACTTTCCTTGTACCTCTCGTTTTCTAATAAATCTTTGTTTATTAGGAAAAAAAAAACAACTTGCCAAAGAAATGCCCACAGAAGAGAACGGTTTGTACAAGAAAAAATTACAAAAATAACCATTTTTTGAGTAAAAATAACAAAAATAACCATTTGACAAAAAGTGACCAATTTTAGCCTTTTGGATACTCCCATTGGCAGTTGGGTACTTCACTGACAATTGGGTATCCCATATGCTGGATACTCCATTAACAGTTGGGTATATCATATAAAAGTGATACTCCTCTTACAACTGGGTAACCCATGGGTTAAAATTGGCTAAAATTTTGAAAATGGTTATTTTGTATAAAAAAGGTTAAAGTTGGCCTTCACTCTCGTTACAAACCTCTCGTTGGGAAGGGTCTTGCCAATCGACTAATTTTCGTTACTAATTTTACCAACGGAATAGCAACAAACTAATAACAGATCTCAAAGTTAAAAAAAAAAAAAAAAAAAAAAAACACCCCGCCAACGGAATTGAATATATTTTTAAATTTAGTAAGACTTTCCCAACAAAAATCTATTGTTAAAATAATAACAAATTTCTAACTAAACATGTTGTTGGCTAGTTGTGAAATTAGCAACGAACACAATTTTATTACTGGAAATCTAATTTATAATTTATGAATGAATTGATAAATATTTATGTTGGTATTTATTTTTGGAAAAGAACATTCATTAATGAATAACACGTCTACATAGTCTGGTACAGGTCCAAATATAATACTGTTTGAGTGTTTGTCATCATTGTGCTCGCTAATGACTTTTACATAGTCTGCAACAAGATATATACTGAGTAAAAGCTAAAACACAAAGAAAAAATTGGAAAAAAAATCAATTAGTTCCCTAGTTCACCATAAAAGCAACAAGAGTAGGGTGGTTCAATTTATGAGCGAGGCATTAGCACGCACTTAGCTATGGTTCCCAAGTTGTTTATCAAATCCTCCTCTTGATTAACCTTGTCGGCATCTATTAGAGAATTCTCCACCACATGCTGTTCTTGAATCCCCATGTCGACAGTGTCAACATTCACAGTTTTATCTATATATTGACAATCAGCCAACCCCTTGGTTGGAGCTGCCAAGGGCTCTTCTGGTGCTGCATTTTCAGCTGTCACAGAAACTGTCGTTGTTTGAGGAGTTATGTTACCGTGAAAAGAATTGAAACTTAATTTGGTGAAATATTTTTAACTGACATAAATAAACTATATGATATATTCGGTTGTTAACAAAATGTGGACTAACGATTAGGGCAACACTCACATACTGCAGGCATTGTGCTTAGTATAGGTAGAACATCTGAATAAGTATCCTCAGTTACTCATGTCAAGTTACGTACGGAAGTTATGGAATGGAGAAGGTACACTCACGAGATGGTTAGGAATCTTAGATAGTGCCTACAAGATAAAGGAAAATACAAAGCAGTCAAAAGAATTGTGATTGATATCAGAATTTCAGAATTTGCTGCATCTTATAATTCATATACCAACCTCAAAAGACTTGTGATTGATATCAGAATTTCAGAATTTGCTGCATCTCATTAGATAATGTATATTACTCCCTTGTAGTAGATTACCCTTATTCCCTTAACACCCAATAGCATGTTGGAATAGTAATTACCTCGTCGCAGCATTTGAGTTTTATTTTTATTTGAACTTTTATATTCAAAGAGACAACATTTTACATCTCATCTTAATGCAAGTTCCTATCATTTCGTTATAGAAGGATTCCTGTATGGTTTGTTGAAAAAAAAACTATGAATATTAAGTGACATTATTGCATGTATTGTTATAGTCAATGTATATGAAGAGTACTCCACATGGAGGATTAAAAGGGAGTCGTCATACTTTAATTTATTTAGAACTCGAATTAATATTTAGTGTGAATTGCATTTTGTGTACTTAAACTATCCACTTGGTGCACTTTGTGTATCTAATTTATTGATTGAATACTTTGTGTACTCAAAGTATGCAAATGTGTGCATTATGTGTACAATCGTTAGTGTGAACCCACGGCCGTTACTAAAAAGAAGAAATCATGTTATAAAAGAGAATTTATAGAAAAAACAAGTAACAGCCTTAAGTTTTGACCCATAGCATCACCATAGAAACAGAAACTGGTTACTTTAAAATTAATAATGGTTTTTTAAAAAATAGAATAAAAATAAAATTTTTATTATAATTTTATTATTTATAATTTTTTAATAGAATCATGTTTCTCCTAGAATACTATGTTTTCTTTAAAAAGAACAAAAAATAAAATTTTATGATAATTATAATTATTTTGTTTATAATTTTTTAATTAGAAAAAGACTACGATAAAAAACCACCAAAAAATAGAGGGTAAAAAACCTAGATTATTTTGGTTTCACCTAAATTCCTACTTCCCCTAAAATTCATATTATTTACTTAAAAAATTGTTTGGAATTTTTTTATAATTATAATTCTTTTATTATAATCCTACTGAATTGTACGTATCTATTAGAACCAGAACCATGTATGTATGTTATATTTTCTTGATTGTCTTAAAATAATCTTAAATAAATAATAAATAAAATCTATATTTATAACATCTATTAATAAGTAAAACCCCTTTTTAATGTATTATTTTACTAAATTTGGTTTGCACCATATTTTGGTTTCATTCCTAGAATCGTATTTCCCCTAAAATTCCATGTTGTTTATATAAAATAAATAAAAATATCCTATTATAATTATAAATATTTTATTACAATTTAATCAAAAAAGACTACGAATGCATATGTTGATCTAGGGTGATGTTAACGGAGGAATTTGGGAAAACAAATTCGGGGAGGGCTGCTGGAATTGTGGTGGTGGTTGATGACGGTGAGCGGCGTAGGATGCTTAGGGTTAGGGTTGGTGATTTGGGGATGGCTGAGATTGTATGTGAGAGTTATTACAATTTAGATCGAATATTGAATTCTCTCTTTTTCGCTAGGGTTGCCTCATGACATACAATGTGCCTACGTATCCTATTTATAGGAATCAAGCCAAACGTAGTTCTTGGGGAACAAGTCACCGACATGGGTTAGGTTTCCTTGTTTAGGGAAGTCCCTCGGATTGGGCCACCGCCATTAGTGGAATCATCATGGGCTTTCTAGCCCAACTATTTTCTCGGAGCGTGGCGGTTAAGTCATTGACCCAAGATTGTCGATCGGAGTCAATGCCCACCTTGAGCCACCAATGGGAGAATAACTAGTTATAGGGCTAGCCCTCGGGATCACTAAGGGGCGACTCCTCAATGGGGAAATTCCTGATAGCCTAGGCAAAGCCATATCTTCCTTTTAGTTTCTTGGGGAAATCCCTCTTTCATCAATAGAGGGCGAGACCCCTTATCTTCATATAAGGTTATTTAGGGGAAATTCCCTTTTCCAGTGATGCGAGGGCGATGTCCCTTTTAAGGGCGAGATCCTCGTCCTGACTAACCACGGAGAAAGAAGTCAGAGGGCTAGTCCTGAGATTGCCAAGGGGCGACGCCCTTCGACCTCCCTAGTAGGGAAATGCCTGCTAGCCTGGATGAGGCCTAGTCCTTCTCCATAGCTGAGATAATAGATGACTTTGGTTATGATCCAAAGTCTTTAGTATCCTCCATGTAACTGTATTGGGGAGATTCCCCCATTCTGATGCCCGAGAGGGCGAGGCCTCTTTGGAGGGCGAGGCCCCTTTGGAGGGCAAGGCCCCTTTGGAGGGCGAGGCCTTCATAAAAAGTGAGAGGCTTGTCAAGGCTGAAAGGCAAGTCTTCTGTTCTGAATGATGTTTCCCTTAGAGGGTGACCTTATTGAGCGGGCGAGGCCGATTCCATCTCCTTCCTTGCTGAAATACAGTAGTTACCTCCTTGCTAGTATGCTACATGCTACGGGCGACACCTCAAAAAGGGGCTACGCCTTTCATGAATGTGGGCTAGGCCCATTAAGAATGTACTTCTGAGATTTCTTCCTTTATATAAGTTGTGTCATATTTCTCCGATCCTTTAGGGCGATGCCTCCAAATAAGGTCACGTGTCTTCCTTCTTAGTAATGGAGATGTCTCCTTATCAGACGAAACCTAAGGGCGATGCCGTTTAAGGAAAAGGGCGACGACCGAGAGTGACGACCGAGGGCGAGGTCGTTTAAGGAAGAGGACGATCGAGGGCGAGGTCGTTTGAGGAAGAGGACGACCACTGAGGACGAGGTCGTTTGAGGAAGAGGACGACCGAGGGCGAGGTCGTTTAAAGAAGAGGACGACCACCGAGGGCGAGGTCGTTTGAGGAAGAGGACGACCACCGAGGGCGAGGTCGTTTGAGGAAGAGGACGACATCTCGTGTAAACATAGGTTAGGCCCAGTTGACATATCCATTCTCCTTGTTCATGGATTGTGGATCGGGTCATCCCCCTCCAGCCAATCAAAGGGCGACGCCTCCAGGTAAGGCGAGGCTGATTTTTTGACATAACAGGTGACATGCTTCTATAACAAACAAAATCCATTTTTAGTGGTTCTACCCCTAATATTCCAATTTCTCCTAGGATAAAATTTGGTTCTACCCCTAATATTCCAATTTCTCCTAATTTAAAGGTGGCCTGTCAAATATTGAAATATGATGCTCAAGGTTCTTATGGAGTATACTAGGGGTGAGCAAAATTTTCCAAACCCGCCCAATCCAAACCGCCCAAACCAGAATTTACGGTTTTGTAACGGTTCGGGTTGGTAACGGTTTCGATTTTTTAAAACCCGAAAAATAATGGGTGGGTTCGGTTTGTCTTGTCAACCCAACCAATATAACCCGTTCCACCCGAATATATAATAACATATATTAATTAATTTTTATTATTATTTAATAAATATAATTCAAATTAATAATTAACATATAATTATATAAAAAGAAAAAAAAATGTGCTTACAAGTTATAATATCACATATGTAAACTTATTACTTTCAGGCATGATCATATCTTGTCGGGTTGAATTGCTATTTGATTCGTTTATAAACCGCCATCTACGAGCTAGTTTGGTGACATTCTCAACTTTTAAAAGCATGTCAGGGGTTGAAAACTTATTACTTATTGATTGGTTATTGAAAACTTATTACTTATTGGTTGGTATAAACTTGGAAAACTCTTGCGATATGTTGCGATATGCTGGAGTTTCGATCTTTTATAGTAGCTTGTACAGAAGTTTAAGAATCTACCATAAATTAAAACTAAGATGCTTGTACAGTTCAAGAAACTATCATAAGCATGTCTGTGTTGAAAGAATCTATCATAATCATGCATCATGGTTCTGAGTTCTAATGTTTGTTGTATAATTTTTTGTTAATGTTTCAGGTCTGTGTTAGGTGACAAGTTGAAGGTTCGTGCATTTTATATCCAATTTTTAATTTATTTTTAATTACGTAAGATTTTGAATGGTGATGTTTGATTATATTTTATGAGATTTTGTACGTTATTTTGCTAGTCCGTAAGACTTTGTAAGTTAATTACTAGATTTTGATGATATTTTGTGATGTCAGTCCATTGATGCATTGGACAATTGTGTTGATTAATTTTTTGCAAGTTTAAATTTTTTTAAGTGGTTTAAAACCCAACCCGCCCAAACCAAACCGTTATAATTTGGACGGGTTTTTTTTAGTACTAACGGTAACGGTTATGGTAACGGGTTGTTAAATTCCAAAACCGTAAAATATGGGTTGGGTGGTTTAGTCCCTTCAACCCGATCAATCCGACCATTGCTCACCCCTAGAGTATACCCAAAATCAAAGCAGGGACAGGAGGAATATATTATCAATGTGCAGAGGTGCTTTATGGTTTATACCTCTCAGCAGAAATGTGGTGCATTCGCGATCTGAGGTTGGTATATGAATTATAAGATGCAGCAAACTCTATGATAGAGAACAATATATCCATGACACTGATCTTTTGCAAAGAGTCAAAAGTGGAATACTTAAAGCTCAATGCCAGCAGTTAAAACTACAAATATAGGCTTACTACATAGTATAATGATAATAGAAAGAAGTTATGGTAGACAATTAAAGCAAGAGCTTTAACCAAGCCCTTTTTAACATTATCAAATAAAATAATATTTACCTCAATGCTCTCCGAATCAAAAGTAAGACCTAGAAGCAAACTAGTAAATTGCGGATAATATTTATAAATTACAACATTAAAGAGGTGAATTTTTTCAGTAAAAGCCATCATCACATATTTTGTTCCTATATTATAACATTTTCTATTTATATCACCCCAGTCCTTCGTTGTTCATTTTTGTCTGGTTACTAAGCAGTGTTGCAGATTTCGGAAATCGGAACTATTCGGTTGAGGTACGATTTACGATTTATCGGGTGATTTGATTGAAAAATCGGCGATTTATCGGTGATTTTTGTAAAATCGGCCGAATCGGTTCCAAAATTTTAACCGATTTTTGGCCGATTTATCGGCGATTTTTCAGAAATCGGGCGATTTCTATAACAGAGTTACTAAGTAATACCATTCTTTTTTTTTTGTTGCTAATCAAATAATACCATTCTATTTATATAATCTCCACAATCGTTACGGATACAACAAGAATCACACCTTATTTAACACATTCCTTTGTTAATCAAACATGAGTTGGATGAAACACATATAAGAGATGTTTCATTTTTCAAATAATGCAACACAAACGATAATAATATTATATTACTTAAGAGACAATTAGTTCTCCTAAAGTAATATTATATGTTTCATTTTCAAACAATACAACACAAACCTCACGCACAGAAGATGTTTCATTTTCAAACAATACAACACAAACCTCAAAACAACATTATATAACTTAAGAGCCTATTCCTATTAACTTCTTTTTCTTCACTGGATTCTTCTTCACTTAATCCACTTCCTCGTCATCACTTAAATCAGAATCAGAATCATAAAGCATCCCAGGAACATCATATAATGATTTAATTGCCTTTTGATTAACATTCCAACTGACATTTACTTGGATCTTCCTTGGTTTCTCTCCCTGAGGATAATTAGATCCAGACAATTCTACATCTTTTCCTCGTGTTTTGGCGTCAAATGCTAGCCTGGCCTTGTACTCAACTTCATCACAGTGCAAGGAAATGAAGACATAGAGCTTAGAACACATAGGCACACCTACCCAGGGCCTAGACAATGGAATCAGGCCATGTTCACCCACTTGTGTCTTGTTATCAGGCTTCTTTGCAAAGAGCATACTTACACAGGCACGTGAGGTCAATCTGCTGTTGCTAGCAGCAACAACTCCATAAACATTTGCATCAGCAGCACAGCCTAATAGTTTGACCTCTAGATTGGCTACGGCGGCATTGTTAAACAATCCATACACAATAGCAATCTCTCCAAAGCCATGTCTTGATCTGATTCTACTTTCCCTAGATTCAATCCGAAAACTATCATCATCACCTTCCCAATCAAGATTAATAGTGCCCTTGTAGGCACCATTAAAGAGATCAACCTCTATATCAACGTGTGCAATATCGATGGGTGGTGATTTGAACTTGAGAGGGATGTCATCCATGTATTCAATTGTTGGTTGGCTGGTATCTATCTTGTCTACCTTGTATACATTCAAAACACTGTCATCAAAACTCATTTTGATTGTACCAAGCTGCTTCCCAGGCTCTAGTTTATCACGGCCCAAGTATACAATCTTAAACACCTCCATAAGGGCGATCCCCCACCCCTGTAGAATAAATGTTTGTCAGCAGAATCTACAACAAATATAATAATTTCTTCACACATATGCATATACATATAATTCTTTTCAATGGCATGCCTATGTGATATATCTGTTTTTTAAAAGAAATGTAATATGTCTGCCTAAATGCGTGTTTTAAACAATTGAACACAAAACACATGTATACACATACAAAAAAGAGATATAGACCACCAAGCATAGATCGATTTCAACAAAAGAGATATATAGATCATCAAGATTGATTTCGAAATGAGATAATGCATACATCAAATAAAAAATCCCTAACTTTGTGATAAGAACAATAAAAAAAAACAAATAAATCAATTAAAGAGAAACCAACCATTGAAAAGAACTAGCTGATACGCGGCTGCTGCCCTATCACGACAAATTTCAATTTTATCAGCTTCTTAATTATTAGTTAGTAATATGAAACATGAGCCTAGGCTTTCTTTTGAGGTTGTAGTTAATTAGTTAGAATGCCTAGTGCTTAAATGCATCTACAAATGTATAACAATATATTATATTTTAAAATTGTGTGCCTCTAATAACACTGGTCCCTACTGATCCCAAGCTGAGCTTTCAAGTTTCCTCATCAAACCAACACACATAAACTGAAATAGATCAAAATTTCTGATCTTTAAGCATGCCAAAATTAGTACTATTCCAGCAAATCTAATCTACATTTATAGCCTTGTGACTGGAGAAAATGATTACTTATTGAGATTACTAACCAATCGAGCTAAAAAACATCATATACATCATAATTCGGACCAACACAATGACCTATCAAATCAAGGTTATTAACCAATAGTGTATTAATTTATAAAGGTGTAGGCGACGAGGCGCGAGGCGAGGCGCGCGCCTCATCGAAGTGAGGCACTTGGTCAAACTCGGTGGAAAATCGTTCAAACTCGGTGGAAAATCGGTCAAACTCGGTCAAAATTAGTCAAACTCGGTCAAAATTGGTCAAGCTCGGTCAAAATTGGTCAAAATCAGTGGAATATCAGTCAAGAACAGTTAAAATCAGTCAAAAGCAGTGGAAAATCAGTCAAAATCACTCACAAACAGTCCAAATCAGTCAAAAATAGGCTAAAAGTGCGCCTCTTGCGCCTCACTGCGCCTCGCGCCTCGGGTGTAGAGGCGCGAGCCTCATTGAAGTCGATGCGCCTCGGTCAAGTCGAGGCACTAAATGTGCGCCTCGCTGCGCCTCGCTGCACAACAGGCTATAACTCTATAAGTCTCTCACTTTCATATCTCCTATAAAAACAAACACCCAAGCATACATAAAAAACGTACACCACACGCATCATTACATATTTGCAAAAATGAAGGCAAACACATACAACATGTAAACAGATATATAAACACAAATTTACTAGCCCATTCAGAGATAGAATGTTGTATTAGCCAAACCAAAAAAGATTGAATCATTCAAAGATTGATTTTTTCGAAAAAATGCAAAACATGTGTAGATACTAGATACAACTCAAGAATCAATCACACCCAACATTTCAACATACATACAAACATATACTCAGTAGCCCATTTAAAGATTCAAATTTTAACTACCAAAACTAAAAGAGATTCAATTTTTCAAAAATATCTTACAAAAGCAAGTGCAGATATAACACCAAGAGTCAATCACACCCAACAAGAAAACATACATACAAACATATACATAACAACCCATTTACAGATTCAATTTTTTTTAAGTACCAAAACTAAAAAAGATTAAAATTTTAAGACAAAAAATGAAAAAAGAAGTACCTGACCCTTGACCTTAAGATGATTAATATGTTGATCCATGGGCTTCTTCTCCTCTTCTTGGCCAACCCCACCTTCACTTCCCCTCTTCTTGGCCAACCCCACCTTCACTTCCAGCTGTTGCAGACATTGTTTCAAGCTCTCTCCTCTTCTACGGTTTCTTTCGATTAAACCCCAATATGTAGGGGTGAGCAATGGTCGGGTTGGTCGGGTTGAAGGGACTAAACCACCCAACCCATATTTTACGGTTTTGGAATTTAACAACCCGTTACCATAACCGTTACCGTTAGTACTAAAAAAACCCGTCCAAATTATAACGGTTTGGTTTGGGCGGGTTGGGTTTTAAACCACTTAAAAAAAAATTAAACTTGCAAAAAATTAATCAACACAATTGTCCAATGCATCAATGGACTGATGTCACAAAATATCATCAAAATCTGGTAATTAAGTTACAAAGTCTTATGGACTAGCAAAATAACGTACAAAATTTCATAAAATATAATCATACATCACCATTCAGAAAAAATTATAAAACAAACATTAGAACTCAGAATCATGATGCATTAGAACTGAAACATTAACAAAAAAATTATAAAACAAACATTAGAACTCAGAATCATGATGCATGATTATGATAGATTCTTTCAACAGAGACATGCTTATGATAGATTCTTGAACTGTACAAGTATCTTAGTTTTAATTTATGGTAGATTCTTAAACTTCTGTCCAAGTTACTATAAAAGAAACTCAAGCATATCGCAAGAGTTTTCCAAGTTTATACCAACCAATAAGTAATAAGTTTTCAATAACCAATCAATAAGTAATAAGTTTACATATGTTATATTGTAACTTGTAAGCACATTTTTTTTCTTTTTATATAATTATATGTTAATTATTAATTTGAATTATATTTCTTAAATAATAATAAAAATTAATTAATATATGTTATTATATATTCGGGTGGAACGGGTTATATTGGTTGGGTTAACAAGGCAAACCGAACCCACCCATTATTTTTCGGTTTTTAAAAAATCGAAACCGTTACCAACCCGAACCGTTACAAAACCGTAAATTCTGGTTTGGGCGGTTTGAATTGGACGGTTTGGGCGGGTTTGGAAAATTTTGCTCACCCCTACCAATATGTCTAATAGATGCCCTACCACGGGTTCCCTCCGTATCTATATATTACCGTCTCGGTTACTTGAGCCCAATAAGCTCAAACTCTTTTTTTTTTTTTTTTTTTAACTAGAGCCCAAACTTTTTTTTTTCATTTGCTGATAATTTTCATAAACAAAATAAATTTATTCCATAAAATATTCTACAAACTCACACACACTATTAAACATAAAATAATAATTCATCAAACTGAAACTTTTTTAAAATTATTTGTTTTGAGTTTTTCAAATTTAAAACAAATTTCTTATTTTTGTATATATTATAAACATATTTTAATAATTTTTTGAAGCAAATATGTTGTTTACATAAATCATATTCTAGAGAAAAAGATCAAAAATAAGATCTATTATAAGCTTTTCCATGCTATTCTTTTGAACTATTATACTTTATAATTAAATGTTATATAGTTAATTACTTAAAAAACATAAATTTTCTATCCATTTAAATTATAAGCTGTATAATATCACAAAATAAATAAATAAATGGAACATTAACAGTCCCATTGTTTCTACGAATTCGAGCTCTCATGTCGAGTTGAACAAAAATAAATGAATTCGAGCTTTCATGTCAAACTGGAAAAAAAAATGGAGCATGATGGAAAAAATAAATGGAGCATAAAACCAATTATTGGTTGTAAGAAGTGCATGAAGAAATTTATGGAAATCACATGACTACAAAGGCATTGGATCATATAAGATAAGAGTATTGTTGACCCATTATTCATACTGATGTTATTGAATTTGTTAATAAATGTACAATTGCCAGGTATTCATCAATGTTTCGAGACTAAGTGCTCGTTTGGCAAATCGATCAACTAACTTATAAGTTACTTATTTCGGAAAAAAAATTATATTTACTTACTTTTTTTTAGAGAAAAATGTGTATGGGGAGTTTAATATTCGTTATCTTGCAAAAATAAGTTACTTATTTCAGAAAAAGTACATATTTCCTAACTTTTTTCCAAAATAAGTAACTTATTTCTGAAAAATAAGATTTGCCAAACAGGCCCTAATGCTGGTCCTACCCTCTTCAGTCCTTTTTTCGATCTCCGTTGTAATTTGGGTAATCGAAATCATGGGTCCCTCCTTCTAGCGCCTGCCATCTTTCCACTCTTAAGATGTTAACTCCCCTCCTTCTATCGCCAATGTTGATAAGTGGATTTCGTAACAACTTTTAAGAGGTTTTCGGTGAGTTGTAAAGGCTAACGATCAATTGTTCAATGGAAGATTTGGGTTGTGTTTGTGGGGGTGAGCTGAGCTCGAGGGTGTCTCCAATAATCTCAGATGCCTTTAGAGAATATTAGAGAGCTAGATTCGTCTTACCCTCAAGGTGCCTACGTATCCTTTATATAGGAATCAAGCTCACGTAGTTCTAATTCTAAGCTGATTCTGCTTGACCAGCTGTATTCGATTGTCTAGTTCATGTTGGACTCAGGTTCCTTTAAAGTTTACCATGAACTAGTTGGCTAAGTAGAGTAGAACTCGAGTTCATACCCTACTATAATTCTCTCGTCTATTAGAGGCATTCTAGGATCAACTACGTCCTAGAAGTACACTCCAATAATAAGTCTATAACTAATCTAGATAGCTTCTAGATCTTTTTGTCGGTTGTTCTTAGGAACCTGGTGCTCAGGAACCTATATCTTAGGAGACTGTTTCTCAGGAACCTCCTTATCTCAGTACCTGTTGCTCAAAAACCTCTGTATATGCATATGTACCTGCACAAATAACAAACGTGTTAGGCTGGATAATTCATCTGATGTCTTCATATGCTCTTGACTCTCTCTGTGGCTGTTGCTATGCTATCTCGAACTCTTTTAGGAGGAGGAACCTGGTCCATAGGCAATCTGCTCAGCTTCCAGACCTTCGGGAACCTCCTAATATTCATGGTTTCTTGGTCATTTCTCTATCTGATGCTCATTTCTTCATATCTAATCTTCATGACTCATACTGGATCTCTTTCCTTGCTTGTCTGGATTGAACCCTATGGCTGGGCCTAAATTCAGCCCAAGATAATTTTGGGCACAACACAACTCATCCTAACTTTATATCCTGTAATACAAAAGGAATGTATCAATCACAGGATTTGCTAGCTGGACTTGATTAGAAAAATCTTAACAACTTTTCGCTAATTTCTAAATTATTCAAAATTATATTTTATTTATTCAGCCATACTAACATACCATAGCACATCATCTGGGCAACACAACACAACAATATCATCACAAAAACTGATTAAAACAGTCCACAAAATCAACCAAACTCGCCATTTCCAGCGAGCTCGCGTCTTACTCCGGCCAACATGTTATCTTCGTCGTTTCTAACCCAAATCACAAACTTAAGGTCTCAAAACAAAGCTTAGGATATGGGTAAACTAACCCCTAACACCTCTAACACAAACAACCATCACACAACACGAACGATTGATTTGAAAAATGAACATAAACTAACAAACTCATTTTTGGCAAAAATGGAAATAAACACATCAATTAAACACATCAATCGATCATACACAACCCTAGGAAGCTGTTGGAACCTTCAAAATCAATGAACAATCATTAAATCAAAAAACCCCAATTCTAGTCCAAGAACCCTAATTTCGAATTTGAAAAGTGGGCATTAGAATGATGAAATTGATCACATAATAAGACTCCTAGCATCCAAATAATGCTATAATCATCATCAAATTCACTGGAAAAGCCCAGAAAATGAAAAACCTAAATTCTAACATGAACCCTAATTTCTGCAGATTAAAGAAAAATCATATAAAATCAGAAAATTACCCTCTGATGAAATTGATTGCAAATTCAGAAACTAAAGATCAAGAGCTTCGATTTGATAACAAGAACACCAAAATCCGATTTCGCTTACACCTTCAAATGTAGCTTGGATCTTCAAGAACGGTTTTTTTTTTGTAAATATGATTTTTGATAATTAAATTGATTTTTTTTATTGGGCAGTAGGAATGATTCTGATTGGCTGAGATAGATAAGGTTGAGATTGGTCAAAAAGTTACGTAATCTATTTTTTTTGTTCCGCTCGGAACCCTAATTAACTTTTTAATCGGCTCGGAACCCTAATTAACTTTTAATCGATCCGCAACATACCAATTAAATCAATTACGGGTCCGACTCGAATGAAACATTTTCACGAAAAATAACGAATCAATCAATGAAAGTTTATAAGGCTTATGAAATGAAAAAAAAATATGAGTTTGGTAAATTTTGAGATTTATCTGACGAATATTGATACGAAAATGATTTTAAATCGAAGCCCCGGAGATTTTAAAAACGGAATTTAACCGATAAGGACGAACCGACTAACACACATTACGGAAAAGACTTTTCATCTTATCCACTAACACATAACACATAATAAACACATACATGGATCTTTTTAATCATTTAAACGCTTATCATATCAACTCCCCAAACATGAATAAAATAATCTAAAATATATTCTTCTCAATTTACGAAAAATAATAATTACCTAAATTTAATATTTGCGATTCTTACAACTACCCCACCAGAAGCCATTCATTTGGAGTTGAATTGTGTTGCACACCTCGCTTGGGATGAGTATTAAGTTCATCCAGAAATTTGGAATCGACTGTGCTGCAGTTTTCAACAGAGTACACTTACCAGCCTTTGAAAGTGTTTGATTCTGTCATCCTTGCAATTTTTGACGAACTCTATCAGATATGAAATTAAACACCTCATTCTTCCTTCTTCCTACTGCCATTGGAATTCATAAATATTTTCCTAGTACCATACTTTCTCGAACTTCTAGAACCCCACAGATTAACTCTCGATTTTCTGCAGACGTGTTTGGACTAAAAGTAATCGTGGACCTATTGAAATTTACAGCTTGCCCAGATAACTCTTCTTATCGCTTTATAATTCTCTTCATCACTCTTGCTTCTGATTCAACTGCTTTAAAGAAAAAATAGCAGTCATCGGCGAATAATAAGTGTGATACAGGCGGTGCCCTTCTAGCAATACTACATACATGAAGAAACCCCACATCTTCATGTCGCTTAATGATTGAGCTAAGACCCTCGGCATAGAGAATACATAGGTATGGGGATATAGGATCCCCTTGCCTAATTCCTTTTTACGGTCTGACCTCACCCACTCCTTGTTGTATAAAGTTGCCGTGACAGTCCTAATGCAGGTCATAATTCGCTGAATCCAGAGGTCGTGAAAGACAAATTTAGTCATCATTCCCTCAATAAAACTCCACTCTAGTCTGTTATATGCTTTAGATACATCAATCTTCAGTCCAATTAACCACATCATTCACCACTTGAGATCACTGTTTAATGTAATGATTGACTTCGAATGCAATCAATACATTATCTGTTAATTGACGTCCCCCTATGAAATCACTTTGATTAGCCGATATCAACGCTGACAAACATTTTTTCAGCCGATTCGCTAACACTTTGGACAAAATTCTGATCAGGACATTACATAAGGATATAGGATGCAGTTCACTCATCTGCTGTGGATGTTTTACTTTCGGAATCAAACAGACTATCGTCCGATTTACCTCCCCTTGTAGCTCACCCGTATGAAAAAATTTGCTGACAAAACTCCACCACATCCTTTTCGACTACACTCCAATAGGTTTGATCGCTGAGTATAACTCGTTCAACTCGCTCTTATACACGTACATATAAAAACTTGAAAGAGGCGGCAAAGCATGAGAAAAAATGACAAAAATACCCATTTTTTAGAGTTAGATGCGTGGGACAGAGGGCTCGTAGTACCTGCTAGCGCAGCTATGCAGTGGATAGTAACGAAATTATCCAATTTTAAAAAAGCTGACAAAAACACTAGTTTCAATATGCATTTGCCAAATGGGTATTTGGGATACGCATTTGGAAAATGCTTATCTTTCACATTTTGTAAGTAATACGCAAGAGATGATGAGATAATAGGACAATAAGCATTCATGTAATGTGTATCATGTTAAAATAATGGACAACTCATGTGACACACACATGTTGTTGCAATTTGCAGGAGACATGCATAGACATGTTGCCTACTTGCCTCGTGAAAGCCAAAGCCACACACCTATACATGTTTCGAAACCAAGCAAAATAATAAAAAAAAACTATAAATGATACGTATTTGTCAAATGCGTAGATACCTGATAACTCCAAGACCCAATCTAGTGCCTCCTCCGCCTTTCCCACGCCTGGTCAGAGGTGAAGCTGGTG
Organism: Kitagawia praeruptora; assembly: GCA_037693485.1. Classification (NCBI taxonomy): domain Eukaryota; kingdom Viridiplantae; phylum Streptophyta; class Magnoliopsida; order Apiales; family Apiaceae; genus Kitagawia; species Kitagawia praeruptora. The sequence goes on from CM075353.1 coordinate 147,865,564, forward strand.
GTTGGGTGTCTGCAAAACAACACCGGAGGGGGGTTCGAGCCCCGCGGCGCCTCCGGCGTGAGAATAAGTGACGGCTTTGGAGAGTAAAAGATAAGGACTAGAGTATCTAATTATGGAGGGTGTGTGTATATGAGTGTGTAAAAAAAGAGAATGTAACCCCTACACCTTAGTCTCCTGGTCTATTTATAGGCCAGGGACTAGGGTTTAGGGGTGAGTACCTGCAATCATGAGCGTTGAATCCGAGATAAACGGGACACTTGTTCCTTTCCGATAGCTCCCACGTATCCAGGTGATATTCGTGGTGGCGTGTGCCTTTAGCATATCAGCACGTGGCTCGATAGGGACATGACTGTGCCCATCCTAGGATTCCCTTATCTGTCACTGTCATGTAGGACCATAATCATGACTCATGTCCCGTCATAACTCCATGTGTACTGGGCTTGGGTCATGGGTCTGCAACGTCTGGCCCAGTCCGGACTGAGGTCTCTCGAGCAGTTCTGGGCGGTGTCCGATCCGGATTGGATGCAGCCTATCAATGGGTCTACAACGTCTGGTCCCGTCCGGACTGAGGTCTCTCGAGCAGTTCTGGGCGGGGTCCGATTCGGATTGGATGCGGCCTATCATTTACCCCCCACTCCCTTATGCGGATTTTCCGGATAGAGGAGTAGAGATTAGAGTTCGGTCCCGAAAAGTCCTCTTGAAGCCTTGAGAAATTTTTTGTTGGATATAGCCTCCTAATCCGAATTACTGACAAGTGGTGGTAATTCAGATTGAAGTGTTCCGGAAAAAATTTTCGGTTGGATATTGCCTCCTAATCCGAATTGCTGACATGTGGAGGTAATTCGGCTTGAAGTGTTCCGGAAAGATTTTGGTTGGATATTTTATTCCATGACAGGTGCGTTATGGAATTCTATTCGATTTTTTGGATTTTCCCTCTACTGATTTTGAAAATATGTTACTCCAATTCTCCTAAAAAGGCGTGCAACAACTATCCACCATTACTTTGCTTGCCTCTCCACGTCTCTAATTATTTACCAGCCAACCAAAATTCGCCATATGTCTCACCCAAATGCTTCCTTTCCGAAGTTATACATAACTTCTTTTTTGTTTCAATTGTACTTTCTCACTCTTTGTCTTCTAAAAGCCAAAAACCTGTCTCCTTTCTCTGCACTTCAAGTTCTTTCAGACTGTGCTTCTTTCTCCTTGTATTGCTCAGCGGCTTTTCAGATCTTGCTTGGGGATACTTCTTGGGCCACGCCTCTTTATAAGTTTCTCTTCTTCTCTATCTTTAATCTCTCCTTTTGCATGTGACTTGAGAAGTGATTTTCAATTCTCGACTTCCGACTCGAACTATGTGCATCACTTTTGTTCTTTTGTTTTGGGTTTTTTATCATTTGTGCGTATATGGGGCATTAGTTTAATTGTTTTCAAGTTTAATACTTGAGGTTTTGGTTGTTTCTGGGTTTGCCTTGATACGATTTCTTTGTTTTGGGATTTCTGGGTTTATATGCTTGTGTGTATAGGCGTATGTATAGTCTAGATCTTGTTTTGATGCTTCGAATTTCTGTATTTTGTGTTTTTGGGTTCATGGATGGTCCGGATTAGTGGCTCTGTATCCCCATGGATGAGGTACCTCATCCGGATTCTTGGTTACATAGCCGCTAATCTGGATTCTTGGTCAAGAGGCGGAGCTTAGGTTTATCCAGACTGGGAACTGTAATCTTACTTTGACTTGCCCCGCTAACTCGGACTATATAGGAAAAATCCTTGCCCGGATTAGACTAAAATACGAATTCGGATTTCTCAAATCAGGATTTTATGAACTGATGCGAATTATGGGTTGAAGAGAGAGAGAGAGCTTAACTTTGTCTATTTCTTCAGGTTTTATGGTTACCAAACAACGGGCAAGGAGACCAAAGACCCCCTCTGACTGTATTGTCATTAGCTCCGACAGTAGTACCGGTAGCTCTGACTCTGTTAATCAACCCCTCTCTACCGTAGATTCTGATTGGTGTTTGATGGCCCGGAAGAAGAAGAGGAATACTCAGGAAGTGGTAGTTCAACTCTTTACCAAGGACCGGGGTGGTGGTCAGAGTGTCGTGGGTCCGAACGGACTTTGGGTAGATAGCCAGTATTTGTTTGTTAGGAAATATGATGTCGACGAAAGTTTTTTCTACAACAACCTCAGTTTCCAGTATAAGCATCGACAGCCTCGCGGGGTCCCTGGTCCTTATGACCAGGCCCGATTGGACGCAGCCTTTTCCAAAACTATGCTGAGCGAAGTCCCGTATCGTCTTTCATCCAAGTTTGCATTGTACAATGATTCAGATATGGATGCTGCAGTTCGATCTACTTTTCATCTGGATTCGGACATCGAGTGGCGGTGGCCACGTCATGGGGAAAGGATTTACCACCGTCCGGCTGATGGCTATGTCAGGGTTTGGTTAGAGCATCTCCGTTTCGGGTGGACCCCGAAGTGTCACATCTTCGTGAAACACCTTTGCAAGTATGAGTACGAGATTTGTTTAATGCAACTGACTCCTAACGTAGTCAAGTGGATCTCTTGGTTTCTTGCCGCTTGTAATTGCTCCAAAATTTTTCCGAACTTTAAGCTTTTTCATCAAATCTTTGCTCTTATAAAGTCCAGTAAAGATCCGTTTTATGAGATCAAGTTTCGCGGGGAGGAGTTAGGGTTTGGCTCCGGAGATGCGAAACCAATGATAGGCCGCATCCAATCCGGATCGGACCCCACCCAGAACTGCTCGAGAGACCTCAATCCGGACAGGACCAGACGTTGCAAACCCATTGATAGGCCGCATCCAATCCGGATCGGACACCACCCAGAACTGCTCGAGAGACCTCAGTTCGGACTGGGCCAGACATTGTAGACCCATGACCCAAGCCCAGTACACATGGAGTTATGACGGGACATGAGTCATGATTATGGTCCTACATGATAATGACAGATAAGGGAATCCTAGGATGGGCACAGTCATGTCCCTATCGAGCCACGTGCTGACATGCTAAAGGCACACGCCACCACGAATATCACCTGGATACGTGGGAGCTATCGGAAAGGAACAGGTGTCCCATTTATCTCGGATTCAACGCTCATGATTGCAGGTACTCACCCCTAAACCCTAGTCCATGGCCTATAAATAGACCAGGAGACTAAGGTGTAGGGGTTACATTCTCTTTTTTTACACACTCATATACACACACCCTCCATAATTAGATACTCTAGTCCTTATCTTTTACTCTCCAAAGCCGTCACTTATTCTCACGCCGGAGGCGCCGTGGGGCTCGAACCCCCCTCCGGTGTTCTTTTGCAGATACCCAACCACCAGCTTCACCTCTGACCAGGAGTGGGAAAGGCGGAGGAGGCACTAGATCGGGTCTTGGAGTTATCATTATGATCCCGTGCCCGAGTGTTGGGTCTTTGCGTAGATTTGCTTCCCCTTACCATGATTCAAAATTTCAAAGCAAGATGATTCACGAAGCAACAATTATAACAGATCTTTCAAAGCAAGATCTGAATCGCCGGTTAAATACTCGTATCTACCACCTTGTGATTTTATTTGAATATCGAGCCCGTACTCAAGCTATCTTATACAGAGCCCAGTTTAGATTTGTTATAATTGTTGCTTCGTGAATCATCTTGCTTTGAAATTTCGAATCATGGTAAGGGGAAGCAAATCTACGCAAAGACCCAACACTCAGGCACGGGATCATAATGATAACTCCAAGACCCGATCTAGTGCCTCCTCCGCCTTTCCCACTCCTGGTCAGAGGTGAAGCTGGTGGTTGGGTATCTGCAAAAGAACACCGGAGGGGGGTTCGAGCCCCACGGCGCCTCCGGCGTGAGAATAAGTGACGGCTTTGGAGAGTAAAAGATAAGGACTAGAGTATCTAATTATGGAGGGTGTGTGTATATGAGTGTGTAAAAAAAGAGAATGTAACCCCTACACCTTAGTCTCCTGGTCTATTTATAGGCCATGGACTAGGGTTTAGGGGTGAGTACCTGCAATCATGAGCGTTGAATCCGAGATAAATGGGACACCTGTTCCTTTCCGATAGCTCCCACGTATCCAGGTGATATTCGTGGTGGCGTGTGCCTTTAGCATGTCAGCACGTGGCTCGATAGGGACATGACTGTGCCCATCCTAGGATTCCCTTATCTGTCACTATCATGTAGGACCATAATCATGACTCATGTCCCGTCATAACTCCATGTGTACTGGGCTTGGGTCATGGGTCTACAACGTCTGGCCCAGTCCGGACTGAGGTCTCTCGAGCAGTTCTGGGCGGTGTCCGATCCAGATTGGATGCGGCCTATCAATGGGTCTGCAACGTCTGGTCCCGTCCGGACTGAGGTCTCTCAAGCAGTTCTGGGCGGGGTCCGATCCGGATTGGATGCGGCCTATCAATACCCATTTGACAAATGCGTATTCCACCGGGTATTTTTATAAAAAATTCTAAAAATTGGTATTTTTGTTACTGTTATCTAAAAAACGGTTATTTTTGTCTTTCACCATTAGCATGACAGCTGATGTCCAAATTAAATCATCTTTGCTCTAACAAAACACTCTTTCAATTCAGACAATGTTGTTCTTATTTATACAATGTCACCCATGTAAGCAGTTACAACACTTCAACCAACCACATTGTTCCTACATTCTCTCACATGTTTCAAGATTATTCGAAATAAAGAGCCTTAAATCCTGGCAAACGAGCTCACGGGCGTATGATTGTAACTGGGTTTCAGCCCACTGTGTTTGTAACCAGCTGTTTGATTCAGTTTTATGTGAAATGTGGTGATTTGAAGTATGCGTATAAGGTGTTTGATGAAATGTCTGAGAGAGATGTGGTGTCTTGGAATGATATGATTTTTGGGTTTGCTACGGTTGGGGAAATGGGGAAGGCTCGGGAGTTGTTTGATGCAATTCCGGAGAGAGATGTGGTTTCGTGGAATTCGTTGGTCTCGGGGTACTTGCAGAATGGTTGGTTTGGGAAGGCGGTTGGTGTTTTTTTGGAAATGAGGAAAGAGGGTGTGGTTATTGATCCGACTACTATTGCGGTTGTGTTGAAAGCTTGTTTGGGTTTGGAAGATTATTGTTTGGGGGTTCAGGTTCATGGGGTTGTTGTTCGAATGGGGTTTGATTGTGATGTGGTGACTGGAAGTGCGTTGTTGGATATGTATCCCAAGTGTAAAAGATTGAAGGAGTCGATACAGGTTTTTAGTGAAATGCCTAAGAAGAATTGGGTTTCGTGGAGTGCACTGATTGCTGGTTGTGTTCAGAATAGAGAGTTTTTTCTGGGGATGAATTTGTTTAAAGAGATGCAATTGGAAGGAATTGGAGTGAGTCAGTCAATTTATGCCAGTATTTTTCGATCATGTGTAGATGTATCTTTACTAAGCTTTGGTTCCCAAATGCACGGTCATACAATAAAAGTGAACTTTTGGTCTGACGTCATTGTTGGAACTGCCACGCTAGATATGTACTCAAAGTGTGGTGAATTGTCTGATGCTAGAAAGCTCTTTGATAGGTTGCCAAATCATAATCTGCAATCCTATAATGCCATTATTGTTGGTTATGCTCGAGCCAATCAAGGTTCTGAAGCATTACAATTATTTCGTCGTTTAGTGAAATCAGGTCTTAAGTATGATGAAATAACCTTATCTGCCGTATTTATTGCTTGTGCAGCGATCAAAAGATATTTTGAGGGCATGCAACTTCATGCATTAGCAATCAAGAGTACTTTATGGTCTAATGTTTGTGTTGCTAATGCCATGTTGGATATGTATGGAAAAGTTGGAGCTTTAACTCAATCATTCTGCGTGTTTGATGAAATGGAAAGAAGGGACCCTGTTTCTTGGAATGCTTTAATTGCAGCTCATGAGCAGAACAGAGATGGAGGATCAACTCTATCTTTCTTAGTTTCCATGATGCGTTCCAATATTGAACCAGATAAATTCACTTACGGTAGTGTGTTGAAAGCTTGTGCAGGTAGGCAATCACTGAACTATGGCATGGAAATTCATGGCAGAATAATGAAATCCGGAATGGGATTGGACTCCTTTGTTGGCAGTGCTCTTGTTGATATGTACTGCAAGTGCGAAAAGGTGAAAGAAGCAGGGAAGCTCCATGACAGAATGGAGGAAAAGACAATTATGGCTTGGAATGCAATAATCTCTGGATTTTCATTGGTTGAACAAAGCGAAGAAGCTCAAAAATTCTTTGCTCATCTATTAGAAACTGGAGTGACCCTGATAACTTCACGTATGCAACAGTTCTTGATACTTGTGCTAATCTGGCAACCATTCAACTTGGTAGGCAAATCCATGCCCAAGTTATCAAGCAAGAAATGCAAGTAGACGTGTTCATATGCAGCACTCTTGTTGACATGTATGCAAAATGCGGATACATGCAAGACTCCAGATTAATGTTCGAGAAAGCATCAAAACGTGACTTTGTGACATGGAATGCGATGATTAGTGGCTATGCACAACATGATCTTGCAGAAGAGGCCCTTCAGATTTTTGAGGCTATGCAATTGAGGAATGTGAAACCAAATCATGCAACTTTTGTTGCAGTCCTTTGAGCTTGTGCTCATATGGGACTTGTCAAGAGAGGGTTGAAGTACTTCTACTCTATGTCAAGTGATTATAATTTAGATCCTCAACTGGAACATTACTCGTGTATGATTGAAATATTAGGGAGGTCTGGCCAAGTTAATGATGCCCTAAAGCTTATTAATGAGATGCCTTTTGAGGCCGATGATGTTATTTGGAGAACACTACTAAGTATTTGCAAGTTGCAAGGGAATGTAGAGATGGCAGAAACAGCAGCAACTTCTCTCCTAAAATTGGATCCCCAAGACTCTTCTGCTTATATTCTTCTATCAAATATATACGCCGACGCAGGAATGTGGGACGAGGTCTCCAAAATGAGGAAAATAATGAGGCATACTGGACTGAAAAAGGAGCCTGGTTGTAGCTGGATTGAATTGCAGTCAGAGCTGCATATGTTTCTTATTGGAGACAAAGCTCATCCCAGGTGCAAAGAGATATATGAAAAGTTGGATCTATTAACAGATGATATGACATTGCTTGGATATGATCCTGATATCATTTCACTTATCCAAGATGTGGATGCAAGAAGAACTAATGCCTACATGTAGTGTATTATAACTGGAAGAGTAGATGCCGATACCTTGCTTGCTCCTTAACCTGACTGTATGCAACGACAGAGTCTCTTTTGATTCTTCTATGTGGCCTGGTAGTGCTTAATTCTCTTACAGTTTTTAGTGACAACAATCAGAATTCCTTTCAGCATTTTCCTTAAGGATGCTGGGAGAGACAATTGAAGACCTCTGCCCTAAAAGTAAGAAGATTTGTGACACATAGGTTTACTACATCCCTGCCTCGTTTTTCCTGTCGTGTTCTTTACCTTTGCAAGTCTACAGTTTGGGAACCTAGAGACATTGTTGAGCTTTCAGTGTTCCTTTTGTAATGTGGAGCTCTGCATAAAATTTTTAAGGGTGTCAATTATTTCGAAAACCTGACACGACAAATAGGGCAGGGTTTAAAGTTTTAAGTTAGTGTCAATTTTGGATTCAGCTCGAAATTGTTTCCATAGTCATTCTTTTTTTCTTTTTCTTTTCTACAGGCACTGAAAATGCAAATAATCTAGTACTAATATCCTACCATACCTTCACATCCTTTCATGCCATATCAACTTAAGAATCAAAGTAAATACGCAATGTCTTGGTGTCGAAAGTGCAAGTATTCACATAGTCTACTCAATGAACATGCATAAGTTCTCACAAGTCCATGTCAAGTGTAAGAATAAGTTAGTAAACATGCTAAGCCTACAAGAGTACATCTTTGAGACAAAACTCGGGATCTCATACGCAAAAACAAGCAAACACTCACAATCCACTCACAAAAGAATATTCACTCAAGAACAAGGGTAAGTGTATCACTCAATTCCAACAAAATCATAAGCACGCTTGACATTTGGTATCAATCTAACTCTTAACACAACATACATCAATGACGATAATCAAAAGGTCTTTATTTGGGTTGTAACGGGGGCTAGGGACAAGGTATGTCAAATAAGCCAAAACAGGTGAAGTGTCAAAAGCTAGTAAGCACCATAATAAATCATACACAACACTATGTTCCCCCCACATAAATTTTACTATTCTTCTTCCAACAAAAACGCTCGATTAGTCGACTAGAGTAGGATCACAACAAACACAAATATGCTCTCATAATATTTTTTTTTTCTCTTTTTTTTCTCTTTTTTTCTTTTTTTTTTCTTTTTTTTTCGAGAGCTAGATAAAACAATAATATAAACAATAACAATGATCCCACAATTTTATTACACATGCCGACTATCAAGTAAACAAACCCAATTTTCAATATTCCCCCCAAAAATAAGACCAACAATAAACCCCTCCTTGCACACCTTATTACTCCCTTAAGCACTCTACTAGCCTTTAACAATGTGGGTTCAAATTAATGTAAGGCCAATACAAGAAAAAGGTCTAGGCAAGTAACGTGGTATGTCACCGAAAAATAGGATTAAGCTCAACGGGTTAACTAGTTGATGATGTTAATATGGTGTGGTAATATGGGAAAATATGCGGTTATTCCTAATTGCCTTTATCATTTTAATCGTCAAATAATGTCATGCGTTTCAAGAAAGACCTCAAACAACTGCTAGCAATGCAAACAATCCGTAGACACTCAAGCAAATGAATAAATTGCAAAAAAAATATGCAATATGGCTCAAAATCTCACTTAGTGGAAAAACATACTCATCCCAAGCAAAAATCTCTCTAATGCACCGACTTGTATTCAAAGCATGCAAACTAAATCATCTTGCACATATTCATGTCCTTCTAATTACTTACAACATTCAATAAGTCTACTAGCTTCAACTTGCTAGTGTATGTGTGTGCACAAGAACAAAGCATATCACTTCTCAATCAAAAGCATCAACAACACAAAATTCCTATCAAGCATGGGTGCAAATGCAAACTATTATGAACTCACATGATATACTGTACTAAAAAAACAGAATGTCCTATATGAAACAAACGTAAATAACATGAACATAAATGCATAATTTATTACTACTAATATACAAAGCATGCAATCCTACATGAACACATAATACAACAACTACTAATCCCTCAAACCACCCCCAAACTTAAAATATTCAATGTCCTCATTGAATGGAAGTAAATACAAGGAATAGTAGAAAACATACCTACAAGTTCTCATCCTCGAATGAATCATGCGGGAGACAAAAATTTCAGAACACTAGCACCACCTCTCCCACGCTTAGGAGCCATAAGAATCAATACCCAACTCACAAAATTCACCAAAATGCACAAAAAATTTGAATTCACAAATACCCCCAAATAAGCAAGAACACACAATCCTAATAATGCAAGAACACAATTCATAATATCAAAATAAAAGGAATAAATATACCCCAAATACGAACCGGAGAGGTGAAACTTGCAATTAAAAATCCCCCAAACTTGAATCTTGAAGCCTTGAAATTGATTGTAGGAAATATAATTGGAATGAGGTAGGATTTGTGTGTCTATAGGTGTATATATAGATGAGTATATAGATTTGGGAAAAAAAATTAAAAAAAAAAAATTGAAATAGGAAATGGATTGGGAATAATTTGGAATTAATATAAGACTAGAATTAGGATTTTAGGTGGAGAACAAACTAACCTGGCCAGTGACTTTAGGAGGCTGTGGCGCCGATCTGGCGCTATGGCGCGGTGAAGTTCCTGATTTTTTTATTTTTTTTTTAATAAAACACTCTTTTTTTAAAAAAAAAACTAGAAAACACTCAATTTTTTTTTTGAAAGAAAGAATAATAATACTAAACCTACTAAAGTGTACAATCAAATTTTGGGTTGCCTCCCAAAAAGCGCTTATTTAGAGTCATTAGCTTGACCTCCTCAAAAATACTCCGGTAAAGGCGTAATATCCACTTTCTCGATCATAAACTCGCCACCACAAAAAGTATCAAGAGTGTTAGTGATTGTCTTTATCCTGCAGAAAGTCTCCAAACAAGCATCAGTAAAATAAAATATGTCATTAATAAGCAATAAAGAGAGTGCTTGTGAAGTTTTGGAAAACTTTGTGATAAAACAACGATAAAATTCGACACCACGAAAATATTGAACTCCCTTGACATAAGGTGGAGGTTCTGGTGGTGGCTTTTCTCCACTCCTCACTTTCACTGGAGTCATTCGGACATCTTGGCTTATCACATCATTGGCTAATAAGACACTTCCATCTCCTCCCTCTTCTCGAGCTTGAAACGTATGAGCCACTTTGTATGGATCCTCAACCAGAATTTGAGAAATATCATCTTGGACAATATTTGTTATCACATCAACCTTGAAATAAGTAGTCTTGAGCAAAGAAGCCTTGTAAGTAGAGGCCAGACCGAAAACAAATTTACAAATACATGGTAGCTTAGTCACAGGTTGTGGAAGAGAAACAACAACCATCTCTGTATTGCTTTCCTTTGTAGCCTCATCATCAGTCACATTATTCTCGGTATCAGCAACATCATTGATCTCGTCATCGGTGGCATGCTCCTTCTCTTTATCAATGGCCTCATCATCAACATACATGGAGAAACTATCATATTCCTGATCGCTTATGAGATTGATAGCAATCAGGTCCTCTTCGGATCGGATAGATGATGATGGTAAATAGTCGAGCTGCCCTGTAGTAGAAGAGTTAGCCAACTGTGCAATTTGAGATTCAATCGCCAAACTTTGAGTTTCTAATTCTTCAAAACTCTTTAGCAGTTTATTCAAGATATCCCACATCTCATTTGTCTGATCAGCTTGCACATCTACACTAGATTGAGAAACATGTAGATCTTCTTGTAGAGGAGGATATTGATATTCTTGCTGTGGCGGCTGCTCATATGACTGATAATATTGTTGCTCAAACTGTTGCTGATTATGATATGAAAAATTTTGAGCACCATTGTCCTGGTAGTAGAAATCAGGTTGATTCACGCATTCTTGATCAAAAGTGTTTGAATACTGATTGTACCCATATCCTTCTTCAAAAGAATTCATTTGTCCGCACTGAGCATTCTGAGAATTATAGACATTGTAAAAGCATTCAAAACCATAGTGACCCTGCACACCGCAAATTTGACAGAAGTTGTAAGTTTTAGGGGCCACTTGTGACATCTCATTGATACTCATTGGACGCATAGGGGGCTCTGTAGTGTTCGACATGGCAATCTCTCGAGTATGTGCCTCTACTAGGGAAGATAAGAGTGCAAAAGTATCAACTTCACCCATTGCAAACCTGTAGACACTCAACAAAGCCAAGAAAACGCAGTAAAATTTGTCTCAATTGGAACTAAAGTTCCAATGAGACAATGGAAACAATCTAAACAACTAAATTAAAATCAATAGAAACTCGATGTCTCCCCGGCAGCAGCGCCAAAAAACTTGATGTGTCAAATTATACCTAACCGCAAGCGCACGGTGTCTATTGCTAGTACAAATGGCAAGCGGGTCGAATCCACAAGGAGACAGGTTCTACTAATTCCTTTTCAGTTATCGCTAATTGTTTCAAGGGTCATACGAATATGTGAAATTATTAATTAACTAATTAAACTAAATTAACACTAATTAAACAGATGATAAACAAATTATTTAAAACCTAGGGCAATCAGGTCCACCATGCTTACACAATTGGCTCTTAAGCTAAAGCAATCAATGTGATCCTATAACTAGAGTATGTTAATCTTTTCCAAGCATTAACACTCTCGAAACATTCAACATAATTAACCACTTTTAGTAATTCAATCAATCAGGTAATTAGAGTCAAGTTAATCTCTTCCAAGAATTAACGCTCTCAGAAATCCAATGATGCTTCCGCACTCAAATTCAATTCTGCTATTCGTATGTGTGCCTCTAGTAAGTAAATCTCTCGATCCATACCCCTATTTGCATATAATTAATCCATGATATCGGCCGATTACACAAATTAACGATTAAAACATATTGTTATGCCCAAAATTCGGTTCGGGTATTTTAAGATGAATTCGGGCCAAATACGGGTTCAATTTGGGAAATTCTAGGATTAATTATGGTTTTGGCAGAAAATGGAGAAGTCAGGACGCGCCCTCTCTTTCTCTACAAAGAGGGCGCGCCCTAAATACTAAAACATGATAAAGACTTATATTTACGTTTATTTTCCAAGAAGTCACTGAAGAAATCTCTCCTGGGATTCTACTCAAGTTGGGATTCTACTCAGGTTGGGATTCTACTCAAGTTGGGATTCTACTCAGGTTGGGATTCTACTCAAGTTGGGATTCTACTCAAGTTGGGATTCCAAAAGTTGAAGAATTCCCTCATGTCGTATCTCAGGAGGGGGATGTCCGTCGTAGAAGGTCTCTAGGGGTTTTCCTAGATTTAGGGATCTTTCTTATACACTGAGGGCATGTTCTCCTCGGTGCAAAGATTGGTCTCTCTCTGGTGTGTGCTTTGGGAGCTCTGTTCCCGTAGCCAATGGGCGCGCTCTCATTGGGGAACTTTGGAGTAATCCTGCACTTTGCACCCAAAAGCTACGGATCACCTGTCCTGCTATCTGGTAGGTGCTTCTCATTCGGGGGACAGGGATGCGTTCTGCACTTGGGGTAAACCATGGCTTTACCTGTATCCTTGAAATCAAGAAATAGCTTGTAGCGAATAGGACTAGTCCTCAACGGGGGAAGTTTCCATATTCGTGAAGTCTTGAGATCTTGGATGAGTCTTGGGCCTTTTGTGGTTAGGCCCCATAGTAGAACATTCTGGATGCTGGATCGATACCTAAGCCCAATTGGGTTTCTTGCTCTCCAAGAACTACGTGGGCTTGATCCTCTATAAATATAGAGGTACGTAGGCAAATTGAGGGGGATGGAAGCGAAGAGCTACGAGCCACCACCAAGAACCCTCTCAATCTCAGCCCCCAATTCATCACAGCCACCACACTTCGGTGACTTATCCGGCGAAGAACCACCGTCATAGATCTTGATTCCGGCGACAGACCTCAAACTTTGTTGTTACCAGGGGTTTGCCTGACTGGGCGCGCGTCCAGGTAATATACAACCTCTATATTATTTTGCTCCATATATTTATTGCATGTATAAAGTTCCAGGGGTTTACCTGATGAGAAGGCCTCCAGGGGTTTGCCTGATGAGAAGGCCTCCAGGGGTTTACCTGATGAGAAGGCCTCCAGGGGTTTGCCTGATGAGAAGGCCTTCAGGGGTTTACCTGATGAGAAGGCCTACAGGGGTTTGCCTGGCCAAGAGAACGGAGAACACTTGGAATCGAGGCCCCGTGATCCACAGCGCGTGCCCCCTGATTACAGGTCGAGGCCCCTTGGACATGAGCGAGCCCTTCCTCAAGGCCGTGATCCACAACGTGTGCCCCCTGGTTACAGGTCGAGGCCCCTTGGACACGAGAGAGCCCGCTTTGAAGATCTCATTGGAAGATAATGAAGCCGAAGATGTAAGAATGACATTGTCCGGCCTAATCATCAAAGTGAGGAATAGCCCTCGACGTATTGCTGAGGGCGCGCTCTCAAGAAAGGCCCTACAATCGTTTCCTTGATTTCTCATAGTGCAACTATTGGAAGATAGGGTGAGAATTCTAAACCCCAGGGCAATGCTCTACATCAGGACTCCACTTCAAGGAAATGCATGACTTCAGGAAAATCCTCCAACATAGGACGCGCCCTCAAGGAACTCTCCCTTAGAGGACCTTTCTGGTTAGGGCGCGCCCTCAAAGAAAGATGCAAATTCTCAAGCGAACTCCAATATCTGCTAGGATAATTTACTGCTTAGACTCTAGAAGGAAAGAAGCTGTTGAGTTGCGGCCCCATGAACCATAGTGTGTGCCCCCTGATCATCAGGTTGAGGCCCCAAGGTCGTGAGTGAGTCCCTCTATGAAGAAACGATACTTTGCTACAGAGGACGCGCCCTCGTATCTACAATGACCTGAATGATAGGCATCAGGGCACGCCCTAAATTATTAACCTCATGTTGTGGCTTCGTCTGCAAGTATGATCGCAATGATCCATGGCATATCTTTTGCTTGAAGAAAATTGTATTGATGTGTGGCCCCATGAATCTTAGAGTGCGCCCCCTGCCAGGCAGGTTGAGGCCCCAAGGTCATGAGTAAGCCCCTCTACACAAGAATGACATTCATCAGGACTAGAAGAGACTTTGTCGTTGCCCTCATCCATATTGGGCGCGCCCTAAGCAACAGGGCGCGTCCTCAGCAACTCCAACGGCTCTCTCCTAAAATTCCCCTCTTGGGATGCCTCTTTAAGAGACGCTTCTTTAAGGAATGATATTCTGATGCTGGGGGGGTAGTATTGATGCACCTCCCTAGCCCTACATATACACGTATTTCAGGTTTGTGTGAACAGCGGAATACCACTACGGGGATGCCTCTTCGTGAGATGCCCTTCATAGGATGCCTCTTTGTGAGATGCCCTTTATTGGATGCCTCCTAGTGAGATGCCTCTTCGAGAGATGTTATTCATAGGATGCCTCATTTTGAGATGCCCCTTCATGGGATGAGATTTGAAGTAGCCCGTGACCAGAGAATGCACTCTTTCTACCAGAAGTTGATTGAAGTAGAGCAATGCATGAATAGTAGACTACAAGCTAAATTAATTACCTCCTTGTCTAGGGGGTAGTCCATGTACACTTTGTGTACACTTTCCCTAGTGAAATTTTCAACGTTTTCGAGAATGCAAGATTATGCCTCTAGGGCGCGCCCTGAAGGATGAGTTTGAATAATTCTCGTACAATGGAGGACGCGCCTTCGGGTAGAAGATGCGATGCGGAACTTTTTCTTGTAAGTATGCAAGCCTTCCCTCTTTTGAGGATGCGCTCTCCATCACCACATTCTTTTGAAGCTCTAGTGCAATTCTCTTAGATTTGATGGATGCAGCCTCCCGAACTCTAAAGTCATCAGAAGAAAGAGAAGCACTTGGAATCGAGGTCCCGTGATCCACAGCGCGCGCCCCCTGATTACAGGTCGAGGCCCTTTGGACATGAGTGAGCCCTTCCTCGAGATGGTGATCCGCAGCGCGCGCGCCCTGATCACAGGTCGAGGCCCCTTGGATATGAACAAGCCCCTCCTCAAGGTGATGCTGGAAGAAGAAGTAGCCGAGATCATGAAGATTGGAGGATGGAGAAGTATCAAGGAGAGAGAGGCGACCTCAGAACAAAGAGGGCGCGATAGATCTCCTCGTATCACTTAAATTCTTTCAAGTACTTGTAGTGAAGTGAGGTCGAGGGCGCGCCCTCCCTCTAAAGGAAAGCATCATGGAGGTTCTTAGGGGAATCCACGACCTCAGGGGAATCCACAGATTGAAGAAAATCCACAAGCTCAAGGTGAAAAGAACAAATTCAGACTCAAGAGGTAATTCTCACACAACTTCATGCCGGAGTTCAAAGAAATGCTCAAAGGACAACTTAGCTTCCACCCTCGGGGGGTACTCAATCAAGTGCGCAATCACATATTCAGAACATTCTTGGCTTTGTAACTGTCAACATGGATGATTTGAAGAGGCTCCTTGGTCACTTGGATGGAGGAAGGATATCGACTACAACACAAACTGCTTCATTTTCAGCATAAGTAAGAGAAACACAGCTCCCAACTGGGTATAGGGCTATGACTAATGATCTGAAGATTTTCATGGAAATGCAGACAATCGGAAGACAGAAATTCAGGGAAACGCCAAGGGGAAGATTAATCTACGAGTCCTGTATATCGTACCGGAATCAGCGCTAACGGAGTGAATGCAACTAGTGTTGGGAGAGAATGGGGAACTCCAGATATGTATTCTTATGATCGAAGGACAAATAATTACACTCCGTTGGCGGCTTCGATTGAACACATCTTTGAGGTGAACAAGAATAAAGGGCTTTTTAAGAAGTCGGATCCTTTGTCTGCCTAAGCAAGGATAAGAAGAAGCACGGTGAGTACTATGAGTCGACAAGTCATAATACTCATGAATGTCATCAACAGAAGGATGAAATTGAAGATCTGATCAAGGAAGGATACTTGACCGATTGGATTGTCAGAGAAGTCAAGAAGTATAAGGAGAATCCTGAGAAGAACGGAGGGCGCGCCCTCCGTGGTGAGGACAAAAATGTGGAGAAGAAATTTGTCAAAGAAGGAAGTACACATTATCTTTGGAGGACATCACTTGAGGGGTGATAGCAGCAATGCTTTGGAGAGATATGCTCGAGAGGCAAGATATACCTCTCACCGATGTGAATAGCTTGGAGTTAAGGCCGCTCAAATTATTCAAGGGAGAATGTGCGGATATCACTTTCACTGAGGATGAAGTTAGATGAGTGCACCACCCTCATAATAATGCCTTGGGTATGGATTGGCTCTAAGAATGTGCATTGGGTTTTGTATACAATGGAAGTTCGGTGAATATTCAGTATTACGACTTACAAGAAGTTGGGATTCCTAGACAAGGACATGACACTAAAAAATACATGGATTTATGGTTTTTCAGGAGAAGTTGTGAAAGTGATCGGTGCAATCAAGTTACTAGTAACTCTTGGAGAAGGTTCTCTCTCAGTAACTCGGATGATGGAATTCATGGTTTGGATCAGGAGTTAGCTCACAATGCCTAGTAGGGCGTCCCTTGTTGAAAGAAATGAAAGTAGTGTTTGCACTAAATCACGCAAGCGTACGTGGTCACAAGTAATATAGATATAAGTTGAGTTCGTTCCCACAGAGATCTGGTTATGGTTTCAATTCAGTTCATGCACCTATGCAACAATGTATGATTATTATCCACTGCTAAGACAAATAACAAATATGGGTTTTAACTATCTAAATTAAACTAAGATGCAAATTAATAAACTACGAATTAATTAACTAATGAGAATTAAAATCGAATTACTTCTACAAGAGAAAACATGGTATCCTAACTTCATTAAATACTTCCTTTAGAGATCGTGCCTTAATCAATATATGTGATGGTTTTGATATCTGATCGAATAACACGAAATAAGTAAAAGTTACCTCTCAGTATACTAGTACCAAACTAAACATACATCCACAAAAGAGATAGAAGATGAATAGACACCAATTATGCTTAGACCCTATATCTCTATAGAATTTGAAAACATAACGGTTGAAGAACAAGTTATCCACTTAGATCACATAGGGTAGCATAATATCTCTATTTATGCCACAAATCATGATGTTAAAACATCAACCTATCCTATGCTAGCATGGCAAGTTCTAAATCTCAAGATCCACTCTCGTTTCGCAAGAGATTAACAAATTAGATGTCCATGACGCATCTAAACACATGAAACACAACCATACAAGGATATCAATAATTCATCACACACATATCAAATAAGCAATCAACTACTAAATTCCATAAATAAATCCGTTAGGACCCCATGACAACGATTAGCTCATGATCGAACTTCTCATCGTCACGGGGTCTAATGAAAACATGATGTAAAACAAATACAATAATATAAATCTCTGGTGTGTATTGTGTTCGTCGTCCTCCTCAACCAAGTAATTACCGTCTTTGATTTAGGATAGAATTCCGGTAATTTTCCTTTCTTGAATGAAATAGAATTGCAATTGCCATGTATAAGTCTGATTCTAGATGCTTCTGGTCATCCAAGGTAATTCCACAATGATTAGAATTAGAAAACAATGCAATTTCCTTCTCAGAATGGGTTTCCAAAAGTTCTGAAATTTTCTGGCAGTGTCAGGTGCTCAAGACCACTTTAGAATGAAAGAGAATTCCGTTATCTTCGCGTGGACTGTAAGATCGCCCAAAACGGTCTTGTAGAACTCAAGATATGGCCAAAACAAAATCAAAAATTTTGGCTGATTTTCCCGCGCGCCCGCCGCGCGCTACTGTTCATTCCCGCGCGCCCGCGCCCGAAATCAGCACAAATTAGGCGCGACCGCGCCCGACCTATTGTTCATTTGCTGATTTTGCTCTATTTTCTTCGTTTTAACTCCGATTTTCATTCCGTTTCTTCCGGCACTCTCGCAATTTGATGTACTTTCATTTTTTAAAGCTCAACACCCACCAATTAAACATGGAAAACATCATCCCACATCCGACTCTTATTCCTGCACAAATTCACTACAAACACATCAAAAACACCACATACTTGAGTTCAGGTCATCCAATTTAAGCCGAATTGAAGCGATCCAAGTGGATATAAAATCCACTTATCACACCCCCAAACTTAAACTAATGCTTGTCCTCAAGCATAAACAATTACAACTAACTAACTAGCTAGTACCACTTCCGTAGGTGATCACGGTTGCATTTGGCATATGTAACAAGCCCTTTAAACCCCTAGGCAGCCCTAGTGGACGAGTAAGGTCTCGTGAGGGCCTATAGCGAATGTACCCACAAAATCCAATGCAATGCAATGCATAAATGCAACTAATATGAAAATGCAAATGATCTAGTACTAATATCCTACCATACCTTCAAATCCTCTCATGCCATATCAACTTAAGAATCAAAGTAAATACGCAATGTCTTGGTGTCGAAAGTGCAAGTATTCACATAGTCTACTCAATAAACATGCATAAGTTCTCACAAGCCCATGTCAAATGTAAGAATAAGTTAGTATACATGCTAAGCCTACAAGAGTACATCTTTGAGACAAAACTCGGGATCTCATACGCAAAAACAAGCAAACACTCACAATCCACTCACAAAAAAATATTCACTCAAGAACAAGGGTAAGTGTATCACTCAATTCCAATAAAATCATAAGCATGCTCGACATTTGGTATCAATCTAACTCTTAACACAACATACATCAATGACGATAATTAAAAGATCTTTATTTGGGTTGTAACGGGGCTAGGGACAAGGTATGTCAAATAAGCCAAATCAGGTGAAGTGTCAAAAGCTAGTAAGTACCATAATAAATCATACACAACACCCTATTTTCCCCCACATAATTTTTCTATTTTTCTTCCAACAAAAACAATCGACTAGTCGACTAAAGTAGGATCACAACAAACACAAACATGCTCTCATAATATATATATTTTTTCTGTTTTTTTTTTCTTTTTTTTCTGTTTTTTTTCTTCGAGAGCTAAAGAATATAAACAATAACAACGATCCCACAATTTTATTACACATGCCGACTATCAAGTAAACAAACCCAATTTTCAATATTTCCCCCAAAAGTAAGACCAACAATAAACCCCTCCTTGCACACCTTATTACTCCCTTAATCACTCTACTAGCCTTTGACAATGTGGGTTCAAATTAATGTAAGGCCAATACAAGAAAAAGGTCTAGGCAAGTAACGTGGTATGTCACCGAAAAATAGGATTAAGCTCAACGGGTTAACTAATTGATCATGTAAATATGGTGTGGTAATATGGGAAAATATGCGGTTATTCCTAATGCCTTTATCATTTTAATCGTCAAATAATGTCATGCATTTCAAGAAAGACCTCAAACAACTGCTAGCAATGCAAACAATCTGTGGACACTCAAGCAAACGAATAAATTGCAAATAATATGCAATAAGGCTCAAAACTCACTTGGTGGAAAAACATATTAAATCCCAAGCAAAAATCTCTCTAATGCACCGACTTGTATTCAAAGCATGCAAACTAAATCATCTTGCACATATTCATGTCCTTCTAATCACTTACAACATTCAATAAGTCTACTAGCTTCAACTTACTAGTGTATGTGTGTGCACAAGAACAAAGCATATCACTTCTCAATCAAAAGCGTCAACAACAAAAAAATTCCTATCAAGCATGGGTGCAAATGCTAACTATTATGAACTCACATGATATACGAACATAAAAACAGAATGTCCTATATGAAACAAACGTAGATATCACGAACATAAATGCATAATTTACTACTACTACTAATATGCAAAGCATGAAATCCTACATGAACACATAATACAACAACAACTACTAATCCCCCAAACCACCCCCAAACTTAAAATATTCAATGTCCCCATTGAATGGAAGTAAATACGAGGGAAAGTAGAAAACATACCAGTATACAACAATGCTTTGGTTGCCTCCCAAGAAGCGCTTCTTTAACGTCAATAGCTTGACGTTACTTCCAAGCCTCCATTAAGGATGATAATAGTTTGCCTGGTCCTCTCTTCGCGAGACTTCATCGTCATCACGGTGACACACTTTCTGCTCTTTCTCCTCGCTTGGCCTATTCGTGTAACAACTATGTCCTATTCCAATGCCTTCATCTGTTGACCCAAAATCTGTCAATTTATAGAACAACACACATTCGCGGGCTTCACTTAAATATAATGGAGGAGGGTAAATGTAAGTTTCTGAAGACTTTGGTTCCTCAAAGAGAACTTCCTCCATTGGCTTTAATTCGCTACCTCCATCTTTAAACTCTGAGACAAGTAGAAGACCTGCATCTTTTCCATGTTCTTCAGCCTCTTGGTTCGCACATACCAATTTTTGAAATTTATGCAGCTCAGCAGTGTCTGTCCCAAATAGTGCCCTTTCCAAATCATCCACCATCCTAGCATGATCAAATTCCTCACATGGCTTGGGAACGCTCACCTCACCTTGGAATTTGTCTTCCTCAATTAAGCATGAAGTACCTTGCTCCAAGTCACCGTTATTCTCTGGTGTTGCCTCTAGCATGAATTGTTGATTCTCTTGTTCCAAGGCACTCAAAACTTGAGCAACAAGTGTCCCCATAGATTTGATAGACTTCTCATGATTCTCTACAAGCATCCTAATCTCCTTTCTAATCTCCTTCAAATCATCAACCTCATCTGACTGAGAAGTAGGAATAGGTTGCTGATGTTGAAACTCTTCACTACCAAAGACATATGACATATCTGGAATATCTTGCTGGTACTGTTGAGGATGGTATTGAAAATATGGTTGTTCCTCATAAGTGACATATGGATCAACTCCTTCGTAGTAACAATATTGTGAGGGATCATGAACGCCCAAACACTGCTCACATGGCTGAGGCTGTTGAATTCCACCTTGGTTGCTCCAGCACTGATACGTCTCATGTGCGCCCGCACACAACTCACAAACACTAGCCACCTGCTGAACTCCATAGTAAGTTAGAAAATCCATCTTCAATGTCAACACTCTCTGACAAGTACCTGAAACACCAACGAACTATACAAGAATAGATGAGAAAAAGAAATCCGAGTCAATGAACTCTAACGACCACTATTGACAAGCACATAAACCAAAAATAAAACACCGACGATCCCCTGCAGCGGCGCCAAAAACTTGTTTACACAAAATCACGCAAGCGTACGTGGTCACAAGTAATATAGATATAAGTTGAATTCGTTCCCACAGAGATCTGGTTATGGTTTCAATTCAGTTCATGCACCTATGCAACAATGTATGATTATTATCCACTGCTAAGACAAATAACAAATATGGGTTTTAACTATCTAAATTAAACTAAGATGCAAATTAATAAACGATGAATTAATTAACTAATGAGAATTAAAATCGAATTACTTCTACAAGAGAAAACATGGTATTCTAACTTCATTAAATACTTCCTTTAGAGATCATGCCTTAATCAATATATGTGATGGTTTTGATATCTGATCGAATAATACGAAATAAGTAAAAGTTACCTCTCGGTATACTAGTACCAAACTAAACATACATCCACAAAAGAGATAGAAGATGAATAGACACCAATTATGCTTAGACCCTATATCTCTATAGAATTTGAAAATATAACGGTTGAAGAACAAGTTATCCACTTAGATCACATAGGGTAGCATAATATCTCTATTTACGCCACAAATCATGATGTTAAAACATCAACCTATCCTATGCTAGCATGGCAAGTTCTAAATCTCAAGATCCACTCTCGTTTCGCAAGAGATTAACAAATTAGATGTTCATGACGCATCTAAACACATGAAACACAACCATACAAGGATATCAATAATTCATCACACACATATCAAATAAGCAATCAACTACTAAATTCCATAAATAAATCCGTTAGGACCCCATGACAACGATTAGCTCATGATCGAACTTCTCATCGTCACGGGGTCTAATGAAAACATGATGTAAAACAAATACAATAATATAAATCTCTGGTGTGTGTTGTGTTCGTCGTCCTCCTCAACCAAGTAATTACCGTCTTTGATTTAGGATAGAATTCCGGTAATTTTCCTTTCTTGAATGAATAGAATTGAAATTGCCATGTATAAGTCTGATTCTAGAAGCTTCTGGTCATCCAAGGTAATTCCACAATGATTAGAATTAGAAAACAATGCAATTTCCTTCCCAGAATGGGTTTCCAAAAGTTCTAAAATTTTCTGGCAGTGTCAGGTGCTCAAGACCACTTTAGAATGAAAGAGAATTCCGTTATCTTCGCGTGGACTGTAAGATCGCCCAAAACGGTCTTGTAGAACTCAAGATATGGCCAAAACAAAAATCAGAAATTTTGGCTGATTTTGCCCGAAATCAGCACAAATTAGGCGCGGCCGCGCCCGACCTATTGTTCATTTGCTGATTTTGCTCTATTTTCTTCGTTTTAACTCCGATTTTCATTCCGTTTCTTCCGGCACTCTCGCAATTTGATGTACTTTCATTTTTTAAAGCTCAACACCCACCAATTAAACATGGAAAACATCATCCCACATCCGACTCTTATTCCTCCACAAATTCACTACAAACACATCAAAAACACCACATACTTGAGTTCAAGTCATCCAATTTAAGCCGAATTGAAGCGATCCAAGTGGATATAAAATCCACTTATCAAGTAGTGACTTCCATTTTTCATCTTACTATGAAATTTCCTATGCCAAATGATGTGGGTACTGTTCGGGGATCGCATCATGATTCAAGGAAGTGCCACCACAAGGCAATTAAAGGTTTCAGGAGAATAAAGGGATGGAGGGCACGTCCTCATTGAAAGAAGTTCTGGAGGAATCATGAACAACATCAAGGTGGGAATTCAAGCTCATTATTTTATTCAAGAATCAGAGGATGGGGAGGCGTCCACCCAGAGGGCGTGCCCTCAGCATTAAAGGTGAAAGGATCAAGGGAAGAAGAATGTTATTGGAAGGCTTGGTGAATGCCCTTGTCGAGGAAGACTTCCCTCTCAGGATGTGCCCTCCAAGGATGAAGCATCGATTGAAGATCCTCGAAGCTTTGATTTCAATTTTGATCCGAGAACATCGCAGCTGGTTGAGAAGACTGGTCCTGCAGAGGACTTAATTTCAATTATGGTGGATGAAAAGGATACGAGTAAGCATGCTGCTATGGTGGGAATTGATCCAGAAGTTATGTGCCATCATCTGAATATAGATCCTACCAAGAAAGGTATTCGCCAGAAACGTCGACCAGTAAGTGGAGAGAGAGCTATAGCATTGAAGGAAGAGGTGGACAGAGTATTAAACGTTGGCTTGTTTAAAGAATCCTACTACCAAAGTGGTTAGCTAACTTGGTTTTCGTTAACTGGGAAAGGGGGGACTTGTGTAGATTTCACGGATTTGAACAAGGCTTTCCCTAAGGATAGTTTTCCTCTTCCTCAGATTGATCAGTTGGTAGATATAACAGTAGGGCATGTTCTCTTGAGTTTCATGAACGCCTATTCGGGTTATAATCAGATTTCCATGTACGCGAGCACACTTCTTTCATCACAGATAGAGGATTATACCGCTACATTGGAATGCCCTTTGGATTGATTAATGTAGAAGGAACTTGAGAAGACCATGGAGATGTATATGGATGACAGCTGAAGGGGTCCGTACGTCTTAATATCATAAGGCGCGCCCTCAAAAAAAATATATATTTAGTTTTAGTGCGAGCCCTGTGAGAGGTTTACACTTGTGCATAATATTTCTTGTTTCTTACGCCGAGTTAGCTCATGTAAGCTTAGAGATGAGGTGCATTTGTGTTATTCCTCTACGAAAAAATCAAAACTAGAGTTGTCAAGGATATGAAATTTTGGATTGAAGAATTCAAAGATGCGGCCTCTACATAGAATTTTGAAGATAAGAAAAATGAGGACGCGCCATGAAGAAGAAAAGCTACAAAAATTTTGGTGTTCTTTAAGATTGAAATTCCATGCTTCATCTTTGATTTTGCATGGAATTGGGGGGTAGTTGTTATGCCCAAAATTTGGTTCGGGTATTTTAAGATGAATTCGGGCCAAATACGGGTTCAATTTGGGAAATTCTAGGATTAATTAGGGTTTTGGCAGAAAATAGAGAAGGCAGGACGCGCCCTCTCTTTCTCTACAAAGAGGGCGCGCCCTAAATACTAAAACATGATAAAGATTTATATTTACGTTTATTTTCCAAGAAGTCACTGAAGAAATCTCTCCTGGGATTCTACTCAAGTTGGGATTCTACTCAGGTTGGGATTCTACTCAAGTTGGGATTCTACTCAGGTTGGGATTCTACTCAAGTTGGGATTCTACTCAAGTTGGGATTCCAAAAGTTGAAGAATTCCCTCATGTCGTATCTCAGGAGGGGGATGTCCGTCGTAGAAGGTCTCTAGGGGTTTTCCTAGATTTAGGGATCTTTCTTATACACTGAGGGCATGTTCTCCTCGGTGCAAAGATTGGTCTCTCTCTGGTGTGTGCTTTGGGAGCTCTATTCCTGTAGCCAATGGGCGCGCTCTCATTGGGGAACTTTGGAGTAATCCTGCACTTTGCACCCAAAAGCTACGGATCACCTGTCCTGCTATCTGGTGGGTGCTTCTCATTCGGGGGACAGGGATGCGTTCTGCACTTGGGGTAAACCATGGCTTTACCTGCATCCTTGAAATCAAGAAATAGCTTGTAGCGAATAGGACTAGTCCTCGACGGGGGAAGTTTCCATATTCGTGAAGTCTTGAGATCTTGGATGAGCCTTGGGCCTTTTGTGGTTAGGCCCCATAGTAGAACATTCCGGATACTGGATCAATACCTAAGCCCAATTGGGTTTCTTGCTCTCCAAGAACTACGTGGGCTTGATCCTCTATAAATATAGAGGTACGTAGGCAAATTGAGGGGGATGGAAGCGAAGAGCTACGAGCCACCACCAAGAACCCTCTCAATCTCAGCCCCCAATTCATCACAGCCACCACACTCCGGTGACTTATCCGGCGAAGAACCACCGTCATAGATCTTGATTCCGGCGACAGACCTCAAACTTTGTCGTTACCAAATTCCTCCGTCAACACATATCAATCAGAATTAACCATAACCAATCAAATCACTATGAAAATCATGCCAATATTAGTGCAAACATGGCTTCCCTTTAAGCCCTAGAAATAACTACTCGCTAATAATTAAACAAGTAAAACAACTAGTAAAATAAGAAAACATAATTAAACTAATAAGAACAAAGAAAAGATTAAGAGAACAAAACCTTCAAACTTCAATGTTGTCACCCAAAAGAAGAGTCATGGTGTTTCTCTACATCTCCAACTAATAATACTAATCTACTCTAAACTATATTATCTGATCTAATATTGCATCCCTCATAATGATGTGTCCCAAGATGTGTTTATATAGCCTCTTGAAGTCTTGCCCAGCAAGAAAATACCAAAACAGAATTATAATAGAATTTCTGCAAAATACGTTTCCTAAACTGATTCTGTTTTTTAAGGAAAATTCGTGGCTGACTTTTCTTCAGATATTCTGGAACGTTCCAATCGTAATTGGACCTCTGGACCACTTTAGAATGATAGAGAATCTCGTTAGCTTCGCGTGGACTGCTTATGGGCCTCAAACGGAATTGTAGAACTCAAGATATGGCCAAAATAGTAAAAACTGTAATTTTTCAGCACCGCGCGAGTGCAACCTGCGGCCATCAGTCTGTTTGTCGCGCAGCCTGCGCCCACCACGCGCAACCTGCTCGTGCAACACCTGTCCCATATTATAGAAAATCTCCCAAGCTTCGCGTGGGCAGTAAGATCGCTGAAAACGGACTTCTAGAACTCCAGATATGTCCAAAACAGTGTAGACCGCGCAACCGTCTCAGAAATCCGAATTTTAATCAATTTATTCTCCAAAAACGATAGAAGCATCAATCTTAATCAACATTCTCGTAAGTCTGCACAACTAAACAAAACACATCAAAACCACCACAAACTTGAGTCCAAGACAATCAATTTAAGCCGATATGGAACGCTCCAAGTGGATATAAACTCCACTTATCACACTGACATTTTTTTCACTGCTCTTCCTCCTTTACCCTTGTACCTATAGTGTTATGTACAGACAGGAACCTTTAGTATGAGATTGGTTTTGCATGATGAATTTGGAATTTGCTTTAACTATGGGAGACTAATTTGATTCTTGCTCTTCTGCGTGTTCCTCTTTGCTGTATCCTTGTTTTCGTTTAAGTCATCATCTTGTAAATTATTAGCATGAAATGAAAGTCAATATATCTCCCAGTTTGCAGTATCCTTAAATATGTTTTGGTAAATATGGTATCAAGTTCTAGCTCTTGCAGCTTACATCATGATTTACAAGATGACAGCCACCAAAATGGATGCAAGGCTCAAGCAGTTGACCTGATCCTATGACATTTTGTCCAGGGAATTTAAAGTTGAAGGTAATCCAGGTAAGTCGCTTGATGTCCATAAATTCTTTGGTTTAGAATTTAGATAGAGAGCTAAGGATGGTTACCAATCATGATAAAGAAACTCTATCATAATAAAAAAGCTCAGCGAGTTGATTTGGTGAAATATACAAATTACAAGTATAAAGGAAGTCTTAGGCTGGACTTATTTTGATTAATGTTCTGGAAGGTATAACTCTAGTCTTTAAGTCTAGTTTAACAGAGGCAGATAGATATGTAATTTGAATCGCTAATAAATTGCTAAGCAGGGCCTAGTGTTTGTGTTCTGGTCATCCTATTTTAAAATTGAATCCATTTTCTATTAAACACAAAACACTCCTGTTTTATTTATGGACAAACTTTTTGGAGGTGATACTATCGAGACAACGGATGATTAATCAAGTCCACAAAGGGCTTTTTATGTAGACCTTTGTAGCTTAATTTTTCACATTTTTCGCTATATGCCTTTTTCAATTTGGGCTATCCAGTGTTAAACATGTCTGCTTTCTCCTGTTGTATTAAAAAAAATTTTAGTCTCATAACTTAACCATAAAGTCCAAACTTGGAATGCACAATGATATTGAGTTAGATGATAATACGTAGACTTATCCTATGCAGTACTGAACAGTTTTGGAATTTGTATTGCAGGAATCCTGCCGAGAAGTTGAAGCTGTAATCAAATTCTTACAACCACAGGTATGTTATAACCTGTCAACATCTGTTGATGCAAGGTTTTTAGCAGGCTAAGACCTGCTGCTTTTACACTGTATGTGTTTTTGGAGCATAACCGTTGACTTCACTTGTAAATATGTTGACAATAGGTTGTCTTTTTGGAGTTATGTGCAAGTCGGATATCCATACTTGCGCCTCAGAATCTAAAGGTTTATGCTTGTAATATAAGATTCTCAATATGTCTTTTTTTTTTGAACTCTTCCCGCCCCCGCCCCCGCTATATTGTCTTGTGGCTATGGCGGTGTGGTGATAGTGGTATGACAAACATATATACTTCTATTGGAGCTATGTTTACTTTTAATTTGTCTTGTCACATGATATTGTCATATGAAGGCATAATGGTTGCTTGTTATTTTATTAAGGCTTTTTAATTATGTCCTCACGTGCATGAACCATACTGGTATTTTACAGTCTTAGTTACACTTCATGGTTTTCGGGTTTGGTCTTTAGACATAGCTGTCAAATTTTAAATTGTGCGGTGAATAAAATGCCTTGATCTTGTTCCTTATGTTGTATGGATAGTCTCACTGGAAGGTAGGACATTACATGAATATGGTAAATATTATATTTACTTGTACTTTCTTTATTTCTCATGTACTCATGTTTAGTTCACCAGGTAACTACTATTGGAGACATGATAGACCAATGGAAGAAAAAGAAGAATAATGCCTTTGGAATTCTCTACAGCTGGTTTCTCGCTAAGGTGTAGTATGAAGTTTAAAGTTGTATTGAAATAATACCTTCTCTTATGTTATTTCTATATTTCTCACAATAATGATCAGCCATTGAATTAGAAGAAACATGCTAGTAAAATCATTCTTATTTTGTATTCTGCATTTTTCATTTTTCTTGCACAACTTGTTTGTGTTATTTTAGGTTGCGAGTAATTTCGTGTGGCATACGTAGAAGCAATGAAATATGGAGGCAAGGTGATACTCGGTGATCGCCCAGTAAATGTAAGATTTTTTTGTGGATTCTTGCATTAAGTTTATCTTGTTTTTATCTCTTCGTGTTTTCAATAATCTTGTCTTCTACCACTGTACATAAAAAAACTAAGAATTTCAACATCTTCTAGCTTTGTGTACTGTTGTATTGTTATGCATATACTGGTTCAGGGTTATGCATATACTGGTTTAAGTGAATATATTAACATGGTGATTTGGTTGAAAACTTTAAAGATTCTAATGATTAGTCGGAGGAGGATAAGATGAAATAATGGAGCAAATACGTTTTAATATTATAGTATCTAGACAGAAAAGGATCCTGTAATCACCATATTAATATATTTCTCTGAGTTAATGGGTCTTTGTAGTTATATTTTACATAGTTTAGCTCAAAGAAGATTGAGGTGGGAAAATTTTGAATGAAAATGTAACCATGGGAACGACTTTGTGCTTTGTTTAGTATATAGATAGATAGATATATCTGATTGTTTATAACTAGGCTTATAATAGTTTGATTGATGCTTAACAAAAGTGATAGTTGAGTTTATAAATAAAAAAATTGCTAAAAATACAATGATAAATTTTTTACTTAATAGTCTTTTGTTTATATTTGGATTTACTGTAACATTGTATAATATATGATAAAATATATAACAATAGATAGTTTAAGATGTTTAGTATCTGATGTTCTTTGCATGTTTTTTTGACAGATAACTCTTGGGCGCACATGGGGAAAACTGCCGCTTTGGCATAAGTTGAAATTACTGTATTCTTTACAATTTCAAGCAATTCTTTTGCCGAGCGCAGAAGATCTGACTCGAATGGTAAGATTTATTAGCTAGAAGGTTCCTCTATATAGAAACAATTGAGATTAGATTAATATAGAAATGGGGTTATTTGAAAATTTGTGGAATCCAATTTTAATTTACTTTTACCCTTTCCTTTTGATGGGTGTTACAGCTGAAGGAAATGGATGATGTGGACATGCTGACCCTTGTGATTCAAGAGTTGAGCAAAGAGTTTCTGGCTGTAATGGAAACTCTTGTTCATGAAAGAGATAAGTAAGTTTCTCAAGTTTATTGTTCTCTGGCATATAGTATTCATCCTGCTGAACTTGCATGATCTCCCTCGTAACTGTTGAATGTTTAATCACTTTTTATTCCGAAATCTTTGTTGTTGCTTTTGTCTGTTTCTTGTACTTTCATGTCCAACAAATGTATAGGAGATAGGTTGATCAAATACTTCTATGGTGTTTGGTAACTAGGAATTCATTTCTATTTGATGTATTTGGTTCAAATGACATGTTTGGATTTTCTAAGAACCGTGCCACAGATCATGTGGCACAAGGAAAAGAAATCAAGAGAGCAACAACATTTGCTATAGTCTCCTCTAAAATCTTTGTTAAATTATGATTATGAAATTCACTTTTGAAATTTGGAACTTTCTAAAAATGAGTACGAGAGAGATGAGAAAATGAAAGAATGAAAATATCGAATCTAGTTGGATATCTTGAACTCCAAAAGATGAAGGATTCCGAGAGCATGAAAGAATATTTTTGACAAACTACTAGGTATCGCAAACAAAGTAAGGTTACTTGGTACTGTATTTTTAGATTTAAGATTAGTTCAAAAAAATCGTATTACTCTACCCGAAAGATTTGAAACTTTCATTTATTCGTTGTAAAACTTAAAAGACCTATTAAATAAGTTTGGTCGAATTGATGAATGCTTTACAGGCCCAAGAACAACATAGGCTTATGAGATCTGATGGATTTGTTGAAACTACATTATCTGCGAATGTTAGCCAATTCAAGGAAAAAATGGATGAGTAATGACAAGAACAAGAATGGAACTGCATTATTTATTTTTCCAACACAAGTAAGGGACCACAATCTGATTTCCCTCCTTGTAAATATTTTGGAAGAAAGGGTCATCCACCTTTCAAATGTTGGAGAAATCTGGATCAACAATGTGAAAAATGTAAGAAAATAAGACAACATCAAAAAATTTGCAAGATTAATACAGCGCTAAAAGTGGATTTAGAGCAAAAGAAAGTTGCTCAAGTGGCTGACACGGCTGACGAAGAAGAGGAAGAACAAATTTTTGTAGCCTCTTATTTTGAAACAAGTCATTCAAGTGCGAAGTGGTTGATTGACAGCAGTTGTACCAACCATATAACGTTTGATTGAGAGATTTTAAGGAATTAGACAATTCAGTGGCTTCCAAAGTGAAGATTGGAAATGGAGAATATCTTGCAATCGGAAATGGAGAATATCTTGCAATCGAGGGAGAAGGCACAATGGCCATTAAAAGAATTTCAGGTACGATGTTTATCAAAGATGTATTTTTTGTACCTAATACTAGTCAAAATTTGTTAGAGTGTTGTCGATTTGACTAAAAAAGTTAAAAGTTATTTTTGAACGAAATCAATGTGTGATCAAAGATGCAAATGACAATGATGTCTTCAATGTAAAAATGGAAAAGAAAAGTTTTGCACTTGATCCTTTGGAGGATGAGGAGATTTATGTTCAGCAACTTAGCTATTTGTTGTGGAAGGAAAAGATTATGGGTACTTACTTAAGAAAGCTTTACATGACCCCAAACAGGTCGGTAGAACACGGAACAACATAATTGATGTAGATTTGGTGTAGTTTGGGTATTAAAGAAGCATAAATGAAAATTTGTAATTACCGAAAGTGTTACTAGATTTGATTAAATAAGGACGTACAAAAGAGTTCGTTGATGATCAAACAACAATGGATATCTCTTACAATACTATTTCATGATGACATATTTATGAAGATTCTGCCAAGAAGTAAGTTTAAGTTTTGTTAGAGATAAACAACAACCAAAGTAAGTAGGAGGGTCGAAATTGTGCTTCAACTATTGCAATTATATCATGTTAGAATTTCAGATTTTATTTTTATTTCTTAGTTGTTATGAATATTTTTAAAATAAAATTGGTTGTTGTTATCTGAGTAGTACTAATGGCATAATAGTTACTAGTTTTATTGTATAAAAACTTATTTTATCAGTTTAATGAAATTAATCTTTTCATCAAAAATCATATTATCTTTTTTGCACTCATTGACTTCTCAGTTTCTGTATAATACTCCATCAAATTAAAACAAAAATTTAAACATTTTCAAATAAGCTCCACATATGTACAATATTATTTTCAAATAATTGAAACCTATGCTTTTTCTGCATAAGTACTCTAGCTAGGTTACATGAAGCATAATGCATCTTTTACCTGTTTATTATGAAATCCTATTTAAATGGATTAAAATATTTTTAAAATCTATTATAATTATGAAATGTATAATTATTAAAATTTAAAAACAAGAGAAAAAAATATTAAAATATTAAAGTAAAAATTATAACATAATAAATATTGAAACATATTAAAATAATAAAATAGTATACATAAATAGAGTTAAGTTCTATGCAGACACATTTGAGTGGCATCGTGAATACCATATACATTCGTACTCAAAACATTGCAAGACATATATATTTGCAAAGAATGTTCAATGAACATTATTATTTAATTCAAAATCTTAAAAATTATATATGATATATGATTTGCAAGCCGAAAATGTTTTGGAGAACAATACGTTCTGCAATATTTTCTTTGCAGAACATAAATGATTTTCAAGATTTTTAATGAAATTTGCATGTAAAACATATATATTTTCAAGATTTTCAATGAAACAGTGATTTTTATAGAACATGATTTTCAATGAATAAGTTTTTGCAATGTTTTGATTAATATATTACTTATGACTTAAAGTTGCTTAAAGTGATAATTGAAAAGAAAATTTTAAGTCAATATCATGAATTATTGAAAATGTAAACATAAAATTAAATTTGATAAATTATTTGTTTGAATGATGCTATTAATTTTTATCAAATAAAAGTCTCAAAACAAAATAAGTCATTCAAAAAAGTATCTCCTACCAACTTTTGACTTTAATCTATTTTTTTTAACTTTAAGTCAATGTCTGACTTATTACACAAACAACCATTTTTTAACTTAAAGTAAAAAATGTCTTTAAGCCGTAGCCAAACAGCTTCATTATCGAGTCCAGTACTTGGATAGGTAGACATTTCGAGCCAAGTCCGGGTAACGAAGCTCGTTGGACTTTGGTATAAAACCTAACAGAGTGTCAGAGACAGAACTAATGATTGCCAAACCCAAAATGTACATGCCTTTCTCCTAAAAAATTCATGAAAGTGAATTTTATTAACACTATTCTGTAATCCCGCTTAATTTGCTCTTATTTTCATCTGTTATCCATTATCTCATACTCTAGTAATCCCATTACATTTCATACTCTAGTATTTGCTTCCTGCATGTTTACTTTTTGCTTCCTGTATCCATAGTTTTTGTGTGAAAATTGTAGAACTAATCACATGAAGCTTCACTGAGTCCATCACTCACCCGGTCATCCCACCCTCGAGTCCCCAACACGCACACTAATACTTTTAAATTTTAATCATATGCCATGAATTATTTCGGGTGATCAAGGGATGGTTCGAGCAATTTTTCGACAATGTAAGATTCATTCATCTGCTCTATGAAAAAAACCATAATGTGAGTTAAGTTCTGGTCAAGTAGAAATTGCAGCATTAGGATCCAAGTAACATATGTGTCCAAATATTTTCTACTTATAATTTGAATACCTTTCTCAAATGTGTACGCACCTACATGTGTACACATGTATTTATTAAATTATACATGTGTAGGTCGGTTGGTAGGTCATGGGTGGGTGGGTATATGTCAATGTAGAGTGAATGGTCTCATGACTTCAGTTATATACTAGCTACTACCATCAAACCTTGTTTGTTCGGTTTAATTTTGTATTTGTCTGGCAATACCTGCTGAGAATGTGATGGAGGATCCAACATTTTGGTGACACTTCTTGTTTTCTTGTTGCACTCGCCTTTCTCCTAGCTATCTGAAAGATTTGGGCTTGGGTGGATACAGATTTTTATTGATTTTTGACATCTGATTTAGTAAATTTTTGTTTATAAGGTCTTAACAAATAAACCCTGAGGGAACAAGTTTTTAATCCTTATTAAGCAATATGCATACTGAAAATGAAAATTTCCAAGATGTGTGTTGTCTATCAGCAAGTAAAGTTTAAAAAAAATTAAACAGAAAACCCTTTTGTGGACAGGTACCATGGGATGGGAACTACCAATATTAGAACTGAAGACCGAGAAGTTGCAGCAGCTGACTGTTAAAATTAGAGACTCTACCTGCTTGAGACATGACCCCCCTTGGTCTATAGCTAGTATCAACCACGAGAAACTACTTACACAACTAATTCTGTTTTCTACACTGCCATAAAATCAAGGTCCCCAAAAGATTGAAGATTAGTTGAGGATATTTCATGCATCTGGGGAACATCATTAGAAACTGCATATCCTGATTGCCAGACATGACTAACTTTAGTTATGTTAACAAGTGGACCTAGAACAGCGAAAATAGTCGTCTCATTGTTTTTATATTCTGCGGAGATGTTTGACACCTGAAACGTAAGAGTTCCAGGAAGCATGGAAGGATTGTAGTCTGATATCGGTGTCGGGTACACCATCATACTTCCATTACTGTTGCGGAAAGCCACGAGTGCTTGTGCTCCAACCATGCCTGTTTGAGTTGGGTTTATAGCCCATGCAACCCACCCCTTCAAATCTTGTCTGGCTCTGTATGCCATTGCAACTTTATCCGTGGATGGAAAATAGTTCCAGTGGAGATGAGCTTGATGATAAGGAAGATCAACACAAGAATTAAACATTCTATTTGATGTGAACGTGTGGTTTTTGCAAGTTTGAGCATACGACAAGAAGAAAAGCAAAGTAAATATGGCCAACGTAAGAACGAATGTTGGGCTTGGAGCCATGACACCCATGAGCTGCTGAACAACAATGGAGAGCAAAATATGATTTATCAGTAGTATATACTAATAAGCTAGGTGAGCCAGGGGAAAGTGCAGACTTGTGGGTTGAGCGTAGATAAATCATGCAATTTTCCTTTGGTTTCGTTTCTGTTCAATTCATTTCTTTCGTAATACAGCTCTGTTAGTTATGAATTTTCATGAGATTTGCATTGCTCTTTGATTTTCAGTGACAACATACCTGAGTTGGTTTAGAAGGATACATTACCTTGTGATGAATCTAATTTACAACTGAAACCAACTCTTTATGCCAATAAGATACCAACTCAAAGCTTCCTGGCAATCGATTTTTAACTATCTGATTAATTAGTAGAATCAATGACAGGATTAATCATGAGATTCTCAAATGATTTATAAATATAACTTTTTTCCCGCTACAAATTGTGGTTTCTTTTTCTAATTTTATAAAACAAATGCGATGATTAAAATTTCACAATATCGAAGAGTTCAATTCCCCGATTTTCAGATTATTGTGTTGCGAGGCATTAGCTGAAGATTCGTGTGGTAAATATTCTTTCACAAGCAACAAAAAATTCCACACTTGTGTAAATCTTCCAGTACAAAATGCCTTCTTGCATTGGACTTATAACCATACCAGCCACACAGCAGATATAGCATTTCGACATGGTGGTGTCTCAGCGTCACAGTGGGTTGCATGGGCACTTAATTTGGATAAAACCAGAGATGGTTGGGGCTCAAAGCTTAATAGCTTTCAAGAACTAGAATGGCACCATGCACGCGTACACTTCGCCTATAAAGTCTTATGAGACTAATTTATCACATAAACCATTGAGCTTTGATGTTTCAAAGATCAACGCGGAGTTTGTTAGTAGTAAAAAGGAGATTATTATATTTGCTAACTTGAAACTTCCGCCTGGTCGTACAAGTTTTAATCAAGTGTGGCAAGAAGGTCCTGTTTCTGATGGAGCACCACGAATGCATGGTCGAGATTCTGCTAATTTGAGAGCTGTTGCAACTATAAACTTTAGTACGGGTAAAACTAGTCATGGTGGTGCAAATAAACACGAAAAAAATGTAAGTAAATCAATAATTGTTCTTTTAGCCGTTTATGGATGAGTGTATGTTTGGTATTGGGCTCTAATTCTGATGATTTTTTTAGATTCATGGAGTGTTAAACACAGTGGCTTGGGGAATTTTGTTGCCTCTGGGAATAATGTCAGCCAGGTACTTGAAAGTTTTTGCTGATCCGGCTTGGTTTTACCTTCATCTTCTCTGCCAATGTTCTGGCTTTGTTATAGGTGTTCAGGTGACAAGTGTTTGAAAGATGGTTGTTCTCTTCCAATCTTACTTCTCACCGGATTTGGAACTGGACTCAAACTCGGCAATGATTCCCCTGGCATTGTACATCACAAGCACAGAAGCATTGGCATAGCTTTATTCGTCTTTGGAATTCTTCACGTACTTTTTTTTTTTTTTTGAAAACAAAAACTGATATATTAAATTAAATCATGGCTTAAAGCATCAATAAGAAAGGATGGTACATCACACCACTCCTTACGATCAGACAATGAACCAGTCTCTCTAGCTAGAGCATGAGCTACTGAATTCGCTGAACGCCTAATAAAATAAACAGAAAGGGACCCTAAGTCCTTAACAATAGAACGACAGTCTTCCATAACAGAACCCAAGTACGATGAGTCCGAATCTTTACTATGGAATGCCTGAATAACAGCCAAGGAGTCGAGCTCAACATTAACATTCTTCAACCCCAACCTCTTAAAACTCTCAACTTTGGTTGAATATTGTCCCTGCCGGAGCCTTGCAACTCACATCCACCAAAAGCACCCCACCTTAAAAAAAAAAAATTTAATGTGGTTGCATTTGGTTGAATGTGGTTGTTGCAACCAAAATATCATCCCACCTTAAAAAAAAAAAAAAAAAAAAAGTTGAAGTCGTGGTTGAATGTGGTTGCATTAAGTTGCAACCCAAAATCCACCAAAATAGCCCCCATCTTTTAAAAAAAAAAAAAAAAAGTTGAAGTCGTGGTTGAATGTGGTTGCATTAAGTTGCAACCCAAAATCCACCAAAATAGCCCCCATCTTAAAAAAAAAAAAAGTGTTGAAGTCGGTTGGGAAAGAAAGGGGGAGGGGGGAGGGTTAGTATTTTTGCAATTTTGAAACTTAGTTTAGTAAAATTGCAATTAATTAAGGAAGATGGTATTTTTGCAAATAGAAACTTTAAATCAAGTATTTTTGGTAAATATCCTAAATTTTAATAGTTTTATAATCTTTTCTAATGAGCCGTTTTTTGGTTAAACACGATTATTTTTATTGAACAACTCTCTCGTTAAAATCGAAGTCTCAAATTTAAAATATATTATAAAGAGTTATATAATAATTTTTATCCATAAAAATCGAATCCTAAAAACATTTTTTTTTTTGACATTAGTATCAAATTCTAAAAGTTAATACAATCTTTTCTATTGAGCCGTATTCTCGATAAACACGTTTCGAGCTGCTCTTATTTGGAACCGAACTTTAATTTATTACATATTATTAATGACACTTATCTTATAAAATAACTTTTTTTCTTAAAAATTAAAATCTAAAAAGATAGTAAATTCCATTTTTAACGTTCTTTAAACTTTCAAATCTATACTATTATATAAATTCCGGAACATTAAAAGTTTTGGTACCTGTTTTTTGGAACCAGTTTTTTGGTACTTCGTGAATTTACTTATTTACCCTTTATTAAAAAGAAAAATAAATATATGATATTTATACTTTTAAAACACCTATAATAAATAATAATATACTATTATATAAATTCCGGAACATTAAAAGTTTTGGTACCAGTTTTTTAGTACTTCGTGAATTTACTTATTTACCCTTTATTAAAAAGAAAAATAAATATATGATATTTATACTTTTAAAATACCTATAATAAATAATAACATAATATAATTAATGGTAAGTAGTCGCTTGCCTTTTTTCACATTTACTTTTAATTGAAGATATTACCTTTTTATAAACACCTAAAAACATCAATGTATCTTCCAATCATTAATATTTCCTTTCGAATTAAAACACGTTACCTTTTTAATTTAAAACTAATCTTCGTTAATATTTTACTATTATATAAATTCCGGAACATTAAAAGTTTTGGTACCTGTTTTTTGGTACTTCATGAATTTATTTATTTACCATTTATTAAAAAGAAAAATAAATATATGATATTTATACTTTTAAAACACCTATAATAAATAATATCATAATATAATTAATGGTAAGTAGTCGCTTGCCTTTTTTCACATTTACTTTTAATTGAAGATATTACCTTTTTATAAACACCTAAAAACATCAATGTATCTTCCGATCATTAATATTTCCTTTCGAATTAAAACACGTTACCTTTTTAATTTAAAACTAATCTTCGTTAATATTTTACTATTATATAAATTCCGGAACATTAAAAATTTTGGTACCTGTTTTTTGGTACTTCGTGAATTTATTTATTTACCATTTATTAAAAAGAAAAATAAATATATGATATTTATACTTTTAAAACACCTATAATTAATAATAACATAATATAATTAATGGTAAGTAGTCGCTTGCCTTTTTTCACATTTACTTTTAATTGAAGATATTACCTTTTTATAAACACCTAAAAACATCAATGTATCTTCCAATCATTAATATTTCCTGTTAGGAATAATTCATGAGTTGTGATGTTAAGAATAGAATTTTACTTATACTTCTTGTATATCCTGATCTTATAAAGGATTTAGCACTTTGTATAGGAGATATGTGTTAGACAGTAATCTGTAGAATTAAGTCAGGAACAGTGCATCGAGTACTACATGTCAGGAACTGAGATTGAATCCTGATACGTCAAGTCAAATACTGATCAAGTACTGATGGGATGGTCAGATCCTGATGCAAGATGGAATCCTGATATCAGTCGTGTTATTGATGATGTCATTATGGATGCTACAGAAACTGGCAAGTTCTATAAAACAGGATCTTTGCTTGAGGAACAAGCAAGAAGATATTATGAAGGAAAGAATTTTCTATTGATGGAAACTATCAACTGGACGGCAGAACATTGTCATGTATAGATTATCTTTCTGTGATTAGTTGATAGGTAGCATTATAAATACTCTCTCTATATCACTGTAAAAAGTGTACGTGAGTTTAGCAATTGAGTTCGTGTGCGTAGCTCTATATAAGGTTTGTATTCGAGAGTTCGAAACAAACAGAGAGAGAGAGATTTATTTTGTCAGCAACTGCTAAAGGTATTTGTACACCTTTGGTAGAGTTTGTATTTGATCTTATTAATACAAACAGTTTGATTCATTCGTATATTCTTGTTTATCTAATAAAACAAAAATCAGACACGATTATATAACTTGTATTCAACCCCCCCCCCCTTCTACAAGTTATTCGAGTTAACAATTGGTATCAGAGCAGGTTGATTTCGAATAATCATAAAGATCTGCAATCATGCCTGGTTACAAGGATGGGAATACTAAGATTCCTATGCTCAAGAGAAACGAATATACTCTATGGGAAGTAAAGATGTTGCATCATCTGGAAGCAACAAATCCTGATTATCTTGACAGAATCAGAGATGGACCTTTTGTTCCAACAAAGGTTGTTGGACAAGCAACTGTTGATGGTCAAGTTGTTCCAGAACATACAGCAGAGAAGCCTAAATCTGAATGGTCAGATAAGGACAAGGAGAATGTTCTTAAAGATGCTAAAGTGAGAAACATATTATTCAACAGTCTTGATTCTGTTCTCACTAACTATGTTCTCTCTTGTAAAACTGCTAAGAATATATGGGACAATCTTAAGGTTCACTGTGAAGGAACTAAGCCTGTCAGGAAGAACATGAGGACACTACTTATACAACAGTATGAGTATTTTGAATCCAAGTCTGGTGAGTCACTTACTGATATCTTTGATAGGTTTACAAAACTCATCAATGAGATGGCCATGCATGGTAAATATTATGACTTGGAGGATATGAATACTGAGTTCATGAAAGCCTTGCCTGATTTCTACAATGAGTAGATATCTGCAATTGAGGAAGCTAATGATCTTGATGAGATATCATTAGAGGCAGTGTATGGAAAACTGAGGGCTTATGAACTTGACAAGCAGCAGAAGAAGAGCAGGAGTGAAGGAAAGATGAAAACTATTGCACTCACTGCTCAATCTGATTCAAAGAAGATTCCAGAGGAACAGCATGAAGAGCCTGCTGTAAAGAACTCTAGGAAGAAGAAAAGCAAAGAAAGTTCTGAGTCAGAGACTACTGATATAGACTCTGATAACGGTGATTCTGAATCAGAGATGCAGGAACTCTTTGCTATGTTTGCTAAAGCTTTCAAGAAAGGAAGATTCAACAGGAGAAGATTTAGCAAAGGACCTTTTCAAAAGAAGGAGGAGAAGAAGACAGACAAAGGCAAAAGTACAATTGTCAAGATTGATAAGGCCAAGATCAAGTGCTTTAACTGCAGCGAGCTTGGACACTTTGCTAGTGAGTGTAAGAAGCCTAGGAATTCAGGAAAGGGTAATGCACTTATGGTCACACGGAAGGATTGGGCTGATTCCAGTGATTCTGAAGAAGAATTGGATTATGACAACATTGCATTGATGGCAAATGTTTCAGACAAACCTGGATCTCCAAAGAAAACTTCTCCATCTTCTGTTAATGTATCACTTCACTCTCTTGATTCATTTGATAGCTTAAATTCTGATGAAATTAGATCTATCCATGCTGAGTTTAAGAATCTTATGACTAATTTTAGAATTCTTACCAGTGAAAGAGATGAACTTAAGGTTAAGAATGATAAATTAGTTGATAGAAATAATTTTCTTGAATCTGAGTTAATTCAAATGGAAGAATACAAGTTAAGTTCTGATAAAGCTAAGCATGATTATAGTGTTATTCTTGAGGCTTATGACTATGTCAGAAAAGAACTAGAGGAAGAGAGAGATGTGATTAAAACCATTAACAATTCTGGTAAAAAGACTATAGAAATCTTTGAAAGTGGAATTCGTGGTAAGGTTAATGGTTTAGGTTTTGATAAGGCTAGACAAGAAGAAAAAGTAGCTATTGTCAATGATGATGGTAAAGTAGAAGCTAGCACATCTAAATCTGAAAGTAAGAAAATTATTTCTGAACCTAATCATGTTAAATTTGTTGATTCAAAAGGTACCCCTGTTATACATAAAAGAATTAACAATAGTAATTCAGATGAGAAAGTGTTAGAGAAACATAAGAATGTAAACATAGGGTTTCTGTCTAAGTCTCAGTTGAAACAGAGATTAGATGGTCTTTCAGAGTCTAGCCAGATCAAAAGAAATAGGAATGAAAAAGAAGGTATCAACAAAGAGAATAATTAGAAGAATGTACCTGATGCACCTAGGAAAAAATGCTATAAGTGTGGAAATCATAATCATTTGGCCCTAGACTGCAATCAAAAAACTTTTTGGAAAACTGAGTCCAGATTCCCCAAGACTCAGAAAATTCAATACCAACCACAGAAAGCTTGTTATCATTGTGGTAGTTTACTTCATTCTATTTACATGTGTAGAGAATATCATGAACTGTATTATGACTATTATTCTTTGAAATCTGAAACTCCTAGTCACAAACAGTTTGTGAAATCAGAGTCTAAAATTGACTCTGCAACAGGTAAAGTAAAAGCAAAATCTTCAAAGCATGTTGTTTCAAAATCTATTAAAAAAGGATCCAATCAAAGTTGGGTCCTAAAAAATTCTAACTAGTTACTTTTTGTTTGCAGGGCATAGGAAAGAAGCATTCAATTATCTTGGACAGTGGATGCTCTGGACATATGACTGGAAAGAAATCCCTGCTTACAAAGTTTGAGAGAAAAGCTGGCCCAGTAATATCTTTTGGAGATGGCAACAAAGGAGAAACTCTGGGATATGGCTCTATTGTTTTGGGGAATGTCATCATAGAAAACGTAGCACTGGTTGAAGGCTTGAAACATACTCTTTTAAGCATAAGTCAACTGGGTGATAAAGGTTACCAATCAATCTTTAACAGAGAAGGATGCAAAATCTTGAATATGCAGAATGGAGACATTGTTCTAACTGGTCAAAGACATGGTAACATATATGAAGCCAGCTTAAGTAATACATCTAAAGCAATTGTTAGATGTCTCTACAGCAAAGCAATAAGTGATGAAAGCTGGAATTGGCACAAGAAGCTCTCACATCTCAACTTCAAGAAGCTTAATCAACTTGTTAAGCACAATTTAGTGAGAGGCTTACCTCAGGCAAATTTTGTGCAAGATGGACTTTGTAATGCTTGTCAGCTTGGAAAACAGAGAAGAACCACTTTCAAGAGCAAGACTGAAAATTCAATTACTGAACCATTTCACATGCTACATCTTGATCTGTTTGGTCCAGTAAACATTATGTCTATCAGCAAGAAAAGATATGTTCTAGTGATAGTGGACGATTTCACAAGGTTCACATGGGTGTTCTTTCTACACAAGAAGGATGAAGCTCCTCAGCAAATCATTGAACTTGTCAAGATTATTCAAAATAACTCTAAGTACAAAGTCAAAGTACTTAGGAGTGACAATGGTACAGAATTCAAGAATTCTACAATGAAGGATTTTTGTGCAGACAATGGAATCACTCAACATTTTTCTGCACCTGGTACACCTCAGCAAAATGGTGTAGTGGAAAGAAAGAGCAGGACTCTCATAGAGGCAGCAAGAACCATGCTTGCAGATGCAAAACTTCCAACCTATTTTTGGGCAGAAGCTATTAACACTGCATGTTTCACTCAAAACTGTACCTTGGTAAATAGTCATGGAAAAACTC
The DNA here is from genome assembly GCA_037693485.1 of Kitagawia praeruptora. Taxonomy (NCBI): domain Eukaryota; kingdom Viridiplantae; phylum Streptophyta; class Magnoliopsida; order Apiales; family Apiaceae; genus Kitagawia; species Kitagawia praeruptora. The sequence continues at coordinate 147,907,705 of CM075353.1, forward strand.
CCTATGAGATGATCAAAGGAAAGAAACCAAGTGTGAAATACTTTCACATCTTTGGATGTAAATGCTATGTCCTAAAAGTTCATCCAGAACAACTTGGAAAATTTGAAGTCAAATCGGATGAAGCAATCTTTCTAGGATATTCAGCATCAAAGGCCTTCAAGGTTTATAATCTCAGAACTCACATTGTTATGGAATCAATTCATGTTGCATTTGATGACAAGAAATTTGGAATTCTGCAAAATGATGAAAGCCATGCCAAATTGGAATTTGAAAATCTGAAGAATTCTGAGATACTCTCCAGTGATGATGAAGGTTCTCCAGAAGGAATTTCTATTGCTTCTCAAAGGAATGCTACTGTTGAGGGGGAGCAAATGAATCAAGGAGAACATAGTGATCATCGGGAGCAGACTAGCTATTCGGAATCTACTCCATCAGGAACTGATCTTTCAGAGTCTACTGAGGAAAGATCAGTAACTAGCAGCAGAGTGGAATTTACTGATTCTACTGATCAAGGAGGAGTTTTTGAAGGCAGAGAGAGTTCTTTTATAAGAGATATCACTAACTTAGGGGGAGAATCTAGCAGAGGCAATCTATCACCTGTTAGAAAATGGACAAAGGATCATACTGAAGATTTGATTATTGGTGATCCGAATAGTGGTGTTCGAACTAGAAGATCAATTCAAAATGAATGCTTGTATAGTTGCTTTCTCTTAAAGAATGAACCTAAGAAGGTTGAAGAAGCCTTACAGGATCCTGATTGGGTAATTGCAATGCAGGAGGAGTTAAATGAGTTTGAGAGAAACAAAGTCTGGAAACTGGTACCAAGACCCAAAGACAGATCATTTGTTGGTGCAAAATCGGTTTTCAGAAACAAGCTAGATGAATCTGGTATGATTGTAAGAAACAAAGCAAGACTGGTGGCCAAGGGTTACTCTCAGGAAGAAGGAATTTATTATGATGAGACCTTTGCACCTGTAGCAAGATTGGAAGCAATCAGGATGTTTCTTGCATTTGCAGCTCATTCAAAATTCAAGGTATACCAGATGGATGTAAAGAGTGCTTTTCTAAATGGCAATCTTGATGAGGAAGTGTATGTGGAGCAACCACCTGGATTTGTTGATCCAAAGTTTCCAAATCATGTCTACAAACTTGACAAGGCACTCTATGGACTAAAGCAGGCACCAAGAGCATGGTATGAGACTTTGTCTAAATTTCTTCTTGAAAATGGCTTCACAAGAGGTACAATTGACAAAACTCTATTCTTTAGAAAGATAAAAGGTGAATTGTTTTAGTTCAAGTTTATGTTGATGATATCATATTTGGCTCTACTAATGAAAAGTTGTGTGCTAAGTTTAGCAAGCTTATGCAGTCTAAGTATCAGATGAGCATGATGGGTGAATTAAATTATTTCTTAGGCTTGCAGGTCAAACAAACTGAGACTGGTATTTTCATTAATCAGTCAAAGTATATCAAAGATCTTTTAAGAAGGTTTGACTTTCAAGACTGTGCAGTTGCAAAAACACCCATGGCAACAGCCAATAAACTAGACTCTGATCCTAAGGGAAAGAGTGTGGATAATACTAGTTATAGAGGCATGATAGGCTCATTGTTATATTTAACTACAAGTAGACCAGATATAATGTTTTCTACCTGTTTTTGTGCTAGATTCCAAAGTGATCCTAAGGAATCTCATTTAATTGTTGTGAAGAGAATTTTTAGATATCTCAAAGGAACTCCAAATCTTGGTTTGTGGTATCCTATAGAATCTGACTTCTCCCTAATTGGCTATTCAGACTCTGATTATGCAGGGTGTAAAATAGATAGGAAAAGCACTACAGATACATGTCAATTCTTGGGAAACAGATTGATTTCTTGGGCAAGCAAGAAGCAACAATCTGTCTCAACCTCAACTGCAGAAGTTGAGTACATAGCAGCAGGCAGTTGTTGTGCACAGCTCCTTTGGATAAGAAATCAGTTGATGGATTATGGTATGACACTTAGTAATATTCCTATGTTTTGTGATAATAGTAGTGCTATCAAAATTGCAGAAAATCCAGTTCAACATTCAAGGACTAAGCACATTGATGTCAGGTATCATTTTATTAGAGAACATATTGAGAATGGTACTGTGGAACTTCATTTTGTTCCTACTGACAAACAGCTTGTAGATATTCTAACTAAACCACTTGATGAGACTACATTCAGTAGATTAGTAAGTGAGTTAGGAATGCTAAATTTCTAGATCTTTAACATCTGCAAAAGTAGCAAGGTATGTTGTTTTCAGCCTATAGACTTGATATTCTTGTCAGGATCTATATTTGATGGTTAAATACTTAAGCTGTAACATTGTACTTTGATAAATTTCAGTATGATAGACTTGTTAATAAACATCAGGATCAGGATTGCTATCAGTATGCTGACGTCATCAGGATTTTATCGTCAGTATCAGGATTGTGAAATTCGTGCGTACTATTGTTTCAAATCCTGAAGTTCATTTTTTTGTAGTGATCTAATTCTGAGTTTTGTTAAGTCTATGCAAGCAAATTTTAATTCATTCATAATGATAGTTTATATTGTTTTTCAGATCAGTCAATAAACAATTGGTATCTGTTGTTAATTACTGAATCTGTTGTTAATTCAGTACTTTGCTTACCTGTTACTGATAATTATGCAAGTGAACCATCTAATGATGATGTAAGAACTATGTTGTCTGCATTAGGTTATAGTGGACCTCTAGACAACATGAGCCAGTTAAATAGGTCTTTTCTTAGGAAGGAATGGTCTTTCTTCTTTGATCAAATTGCTAAATGTTTTACTGGAAAATGTAGTTCTTTTCAGCAAATTACTTCTGTTACCTCACATATTGCTTACAGTTTGCTTTATGACAGAGTAATTAACATTGGTCACATTATCTTAAATCAGATGTGTATTAAACTTGGGTCAAGAGATCAAAACAGGAAAATGGTTTATTATCACAGATTTATGCAAATGTTTATTAACCATTTTATTCCTGATGTTGAAGCTAGATTTGGTAGAGAACATTGTGTTTCTTCTTATGTGCAGCAAAAGAGAATTTTCTCTGACATTACAAAGAAGGACAATGAAAAGAATCTAGATGAAATACCTGCAATTTATTATCCACATCATGTTCAGGTAATTCTTCAAACTCATCTTTCTACTCTCTACAATTCTTCTTTCTTTTGTGGTGAAATGGCTCAGGAATCTCATTTGGAGGAGAACCCACCTGTGTCTACCCAAGTAGCCCAAAACATTATAGTCTCTGAAACAATTCAAAAACAAAGTTTTGATCCACAGCTTATTGTTTCAAAGAAACCAACCTCTGGTGTTTCTCAAAAGACATCAGTTGTAAGGAAGAGAAGATTTGTTGTGTCAAGTAGTAGTAGTTCTAGTGAAGATGATGATAATATATCTCTTGCTAAGAGAGAAGAATTGAAGGCTGCAATTCAACTTTCTAAGCTAGGACAAAGAGATGAAGCACCTAGTCATAGCCAAGCTGCAGTCTCTCAAAAGGCTGTAGTACTTAAAAAGGGAAAACAGTTACTGGATACTATCTCTCAAAAGACTGTGTCTATTGAAAAAGGATCTCATCCCAAGATTACTTCTGTGTCTACACCTCTTGAGTCTTCTCAGGATAAATCATTTGCTCACTATACTAGGAGAACAAGGAGAAAGATTCATTTGTCACCTATACACACAGAGTCTAGTCCAACTAATATCATGCAGGTCTCTACAAATGAAGCTACAATCTTTTCAAAAAATGATTATAGAGATCTTGATATTGATTCTATATGGGAAACTACATTATCATACAGACTGGCTATGGGAGTTATTTCTATCAAAGTGAAGCTATCAAAGCCTGTTCTAGATTTTCTAGTTGAAAGAGTACCAAAACTTTTATTTCCAGAAGAGTATGGACTTCTACATCAAAGACTTGACTTAATGAAGATGTATTTCTATGTAACTGTCAGAAGACAATTAGTCAAGAAATTTGGACTCTCGAAGCATGTTGCACTTCAATCACTTCATGCATATTTATTTGACAAGGATGTCATTATTGAAGATGCTTCAGCTCAAGGTGAACAACAGGAGGAAGTAGGTAGAGGAATGCAGTCAATAGAGGATATTATTGCACCAGTGGTGGATAGTAGAAAGGATCAGATCACAGTCACTGCAACACAAGAACTAGGGCTGGAAAACGGATAATACGGATACGGATACAATCATATCTGAATACGGATCCGTTTTTTACAACCGTATCCGTATCCGTATTCGAATCCGGGAATATCCGACAAAACTTTACCCGAATCCGAATCCGGCAGATATTATCCGGATTCGGATAATATCCGGATCCGAATCCGTTTTGCAAAAAAATAATTTTTTTTTCTGAAATTTGCATTATTATAAAAAACAGGCATTTTTTGCAAAAACAAAAAAAACAGACATATTAAAGAGATACTCGGTTCTAATTTACAAATTACAAAAACCACATCCAAATTTGCATATGAAAATAGTATTCAAAACTATATACTATATGCCATATACAAATAATTAAATAGCATACTACTTTAGACTATACAAATAGTGAATTAGGTAGAATTATGGTAGATATACTATACTACTTTAGAAATTAGAACGTGTTGGACTAATTTTTATTTCATTTTATATTAAATTCATTATATTTTATTTTTAAGAGTAAATGATAAAAATTAAAAATGTATTAAAAATATATTAAAAATATATTAAAAATATATTATATATAATTACTTTCGGATACGGATATTTTCGGATACGGATGTACCCGTATCCATATCCGTATCCTAAACTCTCGGATTCAGATACGGATAATATCCGGTTGACTCCGGATACGGATAATATCCGCTTTTTGCCGGATACGAATACAGATATTTCGGACGGATATCGGATTTTTCAGATTTTTTTTCCAGCTCTAACAAGAACCATCTAGTCAGAGATTGGATGACTCAGGAGCTGTGATAGCTGATGTTGGAAGGTCTTCTGTGATGACTGAAATTGCAAGTGAGAAACCCTATGATATGGGAGGAATGACTTTGATTGATTTTTCTGAAGATCAAACAAATATTATTCAGTCAGAGTCTATCTACCTTGAGGGTGAGTCTCAGTAACCAACACTTAAAGACGGTGACATACTAACTATGGTGTCTAATGAAGTCTTACTGAAGACATCAGAGTCTAGTAGAGAACCTAAAAGTGGTATACTGGAGCCTGTAGTCTCTGGAAGGAAAAAAGATGTTTGTGAGGGTTCAGAGACTATAGCAGCTCACTCCTTGGAAAAAACCTCAAGCCCCTTGCCAAATGAGGAACCCTCTCTCTATGTGAGTTCAGGTATAAAAACTTCTTCTAAACTCTATTTTTCTGTAGGTCATGAGAGTACTTATCTAAATTTGAGTGATACACTTGAAAAGATGGATATTGATCCACAATCAGAGAGGCTGGCTCCTGTCCAGGCAAAAGGAGAGGTAGAAAGAGTGTTGACTTTAGATAGTCAAAGTGAGATTGAGGGTATAGATGATCAACTCCATAGTAAGGGAGAGAAAATTAGGAAACCACCATCGTTTGATTTCTGGGATCAGGTTTTTCCTGAATCTTGGTCTGACAATCTTGGTATGGATGCTGGTACTTATTCTTTTATCAAGATGTATGAGAAGAATGACTTAGCAAAGCACAATGCAAAGCCAGAAGTTAAAGCTCAGAAGCAAAAAGAAAGGCTTGCAGGAATTATCAACAGAAGATGTGAAAGGCTAAGACAAACTTCTACACCACCAGTACCAGAAGATATTCCTAATGATCCTAGTATTCCTTTGTTTGTACTACCAATATCAGTCAGAATTGAGACATCAACAGTATCTGATCAATCTAAGGAGGCGTCAGGATTTGTAGATGTTAGTACACAGAATACTGGTGAAGGACAAGGTGATCATATTGCAACTTCAGATCAGAAAGATGAAGATGTTTGTAACTCTACTCGAGTTTTATTACTTGAATATCATTCTACACAGACAACTTCTTCTACAAGACTTGAATCTGAAGATATTCCAAACACTTCTAACATTGAAGTCAATTCTGAAGTTCTACAAGACATTCAGAAATCTCAAGTTGAAATTCAATCAAGACTTCAAACACTTGAAGATAACCAAGTCACTATTATGGAAAATCAAGCAGTTCTGATGAATCTCATTTGTTTTGTTACTGAATCTCTTGGAATTAATGTTGCTGATGTCAAAAAGGGGGAGATAAAAACAGTTCAAAGGCAACAGACTGGGGGAGGAGATAAACAGACTGGAGGAGATAAAAGAAGAACTAAGGATGACAGAGGTGAATCTAATCAGGGAAGTGGTAAAGGAAAAAAAGCATCAAATAGTTGAATTCTTTCTTCTAAAGTACTAGATACTTTGTCTACATTTGAAGAAGGAGGTACTTAACTTCATGATTTTTGAATTCATAAATTCTATTCTGATTGTACTGTTATATGTTTTGACATCAACAACTCAGATTTATGCTTCAGGTTTTAAAGCATAAATAGGGGGAGATTGTTAGGAATAATTCATGAGTTGTGATGTTAAGAATAGAATTTTAATTATACTTCTTGTATATCCTAATCTTATAAAGGATTTAGCACTTTGTATAGGAGATATGTGTTAGACAGTAATCTGTAGAATTAAGTCAGGAACAGTGCATCGAGTACTACATGTCAGGAACTGAGATTGAATCCTGATACGTCAAGTCAAATACTGATCAAGTACTGATGGGATGGTCAGATCCTGATGCAAGATGGAATCCTGATATCAGTCGTGTTACTGATGATGTCATTATGGATGCTACAGAAACTGGCAAGTGCTATAAAACAGGATCTTTGTTTGAGGAACAAGCAAGAAGATATTATGAAGGAAAGAATTTTCTATTGATGGAAACTATCAACTGGACGGCAGAACATTGTCAAGTATATATTATCTTTCTGTGATTAGTTGATAGGTAGCATTATAAATACTCTCTCTATATCATTGTAAAAAGTGTACGTGAGTTTAGCAATTGAGTTCGTGTGCGTAGCTCTGTATAAGGTTTGTATTCGAGAGTTCGAAACAAACAGAGAGAGATTTATTTTGTCAACAGCTGCTAAAGGTATTTGTACACCTTTGGTAGAGTTTGTATTTGATCTTATTAATACAAACAGTTTGATTCATTCGTTTATTCTTGTTTATCTAATCAAACAAAAATCAGACACGATTATATAACTTGTATTCAACCCCCCCCTTCTACAAGTTATTCGAGTTAACATTTCCTTTCGAATTAAAACACGTTACATTTTTAATTTAAAACTAATCTTCATTAATATTTTCTTTCGAATTAAAACACGTTACCTTTTTAATTTAAAACTAATTTTACAATCATTAATATATACCCGAAAATATCACACCATATTTTTCAATTGTTAATAAAATATATTAAAAATCTACATACGTTGTTTATAATGAAGAAACATTAGTATATTCAGTAAAAATGAGTATATTAAAATTAATTAATAATTATATAATACCCGAAACTTTAAAAATTTTGGTACCTATTTTTTGGTATATGTTTTTTGGTATTTCGTGAATTTAATTATTTACCCTTCATTATAAAGAAAAATACATATGATATCTATACTATTAAAACACCCAAAATAAATAATAACATAATACAATTAAAGGTAATTAGTAGATTGCCTTTTTTCACATTTACTTTTAGTTGAAGATATTATCTTTTATAAACACCTAAAAACCTCAAGCATATCATATTTTCCAATCAATTCATATCTAGCAATAATTAATATATACCCAGAAATATCACACCAGATCATATAATCAGTAACAAAATATAATAGAAATTCGTATTACGAATAGTGACCATTAAATTTTTAGAAAACTCTGAATCATTAGATCTAATTATTAAATATATTATATGATTAAATTAGTTTACTAAAATTTCAAGTTTCAAATTTTATCAACGACATATTTATTTTAAATTTTATAATATAAGTTTTAAACCATGCATATCATTAATTAAATTTATATTAAATTATTAATATTAAAATTAAAATAAAATATTTTAAATAATGATTATATAAAAATATAATTGTAACCTAAAATAAAATTTATTACATATCAACAAAAATCCGTGCATCGCACAGGTTATAAGCTAGTATTTATGAAATTTTAAAAGATGAAAAATACATCTTATATTTTTTGTATATTATAGATATTTCTGTATTTATTTATAGCTTTCGCATGGGAATGTCTTTTTGTTATGTTAACACATTAATTTTTTAAATACGAAGACTTTTAGTTACGGGAATAATATTGAATTTATGGATATATTTTTCTAATGCAAGTATAATTAACTTGTATATAAAATGAAAATAAAGGATTTCTAGAAAAAAAATATGTAGTTTAAAAAATCGTAAAAATATCTCAACCGTCCTCGTATTATACTTCAATAAAACATTTTATTATATGTATTCTTTATATATTCAAACAAATTTTCTACCTCTAATAATTTTTTTAATTATATGTATTTTAAAAGACAGTTTTTTAGTTATTAATATTTAAAATCCTAAAATTCTAAAAAATTCTAAATATATTTATCTTCTATTATATCATTAATCTTAAATTTTAAAATTCAACACGGTCTTCTCTAATGAACTACTTTATCATTAAACACGTTTATTCCTATTAAGCCGCTCACTCATTAAGAGCAAACACCTAACTTTTACATATATTACTTTTATAAAAACGTTTATGCATAAAAATCGAATCCTAAAAACAACATAAACTTATAACATCAATATCAAATTCTAATAACTAATACATTCTGTTATAGTGAACCATTTTCTCGTTACACACGTATCGAGTTGCACTCGTTTGGGATCGAAATTCCAACTTCATTACATATTATTGATGATACTTATTTATAGAACAATTTTTTTTCCATAAAATCAAAACCTAAAAATAGAGTGAATTCCAATTTTTAATTTTTCTAAAATTTTTGGAGTTTTAAAAATGAAAATACATCTTATTTTCTCTTTATATTATAGATACTCCTGTATGTATTCATTTAGGATTTTCGCATGAGAATGTTCTTGTATTAGGTTGACACATCAATACTTTTATTTTTGAATGCTAAAACTTTTTTATGAGAATAGTATTGAATTTATGAATAAATTTTCATAATAGAAGTATAATTAACTTATACAAAAAAATATATAATTTTAGAAGATGTCACCACCATCCTTGTATTTTACTTTAATAAAATATTTAATTATACGACTCCTTTATATATTCAAAATTATTACATATCAAGATAAACCCATGCATCACAGGGTTATAAACGGGTTAAAAATCAGATATCCGTTCCAAATTTCACCCCTGCACATGAAGTTTTAACTTACATGGTCGGGCTCCTCCACGGAATTTCGGCGGATTATGATATACAATATGAAAAACGATACATTATGGTGTGTTGCGGAGAGTTTTCGATTAAAAAAAAAAAAAAGTTAAAATTTTTCTTTAAGCAAAATTTCATATGGGCTTTTAAAAGAAAACGATGGAATCACAATGCTTTTCTTTAATAAAACCTCTTAAAAACAACGATGAAACAATCATGAAAATTTTTCTATAACAAAAAAGACTGGAGAGCTAGCACTTTTAAATAATTGGAATCAAACAAGCTTATATTCTGTTTTTTTTTCTGTTCTTTTTAGTACAACTCAATTACACAAGATTTCGTCAAAACCAGTTACAGAAACAGTCACATTGCAATCACATGAATTTGCTCATTGGATCATCAGAACGGATCTTCTTCATCCTGTAGGCCTCCATATCCTCCTCAGTAACCTAAAAACGGCAAAAATGTGAATTCAGACACAGAAATAATAATCAACCAATTGGAAAATGTTCTAGATTTTTGGAAATAGAAGGAAAATATACAACTTGACAAGAAAATCTAGAAGGGGGAGAGAGTTCATACTTCATCATTCCACTTCACATTGTACTTGCGCTTCCTTTCATCTTTTTCTTCTCGCCTCCTATTGTCCTCCTGTAGAGATTTCATTAAATACAACGATGTCAGTATGGTCATTCTGACATTAACACCACTACATACAAGACATCGAAATTTAGTTAAAATGTCTCTGCAATAAGGGTTCACAACTATAGACTCTTAAAAATATAGGCAACTGTTCAGGTTCATCATCACATATGTGAGAAACAAATATGTGAGTATACTATACATAGACAAAAAGTAGTTAGATTATTATCTTGTCACAAAGAAGCAAGCATATACCTTTTTGAGAGCTTCAGCTAATTTTCCTTGGTCTAGGACCAAATCATCTGGTATATCAGTTCCCCAAGAGGCAAGTCGCTTCTCCTCAGCTGGGACAACTACCTCTGCTTCAACAAAACCATGTTTAAGTATGTAACTAGTGTAAGCTCAGTTCAAAAAAGCAAGTATAACATATCCTAGTCAACTTAAACTTCGATTTATTATAAAGATAACATGCTCTGAAATTTTATACGGATGGTATTTTTTATATTAAAAATGTCCTAAACGTAATAATTAAATCTTCAGTTCAGGATAATCAAAAGTCAAAACACAACTACCATATGGAACTCGAGTGATATAATAAAAACAAAATAACTAAGCAACCCCCCACATGAAAATAACTGAGGTAACTCAGAACTAAATCATTTCAGATTGTTCGATTACAAAATAGAGTTGTACAAGACTTCATTTATATATTCTGGGGTATCCACGAAAATCACAAAATAGAATTGTATAAGACTTCATTTATCTATTCCGGGGTACACAAAATAACAAACTAGATAAATTTCATATAGCAACTGATTATAATCTACAGTTATACAAGACTTCACCTCTACATTCAGCTTGTAAACTGAGAAGTGAAGTACATTATAAAAAGACCATTTTGTTCATTTCCCAGGAAAGAGAGATACTAGTCCCTATCATTTGCCAACATGAAGTGCTATTAGATCTCCACCCACTGACTGAAGTGCAGGACACAACCCAGCCAACCCCATTTGAAGTGTTACTTAGGGATGGGCATTGGGGCACTTCGGGACCGGGGAGTGCTATCCCCGCCCCCATCCCCGAATTCAAACCCGATCCCCGTCCCCGGCCCGATCCCCGTCGGGGATTATTTTTTATTCCCCGTCCCCGGCCCGAACGGGTAACGGGGATCCCCGCGGGGAATCGGGGAATTTCATTTTAAACAAAAAATAATATTTAAATAATATTAAACATTAACTATAGTTTGAAATAATTTTTTCTTGTGATATATAGCGAAATTAGCAACTATAACTAGATTACATGTTAAGATAAAAAAATATTACTTAAATAAACAATTATAAATAACATGGAAATGAAGTTATTTAACTACTAGAAAGACAAACATATAAGATTAAAATATCATTTTGTTTCCAATATAAAGTATTGGAAATTCGTATATATTAATATATGATTAATAATATATATATAGTTATATATATTTTAATGTGGTAAAATCGAATCGGGAATTGAGAATCGGGGCGGGGTTCGGGGATCGGGCCGGGGAGACCTAGAATCCCGTCCCCGGCCCGCTCCCCGCTTTTTTCTGAAAATTGTCCCCGCTCCCCGGCCCGTCCCCGAAAAAATCCCCGATTCCCCGCCCCGTTCGGTGCGGGGAACGGATCGGGATCGGGCGGGCCGGGGTGAATGCCCATCCCTAGTGTTACTCCTATTATATATCTTAGTAGTCCCAAATATATATTTACTTTTTGTTACCAAAAGAAATTGAGAGGTACAAGCTGCATATACAGTCGGAAACTGGGTTTATATATGTGAGATATATACGCTGGTATAAGATACTAACCTTCTGCAGCCTCTTTACGAGCAATATTGGCCTTCATGAGATCTGCCGCAGCTTCGGCAGCTTCAATTCCAGCTGTACCTGTACAATAGCTGTTTCGAATCGACTGTTTGCAGCACTTATATCCCCACTGGTGGTTATTCCACCACGAACCCCAAACAGTTGTATGGTTGTTAATGTAAACGTCTTCTTCATACTTGCTCTTTGGAAGGGCCATCTCCTGTATACGTCATGAAGGTTTCACAATCAAGACACAAAAAAATAAATATATCTTGCAATGTGGAAGTCAATTTACAGACTCAACATTATTGTACACACAAACTATTAAAAGAAAACTTACCTGTCCTTTCACAATCCTACCAGCACGATCATATTCGACTTCTTTCTCACTTTGCCCTAGTAAGAGCTCCTTTGGAAGTGGATCCGCAGTAGCTGCATTGCCATACTTTTCCATAATGGTATCCTTGACTTCAGATTTCAGCTTTTCCTTGTTTACTTTAAAATTTTTATACAACAGTTCGGCTTGGGATGGAGCTGCTTGCATGTGAACATCATTTCCTTTCTCAAATGCCTCCCAAGCATGGATATTGAGCTGTTTGAACTCCAAAGCTTGACCACTTACTCTATTTTGATTATCTCCCTATATTGCAGAGGCAACTGATAAGTACTGTACTAATAACATTAACAAGGATTAAACTAGGAAAGAAAGAAATCAATTTATGTCAAGTCCATTAATCCAAGTATACTCACAGCATAGAACTTCTCGTTCGGATCCATATCCGGAAGAGGATCCTCACGCATGGATCGAGTCTTGGGATCATAGTGCGCAGAGTTAACATCGAGATTAAGAAGGTATTTTGCAGTATCTTCTCGAATACGGAGATTCCTGAAAACAGTAAAAGTTCATAAAAAACTCTTACATCAAAATAATAATGATGATAATAATAATAATAATTATTATTATTATTATTATTATTAATTAGGGTATGCTAAAAAAACTATAAACCAGATATCTTTCACGTCAGATGAATATTAAATTTATCGTTGAGAATCAGAAATTAATACATGAGACTAGAAACTGGAAAACTAAACTAACAAAGAAAATACAACTCATAAATATGTCCCAACATTGCATACTGTCATGGAGCAAAGGCACCAGTGGACTGCCTGGACAGACGTCTATGCCACTCAGCTAGACGTTCACTAATCTATTAGGCGTATAACCCTTCACAATAAATAATTCACATCTTACCTGTATTATGTAATACAACATATTATATCTGTGTGCAGTAAAGATTCTGTGACCAAAAAATAAGAATATAGAGAAGTGTCTATACATGAGAAAAACATATATGATTAGTATACATATATGATAGCAAACAACGGTATCCCTTCTTAGATGTACGATTTGGGCAATTATGGGACAGGTCAGGTATAGGCCCGATTGCCTACCCATCATCCGGACCCCTAGGAAAGCTAGAACACATTATGTGTTATCCAGCCTACTGGATGCAAGGTGGTATGGACTCCTTGTTCATCTTAAGTCGACTTTGGCCCTTGGGATACCTTTACAACTATGCCCGACACTAAACTTATGTCATATAATCAAATAAAATGATATTTTCAAATTCAGTATAATAGAATGTTGATATTTTCCTATTTAAAATTTAAATTTCTTGAATTTCACTTGCTTACAAGCATTTTGAGTAAGAAAAATACCAGACTGTCAACCAAAAATAATTAGATGGAAAACTGAACATGTGAACATACCTAACAGTTCCTGTGCTCCCACCACCGGTGGTACGCACACGCTTCTCCACCTTCGCAAAATCCATCTGTTTACTTTCATCAACTTTTGCTTCGTCTACCCTCAAGTCATCTTCATTTTCTTCATCGTCACTGACTCCACCTCCAACATCTTGCTTATTGTTTTTCTCCTCTAATTTTTTAAGCTGCTGATCCTTCAAAAATTTCTTTCTGGCCTCATCCCGAGCTTCATATCGTTCAACAACATGGGCATAAGATGCTGGGTCATAACCATTCCAGCGATCCCTTTTTCCATCATAATCAAGTTCAAAAGACTCTATTTTCTCGTCTGAGGCAATATTTTTGCTTGTCAATTTTGCTCCTAATTTACGAGGCCTATCCATGCATTCCTTTGCCTTATGTGGCATTGCTCCACAACTGCGACAAGCGAAAAAAAAATACAAATATAAGAAGACGTGAATACTGAAGTAACATAAGGAAATCAAAAAAGTTCACAAACATACTAGCAAGTAAAATCTACTTAAACAACGATACATACAAGTACACCCATGTTGAAAAAAAGACTACAAACCTATGTTACCCGAACTCCTAAATCGTGTCAGGCACCTGATACACATACATGGGTAAGGACACTCTACACTTGGCTTAAAACATGCACAACTCTAAGATAAACTTTATTCAATTTTTAAATTATAAGGCTGTCTTAGTTCATATTCTTATTAAACTTTATTACCAAATAAACTGATTAAGCTAATCTTGGCTTAAAAGTTTAACTAGTTCAACCAAATTATAAGGTAAAACAAGCAGGTCCACTGTCTGTCAAACATTGATCCTTCAATCACGTTCTTTCAAAGGCAGAAAAACATATAATTACAACCAATAGGCTTATTAACTATATGCTAGATTAAGATATTAAAGATACTGTTTGAAGATTATACAATTTTCATAGTTGTGTCATATCAAATAAGCTATTACAAAGATGATATATAGTATAATTCATACGACTTCCCAAGGAACAAAGAGCTGAAAACAAATAATAGAAAATCTCACTCCACATTTCTAAAGAAAGTTTGCAAACAAGCCGTAGGTAGGAGCTTTCACTTACTTCTCACATGCACCTTTCCTATACTTTTCAGCCTGATATATTTTTGCTCCTCTGTCATACCATGCTTTTGTATAATTTGGATCTGACTTCCATTTCCTTTGATGTTTCAAACTCTGAAGTAAATTTCAAAAAACATGTAAAATTTCTATACATTAATAAGAAACAAAGTGAACTAAAACTCAACACAGACAGATAACGTACGGGTCTTTCTGCATTGAGATACCAAGGGGCAGAGGACATATACTGAGGAATATGCGGATTAATTTCTTTTCCATCCTCATCAACCTCCGCAGGGGCAAGCCCAGCTTTACGCGCTTCCTCCAATTCCATCTGCTTCCTATGATCCTCTCTCGACTTAAACGCCACTGCAACATAAAAAGCGAAAAACACGTCATTTATCTATTATATAAAAATATCCTAAACATAAAAAGTATTCAAACCAACAAAAACTGATCCAGCATCACAAAGGTTATACATTCACATACCAAATTAACGACCATATCCTCCACTTGGAAAGAACGAATAATTGGTACTATTAGGTAAGTATATATTCACAATTTCTACTTCCTGACTCGTTTTCTTCACAAATCTCGCACCCGCTTTCTTTTATTTCCCCTACATGCAATTCTGTCGAAATTCCATTCTATTTCCCTTAATCAATTCCTTGCAATTAAACGCAAATTTACCGGTTTTACGAGTTTTAATCAACAATCAAAAAACAATCTAAACACTACTCCAATTACAAACGCTGACTATATAAATTACAAATCGAGGTATAAAGTGTAAATTTCAAAAACCTAATTACATACATAAATAACAATAAACATGAATTAATAGGAAAGAGAGATGAAACTGGAAACGTACTTGATGCGGTAGCCATTGTTTACGATAGATGCGAAACCCTAGAAACAGCACAGGTCTGTAAAATCAAATCGAACCGAAGAAGCTTTATTTTAATCGAGATGTGTCTAACTATCTCGTCGAGATTTTTGGATTAATATAAAGAGAGAAGATCTGAATTCTAAACCATCTCTGTGCGGGCCGGCTCAACATAGAGGCCTAAAACTAACTTAAAAATTGAGTCTTTTTATAATTTTATAATTTAATTATTACTTATTACTAGCTTAGGGCCCGTGCAAAGCACGGGTTACTTTTAAATACTTTTAAGATTATGTGATTAAATAAAATAGAGTATAATATTTTATTATGGAATTTAACTTTGTAATATTAATTAATAAAATTAATAATAATAATAATAGTTATTTAATAAATGATATGTATTGATTAGAACTAATAATATAAAATCTTAATGTAAATTTGTTGTTAACGGGTAATGGTGTAAATATAAAATACTACTCTGTATTTAGGATTAAAGACGAGGTTTTAAGTTTAGCTGTATTAGTAAAGGTGTAAATATAAAATACTACTCTGTATTGGTTTAACGGAATTCATTTGATTTGTTTTATATTATAAATAATTTAAAATTAAATAATTAGAGTGAAAACCAAAACTTAGGAGAAAACCAAAACTTTCAATGTTTCGGCTTTAATATAATAGTATAGATAGATATGAAATTTATTTTTCTAGATTCTTTTGATGCAAATTCTTTATATTTTCAAAATTTAACTATTGTAATAAATCTTTTTTTATTGATAACGTACCTAAATCATTTAATCTTTATCATAACATTGTTGATCTTAAATACTAGTAAGCAATAGTTACAAGAATAGTTAGCATTATTTTATATGCAATAAATGCATTTGGAAATGAATTAAGTCTTTTAATATAATTAAGAATATCAATAGGAGCACTATTTTTATGTGTAAAACTTCTCTTAATATTTTCAATTCTAAAAATAGATCTAAACCATCTATATCTGATTTCTCATTTTATTTTAAAGAATTTTCAGGATGCAAACAAGTATCTTGTACATTTTTTTAATCAAGAGATTCCAATTTTTTCAAGCTAAATATAAACCCAAAAATATTTTCATATATTTTAAATTGTTCAAATCTACTACTCCCTCCGTCCCAAAATGTAAGACTCTCCGACTTTTTCACGCATTTCAATGTGATCGGACCGGGTACTTGTGAATTATATTTTTTAATTTTTTTTTATTTGTATAAAATATAGAATCTATATTTTTATACGAAACAAAATAAATTAAAAAATATTATCCATAAGTACCCCGTCCAAGCACATTAAAATGCGTGCAAAAAAGAAGAATGTCATACTCCCTCTGTCCCCCTTGGTTCTTTACCTTGGGGGACGTAATTCTGGCACGGATTTTAAGGTGCAATTTGCGGATAGTTTCATAACTTATTTTTTAAATTTTCTTTCTTTGTATAAAAATAGAATTGTTCTATTTTTATACAAAAAAAGAAAATTTAAAAAATAAGTTATGGAACTATACTTTTTAGGAGCCTTAAAATGCGTGTCGAGCAATGAAAAAGAAATGTAAAGAAATGGGAGGGACAGAGGTCATACAAAATGGGATGGAGGGAGTACTAAGTGTTGAAATAGCATGATCAACTATATACAAAAAATGTACAAATTTTTTGGAAGAGTTTTTTGGTTCCCTAGCAAAGCTCTTCTTTTAACTACTTTCATTAAAATTCATTTTGTATCTACCATGATATCTCTCTCTCAGTCTTTCTCAATCTCTCTCAGCCACGCTCTATCTCTCTCAATCTCTCTCATTTTCTCTATCTCTCTGTTTCAATTGGTTTACTGTGCGAGGTTTCTGTATCTTGAATTCTTGTTTATGATTTTCTGTATGGTTTTTAATGTGTTATGTGCATGTATTGTTCTTAATTATCTTGTGTTTATAATTATTTTGTCAATGGGAGGTATGAGGGTGATTGGATTGATGGCAAGTATGATGGGTATGGAATAGAGAGTTGGGCTCGAGGAAGTCGATATAAAAGACAGTATCGATGTTGATCCAGACATGGGTATGGTGTTTATAGGTTTTATACTGGGGATAGTTATGCAGGGGAGTGGTCAGAGTCATGGAACTGGAGTGCAGACTTGTTTCGATGGGAGTTGTTATGTTGGTGAATTTAAGTCTGGCTTGAAGCATGGCCTTGGTTGTTACCATTTCAGATCACTATGAGGATTCAGGTGGGCAGCAACCGCAAACGCTAGGGAGTTAAAAA
This sequence comes from Kitagawia praeruptora, assembly GCA_037693485.1. Taxonomy (NCBI): domain Eukaryota; kingdom Viridiplantae; phylum Streptophyta; class Magnoliopsida; order Apiales; family Apiaceae; genus Kitagawia; species Kitagawia praeruptora. The sequence continues at coordinate 147,925,691 of CM075353.1, forward strand.
ATGAAGCAATTAATACTTCGGATATGGGGTCTTGTTGAATCAAAGAAAAGGCGAAGTTGATGTCAAAGGAATGGCGTTTTTGTTTGAGGCCTTTAGTGAGACCGAGTCCGAATCGGAGCTGGACTCAGAAAGGAGTGATGTCGGAAAATGTGTTTCCGAGTTGTGACTTGAGAGTTCCGGTGAAGCCTAAAGGGAAGCGGCGTAGTTTAGGAGGAATTGGTTAAGGAAGCTTGCTAATTTTGGAAGGTTCAATCCTAAATATTGACTTCAGTGAATATGTACTGTGTGTCATATCAATTTTATCCGGATTTCATGCCAATTTAGTTTGCTTATTTTGTGCCTTTATGGGAGGGCCATATTTGATGGTTTTTTGGATCATATTTGATAATTTATTATATGTCATTATGGACGAATTTGTGTCATATTGATGACTTTTATTATGATTGAATGTCAATCATATTCGATGTTCATATTAGATGAATTTTGACCATAATTGGGGTTATTAGTTGTCATCAGTTGACAAATTTGTGCCATCTTAAGTGGCTAATTTTGATTAAAAAAAGATCATGTTATATAATTTTATTTAGGTATTATTAATATATGACTTTTATATAATTTTTTATATTTTAGTGTTACTTTATTATTTATTATATCTAACCAAAGGGGTCCCCTTTGGTTAGAAGGTTATCAATTTATTTTATTCATATTACAATTATTGTATAATATTTGGTTTTATTTCATTTTTGTTGTTTTGCTGACTAATTAGCTCTTGTCATGGTTTGTTTTTTGTGGCTTCAGATGTTCAAGAAAACAAAGATGGAAGTGGTTTGATTATACGGGCAGGTTAAACTTATTTGGATGGGAAGAAATATGAAAAGAAGATGGATGAAGGCGGGAACTGGAACAACAAGAAGTTTCTAGTCATTTGCTTATTAGGATTTATGCAAATTTATGTTCTTAATTTTTAATAGGGCACTCTTTTTCCCCTTGAGGTTTTCTCCCTTAGGGTTTTACTCTTGTGGGATTTTAACGAGCCCTTATTTGGTGAATATAAAGATTTTTATTATTTAAGCTTCCGGAGGAATCTCTTTCTTATGGATCCTGCGATCCATGTATTGACTAAGCATACCTTTCGGTTAGATAATGAGCTTTATTATCTATTGAGATGTATTCTGATTTTATATCAATAAAATGATTTATCATTTCAGCAAAAAAAAAAAACTATATACAAAAAGTAAACAATTTTAAAAAATTCTTCCTGAATTTTTCAAAACCTAAAAAAAAAAAAAAAAATACATCTCTTGTTCTCTCTTCCCCTCGAAGAGAGAAGATCTTCTAGATGAGAGAAGATCTTCCACTCGAAGAAGATCTTGTATAGATGAAGATCTTCCACTCGAAGAGAGAGAAGCGTCTTTTATAGACTATGGTTTCAGTTGCAGGTATCATAAATGTTCAGAGGAAGAACAGTAATCATGTTTCATCAGATTTTTTACAAATTACATACATAAATTACATACATAAATTACAAAAACCTAATTACATACATAAATAACAATAAATTACAAATCGAGGTATAAAGTGTAAATTTCAAAAATCTAATTACATACATAAATAACAATAAACATGAATTAATAGGAAAGAGAGATGAAACTGGAAACATGCTTGATGCGGTAGCCATTGTTTACGATAGATGCGAAACCCTAGAAACAGCACATGTGTGTAAAATCAAATCGAACCGAAGAAGCTTTATTTTAATTGAGATGTGTCTAATTATCTCGTCGAGATTTTTGGATTAATATAAAGAGAGAAGATCTGACTTCTAAACCACCTCTGTGCGGGACGGCTAAAGACATTTAGAGGCCTAAAACCATCGAGGCCTTTTATAATTTAAATATTATTATATGAAATTTATTTTTCTAGCTTCTTTTGATGCAAATTCTTTATATTTTCAAAATTTAACTATTGTAATAAATCTTTTTCTATTGATAATGTAGCTAAACCATTTAATCTTTATCATAACATTGTTGATCTTAAATAAGCAACAGTTACAAGAATAGTTAGCATTATTTTATATGCAATAAATGCATTTGGAAATGAATTAAGTCTTTTAATATAATTAAGAATTTCAATAGGAGCACTATTTTTATGTGTAAAAATTCTCTTAATATTTTCAATTCTGAAAATAGATCTAAACCATCTATATCTGATTTCTCATTGTATTTTAAAGAATTTTAAGGATGCAAACAAGTATCTTGTAATTTTTTTTCATCAAGAGATTCCAATTTTTTCAAGCTAAATATAAACCCAAAAATATTTGAAAGAATGCCCAAAATACCAAATTTTTCCCTACCCACTACCCAAAATACCCGATTTTCAAAACTCCGCCCAGCCTACCCACGGGATACACCATTTCAATCGGCGTATCCAAAGTACTGTAGCACGCCATAAATTAACAGATCTCGTCGGAAAATCAGAGCTCCTTGTGGCCGGCGACTTCAACGATTTTGAACTTCTCGACGATTACCCAGCCTTTGCTCGTCTTCCACCCTCCAAATCGTCGCCACGGGACCAGGTAGTCATGGCGTTCATTTTCCGGCTATCGATTTCTCACAGCTAGCCCCGCAGGGGCGTGAAAAGATCTCGCCGGAAAGTCGAATCGGAATATATGTTGATTTGGGTGTTTTCAATCCGTCAAAGTAAACGATGAAAATTTGGTATAGGATTGTAGAGGATTGAATGACAAATTGAATGGTGTGTAGAACGTAACTGGAAACTTACGCCTGAGAGAGAACGGAGAGATCGAAATTTTCAGTCGGAATCGCCATTTTCGCGACCTGTGAAGACGACTAAGACGACGTCAGATACGCATCTTCAAGATGCATATCTCTTGATGCGCATTTTGAAGATGCGTATCTGACGTCACAGATAACATCAGATACGTCTTTGTAAGATGCGTATCGATGGTTGCGCCTGTGCCAAATGCGTATTCTGTTCAAAATTCGTTGACTCCAAAGGCATATACGATAGCTACGTTGATTGGAGTGACGTATCACCACATACGCCCCTGTAACAGGCGTATGTGGTGGGTATTCTGGGCGGATGTTTGGCGCGGTGGGTATTTTGGTTAGAAAACATTAAAAAGTGGGCATTTAGGGCACTCACCCAAAATATTTTCATATATTTTAAATTGTTCAAATCTATTACTAAGTGATGAAATAGCATGATCAACTATATACAAAAAATAAACAATTTTAAAAATTTCTTCCTGAATTTTTCAAAACCTAAAAATCAAAAAAATACATCTCTTGCACTCGAAGAGAAAGAAGCGTCTCTTGCAGACTATGGTTTCAGTTGCCGGTGTCGTAAATGTTCAGAGGAACAACAGTAATCATGGCTACATTTCAAATTTCGTATTTTGGTGACCAAAATTGATGGTTTCAGTCTAAGTATTGTAATTGTTCCTCCTTACATGTAATGGAACTCTTCGTATGGATTAGGAAGTACCAAATGGACTTGTTATGATCTTAAATTTGCTATTCCATTCTTAATTAACCTTTCTTCCTATTATCTATTGTTGAAAGTTGAAACGGAAGTATTTGAATTAAAATTTGAAAGGATTGATGTGAAGTATTATATTTCTTTAAAATTTTCTGAGAAATTGCAGAGAGTAACAAGTTGATAGATAATTCAAGAGATTGCCTGTTTTTTAAAATTTTATATTCAAAGAGTTGATTTATATACAATTAAACAAAATAGGAAATTTACCAAAAATACTATTTTTTTTTAAAAATTGCGATTTTACCATATTGTCAAAATATTTGCAAAAAGACATTAAAAAAATATTTTACAAAAATGTCATTTAATTTGCAAAAATACGGTTTGCAATCAAATCAACAAGATGTAATGCATTTGGTTGCATATATGATGCAACAGTTGTATTTGGTTGCAGATTGTATTTTTGCAAATAATATGATATTTTTGCAAAATATATTTCTTTTAACAATTTTTTTGTAAAAAAAAATCTGAACTTGAATATTTATGAAAAATGCCCAACAAATTATTACATCAATATAATAAAAAAAACAAAATATGACATCAATATAGTTAAAAAAAACAATTATTGACAAACCGAGCTAATTGTAACAGATAGACAGATAGTCAGATACCAAAAATTAAAAATGATTCAAAATATCAAATATGCAATCCAAATTTCTCGCGCCAAGCATGATCACTCTGAAACCGACACTAAACCTAATCAACTCGCTGAGTCTAACTCGTTCAACTCGCTCTTATATACGTACATATAAAAACTTGAAAGAGGCGGCAAAGCATGACAGCTGATGTCCAAATTAAATCATCTTTGCTCTAACAAAACACTCTTTCAATTGAGACAATGTTGTTCTTATTTATACAATGTCACCCATGTAAGCAATTACAACACTTCAACCAACCACATTGTTCCTACATTCTCTCACATGTTTCAAGATTATTCGAAACAAAGAGCCTTAAATCCAGGCAAACGAGCTCACGGGCGTATGATTGTAACTGGGTTTCAGCCCACTGTGTTTGTAACCAACTGTTTGATTCAGTTTTATGTGAAATGTGGTGATTTGAAGTATGCGTATAAGGTGTTTGATGAAGTGTCTGAGAGAGATGTGGTGTCTTGGAATGCTATGATTTTTGGGTTTGCTACGGTTGGGGAAATGGGGAAGGCTCGGGGGTTGTTTGATGCAATGCCGGAGAGAGATGTGGTTTCGTGGAATTCGTTGGTCTCGGGGTACTTGCAGAATGGTTGGTTTGGGAAGGCAGTTGGTGTTTTTTTGGAAATGAGGAAAGAGGGTGTGGTTATTGATCCGACTACTTTTGCGGTTGTGTTGAAAGCTTGTTTGGGTTTGGAAGATTATTGTTTGGGGGTTCAGGTTCATGGGGTTGTTGTTCGAATGGGGTTTGATTGTGATGTGGTGACTGGAAGTGCGTTGTTGGATATGTATGCGAAGTGTAAAAGATTGAAGGAGTCGATACAGGTTTTTAGTGAAATGCCTAAGAAAAATTGGGTTTCGTGGAGTGCACTGATTGCTGGTTGTGTTCAGAATAGAGAAATTTTTCTGGGGATGAATTTGTTTAAAGAGATGCAATTGGAAGGAATTGGAGTGAGTCAGTCAATTTATGCTAGTGTTTTTCGATCATGTGCAGATGTATCTTCACTAAGCTTTGGTTCCCAAATGCACGGTCATACAATAAAAGCGAACTTTTGGTCTGACATCATTGTTGGAACTGCCACGCTAGATATGTACTCAAAGTGTGGTGAATTGTCTGATGCTAGAAAGCTCTTTGATAGGTTGCCAAATCATAATCTGCAATCCTATAATGCCATTATTGTTGGTTATGCTCGAGCCAATCAAGGTTCTGAAGCATTACAATTATTTCGTCGTTTAGTGAAATCTGGTCTTAAGTATGATGAAATAACCTTATCTGCCGCATTTAGTGCTTGTGCAGCGATTAAAGGATATTTTGAGGGCATGCAACTTCATGCATTAGCAATCAAGAGTACTTTATGGTCTAATGTTTGTGTTGCTAATGCCATGTTGGATATGTATGGAAAAGTTGGAGCTTTAACTCGATCATTCTGCGTGTTTGATGAAATGGAAAGAAGGGACCCTGTTTCTTGGAATGCTTTAATTGCAGCTCATGAGCAGAACGGAGATGAAGAATCAACTCTATCTTTCTTAGTTTCCATGCTGCGTTCCAATATTGAACCAGATGAATTCACTTACGGTAGTGTGTTGAAAGCTTGTGCAGGTAGGCAATCACTGAACTATGGCATGGAAATTCATGGCAGAATAATGAAATCCGGAATGGGATTGGACTCCTTTGTTGGCAGTGCTCTTGTTGATATGTACTGCAAGTGCGAAAAGGTGGAAGAAGCAGGGAAGCTCCATGACAGAATGGAGGAAAAGACAATTATGGCTTGGAATGCAATAATCTCTGGATTTTCATTGGTTGAACAAAGCGAAGAAGCTCAAAAATTCTTTGCTCATCTATTAGAAACTGGAGTGACCCCTGATAACTTCACGTATGCAACAGTTCTTGATACTTGTGCTAATCTGGCAACCATTCAACTTGGTAGGCAAATCCATGCTCAAGTTATCAAGCAAGATATGCAAGTAGACGTGTTCATATGCAGCACTCTTGTTGACATGTATGCAAAATGCGGATACATGCAAGACTCCAGATTAATGTTCGAGAAAGCATCAAAACGTGACTTTGTGACATGGAATGCGATGATTAGTGGCTATGCACAACATGGTCTTGCAGAAGAGGCCCTTCAGATTTTTGAGGCTATGCAATTGAGGAATGTGAAACCAAATCATGCAACTTTTGTTGCAGTCCTTCGAGCTTGTGCTCATATGGGACTTGTCAAGAGAGGGTTGAAGTACTTCTACTCTATGTCAAGTGATTATAAGTTAGATCCTCAACTGGAACATTACTCGTGTATTATTGATATATTAGGGAGGTCTGGCCAAGTTAATGATGCCCTAAAGCTTATTAATGAGATGCCTTTTGAGGCCGATGACGTTATTTGGAGAACACTACTAAGTATTTGCAAGTTGCAAGGGAATGTAGAGATGGCAGAAACAGCAGCAACTTCTCTCCTAAAACTGGACCCCCAAGACACTTCTGCTTATATTCTTCTATCAAATATATACGCTGACGCAGGAATGTGGGACGAGGTCTCCAAAATGTGGAAAATAATGAGGCATACTGGACTGAAAAAGGAGCCTGGTTGTAGCTGGATTGAATTGCAGTCAGAGCTGCATATGTTTCTTATTGGAGACAAAGCTCATCCCAGGTGCAAAGAGATATATGAAAAGTTGGATCTATTAACAGATGATATGACATTGCTTGGATATGATCCTGATATCATTTCACTTATCCAAGATGTGGATGCAAGAAGAACTAATGCCTACATGTAGTGTATTATAACTGGAAGAGTAGATGCCGATACCTTGCTTGCTCCTTAACCTGACTGTATGCAACGACAGAGTCTCTTTTGATTCTTCTATGTGGCCTGGTAGTGCTTAATTCTCTTACAGTTTTTAGTGACAACATTCAGAATTCCTTGCAGCATTTTCCTTAAGGATGCTGGGAGAGACAATTGAAGACCTCTGCCCTAAAAGTAAGAAGATTTGTGACACACTAGGTTTACTACATCCCTGCCTCGTTTTTCCTGTCGTGTTCTTTACCTTTGCAAGTCTGCAGTTTGGGAACCTAGAGACATTGTTGAGCTTTCAGTGTTCCTTTTGCAATATGGAGCTCTGCATAAAATTTTTAAGGGTGTCAATTATTTCAAAAAACTGACACGACAAATAGGGCAGGGTTTAAAGTTTTAAGTTAGTGTCAATTTTGGATTCAGCTTGAAATTGTTTCCATAGTCAATTCTTCAGTATCCTAGTGAGGTTTGTCTGCCCTAGGCAAAGAAAGAGTCATTCTTTTTCTTTTCTTTTCTGCAGGCACTGACATTTTTTTCACTGCTCTTCCTCCTTTACCCTTGTACCTATAGTTTTATGTACAGACAGGAACCTTTAGTATGAGATTGGTTTTACATGATGAATTTGGAATTTGCTTAACTATGGGAGACTAATTTGATTCTTGCTCTTCTGCGTGTTCCTCTTTGCTGTATCCTTGTTTTCGTTTAACTCATCATCTTGTAAATTATTAGCATGAAATGAAAGTCAATATATCTCCCAGTTTGCAGTATCCTTAAATATGTTTTGGTAAATATGGTATCAAGTATTAGCCCCTTGTCATTCTAGCTCTTGCAGCTTACATCATGATTTACAAGATGACAGCTGCCAAAATGGATGCAAGGCTCAAGCAGTTGACCTGATCCTATGACATTTTGTCCAGGGAATTTAAAGTTGAAGGTAATCCAGGTAAGTTGCTTGATGTCCATAAATTCTTTGCTTTAGATAGAGAGCTAAGGATGGTTACCAATCATGATAAAGAAACTCTATCATGATAAAAAAACTCAGCGAGTTGATTTGGTGAAATATACAAATTACAAGTATAAAGGAAGTCTTAGGCTGGACTTATTTTGATTAATGTTCTGGAAGGTATAACTCTAGTCTTTAAGTCTAGTTTAACAGAGGCAGATAGATATGTAATTTGAATCGCTAGATAAATTGCTAAGCAGGGCCTAGTGTTTGTGTTCTGGTCATCCTATTTTAAAATTGAATCCATTTTCTATTAAACACAAAACACTCCTGTTTTATTTATGGACAAACTTTTTGGAGGTGATACTATCGAGACAACTGATGATTAATCAAGTCCACAAAGGGCTTTTTATGTAGACCTTTGTAGCTTAATTTTTCACATTTTTCGCTATATGCCTTTTTCAATTTGGGCTATCCAGTGTTAAACATGTCTGCTTTCTCCTGTTGTATTAAATTTTTTTTAGTCTCAGAACTTAACCATAAAGTCCAAACTTGGAATGCACAATGATATTGGGATGGGAACTACCAATATTAGAACTGAAGACCGAGAAGTTGCAGCAGCTGACTGTTAAAATTAGAGACTCTACCTGCTTGAGACATGATCACCCTTGGTCTATAGCTAGTATCAACCACGAGAAACTACTTACACAACTAATTCTGTTTTCACTTTTCTACACTGCCAGAAAATCAAGGTCCCCAAAAGATTGAAGATTAGTTGAGGATATTTCATGCATCTGGGGAACATCATTAGAAACTGCATATCCTGATTGCCAGACATGACTAACTTTAGTTATGTTAACAAGTGGACCTAGAACAGCGAAAATAGTCATCTCATTGTTTTTATATTCTGCGGAGATGTTTGACACCTGAAACGTAAGAGTTCCAGGAAGCATGGAAGGATTGTAGTCTGATATTGGTGTCGGGTACACCATCATACTTCCATTACTGTTGCGGAAAGCCACGAGTGCTTGTGCTCCAACCATGCCTGTTTGAGTTGGGTTTATAGCCCATGCAACCCACCCCTTCAAATCTTGTCTGGCTCTGTATGCCATTGCAACTTTATCCGTGGATGGAAAATAGTTCCAGTGGAGATGAGCTTGATGATAAGGAAGATCAACACAAGAATTAAACATTCTATTTGATGTGAACGTGTGGTTTTTGCAAGTTTGAGCATGCGACAAGAAGAAAAGCGAAGTAAATATGGCCAACGTAAGAACGAATTTTGGGCTTAGAGCCATGACACCCATGAGCTGCTGAACAACAATGGAGAGCAAAATATGATTTATTTGTAGTATATACTAAACTAGGTGAGCCAGGGGAAAGTGCAGACTTGTGTGTTGAGCGTAGACTTGTGTATTTGCATCGACATTAGCTGAAGATTCGTGTGGTAAATATTCTTTCACAAGCAACAAAAAATTCCACACTTGTGTAAATCTTCCAGTACAAAATGCCTTCTTGCATTGGACTTATAACCATACCAGCCACACAGCAGATATAGCATTTCGACATGGTAGTGTCTCAGCGTCACAGTGGGTTGCATGGGCACTTAATTTGGATAAACCAGAGATGGTTGGGGCTCAAAGCTTAATAGCTTTCAAGAACTCGAATGGCACCATGCATGCGTACACTTCGCCTATAAAGTCTTATGAGACTAATTTATCACATAAACCATTGAGCTTTGATGTTTCAAAGATCAACGCGGAGTTTGTTAGTAGTAAAAAGGAGATTATTATATTTGCTAACTTGAAACTTCCGCCTGGTCGTACAAGTTTTAATCAAGTGTGGCAAGAAGGTCCTGTTTCTGATGGAGCACCACGAATGCATGGTCGAGATTCTGCTAATTTGAGAGCTGTTGCAACTATAAACTTTAGTACGGGTAAAACTAGTCATGGTGGTGTTGGGGGTGCAAATAAACACGAAAAAAATGTAAGTAAATTAATAGTTGTTCTTTTAGCCGTTTATGGATGAGTGTATGTTTGGTAATGGGTTCTAATTCTGATGATTTTTTTAGATTCATGGTGTGTTAAACACAGTGGCTTGGGGAATTTTGTTGCCTCTGGGAATAATGTCAGCTAGGTACTTGAAAGTTTTCGCTGATCCGGCTTGGTTTTACCTTCATCTTCTCTGCCAATGTTCTGGCTTTGTTATAGGTGTTGCCGGATTTGGAACTGGCCTCAAACTCGGCAATGATTCCCCTGGCATTGTACATCACAAGCACAGAAGCATTGGCATAGCTTTATTCGTCTTTGGAATTCTTCAGGTACTTGAAACTCTCAACTTTGTATCTGCCCTTGAGCAAACAAGTAACAAAAAGAAGAGACTAACTTCCTTTTCGTGAAAGCTAGTAGCTTCGACAATTTACGTGATCATTTTTGAAATACAGGTAAATGCCCTGCTCTTGAGACCAAATAAACATCACTCACACAGATTCTACTGGAATATTTTTCACCACTCAGTTGGATACATCATTATAATTCTTAGCATAATCAACATTTTCCAAGGATTAGACATTTTGGACCCAGCTAAGAAATGGAAAAGAGCATACATTGGTATTATGGTAACTCTGTTATGCATTGCAGCGATTTTAGAGGCCTTAACATGGTTTTATGTTCTCAAGTTTCAGCATAATGATTCACAAGAAGCAGCTTAGATGATAGCATATTATCAGCGTTCTTAACCCATTTTGAAAAATATCCTGTAAATCTTATTACCAAGAACCAATGCTTTTTAGTCGAATCGACTTTGTGGGCAAGAAGATGCGCGGCAGATTGCACCACACTGATTGCTCAACCTCTTAAGCAATCTATTCTGAAGTGATCTACACAGTTTATACAAGATCTCGCAAGATCACAAGTTTCTTCTTCACTTATTAATATTTGAATTATCTTATAGAAGACCTCGTTTTAGTCGAGTGAGGAGTATGTGGAAAAACAGGTGTGGTGTGGTGGCTAACTGGAACTAGATAACTGATGTCGAGTTGGCCATAACTTGAGTATCATATTGTTCAATAGTAATATAGATTATTACATGGTTAGATGACCTATTTTCTTGTGTTGTTATAATTGAAAGAAAAGAAAAAGAAAGAGAGTACCAAAAACATGTCTTTATGTCTCAAACATAAGATAACAACATAGATAGACTTTTACAGACATTTCATAACCAGAACATAACACTTCAAGGCCGGTATCACAATTCTTGAACACCATACAGTATCATATTCCAACTTAACATCGGAGTGGAAACCAAACCTGTACTCAAAAACCGACATCGGAGCTTTTCGGATACCCATTATACTCCAACTTAACATTCAAAGTAGCACAAACAGCTTTAAACTTCAACCTCAAGCTCTCCACAACATCAGTAGCTAACACGTTTTCAGGATCGTTAAAAGGGTACTTACTCACCAACTCGTCCATTTGTTTGATGCTTTTTTGAACCCTAGTAGAGAAACATAAAGCGTCTATGTTAATTGCTGAGGTCCATATATCTATACAGCCTCTGTAAAACCCTAGCTCCTCGCCGGTTTCGAAGCCGGATTTGAGACCCACGTATAGGCCTGTCAACGGGTCGGATTCGGATCGGATTATGCTAAATCCATATCCAAATCCATTAAGAATTTTCGGGTTCGGATCGGATCGGATTATGGCCGGATATTTTTTAGTCCGATCCATACCCGATCCGTTCGGGTTTCGGATTTTCGGATCGGAGCTCCGACCCTCTTGATTAAAAGATGGGCTAACTTTAAAATAATTATTAATTTTAATTTATTTCAATTTTATAAATATTAATTTTAAACCCTAACCCCTAAACCCAACCCTAAAGGGTTTCGATATTTTGCAAAATATTACTTGATGATCCAACCGTACGGATGTCAACATCTATCATTTTAAATGTTAATGCCAATATTTTAGAAAAAAATAAATTCATTTGATTTAGTAATTTAACGGTCAACTATTATTTTGATTAGTACTTTGACTTGTATTCAAATTTTTAGATGTTAATCGAAAAGTCTATATATTTTTTATAATTTTTATATTATATATGACAAATAAAAAAATATAATATATATTAAAAAATAAATATAGTATATTATATAATACATATAAATAATAAATATAAATAATAAATATAACATATTATATATATAATATAGTATAGATATGTAAAAATATTTTTTATTATATATTATACATAATAAATATATTATATATAATATATAAAAAATATTTAATATATAAATATATTCGGATCGGATCGTTAACGGATCGGATCATGCTAAATCCATACCCGCTCTTTATTGGATCGGATCCTTATCGGATCGGATATTTTTTTGAAGGATCCATACCCGCTAATTTCGGGTTGGATCGGATCGGATCGGATCGGATTCTTGATCCATTGACAGGCCTACCCACGTAGCGAGCCTCGTCTTTTCCGGTGAGTAAGCCGTCGGGGAAGCCCTCGTCGTAGCCGGACTTAAAGTGGGTGTCTTCCAGATTGAGTGTAGCATCGAAGATGTCGTGTATGGAACTGGTTTGATCGTGGGAAGCCATGGAAACATAAGAAACACTCACTATCTGTAATTCTGTACTGAGCCTTAATATGTAAAAATAAATAAATTATAATCTACAATTAAATTAAGTTAGTATATTATTTTAAATAATTATTACTAAATTCAGCATAAATTTATAGAAAATTTATAAAAAATAATATGTTTTCTAATTTATTTAATTTTTTAAAAAAATTAATAGCAAAAATACTATTTTAATTGTAAATATACTCCTCATCTATCATTTTCTCTCTCTATCGACTGTGCGTCATGTTAGGCCTGTCAATGGATCGGATCTCCGATCCGTAACTAAATTAGCGGATATGGATCCTTCCAAAACAAATATGATCCGTTGATGATCTGATCCGATAAGGTCCGATCAGATAAGGAGCGGATATGGATTTTGTATGATCCGATAACAATCCAATCCGAATATATTATATTTATTATACATTTTATATATTTATGTAATATATAATATATATATATATATATAACATTTATAATATATAAATTTTATAAAAATTAATACATTTTGCAATAGAAATTTGGAGTTGTCAATGTATATGTATATGTCATAATTTTAATTTTTATTTCGTCAAAAAAAATTAAAATATATATTTTTAAAATTTATTAAACGGATCGAAGGTTCGATCTGATAACCCGATATTCGAACGGATCGGATATGGATCAACCCAAAAAATATTCGACTTCTGATCCGATAGATCCGAAATATCTTAATGAATTCGGATATGAATTTATGATAATCCGATCCGAATTCGAACCGTTGACAAGCCCAAGTCACGTGGCAGGCGAATCCCACCCTGTTGACGTGGCATCTGACGTGGTAGGGGTCCCACCACCTGCTGACATGGCATGTGGGTCTCACCCCTACTGACGTGGCAATTGACATGTCAAGTGATGTGGCGGTTATGTAATAGTGGGCCCCACAAGGATATTTTATTTTATTTTTTTATTAAGAAATTGTTATTTTCTAATTAGAAATGTATTTTTACAATTAAGATGGTAAATTCGTAAATAAATTTTCTTAACAAAAATAAAATTACAGAAAATTACTTGTATCAATATATTTATAAAAAAAACTCAAATTTATACTAGATTAAATTCAGTATAAAATTCAAATTCTATTAAATGTTAATTTATAATTATATATAGGGGTGATTTCTACTAAATTTTCTTAAATACATATTCACAAATATGTTGAACTTATATTTAACCGGGTTCAACTTTATTTATTAAATAATAATTAAAATTTTATTGAATATACGTAATATATAATGAAATTATTAGTAATATTTAATAATTTAATAAAAATATATTTACCACATTTTTATGAAAAATCAAAATAATTTTATACCAATGTTCAATAAATATATAACTTATCTGTATATGTGTTTCATCCAAATATATAAAATAATTTATATCTATATGATTAAGAAAATATGGAAAATTGAAAACAATTTACATTTCTATATCCTAATTTGGTATAAAGAAATTGATAATTTTATAATAATTATTCAACAAAATTTAAATTAAAATTACACATTTCTATATTAAATGAATAAAAGTATTTTTATATAATAAATTAATAAGTTGGTTGTATTTGATTCAATCCATTATAGGTATTGCTCAATTTGACCATTTATTTTATTTTATTTTTATTATATTGCTGTTTCAAATTTTCAATTATTTACAATTAATTATTAGTAATAAGTTATATTTCAAGAATTTATTTTATGGTCCATCTTTAGACGGATAAAATTTTGTAAGTTGTTATGTTTCATCGTTTTAGACAAATTATACATTTTGAATTATATATTCTTTACGTGGAGAGTATACTAACGGTTATATCCTTTTTTTTGAATTGCTGGTTATATCCTTTGTCGAAGAATGGTTTGAATCGCAGAACATATCCAGACTCAGATTCTTGAGAAATTCAACATCCAACTCAGCAGCTTTTTTGCGGGTGAATGGATAGGCTGAAGGACCGAATAACTTCAATATGTCAGCGGCATAGGTTCAACGAATTTTTCAAGCAGTCCAGTAATCACAAGTCTAGTATCCTAATGCATTACGACCTCCAAATCACTAGGGTTCTCGAAAATCCGGTTCAAATTCTTACACCTGGGGTCTTTCTACGGGAGAGCCAACCAAGGCACACTGAGAAGGGCACGCTGGAATAATGATTCACTTGCATGTTTCCAACCAGAATCAGTGTCATGCAAATAAACGATTACCATTTTGAAGTTTTTTTTTATTGTTGGGTCCAACTCATCATAGGCATCCTTAAATTGTTTTAACAAGTCATCTTCATCCTCAGGGAACTCATAATCTTCGTAAAAGGGGTTAACCTAGGCTAAAGCTAGCAGAGCCGGAAATTTTAGTATATTGATTTTTTTTTTCTAAAGTCAAACTAAAATAATATTTTTACAAGCCACAGTTAATTACATCTACAATTTAATGATCATAATAATTTATATCCTCTCTTTTGATTTTCACGATTGAAAACTTCTTCCCTAACCTCAGTGCTCTCCCCATCGCCAGTTATTATGATCTTAATTTATTTTTTTTAGCTGTGTTAATGTTTCAGTATGCAGTATGCACCGGTACGTGCATGTGAGTTTTTATATATGTTGGCCGCGCGCAAGTAAATTTGGGCTCGTGGATAATCCATTCACTGTGGCTCTGCTATTTTAATTTGGGCTTCATAACCTATTTTGATCTGTCTTTCTTTTTTTTTTGTCAGAACCTATTTTGATCTCTGATCTCTCTCTATATATATATCTATATCTAAACCAAACCAAACCAAACCAAACATATCCAGTATATTCCGTTTTAGAACGGGGTCTGGGAAGGGTAGATTGTACGCAGATCTTGTCCCTGAAAGTAGGAAGACTGTTTCCGTGCAGATCCCCGGCTTAGTGCATAGTGCATAAAAATGAGTGATGTTTGGGACAATACCTGAACCCGTGACATTATACACACGGGACTAACCTCAAGACCAATGCTATTGCATGACCAAAGATATAATAGATTTATGGATTATAAATCAGTGGATAACCCATACCTTAGGTTCGGTATCCATATTTAGGTTCGGATTAAATTTTTTTACTCTATTTAGATCCATGGAGTCATGAACTATACATATTTTTGGTTTGGTATCACTAGTACAAAACTGACCTTATACGTCGCCTCTTATACGTCGGTTCTGGCCAAAGGCGACGTATAAAGTAGTTATATACGTCGGTTCCGCATAAAGGCGACGTATAAGGTCAATTTTTAACATTTTTTACGTCGGTTGAAGAAAACGCCGACGTATAAGGTCATATTATACGTCGGTTGAGGAAAAGGCGACGTATAAAAATCTACTTTATACGTCGGTTGAGAAAAAGGCGACGTATATAATGCTACTTTATACGTCGGTTGAGAATAGGCGACGTATAAAGTGCTACTTTATACGTCGGTTAAGAATAGGCGACGTATAAAGTGCTACTTTATACGTCGGTTGAGAATAGGCGACGTATATAATACTACTTTATACGTCGGTTTAAAAAAGGTGATGTATATAATAATACTTTATACGTCGCGCTTAATATAACCGACGTATAAAACCTTTAAAAAATTATTTATGTCGCCACGTGTCACACTATTACATCAATCTTTTTAAAACCCGACGTATAAAATTATAATTTATACGACGATATTTTTATCAACCGACGTATAAACTTTTTTCTTTTTTTTTTAACCCAGGACTTTAGACGCTTTACTCTTTCATTTCTCCACTATCCCTACATTCAACCCGCTCTCCCCCTCCCTTGCCGTTCAATTGATTCTTGTGGATAATCCGTTAAACGCCAGTAGCCGATCTTAAGTCTTCAAATCTTCCAGTGGTGGCGAAGAAGCCAACACTTATGGTGGGTTTGTTGAGAAGATTGGATCTAGTATTGGGCTTTTTCCCAAACCAATGCCTCCGACACTGCCTTCGATATCGAAACCAAAAAGGGATGATGTTTCTTTGATTCGATGGCGAAAAGGGTAGTTGATTGGATGTGGGGCATTTGGGCAAGTTTATATGGGGATGAATCTGGGGAATTGATCTGTTAAGCAGGTGGGGTTTGTGATTTGAGGTTTTTTGGTTGGTTTTGGTTGATGGGGTGTTTAAAGATTTGATTTTTTTGGTTTTTGTAGGTTTCGATTGCTGCGAATTCGGCTTCTAAGGAGAAAACTAAGGTGATTGTGTAGGAATTCTTGTTTGATTAAGTGGGGATTAAATGAAAAGCCCCTTGGTTGTACAATTCTTTCCTCATCGTTTTCATTCAGGTTTTATTTAATGTGACTCAGGTTTTGACGCTTCTCACTCATTGTTTTATATTTGTTTAATGTTTTTGGATGCTCATACCTGTTAATTTATGAGTTAGGACCTTCTATCGATTCTTAATGAAGTTCCTGTTAGTTATTATCTTGATTTGGTATTAGTATTTATGAGAATTATTGTCTTACTTGAATTTGTGATAGATTTTTGATTTTTGATTATTATCTTGAATCTGTGTTGTCTTGTTAGCTGATTGAGTATGTTATTTGATTTAAATGAAAATTGGATGTGCTCATACACATTATTAATAACTGCATTGCTTCCTTTAGTAAGGTTGGTTAGTGTTCTGGCCTCCTTGCATCTATTAATTGAGATTGTGATTGTCACTATGAGTCATTGTATATGTAAACTTGCTCTGTGTCCATCACTTGTTTTTTGGAGTTGCTCTGTATCCTTAATTTTTGATAGATTGGTCTTGAGAGTTATAAAACTCTATCTACTCTTGTGGTCACACTATAGGATTAAAGGGGACAAAGCCAGGTTAGAAAAAGGTGTAACTGATTGCTTAATCGATCATTCAATGCTGCCATGTGATTGTCGGCTGCTTAAAACATTTAACATTCAGTCTAAAACTTTGTTGAACTATCATCTTAGCTTAAATGGGTGACATACTCTGGAATTTATAATATATTGTGTAGCTTAATGCTCAGATATTCCTACATCCCAGAACTTGAACTTGACATAATTGTGGAAGCTCAGTTGAACTTGTTCATATTTCTCGAACTTGAAGTTGTACCTGATTTCATAACTTGTATGCTCACTGGTGAAGAATCAAGTCAACTATGTTGTACCGACGTCGCTCTTAATCAAGAAACGTACGAGTTCTCTGTCTTGCAGGTATTATTCAAATTTTACCTGACATTTAAACTGAGAGTTCAACTCTACAAAGATACAGAAAGAACTCTAATCTTTTCACTTGTCCGGGTTTGTTTATTTAGGGCTTGCCTGTTGTCAAGGATTCATTTGCCCCATCCGACAGTAGCTTTGATGACTGCCATTTCGGTACCAACTGTCAAGGGCATTGTCATAAACAGGGGCTCAAAATTGTCCCAATTGCACAAAAATGTTTTAGGGCGTAAAATGTTTACCTTGGTTTGTTTGGCTGTATTTGTTATATCCGTCAAATAAATGCACTGTACTCTTCATGTTCTATGTCAAGGAATCGATTGATCCCTCCAGTGATCTCCCTATAGTTTTCCTTGAAGTAACTTTGATTGGTAACTATGCCATGCAATTTTATATTCATTTTGTGCTACGTATGTCTGCCTTGTAGTGTTCATTACTATCAATAGGGGGAAAGGTGAAATATGAACACGTAACTCTTTTAATCAATGCTGGTCTTCTCGTAAGTAACCTTGAAATTTTGTCAGTTTACTTGGTGATTCCAGTCCATTTAGATTGCATTTTAACTCAATATTTTTTTTATCTCGTTCCTGCATGGTGTTTTTTTTTTAGACTCGCCAACTTGTCGATCCAAATATGTACTGGTTTACAATACCAAATATTGGTTCACTGCTCAAGAGTCTCTCTCAGGTATTTATATTTTTTAGCTGCTTCTAAACCTATATTACTTATTGAGTATGGTTGTAACATTTTGCTTCTATATTTTACATATCACAAATAAATGCACTGTACTCTTCATGTTCTATGTCAAGGAATCGATTGATCCCTCCAGTGATCTCCCTATAGTTTTCCTTGAAGTAACTTTGATTGGTAGCTTGTTCTGGGGTCTAATAAAATGAGTTTGTCTAATTTGTCAATCTTCTTTGTTCATATAACCAGGGCTTTGAGCTTGCGAAGTAGGGGAAACTGGTTGCTGAATGAAGACAATGCTCAATGCATCTATCTTATGTTTACAAATTGGTCATTTAGTTTGGATTTATTTATGGTTGTATGTGTAACGGTCTCGATTAAGAGATTAGATTGATGTCAAAACTTGTAACTTCTGAGATTGTACTGATCTACTAATCTTACTGTCTAGTGTTAGGAGTTGTTTCTGTTATGTGTGATATGTGCTCAACTTCATTTTTAGCTTTTAATCATGTCAAACAATGTTTGAGGATATGTTGATCCCCCCAATGTTTGAGGATATGTATGTATTAATAATTATTTTAATTTCATTAATCACTTTGTTTAGAAATTTAGATTTCAAGTTTTATTTATTTTTTTGTTTTGAATAATAGGAATTCTGGTGTATATAAAAATATAAACGGGGTAAAAATGTCATTTTATAGAAGACAATATACGTCGCCATTTTCGGACAATATACGTCGCCATTTTCAGACAATATACGTCGCCTTTTTTAGACTTTATACGTCGGTTCTTGCTGGACTTTATACGTCGGTCCTTAATTGACATTATACGTCGGTTCTTTGTTAACATTATACGTCGCCTTTTTATCACATTATACGTCGGTTTTAGCGACGTATATATTGACTTTATACGTCGCCTCTTTAACCGACGTAAAATGCTTGGACTTTATACGTCGCCCTTCCATACGTCGCCAATTAACCGACGTAAAAGACCAATTTAACCGACGTAAAAGACCAGTTTTCTACTAGTGTATTCAATTTTGTTTTGTAAAATATCCATATTACTATTTGACCCATTTTTTATTCTAGAAAATTTGTATATCAAATTTAAATATCATTAATGCAATATATATTATCTATGGTAAGCTTATTAATATAGATTAAAAATCTTTAAATTTTGGTAACTTAATTAATGCAGATGATCTCATGGCATATATAATAAATATAATAAAATATTATTAATTTTAATAATCTCATAACATATATAACAAATATAATAAAATAAAGACTTTAAAGTAATTTTGAAATAAATTTATTACAATATATAAAGTAATGCACTTATTGTATTAATTTTATTTTTTTCATAACTAAATTATTCAATTTTTAAATATTAAATTATGTAATTTATTATAATTATTAATTAATTTTTAAAATACCCGTATGCGTAGCACATGCTACAATCTAGTATATTATAAATTAGTGTTTACCTAAGGTTTGGTATCCATATTTAGGTTTGGACAAGATTTTGTATTAATTTTGATCCACTGGATAATCCATTTTTAGGTTTGATATCCATATTATGTTTGAGATAGATCCAAATTCATTATTTGACCAATTGATAATTAAAGAAAGTTTGTATACAAATTTAAATACCATTAATATATTCTCTTAATATTTATGATAAGATTATTAATGAAAATTTGAATAAATTTTTTAATTTTGGTAAGCTTATTAATACATATCATGACATAATAGATATAAAAAATCTAAATAATTTTATCATTGATTGCATTTGTTATAATATAGAAAAAATAATGTTATATTAATATTATTTCTTTCAATATTAATTTATTTGATCTTGAATATAAAGTTAATTTTTTTATTTAATTGTTATTCTTATATATCATAATTATTATGAAATTTAAATTTAAACTACCATGTACATACCAGGGCTATAATCTAGTAACAAAGAGCAGGGAGTGAATTTTGTATTTTTGTGTGAAAGATATTCAGGGGCTCAACTTCTTTTAAGCCTTTATGAACTTATTTTCGGGTAAAAATTTCATATTTTGATATTTTTTTATATAAGTATTTAATATATGTTTGAGATTCGATACGTTGCAAAATAAAAAAATTTACTTTTTTCTGCAAAAAGTTAGGAATCTCTAATTTTGTCTTAAAATAAGTTAACTTATTCTGGAAAAAAATTCCCCCAAACACCCCCATTATATCTTACTCCCTCCGTCCCTTTTAATTCTGAACACTTTTTTCACGAAGAAATATTTTAAAAATAGTTTCATAAAATAAATTGGAACTATTCTTAAAATACATCTTAAAATACGTGTTCAAAAATGAAAAAAAAGTGTTAAAAATCAAAAGGAACCGGGGAGTATATATTTTGTTTAGCAATAAATAAAAAGACAATTCTTTCCGAAGACAATTCTTTTTGGCTAACCAAAAAGACTAATTTTTGGGTTTGCCGTATTTGTTTGACTAATCCTTGTAATTTTAATATAAGCAATATAAAACCGATAAATAAAATTGTTAACAATGTATAAAAAATATTATTTAACATTAAAAATATTATATTTAATAATAAGATATGTTTCATAAATATCACAAATTAAAAAAAAAATGAGTCATAAAAAAGATATTGATTTAACAAACTTATGACAACCTTTATTTTAGATTGACAATAATAATAGAAGAAACTAATACAAAATTAAGTTGATTATATTATTGATTTTAATTTAATATAGATTTATTCCAATTTTAATCCGAAATATATCCAAATCGAATTAGATCACATTTGGTATTGTAATATGAAAGTGATTAGAGCATCTCCAACGGGAACAGCTAAAATTGGTTGGCTAAATTGGACCTGTAGGACATTATGTAAAATTTGTTGAATCTGTAAGACATTTTACTTCAATGGTATTAGCTATATTGGTTGGCTATATTTTAAAAATAGTACGTTATTAATAATTTAGGTTGTTATAAATAGAATATATCACTTCAATATGTAATGAATGATGTGGAATCTTCTTACAGATTTCTTACAGCTATATAGAGGTTCGACAAATATAGCCAACCTGTAGAAATTATCTAAAATTATAGCTAACAGCTTTGACCCATTGGAGTTCAAGTTTTTTTTAGATAATCTCTATAATTTTTATTTATGGTATCTTTTATCTAATTTTAACTAAGGATTTGTTGTGGTTGGAGATGCTCTTAGATCTGATATAAAATCGATTTTTTCCTCCGACATCAAAATATCCATGGTTAACTGTTCCCGCTCCGTATGAAGGTCACAAACGATATCGATCCAGTAAATTAAACTGCCGAGTCTAATTTTGCAGATGTTCTCTTTAAAAGTAAAATATCACAAATCTATTAACTACGGTTGATGCAGCACAGTGAAAAATCTCTTTTGTAATCATTGCTTATCTCTATGTTCAAGATCTTAACCCAGTTTAATCAGCGTGCTTTCTGCTAATCTAATTTTATAACTAAAGCCTTGGCTGTCTGGGTACAATAACAATGTACTTATTGGAGGCAGGCAACCTGAAATGGTTATGTCGATCATATTTACTAATAATATATTGGTAAAACTGTGTTTAGTGCTTTGCATCAAAATCCCTTTCCGAAAAGGACCATCACAAGAGATGCACTTACTTGTAAATACAAACATTTTATGCTCACCTGGGTTAAATTTCATAATTTAATATGTAATGCTTAACGCATACAAAAAACTGCTAATCATGCAGTAGTGCTCTCCTGATTCCAGTGTCTTCTTCTGTGCTTTTAAATTCTGTAACATGCATCTTCGAGATAATCTAAAAAAATCAAAATGGATACAATCAAAGATCGTTCCGTAAAATTACGGTTTTGTTTTTGTTATTTTAATAGTTTCGTGACGTTTTTCGGAGATTGATTGGCTGCTAACAGGGTTCTCTGGGTAATTTGAACTTATTCCTCTAGATGTTTAATCTTTCATCCATCATTCTTTGATTAACTTTTCTAGAAGGAGCCTGTATCATGTATTTAACCCTGATTTCGATATGTTCGACATGGAAAGTCTTCCTTTTAATTTATAGTAAAAGATAATCAAAGAATTTGTAACCTAGCAACGAAGTCTGAGATCTTGTATACGATAGGTCACATGTTCGATTTCCCTCTCCCTTTTAAAATTTGTATGGCTATTATGGCTCATTTGCATAAAAAAAAATATGCACAAACTTTATGTATATATCTTCATCTTTATGAATTGAACTTTAACTTTTATATTTATTTTTCCATGTATATCACAAAGAAATATATGTAATTTTGCAGGCATATTTGGCTGATAGTAGACTAGACAATATAAGTAGGACAATAATTTGTGGTACCAACTTTCAGTCTTTTTCATAATAATATCATGAGGATTGATTCTCATATGAGTTCCTGCCAACCTTAGATTCTTGATCTAATATCACAAGGCTAAATCAACCATAATTGTATGTGTAATCTATCTATAATCTGTCATGGACTATGAAACCTGCTGAATTAGCCCCATAATTAGATTGTTTATGTGCTAAAGATCCTCAGCTTAACCTTTTGGCAGCAAGATCTTATTTAGGACCCTTTTAGGCTTTAGCATGTAATTCAAGTATTCAACTATGCTATATTCTGTTTTTCATAACTCAAATAATTCAAAATTAAAGAGCTTGTGTTAGCAAAGATAGGTAGCTTTTTTAGCAAGTTGTTTTAAAAGACCCCACAAAAATAGAAAAACGACATATTTGAATGTCCTTAAAACCAAACCAACCAATAAACCTTTGTGATAAGCACAACACAAGCACTATTTGCACCACCACTACCTGCTATTATTACAAGGTATAAAGAAAGGCTGGCTTTACATATTTGCTCTTCAGTTCAGAGTTGAAACAGAGTCCTGTTTGTTTTAATTAAATTCAGAGTTGAGGGTCTCAGTTTTTAGCTGAAAAAGATGAGGCATATGTTGGTGACAGTGAGGCAAAACCTCCAAAACATTCGGAAGAGTCCACGTGTAGCAGACGAAAATATGTTCGGTGATCAAGCGAATGGAGTTGGATTACCACAAAATGCAGGCAGACCGCGACATGGATGGAATGGATTTTCTGTCATATGTAGCATAGTTCGCGCGCCTCTCTCGCTTCTGTCTTGCCTGTCTCACCCTCATATCAATGGTACTGATGGAGCTTGGGTCTCAGGTGGTGATATTGCACGTATATCCGAGATGAATCATCTCATGGTTAGCGACAGCATGCGTTATGCCATCTTGATGTAGATTAGTAGCAGGGGTGAGTTTAAATATTTTTTTGGTGTTTCTGGTTACTTCTTACTAGATGGTCAGGATCTAGACTGACCAATAATTTTTGTATGCTGTAATTGTATTGTTCATCATCATTTTAGTATAAAATACATGAAAGAAAAACATTTGCCTACTTGTTCAGTAAGACAATTATTTGCATGTATAGTAATCGTTAATATAATAGTAGTTTTGTTCCGGGTCACCTTGTCGTTCCTCAATAATCCATTTTTAAATCTATAATGGCACTTTAGTGACAATGTCCATTTGGTTTTTGTCGACAAGATTGGTTTTAGGCTCCTGGTGGAATCTTTCGAGCAAAGATATATATTTTGCAGCATCATCTCTTCAAGTGTGCTGACTGTTTATATATGGTCTCAGCCAGTACTTTTATCAACAAAAACTTTCTACTTAGATCAGTACTACCAATTAAGCACATGCAATGTTTGACACTAGTTTTTGGCACTCCACTCTCAGTGGTGGACTATTCTTATTCTTACCTAGAGCCTTAAAAAAGTATAATCATGTTGTTTTGTTTAGAACATATTAAGTGGAACAGGAGGATCAGACTTCAGAGTCAACCATTGTCGTTATCTTAACACAAACTAATGGACTCTGAAGTTGTAAAATTCTGTTAATTGCAATCTAGACTTCTTGTATCCAGAACATTCTATCACAAACAGTACTTAATCCATGTTCAATGATGCATGGCAAAGCAGAAACCTGCAAGTTTTATTTCTTTCTCCTATCTCCTATCCGAGTGGAGATTTGTGGACTGAGTACTGCATTTTTTCAACCTTTAATTTCTTTCCGCAACAGTAACTTAGTGGCCTCCTAGGAATCTTTACTCAATCAACAAATAAAGAGAAAGAGTTTTCGTTCGGGTATTGTCTGAGTCTCTGAGATGGTGAAAACTCGAGCAATAATCTAAACACTTACGTGAATATAAACATATTCTAAAACGCTACTAATTACCATTACTAATATCACTTGATGTGTATGTGATAGCACAAAATCAGAAGAGAAATAGTAGTGAAAGCAACTGCATTGGAACCAACCACTATCATGACTAAGAGATAAACAACACGGAATTAAAGCACCTTTTGAATTGAAGCCCAAGCATTATCTTTTTCCCTAATAAAGTAGACCGTTCAAGTGCTAATCACTGATGATTCCCTCCAAAAATCTTTATTTTTATTTCATTCAAGCTGAAAATGACAAGGGGAATAAAGTAGATTATCAAATACTAAAGCAAATGCTTAGTGCTGACACACCATAATTTTGTTTAAAATAACAAGATAGAGAACACATCAAATTTCAGCCTGTTCCAACTTCTTCGTCCCTTTATTAATTCGTCGATCTATGGATCTGTTAATAGATACATAGCTGAGCAGTTTAACGATGCAACACTGCATTCTACATAGAAATATTCACAGGAACACCTGCACTCAGAGGGAACACCTGCACTCGAAAAAGTAATGCCTTCTGAGAATTGCATGTATGGCTATAAATGAGCAATGAAGTTGCATGATCTAGGATGAGAATAAAAACCATTTGCACTGTAAACCTATTTATTCATAGCCAATTTTCAGTACCATAATATCCGTGTTTACGACATTTAACAGATTTTAAGCGAAAACTGAATTGAGGGTACTTTCAACCAAACTCCACAAATGACTTTCAATGGACATGTATAACAGTTTTTCAAAGACTGTTACGATAAATATTCATCGAGTATGTGGAATGCAGATAAAACAAATGAATCTATCTTGTTTAACTTCTCGAAGATACATGATTACAGTTCAGGAGTATGTGGAATTGGGATAGAATACGTGAATTAGGTCCATCACTCAAAGATATTAACCTATGAAAGACAAATCTAATGGGAAACACCTTTATCCTTAAATTGAACATAATATTGATGATCATTGAGTGGAAGACCAAGAGCATAAAGTGGGGGATCACATATGTATGTCAATGTTTGGATTTGCAATTTTACAAGATAACTATCTCAAACACAAAAGTGTTTTACTTTTTTCAAAAAAAAATAAAAAATCTCACGTCAAGAATCGCTAAAAAGAGTACTCACAGTTACCTATCAGTAAAAAAATAAATAAAATTATGAGAAGAGTACAAGGCCAAAGCTTCTGGTTGACATCGAGAGAAGAGTACAAGGCCAAAGGTTCTGGACTTCTGGTTGACGTCGAGAGAAGAGTTTCTTTAACAATCTTACTGACCTTAAGACCATTCTGTAGAGAAATAAATGTTTTTCCCCTTCCTTATTCCATTGATTGAACACTTACACATTGATACATAGCTGCTATTCTAATATGACGGCTATCTACTACCATAACATTCAACATTCTAATATGATGGCTATCACTATATTACCACAACATTCAACATTCTAGATTACGGCTATGACTAATGCATAAACCCAACACCCCCCTCAAGTTGGACCATGCAAATCACAAATGTCCAACTTGCGAAGAAGAAAATCAAATTGTCGTGTCCCTAAAGCTTTTGTAAGAATGTCCGCCAATTGCTCATTCGTAGAAACATGTGAAGGACTAATCGTCCCATCGAGTATGGCATCGCGCAAGAAATGGCAGTCAACTTCAATATTCTTCGTGCGCTCATGAAAAACTGGATTTTGAGCAAGATGTAAAGCGGATTGGCTATCACAGTATAAATTGATAGCTTTTGGGTGGCAAATGCCCAGGCTATCAAGCAAGCCTTTCAACCATTTAAGCTCACATGTCAAAGCGGCCATAGATCGATATTCGGCTTCCGCAGATGAACGAGAAAAACCAACCATCCAGACAAAGAACGACGAGTAAGAGGGCAACTAGCCCAATCAGAATCACACCAACCCGACAAAGTCAAGTTGCAATCAAACGCAAAAGAATACCTTGACCCGGACCAATTTTTAAGTAGCGAACCACGCGCAAAGCAGCATCCCAGTGATCTTGTCGCGGTTTATGAAGAAATTGTGACAAAATGTGAACAGAGTAAGCCAAGTCAGTCCGAGTAAAAGATAAATAAATGAGTCTACCCACCAACCTTCTGTATTGCTCCACATTGTCAACCAAAGGACTAGTTGATTGAGCTAACTTATGATTTTGTTCCATAGGAAAACTGGCGGGTTTTGCTCCAAGCAATCCAACCTCTGATATAATATCAAGGGTGTATTTTCTTTGACAAAGAAATATACCATCCTGGTTCCTAGCGACCTCGATGCCAATAAAATATTTCAAGATTCCAAGATCTTTCATATGAAAACACATGCTCAAATAATTCTTGAAAGAGGTAATCACTGCTAAATCATTCCCAGATATGATCATATCGTCGACATATATAAGCACATTAATCTAAACCTTTCCCTGGCAAAGAGTAAATAAGGAGTAGTCGGAGTATGATTTCCTAAACCCATATGTTATCAAAGCTTTTGCCAGTTTCGCAAACCAACACCTTGGTGCTTGTTTCAAACCGTAAAGTGACTTTAATAACCTGCAAACTTGGCCCGGCTTACCATTTTTAAATCCAGGAGGCAATTTCATGTAGACTTCTTCTGATAAATCCCCATGCAGGAATGCATTATGAACGTCCATCTGATGCAACTCCCAATTTTTTGTCGCTGCAATGGCTAAAAAAACACGAACAGTAGTCCTTTTTGCCACTGGAGCAAAAGTATCAGTATAATCAATCCCGGCAACTTGATGATTCCCAAAAACAACTAGACGAGCTTTCAAACGCTCAATGCTTCCATCAGAATTATACTTTACCTTGTAAAGCCATCTACTACCAAGAGCTCGCTTTCCGGGAGGTAAAGTCTCTATACTCCAAGTGCCATTATCTTCTAGTGCATGTATCTCTTTTTGCATAGCTTCGCACCATCCTGGATCTTTCATTGCTTGCTTGAAAGAATGAGGTTCTGTACCTGCTGTTACAGCTGCAAGGAATTTTCTGTGTCCCATAGAAAATCTATCACAATTCACATAGTGTGCTATAGGATAAGAAATACCTGAGGATTGATGTGAAGCAGATGAACTCTAAGATGGAGATGGACTCAACTTTCGTACAGTATTAGTAACAAAATCTTTTAGCTTTACAGATGGGAATTTAATACGCATTCCACGTCCAAACTCATTATCACTACTCGAAGTGTCTCCACCACGTGTTTCCCCCTCAAATGTCTCTCTGCCACTATCTTCCATGTTACCACTATCATCTCTGCTATTCACATTACCACCACTTTCAACAACTGGTTGCGAAATCAACCCATCACTATGATTATGACCCAAATACTCAAAGGCATAGTCATCCTCTGCTTCAACAAATGACAAATCACCTGTAGTAGCAGCCAAATCACTACTCTCATCCGCCTTTGACACAGTAATGTAAGGAAACTCTTCCTCATAGAATTTTACATTTCTTGACACAAAATATTCACCAGTATCAAAATTAAACAATTTCCATCCTTTTTTATTATGAAGGTATCCCACAAAAACACATCTGCGACTCCTACTATCAAACTTATCTCTCTTTGATTTTTTATTATGAGCATAACACAAACAACCAAATACTCTCAAATCATCATAAAGAGGAGGTGAACCAAACAAAATCTCGTAAGGGGTTCTATAATCAAGAATACGAGAAGGAGTGCGATTTATCAAATATCCTGCACCTAAAATACATTCTCCCCAAAATTCAATAGGAAGGTTACCTTGAAATCTCAAAGCCCTCGCCACATTCAAAATATGACGATGTTTTCTCTCTACCCTACCATTCTGCTGAGGTGTACCTACACAAGAAGTTTGAAACAAAATACCTTTATCTGCGAAAAATTCTTTCATGCAGTTAATTTCTGTGCCGTTGTCACTTCGGACCACTTGTACTTTTGCATTAAATTGTCTATCAATCATCGAAAAATAAGAATGAAACATTGGAGAAACCTCTGTTTTATCAGTCAATAAAATTACCCACACAGCTCTAGAAAAATCATCAACAAGAGTCAAAAAATATTTCGCTCCACAAGAAGAAGGCGTATTAAATGGCCCCCATAAATCACAATGTATCATCTCAAAACATCTAGCAGCTCTACTGTCATTATGATAAAATTTGTCTCTAGTCTGTCTCGCTTGATGACAAACATTACAAGATTTATTCAAAATAACACTTGAATTATTAATAAAAGGAAGAGACCGCACTACTTTATCAGAAGGATGCCCCATTCTTTTATGCCATAACTCCGGAGAAATCACTCTATTAATAGTGAAAGCCTTAATTTCCGGAACATCACGAAAGTAGTAGAGTCCATCTCGACGTTCACCTACTCCAATCAGGGTCCTCAAATTTCGGTCCTGTATAACACACAAATTATCCGTGAATTGTACTATGCAATTTAAATCATCAGCAAGACAAGAAACAGAAATTAAATTACAATTCAACTCAGGCACAAATAAAACATTGTTTAACACCATTCCACCACCCAAATACGTGTTTCCACACTTCGACGATGATGTGTGTTTTCCATCCGGAAGTCCAACCGGACATTCTGGCATGTCAGTCACATAACTTAACAAATCAAGATTGCCAGTAACATGCATTGATGCACCAGTATCTATAATCCAAGGATCATGAGAAAACTCACCAATTAATATTTCATCATTAGGCTTTATATTAGCATTACCAAGCAAATCAAGCAACTGCTGCCATTGACTCGAGGACATCCCCGGAACAGCAGCCCCCAACACCACCGTTTTGAGAGGAAGAAGATGCAGATGTGGTGCCACTAGTGTTACCACCTACCACAGTGTTGCGGACTTCAGCCCCTCCACCTCTTCCCCTTCCTACACCAGTTGTGTGTTGCTGTGACCCATGACCTGTACCACGTCCTTGATTCGAAATGCGACCATCAGAACCTCTATTTTTGTTTACCCACCAATCCGGAAAACCTTTTTTCGTGTAACAGTTGGAGACTGCATGCCCTGCACGGTTACAATAAGAGCAAAACAATTCAGATTTATCACGAGTATCAAAACGAGATTTACCCCGTGACTGAGATTTAACGGCAAGGGCCATCACATCATCGCGTTCAGCTTTGGTGCGTGACGAGGAGCACAAACGTTCTTCCTAGAGCATTGTTTAATACGCCCTATCAAGAGTGGGAGGTGGATCTTGTGCAAGCAAATTTGAACGTACACTACCATAAAGATCAGCGTTAATTCCATACAAGAAATCATGTAACTGGTCCTCGTCAATTCTCTTTTGAAACTGCTCTCCAATGTTACAGGTGTACTTCCCACATTTACAACTTGGTAAAGGGTAATAAGTAGCAAGTTCATCCCAAAGAGGTTGTAGAAGACCAAAATATTCACTAACCGGCATCACCTTGGTCTGTCTACACTCTGCCAAAGCACCTTTGATTTGTTGTTTGCGTGGTCCATTTCCAATGTCAAAGCGCTTCCTCAACACATCCCACAGTGGTTTTGCTTCATCAAAGAAAGGAATTGTCTTCCGTAGAGAAGAAGCAACTGTGACCAAAATCCATTGCACGAGAGTAGATTGGACACACACCCAATCTTCAAGCTTGTTTGTATCAGTAGGTTTAGTGATTGTTCCATCAATAAACCCAAACTTACGTTTTCCTTGAAGTGAAAGCCGCAACGAACGCGCCCACTCCTCATAGTTATCTCCACGAAACACTATATTTGTTATAGTATTACCTGGATTATCAGAGGAACCAAGGTAATAAGGAGAGTGAGGATCAATTCGTGGGTGAAGTCTGGTATCTTCAACACAAGCCATGTTTTTTTTAAAAAAAAAAAATTCTGGGATCAAAATATAATTTCTGAAAACTTCAGGCTCCAATATGTAACTTTCAAAACCTGAGGGACCAATGTGCACTACGCCATAGATGGCCTGCAGCAACGCTTTTTTTGGGTGCTGCAATGAAAAACGTTACAGTAGCTCTAAACTTGATGGCCTGCAGCAACGTTTTTTTTTGTGTTGCTGTATACAAAACATGGTGTTGCCGTAGCTATAAGAAACGTAGCAAGTTGCAACACTTATGAAGTGTTGCAGTTAATATGATTTAAACACAATCTTTTTAACAAAAATTGAAATAAATAATTATTGTGAATTAAAATTAATTAATTTTAAAAAAATTAATTTAAATTTTCAAAATATGTTATTAGAGTAAATATTGGCATTTTTATAAAATATAAAAAAATTGAAGGAAAAAAATATTACATTTTTTATAATTTGAAATAGACCAAATTATTAAAAAAAATGTAACAATTTTTTTAAAAATTTAATTTTATAGAAAATGAATAAAGTTTGTGAAATAATTTTAAATTTGATATTAGAAAATTTGTATGCATTGTTGAACTAAACTATAAAATTTTAATAAAAATAACATATCTTCTTATAAATTTAATTAAATTAAATAAATTTTCAAATAAAAAACTAACAAAATAAAAAAATAAAAAAATTGTTGATGCTGTGTTGAGTTGTGGGCTTGTGGCGCGGTCCGAAAAATTCTAATATTAGAAGCGCGGCGATTTTGCCGCCTGTTAGAACATACTCTCACTCACAAACACAAACAAAACACCCACTCACACTCTAATTAGGGCTTCTAACAAAAACACCGTCCCTCACACTCACTCTCTACCGCTCACCGCTCACGCTCATCGCTCTCTACCGCTCATCGCTCTCTACCGCCGCTGATTCAATTAGGATTTCGATCTGGGATCGAATTGAATGGGCTATTTTCTCTGATTTGATTGTTATATTAAAGTATGTTTGTTGTATCTTTCTCCCTCTCTTTCTATGTCTCTCCTTCTTGATGTGTATATTTTTATGTTCGTTCACAGGGAGACAGATTTTATCAATTTTAATTTAATTTTCACGAATTTTATAATTTTAACAATTATTAAGAATTTTTATAAAACTAACTAACGCAAATAAATGTGTTTTTAAGTTGATTAATTAAAAGTCTAGGGCAACCGGGTTCACCATGTTTACACCGAAACAAATTATACGGATATAGTAATTTAACGGATTTTAAATAATTAGAGCATTTGTTAATCTTTTTCAAGCATTAATGCTCTCGGAAATCAAATTATGCTTTCGCAATAAAATTCAATTCCGCTAATCGTATGCATGCCTCTAGTGAATAAAATCTCTCGATCTATTATTCCTATTCGCAAATAATTAATTAATGATACCGGCCGATAACACAAATTAAATTTTATAACATATCGATTAGAATTATTTTATATCCGTTAAACAACTAATAAAATTAAAGCATTATTGTGGTGTAAACAAGGCTTCCCCTTATACCCTAGAAATAAACTACTCACACATGCTATTAATAGAAACGACAAAAATATTTAAACAAGACATATAAAACATATATTAATAAACAATATAAAATTTAGGAGTACCTCAAATTTACAATAGAACAGAGAATTGAGCTAAATTGCACATAAAAGAGAAGAAAATCAAGCCCCTAATTCCAAAGTTGCATTAACCAAATGAAACCAATACATAAAAGTGAGGTTTGTAAAGTGTATGCAGTGTGCTTTGCTTTTGTTTTCTGCCTCCCCTTGCAGACTGTTTTCTCCTTCATTTTATAGGAATATGAAGCTGCTTAATTTCTTAAACTGCTCCGTGATTCGCTGCATGTCTGCTGGCCGCCGCTCTTCTTGATTTCAAAGTTGCTGGCTTCAAAGCTTTTTTTTTCAACTTTTCATTTTCAACTTTTTCCATTTTCAACTTTTTCATTTTCAACTTTTTGCTTTTTCACTTTTTCTAAAATTCGAAAATTCATTTATTCCTCATATTTCGAGCTGCTCCAATCGAATTTTTGCTTAATTAATCCCTCCAAATTGAAGATAATTTCATAAGCTTCGCGTGGACTGTAAGATCGTCCAAATCTGACTCCTACAACTCCGGATATGAATTAAATACTGTAGGAAGTGGGTGTAGCACAATAAATCCGAATTTCTTTCATTTTTAGCTCCAAAATAGCTCTTTAAGCTCAAATTCTTCCAAACTTAGAGATTCTTGTCTCCTGAAATAAAACATCAAAATTAATTAAATAAATTTCCAAATCAATGCAAAATGCAATTAAATGGAGAATAAAATTATATAAAATATATATAAAAATACATCTTATCAAATATCCCCACACTAAGCATTTGCACGTCCTCGGGTAAATAAGCGAAATAAAAACTAAATTCTAACTAATATCACTTTCGTAGATGACACGATTGCATTGAGCATATGCAACAAGCCGTTAAACCCCTAGGCAGCCCTAGTAGGACGAGTGCTGTCTCGTGAGGGTTTATAGTGAATTTACCCACAAAATCCATTTTTTTCTGCCAAGTCTCAAGTATGCAACCTATCATAGTACTCCACACCAGTAAACCTCAATCGCACAATATTGACAGTCTGTTCACTTACACATCATATGTACAAGACTATCCAAGTAAGCACACAGTCTAGATAGACAAAAAGATCATGAAATATATATCAATGCCGCATTCAATGAGTAATATGCTATGGATAGAAAATCTCACATAACTCTCAAATCACACAAGTGTTTGGGTGAAGTGTATTCGCTCAAGTTCAATCAATTAAGTCATGTGCTACCATATGCTTGGTTGTCCACCAAATCTCCACTACTTTGTATACATGCATGCACAAATCAAAAGGTCTTTGTTAAAGGTTGCAACGTGGCTAAGGTGAAGGGTAGGGAATCAAGAAAAAGGCTAACAAGTGGTTAACTCGACAAACTAATAGAGCACAATGTTCATTTCTAATTAAAGCACTCAACATGAAATTTCGATCATGTAAAAGGTGATCAGACTCTCACAAGCATTAAATCCCAAGCACATATTACCATGTACTTTTCTATTTTCATATTGCACAAAACCAATGAACATAACTCTACTTGACCTTTTTTTTTATTTTTATTTATTTATTTTTTTTCAATATTCCCACCCAATTTTCACACTTTAACAAAGAAATCCCCGCACTATGCACTCACCAACCCCAAATGAATCAAAATGCTCTACTAGTAAATCAAGAGAAGAATAAACAAGTAGGCTCAAGAATTTAGATTGGTGATACAAAAATAACGGATATAAAGCTCAAAGGGGTTCACTAAGGATATATGATTCAAGGATACTGTCTGGATAAATACGGTTAATCCTAGTGCCTTTATCATTTTTATGCATACAGATATCATGTAATCTCAAAATGGTTTAAAGCAAGTTCTAGAGCGACATACTCAATGATTAACAACATACAACAATAAAATTTGATTGATATAAAATGTACCAATCATAAATTAGGCTCAAGATCTCACAAGGTGAAAGCATGCTTTCGTACTCACTAAATTTGACAAAGACACATCTCAAGTTTTAAAATTTTCGCAAGCACGTACAAGGAATCATCAAGTAACAAATAACTTTCAGAGATATGACATGTCAAATAATCATGCAAAATAAGCTCACAAGATGTGTACCTATCCCTGTTAACACACTATGAGACGAGGCAATTAATTTTAAAAATTTTCAATTTTTTTGGATTTTTAAATTTTATGTATTTACACTAAAAACTCTCCCCCATACCTAAATCATGCATTGTCCTCAATGTATGCAAATAAAAATGAGGTATGAACAAAAGTAAACGAAAACTCCCCTGAAAATGAGCAAGATAATTGTTCCTCTAGACTGAACATATCTTCAAGTTTTCCTTGCTTAATCCTTTCCACATAGCACGAACACTCCTCTTAGCTTTTCCTGCCCAAAAATAAATTTAAATCCGTGTCATCAACCTTTTCCTTGCCTTTATTACGCCTTCTAGCTTCTTGCTCATCCACCTTCTCCCCCTCAGTTGGGTTATCCTCAAGAATAGTTGGATGTGGAGTTGGGAAATTAGAAGAAGCTGTCTTCATCAAGGAATTAATTGCATGACTAAACTGGGCAGCCATGGAATTCAACTGAACCTGGAATGTATCATTTTGAACAAGTTGCAACTTTCTTATTTCTGCAATGGACTCACGGATATGTGGCAACTCGTTCTCCAGTGTTTGGACCCGTGCAAGGAGTTTGTTGTATCCCGCTCTGGTTAGAGGTGCATGTGGTTGAGTTTGTTGCCCACTCTCATGTCCTGCTGGTATATCTGCAAATGAAATCATCCTAGGGCCTTTGTCGGATGGTGCAATGAAAGTCCGGGAGCTTCCCTCCTCTCGTGAAGCAAGATGCCTGCCACTGGTGACGAGTGGTAAATCTGGAAAAAGATCAAGAGATTTTCTCCCTGGAAGGTTGAACTTGAATGGATTGAATGACACAAGACCCAAGTTTCCTTCGACTGTCTCGGGTTCGCTAGGTTTACTCCGTTTAGCATAAGGTAGATCGGATGATGTAGCAAAATCCATATGTGGTGCTGCTCTGACTGATCTTGGTAACAACGGAAGTGGGACAGTCTTCAGATATTCCGTTAGGACTGTAGGCACATCCGTATAGTTCTTATTGCTTATGTAATTAATTACATTTGCCTTCATGTAAGAACATTCCACATCTCTACCATGGTCCAAGCGTAACCTGTCTGCATCACTCAAAAAATCATTTAATATTAATTGCAGAAATCTTGGGTATAGACATTTTACCCTTTGAGTCTGGACATCCCTGGTTCCTGGTTGCTTCATCTTCAAAATAATTTGACCAAGCACTATCTTACCAAAATTAATCCTCAAATTATTGGCGACCGAATACCCTATTGTTTGAATAAATTCAGATATTCGATCTAGATTTGTTCTTTCGGAAAAAAAAACATTGTTAAGAATGTAGAAGAAGAAATTCCAATACTGTGTTAGATATGATCTAGAGAGATTACCAGTATTGAAATTACCATCTTGGTACCTTACAAGACGAAAGAACCCTTTAATCTGGTCAGGTGTAGGATCAGCAACGAGATTTTCCATAGGAAAATGAAGAATTCGATTAACAACTCGTTCAGTGACCCTAATCGACCTACCAAACAGTTGATAGGTGATTGCTAACCCGTCATTTCCAGAAGTGTTCACCGCACTGCAATACAATTCACACAAGGCATCATAGTTGAGCGGCACTGGTGTAACTAAAGCATAGCGAATGATTGAATGCTCATTCAGAAATTGTGCCCAAGCTCGAAATTGCTCATCCCGGATGGTGCTGATATCCAGAATGGAAGTAGGATTAACTCTAGCAATTGAGAAGCTTCCTTGCAATGCCATTCTTAAGACAGCTAGATTGTGAGATTTTTTCTTTGGGAGGTTGGAGTTTTCAGCAATTTGTGTGTAAGCTCTGTATATCTGCAATGATGAATTAACACAGACAAAAACTCATTGATTATAAGGGTTCAAAAATTAGCGGTTAGGTGATATAGTACAAGCTATGCACTAGTCTTTCCGCTTTTTTCTTCCTTTAGCTCCAGCCCTACTCTCTTTTTGCCTTCAAAGTCCTCCTCGAGCCACACAACGCTCCTCCTTTTTCTTTTCAACGACAAAAATATCTGCATAGCCCTCTAAATCAATTCAGTGGGGATGAGTTATCGATGAACAATTATATAAGAGATGAAAATTAAAAAGAACACAAAAAATCCTAAAAATTACAGAATAAATAAATAAATATAAAAATAAAAAAATAAAAAAAATAAAAATAAAAATTGGAAAAACTCCCCTAATGCATAAGCATGAAGTGTCGAGGCACTGAATGTCGAAGCATGGTGTGCCATTCCAAAAGACCAAAAACATGTTGCACGAGACCACCATGAGCATCAAAAGTTGTTTTAATCCTGCACAAAATTTCCAAACAAGCATTAGCAAATTTAGCTACTACATCAATAAATAACAGTTGAGCAAGAAAATATGTAGTTTTGGAAAATTTTGTGATAAAGCAACGATAAAATTCACGGCCTCGAAAATGCCGAACTCCCTTAATATTCACGTGAGGTGGAGGCTCGGGTGGTGGCTTTTCTCCCTTCCTTAATTTCTCTGGAATTATTTGATCCTCTTGGCTTTGTAAATCAATGAATAAGGAGTAATTATCAGGATCTCCTTCTTCTGAGAATTGAAGCGTAAGAGCCGTTTGGAATGGATTATCAAGCAAAAGTGGAGCAAAATCTTCTTGGTCAATTTTTGACATCACGTCAACCTTGAAGCACATATTCTCGTCCCTACTCACAACATCCTCAACAAAATCATTGATCTTAACATCGGTGGAAAGCTCCTCTTCTATTTCAATAAGTACATCATCAGCACACACCGAGAAACTATTTTCCTCCTGATCACTTGTAAGAATGATCAAATCCATTTCATCTTCTGGTGGTATAGATGGCGGCAGTGTAGAGTCCGGTTGCCATGCAGTAGAAGAGCTAGCCAATTCCGAAATTTTAGCTTCCATCATCTTACTATGAGTTTCTAGCTCATCAAGATTTTGCATGAACTCCTCTTGATCCTTTTGCATTTGAATTAGAATTTTCATCATTTCGCTCATTTGATCAGGTTGCGCATTTTCATTGGTTTGATGAACCTGGACATTTTGCGGTGGAGGATATTCATATTGCTGCCATGATGATTGCTCAAATTGTTGTTGATCATGATATTGCTCTTCATATTGTTGTTGCTGAAATTGTTGTGGATCATGATATGAGAAATTCTGAAAATTGTTGTCCGTGTACGAAAAATTTGGTTGACCCATCCAATCTTGATCATATGCATTAGAGTACGGATTGGACTCATATATTTCTCGATAATCATTCACTTGTCCGAATTGAGCATCTTGAGAATTGTAAATATTGTAAGAGCATTCATAACCAAAGTGACCCGGGATACCACAAATATTACAGAAATTGTAAGTACTAGGGGCCACCTGCGACATCTCATTTGTACTAATCGGACATGAAGTGGGCTCTGCAGTCTTCCACGAGGCAATTTCTCGAGTATGTGCCTCTACTAAGAAAGAAAGATGTGCAAAAGTATCAACTTCATCCATTGCAGACCTGTGAACACACAACAAAGCCAAGAAACGCAGTAAAATCGGTCTCAATTGGAACTAAAGTTCCAATGAGACAAATGAGACAAAGGATACAAAGACGAACTAAAAATTTAACAAATTAAATAAAATCTAAAATATGTATTATTATTATTATTATTATTTTAATTTTTTTTTTAAATATAAATAAAATTTATTTACAAAAAATCGAATTAACAACTAGATTTTATTCTAAAACTTTTTATTTATTTTTTTTACTTTTTTTTTTAGAAAATTATTTACAGAAAATTTTGAAAAAAATTGGACATGTAATATTTGTAAATAGAACTAGCCAATAACAAACCAAAGTGTCTCACGAACTCGAGTCGACCATTCAACTAAACACGAAACCAGATTCACACAAAACTCGATAAACACATTAACAGACTCATGAACAAACGATTTACAAGCACAGAAGAAGACATCGACTCGGCTACCAGCAACATTCAACAACACTCCCAGTCGACTCAATACAGTAGACTGACTCGGAAACTTCGAAAAGAACTCGACTCAGTACAGAACACTCAAACTCTGATTCAAACGACACTGTGAACTCGAAAGCAAGAACTAACAAAGAACCTAAACAACCAAGAACTCAACAGCAGACCACAAAACACGGTAAAACTCAGCTAAAAATAAACAAGAACTCGACTGCAAAACTGGAATCAGACAGCAACAACAATTCATTAAATACTCAGTAACAACAAACAGGCCTCAAACTCACAATTAAAAATGAAGAAAGACGAACTCTACGGACTTAAAAACCAAACAAAGGAACTCGACTTAACGATACAAAAGTCGGACGAACCCTGCACTCAACTTGATAACCAGACTCAGAAAAACCATTCGCATTAATTAGAAACGCAGCAAATACTCAAACCAGACGAAAAGGAACAACACCAGGACAAGAAAACGAAATGAATAA
Organism: Kitagawia praeruptora; assembly: GCA_037693485.1. Taxonomy (NCBI): domain Eukaryota; kingdom Viridiplantae; phylum Streptophyta; class Magnoliopsida; order Apiales; family Apiaceae; genus Kitagawia; species Kitagawia praeruptora. The sequence continues at coordinate 147,964,497 of CM075353.1, forward strand.
TCAGCATGGTTAAAACAGACTACTCAAATAGCATCAAAACAACTCGACATCAGTTATTACTAATAAATTACAGACTGAATAAACTCGAAGCAAGCGCATAAAATTTTACTGATCCGAAGTAACAACAAAATTGACGAATTGACTCCACAACTCAGAAACCAGAAATTGCAACGAATTGCATCACACCAGCAAAACATACGAAAACAAAAGAAGACATCAAACACGCAGAACTCAGAAACTAAGCACACAGACTCATCTACGCTTATATAGCGATTTCAACACTAGACTGAGGAAAGGGATGTGGTGGTTTTTGCGCAGCGAATTAAAAGAATGAATAGAAAGAGAGAGAGGGAGAGAGAGAGAGAGATAGAAGTGGGTTTGTGTGTGTGTAGGATTTAAACGAGAACAGAGGAGTAGAGAGAAGGCTGGGGTTGAAGTCGAAGAAAGAGAGGAGAGGAGGAAACGTGGGAGAGAGGTGTATGAGTCGTGGATTTTATAGGTTTTAGAGAGATGAAGAGGTGGAGGGGTTTTGGGTTTCTGGGTGTGGGTTTTGAACGAAAAGAGAAGGAACGAGGAAAAGAGGAAGGGGAACGGTGAAGGAGGTCTGGTGAGACAGAAGATGGGAGTTGGAAGAGTGGAGAAGACAGGCTGGGTTGGGAACAAGAAAACAGAGGACAAATACAGGAGATGGGTTATTTCTTTTGAATAAAACAGAGAAAAAAAAAAACGAAACAGAAATAAGAAATATTTTTGCTATTTTAAATTATTTTTTTTTACTAAAATATAAAAATTAAATCTACAATTAAAAATTATAAAACCCCGACAATAAAACTAAAATTTATAAAAACTAACTGCCTCCCCGGTAGCGGCGCCAAATTTGATGTATATATTTTTATGTTCGTTCACAGGGAGACAGATTTTATCAATTTTAATTTAATTGTCACGAATTTTATAATTTTAACAATTATTAAGAATTTTTATAAAACTAACTAACGCAAATAAATGTGTTTTTAAGTCGATTAATTAAAAGTCTAGGGCAACCGGGTTCACCATGTTTACACCGAAACAAATTATACGGATATAGTAATTTAACGGATTTTAAATAATTAGAGCATTTGTTAATCTTTTTCAAGCATTAATGCTCTCGGAAATCAAATTATGCTTTCGCAATAAAATTCAATTCCGCTAATCGTATGCATGCCTCTAGTGAATAAAATCTCTCGATCTATTATTCCTATTCGCAAATAATTAATTAATGATACCGGCCGATAACACAAATTAAATTTTATAACATATCGATTAGAATTATTTTATATCCATTAAACAACTAATAAAATTAAAGCATTATTGTGGTGTAAACAAGGCTTCCCCTTATACCCTAGAAATAAACTACTCACACATGCTATTAATAGAAACGACAAAAATATTTAAACAAGACATATAAAACATATATTAATAAACAAGATAAAATTTAGGAGTACCTCAAATTTACAATAGAACAGAGAATTGAGCTAAATTGCACATAAAAGAGAAGAAAATCAAGCCCCTAATTCCAAAGTTGCATTAACCGAATGAAACCAATACATAAAAGTGAGGTTTGTAAAGTGTATGCAGTGTGCTTTGCTTTTGTTTTCTGCCTCCCCTTGCAGACTGTTTTCTCCTTCATTTTATAGGAATATGAAGCTGCTTAATTTCTTAAACTGCTCCGTGATTCGCTGCATGTCTGCTGGCCGCCGCTCTTCTTGATTTCAAAGTTGCTGGCTTCAAAGCTTTTTTTTTCAACTTTTCATTTTCAACTTTTTCCATTTTCAACTTTTTCATTTTCAACTTTTTGCTTTTTCACTTTTTCTAAAATTCGAAAATTCATTTATTCCTCATATTTCGAGCTGCTCCAATCGAATTTTTGCTTAATTAATCCCTCCAAATTGAAGATAATTTCATAAGCTTCGCGTGGACTGTAAGATCGTCCAAATCTGACTCCTACAACTCCGGATATGAATTAAATACTGTAGGAAGTGGGTGTAGCACAATAAATCCGAATTTCTTTCATTTTTAGCTCCAAAATAGCTCTTTAAGCTCAAATTCTTCCAAACTTAGAGATTCTTGTCTCCTGAAATAAAACATCAAAATTAATTAAATAAATATCCAAATCAATGCAAAATGCAATTAAATGTGAGAATAAAATTATATAAAATATATATAAAAATACATCTTATCACTTCTCTCTCCCTAAATCTGATTTAGGGGTTTCGATTTGTTTGTTTCAATTTGATTTTCTCTGATTTGATTTGAGAATGACTTGTGTGAAACCATGTGCTACTTATTTGCATTTTTATCTTTCATTTTGTTTTGATATATTTTGTGTGTATTATCTAGTTTATATGTAATTGTGCTCATTTGTGCTAAGTGTTTTTTGTGGATTTTCGTAATCAACGATATGTATTTGCAGTTTGTGTTCATTTTAAATGTGTTCGTGTTTGCGTTTGTGTTGAGTTCCTTCTCTGCTTTCTACTCTATCTCTCTCTCTCTGTTTTACACTAAAGAATTACTCTGCCTTTCGTGTTATATGTGTTGTGTTAATTATGTTTTTGTCTATGGAGTTTGTATTATACGTGTTTTGCATTTTTGTTGAGTTGCCTCCATATTCTCTTTGCTCTCCCCTCTACTAAAAGATTAATTTGCTTATTGCTGTTACTAAAGGGGAGGAAAGGTATATACATATTGAAGGGGATGGGACTTTACTTAATGGAGTTATAAAGATGTAAACTTTATTTCCCTTGACAAAATGCCAATAAATCCTCACTGATGTCCCTTTATCATGTCTATGTAGCAAACTAACATATAGTTGCTTTTAAGTTAAAGTGTGGTTATCATTTTCTTACTTCCCTGTTCTGCATGTACTGAAAAGATTGAAATTGACTGGAAACTCTCCTAGGATCATAAAATATCCCTAGTAGCATATTTATAAACTGGTGGATGCTATGTTTATGCTCCTTACAGTTGTGAGGATATTATAAATCTCATTTATGTAAAAATAGATGCTTTAGGCTCATTCACGGTGCATTTAGACGAGGAATATGTCAGGATCTAAATAATAGTTGATGCTTCTTTGTTACTCAAATAATTTATAACCCGTATGTCATGCAGGTCAAACGTAAATATGATAGAGGACTGGAAGAAGCAACTGATTATGACAGTTAAGAATGTTAGATTTTGATGCATCATGCGGTATTGATCCTTGAGATGAACACTCTGTATTATGTTACCTTATCCTGATTTATGGAAAATATCATGTTAAATCTAACTGAGAAGCTTGATTAATTTTTGAAAAGGGGAAAAGAGACTAATCTAGATCTTGTACTGATACAACAAGCGCTTGCTTTTATATCTTTCAGGATGGCAGAATAGATTACAATGAGTTTGTGGCAATGATGCAGAAAGGAGATAACGATATGGGCAAAAGACGGTTACAAAGTAATTTTAGCATGGGATTCAGGGAGTCTCTACCTGTCTGCTGACATAACAACGATGACACTGTTTCTCTTTATTATTCTTTGTTCTAATTTACACGAATTCACTATAGGGTTGAGATTGACAGCATGCTTGTATAATAGCAGATGCGAAAACTCTTGTGAGGTTGAGATTTGAGTAGCATAGGTAATTACAATGTTGGTTAGTGTTTGGACAGATAGCACAATACCATGTTACTATTATTGTTTAATTGTGAAGGAAAAGGTCATTTGTTGCTCTCTCCCTCTCTTCATCCACACTCAGCACTATCACACAAATTGAAAATTGTGAAGGAAAATGTCATTTTTATTACTCGAGCTTGCTATCCTATAGCTCATTTTTATCCACTTCAGTCATAGAAATTGTTTTATACAGAAGTCATTTTGTTTCCCTGACTGCAGGACATAGATCACCAACATTTGAGATTCATTCAACTCAACCACCTCAGCAGACACTACCCGAACTAAAGATCTGAAGCCATCGTTATGATCACGTAACAATATTAAGTAATAGGTATTGTCCATGTTTACTTTCAATAAAGTTAAAAAGAGTTCTTTTACTTCTTTTTCTGGTTTTGTTTTTGTGCTAGTGGATGAGTATATGGGTTGTGTTTTCAGGATTATGACGAAGAGGATCAATGATAGTAGTGGAATCCTGCGTACTAGAAAGACATGCCCAGGAGATGCTTTCGGCATCTGGAAGTTTAATAAAAGAATTAAAAGAGATGCAATATTTTTGAACCTTTGTTGACATGTGCCTTTCATTTTTTTTTGTTTCTTTTTTTAGATTTTCTGGCCATCTTTTAAATTAGATCTCTAAATGAATCTTGGCAAAAAAAAAAAGATCTCTAAATGAAGGTCTTTTTTTTTATCTTCAGGGATGGGAAGTGATCTTTATGAGGCTTTTCGGAAAGGCTTTTCTCACTCTCCAAATATTCTTCCAGCCATATCATGCCTTCTCAAACTAGAGGACTTGACTTTACTCCTGCCTTTGACAGTGATACCAGCTCTTTGTTGGATCAACTGTAGTACTTTGTTTTCAAATAATTTTATTTGTTTTCAAATAAAATTATTTGAAAATAATTTTATTTGTTTTCTTGTAGTATTGAATTCTAATTTTTATTATGGGGTTGAGGGTTATAAAGCCCTATACTTGTATTTTGGTGAATTTTTGTATTGATGTAATACATGTTTTAATTTTTGGGAAATGCAAATATAAAAAATAGTTTCTTTTAAATTTTCATTTGGAACATATAGTAGGTTCAATATAATGTTGCCTCTAATTGCTAAAAATATGCTTATAAATGGTGCATTTAAAAGGGGGCCACACGTGGGACCCACCTGTGGGACCCAATTATACCAAATTTTAACATCTACTGCAACACTAGTTTAGTGTTGCTGTACACTATGTTTAACGTTGTCATAGACGTTTCTGGTAACAAAAGTAGTAGCGTTGCCGTAGTGAACAAAAGCGTTGTTGTAGACCCCTACGGCAGCTGTGCCAAATGCAACGCTGAAAAAGCGTTGTCGTTTCATTTTTTTGCTCTACAGCAACGTTTTTTTGGCTTGCTGCAACATTTTGAAAACGTTGCTGCAGGCCATCTATGGCGTAGTGGTGTAATGACTTAAAAACTACAGGGACCAAAATGTAATTTTCGGTCACTATTCATCATCTTCTTCGTTGAGAATCTTCCGGCAGCTCGTACGGCTTCGTCTGACGTCCGTTTTGAATTCAGAAAACACCTCTGGATTCGTATCAACGTGGACAATCTAATGATATCCTCAAAACTGAGTTTCGACCACCTTCCAAAAAAACTTAAAATTTCAATTTTTCGTTGCAGTAGGAAGGTGCTTTGGGGCTAAGTGTTTGTATGTTGGATATGGTACTGTTTTGGGCAGTAGCTTGAGCTTCTCTTGAGAAGCCTCAAAACTTCAACTGGTTTAAAAAAAAAACTCTCCTCCCCACTACTGTCTAACCCGCTCTGATACCATGTAGAGAAATAAAAGTTTTTCCCCTTCCTTATTCCATTGATTGAACACTGCATATATACACATTGATACATAGCTGCTATTCTAATATGACGGCTATCTACTACCATAACATTCAACATTCTAATATTACGACTATCACTATACTACCACAACATTCAACATTCTAGATTACGGCTATGACTAATGCATAAACCCAACACATTCACTAGAAATAGCAGTGGAGCATTTGATATTACGGCCACAAACCTTATAGACAAAGATGCAGACATGAAAAGACAGAAGCAAAAGTAATACTACGTTGCTATGGTTAGAAGTTGGAACAAATGTAAAATTTGGTTACAGCCACCAACAACAATGGTTATAGTTTGATAGAAATATGTAATTCATTTCAAATGATAATGGTATGTTCGTTTTTTACTTCATAGAGCATTAGAGCTAACCCAACTGAACGATTAACAATCTTCTTAAAATTCCATCTGATATTTCTAAGATATATCTAACTAAACGATTCAGGCTGTATTTTGTAACCATCCGTCTTGATTCGCCTGGATAAAATGGAATTGACTCGACTCAAGTTCGATTCGAACTCGAGTTTGAACATACATTTGTGCTCAATGAATAATTCGCGGTTTGAATAAATTTTAAGTTCGATTCAATTGAAAATATAAATTCAAACTTAAAATCTAAGCACTCAACTCAGATTCGAATTATGACCGATGCGCTTGATTCGTAAGGGTGAACAACCAAAATATCCACCTTTTAATTCCAGTCGTCCAAAATACCCACGGACGGAAACCTCCGTCCTTTTTACCCACGGACCACACATTCCTCACATGCATACACAGTGTACGCATGTCTCACATGCATGGTCTAGCTATACGTATTTCAACACTACTGCGTGGTCTTCGTAAAATTCAAATTCTGCACCCGTGAACAGTGCTTGGAACACGCATGTTAGACATACATGGTAGCAGATACGCATGTGGAACATGTGTATTTGGCACTGTTCATCGCCTCCTTCGGGATGTTGTCGGAGTCATTTTTTGGTCGAATTTTCGACCACTTCGTTCACTCCTTTTCCGGCATCGTTCACTAGCATGCTATATACCAAAATGCTCGCCTTCTCACCCTTTACAACTCTATACCATTCATTTTCCATTACTTTTGCCAGATTTAAAAATCCCAATTCGAACCTCTTTTTCCGATCCCGTTTTCCGATTTGTTCATACACGTCCCTACGGGGCCGGAAATCAACAAATCAACAGGGAGGAATGGAGAGGGAGCTCTGGGCTTCATTTTTTTGTGCTGAGAATTCGTGGAGGTTGCTGGAGGGTTGAGAACGAAGAGAGGCGAACAAGAGAGGAAGGGAGTCGCCGGAGTTGTTTATGCAAGAATGGCGTCATATGACGTCATCACGCATCTCCCAGATGCGTGACCTGCAATGCGCATTCCAGGAATGCGCATCGCAAGCCATGCATGCCCAGCATGCATACTCCGTGGGCAAAAAAGGCGGGCGCTCTCACATATCGGCATTTCGGGCAACTTCTAAAAAAAGTAGTGTATTTTGGTCATTTTCTCATTTATAAATTTAATTGCAAATTAGAGGACTTGTATATTCAAATTTGTTATAACCTTTATTAAAAAGTAAGGGTTTCATGTGCCTGAGGATGACCTCAGGATTCTACCTGAGATTAAAACAATTTCAATACAAATTTAAAGGCATTTATGTAAATTACTGATAAAAATTTAATATTTACAAAAATGTCTCTGTTGTGCCCCTTACTTTATAAGTACATATTTGTTATAACCTTTGGGGAGATCCCCTAGGACAACCTAAGGCCCAATTTTCTCTAATAAGTAAAACCTTTTTTTAATGTATTACTTTGTATCAAATTTGGTTCGTACCATATTTTGATTTCATCCATAAAATCCTACTTTTCCTGTAATTCTATATTATTTATATAAAATAAATTTAAAAAATCCTATTACAATTATAATTCTTTTATTATAATTTAATCAAAAAAGACTACGAATACATATGTTGATCTAGGTGACATGCTTATATCTATTACAAACGAAATTCATATTTAACGGTACTTCGGTACCAAAATTTGGTTTCACCCCTAAGATTCCTATTTCTCCTAAAATTATATATTATTTTTAATAAAATATTAAAATTATTAAATACTATTATAACTCTATCCAGTTCACAGATAACGTATTTATCATAACCATGCACATTGTTACGTATATGTTAGAATCATTTAGTTTTTTTTACTCGATTTCTTAAATTAACTTAAATAAGTAATATATAAAATGACCTTTATTAATAAGTATATTCTTTGTAAATAACGTAATTTTTTTATAATAAATTAAAGATCAAGTTAATTAAATTTTCTCGGGTCCGTGTTTCGCACGGGTTATCATCTAATATCTAATTAATAAATGAAATCTCGTTTTAATAATACTTCCTTCTAGATTCGTGACTCTAGAATCAATGAAATTCTGATGTAATTTCAATTCTTTTATTATAAACTACTGAGTTGCATAAATAACGTAGTTTTTTTTTATCTTTTATCATTTTAAAATATTCTTTTGTAATAAATAAATTAATTCTTATAAAAATTTAATAAAATAATAGTCAATTTAAATAAATTATCTCGACCGGTGTTTCGCACGGGATATCAACTAGTATATATTTAAGATTTAAACAATACTAGCTTAAAAACCGTGCGATGCACGGATTTTTTTAATATTATATGAAAGTTTTTCATTAATTTAAATTAATTTTTTCTAAAACAAAATTTTTGGAGGCTTAAATTTTTAAATGAGATTATTTGATGATAATTATATAAATGTTATCCATGATATTTATAGAAAATGAGAGATTTTAGTTAAAAATTTAGAAAAGATGATAGAATTTAGTTGAAAAGGTAATCGGTTAATTATTAGTAACTAGCTTAATGCCCGTGCAATGCACGGATGCACGAATGTTCTTTAATATAATAAAGACTTTTTTAAAAATTTGTATTAAAAATTTTAAGACATAAATTTTGTAGGCATAAAGTTTTAAATGATATGATGATAATAATTATACATATATTGTCCGTGATATTTTTAGGAAAAAGATGGATATTAGTTTGAAAATATAGAAAAGATGATACGTTTTAGCTGAAAAACGTAATCGACTAGTTGTTAGTTATTATAATATTGTTATCCTTATTTTACTTAAATAAAACTACCCGAATAGGTTTTAGTAGGAAAAAATAGAAAAGGAAACGTATTCTAGATAAAAAAAAGGTAATCGGTTAATTATTAGTAATTATAATTATAATATTTTATTTTATTTTATTAAATAGAATTGCTCATAGTATTATTAGAAACGGAAAAAATTTAGTTAGATAAAATATAAAAGATATTGGATTTTACATGGAAAAAATTGATTAGTTATTAAAAATAGAAAAGGTAACATATTTTATCCGAAAAAGGAAATTTATTACTCCCTCCATCCCACCAGATTGTATACATCGGGGGACGGGGGTGTGATACCCATTTTAAGGATAGTTCCATAACTTATTTTTCAAATTTTCTTTTTTTGTATAAAAATAGGTATGTTAAATTTTTATAAAAAAAAGAAAATTTTAAAAATAAGTTATGCAACTATAGGAGCCTTAAAATGCTTGTCAAGCAATGAAAAAAACTGTATTGAATCTGAGTAGTTATTAGTAACTATACGTAATTAACTTAGGATAAAAGTAAAAATAACGTATACGATTAAATAAGGGTAAATAAGTAAAATCAACAGGTACCTTAGAGCATCTCCAAGAGACTCCTAAATTCACTCTTCAAAATAATATAATTAAATGGCTCTTAGTAAGTTATTACATTGGTTTATGTGTCAAACTCCAACAATCCTCTTTATATTAGCTTTTTATTTATAGTTTATTCATAAATTAATCCCACTATAATCAAAAGTTGTGCAAGAATTGGTGGGTATGTATATTTTATTAGTAAAATACAAGTTAAGAGCTACTAGTGGCTCTTAGAAATGAGGAGAGAGAAGAGACTCTTAGTGTTTTTAAGAGCCACTAAAAGTCTCTTGGAGCAACATTTTCATTCTCTCTCCTCATTTTTTGAGTTAAGAGCTTGACTAGAGAGCCTCTTGGAGATGCTCTTACCAACCAACCAAATTTTTAATGTTTCAACTTTTATACACTCCCTCTGTCCCATTCATTTCTACCCATTTACTATTTTTGGATGTGCCATCATTTCTACCCATTCCAAAAATAGTAAAGTTTTAATAATAAAATATACTATTACAATTTACACCCACTAACTTTCTTCCACTATCTCAAATCTATAATATTGTTGTGAGGGAAAATTGGTACAACACTTCAATAAGAATATAACAAGAATCAACCAAGAATAATCCAAAAATCTTTATTAAATAAACCAATTTACAAGCCAAAAACCCTAGGCTCATAAACCCTAATCCGAGAAGAGGTATGGCCAATATTTGGACTGAGTTTGCAAGGGCTTTGAGTTATACTGATCGAGTAAAACCTACCCAACCGAGAGCCAATATAACTCAGAGCTTGTAGTAGTGGTGTGTCTAACCTTGCAAATTGCCTACATACTCTTATATTTATAAGAGATCAAGTCCCATGTAGTTCTTGATATTTCCCACGATTTGATAAGCCTCATCCTCTGTAACAGACTTGTTATGATCGTCTATCCCAATCCATGTAGTTATCCAGCTGCTATTCATGATTAATCCACATATTTTTATCATATATCATTACATATATACGCATGTATATATGTCCCATGTATATATGATGTATATCCGTGATGTATACTGTTGTTGGGTCGTTCCTATCGCTTAGGAGCTATCCAGAAGGTTGTTAGAGCGTGCCCTATCCAATATCCTACAATCTAGGAGATTCTGGGATCGCTGGTGCATTTTCTGGTAACCTTCGGGGTTCATGCACGTACCCCTTGCCTGGTAGTTAACTGCCCGACTGAACCCCTATCTGGCCTTCACACAGCTTTATCCCCATTCGGGGTTCACATGCCTGAACCCCCATATGAGCAAACCCTGAAATAGATGCCAGAATCCTGTCCTCCAGTTTATTTCTAAGGCATACCAAATTACCATACTTACTCCTTAGCCCAATCTATCCGTCCATATCCACCTGATTTGAGTCCATAATCTTAGTGGGCCTTAAATCAAGCCCAAGGCGGATTTTGGGCACAACAACTACCCCCCGGTTCCTTGTAGCCATTTGAATGCAAAAGGAACCAAAATAAATCGAGGCCCAATCCTTCCTTATCTTCCTCAGAAAAATACATAGCTTCCACATCATGCTTCCAAGCTTACATGAGCTAACTCGGCGTAAGAAACAGGAAACATAATGCTTCCACATATGTACCCCATCTGAATCCTTAAATGAACTCCTTCCACATACCTTAGACTATGCATAGTGTTGTGCCCAAAATCTCCATGGGCTAGATTTAGGCCCATTAAGCTATAGGGTTCGATCCATACAAGCCAGAAGATTGATCCAGTACGAGTCATGAAGATCAAATAGGAGAAATGAATAAGGAAGTACGAGTATTAGGAGGTTCCCAATAGTCAGGAAGCTGAGTTGAGCACTCGGTGACCAGGTTCCTCCCAGCCGAGGAGTTCGAATTAGCACAGCAACAGCCATAGAGGTAATAAAAGCATATGAAGAGTTATCCAATCTAACCAGTTTGTTATTTGTGCAGGTATTGACACCAAAAGGGAGGTCCCTAAGTGATATGTCCCGAAATAAGGAGGTCCCTGAGAAACAGGCTCCTGAAATGTAGGTTCCTGAGCACCAGGTTCCTACGAGTTGCCAACAGAAAGTTCTAGAAGCCATCTAGAACAGATAAACGAATTGGTATCTGAGTATGATTCTAGGGCGCAGATGATCCTAGAATAACTCTAACCAATGAGAGAATCATAAGTGGGGTACGAACTCGAGTTCTACTCCACTTAGCCAAACTAGTTCGTGAAAGGCTCTAAAGAAACCTGAGTCCAACACGAATTAGATGACCGAATGCCGCTATTCCAGTAAGAGACAGAATCATACTAGAACTACGTGAGCTTGATCCCTATAAATACAAGGGTACGTAGGCACCTCAGGGGACGACGCATTAAGTTCTCTGATTTTCTCTAAAAGCACCTGAGATTATTGGAGATACCCTCGAGCTCAGCTCAACCCTCACAAACACAACCCAAACCTTGTTCATAGAACAGTTGATCGCTAGCCTATACAACTACCTGTAAACCTCACATAAGTTGATTACGAAATCCACTCATCAACATTGGCGCTAGAAGGAGGGGATAGTTAATATCTTAAGAGTGGAAAAGATGTCAGGCAGCTCGGAGAGCGAAGCAACCCGTTCTGAGCGACAGGTTCATGAGGAGAACACATCTCCTCCCAGAGCACCGAAGGTCACTAAAGCAGCCATGATGGAAATCCTAAAGACTGTGGGAGAACGTTTATCGACTTTGGAGCAGGCTTCAAGCAAAAAGAAGAAAAAGAAGGCAAAGAAGAGCAAGAAGTCGAAGGTTACTCCGAAACAGTTGAATTTTGAAGAATCTGAGAATGGAGAAGAGGTTCCAGACGATGGTGAAGAACCGAAGGAAGATAATGATGATGAAGATATGGAGAATCCTGAGAAGAGTAAAACTGGTAGCAAGGACCGTACAGGGTCCAAGAAAAAGAAGAAAACCAAGACTGGAGGTTCCTCAAAGAAAAAGAAGAAAGATAAAGACCCATCTGTCGAGATAATTGAAGAAAAAAGCACGGATTCGGATGAGGACACTGAAGAATCAAGCGCTGCAGGGTCGCAAGAGGAAGAAGGGACGAGTAAGAAGACAAAGGCGGAAGCTGTTGGGGAGGTGACAGCAGAAGATGTCAAGAAAATTTTGGCTCAACTCAAGGACGAAAAGAATCTTGCTGTGAACCCTATAACAGCTTCTCCTTTCACCAAGAAGGTTCGAAAGTCGGCTTTGCCTAGGTCTTACAGGCCCTCAAATGAGTTGAAATTCGATGGGACTACTGATCCCATTGAGTACCTTAGTCGTTTTGACACAGAGATGGATGTTTATCAAGTGAAGGAAGCCACCAGGTGCAGGTTACTGGCTGCAACTCTACAGGGCGGAGCCCATCAGTGGTTCAAAAGGTTACCTGCAGATTCGATTGGTTCTTGGGCAAGCATGGGGAAGCTCTTTGTCACTCAATTCAGAGCATCTGTTGCATTTGCCCCACCAACCAATACCTTAGCCAATATCAAGCAAAGACCTAGTGAGACATTGACAGAATATTTCAAGAGGTTTAATGCGGAGGTTCCTAAAGTTAGGAAGGCATCTGAGGAAACAATAAAGAATTTCTTAATCGCTGGAGTCAAAGGAGGCTCAGATTTTTGGAAAGCACTGCAGGGAAAAGAACCAGAGACGTTAGCAGATTTTTATGCCCAGGCAGAACCCTTTCGACTGGTGGAGGAGTCTCTAGCTGAATTAAGGAAGGATCCAGATTTTGTAAGGCAAAGTGGAAGCAAGAGGTCGAGACAAAGAAGCCCCAATGGTCGTGACAATAAAAAGGTGGTTAGTCGCACATCCCAGGTGAAGCCTGAAGCTGTGAATCCTACTAAACCTGTCATGAGTCAGGTACCGCCACCAGCTTCCTATAACAGCAATAGACCAGAGAGACCCGTCTATGAAACTTTCACCCCTTTGGTAGCTCCGATTGATCATATTTACGCAGTAAATGAGAAGTCCTCATGGTTTAAGAAGCCTTTCAGAACCGGTCCGCCAGGGAATAAGAATGAGCTCCCCTACTGTGACTTTCATGATAATAATGGGCATAATACTGCAGATTGTCGTCACCTCAGAGATCTAATTGAAACTCTAATCAGACAAGGGCAATTGAGTGAATGGGTGGCTCAGGAAGGAAAAAAGTATAGAGATGAGAAGACTCAGAAGACACAGACACAGGAACCTGTCGTGATGGAGGGACCACCTAAGGCTGGGTGCATACGCACAATTATAGGAGGTCCCCATATTGGAGGAAGCAGCAGGAATGCCATGGAGAGGTACACTCGTGAGGCTAAAGAACGTCCTTTGACCAGTATTTACAATCTATCCCAAAGGTCCCCAAAGCTGTTTGAAGGAGAGGATGCAGATATTACTTTCACTGAAGAAGATGCTTCCTGGGTACATCATCCCCATACTGATGCTTTGGTTGTTGAGGCAGGAATTGGATCTTATGAAGTTCATCGAGTGCTAGTTGATAATGGAAGCTCTGTAAACTTGCTATCTTACTCAGCTTTCAAGAAGATGCATTTTCTGGATAAAGACTTAACTCCAACAAACGATACCTTGTACGGATTCACCAATAATCAGGTTCCTATCAAAGGTAAGATTCGTTTGCCAGTAACTTTAGGTGATAAACCATGTTGCATTACACAGTTGGCAGAATTCATTGTTATAGAAGAGAATATGAATTACAATGCTATTTTGGGAAGACCCATTTTGAAGGAGATGAGGGTAATAACCTCCATTTACCACCTCACTATGAAGTTCCCGACGCCAAATGGAGTTGGCATAGTTCGAGGATGTCAGTATGAGTCTAGAGAGTGTTACACCAAAGCTTTGCAACATGCTGCTAGAGCTGCTAAATTGCCTGAGCCTATGGACGAGGTTCCTGATAGTTTTCCAGGAAAGAACCCAGACAAGATAACGGTCGACCTGCGCAGTTCGCCTTTGGAAGGTTTTGTGTCAGCCTCTTGTAGAGCTATAAGAATTGAAGAGATCATAGAAGAGGAACCTCATGATGAGATTCCCGTTTTTCGGGGACCAGATACCCCTTACTTACTGATAGAAGGTGCACCCCCTACGGATAAGGATGGTGATGTGTGTATGGTAGAAGGGTTGGATGAAGAAAAATCCCGAAAACTGAAACATAATGGATGCAATGAAGACAGTCAGCCAGCATCAAAGAGAAGGAATGTCATGCACGAAGTGCAGGAACCGTCTACCGTCCAGGAACCTCAAGAGGACTCAACTGCAGAGATGGAGGTAGACTTAGATCCTCGAATGCCAGAAACCATGGTAAAGGCTGGACCAGCTGGTGAAACTCTGGATGTGAAGATCAATGACAAAGATGGTATAAAGGTGTTGAAGATTGGAGCTCAACTCGATCCAGCCTTAAAAGAATCTCTCATTACTTTTGTGGGCAGGAATCTGGATGTGTTTGCATGGTGTCATGCAGATATGGAAGGGATAGATCCAAGGGTCATGTGTCATAAGTTGAATATTGATCCAGAAAAGAAAGGAGTGAGACAGAAGCGAAGACCAGTTAGTGGAGAAAGAGCCCAGGCATTGAAAGAAGAGGTTGACAGATTATTGGATGCAGGATTAGTTAAAGAATCTTTTTACCCAGTATGGTTGGCAAATCATGTTTTGGTAAAGAAACCAAATGGAAAATGGAGAACCTGTGTGGACTTCACAGATCTCAACAAAGCATGTCCGAAGGACAGCTTCCCACTGCCACGGATTGATCAGTTAGTGGATGCAACAGCTGGACATGCCCTCCTCAGCTTCATGGATGCATATTCAGGTTACAATCAAATCCCTATGTATGAACCTGACCAAGAGCATACTTCTTTTATTACAGATAGAGGTCTTTATTGCTACGTGTGCATGCCATTTGGATTGATTAATGCTGGAGCCACATACCAACGGTTAGTGAACATGATGTTTAAAGACCAAATTGGCCGTACTATGGAGGTATATGTGGATGATATGCTAGTTAAGTCTAAGGAAGCTGTTGACCATGTGAAGCACTTAGAAGAAATGTTTGGAATCTTGCGAAAGTACAGAATGAAGCTGAACCCTCAAAAATGTGTGTTTGGGGTAGAATCAGGAAAGTTTCTGGGTTTCATGGTAAACCACAGAGGTATTGAAGCCAACCCAGCCAAGATTAAAGCATTGATTGATATGAGGTCTCCGAGAACTGTGAGAGAGGTTCAGTCTCTTACAGGAAGAGTTGCAGCTTTGAATAGATTCATTTCGAGGTCCACTGATAAGTGTCAGGAGTTCTTTAAAGCTATAAAGAAAGGAAACAAATTCGAGTGGACCGCAGAATGTGAGATAGCGTTTGGAAAGCTAAAGGAGCATTTGGGGAGCCCCCCACTGTTAGCCAAACCTGTGGATGGAGAAACATTGATACTTTATTTGGCTGTGTCAGAGTATTCCATTAGTGCAGTTCTGGTTCGAGAAGAGAATGGACAGCAGAGCCCAGTTTACTATGTTAGTAAAAGGTTACTTGATGCAGAAACGAGGTATACAGGAATGGAGAAGCTGGTTTTCGCATTGATTCTGGCTTCCAGGAAGCTGCGACCTTATTTCCAAGCTCACAAGATTGAAGTAAGAACCTCATATCCGCTTAAGCAAGTGATGCATAGGCCAGAAACTTCTGGAAGAATGTTAAAGTGGGCTGTGGAGCTAGGACAGTTCGACATAGAATATAAGCCAAAGACAGCAATCAAAGCTCAAGCTTTAGCAGATTTCTTAATCGAGTTTCCACCTCATGTAGAGGTTACCGGCCAAGAGGGGCCAAAAGAGGTGGAGGAAAGACAGGCAGACAATGACAACTGCGCACCTTGGTGGACACTGTATGTAGATGGAGCTGCTAACAGTGGTGGAGCAGGTGCAGGCATAGAACTAGTTAGTCCAGAAGGGCACCAACTCTATAGCTCAATTCATTTTGCTTTTAAAGCCACGAACAATGATGCGGAATATGAGGCATTGATTGCAGGCCTCAAGTTGGCTTTGGAGATGAAAGTAGAGAATATCAGAGTGTTTAGTGATTCGATGTTAGTAGTTTGGCAGATTCGTGGTGGTTTTCAGGCGAGAGGGCCAAGAACAGACTTATATTTGAGATATTCCCAGGAGTTGATCGCAAGGTTCAGAGAGGTGAAGCTGGATCAAGTACCTCGAGGAAAGAATGCCAAAGCGGATGCATTGGCCAAGCTAGGGTCACAGAGAGAATCCACATTATTGGGGGTAATTCCACTTCAAATCCAGGAGCAACCAAGTGTTTTCAAGGAAGAGGTAATGGACATTGAATTTCCAGTTGAAGATTCCTGGATGACCCCGATATATCGTTACCTGGACAAAGGGGAGCTACCTCCCAATCAAAGTGATATCATGAAGCTGAGGTATCGAGCAGCCAGGTATGTAATTTATGATGGAGTTTTGTATAAACGAGGATTCAATCAGCCTTTGCTCAAGTGTGTAGCTGGAGAACAATGCAAGTATATCCTCGAGGAAATTCATGAAGGAGTATGTGGAAATCACTCGGGGGGTAATTCTTTAGCCATGAAAGTCCTTCGACAAGGATATTATTGGCCAACCATCAAAGTAGATGCTACAAAGTTCGTGCAGGCATGCAGTAATTGTCAGAGGTTTTCCAATTTTGATAGTCGTCCGGTAGCACCTATCAAACCGATTGTTAGCCCTTGGCCATTCGCTGTTTGGGGAATAGACCTCATTGGTGAGCTCCCGAAAGGAAAAGGAGGAGTGAAATACGCAGTGGTCGCAGTCGATTACTTTACAAAGTGGGCGGAGGCAGAACCACTTGCTAAGATTACAGCGTCAAAATTGACTGAATTTGTGTTTCGAGCTATTGTATGCAGGTTTGGCATTCCACAGAAGCTGATTTCTGACAATGGGAAGCAGTTCGATAGTAGAGAGCTTAGAGGATTGTGTGAGCAATTTGGAATCCAAAAAGCATTTTCAGCAGTGTATTATCCGCAGAGTAATGGACAGACTGAAGCAGTGAATAAGATTATCAAGCACACTTTGAAGACAAGGCTTGAAGATAAGAAGGGAAGCTGGCCAGAGGAGCTTCCTGGAGTCTTGTGGTCGTACAATACCACGCCTAGAACTACAACTGGTGAGTCTCCTTTTACCCTCACTTATGGTTGTGAAGCTATGGTACCTGTGGAAGTTGGAACAGGTTCCTTGAGAAGAAAGTATTTTGATCCCGAGAGCAATGAGGTCAATCATAGATTATATTTAGACATGGTCGAAGAGTTGAGAGCAGATTCACAAGTGAAGTTAGCAGCATATCAACAGAGAGTTCGAAGGTATTACGACAAAAAGGTGAAGGCAAGACCTTTTAAAGTTGGAGACCTAGTTCTGAGAAAAGTCATGCCGAATACCAGGGTTCTGGCACATGGAGCTTTTGGAGCAAATTGGGAAGGGCCTTACCAGATAAAGTCAGCCATTTGGGAAGGAACCTACCACTTGATGGATATGGATGGGAACCTCATTCCGAGAGCTTGGAATGCAGAGCATCTCAAGAAGTATTATCAGTAACTCTTTTATGTGTTTTTCTTAGGAAAAGTAAGGCTCTTTCAGCCCAAGAATAAAGGCAGCTTATTAGTTATAGCTGACCAGTATTTTGATTTCAGTAATTAATTATGCATGTACTCGGGGGGTATTTGATGTGAACCTCCCTACTTGCAAGACAATTTTTTCAAGTATTGAGCGATGTATAGCTCTACGTTGAATATTTTGAGTGCATTGTTTGCAGCTATAGCTCCTTAATAGTTCTTTTACGTAATAATCATTACCCAAAAGAACTGGGGGGTAGTATTCCTACTTAGACAGTATTGCACATGCTATGATTTGATATTTCATATGACAATTTGAAATTTTTGAAACAGGTTACCTAGATTAACAGGTTCCTGTAGCATTGTGTTGCATTTTGCAGGTTACCTAAGCTGACAGGTTCCTGTAGCATTGACAGTATGTGTGAAGTATGAATATGAATTGACAGAATGTGCAGACTACGATTGATTGATCAGAATTAGCTTGTAGACAGATTGTGTTGAGCAAAGTGTTAAGTCCCAGGTAGCTTCCTGGGCATCGAGCAAAGTCCCAGGTAGCTTCCTGGGCATTGAGCAAAGTCCCAGGTAGCTTCCTGGGCATCGAGAAAAGTCCCAGGTAGCTTCTTGGGCATCGAGAAAAGTCCCAGGTAGCTTCCTGGGCATCGAGAAAAGTCCCAGGTAGCTTCCTGGGCATTGAGCAAAGTCCCAGGTAGCTTCCTGGGCACGAGAAAAGCCTCAGGTAGCTTCCTGAGCAAATGTGATTGAAAAGCCTCAGTTGACTGAGCACGACATTGTTGCCAAAAGCCTCGAGTTCCTTGAGCACGTGAATTAAAGTCCTGACAAAAGGCATCTAAAGTCCTGACAAAAGGCACCTTAAAGAGAAGCCTAATAAGCTCTCCCTCATGTGGAACCGCCTTTGGCACATGGGAAGAAGGGATAAAATCCTTAGCATTTACCTTCATAAGATGTCTAGCCTGACACATGGAGAAGAGGAATCTGTGTGGACTCCCAGAACGGCACACAGGTTCCTAGAATCGCCCCGAGGCATAAAAAGGAACCAACATGCCTCGAGGCATGTTGGGACCTAGAGAATAGGATTGGGAACCAGGCAGGTTACCTTTCCAGGAGAAAAAAGGAACCAACAGGCCTCGAGGCATGTTGGGACCTAGAGATTAGGATTGGGAGCCAAGCAGGCAACCTTTCCAAGAGGTGACCCGAATTAAACAAAAGAAATTTTACTAACTTTAACTAGCTTTTGTTTTATGTTTATTTTGCAGGTTTAATGATCGAGGAACCTGGTCAAATTATTTAGGATCTAAGGTTATCAGAAAGGGTTTTTAGTTCAAAAGGCGACTCTGACAATGTTGAGTGAAGCATAGGAAAAGACGCGTTTAGGCTCACAAAGTTGATCAGATATTTTGTAGGGAACCTGGTTTAGACCTGGGAGGAATCTCTAAGGAAAACTACAGTTCAGATTACGGTGGTGAATACATGTCTCGAAGTTTAAACAAAAAAGGGTTCCGAGTCCGCAAGTAAGCTGTATTTAGTTACATGTTATTTTGAGAAAATTATAAGTGAAAATATGGATGCATCCTGTTTCTTACAACGGGTTATCCCACGTAAGCTTGGGTGTATAAGTATGGACACTAATTAATTGATAAAATATTCTACGAGGTTTTGGAAAAAAGGTGTGCAGTATTAAGTGCAGACGCAAGTTAAGAAACTAGGCATGAACAAGCAAGAGCAAGAGATATAGCAAAAATAGATAATAGTCATCAGAAACATAAAGAGTTATAGGGTACAAGGACCCTAGGTAAACCAAAGTTAAAGGCACGAAGGCCATTGAAACCAAGTTAAATTACATCCCGCGAGGCACTACGAGGGGCCCGCAACCTCAAGAAAAGTTATGGAAAGTTCAGAAAATTTATGAAGCTCTAGGCAGGAGATACTTTACTAGATTCTTCGATGGCTGAGGAAGGTGGAAGAGTGGTTGGAGTAACGTCAGGAGCAGGAATCTCTGCAGTCTCAAGGGTGGCACCCGGAGACCTCTCAACCGTTTTCACGGGAGGTACAGAGTTTGCAGCAGCAGCTTTCTCCTCAAAATCTTTGATCATCCCTACTACGTCTTCACCCAAGAGGGACCAGTCTATATGGGGCATCTTCTCCCATGTGGAACGTATGTAGTCATTGATACCTTCATCATAGCCCTCGTCATATCTGGCCTTCTCCTTGACAAGTATTGATGACTTCACAACTTCAGCAGCAGCATTCAAGGCATCCACCTGGGCTTCCAGTTCATTGGTTCTTTCTAACATCGACAGTTTCTCGTCCCTAAGGATCTTGACCTGACCTTGAAGTTCGATTTTCTCATCTTTTAAAGAGGTCTCCACAATCTTGGCATTTCTGACAGCCGCAGTGGCAATGTTTGCCTTATCCTCACTAGCAGCTAGTTCTGTTTTGAGTTTGCGAATTTCTCCTTGAAGTTGAAGGTCATATTGGGTCTTTACAGCAAACTCGTCACAGTATCTGAGAGCAAAGAAAGCAGATTGAGCAGTAGCAAACCTCATGGCGTGCATGGCTTCAGTAGAACTCATCTTACTCCAGGCAGCTATCGTCTCTTTAGGAACATGGGTGTCAATCATGTCTTTGAACAGGTTGGAGGATTGATCAGGATCGGTTTTTACTGCTTTGCTTTTCTGTTAGGTCCAAATGTGTTGTAGAGGGGGGGTGAATACAACTTTTCGATTATGAGAAGCAATAAATACGATGCAATAAATGAACACACAGATTCAAGGAATATATTTCTTTATATATAACTTGAAAAGGTTGCTACAACATTCATTACAAAGTATAACAGAAGTTCAGAGAGAAGTGAATGATTCTAAGCTCTGTGAATAAACTCTCTCTCTTTCTCTTGTGTTTTTCTCAATATTGCTCACTAACTAAAACATTACACAAGTGCTTCTATTTATACTACATGTAATCTATGACCTGTAGTCTTCAAAGACTAAGATGTACGTGGCCCAATGATGTCCACATAAATCTTGTCTTATCTTGAAAGCTTGGAAATCTGCCAATCAGAAGATGCCATGTGTCATGTTGAAGCTGCACTCTAAGTAGAACTTCTACTTGAGAATTTCTACTTAGCCATCTCGAAATTCTAAGTAGAATTTCTACTTGAAAATTTCGACTTAGCCATCTAGAACATTTAGTACTTAGAAAATATTCTGGTCTTCAACTTGAAACTTCAATGCACATCTTGAGCTTGTGATATCTTCATATCTTCTTTGTTCTTCTACAATCTCTTGAACATGGATCTTTATTACTGACATAAACTTGCTATCAATGTCCTGACACTTGATGCACTGGTCTGGTTCATAAGTGACTAGTCTTGATAGTGTTTCTGCTTCTTGAATAAATTACCATATTCACTTAGTAACTTGGCTTTCCAATATTTGCTTTCCTTCTTGTTCACTTGAAATCAATTGGTCTTGTTGATACTGATAGTTATGATCTTGAATCTCGAATTCTCAAATCACTGAGGCCTGAACAACTTTGACTTGAACTTCTCTCAATGATTTCTTCTTGGCTTGATCATAGTTAACATGTTCAATTGTATCAATTACCTTGTCTTCATTTAGTGTTGATTCCTTGTGACTTCTTGTTCTTGATTGTCTTCTGGTTAAGTATCTTTTCTTTTAATTGAGTTACATCAGTTATAGTGTTACAAGTTAATACACTCTGCCTTTCAATCTCCCCCAATTTGATTGTCTAACAATGACATTCAAATTAATGAAGGATAACTCAACTAAACAATGAGACGAGAAAAGATAATTAACATTACATTCTTGAAAAATATACAATTGAAAAGTACTTGAAAACAATACAAAGAACTTAAACTAGAAACAGAATTCGAACCTTGAATTAAAGATCATTTGAATGATTCCTATCACCTGGATTATTTCATATCTTTTAGTCAAACTTATATCACCTTATTGGATTCATTCTAAGATGAATTTTCCTCAAGTGAGTTAAAGCAACCGAAAGACATGAAGGTTTTCCAACTTCAAGTTCACACCACTCTGACCTTTAACCCTAATTCCGTTTCCTCTTCCTAGCTTCAGCAGCTTGGTCCTTTTCTTCTTTTTGCCTTCTGCGCTTCTCCTCCTGCTGCTTTTGTTTCTTATATACTGGATTATGAAGTTGCGTCCACCTAGTATTCAACAAACTTACTGCTTCCATCTCTAGAGGGTTCCTGGGTTCTGGGTAAGGATGTTTGAAAAGCCTTCTGAGTTTGTCCACCTCCTGAGTAGTTCTGATCTCTGGAATGTCCTCAAATTTCTTCATTATAAGCCGAGGTTTCCTATGAGTTTTATCAGCTTTAAACTGACAGTAGATCATTTTGGGATAGCCTATGACACGGTTAGTATTGTGGACACTAACCGCATCTCGCTCCAATCGCTTCATTTCCACTACTACATCAGATAGGTAACTCACGAGTCTCTGCTTTTCTGTCACATACTTAACTTCCACATCTTCCCATTTGAACACATATAACACTTTCTCTAGAAATGCAGCATCTTGAGTCTGTTGCAGCCATTGTCTACTCATATGCAAGAGTGTTTGCTTCTGGTCTGCATCTATGAATACTAAGGCATCAGCTGTATTATCAGCAAAAGAATGTATCCAGTATACGCTGTCTCTTCCTGGAACACCAACTGCCTCCCTTATCTCTCCTTGTTCAAGTGCTCCAGAAGGAAGATTCAGAGCTTCATCAACGTTCTTCATTGCTTGAAGAATATTCCAATTCCTCTCTATCAGCTCTGGTTCAATCTTCACATTATCAAGAGGGTTTGGAGCAATGACATCACACTTCCACACCTCATTGCTCTTCTTTAGTATGACACTTTCAATGGTCTTCACTGATTTATCTTTAAGCATAGAAGCGAATCCCTTACCCATCATCTGCCTACAGACGGCCTTAAGAGATTCCACTGAAAGTTCCATTAAGTCCTTTTCCTCCAGGCTCACCCTCTTTAATTTACTGTCAACCACCATCCGGACAACATTTGGATATGCTGAGAATTCTGGACCCTTGTCCTCTGCTAGCCGCATTAACTGATCCCTGTACAGAATGCTTAGATTCTCAGAATGAGAGTATTGAATTTTTGTTGCTAGCAAGAACAACTCTGATGCAGATCTTCTCGTCATGAATTGGTCATCCACATACATGAAAGACATCGGGACTCCTTCTGTGAAAGACAAAATAACCTGCCACTCCTTTTGCGTTGAATTGTATCCAACCCTGACTTTAGAAATTAATCTCTTTAAAGCATTTATGTAGTCAGCAGCCATTGGATTCTGCAAATTTAGTTGGTAGAACAGATCATCTGCTTCCTTGTTATGCTCTCCTTTTGTACATGGTCCCATCAAAATCTTTCTTGCGTCATCCCATTTCTGTCCTATCCTTCTATTATCCAGATTGATTTGAGGATCAGCTAGCCTTGCAAGCTCATAATCGTACTGCTTTCCTTGTAGCTCCGCTTTCTTTTCCTGAAACGCAGCACGATCTTGCATTGCCTTCATTTTAAAGTACTCAGCTTGATCTAAGGCTAACTGTTGAGCTTCAAGGGTTTCTTCATCAACAGTAATTTCTTCAGGCTTTCCGACAGACATCCCAGCACCGCCACCTTGATCTTTCAATGATCTCTTTATAGCATGTTTCAAAGGTGCGTCTTCCATATCAGAATCTGAATTAATTACCTCCTGTACTTTTTCTTGATGACTTAGGTCAATGAATGGTTCATCTTGCTCAACCATTATTGCCTTACCCTTTTTCCTCCTCAGAGCCTCTTCTTCAACAGACGGCTCAACTTCAATTTCTCTGACAAGATCAGCATTTTCTTGAATTTCTTCGATTTGAACTCCCTGCTGTCTCGTCTCCTTTATACTCTCCCCCTTAGGTGAGTTATCCTGAACTCCACCCTGGTCTCCAGATCCACCAGCTGTATCAAAATCTTCAAACCCGGAACCATAGGCTCCTGCTCCACTAGCACCACCTGTACCAGCATCGGGGGGAGGTTGTTGCGGCGCGAAACATTCCTGGGGCACAAAACTTCTGATTGCGAACATAACTCTGCTTATCTCCACAGCCAGAGTATCCATTGTAAGCTCCATTGCTCCCATCCTGTCATACAGGGTGTTTCCCAAGACACCAGCAGCACGGCCCATGTCATTTACCTGATTTGTCAAAACAGTAAAAGCTGAAGCTTGAATTGCCATTCGTGCTGCGTAGTCGTCAAGTGCCCTTTGATTATTTCCAACATTCATCCCTAACTGCCCCATTGACTGCCCAAACTCCTTCATTTGATTTTCCATAAAAGACAAACGAGATTCAAGATTTTCAGAATTAAGGGACGGTGTTTGGTTTAGGTGACCTCGCTCTAATTCTCGTTCTGTTGGTATTTGGCGCTCGGTTTCGGGCCTTAAAAATGAAGGTCCCTCTCTCCCTAACCTCTCACACACACTCCCTGTCTCACGCTCGTGTATGTCTTCAATAATTGATCCAAAATATGAAGAAGTACCTGCAGAAACTTGATAAGAAATATAATTTGCAGTTATGGGATCAATTGCTGTTTGTTCCTGAGTTGGAATCTCAGGCTGAGAGGCTACAAAGTGTTCTTGTACAACATCAGAACCGATCCTCTTTGTAGCATCAGTACGTACCGGTGAAGGTACGGTTGAAGTTTTTAAAGCTTCATGTCCTCTTGAAGCAACAGTATCTTTAAGAGGTACAAAATCATCATCAAAATCAAAATCCCTATGTGCAGATTGTTCAAGGGGTGAACCACTCTCGTGAGGTGGAGTGGTTGCGTGTGACACTCTAGGGTTTGACTGAGGTTTAGAAGTAGCAGCATGAGAAATTTTGGCTTTCTTTCGAGTAAGAGGCTGCTCTTCGGGGTCACTCTCCTCATCATTTCCTACATTTATATGTGCTGGCTGTTTGGATTCCGGTGACTTGGATGACAAGGAATTAGAAATATAGCTCTCACCCTGGGATAGATCCTGCGGGCTAGCAGTCTCTTGGGTCTGGGAATCAGAAACATAGGAAGAGGAATGAGTAGAGTGTCGAGAGAGATTACCTGATTCATTACCTTGTTCGTCTCCGCTTTGTTCATCAGGAATCGCTTCAAATGCCTCAGCATGAGCAGACCGATTCTGAGCATGTGATGAAGCTTGCGAGAATTCCATCAAAGTGGTAACTCCCTCATCATATGTAAGCCACTTTTGTAAGGTATCGGGAATAGACATCGGTTTTCCATGATGTTTATCCTGATTTTCAACTGTTGAAAGTGACTTGGTGCCCATCCCTAGCGGTGCAGATGATGGACCTCTGGCAAAACTCCGTCTAACTGCAAGAGCATCCTTCGGTACTAAACTATTGATCAGCATCTGTAGGAACCGAGGAAACCAGCAGACCACATCTGTGGTGTTGAGGTCTCTGCTTGCAGGAGATCCCATCACGGCCACTATCTCAGAGAGAACTATTCGTCCATAATTGATATCCAGCTCTCTTGCTAGGGCAATTCCAAGGTTTTGCATGGGAATGGAAATTTGATGGTAATCGCTTTCTCGTGCCCGAAAACATCTTGTGATGGCCTCGAAAAAGTAATTCCATTCCACATGAAGAAATTGTTTTTGGATGTTTCCAGTGATCCGGCCAGTCGGAGGATAACACCCTATTTCTTCAAAGAATTTGAGGCGATCTGCAGCTGTAGGTTCTGGATCATAAGCATCTTTAATGGGGAATCCCAGAACCTTGTTGACAATTTGTTCAGTCACCACATATTCCTGACCCGCTAAGGTAAACCTGAAACCAAAGGGGGTTGATTTGCTCCCAAAAGAAACCGCACTAGTCCATAATTGCTGTAAAGCATCATGCACTAGTGTAGGTTTAGCAGTAAAAGCATCGCTAGCTTTGGAATACAAATTGAGAAATCGTATCCAAGACTTAAAGCGCGGGAGTTGATCACCAATTTCCGTAGAAATATTATAAAAATTGTTTTTGGCAAGTGAAAATTGGTGAGCCATTTTAATTAAAAGTTTTTCTTTAAAAAGATGTGAAATTTTAATTTTAATTTCTGAAAAACAATTAATTTTTAATTAACAGTTTTATCCCTTTTAATTCATCAAGAACAACAATAGTCCCTTTTTAGAAAAATTAAACTACGGGATTAAAACAATTAATTTTAGAATAAACCGTTAAATCCCTTTTAATTTATCAAGAACAACAAAAGTTCCTTTTTGAGAAATCAAACTACGGGATGCAATTAACAGTTAATGGAAGGCAAATTTCGAACCACTAATTTAAATCTGCTTTAACAGTGAAGTGTTTGTGTGAAATCGTGTATGAACAGATCTGTTAACTTTTGTGTGTATATACGTGTGTATATATATCTCAAGAAAGATGAACCAACAAACACACAAGAACAGAGATTAACAGTAACACACAAGTGATAGCAGTAAAAAAATGGGCATTAATTCGTTGTCCGTATGAGATTTGTCACAAAAATCACGAATCAATGGTTGAAAATATGAAATCGCCTGTATGTATATGTGCGGCTGTAAAATTCTATTAGGTAAAAGTGAAAGAAAAAACATCGAGTTAAAGATGTATATATAGACATTACTGTGATTGTGAAATGACTAAAATGTCCCTGTTAAAAAATGTGAAAAACATTAAGTACATACAGGGAACACTCAAGTCGAAATTCTATCTCGAAGTCTATCTCGAAGTCTATCTCGAACTTTCTAAGTCGAACTTCGAGATAGAGTTCGAGATAGCTGTTAACTCGAAAACCTTTACCATTTATCTTGTAAATGACCATGTAAACAGCACACACCAACCACCTTACTAGGAAAACCTATCTCGAAATTCAAGTAGAAATTCGAGATAGACTTCGAGTTAGGAGTTAACTCGAAAAATCCCCTTAGACACTGAGAACTCTATCTCGAACATCAAGTCGAAATTCGAGTTGAGTTTCGAGATAGAGACTAACTCGAAGTTACTCTCAGATCTAATCAAAATCTCCAAAAATGAAAACTTACCTCATACTTCGAGATAAAGTTCGAGATAGAACTTATCTCGAATATTTCAAAGATGGAGTGGCACACTGGTAACTCGAATTCGAACCCTAAGTCGAATTTCGAGATAAATTTCGAGATAGAGTCTAACTCGAAATTCTTCCCAGACTTAGAATTTTCAAAACTTCACTCTGGAAGCTCAAATCGAAATTCAACTGGAATTTCAAGATGAGTTTCGAGATAGTGACTAACTCGAAATTTTGAAGATACTTAGAATAATTTGACAATTTTTCTTTGAAAAACTCAACAATTAATTTTGTCAAATTAATATAAATATCAATTCAAGGATTTTAATATATGACATAATTAAAACATCCCTTGATAATTCTAAGGCCTCTAATTACATGAAAAACACAGGTAAATTCATCTAAAAATCATGCAAAATTTAGAATATTATGAATTTAACTCCCCCTATGTTCATGCAATCTAACAAGCATAAATTCAAATATTTGTGCTATAAAAGACACTTAAAACACACTGAATTCATGCAAAATCACACTATATGCATCCTATGATAATCATTAATTAGGCATTTTAAAGTCTAAACACATAATGATTAAATAGCTTGCATATACCAACATAACCATGGATTTTACAGATAGAAGGCTTTACTAACTTGTGTTAAGCATTCCCAATTCACCAACCAACCTATTGAATGTTACTTCATCAAGAGGTTTGGTGAAT
The DNA here is from genome assembly GCA_037693485.1 of Kitagawia praeruptora. Lineage (NCBI taxonomy): Eukaryota > Viridiplantae > Streptophyta > Magnoliopsida > Apiales > Apiaceae > Kitagawia > Kitagawia praeruptora. The sequence goes on from CM075353.1 coordinate 147,992,255, forward strand.
ATATCTGCAATTTGTTGCATTGTGGGCACAAAATGTAGCTCCACAGTCCCCTCCTCGACATGTTCTCTTATGAAGTGATACCTGATGTCGATGTGCTTGGTTCTTGAGTGATCTACAGGATTGTTGGTTATGGCAATGGCACTTGTGTTGTCACACATAATTGGAATTTTCTTGTGCTCCATGCCATAATCCTTCAATTGGTTCCTCATCCACAGTATTTGAGCTACACAGCTTCCAGCAGCAATGTACTCAGCTTCAGCAGTAGAAGTAGATACTGTATGTTGCTTTTTACTTTGCCAGGACACCAATCTTCTGCCAAGAAATTGACAAGCACCAGATGTGCTTTTCCTATCAATCCTGCAACCTGCATAGTCTGAATCCGTATAGCCAATTAGATTAAAACCTGTATCTCTTGGGTACCAAATTCCTAGATTTGGTGTGCCCTTGAGATACCTAAAAATTCTTTTGACGGCTATGAGATGTGATTCTCTAGGATCCGCTTGGAACCTTGCACATAAACAAGTCGCGAACATTATATCGGGTCTACTTGCAGTTAAATAGAGAAGTGAGCCAATCATACCTCGATAGCTTGTGATGTCAACTGGTTTACCTGTTTTGTCTTCATCAAGCTTCGTGGCTGTTGCCATGGGAGTCTTGGCTGCTGATGCATCTTCTAGATTGTACTTCTTGAGTAAATCTCTGACGTACTTGGATTGACAGATAAAGATACCATCTTTTCTCTGACTGATCTGTAACCCAAGGAAGAAGGACAGCTCTCCCATCATGCTCATCTCGTATTTGTCTTGCATTAGCTTAGCAAATTTCTCGCACAAGCGCTCATTCGATGACCCGAAGATAATATCGTCCACATAGACTTGAACAAGTATTAGATCATTCTTCACATTCTTATAGAACAATGTTTTGTCAATTACTCCCCTAGTAAAACCACTTTCAATTAAGAATACAGATAGGGTTTCATACCAACATCTTGGGGATTGCCTGAGGCCATAGACAGATTTGAAGAGAAGATACACAAAATCTACAAGTTCTGGATCAATGAAGCCAGGCGGCTGTTCCAGATACACTTCTTCTTCTAACTCTCCGTTCAGGAAGGCACTTTTCACATCCATCTGGAAAACCTTGAAGTTCTTATGTGCTGCAAATGCCAAAAACATCCTGACTGCCTCAAGTCTTGCAACTGGTGCATAGGTCTCATCATAATCAATTCCTTCTCGCTGAGAATAACCTTTTGCAACCAAACGAGCCTTGTTTCGTGTTACAAGTCCGTTTTCATCCATTTTATTTCTGAATACCCACCTTGCTCCAATTACTGATTTGTTCTTTGGTCGGGGTACCAGCTTCCAAACTTTCTGCCTTTCAAACTGATTGAGTTCCTCTTGCATTGCAATCACCCAATCAGCATCACCAAGAGCTTCTTCTATTTCTTTAGGTTCAAGCTTGGATAAGAACCCAGAAAATAAGCAAATATTAGCCAGGTCAGCTCTTGCATTTCTTCTAGTAGACACACCAGCATCTGGATCACCAATAATCAATTCAAACGGATGGTCTTTATTCCATACTCGTTCTCTTGGAAATTGTCTTGATGATTCAGCATGACTTTCTGAATTGTGGTGCTGACTACTTTGAATACTTTCACTAACTCCCCCTGAGTTAGTGCCAGCTCCTACAGAACTAGAGTCAACTCGATTCGAGCCTTGAACAGTAGTCCTTGAGCTGCTATTTACTCCCCCTGAGTTGTTGCCGGTTCGTACTGAAGATGTCTCTCCTGATCTTGTAGAATTAGCTTGTTCACTAGACTCAGGTTCTTCACGTACACTTGGAACATTTAATGGGACAACCAACTCAGGTTCATCATCAAGTTCTTCTAAGTCCAGATTCTGAAATTTTAGGGACTCAGGTTCATTAGAATCTCTTGAAATTGATGAGAGTTTGGTATCGTCGAATCTGACGTTGTAGCTTTCAGTCACTTTTCGATCATTTACTAAGAACACCCTATAAGCTGCTACCACATCTGTGGAGTAACCAACAAAGATTCCTTCACGAGCTTTTGCTGCAAATTTGCCTAGATTTTCATCATCTATAAGTACATAGCATTTTGCTCCGAAGACATGAAAGTATTTGATTGTTGGTCTTCTTCCGTTCATTAGCTCACATGGTGTCTTTTCTTTATCTTTTATGATCAAGGATCGATTTTGAGTGTAACACACGGTACTCACTGCTTCTGCCCAGAAATACAGAGGAAGTTTCGAATCATACAACAAAGTTCTTGCTGCTTCAACCAATGTTCTATTCTTCCTTTCAACTACTCCATTTTGTTGTGGAGTTCTCGGGGCTGAATACTGACGACGTATTCCTTTAGATACACAGAAGTCATTTAGCACTGCGTTTTTGAATTCAGTGCCATTGTCTGATCTAATCGTCTTCACAGTAAGTGTTGAAACATTCTCAATTTGAGTGATGTGATCAATGATTAGGAAAGGTACTTCATCTTTCGTCATTGCGAACAATACCCATGTATACTTAGAGAAGTCATCCACGATTACCAAAGCATATCTTTTCCTAGACAAAGATAGGACATTCACTGGGCCAAACAAATCCATATGAAGAAGTTGAAGAGGCTCAGTGATACTAGAAATTTCTTTGCTTTTATGCGAGGCTCGCTTCGACTTTCCCATTTCACAGGCTTCACAGAGTCCTTTCGGAGCGAACTCCATTTGAGGTAGATCTCTCACCAATTCTCGCCTCGCGAGAGCATTCATCGTTTTGAAGTTTAAGTGAGATAACTTTTTGTGCCATAACCAGCTTTCATCATCCGAAGCTTTGCTGTAGAAACAGGTGACTTCATTCTGATTTGCTGAATCCATGTCTGCAACAAAAAGATCTGCCTTTCGAACTCCTCTCAAAGCCAGTGAGCCTTCCTTGATGTGAGTGATTGATACACCTTTCTTGTTGAAGACAATTTCGTAACCTTTGTCACAGAATTGACTGATACTCAACAAATTGTGCTTTAATCCCTCAACATAGGAAATATCTTCAATGATGACATTGCCAGTTTTCAGTTTGCCATATCCCTTTGTCACACCTATGCTGTCATCTCCAAAGGTAACATAAGGGCCAGCTTTCATAACCAACTCTGTAAGCAGGGACTTGTTTCCAGTCATATGCCTCGATGCTCCACTGTCTAGCACCCATATAACTTTATTTCTCTTTTGCTTAATGCCCTGCAATGACAGATTGGTTAGACTTTCTTCGGAACCCAACTTTGATTGGGCCCGGCTTTTCGATAAGATTGATAATCAACAGATTTAACAACAGGAGATGCACTTTTCTTAACATAACTAGAGCTTTCGACTTCCTCCTTTCCTTTCTCAGACTTGACATGTTTGTCAGTCCTAGGAGAAGGTTTGTCACTCCTAACTTTAGGAGGACTGACAGTCTTGGCTCTCCCAAGCTTCTTTTTGATGTTTGAACTAGCAGCAGTATTTGAGCATGACTGGCTAGATGCATTCATTAAATTCACAAAAGTTTGCATGACATTAAAAGTGCATGGCATACAATTAGGTTGACCACACTGTGCATGATTCTGATGCAGATTATTCATTGTATGTGTGACAGGCATGGCATGTGCAGCAGGAACATTTATGTTAGCTTTACATGCATAAGAAAGATGTTCAGTAGATTTACAGTGATAACATGCTTTCTTTATTCGTTCAGCCTTAACCTCTTTTATGCCTTTCTTCCCTTGTTGTTTCACAGCCTTAGCTCCTATTCCTAGTCTAGATTCATCACTAGGGAAATTGATTTTAACTTGTTTAATAGGAGTTATAGGTTGTGCTTTCTGACGATCTTCCATCTCAATCTCATATCTAGATATCAATTCAGTCTCTTCTTCTTCTATTCTAGGAACAAGGTGTTTGTAGATGGGTTTGACAGAAGATTTAAAAATACTAGGTGTTTCCTTTTTAAGGTTACTGGAGCTAGGATCGATATGTCTCTTGCCTTCTTTCTTAGAAAGATCAGAATAATCAAGTCCTACACCTACTCCAGTTATCTTCTTAAATACGTCATTATCTACATACACTTTACTAGCAGCTAGTTTGTAAGCTTCACATTTAGTTTCTAACTCAGCTAGTTTGTTCCTTAAACATGATTCTATTTCTGCCTTAAGGACGAGCTTGTGTTCCAAAGATTTAATAAAATCTCTTAGAGAAGTATCTACAGTGCAAGCAGCCTCTAACTCTTCCACTTTTGCCTCAAGCATTCTGCTTTTGGCGACAAGTGTTTTCTGTTCCTTTTGAGAAGTGTCTAGGCTTTTGCACAACATGTAGATCTCTTCGCTAAGAGCCCCGTTCTGTTCCTTATATTCATCAATAGACATTTCTACTTTAATGGTTAGAACTGGTACCTCTGGTTCCTCTGATGTCTCAGCCATGAGCGCAAAGTTTGCTACATGAGTAACATCTTCCTCATCTGAATCATCCCAAGCTCTTCCTTCTGTTACTACTAAAGCTCTTTTACCATGTTTTTCTTTCACCAGTGATTCATACTTGCTTTTGAGGGCTTCAAATGTCTCTTTTGGATAAGTCTGTTTAGGCTTTTTGCAGTCCGAGGCAAAGTGTCCAGGTTCTCCACAGTTATAGCATTTGAACTTCATTTTGAAATCCAAAGGAGATTTGTAGCTGGTACTCTTGCCTTTACCTTGGTAGCCTGACGAACTACCACCACCCTTAGCAGCCCGATAATAAGATGAAGAATTTCTCTGTGGTCGGTTGCTCTTTCTGAATCTCATGTTGCTGAACTTCCTTGCCATGTATGCCACGACACTATCGTCCATGTTGTCCAGCTCTTCTTGGGTGAAGTAGTCATCATCACTGTTGGATGCGCACTCGTCATCATTATCAACTTGATGTGGTGCAGGTGATGATTTAGGCTTTGCTGCAACCATTGCCTTCTTAGACTCTTCCTCATCAGCAACTAATCCTGATGCAGTTTCTTTTCCCTTTGAATCATTGTCCCATGCTTGATCTTGAAGAGTTTCCAGCTCATAGGTCTTCAGAATTCCATAATATTCTTCCAGAGAAGTTGTATGCAAATCTCTGGTTTCTCTGATTGCGTAGACTCTATGTTCAATGCTCTTTGGCTGGTTCCTCAAATATCTTGTATTGGTTTCAACCATGGGGAGAGTAACACCTCTCAGATTCAAATCCAATACCAACTGACTGAATCGTAGATAGACATCTGTTATGCTTTCTCCTTTTCGTATTCTAAAGGTGGCATACTCCATCTTGAGTATAAGTGTCTTGTTGCTTCTGACCTCTGCAGATCCTTCCATGACAACTTCTATCTTGTCCCAAATCTTCTTTGCTGTATTCAAACCCTTGACTATGTTGAACATTTCATGATCGAGAGATTCCATCAAGGTTTGTCTTACAGAAGTATCATAAGCTATTTGCTCCTTGTCAGCATCCGTAAAGTCCGCTGCCTTTTTAGGCTCAGACCGAGCAGGTATAACCTCCTCTCCTTCCGTACGCTCAGGAATAGCTTTCATTGGAACAAATTTACCCTTTTCAAGGACTTCCAGATACTCAGGGTTAATTGTCTCTAAGTAGAGTCTCATTCTGAAAACCCATTCTTCATAGTGATCTCGGTTGAACATTGGGATCTTGAAAGAATTTTTAGGAGCCATTTCAAATCTTGTCACTAAAAAATTCTAAGTACCCAAGACTAGGCTATGTAGAATATCTATGTAGAACTTCTGCCAAGTCAAAATTTTTCTAAGTAGAAATTTTGCTCAAGTCGAAATTTCTCTAAGTAGAAATTGTCCAAGTCGAAATTCACCAAGTAGAAATTGTCCAAGTCGAAATTCACCAAGTAGAAATTGTCCAAGTCGAAATTCTATGTAGAAAATCTCAAGTAGAAATTCTATGTAGAACTTTTGTCCTTAGAATAAATTTTTCTGCAGATCACTTTAATATTGAATAAACAATATCACCTTTTTGACTTTTGATTACTTTACACACCGAAAGTGACTAACCCACTTGCTAAGCACTGAGTACACTTTCTTTTGCTTTCGGCCAAGGAATAATAATCAAATCAAAAGTACAAAAACACCTTTTTGACTATCTTATTTGTTTGAAAAAGGAGATCAAAAAGTTGTTGGGTTATCTTCTTTGACAAGAACAGATGATGAACACTCAAGAACACCAAATATCAATGAACCCAGATTAATTCACAAAAATTAATTAAAATACACCCAAGCCAAATAATCACACCTGGAGTATTTAAATAATTTTTCCCGGATGAGTTTTCACTGGAAACGAATTAAAGCTCACTTTTCGAAAAAATGAAAAGTAGATCTAGAAAATGAAAACTCACGATTCTTCTACCAAACACAAGGATCTATGTTTTGTATGTTAAACATCCGCTCTGATACCAATTGTTAGGTCCAAATGTGTTGTAGAGGGGGGGTGAATACAACTTTTCGATTATGAGTAGCAATAAATACGATGCAAGAAATGAACACACAGATTCAAGGAATATATTTCTTTATATATAACTTGAAAAGGTTGCTACAACATTCATTACAAAGTATAACAGAAGTTCAGAGAGAAGTGAATGATTCTAAGCTCTGTGAATAAACTCTCTCTCTTTCTCTTGTGTTTTTCTCAATATTGCTCACTAACTAAAACATTACACAAGTGCTTCTATTTATACTACATGTAATCTATGACCTGTAGTCTTCAAAGACTAAGATGTACGTGGCCCAATGATGTCCACATAAATCTTGTCTTATCTTGAAAGCTTGGAAATCTGCCAATCAGAAGATGCCATGTGTCATGTTGAAGCTGCACTCTAAGTAGAACTTCTACTTGAGAATTTCTACTTAGCCATCTCGAAATTCTAAGTAGAATTTCTACTTGAAAATTTCGACTTAGCCATCTAGAACATTTAGTACTTAGAAAATATTCTGGTCTTCAACTTGAAACTTCAATGCACATCTTGAGCTTGTGATATCTTCATATCTTCTTTGTTCTTCTACAATCTCTTGAACATGGATCTTTATTACTGACATAAACTTGCTATCAATGTCCTGACACTTGATGCACTGGTCTGGTTCATAAGTGACTAGTCTTGATAGTGTTTCTGCTTCTTGAATAAATTACCATATTCACTTAGTAACTTGGCTTTCCAATATTTGCTTTCCTTCTTGTTCACTTGAAATCAATTGGTCTTGTTGATACTGATAGTTATGATCTTGAATCTCGAATTCTCAAATCACTGAGGCCTGAACAACTTTGACTTGAACTTCTCTCAATGATTTCTTCTTGGCTTGATCATAGTTAACATGTTCAATTGTATCAATTACCTTGTCTTCATTTAGTGTTGATTCCTTGTGACTTCTTGTTCTTGATTGTCTTCTGGTTAAGTATCTTTTCTTTTAATTGAGTTACATCAGTTATAGTGTTACAAGTTAATACACTATGCCTTTCATTTTCCTTGACGAGCGAGTCTGGGGAGCTGCTGAGAGGTCAAGAGTTGTCTGAGCAAATTTCCTCTTTGAAGAACCAGAATGAGTAGTTTGGGAAGCAGGAGTGCCAGGAATTTGATTAATAGGAGTTGCATTCAGCGGAACCTCCTTAGTTTCAGTCTTGAAGATCTCATCCACGTTCTTGGACCTCTTGATAAACGATGGGGCTTTTGGAGCCATATCTGCGAAAGAAAATACAAGAAAGTATCAGAGATTTATATACAGAATAAGCAGGTAAAAGTACAGATGTATAACAATAGAAAAGAAAGGACAACAACAGGGGAACTCATACCAGAAGCTGAGGGTATAAAACCTAGGGCAGATAAATTATCAGGGGTCAATAGGATCATACAATCTCTTATGGCCGAAGAATGCTTCAAAGCCTCTTTAGCTCTCATTAAGCAAGCTCCAGTGAGAATAGTCTGTTTTGGAATTAATGGGCGGCAATTGAATTCAAAGCGGATAGAGGGACAATCAAAGCAGTAAAGAAACTGCTCTTGCCATTGATCAAAGTTCTGTTTAACACCTTTTATACATTGGCCTTGATGACTAGGCCAGGCAGTCAGATAGAAGCAACCAGAACCCTTCCCAGTGTCCTTCAATCTGAAGAAGTAACCTAATTCATGTGCAGATAGTGGGGTTGTAAACATGCTAGTGTACAGAATGTAGGTACTAATGGCTAACCTATATGAGTTAGGTGTCAATTGGAGAGGGGCCAAACCATAGAAGTCAAGAACCTCTCTCAGGAAAGGATGCAGAGGGAAATATACACCAACTTTGAAGAAGGCAGCAGAGGTTACAACATTTGGAATACCTCGATCAGGTATCTTGGTATCAAACTTATGAGCTCTCTCACCTGGTTTAGGGATAACAATGGAGCAGGATGGACGAACACATTCCTCATACAATTTCTCTAACCTAGTCAAGGTCATAAGAGAATCCATTTTGTCACAGAAAGGTACGATTTCTTGCTTATACAACTCTCTTTCAACGGACACTTCGTTATCAAAATCAGGATCCGGGATCAGACTATGATCAGGCTTAGACACTTCCTCTCCGTCAGAGGGCCAATCATCCCCCAAATCTACAAAGGAAGGGGTAGGAAGATTTGTAGAGGGTAAGGTCGAAGGTTTGAGAAGGATATTTCCAGGTTCATCAATGTCTGGAACAACAACCCTAGACCTAGTTCTTTCCCCTATTGGCATCATAGAAGGTTGAATAGAAGACAAGTGGTCAGAGTGTGTAGAATCAGAGGACATCTGCAAAAGACAGACGGAGAAAAATCAGGTTTTGAGTCTTTTAAAAGAGAAATAGTGGTTCTAAAGTTCTGGGACGGACATAGCTATGAGACACATGGTAGTCAGCGAATTACACAAAAGCTACGCACCATTGAAACGACTCATATCGATTACAGTATAAGTCGAAAACATGTGTGTACAGAATGTGAATAAATAATATCGGATCCCAGGGAAACCAGGGTTACAAAACTATAAATCGATGACCAAACAAACAAGGTGTGGTGAACAAGTTGTATGAAAAGCATGGAATGTGAAAGATAGATACGAACGCATACATACAAAGACCATAAACAAAGAACATCGACATGCAAGACACGAAAGTGCAGACAGTACGAAATGAAGTCAAAAGAGCAGAAAGAAAGCAAATCATACCTTAATTAGAAGAAAGCGGCGACGGAGAGCTTGGATTGAGTAAGTGACCGTCGGACTTCTTTTCCTTCTTCTCTCTCTAAGGGTTTTGGAAGATATTTGGTAAAGGTAAAAACTAGACTTGGAGTTAGAAGTGTGTTTATATAATCAAGACAATTCCGTACACGCGTCAGAGCATTAGAGGAGCGGTAAAAACGAAGAGGTACATGTGTAAAAGGCGTGTGAGCCTTGGGAACTCATGCATTAACTACAGCTTTGGTAAGTGATAAGTTCAATTCGAACTTTAAATTATCTCCAGCTGCCAACCATTATCTCTTCCTATAGATCCTTAAATTATTAAATTTAAAAGAGACGTGGAGTTAAGGGGCTAATTAGATTCCTAGAGGAGCTAAATGCAAGCATCGAGTTGACTTCGAGAGCAGCTATCTAAAGAAGAAAATAGCAAGATAACAGGTTCCTTAATGCAAAGGAAGCTTACTCAAGATTATATTAAGCTGAAAATATTTTATGTCCTGTTTCCTACGCCGAGTAAACTCATGTAGGCTTGGATATAAAATGTTGAAGCGAGGTATTGTTACTAGAATGGTTTAGCATTGAACTTTTGATCGTAGAATTAGAATAGGTTCCTTTCACATTACATAATTTCAAGGAACCGGGGGGTACTTGTTGTGCCCAAAATCTCCATGGGCTAGATTTAGGCCCATTAAGCTATAGGGTTCGATCCATACAAGCCAGAAGATTGATCCAGTACGAGTCATGAAGATCAAATAGGAGAAATGAATAAGGAAGTACGAGTATTAGGAGGTTCCCAATAGTCAGGAAGCTGAGTTGAGCACTCGGTGACCAGGTTCCTCCCAGCCGAGGAGTTCGAATTAGCACAGCAACAGCCATAGAGGTAATAAAAGCATATGAAGAGTTATCCAATCTAACCAGTTTGTTATTTGTGCAGGTATTGACACCAAAAGGGAGGTCCCTAAGTGATATGTCCCGAAATAAGGAGGTCCCTGAGAAACAGGCTCCTGAAATGTAGGTTCCTGAGCACCAGGTTCCTACGAGTTGCCAACAGAAAGTTCTAGAAGCCATCTAGAACAGATAAACGAATTGGTATCTGAGTATGATTCTAGGGCGCAGATGATCCTAGAATAACTCTAACCAATGAGAGAATCATAAGTGGGGTACGAACTCGAGTTCTACTCCACTTAGCCAAACTAGTTCGTGAAAGGCTCTAAAGGAACCTGAGTCCAACACGAATTAGATGACCGAATGCCGCTATTCCAGTAAGAGACAGAATCATACTAGAACTACGTGAGCTTGATCCCTATAAATACAAGGGTACGTAGGCACCTCAGGGGACGACGCATTAAGTTCTCTGATTTTCTCTAAAAGCACCTGAGATTATTGGAGATACCCTCGAGCTCAACTCAACCCTCACAAACACAACCCAAACCTTGTTCATAGAACAGTTGATCGCTAGCCTATACAACTACCTGTAAACCTCACATAAGTTGATTACGAAATCCACTCATCAACACATAGCGTACCAGTTCCAATCATGAGCTTTTTATCCTTATCACCTGAACCTACCAACTTCCAGCCTTCCTCCTTGAAAACCATAGCTTGACTTTTTGATATATATTTCTTTTCCTTGTGAGGTTGGTCTTCATGTGTGAATCCTTGTGGGTTAAGCCATGAAGCTTCTGTTATTGCAAATACAATCTTCCAGAATCCTGGGCTACCAAGACCACTAGAAAAGGTGATTAGTAGCATGAGCTAAGTAGCTCACATATATAATGCACATAGCGCAAACACATTTATAATGCAGGGATGCAAGTATAATTAAGCCAGTGTAAATGATTTTGTATAGATATGTCCGTTGCTGCCTTCGCAATCAGTAGAACCCTATCGAACATGCCCTTCAAGACATAGTGCCACAATATTCAGAAATTTCCATGACTCCACCACAATGGACCTTCTAAGATGTTAAGTTTTCTGAGACTTCATGAACATGTGCTCATAAACCACGGGACTTTGCCAAACCATGGCCATAAATATGGGGCTTTTCCCAAGTGAACCTATAATCCATAGGATGCAGGTTATCTTACATGCGTACCCCAAGAGGGACCAAGATAAGGTTATAGAAACCTCCTCAATTGTAAATTTGCCTTTCCAAGTGGTTACATTTTTTTGCATATAGCATGCCTAGGTACCTACTTGATAGCTTCAGCCAGCAATTTAGAAACATTTCTTTGAAACCCATGCATAATATAAGTAAATGTATGCCATGATGACCCTTTGTATATAAATCCAGGCAAGTGTGAAACCATGTGATACATGCATTCAGATGAATATGAATTAATGCGTGATAGAAGATAATGACCCATTTGAAAAGATGAACTTCGCAATGAAGTCTTTAGCTGGATGCTATAAAAATTTCCTCGTATGCACATAAAGCATGCATGATAGTGAATATGTAAAAGAATGAAAGTACAACTTATCTTTTCTTTTAGCATGTCAATCCAAGTCAGGGTTCAACCATTGAACCCATAAAGTTGGGGCTGCCTCCCTTTGAGCTTAAGATGAGGTCCTCTTTCCATTATGTAAGCCCTTCCATGGTGAGATGTTGAGTTACCCTCGAGGATCAGATTTCCTTCCCACACTACATGTAAGCCTTCCTCAACTTGAATCCTTGAACCTTTGTAAGTGCATATGCCATGTATAGAGTAGTCTGCTTGGGGGTACGTTCAAGCCCTATGGGTTCTCCCAGTTGTACCCTTGAATGCTTTATAAATATCGAGGCTTCTCGTAACAGCCTTAACATGTATATATTTGTTCACATGGCGTGTATGATAAGGGGACACCACTACCTATCAAGGGGGTTCACGTGGGTCTAACCACACTACCTATGAAGGGTTTACGTGGGCATAAGATTGATAGGAGCATTTCTCACCTAGGGTACCAAGGGTCAATGTGAACCAGGAAAGAAGGTTGCACTACCTGTTGAGGGTTCACGTGGACCTAACCATACTGCCTGCCGAGGGCTTAGGTGGGCTTGAAACTGATGTGAGCATTGTTACGTACCCATAATGTAAATAATAAGATGATACCACCACCTGTTAAGGGTTCACATAGGCCTAGCCACACTGCCTACCGAGGGCTTAGGTGGGCTTGAAGCTGATGTGAGTTTTGCTAGCCTAGTGTCCCTAGGATCGACGTGAACCCATGACATGCATAATCCATACATGTTAAAAATCTGCTAATGCATAATCCATACATAAAAAATCCAAATCATGAAATCCAATCCAATCCGAATCTGAATCCAATTCTAAATCCAAATTCAAATCTGAATCCAAAACCAAATCCAAATCCAAATCCAAATCTGAATTGAAATCCAAATCCAAATCCAAATCCAACTATGAATCCAAATCCAAATCCAATCCAAATTCAGATCCAAATCCAAATCCAATCCAGATCTAAATCCAATCCAGATCCAATCCATACTCCTAGAGGAAGCCCGTACCTAAGAGGTTCATACCTAAAAGGTTCTTACACGTACTACCCCCTAGAGTCCTTTGGCAGAACCTATCTTATATTAAAGAACTAGGTTCACGTAAATAATAACACATGAACACACAAAGAAGGCATGCGAACATAAGACATGAAGCACATAAGTACATATAGCACACAAAGCATATAAGTACACATAGTCATTCACAGCAATTAAGCAAATAAAGGCAAAGATAAAGTGATCATAGTTTTAATCAAGTCATAAAAATTATTTCACAGATAAGCGTTCATACCTTACCCCCGGGCTTCCCCTAATATAAGATAGAACCTCTTACCGACTGAACCCCTAATCCTAGACCGGTCTTCGGGATCAGACCTAGAGTGCATGAAGAATTCCCATTAACGAGGTTCCATCCTGGGAGTTTCCCTCGACCAGGTTCCATCCTCGGAGATTCCCTCAACGAGGTTCCATCCTAGAAGTTTCCCTCGACCAGGTTCCATCCTCGGAGATTCCCTCAATGAGGTTCCATGTGATTTCCTCACAATGCTAATTTCCTTAGCATTCCAATATCCTTGAGTTGGACTTTACTCACCCAGTTTCCCTGGGATCGTGGTGAAGCTATTTGCCAATTCCATGTGATTTCCTCACATCGCTAAAATCCTTAGCGTTCCAATTTCCAAGAATTGGACTTCACTCACCTAGTTTCTCTGGGGTCGTGGTGAAGCCATTTGCCAATTTGTACGTAGCTTCCACAGCTGTACATAAATCCTATAACGGGGTTGGTTATGCACCAACTTGATTACACGGAAGTTTGAAGACATTATGCCTTTTCAGGGTTCAAGCGAGTGAACGCCCATTATAAGGGAACCCTGTGGCCCTAGTTTCCCTAGGTCCTTCCTACCATAGGTCCCAATTCCATTCACATGTAATCCACATGTGTTCCAATCCATACGCGCGTTAACCATATGCGTTCTATTCCATACACACATAAACCACATGCATTCCAATCCATACATGTTCCATATAGTCCGTGTAATCCATTAACATATATTCCATACGTTTCCAATCCATAAGCATATAATCCATATGCTTCCAATCCATTGACATATAATCCATATGCTGTAAATCCAGCTCATGCATAATTCATACATGAGAAATCCTCTCCATGCATAATCCATACATGGTAAATCCAGCTCACGCATAATCCATACATGAGAAATCCTTTCCAAACCAATTTGCGAAATCCAATCCGCATATGTTCCTTGATCTAGATTCCAGGGGTACCTCATAATTAGATTCCATTAGGGGTTCACATACTAGAACCTTATAATTAGATTCCGTTAGGGTTCGCATACCAGAACCTCAAGAATCTCATGATCCTGACCCATCTATTGCGTGAAAGTTTTGTTTGCTTAAAAATTTACCACTTTCAAGATACCATCATGAGCAGTATACCATCCACTACCCCCCGGTTCCTTGCATCCATTACATGCAAGAGGAACCTTATGTAATCCGCAATCAGGTTCAATCAACCTTCACCCTGAACCTCTAAGCTTACGTGAGCATACTCATTGTAAGAAACAAGGGGTATCATAGGTGAAGTGGCTACTACTCATAAAATTCCTTCCAAGAAAGACCACGTTATTTTTCCTCGATGATGATTCAATAATTTCCATTCTTGAACCTCCGGGATTCGATTGTCGTACCCCTTTGTCGTGGTTGCCTCAACTTAATATCTGGCAGCTTACGTCTGATGCATGTACGCCGACACATACTTGCCATCCTTACAAACTTCTACATCCTGATGATTATATCCATGCCACCCGATATGGTTTTCCAATGATCTCCTCCATGTTCCAAGTTTGAAACCATATTTCACAACCCTCCTTGGTACCAGAAATTCATATAAATCAAGCTTCCCTGAGTTCATTTGACTAAACCTCCCGTCATAGGGTTCAGGTACGCCTACCTTTAAGATCTTACTCCAGGTGTATGCCGTGAGTATAGTTGTGACCACCTATAAATCCAACCATGTTGATTGCTGAAAAATTGTGTTTTATGCCGAGTGTTATCGCTCTAACCCAGTAAGGGGTTTTGAGGCTGAAGGCCGCCAAGGGTTAACGAACCTGAACCTCCTTTGTACATCTTCTTATTTAAAAATAGGATGCATCTTAGAAATCCTCCATGTAGCCTGGTATCCACTACCCCCCGATTCCTCGGTGTAGTTTGTCCATGGCCAATATTGAATCATATTCAGCTTTTCATCCTCTTTGAGCAAAAGTGTAAATGGAGATCTATACACGTCTCGTCATAGTTTCAACAAGTTTTTTTTTTAGTCTGCGCGGGAAGCCATGCTCCTCCTTATGAATGTGAGGTATGTAACCATTTTCTTTGTCTAGATGATAAAACCTCCTTTGTTTGGCCTCCACTTAGGTGCTTCAACCAATACCCCCAGTATGCCTTTAACCGAGTGTTTTAGGTTTTCTCTATCCTCCATAGCCGAAGTTGTTAATAACATCATCCTAAGGGAATCCACCCCTGATTTCTTTCCATTGCCTTCGTATATGCAGAACCAAGTCCATTCCAACTGAGATTCTGTTGTTAGCTTTGTTGTTTCCTCTAGCTTTTAAAGTTCTGGTTCCTCCTTTTAGGGCATTCATGGATGAACCTCATACCATCTTCTTTAATATTGACCGAGAGGTCGCTCGTACCCCGTTCTTTGTCTGGAAGCATATTTTCCAAAATCTTATTGATATTATAATCCTTAGCTCCTTCCATATAAGTCCTTCCTTGAGGTATTCCTATGATCCAACTTATGATGTTTGAGGGACTTGTATCAGGGGAACCCCTTTAGGGGAAACCTTTCAGCTTCTTGTGCTTGAGGGGTTTACATATGAGAACCTTCGTAGCCATGTTATAAATTGAATTCATCACTTGCATCATCTTCAGGACAGGTCATCCTACCATAGTGTTGTAGGATATACTTTCAACCATAATTCCTCCCAATTGGGAGGATAAGAGGGGTTCATCCTTCAATACTACCAGTGACATTTTCAGTTCGTGAGAGGTTTGAGTCCACCTTCAACTTCCATGATAAGCTTTTCGCCAGAGCTTCGTTTAGGTCATTACTTGAGACCTTTCGCCCGATGCTCTTAGCTGGATATTCTGACCTTTCACCTTCCACTGTTAGCGAAGTTTTCATCGTGAGCATCTTTATAAGCTGCTTTTGCCTTTTTCATTAGGTGTCGTCACGTGTCCAGCCAAGAACCACTCATTTTTCATTTATAGAGGCTTCTTCACACTTTCCTTTAGAGGGGCGACCTCATTTCTCTGGGTTCCATTTCTTCATTTGTTGAAAAGCTTCACAACTATTGCTTCAACATGATGCATTCTACCTTCATAATCCTCAATTAGAACAGCCATTAATATCAATGTTATGGGTAGTACCACCCGAAAAATGGGAACCACTTTATAGGGTTCCATCAGCAGGGTTGCTGGTACGTAACATGATTCCCCAAGTATCCTGAACGGAGCTTCCATCGTATCCGTACAGTGAGGTGTCCACTTCTAACCATTTCCTTGATTTAACCATTTGAGTATCCCATACCAGTTGTGTAACGCCCATCTGTTGCATAAGAGGCCA
This sequence comes from Kitagawia praeruptora, assembly GCA_037693485.1. Taxonomy (NCBI): domain Eukaryota; kingdom Viridiplantae; phylum Streptophyta; class Magnoliopsida; order Apiales; family Apiaceae; genus Kitagawia; species Kitagawia praeruptora. The sequence continues at coordinate 148,008,619 of CM075353.1, forward strand.
AACATGGCCAAGATTGTTTTTCTTGATGAATCCCCTTTAGGCACTAATTAATAATTTTGGGGTCCTCATGTCGAGTGACACAACTACCATGGTGGAACCCCTACATTGAGTTCCAATATTTTCCATTTTGGCTTAAAGCCTTTGAATGGGATTTTCCATGCTTAAACCCTTTTCCAGGTTGTTTCCCGGGTTCTTCTTGCTTATTGCGGGCCTTCTCATTATTCAGCTTCTTGTTTATGAGCAAGGGGCCTTCCATCATCGAACCTATCGTATACTAACCCCATTTCTTGGAAGCTCTTTTCCGGGGGAGTCCTTTTTACCAATCTTTTCCACATTTTAGTTTGACAAGCTTCATAATAAGCTTCCTGCCCAGTCTATTGAACATACTCGGCCTTCTGTTAAGTGAAGCCTCAGGGTTCTAGGGTTTATTTTCCTTGAACCTATCATCATCGAACCCCTATTCGGGTTCCTCTCACCAATAAACCTCCTTTTAATGGAAGCTTTCTTTTCTTTCTCATTCGTGTTCTCATGATCAATGTTGATGGGAAGCCTTCGTACCGAATATGTGAATTATCAATAAGACACCTCTAAGCTTACATGAGCTAGCTCGATGTAAGAAACAAGAGGTATCTAAAAGGATAATGTAAAATATTTTCGATAGCTCACCAATGAGGGAATTCATATCCTTGCCATCATCCAAGTTTACCTACTGATCATTAATTATGGGGTTTGCATCCCTGCTTCAATTTGGAGTCACCAGTACCCCTTCAATCAGGAGGGTCGTACCCCTATCTGCACTGGGGTTCACCTGTTACTCATCTATCAGGAGGTTCGCACCCTTATCTGCGTTGGGATTCACCTACAGCTCATCAATCATGGTGTTCGTACCCCCATCATCATTCAAGTTCACCCATTTACTCCCTTCATGGATTGTGCTCCACAATTTTTAATGGAAACTCCTGGACTTGTTTAACCCCAGAATTGTTGAAGGGGAGCTCTCATAGGCCTTAACCTCCAACCAGTTGAACCCCTAGATTGATATTCTCCACTTTCTTCTGCCATGAGTACATTTTCCAGAATTAAGTATTTAGGGGTTCATCTACAAGGAACCTTCTAGATGAGAAATTGGGGGTTCATCTGATTCTGAGTGCCTTCTGTCAGGGTTGCGACCTCCAGATTGAGGTTCTCCTGCCTTCACCCCTTGGTTTTATTTTTAAAACTATTGCATCCTCTTGGTTATCAAACTTCAAACATCAGCTATCATCGTGCTTCTCCCTCGATTTTACTTATCAATGTCTTATCATCTTAATGCAAATTTTTTTTTTACACGGAAACGTACCATCCTGGACAGCTTGACCACCATTGACTAAATATGGCATAACTTCCTGTAGAAAATGTATTTTTACGAACCGTAAATTTTGCTAGAAACTAGATTCCGATACCTTTCCAACGGTATATCACACTGCACCTAGAACCTTCCAGATCAAAGCAGTTTATTCCGTCAAGTTGGCTCAAAAACTGCAGAAACATACAATCCTGGACAGCTTGACCACCTTTGACAAAATGTGGCATAACTTCCTGTAGAAATGGTATTTTTACGAGCCGTAAATTTTGCCGGAAACTAGATTCCGATACCTTTCCAACGGTATATCGCACTGCACCTATAACCTTCCAGATGAAAACAGTTTTTTCTGTCAAGTTGGCTCAAAAACTGCAGCCTCATTATTCTTCATCTTTTTTTCGATGAGCCATGATTTTTTCTCCGTTTTTTTATCTTTTCTTATCTCTTTTTCCAGAGACTCGATTTTATTTTCCATCCTTTTTATCTTTTTCCTAAGCTCCTGATTCGTGACTTCATTATCCCGTTCTCCATCACCATCACTCCGTTCATTACCGGAATTTCGAGACATCTCTTCCCTCTAGAGATAGAACAAAAGCCCCTCCTTCTAGCGCCACAAATGTTGTGAGGGAAAATTGGTACAACACTTCAATAAGAATATAACAAGAATCAACCAAGAATAATCCAAAAATCTTTATTAAATAAACCAATTTACAAGCCAAAAACCCTAGGCTCATAAACCCTAATCCGAGAAGAGGTATGGCCAATATTTGGACTGAGTTTGCAAGGGCTTTGAGTTATACTGATCGAGTAAAACCTACCCAACCGAGAGCCAATATAACTCAGAGCTTGTAGTAGTGGTGTGTCTAACCTTGCAAATTGCCTACATACTCTTATATTTATAAGAGATCAAGTCCCATGTAGTTCTTGATATTTCCCACGATTTGATAAGCCTCATCCTCTGTAACAGACTTGTTATGATCGTCTATCCCAATCCATGTAGTTATCCAGCTGCTATTCATGATTAATCCACATATTTTTATCATATATCATTACATATATACGCATGTATATATGTCCCATGTATATATGATGTATATCCGTGATGTATACTGTTGTTGGGTCGTTCCTATCGCTTAGGAGCTATCCAGAAGGTTGTTAGAGCGTGCCCTATCCAATATCCTACAATCTAGGAGATTCTGGGATCGCTGGTGCATTTTCTGGTAACCTTCGGGGTTCATGCACGTACCCCTTGCCTGGTAGTTAACTGCCCGACTGAACCCCTATCTGGCCTTCACACAGCTTTATCCCCATTCGGGGTTCACATGCCTGAACCCCCATATGAGCAAACCCTGAACTAGATGCCAGAATCCTGTCCTCCAGTTTATTTCTAAGGCATACCAAATTACCATACTTACTCCTTAGCCCAATCTATCCGTCCATATCCACCTGATTTGAGTCCATAATCTTAGTGGGCCTTAAATCAAGCCCAAGGCGGATTTTGGGCACAACAAATATAAAACACTATTACATCCACTACTTTTATCCACTATCTCAAATTTATTATTAAATATTGATAGGTCCCACCACTTTATCCACTTTTCATTTAACTTTACTCATTTTTTATACATTTTCTTGGTTTTTGTGTCCAAAAGAAATGGGTATTATTCAGTGGGACGGAGGGAGTAATAATAGTATAGAATAGATTCAAGAGACTATAGATCTCTTCCCTTCGAATGAAAAAAATAGAGTACTTAAACTAACGCGAACAGTAGTGTGTGCATAATACACGTAATTACGTGTGGAACGACGAGAGGCCCATATACTAATGGGCTTAAAACTAACAAAGCACTTATTTGACTTAGGCCCAAATACTAAGGCTTTGTTTGGATTGGGGGTTGGGTTGGGTTGGGTTGGGTTGGATTGGGAGGGGTTCAAATTTCACAACACTTGTTTGGATAGAAGTTTAAAATGTAGGGTTGGGAGAGGGTTCTAGTATAATGGAAATGGGGGTGTGTTTCAACACCCCGATTTGGGGTGTTGGACATTGTTGCCCAATGCCTTTTTAATTAATTAATTTATTTTTTCTTTTCAATTATGTATAAACAACAATAATAAACATATAATTTATTTTGATTATTATTTTGTATATTATATATATTACGTAATAAAATGATATACTTTTGAAAAAAAATTACCGGAAAAAAATATTTCGGGAATAAAAATTTTCCGAAAAATTATTTCCGGAAAAAATATTTCTCGGAAAAATATTTTGCGAAAAAAAAAATTCGGAAAAAATATTTTTAGATATGATATTTCCGGAAAAAAAAAATTCTGAAGAAATATTTTTTGAGAAAATATTTTTTGAAGAAATATTTTTTGAGAAAATATTTTCTGAAGAAATATTTTCCGAGAAAATATTTTCGGGGAAAAAAATTTTCGAATAAAATATTTCCGAAAAAAATATTTCCGAATAAATATTTCGGAAAATAATATTTTGAAATAATTATTTCGTCAAAAAATATTTCCGATCAAAAATTTCGGAAAAAAATATTTCAGAACCAATATTTCGGAAAAAAATATTTCCGAACCAATATTTTGGAAAAAAAATCCGTATCAGTATTTCAGGAAAAAATATTCCCGAACCAATATTTCGGAAAAAATATTTCCGAACCAATATTTTGGAAAAAATATTTCCGGATCTGTATTTGAAAAAAAAAATTTGGAAAATTTTTTTCCCGAAATATTGGATCAGTATTTCAGAAAAAAATTTCCAGAATTTTTTTTCCTGAAATATTGATTTGGAAATATTTTTTTCGAAAATATTTTTTCCCGAAAAATTTCCGAAAAAAATATTTCCGAATAATTATTTCAAGAAAAAATATTTCTAGAAAAAAAAATTCCGAACAAATTTTTCTGAAGAAATATTTCTATAAAAAATATTTCTGAATAAAATATTTCGAGAAAAAATATTTCTGAAAAAATATTTCGGAAAAAAAATATTTCCGAATAAATATATCTAAAAAAGTAATAATTAATTATATTAAAACTCCTTCCCAACCTAACCCTCCATCCAAATAAGGTAAGGGTTGAACCCTTCATTACTCAACCCTTACATCCAAACAAGGTAAGGATTCAACCCAACTCATCACTTCTCAACCTAATCCATCCCATTCTAACTCAACCCAACCCAACATCTTGTAACCCTCCATCCAAATAGTTACTAAGGGGCCGAAAGCAGAACAAAGTATTTACAAGATTGTGGTCCAGCTTTTTAACTTCCACGCACAATGAGCTTGGATCAAGTCAAACCGGGCGAGTTCAAGTCATGTATTAATTCGAATCGAGTTTTTTTTTTCATGAGCCGAGCCATCTCGTTTAACTAAATGAGCTTAATCTTTTATTCGAACTCGGCTCGTTTAATTTCACGAGTCGAGCCGAGTTAGCTCGTTTAGCTAAACGAGCTTATTTAAACGAGTCGGACGAACCGACTCGTGTAAAATTATACTTAAACGAGCCTAATCTTTTGCCCGAATTCAATTCGTTTAATTTCACGAGTCGAATCAAGTCGGCTCGTTAACGAACTCGAGTCAAGTTGGCTTCGTAACGAACTCAAACCGAACCGAGCTCTTTTAAACGAGTTCGAGCCGGGTGAACTCGCGAGCTACCCGACTCAAATTACAGCCCTAATGCGTAGACGAGATAGCTGCATTCAAATTTCTCCTTAGAAGTTGGAACTGAACAATGAACATAACCAAAAAAATTCAAAAACAAATTAGCTGATTTTAATTACAAAATATTGCAAAGTTGAATTTACGCTTCTAAGTAATATTCATTTTTTAATCGTACTTAATTAAAATATCAATTTCAGTTGATAAAATACCCATTTTGAAAAGTGTGAGTGAATTTTACCCATTGAAATGCCCAAATCGTTATTAGGTTTGGGTATTGATGTTATGCATTTTTTGTTGGGATATTAAAATATCTTTAATAATTTTATATAATATTTACATATGATACATATTTGGAAACTAGGTTTTATAGATAGGATACCCACTTACAAACGGTTTTCAAAATAAAAAATAAAAAAATTGGGATACGTATTTGTAAAATGATTTGTAAAATGAGTATCAAATGAGATCATCAATTCACAAATGTGTATCCATGTGTATCCCAATCGTTAAAACAACCGATACATATGAGAATCGTTATTTTTATTAATTTCGATTAAAAATTATTATTTTTAACCGTCTTTCCTTTATACGTGTCGTTACAAATTTTAATATTTATCAATCAAACTGACGATCTAGCTTGTCAACGGGTCGAGTTTGGATCGAATCCGATTAAATCCATATTCATATCCATTTAAATTCGTCGGTTCAAATTCGGATCGGATCATTATCGAACTATTAACAAGATTCATATTCAATCCATTAAAATTTCCTTATACAAATTTAAGTTAAAAAATGTTAAAATATTGTAGTAATAAATTTCCTTACGCAAATTTACTGGCTTGTTGTTTCTACCTGCTTTTCAGTTAGTCAGCTGTGACCATTGATTGCATTGTGGATGGTACAAAAAATAAATGGGAGCAAGTGAAAACAAGATGTAAATCTCATAGTATAATTCTAAAAGCAAACCAAACCAGTTTACTCTTTCATTTCAAATCAAACCATACATGACAGTTACAACAAATAAATGAATGAATATGTGGATTATCTATCCCCTCTCGGCCTCTCCTACATAATTTTATTTAATTATTTAATTAAACTATGGTTGAACAAACTGAAGTAGCAGGATCAAACAAAGCAGGAACCAAGTATTTCCTCCCATTAGCACCATGAGCATTGTAGCTTGCCCCTGTTGTAGCATCCACCAATAAGTCCCCAGCATATCCTGGATAAGCTCCCTTAGCATAAACCCCGGTACAAGCGGAAGCCGCCTCCAGTGGCGCTTCCGCTGTACCCTGGTAATAACCATTTCCGAAAGGATTAGTTGCGGTCCCTGCCAATAAACTAGCTAAATTGATCACCATTCCATCCAAACCTACATCATTGTTAGGTGCAACAAGTGGTGCAGTTTGTGGTCCGTAAATAGGCTGGTGAAATGGCCAGGCACAATAACCAGGACATTGGGTCTCAGAATTTCCAACCCAAATGTAGGCAAACTTGTAGTTCTTTGCCTTCAAATTTCTGTTCTTGATTGAAGATGACCCGTGTGTTCCACACCTGTTTGAACAGAAACCAGGCACAACAACATCTGATGCTGTTAAAACAACATTGATAGCATTCCTGTCTTCCCCTTTCGAAGCCAGGCTAACAATTTGTTTCTGCGACAATGCTTTTCCCAGCGAATAGCTCGTGTCAAGAACTTGTTTCCCCAATTTAAGAGACAATGAAGGGTTGGTGAATTTCTTGTTCGATTTCGCAAGATGGTAGTATTTTTCAGTTGTTTTCCACCAGGTGGACACTGAAGGCTGAATAGAGGAAGGTGATGATGATGACAAAGAGGTAATAAAATCTGAAATGATGGCTCTTTGAGAAGGCTTGAATTTACCATACCAGATAAGATTAACTGATATTTTACCAGCTAGGAGTGGACCATTGTGGTATTGTAATTGGTTGGATGGGTCTTCAACAAGCTCATTTAGAGTTCTTGTTGCAAATGTGACAGTGGAAAGTGAGATGAGTACAACAAAGAGTTGTAGGAGCACCATTGTGTTTAGACAAGACATGTTTTTTGTGAAATAGATACAGAGAGATTGTGTGTAGATGTTGAGTAGGAGAAGGTAGGAAGGGAAGTGGATGAATGTGGAATGAGAGGAAAGAGGGGTGTATTTATAGGAGGGAAGTGATTTAAGTTTTTGAGAGAGAGAGAGAGAGAGACGTACTGAACGCGTTTCGTTTCTTTTGGTTTAAATGCTTTAAGTTTGGCTTGCACAACGGACAACTTACAGCTTAGTTACAGCTGATTGGACTTTTTGTATTTTGGGCTTCACTGCCTTTTTTTTTAATTCACAAATATTTATGAGAAATTTTGCTTCTTTTAGTTTTTTGAAAAATCATCAAAAATATTTATTTGTTCAATTTTTTTTGTAAAAATACGATAAACATTGCATACATGATTGCCTAGCAGGTTGCAACAGTTGCATTTCAGGTTGTATTTGGAGTTACAAATAAGGTTGCGTCGAATTTTTTTAAAAAAATTCTGCAACTGGAATATTTTTGAAAAAAATCCTCATTTTTTTTGCTCATTGGCTCTTAGCCTCTTACAATTATAGAAGATGTTGAAATCATTAAAATTATTATTTAAATATTTTTGTATTTTAACTAGCATTATTTTAAAATGAGAATTACAAAAATGACCACATCTTATGTAGGGATATAGGGTAGGAGAGTACTGGGGGGGAGTAAGTAGGTCCAGGCTGGATAGTTATTTATTTGGGGGAATGCGGGGACACAACTCCAGCTGTATACCAGCATTTGCCCGTTGAGATTTATGTCCCTTTTTTTTTTTTCTTTTCCGTCTTTTAAACTGCAGCTTTTTTTTTCTTTGAATTGCTGCTTTAAAGTTTTTGTTCTCATATAAGCAGCTGGTGACAAAAAAAAAAAAACAGCTGGTGACAAAAAAAAAATGTACGGAGTATATCAATTTAACAAAAGAAATCTTGAAACCTTTAGAAAAATGAAATTTGTTATCAAATTGTTGATAACTTTCATAAATTGGCGGACGTCCTCTGTATAGATAGGGTTGGGGACGGAATGAAGAAGAGGCTAAATTAATTAGGTTAAGTCTCCGTTAATTTTTGTTTATTAGTACGGAGTATTTATATTTATCCGGTGGGAGTCTGGGAGATAAGTAAATGTAAATAGTATCCGAGGTGTGAATAAATGAGTAATGACGCGCCTCGTCTCTCTCACACACACAAGTTTCCTACTGTAAAAAAAAAAGGTGAGGCACAAAGACCTCGTGAACTGGGATTGCCAGTTGTATCAAGCTATTACCTGACAACTGTACCCACCACTGCCACGTCTTCTCCTCTTTTTTGAAAATTTTACACACCTACTACTTTTCTTCCTCTTTATCTTTTTTTATCGTCCATCTCAAGCTTCACAGTCCACTCATATAGGGGTGTATACGGTTTGGGTTGGGCGGGTTAGAAGAATTTTATGATCCAATCCAATTTAATTGGTTTGAAAAAATTTCAACCCAATCCACTAAAATTAAATTCATAATCCAATCCAATTAACCCAATCGGTTTGGATCAGTTTGGACGGGTTATGAATAAATATTAAAAAACTGCATAAAAAATTGTTATCATTTTTGCGGTTGATGAAAGAATTAATGAAAGGTTTCAGCAAAATTTAACATACAACTTGCATTTCATAGTTTCTATAACATATAAAATGTTGTTATTTTCTCTGAGTAAGATTCATGTATTTTAATGGTTTGCATGACAAAATACATGAATATACATGATTGGTACAAAGACTTGTTAGCACGTAGGAGTAGGCACTCTGCTTTCAATCTTGATAGTCTCATAATACTTTCCAACACTTCTGGGTACACGAAACACTTTTGGATGAACGGGGAAGAACAACAATCATATCTAGGGTTGAATATTTGAATTAGTGTCGCGACTTAGGCTTAAGAGTTTTTATAGCAATGAGATCTCGGGTTGAATACTTGTTGTTGGATTGGGTCAATATTTCCTATTAGTCTGGATCGTCTACTACTAATTTGTACTCCCTCCGTCCCACAATACAAGTCTCTTTTGGAAAAATTACGCATCTTAAGAAAACATTAATTAGATGATACATTTCCTCTTATGCCCATTATAAATACATTTGACTTTTAAAAACATGAGCTAATTTATACTCTTGGTCATTCCTCATTAATTGCTATACAATTTTCAAAAAGGGTAGTTTAGGAAAATTGTCACAAATTTACATTGAAAATTGAAAATGGACATGTATTATGGGAAAAAAAAATTCCTCAAAAGAGACTTGTATTGTGGGACGGAGGGAGTATTTTAACAGAACTGGGTCAATGTAAATGGGCCAATGTAATAATGGATCATGTATATAAAAAAATATTGGTTTGTTCGGGTAAAAAAAATTAAAACTCGTACCCAACTCATTTAAATCGGGTTAACATTTTTTCAATCCAATTATATATCGATTTAAAAAGAATCGGTTTGGATCAGGTGAAATAGTGTCAGTTTGGATTGATTTGGTCGATTTTATCAACCATGTACACCCCTACACTCATGTGTTTAATCACTCTTAATTACTTTTCTCTTTCATGTGTTTAAGCACTCTTAATTACTTTTCCCTTTCTTTTTGTAAGTTGTACCTCTTTCAGGTAGATGTTTATGTCACTAATTTTCTTAAATGCATTTCTCATTGTGCTTTTTTAAAGGTTGTAAAATGTACTCCCTCTGGTCCATTATATAAGGCATTTGATTTTTCTGCACGTAACTTTAGGTGTTTTGACTACATAGCTAAAATTATTATTTTTTAAAATTTCTTTTTCTAAATAAAAATTAAAGTATCATATTTTTATTCAAAAAAGGAAAAATTAAAAAATAATAATTTTAGCTATATAGTCAAAGCACCTAAAGTTACGTGCAGAAAAGTCAAATGCCTTATATAATGGACTGAGGGAGTACGAAACAATGTAGGAGTATTTGGTAATTATTTATCGAATTTTCTGGTGTGTATCCAAGGGTACATGCTAAGAATTCATGCTAGCTTAGTTGTCAAATTTTGATTGTTGAGAATTTCATTAATAATGATGTCCCCTGCATTCAAATAAATATCCATCAATCAAAATTTAACAATTCATCAAGCACGGATACTTAACATGTGTCCTTAGACACACATTATACACGTACTTTTCTTCCTCTTTAATAAGAGTATCTTTTTTTATCGTCCATCTCAAGCTTCGTAGTCCACTCATGTGTTTAATCACTCTTAATTACTTTTCCCTTTCTTTTTGTAAGTACCTTTCATGTAGTAGATATTTACGTCACTAATTTTCTTAACGGATTAGCTAATATGTGTCCTAAAAGGAGCTGAACTGTATTTACTTTGCCTTTTTTTACTGTTTTCTGTAAATTCCCTCGATAATAATAGAAAATTAATACGATCATTAATAGGTAGTTGAAAGTGATATATTTTCACACGTACTTACATCCTTTTTTTGCATTCAAAAATCAACATCGAACACTCAAGATACAAACAGAGAAATGTTATTATTTTACAACTTTAAACATCTTAAGCAAGTTTTGTAATTCTAGTTTAATCAGTAATATTTGACTTATAATATTATTATGAGTATATTATTGGCCTGTTTGGCTTAACTTTTATAGTGGGTTTATTGACTTATTTTCGGGTAAAAATTTTATATTTTGATAAAAAAAATTTATACAAGTATTTAATGTATGCTTAAAATTCAATAAGTTGCAAAAATAAGTTGGAAAATAAGTTGGAAAGTTAAGAATCTTTAACTTTGTCTTAAAATAAGTTGACTTATTCTGGAAAAAAGTTCCCCAAACACCCCCTATATATAATGCCCTATGCATTCACATCAATATTAATTAATAAAAATATTTTATATATAATGGCCCCCCTGCATTCACATCAATATCAATTAATAAAAATATTTTATATATAACGCCCCCCTGCATTCACATAAATATCAATTAATAAAAAAAATCTGTCACATCATTTTGTAACTATTTTATAAAAGATATTAAAATAAAATCTTTTATGTTTGATAAAAATAGGTAAATAAATTTTATAAATACTTGCTATTTTTATTTCGAAATAATTTTTTTATTTTGTATAATTTGTTTTTTAATTTTTTTTTAAAATAAATAAGAGTAAAAAAATAACAAAAAACAAATAGTTGAAAGGTGATAAAAAAAGAGAAAAGTAAATAGCAACTTGATTAAACGTGAAAACCAATAAATATTCTCCTCCACATCAGCTGTTAACAAAAAAAAAGATGCAATAAATATGCATTAACGTGTGTCCCTATGGCACAAGTTAGCAAGCCCGTTTTCTTAAATGCATTTCTCATTTGTGCTTTTTTAAAGGTTGTAAAATGTACGAAACAATGTAGAAGTATTTGGTAATTATTTATCGAATTTTATAGTGTGTGTAGAAGGACACATGCTAAGAATTTGTGTTAGTTTAGTTGTCAATTTTTTTTTATAATTAAAGTTTTCATTAAACAAGGTTGGTAGCACTTCGAGTAGAAAACTCGAAGCCCAACCCTCCCAATACAACCCAGAAAAGGGTAGGAAAAACATATACAAACTCAAAATATCAATCCCATACAAGGGAGAAACCTAGACAGAGAAAGCCGCAGGCAGAAAAGCCAGACAAAAGAGCAGCTGAAAAGAACAAACAAAAGAGAGAGATGACCCTGCAGAAAGCTTAAGCATCCGCGCCTCCATTAACCGAATCCTGGTCCTGGACCATGACAATCTCCAAGTTGCTAGCAGTAGGAGCGAAGCCTATCACAATACCAAGGTCATCACGCGGAATAGGAGAGACCTGCAGCTGGGGGATTGGGGGGCCGAACCCCATGTCTAGATCCAACTTCTCCTGCAGCCGACCAAAAGGTTCAGTGATGTAGTGCATGGAGGTCCAGTTGTTGAGGCCTACCGCCGCGAGATAGTGTGCACATCTGTTCGCTGTGTCTGAGACGTAATGGATGACATTTTCCCATTCCGGATTGTAACCTAGGAGCTTCTTGATTTGTTCTACAATCCAAAGACATGTTCTGTCCCCTCTCCCATCCTTACGAGTGATCTCAAAATAAGGATTGTAGTTGTCTGTTTCAAGTAGAGCAAGCTCACAGTTAGAAAGACGAGCATGGTTGAGACCGAGATGTATTGCCCAGAGTTGTGTCGCTAGCGAAGAGAGACAACGCATCGTGCCAGTCAATCCCTTGATCATCCTTCCCCTGTGGTCCCTGATAATTATCCCGATGCCATTTGTGTTGCCATTAAATTGGCGAGAAGTGTGTATGACATGGACGTTTATTTTGAACTGGTTGCGGAGAGGTGCTTTCCAAGAGTAGTAGGCCATTTGTGGAGAGTATTGTAGGAATATATGAGGTGATGTATTGTGAAGGAAGTGAGGAGGCATATATAGGGGGTGAGTGTAGTGTATAGTGAGCAGTGTTGTGTAGCTCAAGTAGGGGCCTCATGGAAAAAGGAGAAACAAAAGCTGTGAGAGGAGTGGTAATAGTCAGAGGTATGGTGTAGAAACTGTGCTATAGTTGGGAACAAAGTGAGGCAAGCGCTGCAGAGTAGAGGGATGGTGAGAGTGTACTATCGTTCACAAAAGAAATGCCTAGAGCCGTGTGTACGAATGAGAGGCGGGAAGTTGTATGTTACCACAGAGTCCTGTTTTAATAGCCCCAAATGACTTTGGGCTTAGAGCAGCCCTGTTTCGCTAAAAAATCTGCACCCGAGTTAAACGATCGATTGATATGGGCCACATGGATTTGGCCCAACAACTGGAGATCACTTTGTGTGGCAAATTGGATTGAAGCTGTTATACCTGACTTGTAGTTCATAAAGTTGGTCCAAAGCTCCATCGAGTCCGTGTTGATAATTATTCTGCTACTGTTGTTGTTTATATGGGCGAGATGTTGTATGAGGAAGAGGAATGCCTTCGTTTCCGACTCCAAAGGCGAGCTGGAGTTGACCGGGCCGCTGAAGATGAAATAGAGTTCATCAAATTTATGGTTTACGTAGCCACCTATGCCTGCCACTTGTTGATTGTTCTGGGGATTCCACGATCCATATATAAATCCCACGTAGTCCCATTTTAAACTAAGGTTGTAGAGGAAATCTGCTTTGACTTTTTTGACTGCCAGAATTGGGTTCGACTCCCAGGGATTCTCACTGATTGGAAGTAGGGCACCTCCACTATTGCACAAGGCAAATGATCTTTTGATTATTAAAAATTCGACCTGTTTGTTTCTCAAGTTAGAATTATTGAAAATGCATTCGTTTCTACATAGCCACAGCGTCCATAGGACGGCAGACACCGTCGTTTGCCAATGAGTTGAGTACATAGTTCCTTTGGCCACATTGTAAAGTTTCCAGAGCAAGTCAGTAGCACCAAGGTTGATGTCTAGAGCCTTCCACCATCTGTCGACAAACTTCTAAGCCGTTCGAGCCTTTGGGCATGTGTTGAAAATGTGCTGTGCATCTTCACATACAAAGTTGCATGCATTGCAAGTTGTATTTATGTTGCTAGCCCGCATTCTATTGCACATAAATACCTTCGTGGGCAGGATGCATTTACACAATTTCCAGATGAAAACCTTGATTTTGGGAGGTACTTTTAGGGTCCAGATAAAGGACCCTCTAAAGTTTGGTGTTACACTTGCCCCTAGATGCTCATACATATAAGCTGTTGTGTATTTAGTATCCGTCTGTTTCCAAACCAGGATGTCATGCGCTGCTGTATTGATATAAGCGTGGAGCATGTCATATATTTCAGAGGCTTCAGTAGTTTCCTGGCTGCGAAGAGGGCGCGTCCATAGGATGGTAGGGTTGTGTCTGTTGTTTTTCCAAAGATCTAGTAGATCTTTGATGTATGTATGTTTGTATCTAGTAATGCGATATAATCTCGGGTATAATACTTGTAGGATGACGTCGGTTATCCAATTGTCTTCCCAGAATAGAACTCTACTTCCGTTATTTGCTTTCCATCGAAAATTATCTCTATTAAAGAGAATAGACATGCTGCTGTACCCTTTTATGGTTTTAAGATTACTCATGAGTGTGGAAGGTTTCCTATTGTCCCTGTTCTCAGTCCATTCAAAATGGTCAACACCATATTTAGCCTTCAGTAGTCTTATCCAAGGTTTGTCTTTGTTCTCAATTATATTCCACCAGTTCTTTCCCAGCATAGCTAGGTTGCGATGCTCTAAGCTGGTAATTCCGAGGCCTCCCCTATTCTTGCTTTGAGAGACCTCGTTCCAGTTTGTTAGGCGAATTTTGTTTGTGCCCCAAAGGAAGTCTCTTCTGATGAGATCTATTTTATGTTTGATCCCTGTCGGCAACCGGAAGAAATTGAACCAGTAGATGGGAAGGCTGTCCAACGTGGCCTTCATGAGAACTAACTTCCCTGCTGTGTTGATGTGGGTTTTAGCCCACCCTTTGAGATTTTTGCGAAATTTACACTAGTACAAAACTGACCTATTATGTCGCCCTTTTTACGTCGCACATAAAGAAAGGCGACGTATATACTACTTTATACGTCGCATTTTTGAAAGGGCGACGTATATAACCCTTTTAAGATGACTTTTTACGTCGCACATAAAGAAAGGCGACATATATACTATTTTATACGACGCATTTTTAAAAGAGCGACGTATAAGATATACCTTTTACGTCGCCTTTTTTAGAAGCGACGTATAATATATATATTTTTTATGTCGGTTTTATGTAAAACGACGTATATGATATACTTTTTACGTCGCTTTATATAAGGCAACGTATAAGATATATCTTTTATGTTGGTTTTGTTTAAGACCGACGTATAAGATGTACGGAGTAATTTTTTATGATGTATCTATCTATATTATCGAACCCAAATCAAATCCCTCTTCTAAAAAGCTCCTCTCTAAGTTTGCTCTCAATTTGGCCTCTTCGATCCCTTATTCATCTATATCAACAATCCCTAATTTTCAAGTTTCAATCACATATTCAATCCTTATTTACATGTTGTAATTCCTAATTTATTGAGTGTGGACCAGTCTTCGATTTCCATTTTCAAAGTTCAATTCAATCTGAGTTGCAAGGCTTTCAATCTTCAATCTCCATCTTCAAAGTTCGAATCAGTCTGACTTTAATTCGGATTTCCAGAATTAGGTCTCTCTCTCTCTCTCTCTCTCTCTCTCTCCCTCCCTCCCTCTCTCTCTCTCACTCTCTCTCTCTCCCTCTATGTATATAGATTGATTGGCTCATGTTTTGGGTTTATAATTTAGGGTTCTTAGTTTAATTGATGATGGAAATGGAAATTAATGACACCAAGTCTCTATAATTTAATTTGTTTAACTTTTGTTTTGTGGTTAGTTTAATTTATTAATCTCGTTTAGGTGTTGGATACAACTACCCGGAGAATTTAGATTAATATAGAATGAGTGTTACAACAGGTACATGATGTATTGATTTTTATATATAAATTCACTCTTATAGGTATTCAGCTATCGATATGTCTATTGCGGAAGAGGAAGAGAATGCTGCAGAACTGAAAATTGGAGATGGTAATGAATTATTTCATTTTTCTTAGGAAATACTTACTGTGATATATAATCGGAGATTGACTCTTTTTTTATCTTAGGAAATATATTAGTTGTATGCCTAATTTGGCAGCCTGTAATACTCCGAAGTGATGTGTAAAATGCTATGGATTTTTTTTTAAAAGTAATAATATGAACACACAACTTCCTGCAAATACATCTTCCTGCAAACTACTTTAACATATTAAAGAGGTGGGAAAATAGAGACACTAATATATTAATTAATTCATAAGCTAATATTTTGAGATCAACTTGAAGGTGATTTGCATATATAACAGCTTATTTAAGCTAGGCATACTTCAAAGCTACAAGTTGGCAGCAGCTGTGATGTTGGGATGTATATCACTTTTTCTTTTACCTAAGTTTTGTAATAAATATGATGTATATTGATCCCTGGTATATTTTCTCAGTTTCTGTTTTTGTTGTATCTTGTGCAGCTGCTGTTAGGAAGGAGATTCCTGTTGGCACTCTCCATTGACAGTTGTGGGTGAGTTATCGTGATAACTATTAAGTGTTGTATACCTATACCTTGGTTTATTTAGTGTAAATTTGGAGCTTTTTCATTGTAAAGTACAGTATGACGAGGATATTTTAAGTTGGACTAAAGTTATAGACTCTCTTTTGCTAAGGAGTAGTTAGCCCTAGTTCAGTATATGTGCATATGCCACCAGTTTTGCAAATCTTAATTCACTTTCCGTTCCAGTTCTGCAAATTTATGTTCCTGTCCTCTTTATAAAATATAGTCCTTGGCTGGTTCATGTTGATCTAATTCTTATACGTGATGGTGATGAGCTCCTGAAAAGGCCTGTTTGTTGGCAAGCAAAATGGATATAATTTACCTTGTATATTATACCAGTATATAACTAGAACTTGTAATGTGGATTTTTCATGCATTCACGGTGTCATCATCATTAGTGGTACAGTACGTTCCTTAGGGGACCAGCTCAGTTAGTTTACCTGTGTCACATATTGAGATTTTTTTTTCATTTTTTTACTTCAATGCATCTTCACTAGTAAAATATCTAAGATATTTTTATGGATTAGTAATGAATTTTGTTTGTGCTCTGTACCAGTAATCCAGACAGTATTATATGTGCCCAGTGCAAAGGAAGAGAAGCTGAACCTTATTGCAAAAGTGTCTCCACTGGTATCTTTAGTTATTTGGGTCTGATATATACATATATGATTTTTTTAATTAACGGGTAACTTTGTATCAGTTAATCAAAATTAATGATTTGAATGATTCAGTGTAGAGTTGGAGAAACTTTTTGGTAGGATTTGGACTGAGTGCCAGGAGCGTCAAGGTTCTTTTCATCAGGATATATGTGCTATGTGAAGGAATTTCTACGCATGCGGAAGTAATTATAACATTTATTTGCATAGAATTCCTATATAATCATGCATATAGATCGTATTAAAATTCGAGAATACAGAAAAATTACCTGGAGAGCTTTCCATAAGTTCAAAATCAGACCTTGTTCTTCTCCTTGCAATCACCCCTCAGTGTGTGGAGTGCTCTAATGGTATCCACCAAGAAATTTGATAAAGAAAGAAAAGAGAGAAAAATTTGGCTAATTTTGATTTAATACAAGAAAACCTTTTCTTGCAAATCTTTTGTGTGTCCTGCTGAAATCTGATATCCATGCTATATATAGAGAAACCTTAGTTGATGTTTCTTGACTTTAAGCATTTTAGATTAATTAATCTTTATTAATTAATCAATTAATCATTAAAACTCTTTTAATGATTAAAACATATTTATCATTGATTTCATTTAAAACAATTCTCTCTATATATTTAATATCTCAGATTAAATATATAATTATTTTATTAAGAACTTTTCTTAATATTTATAATTAATTAAATCATATTTAATTAATTATTTAATTATTTATTTCTAAAATAAATAATTATTAGCCAAAATAATTTTTCTTAATCTTCAACAATATTTCTTTTTATGGTGTGACCCTTTAGGTTCATAATTATGCCAGTAGTAGAAATAAATAATAATAAACTATTTATTATTATTTATACGAATTACAATTAATTCGTTAAAAATAATTATCGTTATAATTAAATTTATTCTACATCGTGAGTGATACTTTTGAAGGTATATCGCGGCTATCCGGATAATATGAATTCATCGCTAGGAATACAGAACCTATTCAGTGACTAGTTACCGTACAATAAATTCCTTCTACCCTAACAATATCACGATTAAATACAAGGCATAGATCTCGTGTCAAGCCTATCTAATTTAATCATATGATTTCTTATTCCTTATGTATAGTTCATGTTAATGCAAATTAGAAACTACTTTCTAATTTCATTCACTCCGGCCGGAGATTCCCGAACTACCATATTAAGAATAACATAGGATATTCACTTCTTTTACTAGAACGGGTAGATCCTTTATTGATCGTTAACTATCTCCATATATAAATTCCAATGCCCAGAATAGAACTTATTAATTGCCCTTGAGACTAAGGACTAAACCAAAGCATTGTTCATTATATACAAGATGACTCTAACAATCTCAAGTCTAAGGATACTTGTACAACCATCACTACATGAACAATTATTGACACGTGAGTAAACTCTATTAATTGTTCATGTGATCGAGTCATGTTCAGTGAACTCATTCCCCAATGAACACCTACATACTAACTATAGTGTCACCACACAAATGCCTATGAGAACAGACATCCTTCCGAAGAAGCAAGTATAGTATGTACCGATCTTTACGGATTGACTAACTTCCAATTAGTTATCCTATGATCAGGAACAGTTTAAGTTTAGTGTTATCATCTTCTAGATCTCACTATTATAATCTCATTATAATTCTAGAAGCTTTACTCTAAACTATGGAACATCTTATTTAATACACTTTAAATAGATAAAGCCCGTATAAAGACAAATATGTCTTTCACTGATGATCATAAAACCTATTAAGATTACAAGAAGGTTTATCCTAACTCATCATCCATGATTGGATTTAGGACACTTCTCTTTCAATCTCCCACTTGTACTAAAACCAATCACTTCGGTATCCTGTACCCATCTTCACTATGTGAAAATCAAAGTGAGTCCGACAAACGGCTTTAACACTGGGTCTACTACGTTGTTTGTGTATGTCAACTTTCTCAATGTTGACAACCTCTTTATCAGTGATCTCTATAATCGAATGATAGAGCTGCAATTATGTGTTCAGATCTTATATGGGATCACGGCTCCTTAGCATGCAATAATCTGATGCCCTTGAGTTGTCACATTACAACTCAATGGCTTATTATCTGCCAGGAACAAACCCAACACAGAAACTAGTTTTCCAATCCACTGTCGCAACACACTTGCAACAAAACACACCATGCATTCTGATCTAATATTAATGAGTGTCTACTGTTTGAAACTATTTCAACTCACTATTTTTCCACTCAGGACTATCAAGTGCCCCAAACTAAATCCATTATCAAACTGACCTTGATTAGACTTTGAGTCTACAAGATCCATCAGAGAAAATAAATATATCACCATACTTCTAAAGTATACTACAATATTTTATTGTCATCTGATCCTTTTCTCCTATGAGTAAATTGATACTTGCTTGTCACAACAAGAAACATCATTACTTGTACATATCATGTAACACATAATGGATTCAGAGATATTCCATTCACGTGTCCTCTCTCTCAGAGAGATATTCTCCCATGTTCATCAGCATGAAACATCACTTGGAGTGTTCATGCCAAACACTTTAGCATCCAATCAATGTACATTATTTTGCATCAGACCTCTTATCCTAACCATGATCTATCAACAAAGATCATCACACTTAGTTTATTTGAGGCCTAACTCTAGTTCAAGGAGAAATTCTTTGATAGCTTAATTCTAATGAAAACCAAAAATATCAAAGGTGCATTTTTACTAATATATCCATATATATTAATATGTTACATTACTCCCACTAAACTCCTGTACCATTAAATGGATCATTCACCTTTTTGATAAAGTCAAACTCTTTGACTATCTCATCAAAATTAATGTTCCATTACCGAGAAGCATGCAAGCGAAATCTTAATGGTTTTGGTCATGGCTATTTGATAAAGGTTTCTTTAAGGTGATCATATTACTTTCACTTAAACCTTTACAACTAGCCTGGCTTTATAGGTCTTTACCTTGCCATTCATTGAAAACTCTCTACAAAACCATTAGAGATTCCATGACATTCATTCACTCCTCAGAGTCATTAAAACTCAAAACATTGTCGTTATCATTTATAGTGGATATCGCATCACCATTCTTAATGATGAAACCATGATACCCTCCTAGATTACAACAATGTTGTTGTACAGAAAGTTTAACTACTCAAATAGGTTCCATACTTAATCCGCGATGATTTGTGGTTCTTTGAACTTCATCAAGTTTACTATAGCTCTCACTGAGCCCTTGAAGGATAAACTAATTTTGCCAAAAAGATGGAGTATCTACAAAACAAAACACTCCCAGTGTCTTCAAAATAAATACTCCTTGCTCAGCAAGATTGCATACAGTTGTCCTAAACTCTGTTTAAGACTAACCACAAACCTTCTCTATTCAGATCCAGTCTCTAACTTATTCAACTCTTGACATAGGTTAGACAACCCCAAATCTCAAAACAATTGAGACTTGCATTTACTTACTCCACATCTCATGCAGACTTTAGTTAACGTGTGTTGAGGATACCTTATCGAGTAGTTTGACTATTTTACTAAGTCATTTTTCCTAATAGATGTCGGAATTCACGACGTCATTCATTGTGGATTAAACCTTGTCTAACAAGAGTCTACAGTGAAATAACATCATTATATATAAGATAACTCAGGAACTAACTATTTATATATTAACGACCTCAATCTCATTGATTGTTTCCAATACCCTTAAATAGTTTGTTGTTATACTTCAACATTCATTGAACCTATCACCAAAACTTGGATTTTGTATTTCAATAAATACACATATCCTTATTTACAATGATCGTCATTGAATGTGACAAGGTATCAAACCTGATCTATCTCATTATATCTAGTTTGTTCAATATGAAACCTCTAATCCTTAAGTTCAACATCACGACTAATCAATAAGTTCTCATAATTGAAACAACAACAGTTGTTCTATTTCAATTATGTAGTACTTCATCGATGTCTAGCTATCTACTTGTCCTTTGGTTAAGATTCATAATCCTTTAACCTAAGTAATGTCTAGTACCCAAGTAGATGATTGACTTATAGATTTATTCATTTCAACTATTAACAAACTTATATTGAAGTATAGGTTACACTAACCTTTTACTTCCTTGATTCTGTAAGACTTATTTACATAATCCAATTCCAATATCCTCTCCTTATTCAGTGGAAGTCTAATACCTTTGCTCTCTTGGTTAACACTTATATTAAAGATTGTGTCTTTTCAACTCACCTTCCTATTCTTACAATAAGACCTCAAGATCACATCTTGACTTTATTCTTACAATGAGATTTCAAGATCACATCTTGAATTGACTATATATCTATCTTAAAGACCAGTTATATAAACGAACAATCTTATTGATCATATAAAACAAGGTCATTGATAGAAATATTGTTAAACCGTTGTTATCGATAAACAACATCGATATCTTATATCTATGTCCCTTACTTATTCATCTAACAACCTTGTAAATGAACAAAACGAGACATCTCACTCATAGTTAGATACATCTCTCACAACTTGCGAAGATTGGTGAATTCAAGACGAAAAACAATTTATTCTACTTGTGAAGACTATTTTCACTTTCCTTGTCAACAAGTCATTGACCTAGCATCCATTATGCTATTTCTACAGTGCAGAAGACATCTCATTAATATTTTAAATAAAATTAACAACATAAGTAAATTATTCGATTTTATAATCTTAACACCAAATGAATCGGGTCTTTATTCATTGGCGGCTCCCACTATTTTATCTAAATTATATAACCCTCTATATATAATTGAGCATTCACAATGCTAGTGAGAATAGGGATCCTACTTTCCATCACACAACCTCGGCTGTGGCACGAAACGCCATGTGATGTTCCATAGGCAGACAAGCTCTTGTCAATTACATCACATGTTATTCCCTAATAAAACTTTAGCCTCTTGAATCATTGAGTCACGGCTGTGGCACGACAAACTCAATATTCTAAGTCAAGTCAAACCCAACATCTCGTTCAAATTGAATCAGATTTCAATAGCCCACGGCTGTGGCACGTAACGACCATTGAACTCTAATTAATTCACGCATCTAATGTAATAGAAAAGTACCCCTATTTCAGAAACAAAGCCCTCGGCTGTGGCACGAAACGACAATGCCCTAAAATAAGAACCACTTTCTACCATGTTGGAAGGCTATGACCGACACAAGCCCGTTGTGCCTTTGGCCATTTTATCACTTGATATTTAATTAAAAGGGTTTTTATTTTACTTAGGTCACGAAACATTTTCGTATGAACCTATAAGCCTTTCGTGTTTTAAATTTAATAGATAATCTAAATCTATAATAAAAACACGACAAATCTCAATATTATTAAGTCAGGTCAGAACCAACATCTTATACAATTAAATCAGATTCCAATAGCCCACGGCTGTAGCACGTAACGGCCACTGTAATCTAACTTTTGTACACATCTAATGTAATAGACAAGTACTTTCATGTTGATCGGTAACAAAGCCCTCGACTGTAGCACGAAACGACAATGTACCGAAAACAAGAAACACTTTCTATCATGATGGAAGGCCATTACCGACACAAACTCTTTTGTGTCTTTGACATATTTAATATTTGAGGGATTATATTATGTTACAATCATAATCATATTATAAAGGGATTCTTCCTTTTAAATTAAATATTTCAAATCAATGATAGATAATTGGATGATTCCCAGAATACTCATTTCTCACAGATCGTGATATGTTTTTGATGGAATCATCATTTCTATCAATTTTGAAAATTCATATTTAATTACGTGTTTCACAAACACAAGAATCTCATTATTGTATACATAATATTAATATTAAACTTGTGAAACAATTTCACAAATCCTAAATCGTCTAAACTACGCCTTATGTCAATTTATGTTCACTTAAATCTAGCATCGCATGGTAAACATAAGCATATATCACATATATAAACATAAAGGAACATAAACGTAGGCATGTTATAACATATAACACAATTATATACATCCCTATGTATCATTAATTGCATTAAAAGAAGTTAAAACATTTAAAGAAGGGTTTTAATCATATTAAGGTTACGAAACACTTTCGTTAATACTTAGATGTCTAACATGCTTCGTATGTTTAAGGAATCAGCCTAAATCTAACATCTCATGTTCAACCTAGACATATATCATCTATATATTCATTCAATAATACATAGGTAGGCATGTTAGATCATGTAGTACTGTTTTAAACTTATGTATGGATCATTGGTTTTGTTTAAAAGTCGTTAAACAGTCAAAACGGGCCTTAAAAACACTTCCGGAAGCTATAATCGTCTCAAAATTATTTTTATAAAAATATTTGACCCCTCCATTAGAACCGCCTCGTCAATACGAATCCAATGGCACCAACCACGCCCCGAAAGGAGCTACCACGCGCCTCCACGCGCCGTCCGAAATTTCTGTCGAAAATGACGCTCTGTCACGCATACTGTTCATGCGTAATACGATGTTGCGCAGTTGCCTCATGCGTTACACGCCTGTAACGCATTCCTAAAATGCGTTACAGTGCAAGTCTAGCGCGCCGCTCCTTTCCCCACGTGTTGTTCAGCCGACAGTTGTATTTATGTATAAAAATCAGCAGCCCACTTAATTTGTAGGTCCACTTGAACCAATTCAAGCCCACCATCTTTTATCAAGCCCACCAATTTGGAAATATTTATATATATTCTTTATTAACAGATTATTATTTATAAATCCAAACTTCTTTAAAAATTCATAATAAATAATCTGTAGGTTCAAAAAATATAATAAAAATATCTCCATGTTCTACAACACTTGTGGAATTTAAATCCAGAGTCATTTTATTCTATAAAATTAATTTCGAATTAATTCATAATTAATTTGATTATAGCCTCCATGAACTTCAAAAATTCATAATAAATCCATACATGCTTAAAAAATTCTCAAATTTTTTCTGTGATCTATATGCATCAAACCTAGGCTCTGATACCATTGAAGGAATTTCTACGCATGCGGAAGTAATTATAACATTTATTTGCATAGAATTCCTATATAATCATGCATATAGATCGTATTAAAATTCGAGAATACAGAAAAATTACCTGGAGAGCTTTCCATAAGTTCAAAATCAGACCTTGTTCTTCTCCTTGCAATCACCCCTCAGTGTGTGGAGTGCTCTAATGGTATCCACCAAGAAATTTGATAAAGAAAGAAAAGAGAGAAAAATTTGGCTAATTTTGATTTAATACAAGAAAACCTTTTCTTGCAAATCTTTTGTGTGTCCTGCTGAAATCTGATATCCATGCTATATATAGAGAAACCTTAGTTGATGTTTCTTGACTTTAAGCATTTTAGATTAATTAATCTTTATTAATTAATCAATTAATCATTAAAACTCTTTTAATGATTAAAACATATTTATCATTGATTTCATTTAAAACAATTCTCTCTATATATTTAATATCTCAGATTAAATATATAATTATTTTATTAAGAACTTTTCTTAATATTTATAATTAATTAAATCATATTTAATTAATTATTTAATTATTTATTTCTAAAATAAATAATTATTAGCCAAAATAATTTTTCTTAATCTTCAACAATATTTCTTTTTATGGTGTGACCCTTTAGGTTCATAATTATGCCAGTAGTAGAAATAAATAATAATAAACTATTTATTATTATTTATACGAATTACAATTAATTCGTTAAAAATAATTATCGTTATAATTAAATTTATTCTACATCGTGAGTGATACTTTTGAAGGTATATCGCGGCTATCCGGATAATATGAATTCATCGCTAGGAATACAGAACCTATTCAGTGACTAGTTACCGTACAATAAATTCCTTCTACCCTAACAATATCACGATTAAATACAAGGCATAGATCTCGTGTCAAGCCTATCTAATTTAATCATATGATTTCTTATTCCTTATGTATAGTTCATGTTAATGCAAATTAGAAACTACTTTCTAATTTCATTCACTCCGGCCGGAGATTCCCGAACTACCATATTAAGAATAACATAGGATATTCACTTCTTTTACTAGAACGGGTAGATCCTTTATTGATCGTTAACTATCTCCATATATAAATTCCAATGCCCAGAATAGAACTTATTAATTGCCCTTGAGACTAAGGACTAAACCAAAGCATTGTTCATTATATACAAGATGACTCTAACAATCTCAAGTCTAAGGATACTTGTACAACCATCACTACATGAACAATTATTGACACGTGAGTAAACTCTATTAATTGTTCATGTGATCGAGTCATGTTCAGTGAACTCATTCCCCAATGAACACTTACATACTAACTATAGTGTCACCACACAAATGCCTATGAGAACAGACATCCTTCCGAAGAAGCAAGTATAGTATGTACCGATCTTTACGGATTGACTAACTTCCAATTAGTTATCCTATGATCAGGAACAGTTTAAGTTTAGTGTTATCATCTTCTAGATCTCACTATTATAATCTCATTATAATTCTAGAAGCTTTACTCTAAACTATGGAACATCTTATTTAATACACTTTAAATAGATAAAGCCCGTATAAAGACAAATATGTCTTTCACTGATGATCATAAAACCTATTAAGATTACAAGAAGGTTTATCCTAACTCATCATCCATGATTGGATTTAGGACACTTCTCTTTCACTATGTACTAGGTTCATATGTACCCTTTATTTCTAATGTTGCTTACTTATATTCTCTATATGTATTAATAAAAGCATCTGACTTCTTCAACATTTAAGGGAAGTGAGTTCTTTGAAACTAGTTCTATGTTGATATCATTTATTCTCCTTATAATAATTTTAAGTATGTCATCCCGTTTGGAACAATTTTGTACTAGTTCTATGTTTGATATCATAATTTTTGCTAAAAAGGACAATTTTTTTAAGAGCATCGTTGTTTCTTTTTATATCTTTCAAGCTGCATGTTGTTATGTACTTAAGAATTGATTCATGTATTAATTTATTCACTGGAGGGATGAGAAAGAACCTACATAATTAAGATTTATTGATGCATCTCCTCAACTGTAGTGAAATATGTCAGCACATCTGAACAGAGACATCTAGATGCTCATATCTTTTAATTATGTAAAAGCAGTGACAGCAAGAGCCAAGAGTACAGTCCCTTAGTCTGTAGGTTTTAAGGCACCAGGTTAGAATTCTAGGTTTGACAAGGTGGTGCCATTGAGGCTGAACCCTTTTAAACTTCGGAGCAAGTTGTTAATCTCCAGGAGTTTGTCACATTAATAATCTAGTGCTAAAACTAAAAGTGAAGTGCTTCTTGTTATTGGCATATGCGTAGTGTCCAGGGAGTTAGTTAAATATTGTTTACTTCAATCTTATCTCGTCACTCTTCAGTGTCATTTTCTAGGACAAATACTTCATCCCTGATTTCAGTAGACTTTGGATTCTGGTATGTTGATGTTTTAAATTAGAGCAAACATGTGGTCCAAGGGTCTTGTGTAGAGCTTGCAAAATCATCTCATACCATTATAATACATGTAAACATCACTTAAGTGTGTTCAGATTTCAGTCTCCTTTGTCTCTCCTATATTTTTTATCATTAATTATTGTGACTTTTTTATTAGATAGTTTTGAAGTTTTCCATTTCATTGATGAAACAGTCATGTAAGTATTTTTGAATTAATTGTTTTAAGTTTTAAATATTTAAATTTATAAGTTATTCTTTTTAGGTAAATAATAATTATTATTTTTTGACCCCAATAACCCTATTTGCCTGGCTATTCCCCTGGTAATTCAAAAGATTTCAATCTGCCTCTTTCCATAAACTAAAAGAAAAGAGTTACAAGGAAAGTAGCAATGTAGGAACGAAAAAAAAAACTTAAGTTGTCATTAGAATTACCTTTATGTACAGGATCCTGGTTGTTATTTCATTTAGAATTAGCACAATGACATTAGTATGTTCCCATCAGAATTAGCTTAAACAATTATGTTAGTTTTTGCCGCAATGTTTATCTGCTTCTCCTTTATTTTAAAATGCTAAGATCTGTTTGAACTGGATTTGGTAATTCGTGCAAGAACATATTCTGTTTGTTGTTTGAAAGACATACTAATCTAGTCTTTTTTTCTAGTGATGAGAAGGTGGTGTCAGAAGCAGTTGAGCTAAATGACCAGCTACAGAAACTTCTTACCATACATGATGCACTTATCTCTGATAGGCCAACCCCTACTATAAACCAATTTAATCACGAAGAAGTGGAGGAAGAAGAGGAAGCAGAACAGCTTTTCCGGAGGTTTGTACAATTTAATCACGAAGAAGTGGAGGAAGAAGAGGAAGGTGGAGGTTTGTTATGTTCTCCTTATATCAAACTAGTTCTTTTTAGCACTCAACTTATCAAACGGGATGACATACTTAAAATTGTTCCAGGGGCAAAGGTTCCTGCTGATGGCATCATTGTTGATGGTCAGAGCCATGTGAATGAGAGTATGATAATAGGACAAGCAAGGCCCGTTGCTAAAAGACCTGGTGACAAAGTACAAAAGTTGCCTAATTTCTTAGTCAATTGAAATTTTCTGATTTTGTATAATTAATTAATGTTAGATATGTCTTTTGCCGACAACATTACAGGTTATTGGTGGTACGATGAATGAAAATGGATGCTTGCTGGTGAAAGCTACTCATGTTGGCTCGGAAACTGCACTCTCAAAAATTGTTCAAATAGTTGAAGCTGCGCAGCTTGCCAGAGCACCTGTACAGAAGCTATGTAGCTGACCAGATATCAAAATACTATATTTTGGATTTAGATAGTCATGATGTATGTTGAATTAAATGTATAACATGGTTACTTGGATCAAGTTATAAATATTGTAGATGTATTTTCAAGCATGTGATAATAATTATTTTAATTTAATTAGTCACTTTGGTGAGAAATTTGCATTGCAAGTTTTACTATTTTTTTGGTTTGTAATAACTGGAATTTTGATTTATATACAAATATAAACAGGGGGGAAATTGTCATTTTCCAAAACACATATACGTCGGTTGTAAGTATCATATACGTCGCCCTTTTAGTCTTATACGTCGTCGTTTTTTATGACATTATACGTCGCCCTTTTAGTCTTATACGTCGGTCTTTTTTATGCCATTATACGACGCCTGGTTAGGTCTTATACATCGGTCTTTTTATGACAATATACGTCGCACTTTCTGGTCTTATACGTCGGTCTTTTAGCCGACGTATATGAAGCTTTATACGTCGGTTAACAAGGCGACGTAAAAGACAGTGACTTTATACGACGCCTCTGTATACGTCGCCAAAAAGCCGACGTAAAAGATCAAAAAATGCGACGTAATAGGTCATTTTTGTACTAGTGTTAGTGAGAAGAGGTTCCCAAAGTTCTTTGTTATTCTGTGGAATGCCCAGTGGGACTCCTAAGTAAACAAAAGGCCAGCTCCCTAGTTTGCAACCTAGGATATGAGCCCATCTTGTCTGTTGTTGGTGAGAATAGTTGCTAGCAAATAACTCACTCTTATTGAAGTTTATCCTAAGCCCCGTTAGCAGTTGGAAAATGATTAGTATCCTTTTGATGTTGCTGATGGATGTGTCATCTCCATTTAGAAAAAGTAGTGTGTCATCTGCGAACTGTAAATGGGTGAATTTCTCCCCTGCTTGGCCTGTTTGTATTCCCTCGAACTTGCCTTGTTCATGAGCATCCGAAATCAAGTGATGAAGTATTTGTCCCACTATATTAAAGTAGAGGGGAGATAGTGGGTCCCCTTGCCTGAGACCCCTACCAGGCTTGAATTCGTTTGTTGGAGAACCGTTGACAAGTACTGCAATTTTGATGGATTCAAATATGGATTTCGTCCACATGATCCATTTTGAACCAAAGTTCATATGCTTGAGTGCATCAAATAAAAATTCCTAATTGACCGTATCAAATGCCTTTTCAAAGTTCAGTTTAAGTATAATACCTTTGTTTTTTTGGACTTGTATTGAGTGGATTATTTCTGATGTGATGATGATCCCCTCAGATATGTTCCTTCCTTGCATGAATCCCGTCTGTTCATCCGAAATGATGTGAGGAAGAGCCTGTTTGAGCCTGTTAGTTGTCAAATTTTGATTGTCGAAAATTTCATTAATAATGATGGACCCTCTGTATTCACATAAATATCCACTTAGGGCTATCTTCCCTCAAGCACAGGAACATGGCCTTGCTAGGAAAATGGGTTCAAAATTGGTACTCAGAAAAGAACAAAGATTGGAATAAATGGATGAGGAGGAAATATATATGCAAAGAAGGAGTGAGTTTAATTTTAGATTCTTTGGCACCTCCGCACCTCTAATAATTTTAGATGAAGTGAATAAAGGACCCGTGTATTTTAATTTTCTGACAGATCATTGAAAAACTTTTACATCGATAAATTTCACATTTTTTTTAAATTTATTTGATTGATTAATTAATTTATTTTTGGTTACATTATACACTCCAAGAACCCTTAATTCCTAATTTCCAGTGCAGATTCGTGATTAACGTTATTTCCTCCGTCTCATTTTACAAGTTTTTTTTATTTTTAATGTGGAAACGTCACTTATATTACTTCTTTCATCCCATTTTACAAGTTTTTTTTAACTTTTTGGTGATCATATTGAACAATTTTTAACTAAGTATTAAAAATTATTCAGTTTTTATTTTTGAGAACTGAAAGTTGCATTCTAACATAGATCTTACATGCTTTTTCATGATATATATTTTTTATTTCAATTATTCAACATATATAAATTTTAAGTAAATTTTAATCAATTTAACCAATCAAATATCAAAAGAAATATGTATTTTCAAATAGAGAAAATATTTAATTAGTAAACCAAAGCAACAAATATTTAGGTGATCAATACTACTATCACCCAATAATTTTTAAACAAGCAGTGCGACATTCTATGTTCCTACTGGTGATTAACAAGCTGTCTGTGATCAATGAATGCAGTACATCACAATTAAAGATGCTTATTCGATGCATTTGTATGGCAAATCCTGCTTTAATTAACGTAATTAATCTACCGTTACCTACATTGATGAACGTGCGAGTTCGTCATTCTGATCGAAAACCTAAATTAACGAGCCACAATACGTAATTATATCATCAACTTGCATCTTAAACAAATCACTGTACTGATCCATCTACAGTAAAACAATGTATTCTTATAAACAATGACATTGGTACCTAGGACTCTGATTAATAATTTTTATTGCATTGTACAATTATGTCCAGGGGTGAAGGAACTTCTAGTTCTAGATATATAAGGCTACTCGCTTCTCAATATTTTTTTTTATTTAGTTCGAAAGCTATACAGCAGTTTGTAGAAAAACGAAAATTTGTAAAAGCACGTCTCATTGTCGATAATATTACTTTCAAAAAATAAGAACAAAAAATCAAAATATGATAACTAATTTGAAACGAAAAGAGTACAACTAAAACCTTGATCATATATGTTCCTTCATACAATAATTATAACATGGCATTGGTCATGGTAAATGTTTGCTGTGATAAACGGTAAAACACGTCTCGCAAAAAGTTTATTGAATATTTGTACAGTAGAATTTTTGGTGTAAAATAGGTGAGTTCCATCTCTCAACGTATCAATGATAAACGATGAAATATATTGCAAAAAGTTTTTATAATACATATACATTATACTAAATTTTTTGGTGTGAAAATAAGGGAGACAGGGAGTTTCATCTCTACGTATAATAAAAATTTTATACGTTACAATTTGCTAAAAAAAAACATTTGACGATGATCGCTAATTTTTATAAAAATGCATTTGACGATGACCGCTAATTTTTATAAAAATGCATTCATATATTTCCATGTCTGATGGGTTTGTTTGAACCAGCAATAGATATAGCTGCCATGTCTCGTTATTCCAACATATACGTGACTAGCATTATGGATTAATTAAAATTTGTGGCTACACGAATGAGGCATCCACAGAATCTAACTACAACTTGCTCACTTAATTAATGTAAATTAGATATGAAGAGATCCAAAAACTTTTGATTTGAAGAATTTTAAAATGAGCGATGGAGTAACAACTAACCCTGCTTAGCTCAGATGAGACCGAACGAATATTATTGTTGATATGTGAGTCTTTTATACGTTCAACTCTCTTCATAAATTCAACAATAATCAACTAATCTCAAATTTAGCAGCCACCATCAAATAAATTTCGAAAATTAAATTTTTAGCGGTCATATATACTTGTACCATATTTTGCATTTAGTCTTTTCGGGGGCTGGTATTAGATAAATACTAGATGATAGCCCGTGCGAAGCACGGGCTCGGGGATTTATATTAATTAATTATTAATTTTTTATTTAATTAAATATTATAAAATTATATTATAAAACTATAAAAAGAACTATGTTATTTGCATAAAACATTTATACGATTAACAAACTATAAACTTAGATTGTTTAATAGAAGGGCATGGAAACACGTTTCAGTTGTTTTAGTTAAAAAAATATTTACGATAATTGATCGTAATCTTTTTTTATTCTAAGTTATAATAAAAAAATTGCTAATACAATATAAGAATTATATTAATAATAATAAATTTTCAATTTTATTATGTTTTTTTAAAAAATAACATATAATCGCAGAAAAGATTGTTCTAAGTAGTGTATAGTGTATAGAAACATGTTATAGTTGTTCTCCTTGAAAAATCTTTCGGAGAATTGATCGTATTTTTTTTTATTCTAAATTATGATAAAAAAAATTGTATTATAATTATAATAGGATTTCAATTTTATTATTTTCTTTAAAAATAATATAGAATTATAACGAAAATATGATTGTAGGGGTGGAACTACTTTTTTTTTATTTAAAGTTGTAATAAAAAAATTATAATTATAATAATATTTCTATTTTATTAAAAAAACAACATAGAAATAGAAAGATAGTAGAAATAGGATTGTAGGGGTGAAATCAAAATATGGTGAAACCAAAATATAATGGAACCAAAAAGTGATACGTATTTCACTTATTAATAAAGGTTAGGTTATAGATTTATCACAACAAACAATAAAAATACGTACCGCATAATAAACTATGTGTACATGAGGATTTTTTGGTGTAAAAATTGAGAGTCCATCTCTTTACGACATCGTGCAAATATTTTTTACAATATGATTTGTTAGCAATAAATACTTGCTAGGCTAGTGACCGATAACCTTTTCTTAAATGCTCATTTACTCGAACAAAAGAACATAAATATTTGTAAAAATGTAACAATGTGTATTTTAATAAAACCGAATCCTTTATCCTTAATACGGTCCGGAGACATGCTAGACAAGTTGTTTAGCTTTGTTTGGAGGAAGTTGACGATACTTGTTTTGTAAATATATAAAGATTAAATGTATATTATCTCGCTAGCTAGGTTAGTGGCGCTGGATACAACTAACCCCCAGCACGCAGCTGGTCTTATGGATTTTTCTTAATCAAATATAGTTGCATTATTGAGGTAGAAAACCAAGCTAAATTAATAAGGCAGCTGATTGTCAGACAATCACTTTCTAAACCGTTGAATTGTTATCCAACGGCCCTCCTGGATTACAAAAAAGATTTCTTTTTCGCGGAAATTTTCTGCGGAACGCTCCGCGGAAATTTTCCACGGAACGTTCCGCGGAAATTTTCCGAGGAACGTAAAATAATTTTTTTTTTAGTCTCAGCCGTTGAATCGTT
Source organism: Kitagawia praeruptora (assembly GCA_037693485.1). Taxonomy (NCBI): domain Eukaryota; kingdom Viridiplantae; phylum Streptophyta; class Magnoliopsida; order Apiales; family Apiaceae; genus Kitagawia; species Kitagawia praeruptora. Next base: position 148,041,272 of record CM075353.1, read on the forward strand.
GATCCAACGACTTAGAAAATGATTGTTAAATAAGCGGTCCCTAACAAACGATTGTCAGGGACCAGGACCCAATTAATAATAATGGGTGCATGTCTGCTCTTATATAGAAATTAAGAATATTCTTTTTTCCCCTAAATGTTTGCTGGTTTAAATTAATTATTAGTCAAATTTATTCGAGATTGACCTTATTACTCATTTTTTTTTATTCGGACACTCGAGCTCTTACCATCAAAATAAAACATTTATGCTAAATTATAAATGTAGTACATAAGTCAGCATTGAACTAACACTTGGTTGGAAAAAAAAAAAAAAGAAGAAGAAGTCCTTCATCTCTCTCTCCCTTCTAACCCTAGCCTCCATTAAAGATTTTTGAGGGGGCTTTCATCGGATTTCACCGGTGGAAAGCCCCAATTCATTTTTCATTTTCCTTGCTTTCTTCTGTTTCTTTTCAATAAAATTCCCAATTTATTTGGGTTTCAATAATTCCCAATTTATTTGGGTTGTGTTAGTCTCTCCTTGTGGGAGTTTGGTTTTTTGTTTGGATTGGATTTGGGAGTTTTCCATGACCGAAATTATAGATCTGCAAGTTTTTCATGATTTTGATTCAGAGATGAAGGTTACTATAGAATCGCATATATGGTCGTCGGTCCAGAACAGTTCGATGATGGTTGTTGCAGTAAAAACATGTATATATCAATTATCTTCGAATCGCTTGGTTGCCGCTAGAAAAGATTCAACAGCGATCCCCTTAAGCGTCTGTTCTTAGAGCATCTCCAACAATCACCACATGTTAGCTAAAAAGTCTAGGTGGCACTATGATATACATATTAGCTAAAAAATATATCACTCCAACCACAAGACTGTCCTTTATTTCATCTTCTATATCTGTTGAGTCTGTAGCCTTATCTAAAATATCCACGTCACTTCTTACCTTATTTAAATTATATCGAAGGTGAAGTAACAATAAAGATGAACCAAAATAATAATAAAATACTGTTTTTGAATTATAACTAACCAATATTGCTAACACCATTGGAGCACAATGTGTTACAACTTCAGCAAATTTTAGCTAACACTTATTATAGCTAACCATTATACCTAGTGCCGTTGGAGATGCTGTTACAATTGTATTTATAAATGCCGTATGCCTTTTGATTAATGGATTGATTTCTTTTTGTTTTAAAAAAAAATGTAGTACATGATATTGTCATTTTTATATTCTTACACGTTTCTTTATGCTTTCGTATTTTAGGATAAATTTTTTTGTCCGGTATTTTATGATACTTTAAAATAGAAATAAATTAAGTTATTGGACAGATTTTCGACCGAAACTATTCGAAATTTCTAACCAGTTTGGTATCTATATTTTTGAAATTTCGAATGCTCATTCCTACAAACATATTTTGCATTCAAAATTCCTTTTCTTAATTTAGTTTTTTAGTAGAATTTAAAACATTTTGACGAGAGGGTGTCGAATGTTAATGTTATCCTTTATTATAATACCTGAGTCTACTACACACCATTTAATCAATCAAAATCGAGAAATTATTTTAGGATCAATCAGAGCTAATTCATAAATTTTAGACCAATTATGTTATATTAAGAATTTTCTTATTTACATTCTCGCACTACCTCTTTAACCATGGTTAGTTAACAATTCTAATTTAAATACAATAATGATTTAATTAAACATATCCATAAATACATATTTTTTAAATCAAAAAATATTTACTAGAAAATCACAATTTTAATTTGAAATCAATCACGATATATCATTATATATTTTAAATTAAATTTCATAATTAATTATTCATTAATCAACCACTCTTTTTATAAATTCAATCACAATCATATTATCATACATTATAAATTGATTTTTATAATATATATTGTACAATTATAATCGATTTTAAATAATTATAATCTAACTTAACTAAAAATCTGGAAAAAAACGGATTTGAAATCATATTTAAAATAACTTGGATAAAATTCATACCTTCACAAATTTGTTTTTTTATAACCTCAAAAATAAATGTATTCATAATTTGTTAATAGAATTAATTAATAAATGCATATAGGCCAACACTAAAAAATCGGATTTGAACAAATTTTGAAAATCACAATTTTAATTTGAAATCAATCACGATATACTATTATATATTTTAAATTAAATTTTATAATTAATCATTCATTAATCAACTAAACTTTTAATATAAAGTCAATCACAATCATATTATCATACATTATAAATTGATTTTTATAATTTATATTATACAACTATAATCGATATTAAATAATTATAATCAAACTTAACTAAAAATCTGAAAAAATCGGATTTGAAATCAGATTTTAAATAAATTGGATAAAATCCATACCTTCAAAAAATTGATTTTTTTATAAGTTCAAAAATATATTTATTCATAATTTGTTAATAAAAGTAATTAATAAATTCATATAAGCCAACACTACAAAATCGGATTTGAACAAATTTCAAATAGTTTGGATAAAATCCATATCTTCAAAAACTCAATTTTTTGAAAGGTTCAAAAATATATTTATTCACAATTTGTTAATAAATTAATTAATAAATTCATATAACGAACACTACATATATTTTAATTACTTTAATTATTAAATATACGCTATAAGAGTATTATTATTGGTTAGTGAATAAATTACCAATCAAAAAATTAAAATTATTTTAGAGGTAATCAGAATTTAGTTCTAAACATTAAATCAATCAATCATATACAAAAAATTTATTATTTATCTTGGTTATTCTAATTTACTAATCGCATTTAAATTAAATTTAAATATAAAATATCTTAATTTAATAACTTTACATATCACATGATTTTTAATTTTAAAAAATTCCTACTAACTGTAAATATTTTTTTCTATAAATCCACATAACAGTATGTTACCTATGGTTATACTCCCTCAGTCCCATGTAGTTGTTTATGTTTCAAAATGATGTTTTTGGCACGCATTTTAAGGTGTATTTTAAAGGTAGTTCCATAACATATTTTTAAAATTTCTTTTTTTTGTATAAAAATATAATGTATATATTTTTATACAAAAAAAGAAAATTTTAAAAATAATTTATGTAACTATCCTTAAAATACACCTTAAAATACGTGCCAGAAAGTGTAAAAAGAAATGTAAAGAATTGGTTGAGACGGAGGGAGTATATCATTTAGTTATGAATTGTTTTTAAACATAATTTATTATAATAAAGGATACTCGAATATAACATGTATTAGTTAAACAATCACAAGATTGTGAATTATTTTAACATCAATCAGAATCTATTAAATTTAACTCAATTAAACTTAATGTAACATGTTTCTTTATTGAATATAAATTCTACGTTTCAGCTAAGACTAAACTCAGATCAAGTTACACTCAATAACAGTTAATTTTTGTTTTTTCATATCAGTTAACTAAGCATAATAACTACTATTTTTATTTTAGTGGTTAAATAATAAACAATTTATATAAAACAAAATTCTTACAAACTAAAAAATATAATTATTATATCAATTTAAACATTACAGGAAATCTAAGCCGCTTATTCCATATTCCCGTCAGACCCAACCAACTTTGATAAACTAAGTGTATACTAAATCATATTAATTTCGTTTTAGGTACTTCTTTATATCTTTTTATTATATGACATTCTATACTTGGACATATTATCTTTTTATTTCGACTGTATCTATGTATGTATTGTATGTTTCGTGTTTTAGTTGTCCAATAAATTCAACAGAAAAACGTTTCTAACAAAAAAAATAGAAAATGATTTAGGTTATCATCATCCCCAGTCCGGATTCTCCCAAAGTTACTTCCCATTAGAATATTCAGTAGCAAACTCCAATAATTATGCGACTTACTAAATGTAGAAATTAATCCTTATCACATTACACTGATTTGTTTACTTTATTAGGTGTACCTATTGATAAATGTTTTTTTACAGTGTTGGGTTGTCAATGTTATTCAATGATTACTTAACAATTTTTTTCTAAATACAATAATTATTTAATTTAAAAAAGTATACATTAATACATGAATCTATTATATTTATAATAGATATTTTGATATCTCAAACTCTCAATACAAAATCATAAGGTACAATTAAAATCATGAATTAAAAATTATTAATAATATAAAACTATTTACCACATTATTCTAAATACACATTCAAAATTTAAGTTATGTAAAGTATTAAATAATTCAGTCATAAAAAAGCTAGGATCAACCAATTAAAATATTAGATTGAATTTTAAACCAATCATCTTTTAAAATTTTAATTACGAAATTTTTAACTATGCAATAATTAATGGAAAAAAATTGGACCTGACAATATATTTGAATTATTAAAAATATTAAATATACTCTTAAATAGTTCTATACATTATTTGGTGTATAAATTATCAATCAAAAAATAAAAAATATTAAAGAGTCATTGAAAATGTTGTTAGGGAATATTTTCATAATAAATTGGTCAATTTAGCACATATTTCTTATAAATCACTATTTATTTATTGATAATTAATTCATCAATAAAATGACATATGTCATCGACAAAAGTAATCAAACCTACAAAAAGCATCAATTAAAGGGCATACAACATCCACTAAAATAATTAAAATTGAACAAACACATAGTAAATTAGATCACTAATTTCCTTTATCCAATCATTTAACAAATCTTCAATTATGGTACATCTCTAGCTTATATTACTAAACTATACAGTCATTTCGGCGATATAATCTAACAATTTGTTATAAACGTGAGAAATATGTATATTTGATTTGTCATAACGTATTCAAACAACCGATCAAAACTGTAATTCTATACTATCCAAATCAATGAACTAATATAACAAAATCCAATACATGGGTAGCCAAAATTCACGAACAGAATATTAGACTCTCAATAAAGAGAGATATTTATTGAAAATCAAAGTAAAATCAAAGAAAAGAAAATAAGGCTTATCATTTACAAAGAGATTGTACAAAATCTATTATTTTGGTAGATAAAATCCACTAACGGAAAACGGGGTACTAGATCCTACACAAAGAGATATATTTATTAACGAGAAATAAGAAAAAATGAAAAGGAGGGTTTCATTTTATTTGGGAGACTTTACCCCATGCATGTTACTCTTAGTTTTGTTTTGTAACATCTCAATGTTGTTCTAAGACATACTCCCTCAGTCCCATTGATTTGTTTACGTTTCAAAATGATATTTTTGGCACGCATTTAAGGGCACATTTTAAAGGTAGTTTTATAACTTATTTTTAAAATTTTCTTTTTTTTGTATAAAAATATAATGTATATATTTTTATACAAAAAAAGAAAATTTTAAAAATAAGTTATGGAACCATCCTTAAAATACACCTTAAAATGCGTGTCAGAAAGTGTAAAAAGAAATGTAAAGAATTGGTTGGGACGGAGGGAGTATAATTATATATTTATATAACTTGGTTTATAGTAATATTTCTTGTAATTGTTATATTTTTTCTATTCGCGTATTTCATTTCATTTCGTGTACACGAAAAAATTTGTGTAATTTAGTGTCATTTTGTGTTCTAATTTCGGTTACACGATTTAATATCATGTTATTTTCGTTTAAGACCCTAAAGTACATGACATGAATGTACAAAATGATTTGTCAGGTCTACATAAGCTATTTTTTTTCTTATATATGTTGGAAAAATGTACTCAGTGTCAAAGGAAAATGATTTTTTTTGTTATTTAACCCAAAATCTGAATTACAAGGACACATAAATAACAATTTGATTATGTGTTTACATATTACATACTTGATTTCAATTTTATAGATAGTAGCTTATTTTCACAAGTTAGTCAAATTTAAAAAAAGACAGGTGATACTCATTTTCATATGTCTTAAAATAAGAATAAAAGAAAACTAAAATTTATTAATCCATATTTTACCAGAAAAAAATAAAAAACCAAAATACAAACTTCCAAACTGAAAATGCACATTTTAAGTTGTCTTTACAAATATGTCAATCATATGTTTCTCCAAGAGCGCGATATATGGAATTTGTTTGATTAGTTGATAATTTTTTTTTATTGTAAATCAATTCATTAATAAAAGGACATATAATTTGTAAAAATGATATTGAACAATCACATAGCAAACTAGATTAGATGAAAGTTTCTATTGTTATAACTACCTTTGTTTCATATATCTTGCAGAGTAGATTTCCTTTCTCATATCGCTGAAACATGCAACATTTTTTTGATAAACAGTCTAATGATTTATTGGAGCCGTGTGGATTAAGTTTCTATACATTTTTAACATGTAATCGGAAAATTAATCACGACCATACAAATATTTTCAATGAATTAATATAATAAATATTTTAAGGATTCGATATTGAATTGATATACCGAATTCTCAAAATATGGGTAAAATTTTTGTTAACATGATACGTAGAAATATTCTCTAACAAAGAGAGAAATAAAATGAAAGCTAAATTTTTAAAAAAACAATAAAGAAGAATTTTTGAACTTTTCAACTAGGATTGTATTTGTTTTGATGATTGGTTCATAATATTAATATTAATTCAATTGGTATGAATTCACGGATAAGTAATTTTATACTTAAGTTAATTAACATTCCAATTAAATAATATATTTTTCTAAATAAAAATAAAAATAATATATTTATATTAATTTATTAATATAATTTATCGGTCGATGCATAGTACGGGTAGAACGCTTGTATAAATAACATGGCATGATATTTTTTTAATATTTTATTGTAGTTAGGATGTAATTAAGGTGCCAAGTGAAATGGTATATGGTATGATTTGAGATAACAATTACTAAAACATTTTTTGAAAAAGATTGCCACAATCGATGTGTAAGGAAAAAAATATAAAAAATAACATTGTTTTTTTTTTTTTTTTTTTTTGCCTTATGGGACAAAATTGGCCTGATGGTCTAACAGTAATGTCTGGGAGGGCATGGGCAAGGCAGGTTGTGATTGAGTATAGGCCCATATGAAAAGGACAGGGCTGTATATTATTAATTCAACCCCACACGGCCACACCGGTATGGAAAAGGGCTTGATATTATTCCTACAAGAAAGCAACCTTAAGTTCTGTCCTTGCCCATTATGCCAGCCCAGGTGCAGTGCACTTCATTAATACTTCTTCTTTTTCTTTTTACCTTCTTCACCGTTCTACACGTATTATCATGAAATATCTCTATGCAGTCCCACAAGTTTGGTGTTCTTGAGAACCATTGGACAGATACACCCAGGACCAAACCCCACAATCATGTAGAGATCACTATTACATTATACAACTCCAAGCCTATATGCCCTACGGCCTAGCTAGGCACAGGACAACCTGGGTTGAGGCTCGATTATTAAAATAGTTTTTTTTAAAAAATATTTAAGCTTATATACCTTATATTTGAGTATTTACTCTCGAAAAATCTACGTATGAACAAAAATCAAATCCAGAACGCAGAATAACAAGACATAAAAATCAAATTCAGAACCTAGAATGACAAGACATAAGTTCTTAAATCAAATTACACGGCTTCTTTCTCTTATTTATCATTAAATAAATTATATTAGCAAACAAAAATTTCTTAAAATCTATTTGTATTGAATTTGATTTTTGTTAGATAAATTTAAATATTTATTGAATTTTAAAAGTGGAATGTATGATAGCACATACTACTTGCACCATGAGTTTCACTCCACAGTCTACAGTGATCAGTTCAATTTTCAGTAACGGGGCCCAAGGTGTTTTATTGTAGTTGCTACTAGACCTGGCAAATTGGGTCAGGATTCAAAGAATTGAACTGAAATTCATGAAATCGAGATTCAATTTTATATCCGAACTAGATTAACTGAAATTTAATTAAATCCGAAATAATTTGATCTAAACCTGATCCGATATAGTCAAATTCGATTATTGTCCGAAAACCAATCTCATCTGATCCAAAAATTACCCGAACCGAATATTTAATCGATAATAATCCGAAATATTTAATCCGATGATGATCCGAATTCGATCAATCCAAAAAAATATATATATACGAGCATGCGACTATATATACCATAGTCAAAATAGAAAATTAAAAAGAAATTATAATAGTCGATTCCGACAATCTCAAGAATTTTCCGACGAAATAAAAAGTATCCAAAAAATTATGAAATTAATACTTAAGCATAAACAAATATCGCCATTGATATGGGCTAAAAATAAGCCCTAAAAATATCGTTAATGTTGCATTAATTAGACCTAGTTTGGTCCAGATGTGGGGCCCACTAGATGGCCCAAAAACCCTAATTAAATATTAATTTCGTAATTAATATTCATGGTTAATTAACAGCTGGGAAATATAAGTCAAATAAGGATATTATCTCTCCAAAGAGTAGCCTCCAAGGCACATAGTCGTACAAGGAAACGGATTCCTACAAGGAAGGAGTCTAGATCCTTCCTCAAGGTTGACTTGTCCACCAAGTCACCTAACCCTACCATAATTCTGAGGCTTCTCAGCCTATATAAAGGGTCAGACCCCTCAACCTAGAACTACGTTTTATTGGCTTGATTCTCTTAATACAGAGATACGTAGGCATTCTGTGAGGACCGTTTAAGTCTCGAACGCAGAAGCAGCCATTAAAGCACGAAGCTCACGCACCCTAGCATTAAATACAGCAAACCCTAGCCGAAATCTAATAACCTAGTTTTTATTCCACAACATTTGGCGCCGTCTGTGGGAAGAAAACATCAACCATGGTTAACACACGAAGGACACCAGCAATTACAGAGCCAATCGCAACCGAGGCTCTACCTCTTAGCTCTGCTCCGCCCCTCACTGAACAAGTACCTCCGACATCCGGGACTATCGTTCCGTATCAAGTTTCTCAACCCCTAGGGACGACTTCCCATGTTGAGAGTACGCTACCTCCGATCGTCCATACAAATCCAGGGACTAACCCCCTCCAGGTGGGGATTTCTTCCTTGATTGTAGATCCCAATAACCCTCCACGAGGGGTTCAGATCCACACTACGGACCTCCCCATAAGCACCAATCCGATGTACGTGCTGCCTAACTACCCTCCTACCCAAGGAGCTGGATCAAGTGGTCATGCCCTGTATATTCGAGATCGAGATTATCACGATTTTTCTGGTCCTTACACGGATGAGTCATCTTCTGACGATGATTACGAACGTGATGAAGCTCCCAGGAGGCGACGTGCAAGTAAAGAACCTCGAGGAAGAACTCAAACTACTCACGATGGACTCCCTTCAGCAACTACTGAGAGGATTAAGGCTTATGAAGCCGAGATCTTAAGATTAAAGGAAGACATGGCCAGAGAACAAGCCAGATCTAATCAGACTCGACCTCCTCCGACTTCAGGAGGGATTCCCTTCATAGATTTGGAAAGGTCTTCAAGGAGACGCCGAAGGGCTGAAGCCCCAACCAGAGGGACTACAAGGGTGGAACTCCCCAAGAGTAACCCCAAAGACCTGATGCTACAAGGAGATCTTGATGATCCAACCCCTCCATTCACTGAGGAGGTGATGAACGCACATATCTCCCGAAAGTTTAAGATGCCCACAATCAAAGCTTATGATGGAACGGGGGATCCCGCAACTCATGTGAGAACGTTTACGAGCGCATTGTTACTGCAGCCTGCTAACGACGCCCTCAAGTGTAGGGCGTTTCCCCAAACCCTGTCAGGCATGGCGCAACGCTGGTATAGTCGTTTACCTCCAAACTCGATTAGCTCTTTCAAGGAGTTGAGTACCGCTTTTGTCAGTCAATTCATTAGCGGAAGAATCCATGAGAAAAGCTCTGCATCCCTTATGTATGTAGTACATGGAAAGAACGAGAACCTGAGGGATTATGTCAAGCGATTCACTAAGGAGACCCTGAACATCACTGATTTGGAAAATAAGGTGGCTATGGTAGCCTTGCAGCACGGAACCACGGATCTCTTTTTTAAGAGGTCGCTGGCAAAACACCCCCTGAAAGCATGGATGAGCTCCAACGGAGGGCAGACAAGTATATAAAAGCTGAGGACAGCATGAAAAAGGAAGCCGCATTGGGCAATGGAGGGAACAACAAATGGAAGCAAGAACAAGAGTATGACGCTAGGGACAAATATCCCCGAACTAGCAGAGACTCTGAATCTGCTCCAAAAAAGAGCTCGGGTCCAAGGTTTTCCGAGTATGCCCGGCTTAATGCTCCACGAAGTCAGATCCTGTTGGACATAGAAAAGGAAAAGGACTTCCGATGGCCGAAGCCACTTAGGGGAGACCCAGCCAAGCGGAACAAGGATCAGTACTGCAGGTTCCATAAAGATGTGGGACATGACACCGACGATTGTAGGCAACTCAAGGATGAGATTGAGTTCTTGATACGAAGAGGAAAACTAATTCAGTTCACCAAGGGTGATGACCGTGGGAACCAGAGAAGGGACAATGACAAAAGGGATAATAACAGGAGGGATGACAACCATGACCACAATCCACAGCCCCGAAGGGCAGTTATCAACATGATCTGGGGAGGCCCGACAGCAGCTGGCACAACTAAGAATTCTCGAAAGGCTTATGCTAGAGAAGTAATGCACATTGTGGGAGAGGCCCCGAAGCGTGCTAAAACTGAGATGGTAATTGGTTTCGATGATTCAGACTTGGAAGGGGTGAAGTTCCCCCATGATGACCCGCTGGTCATAACTCCTGTGATTGGAAACTCAGAAGTAAAACGAGTCTTGATAGACAATGGAGCTTCTGTGGATATTTTTTTTCATGATGCATTTGTGAAGATGGGGTACAACGACTCTCAGTTGACCCCTACAAACATGCCCATATACGGATTTAATGGAGTGGAGTCCAACGTTGAAGGGACTATTCAGTTACCGTGACTATTGGGCAGGAGCCTAAGGAGGCGACTCAGATGCTGAACTTCTTGGTGATTAAGGCAGCCTCAACATACAACGCAATCCTTTGAAGGACTGGACTTCATGCGTTTAAGGCTGTGGCCTCTTCCTATCATATGAAGATTAAGTTTCCGACACGGAATGGTGTCGGAGAACAGAAGGGTGATCAGAAGATGGCAAGAAGTTGCTATGTAGCCGCGCTGAGGGCCGATGGAGTCGGGGGGCAGGTCCTTCCGATTGAAGACATGGATGTCCGCGATGATGAAGAGCATAGAGGGAAGCCAGCAGAGGATTTGATTCCCATACCTCTAGAGCCGAACGATCCTGAAAAAGTTACTTATGTTGGAGCATCTCTGAAAGAACCCCTGAAGGGCAAGTTGATAGAATTCTTACAAAAGAATAGCGATGTGTTCGCTTGGACAGCAGCTGATATGCCAGGGATTGACCCCCAACTCATAACTCATAAGTTAAATGTTGATCTCAAGAGGAAGACAATAAAGCAGAAGAAGAGAAACTTTGCTCCGGAGAGGCAAGTGGCCATTAAGCAAGAAGTGGATAAGCTCTTGGAAGCTGGTTTTATTGAAGAGATTCAGTTTCACGAATGGTTAGCAAACCCTGTGATGGTCAAGAAAGCGAATGGGAAGTGGAGGATGTGTATAGACTTCACTGACCTGAATGATGCGTGTCCAAAAGATTGTTTTCCCCTGCCAAGGATTGATATGTTGATAGATGCCACGGCTGGACAAGAGATGTTAAGCTTCATGGATGGATTCAGCGGCTATAATCATATTAAGATGCACAAGGATGACATCCCTAAGGTATCTTTCATTACTGACTTTGGTGTCTTTTGTTATCTTGTTATGGCGTTTGGTCTAAAGAATGCAGGAGCTACTTACCAATGGCTGGTGAATAAGATATTTTCCCATCTGATTGGAAAAACCATGGAGGTGTATGTTGATGACATGTTAGTCAAGAGCCTACTCAAGGCTGATCATATTAAGCACCTCGGAGAGGCATTTGAAGTGCTGAGGCACCATAAGATGATGTTGAATCCCGCCAAGTGTGCCTTTGGCGTTGGATCTGGAAAGTTTTTAGGGCTGATGGTTTCAAAGAGAGGCATTGAGGCCAATCCTGACAAGATCAAGGCGATTTTAGACATGGAGCCACCACGTTCTATAAGAGATGTGCAGAAGTTGACAGGCCGAGTGGCAGCCTTAGGGAGGTTTATCTCCAAGTCTGGTGATAAGTGTTTGCCTTTCTTTCAAACATTAAAGAAGGTAAAGAATTTTGAATGGACACCCGAAAGCCAAGAGGCCTTTGAACAATTGAAGAAATACATGGCTGAAGCCCCGCTGTTGGCCAAGCCTAGTGTCGGAGAGACTCTTTATCTATACCTGGCGGTATCTGAGCAAGCATTGAGTGCTGTCCTCATACGGGAAGAGAACAAGGTTCAGAAACCCATCTACTACGTGAGTAAGGTGTTGCATGGAGCTGAGTTGAATTATTCTACCATTGAGAAGTTTGCTTTAGCATTGATAACAGCTTCAAGGAAACTACGACCTTACTTTCAGTCACACAAGATTGAAGTCCTGACGGACCAGCAGTTGAGAAGTATCCTGCATAGCCCGAAGGCCAGTGGAAGGCTAATTAAGTGGGCAATCGAACTCGGAGAATTTGACATTACATATAAGCCTCGGATAGCCATCAAGGCTCAGGCATTAGCTGACTTCGTGGTTGAATGTACCATTGGCAACCAAGAAGTCGGGGGGCAGGAGATAGTAACCACCCCTGGGGTTGAGAGTAAGGATGAAGAACTTGTACCTGATCAGAAGGAATATTGGGTGCTCTATTTTGATGGAGCATCAAAAACGAAATCCAGTGGTGCAGTTATGGTCTTGCAAAGCCCCGATGGGTTTACAGTTGAATATGCTTTGAAGTTAGACTTCCCAACGACTAACAACGAAGCTGAATATGAAGCCCTGATAGCCGGATTAGGTCTGGCCAGAATAATGAGGGTTAAGAACCTCAAAGTTTGTGGAGATTCAAGACTGGTAGTCTCGCAAGTAAATGGTGAGTTCGAAGCCAAAGATGAAACTATGTCTAAGTACTTAAGGATTGTGAGAGGTGTCATGACTCAGTTTGATGAGTGCCATGTGGAACACATCCCAAGGGAGGAGAACGTTAAGGCCGATGCCCTGTCAAAGTTCGCCTCTTCTGAGATAGAAAATTATGCAGGAAGTGTGTACTTCCAGGTCTTGAAGACCCCGTCCATCAATTCGAAACTAGTAGCACCGATCGACATTGGAAGTTGTTGGATAGATCCTATTAAAGCTCATTTGGAAACCGGATGGCTCCCTGACAATGCCTTGGAGGCACAAAAATTATCAGTGAGGGCATTGAGATATGCCCTGATCGAAGGCATCTTGTAAAAGAGATCGTTTGTCATCCCGTATTTGAAGTGTTTAAGGTCCCAAGAGGCTAAGGAAGCATTGGAAGAAGTTCATGAAGGGATCTGTGGGCAACACTTGGGGGGCAGAGCCCTAGCCCACAAGATTACCCGCCTAGGATTCTATTGGCCAGAGATGTTGGCAGATGCCCAGAATTATGTCAAGAAGTGTGACAGATGTCAAAAACACGCCCCTGTTGTAAGGCAGCCACCTGAGAGGTTAACCTCAATCAGCTCTCCCATTCCGTTTGCAATGTGGGGGATGGACATTCTTGGTCCTTTCCCTATGGCTTCAGCACAAAGGAAGTTTCTGATTGTCGCCATTGATTACTTCACTAAGTGGATTGAGGCTAAGCCTTTAGCCAAGATAACCACCAAGCAAGTTTCCCAGTTCTTTTGGGAGAACATAATTTGTAGGTATGGAATCCCGCGAATCCTTGTGACGGATAATGGGACACAGTTTAACAATGAGGAATTCAAGAAGTATTGTGAGGAAAACGCTATTGAGCTTCGTTTTACCTCGGTGGCACATCCGCAAGCAAATGGACAGGCCGAGGTGGCCAATCGAATCATCCTGGACGGATTAAAGAAAAGGGTCGAACGCTCAAGGAATACTTGGGTGGATGAGTTGCTGCCTATACTCTGGGCGTATCGCACCACCTGTAAGGTGACAACAGGAGCAACTCCGTTTTTGCTAGCTTATGGAGCTGAGGCAGTTGTACCACTAGAAATCATGCATGCATTACCTCGAATTGAGGCATTTGAACCTGAGACTAATGAAGAAGGCATGAGGCTCGCCCTAGATCTGATTGATGAAGTTAGGGACGAGGCAAACGCCAGAAATGCGGAGCATCAAAAGAAAGCATCCTTCTATTACAACCACAGGGTTAAGGAGAGGTTCTTTCAGCAAGGTTACTTGGTTCTTAGGAAGATCGAGGCTTCTGGAGTTGGTCAGAAGGGAAAGCTAGCCCCGAACTGGGAAGGGCCGTATCGAGTCAAGAAGACGCTAGGACGTGGATCTTACAAACTGGAAACCTTGGACGGGGTTGAGGTGCCCCGGACTTGGCATGCATGGAACCTCAAGGTTTACTATGTTTAAGCTCTCCTGAAAAGGACCTAGCTTTTTGCCTATGTAATAGAAGTAGAAATAAGGTCGATGAAACCATTCCAAGTTTTTAAACTTGAGATATAGGAAGTAGAGTATCTATGTAAGGGCTGTGCCCGTTTATGCTACCTATGTAAGGGCTGTGCCCATTTCTTCATACTAATAAGACTATTCTACATTTTCGCATAAGTTATGAGCATTACTTATTGATATATATAAAATGCTAGACTACACATGCGAACGTGAATAAGTTGAGAAACATCAAGGACAATGGATTACGAATTAAAAGTTATGCCCGAAGGCAGAATACATAAACGATTAACTTATCAGATAAGTTAACAAAAGTACAGAGTCATGCCCGAAGGCAGAGTACATAGATAGATAGATAAAAAGAGCAACTACTGAGCATCTTCAGTACGCTCATCCTCTTCATCTTCGCCAAGATGAGCAGAGGGCTCTGGCTCCAGGATCCTCTCATCATCCTCCTGGTCCTCCTCCTGGGTGTCCTGCACTGCCAAGGCCATAGGAGCTTGAGGGCTAGGGAAGTTTGAAACATTAAGGGTACCAGGAAATCTCCTAGTAACCTCAGCAAGAGCTCCGTCCCATCCCTGAGTAAACTGGTAAGGGAATAGAGAGTCGTCATGCTTCTCCATGAAGCCCACATACTCCTGGGAGGCAAGGTAGTCATCAATCAGGTCGTCCTTGCCCTTCCTGAGAGTGACGTTTTCAGCCTGAGACTCTAGAAGCTCTTTCTCCCTCCTCGCTAAGGTAGCTTTGACAGAGGCCAGTTCATCCTGAAAATCATCATACTTTGCCTTATGAGTCTCATAGGATGAACGCCAAGTCTTAGCCTGGAATACGGCCCCCTAGAAGTTGGCATTAGCCTACAAAAGATAAAGTTAAAACCACGATTCAAATAACAAACAAGTATATAAGAGAGAGGGAAGTAAGGAGCTTACAGCAGCAAAGGCCTGAGCTCCAGCACTCTCGGCTCCTTCAAGAGTGGATCCGGATACATAATCTTTGAAATCACCGGGAGTTATGGAATGATAGGACCAATCCAAGGCATGCCTGCAATCTCCAACGATGGAGTCCTTCTTCCTAATACCCCAATTGGGGCGCCAAGCGCTCTTGGAAGAGCCATCTGCTTCTTCAACATCGACTACATGGGGCCTCAAGTAGGCATCCGTGGCGGTTGGGGCTCGAGGATCCTTCCCTGAACGAGCCCTCTTCAGCCTAGCAGTGTCTCCATCTTCAGGCTCATTAGTCTTGTTGATAAAAGCTGCAGCTGCAATTACAAAACAAAAGACAAATAATGGGTATGAGACAATCATATTCAGGTAAAGGAATACAAAAGAAAGGAAATTACCCTTATTGGTCACTCGGGAAAGTCCCAAAGATTTAAGCTGGAACTCATTCAGGAGATCCCAAGCCATAGTAGTATGATTATCTTTGATGAGCTCCTTGTAGGCCTGGGTCTCTTCCTCGTTGAGCTCAATATCACTGGCACTGCCATCTACGACCTTACCAAAGGTACTACGAAAAACATTGCCCCAATCTCCACCTTTCCATGTCAAATACATGAACTCCTTCTTTCATTTTGGGTTGGAGTCAGGAATAGATTGGGGGTGAAAGATTGGAGGAGTGGAAGTACGGTGACTAATGTAAACCCAACCCGGGGTAGATTCAGCAGAATTCTTAAATTGAAAAATCTTTCTAAAGAGAGCTACAGAAAGAGGGAATTTGTTCTTAAGGCAGAGGACCATGAAACAATTGATCACCCTCCAAGAGTCGGGGGGAAGTTGGCAAGGGTTAATTCCTACATCTGCTAAGAGCCTAGGAATAAACTCATGGAAGGGGAATCGAACTCCTGCAACAATGGCACCCCTATAAACACAAAGTGCATCGGGGCGCCAATGGCAAGATCGATCCCCAGGGTCAGCTGGGACAAGTCTATAGGGTGGTTCTATTTTATTCATCCTGTTATAATCAGTGATCTTTTCTATGTCATGAAAGATGTTACTATGATTAAAGGAATCAAGGTGTGACAAGGATGGAAAATCTTCTTTACGATTTAAAATCATATCCTGTAAACTCATGAGGGGAGAACGAATGATGGTACCTCTTTTGGAGGCTCCTTGCAATTTCTGGAAACGAAGTGCTGCACGATCTTCTGCCATCTCAGTAAATCTTCAAAAAAAAGTTTTGATCTTCAAAGGAAATCTGCAAAGGATGAAGAAATTGTTAGAACAATCTTCAAATCTTCAAAGGAATTGAAGAACAAACCCAGAAAAAGGGTGATCTTCAAACTATAAAATTAGAAATTCTGGAAAATACCTTAAGTATTCTTCAAATCTTCAACAGCAATTGGAAAATTTCTGGAAAATTGCCAGAAATCCTTGAGCAGGCTTCAAATCTTTAAAGAATCTGCAGAAATGTGCAGATTTGAGGTTGAAAGTCTATGAACTTTGAATGATCTTCAAAGAATGAAGATCAAACTCAGATTCTTCAAAGGAAATTTCTTAAAGAACTTTGGAACTTTTGAGAGAGTTTTTAGGAACTTTTGTGATGAAAGTGAAAATGAAAGCCTTGGCCTTTATATAGGCGAAAATCTAGGGCATCTCAACCGTTTAGAGAGAATATCAACCGGTTGTAGCCCATTGGAAACCTTTGTGGGCCATCAACACAAATTGGACTCTAAAAGGGCCCAATAACACCAAGCCTGTTAAGGCCCAAGTCCAGCTAAAGTAATTAAAAGGAATTAAGGCCTGTCACGGCCCAACCAAGATTGATAAACCTAATTAAGGTTTTGAGATAAGGTCATTTTGACCCATAGGAAAAGCCTAATCAAAACTTAAAAAGTTTATAGGCCCAACGATTTGAAAATCTAGGTCCAGCCCATGAAAATTAAAGGCCAGACAGGGCCCGTTGAAGTCCATAATAGGACTTGGAGTTACCAAAAGGAAGCACGAGGTCGTAACAATTGATCTCGTTTTCTAGTGTAAGTACGAGCTCGACAAGGCGAACTGGAAAAGTCCATCTGAGGTCGTGAACGACCTTGAAAGATGAGGTCGGAACAAAATAGATTCTAGGTCGCATAGATGAGATCGTTTTTGACTTATGAAAAGCAAAATGAGGTCACGACCTACCACTCAAATTGAGGTCGTTATGACATGGCTTGAGATCGCAAATCTTAGGTCGAATTTGAACTGAGAAATACGAAAAACCCACACGACCTAGGCCTAATTTGAGGTCGTCTATGTGTTGTGTTGAGGTCGTTTCCCCCTTGGTTTGAGGTCGCCAGCATGAGGTCGAAAATGAACTAAAAAACCTGTAAAACAGCCACGACCTGGCCCCCGTTTGAGCTCGAAAATACACTAATTTCTCCTCGAAATTTCCAGGTCGAAAATGACTTAGGAAACAAGAAAAATGGCTGCGATCTGGAGGCAGTTTGAGCTCGAATTTGGCCTGCAATTCTAAAAAAAAAATAAAAAAATATCTCTCTCGAAAATTCCAGAAACATGGAAAAATAATTTTATGCTCGAAGCACAATCTAATATTTTCAAACTAGTGCCATTTGAGCACCGTTTAGCACCGTTTAGCGCTGATTATTGCCATTTAGCATCGTTTAACATTGTCGTAAGTGCGTCGGTCGCTCCACGCTTTACATCAAGACAATACTCGTGAAACACTAGTGTATGAATATAAACCCCGACCCAAGTCTCAGATAAGGCCGTTAAAACTTCGAGGAAAACCTGATCAGTTTCCCTAGAAGTTGGGGGGCAAATGATATGGGCTAAAAATAAGCCCTAAAAATATCGTTAATGTTGCATTAATTAGACCTAGTTTGGTCCAGATGTGTGGCCCACTAGATGGCCCAAAAACCCTAGTTAAATATTAATTTCGTAATTAATATTCATGGTTAATTAACAGCTGAGAAATTTAAGTCAAATAAGGATATTATCTCTCCAAAGAGTAGCCTCCAAGGCACATAGTCGTACAAGGAAACGGACTCCTACAAGGAAGGAGTCTAGATCCTTCCTCAAGGTTGACTTGTCCACCAAGTCACCTAACCCTACCATAATTCTGAGGCTTCTCAGCCTATATAAAGGGTCAGACCCCTCAACCTAGAACTACGTTTTATTGGCTTGATTCTCTTAATACAGAGATACGTAGGCATTCTGTGAGGACCGTTTAAGTCTCGAACGCAGAAGCAGCCATTAAAGCACGAAGCTCACGCACCCTAGCATTAAATACAGCAAACCCTAGCCGCAATCTAATAACCTAGTTTTTATTCCACAACAGCCATATAACCTTGTAGGCTCAAAATCATCAAAAATTTCATCAAACCTTCAAATTGAATTAAACTTCAAATTTTATCCAGAAAAATATTTGTTTGAAATAAGAAAATATCTATATCAATGTATAGAGCTCGATTTGTAGAACACATACATATGTAAATCATTAATTTTGGATGAGTAGATTGAAAAGTATAAAATTTTGAAATTTAAATTTTTATGTATACGTGAGTGAGAGATAGAGCGGGGGCGGCGGGGGTAGTTAAATTATGTACTGTGTACATATGGCTAGGATTGATATTTGTTTCTTTCAAGGGTTCAAATTTCATGTGACACTAAATGGACCAATGAGAAACAATCATGCAGATGTTGACTGAAAAATTCAATTATAATTTTAAAAACATTTTCCGAATCATATTTAAAATATAGTTAAAAATATTCAAAAAAATATATAAAATAATATAAAATTCCCAGGAAATTCTCAGATATTCAAAAAAATATTCTTTACTAGAACATGATTTTCTTAAATATTTATTACCAAACAGTAATTTTGTAGAATTTCTAAATGAATTTAAATATTTAAAATAATATTTAATTTTGTAAAATTCATTCATATTTTTCATTCTTTCGATGATTTAATCATATCGATAATAATATCGTATCATATTAACTTATTATAATAATATTTTTTCGATGATTGAATAGAGAAATTAGTAGTCAATTATATATTTGACTAGTACTACTAACCGATGGTTTGTCCCGAATTGTTATTTCTATTTTTTTAAAAACATATATCGACAATCCAACCGTATGACCAATATATATCTAATTCAGTGATACTCTCAAAATTTGAAAAAATAAAAAATTAATTTGGATAGTGAAATTAGTAATCAACTATTAATTTGACTAATACTACTAACTAGAACTTTGTCCCAGATTGTTATTTCTATTTTTTTAAAAATATTTATTGATGATCCAACTGTACGGATGTCAATATATATCTAATTTAGTGATATTCCCAAAATTTTAAAAATTAAAAAATTAATTTGAATACTGAAATTAGTAGTCAACTATTGATTTGACTAGTATTACTAACTAAACTAGTACTTCGTCCCAGATTGTTGTTTCATTTTTTTTTTAAAATATTTGTCTACAATCCAACTGTTCGGATGTCAATATATATTTTACTTAGTGATATTCCCAAAATTTTAAAAAATAAAAATTAATTTGGATAGTGAAATTAGTAGCCAACAATTGATTTGACTAATAATATACTTACTAGTACTTTGTCTTATATTGTTGTTTATATTTTTTTTAAAAATATTTCTCTAAAATCCAACCGTACGGATGATAATATCTAATGATTTTAGTAATAAGCATATTTTTTTTTTAGAAATTTCAAATTAATCTTGTATGAATTTTTTTTAAAAAAAATAAATCATTCATATTCTCCCCCACTCTCTCGCTTATGTACCAAGTTGAGAAGTATTATTTTTTCTATTCATAATTACTCTTCCATTTTTTTTATTACATGTAATATGTCATCCTAAAACAAACACATTTTTTTATATTTTTTTAAAAAATAGTAGACATTTATTTTATTTTTCCAAAACTAATAAATAAATGAAAATTCGATGTTTCCTTATTATATTTAACATTTCTTGATAATTTTTAAATAAATTAAATTTTATCTTGTAATAAACGTTATACTTGTATATTTACATTTTTTTGATTATGTATGAAGATCTTTATATAATTAATTATTAAAATTTAAAATTTTCTAAAAGTATAAATTCAATCGAAATCGGTCAAATTTTTCAAAAACAACATAAGTCGGTCAAAAATATATTTGATTACTTTGACCAAAAATAGGCGGCATATTTCACCTCCAAATAGGTAAAATTCAACCGACCTCAAATTCAATTGATATTGATCGAATTTATAAATTTGACCGAATGTAGTCAAATATATAAATACGATCAAAATTAAATATGATTGAAATGAATATTTAGTCGTATTTAAAGTTAAAAACGACCGTACAAAAATGACCGAATATAAATTCGAACGAATTTGGTTGAATTTAGATCTGACTAAATAAATATTTTTCAAATTTTCTAAAAATATAAATTCAACCAAATTCAGCCGAATTTAAGGTCGGTTAATTTTATTCGCTCTTTTTTAGCCGGTTTTCTTGTAGTGTGTCAAACAAAATAAAAACCTAATAATTAATTTTTGATCATTTTTTTATTAATTAAAAAATTATTCTACAAGTCTATTTCTCAACTAATTGAAAATCTTTTTTTTAAATGATTTTGAAATAAAATCCATTTAGTAATATAAATGATTAAATGAGACTTATTAATTATAATAATATGTTCATTTTCAACCACCTAAAAAAATCCTAACCACTTATGAAACTTTAAAGGATAAAAAAAAGATATAGATTAAAAAATTGTCACGTATAATTGATTATGCTTGAAAGTTGAATTAAGATATGTAAATCAATAATTTTTAAAAATAAATAAGTATCATTATATATTTTTTGGCTTTTGTTAAAATATCGAGCAATGTTGCATGTATATATAATTAAATTATAAATGATATAGTGTGTATTTCACAATGACAAAATTTTTAAAACAAAATTTACTTTTAATTTTGTGAGAAGTAAAAATAAAGGTGAATATAACTCATATTTTAAAAATAAATGGATAATATATAATATAGTAAATATCATTTTACTAAAACTATAATATTATACATTTAGCAATAATGTTATTTTATATTACTGATCCAAGTAGAGACTAGAAAAATAACATTAAATATTAAATACTCAAAAAACAATTAAGTTTTATATTACTCAATTAAGTATTTATTTTCTCGTTATAACTATACTTTTACAAACTTACTAATGACATTTATTTAGTTTCAATGATAAATCAAAATTGATACAACATAATTGAAACCAAATTTTTTCGATCCAACCAAATCCATTCCGAAAAGATTCGAATCGAATTTTATCTGATCTTAATCTGAAATTTATCCGATTTTAATCTGAAATCGACCCGATCCGAAACTATATCCGAACCGAAACCGATTAAAATTTTGTAAAACATATACTAAACCCGAACCGAATTAGATCCGATCCGATCCAAATTGTATCAAAAAATATCAAAGCCGAAAATTGATCAGATCCAAAACAGATCCAATCCGAAATCGATCCAATTATCCGATTTGCCAGGTCTAGTTGCTACGTTGGGCTTAGCTCTATCAAAGACGTGGCTTCTCTCTCATTGTGTCATGAACTGGCGCTATGAATAATTCAAATTACAGTTAGTTGAGAAAGGCGGGAAGAGAAGAAATGTTTAGAATCTCTATAAAAGTAGACATTTAGAGTCAGTTGAGATATCTCTGTATTGTGTAGCACATTTGGTGCCTTATTCTGTAATCTTCCTCTTTCTGTAACTCTTGTAAACATAATCTGGAGATCTGTACTCACTATTTTCTACATTCTCTATTAATACAAGTTCAATCTGAGAATTAGTCAAGCACATTCTTGACATTTGGTATCAGAGCACGTACGAATCCTCGGAACAACCATGACCAGTACGCGATCACGGTCAGTCGACGATCAATGGAAGGAGTTGGAGCTTCGTATTCAAGAAGTTAGTAATTCTTGCAATAAGAAGATTTCTGAGAGCAATTCAGCAATGGAGAGTAGACTAATTGACAAGATGGATCAATTGATGTCTTTAGTTTCGGGGTGTGATACGAAAATTGAAGCATACAATGCATCGATGGAAGAAAGGATCAAAGCTAGGGTTTCAGGAGCAATTAAGAACTGCAATTTGGAGAAGATGGTTGGTCGAGATGGAGAGATATGGGTTGATCGTAACCCAATCTTGCAAACTCCAGGATCTGGTGCGAGCAAGAACAAGAATGAAGGTGAGACAGGGGCAATTAAAGATCGTATGATAAGAACTAATATGGCACATCAACCCAGATTGGAGATACCCAATTTCTTGGGAGATGATCCAAGATCTTGGATAAGGAAGTGTAACAAGTTCTTCATCCTATACAAGGTGAGTGAATCTATGAAAGTTGAATTAATTGAGATGTACTTAGATGGTAAGGCTGATGTGTGGCATCAAAGTTTTAAGTTGGTTAAGGGTAAGGTTTCTTGGGATGTTTTCTGTGATGCTTTAACTAAGAGATTTGGTAAAAATGGAGGGTTAGATGTACAAGAAGAATTTAATAAGTTGACTCAAACTGGTTCTGTGATGGATTATGTAGAGAAATTTGAGGAACTTAAAGCTTTGGTACTTTGTAAGAATGTGAGTTTAGGGGAAGGTTATTTTGTGTCTAGTTTCATTTCTGGCTTAAAGTGTGAATTAAAGCCTATGGTAAGGTTGATGAGACCCATTACTTTGTTGGATGCTATTGAAATAGCCCAATTTCAAGAACAGACTCTGGAAGTTATTGTTAAGAAACAAGAGGGGAAGAGGAGTAGTACTTCTAGATGGGTTAAAAGTACTACTGTTGTGGAGAAGAAAGGTGATTCTGTAGTAAAAGAAGAAAAGAAATCTTCAAGTGGTGGATTCAAGAAAATATCTCCAGAGGAGTTTCTGTACAGAAAGAATAATCACTTGTGTTATAAGTGTGGAGATAAGTATGGCCAAGGACATGTATGTAAAAATGAACAATATACATTCATGTTAGTGGATGAAATGTCAGATAAGGAAATTTTGAAGTTGGTTGGAGAAGATGAGGAAATTGAGATGGAGGGGGCAATCACTGAAGTGTCTTTAAATGCTCTATCTGGAAGTTTGGGTAGGAAAACTATTACTTTGGATGGTTATGTTAAGGACAGGGAAATTAAGATTTTAGTGGACACTGGGAGTTCTATAACTGTGGTGGATACAGTTTTAGCTGAGGAGTTGGGATTACAAACAGTGCAGAGAGATACTGTTAATGTTAAAATGGCAGATGGCAGTATGGTATCTAGTAATTTGGTGGTTCCAAGACTTACTTGGGGGGTTCAACAATACAAATTTTATTGTGATGTAAGTGTTATGAAGATAGGGGGCTGGGATATGATTGCTGGAACTGATTGGCTAGAACAATATAGTCCTATATTGTTTGATTTTAGGCAGTTATTTGTGAAATTGAATGCAGATGGAAAAGAAGGAGAGCAAATTACTCTGCAGGGATCTGTGAAGGAAACAACATCTATTAAACTGGTCAGAGGCAAGGAATTGGCTAAATATAATCAAAAGTTGGTAAAAAATCAACTACTGCCAGAAGTTCTCAGTATCAATGCTGAAGATAAAGAGAAGAAAGTTGAGTTGCCTGAACCTATTTCATCTTTGATTAATAAATATGAAAAGGTATTTTCAATTCCAAAGTCTTTACCACCTAGTAGAAGTGTTGATCATGAAATTCCTTTAGTACCTGGTGCACAACCTTTTAAGCTTAAACCCTATAGATATCCTCATGCTCAGAAAACCGAAATAGAAAATCAAGTACAGGAAATGTTGAAGTCTGGCATTATCAAACATAGCAATAGTCCGTTTGCTTCTCCTATAATTTTAGTCAAAAAGAAAGATAATACATGGAGGTTTTGTGTGGATTACAGACATCTTAATAAGATTACTGTAAAAGATAGGTTTCCAATTCCTAATATTGATGAATTGTTGGATGAGCTGTTTGGTGCTAAAGTGTTTTCCAAGTTAGATTTGCGTGCTGGATACCATCAAATCCTAGTAAAACCTTTTGATACAGCTAAAACAGCATTTCAGACCCATAATGGTCACTTTGAATTTATAGTTCTTCCTTTTGGGTTGACTAGTGCACCTGCAACATTTCAAGCGCTTATAAATCAGATTTTTCAACCATATTTGAGGAAGTTTGTTTTAGTGTTTTTTGATGATATTTTAGTGTATAGCCCTGACATTGTTTCTCATACTAAACACTTGGAGATAGTATTGAATGTTCTACAAGAAAATCAATTATATGCTAAGATGTCTAAATGCACATTTGCTGTGTCTGCTGTGGAATATTTGGGGCATTTAATTTCTGGAAATGGGGTGAGTATGGATCCAGCTAAGGTAGAAGGGGTAATGTCATGGCCTGTTCCTTCTGGAGTTAAAGAATTGAGGGGGTTCTTAGGATTGTCTGGGTATTACAGGCGTTTTATCAAAGGATATGGAGTAATTACAGACCTTTGACAAATTTGCTTAAAAAAGAAGGATTTAGGTGGAGTGATGAAGCTGGAAAAGCTTTTCAGGATTTGAAAGAAGCTTTATGTACTGCACCTGTTCTGGCTATGCCAGATTTCACTCAACCATTTGTATTAGAAACAGATGCTTGCAATAAGGGTATGGGAGCTGTTCTGATGCAAAATTCCAGGCCATTATCTTATTTGAGTAAGGCTTTCAATACTAAGAATATGGGATTTTCAGTTTATGAGAAGGAACTGTTAGCTTTGGTGATGGCAGTTACTAAGTGGAAACATTACTTGGTAGGTAATCATTTCATAATTAAGACTGACCATCAAGCTCTTAAATATCTTTTGGAACAACAGTTACATACTCCACTGCAATATAAATGGATGACAAGGTTGTTAGGTTTGGATTACGAAATTCAGTATAAAAAAGGTGTAGATAATATTGCAGCTGATGCTTTGTCAAGGAGTAGGGAACCAGAGAGTAAACAAGGAACCGAGGAAGTGATGAGTGCTATTTCTACTGCTCAACCAGTATGGATACAGCAGGTTGTACAGAGTTATGAAAATGACTGTGAATGTTAGGAAATAATGAGTAGAGTGTTGTTAGATCCTGAAGGAAATAAAGAGTATCAATATGTACAAGGAATTCTTAAGAAGGATGGGAAGATAGTGGTGGGCAGTGGTGGAGGAATTAGGCAACAATTAATATCTTCTTTACATTATTCAGTTTTAGGAGGGCATTCTGGCCAAACAGCTTGTTTGCAAAGGATTAAGTTGTTGTTTATATGGCCAAACATGAAAAATGATGTAATTGAGTTGGTTCGAAATTGTGAGATATGTCAAAGAAGTAAGAATGAGCATGTTCATTATCCAGGCCTGCTTCAACCACTTGAAATTCCAACTCACATTTGGAAGGATATTTCGATTGATTTTGTTGAACAACTACCTGAATCAGAGGGGATGGATACTGTTCTAGTAGTAGTAGACAGGCTTTCCAAATATGGACATTTTATTGCCTTAAAACATCCTTTCACAGCTCGTGATATAGCTGATCTGTTTTTGGATCACATTTTCAAATTGCATGGATTACCTTCATCAATTGTCAGTGATAGGGATAAAGTGTTCACAAGCATTTTTTGGACAACATTGTTTCAGAAGTTGGGAGTAGAGTTACATTTCAGTACAGCCTATCATCCTCAATCTGATGGTCAGACAGAGAGGTTAAATCAATGCTTGGAGTCTTACTTGAGATGTTTTACTAGTGAAAGGCCTAATAGCTGGAGGAAATGGTTGTCAATGGCAGAATTCTGGTATAATACCTCTTTTCACTCAAGTCTGGGTATTACTCCACATGAAGCAGTTTATGGGGTCAAACCTGTTCCTCTCAATATATGGTCTTTACAGGATATGATTATTCCAGCAGCTCAAGACTTATTGCAGCAGAGAACTCAAGTTTTACAAGTGCTTAGAGATAATTTGGTGAAGGCTCAACAAAGGATGAAATAATTTACTGATCAGAATCGTACTGATAGAGTATTAAAAGAAGGAGATTGGGTTTATTTGAAATTGCAGCCGTATAGGCAGCAATCTGTGGCAATTAGGAGTTCTTTAAAACTGTCAGCTCGATTTTTTGGACCTTTCCAAGTGTTGCAGAAAATTGGCAATGTGGCTTATAAACTGAAATTACCAGCACATTCTAAAGTACATCCAGTGTTTCATGTGTCTTTACTTAAGAAGCATGTTGGTGTTGCTCCTGTGACAGTTGGGGAGTTGCCTGAGTTTAATCAAAATGATTTGGTGCTATTGGAACCTTTGGCAGTATTGCAAAGGAGGCAAATTATGAGGAATGGCAATACTGTGATACAGTGGTTGATTCATTGGAAGGACATGGATAAAGTGGAAGCTTCATGGGAAGATATGACAGTAATTCAACATCAGTTTCCAGATTTTAAAGCTTGAGGTCAAGCTTTATTTTAAGGAGAGGCGATTTGTCATAAACTGGCGCTATGAATAATTAAAATTACAGTTAGTTGAGAAAGGCGGGAAGAGAAGAAATGTTTAGAATCTCTATAAAAGTAGACATTTAGAGTCAGTTGAGATATCTCTGTATTGTGTAGCACATTTGGTGCCTTATTCTGTAATCTTCCTCTTTCTGTAACTCTTGTAAACATAATCTGGAGATCTGTACTCACTATTTTCTACATTCTCTATTAATACAAGTTCAATCTGAGAATTAGTCAAGCACATTCTTGACACATTGTAGAATACACAAAACCGAAGCTGAGTACTAGTTTGGGCCTAAGCGCCAGTTTACATCTTTAGCCCAAAAAATTGACTGTAATCACAAGTCCGCAACTACTTTGAGAATTATCCCTGAATCTTTGGACTGACCCAATTCTAAAAGTTTTTTTTTTTTTTGCTAAGTCCCAATTCTAAAAGTTAGTAAAACTTTTTAAGAAAGTGAACCGCCAAGAAATACTTTACCAATTTCTACTTTCTTTTCTTCAGTGATCTATATACTTGGATAATAGTGTATGTATTCTTGATCAGTATTCTCTCAAATTAAAAGAGTTTGAAACTTTGCTAGGGATATACATGATCATTTTTTTTTTGGCCAATTCAGATAAAAAATAATTGTTGTACTTCCCAAGTAGATTACTGAATGGAGGTAGTGATAAGTTAGCACGTGAATTCTCTGTTTTGTGACTTTAGCCTTTTAATTTTTCAACAGAGCCATTCTCCAAAGTAACATAACACCACATGGTGGATTCAGTAACAAAGTGGAAATTTTATTAAGATGGAAATCCCACTCTTTTTGCCAGGCTTTGCCGTGCATGTCTATAGGACCATCCACCATTACAACCAGCAACATGTGTTACCCGTGCATTATACCATAAATCGAATCGAACCGAATCAAATGAAACGAATTTTACATATTACTTTGACAAAATACGATAAAAATATAATATTTTATTTGTATTTCACTTTTTTGGTTTAGTTACGAAAAATTTAGACAAGATTAACGTGTTTTTATATCTCACATGATTACTTGCCATAGGTTGCTTATTATTGTTAAAAGCATCAGGTAACAACACTTTTCGGATCAGGAAACAAAAAATAATGAATCAATGTTGAAGATATAAAAATTTGTCGAAAAATTGACATGTCAAGATTGTGGAATTAGCACTGGTTGCTTTTTAGGTATGACTGGGAGTGGCAGCTTCTTCGTTGGTTATGATCATGTGTTTGGACTCTCTGAAGTAATGGCTTCTGCACCGCCTTCTGCAGCTTGATCAGTTGAGGTATGTTGTGGAGTCTGTGGA
Source organism: Kitagawia praeruptora (assembly GCA_037693485.1). Lineage (NCBI taxonomy): Eukaryota > Viridiplantae > Streptophyta > Magnoliopsida > Apiales > Apiaceae > Kitagawia > Kitagawia praeruptora. Next base: position 148,069,609 of record CM075353.1, read on the forward strand.
TCTGAGACCAACCACCATAGTTTGAAGAATGTCATTTGGAGTTAAAATGCATTTCTAAAAATCTATCAAATGAATTTATTTAGTTATTTCCACACAGCCACACTGTAATATCTAGTACTGAATCCACATGCAGTCATTGTTAGTGTTCCAACTAGGGCTGCACATGGATAGGGTTGGGTCGGGTTTTCGTCAAATCCCGACCCAACCCAATTAGTTCGGTTTTATAAGAAATCCCGAACTTCGAACTGCCTATCTGTGAGCTTGATAATCTTTAAACAACAGGGCCATTGATTAGTCACAGGCTCACAGCTAGCAGAGCATAACCAAGACAGCTCATTTCACATGGCCACCAGGGCATAACCAAGACAGCTCATGATTTCACATGCTTAGCCCTTATCAATTGTCCCCCCCCCCCCTCCCCTAAAACTGCCCTCTAGTATTATGTAACAAACACTTAACCTAAAGAACCCTAAATTGTTGGACAGAAGAGCCCAAATTGTAGGACTGTCCTTATGTGCTAAAATGTGCACAGTACACTGAGCTTGTAGACAGGGGGTAGTCAGCATATATATATAGCGAGGGGTGTAAATTGACCCCACTCAGCTCGTAATTGAGTACAAATTTTAATCAATACCTTCACGTAAAAATTTATGTTTTGAATATCCCACTAAAATAAATAAATACACTAAATTTTTAATTTATTTATTATTAATTTTTTAAAATTTGACCGCGCTAACTTCAAATTCTGGCTATGTCCCTGCTCGTAGTTCACTTGTTTTTACACGCAATTCAAAATAGACGGAACGGATTCTTTCCGGAGGGAGTAAATACATACATGCAGTAAAAAAATTATGAAATGAATGTAGAATTATTACCAGGAGTAGGTGGGGGAAAAGGTTGCCTGGGGGCCTGAAGTAAAAGAGGGGGTGGAGGAGCTGCAGGGTAGCTAGGAAAAGAGGAGGCATCCAGCTGCTGGTGGTGGTGGTGGTGGTGGTGGAGGTACATGTGTGTAAGATGATGATAGTAAGGATAAGATTGTGGTGGGGGTAATCTGGGTGGACCAGTATATAATGTTCCCCTTGTAGCTTGCATTGGGTATCCATAATAATAAGGTGATGAGCTTATTGCTGATGGAGATGACACTGATCCTACTCCATATGCCTGTTGATAATATTGTGCCTGCTGCTGCTGTTGCTCAACTTGTGGATGGTACATGCTCTGCATTTATATACACTTTCAGTAATTATTCATTCACTCCAATAATTCCTGCGACTAGTGCAAAGTGAAACTCGTCCTTTTGATCAGGTCTTTAATGTAGTTGAATACTTTTTTTTTTTGGTCAGGAATGTAGTTGAATACTTGAATTTGCATGAATGTATACGTACATGCATGCATATTAGTTATAATATCCATATGGACCATAACAAGGATCGTTTTTATCTCACTCGTTACCTTTAAGAAGGGTTCATTTCTTCTCAAATTACATAAGTTAGATTTGCGAGTATGTTTAATTTTCAAAATTTTTAACATGCGATAGACTAGATGTAATTTAATAAATAATTTCTTATGAAAATATCGTAAAAAAGTTTGTCACTAGCTTCACACACAGATATAGATATATGGAACCAAAGAGGAGGGGATCGAACTAACTTGGTGGTAGCCGTAATCATAAGGGTAGGGTGCGTACCTGTAAAATCATAGCAACATATTGTTTAGGAAAAGAATTGGATACTTGCATTTGATAGTTGAAATTTGAAGGATTATATATTTGCTAAAAATTAATCAACTCCAACTTATTAACCACAAAATGACAGCATTACTTATTTTTTGGTAATGTTTTTAATAAAATGACGAGACTTCACATGACGAAATATATTCATACGGAGTATATGTTTACAGATTTTAATATATGTTAGTTATACGTATAGAAATTAATTCAATGATGTCACATCATTTTGCAAGCATTTTTTGGAATGTCCAATGACAGCGGTCACTATCCAAATGTAACGCTGAGCTGCTACGACTCAGATTTTTCAATTAGAAAAATGTTAGAGGTACTAAAATTAGGTACCAAAAATTGTTACCAAATGATGTGGCTTTGTGTTAATTGGTTATAGTTATAATGGGCCCCCCAGGGCCATCCAATCAAAATATTTTAAAATGACAAGTGTTTGTTGTCATGTCATTTGGTACACAATTTTGGTACCCAATTTGGTACATGTAGCACTGCTCTTTCAATTATTAAATACTATTTATTTTACCTCAGAAATACTCCACATATAAAAATAATAACAGTAGAGACCCACACCATTATTGTGGAAAATGGAAATGCTGTATTTTTCAGATCGTGTTGTCGATAAAAGTGTTACATATTGTAATATATCTATACAGAATCAAGGAAAATATTTTAAATACTGTGTCAGTGAGTCATATGGTCCATGGTCAAACCATGATATGAAAAGGGGATGATTATTTTAGAGAACTAGAGAAGAACATGAAGATTGGTACTTATATACTGTATAATTAAAATTACAGAATCTCTGTAAATGCAGATAAATGACAAGATAGTGTTCCCGATATTATTATTTTCTTGTGTTTTCAATTTTGGATTCGTGCGCAGATCATAACTATTACTAATGCCAATGCTAGCAAAACTGTGGGAGGGATTTTTTAATTTCCAATTTATCGAATAAGTCATATGTGATATGTCGATTCCTCTATTTGAGAATCTAGGACACTCCATGTTTGATTTTTATATGTAGCAATTAGCATGACCACCCTTGTTTTGGTTACAACCTTAGAGCATCTCCAAAGTCTTCTAACTCACTCTTAAATATATTATAAACAATTAAGCTCTTAGCAAGTTAATACAATATTGATTTGTGTGTCAACTCCAACAATACTCCCTATAAATGCTCTTTATTTTATATTTTATTTATATTTCATTTCCACTAGTACAAACATTCAATATAGGGGAGAGAAGTATCAATTTTTTATTAATAAAATATAAGTTAAGAGCTACTAGTTGCTCTTAAAAGAGAGGAGAGAGAAGAAACTCTTTTGTATTTTTAAGAGCCACTAAGAGTCTCTTGGAGCAATATTTTTGTTCTCTCTACTCACTTTTTTAATTAAGAGCTAGAATAAAGAGTCTCTTGAAGATGCTCTTAGAGCAACTCCAATAGGCTCTTAAGTTTTTCTCTAAAATTAATATAATTAAATAGCCTCTTAACTATTTAAGTTAAAAAAAACATACCGTCTCTCCAACAAGCTTTCTTAAACTCGCTCGCTCTCTATCTATTTTTTTATTACCTCAATTGAATTCAAGATGCTTTATATGGCAGATTCTGGTACATGAATGAAAATGAAATGAATATTTGATAATATAAAATTGAATGAAGAAGGGAGAGGAGAGGAGAGAGACTCTTAAAATTGAAGAAGAAGAAAAAGCTCTTAAATATTTGAGGAAGACTTAGGAGTCTCAAACAAAAAATCTTCAAAAATTGACTTAAGAACCTCATTTAAAAGCTCTTGGAGTTGCTCTTACAGGTAAGAATCGAGTAGTAGAGCTCCACAATGATAGAATTAGTCAATTAGAAGCACATGGAATTTATTTAGTAATTTATGACATTTGTTGAATACTATAATTACATAAACACGCGTTTATTAAATTTTTATCTGCCAGCGTACAAACTGCATTAATAAGAATTAACGAACTTGTAAATAAATTTCTTAAATGGCAAGCAACATGCTAGCAGCTTGCTATCATCCATGATAATTGACGTGCTTTTACATTTTATAAGTACATAGTTGTTAACATGGTTGCATATTTGCAATGCAACCCCTAAATAAACTTTATTTCATACCTAATTATATTCATACATCCTTCCAATCTTCCATATTTCGTAAAAATAGCAAGGAAGATACAATTTCTTCAATAGTCAAATACAAAAAATAGATTTATAAAACTGAAAAAGATAAAAATTGAATCAATTAAAGAAACACTTACCCATAAGGTGGATAAATGACAGGTGGTGGTGGGGGTACTGGTGGAGCTAATGCCACTCCGGGCACTCCACTATAAGTTGATGATGATGATGCTCCACCTCCATGATTTCCACCTTGTGGTCTTCCTGCACTACAATTTTCTTAGTAATCTTTTTTCATTGAATGAAAATTCTCGATCATCTTATATTTAACATGCAATTTTATCGGAAAATTTGAGACAGAGGGAGTATTATGTAATCGAATATCAGGGCACAAACCTCTAGGCGGCGAAGGTCGAGGCCGGCCAAGGGAAGCAATATTACAATTTGCTTTTCTTCCATCAATCACAGGGTTGGGTTCAGCACAAGCTCGTCTAGCTGATTCAGCATCGCGAAACGTTACCTGTTACTCAAAATATTATAATCCAAAATAAAATCATTTTTTTTCAAAAACACTTTGTAGTAATATTGAAGTATGTACAGTTTCTTACAAATCCATATCCTTTAGATTTTCCTGTGTTTTTATCGGTGATGATAACAGCTTCAAGAATCTCTCCGAACTGCTCAAAATATTCATGCAAAACATTTGTTGGCGTCTCCCAAGCAAGTCCACCGACGAAAACTTTCGTAAATGTGGTGTCTCCGAAAGGTGATCGATAATGGTGGTACGCCATCGCATCTATTCAAGAATCAGATGCATGCATTCTCTTGACATGTACATTATTGTACTCTACAAGCAATTGGAACAATGGGAAATGTTCTTCAACTCTGTCAATGTTTGTTTTGTAGGAGTTTTTAGTAATTGGAAAATGGAAAAATTAAAGGGGAAAGTTGAAATTTAGAAGGGGGAATCCGACAGTTGCAAACTATAATTTGCTGGAAATGAGAAGGAGGGGTTGAGTGGTTTCTTTGTATAAACGAATGACAGCTAGATAGCTCCTTGCCTGCATGAATAGTTTAACTGACAGGGGTGTTATTGGTATTAATTCCTATCTTTATTTGCTTTTCTTTATTCAAATTTATTATGGCCTTCTAACTAGAAACTTTAAAGGTTTCTTGCAAGAAAATGCTAGAACTCTCGTATATATGCTAACCAAATATAATGTAGAATCCAAATAACCATTTATCAAATACATATAAAGAAATGTTAGAATTTTCAAAATGGTTCCCAAATAATTTTTAAATGTTGAGTTGTATTCGTGGTATGTAGCATTATTCTATCAAATAATATACATTTATTTCGTACACTTATTTGATAAACATTTTGAGAGTGATTTCGATTTTAAGCTGATTTCGTGGCAAAAGAAAGCATATTTATTTAGTAACTCTCTACCGGATGAACCAGATTTGATGAGCCAGAACGATAGTAATGTAATGGTGTCATATCTGTCTAATTTGCATTAATAAATCCACCCGCTCTCCAATCAATTGCTAACAATAATAATCTCCTTCCTCCTCATACTTGGTTGTCTTCTTGGTCCTTTCTACTTGTTTTCTCTAGCTTCTGATTATGCCTAAATCTTAAACCCCTTTTAAATTACTAGTTGCAAAAATCATTTTCAGTTGCTACTTTAACATAATTGTATATAAAGCTAATTATTAAAAATAAAAATAGTTACATATTTAAATTAGTTATTAGTTATTACATTGACGCACAAAATGCGTATCAGATTTTTTTTTACCGCAGTATTGATTCATCTATGTATGAAGTACATAAACCAACTAAAAATCCAGCCAAAATAAACGGGTACAACAGCTGGGATCAATTATTTAAATCGAAAACAACCAAGCTGTACTCGTAGAAAAAATAAATTAGGAAATGCAATCATTAAGGAATCGAAATTTCATGCTTTCATCCATGAGATTACACTATCTTAATTGCCGTCTACAAATGATATGTGGATTGTGGACTTATAGGTAGTTTAATGGTTTAGAGCATGTTTGGCAACATCAACTTAAAGCAAAAATTAGTTTTAAGTTGTTTTTGGACTGTTTGGCAACCATGGCTTTAAGCCGATTTTAAGTTAAAAAACTGCTTTAAGTCAGAAGTTCCATTTAGGTACTTTTGACTTATGACTTATCAAGTTTTTTTTTTCACGATTCTTGTAAAGTTCGAATATTATGAATTTAAATTTTTTTAAGTCAAATTTCACTTTAAATCAAAATTATTAAACCCTCATTTAACTTTAAGTAAAATTACCCAAACACTTTCATTCAACTTAAACAACTTTACTTTCTCCTTTAAGTTAAAAACGTCTCCATTAAGTCAAAAATAACTTATTTTAAGCAATCCCAAACGGCCTCTTAATGTATACGTGGAGTATAATTTGAGTTCGAGTTTGATCTAATTTTAAATATTAAGGTTTTTTATACAAGAATTTTTTTTTGAAGGGAAAAAAAAATATGACTCATAAGCAATTTGGTTTATTCGAATTCGACTTGAGAATTCAAATTAATTTAATTGTATTTCGATAAAAGTTCAAATATGAACAATTTAGTTTAAGTACAACTTAATAAAATAAGTATATTTAAATATTGAATATTTATGTTAAAATATATTTATAACATATAAAAATTAAAAATAATAAAATTCAAATAGATTCGTGAATCTCACAAATTAAGTAATTTAAAACTCGAGATCCACTTTGATACTCAAATAATTTAAACTCAAGCTAGATTCGAATATTTTCAAATAAAGTTTAAACATATTTTTAAATCGAGTTCAAATAATTCACAAATAATTTAACTCCTTTACACCCATGATTTGGCTTTGGCACGATCTCCCTAAGAACAAAAGTTCCAATTAATATTATATCACCAAAATGCTTTTGGGTAAAAGGGAAAAACTATTAACATTCACATGTCTTTAATTAAATATTAAATAGTTATTTCAACATTTAATATAAGAAGTGACATGACAATTAAGATCCAAAATACCTAATTTTCACTAAAACATGTTTAAAATTCGTAATAACAACACCACTTCTTTTCAACCGCTCCTGGTGAAAGGTCCATTGCTCTCCACATCTTCATTTTAGGCACATTTTATATTCACATATTGTTTCATTCATCGAAATAGTTAAACATTTCCCGTTCACTTTTAATATATATCCATTTATGTCTTGCAGAAATTAAATACGAATTTTAACAAATTGCTTAACATAGATTTACAATATTAATTCAACGTCTTTCAAATTTGCGTGTAATGTTTTATTTTCCATTCACGTGTACGGCACCAAAGAGAATTTTATACATATACGATTTTAATTCTTAAATAGTCATGTTTGCCTTTTCAACTCGGTTCGATTTTTACTCTAACAATCTAGTTATTTTTTCCGATCCGGTTTGATTTTGCCCAATCGGGTCAGGTCGTTCGAGATCCGAAGCAAAAAAATCGTTATTTCCCTCCTTCCTTTCAAGAACCTGCAAAAAAATAATATAAATATTAGTAAAACTGAAAAATAAGTATGATTGATCAAATATACTTGATTTTGTAAAGTCACAGGTACCACTAAAATAACCTTCATTAGAAAGCATTTCCATTCTTTGACCTTAAGATGCCAAAGATATCAACCTCAATAGCTCAAGTCAAAGAATTTTCCGGGATGAATCCAGGCTTGTCTAATTCGCAGCAATCATTTTAGAAATATATGAACGTAAATTTCAAAACTTTCTTATTCTTTTAAAACAAATCTTTTTATTATATTTTCTGCTCAACTTTTATTATTGTTTTTTATTACACAACTATTATATGAGTTCACTTGATTGCAATTGCTATATGGGATTCAGACTATTGGATTCATAATATGATGTTTATGTTATATGAAAACACGTAACGTGTATTGGTGACTGGTGATGACAAACACTTAAACCACTATTTTTTGGTCACATTTCCAGCGAGTATATCTTGATTCCGACGTGTAATCTCAAATTTTGTTATCACAAATTCCTCCATTAACACTAGTAGTTGCGCATATCTTATCATCAAAATGATCATAAATAACCTTAGTAATAACGTTAATAATTCATAAAAAATGAACCGATAATGACGTTAATATTCTTTCTTGGTAACTTCAGCACTAAAAAATCAATATATATATATATATATATATATATATATAGTTCGAATTTATAGAAAAGACATATTTTTTTTCCTAAATAAAACATACTCATTTAATTTTTCATTGAGGGTAAGTTCGAAACATTCGATCTTTAAAACTACCAACTAATAACCATACAAAGGTTCTTAAACAAGCCAAATATTACTTAATATTACAAAGGTTATTCAATAAGTCAAATACTACTAAATATATAATAGGTCGAATACCAATTCATAATAGAACATAGTTGATCACTCATGAAACAACTCATGGAACAAGACATCCAAGAATGTTCCTGATTCTGAGATCCTCAAACAGAAAATAGTCATTTTTCTTGAATGACTGTACCTTGTCACCTTGGAACATTTTCTCAGCCTCATTATCATAAATAACATGAATTTCATGCAAACTCAGCATTCCTAAAGTCTTTCCATTAGGGTGCGGGCCAAAAGTGACCTTCACCCTACAATGTAGCCCATCTTCGATGTCTTCCACAAACATTTGACAACTATATATAAATGTTACCAGGTTTATAGCCTTTACGTTGAATGATTCTCATGAGATAGTGCTCACCTTCCTCAGATGCAAACTTCATACCATGAATAAGAGTTGTTGAAAATATTTCCTTTGTCATCGCCAGATTGTGGTACTTCAAATGTCTGTTTACTTGATAGCCATGAAAGAAGATTCACCATTTTTCAAGACATGCCAAAATCTCCTCATAAACACTTGCAAATTAGAAGTGTGAGATTTTAAATATGGCGAGGAGAGTAGTTCTTCTTAAGGCAGTCATAGACAATTTAGTGATTTACCATCATATTGGTTCAATACCTTTGTGAGCTAGAGGGAGTGGCCAACATGCTTCAAAATATTGGAACGTTCAATGCTTCACTAGTAACAAAGTATCACTCATAACGTTATCGATTGAGAAGTATTATCTTTGATATTTCAAAGGAACATTCAAATAAAGTATTTGATCGAAATGAGCATTTTAGTTAGTATTTCTGAAAATGCGTAATTTGTACAAATAAACATTAAAAATAAAATTGCATAATAATTCTTGTTCTTTTGTATATTTTCGAACATTGATGTAACGGTTTCACAATACTTTAATCGTATTTTTCTAAATTTATAAAATTTAATAATTTTAAGTATGAAAAATAAAATATACTTTAATTGTTTTTAAATATTTAGGGAAGTCAATAGATATTTAAAGGCATTCAATATTAAAAAATATATTTATTTTGAATTTATAGGAAAGTTACTAACTATATTCAAAAGTTTTTAATAAACATTGTAATGCTAGTTGAGTAGTATATGTTACATTAAAGTATATATCTTATAATTATAATGGTTAAAAAGAATTTAAAGTTATTTTTAGATAACTTCAGATAATTAGTTTACTAATCGATTTTAAAATATATATTTTTTAATTCAGAAATATAAATAACTATTTTATAATTTAAAAAAAATAAGGAACAAATAATTATAATATCATATAAATAATATAAATAATCTTAATTCATAATTCATGTATTGTAAATTGATCATTAAATGAATAATAGATCTCAATAAAATAATGTAAAATATTTAAATAGTTTTTTTTAATGATATTATCGTGAATACTTTTAAAATTGGACCAATTTGATCAAAAAAAATCTAGTTGAAAATTACATATTGTCTAAAACTTGTTTTAAATTAAGTAAATAATAATTTTTGTATTGTATCATTCATCGAAATTCTGAATAAATATAAAACATGGTAATTGTTTAATATTTTATATTATCTCCAATATTATTATATTTATCACATTATTTATATTTTGAAAATTCAAATACCAACTTCTATTCTAAAATATATAGATAAACATTATAACATCAATATTAAATTTTACAATTAACATGTTACTCACATGTTGAACCATTTTTTCGTTGACATTTTTTTCTCTAATTAGTCATTATCTCGTTTTTCCAAATTTAACAGATAACATTTGAATTAATATCAACCCAAAAGAAAACTGTTTTATTGTTACCAATTTTTAATTGATAATTTTAAACAAATTGATCAATAACATGTTAGAAAACTGAATTAAGGAAATTTCGTCAAACTTTCGCTTGACATTTTTTTTAAGAAAAAGGGATATCCAAAGTAAAAAGTGAACAAAAATAAGAATGAATACATTATAGATTTTAATGAAAAAAAAATTCAAAAATGAATATTCATTTAGATTTCAATATCTAAATATGGTTTTGTGATAATTTGAATTATTGTTAAAGAGATTAGGGAATCTAAGATATATTTTAGATAAATTAGGTGATATACAAAGAATTTATATATAAATATAGGAGATGTATTTTTGTAAAATCAGGATTCATTTAAAAATTTTAATAATATTTTATTATTTTGTACTAAAATTTAAGGATTCATTTAGATTTCAATATCTAAATATGGTTTTGTTATTTTTTTTTTAAAGCAGAAAAATATTATTGAAACACCAACACAAAGATTACATCACAGGGATTCCCACCAAAATACCACTACAAAGGATGCTTTAACTGGTAGTTGATATCAATCAAAATCAATTATATAGCCACTAGAACCTCAATCGAAACCATCACATTAGACTACCATTACTCGCATTTTTATATGATGTCCACCTGCTCGATAATCTCTTCCTGCATATCATCATCATCATTCAGATCACCTTCCCAGATTTCCTGAAATTGTTCACCCACCGGACCCAAGCCCATATCATTATACCACAACTCTCGAACTCTTACAAATGGCCCCTCAATTATAACCAGATGATTCCAAGTATTCGCTCCATGTTGAGCCAAGTATCTAGCTAGTAGGTTAGACTCTTGCGGAATTGCCCTGACTTCCATTCTCAAGTTTCTGTCCGCCTTTCGCTGCTCCAGTTGGTTAACCACAAATCTGTGCTCTGGAATTACTCCTTCCATGTTAACAAACAACCATTCCCAATAAGCAGCTGCGTTATCGGTTTCCAGGATTAAATCATTGAGGTTTTCCCAATACGCTCTACGCAACGCCATTAGCATTGCATACAACTCATTGATTCTTTCCTCTTGAATACCTTGAGAGCCTCCAACCATTCTGATAATTCTGCCCGTTTCATCTCTAAAAACAAACCCAATCCCTGATCTATTACCATTAGGTAAAGGATGTTCTGCCATGAAACCATGAACATTAATCTTGACTACGCCTTGAGGAGGCATCGTCCACTGAACCCCTGCATCCACATTCATCATGAAATCTGACCCCCTACACTTCTATTACTCTGTTGGATATGAGATGATGAGTAACACATACTGGGGGTTTTAAAGATGCTAGAAGACTAAGAGAAGCCTTGGCTGCACACTTCTCCATACCACAATAATAATATCACCGTCTGTTGGGATTCTTAATGCTAATTCAAATTTTCTTCACTTCATAAATATCCAACTTAAAAGCCTAGCCACTCCACAATAAAAACTAAATCGACCAGCCCAATTAGAGATATAGATTAAAGCCCACACTCCAAAATTTCTAACTCAAAATATTCGTAATTAACACCATGCCGAAATAATTTTTTTCCTTCTTATCCCCTGCTTTGCTAAGTTGTCAGCTTCGACATTGAGATTCCTATCTAATTTTTTAAAGACTATCTTAGAGATCTGAATCAAATCAATTAACCCCTTGTCCAATTGATGCTGAATAGAGAATTTGATGTTACGAACTTCATTAATCAACTCCAAAGAGTCTGTATAGATGGTACAATGATAATTGACCCATTCACTGGCAGCTAGCTTACTCATTACGAAAAACAATGCTTCTAACTCACAATGCAGAGGTGAGGTAGCTATAGTTGGACCCGAGAAAATGAATACCAAATTACCTTCTGAGTCTTTCACATAACCTCCTATTCCAGCCTGAATTTCTGAGAAGTTATTGATCTTCCAGGCTCCATCAATGAAGCCAATCAAATCCGCATTGATATTTAGCAACCTCTTATTCCTTTGATTGCTAAAATTCAATATAAGACCTATAGGATTTGTATTCCAGAGAGAGGAGTTATCAATGATGTTAACTGCTTGACACCACATCTGAGACCTGTGGACAATCAAAAATAACAACTCTGCCTTTTTGATCTTTTTATTCTGAAAAACAACTTGATTTCGACACAACCATAAGGTCCACATAGTGGCTGTTAGTAGTATTTTTATGTGTTCGTTCGCAGGGAAGGACTGAATGTAATATCAAGTTCAGGTTTCTTATCTCTTTATGTCTAGAAGTGTGTGAGAAGAATTTTGGTTTGTTTATAAACTAAATTAACCAAGAACTAATTATAAGCACTAAGAATTGATTTTAAACTGAGATTCAAATATATGGGAAAATAATCTAAGAACTGGGGTTCTTCACTTGGTCTCAATACATGCTCAATATTAATGTGATATCTGTGTTCCTACCTTGCTGAAAACAATTCTTCTAAAGTTATACTGTACCCTCCCAGGTTACAATATAGTGCCTACAGCTACACCCTAATTGTCACTCCCGTGATACAATCAAAGTATATCTATAAACTGTTAAGTGCCAAGAATTATATGTCTCACAATTCTCCTATTAATCTCCCGATCTAATATTCAAATTATGTCTATTAAATCATGTACTAAGATTGCAACTTCTCTCCCGAGCTTATTACAATCCCTAGAATACAATCAAAAGTTAGCTACTCTTCTAATTGTGTTAAGATCTCATTAACAGATCAGCAAAGCAGAAAATCACGTAATCAAGCATGCATGAATACCAAGGAATACTACCCAATCCTCAGATTAGAGAATTAGTTACACATAATTAAAGAAGAAAACAAAATAATAATGATAATGAATAAAAACATAATATTGAAGAAAGAATTAAAGATCGAAAGTACCTTGATATGATTACAAGCTATGAATTGTTAGCTATGAATTGTTATGATTTACAATGGTATGATGTGTTTATATAGGCTCTACAAATCTTGCCCAGCAAGATATTGCCTTCTATTACAATTAGGATTTAAAGAAGGTACCCAAAACTGCCCAGAATACAATTAGAATTAGAAAAAGGGCAAAACAGTAAATTCCAAGCCTTCTTTAATAAGAAAACGTGCGCGACTTTAATTAGTACGTTTCTTGCACTTGTTTCCTATCCCAGGTTGTAGAAAATCTCTCAAGCTTCGCGTGAGCAGTAAGATCGCTGAAAACGGACTTCTAGAACTCCAGATATGGCCAAAACAGTATAAGCTGCGCAGCCTTCCCGGAAAATCCGAATTTTAATCAATTAAATCTCCAAAAACGACAAAAGCTTAGATATTCTTGGAAACCTGCACAACTACACAAAATACATCAAAACTACACAAACTTGAGTCCAAAACAATCAATTTAAGCCGATATAGAATGTTCCAAGTGGATATAAAAACCACTTATCAAACACCCCCAAACTTAAACCGATGCTTGTCCTCAAGCATAAACAATTACAACTACCTAATTAGTACCACTTCCGTAGGTGATCACGGTTGCATTTGGCATATGCAACAAGCCCTTTAAACCCCTAGGCAGCCCTAGTGGACGAGTAAGGTCTCGTGAGGGCCTATAGCGAATGTACCCACAAAATCCATTTAACCTAATGCAATGCAATGCATGAATGCAACTACTATGAAAATGCAAGATTTAACCTACCATACCTTCAAATCCTCTCATGCCATATCAACTTAAGAATCAAAGTAAATACGCAATGTCTTGGTGTCGAAAGTGCAAGTATTCACATAGTCTACTCAATGAACATGCATAAGTTCTCACAAGCCCATGTCAAGTGTAAGAATAAGTTAGTAAACATGCTAAGCCTACAAGAGCACATCTTTGAGACAACACTCGGGATCTCATACGCAAGAACAAGCAAACACTCACAATCCACTCACAAAAGAATATTCACTCAAGATCAAGGGTAAGTGTATCACTCAATTCCAACAAAATCATAAGCATGCTTGACATTTGGTATCAATCTAACTCTTAACACAACATACATCAATGACGATAATCAAAAGGTCTTTAATTGGGTTGTAACGGGGCTAGGGACAAGGTATGTCAAATAAGCCAAAACAGGTGAAGTGTCAAAAGCTAATAAGTATCATAATGAACCATTCACAACACCCTATTTCCCCCCCACATAATTTCTACTCTTCTTCTTCCAACAAAAATGCTCGACTAGTCGACTAAAGTAGGATCACAACAAACACAAACATGCTCTCATAATATTTTTTTTTTCTTTTTTTTTTTTTTTTTTCTGAGAGCTAAATAAAACAATAATATAAACAATAACAATGATCCCACCATTTATTACATATGCTGACTATCAAGTAAACAACCAAACCCAATCTCAATATTTTCCCCAAAAGTATGACCAACAATAAACCCCTCCTTGCACACCTTATTACTCCCTTAAGCACTTTACTAGCCTTTAACAATGTGGGTTCAAATTAATGTAAGGCCAATACAAGAAAAAAGTCTAGGCAAGTAATGTGGTATGTCACCGAAAAATAGGATTAAGCTCAACGGGTAACTAATTGATCATGTTTAAATGGTGTGGTAATATGGGAAAATATGCGGTTATTCCTAATGCCTTTATCATTTTAATCGTCAAATAATGTCATGCGTTTCAAGAAAGACCTCAAACAACTGCTAGCAATGCAAACAATCAGTGGACACTCAAGCAAACAAATAAATTGCAAAAAATATGCAATATGGCTCAAAAACTCACTTGGTGGAAAAACATACTCAATCCCAAGCAAAAATCTCTCTAACGCACCGACTTGTATTCAAAGCATGCAAACTAAATCATCTTGCACATATTCATGTCCTTCTAATTACTTACAACATTCAATAAGTCTCCTAGCTTCAACTTACTAGTGTATGTGTGTGCACAAGAACAAAGCATATCACTTCTCAATCAAAAGCGTCAACAACACAAAATTCCTATCAAGCATGGGTGCAAATGCAAACTATTATGAACTCACATGATATACAAAAAAAAAAAAAAAACAGAATGTCCTATATGAAACAAACGTAGATAACACGAACAAATATGCATAATTTACTACTACTAATATGCAAAGCATGAAATCCTACATGAACAATTAATACAACAACAACTACATATCCCTCAAACCACCCCAAACTTAAAATATTCAATGCCCTCATTGAATGGAAGTAATACAAGGGATAGCAGAACATACCTGAAATGCGCCTTACACCACCTCATCCACGCTAGGAGCCATAAGAATCAATCCCCCAACTCACAAGAAGCTCCACCAATAATTACCAAGCAATATCACACCACAAATAGCCCAAATTCCAAGAATAATACAAAATCCCAATTTACAAGAACACAAATTCGTAATAAAAATAAAATTAGAGAAAAAGATTTACCCAATACGAATCAAAGAGGTGAACTTGCAATTAATTCCTCTTTAGAATTGAATTTTTAGAGATTTAAAGAAGTAGAAAAGGAATTGGATTTGTATGTATAGGTGGGTATATATATTTGGGGGAAAAAAATAATAATAATAATAAAAATAATAAAAATAAGAATAAATAAAATAAAATATGAAATAGGATATGGATTGGGAATAATTTGGAATTAATATGGGGCTAGAAATAGGATTTTAGGTGGAGAAAATAATTAGAAAAGGGGTAGGAATTGATTTAGGAGATGAATAATATTTAATATATACTATATATATAACACATACATTCACGTGATAATACAACAAACAAGACAAAAAAAAAAAAAAACTTACCTGGTCGTCTGGCGCATCAGGCGCGTATTGGCGCTCCACGCGCGGAGCAATTCTGGACATCCGGGCGCAGGTGCACTGCTGGGCGCGTGAGGCGCGGGTGGTTTCTGCAATTTTATTTTATTTTTTTTTTTTTAGACACAACACTCAATTTTTTTTTTTTTCTACACTAATGCATGGGTTGCCTCCCACCAAGCGCTTCTTTAACGTCAATAGCTTGACATATTCATACATAAAATCTTCAATGAGGACAAAAAGCAAACAGATGCACATATCTACGAATTTCTAATATAAGCATATTGTGCAAATAAACCTTAGAATCATTAAAAGGTACGAAAACTTTCAAGAACCTATCATGCTCAAGAGACTTGGAAACATCAAAATAGCTAGAAAAGTTGTCAGAATAATCATTATAAGTACGACTCATATACTCCTCCCAAATCAGATCCTTATACTCTACAGCAAGATTTTCAACTTCCTCAATCTTAACTTCCTTCTCTTTTATAATTGGACACTCATCAATTTTAATCTCGTCTACCAATGTATTAAGCTCAAAATTTTTTAAATTTGGTAGAATTTCAATTGCATCCAAATTATCATTAATGCGCATGGGACAATTATCAACTACACAAGTAGACTCATCAGACACAACATTATCATCAATTGCTAAACAAGAATCATGGCATAGAGGAAAATTGACACAAGGGGGAGTTCTATAACATCCTTCATACCACACTGCTCGAACTTCCCAAATAAAATTATTTAGTTTAGCATTCTCCTCGTACCAAGCTATTGAATCACATGGAATATCATTGTCACTAGCAATCTTTAAAGTTGGTTCATCAAAAACTCCCAAAGAAAGTAAGGGAGGATTAGACTGAGTTCCTTGAATCATTTTATTGAGCGCAATCTCCCAATCAGCAAGTAAAGAAGGATTAGACTGAGTTAAACTCGTATTGTAACGACCCGGAAAATTACGTGTAATTTATTATATTAAAATATATTTTTAGTTGATTTTAATTTGTGTTAGTTTATTTTTAATGCATTTAAACGCGTTATGATTTTTATATAATAGGAAAATTATCTCATACGTGTTATGAGACTTCTGTGTATCATAGAATATTTTATTCTATTTTTCTGTAATTTTTATATTTTTAGAATACAATTATTTCGCGTTTTAATTTCCGGATCCAGCCCTTATACTGAACCCGAGGCCTTGATTTTGATAAAATTATTTTTATATAATGATAGGATATCTAATTATGCATTATTTTGTAATTTTTGTAATATTCATAATTTTTGGGGAATTTTGGCATATATATTATATTTGTTTAAAAATAAAAATTTTACATTTTTATCCCATAAAAATTATTTTTAAGGCTTAATGATTTTAATTAGGGGTTAAAAATATTTTTGGGGTATTAATTTTTAAGTAATATAAATAGCAGCTAAATTATTTTTATTTATTAAAATAATCAGAAAATCAGATTTTCTGATTTTATTTTCTGGAAATTCTCTAAATATTGTTCTTGGTGTTCTTGGAGATCAAACACACTTTTGACAGTGATTCCGGCATCCAAATCGATCATGTGAGTAACCAAACTGAAGCTCTTGATCTCTACTACATGTTTATGTAGGTGTTCATAACCAAAATTGTCTGATTCGAAAATTTGTTTTTTTAATTTTAATTTTCGAACTTGTTTAATTTGTTGTGGATTGTGTAGTGATTTGTTGTTGATATGGTTAGTACCTACAGATTGCTTATGCTTCCAGGAGATTTATCATGATTTTTACTTGATTTTTCGTAGCTTAATTATGAAAGTCGAGTTTTAGTGGGGGTGAGATTTAAAGATTAATTTTTCTGGATTTATGGGTGATTTGTTGCTGTTCTTGATGATTGATATAGATTGTACGAGTAATAAGCTTCGTTTTGGTGTATAAAACGTTGGATTTGGTTGAGAAACGACTAAAATCGAAGTTCACCGGTGAGTCGCCGGATTTTACTTCGATTTTGGCCGGATTTTGAGTTTGGGTGATTCTGGGTTGGAATGAATGGTGTGGTTGTGTTTAGGAGGCGATTTGGAGTGATTTGGTGCTTAAAAACGTAGCGAATGGTACGTTTTTAAGGGTGGCCGGAAGTCGCCGGAAATTTCTCCGGTCACCGGATTCTGGGCAGTCAGCCATTAACGGCGATGAGTGTTCTTCGAGCATTCATACGAAGAACAGTGGAGGTGGTGATGAACAGTACCCGTTTAATCCTAAAAATCTGTTAACAATTTCTGAAAAGTGATTTTGGAATTGATTTTTACTTTTTACCAATTATTTTTACTTTTATTTACTTTTAATTACTTTTATTTACTTTTATTTAATTTTATTTACTTTTATTTACTTTAATTAATTTATAATTCTGAATTAAATTATTAATTTCAGAAATTTTATTTTCTGAAAATGTTTTATAAATCTAGAATTTATTTCTGAATTTTATTTTAATTATTTCTTTATTTCTTTATTTATTTGTTTTTAATTCGGAATAATTAAGAATTAAATTCTTTTAATTATATTAATTAATCTCAAATAATGATTTAATTAATTTAATTATCTGATAAATGTAATTAATTATTAGATAATTTTATTAATTAATTATTACTTGATTCTAATTAATTTATTTAGGATTATTAACCAATTTTCTGTTTAAAAGTGATTTAAAATGAAATAAAATTGTTTTAAATCCTAAAAATAATCTGGGAACGGTAAAAATAGTTTTAAAATTCTAAAATTATTTATAAACCCAGATTAGATAATTATAAAAATATTTTGGTGATCCAATAATTACCCAGAGGGTTTATTAATGATCCTTTTTGATTGAAAAAGGGTATTTAAATCTTTTAAAATTCTTTTAAGTGGTTTAAAACTATTTTTAAATATTCTAAAAATTCTTTGAGTGCTCTTTTAAATTGTGAGTCGTATCCGCTATGTGTTGATTGGTTACGTGACAAGTATATATGTATTTGATTTGAGGATTAATGATGTATCTCCAGGATTAATTATTGTTTCGAGGAATAATCCTGTCTTGAGGATTAATTGATTATCATGTTTCTTTAATCGAAGAATAAGATAAATGTTTTGAGGATTATCTATCGATTGAGTTGATTAATAAATAATTAATTTGAATATTCAATTAATTTAATTATTAATTGAATTATTCTTATTAATTGCGTATTAATTAAACCGTTTGTCCGTTTTCAACGAGAAAAGTATTTCTGGAATCAGAAAAATGACCCGGTTCTTATAAAAATAGTTTTAAATTAAAATTCAACTTTTAAATTTTGGTCGACTTTTTACCAAACCTTTTTATTGAGTCAGTTATATCTGATAATTAGGGTTTTGACCCGTTTTCTGTTTAAAAAATATTAGATAAAATCTTTTTATGATTTGATCAACGTGCTATGTGATTATGTGATCTACTTATTGAGTCTCTTTACGTGCAATGTGAATTATTAAGGTATTAAGTATCGAGGGTTATGATGTAAATCGAGTTTTGATCGATATATATATTTAATGTGTGCTTAATTGTTTATATGGTTTATATTATAAGATGTCATTAAGAGTAGACGATGTTTTCTTTGATTCACTAGAAACGATGGTCAGATATCGTTTATTTTCGCAAGGATTAATTGTTGAATATTGACTTAGGTTGGTCAACAGAGATAAGTAGATGTCTAATCAAGGAGATTGGAGATAGATGCAATATTCTTTGTGGGTTATGAATAAGGTTGGAGATGGATGCGGTATTGTTTGTGAATTGTAATGAAGAAGGTTGAGATGAAGGCATTGTCTGTGGAATTGCTGGTTTACTTGTGAGGTGTTTTAACACCGGGTAAACGTCTATGTTCAAAGGGGACATTTCCAATTATTTTCTTCCGACAGAGATATTGAAGTAGACGCGCAGGCTCGATGTCAACGGATCAGACTCATGGCAATCGCAAGAGCGTCAAACCAGCGAATGATCAACAGAGGACATGATGACGTGAGATAGAAGAAGATAGTTGTATTACTTCGGCGCTACGTAATAACAAAGGACCAGAGGCAAGTATTTTCTTAATCATCCTAAACACTTTTTATTTTATGTTTCATTGATTCATATCATGACGAATAGCTATTGTTCAGAGCTATTCGTGATTCTTAAATATTTTTGTGCGAATACAGTCGCTTGATATTGGTACCTTTGATGTGGGGAATTGTTTAAGATAAACTCTTCATATCCTTATTATCGTAGTAAATAATATGGATGTGAACTGTATGTGAAACTAAGCATTTCCTGTTGAATTCGGAAATTGCTCTATTGGATTGGAAAATGGTAAAGCGTAGGAGGCCATGATTGCTATCATGGTCCAGCAATGTTTATTGGTAAAGCGTAGGAGGCCATGGTTGCTACTATGGTCCAGCAATATTTAAGGAGGATATGGTAACCATACCATCTTCCTATAGGCTAACATTACTTGCCTATTTTGGTACCCTCATTGAAATCCGGGTTATACACACGGGTATAGAAATGTACCGGTGGTAGTATAAAGGGTCCCATTGCTTTTGAACCTGATCAGGGGGCAATGGGTTTTGTTTTTATATATATCCAATCCATATCGCCAGAATGGCTATTATATATTGTGAATTGGCAGATGATTCATTTTTATGACATGCCAAATGATTTCAGTTATGATTTGAATTATATCACAGTTGTTGATTCAGTTTCTCTATAAACTGCTTTACATTTCAGTTGATTTTATGCCCCACTTATCCTGATTTTATATCAAAATTTTTATACGCTTGCTGAGCATTTCTTTCGCTCATACTTGCTGTTGTAAATTCTAACATTTCAGTAAAGTAGTTTGGCGAGACTTATCCGCACACTTCAGAAAGAGAAGAGGCGTGATGCTATTTCGAAGATGACTTGGCTCAGGATGTCTGGATTTAGAGTAAGATCTATTTTATATAATTGAGTTCTAATATTTATTATTATTATGTAATGGTCTGGTTAGCCTGGCGTACTTCTTATCGAAGTTACACCAGTGATTTAAGATTTGATCAAAGAGAATGTTGGGAATGAATGCTTTTTATCTAAGGGAATTTGGATTCTTGTTTCTAGCCCTATAACCTTAAAAGATCTTGGTATGTTTGGGGTCACAGATGTCATATTTCCAGTGTTGGACAATCACAAATGGATGATTATTATTAAGCAAGATGTTTTATTTTGAGGATTTTTGCGTGACAACCAAATCTTCTGACCCCGGATTTGGGGGGTGTCACAGTTGGTATCAGAGCAGGGTTATAGGAAACTAGGAACGAGAGTGTGTAGGAGTGTGTATAGTTAAGTAAGGAACGTCAGAGCTCATGTAGAGTTCGTGTTGGACTATTGGATATAGTACCAATTAGTAAGTTAAGATTGGAATACTCGTTTGAGATAGTTGTGCTGAATTGGATAGATCGCCTGGCGAATGGAGATGTCTACTGTGGAATCTTCAGAGATTATTACGAGTTGATGATGACATACGATATCGATATTCTTAAAACGTGGAACGGAAGAAGCTTAAATTCGAATGACGAGCTATCGAAGGAATTGGCAAAGAAGGCATAAGTAGAGACCTTGGCAATACCTTTCCTTTTATGAATTATTTTGATATCCCTCTTAAAGAGGCATTCTTTAAAAGATATATTTGTTCTTCTAAACAGTGACATTTTGACACTTGTGTTCAATCTCCATTTTGAATCTCAATTGTTTCAGTGGTTACTATGAAACCTATTTTTAAATTTCTGAGACTTTCAACTTTTTGTTTTCTCCAATGATTAATAACCTTATTTGCAATATAGTACCACTTGTTCGGTACTTTCTTCTTGGTTCTTCTTTTCGGAAAATAACAAATTTGGAATTCCTTTCATATTTCTCTACTCCTACTGAGACGAACAACCCTATTTATAGGGGACACCAGGTATATCTGTCTGTGTGATAGAAGTTGGATGGGACGCCATCACTGGTGTGTTGTGTATTACAAGAAGGCTGATCACCTTTAATTGTAAATGTCGGAGCTAAGACACACAACGTCGGGTTCATGTGATCATATTGATCTCTCGGTTATTCTTTCATTTCAAATCAAGTTGCTTTATTCATAACCACAATTGTGGAACATTTGCTATGATATGGAATCCTTTTTCTTCAAAATTTCATGATTCTTGTTATCTCTATTGAATTTCAAGGGTATGCCAATCAGGTCAGGATAAACGAAATTTGCAGATAGAAATTAGATTCGCAACGGAATCGCCAAGAGTAAGAACGAGTCCTAAAATGATTAGAATATCAGTGACATATCAATGGAATCAGTTCTCTCTCTCTTTCAAGGATATTATGTTAATGGAAAGTTGGTCGAGCCATATTTGAAATGAATAACGATGGGTTGTACGACTCCAGTGGTAACTACCTCAGATAGAGACCCTATAGTTGAATTGAGATTTTGAAAAAGTTGTTTACGAAAGGACACTATCCCCAGTTTTGTAAAGCAAGTGTTGATGATGAAGGAGTTAAGGAACCCCACTAGTTGCCTTAGCTGATTCCGAGGACGGAATCCTTATAAGGGGGGAAGTCTGTAACGACCCGGAAAATTACGTGTAATTTATTATATTAAAATATATTTTTAGTTGATTTTAATTTGTGTTAGTTTATTTTTAATGCATTTAAACGCGTTATGATTTTTATAAAATAGGAAAATTATCTCATACGTGTTATGAGACTTCTGTGTATCATAGAATATTTTATTCTATTTTTCTGTAATTTTTATATTTTTAGAATACAATTATTTCGCGTTTTAATTTCCGGATCCAGCCCTTATACTGAACCCGAGGCCTTGATTTTGATAAAATTATTTTTATATAATGATAGGATATCTAATTATGCATTATTTTGTAATTTTTGTAATATTCATAATTTTTGGGGAATTTTGGCATATATATTATATTTGTTTAAAAATAAAAATTTTACATTTTTATCCCATAAAAATTATTTTTAAGGCTTAATGATTTTAATTAGGGGTTAAAAATATTTTTGGGGTATTAATTTTTAAGTAATATAAATAGCAGCTAAATTATTTTTATTTATTAAAATAATCAGAAAATCAGATTTTCTGATTTTATTTTCTGGAAATTCTCTAAATATTGTTCTTGGTGTTCTTGGAGATCAAACACACTTTTGACAGTGATTCCGGCATCCAAATCGATCATGTGAGTAACCAAACTGAAGCTCTTGATCTCTACTACATGTTTATGTAGGTGTTCATAACCAAAATTGTCTGATTCGAAAATTTGTTTTTTTAATTTTAATTTTCGAACTTGTTTAATTTGTTGTGGATTGTGTAGTGATTTGTTGTTGATATGGTTAGTACCTACAGATTGCTTATGCTTCCAGGAGATTTATCATGATTTTTACTTGATTTTTCGTAGCTTAATTATGAAAGTCGAGTTTTAGTGGGGGTGAGATTTAAAGATTAATTTTTCTGGATTTATGGGTGATTTGTTGCTGTTCTTGATGATTGATATAGATTGTACGAGTAATAAGCTTCGTTTTGGTGTATAAAACGTTGGATTTGGTTGAGAAACGACTAAAATCGAAGTTCACCGGTGAGTCGCCGGATTTTACTTCGATTTTGGCCGGATTTTGAGTTTGGGTGATTCTGGGTTGGAATGAATGGTGTGGTTGTGTTTAGGAGGCGATTTGGAGTGATTTGGTGCTTAAAAACGTAGCGAATGGTACGTTTTTAAGGGTGGCCGGAAGTCGCCGGAAATTTCTCCGGTCACCGGATTCTGGGCAGTCAGCCATTAACGGCGATGAGTGTTCTTCGAGCATTCATACGAAGAACAGTGGAGGTGGTGATGAACAGTACCCGTTTAATCCTAAAAATCTGTTAACAATTTCTGAAAAGTGATTTTGGAATTGATTTTTACTTTTTACCAATTATTTTTACTTTTATTTACTTTTAATTACTTTTATTTACTTTTATTTAATTTTATTTACTTTTATTTACTTTAATTAATTTATAATTCTGAATTAAATTATTAATTTCAGAAATTTTATTTTCTGAAAATGTTTTATAAATCTAGAATTTATTTCTGAATTTTATTTTAATTATTTCTTTATTTCTTTATTTATTTGTTTTTAATTCGGAATAATTAAGAATTAAATTCTTTTAATTATATTAATTAATCTCAAATAATGATTTAATTAATTTAATTATCTGATAAATGTAATTAATTATTAGATAATTTTATTAATTAATTATTACTTGATTCTAATTAATTTATTTAGGATTATTAACCAATTTTCTGTTTAAAAGTGATTTAAAATGAAATAAAATTGTTTTAAATCCTAAAAATAATCTGGGAACGGTAAAAATAGTTTTAAAATTCTAAAATTATTTATAAACCCAGATTAGATAATTATAAAAATATTTTGGTGATCCAATAATTACCCAGAGGGTTTATTAATGATCCTTTTTGATTGAAAAAGGGTATTTAAATCTTTTAAAATTCTTTTAAGTGGTTTAAAACTATTTTTAAATATTCTAAAAATTCTTTGAGTGCTCTTTTAAATTTTGAGTCGTATCCGCTATGTGTTGATTGGTTACGTGACAAGTATATATGTATTTGATTTGAGGATTAATGATGTATCTCCAGGATTAATTATTGTTTCGAGGAATAATCCTGTCTTGAGGATTAATTGATTATCATGTTTCTTTAATCGAAGAATAAGATAAATGTTTTGAGGATTATCTATCGATTGAGTTGATTAATAAATAATTAATTTGAATATTCAATTAATTTAATTATTAATTGAATTATTCTTATTAATTGCGTATTAATTAAACCGTTTGTCCGTTTTCAACGAGAAAAGTATTTCTGGAATCAGAAAAATGACCCGGTTCTTATAAAAATAGTTTTAAATTAAAATTCAACTTTTAAATTTTGGTCGACTTTTTACCAAACCTTTTTATTGAGTCAGTTATATCTGATAATTAGGGTTTTGACCCGTTTTCTGTTTAAAAAATATTAGATAAAATCTTTTTATGATTTGATCAACGTGCTATGTGATTATGTGATCTACTTATTGAGTCTCTTTACGTGCAATGTGAATTATTAAGGTATTAAGTATCGAGGGTTATGATGTAAATCGAGTTTTGATCGATATATATATTTAATGTGTGCTTAATTGTTTATATGGTTTATATTATAAGATGTCATTAAGAGTAGACGATGTTTTCTTTGATTCACTAGAAACGATGGTCAGATATCGTTTATTTTCGCAAGGATTAATTGTTGAATATTGACTTAGGTTGGTCAACAGAGATAAGTAGATGTCTAATCAAGGAGATTGGAGATAGATGCAATATTCTTTGTGGGTTATGAATAAGGTTGGAGATGGATGCGGTATTGTTTGTGAATTGTAATGAAGAAGGTTGAGATGAAGGCATTGTCTGTGGAATTGCTGGTTTACTTGTGAGGTGTTTTAACACCGGGTAAACGTCTATGTTCAAAGGGGACATTTCCAATTATTTTCTTCCGACAGAGATATTGAAGTAGACGCGCAGGCTCGATGTCAACGGATCAGACTCATGGCAATCGCAAGAGCGTCAAACCAGCGAATGATCAACAGAGGACATGATGACGTGAGATAGAAGAAGATAGTTGTATTACTTCGGCGCTACGTAATAACAAAGGACCAGAGGCAAGTATTTTCTTAATCATCCTAAACACTTTTTATTTTATGTTTCATTGATTCATATCATGACGAATAGCTATTGTTCAGAGCTATTCGTGATTCTTAAATATTTTTGTGCGAATACAGTCGCTTGATATTGGTACCTTTGATGTGGGGAATTGTTTAAGATAAACTCTTCATATCCTTATTATCGTAGTAAATAATATGGATGTGAACTGTATGTGAAACTAAGCATTTCCTGTTGAATTCGGAAATTGCTCTATTGGATTGGAAAATGGTAAAGCGTAGGAGGCCATGATTGCTATCATGGTCCAGCAATGTTTATTGGTAAAGCGTAGGAGGCCATGGTTGCTACTATGGTCCAGCAATATTTAAGGAGGATATGGTAACCATACCATCTTCCTATAGGCTAACATTACTTGCCTATTTTGGTACCCTCATTGAAATCCGGGTTATACACACGGGTATAGAAATGTACCGGTGGTAGTATAAAGGGTCCCATTGCTTTTGAACCTGATCAGGGGGCAATGGGTTTTGTTTTTATATATATCCAATCCATATCGCCAGAATGGCTATTATATATTGTGAATTGGCAGATGATTCATTTTTATGACATGCCAAATGATTTCAGTTATGATTTGAATTATATCACAGTTGTTGATTCAGTTTCTCTATAAACTGCTTTACATTTCAGTTGATTTTATGCCCCACTTATCCTGATTTTATATCAAAATTTTTATACGCTTGCTGAGCATTTCTTTCGCTCATACTTGCTGTTGTAAATTCTAACATTTCAGTAAAGTAGTTTGGCGAGACTTATCCGCACACTTCAGAAAGAGAAGAGGCGTGATGCTATTTCGAAGATGACTTGGCTCAGGATGTCTGGATTTAGAGTAAGATCTATTTTATATAATTGAGTTCTAATATTTATTATTATTATGTAATGGTCTGGTTAGCCTGGCGTACTTCTTATCGAAGTTACACCAGTGATTTAAGATTTGATCAAAGAGAATGTTGGGAATGAATGCTTTTTATCTAAGGGAATTTGGATTCTTGTTTCTAGCCCTATAACCTTAAAAGATCTTGGTATGTTTGGGGTCACAGATGTCATATTTCCAGTGTTGGACAATCACAAATGGATGATTATTATTAAGCAAGATGTTTTATTTTGAGGATTTTTGCGTGACAACCAAATCTTCTGACCCCGGATTTGGGGGGTGTCACACGTATCAACATCATTGCACACATATGGATTAAAATCATCATGATATTGATTTTCAAACGAATACGAATAATCATTGCTAGGGGCATATGGAGCATAAAATGAGTTCTCAGAATAGAACGAATTCACCTGATATGCATTACAATCCTCATAAGCATTGAATTGTGGGTAAGGATTGAAGTCTTGATATTGTTCTTGACTGTTATAGAAATTCTGAGCATTGTTCCAACCAAAGTTGTACTCCATCTAGTCTCTCTCCTCAAAACCTGTTTAAGTTGTCTACCTCAAAGAACCTGTAGACACACCAAAGAAAGAAACACAAAAAGAAAGAAAAGAAAAATATATACAAAGATAAAATCTAAACAATAAGAAACAATTAACCTAAACTCAACTATACTGCCTTCCCCGGCAGCGGCGCCAATTTGTTAGTAGTATTTTTATGTGTTCGTTCGCAGGGAAGGACTGAATGTAATATCAAGTTCAGGTTTCTTATCTCTTTATGTCTAGAAGTGTGTGAGAAGAATTTTGGTTTGTTTATAAACTAAATTAACCAAGAACTAATTATAAGCACTAAGAATTGATTTTAAACTGAGATTCAAATATATGGGAAAATAATCTAAGAACTGGGGTTCTTCACTTGGTCTCAATACATGCTCAATATTAATGTGATATCTGTGTTCCTACCTTGCTGAAAACAATTCTTCTAAAGTTATACTGTACCCTCTCAGGTTACAATATAGTGCCTACAGCTACACCCTAATTGTCACTCCCGTGATACAATCAAAGTATATCTATAAACTGTTAAGTGCCAAGAATTATATGTCTCACAATTCTCCTATTAATCTCCCGATCTAATATTCAAATTATGTCTATTAAATCATGTACTAAGATTGCAACTTCTCTCCCGAGCTTATTACAATCCCTAGAATACAATCAAAAGTTAGCTACTCTTCTAATTGTGTTAAGATCTCATTAACAGATCAGCAAAGCAGAAAATCACGTAATCAAGCATGCATGAATACCAAGGAATACTACCCAATCCTCAGATTAGAGAATTAGTTACACATAATTAAAGAAGAAAACAAAATAATAATGATAATGAATAAAAACATAATATTGAAGAAAGAATTAAAGATCGAAAGTACCTTGATATGATTACAAGCTATGAATTGTTAGCTATGAATTGTTATGATTTACAATGGTATGATGTGTTTATATAGGCTCTACAAATCTTGCCCAGCAAGATATTGCCTTCTATTACAATTAGGATTTAAAGAAGGTACCCAAAACTGCCCAGAATACAATTAGAATTAGAAAAAGGGCAAAACAGTAAATTCCAAGCCTTCTTTAATAAGAAAACGTGCGCGACTTTAATTAGTACGTTTCTTGCACTTGTTTCCTATCCCAGGTTGTAGAAAATCTCTCAAGCTTCGCGTGAGCAGTAAGATCGCTGAAAACGGACTTCTAGAACTCCAGATATGGCCAAAACAGTATAAGCTGCGCAGCCTTCCCGGAAAATCCGAATTTTAATCAATTAAATCTCCAAAAACGACAAAAGCTTAGATATTCTTGGAAACCTGCACAACTACACAAAATACATCAAAACTACACAAACTTGAGTCCAAAACAATCAATTTAAGCCGATATAGAATGTTCCAAGTGGATATAAAAACCACTTATCAGTGGCCGACCAAGTTATTTCCCAAGCCATTCTAATACTTGGACTTCTAGTGAAGGTGACATATTGAATGTTCTGACAATCCTGCAATTTTATGTTCCACCATTGAGCAACAAATTCCCAAGCCCAGACAGCTAATTCACATTTCCAGAAAAGATGAGATAAGGATTCTTCCTCAGAGAGACACCACCTACAAGTTTTACTCATTGAAGAGCTAGACTTGATTCTGTTTGCTAAGAAATTGCAGGTGGGAAGAACTTTTTGAAAATAATTCCACAGAAAAATCATGACCTTAGGAGGAACTTTAAACTTCCAAATGAACCTCCAACTTACTTCAGGTTCTAGCTTGATATTTTCCATTAAGGTATAGCTATTGGCTGCAGTGTACCCCTTCTGAACTGGTAACCAAGATAAAATATCTCTTCCTTTTTTCAGAATTAAATTAGAACAAATTTCCTTTAACCTATCAACTTGTTCAACTTCCCAATTTCTGAGCTCTCTACACCAGAAAGTGTCACCCTGAATTGATTAACAATCTACAAGGTCCTTGTACATTCTAACACTAACATGTTGCTGATTGGAAATTTTATAAAGTCTTGGGAAGAGAGATAGTAGAGTACCTTCAGCGAGCCAAAAATCTTCCCAGAAGAGTGCACTATCACCATCTCTGACTTGCCATCGAAACTGATCCATTCCAAGAGACTCTTTTAGCTCAGAATTATTATAAATCTGAAGTAGTCCTGAAAAGCATTCCGACAACTTATTTGAAAACAATGTTCTTTCCATTGGATCGCCATAAGAACATTTGTATTTAGCTCTGACCCATCTGTTCCACAATTTGTCTCTCTCATTGTGCCATTTCCAATGCCATTTACCTAATAAAGAAATGTTTTTCAAATAAATATTTGAAATTCCAAGTCCACCAAATCTTTTAGGTTGAGTGATTTTCTTCCATATCAGGTAATGCATCTTCCTTTTTTCACCAAACTGACCCCAGAAAAAATCCTTTCTTATTTTTTCAATGCTAGCACAAATGCCTGTAGGAACCTTGAAAATGTTGAACCAATAAACTGGTAGGCTATCTAACGTGGACTTTAGAAGAACCAGCCTACCAGCTTTATTTAACGAGGTACTCTTCCAGTTAGCCAGTTTATTATTGAACTTTTTTATGAGAGGATTCCAAAACACTTTTCTCCTTGCAGAAATGCCCAGTGGAGCTCCTAGATACAACAAAGGCCATGAACCAACCATGCACCCTAGCAATTCTGCACTTTCATTAACTAAACTGTAATTCTTGTCACAAGAAAACAAACTACTCTTGGTGAAATTAATCTTCAGCCCGCTAAGAAGTTGGAAACATTGTAAAATACGCTTGATGGCTTTAACAGAATCTATAGAACCCTCAATGAAAATCAAGGTGTCGTCTGCAAATTGCAAGTGTGTCAATTGCTCTGTTTCTCCTTTCAAAACAACACCTTTGAACATACCTTTTTCACTTGCTCTTCTGATCATTAGATTCAACACCTCTGCAACAATATTGTAGAGTAAATGTGAAAGTGGATCGCTCTGTCTTAAGCCTCTCTTAGGAGAGAATTCCTTCGAAGGCGATCCATTCACAAGAACAGAAATTCTTATTGAATCCATGTAAGCTTTAATCCAAGAAATCCACTTGTCTCCAAAACCCATCACACTTAAAAGTTCTAAGAGAAAGCTCCAATTAACTGAATCGAATGCTTTCTCGAAATCTAATTTGAGTATCAAATCATTTCTTTTCGAGCTTTTCAACAGATGAATTGCTTCACTAGCCACCAAAATACTTTCTGAAGCCTGCCTACCTTTGATAAAGGCAAATTGATTCATTCCAACAATATTCCCAATAACTTCGCCTAACCTTGAAGCCATTACTTTCATGAGTAATTTTGCTGAGCTATTGAGTAGACTTATAGGCCTAAAGTCTGTAACCAACTCCGGGTTCTTCTTTTTCGGAATGAGAGTGATGAAAGAGGAATTAAATCATGGAGGAAAAGATAGGGATTTAGCAAAATTTTCGAAACAATCTAGTATTCCTCCTTTTAAATGAGCCCACATAACCTTAAGACACCCCATATTGAATCCATCGGGACCTGGAGCCTTTTCATTAGCAGAAATACTAAGAGCACCTTCAATTTCTTCCAATGTAAAGTCCCTCTCTAACCATTTTCTCTCATAATTTGAAACTTTGCGGATCACCAGATCACCTAAATCAAAAACTTTTTCATGCCTTTTCTTTCCAAACAAGTTTTTGAAATGCTGAAAGAAAGCATTTTTTAACTGAAATGGTTCAGTAATCACCCTCGATCCACAATCTATTCTGTAAATTGTATTTCTCTTTCTCCTTCTCTGAATCACTTGATGAAAGAATTTGAGTTACGATCCCCTTGAAGTTGCCAATTAAGCCTTGATTTTTGTCTGAGCATATCATCTCTAAGGTCATAAAGATGTTCAAGCTCCTTCCTTTTTTCGAACATTACTTCATTTTGCTCACTAACTTGATTGTCATTGTCCATAGACACTTCCAGCTCTTCAATCATTTTGTCTGTCTTATTTTTAAAATTCACTGCCCATCCTTTTATCACTTCTTTGATCTCCTTAAACACTTGTTGAATATTCTTCTGATCCACCGATTTCTGAGACCAGTAACTACTCAAGAGCTTAAGCAGTGATTCTTCTTTTAACCAACAATTAAATACTTTCATCGGTTTTGGCCCCCAATTAATTTAAACCCTTCTGAGAATCAACCTTTTGTGATCCAATTTTTTCCTATGAAATGCCATTACCTTCCATTCGCCTTTAGCAAACCATTCTGAATTGACCAGGAACCTATCCCGTTTACTCTTCTTTCCCTTAGGACCAATCCAAGTAAACCTTGCATTTGCTAACTCAATATCATGTAGATTTTGGTTAGAAATGAATGTATTGAAACTCAAAGAATCCTTCTTTCTATATAAGCAATTTTCCACTTCACTATCCCACCTTACGCTATTGAAATCACCAACCAAGCACAAAGGTTCATTGTTAACCACCGATTTAATAAAACTCAATTTTTCCCACAATGCTGCTTTACCCAGCGAGTTTTGTGGTGCATATACATTCACCACATTGAATCTAATCTTTGTAATGCTACATTCCAACTGAGCCCAAAGCCAACCATCCTCTTGAGCTAGCCCCACCCCCTGAAACAATTCTTTATCCCAAGATACTACTAATCCTCCTGAGTGACCTTTTGAATTTTGAATCAACCAGCCATGAGACTCAAGCTCCCAAATAGCATTTTGCAGTCTTGAATTCCATGCTTGACATAATGTCTCTTGCAAACAGATAATATTGACCCTATTAACCCTAATTGTTTCCCTAATGAATCCACAAGCACCTTTACTACCTAATCCTCTTATATTCCAAGATAAGATCGTAATATCCATAAAAAAATTATATACTAAACTCTATAAAAGATATTACTATAAAGGTTTATAGCTCACCTTTATCCAACATATCCCCAATCACCTTTTTACTACCATCAAGATCATTCACAATGACCAATCCCATATTCACTACACATTCTAAGATAGAATCTACCTCCTGCTGAGATTTAACACTGATCTCTTCTCTCTGATTAACCAACTTGATATTGGTGTTTTCAACCCCTTTAACATTCCTAGTTGATAATTTTTTCTTCTTCCTAATTCCAAACCCTTCTTTCTTTTTGATGAAACCCAAATCAAAAGGGTTTTTAATTGCCTTAGATTTTTTCCTAGGCCTACCTCTCTTACCACCCATATTCATTTTCCCAACATTGTTGCAAAGTGAAATTTGGGAACTTCTCTGTAGACTTGGATCATAATCAGTGCCATCCGCTACCAATTCTATAGAAGAATCTATTGTGCTTTCTTGTGCATTCACATCCACCCGAGCCAACTTGCTATGAACGCTTGCTTCTGGATTATTAGCATGAGCTATCACTTCCAATTGAACTTGAGGTTCTGTCTCCTGAACTCTAGAGATCAGAGAATCTGATCGACTAGTTACCTTATCCTTAATTACACCCTCAAAGATGCCTGATCTCTCCTCAAATTATATGGTTTTGTTATAATTTGATTTATTGTTAAAGAGATTAGGGAACCTAAGATATATTTTAGATAAATTAGGTGAGATACAAAGAATTTTATATATAAATATAGGAGATGTATTTTTGTAAAATCAGGATTCATTTAAAAATTTTAATAATATTTTATTATTTTGTACTAAAATTTAAGGAAATTATTTAAAAGAGTTAATTGCAAAAAAGTGGCCAGATTTTACACTCATTTTCAAAAAACTGGCCAGATTTTTAATTTTGCAAAATGATGGCCAGACTTGCCTTTTTCCTTTCAAAAAAGTGGCTGGAGATGATTTTCAGCTTATTTGGCAGGGGTAAAATGGGAAAATATGTTATTTTACTAAAAAAATAATGCTAAAAACCCAAAAAATTATCTGAAAAATCCCCAAATTAATATGTGTCACCATATGATTGGTTATATTCGTAATAATAATAATAATAATAATAATAATAATGCCCCCTCCATGCAGCACATAAATTGACTAATTAAATCTTGACAACTCATATTTGTAGATTTTTTTGTGAATTGATGTGTATACATGGGGGCATTATTATTATTACGAATATAACCAAGCATATGGTGACACATATTAATTTTTGGGAATTTTTGTGCACAAGTTTTGGGATCTCTAGCATTTTTTCCCATTTTACCCCTGGCAAAAAGCTGAAAATCGTCTGTAGCCTCCTTTTTGAAAGGAAAAAGGCAAGTTTGGCCACCATCTTGCAAAATTGAAAATCTGGCCACTTTTTTGAAAATGAGTGTAAAATCTGGCCACCACTTTGAAATTTACTCTATTTAAAACAACGTATGTTAGATTCCTTTTTCTCATTATTAAATACATAAAAAAATATTGTCCGATATCCTCATGTAATCACTAATTATTATTTAAAAGGCTGCACCACAGACCATGAACTCTAGTGCCCTCGTGTTAAGAAATTGCAGGCTAAACTTTCCCGAAATAATATTTCTTAAATCTTACTTCATCTACGGTGAATTCTAGATTATTCGCCTGAATTAAAATTTAAAAGTAAGCAACGGAATTTAAGGCTAATTAACCTTTGTTAGTTTCTCAACACTAAATGAGGCGTATGATTTCCAAACCAAACGTAAAATGCTTTTCAGAATATAAAAATTGTTTCCTAAATTACATCTCAAGCTTTAGATTTAGATAATTACTTTTCTTTTATTTCTTATTAGTTTAATATATCTTATTACGTACTTGTTATGTTTTGTTAGTTGGATTTGTTTATTTTTCTTTATTTTTTTCTTTAATTCCTTGCATGTTTTCAGTGTTAGTAGATTACATACTTATGTAATTTGAATGATGAAAAATATATTTTTTATGCCAATAATACATTCTCTCATGTCAGTCGTTCCTCCTTCAACCATGACTAAGATAAATTTTTTTTGACGTGTTAGAATCGTGAGACTATGGTTATAGTTAAATATTAAATATTTTCATATTTTTAATATTTATTCTTAATTATTTAATTAATTTTGAGTTTTTTAATTCTTTTTTATAGTATTAATTTAATTTTTCGAGTAATAATAGTGGATTCCTACATTTATATTAATTTTCATTAATAAAAAAATTTCAAATTAAAAAGAGTTTTACCTATTTTTCTCTCAACCAATACAACCGCCTCCCTCTTTTCTCAAATATTGCCGTTGGGGAATCCCTTTATTTTCTTTCATCTTTTTTTTGATAATCTTGCTATTAAAGCTTGATTTTTATCATTTTTTTTACAATAAAACTGATCATAAACCATCATAGCATCCGATTTCTGTCTTGTCTTCTCCGATCTAGCCGGTAGTTCTTCAATTTTGAGGGGTTCGGTTTCTTCTGTTTTTGTGATTTCGTTTTCTAGATCTAAAGGCTTGCTTTCAATTTGTAATTTTATTTTGCAATTTCAATTTAGTTGTAGTCTCTCCTTGGTGGAGTTGGGGTGTTTCTTTCCTTTGTTTGTGAGAGTATGGTTTTTGATTTAGTGATGGAAACTTTTGACGGATTGCAATTATGTTATGCAAAAAAAAGGTACAAAATAAATATTTTAAATTGTATTTATTCACTTACACTAATTCTTACCCTAGTTTTAAACGGTGTCGGACCTAAAATAAAATTAAATGGGATCCAAAAGTTTTAAACTTATTAATGCAAACAAACTTAATTTAATATTTATGAAATTAATATTTAAAAAAATTATTATTAGAAAGGGTATGGATAATTATAAGTTAGGAGGTCATCACCATTAAGAGGGGTTAATTGGCTAATACATAACTGAACTCGTGCCTAACTTGCAGTTGGGTAACTGAACTCAAAAAGCTTGCAGTCAACTCATCAAAGTAATTAAAACTTGCAATCGAGTAACTACCGTTAACTCCATCTAACGGCCCTGACGGAAATCTGACGTGGCATGTTTATGTGTTAAAAATTTACACGTTGTTTGCTGAGGTGGTGAAATAAAATAGATAATTATTGAAATAGATTTTTAAAATTTACAAAATAATTCCCAAAACAACTTTGTAATTTTTTTAACAGTTTTCACAAGATCAAACAACAGCTCAATAAGATCACAACCGAATATTTTTTAAGATGGTCGGATTCTGGAAATATCCGGCGACCATTTTCAGTTTCCGGCAACTTTCAAAAACTCCGATGACATTTGTAATCCGATTTTTCAATGATTTGATTTTTCTTCCGTTACGGCCACTAAATCCATCCAAGCAAGTGTCTTCGTCAGTAAAAGCAGCACTCATCCATGTTGTAACATCACTCATTTGGGAGTTAAATGTTTGACCATTAAGTTTTCTTAGTACATAAAGTGATTAATGAAGATTGTCGATTGAATCTTGAAAACACTCGATGCAGTCCAGAAGGGCACCTTTGTTTCTTCCTCCTGTAGAACTCAATTTCGTCAAATGATAAGCGACTCTCTTGGCTTCACTAATGGTCACAGACACATAATCATCAAAATCAAAATCATCACCACATAACACAGCCCCCACATTGCCCAAATCAAAACACACATAATCAATTCACCTATTTGCCTTAATTAACCATCCAAAAATTCGATTATAGGACATTTCGAACAAAAAATCCAGTTCATATTCGAACAAACTTATAGCCTCTGTAATTTTTTGAAGGAACAAGTTTCAGAAGACGGTTTTTGTTGATAGTAAAAACATCCCGTTGATTTTGTCCAACAACATAAAAACAAGGGTCTATATAAGCAATTGCACAATCACAATCAGGAAGAAGATCAGGTTCAAATACAATAAGAGGCAGCAAATCATCATCTTTTTTTAACGATCGATACAAACCAATTGCATCGATTTTATATAATACGTAAAGACCAACATCCAAACATGAAAAACAATTGACCACTATCTGACCTCGTTTCCACCACATATCCACATGAAAAGAAAGAGATGGGTTGAGAGAAAAAGACGGCGGACGATGGAAGGAAGCGAAGGTGGGAAGGGCAGGCGGAGATGGGTGGAGGAAATGGATGGGTGGAGGTGAGTGGTGGTTTTGAATTGAAGGAGGCGAAAGGAGGTGAAAGGTGAATACGGAGGAGGTGCGTGGAGTTGGATTGGTGGTGATTGAGGTTGATGAAGGTTGAACGCGGCGGGGCTGCGTGCCTGCGTGGAGTAGACGGAGATGTGAGAGCACGGAGGAGGGAGGTGAAAGTGAAGGGGAGGATGTTGATTGGGTTTATTTGTTTTATTAATGTGGTGAAAAAAATTTATTTATTTTATTAATGTTTTATTTATTTTATGTGGAAGCTGATTTGTCAAATGTGAGGAGAGAGAAAAGTCTATGTGGCAGCTTATTTGTACAAAATTAACGGACTTCCGTTAGAAGTCAACGCGAGTTAACGGTGCTGCAAGTTTTTTCGTATTTAGTGGTTCAATCGCAATAAATTATTAGTGCACTTACCTATTTGCAAGTTTTTTGAATTCAATTATCCAACTGCAAATTAGGCACGACTTCAATTATGTATTAGCCAATTAAAGCCGTTAAGAGAGGCACTAATAAATATCTGGAATCTTACATTCAACAGAATGTACGTGTCCAAATTGGATTCGGATATCCTATCAAAAGAAAATCAAACTTGCATCCTCCTTTATACGCAGGGCCGGGGTGGGGTCAAATAATTAATTACGCTAAAGAAGATATTTTAATACTCCGTAATTAAGTAAATTAAATTGACGGGAATCTATAAAATTTGACTAAATGCAAATTAATTAACGAAAAAAAAAATCAAGATTTCATTTGGGACTGGGGGAGGCATGTAGCCTGTAAACAACATAGACATTTTATAAGACCAAAACATAAGCCAAAACTACCTTGTATCTCAAACACTGTTCTCAGCTTCAAGATTAAGATCTTCCGGTAAGATAAACATATTCCATATCTACATTGTTTGTACTTTGATTTGTTTAATTATATGATTTTCTGTTATAACATGGATATTTTAGTTTTGATTTAGTTGTTAATTTCATATCCAATGGCCATTTTGACCAATTCTTATATCATCATGTTCTTGTATTCATTTTGCCTGCGCATTAGTCCTTACAATATAATTACAAAATTTGAAAATTTAATTCAAACCATAAATTATCCTATCCCCTAAATGAAGTTAATTAAAGGTTAGTTGGATAGTTTTTTTTTTTTTTTTGGTTAAGCTTCAGGTGTTCTGTTTATTGATACTATTAGATTACCATTGGAGTGAGACTATGTGTAGTTGAGTATTGGTAGCGTGAATGATAATATAGTGATGCTACGACCAACGAGTGGTTGGCTGAGTAGTAGTACTATTTACCTGATTCTTGGTGGTGGATAGAGTTTGTATTATTTAACTAACATATTATTTTTAAGGTCATTGGCACTAGTATCTGTTAATCATATAGTAATACTAGCGTGTTGTGTCTGATGAAGCAGATACAATGACTTCGACTGGTGGCAATGTGAGTGATGAGAACTGCCTTGGATATGCAGCCAGAGATCCTTCTGGATTTCTGTCGCCTTACAAGTTCAGCCGCAGGTTCTGCATTTATGTATCGTGTTTAGTGATGACATTTTAGTTGCCTTAAAAAAATTACATTGTAGTCATAACGATGTATAAAATGCAAAACTACAATCATGCATCTATGTCATACATGTTAGCAAGCATTTACATACTTCTTAATAATATGCAATTCTAATCAGATTTTCAATAGTAAAGAAGAAGTAAGAAAGTTAATATAATTTTGTTTTTTTATACTGTTCTTCAGTACTCGCTACCTTATATAGAAGTTTTAACCAATGGGGGATTTATATTTTTAACAGGGCAGTGGGAAGTTCCGATGTATCATTAAATATTACACACTGTGGTGTTTGTTATGCGGATGTTGCCTGGACTAGAAATTTTACTAAACACTCAAAATATCCTCTGGTTCCCGGGTATGAGACTTATTTATGTTCAACAAAATATTCTGGTAGCCCATTGTTCTTTACTGATGTATGTCGGTGTTAATTTTGCTAGCCATGAGATAGTTGGAATTGTAAGAGAAGTTGGTTCTGGTGTCCAACGTTTCAAAGTCGGTCAATGTGTTGG
This sequence comes from Kitagawia praeruptora, assembly GCA_037693485.1. Lineage (NCBI taxonomy): Eukaryota > Viridiplantae > Streptophyta > Magnoliopsida > Apiales > Apiaceae > Kitagawia > Kitagawia praeruptora. The sequence goes on from CM075353.1 coordinate 148,107,910, forward strand.
AGTTGGAACATATGTTAACTCTTGCAGAGACTGCGAGTACTGTGATGATGGCATGGAAGTTAATTGCTCAAAGGGTGCTGTCTACACATTTGATGGTATTGATGATGATGGAACCGTCACTAAAGGAGGGTATTCCACCCATATAGTTGTCCATGAAAGGTGAAAGATATTTCCTCAATTTCAATTTCAATGTATGTCTTTAATCTTAAGTTCAAAAGGTCAAATACATACAGAAAATTTGATTACATTAAATTTCCAATATTAAATATTTAGCAAGTATAGCGATAGTTTACAATAGTAAAAAACTCAAAGACAAAATTATACTGTATTGAATAAAATGAATGAACACTATGTCCCCTAAAAATGTGTTTATATGGATTTGCATTCAAAGATTGATCTTATATTCCAAAGCTTTGGTGTGTGGAAGTCTGCTTTCCTTTGTAAGGTCAAGAGCTGAAAGGAAACTAGTTACCGTGTAGTCTGTTTTCCTGTTTTATGCAGGTACTGTTTTAGGATACCTGAGAACTACCCTCCAGCATCAGCAGCACCTTTGCTCTGTGCTGGTATAACTGTTTACACTCCCATGATGCGACATAACATGAACAAGCCGGGTAAGTCACTAGGGGTGATTGGATTAGGTGGATTAGGTCATTTGGCCGTCAAATTTGGGAAGGCTTTTGGGATGATTGTAACAGTGTTCAGCACAAGTTTATCCAAGAAGGGGGAAGCTCTGAAACTGCTTGGTGCTGACAAATTTGTTCTCTCTTCCAATGAACAAGAGATGAAGGTAAGCGATCATTAGCTTGGTAATTAAAAGTGTTCAATTTTAATTTTGCAATTTGTGTTATTGCAGGGGCAGCTTAATTCACTTGACTTTATAATTAACACTGCGTCCGGAGATATTCCTTTCGATCAGTACTTGCCTCTTCTCAAGACAGGTGGCGTGCTTTCCTTGGTGGGTTTCCCCAGTGAAGTCAAATTTCTTCCACATAACCTTATCATAGGTAAGTTGTGAAAACTTAATCCACTGTCTGTTTCATCCTACAAGATTCCCCATTCATTGCATATCGTGGACATTGTCTGATTAGAGGTTAATTCTTGTAGGCATGAAAACCATATCTGGGAGTATTACTGGTGGTACAAAACAGACACAAGAAATGCTGGATTTTTGTGCTGCCAACGGAATTCACCCAAACATAGAATCTATTCCAATTCAGCATATAAATGACGCACTTGAGAGGTTAATTAAAAGGGATGTGAAGTATCGATTTGTGATTGATATTGCGAACTCCCTCAAGTGACACGATGGTATGAAAAATAAGGTATCCTTTGAAATTTCCTTCACTAAACTTATTGATTCCTTTTTTTTTTCTTTTTCTTTTTTTTTAATTTCTGTTACACATGCGCTCACATTCAAACAAGCGACATCTAGTAAAATCTTTGTCAACAAATGAGCATTTTAATGAAGTTCAAGTTAGACATCTATTTGTCCTCTGCATATTTGAGTACAACATTTCTTAAACCGTGATATATATATTGTTGCTAATTAGAAACTTAAAGTAGTATTCTTACTTAAATGCTCACGAACTTATATTTCACGTGAACATCACACACCAATTCTAAATCACGTTAAGATTACTTAATGCCAGGCATGTTATGTTTGAAGATTTGTTTCTATTCATTTTTTTTTTAACATTATGCAGTTGCTTTCTTAATTCTATTTCATTTTTGTTGTTGTACTGCGTTTTATTTTTTGGGTTTGAAGAACAATGTTATTTATAATTTGCGGAGATGATCCCTGTACTTGCTTTCCTTTGCCTTTTCAGACTGGAGATCGATGTATAATATGCCCTGGATCGAAGTACATTCTCAGTTTCATTACGATCTTCAGTTCTCCAATGACTTTTGATATCTCCGAAGTCCCTCTGATCCGAGGCTTTATCCTACTTAATATTTTGTGAAGTTTATACATAAGCAGATGGTTTTATTTTCATCACCAGCAAACATATGGAGTACTAAGCTTGTAAAGGAAAATCCTAAAATCTGGATTGTAAGAGCGCATATGTTATGCGTGTTGGTTTTTGGATTGCAATTGTTACTAGCTTCTGAATGCGAATATCAAATATGTACATTTCTTGTGTTTATTAAAATTTAAGTTGTTACCTCGCATTACCAAAAAAAAAAAACTGAATGGCAATGCTAAAGTTTTTATGACACTTACAGATATATACACAAATATTAATACTTGATTATCTTAATTTTTTAATACTCTTATATTAATATATTACTTATTAATACTCTTATTAATATTAATATTATTATAAAAAGTTGGGAATAATATTAATATATTACTTTTATTATTTAAGTTTTATTAATTGCTTTGACATCGAGTGAGGATATTTGTGTAGGTAAGCAACTTCATTGTGTTATTATTAAACTTGGGTATTCGCTAGTTTCTTCTGTTGGGAATGCTATTGTAACAATGTATGTCAAGTGTGGTAATCTTGAAAGATGCGTTTACTTCGTTTGAGTTGGTGAGTGACAAGAATTCCATTACATGGACGGCAATGATCACTGGGTTTACGCAGTCAGGGCATTGTGAACATGCTTTGAGTTTGTTCTCTAAGATGCAATTTTTCGGGGTGAAGTTTAATGAATTTATCAACCCTTGTTGCAGTCCTGAATGTTTGTAGTGATAGTGGCGGATTTAAGTTAGGAAAGCAAATTAATTCATGGTTAGCTTGTGAAGTCGGGATTTGAGTCAAGAATTCATGTAATGACGACTTTGGTTGGCATGTATGCTAAATGTTGCTTTATTGGTGATGCTAGGAAGGTGTTTGATTGTCTAGACGAACCGGATATCGTCTCATGGACCTCCATGATTGGAGGGTATATTCAAACTGAGGAGAATGAATGTGCTATTGACTTGTACTGTAAAATGCCAAATAGAAGGCATTATGCCAAATGAGTTAACTATGTCACCAAATAAGGATGTGGTGTACGTCATGGAATTCAATGATTTCAGGTCTTTCTCAAAATGGATGTGGTCATGAAGCACTTGAACTTTTCCAAGAGATTCAACAAGAGAACACAACCCCGGATAGTATCACTTTTGTTCACTTTCTCAATGCTTGTAGTCACCAGGGCTTGGTAGAGAGGGGTTGGTTATATTTCAAAATGATGTCTGATGAATATGATATTGCCCCAAGAGTGGAGCATTTTGCATGCATGGTTGATATATTGACCCGCGCAGGAAAGCTCTATGAAGCAAAAGAGTTAATCGAGACAACAACCTTTGATCATGGTCTACATTTGTGGCGGATTTTGTTAAGTGCTTGCCGAAACTACCGTGACTATGAACTGGGGGCTTATGCAGGAGAGAAACTGATGGAATTAGGTTCAGAAGAATCATCTACATATGTGTTGTTGTCAGGTATTTATGAAGTGTTGGGAAGGCGAGAAGATGTGGAACGTGTAAGAAAGATGATGAAACTTCGAGGAGTGACCAAGGTGCATGGGTGTAGCTGGATTGAGCTGAAAACTAATATACATGTCTTCGTGGTTGGAGATCAATTGCATCCAAAAATTGAACAAATACGGGTTAATTTACAAGCATTGAGTGAGCAAATGAAGGATGAAGGTTATGGGGTACATTTTGATTTATCCTTAGTGGGGTTAGAGGGCTAAGAATTGAGATGAAGATGATATTATTAGCCATAGCCCATGGGTCTATTACCTTCACCTTTTCCATAGCCAATATATGTACTCTGCTAGCAGAACATAATTTTTTCTGTCCATTGAGTCCATACCTGCAGCATGCTAGCCAAAGTTTGCAAATCAATTGAATTGTTTTTGGAAATCATTATTACCAAGGAAGAGAGGTATGAACGATTTTAGCTGAATCTTTTCCTCTGTACATGAAGATTGAAGAGATAGTTCCATTTACTTCTTTGCTTTCTCTGCTGCTGGTTAGAGTTTGGGGCTTGCATGATAAAGGAGTATTTTGCTTGGCATAGTGCTACTGCGCAACTACTTTAATAATGTTAAACTCAAAATTTGTGAGTTGCTAATGTGAAGTCATACTTCATGGTCATGGCAGATATAAAGGCCATGAGGAACGGCTCACATCTAATGAGTCAAACTCTTAGGTCTGAAGTCTGTGTACAACATCTGCTATTGGGATTACAGAATTCAGGACTAAGTAGCAAGTTTTTTTCACTGTTGTGTGCAGTGGCCTGTGTTTGAACCTAACCAAAAGAGTTGAAAGTGTAGCCTTTAACTTTGGGAAGATATGAATCCTTCTTATGTAGTGATGGTGTCGGTACATCCGCATAATTACAAAGCCAACATGTCTTTGTTAACATGATATGTTAAGAATCAATGCTGACCTTTCGAATTTAGAACGGAAGACAAGAAGGGGATACCATTAGCTATTGCGTCAACTGAAACATAAATCTGATTCTTATATAGCCGTTTTTCTTCTTTTGCATGAATTTTCGGAGTAAGATGAAGTTACAAAAAATCCATGTTGAAGCCGTGCTTTCGGATTATATGAGCAACAACAAGAGGTATGAAGTAACTTCCGTACTTGAGCTATGTTACTACTAAACTCTGAGCTAGAGGTATTAAGCTCTCATTCTTTGGCATTTTATAGCTGGATCTTCATTACAACTTTTAATTATGTGTATGTGTGTTAGGTTCACTTTACGCAAATACGAGAGTCTATACTTGATCCCTTGATAGCAATCGATATATAATGTGGACTAGCTCAGTCTTGACTAAGTTTTTTCTTGTGGTAGTTGCATACGTGAAGTAAATTATTTTTTCCCTCCGGTTCTTCTCCATTCTCCGCATATAAATGGCAAAAGCAGTTGGCTGTTCATTACTGAAATACAGATATTAATGATTTTAAACATTGCATCTAACTTGACACTTGTCTCTACTTTCTCTTACGTTTCGTGGTTCTAATCTATAATTTGCCATCCTTTATTTGGGCACTGGCTATTGAACATTCAAATCTATGGCAATCCTTTCAGTTATAACATTTTGTAGTTAACAAACTTGGTTCAGGATGGATTATTTGCTAATCTCAAGTTGGACAGAAAGCAACTAAGATCCAAGTGTCATTGAATAATTCTGTTCTATTAATCAGTTAGAGAAATAAAAATCGTACTAGAAACAAATACCAAGCCTTTGTTTTTTCTGTGTATAACGAGCCCCTATTAACATAACTAATTTTATCACTACAACTATCACGCTATAGGAAAAATAGCGTACCTCTTTTCTTACTTCAACATCTCTAATAGCGGCATCAGTGATATCTTGTGTTGGGATTAATCTCCAAGAAGGAATTACTCGGGCAAGCTGGGCAAGAACACTTCTCACCATTTGATTTGGTTTTATGTCATGATATTTAACCAACAAAATCATGTTAAATTATGTACATAATGTACTGATCACTCAAATAATCAGGCATTACATGCATTTACCATTGCTAGATAGAAACAAGAATCCATCTGTGTTCTATCGCTTCTGATATATCGAAGGGATAAAAGGGTTATATTTCATCTTATATATTTCTGAGAGATGGAAGGATTCACCTTTATGTAATGTTTCTGAAGAAATAGAAGATAAAAATTTTAGAAACTAATGTATGAGGTTAAGAAATTAACCTTACACATAGGAGCAATCAAAACTGGCCCATCCCGGCTGGTTTTTTCCTACGAAGAAGGAGAACCATTGCTCCTCCCATTGATTCACCCAACAAAAATCTCAACTTATTTGCATTTCCTTTTCTTTCTGCATATTATGACAATGAAGATTAATTTCAACAGTGCAAATAAAAAATAACCTACAAACTTTTGTATTAATATGTTAGCGATTCTTGTCCAAAAAAAATATGCTACTCGTTGAACTCATTTTCACTTCTTTTAACATGAAAGGGATTTTTTTTTTCTGAGGAAAAACATACCACAAATGCTAGTGAAATGCTCGGTACAATCCGTAACCAGATCATCAAAATGTGTGATCAATCCTTGCAGGCCAGATGACTTTCCATGGCATTCATAATCGATACCATGAACTGCAAATCCTGTCTTTGCAAGTCGATGAGCAGCACCTGCAAATTCATGTCATCTAGCTAATGAGACTATTTCCTTCGTTATCTTATTTTTAGTCTTAGGTTTCCTTATTTAAGAACCTTGTCTTATTTACACCTGGTACGCCAGGTAGATCATGTAATGACAAACTATTGTGGAAGGGTAATTCTGTCTCTTTGATAGAAGAATCTTTCCGTTAGTCTAGCTGTCCTATCATATGTGATATAAGGGAATGTATGGAACGAATGATAACAGCTTTTAGATCTGAATCAGTGAGATTTATGAATCAAATATTTGCTCAGCAAACTCTCTGTGCTCTTCGTTTCTTTGTCCAGCTTTAAATCATAAAAGGTCATATGGTATCAGAGCTGCTGTCAAAGATCTGATTTTTTTGAAGAGTGAGTTAAATAGAGTGATTTGTTTTGGTTCATATCTGTTTGTATCACTTCTCAAAGCTCATATTTTTCTTCCTCTTTTTTTGCTGTGTTGTAGAGAGAGCAGTGCTCAGTATTCTTTTGTTATCTCTTACATGGCAACTGGAAGTAAGTTTTCGTTCACAGATATGCAGAACCTTCTGTTCTTGCATCCCTCAGATAACCCATTGTCGATTAGTGTCTCCAAGCTTGAAGGTGCATGAGATTATCGATCTTTGAAACGCTCCATGGAAATCCAACTTTCGTCTCAACGGAAGCTTGGCTTTGTTACTGGTACAGAGATTAGGAGCACGACAGACACAACTGAGGGTTTGCAATGGGACACCTGCAATAGTATTGTAACTTCTTGGATCCATAATAATATATCTGATTCTATTAAAAAATCGAAAATCGATCTTGTTTATTACTTCTGCATCTGAGGCATGGAAACAGTTAGAAACACGTTTTCATTTGACTCATGGATCTCGTAAGTATAAGCTCAGTAAAGAGTTGTTTGGGCTAAAACAAAATGGCTCGTCTGTTGTTGAGTATTTTACTTCTCTGAGTAGTTTGTGGGAGGAGTTGGAATCTATGAACCTCTTACCTTCTGTTACTAGCACTGGTGAGGATGTTTCTAAACTACTAAAGGCTATTACTACCCAAAAGGAGGAAGCTAAACTTTTCCAGTTTCTTAATGGGTTGGATGATGTGTACAGTCCTCAACGTAGTCAGTTGCTACTGATACAACCTCTTCCTAGTGTTGAAATGGCATGTGCTTCCATTTAACAGGAAGAGACACAACGTGAAGTGTTAAAATCTGTGTTGCCTTATGAGAACAATATGTCTACAATGCTGAGTAAAAGCTCTGTAAATGATAAAATTCCTGTGTGTGAAGCCTGTGGTGGAAGAGGGCACATTAGTGAAAAGTGTTGGAACATCATTTGATGTCCTAGATGGCACTATAAGTATAAACCAAGAAACCCCTCTTCACCTAAACAACAAACACCAAAATGGACGAATACACGCCAGTCTTTCTCACCTAAAAGTGCCAATGTTGTTAATACCTCTGTGGAATCGAGTGATGCCTCACAGCAGCCTATTGTTTTCTCTCCCCAGCAACTTCAACAGTTACTGCAACTTATCCCAAATTAGTCACAGTCAACTACACAAAGCAATGCAGAGGATATGTTTGATAGCCCTTTTTCTGGAATGATTACCTGCAACAATGCTCGAGTCAGGCGTGATGTTTGGATCATTGACACTGGAGCCACAGATCATATGACTCCAGAGTTTGGGTTGTTGAGGAATGTGAAGACTAATGTAGCAAAATTGACTGTGAATCTACCTACTGGAGCCAAAGCTGTTGTGACTCATATTGGAGATGTATTGTTGGAAAATGGGTTGAAGCTGCTTAATGTACTGTATGTGCCAGTCTTTACTCACAATTTGTTGTCAATTCGAAAGTTGTCACAAGATAATAATTGTTATGCTGTGTTTTCACCTACTGTCTGCTCAATTGTTGATGGTCGAACCAACAAAGTAAGAGGGAAAGGTGTTGTGTCTGATGGGCTTTACCATTTGTCTAATGGTTCTTCTGATGATGTGGTCAAAAGCAATGTACAGCACTATTTGAGTGTATTGAAGTCATCACCTGCAAAACAGTATGCATTGTGGCACAATAGGTTGGGGCATGCTCCTGTGTCTAAACTGAAGTTGATAGAGTGCATCAAACATTGTGCACATGCATCTGACCAAGTATGTTTGACGTGTCCAATGGCAAAATTTGCAAGGCTTCCCTTCTCTGATAGTAACTCACATGCAAAAATGGCATTTGATCTGATACACACAGATATTTGGGGACCATATCGAGTGTGTACACGTGGGAAATTCAAGTATTTTCTCACAATTGTGGACGATTATTCGAGAATGACTTGGATATATCTGCTGCAGTGCAAGTCTGAGTATCGAAAGTGTTTGGAAATTTTTCAGAATTTTGTTCAAAGACAGTTCAACTCATCTCTCAAGGTGGTGAGATCAGACATTGCACTTGAATTCAAGGATGCTGCTTGCCAAAGTTTCTTTCAGTCACATGGAATAATTCACCAGACTTCGTGTAATTACAGACCACAACAAAACGCTCGAGTTGAACGAAAGCACATGCATATTCTTGAGGTGGCCAGAGCACTCATGTTTTAATCTGGACTGCAATTGTGTCATTGGGGAGAGTCTGTTCTGACAGCTGCTTATATAATCAACAGGTTACCCTCCTCTGTTATTGATAATAAGTGTCCTTATGAATTGCTTTATGATACAACTGTTGACTATGATAATTTGAGGTCTTTTGGATGCTTAGCTTTTGCTGTTAACCCTGTGCATAGTATTGATAAATTTGCTACAAAAGGTGTTCCTTGTGTGTTCATTGGTTACCCACCTACTCAAAAAGGTTTTAGACTTTTAGACTTAAAAACCATGAAACCTTTTGTGTGTAGGGACGTGTCTTTTAATGAAATTGTCTTTCCCTTGAACAAGTCAACTCCTAAACCTTATATGTTGCCGTTGCCAACTATTATGCCTGAAAGTCACGTGAATCCTTGTCTAGATGATGAATTTTTTGTTGAAAAACCAGACACTGGTTCTGAATTGAACAGTGAAACCCGTGACTCTCAATCACCTTTAATATCAACTACTTCAACAGATGTGTCAACCTCACCTGTCATTACCACAGACTTAAACACACTCTCTAGTGAGTCAGTACAACAAACTCCACCTCGAAGGTCATCTCGACTTCATAAACCACCAGTTTGGATGGAATCCTATGTTACAAAACCATTTCCTAACCCATCTGTGAATCTAGTTACTGTTGCTGAATACCAGGTCCAACCTACATTCACTTGTTTTCTATCTTCTCTTACCACACACAAGGACCCAGTTAGCTTTAAACATGCTGTCACAAACAACAATTGGGTTGAGGCCATGAATCTTGAGTTGAGTGCCCTTGAGGATAATGAAACGTGGGAAATAACTGAGTTGCCTCCGGGTAAAAAGGCCATAGCGTGCAAATGGGTGTACAAGACAAAGTTTGCACCATCTGGTGACATTGAACGTTACAAGGCCAGATTAGTGATATTGGGATGTAGACAAACTTATGGTGTTGATTATGAACACACCTTTGCTCCAGTTGCAAAGATGACAACGGTGAGGGCACTTCTGGCAGTTGCAGCATTGCAGAATTGGCACGTCATGCAGATGGACGTGACCAATGCTTTCCTACATGGTGAATTCTACGAGATTGTCTATATGCGTATGCCTCCAGGATACAGTGGTTTGGGTAGCAGGGTGGTTCTAAATCAGGGGGAGATAAGAGATATGAAGTCTACTCTTGTCTGCAAACTTAAAAAATCTTTGTATGGGCTTCGTCAAGCACCACGAAACTGGTTCAGCAAACTCTCGAGTACATTAAAAGGACTTGGCTATGTTCAATCCTTGTCTGATTATAGTCTTTTCATACTCTCTACTTCAACGTCTATTACTCTGGTGCTTGTCTACGTTGATGATTTGTTACTTGCAGGCAATGATATTAACTCAATTGAGCACTTGAAATAGATGCTGTCTAGTACTTTCAAGATGAAAGACTTGGGTGTTGTTAAGTATTTCTTAGGCTTTGAAATTGATCGTTCTTCGGCTGGTTTCTTTGTTTCACAAAAAAAGTATGCTATTGATATTGTCGAAGAGTTTGGCCTTACTGATGTTACACCTTTAAAGCTACCCATGGACATACACTTGAGACTCAATTATGAGTCTGGTACCTTCTTAACAGATCCACATCCCTACCAGAGACTGTTAGGTAAGTTGATCTACCTTACTATTTCGCGTCCTGACATCGTGTTCTCAGTGCATATCTTGACTCAATTTATGCAACACCCAACTACTGTGCATATGGATGCTGCCACTAAACTTCTTCGTTACATAAACAAAAATCCTGGTCAAGGCATCCTTCGTGCTTCATCTTCTGCAGCCACTCTTAAGGCTTACTGTGATAGTGACTGGGCCACATGCCCAATGACACGACGCTCCACCACTGGTTTTTGTGTACTACTAGGCTCCTCCCCTATATCGTGGAATTTCAAGAAGCAACCGGTTGTGTCTCGTTCGACTGCTGAAGCGGAATATCGCTCCATGGCTGTAGCTTCTTGCGAAATAACTTGGCTTTCTGCACTTCTCAAGGATATGGGACTGCAGAATCTACCTCCAACTATCCTGCACTGTGATAATCAAGCAGCTCTTGCACTTGTAGCTAACCCTGTTCTGCACGAGAGGACCAAGCATGTTGAAGTAGACTATCATTTCATTCGTGAGAAACTCAATTCTGGAACTCTGGTCACTAAACATGTACCAACTTATGCCCAGGTTGCTGACATTTTCACCAAGGCTCTTTCAACTAAACAGCACTACTACCTACTGGACAGGCTAGGAGCTGCAGCTGAACTTCCCTCCAAGCTTGAGGGGGAGTAATGAGACTATTTCCTTCGTTATCTTATTTTTAGTCTTATGTTTCCTTATTTAAGAACCTTGTCTTATTTACACCTGGTATGCCAGGTAGATCATGTAATGACAAACTATTGTGGAAGGGTAATTCTGTCTCTTTGATAGAAGAATCTTTCCGTTAGTCTAGCTGTCCTATCATAGGTGATATAAGAGAATGTATGGAACGAATGATAACAGCTTTTAGATCTGAATCAGTGAGATTTATGAATCAAATATTTGCTCAGCAAACTCTCTGTGCTCTTCGTTTCTTTGTCCAGCTTTAAATCATAAAAGGTCATACTAGCTGTTATGTTAATCATATGTTCCGAACCATGCATTTGATGACATACATATGTGAATATTCACTTCTCATTGAGATGCTGCAATCCATAGCATAGCCATGGCAAAGAAAGACTATAGCTTTAGGTTCACAATCAGGTAGCCATTTACAGGTGAAAAGCTTCAATCCTCTAGAGTTTGATATGTATTCCTGTAAAACAATTTGAAATAACATAAATCGAACATATCTGTATATTTTTATCCAAATATAATACTTGGGAAATATATACCTCTTCAAATCTGACATTTTCAGGTTCAGCAGCCTGGAAACAGAGACAGATACACAACGAAACAGATTATTACACATATATGAAAACACACAAATAATGATAATAAATGACAGATCTAGAAAAATAGCGCAGCATAAAGTTTAATAAAAATGACAGGTAATTATTGTGAAAGATAATAAAATGACGATTTATAGAGAAAGATAATTCTAAAGATGACAACTATGAATCACGATGATGATGATACAGCAAGGACGAGATTGTTTTACAAATGTTCAAAGTAAAGTACAACGAGATGAAAAAAAAGAGAAATGGATCATGTCTGTCTATATGGAAAAGAAACAAGACATTTTAATTTCTGTGCAGTTTACTATGGAAGGATAGCTTCAGGTAAACTTAGCCTGCTTTAATAAATAAAAAATAAAAAACGAAGTTACGAAGGTGCACATATAGGTCACTGGAGTAGGTGGTCCTTCACAAGCTTAATTAGGACCTGATAAGTAAATAAGAGCAATTTCTGAGCATGTGATATTGCAACTGGCCCCTCACTTCCAAGCACCACTTTTGGGAGCTTCTTGATGAGCCTGAATGAAGAAATGCACTAACATGTTCAATTCTTACCATATATCCACTTCTCTCAGAGCTTTAACTATGATTCATGTAGAGAAACACTAAATATTAAAGGATGAGACCGGTAAAAGAGAATTAAAACTGCTAAAGATCTGAGCAAGATCATGCTTAATCATGTGGAACCCTGATGGGAAATCGAGAACTGATATATCCAATGAATAACTGTGAAGCTTTAGAGAACCTCTTCAGAAATTTAGGCCAGTAGACACATTTAATCTACTTGCTTGTAACTTTAGTGTAGGATAAAACTTTAATATAAGTCTTTCTATAGCATCCAAAAGTGCTAAAGTGCTGGGCGGTCTCACCTTTTGAGCTGGATAAACGCAAAGCTATCGAACTATCTGAACACAAGTCATTAATTAGTTTTTGCAGAGTCTTAATTAAAAGAAAAGGAAGACAATCAGTCCACTAATGAATATCAACAAATGGTTTTTTACTGATTACATTAATTTTTTTTATTAATTTTCATTTCTACACAAGGGACTTGATCCTTAAAGAGTAATATCACATCTTTTTATTTTGTAGCCTACATACATGACTTGATCTTTGAACAATATATAATAAATATAGCATCTTCAGGTCTCTCGTCCTTTCCTAGTCGTCATCTTCAGAATCAGTCCGGTCATCATCTTCGGAATCATAGATTGGTTCGGATCGGGCAAGTAAAATCAGGCTCTCCTTATACTTGAAAACTCGACGGTGATGAAAATGAGCCTCGACCTCTCTGACCTCTTTCTTGTCAAAGTTATAAGACAGTAAGGCATTATCTTTACTTACTAGTAAGAGATCACCATGGTTGAAGTAGCCAACAATAGATTGTACCGGCTGACCCAAATCAATACTGAGCATCATAGTCCATGATGTCTCAACTTCACCACCACGAAGACAATCTTCATCATCTAATGTCCATAACTTGAACTTATCATTACATCCTTTGTTTATAGAATTAAAGATAGCAATTGAGTCGTTGAAGTCGGTGACAGTAGTTTCAAAAGCCTCGCAATCATCAATATCAGGGAGCTCAATTTCACAATAGAACACCTCCTTGTGGAGGTCAAAAGCAATCATCCCACTACATCCAGTGCACAACAAAAAACCGTGGAGGCATACATCAAAGAGGCATATATCACGATAGACATTTCTCTTATAGTAAAAATCATTAACATTAACATGATTCGACTCAATTTTTCTCCAAGAATTCCTATTTGCTGAATAGACTCCAATATAGACGACAGCGTACCCGCGACAAACTACCCTAACAACCTTAAAATCTAGAGTCATGCAGTCAAAACCAAACCCTACAGCCTCTCTACAAGTTTCATGGTGGTCATCGTGTGCGTAAATGAGGTTGACGTGTTTAGTTGCAGGGTTCCACAAGTATATCTCAGTTCGGTACATACCATAATCGATAAACCAATTATCCATATCACTATCACAATCACCGACATCAACAGAAACCATTAGACAAACGATGCCGCAATCAGAACCTACTAGAACAGCTTCATCAAGCTCAAGGTTATAAGCCGGATACTGGATATAAGGAGAATCGAGATCCGCCACAATCTGGCCAGAACCAAGGTGGAAAAGTGCATACGAGTGTGTTTCTTGTACTTCTTCCGTCTCTTTTCCGCGGAGCTGTACAACAAAAGTTTTATCATCTCCTGCATTCGTTTTTCCGCGATCAAGGAAAGATTTAACGAAGAGCGAGCTTGAAATTACGGATCGCCAGGTTTTCGAAACTGCTTTGAATTGAGTCAAGTAATCCACCGGGAGGCGAGACAGAATCTCATAATATAAAAGATCGTCCGGGAGATTACTCATCGCCATTTTCGACTTTAGGATTTAAGACTATAACAATCGAATCAAGGCTGCAGGTTCGTTTCTAAGGTTTTTAATAACGACTGAATATATATATATAGCTCATATCAACCTAATCATTAGCAAGGAAACGGAAGTGTGGTGTTACGAATGTTTTGGAAAATCTTGGGTAGTACGTAAATTTCATTCGAGGAAATTAGATAACATATTGTGGTAACTTTTTTTCATTTGCATTTCTAGTGAAATCTATTCCGAGATAAATATGTTTTGTACTACGTATTTCGAATATTTTCTCAAAAAAATAAATTCCAAATGACATAGCATAACGTACACATGAATACACGCGGTTCCAACATTATTATGGAAAAATTACCTAATATATAAGTGTCATATCTGTATTTGTGAAAAAAAATGGGAGTAGAGTATTAATAAAAAATATTACTTGTATTATTACTCATATAATATTAATATAAAAAATTAATAATCGAGTATTAATATGCATATTTTCTTGTTGTTTCTCTAAATATTTGTTAATTTCATTTATTTTTTGCAGTACTATAGTTTTGTTGTATCATTATGTTCTTGTATTCTTCTCTGTTTGTTCTGTTACTTGCCATAATCTGACGCATTGTCATAATTTTGAATATATGTTTGAATATAATTTTTAAAAATCACATTAATATGAATAAAAAATGAGTAATAAATTGAATCACAACTCGCAAGTTATGATGTTTTCTATATAAGGAAAGAATCTTTACGAATCAAGATAAATGTGGAAGACGTATCAGTCTAGCTAGGAGGAGGATTTTAGCTAGTTAAGCACAACTTTATCAAGGATACGTATAGTATAGAGTGGTTTCAGCATATAAGGAAACTAACTTTGGCATGTTCCCTATACTTAAAAAGAGGATGCATATTACTTTATCTGGGTTAGCATACACAATGCCACATTCACGATTCCTGACAAAAAAAAAATGCCACATTCACGATCTTAATGACCCATTAATCCACACACAAAACAAAAAGTACTCAAACGCTTATATTTAAAGTTTATCCATGCCCAATTACCACCTTCTCTCTTAATCTTCATTTTCCTCTTAAGGGGTTGATCAATATCCAGTGTAACTCGAATACACACAAACAACCTCCATCCACCTTGAAAACTTTGAGAATCCGCTTTAACAAATACCCCAATGTAATCCCCTATACTCTTCAATAATTTTTCTGATAACATTCCCGTAGGCAAATCATAAATCTGAACCCAGATATCCATCTTATTCAATTTCACCATGTGTGCATCTTCGCTGGCTTCAAGTTTATGCTGCATTAGCATATTCTGTTCAAATGTCCATGATCCCCCTTCCATGACCTTCTGTAAGGCAAGAACATGAAAGAACACAAACGAGTACCTATGTCCACCCAGATCACGAATCTCCATCCCCTCCTTTGGTGCTACGATTTTTTTAATTTTACTCTCGTCGAGTTAGCTCCGCCATATTGATGCCAACACATTTTGCATTGCTTGAAAGTTTATATATTTCTCAGTAAGAAATCTCCCAATCAGCACAAACGTTTTTTCCTGTGAACCCTTCTCTGTCCCCCCTACGATAATTCCTTCTCCACCTTCATCTTCCAATGCCAACCGGGCGTACATTTCCTCCAGACTCATTTGCTTCGAAGACATAATGAAACTAAATAAAACTCAATAGCTTGTAATTGTATAATGATGAAAGACGATAACTGAATGAATTGATGACTAATTTATAAACTTGTCATATAGACAAGACAAACTTTGAAAAAATAGAGAGAAAACATAATCGTATTAGAAACCACAATAATTATTAGTTTCTCTTTACACACCAAAATTTTCATAAACTCCTCCTAGTTTAAGAGAAATGGAGCAGATGGAGGTTCTACCTGTGCTGCTAATTCCGGTGGAACATCAGGTTCGAAAACTGATGAACAAACTCAGAGTATGGGTGCGAGATTCATGGAGTTGGATGGACATATTAACGAGATTTCAGGAGATAATGGGGCAATTTGTTTTGCTCGGAGAAATAAAAAAAACGGCTTACAGGATGTGAGTGCAAAACATACGGAGGATGTAACGCTGGGCGGGAAAATAATAAAAGACGGAGATGTGGTCATTGATTCAAAACGTAAACGGGTAGGTGAGGTGTCAGATAGTGCGGAAAATGGGCTTATTGATATGACAAATGGGCCAAAAAACTTGATAGAGGCGGGACCTGGATTCCAGGCCCGCCTACAACAATGAGTTTGTTAGCATGGAATTATCGTGGGCTGGGTAAACCACGTACAATTCGTTTTTTAAAGGAGCTTACCCAACAAATAAAACCTAGTATTATTTTCTTATCAGAAACATTAGCGAAGCATAATAAAATAGTTGAAGTTTGTAAGGCTTTAAATTTTGCAGAGTGCTGGTCAGTAGATGCTCAGGGTCATAGTGGTGGTCTTGCTTTGATTTGGAAAAATGAATGAGGATGTGTGGTTAAAGATAGTACTAAACATTATATTGATTTTGAGGTTACAAACGATCAGGTAGGGTGTTGGAGGTACACTGGTTTCTATCGTTGTCCGGAACGTCGAAGAAGAAAAGAATCCTGGAATTTAATAAGAGATTTAGCCACAAAATCTGCTCTACCGTGGTGTATCATTGGGGATTTCAACGATATGATGAATGCAGAGGAGAAGAGAGGGGGGAGACCTCAGCCATATAGTCTTCTTCAAGGATTTATAGAGGTTGTAGATGATTGTGGGTTGACAGATTTGGGCTTTGTAGGGGAAAAGTATACGTGGGAGAAATCGAGGGGTAGCTGCAATTGGGTCCAGGAGAGGTTGGATAGGGGTTTAGCATCTCAAACTTGGTGTAACTTATTTCCTCAAGCAGAAGTTCAAGTGATGGAGGTTGCAACATCTGACCATTTGCCTCTATTTTTGCACTTAAATAAGCAAGTTTATAGGCGTAAGGAGAGAAGATTTCATTTTGAGAATTCATGGCTCAGAGAGAAAGATTGTGAGATAGTAATAAAGAATGGTTGGAATGAAGCACATCAGTTGGAGTTATTGGCTAAGATTAAATTCTGTGGTCTTAAATTACAAGAATGGGGTGAGGGAATCAGTAGCGAGTATAAAAAACAAGGCCAAGAACTTAGATATAAATTGAGAAAGCTGCGATCTCGGAGGGATTCTCATGGTATCAACAAGTATAATGAAGTCAGGTGGGAATATTTAAATCTGTTGGATAAACAAGAAATTTACTGGAAACAGAGGGCAAAAAATTTCTGGTTAAGGGAAGGAGATTGCAATACACGTTTTTTCCACAGGTTTGCGTCTGGGAGGAGAAAAAATATTGGTTTTCAACGTATTAAGGATGCAAATGGAGTGTGGCAGGAGACAATAGAGGGGATTCATGAGGTAGTTGAAGAATATTTTTATCAGCTATTTACAACGTCAAATATTGATGGGAATTTGTCTGATAGAGAAGTTGTACAGCAGATTTCTGAAACTGAAAATGAGGAGCTAATAGCTCCTATAACAGCTGAGGAAGTTAAAGATGCAGTATTCTCGATGCATCCGGATAAGTCCCCAGGTCCGGATGGTTTTAATCCAGCATTTTTTCAATCTTTCTGGAATGTGGTGGGAGTGGATGTGATTCATTTTTGTCAAGATTATATGAATACGGGTAGACTGCTAGAAGGGGTTAACCATTCACTTGTGTGTTTAATACCTAAAGTTAAGACCCCCCAGACGATAGCTGATCTCAGACCCATATCATTATGTAATGTGTTGGTGAGAATTTTATCCAAGGTGATGTCAAACAGATTGAAACTCTGTCTCAATTCTATCGTGTCTGACAAGCAAAGTGCATTCATAGAGGGGCGACTTCTGACTGATAATGCAATGTTGGCATTTGAAATAAATCATTACATGAAGAGACATACACAAGGAAAAAAAGGTTTGGCTGCTCTAAAAGTGGACATTTCAAAGGCGTATGACAGGTTAGAATTGCATTTTATCCATAATATGATGAGGAGATTTGGTTTTCATGTTTTATGGATGGATCGAATTATGACTTTTTTACGGTCAGTGTCGTATAGTTTCTCACATAATGGGGAGGAATTTGGAAGAATTGTGCCTCAACGTGGTCTACGTCAAGGAGACCCTATATCACCATATATTTATATAATGTGTACGGAAGGGTTAAGTGCTATAATTCGTCGTAATGAGCAATCTGGTTTGTTACATGGATGTACAGTAGCAAGGGGGCTCCAACGATATCTCATCTATTATTCGCGGATGATTGCTATTTCTTTTTTCGGGCAAATGCAACAGAGGCAGGAGTTATGAAGAGAATTCTTGATCGATATGAGCATATTTCTGGGCAGATGGTGAATTTTAATAAGTCAGTCGTGACTTTTTCACCAAATACTATGGTTGGGACTAGGATGGATGTGTATCAGGAGTTAGGTGTAAGGGAAGCTAGTTTGACAGGAAAATACTTGGGTTTACCAATGCGTATTGGTAGGAATAAGGTGGCAGAGTTTGATTTTTTAGTGGATCGTATAGACCAGAAGTTGCAGGGTTGAAGTACACAAACAATCTCGAGAGCAGGCAAAGTAACACTTCTCAAACCCGTAGCTCAATCTATACCAAATTTCTGGATGAACTTGTTACTCATTCCGAATGAAATTTGTGATCGAATAGAAAAGAAGATGAATTCATTTTGGTAGGGTGGGAGTGGGACGAATGGAGGGATTAAATGGCTCTCTTGGGACAGATTGTGCACAGTTAAAGAAGAAGGTGGGTTGGGTTTCAAGAAGTTAAAAGACTTTAATGTAGCCATGTTGGCGAAGCAGGCGTGGCATTTAATTAATGAAAGTAACCCTTTGGTCAGTACGTTTATGAAGGCTCGTTACTATCCCAAGTCAGATTTCTTAAATGCATCAATTGGTTTGAATCCAAGTTACGTTTGGAGGAGTATAATGGCATCTCAAGGTGTTATTCAACAAGGGATTCGTAAAAGAATTGGTAATGGGGAAGCGACAAGAATTTGGAAAATCCCATGGTTACCAGGTCCAGAAAATGGATATATCACAACTGAAGTTAATGATTATCTTCAAAATGCTGTAGCTCAGAACTTGATGGACGATACTCAGAAGAGATGGGATGAGGATATTCTCCAGGATATATTTAATGAGAGAGATATGAAGCTGATTCAACAGATTCCTATACCTACACGAAGTAGAGCTGACTCTTGGTATTGGATGTTGGATGATAAAGGGGATTTCACTGTGCGGAGCTGCTATCATAGGATTCGAGGTGAGTCTGACTGTGTGGATGGTAGTTTTTGGAAGAAATTATGGGGACTCCATTTGCCGGGTAAGGTTGTTAATTTCTTATGGCAAACTTGCCGGAATGTGTTATCAACAGCGGTTGCATTACAAAGTAAACATGTTAATATAACTCCAGCTTGTTCATGGTGTCATGTGCATGTGGAGGATGCAATCCATATACTGTTTAACTGTTCTATAGCGAAGGAAGTTTGGAATAATGTGGGTTTACAGGATCTGGTGATTACCACGACATAAGATACTGTCATGACAATGTTTAAACGGGTCTTTAATTCAGGGGATAAAGAAAAGTGTGCTATGGTGGGACTTCTCTGTTGGAGTCTGTGGTCGAGAAGAAATAAATGGGTTTGGGACAAAGTAAATACTTCAGTTTTTGGAATTAAGGCCATGGCTCTGAACCTCATAGCAGATTGGAGACGTGCTAGACAGGTAGACAAAGTGACTCGCAGAGATGGTCAGGCACAGGTGAAGACATGGAGTAAACCCCCAGACGGATGGATTAAAGTAAATATTGATGCTGCTTATCGACAAGGAGAAGATCGTGTTGGGATAGGAGAAAAAGAGCATGGGCAGTTCCTTCGAGCTCGAACAAATGTTCTCAGGAGTCCGAGGCAAGTTCGTGAAGCAGAAGCATGGAGCTTGCGAGAGGCTTTAGAATGGATGCGTCAATGGAGGGTAACTAAGTGTATTTTCGAGTCAGATGCCAAGTTGTTGGTGGATGCATTGAAACAGAATAGGGGTAAATCTGTTTTTGATACTATCGTGGAGGAATGTAGTGATATTATTAGACACTTTGAGGATGTGTCAGTTGTGTTTGTGAGTCGATCTGCGAATATGGTAGCCCATCTGTTAGCACATGCTGCATATTATATGTCAGGTCCTAGGGAGTAGTTTCATACTACCCCTGATTTTATTTCATGTAACCTTGATTTGGAAGCAATTTATTATATGCAAGTACGTTTTATTCAAAAAAAAAAAAAAGAGGATGCATATAATATATCTTGGTTCTTGAAGCATAATTTTGCTTTCACAAGAAAACTATAAGCATAGTCTTTTCTTTTCTCTCTAAGTTGAGCCTCCAAATTATATGAACCCTAATAACATGATCAAATTAAAACTTCAACATATACTTTTTCCTCAGTATTTCTCGCAAATCTCATTTATATAGTAACTGGATTTTTTAAAATTAAATTGATTTATATCAATGAAAATTTATTCAATAATATTTCACTAAATTTTATACCAATTTTGGATGATTTTTTGAATAATTAGACATATAACCTTGTAATTGCGTATATGTTTCTAAGAAAATTTTCAGGGCGAGCCAAAGTCGAACGCAGGTCTTGAATCAATAGAGAATAAGTCATTACCACTATTTTGGTTACTAGTTTTATACCCATGCGGGATGCTTTATAAATATAAAATATGCATTTTTTAATATTAAATTTTATGTTTTCAATTCTGTTTAGAAGAACTATCAAATAATGTGTGCAAACTCCATAAATTGATATTATTTCTTATTATTGTACTTTTACCTGAAAGTTTTTGTTGTTATAATTTTAAAATTATTAAATGTCATTTTACATATTTTTTTACTCAATAACTTTATTATACTCTATATAATTAATTTTGTTTTTCCCCGAGAAATTCTAAAATAATACCTATAAATCATATTCATAATTTTTGAAATAAGTTGTACAATTTAACAATATTTTTAATTTCTACTTAGTATTATTTAAAAATACAATTATTATTAGTACTTCTTAAATAACACATGGACGATCAAACCCGATAAACCCCTTTGACCAAATATAATGTTTAGAAACCATTTTCATAATTTTTAAAATAAGATGTACAATTTAATAATACTTAGAATTTTTACTTAATAATATTTAAGGATATAAAAAATAGTACTTTTGAAATGACGGTTCTACCCCTGACGACCATTCCATACTACATGAACTCCCTTACACCAATTATATAGTACTAGCTTATAGCCCGTGCAAAGCACGGGTACTTTTAATTTTTTTTTATTTACTTATAGTTTAGTATATATAATATTATTAATATTACTTTTAATATGTTGATAAAATTTAAATTTAGACATTTGTTTATAAATCTATACTATACTATAATAAGCGAAAGGGATATAATTTGTAGTTTTGTTCTAAATTAATATGCTGTCGGTGGAAATCGAACCTTCAACCTTTCTATATAACATAATCTAGTATTAATTTTATATTAAACTGTTGTTGGCGGGATTCGAACCTTAGATCTCCAAACGGTCATGATCTATTTGAGTTGAAGATCTAATAGTTGTAAATGTAGATAACCAAAAATGAGGAACCATTACGCATTTTAAGAAAACATTAATTATATGTTACATTTTCTTTTATACCCACTATAAATGCATTGATTTTTAAGAATATGAGTTATTTTATATTTTTGGTCATTCCTCGTTAATTACTATACAATTTTTAAAAAGGATAATTTATGGAAAATGATCTATCGCAATTTTACATTGCTTTCACTAATTCGGGGAAGCAAATTGATTATCTTAAAAATTAATAATTCATTAAAATTGTAATACTCAATAAATATAGAAGATATGGGTCGAAATATATCCCTCTAAATTGTTGGTTAGTTATTAGGAATTATAATATCATATAAATAAAATTATCTGTAGTTTTTTTAAAAGAAAAGGTTTAAGTTTGGAAAATAGAAATTAAAGCTAACATATTTTAAAAGTAATTAATTTTTTTAAAATTAAAGATAAAATAATGGTTAGTTAATAAAAATTATAATATTATATTTAAGAAAAAAGTAGAGAAAAAAATTGAGATTTTAATGTTTTTGTCGTTATTTTTATAGTTTTTTTGATAAATAAATTGCTAAAAGTAATTTTTCACAATTTTACTTTTATTAAGAAAAACTATTTGCAAATTTATTATTTTAGTTACAATTATACCAATTATTTTTTTTAAATTGCAAAAATACTGGAATTGTGGGATTTGCTTTGTGATTCACTTTTCACGCGTTTACCATTTTTCTGTGTTGAGAGAGAGAGAGAGAGATGAAGGAGATAACCTGAGTAATGGGAAGTGATGACAAAACGGAGGAGGAGATACTATTTTGCAAGTTGATGCTTTTATATGGTCGTTGACGGTTTTAATTGTGTGTGTATTTATAGGTACATAGATAGATTCTTTTTTAAAAATTAATTCAAGTAAAATTATGGCTAAATTTGTGGCTAAAATATAGGGTTGAACCAAACTACCAAATTACCAATTATCCCTTTAAAAATTGTAATACTCAACAAATATAGAAGATATGGGTCGAAATATATCCCTCTAAATTGTTGGTTTTTTTTTGCTAAATCTCTAAATTGTTGGTTAGTTATTAGGAATTATAATATCATATAAATAAAATTATCTGTAGTTTTTTTAAAAGAAAAGGTTTAAGTTTGGAAAATAGAAATTAAAGCTAACATATTTTAAAAGTAATTAGTTTTTTTTTAAATTAAAGATAAAATAATGGTTAGTTACTAAAAATTATAATATTATATTTAAGAAAAAAGTAGAGAAAAAAATATATGAGATTTTAATGTTTTTGTCGTTTTTTAGGGTTTTTTTTGATAAATAAATTGCTAAAAGTAATTTTTCACAATTTTACTTTTATTAAGAAAAACTATTTGTAAATTTATTATTTTAGTTACAATTATACCAATTATTTTTTTTAAATTGCAAAAATACTGGAATTGTGGGAGTAGCTTTGTGATTCACTTTTCACGGGTTTACCATTTTTCTGTGTTGAGAGAGAGAGAGAGATATGAAGGAGATAACGTGAGTAATGGGAAGTGATGACAAAACGGAGGAGGAGATACTATTTTGCAAGTTGATGATTTTATATGGTCGTTGACGGTTTTAGTTGTGTGTGTATTAATAGCCAATCTAGGTTTTGTTCTCTCAACCAAAAGAGTCGCCTCTCTCTTTTCTCAAATATTGCCGCCGGGATGATCAGTTTGAAGTGATTAAATGGGAAGCTCTCTCTCGTCTATTGACGTGTGGTCTCGTCTAATGACGTGTTTATCTTTAAATCCAACTTCATTCAACCATCATCCCATTTTCAGTCCCTTTCATTTGTATTCATAGTTTTTATTCTAAATTCTACAACCAGTTCCTTTTCTTTTTCACTAGTTTAATTCTGAGCTATACAAACAGCTACATGGCTAGTTCATCAAGACAATCTATCGAGGAGGGATACGAAAAGCTGTCAATCAATGATTATGAAGATGAAGGTCTGATCATCGAAGACAGCAATGAAGAAATACAAGAACCAAATTTCAAGTTCTGTTTAGTGGGAAGTCTATTAACAGGAAGAAAAGTTAACTTCATGGCTATGCAGGAGACTCTAGCAAACATCTGGAGACCGGTAAAAGGAGTATTTATGGAGGAGACAAACGTACCAAACCTATTCTTATTTAGGTTCTTTCATGAACTCGACTTGCAGAGAATCCTGGAGGATGGCCCTTGGACATTTAATAACCAAGCACTTATGGTGAGAAGACTGGAGATAGGAGAACAACTCTCAGACATTTCATTGAATGAGCTATACATGGGGGTACAGGTATACGATCTCCCAGTGGGATTCAGTTCAGAGTTTATCTTAAAGTCTATCGGCAACCACATTGGAAGATTCTTAAAGTCAGACACAAAGAATTTCCAGAGCATATGGAGGCAATTTCTTCGTATCAAAGTGGCACTAAACGTTCACAAGCCATTAAAAACCCAAATGCGAATGAAGAAACAAGGGGGAGATTGGATGTGGGTGAAATTTAAATATGAAAGACTTCCATCCTTTTGTTTCTATTGCTGAATTATTGGTCACTCGGAAAAATTCTGTGAAGAATTATTTGATAATGCAGAAAGTAATGAAAGCAGGAATTTTGATGCATCAATCAGAGCCCCCATGAAGCACCAAGCAAGTGTCAGTACAAATCAGTGGCTTAGAAATGCAGATGGTGGTAAACTAGGACGAAGAACGATGGGAGAGGGAGGAGAGGAAGACACCATGTTTAGTGCACATGGTCAAAGGTATCCCACAAAATCAGGGAATGAGAATAAGGCGGGAAAAAAGAAAGTGAACATAATTGATACCGTAATTGAAGAAAGCACTAAAGATAATAGTGGTGGGAGCAATATGGCAATGATGATGCCACCTCCAAACAAGGAGCGGGAGATTAAAAACAATGAAGTGGGAAATAGTGGAATTCTCATTATGGAACCAAAAAGAAGGAGAACTGAAGAGTGTAATAATAATGAGACATGTGAGGAGATTATGAGCATGGAACATGACAATAATGGCAATATAGAACACGACAATATGGTCAATATGGAACATGAAAACATTGTATCTCAGCAAAACAACACCGTGCCAAAAAACTTGAAAGGGGCGAGTTCCGAGGATGGGACTCGCCTATCATTATGAGTATTCTGAGTTGGAATTGCCGCGGACTTGGGACCCCGTGGGCCGTTCAATTCCTGAAGGAGATTGTTCTCCAAAAGCATCCCAATTTTATTTTCTTAAGTGAGATTTTGTGTAAAAAGAATACAGTAGAATGTGTTCAGTTTGCGTTAGGTTTCGAAGGCATGGTAGTGGTGGAGAGTCAAGGTCACAGTGGGGGGTTGGCATTCATATGGCGTAACAAGGATGAAGCAATTCTAAGTTCATACAGTAATAATCATGTCGATTTGTAGATAAAGAGCCAGGAGTGGCCTAATCTCAGATTGACGGGTATCTATGGCGAACCAAAT
Organism: Kitagawia praeruptora; assembly: GCA_037693485.1. Taxonomy (NCBI): domain Eukaryota; kingdom Viridiplantae; phylum Streptophyta; class Magnoliopsida; order Apiales; family Apiaceae; genus Kitagawia; species Kitagawia praeruptora. The sequence continues at coordinate 148,133,144 of CM075353.1, forward strand.
AGGTCCAAAAGGAAGCTAACTTGGGATTTAATTCGTAACTTGTATCGCAGGTCTGATCAGCCGTGGTGCCTCATAGGCGACATGAATAATGCTTTGAGTCAAGAGGATAAAAAAGGAGGGAACCCGTATCCTAATTGGCTGTTGCAAGGCTTTCAAGCTGCTTTGGAGGATTGTGAGCTTTCTGACATGAACATGGAAGGATACCAGTTCACGTTTGAGAGGGGATACAGAACAGACCAATGCATTGAAATTCGCCTTGATCGAGCTCTTGTTTCATCACATTTCCTTGATCAGTTCAAAGAAGCTAGGCTAACTAATTTGGAGTTTACAACTTCAGATCATTGCCCTATGCTATTAGAGAATATTATTGCCCCTATTGTTTTTCCAATGAAACGTTTTCGATTCGAAAATGCTTGGCTCCGGGAGCCAATGTGTGGCCAATTAGTGAAAGACTCATGGAATAACAATCAAGGAAAAACTCTAAGAGAAAAGATCCAACATTGTTCAGAGGTTTTGTCAACTTGGGGAGCAGATATCACAGGCAGCTTTAAGAAGAGGATTCAACAGAGCAAGAGAATCAAAAAACAAACGAGGGGCCTAAGAGATGATGCATCTGTGAAGCTTTATTTGGAGGAATCAAAAAATCTAAATGAAGTTTACACTCAACAGGAGGTTTTCTGGAGGCAAAGGTCGAAGCAACTTTGGTTACAAGAAGGTGATCAAAACAGCAAATATTTTCACCATGCAGCAAAAACAAGACGAAAAACAAACCAAATCAAACAGCTTACTAACAGTGAAAGGTAGAAAGTTGGTTGGGAATCAGGGATCCAGGAGCTTATTATCAATTATTTTTCTGATTTATTTAAAGCAACTGAAACAGAGTGGGAGCAGGTTATCAGTTGTATGGATAGAAAAATCACGGATGAGATTAATGAGGAGTTGCTGAAGCCTATAGAAGCTAATGAGGTCAAGAGGGCACTCTTCCATATGCATCCTGATAAATCACCAGGCCCAGATGGAATGAGGCCAGGATTTTACCAGAAATATTGGAACGTGGTAGGCGGTGATATTGTCCAGATGGTCAGTCATTTCTTTACAAATGCTAGTTTCGAAGAGCATCTGAAAGACACGAATATTGTTTTAATTCCGAAGAAGAAATGTCTAGAATATATGACTGACCTAAGGCCTATATCACTATGTAATGTGGCGTACAAGGTGGCTTCTAAAGTAATTGCTAACAGGCTTAAAGGCGTTCTGCAAGAAGTTATTTCGGACACTCAGAGTGCTTTCATTCCGGGGAGACTAATTTCGGACAATATAATGGTATCTTTCGAGGCTATGCATTATATGAAACGAAAAACTAAAGGTAAGTTGGGGTGGATGGCTCTTAGTTTGGACATGAGCAAAGCATATGACAGGGTTTAATGGGGATTTTTGAAAGCAGTTTTAAGTAAGTTAGGTTTTCATGAGAAATTAATCATGTTATTTATGGTATGTGTAACGTCTGCGAGATATAAAATAAGCCAGTCAGGTCGTGAATTTGGGAATATTGTTCCAGAAAGAGGCATCAGGCAGGGAGACCCTCTATCTTCATACCTCTTTCTTATGTGTATGGAGGGCTTCACCGCTACTATAAGAGAGTTCGAGTGAAAGAAAATGATAACTGGCTCCGCATATATCCCACATGTTTTTTGCAGACGACACGTACATATACTGTAAGGCAAACAAAAAAGAAGCTGATTGTGTGCTTGATATGTTAAACATATTCGAAAGAGCCTCAGGACAGAAGATAAACATTGATAAATCATCGGTGTTTTTTAGCAAGAACACAAATGCTGAAACTAAGGACGAGTTGAGTAATTCGCTGCAGTTTCAAGAAGCTACAGGAAATAGTCGATATTTGGGACTCCAAAATACTCTGGGAAGAAATAAAACAGCAATGTTTGGTTATCTAAAAGAAAGAATGCAAGGGAGAATCCAGGGGTGGGATAAGAAATGGTAGTCAAAAAATGCAAAATTAGGGAGGAACCCCAGTTACATTTGGAGAAGCATTTTAGAAGCCCAAGTTCTATTGAAGCAAGGAGCAGTTCGCAGGATTGGTAATGGCCACAATACTTATATACTAAACGAACCATGGATACCAAGGTCCGATCCCTACGTTCATTCAGATAACGAAGATTTTGTAAGGAAAAAGGTGTCCCATTTGATGTTAGCGGGTACTAATCAATGGAACAGGGATTTAATACAAGAGAGTTTTGGTGAGAGGGATGCAAGCTCCATTTTATCCCTCCCTATTCGTGCTATGAATGATGACTCTTGGTATTAGAGCAAAGAAAATTTAGGAAATTATTCGGTCAAAAGTGCGTACAGGTTGATTCAGGAGAGTAAACCAACAAATCAAACAAGTCTCAACTCTGGATTTTGGAAAAAGCTTTGGAGCTTGAAAGTGCCTCCAAAGGTAAAGCATTTCGCTTGGAGAGCGGCAACAAACTCTCTACCATCGAAAACACGACTGAGAAGTAAAAGAGTTGATATAAATGTTTTGTGTCCAGTTTGCAACCTGGCTCCTGAAACAATCATGCACATTTTAGTGGAATGTCAACTTGCACAGGATTGTCTCGAGGCTACTCATCATCGAAATAATCTGCAAGGGAATGAGGGGTACATCTCATGGTTAAAAGATGAATTCGACAGATGCAATGCAGATAGGAGCGGTAGGATTGTAATGACTTGTTGGGCAGTGTTGAAGAATAGAAATGATCTTGTGTGGAGTCAAAAGGGAAGGGATGTAGCAGATATAGTAACATCAGCAAAAACGGTTCTTGATCAATGGAATAATGCTCAGGATAAATCCTTTGACAAATTTCTTGGTCTAATGACTCAAGAAGACGGGGCTGAGCAATGGACATTACCAGGTGAAGGAAGAATCAAGATAAACACTGATGCAGCTTTGTTTGAAACATCCAACTGCCATAGCTTTTCAATGGTAGTTCGCAACCACACAGGAGAATTAATAGAAGCTAGTTCAAAGTGTAAGCAAGGAAATGCAGAGCCCGAATTAGCAGAAGCCATGGGAATCCATGAGGCACTTAGTTGGGTGAAGAAGAATGATTGTAAAAAGGTGGAGCTGGAGTCCGATTGCCTAGTTGTCGTACAGGCCATTCGAAGCAACACTGTCAAGTTATCCTATCTTGGCGGAATCATCGAGGACTGCAGAAGTTTGTTACTTCATTTACAAGATCGAGAAATCTCTCTTAAATTTGTAAAACGATCCGCGAACAAAGTAGCTCACTACCTAGCGAGATACAGTAGTTCCGTAGCTGATCGTGTGTGGAAAATGAGCAATGCTCACTCAGAATTTACCAATGTACTGATGCAAGATTTGAATTTCTAATGAAAGTTTTTTTGTGGCAAAAAAAAAAAAATTGTGTGTGTATTTATAGGTGCATAGATAGATTCTTTTTTAAAAATTAATTCAAGTAAAATTATGGCTAAATTTATGGCAAAAATATAGGGTTGAACCAAACTAACAAACTACCAATTATCCCCTAGTTTACTTATTATAGTATAGTATAGATATAGGATATAATTCAATCGTGCTCACCAATTTTGGATTTTAAATAAGCAATTAGATTTTTAGTCGAAAAAAAGGATAAACAACTAGACTTTAGAGCAAAATAATATATAATCAAATAAATTCAGTTATTTTGTTTTTGAAAAATCTAGAAGATTCTCTTAATCTGCGTATGTTATTATATAAAATATGCAAAATTCCTGTATATTATTATCAAATAAATAACTATCTGGAATCTTACATTCAACAGAATGTACGTGTCCAAATTGGATTTGGATATCTGATCAGAAGAAAAATCAAACTTGCATCCTCCTTCATAGGGTGGGTCAAATAATTAATTGCAATAAAAAGAAGATATTTAATACTTCCTCCGCTCCGTCCCTAATTAGTTGTCCAGTTTGACTTTTCAATGGTCAAATTGACTAACTTTTGACCGACTTTTGACCGAAGATTAAAATTAATCCGTTTATTATTTTAAAAAACTGAAAATCACATATTAAAATAGATTAGAAGTAGTTTATAATGGTATAATTTTTTTAAATATTTTTCATTATATAATATATATAAATTTCAGTCAAATTTGAGTTGACCAACAAAAATAGAAACTGGACAACTAATTAGGGACGGAGGGAGTAATTAAGTAAATTAAATTGACCGCAATCTATAAATTTGACTAAATGCAAATTAATTAACGAAAAAAAAATCAAGATTTCATATGGGACTGGGGGAGGCTGTAGCCTGTTAACATTTTATAAGACCAAAACATAAGCCTAAAAGTACGTTGTATCTCAAACACTGTTCTCAGCTTCAGGATTAAGATCTTCTGGTAAGAGGAACATCTCATATATCTACATTGTTTGTACTTTGATTTGTTTTTCATAGAGCGCGACCCTGAAGTTAATTAAAGGTTAGTTGGATTGTTTTTTTTTTTTGGTTAATGTGGTAAGAGGTGTTAAGCTTCAGGTATTCTGTTTACTGATACTACTTAATTATCATTGGAGTGAGACTTATTGTATAGTTGAGTATTGGTTGCGTAAATGATAATATAGTGATGCTATGATCAACGAGTGGTTGGCTGTGTAGTAATATTTTGCATATCGGCTTTTTTTGTGGAGTGGATAGAGAGTTTATATGATTTTTTTTTTAGCCATGCAGTACTATTTGTACAATCCAATTCTAGTATCTGTTTATCATGTGGTGATACTAGCTTTGTTGTGTCTGATGAAGCAGATACAATGACTTCGAGTGGTGGCAATGTGAATTCATCAGATACAATGACTTCGAGTGGTGGCAATGTGAATGATGAGAACTGCCTTGGATATGCAGCCAGAGATCCCTCTGGATTTCTATCACCTTACAAGTTCAGCCGCAGGTTCTGGATTTTGTTATTTTATACTGTTCTTCAGTACTCGCTACCTTATATAGAAGTTTCAACCAGTGGGGGATTTATATTTTTAACAGGGCAGTGGGAAGTTCCGATGTATCATTAAATATTACACACTGCGGTGTTTGTTATGCGGATGTTCTCTGGACTAGAAATTTAACTAAAAACTCAAAATATCCTCTGGTTCCCGGGTATGAGACTTATTTATGTTCAACAAAATATTCTGGTAGCCCATTGTTCTTTACTGATGTATGTCGGTGTTAATTTTGCTAGCCATGAGATAGTTGGAATTGTAAGAGAAGTTGGTTCTGGTGTCCAACGTTTCAAAGTCGGTCAATGTGTTGGAGTTGGAACATATGTTAACTCTTGCAGAGACTGCGAGTACTGCCATGATGGCATGGAAGTTAATTGCTCGAAGGGTGCTGTCTACACATTTGATGGTATTGATGATGATGGAACCGTCACTAAAGGAGGGTATTCCACCCATATAGTTGTCCATGAAAGGTGAAAGATATTTCCTCAATTTCAATTTCAATGTATGTGTTTAATCTTAAGTTCAAAAGGTCAAATACATACAGAAAATTTGATTACATTAAATTTCCAACATTAAATATTTAGCAAGTATAGCGACAGTTTACAATAGTCAAAAACTCAAAATTATACTGTATTGAATAAAATGAATGAACATTTATCGTATGTCCCCTAAAAATGTGTGTATAAGGATTTGGATTCAAAGATTGATCTTATATTCCAAAGCTTTGGTGTGTGGAAGTCTGCTTTCCTTTGTAAGGTCAAGAGCTGAAAGGAAACTAGTTACCGTGTAGTCTGTTTTCCTGTTTTGTGCAGGTACTGTTTTAGGATACCTGAGAACTACCCTCCAGCATCAGCAGCACCTTTGCTCTGTGCTGGTATAACTGTTTACACTCCCATGATGCGACATAACATGAACAAGCCGGGTAAGTCACTAGGGGTGATTGGATTAGGTGGATTAGGTCATTTGGCCGTCAAATTTGGGAAGGCTTTTGGGATGATTGTAACAGTGTTCAGCACAAGTTTATCCAAGAAGGAGGAAGCTTTGAAACTGCTTGGTGCTGACAAATTTGTGCTCTCTTCCAATGAACAAGAGATGAAGGTAAGCGATCATTAGCTTGGTAATTAAAAGTGTTCGATTTTAATTTTGCAATTTGTGTTATTGCAGGGGCAGCTTAATTCACTTGACTTTATAATTAACACTGCATCCGGAGATATTCCTTTCGATCAGTACTTGCCTCTTCTCAAGACAGGTGGCGTGCTTTCCTCGGTAGGTTTCCCCAGTGAAGTCAAATTTCTTCCATATAACCTTATCATAGGTAAGTTGTGAAAACTTAATCCACTGTTAGTTTCATCATACAAGATTTCCCATTCATTGCATACCGTGGACATTGTCTGATTAGGAGTTAATTCTTGTAGGCATGAAAACCATATCTGGGAGTGTTACTGGCGGTACAAAACAGACACAAGAAATGCTGGATTTTTGTGCTGCCAACGGAATTCACCCAAACATAGAATCTATTCCAATTCAGCATATAAATGACGCACTTGAGAGGTTAATAAACAGGGATGTGAAGTATCGATTTGTGATTGATATTGCGAACTCCCTCAAGTGACACGATGGTATGAAAAATAAGGTGTCCTTTGAAATTTCCTTCACTAAACTTATTGATTCCTTTTTCTTTTTTTTTTAAATTTCTGTTACACATGCGCTCACATTCAAACAAGCGACATCTAGTAAAATCTTTGTCAACAAATGAGCATTTTAATGAAGTTCAAGTTAGACATCTATTTGTCCTCTGCATATTTGCATATTGTTGTTAATTAAGCTTGAAGTAGTATTCTTACTTAAATGCTCACGAACCTATATTTCACGTGAACATCACACACCTATTCTAAATCACGTTAAGATTACTTAATGTCAGGCTTGTTATGTTTGAAGATTTGATTCCGGTTCAATTTTATTTTTTTTAAGATTATGCAGTTGCTTTCTTAATTCTATTTCATTTTTGTTGTTGTACTGCGGTTTATTTTTTGGATTTGAAGAACAATGTTATTTATAATTTGCGGAGATGATCCCTGTACTTGCTTTGCTTTGCCTTTTCAGACTGGAGAGCGATGTATAATATGCCCTGGATCGAAGTACATTCTCAGTTTCATTACGATCTTCAGTTCTCCAATGACTTTTGATGTCTCAGAAGTCCCTTTGATCCGAGGGTCTATCCTACTTAATATTTTGTGAAGTTTATACATAAGCAGATGGTTTTATTTTCATTACGAGCAAACATATGGAGTACTAAGCTTGTAAAGGAAAATCCTAAAAATCTGGATTGTAAGAACGCATATGTTATGCGTGTATCGTGCAATCTGCTATCGTGCTCGATTGGTTTTTGAATTGCAATTTTTACTAGCTTCTGAATGCGAATATCAAATATGTACATTTCTTGTGTTTATTAAAATTTAAGTTGTTATCTCGCTTTACCAAAAAAAACTGAATGACAATGCTAAAGTTTTTATGATACTCGCATAAATCCTTGTAAGAGCTGTTGGCCATTTTTTATAAATATTAAATTCGTCACTTTTGTGAATTAAATATATATCTTATATTTTCACAATAATTCAACAAATTTTTAATCTAATTTAAATATTTAATAAGATGAAAAAAAACAAAAAATCCTTTATCATGTTATTTCAAAAAAAAAATTCTTTATCATGTATTAACCAATAACTAGTCGATAAAGCCGCGCTTCGCGGCGACGTTAAAATATTTTTTAAAAAATTCAATAAAACCAAACCAAACCAAACATACCCGGTATATCCCGCTCAGAGCAGGGTCTGGGGAGGGTAAGTTGTACGCAGACCATGCCCCCGCTTTTTAAGGCAGGGAGGCTGTTTCCGTGAAGACCCTCGGCTTTGTGCACGACAAATACTGTGGGTGATATATACACGGTAATCCAAATGGTACGAAAATCTTCAAAGCAATACCTAAGCCCATGGCATTCTCCACATGGGACCTACCCGCCTGCTTGGAATTATGTTACTCAGGTCCTGATGCGCTCCGCTCCGGACGACCCCCTGCATAAAAAACCACAAGCAAACGACAACAGACCAAACCAACCGAGTCACACATACCCAGAATACCCCGCACAGAGGTAGGACCGGTCCAATCTCCCTGCAACTGCAAAACCGGCAAACAGAATACAATAAAAACGAAAAAATGATAACGAAGAAGCCGAGCTTCTAAGATAAAGCTAACCGAGACAACCCAACTCTGAGGCTCTCTACAACAGAGCCGCTCCCTAAAAGAGAATCCACCACTCTGATATGACGCCTCCAAGCGCACCTGTCAGCGGTCATGGTCTCATTCAAGTTTAAGGCCTTCAGATCCAACCTAAGCTGCTCTTCCCACGACCTCCTCGGTCTGCCTCTCCTCCTCACCCCAACCACCGCAAGACTCTCGACCCTCCTCACTGGGCTTCAGCCAGCCTCCTACGGACGTGGCCGAAACATCTCAACCTCCCTTCCCTGACTTTCGCAGAAAGAGGCGCCACTTCAAGCTCGCTCCTAAACACCCCATTCGGGATTCTATCTAACATCGTGCGCCCACACGACCATCGTAACATCCTCATTTCCGCCGCTTCCAACTTGCTTTCGAGGGCCTTCTTCACCGCCCAACACTCAGAACCGTATAGCATTGCAGGCCGGATTGCCGCTCTATAAAATTTCCCTTTCAACTTTAAAGGGACCTTCTTGTCGCACATCACCCCTGTCGCTGCCCTCCACCTTAGCCACCCAGCCTTGATACGATGTTTGACATCGTCTTCAACCTCACCTTCCTTCTGGATGATCGAACCTAGATACTTAAACTTATCCGTACTAGGTACAATCTGATCTTGAATCTTAACCTCCACTCCTTCCTCGTTGGCCTCACCACTAAAGTTACACCATAGATACTCGGTCTTAGATCGGCTCATACGTAAGCCTTGTGACTCCAAAGTAGATCTACATAGCTCCAGCTTCTCGTTCACCTCCCCTCTCGACTCCGCCACTAACACGATATCATCAGCGAAGAGCATGCACCAAGGGACGGAATCTTGAATCCCTCGTGACATGACATCAAGGATAAGAGCGAAAAGAAGAGGACTAAGGGCCGACCCCTGATGAAGCCCTATCTCAACAGGGAAAAAACGGGAGTCGCCCACTGGGGTCCGAACGCAAGAACTAGCTAGGGAGTACATGTCTTGAATCGCCCTAACGTATGATGGCGCCACTCTCCTCTCTTCAAGGCTCTTCCAAATAGCTTCACGGGGGATGCTATCATAGGCCTTCTCCAGATCAATGAACACCATATGAAGGTCTTTGCGACGCTCCCTGAACTTCTCCATAAGGCGTCTGACGAGATGGATGGCCTCGATCGTCGATCTCCCAAGCATAAAACCAAATTGATTCTCTGAGATTTCAACTACTCTTCTAATCCGACATTCGACCACTCTCTCCCAAAGTTTCATAGTATGACTGAGTAATTTAATACCCCGGTAGTTACTACAACTCTGGGCATCGCCTTTGTTCTTGAAAAAAGGGACCACGTTATATTATAATATTCATTTTAAATTTTAATAACTAAATAATCTTCTCTGATGAATCCTAAAATCTGGATCGTAAGAGCGTATATGTTATGCTTGTTGGTTTTTGGATGCAATTGTTACTAGCTTCTGAATGCGAATATCAAATATGTACATTTCTTGTGTTTATTAAAATTTAAGTTGTTATCTCGCTTTACCAAAAAAAACTGAATGACAATGCTAAAGTTTTTATGATACTCGCATAAATCCTTGTAAGAGCTGTTGGCCACAATTTATAAATATTAAATTCGTCACTTTTGTGAATTAAATATATATCTTATATTTTCACAATAATTCCAAAAAAAAAAATTAATCTAATTTAAATATTTAATAAGACGAAAAATACAAAAAAATCCTTTATCATGTATTAACTAATAATGCTATTGATTACTATTATTGCTGAACTTTTTAGGAATTTTCGTACTTCTTTTGCACATATCATATTTTTTATTATTTTTTTAATAATTAAGCTTATATGCCTTAAAAAGTGAGTATCTGTTATAATAAATCTCCGGTACGCGGATTTTTTTCACAAATAAATTGATTTCTTTGTAAGAATTCACTGCAAGTAAATAGGTTGAGTATTACTCCTCCATCTCATTTTATGTGTCATGTTTGACTTTTTTGTAGTCAAATTGACACGACTTTGATTGATAATTAAAAATTATTTTCTTAGAATTTCAAAAAATTGAAAAATATACTTTAAAGTAAATTAAAAATACTTTTCAATGATATAATTTTTATTACTTTTTTCAATTATATAGCATATGTAATTTCCGGTCAAACTTTTGTCAAATTGACTACAAAAAAGTCAAACATGACACATAAAATGAGATGGAGGGAGTATTTATTTAGCAAATAAAAAAAATTGAGTTCTTTCTAAAATGATGAAAACAAATCAACTGGAATCTATACTATTATATAAATTCCGGAACATTAAAAGTTTTGGTACCTGTTTTTTTGTACCAGTTTTTTGGTAATTCGTGAATTTACTTATTTACCCTTTATTAAAAAGAAAAATACATATATGATATTTATACTTTTAAAACACCTATAATAAATAACAACATAATATAATTAATGGTAAGTAGTCGCTTGCCTTTTTTCACATTTACTTTTAATTGAAGATATTACCTTTTTATAAACACCTAAAAACTTCAATGTATCTTCCAATTATTAATATTTCCTTTCGAATTAAAACACGTTACCTTTTTAATTTAAAACTAATCTTCATTAATATTTTACTATTATATAAATTCCGGAACATTAAAAGTTTTGGTACCAGTTTTTAGGTACTTCGTGAATTTACTTATTTACCCTTTATCAAAAAGAAAAATAAATATATGATATTTATACTTTTAAAACACCTACAATAAATAATAACATAATATATTTAATGGTAAGTAGTCGCTTGCCTTTTTTCACATTTACTTTTAATTGAAGATATTACCTTTTTATAAACACCTAAAAACATCAATGTATCTTCCAATCATTAATATTTCCTTTCGAATCACAACACGTTACTTTTTAATTTAAAACTAATCTTCATTAATATTTTCTTTCGAATTAAAACATGTTACCTTTTTAATTTAAAACTAATTTATAATCATTAATATATACCCGAAAATATCACACCATATTTTTCAATTGTTAATAAAATATATTAAAAATTTGTATATGTTGTTTATAATAAAAAAATATTAGTATAATCCGTAAATATGAGTATATTAAAATTATATTAAATTAAAATTAATTAATAATTATGTAATACCTGAAACATTAAAAATTTTGGTACCTATTTTTTGGTATATGTTTTTTTGTATTTTGTGAATTTACTTATTTACCCTTCATTATAAAGAAAAAAATATATGATATCTATACTATTAAAACACCCAAAATAAATAATAACATAATACAATTAAAGGTAATTAGTTGATTGCCTTTTTCACATTTATTTTTAGTTGAAGATATTACCTTTTATAAACACCTAAAAACCTCAATCATATCATATTGGGTGAAGGCCCTATCTACCCATTTTTGGGAAAGTCGTTACCAAAATACCCAGATCCAAAAACGCGGCCCTAAATACCCTCGGGACACGCTACTGGTAGGGGAGCATCTCCAGACACGCTACTGGTACAAACGTATTATGGAGACACGTTGCTGGTACAAACGTAACATTCAGACACGCTGTTGGATTTCGTTTACTATAGCAGGCGATACGCCACTTCCAAATGCGTATCAGTGGATACGCATTTGCAAGTTGCGTATCTGCCTTCTTCATTTTTTCACAGAAACACGAAGCCCCTCCCTCTCTCTAGCGATTTTTGTGGCGATTCCCGACACAAGTCCGGCGAATCTCAGTTCAATACCCTAAACTCGTTTTCCAATCACATCCTTTATACCATTCGACTCGTTTTCTTCATCTTTACAACCCTCTACCGTTTTTTATCCCGTTCTAATACCGGATTTGAAACACCCAAATCCAAACTCAAAATCAATATCTATTTTTCGACGAAGCTCACCACTGCCCCTGCGGGGCCTGAACCATAGAAAATCAGTCGGGAAAAGGAATATCCAGATGTGCTCGTGACGTTTCTGAGTTCCAATCGAGCGACAAACTAGAGATGGCGTCGGGAGAGGTGTGGTGGCGAGAGAGGCGACGGAGAGGTCCGAGAGAGACGAGAGAGACTTGTTTGATTTCTGTGAAAATGAAAGCTTGGGATACGCCACGGGCAACGGCGTATCCCGTGGGTAGATAGGGCCATCTGTTCCGAAAATAGGCATTTTGGACCATGGGTACCTCATTTTGAGGTATTTTGGTCATTTGTTCTATCATATTTTCCAATCAATTTATATCTAGCAATAATTAATATATACCCAAAAATATCACACCATATCATGTAATCAGTAACAAAATATAATAGAAATTCGTATTACGAACAATTACCATTAAATTTTTAGTAAAAAATCAGAATCATTAGATCTAATTATTAAATATTTTATATGATTAAATTAATTTACTAAAATTTCAAGATTCAAATTTTATTAACGAAATATTTATTTTAAATTTCATAATATAAGTTTTAAAACATGCATATCATTAATTAAATTTATATTAAATTATTAATTTTAAAATTAAAATAAAATATTTTAAATAATGATTATATAAAAATATAATTATAACATAAAATAAAATTTATTACATATTAACAAAAATCCGTGCATCTCGGATTATAAGCTAGTAATAGATAAATAAGTTGTAGTGTTAAAATTACACTTTGATTTTCGATAATTAGAGTTAAACGTAAGTAGATTCGTCATATCTTTGTGTTTTGGCGTAATTTAGTCATGACACGAAGATAAATTAAGTTAAAGGAAACTAATTTGACGGTAATCTAATCTGTTTAAACTCGTAATTTAATAATGAGATTTAAAACTCATTTGGAGAGTATAAATAAACAACGAGGATCCTCTGTCCCCCCTCTGTGTCCCTGCTATTTTTAATATTAAAAAAGTTCTCATGTCGGACACATTTTAATGAAAATATTTTTTTTTATTTTTATTTTACTTAAAATAGTCCCGCCAGAAGCATTCTTTTAATACAGGGACATTCTTTTTTTTTTTTGAAAAGCAAACGAAATTATATAGATTAATCCTTGAAAGTACAGGCCACAATGAAGACTATTACACAGCTAAAATTTTGAGTCACTACTACAACGCCTACTAACTCTACTAACTCAATAAACTAGCTGCATCTCACAAATCCTATTCAATCCAAACCATGTTGGAGTTAACACCAGGCAAAAATGAGTTTATTCCTTGAAGAGTAGAGAACACAGAAAGAAAAATGGAGGAGGAGACCGAGGATACAGGCTCATAAACAACATACTAAGCTTAAGTAAAACAAAAGTGTCGAAGTTCAATACTCCCTCCGTCTCGTAATATGTTGCTCATTTCATATGTCGGGATTGTTCATAACATGAGACAAATTACTAATTTACGTCTAATTTATAAGACCAAATATAGTCATGACTCATGAATGATTTTGTTGGATTCGTATATATGAGTATTTTAATACAGTGAAGTTTTTATATTTAATACTAATACAAAATTTAAGATATTAACGATCAAAATTGTGCGTTGACAAACATGTCAAGAAAAAACTGGAAACATATTTAGAGACGGAGGGAGTATGGATTAACTGTCTGGTAAGATATTTTTGAAGTCTAAAAAATATACAAATGCATATCTTCTATATTTGTTAATTCCATTGATTTTTTTTGTAGTACTATACAGTAAAACCTCGTTAAATTAATATTCGATAAATTAATAATCTCTCAGTTAATAATTTCTTCCGGTCTCAATTTGGACCAGTTCAAAAAATGATCAATTTCGATAAGATAATAATTTTTTTGAAAATCCTATATAAATATATAATCTCAATAATATTACAAATTAATAATTCCTTTATAATCATAAAAATATATGTATTACTCTTTGTAAAATATGATTCTAGGGTTCTTAAAATTTGAATTTATATGAAACTCATCTTTAACCATCTTTGTTGCATCCATAAGTTCGAATGTGGTGTTTTCGTAAAACATTAAAAAGTTATTAATCAATGTTTTTGATGTCTTGCGTGAAAAAGGTTCAAAAAATGTTGTTTTATCCTTAATATCATCTAAATATACATGAATATTTACTTTGAATCTCACAAATACGCATTAAATTTGTAAACAATATATTTTGAATTAATTGAATTAAGTATAAAACATAAATTGTACAATTCATTCTATTTAAATGTATATATTTGGAAATTAATTTTCTTTGATGTCAATAGCTTTTATAAATTAATAATTTATCGATTAATTAACACCTCTCTAAATTAATAGAATTTTCCGATCCCAACTATATTAATTTATAGAGGTTTTAGTGTAGTTTTGTTGTATCATTAGAGCAACTCCAATGCTCTTCCCTTTCCTTAACCCCTAAAATATGGATTATTAAAAATATAGGTAATGAAAATTATGTTTCACTCCAATCATATACCCTATATTCACACCCTATATTTTGAAAGTAATTTTTAGTGTAGTTTTTTGAAATTTAAATTTTGAACATTCTTATAAATTAACCAATGAGAGATGAGGTAGATGAGGTGGAGGATATAGGGGATCTAATTTTAATCCCTCAAATAAGGGGTTATATTTTCTCTTCCCTAAAAAATAAAGGTGATGAGGGGTAGGGTTGGAGCTTTATTTTTAAAGTAAAATCCCTATATTTGTCCACCTAGGCACATTATAGGTAAGAAATATGTATGATTGGAGTTGCTCTTATGTTCTTGTATTCTTCTTTGTTTGTTCCGTTACTCGCCATAATCTGACGCATTGTCATAATTTCCAATATATGTTTGAATATCATTTTTAAAAATCACATTAATATAAATGGAAAACGAGTAATAAATTGCGTGGCAAGGTATGATATTCTCTATCGGGAAAGAATCTTTACGAATCAAGATAAATGTGGAAGACGTATTAGGAATATCATTTTTAAAAATCACATTAATATCTTGACAAAAAAATAATCACAATAATATGAATGGAAAACGAGTAATAAATTGCGTCGCAAGGTATGATATTCTCTATCGGGAAAGAATCTTTACGAATCAAGATAAATGTGGAAGACGTATCAGTCTAGTGGAAGACGTATCAGTCTAGGAGAATTCTACTGAAGCACAACTTTACTAAGGAAACGTACAATATAGAGTGGTTTCAGCCTACATGGAAACTAAGGAGAATACTAATGAATGAACACCTGCTATAAACTTATAGATATACTAGCTGTTTGATTTGCAAAGCTGAAAGAATAAAATTTACACGGTATAAAGTCCCTTTCTTTTTTTTCATAGAAACAAATAAGCAACTACAGAATTTTAAACAATAACCACACGCAGGTGGTAGCAAGAAAAACGCTAACAGACTCCTAACTTTAACCACTACTTGATGACTGCACCTTATTCTCCTAAAAACTCTCTAACAGCTAGATGACCAATTCAATCAACTCTGGACTACACGACTTATTCAAACCAACAGTATTCAGACACTAAGTTTAGATTAAATAAATTCCAACACATTCCCCCCGTAATCTAAACTTGCTTAGTTAGATCCTTTATTCCCAGTAGGTCTCTCATTTCTTCAAACTTTGTTGTTGCCATAGCTTTAGTAAGAATGTCCGCATACTGCTTCTCAGACCCGACATGACTGATCACGATCTCCCCACGAGCCACACATTCACGAATAAAATGATAGTGTACATCAATGTGCTTACTCCGTCCATGGAAAACAGGATTCTTCGCCAAATCTATGGCTGACTTGTTATCGATATAGATTATTACTGGTCCAGGAACTGCATCTGTGATTTGACTCAACAGTTTTTGCAACCAAATGCCTTGACACGCTGCTGCAGTTGCAGCCATAAATTCCGCTTCACAGGTTGACAACGCCACACATCGTTGTTTCTGCGATATCCAAGTTATTAGGCTTTCATTGAGATAGAATGCCATCCCACTCGTGCTTTTCCTGTTAGTACTGCTGCTTGCATAGTCGCTATCTGAAAAACCTGTTAACATATGATTACCAGTGCCCTTCATGTACTTCAAACCATACTCCAGCGTTCCTTTGACATAACGTAATACTCTTCTTGCTGCATTCAGGTGCAAGACAATTGGCTTCTCCATAAACCGACTTATTACCCCACAGCAAACGAGATATCAGGCCTGGTATGTACCAGGTACCGTAAGCCTCCAATCAAACTCTTAAACATAGTTGGTTCAACTGCTTTCCCAGTTTCATCTTTATGCAAAGTCACCTTTGGATCCATGGGATATTTCGTTTCATTGCAATCTTGCATACCTGCTCTTTCTAGCAACCTTTTGGCATAGGCCGTTTGTTCAGCTCAGTGCATCCTTTTCTCTATTCAACCTCGATGCCAAGATAGTAAACCAACTTCCCCATATCACTCATATCAAATTCATTACGCATTTGATCTTTAAATCTGATTATATTAGCAACACTTGTTCCAGTTACTAATAAATCATCAACGTAAACGCCAACAATCATAGATTCATTACCTTCTCATTTTGTGTAGACGACATGTTCATATGGACACTTTACAAAACCCAACTTCTCAAGAAATTTCTTTAACCGAGCATACCAAGCTCGTGGAGCCTGCCTTAAGCCATACAAGGCCTTTAACAACTTGTAAACTTTGTGTTCCTCGTTTTCCTTTTCATATCCTTCTGGCTGCTTCACGTACACCTCCTCTTGTATATCACCATTTAAGAAAGCTGACTTAACGTCCAAATGGTGTACTTCTCATTCATTCTTTGCAGCTAATGCTAACAACAACCGTACTGTTTCCATCCTTGTAACTGGTGCGAATGCTTCTTCAAAATCGATGCCTTGTTTCTGAACGTAACCCTTGGCGACAAGCCTCGCTTTATACTTAGTAATCACTCCTCTTGCATCCCTCTTAATCTTGAATACCCATTTTAGTCCAATTGCTCTATGACCTGGTGGCAAGTCAGTCAAAACCCACGTTTTATTTCTCTCAATCGAGTCAAGTTCACTGTCCATAGCTTTCTTCCATTCAACCTCCTGTGCTGCTTCTTCATAACTGCTAGGCTCCTCAATGCTCAACAACAACAAATCCTCTGCAAATTCTATCTGTTCTGTGTCATCGTATATTTCACTAAGCAATCTGAACTTCTTTGGTGCACTGCTAGTTGCAGATGAGTCTGCACTTTCATTCCCAACAAACATCTCAGAGTTTTGAGGCATACTTGATTGAGTAGGTGTTGTAGGCTCCGTATTGTCTTCAGAAATTTGCCCATCTTCACTGTAAGTGCTTCTGACCACAATGTTCCCTGCAACATGATTTCCCGCAACATGGTCTGGAAACACCACTTCGCCTGCATTTTACTGTTCCTCCCAATTCCAGAAATCTCCTTCTTGAAACACCGTGTCTCTACTTATGTGTAGTGTTCCACTGCTAGGATCATACAAACGATTTGCCTTTGTCCCTGATTCCTTTCCCAAGTACACCACGGGCTTACTTCTGTCATCCAATTTCCTGGTATGCACCGCTGGTACCTTCATGTATGCAACACATCCAAACACTTTGATGTGACTGATGTCTGGTTTTCGTCCACACCAAGCTTCATATGGTGTTCTCCCCTTCAAAATTTTAGTTGGCAAACGATTCAGAATATATATTGCATGACGTACTGCCTCACCCCACATATAAGAAGGCATGTTTGAGCCTTTGAGTAAGCTTCTTGTCATTGCTGCCACTGTACGGTTTCTTCGCTCCACAACCCCGTTTTGTTGTGGAGTGTATGGAGCCGTATAATGCCTTTGAATGCTTAAGCTTTCACAGAACGAATTGAATTCAAGACTACAGAACTCACCTCCCCTGTCGGTTCTCAGAATTTTTATTTTATTTTCGGTTCCTCTTTCAACCAGTACCTTAAACCTTTTGAATGACTCGAATGCTTCACCTTTTGTTTTTTGCATATAAACCCACATTTTACGAGTGCAATCATCGACAAGCAAAAGGAAGTACCTGTTCCCTGCTGGTGTTGAAGGAGATATAGGCCCACAGATGTCTGCGTGAATCAATTCTAATGGCTTCTTTGCTATAAACAGTGCCTGGGAGGGGAATGACTTTCGAGCCTGTTTGGACATTAAGCAACCCTCACATCGTTTCTTTGGCTGTATGAACTTAGGGATTCCCAATGCCATCTCCTCCTTAGACATCAACTCCATCGCCTGAAAATTAACATGTCCGAGACGTGTATGCCACAACCACGTTTCCTCCTCTCCCTTTGACAACCAACACATTGGTTTGCTTTCCCCGACACTAATCTTGTACAGTCTATTTGCAGATCTCTGAACTCTCATAAGCAACGTTCCTCCTTGCTTGTAGACCCTCAACTGATCATCTTCCAGCACTACTCTGCAGCCCTCCTCGGATAGTTGGCCTAGGCTCACTATATTGTTGCATAATGTTGGTATATAATACACGTCACGCAAATTCCATTCCTCACCATTTTTGCACATAAATGATACTACCCCTTTGCCTTGGATAGTGACAGTAGACCCATCTCCAAATCTTACCTGTCCAGTAATTTTTTCATCCAACCCCTTAAACTTTCCCCTTTCTCCAGTCATGTGTTGGCTGGCTCCGTTGTCCAAGTACCACACCTGGGACATCCTACTCTCGACATTCTTCTTGCTGAGCGTAGGAATCACCTTTTCTTCGTTTAACAGCACCATGCCACCCTCCTTAATGTCACTCTCCATTAACAACAATGCTGGCTCATCTTCTTCCGCCTGAGTCATATTCACCTCTGGTCTCTGTTCTTTTTCCTTCTTTGGTTTACGACACTCATAAGCAAAAGGACCATATGTCCCGCAGTTGTAACACCTCAATGTACTTCTGTCACGTGTTCCCCGACCACCGTTCCTTCCTCGAGTATCAGCACCTTGAGTCTTTTGTGTCCAAGATCCTTCACCTCCGTTTTTGTTTCCTTTACTGATCCACTCTTCTCTTGTCAAAAGTAGTTTTCCACCAGTGTTTTCACGTCTTGACCATTCTTCTTCAGTGAGCATCAGCTGCCCCCCTCCACTCTCACTCTGGCCTCTGGTTCGTTCATCATGTGCTTTGAGCGACCCAAGTGCCTCCTCTACAGTCATATTTTCCAAATCTCCAAACTGCTCAATCGTTGACACAATTTGAAGAAACTTGTTTGGCATTGCACGAAGCAGTCTCTTCACAACATAGCTTTCTGAAATCGTCTCACCCAGAGCACGGATATTTGTTACTAATCCGTTTAACTTCATACAAAAGTCGTCCAGTTGATCTGTCTCCTTCATACGCAAGTTTTCAAACTCACTCTTCAAGGTCTGAACCTTGGCTTTCTTAGCACGATCCGCACCTTGACACATAGTCTGTATCGCCTCCCACGCCTCTTTCGTAGTCTCTTTCTCAGTCACCGACAACAGTACATCCTCAGGTATGCTTTGATAAATGGCAGCAAGAGCGATCTGATCGTGTTTCTCATCAACCGTTCCTTTGTTGTCCTTACTCACCTCCACAGCATCCCACACGCCGTGTGCTTTCATGAAAGCCTTCATTTTCAGGGCCCAAGCAGTATAGTTACTCCTGGCCAACATAGGGTAGTTCAAACCGAGTGCACCGTCCTTCAGCTTAGTCATCTTCTCCGTAGTCATTCTTGGCATATACTTGGGCATACAGTATGTACACCTGCTCTGATACCAGATAATGAATGAACACCTGCTATAAACTTATAGATATACTAGTTGTTTGATTTGCAAAGCTGAAAGAATAAAATTTGCACGGTATAAAGTCCCTTGCTTTTTTTTTCATAGAAACAAATAAGCAACTACAGAATTTTAAACAATAACCACACGCAGGTGGTAGCAAGAAAAACGCTAACACACTCCTAACTTTAACCACTACTTGATGACTGCACCTTATTCTCCTAAAAACTCTCTAACAGCTAGATGACCAATTCAATCAACTCTGGACTACACGACTTATTCAAACCAACATTATTCAGACACTAAGTTTAGATTAAATAAATTCCAACAAATACATTGTTTGGCATGATCCCTAGGCTTATAAAAAGAGGATGCATAGATCTTGGTTCTTGAGACATAATTTTGCTTTCACAAGAAGCATAGTCTTTTCTTTTCTCTCTAAGTTGAGCCTCCAAATTATATGAACCCTAATAACATAATCAAAAATTTCAACATATACTTTTTGCCCATTAATTCTCGCAAATCTCCATAAAATTTTCCAACCATAATTGGCTCTAGAAGAAAGGCTTTCTTCAATGATTAATAGCCTTCCTTCTGGCGCCAATTGTTGTTGGAGAAATTTGGAACGTCGTTAGATTGAACCTCCAACTGTGTGGTTAAACAGCCCTCCAAAACAAATGCATTTTTTCCCTGTTTACTCTTTTTTTTGCCAAGTGTCTGCTGGTTCTTTGCGTGCGTCTGCATGTTATCACATTTTCTGTGTTTTTGTGTGAATGAATAAAGTTAATTAGAGGTTGATTGGGTAGTGTTTATATTGTTTCTTGATACTGCTATCATGGTGGGTTTAAGTGGGATTCTTTTTAATACTATTAGTTGCATGATTTACAGGAGAACCCCTCTAAATTAATACTTACTCTCTAAAGTGATAACCTCCTCATCGATGGGTAGTTATATATTAACCCCTCTAGTGTAACTGTGTAAAGTGATAATTTTTCTGATCCCAACGATATCACTTTAGAGGGGTTCAACGGTATAATTTTTTATTTTATAAAACTAAAACTGTGATCAACCGTTGGCTGAACCGCTGAATAGTACTTGTTTTGATATAGCCCATTCTTTGACCAGCATATTTTTTTTTTTTCGAAGTTCACTTGAACTAGAATCTGTTAAACATGTGCTAATGCTTTATGCAAGCTTCTTGCTTCCGATGAAGCAGATACAATGACTTCGACTGGTGGCAGTGTGAAGAATGAAAACTGACTAGGATATGCAGCTAGAGACCCGTCTGGATTTTTATCGCCTTACAAGTTCAACCGCAGGTTTTGCTTTTGTGTTTCGTCTGTATATGCAATATGAACTGTAATTATGCATTTATGTCACAAAATTAAACATCTGCTGGAAGTAATAACTCTGACCTGATTGTAAATTATTATAGAAGGCGTGAAAATTAACATTATATTTTTGTTCTGTAGTATTGCTGGTTAGTAAAATACATGGAAGTTTTAAGCAGTTTGGGGTGGAATCATATTTTTAACAGGGCAGTTGGAAGTTGCGATGTTTCACTGAAAATTACCCATTGTGGTGTTTGCTATGCGGATGTTTACTGGACGAGGAATTTTTGTGGACATACAAACTATCCATTGGTTCCGGGGTATGAAACTCAATGACATAGAGTTTAAGAATTTGTTAGGCTTGTGTTCTTTACTGACGTATATTGCTGTTACTTTTGCTAGCCATGAGATAGTTAGGATTGTAAGAGAAGTTGGTTCCAGTGTCCAACGTTTCAAAGTCGGTGACTGATGGAATCAGAACATATGTTAACTCTTGCAGTGACTGTGAGTACTGTAATGATGGCTTATTATATTTCTAATAATAAGAAAGAGGAAGCTTTAAATCTTCTTGGTGCTGACAATTTTGTGCTATCTTCTAATGAAGCAGAGATGAAGGTACGCGAGATTAGCTTGGCGATTAGAAGTGCTTTATTCTAATCTTGGAATTTATGTTATTGCAGGGGTTGGCTAATTCCCTCGACTTTATAATTAACTCTGCATCCGGAGATATTCCTTTCGATCTGTACTTACCTCTTCACAAGACAGCTGGTGTGCTTTCCCTGGTTGGTTTCCCTAGTGAAGTTAAATTTAGTCCAGCAAACCTTAATCTCGGTATGTTCTGAAGACTTAATACACGATCAGTTTTCTCCTTCTCAATTCCCTGAACAACTCATTTTGTGGACCTTGTCTAACGAGGGGATTCTTGCAGGCATGAAAACCATTTCTGGGAGTGCTACTGGTGGTACAAAACAGACGCAGGAAATGCTGGATTTCTGTGCTGCCAACGAAAATTACCCAAATATAGAAACTATTCCAATTCAGCAGATAAATGAGGCACTTAAGAGGTTGATAAACAGGGATGTGAAGTACCGGTTTGTGATTGATATTGAGAACTCCCTCAAGTGACCTGCGACCTGGTGGTAGGAAACACGAAACATTAAGGTGCCTTCTTATACTTCCATCATCCAACAGATTAATTCCACACACACACAAACATGTCACAATATGTTGATCTTTCTTAACGAGTGAACATTTGGAGTACAGGTGTAGACATTTTATCTGTCATCTTCTTTGCATGCATGTATAAAGAGCATTAATTCATGTCCTAAAGAAAAAAGAAGGGAACATTGTTTCTTTAAAGTTAAAACCATTACAATTTATTCATTAATCCTTAAACCATTGATATAAATCGGTGCTAAAATCTATATATAATGTAAACTGTGGACACCATTTTTAACCAAGTTTAAGTCAATTAATACTTAAATCTTTATACAACCAGGCTTCATGTTCAGTATAGCGATATGTTAAACTTTGGTAATGAACCTGGTCCAGGCATACTAAATTTATGCAGCATAAGGATTGGATTGCAGCAGCACTTGTCAAGAATAATTTTATTTGCATTCGATTTAAACATAGAGACCATGTTTGTTTCAAGGGATTATAATCCCCAAATTATTACCTTATAAATCCCAAACGTAAGGGATTATAATCCCATGAATTCACATTTTGATCATTGTTTTAGTTCACTCCCATGGGATTATAATACCTTGTGAAAGAAGGTATTATAATCTCATAGAAATGAATCAAAAAGATGATAGCAATATATTTCCATGGGATTATAATCCTTTAAATTTAAGAAAGATAGTGTAATTTTCCAAGGATTATAATCCCCTAAAACAAACATGGTCAGAGAGTACTCGAAGTCTCAAACATTTGTGATTTTTTTTCTTTTTACAAAAAACGTGAAATATTATTCCCTGTATTGATAATGTCTTGGACTCATGGTGTTATGTGTAAGGTTTGCTTAATCGATTATACAATGGTGTCTAATCATGGATTTCCAACATTTTGCTTATTTATAAAGAGAAGATGTTTGTTTTAAATGTTAGAGTAACTGTTTTGAAAATTAATTTAGTTGAGACCGTGATTTAATTATCTACCATTTCAAATCATAAATTTGATCCTACTTAAAATCATCATGAAAATAAGTAAATTGTCCGGCTCATTATCAAAAAAGATTATTCTAATAATTTTTAAAATCTTTTTCAAAAAATTACTTTCGAAAAATTAAAAAATTAAAAATTTTCAAAATCGTATGATTAAATAAATGGAAGCAGGGACTCAGCACATGGTCAACTTAAGATTACAGCAAATAACACCGTACCACAAAACGATACACACCGACACAGGAACGCGGCTAAACTGGACCCCACTTTTCGAGTGAAGGCCATTATGAAATTATTTTATGGAACGCAATTTCGTGTTTTACTATTTTGCATGTGACTTATTTTTTTAATTCTAAAAAATAATGTCAATTAAATAATTAAAAGCAACCAATCAAAAGCAATGCAGGAGTAACAGAAATTATCGATACATCTAAGATTTCAATTCCCCAGATGGGGTTTCTTTTTAATTTTTTTTTTTGGCATTATTCAGATTTTTGCATTTGGATTTGGGACAAGAAGAAGAACAAGTTAAAATGTTGCTATTTACCCAGATATCCGATCACGTATATGCTTTAAAATATGGAGACTACCTTAAAGTTTGTATATTATCACCTTTTTTTTATAATTTACTCCATACTAATTATATCTATTGATAACTTAAATAATTCAGATGGATAGATAAGTTGATGAACTGGTTTTTCATAGAAAGAAAAGAAAAGAAATTAAATGTTGTCTGCATTATTACGAGACCACTTGGATCATACAATACTCAGTTTTTGCAATTCCATGATCCAAATAACATCATATATTCAATTTTGTCCTACAAAAATGTATTATTTTCTCAATGAAAATACCTGTTTTTATAAATTAATTTGAAATAAGATATTTGCTTATGGGAAATAAATTATTTTGAAACTATTACAGAGTGAGTTTGGAAACTCTTTCATTTGATTACTAAAGGAGAATGGTCCGTGGCAAACATTTGTCACGGAACTATTATACAACAAATGGTTTCTACACCGATGAATCGTTGATCCAATGGCTGGTGTTTAAAAAAAAATTTACACCATATCGCAGAAACTTTTCGCGGTACGGATTAATTACAAAAATGCCCAATAAGAGTATTTTTGTACTTTTTAAATCAGGAACGGCCCGGAAGCTATATGTTGTGTAACAGTTCCCTAGCAAATATTTGGTAAGTAAGGGACGCCATTACTAAATTGTCACTTACGTGACGGGGAGTATCTCAAAAGTCAAAAAGATTAAAGTGATTACCAACCAACATGAAAAAACCTAGAATCAAAGATTTGTCTAGCTTTTACTGTGCATTAATTTTTTTTTAATTAATAATTTAACATATTCACACACCTATCTGGCTATCTTATTTATCTTATTTATGGAAAACAAGTTAAAAAGATGTTAACGGAATAAAAATATCGACAACCAAAATTTATTTATTAAAAACGGAAGAAGATCCAAACGAATTAAAGGCATCGACATCTTTAGATTTAAGTTTTGTTGTTTGTTTGTGATCTCTAACGACTCACAAATCTACATTCTCATGTCTACACTATTTCAAAATGAGAAAAAGTCAATGAACCAGCAAGCCAGAATGAGAATGTGATGAATCTACGAAACAGGGAGACCAAATGGTACGTACTACATCTGTAAGTTTCATACCACAAAATGATTTGTGAAGAGCTTTAAAATTTGGAATTTTGCAAAATTGATGAGACCGACTTAAATAATTTGAATTTTTAGACACATTTATTGGACAGGGGTGGGGATGGAGTGTGAAACCACACTCACCTCATTATCACGGTGGCGCCTCTCCCCTTCAATTTTCATTGCTCCGGTTGTATTTTCACGCGAATATAAATTAAGTAAATAAATGATTATTCATTGTCAAACGATTATTGTATTATATTATATTATAATTTTTCGTATTGAGTGTTTGGCCAATGACCTTAATATAAATTAAGGTTAAATTTTTTTTAATACAAAAATAAAGATATTTAGGTAAATTACTAAGAAAAGTTTGATATTTGTCCATTTATTTTATAGCCTTTTGTATTATAACCTGAGGAAAAATCTTTGAGAACAACCTCAGACCTAATTTTCTCTATTTCTTTATGAATGTGAAATTTTTATTGAAATTCCCATCTATCTTAGTATGTACCATGAAAATTTTCGACGATATGCTTTGAAAGGAATAATCTTTTATCAATGAACGGTTATAGATAATTAAAGGAGACCATGACTAACATGGAGAGCATCTCCAACGGTGTTGGTTAAGTTGGTTGGCAAAATATCAAAAAAATAATGGTTGATTATAATTTGCTGAAGGATGTTTTGTTCCAATGATGATTGATTATAATAGTTTGTTATATTTAAAAAAAATTGATTATTATTATTTTTAATTTTTTTCCAAATTATGGGAAGAAATCGGACGAAAAATGACATGACCTTTACTACAAATATGTAAAACTATAACAATATAGTCAATATTGAAAGAATATAAAGGATTAACTAAAATTTTAGATAACGAAAATGTTCCATTGGAATAATAAAATTTTAACATACTATATATAAATTTCAATTTTGATAAATTATTTAAAATTTTAGCTAAAAAATTTGTCCCAATAAAAATGCTCCGAGCGACTATGAGTTTGTTAAGTGTGATAGTAATAAAATAAGAAACCAGTTGCGTTGCTGTTGCGTGCGCATGAGTTGATCAAATCCGGCAAAATCGGCGGAAACAGTGAAGGTGAATATATTTACTAAAACGATGCAAAATTAAATTATCGTGTCTCTTCTTCGTGGATCCATCCACATGTTCGGCTTCGTGGAGTACTTCATTTATTTATAAACAAAGTACTCTTTCCATTTCAAAACATATTAGTCACTTTATTTGTATGTAATTCACTGTGTTCCGTTAATTTACTTATAAAAAATATAGAATTTGAATTTCAATACAAAATAAAAAATTTAAAAAAAAATTCAAAAATATCTCAACTAAACATATTGAAATGCGTAAAAAAAATTGAAGAATCATTATTTTTAGGATGGAAATAAATTATAGAACGTACGTAAAGAATTACTCCAAAAATTAATATTACAAATGTTTAGCTCGTTTAAGGTTATGGACCACTAAAACTAGATGTAATTAAGAGAATCAATGTAGTGATGATAATTAATTAAACAGGTAATGCAACAGCATTATTAGTGGATTTGTTCTTTGGAGTTGTGTAATAATAGCGTGTTAATGTCAAAATGTACAGCTTGTGATCCGAGTCGGTGGGGGCACAAGCTCCATGGCTCCTTCGACTTCACAATAGAATCGGGTTTAATATCCACTTTACAGTAAATAGTGTCTTCGATATCGAATCTCACACACTTTCATAGATTCAGCATTCCTTATTAAAATTATAATTCGTGTTACGCGTACGATTTAAAATTTAATAATAATCTTTCGATAATTCGGAATTTAAATATTACCAGCTTAAAAACCGTACGATGCACGAATTTTTTTAAATATTATATGAATTTTTTTATTAATTTAAATGATTTATTTTAAAACATTAATTTTAGAGCCTTAAATTTTTTTATGAGATGATTTGATAATAAATATATATATATGTTATCCATGATATTTATAAAAATTGAGGAGATTTAGTTAGAAAATATCGAAAAGATGATAGGTTTTAGTTGAAAAAGGTAATCGGTTAATTGTTACTCCCTCCGTCCGACAATAGTAGTCTCTTTTGAAAGAATTTATTTTCCCATAATACATGTCCATTTCAATTTTCAATGCAAATTTGTGTTCATTTTTCCTAAATTACCCTTTTTTAAAATTGTAAGTCAATTAATGAGGAATGACCAAAATGCGTAATTTTATGCTCTTGGTCATTCCTCATTATGTCCATTGACTTACATTCCTCATTTATAAAGTCAATGCATTTATAATGAGTATAAAAAAAATGTATCATCTAATTAATGTTTTCTTAAGATGCGTAATTTTATCAAAAGAGACTTGTATTGTGGGACGGAGGGAGTAGTAATTATAAAATTATTATGTTATTTTATTAAATAGAATGTTGCCCGTGATATGATTGGGAAAAAAAGGAATTTAATTTGGGAAAAATAGAAAAGAGAAAATGTAACCAAACTTTTAATGTTTCGACTTTTATATAATAATATAGATTCACATGATATTAACAATAACTAGAAAAATAACTAGAGTCAATAAAATTTTTATGTTCTACTGCTTTAAGCCGATACAATATACACCCACATTTTTTTTAACTTAATAACTTTGAATCTCTTTCTTAAGATGAATAAATTAAGATTTTTTTTAAATATCCAAGTTACATAATTTTTTACAAAAGTATATTACAATTTTATATACAATTCCAAATGTAATTACTTGCAATCTGCTGTGTAATAATATATATAACTTTAACCTATTTTTGCAAAATAATTTAAAATATAGATATTTTTAATTGTTAATATCTTCAAGTTCGTATTAATTTTAAAATTTCACTGTATTAAAGTACCCATAAATACGAATCCAACAAGATCACTCATGATTATATTTTGTCTAATAAATTAGGCATAAATTAGTAGTCAACCACTTATAATGAATAATGTAAAAAATCAAAAAAGGCAAAAACAATTCAAGACGGGGGAGTATAAGCCAAAATCTATCCAATTTCATAATGTAAAAACAATTATTATACAATACTAACAAATTTATTAAATCAAATTTACAAAAAGCTGTAATATTAATTGAATTATAACTTAATTAAAAATAAAATAAATAACTAATAAATATATTTACGATCCCCTCCATGAAAATAAATATAGAATTTGGCTTTATATCGATCAAATTAATTTAAGTCGACACAAACATAATTAAAGAGAGTCAAACCTAAGCAACTCATAAACAAGAGTTCCAAAGATTGCTAGGCCACTACAACTGCAACTAAAAATACATACATTCATCTGTATGTAACTTCATGTATGTATATATATGATTTTACTACCTAGCTAGTTGTTGTTCACGAGTAAGCTCCTCTTCTCTTCTTGTGCTTCCATTAGATCCCCCATTATTGCTCTATAAATAATAAATAAAACCCCATCAATTTTATTTCTCTTCCCCTCTATTCAAACACTCAAATTCTTGATTTTTCAAAGTGGGCTTGTTTGTTTGTTGCAAGAAAGTGATGAAGATTGCAAATTTAACCAGCCCATGAATTTCAAGAAAATAAAATAGAATCTTGATAATTCAGGTAAAAATAGGCTTGATTTCAGGGCTTTTGCCTTACTCTACCACATTCTAAGGTACCCTTTAACTGATTTTCTTGTTTTTTGAATTTTTGGGTCTGTTTATTTATGTAATGTATGAATTTTTTTCTTTAAGTTGAGTACTTTTGGAGTTGGGTTTATATGGGGTTTTGATGATCAGGTGAATAAGTAAAGGGGTTTTTGTGTTCTTTAAGTTATGGTAAGTTCAAGTTGAATTCTTGGCTAGAATTTACTGTTGTTGATGTTAAAAGACTTATCTATCTACTTTATCTTGGCATTAAATTGGATCAAATTTTTTTGTCTAATTCATGTATTTATGGTTTTAGGATGTGCACCCGCTTTTAGTTGCTTGTATCTGTATTTAATTTCTTGGATGCTAGTAGCATATTTTATATTTTCATTAGGGAAATCAGTTATGTATATTATAATAGAGAAATCTGATTGTGGATCTTAGTTTGGCATATTGCATTTTTAGTTTGGCAGATTGCATTATCTGTCTTGCGGTAATGCTTATGATTTTTTCATTATTAGTTATCCCATTAATGGTTTTTGTGGGATTATAGGTTGAGAAAATGTCGAGGCCACTCCATCGGGGTGTATCTGGTGGAGGGAGATTATCAGGGAGCATGAATGACTTGTGGACTGACTCTCAGATGAAAGACAAGACAGAGAAAGATGATATTGACAAAATTCGTTCTGATCGATCTTTTTTATCTCTTATATTTTCCTTTTTTCAAGAAAATTTACCTACCAAAAACAGTGTAGGTGAGAATGGTTTTATATCTGATCAGTTCAATACTGCGAGTACAAGGAGACGCAATAAATTGATTATGCTTTTTCTGAAGATCAGTTTAGCTGTGATTATAGTACTTGCTATTACTGGATCATTTTGGTGGACAATTTCTATTGGTACGTCATCCAGAGGTCAAATATTCCATGGATATAGACGACTTCAGGAACAACTTGTGTCAGACTTGTTGGAAATTGGAGAGCTTTCCAGTGGTACTTCAAGATTCAAAGATTTGGAATTCTGTTCTGACGAGTCAGAAAACTATGTTCCATGTTTTAATGCTTCCATGAATCTTGAGCTGGGTTTTCCTAAAGGTGAAGAGAATGACCGTCATTGTGGATCTTCATCGCTGCAAAACTGCTTGGTTCTTCCGCCAGCCAATTACAAAATTCCCCTTAGGTGGCCTACTGGACAAGATGTTATCTGGGTCTCAAATGTTAAGATTACTGCACAGGAGGTACTTTCATCTGGAAGTTTGACAAAAAGGTGAGCAAATAATATGGTTTGCATTATCATGGGGAATAATATAGTGTTCACAAGTTGAGTTAATTGATTAACATCAACTTTCTATGACTGCAGGATGATGATGTTAGAGGAAGACCAGATCTCCTTTCGATCTGCATCTCCGATGTTTGATGGTATTGAAGACTACTCCCATCAAATTGCACAAATGATCGGGCTCAGAAATGAATCCAACTTTGTACAAGCTGGGGTAAGTTAACCGAGTCTACATTTTGAAATTCTACAGCTCACTCTTCATTTTACATGAATTTTTTTTCTCCATTTTGGTTTATCAGTTGTTGATGTGTCGATGTCTTTAAAGTGCATAACTACAATTTGCCAGACCACGAAGATCTTTAACTCTTTCAGTATACTAATTAAAAAGTTCCATCCATTTGAATTTGTTGTACTTGATATGTCATGATTTTAGTTATGTACATGTTTAATATGGCAGTACTAAATAAAAAGACAATTTCCGATGATGATAAACAAGTATTTAATGCTGCACATATATGTATATTGGATAAGTTGGTTGTCGGTCAGTATTTTTACGCTATACTTTGAAATAAATGATTAAATGATGCAATTGAAAATAAATAATTGATCATACTCTTGACTTATTACAGAAATTAACCGACGTGCCTTCGATTTTATCTGATTGATTGTTGTCTATCTTCTTATTTGGCCAGTAGTCATTTTTCATTTTGAAGTTTTATGCATGTGTTGTCGATGGGTGTTCACAGTTATTTCACACTTTTTCTGTGTTTTCAGGTTAGAACTATACTGGATATAGGATGTGGTTATGGTAGTTTTGGAGCTCATCTTTTCTCAAAAGAATTGTTAACCATGTGCCTTGCGGAGTTTGAGGCTTCAGGTAGTCAGGTTCAGCTAACTCTTGAAAGAGGCCTTCCAGCAATGCTTGGATCTTTAACTTCGAAGCAGTTTCCCTATCCGTCACTCTCTTTTGACATGATACATTGTGCTCGATGTGGCGTGGACTGGGACAAGAAAGGTATACATAACAAACAATGTGATGATGACATGTTTAGGTGCTTATAAACAGATAAACATTATTGCCACATTGTAACCCTTGGGTATATAGTATCATCCGACTTACATTTATAAAATAGAAATTCTAGAAAAGTTGCTGGAAAGCCATAACAATTACTGTATCAAAGATCTTCTTGCTACCATTACAAGAAAAGTATAGTAAGTTACTAAATTGCCTAATTTGTTGTTTCTGATTCAAGTAGTAATGAATTACAGGTACCAATAAATTAAGATCCAGCTATATTTGTTATTATTATCCTCTATAAATTATTCTCTCATCTTAAAATTATTTTCCGTTCTATCTTAGATCAAAATGAAAAATGGTGTGGGCCTGGGCTGTTTTTTCTTTTTTTTTAAAAAAGAAGCGGGGTTCAATCTTTGAGTCATATAAATCAGCTAGTATGATTCAAAGTAGTGT
This sequence comes from Kitagawia praeruptora, assembly GCA_037693485.1. Taxonomy (NCBI): domain Eukaryota; kingdom Viridiplantae; phylum Streptophyta; class Magnoliopsida; order Apiales; family Apiaceae; genus Kitagawia; species Kitagawia praeruptora. Next base: position 148,164,659 of record CM075353.1, read on the forward strand.
CATGTCATCTGTATGTAGCATGCAAATACTAAAATGAACATGTAAGACACTATAATTTAAGTTATGTGATGACACTGTTTTTTTGTCATGTGGTACAGATGGTATCCTTCTGATTGAAGTTGATCGAGTCCTGCGTCCTGGCGGATACTTTGTCTGGACTTCACCAGTCACTAATACACAGGGATTCCTTCGTAACAAAGAGAGTGAGAAGCGCTGGAATATTGTGCGCAATCTTGCCTCGGGTCTTTGCTGGGAATTGTTATCACAACAAGAGGAAACTGTTGTTTGGAAAAAGACTAGCTTGAAGAAATGTTATGCTTCTCGGTGAGGCGAACTTTATGCATAGTCTTTTCACATCATGTTTATATATAGCTTACGAATTCATGAATTATGAGTTGCAAGGTACTGAAATTGTGTCTGAGATGAATTGGTTTCTTTATCTAGGAAATCTGGTTCAGGCCCTCCTTTATGTAGTAAGCGCCATGATATTGAAACTCCTTATTATGGTCTACTCCAAACGTGCATAGGGGGAACACAAAGCCCTAGATGGGTTTCCATTAAAGATAGAGCGCCTTGGCCTGCTAGGTCTAATTTGAAATCCAGTGAAATTCAGTTTTATGGTAATTGTTTCTTTTTGTTTTTAAATTTTTGTTTTAATTTTCTTTGTCTCTATTGTTATTAATTACATATGATCATGTTACAGTTTAGCATAATAGTATCTATCTCGTGTTCATAACGCCATAATATAGGTTTTCTTGAATTGTAAAATGTGATTATATAATTATGCATCACAGCAGAAACTGATAGCTAAGAACAAGTGGGACAGAATGAGTAACCTAATGAATTTATGATATTTCTTTTATTAATAGGTTCTTGACTTTTCAGGTCTGGGTCTACATCCAGAGGATCTTGCTGAGGATACCCTAAATTGGAATTCTGCAGTCAAAAATTTTTGGTCTCTACTTTCGCCCCTGATATTTTCAGATCACCCCAAGAGACCTGGTGATGAAGATCCTTCTCCACCTTATAACATGGTCAGGAATGTTCTAGACATGAACGCCCGTTTTGGTGGTTTTAATTCTGCTCTATTGGAAGCTGGAAAATCTGTTTGGGTCATGAATGTAGTGCCAACTATTGGGCCCAACTACCTTCCTCTAATCCTTGATAGAGGATTTGTCGGCGTACTGCATGACTGGTAAGTTTAAGTTATATCTCTGTATACCTTGTGCCAATTTATATTGTGTGCTTTTTTTGGGTAATTTATTGTTCTCATCCTTTGCGTGTGTGGATACTATCCAATAAATGTTTATTATGTCCAACTTGAAATATAACTTTAGTAGATTGAAACTGAAAATATATCAGCTGCTGTAAATTTATTATTTCTTGATGACTTGAATCAGAAAGAAGTCTTTGTGTTCGCGATGGAACATCTTTGCAAGGCAAATGATCCTTGTTTTATAATGCTGTGACCTTCTGCTTATCCTTGAACTAGAATTCAAGCTCTCTACTTGATTGATTTCCTGGTGGTGCTCAAAATATAATTTATTAGCTGATCTATAAGAGGTTTCTATCACTTTTGGTTTTTTTTTTGGGGGGGGGGGGGGGAATTTGAATTATACGTCAAATTGATATTTGCAGTCAAAATCCTTATGTTGACATTAAGATCACCCTTCTACTCTTGATTTCCTGAAAAGTTGTGAATATTTTACAATGCTTAAAAACCTAGTGGGATGCATAGTAAGTAGAACTTTAAGAAAGAAAATACTATGACATTTATTAAGATTTTATTATAGATGTAGATCCTGTAAGATCTACCAACTGAACTGAATTTAAAATATGTTCTTTTAGTAGTGAAATTTGATTTGAACCGCGTTACCATATTTGTTATAGGTGTGAAGCATTTCCAACTTACCCGAGGACCTACGATATGGTCCATGCTGAAGGACTTTTATCACTTGAAACTGGTCAGAAGCGAAGATGCTCCATGCAAGATTTGTTCTCGGAGATTGATCGTCTACTTAGACCAGAGGTACCATTGGTTTACTCTCGTAATATTTCATATATTTAACATGTCCATGAATCATAATTGCATTAAGGTAGACATGCAATGGATAAGCAGCACCTTGTAGTTCTAATACAGTGCTATTGAAAATGATGGAACTTGTCATACATATTACATAATGTCATATGCTAATCAAGTAAAACATTTCCTAGTAAATGTAACATTGAGGAATAATACATGTAAACTTGTCTCCATTCTTAAAAAATCTGAGCCTGAAACGTATCAATAGGGTATTTAGAAGTACTTGGCATTTCTTGCAAGTGCCGGCCTTCAGAATAAATAATGTGAACATATGCTCTAATGTGTATGAGCAAAGCTAATTGAAGAAGTCATCAATGCTGGCACATACCCCTAAATTCTTAAAGCAAGCGAGACTGTTAGCTAAGAAATTCGTGCATGTTTATGGTTATATGTATAATACCATTTTTATCTGTGTCAAATGTATTTCTTACAGTAAATTTAACACTAATTTTGTTTCTCAAGCACCTTGTAAAATACTAATGATAACATACTGTTTGCTTTGCGATGGTCTACATATTTTGGTGGATAACATTATCAAGTATATAAAGTTCTTGCATATGCTGGTATGTGGATGCATAAGTATCTATGTATCTTTAAATATACTCGTGCATTCAAAAGTGTGTATACAAAACCAATATAGTACTCTCAGTTTCTTCTTCTGATAGCAGTTAGGATTGAGCTCGGTTTAGCCTTAAGGTCATTTACAAATAGTCTTGACCAATGTATAATGCACTCGAGCATTATGATTATATAAGAGAATTTCATTTGAAATTCTGCATAATTTGTATTTCATCGCCATGTGTTTAAACTTCCAATGACCATGCTCAAATTTGTGGGAGTAGGAGATTTTGTTTGTGATCAGTGATCCCCATGTTTTACATTTGCTAACTTATGGCTTATTCCAGGGATGGGTCATTCTACGTGACACGACTACACTAATTGAATCAGCAAGATCCCTCGCGCCACTCTTAAAATGGGAAGCTCGGGTTGTTGAGATTGAGAGTAACAGTGATGAGAGACTCCTTGTTTGTCAGAAACCTTTCTTCAAGAGACAAGCAAACTAAAGTGTACATCTGAACAAAACCCCGAAACGTTAGATGAAATACATATTTGTTTGTCTGGATTCAAAGTAAGTCAGTACACCACCTACATTGGGTGTGGAATAGAAAGTTTTGAAGTGAAAGCGAATAGACGTGAGGTGGGTTCGTATGCTAGAACCAAAATCTATGGAACCGTAAGGTGTACATAGGACCATGTAATTACAAATATGAAGCAGAGGGCAGGACAAAGAAGTATAGGACTATGCTTTTTTTACATTTTCCTTGTGATCTATCTCGATATTTTATACAACCACGTTACGATTAGATTCTGAAGGTGGTTACGGAATAAGAAAAATGCAATTTACGTGTAGTATATGTAGTCAACAGTTATTAAAACATTCTTTCGTTTTTTTGGCTAGTCATGAAACACTGAAGATTCATTTATTTTTTCTCCAACATTTATATTTTATAGAACAGTTAATGCCTATTGACAAGATTTGACCATAACATACTAATATAGGCCATTGTTCCATGGAGAACCATCTTACGTGGAGAACCGTGGAGAACCACTTAAAATACATTATAATTGCTATATATATAAGGGCCCCGCAGGGGCATCTTCACAAAAAAGTCTTATAATTCTATACTCTATCTATTTATAAAAAAAAATTACAAAAAAAAACATTTTAAAAAAAATTTCAAAAAATGATGATGTGGCACCATTTTTTTAAAAGTTTTTTTTTTAATTTTTTTTTTTGATGAATGGATAGAGGGTAGAATTATAAGACTTTTATGTGAAGGGGCCCCGCCAGGGGCCTTATATAAAGGACTATTTTAATGCATTTTAAGTGGTTCTCCACGTAAGATGGTTCTCCCTAGAGTGGGACTCATATAATATTTCCCCTATGTGATAGGAAGTGATTTATTTGAACGAAATTTAATTGACTAATACGACTAATAAAATTTGTTCGTCTGATTAGTGTTTGTGCGCTTGAGCCTTGATCACACTGGTGCACATTTTGCCTCGAGCTCGGGCAAGCATGCTACAGTAAAACCTCTATAAATTAATAATATTGGGACCAGGATATTTTATTAATTTAGCGAGATATTATTATATCGATAAATTAATAATTTATTAATTTAAAGAGATTTTACGTATGACCTTTAAATTTCCAAGTCCAATGTACTATTTACAATGTATATTAGTTAGAAATGAAAAATAAATTACAAAAATAAGTTCCAAGGCACATTCTATTAATGTAAATTCACATATTAATTGAATTTGAGGATGATTCACTAATTTTGGAACCGATCACTCGGAAAGAATCATTGCAAGCGGCAACAACTCTTCACAACTTTTTGTTGAAATACGAGAATACATTGTCCCAACTCTTAAGTGCAATGAGAAAATTTAAAGATGAACTCAATATAGATTTGAAGTTCAACAAAACATAAGTGACTACAGATTCATTTTTTACTAGACAATCTTAGAATTCCGAATCTTTTAGTAATTATTAATTTATAGTTTCGTTGTGACCAATATATATACACTGGGATCTCAAAAAAGTTATTATCTTATTATTTTATCGATTGGGATTCAATTTTGTACTGATCCCAAGCTGGGACTGGACAAATTATTAATTTTATCGAGGTTATTAATTTATCGAGTATTAATTTATAGAGGTTTTACTGTATCACTAAAATTAAAGAATTCAATTGCTAAACATCTGATTAAATTGTTTGAAATGTGCAACAAGGTCACATGCTTTTTAATTGAAGTGGCAGTAGCAGCTAAGAAATAAAAATTGAAATAGTTTTGTTAAGTAACCGATTCATCTAAAATTTTAAAGAGTTAGAGTTAAACCTTATATGAATCTTATATCATATTAGCTTTATACCCGTGCAATGCACGGGATACTTGATAAAAATGATTTATAAATTTTTTATATCATAAAATAATATTTGCAAACTCCATTAAATTGATGATACTTATTTATTAACATATATTTTATTATTTTAATTATATATTATTGTATTTTTTACTTGAAATTGTTTTTGTAATTTAAAAATTATTAAATGTTACTATTTTTTTAATACTTTTTTCACTTAATCAATTTATTATACTCAATATGTGACAGCCCCAAATCCGGGGTCATGAATTTGGGCCATCACGAACCAACTTCCATTCAAATTCAATATCTCTTGGGTTTTTTTTTTTTTATAATTAATACTTATGCAATTGACCCCACAGTAATACACACACACACACCAGTCATATGCTCAGAGAACAACATTCACCATAATAAGAGTTTAGAATTAAAAAGTTATTACAACCCAGAATCATACTTCAGTACATTGTTGAGTGGTGCTTCTACAAGAAGCATTTCAACAACCAAATTTATTACAATCTTTCAAACTTACACACTTAATATACATAAGCCCACTAAACCCCTTGCGATGGTCATCTACCTCGGGAATTGATGCTAACGAGCTCTCAGAAGGTCGCCTTTCCCTTACCCTCTTGCGGGGCGTTCTGCGTAGTATGGGCATACCTAGCTGTATATAGATAAGTAGCAAGAGTGAGCTATAATAGCTCAGCAAGATAATATTGAAAACTAGAATTTAAAATGTAACCAAGTATACATGTATATACATATGTAAGCAGTAACCAATTTATAAACTTTAAGGAAGAATAAAACTCTTATTTAATAATACATCATCCACTTACTATTATAAGAAAGAAATCTAAGGTAATACAGTATCAGTTTCTCTTCTTAAATAATATAACAATCAATATAATCTTTCAGTGTAATATTTCAGGATAATATGAATACTTACTTAAATCTCTTACTATCATCATCTCATTTCCTTCTTATGTAACAATTTTTATAAATTAATATAAAATCAGTTTCTCTTCATCTATAACAATAATTCCACCTTTCATATCATTTTCCCTTTCCAGTATACCAATCTGACTTTATCATTTATTCTTTATTCACATATTGTAGGGGTTTTCACTGTTGCCGAATACGTGAGGCTCGATGATCAGTCGCCCTCCGTATCCGTCCCTTTTTACTACCGGTAGAAGGAATGAAGGCCACCTGCTAACATCATCCCTGGAGGAAGGCCACCTGCTAACATCCTCCTGGAGGAAGGTCTACCACTACATCCTCCTTCGGCAACTCTTGGGCCGAAATGAAACATTAAGTGCTGGACTGTGCAACTTCCACACGGCCTCTTACGCTTATTAAGTGCTGGACTGTGCAACTTCCACACGGCCTCTTACGCTTATTAAGTGCTGGACTGTGCAACTTCCACACGGCCTCTTACGCTTATTAAGTGCTGGACTGTGCAACTTCCACACGGCCTCTTACGCTTATTAAGTGCTGGACTGTGCAACTTCCACACGGCCTCTTACGCTTATTATTGTAAATTCCCCTTTTTATAAGATCATCATTCAATTTATCAACACCATTTCACATTTTCATTTCCGTATATCACTTCCATTATCAATTATCATTCACTCATATCATTTTCATTCTCGCACATTATTTCTATAAAATATATTCATAACATAATACTTTGATTATGATTCAGACATCTCTTTTATATTCAAGAATTTAAATATGCTTTTATATCCATAACATATTCCATCTACTTAAAAAGTAGTAATTAATAATCAAATAATATTTATAATACCACTAACACCAAAAAGAATATTTTTAATATAGTATTATAAACCATATAACCCTGGATAACAACTGATACCATTCTTTCATATTCCCTTAATCATAAGGCATGTTCACTTCATGCATAATCATCTCTATGTATATTCATATCCATCTCATACTCATATCCATATTCATACCATACTCATATACCTTCCCTTTTTACATCAATAATCGAGGAAAACCATTTCTTAACAATATAGTAACAATAGCATCACATATATATATTTCATGAAATCAAGTTTCTTTGAAGATAAATAATTTCCAAGTAGGGATAGAAAAGATCTTGCCTCGGTTCCTGTATCCTGACAGTAAGGCTGGTCCCTCTTCCGGAGTTTCTATAAACACAAAAGGACCGTCATTAGAATATCACATCTCTTACTCACTACACTCTTGTATAACATTACCCTTGATACTTCAATATATGCCTAACGTATCACTATTACCCCAAAGGTTCAAGAACTTAACCATTTATAAGCTCAAACGAAGTTTCAGTGGTTTTTCACCATTTTCCCTAACGACCACACTTAACTGTAAAAATTCTCAGAAAATATTGATTTCGAATTTTAATGTAAGGTCAACTGTCAAGGGTCCTCTGACCACCCTACTACCTTATCCCAAAATTTCGTGGCTTATAAAAATGTCCAAGTATGGTAACTTTAGCCTCAAAGTTGATACAATTACGTTTTCTCGGTTATCGAACGTCTTTCACTAAAACTGACTTTTCTCCTAAACCGTTCATCAGATTTTAACGCACCTTATATCAAAACGATCTATGAACTAAGTTCTATCATTTCATGGTCAATTGGTAACCTAGGCAGTGAGGTACCGTATGAATGCAGGGGTCACAAAACAGGGCAGTTTTCGTTCTAACGAAAATCGGACATTATAACTGCTGTAATTTCATACTTTCCAAAATCAAACTCCTCCAAATCAATCATCCACCTTATACACCATCACCTACACCATGTGGTCATCTTACCAACCATGGTTACAAGCACATACTCCTTCCAAAATCAACTTTAATCACTTACAAACACTTATAACATCATAATCATAACATTTATACCACTTAATCACTAAACACAACTATATCCATCATAAACATAAAAGAGCAAGCATGATTATACCTTCTTGAAGCTTTGATAACCCTTAAAAATCCTTGATAAACCTTGGGCACACCTTTAACAACCTTAGTATAGCTTGTATTAACTTAAGAAACCATAAAACAAAGTTAAAAATTCGAAGTTACTATTTACTCAGCTGAAAGAATCGCAAAAACGAAGGTCTTACCTACGTTTTCTGGAGGAGGAGTCTAAATGAAAGTTGTAGAGCATCTCATGAGCTTTCCAAAAAGCTAAAGAACACAAAATTCGGCTGAGAAACGAAGGAGTTATGGTCGATTTACCAACCTGCTGTCTTTTTTGGCCGAAAATGATGATAATGGATGGGGGAGAGTTTCTTGCTTTTGTTTTGATCTTTTCTCATCTTAATCTTGCTTAATCTAGAGTGTTATGGAAGCTTGGAAAGATATTTTGTGGTTAACACCTTGCAAAGTTACTAATTTACCCTTAAAAACAAGTTAATGACTAATGACACCACTTTGGTCATCCAATCTCTTGTTTTCTAAATTTTCTAAGTAAAATGTCAAGCACATTGATAAATAATGTGGTATGTATCCTTGTTATATTACAAATCTTGGTTGCTTGGATTCCATACTCGTCTAATTGTGGTTCGTTTCGAGTATACCTCCTTATCTCAGTGGTTTTTGAAATCATTTACGAATCCAATTTCCTTTGGTATTCTCTTAACTTAATAATCCCTTGGTTTAATCTAAATTCACTAATCTCTCAATTTGTCATTCTTATAATGTTTCCATGCTCCTTAATGTCCAATAGAAGCTTATTCGTAATCAAAATCCTCAAAATCCATGTTTCAGGAATTTCTGGAATCTATCGTCATTTCGAGTCACTTATTTCCATTGTACAACACTACTATGGTTTCTGTTTATTCATTTTCCATTTCCTTTATAGAGTACCTATATACCATTTCTCTAAATCCTCGAAATTTACTATTCATGTGACCACTGTAGCATTACTGAAGTTAGGGTTATTACATCCTTCCTCCCTTAAAAGGATTCCGTCCCGGAATCACGTCAGAAATGTCCATAGATACCTTTTCATCTACACCTTATAACTTCTATACCACTTTCTCCATCCTTTTTCCTTCATAATATCTCTATCTTGTTTGCGCAAAAATACACCAACATAAACTTGCTTGTCATTCATCAACATTCCTCTTTTGGTTATGGGTATCGGCCACCACATTGGCCTCCCCTGAATGGTAGTATATCTCACTTATGGTTTATCCCTATGTTGATCTCTATCATGACATAAAATATACACACTTCGATCTTATTATATCTTGTCTCTGTAAAATCTTCCCGAAATCCGACTGGAATAGAATTCCTTGAAACAATTGTAAGAAAATACTCCCCATAATATATATTTCCTGTTCGTATCTGAACAAGTATATGGTTTACCCCCAAAATACTATTATTCTCCTTTTCATAGAATTTCTAACCCCTAACAGATACTGATTTTCCTTATCTAGATTATCAACCTACCTATACCATTCATTGACCACATTGATTCCTAACCAAACATTTATAATAAAAATTTAATTACTAGAAAAATGTTCACCTGCATCTGTATCCGGCTTTCTCAATGCCTCTCCTAAAGTCATATTGTACACCCTGGCAGTAGGTCTATTTGAAGCAGTCATACTTTGTCCTGGTGCGGACGACTCACCGGAACGGCAATCTCTGGCAAAGTGTCCTAATTTCCCACACTGGTAACACTTCATGTCACTCCTATCGACTAATGGACACTTGTCTAGAAAATGCCCCTTTTGTCCACACCTAAAGCAAGTTATTCCTAACACTCTACACACTCCTGAATGCTTCTTACCACACGTGTTACAATCTGGCAATGGTGGTCGCGATTGATTAGACTGAAAGGTTCCTGTGGATCTACCACCCTGATTCACCGTCTCACTAACAGTCTTGTTATTCCCTGTCTTTCCCACAAACTGAGATTTTTGTCCCTTACCAACCTTGTTAAAGTAACTTCCTTCGCTTGAACCTCCTTTCTGACCCTCACATCTCCTTTTGTTACTTTCTCGCCCCATCTGATTTTATTCGTTATGAGCATTTTCATTCTGTCTATTTCGACTTCCTTCATCTCTCTCATTTTCTCTTGCATTCGTTCTATTTTTACGCTTATGCGGCATGGTTCTGTATATAACAATATTCTTCATTAATCACCCAAATTTAGGGTACAACATACATCATTCCCATATACATCATTCTCATATACACAATTATATCCCTAGTTAACTCATCTATATACCATAATATTCTCAACTCAACTTTAGCAAATAAGCGTATCACCTTTAGTACAATAACCTTTTCATTTAAGTCAATCACCTTATATACATCAATATCCTTGAATCTCAACATTTAATATCAAAATACAATAGAATTTAGACAGAATACACAAACTTCATTAATTATCCCCACTTCCTTTGTTTATCCTTATTCTAACTTTTCCCTCAAAATACACCTTACTCTCAATAGTAAATCTCAATTATACCTTAAAATTCCTAATATTCTTTTATCTCAATAATCCTCAAATATACCCATTTCTTCTCAAGAAATTCCTTCCTCTTTTATATCAAAACGCTTCTAGCTCTAATTATCTCTTATTGAAACTTCCCTTTGAATCTCCAGTTCCCTTGTATAATCACGTATATATACTCTAAACATTGCTTCCCTTATCCCATCCATTACTGAAACCTTCGATATTCGAAATAATTGATAGAATTCAAGAGACCTTAAATTTAAACGAACCCAGATATAAGCAAGGGTCCCACAACAATTTATAACATTAAGAGTTTTAAATAACTCTTATTTGAAACAAAAGAATATTTTGGGAAATCAATATGATGGAAGAACCTGTACGTAACACAAGTGAGGGCGTCCCCTCCGACTTTCTATCACACAGACAGATTGTCCTTGTGTATACATATATGGTTGTTCCTCTTAGTTGGAGTAAGAAATATAGAGGAAAATTTAAATTACAATGATAAATACCATCTTCCAAAAATAATCTTAGAGGAATATTTTGACTAATACAATTTTGAAACACATTTCAAGGATACCAAAAAGTTTTGAAAAGATACCGGCCCCTTTTGAATAAGAGATGATGAATCACCCTGGAATTACTCACGAGGTTATCTAACGTACACTTCCCGATACATCAAGTATTCCCCTTTTTCATATCGATCTCGTGTGCTACATAAACTTAACACTTTTGGCATAATAACCTTTATTAGCAATAATCTATAAAATTATAATCACTACTTAGAATAAACGCTTCGTTCGATAAACCCCTCCTTGAACTCGATGTGAGTTCACAATTTATATTATTACTGATATATTTATTATTATCCCTATTGTTCCTGAGCATTATGACTCTAAGCTCTGATACCAAACTGTGACAGCCCCAAATCCGGGGTCATGAATTTGGGCCATCACGAACCAACTTCCATTCAAATTCAATATCTCTTGGGTTTTTTTTTTTTTATAATTAATACTTATGCAATTGACCCCACAGTAATACACACACACACACCAGTCATATGCTCAGAGAACAACATTCACCATAATAAGAGTTTAGAATTAAAAAGTTATTACAACCCAGAATCATACTTCAGTACATTGTTGAGTGGTGCTTCTACAAGAAGCATTTCAACAACCAAATTTATTACAATCTTTCAAACTTACACACTTAATATACATAAGCCCACTAAACCCCTTGCGATGGTCATCTACCTCGGGAATTGATGCTAACGAGCTCTCAGAAGGTCGCCTTTCCCTTACCCTCTTGCGGGGCGTTCTGCGTAGTATGGGCATACCTAGCTGTATATAGATAAGTAGCAAGAGTGAGCTATAATAGCTCAGCAAGATAATATTGAAAACTAGAATTTAAAATGTAACCAAGTATACATGTATATACATATGTAAGCAGTAACCAATTTATAAACTTTAAGGAAGAATAAAACTCTTATTTAATAATACATCATCCACTTACTATTATAAGAAAGAAATCTAAGGTAATACAGTATCAGTTTCTCTTCTTAAATAATATAACAATCAATATAATCTTTCAGTGTAATATTTCAGGATAATATGAATACTTACTTAAATCTCTTACTATCATCATCTCATTTCCTTCTTATGTAACAATTTTTATAAATTAATATAAAATCAGTTTCTCTTCATCTATAACAATAATTCCACCTTTCATATCATTTTCCCTTTCCAGTATACCAATCTGACTTTATCATTTATTCTTTATTCACATATTGTAGGGGTTTTCACTGTTGCCGAATACGTGAGGCTCGATGATCAGTCGCCCTCCGTATCCGTCCCTTTTTACTACCGGTAGAAGGAATGAAGGCCACCTGCTAACATCATCCCTGGAGGAAGGCCACCTGCTAACATCCTCCTGGAGGAAGGTCTACCACTACATCCTCCTTCGGCAACTCTTGGGCCGAAATGAAACATTAAGTGCTGGACTGTGCAACTTCCACACGGCCTCTTACGCTTATTAAGTGCTGGACTGTGCAACTTCCACACGGCCTCTTACGCTTATTAAGTGCTGGACTGTGCAACTTCCACACGGCCTCTTACGCTTATTAAGTGCTGGACTGTGCAACTTCCACACGGCCTCTTACGCTTATTAAGTGCTGGACTGTGCAACTTCCACACGGCCTCTTACGCTTATTATTGTAAATTCCCCTTTTTATAAGATCATCATTCAATTTATCAACACCATTTCACATTTTCATTTCCGTATATCACTTCCATTATCAATTATCATTCACTCATATCATTTTCATTCTCGCACATTATTTCTATAAAATATATTCATAACATAATACTTTGATTATGATTCAGACATCTCTTTTATATTCAAGAATTTAAATATGCTTTTATATCCATAACATATTCCATCTACTTAAAAAGTAGTAATTAATAATCAAATAATATTTATAATACCACTAACACCAAAAAGAATATTTTTAATATAGTATTATAAACCATATAACCCTGGATAACAACTGATACCATTCTTTCATATTCCCTTAATCATAAGGCATGTTCACTTCATGCATAATCATCTCTATGTATATTCATATCCATCTCATACTCATATCCATATTCATACCATACTCATATACCTTCCCTTTTTACATCAATAATCGAGGAAAACCATTTCTTAACAATATAGTAACAATAGCATCACATATATATATTTCATGAAATCAAGTTTCTTTGAAGATAAATAATTTCCAAGTAGGGATAGAAAAGATCTTGCCTCGGTTCCTGTATCCTGACAGTAAGGCTGGTCCCTCTTCCGGAGTTTCTATAAACACAAAAGGACCGTCATTAGAATATCACATCTCTTACTCACTACACTCTTGTATAACATTACCCTTGATACTTCAATATATGCCTAACGTATCACTATTACCCCAAAGGTTCAAGAACTTAACCATTTATAAGCTCAAACGAAGTTTCAGTGGTTTTTCACCATTTTCCCTAACGACCACACTTAACTGTAAAAATTCTCAGAAAATATTGATTTCGAATTTTAATGTAAGGTCAACTGTCAAGGGTCCTCTGACCACCCTACTACCTTATCCCAAAATTTCGTGGCTTATAAAAATGTCCAAGTATGGTAACTTTAGCCTCAAAGTTGATACAATTACGTTTTCTCGGTTATCGAACGTCTTTCACTAAAACTGACTTTTCTCCTAAACCGTTCATCAGATTTTAACGCACCTTATATCAAAACGATCTATGAACTAAGTTCTATCATTTCATGGTCAATTGGTAACCTAGGCAGTGAGGTACCGTATGAATGCAGGGGTCACAAAACAGGGCAGTTTTCGTTCTAACGAAAATCGGACATTATAACTGCTGTAATTTCATACTTTCCAAAATCAAACTCCTCCAAATCAATCATCCACCTTATACACCATCACCTACACCATGTGGTCATCTTACCAACCATGGTTACAAGCACATACTCCTTCCAAAATCAACTTTAATCACTTACAAACACTTATAACATCATAATCATAACATTTATACCACTTAATCACTAAACACAACTATATCCATCATAAACATAAAAGAGCAAGCATGATTATACCTTCTTGAAGCTTTGATAACCCTTAAAAATCCTTGATAAACCTTGGGCACACCTTTAACAACCTTAGTATAGCTTGTATTAACTTAAGAAACCATAAAACAAAGTTAAAAATTCGAAGTTACTATTTACTCAGCTGAAAGAATCGCAAAAACGAAGGTCTTACCTACGTTTTCTGGAGGAGGAGTCTAAATGAAAGTTGTAGAGCATCTCATGAGCTTTCCAAAAAGCTAAAGAACACAAAATTCGGCTGAGAAACGAAGGAGTTATGGTCGATTTACCAACCTGCTGTCTTTTTTGGCCGAAAATGATGATAATGGATGGGGGAGAGTTTCTTGCTTTTGTTTTGATCTTTTCTCATCTTAATCTTGCTTAATCTAGAGTGTTATGGAAGCTTGGAAAGATATTTTGTGGTTAACACCTTGCAAAGTTACTAATTTACCCTTAAAAACAAGTTAATGACTAATGACACCACTTTGGTCATCCAATCTCTTGTTTTCTAAATTTTCTAAGTAAAATGTCAAGCACATTGATAAATAATGTGGTATGTATCCTTGTTATATTACAAATCTTGGTTGCTTGGATTCCATACTCGTCTAATTGTGGTTCGTTTCGAGTATACCTCCTTATCTCAGTGGTTTTTGAAATCATTTACGAATCCAATTTCCTTTGGTATTCTCTTAACTTAATAATCCCTTGGTTTAATCTAAATTCACTAATCTCTCAATTTGTCATTCTTATAATGTTTCCATGCTCCTTAATGTCCAATAGAAGCTTATTCGTAATCAAAATCCTCAAAATCCATGTTTCAGGAATTTCTGGAATCTATCGTCATTTCGAGTCACTTATTTCCATTGTACAACACTACTATGGTTTCTGTTTATTCATTTTCCATTTCCTTTATAGAGTACCTATATACCATTTCTCTAAATCCTCGAAATTTACTATTCATGTGACCACTGTAGCATTACTGAAGTTAGGGTTATTACACAATACACTTAATTTTGATTTTTTTTAAAATGTATTTTTTCCATAATTTTTGAAATGAGGTGTTCAATTTAACAATATTTTTAAATTCTACTTAATATTATTTAAAAATATAATTTTATTATTACTTCTTAAATGACACATATGTCCTATCAAACCACCACCTTGCACCAATTAAATAATGTCTAAAAGCCCAATTCGTAAATTTTGAAATAAGGTGTACAATTTAGTTATATTTTCAATTTCTATTTAATCTTATTTAAGAATATAAAATATAATATTTATGAAATTACAAATTTACCCTGACGACCAAACCATACCATAGGAACTCCCTTACGTTAATTATATACTCCTATAGGATATAATTTTAAGGGCCTTAATGATCATATAATTAACTATAGGTAATTACCTATATTTAACACATATTATAATACAATTGGAAAATTATTTTTGTAAATACATGGGGTTGGATTTCATTATTACAAAAATGCCATCAATTTTTATACTAAAAATGCATATAACTATAGGTAAATTACCTATAGTTAACTATAAGAACATTTTTCTCATATTTTAATACTCCTCCTCACTTTTCCCCTCACTCGAAAACCCATTTTTGGATCGAAGATTGGAATACGGGAGTTTGAATTTGGATTGAGAGTTATGGTTTGAATCCAGTGTAGTTTGTTGCAGTACTGAGTTGCCATTCTTTGGGGCCTGATTGTACTACTATGTTCGTAGGTGTAAAAGCTTTAAAACTATATGCTCATCTATGGTTGATAATAAACTAGTAATTTTTGAACTGCAGATTCCTTACGGAGCTTCTAATTTTTGTGGTATAACCTTGTACAGAAGGAAATTTATTTACACTGTAAGTTGTAGGAGTCTATCCTATGTTCCTTTTTCCATGCCCCTTTTGTGTATTATGCTCTTTTTGTGACGGGTCTCATTTTAATAAAAATATTATTTTTGTTTTTATTTTTCTTAAAATGGATCCGCCAGTAGCACTTTTTTAATTTAAAAAACGGAACACAGAAGGGACATACATAAGGAACATGAAAAAGGGGATAAAAGATCCGAGCTCAAGTTGTAAACAATTAATCAATTAGGGGCAATACTATTAAATTCTAGCAATTTCCTACTAGTTTTGTTTCCCCCAATGCCCTAAAAGTGGTTATCATGTAGTATATATAATACTTCCTCTGTATCTTTATATGTTTCCTCTTTTGACTTTGGATACTGTTCATTATAAGCGGTTGACTACTAATTTATAAGACAAAATATAATCATGAGTGATCTTGTTGGATTCGTATTTATGAATACTTTAATACAATGAAGTTTTTATATTTAGTACTAATACGAAATTCAAGATATTAACGATCAAAAGTGTGCGTTGGCAAACGTGTTGTTAAAAAGAGGAAACTTATTATGAAACGGAGGGAGTACATGGTTTGTTTGGAAAATCTTATTTTTTAGAAATAAGTTACTTATTTTGAAAAAAAGTTAGAAAATATTTATTTTTTTTAGAAATAAGTAACTTATTTTTGCAAGATAACGAATATTAAAAACTTCCCATACACATTTTTCTTTAAAAAGAAGTATGTAAATACGATTTTTTTTTTCGAAATAAATAATTTATAAGTTCATTTTAAGAATTGGCAAACGAGCACAGTTAGATGATATTCAAGTGAAACTAAAAAAGGCCTTAAGAACTAGGAGTATAATTTTAATGAAGTTGCAAATGTCTTTGATATAAATGTTTGCATTTTTTTCCAGTCGTTATAGTTACTTTTTTTTTTTTTTTTTACAAACAAGAAGATTTCATTAAAACTAAAACATTAGAACCCAGTCGGATAAACTCCCGAACTGTCAACTACAACCTGATTGTGAAACAAAAAACAAGCTAAATAAATAGCCGTTTTGTTTTCAGATTGCTTAACACATAGAATATAAATATTCTTGACAATAAAAATGATTACAAAGCTTTTTCGAGCTATCCAATTGACACCAACATTCCTGAAAATAATAGTATCACAATTGACCTATGCATTCCTTAATTTATTTATATATATTTCTGCCGTATAGTCATAATTGGTTGATAAAACCGTCACGAATTACAATTTTTTTAAAAAAATTCAATACATATTTACGTTATATTATATTATCAATATTAAATTGTAATAGTTTCATAATTTTCTTTAATGAACCGATTTTTTGCTAAACACGATTCTTTCGATTGAGCAACTCTCTCGTTTAAACCGAAATCTCAACTTTAACATATACTATAAAAAATTTATAATAAATTTTATTCATAAAATTGAACCTTAAAAATTTTTAAAAAAAATTATGACATCTATCTATACTATTATATAAAAGCCGAAACTTTAAAAGTTTGGTACATGTTTTTTGGTACGTAGTGAATTTACTTATTTACCCTTTATTATAAAGAAATATATATATGATATCTATACTATTAAAACTCCTAAAATAATTAATAACATAATATAAATTATTGGTAAGTAGTCAATTGTCTTTTTTATGAGAATAGTACTGAATTTATAAATATATATTCCTAACAGAAGTTTTTTTTTTTTTTTGCCGAAAATTCCTAACAGAAGTTTAATTAACTTATATAAAAAATATATAATTTTAGAAGATCGTAAAAGATGTCATCATCGCCCTTGTATTCTACTTCCAATAAAATATTTAATTATATATCTCCTCTATATATTCAAACACCTATTCTATTTCCAGTAGAACTTTTAATTATATGGTTTTTTCTATAAATTCGAACTCTTATTCTCTATAAATTCGAACTCCCATTATACTTCCAATAGAACTTTTAATTATAAATACACATTCTACTTCCAATAAAACTTCTAATTATATGTTTTTCCTTTTTTTTTGAAACCAAAGAAAATATTTCTTATTAAAAATCCTCAAACACAACTCTTTACATGGCAATAACATTCTTAACACCAATGCACAAAAGCCTTTATCTAAGACATTATCAGACCAATTACTACAACAACATGATGCCAATGACTGACTGACTACCTAACATAAAAAAACCATTCCTTCTAATATTCCCTCTAAAATTAGTTTGAATCCACTGCATTTTCATAGCTCTTGTCCATCATTTTCAGCCCCTGCATTAACTACTACTCCATCAAATAAATCTTCCTCATCTAGGCTTGAATCTATTCCCCAATTGGACCAATTATTAAAATTAGTTTTGCTAAGTGATCTACTCCCATATTAAAATTTCTATCAACATGAGATAAATTGATATTTGGTCTTTTAACCAATTATTCTAAAGAAACTATCCTTCTTTCATCACTTCTACCTAGACCAGCTCTTAATTTTGAAATATATTCTAACACTTCTTTACTATCCACCTTAAAATTACATTTAGCATTCCTCTCGTTACTTTTAACAAATTCATTTAATAAATATGTGCACTAAACACATCAAGTGCACCTGAGAAAATGAATGACAATTTTTCTTTTGAATCCTTCAAATATCCCACCATACCAGCTACATACTTTCCATTCTCCAAAGTTTTAAAAGCGCCATCCGAAAATTCCACAAATTCAACATTATTCTCTTTATTATTAATAACTGTGTTCTTGAGGACATTACCACTACACCCTCTGGATTTATGTTCCATAGATTGCGCAGTTGATCGAAGATCACTCCACTGGCAATACCCCATTTCAAAGATCGTATCTATATTAAAAATAGAACCTCATCCTCACTATATCTCTTTTTTTCAAATATCATTGTGTTTCTTGACAACCACAATAACCATAGAGTAGAGATTAAAACAATGGACCGAGCATGACTGGTTTTAGGACCTTTGATCCATTACATCCACTTCCAAATTTCTAAAACATTTTGACTAGTGAACTTGCTTGAGAAACCCCATCAATAAAAAATGCCCCTCTATACCTTGTTCGCATAAGTGCAACATCAGAAAATATATTTTAACCATTACGAATCAACCATACACCATGCACAACGAATATAAAAAATCACAGGTCCTAATCTACTATATAGAAACACCCTGGTTGGCAATATTTCATGCTTGAACTTCTAAATAAAGTATCGTACCTTTGCAGGTACTTTCATTTTCCAAACCGCATTCCAATTATTATTACTCTATGATATTACAAGCCTTAAACAACTCCTCCCATCAGCTACATTATAAGGCTTACCTGTTTTAGTCCACATCAAAAGATCCTTACCTTGTTGTATTGTTATATTTGAGATTACATGATTCATCCTCAGAGCCTCCTCAAGTTCCCAAGAACGCAATTGTCTTGACCATAGCATATTTACATTCACATCTGGATCATTCCATTTTGAGAAAAAAAAAATTAAGTAATGTATTTCTTAGAGATAATTCATATAATCTCTTGAAAGAATCACACATTCTTCCCAATTCATTGCATACATCCTCCCAAAATAATGCAGTTTCTCCATCCCTTATGACCCAATGAAAATTATTTCTTGATAATGCATTATTGAAGCCAACAGCCCCATTAACTTTAACCATTCCTGCTTGTAAATCTGAGATATTTTTTCCTTGCAACTCACTGCCCAAGTCACCCTGATTAGAACATGTATACTTTGCCCTGATATTCTTGTTCCACGGGGAATTCCTGTTAATTAACAAGCCAATTATACCACCACTTTCCCATCATTGCTCTATTTTTATCTCTTATCGAGACTAAACCCAACCCTCCTTAAGCTCTAGGCTCCAACAGCTTTGACCATTTTAGCAAATGAAGTTTCTCCTTTTTCTTCAACATTCTTCCATTCACCCCACACAAAATCCCTCCTAAATTTTTGTATTCTTTGAGCCACTCCTTCTAGCATCACAAAGGTATTGAACCAGTATGATGGTAAATTGTTTGTGACTGCCTTAACAAGAACTAATCTTTCCGTCATATTTAAACTCTCACACTTCCAATTTGTAAGTGTTTATGAGGAGATTTTGGTGTGTCTTGAAAAATGGTGAATCTTCTACCACTGTGCATGGCTATCAAGCAAACAGACATTTGAAGTACCACAATCTGACGATGACAAATGAAATATTTCCAATAGCTCTTATTCATGGTATGGAGTTTGCATCTGAAGAAGATGAACACTATCTCATGGGAATCATTCAACGTAAGGACTATAAACCTGGTAACATTTATAGTTGTCAAATGTTTGTGGAAGACATCGGAGATGGGCTACATTGTAGTAAGGTCACTTTTGGCCTGCACCCAAATGGAAAGGCTTTAGGAATACTGAGTTTACATGAAATTCATGTTATTTATGATAATGAGGCTGAGGAAATGTTCCAAGGTGACAAGGTACAATTATTCAAGAAAAACTACTATTTTCTGTTTGAGGATCTCTCATGAGTGATCAACTATGTTCTGTTATGAATTGGTATTAGTCTTATTATATATTTTGTAGTATTTGACTTATTGAAGAACCTTTGTAATATTAAGTAGTATTAATTGGCTTGTTTAAGAACATTTGTACGGTTATTATATGGTAGTTTTGAAGATCGAATGTTTCAAACTTATCCTCAATGAAAAATTAAATGAGTAAGTTTTCTTTGGATTACTATTTTATGTGTTCACACTGGTATCTATCATGATTCAAAAGGTTTATCATGGTTCAAATGGTTATGTTTTAGGTGTCCCTTAAAACTATTTTTGTTGGTTGGTCTAAGGCACAATGGTATTAGAAGCATAATGTTGATTGGTCTATGGCACAATCAACAATGGTATTAGAAGCTTTACTGAAGTGTTCAATTTGTAACACAAATTTTCTCAATTTAATTTTATAATCCAGTATTTACAGAATTTCATCAAATAAATTTGCACTCCAGTGTTTTCATACACCATCACTTTTGGTGCATTTCCTCAAGCTTAATTTCATTCCCACTTTCTCTCTTTCCAACCAATCAAACACAACTCAAATCGAAATACCAACTCAATTAGCAAAGGAAAAAAAGAAAAAACTCAGCATAGATATTTTGATGGACTATGGAGATTTGATACATATTCCTAGACAAAATATCTAATTGTAGCATTCAACTCGCTATAAGTTAATCAAAAACAAAATATTCTCAATGGCTATTATTGGTTAATATTTTCTCTTTTGCCTTCTCTACTTGTGTTTCAATTTGTTTCATGTTAATCAAGAAAAAATCCACCTCCAATGGTATTATCACCTGCTATTGCCAGGTATTTTACTTTCGAAACCAAATCTTTACTATTTTTCTTGGTTGCAAATAATTTTGTTTTTTTTATCTTTAATAATTCTGATACTTAGAAAAAAAAATTATAAATCGACATGACAACAAGAAATAATATCATAAAAACAGACCTTGAAGTGTACCTTAAACTAGACTTCTTTATTGATGCTTGTAATTTCAAGACAAGTTCTTTACGACAATTACTTGTAACTGTAGTGAGTGCTTTAATGTTGTTCCGGTAGATATGATTTAAGTGATTTTCTATGATTTACTTGCTTAAACAAGATCAAATTACTAAGTGTACCTTGACAAATTTTTGTTTTTTGTTGTTGGCACTTTTTTTCCCCGGTAAATTCTTCAGCTACTGGTGAAAATAAGAAAAAGCAAGGGAGAATGATGAGGGACTACCAGGAAAGACACAGTTACGTGCTTGTCCTCACTTATGTTCCTTCACATCGCCCCAGGAAAGACACAGTTACGTGCTTGTCCTCACTTATGTTCCTTCACATCGCCCGATAAAAGGTCTTATTGTTGAAGAACTGAAGGGAGTGGGTGGCTTTAACATCCATTCTTTTTGACCGGCTAACTCTAGGATAAACAATGATGGAGAAATAAAATCACGTGGGATAAGTACAATAGATCGTATGTTTGATATGGACCTCCCTGTTCCCCGGTATAACACATTCATAAAATAGATTGCATTATGATAAAGAAATATAAATATTCACCACAATTATACTACACCACTGTTATATTACAATGATATTATCCTAATAAAACAAAAATAAACTATCCTTATATCACAGTATTAAGATCATACATGGTGAATATTTACAATTATCTTATCATATAACATACACATTACTTATCAAATTATAGGTAATCAATACGATTTTTATTGGCCAATTATGAATGATATAAATACGTTCCTCCCACTTTGGTGAACAATATGAGGCTGAAGAAATGTTCCAAGGTGACAAGACACAATCATTCTAGAAAAATGACTTTTTTCAGTTTGAGGATCTTAGAATCAGGAACGTTCTTGGATGACTTGTTCCATGAGTTGTTTCATGAGTGATCAACAACTATGTTCTGTTATGAATTGGTATTCGACCTATTATATATTTAATAGTATTTGATTTATTGAAGAACCTTTGTAATATTAAGTAGTATTTGGCTTGTTTAAGAACCTTTGTATGGTTATTAGTTGGTAGTTTTAAAAATCGAATGTTTCAAACTTACCCTCAATTAAAATTAAACGAGTATGTTTTTTTTGGGAAAAAATATGTCTTTCCTATAAATTCGAACTCTTCACCTTCATAAATTCGAACACATATTTTACTTCCCGAGTATCCTCCTTTATATATATATAATAGAAAAATAGATTGAGGCGATCTTAGAGGCGCCACCTAACCTCCAGAGTATCCCCCTTTATATATATAATATATAATATATATATATATATATATATATATATATATATATATATAAGTTTTCCATTAAACGAGGTTTTCCCTAGATCCTTACTCTATATATATATATATATATATATATATATATATATATATATATATATATATATATATATATATATATATAGATTTTTTAGTGGTGAAGTTACCAAGAATGAATATTAACGTTATTACCGGATCATTTTTTGTCGTCACCAGTTACCAATACACGTAACGTGTTTTCACATAACGAAACATAACATAACCATCTTATTATGAATCCAATAGTCTAACGGAATATCATAATAGATTGCAGTAGTCATTAAATGGGTTACTTATCCCAGAAAGTTTTGAAATTTACGTTCATATATTTCTACAATGATTGATACGAATTAGACAATCCTGGATTCATGGGTTACCCATCCCGGAAAGTTTTTTGACTTGAGCTGTTGAGGTTGATACCTTTGGCATCTTAAGGTCAAAGAGCAAAAAAAGCTTTCTAATAAAGGTTATTTTGGTGAAAGTTCTTTAACTTGAGCTGTTGAGGTTGATACCTTTGGCATCTTAAGGTCAAAGAATGAAAATGCTTTCTAATGAAGGTTATTTTGGTGGTACATGTGACTTTACAAAATCAAGTATGTTGGATTAGTCATACTTCTTTTTCAATTTTATTAATATTTATATTATTTTTTTTGCAGGTTCTTGAAAGGAAGGAGAGAGCTAATCGATTTTTTCGTTTCGTATCTCGAGCGACCCGACCCGACTGGGCAAAATCAAATACCGGATCGGAAAAAAAACCACTATTTGAGTAAAAATTGAACCGAGTTGAAAACGCAGACGGGACTATTTAAGAATTAAAATCGTATATGTATAAAAAAAAAATTATCCCGTAAATGTGAATGAAAAATAAAATATTATTATAGGACACGCAAATTTGAAAGACGTTGAATTAATAATGTCAATCTATGTTAAGCAATTTGTCAAAAATCGTATTTATTTTCTGCAAGACATAAATGGATATATATTAAGAGTGAACGGAAAATGTTTAACTATTTCGATGAATGAAACAATAAATGAATATAAAATGTGCCTAAAATGTAGATGTGGAGAGCAATGGACCTTTCACCAGGAGCGGTTGAAAGGAAGTGGGTGGTTGAAAGGAAGTGGTGTTGTTACTACGGATTTCGAAAAACTCTGTTGGAGCGCCTAAAATTAATGTGGATTAGTTATGATGAAGTATCTTGTACTAGTAGACTAGTTATGGAGAAGTATTTCTTGTACTAGTAGACTAGTAGTTACGCATATCATCAAAATGATACTTAAAGTAATATTCAATAATGGTCTAAAAATCCAAATTTGGACCAATTTCGGTCAAAATTTAGATCGATGAATAGGATCGATCTATCGGTCTAAATGTACTTTAATACTAAAAGGGTTAAGTATCAAAGTGGTCACTAAAGTGGAAGCCATATATCAATTCATTCACAAATTTTTTTGAGGTATCATCTGAATCATTAAAGTCATAATAAATATCAAATTGATACCTTTAAAATGTACCCGAGAAGTAAAAATAATTTTTCATTGATTTCTACAAATTTTTCTTGAATGCTTCCATAACCAAACGAAAAAATAATAATTCTAGAATTTATGGTAATATATTTAGATTTTTAAAAATTCATTTACTATTTATTTTTAATTTTATTGTCATTTTCCTTGTTTTAATTAAAAATAAATAGTAAATAAATTTTTTAAATTCTATATATATTATCAAATATACTAGAATTCATAACATTTCATCTGATTATATTAGTATTTAGGAAAAATGTGTAGAACTCGATGAAAAATTACTTTTACATCCCTAGTACATATATACATGTATTTGTTTGATATTTATTATGACTTTAATGATTCAATGATACCCCGTAAAGATTGGTGAATGAATTGATATATGGCCTCCACTTCAATGACCACTTTGATACTTAACCCAAATTAGGATCGATTTCGATACTTATTTAAAATTTTGATTAAAGATATTTAAACCTTTTTTTTTAAATGAAAAAGAATATGTTATATGTATAAATATATTTAGAATTTAACTAATCATTATATATATAAATATTAATGTTGAGTATTGAACACGAAGAAAGAATACAGAGGGGGGGGGTGAATGGATTCTTGAACTTTTCTTTCCTTGAGTCTGTGTAGCAAATAAGTGTAGTGTGTGCAGAGATGGAGGTGCGGATAAAGAACAACACACAACACAATATCACTTTAATATAATGTATTATTAGATAAAGGTTGCTACAATCTGTGAATACAAATGATAGTATTCTCAGCTTCGTTTTTCTCATAGAGATATAGCTTTCAGTATATGAAAAACTTGACTCTCTAAGTTCACTTGACTAAGGAAGTGAGGCTGTATCCTTATAGTGCATGGATACAACCTACTTACTACAAATAAGGTAGCTAAACAAATTACTTTCTAGTCTGTCTATCCTTTTTGAGTAAGTGTCCAAACGGTTACAGATTTGACTTTGCAAAGCTTGTTCAGATCCACTTCTTTAGCTCCTTGTCTCTTCTATATCTCTCCAAGCTTCCTTGTAGGCTTTCCAGAGCACGTTACAGATTGTGGTCCATAAAGTGCATTGGCTTGTCACTACTAGAAAAACGTCAATAGACATCGGTTAAAAACCGATGTCTATGTAAAACCAGAACCGATGTCTTGGCATGTGTAGAGAAAGGTATGGGTCTTAGACATCGGTTTTTAACCGATGTCTATGTTTCAAATTTACATCAGTTTCTTAATAGTGAACTGATGTCTATGTTTCAAATTTACATCGGTTCCTTAATAGTTAACCGATGTATATGTTACAAATTTACACCGGTTTCTTAATAATTAACCGATGTCTATGAATCTAATATACACTGGTTTTTTTGTTAACAACAGATGTCTATTGTGCATTTATACATCGGTTTTACATTGGTTCCTGTTCAAAGTGATGTTTATTTAGTTTGTTTATAGTCATTTCCCCATGTATTTCATCAACCAATACCAAAAGTAAAACAACCAAATTCTAAAATTAAAACAAAATCAAACACTAAAAATAAACATCACAAAAACTAAATTAATCATTAAACAAGCTATCATTACCAATTACTAGAGATCAACCACAACATTATCCGCAAATCGTACACCAACTTATAGCATAAAATCTCCAACTACAACGACCAAACAAACTAAGCAACTACAACTAACCAAACTAACTACAACTGCCAGCCAAGTTGCTGAAATAATTATCGGTGGCCTCAAGTCCCCGAACCGCACCAATAAGATCCGACTGCACATCAAGATTTCAAGAAGATTCTCAGCAGTAATTGTTGGTGTTCACTCACTTAGAAAGCTGCATAAAACAAGTTTATACCATGATCCTGATCCAAAGATTATAAATCTTAATCTTGTCGAAAGACATTGTTACAAAATATAATAGCAAGAGTTTACACTAACCAGAAAATAGGTGGAATTCACAAGCATGAAGCAATTTTTCAATGTCCCTGCATATATAATTTCAACTGCTAGAAGAAGATCAAACAGACATACATCAAAGATAACTCAAAATTTATCTGCTAACCATTCAATAGGAATATCCAAATCATGAAGGATAAAATTAGTGATTGCCTGCACAATCATTGGCAATATATCAAAATTATAACTTAAGCGTTATTAGACTATAACAATACTCATCTGAACATCTGAACAGTGGTGAATAATGACAATAACAAATTACCACAAGGCCTACTTAAAATTAAAAAAGTAAAATAATAGTCCCACTAAAACAAAAAACACAACGGAAGAAAAATAGTGGAAACACACTAACAAAGTTAAAAATTAGGAATTTTTCGTAAAGAACTTCTGCATACGGGACCATCTAGATTTAAATGCACAAACTGCATATACAATGACCTTACCTTGTTCGTATTTCAGTTGCTGTAACTTGTGAAGTTCACTCTTTTCAGAAGTATCAAGATGTATGACCTACAATAAAACTATATTTAGAGACAAAAATCTAGTAATTAAGTACTAAACTGCATCTTATGCTATATGATTAAATCAGCTACCACAAACACACACCTGATAATGCAGAGTTAGATGCTCAACCGGAGAACTTACAGCTTCCCATAATTTTGCACAGAGCCTAACAACCTAGTATAAATTAAAAGATTTTGTTTACATAAATTAAATTAGTAAGATGAGCGAAAATAAATCTAATAATATAATGTATGTAAAACATGAATAAACAAGACCAACATAATGGACACTCAATAGCCAGACTAAGAAACCGAAAATGTAATAAAAATTAAGTGTAAATTAATTTAGAAAAGAAAAGAAGCAGGGAAAGAATTAAGTTACCATGTTCTCAAGTTCTTGGATCTTAGTAGCAATGTTGTGAGCCATAATATCCTAGCAAAATCGTTTAAGAGTTAACACGAATTGATATAATAATCAAGTACCGAAAACTAAAGATTCTGTGAAACCATAAAATAAACAACCAGATTTCAAAACTCATTATAGTAATTGTAAGGCCTTAGAAACCAGGAATGTATCTCTAGTTACGGTCAGTGATACTTGAAAGCACATATCTTGATCTAGTATTTTACGTAACTACAACAAATGCACCACAACTCCACGAGTAATTTTCAAATTAAAAGATTCTGAAATTTACCTTTGTCACATAAGATCACAGAACATCCTTGCAATTATCTTTAAAGGAACCAAAAGAAGATTTAAGAATTCATGCCTTTCTTATGTTAAATATTATGAAATTAATATATAGTAATTGAACATAATTCTTGCAGCATCTGAAAATCACTGAAAATATCATGCATACACCATTCTGAAAATCATGAAATACCCTGTTGCGATGATCTTGCAGCATCTTAGAATGAATGTAAAACCAAGAATAGCCTAGTTCTGTAATTTTCTTGGCCAACAGTTCCACCCGACTCACAGAATTGTAGAAAATAAATGATTGATTAATTTGCAGCTGTACAAAAACAATTTATATGCATTTTATGCCCAACCTCTTTCCCTTCCCCATCACCCTTGTATGAATCTATTTATCTATCTAATATTACCTCGACTCACCTTCCCATCTTATACCCTATCATGAATTTAACAAGCATTTCAATACCACAGGATGTACATTAAGCTTTGGTTCACATGACTAGTACAAAGTATAAATCCTGGCTAAATCTAAGTGCCTTGAATATAAGAGGACAGAGTGGTATTGTCACACTGATTTGCCTGAACACAGTAGGCAAACAATTAAATGTACAAAAGTAATGCAGAGCAAGGTGCATCACATTGTAGCCAGGAAACAAAACCTCTAGTATCTATGTGGAGGAAGTAAGGTCTGGGTGGATTGCTTACGTTAATAGTTGCATAATAGTACCTGCACACAGAAAAAACAAAATCAACATCCTAGCTTTTCCAAAAACTCGAAACTAAAATACAGTAGAATAAATTCAGTATTTTACAACAGAAGAGCAAATAAGGTGTTTGAGGAAGAAGAAAAATAGTAACTAAAAGTTGAAATCGATACCCTTTGGGATAAACGTTTCCTGAGAGATTCAAGATCATAAAGGAGCCCGATTGATAGGTAACATTCCCATTCTTCAGGAGCTGATCATTGGATAAAGAGTAACATTGTTGAAATGTTCCAGGCAAAGCCACAAGGTACAAGAAAACCATCACGCTCTGCTCATCCATTCTTCTTAAGCATTTAGTTACCACCTCGGTTGTCATATATATAGGCCAGGCCCAGGCTGACCCAGCTCCTTGAATGTCCTTCATATATATTTGCGTACATATTTATACACGCATGGAACATAAATAACAGATTTAACCCATTATGACATAATATTTATGCTAAATTATCATAATGCAGTTCAACAAATGACCAAAAAATTGAGAAAAATCAAAACCAACTTACTAAATGGAAGAAGGCATAACTAACAAGCTAATTCAATCCAAACCCCTCTAATAGTTTCTCCTGTACAAAAACCGAGAAGAAACAAGTAACAAACCACTTATTAATTTGAAAACAAAAATGAGAAGAAAAAAATTGAGATTAACAGTTGTAAAAAAATCGATCTAATTTGAAACTAAATCGAAACAATATATACAATTAAAGCTTGTCCACTTACTAAATTCAGATTTTGAGCTGTAGGTTCGAGCTTTTGAGTTGAACAATTAATCAATTCAAGTTGAATAAATCGATTAACAGTTGAGATACGAGCTAATACGGGTTAGATTCAAGTTGAATGAATCGATTTAAGCTAATACCCGAGCCAATTGAAGCTAAGATGGCTAATGGAAGCTAGGGTTCTTGAGAGAGTGAAGAAAAAGGAGGGAGTTGTATCTACGCCCATCGATTTCATGGCTTTGATTGACTGAAAATTAAGCTTAATTTATTTGATAATGGTTGAAGGCTAGGGTTCTTAAGAGGGGGAAGTCTTGATGGAGGTATGAATTTGAGCTAATTGAAGAAAAGAAGGGTTAGGGTTCTTCGGGTTCTTCAGGTTCTTCGCCAGAGGGGGGTGTTTTTTTGTTTGTTGATATTTTTGTCTGAGGGGTGGGGGTGTGTATTGGTTTTTTGTTTTTCATTTTTATTTTTTAAGTACAAAGTAGTGCTGAGCGGGAGTTGATTTTGGTTAAGGGGGGAATATTTTGTTAAAGGGGGAAAGGAAAAGGGGGAAACGCGATTTTAATTTTTTAAAAATAAACTCCAGACATCGTTTTTACGAAGAAGTGATGTATTTACTAATATTAGACATCGGTTTAGATTTTACTGATGTTATAGAGACTTTTAACATCAGTGGCTTTTCTAACCGATGTCTAATGTGTGATGTCTATTCCAGTTTTTCTAGTAGTGTGTTGCAGGTTTCTGACTTGTACAATTTCTTCAGTATTTTGTCTCCAAGAATGTATTCGAGAAGTGACTAAGTAAGTGATTCGAGAACTGGAATTAACTTGATCGATAACTCTGAGTTCTCGAACACTGTTATATTGACATATCGAACCACTTCTTGAATAGCTCTTTTCCATCAGGATTCCTTGAGTTGTCGAATAGAACATTTGACTTATCGAATCCTCGAGATATCGAATAGCTTTCTGAGTCCTTGAGATATCGAATGGAACTTTGACTTGTTGACT
Source organism: Kitagawia praeruptora (assembly GCA_037693485.1). NCBI lineage: Eukaryota > Viridiplantae > Streptophyta > Magnoliopsida > Apiales > Apiaceae > Kitagawia > Kitagawia praeruptora. The sequence continues at coordinate 148,194,697 of CM075353.1, forward strand.
CCTTGAGAACTCGAATACCACTTTGGCTTGTTGACTTCTTGAGTTCTCGAATAGAGTACATAGACATATCGAATCACTGAGATATCGAATGAGATATCGAACAGTGTATTCAGAGATATCGAATAGTGTCTTGAGATATCGAATCCCTGACTTCTCGAATGCTGGACTTCTCGAACAGACAAATATACTTCTCGAATTGGTACTTAGGCAAATTCTTCATTTCTTCAAATCCCAACTGTGATTATTTGACAGTCTTTAACTCCTTGCTTGAGGCATGAACCTTGGAACTTCTTTCAAGCATTATTCTAGATTCTACAAGTACAGTTACACAACTAGGATTTGATGCCTACTACAAGTACAATACAAACAGAAACTCTACAACTAGAGGTTCCCTCAGTTAAGAGGTCATGTAGGTAATGCAAAGCATTACAAACAATTAGGCTTGTTATTAAATGTATACAGGCATGCCTCTGTGACTAACAATCTCCCCCAAATTGTGAGTAAGACCCTTAGTCACAATTTCATGTCTGATAACAAGCCTAACATACATAAAGATAAAACCTTAAAAGTACAGGTATGTAGATTGATTGAGTACATGAATGAAATTACAAGATAGATAATCTTATAGTATGATGAAATACTAGCCATTCTCATTTGATTGCATCTCCATTGCTTTGGCTTGTAGATCATCATATGCTTTCTGTTTCCTTTCTTTCTCCTTTCTTGCATTCTCATCCATGGCCTTTATGATCTCAGCTAAGGCATCTAACTCTTCAAGCAGAATAGAATTCTTGAAATCTTCAAGTACTGGCTTCAGGATGTTGGCAGGATAGTGATTGAGTAGGTCCATTCTTATATTGACATGCTCCCCATTTCTCCTCCTATATTTCACCAAATAGGGATTGAACTGAACTCTACACAATCCTTTTGCCCTTAGCTTTTCTGCTTCAGCTTCCAGTCTATCAATTTCCTTCTCCCTTTCTATCCATCCCTCAAGGCATCCCTTCCTTATTTCTTCATCATGATCTCTTTTCATTTTTACAAAAGCAGCTAGCTCCAATTTCCAAACCCTTTCCACTTTGTCATTAGCATCCAACAGTGCAATCATCCTTTCTATGTCATCTAACTTGGCATACCTTTGACACTGCCCTTGTCTGAATTTCTCCTTTCTTCCATTAGTGTATTTGACTTCTAGGCAGTCATCAACAGTGGCAACATGGTAGATTCTCTGAGCTCTTAAGAATTGCAGTTGGTCTATATCAAAGTCTTCATCAAGTGGTTGGAGTTTCAATCCTGGAATGATTGGTAGGGCCCTTGACCTGGATGGCTTTACTCTCCTAGCAGCATGCTTGAGTTTAAACTTTTTCACTGGATTGTTTGGCAGAAACTTCTGACCTTTATTGGTTGACCATAGTAGTGTTCCATTTGCAGTTTGCTTTTTGAAACATACATATGGTTTCTTGACTTGAATCTCCTTCTCTTCTTGAGGTAGTAAAACATTTGCAGAGGCCATAAGTGTAGATTTTGATGAATCATTACTAGTGACATCCACCCTAGACATTGAGCCTTGTGTTGTAGTAGGAGTGTCATTAGTAATGTTCATGGCTTGCTGTTTTCCACTCCTCTTTTCATAGACTTTTCCATGGTCATCACCATCTTTCTTATTCTTGACATCCTTCTTCTTCTTCTCATCTTCATCACCCTTATCACTCCTGTGATGTCTTCTCCTTCCATCACTCTTGTCATCATCTTTATCTTCATCCTTATTACTCCTGGGCTTAGCCAATTCTGGAATTGAACCAGTTGAAATGAATTCTCTAAGGATGTGTAATATCTCAATCTTCTCAGCTGACTTTATCCCCTTCTTCTTTTGCATTTGATCAACTATGGCAATGATCAGTCTGTGGTTCTTAGAGGTGAGATCATTGGGAATAACCAATTGATTCACATCTTGAATTTTGGTACCAGACTGATAGAGGATGGTTCTTGGTTTGGTGCACACTTCAGGAAGTCTGGCTTGTTGACCATTTCTTAGTTCAGTATACAGACTCTGATTGTTCTCCCCTTTCTGCTCAATTAGTTCCAAGATGGCATCAATCTCAGTGAATTTTAGTGCTGTCAAGGTATCAATAGATATGTGCCATATCTTGCCTTTTATTACCATCATGATTTCCTTGAGGTAGATCTGACCGAGCTTTCTTGGAATAACTGTTAGATAATGGATTTGATCTTTCAGGCTCCTTCTGTATAGCAGGGTATCTCCTCCAACCTTTGCTTTAGAGGCTTGTAGAAACTTCAAGAATGCAGCATCATGATAAACTTCTGAGTTTGCTACTTCTATCAGCTTGGCCTCTGTAACCACATCCACTTCCACTGGATCAGCTTCATGTCTAGAAGGTTGGACTAGAACACTTGGCATGGATCCTGCCACCACTATAGTGGTGACAGTTTGCTTTTGGCCACTTGGAGTAGTGATGTGCACAGGTGGTAAAGTGACCACTGGCAGAGAAGATGGAGGCTCATCAACCTTTGATTTGCCTTTGCCTGGCACATGAGTTGGAGATTTAGTGGTCCTTTGGTGACTACCCTCACTTAACTTTATCCCTTTTTCTTTAGGTTTCTCCCCCTTTGTATTTGAGTTCCTTGATCTTTTCTCCCCCTTAGGCTTGTTGTCAGGCATAGAGGCTGTAGAAATCACCTTTGGGTTTGAAGATTCATCAGGTAGAGGAAGGCCCATATGCTTCATCATAGCAGTCAGCATTTGCTGTTGAGTGAGAAAAACATCAGCATGAGCAGTTGCTTGAGTGTTTAGCTTTTCATTTAGCAGATTGACAGATTCTTTTAGCTCAACATTGAATGCTTTTTGGTCTAACACTTCCTTTTCCAATTTATCCATTGAGTGTTTGAGATGTTCAGCTCTGAAAGAGGAGAGTGATTGTTTCTGGAGCCTTTCCACTTCATACTTGCTCATGTTATGCACAGGTACCTCAGAAATGACCTTATCTCCATATTGATTCTGCCACATAACCTTGATAAGGGCATTGGCATCCTGAGTTTGAGAAGAGAGAGTGGCCATTTCACTTGTGAGCTTTGAGACATTGTCTATCAGGGAGGGTAGCTCAAGGTCCACAGAGGTGCAAGTCTTTTTGCATTCCCTAATCTCTCTGAGTGTGGATGTGAGAGGAGGGAATTCAGAGATGAATTTACTTCTGAGCTCACTCACTTCTTTGGATGTATCTCTGTAGATATTGCCTAGTTCAGTTTTCATCCCTTTCCCAAGATAGTGAATGGCCTTTAGACTTCCCTTGTAGGACTCATTTATGGCTTCATAGACTTTAGCAGGTGAGAGAGTTTTAGCATTTGAGCCAAGAGCAGTCACATATTCTTCTCTCAAGTATTGCAGAGCCTCAGCCAGGGTGCAATCCTTTGTAGTGCTCATCCATGCATCTACATTCCCATCTCTCTCAGCCTCATCTGCTATCTTTTCTTGTTGTTTTTCAACATCTTCTTTATGACAGAGCAAGATGGCTTCATAGTCAGCATTTGGTAGATTGGCTATGAGGAGATGTTGAGCTATTTTAGAGATCTCATCAAGCTGTTCCACATTTAAGCAGTGAAGTGCTTCATCCGTCAATAGTGGTGGAACAGTTGATGATCCCAAGACACTGTCATGTTGCACAGGTCTCAGCCATTCTGACAGGGTGGCCTGAGCCAAGTTAGAGCTAGAGCTAGGCAAGCTAGACTCCTCAATTACAGATGCAACTTCTGCAACCGGATGAATTGACACTACTACTGGTGTCTCCACAGAAGTGGGATGAGTTACACCAGTTGTTGACACAGGCACAGAGTCTCTAGTTACAACTAGTGGAACCTCTGTGTTTGTGATGGTGTCATCAGGAGATGCCCCAGCATGCATTCCCTCACCATCTGAATGTGGGTCCTGGGTGATGAGAAAAGTGTCAAGCACTAAGTCACTTGAGTCCATTGGCTCACCAAGAGAAAAGAATTCTTGATGATCAATGCCTTTCTCTTCAATTTCTTGAATTACAGGCTCCAAAGAAATTTGAGATGAAGATTCTGGAAGAGAAGTGTGGTGTAGAGTAGATTTTGGCAACTCCCCTGAGAAATAGAGGGAGTTTCAAGTGTGATGTGCTCTCCACTCAGTGTTGTGCCAGCCTTATCACTCCCATGTGCTGACTCTGTACAAGAAGGTGCATTGGGGAGGATGCTTGATTCTATAGGTGCACCCTGTTGAGAGGATACACCTAGTGAGCTGTGTGCCCCCTGATTTTACAACTTCAGCCATTTGTGTGACTGAAGAGGTGGTCTTAGTTTTCTTCTTCTTTGGCCTTTGTAAGGGTGACTCAGGTTCCTTACTTTCTAGCCCTAGTTCCACAGCCAATGCTGCTTCAGATAATATATTCAGTGGTGCAAACATTACTTCCTTTCTCTTCTTTTTACTAACATCACCCTTTTGAGAGGATGATGCAGTTGGCTCAGTGTGTGGTAGAGTGTTTGGTTGAGAGGGTTGGTTAGCAGGCCCTGGGTTAGCATTTTGTTCTACTTGCTTGGGCTGTGCTAACTGAGATTTTGCTTCAAATATTGGCATGTTGTGGGGGTAAGTTCTAAACAAACTCTCCATATGGGGAGTTATGTTAAGTCTTACATCCACATCATTCCTAGTCTCCAAATTACCAAAAATAAGTTTGGTCATGGATCTAGGATAGCCTATTCTATTTTTATCTATCCCAGGCAATTCAATCAATTGAGCATTTTTAAAATTAAGTACAGATTGAATAAAGCGAGGGAAGAAAATATCAGTACCTCTCTTGGTTGTGTTCTTACCAAGTCTCCCATATAGTTCCTGTAGGATGATTTAGCCAACATCTATCTTCTTGTCATAGGCCAATGCATAGCCAATTTGCTGCACAGGTGCACTGATTTGATCAAAGCTTGATTTCCTGGCATTGAAGACTTGAAGAAGAGTTGCAAACACATAGCTCCACTCCTTTCTCAAATGCTTCCTGTTCAAGTGCCCAAGACTGATTCTATCTGCATAGTTGATGAACTCAAAGAATTCCTCTAGTTCTGCATTCATGGCAAGTGTGTCGAATGACTCTTGTTGTAGGCCCAGTGCTTGGTTCATGTCTACAGTAGTGATAGTGATTTCCTGATCTTGAATCTTGCAGTAGATGATATATGAAGTGATTGCGTTTTCCAGGGCTAAAACCTCCACAATAGCAGTGCCCCAAAACTGTTCCAGGATATCTAGATATAGAGTTGGGTTGGCAGAGAGTGCATCCTTGATGTATGACTCAGCCATCCATTTCACAAAACACTTGAAATTGGCGTTGGGTGCTTCCACATCACTAGTTAGAGCAATGAAATTGGTGTTGAACTTTAATGTTGCCATTTGTATGAAGAGAAGAAAGAAATTGAAGGTTGAAGAAGAAATTTGGCTTTTCGCAGGTAGGGTTTCAGAGGTTTAGAGAGTGTAGATGCTTGAGAAATCGAATGAAACGAATCGAATAGATGTAGAATTGTATAAGTATGAAGTACTTGAATTGTCGATTAGAAGTATGTTTTGTATCGACAAGCCATGCATTCGAGAAGTAGAAAACAACTATTCGAGAAGTCAAGAAAGGCTTAATCGATAACTCAAGCGGATAGTAACTCACAGCTGGCGGTTATCTAACTCAGAAATAATTCTAAATTAAATAAAATGTGTTTTTATGAGTGAATTAAACTTTTAGACAAGAGTCCAAAATCGGTTAAAATTCAGCGAGAATTCAGCCTTTTCAAATGATTCGAGAACTCAAATATAGTGTTCGAGAACTCAGTTACCATATTCGAGAAGTCAAGAATACCTCTATTCGATATCTCAGAAAGACTCTATTCGAGAACTCAAGAGTACTCTAATGAGACTTGTTAGAGATGTCGAATAGTGAATCATTCGAGAAGTTTGACTTATCGAACTATACCCATCACTCATAAAAATTTGATTTTCACTATCTTTTAAAATTTACCAGCCATATTCATTGAAGAATATTCTAGCAAATTAAATAGTGATTTTCTCAAAATTTCATAGAAATTTTAAGTTAATAAAAATATGATTTTCAACATATGCAACAGATTTGAAATATTTATAAATCATATTTCAGCCAACACTTACTCCAAAAATATTGAGAATTTAGATAAAGTAAGTGTTTACTGCTGCAACAATCTAGATGCTGTATTCACTTAGCCAGAATCTGAAGAATTCAGCATTCCAATCTCACTTACCAACCTTGTGAAGGTGGCTTCATCTAATGGCTTAGTGAATATATCAGCTAGTTGTTTATCTGTAGAGACATAATGCAACTCAATGGTTCCATTAGTTGCATGTTCTCTAATGAAATGATATCTGATGTCAATGTGCTTTGTTCTAGAATGATTGACAGGATTGGCAACTATAGAGATTGCACTTGTGTTGTCACACATGATTGGAATTCTTTCCAACACAAGTCCATAATCTCTAAGTTGATTTCTAATCCAAAGCACTTGAGCACAGCAACTTCCAGCAGCTATGTATTCAGCCTCAGTTGTAGAAGTTGACACAGATTGTTGCTTCTTGCTATACCAAGAAACTAACCTTTGTCCAAGAAACTGGCAGCTTCCTGAGGTGCTTTTCCTATCCACTCTGCATCCAGCATAATCAGCATCAGAATAACCAACCAGATTGAACCCTGTGTCCTTAGGATACCATAAACCCAAGTTTGGAGTACCCTTCAGATATCTAAAGATCCTTTTTATTGCAATCAAGTGTGATTCCTTTGGATTTGATTGAAATCTAGCACATAGACATGTAGCAAACATGATGTCTGGCCTACTTGCAGTGAGGTAGAGTAGAGAACCAACCATGCCTCTGTAGACTGAGATATCTACTTTCTTGCCTTTAGCATCTTCATCCAACTTAGTTGCAATGACCATGGGTGTCTTTGCAGGTGAGCAGTCTTCCAAGTCAAACTTCTTCAATAGATCCTTGATGTACTTGGTCTGACTGATAAAGATACCATCCTTCCTTTGACTGACTTGCAACCCAAGAAAGAATGTCAACTCTCCCATCATACTCATCTCATATCTGCTCTGCACGAGTTTAGAAAATTTCTCACACAGCTTCTCATTTGTAGAACCAAAAATGATTTCATCCACATAGATCTGAACTAGGATAAGATCATCACCATGCTTCTTGTAAAACAGTGTCTTGTCCAGTATGCCTCTAGTGAATTGATTCTCAAGAAGAAATTGTGATAAAGTATCATACCATGCCCTTGGAGCCTGCTTAAGTCCATACAGTGCCTTAAGCAGTCTGTAAACAAATTCTGGGAAGTGTGGATCCTCAAAGCCAGGTGGTTGTTGCACATAAACTTCTTCTTCCAACTCTCCATTCAGAAATGCACTTTTGACATCCATTTGATACACTTTAAAGTTTGAATGAGCAGCAAATGCCAGGAATATTCTGATGGCTTCCAATCTAGCAACAGGGGCAAATGTCTCATCATAATCAATGCCTTCCTGTTGAGAGTATCCTTTTGCAACCAACCTTGCTTTGTTCCTTATAATTACACCATCTTCATCCATCTTATTCTTCAGAACCCATTTTGTTCCAACAATGGTTCTATTCTTTGGTGCAGGCACAAGTTCCCATACTTTGTTCCTTTCAAATTGATTCAGCTCCTCTTGCATGGCAATAATCCAATCTGGATCTAGCAGTGCATCATCAAGTTTCTTAGGCTCCACCTGAGATAGAAAACAACCATAGAGACACTCATTCTGAGTTGTTCTCCTAGTCCTTACTCCTGTTAGGATCTCCAATGATTTGCTCTGCAGTGTGTGATCTATCCCATTTCCTTGAGTGCTCAGCCTGATTTCTCATTCTTGAAGTTGCTTCATCATCCAAATCATCATCCTGATTTCCTTCCCTTGTGAGGTTGCCACTGCTCACAGGTGTGTCTTGGATGCTAGTTTCTCCACTGTTGATTGGCACAAATTCTTCTCTTGTATTATCATTCACTTGAGTCAACTCGAGTTTCAACTTCAGTTTCAGTCTCTTCATCAGAATCATCTAGATTATCAAACTTCAATGAATTTTTATCTTCATCATTGGCTTCTTCTAGTCCAGGTAGTTTGCTGTCATCAAATGTCACATTTGTGCTTTCCATAATTTTCTTTTGATTGATGACATAAACCTTGTATGCAATTCTTTCCATAGAGTAGCCAAGAAAAATTCCTTCAAATGCTTTTGCATCAAATTTTCCAACATATTCAGAATTATCCTTCAATACAAAGCATTTGCTTCCAAAAGTATGAACATACTTTAGAGTAGGCTTCTTTCCAGTCATCAAGTTGTAAGGTGTCTTTCCAGTGTTTTTGTTGATGAGGGTTCTGTTCTGAATATAGCATGCAGTACTCACAGCCTCAGCCCAAAAACATGTAGGCATTTTTGCATCAAGTAACATTGTTCTAGCAGCCTCAATTAGAGTTCCATTCTTTCTCTCAACAACTCCATTTTGTTGTGGAGTCCTTGGAGCTGAGAATTGCTGAGAAATACCATTCTCTTTACAGAATGCTTCAAGTATGGCATTTCTGAACTCTGTTCCATTATCACTTCTCAGTGCAATCACACTTGCATTGTTTGCCTTTGCTTCCTTGTCAACTTTCTTTATATGCTCAATAATTACTTGTGGAGCCTCATCTTTTGATGCCAGAAATTCCACCCATGTATACCTTAAAAAATCCTCAACCATTACCAGGGCATACTTCTTTCTTCCAAGTGACATAATGTTGACAGGCCCAAACAAATCCATATGAATGAGTTGTAAGGGCTTGGTTATTGATGTCACTGTCTTTGACTTGTGGCTTGATCTTTTCATCTTTCCTTTTTGACAAGCCTCACACACTCCTTCTTGGCAGAATTCAAGTGTGGGCATGCCTCTCACTAACTCTCTTTTGACTAGAGAATTAATGGCCTTGAAGTTCAGGTGTGATAGTTTCTTGTGCCACAGCCAACAATCTTCATTTGATGCTTTTGAGTAAAAGCAACAAATTTTGTCCTTGTTTGCAGAGTCCATATTGGCTACAAACAGGCTTCCCTTCCTCACTCCAGATAGAGCAAAATCACCAGTCTTCTTGTGGGTGATCAAACATTCATCTTTGTCAAAATTCACTTTGAATCCTCTATCAGTAAACTGACCAACACTTAGCAGATTATGCTTGAGCCCCTTGACTAGTGCTACATCTTCAATGATGACATTACCAACTTTCAACTTGCCATATCCCAATGTGTTACCCATGCTGTCATCTCCAAAAGCAACCATTGGGCCAGCCTTTTCTTCATACTGTGATAGCAGGGCCATATCACCAGTCATATGATTTGAGCATCCACTGTCCAAAATCCACATGACCTTCTTTTCACTTTCTTTGCCCTGCAAACACAATGGTATTACTTTGCCTTTGGTACCCAAACAAGTTTGGGTCCATGTGACATAGAAACAGTTTTATCATAAACAGCATGCTTATCAACTTTCTTGGCATTAGTCTTCTTGTCAATGTTAGAAGTCTTAGAACCTGAGGTTTCAGACTTAGGTGACAGAGGTACCTTCCTAGCATTAGGAGGACTTAAAGACTTTGCACTGGTGTAGTGTGTGTGAGAATTGTGACTGATACATCCATCAATGAATTGTCTTCTCAGATTGAAACAGCTAGTCATAATATTCATATTGCATGGCATACAGTCAAATTTATCACAAAAAGGAGTATCTCTATGTCTTAGAGGCACAGAAGAATCATAGAAAGGTTTAGATACACTACCAGCAGGTTTCTTGCATGCATGAGTTAAGTGATTGGTACTGAAACAGTTCTGACAGGTTTTCCTAGGGGCATTAGGCATATAAGCATAATTGTTATCCTTGTTAATCCCTAACTTGTCATTTCTGTTCTGTTTCTTCTTAGCCACCTTCTTTTCTGATTCATTCATTCCAGCTGAAACAAACTTAACAAACTTCTTAGGTCTTGGCCTAACAACTACTGGTTCCTTGGTCTTTGACTTGACACTCTCACTCTTGGAGGATGCTTGTTGTTCACTAGATTGTGCCTCATACTCATCATTCAACATTTGTTTGATGAGTAAGGCATCCTCATCAATTTCAAATGTTGATTCCTTAAAAATTGGATTTTCAGTCTTTTTCAATATGTGAGGCACTTTCTCATGAACAGCTGTGTCCTCTTCAATGACAGCATAGCCTTTCCTCTGTTTGAGAGAGTCATAGTCAAGTCCAATAGCTGCTTTGGGTTTAGCTTCAATTTTCTCACAGTAGGATTGCACTAGACCAGATGATTTCTTGAAAGTTTTAAGTTTGAATTCATTTTCAGCTAATTCATCCCTAAGAGCCTTCTCTACTTGACTAGCACATAAAACCTTGTTCTGCAAATATTCAACTTCTTTCTTAAGGTTTTCTACTTGCATAGCAGTTAGCTCAAGTTCCTCATTCTTTTTAGTTAATATTTCATTTCTAGTAGACACTTTAGCAATCTCCTCATTAGCAGCAGTCATACTAGTATGAATATTAAACATTTCAACAGATAGTTGTTCAATCATGCATTTATACTCAGAAACAGACATATCTATAGTAGTGAGAGATGGTACCTGAGAATCAGATGGAGATGGGTCATCCTTGGAGTTGGCCATCAAGGCATAATTGCAGAATTCTTGTTCCTCTCCATCACTCTCAGAATCATCCCAACACTTCCCTTCAGCTATGTAGGCCTTACCTTGTGTCTGCTTTTTCCGAAGGGCCTCATACTTAGCTTCGAGCTCAAGATAATCCCTATCCTTCTTTTTAGGCTTCTTGCATTCACTGGCAAAATACCCTAGGTCATTGCATCTATAGCACCTTACAGATGACCTATCCACATAACTGGTTTTGAATTTATTTCTGTTTGATTTCACAGGTGCCTTGTTCTTGTTGACCGAATGGTTTTGAGTTTTGGGTTTGAAGGGTTGATTTCTTTTAAATCTGATGTTTGGAAATTTCCTGGCCATGAAAGCATATGAAGTATTTTCCATCCCATCAAGTTCTTCAAGAGTGTAAAACTCTTCCTCTTCCTCCTTTTCCTCAACAGGTTCACATACCTCAGCTTCAGTTTCTTCATCATCTGCTACCTCCTCTGTCCTTAGCTGGCTTGTAGATGCTTCTAGGTCTTGAATAGATTTGTTGACAATCAAGGCACATGATGTGTTTATCATTCTACCTTGGTTGGCTTGGATAGCCCTTTTCTGAAGCAACTTAAGTTCATGAGTCTTTAGGACTCCATAGAGCACATCATAGGTGACTTTGTTCAAATCTCTCTCCCTTAGAGAAATGACTCTTTGCTCTAGATGATTTGGTGAAGATAACAGAAATTTCATATTTAACTCCTTGGTGCTGTAAACCTTGCCATTCATCTGCAACTCAGTAACTAGCTTGTGAAACCTTTCAAACATTTCAGTAATGCTTTTCTTGGGCTGTGCCATGAAAGCTTCATACTGTGTGACCAGTATCTGTTTCTTGTTTTCCTTAACCTCATCAGTTCCTTCACACAACACCTCAATGTGATCCCACATTTCTTTGGCAGACGTACATGATGCAATGTTTACAAACATTGACATGTCCATGGAATCAATGATAAGCAGCATGAGGTGGCTGTCAAGAGCAACCTTCTCCCTTTCTGATTCTGTCCATTTTGATGGATCCTTGGCCTCATAAGATCTTGGGATAGTTGTGGTTCCAACAGTCTTTTCTGGTATCTCTTATTGTGGAACAAAAGGACCATTCTTGAGAATCTCAGGATACAAGGGATGAGAGGCTTTAATGAACAACATCATCTTTATCTTCCAGAGGTTGAAGTTTTCTTTGTCAAACTTAGGGACCTTCACCGTTCCTGTAGTCTTTGGTGTATTCGAACTCATGATCGTTTTTCTGTTTTTGAATAAACAGCCCTCTCTGATACCACTTGTTGAGTATTGAACACGAAGAAAGAATACAGAGGGGGGTGAATGGATTCTTGAACTTTTCTTTCCTTGAGTCTGTGTAGCAAACAAGTGTAGTGTGTGCAGAGATGGAGGTGCGGATAAAGAACAACACACAACACAATATCACTTTAATCTAATGTATTATTAGATAAAGGTTGCTACAATCTATGAATACAAATGATAGTATTCTCAGCTTCGTTTTTCTCAGAGAGATATAACTTACAGTATATGAAAAACTTGACTCTCTAAGTTCACTTGACTAAGGAAGTGAGGCTGTATCCTTATAGTGCATGGATACAACCTACTTACTACAAATAAGGTAGCTAAACAAATTACTTTCTAGTCTGTCTATCCTTTTTGAGTAAGTGTCCAAACGGTTACAGATTTAACTTTGCAAAGCCTGTTCAGATCCACTTCTTTAGCTCCTTGTCTCTCCTATATCTCTCCAAGCTTCCTTGTAGGCTTTCCAGAGCACGTTACAGATTGTGGTCCATAAAGTGCATTGGCTTGTTGCAGGTTTCTGACTTGTACAATTTCTTCAGTATTATGTCTCCAAGAATGTATTCGAGAAGTGACTAAGTAAGTGATTCGAGAACTGGAATTGACTTGATCGATAACTCTGAGTTCTCGAACACTGTTATATTGACATATCGAACCACTTCTCGAATAGCTCTTTTCCATCAGGATTCCTTGAGTTGTCGAATAGAACATTTGACTTATCGAATCCTCGAGATATCGAATAGCTTTCTGAGTCCTTGAGATATCGAATGGAACTTTGACTTGTTGACTCCTTGAGAACTCGAATACCACTTTGGCTTGTTGACTTCTTGAGTTCTCGAATAGAGTACATAGACATATCGAATCACTGAGATATCGAATGAGATATTGAACAGTGTATTCAGAGATATCGAATAGTGTCTTGAGATATCGAATCCCTGACTTCTCGAATGCTGGACTTCTCGAACAGACAAATATACTTCTCGAATTGGTACTTAGGCAAATTCTTCATTTCTTCAAATCCCAACTGTGATTATTTGACAGTCTTTAACTCCTTGCTTAAGGCATGAACCTTGGAACTTCTTTCAAGCGTTATTCTAGATTCTATAAGTACAGTTACACAACTAGGATTTGATGCCTACTACAAGTACAATACAAACAGAAACTCTACAACTAGAGGTTCCCTCAGTTAAGAGGTTATGTAGGTAATGCAAAGCATTACAAACAATTAGGCTTGTTATTAAATGTATACAGGCATGCCTCTCTGACTAACAATTAAATAATCATTTTATAATTTGGACCGAAATTCAGACCAAGCTGTTGGAGTTGGATAGAGATTCGGTGTCGGATAGAGACTCGGTCGAAATTTGGACAAAAAATTGATCCAAATTTGGACAAAACTATTGGAGATGCCCCAAATAACCTTACTAGGGCATCTCCAACCCTCTAAAATTCTTAAGTAAAATTGGATAAATTATACTATAAATAAAAATTATAGAAAATATGTAAAAAAATTCTCCACTCCAATGTGATAACCCGGGTCAAATCCCGAGCCTATTTTCGAAAATCCGGTCAAGTCCCAATTCCGAATCTGAAATAAGCCAAAGTAAACTGGCCCAAATGCAACAACTTGGGTAATCCACAAGCCCACCACAGGCCCCCAAAAGATCATGATTTGTTGGTGCATTTAGTAGTAGTATTTTGCCTTATAAACTGAACAGAAGTCCCAAATCTCCTCGATGTGGGACTGGGATGTTACATCCAACCACGCGTACAGGTTCAGTAAATTTTACATAATCAATATTTTATTTCATTTTAACCAACCAATTTAGCTAATAGTCTAATACCATTGAGAATGCTCTTAGGAAAGTTAATAAATCATTAAACATGAAAGGCTAATCAATTGTATTAACATGTGTTTTAGCAAAAAAAAATTGTATTAACATGTGTAGTGTGCATGTTAGCTCCATGACTAAGTTTCATAGTAACTATTTCTTCACAGTAGCCTCAAAGAATCAAAATAAGTTTTTACCTCCAAAGAAATCCATAGGTACCAGTAATTCTTTATCTTGATTGAGATAGACTCAACAGTTCACTGATCACTTGAATGCCCTATTCAATAACACATCATATACGGTAATACTATTCTTTACTAAAACAACAGTATTAATATTCCACCTTATATCGACTATCGATGGGATTAATTAATGAGGACACGGTTGCAACAAATAGTGGACACCACCAAATGCTCCGTGATTCAAAATGTTATCACCTACATCAAATTGCACGAAGACAAGGCCATGCCGCTTGATGGCTCAGGAACAAGAGAGAAAATTCTCTAAATAACTCACTTTTATTCTCAAATTCAAGGTGCCTTACAATGCTCTAAACATGCCTATTTATACTAATGCTAGAGGTCCTTACATACAAATAATGAGGTCCTTAAATGCAAATAAATGATGGTAGGTGGAGTAGGTAGTTAGGTGGAGTGTAGAATCTTGACTATGCAAATAATGGTAATTACCACATGGGTGGCTACTAGAATGGTTGGCTACTAGAATGGGTGGCTATTGGAATCATACTCCCCGGGTTGGAGAGAACTCGACCTCGAGTTTTAGTATTCTTCATTGTCCAAATAAGGCGAAAGATCAGCAACATTAAAAGTTGCAGAAACACCATATGTTCCAGGCAGTTCAACTTTGTAAGCATTGTCATTGATTTTCTGCACAACTTTGAATGGTCCATCAGCTCTGGGTGACAACTTGGCATTTGGTTGATTAGGAAATCTCTTTTTTCGTAGATGAATCCAGACCAAATCTCCAACTTTAAAAATCTGTTGCTTCCGATGTTTGTCTCGCTGATTTTTGTATCTTGAATTTTGTTTCTGTATCTGCTCTCGAACTTGTTCATGCAGTTTCTTGATTTCCTTCGCTCGACTATCTGCATCAGAACTGAATTGTTGCTTGTTGGTTGACGGAGTCAAATCAAGTGGGCTAAGTGGACGGGTGCCATATACAACTTCAAAAGGGCACTTTCCCGTGGACTGAATAGTTGAATTATTGTAAGCAAATTCAATTTGAGCCAGAATAAGATCCCACTGTTTCAAGTTTTTACCAACAAAACTTCGAACTAGATTTCCCAACAGTCGATTGACAGCTTCGGTTTGTCCATCAGTCTGAGGATGGCTCGCACTACTGAACTGCAGCTTAGTTCCCATCTTCTTCCATAAAGTTCTCCAAAAATGGCTTAAAAACTTCACATCTCAATCAGAAGTGATCGTTTTTGGAATTCCATGAAGACGGACTATTTCTTTGAAATACAAATCAGCAACTTGAACATCATCATTAGTCTTTTGACAAGGAATGAAATGGGCCATCTTTGAAAATCTGTCCACCACGACCATAATTGAATCTTTCTGACGTTGACTTCGTGGAAGTCCCAAAATAAAATCCATAGTAACATCTTCCCATGGTGATTCCGGTACGGGTAGTGGCATATATAAACCAGTGTTTTGGCGTTTGGATTTAGCCAAATGACAGATTCTGCATCTTTGAATATTCCGATTTATATCTCTTTCCATTCTTGGCCAATAAAAATTTTTCTTTACTAGGGCCATAGTTTTATCGGCCAAAGTGACCTGCTAATCCTCCATCATGGGCTTCCCAGATAATGGCTTCTCGTAGTGAACATCGAGGAATACACAAAGTCTTCTCTTTGAATAAAAATCCTTCATGCTTGTAAAAATCTTTGGAGGATTGCACTTCAGTAGTATTCCAAATTTTCTGGAAGTCAGGATCATCTGGGTACAACTCATTTATCATTTCAAAACCAACTACTTTTGTTTGGAGTGTAGACAGTAGAGTATGGCGCCTACTGAGAGCATCTGCAACAACATTTTGAATTCCAGCCTTGTGCTTGATTAGAAATGGATAAGACTGTAAAAACTCACTCCAAGAGGCATGTCGACGGCTAATCTTCTGTTGAGAGTTCAAATATTTTAAAGCTTCATGATCAGAGTAAAGAATGAATTCTTTATTTAGCAGGTAATGACTCCAATGGTGCAAGGCTCGAACAATTGCATAAAACTCCTTGTCGTATGTTGAATACCGAAGTTTAGCATCGTTAAGATTTTCACTGAAGAAGGCTATAGGATGACCTTCTTGACTTAGAATAGCACCAATTCCAGTGTTGGAAGCATCACAGCTAACTTCAAATACTTGATCAAAATTGGGAAGGGCTAATACTGGTGTTTCAGTTAAACATCTCTTAAGCTTGTCAAAACTTTTCTGTGCAGCCTCGGTCCATTGAAACTTGTCTCCTTTGATACAATCTGTGAGGGGAGCGGCAACTGTGCTGAAGTTTTTGATGAATCTTCTGTAAAAGGAGGCTAATCCATGGAAACTTCTGACCTCATGGATTGATTACGGAACTGGCCAGCTATTGATTGCTTCTATCTTTTCTGGATCAACTCGTATGCCTTCGGATGTGATGATGTATCCAAGAAAAGTAACTTCATTTGTCAGGAAAGCACATTTCTTCAAATTGGCATAGAGCTTTTGTTCACGAAGAGTCTGTAACACTTGTCGGACATGTTCCAAGTGCTCCTCCTTGTTCTTACTAAAAATCAGAATGTCATCAAAATAGACGACGACAAATTTACCAATAAAGGGTCGAAGGACTTGATTCATAAGTCGCATGAATGTACTTGGCGCATTGGACAACCCAAAAGGCATAACTGTCCATTCATAAAGACCATCTCTTGTTTTAAAGGTAGTGTTCCATTCATTTCCTGGTCGAATTCTGATCTGATGGTATCCGCTTCGAATATCAATCTTTGAAAAGATAGTGGAACCATGTATCTGATCTAGCAAATCATCAAGTCTAGGAATTGGAAATCTATACTTGATGGTAATTTTGTTGACAGCTCGACTATCAACACACATTGTCCAGCTTCCATCTTTCTTAGGTACTAGAATGGCAGGAACCACACAAGGACTAACACTTTCCTGTATTAATCCTTTTTTTAATAATCCTTCAACTTGATTTTGAATTTCAGCATGCTCCTGAGGACTCATTTTGTATGCGGGTCGGTTTGGAATCGTTGCTCCCGGACTGAAATAAATAGCGTGTTGGATGTCTCGCATGGGGGGTAGTCCAGATGGAATGTCTTCTGGAACCACATCGGGAAACTCTTCAAGTAGTGGTTTAATTTCGACTGGAACATGAGTCTCCTTATTTGATTCGAATAATAGAAATAAGCTCATGGTTTGAACTTCCTCTATAGCTTCCTCCAGTTGTTTCTTCGTGACTAGGGACACTAATGGTTTGGCTTCCTTCTTGTTTTTATCAAGCTCACTCGGTGGCAGAGTAGCTAGCTTGATTTTTACTCCATCCTTGACAAAAGAGTAGGTGTTTGCATAACCGTCGTAAAGTACTTGACGATCATACTGCCATGGCCTACCTAGGAGAAGATGATAGGCATCCATAGGCACAACATCACACCATACTTGATCCTGGTACTTCTGACCAATAGAGAATGTCACAAGGCAACGCTTGTCAACTTTGACTGTACTTCCTTTATTGAGCCAATGCAAACTATAGGGGTGTGGATGAATCTGAGTTGGTAGATCCAATTTTTCTACCATGTAACTTGAAACGACATTTTCACAACTCCCATTGTCTATGATAACATCACAGACTTTTCCTGCAGAAGTACAACGAGTGTGGAAAATATTGCATCTCAACCAAGGTTCTTCCTTATTGGCCATTGTGTTTAGGCTTCGTCGGATTACTAAGGACTCACCCTGATCAGCAGCAGTAATTTCTTCATCGTATATTGGATCTGCGTAATATTCTCCTTCAGTGTCTTCTCGAGTCTCTTCTTCCTCATAAACTTCATAGGTTTCTCCTTTGATAATTGTGATAGTTCTCCGGTTTGGATAGTTTGAAGCAATGTGACCCAAACCTTGGCATTTAAAGCATTTAATGGCCTTGTTTTTGTTTTCTGTAGAAATGGTTTTAGGAGAGGGTTGGGTGGAAGAGCTGGATTGGTTGGTAGGTGGCTTCTGATTGTAAGGTGGTTGGTTTGCTGGAGAGAAATTTCTCATGTTAGATCTTTTGGGTAGCTGCTTCTCTACTCGCGTAGCAAGACGAATAACATCTTCTAACGACCAATATTGTTGAAGTTCAACACGATCAGCAATATCAGTATTTAATCCTCCGAGGTACCTGGCAATGGTCTGCTCCTCTTTTTCTTGTATATCACACTGCATCATCAACTTCTCAAATTCTCTTGTGTATTCTTCGACTGATAAATTCTTTTGACGAAGATTTTGCAGTTGGATAAACTTGTCTTGGTAGTAGTGAGGAGGAAGAAACATTCGGGTTAACTCCTTTCGCATTTTTTCCCATGTTTTGATCTTGCTTTTTCCTTCTCGGTCTCGCCTTTTTTTAAGATTTTTCCACCAATTGGAAGCATGTTTCCTTAATTTCACAGCAATAATCTTCGCCTTTTTTTCTTCGTGAATATCCTTATATTCAAACACCCTTTCGACTGTTTGAAGCCAATCGATGAAATCATCCGGTTGAAGTCTTCCTTCAAAATTAGGAATGTCAACTTTAATGTCATCATGTCTGACTTGTGGCCTTTGAGGTCGACGATTTCTAGGTGTTGAAGAATCACTGGAAGATTCTTCATCTTCTGGTTGACGCTCATTTAACAAGACTTGTTGGGCTTGCAAAGCATCTTGAAGTTCCTGAATTTGTCTCCGCATGTCCGCCATTTCAACATCTCGCAGAGGTTGTCTTCGTGGAGGCATGTTGAAAAATAAATTTTCAGTGAACAGTGCTCGTGAACAGTACCGTATGAACAATACCGTATGAACAGTGTCGTATGAACAGTACCGTATGAACAGTGCCGTATGAACAGTGTCGTATGAACAGTGTCGTATGAACAGTGTCGTCTTCTCCGGTAATGAACAGTGTCGTCTTCTCCGGTGATGAACAGTAACTCCGCCTGAACAGTGTCGTCTTCTCCGGTGATGAACAGTAACTTCGCCTGAACAGTGTCGTCTTCTCCGGCGATGAACAGTGAACAGTGAATAGTGAACAGTAACTTCCGACCGAAATAGTGACCGAAATTTCTGTTTTTTTTCACTCAACTCCGGGATCTAAAAACTTGCTCTGATACCAAAATATGGCTCAGGAACAAGAGAGAAAATTCTCTAAATAACTCACTTTTATTCTCAAATTCAAGGTGCCTTACAATGCTCTAAACATGTTATACTAATGCTAGAGGTCCTTACATGCAAATAATGAGGTCCTTAAATGCAAATAAATGATGATAGGTGGAGTAGGTAGTTAGGTGGAGTGTAGAATCTTGACTATGCAAATAATGGTAATTACCACATTGGTGGCTACTAGAATGGTTGGCTACTAGAATGGGTGGCTATTGGAATCACTTGAAGAAGAGAACAACAAGCTCAAAGCTAAGGCAAGGAAATGATGTGATTGATGATTAAACTTGTTGAAGACTACTACAATTCTAATTGTGGCTTATTTGATGTTATGTAAAGTAAATATTCCGTTAGACTATAAATTCATGATTTGATTGTAATGTTATGTATTATTGACAACACCAAGAAGATAAGTTACAAACCTAGGCAAGATTAATTTTCATAATACTCCCTCCGTCCCTTTTTAGTTGGTACATTTGCAAAAAACACACATATTAAGAAAGCTTTAATTATATAATTTGTTTCCATACTTGCCTTTAATCTTAACATTAAATGATGAGTTATGAGGGTGTATATTAAATATAAAGTCAAACATTGGTATTAGAAATAGAGGGGTATATATGGAAAATTTGGTAAAAAAATGTATTGGAACAAGGAATGTGACAACTATTTAGGAACAAATTTTTTTTTACAAATGTGCCAGCTAAAAAGGGACGGGAGGGAGTATATATGTTTCTGCATAATTTGGGTTCGCAACAATAGCTTTTTCTATCATGATCGTAATTCATAGCAACGTTCAATTTACTCTACGCAAAATCAGTGCCATCAATCAATTATTTTTTCAATAACTCATAATGTCATTTAAAGTACAGATACAAGTAATTTGTCATCAATTTGATGACAAACTTTATTGTTTGATGACGATTTATTAATGGTCAAGTTCACATGTTAGCTGCGAGGGTCATGTTTGGTAAATTAACAAATTCCGTCTAAAGGTGGATGGAAGTTAACGATTGTTAACTATAGTGAAATTATTTTTTCGTTCCAAATATCAAATAGACAAGTATTGTTTTATTCAGTTGCTCATTTATAAATTTTTCGAATTAGATGATCCACGTACCTACAAGATGATTTGGAGTTTATGATGTTTTAACCGTTTTACTTTATGATGTTACACTGTACCTCATTAATCAAGGTTTAGAGGTTTAATTGACAGTTAAGACTAAGAGACAAGGTTTTCGAGTCCACTTGCAACTTTGAAAGATTTGTTAAGATTTACTGTTTTCTTAGAAATATTTGGTTTATTATGAATGAACATATATAAGAGTTAAAATTTCTTCATGTATCTTATAATTAATACTCCGTATCTGTTTATATTTGCTACTACTGGTGACTATTCTGAAATGCAAACTCTCTTCTAATTTAGTTCCGGGGTATTTATAATAAGAGTCAATAATAATACATGTTAAAACTGGATTTACGTGATTCTATAAGAAAATTCATGTTTAACCAAAGAACGACTTATTAGAGAGATGATATTAATTGTTAAAATTTAATATATTAATAATATGACATAAGATAAATATATATTAATTTTTTTTAAAAGAAACTATAACCCATCAATTATCAGTTAAGTATAAAATATAAAGGCCCAGGTACTGGGGCACATTGGAACCCTAATAATAGTATAAAATCGAAACTACTACTTTTGTACTTCTGTACTTGCGGTCGTTGTAGTTGCAGATCCGTCATCATGGCGACAATAATCTCACAGCTCAACTTGACGATGATGGGTCGTTGTAAGCGCCACGACAAGGTTTTAGCGTTCCCTTTTTGTACAAGTACAAGGCAAGTAACATCTATTAATTTTCCATCCTCCTTAAAGTTTATTAATCACAATAGTTTTGATTCATGGCGGCTATGTACTTCGTATCAGTGTACTAGTAGCAGTTTACGACAAGAAACGTATATTAACAATAATAATGATGATGATCTTTTTGCTGCTGAAAAATTTACGATGATGAAGCCTAGTGTTGGTAAATCTACTAACCCGGCCACTAGTAGTAGTTGTAAATTTGTCGATACGTTGTCTCGAATTATGGCATCCTTATTCACATACGGTATAGTCTTCACTTTTGTTACTATGGCCGCTTGCTTGTATGCCTCAAATTCTGCGTTGGCTGCTTCGTATGGTAGAAGTAGCGGCTCTTCATCGTCTTCTTCGTCTTCCTCTCACGGTTCATCAGCAGCAGCTTCGTATTATCTTTATCAGGATTATTCTGACGAAGACGATGACTCAAGCATTACGCATACCTGTAGTTGTGATACTAGTTGTACAGACTGCATTGATTGCGACATTAGGAAAAATGGCTACAAAGTAGAGGAAGAGAAAGAAGAAGAAGAAGAAGAAGAAGAAAACAATTCTAGCATTAATTCCTGTTCTTGCAATTGCCACAATACTTGCTATTTCCACCAACCAGTCGACCATTTAACGGATTATATAGTATTAGCTTGTATTGCACTTTTTGTAATAGCTGCCGTAACAGAAAAGCCGTCAGATGGCAACGGAACTCATGAGGAAAATAGAGGAAGAGAAAGAAGAAGAAGACGAAGAAGAAAACAATTCTAGCATTAATTCTTGTTCTTGCAATTGCCACAATACTTGCTATTTCCACCAACCAGTTGACCATTTAACGGATTATATAGTATTAGCTTATATTGCACTTTTTGTAATAGCTGCCGCCGTCAGAATGTCAGATGGCAACGGACCGCTGCTCATTTTTCAGGTTTGATAAAATCTCTAGTATGGAATCTCCATTATTAGACAGTTATGACAGTTTGGTTCAGTTTTTCGAATATCTCTGACCTCATTTTATATGTTTGTCTTTTCCCTTACTATGCTTGATCTGCTTGATCAAGGCTGGAGTTCGGACAGGAAAAGAATTATGGTTTAAAAAATATATGAACTTCATATGTAACAAACTTTATAATTTGAGAGGTTCAATTCAATTTTGCATCAATTTGATGACAGACTTTATTGTTTGATGACGATTTATATATGATCAAGTTCACATGTTAGCTACGAGGGTTGATGGAAGTTAACGATTGTTAACAGTAGTGAAAATATTTTTACGTTCCAAGTAGCAAATAGACTATAAGTTTTGTTTGATTCAGTTGCTTACTTGCTTATTTATAAGTTAAGAGACAAGGTTTCGAGTCCACTTGCAACTTTGAAAGATTTGTTAAGATTTACTGTTTTCTTAGAAATATTTGGTTTATTATGAATGAACATATATAAGAGTTAAAATTTCTTCACATATGTGTTTATAAGTTATTACTAGTGACTATTCTGAAATGCAAACTCTCTTCTATATTTGGTTTCGTGCACTAGCAGTTGCCAAAAGTCTATATCCGTTTGTTTCCCTTATATGTACTTAGGCATCATGTTCGTTTCAAGTCTTTGACAAAGTGAGGAGTTTGAGCAGTAGCAATTGTAAATGCATTTCTGGTTACAGTGAGCGACGGATATAAAACTGGTGCCAAATAATCGGACACCGAGCAGGAGCAACACCCACATTTCCGATGAAGTTCCATTTCGTGTTCACCTTAAATATAAGAAGCTTGCCCGTTCCAGTAATTACCAACATTATCAAAAGTTCGAAACGTTTCAACAAATTTCTTAGTTCAGTAATCACTTTATGCTTAATCCTCAGAGCTGTCCGTACTTAAGCCCGTAGCTTCTTTGTGGTATTCAAGAAGCCATCCTCTATATCATTGATTTGTACATCACTAATGTGCAGCTGCGTCACTCACACTTAACAAGATCCACACAATATTAATTTGTAAAATACAAAGAAAACGTTAATTTACTTCCCAAAGATCAGTGAAATTATTCTAAATAATACATTTTTTAAACACATTCGTTACAGATTTTGTTAAAAATTCCAACTTACACAACTTTATTTGTCTCAACAACATATAAATGATGCTAGACATGCAAATAAAGAGGCGTTAGTTAAGTATAAAATAAAGAGGCCCAGGTAGTGGGGCACATTGGAACCCTAATAGTATAAAATCGAAACTATATACTTGTGTACTTCGGTATTTGCGGTCGTTGTACTTGTAGTTGCAGATCCGTCATCATGGCGACAATAATCTCACAGCTCAACTTGACGATGATGGGTCGTTGTAAGCGCCACGACAAGGTTTTAGCGTTCCCTTTTTGTACAAGACAAGTAACATCTATTAGTTTTCCATCCTCCTTAAAGTTTATTAATCACAATAGTTTTGATTCATGGCGGCTATGTACTGCGTATCAGTGTACTAGTAGCAGTTTACGACAAGAAACGTATATTAACAATAATAATGATGATGATCTTTTTGCTGCTGAAAAATTTACGATGATGAAGCCTGGTGTTGGTAAATCTACTAACCCGCCCACTAGTAGTAGTTGTAAATTTGTCGATAGGTTGTCTACAATTATGGCATCCTTATTCACATACGGTATAGTCTTCACTTTTGTTACTATGGCCGCTTGCTTGTATGCCTCAAATTCTGCGTTGGCTGCTTCATATGGTAGAATTAGCGGCTCTTCATCGTCTTCTTCGTCTTCCTCTTACGGTTCATCAGCAGCAGCTTCGTATTATCTTCATATGGATTATTCTGACGAAGACGATGACTCAAGCATTACGCATACCTGTACTTGTGATACTAGTTGTACAGACTGCATTGATTGCGACATTAGGAAAAATGGCTACAAAGTAGAGGAAGAGAAAGAAGAAGAAGAAGAAGAAGTAAACAATTCTAGCACTAATTCCTGTTCTTGCAATTGCCACAGTACTTGCTATTTCCACCAACCAGTCGACCATTTTACGGGGTACATAGCATTAGCTTGTATTGGACTTTTTGTAATAGCTGTCGTAACAGAAAAGCCGTCAGCTGGCAACGGAACTGATGAGGAATAGAAGTGGTTATGGACCTTACTGCGAAAAATATTTGACTTACAAATTTTTACCTTTCACTTGAAAGAATTTTTCTTGTTTTAAGCACTTACGATTTTATTTTTCAAGTTAGACCAGGATTTTAATGGTTTCCTAGTTGGGTTCAGGTATTAGCTAAATTCTAGTTGCAATTGGCACAATAAACTTGGGTTATAATGTCTTGGATAGATTGCAAAAAGAATCATAACTAGAAAAAAAAAAGTTATGATTTTTAGATTGCAGAAGAACACAAATCTGGTTAGATAATCTGCTGTTAAGCTGCTAATTGTGAAAAGAAATTTCTGTTTCATCCTTCTTTCTTCAGGTTTTGGTCCTGACTAAAAATATGTGAAAGTTTCTGAACCAAGAAAGGGACCGAGTTCACTCTGTCCAATCTAATGCTTGACCTAAGAGGATTGTTAAATTGTTTTTCATCTTATCGTATCTGTTCTGACCATTCTTACACACACATCTTGTTTTTGATATACAAATTTACCATATATTTTTTAATTTCGTCAAAAAAAAAAGAAAAAAGTAATCAAGGTTTAGAGGTTTGACAGTTAAGAGACAAGGTTTTCGAGTCCACTTGCAACTTTGAAAGATTTGTTAAGATTTACTGTTTTCTTGCAAAAATTTGGTTTATTATGAATGAACATATATAAGAGTTAAAATTTCTTCACATATCTTACAATATGTGTTTATAAGTTATTACTAGTGACTATTCTGAAATGCAAACTCTCTTCTATATTTGGTTTCGTGCACTAGCAGTTGCCAAAAGTCTATATTCATTTGTTTCCCTTATATGGTACTTAGGCATCATGTTCGTTTCAATTCTTTGACAAAGTGAGGAGTTTGAGCAGTAGCAATTGTAAATGCATTTCTGGTTACAGTGAGCGACGGATATAGAATGACAATGATTTCACAATAGATGATACTAGTACTTTGAAATCTCAGGGATAATGAAGAAGCACAAATTATTAAAGCAACTGAACTGGAAAGAAAAAAGAAAGTATTACAGTATAATCTAACTACGAACTTCCATTGTGCCCTCTCAAGTTCGAGCTCGTATCGGTTCAAATATGTGCCATTTGTTTATACTTTATCCTCGTGATATGAAGCGTTTGTTTAACATGTCCATAATTTCAGGTAGACATGCAATGGGGTATGGGCATATGTAGGGTACTCGGGCATTATGATTATCCAAGAGAGTTAGGGTTCTGCATAAATTGTATTCCATCGTGTCATCTTTCTAAAGCTCAAATTTATTGGAATGGAATACTCTGTCTGTAATCCCCTTGTATAACAGTCATGGCTTCTTCCCAGGGATGGGTGATTCTACGTGACATAGGTTGCAAACTTAAGTACAAAGATGTGAGAAAAGACTGAACTCTGGAATCACCGAACAGGCAAGGAAGAGTCCTTTTATCTATATATATATATATTACAAACCACGCATCTCTTCAAGGGAAAGAGATGCAAGAACATGAGACAAATGCAATCCTGTATATTTTACTACTTGGCAGTACACCAAACTCCAGTTCTACTAACTAAATTGGAGATTTGGAGTATTACCAGCCCTCTTTCCCATAAAAAATGAGCCTAAGACTGTAGCTATAGTCCCTTCCATTATTCCATACTTAGCTTGGTAAACTAATTGCATTTTGTTCATTAGAAGAAGGCTTTAGCAAAGATGGACCCGTATTAAATCCATTTGCCCTCATTGGCTCAGGAGACACACTTTTAGAGATTGTGATCTTTGTTGCTTCTGATGCTACCACTGCAGACCCCTCAGAAACAATTTGTTCCTGAGGCGGCTGCTGCTGCAAAAGCTCCATGCGGTTTAAAGATGGCACATCACCTTTGCAATATCTACTCCACATATTCCTATAAGCGGACTCCAAACCACTGGTAAACTTAGCTCCGTCACAGAGAGGGGAGTTGGCCATTAAATCTCGCAAACCCATCCTCAAGTTTGAGAGAGCCTCAACATCTGAGGCCAGCTGCAGTGCCAGTTCGACATATTCATCTTCACTTCTGGCAATCAGATGTCCTAGTCCTGCAACATACCATACATGTATCACAAGGGCTTCATACAAGGATCTAAATGTACAAATTATTGATAATTATCTTGGACCATGCTATGTATTTAAGAAGTAAAAACATGGTAGAGAATTGAAAATTTTCTCAAACAGCCAATCAGGTCCAATAACCTCTCAAGTTATGCTCAGATGCACCAGCATGCACAATTCATGCTTCATCATAGTACTCTATATATTCTTTCTTGGTAACTTCAGCACTAGAAAACTATGACTATATCACGGGGAAAAATGCAGACATTTATACCAAAGAGATTCACAAACTTTATAAAACTTATTAGTTCTCAAGTAGTATTTGATATTCTCTTAAACATCGTCCAATTGTATCTTATGTGTCACAGACTTTAAGGTGCAAATAAATGTTCCTTTTTTTGTAATAAGAATGCACAAGGTTATACCATAAAACTCAGAAGCTATTTAAGGAACCTACAGTTTACAAATTAATTACATGTCAGCCACAGATGAGCCAGATAGGTTTAAAGCTTTTACACCTATGAACATAGTAGTACAATCAGCCACAAAGAATGGCACCTGAGTGCTGCAACAAATTACAATGGATTTAAACTATGACTCTGCATCCAAATTTTAACTATTTCAAATTTAGATTGCATAAATAAACTGGTATAGAGTTCCGGCGTCCTTTTCAATGTTTACAAAGGAACTAGGATTTCTAAGAGTTTAGGCTACATCCATGACAAAATGGAAAATTTTCTAGTTTTTGATGTGGTGATATCGGAATACAGATTATATATGCAAGGTTGAACTGAAGTCAATATAAAGTCTGAATTATAAAGCATTTGCAGAACTAATAAGAAGTCGTTACTGAACAAGTACAATATACTTCCATACCTACTGTGTTGAGAAGACTCACGCCAACATTGTTGGCATGAACTGAACCACCCATAGTGACACACGGAACTCCCATGTACAAAGATTCACAGGTAGTTGTAGTTCCCGCATATGGAAAAGTATCCAAGCTATAAAACAACATAAATAGTAGACAGGTCCTCAGAAACACATACAAAGCTATGTTGCAGTTTTCAAATACGAAGGTAAAAGGAATATAGGCAAGATAGATGCATATAGTGTAAAACAACATGTTAACAAATTGCAGTAAAATGATCATATATATCACAAGCAAATACCATCGGTGCAAAGACCTTGTGAATTTATATGTAAGATGCGGTATATTAAATTAACCTTTATCACTTGTTTTCCCTATGTCAGAATATTCTCGAAGAATACATAATTTGTAAATCTTAAAAAATATTTATTTGATTGATTCTGCATATCACATGGCTGATTCTGTTTATAGGCTATGTTGCCCGAACTTGGGTACGGAGTGTGTTGCACACGATATATACGAATGTTAGACAAGAAAGCCTGCCAATTTGGGACATTGAGATGATGTCCTATTTCTGGAAACAGGTATGGGGGCACAACATAGCAGAATAATAAATAGGTACATTAGATAGGACATAAAGTAGTATCGTAAGTTTATCTCATTCGTGGTCTTTCAGTTGGTATTAGTGCCCGACTTTCAGATAAAGCAACCGATAAACGTCGTGTCTATGGCAGCTTAAAAGGAAAGAGTCAGGGTAACATAGCTCATGTACAAGTTCTCCATATCCTAACATGTTAGATGGCACGGATTTGGTTCTCAAATTGTCCGATGATCCTCTAGATCCAAGGAACTGATTTCCTATATTCTAGGCATCAAAGCTAGTCAGTCCTTGGATAATGGATCCATTTGTAGGCATAAATTATATTCCTGTTTTATATTTCAACGACGGCAGGGATAGGATGGAATTTGTTTCTAATATTTTACAGGTTCTAAACCAATCACTCACACCAAAATGTAAAAAGAAATAACATGAAGAACTTTTAATATGCAATGATGATGGATATAACTAAATAACATTAATATATGATATAATAATAGCACTACAATAACTAAAAAGGGTTATCTATTTTTTGGAAATTTACCTGATGTCCATAAGAGCATAGGCTTGCATATGATCATGATTGAAGAGAATAAGAGGAAGAAGGTCAACACGCAGTGATTCCAACCCCAGTTGCTCCAAGGTGGCAAGAAATCTCTGTCTTACATTTTCACAACAGAAAGGCTTACACTTCACAACAAGACGTGAATTTGGAACTGCACATAGAATTCTTGCCCAAACTTGCAATACTTTAGGTGTTATCTGAGAGAATAAAATATGTTATAATTAAACGAGTATCCTATGCCAGAATAGTTTCAAGTAGAACAACAATTAGGTATTTTAAACAATGTTCATTCCAACCTGATTTGTACCTTTGCTAGATTGTTAAAGCTTCCAAATGTGATGAATCCATTAGAAAGAGCAGGAGTCTGAGTCAGGGGTCCAGCTTCAGGAGATGGCGTATAACAGAGGAAGCAATCTGGCAACCGGACTAACTCCTCCACATGCCTGTTGTGTTCAAGACAAGTGAGAGGAAATTTCAGCATTTTCATCATATTCCCACATTATACAATATTAGAAGGAAAAGATACAAAGAGAACACCTACATTTGTTTCGTACTGGGAGGATCAGCCAGTGGATCAGATATTCTGTAATCAATGGTTGGCAAACCAGTTGTATTTGGGTATCCAATCCAAGTCACCTATGAAGCAAGTCAAAGGATGTAAGATATGTAATTTAAGGAGCTGATGGACAAACTACATGATATAGTTCTAAAACAGCAGTAAGTTTGAACTGTCCTGCTTATATTTTCTGCTAAGATTCTAAAACAAAGAGAAGTATCTTTGTCTTGGACATGATGATAAAAGTTGCTCTGGGAAAGAAAGTACCCTAGACTTGACATTTGTCATTTCCCAAGAACAAAAATATACGCTTTAGATTGATGTACACTTAACTGCTCAAAAAGCATATAAGGTAAATGATAAGTTCACCAACTTTCAGACAACGAAACACCTTCAGTACTAAAACTCATGCCTTCGTAGCCTGTTGAATTTACCATGTCCTGGCACCACAATATCGGACTGGGCAGTAAGGTTAGGATTAGAGATTATTACTCCCTCCGTCCCAACCAATTCTTTACCTTTCTTTTTACATTTTCTGGCACGCATTTTAAGGTGTATTTTAAGGATAGTTCCATAACTTATTTTTAAAAATATGTTATGGAACTACCTTTAAAATGCACCTTAAAATGCGTGCCAAAAACATCATTCTGAAATGTAAACAATTCAACGGGACTGAGGGAGTAAAAAGCAAGTACAGTGCCTCTTGTTAGTAGAATATAACAGCTCTAACACTGTTCACTAGCTGTGGGATTTAAATTATTGGCATTTGATAGACTTAAATGTAAATCAAGTTGTATGATCCCCACTTCATTCTCAAATCTCAAGAGACAATCTTTTAAGTTGATTGTTTTTTGTTTTTTTTTTTTTGTGGTGGTGGATGTGGTGGGGGGGACGATCTACTAAATTATTATTTTGTCTGACCAGTTAAACAATACAAATAAACCACACCAATCAATTTAGACATCAATTGCTACATCTAACAAAAGTGATGAATTATATTACCAGGGAGAAGTAATAGAGGCATATCCTTGGCATACCTGAACAGGTGCAGGTTTGCAAGCCATCATTCCCAACTTATTATTAGCAGTGTGACCAGTTAATTCTACCAAGATATCAACCTTGTCTTCTCTAACCATGCTTGCAACCTTCTTCTCGTCAATTCCGTAGATATCTCTCCATATTCCTCCCTTTCTCAAGACTCTGTCTCTAAATTTATTAGTTTTTGCATCAGCCTGTACCATCATAGATAAAAGATATATTGCGACCTTATATTTGAAATATGGGGCCCTACTTTCAAGCTTTAACTAGACTTCAACAAAAAACAAATTTAAAAATATGAAATCATAAATATATATAATCTTCGTAAACATAAAACTAAGAAGCATTAAACTACTATGGCGTGTACTTACAAGTTCCAAAAAGTTTATCTATTTATCAATTTTAAAGAAATACCTTTACAACTGCTGAATAAACCACCACCTTGTAGTTGGCATACTCATGGTAGATAAGGGGCACCTCAATGAAATATGATACAGAATGGGTAAAATAATCAGGAGATACATATCCAATAACAAGTGGCCTTTCAGGATCTTTAGGGTTCTCCCAAGATGTATACTGCTGATATAACTTCATGAAACGCCTACCCCAATCTCTGCAACAAGACATGATCTCAGATAAGAATTTACAAAAGCTCAAGATCTAATTATCATTACCATTAATAGATATACACCACTATAAGATTTGGAAGAGGAATTCATAAGGGTGGATGTCAACATGGTTCGCAAAGATGCATGTGTTAAATAACACCTTATATCCGATCCATTCAGGGTGGGAAAAAATTACAATTATATAGTGAAACGACTCTTCACTCTTCTATTAATTAGGTTTCCCACTTGACTGCTGAATGCTGATTTAGGGCTTTGCAGACTGTTAAAGATCATCTAATTACAGTAAATAGCTCATTCTCAGAAATAAAATCACAAAGTTTGCCTTTCATTAAAGGAGTACCTTAGGTCAATGCTGGTAGAACTTTTTTCACTGCTAGCTAAATATTACATACAATTTTCACCATTGCCAGCAGTAGCAATTTATCCAATTCTTCTTTATTTTATAACTACTTGAGTCACCTACTTATATGCAACTGGCATCCAAAACAAACTCCTTTAAATAGAATAACTTGCCCAGCCCAGTTCTCTTTAACAAACTTAATTAAGATTACATAAAACATCATACAATTATTCCAAATTACCATAATACAGACTATAAAAAACTGAGAACAAACTAGTCTCGCACAGTGAATAAAACTTAAATATAAACAAGCTCATAAACAGGTTACTTACCACATTAATAGACAAACACCGTCATTTATTATAAATCATGATTCTACAGTCGCGTGTATTTCTAATTAAGATATAATTAATCCCATTTTCTATGGAAAACCCAGCCATACACATCATATCTATCAAATGATAGTACTATTTCAAATAGAACAGATACATTAATAGATAAAAGAAAGTTTAAGAAGAACTATTCTAAGATCACTCTACAGATTTACTAAATGTATAGGCATTCATATAAATGTATATATATATATTACATATACTAGCTTATAGCCCGTGCCATGCATGGATAACTTTTAATAATTTTTATCTTATTTTTCATATTTTAATATATATATTTTTCATTAGTAAGAAAACAAATTATAAAATATAATAGCATATGTTTGATGGTGTTTTGGAGCATGGTCCTTAGCTTGTATCTTGAAAATAGATAATATAAATGTTTAACTATAATATGTTTTTGACGGGTTTTGAGTAGTTTAAAAAATATATAATACAAATGTTTAATTATAATATGCTGTTGATGGGGTTTGAACCTTCAACCAGTGAGAGTAGCTTAGATATTAAGAGAAAAAATATATCCAACCGTTCTCATTTATCTGTCAAAATCTAACGGTTGTAATTTACTTTACCAAATCCGACAACCAACCAAATATCTTATCTTCCGCTTATAATAGTATTATTTACTTTACCAAACCCGAAAACCAACCAAATATCATATCTTCCGCTTATAAGAGTATAGTATACTATAGTATAGATTGATAGTATAGATATACACACATGAAACTTATCCCTTCAGCCATATGGACAGGTTCCCAAATTGTAATAAATCTTGAAACATCTACTTTTGCATTAATGCATTATATAACTGTTACTAAACAACTACATGTAGTAAATATGTTCCAAATCCTTAAATTCATTTCTTTGAAATATTTCTGAATCTCGGAATTGCAATGATTAACACAATTCTATGTGTTGAAGTTTGACACGAAGCCTTAAACAATCATGGAGAATAGGTACATCCACAGAATACTTCTCGGAAAGAAAACAATAAGTACTTGAAGAAAGCATATCCCGTTCCATTTTTGAAACTATAATACCATCTCTTGCTATTAGGAATCTTTTATAACTAGATATTCGTTATATTTGTGCAATTTTAAAATGTTAAATATAAACATCATATTTATAAGTGAAACTGTTGAAAGCTGTAACTCATAACACTGATAATCAAATGCGCAAGAGAACAAGTGAAGATATGTTTTAACCTGTGCGCTTCAAACAATTTATCATCACTTCCCTCATTTATGTAGTTCATTGCAAGTAATCGATTCTGCATCAAAACAGGAGCAAATAAGTACATTTAGTGGAACTATTTGAAGTGCCTTAAAATCATCAAACAGCATAATTGTTTTACACAATGTTATAAGTAGCTTGCTTGTTCAAATAGTCTTTCTTACTTCCGTGGGTTTTACTTAACTACAGCTTACAGCAACCTAAACATACTAGAGAGAGAGAGAGAGAAAGAGAGAATACAGTTTACAAGAACCTAAACAAAATACAGAGAGAGAACCTAAACAAACTTCAGAGAGAGAGAGTACAGTTTACAGCAACCCAAACAAACTACAGAAAGAGAACCTAAACAAACTACAGAGAGAGCGAGCGGAATAAAAACAAAAAGATATAAGGTAATTTAGTTTTCCAAAATTTGCCGGTTGTTATTCTTGAAGCTGTGAAATACATGTAAGCATGCGTGTGGCATCACTCAGAAATCAGTTATTCCATCTTCCCTTTCATGAAAAGTATGTACATTCCACATTAACTTACAAACACAACAATAGCTGCCCTAGAGAATATCATCCCAAATTCTTAGGAGAGTAAACCCCAAGATATAGCTCAGTTTCATCTAGTGGTTGCAAACATGGATTCTTCTTATGCTGATGGATTCCTATAAGATGATTTGTTATAAAGGGAAGTGGTAGCAAATGTCTGAGTGCAGAGAATATATACAAGGCTTATGTGCAAAGAACTTCAAGAGGATGTTTGCGACCTATCCTCAGACATACAGCTGATGTAAGTAGCAAATAGCACATAACAGTACCTGTCCTGCATTACGAGAGTCGGGATCTATTTTAAGGCACTGCTCATAAGCTTCGATAGCCAAAGTTATATCACCTGCATCCCTGTACAGAACCCCTGCATGGGACAAAAAAATAAAAATTACAATGAAAAAGTTATCATATAAACACAAGTAACCGTTGCTAGAAGGTAATTGTTGGCTTAATGCAAAGAAACAGAAAGACTGTCTCTTTTGGGTGATTTCACGCTATAACCTATAAGAAGACTGCAGATACGTAAGAAAAGAAATTAATTTGCTCTCAACGCCAACATAGTCATGTCCTTGTATAGGTTAGATAAATCATAAATGGCATTCCTCTTTAAAATTCACTGAAACAAAAAAATAACAATATCGTGAAAGAGTCTAGATAAGACAATTTGCAGAGGCAGTCCATTCAAGTGGACTACGGAAAACAGTTACAGCATGGATACAACTCATAATGAACTCGTTACCTATTCTATCAAGTGTCCGCATCACAGAATTTCATGAGTAGAAACATACTTTGAAAGGGGAACAATCCTCAGTCAGGCCTCAATAACAAGCCCTGATAACTTTTGTTTGATGACTTGAACTTAATCTGTCATGTGTACAATATACTAATCTTATTCTACCGTAAACAGAACCTACAAATCCATTATATTATCGGGTCATTAGAACACCTCATCTAACATCTTCATTAGTGATAAAGCTAGACCGGGGATAAAATAATCTATCAAGTCCCACCAATTACAACTTCAATGAAATGGACCTGCTAAAGGCTAGAAGACAGCCACATATTCACCATTATACAGGACGCTCATGACGAAAAGGAAAGGATAAATACCTAAGTTATTATATGCTTCTGCATATGTTGGGTTCGCAACAATAGCTTTTTCTATCATGCTTGCAGCAGCATCCATTTTACCCTGAGCAAAATTAATTAATCATCAACTTTTCCAAATACATGGTCATTCAAAAATCAAGATACATGTAAAGAGTCTATAATACTGACCTGAACAGTAAAAACTACCCCAAGATTGTTCAACGATTGAGAAAAGTTCGGTTTGATTGATAATGCCAGCTACAAATTAAAAGTGTGGTTACAAAGATAATTGCATCCACATAAAAGAGAAGCTAATTAATAAAAGTAGCAATAGGTATAACAATTACCTGATAACATTCGACGGCTTTATCAAGATTGTCACGGTCTTTATATATGACACCTAAATTGTTGCATGCCTCCGCACAGTGAGGGTTAAAGTGGAAAGCAAGTTCGTAGAACACAATCGCCTGAAAAGATGAGGCGAAATTAAGAAATATGGTAATATCTGACTAGAACAAACCTAAAATAAGCTCACTGGATACATAAAAAAAATTGAGAAGAAAACATACAACAAATATTGAAGATAGACATTACAAAACAAATCCAATTCGGTTTTACATTGCAAAAAAATAAAAAAGGCAAAGACTTCATTTCCTGTCACGTACCATGTCGAACTTCAACATTTCACCATATGCAACCCCTAGATTATACATAGCATCCGCATAATGCCAGTTATAGTACAGAGCTTTCTTGTAATACGCCACCCCTTGGTTGATATCACCCTCTAATTTTACCTAAATGAAAGTATCAAGATTTTCTATCAAGTTTATAGAACTAACAAAGCTGGTATGAAAAATCTGAAAAGAAACAATTTATTCATTCTTTGTTAGTACTAAACTTCAACATCAACATTTTGATAAATAAGCCAGAAAATAAGGTATATACAGGATACCTAATAATTGTTCATAAACGGACAGGTTGACACACATTGAGTAATATCTTTTGATGAGACTATACAGAAAAATTACTTAACGTAACTATGAAGAAGCACAGGTCAGCATAAAAATAGTATTTATAAAATTAACAGAACAATAGAAGTAAATCCCACACAAAACACACACATGAAGAGAGTCGAAAAATGTTTTCCTGTGATGTTTTGATGTTTCTACAGTACCCTTTTTCTCACTCTTTTCTGTATATTGATTTTTATGAATTCACTTGCAAGAGATGAAGAGAATGAGATACAACTGGGTTCAAAGTGGAGATTGTCTAAACCTTTGAATGTAACCAAACTGAACTCACCTATATATATTACTAGTACATCTTAGTTGTTAACCTAAGCCAATTTAGGCGTAAGTTGCAAGGAAACAGCCAAACTGGGGTCCCCATTATAAATAGACCCATTTGCGAAGACTTTTTTAATAAGTGGTCCACACAATTTATCTAAAGGCTAGGAATTCAAATATATTTGCTATTTTCACACTCTACAAGGATCATACACCAACTATCTTATCCGGACTAAGAATAAAAGTTGCAGGAACAATTCATAGGTCACATATGGATAAGCCTAACAGGTAAAACAAGGCCTCCATTATGCTGCTCTTTTCTCAATACGTGTGAGCACACGCGAGCCTACCAACAGTAGAGAAACAATGCAATCAAACAGAAAACAATTAATCCATGATTTTACAAAAACAAAAAACAAAAAAAGCAGCTAAGAAGCCCAGTGAAAAATATCTAAGAGTTGTCTGTAAAATTATATTAATCTTACTTCCGTATTATATATGCAATGTTCAAATTGGACTATCGAATATGATTCAGTATTCCACTAATCTAGCATGGCAAATTTCTTCTAAAAAAGATATCAACATTAATTCTGTAGAATACACGCACAACTCAATTTGCACGCTAGAATTCCATTAATTGGCAATGGCATAACATAATATGTGCATTTGCTCAAAGTCAAGAATGAAGGATAATCTTATTCTTAGGATGTGTAAAATTTGATAGGCTGAAAGGCATCGAATATAAATAATCTAGTATTTAATATCTAAAATATAATGAAAAACCACCTTTGTCCCTAAATCTGTCAAGGCAATAGCCATATTATTTTTTGCAATCTCAAAGTTCGGAGAAACAGCCAGACACCTGCATAGTGTAACCAGAAGACATAAGATGTAAACCAGAACAAGTAGTTGCTTGGAATTTCATATATATTCAAAAGAAAAAGATAAATTTAGATGCTAACAAGCAGGAAACCTCTCATAACAAGTGATAGCAAACTCCAACTCTCCACGATTTTTATAGATAACCCCCATATTGCAATATGCTTCTGCATACATGGGCCTCTCAAGTGCAGCCTTCTCATAGAAATTAAGTGCCATGTCATATTGCATCATCTCGGAATAAACAACTCCAAGATTATAATATGCAGGCTGCATACAAACTAAATCCATCAGTACACAACTTTTCACACCGTGGTTTGTGTGTGGGTGGGTGGGTGACTATGTCCTCTTTATCAGGATAAAAAAATAACAAAACTTGCCGCATAATGTTGATCAATCTTGATAGCCTCATAATACTTTTGGATACCCTCCTGGGTGTTCCCAGCAAGCTTTAAGCTGGTACCAAGATCTGTTAGCACTACTGCTAAGCACTCTGCTGCAGGTTTATAG
Organism: Kitagawia praeruptora; assembly: GCA_037693485.1. NCBI lineage: Eukaryota > Viridiplantae > Streptophyta > Magnoliopsida > Apiales > Apiaceae > Kitagawia > Kitagawia praeruptora. Next base: position 148,231,548 of record CM075353.1, read on the forward strand.
CCAGAATCTGCTTTCAAAGCCTTCTCATACGACTGAATCAAAAGAAAAGACAATACTACTAACAACGAACTTCAAAACTCAAAAGTACAATTTTTAGCATGAACATTTTTTTTTGACTAAATTATCAACAGCTCCAAGCAGATAAACGATTAGAAAAAATTTAAATTTGCATACTAAAAATGAAAAGGGACGTACAGTAGGCCAAGTGAAAGTGAGTACAATATCTTAGATGAATCCAGTAGAAAAGCAAGTTGTCAACAAACACAGATCCAACCAAAGACAATTATATATGTACATATAGACAAAGACACAAAACACAGATTTTGTTTCTTACTTAATTGAGTAGTTCAACCAAAAAAATTCTTCCTTAATGCAAGTATTCAAAGATTTGGTCCCACCCTTGTCATTTATAGGCCATTTTTTAAAATCTTATGAGATCTAATAAAGCAAGAACCTCCTATTTCTGAACTTCAAAGAACAATGCCTTGCACTATTTGACGTCCTTATTACTGCACTTAAGATCATATTTATTTCGTTACTTTGGTAAAGATCAACCTTAATCTACATCTTCAGAGATAAATCTTACTCACTAAAGTGTTGCATATTAAATGGGGCTATTAAAAGGTGCAGTGCTACAAAGGTTCTCAGCATAACTTCTCGTCTCAATACATATTAACACTAGTAGGCAACAATCGCTTGTGTTTTACTTTTGCATGATAGTATGATACGATAGTAGATACGCTGATTCACAATAAGACAAATGTCTTGCTCGTACTTCCTAAATGACAACCTACCAAAGAGTTCAAGCTTTAGACCTAACCCCAATACACAAGTGAGGCAACATGCAAAAGGCTCGTTTGCAACCTCTACTACTCCCATACAACCGAAACCAAGTTTAAGTAATACTTTTCGATCATTAAAATAGAAGTATTTTAATTGAAAAAAAATTATTCAAGAAGGTGGATTTGCAACTTTGCATTTTACAACTATATCATAGTGATAATATTATAATGTTTCGCGGACAAGTAATCAAAGTTCTATTTTTAAGTCTACTAGTCTATAGGTCAAAAACAAATTCTTCAACAATATACCTACTTTTCCTAGTTTTCCATTCTTGGCTCTCCAAACAATATCTTGCACAACACTGCCGTGCTTTATATTGTCATGTACACTCGTCATAATAAGGGTAGCGTGTGCAACCTACATATCTTCAACCTAATAGCACCAGCATATTCAATGATCCCAAGTTAGGATAAATATCGCAAAAACAAAAATGTAACCCAACGACATCAAAATTGGCTACCCAGTTCCTTTTTACTAGATATACTCTTTATTATTCTATTTCAACAAGTATGTGCAGCTAAATGTGAATAACATGATAACATGACCTTGCAGTGAGACTTTACTGATATATTGATACCAAATCTCACATGGGCACCATATTTTTAACTACTATCGAAGTTCTTAGTGAATGGAAATTTAATCAAACTGAAGAAATTACACTGTTTGGGGTACTTATTAGGGAAACTCAATAATGTACAAGACAAGAAACATATATCTTAAAGAAAAAACAAAGCCAGCATCAGGACTCCAACATAAAAATAAATTTACAATAACTGCCCGTAAATAATACCATTTCTACAAGCATACCTCAGCAGCCTCAACCAGTCGACCTTCATCTTTGTACAAAATCCCGCAGTGAGTGAGGGCACAAGCATTATGTGGATCCAGCTTGATAGCTTCCGAAAAACTCTCAAAAGCAGGCCTTAACATATTCTGCGTCTGCAGGCAAATTCCTTTGCCAATATAAGCTTCGACATTTCCACCATCTTTTTCCACGACACTCTCATAGATGGCAAGTGCATCAACAAATTTATTCCTTGAGCGGAGAATGTTGGCATAAGAGAGAGCATTTTTTCCCTCAAAAGCACTCTCTACAGGACTAATACAACCCGGGGTTGTTTCTTTGGCAGCAGGAGACAGTTGCCCTTCTTGCAAGTACCCATTATCTCCAATAACTTTCTTCTCTTTGCCACTACCAACATCCTGCTCTGTCCACGCCATTTACTTGACACCAGAAGTTCAATTTTACTAATCACTATGAAAAAGTCCAGCAATCCAAATTTTTAAAAACAAACACTAGATATTAAAAATAAAGAAAACAACCCCACGAAGCTGCTTGAACATGTCCACAATTAAATAACTGGATTAGCAAAATTACCGAAAAACGACAACTAGAATTTCATCGGAAACGAGTTTCCACAAGTTCCCACAATGTAGCGAAACAATCAGACAGATAAATAGAAACAGTTTAGCTATAAAAGCTGTTAATAATCAAACCTAGGGCAAAAAACAGTTATAATCACATAAACCCTAGCAAGCCCTAATAGACACATACAATAAAGTAAGAACACAAAATCAAAGTATTATTGTACATGTAAATGAGTTTACTAAAACAAATATAAAGCAGTAATTTAGGTTATAGTCCAATAACACACAAAAAAAAAAAAATTAAAGCTCAAAAGACATAAATACGAGGTTGTAGTAGAAGTTTTATTACCAGGTCAATAGAGGCGTGTAATGAAAGCGAGACAGATATGTATGTGTTTGTGTATGTATATATTGTAAGAACTTGGGGAGAGGGGGAAATATGAAAAGGGGGGAGAGAGGCGGTGTCTCTCTCTCTCTCTCTCTCTCAAAATCTCGCCCGAGATTTTGAGAGGCTTTGTTGTTGTTGTGGTGTGGGGGTGTGAAATTGAAGAGTGGGGTCCAGTAATGCTTTCCCGTTGTCTCCCTCTTAGCGTTTTGATTGCGCTACCGTGTGCTGTGCCAGCACGGGCAGCCCCCACTAGAATTATTATTTCAAGCATTTATTTTATTTTATTACCCCCTACTTTTTTAACATTTATTTTGAATATTTTATTTCAGAATTTGAAAAATTAAAGCATTTCGTGAATTAATATTGGTGAAATTGTAATGAAAATTGTTATATGATTTTGATATATTAAAAAATTACTTTTGAATTTTTCAAAGGGGCTTTATATCGATAAATATTTGTATATCTTAATATATATTGACTTGGCAATTGATATTTTTTTTCTTTGGTTCAATTCATTCTGATTTTGGAGATTTCATCACTATTTTCTGTTGTCAAACCTCAAACAAATGAAAAAGAATAAGAGACAATTCCATCTAATATAAGACAGTGTCAAACCATTTATTGCAGAACACTGTAAATTACCAAAAAAAAAAGCCAGGAAAGCTGAAACGATAAAGAAGACAACCAAATCAATTTGACGAGTAAACCATCATATAATTATCTTGATCATGCCTACAATGTCGGCTAAATTTGAACAAAATGATCTCCAGAATGACCCGTCACAGCTTCACTGCAGCTCCAGCCTTCTTCTTCTTGAATACATGGTGTAGTAGGCGAGATTGAGCAAATCTCACTGCTAACCCCTCAAGATTCTGCAGATGCAGATTGCACACAGCAAAACCACTTTTTCTGCAAATAAGCAATGCTGAAAATATCAGAAATTCAGAATGAAGACAGTAAATCAAGCTTGCGCAGTTGCGCCTAGCAATTGCGGTAGCATCTGTGATTCTCACTCACAACTTCATGTGTTCATTAGGCACGAAAAGAAAGTCATTTTAGAAAAACCACAACTATCGCCTTCCAGCAATACACTCATAATGGGCTAAGCACTTAACAGGATGATCAGAAAATATACATGAGCGCGGAACTTAAGAAGAAATGCAATTACATTTGAAACACATCGAAAGCAACCAAATGGTAAGAACTTACAAGAGAGCAAATTCAAAAGCTACACAAGGCAAGGAAGGAACACACTGTAAGCAAAAATTGAGATATTAAGCATAGCATAATGAAAATTTTTCTATGCCCCAACCATAACACGACAGTAATATTTAGAAAAAAAACAAGGCCATGTTCGAGTTGGACTCATGGCTATGGAGCTTTTGAGAGTAGCTTTGCTTTTGAGGAATATAAGCTAGTAAAAGCGTTGTTTCTTAAGTGAAACCTAAGGTAGCTTCCGGAAAGTAGTTTTAGCTTTTTGCAATTTCAGACTTTTATCCCTCTCTTTACTAATTAAAATCCATAGATTTTTTTACACACGTAGTAGCCTTCATACATGATATATACACATGCATATAATGTATAATTATATAACAATAATCACATATAATTATTTTTTATGTACACGTAATAATAATAAAAACTGCCTAACCAAAAAAAAAATCATAAATGATGATATAAAAATCCTATATAATTTATTTCTTACAATTATCTATACATATCCATATACTTTTATGTCATTTTACACCTTTCAGCTCACATCTAGAACTATTTTGACAAACAAATACTTTTCTTCCAAACAGCTCAAAGCTACAGGCCACAGTAACTCGTGCTGAGCGTAGTCTAAGTACATTTAGTACATAAATGTTATGTTTAAAATCTCTACAGCAGTGCTCAGAGACTTAAATTAATCAGTCTTACACCTGAAAGTTCTAGTTGCCTACATCTCCTCAAAAATTATAGAAAGCAAAACTTAATTACCTTTTCTGAAATAAAATATTTCAATCACCCATAATCATATAAGTGTAATTACAGAAAAGGAGAAGGATGCAAGCATGTTAAAGTCTGATAAATGGTCATGGAAGTGTTTGCGTCTTACAGGCTGAGGCTTCCCGAGAGATGTTTTATGTTTGAATCTTGAGCCATCTTTTGGTGGAGAATCAGCCTTTCCACCTGTTCTTTTCTCATCCCGAGCTTTATTAAAGATCACTGTGAATCCTTCAGCTGATGCTGGGTCATTGACATCCCATTCACCAAACTTGGGCAGTGCCAGACCTTTATCCTGAAAAAAGAAGTGTATGTAGCATTCTATCTTCCATCAAGAAAAAAGACATGTAATGCGTACAAGGATGTTATACAGTTCCATAGAATAAACCAGGCTATTTCAGTAATAAATGGCAGAATAAATTAAACAGTCAAAATCACTTGTTTTACAATTATATCAATATGAGAATCATATTCAGCATAGCAAACAAACAGCTACTCATCTAATCTATCTGTCTATGTGACACTTATCCAAGGGAAGAAATTTATGTTATGTACAACAGAGATATAGACAGTATGAAGTAAGTGAATAAAAAGCATTTGATTCGATCTGTCTAGACACTCGTACATATACATCACAGACTCGAAGCAATTACGAAATCCAGCATGCAGATACTCGATTTATAAGATGCTAAGTTATGATCTAAATTCAAACTTTATTTAATGTTCAGTACCACTAAAGTCCAAAGAGGCCAAAAAGTAATTCGCAAAGTACCTCTCCAAAAAGAACTTTACCAGGAAAAATATTGCACTACATTCAGATAGTCACATAGCAACAACTTAAATTTCAGGCACAATTTGGATGGTATGATAGTCCCCTAGGAACTTTACATTTCAGGCATACAATTCTGAGAGTGTATAGTATACGTGTTGAAGCATGTTTCACAATGGAATCCTGCGATTCTAATACGAATTTAACGATTCTAAAGTAGTCTAACTATGTTGAATAGAAAGTAATCCCTCGGTTCCAGAGATATTCTCTCCTTTTTAGCTATTTTCCTACTTGAAAATGGAAATTCTTGGGACAGAGGAAGAACACTGGAGCAAATGCCTTTATGCATTGACAAACATGAATTGCTAGACTGGTGATTCTTCAAGACATCTCAAAAGCATATGTTACCGAAAGTTGTTATAGACCTTATGATCCACCTTCAAACTTCTGCAGCTAGACCCCCTATTGATTGTTAGACTTATATTAATATAACATGTTGATGTGCCATCTAACATATTTCTAACATAGCAGGACGAAGCCACAAAGTTACCTAAAACAAACAATTTTGTTCTCCATCAGTCCTTACTAAATTACATCATATTTCTTATTTTCACATTATCCATTTCTATATCCAATATCCATAACTGCAAAAAAAAAAAAAAAAATTATGGCTAACTAAACCTTGTTGTCGAATACAACTCCCCACAAAAACAACAAAAGTTAGCACCCACATAGTGCATACTCAAAATTCAAAACCTTCGCATCAAGAAAATACTACTCGAAAAAATAAACGAGAAATCGACTTACAAAAACATACATAAACTTCATATAGTCTCAAAATATGTATTTACATCAAGTTACATATTAGAGACTACTAGTACAAGACTTATATAGCAATCTATCTCTCAACATACACGTGCTCTACATTTCTGTTTGTAACTAACTTATTTGACAGCTCATGACAGCTCATGTTGTGGAGAGTTCTGATCTTCTACTTCACCCTCAGTGTTGTTATCATGTATGTTAACATCCCCCCTCAAGTTGGAAGGCGCAAACAAATCAAAGACTCCCAACTTGGAGAGTAGATATCGAAGATGACTAGAAGCCAAAGCCTTTGTCAATAAATCTGCAGGCTGTTCAGTAGTGCTGATATGAAAGGTTTGAAGGAATCCTTGCTGCAATTTCTGACGAACAAAGTGACAGTCGATTTCCAGATGCTTAGTACGTTCATGAAATACCGGATTAGAAGCAATATACAGAGCAGATTTGTTGTCACAATGCAGAGATATAGGAGAAGTCACAGCATGATTAAGAGTACGAAGAATGTTGGAAATCCATACCAATTCACACGTAGTGTCACCTAAAGCCCTATATTCAGACTCACAAGTAGATTTGGAGACAGTCTCTTGTTTCTTGCACTTCCAGGATATCAATGCTGGTCCAAGCATTACACAGTAACCAGTAAGAGAGCAACGTGTCTCAAGACAGCCTCCCCAATCAGCATCACAAAAGGCCTTTGGAATCAGATCATTAGAGGCAGGAAACAATAGTCCTTGGCCTGGAGATTGTTTAAGATACCGAACAACTCGATATGCAGCATCAAGATGATCCTGACGGGGAGCACTAATAAATTGAGCAAGAGTGTGCACCGCATAGCTAAGATCAGGACGAGTAATAGTCAAATAAATGAGACGACCTATCAATCGTCGATATGTTTTGATCTCAGTGTAAACCAACATATCAGAAGTAGATTTCTGTAAACAATGATTTTGTTCAATTGGTATGACAGATGGTTTGGCACCCTCAAAACCAGTATCACGTAAGATATCAAGACAGTATTTACGTTGATGCAAGTATATACCTTTATCAGAACGAGCAATCTCCAGTCCTAAGAAATACTTCATAGGACCTAAATCTTTGATATTAAACTTACTATGAAGGAATTCCTTCACCTGAGTAATCAATGAAGTAGACGATCCAGTAAGCATAAGATCATCCACATAAACCAAAACAGCAACAAAAGTACCATCTTTGTTAAGAGTGAATAGACTGTGGTCACTTGGACACTGAACCATACCAAAATCAAGTAAGGCATTAGCAAGTTTAATATTCCACATACGAGGGGACTGTTTAAGTCCATACAACGATTTAATGAGTTTACAAACCCATTGTACGGATGTATCAGTAGGAAATGGCTGACTGGTAAATTGACAAAGCCCAGGAGGGAGACGCATATACACATCTTCATTGAGATCACCATGAAGGAACGCATTAGTAACATCCATCTGATTTAAGGACCAATTATAAGCAGCTGCAAAAGCAAGCAATATACGTACAGTAGTCATTTTAGCAACAGGTGCAAACGTTTCAAAATAGTCTAGTCCCTTGGTTTGAGTAAATCCTTTGGCAACCAATCGTGCCTTATAACGTTCAACCTGTCCAGTAGACGTATACTTGATCCTGTATAACCATTTACAGTCAACAATATTGGTATCTGCAGGCATGGGTACTATTTGCCATGTATGATTTGATTCCAAAGCACTAATCTCTTCTCTCATTGCTTTACACCAAACTTCTGATTGGACAGCTTTACTATAAGTGGATGGAACTGAGACAGAATCTGTTTTAGCTAAGAAACTGACATACTTAGGAGTAAAAGCACCATATGAGAAATGACGTTGAAGAGGATAAGTGACACAATGTGTGGTTGATGGATTCGAGGAAACCAATACAGAAGGTAATCCAGTATAGTCTTTATATTTAGCTGGAAGTACACGTTGTCTGGATGGTCTAGGAGGGTTAACAGGAATAATAGATAGTGGAGGAGAAGTAGATGTAGGAGAAGAATTAAAGGACTCTGGTGATGAGGAAACAACAGGTGTAGAGTCAGGAGAAATAGGTGGCATAGTGGAAATGATAGGAGAATCATCCACTACAGGAGAAGAAATGGTAGGAAAAATAGGACTGAGTACAGGAGAATCACTATTAGAGAAAGGAAAACAATCCTCAATGAAAGTAACATTTCTGGAAACAGAACATTTCCTTGTTGTTAAATCAAGGACCCTATAACCTTTTGTACCAAATGGATAACCCAAGAAAACACAAGGATTAGCTTTAGGACCTAGTTTATCTGTAGGACCAGAGACATTTGTGACATAACACAAACATCCAAATGTTTTTAAATGTGAATAGTCTGGGACTTTGGAAAACAACAGTTCATATGGGGTACGAAATTCAATTAACTTGGAAGGTGTTAGGTTGATGATATGTGCTGCAGTGAGAAGACAGTCACCCCAAAAAGTATTAGGTAAATGAGCTTGAAGTTTTAAAGATCGAGCAACATTTAGGAGATGTTGGTGTTTCCTCTCAGCAACCCCATTTTGCTGAGGGGTATAAGGACAAGATGTATGATGTAGAATGCCCAAAGACTGTAAATGAGTAGTCAAAGTTTTATTGGTAAATTCAGTACCATTATCAGTACGAAGAATTTTAACAGAAGTTTGAAATTGATTTTGAACATATGCAAGAAAATTGATAAGTAACAAAGGTACTTGAGTCTTATGAACCAACAAGAAAATCCATGTGCATTTAGAGAAATCATCTACAATAGTCAGAAACATAGTACATTTGCCATGAGTAGGGCTTTTATACGGACCCCAAAGATCACAATGTACTAACTCAAACACTGAAGAACTAACAGAAGTACTAACAGGAAATGGTTTACGTTTTTGTTTTGCTCTATGACATATATCACAAGTACTGAAACAATCAGTAGTACATGAGGATAGAAATTGAAGTTTGTTAAGAATAGTTGAGGAAGGATGCCCAAGTCGAGCATGCCAAAGATGAACTTGAGTAGATGTGGTAGTATGTTGAACAGATGGAAACAAGGACTGAGAAGAAGAACCAGCAGCATCAGTAGTAAGATGATGAAATTTGTAGAGGCCAGAGGATATTCTACCAATCTCTATCATCTTCTTCTGATGTGGGGCCTGCAAGAAACAATGAGAATTGGAAAAACTGATAGTGCAAGCAGAATGGTTTGTTAGCTTAGGAATAGAAATGAGGTTGCATTTAAAGCTTGGAACACACAAGACATGATGTAAAGTGATGTCTGATGTAAGAATCAAACTACCATAATGTGTGATAGCAGTAGTAGTTCCATCAGGAAGATATAGATTAGCATCTAACTTTATTGGATTTGTTAACAAATCAAACTGAAAAGTAATGTGATCTGTGGCACCTGAGTCAATAATCCAATCTCCACTAGACTCATCTATAGTTTTCAAGTTATAAGCAACAGAAATAGTTGAGCAGAAAGGATTACCATGAAGTAAAGAAGTAGTGCCAGCAAAGGGTGTAGTTGCTACATGATTGCTTTGCCATGGATTAAGATTCTTGAGACTAGTCTGAATCATACTAGCAATTTGCTGACATTGAGAATCAGTAAAAGAAGATGTAGCATTAACAGGTCCAGAATCAGTCACCAGAGGTGAATTATCAGTCATATGAGATAAACCAGTAGTAGTAACTTGTGCAGCCTTTTTAGAAGGATAGTTGGAAGAGAACCTTGAATTGGTACTATTTTGAGACCTAGGTTTAGGCTTGGGATGTCCATACAATTTATGCCACTCAGGAAAGCCATGAAGACAAAAACATTTGTCTTTGGTATGACCAGCACCATTACAATAGTCACAGACAATAGCAGCATCTCCATTGGATTTTCTGGAGTTAGAATTGTGAAGTGCAGGTAGATGTCTGTGATTGGAAAACTTCACATTCATAGCAACATTTAGGGGTGCCCGCGGGTCGGGTTGGGCGGGTTACAAGTAATTTAGTAACCCAACCCAATTAGTTCGGTTTTATAAAATTCAAACCCATCGTAAATCTTACTAAAGTCGGGTTGGGTTGGTTCGGCTTGATCGGGTTGATCGGGTTAAATATAAAGTAGAAGTTAGTACAACACATATTTATATTTGTTTGTTAGTGATAAAACAACTCGAAGTCCAAGAATTAAAGTCATGTACAACTTAATCTAATATGCAATTATACAATTGATCACCACATGTGCAAATTGTACTACAATCTACAAAACTAAATTACGTTACATATAAGTAGAACATCATTGTATTAAATATCTTTAATTCATAATTTTAGTGTGAAACATGTAATAATATATCCAAAAAATCTTAACTTTAAGTCAAGTAGTAAATTAGTAGCACGGCTCATTAGTGCATAATATATGTCGGGTTGGATTGGGTTAAAATTATCAAAACCCTAACCCAACCCATTTAATTCGGTTTTTTCAATATTTAACCCATTCAATGTTCGGTTTAAATAATATCGGGTTGGGTCGGCTAAAAGTAGGGGCGGGTTGGGTCGGTTTAATCGGTTTGATCGGTTTATGGGCACCCCTAGCAACATTATCAGTCACAGTAACATTATTAGAACAATCTCTCTGTACTTCCTCTTGCAATAACAATGAGTAAGCCTGACTCAGAGTTGGTAAAGGTTTCATCATGAGTAAATGACCTCGAACACTTGTAAACTGATCACTAAGCCCCATCAGAAATTGGCTAAGTTTGTGAATCTGATCATACATCTCTAGTTTGGAAACAAACTCACAGGAACAGTTATTAGTAACACAGATGCATTTAGGAACTGGTGATAAATCATCCATCTCATCAAGTAAAGTACGAAATTTAGTAAAATACGACGTAATAGACATTGAGCCTTGAGAGAGTGACACAAGTTCCTTCTTCAATTGAAAGATACGAGGCAAATTACTCTGAGCAAATCGAATCACTAGATCATCCCAAATTGCCTTACCAGTAGACAAATACACAACACTGTTTCGTATTTCAGGTGAAATCGAATTAAGCAACCACGAAACTACCATATCATTGCATCTTTTCCATAGAGGATACTTATCAGACGTAATTTCTGGTTTAGTAATGGTACCGTCTATAAAACCTAGTTTGAGTTTAGCAGATAAAGCTAATTGAACAGCACGACTCCATTGTTGATAGTTCTGATCTGTAAGAGGTTGAGAAACAATCGCCATACCTGGATTATCTCCATTATGAATATAAAACGGATGATGAACATCAATTACAGATGATGTTGAAGAAGACGCCATTGATGTACGGACGTTTGATGATGGAGATGAAGCTGGAGTAGTAGGATTAGACGTAACAACAGCGGAATACGTACGCATAGTCATCACCAAGGATCATATTAGTCTCTGATACCATCTCAAAATATGTATTTACATAAAGATGCAACAATGGAGAAGATGAAGAACAGAGAAAATCATGTATATTATCAGAGAATTGTTATCAAAGTTACATATTAGAGACTACTAGTACAAGACTTATATAGCAATCTATCTCTCAACATACACGTGCTCTACATTTCTGTTTGTAACTAACTTATTTGACAGCTCATGACAGCTCATGTTGTGGAGAGTTCTGATCTTCTACTTCACCCTCAGTGTTGTTATCATGTATGTTAACATATAGAAAAATCAATAATAGGAGTACATATCATGTTATATCAACCACAATGAATAAGGCAAAGTTTAACTGAGAGAGAGAGAGATTCATTACACAACTAAAACCCACATAAAAAACAAACCTTAAAACTATAAACTGATAACATACAGTACAAAACATATACTCCTACATAAAACCACACAGAGCCATGTCATGTTAAAACTGGTGCTACAATCAACTAACTATACATACAAACAGACAAATATATAGATACAAAAATAAAGTGAGGGAGTTAAGATTAGTACCCCCATGAAAATGAATGATTATGTAAGGAAATGAAATGCCCTCTTTCTTTTTCTCCTTTGCTTGTGTGCAAGTAATAAAAAAAATTATAAAAATGATCGCTTTTATATTAAAAGAAAATTAAAAAAAAAACAAAAAGGGCCTGGGTGTACAGAACAGCTGCTAGTAAAGCCCATGTGATGGCCCACCCAAGACATAGGGTCCACTTTTAACGCCGTTGGTCTCTTGTCGTTTTCTCTCATTTTCCAGTCTTTTTCTTCACTCTGTCAAATAGTTTATGGTTGGTCAAAGTCATAATAATTGTGAATTCTCAAAGAATACAAATTTAGAAATGGAATATTCTAGAGATTCCATATAACTTTGATAAAGAATTTTTTTTCAAAAAGATTTTTTTTTGTTGAAGATTATGTTAACCTTAATTTATTCTAAATATGGATTTTGTGTAAAAGATATGGTAATGTTATCTAAAAGAATCAAAAAATAAAATCAATTAGCTGTAATCGAATGAAATAATGAATCAGTTATATGAAAAGAAGAACCTTTCTAAACTTATATATTATTATAATACATGAGTCTACCACACGTCAGTTAACCAAATGAATTATTTTAGGATCAATTAGAACTAATTCCTAAAATTTAGACGTTTTTTATTTACAATCTCACCCTACCCTTTAACCATGGTTAGTTAACACTTCTAATTTAAATGCAATAATGATTTTATTAAACACATTCATAAATACCTATTTTTTAAATCAAAAAATATTTACTAGAAAATCACAATTTTAATTTGAAATCAATCACGATATACCACTATTTATTTTAAATTAAATTTCATAATTAATCATTCATTAATCAACCACTCTTTTAATATAAAGTCAGTCACAATCATATTATCATACATTATAAATTGATTTTTATAATATATATTGTACAATTATAATCGATATTAAATAATTATAATTTAACTTAACTAAAAATCTGAAAAAATAGGATTTGAAATAAGATTTTAAATAACTTGGATAAAATCCATACCTTCAAAATTTTGATTTTTTTATAAGCTCAAAAATATATTTATTCATAATTTGTTAATAAAATTAATTAATAAATGCATATAAGCCAACACTACAAAATCGGATTTGAACAAATTTTAAATAGCTTGGATGAAATCCATATCATAAAAAACTCAATTTTTTGAAAGGTTCAAAAATATATTTATTCTCAATTTGCTAATAAAATAATTAATAAATTCATATAAACGAATTTAAATAAAATATTCATTTTATTAAACATTCCATAAATACATATTTTTTAAATCAAACATATTTAATAGAAAATTAAAATTTTAATTTGAAATCAATCACGAAATACTATTATATATTTAAAATTAAATTTCATAATTAATTATTCATTAATCAACCACTTTTTTAATATAAAGTCAATCACAATCATATTATCATATGATTTTTATAATATATATTGTACAATTACAATCGATATTAAATAATTATAATCTAGCTTAACTAAAAATCTGAAAAAATCAGATTTGAAATCAAATTTTAAATAAATTGGATAAAATCCATACCTTCAAAATTTTGATTTTTTTTATAAGCTCAAAAAAATATTTATTCATAATTTGTTAATAAAATTAATTAATAAATGCATATAAGCCAACATTATAAAATCAATTAAACTTAATGTAACATGTTTCTCTATTAGATCTAGATTCTACGTTTCAGCCAAGACTAAACTCAAATCAAGTTACACTCAATAACAATTAATTTTATTTTTTCATATCAATTAACTAAACATATTAACTACTAATTTTTATTTTAACGGTTAACTAATAAACAACTTATATAAAATAAAATTCTTACAACCTAAAAAATATAATTATTATATCAATTTAAACATTACAGGAAATCTAAGCTGCTTATTCCCTATTAAACTTAGTCAACTTTGATAAACTAAGTGTATGCATCAATTCTTCTCATGGCTAAATCATATCAAATTCGGTTAAGGTACTACTTTATATCTTTTTATTATATGGCATTCTATACTTGGACAAATTATCTTTTTTTCGATTGTATATATGTATTATATGTGTCGTGTTTTAATTGTCCAATAAATTCAACAGAAAAATGTTTCTGACAAGAAAAAATAGAAAATGATTTAGGTTATCATCATCCCCAGTCCGGATTCTCTCAGAGTTACTTCCCATTAGAATATTCAGTAGCAAACTTTAATAATTCAGCGACTTACTAAATTGTAGGCATCAATCCTTATCACATTACACTGATTTGTTTACATTATTAGGTGTGCCTATAGATAAATGTTTTTTTACAGTGTTGGGTTGTCAATGTTATTCAGTGATTACTTAATAATTTTCTTCTAAATACAAAAATTATTTAATTTAAAAATTTATATATTAATACATGTATCTATTATATTTATAATAGATATTTTGATATCTCAAACTTTCAATTCAAAATCATGATGTACAATTAAAATCATGAATTAAAAATTATTAACAATATAAAACTATTTACTACAATATGCTAAATACACATTCAAAATTTAAGTTATGTAAAGTATTAAATAATTCAGTCATAAAAAAAGCTAATCAACCAATTAAAATGTTAGAATAAATTTTAAATCAATCATCTTTTAACATTTTAATTACGAAATTTTTTAACTATGCAATAATTAATGGAAAAAAAATTGACCTGACAATATATTTGAATTATTCAAAATATTAAATATACTTTTAAATAATACTTTACATTATTTGGTGTATAAATTATCAAATTAAGAAATAAAAAATATTACAGAGTCAATGAAAATATTGTTAGTGAATATTTCCATAATAAATTGGTCAATTTATGACAAATTTTCTTATAAATCACTATTTATTTATTGATAATTAATTCATCAATAAAAAGACATATGTCATACACAAAAATAATAAAACCTGCAAAAATCATCAATAAAAGGGCATACAACATCTACAAAAACAATTAAAATTGAACAAACACAAAGTAAATTATGTCACTTATTTCCTTTATCCAATCATTGAACAGATCTTCAATTATGGTACATCTCTAGCTTATGTCACTAAATTATACAGTCTTTTCGGCGAGATAATCTAACAATTTGTTATAAACGTGAGTAATATGTATATCTGATTTGTCATAACGTATTCAAACAACCGATCAGAACTGTGATTCTATACTATCCAAATCAATGAACTAATATAACAAAATCTAATATATGGGTAGACAAAATCAACGAACAGGATATTAGGCTCTCAATAAAGAGAGATATTTAGTGAAAGCCAAAATAAAATCAAGGAAAAGAAAATAAGACTTATCATTTACAAGGAGTTAGTATAAAATCTAATATTTTGGTAGATAAAAATCATAAAATCTATCAACCAACGGGCAACGGTGTACTAGACTCTCAATGATATTTTTATTGAAAAATAAAGAAAAATCAATATAAATTTTTAAAAAAAAAACTGATATCAGCTCCTAAACTTTAGTTTAGCATCTTTTGGGAAAGGTGGAGAGAGAGTGAGAGCAGCAGCTACGGTTTTTGTTATAGAAATTAGTAATAATGATAAATAAAAAGGTTGATACACTTAAAATTATATATTATTTTTAATAAAAGGGTGCTTTTTTGAATTTTGTATTCTTGAATTAAAGTAATAGTATCAATTCTCATATCTTAACCTAAGAGCATATATTGAATTTGCTTGGTTGGTTGACTATATTTTTTTTATATCAACAAAGCTTAAAAAATGGCTAAGAAAACTAAATAACTTGGTAGAAAGATTCTAAGAGAGATATTTGTTAACGATAAATAAGAAAAAAAATAAAAAGGTGGGTTTCATTTTGTTTAAGAGACATTACACCATGCATGCTACTCTTAGTTTTGTTTTGTAACATCTCAATGTTGTTCTAAGACATATAATTATATATTTACATAACTTGGATACATAGTAATATTTCATATAATTGTTATATTTTTTCTATTCGCGTATTTCATTTCATTTCGTGTACACGAAAAAATTTATGTAATTTTGTGTCCTAATTTCGGGTACACGATTTAATATCATGTCATTTTCATTCAAGACCCTAAAATACATGACATGAATGTACAAAACGATTTGTCAGGTCTACATAAGCTATTTTTCTTATATGTGTAGGAAAAATATACTCACCATTAAAGGAAAATGAATTTCATGTTATTTAACCCAAAATCTGAATTACAAGATATAACAATGTGATTATGTTTGACAAAAAAAAAAAAGAAAACAATGTGATTATGTGTTTACATATTACACACTTGATTTCAGTTTTATTGACAGTAGCTTATTTTCACAAGTTAGACAAATTAAAAAAAGATAGGTGATACTCATTTTCATATGTCTTATTTTAAGAATAAAAGAAAACTAAAATTCATTATTCCATGTTTTACTAGAAAAGAATAAAAAAATCAAAATACAAACTTCCAAACTGAAAATGCACATTTTAAGTTGTCTTTACAAATAAGCTAAGGGCAATAACCATAAAATCTAACAATCATATGTTACTGCAAGAACGCGATATATTGAATTTGTTTAGTTAGTTGATAAAAAAAATTATAGTAAATCAATTTATTAATAAAAGAACATATAATTTGTAAAAATGATATTTAATAATCACATAGCAAACTAGATTAGATGAAAGTTTCTATTGTTATAACTACGTTCGTTTCATATATCTTGCACAGTAGATATCATTTCTCATATCGCTGAAACATGCAACCTTTTTTTGATAGACAGTCTAATGATTAATGGGAGTCGTGAGGATTAAGTTTCTACACATTTTTAATATGTAATCGAAAAATTAATCACGACTACACAATATTTTCAATAAATTAATATAATAAATATTTTAAGGATTCGATATTTAATAAATATAACGAATTCTCAGAATATGGGTGAAAAATTTGTTAACATGATACGTAGAAATATTCTCTAACAAAGAAAGAAATAAAATGAAAGCTAAATTTTAAAATAAACAATAAAGAGGGATTTTGAACTTTTCAACGGGGGTTGTATTTGTTTTGATGATTGGTTCATAATATTAATATTAATTCAATTGGTATGAATTCACGGATAAGTAATTTTTTACTTACGTTAATTAACATTCCAATAAAATTATATATTTTTATAAATAAAAATTAAAATAATGTATTTATATTAATTAATTAATTCAATTTATCGATCGGTACGTAGCACGGGTAGAATGCTAGTACTGTATAATGAGTATCTATTCTCGTAATTGAACCTGAAATAATAATAAATATGTTCTTTAGCACTTAAGCTATCTTATGCACTTCATTTATGATTAGAAATTAATAAAAACTCCAAAAAAGTGTCCAAAATCATGTGATATGTTAGTATTAATTTGACAAAACGGATAATTTTAATTAATGATTTCATATTAATATAAGTGTGGTTTACATCATTAATTATATTATTAATCAATAATAAAATAATACATGATATTTAGGAATTTTTTTTGAAAATTTTGTTTGGTAAGTAAAAATAGGGTTAATTGGCTATTTCATAACTGAACTCGTGCTCAACTTGCAGTTGGGTAATCGAACTCAAAAAATTTGCATTAACGTCATTAAACTAATTAAACCTTGCAATCTCATAATTAAACTATTAAAAGCTTGCATGACCGTTAACTTTCGTTGATTTTTAACGGAGGTCCGTTAACTTTGTACAAATTAAGGATAAAATGGCTAATTCATAGCTGAACAGACCCTCAACTTGCAACTGGGTAATTGAACTCAAAAAGTTTGCAACTGGATAACTAAAATTACACATTAAAACACACACACATGTCTAATAAGTATATTGGGAATTTTTTTTATACATTATATTTAATAAGTAAAATATATATATAATTTATATATGACCCAATTATAAATTGAAATGAGATAATCATCACCACTAAATTAGAGCAATATTTTTAAAATACAGAAGGAAAAGTTGTCATATAATACGTCTATATTCAACTTGTGGTGTAGTCGTTATACTTCTTTATATCCAAATTATATTCCAAAAAATAATTATTCCCACAATATAATGATTCTTACATTTGACGTTGTATTAAATCGTACTTAATTAAAAGTATTATTTTCATAGTAGAAATAAATTCAAATTTACATAAATTTATTAAATGTAACGAATTGGACAATGATTAGCTTTACAAGATGAATGTTACAAATATTAACTATCTCGTACAACATACAGATATATTAGATATATTTTTGAAAATCAATAAACAATTGAAATTTGGAGGGTACACGTTCTTTGCACGGGCTAAAGAGCTAGTTTAATAAATTAGTTGTTTAGAATATTTTTATAACACTAAATATAAGTAAAAAATATTATTCCATCATAAAATTTTATATATTATTGTTTAGAATATTTTTATAACACTAACTGATGAGTTGATTGCAACTTTTTTGAGTTCAATTACTCAGTTGTAAGTTAATGATCAGTTCAGTTATGAATTAGCCATTTTACCCATTAAAATTCTTGCCACGTTAGCTTGCCACGTCAGCCTTCCGTCAGTCCCGTTAAATGAGTTGACGACAGTTATGAGATTGCAAGTTTTAATTAGTATGATGAGTTGACTGCAAGTTTTTGAGTTCAATTACCCACTTGCAAATTAAGATTCAGTTCAGTGATTAATTAGCCAATTAACCCGTAAAAACTATGTATGAGAAGAGAAAAACTTGAAGATAGATCACAAGATTTGTGATTCAATTTAGCAATAAAAAGAAAAAACAATATTCTGATGCATGACCTTGTAGTGAACGCGAGGTACAGGAGATAAGCAGTCTGTGGTTATATTCTTGGGTCAAGCCAATTCTATGAACTCAACTCTATTTTCTAGCTTATGCAAAAATAAAAAATAAAAAATAAAAAATAAAACAAAAAAAAACTCTATTTTCTAGCCCAAAAATAGTCAGCCCATGTCATAATTTGGCCTAATTCATAACATTTGTGCAACAATGTTCTAAGTATATAATATATATTTTCTTAAAAAGTTCTAAAAATTTATTGACTCAATTCGATCGATTGATTCTAAATTTTTATTTAGAAAATATTTCACTGATTTAATATTAGGATCCGATTAATCAGTATAAATATTTTAACTGGAAATAAATAACTTTTTTAACTGTTCATTTATATAATTTTATAATCAAAATAAAAAATAAATAGCTAATGCCTGGATAGTTCAAGTTTGGTGCATGGGGCATAAACTAAATTATCAGTGTTCCTGAAAATACTGCACAACACATCTACTGTCACCAGATCTGAAAAGCTTATTCGAAATGCTATAAGCAGGTAAAATGAGGCTTTCATTCTATTTTTTACTGATAGATAATGAAGAGATTGAATCACAGTAATTTCTAAACTTCAAAACAGCACTTTAAAATTGTGGGCGAAGTTACTTGTTCAAGTTGATGATTGCTTGAAACATCCGCAGGCCTTTCCGCGTTGCTCATGCATGTAAGTTTGTCTGCATGCAATATCCATGCAGACAACTCATGAGTCTCCTACATTCACTTTTAATCTCCAATTGCCACATACCCTGCTTTATGTCATCCTTTCTGCTTGGATATACATCATAATTCAAGATATATACAAGCTGTCATGAGAGTTGCTAGCTAGTAACATTGTACCTTCTCCTTCATTGTCTAGTTCCCCTCTTCTGTCGATCTATTAATTTTTCGGTTTTTTAAGAGCTAACAAGATGTTTTCAAACAAATTAGTAATAATTTTCGTTGTGATTTCTGTGTTTATCTCTGTGATGAATTGCACGCAGACGACACAGGAGAAGATTTCCGGAGAAGGGATTTGTCAGTATCCTGAGAATTGCACTCAACCTCAGCTTCCACCCCCATCCACAGACCAGCCATATGATGTTCCACCGCCTCCCAAACCGAAAAGTCATCCACCTAAGCCATCCATTCCTGAGAAACCAGTACCATCAGGGTACTCTCCATATACTACTACTACTCCACCACCTCCTCCTCCAGCTGCATCAGCTTATCCAGACATTTGTCCACCACCCCCGGCACCTCCTGCTGCTGAAGGCCAGTACTCGCCTTCTAATCCACCTCCAAATCCCTACACTTATTTGAACGAAACGATTAATTCTGCTGATGCACCACCCTCTGCCTTGCCTCTGTTTCCGACAGCTGCTTTTTACATCTTGTTCCTTTTTGCATATTATGCTTAAATGTTTATTTTCTGTCTAGTTGTGTTTTGGAGTCTATTGTTCTGCACTTTTGCTTACTATAGTCTGTATCATTTAAACTTCTTGTCAAATGTTGAACTTTTTTAGAGATCCAGTACTTATATTGTAATTGCATGTTCCCTTGGATTAATCCAAGGTTTGTTATAACTTGTCGTAGATTGTTACCTGTAATTTAAGTTCTCATGGTTCATGTTATAAATAAATTGTTTTTGATCTCTTATCCAAGAATGTTATAAATAAATTGTTTTTGATCTTTAAGTTCAGTTTAATTATACACTCGAAAACACGATCCGGCATCGTGGGTGACAGGAAGTGAGTAAACTGCTGTCTGTTAAAAGATAGAAACTCAGTAAATATTATTGAACTACTTTTTAACTTGCAAATATTTTTAGAAAACTTGAAAAATTCTTGACCAAAACTGTAGACCAGGTACAGATGTGTGTTTATTGTGATTCATATGCACAACCATTTCAAAAGACAGTAACAAATTATAGGATAAGGATCTGCTAATAGAGAACTACTTTTAGTTAATAAACAAAAAGAAAAAATCAATGCTGAAGATTAAAGAAGAGAAAAGGAAATTTGCCTGTACTGGTATCCAATGTTATGTAAGGGCAAAGTTACAACACTATGATTAAAACAAAGCAAAAGTCACTAATATGTCTGATATCTCTTACGCTGTGCTCCCGAGTTTTTTAAGGGAAGAAGAGAAGAGAAGGGAAGAGAAGAGAGTGGAAGAGAAGGATGGTTATTTAATTTTCTTTAACTTGCTCCCAAGTTTTTGATGGAAAGAAAAGAAAGTTTGGATATAAAAGTAATTAAAGTAATTGTTTTGTGAGACAATCCCTCACAATCATCCCAAAAATGGAAAGAAAGTTTTGGAAGGAAGTTATGAAGAATTTTCTCTCCAAATCTTTTCCATTCTCTTCTAAAAAAACTCGGGAGCACGCTTGCTTACGAAAGAAATTTTCAAATATTTCCTTTCTCTTCTTTTCTTTTCTCCTCCATTTACAACTCGGGAGCACAGTGTTAATCAAATCCTTGATTTACAAGATTTCGAAAAGAAAATAATTTAATTTGCAAATTTACAGTAAGACTTGCTTAGGCACACTGACAAGTACATTATCATGCTTCAATTATAAACCTTGAACACTTAATAGAACCCATGGCTATGTCGATTTCGATCAAATTATCTTCTTCGTTGAACTCTGCAAAGAGTTCTTTAAGGCCATGCTGCCCAAAAGTATCATTTGGTAACAAGGTGGGAACTTTGTGCTGGAAACAAACTTTTTTATCTTCATCTTTTGGACTAGGTATGTATTGTTCACCTGTGAGTGCTATTTCAATCAAGCTTTCCTCATCTGATATTGAACCATCTGAGAAATCTTGGCTCTGAGTAGAACATGGCCACTCAATGTCAGATTCATCACTTGTGGTTAATTCATCAGTGCTTTCTGTTTCTGAACACAAATCTTCTGACTTATTTGCTAAGTTCCCTTGAAGCTGATCCATTTCATTTACTTCTAGGACTTCTTCCTTGTTGTGTGTTACGACAATCGGATCATTTCCAGGCTGTAGTTTAAGTACTTCTGGATCAGAGCTGATTGCTATTCCATCTTGCAGAGTATTCTCAACAAGAACTGGATCTTGCTTAAAGTATAACGTGAAGAGCACAATCGATAATATTGAAACTATAAATCCATAACCATATAAGATACCAAAAGTTATGAAAAGCATGGAAAAAGCAGCATACAATGGTCTTGATTTTCTGAGAGAACACAAAGGGGAAGTCATTCGGAACTTCAACTATATGTGTCGAGAAAAGTTTTGCAAGATGGCAAACTTTGCTTCATGCAAGTACCAAATGGAAGTAGGGAGACTTATATACCCTATATATGCATAGCATAAGTAAGTATCTCAAAGGAATGAAGGAAAGAAAATAAAAGACAAGAATCTTGGATTGAATCTGGCTAATCTTGGACTGAGTTGATGCTGATCCGGCCTTGCAAATATGAAGAAACTAGTAAAATAGAAGTTGAAAAAGAGGGCTTCTTTGATGCTATGTCATACAGGTACATGAAAATGTGCTTGCACTGGAAGCAAATTGCAGGCTTGTTTCTTGAATCTCAGGCTCAAATCCACTAAACACTAGAAAGGTTGAGGCTTTTGAAATTTGGCACCAACCAGGTGGTCCTCCTCTGCATCTGATTCTCTTAAAAACACCAATTATAAGTTCTTCTGCATGAATTCTACAGTGTCAGCTTGGAAATGTGGGAAGCCATGTGCAAATATCTGAGATCAGATCACCACATTCTCTACTTACTCTCCATTTTCTATAGTGAAAAACAAAACCATCCAAATAATAGAAAACAAAGATAAACACTAAGCTGACATATCTATAATTCTGTTTTATGTTCTTTATTCTTATAAAGATTTGCAATTCCAAGAAAACCATTATCACAATATCTCAAAGCCATACCTGAAAGATACACCAAAGATATCCAAAAGATTATATGCACAGCCACTCTATGCCCGACCCCATATTTTTTAGCACTCAACTTTAAATTTAAGAAAACTTGGCTTCTTTTATTACGGAGTATATTTTATGTGCCAATAGGCTAAATACTATTACCACTCACTTGAGCTCTAGTAGTAGTGGACTCTGTCTTACACTGCCATGTCTTTGACCATTGTCAAGTGATTACTTCTCTTCTTTCAGATAGCGACTTTCCAATTGTTCGATTAGAAAGTTCGGCTCAAATTTGGGAGGAAAAGGAAAAAACCCGATTTTATATAGTCAAAACTCGACTTGACTCAAATCGTTTAATGTCCTAGACGCAGAGTTCGATTTTATTTTTTAAAATTTTTTTTCTAAATAAAAATTAAAATACTATATTTTTAATCAAAAAAAAAAATTAAAAAATAGTTATTTTAGCTATGTAGTCAAAGCACCTAAAGTTACGTGTCAAATGCCTTATATAATGGACCGGAGGGAGTATGATTCTGTTAACAAGGAGTATCAAAAAAAATTAAAGTGTGACAAATTTCGTTTAATCTATCGAAAGAATACATCAGCAACCATAATCATTACAATAATGTTATTATAGCAATAATTAAGGAGGTCATGCTTTGATTAGAAAGTATATTCCCATTTAGTAGTGTTTTATTAAAAAAATCATGCTTTTATCTCTGTTTTGTACCTTAAATGATGGGTTTATGCATCCTCTAGACAGATCAAAAGTTAAGCTGTCCCTCATTCTGTATATACATTAGTTCCCACTTCCCAGCTCCACAACCTCCACTATACAATGTACATACTCCCTGTTCACTTAGTGTTCCAATGTATTTGTCCATTTTCATCAATGTTCAAGAAGGCATGGATCATTTTTGTCCCTTTGGGTTCCTAAAAGCCAAAGTCATTAGCAAGTAATCTCATTTAAAATGCAAAGAAAATAAAACATCTAATTACTAAAGATTTGAGAAAGTGATTTTTTAATTGGTCATGATTAGTTTCTTTTACATTATTATGTATTAATGTATACTTAAAAAACCTTATATGCCTTCTGTTCTGTTTGCATTTGCTTCAATGTCGTCTGCAGGATGTGATCTGTATGCTGGAGCTGGATTTTTATTGTTTTTTGTTTTTAAGACATTGTCATGCAAGCAGTGTAGGCAAAGTTATCAGAAAAACGAGTTGTCTGCAGTGTGAGGATTTGAACTATTTCATTATTGTTTAGTTGTGGCCGTATAAGAATTGAAATGAGTTATATTAGAAAAACTGCGAAATATGCATGCAGAGATTTTAATGGAACATGAAATTATCACTATAAATAGCAAATTATCAGTATGAACATATGACTTCTTTCTTTTGATATGAAAACATATGACTTCTTCTGTGCAATGGCTTGGCTTTCTCCAATTTATTTCGCGACATTTTCCTTCATGATATATGTACTTACTACAAGGAAATTTGTTGGAAGGCATGGCAGTTTCAAGTTGATGGAATATGGCTGAGTCCTCGTTTGGGAACTTCTTTGTTGTGTGGGATTCTATGTACACGAGATGTTAGTTCATGTTTTTTAAGATGGTGTTGGACTTTCAGCTTCCGGTCGTGATGAAAGGGTTCTCAGAAGAACAATATTCTGATCAATTGAAAAGGGGAATGTTAATTTTCATTTCGTGATTTTAAAAAGGAGTTCTCGAGGAACTAATGATAAGTTCGAATGAAACTATTGAACATTACTGAGATAATAGATGAGTTATCTCATCTACAAGGCCTTGCAGAAGTACACAATACCAAGAGTATTCCCTTTTCTTAATTGGCATCAATTTATAAAGTTACATAAATTTGTTTAATAAAGTTGCATAAATTTGTTTAATCAAAATTAATTGTGCAATAAACACTGTAAACTTCTGGGCAATAGACCACAGTTAGATGATACGAAACTTAAACTTACCTTCATGTAAATAATATCATTATATGACAATGCATGCAGTGGCGAATCCAGGAATTAAGTCCAGGGTGAGCGAAAATTTAGTTAAGTCTAGTAGGTTAGTAGCAGTAGTAGCAAACCTCTGTTTTGCACTTATTTTGTGAAAAAAATGCAAAAATGCAGTGAAAATGTAAAAGTGCAAGGGCAAAGAATCAAACCTAGACCTCCTGTGAAAGGTTTCAACACCTCAACCATTCGACCAACAACACTTTACTAATAAAAATGTATTAGAAATGTATATGTTCTTGAAAATCCAGGGTACTCGGCCGACACATTGTGGATCCGCCACTGAATGCATGAAAAGAAACATTTTGTTTTCTTACAAATCGGAGGTATATTAATATCAACATAAATTATGTACTCAACCACAAAAAAAAAATTGCAAAGGTATTGGAAAAAGCTTGATCACAAACATTATACTCAAAAACATTACATAAATTATATATATATATATATATATATTATATTGGTCATTAATCCATGAAACACTCTTATAAAAAACTTACAAAAAACATTATAAAATCTTATATATAAAATTGTATTTAGACTCTAATTTTTATCCAAAAAAAGTTTATTTATGAATAAAAATAGAATTTAACATAATATTATGATCAAATGTAGCATGATTCCATATAAATTCATTGTTATAAAATATATATTAGATTTTATATTGAATTCTATATTACATTTAATATTTAAAATTAAGATGAGATTCTATGTTGGATTCACTATGTTAAATTTAATTGTTGTTAAATTTTGTGATTCCAATCTTAACAAATCAAATTATATGAAAATAAAGTGTTATACGTGTTTTTTATGTAAGGATGTTCTTTGTGGGATGCTACTCATGTTATATTTATTCTTTAGCAATTGATAGAGTCTTGATTTAATCATAATTTATATTGAAATATCAATTTATACGATTTAGTTGTTCTCCAAGTGAACTCATTAATTATAAAATATAATTGAATATAACAGTTACCGTAGCATATAATAAAGATAATTCATATTATAGTTACATATAGATTGTATACATGTTAACTACGACGAAAAAAGCATTATTTGAATAATCATTATTTGGTATTAGGTGGACGACCAATGTATCAGAAGGTAGCAAATCATATTCGGAACGTAAAATTTGTAATTATAGAACGTTTACAATTTCAAAGTTATTAATTGATAACGAAGTTTGAAACACTCACATGATTTGCCTTAGAAACAATCAATCTTAAATCTACCATCCAAATATCCAAATACTATTAAACGTAAATTTGAACAACAATTCATGGGCCTTGTCATAATTGGTTAGTCAAAATCGGTTGTCCAAGTATGTTCAGTAGATTTTTCAACATAAAAATGACATTTTTTCTGAATGACTAAGACTACGCACAAACAAAGCCCAAACTTTGTGTAACTAAGGTCACCTTCATTACAAATTTTAGTTCATCTAAAATTTTTGAACAAACATTCTGCATGAGTATACATTACCAACAACATATCCCTTACGTTCAGTGATTCCCAAAAGATAATGTCTACTTGTGGAGATGCAAACTTTATATGTCCTGATCAAAACAAGTTCTATATACAATATACCTCAGGAGAGTCGACATCAACATCAAATAAATTATTGGTGTATAAGTATTTATACCACGCGAAGAAATTTCCTTTTTAATGATTTCTAATCCAATTAAAGAAAATGGATGTTGAAGCCACCCGTGCCTTGAAGTTCTTTATCTTTAAGACCATTCTCTAGGTGGTGTGTGGGGATTTAAGTAAAGTCAGGACAAATATGTACGTATTCAATTTCTTGTAAATTTTAACAAATCTTTCTATTTCCTCGCTCTACTGGTTACACTTTGTTTTATGAAAAAAAGACCAAACAACAAAAAACAAAAATTAGTAGTAACTGTAAATATATATGCTAATATGACCTTATCATAGTAAATAAATAAGAGTCGAAATTAAAGAATGAAACAAATATATGTAGGAAAAAAATTGAAATTTATGATCAAAGATGTTAAAAAGTGTCACTACAGTTATCACAAGCATGAGTAAAGGAGCTAGAGTCAACAATATTAAATTCAAAATTAAAAAAGAAAACACACAACTATTTGCAATAAAAAGAAAAACTAGTAAGATATGGTTTAAGTAAAAATACCTAGCAACCTCAGGTGTTAGTACCAATAGGTGGATTTGAGTTCCCTGCCATGACAAAGCCCTAGACATATAAAATCAAAGAAACAAACATACAAATATCAAGATCTAAGAAGAAATGGTATTGTCTTAAAAAAACAAACCAACCATATCAAAAACCAAGTGAAGGAAAACTCGAATCCAACAGGTCAGAAAAACAAAGTCCGACAGTTGTTAGTACTAAAGGAGAAGAGACAATTATGGTTCTTAAAATAGCACACTAGACAAATAAAGAGATGTAAGTTGGGTGGAATATTAAAGACATTGGAGTAGGTATATGAAATGAAATGAATGGGTGAGAATGATGAACAATATTGTACGTATAAAATAGTTTTGTCATGATGATTTGGAAAACAAGAGAGCTTATGTTGCGTTGCTTTACGAGAAAGGCGAGTGAATTCTAAAGTAGTACTAATAGTAATTTTCTCCATCTACTTGATAGTGTTAGTGCCCTAGAGACAAAATAATTGTGTTTCTAGGAAAGACTATTTTGTTACTTATAGATTATGTTCCATTGATTATTTCTATGATGATTTATTATGTCTTTATTTACTGCGAAATAAATATCAGAATAATAAATGTCCTTGCAATATGTAACATGTATTCTATATCTTTAAGTATGTGACTTAAAAATGAGATTATATGAATAGTGTTAATATTCCTAAATATCCCTAATCGAGCATTAATAATATTGGACAATTATAATGCATAAAGATTAGTATGTTTGTTGACAAAATGACCATATCTCATTGGTCATAGGTATAGTGATACTAAAGTCAAGAACATAGGTGCATGTAATATTCTACATGACACTGGATAAAACCCACAGTGAGATTCTACATGTTAATAATGTCATTAGAAAGACTCACAGTGATAATGGTGTAATGATCCTTAGACTTGAGATCATTATATTTCTATACGATGATTAATATACTTTGATTACATTAACAGTTACCTTTAATCGGGTGATGATAAAAGTGGACATTGGGTATATTATGAGTCGTATGAGAAATATGAATGATAGATAAAGAATTTAACCCTCCTATAATTAGGAGCGATATTATTGGCCTCTTGATTGAGTGAGACTATGAAATGCATGGCCGTGCTCAAATGATGATTTCTTTTAATAGTCTACTCATTGATCAAGGAAACCCGGATTAAATATTGAAGAGGATGACTGAATACATGCCTCGAGTTTAATCTATAATATTTGGTTAAAGGGATTATATTACACGGAAACATTTTTATCACGAAAGGTTTAATTGGATCACCAATTATTATTATTACTTGGGTAGCAATGATGTATTACTAGATGCCGCTCATTGTTTATAATTTTATTATTGGATATTAAAATTATTGCCAACGTAATAATAACCTAAAGGGTTACACACTTAGAACGTTTTAAAAGGAGTTTTAATTTAAATGCTAGATTTAAATTAAATAATTAAAATTCGAATTTGATTTTCGAAATCAGATTTCGTTTTTAATTAAATGATTATAAATTTGAATTTGGTTATTTAATTAATTGGGATTGGACCTAGTTAATTAAATTATAATTTGAATTTATTTCATTAAAAACCCAAAGCAGATTGGTTTAGTTAAAACCCAAAATGATTAGGGTTAGACCCAATCTCTCTACCCTATATATACCAAGGTTGTAAAAATCGGAAATCGGACCAACTCGGTTTTGATCCAGAAAAATGAGTAATCGGAAACTCGGCGAGTACTCGGAATGAGTACTCGGACTAATAATCGGATATTGTTTTTTAACTTTTTTTTTTCTCATAATTTATACGTATTTATTCTAATTTTAGTGTACATGTGTTAAACTTAAAACTTAACAATAATATTAATATTACTAATAAAATTATTACAACCCTGCTAACAAGTAATAATATTATTAATATTACTAATAATATTTATTCTAATTTTAGTGTACATGTGTCCAAGTAATAATATTAATATTACTAATAATATTAAAACGTGATATAAGTGTATGTATAGAATATTTGAGAGAGAGGACTTTTAGTTGGGTCGAATCTAGATTATAATTATAGTCTATAAGTTGAGCAATAAAAATTATATTTTAGTACTTAGCAAAAAAAAAAATATTAGTCAAACCCGAGTTTGACCCCGATTACTCGAAGTCAACCCGAGTATTGACCGAGTTATAGCAAAAACCGGTTTTTGGTCCGATTAGTCACTACTCGGATCGGTTTAGGGGTCCAAAACGAGTACTCGGCCGAGTACTCGGCCAAGTACTCGGTCCGAGTTACCGATTTTTACAACCCTGATATATACATAATGATGTATAATTTTAGGTTAGGTTTTTAGAAAATCATTTTTGGGAAAAACCCTAGCAGCTCTAATATCAAAGAGAGGCTAGAGAGAGAGAGAGGCGTTTTATTTGGCTATTACCTGCTCCTTGGGTCATTGAAGGATCGAACGTTCGTGTGGACGATTTAGAGACACGGATCTTGACGCAAGGGCTGTGTGGTGATTGCAATCTAGGATCTCCATCTTTCAGAATTCGTAAAGCTCTTAACTGGTATGAATTCGTTTCTCCATAATCAGTCACAACTTATACATGGATCCTAGGTTTGGGTTTCGTTTTTATTTGTTTTTACGCTTTATATCCGCTGCGTTTATGCTCCGAAACCCAACAATACTCTTAATTTTATACATAAATATTAACTTTCGTACGAGTCAAGTCACAAACATAGATTTAAGGTCTCACTTTCAATGTT
Organism: Kitagawia praeruptora; assembly: GCA_037693485.1. Classification (NCBI taxonomy): domain Eukaryota; kingdom Viridiplantae; phylum Streptophyta; class Magnoliopsida; order Apiales; family Apiaceae; genus Kitagawia; species Kitagawia praeruptora. The sequence goes on from CM075353.1 coordinate 148,261,459, forward strand.
TATACTACTACTTTAAATAAGAGTATTTCAACAAGGAATTTTTATGAAAATTTTATCTTCATTTTTTTATTCAAGATAAAGATAGGTAGCTTTGAAAAAAAATACAAACTCCTAGATAAAAAAAGAAAAAAAAACAAGAAGAGAAAGAGCAAAGAAAAAATAACGCACCTGATATGTTTATATATTGAAATGAATGGTTCAAACAGATCCTACATTGACACGCAAAATTCATGTGCGCGAGTTCTTTGACTTTAAGTCTTTAAAAAGTGACAACTGGTGCCTTGTATGATTTGTAAAATAAAGCCATAAATAAAGGTTTATAAAGTAAAGTACAATTGTTGTGTTGGGATATGGGAAAGAAGTGAGTTTTTGTTGTGTTGCCCTACCTTCTCTCAATTTTAAATTCCGTACTAATCAAGACACAAACATATCGTTAAGGTCTCGCTTTTAATGTTTATATATCCAAATGTATTTATACTATTACTAAACCAATCAATTAGGAATAGTCAAAATTTTGATGAACTTGATTGTGGTAAAGAAGTTGATTGATGCAGCGATCCATCCACTATATTCCTTCAAAAATTCAGAAGACAAAGCATACATGAACCTTTCAAAAGTAGATATTTCACACACGATCACAAAAAGAAATGTCAGGGTTCATTCTCATCTTTCTTACTAGTCCTAAAACCAGAGAGAAAACATCTTTTAGTCCAGTAAGAATCTGACATATGCAGAAGTTTAATCACATAAGAAACAAATACACAACAGAGAGTGGATTGCAATGACAGTTTGCAATATCTAGAAGTTAGCATAACTTACAACTACCTTGGTTTGTTGCATCTAATGTATAGAAGAGTCTAGAGTTTGTCCTGGAGTCAAGGGCTATATAGTTGTTTTACTTGTTGGGAGTTGTCCCACATCGTTTGTGGGTGGGGTAGAGAGCTTGTTTATAAGTAGCCAGATAACTCTATTAGTATGAGTTCTTTTGGGATGTGCACAAAAACAAATCCTTGCGGGCCTGACCCAACCCAAAATGGACAATATCATACTAATGTGGAGTTTAGGCCTGCCTAGCAAGTCCAACAAGTGGTATCAGAGCTTCAGATTGTAACGGTCCATAACAATCTCTGATGGGCTCCCAGATGGATCAAGAAAGAGGCAGATGGGCTATCCCGGGATGGGCTTAAGGAAGAGTAGGTGGGCCTTCCAGTTTGGGCCTAGGGGGATCCAGATAGCCAAGAATTTCCTGTATGGGTCAAGGGAGCATATCACACAGAATGGAGGCAGATTCGGCAGGTGTCGAGCCCGATGTGTGAAGGGGAGATTGTTGGGAGTTGTCCCACATCATTTGTGGGAGGGGCAGAGAGTTAGTTTATAAGTAGCCAGATAATTCCATTACTATGAGGCCTTTTGGGATGTGCCCAAAAACAAATCCGTGCGGGCCAGACTTAACCCAAAGCGGACAATATCATACTAATGTAAAGTAAAGGCCTGCTTATCAAGCCAAACAAGTTGTTTTTATTTATCCATTATCAGAAAAAGTTTATGACTTTGTTCATGAATAAGTAAAGTATCATGCCGATGACGTTGAAACACTTACCCATATATATATCTTGGATCACCCAAGACTATAACATCATATTGGGTTGAAACCCAACAATACTGAAGGAGAAGAGACAAATATGGGTTCTTAAAATAAGACACTAGAAAAATAAAGAGATGTAAAATGAAATATTAAAGACATGGGGTAGGTATATTAATGATGATTTAACAATTATTATTTAACTTATTTTTTGAAAATTGAGGATAAAAGAAAATCATGAATTTTCACATTGAGAATGTGATAATCTTATTAATAACCAAAATAGTCTTCCTAATATTAAATCCAATGATTTTCATCTAAATCTAACCGTCCTTATTTAGTATGGTCGTCGTAATGTATTCATGGTTTAAAGATATTGTCCGGAAATATTTTCTGTTACTAATAAGTTTAAATTGATCTTTTACTCGTTTCCAAAAAAAAATTGTTAAAAATTAAATAATAGGAAATTTTTTTATTTTAAATTAATAATTAATAAATATAAATAATTTGGAATTTATTGGACTATCAACTATAAACATGCTCAATTTATGTAATTCACGAGTCATTTTAATGTAATTCTAAATTAAATAGGAAAGTAGTTCATATTCGAGTTTAAAATAGGAAACGTGTAAAAAAAGTTTGAAAGAATTGAAATTTGATCCAATTCAAATTCTAAAATTTAGAATTTAATCCAAGTTGTATTAGAATTATGATGGAGAGAGCGCGGGAAGATGATTATAATGAGGGGAAGATGGACATCCTCTGGCTCGGTATAGAATTTGTGTTTCGAAAATAACTATACTTGTGTGTGTTTTTATGACCCTCCTTGTTTAAAACTGCAATCTTTCCCTCTTTTTAACTTGTTTGCCATTATATATTTATATGTACAGCAGCATGGATAAGAGGCTTAAATCACAGGGTGATGATGGGTTTGCTCTTTTTCAAAATCTCCCTGACGAACTTGTTATTGAGATTTTTACAAAACTGAGCAACAGCAGCGCACCATATGACACTCTTGATGACTTGAAATTATTAGGTCGGTGCTCAACAGTTTGCATGCGATTCAATTCCCTTATTTGTCTGGTTCCAACCCTTTCCATAAAGCATCGCTCCTGCAAAAAATTATATTACTTCTGCCCCAAAATTCTAAACAAATTCAAGCACATTCGTTCCCTCCAAGTCAAGCACTGGTCTGGCGCTGAAAAACGTATGAACAATATGCATAAGAAATGCCCTACCGTTTATTATGATGCTGCCTATCGGCCACAAAGTTATAGTCTTGTAGTTATTTCGTACAAAAAAATCTCCGATTACTCAGACCTACGAGTTCGGGATTCGCTCATGCTTTCAGATGCTGGTATGGAGTATGGCAATGACGATTTGTATACACGTACTATGAAGCATTCCTTTGACTTGATTTTTCTTCATCACATGCTGGTATCCTCGATTAAGGACCACAATTATCTTCAACTGGTCGTGGTTACTGACTTTATGAATCGGGGAACGTTCACTTTGGAAAAGGAAATGTTAGTGGAGTTGCGAAATTGTAGGAGTATCAACCTTGAACAAGTGCAGGGACTTGATAGATCTGGCTTCTTTTTAAATTTAGATGTTCCACTTGAAAATAATCGCAACGGGGTTGTATTGTACAACATATGCTTTAACATTGTTCAATGGTCTGAGAAGTCTATGGATGATCCTATCCACAATGATAATACTGATGCTGACAGGGGTATCCCTACTGATTTGCCTTTCAAAGGTTCTCAGGGAGTGTTGCTAAAGAAATACCTGCAAATTCTTTTGAAAAATCCTGATGACGTGGTGGTCGATGATTGCAAATCTCTGCTTGGATTTCTTTCATATATGAAGTCGGATGGCAACTTGCTTTAGTTGGATGCCTATTTTCCTCCATGGTGAAATTATTTTGTTCAGTTCTTATGTTCCGCTATCTTTTTGGGCTTAACCTGTCTGTATTTTTTCTATGTGCACGTTGGTTCCGTAAGAATTTCCTTATTTATTTTCACTTAAGTTTGATTCTTGTAATTAGCTTATCAAGCTTGTAACTACTATATTGAGAAGCTGATAGAATTCACCGCAGTTCACTTTCTAGCTAAGATCACTTGAAAATTTTCATCAAAAAGAGGGGCTACTAGCTTCTAATTTATGTTACAGATCGAAGATATTAAAATGTTTGATTTAATTTTGCGTTGTCAACATGACATGATCCAGTTAGATCACTAGGAGTAATGCAACATATGGTTATACGTAGATCTGCATAAATTATGAAAATAAGTTCACTTGTCACTAACTGAATAAAGTTTGCTCCTCCAAAAAACATGAATAAATTTTGCAATTTTCTGGAGTTGATCATTGATGGACATAATGCTGATAACAATCTGTGATAACTTATAAAATACGATATAAACTTAGATGAAATCTCAATCACCCAAGAGTTCCAATATTGAAATCTCAATCAGTTTCAGATATGTTCCAATCGAAAGAAACACAAACAAAATACACAAAGTGTAATTTTCTGACTTACTCTCCAAAGGCTGCCCTCCAATAAGCATAACTAAAATATTTACTACCCTAAACCCCGGGCCTGGAAAACTGCTCAAAGTTTAAAGGCCTTGCTGTTTTAGACAACTTGGAAACCCATCACGGTCCCTTATTAATAAATATATATGAAAACATAGTTAAATAAAAATAAAGAGATAATCAGTTTCCTAATTTCCTTAGGTATCACTAACCCAAGTTACGCAAGACAGAAAAGAAGACCTGTTATTGCCATTAGAAACCAACTCACAACCCAAGGTATCAAGCATTATACCCATGGGTTTATACGACTTAGCATCATATTATCAAGAACATGGAATAGAGGAGCAGATCTTGTAACCATGGTTTGTGAAGTATCAACTGTTAACATATAATATAAGATCCATATAAGGCCTCCCTCTAACACCTTAAGGTTTTAGATGAGTTGGTTACTTAATATCAACATCTGGTTTTAGATGAGTTGGTTACTTAATATCAACATCTGGTTCAAATGCCCTCTCTTGTAAATACTATAATTTCTAAACGGCTCTGTAGTTATGTGTCTCATAGGACGTGTCATTCATGGTGCCAACCGATCTTTTACATATTCATCGCAAGATGACCTCTTATCATACCAAATTGTGAGTGCAGATCTACTATACATCAATCAGTAGCTCAGAGATACATTTTTGTCAGGCTCCAGCTTGTCCTTCAGTGGATAAAAAGAAATCATAAAACATTGTATTAACAAGACATTAAGACAGTGAACACTGAACAGACCTTTTATTGCTGAGTCATGTCTTCATGATTTTTAAAGTTAACACATCATCCCAGCTTTCTTCTACCAGCTTTGGAAACAAGTTTTTTGACATTTATATCCAACAACTGAAAAAGAAGCCATTTTCTGGAAAGTTTTTGAAGCTAAACGGTTGGAGAACTACAAGGGACCTCAAATCAAACTGTAAGACCTGTTTGGAACACAAGAAAATAGTAGATAAATATAATAATTTTTTAAAAATGAAATTAGAGTGTTTTTACATCATTTATCTAACACGTTAAGCTTATCTGATGATCAAGCTTTTTTTGACAGAAGATGATCAAGTTATGCACATGCTGATCTATTTTAAAAATCCCTATTTTTTGAAAACATGTTTCGACTTTATTTATCAGATACTACCCTTTAAAAGATGTACTAACAAATAATGCAGGCAGCCACTAGTCTCTCGATCCCTCTCCTCATTAATCTTCTTCATTCAGTTTCATTCTCTCTTCTTGTGCAGTACTTTCTGATCCCTCTGTAACTTGCACACTGCATACATAACACACATCGATCAACTACACATATAACTTAATGGGGAAGCAGCATGTCCGCAGTGTTGGTGCTAAATTAAGGTTCACAGCCCTGTCATTCTGTTTGCTTCACTGCTTCATCTATGTTTATCTTCTTGATTTCTTTCATCAATGGTTTACCTCGAGGTAATTAGATCATACATTTAGACACATACGACGGTGAAATCAGGATATCGAGAATGCCAAAACTAAAAATGTGCATTGTTAATTTTTGGCAGTCAACAGGGACTGAAACAGAAATTCATACTGTTTTCGAACCTCAAATATAAGGTTTTTAATTAAGTAGAATATATTGATTTTTGAAGCTCAGCCCGGGATGTTCCAGAGACATGCATGTTTGTGTATGTAGATAAATTGTGTACAAGGCAAGCTGGATTTGCTTCTAGTTTGTACTACATATCAATTCATATCTTTCAATCTCTGACTGCTTATGTATTGTCCATGCCCTTATACAATTGCACATGTACTTTTCCAATATGGACATATTAAAATTAACCTAAGCAAGAAAATTATAACCTGAGTAGAATTGTTAAAGGGAACATGACATCGATAAAACATTTACACTTTAGTGAAAAAATGCCAAAATTAGATTCTTCAGTGTATATCGTCGGTATTGTTAACAGGACAACAGAAGAAGAGAAAGATTGTATATTGATTGATGATATTAATTACAAAGAGCAATACACTTAATATATAGATGAAATAAGAAACATAATTATGAGAGATATGATAACAAAGATAGCAAAAGATAGCATCCAATGTTAATATTTGACTGAGATATCATTTCCTTGATTACCCTTGATTATCTCTATTCAACACTCCCCCTCAAGTTGAGTGGTGGGATCGCCGACACCTAACTTGCCTAATGTTTCCTCAAAGATCTTTCCTGTAACAGCTTTTGTTAGAATATCTGCAAGTTGATCTTCTGACCGTACGAATGGAATCTCTACCACTCCTCCATCCAATTTTTCCTTTATGAAGTGTCGATCTATCTCGACATGTTTTGTACGATCGTGTTGCACAGGATTTTCTGAAATGCTTATGGCAGCCCGATTATCACACTTCAATTTGCATGCATTTCTCACTGGGAACCCTATTTCGGCTAACAACTTCTTCAACCATAGGATCTCTGTTAACCCCCGCGCAATCCCTCGGAATTCGGCTTCTGCACTGGATAGGGCCACAACTTTCTGTTTTTTGCTTTTCCAAGTTACCAGATTGCCTCCAACTAAAGTGAAGTACCCAGAGGTTGATCTTCTATCCACTGGATTCCCTGCCCAGTCTGCATCAGTATATGCTTCCACCTGCAAATACCCATTCTTTTTGAATAAGATTCCTCGACTCGCAGTCCCTTTTAGATAACGAACCACTCTGATGGCGGCCTCCATATGGTCTTTCTGAGGTTGGTGCATAAACTGGCTCAGCACGCCGACAGCATATGCCACATCTGGTCTCGTATGAGAGAGGTAGATCAACTTCCCAACCAGGTGCTGATATTGCTTCTGATCTGTCAATTCTGCTTTGTCATCTATCTTCAACCCATGATTAATTATCATAGGTGTTTGTGCTGGTTTACAATCTAGTAATCCTGTCTCTGCCAATAAGTCCAACACGTACTTGCGTTGAGAAATGAAGATTCCCTCTTTGGACCTAAGTACTTCAATCCCTAGAAAGTATTTGAGGCCCCCCAAATCTTTCATCTCAAATTCCTGGAACAGATTTTTCCGGAGCCTGGCTATTTCCTCAGTGTCATCTCCTGTGATGATCATATCATCCACGTAGATTATCAAACACGTCACTTTGGCACCCCTATTTTTCAGAAACAGAGTATGATCAGAATTACTTTGTTTGTAGCCGTACTTTTTCATTACTGTAGTGAACCTTCCAAACCACGCTCTTGGTGATTGCTTTAGACCATACAATGCCTTGAGTAACTTGCACACTCTTCTTCTTCTTGGTGACTCCTTACGACCATTCACTGCCCTTTTTGACTTGCAACTACTTATTTCTCGAAAGTCTTCCGTGAATCCCGGCGGTACTTCCATGTATACCTCTTCGTTTAGATCCCCGTGAAGAAAAGCGTTCTTCACGTCAAACTGATGGAGAGGCCAATCCTGATTTGCTGCAATAGAGAACAATACCCTGATTGTGTCAATCTTTGCAACAGGTGAGAAGGTCTCTGAGTAGTCAATCCCATACGTCTGAGTGTACCCCTTTGCAAGCAGTCTTGCCTTGTACCTTTCAACAGTCCCATCTGCCTTTCTTTTAATGGTGAACACCCAACGACACCCAACTACTTTCTTGCCGGGGGGCAAATCACACTTCTCCCACGTTTTGTTCTTTTCTAGAGCTTCCATCTCAACCTTCATAGCTGCGTGCCACTCTTCCTGGGATAGCGCCTCTTCCACTGTTTGTGGGAGGCTTTCTGAGTATATTGCCATGGTGAAAGCTTGAGCTGTAGGTGACAAACTCCCCCTAACCAAGTTGGTAGTGGGATACTTGGAAGCCCTCGGTTCATACTCTGGCTCATATCGTTTTGCTGGGATCCCTCTGGTGCTTCTAGGAGGTAATGTATATCTTTGTACTACATCCGGTGATGTCACCTCTCCTTCATATGTCTCTTGTAAATCTTTACATTCTGCAGGTACATTATCAGAGCAACTTGCGGAAGAATTAGAATTCTCTTGCAGAGTATGAAGATTTACCTCAGGGATATCTGTCGGAGAAGAAGTGGACTCTGAGATTGGTGACTGTACTATATCGGTCGTCAACTCGGTGGTTCTGCCTACTTGCTCTGTTAGACCTGCTTTAGTCGTGGGAGAACTAAACAACCAGCTCAGTGGATCTATAGATTTCTCCCCCTGACCACTGGGTTGGGTGTAGTAAAACTCTGTTTCAAGAAAGTTACAATCCATCGTTGTTAATATCCGACGAGTGGGTGGATGGTAGCAACGGTAGCCTTTTTGGTGAATCCCATACCCCACAAAGACGCATTTCAGTGAACATGCATCAAACTTGGTACGCTCTATTTTAGGAACATGAACAAAGACAGAACTACCAAAGACTCGAGGTTGAAGTGTTAAGGCTGTCGGGACACTTTTATGACTGGAGAGAGTCTGAAGAGGTGTTTTTAGGTCTAAGGTTCTAGTGGGAAGCCTATTCAAAAGGTACACTGATGTGGCTACGGCTTCAGGCCAAAAGTATTTAGGAACACATGACTCAAGCAGAAGTGCCCTGGTCATTTCAAGAATGATACGATTTTTGCGTTCCGCTACTCCGTTTTGTTGTGGAGTATACGGACATGAAGTCTGGTGTATCATGCCATTCTCTTTGAAGAACTGTTGTAGGGTGGCATGACAAACTCCCCCCCATTATCAGACCGGAGGATTTGAATCTGGGTATGATACTGGGTGCGGATCATGTTATAAAATTCTATGAACTTAGAAACGACTTCAGATTTATGTCTAAGAAAATAAACCCAAGTCATCCTTGAACAATCATCAATAAATAGGACAAAATATTTAAAACCATTATTTGAAGAACTTGAACCAGTGTTAGGGGCAGGTCCCATACATCGGAGTGAACTAAGGAAAAAACTGATGATTCCCTAGTATTAGACTTAGGATATGACTGCTTATGACTCTTAGACAGTATACATGTCTCACACAACAAATTATTCTCATGCTGAAAAAACTGAGGAAATAATAAACGAAGATACCCTGCTGATGGGTGTCCTAGACGTCTATGCCACAACCATTTTTGCCTTTCTGCCGTTCCGTGAGCAAGCGTTGCTTTCCCGTGTTGATCCACCTCATCAACATAGTACAGACCTCCCTTCTCAGTGCCACGCCCAATTACCTTCCCCGAATGGATATCCTGTAGAAGGCAAAAATTCGGAAACATTAGAACCATACAATTCAATTCTTTAGTTACATGACTCAGTGAAAGCAACTTGCACGACAAACTGGGTACATATAAACAGTTTTGTAATTTTAAATTTGGAGTCAATTCTATTGTTCCTGCTCCCAAAACCGGAGACAAGTCACCATTTGCACTTTGAATAGACGTCTTGGTGGGCACTGAGTATGACACAATATCATTCTTGTCAAAGGTCATTGTGTCTGTAGCTCCGCAATCGAACAACCATTGTTCACTCCTGGCTCCCGAGGTAATGAAGGCCTTAGAAATTTTTCCTTGTGCAATTTTACAATTTCTTGGAGCAGAATTGTAATTGTTGCAACTATTTGAGCTATACTTGACAGCCTCACAATCAAGGGGGTCAGAAATTTCAAGATCCAAACATCCAGGTGGAAAAAATTTGGAATTACCAATTTTAATTTTGTTACCTCCTTCATATGAGTTCCCAACTTCCACTGCCTGGTCACCTCCACTGTTCTTGTCACTACCGTGTGTTCTGACAATTGCCGCCCCTCCAGCGCTGCTGCCGTTTCCCTGTCTCTGACTACGCCACCCCTCGGGAAAACCAATTAACTGGAAGCATTCTTCCTTGGTGTGCCGGGACTTGCCACAGTGCGAGCATTTCAAGCGGGATCGATCGCCGCTGCCCCGAGATAACAACTTTGGGTTGAATTTCGCTCCTTCAAATCTGGGCTTGGCAGCGTAGCTTTGGGCGACGACCGACTTGTCTTCTTCCGGTTGTTTCATTGAGAATCCACCACCAATGTCTGAGGCAGGACTCACTGCTGGTGAAGGTCCAGTTAGCCCCATAATGTTCCGACGTGCGGCCTCTTTGCGCAATTCAGCATATGCTGCTCCAGCTGAGGGTCTCGGCTCTTGCTTCAACAGCCCTTTTATGTCTGAATCATACACAGTGTCCACTCCTGCAAGAAACTGAAACAATTTTATCTCTTCTCTGAGTTGATTAAATATCGATTGACACTCAGCACATTTCATTGGGTTGGGTTGCCGTATCTCGATCTCCCTCCATAGCCTTTGAATGTTGCTGTAAAACTGTTCCAATGTCCCTGTTCCCTGTTTCAAGGTGTTTGCTTTGACTGTTAAATCAAAAAATTGCACACCATCTTTTGCTTTTCCGTAGGTAGCAGCGAGTGCATCCCAAAGAGTTTTAGCCGAGGGATATTCAGCATAATTTGCAATCAAATCTGGCTCCATGTTGTCTAACATCAGAGAACATATAGTCAAATCTGTCTGTTCCCACTTGTAATAATTTGGATCTGTTGTTGCTGGTCCCAGAGGATTTCCTGTGAGATGGCTTAGCTTCCCCTTGCCACCAATTGCCAAGCGCATCAATCTAGCCCATAGAGAATAGTTGTTTTGATTCAGTTTAACGCTAATACGTTTTGACTGAATTTCTTCTGACTGATTTTGAAGGAGGCCTGCTAACTGGGATGTAATTGAATCATTCGTGCGTGATTCCGATTTACTGGATATACTGGATTCATCTCCTTCCATGATCAGAGGAGGTAAAGGATGATGTTGATATTTGTATCCTTATTGGATCGTAAAATGCTCGGATACCATGTTAACAGGACAACAGAAGAAGAGAAAGATTGTATATTGATTGATGATATTAATTACAAAGAGCAATACACTTAATATATAGATGAAATAAGAAACATAATTATGAGAGATATGATAACAAAGATAGCAAAAGATAGCATCCAATGTTAATATTTGACTGAGATATCATTTCCTTGATTACCCTTGATTATCTCTATTCAACAGGTATTTTATCTAGATTCTTTTGCTTGATCTAGGACAAACTAGTGTTATAGTTAATCTTAAACAATTGTTTCTCCTGTGACTTCAGTACAAACTCTCGAGGCAATAGCAGTGAAGCTAAAAATTAAGCAATGGGACGCTAAAAGGAGTTCTTGTAGCGGGGGTGGAGGATTGAGTGTAGTGTTTGACATTCCTCAGCCACCTAGCAACGTGACTTGTGATTGTACTTTCCGTAACAATTCGGTTTGCCATGTCACCCATATGTATGTTCTTCCTACTCCAACTTAAAATTTTAGTTTATTGGAAATTGGACCAACATAAAGTCATTGTAAGATTTTGTGATTTTTTTGTAGTATTTACCAAATTTTAGTTTTTGTGCATATTGATCTTAGATTCTAACTCACATAGCCACATGGATATCTTTAACCATTTCAATAAGCTTCATTTAATTTGTTGTAGGAATCTGCAAGGCACATCTATGGAGAGTCCCATTCCTTCTAGCATCTCTCTTTTGAAAAACCTAGTAATAGAGTTGTAAGCACAATCTGAATCATTAAAAGTGAATACATCTGAACTTCTGAAGTCATTGACTGTGATTCTTGTCTGCAGAATGATATCTGATTTGAATGGATCTGTTTCTAGCTTCCCCAATTTGCGAGATATGACAAATATGAGATTCTTGTGAGTTAGTCATGGGTGTTTATTATGTCTTCAAATGCATTATGTTTTTTTAAAAAGACATTTCTGCTGACGTAACAATCTATTTTTCTAATTTTCACCATGTAGGATACTGAGAAATTGCAAAATTGAAGATTCAATTCCGCCATACATTGCAGAGATGAGAAGTGTATATACCTTGTAACTGATCTCTAAAGCTGTTTCGTTACTTAATTTTTTTCTTTTATTCAGTTCTGAGGGCATTCTAAGTTTCCAATTCAAAATTCATGTTCTGATAATATACAGTAGTATCTAGTAACTGTACTATATTGTTGAAAGTGCTCCACCAGCATTAAATTATGGACGATTAGTGAGCTCCTACTAGCAGTGTGTTGCAAAAAGTTTTAAAAGTATTGATTATGTTTTGTGGATATTTATGCTTAATTTGGGTCAAATTGTTCTCATTGCAAAGATTTGAGCTTTAATACGTCGTCTGGACGAATCCCAGATTCAATTCAGTCTTCGAGGTCCAGCCTGAACTTTATGTACGTAGCTGTATAAACATTTGTTATATGTGCTCATTTAAATATCTATACCCCAGGCTGAAGAAGAATTATAAATCTCGAAATATATTATGCTTTTGTTCTGTAAGTTGTTTGTTTCACTGTAAAGCACTCTATACAATGCACTTAGTAAGTGACAAGCATTTTTGGATATAGGTTCCTGAATAGTAATTTGCTAAGCGGAGTGATACCGAGCTGGATTTCTGTGACAGCAGCAAAAATTTGTCAGTGCACATTCTAGCTTTGTTTTCATTGTTAACATAATTTTGTGATTACTCTATATGTTTGTTGTAAATATGGATGCAGCACTGTATTCTTGACCAATAATTACATGCCATTTGCTGCAGTGATGTATCAAACAACAATTTTACACAGCCAACATCTCTGCATAGATGCCAGGCATCAAGAGTGTAATCCTATTCATGTTATGTTTATTTGACTTGGTTCCTGATCATATAACTTACAGACCATTATTATATTTTGCAGGAATTTGGTTGCTAGCCATTCATATTCAACCAGCAATTCGTAAAATTTCCGATTAAGATGACATGTATTACTTTTGCAGTAGCAAGCATCCTTATCAGTAGACTAATATCTTGTTTATTCAATTTTAGAACTCCATGGTGCCTGAAAAAAGACCTCCCTTGTCCCCGGAGAACACAGTGTATGCAACTACATATATACATTCGAACTTTATGGTGGAATTTCCTTTTAACTGCATAGCCAGCTTCAAAGAATCATAGCAAGTATCTGCTGAATCTGCAGATCATGCACTATTTATAAATTGTGGAGGACCCAAAATAAAATCAGGGGGCAAGGAGTATGAGCAGAATTTGGTTACAGAAGGCGCATCATACTTTTATCTTACAGATCGATGGGCTTCTAGCAGTACAGGTGTTTTCATGTATAATGACAGGTCCAATTTTGTGGCTAGAAAGGCCAATGTGACCGGAGGAGAATACTATCAGACGGCCCGCCTTTCCCCTTTTTCACTCAAGTACTATGTACTTCGCTTGAAGGGTAGTTATAAAGTTCGTCTCCATTTTGCTGAAATACAGTTCTCTGATGATGCGACGTATAGGAGCATTGGAAGGCGCATATTTGATGTATCTATTCAAGTGAGTAAGAGGTTAGGTATATTATTACAGATCAATTGGACCTTGGGATTAGAATTTTTATTAATTCAATTAATTCGTTCGTACCCCATACATATAGGGCTACTGTAATTTTCTGCCCAAGTTTAAAGTGTTTTTCTTCTAACAGGGGAATGTTGTTTGGAAAGATTTCAACATTGCAGAGAAAGCTGGAGGAACTGAAAAAGGTATCACTTTGGAGAAGGATGTTACTGTTGATAATAGCACTCTAGAGATTCACTTGTACTGGGCAGGGAAGGGGACTACTGCAGTTCCTGATAGAGGTGTATATGGACCTCTAATCTCAGCAATTTCTGTAACACCAAGTAAGTCTTTAATTACATGCTTTCCACCTATGTTTTTACCACCTTGTGTGTAACTTAAATTGCTTCATCTCAATAGACTTTGTTATCAAAACGGGGGGACTATCAACTCGAATTATTGCTGGCATTGTGGTTGCTTCACTTGTGAGTCTTTCCTTGATATTTTATTTATTATGGATGAAAGGCTTCCTAGGAGGAAAAGATGCTGAAGATGAAGGTAGGATATCTTATCACAATATTAAATGTGCATGTAATTTTATCAGTTTATTTCAAAAATTCTTATAATTTGTGCACACAAATATCGTGATGAAAGACCTTCATATCGGTGTATTACATAGGATCCGAGTTGTTGATGGCCAAGAATGCTGAATAGTAAATACTTACAGCCGTTGTACTATTTAAACTATCAATTTCTCAAGTGTTGGAATACTTTTTTCTTTGTATCTGCAGGTCGAAATAGAGAGCATGGACAATGACATGTCTCAAATATAAAAAAAAAATAGATAATAAAGAATTATAATCATTTTGCCAATACCCAAATATGCATCAAATGTAAGATTACAGTGTTCCGGTGCTGCAGTAGTTACTGGATGTAGGGTGGTTATATTATAAATGTAAGTTGACAGTGTTCCGGTGCTGCAGTAGTTACTGGATGTAGGGTGGTTATATTATAAATGTAAGTTGACATTATGAAAATGTAAAAGAATATATTTAGTAGGCATTTGACTGTTGGAGAAGAACTTTAGGTGCTTGATGAAATGATGATTTAACAACAGGACTATACCTTTGCGATATCTTTGACAAAGGAAATTTGTCCTACTCATTTAAGATGCTGCAGATGAACACGCGCAGCTATGGATTATAGGATGCATAGCTCTAAATTGATTATATATAGGGATACTGCGGTCGAACATATATCAAACATTTGATCTTATATACATATGCAGTGATCTTGTAATATTAGTATGTGTTTTCACTCTTTCTTGTGCAGTTTTGCAATTTCTAATTCTTTTCTATATTTAGAACTGCGAGGTGCAATAGAACAGAGGACAAGATACTTTAGTTTAAGGCACATCAAAGCTGCAACTGAAAACTTTAACCATTCAAATAAGATTGGTGAGGGAGGATTTGGACCAGTTTACAAGGTAAATTGCTTTCAAATCGAGTTTTTCTTGTTCTCTCTCTTCTTTTTAGGCTAAGGTCAAATTCAAGAAATCTACATACTCGCACACACATCTGTCTTCACAGAATTGAAGCCTCGACCTCTTCTTACCAAGGGTGCGGGGTATCAACTAAGCTACAATGCTAAGGATATTAAAGTTCATACCTCACATCATTGCATACACACATAGATCTCAAATATACAGTTGGACGACGAGAAAGAAGATTTTATTGGGCATAGCAAGTGGCTTAACTCATCTTCACGAGGAATCAAGGTTAAAGATTGTTCATAGAGACATAAAGGCTACAAATGTACTGCTTGATAGAGATCTCAATGCAAAAATATCAGACTTTGGTTTGGCCAAGCTTGATGAAGAAGAGAACACTCATATCAGCATGCGAATTGCTGGAACCTCGTGAGTTTTCATTTTTAATATTTCTAATGCTTCTCATCAGAGCTCTTTAAAGTGTTAAAGCTACAGTTACATGCTACGTAATATTATGTTGCTTTACAGATTACACAGGTCCACAATGACTCCAAATTTCCTATTTATCTCCTGATTAAAGTTTGTGTTTGTGGATTGTGACCGTAGTAAGATATTAGGATAAACTAGATGTGTAGTTAAATATTGAATGAGAAACAGAAATATATTCAAGAAAATACCAGCTGTTTTTAATTCTTTTGCACTTTTCCCATGCATTTTGAGTTAATTCGAAGGATCATAGGAGATCTTTCTCTGAAGGAAAAGTGGTGTCTGCTTTCTTGCACATAGTCCATGCATTCACCAATCACTAGAAATGTAGGTGATGGTCTCTATCAGTTATACATGCTACTTATATAGTTATTAATTATGTTTATAACTAGGAGTAAGCTTCCTTTGATTTCGATTGGCAGCAGGTTTCTGTTAAAGTTCAAATACCAAACTCTTAAGTAATTTTTTAAAATTCTTTTTGCCAGAGGATATATGGCTCCGGAATTTGCAATGCGTGGTTGCTTGACTGCTAAAGCAGATGTGTACAGTTTTGGCATCGTTGCACTAGAGACTGTTAGCGGGAAAAGCAGCACTAGTTATATACCAAAAGAGGAGTTTGTGTCCCTTCTTGATCAGGTAACAGCGTGCTTCATTGACACCAGCTGTTTTCTATGTTTTGCTATGCTTCTGTTAAACACACTCACACATACTTGACATACACGTAGCCCAAACATAGGCCTTCGCATGCAGATTCATGGTGTTAATATTCTTAGTTTCTAGATGAAAATCGGTCCACGGAGAACAATTAAACCACGTACAAATCGGTCTTAATAATGATAAGTAGTGCATAGTTACAATTGATAGTGGGTTGATGTCAGTTTTAATAAGCTTCACACACTGATGTTGGGATCAAAGTGTTGATCATGATTTCTAATAATCAAAGGAAGAGCCCAAGGAAAGTTCTAAAAATCGTAAATTTTTGAATTTAGTTAAAACAGTTAGGAGATTTGAACATCACTTCCTAACTCTTTTTATTGGGAAATTTGGTTGGAGCTTAATAGCATTTGTTAGTGGATTTTCAGCGAATAATTTGATGCTAATGATTCTTAGTAGCTGTCATTTTTGACGTATAGACAAAACATTATTGATATGAATGAATTAAATTCAGCTCTCATATTCCTCATCTGTTTCTCCGGTAATCTGTTGAAACTTGGATGTTTGTGTGAAATGTTGTTCAACTAAGGTGTAATTTGGGAGATCTGCAGTTCCTGTATCATGCTTCAAATTAGATTAGACAGATAGGTAATGAAGAATTCCCAAGCTTTAGGAATATCAATTCATTGTGTATCGAATGTGTTAGATATTCTTTAACCATGTAAGAAAATATATGAAATTACTTTGCCCTTTCCCTATCTCACAGTAAATGTTTTGAAGGCTTACGTCCTTCAAGAGCAGGGAAAACTTCTGGAGATCGTAGACCCGAAACTTGGCACAAATTACTCCAAACAAGAGGCGATACGTATGTTGGACATAGCTCTACTATGCTCCAGCCAGTCTCCTACTCTGAGGCCATGCATGTCTGCGGTCGTAGGTATGCTTCAAGGAAAAAGGAAAGTTAAAGCACCCATTGTCACAAGCACCACAACTTACGACAATATGGTGTTTAAAGGCTTTGATAAGATCACACAAAACAGCCAATCACAATATGGTGTCATCAATGGACTGGACATGGGATGATTCCTCAATTTCTATACTAAGTAAGGATACTAGCAAATATCTTACTGATCTATATGATGTTAATTTAGAGTGGAGATCTCTGTGCAAAACTCACTACGAATTGGTCATCTTCTCTTGATTACGCATTGGTCATCTTCTCTTGATTTCTATGTTTTGCACTTATCAGCACCAGCTTCGACTTTAGAGAGGCAAAATTATCAATTTTCGACGATATATTTGAGATCTTGTTAGCTCACCACTTTCTTAAAATCAAGAAATATGACAAGCTATACGACCAAGTATGCACAGAGATATTGAAAGGAGTGAAACAAGGTAGTAAGCTATATAATATAGGCCAAGAAGACCAAATGAGAAAGCATAAAATGTTTTAAAGAGTATCACCCACAAAGATGTTGACAGAATAATTTTGTTAGTCAAGTTCAAAAAGCATGCAATGTGTGCATTCAGGTTCCCGGTTACTTCAAAAACTGTCCAGGCGCTTGCACTCGGTGGAAAGCAGATACGTTGAAAGGGGATATGAAGCTATATTCAGGCGCTGAAAAAAGGGTGCTAACAAGAAGATTACTTAGAAGGGTCAACCTACTGCTCTTTAATTAAGGAAGGTGATATGTGTATACCCTATAGTTATAGGTGCACACCAATATTGATGATGAGACCAAAATGTCCCTAAACTCCTTTTTTGTTCAACCAATTATTTTGTTACTCAACTGTATAGTTTTATTAAAACAAAGTGCATCTAAAAAAATATAAGGTTAAATAAAAAGTTAAAGTTTTGTGAAATGACAAGAAAATTTCAGTAAATAAATAAATATATATATATATATATATATATATATATTTGAATAATTTTATTATTATTATAAAATCAATTTTAAGATTGTACATGCAATTTAGGTAGATTCTAATAAATCACTTCTATTTAATAAAATTATAAAAACTTAATTTATGATCTTTTAACCTTTGATTTATTTTTCCAACACCTTTTTTAACATATTACACAAAATTTTTAAATTAAAGTAAGAAAATGATTAATAAAATCTAAATAAATATACAAGTAATCTTTTCACGAATATTTTGAATATTTCATGGTAAACTTATCTATTCGACAACTTTGAATCATATTTTTTTTGAATATTTTACATATTTAATTAAAAATTAAAATAAGATGATCATCTAAAACTAACACAATTATTTTTAATTAAATTAAATTTTTATTTAAAACAAATTAAAGAAATAGTTGCATGGAAGGCATTTTAGTCTAGTAATCAACATTGGGTGTGCACACATAAATGAAGGGTGTGCACATATCAGCTCCCTTAATTAACTGCAGGGACGTTCTTAAATGTGCTTTTGGGGTAGTTTAGTTAAGATGTGAAGAGAAACTCCTGGTAAAAATGAAGGCTATATCTTTAGTAGGTGTCATTAAATTAAAGCAGTCCTCGCTTAATTATCAGAATTTGGGACACTGAAACTCATCAAATTCAAATGCTATATCTTTAGGTGTCATTAAATTAAAGCAGTACTCGCTTAATTATCAGATTGTGGAACTGAAACTCATCAAATTCAAATTTTAGTACTCAAGACAACTAAATATGAAAAGATTAAATTGAATTTGACCTATCATGAACTTAACAAATTTGTAAATATATTGCTAAAAAGAAGAGGCTGCACTCTTGTAGTAACAAATTCTACTTCGATAGAGTCAACAGAAGACAAGTATCAAGGACGAGACAAATATTAAAGGAATCACATCCAAATCCACATACAATACTGCATAATTCAATGATTTGATTTTGTCTAGATTTCTAGTACACTACAATTTTGAAATCACATCTTACATCTACTCAACCGATACTATGCACCTCACACGGATATCCTCCAACATAAATACACTATATTCGTCAAAAGACGATCCAGTGATCGGAATCTGGGGAACCTTGTCAGAAAAGATTGAAACCTTGTGGATACGCTTTATTTGTGAACCAATGCCATCAGGGTGATCCTCGAAAGTAACTTGCACATCACAATGTAGCTCATCTACAAGTTCTTCGACAAAGATCTTGCAGGAATACACATTCATGGTACGATAACCCAATCTTGTGATGACATCCATGAGATAGTCGGCTCCTCTAGAAAGATACATTTCCCCTGCATTGACCCCTTCATGAAAGATGTCATTCCCGATGTTCGCCATGTGTTTAAACTAATGACAAACAAAACAATTAGTGACCTTTATCTTGTACAAAAAATGAAACAAATCCAGCATATAAGTAGAAAAGGCAAAGGAAAACTCTTAAACAACGGTGCTACACTCAAAGCATTAAATTTTATAAACTTGTTATGAGATGATCAGTCTAATGTTTTTTTTTTATCCCAATTGGGACGTGATTTTGTTGCTTGCCCTAGATGGGAAAAAACTAATCTGAACCTGTAACTTTGTAAAGGAATATGAGGATATTGCCGGAACCTTCTGTTATTCTATCGCTCTAGAAGTAAGTTGTCTCTAATGTTTTGTTTCAACTAAGCATTTCCCTGTGATGCAATGTAATCCTGTTGCTTGATATGATAATCGATAATACTTTGTAACGTTTAAAATACGATGCACACAGTAGGGATTTATTAATTTGGACCGGGTAGTAAAACGCGAGGCATCTCCTCGCAGCTCTATCTTTTGAGCAATTATTGGGACATAATTTGTTGAGGAAACAATTTCAATCAATCTGTCACATAGACATTGGTGTGGGCTTCTCGAGTCTGTTGTGTTCATTTGTACACGACAACAAGTCTCATAACTTGCAAGGCATGGCATCCCTAGTCTATCTAAGAGCTTACGGAAACCACAATTTTCAATTCCTATATACAAAAAGAATAATGGTTTAATGGTGTTCTATAACTTAGCAAGAAATTCAACAAAATATCATGTAGCCTAATTACATTCATATCCTCATCACCAACCCTAATAAAATCAATAAACATAGCAACCACGCCAAGCTAAATAAGCCCAAATCATAACAAATTAATCAAAAAATTAACTTTCACTCATATATTTAAAAACCCAGAAAACGAATTCAAACACAAATTCTAACCCTAAAATCCCAAATCAAACCCTACAAAAAAGACGAAAGGAGAAGAAACCTGTGTGAGCAAACGAATGGAAGAGTGGATATATATGGTTTAAAACCTAGACAATCAACTACATTATGATCTCTAAAATTCTCAATACATACACGTGGCTTAGAACCTAAAAAGAATTCAAATAATTACCAAAACATGTGATAAAAATCCTAAAATTAAATTTTATGTATCGACAATGTACAAAATTTACCTGTGTTGGTGCAAGTTGCTCTTCCTGCGGCGGTTGATTTCGCGGGAGAAAATACCTAAGAGTATTTTAGGTTATACACTTAATACGTATAATCTGTATGAAAAGCCGAAACACTACTGCACAATTCAATGGCTATAAGCAAATCAAAAAAGAGCTGTATTGATTTCAGTTCAAATTTAACAAGCCAAACACTCAACTTGCACTCAAAGTATGACATTCTACCGGAAAATCTAAATGCTAACATGGAAATATTGGTCCGAGTGATAAACACAAAGCTAAATCATGTAGAGTTCTTTGGGGAATTTCATCAAACACTTAACATCATTTACCAAAAACTCTCTCCAAACGCACCAAACCCCTCTTAATTAGGCATCAAAAAGCTTGAAACAAAACATGGGCATCAATAATTTCATGAACCAACTTCAATTAAGCAAAAATAAATCTAATTGCAATAAATCTAATGCACTAGCCATAATAAAAATAAAAGAAAAAATAAACAAGCATTATAAATAAACAAATGCGATATGAGTTAAAGGGGATTTGATTGAATACCTCGTACGACCGGACAGCAGCTTAGAACTGAAACTTGCGACTGTGTTGTTTTCTTAGCTTGAGTTTGTGTCAATTACTTGTAACGGTCTTGGAAATTTGGGCCCAGGAATTATGTATGGTCCTACATTACTACCAAACGGGCCTACTTTTTTTTAATCATAATGGGCCTACTTGTTATTAAATGATAGTATTTGAAGTAGTCATCCCATCATTTCATATTTTTGTCATTATTCTTAAAAACGGTGATTAATTGAGCTTAATTGTCGATTAATTGATGTTGATAATCGATACCTCTCCAAATCAGAATTAATCAGGATTAGTTGGTATTAATTGTCGATTAATCGATGTTCAGTACCTCTACCGATTAACTGGTATTGCAAATCGTGTATAGCGTGTGGATGATGCACATACGGAGTTCATTCATGTAATGTAATGATGAACGACTTGATGAATTAATGAAAACTTTCTTTCTTGGCCAAAAAAAAAAAACACTCAGATTTAAATGTTAAAATGGCAGTTCTATTGTTATATTGGCAATTTTACCATGAATGGAATGCAGTACGCTTCATATATGTCTTAAGGTTATCTTTTTGGCCGTCCAAATAAATTATGTTATTAAAAGTAATATTCCTAAATTTCTTTGCTGCCATTTATTTAGTTGAGTAATCATTTAAATATTTCCATTTCTTGACAGATTGCTTTGGATCAAAAGGTGAAGATAAGTTTACTTTTATCCCTAGCCATCCATTAAACATTCTCCATGCTGTGCTTGCTAGTTCACAATTCCATACTACATGCTCTAAGTTTTCGGTCTCAGAATTACACCATTCACATTTGTTGTTAATGACAATGCCTCTTCTCTTAAGAAAATGCATATTCAGAATACCATTACAATTTGTTAAAATATCAAATTCTAAAAATTCAAGAATCAGGTATCCTAATTAAACATTGAAAATTTGGAAGTGCCAAATTTGGACAATAGAATCCCGTAGCACACCCCACATGATTTACAATGGAATCTAGTAGCACACCACGGGTGACCTGGACAACAGAATCACTCTTATAATCACTCTTCTACTTGTAAAATTGGGGACTTGCCAGCACCATAGTTGTTTATAATGTTAACATAGCGCGAAGCTTAAGTTACATATAGCATTGGGCAGCCCTTTATCGAATATAGAAGGAAGCATGCGAAACTCACATCACATATCTCAAGAAGTAGGAATTTTCTTTGCTGTTTGTTTCAGCTTCAAACTATCTCAAATTTGACACTGGAGCAGCAGCAGCAACTTTCAGTCAGCAAGATCGAGCCGCAACAATTAACTCTACAATATGAAGAATATAAAAGATACAAATCGAAAATTTAAGATTTCAGTTAGTCCGTTATTTTCTATATATGCACAAATCTAATTTAAATCTATTTGATATTAATCTCTTACAATAAGAATCAGATATATAATGAACTTCTCATTAAAAGCATTTGAAGAACACCGATGTCATGACTAGGTTTTGTAACAGCGAAACCAGTGACTTTACCATCAATGGAATACATCTATTTCATTTATCAATTTGGTTTTGTAACTTGGACAGAAGTAGGAGTTGAGAACCTGCACCAGTATTTTCAATCGAGCATACAAACAGGACTCGTCATTACCAGCATAAAAGAAAGCAACTTGAATGGAGCACCCAAAATCAAAAGATGAGACCAATCACAATCTGCCGAAAGATCAATGTTAAAATTTCAATTGTATAGTAGAAGAGTTTACACAATATATACTACCTCCCAGGAATCACTCAACTCGTTTCGAGGGAACCCTCAATCTCAAGGGCGAATTCCTGTAAAATGTTGGTAAAATTTACATACTGATTATTGTAGAATTCGTTAACAATTTTAATAAAAAAAACAGGTGCAAATTAAATATAGAAAAAAGTAAAAATGCAAATGTAAATATCGAGAAACTTAAAATTTATGATTCGCAAATTTTGTATATTTTGATAACTCATTTTAAGATATGCTCTGCAATGACTAAGTTTGAAATTCATGAAGTGATGCCATAAATTTCCTAATCAAATTTTGTCAGAACAATCCAAGAACTGTTCAAGTTTCGTTGAGACAGTTATATCTCTTAGGTTACATCTCTAAGGTGCTCAAATCAGCTTAGGAAATAAGTGACAACTGACAACCAAGAAAGCTCTAAATTACATGAAAGATCATAATAAACTACAAGTAGATTGTAGAATATATATCCAACCTGCAAGTGCATCATCTTAGTCACAAAAATTTAACAACTATCACCATTATACCAAATTGAAAGCACAGGAGTATCTATCACATAAAAATTAGATAAGTTACACAGAAGATATATATGAAAACATAAGCCTACATACCTGTCAAAAGTTTTTTTTTTTTAAAAAAGGCAAAGAATCCAACTACTGGATTAAAGTTTCTCGATTCACAAATTATTGATTTCTCCCCTGTAGCGCCCTATTGACATAAGAACTAAATCCATAAAGAACTGTGGGTAAACTTATTTCGGAATCGCTGTTCCGAGTTTGATCCTGTAATCTTTAAAATTGATTCCAGATATCCCACTCTCACAATGTTCTAAATTGATTGTCTGGACTTTCTTTCTTGCATCGACAGTGTTTTTTTTCATAGATTAACCATCATCCAATTAAAACATTTTTGATAGTGCTTCATATGATTCTGCTTTGCTTCAATAACATTTTTCCAGGATGGAAATGTCTCTTTTCAATTTATCTACTGGTCTTAGAATCTATACTCTTTATTAAAAAAACAGAAACCCCCTTTAAATGGTATGCCGTGGTATGCACGGTATGTCAATTAATTAATTAATTAATTAATAATAACTTATTTTACTATTTGATCTTACTTTAAAAATTGTTATTTAAGTATATAGAAGATCAATAAGAATAAGAACTAATAATGAAACAAGTTCTCTCTGAACTAAAATACGGTATGCCAATTAATTAATTCGGTATGCCACTAAATATTAGTTAATTAAAATCATAATATTAAATATTAATTTAATTTAATAATGAAGATATATACTAGGAGTCTATTAACTAAAAATTGAAATAAAAGTCGAGAATATAGGACTTAGGGCTCCATTAATTAATATTTAAAATATATCTATAATAGATTAATAATAAATACAATTAATAATATAACTATTCTTATATTATCAGAGATAAGTTATATAAATTTAATTAATTAAAATAATAAAATTAAATATTAATTTAATTTATTATTGAAGTTATATACTAGGAGTCTATTAACTAACAATCGAAAAAAAAGTCGAGAATATAGTATTATATACAACTTGGTGGTTCAAGATTTTATTCATTTAAAAAAGTTAAAAATTAGGAATTTTAGATAATTTATCATAATCTGTGCTTTGCACGGGTTATCGGCTAGTATAAATTATAGCAGAAGACTGTAAGAATGTGTTAGGCACCGGCCTTAATTTCCATTCTTTTCAAACTTCCACCAACCCCCACCCACCTTTTCCTCACCAACCCCCCCTTTCTCCTATAAATACCCCATCCCCCTTCATTACTAAAACTACACCAAAATTCTCTCTTCTCTCTCTATAGCTGCTAGATAGTCCGTCTAGTAGGGGAGCCGGTTTAGCCCTCTTTCAGGAAGTGTCGCGATAGAAGGCCCTCGTGCCTAAACTATTCCTTAGGGTATTTGGGTCTGACTGCAGCCATCGGAGGTGGTCCCGCTGCAGGGGTCTTTCTATCAGGTTGTGTGGCACTGTCCGGGTTGGGAGAGGGAGAGAAGGAAAGGTTGTCGGGAAACAGTGATAGGGGGAGGTTTTGAGATAAACACTTCAGTGAGTTGGGGATATACATAATAGGTATTGTAGGGCTGAATTTTTGTATGAAATTCAAGGGGCCGGATACCCGGATATTGTAATCTTTTTATCTAGTGTGAAGTTGTTACTCTTGTGGATGTAGGCTGGGCCGAACCACGTTAAATCTCTTGTCTCTTTTACTGTATTGTTGGTTTGTTGCTTCATTACTATCACGTATATTTGTGGGATCTAAGCACGCACATATTTACCAAATCGCTTCCGCATTCGCAGGGAATCAGGCAGATTCCTAACAGTTGGCATCAGAGCTAGTTGTGTCTAAATTATTGGTGCCGAAGGAAAGTCGTTAAGAAAAGTGGTTGTCTAATTTGGCGCCGTTTTGACGGAAGTGCTCCCATTGTTTCTTACACTTACCTGGCCAATTGATTTAGTTGTTTGGATTGGTTTGTGTGTGCAAACGGAGATCATGGCAAGTATTAAAGGATTCACGGTGACTCCATATGATGGTAAAGGAAGTTTTACTCTTTGGCAGAGAAGGGTAAAGGATATCCTAACCCAACAGAAGCTAGCAAGGGCTTTAAAGGGGAAAGAGGGAAAACCAACAAAGATGAGCGATGAAGATTGGGAGGATGCTGAGTCGCAATGCATGAGTACCATCAGACTATGCATTGCTGATAACATTATCAATAATGTTGTTGACGAAAGCACGCCGAAGGAATTATGGTCAAAGTTGGAGACATTGTATCTCGGGAAGAACTTGACTACAAAGTTAAATCTGAAGCGCGAGTTATACAAGCTGAAGATGGCAGCTCAAGGCAATGTTATTGAGCACATGAATGTGTTTAATGGTATTGTTGATCAACTTGAAAAGGTTGATGTAAAATTGGAGGAAGAAGATAAGGCCCTTATTCTTCTTACTTCGCTTCCGGAGTCATTCGATCATTTGGTCACAACCATTTTGTACGGAAAGGACACGTTAAAAATGGAGGAGGTTCAGTCAGCACTTTTGTCAAATGTTGGAAGGAAGAACCAGGATGGTGACATGGACGGAATGACAGTTTTGGCTTTGCGTAGTCAAAATAATAGAGGAAGGGGTGCTGTGAGAGGATCTACCAATAGCAGGGGTAAATCTAGATACAGTGAAAAGGGCATGCGGTACTTTGGTTGCAAGGAGTGAGGTCATATTAGGCCGAATTGTCCGCTTAATAAGAAGGATCCAGATGCATCATTGGCTGTGGTTACTCTCGATTGTGAAGATGTTTGCACCGTCTTCAATCGAGGCACTAGTTCTCCAGGAGAATGGATATTAGACTCAGGGTCATCTTACCATGTATGTTTCGAGAGGGGGCATTTTGACAAATTCCAAGATACAAAGAATGAAACAGTTTCTTTGGCTGATGGATCTACTTGTGAGATCAAGGGGATTGGAATTGTGAAAATCAAAATGTTCGATGGAATAGTTCGCAGCTTGAACGGGGTAAGATATGTGCCTAAGCTGAGGAAGAATCTAATATCTATCGGTCAGTTAGCTTCAGAAGGCTACAGATGCTCTGTAGTAGGGGGAGCTATGAATATCAAAAGAGGCCGTGTGGTTCGGATGAAGGGAGAGCTACGTGAGGGAATATATCGTCTGATTAGTACGTGGCCAGAACATACTTGAACTTCGAAAATCTGGTTATCTCGTGCACGAGGGAAGAGTGACTTGAAGGATACTGCTGCGGTTGTATTGCCTTCCAGTCTAGACGATGGTGCAAAGACTGCTGGGATGGATGCTTGGTCGAAGGGCTTCCACGACATCAACGAGTAGTTGGTGTGTTGCAGCTGCATATGGGCATCGATCAACACAAATCAAGTGAGCAGTGAACCATGCAACAGATTGATTTGTTTGATATGCAGTTGGGGAGTAAATGAAAGATCGATGGTCACACTTGTGTGTGTGATGGTCACACTTGCGTGTGTGATGGACTACATATGGGATTGGCCGACGTGAATCAAGTGAGTATGTATGTATACAACAGATTGTTTCACATGTATGTAGTTGGACAAATAAAGGTCAATGGTACACTTGTGCGTATAGCAAGTGGGCATTCGAGAATGAATGTGCAAACTAAGGTATAGTTTGGAGTCTTGGACTCGGGGGGAGTTTTGTCGTAGGGAATGATACGGATCGAGGAAAAGTTGGAGTTGTGTCAACAGGGTGCATGTATGGAATGCAAGTGATTAACTGTGAGTTTGAAAAGAGGGGGAGATTGTTAGGCACCGGCCTTAATTTCCATTCTTTTCAAACTTCCACCAACCCCCCCCACCCACCTTTTCCTCACCAACCCCCCTTTCTCCTATAAATACCCCATCCCCCTTCATTACTAAAACTACACCAAAATTCTCTCTTCTCTCTCTATAGCTGCTAGATAGTCCGTCTAGTAGGGGAGCCGGTTTAGCCCGCTTTCAGGAAGTGTCGGGATAGAAGGCCCTCGTGCCTAAACTATTCCTTAGGGTATTTGGATCTGACTGCAGCCATCGGAGGTGGTCCCGCTGCAGGGGTCTTTCTATCAGGTTGTGTGGCACTGTCCGGGTTGGGAGAGGGAGAGAAGGAAAGGTTGTCGGGAAACAGTGATAGGGGGAGGTTTTGAGATAAACACTTCAGTGAGTTGGGGATATACATAATAGGTATTGTAGGGCTGAATTTTTGTATGAAATTCAAGGGGCCGGATACCCGGATATTGTAATCTTTTTATCTAGTGTGAAGTTGTTACTCTTGTGGATGTAGGCTGGGCCGAACCACGTTAAATCTCTTGTCTCTTTTACTGTATTGTTGGTTTGTTGCTTCATTACTATCACGTATATTTGTGGGATCTATCCGCATTCACAGGGAATCGGGCAGATTCCTAACAGAATGCTATGCATATGAATGATGGCTGTCATTCGTCAGCTTCTATTAGTTCACATGATGATAAAAAGATGACGCAGTAGCAGCAGCCGGAGGTATCCACATCAATTTAAAGCGGAAATCTTAAGATGAAGATTATGAAACTTACAGATGAAGTAGGAGAATGCTGTATAGTAGTAATGCTTTATAATCTTAGACTCAGCATGAAGCTAACTTAGAAATGTTGATAACGATTGATGTAGCAGAAGCGCTTCTCCGATGCTGGCCACAATCTTCTGTCCAACACTAATGATGGCGAATTAGGAGGATTTTACAGAGCATGTCAATTAATAACTGAGTGCTTCCTTTTGTTTTGAATCATCATGAAATAATGCAGCAGCAAAAAGAAAAAGAACTCGAAGCAGTCCTGTCACACGGTACTTTTCAATCCGATGGAAATTTTTCGAGGCCTGGCGGTCTTTGTAGATCATTTGTTGCAATTGTAGAAAACATGACTAGCATTTGTGAAGGTCAAAAATTACGTCAAGTTCGCTTTGTCGATTGATGATACATGTCGAGCCTTATCATATTTATCAAGCTCAAGTGCAGCAGCATTGATTTTGAGTCATTTCCGTCGAGCTTTATGTTTGTTTTTATTCAGCTATCAAGCTTTTGAGATAGCTTTTGTCAGCTTTGGCAACTCTTGACAAGATCTTGAATTAGTAATTGTTGAGATTTATGAGATTTTGAGCTCATATAGGCTGCTTGACACATTTTCGTTGAGCTCTTCAGATAAAATTTATCGAGCTTTCATGGGCTTTGAACTTGGACCTTAGATCAAAATTTATCGAGATTTCATGGGCTTTGAACTTGGACCTTTGTCAAGTTTTAGACCTTGCGATGGTCTGGATTTTGACCTTTTGATGGTCTGAATGTTGACCTTGAAATAATCCAGATTTTGACGTCGTAATTGTCTGAATTTTGACCTTGTGATGGTCTGGACGTCGTAATGGTCTGAAATTTGACCTTGTGATGGTCTAGATTTTGACCTCTCCAGAAGTAATGGTCTGAAATTTGACCTTGTGATGGTCTAGATTTTGACCTTTTATTTCATATTGTTTCCATCAAGCCTTCAGATGCGCTTTTACTCAGTTCTTGAGCATTAGAGGTTAAACATCTGTCAACTCTTGGCAGGTTTGTAGTTTTCGAGTTTCATGAGCTTTTGAGCTTAACTAAATTTGTAAAAATTGGAGAATAGACTTCGTACAAAGGCCCTTTGGAGATTCACAACTCATTTTTGTTGGGGAAATGGTTTGTCAAAATGGAGAGGATATTTTAGGCAATAACACAGATTATAAATGTGCAGTAATAAATAATATGGAAACGTAAGTGAAGTAGATATGCATATATCCATGGTGAATAAGTGCATACATAACTGATAACCATGGATCACTAAATGTCCTCAAAAACCAACTAATCACATACGGAAAATATGGACTCATCCATCATGTATTGTTATTCATAACAATCCCAGTTCACCGGATTAAAACAACTATAACAACAACTTGCAACTTATCACACCAATTACAACATCTATTGATTTCAACTTAACGAATTTGACAATTCTACTAATAAACAAACACATGACAATCATGTTACTAATATCAACTAAGATCTGCAAAGTATAGTAGAATATCTATGCAGTTGAGTACAAAATTCAAATACCTGGTGTGCCATTGTTTGGAGAGAGTCATGAATCGGAGTTGATTAACATCGAAGGATGATTTGAATAACAAATTGAATTGATGTAGCTGAATGAATCATCGTGCTTAAACGAGTTGAATAGATGATGATAATACCTATAACTCGACGTGTCTAGTCTCCATGGTACTGAGTTGCACATGTCAATACATCTGGTGCTATTGTTAGAAGAAAGCCATAGATCGGAGTCAATTTGCATCAATAACAAATTGGATCGTAAATTGACAACTTCATTTCCCGTGATACTGAGTCAAGTTACAAACCGATACACTATGTACTATCGTTAGCTTGACTCCTTCAAGCTCCTTTTTCTTCTGGAGAGACATGGACTGGATCATGAACGCAAGTCAGACGCACAAAACTTGCTCATCATTGGAATTGAATATAATGAAAACTCCTTCTAGCGCCAAATGTTGGAATATAGGTTCTCTTTTCATTAATTCGGTGTTTATATAAGTATTTACATGTGTTTTCCATCTCCTCCCTCAGAGTGTTTCTACAAATATCGTCTCCAGTCCCCCTTTCTCCTCCTCATGAGGGTCTATTAATAGAGTTTACAAATGGGCCTTCATGGGCCTTAAAAGAGATATTGAAAATAGACTATTCTATTACAAGTTGGCCTTCATGGACCTCAAAACAGATATGGGAAATAGACTATTCTATGGCCCAACAGTGGGAAAACTTCTTTCGGAATCGCTGTTCCGAGTTTGATCCTGTAATCTTTAAAATTGATTCCAGATATCCCACTCTCACAATGTTCTAAATTGATTGTCTGGACTTTCTTTCTTGCATCGACAATGTTTTTTTTCATAGATTAACCATCATCCAATTAAAACATTTTTGATAGTGCTTCATATGATTCTGCTTTGCTTCAATAACATTTTTCCAGGATGGAAATGTCTCTTTTCAATTTATCTACTGGTCTTAGAATATAAATTATAGCAGAAGACTATAAGAATGCTATGCATATGAATGATGGCTGTCATTCGTCAGCTTC
Source organism: Kitagawia praeruptora (assembly GCA_037693485.1). Lineage (NCBI taxonomy): Eukaryota > Viridiplantae > Streptophyta > Magnoliopsida > Apiales > Apiaceae > Kitagawia > Kitagawia praeruptora. Next base: position 148,292,016 of record CM075353.1, read on the forward strand.
TATTAGTTCACATGATGATAAAAAGATGACGCAGTAGCAGCAGCCGGAGGTATCCACATCAATTTAAAGCGGAAAGATGATGTTTCATATTAAGAGAACCCATGACTCCACGTAACTTAGGTGTTTTCTCCGATACAGAATGTTTGTGGTTGTGGTTGGTTAAGTGAAGCTAGCTTCAGATGCTTCTTAGGGCCCCAAATACTTAAGACTTATGTCATGCACACAGTATACGTATTACGGATGTATTGTTCAATAAAAGTAAATCTAAACATGGAACAAAAAGACTTACTGTTGATCTTCTGACATTTGACACGCCCCCTCACTCGAAATCCCATCTTGGGATGAAATACCTATATTGGGATTGAAGAGTGGAACACTTAGAAGCACTTGTGCATAACCTAAGCTTCCAACTAAACCCATCTTTAGGAATTGGAGACCCATCTTGAGATTGCCCATCTTGGGATTGACCTATCTTGGGATGAGAATGTTGCTGCATTTGTTTTGGTTCTTTGGTTCTGTTCGTTGTTGATCTTGAATCAATTGTTGAGAGGTTTCTGTGTGTGGGTTTAAACAAGTGTGTGTTGCTGTGTGCGTGTGTTTTACATTGTGTGTGTGTGTGTTTAAACTAAAAATATGAAGCCCAACATAATGATGGGAACAATATTGTTTAGGTTTACTTTTATTGAACAATACATCCGTAATAATACGACTTAAAATTGCGAGATAATGCCCAAAATGGCACAAAATCAGATCCAATAATCCAAAACAGCACTGTATGAAAACACGACCCCTCCCTGGCACTTTCCTCACGACTGTAGTACATGCGTTCTCATCTCTTTGCATACAAACCTGCAAATTACAAAAATACAGATTGAAACTTCTAACTTCTATCTAACCTCAAGGTGCATACAAACACGCAGACAGACCCAACAATCAAAAATTCCAACCACACGAATCTCTCTTTTATTCTGTATCTATACTATACATATGTATATATATATATATATACTATCATCCCAACGCAATACATATCTGCGTTGAAGGGACAACGCAAGTTTTGCTTACGTTTTGAGTGGGTATACATACGAGAAACAATCATAAACGCTAGAAAAGGATACGTTTTGAGGATAAACGCAATACATAACAACGTTTCGAGTAACAACGCAGTGTCTTCTTGCGTTTGGTCGTCTAGACATGTGGGTGTGGCAACCAGCTTAAACGTAGGTAGTAGTTGCGTTTTGGTTACAACCCCGATGATACTTGCGTTTTCTGGTAGATCAAATCCTTTTGTTATTTTGGTAGAAGATTAACGTCTTTAATAGATGCGTTTTGTCCATTGATTTTGGTAAACAAATCTTTTCAGTATGGTAACGCAAGATATAAAGGCGTTATCCCCTTAACGCAAGTAATACATACGTTAAGAAAGTGCCATAGCAGGGTACACTTTTCAGAATGTGCTATTTTGGGTATTTCTTCTTCCAAAAGTGCCATTTTGGCCCTTCACCCTAAAATTGCACATTCGCTATTGTCAATAAGATACTACCTATGGAACAATTAAAATAAGGGCTATGATATAAACACTGCAATCAAATTAATAAATTAAGTACAAATCAAATAGATGAAACAAACAAAACAGTGGCAGAAGAATCCCATTCTTCTATTCTACTTTAAACATTTGACAGTGATATTCTGTTCTTTTCCAGTAGTTCTTAACATTTGCAATTGTTGTAATTGCTGGACTACTTAAAACAATTTGGAGACAGATTGGTGGGCAGAGGTTGAGAGAAGTGTAAGTTCATACATTGTGATTGATGTAAATCGATACATGGATACACTAGCATTGAGTTATAACCACCTGCCACAACACTTGAGACCTTGTTTTCTCTCCTTTGGATCATTCCCAGAAGATTATGATATCCCAATACGTAAGTTGATTTGGTTATGGATTGCAGAGGGTTTCATACATTAGGATGGCACATAAAAGAGCTTAGAGGATGTTGCAAAGAATTACCTCAGGGATCTTATAAACAGAAGTCTAGTTGTTGCAAGTAAGAAAGGGCCTGATGGTGAAATTAAAGCTTGTCGTATTCATGATCTCTTGCGTGACTTGTGCTTTAGAAAAGCTAAGGAAGATAATTTTTTACCAATTATTTACAAAATTACAAGTACAATAAACATCTTTATTTAAGTTGTCATTCTTTAACAAATCCTTCTACAAAATCCCAACTTCTTAGCATTTGTGATGCCCTCCATCAAACTGTCTTGCAATTCTTCTGAAGTATCCCAATCATTTTTTCAGCACGTATCAAATGTATGGGACACATACACACTGATTAGGGCATTGGATATATCATCTATAGAATTTTCCGTTTTTCCAATTCAAATATTGCAACTAGTACACTTGAGGTACTTGGAGCTTCAGTTTAGGTCCGGTAACCTCCCAGAATATATATCCCACCTTAGAGAGCTCCAAAAACACTTATCATAACACCAAGGATGGATGTGATTGTTCCAAAGAATATATGGAAGATGATACACTTGAGGCATCTTTGTATCAAATCAGGGGAAAACCTTGTGAATATTTCTAATGTTGAAGGAGAATCCAGCTTATTGGAAAACTTGCAGACCATGTCACTAGTAAGCCCTACTATGCCATGTCAAGATATCTGAGCTAAAGCTCATAATTTGCGTAATCTTGGTCTTTGTGGACCATTGAAAACAAAGAGTGGGGATTTGAAATGTCCTGATTTAGGCGTTCTACTGCACCTCAAAACACTGAAGTTGTTAAATACAGTTTCTTGTGGCAGAGGTGGAATAGTAAGCAATTCAATTATATTTCCAGGAAGTCTTAAAAAGCTTACTATGTCAAATACTCGTTTGGATTGGAAGGAAGCTCGGGTCTTCAAAATAATACCTAACCTGGAAGTTCTCAAGCTGAAACTTCATGCCTCTGTTGGAAAAGAGTGGGAAACAAGTCCGGAAGCATTTCTTCGTCTCAAATTTCTAAAACTCCATATATCAAATATTGTGACTTGGAGAGCTCATCGTAATCACTTTCCAGTGCTTCAGCGCTTACATGTGTACAGATGCCTAGCTGAACAGATGCACAAAAGGGCAGGTCAGGTTACTGAATTATTCCAATGAATAGGGCATATGATTGTCAGTTTTCTTCAATTAAATTATATGTTGCTCCTTTTCTATTGATACTAATGCTGTTGAATTTTGAGCAGTATTGCTTCACTTTATGTGATCCTCTGTTGAACTTGACAATGCAAGTGCTTAAATTAATATTTAGTTTCACTGAAGGACCTTACAAAGGCTTTTAACCTGCAATAAAAACTGGTCGCTTTTTTTTTTTTTTTTTTTGTCTGCAACTGGTCGCTTTTCAATTCCTGTACTCTCCAAGATACTGTGGTGATTTGTAAACATAGGGACATTGACAAGTATGACTTTCAGCTCACAAATTTCAAAAAGAAAAAAAGAACTAAGACTATATTTGTTTTTTAAGATTAATAATCCCATAATGTTGTTTATAGTTTTTATATGTTCCTTTATGAGCTAGCTGCAAATTTAGGGCTTCAAGCTTTGGTATATGGCAGGACGGCTCTAAATAAATTTTCTGACTCCTTAGTGCTGTGTTCGATTTATACGGTCTCTTATTTTTGCTGATAAAAAAGGTCTTTAATTAGATTTCATCTATTTTATGGCTACATATTCCCTCAAAAAAGAAGAAGCTGGAAGTATCCTCATCTTATGATTTTAGTGTGTTGCAGACTTCTTCGGTAATTTTTGGAAGCAGCTGCTGAAGTCATTATTCATCATCCTCTGATGCATCACCAGTTCACCAGTACTTTCTCGGCAACACCTTCTTGCTCTAAGAATTATTAGATTGATCGATCTTGTTACCTTTTTAAGCTATCTCACTTGTTACAAATTTGTATGAATGTAAGTTCACTGGCTCTGTGCTTCAGTTTAATTACCCATGCTTTTAATGTAATATTTGTCCAGTAATCTTAAAAAACTTTTCTGCAGTTTTTAGTATCGGAAAATGAAGTCATTTGGTATCATGTGTATGAAGAGATATTCATATAGAATATTAACTTAGTAGTATATCCTGTATCTTCTTTGAAATTTATACATACTCCCTCCGTCCCAAATATTTTGCAGACTTTTTATGGTCAAATTAACCGAACTTTGACAAAATAATTGTACAGTTCTAGTTGCATTATATATCAAATTAAGCAAAGACAACTAAAGTAAGCAATTTTCTTACTTTCTCCAAGTCTCAACCCTTATGCTAAGCTATCTTAATGCTTTCTCTTATAGCTCTCCATCCACATCTTCACTAGTCACTACCTCATTATTTGCATTTTGCAACATCTGCAAACAAAAACACAACATATGTATCAGTACAAACACTAATAAGTAATATCACACCCATGCATACTGTATAAAAATTAACTGAAAACATTCTTTTTCTTAAAAGTCGGAGATTTTACAAAAAGGTAAATATTTTTTACCTTTGGCATTTTTAAGATCCTCAAATGGTGGTCCACTGCAGTCGCAACATGGTTTGTAGCACAAGTCATAATACTGCTCACGCCATATAATACATCTAGCAGCACATTGGAGGCAACAATCATCGTCATCTGCTGCAATGCTCTTGCAGGTCACTATTGCTACTACTACAATTACACGCAGAATCATGGATTTCCTTTCCATGGTAAATTAATTTATAACCTAAAATTATCCAACTCTTTCTTAATTTCTCTGAAATGGTATGCTACTCGATAATACAACTACATGCATGCCCAGAAATCGTTTATATAGACACTGGGCAACTTCATGGTACTCATTTGAACCCAATCTCATTTTCATTTGATAACAATGATTATCTTGATTGTCGAAGTAAGCAAAATAAAAATCATAAACACTTAAATTCGTTTTCATTTTACTGTACTAATATTACATGGGTACAGGGAAACACAATTCTTTTTTCTTTGCTTGGCCCTTGTCAGATTAGAAGAATGGATATAATCAAGTTGCTTATTCTTAGCAATGTATATAGAATATATGTACTTCACCCCAACACAGGTGACTATCCGTGCTGAAGAAGATTGTCTCTTGCGACGTGTAACTGCTTAATTGCAACATTCATGTCAATACGTTCTCTTGGCATTTCAGCTGAACATAAGACCCCAACTTCAAACCAAGAAAATAAGTGACAACTGACAACCAAGAAAGCTCTAAATTACATGAAAGATCATAATAAACTACAAGTAGATTGTAGAATATATATCCAACCTGCAAGTGCATCATCTTAGTCCGTGGCGGAGCAGGAAGTTTACTTCTTGGGAGCACCCAATAACTATCTTATAAAAAATTTAAACTCCGTTTGATTCGAATTCAATCTGAAATTTATTAAAAATTGATATTCTTTATTAACTAATAAATTATATTAATGTCCATAAATACCAATATGCTAACTTGGAATAGTTACACGATACTGTATATAATAGGAACTAATATACTATTAGAATACTTGTGAACATTCCAAATAAGGTGGCCTGCCTAATTTTTAATAACAAAATATAAGGTATTTTGATGTCTGCAAATTTCAAGATGCTAAAAATATATAGTACCTACAGTTGTAGTAGCTTGATTGTAAGAATGCTTACATATGCATATGAATAACAGAGTAAATAACAAAGAAATGAATGTTATACTCCATATAAGTTGTCCAAATTTCAAAATTCAAGCCTCATATGTACATATCAGAATCTATGTAGATTATTATGTTATGTGTCAAGATGAACTCAAAGACATAATAGCTTGTGAACATGGAATCTAACAAAATACAAACTATGAAGATATATAGCTTTGCAATTGGAAGAATTTATTTATTATTTTGCAAGCACAGGAGTATCAATCACATAAAAATTAGATAAATTACACAAAAAATATGAAAACATACCTGTCAAAAATTTAAAAAAAAAAGAAAAGAAAAGAAAAAGGCAAAGAATCCAACTACTGGATTAAAGTTTCTCGATTCTCACATTATTGATTACTCCCCAGTAGCGCCCTATTGACATAAGAACTAAATCCATAAAGAACTGTGGGAAAACTTCTTTTGGAATCACTGTTGCGAGTTTGATCCTGTAATCTTTAAAATTGATTCCAGATATCCCCACTATTCACAATGTTCTAAATTGACTGTTTGAACTTTCTTTCTTGCATATACAGTGTTTTTTTCATAGATTAACCATCATCCAATTAAAACATTTTTGATCATATGATTCTGCTTTGCTTCAATAACTTTCTTTCCTTTGTAAAAAACCAGTTTTTAAAATTAGTAGTTCATTCTTGTTAAATAGTAATAGTAGTCCATGTACTATATGTAAGTCTATATACAATGACTCCCTGCTTCATAAACTCCAAACCCCCATGTCAATACAGTTTCTCACACCTGAACAATAAACAATAAACTCTGGTCACCTTTGTCCCAAAATCTTATTACCATTTCCTCAACCATGCCAAAATTGTTTACGCTCATTGCTTTCTGTTTAATTTTTCTGACAATCCCAGCGTAACACAACAGATTCAATCAGGTTACGAAGACACTAGCTGTCAGGATCAGTGTAGTATAAGTAGACTAGTATAAGTACTAACTGGTATTCTGGTCTTTCAATGTTAGTTATAAATCATGATCTATTGTAAATAGAGGAATCAGTTGCAAAATGTGCAAATTATCAATAATATAACACTCTTAATTTGTTATAACCCTTCGACATTGCAAAGCCTATATACAAATTCATTACAGTGAAAACGAGCTATAAAAAATAACATATAAACATGTGTACGACTTAAAATCACACATTTGCCAATAATATATCATGCACACATGTATACGACTTAAAATTGCACATTCGCTATTGTCAATAAGATGCTACCTATGGAACAATTAAAATAAGGGCTAAGATATAAACACTGTAATCAAATAAACAAATTAAGTACAAATCAAATAGATGAAACAAACAAAACAGTGGCAGAAGAATCTCATTCTTCTGTTCTACGTTAAACATTTGACAGTGATAATATTCTGTTCTTTTCCAGTAGTTCTTAACATGAATCAGAAGCTGGCAGGCAACCACCTGCTTGACCTACGGTCTCCATATAAAATGTGAAATACGTAGAAAAATTAGGTAATAAGAGAGACAATTTTCTACTTCACTATTCACATAATAAGATCACACAAATATTATCAACTTAAAGTATCCAGTGTACGTTGTACATCAATAACCCTCACTAATATAAAAGCTGTGACAGGCAATGGTCAAGCTTTTAGCTAAGCTTGGTGAAGAGCATAAAAGAACCCACTAGCGACTTGCTAATATCTAGTTTCTTTAAAGGGGTACCTGTTATGAGCATATTGACACTAACAAAAAATCCATACAGCTTCAGCCTTCAGGGTTCATTCTCATCTTTCTTACTAGTCCTAAAACCAGAGGGAAAACATCTTTTAGTCCAGTAAGAGTCTGACATGTACAGAAGTAATTTAATCACATAAGAAACAAATACACAACAGAGAGTGGATTGCAATGACAGTTTGCAATATCTAGAAGTTAGCATAACTTACAACTATCTTGGTTTGTTCACATCTAATGTATAGAAGAGTCTAGAGTTTGTCCTGGTGTCAAGGGGTATGCAGATCATTGTCCCAAGTTGATAGGATAGTAACATTGTAGTAGTGCAATATAAGGACAAAGAGACTAGCTTGTTGGAAACGTAGATGGGCTCACTCAAATTTTTTTAACTCACGAACAGGATGTGTAGGATGTGTATGTGTGTTGTGTATTGTTTGTTTTACCAAATGAAGGAAAAACACATAACAGACTTTTATTTCTCAAACTATAACTAAGCTACAGCTTATTTTTTCCACACGCACAACTAGAGCTTCAGCTCTTTTCACTCTCACCTGTGTGTTGCTTCTTGGTGTTGTATTTTTACAAACTTGCTTCTGTATGTTGTGTTTGCAGTACAATAGCCAAGCCTTATTTATAGGCTTCAGATACACTTACATCATTACTTACGTATAACATTTATTACTACATAGACTTTTAGTAGCTTACAAATCTTACCTTTGACAAACCAGCCTTCTAATCTTGAACAACTGTAATATACATGCTACACGTTTCAAATGAGACTTCATCACATCTCTGGTATGAATTCTTGACCATGCAGGTTGCCCACCATATATGACTAGATTCTTGCTGCTTTTATTGACTACGGGTTTGAATTCTAACACTCCCCCTCAAACCCGATTTTGCATTCCAAGCTTTTCTTTCATCTTATGAAACGTATCCGGCTTCAACGGCTTCGTGAAAATATCTGCTAAGTTGTCTTCGGTTTTGCAGTGCACCAGTTCCACAATTTTGTCATTCACCTGTTCTCGAATAAAATGATATTTTATGTTGATGTGCTTGCTTCGACTGTGTGACACTGGATTTTTCGCAAGTGAGATAGCAGATTTATTATCCACATAAATTCTAACCGGATCCTCCTTCGCAAGATTTAACTCACCCAATATGTAGCCTAACCACATAGCTTGACATGCGCACGCTGCTGCTGCCATATATTCTGCCTCACATGTTGAGAGAGCAACTGTCTGTTGCTTCTTTGATGACCACGAAAATATTGCTGAACCGATATGAAAAGCATATCCTGAAGTGCTTTTCCCGTCATCCAAATCACCACCATAATCACTGTCTGAGTAGCCAACTAATTTTGAATTTTGAGAATGCGTATAGAACAAACCATGATTAAGTGTACCTTTTATGTACCTCAAAATTCTTTTAGCAGCCATGAAGTGATCTTGCTTCGGCTTCTCCATGTACCTACTAACCAGTCCAACTGCATACATGATATCGGGACGAGTGAAAGTTAGGTACCTCAGACTTCCAACCAAACTTTTGAACAATGACGGATTTACCGACTCTCTTGTTGAATCAATTCTGAGTTTTGTGCTTCCTTCTGCTGGCGTGCTCACTGGCTTGCATTCCTCCATTCTGAATTTCTTTAAAATCTGCTCCGCATATTTTTTCTGAGACATAAAAATCCCATTTTTGCTTTGCTTGACTTCGACTCCAAGAAAGTACGACATTTGACCAATATCTGTCATCTCAAATTCGTTAGTCATCACTTTCTTAAAATCATCGAACATACCAGGGTTGTTGCCGGTGAAGATCATGTCATCCACGTACAAGCACACGATCATAATATCTCCCCCTGAATTTGTTTTGGTGTAGAGTGCGTGCTCGTACGGACTCTTCACAAAACCATTCTTCTGAAAGTATTCATCAACCCTTGTGTTCCATGCTCTCGGGGCTTGCTTCAACCCGTACAGAGCTTTCTTCAGTCGGTAGACTTTATTTTCTTGGCCTTTCTGAACATATCCGGGAGGTTGCTCGATGTAGACTTCTTCTTCCAAATAACCATTCAAGAATGCTGACTTCACATCCATCTGGTAGATCTTCCACTGATTCTGTGCTGCAATTGCTGTAAGAAGTCTGATAGTATCAACTCTTGCAACCGGAGCAAATACCTCATCGTAGTCAATCCCATATCTCTGCTTGTAGCCTTTAGCCACTAGCCTTGCCTTGTATTTTTCCACTTCTCCATCTTGATTGGTTTTTGTCTTGTAGACCCATTTGACACCTATAGCTTTGTGTCCTTCTGGAAGGTCTGTGATCTCCCAAGTATCATTCTTCTTAATAGCACCAATTTCTTCATCCATGGCCTTGTTCCATTTGCTTTCTTCAGAAGCTTCCTCAAATGTAACTGGATCACATTCAGCCATTAAACAGAATAAAGAATAATCAAAGGTTGTTTGTACCGGACTTGTTGCATCATAAATATCATTCAGACTCCGCATTTTTCTCGGTGCTCCCCCTGAACTACTGCTACTGCTGCTTCCTGAACTCGATGGTGTTGAAGCAGGAGTTTGTTGATTCGGACTTTGTGGAGGAGTTGGATCATCACCTCCGCCCTCTTCTATGTTGGGGACATCACCATCATCATCATCATCATTAAAGAACAAGCCTGAAACTTTTCTTTCTTCCTCGCTCCATCTCCAGTAATCAGATTCATCGAACTCAACATCTCGAGAAATGATTAATTTCTTCGTGAGGGGATTATAGAGTCTGTATGCCTTGCTTCTTTTGTCATATCCGGTAAAGATGCACTTCTCGCCTTTGTCATCCAACTTCTTTCTTTTCTGATCTGGAACATGTGCATATGCAATGCACCCGAAAATTCTGAGATGTCCCACTGATGGTTTGCTTCCACTCCATGCTTCATTTGGAGTTTTGTTTCTGACACTTTTTGTTGGACAGCGATTCAACAAATAAACTGCACATAATACGGCTTCAGCCCAGAAAGTTCTTGGCATGTGCTTTGCTTTCACCATACTCCTTGCCATGTCCAGAATGGTGCGATTCTTCCTCTCTGCAACGCCATTCTGTTGTGGAGTATATGCGGTTGTCAACTGATGATTTATTCCATGTGCTCGGCAGAAGCTTTTGAATAGATTTGAAGTATACTCGCCTCCTCTGTCTGACCTGAGTACCTTCAAATATTGACCACTTTGCTTTTCTGCCAATGCTTTGAACTCCTTGAATTTATCAAGAGCCTCTGACTTTTCTTTCAGAATGTACACCCAACTTTTCCTGCTAAAATCATCAATAAATGTTAGGTAATACCTGTTACCTCCAAATGATGGAATATCAAATGGACCAGCTATATCCGTATGAACAATCTCCAATGGCCATCTAGCTCGCCATGATTTTCCAACTGGAAAGCTTTGTCGATGTTGCTTTCCTTTGACACAAGCTTCGCACAACTGATTTGGTTCGTTGATTGCTGGCAAACCGTCCACCATTTTTGTCCTTGACAATAACTTCAAACCAGAAAATCCAAGATGACCAAATCTTAAATGCCATAACCATGAGTCATTTTTAATGACTGACTTCAAACACTTCTGCACCTCCGTCTGCATATCAAGAGTGAAGAGACGATTCTTTGACATCTCCACGTTTGCAATTAATTCTCGAATCTGATTTCTGATGATCAGAGAATTATCCTGCATCTGAATATTGTATCCCTTCTCCACAAGTTGGCCAAGACTGATTATATTACTTTTCAAAGCAGGTATATAATAAACATCATTTATATACTTTTTATCACCTTTCTTTGACACAATCGTAACAGTACCTTTTCCTTTGACTGGAATCTTCGATGAGTCACCAAAAGTAACTTCTCCACAGATGGTGTTGTCTATCTCCGTAAATAATTCCTTATGGCCACACATGTGATTGCTAGCTCCCGAATCAAGATACCATGTATTCTTCTTGCCTTCGTCATCTCCTTTGTAAGTGAGAAACATAGCGGAACCCACATCCTTGTCTTCTTTTGCTGCGGCAAAATGACTTCGTTCTTCCACCTTTGGTGCTCTACACTCGTAACTGAAGTGACCATATTTGTTGCAATTATAACATTGTAACTGAGACTTGTCACCTCGTTGTTGGAATCCGCCTCTTCCTCGGCCTCTAAAATTTTGACCACGACCAGATGGTTGATAACCTTGAGAATTTTGTCCTCTACTAAACGTCTGTCTTCCACGTCCTTGTCCTCCTCGGTAGCCACCTCTATAGCCACCTCTGCCACGAACAGAACTGCTACTGCTAGAACTGTCACCGATGGATACTTTACTTTGCAACGCCTTCTCCAAATGACTTTCATCATCATATTGATTCATTCGCTGCTCGTGCGCTTGAAGTGAACCAACTAGCTCGTCAATTGAAATTGTGGACAGATCTTTTGACTCCTCGATAGACGTAACAACATAATCAAATTTTCTAATCAACGAACGGAGCAATTTTTCCATCACCCGAACATCATCTAGGCTTTCTCCATTTCTTTTCATCTCATTTGTTACCGTTTTCAAACGCGTAACATATTCACCGATATTTTCCGAGCTCTTCATTTTTAAATTCTCAAACTCGCCACGTAGTACTTGGAGCCGCACCTTTTTCACTTTTTCCACACCTTGGAATGATTTTTGCAAAATCTCCCACGCCTCTTTTGCTCTCTTTGCATTTGAAATTTTTTCGAAGGTGGATTCGTCGACACCTTGAAAAATTGTGTATAACGCCTTGTTGTCTTTTTTCCGAAATTCTTTTAACGCCGTCTTCTCGGCATTAGGAAGTGCTGCTTCAGCGGTAGCATCTTCGGGTTCACTATAGCCGCTTTCAACGATATCCCAATTATCGTACGAACCGAGTAACACCTTCATTTGGATACTCCAGTTTCCATAATTTGTAGCCGTCAACTTTGGAATATTTTGTTGCACCATATTCGCCATTTTTTTCAAAAAATATCTTTGTACAGTATAAGTGAACAGTACCGTATGAACAGTGACGTATGAACAGTGCCGTATGAACAGTGACGTATGAACAGTGTCGTATGAACAGTGTCGTATGAACAGTACCGTATGAACAGTACTTCGTCTTCTACGGCGTGAACAGTGTTTTCCGATGACCGGAATTTTTTTTTTTTTTTCAGAAATTTCCCGAACGAAACCTTAGCTCTGATGCCACTTGTTGGAAACGTAGATGGGCTCACTCAAATTTTTTTAACTCACGAACAGGATGTGTAGGATGTGTATGTGTGTTGTGTATTGTTTGTTTTACCAAATGAAGGAAAAACACATAACAGACTTTTATTTCTCAAACTATAACTAAGCTACAGCTTATTTTTTCCACACGCACAACTAGAGCTTCAGCTCTTTTCACTCTCACCTGTGTGTTGCTTCTTGGTGTTGTATTTTTACAAACTTGCTTCTGTATGTTGTGTTTGCAGTACAATAGCCAAGCCTTATTTATAGGCTTCAGATACACTTACATCATTACTTACGTATAACATTTATTACTACATAGACTTTTAGTAGCTTACAAATCTTACCTTTGACAAACCAGCCTTCTAATCTTGAACAACTGTAATATACATGCTACACGTTTCAAATGAGACTTCATCACATCTCTGGTATGAATTCTTGACCATGCAGGTTGCCCACCATATATGACTAGATTCTTGCTGCTTTTATTGACTACGGGTTTGAATTCTAACATAGCTGGGTCCTCAGTGTGTGTATTTGTCTTACTCATTCAGTGCAAACCAAATTCACTCACTATCTTCTTTGTCATATATAGTTATCTTCTGCAATTCGAAATTGTTTTCAGACCTCTTGCATGTTTTTTCGATAGGCGAGCATGTCTTAGTAGGCATATACAAAAGTTTTCCTCTGTTTGAACTTAATTACAATGTTGGCAGCAACCCCAACCTGCAAAAGTTTCACATATATATAAATTATACCTAAAAGAGGAGAGATGATTATAGAAGATAACAATGTGTACCAATAAACCTGTTCAAGGAACACCTGCAAGCATGATTGTGTTAGGCAACATAATAAACAGATTGCTGGCTCAAAATACTCTTCAAGAAGGTATCCACTAGCTTAGAGTACACAGCTGTCAACATATGAGCAAGAAAGTGACCTCTAATGTAGGGAAATGACCAGAATGCTTGGTAAGAGAATAGAAGAGCAATGTGTTTATCCAAACGAAGTCCTTAATGAGCAACCAGATTATTCCACTGCTGTTCGAAGTCCTCTATGTTCTTGAGATGACACTGCATATCAAACTCTGCATGTTGCAGTGTTAGGGGCCCAGAGAACCAGCTAGATCACTTGAACATAATATGCCATGCACATGTGACATGTTTAGAATTTGGCAACTCAGAAGATACAGCATCTTTAAGACCCAAGTCCATATCACTAACAATGATCTGCGGACGAATTCCTTGCATGAATTGCACAAATACCTGTTAACATAAAGATGATAATCAGGAGATATGCATATAGAGATATATGCACAATAGTTATACGAGTTTGCACCTTTTTCAAGAAAGGGCAATTGTCCCGGTTGAAGCCCCTTTTCCAGTTCCAGTACCTTCACTGTCTTATTAAAAGGAAATCCATCTTTTGACAGAAAAGAATACGTTTATGATCGGGTAAAGTGTTAAAATGGCACAATTTGAGAGAAAAATATCCAAAATAGCGCTTTCTGAAAATAGTACCCCGTACTGGCACTTTGCTCATGCAAGTAGCATATGCGTTATAGGGTAACGCATGTCATACATGCGTTACTCGTTCATTTTACAAATGTTATAGGGTAATTATTTTAATGTATCAATATTTAATTAATAAATTTATATTATAAGCTAGTACCCCTATAATTCACACAACCATGCATGAGTACACTTTTACCGACGAAAGTCGATAAAGTCAAAACGAAAAATTTTATGTCTTATAAATTACATATTCAATTCTTTTTTGACTCATATTGATCAAAAACATATAGATCCGAAATCTGTTCTAATCTAAATTGTATACATCCCGTTAAAACATAAAATTTTTGAAACATAAAATTTCATAAAAAGAATTCTAAGTTGATGATTACAATTTACTATTTGTTCGACTTAATCATTGGTGTAGATGTCGTAAGACTTTTTATTTTTGAATTAACTTCTTTTTTTTTCTTCCTTCAAAATAAAAACTTTGTTGACGGAGGAATTTGGTAACAACAAAATTCGAGGTGCTTCGCCGGAAACAAGATCTACAGCGGTGGTTCTTTGCCGAAAAGAGTGGTAGCGTGTGGTGACTGTTTGTAATTGGTGGCTGAGATTGATAGGGTTAGTGGCGGCTATTAAGAGCTCTCGACTTCCAACCCCCCAATTTGCCTACGTACCTCTATATTTATAGAGGATCAAGCCAGACGTAGTTCTTGGAGAACAAGAAACCCAAATGGGCTTGGATAACGGACCAGCTTCCGGAATGTTCTACTATGAGGCCTAACCACAAAAGGCCCAAGGCTCATCCAAGATCTCAAGACTTCACGGATAAGGAAACTTCCCCCGTCGAGGACTAGTCCTATCCGCTACCAGCTATTTCTTGATTTCAAGGATGCAGGTATAGCCGTGGTTTACCCCAAGTGCAGAACGCATCCCTGTCCCCCGAATGAGAAGCACCCACCAGATAGCAGGACAGGTGATCCAGAGCTTTTGGGTGCAAAGTGCAGGATTACTCCAAAGTTCCCCAATGAGAGCACGCCCATTGGCTACAGGAACAGAGCTCCCAAAGCACACACCAGAAAGTCCCCATCTTTCCACCTTAGGGCGCACGGATGCCTCCCTTAGCGTTTAAGAAGGGTCCTTATATCCAGGCAAACCCCTGGAGGCCTTCTGCGACGGACATCCCCCTCCTGAGATACGACAGGAGGGAATTCTTCAACTTCTAGAATTCCAACTTGAATAGAATCCCACCTAAATAGAATCCTAACTCGAACAGTATCCTAGGAGAGATTTCTTCAATGTCTTCTTAGAAAACCAACTTGAACAGATTTGTCACTATATTTCACATTTAGGGCGCGCCCTAACTATAAGGAAAGCCAGGGCGCGGCCTAATTCCTCCAACTTAAGTCAAAACCCTAATTTATTCTAGAATTTCCCAAATTGAACCCATATTTGACCCGAATCCATCTTGAAAATACCCGAACCGAATTTTGGCTATAACAACTACCCCCCAATTCCATACGAAATCAGAGATGATGTAGGGAATTTCTTCTAATAAGCCAAAAATTTTCACAAATCTTCATCAGGGCGCGCCTTGGCAGAGGGCGCGTCCTTAGAATCCCAAACGACTTAAGTGGCCGACAGCTGTATTCCACTACTTTTTCTAAATCTCTATAAATACCCAAACATTTCTCTTTTTATTCTTTTTACTCTCTCTCTCTTCCAAAAACTATCCTCCGGCGACTTCATTTTCCGAGTACCAATCCGGCCGATCTTGACGGTTTTCTTCAATTTTCTTCCACCAATCTTGTTCCAGAACTTCTAAGGTACGTTTTAATGCCTTTAATTTGTACTTTCACCATGTATTCTGTCCGATTTTGCGATTTGACTCTTTGTTGCCTTCGTGTTCTTCAATATTACTTGTATATATATGTATGTATGCATGCTTGATCTTTATTTGCTGTTATAACTCTTTCAAAATATGTTTCTGAGAAATTTGGTATAGCTGATCACTCTTCAGGGCGCGCCTTGGCGTTTCTCTGATACTACGACGTATTTTTATAAATTTGATTCTTCAGGACACTTCTAGAATACCTTAGAAAAAAAATTTTTAGATGCATTCTTATACTCTAGGGCGCGCCTTGTACCCAAAATACGCCTTAGACATCTAGATCTTAATTTCTGCAAAGAATTCTTCTATTTATTTAATTCTTGGACGCGCCCTAAGTCCCTTCTTTCATTTAATTTTGCAGCTGGAGGGCGCGTCTCCGCCTTTTCATCCATTTAGGGAATTCAACGAAAGTTTAGGGATCCATTCTCCATCTCCTCCTCCCTTATCTCCAGAACCTTATAGGAGCCCTTTTTCATTTATTTCTCCTGAAGACAAAGCGCGCCTCATTAAAGATCTCAACGAAGGTAGAATGAACTTCTCTGATGGAGACTCCTTTGATGGTATTCCCCTTGACACTCAAATATCTGAAAGAATTCCAACACCAATCCTTGAAAAAACCCCAAACCCTTTATACACAGATCCCTCTGACTATGATTTCACTCCAAACTCCAATTCTTCTAGCGATACACACCCTTCTGATACTTATTCTTCAGAGGGCGCGCCCTCGGCATCGTCCCTCTCACCCATGGCCGATTCCGAACCAACATCTCCACCACCTTCTCATGTCCCATTTAAACACTGGGAAGTCCTTGAAGAAGAAATTGATATCGATTGGGGAAGGTATAATGATCTACCCGAAAAAGAGAAAAATGTACTCAGAAAGAAGCGGGGCAAAATTGCCTGTGTAAACATGTCTTCCATTGCTACAAGTGATGAAGTAGGATGGGCTATGCAATACTATGGTCAAGAAGGAATTTGGGCCATCCCACATGCTCATCACCGCCCTCACATCTTTAATTATGGCAGAAATTTTAAAATTCCAAGGATGGTTTTAACCCCAAAGCTGGTGGCTCTCGGTGTAGGCGCGCCCTTACATCCCTACCTTCAACAAATACTCAGATGGTACGACATAGCACCTATTCAACTCTCCCCCAACAGCTACAAACTGGTGTTAGCTTTATTCATCCTTTATCACGACCTTGAGTTAGGAACCCCCTCTATGCCTGAGGTTAGCTATTTCTTCAGCCTTCGACAATCCAGCATTGGCTATTATTATCTTGTCATCAATAAACCTCACAACAACAAGGGTTTTTCTGAAGGAAGAATTAGTCATCTAAAATTCTGGAAGGAACCATTTTACTATGTCTGGGACGTTCCTCGAGTTCGAATTCAATTCAACACAAACCCTAGTAAGTGTGGGCGCGCCCTGTACTTTTCTTATCTTTCTAACTTTCAACTATTTATTGATTCCTTTTAACTCCAACAGATAAGAGAACACAGAAAACACTTGAAGGCGCGGCCTCAATCCGGGCTAAAGCTGTTCTGAAAGTTGCCTCAGAAAAATTTAACCTCCAATCTTTAATCACAGAGGAAAACTTAAAGAGGGTTGGAATTTTATCTGATAAAGTTGGCCATATTTGCAAATTTAAAAAATTTAAGAAGGGAATTCCTGTTCCCACACTCTCATCTAGTGATAGCGAGCATTCTGATTCTGATGAAGGTAATAGTTGTAGATCAGGGCGCGCCTTAATTATTTCTTCTTCACTTATGTTTTGTTTTATACTTTGCTTTCTTTACACAGGGCGCATTCTAACCTTTCTTCTCTTTTATCTTGTACAGGTATGGCCCCTAGGATTCCACGAGGATTTGGCGCTGCCAAAAAGAAGAATGATAAAGAGAAGAAAAATGACCAAGGGGACACCTCCGACTCCAGGGCGCGCCCTGCGCCAGAGAAGAATTCCAGCGACACTATCACTCCATCCACAGAATCTTTGAAAAGAAGTGCTGATATCCCAGAACCCATCACCAATAGGGGCAAGAAACCAAGATATGAGGGCGCGCCCTCATATGTTGAAACCCTAATTGGCCCTGCTGCTGCTTCTCTTGTTGAAGAAAAGGAGGTTGACATTTGGCAGAATATGAACGCGGATGAGGAATCTCGGTCCATGATTCGGGCATCTGCTCAACTCCTTATTCAATCTCTAGGGCGCGCCCAGAGAGTTCATAAGGAAAAACTCCACCTCAACAGACTTGAAGCTGAGAATAGGAAGTATTCGAAGATGATTGTCGAAAATGATAACAAATGGAAAAAAGATCTAGATGCCAAAAATGACAGAATTGCTGATCTAAAGCATGAACTGGATGAATCCATTGAACACCGCACTCTTCTGAATACCAAAAATGATGAACTAGAGAAAGAGGTGGAGGAACTCCGGGCTCAGCAAGGTTCCTTTGAGATTGAAAAGGCCAATTTAAATGAACAAAGAGAAGCCATTGAGGATGAAAACTTTGAAAAAGGTTTCAACTTCTATCTTATTGGTTTTCTGGCCAATGACCCTGATTATACTTGGGAGAAATTTGGACCTGCTGCTGCTGAGGACATAGCAAAGTTCAAGGTTGACAGAGCCTTAGACATTAAGGCGAAAAGAATAGAGTTAGGGTTAGAGGAAGCTTCTGAGGGCGCGCCCTCTACTGACAATGTTCAACCCTCTCCTACTGCTATTCCTACTCAAGGCTCTCCTCCAAATGCAGCTCAGGATGCACCTCCTTCACCCCCCAAGGTTATCTCTTCTTCTCCTCCTAAGGCCGCGCCTTAGGATTTCAATCTTTTAAACTTGTTTTGTATGTACTTAACTTTTAAGGTGCGGGTCCTTTGTAAAACCCTGCAATTTGTAACTCCCAACTTTTTAATGCCTTTTAAACTTTTGCCATGCTCATTATTTATCTTCGTGCTTTTATTTGTTAAATTCTTCAAATGAGGGCGCGCCCTAGATGGGGGCGCGACCTTTTCTTCATCATTTCCTTTAAGCTCTTCTCTTTAAAATACAGCACACATTGTTCATTCCTGTTGAGGGCGCGCCCTAAGGCACTACCCTTTCAGAGTTTCTTTAACTTGTCAAATTACTTTATAGCAAATCTTCATACATGCTGAGGGCGCGCCCTAAGAAATGGGCACGACCTCTTATACTTCAATCAAAAAGTCTTCAAAATTCCTGCAAAAAATGTCTTGATATTCTTTATTAATCTTCAAATAATCTCAGCAGAACAAGGGAAGGTATACATGTTATACCCCCCGAGCTAAGGAGAATAAACTTCTAAAAAATATGGAAAAAACAGCAAGTCTCAACTAGAACTAAAGAAGGCGTATATATACTACCCCCCTAGACTAGGAGAATATTTATTTATACTAGTCTATAACTTAAATATAAGCCTTCATACAATAGGGGGTCAAAACCGCACCCTACTGATAATACTTTCTCAAATGCTCTGCATTCCATGCTCTTGGGATTACGTTGCCATCCAAGTCTTCTAAATGATAAGTTCCTTCCCAGATGATAGATTTGATCTTGTAAGGTCCTTCCCAGTTTGGACCAAAAACTCCATGTGCTGCTACTCTTGTATTAGGCATAACTTTCCGCAGAACTAAATCACCCACCTTGAAAGGCTGAATCTTCACCTTCTTGTTATAGTACCTTGCTGCCCTCTGCTGATAAGTTGCCAACCTCAACTGCGAGTTAGTCCTTGTCTCCTCCAGGAAATCGAGATTTATCCTTTGGTTCACCATATTCGATTCTTCCTCATAGAAATCTCTTCGGAATGACCCTGCTCCAATTTCCACTGGAACCATTGCCTCACACCCATAAGATAACATGAAAGGAGACTCTCCCGTTGTGGTTCTTGGAGTTGTGTTATACGACCATAAAACCATAGGAAGTTCCTCGGGCCAATTCCCTTTGCTTTCTTCCAATTTGGTCTTCAAAGTATGCTTGATTATCTTGTTGATAGCTTCAGTCTGCCCATTACTCTGAGGATGATATACAGCTGCAAACTCTTTCTTGATTCCCAAATCTTCACATAACTTTCGCAACTCTTTGCTATCAAACTGCTTTCCATTATCTGAAACAAGCTTGTAAGGAATCCCGAATCTGCACACAATAGCGTTGAACACAAAATCCTTGATTTTCTTCGCTGTTATCTTAGCCAAGGGCATTGCTTCCGCCCACTTGGTGAAATAATCTACAGCCACAACAGCGTACTTGACCCCTCCCTTAGATTTAGGGAGTTCTCCAATAAGATCAATTCCCCACATGGCAAATGGCCATGGACTCATCATAGAAGTCAAAGTAGTTACGGGCATCGTTGAATAATTGGCAAACCTCTGGCATCTATCGCATGCCTTAACAAACTCATAGGCATCCTTCTTCATAGTAGGCCAATAATAACCTTGCCTTAACACCTTCATTGCCAACGAACCACCCCCCGAGTGATTACCACAA
Organism: Kitagawia praeruptora; assembly: GCA_037693485.1. Classification (NCBI taxonomy): domain Eukaryota; kingdom Viridiplantae; phylum Streptophyta; class Magnoliopsida; order Apiales; family Apiaceae; genus Kitagawia; species Kitagawia praeruptora. Next base: position 148,312,587 of record CM075353.1, read on the forward strand.
ATTCCTTCATGTACCTCCCTTAGGATATAATTGCAGTCATCCCCATCTATGCACTTCAGAAGCGGTTGATTAAAACCTATCTTGTACAGAATTCCATCATACTCCACAAACCTGGCAGCATGATATCGAAGGCGCCTTGCTTCGATTTTATCGCTCGGGAGAATCCCCCTACGGAGATATTCTAGAATTGGAGTCATCCAGGTGACTGACGGAGTACTCTCCACTTCCATTACTTCCACCTCTGGAATACTTGGCACTTCTTGAATTTGTAGAGGAACTGTTCCTAACAACATAGCATCCTTCTGGGATCCTAGCTTAGCCAAAACATCTGCAGAGCAATTTTCATCTCGAGGAATACATTCCAACCTTACTTCACGAAACTTCTGCATTAATCGTTGGGCACACTTCATGTAGAGCTCTGTCCTTAGACCTCTACACTGAAAACCTCCTTTGATCTGCCTGACCACCAACTCTGAATCACTTGATACAACCAAATTTACTACTTTCATTTCCAAGGCCATTTTCAATCCATTAATCAAAGCTTCATATTCCGCATCATTATTAGTTGCCTCGAATTTGAAATGAATAGCACTCATTAGTCGATTTCCTTCAGGTGTCACTAAAATTACACCTGCACCAGCTCCTCCATTGTTTACAGCTCCATCAACGTGCAACCTCCACCAAGGTTGGGGAATTTCCTCAATAGGGCGCGCCCTCGTAGGAGGAATTCCTTGTTCCGCTAACACAATTGACTTTTCCTCAATCTCTGAATCAAACTCCAAGATAAAATCCGCTAAAGCCTGACCTTTAATTGTTGTTCTTGGCGTATATTCCAAATCAAACTGCCCTAATTCGATTGCCCATTTCAACATTCTTCCCGAAGCTTCAGGTTTGTGAAGAATGCTTCTCAATGGATAAGCAGTACGAACCTCGATCCTATGAGCTTGAAAGTAAGGACGAAGTTTCCTTGCCGCCAAGATTAAAGCGAAAACCAACTTTTCCATGCTGGTGTATCGAGTCTCTGCATCATGCAAACGCTTGCTCACATATAGGGATGGCAAAAAAAACCGATCCGATGGATACCCGATCCAATTCGACCCGATTGGATCTTACCGAACCCGATTTTTTGGATTTGGATTTGATTTTTAAACCCGAAAGAGTTTGGATTTGGATTTGGATATTAGCTATATCCAACCCGATCCAAACCCGAAACCCGAAAACCCGATCCAAACCCGAAACCCAAAAAAAACCCGATATATATACATATATAAATTATAATATATATTATAATTTATTCCTTAAAAATAAATACCCGTTACTTAGTTACACTAGGTAATTTTGTTCAGGCAATTTTGATACACATGCTTTGCTACTATGAATTTTTTTTTTTTGCCATAATTTAAAAGGGGTGCAACACGAGGACTTCCCAGGGGGTCACCCATCCTAGTACTACTCTCGCCCAAGCACGCTTAACTTTTGATACACATGCTGTGCTACTACTAGTCTTCTAGTCTACACTCTGCCTATGTGGATATTTATTTGCAATTATATTTTAATTTTTATGTCTTTAGATATTAGTAGTGGTGTAACTTGGACTTATTTATTTTCATGTCTATGAAATCTAGATATTTATTTGCTATTGTCTAGAAATTTTTATGAAATTTAGATTAAAAAAATATTACTACTTTTTTACAAAGAATTAAAATTTTCGGGTTTGGATAAAACCCGAACCCGATCCAAACCCGGTGGATCGGGTTTGGATTTTGAATTTCCAAATCCATTTGGATTTGGATTGGATTTGGATTTGGATTACGGATTCGGGTTTGGATATCACAGATATCCAACCCGTTGCCATCCCTACTCACATAGTAAACCGGGGACTGATGATCAACTTCTTCTCTCACCAATACTGCACTAATGGAGTATTCTGACACTGCCAAGTATAATATCAAGGTTTCTCCCTCCACGGGCTTAGCTAAAAGCGGAGGATTCCCCAATTGTTCTTTAATTTTCTGAAAAGCATCTTCACACTCGGGAGTCCACACAAAATCTTTGGAGGCCCCTTTGATTGCCTTGAAGAACTCTCTGCATCTATCCGAAGATTTTGACACAAAGCGATTTAGCGCTGCAATTCTCCCAGCTAAACTCTGAACTTGCTTCACACTGGATGGAGATTTCATATCAAGTAAGGCTTTGATCTTGGCTGGATTCGCCTCAATCCCACGATGATTAACCATGAACCCCAAGAATTTTCCGGATTCCACTCCAAACACACATTTCTGAGGATTCAACTTCATTCTAAACTTCCTCAATACTTCGAACATTTGCTCCAAATGCTTTACATGGTCCTCTGCCCTCAAGGATTTGACAAGCATGTCATCCACATACACCTCCATGGTTTTCCCTATCAGATCTTTAAACATCATGTTCACCAACCTCTGATAAGTAGCTCCAGCGTTGATCAAACCAAATGGCATTCCAATATAACAGTACAAACCCCTATCCATGATGAAAGAAGTGTGTTCTTGATCAGGCTCATACATGGGAATTTGATTGTAGCCTGAATAAGCATCCATGAAACTCAATAGAGCGTGGCCAGCGGTAGCATCCACCAACTGATCAATTCGAGGGAGAGGAAAACTATCTTTAGGGCAAGCCTTGTTCAGGTCCGTGAAATCCACACAAGTCCTCCACTTTCCATTAGGCTTCTTGACAAGAACAGGATTAGCCAGCCAATCGGGGTAATATGATTCTTTGATAAAACCAACATCTAGAAGTCTATCAACTTCCTCCTTCAATGCTATAGCTCTCTCTCCACTTATAGGTCGACGTTTCTGACGGATCCCTTTCTTGGTAGGATCTATGTTCAAATGATGACACATAATCTTTGGATCAATTCCTACCATATCAGCATGACTCCAAGCAAATACATCCAGATTATTCAAAAGAAAATTAGTGAGCATTCCTCTCAACTTGGAATTCAATTGAGATCCGACTTTCAAAAACTTACTTGAATCTTTTTCATCCACCAAAATGGAAATAGTATCCTCTGCAGGACCAGTCTTTTCCACAGGTTGTGGTGTTCTTGGATCAAGATCAAAATCAAAACTTCGAGGATCCTCGATTGGTGCTGCATCCTTGGAGGGCGCGTCCTCTTTAAGAGGGAAGTCTTCCTCAACAAGGGTATGCACCAATCCTTCAAGTAACATTCGCCTCCCTTCAACCTGTTCACCTCTGATATTAACTGAAATTACTTCTTCCGAGTCTTCTTCAATTTCCTCCAGAATTCCATCCTGAAGATCATCCAAAACTGGAATATTATCCTCAGGGCGCGCCCTATAACAAGGCGTTTCTTCCTCTGGTTCTTGAACAAGATAATGGACTTTCACTTCTTCAAGAGCAATACTCATAACTCCAGAACTTTTTTCACTGAGGGCGCGCCCTCCATCCTGCTGTCTCCTGAATCCTTTAATTGCCTTATGATAACAATCTCTCGAGTCATGTTGGGATCCTCAAATTGTTCCCACACCATTTGGTGTAGGAAACTTCATTGCAAGATGATAGATGGAGGTCACAACCTTCATTTCTTTCAACAAGGGACGTCCCACCAAAGCATTATGTGATGATTCCACATTCAAAATCATGAAATCCATCATTTGTGTTACAGAAAGGGTCCCTTCCCCAAGAGTTACTGGTAATTTAATAGCTCCCATGACCTTTACAGATTCACCCGAAAAACCATAGATCCATCCGTTATCCTGAATCATATCCTTGTCTAGAAGTCCCAGCTTTTGATAAGTACTGTAATACAGAATTTTCACCGAACTCCCATTATCAACAAAAACTCGATGTACATTCTTGGACCCAATCTGAATTGCCACTACCAAAGCATCATTATGAGGATGGTGTACCCATCTTGCCTCTTCTTCAGTAAAAATGATATCATCAAACTCCCCTTTAAACAATTTAGGTGGCCTCAACTCCAGACTATTCACATTTGTAAGAGGTCGATATCTCGCTTCTCTAGTATATCTCTCCATAGCATGATTGCTGTCACCTCCCAGGTGGTGTCCACCAAAGATAGTGTGAATGCTTCCTTCCTTCACAAACTTCTTCTCCTCAGGCCTATCATCCACATGGGGGGCACGCCCTCCATCTCTCTTATCAGGATTCTCCTTATGTTTTTTCACCTCTCTGACAATCCATTCTGTTAGATATCCTTCCTTGATTAAATCCTCAATCTCATCCTTCAATTGACGGCACTCATGAGTATTGTGCCCAGAAGACTCATGGAATTCACAATACTTCCTTTTATCTTTACTTTGCCAAGAAGAGAGAGGCTCTGGCTTTCTGAAGAATCCTTTATTTTTGTTCACTTCAAAAATATGTTCAATGGAGGCTGCTAGGGGTGTGTAATTACCTGGCCTTTGATCATAAGTGTAAGTATCTGGGGGACCCCAGTTTCTGCCAGATTCAGTTAAGTTCACACGATTGGCTCCTGTTGCTATCCGGCGAGTTGGACTAGGAGACCTATCCTTCCTCTTTCCAACCTTTACCTTAGAACTGTTTTGGCTATCAGTCTTTCGATTATCTGCCAAAGATTGCTCCACAATCTTGAAAGATTCAGCTTGTGCAAACACATCAGCCAATGTCGGTGGATCTCGTCCTTGGAGATGTTTCCAGAAATCAGTTCCCACTGACAATCCAGCAATTAGAAAACTCTTGAGTGTTTCATCAGTTGCTCCTCTCACCAGAGTTGATTCTGAGTTAAACCTCTTGAAGTAAGATTGCAGACTTTCCCCTTCCCTCTGCTTGATATTGGCCAAAGTTGTGACGGGAGGAGCGTATTTCACTGCTGCCTGGAATTTAGTCAAAAACAAATTCCTCATTACCTGCCAAGACGTAATAACTCCCGGGCCAAGTTTCTGAAACCATTGCTGAGCACTCTCCCTGAAAGTTGCTGCCAACAATCGACACCTAGCCAGCTCTGTCACTTGATAGACATCCATCTCGATATCAAAACGTCCGAGGAATTCGACAGGATCTGCATTTCCATGAAAGCGCAAATCGTTTGTCATAGATCTATACCCAGTAGGAAGCTGTGCCTCTCTTACTTCAGTTGAGAATGGAGAGGAAGTTTGTGCAGTACCAGATATTCTTCCTCCATCCAAGTGAGCAAGGAGCTTCTTCAAATCATCCACATTGAAAGTTCCAATCCCGGGAACATTCTGAATATTTGGTTGTGCCACAGTTTGAGTACCCCCTGGAGGTGGAGGTGGAGGTGGAGCCGCTGTCTCCACACCTCCTTGATTCCCTGCTTGTGGCTGAACAACATCCTCTTGAGTTTGGGTTTGTGTTTGCTGACCTTCTGGATTTCCATGAGGTTGTGGATTCCCCTGAGAATTTCTCTGATATTGTTCTCCTGAGTGAGGGCGCGTCCTCGATCTAGACTCATCAGAAGTACTTGGAATTTGATGAACACGATATCTTCTACCTGAGGGCGCGCCCTGATGATGAGGGCGCCCATCTCCTTGATACAAATCCCTTCCTTTATCACCGTTATCACGGTTTCCTCTTGCCCTAGAGTTGTGAAAAGATTGTTTAGATCCAAGGGGCCGCGACCTGTTATGAACAGGGGGCGCGCGCTGTGGATTACTATTACGAGCAAGAGATCGTTCATGTCCAAGGGGCCTCGACCTGTTGTCAGGGGGCGCACGCTGTGGCTCATAACTCCGTATAAGGGGTCGCTCATGTCCCAGGGGCCTCGACCTGTTGTCAGGGGGCGCGCGCTGTGGATCATGGGGCCGTGATTCCAAGTATTGGCTTTTCTTCTGTTGCTCAAGGAGCACCATCCTTAAATCGTCGTCATTAAGCCTTACTCCAAGACGCTCCTTCAAGCTTGCAAAATCTCTTTTCTCCTTAGCCATCTGTTCTTCATCCCGCTGAATCTCACTAGGGGTGCGCCCTGACCGATGTGGGTGAGGGCGCGCCCTAGCTTCAGGACTCGACAACCTGTGCTCAGAATTATCTTCACTATGATGTTCAATAATAGGATCAGAGTATTCTAACCTTCGAGGAGTAATTAGCTGGAATCTCTTCTCCTGCACTTCACCATCTTTACGAGAGCTTTCCTCGACTTGGAGGGCTTTCCCTGTTCGATGATGATTTCGTGGGATACTCCGAGATTTTCTCCTTGACCCCTGATTTTCCTCCACAGAACACAATCTTGCCCCGAAATTATTTAGGGCATCACCCATGCGGTACAGTTGTTCCATCAATGCCGCGTTACTGATAAGAACAGGCGGCTGGCCACCGCCGGTGGCTGGAGTTCCATGGTGGTGTGGGGGAACAGGGATTTCCTCCGGAACGTAAGTTTCGTGATGAGCTTGATTACCCCCCAAGCTATCTTCAAAATCGTAATAATCCTCTTCGTGAGAACCTCCGCGCTGATTGTGAGACATCTTTTCCTCCTAAGATGAAGATCTTAATTGGCTCCCCTCCTTCTAGCGCCAATTTGTTGACGGAGGAATTTGGTAACAACAAAATTCGAGGTGCTTCGCCGGAAACAAGATCTACAGCGGTGGTTCTTTGCCGAAAAGAGTGGTAGCGTGTGGTGACTGTTTGTAATTGGTGGCTGAGATTGATAGGGTTAGTGGCGGCTATTAAGAGCTCTCGACTTCCAACCCCCCAATTTGCCTACGTACCTCTATATTTATAGAGGATCAAGCCAGACGTAGTTCTTGGAGAACAAGAAACCCAAATGGGCTTGGATAACGGACCAGCTTCCGGAATGTTCTACTATGAGGCCTAACCACAAAAGGCCCAAGGCTCATCCAAGATCTCAAGACTTCACGGATAAGGAAACTTCCCCCGTCGAGGACTAGTCCTATCCGCTACCAGCTATTTCTTGATTTCAAGGATGCAGGTATAGCCGTGGTTTACCCCAAGTGCAGAACGCATCCCTGTCCCCCGAATGAGAAGCACCCACCAGATAGCAGGACAGGTGATCCAGAGCTTTTGGGTGCAAAGTGCAGGATTACTCCAAAGTTCCCCAATGAGAGCGCGCCCATTGGCTACAGGAACAGAGCTCCCAAAGCACACACCAGAAAGTCCCCATCTTTCCACCTTAGGGCGCACGGATGCCTCCCTTAGCGTTTAAGAAGGGTCCTTATATCCAGGCAAACCCCTGGAGGCCTTCTGCGACGGACATCCCCCTCCTGAGATACGACAGGAGGGAATTCTTCAACTTCTAGAATTCCAACTTGAATAGAATCCCACCTAAATAGAATCCTAACTCGAACAGTATCCTAGGAGAGATTTCTTCAATGTCTTCTTAGAAAACCAACTTGAACAGATTTGTCACTATATTTCACATTTAGGGCGCGCCCTAACTATAAGGAAAGCCAGGGCGCGGCCTAATTCCTCCAACTTAAGTCAAAACCCTAATTTATTCTAGAATTTCCCAAATTGAACCCATATTTGACCCGAATCCATCTTGAAAATACCCGAACCGAATTTTGGCTATAACAAACTTCTTTGTTTGTCTTCGATGATTATCGATTAAATTTTAGTAAAAGTTGTTTGTGTGTGTCAATACAATATTTAAAGCGTTCAGGTCCACAACCACCGTGGGTTGGACCAGCCACCAGGATAGCCGCAACATTTCAATGCGGCAGTAGGTCCGCAACCTTTCAATGCGGCAGAAGGGTCCGCAACCTTTCAATGCGGTAGGACGGTCCGCATCCTTTCAATGCGGCAGTATTCTTGTGAAAGTTAAATTAAAAATAGAAAAATAAGATAAAATTCGAATTTAAATTCATAAAATTTAAAATATTAATACTCATTAATTATACGATTAATTTTACATTAGATTCACTAATTTTCTATTTTTTGAGATTTTTACATTAGATTAACTAATTTAGGAGTATGGGTCAAATCGATAGTTGACCACGACTTTTACCTTCCAAATTAATTTATTATTTTTTGAAATATTGGGAATATCGCTAAATTAAACATATATTGATTTACGTGCGGTTGTATCGTCGATAAGTATTTTATAAAAAATATAAACAACAATCCGGGACAAAGCACTAGTTAGATATACTGGTCAAATCGATAGTTCACTACCACTTTTACCACCCAAATAAACTTATTATTTTTTCAAAACTTGGGAATATCACTAGATTAGACATATATTGACTTACGTGTGGTTGGATCGTCGATAAGTATTTTTTAAAAAATCTTAAATTGCTGCCGCAATGAGACATTGCGGTAAATTTTCCTGCCGCAATGTTTGGTTGTGGCTCAGAAAAATTTTAAGTCATTAAATATGGTTGGTGGCTGGTAATAAATGAACCATCCGCTGCAATGTTTCAATGCGGCAGCTGGCAATTAAGGCTTCCTGCCGCAATGAAACATTGCGGTAGGCGTGAAATCTGTTTCCTTTAAGGTTACAGAATTTGTCTTTTTTTCCAATTTCCTTTTTTCCAAACAGCAGAAAACTCAACCAAGTGCTCAAAAATTTCAAGGGTTTGGAGCTCAAAAATTCATCCAAAATTAAGGTTAGTGCTCTATTCAATGGCTTCATTTTTATTTAGCTCTTCTAGTTCATCTAGTGAACGTAATGGTGATGATTATGTTACGCCGCCCGTTAAAAAAAATCATGTTTCTCGTAAATTATTCGTTGATGATGTAGATATTGATAATTATTATAGTAGTGTTCATAAACGTAGAGTGAAATACAATGTTCATAAAAATAAAATGAATGTTGATGATGTTGGTGGGGAAAAAAATGATGGTGGAAAGGATAAAAACAAGATAATTATTATTGATGGTGATGATGAAAAAGATGAGAAATTTGGGATGAGAAAAAATGATGATGAAGGAGATGAGGATATTAGGATGGAAAAAATTGATGATGAGGAGGATGTTAGGATGGGAAAAAATGTTGATGATGAGGATGTTAGGATGAGAAAAAATGATGATGATGAGGATATTGGAAACCAAAATTTTGATTTTACATTTGCGGATGTTAATAAGGTTGTGCCTTGTGTTGGAATGATTTTCGATACATTAGATGAGGCGGAAAGTTTTTATAGAAATGTTCGTGGTTGAGAAGTCTACCGTGCCGGAGGATCGTAGAAGAAGCTATCCGTTGACGGCCCATATTGATGGACAGATTGAATGTGTTTGTATGCAATTTGAACATTCCGGGATGATTTGTAAACACATGATCCGTTACCTAGACATGAAACAAAAAATACGTATACCGAATGATTACATCATGTCTAGGTGGACAAAAAATGGCAACAAAATTGCCGGACCTCTACCTTATACCCCTCCCGTTCTTGGTAATGTTGGTGAATCACAAGCATCAAGGTATAGTGCATTGTGCAAATCATTTCAAAATTTAGGCGCTGTTGGTAGTTGTTCCGTCCCACGTTTCAACTACGTGATGAACTTGATTGAGCGAGAGAGGTGTCACGTGGAAATTGCTTTTCCACAAGAAGATAAGATCGAACAAATGAACGAGTCGTTTCCTCAAGAAGATTGGGATCATGATCCGATATTCGATCCTCCAATGTCACAAACTAAGGGACGAAAGAAAGCGGCAAGATATAAAAGTGGTATTGAAACGTCAACTTCAACAACCAAGCAACGAAAGTGCGGAAAATGTGGGTTGGTAGGAGCAAACCATGATAGAAGAAATTGTCCTGGCAATTAGTTTCAATTGTATTCTGTAATATTTGAAACAATTTTTATTAATTATAATCTTAATTTTCTATGTAAGGTATTAATATGCAATCCATGCATTTGTACTTGTTTAAATTAGAATTTTTTCCAATTTTTCGAATATTAGGAAAAACACATAAATTAGTAAACACTTAACGAAATCTTTAATTTATCTAGAATTTAATATTTAACTATAGAAATAAATTGGAATTTTATCAATTTCCAAATTTTAATATGAAGAAAAAAAAATGTGTCTATCCGCAAGGAGGCCTTGCGGTAGGGATGTGCCTATCCGCAACGCCTCATTGCAGCAGGGAGGAGTCCAGTAGCTTTTCTCTCTCCTCCCCTGTTTTCCCCTGCTCACAGGGGAAAACAGGGGAGGAGAGAGAAAAGCTACTGGACTCCTCCCTGCCGCAATGAGGGGTTGCGGATGTCAATAATTTTTTATTATTATTTATGTCCTGATTATAAAAATTTGAAAATGATAAAGTTACAATTTATTTCAATTGTTAAATGTAAAATTCGAGAAAAATGAAAAAAAAATATTTTTTTTCCCAAATTTTATTTTAAAACTTGACAAAATTTGCATTTAAAAATCGAAAAAAGGCATAAATTATATTTCATTCCTGATAATTAATTTAAAATTCGAGAAAAATGGGAAAAAAAATTCCGAGGTTTTTAACTAAAATTCGAAAGAAAGGATTAATTTAAAACAAAATTTGATGTTTTTTTTCGAATTTTGAAGCAATAATTATAAATAAATAATTTAAAATATTATTACTTAAAAAAATATTGAAATATGAGCGGAATTCATTTCGCATTCATATATGAACGGTTGCTAAAGTTGGCAGATGTGGCATTCCTGGCCGAGCGGGTTGTTGCGAATCGAAACTCCGAGGTTAAGCGTGCTTGGGCTAGAGCAAATCTGGGATGGGTGACCCCCTGGGAAGTTCCCTTTTTCCAATTTTTTTGTTTTTAAGTTTGCTCAAAAAAATTATTATCTAATTTTTCTGAATCTATTAAATTATTTTTTCCTGGGACATTTGGATTAAAATATAAGTTTAAAACAAATTTATCTAATTTTTTTATACAAAATTAAAAAAAAAAAATTAGAAAAAGGGAACTTCCCAGGGGTCACCCATCCCAGAATTGCTCTAGCCCAAGCACGCTTAACCTCGGAGTCTCGATTACTAACAACCCACTCGGCCAGGAATGCCACATCTGTTCATTTTAGCAACCGTTCATATATGAATGCGAAATGAATTCCGCTCATATTTCAATATTTTTTTAAGTAATAATATTTTAAATTATTTATTTATAATTATTGCTTTAAAATTCGAAAAAAACATCAATTTTTTAAATTAATCCTTTCTTTCGAATTTTAAATTGAAAAACTGGGATTTTTTTTCCCACTTTTCTCTAATTTTAAATTAATTATTAGGAATAAAATATAATTTATGCCTTTTTTCGATTTTTAAATGCAAATTTTGTCAAGTTTTAAAATAAAATTTGGGGGAAAAATTTTTTTTTTGTCATTTTTCTCGAATTTTACATTTAACAATTGAAATAAATTGTAATTTTATTATTTTTCCATCCGCAAGGCCTCATTGCGGCAGTGAAGAAACTGACGCCAAGCTGATGTCATGCTGTTGTATTACTGCCGCAATGACTCTTTGCGGCAGGGAACTCTTACCAGTTTTACACAGTCTTCCATATGTTCAACTTACATTCCCAAAAATTCAAATGTTATTTTCAAGATACATTAAATTTTATTTTGAATTTTAATGTTGAAAAAATTTTAATTTGAAATATTTTCTCTATAAATACTCACACCCTCAACCTAAAATTTCATATTCTAATCTTCTTCTCATTTTTCTCTCTAGAAACCTAAAATTTTTCTTATCATGGATTCAAAAAATGAGAAGAATGCTAGTTTAAAATCAAAATTGGTAGAAGCCAAGAGATAAATCATGCTTCTTGAAGATAAAGTTGTAGATTTGGAGGTAAAAGTCGAAGAACTCGAAGAAGCCTTGAAAGAGAGAAACATGGAGATTTCCTATTTGAGGAAATTGTACGGGCATGGAGATGAACATCCGTAGACAGAAGAAGAAGGAGGGCTCGAAGAAATTGTTTTAAATAAAAATTGTATTTTCATGTTTTCCCCCATCCAAAAATATTATTAATGAATTAAAATTTTCTTTTCATGTTTATTCTAAATATTTTGTATTATCTCTAATTCAATTAAAATATTATATATTTTCAACATTTATTCGATTAAATAAATATTTTTGGGTGAATTCAAATGAAAAAGAATTTTTTTGTAAATTTTGGAATAGAATTTTATTTTATCAATTTTTTTATTATTTATTTCCTAATATTTAAAATTGGAAAAATGATAAAATTACAATTCATTTCAATTGTTAAATGTAAAATTCGAGAAAAATGAAAAATATTTTTTTCCCCAAAATTTTATTTTAAAACTTGACAAAATTTGCATTTAAAAATCGAAAAAAGGCATAAATTATATTTCATTCCTGATAATTAATTTAAAATTCGAGAAAAATGGGAAAAAAAATTCCGAGGTTTTTAACTAAAATTCGAAAGAAAGGATTAATTTAAAACAAAATTTGATGTTTTTTTTCGAATTTTGAAGCAATATTTTTTTTCATTTTTCTCGAATTTTACATTTAACAATTGAAATAAATTGTAATTTTATCATTTTTCCAATTTGTTAGTTACAGAGGCATGCCTGTATACATCTAATAACAAGCCTAATTGTTTGTAATGCTTTGCATTACTTACATGACCTCTTAACTGAGGGAACCTCTAGTTGTAGAGTTTCTGTTTGTATTGTACTTGTAATAGGCATCAAATCCTAGTTGTGTAACTGTACAAATAGAGTCTAGAATAATGCTTGAAAGAAGTTCCATGGTTCATGCCTCAAGCAAGGAGTTAAAGACTACCAAATAATCACAGTTGGGATTTGAAGAAATGAAGAATTTGCCTAAGTACCAATTCGAGAAGTATACTTGTCTATTCGAGAAGTCCAGCATTCGAGAAGTCAGAGATTCGATATCTCAAGACACTATTCGATATCTCTGAATACACTGTTCGATATCTCATTCGATATCTCAGGGATTCGATATGTCTACTACTCTATTCGAGAACTCAAGAAGTCAACAAGTCAAGATGGTATTCGAGTTCTCAAAGAGTCAACAAGTCAAAGTTCCATTCGATATCTCAAAGACTCAGAAAGCTATTCGACAACTCGAGGATTCGATAAGTCAAATGCTCTATTCGACAACTCAAGGAATCCTGATGGAAAAGAGCTATTCGAGAAGTGGTTCGATATGTCACTATAACAGTATTCGAGAACTCAGAGTTATCGATCAAGTCAATTCTAGTTCTCGAATCACTTACTTAGTCACTTCTCGAATACGTTCTTGGAGACAAAATACTGAAGAAATTGTACAAGTCAGAAACCTGCAACAAGCCAATGCACTTTATGGACCACAATCTGTAACGTGCTCTGGAAAGCCTACAAGGAAGCTTGGAGAGATATAGAAGAGACAAGGAGCTAAAGAAGTGGATCTAAACAGGCTTTGCAAAGTCAAATCTGTAACCGTTTGGACTCTTACTCAAAAAGGATAGACAGACTAGAAAGTAATTTGTTTAGCTACCTTATTTGTAGTAAGCAGGCTGTATCCATGTTCTATAAGGACACAGCCTCACTTCATAACTTAGTAACTTTTGTGAGTCAAGTTTTTCATACACTGTAAGCTATATCTCTCTGAGAAAAACGAAGCTGAGAATACTACCATTTGTATTCACAGATTGTAGCAACCTTTATCTAATATACATTAGATTAAAGTGATATTGTGTCTTGTGTTGTTTATTTATCCGCACCTTAATTTCTGCACACACAGGCACTTATCTGCTACACAGACTCAATCCAAGAAAAGTTCAAGAATCCATTCACCCCCCCCCCCCTCTGTATTCTTTTACCGTGTTCAATACTCAACAAGTGGTATCAGAGCGGGCTGTTTATTCAAAAACAGAGAAACGATCATGAGTTCGAATACACCAAAGACTACAGGAACGGTGAAGGTCCCTAAGTTTGATAAAGAAAACTTCAACCTCTGGAAGATAAAGATGATGTTGTTCATCAAAGCCTCTCATCCCTTGTATCCTGAGATTCTCAAGAATGGTCCTTTTGTTCCACAACAAGAGATACCAGAGAAGACTGTTGGAACCATAACAATCCCTAGAGCTTATGAGGCCAAGGATCCATCAAAGTGGACAGAGTCAGAAAGGGAGAAGGTTGCTCTTGACAGCCACCTCATGTTGCTCATCATTGATTCCATGGACATGTCAATGTTTGCAAACATTGCATCATGCACGTCTGCTAAAGAGATGTGGGATCATATTGAGGTGTTATGTGAAGGGACTGATGAGGTTAAAGAAAATAGGAAACAGATACTGGTCACATAGTATGAAGCTTTCATGGCACAGCCCAAGGAAAGCATCACTGAGATGTTTGAAAGGTTTCACAAGCTAGTTACTGAGTTGCAGATGAATGGAAAGGTTTACAGCACCAAGGAGTTAAATATGAAATTTCTGTTGTCTTCACCAAATCATCTGGAGCAAAGAGTCATTTCTCTAAGAGAGAGAGATTTGAACAAAGTCACCTATGATGTACTCTATGGAGTTCTAAAGACTCATGAACTTGAGTTGCTTCAGAAGAGGGCTATCCAAGCCAACCAAGGTAGGATGATAAACACATCATGTGCCTTGATTGTCAACAAATCCATTCTGGACCTAGAAGCATCTACAAGCCAACTAAGGATAGAGGAGGTGGCAGATGATGAAGAAACTGAAGCTGGGGTGAGTGAACCTGTTGAGGAAAAGGAGAAAGAAGAGGAGTTTTACACTCTGGAAGAACTTGATGGGATGGAAAATACTTCATATGCTTTCATGGCCAGAAAATTTCCAAACATCAGATTTAAAAGAAATCAACCCTTCAAACCCAAGACTCAAAACCATTCAGCTTACAAGAACAAGGCACCTGTGAAACCAAACAGAAATAAGTTCAAAACCGGTTATGTGGATAGGTCATCTGTAAGGTGTTATAGATGCAATGACCTAGGGCATTTTGCCAATGAATGCAAGAAGCCTAAAAAGAAGGATAGAGACTATCTTGAGCTAGAAGCTAAGTATGAGGCCCTTCTGAAAAAGCAGACACATGGTAAGGCCTACATAGCTGAAGGGAAGTGTTGGGATGATTCTGAGAGTGATGAAGAGGAACAAGAATTCTGCAATTATGCCTTGATGGCCAACTCCAAGGATGACTCATCTTCATCTGATTCTCAGGTACCATCTCTCACTACTATAGACATGTCTGTTTCTGAATACAAATCCATGATTGAACAATTATCTGTTGAAATGTTTAATATTCATACTAGTATGACTGCTGCTAATGAGGAGATTGCTAAACTGTCTACTAGAAATGAAGTATTAACCAAAAAGAATGAGGAACTTGAGCTAACTGCTATGCAAGTAGAAAACCTTAAGAAAGAAGTTGAATATTTGAAGAACAAGGTTCTATGTGCTAGTCAAGTAGAGAAGGCTCTTAGGGATGAATTAGCTGAGAATGAATTCAAACTTAAAACTTTCAAGAAATCATCTGGTTTAGTGCAATCCTACTGTGAGAAAATTGAAGCTAAACCTAAAGCGGCTATTGGAATTGACTATGACTCTCTCAAACAAAGGAAAGGCTATGCTGTCATTGAAGAGGACACAGCTGTTCATGAGAAAGTGCCTCACATTTTGAGAAAAACTGAAAATCCAATTTTTAAGGAATCAACATTTGAAATTGATGAGGATGCCTTACTCATCAAGCAAATGTTGAATGATGAGGATGAGGCACAATCTAGTGAACAGCTAGCATCCTCTAAGGGTGAGAGTGTCAAGTCAAAGACCAAGAAACCAGTAGTTGATAGGCCAAGACCTAAGAAGTTTGTTAAGTTTGTATCAGCTGGGAAGAGTGAATCAGAAAAGGAAGTGACTAAAAAGAAACAGAACAGGAATGGCAAGTTAGAGATTAACAAGGATAACAACTATGCTTATATGCCTAATGCCCCTAGGAAAACTTGTCAGAACTGTTTCAGTACCAATCATCTAACACATGCATGCAAGAAACCTGTTGGTAGTGTGTCTAAACCTTTCTATGATTGTTCTGTGCCTCTAAGACATAGAGATGCACCTTTCTGTGATAAATTTGACTGTATGCCATGCAATATGAATGTTATGACTAGTTGTTTTAATTTAAGAAGGCAGTTCATTGATGGTTGTATCAGTCACAATTCTCACACACACTACACAAGGTCAAAGTCTTCAAGTCCTCCTAAAGCTAGGAAGGCACCTTTGTCACCTAAGTCTGAAACCTCAGGTTCTAAGACTTCCAACAGTGACAAGAAGACTGACACTAAGAAAGTTAACAAGCATGTTGTTTATGATAAAACTGTCTCTAAGTCACATGGACCCAAACTTGTTTGGGTACCAAAGGAAAAGTAATACCTTTGTGTTTGCAGGGCAAAGAAAGTGAAAAGAAGGTCATGTGGATTTTGGACAGTGGATGCTCAAATCACATGACTGGTGATATGGCCCTGCTATCACAGTATGAGGAAAAGGCTGGCCCAATGGTTGCTTTTGGAGATGACAGCATGGGTAACACATTGGGATATGGCAAGCTGAAAGTTGGAAATGTCATCATTGAAGATGTAACACTAGTCAAGGGGCTCAAGCATAATCTGTTAAGTGTTGGTCAGTTTACTGATAGAGGATTCAAAGTGAATTTTGACAAAGATGAATGTTTGATCACCCACAAGAAGACTGGTGATTTTGCTCTATCTGGAGTAAGGAAGGGAAGCCTGTTTGTAGCCAATATGGACTCTGCAAACAAGGACAAAATTTGTTGCTTTTACTCAAAAGCATCAAATGAAGATTGTTGGCTGTGGCACAAGAAACTATCACACCTGAACTTTAAGGCCATTAATTCTCTAGTCAAAAGAGAGTTAGTGAGAGGCATGCCCACACTTGAATTCTGCCAAGAAGGAGTGTGTGAGGCTTGTCAAAAAGGAAAAATGAAGAGATCAAGCCACAAGTCAAAGACAGTGACATCTGTAACCAAGCCACTACAACTTATCCATATGGATTTGTTTGGGCCTGTCAACATAATGTCACTTAGAAGAAAGAAGTATGCCCTGGTAATGGTTGATGATTTTTCAAGGTATACATGGGTAGAATTTCTGGCATCAAAAGATGAGGCTCCACAAGTAATCATTGAGCATATAAAGAAAGTTGACAAGGAAGCAAAGGCAAATGATGCAAGTGTGATTGCATTGAGGAGTGATAATGGAACAGAGTTCAGAAATGCCACACTTGAAGCATTCTGCAAATAGAATGGCATTTCTCAGCAATTCTCAGCTCCAAGGACTCCACAACAAAATGGAGTTGTTGAGAGAAAGAATAGAACTCTAATTGAGGCTGCTAGAACAATGTTACTTGATGCAAAAATGCCTACATGTTTTTGGGCTGAGGCTGTGAGCACTGCATGCTATATTCAGAACAGAACCCTCATCAACAAAAACACTGGAAAGACTCCTTATAACTTGATGACTGGAAAGAAGCCTACACTAAAGTATATTCATACTTTTGGAAGCAAATGCTTTGTACTTAAGGACAATTCTGAATATGTTGGAAAGTTTGATGCAAAAGCATTTGAAGGAATTTTTCTTGGCTATTCTATGGAAAGAATTGCATACAAGGTTTATGTCATCAGTCAAAAGAAAGTTATGGAAAGCACAGATGTAACATTTGATGACAGCAAACTACCTGGACTAGATGAAGCCAATGATGAAGACAAAAATCCATTGAAGTTTGATAATCTAGATGATTCTGATGAAGAGACTGAAACTGGAGTTGAAACTCAAGTTCAACAAACTCAAGTGAATAATGATACAAGAGAAGAATTTGTCCCAATCAATAGTGGAGAAACAAGCATCCAAGACACACCTGTGAGTAATGGCAACTTCACAGGGGGAGGAAATGAGGATGATCATGATGAGGATGATGAAGCAACATCAAGAATGAGAAATCAGGCTGAACACTCAAGGAAATGGGATAGATCACACACTGCAGAGCAAATCATTGGAGATCCTAATGCAGGAGTAAGGACTAGGAGAGCAACTCAAAATGAGTGCCTCTATGGATGTTTTCTATCACAAGTTGAGCCTAAGAAACTTGATGATGCATTGTTGGATCCAGATTGGATTATTGCCATGCAAGAGGAGCTGAACCAATTTGAAAGGAACAAAGTATGGGAACTTGTGCCTGCACCAAAGAATAGAACCATTGTTGGAACAAAATGGGTTCTGAAGAATAAGATGGATGAAGATGGTGTAATAATAAGAAACAAATCAAGGCTGGTTGCAAAAGGATACTCTCAACAGGAAGGCATTGATTATGATGAGACATTTGCCCCTGTTGCTAGATTGAAAGCCATTAGAATATTCTTGGCATTTGCTGCTCATTCAAATTTTAAAGTTTATCAAATCGATGTCAAGAGTGCATTTCTAAATGGAGAGTTGGAAGAAGAGGTTTATGTGCAACAACCACCTGGCTTTGAGGATCCACATTTCCCAGAATTTGTCTACAGATTGCTTAAGGCACTGTATGGACTTAAGCAAGCTCCAAGAGCATGGTATGATACTCTATCACAATTTCTTCTTGAAAATCAATTCACTCGAGGCACATTGGACAAGACACTGTTTTACAAGAAGCATGGTGATGATATGATCCTAGTTCAAATCTATGTGGATGATATCATTTTTGGTTCTACAAATGAGAAACTGTGTGAGAAATTCTCTAAACTCATGCAGAGCAGATATGAGATGAGTATGATGGGAGAGTTGACATTCTTTCTAGGGTTGCAAGTCAGTCAAAGGAAGGATGGTATCTTTATCAGTCAAACCAAGTACATCAAGGATTTATTGAAGAAGTTTGACTTGGAAGATTGTTCACCTGCCAAGACACCCATGGCCACTGCCACTAAATTGGATGAAGATGCTAAATGCAAGAGAGTAGATATCTCAGTCTACAGAGGCATGGTTGGTTCTCTACTCTACCTCACTGCAAGTAGGCCAGACATCATGTTTGCTACATGCTTGTGTGCAAGGTTTCAATCAAATCCTAAGGAATCACATTTGATTGCAATAAAAAGGATCTTTAGATATCTGAAGGGCACTCCTAACTTGGGATTATGGTATCCTAAGGACACAGGGTTCAATCTGGTTGGCTATTCTGATGCTGATTATGCTGGATGCAGAGTGGATAGGAAAAGCACCTCAGGAAGCTGCCAGTTTCTTGGACAAAGGTTAGTTTCTTGGTATAGCAAGAAGCAACAATCTGTGTCAACTTCTACAGCTGAGGCTGAATACATAGCTGCTGGAAGTTGCTGTGCTCAAGTGCTTTGGATTAGAAATCAACTTAGAGATTATGGACTTGTGTTGGAAAGAATTCCAATCATGTGTGACAACACAAGTGCAATCTCTATAGTTGCCAATCCTGTCAATCATTCTAGAACAAAGCACATTGACATCAGATATCATTTCATAAGAGAACATGCAACTAATGGAACCATTGAGTTGCATTATGTCTCTACAGATAAACAACTAGCTGATATATTCACTAAGCCATTAGATGAAGCCACCTTCACAAGGTTGGTAAGTGAGATTGGAATGCTGAATTCTTCAGATTCTGGCTAAGTGAATACATCATCTAGATTGTTGCAGCAGTAAGCACTTACTTTATCTAAATCCTCAATATTTTTGAAGTAAGTGTTGGCTGAAATATGATTTATAAATATTTCAAATCTGTTGCATATGTTGAAAATCATATTTTTATTAACTTAAAATTTCTATGAAATTTTGAGAAAATCACTATTTGATTTGCTAGGATATTTTTCAATGAATATGTCTGGTAAATTTTTACAAGATAGTGAAAATCAAATTTTTATGAGTGATGGGTATAGTTCGATAAGTCAGACTTCTCGAATGATTCACTATTCGACATCTCTAATAAGTCTCATTAGAGTACTCTTGAGTTCTCGAATAGAATCTTTCTGAGATATCGAATAGAGGAATTCTTGACTTCTCGAATATAGTAACTGAGTTCTCGAATGATTGAGTTCTCGAACACTATATTTGAGTTCTCGAATCATTTGAAAAGGCTGAATTCTCGCTGAATTTTAACCGATTTTGGATTTTTATCTAAAAATTTAATTCACTCATAAAAACACATTTTATTTAATTTAGAATTATTTCTAAGTTAGATAACTGCCAGTTGTGAGTTTCTATCTACTTGAGTTATCGATTAAGCCATTCTTGACTTCTCGAATAGTTGTTTTCTACTTCTCGAATGCCTGACTTGTCGATACAAAACAGTGCTAATCGACAATTCAAGTACTGCATACTTATACAATCTCACATCTATTCGATTCATTTCATTCGATTTCTCAAGCATCTACACTCTCTAAACCCCTGAAACCCTAGCTACGAAAAGCCAAATTTCTTCTTCAACCTTCAATTTCTTTTCTCTCTTCTACACAAATGGCAACAGTAAAGTTCAACACCAACTTCATCGCTCTCACGAGTGATGTTGAAGCACCCAATGCAAATTTCAAGTGCTTTGTGAAATGGATGGCTGAGTCATATATCAAGGATGCACTCTCTGCCAACCCAACTCTATATCTCGATATTCTGGAACAATTCTGGAGTACTGCTATTGTGGAGGTTGTAGCCCTGGAAAACGCAATCACTTCATATGTCATCTACTGCAAGGTTCAAGATAAGGAAATCACTATCACTACTGCAGATATGAACCAAGCACTAGGACTACAACAAGAGTCATTTGACAGAATGGCCACTAATGCAGAGTTGGAGGAATTCTTTGAATTCATAAACTACTCAGATGGGATTAACCTTGGAAAGCTAAACAGAAAGAATCTGAGAAAGGAGTGGAGCTATGTGTTTGCAACTCTTCTCCAAGTCTTCACTGCCAGGAAATCAAGATTTGATCAAATCAGTGCACCTGTGCAACAAATTGGATATGCTTTGGCCTATGGAAAGAAGATAGATGTTGGCCAAATCATACTTCAAGAATTATATGGGAGACTTGGTAAGAACACAACCAAGAGAGGTACTGATATTTTCTTCCCTCGCTTTATTCAATCTGTACTTAATTATAAAAATGCTTCATTGATTGAATTGCCTGGGATTGATAAAAATAAAATAGGCTATCCTAAGTCCATGACCAAACTCATTTTTGGTAACTTGGAAACTAGGAATGATGTGGATGTAAGACTGAACATAACTCCCCATATGGAGAGTTTGTTTAGGACTTACCCCCACAACATGCCAACATTTGATGCAAAATCTAAGTTAGCACAGCCCAAGCAAGTAGAACAAAATGCTAACCCAGGGCCTGCTAACCAACCCTCTCAACCAAACACTCTACCTCTTACTGAGCCAACTGCATCATCCTCTCAAAAGGGTGATGTTAGTAAAAAGAGAAGAAAGGAAGTACTGTCTGCACCTTTAAACATCTTGTCTGAAGCAGCATTAGCTGTTGAATTAGGTCTAGGAAGTGAGGAACCTGAGTTACCCTTACACAGAACAAAGAAGAAGAAATCTAAGACCACCTCTTCAGTCACACAAATGGCTGAAGTTGTAAAATCAGGGGCACACAGCTCACTAGGTGTATCCTCTCAACAGGGTGCACCTATAGAATCAAGCATTTTCCCCAATGCACCTTCTTGTATAGAGTCAGCACATGGGAGTGATAAGGCTGGCACAACACTGAATGGAGAGCACATCACTTTTGAAACTCCCTCTATCTCTCAGGGGGAGTTGCCAAAATCTACTCTAAAACACACTTCTCTTCCAGAATCTAACTCTGAAATTTCTTTGGAACCTGCAACTCAGACAACTGAGATGCAAGGTATTGATCATCAAGAATTCTTTTCTCTTGATGAGCCAATAATTTCAAGTGACTTAGTGCATGACACTTTGTTCACCACTCAGAACCCACATTTAGATGGTGAGGGAATGCATGCTGAGGCATATCCTAATGACACCATCACAAACACAGAGGTTCCCCTAGTTTTTACTAGAGACTCTGTGCCTGTGTCAACTGCTGGTGTAATTCATCCCACTTCTGTGGTGACACCAGTAGTAGAGTCAATCCATCCGGCTACAGAAGTTGCATCTTTAACTGAGGAGTCTAGCTTGCCTAGCTCTAGCTCTGACTTCATGTCAAAATGGCTGAAGCCTGTGCAACATGACAGTGCTTCAGGATCAGGGTCTGTTCCACAACAATTGACGGTTGAAGCACTTCAAAGCTTAATTGTGGATCAGATTCCTGAGTTCACAAAGATTGCTCAGCACCTTCTCACTGCAGACATACCCAATCCAGACTATGAGGCTATTCTGTTATGCCATAGGGATGATGTGGAAGTGCAGAAGTCAAAGATCATTGATGATGCTGAGAGAGATGGCAACATAGATGCCTGGTTGCAAGGAAAATATGATATTACTCTCGATGAAGCACTTCAGTATCTCAGGGAGGAATACATCACTTCACTGGGCTCCAATGCAAAATCCCTGTCACCTGGTGAAGTGTATGAAGCTGTAAATGACTCCTACAAGGGTTTCCTCAAGGCTGCACACTATCTTGGCAAAGGAGTCAAAACTGAAGTCAACAGGGTGTGTGATAAGACAGCCACTTCAGTAGCAGAAGTCAAGAGGGCCTTTGATGCTAAATTTCCTCAATTGGACAGTGTGTTCAAGGACATCAAACACTGCAACTCTACCTGCACTCAGGTGGACAATGGGCTGGCTGTGCTAAAAGATGCTGTCACAGGTCTGGGGCATCAATTTCAGAATCTATCTGACCAGACTACAGATGCCAATGCCATGCTGAGGATAATGTTCAAGAATCTTTATGGAGATAGGCTAGTGACTGATGTTACTGTGCATGAATTGTCTAAATATGAAGTGAAGAGGCTGCAGGATCAATCTTTATCTGGTTTTAAGGCCAATGAGCTATTCACTAAGGTGAACACCCTTGAGCAGGAGGTAGCTACTCTCACCAAGACCAATGCTCATCTCACAGAAAAGGTTGCATTGCTAAATGATCAGTTGGACACTCAAGCATCCACCACAGCTGATGTCCTTCTGCATCAACAATCCATGTTAGCTGCAATGATGAAGCATATGGGTCTCCCTCTCCCTGATGAATCTTCAATCCCAAAGGACATTTCTACAGCCTCTGTGCCTGACAACAAGCCTAAGGGGGAGAAGAAGGCTAGGAACTCAAATTCAAAGGGGGAGACAAAGAGAGAGAAATACATAATAATCAAAGAGGGTGGTCAACAAAGGGCTTCTAAGTCTCTAGCAAATGTGCCTGGCAAGGGAAAAGCCAAAGTAGATGAGCCTCCATCTATCTTGCCAGTTGTCACCTTACCAATTGTGCACATCACTACTCCTGGAGGACAAAAGCAATCCATAACTACCACAGTGGTTGCAGGGAGTATGCCATCTGACAAACCTCCAATCTCTATATCTGAGAGTGCCAAGCCTGTAGAAGTCAAAGTTGTTACTGAGGCCAAGCTACAAGAAGTTGCTAACTCCAATGTCTATCATGATAAAGCCTTCTTGGAGTTTCTGAAAGCCATAAGGGAACAGGTTGGTGACACTCAGTTTTATCTGAGGGAGGTGAAGAAGCAGATAGACTACATCACTGTCATCCCCAAGAAAGTCAACAATATATGGGTCAAGGAGATAGTGATGGTTTCCAAACTAAAGATATGGCATCTAACATACCAGACTCTACAAGACCTAAAGCACTCAGAGATAGATGCCATACTTGAGATCATTGAGAAGAAAAATGAGAACAGCAAGAGTCTGTTTGATGATTTGAGGAATGGTCAACCTACAAGGCTACCAGAAGTGATCAAGAAGCCATGGACAATTATTTATCAGTCTGGTACCAGAATTGAAGATATCAAGCAATTGGTCATTCCTCATGATCTCACCTTCAGAAATCACAGACTGATCATTGCTATCATTGATCAATTACAGAAGAAGGTTGGAGCCAGAAATGCTGAAGAAATTGAGGCACTGCATATCCTCAGAACCTATATTGCAACTGGTGAAATTCCAGAGATGGCTCAACCTAGGAGAAATAAGGATGATGATTCTGAAGACAAAGGTGATGGGAGGAGAAGACATCACAGGAGAGATAAGGGTGATGAAGATAAGAAGAAAAAGGGGGACAAGGATGGAAAGGATGATGATGACCAGGGTAAAACATATGTGAGAAAGAGTGGAAGACAGCAAGCCTTAGGCACTGCTAGCAGTAACCTCACCACAACACAAGACTCTAAGTCTAGGGTGAATACTGTTAGTAGTAACCTAGCAAAATCTACATCTATGGCTTCTGCAACTGTCTTACCATCTCAAGAAAAGAAGAAGATTCAAGTCAAGAAACCATGTGTATGTTTCAGAAAGCAATCTGCTAATGGAATACTACTATGGTCTACCAACCAAGGTCAAAGATTTCTGCCAAGCAACCATGTCAAGAGGATAAAATTTAAACATGCTGCAAGAAGAGTGAAGCTATCCAAATCTAGAGCCCTAACAATCATTCCAGGATTAAAACTCCAGCCACTTGATGAAGACTTTGATGAAGAGCAACTGCTATTTCTAAGAGCTCAAAAGATATGCTATGCTGCAATTGTGGATGACCACCTTGTAATCAAGTACACTGATGGGAAAGAAATGAAATTCAAACAAGGGGGTTGTCAACATTGGGGTAAATTGTATGAGATAGAAAGAATCATTGCATTGCTGGATTCTAAAGACAAGGTGGAGAAAGTATGGAAGCTGGAATTGATTGACTTTGTGAAAATGAAGAAAGAATATGCTGAGAAGATAAGAAAGGGCTGCTATGAGAAATGGTTAGAAAGGGAGAAAGAAATTGATAGACTGGAGATTGAAGCAGAAAAGCTAAGGGCAAGGGGATTGTGTAGAGTTCAGTTTGATCCCTATGTGGTGAAGTATAGGAGGAGAAATGGAGACAATGTCAATATAAGAATGAACCTACTCAGTCACTATCCTGCCAACATTCTGAAGCCAGTGCTTGAAGATTTCAAAAACTCTATTATGATTGAAGAATTGGATGCTATGACAGAAATCATGAGAGCAGTAGATGAGATTGCAAGAAAGGAGAAAGAAAGGAAACAGAAAGCATATGATGATCTACAAGCCAAAGCAATGGAGATGCAATCAAAAGAAAATGGCTAGTACCTCATCATACTGTAAGAGTATTTATCTTGTAATTTCATTTATGTGTTCAATCAAATCACATACCTGTACTTTTAAAAGTTTTATCTTTAATGTATGTTAGGCTTGTTATCAGACATGAAATTGTGACTAAGGGTCTCACTCACAATTTGGGGGAGATTGTTAGTTACAGAGGCATGCCTGTATACATCTAATAACAAGCCTAATTGTTTGTAATGCTTTGCATTACTTACATGACCTCTTAACTGAGGGAACCTCTAGTTGTAGAGTTTCTGTTTGTATTGTACTTGTAATAGGCATCAAATCCTAGTTGTGTAACTGTACAAATAGAGTCTAGAATAATGCTTGAAAGAAGTTCCATGGTTCATGCCTCAAGCAAGGAGTTAAAGACTACCAAATAATCACAGTTGGGATTTGAAGAAATGAAGAATTTGCCTAAGTACCAATTCGAGAAGTATACTTGTCTATTCGAGAAGTCCAGCATTCGAGAAGTCAGAGATTCGATATCTCAAGACACTATTCGATATCTCTGAATACACTGTTCGATATCTCATTCGATATCTCAGGGATTCGATATGTCTACTACTCTATTCGAGAACTCAAGAAGTCAACAAGTCAAGATGGTATTCGAGTTCTCAAAGAGTCAACAAGTCAAAGTTCCATTCGATATCTCAAAGACTCAGAAAGCTATTCGACAACTCGAGGATTCGATAAGTCAAATGCTCTATTCGACAACTCAAGGAATCCTGATGGAAAAGAGCTATTCGAGAAGTGGTTCGATATGTCACTATAACAGTATTCGAGAACTCAGAGTTATCGATCAAGTCAATTCTAGTTCTCGAATCACTTACTTAGTCACTTCTCGAATACGTTCTTGGAGACAAAATACTGAAGAAATTGTACAAGTCAGAAACCTGCAACAAGCCAATGCACTTTATGGACCACAATCTGTAACGTGCTCTGGAAAGCCTACAAGGAAGCTTGGAGAGATATAGAAGAGACAAGGAGCTAAAGAAGTGGATCTAAACAGGCTTTGCAAAGTCAAATCTGTAACCGTTTGGACTCTTACTCAAAAAGGATAGACAGACTAGAAAGTAATTTGTTTAGCTACCTTATTTGTAGTAAGCAGGCTGTATCCATGTTCTATAAGGACACAGCCTCACTTCATAACTTAGTAACTTTTGTGAGTCAAGTTTTTCATACACTGTAAGCTATATCTCTCTGAGAAAAACGAAGCTGAGAATACTACCATTTGTATTCACAGATTGTAGCAACCTTTATCTAATATACATTAGATTAAAGTGATATTGTGTCTTGTGTTGTTTATTTATCCGCACCTTAATTTCTGCACACACAGGCACTTATCTGCTACACAGACTCAATCCAAGAAAAGTTCAAGAATCCATTCACCCCCCCCCTCTGTATTCTTTTACCGTGTTCAATACTCAACACAATTTTTATAATCAGGAAATAAATAATAATAATAAATTACTGCCATCCGCAAGGCCTCATTGCGGCAGGGAGGAGTCCAGTAGCTTTTCTCTCTCCTCCCCTGTTTTCCCCTCTGACAGGAGAAAACAGGGGAGGAGAGAGAAAAGCTACTGGACTCCTCCCTGCCGCAATGAGGGGTTGCGGATGGCAATAATTTTTTATTATTATTTATGTCCTGATTATAAAAATTTGAAAATGATAAAGTTACAATTTATTTCAATTGTTAAATGTAAAATTCGAGAAAAATGAAAAAAAATATTTTTTTCCCAAATTTTATTTTAAAACTTGACAAAATTTGCATTTAAAAATCGAAAAAAGGCATAAATTATATTTCATTCCTGATAATTAATTTAAAATTCGAGAAAAATGGGAAAAAAAATTCCGAGGTTTTTAACTAAAATTCGAAAGAAAGGATTAATTTAAAACAAAATTTGATATTTTTTTTCGAATTTTGAAGCAATAATTATAAATAAATAATTTAAAATATTATTACTTAAAAAAATATTGAAATATGAGCGGAGTTCATTTCGCATTCATATATGAACGGTTGCTAAAGTTGGTAGATGTGGCATTCCTGGCCGAGTGGGTTGTTAGTAATCGAAACTCCGAGGTTAAGCGTGCTTGGGCTAGAGCAAATCTGGGATGGGTGACCCCCTGGGAAGTTCCCTTTTTCCAATTTTTTTGTTTTTAAGTTTGCTCAAAAAAATTATTATCTAATTTTTCTGAATCTATTAAATTAATTTTTCCTGGGACATTTGGATTAAAATATAAGTTTAAAACAAATTTATCTAATTTTTTTATACAAAATTAAAAAAAATAAATTAGAAAAAGGGAATTTCCCAGGGGTCACCCATCCCAGAATTGCTCTAGCTCAAGCACGCTTAACCTCGGAGTCTCGATTACTAACAACCCACTCGGCCAGGAATGCCACATCTGTTCATTTTAGCAACCGTTCATATATGAATGCGAAATGAATTCCGCTCATATTTCAATATTTTTTTAAGTAATAATATTTTAAATTATTTATTTATAATTATTGCTTTAAAATTCGAAAAAAACATCAATTTTTTTAAATTAATCCTTTCTTTCGAATTTTAAATTGAAAAACTGGAATTTTTTTTTCCCACTTTTCTCTAATTTTAAATTAATTATTAGGAATAAAATATAATTTATTCCTTTTTTCGATTTTTAAATGCAAATTTTGTCAAGTTTTAAAATAAAATTTGGGGGGGAAAAATATTTTTTGTCATTTTTCTCGAATTTTACATTTAACAATTGAAATAAATTGTAATTTTATCATTTTTCCAATTTTTATAATCAGGAAATAAATAATAATAATAAATTACTGCCATCCGCAACGCCTCATTGCGGCTATACTTTGTTTTTTTTTTTAAAAGTCAGCTTGTTTTTTCTTTTACCCAGTAAAAACAGACAGCAAAAAAACCTGCAATAAGGATATCTGTTTTTACTGCTTCCCATCTACATTTTATAAAACCTGTTTTAACCACATAAACGCGAAATACCATATCAACACAATCCCAACCAATATAAATACAACAATACAACTACCTATTTTCAAAGCAAAATTAACAAAATAATAATACAATCAAATAAACAAGATCAAATTTAACTAAAGTCCCATCTGCCTTTGTTGTAACCCGGCAATAGTCATTTTCGGTGCTTCCCCTTTAAAAAGCTCCCAAGCTATGCGATACCGGAAAGTCAAAATATCATATACTGGGTGCCACATTACATCTTTCAATGATATGCCGCCAAGTATAGCATCCATATACTTGCAAACGTACACGCCACAATCAGAGCCGCCTTGTTGCTTCGGTCGATCCTTAATGAACTTCACATCCATGAAACTGTCTTCAGCAAATCTCAAAGGTTCCAAGAAATGAAGCATGCACAGCAATAATTTTTCCTACAAATTTACCACAAAAAATTAAAAACATATTCAAGAAGAAGACATATTTAAAAAACATTGCATAAGATTACCATGACATAAATCTCCTTGGCGTACACCTTTCGTAAGTCACAATAAGATCCATGGTCCCGGAGAGGATCAATTAAAAGCAATTTCATTCGTTCAAGGTCCACAACAAACAAAAACCAATGATCACCTGTGCATACGGGGAACATAGCAACATCACACAAGTGTATTGGTGGCCCAAACTGCTGGTCTTGATAGATATTATAGAAATTTTCTTGGTCTTTCAACCTCTCTGGAGTTTTACAATTTGGATGCATCTGCAAAAAAGAGAAAATAACCTTATTTCAATAATTTTGCATTTTAGACCTTTATTTCTATATTTCTTGCATTTTATAACCTTATTTCAATAATTTTGCATTTTATACCTTTATTTCTCTATTTCTCGCATTTTAGACCTTTATTTCTCTATTTCTCGCATTTTAGACCTTTATTTCTATAATTTCGCATTTTAGACCTTTATTTCTCTATTTCTTGCATTATAACCTTATTTCAATAATTTTGCATTTTAGACCTTTATTTCTATAATTTTGCATTTTAGACCTTTAATTCTATATTTCTTGCATTTTATAACCTTATTTCAATAATTTTGCATTTTAGACCTTTATTTCTCTATTTCTCGCATTTTAGACCTTTATTTCTCTATTTCTTGCATTTTAGACCTTTATTTCTATAATTTTGCATTTTAGACCTTTATTTCTCTATTTCTCGCATTTTATAACCTTATTTCTCTATTTCTTGCATTTTATAACCTTATTTCTCTATTTCTTGCATTTTAGACCTTTATTTCTCTATTTCTCGCATTTTATAACCTTATTTATATAATTTTGCATTTTAGACCTTTATTTCTCTATTTCTTGCATTTTATAACCTTATTTCTATAATTTTGCATTTTAGACCTTTATTTCTCTATTTCTCGCATTTTATAACCTTATTTCTCTATTTCTTGCATTTTATAACCTTATTTCTCTATTTCTTGCATTTTAGACCTTTATTTCTCTATTTCTCGCATTTTATAACCTTATTTCTATAATTTCGCATTTTAGACCTTTATTTCTCTATTTCTTGCATTTTAGACCTTTATTTCTCTATTTCTTGCATTTTAGACCTTTATTTCTATAATTTTGCATTTTAGACCTTTATTTTTATAATTTTGCATTTTATAATTCTATAATAATGCAATAAGTTATGAAATGCAACAATTAACTAATTAACCAAATAATAAGTTATGAAATGGAATAATTAACCAAATTAAGGACTAAAATGCAAGAAATTTGAATTGATTTACCTCCAAGTCGGTGCAATGCCCAGTAGCAATGGTCGTGAAATAACTCATGCCAAGGAAGAACCTCTTGGATTTACCGCCTAGCATTTTATGCTGAACATATGTACTCTCCCTAAGCTTCAGCAGGTCAATATATGCATCCAGAACTGACGACTCTATTTCCTTATCGCGTTTTAGGCATTGGACATTTTCCCAAGCAAGCTCCGCAACCATCCCACCAACACTCTGAATAAAATTATGCTTTTCACCCCACCAATGCTTAAACAGCCAGTTGATTTTCCGATTTTTCAGTGGCCTCTTCATATCACCTGATACATAAGCAGGCCGCCTCTGCGTATCCTTGTATTTATCCTCTTCAGTGTCCAACTGCAAATACATGTCAATACCCCTAATCATGATGGATATTCATGGCATATGGAAAAAATATCAAGCCAAAACGAATGTATGATTCAAGATACATACCCCAAGCATTTCTCTTAAGTGATCAGGAATAACACCACTGATACTACCAAACTTCACTAATCCACCCGCCACTGGGGTAAACTCTGAACCAGGAGTAGTGGTTTCATCCTGCCATTCGATGAAGATACAAAAATCATATAAACATTTCAAATACAATAGTCACAAAGTTGAGTCAAAGTTAAAGATTATTACATCAAGGTTGACACCAGGAGGGATGGGGCGGTCTGATAAAGGTGTTACCATGTGTGTAGAAGGAGAAGGAGCAACTGTAGTCTGAACCTGTATCGGCTGTGAAGGAGGAGGGCTAACCTACAACCACAATGTGATAAAAACATGAATAACATATTCATGCTGTTGGTATATAAGAAAGGAAATCACAAATAAGAGAGATTAGTACCTCAATATGAGCATCAGGGGGGACAGACTGTGAAGGAGGAGGGCTAGATCCCAGGGTCGGCTGTCCGGGACAGTGCTTTCCGGGATTGTTGTTTCTATTTTTTAAAAAATACTTATCGACGATCCAACCACACGTAAGTCAATATATGTCTAATCTAGTGATATTCCCAAGTTTTGAAAAAATAATAAGTTTATTTGGGTGGTAAAAGTGGTAGTGAACTATCGATTTGACCAGTATATCTAACTAGTGCTTTGTCCCGGATTGTTGTTTATATTTTTTATAAAATACTTATCGACGATACAACCGCACGTAAATCAATATATGTCTAATTTAGTGATATTCCCAATATTTCAAAAAATAATAAATTAATTTGGAAGGTAAATGTTACCATCCTGATTTATTTTTCAACAGTTATCTAAGATTGAGATGTACATGTCATTCCATCATTATTTAAACTACATAACATGTAAAAAATATCCATATTACATTATTAAAGATACCTTAAAGTTAAAATTAACATATTTTATTATTTTGATGCATATTTGAAGATTTAAAAATTAAACAAAAAAAATAAAAAATCTTAAATTGCTGCCGCAATGAGACATTGCGGTAAATTTTCCTGCCGCAATGTTTGGTTGTGGCTCAGAAAAATTTTAAGTCATTAAATATGGTTGGTGGCTGGTAATAAATGAACCATCCGCTGCAATGTTTCAATGCGGCAGCTGGTAATTAAGGCTTCCTGCCGCAATGAAACATTGCGGTAGGCGTGAAATCTGTTTCCTTTAAGGTTACAGAATTTATCTTTTTTTCCAATTTCCTTTTTTCCAAACAGCAGAAAACTCAACCAAGTGCTCAAAAATTTCAAGGGTTTGGAGCTCAAAAATTCATCCAAAATTAAGGTTAGTGCTCTATTCAATGGCTTC
Source organism: Kitagawia praeruptora (assembly GCA_037693485.1). NCBI lineage: Eukaryota > Viridiplantae > Streptophyta > Magnoliopsida > Apiales > Apiaceae > Kitagawia > Kitagawia praeruptora. The sequence goes on from CM075353.1 coordinate 148,344,292, forward strand.
ATTTTTATTTAGCTCTTCTAGTTCATCTAGTGAACGTAATGGTGATGATTATGTTACGCCGCCCGTTAAAAAAATCATGTTTCTCGTAAATTATCTTCTTAAATTGCAAAGAAATGAAAATTTAATGTATAACATGCAAGAATTAAACAAATTAAGGACTAAAATGCAAGAAATTAGAATTTATGGACTAAAATGCAATAACTAGATAATTATCTTCCTAAATTGCAAAGAAATGAAAATTTAATGTATAACATGCAAGAATTAAACAAATTAAGGACTAAAATGCAAGAAATTAGAATTTATGGGTTAAAATGCAATAAGTAGATAATTATCTTCTTAAATTGCAAAGAAATGAAAATTTAATGTATAACATGCAAGAATTAAACAAATTAAGGACTAAAATGCAAGAAATTAGAATTTATGGACTAAAATGCAATAACTAGATAATTATCTTCCTAAATTGCAAAGAAATGAAAATTTAATGTATAACATGCAAGAATTAAACAAATTAAGGACTAAAATGCAAGAAATTAGAATTTATGGGTTAAAATGCAATAAGTAGATAATTATCTTCCTAAATTGCAAAGAAATGATAATTTAATGTATAACATGCAAGAATTAAAAAAATTAAGGACTAAAATGCAAGAAATTAGAATTTATGGGTTAAAATGCAATAAGTAGATAATTATCTTCCTAAATTGCAAAGAAATGATAATTTAATGTATAACATGCAAGAATTAAACAAATTAAGGACTAAAATGCAAGAAATTAGAATTTATGGACTAAAATGCAATAACTAGATAATTATCTTCCTAAATTGCAAAGAAATGAAAATTTAATGTATAATATGCAAGAATTAAACAAATAAAGGATTAAAATGCAAGAAATTAGAATTCTTGGGCTAAAATGCAATAACTAGATAATTATCTTCCAAAATTGCAAAGAAATGATAATTTAATGTATAACATGCAAGAATTAAACAAATTAAGGACTAAAATGCAAGAAATTAGAATTTATGGGTTAAAATGCAATAAGTAGATAATTATCTTCCTAAATTGCAAAGAAATGATAATTTAATGTATAACATGCAAGAATTAAACAAATTAAGGACTAAAATGCAAGAAATTAGAATTTATGGACTAAAATGTAATAACTAGATAATTATCTTCCAAAATTGCAAAGAAATGATAATTTAATGTATAACATGCAAGAATTAAACAAATTAAGGACTAAAATACAAGAAATTAGAATTTATGGACTAAAATGCAATAAGTAGATAATTATCTTCCTAAATTGCAAAGAAATGAAAATTTAATGTATAACATGCAAGAATTAAACATGTTAAGGACTAAAATGCAAGAAATTAGAATTTATGGACTAAAATTCAAACCTTTTTTATACATAGCTTTGCGTTCGGCCTCAGTCAACCTCAAATCATGCCACTGTCTTAGCCAATATGGAAGCGGTGCGGAAAGCTCCGTATGAGTAACAGCACGACCACGAACAGGCAATCCCAATATCATGTAAACATCCTCTAGAGTGATGGTGATCTCACCAAATGGGAAATGAAAGGTGTTGGTCTCTGGCCTAAACCTCTCCACCAACGCCGTGATCAATCGGATGTCTTTCTGGGGAATCGAGCGTGGGTTAGTAAACGCTCGGAAACCCCAGTCTGACAGCAAACTAACCTGGGTGTCATCAAATACCCAATCGTCGAGGTTGGCTGTCAACTGGTAGACATCCAACTTCTCCCGCTCACCCCCCTGCCATATGTGACTGCTAATATGATCATCCTGCATGGTCACGAGGGACCTATCGAGAGGCCCGCACTGCATATCCATAGCATCTGCAATGTGCAAGATCAAAGAAATAAGGCACATTTCATAAACATGTACCAAAATTGGCTAAAATTATCATTCCATTAAGACATATTTAAAACAAGAATAAATTAACACCGAATATAATTTATCAAATAAAATGCAGTACTAATATGTTAATTAATCAAAATTCAAATTAATAAATCATATTAATTCATAAATTTGAATTTTAAACTCAAAAATTCAAATTAATAATTCAGAAAAATTCGAATTAAAATTTCCACAACTCATAAAAAAAATTATAATTATAATTTCATAATTATAAACCCTAATAATTCGAATTAATTCATAGTTTTAATAAAAATTCGAATAATAATTCGAAACCTAATTCTAAATTGGGCATTTGGAGCTAATTCAACCTAATTAAAGATGAGAAACCCTAATTTCAACTCAATTGAGGGTAAAAGCCCTAATTTCAAACTAATGCAAACCAAAAATGGGTAAAATTCGAACTATGAACCCTAATAATTCGATTTAATTCATGATTTTAACTAAAATGAAGCAAATAAACACCACCCACAGTTAAAAACGAATCAAACCATGTACATATAATCGTCAGTAGCAATGTATATAGTAGTGCGTGTGTGTATGTATAACTACGTGCGTGTGTGTAAGTGTCAATTAGAAGATACCTTGAGGAGGAAGATCGCCTGACATTCTCAACTGTGTGTGTAAATCGCCCGGAATCGCCTGAAATCGCCTGAGAGTCGCCTGGAAATCGAGCTCTGTGGTTAATTAGGTTCAGTTCGGGTCGCGGTAGCCGCAATGGGTGGTTGTATAAGTCTCCTATCCGCATTGTATCATTGCGGTAATGATTTAAGGGTAAAAAAGTAATTCCATATTTTTATGTATCCGCATTGTATCATTGCGGCAGTGATATAAGGGCAAACAAGTAATTTTAGATTTTCATTTATCCGCTATGTCTCCTTGCGGCATCAAATTGGAGGGTGAAAACGTAATTTCATATATTTACTTGTTTCAATATTTCAAATTAACAGGTTTTATTAATTTATTATTTTTATTACTTTTAATAAATATAAAACTATAATAATTTATTTAAAATTTTATGTAATAATTCAAATTTTATAAACATTTTTATATTTTATAATGTATTAATTTACCAATTTTTTTAATTTTAATAAATAATAATAAAAATAAAGGTATAAAAACGTAAAATAATATTTAAGGACCTGAGAGCGACTCCTGCCGCCAACGTTCAATGCGGCCCATTCCTGCCGCAAGTTTTCATTGCGGCATCCCTAAATTTTTTTTTAAGTTTTTCTGCCGCAAGGTTTCATTGCGGCAGTGTACGAGTTGGTGGTTGTGGGCCTTTTTTCAACCAACGGGGGCTGTGGAAGGGCACCCATATTTAAATTAATCGATAATTTTTTTTTTAGCCTATTTGTTTAGGAATTTTAGTTCAAGTAATTGATAGATATAGGAAATGTTCTCCTTTTCTCGTCTTTATCCTGCACCATTTCTGTACATTCATTTTAGATATTTGTTTTTTAATTGGGTTGGGCTTGTAAATATATTGGACCTACTCCTTTTATAATGAGCCTAAGTTAATTTAATCCATCATTCGGCTTGGGTTACAAAACACTGGGCTTGCTATTCTTCATTGGGCTGTTCATTTCTAGAGTCCATCAGTATATAATCCGCAGTTCCGCACGTTCCCTTCCAGTTCTTTTTACCTTTTATTTCGAAACGTCTTTTTTAATTTTTTTCATTTTAATATTTTAAAAACAAATTATATTTCCTTAATTTCCTCCGCCTATCTAATCTATCAGAGCAACTCCAATCATACATGTTTCTTACCTAAAATGTGCATAGGTGGATAAATATGGGAATTTTAGTTTAAAAATAAAGCTCCAACCCTACCCCTCATCCCCTGGTAAAGAAAATATAACCCCTTATTTGAGGGATCAAAATTAGATCCCCTATATCCTCCACCTCATCTATCCTCCACCTCATTGGTTAATTTATAAGAATGTTTAAAATTTAAATTTCAAAAAACTACATTAAAAATTACTTTTAAAATATAGGATATGAATATAGGGTATATGATTGGAGTGAAACATAATTTTCATTACCTATATTTTTAATAATCCCTATTTTAGGGGTTAAAAAAAGGGATAGGGATTAAAAAAAGGGAAGAACATTGGAGTTGCTCTTATGATCTCATAATTTTGCTCATTTTCTACTTATTTCTTTAATTTTTCATTTCTTAAATCTTAAATGGGAAAAATTGGGAGGGATGAAAAAAGTACATGGCAACCTAATTTGAAACTATCGATCAAGACTTTTAAGAGTTTAATTATATTGATATATCATATTATTTTGATTAATGTTCTAGACTTATTTCTTAAATGTTGATTAATCTGCCAGTTTATTAATGTTCGAACGTGCCGGAAAAAAAATCATTACTTTTATATTGTAGACGTATAATGTAATGTAGCAATAATGAAGTGAATTGTTACGAGATTCAAAATTAAACATCATAAAAAAATAAATAAATCGAACCTACCAGAATATACGATCATAAAAAAATTTCCCTTATTTTTGATATTAAAAAATTTAAATTGAAAACATAAAAAAGAAAAAGAGGCGGAGACTCATAACAGAGCACTACCATCACATTTCGCGTGTCCTTTGCGAAAGTTGCCTTATTCATTACCTACCAGAATGTCTGTTATGTTTGCATTTCTATTTTTGGTTAGAAGAATTAAGAAATCGTGATGCTAGGATTAGTTTGAGCTGCATTGTTTTATTTGAATTTCGTAAACCCTGAAGGTACTGGTGTCAAAATATCTAAATTCTAGCAAGTAGGACATGGTGGGATGAGAACGCAGAGGAGCAAAACGAAATAGTACTACTTCGTATCAAGGACATTATTCAAGGTCTCAGCTCCTAGTTGAGGACCAAAATACAGTGAGAAGGTTGCAAATGTTACAGCATAAGCTTCTAATTCACTTAAAATGTTAATGTTATATTATGTTAATGAAACTTAATAGAAAAACTCGATCAATTTATAATGGCTTGAGTTCACTAGCAAACATTTGATAGTTCACTGTTACACAACATATGATATCCGAGTCGTTGGATCAATGGGGTTTAATAAAAAAATTATACCGTACCGGGGAAAGTTTCTGCGGTACGAGATAATTACAAAAATGCCCCCTGTTTTCACATAAAAAATCTACTGTTCACCGTACCGCGGAAACTTTCTGCGGTACGTGAACAGTGGAGGAATTTTTGTAATTTCCCGTATCGCGGAAAGTTTCTGCAATACGGTATAATTTTTTTTAAAAATCAGGGTTGATGATCCAACGATCCTGAAACCATATGTTACCAAAGTACTATTTGACAAATGTTTGCCACTGACCGTGCCCCATTTATAATAGGAGGTGGTAAAACTAATTAATCTTACGGCCAAGGTGAACCCATCATGGAAGGTAGGACTCATTAAGTTATTACTAGCTTTAAACCCGTGCGATGCACGGATTGATTTTATAATTTTTTGTTAGACTTTATTTTGAATGTTAATACAAATATTTTATTTTATATTTAAATTTTTTCCCACATATTTTAATAATAAAGCATTGTGTTATAATTTGTTATTAATTTTCTAATGGATATATGTGTTTTTTTAATAATTATTATTAAATTTGTTGATGAGTATTTTGTTAATATTATTATTATTGTTTTATATTTTTGTGTTTGAAAGTGATTTTTAAAAGGTAAATTTTAAAAAAAATGGGTGGTATTACGTGATTTTGCGGTGTGTTTTGATTGTTAGTTATTTTTGTTTTATAGTATTTTTGTTTTTGTATAAAATCATATTTAGATTGTATATTAAATTATTATTTTGGGTTTAAAGCTTTATTTATTTATATTTTGGTGTTTAATAATAATAAATTTTGATTCTCTTTATATATATATATATATATATATATATATATATATATATATATATATATATATATATATATATATATATATATATATATATATATATATATATAGGGTAAGGTTCTAGGGAGAACCTCCTTAGCAAGAGAACCAGAAGACTCAATCCTAACCATTCAATATTTAGATCTTTAATAAATCTAATAATAATGTGTTTAATGGCATTGCTGTAAATACATTTAAGATTTATGGTTATTTTGCTTTGTTCGATTGTGTATAAAATACGGTCTGTATCATTACTTAAGGAAACAACGTATCAATCAATTTCTGATTTGTATAATTTTATATTTTCAAATATGGAAAGGAATCCATGATTGAACACACCTCTCTGTAATAATTTATTGCATACATTGATTTAAATCAACGACATATCATACTTCTATACGCTCCGGGGCGGTGAGACGAGGTGTAGCGCAGTCTGGTTATACCTAGATAGAAGAACAAAAGCATATTAACAACACTAAGAATCTTACGGTAAGAATGTTGATTTTCTAATTTATATATTTTGTTAATGTTTTAAGGAACACTAAACAGAATTTGTGTATATTAACGTGCAGGTTTGTAATGGGATCGTCATCAAAAACATATTTGTCGGAAATAGATGGAGAAACAAGTTCGTTAGTTAGTTTCAAACCAGAAATACTATCATAAGTTTTGTTGTCTCTGTCAGAAGAACAAAAGGTGTGGATTAAAGAAACGGGTTTTGGTTCGGTACTTATGTTCAGAACAAATGATTATCCAAGTGAGATAAGTTATCTGTTGCTCAAATGTTATGAACCAGTTTCTTCTTCAATTCATGTTAATGGACAGGTTCTTAAGATTGGTGAAGAAGATGTGCAATAAGATTGACAGATGACTTAAATGAGGATTTCAAACTAAATTTTATTCTCTTGACGAGCAATATTCTTATTCAAGGTTCTGATACACGATATGTTAATCCGAATATACTTCAGTTCTCAGGAAACGTTGATCGATGTTTTGAATATAACTGGTGTAAATATCTTCTTGCTTGTTTAGAAGAATCTTGGATGAAATGGAATATGGAACAAAGTCAAATCCTTTTTACTGGATCGATTGCATTTCTAATTGTTAGTAAAATTTAATCTGTTGATTTTTTTCACATCACACACATTATGATTGGTTATTAAAGAAACTAACTTACTATACATTACAATTTCAATTTTTTTTGCTTTGGAGCATCATGTTACAACTAGAGATCTATCTTTGCCTAATTTTTCCAGCATTTATTAAGTGGTCAGATTCAGATATGTTTGAAATTATTATTCAAAACTTATTATTCTGAATAAAAAAAAAGAATGTTGGTGTATTAAAATATAATTATATTTTAATTCGGAAAAATACCAAAAAAAAATATTATTATTCAAAGTATAAGTATTTTTATTGAAATTAACTTATGTATTAAAATATCATATAATAAATCAAAAGAATCTTTGTGTATTTAAATACATTTATCTTTTAATTTTGAAAAATACCGAAAAATTTAATTATTATTAAAAAAAGAATGCACATACATCCACAAAGATTCGTTTAGATGTTCGAAAAGGAAAGTAGTGTGACGACTATGTATAATACTATACATTTTTCTCGAAATTAACCTACATAGTAAAATATCATATAATACACCAAGATTCTCTTACGTGTTTTCAAAACACATAAGAGAATCTTTTGTGTATTTAAATGAATTTGTCTTTTAATTCGAAAAAATAACAAAAAATAAAATTATTATTAAAAATATAAGTAATAAACTAATTTGAATAATATCAAAAATTATTTTTTTAAAAAAGAATATACATACCTCCAAAAGATTCTCTTACGTGTTTTCAAAAACACATAAGAGAATCCATTATATGATATTTTAATATATAAGTTAATTTCAATAAAATATCCTATAATGTAACAAGATTTTCTTACATTTCAAAACACATAAGAGAATCCTTGTGTATTTAAATGAATTTGTCTTTTTATTCAAAAAAATACCAAAAAATTAAATTATTATTAAAAATATAAGTAATATAATACTTTGAATAATATCAAAAGTTTCTTCTTAAAAAACAATACACATACATGAAAAAAGATTCGTTTAGAGGTTCGAAAAGAAAAGTAGTGTGACGACTATGTACAATACTATACATCTATCTCGAAATTAACGTAAATAATAAAATATAATATAATACACCAAGATTCTCTTACGTGTTTTCAAAAAACACATAAGAGAATCCATTATATGATATATTAATACATAAGTTAATTTCGAACATCTAAACGAATCTTATTATTCTGAATAAAATAAAAAAATGTTGGTGTATTAAAATATAAATATATTTTAATTCGGAAAAATATCAAAAATATATATTATTATTCAAAGTATAAGTATTTTTATTGAAATTAACTTATGTATTAAAATATCATATAATAAATCAAAAGAATCTTTGTGTATTTAAATACATTTATCTTTTAATTTGGAAAAATACCGAAAAATTTAATTATTATTAAAAAAAGAATGCACATACATCCACAAAGATTCGTTTAGATGTTCGAAAAGGAAAGTAGTGTGACGACTATGTATAATACTATACATTTTTCTCGAAATTAACCTACATAGTAAAATATCATATAATACACCAAAATTCTCTTACGTGTTTTCAAAACACATAAGAGAATCTTTTGTGTATTTAAATGAATTTGTCTTTTAATTCGAAAAAATAACAAAAAATAAAATTATTATTAAAAATATAAGTAATATACTAGTTTGAATAATATCAAAAGTTATTTTTTTAAAAAAGAAATATACATACCTCCAGAAAGATTCTCTTACGTGTTTTCAAAAACACATAAGAGAATCTATTATATGATATTTTAATATATAAGTTAATTTCAATAAAATATCATATAATGTAACAAGATTCTCTTACATTTCAAAACACATAAGAGAATCCTTGTGTATTTAAATGAATTTGTCTTTTTATTCAAAATAATACCAAAAAATCAAATTATTATTAAAAATATAAGTAATATAATACTTTGAATAATATCAAAAGTTTCTTCTTAAAAAACAATACACATACATGAAAAAAGATTCGTTTAGAGGTTCGAAAAGAAAAGTAGTGTGACGACCATGTACAATACTATACATCTATCTCGAAATTAACGTAAATAATAAAATATAATATAATACACCAAGATTCTCTTACGTGTTTTCAAAAACACATAAGAGAATCCATTATATGATATTTTAATACATAAGTTAATTTCGAACATCTAAACGAATCTTATTATTCTGAATAAAACAAAAGAATGTTGGTGTATTAAAATATAATTATATTTTAATTCAGAAAAATATCAAAAATATATATTATTATTCAAAGTATAAGTATTTTTATTGAAATTAACTTATGTATTAAAATATCATATAATAAATCAAAAGAATCTTTGTGTATTTAAATACATTTATCTTTTAATTTGGAAAAATACCGAAAAATTTAATTATTATTAAAAAAAGAATGCACATACATCAAAGATTCGTTTAGATGTTCGAAAAGGAAAGTAGTGTGACGACTATGTATAATCCAATACTTTTTTCTCGAAATTAACGTACATAGTAAAATATCATATAATACACCAAAATTCTCTTACGTGTTTTCAAAACACATAAGAGAATCTTTTGTGTATTTAAATGAATTTGTCTTTTAATTCGAAAAAATAACAAAAAATAAAATTATTATTAAAAATATAAGTAATATACTAGTTTGAATAATATCAAAAGTTATTTCTTTAAAAAAGAAATATACATACCTCCAGAAAGATTCGTTTAGATGTTCGAAAAGGAAAGTAGTGTGACTACTATGTACAATAATATACATTTATCTTTTAATTCGGAAAAAAAAAATTAAATTATTATTCAAAATATAAGTAACATAATCCTTTGAATAATATCAACAAATTTTTAAAAATAAATAGACTATAGAATCTAATATATTGAGTTTTAAAATAATAAGATTCGTTTAGATGTTCAAAAAGGAAAGTGTAACGACTATGTACAAGACAATACATTTTTATTGAAATTAACTTATGTATTAAAATATCACATAATACATCAATATTCTCTTACGTGTTTCAAACACACATAAGATAATTTTTGTGTATTTAAATACATTTATCTTTTAATTTGAAAAAATACCAAAGAATTAAATTATTATAAAAAAAGAATACATATACATCCAAAAAGATTCGTTTAGATGTTCGAAAAAAAAGTAGTGTGACTACTATCTTAAGTGAAAAGGAATTTAAACTACATAGTAATATCATATAATACACCAAGATTCTCTTAAGTGACATAAGAGAAACCTTGTGTATTTAAATAAATTTGTCTTTTAATTCTGAAAAATACCAAAAAATTAAATTATTATTCAAAATATAAGTAACATAACACTTTGAATAATAACAAAATTTTCTTTTTTAAAAAATATAATACACAAAAAAACCAAAAAAAAAATAAAATATTATTCAGAATAATAAGATTCGTTTAGATGTTCGAAATTAATTTATATCTAAAAATATCATATAATAAAACAAAATAATTTTGGTGAATTTAAATACACTTATCTTTTAATTCGGAAAATTACCAAAAAATTAAATTATTATTAAAAATATAAGTAATATAATACTTTGAATAATATCAAAAAAAAAATTAAAAAAATAATACACATAAAAAACACCTAAGAGAATCTTTGTGTATTTAAATACATTTAACTTGTAATTCGGAAAAATATTAAAAATTTATTTATTATTAAAAATATAAGTAATGTAATAATTTGAATAATATCAACAGTTTTTTAAAATTAAATAAACTATAGAATATAATATATTGAGTTTTAAAATAATAAGATTCGTTCAGATGTTCGAAAAGAGAAGTGTAACGACTATGTACAAAACTATACATTTTTATTGAAATTAACTTATGTATTAAAATATCACATAATACACCAAGATTCTCTTACGTGTTTTCAAAAACACATAAGAGAATCCATTATATGATATTTTAATACATAAGTTAATTTCAATAAAATATCGTATAATATAACCACAAAAATTCGTTTAGATGTTCGAAAAGGAAAGTAGTGTGACGACTATGTATAATACTATACATTTTTCTCGAAATTAACCTACATAGTAAAATATCATATAATACACCAAGATTCTCTTACGTGTTTTCAAAACACATAAGAGAATCTTTTGTGTATTTAAATGAATTTGTCTTTTAATTCGAAAAAATAACAAAAAATAAAATTGTTATTAAAAATATAAGTAATATACTAATTTGAATAATATCAAAAGTTATTTTTTTTAAAAAGAAATATACATACCTCCAGAAAGATTTGTTTAGATGTTCGAAAAGGAAAGTAGTGTGACTACTATATACAATAATATACATTTATATTTTATTTCGGAAAATATAATTAACATAATCCTTTGAATAATATCAACAAATTTTAAAAAATAAATAGACTATCGAATCTAATATATTGAGTTTTAAAATAATAAGATTCGTTTTGATGTTCAAAAAGGAAAGTGTAACTACTATTATATACTAATGTTATATAAATATAATTTTATAACCAAACACATGTAAGAGAATATTTTTGGTATATGAATAATATTAATTTCATTCTTGAATAAACAAAACACAAACATCTAAAAGATTCCGTTAGATGTTCGAAAAGGCAATTTGTCGAGCCATTAATGTTCGATTCTCTCCTACTGCATGTATCAGAACAACAGATACTAAAATAATAGAATCAAAAAAATAATGCATTTTATTATTTAGAGTTGAAAAACAATACATCTTATTATTCCTTATGTACAAACCGTAGGTAGTTGTAACTAATTTTTTGGATGCATAATATTAAAGCTCGGAAAAGGATGACTTAGTTGTTAACATTTAATGCTTTTCATTAAACACTTTTATATGAGTATCAAATATGGATAGAAAGTTTTCTAAAGTTTCAACTATGTTTAATGGTATACAACTGTACAAATCCCATATCGCTCTACTATATTGATTTGTGTTATTTAAAAGATTCTTTTAGATGTTCCAAAAGACAATAGTAATCATTATGTACAAGACTATATATACGTATTATAAATATAGCGAAATTAAAGTTTAGCCAAACAAATTAATAATCATACCATAAATAATAAAAGAAAAAATGAATAGAATCCGGGACCAAAAATTAATTTATACGTTAAAATATGTTAATTTGATCATGTCAATGAAGATAATCTGGGATCAAATTTTAATTATACGCTAAAATTTGTTACATTGATTATGCCATTTACATGTTTTACATATTACGTATCTTTTGACGGATTATTTAGTCTTAATGGCATGAGTTAATGATTTTGAAATCCCCAACAATCTCGGTCAAATTAAATATTTCCATGATGTGATTTTTTTAAAATTTACTCTGATTTCCTTCTCTTAAATAAATATCTATGGGTCAAATATGGTTATTTTATGTATTAAATTAAATAAATTAATGTTATTTTTCCTTTTTTCCTAATTTATAATTTTATATTATATATATGTTCCAAATTATGTTCCATTTATGTTTTCTTATACAAATCTCTATAGCTATGTCATCGTGGAGAAGACCAAAATCAAATGCGTTCAAAATTAATGTTTCTGGTTCGGCAAATTATTCAAGGACCCGTGCATCAATAGGGTGTGTGGTGAGGAATATATCTGGTTATTGGTTAGGTGGATACTATGGAACAATGGAGTACGAATCACAACTTGTAACTGATCTACGTGCAATTTATTATGGATTCAAATTAGCAGACGAAGAAGGCATGCTATGTGTTGAAGTTGAGTGTAATTCAGAAATAGCGGCGAATCATGTTCTTAATCCAGATCCTTCATTTACACATTCAAAAATTGTAGAAGAAATACGAGAATTAATGTGTAAAGCTATGGGATCTTGCCTTTTGATACATGTCCCTATTTCCTCTAATCAACTTGCGATTAGACTTGCTCACTATTCTCTTGATGAAGGGGTTCATATTAGACCATTGAGAGTGTGTCCCGGCGTTCTAATGTCAATAATGGCTGCTGATTGGATTGCTTCAATTTAAGCAATTTATAATAATGATATGTTTTTTTTCAATTCAATGTTAAACTTGTTAAGACTTTGATTCATGTATTTTGAATAAATGTTTTATATTAATAATGTTTTAGAGAATAGTTAGTGGATGCATCAAATTTTGATGTTAAAAGATATTCAACTTATCAATGACAAAAGGTAATGGATGCCAAAAATGAATAATATTACAAAATCTGAAAGCACAAGACATGATCGTGTTCGTTGTAATATTGTACTTTAAATATCATCCACAAAGATTCGTTTAGATGTTTGAAAAAAAAAGTAATGTGACAACTATGTGCAAGACTATACATTTTCCTCGAAAGTAAATTATATAGTAAAATATCATATAATACACCAAGATTCTCTTACATGTTTCAAAACACATAAGACAATCCTTGTGTATTTAAATAAATTTGGCTTTTAAGTAGGAAAAATTCCGAAAAATTAATTATTATTCAAAGTATAATAATTAATATACATCCACAAAGATTCGTTTAGATGTTTGAAAAGGAAAGTAGTGTGACAACTATGTACAAGGCTATACATTTTTCTCTTAACGTACATAGTAAAATATCATATAATACACCAAGATTCTCTTACGTGTTTGAAAAACACATAAGAGAATCCTTGTGTATTTAAATAAATTTGTCTTTTATTTCGAAAAAATACCAAAAAATTAAATTTTTATTCAAAATATAAGAAATATAAAACTTTGAATAATTTCAAAAGCTTCTATTTAAAAAAATATAATACACATAAAAAAACAAAAAAATTATAATTATTATTCAGAATAATAAGATTCGTTTAGATGTTCGAAATTAACTTATGTATTAAGATATCATATAATAAATCAAAAGAATCTTTGTGTATTTAAATACATTTAACTTTTAATTGGGAAAAATTCCGAAAAAATATATTATTATAAAAAAAAGAATACAAATACATCAACAAAGATTCTTTTAGATGTTCGTAAAGGAAAGTAGTGTGACGACTATGTACAATAACCTATATAATAAAATATCATATTATACACCAAGATTCTCTTAAGTGTTTTCAAAAACATATAAGAGAATCCTTATGTATTTTAATTCGAAAAAATAAAAGTAATATAATACTTTGAATAATATCAAAAGAGACATTCAAAAAAAAAATAATACACATAATAAATACATATACATCCAAAAAGATTCGTTTAGATTTTCGAAAAGGAAAGTAGTGTGACGAATATGTAATTATTTTTTAAAAAAAATTAACTTGTATAGTAAAATATCCTATAATACACCATGATTCTTTTACGCGTTCTCCTCCTTTTGGTAATTGATTTATCATTTGAAACATTGTCATCTGCTGATTTTGAAATATTGTCATCTGGTGAACCAGCTCTTGAACAAACGAAATATTTACTAGTTATTTTATTGTTCTTCTTCTTCTCTGATGAACGACGACTATCAAAGCCACACCTGCTACCGTAGTTGTGATAGAATTGAAATGCTGTGTTCATATCAGGAAATGTTTGCCCTATAAATGGCTTATTTTCTGATTCACACTCGCGGATCCAGTCACCACCCAGATCATGACTAAGTATATTAATGTTATCAAACTCTGCAATACAAAAATTAAGAATCATTGTACTAATCGTATAACAAAAAAAAATATTAAACAACATAACAATCAAAGTAAAAAATGCTATTAGGTTAATATACAAACACGGCTACATAATTATACTATAAAAACAATTAAGAGAACATGTAAAGCTATAACAAAAACCTAAATACTTATAAAGAATCTGAATGTTCTATGGAAAATCTAGATATAAATGTGAATAAACTAAATAAACATTTGTTAGTGAACTACAAAAATAACGGTTAAGATGATTTGCTACGAGTTTGACATGTAGAACACAAGGAAGACACAAAGTAATATATATATAACATAAATACAAACCTGATTCAATCTCGATAGAAGAATCTGTTGCACCGTGGTAAACATTTTTTTGAGGAGACATCTTCAATAGACAGCTTAGATAATATGGTGTTTTATATAACAAAGAACAAAACACAAAATCAATGATATAATGTTGAGAAAGTTCTATGAATTGTGATGAACGTCTTAATATGATTGATATATCACGTATTGATTTATTTTACAAATCAATCATCAGATTTAGATTGATAACTGAAATATGGAAATCCTATATATAAAAGTAACAGTATCTAATTAATTTAGTGCAAACATGGTAATAAATAATAAGTTATACGTATATTTATTGTATTTTAAATATAACCAGGTACTACCCCTATAGCATTAAAAAGGTAATATACTAGTATATTTATACAAAATCTAAGCCACAAGATCAAAAGTAAATTAATGGTGATGATGAGGGTCTTCTGGTTCTCTTGCTAAGAAGGGTTCTCTCTTGAACCTCCTCCTATATATATATATATATATATATATATATATATATATATATATATAGGATATGATTCAGGTGAGAACACGTATATGTTGGAGAACAATGAGAACACCACATTTCAAGCTATTCTAAAGGGCCCCGCCAGGGGCACCAAATACGAAAAAGTCTTATAATTCTACCCTCAATCCATTCATCAAAAAAAAAAGTTAAAAAAATTAAAAAAATTTAAAAATGATGACGTGGCAGCAGTTTTTTTTTAAATTTTTTTTTAATTTTTTTTAAGTTTTTTTGTTATAAATGGATAGAGGGTAGAATTATAAAACTTTTTTGTGAAGGTGCCCCTAGCGAGGCTCTTTAAAATAGCTTGAAATGTGGTGAATATGTGTTCTCACTATTCTCACACTAACATGTGTTCTCACTGGAGCGTGACCCTATATATATATATATATATATATATATATATATATATATATATATATATATATATATATATATATATATATATATATATTTTAAATATATGCAAACTTATCTTGTTAAAAAAAATTATGTGAACTTTTAATAATAATTATTGAATTTGTATTTTAAGCATTTCAGTTTTTATCTTTTTGATTTTTACACGCGTGGTAGAATTTTTAAGGTATTTTTGAACTTTTTTGAAAATATGTGTGGTATTAAATTTTTTATTTGTTTGAATACTGTTTTTATGTTTATGTTTATTTTATATTTTTTCATGTGTGCTGTTTATTATGTGTTTTTGTTTAGAGTAAGCTTAGAATGTTTTTGTTGTTTTATATTTAGATACTATATAATTTTATTTTTTTTGTTGTTTTTTTAAATTTTAGAAACATGTTTGTTGTAAATGATTTTCTTGTAAATTACATATATTTGAACATTTAGCCTAGAATGTGTTTTAATATTTCATTTTTTTGGGGTTTTTTTTCTATTTCATTTTTTTTACTTTGTTTATTATTTTTGTTAGTTTGTTTGTTCACTTTGTTTATTTTTTTTAAAGTGATATGTTATTTGTTAATAGTGTTGTAGGATTTTGCTAGGGTTTGGCTGTTACAACTATCTCCCCGTACATTTTTTAAGATGTATTTTTCTTTTTATGTCTCTTGAATTTACTATAATAGCCATAACGACCAAACCATACTATTAAAACCTCCTTACGCTAATTATATATAGGATATAATATAATTTTGGGATATTCTATATGGTACCATTGTGGTTTTGGCTTTTCTACATGGTACCATCACATTATTTACTCCTATCCATGGTATCCTCGTACATTTGGTTTTTCATATATAATACCCTTCTGTTAAGTACAAAGTAATAGAATTGATTTCAAATTGTAAAACAAATTGTATATTTGAAATCGTTGCGAAAAAATACATGAAATAGACTATTGAATCATGTAAAACGGAATTAAAATGAGTAAGATATATTCAAACTCCATAACCAAACTTTGACAATAAATATCTCACTCATTTTGACTCTGTTTTACATGATTTAAGGGTCTATTTTATATAACTTTTCGTAAAGATTTCAAATATACAATTTGTTTTACGGTGTGAAATCAATTCTATTACTTTTTACTTAACAGAAGGATATTATATATGTAAAACCAAATGTACGAGGGTACCATGGATAGGAGTAAATAATGTGATGGTACCATGTAGAAAAGCCAAAACCACAATGGTACCATATAGAATTTCCCTATAATTTTACCGAGTCCAGTATTCTTATGATTTGAAGTGAATAACCAGATGGGCCTGATGGGTGGTCCAAGTTTCTTTCTTCAAAGATCTTACAAGATTGTAATTGGGCCTTGTAGCACCAACTTGTAAGGTTTCAGTCCACTAATTAAGTTCATTTATCTTGTGCCTTACACATCAAACAAGTTGCAGATACTAATGATTTTTCTGTTGTGAGGTCGGTTTCATACACTCGCATATGAGTTTCATGCAAAATTTTATATTTAATATTTCGAAAAAAGACAATAGATTTGTCAATTTAAGTCATTATAAGATACATAATGCATACAAATTAATATAACCAACAGCAAGTGATTCACTGTATAAGACTTGAAAATTTGTTAAGATCAAAGGAGTACTGGAGCATCGTCGAAAGTGGGTATACTGAACCAGGTGCGAAAGAAAAAGAGACGCTCTCAGAGGCACAACGAAAAATCTTGGAGGATAAGAAGCTAAAAGATTTCAAGGCAAAAAACTACTTATTCCAATCAATTGATAAATCTGTTCTGAAAACCATCATTCAGAAAGATACCTCCAAACAGCTGTGGGAATCCATGAATGCAAAATATATCGGAAACAATCGAGTTCAACGGGCACAATTGTAGACGCTCCATAGGGAATTCTAAATTCTGGAAATGAAAGCTGGTGAGTCCGTGAATGAGTATTACTCCAGAGTAACATATGTTAGTAGCAAATAATATGAGAAATGCTGGAGAAGATATGACAGATACAAAAATAGTTGAGAAAATATTGCGCACACTTAGTGAAAAGTTTAACTGTATTGTGTGCTCGATTGAGGAGTCAAAAAACATTGATAGTCTTTCAGAGGACGACTTGCAAAGGTCATTATTGGTCCATGAAAAAAAGTTACGTAAGAATAGTGTGAAAGATCAAGCTTTGAAGGTCACTGGAGGTGAACGGAGCGGAGCAAAAGATGAAGACAGATTCAATGAAAGAGGAAGCTAGGGGTTGTGGATATGCAAGAGGAAGAGGAAGAGGAAGAGGCCATGGTAGAATTTTTAACAAATCTACAGTAGAGTGCTACAGATGCCACAAGTTAGGACATTTTCAATATGAATGCCCTAGCTATGCCAATTATGCAGAGTATTCAGAGTTAGAAAAGGATGAAGAGATGTTACTCATGTCTTATGCTGAGATGCACCATGCAAAGGTGAAGAACTGTGGTACTTGGATTCTGGTTGTAGCAATCACATGACGGAAGACAATAAGTGGATTATTGAGTTCGATCACACTTTTAGGCACTCGGTGAAACTTGCAAGGATGGCAGTCATGGGGAAAGGATATGAAAGAAATTGAACTTTAATGAACATGGTGAGGTGCATGTTGACCGCAAAAGGAGTTCCTAGGGAATATTGGGCAGAAGCAGTAAATTGGGCAGTTCATGTGCTTAATTAACAGATGTCCCACTCAGCAGTACAAGATAAAACTCCCGAAGAAGCATGGGATGGAACTAAACCTTCGGTAGAACACTTCAGAATTTTTGGGTGTTTAGGCCCTGTACACGTACCTGATGCTAAAAGAAAAAAACTTGATGATAAGAGTTCGAGGTGTGTGTTCTTGGGGATGTGTGAAGAAACTAAAGGCTATCGGATGTACGATCCAATATCCAACAGAATTGTCGTGAGCCGGGATGTGATTTTTGAGGAGGGAAAAAAATGGAATTGGGTTACAAATTGTAAATGTGATATTTTCAACTGGGGAAATAAAGTGATAGAAGATGATCAGAACACAAATGGTGAAAAAGAAGGGAATGCTTTAACTAGTTCAGCTAATGCTTCAACTGGTTCAGCTTCTTCACCATCTTCGAATGATATGACAAGTCCAGTGGAAGGGATGACAAGTCATCGGACAACAACTAATGTGGCAGGTTCCGGTTCCGGTTCGGGCCGGTTTTAACCGGTTTTGACCCGGTTCGGTCCGGTCCGATTTTCCGGTTCCGGTCCGGTTTGGCCATGTATACCTTTTGGTCGGTGTCCATTGTCTCTGGATTAGTAAATGTTAGTACTTGATAATAATTAATTTAGTTTGATTAACTAGTTTGAATTTGCTTTTATATTCAAAAAATATATTAACTAATTGAGATGATAATTCATGAAATTAATTGATTAATCACATACCCCAAACTGAAAATTGCAGATGAAAGAACTTTTTTTTTTTTTTAATTAAGTGCCCTTTTTTCTTTTACCAAATTCTCTAAGCTAAGATAATAATGATTCGGCATTTTGGGCAATTTGTAATAGAAACATTCTTCTAGTAGATGATTGATAGTGACAATGATAAGATCATCTTCAACCCAACATCAAATTTGTATTTTTACATTATTTTGGTGTAAAATTCCTCTCCAACCCAACACTAAAACTTACACCATTTTGGTGTCACACCAATTTACACCAAATTTGGTGTTACACCAAATTTTTAGAGTTTTTGTTAATCCCAACTTTGACCTTGTCCTCCTTCCCTAAAACAAATTTGTTCCATATGTATCCAACCAACTTTATTACTTTTGTACCTTACTTTTGTACTTTAGCAATAAAATAACTTAGATAGTACTCCCTCCGTCCCAGCCAGTTCTTTACATGGCGGCTGGGCACGGAGGTCAAGGATAATGGATGTAAAGTGAGTGTAATATTGTTAAAATAAATGAGGTAGTGGGATGTAATAGTGATTTTATTGTTAAAATAAGTGAAGTAGTGGGTGTAATAGTGATTTTATTGTTAAAATAAGTTAAGTAGTGGGTGAAATAGTGTAAAGTATTGTTAAAATAAGTGAAGTAGTGGGTGTAATAGTGTTAAAACTTACTATTTTGGGTAATGTAAAGAAATGGTGGGACGACCCAAAAAGGAAATTGTAAAGAAATGAATGGGACAGAGAGAGTACAAGAATGGTGTAAAATTTAGAGTAAATGGATTGGAGTTGAATTTGAAAATAGTGTAATTTTTACATCATTTTGATGTAAAAATCACATCAAAATGGTGTGATGGATTGGAGATGCTCTAATAAAAATTGATGGTGAGTCAAGTTTAGTAACCGAAATACACGCATTTCATATTTATATTGTAGCCAATGTTTTGAATCTTTTAAATGAGTGTCATGTGTTTCTCATTTTTTTTAAAGAAATCATTGAGAGTAGGGTAGATTGGTTGGTAGAATAAGTGAACCGTAGCTCTCGTTCCCCATATCCCAACATCGTATAGAATAAAGCTCACTGCCACACTCCGAAGGGGCATGCAAATTCTAACATTGTGCCCTAGAAACATAAAAGGTCTGTAGGATCCTCTTGTTTCTCTCTTTTCTATCTTAAAATTAAAGTTGTTCTATAGTTAAAGTATCGCACATTTACTTGTTTTAGATCTGATTTGTATGTTTGAACGCCATGTCTTTTAGGATCTTGATATGAACTAAGAATAAAGACTTTTATTATGCTTTTTATATGTGCAGGATTTGTCGATTTGATGGCAGGGATCCAAAATTCAGGGAGAGTAGTACCAACACCTGTTATTACTAGGTATTTTTACTTCTTAACTTAGTATATAAATCTTACTATATAGTGTATATTACTGTGCATCAATTTAGTGAATGCTTGCAAAATGCTTTAAAACTTATTTGCATTGTTCTTGGATTACAAGTTAATGTTCAGGAAGCATTCACTTCATTTCTGATTCAAATGTACCAAAAACTTAGTATTTTTATTGATTTCTTGCAGCAAGTTAAATTTGAATGTACTTTAATTTATAACTAAAAAAGTCTATTAACAATATATAGAAGGTTGCTGGTTTGGGTTTTGAGTATTGGAGGTTGAATTAGGCTTTCGTTATTACGAAGCCCTGAAAGTTTAGGAAATGCATTTTAGAATTGCTGATGAAAATATATTAGTAGCATTCCATGTCTAGATTATATGTATTCGAACTAGTTATCACCTGTTCGATTCGGGATTGATTTTCTTCAAAGGCATGCTTGTCGCTTTTCACTCTACTGTATCATGCATACTATCTAAATCTATGACTGATTTTTGTTTTCAATTAATTGTTGGGGTGTTGCTTTTTATCATGGACAAGTCGTCAGCACATGAACCCTGACCTGCTTGTTCTTACTTTCGTTCCTTTACACCATCAACGAGAAGGTCTTAGAGCTGTAGAAGGCCATCAACATCTCGTGGGAATCATTCAACATAAGGGTTATAGATCCGGTAATGTTTATAGCTGTAAGATGTTTGTGCAAGACATCGGGGAGGTGCTACCATGTGCCGTGAATGTTGAGTATACTACAACGAAAGCAAAACCCAAAGCGAATAAACAAGAACAAGAAAATAAACGACAATCACACAAGACAAAAATTTACGTGGTTCGGAAATTCCTACTCCACAAGCCGCACTAATTTTGTATTGATCTCTCACAATTGTGTTGTGTTATGTTATGTTACAATTACATGAGTATTTATGAGAGAAGAAACTGGGTCTAAGAATCAGAGTCTAATTCTGAAATCCTAACTCTAATTAGAGTCCAATTCAGGATTCCTAACTCAAGTCAGAATCCAATTCTAATTCTGAAACCTGATAGACTCCACAAACCCAACAATCTCCCACTTGGAGTCTGACCACATCTTCACTTCACTTTTGTAAATCCAGTAACACCCAATCCTTCGATCAATAACTCTAACTAGTGCAGCGCCTTCTCATCAATCAGTTCTGAAGGCCAGTTGAAGCTATGCAAAGCTTCAACTTTTCATTAGTAACCACCTTAGTCAACATATCTGCATGATTCTTTGAACCAAGGATTTTCTTCAAGGACAAAGTACCATTGCTAATCAACTCTCTTGTAAAGTGATATCTCAGCTGAATATGCTTCGTCCTAGCATGAAACACAGGATTCTTCGCAAGATGAATAGCACTCTGACTATCGATATACAAAACACTGTCCGCCTATTTCTTGCCCAACTCCTCAAGAAAATTCTTCAACCAAATCATCTCCTTGCTAGCTTCAGAGATAGCCATATATTCTACTTCTGTGGTTGAAAGAGCAACACTCTTTTGAAGTCGAGACATCCAACTAACTGCTGTGCCACCCAAAGTGAAAATATATCCCGTAGTACTTTTCCTTGTATCCAAACATCCACCCAAATCTGCATCAGAGAACCATTCCAAGATAACATCTTTCTTGCTGAAACATAATATAACCTTGGACGTGCCTCTTAAGTAGCGCAACAACCACTTGACTGCTTCCCAATGCTCTCTTCCTGGATTAGACATGAACCTGCTAACAACTCCCACTGCATGAGCAATATCTGGCCTTGTACACACCATAGCATACATCAAACTGCCAACTGCAGATGCATACAGAAATTTAGCCATATCTTTCTTGCCTTCATCCGTTTTATGTGACTGCTTCTTCAACCTGTTGATTTCCCTCATGTTTGATCCTGCTATCAACATGTCATCAACATACAACAACAATATGATATAAGATGAATCAAATTGTTTAAAATAACAACAATGATCCATAACACTCCTAGTATACCCATTCTTCATCATAAAGCTGTCAAACTTCAAGTACCATTGTCTTGGTGCTTGCTTCAAACCATACAAGCTTTTTATAAGCTTGCAAACAAGGTTTTCTTTCCCAGCTACCTAAAATCCCTCTTGCTGTACCATGTAGATGTCTTCCTCAAGATCACCATGTAAGAACGCGGTTTTAACATCTAGTTGCTCTAGATGTAACTCCTCTGCAGCCACAATGCTTAGCACAATTCTAACAGTAGTCATCTTAACAACCGGAGAAAATATATCAGTATAGTCAATACCCTTTTTCTGTTGATAACCCTTGACTACTAACCTCGCCTTGTATCTCTTGTTGCCATCAGGTTCTTCTTTGATCCGGAACACCCACTTATTCTGTAAAGCCTTCTTTCCTGCTGGTAATTCAGTTAAAGACCAAGTTTCATTCTTCTCAAGAGAACTCATCTCTTCTTCCATGGCTGATTTCCACTGAACTGAATCATCCACCCGAACTGCCTCTGAATAACACTGAGGCTCTCCATCCTCGGTCAATAACATATAATATGTTGAAGGAGAAAATCTTTGTGGTGGCCTCACAATTCTGCTAGATCTTCTTACCTCATCCTGTGGAGTAACTGGAACTATGTCATCACCATTCCCCGAACTCCCACTATTTCCTGCAAGATCTTCTCTAGTAATATCTTCAAGCACTACATTCTTTCTCAGGTTTTTCTTTTGAAACTCAGAATCGACTGCAAGCTTATCCTTGTACACTGCACTTTCATTAAAAGTAACATCTTTACTTCTAACGACCTTCTTCGTCAGTTCATCCCAGAAACGGTAACCCATATCATCTGAGCCATAACCAATGAATATACACTTCTTTGCTTTTGGATCAAGCTTGTCCCTGTCAGAATCTTTAACACGCACATAAGAAACACCACCAAAAACTCGCAAGTGTGAAAGATTTACCTCATTTTTCTGCCACTCTTCTTCAGGAATCTTGAACCCCAAAGGAACTGAAGGTCCTCTATTTATGAGATACGTTGTTGTGCTAACTGCATCTGCCCAAAAAATCTTTGGCAACCCTGCATGTAACCTTATACTCTTGGCCCTCTCATTCAAGGTTCTATTCATGCGCTCTGCAACACCATTCTGCTGCGGTGTCTCTGGAATTGTTTTGATCATTCTAATCCCATATTCTGCGCAATAGTTTTTAAACTCATCACTACTATACTCACCACCATTATCTGACATCAGACTCTTAATCTTCAAACCGGTCTGATTTTCAACTTCAGTCTTCCACTTCTTGAAAGTAGAGCAAACACATCTGATTTATTCTTCAAGAAATAAACCCATACCTTTCTAGTGGAATCGTCAATGAAAGTGACATAGTAGCGAGATCCTCCCAACGACGCAACTGCTGTTGGACCATATACATCTATATGAACTAGCTCTAACCTCTCAGCCTTTGGACTGTCCTCTCTTCTGTGACTTCGATCTGCTACGCCCCTAATTCTGCCCCCTATCGGACTTTCTGCCTCTACTCTCAGTACTCAACAAGGAACCTGACGACTCTCTTGAGTTTCTCCTACGAATATCTTCTCCAAGAATCGCATCTCGAACTCCATCAAAAGTCATCTTGTTGCTCCTAGATGAATTACAAATAGCATTGACAAATCCTGACCAACTGTCAGGTAACGAGGATACCAACAACAAGGCTTGTACTTCATCATCGAATTTAATATCCACTGATGTCAATCTTGATAGGATAGAGTTAAATTCGTTCACATGATCAGCAACACAATCACCTTCATTCAATTTTGTGGCAAACAACAAGCGACACAAATATACCTTATTCGAAGCAGACAGCTTCTCATACATATTTGATAACGCCTTGATCAATCCATAAGTTGTCATTTCCTTGACGATATTGTAAGCAACGTTCTTCGCCAAAGTTAATCTGACAACACCCAGAGCCTGTGTGACGACCCCAAATCCCTTAATTAAATTTAACTAAATAATGGTAAAGCATGCATATTAATTAATTAGACATTACCAATCCCACGCCTAGATCGCCAACAGGTAAGAGTTTGAAACAATATAAACTACCAATTCAAAACGACTTATTATTACAACCACAATTTATTCTAAGTTCAAAAGATTATTACAGACTAAGTTCAAAAGTCTAGCAAAATAAGATCAATCGGATCGCCACTCCCTTCTACCTGGAACTACCTCCTATAGGCTACACCTGAACCACCACAATTCTTACGCGCAGTCTCAAGAGTCCTTACCATCTTCGAGTTTCACTGAAAGGTTAAGGAAAATAATATCATTGAGCCAATTGCTCAGCAAGTGCATAAACAACAATATAAGACTGGCAAAATAATCCAACTGTAAAGCAAGATATTAAAATCTGCAATTGAAATGTGTCAACTGAATCAATATCAAAATTTAATGAGAAGGAATTGGAATATCTGATAAGACGCTACGAGCAAAGCTGGGTGATCAGCCCACGTCAGAGCTCCGAACCCGCATATCCAATACGGTGTTCATCAAATATAAGGGGATCCCAGGCACACATTGGCCTATAATAGTAACTTGATTTGGACCGGCGCCTCGGTCAAAGTAACATTCCATCCAATTCCATTTAGGTTAAACAATGTCTATCAAATTCAATTTATCTCAAAGAAACAAGATTATCAATGTTATATCAAGTTATTAATCAACAGGAATAGGATTCTCAAATTTCGAATAAATGACAAGGTCAAATGAAGAAAGTCAATCATTTCGGATTCTTAGAAGTTGGGATTCTGTTTAGAGTAGTTTGGTTAAGTCAAGAAAATAAGTCAAGAACCAATAAGTGTCTTAAGGTAGAAAAAGAATTCATC
The DNA here is from genome assembly GCA_037693485.1 of Kitagawia praeruptora. Lineage (NCBI taxonomy): Eukaryota > Viridiplantae > Streptophyta > Magnoliopsida > Apiales > Apiaceae > Kitagawia > Kitagawia praeruptora. Next base: position 148,369,877 of record CM075353.1, read on the forward strand.
ATGCAAGAGGGTATTTATATAGTGGTTTCAAGAATTCAAGAATTCAAGAAAATATGAAAGGGTTTCCAAGCAAAATGGTTATCGCTTAACAATTCAAGTCAAGTTTAAGGGATATGAATCAATCAAAGGTATACGACAATATTAAGGTCGGAAAGAATAAGGTACTAATTTGTGACAATTTAACAATTCGATATCTCATGGCATTCAACATATGGTAATAACAAGGTAGGATAGTACACTTGCCTTAAATCACGAATTTGCACTAGATAGCGTCCTCTTCAATCGGCTCCTTGCCAGGCCTCCTACTCGGACCTATAATAATAATAAACAATATCTTATTTTCCCCTCTTTTGTTTACATATCACAAAGCAATCCTAATAATGCTAATGCCCCATCGATAATTTTATAACTATATACATATATATGTTTATATATACATGAAATCATGTAAGTCACGTAGCATGTAAATCATTTAACATACAATGTAGTATGGCATAGTACTATAATGACTCTACGACTTAACATTGGAGATGTGCCTTAGAGTTTTGGAAATCGTTTTATTATATTTTTAGAAATTTCGGCGGCATCTCCTTTGTTTAGTCGTCAAATCATAACGAAATTAATCGGTCTCAAGCAATCACAAGACAACACAATACACCTCCAAAGTCTACAACTCCATCAATATCGACTACTACTAACCACCAAGCAACTCTAAGTCAACCTAATATCTCCATGACAACTCATTATACAATCCATAATTCAAATTCACATAGCAATTCAATTATGTAAACAATTTAATTCATGTAACAATTAAATCAATTAATTCACATAAAACTCAAGCAACTAACTCCCAAGAATTCACGCAACCACACCACAATCTCTCTTCTCTCCTTCCTCCTTCCTCTCGGCTCTCTCTTTCTCTTCTCATCTCTCGGCCTCTCGGCCTCTCTCTCCCTCTCTCTCTCTCTCTCTCTCTCTCTCTCTCTCGGCTTCTCCCTCTCTATCTTTCTCTTTCTCCCTCTCGGTCTCTCTCCCTCTCTCTCAATCTCTCTCTCGGCCTCTCCCTCTTCATCACCAACAATCACACACAAACCCTCACAATGACTTACACAATACTTACACACATAATTTTGATCAACAATGAAAATTATCACAACCCATCAAATTCCATATCATAAATCATCATAATATCAAGTCCTTTACAATTTACACCTACTAACAATCATCAATTTACAATACACACAAACCCACATCTTGTAAACTCAATTAAACTCAAACCCATCATCAATCTCAACATATTAACTTATAAAAACTCACATGCATACATATACCACTTAGTAACTATACAAAATCATCAAATAAACACATGCATGTAACCCTTGGTTCTCTTTTTGATCATGGCCGAAGGTTAGGGTTCTCCGGAGAGCCCGAAAATTCGTGGGTCTCTACCAAGGAGTAACACCCAATCAAAAACACCCACAAAACTAACCTTTGAAGCTTGATTTTCGAAAACCCTAGTTTGAAAAGTGGTGAAAATCGAAATTAAAAGATAAGGGGTTGTAGAAGATGAAGAGAGGAGTATTTTTATCTATAACACTTAATGGTTTTGATGGAGAAATTACCTTAATTCTTGAGGTTGAATGTTAATGGAGGTTGAGAGAATATGGAGAGAATTTGAGAGAGATGAGTATGGGGGGGGGGTCGGCCGTGTGAAAAAAAAAAAAGAAGGGGGGTGGGTGGGTTTTGTCTAGCCTACACACACACACATGTATTAAAATGTATTTTAATGATACATCTTAATTAAATAAAAGACTTAACAATTAAATCCTAATTGAAAAATATTTTTGATCTAAAAATAATTTATTGATACATAAAATTAAAATATGCAATTCTCTTCCTCAATATATTTTTAAAACATTTTTAAAATCGTTTTATAAAAAGATTTGAATTTTACAAGTTTTAATATTTTAAAAATGAAAATAATTGGGAAAATCTTTGTAAAATATTTTAATGCGAAAATAAATTAAACTTTTATTTTTAAAAAGTCTTTAAATGCATAAAGATAATAAAACAAGAAATTTCATGATTTTTACTAACTCCAAGAATTTTATAAAAATATTTAAACCATTTAAAAATCATATTTTAACATTTAAAAGCTATGCAAAATTTTAATAAAATTTCACGTCAACACATCTAGCAATTAGACACATAACACATATTCACATTCACACAAACATGTAATGACTCATCAATTAAGGCACATAATAATATTTTTAATGCCAAATAATATTATTTATAGAGTACGAAATTTCCAGATATTACATCCTTCCCCCCTTAAAAGGATTCTGTCCCCAGAATCAGCTATGTAAACAAATGAGGGTACTGTTCTAACATATCACGTACTTTCTAACTCCCAGGTTGACTCTTCAACCCTTGGGTTTCTCCACAAAACTTTAACTAACGCAACTGATTTATTTCTAAGCACTTTCTCTCGGCGATCTTCTATTCTGATAGGCCGCTCTACATAATACAAATCTGGATGAATTTCTACTGGCTCATACTCTATTACACACTTAGTGTCAGGATGAAACTTCTTAAGCATCGATACATGAAAAACATTATGAATATGCTGCATCTGAGGCGGTAAAGCTAATTCATAAGCTACTTTGCCTACGCGTCGCAGAATCTCAAAAGGTCCTACAAATCTTGGACTTAGCTTTCCTTTCATCCCAAATCTGGTTAATCCTTTCCATGGCGAAACTTTTAACAACACTGGAACACCTACTTCAAAATCTACTTTCTTTCTTGCTAGATCCACATACTTTCTCTGTCTGTCTTGAGCAGCTCGCAATCTTTTCTGAATTATTTCCACTGTCTCTTTTGTCTGCTGAATCAATTCTGGTCTTACTATCTTTCGCTCACCAACTTCTTCCCAACACACAGGAGATCTACACTTCCTTCCATAGAGAGCTTCATATGGAGGCATTCCAATACTAGCATGATAGCTGTTGTTGTAAGAAAATTCCACCAAAGGTAGATGCTCGTCCAAATTGCCTTTAAAATCTATTGCACAAACTCTAAGCATGTCTTCAATTGTCTGAATCGTTCTTTCGCTCTGACCATCTGTCTGAGGATGATAAGCAGTACTCATTATGAGTTGCGTTCCGAGATGTTCTTGAAACTGTCTCCAAAATCTTGAGTTAAAACGTGGATCTCTGTCAGATACTATAGATACTGGAACTCCATGACGAGTCACAATCTTCTTCAAGTACAAATGCACCAACTTATCTAGCGAAAATCTTTCGTTAATCGGCAAGAAATGAGCTGATTTCGTCAGTTGGTCAACTATAACCCAAATAGCATCATGATTAGCCTTCGATCTTGGTAGACCTACTACAAAATCCATTGCAATGTGCTCCCACTTCCACTCAGGTATCTCCAATGGTTGAATTAATCCACTTGGTCTTTGATGTTCTGCTTTCACTCTTTGGCATGTATAACAACGACTTACCCACTTAGCAATTTCTCTTTTCATGTCTGGCCACAAAAAGTTCTTCTTCAAATCTTGATACATTTTCGTGCTTCCAGGATGTAATGAAAACTTAGAACTATGGGCATCACACAACAATTCTTCTTTCAACTCTTTCACATCAGGAATCCATATCCTTGAGGAAAATCTTAAAATACCTTGGTTATCTTTCTGCGTGCAAATTTCTTCTCCGGTTAATTCATTCAATCTCTGATTCATCACTTCTTCTTGACATTTCCGAATTTTGTCCAATAATACTGGTTGAAATGTCATGGTATAGACTTGCTCTGCTGGTATCTCTGTTGCACAAACTTCAATTTCTAACTTCTCAAACTCTTTAAACAATTCTTGAGTCATTGTCAGCGTATTCAATCTTTCCTTCCTGCTTAGCGCATCAGCTACGACATTCGCTTTTCCCGGGTGATAACTAATGGTACAATCATAATCCTTTATCAGCTCTGACCATCTTCTTTGTCTCATGTTGAGTTCCTTCTAAGTAAAAATATACTTAAGACTCTTATGATCCTTGAATATCTCACACTTCTCACCATAAAGATAATGTCTCCACAATTTCAATGCAAACACAATCGCTGCTAGCTCGAGGTCATGGGTAGGGTATCTCTGTTCATGAGGTTTCAGTTGCCTTGAAGCATACGCAATCACCTTTCCATGCTGCATCAACACACACCCTAAACCTTTATGAGAAGCATCACTATAGATTACAAACTCTCCTTTATCATCTGGCAATGCTAACACTGGAGCAGTTACCAATCTTTGCTTAAGCTCTTGAAAATTCCTTTCACACTTATCACTCCATTCAAACTTTTCATTCTTCCGCGTCAACTTAGTCAATGGTACCGCAATATTAGAAAAATCCTTAACAAATCTGCGATAATATCCTGCTAGTCCCATAAAACTTCTTACTTCTGTTGGTGTCCTTGGTCTTTCCCAATTCACAACTACTTCAATCTTTGCTGGGTCAACTCGAATTCCTTCCTTACTCACAATATGTCCCAAAAATTGGACTTCCTTCAACCAAAACTCACACTTAGAAAACTTGGCATACAACTTCTCCTTTCTCAATGTCTCCAATGCTATCCTCAAATGCACTGCATGATCCGCTTCTGATTTAGAGTATATCAAAATATCGTCGATGAAGACTATCACAAACTTATCAAAAACTTCTTAAACATTCGGTTCATCAAATCCATAAATGCTGCTGGTGCGTTCGTCAATCCAAAAGCCATAACCAAAAATTCATAGTGACCATACCTCGTTCGAAAAGTAGTCTTCGGTATATCCTCTGGTTTGATTTTCAGCTGGTGATATCCTGATCTTAGATCTATCTTCGAAAAACATGTCGCTCCTTTCAACTGATCAAACAAATCATCGATCCTTGGTAATGGGTATCTATTCTTGATAGTCAACTTATTCAACTCTCGATAGTCGATACAAAGTCTCATACTTCCATCTTTCTTCTTCACGAATAATACTGGCGCTCCCCAGGGTGATACACTTGGTCTTATAACTCCTTTGTTCAATAAATCTTGAAGTTGACTGGCGAGTTCCTTCATTTCAGACGGAGCCATTCTATATGGAGCCTTGGAAATAGGTTCTGTTCCTGGTGCTAAGTCAATCGCGAACTCGATCTGACGATCTGGAGGTAATCCGGGTAGTTCTTCGGGAAAAACATTGGGAAACTCATTAACTACAAGAATATCCTCTAATTTTACTTCTTCTCGACCCTTGTCTATCACATAAGCAAGATAAGCCTCACATCCTTTCCTTAACAATTTCTTGGTTTGCATCATGGTAAGAAACGTACTAGCCTGCTTACGCCCTTTAAAGATAACTCTATCGCCTTCAAGAGATCTTAGTGACACTCTCTTACTCCTACAATCGATATGCGCATCATACTCGGCAAGCCAATCCATTCCTAAAATTATGTCAAAATCTCCTAGTTGAAAAGGTATCAAGGTGACGGGAAAAAGATATCCTGAAATCTCTACTGCACAGGGTGAACACACTTTATCTACTGGTATCTGATCCTGATTAGCTAACACAATATTCAAAGCTTCTCTTAACATACGAGTATCACATTTCAACTTATTCACAAAATCTTTAGAAATAAACGATCTAGTAGCACCCGAATCAATTAACACTTTTGCACTAATGGCGTTCACGAAAAGCGTACCTGCCACTACATCCGAGCTTCTCACTGCATCGTTCATGTTCATGTTGAAGGTCCTGGCACGAATCGGATATGCTGAAGCTTGATAACTTGGAGCTTGAAGGGCTGGAACTTGCTGAAGTACAGGTGGATTTAGAATCTGAGTTGGAATCTGAGATGTTGCCATTTGGTTCACTGGGGTAGAGGTAGTCAATCTCATCAAGTTGTTGTTCGGAACAGGCGATCTGCACTCTCTAGCCATATGTCCTACTTTCCCACACTTGTAACAAGTCACACTCGCTTTCAAATTCCTGCACTCGTTAGCATAATGACCTTTCTGATTACACTTGAAACAAACAATACCTTCCTTCACACACGCTCCGGTATGTCTCTTAGAACAATTCTTGCACTCTGGTATTGAGGGTCGGGGAAATCTTGGTTGATTGGGGTTCTGAGGAAGGGTTTCTAAGTTCCTGTTTCTGGGCACATTTCTTTTAAAATTTCTTCCCTGGTTCTGAAATCCGGGCTTCCTCTCCATCTGATTTGTTGACTTTCCTTGATCTTGATTCCTTTCGATTGCTTCCACTTTCCTCTTTAAATTTCCCCTTTCCTTCTGATTCTGATCACTCTCACCTTCTATTATCATAGCCTTCTGAACCACTTCTGCATACGAGTTGATCTCAAAAGCTGCAACTCTGCTCCTTAACCATGGCTTCAATCCCTGTTGAAACCTCTTCGCTCTCTTTTCATCTGTGTCCACATAATCTCCTACAAACCTTGCTAATTCTGTAAACTTCTTCTCATACTCATCAACATTCATATTTTCCTTCTTAAGATTAAAGAACTTTAACTCCATCTGATTCTGCATATATCTAGGAAAACACTTCTCCAGAAAAATCCTTTTAAATCTATCCCACGGAATCACTTCTGTTGCTTCTAGAGCCTTAGCCGACTCCCACCAATAATTAGATTCACCTTTAAGAAAATAGCTAGCAAACTCTACCTTCTGCTCATCACTAACCTTCACCAATGCGAAGGCCTTCTCCATTTCCTTAAGCCATATATGGGCTTCAACTGGATCTTTTGTTCCTTGAAAATCTGGGGGTTTCACAGCCTGAAAAGATTTAAAAGTTACCGCAAGTTGGGCTGGTTGTTGCTGTCCTTGTTGCTGTTGCAATTGCTGATGTTGTTGCTGAAGTAGCTGCTGCTGCTGAGCCAAAGTAGTCGTCTGCTGTTGCAAAAGTCCCAAAAGTTGGGCCATATCCATATTGCCTTGATTATCATCTCTATTCTGATCATCTTGATCCCTATTTTGATTAGCTATAGTATTGCTCCTTCTTGGAGGCATCTTTCTGAATATTAAACAATCATCTATTTATCCACAAGCATACATCTAACCGCAACATGGCACAATATGGTCTAACATTTCTAATATGACATGGTACAACCTAAAATTTAAACAATCTCACGCGCCCAAATAATACGATAAAAAGGAAACGATAATAATAACGATAACGGTACCGATGACATCCATCGATAACCCAAATCCAACAGTTCAAAGTACCAACCAACATAAAGTACGAAAACCGAAATTGAAAGTACGATAAAGTCTAACAACATAAGTCTGATAATCATATGGCTATACTATAAGCCATCACACAAAGCCCAAAGCATAAAACTAATCTCCCTGCAACTTGTTGATCACGCGCTGGAGCTCATCCACCATCATTTGCACGATCGCATAACTCTCCCAATCTCGATAAGGTACCATAGTGCGAAGCCTCTCGTTAGCCATCTCGGTGAGTGACTGAAGCCTGGAGGCAAGAGTCGGGACATGGTCCTCGGGTATATCCTCATTATCCTCATACAATGCATCAAATCTCCTCTGAAGCTGAGCGTTCTCATCATAGAGATGATCACACTCCCTAAGCAACTCCTGATAGACGGGCAAAGGTACAGTATCTGCTATCTCGGCAGGAGGTGGAGCTGAAGGTCCTGGTGCCCGCTGTCGCTGCCAATAATATATATATATATATATATATATATATATATATATATATATATAAATAAGCGACAGATAAAACTTAGAAACATCCTACTTCAACACTCTCGATAACAGGGGTCAATCAATCTTATTCTTTTAGAAAATCATACTATTTACATTCTAAGTGAGTTTCTATTTTAATCCTAAGTGATTATCGAAAAAGTGATCTATCTTGTTACCTAAACCTATATTGTTCAGTGACTCAAACCTGTGGCTCTGATACCAAACCTGTGACGGCCCCAAATCCCTTAATTAAATTTAACTAAATAATGGTAAAGCATGCATATTACTCCCTCCGTCCCTTTTGATTCTTAACATTTCACTTTTTCAAAACTTTCTGGCACGCATTTTAAGGTGCATTTTAAGGATAGTTAAATAACTTTTTTTTTAAATTTTTTTTTCCTGTACAAAAATTTAAACATTAAATTTTTATACAGAAAAAGAAAATTTTAAAAAAAAAGTTATTTAACTATCCTTAAAATGCACCTTAAAATGCGTGCCAGAAAATTTTGAAAAAGTGAAATGTTAAGAATCAAAAGGGACGGAGGGAGTAATTAATTAGACATTACCAATCCCACGCCTAGATCGCCAACAGGTAAGAGTTTGAAACAATATAAACTACCAATTCAAAATGACTTATTATTACAACCACAATTTATTCTAAGTTCAAAAGATTATTACAGACTAAGTTCAAAAGTCTAGCAAAATAAGATCAATCAGATCGCCACTCCCTTCTACCTGGAACTGCCTCCTATAGGCTACACCTGAACCACCACAATTCTTACGCGTAGTCTCAAGAGTCCATACCATCTTCGAGTTTCACTGAAAGGTTAAGGAAAATAATATCATTGAGCCAATTGCTCAGCAAGTGCATAAACAACAATATAAGACTGGCAAAATAATCCAACTTTAAAGCAAGATATAAAAATCTGCAATTGAAATGTGTCAACTGAATCAATATCAAAATTTAATGAGAAGGAATTGGAATATCTGATAAGACGCTACGAGCAAAGCTGGGTGATCAGCCCACGTCAGAGCTCCGAACCCGCATATCCAATACGGTGTTCATCAAATATAAGGGGATCCCAGGCACACATTGGCCTATAATAGTAACTTGATTTGGACCGGCGCCTCGGTCAAAGTAACATTCCATCCAATTCCATTTAGGTTAAACAATGTCTATCAAATTCAATTCATCTCAAAGAAACAAGATTATCAATGTTATATCAAGTTGTTAATCAACAAGAATAGGATTCTCAAATTTCGAATAAATGACAAGGTCAAATGAAGAAAGTCAATCATTTCGGATTCTTAGAAGTTGGGATTCTGTTTAGAGTAGTTTGGTTAAGTCAAGAAAATAAGTCAAGAACCAATAAGTGTCTTAAGGTAGAAAAAGAATTCATCATGCAAGAGGGTATTTATATAGTGGTTTCAAGAATTCAAGAATTCAAGAAAATATGAAAGGGTTTCCAAGCAAAATGGTTATCGCTTAACAATTCAAGTCAAGTTTAAGGGATATGAATCAATCAAAGGTATACGACAATATTAAGGTCGGAAAGAATAAGGTACTAATTTGTGACAATTTAACAATTCGATATCTCATGGCATTCAACATATGGTAATAACAAGGTAGGATAGTACACTTGCCTTAAATCACGAATTTGCACTAGATAGCGTCCTCTTCAATCGGCTCCTTGCCAGGCCTCCTACTCGGACCTATAATAATAATAAACAATATCTTATTTTCCCCTCTTTTGTTTACATATCACAAAGCAATCCTAATAATGTTAATGCCCCATCGATAACTTTATAACTATATACATATATATGTTTATATATACATGAAATCATGTAAGTCACGTAGCATGTAAATCATTTAACATACAATGTAGTATGGCATAGTACTATAATGACTCTACGACTTAACATTGGAGATGTGCCTTAGAGTTTTGGAAATCGTTTTATTATATTTTTAGAAATTTCGGCGGCATCTCCTTTGTTTAGTCGTCAAATCATACCGAAATATAATCGGCCTCAAGCAATCACAAGATAACACAATACACCTCCAAAGTCTACAACTCCATCAATATCGACTACTACTAACCACCAAGCAACTCTAAGTCAACCTAATATCTCCATGACAACTCATTATACAATCCATAATTCAAATTCACATAGCAATTCAATTATGTAAACAATTTAATTCATGTAACAATTAAATCAATTAATTCACATAAGACTCAAGCAACTAACTCCCAAGAATTCACGCAACCACACCACAATCTCTCTTCTCTCCTTCCTCCTTCCTCTCGGCTCTCTCTTTCTCTTCTCTCTCTCTCGGCCTCTCTCTCCCTCTCTCTCTCTCTCTCGGCTTCTCCCTCTCTATCTCTCTCTTTCTCCCTCTCTCTCAATCTCTCTCTCGGCCTCTCCCTCTTCATCACCAACAATCACACACAAACCCTCACAATGACTTACACAATACTTACACACATAATTTTGATCAACAATGAAAATTATCACAACCCATCAAATTCCATATCATAAATCATCAAAATATCAAGTCCTTTACAATTTACACCTACTAACAATCATCAATTTACAATACACACAAACCCACATCTTGTAAACTCAACTAAACTCAAACCCATCATCAATCTCAACATAATAACTTATAAAAACTCACATGCATACATATACCACTTAGAAACTATACAAAATCATCAAATAAACACATGCATGTAACCCTTGGTTCTCTTTTTGATCATGGCCGAAGGTTAGGGTTCTCCGGAGAGCCCGAAAATTCGTGGGTCTCTACCAAGGAGTAACACCCAATCAAAAACACCCACAAAACTAACCTTTGAAGCTTGATTTTCGAAAACCCTAGTTTGAAAATTGGTGAAAATCGAAATTAAAAGATAAGGGGTTGTAGAAGATGAAGAGAGGAGTATTTTTATCTATAACACTTAATGGTTTTGATGGAGAAATTACCTTAATTCTTGAGGTTGAATGTTAATGGAGGTTGAGAGAATATGGAGAGAATTTGAGAGAGATGAGTATGGGGGGGGGGGGGTTCGGCAGTGTGAAAAAAAAGGGGGGGGTGGGTTTTGTCTAGCCTACACACACACACATGTATTAAAATGTATTTTAATGATACATCTTAATTAAATAAAAGACTTAACAATTAAATCCTAATTGAAAAATATTTTTGATCTAAAAATAATTTATTGATACATAAAATTAAAATATGCAATTCTCTTCCTCAATATATTTTTAAAACATTTTTAAAATCGTTTTATAAAAAGATTTGAATTTTACAAGTTTTAATATTTTAAAAATGAAAATAATTGGGAAAATCTTTGTAAAATATTTTAATGCGAAAATAAATTAAACTTTTATTTTTAAAAAGTCTTTAAATGCATAAAGATAATAAAACAAGAAATTTCATGATTTTTACTAACTCCAAGAATTTTATAAAAATATTTAAACCATTTAAAAATCATATTTTAACATTTAAAAGCTATGCAAAATTTTAATAAAATTTCACGTCAACACATCTAGCAATTAGACACATAACACATATTCACATTCACACAAACATGTAATGACTCATCAATTAAGGCACATAATAATATTTTTAATGCCAAATAATATTATTTATAGAGTACGAAATTCCCAGATATTACAGCCTGCCTATCCAATAGATTCCAATCTTTCTCGTCCATTGAATCTGGCTTCTTCTGCTCTAGCGGTTCGTGTAGTTTTTTCTGATACAAATAATCTTCAATTTGCATCTTCCAAAATGAAAAATCTTTGCAATCAAATTTGTCGATCTTTACTTTCCCTTCTTCTGCCATCGCTCCCACTCGCCTGAAAACCTAGGCTCTTGATACCAGTTGTTGAGTATACAACAACGAAAGCAAAACCCAAAGCGAATAAACAAGAACAAGAAAATAAACGACAATCACACAAGACAAAGATTTACGTGGTTCAGAAATTTCTACTCCACAAGCCGCACTAATTTTGTATTGATCTCTCACAATTGTGTTGTGTTGTGTTATGTTACAATTACATGAGTATTTATAAAAAAAGAAACTGGGTCTAAGAATCAGAGTCTAATTCTGAAATCCTAACTCTAATCCTAATTCTAATTAGAGTCCAATTCATGATTCCTAACTCAAGTCAGAATCCAATTCCAATTCTGAAACCTGATACACTCCACAAACCCAACAGTGAAGATCACCTTTGGCCCGCACCTGATGGAAGACCTGTAAGACTACTGAGATTGCATGAAGTTCATGTTCTTTCTAATAATGAAGATGAGGAGATGGTCCGTGATGGGGCACACTCATTCGAGAACAGTTCTTTTATGTTTGAGAATTTTCCAATCTGGAATATTCTTGGATGTTGACTAATCAACTATGTTGTGTTATTATAAGTTTAGAAGTATCGATTTGTCTTAATAAAGAACCTTTGTAAGGTAATTGCCTAACTGGTTGTGTAAGACCGCATGTTTCAGACTTGTCCTCAATTAAATGTGTGTGTAATCTTTGAATTACTATTTCATGTGTTTACATTTGTCTCAATCATGGTTAAAGTTGTTTATGAGAATTTGTATCAATATGGGTGTTGCATAAACTGAGTGAAAATGCGAGTAACTGTGAAATAAATGAGTTTGCCTAGCAATCTTTGATACGAATGAGGATCAATCAGTGGTTCACCCAAGTCTTTGGTCAATCTCAGATGAACATCAATTGGAATCTTTATCGATGTTGCTGAATGCATGTTAAATTCATGATGTAGATCAGTTAAGTATTTGTGTTGAGATATAAAGAAGCCTACAGACGATCGATCAACTTCAAGCCCCAAGAAATATCTGAGCTGGCCAAAGCCTCGCATATAAAACTTAGTGGATAACATAAGCTTGAGGGTTTCAATATCTAATCGAGAATTACCACGAAAACTATCAGAAACACCAGCTAACAGATTGTGTACCGAAAGGCTCCCAGAAGGAAGACTCAGCCATGACATAGTTGCAATATTCTTTTCATATTCACCTTCTTCGCTGTTACATATGTGAATCACTTCAAACTCATCATTTGTGCCCTTCATTTGGGGTTTTTTTGATCGTTTTCTCATATAAACGGTCATATGAGAAAGGTATCTCCAAATGAAGGGCTCAAATGATGAGTTTTAAGTGATTCACATATGTAACAGCGAAGAAGGTTATTCATATGAAAAGAATATTGCAACTATGTCATGGCTTAATCAAATACAGTTTTCTTGCATAAAATCAGGTGTAATTCTTATATAAATCTCAATTTAGGGCATGCATTGATAACAAGAAAAAGAGATAAAATAAGTATCATACCGGACCATCGCGATCATTGTATGTGATGAGATAATCTCTGATTCAGTGAACAGAAGTTCTGATAAATTAACCACATCACCCCTGTTATAAGTAGGGTGCTTATGCACGGCATTCTCCTTACGATGAGCCTGCTGGAATCACGAGATTTAGTCTTCTTTTTTCGAGTCGAACAACTCCCAAACTTAGAATCTGATAACTTAACTCCTTTTGTTCTTGTTCTTGTTCTTGTTTTTAAGAGTAGTGTGCTGCTGCTTCTTCCTCTTCTTCACATGACCCCCATTGTCCTCTTCGGATTGATTCTTTCTTTTTCGGGTTGAACTCTCTGGCTTCTTCGCTTCAGCAATCAGCACTTCCAGGGTTTCTCTCTTTTCAGAGCTTGAAATTTTAATTTTTTATAGCGACCACTTCCTTTTTTATTATTCTGGTGGAATGAAAATTTTGACACATATTCCTAGTTTGGAACATAATCTCTAACTGTAGCATTCAACTCATAATAAGTTTATCCAAGAAAAAATACTCAGTGGTACACCGTTGGTTAAGATTTTTCCTTTGCTTTCTCTACTTCTGTTTGATTCATTTCCTGTAACTAATCAAGAAAAAAAATTCCATCCAAGCTTCTGTGTACAAGAATACTGAATCAGATATCCGTATTTCTTCCATTTGTTAAGCTCAGTTATGCCATTTGTTTTTTCGCTTTCTTGCTAACTGGTGCTTTCATATCTCCATGAGCTGTTTTAGCTAATGGAAATTCTACAAGAATGATGAAAGATGACCTCTCTGTCTCTCGGAGATACTGTGATGCATACGAGTAATGAGGAACCACTGAAAGTTTATTCAAGAATAAAGAAAAAGGGTGAAAGAGTCTTTACAGCACCAAGTCAAAACAACCAACAGTCAAAGGGCAAAGCAGTCATTGCAAGTCAAGGAGGGAGGGTTATGTAATTGGGGGAGAAGGGAAATTAGGGCATCTGATTATTGTGTGCTTGTTCTTCTTACTAAGGAGAGACGGCCTCTCGAAAGCCGCTTGTACTCTTTAAGTTCTGTGGTTCAAATCTCATAAGTTATTCGCAATAATTTATCGTTTATTGTTCACAATTATTGATAGTCGAAGTAGGTCATCACAAATTGGTATCAGAGCAGCCACGAATCCATGGGTCAACCGACGGTGGCACAACGAGTTGAGTCCCTCGAAGAGAAGCTGGCAACGATGGAAGCGTCGGTGAAAGCTATGGTTACAGAGATGCGAAATGACCAGCTTAAATTTCAAGCGGAGATGATGTCTACAATCACTGGTCTTCAACCCAAATCGTTACCGGTCCATGACAAGGCAGAGGCAAGTGTGAATCGAGGTGAGTTTCCTACGAATGCTGTGAATAACCTTAAGCCGTTGTGTGGAGGCGGGTTTGAAGGTCCTAGGGTTGTGGGAGCACGAGATTGGGATGGGGGTTTGACTGGTGGTGGTGGAAATGGGTTCGGTAGTGGAGGTATGCAGTGTAACTGGAAGTATCGAAAATTGGACATGCCAATATTTGATGGGTCTGACCCCGATGGGTGGATCTTACGAGTGGAGAGATACTTTGGATTCTATCGGTTGTCGGAGGCGGAGATGTTAGATGCGGTGGTGGTGGCGTTGGAGGGAGACGCCCTCCGCTGGTTTCAATGGGAGAATAATCGCCACCCCATTAGACGATGGGCGGACTTAAAGGTGTTTTTACTGAGGCAGTTTCGGTCAGTCAGTGGAGGCTCATTATATGAACATTGGTTGGCAACGCATCAAACCTCCACGGTACAAGAGTATCGTCGCAAGTTCATTGAGACGGCGGCACCATTGGAGAGGGTGACCGAAGAGATGCTAATGGGGCAGTTTTTAAATGGTTTAAAGGAAGAAATTAAGGCAGAGGTACGACTGTTGAATCCTATGTGCTTGGAGCAGGCCATGGAGCAAGCCATAAGGGTAGAGGAGAAGCTCCAAGTGACGGGGCAGCGGAAGGTTAACTTAAACACTGCCAGGTTTGGTGGCTACTCTAATTACAGCAAAAGCACTTCTACATCTATTAGCCCGTATTCATTAGGAGCACCAACTAGTCCACCTATGAGTCGAACTTGGAGTAATCGTCCAGCTGAATCCCAGGCCTCAGTGCAGTCACCTACGGGGACGACTGAGGTAAAAAGACTGACCGAAACAGAGTTACAAGAGAAAAGGGCCAAGGGGCTTTGCTACAGGTGTGATGCGAAATGGGCAGTTGGCCACCGTTGCAAGAAAAAAGAATTGAGCGTTATGTTGATTGCTGAAGAAGAGGTGGAGACGGAGGGGGATGACAGTGATATTCCTGCTTCACCAACTGAGGAGGTGTTGACGGAGGTGTCTCTAAACTCGGTGGTGGGAATTTCGAGTCCCAAAACAATGAAGTTGAAAGGGCTAATTGGTAATAAGGCAGTGATTGTGATGGTCGACCCTGGCGCTACCCACAATTTCGTTTCGTTGGGGGTAGTTGCAGAGGCTGGAATTCACATCGAGAAATCAGCAGGGTTTGGGGTGTCGTTGGGCAATGGTGATGCTATAAGGGGGGAAAGCATTTGTAGAGGAGTAACACTACAACTAGATGGCGGATTAGAGCTGGTAGAAGATTTCTTGCCACTACAACTGGGCAGTTCAGATGTAATCCTGGGAATAGCATGGTTGGAAAAATTAGGAATGGTGTTAACGGATTGGAAGTCGCAAATCATGAAGTTTGAAATTCGTGGGGAGCCGTATACATTGGTGGGGGATCCTTCCTTGGTCCATGCCCAGATTTCTCTCAAAGCAATGAAAAGAACTCTCAAGAAACAGGGGTGTGGGTACTGGGTAGAATGCAATAGCCTGGAAAAAGAGGTGACAGATGTGAGGCAGTTAGCTAACAAGAGCAAGGAGGAACACGTCCCTGGGTTTATAGCTCCTGTCCTACAGCGCTATGGTCGTGTATTTGAGAGTCCTACAGGCCTGCCTCCATCTCGGAACCATGAACATACCATAACTTTGAAAGAAGGAAGCGACCCCGTGAGTGTTCGACCCTATCGATATCCGCAAAATCAAAAAGAAGAGATAGAGAGATTGATCACGGAAATGCTAGCCGCTGGAATTATCAAACCATCTACAAGTCCCTTTTCTAGTCCGGTACTCCTAGTTAAAAAAAAGGATGGGTCATGGCGCTTTTGTGTCGATTACCGGGCTTTAAACAAAGAAACCGTACCGGACAAATACCCGATACCAGTAATTGATGAGCTTCTTGACGAGCTCCATGGAGCCAAGTATTTTTCGAAGTTAGACTTACGCTCGGGTTACCATCAGATCTTGGTTCGAAAGGAAGACACTCCTAAAACCGCTTTTCGCACACATGATGGGCATTACGAGTTCCTCGTAATGCCATTTGGGCTCATGAACGCCCCATCAACCTTTCAATCTATGATGAATGACATTTTTCGGCCATTTCTATGAAGGTTTGTTCTAGTCTTCTTCGACGACATACTTGTGTATAGTCAATCTAGAGAGGAACACCAGCAGCACCTTGACTTGGTTTTGAGCAAACTGATGGAGCATGCTTTGTATGCCAATATGAAGAAGTGTGAATTTGGTAAAACGGTCATTGGATACTTAGGCCACGTAATATCGGAGAATGGGGTGGAAGTAGAGAAGGACAAGGTGCAGGCTATGTTGGAGTGGCAGACGCCCGGAAATCTAAAGGAGTTAAGAGGTTTTTTAGGTTTAACGGGGTATTACCGCAAGTTCGTGGCGGGGTACACTCATATCGCCCAACCGTTGACAGAATTATTGAAGAAGGACTGCTTTGGGTGGAATGTGGAGGCTGAAAAGGCTTTTAATCGATTGAAAGAAGCCATGACCAGGCCACCGGTGTTGGCAATGCCTAATTTCAAGATACCCTTTGTGATCGAAACCGATGCCTCGAGTTATGGGGTGGGAGCTGTGTTAATACAAGAGGGCCGACCGGTGGCGTATTTTAGTAAATTGTTGGGGGTGAGGGCTCAGGCTAAATCAATATATGAAAAAGAACTAATTGCGATTTGCTTGGCAGTGTTAAAATGGAAACCCTATCTACTTGGACGACACTTTATCGTCAGGTCTGACCAGCAAAGTTTGCGCTTTCTCACCCAGCAGCGGGAAGTCAATGCTGATTATAAAAAATGGGTCACTAAATTGCTGGGTTTCGATTTCGAAATACAATACAAAGTCGGCACCACGAACAGAGTAGCTGATGCACTGTCGAGAAAACAGGTGGGGGAAGTAGTGTTGAATTCCCTGGTCACAGTTCCTGTAGTGTCGTGGGATGTATTAGATGGAGAGATTCAGAATGACCCAGTGCTACAACTGATCAAGAAAAATTTGCTGAGTCAAGAGAAGGATTATTATGGGTATGAGATAGTGGGAGGTCGGCTACTATACAAGGGCAGGTGTGTTATCCCACACAATTCAACTGTAAGAGCAACACTATTAAAAGAGTATCATGACAGTGTGACTGGGGGGCATGCTGGAGAGCTTAAAACGTATATGCGAATGGCCAGAGACTGGTTCTGGGTAGGGATGCGAAAAGAAGTTAATAAATATGTGCAGCAATGCTCCATCTGTCAGCAACAAAAGGCTATCCAGAAATCCCCAGCTGGTTTACTTCAAAATTTACCAATACCTGCTCAGATTTGGAGCGATATTAGCATGAACTTCGTGGAGGGGTTACCTCTCTCGAGTGGGATTGACACAGTCTTGGTGGTGGTAGATCGATTCACTAAGTACGCGCATTTTCTGGGACTCAAGCATCCATTTGATGCATTTAAGGTGGCAAATCTGTTTGTTAAGGAGGTGGTTAAATTACATGGCTTCCCCAGTTCCATAGTCTCGGATCGAGACCGCATTTTTCTGAGTACTTTTTGGCGAGAATTGTTTAAACTACATGGCACTGACTTGAAGAAAAGCACTTCGTATCACCCCCAAACTGACGGCCAGTCTGAGATAGTTAACAAGTGTCTCGAAACCTACCTACGCTATTTCATTGGGGACAAACCGACAACCTGGGCTAAATGGCTGCATTGGGCAGAGTACTCATACAACACATCTCCTCACATATCTACTAAGATTAGTCCCTTCAAGGCCGTATATGGGAGAGACCCACCTCACCTACTTAAAATAGGCACAGGAAGCACTCCAGTGGGTAGCATTGAGGAGATCTTACAAGAAAGGGATGCAATCCTGGATGACCTCCGTTTTCACCTCATCAAGGCCAAACAAGTTATGAAACGAGCTGCTGACTCAAAACGGAGGGATGAATCATTCGAAGTGAATGACCTTGTATACTTGAAGTTACAACCATATCGCCAGCGTTCACTAGCTCGACGCCCATCTGAGAAGCTGGCTGCTCGATTCTATGGACCGTATCGTGTCATCAAAAAAATAGGAGCAGTAGCATATGAACTGCAGTTACCAGACAACTCCAAAGTGCACCCCGTTTTTCATGTTTCTCAGCTGAAGAGGTCTGTTGGAAATTCTGTGGCTTCTTCTTGCCTGCCACCCCAATTGTCTACTGAATTAGAAATGCTGGTCGAGCCAGACACTGTGTTAGAAGTACGCCAGGTGCGAGTTGGGAAAGAGGTTCGTCTCGAGGCGTTGATTAAGTGGAAACATCTGCCACTTTTTGAAGCAACATGGGAAGATGTTCAGCTCCTAAACAATCAGTTTCCAACCTTCCACCTTGAGGACAAGGTGAAACTTTGGGATGGGGGTATTGTGATGCATACGAGTAATGAGGAACCACTGAAAGTTTATTCAAGAATAAAGAAAAAGGGTGAAAGAGTCTTTACAGCACCAAGTCAAAACAACCAACAGTCAAAGGGCAAAGCAGTCATTGCAAGTCAAGGAGGGAGGGTTATGTAATTGGGGGAGAAGGGAAATTAGGGCATCTGATTATTGTGTGCTTGTTCTTTTTACTAAGGAGAGACGGCCTCTCGAAAGCCGCTTGTACTCTTTAAGTTCTGTGGTTCAAATCTCATAAGTTATTCGCAATAATTTATCGTTTATTGTTCACAATTATTGATAGTCGAAGTAGGTCATCACAGATACTGCACAGTTCCATTCATGATCTTTACCAGCTTATGGTTTATGTACAGACAAGACCTTCCCTCGATGATTTCTTGCTATGATGAAACATCTCTTGCATTAAAGCTTCCGGAATACCTGGAGCTGGCTGCATAATCCTGCAAAGTATACTATTTGATTGGAGATTCTTGTATGAACTTGATATTTAACACTACAAGGACAATAATAATAGCATCAACGTTCATCTACAAGAATCATTAGGATTAGAAGTACACACAATCCACATGAAATTTCACAATGATCGTCATAATTGAGAAAGCATGATCCTCATATAATGGAAATACTGATAAGGAGGGAACCTATAACGAAATAACTGCTGGCAGATTGCTACTTTTGAGTCATTAGCAAATAGGAAGGTAACAGTCTACTTATTTATCTATGCAAATTGTTGTAAAGCATTAGCTAACATTTCCTTAAGTAACACTAGAAATCTAGAATGTTGCACATAGATTAGATTGCTGCCTCAGATGATTTGGTAAGTATTTTGTGGAATATCAAAATGTGCATGCATGACGCGGCCCGTAGGATTATTAGGCTATTTCAGTAACTTATTTCTATTGTCATAATAAGCCTGACTACACATTGTGATCTAAATGGAGCTAGGTTGTCATCTAGATCAGAGCACTGAATTGTGTTGCGCACTCATTCCACAGTCACAAATGCAGTCAGACCAAAATATACAACATTAGTGCCCATGCTTTCAATTCAAGCACATGCAACCGCTGCTGCCATCATATATAGGCTGCACCTACACACTTACTGATAATACATTCTAAACTTAAAACATATGCTTTGCGCTTTCTTTGATCTCTTGTGTGTCACTCGAGACCAATGACATACCACACATGCATTGATGATGATTATATCTGTGCGGCCACTAAAAGAACTTCATATCCTTGTCGTTGTACGTACACTCTACGTCTGATAAACAACAAAGTTTTTTTATCACAAAAGTTTCAAACACAAATCACATGCATCAAGCCTTTAGATTACCGTGTGAAATTTGATTATTTTGTTGAAAAACTTTACCCACATTCTATCTCTAATAAGGCCACATTGGCAATCAGGAAGGCACTAAATTCTAGATGTTTCAATGGAGGTTATCTTACCATTTTCTTGTGCGATTCGCTATTCTAATCCGTAAGGCGGTACTGCTACTTGCTAACGAGAATATATAAAACATGCATGGAGCATAAAAGAGAATCACCAATTAGCAAAAAAACAGAAGGAGGGAAGGGGGATACCGAAATTCCAAATGGATAATCTGTATTTTGGATAATTGGACCCCAATACGTTTCTTTTTGTCTCAGCAGAACTGCTGATCCTTCGAATGCAGGAGTAAAGAGCTTTTGTTAAGAATTCTGAGAGTAAATTCAAATTCTATTCCAAGTGATCCAAATTTGAATTGGATCCAAATTTTATTTCAATTATTTGATCCAAATATAAATTCAAATTCAATCATCATTATTGATAGGCCCTAAACAGCCAAGGCCCAATAAGAAGCCCAAAAGCATAAGCAAACCATTTCATAAGAATAAGAGCGGCCCAGCCCAGAGCAGTGGACCCCGGGCCCGGGACACCACCACGTGGCGTGGTCCCCACCCCCGGACTAGGGGACCCCCTGACTCGTCACACTCAGCATACGTGGCACTCCCCCTCGGCTGACACTCCTATTGGTGGCGCTGACCAACACTAAAAGACAAAGGAAGATACGTGCCAGATCATGCCCACCACAACGTGGCCACACTCCAGTCAACGGCCAGACCAGACAAAAGCCACGTGCCCTGCATCCCGGGAGTTCAGCGGCTTGTCCCCCAGATCCAACGGTCGGGGGTGAAGGTAACCTACCCCTAAACCCTAGACCTAGGGCTATAAATACCCCTAGTAAATAGGGTTTAGGGGTTAGCCATTATTACGCACCCACACACATTCATTACTTTGTGATACTCTACTTGATTATTACCTTCCAAAGCCAACTCTTATTCTCACGCCGGAGGCACCTCGGGGCCAAACCCCCCCTCCGGTGTTGTTTTGCAGATACCCCACTACAGCTACACCCCTTCCGAGACGGGAGTTGGCGAGGAAGTACCCGATCGAGATTCAGAGTTATCATTGGCGCTAGAAGGAGGGCTGAACCTCCGAACTCCAGAACCCCGAACCAACAGCCAACCCAGACAACCCGAACCACACCAAACCAGAAACCATGCCTCGACCGAGCAAATCCACCCGAGCAAACAGCGCCCACAGAGAAGAGCCCTTGGTCCCGGTCCCAGAGCCCATCCCCCAAAACCAGGTCCCGGTCCAGGAGAGGCTTGGGATCGGTCCGAATGACGCCCGGGTCACAGTCGAGGTGAACCGGTACAAGTATACCGACGTGCCCCTTGATGCTGCCCAGATGGAAAATTTAACCCCGGCGGAACTGGCCGAAGCAATCCGAGCCTACCGAAATCGCCCCCATCCGGAACCCGAACCCGACCAGGGGGAGAACTCCGAGGGATCAGCCAAATCCCACAACTCGCGAGCCTCGGTCTTTGCCCGCCTCGGGAATCAAGACAAAAGAAACGAAAGGGACCACCCAACCCGGAGTAAGGCCAGAGATGAGGAGGCTGACGAGCTAAAACGAATGGAAAGACTCCGGGAAAAAATAAGACAAGAGGAACAAGCTAAATTGGAGCACAGAATCCAAAAAAGGCTCCAGGAAGAGGAGGAAAGAATCAGGAAATCAAAACCGAAAAGAACCCGGAGAGAGGTAAGCCCGGAGATCATCTCGGATGACGAAGAACGTCCTAGCAACCTGGTTCAAATGATCCAGGAGTTACAGAGGAAAGTCAACAACGACTCCGGGTTTGAGATCCAAGACACACTCACCCCTTTTAGCCGCTCTCTTGAAGCCATGCCCCGGCAAAAGAACCTCAAGCACTATAACTTTGACTCCTTTAATGGACTGGAAGACCCGGAAGAACACCTCAACTACTTCGAGCAAATAGCCCTGATATACTTCTACAACGACCTAACCAAGTGCAGGTTCTTTGCCTCCACACTGAAAGGAGCGGCTCAGAGATGGTTCAGCAGGATCCCTTCCCGGAGCATACACAGCTGGAAGGAGTTCAGAGAAGCTTTCCTCCGGAGATTCCGAGCCAATAAGACCCCGGAATACCACATGTGCCACTTGGAAACAATTAGGCAAAATGACAACGAAACACTCTCAGCTTTCATGAAACGGTTCCAAGAGGCCATAAATCAAGTCACGAATCTGGATGAAAGGGAAGCCTTGAGCATTTTCCGGAAGAACCTGGACCCGGAGCGTAGCGAACGCTACGTGATTGAGTTGGTAAACAAAGAGCCCCAGAGCCTGGCTGCAGCCTATTCTATGGCCGCCAAATTCATCAAAGAAACTGATATTTTACAAGCAATGAGGATGACCCGGCAGGGCACCTCCTCGGGAAGAAGTAAAGATGATCGCTCCAGAAACGACCACAACCCAGACAAGAAGTTTAAGCCCAACAAGCAATACAACTACATCCCCAGTCATCAACTAACGACCCCGGACAAAGACCACTCCTCCCGCGCCAAGTCCGAATCCAAGCCTCCGAGACCGGGGAGACCTGATCCAAGGCCGGAACCAGACTGGACACCCCTGAATCGGCCCAGAGCTGAAATATTAAAAGAAGTCCGGAACAAACCCTTCTTTTATCCTCCCAAACCTCTGGTATCAGCCCCGGAGAACAGGCCCCGTAACAAGCATTGCGACTATCATGCAACTCACGGCCACGAAACAGAAAGTTGTGTCTCCCTCAAGTTCTTCCTTGAAGACCAGGTTAAGAAAGGAAACATGGGCCAATACCTAGCTCGGAGAACCACGGAAAGGGGAGAGGGATCCGGGGCCCAGAAAACAAAACATGTGGTGCACGTGGTATTGGGAGGATCCAATTCCCCTCCGGCAAGTCCAGGCTCCGGAGATGAGGTAATGATGATAGACTCGGCCCCAGAACAAATCATATCTTTCAGCAATGCTGATTTCGAAGGAGTGGATCCTAACCACAATGAAGCCCTGGTGGTGACCTTAGACATTGCTGAGAATGAGGTAAAGAGAATCCTTGTTGACAACGGCTCCTCTGTCAACGTATTGTTCAAACACACCATGGATAGAATGCAGCTCGGCAGTGTCAGAATGAATGAATGCAGGGAAGACCCGCTTTACGGCTTCGGCCACAACTTGGTTCCCATCCAAGGAACCCTTTACTTGCCTGTTCAGTTCGGCACCGCCCCGAAACAGATAACCCATATGATAAAATTCTACGTAATCAACATTCCTTCCTCCTACAATGTAATCCTCGGGCGCCCGGCTTTGACCAAACTCCGAGCCATAACCTCAACCCCGCACCTTAAATTCAAATTTCCCACGACCTCCGGGGTTGGAGAGGTAAAGGGCGATACCGAAACAGCTAGCCGATGTTATGGCCAAGCCCTAGTAATGGCAGAAACAGACCCGGAGAATAAGCGGAAAGCCTCCTCCTATCAGAAGAACTTGAGCAGAAAGAAACACAGAGCCACAACTTACAAGAACCCCGGAAAGGAGGTACAAAACATCGAAACAACAAATGCCCCGAACCAGGAACCAGGTACATCCGAGGCCCGGGAATACCTAGCCTCAAACTCCCAGGCCCGGGTCCAGAAATCATCCCTGGTGAAAGATCAAACCAAACTAGAACCCGCCGTGGAAACCGAGACAATCGAGCTCATTCCGGGGAACTCGGAAAGAAAGGTAAAGATTGGAACTGGTCTAGACGCTGCCTTCAGGCAAGAGCTAATCCAACTACTCCGGGAATATGCCGATGTTTTCGCCTGGAGTCCATCTGACATGCCCGGGCTCCGGGAATCCCTTGCCATGCATAGCCTGGATGTTGATCCTAGAAGAAAACCAGTGAAACAGAAAAGAAGGAACTTCGCCCCGGAGAGGCAGAGAGCTATAGACGAGGAGGTGGACAAACTACTTAAAGCAGATATTATCTGCGAGGTCAAGTACCCGGAGTGGCTAGCCAACGTTGTTCTAGTCAAAAAGCCCAGTGGAAAGTGGAGGATGTGTGTTGATTACACAGACTTGAATGAAGCCTGCCCCAAAGATCCATATCCACTACCAAGTATAGACCACCTCATCGACGCCACTGCCGGACATGTGATGCTCAGCTTTATGGACGCTTTCTCCGGGTACAATCAAATCAAGATGAATCCCGCAGACATAACCAAAACTGCATTCATCACCCACAGAGCCGTCTATGCTTACAAGTTCATGCCCTTTGGACTCCGGAACGCTGGAGCTACGTATCAAAGAGCCATGGTGGAAGTCTTCAAAGACCAAATTGGCCGAAATCTGGAGTCCTATGTCGACGACATCATTGCCAAGTCTAAAACAGTCAAGGAACATGTCCCCGATCTGCGGGAATGTTTTGAAAACCTCAGAAAAAACGAGATGAAGCTAAATCCGGAGAAGTGCACCTTTGGGGTTGCAGCGGGGAAATTTCTAGGCTTCATGATCAGCCAAAGGGGGATTGAGGCTAATCCGGAGAAGATCAGGGCCATCTTAGAAATGCAACCACCCCGGACTCAGAAAGACATTCAGAAGTTAGCTGGATCATTAGCAGCCCTAAGAAGATTCATATCCAAGTTGGCAGAAAAATGTTTGCCCTTCTTCAACTTGCTCAAGGGAGCCAGCAACAAGAAAGAAATCACTTGGGGCCCTGAGTGCCAGCAAGCTCTTGACGCCATCAAAGAATATCTATCATCACCACCACTCTTAACAAAGCCGGAGCCCGGGGAACCCCTACATCTATACCTCTCCGCCGGGCCCCTAGCTGTGGCCGCGGCCCTAGTCCGGGAAGTTGAGGGAAACCAACGGCCGGTGTACTACCTAGTACTCCGGGATGTTGAAGCCTCAGACCCCACTAACACAGGAAAGCTTATGCCTAAGTGGGAAGGTCCCTACAGGGTTAAAGAAGTGCTCCGCCCCGGAACCTACAAGCTCAGTCACATGGACAACACCGAAGTCCCCAACACCTGGCACGGCCTCAGGCTAAGAAAGTACTACCAGTAAAGAAAATAGCTTCTGCTCATATATGGGCATTGTTTGAAAATTGTACTTGGAAATCATGTAACCGCTTTATTATCAATGAAAAAGAATTCCAGTTCTTACCTGATACTCCAACCTTCAAATTACTTCAAAATACCTACTTGGAAAAGTTTTCATCTTTTCCAAGTAGGCCAGAGCCCGGGACCTTAGCAATGCTTCGGCCCGGGAAGCCATAGGCATCAAAATACCTACTTGGAAAAGTTTTCATCCTTTCCAAGTAGGCCAAAGCCCGGGGCCTAAGCAATGCTTTGGCCCGGGAAGCCATAGGCATCAAAATACCTACTTGGAAAAGTTTTCATCCTTTCCAAGTAGGCCAAAGCCCGAGGCCTTAGCAACGCTTTGGCCCGGGAAGCCATAGGCATCAAAATACCTACTTGGAAAAGTTTTCATCCTTTCCAAGTAGGCCAAAGCCCGAGGCCTTAGCAACGCTTTGGCCCGGGAAGCCATAGGCACCAAAATACCTACTTGGAAAAGTTTTCATCCTTTCCAAGTAGGCCAAAGCCCGGGACCTTAGCAATGCTTTGGCCCGGGGGCAAAACCACCACTCCCCAATCCGGGATACCCGAATTAAAGAGTGGGGGGCAACACAAATCATAAATACACAACAGTAATTCAAGGTTAAAAGATTCAACAGTAACTGACAAGCGGGCCGGGCTGACCAACAACCCGAAACACCCGATAGTTAAAAGATTCAAAGTTATACAACAAAAGCGTTAAAACATTACAAGGGCACAGCCCGAAATATGGACGCAGCCAGAAAGAAAGTCACGCTTCAGGAGGAGGAGAAGGGGCATCAGGAGCACCAAAAGGTTTGGGCTCGCCTTCACCCCGGGCCAGAGCATCCTCGGCGGCAAGGTACTCGTCGATAAAGTTCTCCCAGGTGGCGGTCTCAGGAGCAGTCTTTATCATCTTCTCAGAGATGACCCAGCAACGGTGAATCTTTTTAGACGCCACGGCTGCCAGGTCATCATCATAAGCAGCTGACTCCCGGAACTCGGCAATAATCTGGTCCTCGGGCTTCTTGGCCTTCAGCTCGTCCCGAAGCCTCTTCACTTCATCCCTGTACTCTTTTGCCTTGGCCCTAGCCGAATCCCTTTCCTCAGTAAGGACCTTGGCGTCCTCCTTGAACTTTTTCGACTCATTCTTAAAGGTCTCGCGCAGCTCAAGGAGCTCAGCCCGGGCCTCCTCCGCCTCCTTCTGCATCTCCTTCCTCTTCTCAGTAACAGAGCTCAGCACATCCCGGGCCTCTTTGATAGTCTCCAGCTCCCGAAATGCGGTGGCCGCAGCTCCGGCCATCCTAACCCCGAGCTGCCCAATACAAGAACATATGAGAGAACATATGAGAGAACATATGAGAAAACAATATGAGCAAGCAAAGCTAAAAACATGAACATGAAAATAGCCCGGGGAAGAATATACCTGGCCATAAACTGCCATCACATCCTGGAACTGGGAGACGGCCGAGGCCTTACCCATATCCTCCCACTCCTTTTTGCTAGGAAGATCAGCCAAGAAACCAATAAAGTTTCGCTCTTCCGGAGAAACCGGTGCAGCCTCATGGGGCCCAAAGTTGGCCCTCTTCGAACTCCCGCCAGCTGGAGGATCCCGCACCACCTCACAATCGGAGACCAGGGTCCCAAACTTTTCAGCCTGGACTTCAGGAGCCCTAGGCCTCTTTCTTGGCACCAGACCCTTCTCCTGGCTGCCCTCCGGGACCACCTCCTGCACTTCCGGGTCCCGGGTCTCCGAGCCAGCTTCCTCGTTGGCCCGCGAACCACTAGCCTCCCCGGGGGCTTTAGTGTTATCTCGGACATGGCCAATACCCCGGAGAGCGGCAGCCAGGGACCTTGATGACCTGCTCATCTCCACAAGCTTCTCAAACTCAGGCTTATAGCCGGGAAGACCTGAAAAGAAACAAAAGAACATTAGTCCGGAGCAAAAGCAGAAACCACAAGACTAAAAGTAAACCCAATCCTGTCCAAACTTACATCCTATCCCGTAAAGATACTTGTGACTCATGAGATCATCCCGGGTCACTTGCCTCCCAAGACCCCGGCAAAAGGCATTAACCCGGTCTAAAGCCGCATCCTGAAGGTCAAAGGTCTCGAAACTCATGGCCAGGGGCTCCTCTTTGAAGGTGGGCATAAATTGGATGTCGACGCCCCGGAGAAACACAAACTCCCCGTTCCAACCCTTTAAAGAAGGCAACGCACCAAGGGGCTTGGAACTCGAAGAAGGATACCCACAAGCCTTGCCCTGAAACCTGAACTCGTACATAGGCACGTTGTTGGAGTGCACCAACCGGAACAAGTGATGGAAGAGCTTGAAAGTGGGTAGCACCCCGGCGGCCTCACAACAACCCAGAAAATAAAAAATCCACTTCACAGCATTAGGGGTGAGTTGGGTTATGGGGATCCCATACTCAAAAAGGCACAGCGACTTAACGAATTGACGGCACCTGGGCCCATAACCCGACCGCAGATGCTCCAGCCATACTCCGACCCAACCGCCCTCCGGCCTGTGGTATATCTTCTCCCCGGGCTTCGGCCACCTCCACTCTACGTCATCATCCAAGTGGAAAGTGGCTCGGAAAATCCCATCCCACTCCACAGGCGCCTCCAAATACTGGGCTCGGAAAGGAGCCACATCCATCCCGGAACCAGGCTTGTCCCCGAACTGCGAGTCCAAGGAGGCCTCATCATATGCTATCATCCTTGCAACGTCCTCGTTTTGGGAGAACTCAACACTAAGGTCTCTAAAGTAAAAGGCCTGTGGGATCCCCGGATCTTTCTTAACAAAATAATACTTGGAGTGGCCCCAGCTGCCATCCGGCTCACTAAGGCTATACCCCGGGCCCATGTCTTTGGTCATAATATTCGTAAGAACAGAAAGACGGCTTTTCTTCTTACCCATGATGCACCACTCCAAGTCTATCAAGTCTAAATTGCTATCCGAGGAACTATGGCTACAAGAAGAACTACTGGGTTCGGAGAAGGGAACCAACACTCGATTAGCCGTAACACGCCGCCTAACCATACAAGTCTACAACCCCGGGCTACCCAACACAATAAAAGAATAAAAATAATAAGCTACAAAAGGTCGACCTACGGGAGTACTAGAATCCTGGAAATGAAATACTGTAAAATTGACAAGAGTCCGGGTCAAGAGGACTTACAAAGAGTAGAAAGGCCGGACTGGAAAGAGCAAGAAAAATCTGAAGCGACGATAGCCCGGAGCACTGGTCTTCAGAGGAGCAGAGTAACGGTTGCAAATCAAAAAACGCGTAAAGACAAATGAGAGCAGGGTTGCCACTATTTATAGGCAAACCCTGAATCCCAAGCGTCATAAACACGTGGCGGCCCAAAAAATCGGCCCACTATCTCCAAAACCCGGAGATAGTGGATGACAGCTATTATTTCCCACAAAAAAAAAAAACAAACAAACAACACAAAAAAGGAGAGAAAGAGAAATGCATATTGCAATATTACATATTCATATACATTTTCGCACATCTACAGAAGACAAAGCCCCGGCGTACATACTTCGGTACACACCCCGGGCTTGGGGGATAGCCAAAGAAACAAAAACTTCAAATCCTAACTAACAGCCCCGGGCGTGCATACTTCAGTACATCCCCCGGAACTGGGGTCAACCAAGGCAAGAGCACTCCTTACTACTCCCCCATCCGGAGAATCCGCATAAGGGAGTGGGGGGCAAATGATAGGCCCTAAACAGCCAAGGCCCAATAAGAAGCCCAAAAGCATAAGCAAACCATTTCATAAGAATAAGAGCGGCCCAGCCCAGAGCAGTGGACCCCGGGCCCGGGACACCACCACGTGGCGTGGTCCCCACCCCCGGACTAGGGGACCCCCTGACTCGTCACACTCAGCATACGTGGCACTCCCCCTCGGCTGACACTCCTATTGGTGGCGCTGACCAACACTAAAAGACAAAGGAAGATACGTGCCAGATCATGCCCACCACAACGTGGCCACACTCCAGTCAACGGCCAGACCAGACAAAAGCCACGTGCCCTGCATCCCGGGAGTTCAGCGGCTTGTCCCCCAGATCCAACGGTCGGGGGTGAAGGTAACCTACCCCTAAACCCTAGACCTAGGGCTATAAATACCCCTAGTAAATAGGGTTTAGGGGTTAGCCATTATTACGCACCCACACACATTCATTACTTTGTGATACTCTACTTGATTATTACCTTCCAAAGCCAACTCTTATTCTCACGCCGGAGGCACCTCGGGGCCAAACCCCCCCTCCGGTGTTGTTTTGCAGATACCCCACTACAGCTACACCCCTTCCGAGACGGGAGTTGGCGAGGAAGTACCCGATCGAGATTCAGAGTTATCAATTATTGTATTAAGTATTTTGAAAAAGATTAATTAATTTCATTATAAATCATAAAAATAACATCAACAACAGCAACTAGATTATAACTAAAATACATTCGAATAAAAATAAAATATTACAAAGTACATTCGAATAAATAAAATGTTACGTGAAAATAAATTAAAAACATTAAAATACTTCGTAAAAATACTAATTATAGAAATTAGTATGTTCTTCCCACAAATGCTCAATTAGTGCATTTCGAAGTGCTGAATGAGCATCTTATTCTCGGATTTTTTTGGAGTGACTGATAAACTGTTCAAATTGACCATTTTCATCATTCGGAACTGTCTCAACTTTTGGAACAGAAACTTTAAGATTTTCTTCAATTTCTACGTTTAAATCACGGGTATCTTCGACTATCATAATATGCACTATCATAATATGCAAGATAATGCATACAGTCATTATATTGATGGTCCTGCAATTATTTGAAGTTGTATTATGGTGAGATTTTCTTTGTTGTATTATTTCATTTTATGTTTTTAATTTTCATATATTTTAAAATTTATTGTATTTTGAAATTTAATGTTTTTTTAAATTTTATTTTAGAATTTATCGTGAATTTAATTATATTCCAAAATTAATTTATTTATTTTTAATAACATTAACAAAATCGATAAAATAAAAAAAATAACAATATTAAAATAAAAAAAATTCATCACTGATCCAAATTGGATCAATACATCTGGATCCTTTGTAATCCACGGTTGGAATGATTTGGAATAAAATTACCTCAAATTTGAATTTTTAGTTTACGATTGGAGTTCCCTTAAATTTATGTTGATAAGTAAGTTTGTGATTTTCATATTTGAGATGCATACGTTCCTTTTTTCTTTTAAGTATATTGGCTTATATCATTACAAGTTAATATCTGTTCTAATAATTTTCGGAATGAACGAGAATTGAACCTAAAATCTGGCCCACCCGATCCCGATCCGATCCCCGCCACATTTATTCGGGGATTTTTTTGGGTACGGGCCGGGGAGCGGGGACAATTTTCAAAAAAAATCGGGAAGCGGGCCGGGACCGGGTTTTTATGTGTCCCCGGCCCGATCCCCGATCCCCGTCCCGATTTTCTCTATCCGACTCGATTTCACCACACTTTAATACATACATACATACATACATACATACATACATACATATATATATATATATATATATATATATATATATATATATACATATTAATAATAATATATTAATATAAACGAATTTCCAATACTTCATATTGGAAACAAATGATGTTTTAATTTTATATGTGTCTTTCTAATTGTTAAATAACTACATTTCCACGTTATTTATAATTGTTTTTTAATCTTAATTTAGTACATTTGAGCTCACTAATTAGTGTTTAAAATTCTTTAATATTATTTTTTATTTTAAATAAAATTCACCGATTCCCCGAGGGATCCCCGTTACCCGTTCGGGCCGGGAACGGGGAATGAAAAATAATCCCCGATGGGGATCGGGCCGGGAACAGGGATCGGATTTGAATTCGGGGATGGGGGCGGGGATAACACTCCCCGCCCCGAAGTGCCCCGATGCCCATCCCTACTTGATTGGCACCGCATTTGTGCTATAGCCATGTGTAAAATCTGTAAATCATCTATATATTTATCACTAATAACAGATTGGCCAGGATGAATTCACTAGAACAAACAAATTTAAAATTTTTGCTAATTTAAGATTGCGACATCTTTTTAGGAATTTTTAGGATCTTTTTTATTCTCTAATATTACTCTTTTTCTAATATTAAATGATAATCTTGGCAAAGCACGTAACCGAAAAAATTAATTTAAAAATGATCATTAATTTATAATTTTGAATGACATTAAAAATTATAATATTTAAATAACTCAGTAGGTCATAATAAAAAAAACAAATGTATTTACAACAAAATTTCAATAATTTCGGTGAATACGAATCTAGGAATGAAATTAAATTAGGAGACTAAAATATCAGTAGAATGGATATTTTACTTATTAATAAAGATTGTTTAATTGATTATTAATTTAAGTTATTTTAAGTGACAGTATCCTTTGGGATGGGATTAATCTCTTCAAACTTCGCACTCGGCACATTTGGGATTCTATTAGACACAGACTTCCTGAGGTTCCATGGCACACTTTCATTTGGCACAGATTGAAGATCAATCGTTATGCCCATCACGAATGGGTCACATGTCACGGCCGCTTACCTACTCTACAAAGGCTAGCTTCATTTGGGCTTACAACTCTCCAACATTGTTTCTTCTGTGTAGGAGGACAAGAGAACCTAGATCACATCCTTGTGCACTGTCCTTATAGTTACTATATCCTCCGCCACCTTGCTTCCATGGTTGCCTTGGATATCTCCACTTCCTTCCCCTCCTGGTTAGACTTGTTGGCTGACTGGGGTAATAATCAGAACAATATCCTTAAGCATTTGCTTCTGCTTATTGCTCAAGTCTATTGTTATCATATTTGGCGCGAAAGGAATGCAAGACTACACGACAAGAGCTGTGTTGGTCCCATCGGTGTCCTGAATGTAATTATCACTCATGTCAAAAGTAGGATTAATAGTTCACCCTGGTTTGTATTAGCTTCACAAAACAATTCTATATGTAGTAGTTGGCTTGATAGCTAGTTTGCTTTCTTTCTCCAATCTTCTTTTAGATTGGTTATAGATAGTCCTCCTCTATGGCTTGTCATAGAGCAAGGGTGTGACAACCCGGGTCAAATCCCGAGTCTTTTTCGAAAATCGGGTCAAATCCTGATTCTGAATCCGAAATAAGCCAAAGTAAACTGGCCCAAATGTAGCCAACTTGGGTAATCCACAAGCCCACCACAGGCCCCCAAAAAATCATGATTTGTTGGTGGATTTAGTAGTAGTACTTTGCCTTATAAACTGAACAGAAGTCCCAAATCTCCTCGATGTGGGACTGGGGTGTTACAAACTCCCCCACTTAAACTCCTGACATCCTCGTCAGGCCAGAACGGATATCCCATAGGTCCAAGATCGTTCCTCCCTAGCCATTGTGGGATAATACCGGCTGGCTTCGTGTCCCCACCTCCGGACCTCTATCCATTGTGGGATAATACCACCAGCCTTCGTGTCCCCACCTCCGGCAACTTGACGAGTCAAGCTTTCGAGAGTCGGCTCTGATACCATATGTGACAACCCGGGTCAAATCCCGAGTCTTTTTCGAAAATCGGGTCAAATCCCGATCACGAATCCGAAATAAGCCAAAGTAAACTGGCCCAAATGCCGCCAACTTGGGTAATCCACAAGCCCACCACAGGCCCCCAAAAAATCATGATTTGTTGATGGATTTAGTAGTAGTACTTTGCCTTATAAACTGAACAGAAGTCCCAAATCTCCTCGATGTGGGACTGGGGTGTTACAAAGGGTTCTTCCCTGTTTTGCTTTTTATTATACATTCAACTTAGCAAAAAAAAAAAGAAAATTAAGAAATTATATATATATGCTTTTCATTAGATACATTATTTTGTAACTCAGTACGATTATAATAAAATAATTACAATTGTTCTAAGATAATACTCCCTCCGTCCCACCCAATTCTTAACACTTTTTTTTGTTACTTTCTGGCACACATTTTAAGGTGAATTTTAAGGATAGTTCCATAACTTATTTTTGAATTTTTTTTTTATAAAAATAGGATTGTTCTATT
Organism: Kitagawia praeruptora; assembly: GCA_037693485.1. Classification (NCBI taxonomy): domain Eukaryota; kingdom Viridiplantae; phylum Streptophyta; class Magnoliopsida; order Apiales; family Apiaceae; genus Kitagawia; species Kitagawia praeruptora. The sequence goes on from CM075353.1 coordinate 148,403,331, forward strand.
TTTATAAAAAAAGAAAATTTCAAAAATAAGTTATGCAACTATCCTTAAAATTTACCTTAAAATACGTGCCGAATACCCTATTTTGAAATGTTAAGAAATGGCCGGGACTGAGGGATTAATAATTTTACTGTTTTATTATTAGACATAATATAGAGATTCGAAAGAAATAGGAATATAGTAACGAAAAGAATTATAATTGTTTTAGGATTATAAAACATAGTGTTCTAGAAGAAATAGGAATAAAGGGGTCGAATCAAAAAAAGGGGTGGAAGCAAATTTGGTATGGTAGTACCATTTAAAAGAGAATTTCGCTTATTAACAAATTTTATAGAATGATAATTAATGGTGAATAAATTGACCTTAAAGTACAATTAGGACGATTTTCTTTGCTCTGGAACTATAGTTAAATTAACTTATGATTTTCTATATATAATAAAACTAGTCATAAATAAAATAACTTTAACAGACCATATACAACTGAATTCAGTTTATGCAATTGTGATTGGTGATGTAAATATTGTATTATTTTTTGTAAAATCCATTTGACTCAAGATGCTTCAACACCTTTCTTTGGTGGTCTATTACTGAAAGTTGCTTTGCTTGTCCAATGAGTACCAACAAAAATTAAAGAGTATATGCATATGGGCACAGCACTATCGAACACGATGAAAAGCTAACATGAACATGATGAAAAGTTAATATGTTGCAAAGCTTGAGCTTTCATGAAGGTTTATTTAAATATAATTAAGCTAATGATGAATAAATTAACCTTAACGGCACATTAAAGAGCATGCAGATGGTCATAATTTGACTGGCTAGAAAGCAATTATGTTTTAAAAAAATTAAATTGTCATGAAATATAAAATCTTTACCTTTTCAAAAATTTGATTAGTATCATTTTTTTGTAATTCGTTGAAGATGGTGGATCACTTCATCTATAACAATGATTTGTATATTTGTTGGTGTAAGTAGAATTGTAAGTAGATTATACTCGTTGATGTTTTACCCGTTGGTGGAGTTTTACCCTACTGGTGTTTTATCTCGTGTTAATTAAAATAATTGCAAAAAGAATTATAGTTATAATAAAATTTTTTAATTAAAAATATAAAATAGAATTCTAATATAAATAGGATATTAGGGGTGAAACCAATGGTGTTAACCAAATTTAATACAAAGTAGTACCATTAAAAATGAGTTTCGCTTATTAATAAAGCTTATAGATTAAGTTGCATTTCAATTGCCTTATATTTTGTTTGTGTAGATTTAATTTTCTTTTATTTTAAATGTAATATATACGCTTGAGTTTTGGCAAAATGGAATGCTATTAATTTTTTGTTTATTAGAAACATTTATTTTTATTATGATTAAATGAAAATGAGAATATTTAATTAATAGTTAGATTTTTCAAATTTGGTGACTGACTTTTAATGAAAGATTTAATTTCACACTTTGAAAATTTATAATAGATATTTTAATTATAATTAAAAAATTTGTATTAGTGATCATAATTGATTATTTACATTATAGAATTCAGTTTCAATGCAAATAAAATTTTATGCGTAAATTTGGTAACATGTATTAATGATCAGAATTGATGGTTTATGTTTTCGAACTTTAGAAGATAATCTTGTTGTATCATTTATGGGGTATGATGGCTCATATTTTGGACTTTTAGGAGATGATCTTTGTACCATTTAACGGGGGAATTATTAATCACTTATATTTTGATGAGGTAATCAGGTGACAGTATGATGGCTTTTCTATTACATACATTAATTTTTTGATTCAAATATTCAGTTATGTATTAATATTTGTTATGTGTTAATAGTGGTATTTTTCTTGTTATTTTCAAATTTATTAGCTAAATTTTGGTTATGTTTTAATTATGTATTAATTTTTATGTTTTTAAATAATTTTAATGAGTATGGATGATCATACTTATTACTCAATCAAGGATAGATTTTCACTTTTTGATTTAATTGATTGATTTAGTTTTAATGTTGAATTGCAAGCTTTTGACTTTTAATATCTTTTTACTTTTGGTTTAAATTTAATTATTTTACTTGATCTTTATACTATTTAGTTATTTGATTGAGTCTAACCAAAGAGAACCCCTTTGATTAGATTTTTACTTGGTATTTATTTTAATATTATTGTTTATTTTGATCTAGATTTAATTACAATAGTTTTTAGTTTTATTGAAAGAACTTTCTTTCTTGTTGCTTTTCTTTGGGTGCTCTTGGAAGTTATAAGATTTCTATTTTCGGACATTAAAGTCTTATTGTCTAAATTTCCAGGAATACTCTTGAATGAAAATTTTTCTCTCCTCGAGTATATTATTGTATATTTATGTACACCTGACAAAAAAAAAATTCATACATACCTTTTTAAAATGATACCAGTGCCTGAGCACATCCTCTGTACATGCATGTTCTCTATAATTTATTTACACCGAATAAAATCCAAATTTCATGGATCATTATAATCCAAATATGTTGACCTCGTGTTAGTTCTATAATTAAGTTTAATTTCGTGAGTTCTTCTTAACTAGCTTTATAACCCGTATAAGGCATGAGCATGTTCTAGCCATGAGTAACATAATAGTTGATTTTGACCAAAGTACATTTTGTGAGATTAATAATCCTTGATTTGTTTTTTAAGTCTTATTTTTACATACATGAAAATTCTATATTTATCCAATAAATATAATAATTAAGTATGAAAGAGGGGTAAGTCAAATGAGATATTTTTACTATTATGGACACTGAGTACTATATATTGTACAGCTTGTTTTTTTGGATATATAAATTAATGATCTCATTATAAGGTAGTGATCATATAAATTACTATTTAATCTTTTTATTGTATGTACACTATGAAAAAATCGTTCTAAATTAATCGGTGACCTGCTTCATCTTACAATTATCAACTATCATTGTCACAATTAATTTAACATTTAAAATCTTTTGTATTATATCATATATATATTTGAAAACTTCAATTCGATATTTGTTTACGTAAAATTTTAGTTGTACAACAACAATTTTCGTTTAAATAATCCCCCGCACCATTAATATCAACAATGATTTTCTTTTACCTTTCATACTTAAGCCATCATACACTAAAAATAGTCGGTATATTAAATATATCCACAAAAAATAATAAATTTTAAATATCGTTACATTTATGTTATTTTTAATTCATGTTAAGTGTTAAAAATATAATAAGATATATAATATTAATATATAGTTAAAAATTGTTAATATTAAATAATGAAGTAGTAATAATTGTATGCAATAATGAGTTGAAATAATTAATTCATGCATATTAAATATAAAAATTATTAATATATAATAATGAGGGGCATTTTAATAAATTCAACATGAATAAAATGTCTCATAAACCCCTATCTGCCATATTATATATATAGTGACTAACCAATTACAATTAGTGTGAGATATGAGATCTAATTGTAGCCACTCATTCACATATCTTATTTTCATCTCTCACTATTAATTAATTTTATCACATTTTTATCTTTAACCACCATCTTCTTTCTACTTTAATCATAATTTTCGATCACCATCAACCACCACCTCTGGCTACCATCTCCGACCACCACTTCCGGCCACCATCAGTAATCACCAAAATCATAATCATACAATAATCATCACAGTTAAACAAAAATCACCAGTATTACACAAAATCACCAAATTTAGATTAACAAATTCACCACACCACCACCCACAACTACTACTTCCATCCACTATATTTAACTCATACCTCTGACCACCACTTACTAATCACCAAATATCATACAAAAATCACTGCATTTAAGTAAAAATAATATAAGTAAACAAAAATCTCGACAACAACCATGCCATCACCACCACTAATCACCACTATTACCGCAGCCACCACCATCATCCTTACTGTCTACAGACCAACTCTATTTATATAACTGAATACAACTTGAAACCAACGTAAAATCAACACAAATCAGAAAAAGATCTTGAAAATTACCAGAATTTCATGAAAATCACCACATACGGGATTTTGAAATTTAAATACGTAACCTTAATTTCAATAAATCTGATGCTTGTTCGTCAGAGTGTGGTTGTTAAGTATCTTCGTGGGTAACCCGAGAAGTAAGAAATAAGATTTGTGTGTATGTGTATGTGTGTAAGAGAGGGAAAGAGAAAGAGAGAGTAATCGGAATTAATGGAGGTGATGGTCGGAGGTTGGTGGTGATGATGGCATCCGGAGCTTCATGGTGGTGGAGAGAGAGAGAGAGTAATCAAAATTAATGAAGGTGATGGAGGCCTCAGTTTCGTCGTGGTGGTGGCAACGACCGGAGCTTGACAATGACGGTTTGAGGGTGGTGATGGTGGGTAGATGAGGAAGAAAAAGGAGGTAGGGATAAAATATTATATTTAAATGTATATTTTGGTTAAAAGTAATTTTAAAAATGTGTGATTGGGATTAGATCTTATATCTCATCTTACTGAGGTTCTTATTTCAACAATTACCTATATGATGACTAGTAGCTAGCAGCCTTCACGAAATAGGGGTAATTCAATTTTAGTCATCAATCTCAACATATAAATGTATATTCTCTTTCAAATTATGTGTCAGTAAAGTTTTTTTTATTGTGTGATTTTTAAAAGGTTGATCCCGCTTTGGTGGGTCAATTGAGGAGAGAGTGGCGTGTACTGGCAAATGGTGCTCCTGATGTGCTACAAACTCAAGTTAAAAGACATCTAAAGTTCCACGATTTGGTGGCACCAAAAGACATTTTTTAGACTGGTTGTACTCATGGCATTGAGTTAACAACTCCAGAAGGGAGGTACTATCTCATGGGAAGGATTAAAAGGGCAGGCTATGAAGCTGGTAAAGTTTATAACTGTGGTATCTTCGTGAAAGATATTGGGGAGGAACTTGGATTCGGGGTGAAGGCCACCTTTTCCGACCACCCTAATGGAAGGCGTTCGAAAGTCTTGAGACTACGTGAAATTTTAGTTCTCTATGATCATGCTGCAAAGGAGATTATCGAAGGAGAGAAGGCGCAACCATTCGATGAAGATAGCGTCTTTATGTTGGAGGATCTTCGAATCAGGAAGATTCTCGACAACTGACTTATTAGTTGTAAAATAAGTAGAAACTTATTATATGCTTAAGTGAGCAGTTGTGTAATGTGTTATACTTTGGTGTCCAGACTTATTATGTGTTTAACTGTTTATGGCTACTGATTGAACCTCTGGACGGGCATTGCTATTGAGATTTGGTGGTACCAAAAGACATTTTTTAGACTGGTTGTACTCATGGAATTGAGTTTACAACTCCAGAAGGGAGGTACTATCTCATGGGAAGGATTGAAAAGGCGGGTTATGAAGCTGGTAAAGTTTATAATTGCGGTATATTTGTGAAAGATCTTGGGGGAGGAGCTAGAATTTGGGGTGAAGACCACCTTTCGCGAGTACCCAAATGGAACACAAAGATTCTCTCAATACGTATTGTAAAGAATGAATAACATCCTTCTCGTGTCTTCCCAATGAAGGCTGCGATTTTTAACTACATCAAGGTATGAGTTTAAAAGAACTTCGGGTGCATTATTTAAAAGAACTTTGGGTTCATTATTCTTGTATCATTACTATCACCAGGATCCTATTTTGCACTACCCCACTAATTTTTTTTGCTTTATAAACCAAAACAAAAATTCGTCGAAGTAATTTGTTCAACGGTAATTCCGCACACAACATCGTCAAGACTAGAGAAGCACCATGATTAGCTAACCTCCAAAAGAATTTAGAGACATTCATGATGAAACATTTGGAAATAATGATAACGAGAAAACTCATGATAAAGCATTTAGAAACAAGGATGACGAGAAATTTAGAAAAACGTACAGAAGTCATGCAACAAATCATTTACATCTAGTAGTATTACATCTAGTAGTATTCCCAATGGCTTGAATAAATTGCAATACATTTGTATAGTCCTAATGAATATTAGGTCAAGGCTCGCTTAGTTATCTTAAGAATATCATCTGGGCCACTTTAGCACTTTCAAGTCTCAAACAAACTAATGATATGATCCAAGTTTACGGTTGGGTTGGTATTCACAGTAAACTAATGGTATGGTCCAAGTGCATATCCGTTTTGACCTTTTGTTCAGGGTATAGTTCTCTCATTGACACAATATTTTGTTAAAGAATAAATTTACAAAATTGGAGAATTGTATTTTGGACGCTATATTCCTACTTCTGATTGAAAATGTTAGAAATAATTGATGTAAGTATTAATCAGTGTTTAAGTGTAACAGAGATAAATCAGAGTTTAGCTGGAAGCAGGTCAGAGTTTGTTAAACGTTGATGGATGGAAGCGCAACAGAGTTTGATAAACTCTGTCTGGCAGAAGCGTCTACTTGTCAACAGTGATTGAAGAATAATTGAAGACAATTATGGAAGCGATATCTTTGAAGATTGGATAGCTGTCAAAGAGATTGTGTTGACTTAGAAGACGTGTAGCAATCGTGATTGATATCAATTGTGTAGCTAAATTATAGGAGTATCAATTTAACGAGTGTACAGTAGCTGTATGTTTTATAAATACAGTTAGGTTAACCCTAGAAGGGTATTGAACAACGAATTATCATTCATTGTAACCTAAGCAACTCTTTGTGATAGTTTACATAACTGAGAGAGGAATTATTAATTCAAAATAGTTTTTAATTGTTAAAACGTGTGTTCTTTTTAATCTCTCATACAAATCTTGATTATATTTGTGTATTCGGCCTAACAAGTGGTATCAGAGCCAATCTGTTACTTAATACAGTTTAAGATCCACACACAAAACAATAATCAATGGCAGAGATTCCTCCTCCAACAGGTTTAGGTTCTGAGAAGGCTCCTACTACTGTGAGTCGTTATGAGAATATTAGGGTTCCTATTCTGAGACCAGCAGATTATGCTATCTGGAAGGTAAAGATGACTATGTTTCTGGAAGCTACAGATCCAGAATATCTTGACAGAATTTATGAAAGTCCTCATAAACCTACCAAGCTATCTGCTGCTACTGCTGGTCAAGAAGCTAAGACAGTCCCAAAGGAAAAGAAAGATCTGACTCCTGAAGATCTTTCATCTATTGCTAAGGATACAAAGGTAAGGCATCTACTTCATAGTGCATTAGACAATGTCATGTCTAATAATGTGATTAACTGCACTACTGCCAAAGAAATTTGGGATGCCCTTGAAGTTAGATGTCAAGGAACTGCTGCTATCAAGAAGAATAGAAGGAATATACTCACACATGAGTATGAGCATTTTGAGGCAAATTCTGAAGAAACCATGACAGAAACATTTGACAGGTTTTGTAAACTGATCAATGATTTGTCATTGGTAAATAAAGAGTATGATCTAGAAGACTCAAATCTCAAATTTCTTCGTGCTCTACCTGAAAAGTGGGATGTGAAAACAACCACTATTAGAGATAATTATGATCTTGCTGATACTAAAATTGATGAGATCTATGGGTTGCTCAAAACTTATGAACTGGAAATAGAATAGAGAAATAGAAGATCAAGCAAGAAGGCAAAGTCTGTTGCTCTTAAGGTGGAAGAGAAACCCTTGAAGAAGGAAGCATCAAGGAAGAAAGCTAATGGAAAAGCTTTAGCTATATATTCTGAAAGTGAGTCATCAGATTCTGATGTTGACTCAAACACTGATGAATCATCTGATTCTGAGGATGAAGAGGAAATGAGAAAAATGGTTGTCCTGATGGTGAAGACTTTTAAGAAGATGGGTTTCAAGAACTTTAAGAAGGGAAACAGGTTTTTTAGAGATTCAACTTCAGATAGGAAGAGTTTCAGAAAGTCTGAGAGAAAGGAAACTAAATCTGGGAAGAAAGATAAGTCTGAGATTCAATGCTACAAGTGTAAAGGGATGGGTCACTATGCTCCTGAGTGAAAGAAGGGTAAAACTGAAAAGGCACTCATCACAAAAGGCAGAGATTGGGCAGACACTTCAGACTCAGATGAGGAAGTCAACTATGCTCTCATGGCTTCTATTGAGAATGAAGCAGAAGAGTCTGAAAATAAGGTACCCTTAACTACCTATGCTTATAATACTTATAATATATCTGAATTGAGAATTTATCTCAAGACATTGCATATTAGTTATAGGGATCAGACTTTAGAGAATGAGAGAATTAAGTCTGAGAATTCTGAACTTAAACAAAGAAATAAAATTATTGAAGAGAAACTTGAAAACATGCAACAAGTTTAGAAAGAAAGAGATGATGCTGTTTATCTCGAACAGGAGTTGCTAGGAAGATATAAGCAACTAGAATCTAAGTTGGAGAAGGCAAATCACATAATTAAAACATAGACTGATTCTGAAAAGACACTAATGAGGTTTTTCAGTAAGACACAGTTGGTTTAGGTTACCTTGAGGGAGATGAACTTAGGTTTCAAAATCAAGTTAAAATGAGAGCTCATATTCCTACTACAAAATTTGTTCATGGAGTAAATGAATCTAAGTCTGAAGCTGAAAAAGGAACTGTTAAGAAAGAACCAGTAAAAACTAGTGTTAAACAGGTTAATATTGGTTTAATGACAGATAAACAACTCAAGCATAAGCTTAAGGAGTTAAAATCTGTTAAGAAACAGAAAGTGTCTAGAAAGAATAGGAATGGTAAAGTAGGCATTTCTCAGGGTAATTATCCAATGCTTGCTACTTTTGCTCCAAGAAAGACATGTCATAACTGTGGTAGCACTAACCATCTTGCTAGTTTTTGCAGGAAGAACAAAAACATTAATTCTTTACCTCCCAAGTCTAAAGTAAAGAAAGTTAATGTTAGAACTAGACCACAGACTTTATGCAAACATTATGGAAGTACTTGGCATTCTATTTATACTTGCAGAGATTATCATGTTATTTATCATAATTACTATGAACCCAAGCCCAATTTGAAATGGGTTAAGGTTAATTATGCAAGTGTAAACTCTAAAAGTGTTAGCTTAAACTCTGATAATGTGAATTCCGCTGCAAAAGCTAACAAATTTAAGAAAGCCAAAGGATCCAAGCAAGTCTGGATCCTTAAAACTAATCTTCAATAAATGTTTGTGATTGCAGGGCATCAGGGAAAGTACCCTAGTCGTGGACAGTGGATGTTCAGGACACATGACTGGAAATAAAGCCCTGCTATCAGAGTATATGGAGAAGGCTGGCCCAAAAGTTTCCTATGGTAATGGCAAAATAGGACATACTCTGGGATATGGCAATATCAATCTTGGAAGTGTCATCATCACAAATGTAGCTCTGGTTCCAGGACTCAAGCATGATCTGCTATCTGTGAGTCAAATCTGTGACAGAGGATATCATGTAGATTTTCAGCCTGAATATTGTGAAATCATCAGTAAATCTACAGGGAAAGTTGTTCTAGTTTGACACAGGCACAATAACATCTATGAAATAAGGTTGTCAATAAACTCTGATAGAAAAACAATTTGTCTATCAACAAGAATGTCCAGTGAAGAGAGTTGGAAGTGGCATAAGAAACTCTCTCATTTGAATCTGAACAACATCAATGAGCTGATAAGAAAGAATCTTGTTAGAGGACTCCCAAAATCTTTATTAAATGTTGATGGCCTGTGTGATTCTTGTCAAAAGGCCAAACAAAGGAAGTCATCTTTCAAGAGCAAGTCTGAATCTTCAATTGTTGATCCTTATCATCTTCTACATGTTGATCTTTTTGGACCAGTAAATGTGATGTCTATTGGAAGAAAGAAATATGCTTTGGTAATTGTTGATGAACACACCAGATTTACATGGGTGTATTTTCTAGAAAAGAAAGATGAAAATGCATTAACTCTGATGGAGCATGTAAAGCTACTGGACAAAGGATCAAAACACAAAGTCAAAATTATAAGGAGTGATAATGGAACTGAATTCAGAAATGCAACAATGGAAGAATTCTGCAAGAACAGAGGAGTGAATCAAGAGTTTTCTGCACCTGGTACACCACAGCAAAATGGTGTAGTTGAAATAAAGAACAGAACCTTGATAGAAGCTGCCAGAACTATGCTTGATGAAGCAAAATTACCAACCTATTTATGGGCAGAAGCTGTTCAAACTGATTGTTTTACTCAGAATGCTACTCTGATCAACAAGCATGGAAAAACACCATATGAGATGGTGAGAGAAAAGAAGCCAAACCTGAAATATTTTCATATTTTTGGGTGCAAGTGCTTTGTGCTGAAAACTCATCCTGAACAGTTGACAAAATTTGAGCTAAAAGCTGATGAAGGAATTTTTGTTGGTTATCCACTGTCAACTAAGGCATTCAGAGTTTATAATCTGAGAACCAAAGTGATCATGGAGTCTATTCATGTGTCAATTAATGATAAGAAAATTACTGGACTTGAAGATGTAGATGATCATGATCTACTGCACTTTGAAAATGAAGAATTATTCTCTGATGAAGTAAACTCTGATGAGACTGAACTTACAAACTCTGTTGAGCTAAACTCTGAACCTCTACTGGTAAATACTGAAGAAACTTCTCAGCCACAAACAAGGAGAGAACTAGTTGAGGGGGAGCATGAAGAATCACTTCAAAGTGATGACTCAAATTCTGAAAATGAGTCAACTGAAAAATCTGGATCAAACTCCGATGACTCAAACTCTGAAAGTCCAAAATCTGACAATTCAAACACTGAGCAGTCACATTCAGGGGGAGCCTCAGAGAATGAAGAAAGGCAACAAGAAAATCAGGAGAACAAGGATCGAGGGGGAGCATCAAATACTGAGAGAAGTCATTTGCCTTCAGCTAGGAAATGGACAAAATCCCATACACCTGATTTGATTATTGGTGATCCAGATGCAAGAGTAAGGACAAGAAGTGCAACAACAAATGAATGTCTGTTTCATGCATTTTTGTCACAGACTGAACCAAAGAAGGTAGAAGAAGCTCTTCAGGATGCTGACTGGATAACAGCAATGCAGGAGGAGTTGAATGAATTTGAGAGAAATGAAGTTTGGACCCTTGTTTAAAGACCAAAGAATAGGTCTGTTGTTGGTACTAAATGGGTTTTCAGAAATAAAACTGATAGTGAGGGGGTTGTTATAAGAAACAAGGCCAGACTTGTGGCAAAAGGCTATTCACAGCATGAAGGAATAGATTATGATGAGACTTTTGCTCCAGTTGCAAGATTGGAGGCAATAAGGATGTTTCTAGCATATGCTTCTCATAAGAAATTCAAGGTATTTCAAATGGATGTGAAAAGTGCCTTTGTAAATGGGAAACTTGAAAAAGAAGTGTTTGTTGAACAACCACCAGGATGTGTGGACCCCAAATATCCAGACTATGTCTAAATGCTTGATAAAGCACTCTATGGACTTAAGCAGGCACTAAGAGCATGGTATGAAACTTTGGCTCAATTTCTGCTAAAAAGTGGGTTCAACAAAGGTACTATTGATAAAACTCTGTTCTACTTTAAATCTGGTAGTGACCTGCTTTTAGTTCAAATATATGTTGATGACATAATTTTTGGGTCTACTAATGATAAACTCTGTACAAAGTTTGCCAAGTTAATGCAGTCCAGGTATCAAATGAATATAATGGGAGAGCTTAGTTATTTTCTAGGCCTACAGGTGAAGCAAACAGATGATGGGATCTTTAAAAATCAAGCAAAATATACCAGGAATCTTCTCAAGAAATTTGGTATGCTTGACTGCTCATCTGCATCAACTCCCATGGCAACAGCAACTAAGTTGGACAAAGATACAGAAGCATCAGTAGATATGACAAACTACAGAGGCATGATAGGGTCTCTTCTTTATCTAACAACAAGTAGACCAGATATCATGTATGTAACCTGTCTCTGTGCAAGGTTTCAGGCGGACCCCAGAGAACCACATCTCACAACTGTGAAAAGAATCTTTAAATATCTCAAGGGCACCATTATTTTAGGGCTGTGGTATCCCAGAGAATCATATTTCAAGCTACTTGGTTACTTTGATGCAGACTTTGCAGGTTGTAAGATAGACAGAAAAAACACCAGTGGTAGTTGTCAATTTTTGGGTGAAAGACTAGTTTCTTGTCAATTTTTTGGTGAAAGACTAGTTACTTTGATGCAGACTTTGCAGGTTGTAAGATAGACAGAAACAGAAATCAATTTCTACATCTACAGCTGAGGCAGAGTATATTGCAACTGGTAGCTGTTGTGCACAGATTCTATGGATGAAGAATCAATTGCTGGATTATGGATTGAGGTACAATAAGATTCCTATTTACTGTGATAATCAAAGTGTTATTGCTATGACAGGTAATCCAGTACAACATTCAATGACCAAGCACATCAGCATAAGGCATCACTTTATCAGAGAACATATAGATGAAGGAAACATTGAGCTTCATTTTGTGTCCACAGACCAACAGCTAGCAGATATCTTCACCAAGCCATTGAGTGAAGCTATATTTACAAGGCTGGTAAATGAACTTAAAATGGTATCTGGTTTTGACTAGAGATACTGGTTAGACTCAAAATTCTACTTGTGAAATGCATTACTTATGTTTCTGTGATGTGTTTTTAAACTCTGCTATGTAAACTCTGTTCATAGCCTGTTAAACTCTGTAAGCATGTTCTGTCAGTCAAACACTGTTAACATGCTGGATAAATACTGATAAATTCTGATATTGTTATTATCTGAGATGAACACCGATGAAGAAATCTGTATGTAGCATGATTCTCAGTTATTAATCATGAATCCTTCTAAGTTATCTGAGATCTAATCTTAGACTGTGCAGAATATTAACACAAGCATGATACTGTTTCATATTTATAGCATCTCTTAGTTTATTAATCTTAAACTCTGAGTCTATAAATATTGTGTGCATTGCCTCTCATGAATAACTTTTGATGTTGATGACTCCCAAACTCTGTTAGTAACACTCTGTTTTGGTCAGCCTCCAAAGAAATTGATGATTCCTTGTTTGTACTTGCGAAAATTATAAACTTGAGATATGTCTTTGTTAATTTTGGTAAGTATTGAAGCATGCTTTCACCCTGTGAGATCTTGAGCCAAATCAGTGATTGATAAATTTTATATCACTCAATTTTTATTCTTGTGTGATGTTCATCAGTGAGTATGTTGCTCTAGAACTTATTTTAAACCATTTTAAGACTGCATGATATGTGTGTGCATGAAAATGAAAAAGGCACTAGGATTAACCACATTTATCCAAACACTGCCCATAAAATAAATCCTTAGTGAATCTTTTTGAGCTATTTAGCCATTTTTTTTCTCTCTCTTACTAAACTCTTAAGTTACTGGTAGAGCAATCTGATTCATTTGGTGATTGGTGACTGAACAGTGTGGGGATTTCTTGTTACAGTGTGTTCATTTGATGGGAATATATATATATATATAAAAGGGGTGTGTATATATAAATTATTAAGTATAAATTGCTCTATCAGTTTGTCAAATTTGTCACCTGCTAGTTCTTATTTTTTTTCTCTCCTTCATATAAGCCTCGTTTCAACCCTTAGCAAAGTCCTTTTGATTTGTGCATACATGTATTCAAAGTAGTGGAGATTTGGTAGACACTCAAGATTATGGTAGCACATGATTTTACTAATTGAACTTGAGTGTATACACTTCACCTAAACACTTGTGTAATTTGAGAGTTATGTGAGCTTTTATATTCATAGCATGTTACTCACTGAATGAGACATTGATATTCATTTCATGATCTTTTTGTCTATCTAGACTGTGTGCTCACTTGGATAATCTTGTACAAAAGGGGGTGTAGATTATTTCAGAGTTTCTGTATATAAGTTTCTACTGAGTTTAGTATTCATCAAACATTCAGTGTTTACTATGAGAGTTTGTGCATCCAGTGTTTACTAATTTATTTTATGGATTTTATAAAATATTAGATGCTCTAAAAATTGGATTAGTAAACTCTGCTATCCACACACAAATATTCACATCTGTGCAGTTTTTGAAAGGGTTTCAGTAATGAGGATGGAGAATTGACAAATGCTGATGGATTTTGTCTAATACACTAAGGTATATTTTCTTGCAAATGATTTCAAATTTGGAGTAAAAAGAGTTTTGACAGCTGTTAATGAGTGTAAAAGTGTTTAATTGTGTCAGTAATAAGAGAGAGAAAGTAGCAGTAATTATGGCTGTAATTACTGAGCATGCACATCTGATTTGCTAATTATGTGCCACGTGTCCCACTCACACAAATCTCTATGAACGTGTCCCACTAGCACATGGTAAGTGGTTGCGTGTTTTAATGGTAAAACGATTGGGTTTAATTTTTCCTTACATATCTAATCATTTCACAACACGATTCATATTCACTTATTCACTTTCACACACACTCCCAATTATTTTTACTCAAACACACAGTTACTTCATATTTTTCACTTGAGCATTTTAGCAAACACCTTTCACTCATATTATTTTATTTCGTATTTTCTTCTCTGATTGATCTAATGGCCACCAAACCGTTTACTGCTCTTGGACTTTTGTTTGTTTCTAACAACTATGCAGCCCCACTGAACAATGAAAACGTTCCAAACGCTTTTCATCTGATTCGGAACTTCTTGAGGGATTCAGATATTGGTCAAGCTTTGGTTGAACCTCAAACGCTTTCTGCATCACAGATTGCTTCTTTCTGGCAAAACTCTGTTTATGATAATGGAGGAGAGAATGGGACTCCATCTATTATTTTCACTTATGAGGAAACAGACTATGTTATCACTCCAGATATAGTTAGAGAACCCATGGGATTTGACACTCACACCTCGTACAGTGTTGTTTCAGAAAAGAATCTGCGAGAGATGTTGCAGCAGATTGGATACTCTGGATCTTTGGCCAAGCTTGGGTCAGTGAAAAGGCCACAGTTGAGAAAGGAATGGAGTTTCTTCTTCGACTGTATAACTAGGGCTTTTGGAAAGAAAGTTACCAATTGGGATGCAATTCCAACTGACAGTCTACAAATCGGGTATTCTCTTCTCTATGGAAGTAATTTTGATTTTGGCAGACTTGTTTTAATGAATATAGGTGATAGATTGTCAGAGTCTACAACTATCTATTTTGCTAGATTCTGTCAATTATTATTTACTGCATGTGTGCCCACCTTATCAATTGCTGAGGATGATGTGATTCAGCCCTTTAAGGTCAACAAAAGGATATACTCTGATTTGACTAATAAGGATGCTACCAAAGAGCAAGTACCTGCTTTGCTTTTGCCTCTTGCTCTTCAGAACTTCTTACAACAACCACAAGAATTACAACAACCTGAGCAACCACCTCCAACCACTGATCAAAATCCAATCACAGCACCTACTTCAAAAGATCCACAAACTCAACCTTTATCCACTCAACCAGATACTACACCAAACACTGAACCACTACCCACAAATTCTGAACCTCAACCATCTCAACCACAACCTCAATTTTCCATCAAACCTCAATCTGACCACCAGCCATCTAAACAAAAACATGGAGGTAGAACAAAGCATCCTGCTCATAATTCCAGGCATAGTTCTACTAGAGCTAAGAGGGCCAGAAAAGAGAAAAAGGAGAGGGCAAATAGGTCTCCATCACCCTTTCTTGTTGAGATAGATGAAGAGTCAACCTCTGTTGAAGAAGAGGTAGCAGTTGAGGTACAGACCTATAAGAGAAGAAAGTTAATAATTGCTGACTCTGATGAAGACATGAATATTGAAACTCCAGGGGTACTTCCTACAGAAATACCTGCTGTTGAGATAAACACTAAAGAAGAAGCTGTGCAATCACCAGTAAATATGCAAATGGATGAGGACAACAGAGATGGTTTTCCTTCTTTGGATGTTTTTGCTGAAACTATCATGCCATTTTCTGATCATTTTGATGTTCCTACTTCATCTGTGGCTGTTAATTCTGGAGAAACTGGTGCTGCAGATCAAGCTACTGTAGTACTTGATGAAACAGTGGCTACTCATACTGAGGTATTATCTGATGCTCACCACATTGTGGAAAAAGGTGAAGAAGTTGAGCAGATACCCAAGGATGTAATCTCTGATCCTTTGGATGTTGACATTCACGAACAACCTGCAGAGCCTGTTTCGGATAAAGTTGCAGAGAATACAGTAGAGACTACTGTTACAAATACTGAAGTTCATATTGCAGAGTCTCTTGCTAAGGTTGTTGAGACTGCAGAGCAACCTGCTGTTGCTGAGAATGTGGAGACTATTGCAGAACCTGTGCACACTGTAGCTGACACTGTGGAAATTATGGCAGAGAATGCTGATGTGCATATTTTTGATTCAGTTGTAGATGCAAGTGTTGAAGTTGAAGGTGAAGGGAGTGTAGAATCTGATTCTTCTCAGAATGTCCCTGTGCAAACTGATGCCAATCATGCACCATTCTCTCAGCCTTCGAATGCTCATGAAGTTGAAGCATAGTACCTTGCTACATTTTCTGCAAATTGGTACAAGGAGGATTCTATCTTTCCAAGAGGGAGAGCAGCTAAGTTTGTTCAACAAACTGCTCAAGAGATTTCTAATCCAGATATTCTTTCATGCCTAAAAGCTACTGTGGTACAAGTTAAAACTCTGGATGGCAGATTTGCTGATTCTCAGAAGGCAATTACTTATCTGAGAACTGAAATTCAAAATTGAGATATGAATATGGAAAGAGAGAGTAAACTCAAACTTCAGAAATTTTCTAAAACTCAAGACACTCTTTTTGAACGGCTGGCTAAAGTTGAAGCAAATCAGACTACAAGATTTGCTAAGTCTAAATGAAGGCAGTCTCAAACTCTGACTCAGAAGGATGATACTGGAGATGGAGGTGCAAGAGGACAAAAGAGTTTAAAGTCAAGAGTTGTTGAGAAGATTTACAAGCTGGCAACAATTCTAAGTCAAAGTCTGATGGTGTAAACACTGATACTCAGGGTACTTTCAAGACTCAGAGTTTGCTATTAACTTCTAATCCACAGACTGATGAGGAATTGGCTGCTAAGTTGTTCCTTGAAGAGAATGAAGAGGGAGTCACACTTGCAGACATTCAAGCTGAGGAGAAAAATCTTCAAGAAGAGCATCAGAAAGCTTTGAAGTCTGGCAAAGTCAAGAGGAATGTAAAAGCTTCTAGGCCTGTTCTTAAAGGCATTATGATCAAAGAAAATGTTGGTACTGATAAGAGGATGCAAGTCTTCAGAAAACCAACAGCAGTAGAAGCTAAACTGAAGATGAAGGGTAAGGCTGTTGAGGAGGAAAAGGTTTCAAAGAAAGCTAACACAACCTCTGTTTCTACACAAGTTGTACAGAAATATTTATCTACTCCATTGCAAACAATTTTTGGGAAATCAGTAATTCGTGAAGAAACTCTGGAGGTTAGTGAGACTGGAGGTATTTTTATACATGGCAGAACTCAAGATGGAAAGATTGGAGGAGATAGAGTTGGTTTGGGCTCTCATAAAGAAAAACGAATGAATACAAGTCCTCAAGATCCTTCATCACTGTCTGTTCCAGGTCTTGGTGTTACACAGGAGAGTTTAGATAGACTGGAATCAGTGCAGTTGATTCATCAGAAGAGTTTGGAAAGAGATTTTCTTTTGTACTTTATGGCAGATGGTACTGTATTCAAAATTGGTGAGTTTGATCTTGATCTGAAATGTTATGAAGAATTAGAGTATGTTCTATATATTTTTCAACTAAAGAATCAAAGGACTCATAAAGCTGCGAATGTACTGAGAAAGAAAATGCTGTAGAATTTGGCATATAGAGGTATAAAGTATAACAGTCAGTATGTTCCAAAATACAGAGACAATCATGGTAATCTAGTTGAGATGAAGAAAGATAGTGCTAAGCTGAGGACATAATTGGGTATAACTGTTCTTGATTTTAATTCTAAATCAAAGGAAACACACTTCATCAGACTCGGAAATGAAATGAGAAGAAACAAAATCTATTCTCTGAGAGCTGCTATTTATCAAACTGGTGAGAATGATCCCAAGCTAAGAGAGATCAAGGAAATTATGCAGAGAGAGCTTGAGAATGCAGAGAGAAGATTGCTGATTGATTATCTCAGAACAACACCAAATGTTGAGGAGATTAGGTGAAGAATGCTCTGTAAGAATTTCTTGCTTTCTGTAGATTTTGTGTAAGTAAAAGTTTAAACTCTGATTATTTGTTAAACACTGCATTTGTCTATTTTGTTTTGACATCATCAATTAATTGTTAACTTGTACATTTTTGCTAATGAACAAGTTGGGGGAGATTGTTAGAAATAATTGATGTAAGTATTAATCAGTGTTTAAGTGTAACATGGATAAATCAGAATTTAGCTGGAAGCAGGTCAGAGTTTGTTAAACGCTGACGGATGGAAGCGTAACAGAGTTTGATAAACTCTGTCTGGCGGAAGCATCTACTTGTCAACAGTGATTGAAGAATAATTGAAGACAATTATAGAAGCGATATCTTTGAAGATTGGATAGCTGTCAAAGAGATTGTGTTGACTTAGAAGACGTGTAGCAATCGTGATTGATATCAATTGTGTAGCTAAATTATAGGAGTATCAATTTAACGATTGTACAGTAGCTGTATGTTTTATAAATATAGTGAGGTTAACCCTAGAAGGGTATTGAATAACGAATTATCATTCATTGTAACCTAAGCAGCTCTTTGTGATAGTTTACATCACTGAGAGAGGAATTATTAATTCCAAACAATTTTAAATTGTTAAAACATGTGTTCTTGTTAATCTCTCATACAAATCTTGATTATATTTGTGTATTCGACCTAACAAAAAAGTTTATCAAGTCATTCTATGATAATATTAGTGCCTACTGCTTAGAATAAACAACTCTTTGTGTCTAAAACTATGTGTATGTACACTTTGACAAAAGCACAGGAATGATATGTTTTTTACAAATGCAATGACATACTATATCGTACAGAACATAGATGGACAGGAGTATGTTTTCTCTCAATTTTTCCACCTCCTTATATATAGGTAGTCTGAAAAACAATTTCAATTCACTAGTACAAACTGGACCTATTGCGTCGGTCAAATTGACCTATTGCGTCGGTTAAATGGCGTAGTATATGTAGGGGACGCTATAGGTATAGGCCTATAACGTCGGTTAAAATGCCGACGTTAAAAGTCTGCTATAGCGCTAAAAGTCTGCTTTAGGCGTCGGTTATTTCAATGACCGACGCTAAAAGTCTGCTTTAGGCGTCGGTTATTTAAACAACTGACGCTAAAAGTAAGGTTTAAGGCGTCGGTCATTTAAACAACCGACGCTAAAAGTCATTTTTAAAAAAAATAAATAAAAATTGCAATTTTGGTCCAGATTTGTACACACCAATGAGAACTTATTATATTAAATTAATATATATTACACAATTTGACAACATGTCAATTTACACGAATTAATTTAATGTCACAAACTGAAGTATCCAATAATATGACTCAAATTTTCAATATTTCTTACAATTCAAAACAAATACACAATTACATCCACCAATGTAAATTTGCTTGTGTAAAACTCAAATTTCACTTGCCTCCAATCTCCACATTCTTATCCACCGTTCCTTTCCTGAAATATATAAAATAAAGTCAATATGATTAAATTTTCTGTCGATGTAACATATCCATTCAATGTATCATGACTTAGTATAAGGGGTCAGTGAAACAAACATGTGTCCAGAATTTTTGCTTTACAGTTAATGGCTTCTTAAACAAAAGAACTAACACAAACCATAAAACAAGGAATACACATATTGCACACCAATAAATTATATGCATCCAGAATGCCCTGGTTGGATGTTAGGTAACCTTAAGTTCAACTTCTACAAAAAAACTACAGGGAACTCTTTTTCATGAGAAAGAAATGAATAAATTAATCATTGAGCAGGGTAAGTGTAAGAATTCTCCCACATACAACACAACTTTGACATGTTATCTTTTATTCATCAAACCACCAAGAGTCCATTTCGACAAAATTAAGACAGCTCCACCTCCGAATTAAATATTCTACCAATTAAATATCGAGTAACAAGTTGGTCCTAAAGATAAGTAAAGAGCAAAAGAGTATTAGATTTTAATACAAAAGTTCACTGGCCTGCAGAATGGTACACAAAAGAGTATTAGTTGTCCAACAGTTCATTATAAAGCACATTGTCTATGCCTTAATACTTACTCCAGCATACTGCCCTTTAAACCCAACATGAAAAGATTGCAAGAACCAACATGTTCTGGAAGTAAGTACCTGGAAATTTTGAGATGAAAATGTTCTTGTCAAGCAAACAGAAACCAGAATATGCTTTGTAAGTTAAATGAAAGCAGAAGCGGAATGAATCATTATAAAAAATGTTGCTTGCCTTGGAATACTTCTGCCATCTAAAGCTTCCTTTGCTGAAAGAGCAGTCTCAGCATCAGTAAACTGGATTAGTGCCTGAAAAGATTATCAAGAACATTTTTTAGGAAAGAACAATTGAAACAACAAAAGTTCTGCAACATCAAAATCAGAGTAGAATATAACCTGAAAACCTGCTACCTTTTCAAAAGTAGCAATCATGTGCACAAATGATAACATAAAAGTAGTTAATCCAACTCAACCAACTTATCCTGCTATAGCTATATTCAAAATGATAACATACTATTTTAAAGAAACCATGACGTACCAAGGAAAATAAATGATAACATACTATTTCAAACTATATATATATATATATTCACTATACACTGCATATCATATCAATAAGTCTACTGTAATTTAGAAAAGCAGTTGTTTCCAAGCTATAGATTGGTTGGATCATTTGATATGCATCATAGGAATTCAGGAAGTAGTTTGTATATGCAATAAGTAATGATCAAGTTAACAAACCATTGAAGCCAATGTGATTCTACAGCCTCCCCAAATCTTTGCTTTACCAGAGCTCCATTTCGCCAGTCGGAAGCATTGACCTAGAAGATTACAGAATAGATCTTCAGCCTTGGTCCAATTTTAAGTCATAAACTTCTGAAAGGGAAAAATCTGGATAATGTTTGAAGCAAGTAGAAACAAAACAATATGAATCTTAAGATGTATGGAACAGATTATATCGTATTTTATCCTTCCACCAGATCGATGAATAAGTTGCATAACTGCGAAATAATTATGTTTTACCATAACGATAGGTCAACTACATGACAGCATCATACAATTTATAAATCAGACAACACATAGAGATACAGGTTTGTCTAACAGAAAAAAACTGGACTATCAGGCTATCTTTTATTACATCTTACCTCAATAACTTGAAATCCAATTAGATGGCCGCAGACTTACCACTCTGCAAATTAAGAGGGAAAAGCTGAAGAAGTTAGGAAGTTAGGGAAACTTCATTACAATTAGATAAGGAGACAACATAATTAGAAAAGATTGTACAACTCCAAATATAAACAAAACAAAAACCCAAGTGAAAGTTCTAATTTTACCTCGAATTGAGAACCCTAATTTAATCCCCAAACTGAAAACCCCAATTGAAGCCCTAAATGAAAATAAAAAATAGAAACAATTAATTGAAGAGTGAAGAAGAGCAATTCAACAATGAAAATGCAGAAAAAGATAAGAGAATTATATACCAATTACTTGAAGAAGTGAGGCCCCAACTATCACCTGCAAAATCAAAAACAAATTAGATAAGGAGAAGAGAATTATTAGAGAATAGAATAGAGAAGAGAGAGTTATTTGATTTGATACAGAGAAGGGTTATTTTATTTGAATAGAGAGTCGATTTCTTCCATTTGATACAGAGAGAGTCTGCGAGAGTGAGAGGGAGTTGGAGTTTTGTGAAGTGTCCGAGTAAGAGAGGGGGGAAGTGGGCTTGTAATTTTGGTTAAGGGGGGGAAGGCGTGCCTTCAATTTTTCGTTAGGGGGAAAACTACCGCTATTGGATGGGAAAAGAGGCAGCCTTCCTTTTTCTTATTAAATGATTTTAATTTGTTTTTGTTAAATAAAAATTTGGATGGGAAAAATATCCGTCCTATTTTCATCCCGTGCAGACCACGTGCCTTTCTTTTACATAGTACTATTATTTAAATGATTCAAATTTTTTTTTTTGCTAAATAAAAATTTTAATATTTGGAAAAAAAATAGTGAGTATGACTACTTTGGTGTGTATAAATTTATTTTCAAAAATTGTCATTTTTCCTATTTTTATTTAATTTTTTTGATTTATTTGACAAACTAGTTAAAAATGTGGAAAAATAAAAAAATGTAAAATTAGTGAAAGTATGTTAAAATTCATCACACAAATAGTGAGTATGACTACTTTGGTGTGTATGAATTTATTTTCAAAAATTGTCATTTTTCCTATTTTTATTTAATTTTTTGATTTATTTTACAAACTAGTTAAAAATGGGGAAAAAATAAAAAAATGGAAATTTAGTGAACATAAGGTAACATTCATTACACAAATAATGAGTATGACTACTTTGGTGTGTATGAATTTATTTTCAAAAATTGTCATTTTTCCTATTTTATTTATTTTTTTGATTTATTTTACAAACTAGTTAAAAATGGGGAAAAAATAAAAAAAATGGAAAATTAGTGAAAGTATTTTAAAATTCATCACACAAATAGTGAGTATGACTACTTTAGTATGTATGAAATTATTTTCAAAAATTGTCATTTTTCCTATTTTTATTTAATTTTTGATTTATTTGACAAACTGGTTAAAAATGTGGAAAAATAAAAAAAATGGAAAATTAGTGAAAGTATGTTAAAATTCATCACACAAATAGTGAGTATGACTACTTTGGTGTGTATGAATTTATTTTCAAAAATTGTCATTTTTCCTATGTTTATTTATTTTTTTGATTTATTTTACAAACTAGTTAAAAATGGGGAAAAAATAAAAAAAATGAAAAATTAGTGAAAATAAGGTAACATTCATCACAAAAATAGTGAGTATGCCTACTTTGGTGTGTATGAATTTATTTTCAAAATTGTCATTTTTCCTATTTTTATTTAATTTTTTGGCCTTTATTCTTATATTTATTTATTTTTTTAAGTTATACCTATAGCGTCGGCATTTTAAGGGGCGACGCTATAAGCTACATCTATAGCGACAGTTAGTTCAAACAACCGACGCTATAGGTGCGACGCTATAAGCTACATCTATAGCATTACCTCAACCAATTCCTCAAATACCAAATACCACTGATCATGTAGTCGCCACTTGCTAATACAAGACAAATACATCACTTCAGCAAGATCCAGACCTGCGAAGAAATGCTGCAAACAAAGTTTGGTTGTAATCGTGATTGAGAGGGTTATCCTTTGGACCTTTCTTATTGCTTCTTTCCAAATTCCTTTTTTTACTTAAAATTTTGACAAATGTTTTATTCTGATCAAGAACAACCAAAGTATTAATTATCAAATTGACCATTGTATAGGTAGCAAAGTTTCGAATTTAACATTACCAAGTTTAGGATCTCCATAATATCACTATTAAATTGGTGAGATCTTAAATAGGTCACTTTCAAATTAGTACTTCGTCTGTCCTGGGTTCTACCCGGATGACACGCATTTTAAGGCTCCTAAAAAGTATAGATCCATAATTTATTTTTAATTTTTTTTTCTTCTGAATAAAAATTTAATGTTTCTATTTTTATTCAAAAAAAGAAAATTTAAAAAATAAGTCGTGGAACTATACTTTATAGGAGTCTTAAAATGTGTGTCAAGTAATGAAAAAAAAAACTAGGTAGAAATGAGTGGGACGGAGGGACTAATAGACTAATAGGTTAATAAAATATCAAATTTACTATAAAAAAATAAACAATTTAATTTGAAAAGTGGCCAATTTGAGATCTCAAATTAATCGATTATAAATTTGAAATTTTGCTAATTATATAGTGGCCAGTTTAATATTTAACGGGATGATAAATGCTTATGTTATTTTTAGTTGGGGATGAATGGAGTGAAAAAAGATTTGAAGATCGAATAAATATTGAACATTTACATTCATTCATCAATTCTATTCATAAAAATTTAAATTATAATTCAAGAAACAAGTTTGAGATGGAATGTTTCATTACGTACTCAATCCATTTCATTCACAATTCTAATTAATTTTTTTTTTACATATTCTCATTTTTATAAATTTCCTCCAATTTTCGTTACCTTTCATGCATTCATTATATTCCAATCCAACCAGACACAAGATTAATATTCATTCGCCATTACATTATCTTTCCTAACCTTACCCCTATAATTTCAACTCCTCAATACACTTTTCCAAGTTAAAAAGGTTAAAGAATTTACATACAAAAGTTTAAATATACCCAAAAACTATAATTTAAAAACTACAATTTTTAAATAATTTTGGGTTTATAGTATTCATTTTAGGCACAATTAAATAAGAAATGCAAAAAAAAAAATTATCTATGCAAAATTTAAATGATAATTATAACTACAAGAACTTACTAATAAACAATTAAACGTACTTCGCATTACAATATATATTTGATTTATATATTTCCGTCATATTACCAAATTTATTGACAACTTAAATTAATCAAGCATCTCATCGTATTTACATTCTAATCAAATTTATTGATAACTTAAGTTAATCAAGCATCTGATCATATTAACAATTTGCAACCAAATTTATTAACAAACTAATCAATCACATCATTCATAATGATACCGACGATAAACAAATTTACAAATTTTATTCTTACCATCAAAAACCAAATTAGCAAATGCATTTTCTTTATTTTAATTTTTCTCTTTAATATTAAAATATAATTACATTTCACATAATTTGAAGGTCGTCATATCAATTTTCATATAATAAAACTTAATGAACAATAATATCATATATACGATTTTAAAAAAAATTCTGTGCCGCGCGTTGCGCGGCTTATTTACCTAGTTAATAGAATAATAGTAACTCAACATTGCTTGATATATTGTTTTTTTAATATAAATTTAAGGATGAATACATTTTAGATTTTATAGGACTTTTTTTTTGGATTTCAAAATTTTGAAAATATTTATTTAAATCTAAAAAATCTAAAATATAAGGCCCTTTTTTTATCCCTTACCCTCATTTTATCATTTTTTTTAAACTATGATCAACAAAATGTTTGGGAGGTTATATTGAACTATTATATAATTGTGAAGGATGTATTTGAATCGTTTTAAAACATAAGGGCTTTGTTCTCTCATAAAAAAAATATAAGGGCTTTTTGCTTCTTAACCTAATATTAAAATAATGATAATTTACTAAAATTTATTGCAAATAAAAAAAAAGATTTTTTAAAAAATATCCAAGTATTCCAATAGTTAAATTTATACAATCAAGGTCATAGTACTAATTTGAAGAGTTGAACATAATAGTGTTGGAGTTGCTTTAAAAATATGATTCAAGTGTTTACATTTGAGTTTCCTGAGGATCCGGACCCAATTACAATTGTCATCTGTATTGACCCTTGAAGAAGTCTCCAACGTATCTATTTTTCCTTGTCTGGAAATTTAACTCTTCTTGATCCTACTCATTTTGACTACACTCCGGGCCCACATCGCCGTTGAAGACTTGAAGCCCATATTTAAAAGAGAAAAGGTCCTCTTTATCATAATTTGGAATCAAAATGCCCAAAATATCACATACCAGTAAATGGTCCTTTGTATCACAAAGTAACGCAACATTATGTTCCATTTATAAGCAACGCATGGACGTGTGGCGTTATTGTTGTGCCTGTGCATTTTTTTTTATTTGAGACATATAAACGCAAGATGATCCAACGCTTTTTATTATTTTTATTTTATTAACAAACGTAACATTAAGTCACATAACTATCAGATGGGTTAAGTATTGAGATGGGTTAATTAGATAGAAATAATAAAATAATAAAATAACTATCGAGATGGGTTAACTATCGAGATATTTTGTTTGTTTTTTTGTATAAATGCAAGATATTTTTAATTAAAAATTTTAAATTTAAAAAATACAATTTTAATTAAATTTAGGGGTTCAACAATTAATTTTTGGGGTTCAACGTTTCTGTTGTGGAATAAAAACTAGGTTATGATTATGACGGCTACGGTTTGTGAGCTTCGAGCTTTAATGGCTGCTTCTGCGTTCGAGACTAAACGGTCCTCACAGAATGCCTACGTATCTCTGTATTAGAGAATCAAGCCAAGAAAACGTAGTTTTGAGATGAGGGATCAGACCCTTTATATAGGCTGAGAAGCCCTAAAATCGTAGTAGGGTTAGGTGACTTGGCGGGCAAGTCATCGACTAGAAGAAGGTTCTAGTCTCCTTCCATGTATGAATCAGTTTCCATGTTGAGATATGTATCTTGGAGGCTAAGTCAAGCAAGAATCGTATTCTTGTTTGACTCTTATTTGCTGAGCTGTTTTACTACCCTTAATATTAATTACGAAATTAATATTATAATTAGGGTTTGGGCCCATCTGGTGGGCCCCACGTTTGGACCATTCCGGGTCTAATTAATGCCATATTAAATGTGTCTTTAGGGCTTACTTTTAGCCCATATCAGTTTCCATTTTGGGTTTTAGAAATATTCAGAATGACGAATAAACCGTATACGAACTTAGGGTTTAAGGTTTGGGGTTTAGCGTCCTAAACCCTAAATCCTAACTTATAGCGTTTAAAAATCAGGCCGTCGGACCCAATTTTTTAATTAAAAATTTTAAAATTTTATCTGTAAACTCTCGGGTTTTGAACGGTTAACCTTTGAGGTTCAACATTTCCATTTTGGGTTTTAGAAATATTCGGAACAACGAATAAATCGTGTACGAATTTAGGGTTAGGGTTTGGAACCCTAAACCCTAACTTAAAATCAGGCCGCTGGATTCAATTTTTTAATTAAAATTTTTAAATTTTATGTGTATTCCCTTAGGGGTTCAATAATTAATCTTTGGGGTTCAACAGTTTCATTTTGGGTTTAGAAATATGCAAAACGACGAATAAATCATATACGAACTCAGTAAAAAACACAATTTAATTGACCATTTGGTTATAATTTTTTTAAAAACCAAATACAAATTTAGCAAAAAAAAAAAGAAAGAAAGAAAGAAACGCCACTCTAAGTGGCGTTGCCCTCAAACATTAACTTGCGTTTATAAGAAACGTATGTTACTGACAACGCAATCTTATGTTGTGTTATTTCTTTCCAAAAAAAAAAAAGACAACAGAAACGAAACACGCCAGTGCGTTTCTGAGAAACGTAACATAATGATGCGTTTTTCTATGATATTTTGGGCCATTTTTTCCAACTGTGATATTTTGGACATTTTTAATTTAAATTGTGATAAAGTGGGCCAACACCCAGATTTTCACATATATACACACATTACATACACACATTTTATTAACTTTTGAAAAATGCTAGAGGTACCAAATTGGGGTACCAAAAATTATTACCAAATGACATGGCATTGATTTGATTGGCTATAATTATAATGAGCCCGCCAGGCCAACCAATTAAAACATTTCAAAATGACAAGTAGTTAGTGTCATGTCATTTTGTAACAAAATTTGGTACCTAATTTGGTACCTCTAGCACTACTCTTAGCTTTTCAAGAATGTCACTAGCCATGAAAAACTCTTCACATTCTCCAAAAGGGTCGTTGAATTCTTGCTCTTTAAAGCGAAAGAGGCCGCCCATGATTGAAATCCCACGTGTTTTGACTGAAATTCAGGTGGATTCTGCTAAGAAAAGGGTGAGTTGTGGTGGAAATGGTGGATTTGGAGCTGCGGTTTTCGCTGTAAAAGGGAAGAAAAGGATTATGGAGGATGCTCATATTATTTTTTCTTGCCCGGTTGATTTATTAATTTATTGAGGTTTTACGTATAAATTGTTGATTTGCATTTGTAATTTATTGTAATTTGACGATAATTTGTGGTATTGTGACTGTGATTTATTGTGGCTTGTGAATTTATAGCGATCAGTTGGTTTATAGATATAATGTATTTTTAATCTCGAAAACTTAGCGGTTCCTAGATTATTATGAATTTATAGAGGCTTTACGTGTAAATTGTTGAGTTACATGGTAACAATAAGGAGATGTTTGAGAAATTTTCGGAGAATGGAGATAAAGAAGAGGATGTTAAACAAGGGTATCTGAAAACGGATCAGGAATTCCTCAAGCAAGTGATTATGATTATTTTGACATATTTTATTTCTATGTTATCACATTTGAACAAATTTAGACTACTGGAAATAGATGAATTAATAAGGGATGATGATAAATGAAGGAATTTCTACGCATGCGGAAGTAATTATAACATTTATTTGCATAGAATTCCTATATAATCATGCATATATTTCAAGAAAATAAGAAAATTACCTTGAATGCTTTCCGGCAACAGCTATGAACTTGTTCTTAAGAAGAAGAAATAGAGAGAATTGGCTAACTTGAATAATTTCACAAGAACTCTTTCTTGCAAATTTTGGTGTGTCTGATCTTTTCATCTAACAAGCTATTTATAGTAGAAATCTCAGCTGGGAATTTTGACTATCATGCTTGTAATGATGATCATCCAATTAATTAATCTTTATTAATTAATCAATTAATCATTAAAGCACTTTAATCATTTAAAGCATTTTAATCATTAATCCCATTTAAACTCTTTAAAATAATTCTCTCTATATATATTTAATATCTTAGATTAAATATATAATTATTATATTAAGAACTTTTCTTAATATTTTATAATTAATTAAATCATATTTAATTATTTATTTAATTATTTATTTCTCAAATAAATAATTATTATTAGCCAAAATAATTTTTCTTCATCTTCAACAATATTTCCTTTTATGGTGTGACCCTTTAGGTTCATAATTATGTCGGTAGTAGAAATAAATAATAATAAACTATTTATTATTATTTATACGAATTACAATTAATTCGTTGAAAATAATTATCGTTATAATTAAATTCATTCTACATCGTGAGTGATACTTTTGAAGGTATATCGCGACCATCCGAATAATATGGATTCATCGCTAGGAATAAAGAACCTATTCAGTGATTGGTTACCGTACAATAAATTCCTTATGCCCAAACAATATCCTGATTAAATACAAGGCATAGATCGCGTGTCAAGCCTATCTAATTTAATCATATGATTTCTTATTCTTTATGCATAGTTCATGTTAATGCAAATTAGAAACTACTTTTTAATTTCATTCACTCTGGCCAGAGATTCCTGAACTACCTTATTAAGAATATCATAGGATATTCACTTCCTTTACTGGAAGGGGTAGATCCTTTATCGATCGTTAGCTATCTCCATATATAAATTCCAATGCCCAGAATAGAACTTATTAATTGCCCTTGAGACTAAGGACTAAACCAAAGCATTGTTCATTATATACAAGATGACTCTAACAATCTCAAGTCTAAGGATACTTGTACAACCATCACTATATGAACAATTACTGACACGTGAGTAAACTCTATTAATTGTTCAAGTGATCAAGTCATGTTCAGTGAGCTCATTCCCAATGAGCACCTACATACTAACTATAGTGTCACCACACAAATGCCTATGAGAACAGACATCCTTCGTAGGAAGCAAGTATAGTATGTACTGATCTTTACGGATTGACTAACTCCCAATTAGTTATCCTATGATCAGGAACAGTTTAAGTTTAGTGTTATCATCTTCTAGATCTCACTATTATATTCTCATTATAATTTTAGAAGCTTTACTCTAAACTATGGAACATCTGATTTAATACACTTTAAATAGATAAAGCCCGTATCAAGACAAATATGTCTTTCACTGATAATCATAAAACCTACTAAGATTACAAGAAGGTTTATCCTAACTCATCATCCATGATTGGATTTAGGACACTTCTCTTTCAATCTCCCACTTGTACTAAAACCAATCACTTCGGTATCTTGTACCCATCTTCACTATGTGAAGATCAAAGTGAATCCAAGAAACGGTTTTAACAATGGGTCTACTACGTTGTTTGTTTATGTCAACTTTCTCAATGTTGACAACCTCTCTATCAACGATCTCTCTAATCAGATGAGAGAGCTACAATTATGTGTTCAGATCTTATATGGGATCACAGCTCCTTAGCATGCACTAATCTGATGCCCTTGAGTTGTCATTACAACTTAATGGCTTATTATCTGCCAGGAACTAACCCAACACGGAAACTAGTTTTCCAATCCATTGTTGCAACATACTTGCAACAAAACACACCATGCATTCTGATCTAATATTAACGAGTGTCTACTGCTTGAAACCATTTCAACTCACTGTCTTTCCACTCAGGACTATCAAGTGCCCCGAACTGAATCTACTATCAAACTGATCTTGATTAAAATTTGAGTCTAGGACCTTTAGTTTTAATTTAGATCCATCAGAGAAAATAAATATATCGCCATGCCTTCTCAAGTATATTACGATATTTTATTGTCATCTGATCCTTTTCTCCTAGGAGTAGATTGATATTTGCTTGTCACAACAATGAAACATCATTATTTGTACATATCATGTAACACGGAATGGATTTAAATGATTCTCAGAGACATTCCATTCATGTGTCATCTCTCTCAGAGAGATATTTTCCCATGTTCATCATTATGAAACATCACTTGGAGTGTCCATGCTAAACACTTTAGCATCCAATCAATGTACATCATTTGCGTCAGACCTCCAATCCTAATCATGATCTATCAGCATAGATCATCAGCACTTAGTTTATTTGAGGTCTAACTTTAGTCCAAGGAGAAATTCTTTGATAGTTTAATTCTAATGAAAACCAAAAATATCAAAGGTATATTATTACTAATATATCCTTATATATTACTATTTTACATTACTCCCACTAAACTCCTGTACAATTAAATGGATCATTCACCCTTTTGATAAAGTCAAACTCTTTGACTATCTCATCAAAATTAATGTTCCATTGCCGAGAAACATGCATTTGAAATCTTCATGATTTTGATCATGGCTATTCGATAAAAGTTTCTATAAGGTGATCACATTACCTTTACTTAAACCTTTACAACTAGCCTGGCTTTATAGGTCTCTAGCTTGCCATTAATTCAAAATTCTCTACAAAACCATTAGAGATTCCATGACATTCATTCACTCCTCAGAGTCATTAAAACTCAAAACATTGTCATTATCATTTATAATGGATATCGCATCACCATTCTAAATGATGAAACCATGATACCCTCCTAGATTACAACAATGTTGTTGTACAGAAAGTTCAACTACTCAAATAGGTTCCATACTTAATCCTCGATGATTTGTGGTTCTTGAACTTCATCAAGTTCACTATAGCTCCCACTGAGCCCTTGAAGGGTAAACTAATTTTTCCAAAAAGGTGGAGTATCTACCAAACAAAACACTCCTAGTGTCTATAAAATAAATACTCCTTGCTCAGCAAGATTGTAAATAGTTGTCCTAAACTCTGTTGAAGACTAACCACAAACCAACTCTAATCAGATATAGTTTATAACTTATTCAACTCTTGACATAGGTTATACAACCCCAAATCTCAAGACAATTGAGACGTGCGTTTCCTTACTCCACATCTCATGCAGACGTGTGTTGAGGATACCTTATCGAGTAGTTTGACTATTCTACTAAGTCATTTTTCCTAATAGATGTCGGAATTCACGATGTCATTCATTGTGCACTAAACCTTGTCTAACAAGAGTCTACAGTGAAATAACATCATTATGAGATAATTTAGGAACTAACTATTTATATATTAACAACCTCAATCTCATTGATTGTTTCCAATACCCTTAAATAGTTTGTTGTTATACCTCAACATTCATTGAACCTATCACCAAAACTCGGATTTTGTATTTCAATAAATACACATATCCTTATTTACAATGATCGTCATTGAATGTGACAAGGTATCAAATCTGATCTATCTCATTATAACTAGTTTGTTATGAAACGTATAATCCATAAGTCCAACAGCACGACAAATCAACAAGTTCTCATAATTGAAACAACAACGGTTATTCTATTTGAATTATGTAGGATTTCATCGATGTCTAGCTATCTACTTGTCCTTTGGTTAAGATTCGTAATCTTTTAACCTAAGTAGTGTCTAGTACCCAAGTAGATCATTGACTTATAGGCTTATTCATTTCAACTATTAACAAACTTATATTGAAGTAGAGGTTACACTAACCTTTTACTTCCTTGATTCTGTAAGACTTATCTTACATAATCCAATTCCAATATCCTATCCTTATTTAGTGGAAGTCTAATACCTTTGCTTTCTTGGTTAACACTTATCTTAAAGATTGTGTCTTTTCAACTCACCTTCCTATTCTTATAATAAGACCTCAAGATCACATCTTGACTTTATTCTTACAATGAGATTTCAAGATCACATATTGAATTAACTATATATCTATCTTAAAGACCAGTTATATAAATGAACAATCTAATTGATCATATAAAACAAGGTCATTGACAGAAATATTGCTAAACCGTTGTTTTCAATAAATAACATCGATATCTAATATCTATGTCCCTTACTTATTTATCTAACAACCCTTGTAGATGAACAAAATGAGACATCTCACTCATTGTTAGATACATCTGTCACGACTTGCGAAGATTGGTGAGTTCAAGACGAAAAATAATCTATTCTACTTGTGAAAACTATTCTCACTTTCCTTGTCAATAAGTCATTGACCTAGCATCCATTATGCTATTTCTACAGTGCAGAAGACATCACATTTATATTTTAAAATCTTTAAATAAAATTAACAACATAAGTAG
Source organism: Kitagawia praeruptora (assembly GCA_037693485.1). Lineage (NCBI taxonomy): Eukaryota > Viridiplantae > Streptophyta > Magnoliopsida > Apiales > Apiaceae > Kitagawia > Kitagawia praeruptora. The sequence goes on from CM075353.1 coordinate 148,436,142, forward strand.
ATTATTCGATTTTATAATCTTAACACCAAATGAATCGGGTCTTTATTCATTGGCGGCTCCCACTATTTTATCTAAATTATATAACCCTTTATATATAATTGAGCATTCACAATGCTAGTGAGAATAGGGATCCTACTTTCCATCACACAACCTCGGCTATGGCACGAAACGCCATGTGATGTTCCATAGGCAGACAAGCTCTTGTCAATTACATCTCATGTTATTCCCTAATAAAACTTTAGCCTCTTAAATCATTGAGTCACGGTTGTGGCACGACAAACTCAATATTCTAAGTCAAGTCAAACCCAACATCTCGTTCAAATTGAATCAGATTTCAATAGCCCACGGCTGTGGCACGTAATGACCATTGAACTCTAATTAATTCACACATCTAATGTAATAGAACAGTACCTCCTATTTCAGAAACAAAGCCCTCGGCTGTGGCACGAAACGACAATGCCCTAAAATAAGAACCACTTTCTACCATGTTGGAAAGCTATGACCGACACAAGCCCGTTGTGCCTTTGGCCATTTTATCACTTGATATTTAATTAAAGAAGGTTTTTATTTTACTTAGGTCACGAAACATTTTCGTATGAACCTATAACTCTAACGTGTTTTAAGTTTAATAGATAACACTACGTCAAATTTTGGCTTCCGTCACATCAAATATGTGTGGCTAAGAACTTTCCGTCACGTTTTAATTTTTCAGCCAAGTGTGACCTAAGGTCTCATCATTTTATGCCCCCCTACGGCCACACCCCAGCTGTGTGGCTGTAACTCAAAACGGAGTGACTAAAGCATACCACCCCTTGGGTCTGACAGCCCCCATTTTAAGCTCAAAAGTGTGACTAAATACCAGCTTGCAGCCACAGGATGTGTCGTGGCTAAAGAGAAATAATAACGTGGCTAAATACCAACAATCATCAAAGGCTTAGTTTTGGTCGCACTATTTATTGGTAAATCGTGGCAAAAAACTTGGGTATGGCCACATTTTATAATTTTTGTGTGGTCGTTTCTCTGTTTTATATACTAGTAAACAACTGCTTTTAGTCACTAATAATTGTAGTAACTATCCCCGAATATAATATAATATGTAGTGTGGCTGAAGTGTGGTACTAGCCACACATACTTAACCACATTACAAACAGGTTTCATTTGTAATATAAATGACCACGGCCGTACCAAAAGGCCGATACAAATGACAATACCAAAAGGTCACAATCCAATCCAAAAAGGCCACAATATATGCAAACAACTAAAATGCCAAAATACAAGTTAAAAAAATGCCAAAATACAAACTAGTCCATATTAATCCATAAAATCCATACTAAATCCATGATCCATAACAACGATATGGAGTATAACTCCACATATGGAGTATAACTCCACAATCCATAAAAACCACATACCATAACCAGAGTACAGAAAATTAACAACTTATCGAAAAGTTCAAAACCAGAAAACCACATTAACATGAGTAAAATTCAGTTTACAATTACACCACGGCCAGCTTCCGCTTCTTCCTCAGCTTGTCTGCCTTGTTCGCCTTAGCCTTTGAACGTGTTACTGGGGAACCAGTAATGGTATTACATCTCTTCCTCTTCTTAGCTTGATCTGCGCTACGTTCCTCCTTAGCTTGAGCTGCGCTATGTTCTTTCCCTTCCCCATTGGCAGTTGGAGTAATTGGTACCTAGAGTAAAACAGGAAAACAAATACGATGATCATTTCAACAGCACTCAAGTTACGACCATTTAACACAAGTAATGTAAGTCTATAGATAAGAAAGTTAAGACCGTTGGACAAGTAATGTTATTTAATTAAAGCTCCATCAGTTTAAACAAAATTATAAAGCGGGAGAATAAATGCACACAACCAAAATGGAATGCAAAGTAAGAAACGTACTTGATGATCAATTATCTTGATATGGTTTTTGGGCCAAGCCACAAAAGAACCCAAAGCATCCTCAACTGTCCGCATATCACCGGCTTCATACGGTAAGAATGCTGCCCCCTCAACAACTTCATCAACAAAAACTCTATATCAATCATCTTGTAGGGGGACTCCATGAATGGTTTGTCCTTGCTGGTCTGAAAGGAAAGCCGTACCATGTGCAACCAGGTTGTTCAAATTCAACGTATACAGAGTACACTTCATTGCCTACAAAAGTTAGTGGCATAATTAACATCATAAAGGTAAAGTGAATTAATATAGGTACGCATTTAGAAATATAATGCATACCGATTGGACAATAGTTGAGGTTTGATTTGACTGAGATGGCATTTGACCAGAGATAGTGCTAGGCTGAGATAAACTAATCTTCTTCCTGATTCCGGATCTAATCACCTTTTCCTACAAAAGTAGTAGCATAATTTCCAACATATTAAAGTTGGAAATTAATCTCAATATACATGTGCATTTAGCAATATTGTAAATATATACCTGGTGCACAATTGTTGGATCTTCTTGTGATTTAGTGGTACGCGGAGATATATAAACTTTCCTCCTGGTGGTGATCACCTTTTGCGCCATTATGGATGTGTCGGCAGTAGGAGTCACTTGCTTTTCCACAGATTTAACCTACAATTTAAGAAATTTGGACAAGAAATCAGCAATTACTTAGAAAAATTTAAAAAGAAATTAAATTATCCATTACTTACAGGTGTTAAAAACTCTTTCGATGCTGGGATGGTAACATTAATGCAGCTGTCCCTCGAACCATTCCCACTTATCGGTGTTCCCTACAGAATGTAACGTCAAATGGGAAAGTCAAGCGATAACACAAGTTTTGTAAACTATGTTTTGGAATATAGACACAAGATAACTAAATTCAAACACAAAAAACTCCAACAATTTACGTAGTGCTTACATCTTGTTTTGTTGCTGAAAGCAGTCCTTGCGAATCCAATTGAGCCATGACTTTATTCAGTTTATTGTTCGTTGCCTCCATCTGCAACGACAGGTTCTTCAGTTCTTCATCCTTCTTCTCACGCAGCAGTTTCTCATTTTCCAATTGAAGCTCCAGAATCTTGATTTTATCTTTTCCTGATGTCCTTTGTCGAGGACAATGCCAGTACGTACTGGGAGTGACTCCACAACCAACACTCGCAAGTATGAACCCTGCTCCCTACCAAAAACCACTGTAAGGGCATCCTCGTCCGGCCCAATCTTGATTGTTTCGTCCTTTATTTGTGCTTCAATATCCATCTTTAAAGAAAAAAGTGAAGAAAATTAGTAACAAGGACATGTTCTTCACTTTAGGATATACAAAGTCTCATATTTAAACCTACTAAATAATCTGCCATTTTCTTCACTTTAGGATCTACCAACTCTCCATCTTTGTTTTCCCTCCCCTTCCTCCACATAAAAGCACGGATGGGGACGTCATCAACTGCAATTTGTTTTTTTGAAACCTTGCATAATGCAACGATGACACAATCAGACAGGGAAAAACCAAAATAATCACTAGTAACACAAAAAAAACACATCTGAATTACCAATTTTTCTTTGAGACGAGGGTATCCTCCTCGTCCCAAGCGATGATCAAAACGGGACCGTGATCGCGCTATTTTCATAGTTTTGGAGACATCCTTCCAATAGTCAAAAGAATTATTTCAGCAAAGTGCATTGGAAAAATACGTTAATTCAAACGATGATCCGTATATTAAAGTATTACAACCTTGAATTTATCCGTTTGCGTGTGGGCTACGAACCTATCCCAATCAGCTTGCTCTACCAGTGTACTATACAGCCTGGGAACTTTTGCAAGTTTTGCTGGTTTTTTCAGGTTAGGTTGTATGAATCCTGCATACATCTTTCTTCTGAAATTGCGAAGCAGCCCACCAAGCCGAGTCATTACAAACTTTCGACGACAAAATTCTATATCAAAATAACGCTGCAATATATAATACATGGTGTTAATACACATATAAGGCAAGCAGATAAGTTGAACAATAGTGTTTCATATTGAAAATGTAAAATATATTTAGAGTAGCTAATTTACCGTTGCTTGATCCCACAGCTTAGCCTTCACTTCTTTTGGCACCTCCTTCCATGTTAACCATCTTAAGCCCACATGCTCCCTGACCGTGTCTCCCAAAAAGCTCGTAAATTCTGATCTGTATTCCCCCATTAACCTACCAAGTGAGTCAAATTTAACCTCATGTCTTTTTCCACCAGAGTTTATAAACCTGGTATGCAGCTTCGGCAACCTGGTTAGCCCCCTCTTAGCTTTGACATCATTCTTTTGTTGCACATGTTTGCATTCTTTTTCTGCGCCGTCTTCTTCTTCTGCGCTTTCTCCTTCGTCTTCTCCTTCTGTACTTTCTTCTTCTTCGCTACACTCTTCCGTTGAATATTGTTCCTCAAATTCCTCATTTTCCACACCTACAACCAGTACAAGAACCCTTAGCAATTACGGGATTGATCTGTTCAATAAACATACACATGAATAAATATGAGAAGTCAAAAATGAGTCTACCTAGGTATTCTTCTTCAACGCAAACGGGTGCAGTAGCTGTGGACCAGGAATGGAAGACATGAATCTTGTAGACTCCAGTCAACATAGAAGCAATAGCCAACTCTTTTAAGTCACTGTCTCGAAGCAATAACCATATCCATTATCCGGGGTCACCCCATCTTTCATGAAATAAAGCTTATCATCATCCGAAACTACATCCGCTACCAAATCCCTAACTTGTTTAACGGTCATGTTGTAGACTTCCATTCCTTCGAACACCTTTGACTTAGGACCAGTGTATTGCCACTTAACACATGTCATGAACTCACCCCCATAGTAAACAACCAACCTGTACCTCTTTCCCATGGTACTCAAATTAGCTGCAGACAAAAGCACAACAATGTCAGCTATTAATACATCAACATTAAAGCAAAAGTACCCACACAGAGTAACTCATATAACACAAATATTACTCAAGTAACTGAAATAAGTACCCACGCAGAGTGTATCATAGAAAAGGGATGGAAGTGTCAAATAATTACAAGTCAAATAGTCTCAATCTCGATCTAAAATACAACTCAAACATGCAATCTCTCCAACCATATATCTTATTCTCAAACTATCTCAAACATACACTCACTCAAATAGTCTGTGGAAAGAATGGTTTACCTGCGATAAGCAAGGTGATTTAAACGCCTTCGGAAAAACCCTAATTTCAAGAACATAAACCAGATTGGGTCACCAGATTTCACCGACGGTGTAACCTAATTTCACCGATTGAAAGTTGTGGGGAGATTATGGTGCACAGAGAGGGAGAATTTGAAAGTGAATTGAGGAAGAATTTGAAAGTGAATTGAGGGTTAAGCGATGTTGAAAGTGAAGTGGGGGGAAGTTTGAGTTTTTTGGGAAAGTTAAGCCGCCACGGATCTGTAACTGTTTCACAATTTTCGGACAAGTTGCAAAATAAATATCAGTATATCGGTATATGTGTTGTATCATTAATATAAAAAATTATATATCAAGATATTTATTGTATTTTTTAGATTAATATTTGTAATTCTTTATTTCACTAAAATTAATTAAGGTGAATGAATTTATTATTCAAATTAAGAATTATTTTTCGCTTTTTCGAATGAAACGTCGTACAAGATAAATTATTATTACGATAAATTCCTTGTAAAAACGCCGTACAAGATAAATTCCTGATTTTTCGATTATTTTTCCCCAACATAACAATGCGTATCTGTTAACATCCATACAGTTGGATCATCAAAAATTGAATTTAAAAATATTATTTCCACTCTCGGGATCGATTCTCGTTTCTCGGAGTAGTACTTTGGCCAGATCCTTGTAAAAACGCCGTACAAGATAAATTCCTGATTTTTCGATTATTTTTCCCCAACATCACAATGCGTATCTGTTAACATCCGTACAGTTGGATCGTCAAAAATTGAATTTAAAAAAATTATTTCCAACCTCGGGATCGATTCTCGTTTCTCGGAGTAGTACTTTGGCCAGATCCTTGTAAAAACGTCGTACAAGATAAATTCCTGATTTTTCGATAATTTTTCCCCAATATCACAATGCGTATCTGTTAACATCCGTACGGTTGGATCGTCAAAAATTGAATTAAAAAAAATTATTTCCACTCTCGGGATCGATTCTCGTTTCTCGGAGTAGTACTTTAGCCAGATTCTTGTAAAAACGTCGTACAAGATAAATTCCTGATTTTTCGATTATTTTTCCCCAACATCACAATGCGTATCTGTTAACATCCGTACGGTTGGATCGTCAAAAATTAAATTTAAAAAAATTATTTCCACTCTCGGGATCGATTCTCGTTTCTCGGAGTAGTACTTTGGCCAGATCCTTGTAAAAACGCCGTACAAGATAAATTCTTGATTTTTCGATTATTTTTCCCCAACATCACAATGCGTATCTGTTAACATCCGTACGGTTGGATCGTCAAAAATTGAATTTAAAAAAATTATTTCCACTCTCGGGATCGATTCTCGTTTCTCGGAGTAGTACTTTGGCCAGATCCTTGTAAAAACGCCGTACAAGATAAATTCCTGATTTTTCGATTATTTTTCCCCAACATCACAATGCGCATATGTTAACATCCGTACGGTTGGGTCGTCAAAAATTGAATTTAAAAAAATATTTCCAATCTCGGGATCGATTCTCGTTTCTCGGAGTAGTACTTTGGCCAGATCCTTGTAAAAACGCCGTACAAGATAAATTCCTGATTTTTCGATTATTTTTCCCCAACATCACAATGCGCATCTGTTAACATCCGTACGGTTGGATCGTCAAAAATTGAATTTAAAAAAATTATTTCCACTCTCGGGATCGATTCTCGTTTCTCGGAGTAGTACTTTGGCCAGATTCTTGTAAAAACGCCGTACAAGATAAATTCCTGATTTTTCGATTATTTTTCCCCAACATCACAATGCGTATCTGTTAACATCCGTACGGTTGGATCGTCAAAAATTGAATTTAAAAAAATTATTTCCACTCTCGGGATCGATTCTCGTTTCTCGGAGTAGTACTTTGGCCAGATCCTTGTAAAAACGCCGTACAAGATAAATTCTTGATTTTTCGATTATTTTTCCCCAACATCACAATGCGTATCTGTTAACATCCGTACGGTTGGATCGTCAAAAATTGAATTTAAAAAAATTATTTCCACTCTCGGGATCGATTCTCGTTTCTCGGAGTAGTACTTTGGCCAGATCCTTGTAAAAACGCCGTACAAGATAAATTCCTGATTTTTCGATTATTTTTCCCCAACATCACAATGCGCATCTATTAACATCCGTACGGTTGGATCGTCAAAATTGAATTTAAAAAAATATTTCCACTCTCGGGATCGATTCTCGTTCCTCGGAGTAGTACTTTGGCCAGATCCTTGTAAAAACGCCGTACAAGATAAATTCCTGATTTTTCGATTATTTTTCCCCAACATCACAATGCGCATCTGTTAACATCCGCACGGTTGGATCGTCAAAAATTGAATTAAAAAAAATTATTTCCACTCTCGGGATCGATTCTCGTTTCTCGGAGTAGTACTTTGGCCAGATCCTTGTAAAAACGCCGTACAAGATAAATTCCTGATTTTTCGATTATTTTTCCCCAACATCACAATGCGTATCTGTTAACATCCGTACGGTTGGATCGTCAAAAATTGAATTTAAAAAAATTATTTCCACTCTCGGGATCGATTCTCGTTTCTCGGAGTAGTACTTTGGCCAGATCCTTGTAAAAACGCCGAACAAGATAAATTCCTGATTTTTCGATTATTTTTCCCCAACATCACAATGCGCATCTGTTAACATCCGTACGGTTGGATCGTCAAAAATTGAATTTAAAAAAATATTTCCACTCTCGGGATCGATTCTCGTTTCTCGGAGTAGTACTTTGGCCAGATCCTTGTAAAAACGCCGTACAAGATAAATTCCTGATTTTTCGATTATTTTTCCCCAACATCACAATGCGCATCTGTTAACATCCGTACGGTTGGATCGTCAAAAATTGAATTTAAAAAAATTATTTCCACTCTCGGGATCGATTCTCGTTTCTCGGAGTAGTACTTTGGCCAGATTCTTGTAAAAACGCCGTACAAGATAAATTCCTGATTTTTCGATTATTTTTCCCCAACATCACAATGCGTATCTGTTAACATCCGTACGGTTGGATCGTCAAAAATTGAATATAAAAAAATTATTTCCACTCTCGGGATCGATTCTCGTTTCTCGGAGTAGTACTTTGGCCAGATCCTTGTAAAAACGCCGTACAAGATAAATTCTTGATTTTTCGATTATTTTTCCCCAACATCACAATGCGTATCTGTTAACATCCGTACGGTTGGATCGTCAAAAATTGAATTTAAAAAAATTATTTCCACTCTCGGGATCGATTCTCGTTTCTCGGAGTAGTACTTTGGCCAGATCCTTGTAAAAATGCCGTACAAGATAAATTCCTGATTTTTCGATTATTTTTCCCCAACATCACAATGCGCATCTGTTAACATCCGTACGGTTGGATCGTCAAAATTGAATTTAAAAAAATATTTCCACTCTCGGGATCGATTCTCGTTCCTCGGAGTAGTACTTTGGCCAGATCCTTGTAAAAACGCCGTACAAGATAAATTCCTGATTTTTCGATTATTTTTCCCCAACATCACAATGCGCATCTGTTAACATCCGCACGGTTGGATCGTCAAAAATTGAATTAAAAAAAATTATTTCCACTCTCGGGATCGATTCTCGTTTCTCGGAGTAGTACTTTGGCCAGATCCTTGTAAAAACGCCGTACAAGATAAATTCCTGATTTTTCGATTATTTTTCCCCAACATCACAATGCGTATCTGTTAACATCCGTACGGTTGGATCGTCAAAAATTGAATTTAAAAAAATTATTTCCACTCTCGGGATCGATTCTCGTTTCTCGGAGTAGTACTTTGGCCAGATCCTTGTAAAAACGCCGTACAAGATAAATTCCTGATTTTTCGATTATTTTTCCCCAACATCACAATGCGCATCTGTTAACATCCGTACGGTTGGATCGTCAAAAATTGAATTTAAAAAAATATTTCCACTCTCGGGATCGATTCTCGTTTCTCGGAGTAGTACTTTGGCCAGATCCTTGTAAAAACGCCGTACAAGATAAATTCCTGATTTTTCGATTATTTTTCCCCAACATCACAATGCGCATCTGTTAACATCCGTACGGTTGGATCGTCAAAAATTGAATTTAAAAAAATTATTTCCACTCTCGGGATCGATTCTCGTTTCTCGGAGTAGTACTTTGGCCAGATCCTTGTAAAAACGCCGTACAAGATAAATTCCTGATTTTTCGATTATTTTTCCCCAACATCACAATGCGCATCTGTTAACATCCGTACGGTTGGATCGTCAAAAATTGAATTTAAAAAAATTATTTCCACTCTCGGGATCGATTCTCGTTTCTCGGAGTAGTACTTTGGCCAGATCCTTGTAAAAACGCCGTACAAGATAAATTCCTGATTTTTCGATTATTTTTCCCCAACATCACAATGTGTATCTGTTAACATCCGTACGGTTGGATCGTCAAAAATGGAATTTAAAAAAATTATTTCCACTCTCGGGATCGATTCTCGTTTCTCGGAGTAGTACTTTGGCCAGATCCTTGTAAAAACGCCGTACAAGATAAATTCCTGATTTTTCGATTATTTTTCCCCAACATCACAATGCGCATCTGTTAACATCCGTACGGTTGGATCGTCAAAATTGAATTTAAAAAAATATTTCCACTCTCGGGATCGATTCTCGTTCCTCGGAGTAGTACTTTGGCCAGATCCTTGTAAAAACGCCGTACAAGATAAATTCCTGATTTTTCGATTATTTTTCCCCAACATCACAATGCGCATCTGTTAACATCCGCCCGGTTGGATCGTCAAAAATTGAATTAAAAAAAATTATTTCCACTCTCGGGATCGATTCTCGTTTCTCGGAGTAGTACTTTGGCCAGATCCTTGTAAAAACGCAGTACAAGATAAATTCCTGATTTTTCGATTATTTTTCCCCAACATCACAATGCGTATCTGTTAATATCCGTACGGTTGGATCGTCAAAAATTGAATTTAAAAAAATTATTTCCACTCTCGGGATCGATTCTCGTTTCTCGGAGTAGTACTTTGGCCAGATCCTTGTAAAAACGCCGTACAAGATAAATTCCTGATTTTTCGATTATTTTTCCCCAACATCACAATGCGCATCTGTTAACATCCGTACGGTTGGATCGTCAAAAATTGAATTTAAAAAAATATTTCCACTCTCGGGATCGATTCTCGTTTCTCGGAGTAGTACTTTGGCCAGATCCTTGTAAAAACGCCGTACAAGATAAATTCCTGATTTTTCGATTATTTTTCCCCAACATCACAATGCGCATCTGTTAACATCCGTACGGTTGGATCGTCAAAATTGAATTTAAAAAAATATTTCCACTCTCGGGATCGATTCTCGTTCCTCGGAGTAGTACTTTGGCCAGATCCTTGTAAAAACGCCGTACAAGATAAATTCCTGATTTTTCGATTATTTTTCCCCAACATCACAATGCGCATCTGTTAACATCCGCACGGTTGGATCGTCAAAAATTGAATTAAAAAAAATTATTTCCACTCTCGGGATCGATTCTCGTTTCTCGGAGTAGTACTTTGGCCAGATCCTTGTAAAAACGCCGTACAAGATAAATTCCTCATTTTTCGATTATTTTTCCCCAACATCACAATGCGTATCTGTTAACATCCGTACGGTTGGATCGTCAAAAATTGAATTTAAAAAAATTATTTCCACTCTCGGGATCGATTCTCGTTTCTCGGAGTAGTACTTTGGCCAGATCCTTGTAAAAACGCCGAACAAGATAAATTCCTGATTTTTCGATTACTTTTCCCCAACATCACAATGCGCATCTGTTAACATCCGTACGGTTGGATCGTCAAAAATTGAATTTAAAAAAATATTTCCACTCTCGGGATCGATTCTCGTTTCTCGGAGTAGTACTTTGGCCAGATCCTTGTAAAAACGCCGTACAAGATAAATTCCTGATTTTTCGATTATTTTTCCCCAACATCACAATGCGCATCTGTTAACATCCGTACGGTTGGATCGTCAAAAATTGAATTTAAAAAAATTATTTCCACTCTCGGGATCGATTCTCGTTTCTCGGAGTAGTACTTTGGCCAGATTCTTGTAAAAACGCCGTACAAGATAAATTCCTGATTTTTCGATTATTTTTCCCCAACATCACAATGCGTATCTGTTAACATCCGTACGGTTGGATCGTCAAAAATTGAATATAAAAAAATTATTTCCACTCTCGGGATCGATTCTCGTTTCTCGGAGTAGTACTTTGGCCAGATCCTTGTAAAAACGCCGTACAAGATAAATTCTTGATTTTTCGATTATTTTTCCCCAACATCACAATGCGTATCTGTTAACATCCGTACGGTTGGATCGTCAAAAATTGAATTTAAAAAAATTATTTCCACTCTCGGGATCGATTCTCGTTTCTCGGAGTAGTACTTTGGCCAGATCCTTGTAAAAATGCCGTAAAAGATAAATTCCTGATTTTTCGATTATTTTTCCCCAACATCACAATGCGCATCTGTTAACATCCGTACGGTTGGATCGTCAAAATTGAATTTAAAAAAATATTTCCACTCTCGGGATCGATTCTCGTTCCTCGGAGTAGTACTTTGGCCAGATCCTTGTAAAAACGCCGTACAAGATAAATTCCTGATTTTTCGATTATTTTTCCCCAACATCACAATGCGCATCTGTTAACATCCGCACGGTTGGATCGTCAAAAATTGAATTAAAAAAAATTATTTCCACTCTCGGGATCGATTCTCGTTTCTCGGAGTAGTACTTTGGCCAGATCCTTGTAAAAACGCCGTACAAGATAAATTCCTGATTTTTCGATTATTTTTCCCCAACATCACAATGCGTATCTGTTAACATCCGTACGGTTGGATCGTCAAAAATTGAATTTAAAAAAATTATTTCCACTCTCGGGATCGATTCTCGTTTCTCGGAGTAGTACTTTGGCCAGATCCTTGTAAAAACGCCGTACAAGATAAATTCCTGATTTTTCGATTATTTTTCCCCAACATCACAATGCGCATCTGTTAACATCCGTACGGTTGGATCGTCAAAAATTGAATTTAAAAAAATATTTCCACTCTCGGGATCGATTCTCGTTTCTCGGAGTAGTACTTTGGCCAGATCCTTGTAAAAACGCCGTACAAGATAAATTCCTGATTTTTCGATTATTTTTCCCCAACATCACAATGCGCATCTGTTAACATCCGTACGGTTGGATCGTCAAAAATTGAATTTAAAAAAATTATTTCCACTCTCGGGATCGATTCTCGTTTCTCGGAGTAGTACTTTGGCCAGATCCTTGTAAAAACGCCGTACAAGATAAATTCCTGATTTTTCGATTATTTTTCCCCAACATCACAATGCGCATCTGTTAACATCCGTACGGTTGGATCGTCAAAAATTGAATTTAAAAAAATTATTTCCACTCTCGGGATCGATTCTCGTTTCTCGGAGTAGTACTTTGGCCAGATCCTTGTAAAAACGCCGTACAAGATAAATTCCTGATTTTTCGATTATTTTTCCCCAACATCACAATGTGTATCTGTTAACATCCGTACGGTTGGATCGTCAAAAATGGAATTTAAAAAAATTATTTCCACTCTCGGGATCGATTCTCGTTTCTCGGAGTAGTACTTTGGCCAGATCCTTGTAAAAACGCCGTACAAGATAAATTCCTGATTTTTCGATTATTTTTCCCCAACATCACAATGCGCATCTGTTAACATCCGTACGGTTGGATCGTCAAAATTGAATTTAAAAAAATATTTCCACTCTCGGGATCGATTCTCGTTCCTCGGAGTAGTACTTTGGCCAGATCCTTGTAAAAACGCCGTACAAGATAAATTCCTGATTTTTCGATTATTTTTCCCCAACATCACAATGCGCATCTGTTAACATCCGCCCGGTTGGATCGTCAAAAATTGAATTAAAAAAAATTATTTCCACTATCGGGATCGATTCTCGTTTCTCGGAGTAGTACTTTGGCCAGATCCTTGTAAAAACGCAGTACAAGATAAATTCCTGATTTTTCGATTATTTTTCCCCAACATCACAATGCGTATCTGTTAACATCCGTACGGTTGGATCGTCAAAAATTGAATTTAAAAAAATTATTTCCACTCTCGGGATCGATTCTCGTTTCTCGGAGTAGTACTTTGGCCAGATCCTTGTAAAAACGCCGTACAAGATAAATTCCTGATTTTTCGATTATTTTTCCCCAACGTCACAATGCGCATCTGTTAACATCCGTACGGTTGGATCGTCAAAAATTGAATTTAAAAAAATATTTCCACTCTCGGGATCGATTCTCGTTTCTCGGAGTAGTACTTTGGCCAGATCCTTGTAAAAACGCCGTACAAGATAAATTCCTGATTTTTCGATTATTTTTCCCCAACATCACAATGCGCATCTGTTAACATCCGTACGGTTGGATCGTCAAAATTGAATTTAAAAAAATATTTCCACTCTCGGGATCGATTCTCGTTCCTCGGAGTAGTACTTTGGCCAGATCCTTGTAAAAACGCCGTACAAGATAAATTCCTGATTTTTCGATTATTTTTCCCCAACATCACAATGCGCATCTGTTAACATCCGCACGGTTGGATCGTCAAAAATTGAATTAAAAAAAATTATTTCCACTCTCGGGATCGATTCTCGTTTCTCGGAGTAGTACTTTGGCCAGATCCTTGTAAAAACGCCGTACAAGATAAATTCCTTATTTTTCGATTATTTTTCCCCAACATCACAATGCGTATCTGTTAACATCCGTACGGTTGGATCGTCAAAAATTGAATTTAAAAAAATTATTTCCACTCTCGGGATCGATTCTCGTTTCTCGGAGTAGTACTTTGGCCAGATCCTTGTAAAAACGCCGTACAAGATAAATTCCTGATTTTTCGATTACTTTTCCCCAACATCACAATGCGCATCTGTTAACATCCGTACGGTTGGATCGTCAAAAATTGAATTTAAAAAAATATTTCCACTCTCGGGATCGATTCTCGTTTCTCGGAGTAGTACTTTGGCCAGATCCTTGTAAAAACGCCGTACAAGATAAATTCCTGATTTTTCGATTATTTTTCCCCAACATCACAATGCGCATCTGTTAACATCCGTACGGTTGGATCGTCAAAAATTGAATTAAAAAAAATTATTTCCACTCTCGGGATCGATTCTCGTTTCTCGGAGTAGTACTTTGGCCAGATTCTTGTAAAAACGCCGTACAAGATAAATTCCTGATTTTTCGATTATTTTTCCCCAACATCACAATGCGTATCTGTTAACATCCGTACGGTTGGATCGTCAAAAATTGAATATAAAAAAATTATTTCCACTCTCGGGATCGATTCTCGTTTCTCGGAGTAGTACTTTGGCCAGATCCTTGTAAAAACGCCGTACAAGATAAATTCTTGATTTTTCGATTATTTTTCCCCAACATCACAATGCGTATCTGTTAACATCCGTACGGTTGGATCGTCAAAAATTGAATTTAAAAAAATTATTTCCACTCTCGGGATCGATTCTCGTTTCTCGGAGTAGTACTTTGGCCAGATCCTTGTAAAAATGCCGTACAAGATAAATTCCTGATTTTTCGATTATTTTTCCCCAACATCACAATGCGCATCTGTTAACATCCGTACGGTTGGATCGTCAAAATTGAATTTAAAAAAATATTTCCACTCTCGGGATCGATTCTCGTTCCTCGGAGTAGTACTTTGGCCAGATCCTTGTAAAAACGCCGTACAAGATAAATTCCTGATTTTTCGATTATTTTTCCCCAACATCACAATGCGCATCTGTTAACATTCGCACGGTTGGATCGTCAAAAATTGAATTAAAAAAAATTATTTCCACTCTCGGGATCGATTCTCGTTTCTCGGAGTAGTACTTTGGCCAGATCCTTGTAAAAACGCCGTACAAGATAAATTCCTGATTTTTCGATTATTTTTCCCCAACATCACAATGCGTATCTGTTAACATCCGTACGGTTGGATCGTCAAAAATTGAATTTAAAAAAATTATTTCCACTCTCGGGATCGATTCTCGTTTCTCGGAGTAGTACTTTGGCCAGATCCTTGTAAAAACGCCGTACAAGATAAATTCTTGATTTTTCGATTATTTTTCCCCAACATCACAATGCGTATCTGTTAACATCCGTACGGTTGGATCGTCAAAAATTGAATTTAAAAAAATTATTTCCACTCTCGGGATCGATTCTCGTTTCTCGGAGTAGTACTTTGGCCAGATCCTTGTAAAAACGCCGTACAAGATAAATTCCTGATTTTTCGATTATTTTTCCCCAACATCACAATGCGCATCTGTTAACATCCGTACGGTTGGATCGTCAAAAATTGAATTTAAAAAAATATTTCCACTCTCGGGATCGATTCTCGTTTCTCGGAGTAGTACTTTGGCCAGATCATTGTAAAAACGCCGTACAAGATAAATTCCTGATTTTTCGATTATTTTTCCCCAACATCACAATGCGCATCTGTTAACATCCGTACGGTTGGATCGTCAAAAATTGAATTTAAAAAAATTATTTCCACTCTCGGGATCGATTCTCGTTTCTCGGAGTAGTACTTTGGCCAGATCCTTGTAAAAACGCCGTACAAGATAAATTCCTGATTTTTCGATTATTTTTCCCCAACATCACAATGCGCATCTGTTAACATCCGTACGGTTGGATCATCAAAAATTGAATTTAAAAAAATTATTTCCACTCTCGGGATCGATTCTCGTTTCTCGGAGTAGTACTTTGGCCAGATCCTTGTAAAAACGCCGTACAAGATAAATTCCTGATTTTTCGATTATTTTTCCCCAACATCACAATGCGCATCTGTTAACATCCGTACGGTTGGATCGTCAAAATTGAATTTAAAAAAATATTTCCACTCTCGGGATCGATTCTCGTTCCTCGGAGTAGTACTTTGGCCAGATCCTTGTAAAAACGCCGTACAAGATAAATTCCTGATTTTTCGATTATTTTTCCCCAACATCACAATGCGCATCTGTTAACATCCGCCCGGTTGGATCGTCAAAAATTGAATTAAAAAAAATTATTTCCACTCTCGGGATCGATTCTCGTTTCTCGGAGTAGTACTTTGGCCAGATCCTTGTAAAAACGCCGTACAAGATAAATTCCTGATTTTTCGATTATTTTTCCCCAACATCACAATGCGCATCTGTTAACATCCGTACGGTTGGATCGTCAAAAATTGAATTTAAAAAAATATTTCCACTCTCGGGATCGATTCTCGTTTCTCGGAGTAGTACTTTGGCCAGATCCTTGTAAAAACGCCGTACAAGATAAATTCCTGATTTTTCGATTATTTTTCCCCAACATCACAATGCGCATCTGTTAACATCCGTACGGTTGGATCGTCAAAAATTGAATTTAAAAAAATTATTTCCACTCTCGGGATCGATTCTCGTTTCTCGGAGTAGTACTTTGGCCAGATCCTTGTAAAAACGCCGTACAAGATAAATTCCTGATTTTTCGATTATTTTTCCCCAACATCACAATGCGCATCTGTTAACATCCGTACGGTTGGATCATCAAAAATTGAATTTAAAAAAATTATTTCCACTCTCGGGATCGATTCTCGTTTCTCGGAGTAGTACTTTGGCCAGATCCTTGTAAAAACGCCGTACAAGATAAATTCCTGATTTTTCGATTATTTTTCCCCAACATCACAATGCGTATCTGTTAACATCCGTACGGTTGGATCGTCAAAAATTGAATTTAAAAAAATTATTTCCACTCTCGGGATCGATTCTCGTTTCTCGGAGTAGTACTTTGGCCAGATCCTTGTAAAAACGCCGTACAAGATAAATTCCTGATTTTTCGATTATTTTTCCCCAACATCACAATGCGTATCTGTTAACATCCGTACGGTTGGATCATCAAAAATTTAATTTAAAAAAATTATTTCCACTCTCGGGATCGATTCTCGTTTCTCGGAGTAGTACTTTGGCCAGATCCTTGTAAAAACGCCGTACAAGATAAATTCCTGATTTTTCGATTATTTTTCCCCAACATCACAATGCGCATCTGTTAACATCCGTACGGTTGGATCATCAAAAATTGAATTTAAAAAAATTATTTCCACTCTCGGGATCGATTCTCGTTTCTCGGAGTAGTACTTTGGCCAGATCCTTGTAAAAACGCCGTACAAGATAAATTCCTGATTTTTCGATTATTTTTCCCCAACATCACAATGCGTATCTGTTAACATCCGTACGTTTGGATCGTCAAAAATTGAATTTAAAAAAATTATTTCCACTCTCGGGATCGATTCTCGTTTCTCGGAGTAGTACTTTGGCCAGATCCTTGTAAAAACGCCGTACAAGATAAATTCCTGATTTTTCGATTATTTTTCCCCAACATCACAATGCGCATCTGTTAACATCCGTACGGTTGGATCGTCAAAATTGAATTTAAAAAAATATTTCCACTCTCGGGATCGATTCTCGTTCCTCGGAGTAGTACTTTGGCCAGATCCTTGTAAAAACGCCGTACAAGATAAATTCCTGATTTTTCGATTATTTTTCCCCAACATCACAATGCGCATCTGTTAACATCCGCCCGGTTGGATCGTCAAAAATTGAATTAAAAAAAATTATTTCCACTCTCGGGATCGATTCTCGTTTCTCGGAGTAGTACTTTGGCCAGATCCTTGTAAAAACGCCGTACAAGATAAATTCCTGATTTTTCGATTATTTTTCCCCAACACCACAATGCGCATCTGTTAACATCCGTACGGTTGGATCGTCAAAAATTGAATTTAAAAAAATTATTTCCACTCTCGGGATCGATTCTCGTTTCTCCGAGTAGTACTTTGGCCAGATCCTTGTAAAAACGCCGTATAAGATAAATTCCTGATTTTTCGATTATTTTTCCCCAACATCACAATGCGCATCTGTTAACATCCGTACAGTTGGATCGTCAAAAATTGAATTTAAAAAAATTATTTCCACTCTCGGGATCGATTCTCGTTTCTCGGAGTAGTACTTTGGCCAGATCCTTATAAAAACGTCGTACAAGATAAATTCATGATTTTTCGATTATTTTTCCCCAACATCACAATGCGCATCTGTTAACATCCATATGGTTGGATCGTCAAAAATTGAATTAAAAAAAATTATTTCCACTCTCGGGATCGATTCTCGTTTCTCGGAGTAGTACTTTGGCCAGATCCTTGTAAAAACGCCGTACAAGATAAATTCCTGATTTTTCGATTATTTTTCCCCAACATCACAATGCGTATCTGTTAACATCCGTACGGTTGGATCGTCAAAAATTGAATTTAAAAAAATTATTTCCACTCTCGGGATCGATTCTCGTTTCTCGGAGTAGTACTTTGGCCAGATCCTTGTAAAAACGCCGTACAAGATAAATTCCTGATTTTTCGATTATTTTTTCCCAACATCACAATGCGTATCTGTTAACATCCGTACGGTTGGATCGTCAAAAATTGAATTTAAAAAAATTATTTCCACTCTCGGGATCGATTCTCAATTCTATTTGGGACAACACTATTCTAATTGGGCCTTAAATAAGTACAATCCAGAGCGAGTAAATGGTGGTCAAATACATAAATGGAAAGTTCATTCTCTCAATTGGAAACCACAGTATCGGATTCAAACCACTGCTACTCAATTGGCCGCTTCTCATTTCATCCATAACGATTTCATCCACAACGATTTCATCCCTAATTCCGTCCCTAAGTTCATTAGGCTTCACACCCTTCTACTCTTAATCACTCCTGCTCCTCTCTCCTAGTAAGTCATGTGTTAAATGTATGCTAATTTCTGAATGTTATGCTTTAATATATGCTCGTAATTGCTTTAGTTTATATGTATTAAAGTTGTAGTTATGGATAAGTCTTGGATGTTAACCGATAGAAACAGTGAACCATATATGGATGGAGTTGTAGCATTTATCGATTTTGCGGTTTCTAATTTGAAGATGTCAACGAAAACTATTCCATGTCCATGTGTAACCTGTTTAAACCACTTCTCTCTTTCTGTGGATGAGGTCCATTACCACTTACTCGTTAAGGGATTCGATCGGAATTATACAAGGTGGATTAAACATGGAGAGAAAGACAAGCCAACAACTTCCAACCAATTTGATGTAGTAGAATTTCCCACAGTTGCTGTAGAAACAATAGAAATGGTAAAAGCTATGGAAGATAATTTTATAGATGACATTAACAAGTTTCAAGAACTACTTGCAGATACGGAGAAGCCCTTGTATAAATATTGTCCTAACTTCACAAAGTTGTCTGCAACAGTAGAACTACTAAACTTGAAGAGTAAGCATGGAATGACAAATAAGTGCTTTACTGAAATGCTACTTCTGTTGAAAAGGATGGTACCTGCAGAAGGTAACGAGATGGTGAACAACACATATGAGGCCAAAAAGATAATGACAACAATGGGTTCAGGATACGAAAAGATACATGCTTGCATTAACAACTGCATTCTTTACAGGAAGGAGTACAAGGACTTGGTGATATGTCCAACTTGTGGCATGTCACGGTGGAAGGTGGATGAGAAGACTAAAGTCATATACGAAAATGTTCCTACAAAGGTATTATGGTACTTCCCCCTTATTCCACGATTGAAACGACTTTATAAAGTGAAAAGCATATCAAAAGATTTGATATGGCACTCCACCAGTTCCAAAAAGCCCGGTGTTCTACGCCACCCATCTGATTCACCTGCATGGAAAGCAATAGATGACAGATTTCCGGAAATTGCCTCTGATCCAAGGAATCTTCGGCTTGGCATTTCCATAGACGGGGTCGACGTAAACAGAGGGAATAGGAATCACAGTGTGTGGCCGGTATTAACTGTCATTTACAACCTTCCACCTTGGTTGTGTATGAAAAGAAAGTTCATCATGCTTTCGTTATTAATATCGGGAACGCCTGGAAACGATATCGATGTGTTTTTTGATCCTTTGATCGATGATCTGGAGCTCTTGTTTGAAGAATGTGTTGAAACATTTGATTCTTATGCCCAGGAATAGTTCAATTTACGTGCTGTTGTCTTATGGACGATTAATGATTACCCTGTTCTTGGTGCATTAAGTGGCTGCCCTTATAGTGGATTCCATGGTTGTGTGGTGTGCAGAAAAGAAACTCATTGTGTAAGACTTCCATTCTCTGCCAAGCAGAGTTATGGTGGTCACCGAAGATATCTACCATATAGTCATCCCTTCAGAAAGCATACTAAGGCGTTCAATGGAAAAGAAGAGTGGAGAACTGCTGCAGATCCTATGACATGAGAAGAAATATACAACGAGGTTAAATTTGTTCGGAATAAGTGGGGGAAGGGATTTAAGGATAAAGATTCAGAACTCAATATGGACACTTCGACTGGAAGAGGGGGGGAAAACAAAAAAGAGAAAATGAAAAGGGGGTGGTAGCTCAAATTTCGGACAGAAAGAACAGACCTATTGGAAGAAATTCAACATATGGAATCGACGACTTAGGTATTGGCGGTATAATTTGGTCCAACATTGTATTGATTTCATGCACACTGAGAAGAATGTGGCTGAGAGTATTATCGGAACATTACTAAATTTTCCGGGCAAGACGAAAGATTGGTTGCAAGCTCGAAAGGATCTGGAACATTTTGGGATAAGACAAGAGTTGCAGGCTAAAAGTCAAGGCGACAAGACATTACTTCCTGCAGCCTGCTACACATTAACTAAAGATGAAAAAGACAAGTTATGTGCCACATTACACAACTTAAGGGCTCCGCAAGGTTATTGTTCCAACTTTTCTAGTTTGGTCAATGAAAAGGATAGGAAGCTTATGGGACTTAAATCACATGATTACCATATGCTTATGCAACAGTTCTTGCCAATTGCAATACGGTCTATCATGCTTGAACCCACAAGATATGCTATTATCAGACTTTGTTTTTTTTTCAAATCAATATGTAGCAAAGAAATCAATGTAGAAGAACTCGATAAATTGCATGAGGAGCTTTGTGTTACACTGTGCTTGATGGAGAAATACTTTACCCCATCCTTCTTGATGTTATGCTTCATCTAACTGTGCACCTTGTTAGAGAGGTAAAATTATGTGGCCCAATATATGCTTTCGGTGGATGTATCCCTTTGAGAGGATGATGAAAGTTATTAAAGGGCATGTGTGGAACAAAGCTTACCCAGAAGGATGCATTGCTGAGGAGCATATTGCAGAAGAAACAATTGTGTTCTTCAACGAATACAAAAAATGCATGACCTCTATTGATATTCCAGAACACCAGCACAACACATCTGAAAATGGTAATGGAGATGGAATTCCCTTGTCAGCTGGTAAACCAGTTGAAGTTTCTCAAGATCTCTACATGAAAGCACATTTCTATGTATTGCAAAATACGCCTGAAGTTGTGCCGTATATCGAGTAAGGACTCCTACTGAACATGTTTATTTGTGTTTTTGTTTTATTTAACAGTAGGATCATATTTGATACTCATTTTTGTACTTGCAGACAACACATGACATTTTTGAAAAACAAGCATCCTGGTAAACGACAAGCATGGCTGGAGAAAGAGCATAACACAACGTTTGGTCACTGGTTACGCAACAAGGTAATATTTAAATCAGCATGATCTTAGTTTTTTCTCAATTGTGATTGCTGAAAGATGAATCTCATCCTTGTTATTGTGTAATTTAGGTTGAAAGCGAGTTATCGATCTCCCAAGAAAGTGTATCAGAAACAGTGAAGTGGATCTCACATGGAGCACGCAGAATCGTGAACAAATACGATGTATATGACATCAATGGCCATACATTTCATACAAAAATCCGTGATGGAAGAATTCACCAGAACAGTGGGGTTTGTGTTGAGGCAACTGAGATGCACATTTCTAAAGAAGTAGTAACCTATGGAAACAACTTTTATTATGGGGTTCTACGAGAGATATGGGTACTTGATTATCATAGTAGGAAAATTCCTCTTTTCATGTGCGACTGGGTTGACAATAGAAATGGTGTCAAACAAGATGGCATGGGTTACACGTTGGTCGAACTTAACAGATTAGGCCACAAGGATGATCCGTTCATATTGGCCTCACAAGCACGACAGGTGTTTTATGTAGTAGACCAGCTGGATAAAAAGATGTCTATTGTCCTGATGACACCTCCCAAGAATTATAGAGATCTGTACGATGATGTCAATGAGGATTTCAGTACTGTAATTCTTCCTCACAATGATAATATATTACCACCTGTAGATCCACGTGACTTGGGTAATGAATCTCGTGATGATTACTTTAGACAGGACTGTAAGGGTATTATTATACGTAATGGTAACTAAATCCGGTAAATATTATCATTATGTTTGTCAGTTTCCACGTTTTTTATGTAATGCTAAATTCTATTTGTTTGGTTAAATTCTATGCTCCATTTTAATTCCTGTTTTTTTCTCCAGGTGTGTGCAAAGGAAAAGGCCTGATCATGATGTCGTCTTCAAATTCCTACAGCTCAAACCAAACTCGAAGTGATCTCTGCTACTGTGGTCTTCCTGCTCGGATTAGAACATCAAATACACTTGACAACCATGGAAGAAGATTTCGGGTGTGCCATAGATCAAATTCATTGGTAAGCTCATGTTTATCAGTTTCATCTGTTTAATTTAATTAACAGCTTTTAATTTGAATTCCCTTTTCAAGTCTTCTGGACCCAAATGTTCGTTTTGGGAATGGATTGATCCTGAACCAGTTGTCATGAAGATCAAGATCCAGAAAGAACTTGATGATGTGAAGACTGAGCTGCAAAACTGCATGTCAACAGTTGAAGATCTTCGAAAGGTTGATGTCATACGTGGGAAGTTGTATAATGCTATCATTGTCTTGGTTATTTTCTTTGTTTTTTATTTGATGAAGAATTAATATGTAATGGTGAATTTGAATGTTGGCCGAAGGGCATGGAATTTTTAAGGTCATCTGGTATGCAACTTGGATATATCAAGTTTGTGTTGGTCATCTGTGGTATATCAGTTTGTGTTTGTCATTAGTTGGTTAATCTGCTATACACTTCATGCATGTCCAGTTGGTTAAATATTTAGCCACACACAAATGTAATAATGTGATAGAAATGTTGCTGAAAACAGAGTACGTACTCTGCTTCAAGGTATTCCTGAAAACAGAGTACCTTTTAGTCACACAATAATACAGTCACTAGTTTTTTGGTTCCTTAAGCAAACAAAGGTCAGACAAATGCAGAAAACTCTACTTTTTAGTCACAATACACCTGTAGTGACCATAGGTTATTTCCCATTTAGCCACATCACATAACATAACAATGACCGTTTCCAAACATTTAGACACAGTAAATAAGCGTCACTAATTTTTGTCACACTGCTATCTCTCAAGTATGACTATAACTCCTGGATTTGGTCAAAGTCAACAAAAAAACATTCTGTTTTATCTCTCAATTGTCACACATTTTTAAAGTTGTGACTGAATCTTACAAAATTTGTATTTCTGGTCACTCGAAAAAGTATTGTGTGGCTAAAACTTGAGAAGATGACCTTTAGTCACTCGTTTTTCCCAAAGTGTCACAGCCCTTACTGTACAAAAGAGTGACGGAAGCCCAAATTTGACGTAGTGTAATCTAAATCTATAATAAAAACACGACAAATCTCAATATTATTAAGTCAGGTCAGAACCAACATCTCGTACAATTAAATCAGATTCCAATAGCCCACGGCTGTAGCACGTAACGACTACTGAAATCTAATTTTTTTTGTACACATCTAATGTAATGGACAAGTACTTTCATGTTGATCGGTAACAAAGCCCTCGGCTGTAGCACGAAACGACAATATTCCGAAAACAAGAAATACTTTCTATCATGATGGAAGACCATTACCGACACAAACCCTTTTGTGTCTTTGGCCAATTTTGACTTGACATATTTAATATTTGAGGGATTATATTATGTTACAACCATAATCATATTATAAAGAGATTCTTCCTTTTAAATTAAATATTTCAAATCAATGATCGATAATTGGATAATTCCCGGAATACTCATTTCTCAAAGATTGTAATCCGTTTTTGACATAATCATCCTTTCTCTCAATTTTGAAAATTCATATTTAATTACATGTTTCACAAACACAAGAATCTCATTATTGTATACATAATATTAATATTAAACTTGTGAAACAATTTCGCAAATCCTAAATCGTCTAAACTACGCCTTATGTCAATTTATGTTCACTTAAATCTAGCATCGCATGGTAAACATAAGCATATATCACATATATAAACATAAAGGAACATAAACGTAGGCATGTTATAACATATAACACAATTATATACATCCCTATGTATCATTAATTACATTAAAAGAAGTTAAAACATTTAAAGAAGGGTTTTAATCATATTAAGGTTACGAAACACTTTCGTTAAAACCTAGATGTCTAACATGCTTCGTATGTTTAATGAATCAGCCTAAATCTAACATCTCATGTTCAACCTAGACATATATCATCTATATATTCATTCAATAACACATAGGTAGGCATGTTAGATCATGTAGTACTGTTTTAAACTTATGTATAGATCACTGGTTGTGTTTAAAAGTCGTTAAACAGTTAAAACATGCCTTAAAAACACTTCCGGAAGCTATAATCGTCTCAAAATTATTTTTATAAAAATATTTGACCCCTCCATTAGAACCGCCTCGTCAATACGAATCTAACGCCACCAACCATGTCTCGAAAGGAGCTCCCACGCGCCTTCCGAAATGTCTGTCGAAAATGACGCTCTGTAACGCATTTCCAGTATGCGTTACAGACTGTTACGCAGTTTCATAATGCGTGACACTCCTGTAACGCATTATCCATAGGGGTTACAGGGGAAGTCAGGCGCGCGGTCCCCATCTTCTTTGCAGCAGCCGACAGTTGATTTTAAAACAAAAATTAGGCCCACTAAATCATTATCAGCCCACCATAATAATTTAGTAGCCCACCATTTTTAGCCCACCAGCATTTATTTTATATATATTATTTAATAACAGATTGTAATTATTAAATCCAAACTTCTTTAAAAATTAAAAATTAATAATCTGTTCATTCAAAAAATATAATAAAAAAATCCTGATTCTCTACAACAATTGTAGAATTTAAACCAGAGTCATTTTATTTCACAAAATTAATTTTGAATTAATTCATAATTAATTTGATTATAGCTTCCATGAACTTCAAAAATTCATAATAAATCCATACATGGTTCAAAAATTCTCAAATTCTTATCTGTGATCTATATGCATCAAACCTAGGCTCTGATACCATTGAAGGAATTTCTACGCATGCGGAAATAATTATAACATTTATTTTCATAGAATTCCTATATAATCATGCATATATTTCAAGAAAATAAGAAAATTACCTTGAATGCTTTCCGGCAACAGCTATGAACTTATTCTTAAAACCCAACAATCAATCCTCAATGTGTGAAGTGCTCTAATGGTATCCACCAAGAAATTTGAAAAAGAAGAAGAAATAGAGAGAATTGGCTAACTTGAATAATTTCACAAGAACTCTTTCTTGCAAATTTTGGTGTGTTTGATCTCTTCATCTAACAAGCTATTTATAGTAGAAATCTCAGCTGGGAATTTTGACTATCATGCTTGTAATGATGATCATCCAATTAATTAATCTTTATTAATTAATCAATTAATCATTAAAGCACTTTAATCATTTAAAGAATTTTAATCATTAATCCCATTTAAACTCTTTAAAATAATTCTCTTTATATATATTTAATATCTCAGATTAAATATATAATTATTATATTAAAAACTTTCTTAATATTTTATAATTAATTAAATCATATTTAATTATTTATTTCTCAAATAAATAATTATTATTAGCCAAAATAATTTTTCTTCATCTTCAACAATATTTCCTTTTATGGTGTGACCCTTTAGGTTCATAATTATGTCGGTAGTAGAAATAAATAATAATAAACTATTTATTATTATTTATACGAATTACAATTAATTCGTTGAAAATAATTATCGTTATAATTAAATTCATTCTACATCGTGAGTGATACTTTTGAAGGTATATCGCGACCATCCGAATAATATGGATTCATCGCTAGGAATAAAGAACTTATTCAGTGACTGGTTACCGTACAATAAATTCCTTCTGCCCTAACAATATCCCGATTAAATACAAGGCATAGATCGCATGTCAAGCCTATCTAATTTAATCATATGATTTCTTATTCTTTATGCATAGTTCATGTTAATGCAAATTAGAAACTACTTTCTAATTTCATTCACTCTGGACAGAGATTCCTGAACTACCATATTAAGAATATCGTAGGATATTCACTTCCTTTACTGGAAGGGGTAGATCCTTTATTGATCGTTAACTATCTCCATATATAAATTCCAATGCCCAGAATAGAACTTATTAATTGCCCTTGAGACTAAGGACTAAACCAAAGCATTTTTCATTATATACAATATGACTCTAACAATCTCAAGTCTAAGGATACTTGTACAACCATCATTTTATGAACAATTACTGACACGTGAGTAAACTCTATTAATTGTTCAAGTGATCGAGTCATGTTCAGTGAACTCATTCCCAATGAGCACCTACATGGCTACATACTAACTATAGTGTCACCACACAAATGCCTATGAGAACAGACATCCTTCGTACGAAGCAAGTATAGTATATCATTCCCAATTAGTTATCCTATGATCAGGAACAGTTTAAGTTTAGTGTTATCATCTTCTAGATCTCACTATTATAATCTCATTATAATTCTAGAAGCTTTACTCTAAACTATGGAACATCTGATTTAATACACTTTAAATAGATAAAGCCCTTATCAAGACAAATATATTTTTCACTGATAATCATAAAACCTACTAAGATTACAAGAAAGTTTATCCTAACTCATCATCCATGATTGGATTTAGGACACTTCTCTTTCAATAAATGCAAGGTCACTACTAGAAAAACTGGAATAGACATCACACTTTAGACATCGGTTAGAAAAGCCACTGATGTTAAAAGTCTCTATAACATCAGTAAAAACTAAACCGATGTTTATTAGTAGTAAATACATCACTTCATCATAAAACCGATGTCTGGAGTTTATTTTAAAAAAAATAATATCGCGCTTTCCCTTTTCCTTTCCCCCCTTAATTAAATATTTCCCCCTTAACCAAAATTAACTCCCGCTCCAACACCGCGTCAGATTAGACGAGCTGCTTTTTTATACTTAAAAATATAAAAATGAAAAACATAATCTAAAACATACAACTAAAAACCTAGCTAACACGAACAAATATCTTATTCTCTCAATGCTCTCCACCGACTCCCCCTTTCAAGAACACTCAAGAACCCTAGTTTCGATTAGCCTCCTTTCTAACTCGATTTCTTTGATAGATTTCTTCAACTCGAATCTAACCCCTTTATTCCGCTGTAAATTGTTTATTCACATATATATCAAGAGAACCCCCTTTATTCACTCGCTCAAGAACCCCCTTTCTTCACCCGCTCGAATGTTGTTTTCTTGAAATTTCAATTTAGTAAGTAGGTAAGCTTTAATTGTATATTTTGTTTCAATTTAGTTTCAAATTAGATCAATTTTTTGTTTCTTCTAATTTGTCTTACGATTTATTAAGTGGATTAGCCGGTTTTCTAATTTTTGTTACTTTTTTCTTCTCATTTTCTATACAGGAGTAGCTGTTAGTTGTAAGCTTTCAGTGGGTATCGATAAGTAAGTGAGTTAGCCCCTTTTCTAAATTTTGTTAGTTGATTTTGTAAGTAAAGTTCAATTTTTTGCACATTAGTAGCTGATTTAGTTGATTGTGGATTGTTTGAGTTGAAGTTAGTTGGTGTGTGGAGTTTAGGACTATATTTATGTATAAATATATTGGGTTGCTTCCGTTTATTATATATATGATTCAATTGCTGCTAGTTTTGTGATCATATGTCTTTGATATGGTAATCAATTCTGTTAGTTAAGTATTAGAACCGAGAACCTGAACTTTGTGTTGGATTTTTTTGGAAATAATATGCTTGTTAAGGTGAACAACTGACTCGTCTTTCTTGAGGTCAGTGACCTTTTTTATCAACTGCTTATAGCATCTATGATCACCCCTACACACTTTCAAATTAATTATAATATTCATGTTATTATTTATTTATTTATTTTTGAAAGGAATGAGAATGGTGTGACACAACTGAAGATTGCTTAAATAGAGTATTGCTTAATGGTATGGGATCTTCTACCAACATATTTTGAAAGAATTTCACGGGAATGACATCTAATGAACGATCACTTAATCCTTGTAACGTATCTTAATTTTTACTGCTCTTGTGTTTATTGCTCATAACTATACACTAATCTATTATAAAACTTGAATTGTCTCTCTAAAACATCTCAGACTTCTACAATTGGAACATAGTCTATGTTAGATATTGTGATGGAGCTTCATTTACCGGTAACAATTCCGACACAGTAAGTACTCATATCTAATATTTAGTAAATCAAAAACAAGAAACCCTATATATTTATCAACTTAAACACATTTTTTTGTTGTTGTTTATACTTCAGGTTCACAAACTTTATTATAAAGAAGCCAAGATTTTTTATGTAGTCGTAAAAGATTTACCAGCTAAAGGAATGAAGAATGCATCAAATGTAAGTGACATCTTTACACATGATAAAGCTTTATTTTAAACACTCGAAACCTTGTGTGCATAAATGTGCCATATTTTGTTATTTATTGATAATTAGTTTAATGACAGGGGTGTTATGTAACAGAAATATGTTTTAGGAGGATTCAGTTTTGCAAAGTAAGTAGTGATCTGGTATAATGCTTCATTACAGATTACAAACATTTTGGCACCAAAATTTGTTTATCTGTATTAAAAATATTTCATGCCTCGAAATCTTGGCAAATGTATAAATATACAGATCTATGTTTTTTTTAATTTACTTCGTAATGTTCTACTTTCCAGGCAATATAGGAGAATGATATTATGGTAAAGCTGCAGTTCAGAGAATCAATCATGAGAATGATTTGCCCAGAGTGTGTTTAACTTTGTGACATTGCAGGCATTTGGGCTTAATACAGTGGAGAGTTGACAATCTCTAGAAATTAAGAGAACAAGATTGACAATGATGTTACATTGTGTTTCCCCACTCGATTGCCGGAACTTTATTTGTTTGAATGATAGATCTAATTTTCTGGATTGCTAAAGTTCTAAATCTTTATTTTGTGCTTGTAAGTTGTAACTATTTAAGATCAGTTAACTTTATTGGTCATGCTCTAAATGTTTTAGTTAATTTGTACATGGATCAATCAAAGTGTATTTTCATCTAAATGTATTTTTGCAGGATGGGGAACAAATGAGGCGTTGATTATCCAGATTTTGGCAGGATGGGGAACATATTAAGATTGTGACGCTAGGTGTGATAACCCTGTAAAAGATATCGACTTTAAGATGCCGCCACCTGAGAAGTATGTTGTCGGCATGTTTTTCTTGCCTACTTCTGAAAGTAGAAGGGAACAAAGCAAAAACGTATTTACTAAGGTATTGCCTTTACTGCCGTTGATTCTGTTGTGGACATAGTAGAATAGTAGTTTTGTCGTGATTATTGTATCCAGGAGAATCTAGTTGATTCCTAGAAAGTATTATGTGTGACATTTCAAAGTGAATTTCTGCTTGAGAAACATTCCCCCAAGTGGCATCCTTTAATTTGTTGAATGGATTGTTTAAGCTCCGTGTCGTCTCTGTAGGTTGCTGAGTCACTTGGGCATACTGTTCTTGGCTGGCGCAGCGTCCCATCAGATAACTCTAGATTGGGTCAGTCTGCTATACAAATGGAGCCTGTCATTGAACAAGTGTTTCTTACTCCTACACCCAGGTTTAAGGCTGATTTTGAGCAACAAGTAGTTTGGAAACATTGTTTTACTTATTTGTGATATAAATATTTTCTCCATTCACTTTCTCTTTTTTCCACTGACTGCATACTTCACCAACGAATAGCATAGGACCAACCTGCAACTGAAGAAATGCAAGGTTGAGGAATGACTTCCGAGGCATTCTTGACGTATGAATAACCTGCAACTAAAACATGTTTCCAGAATCTTGCTGCAGTGTTGTACTGTTGTATATGGTCAGTTCTCGAGCCTTGCAAGTAAGGATTATAAATGAATATGCCTTTTTCATCTTGATTATTCCACCTTTCTTGTTCTACATATCTATAATTTTATAAACTTCCGTGTTTTTAAAATTGTAAGTGACTTTCACCTCTGTGTTTGTAAGGCATCTACTAATGATGACAATATGAAATGTATGGGAATGCATGGTTTAGTGGCTCCCCTGAGGGCTTTTGGGTATGTATCTCCTTGTCCTGCTGGCTACACTCTCCAGGAATATAATATATAATTCGACTTTCTTTTTTTCAGTTACACAGTCGAATCATTATATATGCTACTGCTACCAATGGCAAAAGATGGTGTTGAAGCTCTTGGCTCGATGGGAAATGATGCTCCCTTGGCTGTGATGTCAAACAGAGAGAAACTTCCTTTTGAATATTTTAAGCAAATGTTTGCTCAGGTTACAAATCCTCCAATTGATCCTATCCGGGAGAAGATAGTTACATCTATGGAGTGCATGATTGGTCCAGAAGGGGATCTGACAGAAACCACTGAGGAACAATGTCACCGTCGGTCGTTGCAAGGCCCCCTTCTAGCGATTGATGAAATGCAAGCAATTAAAAAAATGAACTACAGAGGCTGGCACAGCAAAGTGTTAGATATTACGTATTCGAAGGAATGGCGGAAATGGATTGGATGAGACATTAGATAGGATCTGTTCAGAAGCACATGATGCAATCAAGGCAGGCTATACTACACTGGTGCTTTCTGACCGAGGTAACATACATTCCCTCATCTTAGAGGAAGCTCATATTTGATGAGGTCCGAGCTGAGACTCTTAGCCTTATTGAAAAATTTGTATAAGTAGGGCCTAGGAATATGCAAGTTTTTGTGTAATAGTTGTAGTTGTTCTAACTTTGGCAGTACTTTCATATTTGATGAATTAGTTTTTGGATGAATTGGATGTACGTAGTTTGGATATTTTGGATGGTTTGGATTATGTGAATTGAAATGTAGTTGCCGATATTTGGCTTTGGTATATATTGGCATTTTGATTTCGCTATATTAGTTTTGATTTCCGAATAATAAATCGATGTAATAATGTACAATAGACATCAGTTAACTAATAACAAACTGATGTAAATTCACTACATAGACATCGGTTCACTACTAAGAAACTGATGTTAAACATTAACATTGACATCTGTTACATTTAAGAACTGATGTTTATGTCTTCATTTATATTACATTTCATATGTTTCCGATGATATAAATCTTGTATAAACGTAAAATTCACATGATAATCATGACATATTACTGCAGAAACGATGTCTAAAACTACTATAGACATCAGTTCTTTGGTCAGAAATGATGTCTAAAAGTACTACAGACATCGGTTTTTCTCTACACATGCGAAGACATCGGTTCTGGAGTTACATAGACATCGGTTTTTACCCAATGTCTATTGACGTTTTTCTAGTAGTGGGTGTTAGTAGTGGTACTTGCTGTGTGACTGCCTTGATCGAGGGAGACGAGCTTATAGTCTCAAATGTAGGTGACTGCAGAGCTGTTCTTTGTCAAGCTGGCAAAGCTGAAGCTATCACAAAAGATCATAGAGTATCTGAGGTGGAAGAAAGGAAAAGAATAGATGATAAGGTAGCGACCAGCATTGAATGTCTCTTTATTTTATTGGAAATTTGTAGTACTGGTAGTGAGCTTTTGATTGCTTACTTTGATATTGTAATTTAGGGAGGATATGTGGAGATGCACAGAGGAGCTTGGAGAGTTCATGGAGTACTATCGGTCTTCAGAAGTATTGAAGAATTGGGTGCTAGCTGAGCATGATACGAAAATCTTACAATTGACTCAAGATATGGAATATCTTGTATTAGCTTCTGATGGGCTGTGGGAACAGGTATGGAAATAGGAGAATATTTTTTAGATTTTGAGCAACTTTAATCATACGAATATCAAATCATTAAGTACAAGTGCTTCGCCGAAGTTACATAGACTATCACTGATCAAGAAAAACAATAAGTTGGGGAATTCCTATTTACAGGAAGAGAATCAGTTGCTGCAAGAAAAATGATGATTTTGGTTGTGAAAATGAAAGCCCTGTATCTAAGGCTCGAAGGATATCTTTGGTTAACCATATATGAAGATGAAACCTCAGATGCCAAGTCAAGAACATACCATCAATCAGTGGAAAGAAATTGCAAACGATTTTGGATGTGAAAATGAAAGTCCTCCATCGAAGGCTCAAAGGATATCACACAAAATCAGGAAAATGGTATATATCAGCAGGAAGACACTGTGAATGACTTTGCAGGTGAAAATGAGATCCTGCCATCCAAGTCTCAAGAGAAATTGCAAACGATTGCAAACGATTTTGGATGTGAAAATGAAAGTCCTCCATCCAAGGCTCAAAGGATATCACTGGCAAACCAAATGAAGACGAGACCTCAGATGTCAAGTCCAAGACATTATTGAAGCCCCTACTGGCAAACCAAACGAACATTAAACTTAGGACACAAAATCAGGAAAATGGTATATATCAGCAGGAAGACACTGTGAATGACTTTGCAGGTGAAGATGAGATCCTGCCATCCAAGTCTCAAGAGATTTCACCTGTAAACCAAATGAAGATAAAACATCAGGCACCATTACCAAGTCACCACATCATCGATAAGAAGAGACTAACTTCTGGGGAACTCACAGCTGCTTGCAGATCTTGCAGTGAGTAGGGGTAGTTTAGATGACATTACTGTAATGATTATTGATTTACACCGTCTTAGACTAATGTGACTTTTGCTTGTATTTTTTTTATGTAGATCATATTTGCATTCCTTTTGTAAGCACAAGTAAAAAATTCGTACAGTATGCAAAGCAAGCAGTCAATTTTTTTTTTTTTTTTTTTCTGAATTCTGTCAGTAACTTGCACCATCTTTGATCTTTCAGGTTTGTGATTTGTAATACACCGCTTGCTCCATATTGTTGAATATATGTGATTGTTGCTGAGGGAAAAACCTCCCCAGATAAATATACAGTTTTCTTCATATCATTGAAAACCAGTTCAGAATCCACCTAGAGCAGACAAACTCCGTGTTTACGTTGATAAAAAAACGTAATTTATTATGGATTATTGTTAATGCATAAGAAAAAGAATCACTAGTAATAGTAACCTTGATGAAATTTCTAATTACAAGTTAGTTTGTACTTTGTAGACAGCAGTGTGATCATTTTGGCAGTATCTAAAGTCTGATGAAGAGAAAGAGAGGTGCTCTTTTATGTATAGTAACACTTTAGATAAGGCGCTGGTCTACGAAACCAGAGATTCTGGGTTCAAACCCAGCGGAGTCGTTTCAGTTTTTTTAAAATAAAAATGTATGTTATTCTTTTGGCCAACCTCATCTGCGCATAAAGGATTAATTTGCTTGGTAAATCGCACAAATTGTGTGTGCGCGTGTGGGAATCAGATTCTTTGCCCAAATTGAAAATTTTCAGCAAGATGTGAGCAAGAACGAAAACATTAATATTGTTAAAAATGTTCTGTACAAGTTCAAAACTGATTTGTTACAATGGATTACACAGGCTTGTGACATGCCTTACTGATGGCTATTGATGGATCAGAGAATGACCCATCTCTAATATAGTCAAATACCAATTTGTTTGCAGCTTCAGAGTAATGTATACCATCCCAGCTAGGGTATTCCTTTGGATTTTTGCAAGAAGTTCAGTACCATTAACAAAAGATTTCCGCCCACACCTAGCACGATAGTCTCCATAATGCCCGCAGCAGTAACCATGAGGACCGCTGAAACCTGGACAAAAAACGGGGGCGTACTTTATTAATACTACAGCAAAGTAGTTTGCAATTTTTTTTATAAATTTTTTTAGTGTAGATAGTTGAAAGAGGCAACGATGATTAATGACAGCTTTCAGTGCAAAGTATAGGTGTTCTAGCATCAACTTATGGTGATTTAGAATAATGATGGAACCAGTACAATTTATGATACTCATATCATTTCTTATAGTTGTATAAGCATGATCACATTATAAAGCTTACCGAGTTCCTTTGCTTTACTGATTAGAGCATATTTGACGGAGTAGATGTCAACATAAATAATAAATACATCGCTGAGTTGTGTCCTCAGCTGGATGATTTTGTCCATTAGTTGCTTATTGAATTCCAGACTTCACACAGCCATTTTGGTCAGAATTTCCTGCTTTTGGTGGATAGTTGACAACAAAAAAGGGCAAGCACCCAATCGGACCTGTATTATGGATCCAAAATGTCCTTGCTCCCAGTTGGTGCAGATTCTAAGAATTACCAAGCAGATTGTCAAGTCAATGCCTATATGCCATGATGACTGATCAAGATCCAATCTCTTTCCACTTTTTTGTCCTCCCATAGATATAAAGATCAAGAATGTAGGTAATATAACAACCCCAAATGTAATAATCTCAGCACTCTGCTTTAGTCCCCATGGACTTCGGTATCTTGTAGTTATCCAATCCATGTTATGGGAAATTAAAATAATTCAAGAAAGTTGTGGTTTTCCTTGAGTATTTTTGTCCAACAGATTGAATGCATTAGTTGCAATGTGGGTTTTAAGTTTGAAGTAACTGTCTCAAGTTGTTGAATTGTTGGACTCGAGTTCAGTTATGACCAACTAAAAAACTTTTCAATTTAACACATGTCGAATTATTTTGTACAATTTTTTGATAAAATCGTGCGGTCTTCTAACATTACTCGTAAATTAAGCTGTCCTAGAGCAGATCTATTATTTCTGTGATGTAATAATTTACGAAAGAAATCAATAGATCATATAATAAATATGTGGTATCATTTAGAAAAATTGATGTATTTTCAAATTACTTTTTTTTTGTTCAAGAGATTTATGTTAAGAATATGTTATGCAAAAATATTAATACGATTTCATGTTGCAATGAAATATTCTATCTTTTTTCGAAATATAAATTAATCTTATTTCATATCATGTCAAATATATTTTAAAATAAATATTTTTTTTACAAAATCACAAGTAGTAATAAATATTATATTTTAATAGTAAAATCAAAAATTTATTTTAAATCAATTATTTTGTGGGTGAAGGCCCTAGATAATAAAAAATAAATAGTCATGGTCCAAAATACTGATATTCAGAAAGTTGGCCCTAAATACCGACAAGATACGCTATTGCGGGTACCGTTTCCTCATATAAGCTAGATCGTGTTCCGTGAAACAAGAGATACGCTATACCCTGTTCCGTGTACGCCTTTCACGAAACTGAAGACAACGTGTTCTCTCCAAGATACGCTTTTCAAAGCCACGTAATCCATGATACGCTTCTCAAAACTGCGTATCTTACGTCATCCTCAGAGCTCCAGAATCGCGATTCTGAGGCGATTATCGACGATTCCGATGAGTATTTTCAAACTCTCCGTTCATCTATATCCCGAAGATTCCCATCAGCTAGCATATACCATTAGAATCGTCATTCGATTGTCTACAACCCTATACAAATTTTAATCAATTCCTAATAAGTTAATAACTGATTTTACGCACCCCAGTTCCCGATGACCTTGGTTCATCGTTTCTCGGCGAGGTTCGTTCATCACCCTCCCGACATTTTCCCGTCTAATTTAATACGTCAATCGATTCGTCTTCTCACCATCTAAAACTCTATATCATCAATTCATCATTTCTAATGCTGGTTTTGAAACGCCCAATTTGAACCTAGATTTTTCAATTTTCCGATATGTTCGTCCTACGGGGCCGGAAACAAAGATAGAGACAAAGAGAGGGTTACGGAGAAAGGGAGTGACGATATTGTGATAGTGTGGGGGTTTTGTGGTGGTGGGAGAAGACGAGATACGATGCGACGAAGAGAAGTCGCCGGTGAGAGAAGTTCTGGAGAGAAGTCGCCGGTGAGACAAGTTCTGTGGTGATGAACAGTGCTACGGATACTGACAAGGCTGTCGCGTGCCTATCAAATAATAAATATCTAACTAATCCTTCTAACAATGTAGTCGGGTAAGTCAGAGTCGATCCCACAGAGACAAACGTATCAATCACTAGTTGTTTCTGATTTAATTCGGCTAAGCAAGTAACACAATAAATATTGAGAGATTATTAAGCTAATTTTATACTAAAGAGAATTTTGTTTGTATTAATCAAATATTAAAAACATCCAGAATTAAGTGTCCCCACTAGCATGAATTGATGTAATTATGAATTCCCGCCCCAATTAATCGTACGCTGCTCAACAGAAAAGATGCGCCCTATAAATATCAATAACCTCTCTCGAGTATTAATGGCTTCTCTTAAAATACAATCAATCCTATTCTCATGGTATCATGTAATTTAGAGACATTAATTACAGCACCCTAAATTCCTAACAATCCATTCTACCTATTCTCATGGAGAATTTCATGTTCTTACTGGATAAATCACAACCCTCTAATCCAACTCTCGTTGATAATTAGATATTGGTTCAAACAATACACATAATCACGTCTGATTTGTAATTGCTAATTAAAACAACTCAATAAGCAAGAGCAATTAAACAATCAAATTGGGGGAATTTGGGAAATTCACACATCAATCATAACTAGGGTTCTACTTAACCCTAGATTAATTATCTACTCACTCATGATTGAATTAATAAAACAAGAATTAATAATTGAACACATAATTATAAGAATAGAAGAAAAACCTTTAATCTTGATCTTCAAAGAAAATAAATATTCTCCCAAAAATCTCCAGAAGAAAGTGTTTACAAAGTTGTGTGTATAATAAAATTTTCGATCCCCAAAAATAGACCCCTAAAAGTATTTATATAGAGGTTACAAGGCTAAAATAATTGCCACCAAAAAATAGAGCCCAAATTCTTTTACAATTCGAAATAAGAACGGAGACAAAAAGCAGGTGGGGCCAGCTTTTTAATCATTTGCGCGCATAACATATTACTAACACACTGGACAATTGTTTTCCTATAAACAGAAATTATGCACTGGCGCTAGCACGTGAAGAAAACTGAACCCACTCCCTTAACACGCGCGTGCATGGCACGCGCCAGTTGTGCACAGCTTTTTGCGCGCGCGTGAAGATTAAACAGCAAGCAGCGCGTGAAACGTCAGTTCAGCATCTTGAATTTCAGTATTAATACAGAGACAAACGCACGGCCATAACAAAATTCGCATGCCCATCATTTATTTTCTGTTCCTTTTTTTTCTGTTCCCCCAAATTCGCACGGCTGCTACCTTTTTCACACGGACAACAAATAATTCCTGCTCATTTTTTTCTTTTTCTGCTACTTCTTTTTTTCCTTTTTCCAAAATTATTGCTTCCAAAATGCTTAGAAACGAACCACAGTTTCATCCTTTCTCCTCGTAAATTCATAAAATCATTCCTTCGAATTATAAACACCGTAAAATCATCAAATAATGTCAAATCCCTTCCAACTTGGCATTTATTTATTTCCTGCAACAAACTCAAATAAAACTAATTAAATCGACACGATTATTCACAAAAGCACCGTAAATGTGGGAATAAAATCCTATAAAATATATATAAAATACACTCTATCAAATATCCCCACACTTAGCACTTTGCGCGTCCTCGTGCAAACTAACATAATAATTATACTAACTAATTAGTACCACTTCCGTAGGTGATCACGGTTGCATTTAACATATGCAACAAGTCCTTTAAACCCCTAGGTAGCCCTAGTGGACGAGTAAGGTCTCGTGAGGGTTTATAGTGAATATACCCACAAAATTCATCCAACCATGCAAAAGATTAATGCCAACACAACACCACACACACAAGTCCTCTCATGTCACATCAGCTTAAGAATCAAAATGAAAATGCAATGTCTTGGTGTCTAAAGTGCAAGTATCCACGTAGTCTACTCAAAGAAGATGCATAAAATCATAGAAATTCATGTCAAATGTAAGAATAGGTTGGTAAACATGCTAAGCACACAAGAGCACATCTTTGAGACAAAATCTGGGATCTCCTATGCCAAAAGCAAAAACTCACCCTTCACTCACAAAGAATATTCACTCAAAACAATTGGTAAGTGTTTCACTCAATTCCAACAATATCATAAACATGCTTCGTCCTTGTTATCAATCTAACCTTTAACGCAACATACATCATCAATGACAATCAAAAGGTCTTTGTTAAGGTTGTAACGGGGCTAGGGACAAGGTATGTCAAGAAAGCCAAAGAAGATGTTAAGTCAAAAGCTAGTACCTGACAATAAAATTCAAACAACTCCCATACTTTCATCCCCACACTTGAACTTTTATTTATAAACAACTTGACTAGTCGAAACAAAGTAGGATCACAAAAGATAAAAATACTCTCAAATTTATTTTTCTGCTTTTTTTTTTCTTTTTTTTCTTTTTTTTTTCTTTTTTTTTAAGAGAGCAAAAATAATAGCAAGAACAACGAACCCATAAATATGATTTCAAACTTCGACTAACAAGCTATGAACCAAACCCCAAATATTCCCCCAAAGTTATGATCATCAATAAAACCCCCCCTTTTATACACACCTTATCACTCCCTTACGATCAATACTAGCCTTTGACAATTGGGTTCAAATTTAATGTAAGGCCAATACAATAAAAAGGATAATGGCAAGTAACTTGGTGTGTCACCGAAAGAATAAGATTAGGCTCAAAGGGTTAACTAATGGATCATGTATAAATGGTTTGGATATATGGGAAATATGAGGTTATACCTAATTGCCTTTATCATGTTATCATCAATTAATGTCATGCATCTTAAGAAAGACTTCAAGCAAATACTAGCAATGCAAACGACAAGTGGACACTCAAGCAAACGAATAATCATGCAAAAGATATGCATATAGGCTCAAAACTCGCTTGGTGTGACAAAGCATAATCAATCCCAAATAACAGTCTTTCTAACGCACCTACTTGTACTCAAAGCATATAGACCAAATTACCTTGCACATATTCATGTCATTCTAATCACTTAGCACATTCAAAAAGTCTACTAGTTTCTACTTGCTAGTGTACGTGTGTGCACAAGAACATCACATATCACTTCTCATACAAAAGCATCCATAAACACAAGATTCCTACGCATGCATGGGTGTATCAAGCAAAATACAACAACTAATCAAATTGCATGGCTAGAATTATTTTTGGTATTTTTCATTTTTAATTTTTTTTTTAACTACTAATATGCTACTACAACAAAGCACATCCCCACACTTAAATGTGGCAATGTCCTCAATGGCACAATACTAAGAATATCAACTAATAACAAGAAGGAAAGAAATACTCCCCTATGCCGAAGCATGAAGTGCACCAGTCCTCCACAGTATACAGAATCCATGGGTTGCCTCCCAAGTAGCGCATTTGTTTAACGTCGTTAGCCCGACACCGACTCATCAATCATTCAGCAGAAGGAGAAGACAACAGAATATCCACCTCCTCGTTAATTGGTTCACCAGCTCTATAGTGCTTTACTCTTTGCCCATTCACCTTGAATGACTCTCCATGGCTATTCATCAATTCAACTGCACCATAGGGAAAAACCTTGCGTACCTTGAACGGACCCGACCACCTAGAACGAAGTTTTCCGGGAAAAAGTCTTAACCTCGAATTGAAAAGAAGAACTAACTCCCCTTCCTTGAATTCTCTTCGTAACAGCCCTTTGTCATGCCACTTCTTTGTTTTCTCTTTGTAAAGCTTAGAACTTTCATAAGCCTCAAAACGAAGCTCATCTAGCTTATTAAGTTGTAGAAGTCTCTTCTCACCCGCTGCTAACATATCAAAATTCAGACCTTTGATAGCCCAAAATGCACGGTGCTCTAGCTCAACGGGAAGATGACATGCTTTTCCATATACCAATCTGTACGGAGTTGTCCCAATAGGTGTCTTAAACGCAGTTCTATAAGCCCAAAGTGCATCATCAAGCTTCATAGACCAATCTTTCCTTGATTTTGCGACTGTCTTCTCCAAGATATTCTTTATTTCACGGTTAGAGATCTCCACCTGACCACTGGTTTGGGGATGATAAGAAAGTCCCACCTTATGATAAACTCCATATTTCTTCAACATTGCTTCAAAACGATTTTCGAGAAAATGCTTTCCTCCATCACTAATTAAAATCCTTGGCACTCCAAATCTAGGAAAAATCGTCTTCTTAAAGAACTTGCTCACAACACGAGCATCATTAGTGGGAGATGCAATGGCTTCAACCCATTTTGAAACGTAGTCCACAGCTACCAAGATATACCTGTTCTTAAAAGATGGAGGGAAAGGTCCCATGAAATCTACTCCCCACACATCGAAAAGCTCCACTTCAAGAATGCTATTGAGAGGCATCTCATTGCGCCTTGAAATATTCCCCGTTCTTTGGCAACGATCACAAGAATGAACATATTGGTGGACATCTTTAAAAAGAGTTGGCCAATCAAAACCGCACTGAAGAATCTTTGCAGCAGTTTTTGTAGTACTCACATGACCACCACTTGGCAAATCGTGACAATGTGAGATTATAGCATAGTATATAGCATGCAGCTTTCCATCTTTCCTTTGACCTAGGACTGCACCAATAGCTTGATCACTAGCATCACACATGATCTCAAATGGTAGACTCCAATCCGGTGGTTGTATAATTGGAGCAGAGACAAGAGCTTTCTTCAATGTTTCAAAAGCCTCAACACAAGCATCAGTGAACACAAAAGGTACCTCCTTACCCAAGAGCTCAGTAAGAGGTCGAGCAATCTTCAAAAAATCTTTTATGAAGCGGCGATAGAATCCCGCATGACCAAGAAAACTTCTTATCCCCTTGACTGAAGTAGGGTGTGGTAAGCGCTCAACAACCTCGACCTTGGCTTTATCAACTTCAATGCCTCTCTTCGAAACAACATGACCCAGAACAACTCCCTCTTGTACCATAAAGTGACATTTTTCCCAATTGAGAATTAAATTAACTTCTTGACATCTATGAAGCACTTTCTCCAAGTTATGTAAGCATACCCCAAAAGAAGTTCCACCAACTGAGAAGTCATCCATAAAAACCTCCATAATGTCTTCAATGAAATCTGAGAAAATTGCCATCATACATCTCTGAAAAGTGGGAGGAGCACAACATAGACCAAACGGCATTCTGCGGTATGCAAATGTACCATAGGGACATGTGAAAGTCGTCTTTTCTTGATCATTTGGATGGATAGGAATCTGGAAGAAGCCTGAATATCCATCTAAGAAGCAGAAGTAAGAATGTTTCGCCAACCTTTCAAGCATTTGATCAATAAAAGGAAGAGGAGAATGATCTTTCCTTGTGGCCTTATTCAATTTTCGATAATCAATGCACATTCGCCACCCTGTAACAGTTCTAGTAGAAATCAACTCACCCTTATCATTCTTCACCACAGTCATTCCTCCTTTCTTTGGAACAACATGCACAGGACTGACCCACTTGCTGTCAGAGATAGGATAGATTATACCTGCATCAAG
Source organism: Kitagawia praeruptora (assembly GCA_037693485.1). Lineage (NCBI taxonomy): Eukaryota > Viridiplantae > Streptophyta > Magnoliopsida > Apiales > Apiaceae > Kitagawia > Kitagawia praeruptora. The sequence continues at coordinate 148,477,930 of CM075353.1, forward strand.
AAGTTTTAAAACCTCCTTTTTGACCACCTCCATCATATTAGGATTGAGTCTCCGTTGAGGCTCAATAGAAGAAGCTTGCTCATCTTCCAAAATAATCTTATGCATGCAGAATGATGGATTAATGCCCTTGATATCATCAATGGAATACCCAATAACATTTTTATATTTTCTCAAGACCGTGAGCAACTGCTCAATTTGAATGTCATCAAGCTCAGAATTAACAATAATAGGATATGATTCATTAGGGCCCATAAACACGTATTTCAAAGATGCAGGTAATGGTTTCAGTTCTACCTTAGGAGGCGTGGAACTCTCCTTAACTTCCTCATGCTGTAGCACATTAGAATGTTCATGCTTATATGTAGGTGCTGCATCCAAAAGCTTCGCGTAACCCTGACACTCTCCATTTTCTTCATCAACGTTACCCTCAAGAACAACTTGAAGTGGATCCTCAGATAAAAGAATTTTGGCTTTCATGTCGATCACTTCCTCTAGTGCATCCACCCTATTCACAAACTCATCCGTAGAAGGATGTCCCATTGTACTCTGTAGCTTGAATTCCATCTTCTCTTCGCCTACCTCAAAAGAAATCCTTCCATTTTTCATGTCAATGATAGCTCCAGCTGTTGCTAAGAAAGGCCTCCCAAGAATGATAGGAATATTTGCATCTTCTTCCATTTCCATGACAACAAAATCACACGGAATATAAAACTTTCCTACCTTAAGGGGCACATCTTCAAGAATTCCCAATGGAAATTTCACACTTCTGTCTGCCAGTTGTAAAGAGATACGTGTGGGTTTTAGTTCACCCATCTGAAGCTGTTCACAAATCGACAAAGGCATCAAACTGACACTTGCTCCAAGATCACACAAAGCTCTTTTAATTTTGACATCCCCAAGCTGAACAGGAATAGAGTAGCTACCTGGATCCGCTAACTTCTTCGGAAGATCATTTTGCAAGATGGCACTGCACTCTGCCGTTAATGAGATGGTAGAGCTTTCTTCAATTTTTCTCTTCCTTGACAAAATATCTTTCAGGAATTTTGCATAAGATGGCATCTCAGTGATAACATCCATGAATGGGATATTGATATGTAGCTTCAGCAAAATTTCAAGGAACTTACCATACTTCTTTTCTAGCTTTGCTTGTGCCAACCTTTGTGGAAAAGGAACAGGCGGCACATATGGTTTGAGAGGAACAACTTCTGATTCTTTCTTTTCTTTTTCCACGATCTCTGGTTCTATCGGTTTCTCAGTTGCAATCTCCTCTTCACCTTCCTTAGCATTCATAACATTTTTGCTCACATTCAATTCCGGCTCCTTCAATTCTTTACCACTTCTCAAAGTTACAGCATTGATATGGCCCCTTGACGGTTGCTCAGTTTGACCAGGAAGTTGGCCTGAAGACTTATTAAGTTGGCTCAACTGTTGAGAAATTTGAGTGATCGTGTTCTCCATCATTTTGTTGTGAGCCTTTATCTCATTGATGCTTGAATCGAAGTGCTCATTCTTCTTCGATTGAGTAGAGATAAATCCTTCCATAAGACTTTCCAAGTTGGATTTCTGCGGCTGAGCTTGCTGAAAACCAGGAGGCTGAGAAAAGTTATTCTGTGAAGATTGAGCTTGACCCTGATTGTTCCTGTAGGAAAAATTTGGATGATCTCTCCAACCTGGATTGTACGTGTTGGAGTAGGGATTATACTGCGGCCTCTGATTCTGATTGTAAAGAGCATTAGCTTGCTCAACTGCCATTCCAGAAGGATTGTATTGACAAGCAAGTTTGGTGTGTCCAACAACACCACATATCTCACATGAAGCAACAGTAGATGAAGAACTTCTGGAATCCAATTGCTCAATCTTTTTGACCATAGCCTGCATAGTAGTATTCAACAGGGTTAGAGCATCAACATCATACTTACCACCTTTCTTAGGATGATTTCGATCACTGTATGGATAATTGTCATTAGAAGCTATCTCGTCTAACAAAGCTTTCGCATCCTCAGTACTCTTCTTCATAATAGAACCCCCAGAAGAAGCATCAACAAAGTTTCGGAACTCTTGTGTCAACCCATTATAGAATGTTTGGATCAACAACCAGTCAGGAATTCCATGGTGAGGGCATTGTCTTTGAAGTCGCTTAAATTTTCTCCAAGCATCATGAAGTGACTCGTCATCATCTTGACGGAAATTAAAGATCTCATTCCGGAGCTTAGAGGTCTTCTTCTGACTGAAGAATTTAAGTAGAAAAGCCTTCGCAAGACTATCCCAAGTAGTGAATGTATTTGGTCCTTCATCTTTCAACCAATCTTTTGCTGTATCTCGAAGAGAGAATGGAAATAAACGCAGCTTTATAGCATCATCACTAACATTGGTCAGCTTTATTGTATCACACTTTTCAAGAAAACTCTCAAGATGATCAACAGGATTTTCAGTGGACAATCCTGCGAAAGAATCATTGGAGATGAATTGGATGAACTGAGGCTTGAGCTCAAAGTGTGTAGCTGTGACTGCTGGTCTGACAATGCTGGAGAGTACGCCTGTAGCATCTGGCATACCATGCTCCCTGAGAGCTTTAGCTGTTGTATCAGTCATAATTTCCTTATCCTTGTTTTTCCTTCGCTTGCCTGCTTGCCTTCTTGCTGTAGCTTCAATTTCAGGATCAATTTCAATTAAGTTTTCAGTACCTGAACTTCGAGTGTGCATGCAACAAGAGAACTAGAAATGATGATCAATTAACAAGGGAATAATAGCCGAAGCAACTCAACTAAAATACTTAGCTAAATCAATTCAAAATTAACTAATCTAACACTGCTTTGTCCCCGGCAACGGCGCCAAAAATTTGACAAGGCTGTCGCGTGCCTATCAAATAATAAATATCTAACTAATCCTTCTAACAATGTAGTCGGGTAAGTCAGAGTCGATCCCACAGAGACAAACGTATCAATCACTAGTTGTTTCTGATTTAATTCGGCTAAGCAAGTAACACAATAAATATTGAGAGATTATTAAGCTAATTTTATACTAAAGAGAATTTTGTTTGTATTAATCAAATATTAAAAACATCCAGAATTAAGTGTCCCCACTAGCATGAATTGATGTAATTGTGAATTCCCGCCCCAATTAATCGTACGCTGCTCAACAGGAAAGATGCGCCCTATAAATACCAATAACCTCTCTCGAGTATTAATGGCTCCTCTTAAAATACAATCAATCTTATTCTCATGATATCATGTAATTTAGAGACATTAATTACAGCACCCTAAATTCCTAACAATCCATTCTACCTATTCTCATGGAGAATTTCATGTTCTTACTGGATAAATCACAACCCTCTAATCCAACTCTCGTTGATAATTAGATATTGGTTCAAACAATACACATAATCACGTCTGATTTGTAATTGCTAATTAAAACAACTCAATAAGCAAGAGCAATTAAACAATCAAATTGGGGGAATTTGGGAAATTCACACATCAATCATAACTAGGGTTCTACTTAACCCTAGATTAATTATCTACTCACTCATGATTGAATTAATAAAACAAGAATTAATAATTGAACACATAATTATAAGAATAGAAGAAAAACCTTTAATCTTGATCTTCAAAGAAAATAAATATTCTCCCAAAAATCTCCAGAAGAAAGTGTTTACAAAGTTGTGTGTATAATAAAATTTTCGATCCCCAAAAATAGACCCCTAAAAGTATTTATATAGAGGTTACAAGGTTAAAATAATTGTCACAAAAAATAGAGCCCAAATTCTTTTACAATTCGAAATAAGAACGGAGACAAAAAGCAGGTGGGGCCAGCCTTTTAATCATTTGCGGGCATAACATATTACTAACACACTGGACAATTGTTTTCCTATAAACAGAAATTATGCACTGGCGCTAGCACGTGAAGAAAACTGAACCCACTCCCTTAACACGCGCGTGCATGGCACGCGTCAGTTGTGCACAGCTTTTTGCCCGCGCGTGAAGATTAAACAGCAAGCAGCGCGTGAAACGTCAGTTCAGCATCTTGAATTTCAGTATTAATACAGAGACAAACGCACGGCCATAACAAAATTCGCATGCCCATCATTTATTTTCTGTTCCTTTTTTTTCTGTTCCCCCAAATTCGCACGGCTGCTACCTTTTTCACACGGACAACAAATAATTCCTGCTCATTTTTTTCTTTTTCTGCTACTTCTTTTTTTCCTTTTTCCAAAATTATTGCTTCCAAAATGCTTAGAAACGAACCACAGTTTCATCCTTTCTCCTCGTAAATTCATAAAATCATTCCTTCGAATTAAAAACACCGTAAAATCATCAAATAATGTCAAATCCCTTCCAACTTGGCATTTATTTATTTCCTGCAACAAACTCAAATAAAACTAATTAAATCGACACGATTATTCACAAAAGCACCGTAAATGTGGGAATAAAATCCTATAAAATATATATAAAATACACTCTATCAGATACGTTACACGAGGTTCCGCATCACGTTGGTAGAATGGGCCAAATATCTGAAAATCAATATTTTGGATCACTAAATCTCAAAAATGATTATATTGATAATTCTCTCTTATTTTGTTCAATAATATATTTTATATTTTATATTGAATAATTTTTGTTATGCTATATAGTTTAGAAATTGGATTTTTTTGTTCAATAATATATTTTGTTTGATTTTTGATTATCAAATTTTTTACTCAACTTGGAACGAGCTGTCAATGAGAATGTGCAACTTACACTGCACCTTACACTGCAAATTTGGTGTTATAAGTGTCCTTACATTGTTTACAAATTTGGTGTTATAAGTGTCCTTACATTGCTTGCATAATCTACAGACAGACATGATCTTATGGAACCCAGCAATGAGAAAATGCAGAAAGTTACCTACTGCAGCAGCTGAGTTTCTTCGTCCTTTCGAGTTTGACCAGTCTAGCTTATGTGGCTTTGGTTATGATGCTGGAAATGATGATCACAAGGTCTTGAGAATTGTTCAGCCCGATGGTCATGATTTGTGTGGTTCAAAGGTCGCAATTTACAGCCTAAAAACTAATTCATGGAGACGACTTCAAAATATTTTGGGTCACTTCCAATTTAGGGGAGCAGGGTATATTTATGGGTGGAGCGCATTGGATTACAGTTACACCTCTGGGCTCCCCATCAATCCTTGCTTTTGATCTTGGGATTGAAAACTATAGGGAGGTTCCAATGGCTAGGCTTCAGAATAATTTTGTCAAGGACATGGATATAGTTACTTTGCAGAATCCCTTTGCATGCTTGAATACTTCCCCCACTTATTCAAAGAGTCGGTAAGGATGTTCTTTTAGAAGTGGATAGCAAGGAGGTGATGTGGTATGACCTTGAAAGGAAGAGAGTCAAGACTGTAAAGATTGCTAACCTCCCGGAAATTTTTGATTTGGAAGTCTATACTGAGAGCTCGTGCTGAATAAGACATGTTCATGAAACTTACAATTTTTTTAAAAAAAACAGGGGATAGGGTGTCCTATATATCCCTATCACTATCAGACTAGAATCAATTGCATTCTTTTAAAAACTTCAAATGCAACGCAAGTGAAAAGAAAAACGTCTCAAAACCACTTTAAGAGTTGGTCTGAGTCGATAGGGTGTACTATATAATATCCCTATCAGGCTATCACTATCAGTATCATCTTCTTTCTTTGGAATCCCTATCAGGCTATCACTATCAGTATCATCTTCTTTCTTTGGCACACGGTATGCACCTACAATATATTCATTCGCTTTCTCTAGCCTGACTATCTCAAATATCTTGAATTCTTCACCTTTTAGTTGCAGAAAATCCGAATAAGAAGACCAAGATTTTTGGATCGTGTTATTATCCGGCTTGAGAGACATGACAAAATGACCTTCAACTTTGAGAAAGAACGACGTATTTAAACTCAAAATCCTAACCCGATGACGACAAACAATATCAGACAAAATAACATCTACAATCCCAACCAACCTAAACAGTATCAAATCTACCATGACCAACCACAGTAGTCACAAATTACTGTTTTGATTCATGTCAGATCAACGCTGGTAGACCTTACTGTAAATTATCTAATTCACAGCATGGATCATCAGTTAAAGCCATCTAGTAAGATGGATTTGCTTATCAATTAATTGAATTACAAAATCACCACAATCATCTACATTGTCAGTACAATCAAAAATAATAACAATAATGAAGACAACAACAAAAATAATAATTAATAATAATTTAACTTAAACAAGCCAAACATGTTAGGTCAATGTCTACAAACATGAATAGTTCCAGAAATGCCAACCGCACACCAAAATGAATTCTTAAAATAAGCAACACAATAGTTAAAGTCACAAGAAGGAACCAGCAATTCTAAACTAAATAGACAAAATAAAATAATGATAGAATATTCTCGCTACGAGAAACCAAATCTTTATTAATCAGGAACTGTTCCTGCATACCTTCCATCTCAGCTGTGTGCTGCTCTTCATGGGTTCTTCAATGCCTAAGAGGTGGTGAACACGCATTAAATACCTTATATATACACTTGTGAAATAAGTATAGTAATGAAGGAAAAGAAGACATAAGCATATGCATGATTTAAAAAAAAATCGAGAATGTTGGAGAAGAGAAGAGATTTACTTACAAGAGATGGACACTATAAATATCCCAAAACTTGGGCACAATGCGGGAAAAACAACCCATCACATTGGCTGACATAGTGCTAGAAGGAGGATTTTCCCTGGACACCTTTAAAAGGGTAAAATGGATATGTGTGAAGTCTTTATCATTAGTGGTGGTGGCATCATTAGTGGTAGTGGCAGGGCAAGGTCCAATATCATCCCAGACAAGACAGAAAAGATCTTGGTGGATATGAAGCAATGTCTTGGGGTCCTCATTGATGTGGAGGAATGGTGATTCATGTTGTAAACCAAATATAGAAGCTTCCCAAAAGTGTTTAGTTTTCCAATTATATGAACGAATAAAGAGCGGTTTTTTCTTATACTTACTCCTCAACCAATATATAGAGTCTTGCTCAGCAACCGGAACGGGTGTCCCTATAATGTCAAAGGTCTTAACCCAAACCTGCTTTCTTTCGGGCTCATGTAAAAGCTCCCATGTATCTGTGTGGACATTATATATGGCAGCACCATCATAGCCGGGGCGAGGGGTTATGTATTGGGCATGAGACATGACAAGAATATTTTTTTGTCCATCTCTGCCGAGTAATGGCGCCACAAACAAAGCAGAGAAACCAATCCTATTGGGGAAAGGAGGATCAGCGATAAGGGAACATAGCCTAGTTGCTGGATCAAAAACCTCGCCAAAGGGGACATAATCTAGTTCATTCTTAGGGAAGCGATTACCACCAAATATAAAGATTTTATCTGCAACAGTTACAATATTAGGAAGATACCTAGGAGAGAGCAGTGGAGGAGCATCTTCGAGTTTCCAATCAAATTTGTGTCCACGAGTGGCGAAAAAATCACGGGAGACAATCTTATGACTCACATTATTCTTCGGAACATAACCAACGGGAGGAAAAGAGGTGCTGCTGCTTCTTTTTGTAATTTTGGGGCCGATTATCTCCGAATAAATATTACGGATTTCATGTCTATCTCCATCGATATCTTGATCACCACCAACACAATAAACGGTGGATCCAATAGAAACACTACTGCAATAAGGAAAATAGTTGCAATAACTCAAATCCGCATCCTCCAGTACTTTTGAAGAGAAATTCTTCATATTGCTATTGTGCGAATGATCATAGTAGGGCCGCCGTTCATTTGGCTGCTGCCAATAATCTGGTGGATCTACCTTTAACCAACACAAGGTGCGATGATTAATCTTTTTCAGGCTAATTGCGATACGAAAATACGGCATTACTTCCATCTTCTTTCTACCACTACTACCCGCCTTCGAGCCAACCCGAGTTGTGTTCATCTCTCTCTCTCTCTCTCTCTCTCTCTCTCTCTCAGTTTTAGGGTTTCTTTTTTGTTTTTGAGTGCTGCCACAGAAATAAAATCCTACCCGACTCCCACAGGCTAATAAGTTATTAGGCCTGCATTTCCAGCCAACAACATCTTATTGGGTTTGGGCCCATTTATATGTTTTCTTTATATTTAAAATAGACACTTTGATTCTTTAAATTTAGATAAATTAATACTTTGCACCATGCTAATATAGTTGTTTTTACGATTTCGTCCTAGATTATTAAGTTAAGCAATTTGCATCCTTGAGCTTTAAATTTTAATTCCATTTTCGACCCATGGGCGAACTGACATTAAATTTGTACTCCCTCCGTCCCAACAGGTTTTTTACGGTTACTATTTTGGGACGTCCCACTCATTTCTTTACATATACTTTTAACAATAAAATACATTATTACATCCACTACTTCACTCTACTTTTTCAACACTTTATACTATTACACCCACCTTTACTTATTTTAACAATAAAATCACTATTTACACCCACTACTACACTATTACAACCACTATTCAAATTATATTCCTTGGTCTCCGTGTCCCAGCCGTTTGAAAAGAAACGGCTGGGACGGAGGGAGTAATAGTTAACCCCTGTTGACTTACAATGAAATAATATAAAAAGGAAAAAACGATATAATTGAGGGGGGAATAGAATATATTGGAAAATCGTATACAATCCCTATCCGAAAGTTAAAATTATTTCCCCACTTTTTTATCTCTCACTTACCCTAATTCCTAAAATCCTAGATCAGAAGAACCCTAATTTCATACAGTGAGAGCTCTATTGCGAGTGTATGGTGTCGAATTTCGATTAGATCCGACTTGGGCTAAAGTCCCTCCCGATTACTGGATTAAATGGGTCGGGAAATCGGGAATTTTTTCGAATACGGGTCGGGCGGGAATTTTTTTTTTAAAAAAAAGATCGGGGCTGGTACGGGTTTTGGTAAAAAATGGGGATCGGGCGGGTACGGGTATGGGTTTTGGTAAAAAAGGGGATCGGGGCGGGTACGAGTTTTGGTACCATTCAAAAAGTTTTTCGGGTTGTATTGTCTCCATCTCGACTTCACTATTACAAATAAGTTTCGTTGTGGTTTGGTGATGGCCATCTCCTCCGCCCGATTCGATCCCGCCTTAAACGGGGCGGGGAATCGAGGATTTTTCGGATACGGGTCGGGGATCGGGTATTTTTTTAAAAAAAGAAAAAGGACTGGGGCGGTTATTGGTTTTGGTAAATCCCCGCTCGGCCCGATCCTCGTTCCCCGATTCATATTCGATCCATTCCACGTTTCATTTTCTATTAACAACGGATAAGGCACGGGACAACCTTTTTAAATTCCTATGAAAAAATTAAAATGGTATACTCTTTTATTTTTGATTTTGTAATTTCTCTTATAATTCTATATATATATATATATATATATATATATATGCATGTTTCATGCGAGATGAAAAAAATAATTTTAGGTGGAATAGTGAACAAATTTGTTCATGAGATGGGTTGTAAGTTGTATAGGTTTAAAATATATCTTATAATTGTATGTTTTGCTTATTTGTTCGTTGCAACAAAAATTTGCAGAACATCACTTTGGTATGGAAGCTGAAACTACACTATAGAACATAGTGTAGAAAAATTAAAAATATACATAAACAAAAACTGTTGGATATCTGCAATCTGCCAACATAAACATTGTGAAAATTTTAAAATAGGCAGAAAATCCGAAAAACTACAGGAGAAATTAAGAATTCAAACACGGGTACGGTGGCTGAAGTTACGTAAATGTAAGTTGCACCTGAATCAGTTAAGTAATGTGGTATCCTTTTTTGTTTAACTGAACTTATTGCAACAAGCTTCTGTGTTACACTCTCTGTAAATTTGTTTTGTACAATTTATAAGTAATTGAAGCAACCCTAGAAATACGATCATTACTTGGTGCATTGGTTGAACGCTAACGTGATTTTTGATGACTTCTACAAATTATGCGTGTTCTTCTCGTAGCCCCCCTTTTTCTCCCTTAATTTTTCTTTGTTGTCACGTTTCTCCCTTTATGTCACAAGTGTATATCATATGTGGGAGTTGGTTAAGATGTTGACATTTCAGTCAAAGTATCCTACGGGTATGGGAGCGAAGTCCAAGTCAGGGATGTAAATTTAACTTGCATATGTTAAATGAAGTGATATGCTTTTCTGTTTACTGAACTAATTGCAACATGATTCTGTGTTGTGCTTTTACAAATATGTTGGTCAAAGTTATCAATAATTAAAGAAACCCTAGAAATAGTATCAATAAATGGTGCATTGGTGGAATGGTTATAACATGTTTGTTTAATGGCAGATGCACGGGGAAAACCTCCACCCTATATGACCAGTTGATGGGTCAGCGTCGGTGATGATGATTATGCTGCTAAGGCAGGCAAAATTTGTGGAGTCCCTTGCTGTTGAGGAAAGCTTCACAGCTTAACCCCAGCTGGACTTTGCAACAAAACATTAGAACTTTCTATGCAGTTATTGACTAATTTAATTAACAGAAAAAGCTGTCAAATTTTCTAGTATGTGATGTATGAATTCAATTTGAACATGTGTCAAAGTAACAACCAACATATCTTTTGTATCCTTTTTATTTTCTGTTAATATGTTAGTCCTGACCTAATGTTGTCTAGTGTCTACAGAGTGTGACTTTAAGTTAAAAGACTTGCCCAAAGGTGGGTGTACAATAAGAAAGTCAGGTCGAGTCAAATGACTTGCCTCAGTCATCCATCTGCTCCAATACAACCAATCTTATCAAATAGTTTCCAATGTGTACACAGTTGAAATCATGCTGTAAAAAGAAATATGCTATCAGCAACCAATTTTAGGAGCTCAAAATCCCTAGTGAATTCTGCACTTGTTGTGCATTCCAAGTGGAACAATAATCTGGGGCCTCAGTTCTGAAGCATCGCTTCTTAGAAACCTTCCACCATTGTTTAAATTTTCCTTCCATTTTCGACCCATGGGTGAACTAACATTAAATTTGTAATAGTTAACCCCTGTTTATAACTGAGGGGGGAAATAGAATATATTGGAAATTAAGCTATAGAAAGTTAAACTTATTTACCCATTTTTTTTATCTCTCACTTACCCTAATTCCTAAAATCCTAGATCCAAAGAACCCTAATTTCATACAGTGAGAGGTCTATTCCAAGTGTATGGTGTCGAATTTGGATAAGATCCGACTTGGGCTGAAGTCCCTCCCGATTACTGGATTAAATGGGGCGAGAAATCGAGAATTTTTTCGGATATGTGTCGGGCGGGATTTAAAAAAAACGAGGATCGGGGATGGTACGGGTTTTGGGAAAAAATGGGGATCGGGCGGGTACGGGTATGGGTTTTGGTAAAAAACGGGGATCGGGGCGGGTACGGGTTTTGGTACCATTCTAAAAGTTTGTCAGGTTGTACTGTCTCCATCTCGACTTCACTATTACAAATAAGCTTTGATGTGGTTTGGTGATGGGCATCTCCTCCGCCTCGATTCGATCCCCGCCTTAAACGGGGCGGGGAATCGGGGATTTTTCAGATATGGGTCGGGGATCGGGGATTTTTTTTAAAAAAATTGGGATTAGGGCGGGTATGAGTTTCAGTAAATCCCCGCTCGGCCCGATCCCCTTTCCCCGATTCATATCCGATCCATTCCGCATTCCCCGTTTCATTTTCTATGTATATAGTAATAATATATTAATAATAGCTCATAATCCGTGCAACGGGCAAGGCACGGGACAACCTTTTTAAATTCCTTAGAAAATATTGAAGATGGTATATTATTTTATTTTTTATTTTGTAATTTCTCTTATAATCCTATATATATATATATATATATATATATATATATATATATATATATATATATATGCATGTTTCATGTGAGATGGAAAAAAATAATTTAATGTGAAATATTGAACAAAATTGTTCATGAGATGGGTTATAAGTTGTATAGGTTTATAATATATCTTATAATTGTTTGTTGTGCTTATTTGTTCGTTGCAACAAAAATTTGCAGAATATCACTTTGGTATGGAAGCTGAAACTACACTATAGAACATAGTGTAGGAAAATTAAAAATATAGATAAACAAAAACTGTTGGATATCTGCAATCTGCCAACATAAAAATTGTGAAAATTTTAAAATAGGTAGAAAATCCAAAAAACTATAGGAGAAATTAAGAATTCAAGTGCTAAATATTTTGTAAAAGATAACTAACTCGACTGTCAATGTATTTGTCGTCATATCTCCATTGGTGTTGTGCTTTTCTTCAATGTATGGTGTCGAATTTGGATAAGATCCGACTTGGGCTGAAGTCCCTCCCGATTACTAGATTAAAGTCTGTACCGATGGTGGTGAGAAATCAGTGATTCCTCAACCCTTTGTACAACTCGGCGCTAACATACAGGGATAAATCTTTGCTTATTACTTGTTTTTGCATGCATGTATGTATTTTTATTGTTATTTATAGTGTTTAGTATTGTCTATATTTTATACTGGTAGTGCTGGTGATCGCTGTGATTCCCCAAGTATAATAATGTGGTCCTTGTTTACCATTCAAAAATTTGTCGGGTTGTATTGTCTCCATCTCGACTTTACTTTTATAAATGAGTTTCGTTGTGGTTTAGTGATAGGGATTGAGGCAAGTACCCTCATTTATAAAAACCCCGCCCCGCTCCGCCCCGCCCCGCCCCGCCCCGCCCCGATCCCCGATCCCCGTTCCCGATTCATAACCAATCCATTCTTATTCTCCGTTCCATTTTCTATAAACATAGTAATATGTTAATATGCCTTTTTTTTTGGAAAAACATTAATATGCCTTCTTTTACAAATCATATTCCCCGTTCCATTTCATATGAATATAGTAATAATATATTAATATGTCTTCTTTTATAAAATGATGGGTGGATTTGATCCCAGAACCTTTTGTGTGTACGTGTTTATACCGTTGTGATACCACTTTAGATGTTGACTAATACAATGTCACTAATCTTATGTTCATTTCATTAAACAATACCTTATACAATGGAAATCAGCCCAGGGGCGTTGTTTTAGTACTGCTCCTCTCCAGCCTTTAGTCGTAGGAGATGGTGCAATTACCTGGGAAAAGCCTCAGACAAACACAGTTAAGGTATCAGTGGATGCAGCTATTTTTGAAGATCGTGGAGAGATGGGTGTTGGACTGATTGCGAGAGATGCTGCAGGTGAGCTGGTGCAAGCAAAAACTAGGGTTATGCAGGGTATAGTCCAACCTTTAATGGCTGAGGCCATGGCGATCAAAGAAGCCTTAAGTTGGATTAACCGAATGAAATTGCAGAGGGTGGTTCTTAAGTCTGATTGCTTGGTGGTGATACATGCAATTAGAAGTACAACTCCAATGCGTTCTCCACTTGGGGTTATTATCGATTATTGTCGTCGATATCTAAGGCAACTAAACAATGTTTCTTTATTTTTCGTTAAACGGTCTGCAAATGTAGTCGCCCATAAGCTAGCTAGGGAGTCTCACATTTACTCAGGTCGTAATTTTGATAGGTGGTCTGTACCCATCGATCTCAAACTTTGTATTGAAGCTGATTTTCTCCGAGATTTTCCTGGACACTGAAGGATTTAAGGATGTAATAATTAGATTTGAGGAATTTAAATTCAAGGATTATAAAGGAGGAATGAGAATGGAAGTATTATTATTACGAAGGTTTCCAGTGAAACCCTAACTAGAAATCATTGAGATATTTTTTCGAACGACCAAGCAAATGGAACAATAACCGGACAAAGAAATAAGCAGAGAGTCAAGGTTCATGCATGTGCAAGTGGATAAGGTCAAGTAACTAAGTAGTTACAAGAGTAACTAGCACACTTAGAGAACAAGCCAAGTACTTAGCTTCCTCACCGCTACTCTTCAACACTTGTCCATCAAAACACCTCATCCATGACCTAATCACTTTATCAAAAGCTACTTTATGCAAGATATTATCTCAAGACACATCAATAATGCATTGGATGAGATTAGAACAAGAGAAAAGCAAGCCAAACTCCATCTCTCTCTCCTTTCTCTAAACTGCCCTGCAGGAACAACAAGGGAAGAAAAATTCATATCTCCATTTCTATCCATGATAAAATCACCAAATTTTCACCACAGCCTTTCCACTCCATGGGCAATATTCTCTCAAAATTTCATGGCAATCTAATGAGTATAGCCTAGTCAAATCTCCTCCCCAAGTTGATGAAACCAAACTGCCTGTTTTTGACAGTTTCTTTCCAGCGGAAAAAGAGGGCTCAAAACCCTATCTAGGAAGCTTCAAATCTGATGAGCTAGGAATCAAATCAAAGCTTATAAAGAGGCCAAGATGTGGTAAAAATTTGAGAGCCAAACTCTTATTTTTAAATTTGTTATGAGTTTTACAAAAGTGATGATGAATAGTAACCCTTAGAATCTAACTTTGATTTCTTGCTTTGTTTGGATGATCTAAGGTTTGTTAAGGTTAGACAAGGACCAAACAAAGCTTAGTAAGGTTGTAGAATACTCCAAGGAAGGTATAATCTTTAAGAACCCTAGCTCTTGTTTGAGATTTATGCATGTTCTTGATGGATCTAGCTTAGTTATGATTATGTTAATGTTATAAGCATGATTAGCTAGTGGTTTAGTGATCTTAGTATCATAATGATTATGATGGTGAAGTATGAGGTTCTTGGGGATGTTTGTGATGAGTAACATGTGTATAAGTTGTTTGGATGCCCGGTATGGCTTGGTTTGATTGTAGTAATTTTGGAAACGTTCGATTTATAGCCGTCGTAATGCCGAAATTTCGTTAACCTTAAGAAAACGAATTTGGCAGTAGCTTTAACTCAATATTTAGCTTCTTTTTCTTCCATGATAAATTATATTATGTTATAAGCTTCGTTTCGATATAAGGCTCATGTGAAATGGACTTACGGTTTAGGATTTATGGTTAATATCGTAAACGCGGTTCGAAACCATAAAAGCAAGTTCGTAACTGAAATTAAACCTTCTTAAAATGAGTTATGCAGTGACAAATCATGGTAATTAAACACTAGAGATAAAAAGGAAGGTGTGAGAGAAAACCACATGTCAAACGGATCGTTTTCCGATTTTATAAAAATATTCGAATCGAGGTTAAGCGTGAACGAACCCCTTAAAGGTACACTTGGTTATAACTTTGGAAAATCACTTAGAAAACGGATAATAAATCTCGAGGCGTAATCTTTTCAAGTAAACGACCGACACTAGGACTTATATGACTTAAGTGCCTACCAAGTATAAGTGCAATGACATGCCTTGCTAACGGACGAGTGTCGGATTATAACGGTGTTAATAAGAGTTATGTTAGGGGATGCCTAACGGGCTAATTTGAAAACATGTTGTAGCCTAAGTTAATTATATACTTAGCCTTCCGAAGTGTTAAAGTGATTAACATCGGATGTTGTGACTATTTATAGATCACCGGATTGAACCGAGGCACACTACACCTACATGATTACCAGGCAAGTTTCAAACCCTTTTTAAAAGGCTGTTGTTGTGAATACATATACATGTTTTCTGTTATACATATGCCATAGCATGCATGCCTACTTTTAAAGTCATATTGATATACTTGTTCCTGGAATTATTGTTGGCTTATAAGCTAGATAGTTAATATATCAGTTATAAGCCGGATATCACTAAGTGCCCGTTTGCCAAAACTTTTTTTATGGACTTAAGGACTTATTTTCGGGTAAAAATTTTATATTTTGATAATTTTTTTTAATACAAATATTTAATGTATGTTTGAGATTTAATAAGTTACAAAAATAAGTTTGAAAATAAGTTGGAATGTTAGGAATCTCTAACTTTGTCTTAAAATAAGTTGACTTATTCTGGAAAAAAGTTCCCCCAAACACCCCATAAGACCCTTAAGCGAAGGGCATCTGAATCTCATTCCTTGATTATAGACCGGGAGTCGTTATTCCTTGATATATTGATATTATTTTCAGAGGAAAATAATTAGGTAAATATTTCCCATTTATTATCTGGCGAATATTTTTGGAATATTTCCTTGAGATTATTCGATAAATATTATCTGGATTATTCATCAGATATTTATTCGACGAACATTATCTTTAATATTCATCTAAAGTCGATTTATTATTCGAATATTATTTCGAACCCTCAGTTAAGTTATTGACTTAAAGAATATTCATTCTTATTTACTCAATATATATTATTTTCGAATATTCATTCGAGTTATTTATTTAATGAATATTATTTTAATATTCATTCGAGCCTTATATATTCAAATGAATATTATTTCGAATATTCATTCAATCTTTATTTATTTTATAAATATTAGTTGAACATTGATTCGAACTCCAGTTATTCGACAAATATTATTCAAAATATTCCCTTGAGACGATGAATATTATCTTCGACATTCATTTAAAGTCGATTCAATTATTGAACATAATTTCAAATGTTCCTTCGATAATCATTTCTTCTATAAATATTACTGAGTTGAATATCCATTGTTTGTTCAATAAATATTGTCTCAAATATTCAGTCGATCATTATGTCATCAATGAGTATCATTCTTAAGTATAATATTCATTATTGATTCAGTGAATATTATTTCAAATATCCATTTGATGATTATTTCATCACTAAATATCATTATTAATTTGAATATTCATTATTTGTTCAATGAATATTATTCTGAATATTTATTCAAAGATTATTCCGAGCAACACTTTTCCGATATCTGTGACTCAATAAATATTCTTGGAATATTTATTTAATTCTTCTAACTCGTTTCAAAAATGATTTACTTCATTCAAATAGTATTATCGACCTTCGAACACTATATAAATTATTACAGATCCTTATTATTATTATTATTATTATTATTATTATTATTATTATTATTATTATTATTATTATTATTATATTATCAAGGAAGGTTCTCAGTAATTCCCTTCTTCCTGCGATTCTATTGTAAGGGAACCTTACTTGAGGAATGTTATTTATCTTGTGACTGCCCGGTCATAAATTATTCGTTCACTCGCAACTTGGTTGCTATTATTCATGGAATTGTGTATACCCACTCATTATTCGAGGGGTAAGAATGTTGGAACAAGTTGGTATCCATTAACAAGCGGTAGCTTGGGAAATATTGGTGAATTTTCCTTTCCAATTAGATACGACTACTTTGTGGAGTCTTATCAACAAGTATTATACTTGGGGAAAGGGAGAAGAACTTTACGTTTCAAAGTTATGGATGTGAAATGAACTAGGAGATGCGTAAGTGACCCAGTGGCGCCGGTCCAGCAAAATGGCCCAACCGTTGGCCAAGGGGGTTCCAGAAGGCGGTAGACAAGTAAATCCGTCGGTGCTTCCTTCTACATGTAGTAAACAAGAGGTGGGGAGCATAACATGCGACTGATCATCGTGTAAATGCTATGTCTCCTGGTGCGTCAAACTCCAGTATTAGTTCATCACTCAATGTTGGAAATTTTCTGCAACATCATCATTGTTGGCAGAGTTGAAAAGTGTTTGAAAGGGAATTGCAATATTCTTCCTGCAAGTTCCTCTACCATGAAAAATTGATAATATCTTGCTTATCTTTGACATAGCAGATAATTCTACAGAATAATTCGAGTTACCTTGTGACTTCGTGTCACACCTTATCTTGGCACTATAGTTATTAATGCATGGCATATGGTTTCAAAGATATTTTGAACTGTTATATGTTATCACTATTTAGTTATATTCTTTTGGTGGGCTATTGCTCACCATTGCTTTATTTATTTATATCACAACAACAGCTAGATCAGATGGCCCGCGTAAGGCGCAGTCGGTGCAAGTAAGTGCTAGCCGTCAGAAGATTAACTGCTGAGATCATAGCTGCCACTGCTGAGTAAGAAGCTATTGGTAGGCTAGATGTTAGCTTTTGAGTATCAATGTATTTATGTGGCGTATACAAATGGATGGCAAAGAGTATTTAAATGTTAAAAATTGTAATTCTTTTGGGTTGTAAGAACTCAATCTTGCGATTAATAATATTTGGTAATTACTCTGATTTCATCTCTGGGACTATAACGGGTGTGTTTTGTGTTGTTGTTTTGGGTCACAAGGTTGCACTTTAATTTATGTTGGTTTGTAGAAGGAAACTAAGACCGTAACGACCAGATCCCTGACCCCGGATCTGGGGGTGTTACAGAAATGGTATCAGAGAGAGCGTTATGTATCCCAGAGATGACACGACGTTAAAATGACAAATTCGTTAAGATAATAAGAACTTTTGCCAAGTTCATAGTCGGTACATATAAAACCCTTATGGGAACTCTTAAGTATCATGATAGTAACTTAGGACGTTCTCGTATCGACTGGTAAGGCGACAGACCGTGAGGTGTTTGAGTAGCAGCACGATGATGCTTTATTATATGCTCACAATCGGTCGTGGATTCGAGAAAGTACCCTATTGAGGACCCGGAGTAATATATAAGGTTAAGTTTTTCATTGCAATCTGGAATGAGCCTTTCTCATTTCCAACCCTAGACTACTCATATAAATATGAGCCGGCTACTAGCCATTTGACGCCTAGCCTTTATTGACAACTAACATGAAATTCCTGCTTTCCCCCAAACTTAGACTTTAATGTTCCTACGCTATAAATGGAATAACGAAAATTCTAAGAATAAACAAGTGATTAAATCTCAAAACATCCAACAGGCATGACCCTAACCTAGCCCAAAAGCACCCCAATGAGACTGTGTAATTAGTTTTGTTCCCGTAACATGCAAGTCAATTCCTAGGAACTATAAATCAGCCCTCTACTCATCATCATCACACCCAAATCAACATCCACCTATCAATCAGAATCAGCTCGTCCTAAGGGATCATGAAATATGCATGCCATGAAAATGCAACTAATATGACTCACATGGTAAAACAAACAAAAATAACAGAATGTCCTATATGAAACAAACGTAGATAATACGAACAAATATGCATGAATTACGACTAATATGCAAAACATGATATCTATATGAACACAATGACTTGCAAATACTACTAACAACTAACTACATATCCCTCAAACCACCCCCAAACTTAAAATATTCAATGTCCGCATTGAATGGAAGTAAATACAAGGAATAGTAGAAAACATACCTGAATACCGAAGCATACCCAACAATTTTTTTTTTCTCGCAAAAATCCCCTTTCCTTAGCAATTGGCCTCACAACAACCGATTAAATTTAACATCCGCCGTCGAAAACGAAATTTCCCAACATTAGCACTATCTCTCCCATGCTTACGAGCCAAAAGAATCAATTCCCAACTCACAAGAAGCTCCACCAAAAATTACCAAGCAATAACACACCAAAAATAGGCAAATACCAAGAATAATACAAAATCCCAATTTTTCAAGAACACAAATTCGTAATAAAAATAAAATTTGAGAGAAAGAATAAACCCACTACGAATTGGAGAGGTGAACTTGCAATTAATTCCTCTTTAGAATTGAATTTTTGGAGATTTAAATAAATAGAAGAGGAATTGGATTTGTATGGCTAGGTGTGTATAAATATAAGATGATGGATAGGTTGAATAAAAAAAATTTAGATGTAGGAGAGATTTGGAGAGGTTAAGATTTGATGTAGGATAGATATAGGAATTAGGGAGTGAAAGAATTTGAGTTAGGATAGAAATTGGGGGAATTTTAGAGGTGAAAAACACTAATTTTCGAAAAAAATCTGGGCAGAAAGGGGTGTAACGCAGCCTCGAACTGCGTTTCAGGGCATCAGGTGCGGAATGGGCAGACACGCAGGAGCAACCTGCGTGTTAAGGGAAATTTAAGCTGGTAACGCAGGCGCAACCTGCGTTACACGGGCGCAAACTGCCCCGAAAGCAGTAACGCAGGCGCAACCTGCGTTACAGGGGTGCAGTCTGCGCGAAAAAACTACTGTTCACTTCTTTTTTCTTTTTTTTTTTTTTCCTACACTAAAGCGCGGGTTGCCTCCCACGAAGCGCTTCTTTAACGTCAATAGCTTGACATTACTTCCAAGCCTCCATTAAGGATGATAATAGTTCGCCTGGTCCTCTCTTCGCAATACTTCATCATCATCTCGGCGGCACACTTTTTGCTCATTCTCCTTGCTTGGCCTATTCGTATAACAACTATGTCCTCTTACAATGCCTTCATCTGTTGACCCAAAATCTGCCAATTTGTAGAACAACACACATTCGCGGGCTTCGCTTGAATATAATGGGGGAGGGTAAATGTAAATTCCTGAAGCCTTTGGTTCCTCAAAAAGAACTTCCTCCATTGGCTCTAATGCGCTACCTCCATCTTTATACTCTGAGACAAGTAGAAGACCTGCATCTTTCTCATGATCATCAACCTCTTGGTTCGCACATACCAATTCTTGAAATTTGCGTAGCCCAACAGTGTCTTCTTGATTCGCACATAACAATTCTTGAAATTTGCGTAGCTCATCAGTGTCTGTCTCAAATAGTGCCCTTTCCAAATCATCCACCTCACTAGCTTGATCAAATTCCTCACATGGCTTATGAACACTCTCCTCCTCTTGGAATTTGTCTTCTTCAATTAAGCATGCAGTACCTTGCTCCAAGTCACCGTTATTTTCTGGAATTGCTTCTGGTATGAATTGCTGATTCTCTTGTTCCAAGGCTCTCACAGCTTGAGCAACTAGAATCTCCAAAGATTTAAGAGACTCCTCACTACTCTTTACAAACATCATAACCTCATCCCTAACATTAACCTCATCTGACTGAAAAGTAGGAGTAGGTTGCTGATGTTGAAACTCTTCACTTCCATAGTAATATGACATATCTGGAACATCTTGCTGGTACTGTTGAGGATGGTATTGAAAATATGGTTGCTCCTCATAAGTGACATATGGATCAACTCCTTCGTAGTAACAATATTGTGATGGATCATGAACGCCCAAATACTGCTCACATGGCTGAGGCTGTTGAATACCACCTTGGTTGCTCCAGCACTGATACGTCTCATGTGCGCCCGCACATAGCTCACAAACACTAACCACCTGCTGAACTCCATAGTAAGTTTGAAAATCCATCTTCAACTACAATGCTCTCTGACAAGTACCTGGAACACCACGAAACAAACAAACTAAGAAAGAAATCCGAGTCAGTGAACGCTAACGACCACTATTGACAAGCACAAAAACCAAAAATAAAACACCAATGATCCCCGGCAGCGGCGCCAAAAACTTGTTTGCACTAAATCACGCAAGCGTACATGGTCACAAGTAATATATGAATAAGTCGAGTTCGTTCCCACAGAGATCTGGTTATGGTTTTAATTCAGTAAACGCACCTATGCAACAGTGTATGGTTATTATGCACTGCTAAGACAAATAACAAATATGGGTTTTAACTATCTAAATTAACTAAAAAGCAAATTAACAAAACTACAAATTAACTAACTAGAAAGAATTGAAATCTAATTACTTCTGCAAGAAAAACCATGGAATCCTAACTTCATTAAATACTTCGCTTAGATCTGACGCCTTTAATCACTATATGCAGTGGTTATGATATCTGATCGAATAACACGAAACAAGTATACGCTACTTCTCAGTATACGAATACCAAACTAAACATACATCCACAAAAGAGATAGAAGATGAATAGACACCAATTATGCTTAGATCCTATATGTCAATAGAATTTGAAAACATAACGGTTGAAGAGCAAGTTATCCATAAAGATCACACAGGGCAGTATAAGTATTTTCATCTCACACCACGAATCATATTGATAAACAATTATGAACCTATGCTAGCATGGCAAGTTCTAAATCTCAAGATCCACTTTCACTTCACAAGAGATTAACAAATTAGATGTTCATGACGCATCTAAACACATGAATCACAACCATACGAGGATATCAGATATACATCACACACAGATCTGTAAAGCATCAAGATACTAAATCTCCATAAATAAATCCGTTAGAATCCCATGACAACGATTAGTTCATAATCGAACCTCTCGTCATCATGGGATCTGATGAAACCATGATAAAAATAAAGTATGAAAGATACAAATAAAACTAAGTAATTGATATTTAATAGTTCTACTCCTAATGATGATAATCTTAATGATACAATTTACAAGGGTTGGATGTGTTTATATAGGCTCTAGACATCTTGCCCAGCAAGAAAATACCAAAACAGAATTAGAATAGAATTTCTGCAAGATACGTTTCCTAAACTGATTCTGTTTTTTAAGGGAAATTCGTAGCTGACTTTTCTTCTATTTTCCAGAGCCGTTCCAGACTTAATTGGACCTCTGGACCACCTTAGAATGATAGAGAATCTCGTTATCTTCGCGTGGACTGCTTACGGGCTGAAAACAGACTTATAGAACTCAAGATATGGCCCAAACAGTGAATCTCACGCGTGCAGCCCAATAAATCCGAATTTTAATAAATTAAATCTCCAAAAACGACAAAAACATCCACCATAATCAACATCCTTGTAAATCTGCACAACTAAACAAAATACATCAAAACTACAAGAAACTTGAGCCCAAGACAATCAATTTAAGCCGATTTAGAATGTTCCAAGTGGATATAAATCCACTTATCAGGAGGGTTCAGCTAAAGAAGAGAATCCTGTTAGGAATAAGGAGTTTACCCTTGAGGATATGAGGGCTGCAGCCAGAGAGACTATGAGAGTTAAAGGTATTGTGCTCAGAGAAACGAGTGTAAAGAACTGAGACATTATTAAAAGAAGTAAAGCATACTGGATTCATAGCCGGACTGCCGGACGAAGTACCAGCAAGTAAGACAAATTTGAGGAATTACTTGAGATCTTATATGAAGATAGATAAGAATCTTTAGAGACTTTCAGATTAATAGGAAAGGAATAAGAAGGATGCATGATTATCAAAGACATCGGTATATGACGGGAACAGAGTCCCAAGAACAATTGAGATAGAGACAATAAGTGCCCTATCATTTGATGAATAGAATAGTGTGAATATTGTTAATGGTAATTCGCCATAAGAAGGCAGATCCCATAGGTTATAATTTATGAAGTCAAATTGAGATTGATGAGGTGGTTTTATTCAGAGAAATGTCCATTTTATGAATGGATCAACTTAGAAAATAAAGACATTGGAAAGTGATGGCATGATTGGATAAAGTTATATAAGAAAGTAGTAAGCGAGACGATGATCTCAGAACCTACAAGAGGAAAAGACTAGTGAGTCTATGATAACCTAGTAACAAGACTATTGTCAGAGACTAAGTATAGGGTTATTTTAACTCAATGGAATGATGAACCAGAAGCATTAGATGCCTGTGAATCAGAAGATTATAAAATTCCTTCTTTTCCTTGAATGGATTATAGTAGTTACCTTAAGTTTATTCCGACACTGAAGCGTAAATGGATCAAGTAAGGTGATCAGTGGTTAAGATGTGATTGAGGATGTTTTTAGATGAAACTTGGAGAAGCAAGTGTTTGCCAACATCTCGAAGTATGAATTCTGCAAAAATGAGGTTCAGTTATTAGGATATGCAATCAATAGCAAGTAGTGTTGGTTGACCCCGCTGATTTAAATGTAGTTTCAATTGGGAAAGGCCAACCACACCAACAAAGGACTAAGAAGTTTGAACGGACAGAAAAATGTGAAAAAATCTTCCTGGAGCTAAAGATGAAATTGGTGACGACACTACATTGGCGTTACCTAATGGAAGAAGGAAAATTTTGTGATATATTGTGATGCCTCTCGTATGGGTTTAGGTGTTGTGCTTGTACAGCACGACAGAGTAACTGCGAATGCATTCAGACAGCACAGTTCACCAGATTCGGATGGCCTCGGTGGTGCCAATTTTTGTGGAATGACTAACTCCGACGGTAGTGTTCCTTTTGAGACTAGTGGGTAGGCAGACTGATATTTGGATGTATCGACTATTATGGCGAATAGATATCAGGAAGATGTGGCATGTTTCAGTTTAAAACTTTTGATTTCCTTCTATGGATTCATATATTGGTTCCCTTCCAGCGATGAGACTCCCAATGTTACGTCAATCATTCCGTTATTATAACGACTTATGATTCTACCTACTTGGATGTGCCTAGAACTATTTTTCAGGTTCCGAAATTTATCTTCTTGGTGTTACCAGTGGGGAAATAGATTGAAAAAAAAAATTCCTAATACTGGAAATAACTTCAACGAACTTTGCGATTGAGGAAGCTAATGATCTGGATGAGATTTCATTAGAGGCAGTATATGGAAAATTGAGAGCTTATGAACTTGACAAGCAATAGAAGAAGAGCAGGAGTGAAGGAAAGATGAAGACTATTGCACTTATTGCTCAATCTGAAGTAAAGAAGCTTCCTGAAGAACAGCATGAAGAGATTGCTGTAAAG
This sequence comes from Kitagawia praeruptora, assembly GCA_037693485.1. Classification (NCBI taxonomy): domain Eukaryota; kingdom Viridiplantae; phylum Streptophyta; class Magnoliopsida; order Apiales; family Apiaceae; genus Kitagawia; species Kitagawia praeruptora. Next base: position 148,502,354 of record CM075353.1, read on the forward strand.
AATTCAAGGAAGAAGAAAAGCAAAGAAAGTTCTGAGTCAGAGACCACTGATATGAACTCTGACAACAATGATTCTGAATCTAAGATGCAGGAACTCTTTGCTATGTTTGCTAAAGCCTTCAAGAAAGGAAGATTCAATAGGAGAAGATTTAGCAAAGACCTTTTCAAAAGAAGGAGGAGAAGAAGAGTGACAAAGGCAAAAGTACAATTGTCAAGCTTGATAAAGCCAAGATTAAGTGTTTTAATTGCAGCGAGCTTGGACACTTTGCTAGTGAGTGTAAGAAACCTAGGAATTTAGGAAAGGGTAATGCACTTATGGTTACACAGAAGGATTGGGCTGATTCCAGTGATTCTGAAGATGAATTGGATTATGACAACATTGCATTGATGGCAAATGGTTCAGACAAACCTGGATCTCCAAAGAAAACTTCTCCATCCTCTGTTAAGTTTTCTGCACCTGGTACACCTCAGCAGAATGGTGTAGTGGAAGAAAGAACAGGACTCTCATAGAGGCAGCAAGAACCATGCTTGCAGATGCAAAACTTCCAACCTACTTTTGGGCAGAAGCTATTAACACTGCATGTTTCACTCAAAACTATACCTTGGTAAATAGTCTTGGAAAAACTCCCTATGAGATGATCAAAGGAAAGAAACCAAGTGTGAAATATTTTCACATCTTTGGATGCAAATGCTATGTCCTAAAAGTTCATCCAGAACAACTTGGAAAATTTGAAGCCAAATCGGATGAAGCAATTTTTCTAGGATATTCAGCATCTAAGGCCTTCAAAGTTTATAATCTCAGAACTCACATTATTATTTAATCAATTCATGTTGCATTTGATGATAAGAAATTTGGAATTCTGCAAACTGATGAAAGCCATGACAAATTGGAATTTGAAAATCTGAAGAATTCTGAGATACTCTCCAGTGATGATGAAGGTTCTCCAGAAGGAATTTCGATTGCTTCTCAAAGGAATGCTACTGTTGAGGGGGAGCAAATAAATCAAAGAGAACATAGTGATCATCAGGAGCAGACTAGCTATTCATAGTCTACTCCATCAGGAATTGACTTTTCAGAGTCTACTCCATCAGGAACTGATCTTTCAGAGTCTACTAAAGGAAGATCAGTAACTAGCAGCAATATGGAATCTACTGATTCTACTGATCAAAGGGGAGTTATTAAAGGTAGAGAGAATTCTTCTACAAGAGATACCACTAACTTAGGGGGAGAGACTAGCAGAGTCAATCTACCACCTGTTAGAAAATGGACCAAGGATCATACTGAAGATTTGATTATTGGTGATCCAAATAGTGGTGTTCGAACTAGCAGATCAATTCAAAATGATTGCTTGTATAGTTGCTTTCTCTCAAAGAATGAACCTAAGAAGGTTGAAGAAGCCTTACAGGATCCTGATTGGGTAATTGCAATGCAGGAGGAGTTAAATGAGTTTGAGAGAAACATAGTCTGGAAATTGGTACAAAGACCTAAAGATAGATCTATTATTGGTGCAAGATGGGTTTTCAGAAACAAGCTAGATGAATCTGGTATGATTGTAAGAAACAAAGCAAGACTGGTGGCTAAGGGTTATTCTCAGGAAGAAGGCATTGATTATGATGAGACCTTTGCACCTGTAGCAAGATTGGAAGCAATCAGAATGTTTCTTGCATTTGCAGCTCATTCAAAATTCAAGGTATATCAGATGGATGTAAAGAGTGCTTTTCTAAATGGCAAACTTGATGAGAAAGAGTATGTGGAATAGCCACCTGGATTTGTTGATCCAAAGTTTCTAAATCATGTCTACAAACTTGACAAGGCACTTTATGGACTAAAGCAGGCACCAAGAGCATGGTATGAGACTTTGTCTAAATTTCTTCTTGAAAATGGCTTCACAAGAGGTACAATTGACAAAACTCTATTCTTTAGAAAGATAAAAGGTGAATTGCTTTTAGTTCAAGTTTATGTTGATGATATTATTTTTGGTTATACTAATGAAAAGTTGTGTGCTAAGTTTAGCAAGCTTATGCAGTCTAAGTATCAGACGAGCATGATGGGTGAATTAAATTATTTCTTAGGCTTGCAGGTCAAACAGACTGAGACTGGTATTTTCATTAATCAGTCAAAGTATATCAAAGATCTTTTAAGAAGATTTGACTTTCAAGACTGTGCAGTTGCAAAAACACCCATGGCAACATCCACTAAACTAGACTCAGATCCTAAGGGAAAGAGTGTGGATAATACTAGTTATAGAGGCATGATAGGCTCATTGTTATATCTAACTGCAAGTAGGCCAGATATAATGTTTTCTACCTGTTTATGTGCTAGATTCCAAAGTGATCCTAAGGAATCTCATTTAACTGCTGTGAAGAGAATTTTTAGATATCTCAAAGGAACTCCAAATCTTGGTTTGTGGTACCGTAGAGAATCTGATTTCTTTCTAATTGGCTATTCAGACTCTGATTATGCAGGGTGTAAAATAGACATGAAAAGCACTACAGGTACATGTCAATTTTTGGGAAACAGATTGATTTCTTGGGCAAGCAAGAAGCAACAATCTGTCTCAACCTCAACTGCAGAAGCTGAGTACATAGCAGCAGGCAGTTGTTGTGCACAACTCCTTTGGATAAGAAATCAGTTAATGGATTATGGTATGACACTTAGTAATATTCCTATGTTTTGTGATAATACTAGTGCTATTAAAATTGCAGAAAATCCAGTTCAACATTAAAGGACTAAGCACATTGATGTCAGCTATCATTTTATTAGAGAACATATTGAGAATGGTACTGTGGAACTTCATTTTGTTCCTACTGACAAACAGCTTGTAGATATTCTAACTAAACCACTTGATGAGACTACATTCAGTAGATTAGTAAGTGAGTTAGGAATGTTAAATTTTTAGATCTTTAACATCTGCAATAGTAGTAAGATATGTTGTTTTTAGCTTATAGACTTGATATTCTTGTCAGGATCTATATTTGATTGTTAAATGCTTTAGCTATAACACTTTGCCTTGATAAATTTCAGTATGATAGACTTGTTAATAATCATCAGGATTAGATTTGTTATCAGAATGCTGACGTCATCAGTATTGTGTCAGTGTCAAGATTGTGAAAATTGTTTCAGATCCTGATGTTTACTTTGTGTAGTTATCTAATTCTGTGATGTGTTAAGTCTATGCCAGCAAGTTTTAATATTTGCATACTGATAAGTTATACATCATTCAATAATCAAAAGACAAGTAGATAATAAGAAATTGTGTTTTCATTAATTGAAAGCATTACATATATGGAAATGAAATACAACATCTTTTTGTCTAACTTCTACTGATAATTCTATACTTGTCTATTGATATGAATTCTGAGGTACAGGACAAGGAGCATCTCAATAAATCCATCAGGGGATTGAATAGCCTCGTCTACTCTTGGATTCCTTGTCTGGGCGACTTGAATGAGAGCAGCTAACTTAAATGTATAGCATTCCCATCAAGATCAACCTCAGACTCTCGGCCAAATTCTTCATCCTCAAGTTTTGAGGAGGTTAGGGGAAGATTGTATCCAACAGATGGATGTTCTAGGAGAAACCTCTGGATATTATCTGAAACTAATCCATCCATGATTAGTTCGATGAGAAGAGTCATCTTTTCAAAGAGATGATCAAGAACAGGATGTTCATCGACTGTGAAGAATCTAAAGAATGGGTTTGAATGGAACTTTGGTTTGAGAATCATTGGTGAGAAGAAAAGAAATTGAAAGGTTTATGGAGAATGGCATAAGGCGTCTGTTTCTTTTATAGAAAGACGTGAGAAGCTGAACAGTCACTTGGAAATTTTAATGAAGTCAGATGCTAATTATTGCGTGTGACTGTATTTCTTGTTTTCAAGAAATGTTGAATATATCTAATCAATTGATTTTTGTTCATATTAATTGTTTATTTCTTTTTCAGATAAAAGAAAAATGCCACGTGGAAACTCAATATTAAGTCTCTGGAATCAGGATGATATTGATCAGGATTTCAAGTATGACCATCAGGATTTGAGAATTATTATTATTTTTAAATCACATGGCTTTTTGTGATTATTTTGATGGAGGTCACAACAGGAAAAGGAAGCTGATCAGTATTGATTATTTATACCCTGATTTATTTCATGAAAATCAATTTTGGATTTTATTTTCCAAAAGTCATGGATAACCGCATTTTTCAGGGACTGACCTGTCAATGTACGTGTCAACGTGGGATAGTGGTCTGAAAGATTTGTGAAATATAATTGTTTTGAAACTCTAATCGTGTAATTGCTTTCTCTAATTTTACATTCTCTAAAGCAAAAACACTCTCTAGTTTTCAAAATCACTAATCCATTTCAAGAATTTTTCAAGTTCTTTTCAGATCAAAATGGCGACTCAGAAAAGATTACCTAAGTCAGTAGCTTTCAAGTTTGGTGACTTTGATTTTATGATGAACAATCATGTAGCAGCTATCACCAACAAGGAAGGAGTATTAACTGATTTTCATCCAATCATGGACTTTCTGGCGAATGGACCATTAAGTTATGCATTGACAGCATCTCCACAAATTAATCAAGCAGCTGTTTCACAAGCTTGGGAGAATGCTGAGGTAATTGATTCTACTCAGAGTCAATCAGGTAAGATTGTTCTTCACTTAGGACAAGATTCATTTGATATTACTGAATCTGTTGTTAATTCAATACTTCGCTTATCTGATACTGATAATTATGCAAGTGAACCATCTGATGATAATGTGAGAACTATGTTGTCTGAATTAGGTTATAGTGGACCTCTAGACAACATGAGCCAGTTGAATAGGTCTTTTCTTAGAAAGGAATGGTCTTTCTTCTTTGATCAAATTGCTAAATGTTTTACTGGTAAATGTAGTTCTTTTCAGCAAATTACTTCTGTTACATCACATATTGCTTATAGTTTGCTTTATGATAGAGTAATTAACATTGGTCACATTATCTTAAGTCAGATAAGTATTAAACTTGGGTTAAGAGATCAAAACAGGAAATTGGTTTATTGCAATTGTTTATTAACCATTTTATTCCTGATGTTGAAGCTAGATTTGGTAGGGAACATTGTGTTTCTTCTTATGTACAAGAAAGTTTATCCTAACTCATCATCCATTATTGAATTTAGGACACTTCTCTTTCAATAAATGCAAGGTGTTAGTAGTGGTACTTGCTGTGTGACTGCCTTGATCGAGGGAGACGAGCTTATAGTCTCAAATGTAGGTGACTGCAGAGCTGTTCTTTGTCAAGCTGGCAAAGCTGAAGCTATCACAAAAGATCATAGAGTATCTGAGGTGGAAGAAAGGAAAAGAATAGAGGATAAGGTAGCAACCAGCATTGAATGTCTCTTTATTTTATTGGAAATTTGTAGTACTGGTAGTGAGCTTTTGATTGCTTACTTTGATATTGTAATTTAGGGAGGATATGTGGAGATGCACAGAGGAGCTTGGAGAGTTCATGGAGTACTATCGGTCTTCAGAAGTATTGAAGAATTGGGTGCTAGCTAAGCATGATACGAAAATCTTACAATTGACTCAAGATATGGAATATCTTGTATTAGCTTCTGATGGGCTGTGGGAACAGGTATGGAAATAGGAGAATATTTTTTAGATTTTGAGCAACTTTAATCATACGAATATCAAATCATTAAGTACAAGTGCTTCGCCGAAGTTACATAGACTGTCACTGATCAAGAAAAACAATAAGTTGGGGAATTCCTATTTACAGGAAGAGAATCAGTTGCTGCAAGAAAAATGACGATTTTGGTTGTGAAAATGAAAGCCCTGTATCTAAGGCTCGAAGGATATCTTTGGTTAACCATATATGAAGATGAAACCTCAGATGCCAAGTCAAGAACATACCATCAATCAGTGGAAAGAAATTGCAAACGATTTTGGATGTGAAAATGAAAGTCCTCCATCGAAGGCTCAAAGGATATCACACAAAATCAGGAAAATGGTATATATCAGCAGGAACACACTGTGAATGACTTTGCAGGTGAAAATGAGATCCTGCCATCCAAGTCTCAAGAGAAATTGCAAACGATTGCAAACGATTTTGGATGTGAAAATGAAAGTCCTCCATCCAAGGCTCAAAGGATATCACTGGCAAACCAAATGAAGACGAGACCTCAGATGTCAAGTCCAAGACATTATTGAAGCCCTTACTGGCAAACCAAACGAACATGAAACTTAGGACACAAAATCAGGAAAATGGTATATATCAGCAGGAAGACACTGTGAATGACTTTGCAGGTGAAGATGAGATCCTGCCATCCAAGTCTCAAGAGATTTCACCTGTAAACCAAATGAAGATAAAACATCAGGCACCATTACCAAGTCACCACATCATCGATAAGAAGAGACTAACTTCTGGGGAACTCACAGCTGCTTGCAGATCTTGCAGTGAGTAGGGGTAGTTTAGATGACATTACTGTAATGATTATTGATTTACACCGTCTTAGACTAATGTGACTTTTGCTTGTATTTTTTTTATGTAGATCATATTTGCATTCCTTTTGTAAGCACAAGTAAAAAATTCGTACAGTATGCAAAGCAAGCAGTCAATTTTTTTTTTTTTCTGAATTCTGTCAGTAGCTTGCACCATCTTTGATCTTTCAGGTTTGTGATTTGTAATACACCGCTTGCTCCATATTGTTGAATATATGTGATTGTTGCTGAGGGAAAAACCTCCCCAGATAAATATACAGTTTTCTTCATATCATTGAAAACCAGTTCAGAATCCACCTAGAGCAGACAAACTCCGTGTTTACGTTGATAAAAAAATGTAATTTATTATGGATTATTGTTAATGCATAAGAAAAAGAATCACTAGTAATAGTAACCTTGATGAAATTTCTAATTACAAGTTAGTTTGTACTTTGTAGACAGCAGTGTGATCATTTTGGCAGTATCTAAAGTCTGATGAAGAGAAAGAGAGGTGCTCTTTTATGTATAGTAACACTTTAGATAAGGCGCTGGTCTACGAAACCAGAGATTCTGGGTTCAAACCCAGCGGAGTCGTTTCAGTTTTTTTAAAATAAAAATGTATGTTATTCTTTTGGCCAACCTCATCTGCGCATAAAGGATTAATTTGCTTGGTAAATCACACAAATTGTGTGTGCGCGTGTGGGAATCAGATTCTTTGCCCAAATTGAAAATTTTCAGCAAGATGTGAGCAAGAACGAAAACATTAATATTGTTAAAAATGTTCTGTACAAGTTCAAAACTGATTTGTTACAATGGATTACACAGGCTTGTGACATGCCTTACTGATGGCTATTGATGGATCAGAGAATGACCCATCTCTAATATAGTCAAATACCAATTTGTTTGCAGCTTCAGAGTAATGTATACCATCCCAGCTAGGGTATTCCTTTGGATTTTTGCAAGAAGTTCAGTACCATTAACAAAAGATTTCCGCCCACACCTAGCACGATAGTCTCCATAATGCCCGCAGCAGTAACCATGAGGACCGCTGAAACCTGGACAAAAAACGGGGGCGTACTTTATTAATACTACAGCAAAGTAGTTTGCAATTTTTTTTATAAATTTTTTTAGTGTAGATAGTTGAAAGAGGCAACGATGATTAATGACAGCTTTCAGTGCAAAGTATAGGTGTTCTAGCATCAACTTATGGTGATTTAGAATAATGATGGAACCAGTACAGTTTATGATACTCATATCATTTCTTATAGTTGTATAAGCATGATCACATTATAAAGCTTACCGAGTTCCTTTGCTTTACTGATTAGAGCATATTTGACGGAGTAGATGTCAACATAAATAATAAATACATCGCTGAGTTGTGTCCTCAGCTGGATGATTTTGTCCATTAGTTGCTTATTGAATTCCAGACTTCACACAGCCATTTTGGTCAGAATTTCCTGCTTTTGGTGGATAGTTGACAACAAAAAAGGGCAAGCACCCAATCGGACCTGTATTATGGATCCAAAATGTCCTTGCTCCCAGTTGGTGCAGATTCTAAGAATTACCAAGCAGATTGTCAAGTCAATGCCTATATGCCATGATGACTGATCAAGATCCAATCTCTTTCCACTTTTTTGTCCTCCCATAGATATAAAGATCAAGAATGTAGGTAATATAACAACCCCAAATGTAATAATCTCAGCACTCTGCTTTAGTCCCCATGGACTTCGGTATCTTGTAGTTATCCAATCCATGTTATGGGAAATTAAAATAATTCAAGAAAGTTGTGGTTTTCCTTGAGTATTTTTGTCCAACAGATTGAATGCATTAGTTGCAATGTGGGTTTTAAGTTTGAAGTAACTGTCTCAAGTTGTTGAATTGTTGGACTCGAGTTCAGTTATGACCAACTAAAAAACTTTTCAATTTAACACATGTCGAATTATTTTGTACAATTTTTTGATAAAATCGTGCGGTCTTCTAACATTACTCGTAAATTAAGCTGTCCTAGAGCAGATCTATTATTTCTGTGATGTAATAATTTACGAAAGAAATCAATAGATCATATAATAAATATGTGGTATCATTTAGAAAAATTGATATATTTTCAAATTACTTTTTTTTTGTTCAAGAGATTTATGTTAAGAATATGTTATGCAAAAATATTAATATGATTTCATGTTGCAATGAAATATTCTATCTTTTTCGAAATATAAATTAATCTTATTTCATATCATGTCAAATATATTTTAAAATAAATATTTTTTTTACAAAATCACAAGTAGTAATAAATATTATATTTTAATAGTAAAATCAAAATTTATTTTAAATCAATTATTTTGTGGGTGAAGACCCTAGATAATCAAAAATAAATAGTCATGGTCCAAAATACTGATATTCAGAAAGTTGGCCCTAAATACCGACAAGATACGCTATTGCGGGTACCGTTTCCTCAGATACGCTAGATCGTGTTCCGTGAAACAAGAGATACGCTATACCATGTTCCGTGTACGCCTTTCACGAAACTGAAGACAACGTGTTCTCTCCAAGATACGCTTTCAAAGCCGCGTAATCCATGATACGCTTCTCAAAACTGCGTATCTTACGTCATCCTCAGAGCTCCAAAAATCGCGATTCTGAGGCGATTATCGACGATTCCGATGAGCATTTTCAAACTCTCCGTTCATCTATATCCCGAAGATTCCCATCAGCTAGCATATACCATTAGAATCGTCATTCGATTGTCTACAACCCTATACAAATTTTAATCAATTCCTAATAAGTTAATAACTGATTTTACGCACCCCAGTTCCCGATGACCTTGGTTCATCGTTTCTCGGCGAGGTTCGTTCATCACCCTCCCGACATTTTCCCGTCTAATTTAATACGTCAATCGATTCGTCTTCTCACCATCTAAAACTCTATATCATCAATTCATCATTTCTAATGCTGGTTTTGAAACGCCCAATTTGAACCTAGATTTTTCAATTTTCCGATATGTTCGTCCTACGGGGCCGGAAACAAAGATAGAGACAAAGAGAGGGTTACGGAGAAAGGGAGTGACGATATTGTGATAGTGTGGGGGTTTTGTGGTGGTGGGAGAAGACGAGATACGATGCGACGAAGAGAAGTCGCCGGTGAGAGAAGTTTTGGAGAGAAGTCGCCGGTGAGACAAGTTCTGTGGTGATGAACAGTGCTACGGATACGTTACACGAGGTTCCGCATCACGTCGGTAGAATGGGCCAAATATCTGAAAATCAATATTTTGGACCACTAAATCTCAAAAATGATTATATTGATAATTCTCTCTTATTTTGTTCAATAATATATTTTATATTGAGTAATTTTTGTTATGCTATATAGTTTAGAAATTGGATTTTTTTTGAAGGGCTTATTTTTAAATCTGAGTGTTTACGATGAATTACTGCATGTGGAAGTTTTTCAACTAGGATTTTATGAGTTCAGCGATTCAAGTGTCTTGTTTGATTTTTGATTATCAAATTTTTTACTCAACTTGGAACGAGCTGTCAATGAGAATGTGCAACTTACACTGCACCTTACACTGCAAATTTGGTGTTATAAGTGTCCTTACATTGTTTACAAATTTGGTGTTATAAGTGTCCTTACATTGCTTGCATAATCTACAGACAGACATGATCTTATGGAACCCAGCAATGAGAAAATGCAGAAAGTTACCTACTGCAGCAGCTGAGTTTCTTCGTCCTTTCGAGTTTGACCAGTCTAGCTTATGTGGCTTTGGTTATGATGCTGGAAATGATGATCACAAGGTCTTGAGAATTGTTCAGCCCGATGGTCATGATTTGTGTGGTTCAAAGGTCGCAATTTACAGCCTAAAAACTATTTCATGGAGACGACTTCAAAATATTTTGGGTCACTTCCAATTTAGGGGAGCAGGGTATATTTATGGGTGGAGCGCATTGGATTACAGTTACACCTCTGGGCTCCCCATCAATCCTTGCTTTTGATCTTGGGATTGAAAACTATAGGGAGGTTCCAATGGCTAGGCTTCAGAATAATTTTGTCAAGGACATGGATATAGTTACTTTGCAGAATCCCTTTGCATGCTTGAATACTTCCCCCACTTATTCAAAGAGTCGGTAAGGATGTTCTTTTAGAAGTGGATAGCAAGGAGGTGATGTGGTATGACCTTGAAAGGAAGAGAGTCAAGACTGTAAAGATTGCTAACCTCCCGGAAATTTTTGATTTGGAAGTCTATACTGAGAGCTCGTGCTGAATAAGACATGTTCATGAAACTTACAATTTTTTTTAAAAAAACAGGGGATAGGGTGTCCTATATATCCCTATCACTATCAGACTAGAATCAATTGCATTCTTTTAAAAACTTCAAATGCAACGCAAGTGAAAAGAAAAACGTCTCAAAACCACTTTAAGAGTTGGTCTGAGTCGATAGGGTGTACTATATAATATCCCTATCAGGCTATCACTATCAGTATCATCTTCTTTCTTTGGCACACGGTATGCACCTACAATATATTCATTCGCTTTCTCTAGCCTGACTATCTCAAATATCTTGAATTCTTCACCTTTTAGTTGCAGAAAATCCGAATAAGAAGACCAAGATTTTTGGATCGTGTTATTATCCGGCTTGAGAGACATGACAAAATGACCTTCAACTTTGAGAAAGAACGACGTATTTAAACTCAAAATCCTAACCCGATGACGACAAACAATATCAGACAAAATAACATCTACAATCCCAACCAACCTAAACAGTATCAAATCTACCATGACCAACCACAGTAGTCACAAATTACTGTTTTGATTCATGTCAGATCAACGCTGGTAGACCTTACTGTAAATTATCTAATTCACAGCATGGATCATCAGTTAAAGCCATCTAGTAAGATGGATTTGCTTATCAATTAATTGAATTACAAAATCACCACAATCATCTACATTGTCAGTACAATCAAAAATAATAACAATAATGAAGACAACAACAAAAATAATAATTAATAATAATTTAACTTAAACAAGCCAAACATGTTAGGTCAATGTCTACAAACATGAATAGTTCCAGAAATGCCAACCGCACACCAAAATGAATTCTTAAAATAAGCAACACAATAGTTAAAGTCACAAGAAGGAACCAGCAATTCTAAACTAAATAGACAAAATAAACTAATGATAGAATATTCTCGCTACGAGAAACCAAATCTTTATTAATCAGGAACTGTTCCTGCATACCTTCCATCTCAGCTGTGTGCTGCTCTTCATGGGTTCTTCAATGCCTAAGAGGTGGTGAACACGCATTAAATACCTTATATATACACTTGTGAAATAAGTATAGTAATGAAGGAAAAGAAGACATAAGCATATGCATGATTTAAAAAAAAATCGAGAATGTTGGAGAAGAGAAGAGATTTACTTACAAGAGATGGACACTATAAATATCCCAAAACTTGGGCACAATGCGGGAAAAACAACCCATCACATTGGCTGACATAGTGCTAGAAGGAGGATTTTCCCTGGACACCTTTAAAAGGGTAAAATGGATATGTGTGAAGTCTTTATCATTAGTGGTGGTGGCATCATTAGTGGTAGTGGCAGGGCAAGGTCCAATATCATCCCAGACAAGACAGAAAAGATCTTGGTGGATATGAAGCAATGTCTTGGGGTCCTCATTGATGTGGAGGAATGGTGATTCATGTTGTAAACCAAATATAGAAGCTTCCCAAAAGTGTTTAGTTTTCCAATTATATGAACGAATAAAGAGCGGTTTTTTCTTATACTTACTCCTCAACCAATATATAGAGTCTTGCTCAGCAACCGGAACGGGTGTCCCTATAATGTCAAAGGTCTTAACCCAAACCTGCTTTCTTTCGGGCTCATGTAAAAGCTCCCATGTATCTGTGTGGACATTATATATGGCAGCACCATCATAGCCGGGGCGAGGGGTTATGTATTGGGCATGAGACATGACAAGAATATTTTTTTGTCCATCTCTGCCGAGTAATGGCGCCACAAACAAAGCAGAGAAACCAATCCTATTGGGGAAAGGAGGATCAGCGATAAGGGAACATAGCCTAGTTGCTGGATCAAAAACCTCGCCAAAGGGGACATAATCTAGTTCATTCTTAGGGAAGCGATTACCACCAAATATAAAGATTTTATCTGCAACAGTTACAATATTAGGAAGATACCTAGGAGAGAGCAGTGGAGGAGCATCTTCGAGTTTCCAATCAAATTTGTGTCCACGAGTGGCGAAAAAATCACGGGAGACAATCTTATGACTCACATTATTCTTCGGAACATAACCAACGGGAGGAAAAGAGGTGCTGCTGCTTCTTTTTGTAATTTTGGGGCCGATTATCTCCGAATAAATATTACGGATTTCATGTCTATCTCCATCGATATCTTGATCACCACCAACACAATAAACGGTGGATCCAATAGAAACACTACTGCAATAAGGAAAATAGTTGCAATAACTCAAATCCGCATCCTCCAGTACTTTTGAAGAGAAATTCTTCATATTGCTATTGTGCGAATGATCATAGTAGGGCCGCCGTTCATTTGGCTGCTGCCAATAATCTGGTGGATCTACCTTTAACCAACACAAGGTGCGATGATTAATCTTTTTCAGGCTAATTGCGATACGAAAATACGGCATTACTTCCATCTTCTTTCTACCACTACTACCCGCCTTCGAGCCAACCCGAGTTGTGTTCATCTCTCTCTCTCTCTCTCTCAGTTTTAGGGTTTCTTTTTTGTTTTTGAGTGCTGCCACAGAAATAAAATCCTACCCGACTCCCACAGGCTAATAAGTTATTAGGCCTGCATTTCCAGCCAACAACATCTTATTGGGTTTGGGCCCATTTATATGTTTTCTTTATATTTAAAATAGACACTTTGATTCTTTAAATTTAGATAAATTAATACTTTGCACCATGCTAATATAGTTGTTTTTACGATTTCGTCCTAGATTATTAAGTTAAGCAATTTGCATCCTTGAGCTTTAAATTTTAATTCCATTTTCGACCCATGGGCGAACTGACATTAAATTTGTACTCCCTCCGTCCCAACAGGTTTTTTACGGTTACTATTTTGGGACGTCCCACTCATTTCTTTACATATACTTTTAACAATAAAATACATTATTACATCCACTACTTCACTCTACTTTTTCAACACTTTATACTATTACACCCACCTTTACTTATTTTAACAATAAAATCACTATTTACACCCACTACTACACTATTACAACCACTATTCAAATTATATTCCTTGGTCTCCGTGTCCCAGCCGTTTGAAAAGAAACGGCTGGGACGGAGGGAGTAATAGTTAACCCCTGTTGACTTACAATGAAATAATATAAAAAGGAAAAAACGATATAATTGAGGGGGGAATAGAATATATTGGAAAATCGTATACAATCCCTATCCGAAAGTTAAAATTATTTCCCCACTTTTTTATCTCTCACTTACCCTAATTCCTAAAATCCTAGATCAGAAGAACCCTAATTTCATACAGTGAGAGCTCTATTGCGAGTGTATGGTGTCGAATTTCGATTAGATCCGACTTGGGCTAAAGTCCCTCCCGATTACTGGATTAAATGGGTCGGGAAATCGGGAATTTTTTCGAATACGGGTCGGGCGGGAATTTTTTTTTTTAAAAAAAGATCGGGGCTGGTACGGGTTTTGGTAAAAAATGGGGATCGGGCGGGTACGGGTATGGGTTTTGGTAAAAAAGGGGATCGGGGCGGGTACGAGTTTTGGTACCATTCAAAAAGTTTTTCGGGTTGTATTGTCTCCATCTCCACTTCACTATTACAAATAAGTTTCGTTGTGGTTTGGTGATGGCCATCTCCTCCGCCCGATTCGATCCCGCCTTAAACGGGGCGGGGAATCGAGGATTTTTCGGATACGGGTCGGGGATCGGGTATTTTTTTTTAAAAAGAAAAAGGATTGGGGCGGTTATGGGTTTTGGTAAATCCCTGCTCGGCCCGATCCTCGTTCCCCGATTCATATTCGATCCATTCCACATTTCATTTTCTATTAACAACGGATAAGGCACGGGACAACCTTTTTAAATTCCTATGAAAAAATTAAAATGGTATACTCTTTTATTTTTGATTTTATAATTTCTCTTATAATTCTATATATATATATATATATATATATATATATATATATATGCATGTTTCATGCGAGATGAAAAAAATAATTTTAGGTGGAATAGTGAACAAATTTGTTCATGAGATGGGTTGTAAGTTGTATAGGTTTAAAATATATCTTATAGTTGTATGTTTTGCTTATTTGTTCGTTGCAACAAAAATTTGCAGAATATCACTTTGGTATGGAAGCTGAAACTACACTATAGAACATAGTGTAGAAAAATTAAAAATATACATAAACAAAAACTGTTGGATATCTGCAATCTGCCAACATAAACATTGTGAAAATTTTAAAATAGGCAGAAAATCCGAAAAACTACAGGAGAAATTAAGAATTCAAACACGGGTACGGTGGCTGAAGTTACGTAAATGTAAGTTGCACCTGAATCAGTTAAGTAATGTGGTATCCTTTTTTGTTTAACTGAACTTATTGCAACAAGCTTCTGTGTTACACTCTCTGTAAATTTGTTTTGTACAATTTATAAGTAATTGAAGCAACCCTAGAAATACGATCATTACTTGGTGCATTGGTTGAATGCTAACGTGATTTTTGATGACTTCTACAGATTATGCGTGTTCTTCTCGTAGCCCCCCTTTTTCTCCCTTAATTTTTCTTTGTTGTCATGTTTCTCCCTTTATGTCACAAGTGTATATCATATGTGGGAGTTGGTTAAGATGTTGACATTTCAGTCAAAGTATCCTACGGGTATGGGAGCGAAGTCCAAGTCAGGGATGTAAATTTAACTTGCATATGTTAAATGAAGTGATATGCTTTTCTGTTTACTGAACTAATTGCAACATGATTTTGTGTTGTGCTTTTACAAATATGTTGGTCAAAGTTATCAATAATTAAAGAAACCCTAGAAATAGTATCAATAAATGGTGCATTGGTGGAATGGTTATAACATGTTTGTTTAATGGCAGATGCACGGGGAAAACCTCCACCCTATATGACCAGTTGATGGGTCATCGTCGGTGATGATGATTATGCTGCTAAGGCAGGCAAAATTTGTGGAGTCCCTTGTTGTTGAGGAAAGCTTCACAGCTTAACCCCAGCTGGACTTTGCAACAAAACATTAGAACTTTCTATGCAGTTATTGACTAATTTAATTAACAGAAAAAGCTGTCAAATTTTCTAGTATGTGATGTATGAATTCAATTTGAACATGTGTCAAAGTAACAACCAACATATCTTTTGTATCCTTTTTATTTTCTGTTAATATGTTAGTCCTGACCTAATGCTGTCTAGTGTCTACAGAGTGTGACTTTAAGTTAAAAGACTTGCCCAAAGGTGGGTGTACAATAAGAAAGTCAGGTCGAGTCAAATGACTTGCCTCAGTCATCCATCTGCTCCAATACAACCAATCTTATCAAATAGTTTCGAATGTGTACACAGTTGAAATCATGCTGTAAAAAGAAATATGCTATCAGCAACCAATTTTAGGAGCTCAAAATCCCTAGTGAATTCTGCACTTGTTGTGCATTCCAAGTGGAACAATAATCTGGGGCCTCAGTTCTGAAGCATCGCTTCTTAGAAACCTTCCACCATTGTTTAAATTTTCCTTCCATTTTCGACCCATGGGTGAACTAACATTAAATTTGTAATAGTTAACCCCTGTTTATAACTGAGGGGGGAAATAGAATATATTGGAAATTAAGCTATAGAAAGTTAAACTTATTTACCCACTTTTTTTTATCTCTCACTTACCCTAATTCCTAAAATCCTAGATCCAAAGAACCCTATTTCATACAGTGAGAGGTCTATTCCAAGTGTATGGTGTCGAATTTGGATAAGATCCGACTTGGGCTGAAGTCCCTCCCGATTACTGGATTAAATGGGGCGAGAAATCGAGAATTTTTTCGGATATGTGTCGGGCGGGATTTAAAAAAACGAGGATCGGGGATGGTACGGGTTTTGGGAAAAAATGGGGATCGGGCGGGTACGGGTATGGGTTTTGGTAAAAAATGGGGATCGGGGCGGGTACGGGTTTTGGTACCATTCTAAAAGTGTGTCAGGTTGTACTGTCTCCATCTCGATTTCACTATTACAAATAAGCTTTGATGTGGTTTGGTGATGGGCATCTCCTCCGCCTCGATTCGATCCCCGCCTTAAACGGGGCGGGGAATCGGGGATTTTTCAGATATGGGTCGGGGATCGGGGATTTTTTTAAAAAAAATTGGGATTGGGGCGGGTATGAGTTTTAGTAAATCCCCGCTCGGCCCGATCCCCTTTCCCCGATTCATATCCGATCCATTCCGCATTCCCCGTTTCATTTTCTATGTATATAGTAATAATATATTAATAATAGCTCATAATCCGTGCAACGGGCAAGGCACGGGACAAACTTTTTAAATTCCTTAGAAAATATTGAAGATGGTATATTATTTTATTTTTTATTTTGTAATTTCTCTTATAATCCTATATATATATATATGCATGTTTCATGTGAGATGGAAAAAAATAATTTAATGTGAAATATTGAACAAAATTGTTCATGAGATGGGTTATAAGTTGTATAGGTTTATAATATATCTTATAATTGTTTGTTGTGCTTATTTGTTCGTTGCAACAAAAATTTGCAGAATATCACTTTGGTATGGAAGCTGAAACTACACTATAGAACATAGTGTAGGAAAATTAAAAATATAGATAAACAAAAACTGTTGGATATCTGCAATCTGCCAACATAAAAATTGTGAAAATTTTAAAATAGGTAGAAAATCCAAAAAACTATAGGAGAAATTAAGAATTCAAGTGCTAAATATTTTGTAAAAGATAACTAACTCGACTGTCAATGTATTTGTCGTCATATCTCTATTGGTGTTGTGCTTTTCTTCAATGTATGGTGTCGAATTTGGATAAGATCCGACTTGGGCTGAAGTCCCTCCCGATTACTAGATTAAAGTCTGTCCCGATGGTGGTGAGAAATCAGTGATTCCTCAACCCTTTGTACAACTCGGCGCTAACATACAGGGATAAATCTTTGCTTATTACTTGTTTTTGCATGCATGTATGTATTTTTATTGTTATTTATAGTGTTTAGTATTGTCTATATTTTATACTGGTAGTGCTGGTGATCGCTGTGATTCCCCAAGTATAATAATGTGGTCCTTGTTTACCATTCAAAAATTTGTCGGGTTGTATTGTCTCCATCTCGACTTTACTTTTATAAATGAGTTTCATTGTGGTTTAGTGATAGGGATTGAGGCGAGTACCCTCATTTATAAAAACCCCGCCCCGCTCCGCCCCGCCCCGCCCCGCCCCGATCCCCGTTCCCCGTTCCCGATTCATAACCAATCCATTCTTATTCTCCGTTCCATTTTCTATAAACATAGTAATATGTTAATATGCCTTTTTTTTTTTTGGAAAAACATTAATATGCCTTCTTTTACAAATCATATTCCCCGTTCCATTTCATATGAATATAGTAATAATATATTAATATGTCTTCTTTTATAAAATGATGGGTGGATTTGATCCCAGAACCTTTTGTGTGTACGTGTTTATACCGTTGTGATACCACTGTAGATGTTGACTAATACAACGTCACTAATCTTATGTTCATTTCATTAAACAATACCTTATACAATGGAAATCAGCCCAGGGGCGTTGTTTTAGTACTGCTCCTCTCCAGCCTTTAGTCGAAGGAGATGGTGCAATTACCTGGGAAAAGCCTCAGACAAACACAGTTAAGGTATCAGTGGATGCAGCTATTTTTGAAGATCGTGGAGAGATGGGTGTTGGACTGATTGCGAGAGATGCTGCAGGTGAGCTGGTGCAAGCAAAAACTAGGGTTATGCAGGGTATAGTCCAACCTGTAATGGCTGAGGCCATGGCGATCAAAGAAGCCTTAAGTTGGATTAACCGAATGAAATTGCAGAGGGTGGTTCTTAAGTCTGATTGCTTGGTGGTGATACATGCAATTAGAAGTACAACTCCAATGCGTTCTCCACTTGGGGTTATTATCGATTATTGTCGTCGATATCTAAGGCAACTAAACAATGTTTCCTTATTTTTCGTTAAACGGTCTGCAAATGTAGTCGCCCATAAGCTAGCTAGGGAGTCTCACATTTACTCAGGTCGTAATTTTGATAGGTGGTCTGTACCCATCGATCTCAAACTTTGTATTGAAGCTGATTTGCTGCAGTAATATTATTAATTTCAAGCATTCCGTCAAAAAAAAGAAAGAAATTTGCAATTGTCCTTTTCTTTTTTAATTATACTTTTTCACTTACATTTACTAATATCTTCGTTATCTAAAAATATTTCATATAGTTTAACATCTAAACCTATTTAAGGTTTGGTGTTTAATAACTTTGAATTTTATTCATAAATATTGAATAAGGGGATGTTT
The DNA here is from genome assembly GCA_037693485.1 of Kitagawia praeruptora. NCBI lineage: Eukaryota > Viridiplantae > Streptophyta > Magnoliopsida > Apiales > Apiaceae > Kitagawia > Kitagawia praeruptora. The sequence goes on from CM075353.1 coordinate 148,521,317, forward strand.
AATAATTTAGAAGGTTATTATATATTTTATAACAACAAAACATTGGATTTACACTAAATAGTTTAACATCTAAACCTATTTAAGGTTTGGTGTTTAATAACTTTGAATTTTATTCATAAATATTGAATAAGGGGATGTTTAATAATTTAGAAGGTTATTGTATTAATACTTTATATATAATAAGCATAAGGGAGATCTTATCCAAATTTTTGGTCATCGTCTGGTCGTCGTCACTGTACTATCAAAATCATATGATCCGTTGGATTAAAAATAGACGATCAAGATTAGATCACATAAAAAATAAAATTATAATCTAAAAAGGTATCAAAATTAGATCGCATTAAAAATAAAATTATAATCTAAAAAGGATATAATTAGAAAATTTTGCATTTGAAGTGAATTTTAAAAAGAAAAATTATATTCTAAAAAGGATATAATTAGAAAGGGTTGTATTAAAATTGAATTTTTAAAAGAAAATTATAATCTGAAAAGGATATAATTAAAAAAAGGTTAAAATAGAATTATATTATATTTAATTTTTATTAGTATTTAAAAAAAATCATATCTACTACTCTTTGGGTTTTATCTTGAGATCTAGAAATTAGATTTGGGTGATTTTATAATCCACGCGAAACTCATAAAATTATTTTTAATTTAGTAATGATATAATAATTATTATTCAAATGGAAAAACTAAGAATCTCAAGAGAAAATATGATTACGAGTTTTTACATTAATCCTATTTAACGTGAAATTCCTACATTGATAATGCTATTAAATGTAGAAAACTTAATTATACTAGCTTAAAACCCGTGCGATGCACGGATTTTTTTTAATATTATATTAAATTTTTTAATAATTTAATTAATTTTTTTAAAACATAATTTTTGGAGACTTAAATTTTTAAATGAGATTATATGATGATAATTAAATAAATGTTATTCGTGATAATTCTAGAAAATGGGAAATTTTAGTCAAAAATTTAGAAAAGATGATGGATTTTAGTCGAAAACGATAATCGGTTAATTATAAGTAATTATAAAAAAAAAAATTTATTAGATAGAATGTCCATGATATAATTGGAAAAATAGAGGATTTGGTTAGAGAAAATTAAAAAGGTAACATGTTTTAGGTGAAAAAGGTAATTGATTAGTTTATAGTAATTATAAGTTAATTATGTTATTTTACTAAATAAATTGCTTGTAATGTTTTTAGAAAAAGAGAAATTATTGTTGTTCGTGATATTCTAGGAAAAGAGGGATTTTAATAATAAAATATAGAAAAAATGATATGTTTTAACTGAAAAAGTTAATAGATTAATTATTAGTATTATCATATTACTATTTTATTTCATATAATAGAACTGCTCTTAATATACTTGAAAAATGAGATATTTTAGTTAGAGAAAATAGAAAAGAAAATGGGAAAATTAAAAAGGTGACATGTTTTAGGTGAAAAAGGTAATTGATTAGTTTATACTAATTATAATTTAATTATGTTCAATTACTAATTAAAATTGCTCCTAGTATTTTTTAGAAAATGAGAAATTAACGTTATCCGTTATATTTTTAGAAAAAAAAGGAAATTAATTAGAAAAAAATAGAAAGATGATATGTTTTAGTTGAAAAGATAATCGATTAATTATTAGTATTGCAGTGCACGGGTTTCTTGTATTATGTTATAAATTTTATTTAATATTAAAATTATGTTTTTATATAATCATTATTTTAATTATTATTTTAATTTTAATTTTAATTTGTTATAATTTAATATACTCATGTTTACAGATTATAATAGATGTTTCCTTATTATAAACAACGTATATGATTTTTAATATATTTTATTAATAATTGAAAATTTTGGTGTGATATTTTCGAGTATATATTAGTGATTGTAAGATTTGTTGTAAATTAAAAAGGTAACGTGTTTTAAATAGAAATATTAATGATTGAAAAATATTATACAATTGATCTTTTTAGGTGTTTATAAAAGGTAATATCTTCAACTGAAAGTAAATATGAAAAATGCAATCGACTAATTACCATTTATTATAATATATTGTTATTTATTTTAGGTGTTACATTTTACTTAAAAATTATGGTGTGATATTTTCGGTTATATATTAATGATTGAAAGATTTATTTTAAATTAAAAAGTTAAGGTGTTTTAGTTCGAAAGGAAATATTAATGATCGAAAAAGATATGATACGATTGGTGTTTTTAGGTGTTTATAAAAGGTAATATCTTGATTACTTACCATTAATTATATTATGTTATTACTTATTTTAGATTGTAAGATTTGTTTTAAATTAAAAAGGTAACGATTTTTAGACTTTTAGTTCGAAAGGAAATATTAATGATGGAAATATATGATACAATTGATGTTTTAAGTTGTTTATAAAAGGTAGTATCTTGACTAATTATCATTAATTATATTATGTTATTACTTATTTTAGATTGTAAGATTTGTTTTAAATTAAAAAGGTAACGTGTTTTAGACTTTTAGTTCGAAAGGAAATATTAATGATGGAAAGATGTGATACGATTGATGTTTTTAGTTGTTTATAAAAGGTAGTATCTCGACTAATTACCATTAATTATATTATGTTATTACTTATTTTAGGTGTATTTATTTTTTTTATAATGAAGGGTAAGTAAGTAAATTCACGAAGTACCAAAAAATAGGTACCAAAAAATAGGTACCAAAACTTTTAATGTTTCTGTTTTTATATAATACTAGCTTAAAACCCGTGCGATGCACGGTTTTTTTTAATATTATATAAAAATTTCATTAATTTGAATTAATTTGTTAAAAACATGATTTTTGGAGGCTTAAATTTTTAAATGAGATTATTTGATGATAATTATATAAATGTTGTCCATGATATTTCTAGAAAATGAGGATTTTAGTTAGAAATTTAGAAAAGATGATGAATTTTGGTTGAAAAAGGTAATCGGTTAATTATTAGTAATTATAAAAATATTTTTTTATTTTATTAAATAGAATACCCATGATATAATTGGAAAAATAGAGGATTTGGTTAGAAAAAATTTAAAAGGAAACATGTTTTAGCTGAAAAAGGTAATTGGTTAATTTATAGTAATTATAAGTTAATTATGTTATTTATTGCTCGTAATGTTTTTAGAAAAAGAGAAATTAATGTTTTCCGTGATATTTCTAGAAAAATAGGGATTTTAATTAGAAAATATAGAAAAAAATGATATGTTTTAGCTGAAAAAGTAAATTGATTAAGTATTAGTGTTATCATATTATTATTTTATTTTATTTTATAGAATTAATCTTAATATAATTGAAAAATGAGAGATTTTAGTTAGAGAAAATAGAAAAGATAACGTGAAATTAAAAAGGTGACATGCTTTATGTGAAAAAGGTAATTTATTAGTTTATACTAATTATAATTTAATTATGTTATTTTACTAATTAAAATTACTCATAGTATTTTTTTGAAAAATGGAAAATTTATAATGCCCGTGATATTTGTAGAAAAAAGGAAATTTAATTAGAAAAAATAGAAAGATGATACGTTTTAGCTGAAAAGGTAAGCGATTAATTATTAGTATTGCAATGCATGGGTTTCTTGTATTATGTTATAAATTTTATTTAATATCATAATTATGTTTGTATATAATCATTATTTTTAGTAATTTTTAAATTTTAATTTGATATAATTTAATATATTCATGTTTACGGATTATACTAAAGTTTCCTTATTATAAACAACGTATATGATTTTTAATATATTTTATTAATAATTGAAAATTATGGTGTGATATTTCCTGCATATATTAATGATTGTAAGATTTATTGTAAATTAAAAAGCCAACGCGTTTTATTTAGAAAGGAAATACTAATGATTGAAAGATTTTACTTAAAAATTAAGGTGTGATATTTTCGGGTATACATTAATGATTTTAAGCTTTGAATAAATTAAAAATGTTATGTATTTTAATTCGAAAGAAAATATTGATGATCGAAAGATATGATACGATTCATGTGTTTAGGTATTTATAAGAGGTAATATCTTCATCTAAAATTAAATATGAAAAGGCCAATAGACTGATTACCATAAATTTTATTATATTAATGTAAAAAAAGGTAATTATCGACTAATTAACATTATTTTTATTATGTTAATTGACTAATTACCATTAATTATATTATGTTATTATTTATTTTAGATGTTATATTTTTCTTGAAACTTATGGTATGATATTTTCGGGTATATATTAATTATTGTAAGATTTATTTTAAATTAAAAAGGTAACATGTTTTAATTCGAAAGGAAATATTAATTATGGAAAGATATGAGAGAAAATGACCAAACTACATCATTTTTCTAAGGAAGTTGCCCGAAATACCCATTTTCAGGAGAAGCCGCCCTTTTTATCCACGGACTACGCATCTCAGCACTGCGTAGACTGCGATACGCATCAGGTGAATGCGCATCAAGCAACACGCATCACAGGAATGCGTATTGACGTCATCCGACGTCATTATCACACAAACGACGCCGGGGTTGCTCTGAAGGTAAAATCGCCTTTGAATCGCATCTTCATCGTCGATCATATTCCGGCTATCTCCAGCACAGCCAAGCACATCAAAACGAAGCCCAGACGTTCCCCAGCATTTTGAGACATCGAGTTGTTAATTTATGGCCCCGAAGGGGCTTGTATCAACCCACCGGAGAGCATATCGGAAAAAATGAGGTCGAATTGGGTTTTTTTTAATTCGGCCAAAAAAACGGAAATCTACAATTATAGAGTTGTAGAGGAAGTGAACACGAGTAGTTTGGTATATAGAATGGGACTGGAAGAAGACGGAACTTGATGGTCAAATTTTTAGCCGGGAAAACGACGATGAACTTGATAGACGACGATGAACAGTACTGGCAAACACGCAACTTCAGAATGCGTGTTCAGTTCCACGCATTATCATCATGCGTATTCCTCGTTACTGTTCACAGCTCTGAAATGAATTTAACAAAGGCCACGCAATTGTGAAATGCGTATACCCTATACGCATCTTCAAAATGCGTGGCCCGTGGGTAAAAAGGACGGACGATTCTCCATGTAGGCATTTTGGGCCGTGGGAATTAATTGGTGGATAGTTTGGTATCTCACCCAAGATATGATACGATTGATGTTTTTATTTGTTTATAAAAGGTAATATCTCGACTAATTACCATTAACTATATTATGTTATTATTTATTTTAGGTGGGTAACTTGTTTTAATTCGAAAGAAAATATTAATGATGAAAAGATATAATGGGATTGATGTTTTTAGGTGTTTATAAAAGGTAATATCTCGACTAATTACCATTAATTATATTATGTTATTATTTATTTTATGTATATTTATTTTTCTTTATAATGAAAGGTAAATAAGTAAATTCACGATGTACCAAAAAATTGGTGCCAAAATTTTTAAAGTTTCGATTTTTATATAATAATATAGATTTTATTTAATATAATATAATAATTATGTTTTTATATAATCATTATTATTAATAATTTTTTAAATTTTAATTTGATATAATTTAATATAATCATATTTACGGATTATACTAATATTTCCTTATTATAAACAACGTATAAGATTTTTAATATATTTCATTAATAATTGAGAAATATGTTGTGATATTTTCGGGTATATATTAATGATTTTAAGATTTGTTGTAAATTAAAAAGGTAACGTATTTTAATTATAAAGAAAATATTAATGATTGAAAGATATGATACGATTGATCTCTTTAGGTGTTTATAAAAGGTAATATCTTCAACTAAAAATAAATGTGAAAAAGGTAATCGACTAATTACCATTAATTAGATTATGTTATTATTTATTTTAGGTGTTATATTTTTCTTGAAAATTATGATGTGATATTTTCGGGTACACATTAATGATTGTAAGATTTGTTTTAAATTAAAAAGGTAACGTGTTTTAATTTGAAAGAAAATATTAATGATCGAAAGATATGATACGTGAGGTGTTTATAAAAGGTAATATGTTCAACTAAAAGTAAATGTGAGAAAGGCAATCGACTAATTACCTTTAATTTTACTATGTTAATCGACTAATTACCATTAATTATAACGTGTTTTAATTCGAAATGAAATATTAATGGTGGAAAGATATGATACGATTGATGTTTTTAAGTATAAAAGGTAATATCTCGACTAATTACTATTAATTGTATTATGTTATTATTTATTTTAGGTGTCTTTATTTTTTTTTTATAATGAGGGTAAATAAGTAAATTCACGAAGTACCAAAAAATAGGTACCAAAACTTTCAATGTTTCGGCTTTTATATAATAGTATAGATAACTACCTTATAACCCGTGCAATGCACGGGTTTCTTGTAATATGTTATAAATTTTATTTAATATTAAAATTATATTTTTATATAATCATTATTTTTAATAATTTTTTTATGTTGATATAATTTAATATACTCATGCTTACGCATTGTACTAATGTTTCCTTCTTATAAACAACGTATATGATTTTTAATATATTTTATTAATAATTGAAAAATATGGTGCAATATTTTCGGGCTATATTTTTCTTGAAAATTATGATGTTATATTTTTCGATATATATTAATGATTATAAGATTTGTTTTAAATTAAAAAGGTAACATGTTTTAATTCGAAAAAAGGTAAGGTATTTATAAAAGGTAATATCTTCAACTAAAATTAAATGTGAAAAAAGCAAGAGAAAATGACCAAAACACACTACTTTTTGGAACCCATTACCCAAAATACCTGTAGGCGGTACGGGGTGCCCAAAATAACTATCGAACACGCATTTGGGACATGCGTTACCTTTTTTATTTTCTCTAACTAAAACCTCTCTTTTTCAAATTATATCACGGACGATTCCATTTAATAAAAATAAAATCATAATATTATAATGCTATTAATTAACCGATTACCTTTTCAGCTAAAAACGTATTATCTTTTTTATTTTTTCTAATTAAATTCCTTTTTTTAGAAATATCATGGGTAACATTAATTTCTCATTTTTTCAGGTTAAACATGTTACCTTTTTTTTTCTTTTTAATAACTAAGCAGTTTCCTTTTTCAAGTAAAATATAATATCTTTTATATTTTATCTAACTAAAAAGCATATTATAATTACTATTAACTAAACGCTACCCGTTATATTTCTAGGAAAAAAGAGAATGTAATTAGAAAAAATAGAAAAGGTGATATATTTTAGCTGAAAAGGTAATCAGTTAATTATTAATATTATAATATTATTATTTTATTAGTATTAAATAGAAATGCCTGTAATATAATTAGAAAATAGAGGTTTTAGTAAGAAGAAAGAAAAAAGATAACGTGTTTTGCTGAAAAAAGGCAACCATCCATGATATAATTGGAAAAAAAAGAGATTTTAGTTAGAGAAAAGAGAAAAGGTAACGTGTTTTGACTGAAAAAGGTAATTGATTAGTTAATAATAATTATATATAATTATGTTATTTTTAGCTGAAAAGGTAATTGGTTAATTATTATTATTAAAATATTTTTTTTATTAAATAGAAACGCCTGTAATATAATTAGAGAAATGGAGGTTTTAGTAAGAAAAAAGAAAAAAGGTAACGTGTTTTGCTGAAAAAGATAACCGTCCATGATATAATTGAAAAAAAAGAGATTTTAGTTAAAGAATAGAGAAAAGGTAATGTGTTTTGACTGAAAGGGGTAATTGATTAGTTAATAGTAATTACATATAATTATGTTATTTTATTAAACAACAAAATTGCTCGTATTTTTTTTAAAAATGAGAAATTTTAATTAGATAAAATGTAAAAGATATTCTATTTTAAATGAAAATGGAAATTATTTAGTTATTGAAAAATAGAAAAGGTTATATGTTTAAACTGAAAAAGGAAATTGATTAATAAATGATAAATTTTAGTTAGATAACATATAAAAGATATGGTATTTTACCTGGAAAAGGAAATTATTTAGTTCTTGAAAATAGAAAAGATAGTATGTGTAACCTGAAAAAGGAAATTGATTAGTTAGTAGATCTTTAATTGAGTAAGGGTAATTAGGTAAATTTAATAGGTACCGTTGAACCAAACTTTTAATGTTTCGGCTTTTATATAATAGTATAGATAGTATAGATTTTATTAATAATTGAAAAATATGGTACGATATTTTCGGATATATATATTAATGATTGTAAGATTAGTTTTAAATCAAAAAGGAAACATATTTTAATTCGAAAGGAAATAATAATGATTGGAAGATATGATAAAAGGTAACATCTTCAACTAAAAGTAAATATGAAAAAGACAATCGACTACTTACCATTAATTATACTATGTTAATATTTATTTTAGGTGTTTTAATATATATTTTTCTTTATAATGAAGGGTAAATAAGTAAATTCACGAAGTACCAAAAAATAGGTACAAAAAAACTGGTACCAATTTATATAATCATTATTTTTTACATAATTTTCAATTTTAATTAATATAATTTAATATACACATGTTTACGGATTATACTAATGTTTCCTTATTTTAAACAAAGGATATTTTTAATATATTTTATTAATAATAGAAAAATATTGTATGATATTTTCGGGTATATATTAATATGATTGTAAGATTAGTTTTAAATCAAAAAGGAAACGTATTTTAATTCGAAAGGTAATATTAATGATTGGAAGATATGATAAAAGGTAATATCTTCAACTAAAAGTAAATATGAAAAAGGCAATCGACTAATTACCATTAATTATATTATGTTAAAATTTATTTAAATATTAATAATTGAAAAATATTGTATGATATTTTCGGGTATATATTAATGATTGTAAGATTAGTTTTAAATCAAAAAGGAAACGTATTTTAATTCGAAAGGTAATATTAATGATTGGAAGATATGATAAAAGGTAATATCTTCAACTAAAAGTAAATATTAAAAAAGGCAATCGACTAATTACCATTAATTATATTATGTTAAAATTTATTTTAGGTGTTTTAATATATATTTTTCTTTATAATGAAGGGTACATAAGTAAATTCACGAAGTACCAAAAAACAGGTACCAAAAAATTGGTACCAAAAAACAGGTACCAAAACTTTCAATGTTTCAGAATTTATATAATAGTATAGATATGATTTAAATCATTGACATATATATTTTCGTATTACAATATAAATACACTTTTTAATTTATAACATATTAAAATTTAAATATTTTTTATGCTAAATCCAACGGTTTTCATCTATTTATTTTAAGATATTTGTCGTATAGAGGTCCAGACTACCGATCATCAAAGTTTTGGACAAAATCCCTCTTACACTTATTATTAAAATTGTATTTGGTTGTTAGTAGAACCATCTTCAAATAATTATAAGGGTATTTTGATAATCAAAACGAATTATAAGTAGAATTCATAAATCAAATAAAATTTTCAGCGTAAAAAATCGTCAATTTTTTCTCTTTTTTCCTTCTACGTAGATTTAATTAGAAAAAATTTATTAAATCATCACTAAATTAAATATTATTTGTTAATTTCACGTGGGCCGTAATTGTCCAAATTAAATTTTAAGAATTCAAGATAGAGTACAAATATTAAATCGAGCATGTAAAACTCATATATATCAATTTTTAATAAAAATTTGTTATGTAAATTAATAACTTATAAAATTAAAATATATATAATGTAATTAAAGATATTAAAAAAGGAGTCGTGCGTTGCACGGGTTATAAGCTATTTATATATAATAATCATAATAAAGATCTTATCCATAATTTTCGTCACTATACAACCAAAATAATCTCAACCGTGGAATCTATTTTTTAAAAAATAGACGATCAAGATTATATCATATTAAAAGAGAAAATTAAAATCTAAAAAAGCTATGATTAGAAAATGTTGCCTTATAAGTGAATTTTAAAAATAAAATTATAATTTAAAAACGATATAATTAGAAAAGGTTGCATTGGAACTGAATTTTAAAAAAAAATAATTTGAAAAAGGATATAATTAAAAAAAAAAGTTGCATTAAAATTAAATTTTATTTATTTTTTATTATTAAAAAATATTCATATTTACTATTTGGGCTCTATCTTGAGATCTATAAATCAGATTTAGATGATTTTACAATTCACGCGAAACTTATAGAATTATCTTTAATTTATTGATGATTTAATAATTATTATTCAAATGGAAACACCAACGGTTTTCATCTATTTATTTTAAGATTAAATGGTTCTTATTTATTTTGACCATACTACCAATTATCAAAGTTTTTGACAAAATATCTCATACACTTATTATTAAAATTGTATTTTATTATTAGTAGAACTATCTTCAAATAAGAACAATGGTATTTTGAAAATCAAAACGAATTATAAGTATAATTCATAAATCGAATAGAATTTTCAATTTAAAAAGCGCCAATTTCTTTTCTTATTTGTTTCTGAGTAGGTTTAATCGGAAAATAATTGTTAAACTATCACTAAAGTAAAGATTTTTTTGTTAATTTCACGTGGGCTGTAAAATCTTTCAAATCAAATTTAAATAATTCAAGGTAGAGTACAAATATTAAATCGAAAGTGTAAAATCTTATGTATTATCAACTTTTCAACAATAATTTTATATGTAAATTAATAACATATAAAATTAAAAAAAGTAAAATTATTTTAAAATTTAAAAAAGACACCGTGCATTGCACGTGTTATAATCTAGTATTTTATAAAATTATAACAACAAAACATTGGATTGACACTAAAAGTATTTAAGAATTAAAGTGTGCTTGTTACATTTTTTTTTATTATAATTTTTACATTTATTTAATATAATCTTGGTTAATACTATGACAATATTTAATACACATTCATTTTAAAGTCTTAACATATTTTAGGTGGTCTAATAATTTTTATTATAACATATTTTACAATTTTTTATTATAATTTTTACATGTATTTTTTTTTGCTAAATCTTTAGTTGAGTTCATGTTTATCATATATGTCTGTGAACGTTATTATTGATCAAGTCTTTGTGTCATGGTTGGTGTTCGTTGGCTACAACGAGTTTTATGTTTAATTCATGATGTTGCTACTTTATATAACTAGTTGAAAACCCGCGCTTCGCGCGGGCGAAAATAATTAACGTAAACTTTTCTAAAGACAATTTGAATTAGGGGATATTTATATATATAAATTAGTATCCAAAGTACATAATCCATAAGCTGATACATAATAGATTTAAAGAAAACCAAAGTGAGACTGCATGTTAGTAAATTAGCAAATTATCTCTTCCATACCACTTAGTGATGTGGGAAAAAACATGTATGTCATAGTGACATTTAGCTTACACATACAGGCATGGTTTCAATTTTGTTCTCACCAAGTAAGCATTCACAAGAGCTTGAATAGTCATTCAAATAATGAACATTACCTCTTCCAAGAACAATTTCATAGCAGTGGGGCCTTCAATAGCCATAACTTTAGGGGATAGAGCTGAAAATCTCTCTCTCTTATAAAGGAGACATGATCAACATCTGGGTTACCATATATCTTGCTGTCGCTAGTTGTAGCAAAAGTTAGAACACCTGCAAAACATATACATGCACAAAAGCTAGCTCATAACTAATGGTAAAAACACAAAGCTAAGGAACCACAAAAAGTTGCATTCCTTTTTGGCAAGTTGATAGCGTAAGAATGCCTATGATTAGTCCCAAGCATGTAATATATAATGAAATTCTGAACTCATGAAAAAGACTAACTATTCACTAAAAATGATCTATAGCCAGTCATTGCACATTTCCTGGTAGGGGCATAACATGCTTAAATTATTTTAAGCAATTAGCTTGAGTGCAATATCCAAGACATGAAATTATTTTAGATAGGTTCCAAAGGGCAGCATGTTACAATACTTTACAGTCACAATCTGAATCCCATGAGTTAGTCATGATAGTGAATTTAATTGGGTTAACACAGCAAAGCTGGTTCCCCAGTTTAAACAGCCTACCATACCATTAATTGAAGTTTTATAAATAGCATCTTAAAACCTTTTTAAAGTAACACATTTTTATTTTATGCACCATATCTATAAACTTTTAATAGGTTGGTTGCTTAATATAATACTGGAAGAACTTGGATACCAAAGTTGGTTGTGTATCTTGTATTTTGATATGGTTAACAAAATTCAAGTATTATGATATGTTGGTTGATTTTTGAAGATGGTTTGCTCAATAGGTAGTATCATAAAATATGTATTTAATTTTATATTTAAGTTAATCCCAGCTAGTACGTGGTTGGAAAAACATTCATGATTTTAGGCTAATTTAAAAAGTTAAGACCAGGCCTTGATAATTACAACATTTAACATCAATTTAAAAAGTAATTTAAAATTTATTTGGTAATTATTTGTGTAAATAGGTCTTTACTTTTATATTTAAGTTAGTTACTGTCTGACACGCTGGTTAGAAAACATTGATTATTTTTTGCCAAAGCAAAAAGATAAATATTATTTTAAAAATAGTTTAAAATTTATTTGCTTCTTATTTGTGTAAAACTGTAAATAGGGCTTAAAGTTTATATTTAAGTTAGTTACTGGCTGGCACGTTGGTAAGAAAACATTGATTATTTTTGACGAAAGCAAAAAGATAATTTTAAAAAATTCGAGACCAGCTTAAGTACAATATTTAATAATAAGTTTTATCTACTTATCTGTGTATAGCTTGATTTTTGTAGGTGGTTTGTTCATTTGCTATGCCCATAAAATAAGTTTTAAATTTTATATTTAAGTTAATCATTGGCTGGCACACAACGAAAGAAATAATGATGTTTCTCGGCAAAAACAAAATTTGAGACTTCTTGACCAAAGAATTTTTTTTTTTAAAAGCGAGCCATTAATTACAATTGTTATTATTAATTTAGAAAGTAATTTAAAATTTGAGCTACTAATTATTTGTGTATTGATTGATTTTTGAAAATGGTTTGCTCATTAGTTACCATAAAAAAATAGGTCTTAATTTTATATTTAAGTTAATAATTGGTGGATGAGACATGGGGGAATTTTGACCAAAATAAAAGTTAAAAAATCGAGTCTTACTTAACCATAATATTTAATATTAAATTAAAAAGGAATTTAAAATTTTATATGCTGATTATATGTGTATTGATTGTTTTTTTGAAGAAGATGTGCTCATATCCTACTATCATAAATTTGGGGCTAATTTTTATATTCAAGTTAATCACTTGGTGGGAAAAACATTGCTACTATTTGGTGAAATTAAAATAATTAAAAAAATTTGAGGCATGTTTAATTACAATATTTAATAATAATTTTAAAATAATGCGTGTATTGGTTGATTCTTGAAGGTGGTTAATATTAAGTTAAAATTTGATCCACTAATTATTTGTGGTAACAATAAATTGCGATATGTATTTTGTTTAAGGTAACAGGTTTTTCAAAAATTCAAAAAAAAAAAGAGTAAGAATTGCTTTTTTCACAATGCAACCAACCTTTCCTGAGTTCCATTAATTGTATACACTATCCAACGTTTTGGGTTCTTCCTATATGTTTGGCCAGGTTATGCGTAGGTACTTTGTGCAGATTGTAAACTACGAATGTGTAGAACACCCATTGTGACCTACCCATTGTGACCTTTGTCTATTATGCATAGTGGATAACACAATGCACAACAATAACTCCAACCCCAACACAGAGAACCATAACCCCCAAAGCAATGCTACCTCCATTGTAATCCTCATCCTCCCTTGCCTAAAATCAATTATACACGATCTATACCGATCAATCCCAGCTTTAAAAGTTCTGAAAAGATGATTCTGTTGCAAATAAAGAACATGAGCATCACCAGAATTTGTTATGGGGCCTTAATAACCTTCTTCCCAAATCAAAAGCCTGGAAATGAAAAACGCAATAATAAAAACTGAAGTGCAGCTACAATTAAATCATTCATTATTTATTTATATGCCCATACGTTCCTGAGCCAACAGGTAATAGACAAATATAGGAAATGAGCTAAAGTACATTGATTCCACATTTCCACATAATCAAAAGAAATATAGCATTATCGAAATTCAAAGGGATGGTAAATTCATCCCATCGGACTTATTTGTCACCTTAAAAGAAGTCTACTCTTCCCACACCAATGTGCTAATAGACAAAGTAGATCCGATGCAAGCAGAAAACTTTAGTATAAGAAAGTAAAAGACATAAGATTATAAGGTAAAGTGATCACAAAATCAAGATAGGTTATGTAAGCCTAATTATGAAAATGTATAATGAATGTATCAGTAATCAGTATACATGCACAGTGGCATATATAAATGTTTAAGAAGACAAATGAATCCACCAAAATAACAATGTAAGAATTGTAAGAAACATGACCTTATGCCACTTTCTTCTACTCCAAAAAACACAGACTTCAGTATAGCCAAAAGCAAAACGAAAGTCTGGAATATAATCCAAATGAATCCAACAACGTAAAGAAGAATACAGATATGCACAGTAAACATGAAAGGAAATTTACATAGACATCATAAGCTGAAGGTGAGGTCAAGATTGCCTCCATTTTTACAGAAACCAATCAAAAACATGGGCCAACACATATTTTTACAGAGGAATTAGTGAGACAAATAGAAGATAATTGTAAAAGAACACAAGCAATCAAAGTACTGCTTATCCTGAGTATGCAAGCATGCTAACAGAAAAATGTGGAAATTGTAAAGCGACCAATAGAAGACACATAGCGAAACTGAAAGTTAATACGAAGTTAAAATAGCATATAGATAGGAATAACAGGTTCAAGTTACATATTGTTTCATTTTTGCCTGGGACTCGAAGTCTATTACAGGCTAATGTTCACAACTTGACCAAAAGCCTGGGACTCGAAGTCTATTACAGGCTAATGTTCACAACTTGACCAAAAGCTAGTGCTTGAAAATGTAAAAGTAGTACTCAAGATGATAGTTCCCCAAAGCAAGTGGAATGGGCAATTTGTTAAGCTGACCCGTTACTATCGCTAGCGACATCATCAGTAACAGGTGAAAGCTTCCTCTTGCGCTTATTGTGACTTTCCGGAACATTCTCCTCATCACGAGCTGGTGCCTCCACCAGATTTACGGCAGCCTGGAAAATGAAAAGGTTAAATGTGAAGTTTGGCATTCATATTTTGGAGAGCTGTAAATAAGTGAGGTAGGAAATTTGCTTACGGCTGCGAGAGCATTCTTCGTATGAGCTGATTCCAACTCGCCCACAGGGGTATAAACTGTTGATACTGCATAGTCCTGAAGGCCATCAACTAAATTATACTTGTTTAGCTTCAGCTTGAAGACAAGCTCCTTGCCCAAAAGTGGGTGTAGCTCAGCAGGAACAGAAGTATCCCCCGGAGGCATTTTATTGATCATTTTTTTTGCCGAGACGTCTAGCAAGCGTTCTATAACAGAATTGAACAAAACCACAGTTGTGGTCCCAGTGCCATCCTCCACCTGAACATTAACTCGAAACCTAAAGGACAAAGGTAAGTTAGAAGATATTTATACATATATTTAAAGTAAAAACCAGGCAAACACAACAACATTTGGCGGCTTACAATGCTAAAGGCAAGTCTACTGGCTCGCCACAACCATTGCAGATATATATCCCATTTTTTGGAACAGCCTTCTTGATGCATGATTTGCATGAAACATAATACCATCCGGAGTGATCGTTAAAGGCAGTTATTGTGGCCTTCAAGGTTACAACATCAACCTGCTAGACTTTGGGGTGTTAGGCTCAATGAGCTAGGTGGGAGTTATGTTACCAACCATAACTGTTTTGTAGGGCTCAGTAGATATACCTTTAGCTCACCAGCACAGGTAGCATTCACCAGAGCCTCAACACTCATCCGATTAACGAACATTGCCTCCTCTAGTGGCAGTTTCGTAGCAGATGGACCTTCAATAGCCACTACCCTATGAGACAGGGCCGAAAACCTTTCCCTTATAGAGGTGACATGTTCAACATCTGGGTTAACATAAATTCTACTCTCGCTGGTTGTAGCGAAAGTCATAGCACCTGCAAACCATGGGCATGAGAGAGAGTTCATAATCACTCCCGAAAAAATATTCAGCCAAAGAAATACAAAATATTGATTCCTTATTGCGAAGCTGGTTATGCTTTTTACTAATTTGGGTATAAGTCTATACCTTGATAGGTCTTGACAGTAACAGAAGAGATAACAATGACGTAGGGGCCATCATCCTGAACAGTGTATAGTGTAGGATCAAATAGCTCTCCTAGCTTTCCCCATAGAGTTACTGTACTTGTGACAGAACTAATACCAAAACAAGTTAGGGAATAAAATATTAGCAACGAAAAATCTCCTAAACCAAAAAGTAGAATACTACACAGAAGAACCATTAGAACAATATGATTTTAGCCTTATAATTAAGATTTAAAATGAAATTAGTAAGGGAGCCTATAAGATTATCTCACAAGCTACAGGAATAATAAAGTCAAGAACAATCTCACAAAATGGTCAACACAATTTAAAGGACTCGTATTACTACTTTAGTATGCTGCCAGGAATTCCCTGTACTACTGATTACTAAAGAATTAATCTTCTAAATTTAAGAGTAAAATTGCAGCTGGGATACCCCAGCAAAATGCTAGCACATCTCTGTACACAACTTATTAAACCCAGCAGCTTGATAACTTACATCGAAAACTTGCCTTATTTTGTATCGCTTGAATGTGTCCGCGAGAATTAGGAATAGTGGAATTAAGCATATTCAAAACCTCGTTTAGCTCAACAATTTCCCCACACAAAAAACAAACTATAAAATTGAAACCAAATATAGCCTCCCAAGTAAAATCTAAAGCAAACTCCGGAAACAATAAGCCTTGAACTATAGAAAGCAACTGAGCAGGTTTTTGACATACCAAACAAAATGGATTTTCAAAGATGGGGGAAGAACCGGTTTGAAGTATATTAAAAAAAATAGTATCAGAAATGACACAAAACCATTTTCGCTCTGGAGCTGTTCCACGTAAGAAGCCAATATGCAGAGAAGAATTGTGATAAGTATAAATCGGGTTAGAGTTTTTCATTTAAAATACATACTGTATGTAGGTACCTTTTTAAAGACTTTAAAGTGTGCTGAGAAAGTCATACCATTTAACTATTGGCTCTTTTTTGTCGAAGCAGAAGTGGTACAATCAATTTGTATCCTAAACAGAGATAAAACAATCCAAAATAGCAAGAGTATGAAAGATAAAAAAAATATGTGGATTTATTTATTCCATTTGGTGTATTTAATTCTTTTTGAGCAATTCCTCGGCACTCATAGGTAGTACTTTTATAAACTTGTTGCTAACAGATCATAGAGATGCAAGCTTCTGTGCATCAATGTACTGCTGTTGTGGGCTTCTTGTTAGAGAAAATGAGGCCTTATCCGGTGACAGTTAATGATGAACAGATGTATAAACATGCAAAAAGTGTCGGAGAACATTTGCTTGGAGAAACCAATGTGCATCTTATTACAGGGCAGAAGATTTCAGCTTCTATTCCCAGCAGATGGCAGGTGCCTTTTTTATGATTGGGGTACAGAATGAAACCTTAAAATATCATGATCTGCACACACCTAGCTTGTTTATAGATGAGGAAGTTCTTCCCATTGGAGCAGCTCTCCATGCTGCAGTTGCAATCACTTGCTTGGATGGTCACTCTGGGAGTCGGTGAATTTTTTTGACAGAAGTATCATTTTAAGTTTTGCTAAAGTAGACAGGAAGTATTGTTTTTTTTAATCTTGGGTATTCGGTTAACATTTTAAATTGTTATTAAAAATATGAAAATATGGATTTCAGTAAAATATCTGTAAGATTTCATTAAAATGTGCACAAGATTTTCCATGTGTGAGAGGCGGAGAGCCTTGGACTGCTATATTTGGTGTAGATTTTAAAGTAATCAATGAAGTCATTTTCTTAATTTATGTATTCTGTTTAGCTATGTAGACATTTGCTATACTGTTTACTACAATAATTTTTATTAAGCTGAAATGTTTATTTGGATTTTTGACATGTCATCCGCCCAAGTATTAAGTGTTTTTAGCTTTTCCATTTTTACTCCAATCTGTTCCTTGACCTACTTCATGCTCTCTAGAGAGCAAAATATTGCATTCTAATATATAAACCCAAAGATACTTAACAAATGGGCGCAAAACATATAACCCCAAGACAGAGGTTCCAACATACCTTCATAAACCTTTAAAGGATTTTAGTGCTAAGGTTGGTATCACACAAAAGAATCACAAATCTCCCATGTGTGAGAGATTGAGAGACCTGGTCTACTATTTGCGACACACTTGACACATAGTACAGTTTAAATGTACCTATATTCTCTGTATGTTTCATGTAATGGGGAATGCAATATGAAAGGGAATGTTTATGTTTAAGTTTTAAATATCTAATCATATTCAATGAAGTCATCTACTTAATTTATGTATGCTTCCTAGGTATGTATATATCCGCTATATTGTTCACTACAGTAAATTTTATTAAGCTAAAATGTTTATTTGGGTTTTTGACAGGTCATCCGCCCAAGTCTTAAGGTTTTTAAGCTTATCTATATTTTTTCCTATTTGTTTCTTGTCCTACACCATGCTCTCTAGAAAGCATAATATTGCATCCTGATATATAAACCCAAAGAAACTCAACAAATGAGCGCAAAACATATAACCCTAAGACCAAGGTTCCTACATGCTTTCATAAACCTTTAAAGGATTTTAAGACTAAGATTGGTATCGAAATTGCATGTCCACAAGAGACTAAACCACTCGGCATTGTGGCCTGGTGGCTCTAGCTACAGATAAGCTCTAAACTGCATCCCAACAGTGTATGTGTTCATATTTATCGAAATATATGAATTTAACAATGAATAAAATCGAAAACCCAAAAACGTAAAAAACACATAAGAAATATAAAGGGTTCCATCAACAAATAGTTTCACATAAATTAAAAGCACGAGGCAAAAGTATTAATGCATAATGTCCACACTTACTAATCAGTGAAAATTCTAATATCTCTTTTCCGGTCCAGCCCCAACAACTTCAATCCCCCCAAATCCGCAGAAGCAACCTACAATATCTGCATATTCTAAATGGCATCATTGGGTTCGTTCGAGACTTGCACAATTGTGTTACATACGTGTGCACCAAATATTATAAAAAATACCTGAGAGAGTAGTGACATCATCGGCACGACTTCGGAGTGCAGCTTGATTAACAAATTGAAAGCCGTACCTCGGAATGGACACAACATTCTCACCAAGCTCCTGAACACCAGTTGTTGCTAGGAAAAGGACCCTCATATTGCTTGCAAGAGGCCGCTATGGATAAATATTGGTAGTAACCTTAACGTTCTGAAGGTTGTAGACCAGGCCTTCGGTTAGAAGGCACTTGAATCGAGGCACCAACTGCTTGCGCACAGCAGCATGCATCAGATTCTCCTGTAACCAACATATAATTACATAACTAAACAAAAAAAAAAGCAACCGCTAAAATATGTATGTCAAAAAGTGCCTACCTTCTCATCGATGAGAACCATGTCCATACCAAGTAAGGTGTTGTCCTTTGAACTGATAGAGTCCCACATCCTACAAATACGCACCCTTATCACCCAATTTTCTGCATCGCCCTTCAAATCGGAAAGGTAGCTGTATGCCATAGCTGCATCAGAAGAAAAGAGGGCAATCAGAAGCAACTACATGGTCAGACTATTAACATAGATATATGGTACTTATCCTAGGAATAAACTGGCATAAACCAACAAACTATTTTACTAAAATCCCTTATTGGACACAACAGAGCAGCATATACTACGTAGAAAAAACTAACCATCCTGTAAAAGCATGAACAACAAAATTGCCATGAATAACTAAACCAATCCACCAAAGTTCTGAAAGTAACATATCTATGTTCGGAACAATTAATGAATATGAACGAAGAAATTGACATAAATAACGGTACTTATCCCAGGAAAACAACTAACATAAACCCAAAATTATTTATCTAAAATTTCCTATTGGACACCCCACAAAAAAGCACATAGTCTGAGGAAAACACTAACAATCATGTAAAAGCATGAAGAGCAAAATTGGCATGAATAATTAAACCAATCCACCAAAATTTTGAAATTAACATATTTATTTCCGGAATAGGCAGTGAACATGAATGGAGAAATCTATATATCTAACTAAATCAATTCACAATCATCTCGAAATGAACAAACAATGAAGTCGGAACGTACCTTTTCTAATAACCTGCTCCGTGGAATGATTCTGTGACTACTCACCATTGCCACTGGCCTTGAATATTTATATGTTAATTGAGGGGCAACCAAGAGGTTTTCCGTTGGCCTTGAATATGAATATGTTAATTGAGGGGCAACCAAGAGGTTTTTCGTTACCAAAATGCATAACCGGTGAAGCTCTCCATGTCCATAATCAAAATAATTACAAAGGAAGATAGGAAGGCGCACAATGATATCATAAATCTATACATACATATATGTAATGTAAAGTAGTGTAATGTAATGTAAAGGAATGAATGAACGATTTTTTTACACGGAGGATTTATGTACCGCACGAAAAGGGGAAAAGGCTAAAAAAATGTAGAAAAAGGAGAAGTAGGAATTAGGGCACGGGATAGCGCCACGTCACACCACCGAGTATTTTACTTTATATAGATATATAGATTTCTGCATCGCCCTTCAAATCGGAAAGGTAGCTGTATGCCATAGCTGCATCAGAAGAAAAGAGGGCAATCAGAAGCAACTACATGGTCAGACTATTAACATAGATATATGGTACTTATCCTAGGAATAAACTGGCATAAACCAACAAACTATTTTACTAAAATCCCTTATTGGACACAACAGAGCAGCATATACTACGTAGAAAAAACTAACCATCCTGTAAAAGCATGAACAACAAAATTGCCATGAATAACTAAACCAATCCACCAAAGTTCTGAAAGTAACATATCTATGTTCGGAACAATTAATGAATATGAACGAAGAAATTGACATAAATAACGGTACTTATCCCAGGAAAACAACTAACATAAACCCAAAATTATTTATCTAAAATTTCCTATTGGACACCCCACAAAAAAGCACATAGTCTGAGGAAAACACTAACAATCATGTAAAAGCATGAAGAGCAAAATTGGCATGAATAATTAAACCAATCCACCAAAATTTTGAAATTAACATATTTATTTCCGGAATAGGCAGTGAACATGAATGGAGAAATCTATATATCTAACTAAATCAATTCACAATCATCTCGAAATGAACAAACAATGAAGTCGGAACGTACCTTTTCTAATAACCTGCTCCGTGGAATGATTCTGTGACTACTCACCATTGCCACTGGCCTTGAATATTTATATGTTAATTGAGGGGCAACCAAGAGGTTTTCCGTTGGCCTTGAATATGAATATGTTAATTGAGGGGCAACCAAGAGGTTTTTCGTTACCAAAATGCATAACCGGTGAAGCTCTCCATGTCCATAATCAAAATAATTACAAAGGAAGATAGGAAGGCGCACAATGATATCATAAATCTATACATACATATATGTAATGTAAAGTAGTGTAATGTAATGTAAAGGAATGAATGAACGATTTTTTTACACGGAGGATTTATGTACCGCACGAAAAGGGGAAAAGGCTAAAAAAATGTAGAAAAAGGAGAAGTAGGAATTAGGGCACGGGATAGCGCCACGTCACACCACCGAGTATTTTACTTTATATAGATATATAGATTGTGCGATAATCTATGTTAGCACGGTTCTAAGAAATGCCGATTGGATAGTTCAAGTGGTAAGAGTTTATCCTTTGTTGACCCAGAATTTGGGTTCGACCCTGGCTCATCCCGAGATTGTTTAGAACAAATATTAAATTGTAAGGCGTATAAGCCTAATTATTCGAAAAAACAAAAAAAAAATGCCGGTTGCCGTGTAAGAAAGTTGTTTAAGATGAGCAAGTTGACAGATAAAGGGGATGTTTGGGGGAACTTTTTTTCAGAATAAGTCAATTTATTTTAAGTTGAAAGTTAAGATTCCTAACTTTCCAACTTATTTTCCAACTTATTTTTGCAACTTATTGAATCTCAAACATTCATTAAATACTAGCTTATAGCCCGTGCAAAGCACGGGTTGTTTGAATAGTTATTTTTTGTTTTTTGTTATACAATTTGACTAATTTTAGTTTTTTTTAATGGTAAAGTTATATTTTAAAAATAACATTTTTATACTTGTTGTGGATTAAAATCTAGGTCACGAATTTGTAATTAATGCTAGGGTTCGGGAGCTTCTTGCTTTAATGGTTGTTTCCGTGTTCGAGACTGATCGGTCCTCACAGAGTGCCTACGTATCTCGTTATTGAGAATCAAGCCAAGTCGTAGTTCTGAGAATGAGGGGTCATACCCTTTATATAGGCTGAGAAGCCTTAGAATCGTAGTAGGGTTAGGTGACTTGGTGGGCAAGTCACCGCCTAGAAGAAGGTTCTGGATCTATTCCTTTTAGGAATCAGTTTCCATGTTGAGATATGTATCTTGAAGGATAAGTCAGGCAAGAGTTATATCCTTGTTTGACTCTTGTTTGCTGAGCTGTTTATTACCCATAATATTAATTACGAAATTAATATTGTAAATAGGGTTTGGGCTCATCTGGTGGGCCCCATGTTTGGACTATTCCGGGTCTAATTAATGCCACATTAAATGTGTATTTAGGGCTTACTTTTAGCCCATATTATTTGCCCCCCAACTTCTAGGAAAACTGATCAGGTTTTCCTTGAAGTTATAACGGTCTTACTCGAGACTTGGGTCAGGGTTTATTGCTCTTACGTGAGTATTCTTAACAACATCATCTTAACGTAAAGCGTGGAGCGACCGACGCATTTACGACAATGTTGAATGACACTAATCAGTGTTAAATGGCACTAGACGGCGCTATTCAGCCTTAAACAATCTTTAAACAGCGTTAAACAATGTTAAATGGCATAAAAACGACACTAACGGCACTAATCGGCACTAAACGGTGCTAACATGCACTAAACAGTGCTTAAACGACACTAATCTGTGCTAATCGGCACTAATCTGTGCTAGTCGGCACTAATCTGTACTAATCGGCACTAATCTGTGCTAATCGGCACTAATATGTGCTAATCGGCACTAATATGTGCTAATCGGCATTAATCTGTGCTAATCTCGACTTCTTTTTAGCACTGAAAATTATACGAGATTCGCTGAAAAAGTCGAGATCTAGGTCTGAAAACTATCCGAAGTCCGAAAAAAGTTGGGATCCAGGACCAAGAGACCGGCCGGATCCAGGGCTAGCACCTGGTCGGCTGACCCCCTCCACCGGAGCTGGTCGGCCGGGACCTGGTCGGCTGGGACCTGGTCGGCTGGTCCTCCTCCTCGGGAGCTAGTCGGCCGGGACCTGGTCGGCTGGTCCTCCTCCTCGGGAGCTGGTCTGCCGGGACCTGGTCTGCTGGTCCCTCACGCGCCGTGGTCGATTGCCTCTCGGCTAGCTAGGCGATCCGGACATGAAAATCATTCATGATCTTGAGGATCAAGAAATTTGATCTTGATCTTCCAGTCATCATTTTGGTCATTCATGACTTTGTTGTCTCAAGGATCAAGAACTTGATCTTGATCTTTAGTCGTCTGGGATCTAGGACTTAGAGTCATCCGTGATCCTAAGGATCAAGAACCTTGATCTTGATCTTTAGTCGTCAGTTTGGTCATTCGTGACTTCCGTTCGACATTATTCTCCAACTTACGATTATTTCTGTGAAACGCGGATACTTTCCGTCCTTTTTTTCATCTTTAAACGATAGATGACCTGTAAACGCGAGCCAAGCTGAGATTCAACCTGTTGTAACAGGTCAAGCATTTTCTATAAAAGAAGAGAAGTAGCCTTCATTTCTTCATTTTAGAGCTCTCAAGTTCTTAAGCTCTCTAGCTTTCAAGTTGCAAGATCAAGTTCCAGCTTCGAGATCAAGTTTCAGATTCAAGATCAGGTTTCAGCTTCAAGATCAAGATGTCGGAAGGTGATCGCCCAATGGCTCCCCCTGTCTCCATGATGGAAGCTTTGGCGAAGAGGAGTAGGATGAGGACAGCTAAAGGTAAAGAAGAAATCAAACCTTCTTCATACATTGAACATAGATTTGAATCCTGGCTAGATCTTCTAAATGTTATGAGGGACACATTTCCAAACTGTGCTAGTTTGGATTCTTTTAACAGTCCCAGTAAGTTGAAAGAAAAAGATGTCCAAGAAATAAGGGACACATATCATTTTTCAAGTGCTATTAAAGTTCGCCTTCCAAAACCATCAGATAGGACCTGCAACTGGCATCCCGAGAGGATTTGCGTTTACTGGGGTGCCCTTGATGCTGGGTTCAGATTCCCGGTCGATAATTTTATCATTAGATTGCTGGCGGAGTATCGAATCCATCCTTGTCAGTTGTATCCCAACTCTTAGAGATACATCTCTATTTTCTTAATAAGATGTCGTCAATTGGGGATCTTACCGACTACTACAATGTTTAGAAGTATCTTTGTGGCCAGTAACTCTTCTGATCACAAGAAGGGATGGGTTAGCCTCAAGCACCAGGCCAAAATTCCACACTTGGTGAATCCCTACTCCCTACCAGATTCCCAACATTTCTGGGAAAGGGAGTTTGTAGTTCTTGAATGGAAAGGCGGTGACTGGGGTAACTTCTTTGTGAATAGATTTGGATCCGTAGAAGATAGTAAACACTTCGTGTGTGACCTTGATGACTCAGAGTTACAGGATCGAGATTGGCTCCTTGCCGATGATGGCCGTTCCCACTATAAAATTTTTCTGAATGAAAAGAACCTTATTGAGGCTGGCCTTAGCTTTCTTTCCGTTGAGGGTAACTTTCTTACTTAAAATTATTATGAACTCTGTTTGTTCTTATCCCGATGTTTTTTTTCTTTGTATTTCAGCCGCCGAGGAGATTGATAGCCGCCCTCAAAATCAACCGAATGTGACTAAAAGAATGAAGAATAAGGCTGTGGAGTTACTGAATCCCGATAAGCCTCATATCCCTTCTTTCTTGGATCGCTGCACCCAAGGTGGGAAAAGGTCCCGTAATGCTGATGGGGTTATCAGGACCCCTTTTATTCCGTCGTGGGGCATATGTGAACAAGACTCGGTTTGTGGAAGTCCTGACCTAGCTCTAGACTGGTCCAAGCTTTCAATCACTCCTCCTGACAAAGTGACTTTACATGCTGGAGACAAGATGAACGAAAATCAGCTTCTGGGCGCTCAAGCCTTGTATCAGGTATGACACTTCTCTTAGTAAGTTCGGTGTAATTTAGCCTTTACGAACTTCTTATGCCTTATCAACTTTTTCGTTGCAGGCTAACGCCTACTTCCAGACTGTTTCTACTCAAGGCCTGGCTTTCAGGGACGAGAATATATCCTTGAAAACTGATTCAGCAAGATTCAAGGAACAGATTGATTATTTACATTCTCAAGTTACCCATGTCGAAGCGGATGCTTTATCCTCCCGAAAGCAACTTGCCTCCTTGGCCCAAAAGAGAATGAATGATGCTAACAAATTGATCAAGGCCTATCATAATTTTGAAGAATTTCTGAAGTTCATAGATGACCATGACGATGAGGTGCGTCCTTACAACATGTCTGTTGGTTGGGACAAGGCAATTAATGTTGTGAGTAGCAAACATCCCTCAGTGGTCACCCCTTCTGATTTTCCTTGCCCTTTCTGGACTGCGAGTGGCGAGAACCGTGCAAACCTCGCCTCTGGATCGGGAACCAAGATTGTTCCCCAAGCATCAGGTTCAGGTTCTAGAGGTAGCCGTAGATCTTCGGGATCCAAAGGACATCCCCCATCTGCTAGTCAAGACTCGAGCTCTTCGGGCTCACGTGGGAAGAAACCTCCACCCGCGAGGAAAGTTGGAATGGTTCGTCAACCAATCCCTGGCAAGAGATTGATTTGAAATGAGGACAATTCTTCTTCTGATTCATCTTCTAAAGAAGAAGAGACCGAAGTTGCTGCAGTTCAGCCTATGGTGGTGACCGAGCCTGATGATGGTTCCGGGGAGGAGGACTCAGATGAGGAGGAGTCGGGCGAGGAGAGCAGCGAGGAAGAATCCCCGGCTAAGTAGGTTGGGTAAATCCCATGGCCTTGTATGGCCTTGTTTAGCCGCTTGTGGCTTAATTTCATCAGCTTTCAATCAATGTCCTTCGGGACTTAACTTTTATTCATGTGTTATAGCCTAACTCGAACCATGGCCTGTTAGGAATAATTCATAAGTTGTGATGTTAAGAATAGAATTTACAAATTATACTTCTTGTAATCCTGATCTCATAAAGGATTTAGCACTATATATAGGATTTATGTGTAAAACATTTATCTGTACAGTTTAGTCAGGAATGAACAGTGTATCGGAGACTACATGTCAGGAACAAAGAGCAAATCCTGATGACGGTCTAATACTGATGATGATCAGATACTGATGCAAGATGAAATCCTGATATCAGTCGTGTTACTGATGATGTCATTGTGGATGCTACAGAAACTGCCAAGTGCTATAAAACAGGATCGTTGTTTGAAGAACAAGCAAGAAGATATTATGAAGGAAAGAGTTTTCTATTGAAGGAAACTATCGACTAGAAGGCAGAACATTGTCATGTATAGATTATATCTTTCTGTTATTAGTTGATAGGTAGCATTATAAATACTCTCTCAATATCATTGTAAAGAGCGTGTGTTGTGAGTTCGTGTGCGTAGCTCTGTATAAGGTTTATATTCAAAAGTTCGAAACAAACAGAGAGAGATTTGTATTGTCAGCAGCTGCTAAAGGTATTGTACACCTTTGGTAGAGTTTGTATTTGATCTTATTAATACAAACAGAGTTTGATTCATTCGTTTATTCTTGATCATATAATCAAGCAAAAATTAGACACGATTATATAACTTGTATTCAACCCCCCCTTCTACAAGTTATTCGAGTTAACAATTGGTATCAGAGCGGGTTGATTTCGAATAATAATAAAGATCTGCAATCATGTCTAGTTACAAGGATGAGAATACTAAGATTCCTATGATCAAGAGAAACGAATATACTCTATGGGAAGTAAAGATGTTGCATCATCTGGAAGCAACAGATCCTGATTATCTTGACAGAATCAGAGATGGACCTTTTGTTCCAACAAAGGTCGTTGGACAAGCAACTGTTGATGGTGTGGTTGTTCCAGAACATACAGCAGAGAAGCCAAAATCTGAATGGTCAGATAAGGACAAGGAGAATGTTCTTAAAGATGCTAAAGTGAGAAACATATTATTCAACAGTCTTGATTCTGTTCTCAATAACTATGTTCTCTCTTGTAAAACTGCTAAGGAGATATGGGACAATCTTAAGGTTCACTGTTGTAAGAACCCAGATTTTCGGTACAATTAAAACTTTTATTATGTATTAATGTAGAAATGAATAGTGATTACGACTACGATGTAACAGCGGTTCTAATGAACGAATATGGAATGGATTCGGATTCCAATGTTTATATTCCATGATCAATGCAATTGGTTGACAACTTAGATTAGAATAATCTATCTCCTAAGAAAGTAAGATATGGTAATTCCAAATAGGAGAGTTTTGCTCCTGTCATCCAAATCGATATTTGTTGTTAGTCCAGTGGTTCCGTAAAAGAGATAAGGAACGCTCGAATGAGAACAAGGACATTTTTACAATATATATAAGGAATAAAAGAGAATAAGGGATGAATAGTGTTTTTGGTGGAAATGATAATTTTATTAGACGACGCTATATAGAAGTATTCAGAACGGATTTCTGAGTTCGTATTCATGATCCAGGGGCGAAATAAGTGTATGTAAACGATATCGGATTCAGAAAATTAGCACTTTTATTTTCTCCGAGATTTCCCTGGACACTGAAGGATTTAAGGATGTAATAATTAGATTTGAGGAATTTAAATTCAAGGATTATAAAGGAGGAATGAGAATGGAAGTATTATTATTACGAAGGTTTCCAGTGAAACCCTAACTAGAAATCATTGAGATATTTTTTCGAACGATCAAGCAAATGGAACAATAACCGGACAAAGAAATAATCAGAGAGTCAAGGTTCATGCATGTGCAAGTGGATAAGGTCAAGTAACTAAGTAGTTACAAGAGTAACTAGCACACTTAGAGAACAAGCCAAGTACTTAGCTTCCTCACCGCTACTCTTCAACACTTGTCCATCAAAACACCTCATCCATGACCTAATCACTTTATCAAAAGCTACTTTATGCAAGATATTATCTCAAGACACATCAATAATGCATTGGATGAGATTAGAACAAGAGAAAAGCAAGTCAAACTCCATCTCTCTCTCCTTTCTCTAAACTGCCCTGCAGGAACAACAAGGGAAGAAAAATTCATATCTCCATTTATATCCATGATAAAATCACCAAATTTTCACCACAGCCTTTCCACTCCATGGGCAATATTCTCTCAAAATGTCATGGCAATCTAATGAGTATAGCCTAGTCAAATATCCTCCCCAAGTTGATGAAACCAAACTGCCTGTTTTTGACAGTTTCTTTCCAGCGGAAAAAGAGGGCTCAAAACCCTATCTAGGAAGCTTCAAATCTGATGAGCTAGGAATCAAATCAAAGATTATAAAGAGGCCAAGATGTGGTAAAAATTTGAGAGCCAAGCCCTTATTTTTAAATTTGTTATGAGTTTTACAAAAGTGATGATGAATAGTAACCCTTAGAATCTAACTTTGATTTCTTGCTTTGTTTGGATGATCTAAGGTTTGTTAAGGCTAGACAAGGACCAAACAAAGCTTAGTAAGGTTGTAGAATACTCCAAGGAAGGTATAATCTTTAAGAACCCTAGCTCTTGTTTGAGATTTATGCATGTTCTTGATGGATCTAGCTTAGTTACGATTATGTTAATATTATAAGCATGATTAGCTAGTGGTTTAGTGATCTTAGTATCATAATGATTATGATGGTGAAGTATGAGGTTCTTGGGGCTGTTTGTGATGAGTAACATGTGTATAAGTTGTTTGGATGCCCGGTATGGCTTGGTTTGATTGTAGTAATTTTGGAAACGTTCGATTTATAGCCGTCGTAATGCCGAAATTTCGTTAACCTTAAGAAAACGAATTTGGCAGTAGCTTTAACTCAATATTTACCTTCGTTTTCTTCCATGATAAGTTAGATTATGTTATAAGCTTTGTTTCGATATAAGGCTCATGTGAAATGGACTTACGGTTTAGGATTTATGGTTAATATCGTAAAAGCGGTTCGAAACCATAAAAGCAAGTTCGTAACTGAAATTAAACCTTCTTAAAATGAGTTATGCAGTGACAAATCATGGTAATTAAACACTAGAGATAAAAAGGAAGGTGTGAGAGAAAACCACATGTCAAACGGATCGTTTTCCAATTTTATAAAAATATTCGAATCGAGGTTAAGCGTGAACGAACCCCTTAAAGGTACACTTGGTTATAACTTTGGAAAATCACTTAGAAAACGGATAATAAATCTCGAGGCGTAATCTTTTCAAGTAAACGACCGACACTAGGACTTATATGACTTAAGTGCCTACCAAGTATAAGTGCAATGACATGCCTTGCTAACGGACGAGTGTCGGATTATAACGGTGTTAATAAGAGTTATGTTAGGGGATGCCTAACGGGCTAATTTGAAAACGTGTTGTAGCCTAAGTTAATTATATACTTAGCCTTCCGAAGTGTTAAAGTGATTAACATCGGATGTTGTGACTATTTATAGATCACCGGATTGAACCGAGGCACACTACACCTACATGATTACCAGGCAAGTTTCAAACCCTTTTTAAAAGGGTGTTGTTGTGAATACATATATATGTTTTCTGTTATACATATGCCATAGTATGCATGCCTACTTTTAAAGTCATATTGATATACTTGTTCCTGGAATTATTGTTGGCTTATAAGCTAGATAGTTAATATATCAGTTATAAGCCGGATATCACTAAGACTCTTAAGCGAAGGGCATCTGAATCTCATTCCTTGATTATTGACCGGGAGTCGTTATTCCTTGATATATTGATATTATTTTCAGAGGAAAATAATGAGGTAAATATTTCCCATTTATTATCTGGCGAATATTTTTGGAATTTTTCCTTGAGATTATTCGATAAATATTATCTGGATTATTCATCAGATATTTATTCGACGAACATTATCTTTAATATTCATCTAAAGTCGATTTATTATTTGAATATTATTTCGAACCCTCAGTTAAGTTATTGACTTAAAGAATATTCATTCTTATTTACTCAATATATATTATTTTCGAATATTCATTCGAGTTATTTATTTAATGAATATTATTTTAATATTCATTCGAGCCTTATATATTCAAATGAATATTATTTCGAATATTCATTCAATCTCTATTTATTTTATAAATATTAGTTGAAAATTGATTCGAACTCCAGTTATTCGACAAATATTATTCAAAATATTCCCTTGAGACGATGAATATTATCTTCGGCATTCATTTAAAGTCGATTCAATTATTGAACATAATTTCAAATGTTCCTTCGATAATCATTTCTTCTATAAATATTACTGAGTTGAATATCCATTGTTTGTTCAATAAATATTGTCTCAAATATTCAGTCGATCATTATGTCATCAATGAGTATCATTCTTAAGTATAATATTCATTATTGATTCAGTGAATATTATTTCAAATATCCATTTGATGATTATTTCATCACTAAATATCATTATTAATTTGAATATTCATTATTTGTTCAATGAATATTATTCTGAATATTTATTCAAAGATTATTCCGAGCAACACTTTTCCGATATCTGTGACTCAATAAATATTCTTGGAATATTTATTTAATTCTTCTAACTCGTTTCAAAAATGATTTACTTCATTCAAATAATATTATCGACCTTCGAACACTATATAAATTATTACAGATCCTTATTATTATTATTATATTATCAAGGAAGGTTCTCAGTAATTCCCTTCTTCCTGCGATTCTATTGTAAGTGAACCTTACTTGAGGAATGTTATTTATCTTGTGGGAACTCTTAAGTATCATGATAGTAACTTAGGACGTTCTCGTATCGACTGGTAAGGCGACAGACCGTGAGGTGTTTGAGTAGCAGCACGATGATGCTTTATTATATGCTCACAATCGGTCGTGGATTCGAGAGAGTACCCTATTGAGGACCCGGAGGAAGGTTCAGCTAAAGAAGAGAATCCTGTTAGGAATAAGGAGTTTACCCTTGAGGATATGAGGGCTGCAGCCAGAGAGACTATGAGAGTTAAAGGTATTGTGCTCAGAGAAACGAGTGTAAAGAACTGAGACATTATTAAAAGAAGTAAAGCATATTGGATTCATAGCCGGACTGCCGGACGAAGTACCAGCAAGTAAGACGGATTTGAGGAATTACTTGAGATCTTATATGAAGATAGATAAGAATCCTTAGAGACTTTCAGATTAATAGGAAAGGAATAAAAAGGATGCATGATTATCAAAGACATCGGTATATGACGGGAACAGAGTCCCAGAAACAATTGAGATAGAGACAATAAGTGCCCTATCATTTGATGAATGGAATAGTGTGAATATTGTTAATGGTAATTCGCCATAAGAAGGCAGATCCCATAGGTTATAATTTATGAAGTCAAATTGAGATTGATGAGGTGGTTTTATTTAGAGAAATGTCCATTTTATGAATGGATCAACTTAGAAAATAAAGACATTGGAAAGTGATGGCATGATTGGATAAAGTTATATAAGAAAGTAGTAAGCGAGACGATGATCTCAGAACCTACAAGAGGAAAAGACTATTGAGTCTATGATAACTTAGTAACAAGACTATTGTCAGAGACTAAGTATAGGGTTATTTTAACTCAATGGAATGATGAACTAGAAGCATTAGATGCCTGTGAATCAGAAGATTATTAAATTCCTTCTTTTCCTTGAATGGATTATAGTAGTTACCTTAAGTTTATTCCGACACTGAAGCGTAAATGGATCAAGTAAGGCGATCAGTGGTTAAGATGTGATTGAGGATGTTTTTAGATGAAACTTGGAGAAGCAAGTGTTTGCCAACATCTCGAAGTATGAATTCTGCAAAAATGAGGTTCAGTTATTAGGATATGCAATCAATAGCAAGTAGTGTTGGTTGACCCCGCTGATTTAAATGTAGTTTCAATTGGGAAAGGCCAACCACACCAACATAGGACTAAGAAGTTTGAATGGACAGAAAAATGTGAGAAAATCTTCCTGGAGCTAAAGATGAAATTGGTGACGACCCGACATTGGCGTTACCTAATGGAAGAAGGAAAATTTTGTGATATATTGTGATGCCTCTCGTATGGGTTTAGGTGTTGTGCTTGTACAGCACGACAGAGTAACTGTGAATGAATTCGGATAGCACAGTTCACCAGATTCGGATGGCCTCGGTGGTGCCAATTTTTGTGGAACGACTAACTCCGACGGTAGTGTTCCTTTTGAGACTAGTGGGTAGGCAGACTGATATTTGGATGTATCGACTATTAGGGCGAATAGATATCAGGAAGATGTGGCATGTTTCAGTTTAAAACTTTTGATTTCCTTCTATGGATTCATATATTGGTTCCCTTTCAGCGATGAGACTCCCAATGTTACGTCAATCATTCCGTTATTATAACGACTTATGATTCTACCTACTTGGATGTGCCTAGAACTATTTTTCAGGTTCCGAAATTTATCTTCTTGGTGTTACCAGTGGGGAAATAGATTGAAAAAAAAATTCCTAATACTGGAAATAACTTCAACGAACTTTGGAAAACCTTGTCTTTCTGATTATCAGAAGACATCACTAAAGAAAGTGGAAACTGGAGCGAACCCTGTGGATTGGGTAAGGTAATTTAGGACCAAAATGGACTGAGAAATTCTGGGATTGACTTAAATGAAAAGGCTGTCATGCCAGAAGTGTTAAGCTTACGTGGCACGTGGAATTGATAAGAATAGTTAAAAAGATCAGAAGGAGTTTAAGAGTACGTGAGAAAGAGCATATCGATAAGCGTAACCTATCCCAGATATATTATATTCGCTAGGGATGAGGGGGACACCCTGCCATCTACTGCTAGGAAAGTAATGCTATATGCTAACCCCTAAACTCACATATTCTAGTATGGCCAGTTGGAGCCATGTCACAAAGGATTATTAAGTGACTAAACCAGCCATGTCAGGTCAAAGCGGGGGTTGATTTTATCCAAGCGCCGATCGCGAGAGCTTGTGGATGTAAAGTGAAGTGATGCATGTGTATATGATTAACTAGTTTATGAACTACAAAGAGAAGAGAAGTAAATTGAGACACATGATGACAGGATTTTAGAAACACCATGGGTGCATAATGACTAAGGTAAATGATCGATCTCAGTATATAGAAATGGTCAAAGCTTGTTCGGCATGATACAGAAATTTTGTCTGAAGCTGATATCTTTGATGAAATCAATAGGTGCTAAGAGATTCACGTTGAACACGACCAATATCTTCCAGAACATCCTTGCTACCATTACCAAGTTTTGTAAGAAAGACAGATAGACATATGTCATCTTTTGGAAGGTCATATAGACTGACATTCGTTTGAAAGAAGAGGTTAGCATTAAGCTACCTATAGATTATCAAGATGAGAATGTTTGGAAAGAGACCCATATCAAGGATATATGATTTGATTGTCAATAAAAGGATGTAAGTATTTCTTGAAAATAGAATTGAGGTTACAATACCCATAAATTGGGACGAACCCTGGGGATGCACAAAGGATGGCATTACCCCTAATAAAGGCTTTGTGAATTCAGATGATATAGATTGGATTGAACCAATAAAGGTTGAGATTATCCTAAGATACGGAAGAACTAAGAGAAGAAATATCCTAGGTATGATTGGGATTAAATGTGACAAAGTCCATATGGAAAGGGGAAGCAATGACTTATGGAAAAAGACTGATCTATAATTTTTTTCCTCCTTCAACAGAGTTTAAGAGAGAATGCTTCCACCCAACAGTGAAGAGGATGAGATAAAAAAGCCATAAGAGTTAAGTTGGGATAGATCCAAACAACATTGATTGCAAGAAACTATTATTATCAGGAAAGGCCAATGAGGTGGCCGACACTTTAAGTATAAAAGAGTAATTATAGATGCTCATACCAAAGAAATACAATGATATTGAAAAGGACTCGAAGGACATATTGTGGTAGAGAATTTACATTCCTTCTGATGATTGTGCAAGAATCAACCATAAGAATAGTTTAAGTAAACATTCGATTCCTGATGTCGTTTTAAGCATACTACCTGCATTAGGAGGTCCTATTTTGAGGTAAACCCGGACCATGATACAAATTTGATTAAGTAAACCGTTAAGCTTTCAGCCTTCTATTGAAGATATAAGATTAATAATTTGATCGACCTATCATAGCTGCGATTTTATTTGCTTCATGTATTATCTACGCCAAGTTCATGAAGTATTCCTTACGGATAGGGGATAGTAATTATTTTGTCTTCCTAGAGGAGTTGGATCTGACAATTAGGGAACCCGTATGATTAGCTATTAAATCACTACGGAAACAGCAAACGATGGTGATTCAACAAAGGGCTACATTAATGTAGTGGCGATTTTTCTAAGAAATGCGATGGCAAGGCAAAGATAAAGATAGTGCTGCTATTGATAAGCTAAATGGCATGTTGATGAATGACAAGCAAGTTTATGTTGGTATATTTCTGCGCAAACAAGATAGAGAATATGAGGTTGGAGATTCTTAATGCTAAGAGGCAAGTTTGGCAGGAATAGATTTTATTGGGTCTAAGTTAGAGAAATCGTCAAGGTTTATTTCAGATGGCTTAGTTTTGGAATGACGTGATGCTCGAAATAAATGATAAGGCTACGATGATTCATAAAGTGATTATAGTAAAAATGGGAGCCAAGTGACTGATAAAAATAGAAATAGAATTGAGGACCTATAAGAGAGTTGGATATGCGGACTCTTGAGAAACCCCCAGCAATGAAGCTAGAAAAGTTGAAATTGAAAGCATAATGACATATGGGTTAACTCCCTTTTAAGTTGGGAGAATTCGAGGATATTTGGAATAGATCGGTTGAGTAATCAAGATACTCATGGATCGAGAAAGTGAGAATTTAGATGGTTGAACAAAGGAAAATTTTGACCCCAAAGATGTGATACTTATCAAATAAAAGGTGACGGGATACCAATAAGAAGGTCTCAAGTACAAAGGATGTCTTACAGAAATGAATAAGAATCAGAAAATGAGAAGGATGTAATTGATAAAGAAAAGATTGGGAAAATAATTATGGAATGTGAGGCAAGGAATGTTATGAATGGATTGATGAATGGGTTTTCTAGCGAGCTCTCGGGATGACGACCTGATAGTGTGTATTATGAATATGAAAGAGCTAGTAGTGTGGCGTGGAATGTCAGTAATAATAATGTCAAGCGAGAAATTAAAAATTTAACCTGAGAGGTTGAAGGACTTTCCAAAAGTGAATGATGTTAACATCGAACAAGGGTATAGGTCCATAGAATGATGGACAAAGCAGCAAGGACATGTGACACGTGAGATTATGATAAAGTAGTATTTGATACGAAAACGATTATTTTTCTTTTATAATTAATGAACCTCTATTGTTCAGAGGTAAATCCTATGTATGATATTTTGCAATCATAAAAACTTTCTATAATTCTTTGAAATTTTTTTCTTCTCTCTTATTCATCTTCTTTTTGAATTGAGAAGAACAACCCTTTAAGGAGGGGAGGTACTTCTACGTGACTATATGTCTGTGTGATAGAAGTCTAGGTGGAATACCATAACTTGTTTAATTGCTTGTCAAGTACTAAAGGCTGGCCCCCTCTGTACTAACCATGCAATATGACAAATGTTCATTGATCATAGTGATCTCTCAATAAATTCTTCAATTTTTATATTGATCAAAATTGCGAAGATTAAAACGATCAGGAAATGCATAGTACGAGTAAGGTTATCTCCGAATTCGCAGCGCGATAGTGATACCAAAGTCACTGCAGATACCGATAAGGTTAATAATATATGATTGGCTAAGGGCATAGCCCGGATAGTGTGTTGTACGAAAAGTAGCAAAGTTGACGAAAAAGGATAAGAGGAGTATTGTAGCACTGGTGAGATGTGCTGTAAAAGGATTGGAATGATTACGGATGGATCAGGGAACTAGTTTACGAACTAGCATTACCCCAAATCTGCAACAAGCGCACAATGTGTTCCATGTTTCGATGTTAAGGAAGTATAACCCGGATGTTAAGTATATAATAGAATATGAGCACGTAGACATGCAACTAGACCTAACCTATGTGGAGCAGCCTGCGAAAATCATAAATCGAGAAGAGCAAGTGCTCCGAAACAAGGTCATCAAGCTAGTCAGAGTCTTGTGGCAGAAACACAATGTGGAATAATCAACTTGGGAATCGGAAAGCACGATGCTAGAAAAGTACCCCCATTTGTTCTCATACTGATTTCGGGATGGAATCCTTTTAAGGAGGGGAGACTGTAAGAACCCAGATTTTCGGTACAATTAAAACTTTTATTATGTATTAATGTAGAAATGAATAGTGATTACGACTACGATGTAACAGCGGTTCTAATGAACGAATATGGAATGGATTCGGATTCCAATGTTTATATTCCATGAGCAATACAATTGGTTGAGAACTTAGATTAGAATAATCTATCTCCTAAGAAAGTAAGATATGGTAATTCCAAATAGGAGAGCTTTGCTCCTGTCATCCAAATCGATATTTGTTGTTAGTCCAGTGGTTCCGTAAAAGAGATAAGGAACGCTCGAAAGAGAACAAGAACATTTTTACAATATATATAAGGAATAAAAGAGAATAAGGGATAAATAGTGTTTTTGGTGGAAATGAGAATTTTATTAGACGACGCTATATAGAAGTATTCAGAACGGATTTCTGAGTTCGTATTCATGATCCAGGGGCGAAATAAGTGTATGTAAACGATATCAGATTCAGAAAATTAGCACTTTTATTTTCTCCGAGATTTCCCTGGACACTGAAGGATTTAAGGATGTAATAATTAGATTTGAGGAATTTAAATTCAAGGATTATAAAGGAGGAATGAGAATGGAAGTATTATTATTACGAAGGTTTCCAGTGAAACCCTAACTAGAAATCCTTGAGATATTTTTTCGAACGATCAAGCAAATGGAACAATAACCGGACAAAGAAATAAGCAGAGAGTCAAGGTTCATGCATGTGCAAGTGGATAAGGTCAAGTAACTAAGTAGTTACAAGAGTAACTAGCACACTTAGAGAACAAGCCAAGTACTTAGCTTCCTCACCACTACTCTTCAACACTTGTCCATCAAAACACCTCATCCATGACCTAATCACTTTATCAAAAGCTACTTTATGCAAGATATTATCTCACGACACATCAATAATGCATTGGATGAGATTAGAACAAGAGAAAAGCAAGTCAAACTCCATCTCTCTCTCCTTTCTCTAAACTGCCCAGCAGGAACAACAAGGGACGAAAAATTCATATCTCCATTTCTATCCATGATAAAATCACCAAATTTTCACCACAGCCTTTCCACTCCATGGGCAATATTCGCTCAAAATTGCATGGCAATCTAATGAGTAGAGCCTAGTCAAATCTCCTCCCCAAGTTGATGAAACCAAACTGCCTGTTTTTGACAGTTTCTTTCCAGCGGAAAAAGAGGGCTCAAAACCCTATCTAGGAAGCTTCAAATCTGATGAGCTAGGAATCAAATCAAAGCTTATAAAGAGTCCAAGATGTGGTAAAAATTTGAGAGCCAAACTCTTATTTTTAAATTTGTTATGATTTTTACAAAAGTGATGATGAATAGTAACCCTTAGAATCTAACTTTGATTTCTTGCTTTGTTTGGATGATCTAAGGTTTGTTAAGGCTATACAAGGACCAAACAAAGCTTAGTAAGGTTGTAGAATACTCCAAGGAAGGTATAATCTTTAAGAACCCTAGCTCTTGTTTGAGATTTATGCATGTCCTTGATGGATCTAGCTTAGTTATGATTATGTTAATGTTATAAGCATGATTAGCTAGTGGTTTAGTGATCTTAGTATCATAATGATTATGATGGTGAAGTATGAGGTTCTTGGGGCTGTTTGTGATGAGTAACATGTGTATAAGTTGTTTGGATGCCCGGTGTGGCTTGGTTTGATTGTAGTAATTTTGGAAACGTTCGATTTATAGCCGTCGTAATGCCGAAATTTCGTTAACCTTAAGAAAACGAATTTGGCAGTAGCTTTAACTCAATATTTAGCTTCGTTTTCTGCCATGATAAGTTAGATTATGTTATAAGCTTCGTTTCGATATAAGGCTCATGTGAAATGGACTTACGGTTTAGGATTTATGGTTAATATCGTAAAAGCGGTTCGAAACCATAAAAGCAAGTTCGTAACTGAAATTAAACCTTCTTAAAATGAGTTATGCAGTGACAAATCATGGTAATTAAACACTAGAGATAAAAAGGAAGGTGTGAGAGAAAACCACATGTCAAACGGATCGTTTTCCGATTTTATAAAAATATTCGAATCGAGGTTAAGCGTGAACGAACCCCTTAAAGGTACACTTGGTTATAACTTTGGAAAATCACTTAGAAAACGGATAATAAATCTCGAGGCGTAATCTTTTCAAGTAAACGACCGACACTAGGACTTATATGACTTAAGTGCCTACCAAGTATAAGTGCAATGACATGCCTTGCTAACGGACGAGTGTCGGATTATAACGGTGTTAATAAGAGTTATGTTAGGGGATGCCTAACGGGCTAATTTGAAAACGTGTTGTAGCCTAAGTTAATTATATAC
Organism: Kitagawia praeruptora; assembly: GCA_037693485.1. Classification (NCBI taxonomy): domain Eukaryota; kingdom Viridiplantae; phylum Streptophyta; class Magnoliopsida; order Apiales; family Apiaceae; genus Kitagawia; species Kitagawia praeruptora. The sequence continues at coordinate 148,560,307 of CM075353.1, forward strand.
TTAGCCTTCCGAAGTGTTAAAGTGATTAACATCGGATGTTGTGACTATTTATAGATCACCGGATTGAACCGAGGCACACTACACCTACATGATTACCAGGCAAGTTTCAAACCCTTTTTAAAAGGCTGTTGTTGTGAATACATATATATGTTTTCTGTTATACATATGCCATAGCATGCATGCCTACTTTTAAAGTCATATTGATATACTTGTTCCTGGAATTATTGTTGGCTTATAAGCTAGATAGTTAATATATCAGTTATAAGCCGGATATCACTAAGACTCTTAAGCGAAGGGCATCTGAATCTCATTCCTTGATTATTGACCGGGAGTCGTTATTCCTTGATATATTGATATTATTTTCAGAGGAAAATAATGAGGTAAATATTTCCCATTTATTATCTGGCGAATATTTTTGGAATTTTTCCTTGAGATTATTCGATAAATATTATCTGGATTATTCATCAGATATTTATTCGACGAACATTATCTTTAATATTCATCTAAAGTCGATTTATTATTCGAATATTATTTCAAACCCTCAGTTAAGTTATTGACTTAAAGAATATTCATTATTATTTACTCAATATATATTATTTTCGAATATTCATTCGAGTTATTTATTTAATGAATATTATTTTAATATTCATTCGAGCCTTATATATTCAAATGAATATTATTTCGAATATTCATTCAATCTCGATTTATTTTATAAATATTAGTTGAACATTGATTCGAACTCCAGTTATTCGACAAATATTATTCAAAATATTCCCTTGAGACGATGAATATTATCTTCGACATTCATTTAAAGTCGATTCAATTATTGAACATAATTTCAAATGTTCCTTCGATAATCATTTCTTCTATAAATATTACTGAGTTGAATATCCATTGTTTGTTCAATAAATATTGTCTCAAATATTCAGTCGATCATTATGTCATCAATGAGTATCATTCTTAAGTATAATATTCATTATTGATTCAGTGAATATTATTTCAAATATCCATTTGATGATTATTTCATCACTAAATATCATTATTAATTTGAATATTCATTATTTGTTCAATGAATATTATTCTGAATATTTATTCAAAGATTATTCCGAGCAACACTTTTCCGATATACGTGACTCAATAAATATTCTTGGAATATTTATTTAATTCTTCTAACTCGTTTCAAAAATGATTTACTTCATTCAAATAGTATTATCGACCTTCGAACACTATATAAATTATTACAGATCCTTATTACTATTATTATTATTATTATTATTATATTATCAAGGAAGGTTCTCAGTAATTCCCTTCTTCCTGCGATTCTATTGTAAGGGAACCTTACTTGAGGAATGTTATTTATCTTGTGACTGCCCGGTCATAAATTATTCGTTCACTCGCAACTTGGTTGCTATTATTCATGGAATTGTGTATACCCACTCATTATTCGAGGGGTAAGAATGTTGGAACAAGTTGGTATCCATTAACAAGCGGTAGCTTGGGAAATATTGGTGAATTTTCCTTTCCAATTAGATACGACTACTTTGTGGAGTCTTATCAACAAGTATTATACTTGGGGAAAGGGAGAAGAACTTTACGTTTCAAAGTTATGGATGTGAAATGAACTAGGAGATGCGTAAGTGACCCAGTGGCGCCGGTCCAGCAAAATGGCCCAACCGTTGGCCGAGGGGGTTCCAGAAGGCGGTAGACAAGTAAATCCGTCGGTGCTTCCTTCTACATGTAGTAAACAAGAGGTGGGGAGCATAACATGCGACTGATCATCGTGTAAATGCTATGTCTCCTGGCGCGTCAAACTCCAGTATTAGTTCATCACTCAATGTTGGAAATTTTCTGCAACATCATCATTGTTGGCAGAGTTGAAAAGTGTTTGAAAGGGAATTGCAATATTCTTCCTGCAAGTTCCTCTACCATGAAAAATTGATAATATCTTGCTTATCTTTGACATAGCAGATAATTCTACAGAATAATTCGAGTTACCTTGTGACTTCATGTCACACCTTATCTTGGCACTATAGTTATTAATGCATGGCATATGGTTTCAAAGATATTTTGAACTGTTATATGTTATCACTATTTAGTTATATTCTTTTGGTGGGCTATTGCTCACCCTTGCTTTATTTATTTATATCACAACAACAGCTAGATCAGATGGCCCGCGTAAGGCGCAGTCGGTGCAAGTAAGTGCTAGCCGTCAGAAGATTAACTGCTGAGATCATAGCTGCCACTGCTGAGTAAGAAGCTATTGATAGGCTAGATGTTAGCTTTTGAGTATCAATGTATTTATGTGGCGTATACAAATGGATGGCAAAGAGTATTTAAAGGTTAAAAATTGTAATTCTTTTGGGTTGTAAGAACTCAATCTTGCGATTAATAATATTTGGTAATTACTCTGATTTCATCTCTGGGACTATAACGGGTGTGTTTTGTGTTGTTGTTTTGGGTCACAAGGTTGCACTTTAATTTATGTTGGTTTTGTAGAAGGAAACTAAGACCGTAACGACCAGATCCCTGACCCCGGATCTGGGGGTGTTACAGAAATGGTATCAGAGAGAGCGTTATGTATCCCAGAGATGACACGACGTTAAAATGACAAATTCGTTAAGATAATAAGAACTCTTGCCAAGTTCATAGTCGGTACATATAAAACCCTTATGGGAACTCTTAAGTATCATGATAGTAACTTAGGACGTTATCGTATCGACTGGTAAGGCGACAGACCGTGAGGTGTTTGAGTAGCAGCACGATGATGCTTTATTATATGCTCACAATCGGTCGTGGATTCGAGAAAGTACCCTATTGAGGACCCGGAGGAGGGTTCAGCTAAAGAAGATAATCCTGTTAGGAATAAGGAGTTTACCCTTGAGGATATGAGGGCTACAGCCAGAGAGACTATGAGAGTTAAAGGTATTGTGCTCAGAGAAACGAGTGTAAAGAACTGAGACATTATTAAAAGAAGTAAAGCATACTGGATTCATAGCCGGACTGCCGGACGAAGTACCAGCAAGTAAGACAAATTTGAGGAATTACTTGAGATCTTATATGAAGATAGATAAGAATCTGCTCTGGGGGTAGTGGAGTATCGTCGAAAATTTATAGAGCTAATGGCTCCATTGGTGGGAGTCCCTGAGGAAATTGCTAAAGGCCAGTATATAACAGGGTTGAAGGAAGAAATACGAGCTGAGGTTCGCCTTCTAGGGCCTCGCAGCCTGGATCATGCTATGGAGCTATCTGTAAAAGTGGAGGATAAACTTCGGAGTGGGATCAGTAACTAGAGCAAGGGGGAGATAAGGCGAACAGGATCATTGTCGACCTACTCAGGTAACTCGAGCTACTCTTCTGTTCATAATTGTTAACTCGAATAACTTGTAGATGGGGGGGGGGGTTGAATACAAGTTATATAATCGTGTCTGATTTTTACTTGATTATATGAACAAGAATAAACGAATGAATCAAACTCTTGTTTGTATTAATAAGATCAAATACAAACTCTACCAAAGGTGTACAATACCTTTAGCAGCTGCTGACAATACAAATCTCTCTCTCTGTTTGTTTCGAACTCTCGAATACAAACCTTATACAGAGCTACGCACATTCACTTGTTAGACTCACTCGCTCTTTACAATGATATTGAGAGAGTATTTATAATGCTACCTATCAACTAATATCAGAAAGATATAATCTATACATGACAATGTTCTGCCTTCTAGTCGATAGTTTCCTTCAATAGAAAACTCTTTCCTTCATAATATCTTCTTGCTTGTTCTTCAAACAAAGATCCTGTTTTATAGCACTTGCCAGTTTCTGTAGCATCCATAGTGACATCATCAGTAACACGACTGATATCAAGATCTGTACACTGCATCAGTATCTGATCAACCATCAGTATTGGACCGTCATCAGGATTTGCCCTTTGTTCCTGACATGTAGTCTCCAATACACTGTTCATTCCTGACTAAACTATACAGATAACTGTCTTACACATAAATCCTATATACAGTGCTAAATCCTTTATAAGATCAGGATTACAAGAAGTATAATGTGTAAATTCTATTCTTAACATCAGAACTTATGAAATTATTCCTAACAATCTCCCCCTATTTATGCTTTACAATCTGAAGCATAAATCTAAGTTGTGGATGTCAAAACATATAACAATACAACCAGAATAGAATTTATGAATGTAGAATTATGAAGCTAAGTACCTCCTTCTCAGATGTAGACGTTTATTTAGTACTTAGAAGAAAGAATTCTAACTATTAATGCTGCTCTTCCTTTACCACTTCCTAGCTGAGATTAACCAGTGTCACTCCTGCTAGTTCTTCTTTTTACTACCCTTTGTCTGATCTTTATCTCCCCCAGCTTTATCATCCTCAGTCTGGTGGTGTTGTTGTTGTTGTCTTTGAATTTTCTTTATCTCCCCCTTTTTGACATCAGCAACATTAATTCCAAGAGATTCAGAAACATAACAAATGAGATTCATAAGAACTGCTTGATTTTCCATAATTGTGATTTGGTTATCTTCAAGTGATTGAAGTCTTGTTTGAATATCAATTTGAGAATTCTGAATATCTTTCAAAACATCAGAATGAGCTTCAATGTTGGAAGTGCTTCTAGTATTTTCAGTATCAGAATCAGAAAGAACTGTATCTTCAAGTCTTGTGGAAGAAGTTGCTTGAGTTGTATGATATTCAAGTAATAAAACCTGATTAGAAGTATCAACATCTTCATCTTTCTGATCTGGAACTGAAACATGATCATCATCTCCTTCACCAGTATTCTGTGTACTAACATCTTCAAATCCTGACTCCTCCTTAGAGTGATCAAAGACTATTGATGTCTCAATTCTAGCTGATATTGGAAGTACATACAAAGGAACACTAGGATCATTAGGATCTTCATCTGGTACATATGTATCAAGAGATTGCTTTATCCTGGCACCTCTTCTGTTAATGATTCCTGCAAGCCTCTCCTTTTGCTTCTGAGCTTTAACTTCTGGCTTTGCATTGTGATGTGCTAGGTCATTCTTCTGATACATTTTGATGAATGAATAAGTACCAGCATCCATACCCAAATTTTCAGACCAAGATTCAGGAAAAACCTGATCCCAGAAATCAAATGATGGTTTCCTAATTTTCTCTCCCACACTATGGAGTTGATCATCCATACCCTCATTTTCACTTTGACTTACTAAAGTCAACACTCTTTCTACCTCACCTTTTGCCTGGTCAGGAGCCAGCCGCTCAAATTGTGGATCTAAGTCCATCTTTTCAAGTGTATCACTCAAATTTAGATAAGTGCTCTCATGACCTACAGAAAAATAGAGTTTAGAAGAAGTTTTTATACCTGAACTCATATGGAGAGAGGGTTCCTCATTTGGCATGTGGCTTGAGGTTTTCTCCAAGGAGTGAGCTGCTATAGTCTCTGAACCCTTACAATCATCTTCTTTCCTTTCAGAAACTACAGGCTCCAGTATACCACTTTCAGGTTCTTTACTAGACTCTGATGTCTTCAGTAATACTTCATTAGACAACATAGTTAGTATATCACCGTCTTTAAGTGTTGTTTGCTGAGACACACCCTCAAGGTGAATAGACTCTGACTGAACAAAATTTGTTTGATCTTCAGAAAAATCAATCAAAGTCATTCCTCCCATATCATAGGGTATCTCACTTGCATTCTTAGTCATCACAGAAGTCCTTTCAACATCAGCTATCACAGCTCCTGAGTCATCCTTCCTCTGACTAGATGGTTCTTGTGTTACAGTGACTGTGATCTGATCTTTCCTACTATTCACCACTGGTGCAATAGTATCTTCTGTTGACTGCTTTCCTCTATCTACTTCCTCCAGTTGTTCACCTTGAGCTGAAGCATCTTCAATAATTACATCCTTGTCAAATAAATATGCATGAAGTGATTGAAGTGCACCATGCTTCGAGAGTCCAAATTTCTTGACTAATTGTCTTCTGACAGACACATAGAAATACATCTTCATTAAGTCAAGTCTTTGATGTAGAAGTCCATATTCATCTGGAAATAAAAGTTTTGGTACTCCTTCAACCAGAAAATCTAGAACAGGCCTTGACAACTTCACTTTAAGAGAAATTAGTCCCATAGCCGGTCTGTATGATAATGTAGTTTCCCATGAAGAATCAATATCCAGATCTCTCTTGTCAAATACTGACATAGATGTAGCTTGATTTGTAGAAACCTGCATAATATTAGTTGGACTAGACTCTGTGTGTGTAGGTGACAATTGAATCTTTCTCCTTGTTCTCCTGATATAGTGAGCAAAAGATTTATCCTGAGAAGACTCAAGAGGTGTAGACACAGAAGTGATCTTGGGATGAGATCTTTGTTCAATAGACACAGTCTTTTGAGAGACAGTATCCAGTAACTGTTTTCCCTTTTTAAGAACTACAGCCTTTTGGGAGACTGCAGCCTGGCTGTGACTAGGTTTTTCATCTCTTTGTGCTAACAAAGAAAGTTGAATTGCAGCCTTCAATTCTGCTCTCTCAGCAAGAGTTAAATCATCATCATCTTCACTAGAATTACTACTACTACTTGACACAACAAATCTTCTCTTCCTTACAACTGATGTCTTTTGAGAAACACCAGAGGTTGGTTTCTTTGAAACAATAGGCTGTGGATCAAAATTTGGTTCTTGAATTGTTTCAGAGACTATAATGTTTTGGGCTACTTGGGTAGACACAGGTGGGTTCTCCTCCAATTGAGATTCCTGAGCCATTTCACCATAAAAGAAAGAAGAATTGTAGAAAGTAGGAAGATGAGTTTTAAGAATTACCTGAACATGATGTGGATAATGAATTGCAGGTATTTCATCTAGATTCTTTTCATTGTCCTTCTTTGTAATGTCAGAGAAAATTCTCTTTTGCTGTTCATAAGAAGAAACACTATGTTTCAACATCAGGAATAAAATGGTTAATAAACATTTGCATAAATCTATGATAATAAACCATTTTCCTGTTTTGATCTTTTAACCCAAGTTTAATACTCATCTGACTTAAGATAATATGACCAATGTTGATTACTCTGTCATAAAGCAAACTATAAGCAATATGTGATGTAACAGAAGTAATTTGCTGAAAAGAACTACATTTGCCAGTAAAACATTTAGCAATTTGATCAAAGTAAAAAGACCATTCCTTTCTAAGAAAAGACCTATTCAACTGGCTCATGTTATCTAGATGTCCACTATAACCTAATTTAGACAACATAGTTCTTATATTATCATCAGATGGTACATTCTCATAACTATCAGTAACAGGTAAGCAAAGTACTGAATTAACAACAGATTCAGTAATGTCAAATGAATCTTGTCCTAAATGTAGAACAATCTTACCTGATTGACTCTAAGTAGAATCAATTACCTCAGCATTCTTCCAAGCTTGTGAAACAGCTATTTGATTTTTGAATGATGTATAAATTATCAGTATGCAAATATCAAAACTTGTTGGCATAGACTTAACACATCACAGAATCAGATTACTACACAAAGTAAACGTCAGGATCTGAAACAATTTTCATAATCCTGATACTGACACAATACTGATGATGTCAGCATCCTGATAACAAACCTAATCCTGATGATTATTAACAAGTCTATCATACTGAAATTTATCAAGGCAAAGTGTTATAGCTAACGCATTTAACAATCAAATATAGATCCTGACAGGAATATCAAGTCTATAAGCTAAGAACAACATACCTTGCTACTTTTGCAGATGTTACAGATTTAAAAATTTAACATTCCTAACTCACTTACTAGTCTACTGAATGTAGTCTCATCAAGCGGTTTAGTTAGAATATCTGCAAGCTGTTTGTCAATAGGAACAAAATGAAGTTCCACAGTACCATTCTCAATATGTTCTCTAATAAAATGATACCTGACATCAATGTGCTTAGTCCTTGAATGTTGAACTGGATTTTCTGCAATTTTAATAGCACTAGTATTATCACAAAACATAGGAATATTACTAAGTGTCATACCATAATCCAGCAACTGATTTCTTATCCAAAGGAGCTGTGCACAACAACTGCCTGCTGCTATGTACTCAGCTTCTGCAGTTGAGGTTGAAACAGATTGTTGTTTCTTGCTTGCCCAAGAAATCAATCTATTTCCCAAGAATTGACATGTACCTGTAGTGCTTTTCCTATCTATCTTACACCCTGCATAATCAGAGTCTGAATAGCCAATTAGAAAGAAATCAGATTCTCTAGGATACCACAAACCAAGATTTGGAGTTCCTTTGAGATATCTAAAAATTCTCTTCACTGCAATTAAATGAGATTCCTTAGGATAACTTTGGAATCTAGCACATAAACAGGTAGAAAACATTATATCTGGCCTACTTGCAGTTAGATATAACAATGAGCCTATCATGCCTCTATAACTAGTATTATCCACACTCTTTCCTTTAGGATCAGAATCTAGTTTAGTTGTTGTTGCCATGGGTGTTTTTGCAACTGCACAGTCTTGAAAGTCAAACCTTTTTAAAATATCTTTGATATACTTTGACTGATTAATGAAAATACCAGTCTCAGTCTGTTTGACCTGCAAGCCTAAGAAATAATTTAGTTCATCCATCATGCTCATCTGATACTTAGACTGCATAAGCTTGCTAAACTTAGCACACAACTTTTCATTAGCAGAACCAAAAATAATATCATCAACATAAACTTGAACTAAAAGCAATTCACCTTTTATCTTTCTAAAGAATAGAGTTTTGTCAATTGTACCTCTTGTGAAGCCATTTTCAAGAAGAAATTTAGACAAAGTCTCATACCATGCTCTTGGTGCCTGCTTTAGTCCATAGAGTGCCTTGTCAAGTTTGTAGACATGATTTGGAAACTTTGGATCAACAAATCCAGGTGGCTGTTCTACATACACTTCTTCATCAAGTTTGCCATTTAGAAAAGCACTATTTACATCCATCTGGTATACCTTGAATTTTGAATGAGCTGCAAATGCAAGAAACATTCTGATTGCTTCCAATCTTGCTACAGGTGCAAAGGTCTCATCATAATCAATGCCTTCTTCCTGAGAATAACCCTTGGCCACCAGTCTTGCTTTGTTTCTTACAATCATACCAGATTCATCTAGCTTGTTTCTGAAAACCCATCTTGCACCAACAATAGATCTATCTTTAGGTCTTGGTACCAGTTTCCAGACTTTGTTTCTCTCAAACTCATTTAACTCCTCCTGCATTGCAATTACCCAATCAGGATTCTGTAAGGCTTCTTCAACCTTCTTAGGTTCATTCTTTGAGAGAAAGCAACTATACAAGCATTCATGTTGAATTGATCTTCTAGTTCGAACACCACTATTTGGATCACCAATTATCAAATCTTCAGTATGATCCTTTGTCCATTTTCTAACAGGTGGTAGATTAACTCTGCTAGTCTCTCCCCCTAAGTTAGTGGTATCCCTTGTAGAAGAATTCTCTCTACCTTCAAAAACTCTCCTTTGATCAATAGAATCAGTAGATTCCATATTGCTGCTAGTTACTGATCTTTCCTCAGTAGACTCTGAAAGATCAGTTCCTGATGGAGTAGACTCTGAAACGTCAATTCCTGATGGAATAGATTCTGAAAGACTAGTCTGCTCCTGATGATCACTGTGTTCTCTTTGATTTATTTGCTCCCCCTCAACAGTAGCATTCCTTTGAGAAGCAATAGAGATTCCTTCTGGAGAACCTTCATCATCACTTGAGAGTATCTCAGAATTCTTCAGATTTTTAAATTCCAATTTGTCATGCCTTTCATCAGTTTGCAAAATTCCAAATTTCTTATCATCAAATGCAACATGAATTGATTCCATAACAATGTGAGTTCTGAGATTATAAACTTTGAAGGCCTTAGATGCTGAATATCCTAGAAAAATTGCTTCATCCGATTTGGCTTCAAATTTTCCAAGTTGTTCTGGATGAACTTTTAGGACATAGCATTTGCATCCAAAGATGTGAAAATATTTTACACTTGGTTTCTTTCCTTTGATCATCTCATAGGGAGTTTTTCCATGACTATTTACCAAGGTACAATTTTGAGTGAAACATGCAGTGTTAATAGCTTCTGCCCAAAAGTAGGTTGGAAGTTTTGCATCTGCAAGCATGGTTCTTGCTGCCTCTATGAGAGTCCTGTTCTTTCTTTCCACTACACCATTCTGTTGAGGTGTACCAGGTGCAGAAAACTGTTGAGTAATTCCATTGTCTGCACAAAACCCCTCCATTGTAGAATTCTTGAATTCTGTTCCATTGTCACTCCTAAGTACTTTGACTTTGTACTCAGAGTTATTATGAATATTCTTGATGAGTTCAATGATTTGCTGAGGAGCTTCATCCTTCTTGTGTAGAAAGAACACCCGTGTGAACCTTGTGAAATCATCCACTATTACTAGAGCATATCTTTTCTTGCTGATAGACATAATGTTTACTGGACCAAACAGATCAAGATGTAGCATGTGAAATGGTTCAGTAATTGAATTTTCAGTCTTGCTCTTGAAAGTGGTTCTTCTTTGCTTTCCAAGCTGACATGCATCACAAAGTCCATCTTGCACAAAATTTGCCTGTGGTAGGCCTCTCACCAAATTGTGTTTAACAAGTTGATTAAGCTTCTTGAAATTAAGATGTGAGAGCTTCTTGTGCCAATTCCAGCTTTCATCACTTGTTGCTTTGCTGTAGAGACATCTAACAATTCCTTTAGATGTATCACTTAAGCTGGCTTCATATATGTTACCATGTCTTTGACCAGTTAGAACAATGTCTCCATTCTGCATATTCAAGATTTTACATCCTTCTTTGTCAAAGATTGATTTGTAACCTTTATCACCCAGTTGACTTATGCTTAAAAGAGTATGTTTCAAGCCTTCAACTAGTGCTACATTTTCTATGATGACATTCCCCAAAACAATGGAGCCATATCCCAGAGTTTCTCCTTTGTTGCCATCTCCAAAAGATATTACTGGGCCAGCTTTCCTCTCAAACTTTGTAAGCAGGGACTTCTTTCCAGTCATGTGTCCAGAGCATCCACTGTCCAAGATAATTGAATGCTTCTTTCCTGTGCCCTGCAAACAAAAAGTAACTAGTTAGAATTTTTTAGGACCCAACTTTGATTGGATCCTTTCTTACTAGATTTAGAGACAACAGGCTTTGAAAATTTTGCTTTTATTTTACCTGTTGCAGAGTCAACTTTAGACTCTGATTTCACAAACTGTTTGTGACTAGGAGTTTCAGATTTCAAAGAATAATAGTCATAATACAGTTCATGATATTCTCTACACATGTAAATGGAATGAAGTAAACTACCACAATGATAACAGGCTTTTTGTGGCTGGTATTGAATTTTCTGAGTCTTGGGAAATCTGGACTCAGTTTTCCAAGAAGGTTTTTGATTGCAGTCTAGGGCCAAATGATTATGATTTCCACACTTATAGCATTTCTTCCTAGGTGCATCAGGTACATTCTCATAATTATTCTCTTTGTTAATACCTTCTTTTCCATTCCTATTTCTCTTGATCTTGCTAGACTCTGAAAGACCATCTAATCTCTGTTTCAACTGAGACTTAGACAGAAACCCTATGTTTACATTCTTAGGTTTCTCTAACACTTTCTCATCTGAATTACTATTGTTAATCCTTTTGTGTACAACAGGGGTACCTTTTGAATCAACAAATTTAACATGATTAGGTTCAGAAACAATTTTCTTACCTTCAGATTTAGATGTGTTAGCTTCTACCTTACTATCATCATTGACAATAGCTACTTTTTCTTCTTGTCTAGCCTTATCAAAACCTAAACCATTAACCTTACCACGAATTCCGCTCTCAAAGATTTCTATTGTCTTCTTACTGGAATTGTTAATGGTCTTAATCACATCTCTCTCTTCTTCTAGTTCTTTTCTGACATAGTCATAAGCCTCAAGAATAACACTATAATCATGCTTAGCTTTATCAGAACTTAACTTGTATTCTTCCATTTGAATTAATTCAGATTCAAGAAAATTATTTCTATCAACTAATTTATCATTCTTAACCTTAAGTTCATCTCTTTCACAAGTAAGAATTCTAAAATTAGTCATAAGATTCTTAAACTCAGCATGGATAGATCTAATTTCATCAAAATTTAAGCTATCAAATGAATCAAGAGAGTGAAGTGATACCTTAACAGAGAATGGAGAAGTTTTCTTTGGAGATCCAGGTTTGTCTGAACTATTGGCCATCAATGCAATGTTGTCATAATCCAATTCATCTTCAGAGTCACTGGAATCAGCCCAATCCTTCTGTGTGACCATAAGTGCATTACCCTTTCCTGAATTCCTAGGCTTCTTACACTCACTAGCAAAGTGTCCAAGCTCGCTGCAGTTAAAGCACTTGATCTTGGCCTTATCAAGCTTGACAATTGTACTTTTGCTTTTGTCACTCTTCTTCTCCTCCTTCTTTTGAAACGGTCCTTTGCTAAATCTTCTCCTGTTGAATCTTCCTTTCTTGAAAGCTTTAGTAAACATAGCAAAGAGTTCTTGCATATCAGATTCAGAATCATTATTGTCAGAGTCCCTATCAGTAGTCTCTGACTCAGAACTTTCTTTGCTTTTCTTCTTCCTTGAATTCTTTACAGCAATCTCTTCATGCTGTTCTTCAGGAAGCTTCTTAACTTCAGATTGAGCAGTAAGTGCAATAGACTTCATCTTTCCTTCACTCCTGCTCTTCTTCTGCTGCTTGTCAAGTTCATAAGCTCTCAATTTTCCATATACTGCCTCTAATGAAATCTCATCTAGATCATTAGCTTCCTCAATCGCAGATATCTTCTCATTGTAGAAATCAGGCAAAGCTTTCATGAACTTTGTATTCATGTCCTCCAAGTCGTAATATTTACCATGCATGGCCATCTCATTGATGAGTTTTGTAAACCTATCAAAGGTATCAGTAAGTGACTCACCAGACTTGGATTCAAAGTACTCATACTGTTGTATAAGTAATGTCCTCATATTCTTCCTGACAGGCTTAGTTCCTTCACAGTGAACCTTAAGATTGTCCCATATATCCTTAGCAGTTTTACAAGAGAGAACATAGTTAGTGAGAACAGAATCAAGACTGTTGAATAATATGTTTCTTACTTTAGCATCTTTGAGAACATTCTCCTTGTCCTTATCTGACCATTCAGATTTTGGCTTCTCTGCTGTATGTTCTGGAACAACAACACCATCAACTGTTGCTTGTCCAACGACCTTTGTTGGAACAAAAGGTCCATCTCTGATTCTGTCAAGATAATCAGGATCTGTTGCTTCCAGATGATGCAACATCTTTACTTCCCATAGAGTATATTTGTTTCTCTTGAGCATAGGAATTTTAGTATTCCCATCCTTGTAACCAGACATGATTGCAGATCTTTATGATTACTCGAAATCAACCTGCTCTGATACCAATTGTTAACTCGAATAACTTGTAGAAGGGGGGGGAGGGGTTGAATACAAGTTATATGATCGTGTCTGATTTTTACTTGATTATATGAACAAGAATAAACGAATGAATCAAACTCTTGTTTGTATTAATAAGATCAAATACAAACTCTACCAAAGGTGTACAATACCTTTAGCAGCTGCTGACAATACAAATCTCTCTCTCTGTTTGTTTCGAACTCTCGAATACAAACCTTATACAGAGCTACGCACATTCACTTGTCAGACTCACTCGCTCTTTACAATGATATTGAGAGAGTATTTATAATGCTACCTATCAACTAATAACAGAAAGATATAATCTATACATGACAATGTTCTGCCTTCTAGTCGATAGTTTCCTTCAATAGAAAACTCTTTCCTTCATAATATCTTCTTGCTTGTTCTTCAAACAAAGATCCTGTTTTATAGCACTTGCCAGTTTCTGTAGCATCCATTGTGACATCATCAGTAACACGACTGATATCAGGATCTGTACACTGCATCAGTATCTGATCAACCATCAGTATTGGACCGTCATCAGGATTTGCCCTTTGTTCCTGACATGTAGTCTCTGATACACTGTTCATTCCTGACTAAACTATACAGATAACCGTCTTACACATAAATCCTATATACAGTGCTAAATCCTTTATAAGATCAGGATTACAAGAAGTATAATGTGTAAATTCTATTCTTAACATCACAACTTATGAATTATTCCTAACAATAATACTTCTGGGCTTGTTAGTCCATCTACTCGTTCGACTTCTGTCTATTCGCATGCCTCTTCATCACCCTCTAGGAGTGTGGGTAGTATTCCAGTGGCCAAACTAATTGGAAATGTTAAGCGCTTGTCAGATAGGGAGTTACAGCAAAAACGGGAGAGAGGGGAATGTTTTCGATGTGAAGAAAAATGGTCCATCGGACATCGATGTAAACGAAAGGAGTTAAGTGTAGTATTGATGCAGGGCGAGACGTGGGAGGATGATGGGGACGAATTGTTGGACGAAAATGAGACTGGGGACACGAATACAGTGCCTACTCCAATCCAACCTGAAATATCCTTGAATTCGGTGGTGGGTATCACCAGCCCAAAAACGATGAAATTGGTTGGGGAAATTGATGGTCATAAGGTGGTTGTCATGATTGATCCAGGGGCAACTCATAACTTCGTATCAGTGGAGGCGGTGCAAAAAATAGGGTTGCCCTTAATACATTCGAAAGGGTTCGGAGTTTCTCTGGGCACAGGCGAGGATGTACGGGGAGAGGGAGAGTGCAAGTCCGTAGTCCTTCATCTACCGGGGGTAACATTGATTGAGAATTATTTGCCTCTACCTCTGGGCAACTCGGATCTGATACTCGGGGTTCAGTGGCTCGAGAAATTAGGAACAGTGTCCACGAATTGGAAGACACAGACGTTAAGATTCAAACTGGGGGAAGACACTGTGACCCTCAAGGGGGATCCCTCTTTGGGACGTTCCTTGATATCGTTGAAGGCCCTTATAAAAACACTGAGAAAAGGGGGGGAAGGGTACCTAGTTGAATGCAATTATTTGGGAATAGCAGACACGAAGCAAAACGGAATTGGGGGTGCATCAGGGGTTCCTACCTCACTCGAACCGGTTTTACAACAGTTTGAACAGGTGTTTCATATGCCCCCGGGGCTTCCTCTATCTCGAGATTTTGATCACTCAATAACTTTAAAAGAGGGGACTGATTCCATTAGTGTGCGGCCATATCGGTATGCCCAGTCGCAAAAGGATGAGATTGAGAACTTGGTGCACAATATGTTGAAAGCAGGGATTATCCGTGAGTCTAACAGCCCCTTCTCCAGCCCCGTATTGCTTGTCAAGAAAAAAGACGGGTCGTGGAGGTTCTGTGTTGATTATCGGGCCCTAAACAAAGCCACCGTGCCAGACAAATTCCCTATACCGACAATTGACGAACTGCTGGATGAGTTACATGGAGCTAGGGTGTTTTCGAAACTAGATCTAAAGTCGGGCTATCACCAGATCCGTGTTAGCAGTGCCGACATCTCCAAAACGGCTTTTAGATCACATGTGGGGCATTACGAGTTTCTCGTGATGCCATTTGGCTTAATGAACGCACCGGCAACCTTCCAGGCCTTAATGAACAGCATTTTCAAACCATTTTTGAGGAAATTCGTCTTGGTTTTCTTCGACGACATACTTGTATACAGCCCCTCCGAGGAACAACATCAGAACCATTTAACCACTGTCCTCCAAACTTTGGCCCGACATCAGTTATATGCGAATAAAAAGAAGTGCGAGTTTGGGCAGGTCCGCATCAATTACTTGGGCCACATAATTTCTGCCCAAGGTGTCGCAGCAGACCCCGAAAAGATTAGAGCTATGACCAATTGGCCACTCCCACGCAATCTAAAAGAGCTACGGGGATTTTTGGGGCTGACGGGGTATTATCGGCGGTTTATTGAGGGGTTTGCAACGATTGCTAAGCCGTTGACTGAACAGACCAAAAAGGACCAGTTTAAGTGGACAACTGAGGCCACAGCTGCTTTTCAAAACCTTAAGGATGCTATGGTACAAGCACCAATCCTGGCCATGCCAAACTTCAGTAAGGACTTCATTCTCGAAACCGATGCTTTCGGGTTTGGGGTAGGGGCAGTATTGCTTCAAGACGGACACCCGGTAGCATACTTTAGCAAGGTGTTGGGGCAAAGGGCTCGATTGAAGTCAATATACGAAAAAGAACTGATGGCAATTGTGTGGGCAGTACTTAAATGGAGGCACTACTTGTTGGGAAGAAAATTCGTGATTAGGACGGATCAACGCAGCCTTAAATTCTTATTGGAACAACGTGAAATCGGGGCAGAATATCAAGGTTGGGTAAGCAAGTTAATGGGTTTTCAGTTTGAAATCCACTACAAAACAGGGGCGTCTAATCGTGTGGCGGATGCCTTGTCGAGAGAATTTCCAGATTCCATTGAATTCGGGTCTCTTATATCTGCTGGGGGGCCAACTTGGGCTGATATACAAGGGCTTATCCAACAAGACCCGTTCATTAAACAGTTGACAAGCGATCTGAAGGCAGGAACACAAGTGCCCAAGGGATATCAGCTTGAACATGAGGTACTTAAATATAAAGGTCGAGTGGTAATTCCGAAAAATTCTTCCCTGGTGGACTCTCTTCTCCATGACTACCATGATTCACCATTAGGGGGTCACTCGGGCGAACTCAAGACATACCAACGTCTTGCAACCAACTGGTATTGGCCTAATATGCGCAAGTAGATTGCATCATATGTCCAAGCCTGCTCCGTCTGCCAGCAACAGAAAACCTCAAGCTTGAGCCCCGCTGGGCTCTTGCAACCGTTGACAATACCAGATGAGGTGTGGGAAGACATCTCTTTGGACTTCGTTGAAGGTCTTCCCAAGTCGAAAGGAGCTAATTCCATATTGGTCGTGGTGGATCGATTTACAAAATATGCTCACTTCATCCCCTTAAAGCATCCTTTCACAGCCGCCTCTGTAGCTGAGATTTTTATAAAGGAGATAGTTCGGTTGCATGGGTTTCCCTCCACCATCGTATCAGATAGAGACAAGGTATTTTTGTCGGTCTTCTGGCGCGAGCTGTTTCGAGTCCAGGGAACTAAACTTTGCCATAGTATGGCCTATCATCCTCAGTCGGACGGGCAGACTGAAGTGGTTAACAAATGTGTTGAATCCTATCTGCGTTGCTTCATCACGGGACAGCCCCGCACCTGGGCAGATTGGTTGCCTTGGGCAGAATATTGCTACAATATAGCTAGCCACTCTTCAACTGGGGTTTCCCCATTTAAAGCTTTGTACGGGAGAGACCCACCACAGATGGTCAAGTTCACACCTGGGGGTACTGGGGTGTCGGCACTGGAGGATAGATTGCGAGAACGGGATGCACTACTAGATGATATGAAAGCGAATCTCATTCGTGCCCAGCAGAGAATGAAATCATATGAGGACCAACACCGTAGAGACCTGGAATTTCAAATGGGTGATATGGTCCTACTTAAACTCCAACCCTACCGACAACAATCTTTAACTCCGCGGCCCTTTGATAAACTAAGTGCAAGGTTCTATGGACCCTTCCCAGTGGTACAGCGGATTGGTAAGGTGGCTTACAAATTAGAACTACCACCATATGCCAAAATCCACCCCGTCTTCCATGTCTCTCAGCTAAAGCCGGTCGTGGGCCAACCATCCACAATTACGCAGCTACCAACTGTGCTTACAGAGTCGATGTTCGTGGAAAGTAAACCAGAAAAGGTGTTGGGCATCCGTAACACAACAGCAGGAGCTACAATGGGGTCTGAGGTATTGATCAAATGGGCAGGAATGAGTGACACGGAGGCCACCTGGGAACAATTCTCAGATATTGCAGCAAGATTTGCAGATTTCCACCATGAGGACAAGGTGACTCTTCTGGAGGTGGGTAATGCTATGGAACAGACAGGAGGCCCAACGTTAATAACGTACAGCAGGAGGGCACGGAGGTCATAACAAATTGTATTAAGGGTAATATAGGAAAATCACAAGTTGGATGTAAAAGGGGGGTGAACGGGTAACTAGGGTTTCATTCTGAAAGATATTTTGTGTGTGGCTAGTTTGGGAGAGTCTCCTCACCTCTCGAAGAGTGAGGCGTGTTCTAAACACTTATTATTAATATTTATAAATCAGTACTTTGCTCGTCGTTTACATCTTGTTCAATTAAGTTTATTAGTCTGTTCGTGGTTGATTCTTAGCAGAATCTTTAGAGACTTTCAGATTAATAGGAAAGGAATAAGAAGGATGCATGATTATCAAAGACATCGGTATATGACGGGAACAGAGTCCCAAGAACAATTGAGATAGAGACAATAAGTGCCCTATCATTTGATGAATGGAATAGTGTGAATATTGTTAATGGTAATTCGCCATAAGAAGGCAGATCCCATAGGTTATAATTTATGAAGTCAAATTGAGATTGATGAGGTGGTTTTATTCAGAGAAATGTCCATTTTATGAATGGATCAACTTAGAAAATAAAGACATTGGAAAGTGATGGCATGATTGGATAAAGTTATATAAGAAAGTAGTAAGCGAGACGATGATCTCAGAACCTACAAGAGGAAAAGACTAGTGAGTCTATGATAACCTAGTAACAAGACTATTGTCAGAGACTAAGTATAGGGTTATTTTAACTCAATGGAATGATGAACCAGAAGCATTAGATGCCTGTAAATCAGAAGATTATAAAATTCCTTCTTTTCCTTGAATGGATTATAGTAGTTACCTTAAGTTTATTCCGACACTGAAGCGTAAATGGATCAAGTAAGGCGATCAGTGGTTAAGATGTGATTGAGGATGTTTTTAGATGAAACTTGGAGAAGCAAGTGTTTGCCAATATCTCGAAGTATGAATTCTGCAAAAATGAGGTTCAGTTATTAGGATATGCAATCAATAGCAAGTAGTGTTGGTTGACCCCGCTGATTTAAATGTAGTTTCAATTGGGAAAGGCCAACCATACCAACAAAGGACTAAGAAGTTTGAACGGACAGAAAAATGTGAAAAATCTTCCTGGAGCTAAAGATGAAATTGGTGACGACCCGACATTGGCGTTACCTAATGGAAGAAGGAAAATTTTGTGATATATTGTGATGCCTCTCGTATGGGTTTAGGTGTTGTGCTTGTACATCACGACAGAGTAACTGCGAATGCATTCAGACGGCAAAGTTCACCAGATTCGGATGGCCTCGGTGGTGCCAATTTTTGTGGAACGACTAACTCCGACGGTAGTGTTCCTTTTGAGACTAGTGGGTAGGCAGACTGATATTTGGATGTATCGACTATTAGGGCGAATAGATATCAGGAAGATGTGGCATGTTTCAGTTTAAAACTTTTGATTTCCTTCTATGGATTCATATATTGGTTCCCTTCCAGCGATGAGACTCCCAATGTTACGTCAATCATTCCGTTATTATAACGACTTATGATTCTACCTACTTGGATGTGCCTAGAACTATTTTTCAGGTTCCGAAATTTATCTTCTTGGTGTTACCAGTGGGGAAATAGATTGAAAAAAAAATTCCTAATACTGGAAATAACTTCAACGAACTTTGCGATTGAGGAAGCTAATGATCTGGATGAGATTTCATTAGAGGCAGTATATGGAAAATTGAGAGCTTATGAACTTGACAAGCAATAGAAGAAGAGCAAGAGTGAAGGAAAGATGAAGACTATTGCACTTATTGCTCAATCTGAAGTAAAGAAGCTTCCTGAAGAACAGCATGAAGAGATTGCTGTAAAGAATTCAAGGAAGAAGAAAAGCAAAGAAAGTTCTGAGTCAGAGACCACTGATATGAACTCTGACAACAATGATTCTGAATCTAAGATGCAGGAACTCTTTGCTATGTTTTCTAAAGCCTTCAAGAAAGGAAGATTCAATAGGAGAAGATTTAGCAAAGACCTTTTCAAAAGAAGGAGGAGAAGAAGAGTGACAAAGGTAAAAGTACAATTGTCAAGCTTGATAAAGCCAAGATAAAGTGTTTTAATTGCAGCGAGCTTGGACACTTTGCTAGTGAGTGTAAGAAACCTAGGAATTCAGGAAAGGGTAATGCACTTATGGTCACACAGAAGGATTGGGCTGATTCCAGTGATTCTGAAGATGAATTGGATTATGACAACATTGCATTGATGGCAAATGGTTCAGACAAACCTGGATCTCCAAAGAAAAGTTCTCCATCCCCTGTTAAGTTTTCTGCACCTGGTACACCTCAGCAGAATGGTGTAGTGGAAAGAAAGAACAGGACTCTCATAGAGGCAGCAAGAACCATGCTTGCAGATGCAAAACTTCCAACCTACTTTTGGGCAGAAGCTATTAACACTGCATGTTTCACTCAAAACTGTACCTTGGTAAATAGTCATGGAAAAACTCCCTATGAGATGATCAAAGGAAAGAAACCAAGTGTGAAATATTTTCACATCTTTGGATGCAAATGCTATGTCCTAAAAGTTCATCCAGAACAACTTGGAAAATTTGAAGCCAAATCGGATGAAGCAATTTTTCTAGGATATTCAGCATCTAAGGCCTTCAAAGTTTATAATCTCAGAACTCACATTATTATTTAATCAATTCATGTTGCATTTGATGATAAGAAATTTGGAATTCTGCAAACTGATGAAAGCCATGACAAATTGGAATTTGAAAATCTGAAGAATTCTGAGATACTCTCCAGTGATGATGAAGGTTCTCCAGAAGGAATTTCTATTGCTTCTCAAAGGAATGCTACTGTTGAGGGGGAGCAAATAAATCAAAGAGAACATAGTGATCATCAGGAGCAGACTAGCTATTCATAGTCTACTCCATCAGGAATTGACTTTTCAGAGTCTACTCCATCAGGAACTGATCTTTCAGAGTCTACTAAAGGAAGATCAGTAACTAGCAGCAATATGGAATCTACTGATTCTACTGATCAAAGGGGAGTTATTGAAGGTAGAGAGAATTCTTCTACAAGAGATACCACTAACTTAGGGGGAGAGACTAGCAGAGTCAATCTACCACCTGTTAGAAAATGGACCAAGGATCATACTGAAGATTTGATTATTGGTGATCTAAATAGTGGTGTTCGAACTAGCAGATCAATTCAAAATGATTGCTTGTATAGTTGCTTTCTCTCAAAGAATGAACCTAAGAAGGTTGAAGAAGCCTTACAGGATCCTGATTGTGTAATTGCAATGCAGGAGGAGTTAAATGAGTTTGAGAGAAACAAAGTCTGGAAACTGGTACCAAGACCTAAAGATAGATCTATTGTTGGTGCAAGATGGGTTTTCAGAAACAAGCTAGATGAATCTGGTATGATTGTAAGAAACAAAGCAAGACTGGTGGCTAAGGGTTATTCTCAGGAAGAAGGCATTGATTATGATGAGACCTTTGCACCTGCAGCAAGATTGGAAGCAATCAGAATGTTTCTTGCATTTGCAGCTCATTCAAAATTCTAGGTATATCAGATGGATGTAAAGAGTGCTTTTCTAAATGGCAAACTTGATGAGGAAGTGTATGTGGAACAGCCACCTGGATTTGTTGATCCAAAGTTTCCAAATCAGGTCTACAAACTTGACAAGGCACTTTATGGACTAAAGCAGGCACAAAGAGCATGGTATGAGACTTTGTCTAAATTTCTTCTTGAAAATGGCTTCACAAGAGGTACAATTGACAAAACTCTATTCTTTAGAAAGATAAAAGGTGAATTGCTTTTAGTTCAAGTTTATGTTGATGATATTATTTTTGGTTATACTAATGAAAAGTTGTGTGCTAAGTTTAGCAAGCTTATGCAGTCTAAGTATCAGATGAGCATGATGGGTGAATTAAATTATTTCTTTGGCTTGCAGGTCAAACAGACTGAGACTGGTATTTTCATTAATCAGTCAAAGTATATCAAAGATCTTTTAAGAAGATTTGACTTTCAAGACTGTGCAGTTGCAAAAACACCCATGGCAACATCCACTAAACTAGACTCAGATCCTAAGGAAAGAGTGTGGATAATACTAGTTATAGAGGCATGATAGGCTCATTGTTATATCTAACTGCAAGTAGGCCAGATATAATGTTTTCTACCTGTTTATGTGCTAGATTCCAAAGTGATCCTAAGGAATCTCATTTAATTGCTGTGAAGAGAATTTTTAGGTATCTCAAAGGAACTCCAAATCTTGGTTTGTGGTACCCTAGAGAATGTGATTTCTTTCTAATTGGCTATTCAGACTCTGATTATGCAGGGTGTAAAATAGACAGGAAAAGCACTACAGGTAAATGTCAATTTTTGGGAAACAGATTGATTTCTTGGGCAAGCAAGAAGCAACAATCTGTCTCAACCTCAACTGCAGAAGCTGAGTACATAGCAGCAGGCAGTTGTTGTGCACAGCTCCTTTGGATAAGAAATCAATTAATGGATTATGGTATGATACTTAGTAATATTCCTATGTTTTGTGATAATACTAGTGCTATTAAAATTGCAGAAAATCCAGTTCAACATTAAAGGATTAAGCACATTGATGTCAGGTATCATTTTATTAGAGAACATATTGAGAATGGTACTGTGGAACTTCATTTTGTTCCTACTGACAAACAGCTTGTAGATATTCTAACTAAACCACTTGATGAGACTAGTAAGTGAGTTAGGAATGTTAAATTTTTAGATCTTTAACATCTGCAATAGTAGTAAGGTATGTTGTTTTTAGCTTATAGACTTGATATTCTTGTCAGGATCTATATTTGATTGTTAAATGCTTTAGCTATAACACTTTGCCTTGATAAATTTCAGTATGATAGACTTGTTAATAATCATCAGGATTAGATTTGTTATCAGAATGCTGACATCATCAGTATTGTGTCAGTATCAGGATTGTGAAAATTGTTTCAGATCCTGATGTTTACTTTGTGTAGTTATCTAATTCTGTGATGTGTTAAGTCTATGCCAGCAAGTTTTAATATTTGCATACTGATAAGTTATACATCATTCAATAATCAAAAGACAAGTAGATAATAAGAAATTATGTTTTCATTAATTGAAAGCATTACATATATGGAAATGAAATACAACATCTTTTTGTCTAACTTCTACTGATAATTCTATACTTGTCTATTGATATGAATTCTGAGGTACAGGACAAGGAGCATCTCAATAAATCCATCAGGGGATTGAATAGCCTCGTCTACTCTTGGATTCCTTGTCTGGGCGACTTGAATGAGAGCAGCTAACTTAAATGTATAGCATTCCCATCAAGATCAACCTTAGACTCTCGGCCAAATTCTTCATCCTCAAGTTTTGAGGAGGTTAGGGGAAGATTGTATCCAACAGATGGATGTTCTAGGAGAAACCTCTGGATATTATCTGAAACTAATCCATCCATGATTAGTTCGATGAGAAGAGTCATCTTTTCAAAGAGATGATCAAGAACAGGATGTTCATCGACTGTGAAGAATCTAAAGAATGGGTTTGAATGGAACTTTGGTTTGAGAATTATTGGTGAGAAGAAAAGAAATTGAAAGGTTTATGGAGAATGGCATAAGGCGTCTGTTTCTTTTATAGAAAGACGTGAGAAGCTGAACAGTCACTTGGAAATTTTAATGAAGTCAGATGCTAATTATTGCGTGTGACTGTATTTCTTGTTTTCAAGAAATGTTGAATATATCTAATCAATTGATTTTTGTTCAGATTAATTGTTTATTTCTTTTTCAGATAAAAGAAAAATGCCACGTGGAAACTCCATATTAAGTCTCTGGAATCAGGATAATATTGATCATGATTTCAAGTGTGACCATCAGGATTTGAGAATTATTATTATTTTTAAATCACATGGCTTTTTTTGATTATTTTGATGGAGGTCACAACAGGAAAAGGAAGCTGATCAGTATTGATTATTTATACCCTGATTTATTTCATGAAAATCAATTTTGGATTTTATTTTCCAAAAGTCATGGATAATCGCATTTTTCAGGGACTGACATCTGTCAATCTACGTGTCAACGTGGGATAGTGGTCTGAAAGATTTGTGAAATATAATTGTTTTGAAACTCTAATCGTGTAATTGCTTTCTCTAATTTTACATTCTCTAAAGCAAAAACACTCTCTAGTTTTCAAAATCACTAATCCATTTCAAGAATTTTTCAAGTTCTTTTCAGATCAAAATGGCGACTCAGAAAAGATTACCTAAGTCAGTAGCTTTCAAGTTTGGTGACTTTGATTTTATGATGAACAATCATGTAGCAGCTATCACCAACAAGGAAGGAGTATTAATTGATTTTCATCCAATCATGGACTTTCTGGCGAATGGACCATTAAGTTATGCATTGACAGCATCTCCACAAATTAATCAAGCAGCTGTTTCACAAGCTTGGGAGAATGCTGAGGTAATTGATTCTACTCAGAGTCAATCAGGTAAGATTGTTCTTCACTTAGGACAAGATTCATTTGATATTACTGAATCTGTTGTTAATTCAGTACTTCGCTTATCTGTTACTGATAATTATGCAAGTGAACCATCTGATGATAATGTGAGAACTATGTTGTCTGAATTAGGTTATAGTGGACCTCTAGACAACATGAGCCAGTTGAATAGGTCTTTTCTTAGAAAGGAATGGTCTTTCTTCTTTGATCAAATTGCTAAATGTTTTACTGGTAAATGTAGTTCTTTTCAGCAAATTACTTCTGTTACATCACATATTGCTTATAGTTTGCTTTATGATAGAGTAATTAACATTGGTCACATTATCTTAAATCAGATAAGTATTAAACTTGGGTTAAGAGATCAAAACAGGAAATTGGTTTATTATCATAGATTTATGCAATTGTTTATTAACCATTTTATTCCTGATGTTGAAGCTAGATTTGGTAGGGAACATTGTGTTTCTTCTTATGTACAGTAAAAGAGAATTTTCTCTAACATTATAAAGAAGGACAATGAAAAGAATCTAGATGAAATACCTGCAATTCATTATCCACATCATTTTCAGGTAATTCTTAAAACTCATCTTCCTATTCTCTACAATTCTTCTTTCTTTTGTGGTAAAATGGCTCAAGAATCTTATTTGGAGGAGAACCCACCTGTGTCTACCCAAGTAGCCCAAAACATTATAGTCTCTGAAACAATTCAAGAACCAAATTTTGATCCGCAGCCTATTGTTTCAAAGAAATCAGCCTCTGGTGTTTCTCAAAAGACATCAATTGTAAGGAAGAGAAGATTTGTTGTGTCAAGTAGTAGTAATTCTAGTGAAGATGATGATGATTTAACTCTTGCTGAGAGAGCAGAATTGAAGGCTGCAATTCAACTTTCTCTGTTAGCACAAAGAGATGAAAAACCTAGCCACAGCCAGGTTGCAGTCTCCCAAAACGCTGTAGTTCTTAAAAAGGGAAAATAGTTACTGGATACTGTCTCTCAAAAGATTGTGTCTATTGAACAAAGATCTCATCCCAAGATCACTTCTGTGTCTACACCTCTTGAGTCTTCTTAGGATAAATCTTTTGCTCACTGTACCAGGAGAACAAGGAGAAAGATTCAATTGTCATCTACACACACAGAGTCTAGTCCAACTAACATTATGCAGGTTTCTACACATCAAGCTACATCTATGTCAGTATCTGACAAGTGAAGACTTATCTCTCTAAAAGTGAAGCTTTCCAGGCCAGTTCTAAATTTTCTAAGTGAAAGTGTTCCTAGACTTTCATTTCCTGAAAAATATGGACTTCTACATCAAAGACTTGACTTAATGAAGATGTATTTCTATGTATCTGTCAGAAGACAATTAGTCAAGAAACTTGGACTCTCGAAACATGTTGCACTTCAATCACTTCATGCATATTTATTTGACAAATATGTCATTATTGAAGATGCCTCAGCTCAAGGTGAACAACTGGAGGAAGTAGATAGAGGG
The DNA here is from genome assembly GCA_037693485.1 of Kitagawia praeruptora. Taxonomy (NCBI): domain Eukaryota; kingdom Viridiplantae; phylum Streptophyta; class Magnoliopsida; order Apiales; family Apiaceae; genus Kitagawia; species Kitagawia praeruptora. Next base: position 148,586,200 of record CM075353.1, read on the forward strand.
AAGCAGTCAACAGAAGGTACTATTGCACTAGTGGTGAATAGTATGACAGATCAGATCACAGTCACTATAACACAAGAACCATCTAGTCAGAGAAAGGATGACTCAGGAACTGTGATAGCTGATGCTGAAAGGACTTCTGTGATGACTGAGAATGCAAGTGAGATACCCTATGATATGGGAGGAATAACTTTGACTGGTTTTCTTGAAGATCAAACAAACATTGTTCAGTCAGAGTCTATCCACCTTGAGGGTGAGTCTCAGCAAACAACACTTAAAGACGGTGATGTACTAACTATGGTGTCTAATGAAGTATTACTGAAGACATCAGAGTCTAGTAAAGAACCTGAAAGTGGTATACTGGAGCCTGTAGTCTCTGGAAGGAAAGAAGATGATTGTATGGGTTCAGAGACTATATCAGCTCACTCCTTGGAGAAAACCTCAAGCCCCTTGCCATATGAGGAACTCTCTCTCCATGTGAGTTTAGGTATGAAAACTCCTTCTAGCCCCTATTTTTCTGTAGGTCATGAGAGTACTTATCCAAATTTGAGTGAACACTTGAAAAGATGGACTTAGATCCACAAACTGAGAGGCTGGCTCCTGACCAGGCAAATGGTGAGGTAGAAAGAGTGTTGACTTTAGTAAGTCAAAGTGAGAATGAGGGTATGGATGATCAACTCCATAGTGAGGGAGAGAAAATTAGGAAACCATCATTTGATTTTTGGGATCAGGTTTTTCCTGAATCTTGGTCTGAAAATTTGGGTATGGATGCTGGTACTTATTCATTCATCAAAATGTATCAGAAGAATGACCTAGCACATCACAATGCAAAGCCAGAAGTTAAAGCTCAGAAGCAAAGGAGAGGCTTGCAGGAATCATTAACAGAAGAGGTGCCAGGATAAAGCAATCTCTTGATACATATGTACCAGATGAAGTTCATAATGATCCTAGTGTTCCTTTGTATGTACTTCCAATATCAGCTAAAATTGAGACATCTACAGTCTCTGATCACTCTAAGGAGGAGTCAGGATTTGAAGATGTTAGTACACAGAATACTGGTGAAGGAGATGATGATCATGTTTCAGCTCCAGATCAGAAAGATGAAGATGTTGATACTTCTAATCAGATTTTATTACTTGAATATCATACAACTCAAGCAACTTCTTCTACAAGACTTGAAGATACAGTTCTTTCTGATTCTGATTCTGAAGATACTAGAAGCACTTCCAACATTGAAGTTCATTCTGATGTTTTGAAAGATATTCAGAATTCTCAAATTGCTATGCAAACAGGACTTCAATCACTTGAAGATAACCAAGTCACAATTATAGAAAATCAAGCAGTTCTGATGAATATCATTTTTTCTGTTTCTGAATCTCTTGGAATTAATGTTGCTGATGTCAAAAAGGGGGAGATAAAGACAATTCAAAGACAACAACAACACCAGACTGGGGGAGATAAAGAGCAAACAAAGGGAAGTAAAAAGAAGAACTAGGAGTGACAGTGGTGAATCTCTGCTAGGGAGTAGTAAAGGAAGAGCAGCATTAATAGTTAAAATTCTTTCTTCTAAGTACTAGATAAACCTCTACATCTGGGAAGGAGGTACTTAACTTCATAACTCTACATTCATAAATTCTATTCTGGTTGTATTGTTATATGTTTTGACATCCACAACTTAGATTTATGCTTCAGATTTTAAAGCATAAATAGGGGGAGATTGTTAGGAATAATTCATAAGTTGTGATGTTAAGAATAGAATTTACACATTATACTTCTTGTAATCCTGATCTTATAAAGGATTTAGCACTATATATAGGATTTATGTGTAAAACAGTTATCTGTACAGTTTAGTCAAGAATGAACAGTGTATCGGAGACTACATGTCAGGAACAAAGAGCAAATCCTGATGACGGTCTAATACTGATGATGATCAGATACTGATGCAAGATGAAATCCTGATATCAGTCGTGTTACTGATGATGTCATTGTGGATGCTATAGAAACTGGCAAGTGCTATAAAACAGGATCGTTGTTTGAAGAACAAGCAAGAAGATATTATGAAGGAAAGAGTTTTCTATTGAAGGAAACTATCGACTAGAAGGCAGAACATTGTCATGTATAGATTATATCTTTCTGTTATTAGTTGATAGGTAGCATTATAAATACTCTCTCAATATCATTGTTAACTCGAATAACTTGTAGAAGGGGGGGTTGAATACAAGTTATATAATCGTGTCTGATTTTTGCTTGATTATAAGAACAAGAATAAACGAATGAATCAAACTCTTGTTTGTATTAATAAGATCAAATACAAACTCTACCAAAGGTGTACAATACCTTTAGCAGCTGCTGACAATACAAATATCTCTCTGTTTGTTTCGAACTCTCGAATACAAACCTTATACAGAGCTACGCACACGAACTCACAACTTCGTCTCACAGCACACGCTCTTTACAATGATATTGAGAGAGTATTTATAATGCTACCTATCAACTAATAATATAAAGATATAATCTATACATGACAATGTTCTGCCTTCTAGTCGATAGTTTCCTTCAATAGAAAACTCTTTCCTTCATAATATCTTCTTGCTTGTTCTTCAAACAACGATCCTGTTTTATAGCACTTGCCAGTTTCTGTAGCATCCATAATGACATCATCAGTAGCACGACTGATATCAGGATCTGTACACTGCATCAGTATCTGATCACCCATCAGTATTGGACCATCATCAGGATTTGCTCTCTGTTCCTGACATGTAGTCTCCGATACACTGTTCATTCCTGACTAAACTATACAGATAACTGTCTTACACATAAAACCTAAATACAGTGCTAAATCCTTTATAAGATCAGGATTACAAGAAGTATAATGTGTAAATTCTATTCTTAACATCACAACTTATGAATTATTCCTAACAATCTCCCCCTATTTATGCTTTACAAACTGAAGCATAAATCTAAGTTGTAGATGTCAAAACATATAACAATACAACCAGAATAGAATTTATGAATGTAGAATTATGAAGTTAAGTACCTCCTTCTCAGATGTAGACATTTATCCAGTACTTAGAAGAAAGAATTTTAACTATTAATGCTGCTCTTCCTTTACCACTTCCTAGCTGAGATTCTCCGCTGTCACTCCTGCTAGTTCTTCTTTTTACTACCCTTTGTCTGATCTTTATCTCCCCCAGCTTTATCATCCTCAGTCTGGTGGTGTTGTTGTTGTCTTTGAATTGTCTTTATCTCCCCCTTTTTGACATCAGCAACATTAATTCCAAGAGATTCAGAAACAGAACAAATGAGATTCATAAGAACTGCTTGATTTTCCATAATTGTGACTTGGTTATCTTCAAGTGATTGAAGTCTTGTTTGAATAGCAATTTGAGAATTCTGAATATCTTTCAAAACATCAGAATGAACTTCAATATTGGAAGTGCTTCTAGTATCTTCAGTATCAGAATCAGAAAGAACTTTATCTTCAAGTCTTGTAGAAGAAGTTGCTTGAGTTGTATGATATTCAAGTAATAAAACCTGATTAGAAGTATCAACATCTTCATCTTTCTGTTCTGGAACTGAAACATGATCATCATCTCCTTCACCAGTATTCTGTGTACTAACATCTTCAAATCCTGACTCCTCCTTAGAGTGATCAAAGACTGTTGATGTCTCAATTCTAGCTGATATTGGAAGTACATACAAAGGAACACTAGGATCATTAGGATCTTCATCTGGTACATATGTATCAAGAGATTGCTTTATCCTGGCACCTCTTCTGTTAATGATTCCTGCAAGCCTCTCCTTTTGCTTCTGAGCTTTAACTTCTGGCTTTGCATTGTGATGTGCTAGGTCATTCTTCTGATACATTTTGATGAATGAATAAGTACCAGCATCCATACCCAAATTTTCAGACCAAGATTCAGGAAAAACCTGATCCCAAAAATCAAATGATGGTTTCCTAATTTTCTCTCCCTCACTATGGAGTTGATCATCCATACCCTCATTCTCACTTTGACTTACTAAAGTCAACACTCTTTCTACCTCACCTTTTGCCTAGTCAGGAGCCAGCCGCTCAAATTGTGGATCAATATCCATCTTTTCAACTGTATCACTCATATTTAGATAAGTGCTCTCATGACCTACAGAAAAATAGAGTTTAGAAGGAGTTTTTATACCTGAACTCACATGGAGAGAGGGTTCCTCATATGGCATGTGGCTTGAGGTTTTCTCCAAGGAGTGAGCTGCTATAGTCTCTGAACCCATACAATCATCTTCTTTCCTTTCAGAAACTACAGGCTCCAGTATACCACTTTCAGGTTCTTTACTAGACTCTGATGTCTTCAGTAATACTTCATTAGACACCATAGTTAGTATATCACCGTCTTTAAGTGTTGTTTGCTGAGACACACCCTCAAGGTGGATAGACTCTGACTGAACAAAATTTTGTTTGATCTTCAGAAAAATCAACCAAAGTCATTCCTCCCATATCATAGGGTATCTCACTTGCATTCTCAGTCATCACAGAAGACCTTTCAACATCAGCTATCACAGCTCCTGAGTCATCCTTCCTCTGACTAGATGGTTCTTGTGTTACAGTGACTGTGATCTGATCTTTCCTACTACTCACCACTGGTGCAATAGTATCTTCTGTTGACTGCTTCCCTCTATCTACTTCCTCAAGTTGTTCACCTTGAGCTGAAGCATCTTCAATAATGACATCCTTGTCAAATAAATATGCATGAAGTGATTGAAGTGCAACATGCTTCGAGAGTCCAAATTTCTTGACTAGTTGTCTTCTGACAGATACATAGAAATACATCTTCATTAAATCAAGTCTTTGATGTAGAAGTCCATATTCATCTGGAAATAAAAGTTTTGGTACTCTTTCAACCAAAAAATCTAGAACAGGCCTTGACAACTTCACTTTGAGAGAAATTAGTCCCATAGCCAGTCTATATGATAATGTAGTTTCCCATGAAGAATCAATATCCAGATCTCTCTTGTCAAATACTGACATAGATGTAGCTTGATTTGTAGAAACCTGCATGATATTAGTTGGACTAGACTCTGTGTGTGTAGGTGACAATTGAATCTTTCTCCTTGTTCTCCTGATATAGTGAGCAAAAGATTTATCCTGAGAAGACTCAAGAGGTGTAGACACAGAAGTGATCTTGGGATGAGATCTTTGTTCAATAGACACAGTCTTTTGAGAGACAGTATCCAGTAACTGTTTTCCCTTTTTAAGAACTACAGCCTTTTGTGAGACTGCAGCCTGGCTGTGACTAGGTTTTTCATCTCTTTGTGCTAACACAGAAAGTTGAATTGCAGCCTTCAATTCTGCTCTCTCTGCAAGAGTTAAATCATCATCATCTTCACTAGAATTACTACTACTACTTGACACAACAAATCTTCTCTTCCTTACAACTGATGTCTTTTGAGAAACACCAGAGGTTGGTTTCTTTGAAACAATAGGCTGTGGATCAAAATTTGGTTCTTGAATTGTTTCAGAGACTATGATGTTTTGGGCTACTTGGGTAGACACAGGTGGGTTCTCCTCCAATTGAGATTCCTGAGCCATTTCACCACAAAAGAAAGAAGAATTGTAGAGAGTAGGAAGATGAGTTTTAAGAATTACCTGAACATGATGTGGATAATGAATTGCAGGTATTTCATCTAGATTCTTTTCATTGTCCTTCTTTGTAATATCAGAGAAAATTCTCTTTTGCTGTTCATAAGAAGAAACACAGTATTCCCTACCAAATCTAGCTTCAACATCAGGAATAAAATGGTTAATAAACAATTGCATAAATCTATGATAATAAACCATTTTCCTGTTTTGATCTCTTGACCCAAGTTTAATACTCATCTGACTTAAGATAATATGACCAATGTTAATTACTCTGTCATAAAGCAAACTATAAGCAATATGTGATGTAACAGAAGTAATTTGTTGAAAAGAACTACATTTGCCAGTAAAACATTTAGCAATTTGATCAAAATAAAAAGACCATTCCTTTCTAAGAAAAGACCTATTCAACTGACTCATGTTATCTAGAGGTCCACTATAACCTAATTCAGACAACATAGTTCTTATATTATCATCAGATGGTACATTCTCATAACTATCAGTAACAGGTAAGCAAAGTACTGAACTAACAACAGATTCAGTAATATCAAATGAATCTTGTCCTAAATGTAGAACAATCTTACCTGATTGACTCTGAGTAGAATCAATTACCTCAGCATTCTCCCAAGCTTGTGAAACAGCTACTTGATTAATCTGTGGAGATGCTGTCAATGCATAACTTAATGGTCCATACGCCAGAAAGTCCATGATTGGATGAAAATCAGATGACACTCCTTCCTTGTTGGTGATAGCTGCAACATGATTGTTTGTCATAAAATCAAAGTCACCAAACTTGAAGGCTACTGATTTAGGTAATCTTCTCTGAGCTGCCATTCTTGATCTGAAAAGAAACTTGAAAAATTCTTGAAATGGATTAGTGATTTTGAAAACTCAAGAGTGATTTTTGCTTTAGAGAATGTAAGATTAGAGAAAGCAATTACACGATTAGAGTTTCAAAACAAAATATATTTCACAAATCTTTCAGACCACTATCCCACGTTGACACGTAAATTGACAGGTGTCAGTCCCTGAAAAATGCGGTTACCCACGATTTTTGGAAAATAAAATCCAAAATTGATTTTCATGAAATAAATCAGGGTATAAATAAGTAATACTGATCAGCTTCCTTTTCCTGATGACCTCTCATCAAAATAATCACAAAATGCAATTTGATTTAAAAATATAATTTTCAAATCCTGAAGATCACTCATGAAATCCTGATCAATATCATCAGAGACTTAATATGGAGTTTTCCACGTGGCATCTTTCTTTTATCTGAAAAAGAAAATAAACAATTAATCTGAACAGAAAATCAATTGGTTAGATGTTTTCAATATTTCTTGAAACAAGAAATACAGTCTCATGCAATAATTAGCATTTGACTTCATTAAGACTTCCAAGTGACTGCTCAGCTTCTCACGTCTTCCTTTAAAAGAACCAAACGCCTTGTGCCATTCTCCATAACCTTTCAATTTCTTTTCTTCTCAACAATGCTTCTCAAACCAAAAATCCCTTCAAACCCATTTTTCAGATTTTCCTTGGTCGATGAACATCCTGTTCTTGATCATCTCTTTGAACAAACGACTCTTCTCATCGAACTAATCATGAATGGATTGGTTTTCGATAATATCCAGAAGTTTCTCCTAGAACATCCATCTGTTGGATACAATCTTCCCCTAACCTCCTCAAAACTTGAGGATGAAGAATTTGGCCGAGAGTCTGAGGTTGATCTTGATGGGGATGCTATACATTTAAGTTAGCTGCTCTCATTCAAGTCGCCCAGACAAGGAATCCGAGGCTTTCATCCCCTAATGGATTTCTTGAAATGCTCCTTGTCCTGTTCCTCAGAGTTCATATCAAAGACAAGTATAGAGTAGAAATTTAGACAAAAAGATGTTGTATTTCATTTCCATGTAATGATTTTTATTAATGAAAATACAATTTCTTGTTATCTGCTTGTCTTTTAATTTCTGAATGATGTATAAATTATCAGTATGCAAATATCAAAACTTGCTAGCATAGACTTAACATATCACAGAATCAGATTACTACACAAAGTAAACGTCAGGATCTGAAATAATTTTCATAATCCTGATACTGACACAATACTGATGACGTCAGCATCCTGATGACAAATCTAATCCTGATGATTATTAACAAGTCTATCATACTGAAATTTATCAAGGCAATGTGTCATAGCTCAAGCATTTAACAATCAAATATAGATCCTGATAGGAATATCAAGTCTATAAGCTAAGAACAACATACCTTGCTACTTATGCAGATGTTAAAGATCTAAAAATTTAACATTCCTAACTCACTTACTAGTCTACTGAATGTAGTCTCATCAAGTGGTTTAGTTAGAATATCTGCAAGCTGTTTGTCAGTAGGAACAAAATGAAGTTCCACAGTACCATTCTCAATATGTTCTCTAATAAAATGATACCTGACATCAATGTGCTTAGTCCTTGAATGTTGAACTGGATTTTCTGCAATTTTAATAGCACTAGTATTATCACAAAACATAGGAATATTACTAAGTGTCATACCATAATCCAACAACTGATTTCTTATCCAAAGGAGCTGTGCACAACAACTGCCTGCTGCTATGTACTCAGCTTCTGCAGTTGAGGTTGAAACAGATTGTTGCTTCTTGCTTGCCCAAGAAATCAATCTATTTCCCAAAAATTGACATGTACCTGTAGTGCTTTTCCTGTCTATCTTACACCCTGCATAATCAGAGTCTGAATAGCCAATTAGAAAGAAATCAGATTCACTAGGATACCACAAACCAAGATTTGGAGTTCCTTTGAGATATCTAAAGATTCTCTTCACAGCAATTAAATGAGATTCCTTAGGATTACTTTGGAATCTAGCACATAAACAGGTAGAAAACATTATATCTGGCCTACTTGCAGTTAGATATAACAATGAGCCTATCATGCCTCTATAACTAGTATTATCCACACTCTTCCCCTTAGGATCAGAGTCTAGTTTAGTGGCTGTTGCCATGGGTGTTTTTGCAACTGCACAGTCTTGAAAGTCAAACCTTCTTAAAAGATCTTTGATATACTTTGACTGATTAATGAAAATACCAGTCTCAGTCTGTTTGACCTGCAAGCCTAAGAAATAATTTAGTTCACCCATCATGCTCATCTGATACTTAGACTGCATAAGCTTGCTAAACTTAGCACACAACTTTTCATTAGTAGAACCAAAAATAATATCATCAACATAAACTTGAACTAAAAGCAATTCACCTTTTATCTTTCTAAAGAATAGAGTTTTGTCAATTGTACCTCTTGTGAAGCCATTTTCAAGAAGAAATTTAGACAAAGTCTCATACCATGCTCTTGGTGCCTGCTTTAGTCCATAGAGTGCCTTGTCAAGTTTGTAGACATGATTTGGAAACTTTGAATCAACAAATCCAGGTGGCTGTTCTACATACACTTCTTCATCAAGTTTGCCATTTAAAAAAGCACTCTTTACATCCATCTGGTATACCTTGAATTTTGAATGAGCTGCAAATGCAAGAAACATTCTGATTGCTTCCAATCTTGCTACAGGTGCAAAGGTCTTATCATAATCAATGCCTTCTTCCTGAGAATAACCTTTGGCCACCAGTCTTGCTTTGTTTCTTACAATCATACCAGATTCATCTAGCTTGTTTCTGAAAACCCATCTTGCACCAACAATAGATCTATCTTTAGGTCTTGGTACCAGTTTCCAAACTTTGTTTCTCTCAAACTCATTTAACTCCTCCTACATTGCAATTACCCAATCAGGATCCTGTAAGGCTTCTTCAACCTTCTTAGGTTCATTCTTTGAGAGAAAGCAACTATACAAGCATTCATTTTGAATTGATCTTCTAGTTCGAACACCACTATTTGGATCACCAATTATCAAATCTTCAGTATGATCCTTTGTCCATTTTCTAACAGGTGGTAAATCAACTCTGCTAGTCTCTCCCCCTAAGTTAGTGGTATTTCTTGTAGAAGAATTCTCTCTACCTTCAAAAACTCTCCTTTGATCAATAGAATCAGTAGATTCCATATTGCTGCTAGTTACTGATCTTTCCTCAGTAGACTCTGAAAGGTTAGTTCCTGATGGAGTAGACTCTGAAAGACTAGTCTGCTCCTGATGATCACTGTGTTCTCTCTGATTTATTTGCTCCCCCTCAACAGTAGCATTCCTTTGAGAAGCAATAGAAATTTCTTCTGGAGAACCTTCATCATCACTTGAGAGTATCTCAGAATTCTTCAGATTTTCAAATTCCAATTTGTCATGGCTTTCATCAGTTTGCAAAATTCCAAATTTCTTATCATCAAATGCAACATGAATTGATTCCATAACAATGTGAGTTCTGAGATTATAAACTTTGAAGGCCTTAGATGCTGAATATCCTAGAAAAATTGCTTCATCCGATTTGGCTTCAAATTTTCCAAGTTGTTCTGGATGAACTTTTAGGACATAGCATTTGCATCCAAAGATGTGAAAATATTTCACACTTGGTTTCTTTCCTTTGACCATCTCATAGGGAGTTTTTCCATGACTATTTACCAAGGTACAGTTCTGAGTGAAACATGCAGTGTTAATAGCTTCTGCCCAAAAATAGGTTGGAAGTTTTGCATCTGCAAGCATGGTTCTTGCTGCCTCTATGAGAGTCCTGTTCTTTCTTTCCACTACACCATTTTGTTGAGGTGTACCAGGTGCAGAAAACTGTTGAGTGATTCCATTGTCTGCACAAAACTCCTCCATTGTAGAATTCTTGAATTCTGTACCATTGTCACTCCTAAGTACTTTGACTTTGTACTCAGAGTTATTCTGAATATTCTTGATGAGTTCAATGATTTGCTGAGGAGCTTCATCCTTCTTGTGTAGAAAGAACACCCATGTGAACCTTGTGAAATCATCCACCATAACTAGAGCATATCTTTTCTTGCTGATAGACATAATGTTTACTGGACCAAACAGATCAAGATGTAGCATGTGAAATGGTTCAGTAATTGAATTTTCAATCTTGCTCTTGAAAGTGGTTCTTCTTTGCTTTCCAAGCTGACATGCATCACAAAGTCCATCTTGCACAAAATTTGCCTGAGGTAGGCCTCTCACCAAATTGTGTTTAACAAGTTGATTAAGCTTCTTGAAATTAAGATGTGAGAGCTTTTTGTGCCAATTCCAGCTTTCATCATTTGTTGCTTTGCTGTAGATACATCTAACAATTCCTTTAGATGTATCACTTAAGCTGGCTTCATATATGTTACCATGCCTTTGACCAGTTAGAACAATGTCTCCATTCTGCATATTCAAGACTTTGCATCCTTCTCTGTCAAAGATTGATTTGTAACCTTTATCACCCAGTTGACTTATACTTAAAAGAGTATGTTTTAAGCCTTCAACCAGTGCTACATTTTCTATGATGACATTCCCCAAAATAATTGAGCCATATCCCAGAGTTTCTCCTTTGTTGCCATCTCCAAAAGATATTACTGGGCTAGCTTTCCTCTCAAACTTTGTAAGCAGGGACTTCTTTCCAGTCATATGTCCAGAGCATCCACTGTCCAAGATAATTGAATGCTTCTTTCCTATGCCCTGCAAACAAAAAGTAACTAGTTAGAATTTTTTAGGACCCAACTTTGATTGGATCCTTTCTTACTAGATTTAGAGACAACAGACTTTGAAGATTTTGCATTTATTTTACCTGTTGCAGAGTCAACTTTAGACTCTGATTTCACAAACTGTTTGTGACTAGGAGTTTCAGATTTCAAAGAATAATAGTCATAATACAGTTCATGATATTCTCTACACATGTAAATGGAATGAAGTAAACTACCACAATGATAACAAGCTTTTTGTGGTTGGTATTGAATTTTCTGAGTCTTGGGGAATCTGGACTCAGTTTTCCAAGAAGGTTTTTGATTGCAGTCTAGGGCCAAATGATTATGATTTCCACACTTATAGCATTTTTTCCTAGGTGCATCAGGTACATTCTTGTAGTTATTTTCTTTGTTAATACCTTCTTTTCCATTCCTATTTCTCTTGATCTTGCTAGACTCTGAAAGACCATCTAATCTCTGTTTCAACTGAGACTTAGACAGAAACCCTATGTTTACATTCTTAGGTTTCTCTAACACTTTCTCATCTGAATAACTATTGTTAATTCTCTTGTGTACAATAGGGGTACCTTTTGAATCAACAAATTTAACATGATTAGGTTCAGAAACAATTTTCTTACCTTCAGATTTAGATGTGTTAGCTTCTACCTTACTATCTTCATTGACAATAGCTACTTTTTCTTCTTGTCTAGCCTTATCAAAACCTAAACCATTAACCTTACCACGAATTCCACTCTCAAAGATTTCTATTGTCTTCTTACTGGACTTGTTAATGGTCTTAATCACATCTCTCTCTTCTTCTAGTTCTTTTCTGACATAGTCATAAGCCTCAAGAATTACACTATAATCATGCTTAGCTTTATCAGAACTTAACTTGTATTCTTCCATTTGAATTAATTCAGATTCAAGAAAATTATTTCTATCAACTAATTTATCATTCTTAACCTTAAGTTCATCTCTTTCACAAGTAAGAATTCTAAAATTAGTCATAAGATTCTTAAACTCAGCATGGATAGATCTAATTTCATCAGAATTTAAGCTATCAAATGAATCAAGAGAGTGAAGTGATACCTTAACAGAGGATGGAGAAGTTTTCTTTGGAGATCCAGGTTTGTCTGAACTATTGGCCATCAATGCAATGTTTTCATAATCCAATTCATCTTCAGAGTCACTGGAATCAGCCCAATCCTTCTGTGTGACCATAAGTGCATTACCCTTTCCTGAATTCCTAGGCTTCTTACACTCACTAGCAAAGTGTCCAAGCTCGCTGCAGTTAAAGCACTTGATCTTGGCCTTATCAAGCTTGACAATTGTACTTTTGCTCTTGTCACTCTTCTTCTCCTCCTTCTTTTGAAAAGGTCCTTTGCTAAATCTTCTCCTGTTGAATCTTCCTTTCTTGAAAGCTTTAGCAAACATAGCAAAGAGTTCTTGCATCTCAGATTCAGAATCATTGTTGTCAGAGTCCATATCAGTAGTCTCTGACTCAGAACTTTCTTTGCTTTTCTTCTTCCTCGAATTCTTTACAGCAATCTCTTCATGCTGTTCTTCAGGAAGCTTCTTTAATTCAGATTGAGCAGTAAGTGCAATAGTCTTCATCTTTCCTTCACTCCTGCTCTTCTTCTGCTGCTTGTCAAGTTCATAAGCTCTCAGTTTTCCATATACTGCCTCTAATGAAATCTCATCCAGATCATTAGCTTCCTCAATCGCAGATATCTTCTCATTGTAGAAATCAGGCAAAGCTTTCATGAACTTTGTATTCATATCCTCCAAGTCATAATATTTACCATGCATGGCCATCTCATTGATGAGTTTTGTAAACCTATCAAAGGTATCAGTAAGTGACTCACCAGACTTGGATTCAAAGTACTCATACTGTTGTATAAGTAATGTCCTCATATTCTTCCTGACAGGCTTAGTTCCTTCACAGTGAACCTTAAGATTGTCCCATATATCCTTAGCAGTTTTACAAGAGAGAACATAGTTAGTGAGAACAGAATCAAGACTGTTGAATAATATGTTTCTCACTTTAGCATCTTTGAGAGCATTCTCCTTGTCCTTATCTGACCATTCAGATTTTGGCTTCTCTGCTGTATGTTCTGGAACAACCATACCATCAACAGTTGCTTGTCCAACGACCTTTGTTGGAACAAAAGGTCCATCTCTGATTCTGTCAAGATAATCAGGATCTGTTGCTTCCAGATGATGCAACATCTTTACTTCCCATAGAGTATATTCGTTTCTCTTGAGCATAGGGATTTTAGTATTCCCATCCTTGTAACCAGACATGATTGCAGATCTTTAAGATTACTCGAAATCAACCTGCTCTGATACCAATTGTTAACTCGAATAACTTGTAGAAGGGGGGGGGGTTGAATACAAGTTATATAATCGTGTCTAATTTTTGCTTGATTATAAGAACAAGAATAAACGAATGAATCAAACTCTTGTTTGTATTAATAAGATCAAATACAAACTCTACCAAAGGTGTACAATACCTTTAGCAGCTGCTGACAATACAAATATCTCTCTGTTTGTTTCGAACTCTCGAATACAAACCTTATACAGAGCTACGCACACGAACTCACAACTTCGTCTCACAGCACACGCTCTTTACAATGATATTGAGAGAGTATTTATAATGCTACCTATCAACTAATAACAGAAAGATATAATCTATACATGACAATGTTCTGCCTTCTAGTCGATAGTTTCCTTCAATAGAAAACTCTTTCCTTCATAATATCTTCTTGCTTGTTCTTCAAACAACGATCCTGTTTTATAGCACTTGCCAGTTTCTGTAGCATCCATAATGACATCATCAGTAACACGACTGATATCAGGATCTGTACACTGCATCAGTATCTGATCACCCATCAGTATTGGACCATCATCAGGATTTGCTCTCTGTTCCTGACATGTAGTCTCCGATACACTGTTCATTCCTGACTAAACTATACAGAAAACTGTCTTACACATAAAACCTAAATACAGTGCTAAATCCTTTATAAGATCAGGATTACAAGAAGTATAATGTGTAAATTCTATTCTTAACATCACAACTTATGAATTATTCCTAACAATCATTGTAAAGAGCGTGTGTTGTGAGTTGGTGTGCGTAGCTCTGTATAAGGTTTATATTCAAAAGTTCGAAACAAACAGAGAGAGATTTGTATTGTCAGCAGCTGCTAAAGGTATTGTACACCTTTGGTAGAGTTTGTATTTGATCTTATTAATACAAACAGAGTTTGATTCATTCGTTTATTCTTGATCATATAATCAAGCAAAAATCAGACACGATTATATAACTTGTATTCAACCCCCCCTTCTACAAGTTATTCGAGTTAACAATTGGTATCAGAGCGGGTTGATTTCGAATAATCATAAAGATCTGCAATCATGTCTGGTTACAAGGATGGGAATACTAAGATTCCTATGCTCAAGAGAAACGAATATACTCTATGGGAAGTAAAGATGTTGCATCATCTGGAAGCAACAGATCCTGATTATCTTGACAGAATCAGAGATGGACCTTTTGTTCCAACAAAGGTCGTTGGACAAGCAACTGTTGATGGTGTGGTTGTTCCAGAACATACAGCAGAGAAGCCAAAATCTGAATGGTCAGATAAGGACAAGGAGAATGTTCTTAAAGATGCTAAAGTGAGAAACATATTATTCAACAGTCTTGATTCTGTTCTCACTAACTATGTTCTCTCTTGTAAAACTGCTAAGGATATATGGGACAATCTTAAGGTTCACTGTGAAGGAACTAAGCCTGTTAGGAAGAATATGAGGACATTACTTATACAACAGTATGAGTACTTTGAATCCAAGTCTGGTGAGTCACTTACTGATACCTTTGATAGGTTTACAAAACTCATCAATGAGATGGCCATGCATGGTAAATATTATGACTTGGAGGATATGAATACAAAGTTCATGAAAGCTTTGCCTGATTTCTACAATGAGAAGATATCTGCGATTGAGGAAGCTAATGATCTGGATGAGATTTCATTAGAGGCAGTATATGGAAAATTGAGAGCTTATGAACTTGACAAGAAGCAGAAGAAGAGCAGGAGTGAAGGAAAGATGAAGACTATTGCACTTATTGCTCAATCTGAAGTAAAGAAGCTTCCTGAAGAACAGCATGAAGAGATTGCTGTAAAGAATTCAAGGAAGAAGAAAAGCAAAGAAAGTTCTGAGTCAGAGACCACTGATATGAACTCTGACAACAATGATTCTGAATCTAAGATGCAGGAACTCTTTGCTATGTTTGCTAAAGCCTTCAAGAAAGGAAGATTCAACAGGAGAAGATTTAGCAAAGGACCTTTTCAAAAGAAGGAGGAGAAGAAGAGTGACAAAGGCAAAAGTACAATTGTCAAGCTTGATAAAGCCAAGATCAAGTGTTTTAATTGCAGCGAGCTTGGACACTTTGCTAGTGAGTGTAAGAAACCTAGGAATTCAGGAAAGGGTAATGCACTTATGGTCACACAGAAGGATTGGGCTGATTCCAGTGATTCTGAAGATGAATTGGATTATGACAACATTGCATTGATGGCAAATGGTTCAGACAAACCTGGATCTCCAAAGAAAACTTCTCCATCCTCTGTTAAGTTTTCTGCACCTGGTACACCTCAGCAGAATGGTGTAGTGGAAAGAAAGAACAGGACTCTCATAGAGGCAGCAAGAACCATGCTTGCAGATGCAAAACTTCCAACCTACTTTTGGGCAGAAGCTATTAACACTGCATGTTTCACTCAAAACTGTACCTTGGTAAATAGTCATGGAAAAACTCCCTATGAGATGATCAAAGGAAAGAAACCAAGTGTGAAATATTTTCACATCTTTGGATGCAAATGCTATGTCCTAAAAGTTCATCCAGAACAACTTGGAAAATTTGAAGCCAAATCGGATGAAGCAATTTTTCTAGGATATTCAGCATCTAAGGCCTTCAAAGTTTATAATCTCAGAACTCACATTATTATTTAATCAATTCATGTTGCATTTGATGATAAGAAATTTAGAATTCTGCAAACTGATGAAAGCCATGACAAATTGGAATTTGAAAATCTGAAGAATTCTGAGATACTCTCCAGTGATGATGAAGGTTCTCCAGAAGGAATTTCTATTGCTTCTCAAAGGAATGCTACTGTTGAGGGGGAGCAAATAAATCAAAGAGAACACAGTGATCATCAGGAGCAGACTAGCTATTCAGAGTCTACTCCATCAGGAATTGACTTTTCAGAGTCTACTCCATCAGGGACTGATCTTTCAGAGTCTACTGAAGGAAGATCAGTAACTAGCAGCAATATGGAATCTACTGATTCTACTGATCAAAGGGGAGTTATTGAAGGCATAGAGAATTCTTCTACAAGAGGTACCACTAACTTAGGGGGAGAGACTAGCAGAGTCAATCTACCACCTGTTAGAAAATGGACCAAGGATCATACTGAAGATTTGATTATTGGTGATCTAAATAGTGGTGTTCGAACTAGCAGATCAATTCAAAATGATTGCTTGTATAGTTGCTTTCTCTCAAAGAATGAACCTAAGAAGGTTGAAGAAGCCTTACAGGATCCTGATTGGGTAATTGCAATGCAGGAGGAGTTAAATGAGTTTGAGAGAAACAAAGTCTGGAAACTGGTACCAAGACCTAAAGATAGATCTATTGTTGGTGCAAGATGGGTTTTCAGAAACAAGCTAGATGAATCTGGTATGATTGTAAGAAACAAAGCAAGACTGGTGGCTAAGGGTTATTCTCAGGAAGAAGGCATTGATTATGATGAGACCTTTGGACCTGTAGCAAGATTGGAAGCAATCAGAATGTTTCTTGCATTTGCAGCTCATTCAAAATTCAAGGTATATCAGATGGATGTAAAGAGTGCTTTTCTAAATGGCAAACTTGATGAGGAAGTGTATGTGGAACAGCCACCTGGATTTGTTGATCCAAAGTTTCCAAATCATGTCTACAAACTTGACAAGGCACTCTATGGACTAAAGCAGGCACCAAGAGCATGGTATGAGACTTTGTCTAAATTTCTTCTTGAAAATGGCTTCACAAGAGGTACAATTGACAAAACTCTATTCTTTAGAAAGATAAAAGGTGAATTGCTTTTAGTTCAAGTTTATGTTGATGATATTATTTTTGGTTCTACTAGTGAAAAGTTGTGTGCTAAGTTTAGAAAGCTTATGCAGTCTAAGTATCAGATGAGCATGATGGGTGAATTAAATTATTTCTTAGGCTTGCAGGTCAAACAGACTGAGACTGGTATTTTCATTAATCAGTCAAAGTATATCAAAGATCTTTTAAGAAGATTTGACTTTTCAAGACTGTGCAGTTGAAAAAACACCCATGGCAACATCCACTAAACTAGACTCAGATCCTAAGGGAAAGAGTGTGGATAATACTAGTTATAGAGGCATGATAGGCTCATTGTTATATCTAATTGCAAGTAGGCCAGATATAATGTTTTCTACCTGTTTATGTGCTAGATTCCAAAGTGATACTAAGGAATCTCATTTAATTGATGTGAAGAGAATTTTTAGATATCTCAAAGGAACTCCAAATCTTGGTTTGTGGTACCCTAGAGAATCTGATTTCTTTCTAATTGGCTATTCAGACTCTGATTATGCAGGGTGTAAAATAGACAGGAAAAGCACTACAGGTACATGTCAATTTTTGGGAAACAGATTGATTTCTTGGGCAAGTAAGAAGCAACAATCTGTCTCAACCTCAACTGCAGAAGCTGAGTACATAGCAGCAGGCAGTTGTTGTGTACAGCTCCTTTGGATAAGAAATCAGTTGATGGATTATGGTATGACACTTAGTAATATTCCTATGTTTTGTGATAATACTAGTGCTATTAAAATTGCAGAAAATCCAGTTCAATATTAAAGGACTAAGCACATTGATGTCAGGTATCATTTTATTAGAGAACATATTGAGAATGGTACTGTGGAACTTCATTTTGTTCCTACTGACAAACAGCTTGTAGATATTCTAACTAAACCACTTGATGAGACTAAATTCAGTAGATTAGTAAGTGAGTTAGGAATGTTAAATTTTTAGATCTTTAACATCTGCAATAGTAGTAAGGTATGTTGTTTTTAGCTTATAGACTTGATATTCTTGTCAGGATCTATATTTGATTGTTAAATGCTTTAGCTATAACACTTTGCCTTGATAAATTTCAGTATGATAGACTTGTTAATAATCATCAGGATTAGATTTGTTATCAGAATGCTGACGTCATCAGTATTGTGTCAGTATCAGGATTGTGAAAATTGTTTCAGATCCTGATGTTTACTTTGTGTAGTAATCTAATTCTGTGATGTGTTAAGTCTATGCCAGCAAGTTTTAATATTTGCATACTGATAAGTTATACATCATTCAATAATCAAAAGACAAGTAGATAATAAGAAATTGTATTTTCATTAATTGAAAGCATTACATATATGGAAATGAAATACAACATCTTTTTGTCTAACTTCTACTGATAATTCTATACTTGTCTATTGATATGAATTCTGAGGTACAGGACAAGGAGCATCTCAATAAATCCATCAGGGGATTGAATAGCCTCGTCTACTCTTGGATTCCTTGTCTGGGCGACTTGAATGAGAGCAGCTAACTTAAATGTATAGCATTCCCATCAAGATCAACCTTAGACTCTCGGCCAAATTCTTCATCCTCAAGTTTTGAGGAGGTTAGGGGAATATTGTATCCAACAGATGGATGTTCTAGGAGAAACCTCTGGATATTATCTGAAACTAATCCATCCATGATTAGTTCGATGAGAAGAGTCATCTTTTCAAAGAGATGATCAAGAACAGGATGTTCATCGACTGTGAAGAATCTAAAGAATGGGTTTGAATGGAACTTTGGTTTGAGAATCATTGGTGAGAGGAAAAGAAATTGAAAGGTTTATGGAGAATGGCATAAGGCGTCTGTTTCTTTTATAGAAAGACGTGAGAAGCTGAACAGTCACTTGGAAATTTTAATGAAGTCAGATGCTAATTATTGCGTGTGACTGTATTTCTTGTTTTCAAGAAAATGTTGAATATATCTAATCAATTGATTTTTGTTCAGATTAATTGTTTATTTCTTTTTCAGATAAAAGAAAAATGCCACGTGGAAACTCCATATTAAGTCTCTGGAATCAGGATGATATTGATCAGGATTTCAAGTGTGACCATCAGGATTTGAGAATTATTATTATTTTTAAATCACATGGCTTTTTGTGATTATTTTGATGGAGGTCACAACAGGAAAAGGAAGCTGATCAGTATTGATTATTTATATCCTGATTTATTTCATGAAAATCAATTTTGGATTTTATTTTCCAAAAGTCATGGATAACCGCATTTTTCAGGGACTGACATCTGTCAATCTACGTGTCAACGTGGGATAGTGGTCTGAAAGATTTGTGAAATATAATTGTTTTGAAACTCTAATCGTGTAATTGCTTTCTCTAATATTACATTCTCTAAAGCAAAAACACTCTCTAGTTTTCAAAATCACTAATCCATTTCAAGAATTTTTCAAGTTCTTTTCAGATCAAAATGGCGACTCAGAAAAGATTACCTAAGTCAGTAGCTTTCAAGTTTGGTGACTTTGATTTTATGATGAACAATCATGTAGCAGCTATCACCAACAAGGAAGGAGTATTAACTGATTTTCATCCAATCATGGACTTTATGGCGAATGGACCATTAAGTTATGCATTGATAGCATCTCCACAAATTAATCAAACAGCTGTTTCACAAGCTTGGGAGAATGCTGAGGTAATTGATTCTACTCAGAGTCAATCAGGTAAGATTGTTCTTCACTTAGGACAAGATTCATTTGATATTACTGAACTTGTTGTTAATTCAGTACTTCGCTTATCTGTTACTGATAATTATGCAAGTGAACCATCTGATGATAATGTGAGAACTATGTTGTCTGAATTAGGATATAGTGGACCTCTAGATAACATGAGCCAGTTGAATAGGTCTTTTCTTAGAAAGGAATGGTCTTTCTTCTTTGATCAAATTGCTAAATGTTTTACTGGTAAATGTAGTTCTTTTCAGCAAATTACTTCTGTTACATCACATATTGCTTATAGTTTGCTTTATGACAGAGTAATTAACATTGGTCACATTATCTTAAGTCAGATAAGTATTAAACTTGGGTTAAGAGATCAAAACAGGAAAATGGTTTATTATCATAGATTTATGCAATTGTTTATTAACCATTTTATTCCTGATGTTGAAGCTAGATTTGGTAGGGAACATTGTGTTTCTTCTTATGTACAGCAAAAGAGAATTTTCTCTGACATTATAAAGAAGGACAATGAAAAGAATCTAGATGAAATACCTGCAATTCATTATCCACATCATTTTCAGGTAATTCTTAAAACTCATCTTCCTACTCTCTACAATTCTTCTTTCTTTTGTGGTGAAATGGCTCAGGAATCTTATTTGGAGGAGAACCCACCTGTGTCTACCCAAGTAGCCCAAAACATTATAGTCTCTGAAACAATTCAAGAACCAAATTTTGATCCATAGCCTATTGTTTCAAAGAAACCAACCTCTGCTGTTTCTCAAAAGACATCAGTTGTAAGGATGAGAAGATTTGTTGTGTCAAGTAGTAGTAATTCTAGTGAAGATGATGATGATTTAACTCTTGCTGAGAGAGCAGAATTGAAGGCTGCAATTCAACTTTCTCTGTTAGCACAAAGAGATGAAAAACCTAGCCACAGCCAGGCTGCAGTCTCCCAAAAGGCTGTAGTTCTTAAAAAGGGAAAACAATTACTGGATACTGTCTCTCAAAAGACTGTGTCTATTGAACAAAGATCTCATCCCAAGATCACTTCTGTGTCTACACCTCTTGAGTCTTCTTAGGATGAATCTTTTGCTTACTGTACCAGGAGAACAAGGAGAAAGATTCAATTGTCACCTACACACACAGAGTCTAGTCCAACTAACATTATGCAGGTTTCTACACATCATGCTACATCTATGTCAGTATCTGACAAGAGAGATCTGGATATTGATTCTTCATGGGAAACTACATTGTCATACAGAATGGCTATGGGACTTATCTCTCTAAAATTGAAGCTGTCCAGGCCAGTTCTAAATTTTCTAAGTGAAAGTGTTCCTAGACTTTCATTTCTTGAAGAATATGGACTTCTACATCACTAGTACAAAAGTGACCTATTACGTCGCCTTTTTTGATCTTTTACGTCGGCTTTTTGGCGACGTATACAGAGGCGTCGTATAAAGTTAGTGTCTTTTACGTCGCCTTTTTAACCGACGTATAAAGCCTCATATACGTCGACTAAAAGACCGACGTATAAGACCAGAAAGTGCGACGTATATTGTCATAAAAAGACCGACGTATAAGACCTAAACAGGCGTCGTATAATGGCATAAAAAAGACCGACGTATAAGACTAAAAGGGCGACGTATAATGTCATAAATAACGCCGACGTATAAGACTAAAAGGGCGACGTATATGATACTTACAACCGACGTATATGTGTTTTGAAAAATGACAATTTCCCCCTGTTTATATTTGTATACAAATCAAAATTTCTATTATTACAAACCAAAAAAATAGTAAAACTTGCAATGTAAATTTCTCACCAAAGTGACTAATTAAATTAAAATAATTATTATTACATGCTTGAAAATACATCTACAATATTTATTACTTGATCCAAGTAACCATGTTATACATATAATTCAACATACATCATGACTATCTAAATCCAAAATATAGTATTTTGATATCTGGTCAGCTATATAGCTTCTGTACAGGTGCTCTGGCAAGCTGCGCAGCTTCAACTATATGAACAATTTGTGAGAGTGCAGTTTCCGAGCCAAGATGAGTAGCTTTCACCAGCGCATCCATTTTCATTCATCGTACCACCAATAACCTGTAATGTTGTCGGCAAAAGACATATCTAACATTAATTAATGATACAAAATCATAAAATTTCAATTGACTAAGAAATTAGGCAACTTCTGTACTTTGTCACCAGGTCTTTTAGCAACGGGACTTGCTTCTCCTGTTATCATACTCTCATTCTACTATCTAACAAAAAATATGTACCTTCGACCAATAATAAATTGAACCGAACTGCTAAAAATCCTTCTCAACAGCAATAGTACCAGGCTTATAACGAGCTTAAAAGTAAGCTTTCATAGCGGCAACAGTACCAGGCTTAGAGAGTTTCTGAACTTCTTCCAAACACCTATTTTGAGAAAAGCATGACCATTTTCCCCAATCCAGGTCTGACTCGTACCTCCCAAATGAATAGCACGATGTTAAGGCACGGTAGCAATGCTCCTGCAATGAGTTAACATCGAAACCTTATCATTAATTGTTGTCCGAGACTCCAAGTTCTATCAGAAAATTCTAGAAACAACTTAGCACATGAATATAAGTGAAAATTATTTGATTATCTAGAAGGCTTGGAAAAGTTGATAGTTTGTGAAGCACACTGGTATATTCTAAGTCACCTAAAGGCACCTAATTAATTTGAATTCTGTTTAGTGTACACTTAATACTTTGTCAAAAATAAAACTAACAATGATCTTGCACAACTGAAGGCTTATGATTTATTCACCAGTTATTTTACTAGAGGTTGTATGAGATAACCTGGCAACTTCCTTGGTTTACGTCGAGGAATAAACTTTGCACCTATGGCCAGTGTGATAGAAGGGCCAAACATAAATCTCTAGCTTCAACTCCTATAACAATATGATGATATAAGCATTATAAAAAATGGTTATGATAATTATTCATAACATTCACTTGCCTATGATTCAATGTCACTCTCAATCCTTAATTATCTACATTAACATGGCTGATTTGGTTTGCAGCCAATAGCCCCAACAAATTCTGTAATCTTGTCTACCATTGTTCCGGGTTTCGGAACTATCATATCTTCACCTGTAGGAAACACATGTTTAGGATCACCAGATTCTACGAAGAATGCTCCGTTTATCAGCCCTTCTTGTATCATTACTACTACCGTCAACAGCCCTTCACCCCTGTATAGCTTAAAGTCATAAACTAAAGAAGCATCCTTCTCCCCTTTTAAAAATCTGAAATTTCTGTAGAAAATACATTAAAGCAACTGAGATCGACCGACACTCCCTTCCATCCATGAAAATATCCAACTCAACTATGTTTACACTTTACCGAAACCATGAATTTAAGTTTCGGAATTTCCTAAGGCGTGTGTGTGTGTTGTATTTGGCCGGAAAAAAAAACAACACAGAGAGAGAGAGAGAGAAAGAGAGTTACAGGGCATAATTTATTTTTCAGTTCGTCATAAGTGATCTTAGATTTCTCCTGTATAGCATGCATGGAAAATTGGATAAATGAAGGTGCTTAAGTAGGCTGATACAGAACCAACTACGTACTCTCAATAGTTTATATGGACATAAAATTTTATAAAATAATAAATCTAACAAAACCAAATGCAGGAATATTAAAGCGACAAATGCGTACCAAAAATTCAACGGCCTGCCTTAAGTGCTTTAGTTCATCTAGTGCCGAGCCTGCATGCTGTTCAAGAATGATAAATTGAATTTGTTATCATTTGGAGACTAGGAAGAAAGAAGAATGAACTGAGGAAGTATATATCTATCAAAATTAGTACCGCTTCTGTTGCTTGGCCACACCAACTCTCCAGTTCAGCTAAACCAGCCGTCACGAATTCCACATTGCTGAATGTGCAACTTTCTTCATCGACAAGAAGACTGGAATGCATACAATGAAATAGAAATCATTAAACAAAATCGTTACTTGAATAGTGGTTATGAATAAATACATAATAGCTGTGAACATCGATTAACTGAATGGTCAGTTTTGTACTAGTGCATAAAAAGAGTGCCCGATAAGATATCAAGTTGATTGTTCTTTTTAAGTAAACATAAGAAAACTGAATATCTGCAGAATTTGATCCCTAAACTGAGATCAAAGTTTAATTAGTAGTTTCATTGAGTTAAAATAACTAAGAAGCTACCTTGATGCTAATGCAGATGATGATAGGTTAAGGGCCTATTAATTATAAACAAAAAGCATAATTGTCTGCAACTAGTATAACAGTCTAAGCATTATCAAAAATGGTTATGATAATTATTAATATTATTATATAAATGACACATCAGTTCTTACCATTTCTACTAGTACTAGCATCCCAAGATGCTGCAAACTTCGAATGTTAAGCAAACATAGAATTAAAATGTTACAATTAATGAGTTAAGATCATACCAGAAGCAGTACTCTATTGGGTAGTTCTTCTTGTTTTTCTTTTTTGACGAAAAGCATAAAATCCTCCAAGGAATAACAATAACAAGAACACCCAACACAAATTATAACACAATAAGAAAGACAAAACCCAAATACACATAAAGTAAAGTTCTGGGGAGAGACTGCATACTTCTGTAAATCTGCCTCCACCTCCTCTTTTTTGACTTTCTTTTTCTGCTTCATAGACCTGATATCAATTTTATCCAAATTGGGTATAAAAATTAGGGTTGAAATATAATTTGGGGGATTTGGATTCAGAATGAATTTGCCAAAATTGATAGTGTGAATAGATTGAGGAGGATGAGAGGAGTACTTGTATGTATTGTGGGTGTTGGTTGGTTGGAGAAGGGAGGCACCACCGTGGTCGATAGGTTGCCGACGGTGGTGGTTGTGCTGTAGCAGCGAAGATGAGGAAGAGAGGGGGGAGAGTTGTGCCAGTTTGTGGTGTCGTGTGCATCTGTGTGTGTATGAGATTGAGAGATGGAGAGAAAAGAGAGAGATGGAGGTGGAGAGAGGTCGGGAACAACTGGGATTATTGAATATTAATTGACTAAAACTAGTATATACGTCGGATTTAAGAGAATGTGACATATATATGTATGTTTTATACGTCGTTTATTCAAAAAAGCGACGTATATGTGTTAATATTTTATATGGCGGATAACAAAACCGACGTAAATTGTCTTCTTTTACGTCGGTTAAAAGGAAGGCGACGTATATGTTAACAATATACGACGCCTTTTACCGGAACCGACGTAAAAAGTCATCTCAACATGGTTATAAAAATATAGGATTTCTTGCCTAAATAAGTTCTTATAAAAATATAGATGATTCGAATACTACTTAAATTTAAATTTCTTTTTTATGATTGAATTTATAGTGAAATAATTGCAACTTTCTTCTTTATGTTTTTAGTGTTAATAAATAAAATTCCCTTTTTATGTTCGAATTTTTAGTGATAATAATTTGTATATGATTGAAATATAATTTGAAAGTTAGAGATCATCTAAAGAAGTCCTTGAATTTATTAAGGAATTAGTAAAGTTCTTTCCCTTTATTTTTTTTTCAATTTGATATAGAATATGGGAGTTGCACTATTTTATTCTGAATTTGCTTTAAAAATTCATATTAATGTTGGTAATTTTGATAGATTTTTTTGGCTAAATAAATCAATTTTGATTAAAAGTTATTTGTTTTTTTATGTAATCGTATAGATTTGTTTTTTTTTTGGAATAATATAGTTTTGTTATATTATTTTATTTTTAAAGATTGTTTTTTAATGTGATTGCATAGATTTACCATTTACAATGAGTTTATAATATACTTATATCTATTTAATTTATAGATAATTTAAATTAATATTTTAAATTTAAATATATAAAGGTAATTTGTATTTTTTAAAATCAAATACATAAAAAGGGGAAGTTTTAATTATTAATAGTAAAAGTTTGAGTTTAAAAAAGGAAGTTGTATTTATTAAACTTGAGACTTAATAATGAAAGTTGTAATTAGTAAAACTAAAAATTCGAACGGGAAGTTGGTTTTATTTTCACGAAAAGTCCGTATGAAGGAAAAAACAATGTTTAACATTAAAGTTGCAGGTATAAATGCTTCAAAAAAAAGTCTTTTGATTTTGTATAAAAAATTTTAATTTTCACTATTGAAGAAAATATAATATAATAATAGGAATTTGATGTAATTTTATTATATAATTGATGTAAAATTACATATTGTGAGGATTAGTACATATAATGAAGATTTTTTAACAATAAAACCAGAGCATTATGTAAATTCTGGTTAGTTTTGCCATGCAATTTCTCAACAGATACATATCAATTTATAATATGCTTAAATTTTCTTAAATAAGATTTTTGAATTGTGCTTTGTCCGCCAAATTGGTTGACCTTCATCCTTTTGTTCAATCAAAGAGATGGTAATCAAAAGAGGAGGTAATATAAGCTCAAAGGCATCCAAATAGCAAGGCAACTTTGCATTCCACACATGTATATTCATCTATTTGTGTTGGATGGACATGATATCCATCAGTTTGGTACTTTTTGTCTTCTATCCGATGTGAGGAAGTGCAAATAGGTATACTCAGTCGGCCAAGTATTGTTTCTGGATAAATTTCATCAGCGATGCTTGTTAAAGCCATTATCATTCCGGTAATTATCTTCTTTGTTCCAGGATTACCTATCATGTTGATCATAGCAGTCACGGCATCTTTTCTTTTTTCAGGAAAGAAATATATATCGAGCATATTTTTGAAAAGAATCGAAATTAGGTGACCCCTTTCAGAGATGGCTTTGATAATTGCATATGAACAGTCAAAGATATCATAATTAATATGATGTCGTAGAATAATTGCCTTTGATGTGTTAGAAAATGGGAAGTTTGAGGCATATTTATAATATGTTTCTGACGTAATTTCCGGAAACTAACAAGTGGAGTTTGTTCCTTTTAATAAGGACTTAAACTTTCATGTTTGGATCTAAGACATTTTCTTAGTGGAATCCATAAATAAATTGAGTTGAAAGAAGGATGTTTGTTGATTTATTTTAACAGGTTTAAGATTTATTTGTTACAACAGTACTGGAAATTGGATCAGTATTTGGATTAAATCCTGATGGAAATTTGGATCAGTACTTGGAGTAATCATGATGGACTTGGTCAGACATCAGATACTGATGGGCTAAATCCTGATGGATATCAGTTCCTGAAGAGGACTGAATCCTGATCCTGATGGACACCAAATCCTGATGCTACTGATGACCAAATCCTGATATTACTGTAACTGAAATAAATCCTGATGTAGTTAATGAAATTAAATAAGAATATTTACTTTCCTTTTATGGAGTATCAGTTACGTTTTATTCTTGGTATTATATATATACAGAATAGAATAGAACGTTGAATGATATATACGATACATCCTAAGGAGAGAAAACTCTCGTAGTCTTCTTTCTCTCTGCTCTCTCAACACATACAGAAGAGATACATAATTTCTAAGGCGAACTGAGGTGCTGGTCGCTGTTGATCACCGGTGTATTTGTGAACCCTTTGATCGGTGCTGTTTTATCCTGGAAGTGATATTGCTGCAACCCAATCACAACGTAAGTGGGGCAATATTCTCTTCAAGAACATCCAAGTCTTCTTGAAGGGCTTGGTGACTCAGCTGTGTTCTTTATCTCTTGTTGTCTTGGCTTAAGCTACTGTGAGAGATAAGTGTTCTTACTTTTCTTGTTAATTACGGTTACCGATTATACTCTTGTTTATGCCATCGTGATTTGTTTCGTTATTTGGTTAATTGCCTGTTCTTGTTTAATATATATCACTGCCTCATTGTTGTTTAGTGTAATATACCCAACAATCTTGAAGAGAATATTTGTGTTATATATTGTTAATGAACAAGATGGTTAACGACTGAAACTCCTGTTGTTGAGACTAGCTCTGGGTCTGGTGTTACTGTACCCACCATGGATTGGACTACGTACCGTTTCCCACAGCCTATTGATTTGTCAGGAATGCATGATAAATTCAGTGGGGGTGTTGGTTTTTCTCGTTGGCAGAAAAAGATGAAACTGTGGTTAACGGTAAAGGGTCTATGGCCAGTGGTGCAGTATGAGAAACCAATTGTGGTTAAGGAGAAAGCTGAAACTGTTAAGGCTTATACCATGTGGGAGGAAAAGGATGGGGTGGCTAGGGCTGCAATTCTGGCAGCTTTGGCAAACACTCTATTCGATGTTTATTCATCTGACTCCTACACTGCTAAGCTCTTATGGGAGAAGCTTGACCAGACACATAATACTGACTCGCAAGGGTTGGAAAAGTATTCTGTGGCTAGGTTCCTTGATTTTAAACTGGTGGATACTAAATCCATGACTGAGCAAGTGCATGAGTTTGAGATGTTGGTTCATGCTTTGAAGGAGTCTGGTATGGACTTACCTGAAAAGTTTCAGGTTATGTCTGTGATTGAAAAGCTCCCTAAGTCTTGGGAAGAGTTTGCACTCTCCCTGAAAAGACAGAAAGGAGAGATCACTTGGACAAACCTGATGTTGGACATCTCTGTGCAGGAGCAACACAAGTCCAAGCAAGGACATGTGATGCCTACTAAACATGCTGGGAGTTCAAAGGTGAATGTAGTGACTGTAGGACAGAAAAGGAAGTCTGTCACTAAGAAGGAAAACACTAAGTCTAAGGACAAGAACAAGGCTAAGAAACCAAAGGCAAACAAACCATGTTGGTCTTGTGGACAGGTTGGTCATTGGAGCAAGGACTGTCCTGAAAAGAAAACTAAGAAACCTGTTGTGGGAGCACAAGCTAACACTTTGCTTGGAACCACTGGTGGGTCAATGGTTAACATGGTTGTTAGTGAGGCTGTTGCTTCTGAAACTGACAACGGGTATGTGACCTACAACCCTGTACTTCTTTCCACCTTTTCGTCTCATGAATGGTTGATTGATACTGGAGCTAATGTACATATTTGTACTGATATTACTCTGTTTGTATCTTATCAACAGACTCATGGAACGACCGTGACGATGGGGAATGTGAGTGTAGCTCAAGTACTTGGAATAGGAAACGTGGACCTAAAGTTCGCTTCTGGGCGTGTTCTATCCCTCACTAGAGTGCATCATGTTCCTGATATTCGTAGAAATATAATAAGTGGAAGTTGTTTAGTTAAGAATGGTTTTGAAGTTTCTTTGAAATGTAATAAAGTAGTTATTACAAATACTGGTGTATTCTTTGGCAAAGGTTACTTGTCAGATGGATTATTTTTAATAAATGTTGAGCCTGTTTTGGGCAGTTTTATTAATAATAATGTTGTTCCTTCTATTAATTGTGTTGAATCATCTGATTTGTGGCACGCACGTCTTGGTCACTTGAATTTTGGTGCTCTAAAGAATATGATGAACTTAGAGTTGATTCCAAAACATGCCATTGATAAGAAATCTAAATGTCAAGTATGTGTGACTGCTAAACAAACTAGGAAACCCTTTCATAATGTGGTTAGGGATTCAAATGTGTTAGATTTAGTGCACACTGACATATGTGAATTTGGTGGTGTTTTGACCAAGGAACATAATAGGTATTTCATTACCTTTATAGATGATTGTAGTAGATATTGTTATGTTTATTTGCTTAAACATAAAGATGAAGCACTAGATAAATTCATTATGTTCAAAACTGAAGCTGAAACATAAACTGGTAAAGTACTTAAACGTTTGAGATCAGATAGGGGTGGTGAGTATACGAGTAACTCGTTTAATGAATTTTGCAAAAGCAATGGTATAGTTCATGAGGTAACTCCACCATACACACCTGAGTCTAATGGGGTGGCAGAACGAAAGAACAGAACCTTTAAGGATATGATCAATAGTATGTTGATTAATTCTTGGTTGCCTAAGTACATGTGGGGAGAAGCTCTGAATACGGCTTGCCATATTCTGAATAGAGTTCCTCTGAAACACATGGACAAGACACCTTATGAATTATGGAAAGAGAAAAGGACTAGCTTAAAATATCTTCGTGTGTAGGGGTGCCTTGCAAAGGTACTTGTCCCTGAACACAAGAGAAAGAAACTATGGCCGAAAACTGTTGATTGCATCTTTCTGGGCTATAGAGAAACCACTACAGCTATGAGATTTTTAGTGTTAAAATCTGACATAGATGGAATAGTGGCTAATTCCATAGTTGAATTTCGTGATGCAACATTCTTTGAGAATGTGTTTCCTATGAAGACTGGTATACCTCAGGGTATTCCTGATGATGAACCCACTCACACATCAAGGTCCATTCCTGATCATGTGGAAATGATGACTAATATGGGGGCAGATCCTGATAGTAGCTCTATTCCTGATGAAGTAGAGGAACCTAGAAGGAGTAAGCGAGCTAAGGTAGTCAAGGATTTTGGAAGTGATTTTATCACTTACAATATCGAGGATGAACCTTTAACTTTCAGATAGGCCATGGATTCTTCAGAATCTAGGTACTGGAAAGGTGCTGTAAAAAGTGAAATTGACTCTATTGTTTCTAATGGAACATGGGAGTTGGTTGATCTACCTCCTGGGTGTTCTACTATAGGATGTAAGTGGGTCTTCAAAAGGAAGATGAATCCTGATGGCTCAATAGATAAGTATAAGGCTAGGCTGGTAGCTAAGGGCTTTAAGTAAAAGGAAGGCATTGATTACTTTGACACATACTCTCCAGTTGCTAGAATGACAACAATCCGAATGCTTATAGCATTGGCTTCTGTACATGGTCTTATCATCCATCAAATGGATGTAAAGACAGCTTTTCTTCATGGTGAACTTGAAGAAGAGATTTATATGGATCAGCCTGAGGGATTTGTTGCCTCTGGAAATGAAAGGAAAGTATGTAAGTTAATCAAGTCTATATATGGCTTAAAACAAGCTCCTAGAGACTGGCATAAAAAGTTTGATGAAACTGTTTTAGAATCAGAATTTGTAGTTAATGAAAGTGACAAGTGTGTCTATTACATGGTTAAAGGAAATGAATATATTATTGTGTGCCTGTATGTGGATGATATTATATTGTTTGGAACCAATATTGAGATTATTAACAAGACAAAAAGGTTCTTGAAAAGGCATTTTGAAATGAAGGATATGGGAGAGGCTAGTGTGATTCTTGGTATCAAGTTGACTCAGTCAACTGATGGAATAACCTTGTCACAATCTCATTATATAGAGAAATCTATACTTGAGAAGTATGGTTATTCAAATTGTAGAATCGTAAGTACTCCGTATGATCCTAAAATTGCCCTTGTCAAGAATAGTTCAGGAGTTCCTGTGTCTCAGTTAAGGTATTCTCAGATTATTAGGAGTTTGTAGTATCTTGCTAATGGTACTAGGCCAGATATTTCATATTCAGTGTCTAAGTTAGCAAGATATACAAGCTGTCCAAACAAGACTCATTGGGATGCTCTTGATAGAGTGCTTAAATATCTAAAAGGCACCATATATCTTGGTCTGCATTACAGGAGGTTTCCTGGAGTGCTAGAGGGATATAGTGATGCAAGTTGGATAGCTAAGAAGTCTGGTTCTAATGGAGTGACTGGATATCTGTTTACCCTAGCGGGTGGAGCAGTATCCTGGAAGTCTTCTAGACAAACTATTATAACTCGGTCTACCTTTGAGGCTGAGTTGTGTGCATTAGATGCCACGGGGACTGAGGCTGAATGGTTACATGGACTTATGTCAATGTTACCTGTAGTAAGTCGTCCACTTCCTGCTTTTGCTGCTCATTGTGATAGCCGTACAACTATCGACAAGATAAACAGCAAGAAGTATAATGTGAAAACAAAGAGACATATCCAAGTTAGACTAAAGTCTATAAGGGGTCTAATGTCTGAAAGGATTATTGCTGTTGAGTTTACTGGAACTCAAGAAAACCTAGCTGATCCTTTGACTAAGGGGCTTGAGCATGCTGTAGTCCTTAAGTCTAGGTTGGGGATGGGACTGTTAGCCCATAGTAATTCATCTACAGCGGGAACCCAATACACATGAGAGGAGATCCCTCGAAAGTGTATTCAATGTGGTAATAACAAGTTGTAAGGGTGAATTGGTTGTACCTTTAACTATATAGATTGATACTCACGTATCTGGAGTCTATCCCCTGTAAACCTAAAAGGTACTTTAACTGCCAGAATAGCAAGAGTTATTTGAACTCTGAATGGGGTCAAGTCATTTGACGAGATGCTAGCAGTACATCTCTGGAGATGCCCAGCTAAGCGAATGTAATTGTGTGGTCACAATTAGAGGAAAGGGTTATTCCTTGAAACATTCGACGAACAGGATCGAGACATGACCATTAACGTCTCAAAGTCGTAGATTAGCACCATAGCCTTTGACTTGTCGTCATCTATGGAGTGTGGTTACACCAAACGGATAAAGATTCAAGGTGAAACATTTCATCCGAATCCGGTAGCCATCGAAGTAGAGGACTTAGGAGGGTTCAAACCTGGAAGGGTACCTACTCTAAAAAACAAGTCATGATGAGGATAGATATGTATTTGCATTTCTGTATGGATTCGTGGGGGATTGTTAGAAATGGGAAGTTTGAGGCATATTTATAATATGTTTCTGATGTAATTTCCGGAAACTAACAAGTGGAGTTTGTTCCTTGTAATAAGGACTTAAACTTTCATGTTTGGATCTAAGACATTTTCTTAGTGGAATCCATAAATAAATTGAGTTGAAAAAAGGATGTTTGTTGATTTATTTTAACAGGTTTCAGATTTATTTGTTACAACAGTACTGGAAATTGGATCAGTATTTGGATTAAATCCTGATGGAAATTTGGATCAGTACTTGGAGTAATCCTGATGGACTTGGTCAGACATCAGATACTGATGGGCTAAATCCTGATGGATATCAATTCCTGACGAGGACTGAATCTTGATCCTGATGGACACCAAATCCTGATGTTACTGATGACAAAATCCTGATATTATTGTAACTGAAATAAATCCTGATGCAGTTAATGCAATTAAATAAGAATATTTACTTTCCTTTTATGGAGTATCAGTTACGTTTTATTCTTGGTATTATATATATACATAATAGAATAGAATGTTGAATGATATATACGATACATCCTAAGGAGAGAAAACTCTCGTAGTCTTCTTTCTCTCTGCTCTCTCAACACATACAGAAGAGATACATAATTTCTCAGGCGAACTGAGTTGCTGGTCACTGTTGATCACTGGTGTATTTGTGAACCCTTTGATCGGTGCTGTTTTATCCTGGAAGTGATATTGCTGCAACCCAATCACAACGTAAGTGGGGCAATATTCTCTTCAAGAACAGCCAAGTCTTCTTGAAGGGCTTGGTGACTCAGCTGTGTTCTTTCTCTCTTGTTGTCTTGGCTTAAGCTACTGTGAGAGATAAGTGTTCTTACTTTTCTTGTTAATTAATGTTACTGATTATACTCTTGTTTATGCATTCGTGATTTGTTTCGTTATTTGGTTAATTGCCTGTTCTTGTTTAATATATATCACTGCCTCATTGTTGTTTAGTGTAATATACCCAACATGATGCCCAATAAAATTCTGCATCGTTGTTTCCAAGACGTTGAGCCGTATGCATAAAGTAGGTGAACATACTTTCTTGAGTTCTGTATACTTTGTTTCCCCATTGATACAACTGTTGTATGGGTATTTGATTTAACAAAGCTTTTATTGTTTTATCAGTCTGTCCTTTTATCCAGTAGATGTAGAAGTTGAAGAAATCTTGGAACCTGGTGATTGCCAATGACATGAGTATCTCTACTATAACATTTAATGGAATGTCGTGAAATAAATCATCAGTAGAAGCTTTAATGAAGTTCCAGCCCTTGCAAACAACACGAAAACGAATTCGTTCCTCATAAGTAAGCTTGTTGATGACCAGTCTCAATAGGTCTAGTGATAGGTTGTCCCATTGGTGAATACCTTTTACAGGTCACTTTGATGTATATTTATGATTCCTTTTTTGATGAATTCCATGTAGCTGCAAATATTTAACATCAAGTAGTTAATATTTCAGTTGTAAAATTTTGTAGATAAGTTGCTTTGCTTTTGAAGATATGTAATATGTCATTCGATAGTCTTTAAATCAAAACATGAAAAAAGTTTGTTAACCTGAGAAGTGAAGCATTGCAGAGCATTGCTCTTAGTTATGTTCCTTATCTTGGACTCTGATAGTTTCTTGGATCTTTTACTTCGTTTTTGGAATTCAACACAGTTCATATCTTTTGTTTTCTTCATGTTGTCGTTGATATCTTTTGTCTTATTCATGTTGTCCTTGTGTTTTTGCAGCATGTAGTTGTATTACGACTTGTAAGGATGATTCAGATTATAATTTTTGCTTGTAAACAAACAATATATACTGTTGTATGAGTAAAAAAAATAATGAGCATCACATCATTTTGAAGTTGCCAATAGTCATGGATGTAATTTGAGCAGTTACCTTTTAAAGATGTGATTTGACTTTTGTGTTTATATATATATGGTAGAGAAATTTTGTTATTTGAATAAGATATATTCTTTTAATATTAAATTTTATTCTCGAGTTTTTTTTATTTGCTATTGGTTTTATATTGTTATGTAAATTAATTAAAAGTTATTTTTCCCTACTAACTTGTTAACATATATCTACTTTTTCAGGTTAAACATGTTAACCTTTTTTTTAATAACTAACGCAGTTTTATTTGTTACCGACCTACTGTCTTAACTCTTAAACCATTAGATATTTAGAAATGAGAAGACGGTTTTGATCACTTACCAAATTCCCTCTAAACACAGATTGAATCTTGATAGCAACCTTCTTCTCCCTGCCACTAACAGATAGAGCTTCTCTTCCTTGGCTAGTAAGTCTAACAACAGTCATTGGGGTCTGAGCTGCAGCTACAGCAGCATCAGTCGCTGGAATTAGTTTAAGAATTGAATCTTTTAGGTTGCATGTATTATGTTGATAAGTTAGCAGTTTATGTATGTATATTTAAGATTTGTTTTATCATGGTTCATGGTTGTTTGTTTTTGCAATATATTGAGAATACATGGATTGTATGAATGTGCTTTTATTAAAATATTTTTTATTAGGTTTGATTATCATGTTTGTTTTATAAAATTTGATATATAGGGTCTTGTTCTAATAGAAACTAACTTAGAATAGAAACTAGAAACTAAACCTAAATTAAATATTTCAAGCTAATCTAATGACCAAATTAGGGGTACCCCAATACAAAAAACGTTTAAAATTATTGGCTCTATTCAACGAAAAATTTAAAAATTTAAATTTTTTTTTATAAAAAAGTTATTGTTCACGTGATGACGTGGCACGTGAACAGTAACTTTTTATTATTATTTTTTATTTTTATTTTATATTTTTGTTGAATAGAGCCAAGAATTTTATAAGTTTTTTGTGAAGGTGCCCCTAGCGGGGCCATTAAAATAAATGAAATATAATTTATTTAGTGTAGGTTTCTAGTTTCTATTCTAAGGTTGGTTTCTATTTGAACGCTAGCCTATATATATAGTCATGTTCTAATAGAAACTAAATTAGAATAGAAACTAGAAACTAAACCAAAAGAGCTAATCTAATGACCAAACTAGGGGGGCCCCAATACAAAAAAGGTATAATAATCTACCCCTAAACAGGGTTTCGTCAGGATTTAAGGATTCGATTTTAAAAAAAAATATTTCTCCACCACCCAACCATACGGGAATCAAGATCCATCATATTTAATGTTATTCCCAAAATTTTAGAGAAAAAAAAATTATTTGATCGGGTAATTCAACGGTCAACTATCACTTTTACCGGAACCCCTAAACAGGGTTTCGTCAGGGTTTAAGAATTCGATTTTTTAAAAAATATTTCTCGACCACACGACCATACGGGAATCAAGATCCATCATATTTAATGTTATTCCCAAAATTTTAGAAAAAAAAATTGTTTGATCGGATAATTTAGCGGTCAACTATCACTTTGACCGGAATCCCTAAACAGGGTTTCGTCAGGGTTTAAAGATTCGATTTTTGAAAAAATATTTCTCGACCACCCGACCATATGGGAATCAAGATCCATCATATTTAATGTTATTCCCAAAATTTTAGAAAAAGAAATAATTATTTGATCGGGTAATTCAACGGTCAACTATCACTTTGACCGGAACCCCTAAATAGGGTTTCGATAGGGTTTAAGGATTCGATTTTTAAAAAAATATTTCTCGACCACCCGACCATACGGGAATCAAGATCCATCATATTTAATGTTATTCCCAAAAGTTTAGAATTTCTTTTTATTTAATCGGGTAATTCAACGGTCAACTATCACTTTGACCGGAACCCCTAAACAGGGTTTCGTCAGGGTTTAAGGATTCGATTTTTTAAAAAATATTTCTCCACCACCCAACCTTACGGGAATCAAGATCCATCATATTCAATGTTATTCCCAAAATTTTAGAAAAAAAAAAAAATTGATCGGGTAGTTCAACGGTCAACTATCACTTTTACCGGAACCCCTAAACAGGGTTTAAGGATTCAATTTTTTTAAAAATATTTCTCGATCACCCGACCATACGGGAATCAAGATCCATCATATTTAAGGTTATTCCCAAAATTTTAGAATTTTTTTTATTTGATCGGGTAATTCAACGGTCAACTATCACTTTGACCGGAACCCCTAAAAGGGTTTCGTCAGGGTTTAAGGATTCGATTTTTTAAAAAATATTTCTCCACCACCCAACCTTACGGGAATCAAGATCCATCATATTTAATGTTATTCCCAAAATTTTAGAAAAAAAATTTAATTGATCGGGTAATTCAACGGTCAACTATCACTTTTACCGGAACCCCTAAACAGGGTTTCGTCAGGGTTTAAGGATTCAATTTCTTAAAAAATATTTCTCGACCACCCGACCATACGGGAATCAAGATCCATCATATTTAATGTAATTCCCAAAATTTTTGAATTTTTTTTTATTTGATCGGGTAATTCAACGATCAACTATCACTTTGACCGGAACCCCTAAACAGGGTTTCGTCAGGGTTTAAGGATTCGATTTTTAAAAAAATATTTCTCCACCACCCAATCATACGGGAATCAAGATCCATCATATTTAATGTTATTTCCAAAATTTTAGAAAAAAAAATTATTTAATCGGGTAATTCAACGGTCAACTATCACTTTTACCGGAACCCCTAAACAGGGTTTCGTCAGGGTTTAAGGATTCGATTTTTAAAAAAACAAATTCTCGACCACCCGACCATACGGGAATCAAGATCCATCATATTTAATGTTATTCCCAAAATTTAATAAAAAAAATTGATTGGGTTTTAAATTATATATATATATATGAAATTTTTAACAATAATGAGAGCACCTCCCTACACATGAATGATTTATTCTCCTCAATGAATAATATAATATAATCTACTTATAATAATAATAATAATAATAATAATAATAATAATAATAATAATATTAATAATAATAATAATAATACTAATAATAATAATATTAATAATAATAATAATAACAATAATAATAATAATAATAATAATAATAATAATAAAAATAATAATAAGGAAAAAACCTGAGCTACATAGTTTATGTATTAATGATGGAGATAATGTACATAGTGCATGTGCTAGTGCAGCGGTAGTGTAGTGCAAATAGAAGTCAAGTGGTTTAGAACCTATAAGTCGGGGGTTCAAACCTCATCATTGGCATTTTTTTTTCAAGTAAGAGCAAGTGCATTTATGCAGGGGTCCTATGTGGCACGTGGGGCCCACCTGTCACGTGGCAAAAGTGGGTCACATATTACACACGTGGCAGAGGTGTGGGGCCCACATGCCACGTGGTAGGTATGGGGCCCATCTGTCACGTGGAAGTGTGGGACCCACCACCTGACACGTGGCAAAGGTGTGGGGCCCACATGCCACGTGGCAGGTATAGGGTCCACCTGTCAAGTGGCAGATGTGGGGCCCACCTGCCACGTGGCAGTTGTTTCCTTCTTACACATGGCAGGTGTGGGGCCCACAAAACACGTGGCACGTGGCCCATCTGACACGTGGCAAATGTGGGACCCACCTGACACGTGGCATGGGGGCTGCCATGTAGGATTATGGGTCGCTTGACACGTGGCATATGGGGGCCCACGTGCCACGTGGCAGTGGGGTGTGGGTCCACTCAAATGTGACACTACCATTAGCAAATGTAACACTGCTTATAGAAAATGTAACACTTCTTTAGGACCCACATGTTTATTCTTTTTTACATTTATATATGTTAAAAAGAACAAATGCAACGCTTAATCGCTAATGTAACACAACGAATCTATTGCAACAGTACATGTTTATTGCAACAGTACCTTCACTGGTAATGTAATACAATCTCAACAGTGTTGCAGTAGGTCAAAAAAAATACCTCTAATGTAACACAAAGTGGGCGTTACAATAGAAAAGCATTGCGGACGCCCATATATGGCGTAGTGATTGAAATAAAACATTGGAATATAATGATCAAGAATAATAAGAAGATAATAACGATAAATTAACAATTAATAGTAAATAAATAAGGAGGGAATGGTAAAAGTTCAAACTTTTGTGCCAAGTTTCCAAACAGAGAAAATTTTCTAATTCTTTTTCACGCAATCAGGTGTTTCTGTACCATGATCACTAACAAAAAAATACAAAAGCTAAAGTAAAGAACAACCACTGGTTACTAATCATTTATGATTATAACTAAAATCATAACAAATCCTAAGTTTAAAATAACACGAAGAAAACACATATTAAATCAGTAAATTCAAACCTTAAAAACCAACCTGAAAATCCCTAAACAGAAGCCATGTACATTGCGAATTACACAAAATAAGTATGAATAAAAAAATTAAAAGAAAATAGACCAACAAAAAAGTAAGCAGAAGCAAGAAAAGGGTTACAAACATGGTGATAAAATTTAATCGTTAGAAGCAATGGTGATTGTATATATATAAGAAAATAAAATTTCTTTTCTAAAAGATTTTAATTTTCTTCTCTAAAAATAATTTTTTAGACTTAAAATGGAAAGTTTTGAATTTAATATTTAAAATAGAGGAGTTATAGAAAAATAAATAATTAAAAAAGAACTTTTTAATATATATAAATTAGAGGAGCTCAAAGAAAAAAAGATAAAAAAAATTCAGACCATTTCAAACATTAATTTTTGAAGTATAGAATAAAGTAACCATAAAAATACTTAAAAATAAAATAAGTAAGAAGGATGCACTAAAAGTTAAAAATAATATAAGATAAGATAAGATAAATTAACATACTCCCTCATAGTAATTTATATTTTTCCAGGAGGTGCCCAGGAATCACGATGTCATTTAAATTGTTTTGCAGACACTCATCAGCTAAAATTTTTAAGGAAATTAAATTTTGCCAAAACAAAAAGTCGATCAAGACTTTAAAAACTCATGGATCACACAATCAATACCCAATAAAAAGAATGAACTCCTCCACCCTGAAACAATTTATGAGCAATCGGCAATGTACATGAAATTATACGTTTTGACTGTGGTAATCATGCTGTCAAAAAAAAAGATTGTGGTAATCAAAACAAAAGAACAATAAACACATGCAAGTATAATGCAAGTAATTAAGTGTAAGTTTATTTGAAGGGACACGAATAAAAATTTGTACCCTTAGATCAATGTTCGAATAACCTCGAGCATGTTTGGCAATCCATATAAGTTACGTATGCGGATGTAAAGTCCATTTCAACTTTTATCGGCCTGTTTGGCAAATGTAAAATCAGCTCATATTCACAACTTATGTGGGATAATTGGAAAGTTAAGGAGCACGTACTTTTTCACACAGCAACTGACTTATTTCCCTCCCTCTCTTTTTTATATATTTATATAATATCTTTCAAATTTTTAAAATCATATATTTTTTGATTCGTTCATTAAAAAATTGATATGTATATGTCAAATTTCTCTACTCAGCGAGATCTATCCATTGATATCCACTTATATATATATTAAAAAACAAATATTTTGAAAAAATTTAAAAAAAATTAACTTATAAGTTCT
Source organism: Kitagawia praeruptora (assembly GCA_037693485.1). Lineage (NCBI taxonomy): Eukaryota > Viridiplantae > Streptophyta > Magnoliopsida > Apiales > Apiaceae > Kitagawia > Kitagawia praeruptora. The sequence goes on from CM075353.1 coordinate 148,626,323, forward strand.
GATTTACCAAACACTCTACCGACTTATAAGTTAAACATCCAAACACGAAAATATAAGTTATAAGTTACAATTACTTATTTCATATAAGTTACTTATTACATTTAAGTGATAAGTATCTTATTTTAAGATATCCCAAACGACCCCCTCATCTTCTGACCCCTTTTTTTTGCTAGTTACCACATCTTCTGACTTCTAATACTTCTAATACTGTCCATCAAAACCTGCAAGTTTATCATAAACCAAATTAATTATGATGATATATATATAGGGTCTTGTTCTAATAGAAACTAACTTAGAATAGAAACTAGAAACTAAGCCTAAATTAAATATTTGAAGCTAATCTAATGACCAAATTAGGGGTACCCCAATACAAAAAACGTTTAAAATTATTGGCTCTATTCAACAAAAAAAATTAAAAATAAATAAATAACGTCATCACGTGAACAGTAACTTTTATTTATTTATTTTTTTGTTGAATAGAGCCAATAATTTTAAACGTTTTTTGTATTGGGGTACCCCTAATTTGGTCATTAGATTAGCTTCAAATATTTAATTTAGGCTTAGTTTCTAGTTTCTATTCTAAGTTAGTTTCTATTAGAATAAGATCATATATATATATCATCAGGGGCGGATACAAAGGGGTCTAGTGAGGGCCATGGACCCCACTTGAATTTTTTAAAAAAAATTACCTATATTTTTATGTGTAATATACCCAATATTGTATTAGATTAATGGGGTCATGGTGGACAGTTGGGGCCAGACATTTGGGGTCAGTAAAAAGACACCGAATTCACTTGACCCAATTCATTTGTGAGATGTGATGTGAACTCCCCCAAAACTAAGAAACGCAGGCTAGCAATCTTGTTTGTGAAGAACCACACTCCAGATTCCACTCCAAAAGGCTTGATTCTTCCAATCAATTTAATTAAAGTCCAAGATCAATCTTCATATTGTTATTTGTAAGGTATGTTTTCCCCAAATTCTTAAATACTTGTTTGGGTATATTGTATATGCTTGAATTTAATCTTATGTTTTTAGGATAGATATTAGGAACTAGAAAGTGTTTCTTATATTTGTAATATTTGTATGTGTTAAATTTTGGAAATTGTTTGAGAATTATTTATAATGTGCTGCTTTTGCTTGTCTTTGTCAGGTTACATATTTTATTGTTATGGATAGATTTGTCATAAAAACTAAAAGAGTTCGAGTCAACAATCAACAAACTGAAAATCCATAAATTAATCAAGATGAACCTGAATGTGTTCAAAATCAAGGTTCTGCACCTGTGCAAGAACAAACATTAGTAGACAACACTAACATATCTGAACAAGTCATAGCGGAGCGGGAGAAAATCAGAAGAGCATATCTAACTAAGGGGCCGTGTCAACCAATACTTGCAAGGTTTCCTCCAACTAATTTTTCTGGGAGAGATCGTAGCTTTAATCCTTTGTGGTATAAATATAAAGACTTTCGTAAGTGGTTGGAATACAGCGAAAGTAAAGATGCTTGCTTTTGTTTATGTTGTTATCTTTTTAACATTGAATTTGGTGATCATCAGTATAAGCATGACGCATTTGTTGATAAAGGTTTTAGAAATTGTAAAAAGAGAGACAGATTTGAAAAGCATGTTGGTGATCATAACAGCAGTCATAGCAAATGTCTTAAAGCTTGTGAGGATTTACTTAAACGTAAACAACATGTCGATATCATGATTGCAGGCATTTCAACACAAGCAAAAGCAAACTACCGAATTCGCTTAAATGCAACAATTGAGTGTGTTAGAGTGCTTTTGATGCAAGCATTGGCTTTCCGCGGTCACGATGAGTCAGAGACTTCCAATAATCAGGGCAATTTTTTAGCATTATTGAAATTTTTTTGCAAGCATAATGATGAGATAAATAGAGTTTCCCTGAAGAATGCTCCTGAGAACAATATCCTCATCTCGCCAACAATTCAGAAAAATATATGTAATTGTGCTTCTTTTCTTACTACAAGGGCTATTATTGAAGATATCAATGGTGGTTGCTTCTCTTTGTTGGGTGACGAGGCTCGTGATTCCGCAATCAAGGAACAGATGGTTGTTGGTTTGAGGTATGTAAATAGCAAAGGGATGATTGTTGAACGTATACTTGGCATTACACATGTTCAAGATACCACTTCTCAAGTTTTAAAAAATGCAATCGACTTCCTATTTGCTACACATGGGATAAGTACTTCCAGAATTCGTGGTCAAGGGTATGACGGTGCAAGTAACATGAGTGGAAATATTGGTGGTCTTAAAAGTTTAATATTACAGGAAAATAAATGTGCTTACTACATCCACTGCTTTGCCCATCAACTCCAATTGACACTAGTAGCAGTTGCAAAAAAGAATGAAAAACTTTGTTCTTTTTTTGATTATTTGTCATCATTGGCCAATTTTGTAGGGGCTTCTTGCAAAAGAAAAGAACTACTTCGAGTTAAACAAATTGAAAAAATTGCAGAGGGAATTTCTCAAGGCATCCTAGATACGGGAAGGGGTGTGAATCAAGGAATCACTTTGAAACGACCGGGAGACACACGATGGAGTTCACACTATAACACTATTATTAGTGTGATCCATTTATTTCCTGCAACATTGGAAGTGCTCGAGGAGATGAAAAAACTGCCATCATTTTCAATCCACAAGGGTGAAATAAGTAGACTTATTGAAGTCATTAGTGAGTATGAATTTATATTTCTATTATTTTTGATGAAGAAAGTTTTGGGAATTACAAATGAGCTATCCCAAGCTTTACAAATGAAGGATCAGGACCTTTCGAATGCTATTAGTTTGGTGAATGTTGCTAAAGGGAGGTTACAAGAAGTTAGGGAAAATGGTTGGGATAATTTGCTTATAGATGTTGGTAATTTTTGTGAAAAGAATGAGATCGATGTTCCACTCATGGATGAGTTCTTTGTGCCTCGTGGGAGATCACGTCGAACAATCGAAAGATCTACGAATCTTCAATGTCATTGATTTCCAACTCCAAGAGATGAATGATCATTTCGATAATGTTAATATGGAGCTTCTGACATGTATATCAAGTCTTGATCCACGCCATTCCTTCTCTGCATTTGATAAGCATAAACTGATCCAACTAGCTAAACTATATCCACTGGAGTTTAATGAAATAAGTCTTCTGGCCCTTGATGATCAGCTTGATAATTACATTGTTAATATGAAAAACGACAATGACTTTAGTGATTTAAAAGGAGTTGCAGAATTAGCTCAAAAGATGGTTCTGAAACAAAAAGATTTGGGATTTCCATTGGTTTATATGTTAGTGAAACTAGCATTAATCTTACCGGTTGCAACAGCTACTGTTGAGAGGGCATTTTCAGCTATGAATCTCATAAAAAGTGTTTTTCGAAATGCAATGGGAGATACTTGGTTGAACGACTGTCTAGTAACCTATATTGAAAGAGACGTTTTCGAAACAATCAAGAATGAAGAAATCATGCAGAGGTTTCAAAATATGAAGAAAAGAAGAATGTTGTTGTAATAGGTAACTTTTGTAACAAACTCATATGTTTATGTATGAAAATTATTTTTGGACCCCACTTAACTTGGACCCTGGCTCCGCCACTGTATATCATCATAATTAATTTGATTTATGATAAACTTGCAGGTTTTGATGGACAGTATTAGAAGTATTAGAAGTCAGAAGATGTGGTAACTAGCAAAAAAAAGGGGTCAGAAGATGAGGTTATTCGAACATTTATCTAAGGGTACAAATTTTTATTCGTGTCCCTTCAAATAAACTTACACTTAATTACTTGCATTATACTTGCATGTGTTTATTGTTCTTTTGTTTTGATTACCACAATCTTTTTTTTTGACAGCATGATTACCACAATCAAAACGTAGAATTTCATGTACATTGCCGATTGCTCATAAATTGTTTCAGGGTGGAGGAGTTCATTCTTTTTATTGGGTATTGGTTGTGTGATCCATGAGTTTTTAAAGTCTTGATCGACTTTTTGTTTTGGTAAAATTTAATTTCCTTACAAATTTTAGCTGGTGAGTGTCTGCAAAACAATTTAGTTGACATCGTGATTCCTGGGCACCTCCTGGAAAAATATAAATTACTATGAGGGAGTATGTTAATTTATCTTATCTTATCTTATCTTATTTTTAACTTTTAGTGCATCCTTCTTTCTTATTTTATTTTTAAGTATTTTTATGATTACTTTATTCTATACTTCAAAAATTAATGTTTGAAATCGTCTGAATTATTTTTATCTTTTTTTCTTAGAGCTCCTCTAATTTATATATATTAAAAAGTTCTTTTTTAATTATCTATTTTTCTATAACTCCTCTATTTTAAATATTAAATTCAAAACTTTCCATTTTAAGTCTAAAAAATTATTTTTAGAGAAGAAAATTAAAATCTTTTAGAAAAGAAATTTTATTTTCTTATATATATACAATCACCATTGCTTCTAGCGATTAAATTTTATCACCATGTTTGTAACCCTTTTCTTGCTTCTGCTTACTTTTTTTGTTGGTCTATTTTCTTTTAATTTTTTTATTCATACTTATTTTGTTTAATTCGCAATGTACATGGCTTCTGTTTAGGGATTTTCAGGTTGGTTTTTAAGGTTTGAATTTACTGATTTAATATGTGTTTTCTTCGTTTTATTTTAAACTTAGGATTTGTTATGATTTTAGTTATAATCATGAATGATTAGTAACCAGTGGTTGTTCTTTACTTTAGCTTTTGTATTTTTTTGTTAGTGATCATGGTACAGAAACACCTGATTGCGTGAACAAGAATTAGAAAATTTTCTCTGTTTGGAAACTTGGCACAAAAGTTTGAACTTTTACCATTCCCTCCTTATTTATTTACTATTAATTGTTAATTTATCGTTATTATCTTCTTATTATTCTTGATCATAATATTCCAATGTTTTATTTCAATCACTACGCCATAGATGGGCGTCCGCAATGCTTTTCTATTGTAACGCCCACTTTGTGTTACATTAGAGGTATTTTTTTGACCTACTGCAACACTGTTGAGAATGTATTACATTACATGTGAAGGTACTGTTGCAATAGAACATGTACTGTTGCAATAGATTCATTGTGTTACATAGCGATTAAGCGCTGCATTTGTTTTTTTAACATATATAAATGTAAAAAAGAATAAACATGTGGGTCCTAAAGAAGTGTTACATTTTCTACAAGCAGTGTTACATTTGCTAGTGGTAGTGTCACATTTGAGTGGACCCACACCCCACTGCCACGTGGCACGTGCCCACCATGCCACGTGTCACGTGGGCCCCCATATGCCACGTGTCAAGCGACCCATAATCCTACGTGGCAGCCCCCATGCCACGTGTCAGGTGGGTCCCACATTTGCCACGTGTCAGATGGGCCACGTGTCACGTGTTTTGTGGGCCCCACACCTGCCATGTGTAAGAAGGAAACAACTACCACGTGGCATGTGGGCCCCACACATTTTCCACGTGTCAGGTGGTGGGTCCCACACTCTCACGTGTCAGATGGGCCCATACCTACCACGTGGCATGTGGGCCCCACACCTCTGCCACGTGTGTCATGTGTGTCCCACTTTTGCCACGTGTCAGTTGGGCCCCACATGCCACATAGGACCCCTCCATAAATGCACTTGCTCTTACTTAAAAAAAAAATGCCAATGATGAGGTTTGAACCCCCGACTAATAGGTTCTAAACCACTTGACTTCTCTTTACACTACCGCTGCACTAGCTCATGCACTATGTACTTTATCTCCATCATTAATACATAAACTATGTAGCTCGGGTTTTTTCCTTATTATCATTTTTATTATTATTATTAATAATATTATTATTAATATTATTATTATTACTATTATAAGTAGATTATATTATATTATTCATAGAGGAGAATAAATCATTCATGTGTAGGGAGGTGCTCTCATTATTATTAAAAATTTCATATATATATATATATATATAATTTAAAATCCAAAAATAACTTTTTAAAAACATTAAAATATATATATATATATAATTTAAAACACAATCAATTTTTTTTATTAAATTTTGGGAATAACATTAAATATGATGGATCTTGATTCCCGTATGGTCGGGTAGTCGAGAATTTGTTTTTTTAAAAATCGAATCCTTAAACCCTGACGAAACCCTGTTTAGGGGTTCCGGTAAAAGTGATAGTTGACCGTTGAATTACCCGATCAAATAATTTTTTTTTTCTAAAATTTTGGAAATAACATTAAATATGATGGATCTTGATTCCCGTATGGTTGGGTGGTGGAGAAATATTTTTTAAAAATCGAATCCTTAAACCCTGACGAAACCCTGTTTAGGGGTTCCCGTCAAAGTGATAGTTGACCGTTGAATTACCCGATCAAATAAAAAAAATTCTAAAATTTTGGGAATAACATTAAATATGATGGATCTTGATTCCCGTATGGTCGGGTGGTCGAGAAATATTTTTTAAAAAATTGAATCCTTAAACCCTGACAAAACCCTGTTTAGGGGTTCCGGTAAAAGTGATAGTTGACCGTTGAATTACCCGATCAATTAATTTTTTTTTTCTAAAATTTTGGGAATAACATTAAATATGATGGATCTTGATTCCCGTAAGGTTGGGTGGTGGAGAAATATTTTTTAAAAAATCGAATCCTTAAACCCTGACGAAACCCTGTTTAGGGGTTCCGGTTAAAGTGATAGTTGACCGTTGAATTACCCGATCAAATAAAAAAAAATCTAAAATTTTGGGAATAACATTAAATATGATGGATCTTGATTCCCGTATGGTCGGGTGGTCGAGAAATATTTTTTAAAAAATTGAATCCTTAAACCCTGACGAAACCCTATTTAGGGGTTCCGGTCAAAGTGATAGTTGACCGTTGAATTAACCGATCAAATAATTATTTCTTTTTCTAAAATTTTGGGAATAACATTAAATATGATGGATCTTGATTCCCGCATGGTCGGGTGGTCGAGAAATATTTTTTAAAAAATCGAATCTTTAAACCTTGACGAAACCCTGTTTAGGGGTTCCGGTCAAAGTGATAGTTGACCGCTGAATTATCCGATCAAACAAATTTTTTTTTTCTAAAATTTTGGGAATAACATTAAATATGATGGATCTTGATTCCCGTATGGTTGGGTGGTGGAGAATTATTTTTTAAAAAATCGAATCCTTAAATCCTGACGAAACCCTATTTAGGGGTAGATTATTATACCTTTTTTGTATTGGGGCCCCCCTAGTTTGGTCATTAGATTAGCTCTTTTGGTTTAGTTTCTAGTTTCTATTCTAATTTAGTTTCTATTAGAACATGACTATATATATATAGGCTAGCGTTCAAATAGAAACCAACCTTAGAATATAAACTAGAAACCTACACTAAATAAATTATATTTCATTTATTTTAATGGCCCCGCTAGGGGCACCTTCACAAAAAACTTATAAAATTCTTGGCTCTATTCAACAAAAATATAAAATAAAAATTAAAAATTAAAAAAAAAGTTACTGTTCACGTGCCACGTCATCACGTGAACAATAACTTTTTTATAAAAAAAAGTTAAATTTTTAAATTTTTCGTTGAATAGAGCCAATAATTTTAAACGTTTTTTGTATTGGGGTACCCCTAATTTGGTCATTAGATTAGCTTGAAATATTTAATTTAGGTTTAGTTTCTAGTTTCTATTCTAAGTTAGTTTCTATTAGAACAAGACCCTATATATATATATAGGGTCCTACTCCACTACAAACTAAAGTTAACTACAAACTAAAAACTAAACACTAATCTAATATTTCAAGCTAATCTAATGACCAAACTAGGGGTACCCCAATACAAAAAATGCTTAAAATAATTGGCTCTATCCAACAAAAAAAAAATTAAAAAAATAACTGTTCACGTGATGACGTGGCAGTGGATTTCACTGGTTAACGGTGCTTCGCACCTTCTTGTACGGCGCTTCGCGCCTTTATCATTCTAAAGTTGTAAGGAATGACAATCAATGGTAAAGGCAATAGACGATTGGCGGGTGTGTCGAGGGCCTTTGGCCCTCATGACTACCTAACTCATCCGTTTACTGTCTTAAATGCTTCGCATTTCCACGGCAGGGATTTTTTTTTGTTGGATAGAGCCAATTATTTTAAGCATCTTTCGTGAAGGTACCCTTGGCGGGAAACTTAGAATAGATGAAATATAATTAATTTAGTGTTAGTTTGTAGTTTGTATTTAAGGATTGGTTTGTATTTGAGCAAAAGCCTATATATATATATAGGGTCTTGCTCAAATGAGAACCATCAGTTATGGTGAGATATGAGATCTAATCCTAGCCATATATTTTTTATATCTAAATTAAATCCTAGCCCCATAATTATTATTTAAATTTTATTTTTTTATTATTCATTTAATTCAACATCATCTTCCACAATCATTTCTTCCATACTCCGGTCACCATTTCCGGTCACCATCTCCGGCGACAAATTCCGGTCAACCCAGAAAATCACCACCGGTAAACAGAAAATCACCGCATTGCCGCCACCACCTCCGGTCACCACCAACAAAAACCACCACTTGTAAACAGAAAATCACCACACTCCGCCACCTCCGGCCACCGCACTGCCACCACCACCAACAAAAATCACCACCAAATAACGAAAATCAACACGACCAAAACCACCACAAACCACCACATCGCCGCCACCACCTCCGACCACCACCGACAATCCGAAAATCACCACAAATTGTTATCAACAACAACACCATCCTATGTCTCTATATATTTTTCATCAGATTCCGTCATTATTGAATCACAAAATCCAACACTTAAATTATCACTCATTTCAGTATCCATATCCTTCACCTCATTAGAAATTCTCTTTAAATTATGTCCCCCTTTCGATTAATTAATACCCAAATTCTCAAAATTCATACCAGCATCAAAACTAACCTCACTCCTCAGCCTCAAATCACCACCATTACTCCTCCTTCCTTCCGATAATGTCATAAAAAGTGTACAAATCTAACACAATCACACACATCCGCCACCACCTCCGGCAACCCCAAAAAATCACCACCGTTTCAGGAAAATCACCTCAACCAAACTATGATAAAAAAAAACCACAAAATCACTGCACCGTCACTGGCTCCGGCCACTACCTCTGAAAATGCCAACAAATCAATAGATTTAAATTAAAAACCACTAAAAAAATCACTAGCCGTTGTGACTCGTTATTGATTTGAGTCGAGAGTCAACACTCGAAATCAATAACCGGTTGTATCTCCGTTGATTATCGTCGTTAATGCGTTAATTATTAGATTCATGGTAAGTCGTGGCCGGAATTGGTGGGTGAGGTGGCCGGAATCGATGGATGAGGTGGTCGAGTCGATGTGTTGTAGCAGATGCTTGTCAGTTCTGGCGGCGCTGGGAGATGAAGTGGCGGCGGAGGTGGCCGGAGAGATAGAGGGAGGGGTGGGGGCGGTCTGTTTGTGCGAGAGGCCGAGAGTGTGTGTATATTGTATTGTCGTGTTTATATGTTAGAGTATGGGTCAGATGTGTGTTGCTGAGATTAAAAGATAATATATAAAATAGAAGGCTGAGATTAGATCTCAGTTCTCATTTTAATTGGGGGTTCTTATTTGAGCAAAACCCTATATATATATATATATATATATATATATATATATACATATATATACATATATATATATATATATACATATATAGGCAAGTGCTCAAAAGAGAACTTATTTTTTGAAGAAAACTAAGGTACTAATCTTAGCCATTAGATGTATTAAGATCAATGGCCTCGCCAGGGGCACCCACACACTAATCAAATACACCCTCACACACAGAATCACGCCTAATCCCCTCTATTTTTAATTTGATTTTTCCCGTCAATCGGTGATATTTTTTTTAAATCTAATTTCACCACATTTTTCTTCATCTCCCAACGATTAGTTTGCATACCATATATGCTATATTTCGATTTAGTTTTCTAAGTTTTCCATTAAACGAGGTTTTCCCTACCATATATTTCAAAGAAGTAATTAACCAGCAACACTGGAGAAAGAGAATGGTGTGGTAAATGGTAATCGGTGTATGCGATAAAGAAATTAAGAATATGGAGGTCCACTACTTGGACACAATATCATTTTTAACTAACAGTTTCAGTGTAGTTACGCCTTCAGATATATATAAAGAATAATCTAATGGCTTATGCCATCCTACTAATTTTTCAGTTGGGTAAATTACATGCAGTAGCTCGGCATACTATTACCTCAGGCTAATGTAGTAATAAAACGGTTACTCCAAGTAAAAATATAACCAATTCTCTGATAACATTTGCCCTCTGATAACATTTACCCACCCATACTGACTTGAAAGATATTCATAGTATTTAGTACAAAATTTCTAAAGAATCAATAAAGAAGGCATCAACCACAAAAATCTTCTTAGTTAATTTTATAAGTACTTTTAGTCCGCGAGGAATTTGATATCTTTGGACAGCAAGAATGGTGTTCCATGTACCAGCTCTAAAATGAAATAGAAAACTGGAGGTGTCATGTGGAAGACTTACCTGAACAGAGCTCATTTTGATTGTGTCAGGATTATCCAGCGATTCTTTCCGATGCGATAAGTAACCAGGCACTCGAGGAATTGCAAATAAAACAGGAAAGAATTCCAACATGGATATTATTAAGAGCGAATATGGACTTGTTTATGATGATAAATATGAATTTGATTAGATCCTATAGACTTTGTAAAAGCACAGACATGATACATGAACACCTAATTACTTGAACATAAGAATACAATTTCAAGAACAAAATTAAGTTTCTTTATCACAGCTAATATCACCTTGGTCGGTCACCGATGCAACTTGGTTGACACTACTAACTCTTTGACGCTTGTTGTATAGATCTTCCTTAGAATAGTGACTGCAACTACCTGTGAACATGAAAAGTTTTCACTTATTTATTGTAAAATGAAGACAACAAACAGGAGCATAATCTTCTTAACGAAACACATATATAATGTGTTTTACATGTAAGTTATACCACATATAGCTGTCCAATTAACAAACTGGAATGAATGGATAAGCACACAACTCACATTTTAGTCACTTTGATTATGGGTAGAGTTTTTGAGTGTGAATTTGTTGTCTTGCCTCGTAACTGTAGGTAAGGCAGTCTATAACTTACATTTGACAACTGTTGATAGGAAATCATCAAATATCTAAGTTTGAAACTCCCTTTTGTTTTGCTAAATAAGTCATGTAATTTCTGTATATGCTACCAGAAGATTTACTAATTATGGGAAAAGAACAATGTAAATTTTAAAATTTTGTTATGTTAAAACTATGTATTGTGACATATATTACAATATGTTGAAGAAACCAACTGCCAAAAGTTTTAATGTATGTAAAGGCATAACTCGATCATCATGATCAGTCATCAATAACATTGTAAGTGGGTACTGGGAAGCTTGATGATAAGAATGCTCTCATGGTCGATTGACATTATGCAATGGTGAGTACCTAAAGAACAAAGATTTGTTAAAGCCAGCATCTAAATCATTAAAATGTGCACACCTATGTATAATGAACTCAGACCATGAATATGAAACTAATTGTCATTCTTTTCAGAAGATTATATACAAATAACAGTCCCACTAAAATCAGAACACTTCCAAGGAAGATTTCTTGTTCCAGTGGCAACATTAAGGTGGATATTTGAAAGGCATATACCAGTAAAAGGAGAATTTTTTAGACCTTGTATTAGACCTGACTGCAGAACCTTTTCACCCCAAACATTGTTGATCAAAACGTTCTTGAGAACAGGGAGAGCATTTGGGTTATAATTTCCATCAGGATGGTCTCCAACATCACCAGCAATTTTTATCCCCTTCCGTACATTTTCCATATAAACGCTAGATACAGTAATATTTCTTATAAGCCCCCCCTCTACCAATATTCGTCTTCAAATGTATGCCAACTCCCATGTTGAAGAGGCTTTTGTGCTCAGCTAACACATTTTCTACACCGCCAGATGTTTCACTTCCAACTGCTATTCCAGCAAATGGGGAAGATCCTGTTAACCTCCTAATTGTGATGAACTTGCTAGGGCGGCCATAAGCAATTCCATGCTCATCCCACCCACTTTTTACAACTACAAGGTCATCGCCTGTAGAGATGTATGAGTCCTCAATGCAGACATGAGAGCTAGAATCTGCATTGAAAGGGAAATTCAATGGACTTCATACATAAAAAATAAAAATAATTATCTTTTCATTCATGTTTAGAGAGAAGAGCATAATATTGTAGATATTTCTAATTTTAGAATAAAATAGTGTTATATCAAGCATTTGTTACGAGATAATACTCTCAACTTTAAGCCATGAAATTGTCCGGACACAAAGGTGTAGTACTTCACGACCAATATTTCAATGAAAGACAAGGCTTTGCAATTTTATCTAGTAAGTGTAATCTGGTTCAACTTTATTAATCTTAAACGAACGTCTACGACCACCAAATGTGTGGCAGAATGAAGCTTAGTTCAGGGTCAAAAGTTGCAAGACTATGTGGCATCCGAGATCAACGTGACCAGGAACCTGGGAATAACAAGCATAGATAGAACATTAATGCACTTCACACCACAACAGAACTCGAGTTATGTACCTGGATCTATCCCATCTGTGTTAGGAGAGTCAGCTGGAGCCAATATGGTGACATATCTAATCACAACATTGCTGGAACAGGAGAAAAACATGTGTTAGTTCATGTTACAATGTAGTTTCTTCGAAATCAGAATGTCAATGCTACGGCAACCAACAGTGAGATGCCTAATCATTTAGCTACACGAAGAACTGCAGGGGTAAAATAAATATCTCATATTCCATTAGCATAGTTGGCTGTCGAGTTTAATTTACAAAAAAAAAAGAAAAAAAGAAACGACCGGACTCAAAACACGAGCAATTGTGAGACGCACAGACACCTGCTGATTGAGGTGCAAGTATATCTGCCAGTTGGTTTTGTCATGTAGTACTTGAAATTACATAATTACCTTTAATTAAGTATGTATAAAAATTGGAAGCATTCAGATCCAAAGACGGATAAAAAAGAACTTAAATCTATTTCTTTTTTTTAAAAAAAGTAAGGCTACAAAACACAAGTCTGTTTTGATTTTTTGATATATGGAAAATGGTTCGGTATTTTAATCCATAAATCTGAACTCTCTGTTTCTATAAATTATTATAGTTTTTACTGAACGGAGCTGATAAGTACCTGCAATATACAGGGTGAATGTTCCAAAAAGGTGAGTTCTTGAAAATCACATTGGAGATGATAATGTTTCTGGAGTTCATGAGCTCAATTAGAATTGGTCTTGTAAATTGGAGTGTTCTCTGCCTCCACATGTTCCACCAGACATCACCTTGTCCCTCAATAGTCCCATTCTGACCTAAGAAAAACAAGTGGTACTGATACTGTGCATCACTATGTAGCATGTGTTATTAGTAAATATACAAAAGTGGTACTGATGCTAACCAGTAATAATCACGTCATGAAGCCCATCTCCATGAATAAAGTTTACATATCTGTCACCAGGGCGCTCCCTACCTCTTCCATAAGAAGGCAATGGAGCAATCACAGGGCCAATCACTTGTATCCTTAAGCATCAATTTATAAGAGAATAAATTCATAATTGATTTAGAAATAAGAATATAATAGAATCTAAGAAATATGGGAAAATCTACCTCAATGTTATTTGTACAAATATATGTCATTAAAAAATTAATTCTATTAATTTCAGTAACTTTTTTTAGTTTAAATATTAGTTCAAAAAATATATAGCATTACCGGGCAACTGCCCGGGAGATCTAAGCATGTCCATGACACCAACATGGGCAAGTGCACAGCCAAATAGATCCGGTCTTTGGAATCCCAAGAGTTTAGAGTCATGTAAAATTTCACAAGTAATGGAATTACAAGGATCCATGAACTACATAATGTACATTAATACCTGATTAATGCAAGCCCCGATAAGAATGCCACCATTGCTTCCACCCTGATACACAACTTTTTGGGTTGAGTATAACCAGTAGATACAAGATACTTAGCAGCAGAAATGAAGTCGTCAAAGCAAGGCTTCTTGTTTCCAAATTGTCCAGCTTCATGCCATTCTTCTCCATACTCACCACCATCGCGTATATTAGCTAAGCAACAGACTATACCTAAATTCTTCATGAGAGCAATTCGGCTTATCTTGAATGATGGTGTAAGACTAACACTAAATCCTCCATATGCATATAGTAAACAATGGTGTAAGACATCAAGTAAAATATTCTTTCCACCCACCATAAACATGGGTATCAAGATGTCATCCTTACTGGGAATAAACATCTGAAAAGTAAACAAAACCAAACTAAGAAAGGAAGCAAAATAGGCAAGATTACTACAGTAGATAAACATAAGAATGCTTGAAGAACTGTTTATTGAAATGACATGAAATATTTTGAAAAAATGAAGTCAGTAGCAATACAATTGAAATTTGTACGCCCATTTGAACATCGAAAACCAAACATCTGAAATAATGATATTAGCAGGCCATGTGGTCCTCTGTTGCTAGAGGGAAAAAGAATTTAAAGAAACAGGAAATAAAGATATCTTTCAAAATTTGTTACCTGATTAACCTGAAACTCTGTTTGATCAAATTTAAACACCAAAAGTTAACGGAATATCTCAGGCATTCCACTTTTCAGGTTGTAGTGATATATAACAGCAGGTGTAAGGAAGCTTGTAAAGCCAATAAAAAGAGTGTCATCTTTGCTGCTTGGTTCCTCCAGATCTAATCGGATAAGGCGGTACTTTTGAGCATTCTTATTTGTCAGAAATGTGAATTCAGTGTTGTCATTTGCAATACAATGATAACTTGCATGAAAATTGTCAGTAAGCTTTACAAAGGGAAGAAGATCCCTTCCCTTTTGACCTTGAAGTCCATTAGGTAAATCAAAAAGGTTGCAGTAGTAAATCTTATTTAACAGGTCACAGTTTTCGTAGATATACAGAAGAACATACTACACCGCACATTAAGAAAAAGTTTAAGAAGAAATCAAATCAAAAATAAGGGGAAAAACAAATATCCTCGAACACTTATGGTTTTTGTTTTTAATTAGAGGGAAAAAATAGTGCAGCTCCGTATAAATTAAAGAAAATAAACATATATACAGGTGTAGTCGTGTCTTCAACTATCATCTTAGTTATAATGAGTACATAATGACAATTAATTTTATACAACATTGTAACTACTGAAAATTTTATTACCCAGAGCTGCGTTTCTAGTAGTCAAGTGGTTACTAATATTGATGGCAAGGAAATTGTTACCTTTCCATCCTCTGTTACTGAGCCAATAAATGTATGCTTTGGGTAATCAGGATCTCTTCAGCACAAAATATCTTCAGAATGATCAGAACCTAAGAAATGATAGTAGAGCCCATGACCAAGATTAGCATTTGTCTCTGTCCCGGCACTGATTTTGATGCAGCAGCAAATTCTTTTCCCTCTCTAAAAAGACCACATATAACATCTAGATCAATTAAAAAATAAATCATCTATGTACAAAGCTGTACGAAAATATGATTTTCACTTACCACTATGTTGTTAGGAACTAATCAATACGTAAATAAGGCATAATGATCAAATCAGTCTTATTTACTTACCTTTACTATCATGGGTCCAGTTGATTTCTGAAACCTTGACCTATAAGTATGTGTCTCATACATTAGGAAAAATGATTTATAACAAAATTGGACATTAGGAAAAATGATTTATAACAAAATTGGAGAGACAACTGACTCATACCATAATATATTATTTACTCGGGAATGAATTTGTGATTTATTAATGCTAATGTTGAGGTGTAGTATATTAAAAGAGCCAATCCTTTACAATGTTGGTGATACATCTCTATATATAGTGGTCTAATTGGGCCTTCTAAGAGGGCTTTACTAACTAGGTGGGTCTTGGGCCCAACATTTAGTCCCCCCTAAGTACAATTTAAAGATCTTTAGATCTTTTTGACTATCTATATTACAGGCCCAATCTCTATATTACAATTTGGAAAGAATATTGTGGAGTGTAAAAAGAAAATTTTCCCACGTCTTGTCTTTTCACTCTCCCACGTCTTGGAAGTTGTGTTTCAGCAGTTGAAGAGGTATGTATTCTCTTATTCTTTTCTTTTTCTTCATAAAGACTCATTACTTTTTGGTGTTTTATTTTCTTTCCCTGCTTCTCTCTCTGGCTTCCATCTCTACCATTTTGTCAAGTGAGGTACCCTTCTGTCTCTTTTCTCTTTCTTTTGCGTGTACTCAATTACCTTGTTTTCTTTTTCTTTATCACTATGAGGGCTGTCATCGCATCTTGTTCTTCTTCTAAGAGTGTAGAACTTGTCGAGGGTGATGATAGTCTTGAAAGTTTGCCTCTTGAGAAGGGTACTTCCTCTCGTTACCATCTGCGTCGGTCTGTCCCTGTTAAAGTTGAATCTTTTTCGCCTTGTTCTGCTAGTAAGACTACCCTTGCTTTTGGGTCTGCTTCGCAGACCCCTTCTGTTGGCGATGTTGTTAGACCCCGACCTGGAGCGAGGTTTGAGTCGAACCAATCTTTTAACAAACCCAGTCATTACTCCTCGCACCCCTTAGATCTTGATGGGTTGTCGAAGTACGTTTCCTTTTCTGATGGTTATAATGCTTTCGCCCCTGATGCTAGTGACCGGATGTGGAAACCTCCTCATTCTGGTTGGCAAGCTATTCCTGATGTATATTTTGAGCACGGTCTTAGATTGCCTTTGCATCCGTTTTTTTGTCTTGTTCTCCATGTTCTTGATTATAGTTTGAGTCAGCTAGTTCCAAACATGGTGCTCCAAGTTAACGGGGTCATTGCCAGGTGTCATGAGTTGGGTCAGTTCCCTACTCTTGATCTATTTTTTTCCATCTTTCGCGTCAAAAGCACCGGGGTTCAATTCTATGTTGATAAGAAGGAGGGTTGTAGGAGACTGGTTGAAGCTCCTGTGTCTAACTCTGGGTGGCACGTGATGTGGGCTTGGTACAAGGGCCCTGGGTTGGGTGCTCTTGGACCGTGGCAAGCTCATTCCACGGGCCGCGTGAAGTTAGTGAACCGTTTAGGGTCGGTCACCTCTGCAAATCTGCAAGATTTTCTTGGGTCTTCTGTTAGATACCATCCTGAGGAGTTTATAGATGATAAGTTCTTGACTGATCATTGTTGTAAACCATGAGATACTTTTGCCTTGTTTACTTTCTAATTTTGTTTGTACTTCCGTTGACATTTTGCTATACTGCATCTGGTTGTTTTTTCCTTTTTCCTTTGTAGTGTCCGGTCCCCCTTTGTTTAAGTTGGTGAGTTCATTTGCTGCCATGCCGACTGAAGAGTTTCTAGCCCTTCTTGTGAAGAGTAAGGCCGCAGGGGCCTCCACTATGATTCCTAGCATTGGAGTAGAAAGTGGCCCTGAAGTAGTTTCCAAGGAACTTGTGTCGCTTTCTATTGTAGCTGGAGCTGGGGCCTCTGAAGCCGCTGTTGCCAAGGACCGAGACAAGAAGAGGCATCGCGATGGACATTCTTCCAAAGGTCACCACTCTAAGAAGCTAAAGGAGCCGTTGAGCTGTCCGAGCTCTGGTAAGGTGGATTTTTTTCCTGAGGATACAACAGAATCTTTTCCTCGAGTGAAGGCTAACACGGAAGTGTCTGGATTGAGTACTGGGGGAGGCCTTCATGTCTGTAAGGGACTCGTGGATAAGGTACTTTTTTTGTATATTTTGCTTCCTTCCCCTTTTTGATCCCGAGTATGAAGTATCTCTTTTGTTTGTTTATTATCTCTTTTTTGTTGCTTTTGTAGCTGTCTGTTGAATTGGGGAAGTTATTGGAACTTGATGGGGTTGTTGATGTTGCTGAGGTGGAGAAACTTCATTTAGAAGCGAAGGACTTGAAGAAGCGTAATGGAGAACTAGAAGAAGCCTCTCAAAATTTGGCCAAAGATAACAACATAGCTGCTGATAGGCTTTTTGCTGCTTTGACTAAGAAATCTGAACTGATTACCGAGTGTGATGCTCTAGGTGGGCAAGTGAAGAGCTTGAAGTTGGAGAATGTGGATTTGAAAAATGCTGTGAAGACCTTAGAGGAGAATCTTGTTAAAGGTGTAGAAGCGTGGGCAGCTGAGAGGACTGAGTTCATAACTAAGTTGGATGCCTTGACTGCTCAACTTGCAAAATGTCAAGCTGAGTCGTTATCTTCGTTCGAGGAAGGTTATGGGGATAGCGTAGCTCGACTTGCGCATTTTGGGGTTGATGTAAAAGATCATAGCTTTGATCGTTACCTTGCTGACTTGGCGAAGAAAAATGAAGATGGGAAGACTGGTTCTTCCGAAGTTGGTCGTGTTCCTTGAAGATTCTCTTCCTAGCCTGGGGTATGCCCCTGAAGGCCTTTATGTACTTTTATTCCTGCATTTCATGTCTTTTTCTGATCTCTTGTTGATGCTTTTGGACTTTTGTTGGTATGCTTGAACTGTCGTTGTTGCGTTTTAGTATTATATGCTTCTTGGTTTACCTTTGCACATTTTCCTTGCGTAAGTTTTGCTCCTTGAACCTTGCAAGCTGTTTGAGGTAGCTGAAATATTGCATTGTCGATGTGACTTTACTTAATCTCTTTTTTAAATGGAGAATTTCCATTTGTCTGGAGTACCTTGCCCCCTTTTGTTTTATTTGTTGTAGCATTTGGAGTTTTTTGTTACTCCAGGACTTTCCTCTTTTTAGTGTAATCCATTTCCGTATGCTGGCGAAACATTACCATGTCGTGTTGAATTTTTGGGATTTGCCGTAGTTTTCCCTTTTGATATCGCCGTTCAAGTTTTGGTGCTAAACTAATTTTCTCCTCCATCGTTTGGCGAAGTTTTAACTTAGGCAATTTTGAGACGTAGTTATGGCGCACGTTACCTTTCCTTTATGATTGGAGAACTTTTGAAATGTGTCATTGACTTCGATTGTATTTTTATTCAGTGGTGAATTTTACCTCTCATTTTTTATTGTGGCGCATTTGGAGACGTCTATTAGTTTGGAGTATTTTTTTTTATTACATTTTTACTTTGATGGTGAACTTTACCTTTGTTTTCTATTCATGGCGAATTCAAATATGTCCAAGGAGAGTTTGAGCTCTTCGAGCTGCTTGGAGCACTTAAAGTGTGGCGAATTGTATTTTAGATTTGATGGCGCGCTTTACCTTTTTTCTTCGAATTATTGGCGCCTTTGGAGATATCTGTTGGCTTGGAGTATTCTTTTCAATTGTATTTTTACTTTGATGGCGAACTTTACCTTTGTTTGCTATTTATGGCTAGTTCAAAATATATCTAAGGAGAGTTTGAGCTCTTCGAGCTGCTTGGAGCGCATAGAGTGTTTCTATTTGTATATTAGCGCCTTTGGTCTTTTCGACCTCTTTGATGTTGAAGATATCATTGGAGTATTTTACCTTCTTAACACTTTGTTTTTCGCAAATTGGCAATTTCAAATCATAGCTTAAAAAAAAGATAACAAGTAAACTGTAGCAGAGTGACCAATGAGCGAAGGTATAATAACTTAGAAACTTTTACTCCGACCGAAGCTTTAAATTCATAAAAAGCTTAAAAAAGTGTCGACTTAAATCGTAATCCATTTATAAGTGTAATGGACCACGAAAGCAACTTGATTACAAAGGAAAATAAGAGATTGTTTCATACCTTAATTTAAATAACTTAGAAGAATAAATGGTGCCTAGTAGAGATTTCACGGAAAGAACTTTTTGAGATGAATTGCGTTCCAGGAATTTGCCACCGGAGTTCCGTCGAGGTGAGAGAGGTGATAGGAGCCCGAATTGTTGACCTTTGTGACCTTGTAAGGTCCTTCCCAAGGTGGAGACATTTTGCTCTGCTTTGATGGCATGGATACCGCAGCTTCCCTTAGGACAAGGTCATTGACCTGGAAACCCCTTGGTTTGATCTTTGAGTTATATAACTTTGCAACTTTTTCTTGGTACTTTATAGACATTGGCCTGTGTGGAGTGTCTGAGCTCCTCGAGGAGATCGACGTTCAGCTTTAGGCCTTCCTCGGACGATTTAGGATCAAACTTTTCAATCCTCAAAGACTTCGAACTTATTTCTACCGGTAATACCGCCTCAGTTCCGTATGCCAGCCTAAATGGAGTCTCTCCTGTAGAAGCTTTCGGAGTAGTTCGCAGACTCCACAAGACGTTTGGCAGTTCATCTACCCATTTCCTGTTGGCGTCTAGCAGTCTTTTCTTTAATCCTTGCAGAATTGCTTTGTTGGTGATCTCCACCTGTCCATTTGCTTGTGGGTATGCAACGGAAGCCTTGAGATGTTGAATTTCAAGCTCAGTCATTGCATTAACCCATTTTTCGCCGGTGAACTAAGTGCCTTTGTCTGTGACAACCATTCGAGGTACCCCAAACCTGAAAACTATTTGTTCCATAAAGAAATGAACTGCCTCAATTTCTCTTATCCTTGCCAAAGGCTTAGCTTTTATCCATTTTGTGAAATAGTCAACCGCCACAATTATGTATTGGCATTGTTTAGAACATTTTGGCAAAGGACCCACCAAATCGATACCCCACATAAAGAACGGGCACGGTGTCGTTGTTGGGTTAAATGGGACTGATGGTCTGTGGTTCATGGATCCGTACTTCTGGCATGGCTCACACCGCTTAGTGAACTCCTCACAGTCCTGGCGCATCGTGGGCCAATAAATTCCATGCCTCATGATCTTCAACACCATGTTTTTCCCAGCTAAGTGGTCTCCGCATATTCCTGAGTGCACCTCAACCATAGCTATATTTGCTTCATCTTGATTAACACATTTGAGCAATGGTTCGACTATAGCCCTTCTGAAAAGCTTGTTGTCTATGAGGCAATAATTCTTTGCTTTTACTATCATTTTTCTTGTCTCTTGCCTGTCTAGCTCTCCATGAACTCCTTGAATAAACCTTATAATGTGAGTCCTCCAATCTCCTTGTGCTGATACACAAAACACTTCTTTTTGAACTATTGATGGTTCGAGCAACTCTTTGAAATAAACAGGTTCTGACGTGCTTGAAGTGTTTGAGGTGGCTAACTTTGTCAAAGCATCTGCCCATTGATTGTTGATGTTGTTGATGGTCCACGACACGAAATTGTGTAATAGATCAGAAGTGATTTTTTTATATGCCGCCATTCTTTCGTTGAGAGTTTTGAATTCTCCCAAGATTTGCTTTACTACGAGTTGAGAATCGTTAAAGATGTCCAAAACAGATACTTCCAAGTGGCGAGCTAATGTCAATCCTGCAATGAGGCCTTCATATTCTGATTCATTATTGGTTGTGGGAAATTTGAACTTGATGACTTGTCGCACAGTGAAGCCCTCAGGGCTTGTGAGGATGACTCCCGCGCCCCCGACTTGTGAAGTGGATGACCCATCCGTGAATAAGGTCGAAACTTTATCTTTCGAGTTTTCATTGTTTCCCCTGGTTTAGAGGAGGCAAAAGTGCATTCCGTAATAAAATCCGCCAGGGCTTGGGACTTCATTGCAGTTCTTGGATGAAATTCAAGGTGAAATTGGCTTAACTCCACAGTCCATGAAGCTAGTCTCCCTTGTCATGTCGGGCTTATGGAGCACTCGTCGCAGGGGTTGATTCTGTTAGGTTAGGGGACTTACACAATTCGAGATTCACAAACAACCAATACAAAGCGCGAACACACACCAATCAATAATTAACAATGTTATTCCCAGATTACACACTTGTATAATTGTAGAAGGGGGGTTGAATACAATTCTTGATAGTTATAAATTTCTGATAAAAACCACAGAAATCTATAAAGAAATAATTGCTGAAGAGAAATAGTTCACAACCACATAAAAAATCAGGTGGTTAAATGTACCACCTGAGACTTTTATTTGAAGAAAACCCTGTGATACAAATGTACACAGCTTCTGTGTTTACAACTCTTTGCTTCTAAAGATATTCAAGAAACCCTAAGCAAATATGTCTGTTTTCTTACTTTCTAAAGAGTTGCTACACTTGGTTATATATCCCAAGTTTACAAGTACTACAGGAGTAAGATAATATTAATCTAATTCTAGTTGACTTGCTACTCCACTCCAAATCCACATGTAGCCGAAAGATTGTCCTTGTGAACAGATATGTCCCCTGCACCTTTCTTGTATGTACTGTGTAAATGGAATGCTTCTTTCTTCTGTGTTTCCAAAGTATGGCTGCCATACTGCTTTTTATACCTACTATCAACCCATGTGATCTGTCAGTCAAATATGTCCTTATCAACTGCTAATTCCCAGCTAGCATAGAATAAAGTGACAATGATTATCCGTTGATGTTGTGCACACTTATCCGTTGATGGTAGTTTGAGCTGTATCCGTTGATCGAGTAGATTTGAGTTGTATCCGTTGATAGAGCCCTGTTCTTATTCGTTGATACACTTTCACTTAGACAGAATTACATAGCATAGCTTATTTACAATTGGCTACCCTATTCTGCCTATCCATTGATGGTCAACATGACTCTGAATAAAAACACTATCAACTGATAAATAGAGATATTGCAGTATGCTACAAAACCTCATCCGTTGATGAGCTACCTGTCAACGAATAGAGTTATAAGGTCTTATCCGTTGACAGTTACAAAACTTGACTTATACAATTTTGCTTGAATGTTAAGTTATCATCAACTACAACATATTCCTAACAATCTCCCCCAATTTATACTTGATGGCAATAAAGCATAAATTCAGAACCTTGATGATAACAAAACATTCCTAAAGATATATATACACACCACAGTATGCAAAAATTGTATTAAGCTGCAAAAATTAAAAACAGAAAGCTTTAAGAAACTTATCAGAGATGTGCTCCTTTAGATTGAGCAGATTAATGATGTTTCCTCTCTCTGGTTGGCTGCACCCTTGACTTTCCTTCCTTGGCAGAGTTGGACTCAATTTGCACTTGAAGTTGCCTATAGAAGGTATCTTCTTCAACAACTTTTGGATTTAGCTTTAGTTGTAACCATCTTAGGTAATCAGAACTAGCCTTTGACAGTTGGTCTTCTAACCTGAAGAATCTCCTAGTGCCCTCATCATCCCTGAACTCCATCATCCAAAAGGGTTGAATGTGGATTTTCTGTCCATTATAAGGGATCTTCATTTTCTTTGGTAGACTTGAGGGTGAGTTCCATTCTCTCCTTATTTCTTCTATTCTGCTAATTATCTCCCTTCTGGCTATCTCAGAGAACCCTGTGTGTCTCTTGAATGCTGAGAACACTTTGGTCAGTGTATGATAATTCTCTCCAAGAACCTTCTGTAGTGGCCATGTCCTCTGACTTCCTCCCTTGTAGACAAACACTAATCTCTCAGGCTGATTCTTGTACTTGTCAATTCCTCTTACTTCTGACAGTTCATCCAAATATAGATTCATGCCAGAGTATTCTTCAATTTCTGCCTGATAGATAAAGTCTTCTTTGTTTTCCAAGATTGGTTGTTTGACAATAGTAGATCCCTTTGAAAGTTGCTTCTTTGGAGCCCTTTTCTTCTGTTTTGGATTTAGCAAGAATGAAGGAACTTCAATTGAATCAAAATTCATTGGTTCCTCTTTAGGCCTTATGGGGTCACCATGAAAGTTTACAGTTGGGTCGATTACTGTTGCAGACATAGGTACTGGTGAGCCAATGGTTTCTTTTTCTGGAGAGGGTTCTGGAGAAAGAACCCTCTTGGTTTTAGCTTTCCTTCTTTTAGGTTTGATTTTGGGAACTTCCTCAGGTTCCTTCATTTCAACCTCTACCTCATCCATTAACTCTTGAGCTAGCCTGGCTTGCTTCTCTTCTGAGT
This sequence comes from Kitagawia praeruptora, assembly GCA_037693485.1. Classification (NCBI taxonomy): domain Eukaryota; kingdom Viridiplantae; phylum Streptophyta; class Magnoliopsida; order Apiales; family Apiaceae; genus Kitagawia; species Kitagawia praeruptora. The sequence goes on from CM075353.1 coordinate 148,650,249, forward strand.
TTTCATGTTGATTTTCTGTACTTAGATGGGCTTCCCTTTGGATTCTGGAGACTTCTTCTCTTTTAGCTTCCACAAATCTAGGATGATTGTTGGATATATTTAATACTTTTCCATTCCTCATGATTACAGCCATCCAATCTCTTACACTCTTATTTGTCTGTACTTTGAACTCCATGATTGTTTTTCCCATTAGCTTTTCTTCATCATTCTTGGGAAATGGGTAGTCCAATTGAAGCTTGTTCTTCCCATTTTCCTTTGGTGGTGAGTAGGCTCTGGTTTTGATAGCTGGTTCAAATTCTTTGACAAATGATGGCTCAGCATCATAGAATGTAGGAGCCACAACCCTTGGAGTGAGCACCTTCATGATTGTGGTTGATATTGTTGGAGCAGAAGATTGAGCATTAAGAAACAGAGATGATGCAATTGATTCATTGATCATCCTATCTGTCCTTAGAATTCTTTCACTAGTCTCCTTGTTGATCTTTTCCAAAGTTTCTATTTTGGCTTGCCTTTCACCATCTGAGATTTCTTCTAAGCTTTGAATCTCAGGCAAAGCCACTTGTTTCTTCACAGGGGAAGCCTTTATCTCAAACTCTGTTGGATTGACCACTACAATTGGCTGTTGCTCCCCCTCAATCTGTGCTATCTCACTACTGGTAGCTTGAAATTTTCCAGTAGATGTTGCAGCCTCTTCTTTGCTTGTTCCCATTTTCTCCATTTTCTCCCCCTTTTTGTTAGCATCAAGGGTTGGGGTTGAAGCTGCAAGTAGCATTTCCAGTAGTTAAGTCTATTTTGATTGATTGGCAATGATGGTGTGCATTTGAGATTCCATACTATCCACTCTTGAGGAAAGAAGCTGAACAGACTTAGCCAGGCTATCTTCTTTGAGAAGTTTGCTAGAAAGCACCTTCTGAGTGGTAGTAGGAGCTAGTGCCTCAATCCTGGCATCTAGTGCTATTTTCATATCTCTAATTGCAGACTTGACCTCCTCTTGTTGTGTTCTTTGAATAACAGATTGCATCTTTTGTAATTTCAGGGAGGCCATAACTTGCTCAAGAACAGTCTTTCTCTGTGGTTCTGCAGTTTGGTGCTCAGCCTTAGCAGATTGATATTGCTTCATGATTTCCACATTGAGATTCCCAAGTTCAGTGGCATTAGAAAACATCCATCCTAGAGTTTCATCCTCATTTATCTCTTCACCATCTGAACTTTGACTGTCATCACTGCCAAACTCTTCACTTCCAGCACTTGGAGACAGGGTTTTTAAAGCTTCTTTTGCTCTTTGAAGAGATTCTGAGGTGTGCACTAGGTGCATTGCCTTCTCTGCCTCCACATTGCCCTGTTGTGCCATGACTTGATAGGTAGAAACAGGATGAGTAAAGGTTTCAGGATCCAAAGAGATGGAGTCAATAATTTACTGATATTCTTGTCTAAATTCCATCTCTTTGGAAGCTTCATTAACCTCCATTAACTCACTTGCAATGGCTGATTCTTCCTGCCTTATTTCTCCTGTAGTCCCTTCTCTCCTCTCATCTCTCTTTTCTTGCATCAGGGGCTCCCCTTGGCTCACACCTCTCACACCCTCACCTTCACCTACTAAGGTGGAACTCTCTAGCTCTCCTTTTGCCTGACCAGAAGAAATGGTCAGCCTCTCATTGATTTTCTCTCCTTTTGCCTGCTCACAAGGCAGCCTCCCACTCCCTTCCCTCATTCCTAAAAGTGTTTCAACTACTACAAACTCCTCCACAGTTGACATAGGAATGTCACATTTTGCAGTGGTAGAGAGAGTTGTCAACGGATAAAGTGTATCCGTTGATGTAGTGGTTATTGCTGTCAACAGATAATTAGTTGAAGACATATCCGTTGATGGAGAAACACTTGTCAATGAATGAAGGATATCCGTTGATGAAGGAAAACGAGTATCCGTTGAAGTGAAAACCAACACTGAATCTGTGGTGATTGATTTTAAGGAAGAGGCCACAGATAGTGTCGTGAATTCAGGAATGGAAGATTGATGGCCCAACAAATCATCTAAAAGATGATGACCACCAATTGTTGAGTGGGGCTTCTCCAAGAATTTTAAAGATGGAGAATCAGGAATTGATGTAGATATCATATCCACATCCAGAGATGGAGTTGGTGATGGTGGATCAAAATGTGTATCGATTTGATGGTTAAGATCAAGGGGCTGTGACTCCACATTTATTGAAGTCACATCAAACTGAATTTGAGAAGATACAGTTTGCTGTACAGTGTGTGCACCCTGTAATTCCCCAATGGTTTTGGATTTTACTCTTCTACCATAGGTTTTTGAGTGAGAGCTATCTGTGTCCCTTGCCCTTTTGTGCTGTGTTCCTGGAATGGAACTTAAATTAGTAGTCACACCCTGTTGAGAGGATGTAACTAGAATTTGGCTTGTAGGTTCATTAACAGTCTTTTGAGAGACTGAAATGTTGGTTGCACCTGCCTCACCTTCCTTATCCTTAGGGCTTCTTTGATGTTCACCCTGTCCCTCACCACTCACTACCACCTTCACACTCCCCTCAAGAGTTTTGGTAGTTTTTGCAACAGGTGCCTTTTGAGAGACACCTGAGGTTTGTCTTTTAGATTGTGGTTTTGGAACTCTGGATTTGGTCACTTTGGTAGGAGCCTGTTTGGTCACAGCCACAGACTCCATTGTGACACTAGAAGGCAAAGAAATTTGGGGGTTGGAGATAGGAGTTTCAGGGTTGGAAACAGTTACCTGAACAATTGGTAGATATACCAATTGTACTTCTGCATTTAGGTTCATTCGAATCAAATCACTTAAGACTCTCTTCTCCTGAACAAAACAATTGAACTTGCTATCCGGGTTAGCAATGGATAGCTCATTCTCAGATACATGCAGTGCTAGGAGCATCAAAAATCTAGCAAAATAAACATTCTTGCTCCTAGTTTCCTTTTTACCTAATTTAGCTGCTATCTCATACATGACTAGTGTGCCAAAATTATAGAATTTATCAGTCAAAAGCATACATAGCATAACTAGCATGGAGTTGGTAACAGCATCAAAGTTACTAATCTTGCCAGAAAAAGTTTTAATGAAGGCATCACAAAGATAACTCCATTCCTTAACCATACCTTTCCTAACAATTTTCCCTAAGTTCTCAGTACTAAGGGTATAATTCATGGAATTAAGCATGGTAACAATTTCAGCATTACTGGGTACCTTCAGACAGTTATTCTCAGGCAATTTTAAACAAGCAGTTAACACATCAGAATTAACTACATAATTTTTACCCTTTAAAGAAAAAGCAAGTGTGCCGTCTGTGTCATTGTACTCAGCAGATGCCCACACCTCTTCAATTACCTCATGGATTAGAGGAGTGGTGGCAGTCATAGCATATGACAGTTTGCATTTCTTCACGAAATTCATCATGGTGTGATATGCTTCTGGAGCGTTCACTGTATCAACAAAGGCCGCGAAATTGTTCTTCTCATAGGTAAACCCGGTGGAAGACATCATCTTAACAATAGGCGCCATTGAAGTGTTTGAACTTTTGTTGCAGAGAGAGATTTAGTGAAGAAGATGCAGTTAACTAATGAGATTCTTGAAAATGAATAAAGGTGAGATGTGAGGACACAAAGCAGCCTTTTATATTTTCCAAGAATTAAAAGTGAAATAATTAAAAGTAATTACCCCATTGGACAAAAGTAACTGTCAGATAATAAATGAAAAGAAAAGAAGTATAGCGTGACTAATTATACACGTTTACCAACGGCTATAAAGAGAAATATGTACATCAACGGATAAAGATTGGACGGTTGAGAAAACAGTTTATCCATCGATGACGTGGACAACCTGTTATCCGTTGACATACGAAAATCTAGTAATGTGTTTATACTACCAACGGATAAAAGGATATCCGTTGATAAGCAAATTTTGCCTTAAACAAAATTTCTGCTAAGAGTTATTCTGAGAGTTTTTAATTCTCAAGTAGATCAAACACATTTCTAGGTGCAAAACAGTATGATTAGATACCACTAAGAATTATAAAAAATTAAGCATACCTAGTTCACCTACCAACCTTGTGAATGAAGATTCATCAAGAGGCTTGGTGAAGATATCTGCAAGCTGCATTTCACTTGGCACAAAGTGCATTTCTACTGTACCATTCATCACATGCTCTCTAATGAAGTGGTATTTGATGTCAATATGCTTGGTTCTCGAATGTTGCACTGGATTCTCTGTGATGGCAATAGCACTAGTGTTGTCACAGAAAATTGGAATCTTCTCAACTTTTAGACCATAGTCAATAAGTTGATTTTTCATCCAAAGAATCTGTGCACAACAACTTCCAGCTGCAATGTACTCAGCTTCGGCTGTAGAAGTGGAGACTGAGTTCTGTTTCTTACTGAACCATGACACAAGCCTGTTCCCTAGAAATTGACAGGAGCCTGTAGTACTTTTCCTATCAATTCTGCAACCTGCATAGTCTGCATCTGAATAGCCAATTAGATCAAAGCCAGAATCTCTTGGGTACCAAATGCCAAGGTTTGGTGTTCCCTTGAGATACCTGAAAATTCTCTTAATAGCAATCAAGTGAGACTCTCTAGGGTCAGCTTGAAATCTAGCACAAAGACATGTGGAAAACATTATATCAGGTCTACTAGCTGTTAGATATAGAAGTGAGCCTACCATGCCTCTATAGCTTGAGATGTCCACAGATTTTTCTTTAGTATTCAGCTCAAGCTTAGTTGCAGTGGCCTTAGGTGTTTTTGCAGAGGCACAATCCATTAAGTCAAATTTCTTTAAGAGATCATAAATATATTTTGTTTGACTTATGAAAATTCCCTCATTAACTTGCTTTACTTGTAAACCAAGAAAGTAAGTTAATTCACCCATCATGCTCATTTCATACCTATTTTGCATAAGTTTGGCAAACCTTTTGCAAATCTTCTCATCTGTAGACCCAAAAATAATATAATCTACATAGATTTGAACAAGTATTGAAGAACCATTGACATTTCTATGAAATAGGGTTTTATCTACTGTACCTCTAGTGAAGTGATTCTCCAAAAGAAATTGAGATAAAGTGTCATACCAGGCTCTTGGTGCTTGCTTCAAACCATAAAGTACTTTCAAGAGAAGATATACATAATCTGGAAATTCTGGATCTTCAAAGCCAGGAGGTTGATGGACATATACCTCTTCTTCCAGTTCCCCATTTAGAAAGGCACTTTTAACATCCATCTGATAGACTTTGAAGTTGGCATGTGCTTCATAGGCTAGGAAAATTCTGATGGCCTCAAGTCTTGCCACTGGAGCAAAAGTTTCATCAAAATCTATTCCTTCTTCTTGAGAATAGCCCTTTGCCACTAATCTAGCTTTATTCCTCACAATTATGCCATTTTCATCAGTCTTATTCTTGAGAACCCATTTGGTACCTATGATACCTCTATCATCAGGTTTGGGCACAAGCTTACATACTTTATTTCTCTCAAATTGGTTTAGCTCTTCTTGCATTGTTAACACCCAATCTGGATCTAGAAGGGCATCCTCCACTTTCTTAGGTTCCTCTTGAGACAGGAAACTACTGTATAGGCATTCTTCTTGTGTGGCCCTCCTAGTTTGGACTCTTGAGTTTGAGTCACCAATGATTAACTCAAAAGGATGATCTCTGGTCCATTTTCTTGAAGGTGGAAGGTTTGATCTAGATGAGGTTGCTTCATCTATGTGAGCATGATCTTGTTGATTGGATATTGAGTTTTGACTTTGAGAAACTCCCCCTGAGTTTGTTGTCCTTGAGGAGTTATGAAGTTGACTGTCAACAGATGCATCATTTTGTCTATCAACGGATGCTCCATTTTGCCTGTTGACGAATACATGAGAATGCCTGTCAACGGATGCATCTGATGATCTAGTATGACTGTCAACGGATGCTTCATTTCCAGTGTTAGCATCACTTCTAGTTGGATCAACAACTCTAGGTGAATTTCCAAGGTCATGATCTTCATTTTCCTCGTCATCATCAATGTACATTCTTCCTTCTACCTCATTTCCAAATCTCAACTTTTCATGGAAGCCTTCATCATTTAGACCTAGAATCTTTTGATCATCAAACACAACATGTACAGATTCCATAACAATGTTGGTTCTTAGATTGTAGACTCTATAGGCTTTCCCTGCTGCATATCCAACAAAGATAGCTTCATCTGCCTTTGCTTCAAATTTGCCCAAGTTATCTCCATGATTCCTTAGCACAAAACACTTACATCCAAAGATATGAAGAAAAGCTAACGTTGGTTTCTTGTTGGTGAATAATTGATAAGGGGTCATTCCTCTAGCTTGATTGATCAAGGAAATATTCTGAGTGAAGCAGGCAGTGCTGACAGCTTCAGCCCAGAAATATGTTGGCAATCTTGATTCACTTAACATTGTTCTAGCTGCTTCAATGAGAGTTCTGTTTTTCCTTTCAATAACCCCATTTTGTTGAGGTGTTCTAGCAGCAGAAAACTCATGGACAATTCCATTCTCTTCACAGAAAATATTCATTGTGGAATTTTTGAATTCAGTGCCATTGTCACTCCTGATTCTTTGTACTTTTACTTCAGAACCATTGTTTACTAGTCTGAGATGATTGATGATGATTTCACTTGCACAATCCTTGGAGTGCAGGAAGAAGGTCCATGTAAACTTAGAAAAATCATCCACAATCACCAGGCAGTATTTCTTCTTTGAAATGGACATGACATTTACTGGACCAAATAAGTCCATATGCAGCAATTGAAGGGGCTTAACAATGGATGACTCTGTCTTGCTCTTGAAGGATGATTTCTTTTGCTTCCCTAATTGGCAGGCATCACACAGTCCATCTTTGAAGAACTCCAATTGAGGGATTCCTCTAGCAAGATCCTTTCTTACCAAATCATTCATTACTTTAAAATTCAAATGAGGCAGCTTTTTATGCCATAGCCAACTCTCATCCTTGCTTGCTTTGCTGAAGAGACAAGTAATGGATTCTGAGCATACTGAGTTGAAATCAGCTATGTAAACATTTCCTTTTCTAAAGCCTGTCAGAACCACATTGTTGTTTTCCTTAGTAGAAACAACACAGGCTTCTTTAGTGAACTTTACTTCATAGTCTTTGTCACAAATCTGACTGACACTCAGCAAATTGTGCTTCAAACCTTCAACTAAAGCCACTTCTTCAATGATGACATTGTCCTTTGTAATCAAGCCATATCCCTTAGTATATCCTTTGCTGTCATCTCCAAAGGTAATTCTAGGGCCAGCTTCCTCCTTGAACTCTGTGAGCAGGGTTGAATCTCCTGTCATATGCCTAGAACATCCACTGTCTAGGTACCATAGATTCCTCTTATTTCCCTGCACACAATCCAAAATACAAATCAAGTTGATTTTGGTACCCAAGTTTCCTTGGGTCCTTTCTTGTTAGCCTTTGGTTTTACACTCTTAGCAATCTTCACTTTGGGTGTAGATGCTTGAGTGATAGGTTTTGACAGATGCTCATTTGCATAAATATTTGATGCATGCATTTGTGAAAAATTGGCATACATATTATCCATGCTAGGAATGCTCCATGACATTTGTGGCATATTCACAGATTGAAAATAAGGATTAGGCACATATGGCATGTTCACATATGGATTTGAAAAACTAGCATTCTGATACAAACCAGGCATTACAGGCATACTTGGCATAGATTGAGGTACATGAACAGGAGTCCTTTTAACAGACTTGCAATTAGAAGATAGGTGATTGACACTATTGCAATTACCACAAGTTTTCCTAGGAGCAAACTTGTCAGGAGAATAATTGTTTTTCTTGTTAATGCCTATCTTACCATTTCTGTTCTTTTTCTTTTTACCCTCAGTCTCTACCTTTTCATTAACTGACTTACCAACAGCCTTTTTGTTAGGTAAATCACCTGCCTTAGCCTTCTCACTTGATTTGGCTTGGCTACTTTCACCAGAAGCAAAGTTCTTGGCTACTAGACCATACTGATTATTCAGTTTCTTGAGTTCCTTCTTACTAACAGACTTTTTGTTAGTCGACGGATACCTCTCATCCGTTGATGGTTCATCTGTCAACGGATGATCACTATCCGTTGATTCACAAATAGTCTCTAGATCCTCAAGGCAAGGTTCTAGCTCCTTTTTCTTCTGAGGCCAGGTATCCCTCACAAATGATTCTATTCCCTGGACTTCTATTATGTTTTGAGAAATATTCCTACAACTTTGAAATTTAGCAATTATCCCTTGTTCTTTTTCAAGCTGGTTTCTTAAGATCAATTCTCTTTTTAACACAGCTTCAAGTTCATTTTTAGCATCATTGCAATCAACTCTCATTTTCTCAAATTCTAGAAATTGAACTTCTAGAACTGCATTTCTATCACTTAAGAACTGATTAGTTTCTTTAATCCTATTGTTCTCTTTAGTAAGTGATTTAAGAGTAACACTCAAGTGATATTTCAGTAGACATTTCATCTATAACACTATTGCATTCCTCTTTGGTGAGCTCAGAGAGATTAGTAGAATATACCTAATTGCTAGCTGAACTTGCTTCCTGCTCAGAATCAGCCATTAATGCAAGGTTGACAAACTCAGCATCATCATCAGAATGATTTCCATCAGCAGCCCAGTCATACTCTTGGGTCATGAATGCCTTTCCTTTCTGTCTGAGAAGATCAAAATATTTCTTCTTGTAGTCAACAGTTTCAGTTGGCTTTCCCTTGTTCTCAGATCTAGGCTTCCTGCATTCACTTATCATGTGACCAGCAATACCACAATTGTAGCATTTAATTTTGGATTTATCCACATAATTGCTTGTAGAAAAATCCTTGTTAAATGGCTTGGCCACCCCAGAGTTTCTTCTGAATTTTAGCTTAGAGAATCTCCTAGATAGAAAGGCTAAATGCTCATCTATCTCATCCAATTCATCCTGCTGTAGGACACTCATTTCTTCAGACACCTTTTCCTTGCTTTTGCTTGATTCTGCTCTACCTTCACAAACCTCCCTGTTTGGTGTAGATTTAGCAGCTTCAGTCCTCTTCTCCTCCTTCTGCTCCAAGTTGGTAACAAGTGCAACTGACCCACTTTTCTTTTGGGCCTTCTCAATTTCTTCATCCTGCTCCATTTCTAGTTCATATGTCTTTAAAGTTCCATAGAGCCTTTCAAGAGTAAATGACTTGTACTCTTGAGTGTTTCTTAGAGAAACAGTCATAGGCTTCCACTCTTTGGGCAGTGATCTCAGAAATTTGAGATTAGAATCTTTCACTTGGTAGATTCTTCCATACAGTTTCAAGCCATTCAGTAGCTTTTGAAATCTACTAAATGTGTCATTCAATGTCTCTCCATTCTTGAAATGGAAGTGCTCATACTGTTGGATCAGTAGCTGCATCTTGTTTTCCCTTACCTATTCTGTACCTTCACAAAGGGTTTGAACAATGTCCCATACTTCCTTGGCGGTAGTACAGTTGATAACATTGTCAACCATGTCTGTTTCTAAACCATTAAACAGAATATTCATGGTCTTTTTATCTTTGTGAACTTCTGCAACATCCTCAGTACTCCACTCAGAAACAGGTTTTGGGATGTACGTGTCTGGTGCATCTGCAGCAAGACCAACTCTTGAAGCAGCCTTCATTGGAACATGAGGACCCTTCTCAATGCAATCTACAAAACCTACATCAATAGACATGAGATGTAGACGCATTTTTACTTTCCAGTGAAAGTAGTTTTCCCTATCAAGAACCGGTATCTTCACTCCATAATCCTTCTTAGACATGTTGGAAGTGTGTTGATCTTTAAACTTCAAATATATTAGAAGCTTGCTCTGATACCAATTGTTATTCCCAGATTACACACTTGTATAATTGTAGAAGGGGGGGTTGAATACAATTCTTGATAGTTATAAATTTCTGATAAAAACCACAGAAATCTATAAAGAAATAATTGCTGAATAGAAATGGTTCACAACCACATAAAAAATCAGGTGGTTAAATGTACCACCTGAGACTTTTATTTGAAGAAAACCCTGTGATACAAATGTACACAGCTTCTGTGTTTACAACTCTTTGCTTCTAAAGATATTCAAGAAACCCTAAGCAAATATGTCTGTTTTCTTACTTTCTAAAGAGTTGCTACACTTGGTTATATATCCCAAGTTTACAAGTACTACAGGAATAAGATAATATTAATCTAATTCTAGTTGACTTGCTACTCCACTCCAAATCCACATGTAGCCGAAAGATTGTCCTTGTGAACAGATATGTCCCCTGCACCTTTCTTGTATGTACTGTGTAAATGGAATGCTTCTTTCTTCTGTGTTTCCAAAGTATGGCTGCCATACTGCTTTTTATACCTACTATCAACCCATGTGATCTGTCAGTCAAACATGTCCTTATCAACTGCTAATTCCCAGCTAGCATAGAATAAAGTGACAATGATTATCCGTTGATGTTGTGCACACTTATCCGTTGATGGTAGTTTGAGTTGTATCCGTTGATCGAGTAGATTTGAGTTGTATCCGTTGATAGAGCCCTGTTCTTATCCGTTGATACACTTTCACTTAGACAGAATTACATAGCATAGCTTATTTACAATTGGCTACCCTATTCTGCCTATCCATTGATGGTCAACATGACTCTGAATAAAAACACTATCAACTGATAAATAGAGATATTGCAGTATGCTACAAAACCTCATCCGTTGATGAGCTACCTGTCAACGAATAGAGTTATAAGGTCTTATCCGTTGACAGTTACAAAACTTGACTTATACAATTTTGCTTGAATGTTAAGTTATCATCAACTACAACATATTCCTAACAGACAAGATCTACCAAAGCGCAAAACAAGAACACACAAATACTTGACGTGGAAACACCCACGCCCCAAACTTGTATTATTAATCTTAACAATAATCAACAATACATCAAAACAATAACACCTTAACGGTGTCCCAACCCGATACTTGAGCCAACAATGCTCAAGCACCTCCCAAACAATACTTAAGACTACATCTCTTAAGCTTTCACATCTCAAACAATACAATATGACTATGTATATATAGCCACCCAAAACTTAGCCACCAAGACTTACCATACTTGTTCTACAAGTCTTACCATACTTGTTATATAAGCCTTCCAATTCTTGGCACCTAATTTCCCAACTTAATGATCAAGACATACCATATATAATAATTGTCTACACATACAATTATTACCTTACCCATATACATCTTGGACCACCCAAATCCATAGCATCTTATTGGGTTGAAACCCAACAATCCTCCCCTTCAACCCAATACCCACATCGGATTGAACGGTAACCAATCAAGCCATCGACGTCCATTCGTCAACGCCTCCCCTCAAACAAGAACCCTCTCTTGCTCTTCCAAACATTGAGTGTCGCTAAAACCCATATAGTGACCCTCCAAACCACCGTTCTTCACCATAACGATGTATCCAATCTACAAAATCACGTGCATCAACCACAACGAGTGCTCTTCCACATGTTGAGTCACTCGATCCTTGATTTCACAATCCTTCGGTCTCCGGAAGAAAATCACTAGTATCATCCAAACAGTTCACCTGGTTGATCAAGCCATTGAAAAAATTGTGATGACCTCTTCCATCTTGAGTCCGAACACAGGATTGATCCATGGTGCAAGCTAACCTCCAAACCGCACGTAACTTTGTCTCCACCCGCTTTAGTAGCAATCTTCTTGTCAGCAAATCCTTCTCGAACTTTCCCTCAACCTCTTCAATCACAAACCCAAACCTTGGCTCTTGATACCACTTGTTAGGTTAGGGGACTTACACAATTCGAGATTCACAAACAACCAATACAAAGCGCGCGCACACACCAATCAATAATTGACAAGATCTACCAAAGCGCAAAACAAGAACACACAAATACTTGACGTGGAAACACCCACGCCCCAAACTTGTATTATTAATCTTAACAATAATCAACAATACATCAAAACAATAACACCTTAACGGTGTCCCAACCCGATACTTGAGCCAACAATGCTCAAGCACCTCCCAAACAATACTTAAGACTACATCTCTTAAGCTTTCACATCTCAAACAATACAATATGACTATGTATATATAGCCACCCAAAACTTAGCCACCAAGACTTACCATACTTGTTCTACAAGTCTTACCATACTTGTTATACAAGCCTTCCAATTCTTGGCACCTAATTTCCCAACTTAATGATCAAGACATACCATATATAATAATTGTCTACACATACAATTATTACCTTACCCATATACATCTTGGACCACCCAAATCCATAGCATCTTATTGGGTTGAAACCCAACAGATTCGTCATTATAATGATCATTCTTCCTTGAAAATACTGTCTCAACTTTCTGCTAGCAATGACCAATCCATAGCATCTATGACTCTTTCTGGTTCGTCTCTTTGTTGTCTTGAAGCATCGCCTCTCTCTATAAAATGAGAAAGTTCCCCCTGTTGGATTTTATCTTCAATCAAGTTTTTCAGTTGATAACACTGCTCCGTGTCATGTCCTGTATCTTCATGATAATGGCAGAATTTGTTACTTGGAGGCCTGTTGGGATTCATTGGTCTTGGGGGCACGTAAGCTGGATCTGCCTAAAGGATCCCGAGTATTACCATTCTATCAGCGTTGAGCTTTATGAACTCTCGATCATCCATAGGTCTTTGAAGCCAAGGACGTTGCTTAGACGGAGATGTCTGAGGAGCAGATGATCTGTTCGATGTATGTGAGGCTACATCCTCTTTTCTTATTTGAACTGGTGACGCTGCTCGACCTCTTCGAGTACCCCGAGCACCTCGATCACCTCGGCGATATTCCCATTGTGAAGTTTGTTCAATTAGTCTACTCATCCTTGTTCTTGGAGATCTAGAGGATTGAATGCTGCCAACAGCTTCTTGAAAAGTTAGTCTTCGCTCAAACAGTTGTATGGCTGCCTGAAGTGATTGAGGTTCCTTTTCAAAGTATTCTTCAAGAACTGCATTGTGCCTGGTTCTATCAATTCCTGCTGCCAGACATGTCATTTCCAAGTTCTCTACCAAATCCGGGATTTGGATCATCTCTACTCTGAAACGATTTAGGTATTCTCGCAAATTTTCATTTGACCTTTGGCGAATGTTCACTAAGGAAGCCGTCAACTTTTTTCCTTTCTTACTAGTGGAGAATCTTGACTTAAATTTTTCCTTCAGACTGGCCCAAGACCTGATTGACCTTGCTGGAAGATTGTTGAGCCACATGAGGGTCGTGCCCTTCAAACACGTCGGGAAGAATTGACACTTCGCCACCTCACTATGCCCAAAAAAAGACATTCGACCATCAAAGAGGTTGACGAAGTCATAGGGGTCTGTGGAGCCATCAAACTGATCCACTGGTGGCACCTTGAGATCCCTATTTACCTTAGCTTTCTCAATATACTTAGCTAGTGGACTTTCCGAAGAGGCTTCAACCTCTCCCGATTGAGTCTTAATAAACTCCTTGAACTTCATTATGTCTTTTGTCGATAAACCAGTTGTGCTTGACTCCTCTTTTTCATAATCCTCATCTTCATTTTATGAGCATTCCTTTTCCTCCCTTCTTGCCTTACGTTTTCGAGATGAAAGCGAATCTGAAGATATCTCTGTCTTAGAGTACTTGCTTCCCATAGACGTTCTCCATGAAGATTCGAAATCATCCGTTTGATAGTCTGAAGAAACATGTCCTTCAAACACCTCATGGAGCTCCTTTTGCAGCCTGGCTATCTCCTTTTTCCGCTTTAACTTTTCAATCAATATTTACCTTTCTAGATCTAAACGACGAAGTTCATCGTCAACAACATCACTCGAGATCGCCATTTGCTTTTCTCTTTGCCTTTTAAGTTTTAGCAAGTGTAAACGAGCATCACTTGTCAAAACATGTTTCCATTGAGGTGTGAGAACTAACTGCCTATTATCATGTTTTGGCTTACGAGATCCGTTTAACGGATCCGATAAACTAGGCCTCAGAGGCGAAGAGAACAACGCCTGCGGAGCCATTGAGATTTGGCGATTTTCCGATCGTTTAATACTTGAAATATCACGCGTATTAGGGGCTAGTTGTGTGACACCCCCCAAATCCGGGGTCAGGAGATTTGGTTGCCACGCGAAAATCCTCAAAATAAAACATCTGTTTAATAATAATCATTCACTTGTGATTGTCCAACACTGGAAATAGAACATCTGTGACCCCAAACATACCAAGATCTTTTAAGGTTATAGGGCTAGAAACAAGAATCCAAATTCCATTAGATAAAAAAAAAACATTTCTTCCCAACATTCTCTTTGATCAAATCTTAAACCACTGGTGTAACTTCGATAAGAAGTACGCCAGGCTAACTAGACCATACATAATAATAATAAATATTAGAACTCAATTATATAAAATAGATCTTACTCTAAATCCAGACATCCTGAGCCAAGTCATCTTCGCAATAGCATCATGTTTCTTCTCTTTCTGAACTGCGCGGATACGTCTCGCCAAACTACCTTACTGAAATGTTAGAATTTGCAACAGCAAGTATGAGCGAAAGAAATGCTCAGCAAGCGTATAAAAATTTTGATATAAAAATCAGGATTAGTGGGGCATAAAAAAATCAACTGAAATGTACAACAGTTTATAGAGAAACTGAATCAACAACTGTGATATAATTCAAACCATAACTGAAATCATTTGGCATGTCATAAAAATGAATCATCTGCCAATTCACAATATATAATAGCCATTCGGGCGATATGGATTGGATACACTTATATAACTGAAACACCATTGCCCCCTGATCAGGTTCATAAGCAATGGGACCCTTTATAATCACCGGTACGTTACGGCACCCGTGTTATAATTCGGATTTCTTGAGGGTACCAAAATAAATAAAGACATAACACCATTGCCCCCTGATCAGGTTCATAAGCAATGGGACCCTTTATAGTCACTGGTACGTTACGATACCCGTGCTATAATTCGGATTTCTTGAGGGTACCAAAATAGGCAAGTAATGTTAGCCTATAGGAAGATGGAATGGTTACCATATCCTCCTTAAATATAGCTGGACCAACTACTCAACGTGGCCTCCTACGCTTTACCATTTTCCAATCCAATAGAGCAATTTCCGAATTCAACAGGAAATGCTTAGTTTCACATACAGTTCACATCCTTATTATTTAATACTATAATAAGGATATGAAGAGTTTATCTTAAACAATTCCCCACATCAAGGGTAACAATATCAAGCAACTGTGTTCGCACAAAAATATTTAAGAATCACAAATAGCTCTGAACAATAGCTATTCGTCATGATATGAATCAATGAAACATAAAATAAACCGTGTTTAAGATGATAAAGAAAATACTTGCCTCTGGTCCTTAGCTATTGCGCAAAGTCGAGGTAACACATCTACCTTCTTCTTCTATCTTACGGCATCACGATCTTCTATTTCAATCATTCGTTGGTTTGACGCTCTTGCGATTGCCACGAGTCTGATCCGCCGACATCGAGCCCGCGCGTCTACTTCTATAGTCAAACATAAGATAGTACCTCAGCCTCCGGACGACAATTCTGACATTTGTAAACGCTTATAAACTCAATTCGAACGTATTAACCATGCTTACCAATATCTCTGCCAGAAGAAAATAATTGGAAATGTCCCCCTTTGAACATAGGCGTTTTCCCCGGTGTTAAAACACCTCACAATAAATTCAACAATTCCATAAACAATACTTTCATCTCCAACCTTCTTTATTACAATCCACAAAGAATATTACATCCATCTTCAATCCCTCTTCATTATATCTACTTATCTCCGCTGACAAACCTAAGTCAATATTCAACAATTAATCCTTGAATTAAACAATTATGCATTCAACTTAGTCCAACTCAATCTATAAATAATCCTCAAAACATTTATCTTATTCCTCGATAAAGAAACATGATAATCAATTAATCCTCAAGACACGATTAATTCTCGAGATAACAATTAATCCTCGAACAAACACTTCATCCCCAAAAATAAATATAAATCTAACAATCCTAGTCAGTATTTCAAAGAAAACATCGTCTACTCTTAGCGACATCTTATAACATAAATCATATAAACAATTAATCACCAATTAACTATATATATCGATCAAAACTCGATTTACAACATAACCCTCGATACTTAATACCTTAATAATTCACATTGCACGTAAAGAGACTCAGTAAGTAGATCACGTAATCACATAGCACATTGCTCAGATCATAAAAAGATTTTATCCAATATTTTTAAAACAGAAAACGGGTCAAAACCCTAATTATCGGATATAATCGACTCAATAAAAAGCTTTGGTAAAAAGTCGACCAAAATTTAAAAGTTGAATTTTAACTTAAAACTATTTTTATAAGAACCGGGTCATTTTTCTGATTTCAGAAATACTTTTCTCGTTGAAAACGGATAAACGGTTTAATTAATACGCAATTAATAAGAATAATTCAATTAATAATTAAATTAATTGATTATTCAAATTAATTATTTATTAATCAACTCATAAAAATAATAAATCTTTTATCATAAAGAGATTTAAATTCAATGAAGTCAATTATATATTTAAATAATAATTAATTAATATAATTAATCAATTAAAATGAATTAATCAATTAATTAAATCAATTAAATTATTATTTAAAAATAATTAACTAATTAAATTTAATTTTTAGAAGTTAAAATAATAATACATAAAAGAAATCTGAATTTTAGAAAAATTTTATAAAAATTTGACCCAAAAACATTTTTCTTAAAAGTTTTGAAAAATTTTGAATCAAACTGCACTATTTATCACCATCTCCACACATTCATCACCAAGAACACCAAGAACACTCAACCGTCATCAATGGAGGTTCGCCGGAATCCGGAATTTTCCGGCGACCTTAACAACTCCGGTAAGGCCTTGTTTGCACCCCAAACTTTCACCAACACATTGCCTAGCTTCTGGGCACTTTATAACACATCAAAAACGAACCAAACAAGCAAGAAATCGCCAAAAACGCACGAAATCCGGCGACCTCAAACTTATAATCCGGCGAAATTCGTTTTTGCTTATTTCTAAACCAAATCAGGTGTTCTATATCACAAAACGAAGCCCATAACTCGTACAATATAACCCCTAACAGCATACATACAAACAATCAACACAAGCTATGAACGAATGATTCTTATTTTCGGTCAAAACTAACAAACTTGAATATCACAATCCGGCATTAGAACAATCAAATTAAATACATATACACGTTACCCATAACCTCTAGAAGCTATACAAACAATCAAATCGACTGAACAAGCAACGAATCAAAAATCCCCAAATTTGATGAAGAACCCTAAAAACGCAGATTCAAAAGAAAATTTATGTAAAATCGAAATTTTACCCCACATGAAATCTGATTGCATATTATGAAACTAGATGTCGAGGGCTTCGATTCGACTACTTGAACTCCAAAATCGGATATCGAAAACACCTTCAAAAGTGAGTTTGATCTCCAAGAACACCAAGAACAATTTTCAGAGAATTTCCAGAATTTTTAATAAAATAAAATAAAAACTGATTTCCTGATTTTTTTAATAAATAAAAAAAAATCTGATTTCTATTTATATTAATCAAAAATTAATACCCAAAAATATTTTTAACCCCTAATTAAAATCGTTAAGCCTTAAAAATAATTTTTATGGGATAAAAATGTAAAAATTTTATTTTTAAACAAATATAATATATATGCCAAAATTTCCCAAAAATTATGAATTTTACAAAAATTACAACATAATACATTTTTAAACATCCCATTATTATATGAAAATAATTTTATGAAAAACAGGGTCTGGAATCCAATACAGGGGCTGGGTCCGGAATTTAAAATGCAAAATAACTGTATTCTAAAAATATAAAAATTACAGAAAAATAGAATAAAATCATTTATGCTACACAGAAGTCACATAACACGTATGGGATAATTTTCCTATTTTATAAAAATCATAACGCGTTTAAATGCATTAAAAATAAACTAACACACATTAAAATCAACTAAAAATATATTTTAATATAATAAATTACACGTAATTTTTCGGGTCGTTACATTCTTCCCCCCTTATAAGGATTCCGTCCTCGGAATCAGCTAAGGCAATTAGTGGGTTTTCTTAATTCCTTCATCATCAACACTTGCTTTACAAAACTGGGGATAATGTTCCTTCTTAAACAACTTCTCCAAAATCTCAATCAACTATAGGGTCTCTATTTGACACAGTTATCACTGGAGTCTTACAACACATCGTTATTCGTTTCAAATATGGCTCGATCAACTTTTCATTAACATAATATCCTTGAGAGAGAGAACTGATTCCATTGGCATGTCACTGATATTCTAATCATTTTAGGGCTCGTTTTTACTCTTGGCGATTCCGTTGCGAATCTAATTTCTATCTGCGAATTTCGCTTATCCTGACCTGATTGGCATACCCTTGAAATTCAATAGAGATAAAAAAAAAAAAAAAAAATTCATAAAATTTTGAAGAGAACAGATTCCATATCATAGCAAATGTTCCACAATTGTGGTTATGAATTTTATGAATTTTAAAGCAACCTGATTTGAAATAAGAGAATAACTGAGAGATCAATATGATCACATGAACCCGACGTTGTGTGTCTTAGCTCCGACATTTACAATTAAAGGTGATCAGCCTTCTTGTAATACACAACACACCAGTGATGGCGTCCCATCCAACTTCTATCACACAGACAGATATACCTGGTGTCCCCTATAAATAGGGTTGTTCGTCTCAGTAGGAGTAGAGAAATATGAAAGGAATTCCAAATTTGTTATTTTCCGAAAAGAAGAACCAGGAAGAAAGTACCGAACAAGTGGTACTATATTGCAAATAAGGTTATTAATCATTGGAGAAAACAAAAAGTTGAAAGTCTCAGAAATTTGAAAGTAGGTTTCATAATAACCACTGAAGCAATTGAGATTCAAAATGGAGATTGAACACAAGTGTCAAAATGTCACTGTTTAGAAGAAGAGATATATCTTTTAACGAATACCTCTTTAGGAGGGATATCAAAATAATTCATTGAAAGAAAAGGTATTGCCAAGGTCACTACTTATGCCTTCTTTGCCATTTCCTTCGATAGCTCGTCATTCGAATTTAAGCTTCTTCCTTTCCACGTTTTAAGAATATCGATATCGTATGTCATCGTCAACTCGTAATAGTCTCTAAAGATTCCACAGTAGACATCTCCATTCGCCAGGCGATCTATCCAATTCACCACAACTATCTCAAACGAGTACTCCAATCTTAACTTACTAATTGGTACTATACCCAATAGTCCAACACGAACTCTACATGAGCTCTGACGTTCCTTACTTAGCTATACACACTCCTACACACTCTCGTTTCTAGTTTACTATAACCCTGCTCTGATACCAACTGTGACACCCCCCAAATCCGGGGTCAGGAGATTTGGTTGCCACGCGAAAATCCTCAAAATAAAACATCTGTTTAATAATAATCATTCACTTGTGATTGTCCAACACTGGAAATAGAACATCTGTGACCCCAAACATACCAAGATCTTTTAAGGTTATAGGGCTAGAAACAAGAATCCAAATTCCATTAGATAAAAAAAAAACATTTCTTCCCAACATTCTCTTTGATCAAATCTTAAACCACTGGTGTAACTTCGATAAGAAGTACGCCAGGCTAACTAGACCATACATAATAATAATAAATATTAGAACTCAATTATATAAAATAGATCTTACTCTAAATCCAGACATCCTGAGCCAAGTCATCTTCGCAATAGCATCATGTTTCTTCTCTTTCTGAACTGCGCGGATACGTCTCGCCAAACTACCTTACTGAAATGTTAGAATTTGCAACAGCAAGTATGAGCGAAAGAAATGCTCAGCAAGCGTATAAAAATTTTGATATAAAAATCAGGATTAGTGGGGCATAAAAAAATCAACTGAAATGTACAACAGTTTATAGAGAAACTGAATCAACAACTGTGATATAATTCAAACCATAACTGAAATCATTTGGCATGTCATAAAAATGAATCATCTGCCAATTCACAATATATAATAGCCATTCGGGCGATATGGATTGGATACACTTATATAACTGAAACACCATTGCCCCCTGATCAGGTTCATAAGCAATGGGACCCTTTATAATCACCGGTACGTTACGGCACCCGTGTTATAATTCGGATTTCTTGAGGGTACCAAAATAAATAAAGACATAACACCATTGCCCCCTGATCAGGTTCATAAGCAATGGGACCCTTTATAGTCACTGGTACGTTACGATACCCGTGCTATAATTCGGATTTCTTGAGGGTACCAAAATAGGCAAGTAATGTTAGCCTATAGGAAGATGGAATGGTTACCATATCCTCCTTAAATATAGCTGGACCAACTACTCAACGTGGCCTCCTACGCTTTACCATTTTCCAATCCAATAGAGCAATTTCCGAATTCAACAGGAAATGCTTAGTTTCACATACAGTTCACATCCTTATTATTTAATACTATAATAAGGATATGAAGAGTTTATCTTAAACAATTCCCCACATCAAGGGTAACAATATCAAGCAACTGTGTTCGCACAAAAATATTTAAGAATCACAAATAGCTCTGAACAATAGCTATTCGTCATGATATGAATCAATGAAACATAAAATAAACCGTGTTTAAGATGATAAAGAAAATACTTGCCTCTGGTCCTTAGCTATTGCGCAAAGTCGAGGTAACACATCTACCTTCTTCTTCTATCTTACGGCATCACGATCTTCTATTTCAATCATTCGTTGGTTTGACGCTCTTGCGATTGCCACGAGTCTGATCCGCCGACATCGAGCCCGCGCGTCTACTTCTATAGTCAAACATAAGATAGTACCTCAGCCTCCGGACGACAATTCTGACATTTGTAAACGCTTATAAACTCAATTCGAACGTATTAACCATGCTTACCAATATCTCTGCCAGAAGAAAATAATTGGAAATGTCCCCCTTTGAACATAGGCGTTTTCCCCGGTGTTAAAACACCTCACAATAAATTCAACAATTCCATAAACAATACTTTCATCTCCAACCTTCTTTATTACAATCCACAAAGAATATTACATCCATCTTCAATCCCTCTTCATTATATCTACTTATCTCCGCTGACAAACCTAAGTCAATATTCAACAATTAATCCTTGAATTAAACAATTATGCATTCAACTTAGTCCAACTCAATCTATAAATAATCCTCAAAACATTTATCTTATTCCTCGATAAAGAAACATGATAATCAATTAATCCTCAAGACACGATTAATTCTCGAGATAACAATTAATCCTCGAACAAACACTTCATCCCCAAAAATAAATATAAATCTAACAATCCTAGTCAGTATTTCAAAGAAAACATCGTCTACTCTTAGCGACATCTTATAACATAAATCATATAAACAATTAATCACCAATTAACTATATATATCGATCAAAACTCGATTTACAACATAACCCTCGATACTTAATACCTTAATAATTCACATTGCACGTAAAGAGACTCAGTAAGTAGATCACGTAATCACATAGCACATTGCTCAGATCATAAAAAGATTTTATCCAATATTTTTAAAACAGAAAACGGGTCAAAACCCTAATTATCGGATATAATCGACTCAATAAAAAGCTTTGGTAAAAAGTCGACCAAAATTTAAAAGTTGAATTTTAACTTAAAACTATTTTTATAAGAACCGGGTCATTTTTCTGATTTCAGAAATACTTTTCTCGTTGAAAACGGATAAACGGTTTAATTAATACGCAATTAATAAGAATAATTCAATTAATAATTAAATTAATTGATTATTCAAATTAATTATTTATTAATCAACTCATAAAAATAATAAATCTTTTATCATAAAGAGATTTAAATTCAATGAAGTCAATTATATATTTAAATAATAATTAATTAATATAATTAATCAATTAAAATGAATTAATCAATTAATTAAATCAATTAAATTATTATTTAAAAATAATTAACTAATTAAATTTAATTTTTAGAAGTTAAAATAATAATACATAAAAGAAATCTGAATTTTAGAAAAATTTTATAAAAATTTGACCCAAAAACATTTTTCTTAAAAGTTTTGAAAAATTTTGAATCAAACTGCACTATTTATCACCATCTCCACACATTCATCACCAAGAACACCAAGAACACTCAACCGTCATCAATGGAGGTTCGCCGGAATCCGGAATTTTCTGGCGACCTTAACAACTCCGGTAAGGCCTTGTTTGCACCCCAAACTTTCACCAACACATTGCCTAGCTTCTGGGCACTTTATAACACATCAAAAACGAACCAAACAAGCAAGAAATCGCCAAAAACGCACGAAATCCGGCGACCTCAAACTTATAATCCGGCGAAATTCGTTTTTGCTTATTTCTAAACCAAATCAGGTGTTCTATATCACAAAACGAAGCCCATAACTCGTACAATATAACCCCTAACAGCATACATACAAACAATCAACACAAGCTATGAACGAATGATTCTTATTTTCGGTCAAAACTAACAAACTTGAATATCACAATCCGGCATTAGAACAATCAAATTAAATACATATACACGTTACCCATAACCTCTAGAAGCTATACAAACAATCAAATCGACTGAACAAGCAACGAATCAAAAATCCCCAAATTTGATGAAGAACCCTAAAAACGCAGATTCAAAAGAAAATTTATGTAAAATCGAAATTTTACCCCACATGAAATCTGATTGCATATTATGAAACTAGATGTCGAGGGCTTCGATTCGACTACTTGAACTCCAAAATCGGATATCGAAAACACCTTCAAAAGTGAGTTTGATCTCCAAGAACACCAAGAACAATTTTCAGAGAATTTCCAGAATTTTTAATAAAATAAAATAAAAACTGATTTCCTGATTTTTTTAATAAATAAAAAAAAATCTGATTTCTATTTATATTAATCAAAAATTAATACCCAAAAATATTTTTAACCCCTAATTAAAATCGTTAAGCCTTAAAAATAATTTTTATGGGATAAAAATGTAAAAATTTTATTTTTAAACAAATATAATATATATGCCAAAATTTCCCAAAAATTATGAATTTTACAAAAATTACAACATAATACATTTTTAAACATCCCATTATTATATGAAAATAATTTTATGAAAAACAGGGTCTGGAATCCAATACAGGGGCTGGGTCCGGAATTTAAAATGCAAAATAACTGTATTCTAAAAATATAAAAATTACAGAAAAATAGAATAAAATCATTTATGCTACACAGAAGTCACATAACACGTATGGGATAATTTTCCTATTTTATAAAAATCATAACGCGTTTAAATGCATTAAAAATAAACTAACACACATTAAAATCAACTAAAAATATATTTTAATATAATAAATTACACGTAATTTTTCGGGTCGTTACAAGTTGCTTGTTCACTCCTTGGTGTTCGTCGGCCATTCTTTGCTTTTACACAAAGAATTAAGGTCGACTACCAGAAACTACTGCTCGATCTGCTTAATTTTCGTTGTTTTAATGGTGTTTGTGTTTTTCAGGAGGAGGTTCAACCTCCTTCTAGCACCATTGTTGAGGTGTAGTATATTAAAAGAGCCAATCCTTTACAATGTTGGTGATACATCTCTATATATAGTGGTCTAATTGGGTCTTCTAAGAGGGCTTTACTAACTAGGTGGGCCTTGGGCCCAACAACTAAAAAACTAAGAATCAAAAAGAGGTATAATATAAATTTTTGCTCTTAATTGTAAAATACCTTGATACCCATTTGATAAATGAGTGAGAATCAGATGAAAATGAGTGAACGTCATGACCATGTTGGTATGTGGCCGGCGTTTGGGAGATAACTGAAGATTGTACTGGAGGAGGCCAAAGTTGGATCAACAAAGAACGTGATACGTGCAGGTTTAATCAGTGATGAGATTCCTGGCCGATGGGCTACGAAGGTGATTAGCTATGTCAAAGGCGAAGCGAAAGCCGCGAAAGGTTAGAAGAGCAGCACCAAACTAATATGTAAAACAGTATTACACTTACACCCAGCTCATACGTAAAACACTAGTATATAATAGGGTTAAATTAGTAATTTTACATGGAATAAAATCACTCACACAAAGTAGTATGTCGTAGTATTAGATATATAATAATAATAATAATAATAATAATAATAATAATAATAATAATATAATAGATTGTATAATTAACTAGAATTAAATATGAAGCATGTGATTATGTTCAATGTATCCATAGTTGATAGGGATGTCAACGGGTCTGATCGGGTTGGATTTCTAAGATATCCAAATCCAAATCATTTTATCAAATCCAAATCTATTTGGGTTCAAATATCTAAATCCAAATTCAGATTCAAGGGTTTCGAATTGGATTCGGGTTTATCCAAAATTCAAATTTCAAAAAGTAAAAAATATTATAGTAGTATTATTTATGATTTGTTCGAACTTAAATTTCATTAAATTAAAATTTAAACAACAATTATAATATAGCATTGCATATAAGAAAATATTGAACTGTAGTTAATAATTTATAAAATATAAATTTTCATTTTATAATCTTAATTTTTGATGTAAATTCATTAATTCAACAAAAAGGACACCATCACCGAAGAATATATACATGCATGCATATATGTATATATTAAAGAAAAAGTTAAATATAATTAAAATTATGAAAGTATATTTTTTTATATAAAACATATATATGGATATTAAATTGATTGTTTTTTTGGATTTCGGATTTGGATTGGATTTATTTTTCGGGTCGGGTTTCGGTTCAAAATACCTGATATCCAAATCCAAATCCAAACACTTTCGGGTTTAAAAAATGAATCCAAATCCAAAATATCGGATTCAGTAAAATTCATTCGAGTCAAAATGGATCGGATATCCATGGGATCGGATTTTTTGACATCCCTAATAGTAGATATGATCTTTTAGATGGGTCTCCGTTAAACCCAAATTCCATATTATCTAATTTTAAGCCAAATTCCTTATTATCTATTCATCAATTTTCCTAATAATATATTAGGAGTCGTTTTTTTCCTGATATGTTGCTTTTGTAGTTTTTACCAAGTAGTTAACACAATTTGCTACAATTTGAAGTAAAAATATTAATCATAAAAATTAATTTGAAGAAAATTATATATTTTGATTTTTTGATCAGTACTAAACCTAACCAAAATTTTTAGTTTAATTCTCTTACTATAACTACTAGCTTATAACTCGTGCTATATGTATTACATTTATATTGTTATTTTATTTAATTCAAATTTTAAATTTAGCCTAATAATTTTTAGTTTTATATATTTGTTTCACTTATTTTGTAGTTACATGTCCAACTCTTGTGTTCGATTTCAAATTCATATCTATTGATCTTAGATTTACAAAAACTAATAATTTACTAACACTTATATAGACACCCGTGCCAAACACCAAAAAACACATGGTTCTGTTTAGAAATCAGAGGTTTGGACAAAAATTAGAGGTTTGGGCCAAATTAGATGTTTGACCAAATGAATCATCTAATTTGGGTATTTGGTAATTAACGGTTTGAGGTAAATAAGTCAATTTTTAAAAAGCTATTTTTAGGAGTTTTTTGGATTAGGGGTTTTGTGATTGTGTCAAGAAAAATGCAAACAGCTAGTTCAAACCGCTAATTACCAAACAGATTTATACAAAACAGCTAAGTTGAATCCGCTAGTCAAAATAGCTAATTAAATCCGCTAATCAAAACAGCTAATGAATCCGCTAACAACTAATTGCAAACAGGGCCATAACCAATTTTCAATAACTTAAGTCCATTAGTAGCATATTTGTTATAGTGCCTTGTTACTCTGCACCGCCACTTTCCTTTAGTTATGTTTTTACTGACAACTATTCTCTATCCTAATGGTTTGTAATGGATGTTGTGAGTACATTATTGCAACTTTGTGACAATGATTTTTTGGAAAGATCCAAATTATTAGCTGAAGATTATTATAAAATTCTTAACATCTATATTGATCGAATAACAATTTTTTCTTGTAAAAGATTGAACCAAATATATGGAGATAAATTGATATTAAAAGATCGAAGAATTTCATGAACAAAGATATACAAAAGCATAAATATAACATGTAGTCTTTAGTTGCATTATCAAATGTCATGAGGTTGCACATCTACTACAAATTTATATATTAATCTCTTTCAAGAATCATCTTCATTTCCCCAAGGGAAATTATTAATAAAATATATAGGAATGATATTAGTGGGAGTGGATTTAATAGCAAAACAAAATTTGACAATCGTGTACAGGAGAAAGTGACTTGAATCCTTGGTGCTAATAAAACTTGTATTTTTTTCAAGCAATCCGATGAGCAGGTTCTGATATTCACATTTACTGTAGTTGTTTAAACGATAACTTGTATTACAAACTTCACCATCTCCGTGCATGAGATATGAATATACTTCTCTAAGTGACATTCGCATAGAGTACTAATGACTATGTTTGTGACACATTATATGTCTTTTCAAGCGACAACTTGGTCAAGAAACATGTCCTAAACCTGGGCTCAGGAAAGAATGCATATTCGCTAATTTAAAAAGGGCCCACTTCTTTTAAAATTAAAATAGTAAATAAATAATAGAATTAGAAAGAAATTTATGATCATGCTGATTGTTATTTTCATATTTTAATTATCAGTGTGCTTAATATTTGATGCCGCAGTTTTACAATAAGATGGATTAAAAAAAATATCATATATTTGATGTCACAGTTCAATAAGAAGTATTTGAAAAGAAGCGTAATAATCATCATGATCATACTTGTGTTACCTTTCACAATCTAAAATTAAACAGGTGCTGGTTCAAAAAAAAAAAAAAAAAAATTAAACAGGTGCACAAATTCAAGATCTCTCGGGCCGAATGAGAAAAATCAAACAAACATTGTAGTAGGAGCCTAGGAGGGCACGATGAAGTCGCTAGAAAACCAAAATACAAAAGAAAATAAAAGGTCCTGACAGGGTATACCTTCAGAAAAGATGGAATAACGGAGATCTGAATTTCATGTTGATAAGACCATGATCGATATGGTTGAGAAAGTTCTAAAAGATTCATAGTAAAAGTCTAAAAGATATTATGAACAGTGCTGCAAAAGGATCGATTCATGATATCATAGCCAAATTTCCTTTAACCCCATCTAAGAGTAATGTTGGGATCAAAATACATGAACCCAATTTTTTTTTTGTCATTGAAGCCATTTCACCTCTAGAGCCTATTTCATGTCTAATGAGCATCAAAGAAGTCTTATTGGCAATGGCAGCTTATAAGGAAGCCATGGAAGCAGATGGTTTTATATAAGTAGTTTGACTTGTTTCGTATAATCTTATGTCTTGTTATGTCTGTGTCGCATTATTGTGTTGGCTATATAAGTCTAATGCATTTTGTTATGTTTGTTAAGATGGTGGTTATGTTGTTTTCTTCTAATGGTCTGTTCTAAGTTAGTTTCTAGTATCCAGGTTTTCCATTCGTTTGGTATCCAGCAATTCTCTCCTGTAATGCTAGATCCCCCCTGACGTACTGCCTTCCTATTTCTAATATAATGATCTATTTAAAATATAATAAAATAATAAGCATCCAATATGAGAATTTGAGGTAAAACGGTCTCTTTTTGTTATAAATTGTAGCACTAATCCTCTTTAATTGATCATCTATTTACTACTACAAAATCTAAAAGCTGAAATGGAAAATGGTACTAAAACAAAATTGGGGCCAACAATAGATGAATGAGAATACAAACATAATCGTAATAATTTATCAGTAACTTCCATCAAACATGAAATCAAATATTAGAACCTCTACAATACATGCAAAAACCAAGTCCACACATGCAAAATATACATTAATATATGAATGACAAACAATTAATAAGATGAATAAACTGACAAAGAACGGAATGTACTCTATTTCAAAATTCAAAAATGAAAAAGAAAAGAGACATGTCGCCAAGCACATTAGAGTAAAAGCATGGTCAAATTCAAAATCTGATAGTAAGCTAAATGTCTACCTATTGGTCTTAACATAAATATACACTAATCAATAGAGACAATTAAGTTGCGGCAAGGAAACTATTAATGCCAAAAATGCTTGTATAAATTACAAAGGAGGCTTTGTTCTAAGGCAATCAGGCGGCCGACTGATATTATATATCATATGTAGAAATATATGTTCTTTAATCTAAACAACTCAGACTAATACACCATTCACCATTTTGAAAGTAGATGAACTTCACCTTAGACTAACTTAAAGAATGTGTATTTATACTAATATTTCTCTCCTAGATAACTATTCCTCCAAGTCATTAAAAGTCTATTTTCATCTTTTTAAAGCATTAAGTTCTGGAAAATTCCTGCTATTTAAGACAATAAGCTTCTATTTTATTTTTAATCATAAAACACTAATATTTCACTTCAAGTTAAGTACCACTAATCCTTCCAAGGCTTAGCTGTTGGAGAGTCATGACAATTTATAAGATTTCTTAACAAAAAGTAATTAGTCCGAATGCTTAAGTTGCGGAAATGAAACTATTAATGCCGAAAAGGCTTGTATAAATCACAGGGGAGGTTAGTTAGGGGCAAGCTAATATTATATATTGTATGTAGAAATATATGTTCTTGAATCCAAACAACTCAGACTAATACACCATTTTGAATGTAGATGAACTTCACCTTAGACTAACTTAAAGAATGTGTTTTTATACTAATATCTACGTCCAAGATAACAATTCCTCCAAGTCATTAAAAGTCTATTTCCATTTTTTAAAAGCATGGAGTTCTCGAAAATTCATGCTATTTAAGCACATAATAAGCTTCTATTTTAGTTTTAATCATAAAAAACTAATAATTCAAGTTAAGTACCACTAATCCTTCCAAGGCTTAGTTTTTGGAAAATCATGGAAATTTATAAGATTTCTTCACAAAAAGTAATTAGTCAGAACGCTGTACTTTCTTGAGTCATCTTGCCTCCAGCAAATTGAGATACTCTAATAAAGAAATACATAAGCATTGGATTGTTATTATTTTTCATTCAGATTACAGTTCATTCGATTGTAATTATTATAAATTTGGGTGAGTCTAATTATAATATTTCACGTCAAGTTAAGTACCATTAA
Source organism: Kitagawia praeruptora (assembly GCA_037693485.1). Classification (NCBI taxonomy): domain Eukaryota; kingdom Viridiplantae; phylum Streptophyta; class Magnoliopsida; order Apiales; family Apiaceae; genus Kitagawia; species Kitagawia praeruptora. The sequence goes on from CM075353.1 coordinate 148,679,527, forward strand.
TCCTTCCAAGGCTTAGCTGTTGGAGAGTCGTGGCAATTTATAAGATTTCTTAACAAAAAACAATTAGTCAGAACGCTTAAGTTGCAGCAATGAAACTTTCCTCCCAAATTGTCTTAATTTGATTTATCAAAGTTAAATTATTAAAATTGTCTAAAAATTAATATTATACTATAATTATTTGACAATTTAAAAAGCCACATAATGCATCAGCGAGTAGAGTGAGAAGGATCTTTGCAAGAAAATCAGTGATAAGATGTGCCGATTTGAGTACCACTCATTAAGGTATTACATATGGCAGAACAAAAACAAAACATCAGGTGACTCTATCGTTAAAGTTTTAGCTCATACCTGTTGTCCTTGGTTAACCTGTAAGGAACTACTCAGGCTTGTTCAATAAAGAATCCTTCTTACTGAACAATCACACCCGGTCATTAACCTGAGACCAGCCATCCATTTGAGGAACTGAAAGTATTTTGCTTAGGTACTTCATATCAGGATGAGGCGGTTTTCTTGATGCTTTAGCAATCTGCTTAGCAATCACCAGTGAAGGTTTTGGCACAGTAGAAATAGGTAGCTTAGAAATCACAGGGGCTTTGGCACCATCGAAAGAGGCAACTGATGCGGTCTTGTTAAACAGTTTGTCTTGTAATCCTCCCAAGTGCTGCTATCCGTGGCCTGGTCATTCTGGCAAAAACTGTAGATACCTGTAATATAACCCGAGGACATTTTAAAACCATATACCAAATTTATTTATTTTGTAGCAAATAAACATCTGCTGACAAAATGATTTCAATTAGTTACTGCAATCAAAAGACCAACTTCAACCGAAGCAAATACTATGCCAAAAAATGCTCCCATGCAAGCAACAAAATTAAATTTATCGATTTTCCAGATAAGCAGTACAAATCCAAGTCTATAAGCCCTAGAACTGCAGATATAATGATGGAGGCAAGGATGGTATTCAGACTTCAGAGAGTATTTTTGTAAAATTTCTTCCATTTTCATTTACTCCAATGTTGGCTATTGCTCCCTGTTCCAAATAATTTACCACATTAGTTACGCACTTACTTAAAATATCATGAGTAACTTGAAAACATAGCAAACACAAATGTACGATCAATAAAAACTTAGCACTTATAGGCTATAGCAAATAGTTTATCCAACTAAATGTATAAAATTTGCAATTGCTTTAATATTATCCTATTATAATTATTCAGAAATCAGAACACACATTGGCCAATTCTTCATAAAAAAAAAATTAATAATGACCAAAGTTCTAGGAACAAAACGGAAATACAATAAAGTAATTTACTGAAAAAAAATTAGTGTTTCAAAATTTGGCAGTGATTGCCATATTTCCTCGAGCAAAAAACTGAATAAAAACCAATAAAACACAATGTACTAGCTATTCTATCCTATCCGGTATTACCATGTATTACTAACATACTTTCGGCATTTTTATAGCCCCATTCAAGTTTGTATGCAATATCTCAAGATCATCACATTGCAAGACCAATAATACACATGTTTGTTTCCAGATTCTGTAGATATGAAATCCAACTAAACCTAAAGGATATCAATGTTAAATTCTGCATAAACAATGAGAAAAAGCAACTATTTGCATTTTTTTCCTTTTGTTGAAAAAAGCTTGTAAAAATCTGTAGCAAAATGAACCTGAAGCTGCCCAAAAAGCAAATAAAACTGGGGAACCAATCATAATAAATTCGAGCAAATATTAGAGTGACCTACATTTCACTTTCTGAAGTAGGCCTTGGAATGCAATATGAAATGCAGCTTGTGCTAATGTAAGATCAGTCATCAAGCTAATGTGCCAACAATAAGCTCAAATATTCTCTAGTGCTGGGAAGTTATCCTGTGATGCACAAGGACTTAGCCTTCTAACCAGATCCTTGTTGATTCAGATAAATACTTGGTAGTGCTAGAGACCTCAAATTGGGTACCAAAAAAGTTCCCAAATGATGTGGCAATGCTGACATGGCAGAATGGGAAGTTTTAATTGGTGCGAATACAGGAGGGTCCACCTCATTTATTATTTTCTTAGCCAATTAGAAGGAAACACGTGGCATTTGGGAAAATTTTGGGAAACAATTTGGGGTCCCTAGGATTTTCCTAAAAACTTATAGGAGTACATAAAAATACAAACTCATTTCAAAATATAGCAAATAGCTTCTCCAAAATAAATTCCTACCAGCAAGACAAGAGCCCCCAACGAAAAAATCCCACTCATCGACATACTAATAAATTTCAAATCGTGTCCAGCCTGCAGAGGGGGAGAGAGAGATGATCATACTTACTACGAAAAACATAGCCGGAGTATCAAAAAGCTGAAGCATAACTTTCAACTTATCTTTTACACTGTTTCAACGTAATCACGATTTAACTAGAGTATTAACAAATGCAATTCACAGATTGAATGCAATTGCGAAAGAGGAATACTGAATTTCAGGACTTACCAGAAATGTCCCTTCAAGACTATGAGTACTCGGAGTTACACTCAGCGCAATAAAATATGGAATTAGAACCTTGTGCATCTGGAAGAAAGCAAATAAAACTATAATGTCAAGGAAACATATTTTTTACACAATGTTCTTGGTATGATACAAGTTCAAATACTTGTTGTGTTTCCTTATCTTACATTAGAGCTGACCAATGCAAAACAATTCATTTTAAATTTACGATATTGATGACAGTCACGACAGTACGGCACTGTCATGATTTTCCAGAGAAATATACCTGAGGCTACATCTGTACGCTTTTTGGTGCAGAAATGAACCTATTACATAATATATGACAGTCACGACATTGTCATGATTGGCTCCATCTCTACGCATTATGATACATAAATGGACCACTTGGTCCCTCTAACCTTTTTTAAGTTTTGAACCAGACCAAAGAACTGAAATTATACACTCAGAACTGATGACAGTGTTAGGTTCCTTTGTATATTTTCCTTTCCAAATACAAAAATGAGGTTTTATGAGAACACACCTCCTTTATGACCTCGGCATCAGGTGAAAATGCTTGGGGAAATAACCAGGGAACAGATGTTCCAACGCATCCTAATATTAGCCAAGTCAATGCTCCGATAATAACAAGAGACTTCAACAACATTTGTGCCTGTTTGGCACCTTAAGAACTTCAGAAATACATTTGCGAAATAAGAGAATGCAAATTATGTTTTGGAAATAGTAATTTCCCTGCCTGCTTGAAAAAAATAAAATCACCTCCAACCAAATCCATTAACTTTTAAAAAAAAGAAGATTTAGCCTTGTGAATCAATTTACTTTTGAAAACTTCAAAATTTTCACAAGCAATGGTAAGATAACTAACTTCAACAGTCAATGCCCATATAGAGTGAATCTACTAACCCTCGATAGATTTCGATTAACTCCATACATCAGCTCAGGCATAAATGATTGGGCAGTTTGAGATAGAGGCTCGCCCCATACTGTACACAAGCAGTAAATCTGGACCATGACCTACAATAGTTCCGATTTGGCAAGGTAAATGTTTTAAAGCGCTTTGCATACACAAAGAACAAACTGAATATAAATAGATAACAACCAAATGCAAGCGACCTGATGAGAAGCAACACTTTGTATGCCCATAGATGTAGCAGAATAAACGATCAGAGAGGAAAAAGCGACCTAGAAATCAATTAGTCAGTAGGATAATTATGAGAAGTGCAGCAAGACCAAGAGGATGAACTAGGACGTCACAAACCTTTGATGTCCTGGTTATAAATACCGGAGCGGCGAGACTATATATATGTTGCAATTCACTGAATGATGGAACAGAGAGAGTGAAACCATTATATCCTTTCTTAGTTTCTTATTCAGAGCTTCAACCATCATATAAGCTGTAACGACCTGACACATTCCACCAAATGACAAATATAAGGGGAAAAAGTATACTCAATGAGTTTACATGTAGCAACGAATTTTACTATTTAGAAAGAGGTTGAACACAAAATAGAGCTTTTCTGAGCATACTTGCGATGCAATTGTTGCCCATGCTGCTCCAGCTATACCATATCCTAAGAATGAGCATTTTGGAGAGAGAAAATGTATAAATTTTATAGGAAGATAACTTTTCTAACTGGTTGTGCCCTTTAAATGATGATTGATTCAACATGTACAGGACTGGAGTTCTATAATGAATAAATTGCATCTCAGCACGAGCCTACATATGAATCAAAATGGAGATTTGGAGTGCACATTGAATTGCCCTTTCCTTCTCACATTTTTTTCTTCTCTTATAAAAATTACAAGAGTGCAGTTGTTCCAAGTCGAACATGTGGCTTCGGAGATTTTGCTACATATTTCCAATGCCAATTGGTACTAACTATTTCTTGAGACAATATGCCTCAAGACTATGCAGTTTTATGCACTCCAAACTTGTAACGCGTCAAGTCATCAGAATACAGTATTCCATCCCGTAGGGTGAGCCGTCTCAGTGCTATACCAAATCGAGACTGAAGGAGACAGTCAATAAATTATAAAAGTTCATGCAACTGATAGATAAACAATGTGTAATTGTGTCAATGTTTAGGAATGCCATTTTACCCATTGGAATGCTGCTAGTGCCCGCCAAACCATATCCTCTCCCAGTCAACAACTGCAACAAGAATATGTTTTAGCAGAAACAAGACCAATACTAAAAATTATTCAAAAAAAGAGTGAGATCATTAATAGAACAAATAGAAGAGAACATCACCGGATATCAATTAAATTTTCTCTAGTGCTGGGAAGTTATCCTGTGATGCACAAGGACTTACCCTTCTAACCAGATCATTGTTGATTCAGATAAATACTTGGTAGTGCTAGAGACCTCAAATTGGGTACCAAAAAAGTTCCCAAATGATATGGCAATGCTGACGTGGCAGAATGAGAAGTTTTAATTGGTGCTAATACATGAGGGTCCACCTCATTTATTATTTTCTTAGCCAATTAGAAGGAAACACGTGGCATTTGGGAAAATTTTGGGAAACAATTTGGGGTCCCTAGAATTTTCCTAAAAACTTATAGGAGTACATAAAAATACAAACTCATTTCAAAATATAGAAATAGCTTCTCAAAATAAATTCCTACCAGCAAGACAAGAGCCCCCAACGAAAAAATCCCACTCATTGACATACTAATAAATTTAAAATCGCATCCAGCCTGCAGAGGGAGAGAGGGAGAGAGAGAGAGAGAGAGAGAGAGAGAGAGAGAGAGAGAGAGAGAGAGATGATCATAGTTACTACTAAAAACATAGCAGGAGTATCAAAAAGCTGAAGCATAACTTTCAACTTATCTTTTACACTGTTTCAACGTAATCACGATTTAACTAGAGTATTAACAAATGCAATTGACAGATTGAATGCAATTGCGAAAGAGGAATAGTCATGAACGGTAGCTCATTGTTCTCTTGACCTCCAGGAAAAACAGAGTATACAGTGCTACAAGCACGGAGAAATACTTTGCTGAGTAATAAATCTCCACCATCTTTTCGAGGAGGATCAGCGTAAGTTCACAAAAAGAAAACACCAGAGGCAACTATATTCTTAAACATGTAGTATGTACCCGTAATCAAACAGTTACACGATGAATATCATATTAAAGTAACAACTTTACCTAATACTTCAGGAAGTGAAACAATTGGTACTGGACCCCAAAGACCAACACAGAAGGGCTCCCAGTCAAATTTACTAAAGAACTCCAAAAAACGATATAGTACCTACAGGTTCATTGTGAGGTAAGTTTTTATGTCGTAAAGGTAAAATTAAACAACAAAAGAACTGAAAATCTTTACGACATTTACCTCAAGTGGCCTGCAAAGTTACTGTTGTAAAAATGAAATATGTACAACACTAATGTTTCCGGAGCTTAAGTTGAAATTAGTCCATGATGAGCACCGAGTATTCAGCTCTCATAGTAACACTTAGGGGTGAACATGGGTTGAGTCGGCCGGGTTAGAGCCAATAAAACAACCCAACCCAATTAATTTGGTTTAAAAATATTCAACCCGTTAATCCAAAAATATATGTCAAACCCAACCCTACCCATTATATGTCGGGTAAGTCGGGTTGGGTTGGGTGATCGGGTCAAATATTTATCGACAGTCAAAATAAAATATTCAAAATAAATAATTTAAAATACTACATGAGCTGAAATCTGAAATTCTGAATACATGAGCAACATTGAACATCCAACAAGGCTGCCAAAATATTACAGACTTACGGTCTTCCATACTCCATAGAGAAATGACAGAAGGTTTAAAGTCATAACAAACTAGTCCAAGTTGATACTTAATAATAGTCTGCTAGCTTAAAGTAACAACAATACAACATAGCATAATGTTGATGAATTAATCATCAATAACATTAATGGTGTTGGTCTTGATTTTGTCACCCAATGCACCACTGGTCTTGTCCTTGTTCAGGTTACCTGCAAGATTCAAAAAAACAAACAAGAATAAATGTAAATAAGTGCAGCCAGTCAGCCAGATATAAGGGTTAGAAAGAAAAAATAAATATGTAGTAACACTAACACTAATGTCACCAACAGATGACCAATTTCAGAAAGAATAGCCCAATATAAACATTTTAGTGAATAAAAGTAATCCTTGAGAAATATAAAGCTATAAGGTTTGTACTATGTAGCTATGTACATTGTTTATCCACTTACTCATGTAAACTTGGATGGAGCCACTAACAACCTGCCACTGTCACTGCACCAACATACAACAGTGAGTATATCACGTAAATCATCTAATGGTGACATTTTTAAATTAAAAAAAAAAGGGGGGAAACCAAGGTCTCATAAATTTAGAACAAAACAACCAATCACATACCATTTCTGATCGGCTATAGTCAAGGTCCCCATCACTTAAAATTTGAACAACATCATGTTTTACTTTCGAAAAGCTTTCGTACATCTCGAAGTATGCAATTGGCATTGCGAATGGGAACGTCTTGAGGAGAAACTCATCAACATCAGCTGCTTCGAGTAGCGGAGGTGCTTGAGTTTGAGGTGGGACATTCGAACTCATTTGCTGTAGTTTAAAAGAAAAAACCCATCTTCGCATCCTCAATGTTTAACAAAATTTTATAAAAGAAAAATGTCTATCATCATAGATTATAAGTTTAGCCATATAAAAAAGTTGACTTACCCGATCTTTCACGTGATGGGTCACTGCGTGTCTCCAGAAAATAACTAACGCATTTTTGTTCTGGTACAACCTATGACGACGATTATATACATTGCTTAAAACTCCGATCTCTATCTTTTTGTGCCAGTCATCCATTTCATTGTACTTCTGGAAATCCATCACAATATCAAACCCATTCAACCCCATTCTGATTGCCATCTTACGAAGATGATAATAGCCGTTGCAAAATGCAAACCTTTGGTCATAATCCCAAAAGAGGGAAGTATGACACATAAAGTAAGACAGCGTCCTACAAATAAGAGAAACAAACAATTAAAATATCTATAACAAGAAATCATCAGTAGCCACTAAATTAGTTATTAAGGTAGCCCAACAACTTAAAATTTTAATTTTTAAAACTCACTTAATTTCATCATCTGAGCTTGGCCTATCCTCAGCCGTGGGCAACAATGAATAGAACAATTTCAAATCAATACAATTGTGAGGCTTTTGAGGATTCTCTTTTATCTTTACGGCCTCAACGTATTTCACAAAGTCTACAAATCCAAACAAATCACGCCACACTGCTTCACTAAATCCAGGTGTTTCACTTGCTACATGTGTAATACAAAAAGCATTAGTACTTGTAATTTATTATGCATGTGTGTGTGTGTGCTTCTTGCAAACCAAATATAAAAGAACTTACTTATGGGGTCTTTAGGGTACTCCGTGAGGGATCCCATAACAGTTAGATAATATGGAATTTCTGCTCCGTCCCCTTTCACAAATATAGAATCCTTCAAACTCCCTCCAATGCATATTCCTCCTTTATGAAGCCGGTAAAGTAAGTCCCCTGCTTGTCTGCCAATGGTTCTAAACACTTTGGCAGGCCTTACATACATTCCACCAGAGTCATACTCCCAAAAATGATCACCTTGTTTGTCAACGAATTCAACGAGTGGTGTACCGCAATCATGTGTTGTTGATATCACAGTGGAGTTGCCTACTTCATACATAAGTTGGAGACTTGGTATTGTAAAAGGATGATCAGATGCTAATCCTAGATGTTTGATTGCATTCAATTTTCCAGGAAATCCAACAATAGACACATCCATACACACCATCATGGCACTGACCTTACCCTTGACAACACCTAAATTTGGATGCATCCTTGTGACATCACTAATTGTATATTCCACAACATGAGTAATGCCCTGTTAATAACACATAACAAAACATATACAAATTCATTATTTTAGAATGGTAACATTCTAAAATTAATCAAAATTCGAAAGAAAAAGTTTCGATCAAATTGAGAACTGAGCCATTGAGAAATTTCACCTTCCGTTGATCCGACACATCAAACTGTTGAGCCTGAATAGTCTCTGACATTGTTGTCACGTAAGGAGAAGCCATGATCCTGACAAGATTTTCTTTCAACAATCCATCTGTAACAACATCAGAAACAATTTATTTCAAAACACGACAACATCAGAAACAATTTATTTCAAAACACGAAACACAGACAAATCATTCTTTATTAAGAGATAAGAGAAACTATAATAAAAGAAAGAACCATACATGTGACATTGGAACCTGCCTCTATAGGCTGATTAGACCCTGAAAGCCAAAGCTTAGCATGCTCAACACACTTGTCCAATGCATCTTTATGGGATAAACCCGTATCAAGCAGTCTCGAAACAACCAAACTCTTAACTTTTGAAATCAAATCCAAATGGTTCTCCCCAAGAAAATCATTCTCAACATCCGAAACATCAACATAACTCAAACAACACTGTCTCTCGTGACTCGCATCAAACAGACTCCCAAAGTAAACCAACTTCAAAATCTCCCCAACTTCATCACTCTCACTTTCCAGTTTCTTGACCCGTGTCCCAAGATTCATTTCCTCAGTCACAGCAGCTTCCAGGGGTTTCCTGAGCTTTTCGAGCTCTTCAATAGTGAAAAGTACATAGGGTTTGGATTTATAGACCACTTCTTGATCTTTGTTCAGGGTCTTATTTTTAGCAATTGAAACTTCCATTCCGGAGATATTCTTGAGCTTCTTATTCAGTGCACGGAGGCGTTTGTTGATTAAATTGAGAACTGGGCCATCGAGAAATTTCACCTTCTGTTGATCCGACATATCAAACTGTTGAGGTGACATTGTTGTCACGTAAGGAGAAGCCATGATCCAGCTTTTCTTTCAACAATCCATCTGTAACAACATCAGAAACAATTTATTTCAAAACACAACAACATCAGAAACAATTTATTTCAAAACACGAAACACAGGCAAATCATTCTTTATTAAGAGATAAGAGAAACTATAATAAAAGAAAGAACCATACATGTGACATTGGAACCCGCCTCTATAGGCTGATTAGACCCTGAAAGCCAAAGCTTAGCATGCTCAACACACTTGTCCAATGCGTCTTTATGGGATAAACCCGTATCAAGCAATCTCGAAACAACCAAACTCTTAACTTTTGAAATCAAATTCAAATGGTTCTCCCCAAGCAAATCATTCCCAACATCCAAAACATCAACATAACTCAAACAACACTGTCTCTCGTGACTCGCATCAAACAGACTCCCAAAGTAAACCAACTTCAAAATCTCCCCAACTTCCTCCGGTTTCTTGACCCGTGTCCCGAGATTTATTTCCTCAGCCACAGCAGCTTCCAGGGGTTTCCTGAGCTTTTCAAGCTCTTCAATAGCGAAAAGTACAAAGGGTTTGGATTTATAGACCACTTCTTGATCTTTGTTCAGGGTCTTATTTTTAGCAATTGAAACTTCCATTCCGGAGATATTCTTGAGCTTCTTATTCAGTGCACGGAGGCGTTTGTTTAAGCAATCGACAACTTTGCCATCGGGTACGTCGGAGCTTCTAGACGCCATTGATTAGGGTTTTGAGAGAATTAAATTAGGGGAGAAATAAGAGATTTTAACAGGGGTTTATGATATTAGGGGTTTTGTATATTTGTTTATATTCGCGCCGTTTTGTTATCCCTTCCTCGGATCATCATAATATGTACTACGTATTGGATATTGGCCCGACCCGTTTGATGGAATTTATTCTCTTTTATTATTATTATTAGAGTTATTTGCAATTTGCACCCTCAAACTATTGTTCAAAATCAATTCTGTACCAGGATTTTGAGACAAACAATCCGTACCCCTTAACTTTCAATCTTGATTGCAATGTGCACCCCTTTAATAATTTTTTATTATTATTAACTTTTATTGTTAAATTAATGAGGGGTAAAATCGGAACTTTCGTATCAACTTTCAATGAAATTTATATTTAGAATTTCAAATAAGTTTAAAAAAATTATACTAATAAATTCTTTTATAATAAATATTTGTATTAAATTATAATTTTCCTGCTACATTGATAACAACTTCAAATAAAAATTTGTAAAGCAAATTTAGTATTTAAATTTAATGTATAATTCAAGTTAATGTTAAATTTATTTAAAATTTAATATTAGTAAAATATAAATTTTGGAATTAATATTTTGTCATAAGAAATGTAATTCTAATTATTAGTATGATTTGTATATTAAAAATTATTATTTTATAATTTTAAAAAAAAGATTTCGATTTTAAAAATAATTTTGAAAATTTGAAATTTATTTACTTAAATTTTATACTGAAATATCTATTTTACCCTTCATAAAATCAAAGAAAATGGTCAAGGGGTGCACATTGCAATCAAGATTGAAAGTTAAGGGGTGCAGATTGTTTATCTCAAAATCCTTGTACATAATTGATTTTGAACAATAGTTTGGGGGTGCAAATTGCAAATAACTCTTATTATTATTATTATTACTATTATTATTATTATTATTATTATTATCTTTTCCAAAATATACTTATACTTAAAAGATTGGCACGGTAAAACCTCAATAAATTAACACTCGGTAAATTAATAGGCTCAATAAAATTTTGTAGTCTCGAGTCGGGCTATTTATGCTAAATTAATAATTCGCTAAATTTATAAGATAATATATTTTTGTTAAAGTATATAGGTCTCATATGATATATAAATTAATAATTCTACATTAGATTAGAATTATATATTTATAAAGAAGTATTTGTATAATATGAATGCATTGTAACTAGCATGAAAGCCCGTACAAGACACGGGCCACATTCTAATTTGCATAAATTTTTTTGCAAATCGTGTTTGAGTCGGTCATATCTTCTTTTTAGTCTATTCTATGTGATTCGATTTATTTAAGGCCAATAGTTGGTAATTATTCAAATTTTAAAATCTATACTATTATATAAAAGTCGAAACATTAAAAGTTTTGGTACCAGTTTTTAGGTACTTATTTTTTGGTACTTCGTGAATTTACTTTTTTACCCTTCATTAAAAAGAAAAATATATTCTATAGATATAACCTTTTATAAACACCTAAAAACATCAATCGTATCATATCTTCCAATCATTAATATTTTCTTTCGAATTAAAATAATAAAACACGTTACCTTTTTTATTTATAAGGAAACATTAGTATAATTCTTCATTAAAAAGAAAAATATATTCGATATATATACTATTAAATCACCTAAAATAAATAATAACATAAAATAATTAATGGCAATTAGTCGATTGCCTTTTTCACATTTATTTTTAATTAAAGATATTACCTTTTATAAGCACCTAAAAATATCAATCATATCATATCTTCCAATCATAATATTTTCTTTCGAATTAAAATACGTTACCATTTTTATTTAAAACTAATCTTATCACATCATTTTTTTATAAATAAAAATTATAGAAATTCGATTGCATTTTTCACATTTACTTTTGGTTAAAGATATTACCTTCTATAAACACCTAAAAACATCAATCGTATCATATGTGATAACCTGTATTTTTTTTTCAAAAAAAAAAAAGGCTTTGTTATATGCATGGTTTTAAAAAAAAAAAAAACTCTTTATTACTTGTATGCATAACTTTAGCTCAAAATATATTTCTTTTATAATTGTGTAGTTCCAAAAGTATTTGTAAAAATTTTATACAAGTGTATGTTATTTTAAATATTTAATTGTTTACTTAATGGATAATGTGTACGTTATTTTAAAAGTAGTGGGGGCCTGGGGTGATAACTACCCACAAACCTAGGAGTGCGCTAAAACTGAAACAAATTTGTAAATAAATAGATGTGTATTGTGTTCATTCATTTTTGCACAGCAACTTCTTTTCCAGGTACTTCTTATTCTTTCTATTTGCTTCTCATGCTACTTGTTTACTCTAATGTATCTGTTTTATATTGCACCGTATTTCTTTATATATGATGAAATCATACCAATTTGTACTACTATTATTCACAACTGTTGTCATACATTAAACTTTTAATGTTTGTTTATTATGTTTAGGTAATTAATTTAATATTTGTTATTGTTTACAAACTTTTGTTGGTGTGATTTTGCACAATTTGGTTTTAAACTAAAAGGAATCATCTATATTGTAATATATGTGTGATTTTACTGTTAGTTAGTCTCTTAATTAATTTGGAGCATTTTAATAGATTTTTTTTACAATTTTGTGTCTATTAAATATGTAAATGTATGTTAAAGAATAAAAAGGTATAAATCATGTTAAAATAATTATTGTATTTCTATTATGCATTGTTTTCATACTTTTACAAATGAGGTCAGACAAGATTCTTGTATGTAATTATAAATTAGCCTGTTGTTTAAATGCATGTATATGTATATTAATTGTTATTTGTTTTCTTTTATAAAGCTGTATAATGATTATGTAATGTTGAGTTTTAAATTGAAATTATATAGTTGTTTTAAAATACAAGTTTAAGCATTGCTAGTATAATTTTTCAAGTTTATTATATTACATTTCTAGATTAATATTTATTTATTAAAAGTTTGTTTAAATATTAGTTAATAGTCATAATCTTGCTTGAATATCATTTTCCTTAAATATTTTTATTTACTGTATCTTTTGGCCACGTGAATATACTACATTTCGATTATTATGTTAAGTATGAGAAATGTAATGTGAGGTGTGTTGTGTGTATGTTACTGGTGGTCACGGATTTTATGTATGTTAGTAGACATTATTTTAATTTATATTAATTTATTTGATTTTGACACCAAGGTTTAACAACATGTTTGTCCAGGTTGCTATTACATGATTTCATCTATGTACGTTACTTGTATACAAGAGATTAACAATTACCTTTATTTGATTTGATTAATTAAAATATAGGATTTACTTGGCAAAACTTTGGATCGTGATTAACACAATTAAGGTAAGTTAACTTTTCGGATTTTTATTTTATTTTGAAATCTTTTAAATATTTTTGAACTGTTTTTATTTTCTAAATTATGGATCAAGTATATTGTTTTAGAAATAAGAATTCCCAGTGAGCTCTGATTTATGAATCGTTAGTAATTGCGTATAGTTCCGGAGCTAGCCTATGATACCTTACTAGGGGGTGCCATTTATGATGCCTTCGGGAATGCACACTTTACGATACCTTAGTAAGGGGCGCATTATTGACAAACTATGAACTTATGATACCGTGTCACCGGGTATTCGTGACCTTAGTGAGCTGTGGAATTAATGTATGTGTTTGAACTATGGATTTTTGAATAATGTTTTGGCTCTATGAAAAATCTGATACTTGATCCAATAGTGTCCGAATTGTTTTCTTGATGGGCTTGTATAGCTCATTACTTACAAATTTTCAGGTGCTTAGCTTTTGGAAACGGGCAGAAAATGGATGTATATGAGCAAGTACTTTGGAATAATGCTTTAGTGATCATATTTTGCTTTTGGAGTTGTTTTCTTTTATTTGGATTTGTATCAGACTATTCACTCTAGATCGATTTTAATGTTACATTTGGATATTACGTTCAACAATTTATGACATTCAAGACTCGGTTTTATTTTTAATTGACAATTATTAGTGTAAAATGTCGGGTCGTCACATCATATGTTCCAATCATTAATATTTTCTTTCGAATTAAAACACGTTACCTTTTTTATTTATAAGAAACATTAGTATAATTCTTCATTAAAAAGAAAAATATATTCGATATCTATACTATTAAAACACCTAAAATAAATAATAACATAAAATAATTAATTGTAATTAATCGATTGCCTTTTTCACATTTACTTTTAGTTAAAGATATTACCTTTTATAAACACCTAACAACATCAATCGTATCATATCTTCCAATCATAATATTTCTTTTTTGATTTAAAACTAATCTTATCACACCATATTTTTCAATTATTTAATAAAATATATTAAAAATCCGTATACGTTATTTATAATAAGGAAACATTAGTATAACTAGCATTTTGCCCGTACTACGTACACGGCATCTTATTTAATTTAAAATGATAATACCAAAAATTTTAACAAATTTGATTGATTTTTTTAGAAAGATAGGTTCGTAACTTGCATGGTTGCAATTTATAAATTAATTATATTAAATAAAAAAATTATACTTGCCACGCGTATATAGCATAACTAAAAAAACAACACAAAAATGATTCTTTTGGGTTAGGGGATTCATTGAAAAATAATAATAAGGAACACACCTAAAATGTGCATGGATTACACTAAAAATTAAAGTACATAATAAAGCTACTTCCATTAAAGATAACCGAGCAATAGCAATAAATTTTCCATTCAAATATTAATACATGTAAACTTTAAAATCGTTGTACTTGACTACTTGGAGCTCTGCAACTTCTGGCATACTACATCCAAACTTGATCACTATATCCAAACTTGGTCATTCTTTTTCAGGCTTGTCTTTTCTCGGTATTAAATCCTTGTGTCTCTTTCCTCGAAGCTGCCTAAGTAGTTGTAGGTCTACCTTTGTGCACTCTAACATCCATGACATCGCGATTTATCAGGTCCATCGTGTGGTTGACATGGATCCATCGACGTTAGATGCCTGAAATATATTTCTCTTGTAAAAACAACTTAATCACTAATGCTCAATAAGTTCTTAGCCTGATCTCTATATAATTATACTGATGTTGTCACCTAAAGTTGGCCACGATCATAAAGGCTACAACATCACCATCACGCATCACAACTACATTTAAGTGTCAAATTTTAATTAAATGAAAAGTGTCAATAATCAAGCTCTCACTGGATTTTCTCATAAACTTCAGCTCAGATGTAATGAATATTAATAGCAAAAATCACAATAAAAAGTTTAAAAAGGTAACCAAATTCATGTTTTAAGAAGTGCTAAAACTGAACAATTTCTAATTTTCATTATCCTTTATTGTTTAGACTCTCAAAGCCTTTCTTCATTATTCTAGAACACATAATCTAGTTACATAAGCTTTTCAAACTTAATGGGATAATGATGTCAACCAAATACACTGCTGATGAGGAATAGAAGTGGAAGTAAAATAGAGTTTTTATACACTTTATTTATATCTAGTATTCAGAAAATATATTATAGGTATTAGTTAAATGAGTTCTAATTATCTAGTTTATTAATAATTAGTCCAATTGTTATGGACTTTATTGAGAAAGTAAATATTTGGCTTGCAAGTTTTTACCTTTCACTTGAAAGAGTTTTTCTTGTTTTAAACACTTAAGATTTTATATTTCAAGTTAGACCATGATTTTAATGGTTTCCTATTTTGGTTCAGGTATTAGCTAAATTCTAGTTGTTCTTGAATTCCTTTTTGGATTCCAACTAGGATAAGGTTATTTATTTAGCCTATATATACTCTCATCTTGTAATATTTTGGGGAGACGATTTTGATAATAAGCTTTTGGCTATTCGATAGCTTTGAGAATCGAATTCAGTAGTGAATTCAGAGTTTGAGTTTTGTTTCTCCATTCGGAGATACGTAATAATATGTAGTAAAGACAAATATAAAGTAAACTCTGAATCTCCAAAGATGGAGAAACAAATCTCAAAACTCTGAATCTTCGAGGAAGGAGAAACAAAACTCTAACTCTGAATCTCCGAATGGAGAAACAAAACTCAAACTCTGAATTCACTCCTGAATTCGATTCTCAAAGCTAGCAAATAGCCAAAATTTTATTATCAAATAACGTCTCCCAAAAGATTACAAGATGAGAGTATATATAGGCTAAATAAATAACCTTATCCAGGTTGGAATCCAAAAAGGAATTCAAGAGAAGCTAGAATTTAGCTAATACCTGAACCCAACTAGGAAACCATTAAAATCCTGGTCTAACTTGAAATATAAAATCCTAAGCGCTTAAAACATGAAAAACCATTTCAAGTGAAAGGTAAAAACTTGCAAGCCAAATATCTACTTTCTCAATAAAGTCCATAAACAGTTGGACTTATTATTAATAAACTAGATAATTAGAACTCATTTAACTAATACCTATAATATATTTTCTGAATACTAGATATAAATAAAGTGTATAAAAACTCTATTTTACTTCCACTTCTATTCCTCATCATCTTAGAGCCGCCACCTAAGCTCCCGCGTATCCTCCTTTATATATATATATATATATATATATATATATATATATATATATATATATATATATATATATATATATATATATATATATATATATATATATATATATATATATATATATTGATATGTGGTATCATTTAAAAAATTTGATATATTTTCAAATTACTTTTTTTTTTGTGATCGAGAGATTTATGTTATGCAAAAATATTAATACGATTTCATGTTGCAATGAAATATTCTACCTTTTTTCGAAATATAAATTAATCTTACTAGCTTAAAACCCGTGCGATGAACGGATTTTTTCAAATATTATATGATTTTTTTTCATTAATTTAAATTAATTTTTTAAACATTAATTTTGGAGACTTAAATTTTTATATGAGATGATTTGATAATAAATATATAAATGTTATTCATGATATTTCTAGAAATGAAGAGATTTTAGTCAGAAAATATAGAAAAGATGATAGATTTTAGTTGAAAAAAAGTAATTGGTTAATTATTAGTAATTATAAATAATTATTTTATTTTATTAAATATAATGTCTGTGATATGATTAGAAAAAGAGAGGATTTAGTTAGAAAAAGTTAAAAAAATAACATGTTTCAGGTAAAAAAGGTAATTGATTAGTTTATAGTATTTATAATTTAATTACGTTATTTTACTAAATAAATCTCGTAAAAAGGTAATGTTTTTGATTAGTTAATTATGTTATTTTACGTACAATATCTCGTAATGTTTTTTGAAAAGAAGAAATTAATATTGTACGTGATATTTCTATTAAAAGAGAGATTTTAGTTAGAAAATATATAAAAGATGATACGTTTTAGCTGAAAAAGGTAATCAATTAATTATTAATATTAGAATATTATTAGTTTATAGTATTAAATAGAACCGCATGTGATATAATTGGAAAAAAGAGATATTTTAGCTAAAGAAATAGAAACGTAACGTGAAAATTAAAAAGATTATACGATTTATGTGAAAAAGGTAAAAAAAAATTTTGCTAGAAACATAAAGGTTTTCATTAAATCAACAACAAATACACCATCGGGACAAGCCCCCAACTGGCGCTACAACCAGGTTGAAAAACAGAGACAAGCTAAAACACTTAGCTGGTTTGTTTCCTGACTGTTTGACAATACAGAACTGAAAAATTCTGTTAAATGAGAATGCAATCAAAGACAACCCAATAAATCTAAATTGCACACACATCTCTGAATACAGTAATTTCACAATTGACCTTAACACGTAAAAACTATTGGTAGTCCATTGTTCGGATGAAGCACCCCAGCTATCTACTTGACGGTATCCAGCTATAGACTTGCCGTAAGTGAAGACTCCCCAAGGTTGAACATTCTCCTGTTGTGAAAGGTGAGCTTTTGCAATAACCACTACTGCCACAGCTTCGATGCGGGCTTTCCAGATCTCTCGAGACATCAAATTAAACATCCTCGGAGGACGGGCATTACAGTAATTGATTAGTTTATAGTAATTATAATTTAATTATGTTATTTTACTAAATAAAATTGCTCATAGTCTTTAGAAAATGAAAAATTAATGTCGCCCGTGATATTTCTTGGAAAAAGGGAATTTAATTAGAAAAATCGAAAATATGATACATTTTAGCTAAAAAGGTGATTAGTTAATTATTAGTATTATAATATTATTATTTTATTTTTATAAAATAGAAACGTTCGTGATATAATCAGAAAAAGAAAGGTTTTAGTATGAGAAAAGAAAAAAGGTTACGTGTTTTGGCCAAAAAAGGTAACCGTCCATGATATAATTGGAAAAATTAAAGAGATTTTATTTAGAGAAAAGAGAAAAGGTAATGTGTTTTGGCTGAAAAAGGTAATTGATTAGTTAATAGCAATTATAATATAATTATATTATTTTATTAAACAAAATTGTTCGTAGTATTTTTTAAAAAAGAGAAATTTTAGTTAGATAAAATGTAACAAATATGGTATTTTACCTGAAAAATGAAATTATTTAGTTATTGAAAAATAGAAAAGGTAATATGTTTAATCTAAGAAGGGAATTGATTAATAAAGAAGAAATTTTAGTTAAATAAAATATAAAATATATTGTATTTTAGTTGAAAAAAATTATTTAGTTATTGAAAAACAGAAAATATAATATATTTAACCTGAAAAAAGAAATTGATTAGTTAGTATGATGGATTTTATCTGTAATTGTAATTGAGTAAGAGTAAATTAGTAAAATCAACAGGTACCATACCGATCGAACCGACCAAACTTATAATGTTTTGGCTTTAATATAATAGTACTAGCCTAAAACCCGTGCGATGCACAGATTTTTTTTATATTATATAAAAAAATTCATTAATTAAAATTAATTTTTTTAAAACATGAATTTTGGAAGGTTACTTTTTTATATGAGATGATTTAATAATAATTATATAAATGTTATTCGTGTTATTTCTAGAAAAGGAGGGATTTAGTTAGAAAATATAGAGAAGATGATAGGTTTTAGTTAAAAAGAATAATCAATTAATTATTAGTAATTATAAAATTATTATTTCATTTTATTAAATAGATTGTCCGTGGTATAATTAGAAAAATAGAGAATTTAGTTAGTGAAAATTAAAAAGATTATATGTTCTAGGTGAAAAAGGTAATTGATTTGTTTATAGTAATTATAATTGAATTACGTTATTTTACTAAATACAATTGCTCGTAATGTTTTTAGAAAATGAGAAAATAATATTGTCCGTGGTATTTCTATTATAAAAGGGATTTTAGTTAGAAAATATAGAAAAGATGATATGTTTTAGCTGAAAAAGGTAATCGGTTAATTAAAAATATTATTATATTATTAGTTTATTTTATTAAATAGAACCGTCCGTGATATAATAAAAAAAAATAGTTAGAGAAAATAGAAAGGTAACGTGCATGATTTATGTGGAAAAAGTAATTGATTAGTTTAGAGTAATTATAATTTAATTATGTTATTTTACGAAATAAAATTGTTCATAGTTTTTAGAAAATGAGAAATTAACGCTACCCGTTATATTTCTAGAAAAAAAACGGAATGTAATTAGAAAAAATAGAAAAGATGATATTTTTTAGCTGAAAAGGTAATCGGTTAATTATTAGTATTATAATATTATTATTTTATTTGTATTAAATAGAATCGTCCATAACATAATTAGAAAATTGGGGGTTTTAGTAAGAATAAAGAAAAAAGGTAACGTGTTTTGCTGAAAAAATGTAACCGTCCATGATATAATTTGAAAAAGAGAGATTTTAGTTAGAGAAAAGAGAAAATGTAATGTGTTTTGACTGAAAAAGGTAATTGATTAGTTAATAATAATTATATATAATTATGTTATTTTTTAGCTGAAATGGTAATTGGTTAATTATTAGTATTATAATATTATTATTATTTTTTTTATTAAATTGAAACGTCTGTAATGTAATAAGAAAAATGGAGGTTTTAGTAAGAAGAAAGAAAAAAGGTAACGTGTTTTGCTGAAAAAGGTAATCATCCATAATATAATTGGAAAAAGAGAGATTTTAGTTAGAGAAAAGAGAAAAGGTAACATGTTTTGACTAAAAAAGGTAGTTAATTAGTTAATAGTAATTATATATAATTAAGTTATTCTTTTAAACAAAATTACTCGTAGTGTTTTTAAAAAGGAGAAATTTTAGTTAGATAAAATGTAAAAAATATTCTATTTTAAATGAAAAAGGAAAATATTTAGATATTTAAAAATAGAAAAGGTTATATGTTTAAAATGAAAAAGGAAATTGATTAATAAATGAGAAATTTTAGTTAGATAAAATATAAAATATGTTGTATTTTATTTGGAAAAGGAAATTATTTAGTTCTTCAAAATAGAAAATATAATATGCGTAACCTGAAAAAGGAAATTGATTAGTTAATAGATCGGTAATTGAGTAAGAGTAATTAGATTAATTCAATAGGTACGTTGAACCAAAATTTTAATCTTTCGGCTTTTATATAATAGTACTAGCTTAAAACCCGTGCGATGCACGGATTTCTTTTAATGTTATATGATATGTTTTATTAATTCGATTTACTTTTTTCAAAATATGAATTTTGGAGATTTAAATTTTTAAATGAGATAATTTGATAATAATTATTTAAATATTATCCGTTATATTTTTATGAAAAGGGGGATTTTAGTTAGAAAATATTGAAAAGTTAATACATCTTAGTTCAAAAAGGTGATCGGTTAATTATAAGTACTTATAAAATTATAATTTAATTTTATTAAATCGAATGCCGTGATTTAACTGAAAAAAGTGAGGTGTTAGTTAGAGAAAATTAATAAGGAAACATGTTTTAGGTGAAAAAGGTAATTGATTAGTTTATAGTAATTATAATTCAATTATGTTATTTTACTAAATAAAATTGCTCGTAAAGTTTTAAGAAAAGGAAAAATTATTGCTGCCCGTGATATTTTAAAGAAAATAGATATATTAGTTAGAAAATATAGAAAACATGATACATTTTGGCTGAAACTTAATCGGTTAATTATTAACATTATAATATTGTTAATTTATTTTATTAAATAGAACCGTTCGTGATATAATTGAAAAAAGATAGATTTTATTTAGAGAAAATAGAAAATGTAATGTGAAAATTAAAAAGAGGACATGTTTTAGGTGAAAAAGGTAATTGATTAGTTTATAATAATTATAATTTAATTAATGTTATTTCACTAAATTAAATTGTTCGTAATGTCTTTAGATAGTGAGAAACTAATGTTACCCGTGATATTTCTAGAAAAAAGGAATTTGATTTATAAAATATGGAAAATATGATACGTTTTAGCTGAAAAAGGTATTCAAAAAGGTAATCGTTTAATTATAAGTACTTATAAATTATAATTTAATTTTATTATACAGAATGCCGTGATTTAACTAAAAAAGGTGAGGTGTTAATTAGAGAAAATTAAAAAGTAAACATGTTTTAGGTGAAAAAGATAATTGGTTAGTTTATAGTAATTATAATTTAATTTATGTTATTTCACTAAATTAAATTGTTCGTAGTATCTTTAGATGATGAGAAATTAATGTTACCCGTGATAGTTGTAGAAAAAAGGAATTTGAATTATAAAATTTGGAAAAGATGATACGTTTTAGTTGAAAAAGGTAATTGATAATTATTAGTATTATAATATTATTATTTATTAAATAGAACCACCCGTGATATATTTGTAAAAAGAGATATTTTAGTTATAGAATAGAGAAAAGGAAATATGTTTTGGCTGAAAAAGATAATTGATTAGTTAATAGTAATTATAATATAATTATGTTATTTTATTAAACAAAATTGCATGTAGTGTTTGTAAAAAGGAGAAATTTTAGTTAGATATAATATAAAAGATATTGTGCCTTACCTGAAAAGGGAATTAATTAGTTAGTGAAAAATTGAAAAGGTAATATGTTTAATCTGAAAAAGGAAATTATATAATTAGTTAGTAGTTAATTAAGGGTAAATAAGTAAATTCAATAGGTACCAACCAACCAAACTTTTAATGTTTCGGTTTTAATATAATAGAATAGATAGATTTTGTTAGTGATTAGAAGATATGGTGTGATATTTTTGGATATATATTGATTATTTCCAGATATGATATGATTGGACGATATGATATAATTGATGTTTCTAGGTGTTTATAAAAGGTAATATCTTCAACTAAAATAAAATGTGAAAAAGGCAATCGACTAATTACCATTAATTATATTATAATATTATTTATTTTAGGTGTTTTAATAGTATAGATATCTTATATATTTTTTTACAATGAAGGGTAAATAAGTAAATTCACAAAATATCAAAAAATATATACCAAAAAATAGGTACCAAAATTTATAAAATTTAGACTATTATATAATTAATTAATTTTAATAAAAAAATTTTAATGTTACCGCTATTATATAATTAATTAATTTTAATTTAACATAATTTAATATACTCATGTTTACAGATTATACTATTGTTTCGGTATTATAAACAACTTACACAGATTTTTAATATATTTTATTAATAATTGAAAAATATGATGTGATATTTTTGGGTATATATTAATGATTGTAAGATTAGTAGGTGTTTATAAAAGGTAATATTTTCAATTAAAAGTAAATGTGAAAAATGGCAATCGACTACTTACCATTAATTATATTATGTTCGGGTATATATTAATGATTGTAAGATTAGTAGGTGTTTATAAAAGGTAAATATCTTCAATTAAAAGTAAATGTGAAAAAAGACAATCAACTATTTACCATTAATTATATTATATTATTATTTATTTTAGGAGTTTTAATAGTATAGATGTCATATATATTTTTTCTTTATAATGATGGGTAAATATTATATTTTAATAGTAAAATCAAAATTTTATTTTAAATAAATTATTTTAGGTCAATAATATATTTTATATCGAGTAATTTTTGTTATGCTATATAGTTTAGAAATTGGGTTTTTTTTTTTGAAGGGCTTATTTTAAATCTGACACTTTACAAGTGTTTACCATGAATTACTGCATGCGGAAGTTTTTCAACTAGGATTTTATGAGTTCGGCAATTCAAGTGTCTTGTTTGATTTTTGATTATCAAATTGACTCAACTTTGAACGAGCTGTCAATGAGAATGTGCAACTTACACTGCACCTTACACTGCAAATTTGGTGTTATAAGTGTCCTTACAGTGTTTGCAAATTTGGTGTTATAAGTGTCCTTACATTGCTTGCATAATCTACAGACAGACATGATCTTATGGAACCCAGCAATGAGAAAACGCAGAAAGTTACCTACTGCAGCAGCTGAGTTTCTTCGTCCTTTCGAGTTTGACCAGTCTAGCTTATGTGACTTTGGTTATGATGCTGGAAATGATGATCACAAGGTCTTGAGAATTGTTCAGCCCGATGGTCATGATTTGTGTGGTTCAAAGGTCGCAATTTACAGCCTAAAAACTAATTCATGGAGACGACTTCAAAATATTTTGGGTCACTTCCAATTTAGGGGAGCAGGGTATATTTATGGGTGGAGCGCATTGGATTACAGTTACACCTCTGGGCTCCCCATCAATCCTTGCTTTTGATCTTGGGATTGAAAACTATAGGGAGGTTCCAATGGCTAGGCTTCAGAATAATTTTGTCAAGGACATGGATATAGTTACTTTGCAGAATCCCTTTGCATGCTTGAATACTTCCCCCACTTATTCAAAGAGTCGGTAAGGATGTTCTTTTAGAAGTGGATAGCAAGGAGGTGATGTGGTATGACCTTGAAAGGAAGAGAGTCAAGACTGTAAAGATTGCTAACCTCCCGGAAATTTTTGATTTGGAAGTCTATACTGAGAGCTCGTGCTGAATAAGACATGTTCATGAAACTTACAATTTTTTTTAAAAAAACAGGGGATAGGGTGTCCTATATATCCCTATCACTATCAGACTAGAATCAATTGCATTCTTTTAAAAACTTCAAATGCAACGCAAGTGAAAAGAAAAACGTCTCAAAACCACTTTAAGAGTTGGTCTGAGTCGATAGGGTGTACTATATAATATCCCTATCAGGCTATCACTATCAGTATCATCTTCTTTCTTTGGAATCCCTATCAGGCTATCACTATCAGTATCATCTTCTTTCTTTGGCACACGGTATGCACCTACAATATATTCATTCGCTTTCTCTAGCCTGACTATCTCAAATATCTTGAATTCTTCACCTTTTAGTTGCAGAAAATCCGAATAAGAAGACCAAGATTTTTGGATCGTGTTATTATCCGGCTTGAGAGACATGACAAAATGACCTTCAACTTTGAGAAAGAACGACGTATTTAAACTCAAAATCCTAACCCGATGACGACAAACAATATCAGACAAAATAACATCTACAATCCCAACCAACCTAAACAGTATCAAATCTACCATGACCAACCACAGTAGTCACAAATTACTGTTTTGATTCATGTCAGATCAACGCTGGTAGACCTTACTGTAAATTATCTAATTCACAGCATGGATCATCAGTTAAAGCCATCTAGTAAGATGGATTTGCTTATCAATTAATTGAATTACAAAATCACCACAATCATCTACATTGTCAGTACAATCAAAAATAATAACAATAATGAAGACAACAACAAAAATAATAATTAATAATAATTTAACTTAAACAAGCCAAACATGTTAGGTCAATGTCTACAAACATGAATAGTTCCAGAAATGCCAACCGCACACCAAAATGAATTCTTAAAATAAGCAACACAATAGTTAAAGTCACAAGAAGGAACCAGCAATTCTAAACTAAATAGACAAAATAAACTAATGATAGAATATTCTCGCTACGAGAAACCAAATCTTTATTAATCAGGAACTGTTCCTGCATACCTTCCATCTCAGCTGTGTGCTGCTCTTCATGGGTTCTTCAATGCCTAAGAGGTGGTGAACACGCATTAAATACCTTATATATACACTTGTGAAATAAGTATAGTAATGAAGGAAAAGAAGACATAAGCATATGCATGATTTAAAAAAAAATCGAGAATGTTGGAGAAGAGAAGAGATTTACTTACAAGAGATGGACACTATAAATATCCCAAAACTTGGGCACAATGCGGGAAAAACAACCCATCACATTGGCTGACATAGTGCTAGAAGGAGGATTTTCCCTGGACACCTTTAAAAGGGTAAAATGGATATGTGTGAAGTCTTTATCATTAGTGGTGGTGGCATCATTAGTGGTAGTGGCAGGGCAAGGTCCAATATCATCCCAGACAAGACAGAAAAGATCTTGGTGGATATGAAGCAATGTCTTGGGGTCCTCATTGATGTGGAGGAATGGTGATTCATGTTGTAAACCAAATATAGAAGCTTCCCAAAAGTGTTTAGTTTTCCAATTATATGAACGAATAAAGAGCGGTTTTTTCTTATACTTACTCCTCAACCAATATATAGAGTCTTGCTCAGCAACCGGAACGGGTGTCCCTATAATGTCAAAGGTCTTAACCCAAACCTGCTTTCTTTCGGGCTCATGTAAAAGCTCCCATGTATCTGTGTGGACATTATATATGGCAGCACCATCATAGCCGGGGCGAGGGGTTATGTATTGGGCATGAGACATGACAAGAATATTTTTTTGTCCATCTCTGCCGAGTAATGGCGCCACAAACAAAGCAGAGAAACCAATCCTATTGGGGAAAGGAGGATCAGCGATAAGGGAACATAGCCTAGTTGCTGGATCAAAAACCTCGCCAAAGGGGACATAATCTAGTTCATTCTTAGGGAAGCGATTACCACCAAATATAAAGATTTTATCTGCAACAGTTACAATATTAGGAAGATACCTAGGAGAGAGCAGTGGAGGAGCATCTTCGAGTTTCCAATCAAATTTGTGTCCACGAGTGGCGAAAAAATCACGGGAGACAATCTTATGACTCACATTATTCTTCGGAACATAACCAACGGGAGGAAAAGAGGTGCTGCTGCTTCTTTTTGTAATTTTGGGGCCGATTATCTCCGAATAAATATTACGGATTTCATGTCTATCTCCATCGATATCTTGATCACCACCAACACAATAAACGGTGGATCCAATAGAAACACTACTGCAATAAGGAAAATAGTTGCAATAACTCAAATCCGCATCCTCCAGTACTTTTGAAGAGAAATTCTTCATATTGCTATTGTGCGAATGATCATAGTAGGGCCGCCGTTCATTTGGCTGCTGCCAATAATCTGGTGGATCTACCTTTAACCAACACAAGGTGCGATGATTAATCTTTTTCAGGCTAATTGCGATACGAAAATACGGCATTACTTCCATCTTCTTTCTACCACTACTACCCGCCTTCGAGCCAACCCGAGTTGTGTTCATCTCTCTCTCTCTCTCTCTCTCTCTCTCTCTCAGTTTTAGGGTTTCTTTTTTGTTTTTGAGTGCTGCCACAGAAATAAAATCCTACCCGACTCCCACAGGCTAATAAGTTATTAGGCCTGCATTTCCAGCCAACAACATCTTATTGGGTTTGGGCCCATTTATATGTTTTCTTTATATTTAAAATAGACACTTTGATTCTTTAAATTTAGATAAATTAATACTTTGCACCATGCTAATATAGTTGTTTTTACGATTTCGTCCTAGATTATTAAGTTAAGCAATTTGCATCCTTGAGCTTTAAATTTTAATTCCATTTTCGACCCATGGGCGAACTGACATTAAATTTGTACTCCCTCCGTCCCAACAGGTTTTTTACGGTTACTATTTTGGGACGTCCCACTCATTTCTTTACATATACTTTTAACAATAAAATACATTATTACATCCACTACTTCACTCTACTTTTTCAACACTTTATACTATTACACCCACCTTTACTTATTTTAACAATAAAATCACTATTTACACCCACTACTACACTATTACAACCACTATTCAAATTATATTCCTTGGTCTCCGTGTCCCAGCCGTTTGAAAAGAAACGGCTGGGACGGAGGGAGTAATAGTTAACCCCTGTTGACTTACAATGAAATAATATAAAAAGGAAAAAACGATATAATTGAGGGGGGAATAGAATATATTGGAAAATCGTATACAATCCCTATCCGAAAGTTAAAATTATTTCCCCACTTTTTTATCTCTCACTTACCCTAATTCCTAAAATCCTAGATCAGAAGAACCCTAATTTCATACAGTGAGAGCTCTATTGCGAGTGTATGGTGTCGAATTTCGATTAGATCCGACTTGGGCTAAAGTCCCTCCCGATTACTGGATTAAATGGGTCGGGAAATCGGGAATTTTTTCGAATACGGGTCGGGCGGGAATTTTTTTTTTTAAAAAAAGATCGGGGCTGGTACGGGTTTTGGTAAAAAATGGGGATCGGGCGGGTACGGGTATGGGTTTTGGTAAAAAAGGGGATCGGGGCGGGTACGAGTTTTGGTACCATTCAAAAAGTTTTTCGGGTTGTATTGTCTCCATCTCCACTTCACTATTACAAATAAGTTTCGTTGTGGTTTGGTGATGGCCATCTCCTCCGCCCGATTCGATCCCGCCTTAAACGGGGCGGGGAATCGAGGATTTTTCGGATACGGGTCGGGGATCGGGTATTTTTTTAAAAAAAGAAAAAGGACTGGGGCGGTTATTGGTTTTGGTAAATCCCCGCTCGGCCCGATCCTCGTTCCCCGATTCATATTCGATCCATTCCACGTTTCATTTTCTATTAACAACGGATAAGGCACGGGACAACCTTTTTAAATTCCTATGAAAAAATTAAAATGGTATACTCTTTTATTTTTGATTTTGTAATTTCTCTTATAATTCTATATATATATATATATATATATATATATGCATGTTTCATGCGAGATGAAAAAAATAATTTTAGGTGGAATAGTGAACAAATTTGTTCATGAGATGGGTTGTAAGTTGTATAGGTTTAAAATATATCTTATAATTGTATGTTTTGCTTATTTGTTCGTTGCAACAAAAATTTGCAGAACATCACTTTGGTATGGAAGCTGAAACTACACTATAGAACATAGTGTAGAAAAATTAAAAATATACATAAACAAAAACTGTTGGATATCTGCAATCTGCCAACATAAACATTGTGAAAATTTTAAAATAGGCAGAAAATCCGAAAAACTACAGGAGAAATTAAGAATTCAAACACGGGTACGGTGGCTGAAGTTACGTAAATGTAAGTTGCACCTGAATCAGTTAAGTAATGTGGTATCCTTTTTTGTTTAACTGAACTTATTGCAACAAGCTTCTGTGTTACACTCTCTGTAAATTTGTTTTGTACAATTTATAAGTAATTGAAGCAACCCTAGAAATACGATCATTACTTGGTGCATTGGTTGAACGCTAACGTGATTTTTGATGACTTCTACAAATTATGCGTGTTCTTCTCGTAGCCCCCCTTTTTCTCCCTTAATTTTTCTTTGTTGTCACGTTTCTCCCTTTATGTCACAAGTGTATATCATATGTGGGAGTTGGTTAAGATGTTGACATTTCAGTCAAAGTATCCTACGGGTATGGGAGCGAAGTCCAAGTCAGGGATGTAAATTTAACTTGCATATGTTAAATGAAGTGATATGCTTTTCTGTTTACTGAACTAATTGCAACATGATTCTGTGTTGTGCTTTTACAAATATGTTGGTCAAAGTTATCAATAATTAAAGAAACCCTAGAAATAGTATCA
The DNA here is from genome assembly GCA_037693485.1 of Kitagawia praeruptora. Lineage (NCBI taxonomy): Eukaryota > Viridiplantae > Streptophyta > Magnoliopsida > Apiales > Apiaceae > Kitagawia > Kitagawia praeruptora. The sequence goes on from CM075353.1 coordinate 148,708,363, forward strand.
ATAAATGGTGCATTGGTGGAATGGTTATAACATGTTTGTTTAATGGCAGATGCACGGGGAAAACCTCCACCCTATATGACCAGTTGATGGGTCAGCGTCGGTGATGATGATTATGCTGCTAAGGCAGGCAAAATTTGTGGAGTCCCTTGCTGTTGAGGAAAGCTTCACAGCTTAACCCCAGCTGGACTTTGCAACAAAACATTAGAACTTTCTATGCAGTTATTGACTAATTTAATTAACAGAAAAAGCTGTCAAATTTTCTAGTATGTGATGTATGAATTCAATTTGAACATGTGTCAAAGTAACAACCAACATATCTTTTGTATCCTTTTTATTTTCTGTTAATATGTTAGTCCTGACCTAATGTTGTCTAGTGTCTACAGAGTGTGACTTTAAGTTAAAAGACTTGCCCAAAGGTGGGTGTACAATAAGAAAGTCAGGTCGAGTCAAATGACTTGCCTCAGTCATCCATCTGCTCCAATACAACCAATCTTATCAAATAGTTTCCAATGTGTACACAGTTGAAATCATGCTGTAAAAAGAAATATGCTATCAGCAACCAATTTTAGGAGCTCAAAATCCCTAGTGAATTCTGCACTTGTTGTGCATTCCAAGTGGAACAATAATCTGGGGCCTCAGTTCTGAAGCATCGCTTCTTAGAAACCTTCCACCATTGTTTAAATTTTCCTTCCATTTTCGACCCATGGGTGAACTAACATTAAATTTGTAATAGTTAACCCCTGTTTATAACTGAGGGGGGAAATAGAATATATTGGAAATAAAGCTATAGAAAGTTAAACTTATTTACCCATTTTTTTTATCTCTCACTTACCCTAATTCCTAAAATCCTAGATCCAAAGAACCCTAATTTCATACAGTGAGAGGTCTATTCCAAGTGTATGGTGTCGAATTTGGATAAGATCCGACTTGGGCTGAAGTCCCTCCCGATTACTGGATTAAATGGGGCGAGAAATCGAGAATTTTTTCGGATATGTGTCGGGCGGGATTTAAAAAAAACGAGGATCGGGGATGGTACGGGTTTTGGGAAAAAATGGGGATCGGGCGGGTACGGGTATGGGTTTTGGTAAAAAACGGGGATCGGGGCGGGTACGGGTTTTGGTACCATTCTAAAAGTTTGTCAGGTTGTACTGTCTCCATCTCGACTTCACTATTACAAATAAGCTTTGATGTGGTTTGGTGATGGGCATCTCCTCCGCCTCGATTCGATCCCCGCCTTAAACGGGGCGGGGAATCGGGGATTTTTCAGATATGGGTCGGGGATCGGGGATTTTTTTTTAAAAAATTGGGATTAGGGCGGGTATGAGTTTCAGTAAATCCCCGCTCGGCCCGATCCCCTTTCCCCGATTCATATCCGATCCATTCCGCATTCCCCGTTTCATTTTCTATGTATATAGTAATAATATATTAATAATAGCTCATAATCCGTGCAACGGGCAAGGCACGGGACAACCTTTTTAAATTCCTTAGAAAATATTGAAGATGGTATATTATTTTATTTTTTATTTTGTAATTTCTCTTATAATCCTATATATATATATATATATATATATATATATATATATATATATATATATATATATATATATATATATATATATATATATATATGCATGTTTCATGTGAGATGGAAAAAAATAATTTAATGTGAAATATTGAACAAAATTGTTCATGAGATGGGTTATAAGTTGTATAGGTTTATAATATATCTTATAATTGTTTGTTGTGCTTATTTGTTCGTTGCAACAAAAATTTGCAGAATATCACTTTGGTATGGAAGCTGAAACTACACTATAGAACATAGTGTAGGAAAATTAAAAATATAGATAAACAAAAACTGTTGGATATCTGCAATCTGCCAACATAAAAATTGTGAAAATTTTAAAATAGGTAGAAAATCCAAAAAACTATAGGAGAAATTAAGAATTCAAGTGCTAAATATTTTGTAAAAGATAACTAACTCGACTGTCAATGTATTTGTCGTCATATCTCCATTGGTGTTGTGCTTTTCTTCAATGTATGGTGTCGAATTTGGATAAGATCCGACTTGGGCTGAAGTCCCTCCCGATTACTAGATTAAAGTCTGTACCGATGGTGGTGAGAAATCAGTGATTCCTCAACCCTTTGTACAACTCGGCGCTAACATACAGGGATAAATCTTTGCTTATTACTTGTTTTTGCATGCATGTATGTATTTTTATTGTTATTTATAGTGTTTAGTATTACAAATAAGTTTCGTTGTAGTTTGGTGATGGCCATCTCCTCCGCCCCGATTCGATCCCCACCTTAAACGGGACGGGGAATCGAGGATTTTTCAGATACAGGTCGGGGATCGGGGATTTTTTTTTTAAAAAAAGAAAACGAATTGGGGCGGTTATGGGTTTTGGTAAATCCCCGCTCGACCCGATCCCCGTTCCCCGATTCATATCCGATCCATTCCCCATTCCCCGTTTCATTTTCTATTAATATAGTAATAATATATTAATACTAGCTCATAACCCATGGAACGGACAAAGCACGAGACAAACCTTTTAAATTCCTTAAAAAAAAATTAAGATGATATATTCTTTTATTTTTGATTTTGTAATTTCTCTTATAATCCTATATATATGCATGTTTCATGAGAGATGAAAAATAATAATTTAATGTGAAATAGTAAACAAATTTGTTCATGAGATGGGTTGTAAGTTGTATAGGTTTAAAATGTATCTTATAATTGTCTGTTGTGCTTATTTGTTCGTTGCAACAAAAATTTGCAGAATATGACTTTGGTATGGAAGCTGAAACTACACTATAGAACATAGTGTAGAAAAATTAAAAATATACATAAACAAAAACTGTTAGATATCTGCAATCTGCCAACATAAACATTGTGAAAATTTTAAAATAGGCAGAAAATCCAAAAAACTACAGGAGAAATTAAGAATTCAAGTGCTAAATATTTTGTAGGTAACTAACTCGACTGTCAATGTATTTGTCGTCATATCTCCATTGGTGTTGTGCTTTTCTTCTGCGTATTAGTAACATATTAAAGAGATGACGGTATAGACATTTACTATGTACCCGCAGCGGCATTGTAGAATGGTACCCAATACTCATCGTATCTTTATTTAACATTGACTTATCAGATCAAAACACACAAATTTTGTTAATCCTAGCTAACTCCTTACCTGCTTCAGCTGGCACAGATTCTTTACTGTCTGCTACAGCAACCTTGTAGGCTGCATCCTGTACTGTATCAGAAAGATAAGAAGTTGGTTGAGGCTGTCTAGGCCAAATTTCTTTTGGTTTAGAGGTAGGGGCCTTTGTTCCAGGTGCATCATCACTTTTAGTCCTGTAGCAATTATGTACCTGTATTGGAATAATTCAACTCAAAATAAATTATTAAAAATTCCTGTCATATGTAGAGTCCAAACACCTTCCTTTTAATTTTCCATAAATATTGCAAGTCTGCAGCATTTAGGTTCATATTCGATATGGAGAAAAATAGTAACTAAGAACTTACCATTGTACCATCGCATCACTAAGATTGATATTGAACCAGTTATTGCATATACCCAAAGCCACAGACATGTCTATCAAGTTGGCTCCTTTCTTCACCAAGAGCCATAATTTCCCCTTATACTTCTCATTGTTCAGAGGCTTTGGAAGCGGCTTGTACTGATACAATGGCTTCTTCCCGAATAAATCAATATAATATATATTCGTTCCATTTGGGATTTTAATACTATCAGGCTGATCAGACCAAGGGAAAAAAGTATAAACATCAAGAAAGATAAGTCAGGCAGTGCTTTAGAATAAAATTTTAAAAAGCCATTTAAATGTTCAGGAGTTGCAATTTAGTTAGAATTTTGCAGTGAATGTAAAGTTGCTAAGCCTTAAGATTGAGTCGCTAAACATGCTGAAATTAGTGTACATAATAAAGTGAACTGTATGTTAGCTCTAATATCAGCATTCCAAAATGCAGGCTGCACCAAAGCCGTTCATTGAACTTAAATGATGAAAGATCACAGAGGCTGCTATTTTGCTATTACAGATGTTCCAACACAAACTCATAATCCTGGAAGTGAATAAAGTTGATTTCTTACCCCCCCCATCTTTATGAAGTGATGCTGTTATAAGCATGGCACAATTCTCTAAATCTTTCACCAACCGAATAAAAAAGCATTAACAAAACTGAATATTGATACTATAAATTGCATCAAAATAAATATCTTTAGCAGCAGGCATACATGCACAACATAAAATTCAAATTAAAAAAACACACTGGAATGCTAAAATAAGAACCATCAACAAATCTGATTAAAGGTGTGAATTCCATAATATAAGCACCTGAATAGCTAGTACCATTCTCAAACTTACATAAACTAATTTCTACTTAGTCTATATAGAGGGATGATATGTTTAGCAAGCAACTTATTCATCCTGAACATGTCAGTACTGTCCGTCTCAAAAACTTAACGTAGTTTATCATTGCAGATTATTTTCCTCTTGTTACTTGGATCTTGAAAGTTATTTTTCCTCATGTATATTTACAGCTGCTTCACAATCTGGAGCAAATAAAAAGGTATAAAGGGTATTTAAAAACACAAATTTAGAAGTCCGGATGACCAACAATACGCTGAAGCAAGGGAGATATAGCACAAAGTTTGTTGAGGCCACCAGGAAAACCTCTTTTCCTCTTGACCTTTTGAGCACTGGAAGACAACAACAAATGTCAGGCACCAAGCAAGTAACACAAAAGTCCTGGTGCAATATAGAAAATATTGCAAATTCTTCCTTGGGGTAAATATAGTCAAATGCGAATTGTTGTGTTTGGTACATATTACTTGCAAGCTGAACCTTAATCATAATATTAAACACCTTGTGCAACAATCAGATGAACCATTATATCTGAAAAGATATTAATAAATATCTATTTTTTTACATTCATGACCACAGGTGAAATTACACATACTAATTAAAGTGAGATCGTGATACACCATGTAAAACAGTCTTTAAGTGCAAGCAAAGCAACAGGTAGGGAAACTGTATAACAGTGCTCTACAGTAGCGTTAACATCCTTTAAAACCATATGTTATGCAAAGAAGCACTAAAGGGTACAGCATAAGTGTTTGTTTACAGCATAAGTGTTTGTTTCACTAAAATTACTAATCGGGTTCGCATTAAATTTCGAATTTGTAGGGGTGGCCCTCTACAAAGTCAAAAGAATTTTACCTAATCTAAACTTCTAAACATTAACATTAACCATCAAAAGAATTTTTCCAAAAGATTGTCCTTTTAAACCCCGTTTGTGTGTGTGTGTCAAATAATGCTTCTTTCATGGATATCATGATTTTCCTTAGAAATAAAAGGAATAATTACCAGCCAATCTGAGTCCTTTTTATAGGAATAAATGCTTTTCAGAGGAAGAAATAAAACCTCTTCAGATGTGGTAAATGCAAAGCAACAGATGTAAGTAAATATATTATCACTAAATGTCAAGAAGAAGGATGTTAATCTAAGTCAGATGTCCTACAGTAAGTCTTAGGATCTACAGTAATTATATGATGTAATCAGTTACGTAGAAGTGCTTATATTAGGTTATATATACTTAGCACCACAGCTCTTGTAATTCATAACAAATATATTAGAATTCTTGTTCTGTAAACTCTCTGTCTCTCTATATTACTCTCTATACTATGTTGTTACTATGGGCCCGTTTGGCTTACCTTAAAAAAAGTAACTTATAACTTTAAGTCCATAAGTTGATTTTAAGTAATAAGTAAATCAGAAATTATAAGTCAGTAAAGTGTTAAATCAGAACTTATAAATCAGTAGACTGTTTGGTAAATCAGAACTTATAAGTTAACTTTTTTTATTAATTTCAAAATACTTGTTTTTTAATATTTAATAATGGATATCAATGGATAGATCTCGATGAGTAGAGAAATTTGATATATAAATATCAAATTTTTAATGAACGGATCAAAAGATATATGATTTTGAAGAGTGGAAGGATTTTATATTTACGTAAATCGAGATTTAAGTTCATGCAAATAAGATGAAAGTTAAGAACTTCCAACTTCTGAATTACCTCCTTAAAGTTCGATATAAGCTCAGTGGACTGGAGTAGCCAAACAGTTAAAAATAAGTTGGGCTGGACTTTAAGATGTAATAAGTCCAAAAGTTCGGTAGCCAAACGGGCACTATATCGTTAAGATGGTATCAGAGCGAGTTTAATCCTAGGGAAACACATACTCGGAAAAATTGCAAAAGAGCAAGGGAAAAAAAACACACTGCCAAGATTCAGCAAATTCGGAAAATCATCAAAACAAAAAAACAAATATACCACTGCGAAGAGCACTGAAAGGGGAGGCTGCAGAAACAAACCAAATGAAGAACCAGGCGAACACGCGCCGCCGTATGCGCGGCAGCGCCGCCAGACGCGCCCACGCGCCGGCGCGTAAGGCTGTTTCTGGGCAGTTTTTGAAGAAATTTCTTCAGGGACTCTTGTTCTCCTCCGAAATCCGAATCCAAATGTGGTACTATCTCTTGAATCTGAGCAGTTTTTGTTTTCTGTCGAAATTATTGTTTGTTCCTTCTGCCAGTTTTGTTCTCTGCTGGGTCTTTTTATCTGCTTTTTATCTGCTGGGCCTTATTCAGTCTCTATAAACTACTATATATATATATAGATAGCAGTAGATATTATTATATAAAGTTCAATAATTATTGATTGGATTTTACTCTATTTTAATATAAAATGGTGGAAGTGTTAGATAATACATCCGAGAGTAGTGCTACAAGTAGCATGAAATCTGGATTTCATAGTACTCCGTATGTAAGCCATAAATTTAACGGAAATTTTTTTTTGGAATGGTCCAAAGCTTGTACAATGGCACTTAAATCTCATAGAATGATGAAATATATCAATGGGAAAGCCAAACAACCTTAAAGTGATACTAGTTTCGATGATTGGGAATCTGAAAATGCCATGGTGTGTTCATGGCTATCTAACTCTATGGAGATTGATATTCGAAAAACATATATCTTTATCGATACCGCTGAAGATGTGTGGAATTCTCTCACTCGGACGTATTCCTTCTCCGGAAATGTAGCCAAGCAATTTGAGATCAAACGGAAGATGTGGGCATTGGCTCATGGAAGCCACACATTAGCTCAGTATTACTCTGAGCTTACATCATTATGGAGTGAATTGGGACATTACACTATAAGTGTAAACATGTATCAAAAGATGATGACGGTAGAAAAAGTGATGAAGTTTCTTGATGGATTGTCTGATGAGTATGATTCAATAAAAAATCAACTTATTGGACAAGTTCCATTTCCTACTGTGGAAGAAGCCTATGGTCGTGTCAGGTTAGAGGAAAGTCGAAAGCAAAGTATGGCTCCAGTCGTCTCTTCTGAACGATCTGCACTCTTAACTGGAAATGTTCAGCAATCTGAGCCAGAACAACCTGAACAGGTACCAATGGCTTTAATAGGTGAAAGATCCAGTCTTCAATGTGACTACTGCAAGAAGTTAACCACACTCGTGAAACGTGTTTTATCCTGCACCCTCATCTCAGAATTCGAGGACGAGGAGGGCGTGGCCGAGGTGGTTACCGTGGTGTCTCATCTGGCAGAAGCACGGGTAGAGGAATTCCCTTTAGTGCTCATCATGTTGCATCAGAATGTGAGTCTTATTCTTCAATAGGAACGATGACTGCTTCAGAGGTCAACACCCTCCGGCAATTAATGTCACAAATGAACACCACTCCACCTACAGCTAATTCTGCTCATGCAGGTACACCTTGTCACTTTACCTCCGCTAAATGTCATAATTCATGGATTATTGATTCCGGAGCATCAGCACATATGACTGAAAATTCTAGTTTCCTAGAAACATATAATGATGAAACTGACAATATTCGTGTTGCCAATGGAGCTATTGTACTTGTTCATGGACAAGGCACTTCTCACTGCCTCTCATCATCATTGCCACTATCTGATGTGTTACATGTTCCCTCCCTAACAGCAAACTTATTATCTGTTCAACGTATTCCTGAAAAACTTAATTGTTCAGTAACCTTTTTTTCCTCCCACTGTGTATTTCAGGATCTGGCGACAGGCAAGGTCCTTGGCAATGGTAAAGTGGTAGATGGACTTTATGTTATGGAAGGGAATTCTATTTCTCCCTCAACTTATCAGGTGTCATCCAAGTTAAATTCTGCTTTTGAATCTTTGTATCAGTGGCATAGACGGTTAGGTCATCCATCGTTTGGTGTTTTAACACATCTATTTCCTGCCTTAATAAAACACTGTAAGAAGGAAGATTTTTTCTGTGAACCATGTGAATTAGCCAAACATAAAAGATCATCTTATCCATCCAAGAATAAACGAAGTTCTACTTTATTCTCTATTATTCATACTGATGTTTGGGGCTCATTCAGACATCCTACACATGATGGGTATAGATGGTTTGTTGTCTTTGTTGATTGTTATTCTAGGCTTACTTGGGTATATCTTCTAAAACAGAAAAGTGAAGTTTTCGAGCGTTTTAAATCTTTTCAGCACATGGTACAAACACAGTTTAATGCATCTGTTAAAATTCTTCGGAGTGATAACGATACTGAATATGGGGGTCCATTTATATCTTATTTGGATACATGTGGTATAATTCATCAAACTTCTTGTGTCAAAACTTCTCAACAAAATGGGGTGGCCGAAAGAAAAATTGGTCACTTACAACAGGTTGCTCGGTCGCTTATGTTAACAATGCATGTTCCCCAATATCTTTGGGGAGAGGCAGTCATGACTGCTGCATATCATATAAACCGACTTCCTTCTAGTGTCCTAAAATTCAAAACACCGTTGTCTTGTGTTCTTGCACCTTCTTTGCACCCACTACCCCTTCGAGTATTTGGGAGTGTATGTTTTGTTCATAATCATGCTCCCTCTCGAGATAAACTTGATTCTCGGGCCCTCCGCTGCGTTTTCATTGGGTATTCACCAACTCAGAAGGGATATAAATGTTATCATCCTCTCTCACGTCACATATTTGTCAGTCATGATGTTAGTTTCTGGGAGAACATTTCTTATTTTTCTCCGGGTTCCTCCTCCTTGCTTCAGGGGGAGATAAACCGACACAGTCTTGATAGTAAAGCAACAGATGAGTCACAGACACTTCCATTTATTAATATACCTATTCCAAACACTAGCTCAAACAGGTTATCTATTCCTCCGAGTAATGAGTCAGATGATCTGAATAGATTGGATATTCCAGATTTGATTACATATTCCAGGCGGAAAAGAAATGATATCACCACTTTACCGCATCCAGAGACCTCTGACCTCGAGACAAATCCTGCATCTCCTGTGTTTGAGCCAGAAAATGGTAATACACTTGATCCTACTCTAGATCTTCCTATTGCTATAAGAAAGGGTGTACGCTCTTGCACTAACCATCCTATCTCAAACTTTGTATCTTATAATGCATTATCTCCATCTTCACTTGCTTTTGTGTCATCCTTGTCTAGTATTTCTGTTCCGCATACTTGGCAGGATGCTTTATGTGATCCTAAATGGAAAGATGCTATGATAGAGGAAATGAATGCCTTGAAACATAATGGCACTTGGGAGTTAACTCATCTTCCCGCTGGAAGGAAGGTAGTAGGATGCAGATGGGTATTCACTGTGAAACAGAAACCTAATGGGCTGATTGATAGGTACAAAGCGAGACTTGTAGCAAAAGGGTATACTCAAACTTACGGGATTGATTATCAGGAAACTTTTGCTCCAGTAGCAAAGATGGCCTCTATTCGAGTCTTGAAATCATGTGCAGCAAATCTTGGATGGGAACTTCAACAATTGGATGTAAAAAATGCATTCTTACATGGAGACCTGAAAGAAGAGGTTTACATGGATATTCCACCAGGTTTTTCTACAGCAGCGACCATTGGGAAAATATGCAAGCTAAAGAAGACTATTTATGGGTTAAAACAGTCTCCAAGGGACTGGTTTGGCAAATTTCAGGGAGCAATGATTAAATTTGACTACAAACAGAGCAACTCAGATAACACCATGTTCGTAAAAAGACGAGATGAAAAAAATCACAGTGTTGATTGTTTATGTCGATGATATTGTGATCACCGGCAACGACACCTGTGAGATTGCTAATGTTAAACGCAGGCTTGCCTCTGAATTCGAGATGAAGGACTTAGGAAAACTACGGTATTTCCTTGGTATTGAGGTCTCTAGAAGTCCAGGTGGTATCTTCCTCTCACAACGGAAGTATACACTTGATCTTCTGAATGAAACAGGGATGTTGGGATGTAGACCTGCAGAATCTCCAATAGAAGCAAATCATAAACTTTGTGGAGAACTGGAGATGTTGGTGAAATTGTCGAGAAATCTCAATATCAAAGGTTAGTTGGTCGACTAATCTACCTTGCACATACAAGGCCAGACATATCATACGCAGTGGGAATTGTTAGTAGGTATATGCATGATCCTCGTCAACCACATTTGGATGCAGTTTATATGATATTAAGGTATCTTAAGGCTGCTCCTGGAAAAGGAGTAATGTTTACTAAAAACAAACATCTCGGGGTTGAAAGCTATACAGATGCAGATTGGGCCGGATGTCAAGACAATAGACGATCTACTTCAGGATATTGTACATTTGTTGGTGGCAATTTGGTTACTTGGCGAAGCAAGAAACAACCCGTGGTTGCCTTATCTAGTGCTGAGGCAGAATATAGAGCTATGGCTAAAGGTGTACGTGAATTATTGTGGATAAGATTGTTTCTAGAAGAATTGGGACTTGCATCTGCAACTTCAATGAAGCTACATTGTGATAATAAAGCCGCTATTGCCATTGCACATAATCCAGTTCAACATGATCGGACCAAACATATCGAAATTGATCGACACTTCATAAAAGAGAAGATCAATAATGAAACCATTGGTATTCACTTTGTAAGATCGGAGGACCAGATAGCTGACATATTTACCAAAGGTTTAAATCAGAAGATGCTTCATCCACTTATTGGCAAGTTGGGCATGAGTGATATATATGCATCAACTTGAGGGGGAGTGTCAAGAAGGATGTTAATCTAAGTCAGATGTCCTACAGTAAGTCTTAGGATCTACAGTAATTATATGATGTAATCAGTTACGTAGAAGTGCTTATATTAGGTTATATATACTTAGCACCACAGCTCTTGTAATTCATAACAAATATATTAGAAATCTTCTTCTGTAAACTCTTTGTCTCTCTATATTACTCTCTATACAATGTTGTTACTATATCGTTAAGACTAAAGATGAAGACAAACCTGTGAAACTCTAGTAGTGTACTCCTCTGAAACTCCAAGATTTTGTTTCTTTCTCATATATCCAGCTGGACTATTTACACAATTTTGTGCCGATCTTCCACTTTTAGAGTTTTGAAACAATCTAGGACGGTTAATTGTCTTATTATTTATTTATTTATTTTGTTGTTAGCAAGGTCTGGGAATAATTTAGGATTGTTTAAGTCATTACGACTCTATGTAGCTTAGTTATAAGCTGGAATGCAGAGACTATCTCCAGAGTTACAAGCCAGTATGCAGAGGCCATCTCCAGGTTTAGTGGACATTAAATTAAGGAGATCTGATCTTCTGATTTTTGACCAGAACTATGTAAATGTGTAGAATTTCAAAATTCAAGAATTTTGTTGCTAGTGAAATCTTAAACTATTAGAGAAGACTTTATAAAAAAAAAACTCTACGCGTATAATTTTGTAGATTTTAACAGAAAATAGTATGCAAGTCGTCGAGATTTAAACTCCTTGGGTATATAATTGATATCAAAAAGCTTTGTTTGAACTCACTGTTTAAGAAGTGGATGTACTGTACTTGTGGGCCAACGGATTAGAATTATCTACATCAGTACTTTCCTACTATCAGTAGATTTGGCCATAAGCCAGTAAATGTCTCAAGTTGAGGATTTTGTAGATGGCCACCCACCAAACTACAACTTATCTAGTTCTTATTTCAATTTGTCTATTTGTTTCAAGTATAGAGCAGAACATGGGTTCAGTTAGCACAGTTGGTAAACTTTAACATTCATACACAAAATTAAATTACACATAACATAAAATAATCACCACAAAAAACAGAGGAACACAATTGTGCAAACAATTGGTTAAGGGTTATTGTAAAATTACCTTAAATTTTTTAAGGTAGTTGTTAATGTGGGAGAGGCAGAAGTCGTGCCCAACTCTGATTTAAACTAAGCCTCAAGCCTCAGAAGTTATAGCAAACCAAACCAAACCTAATCACATTAAACAAATTGTTAAAACTCATAATAATAAATTGTTAAAACTCAATATGCACACGATACTTAAAACTAATAAAACTAGATATGTATATACGTAATCGACTACCAAAATTTATATAATAAAACTATATATGTATATATATAATCGACTATCAAATAGGTTGTTAGGACCCGATATGATATGCTCTAATATAATTGAAATAAACACTTTTATTGATAAACACACGCACACTGAAAACGATATTTAGGTGGTATTCGAGAGACCACCCACTCTCCACACACTCGGGTGGTATTCGAGAGACCACCTACTCTCCACACACTTTTCACTCAAACTTATTTCTTGATACCTCAATTATACAAATGACTTCTATATTTATAACCCCATATCAACTCACAATCCCTAATCCCTAAATTAAAGCTAAGATATTACATATCCCACCAAATCCTCCCTTTCAAATCCTTAATTGATGCACAAACTAATTATTCAGATTTGTAACTGATTTATTAATTATTATTTTTATTATGGTTCCTAACATTACTCGCCGCCCAAACTCAAACCTTGTCCTCAAGGTTTAAGTATTTTTTTTTTTTCCTTTTCTTTTTGATTGAGTACCCCTGCATGACCAATAATATTCTGAATTCTTCCCAGCTGCAAAAAGGTTGCCGACTTTCCTTGTAACAGTACCAAAACAAAGCATCGTTTTTCGAGCATAGTACAACAGACCAGACCTTGCCTTGTGGTGATGGGAGATTCTTGAGTTCAAAATAGTGTTCCTCATGAAACAGCCCACCTTCGAGGTTCTCATCATTAAGCACAGGCAATTCAATTAGTGGCGGCATTGAATTCATGGATGTTGTTGGTGGCAATCCATCAGACATTTGAGTCCCTTGTTCTTTGTCTTCGCCACACCCAGATTCTGCCGGCACTTGTTGTAAAATCCCAAAAACAGTCGTGGAAGGTCCAGTACTTTCAAAATGAAGGATGTCTAACTTTTTAAGTATGGCAATCATACTTTCTTTGAGAAAAGAGATGTCGTTTAGACCTGAATGCATTGCTTCCACTTTCTTCTCTAGGTCCTCGATTCGATTTTCAATTTGTTTTGCATCTGCTATTGTCCCAAGAACGGAATTGCTCTGATACCACTGTTAGGACCCGATATGATATGCTCTAATATAATTGAAATAAACACTTTTATTGATAAACACACGCACACTGAAAACGATATTTAGGTGGTATTCGAGAGACCACCCACTCTCCACACACTCGGGTGGTATTCGAGAGACCACCTACTCTCCACACACTTTTCACTCAAACTTATTTCTTGATACCTCAATTATACAAATGACTTCTATATTTATAACCCCATATCAACTCACAATCCCTAATCCCTAAATTAAAGCTAAGATATTACATATCCCACCAAATCCTCCCTTTCAAATCCTTAATTGATGCACAAACTAATTATTCAGATTTGTAACTGATTTATTAATTATTATTTTTATTATGGTTCCTAACATAGGTCTCTAATTTATTTGCATCAAAAAGGCACCAAAATTTGTACTTCGCCTCGTAGTCATAATTATGGCTTGTAATATGTGAGCATTACATTTCGCAGACCTAAGAGCTCTTAGGAATTATCCGGAATCCCCTTTCTTGCCCTCTGATTCAGATAAATTACTTTATTGTGAGGGTCATATAATTTGAATAAGCCTTCTTTCATATATACAATTAATGAAGATGAACTCTTTAGCTTCTCACCATGTTTTCAGAGAAATAATGATTTTATTTTCTGCTGATTAAGAAATGATGATATTGATAATTATTATTTTTTTGTTGAAAGGGACTGCAGGAAGCGTTTTTATCAGCAAAATCAGAATCAAGGGAAGGCGCAAACGTCAAAAGATAACCTATTTTATAAATACTACATGTTTATTCTCCAACTCTATTACAGCTTGCTTTGCTTTTTCAATTTCCTGGTGCACACATCAACTTAAAAATGGAGAGGACTAATAGTTACTGATTAAAAAAAGATAAGGAATACAAGTTATATAATTAACTAAATAATATCAATGACCCCTGCAATATTTATGTGAAGGTATTACGGGTATAAGGGAATTTATCTGTTATCTAAGGTTGTAGTGTTTGACAAGTTCACATTAGATGCGGCTAATTTCAAATTTTGAATGCAATCTATTAATGCAGGTTCCTTTTTTCCTAGGCATTAATCTGTTTTGACTTTTGACACTAAATTATTTATCTTCTTTCTATCTATGTCTTTGGATATCGAGTGAAGATGTGGTAATCTGCATCCTGAGGTTTAGATCTTTGTATGTAAACAAACAGACATGAATATACTTTCTGCCATAAGAACTGAATCTATAGAAAATTGCGAGAACTTTTTCAAAGTATTCTGTATCGTAGCTTCTTAATAACTAATGGGTGTCTGTGAGATCTTTTTCATAGTATTTTGTATCGTAGCTTCCTAATAACTAATGGGTCTCAGCTTGATGTTACCTAGCTTTCTTTCCTTCAATCTAACTTATAAAAGTTTAAAGCCATATAAAAAAAATTAAGCTATTCAATTAACAACTAAATAACAAAGAGAATAAAGCAAATATCCAGATCAATATCTTATGCATAAATAGATAGACAGGTTTGTCTTTGCTTACCTAATAAAAATCTAAAATTGTTGGCTTTTGCAGAGCTTACTCGAGCTTTCAAGCTGACTATAATAACTTGACGACTCAATTTAAGCGTGGGAAGAACTTTGCCGCCCGGAATTTGATCTGAATATTTGAACTATGCTGAAGCGGGATGTAGTTTGTCTAGATTGTGCGAAACTGAAAAAACAATAGCTTTCCCTAGACAGCCACAATCCAATCTGGCAACCACATTCCAAGCTAATGATAAGATTAAAAGATAAACACAGAAACTACAAAGGAGAGTATATACATAATAAAATTCATATGTTGTTGACTGAGAATAATATGTATAATACATCTTTTCACTTAATAGAAGTGTCAACAAACAATATCCTACCATTTATTGGATTGGCCTGAATCACTGGTTTGGAGGCTAACAATTTGAGCGGACTAAATAATATGGTGGTTGTAAATTGTACTCCCTCTGTCCCTCCCGTTTCTTTACATTTCTTTTTCACTGCTCGACACGCATTTTAAGGCTCCTAAAAAGTATAGTTCCATAACTTATTTTTTAAATTTTCTTTTTTGTATAAAAATAGAACAATTCTATTTTTATACAAAAAAAGAAAATTAAAAAAATAAGTTATGAAACTATCCGCAAATTGCACCTTAAAATCCGTGCCAGAATTACGTCCCCCAAGGTAAAGAACCAAGGGGACCAAGGGGGACAGAGGGAGTAATAAATTGCAAGTTCAAGGTTATCTACTAAGACCGCATGGTCAATATATTGTTTCATCAATAAATTTCTTTTAAGAGTTAATTGCCAGTGCATCCTTTAAGATGGTATGGTATGCACTTTGCATCTCCAAATTTTTATTCTCACTCGTTGCATACCAAATTCAGTAAATTCTCCAGCTATCCGTTGCCTCCCACATTCAATATTTCAATTTTGCTGCCTTAAAAACCACTACCATCAGTCTATCACTAATAAACAGTAAATAGTCACTTGTTCCCCTTAACTTCCACACTCTAGGCAAACTAAAAACCACATTAACAGTGAAATTTGGTCTTAATGGGTCAAATACACCCACAACGGTGTTCAAGGATGCAAAGTGCATTTTCAACAATGAGAGCAATGGAGTGAGAATAATCCGAAGTTTAAGCATACAAAATGCAGTTAACTTGCAATAGGATTACATCTTCAATACATGCTACATATAAAAGTAGTTCTGCAATCTAAAATTAAGACCCCATTAAGCCCGGCCAACATGTCAGTGGTTATAACTTGCTAAGAAAATGAGCAGAAAACAGAGATTAATAATTGATGCAGAAAACCGAATATAATCTGTAAGAGATGCAAAAAACACAACCAATAAGAGTTGCACGCAAAGTTAGAATTTGAGATGGTGTAAATTTCAATTACCATGTAGAATCTGTACATTGTTAATTTTATTCAGACATCCAAAAAACTGAATATAATCTGTCAACTATATCAACCCCCATTTTTCTTGATCTATTAATTCTACCTGGTGGTTACAGCCTCGATATCATTATAACCGTATGTGCTGTCAACCACTTGGCGACGACACCAAGCTACTGGATTTTTACCAGCTTTCTCATTTTAGGTGAAGTTACGTTTTCATAGATATTGTTCTATGATTCTGAAGATTGTCAGTTAATAAGGTTAAGGGGAAGTCCAAGTAAGTACAATAGCTTGATTGAGAATTTAAGATATTAGAGAGAAAGGCCGAGATCCCTTTCTATCTTGATAAATTGAATGACTTCTAATGATGTCTTTATAATGATGTCTTTATCAGGTGGTATCTACTTTATGTTTCTTGTGCTATTTGCCTAATACAGTCTGATACTCTTAAAATTTTGTAACTGAAGATCAAAATTATCTCCATCACCCTTGACCCTCTAAGAACTGACATTGCAGTGGTGCTGTTAAATTGTGTTATCCCAATACTTTACCACCAATCTGCTGCTAATTTGCATTGTATGCTTTTGTTGCAGACAATGTTGTTAATGGACATATTCTTCATCATTGGGTGGTCAGCAATTATTATTGCATAGGTATTTTGCCTCAAATTTTCCTTTTTGTCCTAGAATCCATATTTAGTTTCTTTGCAAGGGCTTCGTAGTTAATATTATTCTCGAAAATCGGAAGGAACAAATTATATCCTTATCATAAGACCAAGTGGTAAAGCTATAGAGAGTCATAGTCAGGATGATCAGACAGAAACTTGACACATACAAACTCTTAGTAAGCCAAAAAATATGCCATGATAAATGTTAATATTTTTTTCCTAGTAACGGTTTACTACAGAAATATAATGTTAAAAAAAGTTCGCAAACCAGTATATGATAAGATACATGTTTATTACCTCCTTTAATGAGCCAATTAGTCCGAGGGCTATGTTTATTACAGAACAAACTTCAAACTTGAAACTATGTGTTCTAATTTACACTACAATTGATTGTTTAATTCTAAACTTGCTCAATCAGTACTTCATTGAATAAATATGCTTGTAACACATCCCAAGCCTGACTCCAGTACAAATGTTTCAATCTTTGTATTATTATTCATAGGTCAACCACTTTGCTTCAATACAACTCCAAAACATAGACAAGAAAAATAAACATTTAAGTTGAACCTGTTTGGGTAGAGGTTCTAGCCTGGTCTCCCTCTTCACCAGCCAGGGAGACAGAACCTACAAACTGGGCAAATCCATGGAGTTTGAGATTTGCAGGGGTCAACAAATCATCCCCTGTATCCAAGGTAGCAGAAATCTTTAGAGCTTCTTTGGCTCTCTCTAGCATAGAACCTTTAAGCTTAGTCTGGGACGGGAATCCTATAAAGACAATGAGGTTCGCTAATGAGGTTCTACTTTGAGGTTCAAACATAAAGAGGTTCAAAGCCCCAGTACAAAGACTTACTTGGAGAAGTGTTGGAACTCCTAATTGTAAGGGGGACAGTCGTAGCAGTATAGAAAGAGCTTCTGCCAGCCATGCATCTCTTTCTTGCTCCCTTTTATGCACTTCCCATGATGGGAGCTCCAAGCGGTGAGGTAATACGACCCCACACTTTTACCTGTCTCTTTCAGTTGGTAAAAGTAATGAAGCTCCGGGATAGATAACTTGGCAGAGAATTCTGTGGCATAAAGGATATAGGTACAAATGGCCATCCTATACGAGTTTGGGGTGAGTTGAATAGGGGCAAAGTTGTAAAAATTCAGCATCTCTACGAGAAATGGGTGCAAGGGAAGAGAAACTCCAACTCTAAAATGGTATGAAGACAAAACAGCCTGAGGTACAGCCTGATCAGGTTCAAAGTTATCGAATCTATGGCATCTTTCCCCTAACTGGGGAATTACCAAACGACAGCCAGGATCACAGACTTCTAAAAGCTTGTTTAGTTTCTGTTGGTTCATGGTGGAGTCTAGGTTCTCACAAGCCAAAATTCTAAGAGGTTCAGCAGAGCTAGGAGCTTCAGGGTGGAGGTTCAGGTTTGCATCAGAAAAAGTCTCAGGAACAGGTTCATTTGTTTCTAATGGTATGGCTTTTTTGGATCTAGTTCTGGAACTCACAGTAGGTGGAGGTCTAGGAGAAGTTATCGGTGAATTATCAGGGGATGAGGAGCAAATTTCTTGAACCACGATTGACAACTTGGTTTTGTCACTAACGGAACACTGCGAACCTATGGATATTGAAGGACTATCCATCTGTTTGCCATATAAAGTAAATCTCAGGCTTAAGCATGATAATCCTAGTGTCTCAGACAGTGGAAGTAGGCAAGTAGCATGCAAGTACAATGCAAAAACTTAAGTGTGACAGCTTAACAAACATAGTGTGTGCTCGAAGGGACAAGTGTGCATGCAACATCTACTAACAGATTAAAGCATATACATCTGTGAAGATTGGTGCAGAGACAAAGAATGTGCAACAAATATAAGTCATGTGAAGAATTAAGGGTGTTGATTCCACAATATGCAAATTTGGGGTTTTTCGAAAAATCTCAAATACCCTAATTACTTGATGGAGATTCAAATTCATACATATATGATATGGATTCAACTATCAGAGTCATTATCAGGCGAATCTATATGAAGTAAAGCATGACAAGAGTAATCTAAGCATGGATTACAGTTAAGTGATGACATGCAACTTCAAAAGGATGAACAGTCACAGGTTCGTTCGAGCATGTACAATTCGATAATGGTGAATTCGTTTGATAACAGAGAAAAGAAAGAAAGATTCGTACCTTAAATCGAGGTTGGTCTGGTATGAATTGATGGATGCTGTCGTCGGGTCGAGGTCACACGCCGCTCCGCCTTTGATTTTGGAGGTGATAAAGTGGGTTTTGTTTAAGAGAGAAGGGTGTGTATAGAAAAAGAAAAGAGAATTAGAGAGAGTTGTTTATATAGAGGTGTGAACAGTTGATGAGTTGAATAAAGGCCTTCTTTATCATAATTTGGTGGTAAAATGCCTTACATATCACAATATAGAAATCCACAAATCTTTACTTTTGGGTCCAACGGAGCCCCGGACAGAACAACCTTTTGTTCCTGTCTTAAACCCCTTTTTTATTGCATCCATTAATTCATTTAAAATCTTGGTCATAGACCATGATTCAAATCATGGGTTTCTTAGTCACACTGAGTTCATGAAAAGTAACATACTTTTCACCATGGTTGAAGGGTCAAGGGTCTGGTGTTCCCTCTCAGAAACATAACCAAAAGTTGGAAAATGAAACTCCAACAGTTGACCCAGTTTTTTAGCTTCATCTCCATACTCTAACATGAGCATTTTAAGAAAAAAGGTCAGTGGTACGGCTCTTGCTCTCTCGTCTTTCGTTTCGTGTTAACAGGTATGTGTTCTTTTCCTCCGGTTTTCAAAATTTGTGTCATCTTCTTACTACATATATGCATCATGCTTTTTATTTAATACCTTATTTATATCCATGATCGTTTTGTGCAAGTGTGTGATATCATGTGTTGATAACTATATTCATCTCTTTGAAACATGATAAATGATAATTAGTTTAATTTGTTTGTTTTAAACTTAATAATTACTTGTTTTGTCAAATTTGACATTTGATGTTTAGTTGATTTTCAAAGGTGACTTAATTAAGTGTTAATTATAGGATTATGTGAATTATAAGTTAACTTTTATAGGTGAATTGTCATTTTTAATAGAATTGATGAACTAGCATTACAATCGTAATAAGTAATTTGATTCTGTTGTGCGTCAGTAGTCTCCCTGCATGGTTGTTTGCCAAAGCTCGTAGCTTAGTTATGTTCATTTATTGTTTTCGATATGGTAGCTACTTTGGTTTCGCCGCCTTTGTGTTCCAGGGTTACGAGTGGTGGAGTTTTCTCCAGTTTCTGGGTATTTTCGGCGTGTTCTAGGAGAGTGGTGGCGATTTTCCAGTTTCTGGGTATATTATACAGCGTGTTCTTGGAGTTTCTTGGGACTTTTATGTGCACTATGTGTCCTAGTGTGTGGTTAGATTCTTTTAACGTGATTAGAGCTTCAATTAGATTGGATTTTAATGGTTGTGCTGGAGGTCCAGTTTAGATTTCACCTTTTTCTAGTATTAGCTCTGCTCTTGGTCCTTTCGAGAGTCTGTTTCTGATTTTTTGGCTTTGCCCACCTCTTGGGTTAGGCTAGTATGGGTCTTGCTGTCTTGATGTTTGTCCCTGTTGTCTCTTGCTTTGGCATGCTTGGGACTTCTTTTGTTATTACATACAATTGTTCCATTCCAGATGGATGTTTTGTGCCTATTAAGGGTGTGCCATAATTTTGGCTTTTGGACCATTACTGGGTGATCTGTCGTCAATTGACGAATATGTGCCATTTCAGATGAATATGTGCTGCTTAATAAACAATAAATTTTTAATTTTCTGGAAACTCAACAAGATCAGGTAATGGTTGTGTGTATACTGAAGACTAAATAGTTGCAACTCATGAATGGTGCTGCGTTGGTCAAAGTGTTGTAAACAAAAGTTTGCAATATGTTGTGAAAGATTCTGTGTTCTTTTAATGGGTGAACTTTGTTCCTAAGATGAGTCATGTGGCTAGAGGGGTTTTTTATGATACTTCTCTTTTTTCGTCCAAGCATGCTAATTTACAAGCTAGTGGGCAGATTTTTCAAGAACAATCATGTGGTGGTTTTTTTAAGAATAGTCTATATTCTCTTTTGACAGAATGGTTCAGGGGTGGCCGGGTTGGTATGGAAGTTTTGTTATTTTAGTGGGTTTTTATAGTGGGTTAGTAGATTGTTATAGTGGATTTGTTATAAATAATATTAAATTTATGATATGTATAATATATTTTTAAAATATTCATTTAATTATTTATTTCGTGTATTTTCGAATCGTGTCGGGTACCTAATGGTAAATCCGAAATCGATACTAAATTCGCTCGTGTACTTTCGGGGTCGTGTATTTTCTTGGTCGAGTACCGAAAAGGTCAATCCAAACCCGTAATTTTCATGTAGTTTTCGTGTCGTGTCCAAAATTGGCGGCTCTAAACACAAGCTAAGTGAGTATCAATGCAGCATGGGGACTTAGTGTGGGAGATGGCACATATAAAACTGTAATTGCCATCAACAGAATGACCACTCGGGCCAATCTAGTAATTTAATAATATTAGACAGGGTGGACAAGAAAGTTAAACAAAAGAAGAGGCCACGTGGGTACATTTAACTGACAGACAAGATAAAACCAAGAAATGGGGAACAAGGACTCGGTAGCGATAACGAGGTGGAAGGATTACGCAAAACATTTGCAATTTTATATTATTAAACAGGGGAAACAACAGAAGTATAAATACAGGATATATGTGGCCAAAAAATATATCAACATAGCCACATTTCACTCTATCAAAAATTCACACAGACACACTCATGGATCTCTCAGATAACACAACATCAGACACTGTACAACTACGATCACAAGAACTAGACGTTATCTCAAACCAATCACTACTTACTGAAACTGAATTAGCAGACATCTCAAAGGTGGTGTATGGTCGAATGATAACAGGGAAATCTATAAATAAATCAGGGTTGAAGAATAACCAACATGACTAGTGTAATTTATACCTGATATGCTGTGAGAAAGAGAAAAAATTATCTTCTCCAACTACATCTCTAATTTAGATTAGGCAGTGCTGAAGAGAAAGAGACACATCATGACTAGTGTAATTTATACCTGATATGCTGTGAGAGCTCACTTAAAGGGATAAGTAATCCAGCAACACTAACATTGTAATCCAGAACAAAGATAACCTAAACAAGGGAGAATCAAGATTAGAAACATGGATTTCCTCGTGCAAATAACCAACATACTTTAAATTGTGCAAACAAACTTTGCAAGCCACATTAGTAAGGAGCACTATTTCATAAACCAAGCCCAAAATGCCAGTCCAAACCCAACAAGTGATCAAAGAAAACTCAATGTGGTTATATTAGTACTTGATAAACCATAGGCCAACCCAGAGGTTCATGGAATTTGACAATCCTGAACCCATATGCAGACTGGTTCAACACAAGCCGTATATAATGTCGGACTGAGGTAGTAAAATTTATAAAACTATATCTGAACTAACGAATACCACAGTTGCTATATAAGCCCTTAAAGTTAATCCAAAATCATTATTACTAGATTAGAACTGTAATCATGAGAAGAAAAAGAATTAATAAAAAACAGGAACATTGACTCGCTTTCAGAATCCATACGAAGAGGTTAACACAAAAATTGTGCAATCAGTTTCAAAGGCAAGAATCATGGTTTCGTTCAGTTTTGAAATTTAACAAACCGGTTCAGTTATGAAGAAAATGTGCAGTTTTATTGGAAGTCATATGATGCACAAGTGACTAGATGACATAATATATTTAAACAAACTCGAAATCTTAGCAGAAGTACATATTATATAAGTACATGTACTCAGTACACTATTTCTAAAACCCTAGAATCGATTTGATTCAATCAGGCTTCAATTCGATGAAGTTTTGATTGATTCATGTCTTGTTCGCTCTTGATACGATGTTCTTAACATCAAATATCAAAAGTCCTTTGTTTTTGGTTCCGAGTTTCTCAAACCCTAGTTTATGATTTCGTTAATGCACTGTTTTACATACATATTCTAACATTTTGTTTAGTGCTCCAGTGACGTAGAGATGTGTACTGTTGAATCTGTAAGATTTGAGCAATGACTTGGTGTTGACTCGGTGAGTCAGGTGACCGGTTTGAACGATTTTTGACTTGGTAACTCTTCTCGTTTTTTTGGGTGTGTTATCTATGTGTGAATGGGATAATAGCTATGTGTATGACCATCATGGCCAAGGTGCACTCTTTCAAGTTTATACTCTGTTATATTCTTCATATTATATGAAATTGTGTGTTTGATGGTTATGTGAGTCAACATATATATCTTTTTGATGCTTTGAGATGAGTATAGTATTATCAAGTCGAGTTATGTTGTTCATTCGTTCTGTCTTGTTAATATTTAATGAATTAATATGGATTGATGCAATGTCTCGGTTACTTACTTGGATGTATACATTGTGATGCATTAATAGGATGTTGTGCAGCCTTTGTATATCTTTAGTCTCCATGTATGTTTTAGAGTTCTTGTGACATGAGTATGTTAATCTCTGTCTTGGATTTTGCCCGTAGACCTTTTTTAAACAAATTTAAATATATTCTTTCGGTTTGAACAAAGTAGATACACTTGTTCCATTCCGGATGGATGTTTTGTGCCTATTAAGGGTGTGCCATAATTTTGGCCTTTGGACCATTATTGGGTGATCTGTCGTCAATTGACGAATATGTGTCTTTTCAGATGACTTTATATATATATATATATATATATATATATATATATATATATACTATTAAAATTTATTTCTCATCTTTTAATAATTTATCTTTTATAATTTTAGATGCCTAACCAAAGGGATCCCCTTTGGTTAGAAATGAGCATCCCTTTTGTCAAAATTCAAAAATTATTTGTATTTAAGTTTCTATTTTGATTAGAAGTGATTCATTGACTTATTCTTTTCTTGTTGGATTCTTGGTAAATTGCAGTTTTAACAGGAACAAAGAAGTCTCAAAATGACTCAATTTGGATTTTCAAAAGGAAGTAAGTAATGGGATTTTCAAGGTGCAGAGTAAAAGTTAAGGCGAGTCCTTGGTAAAAGAGAAGATTTGGATTGGTAAGGACTCGAGAAGACTTCTATGCCTCGAGCTAAGGTATGATTTCAATTAATATGTGCACTATTTGGAGCCTCTGTGATGATTCTCTTGTTTCTTTTCTTTAGTTTGGTTTTTGTGGTTTTCGGGTTATCTCTCCCCTCATTTCTTTTCTTTAGTTTGGTTTTTGGGGTTTTCGGGTTATCTCTCCCCTCATTGCTTGTTTTCTCTCTCTCTGGTTTTAGTCCACTTCTTTTCTTTGTTTTCTTTTCTTTTCTTCCCTCTCTATGTTTTTGGTATGGACATCAAGTTTTTATTGTCCAGATTTGGGAGTTTAGCTTACGTTATTCTCTCGTTGGATGATTTGGCTTCGTGTATGCCTTGTCTCTGTTCTCTTGTTTCTTTTCCTTAGTTTGGTTTTTGGGGTTTTTCGGGCTTTCTCTCCCCTCATTATTGTTTTCTCTCTTCCTGGCTTTAGTTCATTTCTTTTCTTTGTTTTTTTCTTTCTTCCCTCTCTCTGTTTGTGGTATGGACATCAAGTTTTTATTGTCCAGATTTGGGAGTATAGCTTACGTTATTCTCTCGTTGGATGATTTGGCTTCGTGTATGCCTTTGTGGGCGGGATTTGGTTTTTGTTTTCCTCCTCGGATTTTCTTGT
Source organism: Kitagawia praeruptora (assembly GCA_037693485.1). Lineage (NCBI taxonomy): Eukaryota > Viridiplantae > Streptophyta > Magnoliopsida > Apiales > Apiaceae > Kitagawia > Kitagawia praeruptora. Next base: position 148,733,185 of record CM075353.1, read on the forward strand.
ACTTTATGTACTCCTGATCAAGATTTATTCTTGCAGACAAAAAAAAAAAAAAAAAAAAAAGAAATTATGGTCCTTTGTATCACAAAATAATGCATGGGCTTGTGGGTTATGGCTGAGAATTGTTTTTTTTTATTTTTGAAACATACAAAGCAAGATTATGAAACGTTTTTTATTATTTTTTATTTTCTTTTATAAACAAATGTAATATTAACTAACGTTTCTATGTTAAAAAAAAAAACTAACGTTTCTTAAAAACGTAACATTAAGTTTATTTTATTTGAATATTTTAATGATATTCAATTTTATTTAAAATTTTTAGATTTAAGAAATGCAATTTTAATTAAATTTAAGGGTTCAATAATTAACTTTTAGGGTTCAATGTTTCCATTTTGGGTTTTAGAAATATTCGGAATGACGAATAAACTGTATGCGAACTTAGGGTTTAGGGTTTGGGGTTTACAACCCTAAACCCTAACTTATCCTGATTTTTTAAACGCGTTAGCGTTTAAAAATCAGGACGCCGGATTCAATTATTTAACTAAAATTTTTAAATTTAAAAAAACAATTTTAATTAAATTTAGGGGTTCAATAATTAAGTTTTAGGGTTCAATATTTCCATTTTGGGTTTTAGAAATATTCGGAACGACGAATAAACCGTAGGGTTTAGGGTTGTTTACAACCCTAAGCCCTAGACCCTAACTTATCCGGATTTTTAAACGCGTTAGCGTTTAAAAATCAGGACGCCGGATTCAATTTTTTAATTAAAATTTTTAAATTAAAAAAAAAACAATTTTAATTAAATTCAGGGGTTCAATAATTAACTTTTAGGGTTCATTATTTCCATTTTGGGTTTTAGAAATATTCGGAACGACGAATAAACCGTATGCGAAATTAGGGTTTGGGGTTGTTTACAACCCTAAACCCTAGACCCTAAACCCTAACTTATCCTGATTTTTAAACGCGTTAGCGTTTAAAAATTAGGACGCCGGATTCAATTTTTTATTTAAAATTAAAAAAATACAATTTTAATTAAATTTACGGGTTCAACAATTAGTTTTTAATTAACCATTTGGTTAAAATTTTTAAAAAATCAAATACAAATTTAGCAAAAAAAACAAAAAAACAAACAAAAAAACGCCACTCTAAGTGGCGTTGCCCCCTCCCCCAAAGTACAAAAACGCAAAGTAAACCTACGTTCCTGACAAACGCAACATTAAATGGCGTTTTCAAGCTTTGTCCCTGCGGGTCCTGTTAACACAAAATCACGCAAGCGTACGTGGTCACAAGTAATATATGAATAAGTTAAGTTCGTTCCCACAGAGATCTGGTTTTTAATTCAATTTAGTACCTATGCAACAATGTATGGTTATTATTCACTGCTAAGACAAATAACAAATTGGGTTTTTATTAACTACTAAATTAATTATCAAACTAAAGATTAACTAATTAAAGAGATTAAAGTCGAATTACTAATATGAGAATAAAATATGGGACTCTAACTTCATTATCTACTTCACTTAGAGTTGATGCCTTTAATCAATACACGTGAGGGATTTGATATCTGATCGGATCACACGAAACAAGTAAAAGTTACCTCTCGGTATACTAATACCAAACTACACATACATCCACAAAAGAGATAGAAGACGAGTAGACACCTATTATGTTTAGACCCTATATCTCTATAGAATTTGAAAACATAAAGGTTTAAGCACAAGTTATCCACATAGATCACATAGGGCAGCATTATATCTCTATTTACGCCACAAATCATGATGTCAAAACATCAACCTATCCTATGCTATCATGGCAAGTTCTAAATCTCAAGATCCACTCTCGTTTCGCAAGAGATTAATAATTCAATTTAGATGTTAGCTACGCATCTAAAAGCATTAAGATTAACCATACAAGGATATCAAGAATTCACCCCACGTAATCTTTAAAGCAATCAAACTACTAAGCTACATAAATAACTCCGTTAGAATCTCATGACAACGATTAGCCCATAATTGAACCGTTCATCGTCATGGGATTTGATGAAAACATGATAATAAACAAGATATGAATAAAAGAAGCAATAATATTAATAAAACAAAAGTTGATAAAACAAATCTATAATCCAAAGTAACACAAAAGATGAAGTAGATTTAGATCCGTTGCTTGTCACGAGCGTTGAATCATTCTCTCCTTTTCTCCCTTGCAGATCTAAGCTATGTTACAATAATAAAGCGATGATAATAATCCAATTTACAAGGGTTGGATGTGTTTATATAGGCTCTAGACATCTTGCCCAGCAAGAAATACCAAATCAAAATTATAATAGAAGTACGTTTCCTAAACTGATTCTGTTTTAAAGGAAAATTCGCAGCTGTCTTTTCTTCAGTAATTCTGCAACGTTCCAGCTGTAATTGGACTTCTGGACCACTTTAGAATGATAGAGAATCTCGTTATCTTCGCGTGGACAGTAAGATCGTCCAAAACGGACTTCTAGAACTCAAGATATGGCCAAAACAAAATCAGAAATTCTGGCTGATTTTTCACCCGCACCCCCGCAGCGTAGGAGCGCCGTTTGGGCGCCTGAAGCGCCGGTGCAATCTGCATAAACACGGCTGGGAGCTCCCGGCTTGGTCCCGTTCTGCGAAAACTGATTTTTCTTTGCTTTTTTCGCCTTTTCTTCCCGTTCCTTTTGCATGAGCTTCCGTCTTTCATTCTTAATGACTTGTATACTTCTTAGGAGTTGATATTAGCCACCATTCTTCATTCCATATCATCAATAAACTCCACAAAACGCTCCAAAAATGACGTAAACTACACCTTTAATCGATATTTCTTCAACCCTGCAAAATTACACAAAACACATCAAAACTACCACAAACTTGAGGCCAAAGCAATCAATTTAAGCCGAATTAGAATGTTCCAAGTAGATATAAAATTCACTTATCACACCCCCAAACTTAAACCGATGCTTGTCCTCAAGCATAAACAATTACAACTAACTAACTAACTAGTACCACTTCCGTGGGTGATCACGGTTGCATTTGGCATATGCAACAAGCCCTTTAAACCCCTAGGCAGCCCTAGTGGACGAGTAAGGTCTTGTGAGGGCCTATAGCGAATGTACCCACAAAATCCAATGCAATGCAATGCATGAATGCAACAAATATTCTACCATGCCTTCAAATCCTCTCATGCCATATCAACTTAAGAATCAAAGTAAATACGCAATGTCTTGGTGTCGAAAGTGCAAGTATTCACATAGTCTACTCAATGAACATGCATAAGTTCGCACAAGTCCATGTCAAATGTAAGAATAAGTTAGTAACCATGCTAAGCCTACAAGAGCACATCTTTGAGACAAAACTCGGGATCTCATACGCCAAAACAAGCAAACACTCACAATCCACTCATAAAAGAATATTCACTCAAGAACAAGGGTAAGTGTATCACACAATTCCAACAAAATCATAAGCATGCTTGACATTTGGTATCAATCTAACTCTTAACACAACATACATCAATGACGATAATCAAAAGGTCTTTAATTGGGTTGTAACGGGGCTAGGGACAAGGTATGTCAAATAAGCTAACACAGGTGAAGTGTCAAAAACTAGTAGGAACTTATAATAGATCATACACAACCACCTATTTCCCCCCCCCCCATAATTTTATGCAACAAAAATACTCGAATAGTCGACTAAAGTGGGATCACAATAAACACAAACATGCTCTCATAACATAATATATATATATATATATATATATATATATATATATATATATATATATATATATATATATATATATATATTTCTCTTTTTTTTCCCCCCGAGAGCAACAATAATATAGACAATAACAACGATCCCACTATTTTATTACACATGCCGACTATCAAGCAAACAAACCCAATTTCCAAATTCAATATTTCCCCCCAAACTTATGACCAACAATGAACCCCTCCTTGCACACCTTATTACTCCCTTAAGCACTCTACTAGCCTTTGACAATGTAGGTTCAAATTAATGTAAGGCCAATACAAGAAAAAGGTCTAGGCAAGTAATGTGGTATGTCACCGAAAAAAAAAATAGGATTAAGCTCAACGGGTTAACTAATTGATCATGTAAACATGGTGTGGTAATATGGGAAAATATGCGGTTAATCCTAATGCCTTTATCATTTTAATCGTCAAATAATGTCATGTGTTTCAAGAAAGACCTCAAGCAACTGCTAGCAATGCAAACAATCCGTGGACACTCAAGCAAACGAATAAGATTGCAACAAATATGCAATAAGGCTCAAAATCTCACTTGGTAGAAAAACATACTCAATCCCAAGCATAAATCTCTCTAATGCACCAACTTGTATTCAAAGGATGAAAACTAAATCATCTTGCACATATCCATGTCCTTCTAATTACTCACAACATTCAATAAGTCGACTAGTTTCAACTTACTAGTGTATGTGTGTGCACAAGAACAAAGCATATCACTTCTCAATCAAAAGCGTCAACAACACAAAATTCCTATCAAGCATGGGTGCAAATGCAAACTAGATGAACACACATGATATACAAACATAAAAATAAAATGCCTCATATGCAACAAACGTAGATATCGCGAACATAAATGCATAATTCACTAATACTAATATGTAAAGCATGAAATCCTACATGAACACATAATACAACAACATCTACTAATCCCTCAAACCACCCCCAAACTTGAAAGATTTAATGTCCGCATTGATGGTAAAAAGAAATATAGTAGAAAACATACCTAACACATGGGTTGCCTCCCACGAAGCGCTGTCGTTAATATCATTTAGCCGGATACATCACAATGAGTTTCTCTCCCGATACTTTTACACTGCATCACTATACGGCCATTTAATGATCTTTTTCGGAGCTACATTCTTGATGATAAGTTTCAGCCTTCTTCTCTCCTCAAAAGTATCCGTAACATTGTTTTCTTCACTACCTGACAATCTAGTAACCATAACAACAGGCAAAGTAGATGGCTGGCCAAAATATGCATACCTCAGGTGATCCTGTTTAAGCTCAAGTGTGGAAGCTTCTTTAGAATATGTTTTAAATCGCACCTGAGAATCCAAGAGATCGGCCAATCCAAGTGACACATGCGGAACTTCGATCCTCATTAGCCAAGGTGCTACAATCACCTGCTTGCCATGCTCTACCTTTACCTTCTCTTCAATGTCAGACTCATCTGGCTTCACAAACCCCTCAGCCTCTTTGCTTTGTCCCGTATCAAGCACTTCTACCCTAAAACACTCCTCATCTTCTAGCGGATATTTCATGGCCTGAAACACATTAAATGTGACAGATTGATCTAGCACTCGCATTGTGAGCTCTCCTTTTTGAACATCAATCAAGGTCTGGCCCGTAGCTAAAAACGGTCTTCCCAAGATGATGGGAATCTTCTTATCCTCCTTATAGTCCAGAATCAAAAAATCAGCCGGGAAGATGAGTTTGTCCACTTTAACCAAGACATCCTCCACTACACCTCTAGGATATGTAATTGAACGATCAGCCAACTGCAACGTCATGTTCGTCGGTTTTGGATCAGGAAGACCAAGCTGTTTAAAAACAGATAGAGGCATGAGATTAATGCTGGCTCCCAAATCACACAAACACTTGCTGATGGTGAGATTTCCGATGGTGCAAGGTATAGTGAAACTTCCCGGATCTTTCAGTTTAGGTGGCAACTTCTGCTGCAAAACGGCACTACACTCCTCCGTTAATGCCACTGTTTCAAATTCTTCCAATCTTCTCTTCCTTGACAAAATATCCTTCATGAACTTAGCATATCTCGGCATCTGCTCCAATGCTTCAACAAAATTAATGTTAATGGACAGTTTCTTGAAGACCTCCAAAAATTTCTGAAACTGTTTCTCTTGACTTTTCTGCAAACGTCCAGGATATGGCGGAGGTGGATAGACTTGATTATTCTTTGAAGATTGCTCCGGAGTAGACTTTTCAACAGGTTTCTTGCTCTTCTCACCATCAAGGTGATCAGCCACTAAGTCAGATTTCTCAATTATTGGCACTGCAGATTTTTCAACCTGCTGATTCTGAACATCTTCATCTTCTTCAGTTGCTGATTTAGGATCACTCGTGACTTTTCCAGATCTCAAAGTAACTGCATTAACCTGTTATTTACTTTCCCTTCTGCCTGGATTAACCGTCGTATCGCTAGGAAGAGTTCCTTGTGGCCTATTGAGTAAGGCACTTGCAATTTGTCCGATCTGACTCTCCAATGTCTTGAGAGATGCTTCCTGACTCTTGAGAGTTGTTGCCTGACTCTTGCACATTAATCTCAACTCTTCTAATTCAGATTTTTCATTCGACTGATGGCTAGAACCAGTATGAAACTGTTGCTGCTGAAAACCAGGAGGTTGAAACTGTTGCCTTAGAGCAGACAGTTGCTGAAAACCTGAAGAATTAAATGGCTCAACTCCATAATGATGACCCTGAAACTGGTGATAAGACTGATGTGGATGTTGGTAATTTGGATCTGGTTGCTGTTGCCTTTGAAAATTGCTCACAAATTGCACCGATTCACTGGAGATGGCGCATTGACTCGTCTCATGTGCGCCAGCACATAGTTCACACACTCTCGCAACCTGAGGCACCCCATGCTTTGTCATAAAATCTAATTTCATATTAAGTGCCTCTAGCTGGGCTGCTAGAGCTGTAACTGTGTCAACTCCCAGAATTCCTGCAACCTTGCCTTGTGGTAGTCTTTGAGTTGGATTTTGATATTTGTTGGGATTTATGGGTGATGGAATAGACAACTTAACTAGTTTTATTGGTATACTTAGTTTTTACTAAGTAGAACATACTGTCATAGCCTGAAATGTTTTCTTGTAATTTAAATAAATTCTGTCATGTAATAAGTGTAATTCTTGGAAGAAGTTCGATTATGTTCAAGCCTCAAGAAATACATAAGTTCGACAGAAGGAATAAATGTTACTGTCAAACTCTGACAGTAAGGTTACAAGGAAACAACATGTTGCCTAGGTCGACAGCAAGTTTCACGAAGTCGACAGCAAGTTTCAACTTGACAGCAACATTGGCGGAGATTCTAATGACAGCAACTTTGATGTACAGTTTGCGACAGTAAGTTTGGAATTCCTGACAGCAATCTCTGCGGGAAAAACATGCTGTCAATCAAAGCACGATTCTTGACAGCAATCTCTGCGGGAATTCATACTGTCAACCAAAGCAAAATTCTTGACAGTAATATCTGCGGGAAATTCATACTGTCAAACAAAGCATAATCAATTGACAGCAAACTTTGTGGCAAACGTACTGTCATATAGAATCAGCTTGATTTAGGAATTTTCTAAGTCAAATTAATCGACAGAGTACATGTTCAAAAGAAGCAGGCGTGTTGTAATATTCAACCTTTACAGCAAGCTTGGAAAGTCTATAACTGAAGCTCGAGAGATCACATGGAACAACCTGTAAAGTCTAGAGCAGATAAAATTGAATACGGCTAGATCTGGGTGGCTCAAATGTGGAAAGTATCTTAAAGTTACTTTGTGATGATCACATGGGAATGAATTCTGGAATGAGCTGCAAAAGGAATATAACAGCAACTCAGCAACCCATGTTGATGGTGATAGTACAGTAGATTATTACACTATAAATAGAGCATTCTACTTGTACAATAATAAAATCAACAACTGTAATCTCTTGAGTATTTGTAGCTTGAGAATTATTTTCTCAAGGTTGTAGCAAAACTTTGCAAAATAAATAAAACATTTATTTTGTGAAATCCTCGTATTTGATTTTACTTGTGTTTGCATTTCTTCTACTAGTAAATCACAAATTCTATTTAAGTTGTTGAAATAGTTTTTGAAATTTATTAGTATTGCATTCAACCCCCCTTCTGCAATACTTTCCTGGACCAACAACTGGTATCAGAGCGATCAGATTAATACACATATCTGAGATCCAAATGGCAAGTATTCAAAGGTCAAGTAATATCAAGATTCCAGCTTTTGATAAAGAAAACTACAACATATGGAAAAAGAAGATTATGTTATTTATCAAAGCTCAGAATCCACTATTCCTAGGTATTCTGGAAAATGGCCCCTTCATTCCTCAAAAGGAAATCCCAGCTGCTACAGTGAATGATGTAGTAATCCCAGCTCATTGGGTTGCTAAGAAGCCTTCTGAGTATAATGACTCAGAAAAAGAAAAGGTAGCACTGGATGATCATCTGCAACTCATTCTACTAGATGCACTTACCCTGGACAAAGCTATGAGTGGAAATATAATAGCATGCAACTCTGCCAGGGATATGTGGAAAAAGATAGAACTGTTATGTGAAGGAAGTGAAGAGGTCAGAGAGAATCAAAAACAAATACTGGTGTCACAATATGAAGCGTTTATGGGCAAGCATGGAGAAGAGCTAACCCACATGTTTGAAAGATTTAGCAAACTGATAGCTGAGCTTCAAATTCATGGAAAGTTTTATGAAAAGAAGGAAGTCAATATCAAGTTTCTGCTAACTCTTCCAGAACATCTTGAGCACAGAGTAACAGCCATAAGAGAAGGAAGAGACTTAAATTCTGTTTCTCTTGAAACATTGTATGGAGTTCTAAAATCTTATGAACTTGAATATTATCAAAAGAAAGCTATACAAAGTGGATCCAAAGGATTGATGGCAAACATGGCTGGTGCTCTAGTTGCTCAAGGACCATCATATTTTCAAGCAAGTGAGCAAATTCAAAATGATCAACAACCTCAATTTTCATCTGTGAAAATAGAAGAGGTGGTTGAAGATGAAGAAAAGGTTGTCCTTCAACTAGAAGATGTTGAAGATGAAGAATTCTTCACTCTAGAAGAAATGGAGAAAATGGATAATCCAACCATGGCTTTTATGGCAAGAAAATTAAAAAATATAAGGTTCAGGAGAAACAAGCCATATAAGCCTCAAGGTCAATTTCCAAAATATAACCAAGGAAGCTCATCAAAACCTGCAACTGGCACCAAGGGAGGATACAAAACAGGAATGGTAGATATGTCAAAGTTTAGATGCTACAATTGCAATGAACTTGGTCACTTTGCTACTGAATGCAAAAGACCAAAACAAATACAAAGAATGGAGAGAGGAACTGGGAGTCAATTTAAGAAAGGACAAGGAAAAGCCTATGTGGCTGAAGGAAAATGCTGGGATGAATCTGATAATGATCAAGAAGAAGAGGAATTTGTGAATTTAGCCTTGATGGCTAGAGAGGATGAAGAAGCATCAACCTCGTCAAGTCAGGTACCATCTCTAGTATTACTAGATATGTCTTTAAATGACTATAAGCAAACCATTGAGGAAATGAGTACTGAAATGTTTAATATTCATACTAGTTTATCTGCTGCAAATGAAGAAATTGCTAGATTAACTAAAGAAAATGAAGTACTCAGATCCAACAATGATGTGTTGTTGCTTAAGACCAGTTCTATTGATTCTTTAGCTCAGGAAAACGAAAGACTAAAAAATGATTTAATCTGTGCTAAAGAGATAGAGGATTATCTAAGAAAAGAAATTTCTGAAAATGAATTTAAGCTAAAGGCATTTAGAAATTCCTCTAAAATAGTTCAAGAGTATCATGAGAAACATACTGAAAGTAAGAAGATAGGTATAGGCTATGATTATAGCAGGAGACCTGGTAAAGAGGCTGTTATACAGAACAATGATGATAATAATACTGTAAAACCTCACATCCTAAAAAATGTGAGTAACCCAATTTTCAAAAGTACAGAGTTTGAGGTTAATGAAAACTCCCTAATTATTAATCAAGAACTCTGTGATGAAGATGAGAGGATTGACAGTAAATCTAAGAAAGAAAAAGATTCTGTCATAATGTCTATGACAGAAACAGTCTTAAACAGTCCAACCAAGTGTTCAAAAGACACTGTCAAGAAGTCATCCAAGACAATAACTTTCAAACCTACTGTCAAGACAGCAAGTCCAAAAGATGCTGTCAAAAATAGTTCGACAGCATCTTCTGAACAGATTGTCAAGACAGTAGTCTCCAAGTCCAAAAACAGAAATGGGAAGCTAGGCATTGATAAAAAGAATAATTATGCATATGTTAAGCAGGCACCAAGGAAACTTTGCAATAATTGTGGCTCCTCACATCATTTAACTCATGTTTGTAAGAAATCAACTAGTAGCATATCTAATGCAACAGAGTTGAAAGGGAACTTACACAGAACCCCCATTATGCAAAGAGAATTGGTAGTTTGTAATAACATTGACTGTATGCCATGCAAAATTACTGCCATGAGTACATGTTTTAATTTGCAGATTTCATCCAATGAATTATGTTCTTATATGCAAACTGCAAAAACTTCTGAATCCACTAAAGAAAGTGAGAAGTCTGCTCTCACTAAGAAAAAGTCAAAGTCAAAAACTAAGTGGATAATAAAAGAAGTCAAGGAACCATCTTCTGATAATACTGTTTCAAATATTGATAAAGTTTCTGATGATACTGAGTATGAAGGACCCAACAAGACTTGGGTACCAAATGCAAATTAAACTCATTCTGTCTTGCAGGGAAAGAAAGGTAAACAGATCATGTGGATAATCGACAGTGGATGTTCCAAACACATGACTGGTGATATATCCCTGCTATCAAAATATGTTGAGAAGGCTGGCCCAACAATAACCTTTGGAGACAACAGCAAAGGTTACACTGTGGGATATGGCTGTTTAAAAGCTGGAAATGTTGTCATTGAAGAAATCTCTCTTGTGGAAGGTTTGAAGCATAATCTGCTCAGTGTCAGTCAATTCACTGACAAAGGATTCAAAGTAAACTTTGGCATGATGGAATGTTCAATTCACCACAAGAAGGATAGAAGCCTATCTCTGAAAGGAGTAAGGAAAGGAAGCCTATTTGTTGTAGACTTAAACTCAACAAATGAGGAAAGAATATTTTGTTTCTACAGCAAAGCAAGTGTTGGAGATAGCATGCTTTGGCACAAGAAATTTTCTCATCTCAATTTCAAAACAATGAACATGCTGATGAAGAAGGAATTGGTGAAAGGACTACCTCAACAGGAATTCTGTCAAGAAGGACTGTGTGAAGATTGTCAAATGGGAAAATTGAGGAAAGCAATGCATAAATCAAAGCAAGTCAACACTAACACTGAAGCACTCAAGTTGATTCACATGGATCTTTTTGGACCAGTAAATGTTCAATCACTATCCAGAAAAAGATATGCACTGGTCATGATAGATGACTATTCTAGGTACACTTGGGTGAAATTTTTAGAATCAAAGGATGAAGCTGCTCAAGAAATCATTGATCACATAAGGGTACTTGACCGGACCCCTGAAGCAAAAGTTCAATTTCTAAGAAGTGACAATGGAACTGAATTCAAAAATGCTACACTTGGAAACTTCTGCAAAGATCAAGGAATTGTTCAACAATTCTCTGCTGCAAGAACTCCACAGCAAAATGGAGTTGTAGAAAGGAAAAATAGGACTCTTATTGAAGCTGCAAGGACTATGCTGAGTAATGCTAAATTACCAACATATTTCTGGGCAGAAGCCATCAACACTGCTTGTTACACACAGAACAGAACATTAATCAACAAGGCTCATGGCAATACTCCTTACTATCTTTTGACAGGAAAGAAGCCTACTGTCAAGTACTTTCATATTTTTGGAAGCAAGTGCTTTTTGATGAAAGACAACCATGAAAGAAAAGGCAAGTTTGATACTAAAGCATATGAAGGCATTTTCATGGGATATGGAATAGAAAGGACTGCCTACAGAGTCTATATCATGGAGCACAAAACAATTGAAGAAAGTGTCAATGTCACGTTTGATGAAACCAAGTTTCCAGGGCTACATGAGGATGGTCAAATGCAACTCTTCAGATTTGAGAATCAAGGATACTTGGAAAAAGAAGAATTTGTTGATGAAGAACCAAGTCTCATTCAATCAATGGGATATGAGAAAGAATCTGTCAATTCTCATAATCTAAATTAAACCTCAGCTCAATCACAGACAATTTCAGGCATCAATCAACAAGAATGTGAGACTGAGCAAAATGAGCAGAATAATGAAAATGGTGGAGAATCAAATCCTCATATTGATGAAAGACAATCTCATCAAACAAGTAGCTTGCCTCAATCAACAAAGTGGAACAGAGATCATACCAGTAATCTAATTATTGGAGATCCCACTACTGGTGTAAGGACAAGGAGGAATATCTCTGCTGAAAGCATGTTTTCATGTTTCTTATCTCAAATGGAACCAAAAATAGTTGAAGAAGCATTGTTGGATTCTGATTGGGTGATGGCCATGCAGGAGGAACTCAATCAATTTGAAAGAAACAATGTTTGGAAACTAGTTCCAAGGCCAAAAGGAAAATCAGTCATTGAGACAAAATGGGTTTTCAGAAACAAGATAGATGAAAGTGGAAATGTGACAAGAAATAAGGCAAGGCTAGTGGCCAAAGGTTACTGTCAACAGGAAGGGATAGATTATGATGAAACATTTGCTCCTGTTACCAGACTTGAAGCCATAAGAATTTTCTTAGCCTTTGCTGCACACTGCAAATTCAAGGTATTTCAAATGGATGTTAAAAGTGCCTTTCTAAATGGAGAATTAGAAGAAGAAGTGTATGTTGAACAGCCTCCTGGATTTGAAAATGACAAACTGCATAATTTTGTCTACAAGCTGTTCAAGGCTCTATATGGCTTAAAGCAAGCACCAAGAGCCTGGTATGACACTTTATCCACTTTTCTCCTGGAAAATCAATTTATAAGAGGGATGGTGGATAAAACTTTATTCTATAAATACCATGGCAAAGACATCATTCTTGTGCAGATATATGTTGATGACATAATCTTTGGCTCAACAAATGAAAAATTGTGTGAAAAGTTCTCATCTTTAATGAGAAACAAGTATGAAATGAGCATGATGGGAGAATTAGCATTCTTTCTTGGTCTTCAAATCTATCAGAAGAAGGAAGGAATCTTCATTTGTCAATCTAAGTATGTCAAAGAGCTTCTCAAGAAGTTTAACTTAGAAGATTCATCACCTGCCAAGACACCTATCTCAACAGCCACCAAATTAGAGTTAGATCCTAAAGGCAAGAAAGTGGATTCTAGTACCTACAGAGGCATGGTAGGATCATTGTTGTACTTAACAGCAAGCAGGCCAGATATAATGTTTGCTACATGTCTCTGTGCAAGGTTTCAAGCTGATCCAAAAGAATCACACTTAGTTGCAATCAAAAGAATCTTTAGATATCTCAAAGGCACCCCAAATCTAGGTCTTTGGTACCCTAAGGAAACTGGATTTGATCTAATTGGATATTCTGATTCAGACTATGCTGGCTGCAAAATTGACAGAAAAAGTACCACAGGAAGCTGTCAATTTCTTGGGGGGAGATTGGTGTCATGGTTTAGTAAGAAGCAACACTCAGTTTCTACATCAACTGCAGAAGCTGAATATATTGCAGCTGGAAGTTGCTGTGCACAAATTCTTTGGATGAAGAATCAATTAATGGATTATGGACTAAAGTTGTCAAATATTCCTATCTACTGTGACAACACTAGTGCCATAGCCATATCAGACAATCCTGTTCAACACTCCAGAACAAAGCACATTGATATAAGGCATCATTTCATCAGGGAGCATGTTGAAAAAGGAGATGTAAAATTGGTTTATGTTCCAACAGATAAGCAACTTGCAGATATATTCACCAAGCCACTGGATGAAGCAACATTTACCAGGTTGGTGAGTGAATTAGGAATGCTAAATCAGGTATGATCATCTAACTGGTTTATCAATTATAAGAAGTCGAAGCTCATGACAGAAACTTTTAAAGGTACTGTCACTAGAAGGTACTGTCATGAGAAGTTAAGGTACATTGTGATACCTGTTCAGACAGCATGTTTGCTATGACTATGCTAAAAGGATTTTTAGATATCATATTTGCTATGACTATGCTAAAAGGATTTTTAGATATCATGTTTGCTATGACTATGCTAAAAGGATTTTTAGATATCATGTTTGCTATGACTATGCTAAAAGGATTTTTAGATATCATGTTTGCTATGACTATGCTAAAAGGAGTTTTAGATATCATGCTTGCTATGACTATGCTAAAATAGTTTTACATGTCTGTCTTAAAATGATTTTAAGAAATCATGTGTCCTTAACTTAAGTTATGTGTGAACAGTGACAACATGATCTAATGATAAGTTTACTGTCAGATAAAACTTACTGTCACTCATGAAGCTGATTGACAGAAATGTTGATAGCGCACAAGTTGCTGTCAATAAAAGTTGCTGTCACAAGAAATTGCTGTCAGAATTGGTAGAGAAAGAAAAGCGCACAGGTTACTGTCAATGAAAGATGCTGTCACGAGAAGTTGCTGTCAAAGATAGTGGAAAGATATATATATATTAATTTATATATATATATATTCGTATATTTCTTTTCACCAATCCACGATCTAATAGCAACTGCCACGTAATATAGCAAGTGGAGTTAATGGGTAATATCATTATCACATGTTCAATTAAGAGAGGTTAAATCGATTCATATTAGAAACTGAATCTACCGTTTAATCTACTATCACTTTCATTTGCAAAAACCTCTCAACCTTCTGCATCCAAAAACCGCATTTTCTCTCTCATTTTTCAAAGCATTCAACAATGGCACCTAAACAAAGTACTGCTCAAACCAACTTTGCTGGTATCTTTTCTCCTAGTGATGCTGGTGAAAACTTCAAAGGACTTATTTCGTTCTTGAATAAATCCTACCTAGGTCATGCAATAACCTCTTCCCCCAAAATTGATGTTGTTAGAATTGAAAAATTCTGGAAATCAGCAAGTGCTCAAGGAACTGGAGAGAATGAAACAATTAAGTTCAAAATAGATGATGCAAGTCATTCTCTCTCAGTAAAGAATATCAATGAGGCTTTGGGTATTGTGTTAACCAGTGAAGAAAGCTTTAAGGAACTAGCAACTGATGATACTCTGAAGAAGTTCTTTCTGAAGATTGGATATTCTGGTTCTAAACTTGAAGAAACTTCTGATAAGTGGTATCAAACAGGAGAAATGGACAGGAAATTTCTGAGAAAAGAGTGGAGTATGATTTTTGATGTAATGGTGAAGGTATTCTCTACCAAGACTACAGGATGGAATGGAATACCATCATATATCAAGAAGCTCACTCATTCATTAGTCCATGGATACAAGGTGAACATTGGCAAACTGATCATGGCACAGTTGAAAAGCGCAATAGGCAAAAAGGTATCTATCTATCCCCGCTTCTTAACTATGTGTATTAATAATATTTGTGGAAATATTGAGGATACTTCTGATTTTGAAGAATGTCCTGTTTTAAAGAAAAACACTCACACATCTCTTAACACACAAAATTTGAATGCACATATTCCACTATGTTTCACACAACACATGGTAAATCAAGTGCCCAACCTTGATTTTCCATTTCCAACAGGTTACACTGTTTTCACAATAGAGAATGAAGCTGAATTAGACCCAAATTCAGTTAACCCACATTCTACACCATACATTCCACCTAGGGACTCTAGACTACCAAAAGCCCTTAAAATTGCCAAACAGGAATCCAAGAAAAGATCCCTGGAGAGTGAAACTGGTGACAATGTAGTGAGTCAAGAGGGAGTTACTGCACCTAGTGCAGCAAATAAGGATTGTAGTAGAATAGAACCCACAGTAGCCCCTTCTGAGCCTAAGAAGAAGAGAGCTAGAAGGGCCAAGGTTACTGTCAGCCACCCTACAGTTTCACAAAAGACTGTAGAGGATGATAGGGAAATAAACTCATCTCTAGGTGTCTCTTCTCAACAAGGGACATCTATTGAAATTGGCCTGTCTCCCAAGGCACCCTGTAAAGAGTCTGCACAAACTCAAGAACTCACTCTTGAGGAACCTGTATTTGAAGATACACACATTGAGATAGAGCACAGTGAGGAATTCACTCATACTATTGATGTTCCACAATCTTTTTCTGTGGAACAGCCAATTAATCAATCTGAAATTCAATCTTCTTCTTTCATTCCCACATCTGTTGTTTCTTCTAAACAACCTAGAGAGGGGGACAGTACCAACTCCTCAGGTTTTGATCATCCATCTCAAATCTTGGATGAGCCCCCATCTAGTGGTCCACAAGAACCCATTTCTCAAAGTGAAATGGATACCACCCCATCAAACACTGGATTAGATCAAGATGCAAATTTGCCAGAAATTGAAACAGCCAGCATCTTGATCGATTCCCTCAAAGCATCTTACCCTAGGGAAGTTGCTGTCACAGCCAAAGATGCTGTCAAAGACAAAACAAAAGGTGCTGTCAAACAATCCAGTGACAGTACCATTCTGACAAAAGATACTGTTCAACCACAACTACAAGAAGGATTAGTGGAAGATATCTCTGATGATGACTTGCCCCTTTCAAAGGCATTCAAGGTAAAATCTACTCTTTTGCATGTTAGTACTGCTCATACTACTGCATCTAGGATGAGTGAGGGAGTGAAAAATCAAAGAGAGATAAAAGAACAGAGAGGTGAGAATAAAAATGAGAGGCAGCCAAATGTGCTGGCAAAAGGAGAGGGACTTGAGCATGTCCAGAGTGAACTTGAGGGAGCCAATCAACAAAAGGCATTAGGCCTTGAGGGAACTTTTGTGAGAGATGATGAGATCATCTATAAAAACACTGAGAGTGTGAGAACCCCAACAGCCTCCATGCCCCAGACTTATCCCTTACCTCCTAAAAGGCTTAGGTCTGGTGGTCCTTCTGTATCCTCAAATGACAGGCTCCAAGCACTGGAAAATCGATGTGCTACAATGGAAAGCAAACTGGACAACCTGTCATCTACTGTGAAGACTGGTTTTGCTGAAATTCAAGCCACACTACTGTCACTCTCTTCATTGATTCATGCTGCAAACTTAACTAAGGGGGAGAAAGTAAAAGATCAGAAAGAGGCTGAGCAACCAGGAAGAAAGGTGGAGTTACAAGGGGAAGCTATAAGACAGGGGGAGCAAAGGAGTAAGGGGGAGCAAGAGAGAGTAAAAACTGCAATAGCCTCTGGAACTGAGGAGCTTTTTGAAGCTGAAGTAGATGGGGAACAAATGCTAGTATCCAAAGAGGTATTAAGTCAAATACAAGGAAATAAAGCATCCTCAATCAAAATCAATGAACCAGTTCCTGAGAAGAAAGAATCCACATTGGAGAGGCTATGGAGAGAAAAAGAGGAATCAAATAAGATGGGTAAAGGCAAAGGCAAGTTGCCTGAATATGTGTTTTCTTCAGAGCCTATCACTTGGACTGATGGAAGTACATATTCCCAAGAAGAAGCTGACTTAATAACAGTAAGCCATATGGAGAGCACCTTGAATAATAAGGATGAGGAGTTCAACAATCTGGTGAATGAAGTAATCACAGTGACTAAAGGAAAACCTGCTAAGTTGGCAGAAGCTTTGAGAGGAAAGATTGTAAATCTGTCAGTGAAGATTAGCTCAGAGAAGAGGTGGGCAGTTGAAGTGTACCTGAAAAGTGGACATTCAATATTCATAACAACTCAACTGCTGGAAACTTTTTCTGCCAGAGTACAATACATCCTTGGGATTCTAGTGAAGAAAAACTCTACCATCTTTGATGAAAGTCTCTATATGCAACTGGGCACAATGGTCAACAACAAACTTCCAGAAGTAAGTCTTCAGCCATATGGTGTAAGCTTCAAACAGACAACAACTAAAGGAACTAAAGGTCTGGGATTCTTAACACTTGAAGGCAAAACATCTCTGAAAAGCAAAGTCATCATGGAAGTACTTAAATTATTGCTGAAAGCACCCATCACCAAGGAAAGGATTCAGGCAGTCAAAGATATTCACAAGCTATTGGCAAAGAGAGAAATGGAGTACAGTGCCAAAATTAAAAAGCTCATTGCCAAAGCAAACTCAAGCAGAAATGCTCAAGGAGGAAACTGCACTTTTGATGACACTTTGGAAAAAGATGATGATGACAATCAAGATGGAGGTGAAGCTGGAGTACCTAAGAGAACAGAACTGAGAGACTCTTCAAAAGAGCAAACTCAAGTCAAAGAAGCAGAATCAAAGGAAACCTCTGAAAATAATAGCACAAGCAAGAAAGTTGATGAAAAGAAAGAGGAAGAAGTACTTGAAGCATTGAAAGGAAATCAAGAAGAAATGGAAATTGACAGTATACATCTTGAAAAAGATACTGTCAACAAAGATGCTGTCAAGGATGTAAACAAAGATGCTGTCAGTCAGGATGAAGTAACAGTCATTGAAGATACTGTCAAAGAAGACATTGTCAGAAGCCCTATAAAAGAAACTGTCAACGATCCTACTGTCAAATCATTCAAGACAGTAAGAATCAAGAGAAAATCAAAAAGACCAACAAAGGGAAAGACTATCTACAAAGGAGAAGGAAAAGCTACAAGGTTGGGACTCAAGAAACCCATCATGAGGAGAAGAATGAATAGCTTTGAAATGATGCAGCTGAAAGCCAAAGAAACAATCACCTCTGTATCCATAGAATTTAATGGACCAAAAGAAGAAGTTGCAAGATACATTCTATGGCAAAACAATGAAAAGTTGATTACAGTGGAATCTGACTTCACTCAGATATCAAAATCAAAGGTGATCTCCAAGAAACTCATTCAAACTACTGAACCAGTAAAACGAAGAATTGATTTCTTCAATCTGGAAAGGATGGTTGAGCTACTGCAAACCTATGATAATGTTTCAAAGAAGATCATGGATCAAGTTCTCAAGTACTATGAAGCCAGGCATGTTGAATTTATTGAGAAGTTTGGTGATTGGACACTTCACAATGATGATGATGTCTATCAAATCCTTGGTTTGGAGTATGAAGAAGACAATCCTATTCCTGAGTATAACTGGAAAGAAATGGAGAAACCTTATTCAGAACATGAAATGAAGATGTATGAAGCAGAGCAAAGGTTCAGAGAAGAATTAGCATCAAGGAAAAAATCTCGTCAACAGATAGAAGATGAGATTGAAGCTGAAATGAAGAAAAGTTACAGTAAAATCAATAAGATCAACAGTGAAGAATCCAACTATCAGCCATGCGTACTGGACAATCCTTTGAGAATCAAGTATGGCAAAGAAGAAATTTATGTAGATAGTTTCTCTAAATTGAAGACCAGTGTGTTAAAAGAATTATACTGGCAAGTGGTTGGATCAACTAACAGTCTTGAAACACTGTGTTCTTGGGAGCTTGATATGATTCTTGATCAGAGGAGAGGAGAGGATCCCAGCCTGGACAAACAAAGAAGGGAAACTCTAAATCAGCTTCCGGGCAGGAGATTCAAGATGGAGGGAGATGTGCTAAAATTCAGATCAATTGTAAAGCAAAATGTTTACTGGATGGAACTCAGAGATGCATTAAACACTGCTTCCTCAATGATCAGAAAATACATTGTGGAAAATGAAGATGATGCACAGTCCCCTGAAGAGAAGAAGTTAATTGAAAATCTCAGAAGAGCTCTGAGGGAAAAAGAGCAAGGCGAAAGTTCAAATCAAGCTAAGTAAAGATTTTTTTTCTTGATTTTTAATTATGAACTTTTGTGATATATTGTTTGAAAACAATTCAGTTTAATTATTGGTCAGAAATGAAGAGTTTATTCTTTCTGATCTATGTTAGTTAAGTTGTCAGCATGATATTTGTAAATTTGTCCTTATTGTCCATAAAAACAAATTGGGGGAGATTGTTGGGATTTATGGGTGATGGAATAGACAACTTAACTAGTTTTATTGGTATACTTAGTTTTTGCTAAGTAGAACATACTGTCATAGCCTGAAATGTTTTCTTGTAATTTAAATAAATTCTGTCATGTAATAAGTGTAATTCTTGGAAGAAGTTCGATTATGTTCAAGCCTCAAGAAATACATAAGTTCGACAGAAGGAATAAATGTTACTGTCAAACTCTGACAGTAAGGTTACAAGGAAACAACATGTTGCCTAGGTCGACAGCAAGTTTCACGAAGTCGACAGCAAGTTTCAACTTGACAGCAACATTGGCGGAGATTCTAATGACAGCAACTTTGATGTACAGTTTGCGACAGTAAGTTTGGAATTCCTGACAGCAATCTCTGCGGGAAAAACATGCTGTCAATCAAAGCACGATTCTTGACAGCAATCTCTGCGGGAATTCATACTGTCAACCAAAGCAAAATTCTTGACAGTAATATCTGCGGGAAATTCATACTGTCAAACAAAGCATAATCAATTGACAGCAAACTTTGTGGCAAACGTACTGTCATATAGAATCAGCTTGATTTAGGAATTTTCTAAGTCAAATTAATCGACAGAGTACATGTTCAAAAGAAGCAGGCGTGTTGTAATATTCAACCTTTACAGCAAGCTTGGAAAGTCTATAACTGAAGCTCGAGAGATCACATGGAACAACCTGTAAAGTCTAGAGCAGATAAAATTGAATACGGCTAGATCTGGGTGGCTCAAATGTGGAAAGTATCTTAAAGTTACTTTGTGATGATCACATGGGAATGAATTCTGGAATGAGCTGCAAAAGGAATATAACAGCAACTCAGCAACCCATGTTGATGGTGATAGTACAGTAGATTATTACACTATAAATAGAGCATTCTACTTGTACAATAATAAAATCAACAACTGTAATCTCTTGAGTATTTGTAGCTTGAGAATTATTTTCTCAAGGTTGTAGCAAAACTTTGCAAAATAAATAAAACATTTATTTTGTGAAATCCTCGTATTTGATTTTACTTGTGTTTGCATTTCTTCTACTAGTAAATCACAAATTCTATTTAAGTTGTTGAAATAGTTTTTGAAATTTATTAGTATTGCATTCAACCCCCCTTCTGCAATACTTTCCTGGACCAACAATATTCATTAGCAGCCATCATCTCAATTAGATCGTAAGCTTCCTCGTAGCTCTTAGCCCATAAGGCTCCTCCTGATGCTGCATCTACCATTGGCTTAGATTGTGCTCCCAGCCCATTGTAAAAACAATTGATTACCATCCAGTTTGGCATCCCATGATGTGGGCATCTCCTGAGCTCTCCTTATAACGTTCCCAAGCCTCACACAGAGATTCTCCAGATTGCTGCTAAAATTGGGCTAGCTGATTCCTCAATGCTGCAGTTTTCGCCATAGGGAAGAATTTAATAAGAAACTTCTGAGCAAGATCCTCCCATGTAGTAATGGAACCAGGTGGTAGAGAGTGTAACCAACCCTTAGCCTTATCCTTCAGAGAGAATGGGAAAAGTCTCAACTTGATAGCATCATCCGAAACACCATTAAACTTGAAAGTATCACAGATCTCGATAAAGTCCCGAATATGCATGTTAGGATCCTCCGTAGGAGCACCCCCAAACTAAACCGAATTCTGTAGCATCTGAATAGTGCCCGGCTTGATCTCGAAGTTATTAGCCATGATGGCTGGCCTGATAATACTAGACTGGATATCATTGATTTTAGGCTGAGAATACTCCTTCAAAGGCTTAGCTGCTGCTGCATCTGCCATTTCTACTTTAGTTTCAGATTCCTCGTTCTTATTCTCTAAGTTCTCTACAAGATCGTCTTTTGCCAGTTTTTGTAAACGATCTTGCAAACGTGTTTGCATACAAACCTAAGTACCTGCAAACACCACGAAACAAACAAACTAAGTAAGAAATCTGAGTCAGTGAATGCTAACGACCACAATTGACAAGCACATAAACTAAAAATAAAACACCGATGATCCCCGGCAGCGGCGCCAAAAACTTGTTAACACAAAATCACGCAAGCGTACGTGGTCACAAGTAATATATGAATAAGTTAAGTTCGTTCCCACAGAGATCTGGTTTTTAATTCAATTTAGTACCTATGCAACAATGTATGGTTATTATTCACTGCTAAGACAAATAACAAATTGGGTTTTTATTAACTACTAAATTAATTATCAAACTAAAGATTAACTAATTAAAGAGATTAAAGTCGAATTACTAATATGAGAATAAAATATGGGACTCTAACTTCATTATCTACTTCACTTAGAGTTGATGCCTTTAATCAATACACGTGAGGGATTTGATATCTGATCGGATCACACGAAACAAGTAAAAGTTACCTCTCGGTATACTAATACCAAACTACACATACATCCACAAAAGAGATAGAAGACGAGTAGACACCTATTATGTTTAGACCCTATATCTCTATAGAATTTGAAAACATAAAGGTTTCAGCACAAGTTATCCACATAGATCACATAGGGCAGCATAATATCTCTATTTACGCCACAAATCATGATGTCAAAACATCAACCTATCCTATGCTAGCATGGCAAGTTCTAAATCTCAAGATCCACTCTCGTTTCGCAAGAGATTAACAATTCAATTTAGATGTTAGCTACGCATCTAAAAGCATTAAGATTAACCATAAAAGGATATCAAGAATTCACCCCACGTAATCTTTAAAGCAATCAAACTACTAAGCTACATAAATAACTCCGTTAGAATCCCATGACAACGATTAGCCCATAATTGAACCGTTCATCGTCATGGGATTTGATGAAAACATGATAATAAACAAGATATGAATAAAAGAAGCAATAATATTAATAAAACAAAAGTTGATAAAACACATCTATAATCCAAAGTAACACAAAAGATGAAGTATATTTAGATCCGTTGCTTATCACGAGTGTTGAATCCTTCTCTCCTTTTCTCCCTTGCAGATCTAAGCTATGTTACAATAATAAAGCGATGATAATAATCCAATTTACAAGGGTTGGATGTGTTTATATAGGCTCTAGACATCTTGCCCAGCAAGAAATACCAAATCAGAATTATAATAGAAGTACGTTTCCTAAACTGATTCTGTTTTAAAGGAAAATTCGCAGCTGTCTTTTCTTCAGTAATTCTAGAACGTTCCAGCTGTAATTGGACTTCTGGACCACTTTAGAATGATATAGAATCTCGTTATCTTCGCGTGGACAGTAAGATCGTCCAAAACGGACTTCTAGAACTCAAGATATGGCCAAAACAAAATCAGAAATTCTGGCTGATTTTTCACCCGCACCCCCGCAGCATAGGAGCTCCATTTGGGCGCCTAAAGCGCCGGTGCAATCTGCATAAACACGGCTGGGAGCTCCCGGCTTGGTCCCGTTCTGCGAAAACTGATTTTTCTTTGCTTTTTTCGCCTTTTCTTCCCGTTCTTTTTGCATGAGCTTCCGTCTTTCATTCTTAATGACTTGTATACTTCTTAGGAGTTGATATTAGCCACCATTCTTCATTCCATATCATCAATCAACTCCACAAAATGCTCCAAAAATGACGGAAACTACACCTTTAATCGATATTTCTTCAACCCTACACAATTACACAAAACACATCAAAACTACCACAAACTTGAGGCCAAAGCAATCAATTTAAGCCGAATTAGAATGTTCCAAGTAGATATAAAATCCACTTATCAGGTCCCAGAAAAGTAACGCTAAGTCATCCTACGTTCCTCCTAAAAATTGTTAAAAAAAAAATTGAAAAAGAAGTCACGCCACTTTAACAGGCGTTTGTTAAAAAAAAAAAGTAACGCTACACGCCCTTGCGTTATTCTGTGATATAAAGGGCCATTTTCCTGGGGTGTGAGATTTAGGGTCATTTGACTCTAAATTGTGATATAGAGGGCCAACACCCTGATGAGTTGTACCTGGAAGCTGAGACTCTTGGATGGATAGACACGACCCTTGAGAAGCTCAGTTGTGAATTGTGATGGGGAATTAATGCGGTTCATGAACAAGGCCAGGTTCATGAACGCGGTAATTAACTCGGAAGAGATATATTTTGAGTTAAATTCAATTTATCTATTAATTGGGTTTAATTTGGAATCATCACTTGGTTAATTCTGATTTTTAATTAAACTTATTGTGGAGTTTAATTTTAAAATTAAATCGGTTTTAAGTCGTGTGAATGGAGCTTGGTGTGAAGAGGTTCTATGCACGAACCTCCGAGATTCTCAAGAAGAGGTTCAGAATTTTATGAGAACTGTTAAAGGAAATAAGCATGATCACTTCTGATGTGTAATCTCTTGTTTTTTATAACGAGTACGCACACGTAAGTTTAGGGGTTCATGGATAGAAGCTGGTTCATTGGATTGATTGTGAAAAGGTACAACATGACATTAGGTTCCTCTTGCATTTCATGGCTGCAAGGAACCAGGGGTAATTGTTTGAGGCAAAATCTCTCATTGGTTGGGTCCGAGCTCAATAGAGATTTGTAAGCCCATTAAGCCTAATTGAGATTGAGGGTTGACTGGTCAAGGCCCATGAGATTAGTCAAGAATGATAAAGTCAAAGGACATAGGCTTGTATGATGAGTGCCATGATCAGAGGTTCCTTAGACATGAGGTTCTAGAGAGCTTTAGCCTAGAACAGGTTCTGTGATTTGAGGTTCAGGGAACAGGTACAGGGAGCAGGTTCAATGAACAGGTTCGTCAAAACAGGTTCGTTGTAACAGGTTCGTCAGATTAGGTTCTACAGCTGCCTATAACTTCAAAGGGATAAGGATTTGGATAAGTATGACCTTCATAATCTTTAGGAGCACGTCTCCTAACCCTAATAATGGTGGTTTACACGAATTAAAACATTTAGAATGATCTAGAATGTTCTATGAAGTGATATACATGAGCCATATGTATATTACTTAGAGATAAATGAGAAAGTCATGAGATAATCATCAAAAATGAAGATAAATGCCAAGAAATGAAGAGATAATTATCAAAGTCAATTGATAATTCATAAAAACACTCCCTATCTACAGTGTGATAAGAGTTAGCTAGTGTTTGAGACATTAAGAACTACATTGGACTTGATCTCCTATAAATAGGAGTATGTAGGCATCTTGCAAAGGGTTGGAAAATTGCTTGTGGAGCCATAACAAGTGATTATCGAGATAGCCAGGACGTCTAGGAGATTAATTCGGCCATAATTGATCTTCAAGATTCCAGCCACTTGCGAGTTCAGTCCAAAAAATACAATACATTTTTTTCCCGTTAATTCGTTGTACCTCCTCTGCGAACCTGTTTTTGCAGACGGAGAACCTCATTCATCCCGCATTTTTTGCAATATAATTCGAGAGTGTTGGATCAAATCCTCTCACAACAAGAATGATGTTTTATTGAACTGCAACTCTGCAAGGATTTTAATAGCAACGAGTTTGCAAGTTGCAACTAGTTTGTAGACCGTAATATTGTCTATATTTTTCTGTCCATTTATCTTATTTTGCTGGCTGGTTTAAAACCATAACCGACCGAACCAAATCGTTTAATTCCGGTCTGGTTCGATTCAGTCACTGTTTGCACTAAATCACGCAAGCATACATGGTCACAAGTAATACATATAGAAGTCAAGTTCGTTCCCTCAGAGATCTGGTTTTGGTTTTAATTCAATTTTGTAATTATGCAACAATGTATGGTTTTCACTCACTGCTAAGTCAATTAATAAAATTTGGGTTTTGATTATCCAAATTAACTAAGAAGCAATTTAACAATTCTAAGATCTAATTAGCTAATGTGATTAAAATTGAATTACTTATATGAGAATAAACATGGAATCCTAACTTCATTAAATACTTCGCTTAGATCTGACGCCTTTAATCACTATATGCAATTGTTATGATATTTGATTGAATAACATGAAACAAGTACACGTTACCTGTCAGGATACGTATACGAAACTACCCATACATCCACAAAAGAGATAGAAGATGAATAGACACCAATTATGCTTAGACCCTATATATCTATAGAATTTGAAAACATAACGGTTGAAGAACAAGTTATCTACAAAGATCACACAGGGCAGTATAAGTATTTTCATCTTACACTACAAATCATATTGATAAACAATCATGAACCTATGCTAGCATGGCAAGTTCTCAATTTCAAGATCCACTTTCACTTCACAAGTGATTAACATATTAGATGTTAGCTACGCATCAACAATTAAGCATAACCATACGAGGATATCAGATATACATCACACACAGATCTTTAAAGCATCAAGATACTAAAGCTCCATAAATAAATCCGTTAGAATCCCATGACAACGATTAGTTTGTAATCGAACCGTTCGTCACCATGGGATTTGATGAAAACATGATATGAAACAAGATATGAATAAAAGTAATAATATTAATAAAACAAAGAGTTGAGAAAACAAATCTAGAATCCAGAATTCGCCTAAGAAAAGAATACAAAAGATGAAGTAGCTCTAGATCCGTTGCTTGTCACGAGCGTTGAATCTTCCTCCGCTTTTCTCCCTTGTAATTCTAAGTCATTTCTAAGTAGTGATACAAATTACAAGGGTAGAATATGTTTATAAAGGCCCTAGAAGTCTTTTCCAGCAAGAAAAGTCATAAAAATAGCAATTTAATTCGAAACAGGAAAGAAATCAGGAAATTCCAGGATTGGTCGGCGCACCCTGCGCTGCCAGGGCGCAGTCTGCGTGGAAAGTTTCTGTCCAGATTTTTATTTTGCTTAAGACTTCAAGAAAATTCCACAGGCTTCGCGTGGACAGTAAGATCGCTGAAAACGGACTTCTAGAACTCCAGATATGGCCAAAATAGTGCAGATTGCGCAACCTTCTCGGAAATCCGAATTTTTCACAATTTGCTCATTTCTCATCCGTTTTCTCTTCCGATTCTTTTGCCACTTCCCGTTCTTCAATTCTTGAGCGTGAATCCACCATGAAACATGTAAATGTATCTCCCCACTTTAAGATAGTAACCCTGCACATTCTTACTAAAAACGAATCAAAAACACGACATACTTGAGGCCAAGTCAATCAATTTAAGCCGATATGGAACGCTCCAAGTGGATATAAAATCCACTTATCACACCCCCAAACTTAAACCGATGCCTGTCCTCAAGCATAAACAACTAAACACTAACTAACTAGTACCACTTCCGTAGGTGATCACGGTTGCATTTGGCATATGCAACAAGCCCTTTAAACCCCTAGGCAGCCCTAGTGGACGAGTGAGGTCTCGTGAGGGCCTATAGCGAATGTACCCAAAAAATTATTCTAACTAAACAATGCATAAACAATGCAATGCATGAATGCAACTAATATGAAAATGCAATGATCCCCTCGAACTAACCAAAACCAACTCGCAAGCAAATCTCTCAAAGGAAGCAACTAAATCCAAGTAGAGCTCGACTAAGTCCCCGTATACTAACAATACATGAACAGAAACGTGCGTGTGTGCGATGCTCATCAGGAATACTCCTAAACTAGATCAACACCATACTCATTCTTCGCCAAGACAATCACAAGTTTATAACTAGAATAGACGGTAAAACTTCATAACCTAGAAACACCTCCATCCTTATTCAAGTTAGACATGAATTCATGCTTTATTACTACACTACGACACATAATATACAAGCATGCTTATTTAACCTTGCAATGGATGAGACCCCAAAAGGCTTATACAATAATACCCATGTAGCGAGCGTTGGGTTAGTGGATCCCAGACTATAAAAGCCTTAGGTCACTAGGCACAAAGTCCCCGCGAACTTAATTGCTCGAGTATTAAAGAGCTCACCCTGGTTAATTCTGTATTTAAACAACTAAAACAATTTACATAACACTTTTTTTTCTCATTTTTTTCTGATTTTTTTTCTTTTTTTTTATGCAATCTGGAATGAGCATTCTCATTTCCAACCCTAGACTACTCATAAAATATGAGCCGGCTACTAGCCATTTCACGCCTAGCCATTATTGACAATTAACAATTAGCATGAAATCCCTGGTTTCCCCCAAACTTAGATTTTAGTGATCCTACGCCATCAAGGGAATAACGAAAATTCTAAATATAATCAAGTGATTAAATCTAAAACAACCAAACAAGCATGACCCTAACCTAGCCCAAAAGCAACCAATGAGACTGTGTAAAAGTTTTGTTTCTTTAACATGCAAGTCAATTCCTAGGAACTATAAATCAACCCTCTATTTATCATTACCACACTCAATAAGACATCTACCTACCATTCAGAATTAGATCATCCTAAGGGATCATGAAATATGCATGCCATGAAATGCAACTAAAATGAACTCACATGGTCAAACAAAAATAACAGAATGTCCTATATGAAACAAACAAAAATAATACGAACAAACATGCATGAATTACTACAAATATGCAAAATATGATATCTATATGAACACAATGGCACAACTAAAACTACATATCCCTCAACCACCCCCAAACTTAAAATATTCAATGTCCCCATTGAATTGAAGGTAATACAAGGGATAGCAGACATACCTAATCATCAGCAGGATCACCCTCCTCAGGTGATGAATCTGGTGGTGGAAAAGTGGTGTGAGTTCCAAAAACAGGCCAAATGACCTCTACACCCTCTACACGAAAATAGTAATCTTTTATTGAAAGCAGGAAATCCATGGGTTGCCTCCCAGGAAGTGCCTTTGTTTAAAGTCTTTAGCTAGACATGGCAATGGCTTTTTTTTTTCTTGAAAATCTCTACACCGTAGCTTAATATGGCCATTTAATTATCTTTTCCGGGACAACTTCCTTGATAACAAGTTTCAACCTTCTTCGCTCTTCAAAGGTGTCAGTAACAATGTTCTCTTCACTACTGATAGTTTAGCAACAATAATAATAAACAAAGTAGATGATTGACCCAAATATGCATACCTCAGGTGATCTGGTAGTTTAAGCTTGAGTTTGGAAGCTTCTTCAACATGATGATTTTCATTATTAACTACCAAAGACTGATCAAGAGTAGAAATAGACAGATTGGGAAAAGAACGGGGGATTCATGAAGATCCTCCATCATTTCATCGATTCTATGATCGGTGAATAACCTTCTTGGTTGTAATGGTTGCCTTGAAGTACCGTCATCCTCACGGGGGATTGTTCTTATATCTTCCTCTGTGAGACGTTGGTCGACCGGCTCTGCATCATAATCATCATCCATTTCGGAATACAATTGTTGACAAAAGAGCTTCTTATAACGCCAATTGATGGGCTATGAAATGTTCTCAAGCTATTTGATAAACTATAATGTAAAATATTGATTGTGAGTAAAGTATTTTCTTATTTCATAGACCTTTTAGAGGTTCTCTCTTTACAACAATTTCCATCCCCTTTCAAGTAAGGTGGTACAAGATTATTTATAGAGGATCCCTTGTGGGTACCTCCCTAACCACCTTTACTTGGAGGGTAAGCTATAATAATTTATTTGCAAGTTCTGGGCTTCAAGGCCCATTAAGGAAAATGAATACAATTGGGCCTATATACAAACTAATCATTATTGGGCCTAATTGCTAACTAAAATTATACATAATATTCTATGTAATATTACTAGCCCAACAATAGTTATCATGTCCTGTTGTAGTGACGAATGTGAATAATAAATTAGCAAAAATAAAAGAAAAGAATGTGAATAATAGTAGTGAAGGACCAATGAGTATGTATATATGTTGAAGAGTCGTTGGTTGTTTGCGTGCAGCCATGCACTTGACTCCACATTTTTTACAACATAATTAGGCAGCAGGGACACCTATACTATGGTAATAGCATTTTCATTTATGAAAATCCTGTTGCCTTTTGTTTGCTAATCATTTTAGGGGGTTTTCCTGTGGGTGCAGTCTTGGAATGAAAGATTCATGGGGACCGCTGAAGGCTTTGGCCGTTGTTACCCTTATAAATGGGATTGGTGATGTGGTGCTATGCTCATTCTTAGAATATGGTATAGCTGGAGCAGCATGGGCAACAATGGCATCGCAAGTATGCTCAGAAAAGCACTATTTTGTGTTCAACCTCTTTCTAAATAGTAAAATTCGTTGCTGCATGTAAAATTCAATGTGTATACTTTTTTCCCCTTATATTTGTCATTTGGTGGAATGTGTCAGGTCGTTGCAGCTTATATGATGGTTGAAGCTCTGAATAAGAAAGGATATAATGGTTTCACTCTCTCTGTTCCATCATTCAGTGAATTGCAACATATATATAGTCTCGCCGCTCCGGTATTTATAACCATGACATCAAAGGTTTGTGACGTCCTAGTTCATCCTCTTGGTCATGCTGCACTTCTCATAATTATCCTACTGACTAATTGATTTCTAGGCCGCTTTTTACTCTCTGATCGTTTATTTTGCTACATCTATGGGCATACAAAGTGTTGCTGCTCATCAGGTCGCTTGCATTTGATTGTTATCTATTTATATTCAGTTCGTTCTTTGTGTATGCAAAATGCTTTAAAACATTTACCTTACCAAATCGGAACTATTATAGGTCATGATCCAGATTTACTACTTGTGTATAGTATGGGGCGAGCCTCTATCTCAAACTGCTCAATCATTTATGCCTGAGCTGATGTATGGAGTTAATCGAAATCTATCGAGGGTTAATAGATTCACTCTATATGGGCATTGACTGTTGAAGTTAGTTATCTTACTATTGCTTGTGAAAATTTTGAAGTTTTCAAAAGTAAATTGATTCATAAGGCTAATTTTTTTTTTTAAAGTTAATGGATTTGGTTGGAGGTGATTTTATTTTTTTCAAGCAGACAGGGAAATTACTACTTCCAAACATAATTTGCATTCTCTTAGTTCGCAAATGTATTTCTGAAGTTCTTAAGGTGCCAAACAGGCACGAATGTTGTTGAAGTCTCTTGTTATTATCGGAGCATTGACTGGGCTAATATTAGGATGCATTGGAACATCTGTTCCCTGGTTGTTTCCCCAAGCATTTTCACCTGATCAGGGACGGACCCAGGGGGGGTCCAGGGGGGTCCCCGGCCCACCCTGAAATCCCAAACTAAAGCTATATAGATGTATTCTGCTATTGGAGATGTGTTGCATTTTCTAGCATAGTTGGTCGTTGCAGTAGTTTTTATTGGAGGACATCCGATTTCGAATCTCACTACACAAGATTTAATTTACTTTTTTTGCTTAAACTTGCACTATATCATTGCCATTGTCCTCAAAATGACCATATTTAACCAAATAAACTATTACTTATCACTGTTCTTTACCTACTTTTTGCTAAAATTATAACTTACAAATATCAAATATTCCTTATCCTATATATTTTTAAATATTTGTTTATATAAAAATAAATTAATAACCAAAACAAAAAAATTTGGACCCCCTTCTATATTGCTCTAGGTCCGTCACTGCACCTGATGCCGATGTCATAAAGGAGGCGTGTTATCATAAAACCTCATTTTTCTATTTGGAAAGGAAAATATACAAAGGAACCTAACACTGTCATCAGTTCTAAGTGTATAATTTCAGTTCCTTGGTCTGGTTCAAAACTTAAAAAAGGTTAGAGGGACCAATTGGTCCATTTATGTATCATAATGCGTACAGATGGAGCGAATCATGACAATGTCGTGACTGTCATAGATTATGTAATAGCTTAATTTCTGCATCAAAAAGCGTACAGATGTAGCCTCAGGTATATTTCTCTGGAAAATCATGACAGTGCCGTACTGTCGTGACTGTCATCAATAATTGTATATTTAAAATGAATTGTTTTGCATTGGTCAGCTCTAATGTAATAAGGAAACACAACAAGTATTTGTATTTGTATCATACCAAGAAGATTGTGTAAAATAATATGTTTCCTTGACATTATAGTTTTATTTGCTTTCTTGCAGATGCATAAGGTTCTAATTCCAAATTTTATTGCGCTGAGTGTAACTCCAAGTACTCATAGTCTTGAAGGGACATTATTGGTAAGTCCTGAAATTCAGTATTCCGAGGTGCTTATCAGGCCTCAGGTGTACTTAGATTTTATGAGTATTAGAGTCGTTTTAAATGCATGTCAGCATTTGCATCGTATCATAATCAACATCCATCAAACTTTAAATAGATTTTGCATTTTAAAAAAAATTATATGAGTTGTTTATGCTCATTATGGCTTTACAAAATTCATGGATGCTTAGAAGGTATTTATATATTTAAGTGACGTTGTACACTATCGCAAGTTACATAATTGCATGACCTTATCAAATAATTTTGTACTATGCTCAATAGACCTTATATGGTGCAATGACATTTCTTAAAACTCCTAAATACGAGCTTAGTTCTGTACTTCCATGAAACTTTTCTGCACACTAACATAAATGATGAACAAAAATCATATATATGTTCAATGAAATTCAGGCTACCTAAGATCGGTCGTTACCTTTCTAGGTATTCATTGCTCCATAGCATTTCAGATGAAAAGGTAGCTTACATTGGGCCATCAGCTAACTTATCAGTGTCACCTTGCTGCTACTGTTTTCGTTGTTTTGTTGAACTTGTAATATTTTGTGTTCGACTCAGTAGTAGCCAAGATAGACCGACCATGACAGACTTTTTCACAAACATATATGATGATAATATGAACTCAACTACTCAAAGTAAAGAAATAATTCAGCATAATATTTTACTATATATTAAAACAGAACACAGGGGCGAAAGTTTCCAGTTTTTACTGTTAATAACAGAAATGCCATTTCACTACGCGCTTCATTCTTTTTCATACTCTAATCCTTTCGCTAATCAACACCCTACTCATTTCTCCATCAGTTAATTTCCCCCTGCCAGTCCACTTAATGAGTATATTTGTACTCATGCCAACTCAGCAAAGCAGTGTTTAGTAGTCAGTTACAAATTAAAGTTACCTTTTAAGTCTTTACCTTTTGAACCAAAACAATGATTTAGAGTAAAAAGTTAGTTACGAGTTAGTTACGTTTCAGATCTGTATATAAGCTGTCATATCAGTCTTGTAAACTCAACTTGATTGAATAATGATTACATTTCATTTCTTTATTGTTTCGTACTAAATCTCTCTCTCGATCTCTCTCGATCTCTCTCGATCTCTCTTGACTATTCTTCAAGATTCACACATCTTTATGGTATCAGAGCACTTTTTCAATGGAGTTTCCGCTACAGATTGATCCAAAATTGGTGAATTACGTACAGGTCACTTCTTGATAATCGTTATCGATTACAGAAGGTACTTTTCATCGATTTGGTCGTATTTTTAGTGA
Source organism: Kitagawia praeruptora (assembly GCA_037693485.1). NCBI lineage: Eukaryota > Viridiplantae > Streptophyta > Magnoliopsida > Apiales > Apiaceae > Kitagawia > Kitagawia praeruptora. Next base: position 148,766,280 of record CM075353.1, read on the forward strand.
ATTGATGTGATTCTTGGATTGTAGTTCATGATATAAAATGGATTGATTGAGTTTTGTTGCGTGTTATCGGTTATTTTCTTGATTGTTTCTTGATGAACAATAGTTTAGTGTGTTCTTAGATTGTTATAATGGCGAGAATGACTTACGCAAATGTAGTTCAGAATATTAATCTTCAAAATCAAACAGAGATTGAGAATGAACTAGAAACAGAACTTGAAGAAGAAAATGTTGTTTCTGGAAAAGAAATACCTGTTACTTCTAATCTTCATCCACTCTATTTGGCTAATATTGATCATCCTGGTTTGGTGTTAATTTCTAAGAAGTTAACTGGTACTGATAACTTTGCACCTTGGAAACGTTCTATCACAATTGCTTTATCAGCAAAGAACAAATTAGGGCTTGTTACTGGTACATTGTCTAGACCTGAAGAGGATTCACCATTAAGGAATCAATGGGATAGGGTGAATGATATGGTTATTAGTTGGATCTTGAATACTATTTCTGATGATATCAGTAATGGCATGGATTTTGTACATTCTGCACAAGAAATGTGGGAGGAGTTACATGATCAATTTTCAAGTATTAATGGTCATCGAGTTTATCAAGTTTTAAAGAATTTACATGCTTTGGAACAAGGAGATAAATCTGTGGAAATCTATTATCATAAGCTGAAGAACTTATGGGATGAATATGCTGCTTTGGAGCCAACTCTTATTTGTAAATGCAAGTGTCAGTGTGGAAATCATAAGATGTTAGAAGAAAGAGATCAGCGAAAGAGGTTATTGCAGTTCTTGATGGGTTTGAATGAGAGTTTTTCATCTGCTAGAGGCCAGATTTTGATGATGAATCCACTACCAACCATTGCTCAGGCCTTCTCTTTAGTTAAACAAGAAGAAAAACAAAGAGTTGGTACTACTATGACTATGTCTTTTATGGCTAATACTAAGCAGTTGAATACTAAGGGTACAGGTTCTGAGAGTATCAATGTTAGTAAGAAACCAACCTTGAAATGTACTTTTTGTCAAAAGGAAGGACATGTCAGAGAAAGTTGTTACAAACTAATTGGTTATCCACCCAAAGGTAGAGGTAGGGGTAAGTTTGGATCATCTGCTACTCCTCCTGGCTTCAGAAATTTCCCACAAGCTATGCAAGTTTCTGCAACTCCTCAGTCTTCACTAGGAGTATCTCAAATTTCACCTATCACACAGAACAAGAGTTTTGAACAACTCCAACAGCAAGTGAATCAAATGAATCACTACATGTCACTTATGATGCAGAATCCTGGAATGCAGAATGTTGGAATGCAGAATCCTGGAATACAGAATTCTGGTCAGCCTAGTCAGCCATTTCACCTTTCAAGTACATCTTTTGGTACTCCAGAAGATCATATTTCCAGTATTGCAGGTTTAGCTTTCTCTATGCTTTCTTGCAAACCCTGTTTTTCAAATTCTTCTTGGATCATAGATACAGGAGCTTCAAACCATATGTGTTGTGATGTGAATCTTATGCATCATGTTATCCCAGTTTCAACTCCTGGATTACTATATACATGTTATTCTCTTAAACAACCTAAGCATTCATCTATACGTGTATTCAATACTCCTAATACTCCTAATACTCCTAATACTCCTAATTTAAATATAATAAATTACTATATACATGTTATTCTCTTAAACAACCTAAGCATTCATCTATACGTGTATTCAATACTCCTAATACACATGATATCTCTATGTGTACCGCACAAGCGGGGCAATATTTGGTTTTATGTAAAGAAAAAAAATGAAATGCATATTGTATTCCGAGGTGCTTATCAGGCCTCAGGTGTACTTAGATTTTATGAGTATTAGAGTCGTTTTAAATGCATGTCAGCATTTGCATCGTATCATAATCAACATCCATCAAACTTTAAATAGATTTTGCATTTTAAAAAAAATTATATGAGTTGTTTATGCTCATTATGGCTTTACAAAATTCATGGATGCTTAGAAGGTATTTATATATTTAAGTGACGTTGTACACTATCGCAAGTTACATAATTGCATGACCTTATCAAATAATTTTGTACTATGCTCAATAGACCTTATATGGTGCAATGACATTTCTTAAAACTCCTAAATACGAGCTTAGTTCTGTACTTCCATGAAACTTTTCTGCACACTAACATAAATGATGAACAAAAATCATATATATGTTCAATGAAATTCAGGCTACCTAAGATCGGTCGTTACCTTTCTAGGTATTCATTGCTCCATAGCATTTCAGATGAAAAGGTAGCTTACATTGGGCCATCAGCTAACTTGTCAGTGTCACCTTGCTGCTACTGTTTTCGTTGTTTTGTTGAACTTGTAATATTTTGTGTTCGACTCAGTAGTAGCCAAGATAGACCGACCATGACAGACTTTTTCACAAACATATATGATGATAATATGAACTCAACTACTCAAAGTAAAGAAATAATTCAGCATAATATTTTACTATATATTAAATCAGAACACAGGGGCGAAAGTTTCCAGTTTTTACTGTTAATAACAGAAATGCCCTTTCACTACGCGCTTCATTCTTTTTCATACTCTAATCCTTTCGCTAATCAACACCCTACTCATTTCTCCATCAGTTAATTTCCCCCTGCCAGTCCACTTAATGAGTACATTTGTACTCATGCCAACTCAGCAAAGCAGTGTTTAGTAGTCAGTTACAAATTAAAGTTACCTTTTAAGTCTTTACCTTTTGAACCAAAACAATGATTTAGAGTAAAAAGTTAGTTACGAGTTAGTTACGTTTCAGATCTGTATATAAGCTGTCATATCAGTCTTGTAAACTCAACTTGATTGAATAATGATTACATTTCATTTCTTTATTGTTTCGTACTAAATCTCTCTCTCGATCTCTCTCGATCTCTCTCGATCTCTCTTGACTATTCTTCAAGATTCACACATCTTTACCACTACTCCACTACCCAACTTAATCTTGATTTGCAGATGCTCCTAATTTTTCATTTTTTACACTTTTTTGATACATAACATTGTTTTGCATAATTATGTTGTGTGATTGTTACCAGTAGCAAGTTTTAATTTTTTAAAACATGGGGTGCGGTATGTACATACATGACTGGTGCCTAAGTGGTAACTATATCGAAAATTGTTGTTTCATTAAGCCCATATGCTCAAGGTTTGATTTGGTTTAAAGCTTTTATAAATCTTGATCAGAAGCTTCATTGTAAGCGATGATTATCTTTTATAGATTGCCTATATCTTGTCTTAAGATTCACCTTTTTCTCTTTTTTCAAATAGCAGATAACAAACTTCTCAACATGCAATAACATGACACTAGTGCTGCTCTGGGTTGTCATGGGTGTCCTTGTTTAGTACCTTGAAAATATGAGCCGTGAGGTAAATACATAAAAAGAAAGGTTTTTATTTTGATGGTTATCATGATTTCATATTTTGTTGATTTTGAACTTTCTCTGTTATGTCATTTTGAAATTTGAGCCGGTAACATATGGAAATATACTAATTGAATGAGTTCAAATGTTGGAATAATTAAATTTTGACAGTTTTTTATGTGTGTGTTAGATTTTAGTATTTGAGCCATTTAGTATTCGTGGGCCGGAACCTGGAGCTTCAGAATCTGAAATAAGGAAGGCCTATAGGAAGCTCTCTATACTATATCATCCTGATAAAAATCCAGATCCAGGTTTGATATTTTCTGTGTTGGATTCGACGGGATCCAATCCATTATTTATGGCCCATCGGGTTTTATTATTAATCATCTAAATAAGACTTGAGCCTAATTAATAATTAAATATATAAATAGCACTTAATATATATTTAATTATTACATCTAATATATATCTATTTAGATATATTTATTTATAATGGCTTAAGTATCCAAGCCCATAACTTTGATGGACGGTTATGGGTTTAGCCCATTAGGGTTGGTCCCATTATTTCCTCTATATAATGAATATTATGCAAGAACAAAAGTTACGCGTCTCATAATATTCAGAAAATACACACACCCCATCCTTACGTATAGAGGAGAATAGTGAAGATCAAAGCCCTCAAGTACTTGCGCTCTTCGGACTCTCTCAAGATCATTAATGGCCTCTTTCGATTCTGGTACGCTTCCGCTATTTATTTATACTCATAGTTTTGATCAGGAGATTCATGTATATATATTATGTTGTATTTATATACATGATTTATTCTAATAATTGGTATCCGAGCAGACTCCTAGATTAATTCCTTGAGTTTAATAATTTGATCTGAATCGGGTTTTGTTTAATATCCAAGATATGATTAATATGTTCACATGTTTGAATCGTGGTTGAATGGTGCGATTATTTTGTTAAATTAAGCATGCAGGACCCGCTAGGTTTATGTATAATATTTTATTAAATCTTTGGCTTGATGATTGTTTTGTTTTGTTCGATTCTGTACTCTCTGTATTGTCATTGTTATCATGTTAATTACGTGACCATGTCATCCATTAATATGATCGACCATGTCTGTATATGTCAAAACGTAATTTTAATACGTTTAATTATCATATTAACATACTTCATGATTTAAGAATTAAGATGTACAAGAATGTGTTGGTTTTTCCTTGTCACTGTACCTTTGATTTATATAATTTTGATGCTTGTAATCTTGCACTAAATATGTTTAATTAACTCATGCTATGGACAGTGACTTGTACATGTTCCTCGTACTAAAAGTTTTTTAGATATCAGAATACTGAAATTATGTTTCGTACAGGATATGTATTCATTAGTTTTAATTTTTATTACATTGTTTTAAAGGGATACTTATGATTATTGATTAAAGTATTAGTCCCTCATGAAAATTATTAATTAAATATTCGGACTAATGTAGTGATTTCTTAATTATTAAAGTATTGGATGGACCAACGAAAATATTTTACTTTAATTATTAGGAGAATTAAAAATCACCTAATGTACGTGTACAAGTTGATGTACGAATCGGTCCAACGGAAGATTTGTATATTAATTTTGTAAACGGAATTTTTAAAGTTCAAATTGTAGAATTTAAATTATGTTCTGCCCAACGGTGATATAATTTAATATTTTACTTTTTGTAATCTCGTGTTTAATGATAAAATTAATTTAGTATTGATAATCGGCCCAATGGAAGATATTAATATTAAATTTAATTTAATTGTAGGAAAATTTTTGTGTATTTTATTTTTCCTATTTAAATAAACTGTTTATCCCTCAGTTTATTTAACTTATGTGTTACTTGGTGAACTAACTGTTTTTCATCATGTGGATTATATTTATTGTACTTGTTGTACTTATGTGCATGATTGTGATTAACCTTGATTCAGCATTTGGTCCTGTTTCACTTACCAACTACTTTTCACACATTGAACCACTGAGTGGCTCTAATTTTAAGAAGTGGAAAGAGAAAATTGATCTTACGTTGGGAGTTACTGCCTTGATTATGCCATAAGGGTTGCAAAACCTGCTACCATTACAGCCGAAAGCTCTACTGAGCAAAAGGCTGATTATGCAAAATGGGAGCATAGCAACCGTGTTTCCTTAATGATTCTTAAGGGCTCCATTACTAGTGCAATTCGTGGAGCAATTCCCGAATCTGATAATGCAAAGGAGTACCTAGCGAACATTGAGGAACAATTCAAGGCTTCCACTAAGGCTCAAGCCACTACATTGATCTCGAAAATGGTCACTCTCAAGTATAATGGTTCAAGTGGTGTTCGTGATCACATTATGAGAATGAATGATATGGCTGCTCAGTTAAAGGATATGAACATGGAAATCTCTGAAGGTTTTCTCGTCCACTTCATAATGACTTCTCTTCCTGCACAATTTGGTCCTTTTAAGATCAACTACAATACGCAGAAAGAAAAGTGGAAGATGAGCGAGTTGATTTCTATGTGCGTTCAAGAAGAAGAACGCCTTAAGTCCTGAGAAGGTTGAAAGTGCTCATGTTGTGACCACGACACCCGCTAAAGGAAAAGGAAAAAAATATGGCAATAGTCAAAAGAAAAAGGGAATTGATGCAGCTGTCACAAAAGACAAGGGACAGACTTCTGGCACAAAGAACTTTGGAGGTCTTAAATGTAACTTCTGCAGAGCTAAGGGACACATAAGGAAAGAGTGTTCCAAATTTCGCGAGTGGTTAGATAAGAAAGGTAATGCATCCATTTATGTTTGTTATGAAGCTCCTTTAAATACATGGTGGATAGACACTGGTGCAACTGTGCATATAACTAATTCATTGCAGGGATTCCTTTCCGTGAAGAAGCTAAATAAAGGAGACCGATATTTACTCGTTGGAAATGGAGAGAAAGTACAAATTGAAGCTGTAGGAACTTTCCGACTTATGTTAGAAAGTGGTTTTAATTTGGATTTAATGGATACTGTTTATGTTCCCAGTATTACTAGAAACCTTATTTCTGTTTCAAAGTTAGACGCTTATGGATATTCGTTTAAATTTGAAAATAAAGGTTTTTCTCTATTTCTTTATTCTGAGTATATTGGCTCTGGGCTGTTAGAGGGAAACCTTTACAGATTATGTTTGAATGCTTCTTTTAGTGAATCCTTAATTTCAATGAATGTGCAAGATGAAGTTGTAACTGGTTCTAAAAAGAGAAAAAGAAATGATGAAAATTCCTCAAAATTGTGGCATGAACGACTTGGTCACATATCCAAAAGTCGAATTGAAAGACTTGTTAAAGAAGGACTTCTTCATCCATTAGATTTTTCAGATTTTGACACATGTATTAAATGTATTAAAGGAAAATTTGTAAAAACAAACAAAAAGGGTGCAACTCGTAGCACTAAGTGTTTGGAGATAATTCACACTGACATTAGTGGACCATACACTCCAGGCATAGGTGGTCATAAGTATTTTATTACTTTTATTGATGACTACTCACGTTATGGCTACATTTACCTTTTGCATGAAAAATCTGAAGCACTTGATATGTTTAAAATTTACAAAGCAGAAGTTGAAAAACAACTTAAATTAGATATTAAGGTTGTTAGATCTGATAGAGGAGGAGAGTATTATGGAAAATTTTCTGAATCTGGACAGAATCCAGGACCTTTTGCCTTATTTTTGCGAGAATGTGGCATCGTTCCTCAGTACACAATGCCGGGTACACCCCAACAGAATGGTGTTGCTGAGAGACGAAATCGAACTCTTATGGATATGGTTCGAAGTATGATATGTCACAGTACGTTGCCAGAATTTTTGTGGGTTAAAGCCCTTAAAACAACTATGCATATCCTTAATCGGGTCCCAAGTAAGTCCGTGCCTAAAACACCTTATGAAATATGGACTGAAAGGGAACTCAGTTTTGGATATATGCATGTATGGGGTTGTTTGGCTGAAGCAAAAATATATAATCCACACATCAAGAAATTGGACCCTAAGACTATTACTTGTCATTTTATTGGTTACCCCGAAAGATCTAAGGGTTTTAGATTTTATTGTCCATCACACACCACTCGAATAGTTGAGACAAGAAATGCAGTATTTTTTGAGGATGCTGAAGTCAGTGGGAGTACATCTCGAAAGATAAATTTGGAAGAGATTCAGGAGAATGTCCCTATTCCTATCATTCCAGATATTAGTGCACCAGAAAATGATGATAAAAATGTTGGTGCAAATGAGAATGTACATCAAGAACCACCTCAAGATGACAATAACACTACTGAACCTCTTAGGAGGTCAGAAAGAGTAAGACGATCAGCAATCTCGGATGATTATATTGTGTATTTAGATGAAATTGAGTCTAATCTTGGCATGGGACCTGATCCTATTTCTTATAAAGAAGCTATTTCTAGTAACCATTCAACTCAATGGCTTGTAGCCATGGAGGATGAGTTGAAATCCATGAAGGATAATGATGTATGGGATCTAGTTGAGTTGCCACAAGGGGTCAAAGCTGTAGGCTGCAAATGGGTCTACAAAACTAAGCTTGATCCTAGTGGTAACATCGAAAGATATAAAGCTAGATTGGTTGCAAAGGGCTTCACACAAAGAAAAGGAATTGATTATAATGATACATTTTCCCCTGTTTCGAGTAAGGACTCATTTCGTATCATCATGGCTTTAGTAGCTCATTATGATTTAGAGTTACACCAAATGGATGTTAAAACTTCTTTTCTTAATGGTGACTTGCATGAGGATGTCTACATGTCACAACCAGAAGGTTTTGTAGTTAAAGGCAAGGAACACATGAAATGTCGGTTAAAGAAGTCCATATATGGATTAAGGCAAGCTTCTAGAGAGTGGTATATTAAATTTGATGATGTGATTGGAAAATTTGGGTTTAAAGAAAATTTTGTTGACCAATGCATATATCTAAAAGTGAGTGGGAGCAAGTACATTATTTTAGTACTATATGTGGATGATATTCTACTCGCTTGTAGTGATATGAATTTAATGCATGAGACAAAGAGATTCCTTCATAAGAATTTTGATATGAAGGATCTGGGGGAAGCATCTTATGTCTTGGGCATTGAAATTCATAGAAATAGATCTCATGGAATTTTGGGTTTATCACAAAGAGCTTATATTGATAAAGTTCTCAAACGTTTTAACATGCAAAATTGTTCTCCAAGCGTTGCTCCTGTTGTCAAGGGTGACAAATTTAGCTTGAAACAATGTCCTCAAAATCAGCTAGAATTGGATCAAATGGAGCATATTCCTTATGCTTCGGCAGTTGGGAGTCTTATGTATGCTCAGGTTTGTACTCGTCCAGACATAGCATATATTGTTGGAATGCTAGGACGATACCAAATAAATCCAGGTCCGGATCATTGGAAAGCTGTTAAAAAGGTCATGCGGTATTTACAAGGTACAAAAGATTTTATGCTCACATATCGAAAGATGGATAACCTTGAAGTCATTGGTTATTCGAATTCCGATTATGTTGGGTGTAAAGATGAGTTGAAATCCACTTCAGGTTACATTTTTATGCTTTCTGGAGGAGCTATATCATGGAAAAGTGCTAAGCAGTCGCTGCATACCTCTTCTACAATGGAAGCTGAATTTGTGGCTTGCTATAAGGCAACGAAGCAAGCTCTATGGTTGAGGAATTTTGTCACGTATCTCAAAATAGTTGACACTATTTCTAGACCACTGCAAATTTATTGCGATAATAAAGCTGCTGTTTCTTTCTCTAAAGACTACAAGATAAATGATGCGACAAAACACATAGATATAAAGTATCTTGTAGTGCGAGAAAGAGTTCAAAAACAACAAGTGTCTATTGAGCAAATTAGTACAGTTGCTATGTTGGCGGATCCATTGACAAAAGGTTTACCGCCCAATCTCTTTCGAGAACATGTTGCTAGCATGGGTTTGGTTGATAATCTTTCTTATTGATTCATGGATTTTATTGTAAGACACTAGTATTGTGATCACCTTATGTTATGGTTTTTGGACAAAGTATTTAGTTTGTTACTTCTATTATTGTGCACATTCGAAGTTTATGGAACAAACAATTATGTAAGGACCTCATGGACATATTGATTTGCTATTGATTATGAAATATTATGTTGTTCATGACTTAAGCTAGTATCTCTGTTAAGTTTTATAATTATACTTGGATTGTAACTGGAGGACGGTTTCATATTTATACATGAGTATGATACTACCTTTAATTCTGTTCTTGTATGATGTAAGATTTAGCCTGTCTTATGGGATGTAATGCTCAGTAATAAAAGTCTTGTTATATGTATGTTGATGATATACTGACCCTCGGCCAAGTGGGAGAATGTTGGTTTCGACGGGATCCAATCCATTATTTATGGCCCATCGGGTTTTATTATTAATCATCTAAATAAGACTTGAGCCTAATTAATAATTAAATATATAAATAGCACTTAATATATATTTAATTATTACATCTAATATATATCTATTTAGATATATTTATTTATAATGGCTTAAGTACCCAAGCCCATAACTTTGATGGACGGTTATGGGTTTATCCCATTAGGGTTGGTCCCATTATTTCCTCTATATAATGAATATTATGCAAGAACAAAAGTTACGCGTCTCATAATATTCAGAAAATACACACACCCCATCCTTACGTATAGAGGAGAATAGTGAAGATCAAAGCCCTCAAGTACTTGCGCTCTTCGGACTCTCTCAAGATCATTAATGGCCTCTCTTTCGATTCTGGTACGCTTCCGCTATTTATTTATACTCATAGTTTTGATCAGGAGATTCATGTATATATATTATGTTGTATTTATATACATGATTTATTCTAACATTCTGTACTTCTTTCATTTTTTTTTTAAAAATGAAGTAGAATCCTACAATCTGATTGTATTGTTCTTTAAATTTTGCAGATGCACACAAGTATTTTGTGGAGTTTATATCAAAGGCCTATCAAGCATTGACATATCCGATTTTGCGTGAGAATTTTGAAAAATAGTCATCCTGATGGTAGCCAGGTAATGTACCTTCTCATCGAACAACCTCTTTATGCATTTGGTATAGTGCTTAGAGTCTCAATTTAATTATGTGTTAAAGTTTCTATACCCGTTTTTGTGTGTAGGGGGTTCCAAATGGGAATAGCTCTCCCTCAATTTCTGCTTAATATCGACGGGGCATCTGGTGGGATACTGTTGCTTTGGATTGTTGGAGTCTGTATTCTTTTTGCCCTTGGTAGTGGCTGTTGTATATCTATCAAGGTCATCCAAATATACTGGAAACTATGTCACCAGACACTATCAGCTTATTATTACTTTATGAAGCCTTCCTTGGCCCCCAGGTATCATTCCTTACATTAACGTGTGAAGGATCTTTCATGATTTGCTGAAGCTGAACATATAATAATATAATATACTTTTTATATATACATGTGATGGTGAATGCTTAGTAATAAAGTATACTTGGTTTGTTAACATAAATTTTATTTTTGGAGACGTGTTATACTTGGAAGACCTTTATTCATGTAATGCTTTGTTGTTCGAAATCATGTTTTAGTGTAAGAACTTGGCAAATTAGGGGGTAATGTCTCAAATTTCACATATCCAACTGATCATTTATACTCTTTCTATATTTTTATATAGAGTTCTGTTGCTCCTTAAGTCATGAATATACATACCCCTTGAGGAATTGTGATTCAGCTATGCAGTTCTTTTACTTTCTTCAGCAAATGTGAATGCCTTTAGTCATTACCATTTGATCAATTGATTGTCGTAGATGAGCGGGTACACATGTCTTCATAGTACGTATTCCTCTGCAATGCTGAATTTTGCAGCAAAGTCATGGACGTGTTTATTAAGGCTACTGAATACACGGAGATTCCAGTTCGTAGGTCTGAAGCTGAACCTCTTCAGAAGCTTATTGTGGTGGTTCAAAGTGAGTTGAATTTGGACCTTAAGAACATCAAGCAAGAGCAAGCAAAGTTTTGGAAGCAGCATCCAGCACTTGTCAAGGTAATTCACGTAGAAAATCTTAGTGATTGCAAAAAATTGACCTGTAAGTTTGGATCTGAAATTGTCATTTTTGGCCTTATATTGAGCTTTCCGTGGTCTTGCGGGCTTTTTCTTATTGCAAAGAGAGTTATTGGTTCAAGCCCACTTAATTCGTGATACAGCAGCTTTGTCACCAGAATTGCAGTGTGATTTTAAGCACGTGGTGGAGCTTGCGCCTCGCCTTCTGGAAGAGTTGATGAAAGTAATTTCCGAAATGTCCACTAAACAGATAAAGAGAATTTATGTTTTGTGTCCTCTAAACAGTGAAAGGACTCCCAAGATACGAGTCAGCGAGAAATATATGTCCCCGTGTAGAGAATACCAGTGTTTTAAAAAGCGGTAAGCGGTTCTAAGCGGTGAGAGGACCTTCTAGCGCTTAAGCGGTTAAGCGGACGCTTAAGCGGAATATTAAGCGGGTCATTAAGCGGATTAATAATATATATTTTAAAAATTTTAAATATAATATTACTATATGTGAATTAAAATTATATAATAAATACGTAATAAAAATCTAAACATAAAATGTTCCTCATAACAATGAAATATTTTATTATTTGATATAGTTATATTTATATTATAATAAATATTAATATATTCAGAATTAAAAATTTAGCAAGTCAACATCTTTTTGACCGCTTAATCCGCTTAATGACCGTTTAAACCGCTTAATAGCCGCATAATCCGCTTAATAAGCCGCTTAATCTTCAAAAACGCTTAATCATCCGATTAATACAAAATCGAAGCGCTTTATGGTCCGATTCCGCCTAGGCGGCCGCTTAAGCGGCCGCTTAATCCGCTTTTTAGAACAGAGGAGAATACTGAATACTAATAGAAGATATTTAAAATCTCTTCTGGTAATTTAGTTAATCAAGTTGCTGAATTAACCTAGGTAATTGTAGAATAATTTTTCAGAATAATAGAGATGCAGTTTGGGTGTGACCGTGCCTAAGAGTTGGTTTAATGATGTATTTGTAGTACATTGGCGCCATGTGATGAATGGTAAAATTAAAACCCCAAAAATTCACATAGAAGCCTTTTGGGTTATGTAATTTTCCAATAGTGTGAGGAAGACCTGTAAGAAAAAACATGTCTCAAACATTATAATCACGGACCGATATTATACAAGATGTCTACGTTAATTGTTTGAGGCTATCAACAATGGAAGAAATTCAGGCTATAAATATAAACACGGTTATAAATATAAACACTCCGTGGCAAAATAATTAGTTGATGTTCTTAATTCTTCCGCGTCGTACTCAGCCAAACATTCTGCATTGATTCATTTATGAACTTCCAGTCCTGCTAGAGATTGAGCCTTTTCCATCGCTTCCATTGCTGCCCTGCACCTTTACTTCTACAAACAAAAATAATACTATACAAGATGTTTACTTTAAGAAATTTTCAAGAGATTCAGTTGCAAAAATCATTAGAAAACTAGTGATACAAAACTGTAATACATTGTACTGACGGGCCCAAGGTGATACGCACATTTGTACGTCGAAAAGAAATTAAAAAAATAAGAAGCGATAACTTTCCCACCGAAAGGGAAAGTCTTTTCTCTCCCTCTTTTCCTGCGTCTCCTTCGTCTTCATTAGCTCTTCTACTCCGGCAGTGGTTTATCCACCGACCGGAGGCCTTTTTCTTGTCTAGTTTTTTATTTCCTTCAATAATCATCCTCCTTCTGTGAGGATTGTGAGTTTTTTACTTGCTTACCCATTAATTGGGTTTATTTGTCTCTCCTTGTGAGAGTTTGATTGTCTCTCCTTGTGAGAGTTGTTTTGGTTTGTGTTAGAGGCCCTTCTTACTGGGCTGGACCGAAGGCCCAGTCACCGAATGAGGAATATTGGTTTGGAGGCTCCAGATTAGCGAAGGCCCATATCGTTCGGCCCAGTTATTTGCAACGGTCCATTCAGTTGTGTGTCCCTGGGAACGTGGAACACGTTCGCCACTCACCTCACTCTCCGATAACTGCCAACATAGAGGATAAAGAGGTTAAAAAAGGTTTGGGTTCAGGCATTCAATCACTTACACACAATTTACACAATACAAACACTCTACGTTTTATATTACTCATCAAAACCCAGTTAATTTATTCTCACACCGGAGGTGAATCGGGGGGCCACGCCCTCGCATTCTTCTTCAATTGCAGGTCCGACCGAACGGATACACTGACGGAAATTGGTTGTAACATTTGGCGCCGTCTGTGGGAAACGTAGAGTTGCGTTTGTGTTGAATTATACAGTTAGTAATGGCGAATGAAACCGAGATACCAACAGCTGACGATAGCACTATGGCCGGAAATACTCGCATCACTCCTCCCATCACCCCAAGGCTTTTGATTTTCGACGAAGAGGGGGACATACCGTCTCCCGAAGAACAACGGGAAATTCTGATGAAGTGGCGAGAGGAACAAAAAGCCAAGGGGAAACGGAAAGAGATAGAGAAAGAGAAAAGCAGCAGGGAGGCCGAACGTCTGGCCAAAAAGAGGGAGGCCGACCGTTTAAGGCTAGAGGCCCTAAAGCTCCAAAGGGAGGAGATCAAGTTACAGGAAAAGGCACTCCGCGAGGCTCTAGAAGCCGAAGACCCGGGGTTGGATGACCGAAGAGACAAGAGACCAAGAACCAGAAATGATGAAGATGATTCAGGGGACTCTGAATCAAACTCGAGGAGAACCCGGTCAAGGGTGGTTTATTCCTCCGATTCGGAAGAGGAGGGTCCACATACGGACGATCGCATCCGAAGGATTGAGAAGGCCATGTTTGGAGAGAGAAAGGTCAGCCACGAGCCAGTGGTGACCGAAGACGTCGAACACTTTCGACCGCCTCCCGGAAGGCAGTTCCCGAAGATGAATGAATTTAACGGAAAGGGTGACCCCGAAGATCACTGTGAGAAGTATGAATCGCTCATGAGTGGGATGGGGTACTGCGATGTGATGCTCTGTAAGATGTTCAAGACCTACCTAAAGGGGAATGCATCCATGTGGTACAGGTCGCTAAGACCTAGGTCGATAGGCTCGTATGAACAAGTGAAGAAAAAATTCTTGAGGCACTACTCATATTTGTGCCGAAGAGAGAAGGATACAGAAGCCCTGATCCACTGCAGGCAGGGACCGAACGAAGATTTGGGTGATTACTTAGCAAGGTTCAAAGAGGAAGCCGGCATGGTCACCAACTTAGACAAAGTCAAAGCGGCTGGATTCCTCGCAGCAGGCCTCGACCCTGTTAAAGGTAAGAAGCTTCGGTCTTCTCTTTATGATATGCCTCCCAAATCTTTAAATGATATATATGTGAGAGGAGAGGCCATTAGAAGAAAATTGGAATCAATTGGGGGGGTACAAGGAGAACAAGAAAAATGATAGGTATGACAGGAGGGACGACCGAAGGGATGACAGAAGGGACGACCGAAGGGGTCGAGGAGATATTAAGAGCAGGTTGAATGATACGAGGCCCGACAAAGGGGCCGAACGAAGAAGAGATAGAGATAGTACTGTGTTCACACCATTAAACACACCTATCTCGAAGATTCTCCATGAGATAAAGGGTAAACCTGGGTTTGTCAGACCACCCAAGTTGAAGACCCCTGAGAATAGAAGAAGCGACAGCAAATATTGTGACTACCATCGGGACAAAGGTCACAACACCGATGAGTGCTATCATTTGAAGAAGTTAATTGAAAGGATGATCAAAGATGGGGAATTGACCCAATTTGTGGGCGATTTGAGAGACAAACTCGAGTCCAGGGAGAAAAGGAAGGAAGCTGAAAGTTCCGAGAAGTACCGAGGGGAGGTCAGAAAAATTTCCGGAGGAACAGTGCTTGATCGGGACAGTAAGACAGCAAGGAAAAAGTAAGCCAGACAGATCTATAACCTGTACCAGTCAAGTTCAGCCAAGCAACCATTCGGTCACAACGGCTGACCAAGAGACCCCCTGGAAGCAAATAAGGGAAAAGAATTAAACATTGAATACAAGTGGAAGAAATAATACCGAAGAAGAAAAAGCTTACCATGGAGAGCAAAGCCAACATCTCAGTACAAGCCTCAAGGTCGTTCGCCTTGGCAAACGTGGGCCTGTCGGCTGGCAGAATGAGACCCCGGCAGAGATCAGGACCTACTACGGTAGACAGTTGGGGGGCAGGGACAATGATTTGATCCGTCTCGATAACTCCCCAGGGAGGAGAGTATACTTTCAGTCCGGCATCTACCGACCGGCCCCTTTTTCGGGAGTCGGCTGAGGGGGCCTGGACGATACCATCCCCCTGATCTCGCAGAGGAGAAGAAACCAATGGAGTTTCGATTCTCTTTCCTGGATCGGGAACAGATTCCAGCTCTTTGCCGGCCGATCGGGCAGCAGCATCGGCTTCGGCCGTGGCAGTTATTGAAAGTTGAGCTGCCTTCCTGCGCTTGCGCTCAATGATATCCTGAAGAGTAGACACTGCACAAAAATACTAGTGTTAAACATGGGAAACTGGAAAGGAAAATACAGTAAAGGAAGCATTCGGATGGAAAAGAATAAGGTAAAGATAAATGTTACCACTACCCCAAAGGGCGACCAACCAATCGTTATCCCTGCCGTCCGATACCGGAACCCTATTCATATCGAGTTCACAGAGAAGACGATAATCATGCTTGTCCGCCTCCAACATTTCGGGATACTGCAACCTCGATGGGTCCAGATCCTGCCAGCGGCCATACTTCTCCATCTTCGGGCCCGAGATGAAAGTCCACCTCTCATGGGCCCCCCTGTTGTTGGAATTTGTTTGAGCCCACTCGGCCTTGCCGGTTCGGCGAGCTATAGTGTAGAAGCCGTTGCTTTTGGAATTCCTCCGGAGCTCATAATGATGCCAGAACAGGGTTGTCCTTGGAGTCATCTTCCTAGCTAAGCATCGGGCTTGGAAGGCATTTATGTGGAAAAAGCTGTTCGGATCTAGCTGCCCTATGGCGATCCCAAGTTGCCTCAGCAATTTTTTCAGTATCGGCAACATTGGCAGCCGAAAGCCGCATTTGAAGGCCATCTCGGATATGCCAGTGGCCACGCTTCCGCCGTAGAGGGGTGGAACCTCATGGTTGTGCCAAATACGGTCTTTCTTCCTAGGTGTGAAGAAGTACCAGACATTCCTCTCTACTTGGTATTTGGAATGGAAGTCTTCTATTTTTTCCTCAGTCAGATGTGACCGGAAATTCGCCGCCGGATATACCTCGACGTCGCTAAACGGTGAAACCTCCGAAGGACCAGCACCTTCGGTCGACCGATCCATGTCCCTGCATTCGGAAATGAAGAGACATTAGCCTTGTACTCGGACAAATGAGAAGAAAACAAAAAGAGGGGAGGCCGAGTACAGTGAGCCAAGATCGGTCGGAGAATCCTAAAATCTAAGGCAAATCAAATTAAGGATCGTCTAAAAATTACGAGGGATTGGGACAGACCGAAGGGAGTTCTCAAGGTTTGAAGATCCCGAAGGACGTCTCTAACCAGACAACTCCCCAACAAATCCCAAGATTCAAGTAAGGGGTTATACCAGGGTAACACAACCGAAATTAAAAGGAAAAGGCATGCGCGTGTTCTACTCAAAATGATAAAAATAAACTGCACAGGTAACTTTGCATATGTGTACATATAGATACATACATGTGTGTATGGAAACGAAAAGCAGATATATACACAAAAGCAGGAATGAAGTAATACAAGTGTGCGATGAATCGAAAAAGGAAGGGAAATAATGAGAACTTACTGGTTTGTTTAAGATCTCTGATAAGATCGAGTTCGCGGGGATAGACTTCTTGGACGTGAACGTCGACTGAAATTGGCGATTTGAGGGCCTCCGGTGATGAAACAACGCTCCCAATTGCTATTGAAATATCTCTGGAGGGAGTTTTTGCTTTGAATGTTAAAGAAATGATATGTGCGTAAAAGAAAGAAAGAAAGAAACTGTGGAGTTAAAATAGAGAAGATGTGACGTTTGGACAGAGCCGTTTCATATTCAACGGCGGGGATTGAAGCGCGAATCTCGAGGACAGACAGCTGTCAGCCATAAAGGGACACGGCTCCCTAGGAGGCGTCTCAGTCTTGTCCATCACCATTCTTATCCGAAGGAAACGTACGAACACAAAATTCCGAAGATGGGCTTGGGCTTTAGCCTTCGTCCTGAGGATAACTCCGAACGAAGCCTAGGGACATGTTAGAGGCCCTTCTTACTGGGCTGGACCGAAGGCCCAGTCACCGAATGAGGAATATTGGTTTGGAGGCTCCAGATTGGCGAAGGCCCATATCGTTCGGCCCAGTTATTTTCAACGGTCCATTCAGTTGTGTGTCCCTGGGAACGTGGGAACGTGGAACACGTTCGCCACTCACCTCACTCTCCGATAACTGCCAACATAGAGGATAAAGAGGTTAAAAAAGGTTTGGGTTCAGGCATTCAATCACTTACACATAATTTACACAATACAAACACTCTACGTTTTATATTACTCATCAAAAACCAGTTAATTTATTCTCACACCGGAGGTGAATCGGGGGGCCACGCCCTCGCATTCTCTTCAATTGCAGGTCCGACCGAACGGATACACTGACGGAAACTGGTTGTAACAGTTTGTTTGGTTTAATGAAGGTCTACAATATATCAGACCTGCTGAGAATGATTTTGCTGATATTTTGGGGATCTGGAAAGTCCGCATCGAAGCTGGGATGCTAACGATTATTGCAAGAGCTCACCACTCACAACCAAAGATTGTTCAATATTATCTGTTGGGGGTCTTCACTTTCGGCATGTCTATAGCTGGTATCCGGCATGTAGATAGCTGGGGTATTACTCAAAATTTTTGGGATTCCATTTTCGGCATGTCTATAGCTGTATCCGGCATGTAGATAGCTGGAAGATCATTTCTCTCACCTAAGTTTATACAACTGAGGTTTCTGAACACTGGGGTATCAACGGATCTTACGTGATGTGGTCAATTGTAATATCGCTGCTTTCATCAGGGATGTTGGCGCAATTTGGAACTTTTCGAATATCTTCGAATTCGAAGTTTTTTAGCTTCAAGAACTTTTCAGTTCAATTTGTTGCACGATCTGGAAACAATTTATTGTTTTTTCAACCTGATCGTATCTACAGTCGGGGGTTTGTCCCGCTGTTTTATTGGCTTGATTCAGTAATATAATCTTTTGCATTTCGTAAAAAAAAAAAGAAGCGAGGGCACATCAGTCTTTTCATGAAAAAGAAGGTCAAAAGGGGAGGAGGAGGAGAGAATTAGGGTTAGCTAGAAAGTGAATTGTTATTTTCAATTTGGGAGAGCGGCTGGGTCTCTCGAATAGCCCAGTGGACTTGTAACCGTTTATCGTTGTTTTTGAACAATTAAATCAGCCTCGTTATTATCTCAATCACGTTTACTTGCTTGTTTTTTTTCTCTTTCACTGTGTTAATTGATTGTGTGTTTGTCGAGAGTTAGCTGAATTCTTGCCAATAGTATAGATTCTCCTAAACTTCTTATCACACACAGTGACAATGGTTTAATGACCAAAATAATTTTTCTCCTGGTTGAGCCGTGGAAACTTGAGTGTGCATGTCATGGGACCAAGGTGTGATTTATTCAAGAGACTAACATATACTCCCTCTGTCCCATCCGGTAGTTTACATTTACGGACCAGTTTTCGACACGGATTTTAAGGTGCATTTTAAGGATAGTTCTATAACTTATTTTTGATATTTTCTTTTTTTGTATAAAAATAGAACAATCCTATTTTTATACAAAAAAAGAAAATATTAAAAATAAGTTATAGAACTATCTTTAAAATACACCTTAAAATGCGTATCAGATACGTAATTTTTTATGTAAAGAAATGGATGGGACAGAGGGAGTATAGGTTTGTACATTTCTGATAACATATGATTTATGTTGGGAATTATGACTAAAACAGCAACATAGAGGCAGTTATATATCGTATTTAACAAGTCCAGGCCAAGCATACAATAAGCGAAACAAAACATGAAGGTAAAACACATGCATGTCAGTAACTGATAGAACAAAGAGAAGGCAGAAAACATACCAGTAGCCATAGCAAAATCAGTATGTTAAACAAGTAAAACAAACAGCTGAGTCGTCAGGATTTGCTAGAAAGCCTGACTGCTCTTGAAGAGATAATTGCCCCCACTTACAACTGTGTTGGGATGCTTGCAACACCTCTCCCAGGATAAAACAGCTCCGAGCTAAATGATCACAGTAATCAGAAAGCTCAACTTCGACTAGCACCTCAGTCGCCGGAAAAACCCTAAGTAAAATATACTATAACAGGAGGAGAACTGAGAGTGTAGAGAAGACAAGAGAATGTAGGGTGTGGTCTGTATATTCAATGTTAACAGTCTGTTTCACAATCAGTAGCTTAGGTCTCTATTTATAGGAGAGACCAAACGTAACTGATGCCACCCAATTAATATTGTAACTGCCGATTAACATTTAATAAAATGAAACGGCTGATTTAATAAAATCAAAACGGTTGATTTAATAAATCGTAACTGTTACGTTATATTTATCCACACATATCAGTTTTTATTTTAATTATACGAATATATATTATCAAATTCTGTTCAGGATTCAACATCAGGAACTGATGTTAGTCCATCAGTATTTGATCATCAGGATCTGATACTGTCAGGACTTGAGGTCCATCAGTATTTGATCAAGCATCAGGATCTGGTACTGTCAGGACTTGAGGTCCATCAGTATTTGATCAAGCATCAGGATCTGTTAGTACCTTCAGGATTTCATCAGGACTAGGTCCATCAGTATTAGATGTCTGACCAGTTACTGATCTTTTCCAAGTACTGATCCCAAACGATATATATATTCTAATTAAAATATTATTTAATCACAGAAATAAAATCCCTCGCCCAGGTCGCCTCGCGTACGCGAGACGCCGAGACATTCGCCCAAATCGCCCTTCGACCCGACCCGAGTCGAGTCGAGACGAGGCGTGGCGTGGCGAGGCGGGCGGCGGCGGCGCGCGCGCGTGTGTGTGTGTGCGCGCGTGGAGCACACAGTAACACCATGCACCACATCATACACCTTAGTAGTTGTACACTACCCATGTGTGTGATTCTATATAAAGCCACCAACCCCCTATATTCATTTCAATGTGGGACAAATACACATTCTCATTTCAAGCTTATTCAAGCTACTAACTTCAACTCCATTTCTCTATGGGTTTCACTAAGAAAATTACTTAGACCCATATATGAAAATTTAAGTCCTCATAACAAGGAACAATTTCCAATCGTTAAAATCCGGAATTAACATCAAGAACATAAAATACTTATGCTCTAAAAACTCCATTTTCTAACAATCCCCCACAAATCCATACAGAAATGCTTCAGGTTTTCCATCATGACTTGTTTTTCAGAGTCGGTACCCTTCCGGGTTTGAACCCTCCTAAGTCCCCTACTTCAATGATTACCGGATTCAGATGGAATGTTTCACCTTGAATCTTAATCCGTTTGGTGTAACCATGTTCCATAGACGACGACAAGTCAATGGCTATGGTGCCAATCTACGGCTTTGAGACATTAATGGTCTTGTCTCGATCCTGTTCGTCGAATGTTTCAAGGAATAACCCTTCCCTCTAATTGCGACCACACAATTACATTCGCTTAGCTGGGCATCTCCAGAGATGTACTGCAACCATCTCGTCAAATGACTTGACCCCATTCAGAGTTATAATAACTCTTGCTATCTAGCAGTATCAGTACCTTCTAGGTTTTCAGGGGATAGACTCAGATACACCAGTATCATCTATGTAGCAAAGGTACTACCAATTCATCCTTACAGCTTGTTATTACCACATTGAATACACTTCAAGGGATCTCCTCTCATGTGTATTGGGTTCCCACTGATGATGAACTATAATGGGTTGACAGCCCCATCCCCAACCTCGACTTAAGGACCACTGCAGGTTCCAGTCCTTTAGTTAAAGGATCAGCTATATTATTCTGAGTTCCTATGAACTCTACAGCAATAATCCTATCAGACACTAAACCCCTTATAGACTTTAGTCTAACTTGGATGTGTCTCTTTGTTTTAGCATTATACTTTCTACTGCTAATCTTGTCGATAGTTGTTTTACTATCACAATGAATAGCAATCGCAGGAAGTGGTCTGCTTACTACAGGTATCGCGGACATAAGTCCGTGTAACCATTCAGCCTCCGTCCCCGTGGCATCAAGCGCACACAACTCAGCTTCAAAAGTAGACCGAGTTACTATAGTCTGTTTGGTCGACTTCCAGGATATTGCTCCCCCAGCTAAGGTGAACACGTATCCAGTCACTCCATTGGAACCAGACTTCTTAGCTATCCAACTTGCATCACTGTACCCCTCAAGTACACCAGGAAATCTCCTATAGTGTAAACTTAGGTACATTGTGCCTTTTAGATATCTAAGTACTCTATCAAGAGCATCCCAATGAGTTCTGTTTGGACAGCTTGTATACCTAGCCAACTTAGACAAAGAGTATGAAATATCTGGTCTAGTACAGTTAGCAAGATACTGCAAACTCCCTATAATCTGAGAATACCTTAACTGAGACACAGGTACTCCTGACGCATTCTTAACAAGGGCAACTTTAGGATCATAGGGTGTACTAGCGATTCTACACTGTGAATAACCATATTTCTCAAGTATAGATTTCTCTATATAATGAGACTGTGATAAAGTTATTCCCTCAGCTGACTGTGTCAGTTTGAGACCAAGAATCACACTAGCCTCACCCATATCCTTCATTTCAAAGTGCCTTTTCAAGAAAGCTTTTGTCTCGTTAATAATCTCAATATTGGTTCCAAACAATAGTATGTCATCTACATATAGGCACATGATGACACACTCACTACCTTTAACTTTGGTGTAGACACACTTGTCACTATCATTAATATCATAACTGAACGGCACTATAGTTTCATCAAACTTTTTATGCCAATCCCTAGGAGCTTGTTTCAAGCCATAGATGGATTTGATCAACTTACATACTTTCCTTTCGTTACCAGATGCAACAAATCCCTCAGGCTGATCCATATAAATCTCTTCTTCAAGTTCACCATGAAGAAAAGCTGTCTTTACATCCATTTGATGGATGATAAGACCATGTACGGAAGCCAATGCTACAAGCATTCGGATTGTTGTCATCCTAGCTACAGGAGAGTATGTATCAAAGTAATCAATACCCTCCATTTGCTTAAAACCCTTAGCTACCAGTCTAGCTTTGTACTTATCTATTGAGCCGTCAGGGTTCAACTTCCTTTTAAAGATCCATCTGCACCCGATAGTAGAACACCCAGGAGGGAGATCAACTAACTCCCATGTTCCGTTAGAAACAATAGAGTCAATTTCACTCTTTACAGCGCCCTTCCAGTGCCTAGACTCTGAAGAATCCATAGCTTGTCGGAAAGTTAAAGGTTCGTCCTCGACATTGTAAGTGATAAAATCACTTCCAAAATCCTTGACTCCCTTAGCACGCTTAATCCTTCGTGGTTCCTCTACCTCCTTAGGAGTAGAGCTACTACTAGGTTCCGCCCCCACATTTGTCATCTTTTCCACATGATCAGGAATAGAACTTGATGTGTGAGTAGGATCTTCAGTAGAAGTATCTTGAGGCATACCAGTCTTCATAGGGAAAACATCATTAAAGAATGTAGCATCACGAAACTCAACTATCGTGTTTGCCACTATACCATCTATGTCAGATTTTAATACTAAAAATCTCATAGCTGTAGTGGTCTCAAGATAGCCCAGAAAGATACAATCAACAGTCTTCGGACCTAGTTTCTTTCTCTTGTGTTCAGGGACAAGTACCTTGGCAAGGCACCCCCACACACGAAGATACTTAAGACTAGTCTTCTTGCTCTTCCATAACTCATAGGGTGTTTTATCCATGTGTTTCAGAGGAACTCTATTCAGAATATGGCAAGCCGTATTCAGAGCTTCTCCCCACATGTATTTAGGCAGCCCAGAGTTAATAAGCATACTATTAATCATATCTTTAAAAGTTCTGTTCTTTCGCTCAGCAACCCCATTAGACTCAGGTGTGTATGGTGGGGTAACTTCATGAACTATACCATTGCTTGCACAAAATTCATTAAAAGCGTTACTCGTATACTCACCACCTCTATCAGATCTCAACCTTTTAAGTACCTTACTAGTTTGTTTTTCTACTTCAGTTTTATATATAATGAATTTACTAAGTGCTTCATCCTTATGTCTAAGTAAATAAACATAACAGAATCTACTACTATCATCTATAAAGGTAATGAAGTATCTAAAATGGTCCTTAGTCAACACACCACCAAATTCACAAATATCAGTGTGTACTAAATCTAATAAGTCTGAATCCCTAACAATATTATGAAAAGGTTTCCTTATTTGTTTAGCAGACACACATACTTGACATTTAGAATTCTTTTCTATAGTGTGTTTTGGAATCAACTCTAAGTTCATCATATTCTTAAGAGCACCAAAATTTAAGTGACCAAGTCTAGCATGCCATAAATCTGAAGATTCAACATAGTTTATAGAAGGAGTAATCTTATTAAAAGCACCCAAAACGGGCTCAGCATTTATTACAAACAAACCATTTGACAAGTAACCCTTGCCAAAGAAAGTACCAGTATGAATAAGAACTACTTTATTACATTTAAGAGAGACTTCAAAACCATTAGTTACTAAACAGCTTCCACTTATTATATTTCTACGCATGTCGGGAACATGATGCACTCTCGTCAGGGATAGAACACGACCCGAAGGAAACTTCAAGTCCACGTTTCCTATTCCATGTACTTGAGCAGCACTTGCGTTCCCCATCGTCACTGTCAAGCTATTACTCTGTTGATAAGATACAAATAAACTAATGTCAGCACAAATATGCACATTAGCTCCAGTATCAATCAACCATTCATTTGACAGATAAGTGGAAAATAGTACAGGGTTGTAGGTAACATACCGGTCTTCGTTGGTTTCAGAAGCCAAAGCTTCACCAACAACCATGTTCGCTACAGGCCCACTTGAGGTTCCAAGCACAGCATTCGCTTGAGCTACCCCCTCGGCTTTCTTTGCTTTCTTTGTAGGGCAGTCCTTACTCCAGTGCCCAACCTGCCCACAAGACCAACATGGTTTGTTTGCCTTTGGTTTCTTGGCCTTATCCTTGTCACTCTTAGGTTTATTACTATTACCCTTCTTAGAGACAGCCTTCCTTTTCTGTCCTACAGTTGCTACGTTTACCTTCGAACTTCCATGCTCAGTTGGCATCACATGTCCCTGTTTGGACTTGTGTTGTTCTTGTACCGAGATGTCCAGCATAAGGTTGGTCCAGGTGATCTCTCCTTTCTGTCTTTTCAGGGAGAGAGAGAACTCTTCCCAAGACTTTGGAAGCTTTTCAATCACACTCATCACCTTAAACTTTTCCGGGAGGTCCATTCCAGACTCCTTCAAAGCATGCACTATCATCTCGAATTCATGCACTTGCTCAGTCATGGACTTATTGTCCACCAGCTTGAAATCAAGGAACCTAGCCACATAATACTTTTCCAGACCTTGTGAGTCAGTATTATGTGTCTGGTCCAGCTTCTCCCATAAGAGTTTTGCGGTGTAGGCATCAGAGGAGTACACATCAAACAATGTGTTGGTTAGAGCAGCCAGAATTGCTGCCATAGCAACCCCATCCTTCTCAGCCCACTTCGCATAACTCTTAACTGATTCAGCCTTCTCTTGATCCACAACCGGCTTCTCATATTCCACAACAGGCCATAGACCCTTTACAGTCAACCACAATTTCATCCTTTTCTGCCAACGAGAAAAGCCAACGCCCCCATTGAATTTCTCAGGCAAGCCAGTCAATTCAACAGGTTGTGGAAAACTGTAAGTGGTCCAATCAATGACCCCAGCAGATGCAACGGAACTACCACTAGCAGGAATCTCACTCTCGTTAACCATTATGCTAAATACTATATAACAAATTATCTCTTCAAGAATGTTGGGAATTATGACTAAAACAGCAACATAGAGGCAGTTATATATCGTATTTAACAAGTCCAGGCCAAGCATACAATAAGCGAAACAAAACATGAAGGTAAAACACATGCATGTCAGTAACTGATAGAACAAAGAGAAGGCAGAAAACATACCAGTAGCCATAGCAAAATCAGTATGTTAAACAAGTAAAACAAACAGCTGAGTCGTCAGGATTTGCTAGAAAGCCTGACTGCTCTTGAAGAGATAATTGCCCCCACTTACAACTGTGTTGGGATGCTTGCAACACCTCTCCCAGGATAAAACAGCTCCGAGCTAAATGATCACAGTAATCAGAAAGCTCAACTTCGACTAGCACCTCAGTCGCCGGAAAAACCCTAAGTAAAATATACTATAACAGGAGGAGAACTGAGAGTGTAGAGAAGACAAGAGAATGTAGGGTGTGGTCTGTATATTCAGTGTTAACAGTCTGTTTCACAATCAGTAGCTTAGGTCTCTATTTATAGGAGAGACCAAACGTAACTGATGCCACCCAATTAATATTGTAACTGCCGATTAACATTTAATAAAATGAAACGGCTGATTTAATAAAATCAAAACGGTTGATTTAATAAATCGTAACTGTTACGTTATATTTATCCACACATATCAGTTTTTATTTTAATTATACGAATATATATTATCAAATTCTGTTCAGGATTCAACATCAGGAACTGATGTTAGTCCATCAGTATTTGATCATCAGGATCTGATACTGTCAGGACTTGAGGTCCATCAGTATTTGATCAAGCATCAGGATCTGGTACTGTCAGGACTTGAGGTCCATCAGTATTTGATCAAGCATCAGGATCTGTTAGTACCTTCAGGATTTCATCAGGACTAGGTCCATCAGTATTAGATGTCTGACCAGTTACTGATCTTTTCCAAGTACTGATCCCAAACGATATATATATTCTAATTAAAATATTATTTAATCACAGAAATAAAATCCCTCGCCCAGGTCGCCTCGCGTACGCGAGATGCCGAGACATTCGACCAAATCGCCCTTCGACCCGACCCGAGTCGAGTCGAGACGAGGCGTGGCGTGGCGAGGCGGGCGGTGGCGGCGCGCGCGTGTGTGTGTGTGTGCGCGCGTAGAGCACACAGTAACACCATGCACCACATCATACACCTTAGTAGTTGTACACTACCCATGTGTGTGATTCTATATAAAGCCACCAACCCCCTATATTCATTTCAATGTGGGACAAATACACATTCTCATTTCAAGCTTATTCAAGCTACTAACTTCAACTCCATTTCTCTATGGGTTTCACTAAGAAAATTACTTAGACCCATATATGAAAATTTAAGTCCTCATAACAAGGAACAATTTCCAATCGTTAAAATCCGGAATTAACATCAAGAACATAAAATACTTATGCTCTAAAAACTCCATTTTCTAACAATCCCCCACAAATCCATACAGAAATGCTTCAGGTTTTCCATCATGACTTGTTTTTCAGAGTCGGTACCCTTCCGGGTTTGAACCCTCCTAAGTCCCCTACTTCAATGATTACCGGATTCAGATGGAATGTTTCACCTTGAATCTTAATCCGTTTGGTGTAACCATGTTCCATAGACGACGACAAGTCAATGGCTATGGTGCCAATCTACGGCTTTGAGACATTAATGGTCTTGTCTCGATCCTGTTCGTCGAATGTTTCAAGGAATAACCCTTCCCTCTAATTGCGACCACACAATTACATTCGCTTAGCTGGGCATCTCCAGAGATGTACTGCAACCATCTCGTCAAATGACTTGACCCCATTCAGAGTTATAATAACTCTTGCTATCTAGCAGTATCAGTACCTTCTAGGTTTTCAGGGGATAGACTCAGATACACCAGTATCATCTAGGTAGCAAAGGTACTACCAATTCATCCTTACAGCTTGTTATTACCACATTGAATACACTTCAAGGGATCTCCTCTCATGTGTATTGGGTTCCCACTGATGATGAACTATAATGGGTTGACAGCCCCATCCCCAACCTCGACTTAAGGACCACTGCAGGTTCCAGTCCTTTAGTTAAAGGATCAGCTATATTATTCTGAGTTCCTATGAACTCTACAGCAATAATCCTATCAGACACTAAACCCCTTATAGACTTTAGTCTAACTTGGATGTGTCTCTTTGTTTTAGCATTATACTTTCTACTGCTAATCTTGTCGATAGTTGTTTTACTATCACAATGAATAGCAATCGCAGGAAGTGGTCTGCTTACTACAGGTATCGCGGACATAAGTCCGTGTAACCATTCAGCCTCCGTCCCCGTGGCATCAAGCGCACACAACTCAGCTTCAAAAGTAGACCGAGTTACTATAGTCTGTTTGGTCGACTTCCAGGATATTGCTCCCCCAGCTAAGGTGAACACGTATCCAGTCACTCCATTGGAACCAGACTTCTTAGCTATCCAACTTGCATCACTGTACCCCTCAAGTACACCAGGAAATCTCCTATAGTGTAAACTTAGGTACATTGTGCCTTTTAGATATCTAAGTACTCTATCAAGAGCATCCCAATGAGTTCTGTTTGG
The DNA here is from genome assembly GCA_037693485.1 of Kitagawia praeruptora. Classification (NCBI taxonomy): domain Eukaryota; kingdom Viridiplantae; phylum Streptophyta; class Magnoliopsida; order Apiales; family Apiaceae; genus Kitagawia; species Kitagawia praeruptora. Next base: position 148,794,349 of record CM075353.1, read on the forward strand.
ACAGCTTGTATACCTAGCCAACTTAGACAAAGAGTATGAAATATCTGGTCTAGTATAGTTAGCAAGATACTGCAAACTCCCTATAATCTGAGAATACCTTAACTGAGACACAGGTACTCCTGACGCATTCTTAACAAGGGCAACTTTAGGATCATAGGGTGTACTAGCGATTCTACACTGTGAATAACCATATTTCTCAAGTATAGATTTCTCTATATAATGAGACTGTGATAAAGTTATTCCCTCAGCTGACTGTGTCAGTTTGAGACCAAGAATCACACTAGCCTCACCCATATCCTTCATTTCAAAGTGCCTTTTCAAGAAAGCTTTTGTCTCGTTAATAATCTCAATATTGGTTCCAAACAATAGTATGTCATCTACATATAGGCACATGATGACACACTCACTACCTTTAACTTTGGTGTAGACACACTTGTCACTATCATTAATATCATAACTGAACGGCACTATAGTTTCATCAAACTTTTTATGCCAATCCCTAGGAGCTTGTTTCAAGCCATAGATGGATTTGATCAACTTACATACTTTCCTTTCGTTACCAGATGCAACAAATCCCTCAGGCTGATCCATATAAATCTCTTCTTCAAGTTCACCATGAAGAAAAGCTGTCTTTACATCCATTTGATGGATGATAAGACCATGTACGGAAGCCAATGCTACAAGCATTCGGATTGTTGTCATCCTAGCTACAGGAGAGTATGTATCAAAGTAATCAATACCCTCTATTTGCTTAAAACCCTTAGCTACCAGTCTAGCTTTGTACTTATCTATTGAGCCGTCAGGGTTCAACTTCCTTTTAAAGATCCATCTGCACCCGATAGTAGAACACCCAGGAGGGAGATCAACTAACTCCCATGTTCCGTTAGAAACAATAGAGTCAATTTCACTCTTTACAGCGCCCTTCCAGTGCCTAGACTCTGAAGAATCCATAGCTTGTCGGAAAGTTAAAGGTTCGTCCTCGACATTGTAAGTGATAAAATCACTTCCAAAATCCTTGACTCCCTTAGCACGCTTACTCCTTCGTGGTTCCTCTACCTCCTTAGGAGTAGAGCTACTACTAGGTTCCGCCCCCACATTTGTCATCTTTTCCACATGATCAGGAATAGAACTTGATGTGTGAGTAGGATCTTCAGTAGAAGTATCTTGAGGCATACCAGTCTTCATAGGGAAAACATCCTCAAAGAATGTAGCATCACGAAACTCAACTATCGTGTTTGCCACTATACCATCTATGTCAGATTTTAATACTAAAAATCTCATAGCTGTAGTGGTCTCAAGATAGCCCAGAAAGATACAATCAACAGTCTTCGGACCTAGTTTCTTTCTCTTGTGTTCAGGGACAAGTACCTTGGCAAGGCACCCCCACACACGAAGATACTTAAGACTAGTCTTCTTGCTCTTCCATAACTCATAGGGTGTTTTATCCATGTGTTTCAGAGGAACTCTATTCAGAATATGGCAAGCCGTATTCAGAGCTTCTCCCCACATGTATTTAGGCAGCCCAGAGTTAATAAGCATACTATTAATCATATCTTTAAAAGTTCTGTTCTTTCGCTCAGCAACCCCATTAGACTCAGGTGTGTATGGTGGGGTAACTTCATGAACTATACCATTGCTTGCACAAAATTCATTAAAAGCGTTACTCGTATACTCACCACCTCTATCAGATCTCAACCTTTTAAGTACCTTACTAGTTTGTTTTTCTACTTCAGTTTTATATATAATGAATTTACTAAGTGCTTCATCCTTATGTCTAAGTAAATAAACATAACAGAATCTACTACTATCATCTATAAAGGTAATGAAGTATCTAAAATGGTCCTTAGTCAACACACCACCAAATTCACAAATATCAGTGTGTACTAAATCTAATAAGTCTGAATCCCTAACAATATTATGAAAAGGTTTCCTTATTTGTTTAGCAGACACACATACTTGACATTTAGAATTCTTTTCTATAGTGTGTTTTGGAATCAACTCTAAGTTCATCATATTCTTAAGAGCACCAAAATTTAAGTGACCAAGTCTAGCATGCCATAAATCTGAAGATTCAACATAGTTTATAGAAGGAGTAATCTTATTAAAAGCACCCAAAACGGGCTCAGCATTTATTACAAACAAACCATTTGACAAGTAACCCTTGCCAAAGAAAGTACCAGTATGAATAAGAACTACTTTATTACATTTAAGAGAGACTTCAAAACCATTAGTTACTAAACAGCTTCCACTTATTATATTTCTACGCATGTCGGGAACATGATGCACTCTCGTCAGGGATAGAACACGACCCGAAGGAAACTTCAAGTCCACGTTTCCTATTCCATGTACTTGAGCAGCACTTGCGTTCCCCATCGTCACTGTCAAGATATGACTCTGTTGATAAGATACAAATAAACTAATGTCAGCACAAATATGCACATTAGCTCCAGTATCAATCAACCATTCATTTGACAGATAAGTGGAAAATAGTACAGGGTTGTAGGTAACATACCGGTCTTCGTTGGTTTCAGAAGCCAAAGCTTCACCAACAACCATGTTCGCTACAGGCCCACTTGAGGTTCCAAGCACAGCATTCGCTTGAGCTACCCCCTCGGCTTTCTTTGCTTTCTTTGTAGGGCAGTCCTTACTCCAGTGCCCAACCTGCCCACAAGACTAACATGGTTTGTTTGCCTTTGGTTTCTTGGCCTTATCATTGTCACTCTTAGGTTTATTACTATTACCCTTCTTAGAGACAGCCTTCCTTTTCTGTCCTACAGTTGCTACGTTTACCTTCGAACTTCCATGCTCAGTTGGCATCACATGTCCCTGTTTGGACTTGTGTTGTTCTTGTACCGAGATGTCCAGCATAAGGTTGGTCCAGGTGATCTCTCCTTTCTGTCTTTTAAGGGAGAGAGAGAACTCTTCCCAAGACTTTGGAAGCTTTTCAATCACACTCATCACCTTAAACTTTTCCGGGAGGTCCATTCCAGACTCCTTTAAAGCATGCACTATCATCTCGAATTCATGCACTTGCTCAGTCATGGACTTATTGTCCACCAGCTTGAAATCAAGGAACCTAGCCACAGAATACTTTTCCAGACCTTGTGAGTCAGTATTATGTGTCTGGTCCAGCTTCTCCCATAAGAGTTTTGCGGTGTAGGCATCAGAGGAGTACACATCAAACAATGTGTTGGTTAGAGCAGCCAGAATTGCTGCCCTAGCAACCCCATCCTTCTCAGCCCACTTCGCATAACTCTTAACTGATTCAGCCTTCTCTTGATCCACAACCGGCTTCTCATATTCCACAACAGGCCATAGACCCTTTACAGTCAACCACAATTTCATCCTTTTCTGCCAACGAGAAAAGCCAACGCCCCCATTGAATTTCTCAGGCAAGCCAGTCAATTCAACAGGTTGTGGAAAACTGTAAGTGGTCCAATCAATGACCCCAGCAGATGCAACGGAACTACCACTAGCAGGAATCTCACTCTCGTTAACCATTATGCTAAATACTATATAACAAATTATCTCTTCAAGAATGTTGGGAATTATGACTAAAACAGCAACATAGAGGCAGTTATATATCGTATTTAACAAGTCCAGGCCAAGCATACAATAAGCGAAACAAAACATGAAGGTAAAACACATGCATGTCAGTAACTGATAGAACAAAGAGAAGGCAGAAAACATACCAGTAGCCATAGCAAAATCAGTATGTTAAACAAGTAAAACAAACAGCTGAGTCGTCAGGATTTGCTAGAAAGCCTGACTGCTCTTGAAGAGATAATTGCCCCCACTTACAACTGTGTTGGGATGCTTGCAACACCTCTCCCAGGATAAAACAGCTCCGAGCTAAATGATCACAGTAATCAGAAAGCTCAACTTCGACTAGCACCTCAGTCGCCGGAAAAACCCTAAGTAAAATATACTATAACAGGAGGAGAACTGAGAGTGTAGAGAAGACAAGAGAATGTAGGGTGTGGTCTGTATATTCAGTGTTAACAGTCTGTTTCACAATCAGTAGCTTAGGTCTCTATTTATAAGAGAGACCAAACGTAACTGATGCCACCCAATTAATATTGTAACTGCCGATTAACATTTAATAAAATGAAACGGCTGATTTAATAAAATCAAAACGGTTGATTTAATAAATCGTAACTGTTACGTTATATTTATCCACACATATCAGTTTTTATTTTAATTATACGAATATATATTATCAAATTCTGTTCAGGATTCAACATCAGGAACTGATGTTAGTCCATCAGTATTTGATCATCAGGATCTGATACTGTCAGGACTTGAGGTCCATCAGTATTTGATCAAGCATCAGGATCTGGTACTGTCAGGACTTGAGGTCCATCAGTATTTGATCAAGCATCAGGATCTGTTAGTACCTTCAGGATTTCATCAGGACTAGATGTCTGACCAGTTACTGATCTTTTCCAAGTACTGATCCCAAACGATATATATATTCTAATTAAAATATTATTTAATCACAGAAATAAAATCCCTCGCCCAGGTCGCCTCGCGTACGCGAGACGCCGAGACATTCGCCCAAATCGCCCTTCGACCCGACCCGACCCGAGTCGAGGCGAGGCGAGGCGTGGCGAGGCGGGCGGCGGCGGCGGCGCGCGCGTGGAGCACACAGTAACACCATGCACCACATCATACACCTTAGTAGTTGTACACTACCCATGTGTGTGATTCTATATAAAGCCACCAACCCCCTATATTCATTTCAATGTGGGACAAATACACATTCTCATTTCAAGCTTATTCAAGCTACTAACTTCAACTCCATTTCTCTATGGGTTTCACTAAGAAAATTACTTAGACCCATATATGAAAATTTAAGTCCTCATAACAAGGAACAATTTCCAATCGTTAAAATCCGGAATTAACATCAAGAACATAAAATACTTATGCTCTAAAAACTCCATTTTCTAACAATTTACACCCTTAAGCTGTACATTTTGAAAAAGGTGATATTCTGTTTATTTGAGTACTTTGTTTGGTACTTTTTTCTCGTGATTCCCTCATTAATTCATTGGCAATTATACTATAAGACCTTGACTATGTGATGTTAAATTTTCAGGTAATCGGTTTATATATATTCTAGGGACTTTTACTGATTGCTTGATTGTATTGGTGTTTAGGGTTCCAAGGTTAGCCACTTCAGGTTTTAAGCTTGTGTTTATTCCCCCTGCAGGCTAATTTGTGAGTTTTAGTATCTTTTTAATCGGTCCACTGACTATATCAGATGCATGATATAATTTTTCAATTTGAGTATCTGAAAAATGACAAAAGGCAGCGGAGAGATTATGTGTTAGACCAACATATGAAATCAGTTATCTTAACCACATTGGAATCTGTGTCTTTTTAGGTCTCACTGTTATTTTCTATGGTTCTTATTGTTGGTAATTTGCTAGATAAATTAATTTTCTAAATCGGTACTGTTGATAAATAATTACAGTGTGCCAATACATACCATTTTGCTATCTAATTAATCAAAGTTTTCGGTTATACTTTTGCCTAATATTTTATATATATAGAACACAACATAGAAAATGGTGTTGAACAATTGGTTCTCCTGTTATCTAATTAATCAAAGTTTTCGGTTATACTTTTGCCTAATATTTACATATATTGATACAGATATAATTGTTGTACAAAATTTTGTTAAAAGTTATTTCAACAAGATTAAAATATATATGGTAATATGTTATCACTTCTCACACAATTAAATTATACTCCTATCAAACTAATTATACAATATGTATTAGTTATGATAGTCTTAATCATAATAAAACATACTTTTTTAGAACAATATTTATAATTTTAATATTATTTATTTAGTAAATAATTATATTAAGATTATAATTAGTTTTGTTTGTTCTTTACAAGTTTACATGTTAAGGTATTATATAGGGACTACTAATGAGGATGAAATATTAGCTAATACTTTCAGGTAGCCAGTTGAACATAGTCTAACTAGTGAAACTAGAGCCATTTTAATCTTGTAGCTATTAGTAAGAGGATCTTGTGGTCTTGATTTAATGGGTTTGTACTTGATAGGCAGTTTTATTATAGATTAATATATTATTTATTAAGGGTCTGAATCAAGTTCTGTAGGAGGGAAATTGTCCAGCTTATTATATGACCTTTTTAAATATACAAAATGATTTATAAAAATATGCAAGATATTTAAAAAATTTCATAGTCAGATAATTCATGTTACTCTTTCTGCTGAGTCTGGGTAGCATAGCCCAAGAACAAAAGCTACACTACATTCTAAACTAATTTGGTGATAACTTGGTGCAGTGTTTTTAAGATTCGAGTAACCTAATAACTCTTATTTGAACTGAATTTAAAATGTTAGGCCCCCCCCTCTTACACACACATGGTTCCGAATACTTGAGTCATAGGACTGAGAACTGACCATCCCTTCTGTTTCTAATGTCCAACATCGGTTCACTCTTTTTTGTACATGAAAGTTGATGCCACATTCTTTTCCAGTATGAGCAGCATGTATCTGACTGAATTATATTTTTTATTGATGCCTGAGGCATGATCACATAATTTATATCTGAGAAGAGGGCTTAGAAATTACATAATCAAAGATCTCTTATATGGCTATCCCTATGTTAGTTTTGTTAGCTATTTTCGTGTTCTGTTTTAGCAAAATGTTTTTAATGGTTCTTTTACTTGGTGCGGTCCATATGCATTACAGGTCTGCAAACATCCGTTCTCATTTTCCCCAGTTTAATGGAATAGCTATGAAAGCATGCCATGTTCTGCAATTCTTTGTGCGGCTTAGCTTCGTACTTTCTGTGTGGCTTCTAATTATACTATTCATAACGGTTTGGATCTGGCGATTGGCATTTGTTAGGAGTTTCACCGAGGCGCATAAACTCTTTTTAGGCCATATCTCTACCACAGCTGTTCTTACTGATTGTCTACATGGGTTCTTACTCTCTGCTAGTATTGTATTTATTTTTCTTGGGGCCACTTCTCTGAGGGATTACTTTAGACATCTACGAGAAATTGGAGTGCAGGATAATGACAGAGAAGATGTTGCAGATAGAAATGGCGCCGGTGTTGCTAGAGGACACCCTATACACGCCCAGGCCCGGCCCAAGGTAGGGGGCAACCAGGTCTTTTGCCCTAGGCCCATATTTTATGGGGGCCCAAAAATTAATAAATCCATGTAGTACTAGTAGTATAGATCAGTCAGTAAAAAAAAAAAAACATATCACTACAAGTCTACATCTGCAATTGCATCTTCCGGCTCTTCACTTTCAGGTAACTTTTTCACTTTTGCAAGTATATTATAATTTATAATCATAATTCGTATATATACGTGTGTGTATATGTATATACACAATTGTTAGATATTTAGGTTTTGTTATCTTGTTCAATTTCAGAATTTTTTTTGTCTTAGTTTGATTTCTCTAATCTTTATAATTTTATTTTTCATTTAACAGAGATAATTATAAAGGCTTGAGCAATCATACTTGGGGATTTCAGAATTTTTAAAGCTTTATAGTTTGGATTTTGAGCACTATTATATCAGGTGTTATTCTTCCTTTGCATCATATAGTTGTTTTGTATGAAAATCTGGAGGATTTAAATGTAGAAAATGTGGTTTTGAATGAGGATGAGAATGTACCCAATTTATCTAATATTGAAGATGAGCCAAGTCATCCTTTTAAGGATATTTATGATCCTAGAAATTGGGATAATTTAAACAACAATGAAAGGGACATTTTAATTTAAACAACAATGAAATTTATGATTTATCACTTGTGTATGGTATGGTATTTAAACTATTGTTAGTACTTTAATTTTTATTTAAAATGGTTTTATTGTTATTGATTTTTAAGTTTTTGGGAAAAAAATGAGGCCCCATTTTGTGATTTCGCCCTGGGCCCCCGTATAGTATGGACCGGCCCTGTACACGCCAATAGAGTTGATGCTGGTGAAGATGCTGGTGGAGCACAAGGAGTTGCTGGTGCATGTCAGTTGATTAGACAGAACGCTGAAAATGTTGCGGCTCGATGAGAGATGGAGGCAGCCCGCCTTGAGGCTCATATGGAACATATTTTTGATGGTATGGATGATGCTGATGGTGCAGAGGATGTGCCTTTTGACGAGTTAGTCGGCATGCAAGGGCTTGTCTTTCATTTGGTAGAAAATGCATTCACAGTGAGTTCTTTGCTCTTGGCATTATTTTTTGTCTCTCTGTGTTTGAATTCCTGTATCTGGGATTCTTGGTACCAGCATTTTTTTTATATAACCATTTTGATCATAGAGGAATTGTGGATACCAGATGTTGGTAAATATGTGTTTTATATTGATTATTTAACAATCATGTGTACATGTTTAAGAATAACTAAGTGGGTGCCAGATAGTTATCTTCTTGTTAATATATTGTGACATCACTAGATTATATGTCAAATTGATTTTTAATTACAGACTACATCTATGACATTATGCTACCGTCAGTTCCCCCGACTCTTCATCTTTCCTTGAGTACCCGTGTCAGACTCTCGACACTCGAACATGGTTATGGACACTCCGACTCTTATTTTATGCCAAAATCATGCAAAATTTTCAAAAAATTACCGAGTTTCACTACAAGAAAATCCAAGTTTGCTAACGAAATTTCCCAACGGAAACGTTTCCATTGCTATTTACCAACGGATTACTCACGAATGTAATTTTGCTGAAAAGTCTAACAAATTCGCAACGATTCAGTAACGGATAGTTAGTAACGGAAATTTCCGTTAGTGATTGCTAACAGATTTCTAACGGAAAATAAATTGTTGAAAAATCAACCCTCTAACAACGGATACCCAACGAATTATTAATGAACATTTATCAAAATTTTGGTGCTAAAATTGCCGCCCATTTCTAGCAACGAGATACCAACGGAAAGAGTATTAACAGAATAACAATAATTTACCAAGGAACTAACAATGCTTTACCAACGATATATTACGTTATGAATTTTAAATCGGTCATACTCTTTTCCGTGACTAATCTGTTGGTAATATTAGAATGAAAAAATAGGCGCTAAAACCCGGCTTAATTTCCCCCCAATTAAAAATGAAAAAAAATGGGCGCTAAAAGAAAAAAAAAAAAACCGTCCATTTCTAGCAACGAGATGTTTCCGTTGGGAATTTTAGATCGGTTATATTCTTTCCGTTACTAATCTATTGGTAGTATTAGAACGATCATACATTTTTCCGTTACTATTTTAAATATTTCCGTTACTAATCCATTATAAGTTAGGAGTACGATAGTTGACTACCACTTTTACCATCCAAATAAATTTATTATTTTTTAAAAACTTGGGAATATCACTAAATTAGATATATATTGACATGCGTGCGGTTGGATCGTCGATAAGTATATTTTAAAAAATAGAAACAACAATCCGGGACAAAGCACTAGTTAGCAGTACGGGTCAAATCGATAGTTGACTACCACTTTTACCATCCAAATAAATTTATTATTTTTTAAAAACTTGGGAATATCACTAAATTAGATATATATTGACATACGTGCGGTTGGATCGTCGATAAATATTTTTTAAAAAATAGAAACAACAATCCGGGACAAAGCACTAGTTAGGAGTACGGGTCAAATCGATAGTTGACTACCACTTTTACCATCCAAATAAATTTATTATTTTTTAAAAACTTGGGAATATCACTAAATTAGATATATATTGACATACGTGCGGTTGGATCGTAGATAAGTATATTTAAAAAAATAGAAACAACAATCCGGGACAAAGCACTAGTTAGTAGTACGGGTCAAATCGATAGTTGACTACCACTTTTACCATCCAAATAAATTTATTATTTTTTAAAAACTTGGGAATATCACTAAATTAGATATATATTGACATACGTGCGGTTGGATCGTCGATAAATATTTTTTAAAAAATAGAAACAACAATCCGGGACAAAGCACTAGTTAGGAGTACGGGTCAAATCGATAGTTGACTACCACTTTTACCATCCAAATAAATTTATTATTTTTTAAAAACTTGGGAATATCACTAAATTAGATATATATTGACATACATGCGGTTGGATCGTCGATAAATATTTTTTTAAAAATAGAAACAACAATCTGGGACAAAGCACTAGTTAGCAGTACGGGTTAAATCGATAGTTGACTATCACTTTTACCATCCAAATAAATTTATTATTTTTTAAAAACTTGGGAATATCACTAAATTAGATATATATTGACATACGTGCGGTTGGATCGTCGATAAGTATATTTTAAAAAATAGAAACAACAATCCGGGACAAAGCACAAGTTAGGAGTACGGGTCAAATCGATAGTTGACTACCACTTTTACCATCCAAATAAATTTATTATTTTTTAAAAACTTGGGAATATCACTAAATTAGATATATATTGACATACGTGCGGTTGGATCGTCGATAAATATTTTTTAAAAAATAGAAACAACAATCCAGGACAAAGCACTAGTTAGTAGTACGGGTCAAATCGATAGTTAACTATCACTTTTACCATCCAAATAAATTTATTATTTTTTAAAAACTTGGGAATATCACTAAATTAGATATATATTGACATACGTGCGGTTGGATCGTCGATAAGTATTTTTTAAAAAATAGAAACAACAATCCGGGACAAAGCACTAGTTAGCAGTACGGGTCAAATCGATAGTTGACTACCACTTTTACCATCCAAATAAATTTATTATTTTTTAAAAACTTGGGAATATCACTAAATTAGATATATATTGACATACGCGCGGTTGGATCGTCGATAAGTATTTTTTAAAAAATAGAAACAACAATCCGGGATAAAGCACTAGTTAGGAGTACGGGTCAAATCGATAGTTGACTACCACTTTTACCATCCAAATAAATTTATTATTTTTTAAAAACTTGGGAATATCACTAAATTAGATATATATTGACATACGTGCGGTTGGATCGTAGATAAGTATATTTAAAAAAATAGAAACAACAATCCGGGACAAAGCACTAGTTAGTAGTACGGGTCAAATCGATAGTTGACTACCACTTTTACCATCCAAATAAATTTATTATTTTTTAAAAACTTGGGAATATCACTAAATTAGATATATATTGACATACGTGCGGTTGGATCGTCGATAAATATTTTTTAAAAAATAGAAACAACAATCCGGGACAAAGCACTAGTAGCAGTACGGGTTAAATCGATAGTTAACTATCACTTTTACCATCCAAATAAATTTATTATTTTTTTAAAACTTGGGAATATCACTAAATTAGATATATATTGACATACGTGCGGTTGGATCGTCGATAAATATTTTTTAAAAAATAGAAACAACAATCCGGGACAAAGCACTAGTAGCAGTACGGGTTAAATCGATAGTTAACTATCACTTTTACCATCCAAATAAATTTATTATTTTTTAAAAACTTGGGAATATCACTAAATTAGATATATATTGACATACGTGCGGTTGGATCGTCGATAAATATTTTTTAAAAAATAGAAACAACAATCCGGGACAAAGCACTAGTTAGGAGTACGGGTCAAATCGATAGTTGACTACCACTTTTACCATCCAAATAAATTTATTATTTTTTAAAAACTTGGGAATATCACTAAATTAGATATATATTGACATACATGCGGTTGGATCGTCGATAAATATTTTTTAAAAAATAGAAACAACAATCTGGGACAAAGCACTAGTTAGCAGTACGGGTTAAATCGATAGTTAACTATCACTTTTACCATCCAAATAAATTTATTATTTTTTAAAAACTTGGAAATATCACTAAATTAGATATATATTGACATACGTGCGGTTGGATCGTCGATAAGTATTTTTAAAAAAATAGAAACAACAATCCGGGACAAAGCACTAGTTAGTAGTACGGGTCAAATCGATAGTTGACTACCACTTTTACCATCCAAATAAATTTATTATTTTTTAAAAACTTGGGAATATCACTAAATTAGATATATATTGACATACGTGCGGTTGGATCGTCGATAAATATTTTTTAAAAAATAGAAACAACAATCCGGGACAAAGCACTAGTAGTAGTACGGGTTAAATCGATAGTTAACTATCACTTTTACCATCCAAATAAATTTATTATTTTTTTAAAACTTGGGAATATCACTAAATTAGATATATATTGACATACGTGCGGTTGGATCGTCGATAAATATTTTTTAAAAAATAGAAACAACAATCCGGGACAAAGCACTAGTAGCAGTACGGGTTAAATCGATAGTTAACTATCACTTTTACCATCCAAATAAATTTATTATTTTTTAAAAACTTGGGAATATCACTAAATTAGATATATATTGACATACGTGCGGTTGGATCGTCGATAAATATTTTTTAAAAAATAGAAACAACAATCCGGGACAAAGCACTAGTTAGGAGTACGGGTCAAATCGATAGTTGACTACCACTTTTACCATCCAAATAAATTTATTATTTTTTAAAAACTTGGGAATATCACTAAATTAGATATATATTGACATACATGCGGTTGGATCGTCGATAAATATTTTTTAAAAAATAGAAACAACAATCTGGGACAAAGCACTAGTTAGCAGTACGGGTTAAATCGATAGTTAACTATCACTTTTACCATCCAAATAAATTTATTATTTTTTAAAAACTTGGGAATATCACTAAATTAGATATATATTGACATACGTGCGGTTGGATCGTCGATAAGTATTTTTAAAAAAATAGAAACAACAATCCGGGACAAAGCACTAGTTAGTAGTACGGGTCAAATCGATAGTTGACTACCACTTTTTCCATCCAAATAAATTTATTATTTTTTAAAAACTTGCGAATATCACTAAATTAGATATATATTGACATACGTGCGGTTGGATCGTCGATAAATATTTTTTAAAAAATAGAAACAACAATCCGGGACAAAGCACTAGTAGCAGTACGGGTTAAATCGATAGTTAACTATCACTTTTACCATCCAAATAAATTTATTATTTTTTAAAAACTTGGGAATATCACTAAATTAGATATATATTGACATACGTGCGGTTGGATCGTCGATAAGTATTTTTTAAAAAATAGAAACAACAATCCGGGACAAAGCACTAGTAGCAGTACGGGTTAAATCGATAGTTAACTATCACTTTTACCATCCAAATAAATTTATTATTTTTTAAAAACTTGGGAATATCACTAAATTAGATATATATTGACATACGTGCGGTTGGATCGTCGATAAGTATTTTTTAAAAAATAGAAACAACAATCCGGGACAAAGCACTAGTTAGTAGTACTGGTCAAATCGATAGTTGACTACCACTTTTACCATCCAAATAAATTTATTATTTTTTAAAAACTTGGGAATATCACTAAATTAGATATATATTGACATACGTGCGGTTGGATCGTCGATAAATATTTTTTAAAAAATAGAAACAACAATCCGGGACAAAGCACTAGTTAGGAGTACGGGTCAAATCGATAGTTGACTACCACTTTTACCATCCAAATAAATTTATTATTTTTTAAAAACTTGGGAATATCACTAAATTAGATATATATTGATATACATGCGGTTGGATCGTCGATAAATATTTTTTAAAAAATAGAAACAACAATCTGGGACAAAGCACTAGTTAGCAGTACGGGTTAAATCGATAGTTAACTATCACTTTTACCATCCAAATAAATTTATTATTTTTTAAAAACTTGGGAATATCACTAAATTATATATATATTGACATACGTGCGGTTGGATCGTCGATAAGTATTTTTTAAAAAATAGAAACAACAATCCGGGACAAAGCACTAGTTAGCAGTACGGGTCAAATCGATAGTTGACTACCATTTTTACCATCCAAATAAAATTATTATTTTTTAAAAACTTGGGAATATCACTAAATTAGATATATATTGACATACGTGCGGTTGGATCGTCGATAAGTATATTTTAAAAAATAGAAACAACAATCCGGGACAAAGCACAAGTTAGCAGTACGGGTCAAATCGATAGTTGACTTTTTGGGAAAACTTTTTTTAAGGGCTTATTGACTTATTTTCGGGTAAAAATTTTATATTTTGATAATTTTTTTTATACAAGTATTTAATGTATGTTTAAGATTCAATAAGTTGCAAAAATATGTTGCAAAAAAAAGTTGGAAAGTTAGGAATCTCTAACTTTGTCTTAAAATAAGTTGACTTATTCTGAAAAAAAGTTCCCACAAACACCCCCTTTATCCCCTTTATATTATTTCATATCAAAATTTCATTACCCTCCGTTACCCTTCATTCCTCTTTATTCAATAATTCATTTACCCCTTAGCCTTAAATTTCGTTTCCCCCCAAATTATCTGTGACCTAAAAACATAAAACACAACTCTCCACAAGCACAAACACGCACACATCTCTCTATCGCTTTGACCTCCATCTCTCTCTCTCTCCCTCTCTCTCTCTCTCTTTCTCAAACATTCACTCACTGGTTCAAAGTTAAATTGAGGTTCAATTTGAGGGCTTGGGGTTCAAAGTTCAATCGATGACTTCAATTGGAGAGCTAATTTGGGGTTTTCAAGATTTGATCTTTTGGGCTTCTGTGTTGTTATAGATACAGATTTTTCCAGATGTAAGATTTTTGAATTTGTTGTGTTGAATTGTGAAATGGAAGTGTAATTTTATGGATAATTTGGTGATTTATTGTTGATTTTTAGTTAAAGATCTGTTTTCTTATGATTTAGTCTTTGTTAAATTGTTTAGCTTGTGTGATTGTGTGATAGCTTGTGTAGAAAATTTGAAATTTTTCTGATAAGTTTGTTATAATTTGTTGTGTGTTTTCGTAAGTAATCGTTTTTTTTTTTGAAATGTCGTAAGTAATCGTTATTTTCTTGATTTGAAACTATAGGTACTTGAACCCTGAGGGTAAATTTTGTTGATTTTGCAAATAAGGGAAAGGGGTGATCAAATTTATAGTAGGTTTTCGATAGCTTTGAGTTCATTTCGTTGGTACTTTTGGTGGGTATCACTTGAAATCTGGATGGGCAGGTGCATATTTTGTTCCCTTGCAAAGTTATGAATATATTAATTAAGGCATGTTTAGAAGTTGAATCAAGTCCTGTACTGTAAACAGTGTGTAAATTTTTATCCGCTAAATTGAATACCTTTGAATCTTTATGATTCAGATTTCAGTTTATGATTACACCTTGCTATTACAGTCACATCTCTCTGCTCTTGTATGTGTTGCTAAACATAAAATGTAGCTTTAAGAGTCAAATAAGGCCAGTTCTGATACTAATGAATAAGCTATTGCTGACAAATTATATTAGGTTTTGGATCATGCTAATCTTTGACAAACTTTATTTATAAATGCTGAAATCACATCTCCATGTTGAATGCAAAAGTTAAGCACCAATAGTTTGTATGCTTATAATTGTGAGAGCATTTTTATTGTTATCTCAGACTTCATGCGACTATTTTAAAGTGGATTTTCTTTCAGAACTTTGCGTCACGAACATACACAATATTTTGTGGTGTTTTTTATGGACATGGACCTTACGGTCACATGGTTGCTAAGAGAGTCAGAGATTCTCTTCCATCAAAACTGAGTGCGCACTGGGAAGTTCATACGAAAACTGATGAAGTTCTTAGAGAGATTAGTCTTAACGGCACGGGTAGCTTGAACTCTGAAAGCATCTCCTTCTTAACTGCTGATGAAGAACCAAGGGCATTCGTCGATGTTGAAGAAACTGAAAAGCACACAAACTGGTTTTAGACCCTAAAGGAGTCCTTTCTTAAAGCTTATAAAGTTATGGATAGAGAACTTAAGATGTACACTACAATTGATTGCTTCTACAGTGGAACAACAGCTGTAACCATGATTAAGCAGGTCCCAGACTGAAATTAATTGAATTTGGTACCTCTAAACTATATGAAATTCATTCTCAACATGAATTTGTTTATGGTTTCTTGTAGGGCCAAGATCTTGTGATTAGTAATGTCGGAGACTCCAGAGCTGTAATGGGTACGAGGGATAAGGATGATCATCTTAGAGCTCGGACCAAGCTCGAGGTAGGGATCACGATCACCTATTTTTTGACGAGCACGCTTAAGTTGTGTGAAACACGGCAAATCTCCATTACAAGCCCTGCAATAACCATTTTTCACACAGTAGTTATAATAGTAGCTTTACTTTATTGTAGTAGTTATAATAGTAAATAAGTGAATTACATTTCTTTGTAATTATTTTCTTCAAACAGCATGGGGGAGATGTGAATGCTGCAGATCAAACAATAGTAAATTTGATTCATGTATGTGGATTGTCTTGTATTTGTTTAGTTTGTTTTTTGTAAGTTGAATTGGGGTTGTATTTGTTTAGTTTGTTTTTTGTAAGTTGAATTGGGGTTTATGAAATGAATCTTTGTTTTGTTTGAATCTCATTCATGATCAATTTGATAATTGTGTAATAGCAACGAAATTAGCAACGGATTGGTAAAGTCTGCTGGCAAAGCGTTGGTAGAATCACTTGTTATGGTCAAGAGATCTGTTGATATTCTGTTAGTAAGTTTCGTAATGGACACAAAATCCGTTGGTAAGCACTTCCCAACGATGTTTGCTCTAACGACCGTATTCTGTTAGCATTCCGTTGGGAAATTTCTCTGTTAGCATTCCGTTGGGAAATTTCTGTTGGCATGTTCTTGCTAAATATAGTAACAGAATAATTTGTTATCCCTTCGTTATAACATGGTTGTTTGTAAAACAAGAATTCAGTTATTGTTCTTTTGGTATTCCGTTGGTAAATTTAGTAACGAAAACAAATCCGTTGGTAATGATTTCCCAACAAGGTTTCCTCCAACAGACAGGTTTGGTGGGCATTCCGTTGGTAAACTGTTTTCCCAACGGATTTGCTTGCTTTACCAACGAA
This sequence comes from Kitagawia praeruptora, assembly GCA_037693485.1. Lineage (NCBI taxonomy): Eukaryota > Viridiplantae > Streptophyta > Magnoliopsida > Apiales > Apiaceae > Kitagawia > Kitagawia praeruptora. The sequence goes on from CM075353.1 coordinate 148,811,301, forward strand.
ATTTTCTGTTATTAAAACTAAAAATTCTTGTAGTGTTTGACACTTGGAGACGTATCCACGTGGACACTTTTAGCCGAGTCCGGGTAACATAAATGTACCTGGTTTTTTTTAAAGTTTGATTGAATCATTTATTGCTAAACATTGATTGAACTATATTATAGGTTTGAACTATTTATATTGTACTACATATTTGAGGTGACCTACTCCGCTTTCTGGCCAATAGGAAATAATCAAGTGTGTATAGAAATTTCTCCTCTTACTAGACTGGAGCTATTCAATCAAAGATATGTTGTATGAAATATTCTATCTTTTCCATTCAGGTTCTTGCTAGCAATATGATATTCGTTGGTGTTGTCATACTTGTGCCATTTACTTTGGGAAGGATTATTTTCTACCACTTGTCTTGGCTCTTGTCCTCCACTACCACTCCAGCTCTGGCAGCTGTTGTTTCATTTACAGAATCAACTGTCTCTCTGGCCAATGCCACTCTGTCGATGGCATTAATTGCAGGCACAAACATGACATCCAATAACTATGAAACTCCGGTAAACCAAGTTGCAGAAAAATTGCGATTGAATGCAACTGGACTAGCTGACCTATCAAAGAATGGTACAACACTTTCTACTGATCTCTTGAAAGGGGCAGCCGATGGTACTTCGCGGCTTTCTGATTTTACAACCCTTGCAGTTGGCTATACATCTATCTTCTCATTAATCCCTTTCTACCTCGGGGTGATTGTGTTAATACAGTACGCCAAAGGAGAGCCTTTGGCTATGGGCTGGTTCTATGGTATTGCTACAATTGTCGAGATGGTTCCATCATTGTTCGGGCAGTTTTTGGCAGCAATGAGACATTTGCTTACAATGATTGAAGTTGCATTTCTTCTTGTAATTGAACTTGGTGTAATGGTGTTTTTCCTCTTATGTGTGAATGGTGGCTGGATGTTACGTAGAAGGGGGGTTGAATACGTTATTTCGAAATATTTGGATTTTTGATATGCGGAAAATAAGGTCAACAATTGAATCGAAATAACACAATCAATTCGGGAAAATATATTTGAATTGATAAAAACCGAGGGGTGTTACAACTTCTAATCCAGTGGATTAGCTTCAAAAACCAGAACACTCCTAAGGATAGTTTAGGCATGATGACCTTCTATCCGACACTTCCTGAAAGCGGGCTAAGCCGGCTTTCCTACTAGACGGACTGTCTAGCAGCTGACACAGAGAGGATATAAGAGAGAGAAGAGAGAGTTATGTGTTGAGGTGTGTTTTGAAATGAAATACAACATGCCTATTTATAGATTTTAGAAAGTCATTATGCTGTACTATTCCAACAACCCCCGTGGGCCCCTCCAGCCACTTTTTGAATAGTAGCCGTCATATGAATAGTAGCCACTTTTTGAATAGTAGCCGCCATATGAATAATAGACGGCATATGAATAGTAGCCGTGAATAGTAATCATGAATAGTAACCGTGAATAGTATTACTATTTTTGGCTGCTTCTTTTGGGCTTCTCTCTTTTGTTTCAAATATTCTGCTGAATTAATTCTTCTCGGAAAATAGTTCAAGTACCAGATTAATTTAATTATTTATTATAAATAATTAATTAATTTGTTACTTAGTTAATTTTTAGAGTAAATTAATTTTTGACAATACCTTGTGATATTATGTTTGTCCTTGATCGTCAATAGGCTTTGACAATTCTTTCTGTGAATTAATGTGTTGATCCTTCTCGTATGTGCTGACACTTAGTGCACTGGTCTGGTTCACAAGTGACTAGCACTGATCTTGATCTTCACACCTTCGTTACATTCCAATTGATTAGCCTGCAGCAATATCTTCAAATAATATAAATACATGGAATCTTTTGGCCCTTTCCACTCCCGCATAATGTCCCTTCTTGCCACACTTAAAACATGTGATACTTAGTCTGCGGCAAACTCCCAAGTGCTTCTTCCCACACGTTGTACATTCAAGTAGGGTTGGTCTGGTTGAAGATTGCTGATTGGTGTTCGGAAGACGTCTACATTGACCATCATTTCCACTCCTTGGCATTTGAAAACCTTGATTTCTGCCAAACTGGCCCTTATTCCTTGGCTTGAACTTTTATTTTTACCTCTTGTGTTCCGACTTCCCTCAGTACTTTCTATCTTCCTTTTCTTTCTTGCCTTCTCCTTCTCATTCGGCCACGCCCGAGCTTCTATTGGGTTCACGGCACCTTTAATCTCTGCGGGAAATTCATACTATCAATCAAAGCACAATCCTTGACAGTAATCTCTGCGGGAATTCATACTGTCAACCAAAGCACAATCCATTGACAGCAAACTCTGAAGCAAACATACTGTCATGAAGAATCAAATTGATTTAGGAATTTCTAAGTCAATTTAAGCGACATAATACATGTTCAAAAGAAGCAGGCGTGTTGTAATATTCAACCTTTACAGCAAGCTTGGAAAGTCTATAACTGAAGCTCGAGAGATCACATGGAGCAACCTGTAAAGTCTAGAGCAGATAAAATTGAATACGGCTAGATCTGGGTGGCTCAAATGTGGAAAGTATCTTAAAGTTACTTTGTGATGATCACATGGGAATAAATCATGGAATGAGCTGCAAAAGGAATATAACAGCAACTCAACAACCCATACTGATAGTGGTAGTACAGTCGACTATCACAATATAAATAGAGCACTCTATTTATACAATAGATAAGAACTCCACAACTGTAATCTCTTGAGTATTTGAAGCTTGAGAATTATTTTGTTCTCAAGGTTGTAGCAAAACCTCGCAAAATAAATAAAACAATTATTTTGTGAAACATCTTGTTAGATATTACTTCTGATTGCATTTCTTCTACTAGTAAATTACAAACTCTATTTAAGTTGTTGAAATAGTTTTTGAAATTTATTAGTATTGCATTCAACCCCCCTTCTGCAATACTTTCCGGGACCAACATATAGGTTTTGCAAAATGGCGTTCTTTACTTCCTTAGAGATCCTGCTGATCCTAATTATAATCCATTTCGCGATCTGATTGATGAACCTGTTCACAAACATGATTGTAGAGTGCTTTTATTTGTTGGTGTTTATGGTAGTCTTATTGTGATGCTTGTATTTTTACCTGTCAAACTTGCGATTGTAAGAACCCAGATTTTTGGTAGAAGTAAAACTTTTTATTATGTAATAATATGGAAATGAATAGTGGTTATGACTGCGATGTAACGAAGGTCTATTAAATGAGGGGAATGGATTTGAATTCAATTATTTATATGTCATGCAGAATACTTTTGGTTGACAGCATAGATAAGAATGATATATCTCCTAAGGATATAAGGATATTACTTCAAGTAAGATTATTCTTGTGTCATCCAAATCAATATCTATTATAAGTCCAGCGGTTCCGTAAAAAGGTTAAGGAACACTCGAGAGTGAACCAGGTTCATTTTCCTAATTATAGGAATTAAATAAAAATAAGTGATGAATAGTGATTTTGGTGGAATTTGGAATATTATTATAATAATGTTATACCCGGTATTCGGAACGGATTTCTGAGTTCGTATTAGTGATCCAGGAAGAAAATAAGTGTATGTAAAAGCTGTCGGATACAGAAAAAGAGCACTTTTATTTTCTCCGGGATTTCCCTGGACACTGCAAGACTTAAGGATTTATAAAAGGGAATTAAGGAATTTAAATTCGAGAAGTATTAAGTAAGATGGAGGATGGTATTATAATTATTAAGAAGGTTTTCGGTAAAACCCTAACTAGAAACGAATGAGTTATTCCCTCGAACGAGCAACGAATTAAGCAATAAACGGACAAAGAAACAAGCAGAGGATATTAAGTTTACAGAGAATATATATACAGCAAGCCATTTGGTGTTACAACAGAGACAGTTTGGCAAGCCATTTGCACTGACAGACACAAACAGCAAGCCATTTGCAAACTGCCAGAATTCCTGAAGATATATATCAAGACAAATTCTCATGGATGTAATTCAGGAAATATATTGTGAGGACTCTTTATTATATAATACGTACACAATATATTCTAGAGCTCAAATCTTTTCAAATATCCTTATTTAAATTTTTTTATAAAACTTATAGGAGTTTCCTTATTTAAAAGATTTCTTTCTACAAAATCTCTTATACGCGTTTTATATCTATACAAATCAGAAGGGTTATGTTTTCATCGATTTCTTTCTTCCAAACCCTCTGTCTAACGTTCACAAGAACGTTTGTAAAATCCCTAACCAATTGAACGTTGGAAATTGATTCTAATAGTTCGAATAAATTGGTGATTGATTTTCTGAACGTTGGTGTGAAGCTTTATAAACCTGTTCTTGTGTTCATTCGTTTCTAACGATCCAGAGAAAAATATTCAAGCACACAAAGAACACAAACAACTCAGTTTTCCATTGCTATATCTTTCGTTCTCTCGAGCTCTTAATATATTATATACGTGCTATATCTTAGAGAGTTCATAGTTTAAGTTGTATTCATCTATTGATTGTATTGTTCGATTTGTAAGGTTTAGTTGTTGGACAAGTTGGCTTGGGAACTAGGGTTTGGTGATAGAGAAGTATACTTGGGAAGTATAGCTTAGAGAGCAAGTTCAGAAACAGGAGTTCAGCACGCCATTTGTCAACAGCTGGGAATTAAGGGAGATATATTATTGTATCTTGTAATTGGTTTTATTTCAGTGATCAATAATATATTCTCTTACCAAGTTGGTAAGGGACCAGGACGTAGACCATAGGGGTTAGGGGTCGAACATGGCTAAAAGTCTCTGTGTTCTTTATTTTCTGCTCTTTACTTACTGCTTGCATCTGGCTTACTGTTTCTGCAATTTTCTGTACTTGTTATCTGTGCATTCAGCATACCATTTGTCTCTGCATAAAACGAAATCAGTAAGCTGTTTCTGGTAATTTTTAAAATAGGTTTTAGTTAAACATAGTTAGCCATTTATACCTATTCACCCCCCTCTAGGTGTGCATTTTCATTTGGTATCAGAGCTTTGGTATACTAACAATTCTGTAACATGAAAGTATTCGATCATAATGGCTGAAAACTATCCCGAAGGAAAATCTGATTTTAGGCCTCCACTTCTTCATGGCACACACAACTACCACTGGTGGAAAAGCAGCATGGAAACTCACTTATCCAGAGATCCATTAGTTCTGAGAGTTGTGCAAAAAGGTCCTTATGTCTTTCTTGACAAGGATGGCAAGCCAAAGGATGTTGATGATCTCACTCCGGATGAATTAATCAAACTTGGCTACAATGGAAAGGCAAGGAGTTCTCTTATGAATGGTTTGAACCAGGCTGAATATGATAAAGTATCTTCACTCAAATCAGCAAAAGAAATGTGGGATGCTTTGGAGACTTATCATGAAGGTTCGAAATCTCTAAAGAAGGTGAAACTTAGCAAGCTAATGAATGACTTTGGAAACTTCAAGCTTAATGAAGGTGAAACTATCAAGGATAGTCAAGCACGGTTTCAAGTTACTATTAACTCACTGAAGAGGCTTAGAAAATCTATACCACAAGATGAAATCAATATGAAGGTCTTAAGTGCAGTACCATTTATCTACGAAGCCAAAGTTACTGCCTTGGAATCCTCACCACTTATTGATACTATGGATCACTTGGCTGTATTTGCTGAGCTAGAGCAATTTGAAAGCAAGATAAATGGAAATCAGGTGGGAAGTTCAAGTGTTAAAGCTCCAACAGAAAAGATGAAGAATATGGCTCTCCATTCTAAAAACAGCAAGCCAATTGACTCTAATGATGAATCTGATTCAGATGAGGAACTTGCACTTATTTCAAAGAAGATCAAGAGGCTGATATAAAAGAAGAACATGATGAAAAGGGAAAGAGGTGGCTACTACAACAACAAGAAAGGCTCAAAAGACTCTAAGGAGGAAACTTGTTTCGAATGTGGCAAGCCAGGTCATTATAAAAGGAACTGCTACAAACTGAAGTCAAAACAGCCTACTATTTTCAAGGATAAGAAGAAATCAAAGGCTCTACTGACTTGGAGTGATGATGATTCAGATTCCAGTGATGACTCAAGTGAAGAAATGGTGAACTTAGCACTTGTTGGAATGGAAGATGAATCTGTTCTTGGAAATTCAGAAGGGGTGTATGCTGAAACTGATTCTGAAGAAGATCAGAGTGAGGTAAACTCTTTTAATGATTTTATTTCTTCAGATGATACTTTGTTAGATTCACTAACCATGCAGGAACAAAATAGTGTTACAATTGAAGAACACATGACACTAAAGGCTGAAATCAGCATGCTGACTGATAAAAATGCCTATTTATCCAAAATGGTAAAAGATCTGTTGCCAAAAATGGAAGAATGGGATTCAACTTCAATCAGTAAAGCTACAGAGATCAAGGAACTAAATACTAAGAACAGACATTTAGAGGCTAATGTCAAGTTACTTGAAAAGAGAAACAAGAACTTGACTGAAGAAATCAAAGAGCTAAGGTCTGATGTCAAAACTAAAGCTAAAGCATTGGAATCATACAAAATGAAGGAATCTAGTCAAGCCGAATCCTCAAAAACTGCTGAAAAGAGAGTTCAGCAAGCTGAACTCATCAAACAGCAAGCTGAAGTGATCACCCTCCTAGAAACAGAAGTTAAAGATCTCAAGAAGGGCATGGAAACTTTTGTTCAAGGTGAAGACACTTTAAAAACAATGATGAAGAAGGCAAATATACCTTTGGTCAGAGAAGGTGTTGGTCTAAACTTCAACAAGAAAGATAAGGTGCTCAAATATGATGGAAGGAATGGCATACCTTATGACTATGCTATGCCCTGGAAGACATGCAACAAATGTGGTACAAAAGGTCATCTGGAAAAACATTGTGTGGTTCAAGTAAATCATAAAGTGAAAACAGCTTACCAGAATGGACCAGACAGGAGACAAACAGCATACCAGAATGCAAATAGCAGGAGACAAACAGCATACCAGAATATAAATAGCAGGAGACAAACAGCTTACCAACAGAATGATCAGTCCCCAAAAGTGGTCCAAATGTGGATCAAGAAATCTGATTTAAATGCTTTATATATTCTTGCTACTAACCAACCTGGACCCAAACCTATATGGGTACCAAAACATTGAGGTATTTTTGTTTGTTTTGTAGATGTGCCTTGCTGCTAAGGTCAAGTCAAAGCAATGGATCTTGGACAGTGGATGCACAAGACATATGTGTGGAGACAAATCTCAGTTTATGAATCTCAAAATGAAAAAGGGTGGAAGAGTGACAATTGGGAATAGCAAAACTCTTCAAATCCTTGGTACCGGTTCCTTTGGTAATAGTAATATTTCAATTGATAAAGTTCAATATGTCAAAGGTCTTTCTTATAACTTGCTGAGTGTTACTCAATTATTTGATGATGGACATCATGTTGAATTATGCATTGATAAAGCTATTATTACTATTGGTACTAACAAATTCCCCCTAGTTGCTAGAAGGGAAGGAAATATATATGTATTAGACTTTGATATGCAGGAAACAGCATGCTGTTTGGCTGCAGTGGATAATGACCCATATATTTGGCATAGAAGATTGGGACATGCACACATGGATTTGCTCAGAAAGTTATCAAGCAAGAAACTAGTGAGAGGGCTGCCCAAGCTAAAGTATGTCAAAACAGAAGTATGTTCAGCTTGCCAGTTGGGAAAATAGCTTCGAAGTAATCACAAATCAAATAAAATGGTATCTACTTCTAAACCCTTAGAGCTTCTGCATTTGGACTTATTTGGTCCAGAAGCTTACAAGAGTATTGGAGGTAAACAATATGGTTTTGTGATTGTAGATGATTATTCTAGATTTACATGGGTATTATTTCTTCGTACTAAAGATTGTGCTTTTGATGAGTTTAAGAAGCTAATCAAATTACTTGAGAACAAGTTGAATACAAGACTTGTAGGTATAAGGAGTGATAGAGGAGGTGAATTTCTCAACAAAGACTTCATTGCTTATTGTGAAAAAAGAGGAATTACACATGAATTTTCTGCACCAAGGACTCCACAACAAAATGGAGTGGTAGAAAGGAAGAACAGGTCACTACAAGAAACAGCAAGGACTCTTTTGCAAGAAAGCAAGCTGCCTAGAAGTTTTTGGGCAGAAGCAGTGAATACAGCGTGCTATGTGTTGAACAGAGTCATAATCAGGCCTATTTTGAACAAAACTCCATATGAATTGTTGAGGAAAAAGAAGCCAAACATTAGTTACTTCAAAATCTTTGGCTCAAAGTGTTTTGTGCTCAAGACAATTGATAATGATGGTAAATTCGATGCTAAATCTTATGAAGCTATTTTTCTTGGCTATTCTTTAACTAGTAGAGCATATAGAGTTTATAACTTAAATAAACATATAGTTGAAGAATCTATTGATATTACTTTTCAAGAACCTAACAATGATCTGCCAAGAGATGAGGAAGAATTTGCAGGTGAAACTGATATCATACAACCTCAAGTTACTGGAAATCAGCAAGCCAATAATTCTGCTGAAATTGGAAGTCAGCAAGCCAACAACACTACTGAGAATGGAAAACAGCAAGCTGAAGTGGTCAGAATCACTTCACATGAAGAAATTGCTCAACATTCTCTACCAAAGGCTACAAGGACAGTAAAGAATCATCCTCCAAAACTTGTCATTGGAAATATTTCAGATGGAATCATAACAAGGAGAGGAAAAGCAAACTTTTGTGCTTATGCCGCCTTTTTAGCTCAAGAAGAACCAAAAAATATCAAAGAAGCATTAGAAGATGAAAATTGGATCATGGCAATGCAAGAGGAACTCAACCAATTCGAGAGATGTGATGTTTGGGAACTTGTAAAACCACCAGAAGATGCTTCTATCATAGGAACCAAATGGGTGTTCAAGAACAAAGTGGATGAATTTGGAACAGTTACTCGAAATAAGGCAAGGCTCGTGGCTCAAGGCTATAATCAACAAGAAGGAATTGATTTTGAAGAAACATACGCACCTATAGCTCGTTTAGAATCAATCAGAATGCTTCTTGCTTATGCATACTACAAGAAATTCAAGTTATATCAAATGGACGTAAAAAGTGCATTCCTAAATGGCGTGCTGGATGAGGAAGTCTATGTCAAACAGCCTCCTGGATTCGAACATGAGAAGTTTCATGACTATGTTTACAAGCTCAAGAAGGCATTATATGGTTTAAGGCAGGCCCCTAGAGCGTGGTATGAGAGGCTTAGTAAGTTTCTTCTCAAAAATGGATTCATTCGAGGTAATATCGATCCCACATTATTTAAAAAGCAAAATGGTAAAGATATTCTTGTTGTACAAATATATGTGGATGATATTGTATTTGGTGCTAGTAATGAATCTATGTGTGAGTGGTTTTCTAAGTGCATGTACAATGAATTCGACTTGAGCATGATGGGAGAACTCAACTATTTCTTGGGTCTCCAAATCAAGCAAACCAATGATGGTATTTGATAAGTGGATTTTATATCCACTTGGAGCGTTCCATATCGACTTAAATTGATTGACTTGGTCTCAAGTTTGTTGTATTTTTTTATGTGTTTTGTGTAGTTGTGCAGGGTTGTAGCTATCGGTTAGTGTTGGTGTTTCTAATCGATATTAGAGCGGAATTAAGTATTGGAATGAAGATGGTACACTTGTGTTATGCTACCAAGGAGTTACATGTGTCATGATATTAAAGATGTTAGCTAATGCGAAAGAAACGGAGGAGAAAGGAGCAAATTGTGTAAAATTCGGATGGTTGCGCAGTCTTCACTGTTTTGGCCATATCTGGAGTTCTACAAGTCCGTTTGAGGTCCGTAAGCTGTCCACGCGAAGCCTGGGAAGTTTTCTATAATTCTGAACAGTAACAGACCGCGCAGACTGTGCTGATACCGCGCAGGGTGCGCCCGAACTCGCTGGAAATTCTGAAATTCTATCATGTTTCGAATTAAATTGTATTTTTAGGTGGTTTTTGACACAAAAATCGTATTCTAGTTGTATTTTAGGTATTTTTCTTATTGGGCAAGAGGGAGAAAAAGCCTATATCAACATCCAACCCTTGTAATCATAAGATACACACGTTACGTAATATAACCTAGTTTTCAAGAAGAGAGAAAAGGAGAAGGAATTCCTCCAAGCTAGTGACAAGCAAGGATTATTCTTGAAACCTTTGTATTCTTCTATTGTGGGGATTTAATTCTAAACCTTATTTCTTCTTCTATATTTTTACTTGTTGATTTTAGAATTATGTTTTCCATAGAACCCATGATGACAATTAGGTCAATTATGGGCTAATTCGTTATCATGGGGTTTTAATGGATTTTGCTATGGATTCTAGAAATTGAGTGTTAATTATGCCTTGGTGTGTGATTGAATGTATTGATTGCCTAGTATGTTTATGCTTATTCGTTATAAGTGAGTCGCGAACACTTGTAATTGTTTGTTTAATCCTAGTGAATGCGAAAGTGGATCTAGGGTTTAGAACAATTCATGCTAGCATAGGTTTTTGCATGTGAAGAACATGTATTAATTTGTGATGTAATTCTAACCGTCTTGCATCGACTATGTGGTTTAATGGGTGCTTGATTTTCAACCGGTATGTGTTCAATTGCTATAGACATATAGGGACTACACATATTCGGTGACTACTTGACTTCTATCAATTGTGGATGATCAGTAGGATGGTATATGCACAACGAAAGTTGGTGTGTATCAGTTTAGTGCATCTAATCAGTAATCAACTCGGTCACATGCTAGGCTAAAGGGCATAAGATTCTAGATGAAGTAGTAAATGAAATTGAAATCCCATGCTTGTTTATTATAAAGTTAAAGTTAAGTTATTTCCTCGTAATTGGCTTAGTTGGTAATTAATCATTAGTTAAATCAAACCAATATTGTGATTGTCTTAGCAGTGAGTGTAAATCATAAGCTGGTGCATAAGTGAACATAACGAACAATTTGAGTCTCTGTGGGAACGAATCCTATTTACTCTATATTACTTGTTGACCACGTTCTCTTGCGTGAATAAGTGCGAACAAGTTTTTGGCGCCGCTGCCGGGGACTCGGTTCATTGTTTGTTTAGTTTATGATCTTGTCATCAATTTGGGTTAAATTCACTGACTCAGACGTTTTTTTTCTTTTTATTTGATGGATTATTGGGAGCAGGAATTCGTAATTGTTTGTGAGCTGTGTGTAGGTGGACATTACACTCATCAATGTGAGTATAACAGAAACCGGCCAAATTTCAGCTGGGACTACAATCAGAGTGGTATGGAGCAATCCCAATATCCATCCTACCCGCTCCAAAATCAGCAGTTTGGAGATGATCCATACAGTCCAGGGGGAATTCAGCAGCAACAGGGGCAACAATTTCAGCATCAGTATGCCCCAGTGCATCAACACTTTCAACCTCCTGAATTTCAGCAGCAGCAATTTCAGACTTGGTCTATCCAACAGTCGACCGAAGAAGCTGAATTAGAAGAATTGAGGTTGATGGCTAAAAGCAATGCATTGTCTCTCCAGAGAATAGGATATCAGATTGGTCAAATTGCAAATGCATTACAAACATTGAATCAAATTGCAAGTGACACAGAAGGCCTAGATGTAGAGGAGGAGGACAAGAACCTTACTATCAGTCTTGACTGGCCTTTCTTAGCCACGGGTGAGACCATGATCGAAGTTCAGGAAGGAGAGTCTGAGGGCAGAGATGGGGAAGAAGCAGAACATGAAGCTGATAAGGAAGCAGAGTCGGAGGCAAACCAATCAGAAAATTCAATTCTGAATAATCAACCGCAACCACTTCCTTTGCAATATGAAAATTTTGAAGAATCAGCCCAAGATCAAGAAAATTCCAAGGCTCAAGCGGCTATGCTAATTCCTTCGAAGGATGAAGAGTGTCTCAGTGTGGAAGATGATGAATTAGAAGAGCATGTTCAGTTGTTGAATGCCGCTTCGTTGCAATCTGACTTCGACCAGCTGGAGGCCGAAGAGGAAAAGAGTGTCACTCCTGTTGACAAATATACTCCGGAGAAGACTACAGAGATCATCCAAATCGATTTTCCTCCTCCATATCCACAGAGGCTTCAGAAGCAAACTCTAGCCATGAATTTGCCGGCGGAGGATGAGGAGTGTTTTAGCTTGAAATTGGTTGATGCAGGGCAGAGTAAAAAGTATGACACGGAGAAGGAGAAGGCAAAGCATGGCCAACTGAGGATTACAGTGCCTTGGTTAATGGGGCTACGTATTCCACATAAGTTGCTTGGAGTGGAAGATCTCTGGAATTCTCAGGTGCGCCTTAAGCCATCAATTGAAGGAGCTCCCGAACTCGAGCTCAAAACATTGCTAGTTCACCTGGGGTATGCTTCTTGTAATTCATCTCCTTTGCTTGCTATTGTTATTGCTGCTAACTTTTCAGGTAGGCGGGAGAATGTTGTTAAGAGATCTTGTGAGGAGCGAATACGGGTAAAGCTTGTTGTGGAAGATGTCGCTCCAGAAAAGATCATTAAATGGCCTTATAGAGATGCGGTGCAGAAAATTTTCAAGATGAAAATCGTGGCCAAGTCTAGCTAAAGACGTTAAAGAAAGGCGCTTCGTGGGAGGCAACCCATGATTTTTTGCTTTCGAATAAAACAACAGTTGCGCAGGAGCACACCACATCTACCCACCACCAGACACACCACCCGAGGAGGGTGGAGATGCCGGCGTGTAGGGGAGTATCTCTTGTACCCTTTAATTTTACCTTCAATGAGGACATTGAAATTTTTAAGTTTGGTGGTGATTTGGGGGATAGTAGTTGTATGTATTGTTGTATTTTGTGGTCATATAGGATATCATGTTGCATAGTAGTGATAGTTCATGCATGATTGTTATGTTCGTATTATCTATGTTTGTTCATATAGGACATTTTGTTTTAATTTCGTATACCATGTGAGTTTTCATTTAGTTGCATTTTCATGGCATGCATATTTCATGATCCCTTAGGACGAGCTGATTCTGATTGATAGGTGGATGTTGATTTGGGTGTGATGATGATGAGTAGAGGGCTGATTTATAGTTTCTATGAAATTGACTTGCATGTTACGGGAACAAAATTTATTACACAGTCTCATTGGGGTGCTGTTGGGCTAGGTTAGGGTCATGCCTGTGGGATGTTTTGAGAGTTAATCACTTGTTTATTTAGAATTTTCGTTATTCCCTTTATAGCGTAGGAACATTAAAGTCTAAGTTTGGGGGAAACCAGGAATTTTCATGCTAGTTGTTAATATTTGTCAATAAAGGCTAGGCGTCAAATGGCTAGTAGCCAGCTCATATTTATATGAGTAGTCTAGGGTTGGAAATGAGAAAGGCTCATTCCAGATTGCGAAAAAAAAAAGAAAAAAAAAAGAAGAAAAGAAAAAAAAAAAGAGTCAAGTGTTGTTTGTTAATGCAAAATTAACCAGAGTGAGCTCTTTAATACTCGAGTAATTAAGTCTGAGGGGACTTAGTCCTAGTGACCTAAGGCTTTATAGTCTGGGATCCACTGACCCAACACTCGCTACATGGGTATTATTGTATAAGCCTTTAGGGGTCTCATTCATTGCACGGTTAAATAAGCATGCGTATTGTATATGTAGTGTCGTAGTATAGTAATAAAGCTTGAGTTTCTGTCTACCTTGGATAAGGGTGGAGGTGTTCCTAGGCTATGGAGTGTCTACAGTCTATTCTAGTTATAAACCTGTGATTGTCTTGACGGAAAGCATGTATGATTTTTGACCTAGTTCTGGGGGTATTCTGATGAGCATTGCACACACGCACGTTTCTGTTCATGTATGGTTAGTAAACGGGGACTTAGTCGAGCTCTGCTTGGATTTGTTGCATTCGTCGAGATATTTGCTTGTTAGTTGGTTTTGGTGAGTTTGAAGGGGGTCTTTGCATTTTTTTCATATTAGTTGCATTCATGCATTTGCATTGCATTAGGTTAAATGGATTTTGTGGGTACATTCGCTATAGGCCCTCACGAGACCTTACTCGTCCACTAGGGCTGCCTAGGGGTTTAAAGGGCTTGTTGCATATGCCAAATGCAACCGTGATCACCTACGGAAGTGGTACTAATTAGATAGTGTAGTTGTTTATGCTTGAGGACAAGCATCGGTTTAAGTTTGGGGGTGTGATAAGTGGATTTTATATCCACTTGGAGCGTTCCATATCGACTTAAATTGATTGACTTGGTCTCAAGTTTGTTGTATTTTTTTATGTGTTTTGTGTAGTTGTGCAGGGTTGTAGCTATCGGTTAGTGTTGGTGTTTCTAATCGATATTAGAGCGGAATTAAGTATTGGAATGAAGATGGTACACTTGTGTTATGCTACCAAGGAGTTACATGTGTCATGATATTAAAGATGTTAGCTAATGCGAAAGAAACGGAGGAGAAAGGAGCAAATTGTGTAAAATTCGGATGGTTGCGCAGTCTTCACTGTTTTGGCCATATCTGGAGTTCTACAAGTCCGTTTGAGGTCCGTAAGCTGTCCACGCGAAGCCTGGAAAGTTTTCTATAATTCTGAACAGTAACAGACCGCACAGACTGCGCTGATACCGCGCAGGGTGCGCCCGAACTCGCTGGAAATTCTGAAATTCTATCATGTTTCGAATTAAATTGTATTTTTAGGTGGTTTTTGACACAAAAATCGTATTCTAGTTGTATTTTAGGTATTTTTCTTATTGGGCAAGAGGGAGAAAAAGCCTATATCAACATCCAACCCTTGTAATCATAAGATACACACGTTACGTAATATAACCTAGTTTTCAAGAAGAGAGAAAAGGAGAAGGAATTCCTCCAAGCTAGTGACAAGCAAGGATTATTCTTGAAACCTTTGTATTCTTCTATTGTGGGGATTTAATTCTAAACCTTATTTCTTCTTCTATATTTTTACTTGTTGATTTTAGAATTATGTTTTCCATAGAACCCATGATGACAATTAGGTCAATTATGGGCTAATTCGTTATCATGGGGTTTTAATGGATTTTGCTATGGATTCTAGAAATTGAGTGTTAATTATGCCTTGGTGTGTGATTGAATGTATTGATTGCCTAGTATGTTTATGCTTATTTGTTATAAGTGAGTCGCGAACACTTGTAATTGTTTGTTTAATCCTAGTGAATGCGAAAGTGGATCTAGGGTTTAGAACAATTCATGCTAGCATAGGTTTTTGCATGTGAAGAACATGTATTAATTTGTGATGTAATTCTAACCGTCTTGCATCGACTATGTGGTTTAATGGGTGCTTGATTTTCAACCGGTATGTGTTCAATTGCTATAGACATATAAGGACTACACATATTCGGTGACTACTTGACTTCTATCAATTGTGGATGATCAGTAGGATGGTATATGCACAACGAAAGTTGGTGTGTATCAGTTTAGTGCATCTAATCAGTAATCAACTCGGTCACATGCTAGGCTAAAGGGCATAAGATTCTAGATGAAGTAGTAAATGAAATTGAAATCCCATGCTTGTTTATTATAAAGTTAAAGTTAAGTTATTTCCTCGTAATTGGCTTAGTTGGTAATTAATCATTAGTTAAATCAAACCAATATTGTGATTGTCTTAGCAGTGAGTGTAAATCATAAGCTGGTGCATAAGTGAACATAACGAACAATTTGAGTCTCTGTGGGAACGAATCCTATTTACTCTATATTACTTGTTGACCACGTTCTCTTGCGTGAATAAGTGCGAACAGTATTTATGTGCATCAATCAAAGTATACAAAGAATCTGCTCAAAAGATTTGGTTATGAAGATGTCAAAGCAAAAACAACTCCTATGACTCAAAACAGCAAGCTGTTTGCAGATGAGAATGGTATGGAGGTGGATGTCAAAAGGTATAGAGGTATGATTGGAAGTTTATTATATTTAACTGCCTCAAGACCTGATATCATGTATAGTGTTTGTGTTTGTGCAAGGTTTCAATCCAACCCTAAAGAGTCTCACTTAAATGCGGTTAAAAGAATTTTTAAATACTTAAGTGGTACTATCAATCTTGGTTTGTTCTATCCTATCACAAATACTTTTGATCTCGTGGGGTATAGTGATGCAGATTATGCAGGGTCTCAAACTGATAGAAAGAGTACAAGTGGTGTTTGTACATTTCTTGGACATAGCTTGGTTTCATGGCAAAGCAAAAAGCAAGCTTCTGTTGCTCTATCAACGACCGAAGGAGAATATTTAGCAGCTGGTAGCTGTTGCTCTCAAATTTTATGGATGATTCAAACTCTAAGGGATTTTAATATCAAGTGTGGCAAGATTCCAATATATTGTGACAACACGAGTGCTATGAATATCTCCAAGAATCCTGTGAATCATTCAAGAACAAAGCATATCGACGTTCGTCATCATTTCTTGAGAGATAATGCAACAAAGGGGAAGATTGAGTTGGTATTTGTTTCAACTGAAGTTCAACTGGCAGATATTTTCACAAAGCCATTGGCTGAAGAAAGATTTGCAGCCATACGAATGGAGCTTGGCATGTGTACTGTGTAGTCAGCAAGCTGAAAAGCACAGAATGGGTAACGTTGGCTTACCATTACTATGATTTGATTTTTTTTAATTTTATTTCTCTATGCTTATTCCAGACCTGGACTAATATTCTTTTTGTTGAATTTTGATGGATTAAGGGGGAGAAATTTAGGAGAACCGTTTGGTCAAGATATTCGATTTGGATATGATTGATTATGCTTGTTTATCTTGAATCTGTTTTATATCAAAATGTACTAATATGCAGGGATTTAGGGGGAGCTTTCTTATTCTCCTAAATAGTGTGTAATCATCAAAAAGGGGGAGATTGATACTCCTATGGTTTTGATGATCACAATCAGCAAGCTATTTGCTTGTGGTTTGATATAAAACATTGTGTTATGGTTGTACTAACTTGGTTTTGCAGGGTATTTTAAGTTTACAGAGAATATATATACAGCAAGCAATTTACAACAGAGACAGTTTGGCAAGCCATTTGCACTGACAGACACAAACAGCAAGCCATTTGCAAACTGCCAGAATTCCTGAAGATATATATCAAGACAAATTCTCATGGATGTAATTCAGGAAATATATTGTGAGGACTCTTTATTATATAATACGTACACAATATATTCTAGAGCTCAAATCTTTTCAAATATCCTTATTTAAATTTTTTTATAAAACTTATAGGAGTTTCCTTATTTAAAAGATTTCTTTCTACAAAATCTCCTATACTCGTTTTATATCTATACAAATCAGAAGGGTTATGTTTTCATCGATTTCTTTCTTCCAAACCCTCTGTCTAACGTTCACAAGAACGTTTGTAAAATCCCTACCCAATTGAACGTTGGAAATTGATTCTAATAGTTCGAATAAATTGGTGATTGATTTTCTGAACGTTGGTGTGAAGCTTTATAAACCTGTTCTTGTGTTCATTCGTTTCTAACGATCCAGAGAAAAATATTCAAGCACACAAAGAACACAAACAACTCAGTTTTCCATTGCTATATCTTTCGTTCTCTCGAGCTCTTAATATATTATATACGTGCTATATCTTAGAGAGTTCATAGTTTGAGTTGTATTCATCTATTGATTGCATTGTTCGATTTGTAAGGTTTAGTTGTTGGACAAGTTGGCTTGGGAACTAGGGTTTGGTGATCGTTGCTAGAGAAGTATACTTGGGAAGTATAGCTTAGAGAGCAAGTTCAGAAACAGGAGTTCAGCACGCCATTTGTCAACAGCTGGGAATTAAGGGAAATATATTATTGTATCTTGTAATTGGTTTTATTTCAGTGATCAATAATATATTCTCTTACCAAGTTGGTAAGGGACCAGGACGTAGACCATAGGGGTTAGGGGTCGAACCTGGCTAAAAGTCTCTGTGTTCTTTATTTTCTGCTCTTTACTTACTGCTTGCATCTGGCTTACTGTTTCTGCAATTTTCTGTACTTGTTATCTGTGCATTCAGCATACCATTTGTCTCTGCATAAAACGAAATCAGTAAGCTGTTTCTGGTAATTTTTAAAATCGGTTTTAGTTAAACATAGTTAGCCATTTATACCTATTCACCCCCCTCTAGGTGTGCATTTTCACATGTGCTAGTAATAAATATCTAGTAACCAAGTGGTGACACAAGTAACTAGAGTACTTAGCAAGCTAACTACTTGGTTAAGCCTTAAATCAACCAATGATCAACACTTGTCTCCTAATTACATCATTCCTTGCATCATACCTTTAATAAAGCTACTTTATCATCCAAGATATTATCTTAACACCACAATAATTCATTTCTATCACAATCCAAGCAAGAGAGCAAGCAAACCACTTCTCTTTTCTTTCCAAAGAAGCATTCGGCTATACCCTAAATTCCAAAACAAAAATCAAGCTTCCAACCATCACTTGACCTTGTAATTTTTATGGTGAGTTCCATAATTCATAAAAGTGATCTCCTAAAAATTTCAAAGCCAAACTCCCTTGTTTCCATTTTCAAAGAATTCATCAAAGTGGAAGGTGAATAGTGATTCTATGAACTAATCTTGTTTTTCCTTGATTTCTTTGGTTGATTTAGCAAGCTTAAGCACTTCTAAGGATCATACCAAGCATAGTGAGGCTAGATCATACTCCAAGGAAGGTATAACAACTTGTAACCCTAGGCCTTACTTTGAGATTTTGCATGCTCTTGATGGGTTTTAGTATAAGATGTGTTATTAGCATAATTATAAGCATGAGTATGATGTAGTTTTGATAAATGTTAAAAATAGTTTAGATGAACGGAAAGGCATTGCTTGGCCTCAGTTCATGGTGATATATCATGTATATGTTGTTAGGGATGGATACCTTGATTATTGGAAGGTTTGGAATTTAGAAATATTCGATTTATAGCCGTCGTAATGCCGAAATTTCGTTAACATTAAGAACACGAATTTGACAGTAGGTATAACTCACTGTTTAGCTTCGACTTTTGCCATGATAAGCTAGATTATGTTATAAGCTTCGTTTTGATATAAAGTTCGTATGAAACGGATATACGGTTTAGGAGATATGGCCGATTTAATAAAAGTTTTTCGAAACCGTAAACAAAAGTTCGTAATTGAAATTGATTCCCTTTAATGTTGTTTAATCAGTGGCGAATCATGATAATTAAATAATATAGATAAAAAGGAAGGTGTGGGAGAAGACCGCATGTCAAATGGATCGTTTTCCGATTTTATAAAAATGTTCGAATCTAGGTTAAGTACGAAAGTACCCCTAAAAGGTATACTTGGTTATAACTTCGGTAAACCACTTAGGAAACGATCGATAAATATCGAGGTCTAATCTTTCGACTTTAAAACTTATACGATTTAAATACTTACCACATGTAAGTATAATGACACGCTTTATTAACAAACAAGTGTCGGGTAATAAAGGCAGTAATAAGAGTGAATTAGAGGGGTATAACGAAACGACTTGAAAACGTGTTTCGATTTAAGTTAAGTTTATACTTAACCTTTTTAAAGGTGTTAAGTGATTAATCCCGAATGCCTTGGCTATTTATAGATCATCCGGCTGACCCGGGACACGCTACCACTACCCCTACTCGTACTCGATTTCCAGGCAAGTTTCAAATCCCTTTTATAAGGCTGTTGTTGTGAATATATATAGAGTAAATTACAGTTTGCACCGAGTATCTTTAGGTCTTTTGTCATTATGGTCTCAAACATAGTTTCCTGGCAGTTTGCACTCCATACTTACGGTCTCCTTTCAGTTTGCATCCTGTTGACCACTTTCCATCCAAACTCGTCGTTAACGTTAAAAGGCTGAGGGTATTATTGTCATTACAGCACTGCTTCTTCTTAAATCCCTAAATCACCATCAGTTTCCCTAATTTATTTTCCTCTGCTCTGTATTTCATTTTTCTTATGTTCTCTCCCTCTACCAAATTCGATCAATTTCTCTCCCTCACTCTCTCGAAAAATCTCTCCCCTCTCTATTTCTTCTCTACCCGCGTATGTATATGTGGGTGTAAACTCACTGTGTGTGAGTTATGTGTGCGTTGGTGGTGTAAACAGTGTGTGTCGTGATTCTTGCATGAGTATGGTTTTGAACTCAGAGTTTTGGCTGTGTACGTGTGTAAAATTGTGGTGTATGTATATGTCCGCTCAATGTGTAGTCGAGCCCCTCTTTCATGATTGTGTACTGGTTTTGCTTGCGTAGGTTTCTGATTGTTGATTGGTGATGAGAATTTTTGAAAATAAATAATGAAAGGTAGAGCTTGAGGTTGGAGACCCATTTAAGGGCACCATCGGAGCTTTGCCGCCGACAATAAGCTTAGTGAGCCGGTAAATTATAGGCTATGATGAATCTTTGAGCCTAAAATTTTGTTATAATCTTTAAGTTTAGTTTTGTATTAGTTGCGTGTAAATTTTCTGGATCATTTATGCAAGTTTCGAATTTTAAAAATATGATTAGTTAACGTTTGAGTGGTAGATTGAATTTGTGAAAATGGTGGACTGTTTGGTGGTTGACGACTGGTGCGTGGTGAGATGCTGGTGAAGCGCGGGCGAAGAAGGAGAGAGGAGGGGACTGGACTGTGGTGTTGCCGCGAGTGGTTGGACGGTGGTGACGCGGTGAAAGAAAAGGGAGGGAGACGAGAAAGGAGTGGCAGCAGTTGCGAGGACGAAAGTGGTCTGGGTTTGGCATTGATTGCGAGGACGGAAAGTGGTCTGGGTTTCAACGGAAGGGGAGGTAAAGATGGCAGTGTTGGTGGTATTGAACGAAAGGGGAATTGGTGGGTTGGTGGTGGAGTTGAATGAACGGAGGTGGTGTTGAGTTGGGGCGATGGAGAGTGACATGGATGGAATGGGGTAGAGGAATGGTGGGTGTTGTGGTTTGAGGCGTGACCGGAGGTGGAGCTATAGAAGTGTGGATGTGATGAAGGAATTGGGGGTTAGGAATTGCTATGTCTATTTCTTAGAATTTCTTCCCAAGCTGCAAAACCCATGTCAAAGTTTCTTATTTTGAAAGATGACAATAATACCCTCAGATTTTTAACGTTAACGGAAAGATTGGATGGAAAATGATCAATGGGGTGCAAATTGAAAGGAGACCTTAAGTTTGGAGTGCAAACTGCCAGGAAACTAAGTTTGAGACCATAATGAAAAATGGCCTAAAGATACTGGGTGCAAACTGTAATTTACTCATATATATATATGCTTTCTGTTATACATATGCCACAGCATGCATGCCTACTTTCAAAGTCAAATTGATATACTTGTTCCTAGAATTTATTGTTGGCTTATAAGCTAGATAGTAATATATCAGTTATAAGCCGGATATCACTGAGACCCTTAAGCAAAGGGCAGATGAATCTCATTCTTTGATTATAGACCGGGAGTCGATATTCCTTGATATATTGATATTATTTTCAGAGGAAAATATTTAAGTAAATATTTTCCATTTATTATGTGGCGAATATTATTGGAATATTCCTTTGAGATCATTTGATAAATATTATTCGGGTTATCCATCAGATATTTATTTATTCGATGAACATTATCTTTAATGTTCATCTAAAGCCGATTTAATATTCGAATATTATTTCGAACCCTCAGTTAAGTTATTCACTTAGAGAATATTCATTCTTATTTCTTCAATAAATATTATCTTGAATATTCATTCAAGTTTATTTATTTATTTAATGAATATTATTTTAATATTCATTCGAGCCTTATTTATTTAAATGAATATTATTTCGAATATTCATTCAATCTCTATTTATTTTATAAATATTAGTTGAACATTGATTCGAACTCCAGTTATTCGATAAATATTATTTTAAATATTCCCTTGAGGCGATGAATATTATCTTCGACATTCATTTAGAGTCGATTCAATTATTGAACATAGTTTCAAACATTCATTCGATAATCATTTCTTCTATAAATATTATTAAGTTGAATATTCATTATTTATTCAATGAATATCGTCTCAAATATTCAGTCGATAATTATTTCATCAATAAGTATCATTCTTAGGGTGAATATTCATTATTGACCCAATGAACATTACCTCAAATATCCATTTGATGAGTATTTCATCAATAGATATTATTATTAATTTGAATATTCATTATTCGTTCAATGAATATTATTCTGAATATTTATTCAAAGATCAGTTCGAGTAACACTTTTCCAATCTCCATGACTCAATAAATATTCTTGGAATATTTATTTAATTCTTCTGACTTGTTTCAAAACTGATTTACTTCATTCACATAGTATGATCGACCTTCGAATATTATATAAGTTATTTCCGAGGCGTATTATGATTATTATTATATTATCAAGAAAGGTTCTCAGTAATTCCATTCTTCCTTTGATTCTATTGTAAGGGAACCTTACTTGAGAAATGTTATTTATCTTGTGACTGCCCGGTCATAAATTATTTGTTTCACTCGCAACTTGATTGCTATTATTCATGGCATTGTGTGTACCCACTCATTATTCGAGGGGTAGGAATGTTGGAACAAGTTGGTATCCATTAACAAGCAGTAGCTTGGGAAATATTGGTGAATTTTCCTTTCCAACTAGATACGCCTACTTTGTGGAGTCTATCAACAAGTATTATACTTGGGGAAAGGGGGACGAACTTTACGTTTCAAAGTTATGGATGTGAAATGGACTAGGAGATGCGTAAGTGACCCAGTGGCGCTGGTCCAGCAAATGGCCCAACCGTTGGCCGAGGGGGTTCCAGAGGGCGGTAGACAAGTAAATCCGTCGGTGCTTCCTTCTACATGTAGTAAACAAGAGGTGGGGAGCATAACATACGACTGATCATCGTGTATATGCTATGTCTCCTGGCGCGTCAAACTCCAGTATTAGTTCATCACTCAATGTTGGAAATTTTCTGCAACACCATCATAGTTGGCAGAGTTGAAAAGTATTTCAAACTGGAATTGCAAATATCATTCTGCAAGTTCCTATTTTTATGAAAATGATGCTATCTTGCTTATTTTGGCATAGCATATGCTTCCACGAAATATATATCTGTTGAGTTACCTTGTAACTTCATCCTTTATATTAAACTGGCAATATTTTCTCTAATGCATGGCATATGATTTCAAAACATATCTTTGAACTGTCTTATATATTACTGCACAGTTATATATTGTTGGTGGGCTGTTGCTCACCCTTGCTTATTTATTATGTCACAACAACAGCTAGGTCACATGGCCCGCGTTAGGCGCACTCGGCGCAAGCAGGTTACCCGCCCCACAGGGCTACCCGTTGATATCATCGCTGCCATTGCTGAGGTAGCATAGATCAGCAGCCTTTGATTACCAGTTTAATTATATGTATCAATAATGATTAATCAACGGCAGAACTTTTAAACTTATGATGTTATCCTTTTGGCTTGTAATAACTTTTATTCGTAAACCAGTAATGCAAGACTTATTTCAATTTCATCTCTGGGACTATAACTGTGTGTGTGTGAGTGGTTATTATTGTGGGGTCACAGCAGG
This sequence comes from Kitagawia praeruptora, assembly GCA_037693485.1. NCBI lineage: Eukaryota > Viridiplantae > Streptophyta > Magnoliopsida > Apiales > Apiaceae > Kitagawia > Kitagawia praeruptora. Next base: position 148,834,804 of record CM075353.1, read on the forward strand.
TGATTTATCTATTGTGGACTCAAGTAAAGTATTAATCATGGAAAATAAGACCGTAACGACCCGATCCCGGACCCCGGATCTGGGGGTGTTACAGCGATGCAAGTTGCTCCTTGCATCTTTCCTCTTGATATATCGTAAGATTCCTCTGCATTTCTGTTGTATTAGTTTTTTTTTTAAAATTTGGCTTGTTGAACTTTAATAAACTTGCTTTAATAAACTTGAACCCTCCTTGTGCAGTGTGTCTGATCATTTCACCTATATTCCTGCCGATATGCTTCTGTTTCAAATCTGCATTCCATTTGCTATCGAACATTTCAAGCTCCGAACTACAATCAAGTAACTTCTTAGATATTGGTTCACCGCTGTAGGTTGGGCACTTGGTCTGACAGACTTTTTATTACCTGCACCTGAGGATAACAGTGTCCAGGAAAATGCATGTGCTGAACCTTTAAGGCAGGATAGACGGCAACCACAGCTAGGGAACAAGAGGCCTTAGAAGGTCTTGTTCGTAATGCTTGTAACAGCAAAGGCATTTAGCCGCTAGTGCTAATATTGCAGAAGAGTACAGTAATGATGAGCAATATGATACAGAGTAAGTTTTACTGCGATGCTGTTCTATTAATGCATGCTATTAGTTACTCTCTCTTACATACGTGTGTGTGTGTGTGTGTGTGTGCGTGCCATTTTAAATATGCGCTGATTTAATAGCATTGGCAATTTCATTTACTATATACAACATTGCATTTAAAAAAATTGGAGGTTCAACAATAAAAGTGCCATCGAATTTGAATTTCTTATTCGTTTAAAAAAAAACCACTGATGCCTTGTATCTCTTTGCCACAAATTACATGAATACAGGTAATGTGGAATGTAATCTGAGTTGTTGTCTCTGATATTCTTAACTTCAATTTTATCATTTCATCCATTTTGGACACTTAAATCTTTGACACGGGTATGGACTATGGACACATTTAATCTTCATTTTAGACCAAAAACATGCAAAATTTTCATAATATTGTATGGTCCGACACTTGCACATGTATCTGTACTGTAAAATCACCTTTTTTTTAGGGGAAAGACAGAATTCAGATAGAAGAAAAATGCAGAGAATCTGCAAGTACAAAGGAGGTGATATCACTAGGAGCATTATTCACCCAGCATTGTTCAATCCCAAATGGAATTATCCTAGCTAAGTGATGTGCAACTCTATTTCCATCTCTCCTAACATGAGACCAAACTAAAGATTCAAAGCCTGAACAAATTCTACCAATATCGTGCAAGACTACATCAATTTCTGAATTACCAAAGACACTCTTCTTAACTTTGTTTACCAAAACAAATACTGGTGTCACAATATGAAGCGTTTATGGGCAAGCATGGAGAAGAGTTAACTCACATGTTTGAAAGATTTGGCAAACTGATAGCTGAGCTCCAGATTCATGGAAAGTTTTATGAAAAGAAGGAAGTCAATTTCAAGTTTCTGCTAACTCTTCCAGAACACCTTGAGCATAGAGTAACAGTCATAAGAGAAGGAAGAGATTTAAACTCTGTCTCTCTTGAAACATTGTATGGAGTTCTAAAATCTTATGAACTTGAATATTATCAAAAGAAAGCCATACAAAGTGGATCCAAAGGATTGATGGCAAACATGGCTGGTGCTCTAGTTGCTCAAGGACCATCATATTTTCAAGCAAGTGAGCAAATTCAAAATCATCAACAACCTCAATTTTCATCTGTGAAAATTGAAGAGGTGGTTGAAGATGAAGAAAAGGTGTCCTTCAACTAGAAGATGTTGAAGATGAAGAATTCTTCACTGTAGAAGAAATGGAGAAAATGGATAATCCAACCATGGCTTTTATGGCAAGAAAATTCAAAATATAAGGTTCAGGAGGAACAAGCCATATAAGCCTCAAGGTCAATTTCCAAAATATAACCAAGGAAGCTCATCAAAACCTGCTACTGGCACCAAGGGAGGATACAAAACAGGAATGGTAGATAGATCAAAGTTTAGATGCTACAATTGCAATGAACTTGGTCACTTTGCTACTGAATGCAAAACACCAAAACAAATACAAAGAATGGAGAGAGGAACTGGAAGTCAATTTAAGAAAAGACAAGGAAAAGCCTATGTGGCTGAAGGAAAATGCTGGGATGAATCTGATGATGAAGAAGAAAAGGAATTTGTGAATCTAGCCTTAATGGCTAGAGAGGATGAAGAAGCATCAACCTCGACAAGTCAGGTACCATCTTTAGTTTTATTAGATATGTCTTTAAATGACTATAAGCAAACCATTGAGGAAATGAGTACTGAAATGTTTAATATTCACACTGGTTAATCTACTGCAAATGAAGAAATCGCTAGATTAACTAAAGAAAATGAAGTACTCAGATCCAACAATGATGTGTTGTTGCTTAAGACCATTTCTATTGATTCTTTAGCTCAGGAAAACGAAAGATTAAAAAATGATTTAATCTGTGCTAAAGAGATAGAGGAATATCTAAGAAAAGAAATTTCTGAAAATGAATTTAAGCTAAAGGCATTTAGAAATTCCTCTAAAATAGTTCAAGAGTATCATGAGAAACATACTGAAAGTAAGAAGATAGGCATAGGCTATGATTATAGTAGGAGACCTGGTAAAGAGGCTGTTATACAAAACAATGATGATAACAATACTGTAAGACCTCACATCCTCAAAAATGTGAGCAATCCAATTTTCAAAAGTACAGAGTTTGAGGTTAATGAAAATTCCCTAATTATTAATCAAGAACTCTGTGAAGAAGATGAGAGGGCTGACAGTGCATCTAAGAAAGAAAAAGATTCTATCAAAATGACTATGACAGAAACCGTATCAAACAGCCCAACCAAGTGTTCAAAAGAAACTGTCACAAAGGATGAGACAGTAACTTTCAAAGATACTGTCAAGAAGTCAACCAAGACAGTAACTTTCAAACCTACTGTCAAGACAGCAAGTACAAAAGGTGCTGTCAAAAATAGCTCGACAGTACCTTTTGAACAGATTGTCAAGACAGTTGTCTCCAAGTCCAAAAATAGAAATGGGAAGCTAGGCATTGATAAAAAGAATAATTATGCGTATGTTAAGCAGGCACCCAGGAAACTTTGCAATAATTGTGGCTCCTCACATCATTTAACTCATGTTTGTAAGAAATCAACTAGTAGCATATCTAATGCAACAGAGTTGAAAGGGAACTTACACAGAACCCCCATTATGCAAAGAAAATTGGTATTTTGTAATAACATTGACTGTATGCCATGCAAAATTACTGCCATGAGTACATGTTTTAATTTGCAAATTTCATCTAATGAATTATGTTCTTATATGCAAACTGCAAAGACTTCTGAATCTACTAAAGAAAGTGAGATGACTGTTCTCACTAAGAAAAAGTCTAAGTCAATGTCTAAAACTAAGTGGGTAATAAAAGAAGTCAAGGAACCATCTTCGGATGATATTGTTTCAAATATTGATAAAGTTTATGATGATACTGAGTGTGCAGGACCCAACAAGACTTGGGTACCAAATGCAAATTAAACTCTTTCTGTCTTGTAGGGAAAGAAAGGTAAATAGATAATGTGGATAATCGACAGTGGATGTTCCAAACACATGACTGGTGATATATCCATGCTATCACAATATGTTGAGAAGGCTGGCCCAACAATAACCTTTGGAGACAACAACAAAGGTTACACTGTGGGATATGGCTGCTTAAAAGCTGGAAATGTTGTCATTGAAGAAATCTCTTTTGTGGAAGGTTTGAAGCATAATCTGCTCAGTGTCAGTCAATTCACTGACAAAGGATTCAAAGTTAACTTTGGCATGATGGAATGCACAATCTACCACAAGAAGGATAGAAGCCTATCTCTGAAAGGAGTCAGGAAAGGAAGCCTATTTGTTGCAGACTTAAACTCAATAAATGAGGAAAGAATATTTTGCTTCTACAGCAAAGCAAGTGTTGGAGATAGCATGCTTTGGCACAAGAAGCTTTCCCATCTCAACTTCAAAACTATGAACATGTTAATGAAGAAGGAATTGGTGAGAGGACTGCCTCAACAGGAATTCTGTCAAGAAGGACTGTGTGAAGATTGTCAAATGGGAAAACTAAGGAAAGCAATGCACAAATCAAAACAAGTCAACACCAACACTGAAGCACTCAAGTTAATTCATATGGATCTTTTTGGACCAGTGAATGTTCAATCACTATCCAGAAAAAGATATGCACTGGTCATGATATATGACTATTCTAGGTACACTTGGGTGAAATTTTTAGAATCAAAAGATGAAGCTGCTTAAGAAATCATTGATCACATAAGGGTAATTGATAGGACCCCTGGAGCAAAAGTTCAATTTCTAAGAAGTGACAATGGAACTGAATTCAGAAATGCTACACTTGGAAACTTCTGCAAAGATCAAGGGATAGTTCAACAATTCTCTACTGCAAGGACTCCACAGCAAAATGGAGTTGTAGAAAGAAAGAATAGGACACTTATTGAAGCTGCAAGAACTATGTTGAGCAATGCTAAATTACCAACATATTTCTGGGCAGAAGCCATCAACACTACTTGTTACACACAGAACAGAACACTAATCAACAAGGCTCATGGTAATACTCCTTACTATCTTTGACAGGAAAGAAACCAACTGTTAAATAGTTTCATGTCTTTGGAAGCAAATGCTTTTTAATGAAAGACAACCATGAAAGAAGAGGAAAATTTGATACTAAAGCATATGAAGGCATTTTCATGGGATATGGGATAGAAAGGACTGCCTACAGAGTCTATATCATGGAGCACAAGACAATTGAAGAAAGTGTAAATGTCACATTTGATGAAACCAAGTGTCCAGGATTTCATAAGGATGGTCAAATGCAACCCTTCAGATTTGAGAATCAAGGATACTTGGAAATAGAAGAATATGTTGATGAAGAACCTAGTCTCACTCAATCAATGGGATATGAGAAAGAATCTGTTAATACTCATTGTTGATGAGTGGATTTTGTAACAACTTATGAGAGGTCTACAGGTAGTTGTATAGGCTAGCGATCAACTGTTCTGTAAAAGGTTTGGGTTGTGTTTGTGGGGGTTGAGCTGTGCTCGAGGGTGTCTCCAATAATCTCAAGTACCTTTAGAGAAAATCAGAGAACTCAATGCGTCCTTCCCTTGAGGTGCCTACGTACCCTTGTATATATAGGGATCAAGCTCAAGTAGTTCTAATGGGACTCTGTCTCGTGCCGGAATAGCTGTATTCGATCACCTAGTTCGTGTAGGACTCAGGTTCCTTTAGAGCCTTCCACGAACTAGTTGTCTAAGTGAGTAGAACTCGAGTTCGTACCCCACTATGATTCTCTCATTGGTCAGAGTTATTCTAGGATCATCTGCGCCCTAGAAGTATACTCAGATACCGATTCGTTTATCTGTTCTAGAGGGCTTCTAGAACCTTTTGTTGGCAACTCGTAGGAACCTGGTGCTCAGGAACCTACATCTCAGGAGCCTATTTCTCAGGAACCTCCTTATTTCGGGACATATCACTTAGGGACCTCCCTTTAGGCGTCAGTACCTGCACAAATAACAAACTGGTTAGACTGGATAGCTCTTCACATGCTCTCATCATCTCTATGGCTGGTGCTATGCTAACTCGAACTCTTCTGTTGGGAGGAACCTGGTCTTCTAATGTTCAGCTCAGCTTCCTGACCATTGGGAACCTCCTGATACTCGTACTTCCTTAGTCATTTCTTCTATCTGACTTTCACAACTCGTACTGGATCTATCTTCTGGCTCGTATGGATCGAACCTTATAGCTTAATGGGCCTAAATCTAGCCCATTGTTGATTTTGGGCACAACAAGTACCCCCCGGTTCCTTGAAATCATATAATGTGAAAGGAACCTATTCTAATTCTACGATCAAAGGTTCAATGCTAAACCATTCTGGTAACTATACCTCGCTTCAACATTGTATATCCAAGCCTACATGAGCTAACTCGGCGTAGGAAACAGGACGTAAAATATTTTCAGCTTAATATAATCTTGAGTAAGCTTCATTTGTATTAAAGAACCTGTTATCTCGCTATTTTCTTCTTCTTGCTTCAGCTCTCGAAATCTACTCTATGTTTGTATTCAACTTCCCAGGGAATTTAACTTGTCACTCAACTTCACGCCTCTTTAAATTTAATAATTTAAGAGGGGATAATGGTTAGTTGTAGAAGATAATTCAAAATTTGAATTAAACTTATCACTTACCAAAGCTGTAGTTAGTGTGTAAGTTCCCAAGGTTCACACGCTTCTCACGCGTGTACCTCTTCACTTTACCACTCCAGTAATGCGCTGCCACGTGTACGGGCTGTTTCCCATTTACCTCGACTATTTAATTATCTCTCACCCCCTTCAGGTCCGTTTTTACCTTTACCAAACACTTGCAAAAAACTCTTGGAGAGAGAACAAGAGGAGTTCGACAGTCGCCCGCTTAATTCATCTTCTCCGTCGCCGTTCAACTCAAATCAAGGTATGGTTTCGACTTATATCTTTCTATTCTCTCATGTCCTTGTTTCATTTTTCAATCATCTGTTTCCTTGGGCTTTGCATGCCATCGTTTTCTTTGTATGTATGCGTCTGTATCTGTTCTCCACACTCCATATTTCACACACACGAACGTTCACAATCTCTGGTTTATCAGTGCCTTAACCGTCGATTCATGGTTGCGTCGTTATGATTTTATCATAATCTTTAACTGTCTGTCTATTCATATGTGTGATTCATGCCTCCTTCAATGTTTCCTGTAGTATATACCCTGTACATAATTGCACTGTGTCCAAACACTTTAGAACCCTAATCTTTCTCCTAGGTTCCATAAAGACCTGACCCTTCTTCGTCTGTCTTTTTGCAGATGTCTTCTGAATCTACCCATTCTGACCACCAATCTTCAATTCAACCCTTAGTTGCTATGCCGATTGGTGAGAGAACTAGATCTAGGGTTGTAATACCTAACGTGAATGAACCTGAGGACATTCTCATTAAACCTACAATATCTCCCTTGTCTCAACCTCCTGTCCCTGCATTTGTTGACTTAGGAGATGATTGGCCCTCTGATGATGAGGAGGTGTCAAAACCTAAGCTTAAACTTGAATACCTCTTGGAACCTGATTTTCAAAGTGAGGTGACTGTTGAGAGAGAGTTGTACAAACAAGAAATTGTACCCTTCTGTGAGAAAGTTGATTCGTCCATGACTTCAGCTAGGTTAGAGAAGTTGTGGGAAGAATGTGCTCGTCCAACCTGTCCAATCATTGTTCCAGAACCTGGTGAGAGGGCTCACAGGTTCGACTCTAAAGTTCTTGAACGTGGTATTCCTAATGCAGTAACCTCGACCACCTTTTTTAGAGTAGGCGTCTACTTCCCCCTACATCCTTTCTTGCAAGAAGTTCTCGACTTTTATAGCTTAGCCCCCCTCCAACTTACTCCCAATTCCTATAGGCTAGCCATGAGCACATATATTCTGTACTCCAGTCTGTTCACCACTCCTTTATCTGCACCTGAGTTAGGTTATTTCTTCAGAATAAAAGATACTGGAAAGGGTTCTGGTTGTTTCTATTTGACTGCGTGGCCTGGTCACCAAGGCCAATGTATAAAAAGTACTAAGCAAAACTTTGACCAATGGCAAGAGCAGTTCCTGTACTGTTTTGATTGTCCATCCGTTCGATTTGAATTCAATCGTCGTCCGTTGTTCCCCAAACAAACTATTCTTTCTGGGGTTTGTTTACAAAGAGCTGAAGAGGCCTTAAAACATTCTTCCTCTATAAGAGATTGCATGATTCTGTTGACACCTGACAACCTCATTACCTTAGGTTTTATTCCTGCTTCCCCTGGTAATACTTTATTTTACTTGTCTTCACTGCATTCCTGTAACTATGTCCGTTCATCTTATGCTCTTTACCTATCCTGATTTATTTTCTGACTCTGTATTTACAGGCATGGCTCCCAAGGTTCCCTCTTTTGTAAAAAGATCCAAGAACGTAGAGGAAGTTTTTAAGGTTGAGAATAAGGAGGTTCCGCTTGTTGCAACTCCTGTAAGTCAAGTTCCTACCCCAGCATCTACTCAAAACCAGCCATCAAACTCCTCCAAACGCAAGCTTGCTCAAACTACTCTTGATCTTTCTGGAAGTTCTCAGACTCGGTCCATGAAAAAAAGGTAAGGTTATGAAGATTGAATCAACCGTGGCCCAGAATGCCTTTAAAGAATTAATCGATACTCATGTGCTCCCGGAAGCAATTGCTAGTTGGGCCAAGATGGATTCCATTGAAGCTATGCATGCCATGAGGTTTTCTGCTGCACAGAATGCATTCTTTGCCCTCAGGTATTGTGATGATTTTGCTGAGAAGACACAGTATGACCTCCGATTGCAAGGAGAAGTTTCAAAATTGAAAGAGGAGCTAACTGCTATGGAAGGGAAGGTTAACCTAGCTACCGCTGCTGTGAGGAAATCCAAAGCTATTGAGACCTCTTTGAAGAATGACAAGGAGAAACTTCAAGCTCAAGTCAAGAATCTGAGTGATGAGAAACTGTCGATGCTGGAGAAGGTTAATGAGCTGGAAGCTCAAGTTGATGCTTTAAACATTGCTGCTGCTACTGTCAGATCATCCATGCTCATCCAGGAGAAAGCTAGATACGATGAAGGTTATAATGAAGGCATCCGAGACTACATGAAGTCTATGTGGGAGAAAATGCCTGAGCTAAACTGGTCTCTCTTGGGCGATGACGTGGTAAGCATAATCCATGACTTTGAAGATGAAGCTGCGATTCCACAGGACCCTGTACCTCCCATGGCTACGGTTGAGAGGTCTCCATGTACTATCCTCGAGACTGCAGAGGTTCCTGCTTCCGAAGATGCTCAACCTGTCCTTCCAACTCCTCCAGCTGTTGAAGATCCAGACAAAACTCCTATTGCTTGAAACTTTATGATTTATTGAACTCTTAATAACTTTTGATGAGGTCGCGGGCCCCTCGTAGCACCTCGCATAATGTAAACTTTAAATTTGGTTTCTTATGGCCTTCGTGCCTTACAACTCTTTATGCTGGTTTCATGGGTCTTTGTACCCATAACTCTTTATGGTTTATGACAATTATCTGCCTTTGCTACATATCTATGTCACATATTGTATCTTACCTTTATTCCCCCTAGCAATTACTTAGTGTCCATACTTGTGCATTCAAGCTTACGTGGGCTAGCCCTTTGTAAGAAACAGAATATACTAATACTTTCACTTTATAATTTCTTAAAATAAAAGGCAATCACAACAACTTACTTGTAAGATTAAACACGTCTTTTCCTATGCTTCACTCAACATTTTCAGAGTCGCATTCTGAACTAAAACCCTTTATGATAACCTTAGATCCTAAATGGTTTGACCAGGTTCCTCGACCATTAAACCTGCAAAATAGACAGAAAACAAAAAACTAGTTAAGGTTAGTAAAATTTCTCTTGTTTAATTCGGGTCATCTCTTGGAAAGGTTGCCTGCTTGGCTCCCAATCCTAATCTCTAGGTCCCAACATGCCTCGAGACATGTTGGTTCCTTTTTGCGCCTCGAGGCGATTCTAGGAACCTGTGCGCCGTTCTGGGAGTCCACACAGATTCCTCTTCTTCATGTGTCAGGCTAGACATCTTATGAAGGTAAATGCTAAGGATTTTATCCCTTCTTCCCATGTGCCAAAGGCGGTTCCACATGAGGGAGAGCTTATTAGGCTTCTCTTTAAGAACAAGTGTGCCGGTCTAGGCTCCACACAGGTTCCTTTAGGTGCCTTTTTGTCAGGACTTTAGGTGCCTTTTGTCAGGACTTTAGGTGCCTTTTGTCAGGACTTTAGGTGCCTTTTGTCAGGACTTTAGGTGCTTTTTGTCAGGACTTTAATTCACGTGCTCAAGGAACTTGAGGCTTTTGGCAACAATGTCGTGCTCAGTCAACTAAGGCTTTTCAATCACATTTGCTCAGGAAACTACCTGAGGCTTTCTCAATGCGTGCTCGGGAAGCTACCCAAGGCTTAGTTCATGCTCAGGAAGCTGCCTGAGACTTAACTCTTGCTCAGGAAGCTGCCAGAGGCTTAATTCAATGTTTGCTCGGGAAGCTGCCTGCAAGCTAATTCTGATCAATCAATCGTAGTCTGCTCATTCTGTCAATTCATACTCATACTTCGTGAATACTGTCAAAACTACACAAACCTGTTAGTCAAGGTAACCTGCAAATACTGTCAATGCTACAGGAACCTGTTAGTCAAGGTAACCTGTTCCACAATACAAGTACTAAAACAAGCACTTAAAATTTTCAAATTGGCATATGAAAAAGGCTAATCATATCATGCACAATACTGTCTAAGTAGGAATACTACCCCCAGTTCTTTTGGGTAATTATTGTTACGCAAAAGAACTATTAAGGAGCTATAGCTGCAAAGAATGCACTCAAAATATTCAACGTAGAGCTATCTATCGCTCAATACTTTAAAAAGAAATCGTCTTGCAAGTAGGGAGGTTCACATCAAGTACCCCCCGAGTACATGCATAATCAAATACTGAAATCAAAATGCTGGTCATCTATAACTAATAAGCTGCCTTTATTCTTGGCTGAAAGAGCCTTGCTTTTCCTAAAAAAACATAAAAAAGAGTTACTGATAATACTTCTTGAGATGTTCTGCATTCCAAGCTCTCGGAATGAGATTCCCATCCATATCCATCAAGTGGTAGGTTCCTTCCCAAATGGCTGACTTTATCTGGTAAGGTCCCTCCCAATTTGCTCCAAAAGCTCCATGTGCCAGAACCCTGGTATTTGGCATGACTTTTCTCAGAACTAGGTCTCCAACTTTAAAAGGTCTTGCCTTCACCTTTTTGTTGTAATACCTTCGAACTCTCTGTTGATATGCTGCTAACTTCACTTGCGAATCTGATCTCAACTCTTCGACCATGTCCAAATACAGTCTATGATTGACCTCATTGCTCTCGGGGTCAAAATACTTTCTTCTCAAGGAACCTGTTCCAACTTCCACAGGTACCATAGCTTCACAACCATAAGCGAGAGTAAAAGGAGACTCACCAGTTGTAGTTCTAGGCGTGGTGTTATACGACCACAAGACTCCAGGAAGCTCCTCTGGCCAGCTTCCTTTCTTATCTTCAAGCCTCGTCTTCAAAGTGTGCTTGATAATCTTATTCACTACTTCAGTCTGTCCATTACTCTGCGGATAATATACTGCTGAAAATGCCTTCTGAATTCCAAACTGCTCACACAACCCTCTAAGCTCTCTACTATCAAACTGCTTCTCGTTGTCAGAAATCAGCTTCTGCGGAATGCCAAACCTGCATACAATGGCTCGAAACACGAACTCAGTCAACTTTGATGCTGTAATCTTAGCAAGTGGTTCTGCTTCTGCCCACTTCGTAAAGTAATCAACTGCAACCACTGCATATTTCACTCCTCCTTTTCCTTTCGGGAGTTCTCCAATGAGGTCTATCCCCCAAACGGTGAATGGCCAAGGACTAACAATCTGTTTGATAGGTGCTACAGGACGACTATCAAAATTTGCAAACCTCTGACAATTACTGCATGCCTGTACGAATTTTGTAGCATCTGCTTTGATGGTTGGCCAATAATATCCTTGTCGAAGGACCTTCATGGCTAAATAATTACCCCCCGAGTGATTTCCACATACTCCTTCATGAATCTCCTCGAGGATATACTTGCATTGTTCTCCAGCTACACACTTGAGCAAAGGTTGATTGAATCCTCGTCTATACAGAACTCCATCATAGATTACATACTTGGCTGCATGATACCTCAGCTTCCTGGTATCATCTTGACTGGGAGGTAGCTCCCCTTTATCCAGGTAACGAAGTATTGGGGTCATCCAGGAATCATCAACTGGGAACTCGATGTCCATTACCTCTTCTTTGAAAACACTAGGTTGCTCCTGAATCTGAAGTGGAATTACCCCCAATAACGTGGATTCTCTCTGAGATCCTAGCTTGGCCAATGCATCTGCCTTGGTATTTTTTCCTCGAGGTATTTGATCTAGCTTCACCTCTTTGAACCTCGCGATCAACTCCTGGGAGTACCTCAAATACAAGTCTGTTCTTGGACCTCTCGCCTGAAAACCACCACGAATCTGCCAAACTACTAACATCGAATCACTGAACACTCTAATATTCTCCACTTTCATCTCCAAGGCTAACTTGAGGCCTGCAATCAATGCCTCATACTTTGCATCATTGTTCGTGGCTTTAAAAGCAAAATGAATCGAGCTATAGAGTTGGTGCCCTTCTGGACTAACTAGTTCTATGCCTGCACCTGTTCCACCACTGTTAGCAGCTCCATCCACATACAGTGTCCACCAAGGTGCACAGTTGTCATTATCTGCCTGCTTTTCTACCACCTCTTTTGGCCCCTCCTGGCTGGTAACCTCTACATGAGGTGGAAACTCGATTAAGAAATCTGCTAGAGCTTGAGCCTTAATTGCTGTCTTTGGCTTGTATTCTATGTCGAACTGTCCTAACTCCACAGCCCACTTTAGCATTCTCCCAGAAGTTTCTGGCCTATGCATCACTTGCTTAAGTGGATATGAGGTTCTTACCTCAATCTTATGAGCTTGGAAGTAAGGTCGTAGCTTCCTGGAAGCTAGAATCAAGGCAAAAACCAATTTCTCCATTCCTGTATACCTCGTTTCTGCATCAAGTAACCTTTTACTAACATAGTAGACGGGGCTCTACTGTCCATTCTCTTCTCGAACCAGAACTGCACTAATGGAATACTCTGATACGGCCAAGTAAAGTATCAATGTTTCTCCATCTACGGGTTTGGCTAACAGTGGGGGGCTTCTTAGATGCTCCTTTAACCTTCCAAACGCTATCTCACATTCTTCTGTCCACTCAAACTTACTTCCTTTCTTTATAGCTTTAAAGAACTCCTGACACTTATCAGTGGACTTCGAGATGAATCTGTTCAAGGCTGCAACTCTTCCTGTAAGGGACTGAACCTCTCTCACAGTTCTCGGTGACCTCATATCAATCAATGCTTTAATCTTGGCTGGGTTGGCTTCGATACCTCTGTGGTTCACCATGAAACCCAGAAACTTTCCTGATTCTACCCCGAACACACATTTTTGAGGGTTCAGCTTCATTCTGTACTTTCGTAAGATTCCAAACATTTCTTCTAAGTGCTTTACATGGTCAACAGCTTCCTTAGACTTGACTAGCATATCATCCACATATACTTCCATAGTATGGCCAATTTGGTCTTTAAACATCATATTTACTAACCGTTGGTATGTGGCTCCAGCATTAATCAATCCAAATGGCATGCATACATAGCAATAAAGACCTCTATCCGTAATAAAAGAAGTGTGCTCTTGATCAGGTTCATACATAGGAATTTGATTGTAACCTGAATTTGATTGACCATGGTTTCTGGCATTCGTGGATCTAAGTCTACCTCAATCTCTGTGGTTGAATCCTCTTGAGGTTCCTGGACTGTAGACGATTCCTGAACTTCATGCATGACATTCCTTCTCTTTAATGCTGGCTGACTGTCTTCATTGCTTCCATTATGTTTCAGTTTTTGGGATTTTTCTTCATCCAATCCTTCTGCCATACACACATCACCATCCTTGTCCGTAGGAGGTGCACTTTTTTATCAGCAAGTAAGGGTTATCTGGTCCCTGAAAAACTGGAATCTCAGCATGAGGTTCCTCTTCTGTAACCTCTTCAATTCTTACAGCTCTACAGGATGTTGGCATAAAACCTTCTAAAGGCGGACTACGCAGGTCGAGCGTTATTTTATCTGGGTTCTTTCCTGGAAAATCATCCGGAACCTCGTCCATGGGTTCAGGAAATTTAGCAGCCTTAGTAGCATGTTGCAAAGCTTTGGCGTAGAACTCTCTAGACTCATACTGGCATCCTCGAACTACACCAATTCCATTTGGTGTTGGGAACTTCATAGTTAGATGGTAAATGGAGGTTACCACCCTCATCTCCTTCAAAATGGGTCTTCCCAGAATAGCATTGTAATTCATATTCTCTTCTATAACAATGAATTCTGCCAGCTGTGTAATGCAACATGGTTTGTCACCTAGAGTTACTGGCAAACGAATCTTACCTTTGATAGGAACTTGATTATTAGTGAATCCATACAAGGTATCGTTTGTTGGAGTTAAGTCTTTATCCAGAAAATGCATCTTCTTGAAAGCTGAGTAAGATAACAAGTTTACAGAGCTTCCATTATCAACTAGCACTCGATGAACCTCATAAGACCCGATTCCTGCCTCGACCACTAAAGCATCGGTATGGGGATGGTGTACCCAAGAAGCATCTTCTTTAGTGAAAGTAATATCTGCATCCTCTCCTTCAAACAGCCTTGGAGACCTCTGTGACAGATTGTAAATACTGGTCAAAGGACGTTCTTTAGCTTCACGGGTATACCTCTCCATGGCACTCCTGCTGCTTCCTCCAATGTGGGGACCTCCTATAATTGTGCATATGCACCCAGCCTTAGGTGGTCCTTCCATCACGACAGGTTCCTATGTCTGTGTCTTCTGAATCTTCTCATCTCTATACTTTTGCCTTCTTGAGCCACCCATTCACTCAACTGCCCTTGTCTGATTTTGGGCACAACACTCATAATCTAAATCAAACCTCAGCCCAATCACTGACAATTTCAGGCATCAATCAACAAGACTGTGAGACTGGAGAAATTGAGCTAAATGAGCAGAACAATGAAAATGGTGGAGAATCAAATCCTCATATTGATGAAAGGCAATCTCATCAAATAAGAAGCTTGCCTCAATCAACAAAGTGGAAAAGAGATCATACCAGTAATCTAATTATTGGAGATCACACTACTGGTATAAGGACAAAGAGGAATATCTCTGCTGACAGCATGTTTTCATGTTTCTTATCTCAGATGGATCCAAAAATAGTTGAAGAAGAATTGTTGGATTCTGATTGGGTGATGGCCATGTAAGAAGAGCTCAATTAATTTGAAAGAAACAATGTTTGGAAGCTGGTTCCAAGGCCAAAAGGAAAATCAGTCATTGAGACAAAATGGGTCTTCAGAAACAAGATAGATGAAAGTGGAAATGTGACAAGAAATAAAGCAAGGCTAGTGGCCAAAGGTTACTGTCAACAAGAAGGGATAGATTATGATGAAACATTTGCACCTGCTGCCAGACTTGAAGCCATAAGAATTTTCTTAGCCTTTGCTGCACACTGCAAATTCAAGGTATTTCAAATGGATGTCAAAAGTGCCTTTCTAAATGGAGAATTAGAAGAAGAAGTGTATGTTGAACAGCCTCCTGGATTTGAGAATGACAAACTGCATAATTTTGTCTACAAGCTGTTCAAGGCTCTATATGGCTTAAAGCAAGCACCAAGAGCCTGGTATGACACACTATCCACTTTTCTCCTGGAAAATCAATTTGTAAGAGGTATGGTGGATAAAACTTTATTCTATAAATACCATGGCAAAGACATCATCCTTGTGCAGATATATGTTGATGACATAATTTTTGGTTCAACAAACGAAAAATTGTGTGAAAAGTTCTCATCTCTAATGAGAAACAAGTATGAAATGAGCATGATGGGAGAATTAGCATTCTTTCTTGGTCTTCAAATCTATCAGAAGAAGGATGGAATCTTCATCTGTCAATCTAAGTATGTCAAAGAACTTCTCAAGAAGTTTAACTTAGAAGATTCATTACCTGCCAAGACACCTATCTCAACAGCCACCAAATTAGAGTTAGATCCTAAAGGCAAGAAAGTGGATTCTAGTACCTACAGAGGCATGGTTGGATCATTGCTTTACTTAACAGCAAGCAGGCCAGACATAATGTTTGCTACATGTCTTTGTGCAAGGTTTCAGGCTGATCCAAAAGAATCACACTTAGTTGCAATTAAAAGAATCTTTAGGTATCTCAAAGGCACCCCAAATCTAGGTCTTTGGTACCCTAGGGAAACTGGATTTGATCTAATTGGATATTCTGATTCAGACTATGCTGGCTGCAAGATTGACAGAAAAAGTACTACAGGAAGCTGTCAATTTCTTGGGGGGAGATTGGTGTCATGGTTCAGTAAGAAGCAACACTCAGTTTCTACATCAACTTCAAAAGCTGAATATATTGCAGCTGGAAGTTGCTGTGCACAAATACTTTGGATGAAGAATCAATTAATGGATTATGGACTAGAGTTGTCAAATATTCCTATCTACTGTGACAACACTAGTGCCATAGCCATATCAGACAATCCAGTTCAACACTCCAGAACAAAACATATTGATATAAGGCATCATTTCATCAGGGAGCATGTTGAAAAGGGAGATGTAAAATTGGTTTATGTTCCAACAGATAAGCAACTTGCAGATATATTCACCTAGCCACTGGATGAAGCAACATTTACCAGGTTGGTGAGTGAATTGGGAATGCTAAATCAGGTATGACTATCTAACTGGTTTGTCAATTCTCAGTCGCAGCTCATGACAGAAACTTTCAAGGTACTGTAATAAAAAAAATACTGTCACTAGAAGGTACTGTCATGAGAAGTTAAGGTTCTAGGTGCTACTTGTTCAGACAGCATGTTTGCTATGACTATGCTAAAAGGATTTTTAGATATCATGTTTGCTATGACTATGCTAAAAGGATTTTTAGATATCTGTTCGCTATTTTCTCTACGCAAGTGTACGCAGTCCAAAAGCAATATAGGGAAATAAGGATCGTTCCCACGAAGACTCGGTTATTTAGTAAATATGCCTATTCAACAATATTGGTTAATTATAGAAGCTTGAACGAACTAAAAATGGTGTAATTGCAGATAACAATGAACTAATGACTTAACGGTTAATTTGCTTAAAATAATATGAGAGATGCATGGGGTCCTAATTTCATGAATGTTTTAACTCTTATTAATTATCAAGAATTAATGTGTTGCAATTGTTAAGAATGCTAGCGGGAACACGAAACTAATATGAGCCATCTTTCAATTAACTCACACCATTCCAAATAAACATCCACAAAAGAGATAGAAGTTATAAGGACATCAATTATATCCAAAACACTATATGTCTATGTGGCCAACAACATGTTGGTGCAGTGGGTTGAACCCTTGTCTCCTTTGTAGGAGGTCAAGGGTTCGACCCCTGGGTGTGTGTGAGTTTAGTTTGTATTAGTTTCCTTTCTTTGTATTTGCATTTGTATTTGTATTTGTATTTGGCCGGGGGTCCTTCGGAAACAGCCTCCCTATTGTATAGGGGCATGGTCTGCGTACAGCTACCCTCCTCAGACACCACTTTGAGTGGTATTATAACTGAGTAAGCTAAGTTTTTTATATGTCTATGTGAATGGGTGATACAATCGATTTAATTACAAGTTCCGCAATTAACTACATAGGGGAATAATGTTCTTTCGAAACTATAATCCGAAATGCGGAGAAGCCGACATACCTATGCTAGCATGGCAAGCCCTAAATCTCTAAATCCACTTTCGCAATCATTAGAGATTTGGCACAATAGATGTTAGCTATTCACCTATATTCAATTAAAACAACCATGCAAGGCAATCTTATATAGAAATTGTAAACACAAATTATCTATCAATTTAACATGAGCATTAACAATTCATTACATTAGAACCCCATGAAAGTGTTTAGCTCATAATTAAACTAGGCACCTTTATGGAATTAAATAAAATCATGGCAGAAAATTTCATAAATTAAATATAAAATTACAAGATTAAAAATAAAAATAATTAGAATTAAAATAGCTTTCGAAAATTCAGTTTATACAATTAATTAAAAGCAAGAGAAACCGATTAAAATAAAACTACGGACAAAATGCAATTTAACGGACAAGTATTATATAAATATATATAAAATAAAGCAAAGGACAAAGTAAAAGTAAAAGAACTCACCTGTACTGAACTGTCGGCAGAAATGGAAAGACAAATCATCACCTGCCGCGCGTGGACCACACGCGGACACTCTCCCCACTCGCGCGTGCTGTCCACGCGCCCGAAATCTTCAGCCAATTACCTGCGTGTTGGTCACTCAGTTGCTGTGGTGTGTTTGAGTCGATTGCAGGAAAGAATTGTCACAGAAATTTGTTAAATTCAAAAGCAATTCTGATGCTTTTGGGAATAATTTATTCACCGAATAAAATAGAGAAGCCCTCCTGATAAAACCAAACCAAACCAAACCAAACATACCCAGTATATCCCGCTCAGAGCAGGGTCTGGGGAGGGTAAGTTGTACGCAGACCATGCCCCCGCTTTCTAAGGCGGGGAGGCTGTTTCCGTGAAGACCCCCGGCTATGTGCAAGACAGATACGGTGTGTGATGAAAACACAGGAATCTTACCGGTACGAGAATGTTTAAAGCAATACCTGAGCCCATGGCGTCCTCCACATGGGACCTACCCGTCTGTTTGGAATTCTGATATTCTGATATTGAGGTCCTGATGCTTTCCACTTTTTCAACTTGTGAGAATATCTCTGGTCGTGACCCCTGCAAAATACACAACACACAAACAATAGCAGCCCAAACCAACCGAGTTCTATAAGAATATACCGGTCCAAGGCAATCAGAAGACAATAAACGGAAAAAAAAAAAAAAGCGACTTCTAAGCTAAAGCTAATCGAGACAAACCAACTCTGAGGTTCTCCACAACGGAGCCGTTCCCTAAAAGGGAATCTACCACTCTGATCTGACGCCTCCACGCGCACCTGTCAGCTACCATGTTCTCATTCAAGTTCAGGGCCTTCAGATCCGACTTAAGTTGTTCTTCCCACGACCTCCTCGGTCTGCCTCTCCTCCTCACCCCATCCACCGAAAGACTCTCTACCCTCCTCACTGGGGCTCCAGCCAACCTCCTACGGACGTGGCCGAACCATCTCAACCTCCCTTCCCTGACTTTCTCCGAGAGAGGCGCCACTTCAAGCTCGCTCCTAAACACCCCATTTGGAATTCTATCTAACAACGTGCGCCCACACGACCACCGCAACATCCTCATTTCAGCCGCTTCCAGCTTCCTTTCGAGTGCAGAACTCACAGCTTCAGGTATCCTGGCGATAAAGGGTTAAAAGACGGTGGATTTCTGGCTAAGATGGATTGGCTACGAGGTATTCTTATAATAATTTTTTAGAAATTTTTAAGTGTATAAAATAAAATAAAATTACAGAAATTCAAAGTGTTTAAAATATAATAACATTACAGAAATTTAAATTGTATAAAAATAAACTGTTTGCAGAAATTTAAAATGTATAAAATAAAATATCTGTAAAAGAAATAGCTGAAGTATTACAGAATTGAGGAGAGAATTTTTGCTCAGCTTTTGGTTCAGCTTCACTATCTGTGTCTCTCCTGTGTTGTGTGTCTCATCTATTTATAGAACGAAGCCTACACCTACTACAAGTTTCAAAGTCAGAGGTTTTTTTAAAGTCTACAGGCTGCCTAATATTAACAACTCCCCTAACAATTTGCAAAGCCAAGTTGGAATTCTCTTCTGCGTGGTAATTGACTTTTAATATCAGCTCCGTAGAAATGCTTTTTAACCCGCACAACTTATAATCTTTAATTAATAAATAATTATTTTAATCCAGAAATTATAAAAATAAATATCTAATATTATTAGATATTTATAAATATAATTTTCTAAATTAATAAAATTATTTAATAATATAAATAATTCTTTATTGTCTAAGCTGCGGTCTCTGGTCGTCTGGAACCGGACTCCTTTTGCTTAACAGAAAATATATTAATTCCAACCGGGGTTCCAGCTTTAAGAAAATATCACTTTCCATATTTTTGTGATAATTCTTATTTCTTCATTGCTCGTCTAGATGCAAGTTACGGTCTCTTGAGGCTCTAAAACCGGATTCCTTTTGCTTAGAAAAAAATATAACAATTCCAACCGGGATTCCTGCTTTAAGAATATATCACTCAGAACATCTTTATGATAATTCTTTTTCCTCGTAGCCAATCCATCTTAGCCAGAAATCCACCGTCTTTTAACCCTTTATCGCCAGGATACCTGAAGCTGTGAGTTCTGCACTACAAAGACTTGAAACAACATAAAACTAATTAAAAGACACAACATACTTAAGGATAAACCACCAATTTAGGTCCATTTAGCGTATAATAAGTGGATATAAAATCCACTTATCACACCCCCAAACTTAAACTGATGCTTGTCCTCAAGCATAAACAATATAACTATATACAACTAACTAGTACCACTTCCGTAGGTGATCACGATTGCATTTGGCATATGCAATAAGCCCTTTAAACCCCTAGGTAGCCCCAGTGGACGAGTGAGATCTCGTGAGGGCCTGTAGCGAATGTACCCACAAAATCCATCCTATAATGCAACTAACATGCAACTAACTATATGTATGCAACTACATGAAAAAATGCAAGGATCCCCTTTAAACTAACGAAAACCAACTAGCAAGCAAATACTTCAAAGAATGCAACTAAATCCAAATAGAGCTCGACTAAGTCCATGTATACTAACAATACATGACAGAAACGTGCGTGTGTGCAATGCTCATCAGAAATACTCCCAAAATTAGGTCAAAAACTAAACATGCTTTCCGTCAAGACATTCACAGGTTTATAACTAGAATAAACTGTAAACACTTCATAACCTAGGAACACCTCCACCCTTATCCAAGGTAGACAGAAACTCATGCTTTATTACTATACTACGACATTACATATACAATACGCATGCTTATTTAACCGTGCAATGAATGAGACCCCAAAAAGGCTTATACAATAATACCCATGTAGCGAGTGTTAGGTCAGCAATCCCAAACCACAAGGGCTTTAGGTTACTAGGACTAAGTCCCCTCAGACTTAATTACTCGAGTATTAAAGAGCTCACTCTGGTTAATTTTGCATATAATCAATTGGACTTCTGACTCTTTTTTTTTTCTTTTTTCTTTTATATATATATATATATATATATATATATATATATGCAATCTGGAATGAGAATTCTTATTTCCAACCCTAGACTACTCATATAAATATGAGCTGGCTACTAGCCATTTCACGCCTAGCCTTTATTGACAATTATTACCACTTAGCATGAAATCCCTGTTTTCCCCCAAACTTAGATTTTAGTGTTCCTACGCTATCAAGGGAATAACGAAAATTCTAAGAATAAACAAGTGATTAAATCTCAAAACATCCAACAGGCATGACCCTAACCTAGCCCAAAAACACCCCAATGAGACTGTGTAAAAATTTTGTTTCTGAAGCATGCAAGTCAATTTCATAGGAACTATAAATCAGCCCTCTATTCATCATCATCACACCCAAATCAACATCCACCTATCAATCAGAATCAACTCGTCCTAAGGGATCATGAAAAATGCATGCCATGAAAATGCAACTAATATGACTCACATGGTAAAACAAACAAACAATAACAGAATGTCCTAAATGAAACAACATAGATAATACGAACAAATATGCATGAATTACTACTAATATGCCAAACATGATATTCTACATGAACACAATGACTCACAAAAACTACTAACACATATACATACTACTTATCCCCCAAACTACCCCCAAACTTATAATATTCAATGTCCGCATTGAATGGAAGTAATTACAAGGGATAGTAGAGAACATACCTGAAAACACCGAAACACATGGGTTGCCTCCCACGAAGCGCCTTTCTTTAACGTCTTTAGCTAGACTTGGCCACGATTTTCCTCTTGAAAACTTTCTGCACTGTATCTCTATAAGGCCATTTAATGATCTTTTCTGGAGCGACATCTTCAACTATAAGCTTTACCCGTATTCGCTCCTCACAAGATCTTTTAACAACATTCTCCCGCCTACCTGAAAAGTTAGCAGCAATAATAATAGCAAGCAAAGGAGATGAATTAGAAGAAACATACCCCAAGTGAACTAGCAATGTTTTGAGCTCGAGTTCGGGAGCTCCTTCAAATGATGGCTTAAGGCGCACCTGAGAATTCCATAGATCTTCCACTCCAAGCCACTTATGTGGATTACGTAGCCCCAGTAACCAAGGCATTGGAATCCTCAGTTGGCCATGCTTTGCCTTCTCCTTCTCTGTGTCATACTTTTTACTCTGCCCTGCATCAACCAATTTCAAGCTAAAACACTCCTCATCCTCCGTCGGCAAATTCATGGCTAGAGTTTGCTTCTGAAGCCTCTGTGGATATGGAGGAGGAAAATCGATTTGGATGATCTCTGTAGTCTTCTCCGGAGTAGATTTGTCAACATGAGTGATGTTCTTCTCCTCTTCGGCCTCCAACTGGTCGAAGTCAGATTGCAACAGAGCGTCATTCAACAACTGAACGTGCTCTTCGAATTCATCAGCTTTCACACTGAGACCCTCTTCATCCTTCGAAGGAAATAGCATAGCCACTTGAGCCTTGGAGTTTACTTGTTCTTGGGCCGATTCTTCAGAATTTTCAGATTGCAACAGAAGTGGTTGCAGCTGATTATTCAGAACCGAATTTTCTGGACATTCTGAATTTTCTGATTCGTTTGCCTCCGGCTCTGCTTCCTTATCAGCTTCATGTTTTGCTTCTTTCTCATCTTTGCACTCAGACTCTCCTTTCTGAACATCGATCAAAGTCTCACCCGTGGCTAAGAATGGCCCATCAAGATTGATAGGCATGTTATTGTCCTCCTGCTCTACAGCTAGGTCTTCTGTGTCACTTGTAATTTGATTCCATGTTTTCCATGCATTTGCAATTTGACCAATCTGATCTCCCATTCTCTGGAGAGACGATGCATTGCTTTCCATCATCAACCTAATTTCTTTTAATTCAGCTTCTTCGGTCGACTGTTGGTTAGACCAAGTCTGAAATTGCTGCTGCTGAAATTCAGGAGTTTGAAAATGTTGATGCACTGGAGCATAATGATGCTGAAATTCTTGCCCCTGTTGCTGCTGTATTCCCCATGGACTGTATGGTTCATCTCCAAACTGCTGATTTTGGAGCAAGTAGGATGGGTATTGGGATTGCTCCATACCACTCTGATTATAGTCCCAGCTGAAATTTGGCCGGTTTTTGTTATACTCACATTGATGAGTGTAATGTCCACCTGCACACAGCTCACATACAATTACGTAGTCCTGCTCCCAATAATCCATCAATTAAAAAAAACAGTTCAAGTCAAACAAATTAACTTCTATTGTAGTAAAACATATAAACAAAAATAACACCGAGTCCCCGGCAGCGGTGCCAAAAACTTGTTCGCTATTTTCTCTACGCAAGTGTACGCAGTCCAAAAGCAATATAGGGAAATAAGGATCGTTCCCACGAAGACTCGGTTATTTAGTAAATATGCCTATTCAACAATATTGGTTAATTATAGAAGCTTGAACGAACTAAAAATGGTGTAATTGCAGATAACAATGAACTAATGACTTAACGGCTAATTTGCTTAAAATAATATGAGAGATGCATGGGGTCCTAATTTCATGAATGTTTTAACTCTTATTAATTATCAAGAATTAATGTGTTGCAATTGTTAAGAATGCTAGCGGGAACACGAAACTAATATGAGCCATCTTTCAATTAACTCACACCATTCCAAATAAACATCCACAAAAGAGATAGAAGTTATAAGGACATCAATTATATCCAAAACACTATATGTCTATGTGAATGGGTGATACAATCGATTTAATTACAAGTTCCGCAATTAACTACATAGGGGAATAATGTTCTTTCGAAACTATAATCCGAAATGCGGAGAAGCCGACATACCTATGCTAGCATGGCAAGCCCTAAATCTCTAAATCCACTTTCGCAATCATTAGAGATTTGGCACAATAGATGTTAGCTATTCACCTATATTCAATTAAAACAACCATGCAAGGCAATCTTATATAGAAATTGTAAACACAAATTATCTATCAATTTAACATGAGCATTAACAATTCATTACATTAGAACCCCATGAAAGTGTTTAGCTCATAATTAAACTAGGCACCTTTATGGAATTAAATAAAATCATGGCAGAAAATTTCATAAATTAAATATAAAATTACAAGATTAAAAATAAAAATAATTAGAATTAAAATAGCTTTCGAAAATTCAGTTTATACAATTAATTAAAAGCAAGAGAAACCGATTAAAATAAAACTACGGACAAAATGCAATTTAACGGACAAGTATTATATAAATATATATAAAATAAAGCAAAGGACAAAGTAAAAGTAAAAGAACTCACCTGTACTGAACTGTCGGCAGAAATGGAAAAACAAATCATCACCTGCCGCGCGTGGACCACACGCGGACACTCTCCCCACTCGCGCGTGCTGTCCACGCGCCCGAAATCTTCAGCCAATTACCTGCGTGTTGGTCACTCAGTTGCTGTGGTGTGTTTGAGTCGATTGCAGGAAAGAATTGTCACAGAAATTTGTTAAATTCAAAAGCAATTCTGATGCTTTTGGGAATAATTTATTCACCGAATAAAATAGAGAAGCCCTCCTGATAATTCCCTTAAAATCTTAAATTAATTCTTATAATAATTTTTTAGAAATTTTTAAGTGTATAAAATAAAATAAAATTACAGAAATTCAAAGTGTTTAAAATATAATAACATTACAGAAATTTAAATTGTATAAAAATAAACTGTTTGCAGAAATTTAAAATGTATAAAATAAAATATCTGTAAAAGAAATAGCTGAAGTATTACAGAATTGAGGAGAGAATTTTTGCTCAGCTTTTGGTTCAGCTTCACTATCAGTGTCTCTCCTGTGTTGTGTGTCTCATCTATTTATAGAACGAAGCCTACACCTACTACAAGTTTCAAAGTCAGAGGTTTTTTTAAAGTCTACAGGCTGCCTAATATTAACAACTCCCCTAACAATTTGCAAAGCCAAGTTGGAATTCTCTTCTGCGTGGTAATTGACTTTTAATATCAGCTCCGTAGAAATGCTTTTTAACCCGCACAACTTATAATCTTTAATTAATAAATAATTATTTTAATCCAGAAATTATAAAAATAAATATCTAATATTATTAGATATTTATAAATATAATTTTCTAAATTAATAAAATTATTTAATAATATAAATAATTCTTTATTGTCTAAGCTGCGGTCTCTGGTCGTCTGGAACCGGACTCCTTTTGCTTAACAGAAAATATATTAATTCCAACCGGGGTTCCAGCTTTAAGAAAATATCACTTTCCATCTTTTTGTGATAATTCTTATTTCTTCATTGCTCGTCTAGATGCAAGTTACGGTCTCTTGAGGCTCTAAAACCGGATTCCTTTTGCTTAGAAAAAAATATAACAATTCCAACCGGGATTCCTGCTTTAAGAATATATCACTCAGAACATCTTTATGATAATTCTTTTTCCTCGTAGCCAATCCATCTTAGCCAGAAATCCACCGTCTTTTAACCTTTTATCGCCAGGATACCTGAAGCTGTGAGTTCTGCACTACAAAGACTTGAAACAACATAAAACTAATTAAAAGACACAACATACTTAAGGATAAACCACCAATTTAGGTCCATTTAGCGTATAATAAGTGGATATAAAATCCACTTATCAATATCATGTTTGCTATGACTATGCTAAAAGGATTTTTAGATATCATGTTTGTTATGACTATGCTAAAATAATTTTACATGTCTGTCTTAATACGATTTTAAGAAATCAAGTGTCCTTAACTTAAATTATGTGTGAACAGTGACAACATGATTTTGCGCTTAGTTTACTGTCAGATAAACTTACTGTCACTCATTAAACTGATTGACAGAAATGTTGTTAGCGCACAGGTTGCTGTCAATGAAAGTTGTTGTCACGAGAAATTGCTGTCAAAAATAGTAGAAAGAAAGAAAAGCGCACAGGTTACTGTCAATGAAAGTTGCTGTCAAAGATAGTGGGGAGATATAAATTTACTTACAGTAATTTTTATATATATATATATATATATATATATATATATATAAACTTAATCCACCAATCCACGATCTAGTAGCAACTGCCACGTGATACAGCAAGTGCGGTTAATGGGTAAAATCATTACAACACGTTCAATTATGACAGGTTAAATCGATTCATTTTATAAACTGAATCTACCGTTTAATCTACTATCAATTTCATTTGCAAAATCTTTCAACTTTCTGCATCCAAAAACCGCATTTTCTCTCTCATTTTTCAAAGCATTCATCAATGGCACCTAAACAAAGTGTTGCTCAAACCAACTTTGCTGGTATCTTCTCTCCTAGTGATGCTGGTGAAAGCTTCAAAGGACTCATTTCCTTCATAAATAAATCCTACCTAGGTCATGCAATAATCTCAACCCCTAAAATCAATATTGATAGAATTAAAAAGTTCTGGAAATCAGCCAGTGTTCAAGGAACTGGAGAGGATGAAGCAATTAACTTCAAAATAGATGATGCAAGCCATACTCTCTCAGTCAAGGATATCAATAATGCCTTGGGTATTGTTTTGGCCAGTGGAGAAAGCTTTCAGGAACTAGCAAATGATGACACTCTGAAGAGGTTCTTTCTTAAGATTGGGTATTCAGGTTCTAAACTTGAAGAAACCTCTGATAAATGGTATCAAACGGGAGAAATGGACAGGAAGTATCTGAGAAAGGAGTGGAGCATGATCTTTGATGTTATGGTGAAGGTGTTCTCTACTAAGTCTACTGGCTGGAATGGAATACCATCATATATCAAGAAACTCACTCATTCTTTAGTCCATCGATACAAGGTGAACGTTGGAAAGCTGGTCATGGCACAGTTGAAAAGCGCCATAGGCAAAAAGGTATCCATATACCCTCGCTTTTTAACTATGTGTATTAATCATATTTGTGGAAATGTTGAAGATGCACCTAATACCGAGGAATGCCCTGTTTTGAAGAAAAACACACACACATCTCTCAACACACAAAATTTGAATGCAAATATTCCACTATGTCTCACACAACACATGGTTAATCAAGTGCCCAACCTTGATTTTCCATTACCTACAGGGTACACTGTTTTCACACTTGAGAATGAGACTGAATTAGACCCAAATTCAGTTAACCCACATTCTACACCATACATTCCACCTAGGGACTCTAGACTGCCCAAAGCCCTTAAAATGGCAAACATGAATCCAAGAAAAGAACCCTAGAGAGTGCAACTGGTGAAAATGTTGTGAGTCAAGAGGGAGTTACTGCACCTAGTGCAGCAAATAAGGATGGTAGTGAAATAGAACCCATAGTAGCCCCTTCTGAGCCTAAGAAGAAGAGAGCTAAAAGGGCCAAGGTTACTGTCAGCCACTCTACAGTTTCCCAAAAGACTGTAGAGGATGATAGGGAAATAAACTCATCTCTAGGTGCCTCTTCTCAACAAGAGGCATCTATTGAAATTGGCCTGTCTCCCAAGGCACCTTGTAAAGAGTCTGCACAAACTCAAGAACTCACTCTTGAGGAACCTGTATTTGAAGATACACACATAGAGATAGAGCACAGTGAGGAATTCACTCATACTGTTGATGTTCCACAATCTTCTTCTGTGGAACAGCCAATTAATCAATATGAACTTCAAACTTTTTCTTTCATTCCTACATTTGTTGTTTCTTCTGAACAACCTAGAGAGGGGGACAGTACCAACCCCTCAGGTTTTGATCATCCATCTCAAATCATGGATGAGCCCCCATCTAGTGGTCCACAAGAACCCATTTCTCAAAGTGAAATGGATACCACTTCATCAAACACTGGATTAGATCAAGATGCAAATTTGTCAGAAATTGAAATAGCCAGAATCTTGATCGATTCCCTCAAAGCATCTTATCCTAGGGAAGTTGCTGTCACAGCCAAAGATGCTGTCAATGACAAACCAAAAGATGCTGTCAAAGGTCTCTCTAAAGCTGCTGTCAACACACCTTCTGACAGTAACTTATTGGTGAAAGATGCTGTCAACCCTGCTCAACCTCAATATCAGGAAGGATTAATTGAGGACATCTCTGATGATGACATGCCACTCTCCAAGGCTTTTAAGGTAAAATCTAAATCACATTTCTCTTCATTGCATGTTAGTACTGCTCATACTCATGCATCTATGATGAGTGAGGGAGAGCAAAAGAAAAGAGAGATAAAAGAAAAGAGAAGTAAGTCTAAAAATGAGAGGCAGCCAAATGTGCTGGCAAAAGGAGAGGGACTTGAGCATGTCCAGAGTGAAATTCAGGGAGCCATTCAACAAAAGGCATTAGGCCTTGAGGGATTTATTGTGAGTGGTGATGAGATCACCAGAAAAGACACTGAGAGTGTGAGAACCCCAACAGCCTCCATGCCTCAGACTTATCCCTTACCTCCTAAGAGGCTTAGGTCTGGTGGTCCTTCTGCATCCACAAATGACAGGCTCCAAGCTATTGAAGATAGATGTGCTAAAATGGAGAGCAAGCTGGACACTCTGTCATCTACTGTGAAGACTGGTTTTGCTGAAATACAAGCCACCCTACTGTCACTTTCTTCCTTGATTCAAGCTGCCAACTTAACTAAGGGGGAGAAAGTAATAGATCAGAAAAAGGCTGAGCAACCAGAAAGGAAAATGGAGTTACAAAGGGAAGCTGAAAGATAGGGGGAGCAAAGGAGTAAGGGGGAGCAAAAAGATACTGTCATAGCCTCTGGAACTGGTGAACTGTTAGAAACTGAAGTAGATGGGGAGAAAATGCTAGTATCTGAGGAAGTATTGAAACTGATACAAACAAATAAAGCATCTTCCATCAAAATTAGTGAACCAGTTCCTGAAAAGAAAGAATCTACTTTGGAGAGGCTTTGGAGAGAAAAGGAGGAGTCTAACAGGATGGGTAAAGGCAAGGGCAAGCTGCCTGAATATGTGAATCCTTCAGAGTTGGTTACCTGGACTGATGGAAGCACATATTCTCAAGAAGAAGCTGATTCTATAATGGTAAGTCATATGGAGAGCACCTTGAATAATAAGGATGAGGAATTCAACACTCTGGTGAATGAATCAATCACAGAATCTAGAGGAAAACCTGCTAAGTTGGCAGAAGCTTTGAAAGAAAAGATTGTCAATCTTTCTGTGAAGATTAGCTCAGAGAAGAGGTGGGCAGTTGAAGTGTACCTGAAGAGTGGACATTCAATATTCATAACAATGCAACTGCTAGAAACTTTCTCTGCCAGAGTGCAATACATCCTTGGGATTCTTGTTAAGAAAAAGTCTACCATTTTTGATGAAAGTCTCTATATGCAACTGAGTACAATGGTTAACAACAAACTTCCAGAAGTATGTCTCCAGCCATATGGTGTAAGCTTTAAACAGACAACAGCTAAAGGAACTAAAGGACTTGGGTTCTTAACTCTTGAAGGCAAAACATCTCTACAAAGTAAAGTCATCATGGATGTACTTAAGTTGTTGCTAAAAGCACCCATCACCAAGGAAAGGATTTAAGCAGTTAAAGATATCCACAAGATAATGGCAAAGAGAGATATGGAATACAGTGTCAAAATTAAGAAGCTCATTGCCAAAGCAAACGAAAGCAGAAATGCTCAAGGTGGAAAATGCTCCTTTGATGACACCTTGGATAAAGATGGTGATGATAATGAAGATGGAGGTAAAGCTGGAGGAGCTAAAGAGTCAGAAAAGGGAAACTCTTCAAAAGAGCAATTCCAAGCTAAAGAAGCTGAGCCAAATGAAACTTCAGAAGCTCCTAGAACAAGCAAGAAAAATGAAGAAAAGGAGAAAGAAGAGGAGATACTTGAAGCATTAGAAATTAACCAAGCAGAAATGGAAATTGACAGTATGTATTCTGAAAAAGATACTGTCAACAAATATGCTGTCAAGAAAAATGAAGTTACTGTCAAAGATGCTGACAGGGAAGATGAAGACACTGTCATGAAAGATGCTGTCAAAGAAGACACAATCAGAAGCCCTATCAAAGATGCTATCAATGATTCTACTGTCAAAACATCCAAAACAGTAAGAATCAAAAGAAAAGCAAATAAGAAGATAAAAGGAAAGACTGTCTATTCTGGACAAAGAAAAGCTACAGGTCTAGGGTTTAAGAAACCAATCATGAGCAGAAGGATGAACAGCCTTGAACAACTACAAGAGAAAGCCAAAGAAACAATCACTTCTGTATCCATAGAGTTGGATGAGTCAAAAGAAAAAGTCACAAGATACATTCTATGGGAAAACAAAGAAAGATTTATTATGGTAGAACCTGATTTCACTCAGATATCAAAATCAAAAGTAATATCCAACAGTCTAGTTCAAACCCAAGCACATGTAAGAAGAAGAATTGATTATTTCAATTTGGAAAGAATGGTTAAACTCTTGGAAAGCTATGGTGATATCTCTGAGAAGATCATGGATAATGTTCATAAGTACTATGCAACCAGACATGCTGAATTCATTGAAAAGCATGGTGATTGGACATTTCAAAATGATGAAGATGTTTATGAAGCTCTAGGTCTGGAAAATGAAGAAGATAATCCTATCCCTGAGTATGACTGGAATGAAATGGAGAAACCTTATTCAAAGCAAGAGTTGGATAGGTATGAGGCAGAACAGAAATTCAGAGAAGAATTAGCCTCAAGACAAAAATCTCGTCCACAGATAGAAGATGAGATTGAAGCTCAAATGAAGGAAAGCTGGAGTAAACTCAACGAGGTCAACAGCAGTGAATTAAACTATCAGCCAATTGTACTGGACAATCCTCTGAGAATCAAATATGGCAAAGAAGAAATCTACATAGACAGCTTTTCCAAGTTGAAGACCAGTGTGCTAAAAGAACTGTACTGGCAAGTGATAGGATCATCTAACAAACTTGAAGCACTATGTTCTTGGGAGCTAGATATGATTTTTGATCAAAGGAAAGGAGAGAATCCCAGCTTGGACAGACAAAGAAGGGTGATAAGTGGAGTCTATATCCACTTGGAGCGTTCCATATCGGCTTAAATTGATTGTCTTGGACTCAAGTTTGTGGTGGTTTTGATGTGTTTTGTTTAGTTGTGCAGATTTACGAGAATGTTGATTAAGGTTGATGCTTCTATCGGATTTGGAGAACAAATTGATTAAAATTCGGATTTCTGAGACGGTTACGCAGTCTACACTGTTTTGGTCATATCTGGAGTTCTATAAGTCCGTTTTCAGTGATCTTACTGGCCACGCGAAGCTTGGGAGATTTTCTATAATATGGGACAGGTGTTGCACGAGCAGGTTGCGCGTGGTGGGCGCAGGTTGCGCGACAAACAGACTGATGGGCGCAGGTTGCACGCGCGCGGTGTTGGAAAATTACAGTTTTTACTCTTTTGGCCATATCTTGAGTTCTACAACTCCGTTTGAGGCCCGTAAGCAGTCCACACGAAGATAACGAGATTCTCTATCATTCTAAAGTGGTCCAGAGGTCCAATTACGATTGGAACGTTCCAGAATATCTGAAGAAAAGTCAGCTACGAATTTTCCTTAAAAACAGAATCAGTTTAGGAAACGTATTTTGCAGAAATTCTATTTTAACTCTATTTTGGGTATTTTCTTGCTGGGCAAGACTTCTAGAGCCTATAAAAACACATCCAACCCTTGTAATTTAGATCATTAGGAGTAGAACCATTACATATCAATTACTTAGGTTTATTTGTATATTTTCATACTTTGTTTTTATCATGGTTTCATCAGATCCCATGATGACGAGAGGTTCAATTATGAGCTAATCGTTGTCATGGGATTCTAACGGATTTATTTATGGAGTTTAGTATCTTGATTGCTTTAAAGATCTGTGTGTGATGTATATCTGATATCCTCGTATGGTTATGCTTAATTGTTAGATGCGTAGCTAACATATAATCTATTAATCTCTTGTGAAGTGAAAGTGGATCTTGAGATTTAGAACTTGCCATGCTAGCATAGGTTCATGATTGTTTATCAACATGATTCGTAGTATGAATTGAGAATACTTATATTGCCCTATGTGATCATTATGGATAACTTGTTCTTCAACCGTTATGTTTTCAAATTCTATAGACATATAGGGTCTAAGCATAATTGGTGTCTATTCATCTTCTATCTCTTTTGTGGATGTATGTTTAGTTTGGTATACGTATACTGAGAGGTAGCGTGTACTTGTTTCGTGTTGTCTGATCAGATATCATAACCATTGCATATAGTGATTAAAGGCGTCAGATCTAAGCGAAGTATTTAATGAAGTTAGGATTCCATGGTTTATCTTGCAGAAGTAATTCGATTCAATTCTTGCTAGTTAGTTAATTTGTAGCTTTGTTAATTTGCTTTTTAGTTAATTTAGATAGTTAAAACCCATATTTGTTATTTGTCTTAGCAAGGCATAATAACCATATACTGTTGCATAGGTGCGTTTACTAAATTAAAACCATAACCAGATCTCTGTGGGAACGAACTTGACTTATATCTGTATTACTTGTGACCACGTACGCTTGCGTGATTTTATGTTAACAAGTTTTTGGTGCCGCTGCCGGGGATCATCGGTGTTTTATTTTTGGTTTATGTGCTTGTCAATAGTGGTCGTTAGAGTTCACTGACTCGGATTGTTTCTTATATATAGTTGTTTAGTTTTATGTGTTGCAGGTAGCAATGGGAGAACCAGCAGCAGCAGCGAAAGCATTGATGTATTATTCTCAACCAAAGATCAATGACATCCAATTTAGCATTGTCAGGCCAGCTATTGCAGCTAATACTTTCGAAATCAAGCCTTGCATAATTCAGATGGTGCAGAATTCGTTTCAGTTTGGGGGTGCTCCTACGAAGGATCCTAACATGCACATCCGGGACTTTATTGAGATCTGCGACACTTTCAAGATCAACGGGGTGTCGGAAGATGCTATCAAATTGAGACTTTTCCCATTCTCTTTGAGGGATAAAGCTAAGGGCTGGTTGTACTCTCTACCAGCAAGTTCTATTTTGACATGGGAGGATCTTGCTCAGAAATTTTTCACTAAATTTTTCCCCATGGCAAAGTCCGAAGCAATCAGGAATGCTATTACTCAGTTTTCACAGCAGTCTGAAGAATCTTTGTGCGAGGCTTGTGAGCGATATAAGGAGATGCTAAGGAAGTGTCCACATCATGGGATGCCTGATTGGATGGTGATTAACTACTTTTATAATGGCTTGGGTGCACAGTCACGACCCATGCTAGATGCAGCATCAGGTGGAGCTTTATGGGCTAAGAGCTATGCGGAAGCTTATGAGCTAATTGAGACGATGGCTGCGAATGAATACCAGAATCCAACTCAGAGATTATCACAAGGCAAATTAGCGGGAATTCTGGAAGTTAATACAGTCACAGCTCTAGCAGCTCAGCTAGAGGCACTTAATAAGAAATTGGATATTATGTCAAAGCAAGGGGTGCCTCAAGTTGCTAGTGTTTGTGAGCTATGTGAGGGCGCACATGAGACGAGTCAATGTGCCATATCTTCTGAATCGGCACAGTTTGTGAGCAACTTCCAGCAACCTTCGCAACCAGCTCCAGCCACCTATCATCCCAATTTCGACTGGAGCAATAATCAAGATTTTCAGCAGCAAC
The DNA here is from genome assembly GCA_037693485.1 of Kitagawia praeruptora. NCBI lineage: Eukaryota > Viridiplantae > Streptophyta > Magnoliopsida > Apiales > Apiaceae > Kitagawia > Kitagawia praeruptora. The sequence continues at coordinate 148,868,347 of CM075353.1, forward strand.
AGTTTCATGGGGATGATGGTCAATTTTCGAATGAAAAATCAGAATTAGATGAATTGAGGTTGATGGTTAAAAGTCAGGCGGTATCTCTCAAGACATTGGAGAATCAGATTGGGCAAATTGCAAGTGCCTTTATCAACGGACAGCAGGGAGTTCTTCCTAGTGACACAGAGGTGAATCTAGGAAAACAAGATGGCATGGAGCAGGTTAATGCCATAACACTCAGATCTGGAAAAGTCAGGAACGATCAGAATTCAGCAATTGAGGATGAAGAAGGAATTCATGATCAGGATCCTACAGAAAAAGAAGAAAATTCTGTTTTGTCAGAACCTGTGGTGGATAGTGATGAGGAGGAAGAGTGTGAGTCACTAGGCTTGGCTGATCTCTGGGATTCTAAGGTGCTGGTTGATGAGGTGGTTTCATGGTCAAATCTTGAGGATAGTGCAATTGAGTCTTTTCTTGAGGAAGATGTTTTGATTGAGGGTAATGAGGATCTTCATGAGTTGTACAGGAATTTTACTTTTGATGAGATGTTGGAGGAATTGAATGCTATTTGTTCTAAGCATGAAAGTCAACTTGTGGATTGTTCTTTTGATCCTAAGTCTGTGGTTAAGACTTCTGTTGGTGAACTACCCACCTCTGTTCCTAGTCCGTCTATCTCCATTCTTGATCAGTCTTTGGTAGAAAATCATCATGTTGAAGAAGCTTCCAAACTTGAGCTTAAACTACCAGATCACAGGAGGTATGCATATTTGGGTCATTCATCTGCTTTGCTTATTATTATTATTGCTAACTTTGCAGGTAGTGGAGTGAACATTGTGGCTGATACCTTTGAAGAGGAAAGAAGGCTAAAACTTGTCATCGAGGATGTAGCTCCGAAAAAGATAATTAAATGGCCATATAGAGATACAGTGTAAGAATTTTCAAGTTTCGATGATTAGGTATGTTTGTTATCCCTCGTATTTACTTCCATTCAATGAGGACATTGAATATTTTAAGTTTGGGGGTGGTTTGGGGGATTAGTAGTTGTTGTATCATTGTGTTCATGTAGGATTTCATGCTTTGCATATTAGTAGTAGTAAATTATGCATTTATGTTCGTGCTATCGACGTTTGTTTCATATAGGACATTCTGTTTTTATGTTCGTATATCATGTGTGTTCACAATAGTTTGCATTTGCAACAAAAACTTGTTAACATAAAATCACGCAAGCGTACGTGGTCACAAGTAATACAGATATAAGTCAAGTTCGTTCCCACAGAGATCTGGTTATGGTTTTAATATAGAAAACGCACCTATGCAACAGTGTATGGTTATTATGCACTGCTAAGACAAATAACAAATATGAGTTTTAACTATCTAAATTAACTAAAAAGCAAATTAACAAAGCTACAAATTAACTAACTAGCAAGAATTGAATCGAATTACTTCTACAAGATAAACCATGGAATCCTAACTTCATTAAATACTTCGCTTAGATCTGACGCCTTTAATCACTATATGCAATGGTTATGATATCTGATCAGACAACACGAAACAAGTACACGCTACCTCTCAGTATACGTATACCAAACTAAACATACATCCACAAAAGAGATAGAAGATGAATAGACACCAATTATGCTTAGACCCTATATGTCTATAGAATTTGAAAACATAACGGTTGAAGAACAAGTTATCCATAATGATCACATTGGGCAATATAAGTATTCTCATCTCATACTACGAATCATGTTGATAAACAATCATGAACCTATGCTAGCATGGCAAGTTCTAAATCTCAAGATCCACTTTCACTTCACAAGAGATTAACAGATTATATGTTAGCTACGCATCTAACAATTAAGCATAACCATACGAGGATATCAGATATACATCACACACAGATCTTTAAAGCAATCAAGATACTAAACTCCATAAATAAATCCGTTAGAATCCCATGACAACGATTAGCTCATAATTGAACCTCTCGTCATCATGGGATCTGATGAAACCATGATAAAAACAAAGTATGAAAATATACAAATAAACCTAAGTAATTGATATGTAATGGTTCTACTCCTAATGATATAAATTACAAGGGTTGGATGTGTTTATATAGGCTCTAGAAGTCTTGCCCAGTAAGAAAATACCCAAAATAGAGTTAAAATAGAATTTCTGCAAAATACGTTTCCTAAACTGATTCTGTTTTTAAGGAAAATTCGTAGTTGACTTTTTTTCAGATATTCTGGAACGTTCCAATCGTAATTGGACCTCTGGACCACTTTAGAATGATAGAGAATCTCGTTATCTTCGCGTGGACTGCTTACGGGCCTCAAACAGAGTTGTAGAACTCAAGATATGGCCAAAATAGTAAAAACTGTAATTTTTCAGCACCGCGCGCGTGCAACCTGCGCCCATCAGTCTGTTTGTCGCGCAACCTGCGCCCACCACGCGCAACCTGCTCGTGCAACACCTGTCCCATATTATAGAAAATCTTCCAAGCTTCGCGTGGCCAGTAAGATCGCTGAAAACGGACTTATAGAACTCCAGATATGGCCAAAACAGTGTAGACTGCGCAACCGTCTCAGAAATCCGAATTTTAATCAATTTATTCTCCAAATCCGATAGAAGCATCAACCTTAATCAACATTCTCGTAAATCTGCACAACTAAACAAAACACATCAAAACCACCACAAACTTGAGTCCAAGACAATCAATTTAAGCCGATATGGAACGCTCCAAGTGGATATAAACTCCACTTATCACACCCCCAAACTTAAACCGATGCTTGTCCTCAAGCATAAACAATTACAACTAACTAACTAGTACCACTTCCGTAGGTGATCACGGTTGCATTTGGCATATGCAACAAGTCCTTTAAACCCCTAGGCAGCCCTAGTGGACGAGTAAGGTCTCGTGAGGGCCTATAGTGAATGTACCCACAAAATCCAATGCAATGCAATGCATGAATGTAACTAAATGAAAATGCAAATAATCTAGTACTAATATCCTACCATACCTTCAAATCCTCTCATGCCATATCAACTTAAGAATCAATGTAAATACGCAATGTCTTGGTGTCGAAAGTGCAAGTATTCACATAGTCTACTCAATGAACATGCATAAGTTCTCACAAGTCCATGTCAAATGTAAGAATAAGTTAGTAAACATGCTAAGCCTATAAGATTACATCTTTGAGACAAAACTCGGGATCTTATACGCAAAAACAAGCAAACACTCACAATCCACTCACAAAAGAATATTCACTCAAGAACAAGGGTATCACTCAATTCCAACAAAATCCTAAGCATGCTTGACATTTGGTATCAATCTAACTCTTAACACAACATACATCAATGACGATAATCAAAAGGTCTTTAATTGGGTTGTAACGGGGCTAGGGACAAGGTATGTCAAATAAGCCAAAACATGTGAAGTGTCAAAAGCTAGTAAGTACCATAACAAATCATACACAACACCCTATTTCCCCCCCCCACATAATTTTTCTATTTTTCTTCCAACAAAAACAATCGACTAGTCGACTAAAGTAGGATCACAACAAACACAAACATGCTCTCATAATATATATATATATATATATTTTTCTTTTTTCTTTTTTTTTTTCTTTTTTTTTTCTTTTTTTTTTCTCTTTTTTTCCGAGAGCTAGATAAAACAATAATATAACAAATAACAATAATCCCATGAATTTATTACATATGCCGACTATCAAATAAACAAACCCAATTTTCAATATTTCCCCCAAAAGTAAGACCAACAATAAACCCCTCCTTACACATCTTATTACCCCCTTAAGCACTCTACTAGCCTTTGACAATGTGGGTTCAAATTAATGTAAGGCTAATACAAGAAAAAGGTCTAGGGAAGTAATGTGGTATGTCACCGAAAAAATAGGATTAAGCTCAACGGGTTAACTAATTGATCATGTAAATATGGTGTGGTAATATGGGAAAATATGTGATTATTCCTAAATGCCTTTATCATTTTAATCGTCAAATAATGTCATGCATTTTAAGAAAGACCTCAAACAACTGCTAGCAATGCAAACAATCCGTGGACACTCAAGCAAACGAATAAATTGCAAATAATATGCAATAAGGCTCAAAAACTCACTTGGTGGAAAAACATACTCAATCCCAAGCAAAAATCTCTCTAATGCACCGACTTGTATTTAAAGCATGCAAACTAAATCATCTTGCACATATTCATGTCCTTCTAATTACTCACAACATTCAATAAGTCTACTAGCTTCAACTTACTAGTCTATGTGTGTGCACAAGAACAAAGCATATCACTTCTCAAACAAAAGCGTCAACAAAGGGAAACTTTAAATCCGCTTCCTGGCAGAAGATTCAAGATGGAGGGAGATGTGTTGAAATTCAGATCAATAGTAAAGCAAAATGTTTATTGGATGGAACTCAGAGATGTATTAAACACTACTTCCTCAATGATCAGAAAATACATCGTGGAAAATGAAGATGATGTACAGTCCCATGAAGAAAAGGAGCTAATTGAAAATCTCAGAAGAGCTCTGAGGGAAAAGGAGCAAGGCGAAAGTTCAAATCAAGCTAAGTAAAGATTTTTTCTTGATTTTTAATTATGAACTTTTATGATACATTGTTTGAAAACAATCCAGTTTAATCATTGTTCAGAAATGAAGAGTTTATTCTTTCTGATCTATGTTAGTTAAGTTGTCAGCATGATATTTGTAAATTTGTCCTTATTGTCCATAAAAACAAATTGGGGGAGATTGTTGGGATTTATGGGTGATGGAATAGATAACTTAACTAGTTTTATTGGTATACTTAGTTTTACTAAGTAGAACATATTGTCATAGCCTGAAGTGTATTCCTGTAATCAAAATAAGTACTGTCATGTAATAATTGTAATTCTTGAAAGAAGTTCGATCATGTTCAAGCCTCAAGAAATACAGAAGTTCGACAGCAGGAATAAAAGCTACTGTCAAGTATTGACAGTAAGATTACAAGGAAACAACATGTTGCAAAGCTCGACAGCAAGTTTAATTGAGTCGATAGCAAGTTTCAACTTGACAGCAACATTGGCGGAGATTCTGATGACAGCAACTTTGATATATAGTTTGCGACAGTAAGTTTGGAATTCTTGACAGCAATCTCTGCGGGAAATTCATACTGTCAATCAAAGTACAATCCTTGACAGTAATCTCTGCGGGAATTCATACTGTCAACCAAAGCACAATCCATTGACAGCAAACTCTGAAGTAAACATACTGTCATAAAGAATCAAATTGATTTAGGAATTTCTAAGTCAATTTAAGCGACATAATAAATGTTCAAAAGAAGCAGGCGTGTTGTAATATTCAACCTTTACAGCAAGCTTGGAAAGTCTATAACTGAAGCTCGAGAGATCACATGGAGAAACCTGTAAAGTCTAGAGTAGATAAAATTGAATACGGCTAGATCTGGGTGGCTCAAATGTGGAAAGTATCTTAAAGTTACTTTGTGATGATCACATGGGAATAAATCATGGAATGAGCTGCAAAAGGAATATAACAGCAACTCAACAACCCATATTGATAGTGGTAGTACAGTCGACTATCACAATATAAATAGAGCACTCTATTTATACAATAGATAAGAACTCTACAATTGTAATCTCTTGAGTATTTGAAGCTTGAGAATTATTTTGTTCTCAAGGTTGTAGCAAAACCTCGCAAAATAAAAAAAACAATTATTTTGTGAAACATCTTGAAAGGCAGAGTGTATAAACTTGTAACACTATAACTAATGTAACTCAATTAAAAGAAAAGCTACTTAATCAGAAGACAATCAAGAACAAGAAGTCACAAGAAATCAACACTAAATGAAGACAAGGTAATTGATACAATTGAACATGTTAACTATGTCAAACCAAGAAGAAATCATTGAGAGAAGTTCAAGTCAAAGTTGTTCAGGCCTTAGTGATTTGAGAAATCGAGAATTAAGATCATAACTATCAGTATCAACAAGACCAATTGATTTCAAGTGAACAAGAAGGAAAGCGAATATTGGAAAGCCAAGTTACTAAGTGAATATGGTAATTTATTCAAGAAGCAGAAACACTATCAAGACTAGTCACTTATGAACCAGACCAGTGCATCAAGTGTCAGGACATTGATAGCAAGTTTATGTCAGTAATAAAGATCCATGTTCAAGAGCTTGCTGAAGAATAAAGAAGATATGAAGATATCACAAGCTCAAGATGTGCATTGAAGTTTCAAGTTGAAGACCAGAATATTTTCTAAGTACTAAATATTCTAGATGGCCAAGTAGAACATTTCTAAGTAGAAGTTCTACATAGAAATTTCGAGATGGCTAAGTAGAAATTCTCAAGTAGAAGTTCTACTTAGAGTGCAGCTTCAACATGACACATGGCATCTTCTGATTGGCAGATTTCCAAGCTTTCAAGATAAGGCAAGATTTATGTGGACATCATTGGGCCACGTACATCTTAGTCTTTGAAGACTACAGGACATAGATTACATGTAGTATAAATAGAAGCACTTGTGTAATGTTTTTAGTAAGTGAGCAATATTGATAAAACAAAAGAAAAAGAGAGAGAGTAAATTCACAGAGCTTAGAATCATTCACTTCTCTCTGAACTTCTGTTATACTTTGTAATGAATGTTGTAGCAACCTTTTCAAGTTATATATAAAGAAATATATTCCTTGAATCTGCGTGTTCATTTATTGCATCGTATTTATTGCTTCTCATATTCGAAAAGTTGTATTCACCCCCCCTCTACAACACATTTGGACCTAACAATTGGTATCAGAGCGGATGTTTAACATACAAAACATAGATCCTTGTGTTTGGTAGAAGAATCGTGAGTTTTCATTTTCTAGATCAACTTTTCATTTTTTCGAAAAGTGTGCTTTAATTCGTTTCTAGTGAAAACTCATCCGGAAAAATTATTTAAATACTCCAGGTGTGATTATTTAGCTTGGGTGTATTTTAATTAATTTTTGTGAATTAATCTGGGCTCATTGATATTTGGTATTCTTGAGTGTTCATCATCTGTTCTTATCAAAGAAGACAACCCAACAACTTTTTGATCTCCTTTTTCAATCAGATAAGATAGTCAAAAAGGTGTTTTTGTACTTTTGATTTGAAAATTATTCCTTGGCCGAAAGTGTACAAGACATATTCAGTACCTAGCAAGTGGGTTAGATGCTTTCGGTGAAGTAAAGTATCAAAAGTCAAAAAGGTGTTAAAGTGATAATATTGTTTATTCAATATTAAAGAAATCTGCAGAAAATTTATTCTAAGGACAAAAGTTCTACATAGAATTTCTACTTGAAATTTTCTACATAGAATTTCGACTTGGACAATTTCTACTTGGTGAATTTCGACTTGAGCAAAATTTCTACTTAGAGAAATTTCGACTTGGCAGAAGTTCTACATAGATATTCTACATAGCCTAGTCTTGGGTACTTAGAAACTTTTAGTGACCAGATTTGAAATGGCTCCTAAAAATTCTTTCAAGATCCCAATGTTCAACCGAGATCACTATGAAGAATGGGTTTTCAGAATGAGACTTTACTTAGAGACAATTAACCCTGAATATCTGGAAGTCCTTGAAAAGGGTAAATTCGTTCCAATGAAAGCTATTCCTGAGCGTACGGAAGGAGAGGAGGTTATACCTGCTCGGTCTGAGCCTAAAAAGGCAGCGGACTTTACGGATGCTGACAAGGAGCAAATAGCTTATGATACTTCTTTAAGACAAACCTTGATGGAATCTCTTGATCATGAAATGTTCAACATAGTCAAAGGTTTGAATACAGCAAAGAAGATTTGGGACAAGATAGAAGTTGTCATGGAAGGATCTGCAGAGGTTAGAAGCAACAAGACACTTATACTCAAGATGGAGTATGACACCTTCAGAATAAGAAAAGGAGAAGGCATAACAGACGTCTATCTAAGATTCAGTCAGTTGGTATTAGATTTGAATCTGAGAGGTGTAACTCTCCCCATGGTTGAAACCAATACGAGATATCTGAGGAACCAGCCAAAGAGCATTGAACATAGGGTCTATGCAATCAAAGAAACCAGAGATTTGCATACAACTTCTCTGGAAGAATATTATGGAATTCTGAAGACCTATGAGCTGGAAACACTTCAAGATCAAGCATGGGACAATGATTCAAAAGGAAAAGAAACTGCATCAGGATTAGTTGCTGATGAGGAAGAGTCTAAGAAGGCAATGGTTGCAGCAAAGCCTAAATCATCACTTGCACCACATCAAGTTGATAATGATGACGAGTGCGCATCTAACAGTGATGATGACTACTTCACCCAAGAAGAGCTTGACAACATGGACGATAGTGTCGTGGCATACATGGCAAGGAAGTTCAGCAACATGAGATTCAGAAAGAGCAACCGACCACAGAGAAATTCTTCATCTTATTATCGGGCTGCTAAGGGTGGTGGTAGTTCGTCAGGCTACCAAGGTAAAGGCAAGAATACCAGCTACAAATCTCCTTTGGATTTCAAAATGAAGTTCAAATGCTATAACTGTGGTGAAGCTGGACATTTTGCCTCGGACTGCAAAAAGCCTAAACAGACTTATCCAAAAGAGACATTTGAAGCCCTCAAAAGCAAGTATGAATCGCTGGTGAAAGAAAGACATGGAAAAAGAGCATTATTAGTAACAGAAGGAAGAGCTTGGGATGATTCAGATGAGGAAGATGTTACTCATGTAGCAAACTTTGCGCTCATGGCTGAGACATCAGAGGAACCAGAGGTACCAGTTCTAACCCTTAAAGTAGAAATGTCTATTGATGATTATAAGGAACAGAACGGGGCTCTTAGCGAAGAGATCTACATGTTGTGCAAAAGCCTAGACACTTCTCAAAAGGAACATAAAACACTTGTCGCCAAAAGCAAAATGCTTGAGGCAAAAGTGGAAGAGTTAGAGGCTGCTTGCACTGTAGATACTTCCCTAAGAGATTTTATTAAATCTTTGGAACACAAGCTCGTCCTTAAGGAAGAAATAGAAGCATGTCTTAGGAACAAACTAGCTGAGTTAGAAACTAAATGTGAAGCTTACAAACTAGCTGCTAGTAAAGTGTATGTAGATAATGACGTATTTAAGAAGATAACTGGAGTAGGTGTAGGACTTGATTATTCTAACCTTTCTAAGAAAGAAGGGAAGAGACCTATCGACTCTAGTTCCAGTGACCTTAAAAATGAAATTCCTAGCATTTTTAAATCTTCTGTCAAACCCATCTACAAACACCTTGTTCCTAGAATAGAAGAAGAAGAGACTGAATTGATAGCTAGATATGAGATTGAGATGGAAGATCGCCAGAAAGCACAACCTATAACTCCTATTAAACAAGTTAAAATCAATTTCCCTAGTGATGAATCTAGACTAGGAATAGGAGCTAAGGCTGTTAAACAACAAGGGAAGAAAGGCATAAAAGAGGTTAAGGTTGAACGAATAAAGAAAGCATGTTATCACTGCAAATCTTCTGAACATCTTTCTTATGCATGTAAAGTTAACATAAATGATGCACATGCCATGCCTGTCACACATACAATGAATAATCTGCATCAGAATCATGCACAGTGTGGTCAACCTAATTGTATGCCATGCACTTTTAATGTCATGCAAACTTTTGTGAATTTAATGAATGCATCTATCCAGTCATGCTTAAATACTGCTGCTAGTTCAAACATCAAGAAAAAGCATGTGAGAGCCAAGACTGTCAGTCCTCCTAAAGTTAGGAGTGACAAACCTTCTCCTAGGACTGACAAACATGTCAAGTCTGAGAAAGGAAAGGAGGAAGTCGAAAGCTCTAGTAATGTTAAGAAAAGTGCATATCCTGTTGTTAAATCTGTTGATTATCGATCTTATCGAAAAGCCGGGCCCAATCAAAGTTGGGTTCCGAAGAATGTCTAACCAATCTGTCATTGCAAGGCATTAAGCAGAATAGAAATAAAGTTATATGGGTGCTAGACAGTGGAGCATCGAGGCATATGACTGGAAACAAGTCCCTGCTTACAGAGATGGTTATGAAAGCTGGCCCTTATGTTACCTTTGGAGATGACAGCATAGGTGTGACAAAGGGATATGGCAAACTGAAAACTGGCAATGTCATCATTGAAGATATTTCCTATGTTGAGGGATTAAAGCATAATTTGTTGAGTATCAGTCAATTCTGTGACAAAGGTTACGAAATTGTCTTCAACAAGAAAGGTGTATCAATCACTCACATCAAGGAAGGTTCACTGGCTTTGAGAGGAGTTTGAAAGGTAGATCTTTTTGTTGTAGACATGGATTCAGCAAATCAGAATGAAGTCACCTGTTTCTACAGCAAAGCTTCGGATGATGAAAGCTGGTTATGGCACAAAAAGTTATCTCACTTAAACTTCAAAACGATGAATGCTCTCGCGAGGCGAGAATTGGTGAGAGATCTACCTCAAATGGAGTTCGCTCCGAAAGGACTCTGTGAAGCTTTTGAAATGGGAAAGTCGAAACGAGCATCGCATAAAAGCAAAGAAATTTCTAGTATTACTGAGCCTCTGCAACTTCTTCATATGGATTTGTTCAGCCCAGTGAATGTCCTATCTTTGTCTAGGAAAAGATATGCATTGGTAATCGTAGATGACTTCTCCAAGTATACATGGGTATTGTTCGCAATGACGAAAGACGAAGTACTTTTCTTAATCATTGATCACATCACTCAAATTGAGAATGTTTCAACACTTACTGTGAAGACGATTAGATCAGACAATGGCACTGAATTCAAAACGCAGTGCTAAATGACTTCTGTGTATCTAAGGGAATACGTCGTCAGTATTCAGCCCCGAGAACTCCACAACAAAATGGAGTAGTTGAAAGGAAGAATAGAACATTGGTTGAAGCAGCAAGAACTTTGTTGTATGATTCGAAACTTCCTCTGTATTTCTGGGCAGAAGCAGTGAGTACCGTGTGTTACACTCAAAATCGATCCTTGATCATAAAAGATAAAGAAAAGACACCATGTGAACTAATGAACGGAAGAAGACCAATAATCAAATACTTTCATGTCTTCGGAGCAAAATGCTATGTACTTATAGATGATGAAAATCTAGGCAAGTTTGCAGCAAAAGCTCGTGAAGGAATCTTTGTTGGTTACTCCACAGATGTGGTAGCAGCTTATAGGGTGTTCTTAGTAAATGATCGAAAAGTGACTGAAAGCTACAACGTCAGATTCGACGATACCAAACTCTCATCAATTTCAAGAGATTCTAGTGAACCTGAGTCCCTAAAATTTCAGAATCTGGACTTAGAAGAACTTGAAGATGAACCTGAGTTGGTTGTCCCATTAAATGTTCCAAGTGTACGTGAAGAACCTGAGTCTAGTGAACAAGCTAATCCTACAAGATCAGGAGAGACTTCTTCAGTACGAATCGGCAACAACTCAGGGGGAGTAAATAGCAGCTCAAGGACTACTGTTCAAGGCTCGAGTCGAGTTGACTCTAGTTCTATAGGAGCTGGCACTAACTCAGGGGGAGTTAGTGAAAGTAATCAAAGTAGTCAGCACCACAACTCAGAAAGTCATGCTGAATCATCAAGACAATTTCCAAGAGAACGGGTATGGAATAGAGACCATCCGTTTGAATTAATTATTGGTGATCCAGATGCTGGTGTGTCTACTAGAAGAACTACAAAAGCTGACCTGGCTAATATTTGCTTATATTCTGGGTTCTTATCCAAGCTTGAACCTAAAGAAATAGAAGAAGCTCTTGGTGATTCTGATTGGGTGATTGCAATGCAAGAGGAACTCAATCAGTTTGAAAGGCAGAAAGTTTGGAAACTGGTACCCCGACCAAAGAACAAATCAGTAATTGGAGCTAGGTGGGTATTCAGAAATAAAATGGATGAAAACGGACTTGTAACACGAAACAAGGCTCGTTTGGTTGCAAAAGGTTATTCTCAGCGAGAAGGAATTGACTATGATGAGACCTATGCACCGGTTGCAAGACTTGAGGCAGTCATGATGTTTTTGGCATTTGCAGCACATAAGAACTTCAAGGTTTTCCAGATGGATGTGAAAAGTGCCTTCCTGAATGGAGAGTTAGAAGAAGAAGTGTATCTGGAACAGCCGCCTGGCTTCATTGATCCAGAACTTGTATATTTTGTGTATCTTCTCTTCAAATCTGTCTATGGCCTCAGGCAATCCCCAAGATGTTGGTATGAAACCCTATCCGTATTCTTAATTGAAAGTGGTTTTACTAGGGGAGTAATTGACAAAACATTGTTCTATAAGAATGTGAAGAATGATTTAATACTTGTTCAAGTCTATGTGGATGATATTATCTTCGGGTCATCTAATGAGCGCTTGTGCGAGAAATTTGCTAAGTTAATGCAAGACAAATACGAGATGAGCATGATGGGAGAGCTGTCCTTCTTCCTTGGATTACAGATCAGTCAGAGAAAAGATGGTATCTTTATCTGTCAATCCAAGTACGTCAGAGATTTACTCAAGAAGTATAATCTAGAAGATGCATCAGCAGCTAAGACTCCCATGGCAACAGCCACGAAGCTTGATGAAGACAAATCAGGTAAATCAGTTGACATCACAAGCTATCGAGGTATGATTGGCTCACTTCTCTATTTAACTGCAAGTAGACCTGATATAAAGTTCGCGACTTGTTTATGTGCAAGATTCCAAGAGGATCCTAGAGAATCACATCTCATAGCCGTCAAAAGAATTTTTAGGTATCTCAAGGGCACACCAAATCTAGGAATTTGGTACCCAAGAGATACAGGTTTTAATCTAATTGGCTATATGGATTCTGACTATGCAGGTTGCAGGATTGATAGGAAAAGCACATCTGGTGCTTGTCAATTTCTTGGCAGAAGATTGGTGTCCTGGCAAAGTAAAAAGCAACATACAGTATCTACTTCTACTGCTGAAGCTGAGTACATTGCTGCTGGAAGCTGTGTAGCTCAAATACTGTGGATGAGGAACCAATTGAAGGATTATGGCATGGAGCACAAGAAAATTCCAATTATGTGTGACAACACAAGTGCCATTGCCATAACCAACAATCCTGTAGATCACTCAAGAACCAAGCACATCGACATCAGGTATCACTTCATAAGAGAACATGTTGAGGAGGGGACTGTGGAGCTACATTTTGTGCCCACAATGCAACAAATTGCAGATATATTCACCAAACCTCTTGATGAAGTAACATTCAATAGGTTGGTTGGTGAATTGGGAATGTTTAACACAAGTTAGTAAAGCCTTCTATCTGTAAAATTCATGTTTATGTTTGTATATGCAAGCTATTTAATCATTATGTGTTTAGACTTTAAAATGCCTAATTAATGATTGTTATAGATTGCATATAGTGTCATATTACATGAATTCATTGTGTTTTAAGTGTCTTTTATAGCACAAATCTTTGAATTTATGTTTGTTAGATTGCATGATCATAGGGGGAGTTAAATTCATAATATTCTAAATTTTACATGATTTTTAGATGAATTTACCTGTGTTTTTCATGTAATTAGAGGCCTTAGAATTATCAAGGAATGTTTTAATTATGTCATATATTAAAATCCTTGAATTGATATTTATATTAATTTGACAATATTAAGTGTTGAGTTTTTCAAGAAAAATTGTCAAATTATTCTAAGTATCTTCAAAATTTCGAGTTAGTCACTATCTCGAAACCCATCTTGAAATTCTAGATGAATTTCGAGTTGAGCTTCCAGAGTGAAGTTTTGAAAATTCTAAGTCTGGAAAGAATTTCGAGTTAGACTCTATCTCGAAATTCATCTCGAAATTCGACTTAGGGCTCGAATTCGAGTTACCAGTGTGCCAATTTCCATCTTTGAAATATTCGAGATAAGTTCTATCTCGAACTTTATCTCGAAGTATGAGATAAGATTTCCTTTTTGGAGATATTTTGAATAGATCTGAGAGTAACTTCGAGTTAGTTAATAACTTCGAGTTATCCTCTATCTCGAAACTCAACTCGAATTTCGACTTGATGTTCGAGATAGAGTTCTCAGTTTGTCTAAGGGGATTTTTTTTCGAGTTAACTCCTAACTCGAACTTTATCTCGAATTTCTACTTAAATTTCGAGATAGGTTTCCTTAGTACTGTTGGTGGTTTTTGCTGTTTACATGGTCTTTAATGGTTAAATGGTTCAAGTTTTCGAGTTAACCTATCTCGAAATTTAACTCGAAGTTCGACTTAAATTGTTCGAGATAGACTTCGAGATAGACTTCGACTTAGAATTTCGAGATAGATTTCGACTTAGGTTCTCCCTGTATGTACTTGGTGTTTTCATATTTTTTAACAAGGGCACTTTTGTCATTTCACATTCATGTCTATATATACATCTCTAACTCGATCAATTCATTCACTTTTACCTAATTAAGTTTTACAGCCGCCTCCATATACATACAGGCGATTTCGACTTACAATCACTGTTCGTGATTTTTGTGATAAAACTCATACAGACCACGAATTACTGCCCGATTTTTTAACAGCCATTATCTGAGTGATTATATCTGTGTTTGTGTGTTTGTTCAACTGTTCATCATCCTTCTTATCCATCTATACACACGCACATACACACACGAATATACATATCAAGCTTTAGTAATTGGCTTGTAATTGTTTGTTTCACTCACGATTTCACTGTTATTCGCCTGTAATAGTATCACGATTTACCCCATAGTTTAATTTTTCAGATTGCTTTTGGTATTCTCGATAAATTGAAAGGGATAAAACTGTGAATTTGTTGATAAATTTTTATATCCCGTGGTTTGATTTCTTGAAGTGATTTTTGGTATTCACAAAAAGAAATTAAAAGGGCTATAACTGATACTTCTTTAATTAATTGTTTTTCGAAAATTAAAATTAAAATTCACATTTTGTTAAGGAAAAACATTTTAATTAAAATGGCTCACCAATTTTCACTTGCTAAAAACAATTTTTATAATATTTCTACGGAAATTGGTGATCAACTCCCGCGCTTTAAGTCTTGGATACGATTTCTCAATTTGTATTCCAAAGCTAGCGATGCTTTTACTGCTAAACCTACACCAGTACATGATGCTTTACAGCAATTATGGACTAGTGCGGTTTCTTTTGGGAGCAAATCAACCCCCTACGGTTTCAGGTTTACCTTAGCGGGTCAGGAATATGAGGTGACTGAACAAATTGTCAACAAGGTTCTGGGATTCCCCATTAAAGATGCTTATGATCCAGAACCTACAGCTGCAGAACGCCTCAGATTCTTTGAAGAAATAGGATGTTATCCTCCGTCTGGCCGGATCACTGGAAACATCCAAAAACAATTCTTTCATGTGGAATGGAATTATTTTTTCGAGGCCATCACAAGATGTTTTCGGGCACGAGAAAGCGATTTCCATCAAATTTCCATTCCCATGCAAAACCTTGGAATTGCCCTAGCAAGAGAACTGGATATAAATTATGGACGTATAGTTCTCTCTGAGATAGTGGGTGTAATGGGATCTCCTGCAAGCAGAGACCTCAACACAACAGATGTTGTCTGCTGGTTTCCTCGGTTTCTACAGATGCTGATTAATGATTTAATACCGAAGGATGCTCTTGCTGTTAGACAGGGATTTGCCACAAGCCCAACATCTGCACCACTAGGGATGGGCACTAAGTCACTTTCAACATTTGATAATCAGGATAAACACCAAGGTAAACCAATGTCAATTCCTGAAAATATTCAACTGTGGCTTAACTATGATGCAGGAGTTACCACTTTGGCGGAATCATCGCACGTTTCATCACATGCTCAGAATCGGTCTGCTCATGCTGAGGCATTTGAAGAGATTCCTGATGAGCAAAGCGATGCCGAACAAGGTAATGAATCAGGTAATCTCCCTCTGCATACTACTCATTCCTCTTCCTATGTTTCTGATTCCCAGACCCAAGAGACTGCTAGCCCGCAGAATCTATCCCAGGGTGAGAGCTATATTTCTAATTCTTTACCACCCCTGTCACCGGAATCCAAACAGCCAGCACATGTATATGTAGGAAATGATGAGGAGAGTGACCCCGAAGAGCAGCCTCTTACTCGAAAGAAAGCCAAAATTTCTCATGCTGCTACTTCTAAATCTCAGTCAAACCCTAGAATGTCACACGCAACCACTCCACCTTGAACAATCTGCATATAGGGATTTTGATGATGATTATGTACCTCTTGAAGATACTGTTGCTTCAAAAGGACATGAAGATTTAAAAGCTTCAGCCGTACCTTCACCGGTACGTACTGATGCTGCAAAGAGGATCGGTTCTGATGTTGTACAAGAACACTTTGTAGCCTCTCAGCCTGAGATTCCAACTCAGGAACAAACAGCAATTGATCCCATAACTGCAAACTATATTGCTTATCCAGTTTCTGCAGGTACTGCTTCATATTTTGGATCACTGATTGAAGACATACACGAGCGTGAGACAGGGAGTGTGTGTGAGAGGTTAGGGAGAGAGGGACCTTCATTTTTAAGGCCCGAAACCGAGCGCCAAATACCAACAGAACGAGTATTAGAGCGAGGTCACCTAAACCAAACACCGTCCCTTAATATTGAAAATCTTGATACACGTATGTCTTCTATGGAAAATCAGATGAAGCAGTTTGGGCAGTCAATGGGGCAGTTAGGGATGACCGTTGGAAATAATCAAAGGGCTCTTGACGACTACGCAGCACGAATGGCAAGTCAAGCTACAGCTTTTAATGTTTTGACAAACAAGGTAAATGACTTGGGCCATGCTGCTGGTGTCTTGGGAAACACTCTGAATGAGAGGATGGGAGCAATGGAGCTTACAATGGATACTCTGGCTGTGGAAATCAGTAGAGTGATGTTCGCAATCAGAAGTTTTGTGCCCCCGGAGTGTTTCGAGTCGCAACAACCTCCCCCCGATGCTGGTACAGGTGGTGCTAGTGGAGCAGGACCCTATGGTTCTGGTTTTGATGATTCTTACGCAGCTGGTGGATCTGGAGACCAAGGTGGAGTTCAGGATAACTCACCTAAGGGGGAGAGTATAAAGAAGACGAGACAGCAGGGAGTTCAAATCGAAGAAATTCAAGAACAAGCTGATCGTGTAAAAGAAATAGAAATTGAGCCGTCTATTGATGAAGAGGCTCTGAGGAGGAAAAAGGGTAAGGCAATAGCGATTGAGCAAGATGAGCCATTCGTTGACCTGAGTCATCAAGAAAAAGTACAGGTGGTACTTGACTCAGATTCCGATATGGAAGACACACCTTTAGCACATGCTATAAAGAGATCATTGAAGGATCAAGGTGGAGGTGCTGGAATGTCTTTCGGAATGCCTGAAGAAATTACTGTTGATGAGGAAACCCTTAAGTCTCAACAGTTAGCCTTGGAACAAGCTGAGTTCTTTAAAATGAAGGCAATGCAAGATCGTGCTGTGTTTCAGGAAAAGAAAGTGGAGCTACAAGGGAAGCAGTACGATTATGAGCTTGCAAGGCTAGCTGATCCTCAAATTGATCTGGACAATAGAAGGTTAGGGCAGAAATGGGATGAAGCAAGGAAGATAATGATGGGACCCTGTGCGAAAGGAGTTCATAACAAGGAGGCAGATGATCTGTTCTACAACCTAAATTTGCAGAATCCAATGGCTGCTGACTACATGAGTGCTTTAAAAAGATTAATTTCTAAAGTCAGGGTTGGATACAATGCAACGCAAAAGGAGTGGCAGGTTATATTGTCTTTGACAGAAGGAGTCCCAATATCTTTCTTATATGTGGATGACCAATTCATGACGAGAAGATCTGCATCAGAGTTGTTCTTGCTAGCAACAAAAATTCAATACTCTCATTCTGAGAATCTAAGCATTCTGTATAGGGATCAGTTAATGCAGCTAGCAGAGGACAAGGGTCCAGAATTCTCAGCATATCCTAATGTTGTCCGGATGGTAGTTGACAGTAAATTGAAGAGGGTGAGCTTGGAGGAAAAGGACTTAATGGAACTTTCAGTGGAATCTCTTAAGGCCGTCTGTAGACAAATGATGAGTAAGGGATTCGCTTCTGAGCTTAAAGATAAATCAGTGAAGATCATTGAAAGTGCCATATTCAAGAAGAGCAATGAGGTGTGGAAGTGTGATGTCATTGCTCCAAACCCTCTTGATAATGTGAAGATTGAACCAGAGCTAATAGAGAAGAAATGGAATATTCTTCAAGCAATGAAGAATGTAGATGAAGCTCTGAATCTTCCTTCTGGAGCACTGGAACAAGGAGAGATAAGGGAGTCAGTTGGTGTTCCAGGAAGAGACAGTGTATACTGGATACATGCTTTTGCTGATGATACAGCTGATGCCTTAGTATTCATAGATGCAGACCAGAATCAAACACTCTTGCATATGAGTAGACAATGGCTGCTGCAGACTCAAGATGCTGCATTTCTGGAGAAAGTGTTATATGTGTTCAAATGGGAAGATGTGGAAGTTAAGTATGTGACAGAAAAGCAGAGACTCGTGAGTTACCTGTCTGATGTAGTAGTGGAAAAGAAGCGAATGGAGCAAGATGCGGCTAATGTCCACAATACTAACCGTGTCAAGGGCTATCCCAAAATGATCTATTGTCAGTTTAAAGCTGATAAATCTCATTGGAAACCTCAGCTTATAATGAAGAAATTTGAGGACATTCCAAAGATCAGGACTACTCAGGAGGTGGACAAACTCAGAAGGCTTTTCAAACATCCTTACCCAGAGCCCAGGAATCCTCTAGAAATGGAAGCAGTAAGTTTGTTGAATGCTAGGTGGATGCAGCTTCGTGATCCAGTATATAAGAAACAAAAGCAGCAGAAGGAGAAGAGCAAAAGGCAGAAAGAAGAGAAAGACCAAGCTGCTGAAGCTAGGAAGAGGAAACGGAATTAGGGTTAAAGGTCAGAGTGGTGTGAACTTGAAGTTGGAAAAACTTCGTGTCTTTCGGTTGCTTTAACTCACTTGAGGAAAATTCACCTTAGAGTGAATCCAATAAGGTGATATAAGTTTGACTAAAAGATATAAAATAATCCAGGTGATAGGAATCATTCAAATGATCTTTAATTCGAGGTTCGAATTCTGTTTCTAGTTTAAGTTCTTTGTATTGTTTTCAAGTACTTTTCAATTGTATATTTTTCAAGAATGTAATGTTAATTATCTTTTCTCGTCTCTTGTTTAGTTGAGTTATCCTTCATTAATTTGAATGTCATTGTTAGACAATCAAATAGGGGGAGATTGAAAGGCAGAGTGTATAAACTTGTAACACTATAACTAATGTAACTCAATTAAAAGAAAAGATAATTAATCAGAAGACAATCAAGAACAAGAAGTCACAAGAAATCAACAATAAATGAAGACAAGGTAATTGATACAATTGAACATGTTAACTATGATCAAACCAAGAAGAAATCATTGAGAGAAGTTCAAGTCAAAGTTGTTCAGGCCTTAGTGATTTGAGAAATCGAGAATCAAGATCATAACTATCAGTATCAACAAGACCAATTGATTTCAAGTGAACAAGAAGGAAAGCGAATATTAGAAAGCCAAGTTACTAAGTGAATATGGTAATTTATTCAAGAAGCAGAAATACTATCAAGACTAGTCACTTATGAACCAGACCAGTGCATCAAGTGTCAGGACATTGATAGCAAGTTTATGTCAGTAATAAAGATCCATGTTCAAGAGCTTGCTGAAGAATAAAGAAGATATGAAGATATCACAAGCTCAAGATGTGCATTGAAGTTTCAAGTTGAAGACCAGAATATTTTCTAAGTACTAAATATTCTAGATGGCCAAGTAGAACATTTCTAAGTAGAAGTTCTACATAGAAATTTCGAGATGGCTAAGTAGAAATTCTCAAGTAGAAGTTCTACTTAGAGTGCAGCTTCAACATGACATATGGCATCTTCTGATTGGCAGATTTCCAAGCTTTCAAGATAAGGCAAGATTTATGTGGACATCATTGGGCCACGTACATCTTAGTCTTTGAAGACTACAGGACATAGATTACATGTAGTATAAATAGAAGCACTTGTGTAATGTTTTTAGTAAGTGAGCAATATTGATAAAACACAAGAAAAAGAGAGAGAGTAAATTCACAGAGCTTAGAATCATTCACTTCTCTCTGAACTTCTGTTATACTTTGTAATGAATGTTGTAGCAACCTTTTCAAGTTATATATAAAGAAATATATTCCTTGAATCTGCGTGTTCATTTATTGCATCGTATTTATTGCTTCTCATATTCGAAAAGTTGTATTCACCCCCCCTCTACAACACATTTGGACCTAACACATCTTGTTAGATATTACTTGTGATTGCATTTCTTCTACTAGTAAATTACAAACTCTATTTAAGTTGTTGAAATAATTTTTGAAATTTATTAGTATTGCATTCAACCCCCCTTCTGCAATACTTTCCGGGACCAACATATAGGTTTTGCGAAATGGCGTTCTTTACTTCCTTATAGATCCTGCTGATCCTAATTATAATCCATTTCGCGATCTGATTGATGAACCTGTTCACAAACATGCTTGTAGAGTGCTTTTATTTGTTGGTGTTTATGGTAGTCTTATTGTGATGCTTGTATTTTTACCTGTCAAACTTGCGATGCAAGTTGCTCCTTGCATCTTTCCTCTTGATATATCGTAAGATTCCTCTGCATTTTTGTTGTATTAGTTTTTTTTTTTTTTTTTAAAATTTGGCTTGTTGAACTTTAATAAACTTGCTTTAATAAACTTGCACCTTCCTTGTGCAGTGTGTCTGATCATTTCACCTAAATTCCTTCCGATATGCTTCTGTTTCAAATCTGCATTCCATTTGCTATCGAACATTTCAAGCTCCGAACTACAATCAAGTAACTTCTTAGATATTGGTTCACCGCTATAGGTTGGGCACTTGGTCTGACAGACTTTTTATTACCTGCACCTGAGGATAACAGTGTCCAGGAAAATGCATATGCTGAACCTTTAAGGCAGGATAGACGGCAACCACAACTAGGGAACAAGAGGCCTTAGAAGGTCTTGTTCGTAATGCTCGTAACAGCAATAGGCATTTAGCCACTAGTGCTAATATTGCAGAAGAGTACAGTAATGACGAGCAATCTGATACAGAGTAAGTTTTACTGCGATGCTGTTCTATTAATGCATGCTATTAGTTACTCTCTCTTACATACGTGTGTGTGTGTGCATGCCATTTTAAATATGCGCTGATTTAATAGCATTGGCAATTTCATTTACTATATACAACATTGCATTTAAAAAAATTTGAGGTTCAACAATAAAAGTGCCATCGAATTTGAATTTCTTATTCGTTTAAAAAAAAAAACCACTGATGCCTTGTATCTCTTTGCCACAAATTACATGAATACGGGTAATGTGGAATGTAATCTGAGTTGTTGTCTCTGATATTCTTAACTTCAATTTTATCATTGCATCCATTTTGGACACTTAAATCTTTGACACAGGTATGGACTATGGACACATTTAATCTTCATTTTAGACCAAAAACATGCAAAATTTTCATAATATTGTATGGTCCGACACTTGCACATGTATCTGTACTGTAAAATCACCTTTTTTTAGGGGAAAGACAGAATTCAGATAGAAGAAAAATGCAGAGAATCTGTAAGTACAAAGGAGGTGATATCACTAGGAGCATTATTCACCCAGCATTGTTCAATCCCAAATGGAATTATCCTAGCTAAGTGATGTGCAACTCTATTTCCATCTCTCCTAACATGAGACCAAACTAAAGATTCAAAGCCTGAACAAATTCTACCAATATCGTGCAAGACTACATCAATTTCTGAATTACCAAAGACACTCTTCTTAACCTTGTTTACCAAAACTTGACAATCCGTTTCGATAATGATGTTATTAAAGCCAAACTCTTTAGCCTTTTTCAAACCAAACAAAACTGCCTTGCATTCAGCCACGATTGGTTTCCAGCAAGCTCGAGTTCTCCTCACAGCAGCAAACAATATATTCCCTTGATTGGTTCGAGCCACTGCCCCCATCCCTATCCAGCCCTCAACTGCAGTGGAAGCATCTACATTTATCTTTATAACTCCTATAGGAGGGGAGCTCCATCGATAGATACTTGCCGATGTTGAAGGTTGGACTGCAGTGCCTTCGTAAATATGTTTTGTGTAATTTCCAAACTCCGTCACTAGCCTGTTAACATTCTCCAGAAAGACACCATCTGGAATCTGGTGGTTCTCAAAAATGAGTTTGTTCCTGCATCGCCAAAGAGACCAGATCATATAATAACACCAATTTCGTTGCTCGAAGTTTAGATTTTTATTCCATCCCTCGAGAACTTCTACAAGATTATTAGCATTTCCTGTTTCTGCAGCATCTTTGTTTGGTGATAAATACCATACTGAGCGAACACACGGACAGTGGAAGAGGGTATGCATGATAGTCTCTGACTCGCGATTGCACCAGGGACAAGTATCATCTTCTAGCATGTGTCGATGTTTTAGAACAGCCCGTGTAGGAAGGGTAAATGAGCAGCACCTCCACAAGAAGTGTCGGACTTTCGGGGAGACTTTCGCATGCCAAATATCTGTCCAGCAGCGTTGCATATTTCCTAAATCAAAAGATTTGCCATGAAAGTATGCAGAACTCACCTCGAAGTTCCCATTTTGAGACCAGGCCCAACTCATTTTATCCTCTGGAAGGCAGTCGCTAATTGGGATATCTAGGACCAGGTTTTTGTCCCTTTCATTGAAGACCTGAGATACCTCGTCTTCTTTCCAACATCTGTTTTCTTCATCTATTAAGTCCATGACCAGCTCATGCTGACCACTTGAAGCTCTTGTACTTGTTGGAAATCATCCAAGATCGTCTAAAAGCCATGGATCAGACCATATATTAATTTTCCTTCCGTTCCCCACTCTCCACAAAATCCCCTCCTTTATTCGGGCTTTCGAGCTCCATATGCTACGCCATGGGTAACTTGAACAAGGTCCCAGTGCAGCTTCTAAAACTGACGAATGAGGATAGTATTTTGCTTTTAGAACTCTGGCTACCTCATGGTGTATGAGTCTCCATATCTGCTTTCCCAAAAGAGCATCATTAAAAACTGCTAGATCACGAAAACCCAGCCCCCCTAGGCTCTTTGGTTGACACAACGACTCCCAGCTTTTCCAGTGGATTTTATTTTTACTATCATTCGACCCCCACTAGAAACGCGCCATCATAGAGTGAAAATCCTTGATCAGGTTTAACGGGAATTTATAGACACCCATAATGTATGTGGGAATAGCCTGTATGACAGCCTTTAGTAAAACTTCTTTTCCTCCTTTTGATAAGAGCTTCTCCTTCCATCCTTGAATTTTCTTCCAGATTCTGTCTTTAATCACTCCAAAAACTGCTTTCTTAGATCTTCCAATGATCGTCGGAAGTCCAAGGTACTTGACATGATCATTAACAATGTTCATTCCCAGAATCAAACCGATCTCACTCTTTGTAGAATTGCAAACCCCTTTGCTAAAAGACACCTCCGACTTGTTGATGTTAATTTTTTGACCGGAAGCCGCTTCATATTTATTGAGAATATCAACAATGACTGAGCATTCCTGTCGGGTGGCTCTGGCGAACAAAAGACTATCGTCTGCAAAAAATAAGTGAGTTATTTCTGGACCTCTCCTACTAGCTCGAACTCCATGAATGGATCTTTTCTCAACTGCTAGTCTCAAAAGTCCAGATAGAGCATCAGCAACAATAATAAAAAGGTAGGGAGAGATGGGATCACCTTGACGAAGTCCCCTAGATGGAACTATAACTTTTGTCGGGCTCCCATTTACCATGAAGGAATATGATACCGTGGACACAAAAGTCATCACTGTATCCACCCATGCGATTGCAAAACCCAGTTTTACTAGTAACTTCCTTACGAAATCCCATTCAACTCGATCGTAGGCTTTACTCATGTCAAGTTTCATAGCAATCGAGCCTCTCCTGCCCTTCATTCTTTTTTTCATGGAGTGGAAAACTTCCAAAGCAATTATGGCATTATCAGAAATAAGCCTTTTTGGAACAAAAGCGCTTTGGTTCTCCGAGATCAAATTTTGTAAAAGTGGCTTGAGTCTATTTGCAACTGATTTTGAAGCAATCTTATACAGAACATTGCATAGAGAAATCGGTCGAAAATCAGAAATATTGGTTGGAGATTTTACCTTAGGAATTAAAGCCACATTTTTCGTGTTTACGTTATGAGGAGAGATTCCTTCAGAGATGAGATTGTTCACAAAACGAGTCACATCATTTCCCACTACATGCCAGAACTTTTGGTAGAAGATAGCGTGAAGGCCGTCAGACCCGGGAGCTTTACAAGGGGCCATTTGGGAAAGGGCCATGTAAATTTCCTCTTTTGAGTAAGGTCTTAAGAGAACCTGGTTTATTTAAGGAGAAACCAGATTATTAACTCCTTCTAGGGCCTCATCAATTGCTTGGGTTGGGTTATTTGCTGAAGCGAATAATTCCCCGTAGAAAGAAGTAACCACTGACTCCAAATCCTTTTGCTCCGTTTTCCAAACCCCCGTCGAATCATGTAAACCAGAGATGTAATTCCTACTTCTCCTTTAAGAAGCTTTATGGTGAAAGTATTTGGTGTTACGGTCCCCATCCTTGATTTCAGCCACCCTTGATCTGATGTACCAATAAGCCTCTTTCTTTTCTAGAAGCTTATCTAGCCGAGCTTCCAAATCAGAACATTCCTTGAAATCTATTTCGGTGTTGCAGTTTTGTTGGCGACTTGACAGTAAACGTTCCGCTTCGTCAACTTGTTTTCCAAGATTATCAACCTTGTCTTTTCCCCAGAATGAAAGATTTTCTGCCACCATGCTCAACTTGTGGTCCATGTCTAGGTGAGCAGCGTTACTCCAAGAATCTTTCACTACATCTTCAATACCAGATTCAAGAAGCCAACAAGTCTCAAATTTAAAAGCGTTTGTTCTTCTATGGGCCTTCTTCTGAGGAGGGTATGTTCTCAAAAAAATCACAGCATGATTAGATTGGTATTTTGTAAGGTGTTGAACCTGAAAATAAGGGAAGGAGCAGCACCAGCTTGAGCAAGCTACAAATCTGTCTAACCGTTCCTGAATTAGAGTTTCTGGAGTTTTGCCACGTTCCCAAGTAAAGCATGCACCTTTAAAACCTAGATCTCGCAGCGAGCAATCATCTAGAGCATTCCTAAAATTTTGAATCATTCCTTGATCTCGAAGGCCCCCCCCCCAACCTTTTCCTCATTGCTCAAAATTTCATTGAAATCACCTCCCAAAAGAATACGATGCGGAGATGTGGAACATAAACTCCGAATCAGATCCCAGGTTCTGAATTTATTTGCAGAGTCGGCCCATCCATAAATGCCGACAAACCTCCAATTATTGCCTCTAGCTTCTTTTATGTCTCCACTGATATGATGAGATGAATAAGATACCAGAGTAAAATCTATATTGTCCTTCCAAAAAAAGCACAACCCTCCCGATTTTCCAGCACTATCAACCCCCACTGCCCTGCTAAAACCAAATTTCCAACGTAGATCTTCCACTTTTATTTTATTGATCATTGTTTCCGACAAAAAGATTGTGTCGGGGCAAAGTATGCTACTCTAGTTATGGAGAGCACGAACTGACCGAGGATTGCCACTCCCTCGGCAGTTCTAGCATAATGTTTTCATTGTTGTTCACGGGGTTGGTCGTTGCCAACACCCGTTACTTTCCTAGTCTGATGAGAAGTGTGACCTGGATACTTAGTCACTACCATGTCATTTTACAGTCCATGTCATTTTACTATTTCTTGTTATGTCTTTCATTTACCTAAATGAGTAGGGGACCAGTCCTGGCTCTTGCTCTTTGTTCTCTTTTGGTCTGTAAGGTCTAAGTAGTTATGAGCTTTGTCTCTGTGCTCTTCATGTTAGTGTACTGTGTGGAAGTATTTGGCTATTAAGCCACAGTTTGTATTGGATCAGGTTAACGTTTGGAATCTATTCTGAGTTGTTTGTGGACTGAGCATTCTCTGTATTATTGTTCTTGGTTTCTCAACTTAGTATTATCAATTCCTTAAAAGGTATCATGGTATCAGAGCCTACTGGTTGAGCTTTATTTATTCATTAGAGTGTGCTAGTCTGTTCACAATCTATTTCCCTATTACTTCTCAGTTCATGCAACATCCCACCTCTGCTCATATGGCTGCTGCTATGAAGCTGTTACGGTATCTCAAACTAAACCCTGGTCAAGGCATACTCCTCTCCTCATCTTCTGCTACAGAACTCAATGCTTACTGCGATAGTGATTGGGCCACATGCCCCATGTCTCGTAAATCCACCACTGGGTTTTGTGTGCTGTTAGGATCTTCCCCTATCTCTTGGAAAACGAAGAAACAAAGTGTGGTTGCTCGATCAACAGCAGAAGCTGAATATCGAGCCATGGCAGTCACATCCTGTGAGATCACTTGGCTGTCCACCTTGCTTAAAGATATGGGTCTCTCCCATCTACCACCTACAGTTCTCAGTTGTGATAATCAAGCTGATGTGGCCATAGCAGCCAATCCAGTCCTGCACGAGCGCACGAAGCATGTGGAAGTAGATTGTCACTTCATACGTGATAAAATCAACTCAGGCAGCATCGTAACAAGACATGTTCCCTCTCATTCTCAGCTTGCTGATTTGCTAACTAAGGCACTGTCATCTAAACAGCATTATTACCTGTTGTCCAAGCTTGGAGCTACTGTTGAACCTACCTCCAGTTTGAGGGGGAGTGATGAGAAGTGTGACCTGGATACTTAGTCACACTACACCATAAAACAGATACAGCAACGTCTGAAATACGTTGCAATATGCCCTAAATTCGTTGCAGTAGGGTCTATGGCAACGATTATTGAAAAATCAGGCGTATCGTTTGCTCTGGTTGCCATAGGTACCTTATGGCAACGAATTTAGTACCATATTGCAACGTTGAATTATCGTTGCAATTAGGGTATATGGCAACGATTTAATGGCTATAGCAACATGTTTAAAACCATTGCAATATCTTGGAGGAGCTATGGCTTACTTTTTGTAACGATTTTTTTAGTGTTAATTGTTGCAATACATGGACTCATGTAGCTCTAAGGCAACGTATTTCGAATCAAATGCAATGAAATATTTTAAAGAATATGACATATATGGCAACAATTATGTAACTATTGCAACGCTGAAAAAAAAAAACCGCCATGACCTTTAGATTTTATAAGCATCCACCAATTTTAATTGGTATTTCAATTCATAACCAACCATGCAACCAAGTAGTTCATCAGTTCCAACATCATTTCCAACATCCATACACAAAATGATCAAGTTCAAGCAAAATAACTAAGTTCAAAAGAAAATCTAACTTAGTAATACATAATTAATAAACCAACTTAGTGGCCGGTTAAACATTGCATAAATATTGAGTCATCATGGTGCTAGCGCTTCCTCTTCTTCTTCCTCTTCAACTGCATCAGTCTCATCTCCATCATCAACAGTAGTAGCACACAGCTCTTTTGCATTGATATTGAGAGTTGGATTCTTCTCGGCCAATTTTGCAAGAATATTTTCCAATTTCTTGTTCATTTTGTCCTCCATTTCTGCAGCTATCTCATCTCTTAACTGTTTAAGTTGTGCAGAATTTTTGATATCAATTGTTGACATATCTTTCCTTGTTTTCCTGGTTCTCCCACTCCTGCCAACCAGCCAATTTGGTCCATGAGCTTCAAAATTCAGTTCAGGTCCTTCACCCTCATCACCATCCGAACCTTCACCCTGCCAATATTCCAAGTAATCCAGAATGTAGAATTAAAAAAATGAGAATTCACGATATTTTTTAGTACAATAATTTGAAAAAAAATGAACTAATGTGTTACCTCATTATGACCCTTGCGGGTTTTAGGGTAAATTCGGCCTTTTCTGGGTGTTGTAATGCTCTTAGTTTTATTTTTCTAGCATTAAAAGATAGAGCGAGCCAGAAAGTAATTATGTTAGTCATCAATTTTCACAGAATTATGAAACAAAATTATTAATGTCCCTAATTACCATACCATTTCTTTACCGAGCTGCGCAAAACTTGTACGACCAGCATTGTGTGAATCAGAAACTTTTGACCGATTTACAGTATTCTTTCCAGCTCTGGTCTGGACACTCTCATCACCCCAGTATTGTAGCAAAACCCTGAACTGTTCCAATGGAATTGTTAGAGGCCTGTGTTTTAACCTCTCCTCATCAGTCTCGTATTTGCTATAATATCGAGCCTTGACACGACTCTTGTGAATCCTCCACAACTCAGCCATAGTCCTAAGTGACCAATCCTTACCTTCCTCGGGAATGATATACTTTGTCTACAATATAAGTAAAACAGAAAACTGAATTACTAATTGAAAATTTACAAAAATCATTAGAACTTAAATTAAGTGATTTAAGGTACCCCTGGACTTGCACCATAATTTAATTGAAAAAAGGAATATATGCGGCATATAAGTGATCGTCATAAAAAAACCCAAAAGTGAACAAGTACAACTTAAATTAAGAATGCGGGTTTTCACCTTGATAAATTCCCACCAACTATTTTTTCGTTCATCAGGAACTACAACCCAACTGATATAGTCAAGTGGCACACATTGTCTTGCCAGTGCCCCTAAGAAACTACCATACTCAGATCTTATTTTGCTATTTTCAGACACTGGTTGAAGCTCATGATTCAAGGTAAGCACTGGTCTATCTTCTAGTTTTCTTGTGAAGACAGCACTCATTTTCGTAGGTCCTCTACGCCTCGTACTTTTAGTTTTCTCTATGAGGAAGACAAACAAATACATAATTATAAATTTAACTTTAGTACGTAATTCCAGTACATGTGTTTAGAAAAAGATATACCTTTAGCAAGTATAATTGTATCATCAACATTACCATTACCATCTGCTGCTTCATCGTTACCATCTGCTGCTTCAACATTATGGTCATTAATCATATATGTTTCCTCTTGCTCCTGTTGGGATTTCCGCAATGCTAAATATGCAGCCATTGTACCAATTCCATCATTGTCTATCCTTGTTATTTGTTTGAATTGTTCAAAATCAGTAGGTAATGGCGGGGGAGGTGGTAAATTGTCTTCAACCATGACCTTGCAATAAAATTGATTAGTATTTAAACTTATATAAGGAAAATTAACACTTAGAACGAAAAAAAGCCAACGATCATAAAATGAAGAAAAATTCAAATATATTTATCATACCTTTGTACTCGCAGCATTCTTCACTGTTTTTGAACGAGTTGATGGTCCGATGGCGGCCTTGACTTTAGTGGTTATCTACGTAAACATCAAAAACAGCATAAAATGACTCAATATTCATGGAAAATAGCATAAATTATTATTCCCTATGTACCTTGGGGGCTTCGTCCTCTTCACTATTTGAAAGGCTATCATGGCCCGGAACATATTCCCTATCACAACTTGCCCATTCCTCTTCAAGTGTTTTTTTCTTAGTTTTGGGGTTTTGAAATAAATCATCTGCAATTTGCTTTATCCCACTTTTCTCCAAGTACATTCTATTTTCTTCAGCTCTCCTCCTTCTTCCTTCTTCAAAATCTGCAACCTGAACATAAAATAGAACAAAAAATAAGAAATTCGGAGTAAAAGAATATGGCATATAAGTGACCACATATGCACATAAATTTATATTTAAGGTACCCCAGGACTTGCTTTTTTAGAGTTAGCATTTTCAGTCTCTGCATTTGCATTCTTTTTCTTAACATGCCCTTTAGCTCCTGCAGGTGGTCCTTCAGCTCTTGTAGGTGGAACTGGAGGCCCTACCTTCGGTGCACCCTGTCCATCATTAGCCAATTTGTTCTTTTCTCTCTGCTCTTGTTGAAGTCCTTGTACTTTAACTTTCTTGCGCTTCAACTGCAAATCTTTATCTAAAAAGAAAAAAATGATGAGAACATATAAAGATGATCCTAATATACATGAGCTAGGCTGCAAAAAAAATAATTAGATAAGATTAATTACCTTCAGGAACTGGAGGCACTACCCTAGGTGCAACTTCTGCACTCTGTCCAGAAATCTTAGTAACCACCACACTTTCATCATCAGCAAATTTTTTCTTTTCTTTTTGCTCTTGTTGAAGTCCTTGTACTTTAACTTTCTTGCGCTTCAACTGCAAATCTTTATCTAAAAAGAAAAAATGATGAGAACATATAATGATGATCCTAATATACATGAGCTAGGCTGCAAAAAAAAATAATTAGGTAAGATTAAGTACCTTCAGGAACTGGAGGCCCTACCCTAGGTGCAACTTCTGCACTCTGTCCAGAAATCTTAGTAACCACCACACTACCATCATCAGCCAATTTTTTCTTTTCTTTTTGCTCTTTTTGAAGCCCTTGTACTGTCACAAACTTGCGTTTCAACTCCAAATCTTTATATACAAAGAAAAAAATGATTAGAACATATCTCTATTGCGTTTCAACTGTAAATCTTTACATACAAAGAAAAAATGTCCAGAAAAAATGATAAGAAAAAAAAATAATTAGGTAAGATATACCTTCAAAAAAATTTGTCCTTGGTCTTATTATAACATGAGGCTGCAATTGCTTCACCGGCTCTATTGCTTTGTCAACAACAGTGTCAATGTAAAGATCTAGATACGCACCATCTGTTAAGCCTTGTATAAGTTCAATAGCTTCAGCATCGTTACTAACTAATTTCCAGCCCCCTCCAACTTTTTTGACATAAACTCCTCCTATTTCATTGTATCCAACATCATCCTTGACATAGTCCATAAGTGCTGTGAATGAGAACTTATCAGAATTTATCTCGGTAGGGATCTTTGTACATGTACCACATAAGTACTTAGTTTTAAGAAACTGTCCCTTGTGGTAAAACCTGAGGAAAAAATACTCTGCCATCCTGAAAATAAAACGGAACAATAAAAATTTGTTAGAACATGAATTACTAAGGCACGTGGGCACATGAATGAAATATGCAATTACATCAAACTAAAAATATGCACAAGTAAAAATGCAGAAAAATACCAAGTAATACAGAGATTGTCACACGTCAAAATCAAATAAAGCAAATCAAGTAGATCTTAACTTAATACCAAATCTCAGTACAATACAAGTACAAAAAGGAGTTACTCTACAAGTAACATCACATATGGAAATACAACATTTTAAGCAATAAAAATTTAAGTGGCAGTTCATTCATAAAGATCTTCCATTTCTTTCCCATCATCAACAGAAAGTTGTCGCCTCGGCACATCATCACTGTGCCAACTAAGATCTTCAGCTGTTCGATTCTCCATTTCAAAGTGTATCGGCACATCATGCATAGTAGGGCCACTGACTTCTTCAAGTACATCACTTTCTTGTTCAACATCATTGTACTCCCTTGGCATTTTTTTAACAACATAATATAAGTTTTTTTCCGTACAATCTTGAATATAGAAAACTTGTTGCACTTGCGTAGCTAGAACATATGGATCATCTTTATGATACAGTCTATTAAAATTTACTCTTGTTAGCCCACAACAGTCTTTATCCTTTTTATACCAGCAGCACTTGAACAAAACTACGAGTAATGCACCCCAATAATCAACTTCAATGATTTCTTCAATCGCTCCATAGTAAGTTACATCCCCAACTATTGGATTCTGATCTTTTGAACTTGCAAAACTGGTGGTCAGGGCTGTCGAACAGACACCGCTGTTTTGTGTCGTGCACTTGCCATCTCTTCTCTTTGTATGGAATCTGAACCCGTTTATTACATAACCGGTGTACTTCTTGGCTGCTCGTTGAGGCCCCCTTGCAAGACTTAATAATCCTGATGAACATCCTTCTCTTTTTTCCACCTCCTCCTTTAACCAATTATGAAATTCTTTGGCATGTGTCCGTTCTGCTTTGTACATCTTGGACTTTCCATGTTTATCATAGAGGTTACGATGCTCCCTACATTTTTATTAAATGGGAAATATATCAATAGTGCTACATATTTGTACATAAACTACAGTATATACTTTTACAAAAACTAGGAATTGAATGGGACGTACTCAATCAATTTCTCAATTTCCATGTTCCCACTGTTGAAGAGTATGTATTGATGAGCATTAATCCATACTTTCTCTGCCAAATAAACAGCCTTTCCAGCTTTGTTTCTCCTGGACCCAATGGGGTAATTCTGATTAATTGATTTGTCTTCATTAATTTGTTTTCCCCCCTCATCACTTAAAAATCGAGAACAAAAGGTCAAGCATTCTTCAACCATATACCCTTCAGCTATAGACCCTTCTGGTTTGCTTCTATTACGAACGTAGGACTTTAATTTACACAAATAGCGTTCCATTCCAAACATCCATCTGAGATGTACTGGTCCTCCCAATTCAACCTCTTTACATAAGTGAATCGGCAAATGCACCATAATGTCAAAAAATGCCAGTGGAAATATTATCTCACATTCACAAAGTATTTCTATGATTTCTTCATGCAACTTCGGAACATCCTCCAAATCTATCACTTTGCCACATAAGCCACGAAAAAATGAACCCAACCTAATCAAAGGTATTGCCACCTCTGGTTTTAAGGTTTTAATCACAGCAAATTGTAGTAAATATTGGAGAATGAAATGTGCATCGTGACTTTTATACCCGAAGACTTTTCTTTCACTCATGTGCACACAACGACTGATATTTGATGCACATCCGTACGGCAGTCTTGCATTCTTCAACACTGAGCAAAAGTTTTCTTTTTCTTTTTTTGTCATGTCAAAACTAGCTGCCGAGATTTCATAGTGTCTGTCATCATCGGCACATTTCACAGGATGAAGAACCTTACGGATGCCCATTTCTTGTAGATCGAAACGAGCATTTAGATGATCTTTCGTTTTGCCACCAATGTTCAACAAGGTCCCTAATATTTTATCACAAACATTTTTCTCTATATGCATGACATCTAGATTATGTCTAATTAAATGACCACTCCAATATGGCAATTCAAAGAAAATGGACTTCTTTTTCCAAGGGCAGTCTGAAGTCTTTTTTTGTTTTATTTGCTTCCCAAAATTATTCTTGTATCCACGTAACAGTTCCTCAATATCCGTTCCAGATAATGGAGGTGGACAAAGATCAGTTTCAACTTCACCATTAAATCTTCTCGTGTCAAACCTGTGTTTGTGGTCGGGGCTGAGGAATTTTCTGTGATTCATGTAGCAAACCTTCCGACTATGCTTCAAATAGGTTGACGAGGTACAATAGTGACATCCTGGACAAGCTAGTTTACCCTTTGTGCTATAACCCGATAAAACTGCATACCCGGGAAAATCACTTATGGTCCATAGGAGGCCCGCACGTAAGGTAAATGTATTGTCGCAGAATTTATCGTACGTTTCTAAACCTACATACCAGAGTTCTTTCAACTCAGCAATTAGTGGCTGCAAATATACATCTATTTCATTACCGGGGTACACAGGTCCGGGGATTAGTGTTGAAAGAATCAGGATTTCTGGTTTCATAATCAACCAAGGGGGCAGATTATAATTGACCAGAACAACTGGCCAAGTGCTGTGATTTGAGGTCATTGTTCGGTAAGGATTGAAGCCATCTGCCGCTAAACCTAATCTAACATTTCGAGGTTCCGTTGAAAAATTTGGATGTCTAGAATCCATTGACTTCCAAGCCTCAGCATCAGCTGGATGTCTTAACTTCCCATCTTTGTTTCGTCCTACTACATGCCATGTCATGAGTTCAGCATATTCTTTACACAAGAATAGGCGTTGGAGCCTTGGTTTTAATGGAAAGTATCTCATTACTTTTGCAGGGACTTTATACTTCATTTCTTCGAAGCTAGCATCCCTATTTTCATTATCTACAGATTTCCACCTTGACACTCCACATACTTTGCATTTATGTTCATTTATATTTTCAGCCCAATATAATATGCAATCGTTTGGACAAGCATGTATCTTTTGGTAATCAAGACCCAATGCCCTAATCATACTTTTGGCAGCGTTAAAACTTGGAGGCAGATTTACATCAGGAAAGGCCTCCTTTATCAACTCTAAAATACCGCTAAAGGCAGACTCGGTAAAACCATGAGTGCACTTTAATAAGTAAAGCTTGACTATAAAACCTAACCGAGTAAATTCTTTAGACCCGGGATACAAAGGCTGTTTCCCTTCCTCGACAACCTTATAAAAATCTTTTGCCATATCATTCATTCCACTTCTAACTCTACCTTCATCACGAATCATTTCATCAAAATCATCACCTAGACCAATACCCGTATCACATTCCATCTCATCATCATGTTTTCTAAACTTAGGGGTTGACACTTCGTATATCCAGTTAACAAATGATGGACAGGTACCATCCAATACGAGATGATCATATATATTTTCCCTAGAGTGCCAGAAACGATTACTACAATTTTTACAAGGGCATTTGAGTTCATTCCCAACTGTAAAATTATCGAATCCATTTCTAACAAAATCTGTTACCCCATTACAATATGCATTACTATACTTTGGAAGTGATATCCAATTCATCTTTGCAAATTCACAAACCTATTATCTACACAAAGAAACATAAACAGAAAATACATAGAAGATGTAAATTTTGTATAAACACAACACGAACTTTAACTTTCAGAAAATACATACACATGCATAAATAGACACATTAAAACATATAGATAACATCATAAAACAGAGTAGAAAAACAAAGCTAAAATGACAGAGCATAAAATCAACACACAAAAAAAAAAAGAACAGAAAACATAGAGAGGTAACACACCTTGTTCGAAAAAACAGAGCAACCCAAACAAGTATAATCCAAAATTTGTAAAAACAGGAAATTAAAATCAATTAAACAAAAACAAAACCTAATTAATCCCCAATTTTAACAAAAAAACATCAACCTAATTAAGCCCCAATTAATCAATGCAGAGATAGAGAGATAGAAAGATAGAGAGATAACATAAAACAAAACCCAATTAATCCCCAATTTTAACAAAAAACATCAACCTAATTAAGCCCCAATTAACTGATGCATGCATAATCGATTGAGCTAATCGATGCCGAGAGATAGAGAGATAGAGAGATAGAGAGATAACACACCTTGTTCGAGCTTGATTGTTCGTCGAGCTTCAATCTTCGAGCTTGAACCCTAATCGCCTCTTTCCCCTCTTCGAGCTCTCAGTGTTTGTCTTAGTATTTTGTCTGTGTTTGTATGTGTTTTGTCTGTGTTTTGTATGAGTTGTGTTTCTTTTTCTTTTTCTTTTTCTTATTTTTGGCAATCCCACTTGTTTTAGCAGCGCGGGCAAAAATTTTACGTTCTCCCGCCTATCCCGCCAATAATTTTGGGCCAAAATTATGATTCTACAGCAACGGTTTCTTAAATCGTTGCGATTGATATGAAGTTTTGTCTAACGCAACAATTTCTTAATTCAATTGCAACGCCTTTAAAAATCGTTACAATATCTTTGAAATTGTAATTTTTTTTTAGGCAATAGCAACGATTTTTGAGTTTTTTTTTAAGAGTTGGTTGCAAAAGCCTTTTTATGGTGTAGTGTCACTACCATGTCATTTTACAGTCCATGTCATTTTATCCATGTCATTTTACTGTTTCTTGTTATGTCTTTCATTTACCTAAATGAGTAGGGGACCAGTCCTGGCTCTTGCTCTTTGTTCTCTTTTGGTCTGTAAGGTCTAAGTAGTTATGAGCTTTGTCTCTGTGCTCTTTCTGTTAGTGTACTGTGTGGAAGTATTTGGCTATTAATCCATAGTTTGTATTGTATCAGGTTAACGTTTGGAATCTATTCTGAGTTGTTTGTGGACTGAGCATTCTTTGTATTATTGTTCTTGGTTTCTCAACTTAGTATTATCAATTCCTTAAAAGGTATCATAGTCAGTCCTTCTGAGATATGAGAAGTGACCCTTCTTGATTTATTGTCCCTCTCCACCATAATATTGACCATTTTTCCATCTGCAATTGCACTAGAGTCTCTTTTCTTGGTCATAAAAAACTCAGCTCCTTCATTACCTAATTTGCTTATTGCTTCATGTGCTAGATCCTCGCCGCTGTGTTTATTTGCCCCTTCCCTAATCATCCTCCTCCACGAACCTTGACTTGTAGGTAGCTTCTCTCCATTTGAAATTTCCATGTTCACCCCATTTTTTGCTTCCATCGTGGCTTTCTTGATTCTTTCATTCTGTTCCTCCTGAGTCACTTCTTTCGCCGCCCTTCTGATATTGGTCCCTTTTCCATTTATCCTTTCATTGCCATTTTGTGCTTCCAAGTCTAATGTGTCTTTCTCCGAGTTTTGTAAAACCATGATTGGGCTGATATTATTGAGGCCCATTGCTGACATAGTTAACATTTGAGGCATTGAATTAGAATTTGCATTCAGAAGCACATTATTCTGCCCCTGATGGCCCATTAGCACCTTGACTTGACTTTCATTTGGCATGGGTGCTTTTCTTACAAAAGGGACCCCCTTATCATTATTGTCATCCATATTCATAAAGTTACTCACATTATCATGTGCCTCCGGATTTGTCGCCTTAACACACTCCATCGACCCCATCTTTCCAGCTTCAGACATTTGAAATTTTTTCCTATCAGAATCCAATAAAATGCCATTTGTGCCCCTGTCTGTACCACCATTTTGTTCAGTTATAAAATCAATAATGTACCAGACTTCATCCATAAAACCAAGCCTACAATTCACTAGATAATATTTCTCTTTGATAAAATAAAAGATGACATCTTATTAGCTTTCCTAATGTTAGTTTTTAATGGGTTGAATTATGAGAAATCAGGACAACAAATATCCAGTTGTTGCTATATTGATAACTTGATAGATAGATTCCTAAAATTTATTTGGTTGATTTAATTATGATCTGAACTGCCTATTTCCTTTTTCTTAAAAGCTAAATTAGTTCTGGCGTTTGTACGAGGAAATTGCATGATGTGTCATTTATTTAGCAGCATCTGTGTGTTCTTTTCTTACGAAATGGAACCTTGATTACAACATCTCGGCGTCATTATCCTGTATCATCTTTTTAATGATGTGCTTCGCATCATTGTCCTTTTGTTGGCAGCCTGGGTCACTCTTCTTGTTTTCAACTCTGCTTTAGTGGTCATACCCGTTTCACTTGGACGAGCACTCTTTGATGCTATGCCTTTTTTACCAGTAACCCATGGAATCAAGTGTAACGGTGAGATATATGACCTACTAGGTTTTAATCTTTTAGTATTATGTCTTTGGGTTGCAATTGCTGATGTTTTGGTTTTTCTTTTTCTTCTTATTGTGAATCTTTTAGATTTGTATGTGTTTGTCATCGGTAGCTATGTCATTTGGCCTTCTGTAGCTGGAGCAAGGTATGCCAATGAATACATCAAAACTAGGAGAACTGCAGAATTGTTAAACCAAAACATTGTTTATAATCCACCACTGGGTTTTGTGTGCTGTTAGGATCTTCCCCTATCTCTTGGAAAACGAAGAAACAAAGTGTGGTTGCTCGATCAACAGCAGAAGCTGAATATCGAGCCATGGTAGTCACATCCTGTGAGATCACTTGGATGTCCACCTTGCTTAAAGATATGGGTCTCTCCCATCTACCACCTGCAGTTCTCAGTTGTGATAATCAAGCTGCTGTGGCCATAGCAGCCAATCCAGTCCTGCACGAGCGCACGAAGCATGTGGAAGTAGATTGTCACTTCATACGTGATAAAATCAACTCAGGCAGCATCGTAACAAGACATGTTCCCTCTCATTCTCAGCTTGCTGATTTGCTAACTAAGGCACTGTCATCTAAACATCATTATTACCTGTTGTCCAAGCTTGGAGCTACTGTTGAACCTACCTCCAGCTTGAGGGGGAGTGATGAGAAGTGTGACCTGGATACTTAGTCACTACCATGTCATTTTACAGTCCATGTCATTTTATCCATGTCATTTTACTGTTTCTTGTTATGTCTTTCATTTACCTAAATGAGTAGGGGACCAGTCCTGGCTCTTGCTCTTTGTTCTCTTTTGGTCTGTAAGGTCTAAGTAGTTATGAGCTTTGTCTCTGTGCTCTTTCTGTTAGTGTACTGTGTGGAAGTATTTGGCTATTAAGCCACAGTTTGTATTGGATCAGGTTAACGTTTGGAATCTATTCTGAGTTGTTTGTGGACTGAGCATTCTCTGTATTATTGTTCTTGGTTTCTCAACTTAGTATTATCAATTCCTTAAAAGGTATCATAGTCAGTCCTTCTGAGATATGGGAAGTGACCCTTCTTGATTTATTGTCCCTCTCCACCATAATATTGACCATTTTTCCATCTGCAATTGCACTAGAGTCTCTTTTCTTGGTCATAAAAAACTCAGCTCCTTCATTACCTAATTTGCTTATTGCTTCATGTGCTAGATCCTCGCCGCTGTGTTTATTTGCCCCTTCCCTATTCATCCTCCTCCACGAACCTTGACTTGTAGGTAGCTTCTCTCCATTTGAAATTTCCATGTTCACCCCATTTTTTGCTTCCATCGTGGCTTTCTTGATTCTTTCATTCTGTTCCTCCTGAGTCACTTCTTTCGCCGCCCTTCTGATATTGGTCCCTTTTCCATTTTTCCTTTCATTGCCATTTTGTGCTTCCAAGTCTAATGTGTCTTTCTCCGAGTTTTGTAAAACCATGATTGGGCTGATATTATTGAGGCCCATTGCTGACATAGTTAACATTTGAGGCATTGAATTAGAATTTGCATTCAGAAGCACATTATTCTGTCCCTGATGGCCCATTAGCACCTTGACTTGACTTTCATTTGGCATGGGTGCTTTTCTTACAAAAGGGACCCCCTTATCATTATTGTCATCCATATTCATAAAGTTACTCACATTATCATGTGCCTCCGGATTTGTCGCCTTAACACACTCCATCGACCCCATTTTTCCAGCTTCAGACATTTGAAATTTTTTCCTATCAGAATCCAATGAAATGCCATTTGTGCCCCTGTCTGTACCACCATTTTGTTCAGTTATAAAATCAATACTGTACCGGACTTCATCCATAAAACCAAGCCTACAATTCACTAGATAATATTTCTCTTTGATAAAATAAAAGATGACATCTTATTAGCTTTCCTAATGTTAGTTTTTAATGGGTTGAATTATGAGAAATCAGGACAACAAATATCCAGTTGTTGCTATATTGATAACTTGATAGATAGATATTCCTAAAATTTATTTGGTTGATTTAATTATGATCTGAACTGCCTATTTCCTTTTTCTTAAAAGCTAAATTAGTTCTGGTATTTGTACGAGGAAATTGCATGATGTGTCATCTATTTAGCAGCATCTGTGTGATCTTTTCTTACCGAAATGGAACCTTGATTACAACATCTCGGCGTCATTCTCCTGTATCATCTTTTTAATGATGTGCTTCGCATCATTGTCCTTTTGTTGGCAGCCTGGGTCACTCTTCTTGTTTTCAACTCTGCTTTAGTGGTCATACCCGTTTCACTTGGACGAGCACTCTTTGATGCTATGCCTCTTTTACCAGTAACCCATGGAATCAAGTGTAACGGTGAGATATATGACCTACTAGGTTTTACTCTTTTAGTATTATGTCTTTGGGTTGCAATTGCTGATGTTTTGGTTTTTCTTTTTCTTCTTATTGTGAATCTTTTAGATTTGTATGTGTTTGTCATCGGTAGCTATGTCATTTGGACTGCTGTAGCTGGAGCAAGGTCTGCCAATGAATACATCAAAACTAGGAGAACTGCAGAATTGTTAAACCGTGTATGGAAATGGTGTGGTGTTCTGAAGAGCTCTGCTTTATTGTCAATATGGGTAAGATGTTCCCTCTTATAAATTGCTGATTATTTTTTCTTAATTATCTCAAGTTGTTTCTATTAGGCCTTCACGGCTTCACCTCCCAGGTTTTTGTCATTCCAGTTTTGATAGGATTGCTCTTTGAACTTCTGGTTATTGTGCCAATGCGGGTACCTGTTGATAAGAGTCCAGTGTTTCTTTTGTATCAGGATTGGGCTTTGGGTCTCATCTTTCTCAAGATCTGGACCAGATTGGTTAGTGACTTGGTGTTGCATATTTTTTTATTTGTTTTATATGAGGTGCTTATACTTTATGATGTGCAACCAGATTGGTTAAAGTTGCATATATCTCGTTTTATATGACATGTTCTGATGTGCGTAGTAAAAATATAACTCTTATAATATTTATGCTTGCCATATACAACCGGTCATTCCTCCCTCTTGAAGCATCCATATTTTGTACTTGAGGGGCATGTTCCAAGAGTAATTTACCCCAGAATTCTTCTCTGTATCAACAATACCATAAGTCAATTATCGTGCATTTCTTACTATATATTTGTATGGCCCCATGAATGATTTTAAAACTTTCCATTTTTTATTTCAAAAAAAAAAAAAAAAAAACTTTCCATTTTTCAATTTATTGTCATACCTATGTCACCGGTCCACCGGTCCAATTTCAGCTCTTGAACATTGTAAAATCATATGTACAAGACTATGCCATTCATAAAAGTACACATTTTCCACCCTTTGGAATGTAACTTTAGAGTACTGCTCACCTCCTATTATTGGCATCTCTATCCTGCATCAAGGCAAATGGATAATGTTACCAGTCGCCTTGCCTTCTGTTTCAACAACTGCGAGCAGCCTATAGATCAGTAATCTGACGGCAGATGGGCACAAAACTGCAGGCTGCTACCGTGTACATATCAATGAACTGCTACTGTTGATAATAATGTACAATGTGAAGCCTCTATTTATTTTGTCAGTGAGCTTAATGTTGTGGTTCATTTTATCGAGAGCTGTCATGTATTTGTGTATGCTGCATGATCAGAATTAAGGGAAACTACTATAGACTTTAATGAATAAGGTCCTATATTACAATACCGATTGAACATGTATGGACTTTAATGATTTAGACGACGTTTATCTGGACAAAATTCCTCTAAAATTAAAATCAGTCTTGTAATCTTAAAGACCTTTGTACACATGGTTTACTTCGGTGTTAGGGGAAACTAATGTAGACTTTAATGAATAAGGTCCTATATTACAATACCGATTGAACATGTATGGACTTTAATGATTTAGACGACTTTTATCTGAACAAAATTCCTCTACAATTAAAATCAGTCTTGTAATCTTAAAGAAATTCGTACACATGGTTTACTTCGGTGTTAGAGGTAACCCGTGCCTTGCACATGGGTTATGTTCGTTAATAAGCAAGTAGAACATCATGAATTAAACATAAAACTTGTAGCAGCCAACGAACACCAACCTTGACGCAGACTTCATCAATAATAAGTTTCACAAACTAATATGATAAACATGGACTCAACTAAAGATTTAGCAAAAAAAAAAAAAAAGGTACTACTCAACTAAAGAGTTGATCTTATTCAGGAATTAAGTAGGAGGCTTTCCAGAGAAGAGTATGACAAGTTGTTTATCTGATTAATAGTCAATCATAGTTTAGTGGATATTGTCCAGATCTCAGGATGTCGATAAGACGGGGTTGGACGTAGAGATAATTCTGAAAAAGCTCCATATATGCCTTGTGATAGGCATCAGGGAATAAATCCAACAACCTTTGATCAATATATGCCAAGGTCTGCGCACCGGTAACCTAACATTCCAATAAGACAGACATTATGATAGATCTTGTTTTCAAGCAATAAATTATTATTAAAAACAAGTAGGATTAATTGTTACCTTTTCACCATAATGATTGAATGTGTCTCGATGAAAACTCATTATCATTGATCCATTATACCTAGAAGCAGTAAATCCTGTGCCAAGAACTTGATCACCGAGAGCCTTTTGAATCCAATTGTCCATCCTAGTTAGAGGGTTTGTAAATGTCACAACATTGTAGAAATTTGGATCCACCTGGCCTAATTGCCAAAAGCAGTTTGCAAAGTTAAAGCGGTGTTTGGTTGTCCACCAAAAAATTGGAGCATGACATATTATATAAGATTGTTCCCTGCAAAAAAGGAAAAATACACTTGATAGCAAATCCAAAATCAAATAATTGATGCTTTAGAAATTGAGTTGAATTCAACTTACTTCATTGAACGACCTGAATAATTTACAACCCAATCAAAAATCTCTCTAAACATCTGGTACTCCCCAGTATTATACATGGAAATTTGTTGAGGGACATGATGATTACATAATTCCACAAATCCAAGTATATGGTCCAGGTCTCCTCGAATGGCAACATCACGATCTGAGAAATGAACAATTCATACCATCAATAATAATATCTAATGATGAATAGATAATTATCATTATTGCATCAATAAAATTAGGGTGCTTCTAAATGTTGTTCGTTCGCCTAAATTACTTCCAAATCCTTGTACGTATTTAATAATTTCATTAAATGGATCTTGTAATTCCAACATGAGTATTTATTAATATTTGACTTTTCAGCAGATATTCATTCATCGAAACATGCT
Source organism: Kitagawia praeruptora (assembly GCA_037693485.1). NCBI lineage: Eukaryota > Viridiplantae > Streptophyta > Magnoliopsida > Apiales > Apiaceae > Kitagawia > Kitagawia praeruptora. The sequence goes on from CM075353.1 coordinate 148,910,839, forward strand.
TTCATAATTTATTCCGGTAATTTCATGTGATGTTTAATTAATTTAAATTATTGTAGTACAATTATTGTAATAATTGGGAAAAGAGAAATGTTTTAATTAATTTAAGCTTTATGTGACTTAAGAAATTTTTGTACAATATAAATTTTTTCCTTTTTACAAATGTAAAAGTTTTCGAATTAAAGTTTAGTAAAAATATTATTTCTCAGAATTCTTTACAAAAATTAATTGATAAAATCAACCTCGAATACAAACAAAGATATGTAACATTCCTTTTAAAATGTAAGAAGAATGATGTACTAAACTAAACGAATTTATAAGGTTTCTTTAATTTAATAATGTTTAAGAATTTAATCTTTCTATTAATTTTAATTAATTTAAGTCTTACGTAACTATATTGGAATAATTAACTTACAAATATATTTAATATTATGGTAAATGTAAAACAAATTCTTTTTAACATATATAATATACACATGGCATGACTTCTCTACCAAGTGATTACGTGTGAACATAGCATAACAATAATAATGTTACTCCTGATAATGTTTAATACAGTAATAACGTTGACCTAATTTCTAATTTAAGTGGCACAAATTGCAATGAAGGATATGTCTGTTATATGTGCAACTACATCAAACTGGCAAAAATAATGTATGCATTTAATAGTTATGTAAAATTAAACTCACCTAGTTGAACAGGTGAAATGCATAGCCGGGTGATGACGCGTGTGAGAGGTATGATATATATATCATTCAAAACATCTCCTCCCATATATTTACCTTTACCGTGGAGATCAAACATATATTTTGCCAATTTTTGGCCCACCTTTTTCATTGTATTTGTAGCTCTCCTACCATTACTTCCATCAGACTCCCATAATTCAGGAGCATTCTCAGGCCACTCATAAATAGTTAAACCCACCCAATCTCCAAGAACAAATGCTTCACCCGTCTCTTTCTCAAAAAGAAAGAAACCCTTGAACTCATATCTTGCAGCAGCTTTTTGTCTCATAAATGTGTATGCTTCATTCTTGTCCGGAAATTGTATTGCAGTGAACTTGTTTTCCATGAAATGTCCGGAGAAAAAAAGTGCATCACAGTCGAAAATACGTGGCCGGTGTTCTTTTGGCCTCAAATGCACCGTGAAAGTTTCAGTGTGGCTAGCACCAGGATGAGGTAGACATTTCTGTAAAACAAGATAAAAAAATTTCCAAAAAAAAAAAAAAAGAGATTAAAATGAAATGTCAAAAGAAAGGAGTAAAGGAGTTTTTTCTTAACTTACAATTAATTCATCATAACTTAGCATCTCAGTTGCCATGATATCTTGAAACTGCATACGTTGAACATAAAAACATGTAAATACATAGGCATGTATGCAGCACACTTAAATAATATATGAAATTACCAAGAAATGAGAATTGAAGTGAATAATACCTTGTTAATAAGTATGATGGGAGACTGGGAGTAAGTATGTGGCCGATGAGGTTTGCATGCATGCATAGTGTATATGAGTTGATATATATAATATACAGGGAGGGAGGGAGGAGAGAGAAAAGGGGAGAGGATTATGAAAGTTGGTTTGGCGCTTGTGTTTGACAGAACAAGACAGTCATTTCTTATTTTTGATTTTTCACACACCTGATAAACCGATGGACAATAGCCTGCTTCTTCCTCATTATAGGCAAGGTACCTTAAATTCATCTAGCTACTATGGCAGTGATAGTACGCAGTACTCGGTTAAAAGAAAAAAGCTGTATATTCGTTTAAAGTTGCACATGGGGGGACATCATGACTAAGAAAGCAAATAGTAATTACTATTATTTTTTGTTTTCATTTTGGAACGCATATATTTTAGAGCATCTCCAATAAACTTTCTATTCAAGCTCTTAACTTACAAAATGAGAAGAGAGAATGAAAATGTTGCTCCAAGAGACTCTTCTTAATGGTTCTAAAGAGCAAGTCCAATAGCATCTTTGTGTTTTCCTTATAAATATTATAAAATATTAGGCTCTTAGTGATTTAGGATATTATAAGGTATGACAACTCCAACAAGCTTCCTTATAATTGATCCTTATAATTATTAAATAATAAATAAAAGAAGGAAGCAATAACAAAAAAAAGAGGGAAACAATTGAAAAGAGGAGGGAAAATAATATTTTATTGATAAAAGTGATATAATTAAGGGAGCTCATAAAGATAAGGGATGACATGATGCTTGATCTTAACTTTTTAAGGAAAAGAAAAAGTTAAGAAGGTGTTGGAACACTATTTTACACATAATTCCTTATAATTTGAGTTAGGAGGTCATATAAGGGATCTATTGGACTTGCTCTTAAAAACACTAAGAGCCTTTTCTCTCTTCTCATTTCTAGGAGTCACTAGTAGCTCTTAACTTGTATTTTAATAATAAAATATACATGTCCACCAATTCTTGCACAACTTTTGGTTATAGTGGGATTAATTTATGAATAAATTATAAATACAGAGCTAGAGGATTATTGGAGTACATAAATTATTCTTTTCATTATTTATTTATTTATTTATATTATTTTCATTATTTTGAAAATTGTTTTGTCACAAATGCAGGTAGAGAATGCAATGAAGGGAAGTTAAAATTAAGTTGATTTCGAGGGTGTTTAGGATTGCTTAAAATAAGTTACTTTTGATTTAATGGATGTATTTTTAACTTAAAGGAGAAAGTAAAGTTGTTTACTTTAAGTTGAATGAAAGTGTTTGAGTAATTTTACTTAAAGTAAATGGAAATTTAATAATTTTGACTTAAAGTGAAATTTGAGTTAAAAAAATTTTAAATTCATGATATTTAAACTTTACCAGACTTGTGAGAAAAAAAAAATTCATAAATCATAAGTTATAAGTCAAAAGTACTTAAATGGAACTTATAACTTAAAGCAGTTTTTTAACTTAAAACCGACTTTAAGCCCTGCGAACCAAACATACCAAAAACTACTTAAAGCTCCAAACTCCTTTAAGGACGTGGAGCCAAACACCCTCGAACAACAAATCGTGTTTAAGTTGGTGGATTCAAATTTCAAATTAGAAACCTCATACTAGAATCTTGAGAACTCAAAAGTAGAGTGCTCCCTCTCTTTACGTTGTTGGCAAAAGATTCTGATTTTACAATTTTCACAAAGTTAGTGTGATTCTTTGGCAGGATGACATGAAAAAAAATGAATACGTGTACCTAAACGTCATGCTTTGATTGAAAGCTGGTTTGGTGTTTGACATAACAAGACAGCCATTTTTTACTTTTTGATTTTTCATACACCTGATAAACCGATGGGCAATAGCCTGTTTCTACCTCATTATATAGGCAAGTTACCGATGATAACTACAGCTAGCTACTAGCCTACTATGGCAGTGACAGTGACATTAGCCGCAGTACAGTACTCGGTTAAAAGAAAAAGGTTGTATATTTATTTAAAGTGGCACATTCTCTATTCTAAAAATTGGTGATTAATCCTCTTCCATTAGTTACCGTATTGTTTAATAATTCGATTATCTGATTAATCATTTCGATTAATCCCCGATTAATTGCTGGACAGTGCTCATATCGATAAAGTTGACTCCCGCTTTTTACAACAATGGACACATGGGGCATGATGATTAAGAAAGCAAATAGTAAAAATTCTTAATTGTATGATATGAATATATGATGGTGAAAAACATCATGTCTATAATTTGTCTCTGGCCTCTGGAGCCATGCATGTAATATTTTAAGAGTAGTGCCAGAGACACCAAATTATGTACAAAATTTTGTTCCCAAATGATATGGCAGTTTAGAATTTTTGATTGGGGTTGTTGGTGTGAATACAGGGGTCCATTTATTATTACAACAAATCAGGATCCGCCAAATGTATTTGGGAAAAATTTTGGGGACTAAATTTGGTGCCCTAGCATTATTCATATTTTAATGTGTACTGTGTACACGTTTTACATGAGCTTTATCATAAATAAATTACATATCTATCTATCTATTCTATTATATTAAAGCCGAAACATTAAAAGTTTGGTTGGTTGGTTGGTACCTATTGATTTTACTAATTTACCCTTACTTAATTATAGATAAAATATAGTTTTATATTTTATCTAACTAAATTTTTTTCTTTAATAATCAATTTCCTTTTTCAGGTTAAACATGTTACATTTTCTTTCCTTTTTAATAACTAAGCAGTTTACTTTTTCAAGTAAAATAAAATATCTTTTAAAGCCGAAACATTAAAAGTTTGGTTGGTTGGTTGGTACCTATTGATTTTACTTATTTACCCTTACTTAATTATAGATAAAATATAGTTTTATATTTTCTAACTAAAATTTTTTCTTTACTAATCAATTTCCTTTTTCAGGTTAAACATGTTACATTTTCTTTTCTTTTTAATAACTAAGCAGTTTACTTTTTCAAGTAAAATAAAATATCTTTTATATTTTATCTAAACTAAAAAGCATATTATAATTACTATTAACTAAATAATTATTTTTTCATTCAAATTATCTTTTCACTTTTCTCTAACTAAAATATCTCTTTTTCCAATTATATCACGGGTTACCTTTTAAAAATCTTCACTAGGGGCCGCATCCTCGATATATGAAGTGTTATGATCATTAAGGTTCTCTTCTGAGTCATTGTTGGCTGTGACTTTTATGGGAATACCCTTCCTAAAGCGTTGAAAAGGAATGATCGACCCAACTTTTTCTGAAAGAAGCCCAACTCTCTTTAGGTTAGCCTCAGTAACAAGGAGGGATGTGTCAAAATCCCAGGGGGAAGATTTAGGATAGTTTGAGCACGTGTCAAGGGAGCACCTACGAGTTCATCAACTACTCTGCGAGCTGGGGCAAGTAAGGAAAAGTTTTAGTGAAAAATAAAAAAAAATTGAAAATAAAGTGAGAAAGGACGCGTCCTTACTTGGATCGTAGTTGAAGGAAGTTTTAACTCTGTCAACATCCCAGATGTAGAAAAAAGGGTCCTTCCAATTTTTGACGTTGCTAATCCTTCCTTCGGAAAATCCTTTTTTATTGTGTTTTTTGTTAACCACAAAGTAAAAATAACCTTTACCTGACTTGCGGATACTGAAGAAATAGCTAAATTCATCCATAGTTGGTGTTCCAAGGTTAGCATCGTGGTAGAGAATGAAAAGTGCTGCGGCTAAGGTATAACTATTGGGAGATAATTGGATGGGCACCACATTATACCATTCAATGATTCTTTGGTAGTACGGGTGTAAAGGCGCGCCCACTCCTAAAGCAACTAACTTGGGAGTTAAGACCATTCGAGGGATTCTAAAAGTTTTATCATAATTAAAGATATGAGGCCGCATCATGGAAGGGGGGCGTCCCCATATGCCACTCATATTGTAATATCTCATACACCACTCGATTTCCTCTACAGAAGCCTTGCTGGACATACCGACACAGTAAACCTTCCCAGCGTTTTTTCGTAATGTATTCTTCTCTGCTTCAGTTAATTCTTCTTCATAGGTGCTCCAATCAAGGTCTACTTCAATTTTCATGACTGAAGGGTGTATATAGGGAACTGGGGATGGAGGAAGCGCCCTCACTAGAGGACGCGCCCTCAGAAGAGTGATGAGTTTCATCACTCTTCGGTTGAGGAAGCGCCCTCACTAGAGGACGCGCCCTCAGAAGAGTGATGAGTTTCATCATTGGTATCATTCTCAGTAGAGAAAATAGTTTTGTTTTCGTTATGAGAAGTTTGTTCGGTTTCAGTATTATCCATCCAATCGTCAATGATAGGTTGGGGAGTGGATCGTAAGAATACATGGTGAAGAGAGTCAATAGAAGAGGTGGACATGGTATCAAGGTCAGAATAAAGGCGCGTTATATCTTCAGGAGGTATGGAACGAAATGTAGGGTGCTCTGGAGGAAATGAAATGGATGGGGGTGAATATATGCCTAGTCTTCTATTAAATTCTTTGAAGGGATGAAACGGAGAGGATACACCCTTGTTCTCCAGCTGAAAAAAGATGGGTATAAATGTGTGAAGGCACGTCCAGAACAAATATGGTGAAATGCCATCTAAAGAAACATGCAAGTTTACTTTCCTAAAGTCTATGGCTAAAGGTCTCAAAGAGCTCGAGGCTGCGCCCTTAGAATAAGGCGCGTCCACGAGATTGTTACCATATTGGAAGAGTAAAAATCAGCTAACAACTTTTTTACTTTTGAATTGGGTGAAAAACAAATCAAATCGTGATCTATACATATATACATACAATCAAAATGAAGAACACGAACAGTATAAAATGAAGATCTCGAATACAAACAAAGAAATCATGGTAAATACTTGAAATAGGTACCTCAAAACGTAACTTGGAAGTTCTCGAACAGGTATTGTGGAAAACAAGTACTGAAAACGGCCGATTTGATCGGTTTTTCGCCGGAAAAGAAGAAAATCGCCAGTGGGGTACTTCTGAGTGAGAGATAAAGTAAAATGTAAAAATGAAGGGGATGGCTCGATATTTATAGATGAAAAGAAGAGACATTGGAAGACAGCTGTCAACCGCATAGGTCGATTGGGATTCTAAGGACACGTCCTTTGCTAGGGCGCGCCCTAGGGAAATATTTTGAGGAGAAATTGGGAATTTTGGGTTTTAATAGAGAAATTCCATATATCATCTTTGATTTCATACGGAATTGGGGGGTAGTTGTTATAGCCAAAATTTGGATCGGGTATTTTCAAGATGGATTCGGGTTAAATAGGGTTCAATTTGGGGAGTTCTAGGATTAATTAGGGTTTTGGCAGAAAAGGGAGAAGTCAGGTCGCGCCCTCTCTTTCTCTACAAAGAGGGCGCGCCCTAAATATAAAACATGGTGACAAATTGATTCAAGGTGATTTTCTGAGAAGACATTGAAGAAATCTTTTCTAGGATTCCACTCAAGTGTGGATTCCATTCAAGATGGGACTCTACTCAAGCTGGAATTCCAGAAGTTGAAGAATTCCCTCCTGTCATATCTCAGGAGGGGGATGTCCGTCGTAGAAGGCCTCCAGGGGTTTGCCTGGATATAAGGACCCTTCTTAAACACTAAGGGCGCGCTCTAAGGTGAAAAGATGGGGACTTTCTGGTGTGTGCTTTGGGAGCTCTGTTCCTGTAGCCAATGAGCGCGCCCTCATTGGGGAACTTTGGAGTAATCCTGCACTTTGCACCCAAAAGCTCTGGATCACCTGTCCTGTTATCTGGTGGGTGCTTCTCATTCGGGGGATAGGGATGCCTTCTGCACTTGGGGTAAACCACGGCTATACCTGCATCCTTGAAATCAAGAAATAGTTGGTAGTGGATAGGACTAGTCCTCGACGGGGGAAGTTTCCTTATCCGTGAAGTCTTGAGATCCTGGATGAGCCTTGGGCCTTTGTGGTTAGGCCTCATAGTAGAACATTCCGGAAGCTAGTCCGTTATCCAAGCCCATTTGGGTTTCTTGGTTTCCAAGAACTACGTATGGCTTGATCCCCTATAAATACCGGGGTACGTAGGCCGATTGAGGGGTTGGAAGTCGAGAGCTCTGAATAGCCGCCACTAACCCTATCAATCTCAACCACCAATCACAAACAGCCACCACACGCCACCACTCTTTTCGGCAAAGAACCACCGCTGTAGATCTTGTTTCCGGCGAAGTACTTCGAATTTTGTTGTTACCAAATTCCTCCGTCAACAGTATTTATACATGTAGGTATTATGGTATTTAAACTTTCGGGTCCAAACTTTTCATACGTTTCTACTCCTAAGCATAGTTAAGCTAGCACATAATTAGTAACAAGTTCATTGCTTCCTCTGTATGCTCCATATTTTTTCACCTTTTACTCAAAAAAATGTACATTTATCCTACTCTTGAGGAATGTTTTGAAGATAAATTTTCTAGCATGCCATGGACTGGCATCCCGTTCTCCAATGTCAAGTACAGGACATATTGCGAATTATATTTCCCCTCTTTTGATTTCTCTATAACAAATCTTCAACCTCTTTTGTCATTGATCCTACAGGAAGGGTTTCACAGTGTGACGCCCATCATATATTTTATTGGTGGGGAGCTCAGGCCTATCCTCTCACCGATGAAGGAAATTCAGGCCTTGTATCATCTTATCAACAATAAGAATCAGGTATACATTTTGCAGTAATCATCATCAAGCAGTTTGAAATATCCGTCACTGTAAACTTTAGTGTATTGAGGTGATATCGGTCTCCTTTTCACGCTCATTTGAAGTTTGGTGGTTGTCTATATATTTCCGGATACTTCTTAGTTTTTTTTTTTTGACAGGTGGTACCTCTTCATGATCTTAAAGATAAGAGGTTATAGGAATTATACTGGAAAAGCTTCAAACAATGCCTTGGTTGGCGCTCGAGCTCCCTTATAAAGACCCAGCTTATAAAAAGTTACAGCGGGTTTTCAATTATTCTATGGATGCAAGGGAGCCGGCGCCAGATCCTTGCCTTGATTATTGGACCGCAAGGAAAGTAATTAATTTGTTGAACATTATGGTGCTGACATCTTTAAACAAATATGATATTTCAGCATATCCATCTTCTCGCTATAATGTTGCAAAATTAGAGGCTGAAAGTATATGAGAAGAGAATCTAAACATGTTCCGGTGTCGAAACACTTCTTTCAACAGAAAGATGGGTCCATGAAGAGTTCTTTTGACATTCTTGTGCATGGTTCCATGCGGAATCTCCTCTTGTGTATCACTGAAGTTTGTGCTCCACTCTGCTTATTGACATTTCTAAACAAATTTACAGGTTGAGTTTTCTTAACTTGTGGGAAAGAAGATCTAATACTTGCTGAGAATGATCGGTGGAAGGTCATGTTTCTAATGACGTGTTTGGACTTTTTGCTTTTGGTCATGATGGAAGGGTTGTCAGGAGAACATTATACATTCATCAATTGAAACTTTGAAAGGAGGAATGTGGGATTTCCCAAAGGTTTTATAGAAGTTAAGGGAACTAGTACATAAGTTTGAATAGGACTATTGTAAAGTAGTGTGATAGTTTTAAATAGTTGAGTAAATTATAGAGTGTTGATGGTATTTTACATCTAATTTTAGAAAAATGATTAAATTTTCAAGTTTGTAAATTAATGGCCAATATTTGTTTTTGTCTTTTAAAAGCATAGCTACCATTAATTCTGAACGTGGAAAGAAGCAATTCTTTTAAAAGTTAAAAATAAAATTTGGCCTTTTAAAAAAAAGTTTGCTGGAGCCATACTTCAGTTTCAAGACTATTGTGAAATTTGGAACTTGATAGGACTTGATAGGAATCTAATTTGAAGTGAATAAGAGAATTGTGAAATACTTGAACATAAGTTTGAGGTACTTCTGTGATTTGAGACTGGCCTACACACTTAGACATGTTTTATTTTCTTATTAATTTATGGTACTTTAGGTGGATTTGTAAGGCCACTGTTGAACTCGCAACTTCAGAAAAACTAAGGTTAAACTGTGAATATTGTTTGAGTAGGTAATAATTGTGAGAGGGTGTATTTATTCATCATAATTTGGGAATCATTGTATGGTTTAAGTTTAACAATAATGGTTATCTATGGTTGTTCTTAATGCTCAGAATTGTGGTCGGAACCGTAACATGTTTTTGGTATTAAGATTCCCTTGTATAGTGTTGTTCCCTTTGTTGTTAGTCCTGGCCTGGCCACAGAAAAACATTGAGTATTGACAGTGTTACTTGTAGTATCACGGACCACAGGGAACTTAATAGAACTGGGTCCGGGTGAGTTCAAAACGGAATCTTGCAAACTTAAGTGGTTCTACTGGAGCAGTTCGCTCATTTAGAAGTATAGGACTACCAATAGCATTAGCAACATGGCCAAGTCCCTCCACAGACCAATATGAATGTGGGATATTGTTGAAATTATATAATATAGAGAGTTTACATAGAGATTGATAGAAGAAGTAGAGATTGTATCTCTCTTATGTTATTACAGGAGATGAAGAAGTCTATATAAAGATTATATGACTGCCTAACTCTTACCTACTACAATTCATAAACGTAATCAGTTACATCACTTATTACTGTAGATCATTTGACTTATCTTGGCACTGTAGAACATCTGACTTAACTTGGTAATATTTGACACGCCCCCTCACTCGAAATCCCATCTTGGGATGAAATACCTATATTGGGATTGGAGAGTGGAAAACTAGGAGCTCTTGAGCGTAACCTAGGTATTCAACTTGACCCATCTCTAGGAATTGAAGACCCATCTTAGGATTGACCTATCTTGAGATTTACTCATCTTGGAGTTAAAGATCCATCTTGAGATTGCCCATCTTGGGATTCACCTATCTTGGGAATATGTAATTGAGAATGTTGGGATATCGGGACTCGAATTTTCGACCACACGATATATTTTAGGCAATGTGAAAATGCAGAAAGTTTTGTTGTTAGCTCTACAGTAGATAGCCATCTTATTAAGAGGTTTTCGACCCCTTTTACCACTGCCAGGAATTTTGTTTATCGCCTGATTCTACATGGGCAGAATTGGCTGATGAAGGTCCTGGTGAATTTGTCTCCATTCGAGACAATAGCTGACGAAGATAACTGAGTTCAGTCGCACTCATTGCCCCCGTTGTTGAGATAGCAGAATCAACACGTTCTTCTGACGCAGTGTGATGAGCACTATATTGAGTGCCTCTTCCTGAGCTTCTACCTGATAAATTGCCATGACCTCGTCCTCCTAGGGCACGACCTCGTAAGTGAGGATGTAAGATAAAGCAGTCCTCACGAGAATGGTAAAACTTTTTACAATAGTCACACTGGGGAAAATCTTTTTCAACATTCGAAGCATCCACCATCTGTTTTGGTTTGCCTTGATTCTGAACACTTCTCGTAAAAAGTGCAGATCGATCAGGTAATACGGCCATGTGCTTCTTCAACTGTAGGAAATGAAATCTGACCAATGAGTTGATTCTTGATTAAATCATACACTATTGTCAGTCCAGCAAGAAACTTCAACACTCTTTCTTCTTGTACCAATTTTTGGTACTTCTCTTGGTCTTCAGCCTGTTTACACTCCAACACAGTGTAGTGGTCTGACTCCTGCCATAGCGATGTGAGTTCTGAATAATACTCTGCCAATGTTCTGCCCCTTGAGTTAGAGACCATATTTTTTGCTTGACCTCGAAATGTTTGGCCATATTACCTGAATATGAGTAAGTTCGGTTGATGGAATTCCAAACAGCTTCCGCAGTATCAAGAAACAGATAACTTTTGCGAATACGTAACTCCATAGAGTTAAACAACCATGAATTGACCATTGCATTCTCGCTATCCCAATCATCGAAGCTTGTCTCAGTTGCCAAGGGCTTCTTGGCCTTCGCATTGATATATTTCATCAATGGATGGGATTTAAGTGCAAGTGTGCAAGACTCCGACCATTCCAAAAAATTCTTTCCATCAAATTTAGGACTTACATATGGTGTACCATGAAATCCATATTTAACAGTCCCTTGATTAGTATTATTTCTTGTAACCAAATCATTCACAACCTCCGCCATTATAAAATAATATTGAAATAATAATCCCCCCTTTTCTCAAACCAAGATATATATATATGACAAATGGATTATGTTTTTTTTCAGAAACACACGTTCCTAGCCATTATTGCCTCCAGGAAAAGACCTATAGTTATATAAACGAAAGATTCTTTTCTCTCACCTGTTATTATTTTCTGAATGGACTGATGTATATACGCACATATTATACATACAATTATTCATCAGAAAATTAAATCTTCACAAAACTGAAAAGTGTTACCACGGTTGAGATCGGAATAACAAGACGAACAGGAACTCCTTCTGCAACTTCGCCGGAAAAAGCCCGTAGGACACCGCACGCGACGGCGCGTGGGCGCGTAGGACGGCGCCTGACGGCGTCTAGTGGCGCGTGTGGGCGCGTGTTTGGTCAGTTGGCTTCCGAACTTCTGGGTTTGCCTCATTTTCAGCTGTTCTTTACAGGTATGTATGTTTTGTTTGGTTCTGGGTTGGACAGAAAAACAGATTTCTGGGCAGCTTGTTTTTCTTCTGCTGCAGTTGTGTTTTTTTTCTTCTGTAACTTGATTTGATTTCTTCTGCAAATGTAGTGTTTCCCTAGGATTTCTTCCGCTCTGATACCATGTTGAAATTATATAATATAGAGAGTTTACATAGAGATTGACAGAAGAAGTAGAGATTGTATCTCTCTTATGTTATTACAGGAGATTAAGAAGTCTATATAAAGATTATATGACTACCTAACTCCTACCTACTATAATTGATAAACGTAATCAGTTACATCACTTACTACTGTAGATCATTTGACTTATCTTGGCACTGTAGAACATCTGACTTAACTTGGTAATATTTGACAGATATTAGAAAATATTAACCAAGTAGGCAAATATTTTGTAGAGTTTCTAACAAAATCAGTTCCTTCCATCCATGGTAGGTGAATAAAATTCTTCCCCAATAAGAACAGATCCTAAGTTCAAGACCCTTTCTTCATCCTTTATTGGTAAATTTGAATGTGTTGTATCCTATACGATTGTAGAAACCCATCGAGAGACCCTACAGAATAAATAATTTAGTGGGGAGGTGCAAAACATGATCCTTACGATAGTGAGGATACAAGAAGAATGCACCCAAGGTCATCATTTAACGCCTACCTTGAGGTGTGTAAAAACCGCATCCTCCACTGGGAGGAGGTGGAGATGGATCAATTCCATTCTTTACAAAGCATATTGAGAGAATTTTGCAGGATGAGACTGCAAATGATTGTGGATATTCCACCAGTTGATACTACCACACAAGTGGCAAGTGAGCTGCTTATCTTAGCCTGTGAAATATTCTTCTTATTGAGATGGCTTTAGCTCCTACATTCGCAGTTGATCACTCAAGTTACTGAAGTAGCTGAGAGGACTAGGTTGGATGTGCAACTAGCTATTGGAATGCAATTGACAGATATTGCTGTAGAAGATTCTATTGAAGCAGTGAAAAGTGTTCTCGTATCAGCTTTACAATGTAGATGTTCTCTACCTATGTTTGCCTCAGTTCTAATAAACAAAGTTTTGCAAATAATATTGTAGAAGTTAATAGTTTTTTATTTAACTTGTAACAATATTTTGGAAATCAAGTTGGCATAATCAAAATAAGATTATTGTTATTCATAGAAGCAGCAAAAGCGCAGAGCCAATAATTTATACTTGTCACTTCTATATTTCAAGTAACTGTAATAATTATCAAGGACAGAGTTGTGATTGTGTCTAACAGTCAGGGTCTACAATTTCTTTTCTCATTAAGTTTGTTATCCGTAGGATTCCTCAAACTACAATCTGGTCTATCTAATTCTTACTGGGGTGACTGCGATTTTGCTGCCACCTACATCATAAACAGAATCCCATATTTCTGTGTTGAACAATGTGAGCCCCTATAATGTGTTGTTCGGTAAAGTGCCTGATTATAGCGAGCTCAAGGTGTTTGGTTGTTTAGCCAAGGCAACTCCACCTGGTGTATCCACAACAAGTTCAAACCAAAGGCCTTGCCTTGTGTATTCGTGGGATATCCATCGTCAAAACGAGGCTTTAAGTTGCTGACTTTGAATTCCCTGACTTCGTTCGTCTCAAGAGATGTGGAGTTCTGTGAACACCTTTTTCCTTTGTTGGATGTAGCTTCTACCTCCTATTTACATCCCATACCAATCACATTTCCATGTACATCGAATCAAACTGGTAACTTCTGCAATGACATATTTGATTCCAGTTAACCCACTTCTCAGACTTCACCAAACTCACATGGATATCACTCTCCTCAACAAACTGAAACATCACGAACCAGTACTCATGACACCACACCTGACCAGATGACTCCATCACCACCAGTAAAATGATCATCTAGAAATTACAACTTGTCACCAAACTATTTCCCACTTCTACTACACTTTATGCCTCTGTTGCATCTCAACCAATTCGATCAGTTATCATTTCAAAGCTTCTTGTCATTGCTCTCATCTGTAGAACACCCTGATTCGTTCCAACAAGCTGGCAAATGTCAACATTGGATTGACGCAATGAACTTAGAACTGATCGCCCTTGAATAAAATGATACATGGGATAACACCGTACCTCCCCACAAAAAATCCATTAGCTGTAAGTGGTTATAGAAAACCAAGTTTAAGGCAGATGGGACGATTGAGCTTTTTAAGGCTCGATTACTTGTTCTGGGTTGTAAACAAGTCTATGGTGTTGATTATGAACAAACATGTGCTCCGGTTGCCAAAATGGCAACAATACATGCTCTGTTAGTCGTGGCAGCAATCAATGATGGGATACTAGTGCAGATGGACGTTTCAAATGCCTTCTTACACGGAGATATACATGATACTGTCTACATAAGAAAGCCGCTGGGCTATACTCAGGTTGTAGAATTTTCATTTTAGAGGGGAGCCTTTCTGTAGATGTCAAGCCAACTTCATACTGATCATAGTGTACAGTCAGATTGATTATGACAGTAGAGGTAAGTTACACTTGACAATCAACAAAATGAATATATATAAAGGACATCTAAACTTATCAGTACACTTAACAACTTTAACCATGATTGATACAAATGTAAACACATGAAATAGTAATTCAAAGATTACACACACTTAATTGAGGACAAGTCTGAAACATGCGGTCTTAAAACTCACAACCAATTAGGCAATTACCTTACAAAGGTTCTTTATTAAGACAGATCGATACTACTAAACATATAATAACACAACATAGTTGAAGAGATGCTTTAAGACCGCTTTAAGACCGCATTCTCTTTCCTTTTAGCTTCCTCGGCGGCTAACAGCTCTTTCTCTTTAGCAATCTTCTGTTGAAGAGATGCTTTCGCTTTTTCGATTGCTAAGGCGTTGTCAATTTTGAACTTGGCCATAAATGCAGGAGTTGAGGGAGCAAAATTCTTTACCCAATCATAGTCAGGATCACCCGCCAAGAAGTTACAAAGGTATGCCAAGAATCCATTGGAGTATGCCTCTTTCTGGTAGTTGCGTTTGTTTACCTTGAGCTCAGAAATCTCGGCTTGGAGCTTTTCAACTTCTTTGGCATGGGCGTCGCCTTGTTTCTAGGCGATATCCTTGACTTCATCAATGGTACCTTGGAGTGCTTTGACATCAGCTTTATGGGCCTCGCCCAAGTCAAATAGTTTCTTTTCAGACTCATTCAGTTGTCCTTTGTAGTATGAAGAGGAATTCTTCATGCTGGTATAAGACTTCTCCAACTTGGTGACCTTGGCTTCAAGATTGGCGACATGAGTTAATCCATGTAAGAAGACCTCGCCTAAGCCTTGTCTAAAGCAAAAACTAGCTTCAGTCCGGTCCCTATCACACCAGGTTTTCACTGAATTTTCAGAAAAGTTCTTTGCAGCGAGCTCGCCGAATAAATTAGCGACCTCAGTTGAGGATCCACCTTCTACATGCTTACCTTTCTTAGTTGCTGCATCATTTTTTCCTCCATCCAGATCAACAGCCCCGCCTCCACGCTTCCTTGAGTGTTTTTCTCTCTCTTTAGGAGTGGGTACAGGTTGGGCGAGAACAGTTGAAGGCGTCGGTTGATTCTGGGAGGGAGGAGGATTTTCAGTTACAGCTTCCTCTGCGAAAGGGTTATTTCCAAAGGGGAGTTCGGCCATTTTACCTGAAAAGAGGCGAAGTCAAATTAAGCACAATTATAACAATAGTATATACAAATAAAGGATAAGGACGTTAAGTACGGAGGCGAGACCTTTGCCGGTGAATCCCTTAATCTTCTTCTTTAGAGTTTTTCTAGACATGTTCTTTTTAAATTTAATGTAAGGAACTTTTCCAAACCCTTCATTATAAAAACCATGAGCGAGTAAGGTTTCAGGGGTTACAAGTATGTCAAAGTCTTTTTCTGCTCGAGGCAAGTTAGATATGTGCTCCGCTCTCTGTAAGGCTTCACCTTTTAAGTCAGATTGGAAAGGCTTATCTGGCAGAAAAGGGATATTTGTAAGAAGAAGGTAATAAAGTAGAAAAAGAGGCGAAGACTACAAGTTATAAGGGAAGACACTTACTAGGCTCAATGTTAAATTGAGGGTTGATTCTAGGAATATCATAAAGATAAAAGTAGTCGCTCTTCCATAGCTTCATGTTACTTGGATTACCTTTGGAAAATCCTTTTTTATTATGTTTGGGCCAGAGGGCGAGGTAGTAAAAGCCGAATTCGGTACCACATCGCCTGATATCGAGAAAGTATGAGAGTTCCTCCATTGTTGGTGCTTCATGTTCACATTTCCTATACATCATATATATTCCAATAGCCAGTCTATAACTATTAGGCGAGAGTTGGATGGGGGCGACTTTGTAATAATCAACGATTCTTAGAAGGAAAGGATGGATTGGCCATCCAAAGCCGAGTTCAACTAGTTGGGGGGTTAACACCATGCGAAGAATGGGAAGGCCATTGATATCGAAGAGGTGCATTCGCATAAAAGATCGGGGGCGATACCATTTGCCCATCAAGTTGTAGTATTCGATCATCCACATAATGTTCTCTGATGAGATTTCAGAGGCGAGGCCGGCACAAGAGAGAATTCCTTTATCCTTTTTCATCTCAATCCTTGCATCTTCCGTAACTTCTTCATCAAAGTCCAGGTCAACCTCGTGTTCATAAATATCTGGTTTGAAAGGGTTATTGGGGGGCGAAGGCATCTCCATGGCGTAATTAATGGGCGAAGCTGAATAGACTATCTCATTATCGGAAGCCTCTTCATCATCGCCATCATCTGATTCCTCGTTATCATCGCCTCGAATAATTCTTTCGAATTTTCTCAAGTCTTTTCCTTTACCTCGCCCAATACGTGAAGGTCCAGCCTGTTGGGGATCAAGTTCGGTGAACAAATCGTGGAGATCGTCTTCATTTTCTTCATCGCCCAAATCTTGGGCATGGTATGTACTAGCCAAATCTTCTATCTCTTCGTAGGGACCAGGAGGATTAAGGTTTGAAGATAATTCAATCGGGGATGGAGGATTGGGCTGTCGCTTATTTGAGTCAATGGTGTACTTATGGGCTTTAAGCCATCCAGAGTCGAGGTCTTTTTAAAGTGGAGGATGCGAAGATGAGGCTTCTGAAAGCGACGCCGAATGGCCTTCCAAAGGTAAATTTTCTTTTGACATCTGAAATGAAGGGGCGAGGACCTTGTTAAAAAGATTGGAATTTTTTTTAAAGAAAAATCAAAAGAAGGAGTCATAAAAATGATGGTCCTCGCCCATTGAAGGAGGCGTTCTAAGGAATTATAAATTCGTCTAAAGGAATTATAAATTCGCTGTAAGAGAGGGATCTCGCCTATACATATAGTTTGCTAGAATGACCTCTATCTAAATACTCTTATTTTTAGCCAAGGCCTCGCCCAATTAATGGGAGACGCTTCGGTTGAGGGTATTTTAAATGTACTTACAGAGATCATAGTGAAAGCATGTACCTTATGGAAGGGAGACAACGCCTGTGGAGAAGTGAAAGAGCTCGCCTGTCTGTCCAAGTAGCCTCGCCTTTTTTAATGAATGAAAATTTTGACAGCGTTTCAACACGATTTAGAAAATATACCAAACTGAAGAAAATTGTTGGGGTTTTTATAGCAATGAGGAGAGAGGAAACTCAAGTCCATGTGGCGTCTATTGATTGGTTCTTGGGATGAGTGTCAAGGCGTGACAGTTCATTTCCCGCGCTAGGGATTTTGGTGGAACATTAGGAGGGCTCGCCTTTATCTTTAAAGCGGGTCTCTTGAGGGTAGTTTCTTTTGAAAATAAATAACTGCAAGAAACTGGGGGGTAGTTGTTATGCCTAGAAATCAGCCTCGCCCTAATTAAAGGGAATACTCATGAAAGGGGCCAAAAGGTTTACATGATAAAGAATGTCCATTTATTGATTTGGTTAAAGCCCATTATAATCCGAGGCGTCGCCTATACTGAAGAGGCCTCGCCCATTTATGAGCCTCACCTGTTATGAAAAAGGGGGAATTTACCCAAGATACTTAAAACAAAGGTAAAATTGTCAGGGATTTCCCTAACTAAGGGTTGCTCCATTTTGTAACTCAAAGGGTTAGCCCTATGACTATATGTTCCCTATTGGTGGCTTAAGGTGGGCGTTGACTCCGACAATCTCGGGTCAATGACTTAACCGCCACGCTCCGAGAAAATAGTTGGGCTAGAAAGCCCATGAGGATTCTACTAAAGGCGGTGGCCCCGATCCAATGGGCTTCCCTAAATAAGGAAACCTAGCCCGTTTCGGTTACTTGCTCCCCAAGAACTACGTTTGGCTTGATCCCTATAAATAAGGGTACGTAGGCACATTGTATGACACGAGGCAAACCCTTGCGAAAAAAGAGAGAATTCAATATTCGATCTAAATCGCAACATATCTCAGCATACAATCTCAGCCATCCCCAAATCTAAAACCCTAACCCTAATCAATCAGCGCCGTTCGTCGTCATCAACCACCACCACAATTCCAGCAACCCTCCCCGAATTTGTTTTCCCAAATTCCTCCGTTAACATCTAGGATAATCTCTTAAGCCATATATGTATAGAGAATTTTCAGTTTGGGGTATGTTATCGAATTTGGAGATGTCCAACAGGGTATGTGATTAATCAATTAATTTCATGAATTATCATCTCAATTAGTTAACATGATTTTTGAATATAAAAGCAAATTCAAACTAGTTAATCAAACTAAATTAATTATTATCAAGTACTAACATTTACTAATCCAGAGATAATGGACACTGACCAAAAGGATTCATTATGCGAAGGCATGGTACTAATGACTAATTGATCTCACCCACTCAACCCGCACCTTCACCCTCCTCATCTCATCATCATCAACTCAACCATCTACTCCCACTATTATTACAATCTCCCACAACCACATAGTACATTTAATGGCGTGTGTGGTTCAGCATATAATTTTATCAACTAAAACAAGAGAAAATAAAGAGGATCGGAGGACTAACCGGTAAATTGCAAGTTTCGACTTTGCTCTTCCACCCAACTGATCTGTTGTGTTGTAATGTAGGTGACACGATAAGGTCATAAGGATATGATTTTGATATGTTGGGATATGGGGAACTAAAGTGAGTTTTCCGTACAAGTCAAAGACTCTACATTATTGACTTCCGTACAAGTCAAAGGCACTAAATCAGTTCTCAAGATCATTTTTATTATTTCTTTGTTACTTTATTAATCTTCATATATTAAAAGTTAACATAATTAATTAAAAACACATAACATTCATAATGTTATGCCCAAATCTTGGTATAAGCCCTAAGCAGGCCTAATGGGCTAGAATAGCGGTCCACAACTCATAGTGGGCCTAAAGATGAAGATTGGGTTACTAAAGCCCACCACCAGGAGTCAGTCCAATATACTATCAAGCACAATGTGGAAGTTTACGACCCCAAGCTGCGGGTCGAGTTCGCCAGCAAAGTCCCTAGTATGGGATATCATCTGTCATGCACGTCTCTCTACAAGGTCCAGCGTGGCCTAGAGGTCCAGCGAGGCCTAGAGCATATGTATTATCTCCGTACAGCGTGGACCACCTCGCATGACTAGCCCAACGAGGTCGCATGCGTGTACCAACGAGGTCGCATGCCTGTACCGATGAGGTCGCATGCCTGTACCGACGAGGTCGCATGCCTGTACCGACAAGGTCGCATGTCTGTACCAACATGGTCGCATGCCTGTACCGACGAGGTCGCATGCCTGCACCCATAGGAGGTCGCATGCGAGGTCCTTGCTACTATCTCACCAAGGGATCACTTTATCTTTATCATCATATCTATCAATCAAAACGGGATCGCTATCTCACTTTATACTAGAAGGCTCATAACTAGACCCCTCGAGGTCTTATGAGTATCTGTACGCTCGGGATCGCCTCGCATGACTCAACCCCTCGAGGTTGCATGCTACATCCTTTCTACTTCTCTATTAACCTCGTCCAAGAGGCCACGGTTCTAACCATGCGAGACCATCTGCTTCCTTCTTTGGACCATGGATCATGGATAGAATCGATGACTCATTGCCACATCAGCCCTAAAACTAATGGGCTTGGGCCATGACTTATCTACTAAAACCCTAGCCCGTCTAGGTAACTTCTTCTCTAAGAACTACGTATGGCTTGATCCCTATAAATAGGGTACGTAGGCATCTTGTAAAGGATGATTGACATCTCACCCCTGAAAACACCATACAAGATCAGCCACAAACGATCTCCAATCTCCTTCCGTGTTCTTCGTGTTCTAAGCAAAATATCCGTATTTTGCTTCGTGATTCCAGCAAACCTCCAAAATATTGTTATACAATATTCTCCCTATAACATTTGGCGCTAGAAGGAGGGGAAGTCATCATATTGGGAGAACGATGACTAACTCGAACAAGAAGAACGGAGAGGCCGAGGAGCGAGACCCCGGGATAGCATATGACCCCGGGCTGCGACCCCCAAGGAGCGAAGCCAAGACCCCGGGGTAGTTTATGACACCCAAATACGACCCCGAGTTGCGACCCACGAGGAGGAAGACCCCCAGGAGAGACCCCATAGGAGCAAGGCCATGCTTGCACCTAGCGTAGCGAGGCCGGGTTCGAGAAGGATAAGCTACATCACTAGAAGCGAGGCCAAGGCAAGGGTCAAGGTTCTAAGCGACCCACATCTCCTAGCAAGGCCCCAATATGGAGTAACTATCAAGATCTTGAGATGCCTCCAAGCGAGATGCCTTCTAGCGAGATGCCTATTAATGAGATACCTCTACATGAGATGCTTTTTCTTGGTGAAATACCTCTACGTCGAGGAGAGGGGGGACGCCCCTGATCCTTGCCGGGGAGAGGGGGGACGCCCCTAATCCTCGCCGGCAAAGAGGAGGTCATCAACTATCTCAAGACACTGGGAAGAGAAAGCAACAAATAACGAGGCTGAGCCTGAGGCTCTCATCAATTAGCCTCAAGCTCGCACAAGAGATGAAAGGAGAGAAGAAGTCAAAGTATTTGAAGATCAAAATGAGCTCAAGACCTCAATATTTTATTACATGTGCAACAAAGGGAAGCCTGTTATGACATTGAAAAAGCTAAGTGCTCTCGCCTAGTGTTGAAGAGTCCAAGTACCCCGGGATAGCGTGGTGAGGCCAACTACCTTGGGCAACAGTGAAGAAGACAAGTGCCCCGGGATAGCGATGCGATGTCAAGTGCCCCCGGATAGCGATGCGAGGTCAAGTGTTCTGGGATAGCGTTGAAGAAATCAAGTCTACTCATAGCGGGATCACATCAAAATTCTCTTCATTACAAATGGTGTCAACTCCAAATAATACAAGAAGGTTGCTGAAACATGTTGATTCCTCATCACATCTACAATTATAATGAGGACTCGGGGGGTAGTGGTATTACATAAACACCACTTCTAGCAAGACATTTGAAAATTTGCAAGACAAGGCCAGCACCTAGCGTTGTGAGGCCGGCACCTAGCGTTGCGAGGCCGTACCTAGCGTTGCGAGGCCGGCACCTAGCGTTGCGAGGCCGTACCTAGCGGTGCGAGGCCGTACCTAGCGACGCGAGGCTGCAAACTCGACACCTTGCGATGCGAGGCCTCTCGGCCCCATAGGCGCAATCAGGATCATTTGAAGGCCCCATGAGCTATTCTAAAACACTTGGGAAAAATTTAACAGATATGAAGAGGCGTTATGGAGGAATCTATACATGCTAAAATCATGCAACATGAGTCCCTTCTGTAAGCAGATACGAGGTCTATGGTACTTTGCAATATTATAAATATCAAATAAAGGAGCATCAATAAAGCAAGCCAATCCAGGTTCAAGGAGTATCCAAATAAGCAAAAGAAATTAAGTCTACAAGCGCGAGGCAAATAAAGGGAGTGCCCGCATCTCCACTGAGTCTAGCAGATAAAGTTTAAAAGAAATAAAGAGGAAGTCATGGGGATCCATTTGCCGCTTCCTCGTTCATCTCCATCTTGAGGTTATCAGCAAACTTCCCAGTTTCTTCGCCCAACCGGTACCAGTCAAAGTCATCAACCTTCTCGAGGAATTTTTTCATGAAGTCAATAGATCCTTGGGTCTCAGCTTCTTCAATGATAGTAGGGAGAGCATCAACAGCATCTTTAACTTCATTCTCTAGCTCAGCGACGCGGTCTGTAAGCTCCTTGATCTGGGAGTCTGATTTCTCCCTCTCAACAGCATGATCCAGCTTAAGCTTCTTTCTAGTTGACTACTCCTCGTGAAGCTCTCTCTTAAGCTTCTCAGTCGTGCATTCAAATTCTTTCCTCCAACTATTTTTTGCATCCTCGGCATCAGCATGAGCCTGTGCAAGTATGGATTTGAGATTCACAATCTCTTCGCTCATCTTACTATTGGAAGAAGCCAAGGCTCGAACCTCCTTGTGGTGACGCAATTGATGGAAGAAAAGCTCAGCTATAGCTTTAGTCTTGGAAGCATTGGACTCCTCCAGAGATTGTAGGGACCAGGAATACATATCAATCTCAGAAACATGGGCATGTGCCAATTTGCCATACGTCTGGCGGACCAGTCCAGGAGAAGGATGAAAGGGAGAGAGACTCGCGTCGTCCTTGTTCTTCTTCAGTGGTGGTTCTTCATGAAGACTTGTTATCTCAGTTGATTTTTTCCTACTAGGATGGAGGGAAGAAGATGATTGTCGAAGAGGCGTTGCGAGAGTGGTCTGCCTAGGAGGAGGCATGACAACATCAGACTTGGTAGCTGAACCCCCAACAAGGGAGGAATGGTGAGTCAGATCGCCGAAAGGGTTAAGAGAGGTACTCGCAGCTTTGTCCTTCTTCATGAAAGGGACCGCGGAAACCAGGACCTCACGAGGCTATTATATGTTATTCTTTTGCAAAATACCACATGTGGGGCCACATGTGATGTTTCTTTTTCAAAATGGAAACCAAAACATACACACTTAATATTCAAGCTGGTGCGAATTGTTTTGCAAGGAGAATTAAATTTACGAAGCAAGCAGACAGCTTGCATGGTAGAAAAATAAAGTGTAGCGAGGTGGCCAGTACGAGGAGACATGGGCTCGTATTAAATTAAAATTTGAAAGCTGTCAAGCGAGGAGGCTTCCCGACAAATCAAATAATTATTTTTATTTTATTTTTGAAGAAATTTTGAAGACCAGACAAAATAGTTCTCCGCTACATCTGCGTGCACCGAAGAACTGGGGGGTAGTTGATATGCTTGAAAATTGATACAAACTCTAAGCATACTCATTACAAGAATTGAGGAGGCCTCACGACGTATGAGGCTTCGAGGAGGCCTCACGACGTATGAGGCTGCGAGGAGGCCCCGCAACGTATGAGGCTGCGAGGAGGCCTCGCGACGTATGAGGCTGCGAGGAGGCCTCGCAATGTAAGAGGCTGCGAGGAGGCCTCACAATGTATAAGGCTGCAAGGAGGCCTCGCAATATATGAGGTTGCAAGGAGGGCTCACAACATATGAAATTGTAAGGAGTCCTCTCAACTTACGAGGAGGCCTCTCATCATAATAACAAGGAGTAGAGGAGAACACTCTCATCATACTTTAAGAAGACCTGAATTTATAGGTGAAAGCCTTAGCTCACACATCAGTCAGACAAAAGATATAATTGTAACAACTTATGACTACAAGGCCCTATGGGGTCGCCTCTCAAGGTCCCTGCAGGACCATATTGCGCTTGGAAGGACCCTTCGAGGTCACCATCACTCACTTATACATGGCTTCGCATTAATTGAAAGACACACAACACATGTCATCATCTTAACAGCTGGGAGAAGATCTCGAAATACGACAGTTGTCTGCAATCATTAAAATTCATTGGGATCGCGATGCAATTCCAAGGCACTTAAGATAGTTATGCTTTCATCTATAGCAATCTATAGCGAGCACAGCCCTCGCATCGAAGTTTTGACAAAGTAATTTTTTATTCCACATCGCATTTCCAATGGCAATATGGACTCGGGGGGTAGTTGTTATGCCCAAATCTTGGTATAAGCCCTAAGCAGGCCTAATGGGCTAGGATAGCGGTCCACAACTCATAGTGGGCCTAAAGATGAAGATTGGGTTACTAAAGCCCACCACCAGGAGTCAGTCCAATATACTATCAAGCACAATGTGGAAGTTTACGACCCCAAGCTGCGGGTCGAGTTCGCCAGCAAAGTCCCTAGTATGGGATATCATCTGTCATGCACGTCTCTCTACAAGGTCCAGCGTGGCCTAGAGGTCCAGCGAGGCCTAGAGCATATGTATTATCTCCGTACAGCATGGACCACCTCGCATGAGTAGCCCAACGAGGTCGCATGCGTGTACCGACGAGGTCGCATGCCTGTACCGACGAGGTCGCATGCCTGTACCGACGAGGTCGCATGTCTGTACCGACAAGGTCGCATGTCTGTACCGACGAGGTCGCATGCCTGCACCGTAGGAGGTCGCATGCCTGCACCCACAGGGTCGCATGCGAGGTCCTTGCTACTATCTCACCAATGGATCACTTTATCTTTATCATCATATCTATCAATCAAAACGGGATCGCTATCTCACTTTATACTAGAAGGCTCATAACTAGACCCCTCGAGGTCTTATGAGTATCTGTACGCTCGGGATCGCCTCGCATGACTCAACCCCTCGAGGTTGCATGCTACATCCTTTCTACTTCTCTATTAACCTCGTCCAAGAGGCCACGGTTCTAACCATGCGAGACCATCTGCTTCCTTCTTTGGACCATGGATCATGGATAGAATCGATGACTCATTGCCACATCAGCCCTAAAACTAATGGGCTTGGGCCATGACTTATCTACTAAAACCCTAGCCCGTCTAGGTAACTTCTTCTCTAAGAACTACGTATGGCTTGATCCCTATAAATAGGGTACGTAGGCATCTTGTAAAGGATGATTGACAGCTCACCCCTGAAAACACCATACAAGATCAGCCACAAACGATCTCCAATCTCCTTCCGTGTTCTTCGTGTTCTAAGCAAAATATCCGTATTTTGCTCCGTGATTCCAGCAAACCTCCAAAATATTGTTATACAATATTCTCCCTATAACACATAACATTAAAATATATAAGTAGGGAAATGCGTGTATTTTGATTATTAAAAATGAGTCACATGACCAATAATAATAATAATAATAATTATTATTATTTTGAATTAATTAATATTCTCATTATTAAGCATGAGCATGAGTCAATTACCCTCCTAATATCTAGGCTAAGTGGGCCAAATTAAGCGGATCACGGGATCAGAAAAATGCCCTATTTAAAGTCCAAAATGCCCAACTATTATTATGCATATTATCGGGTTGAAAGAGGGTTCTTACAGGGTTTAATTATGATCTATATACTCCGTATGTAATAAACAGACACGAATTCATCATTCATCTGCAATTTTCAGTTTCAGGTATGTAATAATTCAATTAGTTTCATGAATTTTCATCTCAATTAATTAATTACTTCATTTTTGAATAATTAACTAGAATCATTTTGCTAGATTACTATCTGTTTAATTTAGTGACCTGGATTTTAATTGTTTCAGATGCTATATTGTTAGAGATGTGAATTTTGTAAACCCTTGCTAGATAGTGTGTTTTAGAGGTATTGCATTGTGTGTGATTTTCGTATCGAAAGCATTGAATAATAATATTTGGATTAGGCGTCAGCAATGTCCTTGTGGAGATTGGAAATGTTATATTAAGAATGAGGGTGATGATCGGGGTGATAATGTGTCTAAATCGTATAAGAATGAGAGAGCGTTAGTTGCACAATCGGTAGATATTGTTTATTCTCCGTATGTAGGGCAGGTTTTTAAGACGGATGATGAGGCGTTTGAGTATTATAGTGGTTTTGCACGGAAGAATGGGTTTTCGATAAGGAAAGCGCGGTCGACGGAGAGTCAGAATTTAGGGGTGTATAGGAGGGATTATGTGTGTTATAGGTCGGGGTTTAATCAGCCTAGGAAGAAGGCGAATGTGGAACATCCGAGGGACCGGAAGTCGGTGCGGTGTGGGTGTGATGCGAAATTGTACTTGACAAAGGAAGTTGTAGATGGTGTGACACAGTGGTATGTGTCTCAGTTTAGTAATATTCATAATCATGAGTTGTTGGAAGATGATCAGGTTAGGTTACTTCCGGCTTATAGAAAGATACAAGAGGCTGATCAAGAACGTATTCTTTTTCTGTCAAAAGCTGGATTTCCCGTTAACAGGATAGTGAAGGTATTGGAGCTGGAAAAGGGGGTTCAACCGGGACAGTTGCCCTTTATTGAAAAAGATGTTCGTAATTTTGTTAGGACATGTAAGAAAACAGTTCAAGAAAACGATGTTTTACTCGCTGAGAAAAGGGAAAATGATATGTATGAACTTCTTGATGCTTGCAAGGCTACATCACAGAAGGATGAGGGATTTGTGTATAATTTTACAACTGATGAAAATGGAAAAGTTGAGAACATTGCATGGGCATATGGCCAGTCCGTTCGCGCATTTTCTGTATTTGGAGATGTAGTTACTTTTGATACTACATACCACTCCATCACCTACAACTTGCTTTTAGGGATCTGGTTTGGTATTGACAATAATGGCAAACCTGTTTTTCTTGGTTGTGTTCTGCTACTACAAGATGAAACATCTCAGACATTTTCTTGGGCGTTACAGGTTTGTGATGTGAACTTATATGATAATTGTGCAAATATATATGCATTTCACCTGATTATCATCTTTATTTTAACAGGTATTTGTGCAATTCATGCAAGGAATTCGTCCACAGACCATTGTTACTGATATGGACTTGGGTCTCAAAGATGCTATATCTTCTGAGTTGCCAAATTCTAAACATGTCATATGTGTATGGCATATCCTGTGCAAGTTATCAAGCTGGTTCTCTGTGCCCCTCACAGCGCAGTTTGCGGAGTTTAAATCAAGTTTGATATGCTGTGTCATCTCGAGAACACGGAGGATTTCGAACAGCAGTGGAATAATCTGATTTCTCATTATGGACTTTGTTCGGATAAGCACATTACTCTTCTATTTTCTTATCGAGCTTTTTGGTCATTTCCCTACATTAGAGGTCACTTTCTTGCTCGTACGTTGACGGCTGAGTACTTTAAGCTAGTGGATACATTCTTGAAGAGTATTTTGAGCCAGCAATCATCCTTGCAGATATTCTTTGAACAGGTTTATTTGTAAACATTCTTATCTTTATCTTCTATAGCCATGTCTCCCCTCTTATGCATAATATAAATATTTTGTAAAACTTTTGCAGGTTGGGGTTTCTGCCAACATTGTAAGTCAAAACAAAGGGAAACTTCTGTATATGCCTACTAAGACATGCTCGCCTATCGAAGAACATGCAAGAGGTCTTCTTACACCGTACTCCTTCAGTTTCTTGCAGCACGAAATTGTGCTATCCATGCAGTATGCGATAACAGAAATGGCTAATGGTTCATATCTTGTGAGACACTATAAGAAATTGGAAGGAGAGTGTCTTGTAATATGTAATCCAGAAGATGAGCAAGTTCATTGTTCCTGTAAGGAATTTGAACATTCAGGCAGCCTATGCAGACATGCTCTTCGACTACTTGTTATAAAAAATTGCTTTCAGATTCCAGATAGATTTTTTCCTATGCGGTGGAGGCTTGAGAGTTCCTTAATTCCTTTGGATGATCAAATAAATCAAGGCAGCAGTAATGAATTTTCTCAAGCATTTCATTCTCTTACCGAAGCTCTGTTTTCAGAGTCATTGATTTCCAAAGATCGGTACACATATGTTCATGGAGAACTTTTGCAACTCCTTGATCTTGTTCGTGATATGCCTGTCCCGGAGGAAGTTACCTTGAATTTGGTCCCTAACAATGTTGGTGATAATTTGGGTTGATCTATTCAAATGGTTGCCAATGTTGCTGCATTTTGTACCTAATATTGCTCCTGACCTGGCCAAAAATGGCATAAGCACAAATCAAATGTTTTTGAAATGATGTGTGAGTTGTTGTTACATAATTGATTGATTATTTCCATACTTCAATTGTGTGCAAGTCATTGATGCTGCGAATACATATTCTTTGTTCTTTTAAAATACACAATATGTGTTAACTGCATGTGTTCTGTATATACTCAGATATGCTTATTCTTCATATCTTTCCATTTCAGTTTTTAGCAACCATTACAACTTTGTAGACATTCTTGCATGTGTGCAGCCTCTTTCATATTCCCTGGTATAATGATGTTGGTATTATTCTATTAAAAAATGGACCCGGACCTGACCTTTTCTAGTACAACATTAAGCCATTGGGCTTGGTATAGTTGTATTAAAAGCACCATGCCTAAGGTTTTATAGTACTATCTGTTCCTTTTGACTTGAAGCATGCATTAGAACTCAGGAACACGTTACTGTTTTTATTAAATGTTAATAGTTTTTTTTTTTCAAAAATTTAAACCAAAACGTAATATGTGGGATTGTAGTCTCCGAGAATGAACTTAGCAGTTGCAGAGTAACTCCCCACAACTTGTAGTTCGGCTGAAATCTTGCTTTTTGATTTTCTTGAACATGTAGTTATACATATATCATACACTAGTATCTGTCTGAATGTTTCTTTTGACTTTTTTATATATTTATCATTTTTAATTGATTTGGTTGAATGGAAAGTGAACAGACTCATGAATTCTGGCTTTTCTTTTTTGTTTTTTCTATTACTACATGTTTCTTGTGCAGGTAAAAATATTGTTCTACGCCAGTCTTCATCTATTTCGTGTTGACGAAGCGAGGTGAGTTTATGAATCAAGATAGGTAGCATTTTCTAGATATTGAAAACTGTAGTTGTAATTCACTCTCTGTCGTGTATTTGTTTCTTACATGGTCCATTTTGACATTCTTTTTGTTACAATTTTGAATGATAAGTAACATCCATTTTGGTTCTTGATGTGTTAAACTTCTGTTTTTTTTGAATTTGTTTGAGTAGATTGTCTTCTCTTACTAGACTAAAAGATGTACTCCCTCTGATTGAGGACTAGTAAAAAAAATTGAGAACCAACCCTGAAGCTGTATGGATTTTTGTAAGCTGTCAATTTGCTCATAACAGGTACTGGAAACTAGATTTTTAACTTCGATATTCAAACGAAGTAACAAGTTGCTAGAGGAGGATTTATATCCTTTTATGCCCTTCACCTTGGCTAAAAGCTTGACAATTGCCCATCCACAAGTTTATATAAGTGAGGGTTATTAGTGTACAGTGTATACTGGATGCTCTGAGTCGATGATAATTTATTAGGGAACATCATTTGTTAATAATTTAAAATAAAAAACTCCACCCCCAAGTTTTCTCACATTCACTAGTTGAAACATAGAATAGACAGTAGAAACTGTACCCATGTGATTCGCTTATAGTCACAGATGCAGAACATAAATGTGGCCTTCTGTGATCTGTCCTTGCATGAAGATGATTAGATTAGTGTATCCTTCTTTAATGTTAATGGCAAATTTATAAGTATCTAGATCATGAAACCCTTTTGTTTTTGGTTGTTTCGACTTTATATGCATGCAAACATGGTACTGAGCATATGTACGCATGTAAGACAGGCAAGTCATATCCAATATGAACATGTCTACATAATGACTAATCTTTCTATATTGGGGAATTGCGCATGTGCCAGTCTGCGTCTGTGACAAAGTTGAACTTACTGTAGCACTTGACAATATCTGTATGATCTTCTTAGGTGAACAGTGAAGTGGAAATTGTCTCTCTTGTTAACGTATTTCAGATCTTATATGGAGACGGTAGGTCAAGTAGGTGGTTGCCTGCTTGCTTCTTATGCAGGTTAAGAACTACTGGAAAAGAACAAAATGTCACTGTCACATGCTTAAAGTAGAATAGAAGAATGAGATACTTCTGCCACTGTTTTCTTTGTTTCATCCATTTGATTTATACTTGACTGATTTAAACATTGTTATTGGTCCTGGCCCGGCCACAGAAAATTAGAAAAAATTAAATAAATTAATATTTTTTTCTGGATAATTCTGCATCATATCATTGTTAATTGTAGCGAATCAAGTGGGAAAAACATAGTAACATTTGTATTGCCTGTTTTGCAAGGGCAAATATGATGCTAGCACATCCGAAAAAGAAAGTGATCATCTACAGGTACATGATAAGAATACTTAAATTTCTGATGATCTTGTGGTTGTAACATTCAGATAGTTGGTCAAGTTCTTAGTGAGCATATTAGAGGAAAAGTCTCGGGTATATTTGACACACTACCTTGGTAAAGACTGCCAATACTCTATGATTACATTTCAGCTAACATTGAGTGGAAATCATGCATAGAAGCTAGGAACAGTAACAAAAGAGTAAATACTAGATCCTGACACTAAACCATGATAAGTTGTCGATCCTCGATTATGATCCCATGTTTCATCTTCCTTATAAAATCCTCACATTTTTTGTTTAATTTTTTTAGACTCAGTAACCCTTCATTTTCTTTCTCCTGTTCTTTGATTATGGCAATCTGTTGCTCTTCTTCTTCCTTTACCATCTTAAGAAGCTCATCATTTTCATCTTCATCTTTGACTTCATAGCGTGCCGTCAAAATCACATTTTCTTCAGTGTCCTCCCTTGTCACATCATTTTCGTGTTCATTTGTTTTTGTAACCTCAGTCTTTGTCTCTACTAATAAGACACTATCAGATGTAGATGATTTGTTGCTACACTTGGTAATGTTTTTCTCGTCATCCCTAAATGCTTTATCGTGAGTGTTTTTCTCGTTATTGTTGTTTCTGAATGCTTCGTCATAATCGTTTCTCCCATCTTCCTTGTTTCAATATACTTCCATACCGGAAAGAGCAGAAAAGGCAGAGGTTTTGATAATAACAAGAATCACCCCATTGCATAGGAGGAAGATGTAGTTTCTTTCAGTAGATAAACTAAAGAGTTTGCTTGAAAATGTGGAAAGAAATAGTTGAAGTAGCAACGATTGCGAAATCAGGAAAGAGAACACAGAGAGTGATAGCAGAATTTGAATGGGTTTTTCGAAAAGTAGATTTGTAATAACCATTACAAATCTCTTTCCATTTAAGTTTGTAATAACCATTACAACTTTGTAGACATTCATTCATGTGTGCAGCCTCTTTCATGCTCCCTTGTATAATGTTGGTATCATTCTATTGAAAATGGATCTGACCTTTTCAAGTATAACATTAAGCCATTGAGGTTGGTATAGTTCTATTAGAAGCACCACGCCTTCGGTTATTGTAGTATTATCAGTTCCTTTTGACTTGAAGCATGCATTAGAACTCAGTAACAAGTAACTGTTTTCATTATTTATTGATAATAATTATTTTTAAAAATTTAAACTAAAACGTAATATGTGGGATTACAGTCTCCGAGAATGAACTCAGCAGTTGCAGAGTAACTTCCCACAACTTGTAGTTCGGCTAAAATCTTGCTTTCTGAATTTTTTGAATATGTAGTTACACATATATCCTACGCTAGCTAGTATCTGTCTGAATGTTTCTTTTGACTGATTTATATAATTAATCATTTTTAATTGATTTGGTTGAATGTAAAAGTGAACGGACTCATGGATTCTGGCTTTCTGTTTTGTTTTTTTTCGATTCCTACATGTTTCCTGTGCAGGTATAAATATTGTTCTACTCCAGTCTTCATCTATTTAGTGTTGACGAAGCAAGGTAAGTTTATGAATCAAGATAGGTAGCATTTTCTAGATATTGAAAACTGTCGTAATTCACTCTCTGTTGTGTATTTGTTTCTTACGTTCACATTCTTTGTGTTACAATTTTGAATGATAAGTAACATCTAGAACAATTCATTCTAGCATTTTGGTTCTTGATGTGCTAAACTTCTGTTTTTTGAAGTTGTATGAGTAGATTGTCTTCTCTTATTAGACTAAAAGATGTTCTCCCTCTGATTGAGGACTAGTAAAAAAAATTGAGAACGAACCCTGAACCTGTAACAGGTACTGGAAACTAGATTTTTAACTTCGATATTCAAAAGAGTAGCAACTTGCTAGAGGAGGATTTATATCCTTTTATGCTCTTCACCTTAGCTAAAAGCTTGACCATTGCCCGTCCACCCATAAGTTTTCTCACATTCACTAGTTGAAACATAGAATAGACGGTAGAAACTATACATATGTGATTCGCTTAAAGTCACAGACACCGAACATAATTGTGGTCTTTTGTGATCTGTCCTTGCATGAAGATGATTAGATTAGTGTATACTTCTCTAATGTTAATGGAAATTTTATAAGTATCTAGTCCATGAAACCCTATTGTTTTTGGTCATTTCGACTTTCTATGCATGTAAACATGGTACTGAGCATATGTGTGCATGCAAGACAAGCAAGTCATATCCATTATAAATACATGTCTACATAATGACTAATTTTATATATTGGGGAATTGCGCTTGTGCAAGCATCTGTGTTTGTGTGACAGAGTTGAACTTGCTATAGCACTTGACAGTATCTGTATGATCTTCTTATGTGAACAGTGTAGTACAAAATTGTCTCTCTTGTTAACGTAGTTCAGATCTTATATGGAGACGGTAGGTCAAGTAGGTGGTCGCCTGCTAGCTTCTTGTTCAGGTTAAGAACCACTGGAAAAGAACAAAATGTCACTGTCACATGCTTAAAGTAGAATAGAAGAATGAGATACTTCTGCCACTGTTTTGTTTGTTTCATCTATTTAATTTATTCTTAACTGATTTAAACATTGTTGTTAGTCCTGGCCCGGCTACAGAAAATTTGATGTTAATAATATTTTTTCTGGATAATTCTGCACTGCCATTTCTAATTGTAGCGAATCAAGTGGGGAAAACGTAGTAATATCTGTACTGCCTGTTTTGCTAGGGCAAATATAAGGCTGCCACATCAGAAGAAGAAAGCGATCGTGTACAGGTAAGTGATTAATAATAATATTTAAATTTCTGATGATCTTGTGGTTGTAACTTCCAGTTAGTTGGTCAAGTTCTTAGTGAATATATTACAGGAAAATTCTCAGAGATATTTGACACTACCTTGGTAAAGATTGCAAATACTCTACGAATACATTTCAGCTAAACTTGAGTGGAAATCATAGAAGCTAGGGACAGTAACAAAAGACTAAATAGACTAGATCGTGACACTAAACCATGATAAGTTGTCGATCCTCGATTATGATTCCATGTTTCATCTTCCTTATAAAATCCTCACATTTTTTGTTTAATTCCTCTAAACTCAGTAACCCTTCATTTTCTTCTTCGTGTTCTTTGATATTAGCAATCTGTTGCTCTTCTTCTTCCTTCACCATCTTAAGAAGCTCATCATTCTCATCTTCATCTTTGACTTCATAGTGTGCCGTCAAAATCACATGTTCTTCAGTTTCCTCCCGTGTCACATCATTTTTGTTTTCAATAGTTTTTGTAACCTCCGTCTTAGTCTCTACTAACAAAACACTATTAGATGTAGATAATTTGTTGCTAGACTTGTGAATGTTTTTCTCATCATCCCTGTTTCTAAATGCTTTATCGTGAATGTTTTTCTCATTATCTTTGTTTTTAAATGCTTCATCATAATTGTTTCTAGATCCTTCCATACCGGAAGGAGCAGACAAACCAGAGATTTTGATGATAACAAGAATCACCCCATTGCAGAGGAGGAAGATATAGTTTCTTTCAGTGGAGCAGCTAAAGAGTTTGCTTGAAAATGTGAAAAGAAATAGGTGAAGTACCGACTGCGAAATCAGGAAGGAGAACACAGAGAGTGATAGTACAATCTGAATGGCTTTCTTCGAAAAGTAGATTTTCTTAACCAGGCTCGAAACTGGATTCCTGAGTTGAAATTCCATGTCTTCTAGAAAGGAAAAAAGGTGTATGCCAAGAGGGAAAAATTTAAGAAAGAGACGATGTACTCGAGATATATTTGAAAAGACATGAGAGTTACTTATATAGAATCTTGAGGAAAAATCAAAGTAGCACCACAGTTGCTTGATTATTACTGCAATGTTGGTAGACAAGAGAAGACATAAAAAGAGAGCCAACTAACCAACCTCTAAATGAATACTCCATTATTATTGATATGGAGATGGACTGATTGGCTAACTTGTGCAGTGGGGCGACGTAGTGTTTGGGGTATCTGATCTGAACCTCTGAACACGTTTCGTAATATGGCCTGTGTTTTGTGAGAGACAACTAGAATTTAATGAAGGTATTTTTATCTTTATCTTGCATTTTTTTGAAATTTTTGTTCCCAAGTAGACCACCGAATTTGACTATAAATGAGCACTTGAATATAAAATAGATACTGAGTATCATTTACGAGCGCTAGTTAAATGCTTCATAGATTTAAATCTCTGTTGCCCGGTCATTCTTGTTGAATATAGGAGTAGGGCTTTCATTTTGCATAATAGAGCTGAAAGACTACGATAAAGTCAAAAAATTAGTTAACTTTTTTTTTTTTTCTAAATATTTTTTTTGCCATTGATGATGAGATTTTTACATTTTAACATTTTCAACAACAGAATAGACATCAAATTTTAAAGATACAGTGACAGAACCTAGCCGTTACCAATCGTAAAATGGTTCATTTTACTCTATATATGTATGTATTTGTAAATAAAATGTTTTTTCGGCTAAGAGATTAAAAACAGACCCATCCGGCTAAGCTGCAAAATCAATTAAACATACTTCACATTGTAGTCAATCCATATTTTATTAATTAAATATTTTTCTAAAATTATACAAAAAATATAATTTGATTTTAGTTTATATTGTTCAAAATAATAGACATATAATTAACAATTACTAGTGTTCACGGATTGATTTGGTCTTTGTTTTTTTCGAACCAAACCAATATAAACACTTTTTTAAAAATCGAAACCGGACTAGTGAGATGCAAAGACCAAAGCAAATCAAACCAAAGAAGAAAAGATTGGTTCGGTTTCGAAATACGATTTGAACTTTATAACATATTATTTTTTAATTTTTGTTAAACTTAAAATGAAATTCTAATTTAAATAAATATAAAGCAAAATTTAATACACATAAATATTATACACTACATATATGTATTACTATATATATATTTATCAATGCTTATTCTATTGTCTACGTATTATGTTTATATAATTTAATTGAATTTATATAAATAGTAAACAAATTAATTTAGTGTAGAACTACAACATATTGATAATTAACTCAATATTATATTTATTAAGTAATTTAATCTTTTTATTATATATACGTATATACATTACATACTATAAATTATAATCTTAACTTATAAATATTTAACGTATCTATACTAATATATTAAAACCGAAACATTGAAAGTTTGTGATTTGATTTCAGTACGGTTATCCTAATTATTAAAATAAATAATTGATGTGAGCTAAAAATAAGCCCTAAAACACAATTAATGATGCATTAATTAGACCTAGCTTGGTCCAAATACGAAACCCATTAATGAGGTCAGAAATCCTAGTTGGGCTTGAATTCGCCAATAATTGGGTCAAGGATGCGGCCTGTATCGGGGACGCCCAATACAAGGCCCGTTTCTAGAATCCAAGATTTGGAGCATGGAAACCAACAAGGAAACTGAATCCTTGATTGACACAAATTAGAACCACCGACTTAAGATAAGACTTGGCCTCCAGGGCACCTACTTCAACATGGAAACAGACTCCTATAAGGCAGGAGTTTAGAACCTTCCTCAAGGCAGTGACTTGCCCACCAAGTCACCTAATTCTACTCTAACTCTAAGGCCCAAGCCCAACTCTCACGTTGGCAGCGCCTATATAAAGAGATAAACTCCTCATCTCAGAACTACGTCTTGGCTTGATTCTCAATAACAAGATACGTAGGCATTCTGTGAGGACCGATCAGTCTTGAAACACAGAGTCAGCCATTAAAGCATGAAGATCACGAACCCTAATCATAAATTCGATACTCTAGTTTTTATTCCACAACAATAATAATATAATATAATTAATGATAATTAGCTGATGACCTTTTTCACGTTTAATTTTAGTTAAAAATATTACCCTTTATAAATACTTATAAACATAAATCATATCATGGGTTATATGGGCTAAAAATAAGCTCTAAAGACACATTTAATGTGGCATTAAATGAATCCAATATGGTCAGAACGTGGTGCCCACTAGATGGGCCCAAACCCAATATATAATATTAATTTCGTAATTAATATTAGTGGTAATTATTAGCTCAGCAATAAGAGTCAAACAAGGATATTACTCTTGCCTGACTTAGCCCCCAAGGCACATACTCCAACATGGAAACTGATTCATACTTGGAAGGAGACTAGAACCTTCTTCTAGTCGGTGACTTGCCCACCAAGTCACCTAACCCTATTACGATTCTAGGGCTTCTCAGCCTATATAAGGACCTGCTCCTTCACACTCAGAACTACGTCTTGGCTTGATTCTCGATACGAGATACGTAGGCACTCTGTGAGGACCGATTAGTCTCAAACACGGAAACAGCCATTAAAGCACGAAGCTCCCGAACCCTAGCATTATATACAGATTCGTAACCTAGTTTTTATTCTACAACATTTGGCGCCGTCTGTGGGAAGAAGACATCAACCATGGTAACTACACGAAGAACAACACCAGCAACTACTGATCCTATTCCACTCAGCTTCGCTCCACCAGCAACCGATCCGGTGCCCCCAACGACCGGAACGATCGTTCCGCTTCAAGTTTCTCAACCCCTAGGGATGACCTCCCATGTTGAGAGTACGTTACCTCCGATCGTCCACACAAATCCAGGGACTAATCCCTTTCAGATGGTGGTTTCTCCCATGATTATAGATCCCAACAACCCTCCACAAGGGGTCCAGATCCACACTACGGATCTCCCCGTGAATACCAACCCAATGTATGGGCTGCCTAACTACCCTCCTACTCAAGGAGCGGGATCAAGTGGTCATGCATTGCATATCCAAGATCGAGATTATCGCGATTTTTCTGGTCCTTATACGGATGATTCATCCTCTGACGACGATTACGATCGTGATGAAGCTCCAAGGAGGCGACGTGCAAGTAAAGAACCTCGAAGAAGAACTCGAACTACTCACGATGAACTCCCTTCGGCAACTGCTGAGAGGATTAAGGCTTATGAAGCCGAGATCTTAAGATTGAAGGAAGATATGGTAAGAGAACAAGCCAGGTCAAATCAGACTCAACCTCCTCCAACATCAGGATCGATTCCCTTTATAGACTTGGAGAGGCCATCAAGAAGGCAAAGAAGGGCTGATGCCCCAACTGGAAAAACAACGAAGGTGGAAACCCCCAAGAGCAACCCCAAGGATCTGATGCCACTTGGGGATCCTGATGATCCCACACCCCCGTTTACTGAGGAGGTGATGAATGCTCGTATCTCAAAGAAGTTGAAGATTCCGACAATTAAAGCTTATGATGGAACGGGTGATCCCGCAAACCACGTTAGGACATTCTCAAACGCTCTGCTGTTGCAGCCTGCAAGTGACGCTTTGAAGTGTAGAGCATTCCCTCAAACTCTGTCAGGTATGGCTCAAAGATGGTATAGTCGGCTGCCTGCAAACTCAATTGGTTCCTTTAAGGAGTTGAGTGCTGCTTTCGTTAGTCAGTTTATTAGCGGAAGAATGCATGAGAAAAGTTCTGCATCCCTTATGTATTGTGGTACAAGGGAAGAACGAAAGTCTGAGAGACTATCTTAATAGGTTCACCAAGGAGACTTTGAACATCACTGATCTGGAAAATAAGGTGGCAATGGTAGCCCTGGAACATGGCACCACCGACCTATACTTTAAAAGGTCATTGGCGAAGCATCCTCCCGAGAATATGGCTGAGCTCCAGCGAAGGGCTGACAAGTATATCAAAGCTGAGGATAGTATAAAGAAGGAGGCCGCAGCAGGCAATGGCCGAGGTAACAATGATACAAAGAAGCGAAAGCAAGAGCAGGAGTACGATGCTAGGGACAAGTATCCCCGAACTAGCAAAGACTCTGATTCGCCACCAAAAAAGAGCCTGGGACCAAGGTTCTCTGACTACGTAAGGTTGAATGCTCCTAGGAGTCAAATCTTGTTAGAGATCGAGAAGGATAAGGACTTCCGATGGCCGAAGCCACTCAGGGGAGACCCCGCAAAGAGAAACAAGGATCAATATTGTCGGTCGGTTCCATCGAGATGTGGGACATGATACAGATGATTGTAGGCAATTAAAGGATGAGATTGAATTCTTGATCCGTAAAGGAAAGCTAAGTAACTTCACCAAGGGTGAAGATCGTGGAACCTAAAGAAGGGACTACGACAGGAGAAACAATGATAGAAGGGATAATGATCGTGATCGTAACACACAGCCCCGAGGGCCAGTTATCAACATGATCTGGGGAGGCCCGACAGCGGCCGGTACAACTCGAAACTCTCGAAAGGCATACGCCAGGGAGGTGATGCACATCGCGGGAGAGGCCCCGAAGCGTGCTAGAACTGAAATCGTAATTGGTTTTGATGATTCTGATCTTGAAGGGGTGAAATTCCCCCATGATGACCCATTAATTATAACCCCTGTGATTGGGAACTCGGAAGTAAAGCGAGTCTTGATAAACAATGGAGCTTCTGTTGACATTCTGTTTCATGATGCTTTTGTGAAAATGGGATATACCGATTCTCAGCTGACCCCGACCAACATGCCCATCTACGGATTCAATGGAATTGAGTCCAAGGTGGAGGGTACTATCTAGTTACCAATGACAATCAGGCAGGAACGTAAAGAAGCTACTCAGATGTTGAATTTTCTCGTAATTAAGGCAGCCACAACTTATAACGCAATCCTGGGAAGGACTGGCCTTCATGCGTTCAAGGCTGTTGCCTCAACATATCATATGAAGATTAAGTTTCCAACCCGGAATGGGGTCGGAGAACAAAAAGGCGACCAGAAGATGGCAAGAAGTTGTTATGTATCCGCCCTAAGAGCTGATGGAGTCGGGGGGCAGGTACTCCCGATTGAAGACACCGAGGGAAGCCAGCAGAGGATTTAATCCCCGTCCCTCTGGAGCTGGGCGACCCTGAGAAGGTTACATATATAGGAGCATCTCTGAAGGAACCCCTGAAGGGCGAATTGACAGCGTTCTTGCAAGAGAATAGCGATGTGTTTGCTTGGACAGCAGCGGACATGCCAGGAATAGACCCCCAACTTTTAACTCATAGGTTGAACGTCGATCTTGAACGGAAGATGATAAAGCAGAAAAAGAGAAATTTTGCTCCTGAAAGGCAGGAGGCCATTAAGCAAGAAGTTGACAAACTATTGGAAGCTGGGTTTGTTGAAGAAATTCAGTTCCCCGAATGGTTAGCTAACCCTGTGATGGTCAAGAAGGCGAATGGAAAGTGGAGGATGTGTATAGACTTCACTGATCTGAATGATGCATGTCCAAAAGATTGTTTTCCTCTGCCTAGGATTGATATGTTGATAGATGTCACAGCTAGACATGAAATGTTGAGCTTCATGGATGGTTTCAGCGGCTACAATCAGATTAAGATGCACAAGGAGGACATCCCTAAGGTATCTTTCATAACTGACTTTGGTGTTTTCTGCTATCTTGTTATGGCTTTTGGTCTAAAGAATGCAGGAGCTACTTACCAACGGCTGGTGAATAAGATATTCGCCCATTTGATTGGAAAAACCATGGAGGTCTATGTTGATGACATGTTAGTCAAGATCCTACTCAAAGTAGATCACATTAAGCACCTCAGAGAGGCATTTGAAGTGCTGAGGCACCACAAGATGATGCTGAATCCAGCCAAGTGTGCTTTTGGCGTTGGATCGGGAAAATTTTTGGGTTTGATGGTTTCGAAGAGAGGCATAGAGGCCAACCCTGACAAGATCAAAGCCATTTTAGAAATGGAATCACCCCGTTCTGTGAGGGACGTACAAAAGTTTACTTGCCGAGTTGCAGCCCTGGGGAGATTTATCTCCAAATCTGGTGACAAATGCTTGCCTTTCTTTCAGGCATTGAAGAAGGTGAAAACTTTTGAGTGGACCACGGAAAGCCAAGAGGCCTGCAAACAGTTAAAGAAGTACATGGCTGAAGCCCCGTTATTGGCCAAGACAAGTCCCGGGGAGACTCTTTACTTGTATCTAGCAGTATCTGAACAAACATTGAGTGCCGTTCTCATTAAAAAAGAAAATAAGGTTCAGAGACCTATCTACTACGTGAGTAAGGTGTTGCATGGGGCGGAGTTGAATTACTCTCCCATTGAGAAGTTTGCTTTGGCATTGATTACTGCCTCAAGGAAATTGCGACCGTACTTCGAGGCCCACAAGATCGAAGTCTTGACAGACCAACAGTTGAGAAGCATATTACACAGCCCGAAAGCAAGTGGAAGATTGATCAAATGGGCCATAGAGCTTGGAGAGTTTGATATCAAGTATAAGCCTCGGACAGCCATCAAGGCTCAGGCATTGGCTGACTTCGTGGTTGAATGCACCATTAACAACCAAGAAGTCGGGGGGCAGGAGATGATAACCACCCCTGAGAATGAAGATAAAAATGAAGAACTGATAGCTGACCAGAAAGAGTATTGGGTGCTCTATTTTGATGGAGCATCAAAAACAAAATCTAGTGGTGCAGGTTTGGTTTTGCAAAGCCCCGATGGGTTCCAGTTGAGTATGCTTTGAAATTGGATTTTCCTACTACTAACAATGAAGCTGAGTATGAGGCATTGATAGCCGGATTGGGATTAGCCAGAGTCATGAGGGTCAAGAACCTCAAAGTGTGTGGAGATTCAAGACTGGTAGTCTCGCAAGTGAATGGTGAATTTGAGGCCAAGGATGATACTATGGCGAAATATTTGCGAGTTGTGAAAGCTGTCATGACTCAATTTGACGAATGCTATGTAGAGTACATCCCAAGAGAAAAGAACGTTAAGGCCGATGCCCTCTCTAAGTTCGCTTCTTCTGAGATAGAGAATTATGCAGGAAGTGTTTAATTCCAGGTCTTGAAGGCCCCGACCGTCAACTCTAAGTTGGTAGCACCAATCGATGTTGGAGGCTGTTGGATAGATCCTATCAAAGCTCACCTCGAAACCGGTTGGCTCCCTGACAATGCCTTGGAGGCACGAAAGCTGTTAGTAAGATCATTGAGATACGCCTTGATCGAAGGCATTCTTTATAAGAGATCGTTTGTCATCCCATATTTGAAGTGTTTAAGGCCCCAAGAGGCTAAGGAAGCACTGGAAGAAGTTCATGAAGGGATCTGTGGGCAACACTTGGGGGGCAGAGCCCTAGCCCACAAAATTACCCGCTTGGGATTCTATTGGCCAGAGATGTTGGCAGATGCCCAGAATTATGTCAAGAAGTATGACAGATGTCAAAAGCACGCCCCTATTGTAAGGCAGCCGCCTGAGATGTTAACCTCAATTAGCTCTCCCATACCGTTTGCAATGTGGGGGATGGACATACTTGGTCCTTTCCCTATGGCGTCAGCATAAAGGAAGTTTTTGATAGTGGCCATCGACTACTTCACCAAGTGGATTGAGGCTAAACCTCTAGCCAAGATAACCACTAAGCAAATTGCCCAGTTCTTTTGGGAGAACGTCATTTGTAGGTATGGAATTCCCCGAATCCTTGTGACAGATAATGGGACGCAGTTCAACAATGAAGAATTTAGGAAATACTGTGAGGAAAATGCTATTGAGCTTCGTTTTACTTCAGTAGCACACCCGCAAGCTAATGGACAGGCAGATGTAGCCAATCGAATTATTCTTGATGGGCTAAATAAAAGAGTTGAACGCTCAAGGAACACCTGGGTGGATGAGTTATTGCCTATACTCTGGGCATATCGCACCACTTGTAAGGTGACAACAGGACCGTTTTTGTTGGCTTACGGAGCCGAGGCAGTTGTGCCCTTGGAGATCATGCAGGCATCACCTCGAGTTGAGGCATATGAACAAGAGACCAATGAAGAAGGCATGAGGCTCGCCCTTGATCTAATTGATGAAGTCTGGGACGAGGCAAACGCCAAGAATGTCGAGCATCAGAAGAAGGCATCCTTTTATTACAACCATAGGGTTAAGGAAAGGTTCTTCCAGCAAGGTGACTTAGTTTTGAGAAAAATAGAGGCTTCTGGAGTTGGAGCAAAAGGAAAGCTGGCCCCTAATTGGGAAGGGCCATATCGAGTCAGGAAGACATTTGGGCGAGGAGCATGCAAGTTGGAAACGTTAGATGGGAATGAAGTGCCACGAACTTGGCATGCTCTGAACTTGAAGATTTATTATGTGTAAGCCTTCCTAGTAAGGACTTGGCTTTTACCTATCTATTAAGGGAAGTAGAAATAAGGTTTGATGAAACCATTCCAGGGCTTAGTACCCCGAGTAGGATATTAGGAAATTATGTAAGGGTTTGAACCCATTTCAAGTTATTAATGCGAGCTTGTTTTCCATTCTATGATTGTGTGATTTTATTTATGTGCCAAGCACCTGGTGAGTGCGAGTCAAAGATGACCGAGTAACGAAAATAAAGAACACACAAATGGAAATAAGACAATTGCATAAATAACCCCAAGGGGCTGAATTTAGAGTTAAGTTACAAACCATAAAAGTTAAGTCCCGGAGGACCTTGATTAAAAACTGGAAAGATAAAGCCACAAGCGGCTAACAAGGCCATGCAAGGCCACTCACTCCTCGGAGGATTCCCCTACCACTTCTTGTTCTTGCTCTCCTCCCTCCTCCTCTTCGGAGCTCTCATCACCCTCATCATTATCTTCTTCGGCCTCCGTCTCCATAGGTTGTGTCGCTCCCTTATGCACCTCGTCTCCTTCTTCTTCTGAAGTCTCAGTCGAAGATACGACTCTAGCACGAATTTGTTTTCCGGGGAAAGATTGCCTCACGGTTGCCTCCCTCTTAGACATGGCCTTTTTTCCAGCAGAACGGGAAGAAGATGATCCGGAGCTAATGATATTACCCACTGTCCTCAAGCCAGAACTGGAAGGGCGGCGATTTCCCTTGGAACCTGATGCGCGTTTCGCTTGATTTTCAGCACCAACAGCCCAGTTAGGGCAAGGAAAATCTGCTGGGTTGACCACAGTAGGATGCTTGTGGCTAACGGCACCAATGGCCTTGTTCCAACCAACAGACATGTTGAATGGCCGCATTTCATCATCATGCTTATCCATGAGCTCGAAAAACCCTTTTGACTTATGGTAGGCATCAATCACTTTGTCAGCTTTTGCAGACATCTTCTTTGCCATAGAACGGAGATTCTTTTGAAGAGAATGGCAGTTGGCTTCAGCTCGGATAACTCTAGAGTCCAAGTCTTGTATCTACTCTTGGAGCTGCACCTTCTCGTTCTTCAGTATGGCATTGTCATCCCTATGAGCACGACCTTGACGAGTCGCGGATTGAAGATAGGCATTGGCCTGTAACAAGGGAATTAGAAAGACGTTTGTAGCTAACAAAGCGAATAAGAACATAAGCGAACAATTTGATACCTGGTACAAGGCCTGAGCTCCGAGGCGTTCGGATTCATCGATTTTATCCCCCGCAGTGACAGTTAGGAGATCAGGAGGGGTAATAGAGAACCTCGACCAATCTAAGCATAGAGCAGAGCTCCCCATGACAGAATCTTGCTCACAGATGCCCCAATTTGGAGTAAAGGGGATCCTAACGCCTTCACTGGCATTGCGAGACCTTTT
Organism: Kitagawia praeruptora; assembly: GCA_037693485.1. NCBI lineage: Eukaryota > Viridiplantae > Streptophyta > Magnoliopsida > Apiales > Apiaceae > Kitagawia > Kitagawia praeruptora. Next base: position 148,954,560 of record CM075353.1, read on the forward strand.
TCCCCCTTGGCTGCATCCCACTAGGAATTGAGGAACTTGTCTTTCAGGGGGATTCAATTGAGCTTCCGCATGCTTTATCATACGCCTTGTAACAGTTGGTTGATTCTCAGGGAGATTGTCCAGCTCCTCAGCGGCTGAAATATGAGAGAAAAAACATCGGAATAAGAACAAACATAGTTCATAATGAAGTCACGAAGGAAAAATTACCCTCAACAGAAAGAAAGCTCAAGCCAGCTTCAATGAGCTTCTTCTCAGGAAGAACCGTTTTATAATGAGAACACCAGTCATCGGCAAGCAGTTTATCCCTATCGAGCAATTGTTGGTCAGTAAGGTCGAGCACGAAATGTGAACTATCCTCTGCGACCCCGAATCTCTTAACAAAGAAGTGGCACCAGTCGCCACCTTTCCACTCCAAAACAGCAAATTCCATATCCCAACTATGATGTGAATCGGGAAAAGAAAAGGAGTTTACAATATGGGGGAGCCTATTTCGGATTTGAAAACCAACATATCCTGGTGAGGAATCAGGAGAATTCCTGATCATAAAGATGCTTCTGAATAAAGTTGTGTCCCAAGTGATGTTCAACTCCTTACATCTTAGCATGAAGATAATCAAGAACCTCCAGGAGTTAGGGTACAGTTGACACGGGTGGATCTGGAGCTCCGCCAGGAACCTGATAATAAAAGGATGAACCGGGAACCTCAATCCCGCCTCTAAAGCACCTTTAAAAACACATAATCTTTCTGGATGCCAGTTGCAAGTCCGGTCTCCCGGATTTGGTAGGCAAACATTTATCACATCGGGAAAACTGTACGTACTCCTAATCTTCACAAGGTCCTTCTTTTTTAACTTAGAATGACAATGGAAGGCAGCCAAATTTGAACTGTTGGGAAAAGCTTCCCCCATGGTGCTCAACAAGTCTAATAAAGAAACAAATCGACGTTTAACATAACGAGGAGGCTTGAGTTTTAGCATACCTTTAACCGTTCTGGCCATGCTCCTCTTCCTCATAGCTTCCTCCATGGAGATTGAGGGGACTGGGCGTCTGTCAGCCATGTCGAGCTTGAACTTTAAGATGAACTTGAAAAGCTAAAGAACTAGAGAATTTTAGAGCTTAAGAGAAATTTGAGAAGTGAAGAAGTGAGGAAGAATGAAGGATGCTCCCCTTCTTTTATAGAAAAGGTGTGACCCGTTACTCCAGGTTGAAATACAGGCCGGATCGTGTTTACAGGTCATGTATCGGATAAATGCAAAAAAGAGACGAAAACTATCTGTTAATAAATGAAGGGACTCGTCAAAAACTCAGAATAAGGAACTAAGAATGTCAGTTGTTATCTGACAAAGGAAGTTTTAGAAGTCTCATCAAGAAGTTAACATAAGGTATGGGATTAGCAGTGCTAATTGAGAAATCAAGGGAAGTCTTAAGCAAAAGTTATGAATGACCATATTGTTGACTCCCCAAACTCATGGTCATCAAGACCACGAAGACTCAAGGTCAGCAAGACTACGGATTACTCATGATCATCAAGACCACGAAGACTCAAGGTCAGCAAGGCTACGGATTACTCATGGTCATCAAGACCACGAAGACTCAAGGTCAGCAAGACCACGAAAAACTCATGGTCATCAAGACCACGAACATACATGTTCATGAAGGATAAGAGTATACATTTTCATCAAGAACGCGAGTATACGTGTTTATGAAAACGTCACGTTCAAGAAAAAGGCTGGAGTATTGAAGCCAAGAATGCAAAAAAAAAAAAAAAAATTGACATTGTCCGACCGGAAGCCGGCCGACCGGGGCAAACCGGAAGGCTCCAGCCGACCGGGAGCCAGCCGACCGGTGGCTGGCCGACCGGCCTACCCGGGAGGCTTCGGCCGACCGGGGTTCTTCAGGGGTACGGGAATTTTCGTCAAGACCACGACTATTTTTGTCATGTTCGTCAAGACCACGAGCATACGTGTTTATGGAAACATCATGTTGAAGAAGGAAATTGAGGAATTGAAAAAAAAAAAAAAAATTCCAGCCGACCGGAAGCCGGCCGACCGGGGCAAACCGGAAGGCTCCAGCCGACCGGGAGCCAGCCGACCGGTGGCTGGCCGACCGGCGCACCCGGGAGGCTTCGGCCGACCGGGGTTCTTCAGGGGTACGAGTATTTTAGTCCAACCCGGAGTGATCAGGGGTACGGGTATTTTTTGTCCAACCCGGAGTGATCAGGGGTACGAGTATTTTTTGTCCAACCCGGAGTGATCAGGGGTACGAGTATTTTTTGTCCAACCCGGAGTGATCAGGGGTACGAATATTTTCAATCAACCCAGGTTCACCAGGAATATGGAGATTTCTGATTAGCACAGATTAGTGCCGATTAGCACAGATTAGTGCCGTTTAAGCACAGATTAGTGCCGATTAGCACAGATTAGTGCCGTTTAAGCACAGATTAGTGCCGATTAGCACAGATTAGTGCCGTTTAAGCACAGATTAGTGCCGATTAGCACAGATTAGTGCCGTTTAAGCACAGATTAGTGCCGATTAGCATAGATTAGTGCCGTTTAAGCACGGATTAGCGCCAATTAGTGCTGTTAATGCCGTGTTATGCCGTTTAACATCGTTTAATACTGTTTACACGTTGTTTAAGGCTGAATAGCACTGTGTAGTGTCGTTTAACACTGTTTAGTGTCGTTCAACATCGTTGTAAATGCGTCGGTCGCTCCATGCTTTACATTAAGATGATATTGTTGAAAGTACTTGCGTAAGAGCAATAAACCCTGACCCAAGTCTCAGAAAAACCGTTATAACTTCAAGGAAAACCTGATCAGTTTTCCTAGAAGTTGGGGGGCAAATGATATGGGCTAAAAATAAGCCCTAAAGACACATTTAATGTGGCATTAAATGAACCCAATATGGTCAGAACGTGGGCCCACTAGATGGGCCCAAACCCAATATATAATATTAATTTCGTAATTAATATTAGTGGTAATTATTAGCTCAGCAATAAGAGTCAAACAAGGATATTACTCTTGCCTGACTTAGCCCCCAAGGCACATACTCCAACATGGAAACTGATTCATACTTGGAAGGAGACTAGAACCTTCTTCTAGTCGGTGACTTGCCCACCAAGTCACCTAACCCTATTACGATTCTAGGGCTTCTCAGCCTATATAAGGACCTGCTCCTTCACACTCAGAACTACGTCTTGGCTTGATTCTCGATACGAGATACGTAGGCACTCTGTGAGGACCGATTAGTCTCGAACACGGAAACAGCCATTAAAGCACGAAGCTCCCGAACCCTAGCATTAAATACAGATTCGTAACCTAGTTTTTATTCCACAACAATGGGGGTGTTTGGCAAATCTGTCAATCAACTTATAAGTTACTTATTTTGGAAAAAATTTCGTATTTACATACATTTTTTTAGAGAAAAATGTGTATCGGGAGTTTAATATTCGTTATCTTGCAAAATTAGTTACTTATTTCAGAAAAAAGTACATATTTCCTAACTTTTTTCCAGAATAAGTAACTTATTTCTGAAAAATAAGATTTCTCAAACGAGCCCATATCTTTCAATCATTAATATTTCTATCTAATTAGAGCATCTCTAACACTCAACAACCCTTAGCTAAAAATATAGGTGGCATACCAAAAATAAAATCATTAACACGTTACCTTTTAATTTAAAATTAATCTTACAATCATTAACATATATTCAAAGATATCGCATCATATTTTTCAATCATTAATAAAATATATTAAAAATCAGTATACATCTATATTATCTATACTATCTATAATATCTATATTATTATTATATTATAAAAGACGAAACATTAAAAGTTTTAGTACCTATTTTTTGGTACGGTACAGTACGGTACTTACCTTATTTAATTATTTTACTTTATTACCCTTGATTATTTTACTTAATTATAAAAATACAAAACACAATATCACTTCTGTTAAATAATAACTAACTAATTAGCTTTTTCAACTAGTTTGAGCATTTGGTCGGTTCGGTCCAAAACCAGACCGAACTAAAATAACCGAAAAATCGAATAACTATATTTTTTTGGACTGAACCGGACCGAAATTGCATTTTGAACCGAACAAGAACCAAATCAGAATTCGATCGGTTCGGTCCGATCCAATATAACCGAAATTTTGAAAAAACCTGCTCCTGCATTATGTTTCATGATGTACAATCAGACACATAAAATCAAATCTGAAAACAGGCCTGCATGGAAGCCTGGAATTGCTATCTATATATATTATAATGCCAGGAGATCAGAAATGCACCAGAAACGTTTTAAATATTTTTCTTGAATTTTCAATTTTTTGATTTTTTTATTAAAAATATGTTCTTGCATTAAATAACTCTTAATGACCTCTTAATTAATCATTAATTACACCTATTAAATCTATATAAAATTTAATTTATTTCACATATTTAAAAATTTAGAAAACTTTATATGAGCATATAACTATTATTTCAATATTATATATATATATATATATATATATATATATATATATATATATATATATATATATATAGGTCATTGCTCCATACAGAACACCCTTATATAACAAACAATAAAGAACACCTTAGATCTAATAGATCCAATGGCCCCGCCAGGTGCACCCAATACAAAAATTTATTATTTTTTTACCCTCTATCCATCTAGCAAAAAAAATTCAAAAAAAAAGTTTTAAATTTTTTTTGCTGTTCATGATGACGTAAAAAAATTTTTGAATTTTTTTTTGCTAGATGGATACAGGGTAAAAAAATAACAACTTTTTGTATTGGGTGTCATGACGGAACTCTTATATTATATTATATTAGATATAAGGTGTTCTTTATTGTTTGTTATATAAGGTGTTTGTTATGGAGTGCAACTCTATATATATATAATTAAGTGTATTTTTAGGTAAAATAATGACTGAAAATTGTTTATATCGCATTCTTTTTTATTCCCTATAAGCATTGTTATAGAAATCGACCGATTTTTGAAAAATCACCTATAAATCGACTAAAAATAAATCAAAATTTTGGAACCGATTCGGCCGATTTTGCAAAAATCACCGATTAATTGTCAATTTTTCAACCAAATCACCCGATAAATTGTAAATCGATACCTCAACCGAATAGTTCTGATTTTTGAAATCTGCAACATTGCCAATAAGACTATATTAATTTCTTTTTGAACGATTGTACGTAGTAAAGATAACCTTAACTTCTTAAACAATTTTTATTATAACTCATTTAGAAATCGTAATGAAAAAATATATATAGTCGCTTAACATTTGAAATTTGTATAAAAAAATACAAACTATTTTCATTTTTGCACATTGATAAATTATACATGGAGTATGACCAAACCGATTAAATTGAAGCAACCCAACTATTTTTCAACGAATTAATGGATAAAAACAGTTACGCATGTTGTTCGTTATATTGTGTCGAAATAAATTAATATTCTAATTAAATAAATTCTTACTCTGTTATTGAACATTTTTGTAATGAGAGGGATGTCGGCTTTATAAAATGTTAAATATTTATGATTTTAATCGGAAAGATTTTGTTCGTATTGTCATTGCTAATTTTTATGTTTATTTTTTTTTAAGATTATCAAAATTTTATTTATGTGATGAGAGTAGTTTTCTAATAAATAATTTATATAAATTGTTTTAAATCAATTTTTTTAGGAAATTCTTAAGAGATCAATAAAATTTTAAAAATAATGAAAATTATTTTATCTAACTTCAATATTTTCAAATATAAGTTTATAAACCGCGCAAAGCGCGGATAAATTACCTAGTATATTATAATGCCAGGAGATCAGAAATGCACCAGAAACGTTTTAAATATTTTTCTTGAATTTTCAATTTTTTGATTTTTTATTAAAAATATGTTCTTGCATTAAATAACTCTTAATGACCTTTTAATTAGTCATTAATTACACCTATTAAATCTATATAAAATTTACTTTATTTCACATTTTTTAAAATTTAGAAAACTTTGTTTGAGCATATAACTATTATTTTAACATTATATATATATATATAATTATAATTAAGTGTATTTTTAGGTAAAATAATGACCGAAAATTGTTTATATCGCATTCTTTTTCATTCCTTATAAGACTACATTAATTTCTTTTCTAACGATCGTAAGTAGTAAATATGATCTTAACTTCTCAAACAATTTTGATTATAACTCATATAGAAATCGTAGTAAATTATGAAAATATATAGATCTTCGCTTAACATTTGAAATTTGTATTAAAAAAAACACTATTATTATTTTTGCACATTAATAAATTATACATGGAGTATGACCAAACCGATTAAATTAAACCAACCAAACTATTTTTTCAACGGATTAATGGATAAAAAAGTTACGCCTGTTGTTCATTATATTGTGTCGAAATAAATTAATATTCTAATTAAATAAATTCTTACTCTAATATTGAACATTTTTGTGATGGGAGGGGTGTCGGCTTTAAAAAATGTTATTCTATTTAATATTTATATTTTAATCGGAAAGATTACGTTCGTATTGTCATTGCTAATTTTTATGCTTATTCTATTTTTAAGATTATCAAAATTTTATTTATACGATGAGAGTAGTTTTCTAATTAATAATTTATATAAATTGTTTTAAATCAATTTTTTAGGAAATTCTTAAAAGATCAATAAATTTTAAAAAATAATAAAAATTATTTTATCTAACTTCAATATTTCAAATATAAGTTTATAAACCGCGCGAAGCGCGGATTACAATGCCTGGAGATCGGAAAGTTAATAGAAGCGTTCAAAATGGCTTTCTTGATTTTTTTTTAATTTTTTTTATTAAAATTATTTTCCTGCATTAAACAGCTCTTAATGACATATTAATTAGTAATTAATTATACCTAATAAATATATAATTATTTAATTTAATTTAATTTAAATAAACAATTATAAAACTTTATTTGAGCATTATATTTATTATTTAAATTGTAAAAGTAATTTCATTTATCCAGGAGATCAGAAATGCACCAGAAACGTTTTAAATATTTTTCTCGAATTTTCAATTTTTTGATTTTTTATTAAAAATATGTTCTTGCATTAAATAACTCTTAATGACCTTTTAATTAGTCATTAATTACACCTATTAAATCTATATAAAATTTACTTTATTTCACATTTTTTAAAATTTAGAAAACTTTGTTTGAGCATATAACTATTATTTCAACATTATATATATATATATATATATATATATATATATATATAATTAAGTGTATTTTTAGGTAAAATAATGACCGAAAATTGTTTATATCGCATTCTTTTTCATTCCCTATAAGACTACATTAATTTCTTTTCGAACGATCGTAAGTAGTAAATATGATCTTAACTTCTCAAACAATTTTGATTATAACTCATATAGAAATCGTAATAAATTATGAAAATATATAGATTTTCGCTTAACATTTGAAATTTGTATTAAAAAAAAACAAACTATTATTATTTTTGCACATTAATAAATTATACATGGAGTATGACCAAACCGATTAAATTAAACCAACCAAACTATTTTTTCAACGGATTAATGGATAAAAAAGTTACGCCTGTTGTTCATTATATTGTGTCGAAATAAATTAATATTCTAATTAAATAAATTCTTACTCTAATATTGAAAATTTTTGTGATGGAAGGGGTGTCGGCTTTAAAAAATGTTATTCTATTTAATATTTATAATTTTAATCGGAAAGATTACGTTCGTATTGTCATTGCTAATTTTTATGCTTATTCTATTTTTAAGATTATCAAAATTTTATTTATACGATGAGAGTAGTTTTCTAATTAATAATTTATATAAATTGTTTTAAATCAATTTTTTAGGAAATTCTTAAGAGATCAATAAATTTTTAAAAATAATAAAAATTATTTTATCTAACTTCAATATTTCAAATATAAGATTATAAACCGCGCGAAGCGCGGATTACAATGCCTGGAGATCGGAAAGTTAATAGAAGCGTTAAAAATGGCTTTCTTGAATTTTTTTTTAATTTTTTTTATTAAAATTATTTTCCTGCATTAAACAGCTCTTAATGACATATTAATTAGTAATTAATTATACCTAATAAATATTTAATTATTTAATTTAATTTAATTTAATTAAACAATTATAAAACTTTATTTGAGCATTATATTTATTATTTTAATAGTAAAAGTAATTTCATTTATAATTAAGTTTATTTTTAGATAAAATGACGACTGAAAATTATTTACATTGCGTCTTTTTATTTTCTATCGAATAACACTCCAATTTGTTTTCGAATAATTGTAATACATACGGCCCTTAACTTCTCAAGCAATCTTCAATATTAGTAATTATGATCGTAATAAATTATAGAAGTATATAAATTTTCGCTTAATACCTATAATAAAAATAATACAAAGAGTTTTTATTTTTACACATGAATAAATTACACAAGGGTTATGACCAAAGCAATTTAATTGAAAAAACCCAACTTTATTGATAGATTAAATAGTTAAAAGGGTTATATACCCGTTGTTCATTATGTTGTGTTGAAATAAATTAACATTCTATTTAAATAAATTCTTACACTACTATTGAGCATGTATGTTATGAGAGGGGCGTCGGCTTTAAAAAGTATTATTATATATAATATTTTTAACTTTTGGTTACGTTTGTATTATAATTGTTACTTTTTATGTTTATGATCTTTTTGAAATTATGAAAATTTTAGATATATAAAGAGAGTATTTTCAAACTTATAATTCAAGTAAATTGTTTTGATTCAATTTTTTGTAAAAAAATTTAAGAGACCAATAAATTTTTAAATATAATTCATATATTTTCAATATTTTAAAATAAAATTTATGAATCGCGCGAAGCGCGGATAAGTTTCCTAGTTCTGAAAATAAAATGCAGAGATTAATTTAGCTTACAAGCAGACTATAATCGAAGGTTGATAATAAAATCTGATTGAACATTACTTGTACTATTTATATATTTATATTTCAAAATCACTGCATGTTTAACATAAAAGAATTAACACAATCAGAAATAGAATATTAATTACAAGCAGACTACAATTGGAGATTGATAATAAAATCTGATTGAACATTACTTGTACTATTTATTTATTTATATTTCAAATAACTGCATGTTTAACATAAAAGAATTAACAGAATCAAAAATAGAATATTAATAAGCAATATCAAAGGAGAAGAAAACAAACTTAGTTAAAATTACTAAATATTATTGAGGCAAAGAATTATACATTTTTCTTTTTTACTTGAACTGTTTACAAAGACTTAGAGCCTGTTTGGCAACCTTTACTTAAAGCCAAAAGCTCCTTTAAGGAGTTTTTGGTGTGTTTGTGTAACGTGGCTTTAAGCCGGCTTTAAGTTAAAAAACTGCTTTAAGTCAGAAGTTACATTTAGGTACTTTTGACTTATGACTTATGACTTATGAAGTTTTTTTTTTTTTTTTTTCAAAATTCTTATAAAGCTTAAATATCATGAATTTTAAATTTTTTTAAGTCAAATATCACTTTAAGTCAAAATTATTAAATTCTCATTTAACTTTAAGTAAAATTACCCAAACACATTCATTCAACTTAAAGTAAACAACTTTACTTTCTCCTTTAAGTTAAAAACACCTCCATTAAGTCAAAAGTAACTTATTTTAAGTAATCCCAAACACCCTCTTATTTATGTTAACAATTCCATACAATTGGATAGTGTCCTTTGTATATACATGGTAAGAATGTATGTAGTAAGGGGCTATTACTGTATTAGATATTAGATTATAGATACCAATTAAAATATATATTATATATATAAACGTAAATATATATTTTATATATTTTGGTTTATTCGGTTCAGAATCGAAATGTTTTGAAAAAATTGGATCGGATTGAAATTTATATTTTAGTCCAAACCGAAATAAAAAAACCGAAATTTCAGAAAATTTAGGACCAAACTGAACTGAAATATTCGATTTTTCGGTTTTGGATCGGTTTTGCTCAGCCCTATTTTCAATTATTACCTTTTCTAACTTTTCTAACTACAATCTCTTCTTTCCAAAAATATGATCGTTGTAATTAATGAAATAAACTAATTATATTATAATTACTAATAACTAACTTATTATCCGCTAAAAGATAATATATATTCTATATTTCTTTTAACTAAAATATCTCATATTCTCCTAAATAATAACTAACCAATTACCTTTTTCAATTATTACCTTTCCTAATTTTTCTAACTAAAATCTCTTCTTTCCGAAAATATGGTCATTTGATTAATGAAATAAACTAATAATATTATAATTACTAATAACTGACTGATTAACTTTTCCGGCTAAAAGGTATTCCCTCTGTCCCATCCATTTCTTTACAGTTTCCTTTTTGGACCGTCCTATCCATTTCTTTACATTCCAAAACTTTCCGAAAATAATAAAGTTTTATAATATAAAAATTAACTACATCCATTACTTTCCTTCACTAACTTATTTTATACATTATATAGTGATGAGTTCCACTACTACTTTCCCCCCACTAACTCAATTTGTATATTATATAGTGATGGGTCCCACTACTTTACTCATTTTTCCTCCTTCTCTCCTCTTTCTTTTACTCCCTCCGTCCCAATGGATTCTTTACAGTTACTATTTTGGGTCGTCCCATTCATTTCTTTACATTCCAAAAATAGTACTCCCTCTGTCCCTCCCATTTCTTTACATTTCTTTTTCACTGCTCGACACGCATTTTAAGGCTCCTAAAAAGTATAGTTCCATAACTTATTTTTTAAATTTTCTTTTTTTGTATAAAAATAGAACAATTCTATTTTTATACAAAAAAAGAAAATTTAAAAAATAAGTTATAAAACTATCCGCAAATTGCACCTTAAAATCCGTGCCAGAATTACGTCCCCCAAGGTAAAGAACCAAGGGGGACAGAGGGAGTAAGTTTTAACACTATTACACCCACTACTTCACTTATTTTAACAATACTTTACACTATTACACCCACTACTTCACTTATTTTAACAATAAAATCACTATTACACTCACTACTTCACTTATTTTAACAATAAAATCACTATTACATCCATTACTTCATTTATTTTAACAATATTACACTCACTTTATAACCACTATTATATGCTTGTCTTGTCCTCCGTGCCCAGCTAGGATGTAAAGATCCCACTGGGACGAGGGAGTAAATTTTTCCTCGGTCTCCGTGTCCCGTGCCAGCGTAAACAACCTGCTGGGACGGAGGGAGTAATATGTTTTCTATATTTTCCAAACTAAAATATCTTTTTTTCAAACTTTATTTTTTTTACTTAATTATCCTTATTTAAATATTTGTTATTGGTAAAAACATGTATTTCAATTTTATAAAATAAAATAACGAGATATTATAGTTCCTAATAACTAACCAAATACCCTTTTAGCTAAAACACATTATATTTTCTAACTTTTCTGACTAAAACCTCTCATTTCCAAAAATATCACAAGCCATTCTATTTAATGAAATAAACTAATAAAATTATAAATACTAATAAAGATTACCTTTTTTAGCTAAAACATAATATATTTTCTATATTTTCTAACTAAAATATCTCATTTTCAAACTTTCTTTTCTTACTCAATTATCTTTACTTAAATATTTATTATTGGTACAAACATGTTACATTTTCTATTTTTTAATAATTAATTAATTTCATTTTTAGGTAAAACAGATTATCTTTTATATTCTAAAAATACTACGGACAATTATATTTAATAAAATAAAATAATATTATTATGATTACTAATAACTAACAAATTACATTTTCAGATTTTATATTTTTTTCTTACTAAAATCTCTTCTTTTCCTATAGTATCACTTATTATTGTAATCAATAAAATAATACCATAATAATTAATAATTGATTGATTACCTTTTTCAGCTAAAATGTATCATCTAATCTATATCTTATAATTAAAAATTTTCTTTCTTTAAATTATATAATTTAAAATTTTAACTTACAAAATTCATATCCTAAAAAATTCATTCAAATTATTGAAAAAATTGTACAATATTGAAAATAATCCATGCATCACCCCGCACGGATTATAAACTAATATTATTAATAGGAAATATAGGACATGTAAAATAGCGGTGAAAATAACATGATTAATAAAAAAATATAGAAAAAATGTTATTATATTTTTATCAATGCTAGAATTTATTAATTTGTGCTATTAGGTGGAATTTCATGTAACAATAAGTGAAGTGCTAAAATCTTTCAAATTTTTTATAGAAAAACTAGGAAGCCTATTTTTTTTTTAAATTCTCAAATGTAACGTGTGTAGATGTTATTTCCTACGGAAATAGTTAATGAAATGGGCTAATCTGCATTGACATCAATCATTCAATTATAACTTACATTTTATCATTTCATTATTACTACATTATTTTAGAAATTTTTTCGTAAGAATTTTTGAATTTTCTAACATTATTCAAATTTTATTTATAAGCATGAATAGTAATACAAGCTTCGTACACAAAATTGTAAAGAAAAATATTTATATGAATATTATTGTTTAAGATTTTAGTGTTTGAATATGATAAAATTCTTAATGACTGGTGAATTTAATAAAAGTATATAAAAAATAATTAAACAAAATATTACAAAATCAATTTTATTATTTATTAAATGCAAAATATTTTATATTTCACACGAAAAAAGGAAGAGCAGGGTAATTACAATGAGTCGGGATCCTCTGTCCCCTTCCTCCGTGTCTCCTTTTTGTCCCCTGTTGTTTTTAATACAAAAAATATGCTCTTGTGGAGCTCATTTTTATTATTTATTAAAATGGGCCTCACAGGGACACTCTTTTTGTACTAAAAAGAGCAGGAAATACGGAGTAAGAGGACAGAGGATCCGGACCCAATTACAATTGTCATCTGTATTGACCCTTGAAGAAGTCTCCAACGTATCTATTTTTCCTTGTTTGGAAATTTAACCCTTCTTGATCCTACTCATTTTGACTACACTCCGGGCCCACATCGCCGTTGAAGACTTGAAGCCCATATTTAAAAGAGAAAAGGTCCTCTTTATCATAATTTGGAATCAAAATGCCCAAAATATCACATTACAGTAAAATGGTCCTTTGTATCACAAAGTAACGCAACATTATGTTCCATTTATAAGCAACGCATGGGCGTGTGACGTTATTGTTGTGCCTGTGCATTTTTTTTTTATTTGAGACATATAAACGCAAGATGATCCAACGCTTTTTATTATTTTTATTTTATTAACAAACGTAACATTAAGTCACATAACTATCAGATAGGTTAAGTATTGAGATGGGTTAATTAGATAGAAATAATAAAATAATAAAATAACTATCGAGATGGGTTAACTATCGAGGTATTTTGTTTGTTTTTTTTATAAATGCAAGATATTTTTAATTAAAAATTTTAAATTAAAAAAATACAATTTTAATTAAATTTAGGGGTTCAACAATTAATTTTTGGGGTTCAACGTTTCTATTTTGGGTTTTAGAGATATTCAGAATGACGAATAAACCGTATACGAACTTAGGGTTTAAGGTTTGGGGTTTAGCGTCCTAGACCCTAAATCCTAACTTATAGCATTTAAAAATCAGGCCGTCGGACCCAATTTTTTAATTAAAATTTTATCTGTATTCTCTCGAGTTTTGAACGGTTAAACTTTGAGGTTCAACATTTCCATTTTGGGTTTTAGAAATATTCGGAACAACGAATAAATCGTGTACGAATTTAGGGTTAGGGTTTGGGGTTTAGGGTTGTTTACTAGGATTGTTTACAACCCTAAACCCTAACTTAAAATCAGGCCGCTGGATTCAACTTTTTAACTAAAATTTTTAAATTTTATGTGTATTCCCTTAGGGGTTCAATAATTAACCTTTGGGGTTCAACAGTTTCATTTTGGGTTTAGAAATATGCAAAACGACGAATAAATCATATACGAACTCAGTAAAAAACACAATTTAATTGACCATTTGGTTATAAATTTTTTAAAAACCAAATACAAATTTAGCAAAAAAAAAGAAAGAAAGAAAGAAACGCCACTCTAAGTGGCGTTGCCCTCAAACATTAACTTGCGTTTATAAGAAATATATGTTATTGACAACGCAATCTTATGTTATGTTATTTCTTCCAAAAAAAAAAAAAGAGAACAGAAACGAAACACGCCAGTGCGTTTCTGAGAAACGTAACATAATGATGCGTTTTTCTATGATATTTTGGGCCATTTTTTCCAACTGTGATATTTTGGACATTTTTAATTTAAATTGTGATAAAGTGGGCCAACACCCAGATTTTCACATATATACACACATTACATACACACATTTTTATTAACTTTTGAAAAATGTTAGAGGTACCAAATTGGGGTACCAAAAATTATTACCAAATGACATGGCATTGATTTGATTGGCTATAATTATAATGAGCCCGCCAGGCCAACCAATTAAAACATTTCAAAATGACAAGTAGTTATTGCCATGTCATTTTGTAACAAAATTTGGTACCTAATTTGATACCTCTAGCACTACTCTTAGCTTTTCAAGAAAATCAAGAATGTCACTAGCCATGAAAAACTCTTCACATTCTCCAAAAGGGTCGTTGAATTCTTGCTCTTTAAAGCGAAAGAGGCCGCCCATGATTGAAATCCCACGTGTTTTGACTGAAATTCAGGTGGATTCTGCTAAGAAAAGGGTGAGTTGTGGTGGAAATGGTGGATTTGGAGTTGCGGTTTTAGCTGTAAAAGGGAAGAAAAGGATTATGGAGGATGCTCATATTATTTTTTCTTGCCCGGTTGATTTATTAATTTATTGAGGTTTTACGTATAAATTGTTGATTTGCATTGGTAATTTATTGTAATTTGACGATAATTTGTGGTATTGTGACTGTGATTTATTGTGGCTTGTGAATTTATAGCGATCAGTTGGTTTATAGATATAATGTATTTTTAATCTCGAAAGCTTAGCGGTTCCTAGATTATTATGAATTTATAGAGGCTTTACGTGTAAATTGTTGAGTTACATGGTACTCCCTCCGTCTCATAATGCTACTCTCGTTTGATATGTCGGGACTGTTCATAACATGAGACAAATTACTAATTTACGTCTAATCTATAAGACCAAATATAGTCATGAGTGATTTTGTTGGATTCGTATTTATGAGTACTTTAATACAGTGAAGTTTTTATATTTAATACTAATACGAAATTGAAGATATTAACGATCAAAAGTGTGCGTTGGCAAACGTGTCCAACTCAAATGGGAAAAGTATTTAGAGACGGAGGGAGTAACAATAAGGAGATGTTTGAGAAATTTTCGGAGAATGGAGATAAAGAAGAGGCTGTTAAACAAGGGTATCTGAAAACGGATCAGGAATTCCTCAAGCAGGTGATTATGATTATTTTGACATATTTTATTTCTATGTTATCACATTTGAACAAATTTAGACTACTGGAAATAGATGAATTAATAAGGGATGATGATAAATGAAGGAATTTCTACGCATGCGGAAATAATTATAACATTTATTTGCATAGAATTCCTATATAATCATGCATATATTTCAAGAAAATAAGAAAATTATCTTGAATGCTTTCCGGCAACGGCTATGAACTTGTTCTTAAAACCCAGCAATCAATCCTCAATGTGTGGAGTGCTCTAATGGTATCCACCAAGAAATTTGAAAAAGAAGAAGAAATAGAGAGAATTGGCTAACTTGAATAATTTCACAAGAACTCTTTCTTGCAAATTTTGGTGTGTCTGATCTCTTCATCTAACAAGCTATTTATAGTAGAAATCTCAGCTGGGAATTTTGACTATCATGCTTGTAATGATGATCATCCAATTAATTAATCTTTATTAATTAATCAATTAATCATTAAAACACTTTAATCATTTAAAGCATTTTAATCATTAATCCCATTTAAACTCTTTAAAATAATTCTCTCTATATATATTTAATATCTCAGATCAAATATATAATTATTATATTAAGAACTTTTCTTAATATTTTATAATTAATTAAATCATATTTAATTAATTATTTATTTCTCAAATAAATAATTATTATTAGCCAAAATAATTTTTCTTCATCTTCAACAATATTTCCTTTTATGGTGTGACCCTTTAGGTTCATAATTATGTCGGTAGTAGAAATAAATAATAATAAACTATTTATTATTATTTATACGAATTACAATTAATTCGTTGAAAATATTTATCGTTATAATTAAATTCATTCTACATCGTGAGTGATACTTTTGAAGGTATATCGCGACAATCCGAATAATATGGATTCATCGCTAGGAATAAAGAACCTATTCAGTGACTGGTTACCGTACAATAAATTCCTTCTGCCCTAACAATATCCCGATTAAATACAAGGCATAGATCGTGTGTTAAGCCTATCTAATTTAATCATATGATTTCTTATTCTTTATGCATAGTTCATGTTAATGCAAATTAGAAACTACTTTCTAATTTCATTCACTCTGGCAAGAGATTCCTGAACTACACTTCCTTTACTGGAAGGGGTAGATCCTTTATCGATCGTTAACTATCGCCATATATAAATTCCAATGCCCAGAATAGAACTTATTAATTGCCCTTGAGACTAAGGACTAAACCAAAGCATTGTTCATTATATACAAGATGACTCTAACAATCTCAAGTCTAAGGATACTTGTACAACCATCACTATATGAACAATTACTGACACGTGAGTAAACTCTATTAATTGTTCAAGTGATCGAGTCATGTTCAGTGAACTCATTCCCAATGAGCACCTACATACTAACTGTTGTTGGAGGAATTTCGTAACAACACGAAATCGGAGATTTGCTGGAATAGTAGAGCGAATTGAATGTTTATGTGGCTGTTTTAGGGGATTAGGGTTTATGGTTATGAAAAAGAGGGGGCTGGACTTGGCAGGTGTCTCGATTTGTCTCGTGTATCGGATTCCATATCGTACCAAGATGCCTGCGTACCTATGTTTATATAGGATCAAGCCCCATGCAGTTCTGTGAATTAATTGGGCTTATCCCGAGAGACTTAAGGGATAAGTTACGTTAATGTGGGTAATGATTGATTTTATCTGATTTAATCTTATCGTTGTGATATCTTCCTGATTTGAAGAATATCGTTTGGAGATATTTTCCGTTATTGATTGATTGAGATTGATTCTTTCCTCATTTCAGAGAGAGGATAAAACTTAGCGTTTAAGCATTAATTATTAATCAGAATTAATAATTAATAGATATTAGAAATTTGGGTGATTATTAGACATGCCAAAATTATGGCATAACAACTAGCCCCCCAGTTCTTCAATGTAGCTTGCTGCAGTGGAGAACTAAAAATTCTTCAAGCTTCCAAATTTCTTGAGTCGCTGAAAAAACTGAAAATAGATGATTAGAAAAACATTCGGAGTACCACTGTGCTCGTTAGGCGTATGCGGATGCAAGTGTGATAGCATGCGATGACCAGTAGAAGACATATTTTGTGCCAAGGTTTTCAAATGTGTGAGCATAAATAATAATTTTGAAATCCTTTGCGATCCTTGTTGTCTAGTTAGGACCTTGGCGATTGTATATATTCCGAATTGGCATACACGCTTTTCAAGTGTTTGATGCAACCACGTAAGGATGTGTCTTCGTTTGTGACGAGACTGTTGATAAGAGAGGTAGATGTAGATGTAGATGTAATCTTGTCGAACTTTGCACGTGTCCCTCGACGGGCTGGCTGTGCATGTCTTAAAGATATTGTAGATAGTGTGCATAGGGATGCCTCCACCCATGCGACCTTGAGAGATCTGGCCATGGGCCTTCAAATAATTCAGATGGTGCTGCACTGCACTTTACTAAGCATGTAGCATTGCGAGATTTATAGCTTGTTCAGGCTACCCTACTTGGCACTTAAGTTCGCAAGTTTGAAAATATTTTTGACATATATGAGCGCGACAATATATGAAAAAATATTTTACAAATCCAAATGCAATAATAAATATGCTCTTTTAAGAGTGTCGCGATATTTATTTTCTTCGAAAAAAATGCTCCTTTTTTGTGGAAAATCTTTTACAAAATTATGCGTCTCGCGTATGTATTTTTTTCGTTTAAAGCATGCAGCTCGTACGAGATTGTAAAAAATTCGCAATCAATCCATCGAAAAAAATATCCATAATTCATCGGCATAAAATCGGCAAGTCATCAACATAAATATCTCGTACGATATTTTCTAAATTACAATAATTTTACAAGCATAAAAATATTTATTGCTCACACGAATTTTAAATAATAAATATTTTTTTCTGAAAAATATTTAAAACATGATTATGCATGCATGTATGGCATAATAATTAATATGTAATTGACAGAAAATGAATTTAAAAGATAAATAACTTATCTTTATTTTTTGTTTCGGACCGAGTTTGATTTCCGAGTGCTTCGGCTTTTTCTCCGATTACTGGATTCGTTATTCCTCCAATTTTTTTTATTTTTTCTTTCTTCATTGGTCCCACGAACATTGCTTCTTTTTTATTTGTTTCACACGATCCCACCGTATGTATGCTGCGTCCTTGGCCTTTGTTTAGTTTTTTTTTTGATTCCATATGTCTCGCGAATTAAAGTTTGTCCACGGATGTAGTCCGCAGTTCGTGCTTTATCCATCCTTCTGTGCTTTTTTTTCTTTTCTGTTTCTTTTTCTCGGCCGATTGTGCCTTGTAACTCCGGATGATTTTTTTTCTTATCAGCCTCCAGGCCTCCTCCAGGCCTCCTGTCGTGTACATCAACGAAGCCTTTTTTTTTAATGATCGTCGCTGCTTTGTGCCATCGTTACACCATATTTTGTGATGTCTTTTGTAATTATTGATCCCTCCACCGTCATCTTGTTAGAAATTGTGTTCCAACACCATAAATTATGAATTATTCGTCCTCCTCGAATAATTAAAAAGCCCTCCTTCTAGCGCCAAATGTTATTGGAGGAATTTCGTAACAACACGAAATCGGTGGGGTGCTGGAATAGTGGAGCGAATTGAATGTTTATGTGGCTGTTTTAGGGGATTAGGGTTTATGGTTATGAAAAAGAGGGGGCTGGACTTGGCAGGTGTCTCGATTTGTCTCGTGTATCGAATTCCATATCGTACCAAGATGCCTGCGTACCTATGTTTATATAGGATCAAGCCCCACGCAGTTCTGTGAATTAATTGAGCTTATCCCGAGAGACTTAAGGGATAAGTTACGTTAATGTGGGTAATGATTGATTTTATCTGATTTAATCTTATCGTTGTGATATCTTCCAGATTTGAAGAATATCGTTTGGAGATATTTTCCGTTATTGATTGATTGAGATTGATTCTTTCCTCATTTCAGAGAGAGGATAAAACTTAGCGGTTAAGCATTAATTATTAATCAGAATTAATAATTAATAGATATTAGAAATTTGGGAGATTATTAGACATGCCAAAATTATGGCATAACACTAACTATAGTGTCACCACACAAATGCCTATGAGAACAGACATCCTTCGTACGAAGCAAGTATAGTATATCATTCCCAATTAGTTATCCTATGATCAGGAACAGTTTAAGTTTAGTGTTATCATCTTCTAGATCTCACTATTATAATCTCATTATAATTCTAGAAGCTTTACTCTAAACTATGGAACATCTGATTTAATACACTTTAAACAGATAAAGCCTGTATCAAGACAAATATGTTTTTCACTGATAATCATAAAACCTACTAAGATTACAAGAAAATTTATCCTAACTCATCATCCATGATTGGATTTAGGACACTTCTCTTTCAATAAATGCAAGGTGTTAGTAGTGGTACTTGCTGTGTGACTGCCTTGATCGAGGGAGACGAGCTTATAGTCTCAAATGTAGGTGACTGCAGAGCTGTTCTTTGTCAAGCTGAAGCTATCACAAAAGATCATAGAGTATCTGAGGTGGAAGAAAGGAAAAGAATAGAGGATAAGGTAGCGACCAGCATTGAATGTCTCTTTATTTTATTGGAAATTTGTAGTACTGGTAGTGAGCTTTTGATTGCTTACTTTGATATTGTAATTTAGGGAGGATATGTGGAGATGCACAGAGGAGCGTGGAGAGTTCATGGAGTACTATCGGTCTTCAGAAGTATTGAAGAATTGGGTGCTAGCTGAGCATGATACGAAAATCTTACAATTGACTCAAGATATGGAATATCTTGTATTAGCTTCTGATGGGCTGTGGGAACAGGTATGGAAATAGGAGAATATTTTTTAGATTTTGAGCAACTTTAATCATACGAATATCAAATCATTAAGTACAAGTGCTTCGCCGAAGTTACATAGACTGTCACTGATCAAGAAAAACAATAAGTTGGGGAATTCCTATTTACAGGAAGAGAATCAGTTGCTGCAAGAAAAATGATGATTTTGGTTGTGAAAATGAAAGCCCTGTATCTAAGGCTCGAAGGATATCTTTGGTTAACCATATATGAAGATGAAACCTCAGATGCCAAGTCAAGAACATACCATCAATCAGTGGAAAGAAATTGCAAACGATTTTGGATGTGAAAATGAAAGTCCTCCATCGAAGGCTCAAAGGATATCACACAAAATCAGGAAAATGGTATATATCAGCAGGAAGACACTGTGAATGACTTTGCAGGTGAAAATGAGATCCTGCCATCCAAGTCTCAAGAGAAATTGCAAACGATTGCAAACGATTTTGGATGTGAAAATGAAAGTCCTCCATCCAAGGCTCAAAGGATATCACTGGCAAACCAAATGAAGACGAGACCTCAGATGTCAAGTCCAAGACATTATTGAAGCCCTTACTGGCAAACCAAACACACATGAAACTTAGGACACAAAATCAGGAAAATGGTATATATCAGCAGGAAGACACTGTGAATGACTTTGCAGGTGAAGATGAGATCCTGCCATCCAAGTCTCAAGAGATTTCACCTGTAAACCAAATGAAGATAAAACATCAGGCACCATTACCAAGTCACCACATCATCGATAAGAAGAGACTAACTTCTGGGGTGTTGGAATTAATTTAAACTTATTTAGTTTTATTTTAGTTTATGGTTTATTTGAATAAGTCAGCTGTGTCTAAATGTTTAGTTGCATAAGAATAGGTCAATAGAGGTTGAGAGTCGTGGGGATATACCAGGTAAGTGCTCCTGGTTTTTAGCCATTACTTTAGTCTGATAGGTTTGCATATATATATATATTCATGTACGTTGTATTTTTTTTAAGACTGTTGAATAACAAATACATTTTTGTAAGCTTCAGTTCTTCAAAATACAAGTGTTCATTGTGTGTGTATACAGTTATATAAATATATCTATCATATTTGTTCTTATATTTCAACACTTGGTATCAGAGACCCGGGGCAGGAGGTTCAAGGCTTAATAGCCTTCCCTCCGTTCCTGAGGTTGTCGTTGGGTGGTGGCGGCACGGAGGTGGCAAAGCTGCTGTGTCCAGGTCTGTCCAGTGCAGGCAGATGACTTGAAGAAGTTGCCGATAGTGCTGCTGCAGAAACAAATGGTAAAGCTACATGTGTAGTATGGGATGCATATGTAGTTTGGGGCTGTCGAGCAAGACGAAGCGTGGTCGAGAAGAAGCTGCAGATGGCAGTGAGAAAACAACATATGGTTGCTGAAAGCAAAACTGCAAACGTGGCCGAGAAAAAAAAAATAAGAGTTGTAGAAATAGTGCAGTGGGAGAGAAGTGCTCCAGAATTATTATTTTTTTGATGTTGGTGATAATGTGCATCAACAAAATATACAAGATGTAGATGGAGAGAAGTGCTCCAAAACAATTTGAAATTGGTGAGAAGTGCACCTTGAAAAGTTTATGGGGAGAAGTGCTCCATTTGGTGTTGGTGAGAAGTGCATCAACAAAATTAATTGTTTTTGATGAGAAGTGCATCAAACTTGAAAGTGATGAGAAGTGCATCACAAAATGAAGAGATGGTGGTGAGAAGTGCATCACAAAAAGTGCTTCATAAGTTTAAATTAAGGGGAGATTGTTGGAATTAATTTAAACTTATTTAGTTTTATTTTAGTTTATGGTTTATTTGAATAAGTCAGCTGTGTCTAAATGTTTAGTTGCATAAGAATAGGTCAATAGAGGTTGAGAGTCGTGGGGATATACCAGGTAAGTGCTCCTGGTTTTTAGCCATTACTTTAGTCTGATAGGTTTGCATATATATATATATATTCATGTACGTTGTATTTTTTTTAAGACTGTTGAATAACAAATACATTTTTGTAAGCTTCAGTTCTTCAAAATACAAGTGTTCATTGTGTGTGTATACAGTTATATAAATATATCTATCATATTTGTTCTTATATTTCAACATGGGGAACTCACAGCTGCTTGCAGATCTTGCAGTGAGTAGGGGTAGTTTAGATGACATTACTGTAATGATTACCGTCTTAGACTAATGTGACTTTTGCTTGTATTTTTTTTATGTAGATCATATTTGCATTCCTTTTGTAAGCACAAGTAAAAAATTCGTACAGTATGCAAAGCAAGCAGTCATTTTTTTTTTTTTCTGAATTCTGTCAGTAGCTTGCACCATCTTTGATCTTTCAGGTTTGTGATTTGTAATACACCGCTTGCTCCATATTGTTGAATATATGTGATTGTTGCTGAGGGAAAAACCTCCCCAGATAAATATACAGTTTTCTTCATATCATTGAAAACCAGTTCAGAATCCACCTAGAGCAGACAAACTCCGTGTTTACGTTGATAAAAAAAACGTAATTTATTATGGATTATTGTTAATGCATAAGAAAAAGAATCACTAGTAATAGTAACCTTGAAGAAATTTCTAATTACAAGTTAGTTTGTACTTTATAGACAGCAGTGTGATCATTTTGGCAGTATCTAAAGTCTGATGAAGAGAAAGAGAGGTGCTCTTTTATGTATAGTAACACTTTAGATAAGGCGCTGGTCTACGAAACCAGAGATTCTGGGTTCAAACCCAGCGGAGTCGTTTCAGTTTTTTTAAAATAAAAATGTATGTTATTCTTTTGGCCAACCTCATCTGCGCATAAAGGATTAATTTGCTTGGTAAATCGCACAAATTGTGTGTGCGCGTGTGGGAATCAGATTCTTTGCCCAAATTGAAAATTTTCAGCAAGATGTGAGCAAGAACGAAAACATTAATATTGTTAAAAATGTTCTGTACAAGTTCAAAACTGATTTGTTACAATGGATTACACAGGCCTTACTGATGGCTATTGATGGATCAGAGAATGACCCATCTCTAATATAGTCAAATACCAATTTGTTTGCAGCTTCAGAGTAATGTATACCATCCCAGCTAGGGTATTCCTTTGGATTTTTGCAAGAAGTTCAGTACCATTAACAAAAGATTTCCGCCCACACCTAGCACGATAGTCTCCATAATGCCCGCAGCAGTAACCATGAGGACCGCTGAAACCTGGACAAAAAACGGGGGCGTACTTTATTAATACTACAGCAAAGTAGTTTGCAATTTTTTTTATAAATTTTATTAGTGTAGATAGTTGAAAGAGGCAACGATGATTAATGACAGCTTTCAGTGCAAAGTATAGGTGTTCTAGCATCAACTTATGGTGATTTAGAATAATGATGGAACCAGTACAGTTTATGATACTCATATCATTTCTTATAGTTGTATAAGCATGATCACATTATAAAGCTTACCGAGTTCCTTTGCTTTACTGATTAGAGCATATTTGACGGAGTAGATGTCAACATAAATAATAAATACATCGCTGAGTTGTGTCCTCAGCTGGATGATTTTGTCCATTAGTTGCTTATTGAATTCCAGACTTCACACAGCCATTTTGGTCAGAATTTCCTGCTTTTGGTGGATAGTTGACAACAAAAAAGGGCAAGCACCCAATCGGACCTGTATTATGGATCCAAAATGTCCTTGCTCCCAGTTGGTGCAGATTCTAAGAATTACCAAGCAGATTGTCAAGTCAATGCCTATATGCCATGATGACTGATCAAGATCCAATCTCTTTCCACTTTTTTGTCCTCCCATAGATATAAAGATCAAGAATGTAGGTAATATAACAACCCCAAATGTAATAATCTCAGCACTCTGCTTTAGTCCCCATGGACTTCGGTATCTTGTAGTTATCCAATCCATGTTATGGGAAATTAAAATAATTCAAGAAAGTTGTGGTTTTCCTTGAGTATTTTTGTCCAACAGATTGAATGCATTAGTTGCAATGTGGGTTTTAAGTTTGAAGTAACTGTCTCAAGTTGTTGAATTGTTGGACTCGAGTTCAGTTATGACCAACTAAAAAACTTTTCAATTTAACACATGTCGAATTATTTTGTACAATTTTTTGATAAAATCGTGCGGTCTTCTAACATTACTCGTAAATTAAGCTGTCCTAGAGCAGATCTATTATTTCTGTGATGTAATAATTTACGAAAGAAATCAATAGATCATATAATAAATATGTGGTATCATTTAGAAAAATTGATGTATTTTCAAATTACTTTTTTTTTGTTCAAGAGATTTATGTTAAGAATATGTTATGCAAAAATATTAATACGATTTCATGTTGCAATGAAATATTCTATCTTTTTTCGAAATATAAATTAATCTTATTTCATATCATGTCAAATATATTTTAAAATAAATATTTTTTTTTACAAAATCACAAGTAGTAATAAATATTATATTTTAATAGTAAAATCAAAAATTTATTTTAAATCAATTATTTTGTGGGTGAAGGCCCTAGATAATCAAAAATAAATAGTCATGGTCCAAAATACTGATATTCAGAAAGTTGGCCCTAAATACCGACAAGATACGCTATTGCGGGTACCGTTTACTCAGATACGCTAGATCGTGTTCCGTGAAACAAGAGATACGCTATACCCTGTTCCGTGTACGCCTTTCACGAAACTGAAGACAACGTGTTCTCTCCAAGATACGCTTTTCAAAGCCGCGTAATCCATGATACGCTTCTCAAAACTGCGTATCTTGCGTCATCCTCAGAGCTCCAGAATCGCGATTCTGAGGCGATTATCGACGATTCCGATGAGTATTTTCAAACTCTTTGTTCATCTATATCCCGAAGATTCCCATCAGCTAGCATATACCATTAGAATCGTCATTCAATTGTCTACAACCCTATACAAATTTTAATCAATTCCTAATAAGTTAATAACTGATTTTACGCACCCCAGTTCCCGATGACCTTGGTTCATCGTTTCTCGGCGAGGTTCGTTCATCACCCTCCCGACATTTTCCCGTCTAATTTAATACGTCAATCGATTCGTCTTCTCACCATCTACAACTCTATATCATCAATTCATCATTTCTAATGCTGGTTTTAAAACGCCCAATTTGAACCTAGATTTTTCAATTTTCCGATATGTTCGTCCCTGCGGAGCCGGAAACAAAGATAGAGACAAAGAGAGGGTTACGGAGAAAGGGAGTGACGATACTGTGATAGTGTGGGGGGTTTTGTGGTGGTGGGGAGAAGACGAGATACGATGCGACGAAGAGACGACGACTTCTCGTCGGTGAGAGAAGTTCTGGAGAGAAGTCGCCGGTGAGACAAGTTCTGTGGTGATGAACAGTGCTACGGATACGTTACACGAGGTTCCGCATCACGTCGGTAGAATGGGCCAAATATCTGAAAATCAATATTTTGGACCACTAAATCTCAAAAATGATTATATTGGTAATTCTCTCTTATTTTGTTCAATAATATATTTTATATTGAGTAATTTTTGTTATGCTATATAGTTTAGAAATTGGATTTTTTTTGAAGGGCTAATTTTTAAATCTGAGTGTTTACGATGAATTACTGCATGCGGAAGTTTTTCAACTAGGATTTTATGAGTTCAGCGATTCAAGTGTCTTGTTTGATTTTTGATTATCAAATTTTTTACTCAACTTGGAACGAGCTGTCAATGAGAATGTGCAACTTACACTGCACCTTACACTGCAAATTTGGTGTTATAAGTGTCCTTACATTGTTTACAAATTTGGTGTTATAAGTGTCCTTACATTGCTTGCATAATCTACAGACAGACATGATCTTATGGAACCCAGCAATGAGAAAATGCAGAAAGTTACCTACTGCAGCAGCTGAGTTTCTTCGTCCTTTCGAGTTTGACCAGTCTAGCTTATGTGGCTTTGGTTATGATGCTGGAAATGATGATCACAAGGTCTTGAGAATTGTTCAGCCCGATGGTCATGATTTGTGTGGTTCAAAGGTCGCAATTTACAGCCTAAAAACTAATTCATGGAGACGACTTCAAAATATTTTGGGTCACTTCCAATTTAGGGGAGCAGGGTATATTTATGGGTGGAGCGCATTGGATTACAGTTACACCTCTGGGCTCCCCATCAATCCTTGCTTTTGATCTTGGGATTGAAAACTATAGGGAGGTTCCAATGGCTAGGCTTCAGAATAATTTTGTCAAGGACATGGATATAGTTACTTTGCAGAATCCCTTTGCATGCTTGAATACTTCCCCCACTTATTCAAAGAGTCGGTAAGGATGTTCTTTTAGAAGTGGATAGCAAGGAGGTGATGTGGTATGACCTTGAAAGGAAGAGAGTCAAGACTGTAAAGATTGCTAACCTCCCGGAAATTTTTGATTTGGAAGTCTATACTGAGAGCTCGTGCTGAATAAGACATGTTCATGAAACTTACAATTTTTTTAAAAAAAACAGGGGATAGGGTGTCCTATATATCCCTATCACTATCAGACTAGAATCAATTGCATTCTTTTAAAAACTTCAAATGCAACGCAAGTGAAAAGAAAAACGTCTCAAAACCACTTTAAGAGTTGGTCTGAGTCGATAGGGTGTACTATATAATATCCCTATCAGGCTATCACTAACAGTATCATCTTCTTTCTTTGGAATCCCTACCAGGCTATCACTATCAGTATCATCTTCTTTCTTTGGCACACGGTATGCACCTACAATATATTCATTCGCTTTCTCTAGCCTGACTATCTCAAATATCTTGAATTCTTCACCTTTTAGTTGCAGAAAATCCGAATAAGAAGACCAAGATTTTTGGATCGTGTTATTATCCAGCTTGAGAGACATGACAAAATGACCTTCAACTTTGAGAAAGAACGACGTATTTAAACTCAAAATCCTAACCCGATGACGACAAACAATATCAGACAAAATAACATCTACAATCCCAACCAACCTAAACAGTATCAAATCTACCATGACCAACCACAGTAGTCACAAATTACTGTTTTGATTCATGTCAGATCAACGCTGGTAGACCTTACTGTAAATTCTCTAATTCACAGCATGGATCATCAGTTAAAGCCATCTAGTAAGATGGATTTGCTTATCAATTAATTGAATTACAAAATCACCACAATCATCTACATTGTCAGTACAATCAAAAATAATAACAATAATGAAGACAACAACAAAAATAATAATTAATAATAATTTAACTTAAACAAGCCAAACATGTTAGGTCAATGTCTACAAACATGAATAGTTCCAGAAATGCCAACCGCACACCAAAATGAATTCTTAAAATAAGCAACACAATAGTTAAAGTCACAAGAAGGAACCAGCAATTCTAAACTAAATAGACAAAATAAACTAATGATAGAATATTCTCGCTACGAGAAACCAAATCTTTATTAATCAGGAACTGTTCCTGCATACCTTCCATCTCAGCTGTGTGCTGCTCTTCATGGGTTCTTCAATGCCTAAGAGGTGGTGAACACGCATTAAATACCTTATATATACACTTGTGAAATAAGTATAGTAATGAAGGAAAAGAAGACATAAGCATATGCATGATTTAAAAAAAAATCGAGAATGTTGGAGAAGAGAAGAGATTTACTTACAAGAGATGGACACTATAAATATCCCAAAACTTGGGCACAATGCGGGAAAAACAACCCATCACATTGGCTGACATAGTGCTAGAAGGAGGATTTTCCCTGGACACCTTTAAAAGGGTAAAATGGATATGTGTGAAGTCTTTATCATTAGTGGTGGTGGCATCATTAGTGGTAGTGGCAGGGCAAGGTCCAATATCATCCCAGACAAGACAGAAAAGATCTTGGTGGATATGAAGCAATGTCTTGGGGTCCTCATTGATGTGGAGGAATGGTGATTCATGTTGTAAACCAAATATAGAAGCTTCCCAAAAGTGTTTAGTTTTCCAATTATATGAACGAATAAAGAGCGGTTTTTTCTTATACTTACTCCTCAACCAATATATAGAGTCTTGCTCAGCAACCGGAACGGGTGTCCCTATAATGTCAAAGGTCTTAACCCAAACCTGCTTTCTTTCGGGCTCATGTAAAAGCTCCCATGTATCTGTGTGGACATTATATATGGCAGCACCATCATAGCCGGGGCGAGGGGTTATGTATTGGGCATGAGACATGACAAGAATATTTTTTTGTCCATCTCTGCCGAGTAATGGCGCCACAAACAAAGCAGAGAAACCAATCCTATTGGGGAAAGGAGGATCAGCGATAAGGGAACATAGCCTAGTTGCTGGATCAAAAACCTCGCCAAAGGGGACATAATCTAGTTCATTCTTAGGGAAGCGATTACCACCAAATATAAAGATTTTATCTGCAACAGTTACAATATTAGGAAGATACCTAGGAGAGAGCAGTGGAGGAGCATCTTCGAGTTTCCAATCAAATTTGTGTCCACGAGTGGCGAAAAAATCACGGGAGACAATCTTATGACTCACATTATTCTTCGGAACATAACCAACGGGAGGAAAAGAGGTGCTGCTGCTTCTTTTTGTAATTTTGGGGCCGATTATCTCCGAATAAATATTACGGATTTCATGTCTATCTCCATCGATATCTTGATCACCACCAACACAATAAACGGTGGATCCAATAGAAACACTACTGCAATAAGGAAAATAGTTGCAATAACTCAAATCCGCATCCTCCAGTACTTTTGAAGAGAAATTCTTCATATTGCTATTGTGCGAATGATCATAGTAGGGCCGCCGTTCATTTGGCTGCTGCCAATAATCTGGTGGATCTACCTTTAACCAACACAAGGTGCGATGATTAATCTTTTTCAGGCTAATTGCGATACGAAAATACGGCATTACTTCCATCTTCTTTCTACCACTACTACCCGCCTTCGAGCCAACCCGAGTTGTGTTCATCTCTCTCTCTCTCTCTCTCTCTCTCTCTCTCAGTTTTAGGGTTTCTTTTTTGCTTTTGAGTGCTGCGGCTGCCACAGAAATAAAATCCTACCCGACTCCCACAGGCTTATAAGTTATTAGGCCTGCATTTCCAGCCAACAACATCTTATTGGGTTTGGGCCCATTTATATGTTTTCTTTATATTTAAAATAGACACTTTGATTCTTTAAATTTAGATAAATTAATACTTTGCACCATGCTAATATAGTTGTTTTTACGATTTCGTCCTAGATTATTAAATTTCAACTGACATTAAATTTGTACTCCCTCCGTCCCAACAGGTTTTTTACGGTTACTATTTTGGGACGTCCCACTCATTTCTTTACATATACTGTTAACTATAAAATACATTATTACATCCACTACTTCACTCTACTTTTTCAACACTTTATACTATTACACCCACATTTACTTATTTTAATAATAAAATAACTATTTACACCCACTACTACACTATTACAACCACTATTTAAATTATATTCCTTGGTCTCCGTGTCCCAGCCGTCTGTAAAGAAACGGCTGGGACGGAGGGAGTAATAGTTAACCCCTGTTGACTTACAATGAAATAATATAAAAGGAAAAAATGATATAATTGAGGGGGGAATAGAATATATTGGAA
Organism: Kitagawia praeruptora; assembly: GCA_037693485.1. Classification (NCBI taxonomy): domain Eukaryota; kingdom Viridiplantae; phylum Streptophyta; class Magnoliopsida; order Apiales; family Apiaceae; genus Kitagawia; species Kitagawia praeruptora. The sequence continues at coordinate 148,984,443 of CM075353.1, forward strand.
AATCGTCTACAATCCCTACCCGAAAGTTAAAATTATTTTCCCACTTTTTTATCTCTCACTTACCCTAATTCCTAAAATCCTAGATCAGAAGAACCCTAATTTCATACAGTGAGAGGTCTATTGCGAGTGTATGGTGTCGAATTTCGATAAGATCCGACTTGGGCTAAAGTCCCTCCCGATTACTAGATTAAATGGGTCGGGAAATCGGGAATTTTTTTGAATACGGGTCGGGTGGGAATTTTTTTTTAAAAAAAAGATCGGGGCTGGTACGGGTTTTGGTAAAAAAATGGGGATCGGGCGGGTACGGGTATGGGTTTTGGTAAAAAAGGGGGGTCGGGGCGGGTACGAGTTTTGGTACCATTCAAAAAGTTTTTCGGGTTGTATTGTCTCCATCTCGACTTCACTATTACAAATAAGTTTCGTTGTGGTTTGGTGATGGCCATCTCCTCCGCCTGATTCGATCCCGCCTTAAACGGGGCTGGGAATCGAGGATTTTTCGGATACGGGTCGGGGATCGGGGATTTTTTTTAAAAAAGAAAAAGGATTGGGGCGGTTATGGGTTTTGGTAAATCCCTGCTCGGCCCGATCCCCGTTCCCCGATTCATATTCGATCCATTCCCCGTTTCATTTTCTATTAACAACGGATAAGGCACGGGACAACCTTTTTAAATTCCTATGAAAAAATTAAAATGGTATACTCTTTTATTTTTGATTTTGTAATTTCTGAAAGGGGAGATTGAAAGGAGAGATAGGAGTGAAGGGAAGTAACTCACTGCACTTTCATGTGTACTAGAAATGCTAAATGTAATCCCTATGTAATGGTTGACGATAACTCAACAATAGAACAGGACATGTAATAATATACAGGTGCACAGGAATCTTGGAACACAGAGTTCAGTTAAGACAAAATATCAAAGGATCATCTACAGACTTGAAGCTCACTGGAAGAAGTTCATTAATATGTTCAGGCCTCAGTGGAGAATAAAGGATGGTAACATCTACTCAAGGATGTGGAAGTTACAGAAGATTGTCTTAGTCTCAGAAGATTTTATTGTACCACAATCGAAGCTGCAGTAAGGTTTAAATAGAAGAGTGTGGAATCATATTCGGAATCAAGAGCCCCTATCAAGACTAGTCACTTATGAACCAGACCGTTGCATCAAGTGTCAGGACATTGGAGGCAAGCTCTCGTCAGTTAATATGGTTTTAATCATTCTAAAGTTGTTGATCTTCTTAAGTCATGTGAAGGATCAACACAGGAGGTAAATTAGTGTTGAAGTGCCAAAGTTCCAGAATATGCATTGGAGCTGTATTGGAAGATCGAGATACAGGTCGAAATACAGTATTCAATGTTTAAGGAACGAGAATTAAATGTACGAAGAATTAGTGGCACAACCTGATTGGACCTTTACTAAAGCTTCACATAATTGAAGGCCAAATACTTGGACGTGGTGGAGTCACGTATACGGGGCCATGTATTTGGTTGAGGAAGTCTACAAAAATTGAAGAGTGGAATGGAAATATTTAATTTAATTAAATAAAGTATTTATTTAATTTAATTAAATAAAGTACTTATTTAATTTAATTAAATAAAGTATTTATTTAATTATTTATATATTTTATAAATAAAGATATTCTTTATTTATATTTTATATAAATATTAAATATTACTTTTGTATTAAATATTTCCAAAGGCATGCTTGGCACATGACTTTGCATTAGGGTTTGGTGGAGCAAGAAAAGAAAAAGGAAAAAGGAAAAAGAAATGCTTTTCAAATTGATAAAAGAGAAAAGCAAGTCTTCTCTTTCAACAAGCAAGGTGTGCAGCCGCAAGGAGAAAAAAAGAGGGGAGAGAGAGAAAATTATTTTTCTCTCCCCCATGGCTAGATCTGTTCTTGAAAATACTTGTAGCCATGATTTTCTTTGTTACACCACTCCTCTATCTTTCTAGTGTAAACACTTGTTAAATCTTGTATAGAAGATAGGGTTGATTCTTGCCTCCTAAGTCCATAGACTTTAATATTTTTAGAGGAGCCAAGAATCATTTCTTTGTTGTGTTCTTGAGCTTATGTTCTTGAACTTGTTTGTAGCATTGCCCCCACTTCATAAATATAAACTTATATTTGTGGATCTTGTTGTGTTGTGTGTTTTGGGTGATTTTCTGTTCTTGGTCTTGGTTATTTTAATGGAGTTATATGCTTGGAGAAGACCATGAACAGTAACTGGGTTTGAGCCAAATTAATTTTTATGTTGTCCCAAAAATAATTAAAAGTCATAATTTTTTATTTGGGAATCGTATTCACCCCCCCTCTACGATCTCCGGGACCTAACAATTGGTATCAGAGCTTTTCGGTTGACATACAAATCGATTGGATCCATTTTTTTGAGATTAAAGAGGGTATGAAAATAAAAATTATTTTTGTTCACTGGGCATCCAGGAAGCAGTAGGTGTTTTGTTAATCGTTGAAGCCCAGAATTTTTCTAAGTACTTACTAGGGAACCTATGTAGAAATTCCTATCTAGAAATTCTAGATAAGTTTCTACTTAGAGCCAAGTAGAAATTCTGGAGGTGGAAATATTTTCTAAGTACTCAAGGAGGGAAGCTATCTAGAAATTCTAGATAAGTTTCTACTTAGAGCCAAGTAGAAATTCTGGAGGTGGAAATATTTTCTAAGTACTCAAGGAGGGAAGCTATCTAGAAATTCTAGATAAGTTTCTACTTAGAGCCAAGTAGAAATTCTGGAGGTGGAAATTTTGGCTAAGTCAAAATTTCGAGATAGGAATTTCGAGATGGCTAAGTAGAAATTCCTATGTAGAAATTTTGTTAACTGCTGAAATTTTGGCTAAGTCAAAATTTCGAGATAGAGTTCGACTTGGAGTTCGACTTGAGGTTCAACTTGAGGTTCGACTTGAGGTTCGACTTGAGGTTCGACTTGAGGTTCGACTTGAGGTCCGACTTGAAGTTCGACTTGAAGTTCGACTTGAAGTTCGACTTAGTAGAAATTTTGTTAACTGCTGAAATTTTGGCTAAGTCAAAATTTCGAGATAGTCTATGTAGAAATTTTGTTAACTGCTGAAATTTTGGCTAAGTCAAAATTTCGAGATAGTCTATGTAGAAATTTTGTTAACTGCTGAAATTTTGGCTAAGTCAAAATTTCGAGATAGTCTATGTAGAAATTCCTATGTAGAATTTCTACTTGAACTTCGAGATAGAGTCTATGTAGAAAATTCCTATATAGAAGTTCTACTTGAAGGACTGTTTCAACATGACACATGGCTACATAGCTTAACTCTTGTTTAAACAAAATGTTTTATTAAACAAAACAACAAGAGTTGATTCTTCGTTCGTTGAGGACAAACGAATTGGCTGAAGAACATTCTAATGGAGCTGGTTTCTGATTTTACCATTGGAGATGTGTTTATACATCGGTCTACTCAGTGGATCATTTGGTTATTGAAAGGGATTAGTTCGGTTAGGGAAGAGTCTTCGATCAGTGGTTTCTGAATCAATGTCTGAAGAATTTAGGATTTTGAAAAAGAATTCAGTTTATCTGTCAAGAACCAAAACACCTGAAGATTTGGTTAAAAGGACATCAGTGGTAGAAACACATAAGGTTGATTATCACTGGCTTATGATAATATGGGGTTATTGCTACAAACACACAAAGAAAAGTGATCTTTTCAAGCAGAATATGAGACATTCTATGTCGGGGTTTTTAAGCAGAACAGTCAGGCATCAGTTTGGGTTGAAGCAGGAACTGTTGAAGTCAAATGCAAGGATACTTCCATGAGTGTCAGTGGAATGGAAATTGACTGGGATCAATTGATTATCACTGGAGATGGAATGTTAAGCATCGTTCAGGTATACACTCTAACTAGTCTATCTTTGTTTGATTCAATTATAGAAGTATTAAGTGCTGAACTGCATTATGTTGTAAGCTTGATGTAATGCATGTCTCACCTTGATTTCTATGTGAATTAGATAACTTATGTTAGTCTGTTAGTGTTGCTTATTTATCCGTATTTGACTTCATGATTAAATCTTATGTGATTTGGTACTTGCTTTACGATAATTGATCATGTTAGCATATAGGGTCTTAGGTAATTGTAGGGGTACATTTTCCGGAAAGAGTATGTGTTCCATGCCAAGTGCCTTGATGTTTACATTGTCTATAATCTGCTTATACTCGCATAGTTGTGTTAAATGCTATATCTGATCATGTGCTTATTAAGAAGAGTTCATTTTTATTTTGGGAATTACCTAAGGGTCAGTATAATAAACCATGGATTAAATGTTTAAATCTAAACTGACTTAGGTAATTAGAGATGACATAATGATTAGTGAACAACAAAGGTGATTTAGGAGGCTTAATAATTTGAGTGATTGATTCTTCTATTTCTACATATTTGTAAGACATGATTCTTACAGACTGCTAGTCCATCTTATGGTAGGTTGGAATCACTGAGCTCATAGCCAAAACTACTAGTTAAGGCTGATAGAGATGAGGAGTGATCAGTCAAATAAGAATGAGCATGTTAAACTTAAATGCTCTGTTGTTAACTATGTTTATAAATATCTCTAACCCTATTGGACTCAATTAAATTGAGGACCACGTGTCTTAATCATTTGTGAATGCAGAGTATCTCTCTACAGGTATAAGTTATATATCTATGACATTTTCATGTTCAAGGCATATAACTACTTTTGCTCTGGTATTCAAATGGTTAAGCAAGGATACCTATTTTTCTTGAATGATCTGAAGCACAACATTAAGGAAGACCTAGGGAATTATTTGCGAAGGGTTTCCTGGTATCAGTTCGAGGTTGAACAGTGTTGATCAGGATCAAGAGAAATGGAAGCTCACTAAGCTGGAAGTGAGGTTGTTGCTGACACGAAATGTAAAGCTTATGATGAAGTCAACTATTCGTTGAATTTTGTCAGAATGGAGTTAGCCGCAACAACAAGTGATGCTCTCACACTTGGTTTATCAACAAATACTTGGTTTATCAAGACAATGGATTCGATGGTAAAGATGAAGTTGGTGAGAAAGGACTACTTCTAGTGAAATTCTTTTAAAGAAGGACATTAGTGAAGTATGTCAGTTTAGGGAAGTCAAGTCAAAGACTACCCTGGTTAAGTTTGATGGTTGTTCATGCATTCTTTAGATGAAGCATCTCAATGATTAATCACACTAAAAGGATTAGACAGATTGTTGTAAGAACACTTTGAGGGCAGGTAATAGAATTTGATTGACGAATGAAGTTCTATGGTTTGTCTGCACTGAAAGGAGTATTCTATAGTAACGTTCTGTTTCCGGACTTCATGACCAAATGGAGGAGTTGATAGGAAAATCCAGAACTTGAGTGGAATTACAAGGATAATGGATAGACTTAAGGTTTCCTATCTACTACGGCTGAATCAGTTAATATAACAAGTCTAATCAACAATTATAAAGAGAAGACATCAAGTAAGATTAATCATGCCTAAAGTCACATGGTGTGATAGAGGGTTATCTCATTTGGAGTTAAGAACTTATAAAGAGTTTGTGATTGAATTGAGGAGGTCTTAGATGCAGTGAACATCATCATCATCAAGCTCCCTAGCATTCATTTGGTTTTAGCTCTGAATTCCTAAAGGTTGACATCCTGTTTAGGGCTCGAGATCAGATGACACTAGATGAAGAAAAGTTGCAAGCAACATCGCAGGGGGAGCATTAGCAAGTTGGATCACCTAGTCGAGTTTAATGGTTCTGAGGCTAGCAGTGCTCATTGAGTAAGAGTTAAAGATTCTTAGGAGCACTGAGTGATCCATATTGAGTGATTGCATATTGGAAATGAATTTGCCAGTTTAAATTCAATGCAAGATGATCTCAACTAAATTGAAAGAAGACTAATCTACCCACTGGAAAATCCAAAGAAACATTAAGGACATTTCTGTCATGACAAAGGGTTTTGTGTAACAACATTTCCTAGAGTCAGTTCTTAATGAATCTGGGAAGTAGAGTAGTGATTAATAGTGTCGTGCTTGAATGAGAGTGTTTCATTGGTGTTTCTGAGTGAATTCAATGAAGACTAAAGATGCACTAACTAATCAAGATTGAGTTGAGTTCGTTGGAGTTTGATCCTAAGAAATTAGTTAGGGTTCGAATCAAGGGACTAACTAAATTGAAACAGAGGCAGATACACTTAGCACAAGGAATCAATCCACATGAAGACTTGGTAGTAATACAGAAGCTGAAGGGTAGTTCAAAAATTCTGAAGGTTCTACTCTGCTAGTATCAAGACTGTTGGTTTCTAGTGTGCTGAGTTTGGTGAAGCTGCCGCCAAGACCAATTTCTACAAGGAAATATTTGGGTGTTGAAGGTAATGCAGTTTCCATCTGGATGAGCAAGGCATTGCTTCGAAGATCAATGTCAACTGGTAACTGGAGGGTTATTCCTGTCCAAATGGAGTAAACGTTCGATCTCAAAAGGAGTCAACGTTCGATCTCTCGGACTCAAAAAGGGAGTAATTGTTTATTCAACGATCATACACCAGTAAAGCTTCATTGACTAAGGTATGTCACTCTAGTCTAGTATTGACTTATCTAAATGCAATGTATATAGAGTGTTCATGCTATTTAGATGTCTATTTTCTTTAGGCTCTGGTTAATGTTTGGCTTGTGTTTACCCGGGACCCGAGATTATATCTATGTGATAAATTAGGACCTCCTAGGACCTTACATGACCATTAGAAACCTAACAATGTAGCATCTCTTTGTATAGTCAATGTATATCCAGAACTTTATACCATGATTATATTATATATGGGTCTACTAACGAAAACTTGTAGTTGCAGTTCTTTTTGGATTTTAAGTAATTCAAAAGAATGATGGCAATTAAAGTAAGTCAAGGATCTTTTGAAGATGCGCAACTTAGAAGATTCTAGACCTGCCAAAACTTCTTGCCAACAAACCGCTATGCTTGATCAGGGCAAATTAGGTATATGAACCGAAGTGACAAGCTTTAGAGGTATGACCAGCTCATTACTTATTCATGTGCATTAGACCATATATTTTATTCTCTATGTTATGCCCATGTGAAATTTTACAAGCGGATACTAGAGAATCTCATCTTGTAGCCACAATATGAATTGTTTAAGTATCTTGAGGGGGATCACCATTAATTTAGTGCCCTGAGGATACTAGATTTAATTGGCTTTATAGATATAGTGATGCAGGTTGTCAGAAAGACAGGGAAGTAATTTCTAGATGCTGTCAAATTTCGTGGAAGAAGTTGGATCTTTGTTAAAATAAGGGGAAGCATTCGACATACAAAGCTACTTCAAAGGATGAACCTAAAGCAGCTTGTGGATGGTGTGCTGAAACTTATGGACAAGGGAACTACTTCAACTCCAACAACGTACTCTGTTGGATTCTGTCTACACCACTTGTTGAAATCAACGCATGGACATAAGGTATCATTTTCTTCGAGAGTTGTCCATAGTTGAATAAATTGCAGATATTTGCTAAACAACTTAATGAATTCATTTTGTCTAAGTTAGTTAGTGAAATTGGGATGTTATTCTTATGTGCATATTTGTTGGAAATCCCACCTGCAAGGAATTCTTAAATGACTTCACAAGTATTGAATTTTAAATATTTTTTGGACTTGTGAAGTTATTTATATCTAGGACATCGTACTTTGTGCTGTCATATGTTATTAATGCTATATGTTAAATGTTTCAGCATAAGTATTTATATGTTTTAATTAGTTGTATGTAAGGTTATTGACTTATATCAGTTAATGGTAGTTAGTCGTAATTTTATTTACTTCTGATTGATTAATGCTATTATTAATGGAATCACTTAATATGTAGTTTAAGTGAAGCATCATGTCTTATAGAAAATCCATTAATTTTAGTTGTCATTCTTTTGATGTTAGTGATATCACTTAGAATTTCTGCACTAAGTAAAAAAAAAAAAAAAAAAAAAATTATTTCAAAAACACTAATATTGAAAGTGATTTACTACATCGCGAGGGGTTGTCAAAGATCATAAGTTTTAGTATGAATATTTAAAGGACTTTGATCTTTGATGCAACTAGTACCTCGAGCTTACATACATTATGATTGTCATGAGCATTTTTAATATGCTTATGTGATAATTGTTGAAATGTAGTGTAAGAAGTTAAATGCTGTTATTCGGTCAATGTATATTCAGTGTTTGGCGGATGCTTATATTTTATGCTTTAGAATTATCATGATCTATGGTATTGCATTATGTGTTTGTCTCAAGCGACAAGTGGTAATTTTCAAGCAAAATGTAAGTGTCTTATGTGCTTAATTGTTTTGTAGTAAGATGCGTTTTATTACAAAATGATTGAATGATGTTAGTACTTATGAATGTTTTGTCACTCTTAGATATGAATTCCATCCGTTTTGGTAGTCATTGCTTGGTTAAGACCATGTAGTTGGAATTCATACCCTTGATAATTCATTAGTATTAATATGTGCGTTTCATTATTTAGAACTTGAATGCATAAAGAAATTTCTTGTCTATTTCTTATGAAAAATGTTTTATCTAAACAAGCATTCATTTACCAGAGAATGAAAAGCAACAAAAAGAACTTTTTCAAACTTCTCCTTTGAAAAGTTTTTAAAAGGTTTCTAGAGGATTATCTTTCTATTTCAAAATCATATATCCTCTCTCTCTCTCGAAAATGTTTTGAAATGTAAAATGTTTTCTCTCCACGATTTATTTAAGTAAAGTTACTTGATGACTTGTAACGTAGGTTGCATGGTATCAGGCTATTTTATTTAAATAAGCTGTCTTGATCTTGAGGTATTAACCATTGGTAACATTTTTCAAAATTCTTGTCAGTGTCTGTTTCACATTGACTCGTAGTACCAAAACAATGGTTGCTAGCTTAAAGATTAGTGCCTTGGACTGTATGACTATCGCATTCGTTCGATCTCCTTTTGTCATGAATGATTTATGTTTTAAGTCGGAGATAATATGAGATAGACGAATATGATGTATATGATACCTAAGTATATTTTGGAAATCATAGTCATCTATTTGATAAGAATGAATTGCAAAACAATTTCTGAAAACATACAGTGAGCAAGATGAAATAGATTTGAGTTTCTAATCAAAATGTTTTGTTAAAAGAGGTGGATTTCAATTGGATGTTTATCTAAGAGAAATTCAAAAGAACGATTTTTGTAAAATCTGTTAAACCTTATATAGCTATTATATAGCTCTGATTAACTCTTTCTGTTTAGCCGAAATGGCTTAGCCTAAGTGGCTATAGGGGAAGGTCGTGAAGTTGATTAACCCATCAATTTCTAACCAAGACCTTAGTACCAAACACTGTCATCCAAAATTCAAACTTTCAACCCTCGGTGATATAAGGAACTTATTTAAGTTAGTGGTTGTTAAGGGAGAAACTGCACTAGTTGCAGCAAATAAGGATGTGTCGGAAGTGTACCCACAGCTCTACCTCTCGAGAAGTAAAGAAGTATACAAATTGAGGTAACTGTAGCTCATCTGCATTCTCTCAAAAGAATGCAGAGCTGAAAAGGCAATTACACCGTTTCTGGATGAACTCTCTCAACAGGTAATTCCAGTGAAGATTCGCTCGTCAGCCAGAGCACCTTGTAATGGGTCAAGCACACCAGAAGCATTCACGCTGATGGTAAGCCTAAATGATTAATATTTATGAGGACACATTGCGAGGAGTGCACTTTGTGAGGTATAGGTGAAACCCCTAAACTTCTTTGTTTACCATTCATGGTGAATGAAGTTGTTGAGACGCCTTCACAGGCATTTGAGGGAAACTTGGATTTCTTGCCATATATAAGAATCCTTGTCAACCCTCCTAGGAGGAACAGTCCTAGTTCCCTAACGGGATTTCTCATCTGCAGAGCAATCTGTTGATGGTGAGAGGAAATCACTGACAGTTTTCCATGACTGAAAATAGTGAGTTAATTCATCTTCACAGGTGATTGAGAGAGATGTTTGTACATGTCTACTCTCCTAGAAATTCAAATTCTGGAATACATGGAACGCTCAAAGCTTAAAAGGCATATCACCTTCAACGATCCAGTGCATGGATTTGCATATGGGGAGTCGGTTGATGCTTAGATAGCTGCCAAGTACGCATATCACATTCAACGATCCAGTGCATGGATTTGCATATGCAGAAAATAGCTGAGTAACAACTCGTAGACTATGATTCAGTTGGTTTACCAATTTGATGAGTCTTTTGAGGATCAGGGTGTTGGGATTTCAGTCACTCCTGGAATGGAGGAGATTCCAATATCAGAAGGGTTATTCCCCGACAACGAGCCACGTGTGCATGGATTTGCTCATGGTGAGTTGGGTGACGACCTAACTGAAACTCTGTCTGAGATTACATCTCAGAACCTAGAGATCTTCAGTGATCGACAACATGCTATAGTCAACGATCCATAATATCTTGGTGAGACTAGCATGGATTTACTTGCAGGTACAAATTGCTATAAATGGAATGAGAGCAAGTAAGGGAGAGAAACACTTGAGTGAAGTGAGAGAGTGATACACTTGAGTGAGAAGTAGGGAGAGAAATGAGTGGAGCACTTACGCTTGAAAGTGCAAACACCAACAGAACGTAGTAGATGTGAGGAAACCATAGACCAAACACTAACCTTGCTAATATGTCTGAATCCTGTAACTATATTTTCCTGCTCTAAAATGTTGAAGAGATTCTTTTCTGGAAGACAAGCCAAAGAGGAGTCTAGCTGAAGCTTAGTGGGAATGTCCAAGTTATTACCTTTGGGTGTATTAATCCGTGTTGTTCTCAATCTCAAAGGGGGAGACATTGATTTTTAGGCCTAAGGAGGATTTTATGTTCAATTGGAGGAGAGTTCCTTAATCGATTGGATGTAGATGATACTTTTATTGTCTTAGAGGCTATTCTCAACTAAGGGGGAGAATTTGGTGATACAAGAAACAAGAAATATAGTTTGGTATTAAGAAATATAGATTGATACCAGGGGAGAATTTGAAGAAACTTGGAACATATCTTGTGGAGGTTAAATAGAGGACATCTAATGACACAAGATTGGATTGGATCTTGCAAGAACTAAGGGGGAGAATTTGGTGATACAAGAAACAAGAAATATAGTTTGGTATTAAGAAATATAGATTGATACCAGGGGAGAATTTGAAGAAACTTGGAACATATCTTGTGGAGGTTAAATAGAGGACATCTAATGACACAAGATTGGATTGGATCTTGCAAGAACTAAGGGGGAGAATTAGATAACATTTAAAGCTTAGTGATGCAAGAGCTGAGAAGGAGAAATTACTAAGGGGGAGAAATCTTAGTAATATGTTGGAGCCTAATTCCTAAAGGTGTTGTAGATTTAACTGTCTTTTCATCTGAAGTGCAGAAGTTACTTTTTGTCAAATGGGAGAAGTTATGGAGAATCTTAACATCTTGATTTTAAAATGCTATATCTTATTCTGAAAAGATATCTAAGGGATTTTGCTCTGTTTGTTTGAAGATCTGTACTTGGAACATTCTTAGGAGAGGTTCGGCAGAAGAATTCTTTCTAGCACGATCAATGAATGAAAATGAGGATTTCTTTAAAGAGCATCAACTCAGGGGGAGTTTTTGCTAAGTAGAAGTTTTCTAGGTAAAGAAGAATGTTGAGGGAGATTTTCAAGGGGCATTTGAAAAGTGTCCAAGTATGTTCTATTTCTTGTTTCAGTGATAGATGAAGTCAGTGGAGCAGTACAGGGAAGAAAGAAAAATATATCTCCTGGAAATAGAACATCCTGAAGAAAAAGAAGAAGTGACTTTCATTCCAAGAGAGAACAACCTTAAGGGGAGAATGAGTTGACCTCTTATGGGGAACATAGAGAGCTGTATGTTCTAGTTCAAATTGCAAGATGAACCGGAATGATTGTTAAGGAGTCTCTACTAATGATTTTATTCTTTATTGAAAGAACCCCATCTTTGAAGAACAACGAAGTAGAGAAAGCTCAAGGAAAATGAAATTCAGAAATTCATCATTCATTTTCAGCAACTCAGGAAATCTGGATTAAACTGATTATATCTTTCCAGAACTTTTTGTATATTATTTTCATATCCAGTACTTTCATTGTTTCTTGTATGTTAGTTGAGTTATCCTCTAGTAGTTGATTTTATTTAATTGCTATTGGGGGAGAGTGTTTGGAAATAGTATTTGATTGTTATTCCATATCAACCAAATAGGGGGAGATTGAAAGGGGAGATTGAAAGGAGAGATAGGAGTGAAGGGAAGTAACTCACTGCACTTTCATGTGTACTAGAAATGCTAAATGTAATCCCTATGTAATGGTTGACGATAACTCAACAATAGAACAGGACATGTAATAATATACAGGTGCACAGGAATCTTGGAACACAGAGTTCAGTTAAGACAAAATATCAAAGGATCATCTACAGACTTGAAGCTCACTGGAAGAAGTTCATTAATATGTTCAGGCCTCAGTGGAGAATAAAGGATGGTAACATCTACTCAAGGATGTGGAAGTTACAGAAGATTGTCTTAGTCTCAGAAGATTTTATTGTACCACAATCGAAGCTGCAGTAAGGTTTAAATAGAAGAGTGTGGAATCATATTCGGAATCAAGAGCCCCTATCAAGACTAGTCACTTATGAACCAGACCGTTGCATCAAGTGTCAGGACATTGGAGGCAAGCTCTCGTCAGTTAATATGGTTTTAATCATTCTAAAGTTGTTGATCTTCTTAAGTCATGTGAAGGATCAACACAGGAGGTAAATTAGTGTTGAAGTGCCAAAGTTCCAGAATATGCATTGGAGCTGTATTGGAAGATCGAGATACAGGTCGAAATACAGTATTCAATGTTTAAGGAACGAGAATTAAATGTACGAAGAATTAGTGGCACAACCTGATTGGACCTTTACTAAAGCTTCACATAATTGAAGGCCAAATACTTGGACGTGGTGGAGTCACGTATACGGGGCCATGTATTTGGTTGAGGAAGTCTACAAAAATTGAAGAGTGGAATGGAAATATTTAATTTAATTAAATAAAGTATTTATTTAATTTAATTAAATAAAGTACTTATTTAATTTAATTAAATAAAGTATTTATTTAATTATTTATATATTTTATAAATAAAGATATTCTTTATTTATATTTTATATAAATATTAAATATTACTTTTGTATTAAATATTTCCAAAGGCATGCTTGGCACATGACTTTGCATTAGGGTTTGGTGGAGCAAGAAAAGAAAAAGGAAAAAGGAAAAAGAAATGCTTTTCAAATTGATAAAAGAGAAAAGCAAGTCTTCTCTTTCAACAAGCAAGGTGTGCAGCCGCAAGGAGAAAAAAAGAGGGGAGAGAGAGAAAATTATTTTTCTCTCCCCCATGGCTAGATCTGTTCTTGAAAATACTTGTAGCCATGATTTTCTTTGTTACACCACTCCTCTATCTTTCTAGTGTAAACACTTGTTAAATCTTGTATAGAAGATAGGGTTGATTCTTGCCTCCTAAGTCCATAGACTTTAATATTTTTAGAGGAGCCAAGAATCATTTCTTTGTTGTGTTCTTGAGCTTATGTTCTTGAACTTGTTTGTAGCATTGCCCCCACTTCATAAATATAAACTTATATTTGTGGATCTTGTTGTGTTGTGTGTTTTGGGTGATTTTCTGTTCTTGGTCTTGGTTATTTTAATGGAGTTATATGCTTGGAGAAGACCATGAACAGTAACTGGGTTTGAGCCAAATTAATTTTTATGTTGTCCCAAAAATAATTAAAAGTCATAATTTTTTATTTGGGAATCGTATTCACCCCCCCTCTACGATCTCCGGGACCTAACAATTTCTCTTATAATCCTATATATATATATATGCATGTTTCATGCGAGATGAAAAAAATAATTTTAGGTGGAATAGTGAACAAATTTGTTCATGAGATGGGTTGTAAGTTGTATAGGTTTAAAATATATCTTATAATTGTATGTTTTGCTTATTTGTTCGATGCAACAAAAATTTGCAGAATATCACTTTGGTATGGAAGCTGAAACTACACTATAGAACATAGTGTAGAAAAATTAAAAATATACATAAACAAAAACTGTTGGATATCTGCAATCTGCCAACATAAACATTGTGAAAATTTTAAAATAGGCAGAAAATCCGAAAAACTACAGGAGAAATTAAGAATTCAAACACGGGTACGGTGGCTGAAGTTACGTAAATGTAATTTGCACCTGAATCAGTTAAGTAAAGTGGTATCCTTTTTTGTTTAACTGAACTTATTGCAACAAGCTTCTGTGTTATACTCTCTGTAAATTTGTTTTGTACAATTTATAAGTAATTGAAGCAACCCTAGAAATACGATCATTACTTGGTGCATTGGTTGAACGCTAACGTGATTTTTGATGAATTCTACAGATTATGCGTGTTCTTCTCGTAGCCCCCCTTTTTCTCCCTTAATTTTTCTTTGTTGTCACGTTTCTCCTTTTATGTCACAAGTGTATATCATATGTGGGAGTTGGTTAAGATGTTGACATTTCAGTCAAAGTATCCTACGGGTATGGGAGCGAAGTCCAAGTCAGGGATGTAAATTTAACTTGCATATGTTAAATGAAGTGATATGCTTTTCTGTTTACTGAACTAATTGCAACATGATTTTGTGTTGTGCTTTTACAAATATGTTGGTCAAAGTAATCAATAATTAAAGAAACCCTAGAAATAGTATCAATAAATGGTGCATTGGTGGAATGGTTATAACATGTTTGTTTAATGGCAGATGCACGGGGAAAACCTCCACCCTATATGACCAGTTGATGGGTCAGCGTCGGTGATGATGATTATGCTGCTAAGGCAGGCAAAATTTGTGGAGTCCCTTGCTGTTGAGGAAAGCTTCACAGCTTAACCCCAGCTGGACTTTGCAACAAAACATTAGAACTTTCTATGCAGTTATTGACTAATTTAATTAACAGAAAAAGCTGTCAAATTTTCTAGTATGTGATGTATGAATTCAATTTGAACATGTGTCAAAGTAACAACCAACATATCTTTTGTATCCTTTTTATTTTCTGTTAATATGTTAGTCCTCACCTAATGCTGTCTAGTGTCTACAGAGTGTGACTTTAAGTTAAAAGACTTGCCCAAAGGTGGGTGTACAATAAGAAAGTCAGGTCGAGTCAAATGACTTGCCTCAGTCATCCATCTGCTCCAATACAACCAATCCTATCAAACAGTTTCCAAAGTGTACAAAGTTGAAATCATGCTGTAAAAAGAAATATGCTATCAGCAACCAATTTTAGGAGCTCAAAATCCCTAGTGAATTCTGCACTTGTTGTGCATTCCAAGTGGAACAATAATCTGGGGCCTCAGTTCTGAAGCATCGCTTCTTAGAAACCTTCCACCATTGTTTAAATTTTCCTTCCATTTTCGACCCATGGGTGAACTAACATTAAATTTGTAATAGTTAACCCCAGTTTATAACTGAGGGGGGAAATAGAATATATTGGAAATTAAGCTATAGAAAGTTAAACTTATTTACCCACTTTTTTTTATCTCTCACTTACCCTAATTCCTAAAATCCTAGATCCAAAGAACCCTAATTTCATACAGTGAGAGGTCTATTGCAAGTGTATGGTGTCGAATTTGGATAAGATCCGACTTGGGCTGAAGTCCCTCCCGATTACTGGATTAAATGGGGCGGGAAATCGAGAATTTTTTCGGATATGTGTCGGGCGGGATTTAAAAAAAACGAGGATCGGGGATGGTACGGGTTTTGGGAAAAAATGGGGATCGGGCGGGTACGGGTATGGGTTTTGGTAAAAAACGGGGATCGGGGCGGGTACGGGTTTTGGTACCATTCTAAAAGTTTGTCAGGTTGTACTGTCTCCATCTCGACTTCACTATTACAAATAAGCTTTGATGTGGTTTGGTGATGGGCATCTCCTCCGCCTCGATTCGAACCCCGCCTTAAAAGGGGCGGGGAATCGTGGATTTTTCAGATACGGGTCGGGGATCGGGGATTTTTTTTAAAAAAATTGGGATTGGGCGGGTATGAGTTTTAGTAAATCCCCGCTCGGCCCGATCCCCGTTCCCCGATTCACATCCGATCCATTCCGCATTCCCCGTTTCATTTTCTATGTATATAGTAATAATATATTAATAATAGCTCATAATCCGTGCAACGGGCAAGGCACGGGACAACCTTTTTAAATTCCTTAGAAAATATTGAAGATGGTATATTATTTTATTTTTTATTTTGTAATTTCTCTTATAATCCTATATATATATATATATATATATATATATGTAAAGCATAAAAATGTAATATGTAACAGAGGACATATATAACTCAACTAGGAGAAAAGATAAATAATAAACTCTATACAGGGATCGTGAAATTTGAAGATCAGGCACCAACAAGGATCAAGTCGCTGAAAGAAGTTCATTAAAATGATCAAGCCTCAGTGACAAAATAAGATGTACAGATGATTCAGTTGAAGGACCAAAAGATTCCAGTAATAAAGTTTTTATGGTTGCACAATTCTTGGCAGTATTCTTAAAGACATGATACGAAGACCACGAGTGAATGTTAGTCGTCTGTGAACCAGACCAGTTGCACTAGGCGTCAACATCTTCACAAAGGAATCGAAGTATCTAACTCAGAAAAACTGTTAAAGAGGTATGATTGAGAGCAGTATTGATATCCTCCATTTCAGAAGCTGAATATTTAAGGATGTCAAAAATAAGAGGAAAATGAATAGTAACCAAAATCACTATTCACATGAATAGTAACCGGAATTACTATTCACCGAAATCACTATTCACACCGGGTGAATAGTAATCGGAGTTACTATTCATGTGAATAGTACCCAAAAGTACTATTCATTAAAGTAAGAAACATGTGGGGCCCACATGAATTAAAAATTCAAAGTAAGACTTTGAAATTGAAAAAGCAGTGTGTTGAAATTGAAAAACAGGCAGGCGGCTCAGAAATTTTCGTCATCAGTTACGTAAAATTTAGCTGCATAGTAACTTTCTAAAGTCTATAAATAGGCCTGTTGAATTTCATTTCAAAACACACCTCAACACACAACTCTTTATTCTCTCTCTTATATCATCTCTGTGTAAGCTGCTAGACAATCCATCTAGTAGGAAAGCCGGCTTAGCCCGCTTTCAGGAAGTGTCGGGTAGAAGGTCCTCGTGCCTAAACTATCATTAGGAGTGTTTGATTTTGTAGCTGATCCATAGGATTCGATTGTGTAACAAACCTCCGGGTTTTATCTATTTAAAGATATTTCCCACACAATTGTGTTATTTCGATTCAGTATTTTTTGATCTCATATCCACATCAAAAATTGAAATATTTTTTAAATAACGTATTCAACCCCCCTTCTACGTTATTCCGGACCTAACAATTGGCATCAGAGCCACTCTGTTATTATACAACAGTTAAGATCCAAAAAGCTATACAATCATGACAGAGAAAACACAAACTCCAATAACAAGCAGATATGAATCAATTAGAGTTCCAATACTCAGGGCATCAGAATATCCCATATGGAAGGTGAAGATGGAAATGTTTCTGGAGGCTACAGATCCAGAGTACTTAGACAGAATCCATGATGGTCCACATAAGCCTACCAAATTGTCTGTTGCTGTTGCTGGAGAGGAACAAAAAACGATTCCAAAGGAGAAGAAAGACTACACCCCTGAAGATACCTCCTCTATTAGCAAAGATGCCAAGGTAAGGCATTTATTACATAACGCCCTTGACAATGTTATGTCTAACAGGGTCATTGGATGCAAAACTGCTAAGGAGATTTGGGATGCTTTGGAAGTCAGATGTCAAGGAACCAAAGCCATCAAAAAGAACAGGAGAACAATACTCACACAGGAGTACGAGCACTTTGACTCAAATACTGATGAGTCATTAACAGATATATATGACAGATTCCTGAAATTGCTGAATGATCTGTCACTGGTAGATAAAGAGTATGATCTTGAAGACTCCAATCTGAAATTCTTGTTGGCTCTTCCTGAGAAGTGGGATTTAAAGGCCACTACCATCAGAGACAATCATGATCTGCAAGACATGTCTCTTGATGAAATCTATGGAATGCTCAAAACTCATGAGCTTGAGATGGAACAAAGAAGCAAGAGGCATGGAGGGAAGTCTAAGTCAATTGCTCTTAAAGCTGAGGAGAAAACTTCTAAAGAAGTTGCTGTGAAAAAGAGTCAATCCAACAGAAAGGTTCTTATTACAAAGTCTGATACTGAGTCATCAAACTCTGATGATGACTCAAACTCTGACAATCTCACAGACTATGATGATGATGGCAGTGATGCTGAGATGAAACAACTTGCAGCCCTGATGGTAAGAAGCTTCAAGAAGATGGCTTACAAGAACTTCGGGAAAAGAAATAAGTTCACACCAAGAGATTCAAATTTCGAAAAGAAGAATTTCAGAAAAGCTGAGGGAGAGGAAGGCAGGAAAGTGGACAAGTCCAAAATCAAATGCTATAATTGTGGTGAGAAAGGACATTTTACACCTGAATGCAAGAAAGCCAAAGCTAATAAAGGTCAAGCTTACATCACAAAGAAGAAGGACTGGGCTGACACTTTAGACTCTGAAGATGATGTGAACTATGCCTTGATGGCAAATGCTGATAGTATCTCTGAAGCTACTGAGACCAAGGTACCTCACTCTACTCTAGCTTTTGATACTACTGATATATCTGAGTTAAGAATCTTTCTTAAAAACTTGCATGTTAGCTACAGAGATCAGACTTTAGAAAATGAAAGAATAAAATCTGAAAGTCTAGACCTTAGAAAGAGAAATGACTATCTAGAATTAGAATTAGTCCAAATGTTAAAAATTCAGAAAGAGAGAGATGATGCTATTTTTGTTAAAACTGAATTATTGAAAAGGCATGCTTATCTTGAATTTGAACTTGCTAAAGAAAGAAACGTTATTAAAACTTGGACTAATTCTGGTAAAAATACTCAGATTATCATAGAGAATGATTGTTGGAAAGAAGGTCTAGGTTACACTGATAAAAAGAAAACTGCCAACCTAGAAGCTGAGACCTCTAAACTTGTATTTACTGAAAAGGCTGCAAAACCCAAACTTAATCATATGAGGTTTGTACCAAAATCTGACAAACCAAAACAGGATGAAGTCAAATCAGTAAATATTAGTTTAATGTCTCAGAAACAGCTTAAACACAAGCTGAAGGAGTTAAAAAGAGTGAACAAGGTAAAAGAACCTAGGAAAAACAAAAATGGCAAGGTAGGCATCAATAAAAGCAACAACTATATGTCCATTCCCAATGCTCCTAGGAAGAAATGTTACAACTGTGGAAATCCTAACCATCTTGCTACTTTTTGCAGGAAGAATAAAAATATAAACTCTATACCTTCTAAGTCAGGAGTTAAGAGTGGTTCAGTTAGGTTTAAGCCACAGAATCCTTGTTTTCACTGTGGTAGTATTTGGCATTCTATTTATACATGCAAAGAGTATCATAAGTTGTATTATGATTATTATGAACTTAAACCCTCTTTGAATAAATTCAAGATTGATTCTACATGTATAAATTCTGATAAAAAGAATGTTAGCACAAACTCTAATAAGACTTCTGCTGCAAAAGCTAACAAACATAATAAGACCAAAGGATCCAAGCAAGTCTGGGTCCTTAAAACTAATCATTAGTGGTTTTTGTGATTGCAGGGTAACAAGAAAAATATCCTTGTTCTAGACAGTGGATGCTCAGGACACATGACTGGAAATAAAGCCCTGCTATCAAAATTTGTGGAGAAAGCTGGCCCAAGTGTTTCTTATGGAGATGGCAACATAGGAAGGACTCTGGGATATGGCAATATCAAACTTGGGAATGTCATCATTGAATCTGTAGCTCTAGTCTCAGGACTCAAACATAATCTACTAAGTGTGAGTCAAATCTGTGACAGAGGTTATCATGTGGATTTCTTTGAAGAACACGGTGAAGTTGTAAGCAAATCTACAGGAAAAGTTATTCTGAAGGGATACAGGCATGGTAACATTTATGAAGCCAAGCTTTCAACAAACTCTGATGGCTCTGCAATCTATCTACTGAGTAGAGCATCAATTGAAGAAAGCTGGGATTGGCACACGAGACTCTCTCATCTGAATTTCAACAGCATTAATGAGCTAGTGAAGAAAGATCTTGTGAGAGGATTGCCCAAATTAGTTTTTACTCCAGATGGCCTATGTGACTCATGTCAAAAGGCAAAACAAAGGAAAACTTCATTCAAAAGTAAGACTGAATCCTCAATTCTTGAGCCATATCACTTATTGCATGTTGATTTATTTGGTCCAGTAAATATAATGTCTATTGGAAAGAAAAAATATGCTTTGGTTATTGTTGATGAATACACCAGATATACATGGGTATATTTCATGCACAAGAAAGAAGAAACTGCATCAATCTTAACAGAGCATATCAGACAACTGGACAAAGGATCTAAGCATACAGTGAAAATCATAAGGAGTGATAATGGCACTGAGTTCAAGAATGCAGTCATGGAAGAGTTTTGTAAAGGAAATGGAATAAAGCAAGAATTCTCTGCACCTGGAACTCCACAACAAAATGGAGTAGTAGAGAGAAAGAACAGGACTCTCATAGAAGCTGCAAGGACCATGCTTGATGAAGCAAAGCTGCCAACTTACTTCTGGGCTGAAGCTGTGCAAGCTGCTTGTTTCACACAGAATGCTACACTCATAAACAAGCATGGTAAAACACCATGTGAGATGGTGAAAAAGAAGAAGCCGAACCTGAAGTACTTTCATGTGTTTGGATGTAAATGTTTTGTTCTTAAGACTCATCCAGAACAGCTTTCCAAATTTGATTTAAAAGCTGATGAAGGAATCTTTGTTGGATACCCACTATCAACAAAAGCATTCAGAGCGTATAATCTGAGAACAAAAGTGGTCATGGAATCTATCCATGTGTCTTTTGATGATAAAAAGATAACAGGACTTGAAGATTTTGATGAAAATGACCAGCTGAGATTTGAGAATGAAGAAATAAATGCTGATCTACAAACTTCTGATATTCTTTCAGACTCTATTGTTCAATCTATACCAGTAGATCAGACAGCAGCACATGTTGAGGGGGAGCAAGTGAACGATGAAAATGAACCCCAATCAAGTGAAGAAACATCAAAGAATGCATCTACTGATTCATTAAACTCTGATTCATCAAACTTTGAAAGCAACAGCTCAGGGGGAGCTAACAATGATTTTGGATCTACTAGTCATCACACTCAACACAATTATGAACTTGGGGAATCATCAAGATCAAATCTGCCGAGACAAAGGGTATGGAGTAGAGCGCATCCCTTTGAACAGATCATTGGTGAACCGGACACGGGTGTACAGACTAGAAGAGCAACACAGAATGAATGCAATTTCGCAGGATTTTTATCTCAAATTGAACCTAAAAAGGTTGATGAAGCTCTTGATGATCCAGATTGGGTAACTGCAATGCAGGAAGAACTCAATCAGTTCGAAAGGCAGAAAGTATGGAAGCTGGTGCCAAGACCAAAAGGTAAATCTGTAATTGGCACTAGATGGGTGTTTAGAAATAAACTGGATGAAAATGGTATTGTTACGAGGAACAAGGCTTGATTGGTAGCAAAGGGTTACTCTCAAGAAGAGGGAATTGATTATGATGAAACCTATGCTCCAGTTGCAAGGCTTGAAGCAATCAGGATGTTCTTAGCATTTGTTGCACACTCCAACTTTAAGGTTTTTCAGATGGATGTGAAGAGTGCATTTTTGAACGGAGATCTAGAGGAAGAAGTCTATGTTGAACAACCCCCTGGGTTCGAAGACAAAGAATTTGAAGGTTTTGTGTACTTTCTCTTCAAAGCTCTCTATGGTCTCAAGCAAGCCCCTCGTACATGGTATGATACTCTCTCTAAGTTCTTACTTGAAAATGGTTTTACAAGAGGTATCATCGACAAAACTCTCTTTCATAAAAAGCATAAAAATGATATAATTCTGGTGCAAGTATATGTGGATGATATAATATTTGGTTCTACTAATGATTTTCTATGCAAGAGATTTGCTAAGCTAATGCAGAGTAGGTACGAGATGAGCATGATGGGTGAGTTGTCCTTCTTCCTTGGACTTCAAGTTGTTCAGAAGCATGATGGTGTTTTCATCTGCCAATCAAAATACATAAAGGATCTTCTGAAGAAGTATGGGATGGAAGAAGTAGCTACTGCCAAGACCCCGATGCCAACTGCAGTCAAGCTTGATGAAGACAAATCTGGTAAGTCAGTTGACATCACGAAGTATCGAGGTATGATCGGCTCTCTCTTGTACTTAACTGCTAGACCAGATATTATGTTCGCAACTTGTCTATGTGCTAGATTCTAGGCTAACCCTAAAGAGTCACATCTTATAGCTGTTAAACGTATTTTCAGATACCTTAAGGGAACCCCCAATCTTGGGATTTGGTACCCTAAAGGAACAAGTTTTGACCTAATTGGCTATACAGATTCTGACTTCGCAGGTTGTAAGATTGATCGGAAAAGTACTTCTGGAAGCTGTCAGTTTCTAGGAAGAAGGTTGGTATCTTGGTACAGCAAGAAGCAACACTCAGTATCTACCTCGACAGCCGAAGCAGAATACATTGCGGCAGGTAGCTGTTGTGCTCAGATCCTGTGGATGAGGAATCAACTTCAGGACTATGGACTCATGTTGGAAAAAATTCCAATTCTATGCGACAACACGAGTGTCATTGCCATTGCCAACAATCCAGTTCAACACACCAGGACTAAGCATATTGATATTAGGTATCATTTCTTACGAGAGCATGTCATGAATGGAACTATGGTATTATATTTTGTTCCCACAGATCAACAAATTGCAGACATCTTTACTAAACCACTGGATGAATCCACTTTCTCCAGGTTAGTTGGTGAACTTGGGATGTTAAATCTGTCTAATTAATTTTGGATAATTAATAACTGCAATTTGTTATAAGTTCACATGTACTTTAAATGTCCATATGTTTAGAACTTGTGAATTTATTTGCATCCAGTCCTCATATTATAGTTATCTCTATATTAATTGCCATGCTTATAAATGTTATATTTTATGGTAATTATTTAGTAAATAATTGTGTTAATTGTATCATAATTAAATAAATATTTTATTGACATATATCAATTAATGATATTTTGTTAATTTTATGTCTATTTAATTGTGAGTTTATCTGATTATTGTGGATTAATTCTTAATTTACTGTGTGATTATTTTTAAATCCATAATAATTAGAAGTATTAAATATGTGTATGTGTATAGGCTGATAGGTTTCAGCGATAAGTTGTTTTTTCGGCCGACAGGTTTCGGTGATAAGATGTTTTTTCGGCTGATTAGGTAGTTAGGTGAGAAATTATTGAGCGGTGTTATTTTTCAAACATAACCTGTCACTATTACACCTAACCCACTAATACTTGAAACCTTATAAATGATGAGTTTTTGTTTATGTTTAACATCATCATTTTTCAGATATACAGAGCATACACACATAATTGCTGAATATTTCAAGCTTTGATCGGAAAGATCTCACAATCTAGCTGGTGGTTTTTAGAGCGGATTTCATATTCTTGTTATACGCACTAACCCTTGTTTTTGAATTTCCTCAAAGTTTTGAAAATGGCATTGCAGGGAAACTTTATAATTGCTAAAGTTAATCCTATTTCCATTCAGCAAATCGAAACCATTCAGGATGAGCAATTTCGGGCTTGGACACAATTTCTGAATGAACATTCATTAATTCGCTATGCTTTAGTTACACAGGTGCAGCTTAACCATGATGCATTACGTGAACTATATTGCAGTGCGGTTAACACTTCTGGACAGGACGGGTGTGCATTCACATATCGGCTATTTGGTAGGTCGATTAGGGTCACTGAACGAGATGTTAATCGAATTCTTCATTTTCCTATGGAAAATCTCGTTTCTGATCCTACACCTGAACAAATTGAAATGTTCTTTCGCTTTATAAGGTACCAAGATGGCAATTTCAATACTGGTAATCTATCTAAAACGTTTCTAACCAGATAGAACAAATCAAGATCGAATACCTGAATTTATTCAAATAATAGGGTATGCGGTCGTCAATAATTTGAGGATTAACTTTGGAAAAATAGTGCTTGGTCAAATCATTTTAAAAATGAAACGCTTGGGAACAAGAGATGTTCGGACTCAAAATGTCAAATGTCTATATCCAAGGTTTCTACAGTTAATATTGAATGATTTTTTGAATGATGAAGACAGGATACGCTTGGAAAATGGTCAAAAGGTGGAATGTTCTTCCATGAAGACGAATGTAATTAATTACATAAGCAAAAAGAAATATACGGATGTGCCTAAAGTCCTAACTGAATATCTAAAGACTGTCCCACTTCCGTTGTTACCACGACCAGTGAGAGCAGGTATACGACAAGGTAATATTTCAATCCCTGCTATTCCAACCTCTATATTCCCTATTGTGTCACAGGAAATACAGTTTCTACAGCCCCCAGTGGCCATCTTACCCGACCAAGAGCAGGAAATCCCACCGACTCTAACACAGGTCGAAGAGCCCATTCTACAAATGCAAACACAAACACAACAAACTCCTACACCTCAATTGTCACTTAAACGACCAGTTATTCACATTATTGAGGGAGATAGTGCCTCAGCAGCACCACATAAGGAGTTAGTTACATCAGCCGCTCTACCTCATTCTAAACGGAGTAAACCCAATGAACCTGAGGTAATGGCAACTGTTAGTGAAACAATTCTTTCTTATCTAATGAGTGCAAATGTAAATGAGATTGAATTGACGGGAGCAACTATCTTGAGTTCCAATTCACGGAACATACGAGTGGTTGATGATCTTTCTAAAGATCAAATGCCTTCACAGGCATCCGAGGTGGAATTACCTACCTCAATAACTGCTGGTGAATCTTCTATTTTACGGAAAGATCCATTGGTGGGTGGTTCTTTTATGAACCAAGTGTCTTCACAGACGTACGAGGGAAACTTGGGTTTTTTTGCCATTTAATCGATTCAAGTTTAACCTCCCAGAGGGAAAATCTCTGGATCTCTTTCGAGATTTACCACTTTTTACCAGTGGTCGGCAACTCGCTTCACGCGAGGACGGAAGCTCACGAACTTTCATTGCACCATCCGTGACCTCTGAAAAAGGGGCTAGGATGATTTCATTTGCAGGTACATATATCGGTGGAAGCTCTGGAGGAAAGTTGAGGGAAACACCAATAGAACATGTAAGTGTAACCCAAACCACTAAACCGAGTGAATATAGAGTGTTGAGTGAAACACCTGCAGAACATACGAGTGAGCAACCTACTCAACCACATGCACCTGTAACCAGAAAGGAATATAGCAGACTCCTTACACGGGTCCAAACAATGGAGAAAGAGTTGCAAAATATCTGTAAGTCCATTGCAGAAATTAAAAATTTGCAGCTTATTCAACATGATGCATTCCAGGTTCAATTAAGTTCCATGGCATCCCAGTTTAGTCATGCAATTCATTCCTTGGGGAAGACAGCTTCGTCTAATTTACCAACTCCACATCCTACTACTCTGGAGGATAACCCAACTGAGGGGGAGAAGGTGGATGATCAAGAAGAAACTAGGCGTAATAAGGGCAAGGAAAAGGTTGTTGACACAGAATTAACTTTATTTTGGGAAAGGAAAAGCTAATTGGAATATTAGTGCTATGTGAAAAGAAAGCAAAGGCAAACTTGAAGATATGTTCAGTCTAGAGGAACAATTGTCTTGCACTTGGAAATCTGGAAAATGAATATATGATCCAGAATGTACTTTTATATTATTTATCTTTGTATTTTATTTTTTGTTGTATCAGTTGAGTTATCCTCTAGGAATTTGTTTGTCAAACCCTGACAATCAAATAGGGGAGATTGTAAAGCATAAAAATGTAATATGTAACAGAGGACATATATAACTCAACTAGGAGAAAAGATAAATAATAAACTCTATACAGGGATCGTGAAATTTGAAGATCAGGCACCAACAAGGATCAAGTCGCTGAAAGAAGTTCATTAAAATGATCAAGCCTCAGTGACAAAATAAGATGTACAGATGATTCAGTTGAAGGACCAAAAGATTCCAGTAATAAAGTTTTTATGGTTGCACAATTCTTGGCAGTATTCTTAAAGACATGATACGAAGACCACGAGTGAATGTTAGTCGTCTGTGAACCAGACCAGTTGCACTAGGCGTCAACATCTTCACAAAGGAATCGAAGTATCTAACTCAGAAAAACTGTTAAAGAGGTATGATTGAGAGCAGTATTGATATCCTCCATTTCAGAAGCTGAATATTTAAGGATGTCAAAAATAAGAGGAAAATGAATAGTAACCAAAATCACTATTCACATGAATAGTAACCGGAATTACTATTCACCGAAATCACTATTCACACCGGGTGAATAGTAATCGGAGTTACTATTCATGTGAATAGTACCCAAAAGTACTATTCATTAAAGTAAGAAACATGTGGGGCCCACATGAATAAAAAATTCAAAGTAAGACTTTGAAATTGAAAAAGCAGTGTGTTGAAATTGAAAAACAGGCAGGCGGCTCAGAAATTTTCATCATCAGTTACGTAAAATTTAGCTGCATAGTAACTTTCTAAAGTCTATAAATAGGCCTGTTGAATTTCATTTCAAAACACACCTCAACACACAACTCTCTATTCTCTCTCTTATATCATCTTTGTGTAAGCTGCTAGACAGTCCATCTAGTAGGAAAGCCGGCTTAGCCCGCTTTCAGGAAGTGTCGGGTAGAAGGTCCTCGTGCCTAAACTATCCTTAGGAGTGTTTGATTTTGTAGCTGATCCATAGGATTAGATTGTGTAACAAACCTCCGGGTTTTATCTATTTAAAGATATTTCCCACACAGTTGTGTTATTTCGATTCAGTATTTTTTGATCTCATATCCACATCAAAAATCGAAATATTTTTTAAATAACGTATTCAACCCCCCTTCTACGTTATTCCGGACCTAACAATATATATATATATATATATATATATATATATATATATATATATATATATATATATGCATGTTTCATGCGAGATGGGAAAAAATAATTTAATGTGAAATATTGAACAAAATTGTTCATGAGATGGGTTATAAGTTGTATAGGTTTATAATATATCTTATAATTGTTTGTTGTGCTTATTTGTTCGTTGCAACAAAAATTTGCAGAATATCACTTTGGTATGGAAGCTGAAACTACACTATAGAACATAGTGTAGGAAAATTAAAAATATACATAAACAAAAACTGTTGGATATCTGCAATCTGCCAACATAAAAATTGTGAAAATTTTAAAATAGGTAGAAAATCCAAAAAACTACAGGAGAAATTAAGAATTCAAGTGCTAAATATTTTGTAAAAGATAACTAACTCGACTGTCAATGTATTTGTCGTCATATCTCCATTGGTGTTGTGCTTTTCTTCAATGTATGGTGTCGAATTTGGACAAGATCCGACTTGGGCTGAAGTCCCTCCCGATTACTGGATTAAAGTCTGTCCCGATGGTGGTGAGAAATCAGTGATTCCTCAACCCTTTGTACAACTCGGCGCTAACATACGGGGATAAATCTTTGCTTATTACTTGTTTTTGCATGCATGTATGTATTTTTATTGTTATTTATAGTGTTTAGTATTGTCTATATTTTATATTGGTAGTGCTGGTGATCGCTGTGATTCCCCAAGTATAATAATGTGGTCCTTGTTTACCATTCAAAAATTTGTCGGGTTGTATTGTCTCCATCTCGACTTTACTTTTATAAATGAGTTTCGTTGTGGTTTAGTGATAGGGATTGAGGCGAGTACCCTCATTTATAAAAACCCCGCCCCGCCCCGATCCCCGTTCCCGATTCATATCCAATCCATTCTCATTCTCCGTTCAATTTTCTATAAACATAGTAATATGTTAATATGCCTTTTTTTTTTGGAAAAACATTAATATGCCTTCTTTTGCAAATCATATTCCCCGTTCCATTTCATATGAATATAGTAATAATATATTAATATGTCTTCTTTTATAAAATGATGGGTGGATTTGATCCCAGAACCTTTTGTGTGTACGTGTTTATACCGTTGTGGTACCACTGTAGATGTTGACTAATACAATGTCACTAATCTTATGTTCATTTCATTAAACAATACCTTATACAATGGAAATCAGCCCAGGGGCATTGTTTTACGGCTCCTTTCCAGCCTTTAGTCGAAGGAGATGGTGCAAGTACCTGGGAAAAGCCTCAGACAAACACAGTTAAGGTATCAGTGGATGCAGCTATTTTTGAAGATCGTGGAGAGATGGGTGTTGGCCTGATTGCGAGAGATGCTGCAGGTGAGCTGGTGCAAGCAACAACTAGGGTTATGCAGGCCATGGCGATCAAAGAAGCCTTAAGTTGGATTAACCGAATGAAATGGCAGAGGTTGATTCTTGAGTCTGATTGCTTGGTGGTGATACATGCAATTAGAAGTACAACTCCAATGCGTTCTCCACTTGGGGTTATTATCGATTATTGTCGTCGATATCTAAGGCAACTAAACAATGTTTCCTTGTTTTTCGTTAAACGGTCTGCAAATGTAGTCGCCCATAAGCTAGCTAGGGAGTCTCACATTTACTCATGTCGTAATTTTGATAGGTGGTCTGTACCTATCGATCTCAAACTTTGTATTGAAGCTGATTTGCTGCAGTAATATTATTTCAAACATTTCGTAAAAAAAAAAGAAATTTGCAGTTGTCCTTTTCTTTTTTAATTATACTTTTTCACTTACATTTACTAATATCTTAGTTATCTAAAAATATTTCATATAGTTTAACATCTAAACCTTTTTAAGGTTTGGTGTTTAATAACTTTGAATTTTATTCATAAATATTGAATAAGGGGATGTTTAATAATTTAGAAGGTTATTGTATTAATACCTTATATATAATAAGCATAAGGGAGATCTTATCCAAATTTTTGGTCGTCGTCACTGTACTATCAAAATCATATGATCCGTTGGATTAAAAATAGATGATCAAGATTAAATCACATTAAAAAGAAAATTATAATCTAAAAAGGAATCAAAATTAGATCGCATTAAAAAGAAAATTATAATCTAAAAGGATATAATTAGAAAATGTTGCATTTGAAGTGAATTTTAAAAAGAAAAATTATATTCTAAAAAGGATATAATTAGAAAGAGTTGTATTAAAATTGAATTTTTAAAAGAAAATTATAATCTGAAAAGGATATAATTAAAAAAGGTTAAATTAGAATTATATTTTATTTATTTTTTATTAGTGTTTAAAAAAAATCATATCTACTACTCTTTGGGTTTTATCTTGAGATCTAGAAATTAGATTTGGGTGATTTTACAATCCACGCGAAACTCATAAAATTATTTTTAATTTAGTAATGATATAATAATTATTATTCAAATGGAAAAACTAAGAATCTCAAGAGAAAATATGATTACGAGTTTTTACATTAATCCTATTTAACGTGAAATTCCTACATTGATAATGTTATTCAATGTAGAAAACTTAATTATATATGATTTAAATCATTGACATATATATTTTCGTATTACAATATAAATACACTTTTTAGTTTATAACATATTAAAATTTAAATATTTTTTATGCTTACAAATTAATATAACCAACAGCAAGTGATTCATTGTATAAGACTGGAAAATTTGTTAAGATCAAAGGAGTACTAGAGCATCGTCGAAAGTGGGTATATTGAACCAGGTGCGAAAGAAAAAGAGACGCTCTCAGAGGCACAACGAAAAATCTTGGAGGATAAGAAGCTAAAAGATTTCAAGGCAAAAAACTACTTATTCCAATCAATTGATAAATCTGTTCTGAAAACCATTATTCAGAAAGATACCTCCAAACAGCTGTGGGAATCCATGAATGCAAAATATATCGGAAACAATCGAGTTCAACGGGCACAATTGCAGACGCTCCATAGGGAATTCTAAATTCTGGAAATGAAAGCTGGTGAGTCCGTGAATGAGTATTACTGTAAAAATATATTCCTTAACTGAGAAGATGAGATGTACAATGTATTTATAGCTAGATTATACAACATATGAACAGGCCTAGATTACACACATATGAACATGATGAGAATAACGTGGAGAACATGGAGAGCATGATGAGTAACGTGAAGAGCATGATGAGAATAACATGGTAGAGACAGTTGTGCAGCTTGCATAGCACTTTAATACGTGGACAGCATATCAAATATTCTAATATCTAACAGCCCCCCCCTCAGTCAAAGCCAGAGGTTCTCGTATGCTTAGACTGTTCCTGAAATCATTGAATAAAACGCGCGGAAGCCCTTTTGTAATAATATCAGCAATTTGGTAACGGGACGGTACATGAAGCACACGTACTTCACCACGAGCTACTTTCTCACGAACGAAGTGAATGTCCATTTCAATGTGTTTGGTGCGTTGATGTTGAACAGGATTTCCAGATAAGTAAATCGCACTCACATTGTCACAATAAACTAGAGTTGCCTTTTGAATGGGACAATGCAACTCCAGAAGCAGATTTCTGATCCAGCAGGAATCAGAAACAACATTAGCTACACCCCTGTATTCCGCTTCAGCACTGCTGCGAGATAGAGTAGGTTGTCGTTTGGAAGACCAAGAAACCAGATTATCCCCGAGGAATACACAATATCCAGAAGTGGAACGTCGGGTGTCGGGACACCCACCCCAATCAGCATCTGTATAAGAGATTAGTTTATCAACATTGGATTTGTACAAATGCAAACCATGGGACAAAGTACCCTGAAGGTAGCGTATGATACGCTTGAGAGCATTCATATGCTCATTTGTCGGAGCATGCATATGAAGACAAATCTGCTGCACGGCATAAGATATGTCAGGCCGAGTGAAAGTTAAATACTGAAGAGCACCTGCATGACTACGATATTTAGTCGGGTTATCAAAAAGAGCATCACTGGTGGCACAAAGCTTGGATTTAGTGTCAACTGGAGTAGCACATGAACTGCAATTTGACATGCCAGCACGTTCAATAATATTTGCAGCATATTGTTTCTGAGATAAAAATAGACCATAGTGATAAGTGGATTTATATCCACTTAGAGCGTTCCATATCGGCTTAAATTGATTGTCTTGGACTCAAGTTTCTTGTAGTTTTGATGTGTTTTGCTTAGTTGTGCAGATTTACAAGATGTTGATTAAGGTTGATGCTTCTATCGTTTTTGGAGAATAAATTAGTTAAAATTTGGATTTCTGAGACGGTTGCGCAGTCTACACTGTTTTGGACATATCTGGAGTTCCAGAAGTCTGTTTTCAGCGATCTTACTGCCCACGCGAAGCCTGGGAGATTTTATACAATTTGGGATAGGATTCCCACGAGCAAATTGCGCCGGGTAGGAGCAATCTGCGCGAAGAACAGACTGCTAGGCGCAAGTTGCCCCTGAAAAATTACAGTTTTTACTATTTTGGCCATATCTTGAGTTCTACAACTCCGTTTGGGGCCCGTAAGCAGTCCACGCGAAGATAACGGAATTCTCTATCATTCTAAAGTGGTCCAGATGTCCAATTACTACTGGAACGGTCCTGAAAAACTGAAGAAAAGTCAACTACGAATTTTCCTTAAAAAACAGAATCAGTTTAGGAAACGTATTTTGCAGAAATTCTATTTTAACTCTATTTTGGGTATTTTCTTGCTGGGCAAGACTTCTAGAGCCTATATAAACACATCCAATCCTTGTAATTTGTATCATTAGGAGTAAAACCATTACATATCAATTACTTAGGTTTATTTGTATTTTTTCATACTTAGTTTTTATCATGGTTTCATCAGATCCCATGATGACGAGAGGTTCGATTATGAACTAATCGTTGTCATGGGATTCTAGCGGATTTATTTATGGAGCTTTAGTATCTTGATTGCTTTAAAGATCTGTGTGTGATGTATATCTGATATCCTAGTATGGTTGTGCTTTATGAATTTAGATGCGTAGCTAACATCTAATTTGTTAATCTCTTGTGAAGTGAAAGTGGATCTTGAGATTTAGAACTTGTCATGCTAGCATAGGTTCATGATTGTTTATCAACATGATTCATAGTATGAGATGAGAATACTTATATTGCCCTATGTGATCATTATGGATAACTTGCTCTTCAACCATTATGTTTTCAAATTCTATAGACATATAGGGTCTAAGCATAATTGGTGTCTATTCATCTTCTATCTCTTTTGTGGATGTATGTTTAGTTTGGTATACGTATGCTGATAGGTAGCGTGTACTTGTTTCGTGTTATCCGATCAGATATCATACCCATTGCATATAGTGATTAAAGGCGTCAGATCTAAGCAAAGTATTTAATGAAGTTAGAATTCCATGTTTTCTCTTGCAGAAGTAATTAGATTTAAATTCTCGTTAGTTAGTTAATTCTTAGTTTGTTACTTTACTTCTTAGTTAGTTAGTTAATTAAAACCCAAATTTTGTTATTTGTCTTAGCAGTGATTAAAAACCATACATTGTTGCATAGGTGCATGAACTGAATTGAAACCATAACCAGATCTCTGTGGGAACGAACTTGACTTCTATCTGTATTACTTGTGACCACGTACGCTTGCGTGATTTAGTTCAAACAAGTTTTTGGCGCCGCTGCCGGGGATCATTGGTGTTTTATTTTTGGTTTATGTGCTTGTCAATAGTGGTCGTTAGAGTTCACTGACTCGGATTTGTTTTTCTTATCTATTCTTGTATAGTTCGTTGGTGTTTCAGGTACTTGTCAGAGAGCGTTGACGTTGAAGATGGATTTTCTAACTTACTATGGAGTTCAGCAGGTGGCTAGTGTTTGTGAGCTATGTGCGGGGGCACATGAGACGTATCAGTGCTGGAGCAACCAAGGTGGTATTCAACAGCCTCAGCAATGTGAGCGGTGTTTGGGCGTTCATGATCCCTCACAATATTGTTACTACGAAGGAGTTGATCCATATGTCAGTTATGAGGAACAACCATATTTTCAATACCATCCTCAACAGTACCAGCAAGATGTTCCAGATATGTCATATTTCTTTGGTGGTGAAGAGTGTCAACATCAGCAACCTACTCCTACTTTTCAAATTGATGAGGTTGATGCTATGGGGGAGCTTAGGAGTCTTGTAAAGAGTAACGAGGAGTCTTTAAAATCCGTGGAGACACTAGTTGCTCAAGCTGTGAGATCATTGGAACAAGAGACTCTGGAGGAGATTAGGATGCGTATAAAGAGTAACGAGGCGTCTATCAAATCTTTGGAAATAATAGCTGCTCAAGTTAGGAATGCCTTGGATCAAGAGAAGCAACAATTCATACCAGAGGCAATTCTAGAAAATAACTGTGACTTGGAGCAAGGTACTGCATGCATAATTGAGGAAGACAAATTCCAAGGTGGGGTGAGCGTTCACAAGCCATGTGAGGAATTTGATCATGTTAGGATGGTGGATGATCTGGAAAGGGCATTATTTGGGACAGACACTGATGAGCTACGCAAATTTCAAGAATTGGTATGTGCGTTCCAAGAGGCTGATGATCATGGGACAGATGCAGGTCTTCTACTTGTCTCAAAGTTTAAAGATGGAGGTAGCGCATTAGAGCCAATGGAGGAAGTTCTCTTTGAGGAACCAAAGGCTTTAGGAACTTACATTTACCCTCCTCCATTATATTCAAGTGAAGCCCGCGAGTGTATATTGTTCTACAAATTGACAGATTTTGGGTCAACAGATGAAGGCATTGGAATAGGACATAGTTGTTACACGAATAGGCCAAGTGAGGAGATGGGGCAGAAAGTGTGCCACCGTGATGACGATGAAGTCTCACGAAGAGAGGATCAGGCCAACTATTATCATCCTTAATGGAGGCTTGGAAGTGACGTCAAGCTATTGACGTTAAAGAAGCGCTTCTTGGGAGGCAACCCAAGGTATGTTTTCTACTTTCCCTTGTATTTACTTCCATTCAATGAGGACATTGAATATTCTAAGTTTGGGGGTGGTTTGAGGGATAAGTAGTGTATATATATGTGATTGTTAGTCATTGTGTTCATGTAGGATTTCATGCTTTGCATATTAGTAGTAGTAAATTATGCATTTATGTTCGTGATATCTACGTTTGTTTCATATAGGACATTCTGTTTTTTTGTTAGTATTTCATGTGAGTTCATAATAGTTGCATTTGCACCCATGCTTGATAGGAATTTTGTGTTGTTGACGCTTTTGATTGAGAAGTGATATGCTTTGTTCTTGTGCACACACATACACTAGTAAGTTGAAGCTAGTAGACTTATTGAATGTTGTAAGTAATTAGAAGGACATGAATATGTGCAAGATGATTTAGTTTGCATTCTTTGAATACAAGTAGGTGTGTTAGAGAGATTTTTACTTGGGATTGAGTATGTTTTTCCACCAAGTGAGTTTTTGAGCCTTATTGCATATTTTTTGCAATTTATTCGTTTGCTTGAGTGTCCACGGATTGTTTGTATTGCTAGCAGTTGTTTGAGGTCTTTCTTGAAACGCATGACATTAATTGACGATTAAAATGATAAAGGCACTTAGGAATAACCGCATATTTTCCCATATTACCACACCATGTTTACATGATCAATTAGTTAACCCGTTGAGCTTAATCCTATTTTTTCGGTGACATACCACATTACTTGCCTAGACCTTTTTCTTGTATTGGCCTTACATTAATTTGAACCCACATTGTCAAAGGCTAGTAGAGTGCTTAAGGGAGTAATAAGGTGTGCAAGGAGGGGTTTATTGTTGGTCGTACTTTTGGGGGAAATATTGAAAATTAGGATTGTTACTTGATAGTCGGCTTGTGTAATAAAATTGTGGGATCATTGTTTATTGTTTATATTATTGTTTGTGTTATATTTAGCTCTCGAAAAAAAAAGGAAAAAAAAACAAGAAAAAAAGAGAAAAAAAAAAGAAAAAAATATGAAAAAAAGAAGAAAAAATATATATATTATGAGAGCATGTTTGTGTTTGTTACGATCCTATTTCAGTCAACTAGTCGAGTGTTGTTTTAGTAAAAATTATGTGGGGGGGGGGGGAAATAGGGTGTTGTGTATGATTTATTATGGTACTTACTAGCTTTTGACACTTCACCTGTTTTGGCTTATTTGACATACCTTGTCCCTAGCCCCGTTACAACCCAAATAAAGACCTTTTGATTATCGTCATTGATGTATGTTGTGTTAAGAGTTAGATTGATACCAAATGTCAAGCATGCTTATGATTTTATTGGAATTGAGTGATACACTTACCCTTGTTCTTGAGTGAATATTCTTTTATGAGTGGATTGTGAGTGTTTGCTTGTTTTTGCGTATGAGATCCCGAGTTTTGTCTCAAAGATGTACTCTTGTAGGCTTAGCATGTTTACTAACTTATTCTTACATTTGACATGGACTTTTGAGAGCTTATGCATGTTCATTGAGTAGACTATGTGAATACTTGCACTTTCGACACCAAGACATTGCGTATTTACTTTGATTCTTAAGTTGATATGGCATGAGAGGATTTAAAGGTATGGTAGGATATTAGTACTAGATTATTTGTATTTTCATAATAGTTGCATTCATGCATTGCATTGCATTGGATTTTGTGGGTACATTCGCTATAGGCCCTCACGAGACCTTACTCGTCCACAAGGGCTGCCTAGGGGTTTAAAGGGCTTGTTGCATATGCCAAATGCAACCGTGATCACCTACGAAAGTGGTACTAGTTAGTTAGTTAGTTGTAATTGTTTATGCTTGAGGACAAGCATCGGTTTAAGTTTGGGGGTGTGATAAGTGGATTTATATCCACTTAGAGCGTTCCATATCGGCTTAAATTGATTGTCTTGGACTCAATTTTCTTGTAGTTTTGATGTGTTTTGCTTAGTTGTGCAGATTTACAAGAATGTTGATTAAGGTTGATGCTTCTATCGTTTTTGGAGAATAAATTAGTTAAAATTCGGATTTCTGAGACGGTTGCGCAGTCTACACTGTTTTGGACATATCTGGAGTTCTAGAAGTCTGTTTTCAGCGATCTTACTGCCCACGCGAAGCCTGGGAGATTTTCTACAACTTGGGATAGGATTCCCACGAGAAAATTGCGCCGGGTAGGAGCAATCTGCGCGAAGAACAGACTGCTGGGCGCAAGTTGCCCCTGAAAAATTACAGTTTTTACTATTTTGGCCATATCTTGAGTTCTACAACTCCGTTTGGGGCCCGTAAGCAGTCCACGCGAAGATAACGGAATTCTCTATCATTCTAAAGTGGTCCAGATGTCCAATTACTACTGGAACGGTCCTGAAAAACTGAAGAAAAGTCAACTACGAATTTTCCTTAAAAAACAGAATCAGTTTAGGAAACGTATTTTGCAGAAATTCTATTTTAACTATATTTTTGGTATTTTCTTGCTGGGCAAGACTTCTAGAGCCTATATAAACAAATCCAACCCTTGTAATTTGTATCATTAGGAGTAAAACCATTACATATCAATTACTTAGGTTTATTTGTATTTTTTCATACTTAGTTTTTATCATGGTTTCATCAGATCCCATGATGACGAGAGGTTCGATTATGAACTAATCGTTGTCATGGGATTCTAGCGGATTTATTTATGGAGCTTTAGTATCTTGATTGCTTTAAAGATCTGTGTGTGATGTATATCTGATATCCTAGTATGGTTGTGCTTTATGAATTTAGATGCGTAGCTAACATCTAATTTGTTAATCTCTTGTGAAGTGAAAGTGGATCTTGAGATTTAGAACTTGTAATGCTAGCATAGGTTCATGATTGTTTATCAACATGATTCGTAGTATGAGATGAGAATACTTATATTGCCCTATGTGATCATTATGGATAACTTGCTCTTCAACCGTTATGTTTTCAAATTCTATAGACATATAGGGTCTAAGCATAATTGGTGTCTATTCATCTTCTATCTCTTTTGTGGATGTATGTTTATTTTGGTATACGTATGCTGACAGGTAGCGTGTACTTGTTTCGTGTTATCCGATCAGATATCATACGCATTGCATATAGTGATTAAAGGCGTCAGATCTAAGCAAAGTATTTAATGAAGTTAGGATTCCATGTTTTCTCTTGCAGAAGTAATTAGATTTAAATTCTCGTTAGTTAGTTAATTCTTAGTTTGTTACTTTACTTCTTAGTTAGTTAGTTAATTAAAACCCAAATTTTGTTATTTGTCTTAGCAGTGATTAAAAACCATACATTGTTGCATAGGTGCATGAACTGAATTGAAACCATAACCAGATCTCTGTGGGAACGAACTTGACTTCTATCTGTATTACTTGTGACCACGTACGCTTGCGTGATTTAGTGCAAACACATGGGCATGACGAGTAACAGCAATACCCAAAAAGAAACTCAGAGGACCTAAATCCTTCATAGCAAACTCAGAACTCAAGAGAGTCATGAAATACTTACGAAGACGATCGAAGGAAGCCGTAAGTATAATGTCATCCACATACAACAGAATATATGCAATGTCAGAACCATTCTTGTAAATAAATAAAGAGTGATCTGACTTACTGTGAGAAAACCCAATGGTAGCAACAAAATCAGCAAACCGTTGATACCAAGCACGAGGAGCCTGTTTCAAACCATATAAAGACTTCAGTAATAGGCAAACATGATTTAGATGAAATTTGTCGCGAAAACCCACGGGCTGATGCATATAAACTGTTTCATTAAGATGGCCATGTAAAAAAGCATTTTTGACATCCATTTGATGGATAGGCAAAGATTTGGAGACAGCAATGCTGAGAACTGTTCTTATGGTAGCAGGTTTAACCACTGGGCTAAACGTCTCATCACAATCAACACCCTGCTCCTGTGTTTTTCCATCACCTACAAGATGAGCCTTATAACGCTCAAAAGAACCATCAGAGTTATATTTATGGCGAAAAATCCACATAGAACGAATAACATTCACATCTGGTGGCCTAGGCACTAATTTCCACGTCTTATTATCAATTAAAGCATTAAATTCATCCAACATTGCAGATTGCCAATTAGGATCACGGAGCGCACTAACAGGATTTTTTGGAATGGGAGAAATATCGTTAGTGGTAGTTACGTGACAATTGGTAGAGTACTTGAGATTAGGTTTAAAAATGCCATTGATAGCGCGAGTGGTCATTCAGTGGAGCATGGGATTATTAGGCTGATGAGAGGATGGTGGTGTTGACAACTGAGCAGGAGAAGAAGCGGGGCTAGTTAGGCTCGTGTGAGACTGTGGTCCAGTGTGAGGAGTAGGTGGAGAGTTAGGCCGGTGGGTTTGGACAAGCTGTGGATTTGGTGCATCAAAATTTCGAGGAATAATGTGCATGATTGATGGATCAATATTATCAGTCAGAAAATCATAATTTGTAGGATTGGTTTTGTGGAGTTTCGAAAAAGGAAATTCGGTTTCAATAAAACACACATGACGACAAATTATTATCTTTCCACTAGACATATCATAGCATTTTGAGCCACGATGGTTGGGAGCCGGACCAAGATAGGCACATGGGGAAGATCTTTCCTATAATTTGTTTATAGTAGTTGAGGGAAACAATGGAAAACATAAACAACCAAAAACACGCAAATCCGAGTAAGAAGGGTTACTTTGATAAAGGATTTGTGTGGGTGACAAATAATCTAAGACCTTAGAAGGAAGGATATTTAGAAGATATGTCGCCATAGATAGAGCATGAGGCCAGAAGGATGGTGGCATAGAAGCATGAGCTAGAATGGTCCGAATGATATTATTGATGGATTTTATGTGTCTTTCGGCTTTACCATTTTGGGACGATGTGTGAGGACAAGGTAGACGAAAGACTAGACCATGACGATCAAAGAACTGCTCAAGAGTGCCATTAATATATTTTGTGCCATTGTCACACTGGAAAGACTTGATATTACGTTCAAATTGAGTTTTGACTAAAGAATGAAAAGACATGAATAACTGTTTGACTTTTGATTTCTTTGCAATTGGAAAAGTCCAAAGAAATTTGCTATAGTCATCAAGAAATAGAACATAATATCGGTGCCCGGAAAAGCTAGCATCAGGAGAAGTCCAAAGATCACTATGAATAATATCAAACGGTAAAAAAGTGTATGACAAAGAATCATAAAAGGGAAGTCTGGCATGTTTTCCAGGGGGACAAGATGAACAAAAAGACTTGCAGGCCTTATTACATTCAATAAAATTATTACTACGAAGAGAATTAATAACAATATCTCCAGGATGACCTAAACGATTATGCCAAATATCCTGAGACAAAGTAGTAAAAACTGAATGTTTGCTTGATGTGGCTTGAGAATTTGAGAAGAGTGGATATAGGTCCCCAACACTGTCACACCTCATGAGTCTGGTCCCTGTCTATAAATCATTAACCGAAAAACCAAAAGGGTCAAAACAAATAGAAACCAGATTGTCAGTGGTAAATTTACGAACAGAGATCAGATTTTTAATAAGTTGTGGAGCATGTAACACGTTTTAAAGAACAAAAGGAGGATAAGGTGGAGGTAAATTAGTGCTACCATGACCGTCAACCGGAATTAGGTGACCACTGCCAACAACAATGTTATGATTTTTAGTGCTTGAATTGGAATAAGACGAGAGAATACCTGCATTAGATGTCATGTGAGATGTCGTGCCGGTATCCATGTAATAATTTCCATCAGGTTGAGCGAAAGATAAAGCATGCATAGCAGCCTCAATATCAGTAGGTGTGTAGCAAGCATCAGAGGGAGCCGAAGATGGAGTCATAGCAGTGTAGGCTTGAGCTTGAGGTCTGGGTCCAAGCATACCAGGTCCAGCAGATGGCCTTTGAGCTGTGTAATTTGGTCGTGGCTGCCAAGAATATACAGGGAAAGGACATGGTGGAATTGTCCACCCTCCCCAACTTGGCTGCCACTGTGGCCATGGTGACTGAGCTTGAGGAGAATGAGGACGTGGTTGCTGACTAGATTGACCACCAATCCCCTTCCCTTTCCCTTTATTTTTGCTATTGTTGCGCCCTTTGTTGCTATTGTTGCTGCGTTTATGAGCAGAGGAGGAGTCATTGTAGTCAGTTTTAGCTGTTGCAACCATGGCAGTGCTACCACGGGTTCCAGATTCACGTGCTACACATGCTTTGATGGTACGTTCAGCCATTTTTAACCTTGATCGACAGCTATCGAATGAGGGGAGGGGCTCTTGATTTTGGATGAAATCAATTGTACCACTGTACGCCTCTGGCAAAGACCCTGTGAGACGTAGCACGAGCCTCCCATTTGATACCAGGGCATCAACATCTGCAAGCCTGTCTGCAAGAGATTGAAGATAAGTGCAGTAGTTGTCGATGGTATGGTGGTCCTCGAAAACGGCATTTGCAAAGTCTTCTTCGAGGTGGGTTGCTCGCGAAGCTTTATTGTCCTGAAACAAAGCTTCGAGCCGTTTCCATGCTCCCTCGGCAGTGTCATCACGTCGTAGGATAATAAGGAGAAGGTCAGAGGAAATGGTGCCATATATCCACTGGAGAATCGCAGCGTCGAGCCGTTTCCACATTGCAAGATCGGCTGATTTTGCAGCAAGATATGATGCCTTAGCAGGTTCCTCTATGGGTGGGACAATATGATCGTAGAGATCGTGAACCCGAGTGAGATTGGTAAATAAAGCCGCCCAGGAGTGATAAAGAGCCTGCTCATTATCTAATGTGACAGGGACAATAGATTTCACATTGGTGATAGTGAGTTTAGGGTGAAATCTGGTGCTTTCGACCATGTTTTCGACCTGGTTTGGGGCCATGTTTGGGAAGAAGAAGAAGGGAAGAAAGGGGTAGTAGAAGAAGAAAGACTAGGGTTCAAGAGATGGGATCGAAATCTGATACCATGTAAGAATATATTCCTTAACTGAGAAGATGAGATGTACAATGTATTTATAGCTAGATTATACAACATATGAACAGCCTAGACAGCCTAGATTACACACATATGAACATGATGAGAATAACGTGGAGAACATGGAGAGCATGATGAGTAACGTGAAGAGCATGATGAGAATAACATGGTGGAAACAGTTGTGTGGTGGAGACAGTTGTGCAGCTTGCATAGCACTTTAACACATGGACATCATATCAAATATTCTAATATCTAACAATTACTCCAGATCGAGTAATATATGTTAGTAAGAAATAATATGAGAAATGCTGGAGAAGATATGACAGATACAAAAATAGTTGAGAAAATATTGCGCACACTTAGTGAAAAGTTTAACTGTATTGTGTGCTCGATTGAGGAGTCAAAAAACATTGATAGTCTTTCAGAGGAAGACTTGCAAAGCTCATTATTGGTCCATGAAAAAAAGTTACGTAAGAATAGTGTGAAAGATCAAGCTTTGAAGGTCACTGGAGGTGAACGGAGCGGAGCAAAAGATGAAGACAGATTCAATGAAAG
The DNA here is from genome assembly GCA_037693485.1 of Kitagawia praeruptora. Taxonomy (NCBI): domain Eukaryota; kingdom Viridiplantae; phylum Streptophyta; class Magnoliopsida; order Apiales; family Apiaceae; genus Kitagawia; species Kitagawia praeruptora. The sequence goes on from CM075353.1 coordinate 149,026,017, forward strand.
AGGAAGCTAGCTAGGGGTTATGGATATGCAAGAGGAAGAGGAAGAGGCCATGGTAGAATTTTTAACAAATCTACAGTAGAGTGCTACAGATGCCACAAGTTAGGACATTTTCAATATGAATGCCCTAGCTATGCCAATTATGCAGAGTATTCAGAGTTAGAAAAGGATGAAGAGATGTTACTCATGTCTTATGCTGAGATGCACCATGCAAAGATGAAGAATTGTGGTACTTGGATTCTGGTTGTAGCAATCACATGACGGGAGACAATAAGTGGATTATTGAGTTCGATCACACTTTTAGGCACTCGGTGAAACTTGGAAACGACTCAAGGATGGCAGTCATGGGGAAAGGATATGAAAGAAATTGAACTTTAATGAACATGGTGAGGTGCATGTTGACCGCAAAAGGAGTTCCTAAAGAATATTGGGCAGAAGCAGTAAATTGGGCAGTTCATGTGCTTAATTAACAGATGTCCCACTCAGCAGTACAAGATAAAACTCCCGAAGAAGCATGGGATGGAACTAAACCTTCGGTAGAATATTACGCATATATCGTGCCACGCTTGCTTATCATTACTTACTTATCACATTTCTTATTTTTCTTGATTAGCACCTTTACTTATCATAACAGAATTCTGTTATGTTTCTCTTTGTATAAAAGCTCAGACTGAATATTCATTTTGCATCTTTTTCATCAATTAATAAAGAACGTCTTCTAAGTCTCTCTCTTTTTTCTTTCTCTCTCTTGCTAACTTCTGCGCCGCTCCTCTTCTTTTCTTCTTCAAATGCCGGGGCTTCCACCGGATCTCCACCGGTGGAAAGCCCCAAAACCTTTAATTCTTTGTATTTTCTTCATTTCATAGCTTTGATTTCCCTAAAAATCTTCCTTTATTAGGTAAGATTGGTGTGTTTTTCTGAGATTTGGCATTAGTTTGTTTTTTCGGATCCAAGGTTTTAAAACCTTTTTCGATTTGGCCTCAATTTCTTAGATCTCAATTCCTTGGAGCTCCGATTTTCTCGTTCTTCCAAGTGATTTTGTTCTCGAAAGTGGTCCGAGTTAACTTGTTCTTGTGGTTTTATTCCCCAGATCTAAGGATTGACTTGGTTTTAGCTAATTTTATTTGTGCAATTGTAAGTTTGGTTTTCATGATGCCTCACCATTTGTGTGAGTTTTGGTATTTTCTCACCGTTTCGTGTGAGCTTTTGTATTTTCTCACCAGTTGTGTGAGTATGGTGATTGATTTAGTGATAAAAGTTTTGAGGGGATTGCATTCTCGGTCGATAGCTCAAACTGGTTACGATGGAAGCCGAAGTGGAAGTGGCAAAGTTTGTGTAAATACCATTTTCAACAAATCACGTGATGTCGTATGGCTTAAAATCAGTGATTATTTCTGTATTTTGTTTGTTCAACTCGACTGTTTATGTAGATGCCGTATGGCTTTTTATTATTGAATTATCTCATTACTCAAAAAAAAAAGAACGTCTTCTTCTTCATTATGTAGATACATAGCCTATGTATATTTCTGTAGTTTTAATGGAGTTTCAAGAAACTTAAGATGGTATCAGAGCAATCTCTTCCGCATACGTCAATGTTCTTCGTGTTTTGTGAGTTTTTCCTTCGCCTAAGTTGAAATTTGTTGTTGATTTGAGATCTTGTGCTTCGATTCGTATTCTATGCTTCGATGTGCATCGATCTATAGTTTTCGTGCTTCATTTTTTGCCATTCCTCTATTTCGATCTGTGATTTTGTTTCGATCTGTGATTTTATTCTAATCACTTGTGTTCTTGATCGTTGTTATCATTGATCTGTTCGTCATTCGACATTTTTCTTTCGTTCTTGATTGATTACTGTGTTTATCGATTGAATGATTCTTCGTCTTTCTTATGCCGCTGCTGTTCTAAGCAATATGTCAAATCCACAAGCTAATAATCGCTCTCAATACACTAATTTATCATCTTCTAATGTCAATTCACCTATCACTCCTGAACCTCATTCTACTACAAATCTCACACCTGTTTATCCGTCAAACATCGATAATAATACACATCCTTTGTACCTTCATAACAACGATCAACCAGGCATGATACTGATCTCTAAAAAGTTGCTCGGTTCTGAGAATTATGCATCTTGGAAACGCTCTATGCAAATTGCTCTCTCTGCAAAAAACAAGTTTGTTATCGTTAATGTTGATTTTTCTGCACCTCCTAATTTTTCTCCATTGTATGTTCATTGGAAACGTGTTAATGATATGGTGATTACCTGGATTTTAAACACTGTATAGGATGAAATTAGTAACAGTATGACGTACATGGATAGTGCCTTTTCTGTTTGGCATGAACTGAATGAACGGTTTTCTGTTGTTACTGGGCATAAATTCTATGAAATTCAGAGAGATTTGTTCAAGTTGGAACAAAGTAATGATTCGATTGAGTTCTATTTTCATAAGTTGAAGGGTTTTTGGGATGAACTTCGTGCTTTGGAACCTGTTCTTACCTGTACTTGTGGAGCCACTAAAGAGTGGGAATTACAGATTGAAAAAACTAGGCTGATTCAGTTTTTAATGGGGTTGCATTCAAGCTACACTGCAGCTCGAGGCCAACTCTTGATGATGTCTCCTTGGTCTACTGTAAATCAAGCTTTTATGCTTCTTAAACAGGAAGAAAAACAACGACAAACATAGAATGCAAATGTTTCTTCACCTGTTGCTATGATGGTCAATATGTCTAAACAAACTCAGGATAGTTCTGGCTCTCCTTATGTCCCAAACAGGTTCAGTGATCGGGCACCACACCCTGTACAAGAGTGTTCCCATTGCCATCTCAAAGGTCATACAAAAGAAAAGTGTTATAAGCTGATTGGGTATCCTATTGACCATCCTTATCACCCTAATAACAAAGGCAAACGTAGATTTACTCCGAATCAGAGGTTCAACAATGCTAAGTATTCTAATCCTAGTCCTCAGGCCATGCAAGTTTTTACTCAGAATTCCATTAATCTTGATGAGAATTTGACATTTAAGGTGGATGCATTGCAGAACCAGCTGAACACCTTATTGCAGAATTTCAACAAGCCCTCTGGAAATGCTTCTACTTCTGTTTCACCTGCTGCATATAGTCTTGCCACACACATAGCAGGTACTACTTATTCTTTATTTTCGTCTACACACATTCCAGATAATGTATGGATACTTGATACTGGGGCAAGTAATCACATGTGCTGCAATATCACCCATATGAACAATGTACAAATTTTAACTAAACCTTTGACTGTGATTCCTAATGGACAAACGGCTATGGTCACTCACATAGGCTCTGTTTATCTACATCCCATATCTACATTAATTCATGATGTTCTCTACATACCAACCTTCACCTTTAATCTATTGTCTGTCAGTCAACTTTCCTCTCAGCTTAATTCTACTGTTCATTTCTCTTTTAACAATTGCTATCTGCAGGACCAATACCAGAAGACGGCATTGGTTCTTTGTAGCATTGTTGGAGGTCTCTATCAACTTCTCAACATGCCTTCTGCTTCTATTGCTCTTGCTGCTTCATCCACTCCAGATTTTTCTATTTGGCATAAACGTCTTGGTCATATTCCTTCGAAAGTTCTATCAAAACTACATGTTTTAGCTAATCATTGTGTTGATTCTGGTGGTGCACAGTCACCTTGTAATATAGGTCCTTTAGCTAAACAATGTAACCTATCATTTTCTTCTAGCTTATCTCATGCTTCTGCACCTTTTGATTTGGTGCATTGTGATATTTGGGGACCATATCGGACCCCCACATACAATGGTTGTAAATACTTTTTAACTCTTGTTGATGGTTGTACAAGAGGTTTATGGACCATTCTTTTGCCTACTAAACAACATGCCAATCAGTCACTTAAAGATTTTTTTGCTTACGTTAATACTAAATTCCATACTACTATTAAATGTCTTCGACCAGATAATGGAGGGGAGTTTCTTAGTGCTGATTTGACTAGTTTCTTGCTTTCAAAAGGTACAATATTTCATCATACATCATGTCCTTACACTCCCCAACAAAATGGACGAGTTGAACGTAAACACCGAAATCTACTTGAAATGTCTAGAGCTCTCTTGTTTCAAGCTTCTTTACCTTCTTCTTTTTGGGGTGATTGTATTCTCACCTCTACTTATGTAATAAACCGTATACCAACAACTGTTTTGGGATACATTTCTCCTTTTGAAAAGCTTTATAATTCACCACCCACTTATTCTCATTTACGAGTTTTTGGCTGTCTAGCTCATATGTCTGTCCATGATTCGGACAAATTTTCACCTCGTGTAGTCAAAGCCATTTTTCTTGGGTATTCTATGACCAAAAAGGGATACAAGCTCTATGACCCTATTACACACCAATTTCACATCTCACGACATGTTACCTTTACTGAGAATATTTTTCCTTTTTCTGATATTTTGTCTAACTCTAATGATCCACTTTTCACTCCATCTCGTGATTCTTTAATCTCATATGATGTTGACTATTCTGCTACTCCTTTGGCAGATTCTTTGTCTACGTTTACACCTCCTACTCCTAGCACATGTGTTTTTTCTCACAACCAATCTGTCTCTCCACAGTCAAATATCAATCAACCTGTCTCACCACAGCCTTCTATCTCACACAGTGATAATGTTTCCCCACAGTTACCACCTCCCCCTCCACGTATTTCTCTTAGAAATAAACTACAACCTACATGGATGAAAGATTATATTGTTTCTGCACCTACAGTTCATCACAGTGATACTCATGATGCTACTGATTCTGCCAATACTACTTTATTACAATGTCCCATTGCTGAGAAATTTAATTTTTCTCATTATTCACCATCTGCTCCCATTTATGCTTGCACTGTTAGTACCCAAACAGCCATTCCAGAACCTCTTACTTATAATCAAGCTGTAACTGACCAAAGATGGGTGGATGCCATGGAAACCGAATTACATGCTTTAGAAACCAATAACACATGGCTTGTTGTTCCCACTCCTTCTAACAAAAAGGTTGTAGGCTGCAAATGGGTTTATAAAGTAATATATAAGGCTGATGCTTCTTTAGATAAGTTCAAAGCTCGCTTTGTTGCAAACGGTTATACCCAAATTGAAGGTCAGGACTATCTTTACACTTTTTCTCCAGTTGCGAAGATGGCAATTGTTCGTACTCTTTTAGCCATTGCAACTGTCAAACATTGGGATATTCATCAATTGGATATTAACAACGCTTTTCTCCACGGTGATTTGTCTGAAGAAGTACATATGGAGTTACCTAAAGGGCATCCTCTATATGGGACTGGTTTCGTTTGTAAATTGATTAAATCAATTTATGGTTTGAAACAAGCTTCACGAGTTTGGTTTAAAAAGTTGGCCTCTGTCCTACTTGAACTTGGTTTTATTCAAACTGTAGCAGCTCCTTATTTGTTTACAAAGATCATGATGTTTTTGTTACTGCTCTCGTATATGTAGACGATATTCTTCTCACGGGTAACAGTACAGATTTTATTGCTCATGTCAAGTCTGTTTTACACTCTACTTTTACCATTAAAGATTTAGGCTTGGCAAAGTATTATCTTGGCCTCGAGATTCATCAATCTTCTGATGGTTTGTATCTTCACCAGCATAAATTTGTCCATGATCTACTCATTGAGGCAGGTTTGGAGAATTCAAAGCCTTTGTCATTACCTGTTGATATCAATGTTAAACTTTCTCCTACAGATGGTTTGCTTCTAGATGATGCAACTGTTTATCGTAAGTTTGTTGGCAAATTACTGTATCTTACAGTATCTCATCCGGATATTACGTTTATTGTGCATCACCTTAGTCAGTTTCTTCAATCCCCACGAGTGCCACATATGCTTGCTGTTCAGCGGGTTCTTCGTTATTTGAAAGCATCTCCATTCCAAGGTCTATTTTACCCAGCAGACTCTTCTTTACAACTGCAAGCTTATTGTGATAGTGATTGGGGTTCTACCCTCGATTCTTCTGGTATGCTCAAGAGTATTACAGGGATGTGCTTAATGCTTGGTTCTTTCTTAATTACTTGGCATTCCACTAAGCAAAAGGTTGTTTCACGCTCAACTGCTGAGGCCGAGCTACGAGCCATTGCTGATACTGCTTGTGAGATTTCTTGGCTCACTCTCTTGCTTTCTGAATTACACATCCCTCAATCTCTTCCTGTTCTTATCCATAGTGACAATCAAGCAGCACTGGACATTGCAGCTGATCCTATTTTTCATCCCAAAACTAAAAACTTCGCTCTCGACTACCATTTTGTTCGAGAACAAGTTCAGTCTTGTCTGATTCAACCTCGCTGTCTCCCTAGCTCTCTCCAGCTTGCTGATGTCTTTACTAAAGGCCTTGGTCGTCAAGCTCATTGGAACTTACTTTCCAGATTGAATGTTCGACAACCACATTCAATCTGAGGGGGACTATTACGCATATATCGTGCCACGCTTGCTTATCATTACTTACTTATCACATTTTTATTTTTCTTGATTAGCACCTTTACTTATCATAACAGAATTCTGTTATGTTTCTCTTTGTATAAAAGCTCAGACTGAATATTCATTTTGCATCTTTTTCATCAATCAATAATGAACGTCTTCTTCTTCATTATGTAGATACATAGCCTGTGTATATTTCTGTAGTTTTAATGGAGTTTCAAGAAACTTAAGATAGAACACTTCAGAATTTTTGGGTGTTTAGGCCCTGTACACGTACCTGATGCTAAAAGAAAAAAACTTGATAATAAGAGTTCGAGGTGTGTGTTCTTGGGGATGTGTGAAGAAACTAAAGGCTATCGGATGTACGATCCAATATCCAACAGAATTGTCGTGAGCCGGGATGTGATTTTTAAGGAGGGAAAAAAATGGAATTGGGTTACAAATTGTAATAAAGCTGAATGTGATATTTTCAATTGGGGAAATAAAGTGATAGAAGAATGAAGATGATCAGAACACAAATGGTGAAAAAGAAGGGAATGCTTTAACTAGTTCAACTATGCTTCAACTGGTTCAGCTTTGTTAAAACATATACATCATACTCACCTAAGCACATCATATTCACCTAAGCAATCATGTCACTATGGTTGGTGAGTATGGTTGTTGAACAACCATAGACTTTTTGTGTTTGTAATCTTTATATATTAGTTCCTACTCAATTAATTAAGCTTTAAGCTACCCAATTCAATGTAGTCTTCAATATCAATACAACTAATTAGTTTAGATTTTTGTTTATCAATACCCACACAATTTCTACATGGTATCAAAGCTTTAAGCTCCTGATCTTTGTTGTCTCCACTGTCACAAAAATTAGTTCTACAAAACATACCTCAAACCTCAAAATTAATCTCCGGTAATTTTTTGCAAGCCTCTGTCAAAACCACCTGCTTATCTTGTTGCTTCACTCCTCTTTCTGATGCACCCACAACTACCAAACTCCGGGCAAACCTAGCTGAGTAACGAGTTAATTCAGTAACTCACCCATTTTAGCTTGCCGAATCCATCATTTTCAGTCACCCAACTGCACTTGTCTTTGAGACAATTGCTCAAACAGTTGGTGGCCACAAATCAGACTCTCCACTGCACTTTAAGCTCCCGACCTTCATTATTCCGACCTCCATTGTTTCCGGTGACAACCATATATTCCGGGAAGCATCCCTTCTCTTTGAGTCATTAGAGCAAGTCCAATAGATCCCTTATATGACCTCCTAACTTAAATTATAAGGGATTTGGTCTAAAATTGTGCTCTAACAGCCTCTTAACTTTTCCTTAAAAAATTAAGAGCATCATGTCATCCCTTATCTTTAAGGGTCCCTTATATCACTTTTATTAATAAAATATTGTTTTCCCTCCTCTTTCCAATTGTTTCCCTCCTTTTTGTTCTTGCTTCCTTCCTTTTATTTATTATTTTATAATTATAAGGATCAACTATAAGGAAGCTTGTTGGAGTTGTCATACCTTATAATATCCTAAATCACTAAGAGCCTAATATTTTATAATATTTATAAGGAAAACACAAGGAGGCTGTTGGACTTGATCTTACACCAAACACTTGGTGGGTTACTCATCTCGAACAAGGTTACAACCTACAATCGGTTACAACCTCCTTTAAAACAATCACTGGGAAACCTCCGATTCAGCCTCACTCACCCGCGAGTTCACTGGTTTCTCTTCTTATCGTCATCGGAATCTGACGTTGAACAATCATCGCCGTGCAACTTCTCGGTGATCTTCTCCGTCACCGATTCAACCTTCGGTTCCGCTTCTACGACGTGATTTGCCATCAAGATCTCCGATTAAAGCTCGCGAGTTTCGAGGTGAGATTGTTAGTAACGACGTTTGTGAGTAAAAAGAAATAGGAGAGGGGAGTTTGTGTTGTGCTAGCAGTAAAATGTGGTGATATTATTACGTTAATGACAATATTTGGGCCACACCAAAATTAGCCCACCTGAGCCACATAATAAATCCACGATTTATTGGTACAAAATGACAATATTTGGGCCACGTCAAAATTTGCCCACCTGAGCCACGTAATAAATCCATGATTTATTGGCATAAATTACAATCCTACATCAAATCTTTTGCAGATCTTGCAAGTTGACCCTCCAACCATTGTTGTACGATATTGTAGCCTCATATTGCTTATACGATATTCTAACTCTGCTACGTTACACATGCACACACAAGAAATGACACAAGGTCACAATCATCACCAAGCTCACATTGCTTATACAATATTTATAACTCTTCTACGTTATTATATACACATAAGCAGAGCTACCCTCACAATTTCTACATTCATCAGTCAACAAGTTCAAGATGGCATGATTCTGCTACATTATGTCTCCTCTACGAAGCTCATTCTTCTGCCAGCTTTCACGCTTTCATTTCCAAACTCAAGATGTTCCTTCAACCATCTTCAGTTTGAGGGGGGTGTTAAAACATATACATCATACTCACCTAAGCACATCATACTCACCTAAGCAATGATGTCACTATGGTTGGTGAGTATGGTTGTTGAACAACCGTAGACTTTTTGTGCTTGTAATCTATATATATTAGTTCTTACTCATGTAATATCAATTAAGCTACTCAATTCAATGTAGTCTTCAATATCAATACAACTTAGTTTAGACTCTTGTTTATCAATACCCACACAATTTTTACAAGCTTCTTCACCATCTTCGAATGATATGACAAGTCCAGTGGAAGGGATGACAAGTCATCGGACAACAACTAATGTGGCAGGTTCTGGTCAAATTAGGTTAAGAAAGGAACCAACATGGATAAATGACTATGAGACTGGAGAAGGCTTATCTGAAGAATATGATGAAGATCAAACACGGAACTTGGAGATGCAACAACTTGCGCACTTTGCATCAAATGATCCAACAATTTTGATGAGGCTGCTCGAAGTCAGCGTTGGAGAAAAGCCATGGACTGTGAAATTCAAGCTATCCAGAAGGCTGGTACATGGGAACTGACTGAATAATTACCTACCAAGCTGAATGAAAAAGGAGAAGTAGATAAATACAAGGCCCGACTTGTAGCGAAGGGGTATACACAACAAGCCGACGTTGACTACACTTAGGTATTTGCACCTGTTGCTCGTTGGGATACTATTCACTTAATACTTGTACTTGCAGCTAATCAAGGTTGGAAAGTTCACCAACTTGTCAAAAGTACTTTCCTACACGGCAAAATAAGCAAGGAGGTATATTTGGAACAACCACGAGGTTATGTGGTAGAAGGTCATGAAAATAAGGTATATAAGTTAAAGAAGGCAACTTATGGGCTTAGGCAAGCGTCACGAGCTTGGTTTAATAAAATTGTGTCTTTTTTTGAGCAAAGGGATTTGAAATATGCTTGAGTGATCGCACACTTTTCACCAAAAGAAGTGGAGATGGAGGTTTTCTTAAAATTGTAAGCGTATACGTGGATGATCTTATTTCACTGGGAACAATGGACAGATGGTTGAGTGGTTCAAAAAATCAATGAAAGAAAGGTTTCGAATGTCTGATCTCGGGTACATGAAGTATATCCTTGGAGTAGAGGTGGTTCAGGGCTCAACTGGGATATTCATATGTCAAAGAAAGTATGCTAATGAGATACTTGAAAGGTTCAAAATGGAGCACTAATTCAGTAAAAAGTCCCATGGTTCCTGGAAGTGAGATGAGCAAAGATGAAGAAGGAACAAAAGTTGATTCCACAATTTTTAGTGTACAACAGGGGTACCATTTGAATCAACAAACTTAACATGATTAGGTTCAGAAACAATTTTCTTACCTTCGGATTTAGATGTGCTAGCTTCTTCTTTCCTATCATCCAAGACAATAGCTACATGATTTTCAATTTTATCCTTTCCAAAACCTAAGCCATAGACCTTACCAAGAATTTGATTTTCAATGATTTCTTGAGTCCTTTTACCAGAAGTGTTAATGGTTTTCATCATATCTCTCTCTTCCTCTAGTTCTTTTCTGACATAGTCATAAGCCTCAAGAATAACACTATAATCATGCTTAGCTTTATCAGAACTTAACCTATAATGTTCCATTTGAATTAACTCAGATTCAAGAATATTATTTCTATCAACTAATTCATCATTCTTAACCTTAAGTTCATCTCTTTCACTAGTAAAAATTTTGAAGTTAGTCATAAGATTCTTAAACTCAATATGGATAGATCTAATATCATCAGAATCTAAGCTATCAAATGAATCAAGAGAGTGAAGTGATACTTTAACAGAAGATGAAGAAGTTTTCTTTGGAGATCCAGGCTTGTCTGAAGCACTTACCATCAAAGCAATGTTGTCGTAATCCAATTCATCTTCAGAATCACTGGAATCTGCCCAATCCTTCTGTGTGACCATGAGTGCATTACCCTTTCATGAATTCCTAGGCTTCTTACCCTCACTAGCAAAGTGTCGAAGCTCGCTACAGTTAAAGCACTTGATCTTGGCCTTATCAAGCTTGACAATTGTACTTTTGCCTTTTGTCACCCTTCTTCTCCTCTTTCTTTTGAAAAGATCCTTTGCTAAATCTTCTCCTGTTGAATCTTCCTTTCTTGAAAGCTTTAGCAAACATAGCAAAGAGTTCCTACATCTCAGATTCAGAATCACTATTGTCAAAGTCTATATCTTCAGTCTCTGACTCAGAATTTTCTTTGCTCTTCTTCTTTCTTGAGTTTCTTATGCTACCTTCCCAACTCTTTCCACTACCTTGTATTGTCCGTAATATTTTGTACCAAATTTCTGATTCCTTCTTACTGCAACACTACCCTGCCTGTAAGGTTGCAACTTAAGATACACATCATCTTCCACTTCAAACTCTCTGTCAATCCAGTTTTTATCTGCATACAGCTTTATCCTCTCCTAAGCCTTGTTAATATTTTCCTTTAGAAGCCTATGAGTATTGATTTTGTCATTGGTAAACTAGTTGACTACAAGGTCTTCACTCATAGCAGTTTGATAGTCGATTATTGGAGGGGACTGATTGTACAGGGCTTGATAAGGAGTCACGCCAGCTGAAGTGTGAAAAGTGGTGTTATACCACCACTCAGCCATGGGAATTCAATTAGCCCAATCCGCAGGTTTTTGCCCAAACATACATCTAAGGTACATTTCAATGCACTAATTCACCCTCTTTGTTTGCCCATCAGTTTGAGGGTGATATGATGTGTTTAACTTTGATTTTGTACCTAGTACCTTGAATAACTCTTGCCAGAATGAGTTTATGAAGATAGAGTCCCTATCAGTGATAATTGATTGCGGCACCACATGCAACTTAACCGCATGACTCAAGAACTCTTGAGCTACTTTTTGAGCAGAAAAAGGATATGATAGTGTGATGATGTGACAGTATTTAGTGAGTCTATCAACAAATACTAACATAGAGTCCTTACCGTTAGACTTAGGCAGACCTTCCATAAAGTCCATAGAAACCTACCCTCAAGCAATATTAGGCACTGATATGGGTTGCAATAGCCCAGGGCTAGGTATGTGCTCCGATTCATTCCTCTGGCATACATCACATTCTCTCACAAATTTAGTAATATCATTTCTGATGCTAGGCCAGTAGAAGAACAACTCTACTCTTTTGACAGAGGCATTGATTCTTGAATTCCCTCCCTCCATACTGGCATGAATGTTGGCACATATCTTCTCTATTAGCTGATTACCAGACCTTACATAATACATGCCTTTATATTTCAATTCCCCATTGACTAGCTGGTAACTTTCCACCTCTGATCCGCCTTCAATACTTAGCTTGGCCAGAACATCTTATGCTAGAGTATCATCCTTGAAACTTTCAGGCAATTCATTCTTCCCGGTAGGTTCCAAAACAACAATTGTGGCATATTCCCTTCTATTTTCATATACTCTAGAAAGAGTATCAGCCACTAAGTTTTCCTTCACTTTCTTATAATTGACAACATAGTCATACCCAAGAAGTTTTGACAACCACCTTTGCTGTAAATTAGTGCATAATGTGCTTGATAGCTTGTTGATCAATCCTAATAATGAACCATTGTCCAAGGAGGATCATCTTGCATTAAGACATCTCCAATGCCATTCAAACAAGCATCTGTCTCTACTATGAAGGTTTTTGAAAAATCTGGCAGAGCTAAAACCGAGGTTTCTATCATCAGTTGCTTCAACTTATTAAAAGACTCTCCGGCTTCATTATTCCGAACAAATCCCCCTTCTTTTAACAATATTGTCAAGGGCTTACTAATTACTCCATATACATTGACAAATCTTCATAACCCACAGGTCCCAGGATCGAATCCGGCTCTGATACCAAATGTCACACTTATAAAAGTAAAGATTGAAGATTGCAGAAAAATAAAAAAGAGGAGAGGAAAAAAATAAGAAAAACTCAGATCTTTGCTTTCATGCCTCCCTCCAAATGGGGTACGAGAGAATATAAAACCAACAAGATTGGGACCACTACAGTATTGGACACCTGGCAGTCAGCTAGTTAACATAACAATACAGCTAATAAAATAGTACTACTACTTAACAACTCATACAACGACGCTTTATTGGGAAATGCTAACCATAGCCCTTAAGGGTTATGGTTAAGCATTAAATACTCTTATATTTTCAATATCTTTTGTAAGGTTTTAAGTTGTTTTTAGTTTCCCAGTGTCTCTTTGCAACACTAATTTAATTTTCCTAGTAATAATAATGAATCCCTCTGCATTCACATTAATTTCCAACGATAAAAACATCCCAAATTTCTAAATAATCATATTGAATTTTGTGCAAAATTGATGTATTAAGTGTAAAACTGATGTATTAAATGCATTTATCCATCTACATTAATGCTTAACCATTTAGCATTACCCTTATTTAATTAAACTAACATACTTCTCCGCCAGCACGTGACACAATGTTCTGAATATAAGTACAAGCTTGAAGAAAAACAAAGATCCGAGTGTCATTGATTAGTTCTGTTCTACAAATCAGTTAAAAGTAATGAAATCATACTAGAAACAAATACCAAGCCTTTTCCCTTTCTGGGTATGACGAGACTATATACATAAATTATACCATTACTTTAAGTATCCAGATGTAGGATAAATAAAATTTAAATGGTATGCTTTCTTTTTCTTGCAGTTGAGTTTTATTAGGCTGCAGCTAATTTTTCCGCTGTTCTCTGTTTCTAGCATGTAATTTCTAATTTTTCTTTAATCTTCCAATCGTCTTACAATTGCTCTCTTTTCTAACCAGGCGATAATGTCTGAAATACAATGTATAAATTCTCAGGTAATTCTCCGTAGCTGAGTGAGTTCCACATTCCGGGATACAACTTTATCGTCTTATCAGTGCTGGAAGTAGTTTCGAATAGAATCTTGCTTACTGCTGGATCAGTAACTTTGTCAGCCTCACCATGGATGAGGAAAGGTGTTAGGCACCGGCCTAGTTTTTATTTTCAAACTCATATCACCCACCCCCCCCCCCCACCTACCCCCCCCACCTACTACCCTCCATCCTATAAATACCCCCCCTCCCTTCATTTGTAAATTACACCAAAAACATCTTACTCTCTTCTCTCCCTCATTTCTTAGTTTATAGCTGCTAGATAGTCCGTCTAGTAGGAAACTTACCTTGCGGTAGTTTCAGGCAAGTCAGGATAGGGGGCCCTCGTGCTACTCTATTCTTTCGTTTCGGGTGAGTTAGTGTGAGAGTTTGGTCGGGCTGTAGCCATCTGGGTTTACAGCATTAGGAGTTCGTCCAGCTATTGCAGCCGCAACAAGGGGAGTCCTCCAGGTTATCCGGTCAAGTACCGAAGGGATAGTTCTGTCCAGGTTATCCGGTCCAGTACCGAAGGAGTAGTGAATCGCTGTATTTCTATTCAGTTGTGCCTCAAGTGTTACTTCGTAAACTTGAGAGAGAATTTTGTAACCATTATTATCATTATAGTGGAAACATTCGGAGCAGGTCCCGTGGTTTTTACCTCTTTGGCTTAAGGGGGTTTTCCACGTATAAATCTTGGTGTTCATCTGTCAATATCTGTTATTATTATTGACTGTTATAATCTCCGTATTTAATTTACGCAAAGACAGGAAACGGGAATTCCTAACAGTTGGCATCAGAGCTGGGGCCCACGTTGTTGGTGTCTAGGAAAGTGCTTTGTGCGCAGTGGTTACTTGATAAAGCGCCGTACTAATACGGAAGGCTCCCCAAACACATCCACTTTCCTGGCCAACTTGTGTGGTTCTAAGTGAGATTCCCAGAGTCTTTGGTAAATTAAAATGGATGATTCTTCCAGTATAATGGTAAGCCTAACAGCTTCAAATTATCCGATGTGGAAAAGCAGAATAAAGGATTTGCTTTATAGTAAGGACTTGTTTGATCCGGTGGAGCTGAAAGGAGTCAAACCTGCAGCAAAGTCTGATGCTGACTGGAAGAAGATGAACATGAAAACTATCAGTCTCATTCGTCGATGGATTGATAATTCGGAGTATCATCATGTCTCTGAAGAAGAAGACGCTTATACGCTTTGGACGACATTAGAGTCTACGTTCCAAGAGAAAAGTTCACAAAATGTAACTTTTCTAGTTCGTCAGCTGGTGAACATGAGGTACCAGGATGGGAACAACATGTCAGAGCATATGAGCGAATTCCAAGGGTTGTTAAATCAACTATCAAATATGAAGATGGAGTTTGAACAGAAATTCCAAGCAATATTTCTTCTCAATACTTTACCATCAGGTTGGGATACGCTAGTGGTGACAGTAACTAATGTTGTACCAACTGAGCAACTAACTTTGCGATCAATTAAGCAGAGTATCCTTAGTGAATCCATGAGAAGAAAGGTACAAGGAGTCAGCCAAGATTCCCAGGCTCTTGTTACTGAGAACAGGGGTAGAAGCAACTACAGGGAGACAAACCGAGGGCGTAGTAAAAGCAGGAATTTTAGGAATTCCGGTGGCAAATCAAATGCCAATGTTGAATGCTACTATTGTAAGAAGAAGGGTCATTACAAAAAGGATTGTAGGGCCTGGCTCAAGCAACAAAACAATGGTCAGCAAGGGAAACATGCCAAGAAAAGTACAACAGCTGCTATGACAGAAGATGTTGTGATCCTTTCTTTTGGGGAAGAAGAATGCTTACATGTTGATGATCAGAAGGTCGAATGGGTGATAGATACTGGAGCAACGTATCATGCAACACCCACTCAGGAATTCTTTACGACGTACAAGTCAGGGGACTTTGGTACTGTAAGAATGGGTAACTCAGATCAGTCAAAGATCGCAGGCATTGGTGACATCTGTATTGAGACAAACACGGGTTGTTCAATGACTTTGAAAGATGTCAGGCATGTTCCGGACTTACGGCTCAACTTGATTTCCGGCATGGCGCTAGACAAGCAGGGGTACGTAAATACCTTCAGTGGTGGAAGGTGGAAGCTTACTACGGGTTCGTTGGTGGTTGCAAGAGGATCCACTTGTGGTTCTTTGTACAAGACACAAGTGACGATGTGTTCAAATGAGTTGAATACAGTTGAAGATGAAGCTTCAGCAAGTTTGTGGCACAAGAGGCTTGGTCACATGAGCGAGAAAGGGCTGCAGATTCTAGCAAAGAAATCCCTCATTCCATTTGCTAAAGGAACTGCATTGCAGCCGTGCGAATATTGTTTATTCGGGAAACAACATAGAGTATCTTTTAGCAGTCCATTGAAGAAAAAGTCGGAGCTGTTAGAAAGAGTTTATTCTGATGTATGTGGTCCGTTTGAGGTGGAGTCCTTAAGCGGAAATAGGTACTTTGTTACCTTCATTGATGAAGCATCTCGAAAGGTGTGGGTTGAGATACTCAAATCCAAAGATCAAGTGTTTGAGTACTTCCAGAAGTTTCATGCCATGGTTGAAAGATCAACAGGGAAACAACTGAAGTGCCTTCGTAGTGACAACGGGGGGGAGTACACTTCAAAAGAGTTTAAAGAGTATCTTGCAAAGCATGGTATCCGGCATGAAGGAACAGTTCCTGGCACCCCACAACAGAATGGTGTTGCGGAAAGAATGAACCGCATCATTGCTGAACGAGTCAGATGCATGTTGAAAATGTCTAAACTACCGAAGTCATTTTGGGGAGAAGCTGTAAGAACAGCTTGCTACTTGATCAATCGATCTCCATCGGCACCTCTGAATTTTGAGATTCCAGAAAAGATCTGGTTAGGAAAGGATGTTTCCTATTCCTACTTGCGGGTGTTTGGATGCAAGGCTTTTGCACACATCCCAAAGGAGCATAGAACAAAGCTTGAAGATAAATCAACTCCGTGTATTCTCGTTGGCTACGGGGATCCAGAGTTCGGGTATCGGTTGTGGAATCCTGAATCGAAGAAGATATTCAGGAGCAGAGATGTGGTTTTCCATGAGTCTCAAAATTATGAGAATTTTGGGAGCACTCAACAACCAAGGCAAGCTAGAAATCCAGATACATTAGAAGATGATAGAGATGATATGGTAGATGATGAGGCTGCTGAGCAGGGGGAGCTACCGCCTCAGCCTGAAGCTGAAGAAACTCAGCCACGACGTTCTACGAGAGAACGGAGACCATCAGGAAGATATCTTTCATCCGAGTATATCTTAATTGCTGATGAGGGGGAGCCCGAGACCTTTGAGGAAGTCAAGACTCATAAAGAAAGCAATTGCTGGTTGAAAGCAATGCAAGAGGAGATGGATTCTTTAAACAAGAATGAAACTTATGAGTTGACTACACTTCCGAGAGGACGGAAGGCTTTGAGGAATAAATGGGTCTTCAAAGTAAAAAGGGATGATGAAAAGCTTGTAAAGTATAAAGCACGCTTGGTGGTTAAAGGCTTTGCACAGAAGGAAGGCATTGATTTCGATGAAATCTTTTCTCCGGTTGTAAAGATGACATCAATCCGAACAGTTCTCGGATTAGCGGCTAGCATGGATCTTGAGCTTGAGCAGTTAGATGTAAAAACTGCATTCCTTCATGGAGATTTGAAGGAAGAGATCTACATGCACCAGCCAGAAGGATTTGAAGTAAAAGGGAAGGAACACATGGTTTGTAAACTCAAGAAGAGTTTATACGGGCTTAAGCAAGCGCCAAGACAGTGGTACAAAAAGTTTGATTCATTCATGAGGAATCATAAGTTCAAGAGAACTGCATCCGATCACTGTGCTTATGTGCAAAGGTTTCCTAACGGTAACTTCATTATCCTGCTGCTTTATGTTGATGATATGTTAGTGGTCGGTCAAGATGCTAACATGATCCGCAAGCTGAAAGAAAATTTGTCAAAGTTCTTTGATATGAAAGACTTGGGTCCAGCAAAACAAATCCTAGGGATGAAGATTGTTCGTGACAGAACAACTCGGAGGTTGTGGCTTTCACAACAGGGATATATTGAACGGGTATTGAAAAGGTTCAATATGGATGATGCTAAACCAGTTAGCATACCATTGGCGGGACATTTTAAACTGGATAAGAAAATGTGTCCGTCAACAGACAAGGAGAAGAAGGATATGGAGGAAGTTCCCTACTCATCCGCAGTGGGGAGTCTTATGTATGCATTGGTTTGTACAAGACCAGATATTGCTCATGCTGTTGGAGTTGTGAGTAGATATCTATCAAATCCAGGAAGAAAGCATTGGGAAGCAGTTAAGTGGATTCTCAGATATCTCAAGGGCACTTCCGGGTTATGCTTGAAGTATGGACACGGTGAACCAGTCTTGGAAGGTTTTACAGATGCTGACATGGCAGGACATCCAGATGGGATGAAGTCCACGTCAGGGATGCTTTTCACTTTTGCGGGGGGAGCTGTAGCATGGCAGTCCAAGTTGCAAAAGTGTGTTGCGTTGTCAACAACTGAATCAGAGTATATTGCTGCTTGTGAAGCAGGCAAGGAGCTGGTTTGGTTAAAGCGATTTCTCCAAGAATTGGGTCAGAAGCAAGACAACTTTGAGTTGTATTGTGATAGCCAGAGTGCTATTGACTTGAGCAAGAATGCTACTTGTCACAGTCGTACTAAGCATATTAATGTACGTTACCATTGGCTACGGGAACAGGTTGAAGATGGGGTGATACAGATAGAGAAGATACACACGGATAAGAATCCGTCTGATATGATGACAAAAGTGGTTCCGCGAGAAAAGTTGGAGCTGTGCAAGCGGGGTGCAGGTATGGAGTGCAAGTGATTAACTGTGAGTTTGGAAAGAGGGGGAGATTGTTAGGCACCGGCCTAGTTTTTATTTTCAAACTCATATCACCAACCCCCCCCCCCACCTACCCCCCCACCTACTACCCTCCATCCTATAAATACCCCCCCTCCCTTCATTTGTAAATTACACCAAAAACATCTTACTCTCTTCTCTCCCTCATTTCTTAGTTTATAGCTGCTAGATAGTCCGTCTAGTAGGAAACTTACCTTGCGGTAGTTTCAGGCAAGTCAGGATAGGGGGCCCTCGTGCTACTCTATTCTTTCGTTTCGGGTGAGTTAGTGTGAGAGTTTGGTCGGGCTGTAGCCATCTGGGTTTACAGCATTAGGAGTTCGTCCAGCTATTGCAGCCGCAACAAGGGGAGTCCTCCAGGTTATCCGGTCAAGTACCGAAGGGATAGTTCTGTCCAGGTTATCCGGTCCAGTACCGAAGGAGTAGTGAATCGCTGTATTTCTATTCAGTTGTGCCTCAAGTGTTACTTCGTAAACTTGAGAGAGAATTTTGTAACCATTATTATCATTATAGTGGAAACATTCGGAGCAGGTCCCGTGGTTTTTACCTCTTTGGCTTAAGGGGGTTTTCCACGTATAAATCTTGGTGTTCATCTGTCAATATCTGTTATTATTATTGACTGTTATAATCTCCGTATTTAATTTACGCAAAGACAGGAAACGGGAATTCCTAACAAAAGGTACCGAAATCTGATAATCACAAAAATGAGACTAGTGAACTAACAAGGAAATAACTATATCATTATCTGAATTCTAATACAGTGAAAGCATGAATGTTGCAAATATAAATAAATGGAAGATAAAACAAGGGAAAATGATTTATTTGTAGGCTGTGATTTCACCTCTGGAAGTATTTTTTTAATATCCCTGGTGGTTTGCATTAGCTGAAAACCAGTTTGTAAGCCAGGACGTCCTTTGTAGCAATAAGGGTTGGACCTATCTGCCATATACAGAAACATGGATGAAAATTTTGTTTTCTGATACAGATATGTTCAGGGGGTTACGAAGAAGAAAGAAACACTTTGAAGTTAATACCTCTATTCTTACTTCAACATCTCTAGAGGCGACATCATTGATATCTTGTGTTGGGATTATACTCCAAGAAGGGGTTACTCGGGCTAGAACACTTCTCACAATTTGATTTGGTTTTATGTCATCTGCAACCTAGATATTTTAGCCACTAATTAAAACATGATAATTTAGGTGCATAATGTACTGATCACTTCAATGATAAGACATTACATGCATTTACCATTGCAATATGTGCAAGACACTTTGTTTAATTTTTATGCAGATAGAAACATGAATCCATCTGTATATTAACCTAAATTCCTTTCTGTTCGCCTATAAGGACCATTCTTCCGGAAATTAACTTATCAGAGAATTTCATTACATCCCTCATAAGCGTTCTATCTCGTCTTATATATCAAAGATATAAAAGGGTTATACTTCAGAGAGATAGAGAACCGACCTTTTATGTAATGTTTCTGAAGAAATAGAAGGAAATTATAGAAGCTAAATGTATGAGAATAAGAAATTAACCTTGCACATAGGAGAGCAATCAAAACTTCCCCATCCCAAAAGATTAATTTTCATTTTCCTTATTTGCGTACATTACATATTTACATTAGCCTAACAAAAATCAAAACTTGCACATAGGAGATTCACCTAACAAAAATCTCAACTTATTTGCATTTTCCTTCCTTTCTGCATATCATTACATTGAAGATTAATTTCTTGAACCGTGATATATAAATTAGCCTACAAACTTTAGTACTTATATGTTTTTTAAAATTAATTTAATTGCAAGTGCCTTCTGATCACTTACAAGCACCACTTTGGGGAGTTTGTTGATGAGTCGGTAAGAAGAAATGCATTAAAATGTTTGATTCTTACCACATAACCGCTTCTCTCGGAGCTTTAAATATAATTCATGGAGAAAAACACTAAACACTGACGTCCACTAGATGATCGAAGAGAAATAAACTAATTAACTTGATAAAGATATGCAACATCATGCTTAATGTCATGTATCAAGATTTGATATCCAGTACATAACTGTGAAGCTTCAGAGAACCTCTCAGAATAATACAAAACTAATTCAAATAGCTTGCTTAAGTATCCCCCTTGACGAGAAATCAAGATTTGATATTTAATTCATATCTGTGATCACTCTGCAACTGCACAAAATTAGACAGTTTAATAATATGAAAAATGCTAGAGGTACCAAATTAGGTACCAAAAATTGTTACCAAATGACTTGTCATTATTGTGATTGGTTATCATTATAATGGGCCCGCCAGAGCCAACCAATTAAAACATCCCAATATGCCAAATATTTAATGCCATGTCATTTGGTGACAAATTTTGGTACCCAATTTGGTACCTCTAGCACTACTCAAAGAAAGAACAATTAGTCGACTAATGTATTTCAACAAATAATATATTGCTAATTAATGTACCAATAATCTTAAAAAATTTATCCTTTTTATTTATTTAGGTTCTTTGTATTTATTTTGCGGCCTACATAAGGACATGACGATCCTTGAACAGTATATAGTAAGTATCACATCTTTAGCTCAATTCTTCTTGTCCTATGTAATAACATGATATAATTATTGATCATGTATGTATGAGTTTGATACTTGGAAATTCAGTGCTAGCTACTTTCCGAATCATCATCTTCAGAATCACTACTCCAGTAGACTGGTTCGGATCCTGCAACTGGAATCAGGCTCTCCTTATACTTGCAAACTTGCTGGTGATCAAAACAAGCTTGGACCTTTTTGACCTCTTTCTTGTCAAAGTTGTACGACAGTAGATCACGGTCTTTACTTACTAGCAAGAGATCACCATGGTTGAAGTAGCCAACAACAAACTGTACTGGCTGACCTAAATCAATACTAAGCAACATAGTCCACGATGTCTTAACTTCATCACCACGAAGGCATGTTTGATACAACTCATATCTTAACTAATTAATAATCATAAGAGACAGTGACAAATGGAAACTCATAGATAGATTCATTCATTAAAGCTCAGCTGAGAACAAAGAGTATATAGTTTGTGGTTACATTATTCAGAGTCTAAGAATGATATGCTCTCATCCCACAATAAAACAACTGGGGATAGAATAATATCTAGAAAAATGGAAAGAGACAAAATATCTGTAACCATAAAATGAGCACACCCCATGATGCTGATTTTGTAACAAACTTGTAAAGGAAGAAAAGACAAAAAACCAAGAGCCAGGTGTCTTGCCAGGAGTCTTGCTTAGTCAGCACACACGGAAATTACTTGAGCATTTTTCTTTTTGTCAACAGCCCCCCTCAAGGGAGGTGTGGGAGGTGTCGAACACACACCTAACTTGGACAGTAAATACTGAAGTTGAGCTGAGCAGAGAGCCTTGGTAAACAAATCTGCAGGTTGATTGTGGGTGGAAACATGTTGAGGAGAGATTAAACCAGCCTTGAATTTCTGTCGAACTAGGTGACAATCAATCTCAATGTGCTTAGTACGCTCATGAAACACTGGATTAGAGGCAATGTAAAGAGCTGATTGATTGTCACAGAAGAGAGGAACAGGAGTGATGTTGGAAACATGGAGTTCAGTAAGTAAAGCAACCAACCAAGTCAGCTCACAACATGTATCAGCCATACTGCGATACTCAGCCTCAGCAGTAGAACGAGAGACAGTTTGTTGCTTCTTACAACGCCAAGCAATCAAGGTACCTCCAAACAAGACACAAAAACCAGTGAGTGATTGGCGAGTTTGGCCACAACTGCCCCAGTCAGCATCACAGTATGCTGTAAGAACTGGATTTGCCTTTGCAGAATAGAACAATCCTTGAGATGCAGTGTGACTCACATAACGAATAAGTTTGAGAGCAGCATGCCAATGTGCAGACCTTGGAGTATTCATAAATTGAGCAAGGACATGCACAGGATAAGCTAGATCAGGTCGAGAAATGGTTAGGTAAATTAGACGACCAACAAGACGTCTGTAGGCAGTTACATCATTGAGTAAAGGACTGTCAGAATCCTTGAGCAAATTGTGATGTTGTTCCATAGGAACAATAGCAGACTTAGAACCTAGATAAGCAAAATCCTTGAGGATGTCAGATGCATACTTTTGCTGGTTCATAAACAGACCTTCTGTAGTTCGAGTAACTTGAATACCCAAGAAATAGTCCAAGCATCCTAAGTCTTTAATCTTAAAATGACTACTCAGAAACTCAGTGACATTAGCCATAAGCTCAGAATTATTGCCAGTCATAAGCATATCATCCACATATATCAAAAGAAGAATAATGCTACCAGCTTTAGCATATATAAATAAGCTAGGATCACCATTTGTTTGACTAAAACCAAAAGCCAGTAAAGCATTGGACAAAGCAATAAACCACTGACGAGGTGCTTGTTTTAAGCCATACAAAGATTTGAGCAATCGACATACCAGTTTCTGATTGGGATACTTGGCCTGAATCTCAGATGGAATGGTATACCCTTGAGGAATTGACATGTATACTTCTTCATCAAGAGTTCCATGCAAAAAAGCATTTGTCACATCAAGCTGAGTAATATTCCAGCAGTATAAAGCAGCCATGGCAAGCAAGAGACGAAATGTAGTCATCTTAGCAACTGGAGCGAAGGTTTCAAAATAATCCATATTTGCTGTTTGAGTGAAACCTTTTGCTACTAAACGAGCTTTAAATCGATCAACTTGACCATTTGGCAGGTATTTAACCTTGTACAGCCATCTGCAACCAACCACATTTTTGTCAACAGGCAGTGGAATTATCTCCCATGTATGATTTGCTTCTAGAGCTGCAAGTTCAACATTCATAGCAGTACACCATTCTGACATTTCAACAGCCTGTTTGTAATGTTGAGGTTCATCAATCAATGGACAGTTAGTGGATGTTGAACTGTTTGATGCCAAATTAGGTTGAAGGAATAAGACAGTAGAGTGACTAACAGCATTTGAGCAACCTAATGAAGAAGGTAGGCCAACATAGTCACTAAACTTGGCAGGTAACTGTCTTTGTCTTGATGGTCTAGATACTGGAGCTGGTACAGTCACAAGTGGTACTTGAGACTCATCATGATGATTATCAGTTGGTGGAATAGAGTTATCTCCTGATGATGCAGTAGGAGATGGAGGTTCAGAAGTATTATCATGTTCAGTCATATCTGATTGCTCTACAGATTCAGGAGGTAATTGAAGGGGCTCATCTTCAACAAACATTGTTGAAGGAGGAAATATGAGTTGAGGAGGAGTAACATCCAGCTCTTTAAAGGGAAAAATAGTTTCAACAAACTGAACATCCCTTGAAATAATGATTTTTCTAGTAGCCAAATCCAATACTTTGTATCCTTTCTTACCATAAGGATATCCAATAAACACCCCTTTAACAGATCTGGAAGCAAACTTGTCTGATGGATGGGGTAGCACAGCAGCATAGCATAAACATCCAAAGATTCTTAAGGTAGAATAATCAGGTAAACAATCATGCAGCACCTCATAAGGGCTCCTGTTGTTCAATGAATGAGCAGGAGTTCTGTTAATCAAATAAGCTGCAGCTAACAGACAATCTCCCCAGAAAACCAGAGGTAGATTAGCATGAAAACGAAGAGCTCTGGCACAGTTTAATAAGTGTCTGTGCTTTCGTTCCACTAATCCATTTTGTTGAGGAGAGTATGCACAACTGGATTGGTGAAGAATACCAAGAGAAGCAAAGAAATTTGCCAATGAGTGATTCATAAACTCTGTTCCATTGTCTGTACGAAACACCTTGATCACAGTGCGATATTGATTCTGAATTAAAGCAACAAAATCTTGAATAAGCTGAGGTACAGAAGACTTATCAGCCACCAAATAT
Source organism: Kitagawia praeruptora (assembly GCA_037693485.1). NCBI lineage: Eukaryota > Viridiplantae > Streptophyta > Magnoliopsida > Apiales > Apiaceae > Kitagawia > Kitagawia praeruptora. Next base: position 149,050,615 of record CM075353.1, read on the forward strand.
ATCCAAGTAGTTCTGGATTTATCTTCAACTAGAGTCAAAAACATAGTACATGTACCATGTGTTTTAAATCTATATGGACCCCAAAGGTCAGCATGCACCAAGTCAAACAACTGAGAACTAGTAGAAGTACTCACAGGAAACTTTAACCTGGTTTGCTTGGCAAAATAACAGCTATCACAAGTATCTAGCACTTTTTTATCACAGGCAACAGGTAACAGTTGAACTATCTTGGCAGCTGCATGCCCCAACCTAGCATGCCAGACATCAGTGCTATGAACCTGAGCAACAAATACATCAGTAGCAACAGTAGAAGCTACAACAGTAGAAGCATCAGTAGAGCCAGTGAAATGTTCTACAACAGTAGGTTTAACAACCTCAGCATCTTTTAAACCAGAATAACTGGTAAGCATATACAGTCCATCCTCTTCCTTACCAAGTTCCATTGTTTGTTTTAAGGAACAATCTTGGAGATAACATTTGGTAGGCAAGAAATTAACCTGATATGAGGTATTTTGCACCAACTTTGATATTGAAAGCAAGTTGTAGGCAAAGGAAGGAACACAGAGAACATTGGACAGAGTTAGAAAAGGAGTAAGAATCAAACTCCCAACATGACTGATATCAGCTGTAGCTCCATTTGGTAACTGTAACGTAGCTGTGCAAGGATGCACATCATGAAGAAGATGCAAGTGAGGGGTTATGTGATCTGTTGCCCCTGTATCTATGATCCACTTGCACTTAGAAAGAGCTTTATCAAGCTTATGAATATGATTCACAGAGTGAACAACCATGCCTGAAAACCTTACTGAATTAACCGAGGGCATCCAATTAGTAACCTCTGTATCACTGTATTGAACAGGCTGAGATGACTGTGGTGGGGAGGAGTGTACAGTCAGATTTTTCTGTAACATGGTAATGAGCTGTCTACACTGCCCTTCAGACAAATTCAGGTTATCAGGAACACCAGAACTTTGAACACCTACAGACATAGTGTTAACACCTGAAGTAGGTTCATAGACAACACTAGCTGCAACAGGTACTCGAGATGCTTTTGGTTTGGGTTTAGGTTTTCCAAACATCTTATGCCAAGAAGGGAAACCATGAATGCAATAACACTTATCTCGAAGATGGCCTGGCATATGACAGTAGTCACAGATTACTGAAGCATCACTAGACTTCTTAGCTGAATTAGGTGCACCTCGAGACTGTGTCTTAGAAGAGAAATTTGCCTTAACTGCCATGGCCACATTATCAGCACCAAAACTTGAAATGTTATGCACCTCACGTTGACTTTCTTCTTGAAGAAGCATAGAATAAACTTGACTTAATGATGGCAATGGAGTCATGAGCAAAATTTGACCTCTAATGCCAGTAAACGTGTCATTAAGACCCATCAGGAATTGAGTAAGCTGAATACTCTTGTCAAACTCATCTAACTTGTGATTCACAGTGCAGGTGCACTTATCACAGGTACATCGAGGCTTAGTACCAAGACACTCAAGTTCATCATGGAGAGTGCGAAACTTAGTGAAATAAGCACAAACAGATAGTGTGCCCTGAGTCAGGTGAGCAATCTCCTTTCGTAGATAGAACAATTTTGGAACATTACTCTGAGTATAACGAGTTTCAAGATCTAGCCAAATATTACGAGCAGATGGTATATAAACAATACTATTTCGTATATCTGATGAAACAGAATTTAAAATCCATGAAGTCACCATATCATTACAACGAATCCAATGAACATACATAGCTGAGTTAGCAACAGGTTTAGCATATGTTCCATCAACAAAACCTAACTTTAATTTTGATGAAAGAGCAATCTCCATGGATCTATGCCATTTATTATAGTTATTTTCACTTAGGATAACAGCAGTAATTTGCATACCAGGGTTATCTGATGGATGTAGATAATATGGATGATGACAATCTAAAGTAGATGGCATAGTAGTAGATCCAACAGTTGCAGCTGAATATGATGCTGCTGAAGCCATAGAGAGAATAAACTTACAGACTGAGATCAGATAGAAGATGACACTGAAGAACTCAAGTTGCAGAGGACCCTTGCATCAACAATGGCGACAGCGATGAAAATAAAATGCGGAAATACGTTAACCTGGCTCTGATACCATGATACAACTCATATCTTAACTAATTAATAATCATAAGAGACAGTGACAAATGGAAACTCATAGATAGATTCATTCATTAAAGCTCAGCTGAGAACAAAGAGTATATAGTTTGTGGTTACATTATTCAGAGTCTAAGAATGATATGCTCTCATCCCACAATAAAACAACTGGGGATAGAATAATATCTAGAAAAATGGAAAGAGACAAAATATCTGTAACCATAAAATGAGCACACCCCATGATGCTGATTTTGTAACAAACTTGTAAAGGAAGAAAAGACAAAAAACCAAGAGCCAGGTGTCTTGCCAGGAGTCTTGCTTAGTCAGCACACACGGAAATTACTTGAGCATTTTTCTTTTTGTCAACAATGCTTCATCATCTAAAGTCCACAACTTAAGCTTTTCACTAAATCCTTTGTTTTTGGAAATAATGACAGCAATAGAGTCATTGAAGTCAGTGATGGTGGCTTCAAAATTCTTGTGATCATCAATATCAGGGAGCTCAATTTGACAACAAAACACTTCCTTGTGGAGGTCAAAAGCAATCATACCCTCATATCCAGCGGACAATAAAAAACCGTGGAGGCATACATCGAAACTATTAATGCCGTAAAAATTATTAATAGGCTCCGCCTCAATCTTTTGCCAGGATTTCATATTTCCTGAATAAACTCCACAATAGTGGACCCACCAGGATCTTCGATAAACAACTCTAACAACCTTAAAATCTAAACTTACGCAATCAAAACCAAACCCAATAGCCTCTCTATAATTTTCTTCATGCAAATCGTGTGCGGGAATGAGGTTAACGTGTTTAGTTGCAGGGTTCCAAAGGTATATATTAGTTCGGTAACTATATATCATATCTGCACCACCACCCCACCTCCATTCGTCGACATCAACCAAAACCGAAATACAAACGATGCCACAATCAGAACCTACAATATTGTAACCGAAATAGTGAGGGTTGATCGGAAACCGGCTTCCGGATGAAAAAGGAGATCCAATATCTGCTACAAGCTGGTCGTCACAACCGAGGTGGAAAAGTGCATACGTGTCGTCTTGATCTGATTCGCGTTTAATATTGTGTACAAGAAGAGTACTTTTATCATCTCCTGCATTCGTGTAGACTCGATCAAGGAAAGATTTGACGAAATATGAGCTTGAAATAAGGGATAGCCAGGTTTTGGATACTGCTTTTGATTCCAGAAGCAATATGCAGCCCATGTGCTAATTTCCAGCAGCCCCATGTGTTAATTTTAGAAGTCAAATTCTACCTACTCCACCTACTCCACCTACTCCACCTACCATCATTTATTTGCATTTAGGGACCTCATTATTTGCATGTAAGGACCTCTAGCATTAGTATAAATAAGCATGCTTAGAACATTGTAAGACACATTGAATACGACACTGTTCATACGGTACTGTTCATACGGTACTGTTCATGCGACACTGTTCATACGGTACTGTTCATACGACACTGTTCATACGGTACTATTCACTGTTCACAATTACGGTACTGTTCACCAAAAAAAAAAAGTTGAAAACGTGCATACTTTCAACTACTCTCTTCACGCCCAGTGTCAAGAGAGCCACCACTATTACCTCACTGTGATTGAACCTCCACATCAGAAAATTTATTTTTCAACATGCCTCCACGAAGACAACCTCTGCGAGACGTTGAAATGGCGGACATGCGGAGACAAATTCAAGAACTTCAAGATGCTTTGCAAGCCCAACAAGTCTTGTTAAACGAACGTCAACCAGAAGATGAAGAATATTCAAGTGATTCTTCAACACCTAGAAATCGTCGCCCTCAAAAACCACAAGTCAGACATGATGACATTAAAGTTGACATTCCTAACTTTGAAGGAAAACTTCAACCAGATGATTTCATCGATTGGCTTCAAACAGTCGAAAGGGTGTTTGAATATAAGGATATTCACGAAGAAAAAAAGGTGAAGATTATTGCTGTGAAATTAAGGAAACATGCTTCCATTTGGTGGGAAAATTTTAAAAAAAGGCGAGATCGAGAAGGAAAAAGCAAGATCAAAACATGGGAAAAAATGCGAAAGGAATTAACCCGAATGTTTCTTCCTCCTCACTACTACCAAGACAAGTTTATCCAACTGCAAAATCTTCGTCAGAAGAATTTATCAGTCGAAGAATACACAAGAGAATTTGAGAAGTTGATGATGCAGTGTGATATACAAGAAAAAGAGGAGCAGACCATTGCCAGATACCTCGGAGGATTAAATACTGATATTGCTGATCGTGTTGAACTTCAACAATATTGGTCGTTAGAAGATGTTATTCGTCTTGCTACGCGAGTAGAGAAGCAGCTACCCAAAAGATCTACCACGAGAAATTTCTCTCCAGCAAACCAACCACCTTACAATCAGAAGCCACCTACCAACCAAGCTAGCTCTTCCACCCAACCCTCTCCTAAAACCGTTTCTACAGAAAACAAAAACAAGGCCATTAAATGCTTTAAATGCCAAGGTTTTGGTCACATTGCTTCAAACTGTCCAAACCGGAGAACTGTCACAATTATCAAAGGAGAAGCCTACGAAGTTTATGAGGAAGAAGAGACTCGAGAAGACACTGAAGGAGAAAATTACGCAGATCCAATATACGATGAAGAAATTACTGCTGCTGATCAGGGTGAGTCCTTAGTAATCCGACGAAGCCTAAACACAATGGCCAATAAGGAAGAACCTTGGTTGAGACGCAATATTTTCCACACTCGTTGCACTTCTGCAGGAAAAGTCTGTGATGTTATCATAGACAATGGGAGTTGTGAAAATGTCGTTTCAAGTTACATGGTAGAAAAATTGGATCTACCAACCCAGATTCATCCACACCCATACAGTTTGCATTGGCTCAATAAAGGAAGTACAGTCAAAGTTGACAAGCGTTGCCTAGTGACATTCTCTATTGGTCAGAAGTACCAGGATCAAGTATGGTGTGATGTTGTGCCTATGGATGCCTGTCATCTTCTCCTAGGTAGGCCATGGCAGTATGATCATCAAGTACTTTACGACGGTTATGCAAACACCTACTCTTTTGTCAAGAATGGAGTAAAAATCAAGCTAGCTACTCTGCCGCCGAGTGAGCTTGATAAAAACAAGAAGGAAGCCAAACCATTAGTGTCCCTAGTCACGAAGAAACAACTGGAGGAAGTTATAGAGGAAGTTCAAACCATGAGCTTATTTCTATTATTCGAATCAAATAAGGAGACTCATGTTCCAGTCGAAATTAAACCACCACTTGAAGAGTTTCCCGATGTGGTTCCAGAAGACATTCCATCTGGACTACCCCCCATGCGAGACATCCAACACGCTATTGATTTCAGTCCAGGAGCAACGATTCCAAACCGACCCGCATACAGAATGAGTCCTCAGGAGCATGCTGAAATTCAAAATCAAGTTGAAGGATTATTAAAAAAAGGATTAATACAGGAAAGTGTTAGTCCTTGTGCGGTTCCTGCCATTCTAGTCCCTAAGAAAGATGGAAGCTGGAGAATGTGTGTTGATAGTCGAGCTGTCAACAAAATTACAATCAAGTATAGATTTCCAATTCCTAGACTTGATGATTTGCTAGATCAGATACATGGTTCCACTATCTTTTCAAAGATTGATCTTCGAAGCGGATACCATCAGATCAGAATTCGACCAGGAGATGAATGGAAGACTGCCTTTAAAACAAGAGATGGTCTTTTTGAATGGACAGTTATGCCCTTTGGGTTGTCCAATGCGCCAAGTACATTCATGCGACTTATGAATCAAGTTCTTCGACCCTTTATTGGTAAATTTGTCGTCGTCTATTTTGATGACATTCTGATTTTTAGTAAGGACAAGGAGGAGCACTTGGAACATGTCCGACAAGTGTTACAGACTCTTCGTGAACAAAAGCTCTATGCCAATTTGAAGAAATGTGCTTTCCTAACAAATGAAGTTACTTTTCTTGGATACATCATCACATCCGAAGGCATACGAGTTGATTCGGAAAAGATAGAAGCAATCAATAGCTGGCCAGTTCCGCAATCAATCCATGAGGTCAGAAGTTTCCATGGATTAGCCTCCTTTTACAGGAGATTCATCAAAAACTTCAGCACAGTTGCCGCTCCCCTCACAGATTGTATCAAAGGAGACAAGTTTCAATGGACCGAGGCTGCACAGAAAAGTTTTGACAAGCTGAAGAAATGTTTAACTGAAGCACCAGTATTAGCCCTTCCCAATTTTGATCAAGTATTTGAAGTTAGCTGTGATGCTTCCCACACTGGAATTGGTGCTATTCTAAGTCAAGAAGGTCATCCTATAGCCTTCTTCAATGAAAAGTTTAACGATGCTAAACTTCGGTATTCAACATACGACAAGGAGTTTTATGCAATTGTTCGAGCCTTACACCATTGGAGTCATTACCTATTAAATAAAGAATTCATTCTTTATTCTTATCATGAAGCTTTGAAATATTTGAACTCTCAACAGAAGATTAGCCGTCGACATGCCTCTTGGAGTGAGTTTTTACAGTCTTATCCATTTCTAATCAAGCACAAGGCTGGAATTCAAAATGTTGTTGCAGATGCTCTCAGTAAGCGCCATACTCTATTGTCTACACTCCAAACAAAAGTAGTTGGTTTTGAAATGATCAAGGAGTTGTACCCAGATGATCCTGACTTCCAGAAAATTTGGAATACTACTGAAGTGCAATCTTCCAAAGATTACTACAAGCATGAAGGATTTTTATTCAAAGAGAAGACTTTGTGTATTCCTCGATGTTCACTACGAGAAGCCATTATCTGGGAAGCCCATGATGGAGGATTAGCAGGTCACTTTGGCCGAGATAAAACTATGGCTCTGATAAAGGAAAATTTTTATTGGCCAAGAATGGAAAGAGATATAAATCGGCGTATTCAAAGATGCAGAATCTGTCATTTGGCAAAATCCAAACGCCAAAATACTGGTTTATATATGCCACTTCCCGTACCGGAATCACCATGGGAAGATGTTACTATGGATTTTATTTTGGGACTTCCACGAAGTCAACGTCAGAAAGATTCAATTATGGTCGTGGTGGATAGATTTTCAAAGATGGCCCATTTCATTCCTTGTCAAAAGACCAATGATGCTGTTCAAGTTGCTGATTTGTATTTCAAAGAAATAGTTCGTCTTCATGGAATTCCAAAAACGATCACTTCTGATCGAGATGTGAAGTTTTTAAGCCATTTTTGGAGAACTTTATGGAAGAAGATGGGAACTAAGCTGCAGTTCAGTAGTGCGAGCCATCCTCAGACAGATGGACAAACTGAAGCTGTCAACCGACTGTTGGGAAATCTACTTCGAAGTTTTGTTGGTAAAAACTTGAAGCAGTGGGATCTTATTCTGGCTCAAGTTGAATTTGCTTACAATAATTCAACTAATCAGTCCACGGGAAAGTGCCCTTTTGAAGTTGTATATGGCACCCGTCCACTTAGCCCACTTGATTTGACTCCGTCAACCAACAAACAACAATTCAGTTCTGATGCAGATAGTCGAGCGAAGGAAATCAAGAAACTGCATGAACAAGTTCGAGAGCAGATACGGAAACAAAATTCCAGATACAAAAATCAGAGAGACAAACATCGGAAGCAACAGATTTTTAAAGTTGGAGATTTGGTCTGGATTCATCTACGAAAAGAGAGATTTCCTAATCAACCAAATGCCAAGTTGTCACCTAGAGCTGATGGACCATTCAAAGTTGTGCAGAAAATCAATGATAATGCTTACAAAGTAGGACTGCCTGGAACATATGGTGTTTCTGCAACTTTTAATGTTGCGGATCTTTCACCTTATTTCGACAATGAAGAATACTAAAACTCGAGGTCGAGTTCTCTCCAACCCAGGGAGTATGATTCCAGAAGCAATATGCAGCCCATGTGCTAATTTCCAGCAGCCCCATGTGTTAATTTTAGAAGTCAAATTCTACCTAATTCTACCTACTCCACCTACTCCACCTACCATCATTTATTTGCATTTAGGGACCTCATTATTTGCATGTAAGGACCTCTAGCATTAGTATAAATAAGCATGCTTAGAACATTGTAAGACACATTGAATTTGAGTAATAAAAGTGAGTTATTTAGAGAATTTTCTCTCTTGTTCCTGAGCCAGCTTTGAATCGGATAAAGGACTCCACCGGAAGCCGCCACAGAATCTCACTTATAAGATCGTCCGGAAGACTCATGTCCATGAGTTTAGGGTTTCAAACTATGCTTAAACGAACAAAAAGAGAAATTATATCCTATCTATTTGGGCCGATTTTTGGGCTTTTCAAAATTACATTTTTTTTTTGGCTAAATATATTATTCACTCCGTCCCACTAAGTTAACGATTTTTCGGCACGCATTTTAATGATCTTATAAAGTACATGTACATAAATAATTTTAATTTTTTTCTTATGATAAAAATTTAATGTTTAAGTTTTTATTCAAAAAAAGAAAAATCATCAATATATCTATTATTATTATATATATAAAGGAGAACCCGCAGGAGCTCTAGAATTGCTTGAATCCTATTTTTCTAATTTTCTAGAGCTCCTCAATTTTAAATATTAAAATCAAAACTACCTTCTTTAGACCCTATTTTTTAGCAAAGAAATCAAAACTTCATTTTTTAACATTAACATAAACATTTTCGAAATAGAAAAGGTTTTCGAATTTGTAGGGAAGAAAAATTCAAATTTATATATTCTAAATAGAAAAGATTTTAATATTTCAAAATTTCTTTTTTTAACATTAATATTTTCGAAATAAAAAAGGTTTGTGAATTTATCTATTTTTCTAGAGCTCCTCTATTTTAATTCAATAAAATTAAACGTCCTTATTTATATTCAAATTTATAGGGAAGAAAGTGAATATATAAAATCAATCCTATTTTGAATTTAATTAATTAAATATTACTATCTTTTTTCTCAATTAACTTAAGTTTTATTTATAATTTAAGACTTGTCGGAAACCATAATGAATTGAGGAGATATTGATCGACCTCGGACCTATCTATATAAGTAAATCCAAATTTAGATTTTCAATTAGACCAACAAAAATTATGGTGAATCTCAAACTCTCTAATCTCTTTGTCTTTTGCTATTTACATTCGATATTTATGCTATCTATATATTAAATTAGTATATCTAACTCTGTGTATGCATGAAATTTGTACATGTAAATCTAAGCATCTAACAGAAGTGCCGGATTTATTGTAATAGTATTATAATTAAACTAATTTGTAATCAAGGGAATCAACAAGATGTAGTCGTCTGAATTCTGTTTACAGCCTTGAGAGTTGATGATATGGGAAGAATTAAAAGAACCAAAGAAGAATCGTAAACTTCTCAGTTGAATTTGATGGTAAGAATCGTATGCATTGGTTTTATGGCCTTAACGATTTGTTGAATAACAACACTCAGCATATCAATATCTTTTTTATTTTTATCTTTATTATCTTCATCTTCTTTTAGAAAAAGTAGAATTATTAGGAGTTCTAAAATTACTCGAATCCTATTTAATTATTTTGCTAGAGCTCCTCTATTTTAAATAATTAAAATAATCAAAATTTAAATTTCCTCCTTTAGTTCTTATTTTTTAGAAAAGAAATCAAAACTTCCTTTTTCAATATTAACATTAACATCTTCGAAATAGCAAAAGTTTTTAAATTTGTAGGGAAGAATAATTCAAACTTCCTTCTTTAGATCCTATTTTTTAGAAAATAAATCAAAGCTTCCTTTTTTAACATTAACATTAACATCTACAAAATAGAAAAGGTTTTCGAATTTGTATGAAAGAACTTCCTTTTTCAATATTAACATTAACATCTTCGAAATAGCAATAGTTTTTAAATTTGTAGGGAAGAATAATTCAAACTTCCTTCTTTAGATCCTATTTTTTAGAAAATAAATCAAAACTTCCTTTTTTTAACATTAACATTAACATTAACATCTACAAAATAGAAAAGGTTTTCGAATTTGTATGGAAGAAGAATCCAAATTTACATATTCAAAAAAGAAAAGAAATTTTATAGTCTTATGTTATTTATACAAACAATAAGAAGCATTCAAATTTACATATATATTCAAAATAGAAAAGAAATTTTATAGTCTTATATATATATATATATATATATATATATATATATATATATATATATATATATATATATATATTTACAACCACTGCTTCTAACGATCAAATTTTATCACCATGTCTGTAATCCTTTTCTTGCTTCTATTACTTTTGTCTTCGTCTATTTTCTTTTAGTTTTTTCATTCATTCTTATTTTGTTTAATTCTAAATGTACATGGCTTGCTTATGTTTAGTGATTTTCAGATTGTTTTTTTTTTTGATTTTTCGGTTTACCAATTTAATATCTGATTTCTTCGTTTTACTTTAAAATTTATGATTTATTCTGATTTTAGTTCTAATAATGGATTATTAGTAACCATTGGGTGTTCATTGCTTTGACTTTTTCATTTTTTTCCGAAAACACCTAATCGTGTGAATAAGAATTAGGAGATCTTTCTCTTTTTGAGAAGTAGAAGCACTTCAAAAACTTGACAAAAAATGTTTGAACTTTTACCATTTCCTCTTTATTTATTTTTCGTTAATTTGTCGTTATTATATTCTCATTATTCTTGATCATAATATTCCAACGTCTTCTTCTAATTAATTCAATGAAATCTACTTTTTTATTTATATGTATTTATTACAACGGGCATCGGCCTAAGAAAACGTGATACAAAATCGACGTAAAAAATAAGTGTATGGTTTATTTTGTTGTCTCTGTATATATTAAAATTTGTACAATATTGTGCTAACTACTTTATTTATAGATATTTTCTTTTTGATTTCTTTCTTAAATAATTTATATTTTGAAAAAATTTAAAAGTATTACAAGACCGCCGAAAAACACGGGCTTATATGTATTTATTACAACAAGTGTCGACCTAAGAAAACGTGTGATAAAATCAACATAAAAAATAAGTATATAGTTTATTTAGTTGTCTATATAAATTAAAATTTGTACAATATTGTGTTCATTAATTTATTTATAAATATTTTCTTTTCGATTTCTTTCTTAAATTTATATTTTGATTTTTTTTTTAAAAACCTTACAAGGCCGCCGCGAAGCGCGGCTTAGTCAACTAGTATCTATTATAAAGGAGGATACGCGGGAGTTTAGGTGGCGCTCTAAAATCGTCTCAATCTATTTTACTAATTTTCTTGGATTTTAGAATTTTAAACACTAATAAATATAAAAATATCATTTAACATATTAGAAGTAGAACATATGTGTTCGAATTTATAGAGAAGAAGAGTTCGAATTTATAATGAAGACATGATTTGAAGTTCTATTTGAAGTAGAATAAGTATTTATAATGCATATGATTAAAAGTTTTATTGGAAGTAGGATAGAAATAACACTAATAAATATAAAAATATTATTTAACATACTAAAAGTAGAATTTGTGTTCGAATTTATAGATGAGAAGAGTTCGAATTTATAGTGAAGACATATGATTAGAAGTTCTATTGGAAGTAGAATAAGTATTTATAATGCATATGATTAAAAGTTCTATTGGAAGTAGAATAGGAATTCGAATTTGTAGAGAATAAGAGTTCGAATTTATAGAAAAAATATTTAAATAAAAGTCTATTAGAAATAGAATAGGTGTTTTAATATCAGCAGACATATAATTAAATATTTTATAAAAAGTACGATCTTCTTAAATTGTATATTTTTTATATAAGTTACTCAATCTATTTTTCTAATTTTCTAAAATTTTAGAATTTTAAATACTAATAAATATAAAAATATCATTTAACATACTAGAAGTAGAATATGTGTTCGAATTTATAAAGAAAAAGAGTTCGAATTTATAGTGAAGACATATGATTATAAGTTTTATTGGAAATAAAATAAGACTTTATTGCACTTTGCATCCCTGTACTTAGGCGAAATTGCACTTTGCATCTTACTGTTTCAACAATTGCAATTTGCACCCCTACTGTTTCAATCCAGCTACATTTAGCACCCTTTTCAATCAATTCCGTCAAATACGACCGTTACCGTCAATTTTTCTGAGGGTATTTCAGTCATTAACTAATATATTAAACTTAATTAGTTTGAAAAAAATTAAGAAACACAATTTAAAAGTTGATTTTTTTTCTAAAAAAATGAAAAAAAAACACGAAATCTTGAATTTATATTCGTTTGTACTTTGAAAATTATAACAAATATAGTTTATATTTTAAATAATATTTTACAAGAATTTAGTTATGTAAATATTTTAAAAAAAATTGAAATACAAATTATATTTTAAAAAATCTGTAAATTATAAATAAAATATTGGTAAATCTTAAAATCTAAAAATTATAATATTAATTGAAATTATTTAAGCTTAATAATTATTATTGAGTATAATGACCAAAATACCCTCATTTTGACTAACGGTAACAGTCAAAGTTAACTTAAAATCGTTAAAGGGGTGCTAAATGTAGCGGGCTTGAAACATTAGGGGTGCAAATTGCAATTTCCGGAACAGTAAGATGCGAAGTGAATTTTCGGCTAAGTCTAGGGGTGCAAAGTGCAATTAAGTCATAAAATAAGTATTCATAATGCATAAGTATTCATAAGCAATCAAACCCTCATATCCAGCGGACAATAAAAAACCGTAGAGGCATACATCGAAACTATTAATGCCATAAAAATTATTAATAGGCTCCGCCTCAATCTTTTGCCAGGATTTCCTATTTCCTGAATAAACTCCACAATAGTGGACCCACCAGGATCTTCGATAAACAACTCTAACAACCATAAAATCTAAACTTACGCAATCAAAACCAAACCCAATAGCCTCTCTATAATTTTCTTCATGCAAATCGTGTGCGGGAATGAGGTTAACGTGTTTAGTTGCAGGGTTCCAAAGGTATATATTAGTTCGGTAACTATATATCATATCTGCACCACCACCCCACCTCCATTCGTCGACATCAACCAAAACCGAAATACAAACGATGCCACAATCAGAACCTACAATATTGTAACCGAAATAGTGAGGGTTGATCGGAAACCGGCTTCCGGATGAAAAAGGAGATCCAATATCTGCTACAAGCTGGTCGTCACAACCGAGGTGGAAAAGTGCATACGTGTCGTCTTGATCTGATTCGCGTTTAATATTGTGTACAAGAAGAGTACTTTTATCATCTCCTGCATTCGTGTAGACTCGATCAAGGAAAGATTTGACGACATATGAGCTTGAAATAAGGGATAGCCAGGTTTTGGATACTGCTTTGAATCGGATAAAGGACTCCACCGGAAGCCGCCACAGAATCTCACTTATAAGATCGTCCGGAAGACTCATGTCCATGAGTTTAGGGTTTCAAACTATGCTTTAACGTACAAAAAGAGAAATTATATCCTATCTATTTGGGCCGATTTATGGGCTTTTAAAAATTACATTTTTTTTGGCTAAATATATTATTCACTCCGTCCACTAAGTTAACGATTTTTCGGCACGCATTTTAATGTTCTTATAAAGTACATGTACATAAATAATTTTAATTTTTTTTCTTATGATAAAAATTTAATGTTTAAGTTTTTATTCAAAAAAAGAAAAATCATCAATATATCTATTTCTATTATCTATCAACTCTATATATATATATATATATATATATATATATATATATATATATATATATATATATATCTATTATATATATAAAGGAAAACCCCCGGGAGCTCTAGAATCGCTCGAATCATATTTATCTAATTTTCTAGAGCTCCTCTATTTTGAATAATTAAAATCAAAATTTCCTTCTTTAGATCCTATTTTTTAGAAAAGAAATCAAAACTTCCCTTTTTAACATTAACATTAAAATTTTTATATTCGAAATATAAAAGGTTTTTGAATTTGTATTTGTAGGGAAATATAAGTCAAATTTATATATTCAAATATGTATCAAATTTTTTAGAGTTTCTCTATTTTAATTCAATAAATAATTTTTCTTTATTTACTTTCGAATTAATATGAAAGACAATAAATATATAAAAGTCAATGCTATTTGAAATTTAATCAAACATGTATTACCTTCTTTATCAACTAACTTAAAATCCTATTTAAATTTTAAATTCAAATTATTAGATATAAATAAAAAGACTCTTAAACTCTTATATAAATTAATATTCTTCCTTTTTGTGATGGTCTTTTTTTATGTGTACGTAATTGATATTCATGCATCTTTTTCTTCTTCTTTTTCCCAGAAATATGAAGGAAGTTTTTGATGATGGGTAATCAAAGTCTAGGTAAACAAGTAATTAATTTGTCCAAAATTTAGTTTTCCAAGGTTTATGAGTTTTTCTTCTTAACGTCATCAATTATCAACACAAATAATTATAAAACAATTAATTGACTATGTATTATATATGCATGGCCGCATGGGTGGTTTTTAATTTATGATTTGTTATGATTTTATTTATAATTATGAAATATTAGTTATTATTGGTTGTTCTTTACTTTGCCTTTTGTATTCGTTTTGTTAGTGATCTCAGTACAAAATGCCTGATGATCAAGAATTAGGATATCTTAGTAGAAGCACTTGAGAAACTTGGCACAAAAGGTTTGAATGTTTAATATTTTCTCTTTATTTATTTATTGTTAATTGTTAATTTGTCATTATTATTTTCTCATTGTTCTTGATCCAATTTATTACAACGGGTGTCGGCCTAAGAAAACGTGACACAAAATCGACGTGAAAAATAAGTATATGGTTTATTTTGGTGTCTATATATACATTAAAATTTGTAGGAATATTTATCTATTTTTCTATATCTCCTCTATTTTAAATAATTGAAATCAAAGCTTTTTTCTTTACGTCCTATTTTTTAGAAAAGAAATCAAAATTTCCTTTTTTAACATTAACATCTTCGAAATAGAAAAAGGTTTTCGAATTTGTAGGAAAGAAGAAGTAAAAATATATGGGTGGTTTTTAATTTATGATTTGTTATGATTTTATTTATAATTATGAAATATTAGTTATTATTGGTTGTTCTTTACTTTGCCTTTTGTATTCGTTTTGTTAGTGATCTCAGTACAAAATGCCTGATGATCAAGAATTAGGATATCTTAGTAGAAGCACTTGAGAAACTTGGCACAAAAGGTTTGAATGTTTACTATTTTCTCTTTATTTATTTATTGTTAATTGTTAATTTGTCATTATTATTTTCTCATTGTTCTTGATCCTATTTATTACAACGGGTGTCGGCCTAAGAAAACGTGACACAAAATCGACGTGAAAAATAAGTATATGGTTTATTTTGGTGTCTATATATACATTAAAATTTGTAGGAATATTTATCTATTTTTCTATATCTCCTCTATTTTAAATAATTGAAATCAAAGCTTTTTTCTTTACGTCCTACTTTTTAGAAAAGAAATCAAAATTTCCTTTTTTAACATTAACATCTTCGAAATAGAAAAAGGTTTTCGAATTTGTAGGAAAGAAGAAGTAAAAATATATATTCGAAATTGAAAAGAAATTTTATATTTCAGAACTTCCTTTTTTTAACATTAATCTTCAAAATAGAAAAGGTTTTTGAATTTGTATGGAAGAAAAATTCAAATTTACATATTCGAAATAGAAAAAAAAAATTATATTCTTATATCTTCTAATGATCAAATTTTATCACCAAAGTTTGTAACACTTTTTCTTGCTTCTGTTTGCTTTTGTCTTCATTTATTTTTTTTAGTTGTGTGCTCCACGATCTTTTGCGAGTTTTAGGTTGTTTTTTTTTTTTTTTTGGTTTTTAAGGTCTGAATTTATTGATTTAATATTTGTTTTCTTCGTTTTATTTTTAAATTTAGATTTTATATGATTTAAGTTCTAATTATGGATTATTAGTAACTTTGGATTTTGTATTTTTTTTGTTAGTGATCTCGATACAGAGACACATATCGTGTGAACAAGTATTAGGAGATCTATCTCTATTTGAGATGTAGAACTACTTGAGAAACTTGGCACAAAGCTTTCAACTTTTACAATTCCCTCTTTATTTATTTATTGCTAATTGTTAATTGTTAATTTGTCGTTATTATTTTCTCATTGTTCTTAATCATAATATTCCAACGTCTTATTTTAATTAATTCAATCAAATTTTCTTTTTAATCTATATGTATTTATTACAACGGGTGTCGGCCTAAGAAAACGTGACACAAAATCGACATAAAAAATAAGTATATGATTTATTTTGTTGTCTATATATACATAAAAATTTGTATAATATTCTGTTCACTAATTTATTTATAAATATTTTTTTTTGATTTCTTTTTTAAAGAGTTTATATTTTAAAAAAATTAAAAATATTACAAGGCCGCCGAGAAACGTGTCTTATATGTATATAATAATGGGTGTCCGCCTAAAAAAACGTGATACAAAATTAACCTAAAAAATAAGTATGTAGTTTATTTAGTTGTCTATGTGTACTAAAATTTGTACAATATTGTGTTTATTAATTTATTTATAAATACCTTCTTTTCGATTTTTTCTTAAAATTATATTTTGATTTTTTTTAGAAAATATTAAAAGGCCGCCGCAAAGCGCGGCTTAGTCAACTAGTTATATATATAAAGGAGAACCCGCAGGAGCTCTAGAATTGCTTGAATCCCATTTTTCTAATTTTCTAGAGCTCCTCAATTTTAAATATTAAAATCAAAACTACCTTCTTTAGACCCTATTTTTAGCAAAGAAATCAAAACTTCCTTTTTTAACATTAACATAAACATTTTCGAAATAGAAAAGGTTTTCGAATTTGTAGGGAAGAAAAATTCAAATTTATATATTCTAAATAGAAAAGATTTTAATATTTCAAAATTTCTTTTTTTAACATTAATATTTTCGAAATAAAAAAGGTTTGTGAATTTATCTATTTTTCTAGAGCTCCTCTATTTTAATTCAATAAAATTAAACGTCCTTATTTATATTCGAATTTATAAGGAAGAAAGTGAATATATAAAATCAATCCTATTTTGAATTTAATTAATTAAATATTACTATCTTTTTTCTCAATTAACTTAAGTTTTATTTATAATTTAAGACTTGTCGGAAACCATAATGAATTGAGGAGATATTGATCGACCTCGGACCTATCTATATAAGTAAATCCAAATTTAGATTTTCAATTAGACCAAAAAAAATTATGGTGAATCTCAAACTCTCTGATCTCTTTGTCTTTTGCTATTTACATTCGATATTTATGCTATCTATATATTGAATTAGTATATCTAACTCTGTGTATGCATGAAATTTGTACATGTAAATCTAAGCATCTAACAGAAGTGCCAGATTTATTGTAATAGTATTATAATTAAACTAATTTGTAATCAAGGGAATCAACAAGATGTAGTCGTCTGAATCCTGTTTACAGCCTTGAGAGTTGATGATATGGGAAGAATTAAAAGAACCAAAGAAGAATCGTAAACTTCTCAGTTGAATTTGAGGGTAAGAATCGTATGCATTGGTTTTATGGCCTTAACGATTTGTTGAATAACAACACTCAGCATATCAATATCTTTTTTATTTTTATCTTTATTATCTTCATCTTCTTTAGAAAAAGTAGAATTATTAGGAGTTCTAAAATTACTCGAATCCTATTTAATTATTTTGCTAGAGCTCCTCTATTTTAAATAATTAAAATAATCAAAATTTAAATTTCCTCCTTTAGTTCTTATTTTTTAGAAAAGAAATCAAAACTTCCTTTTTCAATATTAACATTAACATCTTCGAAATAGCAAAAGTTTTTAAATTTGTAGGGAAGAATAATTCAAACTTCCTTCTTTAGATCCTATTTTTTAGAAAATAAATCAAAGCTTCATTTTTTAACATTAACATTAACATCTACAAAATAGAAAAGGTTTTCGAATTTGTATGAAAGAACTTCCTTTTTCAATATTAACATTAACATCTTCGAAATAGCAATAGTTTTTAAATTTGTAGGGAAGAATAATTCAAACCTCCTTCTTTAGATCCTATTTTTTAGAAAATAAATCAAAACTTCCTTTTTTTAACATTAACATTAACATTAACATCTACAAAATAGAAAAGGTTTTCGAATTTGTATGGAAGAAGAATTCAAATTTACATATTCAAAAAAGAAAAGAAATTTTATAGTCTTATGTTATTTATACAAACAATAAGAAGCATTCAAATTTACATATATATTCAAAATAGAAAAGAAATTTTATAGTCTTATATATATATATATATATATATATATATATATATATATATACAACCACTGCTTCTAAAGATAAAATTTTATCACCATGTCTGTAATCCTTTTCTTGCTTCTATTACTTTTGTCTTCGTCTATTTTCTTTTAGTTTTTTCATTCATTCTTATTTTGTTTAATTCTCAATGTACATGGCTTGCTTATGTTTAGTGATTTTCAGATTGTTTTTTTTTTGATTTTTCGGTTTACCAATTTAATATCTGATTTCTTCGTTTTACTTTAAAATTTATGATTTATTCTGATTTTAGTTCTAATAATGGATTATTAGTAACCATTGGGTGTTCATTGGGTGTTCTAATAATTTATGATTAGAAGTTCTATTGGAAGTAGAATAAGTATTTATAATGCATATGATTAAAAGTTCTATTGGAAGTAGAATAGAATTCGAATTTGTAGAGAATAAGAGTTCGAATTTATAGAAAAAATATTTAAATAAAAGTCTATTAGAAATAGAATAGGTGTTTTAATATCAGCAGACATATAATTAAATATTTTATAAAAAGTACGATCTTCTTAAATTGTATATTTTTTATATGAGTTACTCAATCTATTTTTCTAATTTTCTAGAATTTTAGAATTTTAAACACTAATAAATATAAAAATATCATTTAACATACTAGAAGTAGAATATGTGTTCGAATATATAAAAATATCATTTAACATACTAGAAGTAGAATATGTGTTCGAATTTATAGAGAAAAAGAGTTAGAATTTATAGTGAAGACATATGATTAGAAGTTTTATTGAAAGTAAAATAAGTATTCATAATGCATAAGTATTCATAAGCAATCATACCCTCATATCCAGCGGACAATAAAAAACCGTGGAGGCATACATCGTAACATCGAAACTATTAATGCCATAAAAAATTTTAATAGGCTCCGCCTCAATCTTTTGCCAGGATTTCCTATTTGCTGAATAAACTCCACAATAGTGGACCCACCAGGATCTTCGATAAACAACTCTAACAACCATAAAATCTAAACTTACGCAATCAAAACCAAACCCAATAGCCTCTCTATAATTTTCTTCATGCAAATCGTGTGCGGGAATGAGGTTAACGTGTTTAGTTGCAGGGTTCCAAAGGTATATATTAGTTCGATAACTATATACTACCTCCGTCCCGGTTTATATGAGCTGGTTTGACTTTCACGGAAATTAAGAAAAAGTAGTAAGAAAAGAGTAAAGTTAGTTGAAAAGTGGGTAAAGTGGTGGGACCTATGAATATTTAATAATAGATTTGAGATAGTTGAGGGAAGTAGTGGGTGTAATAGTATAAAAAAGAATATATAATGGAGATGTAGTGGGTGTAATAGTGAAAAGTAGTGTTAAAAAATAGTAAGTATAGTAGGTTCATTCTTTTTGGGACGTACCAAAATAGAAAGGAGCTCACATAAACTGGGACGGAGGGAGTATCATATCTGCACCACAACCCCACCTCCATTCGTCGACATCATCCCAAACCGAAATACAAACGATGCCACAATCAGAACCTACGAAAACAGGTTGATGAGACTCAGGGTTGATCGGAAACCGGCTTTCGGATGAAAAAGGAGATCCAATATCTGCTACAAGCTGGTCGTCACAACCGAGGTGGAAAAGTGCATACGTGTCGTCTTGATCTGATTCGCGTTTAATATTGTGTACAAGAAGAGTACTTTTATCATCTCCTGCATTCGTGTAGACTCGATCAAGGAAAGATTTGACGACATATGAGCTTGAAATAAGGGATAGCCAGGTTTTGGATACTGCTTTGAATCGGATAAAGGACTCCACCGGAAGCCGCCACAGAATCTCACTTATAAGATCGTCCGGAAGACTCATGTCCATGAGTTTAGGGTTTCAAACTATGCTTCAACGAACAAAAAGAGAAATTATATCCTATCTATTTGGGCCGATTTATGGGCTTTTCAAAATTACATTTTTTTTGGCTAAATATATTATTCACTCCGTCCCACTAAGTTAACGTATTTAAAATAAAACTCCTCATTTTTCCGAATATAACACAGGCAATTATCATTTCAGCTAAAATACATTATTTTTATTATTTTTTTCTCAAGGCTAATTATATTTATTAAAATAATAATGTCATAATTTTCAATAGCGGTAATTGGGTCGATTTATTGCATCTTTGAAAATAACTAACTAATTGTCTTTTTTTGTCTAAATTACTATGGGCCCGTTTGGGAAATCTTATTTTTCAGAAATAAGTTACTTATTTTGGAAAAAAGTTAGAAAATATGTACTTTTTTCTGAAATAAGTAATTTATTTTTACAAGATTACGAATATTAAACTTCTCATACACATTCTTTTCTAAAAAAATGTATGTAAATACGAATTTTTTTTCGAAATAAGTAACTTATAAATTCAATCACAGATTTACCAAACGAGTACTATGTTTATAAAAAATGGAACGGAGAATGAGAACAAATTGGATATGAATCGAAAACGGGGATCGGGGCGAAGCGGGGCGGGGTTTTATCAAAACTCGTACTCGCCCCAATCCCTATCACTAAACCACAACGAAACTCATTTATAAAAGTAAAGTCGAGATGGAGACAATACAACCTGACAAATTTTTGAATGGTAAATAAGGACCACATTATTATACTTGGGGAATCACAGCGACCACCAGCACTACCAGTATAAAATATAGACAATAATAAACATTATAAATAACAATAAAAATACATACATGCATGCAAAAACAAGTAATAAGCAAAGATTTATCCCTGTATGTTAGCGCCGAGTTGTATAATGGGTTGAGGAATCACTGATTTCTCACCACCATCGGGACAGACTTTAATCCAGTAATCGGGAGGGACTTCAGCCCAAGCTAGTCGGATCTTGTCCAAATTCGACACCATACATTGAAGAAAATCACAACACCAATGGAGATATGACGACAAATACATTGACAGTCGAGGTAGTTACCTTTTACAAAATATTTAGCACTTGAATTCTTAATTATTTCTCCTGTAGTTTTTTGGATTTTCTACCTATTTTAAAATTTTCACAATGTTTATGTTGGCAGATTGCAGATAGCTAACTGTTGTGCCCAAAATTTGTAATAGTCTTAATTTTAGGCCCATAAAAGTAGAAGCCTGTTAAGTTAGTTGGTAGGCAGGTGTCATTTTGGAGGGAAGCTGTTCAGGTGTCATTTTGGAGGGAAGCTGTTCAGGTGTCATTTTGGAGGGAAGCTGTACAGGTATCATTACAGGCTCCACCTCTGGTTGCCGAATGGATAAGGATTATATCATAATTTTTAGGAGACACGAATTTAGTCCTTTTAACAGTTTATTTTATGGAAGGACACGTTTCTAACATGATAAATATTGGATGTTTGTGGTATATGTATGAGAGTTATTATAGGGGTGGCCTTTAAGAGTTCTAATTCGAATAGAACTCTGTTAAGTGGCTAGCTTAGTTGGAGATAAGTTGTATATCTGATTAAAACTCTCTTATTTCGTGGCTTAATCAACAAGAAAAGGATTCCTAACCTAAAAGAACTACATTAGGGCTTGATTCCTATAAATAGGATATGTAGGCAATTAGCAAGGGGTTCGGTTTTTACTTTTTCAATACACAAGGCACGTGTACCCTGAGTAATCATATTCTGGGCATATTTGGCCGGAATTCTTTGCCATAGTTGTCCAGCAACCTTGCTAATCCAGCCCTCTAAACACCAAACACCATAATTAGGTTCAGCTATCCTGTTTCTTTACAGCTGTTCAATCTGTTTTGTATCCGAAAACCAAGGATAATTTCTATTATTTCGGCAAGGCTTTCTTGGGGTGTTGTGTGAGTTTTTTGCACAACATTTTTGGCGCTAGAAGGAGGGGTGAACCTCCGATCTGTTAGTTAATTAATGTCGGAAAGTTCTGAATCCGTTCGAATGCCCGGCGGTGAGAGCGGTAAGCGTGATGCTAATCCTGATGGTGAAGTGACTGCTAGAGATATCCTCAATCATCTTCAGGCTATGGATGGTAGGATTGATGAGTTGGAAAAGAAATCGTCACGAAAGAATAAGGGACAGAAAAAGCAGAAGTCCTCGGAAAGGCACACCAGGCGCCGGGAAGTGACGCCAATAAACTTGGATTTTGGAAGTGAAGAAGAGCCTGAAAAAGAGGCTCGAAAAAATGACTTTTCTGATGTCAAGACAAACCAGGAGAATGTGGATTGGAAGGAAGGCCCTAGGGATTCTCCAACTAGGAGTGTGAGCGTGTTCGACCGAGTGGGGAAGAAGCTCAACAACAAAGATTTACGGCATGTTTTGGATGGGACAAAGGAAAATGTAAATGGAAATAATAACCTTGACAAGTCCCAGTCGAAGGGTTCTAAGAGCTATAGGAAGGAAAAGTCTCAAGGAGAAGAACGGACTTATGACAGGAGGTCTAAATCTATGAAGCTCCAATCAGCAGTCGGGAATGATGGCAGCTCTAGCTCCCAAAACAGTTCAGCTCATAAGCAGGGTGAAGATTCGAATAAAGAAACAGATGAGAGTGATGGTTACCTTTCTGATTGAGAGGACACAAATTATAAGGTGGCTAATTTGAGGAAAGCTCTGGAGAAGATTAAGGCTGAGAAGAGGTCGACATCAGGCCTAGCTGTAGCTTCACCTTTCACAAAGAAGGTGCGGGATTCACCCCTTCCACCCAGGTACAGAGGAGTAGGGGACCTGAAATTTGATGGCACCTCGGATCCCGTGGAATACCTCAGTCGTTTTAGTACTGAGATGGAGGTTTATCAGGTCAGGGATCATACAAAGTGCCGGCTGTTAGCAGCTACCCTGAGAGACAATGCTCATCAGTGGTTCAAAAGGTTGCCATCTAATTCTATTCATTCCTGGAGGCAAATGAGCGAGCTTTTTGTCACTCAGTTTCGTGCTACGGTTGCATTTGCACCTCCTGCTAATACTCTAGCAAATATTAAACAAAGGGAGAAGGAAACTTTAAGAGAATATTTTAAACGTTTCAATGCGGAGGTGCCAAAAGTGAGGAAGGCCACAGATGAAACGTATAAAAATTTCTTAATAGCTGGGATATGGCCTAGAAGTGATTTCTGGAGGGAATTTCAGAAGGAGGAACCTGTCACGCTAGCTGACTTTTATGCACGAGCTGAAGCTTATAAAGTGGTCGAAGAGTCTATGGCTAAATTAAGAAAAGATAACAACTCAGCTGGTTGGAGTGGGAGAAAAAGAAGCAGGTCTTATAGTCCCAGAAGAAGAAATGTGGACAGGCGTGCCTCTTACAATAGAGCTTCAGCTTCCACTGAAAGGGAAGCTGGTCGAAAGAAAGGACAGCACCTCTAACTGTGAACACAACTGGTTCAAGGAGGTCTGTGGAATATAAGCCACCACCTTTGAAGAACTATAATAAGTATTCAGAGTATACCCCATTAGCAGCACCTCTTGAGCATGTGTTTGAGGTCGGGGACAAAGCTGGAATGTTTAGGAAGCCGACCCGTGTTGGTCCCCCTGGAAGAAGGGATCTAGGGAAATACTGCGCATTTCATGATGCAAACGGGCATGAGATGGCTGACTGTCGTCACTTGAAGGATCATGTCGAGGATTTAATCAGGAAGGGATACCTCACGGAGTTTGTGGCTCAAGAGGCGAAAAAATATAAAGATGAGAAAGAAAGGAAGGAGGCAGAGAGAACGGTACCTGACCGAACAGCAAGAGCGAATAGCATTCACACCATAATAGGAGGTCCCTACATTGGAGGCACCAGTAGGAACTCTATGAAGAATTTTGCCCGTGAGGCTAGGGGACCCCCCTTACTAACATTTTCCATCTAGCTGAAAGACCCCCAAAGCTGTTCAAAGGGGAGACGGTAGACATCACCTTTACTGAGGAAGATGCTAAACACGTACATCACCCCCATAATGATGCTTTGGTGGTGACGTTCTCCATTGGGGGGATGAATGTGCACCGGATTTTGGTAGATAATGGAATCTCATGCAATATAATAGCTTATGACACCTATCAGAAAATGGGACTCCTAGATAAGGAGATGTTCCCCTCTTACAATGATTTGTATGGTTTTACCGGAGGTCCAGTTCAGATTGTGGGACGAGTGAAGCTCCCGATCAGGATGGGGAGTGAACCTTATGTGGCAACTCAGGTGGCAGAGTTTATGGTGGTGAATGAAGATATATCTTATAATGCTATTATGGGTAGGCCTTTCCTAAAAGAGATGCGCGTGGTGACTTCTATCTACCATCTCTCCATGAAATTCCCAACTCCTAATGGGATTGGGTGCTTATGAGGATGTCAGTCAGATTCACGGGAATGCTATGGTAAGGCTCTGCGTACTGCTGAGCAGGCCTCAAAGCATTTGCACTAGTACAAAAACTGCTTTATGCGTCTGTCAAAAAGGGTGATATGCAGCTGTTCACAACAGACGCGTATGGAGGAGTAGTATCAGCTAAAAGTATATGCGTCTATTTTTCAACAGACGCATATAGTCTACTGCGTCTGTCATTAACTGACGCAATAACAGAACAACTGACGCAAAAAGTTTAAATTTTGCATCTGATTTTTGTAACAGACGTATAAAGCTTTTTTGCATCTGTCTACAACAGACGCATAAAATAGGAAAACAGATGCAAAAAATTTTATCTTTTGCGTCTGCTTTTTGTAACAGACGCATAATTTTCTTTGCGTCTGTTGTATAAATCCGAGAACAGACGCAAAAAGTCTTTTTTTTAATATTTATTTTGTATTTTCAACTGTACCTGTCCATACAATATTTTGACTGTATTATCCTATATTTTCACTTAGCACCTGTCCATGTCAATAATTTTGCATGCATACATTTTGTTGGACCACAAAATATCAAATTCAAATCCAATATACATCTCAATCCCAAAAATATTAAAATTACTAATTTGACAAAATGAAATAGTACTCGATTAACAAAAACCGACAATAATCTAATTATTTTTCAACTTGTTCCACCAAAGTACAATGTTTCACGATAATTACAAAACCTTAACTTCAAATATTTTTACAAACTAAATTTAACAGGATGGTGCAAATCTTGACTAGCACAACCTAAAATACAGAAGATGTTATCTTTGAACCTGTTCCCCTGCATGGTTGCTGGTAGATGATGATACATTTATACGATTATCAGCTGGTTGAGTTACTCCCCATTTTCCTTCTGACTCCATAGGTTCTATAACTTTCACAGATCCATCTATCAACCAACTGCAAACTGATTTGGATCCTGTTGATGTGCGACGACTAGAGGGTACACAGATTAGCTTCTGCATGGCAGTACATCACCAGATCAGTTTTACATTTCCAGGACATATGTTTGGAAGTTTAAATTAAATTAAGCTTAACATGACTATCTTTTCTTCTTTTTCTATTTTAACAAATATTATATAAATAGAGAAGCAGTGGAAATATCCAAAATATTATACAACTGTAGCTAATATAGAAATGTAATAAACTACTATTGTACAGTGAAATTATAGTTGTACAATATCACATAAAATTTAAATGAGGAGCTGTGGCCATCATATCAAATAATCATGTTATAATCAATACTATAAACAGCAGCAGAAAAACACAGACAAGCATAAATCATAACAACTGAAGAATCCAACAATAAATATAATTTGTGCCACAAACTGCTATGCGTGCAAAGAAAATTGTATCAAATGTGTGACAACCTGTGGCTTGATAATATATATAGTCACAAGAAGGGAACTATGCTATGTTCTAATTTTTCTTGTTACATTATTGCATTATGATACTTTGTAAGGAGTACAAGGCACCCAAGTAACCCAGTTTAGCCAAAAATTTCTTCATTTCTTTCTATATTATTTTCTATATTTTCTTGAATTGTCAAAACTTTTATGGTCAATTGTCATTTTAACTAGCTGAAAATATTATAACTTAATTTGCTGTCTTCAGACCTCTTTTTTTTTAAAATTTCATCATTTTTTAGTCATCTAAATTTAAATTACGTGAAAGTTAATTTTTCATAAATAAATGAATCATGCCAAAAGAAAGGAGGCGGCTTACTTGATAAGTACTAGTCCTGATTTGTCTATAACGACAAGCTCCAAGATCAAATGACGTGTTTCTTATCCATAGTATACAGCAGCCTGACCACTGCTATAATGTGTTAACGCACCAAAGATATTTGTGTTGAATGCCAAAGCAAGTGCTGCTAGCAGGCCACGAACTTTAGAAGCCAAGTGCATCGCAAGAAAAGCAGATTAAAGTGCTCCTACATGTGCAGTCTGACTCACAAACAAATAGTGAATAAAAAAATACGTTGGGTGAAGAATAAAAATGGCAGCAGGCCAACTCAATGACAAAGATCGAAGAGAGGTGCCAACAGAATCAACAATCCACGGTATGATAACATGCTTGGTTAGTTATCTTTGGCCTTCCAATAGAAACTGTAACTTTGTCCTATATACAAGAATTATCTTGAGTGCATTTATGAACACAAGTTTGAACTGTTATGCTGGTAACAAGTTCAAAATATATATATATATATATATATATATATATATATATATATATATATATATATATATATATATATACCACCTAACTTGAGGCATTTTTCCTTTTAGCATAGGCACGATAAGATGCTAATGCAACCACAGTGACAGCAGCACTCACTGCATGGTAGATAAAGAATATTTAAAAAAGATGAAAAAAATAACTTAACAATTGAGCACAGTGACAGAAGTTGTTCCGTCTATGTCAAGTAGAATAAACCCCTACATCTAAGTGAGCACAAGAATGATCTTTTAATAACTTAACAATTGCAAAAGAAAAACATAAAAATTCCTGATCTGTAATTATAAACAATTGAGCATGATTTGTTTTAGCCTTTAGGTAATAATACTAGCAAATGTAAATGGATTTAAAGAAGCTTTGAATAGTTATAAGTTTCTTGTAAAGAATAGAAACTCACCTGTAAAAGCTTAGTAACACAACCAGCGCCAAGAGTTTCCTTACTCATGGCATCTACAAACTCCACCAAAGGGAAGAGGACTATGTACTTGAGAGGACGCAAATAAAAGATTACTATAACAATAATTTGGTTCACCTAAACACTTTACGATGCACTTACATCACCAAGGTCCAAAAGTTATGTATAACAGAAACAAATTTATATAGATAGACATACAATTGTGTGAAAATTCTATTAATCTTATAGTCTAACATTGGTAGCTTACGTACTTGAGTCTTAGCACTGATCCATGTTTCTCCCTAAATATACACACCATGGTTGCGAACATTCAATCTGTTTGATGCAAATGAGAAAACTGATGATTTAAAATATAAAACAAATTAAGGAGGGACTGACTTTAACTTTGTGCTTATAGACTATAAGTTGCAAACTTAATAAAAGAATATTATTCATTTTATTCATTTTATAAATTAATAATATTCATTTTATGAGAATAAAAGAATATTATTTTATAAAAGAATATGATTTTAGCATATCATAGGCTAAAATATTGCTCAGAGTTGCTTAAAGCGGCCAATCGGGAAGTTTAACAAGTTCAATGGATTTATGCCCTATTTTCTTTTTTGTACTTTCTAATGAGTAAAATCAATATATTAAATAGAAGAAAAACCAAATTTTGAACATGCAAATGTTCGTTCTTGGAGTCTGGTATGCATAAATCTATGTCATAATTTATTTATTCAAATTTTGATTATTAAAACTATGACTTTAAAA
Organism: Kitagawia praeruptora; assembly: GCA_037693485.1. Lineage (NCBI taxonomy): Eukaryota > Viridiplantae > Streptophyta > Magnoliopsida > Apiales > Apiaceae > Kitagawia > Kitagawia praeruptora. Next base: position 149,078,794 of record CM075353.1, read on the forward strand.
TTAGACATCTTAGGTGGCTGCTTAGTGCTTAACCATCTGTTAAAATTCTTCTATGCACGATCCTTTGCAAGCGCCTCATCACTTGGCTCTGCCCAGTGCTCTTTTAAACCCTGTGAATTGATCCTATGTTTTCTACAAGATTAATGGTATCAGCTGGAGACTGAAGGTACTCATTTTAAGTGAGGTAGTACGCAGTCAGTTTAGCGAGACTTCGGTCCAGTACTACAGAAGATCAGTTTAGCAAGTATGTTGCTCTTGAAAGCAGCAAGCAGAACACCAAAAAAGACAATCATGAAAATATTTCCGATTTAAGGCTGGGACCCTGGAAAACAATTCTTAAAAAAGTAATTAAAAAGGCAACCATGTGATATATAATTAGCACCATGGCAAGAGAAATATGTGAGTATTGGTAATTGCTTCTCCCTCCAGTTTTGCATTCATATGTATTGGCTCTTCATCTTAATTCTGATCAGTGACTAAATCCTTGCGTAGTCATACTCTGACCTCCATTTTATGCTAATTAATGGTAATTTAACAGTCAATAGAGTAGAACTAACTCTCTTTAAGGTGCATAATGGAAGTAGGACTGGCTCCAAAAGGTCTGGAACTTTTTGCTACCAAAGTGGGAGTCTGCTAAAACGAATCTATGTTTCTAATTTGAAAGATATATTTTTCATTGCTATAAGTACTATAATTACTATTTTTCTTTTACAGTTGCTAAAGTAAACCATTTCCTTTGATTCTTAAAGATGAACATAGTAAAATACATTTTTTATAACCAGATACGTAGAGGTTCAAGCTGTTTTTGCATAAGACCCCAAACAGCTCGTGTGTGACTTGAGAAAGAGATCATAAATATCAAAGTTGATCCATAAGATAGAATGAGTAACTATAATATATAATTCAATTGATCTGAAGTGATTGTTTATATTAAGAGCTTCAGTATATATGGGAATTCAAGTACGTGAGTAACATAATATCAATTGAATAAGTGACATTAAGCTAAGCTTATAACCATTAACAACTAGACCCCATTGAAGTAACTTTCAAGAATACTTTATATTTAGCTCAAAGATATAACTTACCTCAAATTGCCTTAATGTGTCCAGCAAATTAGAACGCTCTTCACAAAGAACTTTAACTTGTCCTTCTATCTCTGAAAATTCTGAGAGCATAATCTGCTCACAGTCCTTGACGATTCTCTCACTGATCCCATCTTCAAGCAAGCGTTTCTTAAAATACACAAAAATAGAAAGAAGATTAAAACATACATACAAACTATATATATATATATATATATATATATATATATATATACATACATGTATGTGTACAGAGAGGGAGAGGGAGATGAAGAATACCTAGAATCGAATTGAGATGAATAAAGATGCTGCTTCTGATCGTGTTAAGATAATGGATTCAGTAATTGAATTAGGTGTATAGGTAGTGAATTAGGGCTAAGTTTAGCTTCCGATGGATTGAAGAGGTCGCGCGATTAGGGCTCGTAGGAATAAAATTGGGGATCGGCGGACTATATGTTACAACTAAGTGACTAGTAATAATAAAGTTATATATTTTTCTGATTTTCTCTTTGTTATGCTTCTCACATAGATGGAGAGCCACAAATAATTAATGCACAGACGTAAAAAAAAAGGGAATATGCATCTGTTTAGGAATAACGGATGTATAATCATGGCATATACGTCTGTTGAGGTTCCAACAGACGTATAAAAATATTTTATACGTCTGTTTCGTCTATAACAGACGAAAAAAGGACTTTATACATCTGTTTCATCTACAACAGACGTAAAAAGGGTGATGCATATGGTACTTTTTGTACTAGTGTTGCTATTGGTAGATGGTGGAATAACTGACAACTGTTATCGTTATCTCGGACCCTCAAACATTTTGACTAGAGAGTCTTCCCAACAGAAAGGAAGGGTGTGTGAGAAGGAATCATGCAATGTGATTATGATTGTGCAACATCCAGATGAAGACCCTTACGTGGATGTAGCTTCATTTTTGGGGGAAGGTGCTAGAAGGGAGGTGCTCATGATGGAGGCACCTCAATCGAAAAATAAAAATGGTGATGATGATTTTGATGAAGGTATCGTAGAAGAAGTCAATGATAGTGACTTTGAAGATGTGGAAATGTCGGAGCAGTTGCAGGCAGAGGTACCTGAACTTGCTCAGGTGGAAAAAAAAGGGAACCTGGTGGAAATTGATTTGGATCCCAGGATGCCCGAGTCCAAAGAAAAAGCTGGTTCTGCAGGAGACACTGTATCTTTTATGATGGATACCACTGATGCTAGCAAAGAGCTAAAAGTTGGAAAATAGTTAGATCCAAATATGCGGGAAGCTCTGATGGATTTCCTTAGAAAGAATGTGGATGTATTTGCTTGGAATCATTCAGATATGATTGGGATAGACCCAAAGGTAATGTGTCATCGTCTTAATATTGATCCGGAGGCAAAAACTGTAAGGTAGAAAAGAAGGCCATAGGTGGCGAAAGAGCTTCTTCTTTGAGAGAAGAGGTGGACAGATTACTAGCAGCTGGTCTGGTGAAGGAATCTTTTTACCCTATGTGGTTGGCAAACCCGGTGTTGGTAAAAAAGCCCAATGGAAAATGGCGTACTTGTGTGGACTTCACAGATTTGAATAAGGCGTGCCCAAAGGATAGCTTCCCGCTTCCTCGTATTGACCAGCTGGTAGATGCAACTGCTGGGCATGCTCTGCTGAGCTTTATGGATGCATATTCCGGATATAATCAGATTCCTATATATGGCCCAGACCAGGAACACACCTCCTTTATAACAGATAGGGGGTTGTATTGCTACATTGGGATGCCTTTTGGTCTAATCAATGCGGGAGCTACATATCAGCGTTTGGTAAACATGATGTTCAAGGACCAAATTGGGAGAACAATGGAAGTATATATGGACGACATGTTGGTAAAATCAAAAGAGGCAGCTGATCATGTATCGCACTTGGCAGAAATGTTTGACATCTTAAGAAAATATAGGATGAAGCACAACCCTCAGAAATGTGTGTTTGGGGTAGAATCCGGAAAATTTCTCGGATTCATGGTTAATCACCGGGGTATTGAAGCTAACCCTGCAAAGATCAAAGCTTTGTTAGAGATGAGGTCACCCAGGAATGTTAAGGAGGTTCAGTCATTGACAGGAAGAGTTGCAGCTCTGAACAGGTTCGTCTCAAAATCTTCGGACAGGTGTAAGAATTCTTTTCGGCAATCAAGAAAGGAAAGAACTTTGAGTGGACGGCTGAATGCGAAGCTGAAGGAACAGCTGGGTCGCCCCCCGCTCCTCTCAAAGTCGGTTGATGGGGAGGTTCTGATACTTTATCTATCAGTTTCTGAGTATTACATCAGCGCAGTGTTGGTGCGAGAGGAAGGAAAAGTGCAACTCCCGGTGTATTATGTAAGCAAGAGATTATTGGATGCAGAGACTCGGTATACAAACATTGAAAAGTTAGCTTATGCATTAATCCTGGCTTCAAGAAAGCTTCGGCCTTACTTTCAGTCTTACAAGGTTGAGGTATGAACTTCCTTCCCGCTAAGGCAGGTGTTGCATAAACCGGAAGCTTTCGGAAGGTTGATGAAATGGGCTATTGAATTGGGACAGTTTGATGTTGAATACAAGCCAAGGTCCGCAATAAAGGGGCAGGCGTTGGCCAATTTTCTGTTGGAATTTCTTCCCTCATTCGAGGTAGGTGGAAGTGAATGTGTACCTGTCAGTGAGCTACCTGTGGTAGAGGTGCCTGCGGAAAATTGCGCTCCGTGGTGGACTTTGTATGTGGATGGGGCAGTTAACTCTAATGGAGCAGGTGTTGGCATAGTTTTGGTAAGCCCTGAGGGACATAAGCTGCAGAGTGCTATCCATTTTTCATTTTATGCAACTAATAATGATGCCGAGTATGAGGCACTGATTGCTGGTTTGAAGCTGGCTTTGGAAATAAAGGTGGAAAATTTGACTGTCTTTAACGATTCAATGCTGGTGGTGTGGCATGTTAAAGGAGGGTTTCAGGCTCGAGGCCCTCGCACTGACCTATACATGAGGTATGCACAGGAATTGATAAGGAGATTTAAGGAGGTAAATTTGGAGCAGATTCCTAGAACGGAAAATGCTAATGCAGATGCACTGGCTAAGCTAGGCTCTCAAAGGGAAGCTACCTTACTGGGAGTTATTCCTTTAGAGGTTCAGATTCAGCCAAGTATTTCAAAAGTTGAGGTTTTGAATATGGAAGCTACGGTGGAGGATCATTGGATGACCCCAATTGTGAAGTATATCACTAAAGGAGTTTTGCCTTCAGATAAGGACGAAGCTCGAAAATTGAAATATAAAGCGGTAAGGTACGTCATTTATGAAGGAATCTTGTATAAGAGGGGTTTTAATAAGCCTTTGCTGACGTGTATTTCTGGAGATGAATGTGAGTATATTATGCGTGAAGTGCATGAAGGGATTTGTGGTAACCATTCTGGAGGAACCTCTTTGGAACACAAAATACTTCGTCAAGGGTATTATTGGCCAACTTTGCAAGGTGATGCTCACAAGTACACTCGAGCATGTGATCACTGTCAGAGGTTCGCAAAGTTGGGTACTAACCCAGCTGCATCTCTTAAACCTCTCACTAGCCCTTGGCCTTTTGCGGTTTGGGGGATAGATATAATTGGGGAGCTCCCCAAAGGAAAAGGTGGAGTAAAATACGTGGTCGTTGCAGTAGATTACTTCACAAATTGGGCTGAAGCAGAACCTTTGGCTACTATAACTGCTGCCAAGTTGAAGGAATTTGTGTTTCGAGCTATAGTTTGTAGGTATGGAGTACCTTATAAGCTCATTTCGGACAATGGGAAGCAGTTTGACAGCAAGGAGATGCGAGGTTTGTGTGAGGACCTTGGAATTCAGAAGGGGTTTTCAGCTGTATGTCACCCCCAGAGTAATGGTCAGACAGAAGCTGTGAACAAGATAATAAAACATACTTTGAAGGCCTAGTTGGAAGACCGAAAAGGAAGCTGGCCAGAGGAGCTTCCAATGGTGCTATGGTCCTATAATACCACTCCAAGAACAGCAACAGGTGAATCTCCATTCACCTTAGCGTATGGGTGTGAAGCCATGGTGCCTGTCGAGATTAGGGCTGGTTCATTTAGAAGGGAAAATTATAACCCTGAGGATAATGAGGTGAATCATCGTTTGTACTTGGATCTTGTTGAAGAAGTACGTATGAATTCACAATTGAAGCTAGCTGCATATCAGCAGCGTACGCGGAAGTACTTTGATAAGAAGGTTCGAGCTCGCCCGTTGAAGGTGGGTGATTTGGTTTTGAGGAGGGTGCTACCCAATATGAGGGTACCTGGTCATGGTGCGTTTGGAGCCAATTGGGAAGGACCATACCGTATAAAGACGGTTCTTTGGGAAGGTACTTATCATTTAACTGATTTGGATGGGAAGCTGATTCCTAGGGCATGGAATGCCGAACATTTGAGGAAATATTATCAGTAGGTGTGTTTTTCAGGTAACATTTTCAAGTAGACCTCTTTTAGGTATAGGATTAATAAAGGTAGCTTATTAGTTATAGCTGCCATCTTTAGGACAAGTAGATGATGTGATTTCGTCTTGCTATGCTCGGGGGGTAGTGCATGTACACCTCACCGATAGGAAATATCATGAATTTTGCTTCTATGAGGCCAATAAAGTTGTTGCTTTCTTATAACATGTTCTGTTTTTAAAATTATGTTGTGTTCCCTTGTGTGCTTTATGGAATGAGTATGGAATTGCATGTATAAATATGTGAATTTAAGTTCTTCATCATAATTCTTATAATGTTAAAGAACTTGGGGGGTAGTAGGATATATCACCTCCTTCTAGTTATTTGCATGATTTTAGGATAACTTTACAAAAATTGGTATATATAGAAATTTCTAAGGTAATGGATTTTGGAATGGATTATGGTACATAAAGAACCCTATGGGAAGAGGTTCGCAAGATTGGTCCACCCGTGAGGAGGTTCCAAAATGGAGGCTGTTTTGGAAGTTTACTATCAGGTTCATGTGGATCCCAAGGAATCTGGGCGCATGAAGAGCCAAGGGATAAGGATATATCATGTAGGAGCCAGAATTCAGGCTACATGAAATGGAATAACTTATATAAAAATTGGCAACGAGCTTCAGCTGGTTAAAAAAGTGAAGCTCGCATATGAGGCACATTGCGTTCATATTTCTGGAGAAAGGTTTTATGGATTTTTTCTATAAAATAAATAAGTTCATATGGGAACCAAAGCATTGGCCATATGATGATTCTCTATGTGGAAAGGCTAGATGCGAGCAAATGGGAAGCTCTGCCTTATTTTGGAACTCTACACATCAACGTGTATGATTATTTAAGGATATTCATTTATGAGGATCTTGTGGTATGTTAAATGGGACATTCTGTATAGGAAAAAAGGATTGGTTGGGTGTTAAACTATTACGATCACCTAACGTGTTAAATCATGTTAAGGGAAGCTTCATGATATACCTATTGAAAAGATGATTATTCGTTTTGGAAATAATGAGTATCTTATATGGTTTTAAGCAAATCGACACACTTGGATTATTTCCTTTAAACTTTGAATGGGCAACAACGGTTCAACAGGAAATGATAAAGCAGGGATTTATATCACCAGAAATTTGTAATGAGCTTGACATTTTTATGCAGCTCATTTGGCTACGGGTGAGCAGTTCACATCCTGGTATAGGTGTGTGCCTTATCACTGGAATACTTATGCTTAGCATGGTAATTTCATATGGGCAGTACAATAATATATGGAAAAACAAGATGCATAATTAAGGGAAACCAAAGTTATGAGTTACATCTTGTGAGGCAGTACGAGGAGCCCAAGACCTCATAAATTCAAAGTTAATGGCCACCAAGGCCGTTCAAAATAATTTTAAAAGTTTAAACCCACGCAGGGGTAGGGAGATTCTTCAATAATAAAAGGATTAAGGAGTAGGAGTGTCAGGGGATACCTGGGTCGTCGGAGCATAAGGGATAGGAGCAGCTGTGTTGGAGGCATCTGCTTTAGCTTCAGCTTCCTCTTTTGATAGAACCTCCACCTCTTTCTCCTTGTCAGTTGAATCAGCATCATCCACCTTGGTCGCAGCATCTTCCTTCTTCTTAATGTCCTCTACGGCTTTTACGGCATCTTCACCTAGCCGGGACCAATCGAGATTAGGAAACTTGAGATAGGTGGATTCGATATAGTCATTAATGGCTGCATTATAGCCAACATCATAGGCTTTCTTCCTTTTCTCCTTCTGGACGGACGTTTCCTGGGCAAATTGGGTATTCATAGCTTCCATCTTTAGCTCTAGTTCATGAATCTGTTTAGCATAAGAGGAGACCAATTCTTCTTTTTCTGCATCTAGGATGGCAACACAGTTGGATAGCTGATCACGTTCCTTTAGCAACTTAGTTTCAGCAGATTTGAACTTCTTGTTAGCATCAAGGCATTTCTTCTTTTCGTCGTCCTTGGCTTTGATGGATAACTTAAGTTGTTTCACCTCTTCAGCAAACTTCTGATCGCCTCTAGCCGTCTCCACAATTTTCTCACCATGTTTGAAGTAATGGAAAAGACTCTGGGCATTGGCTTGAAGGGCAGCTTTTGTACCCTCTGCTAGTGACATCTTGTCCCAGGCGGCTACGGCTTCTTCGGGGATTTGATTCCCTGTCATCTCAAAGAAATATTGCATATGAGGACCGAAACTTTCAATCTCTAGAGAAGATGACACTTTGGTTCTCTTGGTAGAACGGGTGCCGGGAGCATGGGTTCGTTCTCTGGCAAGTGGAGGTAGCTTCCTCTTCGATGAGGAGGATGATTTTTCCAGGAGTGGAGAAGGAGCTTTGATTTTTGAAATTGGAGTGGCTGCTATGGGGGTAACTGTTTCCTCATCATCTTCAAACATCTCTTCATATTTGGTTGACTTTTTAATGAAGGAAGGAATTCCTGAAGCCATGTCTGCAAGATTTAAGCAATATGAATGTTGGTTAATAAATCGTAAACTATAAAAATAAAATAAAAAATCAAATTGTTATAAAAATGTGTATGAATGATATGGATAAGGTAACAAACAACTGCAGCTAGTTGGAGCTAGGGTACCTCTCCCGGGTATGAAATCACAACTCATGAGGTTATCACGAGTTAATAGGTTGAGGCCATTTCCCAATTCAGCTGACAGATTCAATGCTTTTACAGCACGTTGGAGAGCTAGACCTCTTAAAGTGGTCTTGGCAGGAATATTTGGTGAAAGATTGAAATCTGTTCTTAATTGGGGGCAATCATAACAGTAAAGAAACTGTTTGAGCCAATCGTTCATTCCTCTCTTACAACTTTTGAAACACTGGCCTTCATGAACACTCCAAGCAGTCAAGTAAAAGAAACCCGAATTTCTTCCAGTTGGCTTTAGCTGGTAAAAATACCCCAGCTCTCGAGCAGACAGGGTTTTATTAAATTCTTTATGGTATAGAATGTACATACACATCGCCATGCGATATGAGTTGATAGTAAGTTGGATAGGGGCTATGTCATAGAGTTCAAGAATCTCTTGGATGAAGGGGTGTAAGGGCAGAGATAACCCTAATTTGAAAAATTGAGCTGACAAAATAGCTCGAGGTAATGATTGTCCAGGCTCGAACATGTCAAACCTATGGCATCTCTCTTCAGGGTAGGGAACGACCAAGGAGCAACCTATATGGTGTGATTGGGTCAGTTTCTTTGATAAGGAAGCAGTCATGGAGGTACTTAAATTCTCACAGGACAGAGTAGCAAGAGGTATTTCCAAGGTACTGTTTTCTAATTCATCTGTTAGGGAGTCTGTTTTGGGAAGAGTTGCAGATATAGTATGTGAGGGGGTAGCTTTTATAGAGGAAGCTTCATCAGCAGTAAGTTCTTGAGGAAGGTTTGGTGTTGCCGATTCTAATGACATGTGCTCATCTGAGGAGGCTATGAGGATAGCAGGACGGGTATCTTTGGTTTTATGATCAAAGAGATTGGCGCTTAATGGATGAGTTTTCTCGGGACCAAGTGATTTGATTTTTGAACGGGTCCTGGTGCTTATAGAGGAAGATAGATTAATTTTAGAAGCAGGTGTGATAAAGGGAAGTTGGTTTGTGCTTGGGAGCTCTGGGGAGTGAGCAATCTCCTCAGAGGTGGAGTGCTGGGAGCTAGCTGCAACTGATCCACCAGACATCTGCACAAAGTGAAGCAGGATGAGTAGGTGACCAGCGAGTTTTCCTGAGTGATGTGTTTTAACAAGGCATGAGTTAATAAGCATATACTAAAGGCCAGGATCAATGAGAAAACAGGTTCGCATAAATAGCTAACTGAACACAGGTATGCCCATCCAGGAACCTTAGCCATTCTTTGTGAATCGGGTGTTTCAACAGAATGTATATATTCTTTATACGGACTCAGTTAAGGATAAGAATTGGTACATGCATTTTAACAGCTAGTAAGCAATTGATTTCTGGAAAAAGGGGAATCACATATGGGTTTTTTTTTACAAAAACATGTAATATTGATGGGTTTACGAATATAGATTAGCAAGATCCAGGCTCTAAGGTTTTGCTTTCTAGGGGATATCATGGTCATAAAAGGAGAATACTTGGTCTAATGGTAATCTAAACAGCAAATAACAACTATTTGTGTGTATAGATTTTGGTGTGTGTAACTAATTATGCATGTAAAGGTACTAATTGAAGGCAAATTAGAACATGCTATTAAGCAAATAGTGGTGAATGTATGTTAAAAACAAAGAACAAGAGAGGATGTCATACCTTGAGAAGGTGTGGAGGGTTTAAATTGTTGAGACCGAAAAAGTATCCTCGGACTGGTTTGCCTGCTTGGAGCTTCCGGTGAGGAGACGAACCGATGGGATTTTGGGAGAGAATATGTTTTGGGGATAAAAGAAAAATAAAAGAGGATGGAAGGGTTGGAATATATATAAAAGGCAGTAGCGTGTAAAAAAGAAATATGAGATAAAAAGAGTTATTGTTGCCTTGGGGTATGAAACGGTGGAAGCTGTGTGAATGAAGGACACGGTTTTTGAGGGGACATATGAGAGTCCCGATGTGATTGAAATTAGTGGAGCTTTCGTTTTTTCTTTGGAATTGTTTTGGGAATCTATTTGGAAAATAATGAAGTTAATTTCGAAAGAAAAGGAGTTTGATTTTTTCGTATAAAAGGGTTAACTGGTTAAATGTAGGTTTTGTAAAAAAAAGAAGGATTTCTTTTCAAATTTTTTAACAAGTAGGAATGGTGCGGATTTTAATTAGGGAAAAATCATGGGATTTTTTGTATTTTGTTGGCTTAGTTGTGGAAAGTTCATTGTTAAAAGTACAGGATATTAGGGTATTATGCTGGAGCTGGATAAAAAAGTGAAGCTGAGCCTAAGGAGAGATGGCAAGGTTCATTTTGCATTTTATGGCTGCAAGGAACCGGGGGTAGTTGTTGTGGCCAAAATTTGTAATAGGCTTAATTTTAGGCCCATAAAAGTAGAAGCCTGTTAAGTTAGTTGGTAGGCAGGTGTCATTTTGGAGGGAAGCTGTTCAGGTGTCATTTTGGAGGGAAGCTGTTCAGGTGTCATTTTGGAGGGAAGCTGTACAGGTATCATTACAGGCTCCACCTCTGGTTGCCGAATGGATAAGGATTATATCCTAATTTTTAGGAGACACGAATTTAGTCCTTTTAACAGTTTATTTTATGGAAGGACACGTTTCTAACATGATAAATATTGGATGTTTGTGGTATATGTATGAGAGTTATTATAGGGGTGGGCTTTAAAGTTCTAATTCGAATAGAACTCTGTTAAGTGGCTAGCTTAGTTGGAGATAAGTTGTATATCTGATTAAAACTCTCTTATTTCGTGGCTTAATCAACAAGAAAAGGATTCCTAACCTAAAAGAACTACATTAGGGCTTGATTCCTATAAATAGGATATGTAGGCAATTAGCAAGGGGTTCGGTTTTTACTTTTTCAATACACAAGGCACGTGTACCCTGAGTAATCATATTCTGGGCATATTTGGCCGGAATTCTTTGCCATTGTTGTCCAGCAACCTTGCTAATCCAGCCCTCTAAACACCAAACACCATAATTAGGTTCAGCTATCCTGTTTCTTTACAGCTGTTCAATCTGTTTTGTATCCGAAAACCAAGGATAATTTCTATTATTCCGGCAAGGCTTTCTTGGGGTGTTGTGTGAGTTTTTTGCACAACACTAACAGTTTTTGTTTATGTATATTTTTAATTTTCCTACACTATGTTCTATAGTGTAGTTTCAACTTCCATACCAAAGTGATATTCTGTAAATTTTTGTTCCAACGAACAAATAAGCACAACAGACAATTATAAGATATATTATAAACCTATACAACTTATAACCCATCTCATGAACAATTTTGTTCACTATTTCACATTAAATTATTTTTTTCCATCTCGCATGAAACATGCATATATATAGGATTATAAGAGAAATTACAAAATAAAAAATAAAATAATATACCATCTTCAATATTTTCTAAGGAATTTAAAAAGGTTGTCCCGTGCCTTGCCCGTTGCACGGATTATGAGCTAGTATTAATATATTGTTACTATATACATAGAAAATGGAACGGTGAATGGGGAATGGATTGGATATGAATCGGGGAACGGGGATCGGGCCGAGCGGGGATTTACTAAAACTCATACCCGCCCCAATCCCACTTTTATAAAAAAATCCCCGATCCTCGACCCGTATCTAAAAAATCCCCGATTTCCCGCCCCGTTTAAGGCGGGGATCGAATCGGGGCGTAGGAGATGTCCATCACCAAACCACAGTGTTCGCACTTATTCACGCAAGAGAACGTGGTCAACAAGTAATATAGAGTAAATAGGATTCGTTCCCACAGAGACTCAAATTGTTTGTTATGTTCACTTATGCACCAGCTAATGATTTCCACTCACTGCTAAGACAATCACAATATTGGTTTGATTTAACTAATGATTAATTACCTACTAAGCCAATTACGAGAAAATAACTTACTTTAACCTTATAATAAATAAACATGGGATTTCAACTTCAATTACTACTTCATCTAGAATCTTATGCCCTTTAGCCTAGCATGTGACCGAGTTGATTACTGATTAGATGCACTAAACTGATACATACCAACTTTCGTTGTGCATATACCATCCTACTGATCATCCACAATTGATAGAAGTCAAATAGTCACCAAATATGTGTAGTCCCTATATGTCTATAGCAATTGAACACATACCGGTTGAAAATCAAGCACCCATTAAACCACATAGTCGATGCAAGACGGTTAGAATCACATCACAAATTAATACATGTTCTTCACATGCAAAAACCTATGCTAGCATGAATTGTTCTAAACCCTAGATCCACTTTCGCATTCACTAGGATTAAACAAGCAATTACAAGTGTTCGCGACGCACTTATAACGAATAAGCATAAACATACTAGGCAATCAATACGTACAATCACACACCAAGGCATAAAAACACTCAATTACTAGAATCCATAGCAAAATCCATTAAAACCCCATGACAACGAATTAGTTCATGATCGAACTAATCATCATCATGGGTTCCAATTGATAACATAATTCTAGAACAACAAATAATTAAAAGAAGAGAGAAAATAAGGTTCAGAAATAACTCCCCAAAGTAGAAGAATACAAAAGTTCCAAAGATTACTCCTTGCTTGTCACTAGCTTGGAGATGTATCTTTCAATTGTTCTTGGCTACAATGTTGATGATCTTCCTAATAATGATGATATACAATGATAGGTAGTGTTTATATAGGCCCTAGAATACTTTTCCAACAAGAAAAGACCTAAAAATACAATTTAATTCGAAACAGGATAGAATTTCAGAATTTCCAGCGAGTTCGGGCGCACTCTGCGCGGTATCAGCGCAGTCTGCGCGGTCTGTTACTGTTCAGAATTATAGAAAACTTCCCAGGCTTCGCGTGGACAGCTTACGGGCCTCAAACGGACTTGTAGAACTCCAGATATGACCAAAACAGTGAAGACTGCGCAACCATCCGAATTTTACACAATTTGCTCCTTTCTCCTCCGTTTCTTTCGCATTAGCTAACATCTTTAATACCATGACACATGTAACTCCTTGGTAGCATAACACAAGTGTACCATCTTCATTCCAATACTTAATTCCGCTCTAATATCGATTAGAAACACCAACACTAACCGATAGCTACAACCCTGCACAACTACACAAAACACATAAAAAATACAACAAACTTGAGACCAAGTCAATCAATTTAAGTCGATATGGAACGCTCCAAGTGGATATAAAATCCACTTATCACACCCCCAAACTTAAACCGATGCTTGTCCTCAAGCATAAACAACTACACTATCTAATTAGTACCACTTCCGTAGGTGATCACGGTTGCATTTGGCATATGCAACAAGCCCTTTAAACCCCTAGGCAGCCCTAGTGGACGAGTAAGGTCTCGTGAGGGCCTATAGCGAATGTACCCACAAAATCCATTTAACCTAATGCAATGCAAATGCATGAATGCAACTAATATGAAAAAAATGCAAAGACCCCCTTCAAACTCACCAAAACCAACTAACAAGCAAATATCTCGACGAATGCAACAAATCCAAGCAGAGCTCGATTAAGTCCCCGTATACTAACAATACATGAACAGAAACGTGCGTGTGTGCAATGCTCATCAGAAATACCCCCAGAACTAGGTCAAAAATCATACATGCTTTCCGTCAAGACAATCACAGGTTTATAACTAGAATAGACTGTAGACACTCCATAGCCTAGGAACACCTCCACCCTCATCCAAGGTAGACAGAAACTCATGCTTTATTACTATACTACGACACTACATATACAATACGCATGCTTATTTAACCGTGCAATGAATGAGACCCCAAAAGGCTTATACAATAATACCCATGTAGCGAGTGTTGGGTCAGTGGATCCCAGACTATAAAGCCTTAGGTCACTAGGACTAAGTCCCCTCAGACTTAATTACTCGAGTATTAAAGAGCTCACTCTGGTTAATTTTGCATATAAACAAATATCTTATTGACTTTTTTTTTTCTCTTTTTTCTTTTTCTTCTTTTTTTTTTCTTTATTTGTTTTTTTTTCCAATCTGGAATGAGCCTTTCTCATTTCCAACCCTAGACTACTCATATAAATATGAGCTGGCTACTAGCCATTTGACACCTAGCCATTATTGACAAATATTAACAACTAGCATGAAAATTCCTGGTTTCCCCCAAACTTAGACTTTAATGTCCCTACGCTATAAAGGGAATAACGAAAATTCTAAATATAAACAAGTGATTAAATCTCAAAACATCCCACAGGCATGACCCTAACCTAGCCCAACAGCACCCCAATGAGACTGTGTAATAGATTTTGTTCCCGTAACATGCAAGTCAATTTCATAGAAACTATAAATCAGCCCTCTACTCATCATCATCACACCCAAATCAACATCCACCTATCAATCAGAATCAGCTCGTCCTAAGGGATCATGAAATATGCATGCCATGAAAATGCAACTAAATGAAAACTCACATGGTATACGAAAATAAAACAAAATGTCCTATATGAACAAACGTAGATAATACGAACATAACAATCATGCATGAACTATCACTACTATGCAACATGATATCCTATATGACCACAAAATACAACAATACATACAACTACTATCCCCCAAATCACCCCCAAACTTAACATATTCAATGCCCTCATTGAATGGAAAATAAAGGGTACAAGAGATACTCCCCTACTCGCCGGCATCTCCACCCTCCTCGGGTGGTGTGTCTGGTGGTGGATAGACGTGGTGCGCTCCAACACAACTGTTGTTTTATTCGAAAGCATGAAATCATGGGTTGCCTCCCACGAAGCGCCTTTCTTTAACGTCTTTAGCTAGACTTGGCCACAATTTTCCTCTTGAAAATTTCTGCACCGTATCTCTATAAGGCCATTTAATGATCTTTTCTGGAGCGACATCTTCAACGACAAGCTTTACCCGTATTCGCTCCTCACAAGATCTCTTAACAACATTCTCCCGCCTACCTGAAAAGTTAGCAGCAATAACAATAGCAAGCAAAGGATTTGAATTACAAGAAACATACCCCAGGTGAACTAGCAATGTTTTGAGCTCGAGTTCGGGAGCTCTTTCAATTGATGGCTTAAGGCGCACCTGAGAATTCCAGAGATCTTCCACTCCAAGCAACTTATGTGGAATACGTAGCCCCATTAACCAAGGCACTGAAATCCTCAGTTGGCCATGCTTTGCCTTCTCCTTCTCCGTGTCATACTTTTTACTCTGCCCTGCATCAACCAATTTCAAGCTAAAACACTCCTCATCCTCCGCCGTCAAATTCATGGCTAGAGTTTGCTTCTGAAGCCCTTGTGGATATGGATGAGGAAAATCGATTTGGATGATCTCTGTAGTCTTCTCCGGAGTATATTTGTCAACAGGAGTGATACTCTTTTCCTCTTCGGCCTCCAGCTGGTCGAAGTCAGATTGCAACGGAGCGGCATTCAACAACTGAACATGCTCTTCTAATTCAACATCTTCCACACTGAGACACTCTTCATCCTTCGAAGGAATTAGCATAGCCGCTTGAGCCTTGGAATTTTCTTGATCTTGGGCTGATTCTTCAAAATTTTCAGATTGCAAAGGAAGTGGTTGCGGTTGATTATTCAGAATTGAATTTTCTGGACATTCTGAATTTTCTGATTGGTTTGCCTCCGACTCTGCTTCCTTATCAGCTTCATGTTCTGCTTCTTCCCCATCTTTGCCCTCAGACTCTCCTTCATGAACTACGATCATGGTCTCACCTGTGGCTAAGAAAGGCCAGTCAAGACTGATAGTAAGGTTCTTATTCTCCTCCTCTACATCTAGGCCTTCTGTGTCACTTGCAATTTGATTCAGTGTTTGTAATGCATTAGCAATTTGACCAATCTGATCTCCTATTCTCTGGAGAGACAATGCATTGCTTTTAGCCATCAACCTCAATTCTTCTAATTCAGCTTCTTCGGTCGACTGTTGGATAGACCAAGTCTGAAATTGCTGCTGCTGAAATTCAGGAGGTTGAAAGTGTTGATGCACTGGGGCATACTGATGCTGAAATTGTTGCCCTTGTTGCTGCTGAATTCCCCCTGGACTGTATGGCTCATCTTCAAACTGCTGATTTTGGAGCGGGTAGAATGGATATTGAGATTGCTCCATACCACTCTGATTGTAGTCCCAGCTGAAATTTGGCCGGTTTCTGTTATACTCACATTGATGAGTGTAATGTCCACCTGCACACAGCTCACAAACAATTACGAATTCCTGCTCCCAATAATCCATCAAATAAAAAAAACGTCCGAGTCAGTGAATTTAACCCAATTGATGACAAGATCATAAACTAAACAAACAATGAACCGAGTCCCCGGCAGCGGCGCCAAAAACTTGTTCGCACTTATTCACGCAAGAGAACGTGGTCAACAAGTAATATAGAGTAAATAGGATTCGTTCCCACAGAGACTCAAATTGTTTGTTATGTTCACTTATGCACCAGCTAATGATTTCCACTCACTGCTAAGACAATCACAATATTGGTTTGATTTAACTAATGATTAATTACCTACTAAGCCAATTACGAGAAAATAACTTACTTTAACCTTATAATAAATAAACATGGGATTTCAACTTCAATTACTACTTCATCTAGAATCTTATGCCCTTTAGCCTAGCATGTGACCGAGTTGATTACTGATTAGATGCACTAAACTGATACATACCAACTTTCGTTGTGCATATACCATCCTACTGATCATCCACAATTGATAGAAGTCAAATAGTCACCAAATATGTGTAGTCCCTATATGTCTATAGCAATTGAACACATACCGGTTGAAAATCAAGCACCCATTAAACCACATAGTCGATGCAAGACGGTTAGAATCACATCACAAATTAATACATGTTCTTCACATGCAAAAACCTATGCTAGCATGAATTGTTCTAAACCCTAGATCCACTTTCGCATTCACTAGGATTAAACAAGCAATTACAAGTGTTCGCGACGCACTTATAACGAATAAGCATAAACATACTAGGCAATCAATACGTACAATCACACACCAAGGCATAAAAACACTCAATTACTAGAATCCATAGCAAAATCCATTAAAACCCCATGACAACGAATTAGTTCATGATCGAACTAATCATCATCATGGGTTCCAATTGATAACATAATTCTAGAACAACAAATAATTAAAAGAAGAGAGAAAATAAGGTTCAGAAATAACTCCCCAAAGTAGAAGAATACAAAAGTTCCAAAGATTACTCCTTGCTTGTCACTAGCTTGGAGATGTATCTTTCAATTGTTCTTGGCTACAATGTTGATGATCTTCCTAATAATGATGATATACAATGATAGGTAGTGTTTATATAGGCCCTAGAATACTTTTCCAACAAGAAAAGACCTAAAAATACAATTTAATTCGAAACAGGATAGAATTTCCAGCGAGTTCGGGCGCACTCTGCGCGGTATCAGCGCAGTCTGCGCGGTCTGTTACTGTTCAGAATTATAGAAAACTTCCCAGGCTTCGCGTGGACAGCTTACGGGCCTCAAACGGACTTGTAGAACTCCAGATATGACCAAAACAGTGAAGACTGCGCAACCATCCGAATTTTACACAATTTGCTCCTTTCTCCTCCGTTTCTTTCGCATTAGCTAACATCTTTAATACCATGACACATGTAACTCCTTGGTAGCATAACACAAGTGTACCATCTTCATTCCAATACTTAATTCCGCTCTAATATCGATTAGAAACACCAACACTAACCGATAGCTACAACCCTGCACAACTACACAAAACACATAAAAAATACAACAAACTTGAGACCAAGTCAATCAATTTAAGTCGATATGGAACGCTCCAAGTGGATATAAAATCCACTTATCACACAGCAAAACTTATTTGTAATAGTGAAGTCGAGATGGAGACAGTACAAACCAACAAACTTTTAGAATGGTACCAAAACCCGTACCCGCCCCGATCCTCATTTTTTACCAAAACCCATACCCGTACCCGCCCGATCCCCGTTTTTTACCAAAACCCGTACCATCCCCGATCCTCGTTTTTTTTTAAAATCCCGCCCGACACGTATCCGAAAAAATTCCCGATTTCCCGCCCCATTTATCTAGTAATCGGGAGGGACTTCAGCCCAAGTCGGATCTTATCCAAATTCGACACCATACACTTGTAATAGACCTCTCACTGTATGAAATTAGAGTTTTTTTGGATCTAGCTAGGATTGTAGGAATTAGGGCAAGTGAGTGATAAAAAAAGTGGGGAAAAAAGTTTAATTTTCTACAGCTTTCCAATATATTCTATTCCCCCCCCCAGTTATAAACAGGGGTTAACTACTACAAATTTAATGTCAGTTCGCCTATGGGTCGAAAATGGAAGGAAAATTTAAACAATGGTTGAAGGTTTCTAAGAAGCGATGCTTCAGAACTGAGGCCCCAGATTATTGTTCCACTTGGAATGCACAACAAGTGCAGAATTCACTTGGGATTTTGAGCTCCTAAAATTGGCTGCTGATAGCATATTTCTTTTTACAGCATGATTTCAACTGTGTACACATTGGAAACTGTTGATGAGTGGATTTCGTAACAACTTTTGAGAGGTTTATGGTGAGTTGTAAAGGCTAACGATCAACTAATCTATGGATAGAATGGATGTTTTTTGTGGGGGTTGAACTGAGCTCGAGAGCGTTTACAAGAATCTCGCGAGTTCCCTTGAGGCTTGTGTCGTGTGTTCTCAAGAATCTCGAAGGTGTATTGCGAGGCTTGTAAAACATGTTCTCAAGGTGCCTACGTACCCTGGCTTATATAGGGATCAAGTTCACGTAGTTCTTTTTAGACTAGAAGTCTGGTTAGGCAACAATATTCTAGGTTCCTAATTCGTGGGGACCTCCTTTTCTCCAAATTTCAGCCACGAATAGGCGACCTAAGTCAAATAGAACTCGAGTTCTAATCCGACTAGGAGTATATTTACTAGTTCTAGTCTTATTAGAAGTATTCAAGGATCGATCATCTGTGCCCAAGGAATACAATCCAATAAGGAGTTGGCGTTCATGACCTGCTCCTAAAGAATAGGAGGCTTTATCGTACTATAAATCTGCTGGAATAAATCTATTTTCGCACAGGAAGCTGTCTCTCAGGAACCTGTCTGCATGAACCTGTTTCTCGGGAAGCTATCTGCAGGAAGCTGTCTCTCGGGAAGCTGTCTCTCGGGAAGCTGTCTCTCGGGAAGCTGAACCTGTCCAGATCTATTTCACGTGCTATTTAGCCCCATTTAACTTAAGGGACCTCAATCATAACCCATATTACTCATACGGATTGGATCCTTAAGCCTAATGGGCCTAAATCTAGCCCATGGAGATTTTGGGCACAACAGAAACTGTTTGCTAGGATTGGTTGTATTGAAGTAGATGGATAACTAAGGCAAGTCATTTGACTCGACCTGACTTACTTATTGTACACCCAGTCACCCACATTTGGGCAAGTCTTTTAACTTAAAGTTACACTCTGTAGACACTAGACAACATTAGGTCGAGACTAACATATTAACAGAAAATAAAAAAGGATACAAAAGATATGTTGGTTGTTACTTTGACACGTGTTCAAATTGAAATTCATACATCACATACTAGAAAATTTTGACAGCTTTTTCTGTTATTTAAATTAGTCAATAACTACATAGAAAGTTCTAATGTTTTGTTGCAAAGTCCAGCTGGGGTTAAGCTGTGAAGCTTTCCTCAACACCAAAGGACTCTTCAAATTTTGCCTGCCTTAGCAGCATAATCATCATTACCGACGTTGACCCATCAACTGGTCATATAGGGTGGAGGATTGCCTGTGCATATGCCATTAAACAAACATGTTATAACCATTCAACCAATGCACCATTTACTGATACTATTTTTAGGGTTTCTTTAATTACTGATAACTTTAACCAACATATTTGTAAAAGCACAACACAAAATCATGTTGTAATTAGTTCAGTAAACAGAAAAGCATATCACTTCATTTAACATATGCAAGTTAAATTTACATCCCTGACTTGGACTTCGCTCCCGTACCCATAGGATACTTTGACTGAAATGTCAACATCTTAACCAACTCCCACCAATGATATACACTTGTGACATAAAAGGAGAAACGTGACAACAAAGAAAAATTAAGGGAGAAAAAGGGGGGCCTACGAGAAGAACACGCATAATTTGTAGAAGTCATCAAAAATCACGTTAGCGTTCAACCAATGCACCAAGTAATGATCGTATTTCTAGGTTTGCTTCAATTACTTATAAATTGTACAAAACAAATTTATAGAAACTATTAAACAGAAGCTTGTTGCAATAAGTTCAGTTAAACAAAAACGGATACCACTTTACTTAACTGATTCAGGTGCAAGTTACATTTACGTAACTTCAGCCACCGTACCCGTGTTTAAATTCTTAATTTCTCCTGTAGTTTTTTGGATTTTATGCCTATTTTAAAATTTTCACAATATCTATGTTGGCAGATTGCAGATATCCAAAAGTTTTTGTTTATGTATATTTTTAATTTTTCTACACTATGTAGTTTCTGCTTCCATACCAAAGTGATATTCTTCAAATTTTTGTTGCAACGAACAAATAAGCACAACAGACAATTATAAGATATATTTTAAATACAACTTACAACCCATCTCATGAACAAATTTGTTCACTATTTCACCTTAAATTATTTTTTTTCATCTCGCATGAAACATGCATATATATATATATGGGTCCTGGTCCCTGACAAATGATTGTCAGGGACCGGTTATTTAACAATCGGTTCCATAGCCGTTGGATCAACGATCCAACGGCTGAGATTAAAAAAAAAAAAATTTACTGTCCGCTATAATTTTCCGCGGATAGGCAGATTGCCTATCCGCGGAAAATTTCCGCGGACAGGCAATCTGCCTATCCGCGGAAAATTATAGCGGACAGTAAAAAAATTTTGTAATCCAGGGGGGCCGTTGGATCAACGATCCAACGGTTTAGAAACTGATTGTTATTTAACAGGTCCATGACAATTGATTGTCATGGACCAAAACCCTATATATATATATATGCAAGTGCTCAAAAGAGAACTTATTTTTTGAAGAAAACTAAGGTACTAATCCTAGCCATTAGATGTATTAAGATCAATGGCCCCGCCAGGGACACCCACACAATAATCAAATACACCCTCACACACAGAATCACACCTAATCCCCTCCATTTTTAATTTGATTTTTCCCGTCAATCGGTGATATTTTTTTAAAATCTAATTTCACCACATTTTTCTTCATCTCCCAACGATTAGTTTGCATACCATATATGCTATATTTCGATTTAGTTTTCTAAGTTTTCCATTAAACGAGGTTTTCCCTAGATCCTTACTATATATATATAGGATTATAAGAGAAATTACAAAATCAAAAATAAAAGAATATACCATCTTAATTTTTTCTTAGGAATTTAAAAAGGTTGTCACGTGCCTTATCCGTTGCACGGGTTATGAGCTAGTATTAACATATTATTAATATATTCATAGAAAATGGAACGGGGAATAAGGAATGGGTCGGATATGAATCGGGGAACGGAGATCGGGCGGAGCGGGAATTTACTAAAACCCATACCCGCCCCAATCCCCGTTTTTTTTAAAAAAATCCCCGATTCCCAACCCGTATCCAAAAAATCCCCGATTCCCGACCCGTATCCAAAAAATCCCCGATTCCCCGCCACGTTTAAGGCGGGGATCGAATCGGGGTGGAGGAGATGACCATCACCAAACCACAGCGAAACTTATTTGTAATAGTGAAGTCGAGACGGAGACAATACAACCCGGCAAACTTTTTGAATGGTACCAAAACCCGTACCCGCCTCGATCCCCGATCCCCATTTTTTTTACCAAAACCCATAACCGTACCCGCCCGATCCCCATTTTTTACCATAACCCGTTCCAACCCCGATCCTCTTTTTTTTAAAAACAAAATCCCGCCCGACCCGTATTCGAAAAAATTCCCAATTTCCTGCCCCATTTAATCCAGTAATCGGGAGGGACTTCAACCCAAGTCGGATCTTATCCAAATTCGACACCATACACTCGCAATAGACCTCTCACTGTATGAAATTAGGGTTCTTCTGATCTAGGATTTTAGGAATTAAGGTAAGTGAGAGATAAAAAAAGCGGGGAAAATAAGTTTAACTTTCTGGTACGGATTGTATACGATTTTCCAATATATTTTATTCCCCAACCCCCAAGTTATATCGTTTTTTCCTTTTTATATTATTTCATTGTAAGTCAACAGGGGTTAACTATTACAAATTTAATGTCAGTTCGCCCATGGTTCAAAAATGGAATTAAAATTTAAAGCTCAAGGATGCAAAGTGCTTAACTTAATAATCTAGGACGAAATCGTAAAAACAACTATATTAGTATGGTGCAAAGTATTACTCCCTCCGTCTCAAAATAAGTTTCCCATTTCTATTTTTAGCAAAAGAATGATTTGGAAATATGTGCCAAACTGATAAACAAAGATAAAAAAAGTAGAACATGGGTCAAATATATGCATGGTCCATGTGTGTGTCACAAAACAAGACAATAAGTACAGTAGTCCAAATTTTAACAAAAAATAAACGGATAAACAACAAAAAAAGAAAACGAAGTGGGTTTCATCGCCGCCCCCATTTTCCAAACCCTAATTATCTTTCTCTCATTCCCCCACAAACCCAATCGTTCTCTCTTCAGCCCGTAATTCCCCTTAACTCTTTCCTCGATTAAACACAGCCTCAATTCCACCGAGTAATATGAATTCGATTCACGGTTTTACGGATTCCGATGATGAGGATGACGTGGTTGCGGGTTCTTATCATTGTTCTGATCCCGATCATTGTGACAAAGGCGTTTCTTGTGACAGTGAACATGGATACAGTTGTGAGTACTTGCGATTGAGAGAGGGATGAGTTGATGACTTAGAGGATGATGACTTAGAGGATGAAGACAAATCGGAGGAGACGGTGGACGGAAAACCTCAGCCGCCTTCGCAAGTAGTTATAATTGATGACTTAGAGGATGATGACGATTCCGGCGACGTCGATCCAGTAGATTTGCTCTCAGATTCTAAAGGCGGTGATCCTAACCCGGATTCCGGTGATGACCATCCTACCTCTGATTCGGAAGATGCATGTTCGTGTTCCTAATTCTATATGTATCCTGTTCTTTTCTCTACTTTTCTACTCGTAGTTATTTACTTGCAAGCTTAATCTGAATTTGGATTTTGCTGAGTTGTGATTATATTCGACTTAGCATTTTTTAAATGAGTTTTCTGTGTGTGTTATGTGCATTGTGTTAGCCAAAGTCACAGAGACTACATTGTATTAGCCAAAACATAGACTGCATACATAGAGTACTAATTAGAATACATACAAACAAGCATGTCCTGCATACATACAAACATATCCCCAAAACATAAAAATTGGCATTGTTTGCCAATATGCATTACACATTGTTAACCTATTTGGTAGAACCTGTTAGGCTTCATGTTGTGGCCCGTGTACCAATTGCCATGCTTCAAACACAGCCCATAGTGGTGCACTAACTTGAAGGGGTAGTTGTCCAACATCTTTAAGCTTTTTTTTGTTTACATGGGGTACAAGATAGTCATTTGACCCCTTCACCTTTAAAACTTCATTCATTACATACTGATAGGATAACCATACATCTGCAAGTGTGCTTGCCGCTAACTCATTAAATGCTTCATGCACTGCATCCATCATAGCATCAACATCTTTCGGCATCTTTCGGCATCTTCTTGTGCATTAAAGACTGAATACTTATAAAAAATCCTAAGTCTAAAATATTTAAGTCCGGACTATTTGGTGGTTGTTGGACAAGTATAAAAGTGAAATCACCTTGTTGATGTTCTTCATCAGTTTAAGTAATATGCTGATCTGTATTTACCCTTCTCATTTTTTTCCATGTACATTCTTTGTGCTTTCTTACTTAAGTAAAACAATTTTTCATCTATATGCACAAAATCAAACATAGTCTTATATTGTCTTTTTGTCTCTGCTGTATCTCCCATAAGGAGGTCTAGAACCCATTCCATTCTTTGCAACATGTTTGGATCTTTTAGTCCAGGATGCAAAGGATTGGTGTGGGGTTTTATAAGTCCCCTTTTTACCATTCTGGCACATGTACTAAGCGACACATTCAACTTAACAGCCAAGTCCCTCATGCATGATCTGTCACCCATATTAATATCTATAACTGCATTAGGTAGCAAGTTAATTCTTTTCCTACCTGAATTATGTTCTTTGTTGCCATGTTATAACTTTGGTGTGCTGCTGCTTGATTTTTTGCTAGCCTCCATATACTCCTAATAGTTCTTGTTGTAACATTGTACATTTTGGCTACATCTGCCATTGCACCTTGGTATGGTTTTCCTGCTATTTGCTTCGATGGGTGGCTTAGCAAGAATATCAAAATTTGTGTTTTTGCATCTACACTAAGATTTGGTCTTTTTCTAATGACAAGTGGTTGATTTAAATCAAACAGGTGGGGCATTTCGGTGTTTTCAGGTGGTGGTTCATTTAGATCAAAAGGTGGTAGTGGTTCATTTAGATCGAAAGGAAAATGGCCATCATGTTCATTCATGTTTAAGCAACTGTGAAGATGAAGTGAAGTTTTTTTTAGTGAATGGTGTAATGAGATTTATTTAGTTTGTGAATCTGTATCATTTGTCTGTATCAGTGAATGTATATATAATCAAATGTTTTGATTGGTGGGTGTTATTTGAATATGTAAAAAATGGGGGAAAGTTAATGTAATCTCCCTCCAAATTTACCTAAAATATCTGTTAAACACTGCCCAAATCATTGCTAAATCATAAACTACTATTTTTCTACTATTTTTCTTAAAACCTGTGCTTTTTACCAAAGAGTAAACTTATAAAGAAATAGAAGGAGTAATTTATCTAAATTTAAAGAATCAAAGTGTCTATTTTAAATATAAAGAAAAGAGTAATGCTAGGTGCACAGAATTGGCTACATAATTTTTTCACAGTGGATTCCACTAATATGGATCTTTATTGGTTGATATTGATATGAATGCAGGGGGCCATTAAATTATAACCAATTAAATTAAGACACCTACTTAAATTTTTTTGTGAAAGTTCCTGTAAGTCTAGCATTTTCCTAAACAAAACATATAAATGGGTCCAGACCTAATAAAATGTTGTTGGCTGGAAATGCAGGCCTAATAACTTATAAGCCTGTGGGAGTCGGGTAGGATTTTATTTCTGTGGCAGCACTCAAAAGCAAAAAAGAAACCCTAGAGAGAGAGAGATGAACACAACTCGGGTTGGCTCGAAGGCGGGTAGTAGTGGTAGAAAGAAGATGGAAATAATGCCGTATTTTGGTATCGCAATTTGCCTGACAAAGATTAATCATCGCAACTTGTGTTGGTTAATGGTAGATCCACCAGATTATTGGCAGCAGCCAAATAAACGGCGGCCCTACTATGATCATTCGCACAATAGCAATATGAAGAATTTCTCTTCAAAAGTACTGGAGGATGCGGATTTGAGTTATTGCAACTATTTTCCTTATTGCAGTAGTGTTTCTATTGGATCCACAGTTTATTGTGTTGGTGGTGATGAAGATATGGATGGAGATGGAGATGAAATCGGTAATATTTATTCGGAGATAATCGGCCCCAAAATTACAAAAAGAAGCAGCAGCACCTCTTTTCCTCCCGTTGGTTATGTTCCGAAGAATAATGTGAGTCATAAGATTGTCTCCCGTGATTTTTTCGCCACTCGTGGACATGAATTTGATTGGAAACTCGAAGATGCTCCTCCACTGCTCTCTCCTAGGTATCTTCCTAATATTGTAACTGTTGCAGATAAAATCTTTATATTTGGTGGTAATCGCTTCCCTAAGAATGAACTAGATTATGTCCCCTTTGGCGAGGTTTTTGATCCAGCAACTAGGCTATGTTCCCTTATCGCTGATCCTCCTTTCCCCAATAGGATTGGTTTCTCTGCTTTGTTTGTGGCGCCATTACTCGGCAGAGATGGACAAGAAAATATTCTTGTCATGTCTCATGCCCAATACATAACCCCTCGCCCCGGCTATGATGGTGCTGCCATATATAATGTCCACACAGATACATGGGAGCTTTTACATGAACCCGAAAGAAAGCAGGTTTGGGTTAAGACCTTTGACATTATAGGGACACCCGTTCCGGTTGCTGAGCAAGACTCTATATATTGGTTGAGGAGTAAGTATAAGAAAAAACCGCTCTTTATTCGTTCATATAATTGGAAAACTAAACACTTTTGGGAAGCTTCTATATTTGGTTTACAACATGAATCACCATTCCTCCACATCAATGAGGACCCCAAGACATTGCTTCATATCCACCAAGATCTTTTCTGTCTTGTCTGGGATGATATTGGACCTTGCCCTGCCACTACCACTAATGATAAAGACTTCACACATATCCATTTTACCCTTTTAAAGGTGTCCCGGGAAAATCTTCCTTCTAGCACTATGTCAGCCAATGTGATGGGTTGTTTTTCCCGCATTCTGCCCAAGTTTTGGGATATTAATAGTGTCCATCTCTTGTAAGTAAATCTCTTCTCTTCTCCAACATTCTCGATTTTTTTTTAAAGCATGCATGCTTATGTCTTCTTTTCCTTCATTACTATACTTATTTCACAAGTGTATATATAAGGTATTTAATGCGTGTTCACACAGCTGAGATGGAAGGTATGCAGGAACAGTTCCTGATTAATAAAGATTTAGAGAATTTACAGTAAGGTCTACCTGCAGCGTTGATTTGACATGAATCAAAACAGTAATTTGTGACTACTGTGGTTGGTCATGGTAGATTTGATACATTTTAGGTTGGTTGGGATTGTAGATGTTATTTTGTCTGATATTGTTCGTCGTCATCGGGTTAGGATTTTGAGTTTAAATACGTCGTTCTTTCTCAAAGTTGAAGGTCATTTTGTCATGTCTCTCAAGCCGGATAATAACACGATCCAAAAATCTTGGTCTTCTTATTCGGATTTTCTGCAACTAAAAGGTGAAGAATTCAAGATATTTGAGATAGTCAGGCTAGAGAAAGCGAATGAATATATTGTAGGTGCATACCGTGTGCCAAAGAAAGAAGATGATACTGATAGTGATAGCCTGATAGGGATATAGAGGACACCCTATCACCCTCAGACTAACTCTTAAAGTGGTTTTGAGACGTTTTTCTTTTCACTTACATTGCATTTTAAGTTTTTAAAAGAATGCAATTGATTCTAGTCTGATAGTGATAGGGATATATAGGACACCCTATCCCCTGTTTTTAAAAAAAATTGCAAGTTGCATGAACATTTCTTTTTCAGCACGGGCACTGGAGATTCAAATTTTGTGGAGATGTGAAGTTGTTAAGCCAAAGTTTGCTCATAATATAGAATCCACGTCTCCGAATTTCGTTTGGAAATCGACAATGGTTTATGTTAATATAGCTAATCCAGTACGCATATTGAACTGTTCATAAACGATAAAAGAAAGTTCTCATCTTTGACACTGCCCTGGGCATGCAACCCAAAAAGTAGGATCTCCCTAAACCATACTATACATACTCCTAATGCACATTCTCATTGACTGCTCGTTCAAAGTTGAGTAATTTGATCATGAAAAATCAAACAAGACACTTGAATTGCCGAACTCATAAAATCCTAGGTGAAAAACTTCCGCATGCATGCGCAGTAATTCGTCGTAAACACTTGTAAAGTGTCAGATTTAATATAAGCCCTTCAAAAAAAAAATCCAATTTCTAAACTATATACCATAACAAAAATTACTCAATATAAAATATATTATTGAACTAAAATAATTTATTTAAAATAAAGTTTTGATTTTACTATTAAAATATAATATTTGTTACTACTTGTGATTTTGTAAAAAAAAAATATTTATTTTAAAATATATTTGACATGATATGAAATAAGATTAATTTATATTTCGAAAAAAGGTAGAATATTTCATTGCAACATGAAATCGTATTAATATTTTTGCATAACATATTCTTAACATAAATCTCTTCAACAAAAAAAATGTAATTTGAAAATATATCAATTTTTCTAAATGATACCAAATATTTATTATATGATCTATTGATTTCTTTCGTAAATTATTACATCACAGAAATAATAGATCTGCTCTAGGACAGCTTAATTCACGAGTACAAAATGACGCGACAGTGATGATGGTTAAATTGAAAAATTTTACTTAGTATACCTGCCACATCATTTTAGACAAGATTTTGGAAAGTATAAAATAATACATTTAATTATGCAATTATGCATCTTAATTTTTTCTTAGGAATTTAAAAAGGTTGTCCCGTGCCTTATCCGTTGTTATGAGCTAGTAATAATATATTATTACTATATTAATAGAAAATGAAACGGGGAATGGATCGGATATGAATTGGGGAACGGGGATCGGACCGAGCGGGGATTTACCAAAACCCATAACTGCCTCAATCCTTTTTCTTTTTAAAAAAAATTCCCGATCCCCGACCCGTATCCAAAAATCCCCGATTCCCCGCCCCGTTTAAGGCGGGATCGAATCGGGCGGAGGAGATGGCCATCACCAAACCACAACGAAACTTATTTGTAATAGTGAAGTCGAGATGGCCGGAGACAATACAACCTGAAAAACTTTTTGAATGGTACCAAAACTCATACCCGCCTCGATCCCCTTTTTTACCAAAACCCATACCCGTACCCGTCCGATCCCCATTTTTTTACCAAAACCCGTACCAACCCCGATCCTTTTTTTAAAAAAAAATTCCCGCCCGACCCGTATTTGAAAAAATTCCCATTTAATCCAGTAATCGGGAGGGACTTTAGCCCAAGTCGGATCTTATCGAAATTCGACACCATACACTCGCAATAGACCTCTCACTGTATGAAATTATGGTTCTTCTAATCTAGGATTTTAGGAATTAGGGTAAGTGAGAGATAAAAAAGTGGGAAAATAATTTTAACTTTCGGGTAGGGATTGTATACGATTTTCCAATATATTCTATTCTCCCCACCTCAATTATATCGTTTTTTCCTTTTTATATTATTTCATTGTAAGTCAACAGGGGTTAACTATTACTCCCTCCGTCCCAGCCATTTTTTTACAGACGGCTGGGACACGGAGACCAAGGAATATAATTTAAATAGTGATTGTAAAAGTGTAGTAGTGGGTGTAAATAGTGATTTTATTGTTAAAATAAGTAAAAGTGGGTGTAATAGTATAAAGTGTTGAAAAAGTAGAGTGAAGTAATGGATGTAATAATGTATTTTATTGTTAAAAGTTACTCCCTCCGTCCCACAATACATGTCCCTTTTGAAAAATGAATTTGTCCCATTTTACATGTCCCTTTTCTTTTTCCAATACAAATTTAAGGTGATTTTTCAAAACTATCCATACATTTATTGTATCCACAATTTGACTTTTTTCAAAATTAATACTATTCTCATTTTTCAATGTATTAATTAAGGGTATTACTTGGAAAAATATTATCCAACTAACCTTTACTTTAACATGTGTGTTTTTAGAAAAGGGACATGTATTTTGGGACGGAGGGAGTACTATTTTTTATATGTAAAGAAATGAGTGGGACGTCCCAACATAGTAACCGTAAAGAACCTGTTAGGACGGAGGGAGTACAAATTTAATGTCAGTTCGCCCATGGATCGAAAATGGAATTAAAATTTAAAGCTCAAGGATGCAAATTGCCTAGCTTAATAATGTAGGACGAAATCGTAAAAACAACTATATTAGCATGGTGCAAAGTATTAATTTATCTAAATTTAAAGAATCGAAGTGTCTATTTTAAATATAAAGAAAACATATAAATGGGCCCAAACCCAATAAAGGTCAGGGATGTTCGGGGGAACTTTTTTCCAGAATATGTCAACTTATTTTAAGACAAAGTCAGAGATTCTTAACTTTCCAACTTATTTTTCAACTTATTTTTGCAACTTATTGAATTTCAAGCATACATTAAATACTTGTATAAAAAAAATTTATCAAAATATAAAATTTTTATCCGAAAATAAGTCAATAAGTCCATTTTACTCCCTCCGTCCCAAAAAACTTTTCTCATTCATCAATATCACGTTTGCCAATGCACATTTTTTATTATTAATATTATCAATTTCGTATTATTATTAAATATAAAAACTTTACTGTACTAAAATACTTACAAATATAAATTTAACAAGATCACTAATGACTATATTTTATCTTATAAATTATGCGTAAATTAGTAGTCAAACAATAAACAGTGACAAAAATCAAAACGAGAAAAGAATTGTGGCACAGAAGGAGTATAAGTTAAGCCAAACTAAGTGAAAATGTTGTCGGCTGGAAATGCAGGCCTAATAACTTATGGGTTTTGATCCCTGAACAAATGTCATGAACGGTTATATAACAATCGGTTTCTAAAACTTAAATAACCGGTACCTGATAAACGGATCCATAACTTATAAGCCTGTGGGAGTCGGGTAGGATTTTATTTCTGTGGCAGCACTCAAAAGCAAAAAAAAACCCTAGAGAGAGAGAGAGATGAACACAACTCGGGTTGGCTCGAAGGCGGGTAGTAGTGGTAGAAAGAAGATGGAAATAATGCCGTATTTTCGTATCGCAATTAGCCTGAAAAAGATTAATCATCGCAACTTGTGTTGGTTAAAGGTAGATCCACCAGATTATTGGCAGCAGCCAAATAAACGGCGGCCCTACTATGATCATTCGCACAATAGCAATATGAAGAATTTCTCTTCAAAAGTACTGGAGGATGCGGATTTGAGTTATTGCAACTATTTTCCTTATTGCAGTAGTGTTTCTATTGGATCCACAGTTTATTGTGTTGGTGGTGATGAAGATATGGATGGAGATGGAGATGAAATCGGTAATATTTATTCGGAGATAATCGGCCCCAAAATTACAAAAAGAAGCAGCAGCACCTCTTTTCCTCCCGTTGGTTATGTTCCGAAGAATAATGTGAGTCATAAGATTGTCTCCCGTGATTTTTTCGCCACTCGTGGACATGAATTTGATTGGAAACTCGAAGATGCTCCTCCACTGCTCTCTCCTAGGTATCTTCCTAATATTGTAACTGTTGCAGATAAAATCTTTATATTTGGTGGTAATCGCTTCCCTAAGAATGAACTAGATTATGTCCCCTTTGGCGAGGTTTTTGATCCAGCAACTAGGCTATGTTCCCTTATCGCTGATCCTCCTTTCCCCAATAGGATTGGTTTCTCTGCTTTGTTTGTGGCGCCATTACTCGGCAGAGATGGACAAGAAAATATTCTTGTCATGTCTCATGCCCAATACATAACCCCTCGCCCCGGCTATGATGGTGCTGCCATATATAATGTCCACACAGATACATGGGAGCTTTTACATGAACCCGAAAGAAAGCAGGTTTGGGTTAAGACCTTTGACATTATAGGGACACCCGTTCCGGTTGCTGAGCAAGACTCTATATATTGGTTGAGGAGTAAGTATAAGAAAAAACCGCTCTTTATTCGTTCATATAATTGGAAAACTAAACACTTTTGGGAAGCTTCTATATTTGGTTTACAACATGAATCACCATTCCTCCACATCAATGAGGACCCCAAGACATTGCTTCATATCCACCAAGATCTTTTCTGTCTTGTCTGGGATGATATTGGACCTTGCCCTGCCACTACCACTAATGATGCCACCACCACTAATGATAAAGACTTCACACATATCCATTTTACCCTTTTAAAGGTGTCCCGGGAAAATCTTCCTTCTAGCACTATGTCAGCCAATGTGATGGGTTGTTTTTCCCGCATTCTGCCCAAGTTTTGGGATATTAATAGTGTCCATCTCTTGTAAGTAAATCTCTTCTCTTCTCCAACATTCTCGATTTTTTTTTAAAGCATGCATGCTTATGTCTTCTTTTCCTTCATTACTATACTTATTTCACAAGTGTATATATAAGGTATTTAATGCGTGTTCACCACCTCTTAGGCATTGAAGAACCCATGAAGAGCAGCACACAGCTGAGATGGAAGGTATGCAGGAACAGTTCCTGATTAATAAAGATTTAGAGAATTTACAGTAAGGTCTACCTGCAGCGTTGATTTGACATGAATCAAAACAGTAATTTGTGACTACTGCATGGTTGGTCATGGTAATTTGTGACTTCAAGTTTTATTTCTGGATGACACAAAATTGCTCTGGACGACAACTCCTCAAATTTTTAGCTGGATGGTTCATGATTGTTTCTTTGAAATATTTAAAGTTGCACAAGTATTATTCTATTACAGTGCTTTTAGTTTAAAAAATTGGAACTAATCGATTTTGGCGTTTTGCTTATGGCCTTCTCAAAATTTTATATTACAAGATTAAAACCCGTGCGATGCACGGATGTTCTTTAATATAACAGAATTTTTTTTTAATTTGAATTAAAAATTTTAAGAAATAAATTTTCTTGACTTAAAATTTTAAAAAATATGATCTGATATAATTATATATTTGTTGTTCGTGATATTTTTAAAAAATGATGGATTTTAGTTTGAAAATATTGAAAAGATGAAATATTTTAGCTGAAAAACGTAATCGGTTAGTTATTAGTTATTATATTGTTCTTATTTTATTGTACTTAAATAAAGCAAACCAAATAGGTTTTTCTGAAAAAAATAAAAAAATAGAAAAGGTAATGTATTTTAGCTGAAAAGGTAATTGGTTAATTATTAGTAATTATAATATTTTATTTTATTAAACATAATTGCTCATAGTTTTTTTAGAAAAGGAAAATTTTTAGCTAGATAAACTGTATTTTACGTAAAAAGAAAAATTGGCTATTGAAAAATAGAAAAGGTAGCATATTTTACTTGAAAAAGTAAAGAATTTCTCATATTTTATGTGAAAAAAGATTAGTTATTGAAAAATTGAAAAGGTAACATTGTTTACCTTAAAAAGGAAATTTATTTGTTATTAGTAATTATAAATAATTAAGTAAGGATAATTACGTAAAATAACATGTACCATTAAATAAGGGTAAATAAATAAAATTAACTGAAAAAATAGAAAAATATAAAAGGTAACATATTTTAGCTGAAAAAGGTAATTGATTAATTATTAGTAATTATAATATTTCATTTTATTAAACAGGTATCGTACCGACCGACCAATTGACCAACCAAATTTTTAATGTTTCGGCTCTTATATAATTGTATAGATAGCTTAAAATCCGTGCGATGCACGGATTTTCTTTAATATAACAGAATTTTTTTTAATTTGAATTAAAAAATTTAAGACATAAATTTTCTTGGCTTAAACTTTTAAAAATATGATCTGATATAATTATATATATGTTGTCCGTGATATTTTTAGAAAATGATGGATTTTAGTTTGAAAATATTGAAAAGATATTGAAAAGATGAAATATTTTAGCTGAAAAACGTAATTGGTTAGCCATTAGTTATTATATTGTTATTATTTTATTGTACTTAAATAAAGCAAACCAAATAGGTTTTTCTGAAAAAATAAAAAAAATAGAAAAGGTAATGTATTTTAGCTGAAAAAGGTAATTGGTTAATTATTAGTAATTATAATATTTTATTTTATTAAACATGATTGCTCATAGTTTTTTTAGAAAAGGAAAAAATTTAGCTAGATAAACTGTATTTTACGTAAAAAGAAAAATTGGTTATTGAAAAATTGAAAAGGTAGCATATTTTACTTGAAAAAGGAAAGAATTTCTTATATTTTATGTGAAAAAAGATTAGTT
The DNA here is from genome assembly GCA_037693485.1 of Kitagawia praeruptora. Classification (NCBI taxonomy): domain Eukaryota; kingdom Viridiplantae; phylum Streptophyta; class Magnoliopsida; order Apiales; family Apiaceae; genus Kitagawia; species Kitagawia praeruptora. The sequence goes on from CM075353.1 coordinate 149,112,766, forward strand.
ATTGAAAAATAGAAAAGGTAACATGTTTTACCTGAAAAAGGAAATTTATTAGTTATTAGTATTTATAAATAATTAAGTAAGTATAATTACGTAAAATTACATGTACCATTAAATAAGGGTAAATAAATAAAATTAACTGAAAAAAATAGAAAAATATAAAAGGTAACATATTTTAGCTGAAAAAGGTAATTGTTTAATTATTTGTAATTATAATATTTTATTTTATTTTATTAAACAGAATTGTTAATAGTGTTAAATACAACCGCCGGTGATATAATTTAATTATGTTATTTTACTATATAAAATTGCTCATAGTTTTTAGAAAATGAGAAATTAATGTTGCCCGTTATATTTCTAGAAAAAAGGGAATTTAATTAGAAAAATTAGAAAAAAAATGATATATTTTAGTTGAAAAGGTAATCGGTTAATTATTAGTATTATAATATTATTATTTTATTTTTATTAAATAGAAACGCTCGTGATATAATTGGAAAAAAAAGAGGTTTTAGTAAGAGAAAAGAAAAAAGGTAACGTGTTTTGGCTGAAAAAGGTAACCGTCCATGATATAATTGGAAAAAGAAAGATTTTAGTTAGAGAAAATAGAAAATGTAATAACGTGCTTTGACTGAAGGTAATTGATTAGTTAATAGTAATTATAATATAATTATGTTATTTTATTAAACAAAATTGCACGTAGTGTTTTTAAAAAAGAGAAATTTTAGTTAGATAAAATGTAAAAGATATTCTAATTTACTTGAAAAAGGAAATTATTTAATTATTGAAAAATAGAAAAGGTAATATGTTTAACCTGAAAAAGGAAATTGATTCATAAAGGAGAAATTTTAGTTAGATAAAATATAAAAGGTATTGTATTTTACTTGAAAAAGGAAATTATTTAATTCTTGAAAATAGAAAAGTCTGAAAAAGGAAATTGATTAGTTAGGTTTTAGTAAGAGAAAAGAAAAAAGGTAACGTGTTTTGGCTGAAAAAGGTAACCGTCCATGATATAATTGGAAAAATAAAGATTTTAGTTAGAAAAAATAGAAAAGGTAACGTGCTTTACTGAAGGTAATTGATTAGTTAATAGTAATTATAATATAATTATGTTATTTTATTAAACAAAATTGCACGCAGTGTTTTTAAAAAAGAGAAATTTTAGTTAGATAAAATGTAAAAGATATTCTAATTTACTTGAAAAAGGAAATTATTTAATTATTGAAAAATAGAAAAGGTAAAATGTTTAACCTGAAAAAGGAAATTTATTCATAAAGGAGAAATTTTAGTTAGATAAAATATAAAAGGTATTGTATTTTACTTGAAAAAGGAAATTATTTAATTCTTAAAAATAGAAAAGATAATATGTTTAATCTGAAAAAGAAAATTGATTAGTTAGTAGTAATTGAGTAAGGGTAAATAAGTAAAATCAACAGGTACCGTACTGACCGACCGACCGACCAACCAAACTTTTAATGTTTCGGCTTTTATATAATAGTATAGATTATAGATTTGTATAAAATTGAGAAATTATCAAAAATACTATAATTGGTAATTAATCAATTTTCACGTTTTGCTTATTAAAATTACGTTTCTGAAAAAACCTCTATAAATTTTGTTTAATGTTATTTGGACATATTTTGGAATTTTTTTTTATCAATTTTCATTAATTCTTTTTCTAGATATAAAAAATTGTCATTCAGTAATAATTTTTTTTTATCAAATAACATGACTCATTCCTATTCAGATTTATCACTCGTTCAGAAATATTAATTATTCAGAAAATGTTGTTCAGATTTAACAAATTACCCCTTAATTATACCTGCCACATCATTTTAGACAAGATTTTGAAAAGACAGTTTTTACTTAATTAGAGCAAGTCCAACAATGTCCTAGTTAGAGCAACTTCAATCCATCATATAGTGTCAAACTCATTCCAATGCAATATTATTTTAGTGACCCAAGATCACCAAATGAGTTTTGGGTCACCAAATTTGGTGACAAAAGTACATTCGGTGATCCTTGGTCACCAAATTTAGTGACTTTCAAAATTTCAACAATACCCCTATATTTGTTAACAAAACAAATTTTTTTCCCTTCTATGTCCTACTTCTTGTAATTTTTTCCCAATTTTTTTTCCAACTTATTTGTTCTTGTAATTTTTAACTTTAAATTTTTATCAATTGAAACTTCTTTATTTCTTAGCTCTTGTTAATTCTAAAATATTTTTTTTAATTTTAAATTTTCACACAAAATCTTGAAAAAAATTCTTAATCATGAATTATAAACAACACACAAACTTTAATTATAAAAATAACATCATAATGATAAATAAGAAGTTACAAGATAATAATTTTACCTAACTTATAATATATATAAATAAATAAATTAAGTTTAAACTATAACTAATCTTCTGAAAAATCATTCATGGAACTTCCAAACTTTTGCAAATAATCATACATATAAATAAATAAATAAAGTTTTAACCATAGCTAAATTTTTGCCCTGCATACATTTTGTTGTGTTTGATGTTTGACAAGTCCAGTAGGAATCTGCCAATTATATAAATAATTCAGTGGTAACTATGTTGTTTGATAAAACTACATCTTTTTTTATTTTCTACCAACGGAGATTTTGCCAATATTTTACACCGTTTAAGAATAACATTACAATTTAAAATATAATAAATATTAATAATGTAAAAAATGAATAAAGTTAGAATATTCTATTTTATTGGTGAAAGATTCTTTTTATTGTCAAGTATAGTGATCATGGGTTGGAGTGCATTTTGTAAATGGTGTAATTTTGTCATCAAAATAGTGTCCCTAGGTGTCTTAGGTTGGAGATGGTCTTAGTGTCCTATAAATATAATAAAATATAGTATCCTAGTATTTTAAGTCATGATTTTTGTGTATCAATTCCAACAACATGTCTTATACTTGTGCCTTAGAGCAACTCCAATGGAGTTACTTATATTGGATCCCTAAAATATTATAAAATAATGATTACTTAAAATATAGGGAATGAAAAAACTCTTTCACTCCAATGGTGTTCCCTATTTCAGTTACTTATATTTTAAAAATAATATATTAATTAATAAGTATAATGAAGTATGAAGGATGGCTGGGATAATTTATTATATTTAATTAGTAAGAATGGAGGATGAAGGTACCAGAAGCTGATGTGGCAAATATAGGGGAGCAAAATTGATTCCCCACATATAGGAAATATAGGTAAGGGCTCACTAGCCTTGGAGATGCTCTTATAAATTAAAATAATAATATATTTGAATTAGAATTAGAGGGAAGAGAAAAAAAAGAGGAGAGAGAAGTGTAGAAAAGGAGGAAAGTTAATTTTTCATTGTTAAAAATGATTTAGGACAACTGGACAAGTATAGAGGTGCCTTAAAAAAAAGGCATGGGATGGATGTCCTAGTATTTTAAGGCACCACTAGGACATTGTTGGAGCACAAGAAGTGATTAAATGTCTTAAATATTGAGGTGTTTGAAAGTTAGAGGTTTGGGATAAAATTAGAGGTTTGGGGGTAGATTAGAGGTTTGACCAAATGAAACCTCTAATGTGAGTGTTTGGTTGTTAGAGGTTTGAGTTAGAGGTTTGGAATCAAAAAGCTAATTTTGAAAAAGCTCAATTTAGGAGCTTTTTCAATTAGAGGTTTGCTATGTGTCACAAAAAGTTATTCAAAAAGTTATTTACGAAACATTTTTATTCAAAACAACTAATTTCAATCCGCTAGTAAAAACAGTTAATTCAATCCGCTAGTCAAAACAGCTAATTCAATCGGCTATCAGCTAACAGCTATCAGCTAATTGCCAAACATGACCATTGATTTAGGATAATATTTAGGAAATTGTTGGACTTGATTATACCCGCCCCATCATTTTAGATAAGATTTTGGAAAGACAGTTATTTGGTGGCCTAGTAATCATTTTTTGGGAAATGCTAACCATAGCCCTTAGTCCCTTAGGGCTATGGTTAAGCATTAAATACTCTTATAGTTTCAACATCTTTTATATAGTTTTTAGCTTTCCAATGTCTCTTTGTAACAATAATTTAATTTTTCAAGTAATAATAATGGACCCCCTGCATTCACATTAATTTCCAATGATAAAAACATCTCAAATTTCTAAATAATCATATTGAATTTCATGCAAAATTGATATATTAAGTGCAAAATTGATGTATTAAATGCATTAATCCATGTACATTAATGTTTAACCATAGACCTAAGGACTATGTTTAGCATTATCCTGAAGTTAAAACCCACATTGCAACTAATGCATTCAATCTGTTCGACAAAAATACTCAAAGAAAACCACAGCTTTCTTGAATTATTTTAATTTCCCATAACATGGATTGGATAAGACGCAGTAGCTTAACTACAAGATACCGAAGTCCATGGGGACTAAAGAAGAGTGCTGAGATTATTACATTTGGGGTTGTTATATTAGCTACATTCTTGATCTTTATATCTCTGGGAGGACAAAAAAGTGGGAAGAGATTGGATCTTGATCAGTCTAGTGGTTGCCAGTTTCCAGCTGTTTATAATTTTGGTGATTCGAATTCGGATACTGGTGCTGTTTCAGCTACGTTTGGGAGACTTTCTCTTCCGAATGGCCAGTCCTTTTTTGGTAAACCTGCTGGTCGGTATTGTGATGGTCGTCTAGTTATTGATTTTATAGGTAAAGACATTGAACTTGGTTCATAGTTTCTTTGTGAGTAGTTATATGATCCCGGATAGTTTATGATCCAAATGTATACATAATTCAAGCCTGTATTGGCACATCATTTCTCGAGCTATGATTTGATTATTTGTGTGCCCACGTGTTTGATTCGCATGTTATTAATTTAATATAAGATATTATACCATAACATTGATCTGCATTATCTGCGCTTTTAGACTAAAATGCTGGATGTGAATTTTTGCTGAAATGTTTATGCTGGAAAATTGTGGCACTGTCTTGGCATATGTTGATCTGAAAGTACAACTATTCTTTTGATCTCAAAGACCAACAACTAATTAGCAAGTCTTAAAAAGATTATGATGTATGTGTGCTAGTGATCTCCTATGATTACTATTAAGCAGATTAGTAAATGTAGGAAATGTGGTAGAGCCGTAGAGCTTAGTGCACCACTGCACCCTAATTCTTTAGTCGGGAAGGGTTCTTGGGCAGGATCTTGCTATATGACAGAAAAACATGTCATACATAACGTTGCTTTGACAATCCCACATGTGAAATTTGATTGTTATTTATATTGAATGAATGCAGCTGAAAAGTTGGGATTACCATATTTAAGTGCATATTTGGATTCTATTGGAACAAATGTTCGCCACGGAGCCAACTTTGCTGCTAGTGGTTCTACCATTCAGCCTGCTGATTCCGCTATATTAAAGGGACATGTCAACCCTCTCTCGCTCAATGTACAGCTTCTGCAGTTTGAACAATTTAAAGAAAGGACTGCTGAGTTATATGCAGAAGGTTAGTTATGATATGAACAAATTTTATAAATATTTTTCTCATCCACTGAACAATCCTATTTTGCAATCTCTATTGTTTGATTTTATTCTGAGTTGCTTTACTTTGATCCATGTACAAATAAGTAAAAGGTTACTTTATATGTTGCAAGTGAAATACTTGTTATTTATATTTTGACAAATGTGTATCAGTTTTTGAATGTAACAAATAAACAAACTTAAAGAGACTTCTTGTTGACTGAGTCAAGTGGGTATCAGTTTTTGAACGTAACCAAATGTAATAAATAAACAAAATTAAAAAGACTTCTTGTTGACTGAGGGTCGAGGGGGTATAATAATTGTAATGGTTTTTATGCAAACAGTCACTAGCTTGTGAACCTTTGTACTCATGTTCTATTCACAATCGAATTTCAGCAAAAAACTCATACATTCAAAGTGGTCTTTCAATACCCGAGGACTTCTCAAAAGCTCTGTACACAATGGACACTGTGCTGGCATTATATCAATGACAGAAGAAGAAGTTCAAAAACACATTCCAAATATCATTAACGAGTTTTCTCTTGCAATAAAGGTATCTGTTTATAACCTATCCTCATTTTCTAGCAATAGTGCTATAATACAGCTGTGTGGATATCTAAACAAGATTCTGTAATCGGATCAATGTAGTTATTAATATCTATCATCTGCATCAGTCATCATGGCATATAGGCATTGACTTGACAATCTGCTTGGTAATTCTTAGAATCTGCACCAACTGGGAGCAAGGACATTTTGGATCCATAATACAGGTCCGATTGGGTGCTTGCCCTTTTTTGTTGTCAACTATCCAGTAGTATGAACTATCCACCAAAAGCAGGATATTCTGACCAAAATGGCTGTATGAAGTCTTACAATGATTTAGCACAGGAATTCAATAAGCAACTAATGGACAAAATCATCCAGCTGAGGACACAACTCAGCGATGTATTTATTATTTATGTTGACATCTACTCCGTCAAATATGCTCTAATCAGTAAAGCAAAGGAACTCGGTAAGCTTTATAATGTGATCATGCTTATACAACTATAAGAAATGATATGAGTATCATAAACTGTACTGGTTCCATCATTATTCTAAATCACCATAAGTTGATGCTAGAACACCTATACTTTGCACTGAAAGCTGTCATTAATCATCATTGCCTCTTTGAACTATCTACACTAATAAAATTTATAAAAAAAATTGCAAACTACTTTGCTGTAGTATTAATAAAGTACACCCCCGTTTTTTGTCCAGGTTTCAGCGGTCCTCATGGTTACTGCTGCGGGCATTATGGAGACTATCGTGCTAGGTGTGGGCGGAAATCTTTTGTTAATGGTACTGAACTTCTTGCAAAAATCCAAAGGAATACCCTAGCTGGGATGGTATACATTACTCTGAAGCTGCAAACAAATTGGTATTTGACTATATTAGAGATGGGTCGTTCTCTGATCCATCAATAGCCATCAGTAAGGCATGTCACAAGCCTGTGTAATCCATTGTAACAAATCAGTTTTGAACTTGTACAGAACATTTTTAACAATATTAATGTTTTCGTTCTTTCTCACATCTTGCTGAAAATTTTCAATTTGGGCAAAGAATCTGATTCCCACACGCGCACACACAATTTGTGCGATTTACCAAGCAAATTAATCCTTTATGCGCAGATGAGGTTGGCCAAAAGAATAACACACATTTTTATTTTAAAAAAACTGAAACGACTCCGCTGGGTTTGAACCCAGAATCTCTGGTTTCGTAGACCAGCGCCTTATCTAAAGTGTTACTATTCATAAAAGAGCACCTCTCTTTCTCTTCATCAGACTTTAGATACTACCAAAATGATCACACTGCTGTCTACAAAGTACAAACTAACTGAGAGTTCGAGCTGTCCCAGTGGTAAGGGGTCAATGTGTTGATCCAAAGGGTCACGAGTTCAACTCTCACCCCAATCAATTAGCAAAAAAAAGTACAAACTAACTTGTAATTAGAAATTTCATCAAGGTATAACTTGTAACTTGTAATTAGCAAAAAAAGGTATAACTGGTGATTCTGAACTGGTTTTCAATGATATGAAGAAAACTGTATATTTATCTGGGGAGGTTTTTCCCTCAGCAGCAATCACATATAAACTCAGAGAAGTATTCTGTCATCAGCCACACATATAAGCTAGAATTATTTAATTTACAAATCACACACCTGAAAGATCAAAGATGGTGCAAGCTACTGACAGAATTCAGAAAAAAAAATAGACTGCTTGCTTTGCATACTGTACGGATTATTTACCAAAAGGAATGCAAATATGATCTACATAGAAAAGAATACAAGCAAAAGTCACATTAGTCTAAGACGGTGTAGATCAATAATCATTACAGTGATGTCATCTAAACTACCCCTACTCACTGCAAGATTTGCAAGCTCTTTTGCAAGCAGCTGTGAGTTCCCCAGAATGTTTAATCTTCATTTGGTTTACAGGTGAAATCTCTTGAGACTTGGATGGCAGGATCTCATATACTATTTTCCTGATTTTGTGTCCTAAGTTTCATGTTCGTATGGTTTGCCAGTAAGGGCTTCAAAGTCTTGAATGGAGATCTTTTAGTATCACTACCAATTTCATTCGCATTTTCCTTCCACTGATTAATGCTAATGTCTTGACTTTCATTTTCACATCCAAAATCGTTTGTGTTAAATATAACCAAGTCCACCAAGGTTGGCCACCAACCAAGGTTTACTTCCTATATAAGAGCTTATGCTCTCATATAATATAATAATATCAATACAATGTAGTTCTAATATTACTACCGTGTTTTTCTCTCCTCTCTACTAGTTCCATTTATTACTTCCGCATTGCTCATATTCTGACATGGTATCAGAGCGGGAGTAGAGAGGAGGAGATTTTCAGTTGAAGCTTTGTGATTTTTCAAGGAAAACACAAGCTGCCCAGACTTATATCTTCCAGCAGAGGGGAGAAATTTTCTGCCCAGTTTTTCATTTATGCAGATTCTGTTTCCAGCAGAATTTTCTGCCCAGTTTGCCCCGGTTATAGATTTAATTGTGTAGTAATCAAGTGGTTGTTGATATTACGGTATCTCTCCAATTTTTTACGATGCTATAAATTAAATAGTTCAGGGGGCGTTATTCCGACGAAGCAGCAGAAGTAGTGATCGGGACTTGACCCGATTGTCGAAAAATGCTCGGGATTTGACCCGGGTTGTCACACTACCAATTTCATTCGCATTTTCCTTCCACTGATTAATGCTAATGTCTTGACTCGATGGAGGACTTTCATTTTCACATCCAAAATCGTTTGCAATTTCTTTCCACTGATTGATGGTATGTTCTTGACTTGGCATCTGAGGTTTCATCTTCATATATGGTTAACCAAAGATATCCTTCGAGCCTTAGATACAGGGCTTTCATTTTCACAACCAAAATCATCATTTTTCTTGCAGCAACTGATTCTCTTCCTGTAGATAGGGGAATTCCCCAACTTATTGTTTTTCTTGATCAGTGACAGTCTATGTAACTTTGGCGAAGCACTTGTACTTAGGCATCCATATTCATTATCATTCACAGTGTCTACTCTAGCTCCAAGTTTCCTTTCTACTGAACATGTCTGCAGCAGAATATCAATGGCTTCTTGATTCCCAACCTAAACATTATAGCCATGTTAAAGTTTAAAAAGGACACAAGTGCAAGATACAAACATCTAATTACTGTAAAAACTAAAAAGAATACAAGAAAGTTCTACTAGCCAATCAGAAAAGATGCTTAATGATTTGATATTCGTATGATTAAAGTTGCTCAAAATCTAAAAAATATTCTCCTATTTCCATACCTGTTCCAACAGCCCATCAGAAGCTAATACAAGATATTCCATATCTGGAGTCAATTGTAAGATTTTCGTATCAGGCTCAGCTAGCACCCAATTCTTCAATACTTCTGAAGACCGATGGTACTCCATGAACTCTCCAAGCTCCTCTGTGCATCTCCACATATCCTCCCTACATTATAATATCAAGGTAAGCAATCAAAATCACACTACCAGTACTACAAATTTCCGAGAAAATTAAGATATATTCAATGCAGGTTCCTACCTTATCCTCTATTCTTTTCCTTTCATCCTCCTCAGATGCTCTATGATCTTTTGTGATAGCTTCAGCTTTGCCAGCTTGACAAAGAACAGCTCTGCAGTCACCTACATTTGAGACTATAAGCTCGTCTCCCTCGATCAAGGCAATCACACAGCAAGTACCACTACTAACACCTTGCATTTATCATCATCCCTTATTAATTCATCTATTTCCAGTAGTCTAAATTTGTTCAAATGTGATAACATAGAAATAAAATATGTCAAAATAATCATAATCACCTGCTTGAGGAATTCCTGATCTGTTTTCAGATACCCTTGTTTAACAGCCTCTTCTTTATCTCCGTTCTCCGAAAATTTCTCAAACATCTCCTTAATGTTACCATGTAACTCAACAATTTACACGTAAAGCCTCTATAAATTCATAATAATCTAGAAACCGCTAAGTTTTCGAGATTAAAAATACATTATATCTATAAACCAACTGATCGCTATAAATTCACAAGCCACAATAAATCACAGTCACAATACCACAAATTATCGTCAAATTACAATAAATTACCAATGCAAATCAACAATTTATACGTAAAACCTCAATAAATTAATAAATCAACCGGGCAAGAAAAAACAGTATGAGCATCATCCATAATCATTTTCTTCCCTTTTACAGCGAAAACCGCAGCTCCAAATCCACCATTTCCACATTTGAGAATTTAAAAAAATAAAAATTAGGCTTCCTAGTTTTTCTATAAAAAATTTGAAAGATTTTAGCACTTCACTTATTGTTACATGAAATTCCACCTAATAGCACAAATTTAATTAATTCTAGTATTGATAAAAATATAATAACATTTTTTCTATATTTTTTTATTAATCATGTTATTTTCACCACTATTTTACATGTCCTATATTTCCTATTAATAATACTAGTTTATAACCCGTGCGGGGTGATGCATGAAATGTTTTCAATATTATACAATTTTTTCAATAATTTGAATGAATTTTTTAGGATATGAATTTTGTAAGTTAAAATTTTAAATTATATGATTTAAAGAAAGAAATTTTTTATTATAAGATATAGATAAGATGATACATTTTAGCTGAAAAAGATAATCAGTCAATTATTAGTTATTATGGTAATATTTTATTGAATACAATAATCTGTGATACTAGTGTACTATAGGAAAAGAAGAGATTTTAGTAAGAAAAAAATATAAAATCTGAAAATGTAATTTGTTAGTTATTAGTAATTATAATAATATTATTTTATTTTATTAAATATAATTGCCCGTAGTATTTTTAGAATATAAAAGATAATGTGTTTTACCTAAAAATGAAATTAATTAGTTATTAAAAAAATAGAAAATGTAACATGTTTGTACCAATAATAAATATTTAAGTAAAGATAATTGAGTAAGAAAAGAAAGTTTGAAAATGAGATATTTTAGTTAAAAAATATAGAAAATATATTACGTTTTAGCTAAAAAAGGTAATCAATTAGTTATTAGTAATTATAATTTTATTAGTTTATTTCATATTTAATAGAATGGCTTGTGATATTTTTGAAAATGAGAGGTTTTGGTTAGAAAAGTTAGAAAAGATAATGTGTTTTAGCTGAAAAGGGTATTTGGTTAGTTATTAGGAACTATAATATCTCGTTATTTTATTTTATAAAATAGAACATGTTTTTACCAATAATAAATATTTAAGTAAAGATAATTAAGTAAAAAAAATAAAGTTTGAAAAAGAGATATTTTAGTTAGAAAATATAGAAAACATATTACTCCCTCCGTCCCAACAGGTTGTTTACGCTGGACGGGGCAACAAGACCAAGGAAAAATATAAAAGAAAGAGGAGAGAAGGAGGAAAAATGAGTAAAGTAGTGGGACCCAACACTATATAATGTATAAAATGAGTTAGTGGAAGAAAGTAGTGGTAGGACCCATCACTATATAATTTATAAAATGAGTTAGTGGAGGAAAGTAATGGATGTAGTTAATTTTTATATTATAAAACTTTTTTATTTTGGGAAAGTTTTGGAATGTAAAGAAATGGATGGGACGACCCAAAAAGGAAACTGTAAAGAAATGGATGGGACAGAGGAAGTACTTTTAGCCGGAAAAGTTAATCAGTCTGTTATTAGTAATTATAATATTATTAGTTTATTTCATTAATCAGAATGACCATATTTATAGAAAGAAGAGATTTTAGTTACAAAATTAGGAAAGGTAATAATTGGAAAAGATAATTGGTTAGTTATTATTTAGGAGAATATGAGATATTTTAGTTAAAAAAATATATAATATATATTATCTTTTAGCGGGAAAAGGTAATTAGATAATTATTAGTAATTATAATATTATTAGTTTATTTCATTAATTAGAACGATCATATTTTTGGAAAGAAGAGATTGTAGTTAGAAAAGTTAGAGCATCTCCAATGGGAGAGACCTCTTAGGTAAATTTTAAATTTAATTACCATAAATAAAAATTATAAAGAATGTGTAAAAAAAATTACACTCCAATGGGACAAAACTGTTATCTATAATTATAGATAATCTCTTGATGTTGGCTATATTTGTCGAACCTCCAGATACCTGTAGTGAATTGCCACATCACTTATTTCTATATTAAAATTATATATTCCATTAATAACAACTTGAAATATTAATAACATACCATTTTTAAAATATAGCCAATCATTATAGCTAATACCCTCGGAACACAATATCTTACAGGTTCGACAAATTTTACATAATCAATATTTTAAGTAATTTAGTCAATTATTTTTAGCTAACACCATTGGAGATGCTCTTAGAAAAGGTAATAGTTGAAAATAGGGCTGAGTAAAATCGATCCGAAACCGAAAAATCGAATATTTCAGTTCAGTTTGGTCCTAAATTTTTTGAAATTTCGGCTTTTTTTATTTTTCGGTTTGGACTTAAATATATATTTCAATGCGATCCAATTTTTTCAAAACATTTCGATTCTAAACCGAATAAACCAAAATATACAAAATATATATTTACATTTCATATATATAATATATATTTTAATTGGTATCTATAATCTAATATCTAATACTCCGTACCCCTTACTACATACATTCTTACCATGTATATATAAAGGACACTATCCAATTGTATCGAATTGTTAACATAAATAAGTCTTTGTAAACAGTTCAAATAAAAAAGAAAAACGTATAATTCTTTGCCTCAATAATATTTAGTAATTTTAACTAAGTTTGTTTTCTTCCCCTTTGATATTGCTTATTAATATTCTATTTCTGATTGTGTTAATTCTTTTATGTTAAACATGCAGTGATTTTGAAATATAAATAAATAAATAGTACAATTAATATTCAATCAGATTTTATTATCAACCTCCGATTGTAGTCTGCTTGTAATTAATATTCTATTTCTGATTATGTTAATTCTTTTATGTTGAACATGCAGTGATTTTGAAATATAAATAAATAAATAGTACAAGTAATGTTCAATCAGATTTTATTATCAATCTCCTATTGTAGTCTACTTGTAAACTAAATTAATCTTGCATTTTATTTTCAGAATAGCAATTCCAGGCTTCCATGAAGGTCTGTTTTCAGATTTGATTTTATGTGTCTGATTGTACATCATGAAACATAATGCAGGAGCAGGTTTTTTCAAAATTTCGGTTATATTGGATCGGACCGAACCGATCGAATTTCGGTTCGGTTCTTGTTCGGTTCAAAATGCAGTTTTGGTCCGATTCAATCCGAAAAAATATAGTTATTCGAATTTTCGATTATTTCGGTTCGGTCTGGTTTTGGACCGAACCGACCGAATGCTCTAGTTGAAAAAGCTAATTAGTTAGTTATTATTTAACATAAATGATATTATGTTTTGTATTTTTATAATTAAGTAAAATAATCAGGGATAATAAAGTAAAACAATTAAATAATGTAAGTACCGTACTGTACCGTACCAAAAAACAGGTACCAAAACTTTTAGTGTTTCGTCTTTTATAATATAAAATAATAATATAGATAGTATAGATAATATAGATGTATACTGATTTTTAATATATTTTATTAATTATTGAAAGATATGATGCGATATTTTTGGATATATGTCAATGATTGTAAGATTAATTTTAAATTAAAAAATAACGTGTTAATGATTTTAATTTTGGTATGCCACCTATATTTTTAGCTAAGGGTTGTTGAGTGTTAGAGATGCTCTAATTAGATAGAAATATTGCGTCAAAAAAAATTAGATAAAAATATTAATGATTGAAAGATATGATATGATTTATGTTTATAGGTATTTATAAAGGGTAATATTTTTAACTAAAATTAAACGTGAAAAAGGTCATCAGCTAATTATCATTAATTATATTATATTATTATTGTTGTGGAATAAAAACTAGGGTATCGAATTTATGATTAGGGTTCGTGAGCTTCATGCTTTAATGGCTGACTCTGTGTTTCAAGACTGGTCGGTCCTCACAGAATGTCTACGTATCTCGTTATTGAGAATCAAGCCAAGACATAGTTCTGAGATAAGGGGTCTATCTCTTTATATAGGCGCTGTGAGAGTTGGGCTTGGGCCTTAGAGTTAGAGTAGAATTAGGTGACTTGGTGGGCAAGTCTATGCCTTGAGGAACGTTCTAGACTCCTGCCTTATAGGAGTCTGTTTCCATGTTGAAGTAGGTGCCTGGAGGCCAAGTTTTATATATCTTAAGTCGGTAGTTCTAATTTGTGTCAATTAAGGATTCAGTTTCCTTGTTGGTTTCCATGCTCCAAATCGTGGATTCTAGAAGCGGGCCTTGTATTGGGCGTCCCTGATACAGGCCGCGTCCTTGATCCAATGGCAAATTCAAGCCTAATTAGGGTTTCGGTCATCATTAATGGGCTTCGTATTTAGACCAAGCTAGGTCTAATTAATGCATCATTAATTGTGTCTTTAGGGCTTATTTTTAGCCCACATCAATTATTTATTTTAATAATTAGGATAACCGTACTAAAAATCAAACCACAAACTTTCAATGTTTCGGTTTTAATATAATAGTACTAGCTTATAACCCGTGCGATGCACGGGTTTATTTTGATATGTTATAAATTTTATTTTATTCTATAATTATGTTTTTATATAATCATTAATTTTAAAAATTATTTTGATATTAGTTCAATAAAATTTGAAGTAAATTTAATAAATGATTTGCATGATTTAAAATTTATATAATAAAATTTTAAGTTAAATATGTCGTTGACGGGATTCGAACATTGAATATTTAGTAAAGTAATTTAATCTTTAAATATACCTTATAATTACATCTAACGGTAATATGGTACCATATTTACATTAATAATTGTAAATTTATGTTTTAAATTAAAAGTTAGTTTATTTAATTAGAAAAAAATATTAATGATTGAAAGATTATGATAGCAAAATTATGTTTTAAATTAAAATGTAACATGTTTTAATTAGAAAAGAAATAGTGTATAAAGGGTAATATGTTTAATTAAAAGTAAACGTCTTTTAAATTGATTGCAAGATAATATATTTTAGGTATTTATTGAATCTTAGTTAATAGTACAATTATGTTTTTATATAATTATCAATTTAATAATTTTTTAAATTATAATTTAATATACTCATATTTACGTATTATACTAATATTTTCTTATAATAAACAACGTATATGGATTTTTAATATATTTTATTAATAATTGAAAATATGGTGTGATATTTTTGGGTATATATTAATGATTGTAAAATTAGTTTAAAAAAAGGTAACGTTTTTTAATTAGAAAGGAAATATTAATGATTTGAAGATATGGTACCATTGATGTTTTTATAAAAGGTAATATATTCAACTAAAAGTAAATGTGAAAATGGGAAACAATAATATAAATACCCCATTTTTTAATAAAACTGACGAGAATAACACAAATAACGGATGTTGGCCATAAATACCTCTCTATTACGCATTTGGGAAAGGGATAATAGATTTTATACATATTACGCATTTGGAAGAGGGGTAATAGACCAATCAGTCAGGAGAGTCTATTACGCATTTGGAAAATGGGTAACCCCTATTACCCATTCTCCAAATGCGTAATAGAAGAAAAATCTATACTAGTTACCCCAATATCAAATGCGTAACCCTATTACTCTCATATGAAATTCGTAATAGATGAGTATTTATGGCCATCATCAGTGCTTTGGGGTATTCTTATTATGTGATATAGATTTTTGGGGTATTCTTGGCCAAAGCTCTGAAAATGGTAATGACTAATTATCATTAATTATATTATGTCATTATTTATTTTAATAATTAGGATAAACAAACCGAAAACCAAACCGACCAAACTTTCAATCTTTCGGCTTTAATATATTAGTATAGATAGATAGATACGTTAAATATTTATAAGTTAAGATTATAATTTATAGTATGTAATGTATATACGTATATATAATAAAAAGATTAAATTACTTAATAAATTTTAATATTGAGTTAATTGTCAATATGTTGTAGTTCTATACTAAACTAGCTTTGTAGCCCGTGCAAGGCACGGGAAAGCTCTAACATCTGCACTTATACGTATGTTTGTAAAATATTACAATAGCGATATATTTGTGAAAGAGGGATAATTTAATAATTTCATTATAATTAAATTGTCTCTTGATATATTAATAATGAGTTTTCTAATATATCCAAAACTAATGTCAAGCATAATGGGAAGTAATCTTTTTTCTAAGTTAAAAGTCAAGGGTTCAATTTTCTTTATTACATTAGCGATATATTAGTGAAATGTTATTATTAATATAATATAAGAGGGGTTATTTAGTAATTTCAAGATAATTAAATTGTCTCTCGATATATTAATAATGAGTTTTACAATATATCAAAAACTAATTTCTAGTGTAGTGGTAAATAATTTTTTTTTTCTAAGTTAGAGGTCAATGGTTCAATTATCTTTATGAACAAATTTTTATCATTAATATAAAATATGAGGGTTGTCTCACGATATAATAATAATGAGTTTTAAAATATATTCAAAACTCATATCTAGCATAGTGGTAAGAATTCTCACGTACAATGTTTTTATGTTACTTTATAATTAAATAAAAGGTGCTACAACATGTTTTTTTTTTTTTGCTAAATACAAATTTGGACCATTTCTCGATTTGTGCGTATCATCCTTGCGCTGGGCCATGCTAATCTTCTCTGTATCGTTCCAATTTTATCGGATGTCCCCGAAGGGACAGAACATGTTAATGCTTAGTACGCAAAACATATCTAAAAGATTATCTATTTATGATGTAGAGAAAAATGGGCATGAGGATGTCCTCAGGTAGTTCTCCTGAGGTTATAAGACAAATAGCCTATAGAATAAGTGGCCCCGCATGGGCATTTTTGTAATATCAATTTTTTTATCAATAGATTTACCTAAATACCCTTAAAATTGTATTGGAAAACTTTTAACCTCAGGGTTCTACCTGAGGTCATCCTCAGGCACATGAATCCCTTATGATGTATATATAATCAAAAATAAAATATTTTCAAAACTGATATCTAACATAATAGTAAAAAATCTCATTTCTAAGTTAGAGATAAGGGGTTTAATTTTCATTAGAAATAATTTTTTATCAATAATATAATATAGGAGGGATAATTTAGTAATTTCATGATAATTAAATTGTCTCATGATATATTAATATTGAGTTTTATAATATATTCAAAATTGATGTAGCATAGTGATAAGGAGTCTCCATTTTAAGTTAGAGGTCAATGATTCAATTCTTATTAAGAACAATTTTTTTATTATAATATATGGGGTTTGTCTCGCGATATATCAATAATTTGTTTTATAATATTTTCAAAATTGTTGTTTAGCCTAGTGGTAAGTAATCTCCCTTTTAATTTAGAGGTCAATGGTTCAATTCTTGTTGGAACAATTTTTTGTCATTAATATAATATGTGAGGGTTATCTCACGATATATTAATGATGAGTTTTAAAATATATTCAAGTTCCATGTCTAGCATAGTGGTAGTGATTCAAACTTGTATCTTAGAGGTCAGGGGTTCAATTCTCACTAAGAGCATTTTTTTTATCAATGCAATATAGTGGGTGAGGTGGCATCTAGGTGGCAACTGACGTGGATGATGACATGGATTAAATTGTCTTCTTAAAACCTATGTTGTGCTATTAATAATATAATAGATTAATTTGTTTACTATTTATATAAATTCAATTAAATTATATAAACGTAATACGTAGACAATAGAATAAGCATTGATAAATATATATATAGTAATACATATATGTAGTGTATAATATTAATGTGTATTAAATTTTACTTTATATTTATTTAAATTAGAATTTCATTTTAAGTTTAACAAAAATTAAAAAATAATATGTTATAAAGTTCAAATCGTATTTCGAAACCGAACCAATCCTTTCTTCTTTGGTTTGATTTAGTTTGGTCTTGGCATCTCACTAGTCTGGTTTTGATTTTTTAAAAAAGCGTTTATATCGGTTTGGTTCGAAAAAACAAAGACCAAATCAATCCGTGAACACTAATAATTGTTAATTATATGTCTATTACTTTGAACAATATAAACTAAAATCAAATTATATTTTTTGTATAATTTTAGAAAAATATTTAATTAAAAAAAATATGAATTGACTACAATGTGAAGTATATTTAATTGATTTTGCAGCTTAGCCTGATGGGTCTGTTTTTAATCTCTTGGCCGAAAAAACATTTTATTTACAAATACATACATATATAGAGTAAAATGAACCATTTTACGATTGGTAACGGCTAGGATCTGTCACTGTATCTTTACAATTTGAGTCTATTCTGTTGTTGAAAATGTTAAAATGTAAAAATCTCATCATCAATGGCCAAAAAAATAGTTAGAAAAAAAAAAAGTTAACTAATTTTTTGACTTTATCGTAGTCTTTCAGCTCTATTATGCGAAATGAAAGTCCTACTCCTATATTCAACAAGAATGACCGGGCAACAGAGATTTAGGGGCCGTTTGAGAAATCTTAAAATAAATTACTTAACATTTATATGAAGTAAGCAATAAGTTACTTACAACTTATATTTTGGTGTTTGGATGTTTAACTTATAAATTTGTAAAATATTTATTAAATTAAATTAAAAAATATTAATTATTTAATATAATAATCCCAATGCATGCATATGACATTTATAAATACAAATGTAAAAATATAAAATATTAAACAAGTTAAAAAATCAAGTAATACAAAATAAGTTGGAAAAAAGTACATCATTACTAACTTATCACTTATCAACTTATTTGGCAAAATAAGTCCATTCTACTAATGTTACCAAACAGCACGGGATAAGTTGAAATGGGCTTAAGACCCATTTAAGCTCCTTATCAGGGCACCCAAACAGGCCCTTAAATCTATGAAGCATTTAACTAGTGCTCATAAATGATACTCCCTCCGTCCCTTAATGTTTTTCCTGTTTTGACTGAACACGTTTGCCAACGCATACTTTTGATCATTAATATCTTTAATTTCGTATTAATATTAAATATAAAAACTTCACTGTATTAAAGTACTCATAAATACGAATCCAACAAGATCACTCATGACTATATTTGGTCTTATAGATTAAATGTAAATTAATAATTTGTCTCATGTTATGAACAATCCCGACATATGAAACAAGAATGATAATATGAGACGAGGGAGTACTCGGTATCTATTTTAT
Source organism: Kitagawia praeruptora (assembly GCA_037693485.1). NCBI lineage: Eukaryota > Viridiplantae > Streptophyta > Magnoliopsida > Apiales > Apiaceae > Kitagawia > Kitagawia praeruptora. The sequence goes on from CM075353.1 coordinate 149,132,101, forward strand.
ATTCAAGTGCTCATTTATAGTCAAATTCGGTGGTCTAGTTGGGAACAAAAAATTCAAAAAAATGCAAGATAAAGATAAAAATACCTTCATTAAATTCTAGTTGTCTCTCACAAAACACAGGCCATATTACGAAACGTGTTCAGAGGTTCAGATCAGATACCCCAAACACTACGTCGCCCACTGCACAATTTAGCCAATCAGTCCATCTCCATATCAATAATAATGGAGTATTCATTTAGAGGTTGGTTAGTTGGCTCTCTTTTTATGTCTTCTCTCGTCTACCAACATTGCAGTAATAATCAAGCAACTGTGGTGCTACTTTGATTTTTCCTCAAGATTCTATATAAGTAGCTCTCATGTCTTTTCACATATATCTCAAGTACATTTTATCGTCTCTTTCTTAAAATTTTCCCTCTTGGCATACACCTTTTGTTCTATCTAGAAGACATGGAATTTCAACTAAGGAATCCAGTTTCGAGTCTGGTTAAGAAAATCTACTTTTCGAAGAAAGCCATTCAGATTGTACTATCACTCTCTGTGTTCTCCTTCCTGATTTCGCAGTCGGTACTTCACCTATTTCTTTCCACATTTTCAAGCAAACTCTTTAGCTTCTCCACTGAAAGAAACTACATCTTCCTCCTCTGCAATGGGGTGATTCTTGTTATCATCAAAATCTCTGGTTCGTCTGCTCCTTCCGGTATGGAAGGATCTAGAAACAATTATGATGAAGCATTTAAAAACAAAGATAATGAGAAAAACAGAAACAGGGATGATGAGAAAAACATTCACAAGTCTAGCAACAAATTATCTACATCTAATAGTGTTTTGTTAGTAGAGACTAAGACGGAGGTTACAAAAACTATTGAAAACAAAAATGATGTGACACAGGAGGAAACTGAAGAACATGTGATTTTGACGGCACACTGTGAAGTCAAAGATGAAGATGAGAATGATGAGCTTCTTAAGATGGTGAAGGAAGAAGAAGAGCAACAGATTGCTAATATCAAAGAACACGAAGAAGAAAATGAAGGGCTACTGAGTTTAGAGGAATTAAACAAAAAATGTGAGGATTTTATAAGGAAGATGAAACATGGAATCATAATCGAGGATCGACAACTTATCATGGTTTAGTGTCAGGATCTAGTATATTTAGTCTTTTGTTACTGTCCCTAGCTTCTATGATTTCCACTCAAGTATAGCTGAAATGTATTCGTAGAGTATTTGCAATCTTAACCAAGGTAGTGTCAAATATCTCTGAGAATCATCAGAAATTTAAATATTATTATTAATCACTTACCTGTACACGATCGCTTTCTTCTTCTGATGTGGCAGCCTTATATTTGCCCTAGCAAAACAGGCAGTACAGATATTACTACGTTTTCCCCACTTGATTCGCTACAATTAGAAATGGCAGTGCCGAATTATCCAGAAAAAATATTATTAACTTCTAATTTTCTGTAGCCGGGCCAGGACTAACAACAATGTTTAAATCAGTTAAGAATAAATTAAATAGATGAAACAAACAAAACAGTGGCAGAAGTATCTCATTCTTCTATTCTACTTTAAGCATGTGACAGTGACATTTTGTTCTTTTCCAGTGGTTCTTAACCTGAACAAGAAGCTAGCAGGCGACCACCTACTTGACCTACCGTCTCCATATAAGATCTGAACTACGTTAACAAGAGAGACAATTTTGTACTACACTGTTCACATAAGAAGATCATACAGATATTGTCAAGTGCTATAGCAAGTTCAACTCTGTCACACAAACACAGATGCTTGCACAAGCGCAATTCCCCAATATATAAAATTAGTCATTATGTAGACATGTATTTATAATGGATATGACTTGCTTGTCTTACATGCACACATATGCTCAGTACCATGTTTACATGCATAGAAAGTCGAAATGACCAAAAGCAATAGGGTTTCATGGACTAGATACTTATAAAATTTCCATTAACATTAGAGAAGTATACACTAATCTAATCATCTTCATGCAAGGACAGATCACAAAAGACCACAATTATGTTCTGTGTCTGTGACTTTAAGCGAATCACATATGTATAGTTTCTACTGTCTATTCTATGTTTCAACTAGTGAATGTGAGAAAACTTATGGGTGGATTTTTTTATTTTAAATTTACAACAAATAATGTTCCCTAATAAATTATTATCAACTCAGAGTATCCAGTATACACTGTACACTAATAACCCTCACTTATATAAAATTATGGATGGGCAATGATCAAGCTTTTAGCTAAGGTGAAGAGCATAAAAGGATATAAATCCTCCTCTAGCAACTTGCTACTCTTTTGAATATCGAAGTTAAAAATCTAGTTTCCAGTACCTGTTACAGCTTCAGGGTTCGTTCTCAATTTTTTTTACAAGTCCTCAATCAGAGGGAGAACATCTTTTAGTCTAATAAGAGAAGCAATCTACTCATACAACTTCAAAAAAACAGAAGTTTAGCACATCAAGAACCAAAATGCTAGAATGAATTGTTCTAGATGTTACTTATCATTCAAAATTGTAACACAAAGAATGTGAACGTAAGAAACAAATACACAACAACAGAGAGTGAATTACGACAGTTTTCAATATCTAGAAAATGCTACCTATCTTGATTCATAAACTTACCTTGCTTCGTCAACACTAAATAGATGAAGACTGGAGTAGAACAATATTTATACCTGCACAGGAAACATGTAGTAATCGAAAAAAAACAAAACAGAAAGCCAGAATCCATGAGTCCGTTCACTTTTCCATTCAACCAAATCAATTAAAAATGATTAATTATATAAATAAGTCAAAAGAAACATTCAGACAGATACTAGCGTAGGATATATGTGTAACTACATATTCAAAAAATTCAGAAAGCAAGATTTTAGCCGAACTACAAGTTGTGGGAAGTTACTCTGCAACTGCTGAGTTCATTCTCGGAGACTGTAATCCCACATATTACGTTTTAGTTTAAATTTTTTAAAATAATTATCAATAAATAATGAAAACAGTTACTTGTTACTGAGTTCTAATGCATGCTTCAAGTCAAAAGGAACAGATAATACTATAATAACCGAAGGCGTGGTGCTTCTAATAGAACTATACCAACCTTAATGGCTTAATGTTATACTTGAAAAGGTCAGATCCATTTTCAATAGAATGATACCAACATTATACCAGGGAGCATGAAAGAGGCTGCACACATGCATGAATGTCTACAAAGTTGTAATGGTTATTACAAACTTAAATGGAAAGAGATTTGTAATGGTTATTACAAATCTACTTTTCGAAAAAACCCATTCAAATTCTGCTATCACTCTCTGTGTTCTCTTTCCTGATTTCGCAATCGTTGCTACTTCAACTATTTCTTTCCACATTTTCAAGCAAACTCTTTAGTTTATCTATGAAAGAAACTACATCTTCCTCCTATGCAATGGGGTGATTCTTGTTATCATCAAAACCTCTGCCTTGTCTGCTCTTTCCGGTATGGAAGTATATAGAAACAAGGAAGATGAGAGAAACAATTATGACGAAGCATTCAGAAACAACAATAACGAGAAAAACATTCACGATAAAGCATTTAGGGATGACGAGAAAAACATTACCAAGTGTAGCAACAAATCATCTACATCTGATAGTGTCTTATTAGTAGAGACAAAGACTGAGGTTACAAAAACAAATGAACACGAAAATGATGTGACAAGGGAGGACACTGAAGAAAATGTGATTTTGACGGCACACTATGAAGTCAAAGATGAAGATGAAAATGATGAGTTTCTTAAGATGGTAAAGGAAGAAGAAGAGCAACAGATTGCCATAATCAAAGAACACGAGAAAGAAAATGAAGGGTTACTGAGTCTAAAAAAATTAAACAAAAAATGTGAGGATTTTATAAGGAAGATGAAACATGGGATCATAATCGAGGATCGACAACTTATCATGGTTTAGTGTCAGGATCTAGTATTTACTCTTTTGTTACTGTTCCTAGCTTCTATGATTTCCACTCAATGTTAGCTGAAATGTAATCATAGAGTATTGGCAGTCTTTACCAAGGTAGTGTGTCAAATATACCCGAGACTTTTCCTCTAATATGCTCACTAAGAACTTGACCAAGTATCTGAATGTTACAACCACAAGATCATCAGAAATTTAAGTATTCTTATCATGTACCTGTAGATGATCACTTTCTTTTTCGGATGTGCTAGCATCATATTTGCCCTTGCAAAACAGGCAATACAAATGTTACTATGTTTTCCCCACTTGATTCGCTACAATTAACAATGATATGATGCAGAATTATCCAGAAAAAAATATTAATTTATTTAATTTTTTCTAATTTTCTGTGGCCGGGCCAGGACCAATAACAATGTTTAAATCAGTCAAGTATAAATCAAATGGATGAAACAAAGAAAACAGTGGCAGAAGTATCTCATTCTTCTATTCTACTTAAAGCATGTGACAGTGACATTTTGTTCTTTTCCAGTAGTTCTTAACCTGCATAAGAAGCAAGCAGGCAACCACCTACTTGACCTACCGTCTCCATATAAGATCTGAAATACGTTAACAAGAGAGACAATTTTCCACTTCACTGTTCACGTAAGAAGATCATACAGATATTGTCAAGTGCTACAGTAAGTTCAACTTTGTCACAGACGCAGACTTGCACATGCGCAATTCCCCAATATAGAAAGATTAGTCATTATGTAGACATGTTCATATTGGATATGACTTGCCTGTCTTACATGCGTACATATGCTCAGTACCATGTTTGCATGCATATAAAGTCGAAACTCGAAACAACCAAAAACAAAAGGGTTTCATGGACTAGATACTTATAAATTTGCCATTAACATTAAAGAAGGATACGCTAATCTAATCATCTTCATGCAATGACAGATCACAGAAGACCACATTTATGTTCTGCATCTATGACTATAAGCAAATCACATGGGTATAGCTTCTACTGTCTATTCTATGTTTCAACTAGTGAATGTGAGAAAACTTGGGGGTGGAGTTTTTTATTTTAAATTATTAACAAATGATGTTCCCTAATAAATTATCATCGACTCAGAGCATCCAGTATACACTGTACACTAATAACCCTCACTTATATAAACTTGTGGATGGGCAATTGTCAAGCTTTTAGCCAAGGTGAAGGGCATAAAAGGATATAAATCCTCCTCTAGCAACTTGCTACTTCGTTTGAATATCGAAGTTAAAAATCTAGTTTCCAGTACCTGTTATGAGCAAATTGACAGCTTACAAAAATCCATACAGCTTCAGGGTTGGTTCTCAATTTTTTTTACTAGTCCTCAATCAGAGGGATTACATCTTTTAGTCTAGTAAGAGAAGACAATCTACTCATACAAATTCAAAAACAACAGAAGTTTAACACATCAAGAACCAAAATGGATGTTACTTATCATTCAAAATTGTAACAAAAAGAATGTCAAAATTGACCATGTAAGAAACAAATACACGACAGAGAGTGAATTACACCTACAGTTTTCAGTATCTAGAAAATGCTACCTATCTTGATTCATAAACTCACCTCGCTTCGTCAACACGAAATAGATGAAGACTGGCGTAGAACAATATTTTTACCTGCACAAGAAACATGTAGCAATAGAAAAAAACAAAAAAGAAAAGCCAGAATTCATGAGTCTGTTCACTTTCCATTCAACCAAATCAATTAAAAATGATAAATTATATAAATAAGTCAAAAGAAACATTCAGACAGATACTAGTGTATGATATATGTATAACTACATATTCAAGAAAATCAAAAAGCAAGATTTCAGCCGAACTACAAGTTGTGGGGAGTTACTCTGCAACTGCTAAGTTCATTCTCGGAGACTACAATCCCACATATTACGTTTTGGTTTAAATTTTTGAAAAAAAAAACTATTAACATTTAATAAAAACAGTAACGTGTTCCTGAGTTCTAATGCATGCTTCAAGTCAAAAGGAACAGATAGTACTATAAAACCTTAGGCATGGTGCTTTTAATACAACTATACCAAGCCCAATGGCTTAATGTTGTACTAGAAAAGGTCAGGTCCGGGTCCATTTTTAATAGAATAATACCAACATCATTATACCAGGGAATATGAAAGAGGCTGCACACATGCAAGAATGTCTACAAAGTTGTAATGGTTGCTAAAAACTTTAATGGAAAGAAATGAAGAATAAGCATATCTGAGTATATACAGAACACCTATTGCGTATTTTAAAAGAACAAAGAATATGTATTCGCAGCATCAATGACTTGCACACAATTGAAGTATGGAAATAATCAATCAATTATGTAACAACAACTCACACATCATTGCAAAAACATTTGATTTGTGCTTATGCCATTTTTGGCCAGGTCAGGAGCAAAAGCAATATTAGGTACAAAATGCAGCAACATTGGCAACCATTTGAATAGATCAACCCAAATTATCACCAACATTGTTAGGGACCAAATTCAAGGTAACTTCCTCCGGGACAGGCATATCACGAACAAGATCAAGGAGTTGCGAAAGTTCTCCATGAACATATGTGTACCGATCTTTGGAAATCAATGACTCTGAAAACAGAGCTTCGGTAAGAGAATGAAATGCTTGAGAAAATTCATTACTGCTGCCTTGATTTATTTGATCATCCAAAGGAATTAAGGAACTCTCAAGCCTCCACCGCATAGGAAAAAATCTATCTGGAATCTGAAAGCAATTCTTTATAACAAGTAGTCGAAGAGCATGTCTGCATAGGCTGCCTGAATGTTCAAATTCCTTACAGGAACAATGAACTTGCTCATCTTCTGGATTACATATTACAAGACACTCTCCTTCCAATTTCTTATAGTGTCTCACAAGATATGAACCATTAGCCATTTCTGTTATCGCATACTGCATGGATAGCACAATTTCGTGCTGCAAGAAACTGAAGGAGTACGGTGTAAGAAGACCTCTTGCATGTTCTTCGATAGGCGAGCATGTCTTAGTAGGCATATACAGAAGTTTCCCTTTGTTTTGACTTACAATGTTGGCAGCAACCCCAACCTGCAAAAGTTTTACAAAATATTTATATTATGCATAAGAGGGGAGACATGGCTATAGAAGATAAAGATAAGAATGTTTACAAATAAACCTGTTCAAAGAATATCTGCAAGGATGATTGCTGGCTCAAAATACTCTTCAAGAATGTATCCACTAGCTTAGAGTACTCAGCCGTCAACGTACGAGCAAGAAAGTGACCTCTAATGTAGGGAAATGACCAAAAAGCTCGATAAGAAAATAGAAGAGCAATGTGCTTATCCGAACAAAGTCCATAATGAGAAACCAGATTATTCCACTGCTGTTCGAAATCCTCCGTGTTCTCGAGATGACACAGCATATCAAACTCTGATTTAAACTCCGCAAACTGCGCTGTGAGGGGCACAGAGAACCAGCTTGATAACTTGCACAGGATATGCCAGACACATATGACATGTTTAGAATTTGGCAACTCAGAAGATATAGCATCTTTGAGACCCAAGTCCATATCAGTAACAATGGTCTGTGGACTAATTCCTTGCATGAATTGCACAAATACCTGTTAAAATAAAGATGATAATCAGGAGAAATGCATATATATTTGCACAATTATCATATAAGTTCACATCACAAACCTGTAACGCCCAAGAAAATGACTGAGATGTTTCATCTTGTAGCAGAACACAACCAAGAAAAACAGGTTTGCCATTATTGTCAATACCAAACCAGATCCCTAAAAGCAAGTTGTAGGTGATGGAGTGGTATGTAGTATCAAAAGTAACTACATCTCCAAATACAGAAAATGCGCGAACGGACTGGCCATATGCCCATGCAATGTTCTCAACTTTTCCATTTTCATCAGTTGTAAAATTATACACAAATCCCTCATCCTTCTGTGATGTAGCCTTGCAAGCATCAAGAAGTTCATACATATCATTTTCCCTTTTCTCAGCGAGTAAAACATCGTTTTCTTGAACTGTTTTCTTACATGTCCTAACAAAATTACGAACATCTTTTTCAATAAAGGGCAACTGTCCCGGTTGAACCCCCTTTTCCAGCTCCAATACCTTCACTATCCTGTTAACGGGAAATCCAGCTTTTGACAGCAAAAGAATACGTTCTTGATCAGCCTCTTGTATCTTTCTATAAGCCGGAAGTAACCTAACCTGATCATCTTCCAACAACTCATGATTATGAATATTACTAAACTGAGACACATACCACTGTGTCACACCATCTACAACTTCCTTTGTCAAGTACAATTTCGCATCACACCCACACCGCACCGACTTCCGGTCCCTCGGATGTTCCACATTCGCCTTCTTTCTAGGCTGATTAAACCCCGACCTATAACACACATAATCCCTCCTATACACCCCTAAATTCTGACTCTCCGTCGACCGCGCTTTCCTTATCGAAAACCCATTCTTCCGTGCAAAACCACTATAATACTCAAACGCCTCATCATCCGTCTTAAAAACCTGCCCTACATACGGAGAATAAACAATATCTACCGATTGTGCAACTAACGCTCTCTCATTCTTATCCGATTTAGACACATTATCACCCCGATCATCACCCTCATTCTTAATATAACATTTCCAATCTCCACAAGGACATTGCTGACGCCTAATCCAAATATTATTATTCAATGCTTTCGATGTCATTTTCGATACGAAAATCACACACAATGCAACACCTCTAAAACACACTATCTAGCAAGGGTTTACAAAATTCACATCTCTAACAATATAGCATCTGAAACAATTAAAATCCAGGTCACTAAATTAAAACAGATAGTAATCTAGCAAAATGATTCTAGTTAATTATTCAAAAATGAAGTAATTAATTAATTGAGATGAAAATACATGAAATTAATTGAATTATTACATACCTGAAACTGAAAATTGAAGTTGAATGATGAATTCGTGTCTGTTTATTACATATAGAGATCATTACTAAACCCTGTAAGAACCCTTTTTCAACCCGATAATATGCATGATAATAATTGGGCAATTTGGACATTGAATTGGGCCTTTTTCTGATCCCGTGATCCGCTTAATTTGGCCCACTTAGCCCAGATATTAGGAGGGTAATTGACTCATGCTCATGCTTAATAATAAGAATATTAATTAATTCAAAATAATAATAATAATAATAATAATAATAATAAGATTATTAATGGTCATGTGACTCATTTTTAATAATCAAAATACACGCATTTCCCTACTTATATTTTAATGTTATGTGTTTTTAATTAATTGTGTTAACTTTTAATATATGAAGATTAATAAAGTAACAAAGAAGTAATAAAAATGATCTTGAGAACTGTTTTTTTTTATTGAAAAGAATCTAGAAACTTTAAATAGGGAAGCGGAAATAAAATATTCATCAGAACTCCTTGTTGAAATATAAATTAGTTGAACTAATAAAAGCAAAACCGATGATACAGTTTAAGTGGTTAGAGTTTATCTCTTATCATTTCAAATTTTGGTTTGATTCTCGCCGAGAGAAGTAAGCACCGGAAGAAGTAAGTAGTTAAATAAATATATTTTCATGACAAGGAAAAAGTCATTGCATGATTAGAGATCTCCATTATATGCATTGTTTTAAAAAGCAGGAATCAAATAAAGGTACCTAATAGCGATCAATCAATAATTAATCCAGATTTAGAGAGATACCGAATAATTAATCACCACCGTTTTTAGAACAGAAATTGTATGTTACAGAACAATTTAGTGTCTTTGACTTATACGGAAGTCAATAATGTAGTGTCTTTGACTTGTACGGAAATCAACATTACTCCTTTAATTCCACGCTACAAAACTCACTTTAGTTCCCCCATAACCCAACACAACAAAATCTTATCCTTATCCTGTCACCTACATTACAACACAACAGATCAGTTGGGTGGAAGAGCAAAGTCGAAACTTGCAATTTACCGGTTAGTCCTCTGATCCTCTTTATTTTCTCTTGTTTTAGTTGATAAAATTATATGCTGAACCACACACGCCATTAAATGTACTATGTGGTTGTGGGAGATTGTAATAATAGTGGGAGTAGATGGTTGAGTTGATGATGATGAGATGAGGAGGGTGAAGGAGGTGAGGGTTGAGTGGGATCGATTAGTACCACTCCTTCGAATTATGAATCCTTTTGGTCAGTGTCCATTGTCTCTGGATTAGTAAATGTTAGAACTTGATAATAATTAATTTGTATGGTTAACTAGTTTGAATTTGCTTTTATATTCAAAAATGAAGTAATTAACTAATTGAGATGAAAATTCATGAAATAAATTGATTTGATACTTGCTAGTGTTTTAGCATTGTTTCAACAGTGATTCTGTTTTTGCTCCTGTAAAATACAGTAAATGTTATGAAAGTACATTGAATTAGTTATTTAGGATGGTGTTTCCTGCCTTAATATTCAGTGTCTTTGGTTACCATGGAAGCTGCCCTGTGATTAAAGGTAAAAAGTAGTCTGCTTCTGGATCTGGATGGATTCAAGCCCCACATAGTAAGAAGTAAGCACCCATAAAATCTGAGATGCACTCAGTGGGATGTTCATGTGTTACCAGTGAGTGCATTAAAGAAAAAAAATTCTCTATACATAGATGGCTTAAGAGATTATCCTAGATATTATAGGTAGAGCTGTAATGCTTGCTTTATTAGCTAGTCTGTTAAGAAAGAAAAAGTAAGGAGATGTACCCCAATATTGTAATCACCTTGTGCCATTTTCATGAGTCCCCAGTTTTATTTGTCAAAATAAAAAGGATGCAAAATGGATTTGGTATGTATAATGCATGAAACTAATAAAATTTAAATAACTGTTAACATTTCGAAACGTTATGTTATTGGAATGTTCCCTTGCATCTTAAAAAATGCTAAAATACTATAACTAAGAACAAAGACTTTTATTATGCTTTTTATATGTGCAGGCCGGATTTGTCGATTTGATGGCAGGGATCCAAAATTCAGGGAGAGTGGTACCAACACCTGTTGTTACCAGGTATTTTTACTTCTCAACTTAGTATATAAATATTACTATATAGAGTGTATTACTGTGCATAAATTTAGAGGGAGTGCTTGCAAAATGCTTTAAAACTTATTTGCATTGTTCTTGGATTACAAGTTAATGCTCAGGTAGCATTCACTTCATTTCAGATTCAAATGTACCAAAAACTAACTTAATATTTTTATTGATTTCTAGCAGCAAGTTAAATTTAAATGTACTTTAATTTATAACTAAAAATATCTATTAACAATAGAAGGTTGCTAGCTTTTGGTTTTGAGTATTGGAGGTTGAATTAGGCTTTCGTTATTACGAAGCCCTGAAACTGAAAGTATAGGTAATGCATTTTAGAATTACTGATGAAAATATATTAGTAGCACTCCATGTCTAGATTATATGTTTTCGAACTAGTTATCACCTGTTCGATTCGGGATTGATTTTCTTCGAAGGCGTGCTTGTCGCTTTTCACTCTACTGTATCATGCATACTATCTAAACCTATGACTGATATTTGTTTCCTATTGTTGGGCCATTTCTTTTTATCATGGACAAGTCGTCAGCACATGAACTCTGACCTTCTTGTCCTTACTTTCGTTCCTTCACACCACCACCAAGAAGGTCTTAGAGTTGTAGAAGGCCAGCACTATCTCGTGGGAATCATTCAACGTAAGGGATATAGATCCGGTAACGTTTATAATTGTAAGATGTTTGTGCAAGACATCGGGGAGTGCTACCATGTGGGGTGAAGGTCACCTTTGGCCCGCACCCTGATGGAAGGCCTATAAAACTATTGAGATTGCATGAAGTTCATGTTCTTTCTAATAATGAAGCTGAGGAGATGGTCCGTGGTGAGGCGCACTCATTCGAGGACAGTTTTTTTATGTTTGAGAATTTTCCAATCTGGAATATTCTTGGATGACTCGTTCCTTGACTAAACAACTATGTAATGTTATTATATGTTTAGTAGCATCTGTCTTAATAAAGAACCTCTGTAAGGTAATTGGATGTGAGTTTTAAGACCGCATGTTTCAGACTTGTCATCAAATGAATGAGTGTGTAATCTTTGAATTACTATTTCATGTGTTTACTTTTGTATCAGTCATGGTTGAAGTTGTTATGTGTACTGATCGGTTTAGCTATCCTATCAATCAACGTTTAAACTACAAGAAATATTAGGATTAGCAGCACCATGAGAAAACACTATGCACATGCAATTTTATAATAATCATCGTAACTGAAAAAGCGAAATTATCTTAAGATGGAAATACTGATAAGGAGGAAACCTTAAAAAGAATAACTGTAGGCAGATTGCTAACATTTCCTTGAGTTATACTGGAATGCTCCTGTAACTTACCTCTATTGTCATAATCAGTCTCTGTACACTATGATCAGTATGAAGTTGGCTTGACATCTACTATACCAGAGCACCTAATTGTGTTGCGCCCTCATTCCACAGCATTCCGACTATAAGATGGAGAAACTGTTTTGATATGATCCCTGTTAAGGACAACGCTGAGAAGGAAAAAGGAAACATTGTGGCACAATAGAAGGTCATGTACGACTAGTCCAAATTTGTAATATTAGATACTTCTGTCTTCTGTTTTTCTAAATATCTTTTTTTCGAGGGGGTAGGGTGGAATGATGACATCAAAATCATTTACCACATAATTGTAATTAAAATCCAGACTAACTAGGAAACAGGCTAATAAATTAAAAAAAATTATTCAACATAACTGATACTTTTCCAGAGAGCACATGGTCAATAGGATACAGAATCGAAGAACAATATTTCACTTAAAAATCTCTAACAGTTTTAGTGCAAAGTATATGGGTGCTCAGCTGTAGGTAGCAACCAACAGTACATAAGAAAACCAAAAGGAATCCTACTATATAACAAACTTAATGAGAAAAGACATTGTATATGCCCTGACTATTAGAAACAATCACAACTCTATCCTTGACAGTTATTACAGTTACTTGAAAGATAGAAGCTGTTTTGCTGAGAATCCTTCAGTGAGCAGGTCTGCAACTTGAGAGCTAGGGTGGGTTAGTACAAGAGTTGTGGTGACAGTGCTAGAGTTGAGCTTGTCACAAATTAAGTGGCAATCAATGTCGACATGCTTTCATGTTCGTGTAAGACAGGGTACGCAGCTATAGCTATTGCTGCTTTGTTGTCACAGTGCATGATGGCTTGTGGAATGCATTTTATCGATGTTGCTGAATGCATGTTAAATTCATGATGTAGATCAGTTAAGTATTTGTGTTGAGATACAAAGAAGCCTACAGACGATCGATCAACTTCAAGCCACAAGAAAAATCTGAGCTGGCCAAAGTCTCTCATATAAAACTTAGTGGATAACATAAGCTTGCGGGTTTCAATATCTAATCAAGAATTACCAGCAAGGAGGAGGTCATATACTTCGATAAGCTAAAGTCAGCGTATTGGTGGTTGTCTTTTTGAACAGACTATAGACTAAAACGAATTCAAGATTAGAAAATTCAAAAAACCGCGGGCATGGGGCTTGTTTGAGGCCATATACCGACTTTTTGAGTCTGTTCAAAAATGCTCCCCTATGAAATGAAAATTCTGCAGCCTGAGTGAGTATAGCCCAGCGGCTTTCTCATGTACTAGTATCCCATCATTGATTGCAGCCACGACTAACAGAGCATGTACAGTTGCCATTTTGGCAACCGGAGCACATGTTTGTTCATAATCAACACCATTTCAAAGTTTTTTCTTTAGCCAGCTCTTCATAGGCCTTCTGGATGTGTATGTTAAGCTCGTGGTTGGAATCTTCATAAAAATACAAGCCTACAAACTTGTCTCAAATTCATTGAATTTACATTTTCAATTTAACTCAATATTATTTGTTGAAAAATAAAAATAATATATTTACATGACTCTTTTTCTTTTTTGAGGGACATTCGACTCTTTTTTTTTTAATTTCAATATCAATTTGCGAACATTGTGGGTTTTTATGTTCAATTGAAAAAATATTATAGAAATTGATTTTTAATGAGAAAAAGTTATATTAGAAATATTTTTTAATTAAAAAACATTTTTTGAAAAATTAGATCCATTGCTAGCCTACCAAATCCTGAATATCAATAAAATGCCAAATTTTTGATATTTCTGCTCATAAGTGCTAGTTAGAACCCTGGCCTAAACACGGGCAACCTTACTACCAAATTTTACATTATTGATTACCAAATTTAAGAGCCATGAGCACTTGCTATCAACAACAAAAAAAGGTTATTGTTAATTTAAATATAAAGATTATGATATCTACTGATCTGAGCTCTTCTCTGGAGCATGCCTGAAGCTGCTATCTGTCGTCAATGAGTGCACACCATATACCCTTCCTTGTTCAGTTGTTCAAATGCGTGAAAGCAGCTATAAAGGCAGTAGATTCCTCTAGTCCAATAACCACTCCAAGACTATAATACTGTGAATAATCCACACTTCTCTATGTCAATTTATAGAAGTTAATAACACAACAAAGTTTTAAAGACCTTTCGGAACACCAAGCATCACAAACCTAGTACCACCATTCGAACCTCTCTGCTAGTTCTCTCAAGATATCCTTTTCCATAGTGCCAAAGGGAAAATCCATATTTCCCCTTTCAATCGATGGATATTTTGTTCTCCTGAAAACCCTTCCACCACGATCGAAGGCATAAAGTCCACGAAAACTATCAGAAACACCAGCTAACAGATTGTGTACCGAAAGGCTCCCAGAAGGAAGACTCAGCCATGACATAGTTGCAATATTCTTTTCATATTCACCTTCTTCGCTGTTACATATGTGAATCACTTCAAACTCATCATTTGTGCCCTTCATTTGGGGTTTTTTTGATCGTTTTCTCATATAAACGGTCATATGAGAAAGGTATATGTTAGGAATTCCCGTTTCCTGTCTTTGCGTAAATTAAATACGGAGATTATAACAGTCAATAATAATAATCGATATTGACAGATGAACACCAAGATTTATACGTGGAAAACCCCTTTAAGCCAAAGAGGTAAAAACCACGGGACCTGCTCCGAATGTTTCCACTATAATGATAATAATGGTTACAATATTCTCTCTCAAGTTTACGAAGTAACACTTGAGGCACAACTGAATAGAAATACAGTGATTCACTACTCCTTCGGTATTGGACCGGATAACCTGGACGAACTCCCTTTGTAGCAACTACAACAGCTGGACGAACTCCTAATGCTGCAGCGGGACAGATTCCGATGGCTGCAGCCTGACACTCACATAAACTCCCTCGAAACGAAAGAATAGAGTAGCACGAGGGCCCCCTATCCTGACCTGCTTGAAACTACCACAAGGTAAGTTTCCTACTAGACGGACTATCTAGCAGCTATATATACTAAGAAGTATGAGAGGAAGAAGAGATTTTGGTGTTTGGTGTGTTTAACTAATGAAGGGGGAGGGGGTATATATAGGTGATGTAAGGTGTGGTAGATATGGTAGGTGTAGTGTGAAATTGGAAATAAACTATACATTTGGTGGCACAAATTGTAGGCTACCTAACAATCTCCCCCTATTTCCAAACTCACAACTAATCACTTGCACTCCATACCTGCACCGTGTTTGCACAGCTCAAACTTTTCTCGCGGAACCACCTTTGTCATCATATCAGACGGATTCTTATCCGTGTGTATCTTCTCTATCTGTATCACCCCATCTTCAACCTGTTCCCGTAGCCAATGGTAACGTACATTAATATGCTTAGTACGACTGTGACAAGTAGCATTCTTGCTCAAGTCAATAGCACTCTGGCTATCACAATACAACTCAAAGTTGTCTTGCTTCTGACCCAATTCTTGGAGAAACCGCTTTAACCAAACCAGCTCCTTGCCTGCTTCACAAGCAGCAATATACTCTGATTCGGTTGTTGACAACGCAACACACTTTTGCAACTTGGACTGCCATGCTACAGCTCCCCCCGCAAAAGTGAAAAGCATCCCTGACGTGGACTTCATCCCATCTGGATGTCCTGCCATGTCAGCATCTGTAAAACCTTCCAAGACTGGTTCACCGTGTCCATACTTCAAGCATAACCCGGAAGTGCCCTTGAGATATCTGAGAATCCACTTAACTGCTTCCCAATGCTTTCTTCCTGGATTTGACAGATATCTACTCACAACTCCAACAGCATGAGCAATATCTGGTCTTGTACAAACCAATGCATACATAAGACTCCCCACTGCGGATGAGTAGGGAACTTCCTCCATATCCTCCTTCTCCTTGTCTGTTGACGGACACATTTTCTTATCCAGTTTAAAATGTCCCGCCAATGGTATGCTAACAGGTTTAGCATCATCCATATTGAACCTTTTCAATACCCGTTCAATATATCCCTGTTGTGAAAGCCACAACCTCCGAGTTGTTCTGTCACGAACAATCTTCATCCCTAGGATTTGTTTTGCTGGACCCAAGTCTTTCATATCAAAGAACTTGGACAAATCTTCTTTCAACTTGTGGATCATGTTAGCATCTTGACCGACCACTAACATATCATCAACATAAAGCAACAGGATAATGAAGTTACCGTTAGGAAACCTTTGCACATAAGCACAGTGATCGGATGCAGTTCTCTTGAACCTATGATTCCTCATGAATGAATCAAACTTTTTGTACCACTGTCTTGGCGCTTGCTTAAGCCCGTATAAACTCTTCTTGAGTTTACAAACCATGTGCTCCTTCCCTTTTACTTCAAATCCTTCTGGCTGGTGCATGTAGATCTCTTCCTTCAAATCTCCATGAAGGAATGCAGTTTTCACATCTAACTGCTCAAGCTCAAGATCCATGCTAGCTGCTAATCCGAGAACTGTTCGGATTGATGTCATCTTTACAACCGGAGAAAAGATTTCATCGAAATCAATGCCTTCCTTCTGTGCAAAGCCTTTAACCACCAAGCGTGCTTTATACTTTACAAGCTTTTCATCATCCCTTTTTACTTTGAAGACCCATTTGTTCCTCAAAGCCTTCCGTCCTCTCGGAAGTGTAGTCAACTCATAAGTTTCATTCTTGTTTAAAGAATCCATCTCCTCTTGCATTGCTTTCAACCAGCAATTGCTTTCTTTATGAGTCTTGACTTCCTCAAAGGTCTCGGGCTCCCCCTCATCAGCAATTAAGATATACTGGGATGAAAGATATCTTCCTGATGGTCTCCGTTCTCTCGTAGAACGTCGTGGCTGAGTTTCTTCATCTTCAGGCTGAGGCGGTAGCTCCCCCTGCTCAGCAGCCTCATCATCTGCCATATCATCTCCATCATCTTCTAATGTATCTGGATTTCTAGCTTGCCTTGGTTGTTGAGTGCTCCCAAAATTCTCATAATTTTGAGACTCATGGAAAACCACATCTCTGCTCCTGAATATCTTCTTCGATTCAGGATTCCACAACCGATACCCGAACTCTGGATCCCCGTAGCCAACGAGAATACACGGAGTTGATTTATCTTCAAGCTTTGTTCTATGCTCCTTTGGGATGTGTGCAAAAGCCTTGCATCCAAACACCCGCAAGTAGGAATAGGAAACATCCTTTTCTAACCAGATCTTCTCTGGAATCTCAAAATTCAGAGGTGCCGATGGAGATCGATTGATCAAGTAGCAAGCTGTTCTTACAGCTTCTCCCCAAAATGACTTCGGCAGTTTAGACATTTTCAACATGCATCTGACTCGTTCAGCAATGGTGCGGTTCATTCTTTCCGCAACGCCATTCTGTTGTGGGGTGCCATGAACTGTTCTTTCATGCCGGATACCATGTTTTGCAAGATACTCTTTAAATTCTTTTGAAGTGTACTCCCCCCCGTTGTCACTACGAAGGCACTTCAGTTGTTTCCCTGTTGATCTTTCAACCATGGCATGAAACTTCTGGAAGTACTCAAACACTTGATCTTTGGATTTGAGTATCTCAACCCACACCTTTCGAGATGCTTCATCAATGAAGGTAACAAAGTACCTATTTCCGCTTAAGGACTCCACCTCAAATGGACCACATACATCAGAATAAACTCTTTCTAACAGCTCCGACTTTTTCTTCAATGGACTGCTAAAAGATACTCTATGTTGTTTCCCGAATAAACAATATTCGCACGGCTGCAATGCAGTTCCTTTAGCAAACGGAATGATGGATTTCTTTGCTAGAATCTGCAGCCCTTTCTCGCTCATGTGACCAAGCCTCTTGTGCCACAAACTTGCTGAAGCTTCATCTTCAACTGTATTCAACTCATTTGAACACATCGTCACTTGTGTCTTGTACAAAGAACCACAAGTGGAACCTCTTGCAACCACCAACGAACCCGTAGTAAGCTTCCACCTTCCACCACTGAAGGTATTTACGTACCCCTGCTTGTCTAGCACCATGCCGGAAATCAAGTTGATCCGTAAGTCCGGAACATGCCTGACATCTTTCAAAGTCATTGAACAACCCGTGTTTGTCTCAATACAGATGTCACCAATGCCTGCAATCTTTGACTGATCTGAGTTACCCATTCTTACAGTACCAAAGTCCCCTGACTTGTACGTCGTAAAGAATTCCTGAGTGGGTGTTGCATGATACGTTGCTCCAGTATCTATCACCCATTCGACCTTCTGATCATCAACATGTAAGCATTCTTCTTCCCCAAAAGAAAGGATCACAACATCTTCTGTCATAGCAGCTGTTGTACTTTTCTCGGCATGTTTCCCTTGTTGACCATTGTTTTGTTGCTTGAGCCAGGCCCTACAATCCTTTTTGTAATGACCCTTCTTCTTACAATAGTAGCATTCAACATTGACATTTGATTTGCCACCGGAATTCCTAAAATTCCTGCTTTTACTACGCCCTCGGTTTGTCTCCCTGTAGTTGCTTCTACCCCTGTTCTCAGTAACAAGAGCCTGTGAATCTTGACTGACTCCTTGTACCTTTCTTCTCATGGATTCACTAAGGATACTCTGCTTAATTGATCGCAAAGTTAGTTGCTCAGTTGGTACAGCATTAGTTACTGTCACCACTAGCGTATCCCAACCGGATGGTAAAGTATTGAGAAGAAATATTGCTTGGAATTTCTGTTCAAACTCCATCTTCATATTTGATAGTTGATTTAACAACCCTTGAAATTCGCTCATATGCTCTGACATGTTGTTCCCATCCTGGTACCTCATGTTCACCAGCTGACGAACTAGAAAAGTTACATTTTGTGAACTTTTCTCTTGGAACGTAGACTCTAATGTCGTCCAAAGAGTATAAGCGTCTTCTTCTTCAGAGACATGATGGTACTCCGAATTATCAATCCATCGACGAATGAGACTGATAGTTTTCATGTTCATCTTCTTCCAATCAGCATCAGACTTTGCTGCAGGTTTGACTCCTTTCAGCTCCACCGGATCAAACAAGTCCTTACTATAAAGCAAATCCTTTATTCTGTTTTTCCACATCGGATAATTTGAAGCTGTTAGGCTTACCATTACACTGGAAGAATCATCCATTTTAATTTACCAAAGACTATGGGAATCTCACTTAGAACCACACAAGTTGGCCAGGAAAGTGGATGTGTTTGGGGAGCCTTCCGTATTAATACGGCGCTTAATCAAGTAACCACTGCGCACAAAGCACTTTCCTAGACACCAACAACGTGAGCCCCAGCTCGGATACCAACTGTTAGGAAT
The DNA here is from genome assembly GCA_037693485.1 of Kitagawia praeruptora. Lineage (NCBI taxonomy): Eukaryota > Viridiplantae > Streptophyta > Magnoliopsida > Apiales > Apiaceae > Kitagawia > Kitagawia praeruptora. The sequence goes on from CM075353.1 coordinate 149,151,794, forward strand.
TCCCGTTTCCTGTCTTTGCGTAAATTAAATACGGAGATTATAACAGTCAATAATAATAATCGATATTGACAGATGAACACCAAGATTTATACGTGGAAAACCCCCTTAAGCCAAAGAGGTAAAAACCACGGGACCTGCTCCGAATGTTTCCACTATAATGATAATAATGGTTACAATATTCTCTCTCAAGTTTACGAAGTAACACTTGAGGCACAACTGAATAGAAATACAGTGATTCACTACTCCTTCGGTATTGGACCGGATAACCTGGACGAACTCCCTTTGTAGCAACTACAACAGCTGGACGAACTCCTAATGCTGCAGCGGGACAGATTCCGATGGCTGCAGCCTGACACTCACATAAACTCCCTCGAAACGAAAGAATAGAGTAGCACGAGGGCCCCCTATCCTGACCTGCTTGAAACTACCACAAGGTAAGTTTCCTACTAGACGGACTATCTAGCAGCTATATATACTAAGAAGTATGAGAGGAAGAAGAGATTTTGGTGTTTGGTGTGTTTAACTAATGAAGGGGGAGGGGGTATATATAGGTGATATAAGGTGTGGTAGATATGGTAGGTGTAGTGTGAAATTGGAAATAAACTATACATTTGGTGGCACAAATTGTAGGCTACCTAACAGTATCTCCAAATGAAGGGCTCAAATGATGAGTTTGAAGTGATTCACATATGTAACAGCGAAGAAGGTGAATATGAAAAGAATATTGCAACTATGTCATGGCTTAATCAAATATAGTTTTCTTGCATAAAATCAGGTGTAATTCTTATATAAATCTCAATTTAGGGCATGCATTGATAACAAGAAAAAGAGATACAATAAGTATCATACCGGACCATCGTGGTCATTGTATGTGATGAGATAATCTCTGATTCAGTGAACAGAAGTTCTGATAAATTAACCACATCACCCCTGTTATTAGTAGGGTGCTTATACACGGCATTCTCCTTTACGATGAGCCTGCTGGAATCACGAGATTTAGTCTTCTTTTTTCGAGTCGAACAACTCCCTAACTTAGAATCTGATAACTTAACTCCTTTGTTCTTGTTCTTGTTCTTGTTTTTAAGAGTAGTGTGCTGCTGCTTCTTCCTCTTCTTCACATGACCCCCATTGTCCTCTTCGGATTGATTCTTTCTTTTTCGGGTTGAACTCTCTGGCTTCTTAATTCGCTTCAGCAATCAGCACTTCCAGGGTTTCTCTCTTTTCAGAGCTTGAAATTTTATTTTTTTATAGCGACCACTTCCTTTTTTATTATTCTGGTGGAATGAAAATTTTGACACATATTCCTAGTTTGGAACATAATCTCTAACTGTAGCATTCAACTCATAATAAGTTTATCCAAGAAAAAATACTCAGTGGTACACCGTTGGTTAAGATTTTTCCTTTGCTTTCTCTACTTCTGTTTGATTAATTTCTTCCATCCAAGCTTCTGTGTACAAGAATACTGAATCAGATATCCGTATTTCTTCCATTTGTTAAGCTCAGTTATGCCATTTGTTTTTTCGCTTTCTTGCTAACTGGTGCTTTCATATCTCCATGAGCTGTTTTAGCTAATGGAAATTCTACAAGAATGATGAAAGATGACCTCTCTGTCTCTCGGAGATACTGCACAGTTCCATTCATGATCTTTACCAGCTTATGGTTTATGTACAGACAAGACCTTCCCTCGATGATTTCTTGCTATGATGAAACATCTCTTGCATTAAAGCTTCCGGAATACCTGGAGCTGGCTGCATAATCCTGCAAAGTATACTATTTGATTGGAGATTCTTGTATGAACTTGATATTTAACACTACAAGGACAATAATAAATAGCATCAACGTTCATCTACAAGAATCATTAGGATTAGAAGTACACACAATCCACATGAAATTTCACAATGATCGTCATAATTGAGAAAGCATGATCCTCATATAATGGAAATACTGATAAGGAGGGAACCTATAACGAAATAACTGCTGGCAGATTGCTACTTTTGAGTCATTAGCAAATAGGAAGGTAACAGTCTACTTTTTTTATCTATGCAAATTGTTGTAAAGCATTAGCTAACATTTCCTTAAGTAACACTAGAAATCTAGAATGTTGCACATAGATTAGATTGCTGCCTCAGATGATTTGGTAGTATTTTGTGGAATATCAAAATGTGCATGCATGACGCGGCCCGTAGGATTATTAAGTAACTTATTTCTATTGTCATAATAAGCCTGACTACACATTGTGATCTAAATGGAGCTAGCTAGGTTGTCATCTAGATCAGAGCACTGAATTGTGTTGCGCACTCATTCCACAGTCAGAAATGCAGTCTGACCAAAATATACAACATTAGTGCCCATGCTATCAATTCAAGCACATGCAACCGCTGCTGCCATCATAGGCTGCACCTACACACTTACTGATAATACATTCTAAACTTAAAATATTGAACATTATTTGAAGGTTTGTTTGACCAAATTAATCTAGTGCAAAGATATTCAAAACTGAAACAGCGGGGCAATTCAAGGGCTTTGCGCTTTCTTTGATCTCTTGTGTGTCACTCGAGACCAATGACATACCACACATGATTGATGATGATTATATCTGTGCGGCCACTAAAAGAACTTCATATCCATGTCGTTGTACACTCTACGTCTGATAAACAACAAAGTTTTTTTAACACAAAAGTTTCAAACACAAATCACATGCATCAAGCCTTTAGATTATATACCGTGTGAAATTTGATTATTTTGTTGAAAAACTTTACCCACATTCTATCTCTAATAAGGCCACATTGGCAATCAGGAAGGCACTAAATTCTAGATGTTTCAAGGGAGGTTATCTTACCATTTTCTTGTGCAATTCGCTATTCTTATCCGTAAGGCGGTACTGCTACTTGCTAACGAGAATATATAAAACATGCATGGAGCATAAAAGAGAATCACCAATTAGCTAGCAATCTGTATTTTGGATAATTGGACCCAATATGTTTCTTTTCTGGAATTAGTCTCAGCAGAACTGTTGATCCTTCAAATGCAGGAGTACGTACGTAAAGAGATTTTGTTAAGAATTAGAGCAAGTCCAACAATGTCCTAGTCGGTGCCCTATAAATATAATAAAATATAGTGTCCTAGTGATTTAAGTCATAATTTTTGTGTATCAATTCCAACAACATGCCTTATACTTGGGCCTTATAAATTAAAATAATAATATATTTGAATTAGAATTGGAGGGAAGGGAAAAAAAAGAGGAGGGAGAAGTGTAGAAAATGAGGTAAGTTAATTTTTTATTGTTAAATTGATTTAGGACAAGCATAGAGGTGCCTTAAAAAAAGGTGGATGTCCTAGTATTTTAAGGATCACTAGGACATTGTCTAATTAATGTTCTAAATATTAATTTAGGACAATATTTAGGACATTGTTGGACTTGCTCGAGAGTATTTGCCAAACCCTTGGATTATCCCAATTCTATTGGAGTGATCCAAATATAAATTTAAATTTAATCATCATTATTATATTTATATATTTTGATTTTAAATGTTTTAAAAAAATAATTAATTTTATTATAAATCATAATAATAACATTAACGTACAACAATTAAATTATAACTAAAATGCATTCAAATAAAAATAAAACGTTACAAAGTACATTCGAAATAAATAAAACGTTAAATGAAAATATAAATTAAAAAATATTAAAAAAATACATAAAATACTAATGATCAGAATTAGTATAATCTTCCCACTCATGCTAGATGAACATCTTCATCTCGGATTTTTTTTATAATGACTAATAAACTGTTCAAATCGACCATTTTTAACAAAAATTTCAAGATTTACTTTAATCAGTCATTGTATCTTTATATCTTTCATTACATATTTACTCCAAAAACGCGATGGCCCTGCAATAACTTAAAAGTTGTATTATGGTGAGATTTTCTGTATTGTATTGTTTCATTTTATGTTTTTAATTTTCATGTATTTTTAAATTTAATGTATTTTGATATTGAATATATTTTAAAATTTTATTTTAGAATTTATCATGAATTTAATTATATTACAAAATTAATTAATTTAATTTTAAAACATGGAGCATAAAAGAGAATCACCAATTAGCAAAAAAAAATAGAAAAGGGGTGGAATACCGAAATTCCAAATGGATAATCTGTATTTTGGATAATTGGACCCCAATACGTCACTACAAGAAATCTGGCTATAGACGACACCCCTCAGACAACACCCATGGAAAAAAGTGTTGCCCGAAATGATCAGACAACTAGTATTTTCGTGCTCGAAAAAGTATTGTCTAATCCTACATTCACACAATGGGCCAAAACCAGGGGTGTTGTGTAAATGCATAAGTATTTTTAGATTAGACAAGCATTTTTAGGTCTGTTGTCTAAGTAACAGTCATACAATATGTTATCCATAGTGTTGTGTGATAGTTAACCAACACACAACATTTTTTAGAAATATTACGTGAATGAAGCATAGACAATACTTCGTAAAAAGTATTGTTAGAATGAGACAAGTGATTTCCAATGTGGTATTGTGTAATGATATTTAACACAACTGCTTTACATAGTGTTGTATGAACTTAATCCAACACACAACAGGTTCTGGCCTATTGTGTGTTTCAACTCATACAAATGTCTTCTGTTTAAAACTGTTGTCTAATGAACTGTACAACAGAGCACACCATGCATGCCTGCAGGCTATGTGAGTTCATCTTTCTACAACTTAAAACTGACTTATCACAACATATATAATCAAGCAATGTAATTATATAAATATCATAAATGTTAACATGAAGACTTGAGAAAAATCTATCTAATTATCTATAAGAGGATCATCCAGAAACACACTTCCTTGAAATATCAGTTAAAAAGATGATTGTAGAGAATATAATCTTCACTCACTATCCAAATTCTTTTTTGTTAACTTACTTTGTTGATTTAAATTCTGACCTAGATGTGTTTGATGGCTATTGGTTGTCATTATAAATAAATGAAGACACGCATACAGTCATCCACTAAACAATGAACATATTCTTACCATCGCTTAGAGCTAAAACCATCGTGCAATCCATCACTGTAGGTATTCTATGAGCTAGTGTGATTACAGTACAATCAATGAATTTAGTTCTAATAGTTTTTGCAATATCAAGTCAGTAGCATTGTCAATTGACGTTGTTGCTTCATCGAGGACCAGTACCAGCTTGCTCCATCTCAAAAGGGCACGACCCAAACAGAACAGTTGATGTTGCCCCATGCTCCAGTTGAGCCCATCTTCCATCACTGAAATGACAGGTTAATTGGTAGTTGTTACTACTAGTGAGTAATGACTACCATAAGAGAAGAACGGTTAGGTATTTGGATAATGATAAGTACCTAAAGAATGAAGACCTTACATGTAAAAACAAATCAGATATTAGATAAAACTTAAAAGAAATCCCACAAAGACAGTAGCCAAGAAAGAGTATAATTGCACGCGTAATTTGCTTCTGTAGTGTCCACTTTAACACTGAATTTACCTCCCAAATTTCCTGATCCCTGTACTGGGATAAGGGATCCAAATTGTATCTTACAGTTCCATTGAAAAGAGTAGGATCTTGTGGTATAATTCCAAAACGTGACCTTAAATTGTGTAGTCCAATAGTAGAGACGAAATAAGGTACCTATGAGGGTACTTTTGCCACTTCCTGTGCGACCAACAATACCGAAACATCAAACAGAACTGTCGAATTTTTTTTAACCGGATATTATGAAACAAGAACGCGGGTTTATAACATCTCTGGATAACAAAATTGTAAAAAATAGTTCAAACAGAGCTGAATGTTCCAGGAGGAAGCAAAACCATGCAAAGTGCAGAGGAAAACTAGTATCTCTGTTTGTAGTGATGGTCACAAAAAAGTACACAAAGGATGAACAAGAGAATTCAATTAGAAAATCCAAATTAAAGAAATAAATTTCACAACTACAAGTGCAACAAACAAATTTTCCTAGAATTAGAGAGGGAGTAAAAGCCGTAGATTTTATGAAAATTATTTTGCAGAAATCAGATTCATCAATATAACAACCAGGGACAGTATAATCTTTACAATTAGGAATCATCCTCTAAATACTCTAAGAGAAGAAATAACCCAGCACCAATAAAGGTTACAATAAGAAGGGCTAGTTGTATTCCAAAAAACATCAAACCAATAAAGGTTTTAGTAAGCACCTAACAGCAGAACACACACGCGCATATCAAGTTCCATCGGTCTGAATATACAAATTAGCACAACATCTTGCAAAGATGGAACCGGTTTAATATCAAAAGACTTGGCAAGAAAGAAAGAAAGAAGACTTGTTTTATCTTTCCTGCCAAGTGTTCTAATGTAAAACCCAGTTCCATCTTTAGCACTGTAAATCTTTCTTGCACAACATCTTTGAGTCTCCTGAAAATGACAGAAAATAAACAATTAAATCTGAAAATAAACACTTGAATCTGATAATGTAAGAGACCTTAATTGAACAATTAAATCCTTTAAACTTTAACCCATCTATTGAATTGAATTGAAACCTTATTTGAATTGAAAGTCGAGAAACCAACTTACCTATCTAAGATAACCCAAATCCTTTGCCTCGAATTGATTAAACGGGATAAATGGAGATAGTCTTTGTGATGTGTTGAGACTGACTTAGAGCTGAAGGGGGGGATTGAAATTTTAGGTTAAGAGATGAAAGGGGGAAAAGAAATTCGCGTGGAGGGAAATGAATCGAGGAAATGAAAAAAATTTCATTTTCATATTATAAAATAAATTTGTAATGTAGTAGTAGTAATTTAAGTAAGTATATTTATTAAAAAAATTATATATGATAAATTTTAAAATTTCTATTTTTTAAACATGATCTTTTTTAATGTTTTTTAAATTTAAAATTTTATATGTACTGATTTTAGTGATGTGTACAAAGAATTTAGTGATTTTATTGATTTTAGTAATTTGAGTAAGTATTTTTTTAAAAATATTTTTCGACGATCAAACCGTATGGATGTTAATATCTAATAATTTGAGTGATGTGTATAAAAAATTAGAACAAAAAAATCATTCTTGTACATGTTTATTATATAAATCCACCAAAAGTACTACTTCCTCTAACTAGTATCGTACCGATTGAACATGATCTATTTTTTTGAAAATATTTTTCGACGATCCAACCGTACGGATGATGTTATATACTGATTTTAGTGATGTGTGAAAAAAATTAGAAAAAAATAAATCATTCTTGTACGTGTTTATATATAAATCGGCCAAAAGTACTACTTCCTCTAACTAATATCGTACCGATTGAACATGATCTATTTTTTAAAAAATATTTTTCGACGATCCAACCGTACGGATGATGTTATATAATGATTTTAGTGATGTGTGAAAAAAATCAGAAAAAAAGAAATCATTCTTGTACGTGTTTATATATAAATTGACCAAAAGTACTACTTCCTCTAACTAGTATCGTACCGATTGAACATGATCTGTTTTTTTAAAAATATTTTTCGACGATCCAACCGTACGGATGATGTTATATACTGATTTTAGTGATGTGTGAAAAAAATCAGAAAAAAAGAAATCATTCTTGTACGTGTTTATATATAAATTGACCAAAAGTACTACTTCCTCTAACTAGTATCGTACCGATTGAACATGATCTGTTTTTTTAAAAATATTTTTCGACGATCCAACCGTACGGATGATGTTATATACTAATTTTAGTGATGTGTGAAAAAAATTAGAAAAAAAGAAATCATTCTTGTACGTGTTTATATATAAATCGACCAAAAGTACTACTTCCTCTAACTAGTATCGTACCGATTGAACATGATCTGTTTTTTTAAAAATATTTTTCGATGATCCAACCATACGGATGATGTTGAGAGTTTCGATTCGACTACAGGAGCGTCAAAATCCGAATTCAATAACGTCTTCGAATTGGACTTTGATCTTCAAGAACAATATTTATACTATTATTATAACGTTTTCATTTTTGTTAAAATCTCATACAACCCGACCTTTTTATTTTTCGATTATTTTTTCCCAACACTAAAATGATTGTTTATTCACTTTCGTACGGTTCGATCATCGAAGAAATCATTCAAAAAAATAATTCAGTGAATATGGATCGTGCCTCGTTAAAGGAAGCAGCACTTTTACTAAGTTTTTGTTAAAATCTCGTACAACCCGACCTTTTTATTTTTAGATTATTTTTTCTCAACACTAAAATGAGTGTTTATTCACTTTCGCATGGTTTGATCGTCGAAGAAATCATTCAAAAAAAGTATTCAATGAATCTGAATCGTGTCTCATTAAAGGAAGCATCACTTTTACTACGTTTTTTTTAAAATCTCGTACAACCCAACTTATTTATTTTTTGATTATTTTTTTCCAACACTAAAATGAATATATACATATATGTGAAATTTAAAATTTTAAGATTGAAATCAAATAAATTCTTAATAAAATTAAAATAAAATTAGAATTTTTACTAAAATATTTAAAAAATTAAAAAATGAAATGGAATAGGACATTCAAAAACTTAGAGGCGCACAAATTTCCCCCTTAACCCAAAAATTTCAGCATTTCAATTTCCCCCTTCTCCCCCTCATCTCCCCCAAAATTTTATCCTCCACATATTCTACCCCAAATTGTCTCTTCCTTCTTCCCACAGTCTTCTTCCTCCTGTTGTCACCCACACCCACAAAGGCACAAACATACGCACACAATACCCACACATCCCCATCTCACAATTACTCACCTCTCTCACAAACATGAACCCTATTTGTTCAAAACTAAGCTTTTAGGTTGATTCGTTCAACAAGCACAAACACACAACTTAGATCAAAATCAATGTTTCTCTCTATCTTCATCTCTATTCATCGATTTGGGGGTTCTCCGATTTGGATATTCTCATAATTTGGAGGTTCTTGGATTTAGGAATTTTAATCTCTCTCTCGCTTTGACCCCTCTCCCTCTCTCTATCCCTCTCTCTCTATCTGTGTGTGTGTGTGTGTGTGTGAATTATATTCTTTTAGATGGGTATTCATTAGCTTGAGTAATTGTATCTTTTAGCTTGAATAATTGTATCACATGGTTTAACATTGAGAGTGTTCTTAATGAGGTGGTACAAATGGACAATGAAGCAATTCGAAGGACTACATAATATGAACAATGGAAGCATAATGGTGATGGAAAGAGGTTATGGTGGAAGGTACATTTTCGTCTATAATTCCCTCTGTTTATAAACACAACATTCTCATTAGAGATTGGGTTATACTAGTCTGACATACTCTCATGAGATGGATAAAGTATTAGTATTAGCTGCTCACATTCCTCTGCTTTCTATCCTTTGCTACCTAATTTTTTACTTGTAATGTATACACAAATATGAAGTTAAAATGTGTAATAAAGTACTACTGCCTAAATATGTTAGAGTACTTTTTTTAGGATCAAAATTTCAAGAAATTTGTTAAATGAATCTTTTGTTGATGTGCAGAAAAATGGGTATGTCTGGGATCTTCTTGGTGAGCTTTCTTGCAATGGCCTCCTCTATTCTTGGCAATGGTGGTGAAGGTTGGGTAAGTGCTCATGCCACCTTTTATGGTGGTGGTGATGCCTCTGGAACAATGGGTATGTGTACACACACAAAACACACACTTAAAATTCCAAGATTTTCACTCAACAAAAAAAATCTTAAATTTGCTTGACCTGTTTTTTGCTAAAGTTGCAAAAGCTAACTCATTAGGAGGAGCTTGATCGCATTAGTTCCATGTGTAAGAATTGTGCACATCCTACTGGATGTTATGGAAGAAACCATATGTCCAATATTAGTTTCACATATAGGCGCATGTAAAAGATGTGCACTTATGCCTTTTCCCCGTAATTCCGGTTCTTTCAAAATGGGGATATCACTTGACAAGTTAATCTAGTGTTGGTAATAGGTTGTTCAAATTGCTATACAGTAGATGTGCTTGTGTGGTTGAGGTTCTTTATTTTTTGATTCTTAATATTCTTGCGTGATTCATATTTCCACCACTTCCGAGCATTGTTGCGGTGTGTTAAGTTCTGGGCAAAAAGGCGAGGAGTGTATGGCCACGTAAGGGTTTATTCATTTATTGTAACTTCTTTTTTACTTTTTTGCTCGACTTGTTCAGTTTATCTTTTGCTAAACAAGTCCCATCAACCATTTACATGATTACAGTTATATGGATTTTTGGAGGAGTGCACTGGGCCATTCTTGCAGCATTTATAAGTTTAAGGCACCCAAATGTTGGTTTGAGTGTGGCGGTATCAGCCTTCTTCGAGACTTTTGACAACTGGCAGTGGCCAACACCAGTAACTTTGTATAGTGGATTTATACCATCCACTGCTCATATTTCATCCACTATGCCTATTCAATTGCCATCTAGCCCAGGTGAATTTTGTCAGTCTAATATAGCCAGAAGTACAGAACAGAAAATCCGAGAAGAATTCCTTCGAGGGCACAAGTTAACTAAGGTATCTATATATTGTTGTGGAATATTAAAATGAGGTTCACTTTTGTATCAGTTAAAAATAAATATTTGCATGCATGATTTGCTCATCATTTTCTTTCAATGCAGGACCAGCTGAGAATGGATTTTGACTAGAAAACATTACTCCAGCCATTACCATACACTAGTATGAACAAAAACTTTATCCAGCTATATATCTCAGCTTCTGATCAAGTAGCCTTGGAAAATTGGAAGGGCTGGGTCAAGTCACACTTTCGACTTCTACTTCTCAATTGTCAATCTACCATGGTGTTGGATTTGTCATGCCTATTCTTTGCTCTAAAAATGGCGGTCTATATATCTCCAGTAACTTTTAGTGCGTGTTTTATTACTGAATGTTTTTGGTTTGATATGCTAAGTAGTTGGCTACATGGTTTCTGCATCAACAACATTCTACTCTTTGTTACATTATTTTACTACTCTTCTGAATTATCATTCCAATATATTATAGTGTGATTTTATATAGACCAACTTATGAACTTTTTTGTGTTTTAATATGCTTGAAGCCTGATCGTGGTACTGGTTAGTGCTATGAATGATATCAATACAATCGTGATGTACGGTTAATGTATATATATAATACCATATAATGTAGAGTAAATTGCACTTGGCCTTCAATATAATATTTTGTTTCTTAGGTTTTGGGCTGAATAGAATTTTTATACATTGCATATAATCCCATTAATGACTAAGAGTGTCTTTTTTTTTTTTTTTTTTTATGCAAGCCGTTAACTTTTACAATGTAAAGGACAAGAAGCGAAAACATCAAGAGAAGGATCAAGAGAAAATATCATCGACATCAAGCAAGTTAAAAGACATTGTAATTTAGATGATAGAAGTGGTACTTTGTTGGGAATTGGTACCGGTAGTATCATTGTAGCGATGAATATCGATTGGTACGTAGTTTTTGTAGTTTGGTTTTCTTTACATGTCCAGAACCATTGTTTAAGATACTTTTAGCCAATGTCCACCAATGATTAACACTTGTATTATATATCAAGCAATGCTTTTATTAAAATCCCTTGTGAGGAAATGACTCACACAACAGGAAAATAAAAACTACTTAATGTTAACAGTTGTAAAAACTGCAATCAAACAACACGTACCATTTAACAAAGTAATGTGCGAGAAGAATACACACGGCAGGTTAAAACCCACAAAACTGTTGTCTCTTTTAACAAATAACAACATGTTATACTCTGCAAAACCATTGTCTCTTTTAACAAATAACAACCCGTTATACTCTGCAAAACTACTGTCTCTTTTAACAAATAACAACATGTTATACTCTGCAAAACTGTTGTCTCTTTTAACAAATAACAACATGTTATATACTAAGAAAGTGTTATCCTTCATACTCTACAACAACATGCCATATGAGATAACATGTTGTACATCTAACCATAAAACAACTCGTTTTTGCTAAGAAACCATTGTCTTTACTGCTTAAAACAACAATATATTCGTTAAAACGTGTTGCATTATTGGAGCTTTGACAACAGGTTTCCAAAGAAAGTGTTGTTGTTTATGGGTATCAGACAACTCTTTTCAGGTGGCTTTTACTTGTCTTTGAACTCTCACACGACAGTTTGCTGTGTGTTGTCTGAGGTGTGTATCAGACGACTTTCCGATAGTCAACAGTTTTCGGGAGCTTCAGACAACATGTTTTGCCAGTTGTCTAAAGCAAAAATCCTTGTAGTGCGTTTCTTTCTGTCTTAGCAGAACTTCTGATCCTTCGAATGCAGGAGTAAAGAGCTATTGTTAAGAATTCTGAGAGTAAATTCAAATTCTATTCCAAGTGATCCAAATTTGAATCGGATCCAAATTTTATTTCAATTATTTGATCCAAATATAAATTCAAATTCAATCATCATTATTGTATTAAGTATTTTGAAAAAGATTAATTAATTTCATTATAAATCATAAAAATAACATCAACAACAACAACTACATTATAACTAAAATACATTCGAATAAAAATAAACTTTACAAAGTACATTCGAATAAATAAAATGTTACGTGAAAATAAATTAAAAACATTAAAATACTTCGTAAAAATACTAATTATAGAAATTAATATGTTCTTCCCACAAATGCTCAATTAATGCATTTCGAAGTGCTGGATGAACATCTTTATCTCAAATTTTTTTGGAGTGATTAATAAACTGTTCAAATTGACTATTTTCATCATTCGGAACCATCTCAACTTTTGGAACAGAAACTTCAAGACTTTCTTCAATTTCTACGTTTAAATCACGGGTATCTTCGACTATCATATAATTATGCAAGATAATGCATGCAGTCATTATATCTTTCAATACAGATTTACTCTAAAAACGCGATGGTCCTGCAATTATTTGAGGTTGTATTATGGTGAGATTTTTTGTGTTGTATTGTTTCATTTTATGTTTTTAATATTCATGTATTTTAAAATTTATTGTATTTTTAAATTTAATGTTTTTTAAAATTTTATTTTAGAATTTATCGTTAATTTAATTATATTCCAAAATTAATTAAGTTACTTTTAATAACATTAACAAAATCAATAAAATAAAAAAGATAACAATATTAAAATAAAAAAAATCATCACTGATCCAAATTGGATCAATACTAAATACTATTCACTGATCTGGATCCTTTGTAATCCACGGTTGGAATGATTTGGAATAAAATTAACTCAAATTTGGATTTTTAGTCCACGATTGGACTTGCCCTTAAATTTATGTTGATAAGTTTGTGATTTTCAATAATTTAAAAATGATCATTAATTTATAATTTTGAATGACATTAAAAATTATAATATTTAAATAACTCAGTAGGTCATAATAAAAAAAAACAAATGTATTTACAAAAAAATTTCAATAATTTCGGTGAATACGAATCTAGGAATGAAATTAAATTAGGAGACTAAAATATCAGTAGAACGGATATTTTACTTATTAATAAAGATTGTTTAATTGATTATTAATTTAAGTTATTCTAAGAAAATTAAGAAATTATATATATATATTCTTTTCATTAGATACATTATTTTGTAACTCAGTACGATTATAATAAAATAATTGCAATTGTTCTAAGATAATACTCCCTCCGTCCCACCCAATTCTTAACACTTTTTTTTGTTACTTTCTGGCACGCATTTTAAGGTGAATTTTAAGGATAGTTCCATAACTTATTTTTGATTTTTGATTTTTTTTATAAAAATAGGATTGTTCTATTTTTATACAAAAAAAGAAAATTTCAAAAATAAGTTATGCAACTATCCTTAAAATTTACCTTAAAATGCGTGCCGAACACCATATTTTGAAATGTTAAGAAATTGCCGGGACTGAGGGATTAATAATTTTACTGTTTTATTATTAGACATAATATAGAGATTCGAAAGAAATAGGAATATAGTAACGAAAAAATTATAATTGTTTTAGGATTATAAAACATAGTGTTCTAAAAGAAATAGGAATAAAGGGGTCGAATCAAAAAAAGGGGTGGAAGCAAATTTGGTATGGTAGTACCATTTAAAAGAGAATTTCGTTTATTAACAAATTTTATAGAATGATAATTAATGGTGAATAAATTGATCTTAAAGTACAATTAGGACGATTTTCTTTGCTCTGGAACTATAGTTAAATTTACTTATGATTTTCTATATATAATAAAACTAGTCATAAATAAAATAACTTTAACCGACCATATACAACTGAATTCAGTTTATGCAATTGTGATTGGTGATGTAAATATTGTATTATTTTTTGTAAAATCGATTTGACTCAAGATGCTTCAACACCTTCTATTACTGAAAGTTGCTTTGCTTGTCCAATGAGTACCAACAAAAATTAAAGAGTATATACATATGGGCACCAGCACCATCGAACACGATGAAAAGCTAACATGAACATGATAAAAAGTTAATATGTTGCAAAGCTTGCGTTTTCATGAAAGTTTATTTAAATATAATTAAGCTAATGATGAATAAATTAACCTTAACGGCACATTAAAGAGCATGCAGATGGTCATAATTTAACTGGCTAGAAAGCAATTATGTTTTAAAAAAAAATTAAATTGTCATGAAATATAAAATCTTTACCTTTTCACAAATTTGATTAGTATCATTTTTTTGTAATTCGTTGAAGATGATGGATCACTTCATCTATAACAATGATTTGTATATTTGTTGGTGTAAGTAGAATTGTAAGTAGATTATACTCGTTGATGTTTTAACCGTTGGTGGAGTTTTACCCTACTGGTGTTTTATCTCGTGTTAATTAAAATAATTGCAAAAAGAATTATAGTTATAATAAAATTTTTTTATTAAAAAAATAACATAGAATTCTAATATAAATAGGATATTAGGGGTGAAACCAAAATATGGTGTTAACCAAATTTAATACAAAGTAGTACCATTAAAAATGAGTTTCGCTTATTAATAAAGCTTATAGATTACGTTGCATTTCAATTGCCTTATATTTTGTTTGTGTAGATTTAATTTTCTTTTATTTTAAATGTAATATATACGCTTGAGTTTTGGCAAAATGGAATGTTATTAATTTTGTGTTTATTAGAAACATTTATTTTTATTAGGATTAAATGAAAATGAGAATATTTAATTATGAGTTAGATTTTTAAAATTTGGTGACTGACTTTTAATGAAAGATTTAATTTCACACTTTGAAAATTTATAATAGATATTTTAATTATAATTAAAAAATTTGTATTAGTGATCATAATTGATTATTTACATTATAGAATTCAGTTTCAATGCAAATAAAATTTTATGCGTAAATTTGGTAACATGTATTAATGATCAGAATTGATGGTTTATGTTTTCGAACTTTAGAAGATAATCTTGTTGTATCATTTATGGGGTATGATGGCTCATATTTTGGACTTTTAGGAGATGATCTTTGTACCATTTAACGGGGGAATTATTAATCACTTATATTTTGATGAGGTAATCAGGTGACAGTATGATGGCTTTTCTATTACATACATTAATTTTTTGATTCAAATATTCAGTTATGTATTAATATTTGTTATGTGTTAATAATGGTATTTTTCTTGTTATTTTCAAATTTATTAGCTAAATTTTGGTTATGTTTTAATTATGTATTAATTTTTATGTTTTTAAATAATTTTAATGAGTATGGATGATCATACTTATTACTCAATCAAGGATAGATTTTCACTTTTTGATTTAATTGATTGATTTATTTTTAATGTTGAATTGCAAGCTTTTGACTTTTAATATCTTTTTACTTTTGGTTTAAATTTAATTATTTTACTTGATCTTTATACTATTTAGTTATTTGATTGAGTCTAACCAAAGAGAACCCCTTTGGTTAGATTTCTACTTGGTATTTATTTTAATATTATTGTTTATTTTGATCTAGATTTAATTACAATAGTTTTTAGTTTTATTGAAAGAACTTTCTTTCTTGTTGCTTTTCTTTGGGTGCTCTTGGAAGTTATAAGATTTCTATTTTCGGACATTAAAATCTTATTGTCTAAATTTCCAGGAATACTTGCAGATAATAAACTTCCTTGAATGAAAATTTTTCTCTCCTCGAGTATATTATTGTATATTTATGTACACCTGACAAAAAAAAAATTCATACATACCTTTTAAAATGATACCTCAAATAGAGTGCCTGAGCACATCCTCTGTACATGCATGTTCTCTATAATTTATTTACACCGAATAAAATCCAAATTTCATGGATCATTATAATCCAAATATGTTGACCTCGTGTTAGTTCTATAATTAAGTTTAATTTCGTGAGTTCTCCTTAACTAGCTTTATAACCCGTATAAGGCATGAGCATGTTCTAGCCATGAGTAACATAATAGTTGATTTTGACCAAAGTACATTTTGTGAGATTAATAATCCTTGATTTGTTTTTTTTAAGTCTTATTTTTACATACATGAAAATTCTATATTTGTCCAATAAATATAATAATTAAGTATGAAAGAGGGGGTAAGTCAAATGAGATATTTTTACTATTATGGACACTGAGTACTATATATTGTACAACTTGTTTTTTTGGATATATAAATTAATGATCTCATTATAAGGTAGTGATCATATAAATTACTATTTAATCTTTTTATTGTATGTACACTATGAAAAAATCGTTCTAAATTAATCGGCGACCTGCTTCATCTTACAATTATCAACTATCATTGTCACAACTAATTTAACATTTAAAATCTTTTGTATTATATCATATATATATTTGAAAACTTCAATTCGATATTTGTTTACGTAAAATTTTAGTTGTACAACAACAATTTTCGTTTAAATAATCCCCCGCACCATTAATATCAACAATGGTTTTCTTTTACCTTTCATACTTAAGCCCTCATACACTAAAAATAGTCGGTATATTAAATATATCCACAAACAATAATAAATTTTAAATATCGTTACATTTATGTTATTTTTAATTCATGTTAATTGTTAAAAATATAATAAGATATATAATATATATATATATATATATGTATGTATGTATGTATATATATATATATAATATTAATATATATAGTTAAAAATTGTTAATATTAAATAATGAAGTAGTAATAATTGTATGCAATAATGAGTTGAAATAATTAATTCATGCATATTAAATATAAAAATTATTAATATATAATAATGAGGGGCATTTTAATAAATTCAACATGAATAAAATGTCTCATAAACCCCTATCTGCCCTATTATATATATAGTGAATAACCAATTACAATTAGTGTGAGATATGAGATCTAATTGTAGCCCCTCATTCACATATCTTATTTTCATCTCTCACTATTAATTAATTTTATCACATTTTCATCTTTAACCACCATCTTCTTTCTACTTTAATCATAATTTTCGATCACCATCAACCACCACCTCTGACTACCATCTCCGACCATCACTTCCGGCGAGATCCTGATGAATGATCAAATACTGATGGACATCAGATCCTGACGGACGAAAAATCCTGATGGATCAGATCCTGATGTTGGGTCAGAATTTGATGATATATATATTCGTATAATTAAAATAAAATATGTGTGGATAAATATAACGTAACAGTTCAGTAATCACCAAAATCATAATCATACAATAATCATCACAGTTAAACAAAAATCACCAGTATTACACAAAATCACCAAATTTAGATTAACAAATTCACCACACCACCACCCACAACTACCACTTCCATCCACTATATTTAACTCATACCTCTGACCACCAATTACTAATCACCAAATATCATACAAAAATCACTGCATTTAAGTAAAAATAATATAAGTAAACAAAAATCTCGACAACAACCATACCATCACCACCACTAATCACCACTATTACCGCGCGCAGCCACCACCATCATCCTTAATGTCTACAGACCAACTCTATTTATATAACTTAATACAACTTGAAACCAACGTAAAATCAACACAAATCAGAAAAAGATCTTGAAAATTACCAGAATTTCATGAAAATCACCACATACGGGATTTTGAAATTTAAATACATAACCTTAATTTTAATAAATCTGATGCTTGTTCGTCAGAGTGTGGTTGTTAAGTATCTTCGTGGGTAATCCGAGAAGAAAGAAATAAGATTTGTGTGTATGTGTATGTGTGTAAGAGAGAGAAAGAGAAAGAGAGAGTAATCGGAATTAATGGAGGTGATGGTCGGAGGTTGGTGGTGATGATGGCATCCGGAGCTTCATGGTGGTGGAGAGAGAGAGTAATCAAAATTAATGAAGGTGATGGAGGCCTCAGTTTCGTCGTGGTGGTGGCAACGACCGGAGCTTGACAATGACGGTTTGAGGGTGGTGATGGTGGGTAGATGAGGAAGAAAAAGGAGGTAGGGATAAAATATTATATTTAAATGTATATTTTGGTTAAAAGTAATTTTAAAAATGTGTGATTGGGATTAGATATTATATCTCATCTTACTGAGGTTCTTATTTGAACAATTACCTATATGATGACTAGTAGCTAGCAGCCTTCACGAAATAGGGGTAATTCAATCTTAGTCATCAATCTCTACATATAAATGTATATTCTCTTTCAAATTATGTGTCAGTAAAGTTTTTTTTATTGTGTAATTTTTAATAGGTTGATCCCGCTTTGGTGGGTCAATTGAGGAGAGAGTGGCGTGTACTGGCAAATGGTGCTCCTGATGTGCTACAAACTCAAGCTAAAAGACATCTAAAGTTCCACGATTTGGTGGCACCAAAAGACATTTTTTAGATTGGTTGTACTCATGGCATTGAGTTAACAACTCCAGAAGGGAGGTACTATCTCATGGGAAGGATTAAAAGGGCGGGCTATGAAGCTGGTAAAGTTTATAACCGTGGTATCTTCGTGAAAGATATTGGGGAGGAACTTGGATTCGGGGTGAAGGCCACCTTTTCCGACCACCCTAATGGAAGGCGTTCGAAAGTCTTGAGACTACGTGAAATTTTAGTTCTCTATGATCATGCTGCAGAGGAGATTATCGAAGGAGAGAAGGCGCAACCATTCGATGAAGATAGCGTCTTTATGTTGGAGGATCTTCGAATCAGGAAGATTCTCGACAACTGACTTATTAGTTGAAAAATAAGTAGAAACTTATTATATGCTTAAGTGAGCAGTTGTGTTATGTGTTATACTTTGGTGTCCAGACTTATTATGTGTTTAACTGTTTATGGCTACTGATTGAACCTCTGGACGGGCATTGCTATTGAGATTTGGTGGTACCAAAAGACATTTTTTAGACTGGTTGTACTCATGGCATTGAGTTTACAACTCCAGAAGGGAGGTACTATCTCATGGGAAGGATTGAAAGGGCGGGTTATGAAGCTGGTAAAGTTTATAATTGCGGTATATTTGTGAAAGATCTTGGGGGAGGAGCTAGAATTTGGGGTGAAGACCACCTTTCGCGAGTACCCAAATGGAAAACAAAGATTCTCTCAATACGTATTGTAAAGAATGAATAACATCCTTCTCGTGTCTTCCCAATGAAGGCTGCGATTTTTAACTACATCAAGGTATGAGTTTAAAAGAACTTCGGGTGCATTATTTAAAAGAACTTTGGGTTCATTATTCTTGTATCATTACTATCACCAGGATCCTATTTTGCACTACCCTACTAAATTTTTTTGCTTTATTAACCAAAACAAAAATTCGTCGAAGTAATTTGTTCAACGGTAATTCCGCACACAACATCGTCAAGACTAGAGAAGCACCTGATTAGCCAACCTCCAAAAGAATTTAGAGACATTCATGATGAAACATTTGGAAATAATGATAACGAGAAAACTCATGATAAAGCATTTAGAAACAAGGATGACGAGAAATTTAGAAAAATGTACAGAAGTCATGCAACAAATCATTTACATCTAGTAGTATTACATCTAGTAGTATGTTAATGTTGGTAGAGACAAAGACTAAGATTGTTGAAACTATTCAAAATGAGAATCATATGACAAGGATGAAAATTGATGAAAATGTGACTTCATCATCACACTCTAAAGTCAAAATTTATGATGAAAATGACAAGCTTCTTTAGATCGTAAGGAATTAGAAGAGTGGAGTATTGTTAATATCAGAAAAGGCGAGGAAGAAAATGAAGGGTTACTGAGTTTAGAGGAATTAAACAAGGATTTTATAAGGAAGATGAACACGGAATCATAATCGAGGATCCAACAGTTGATGTATGCTAATGCCTTGTTTATTAAGATAAGGAGCAAAATCAAGTGCAAAATAAAGTCACGTGGGTCACCATTTACGTAAATTAGCATATACTCTCTCGGTCTCATTCGTTATGATCACATTATATCTCAAAATTGTTGTCCACATTCAGTTAATATGGTAAATTAAGTGTTAATTATGTTAATTTATTTGAAAGATAATATAATCATTGGTAACTATTAGTTTGTTTAATAGAATCGATTAAAAGATGAAAATTTGATTGGTGACAAAATAAATTGAACACCAAATTCAAGGAAAATTCATCATAAACGTTGACAAGGATATCATTTTGTGAAGTTACATTTAAGTGTACGAGAAAGTGAAGCTCAACTCATTTCAATACCAAATATGCGAGGGAGCCACGATACACCTGCATCTATAAAATGAATCATCAAAATATGATTCTAACCTTGACACATCGTAACATATATTCACTTGAATAGACCAAATGTCGACCTGCAGAAGTACATAAACTACACTCACATTTTTTTTGACAAGAGCTACACTCATATTTTAAATTCATTATAATATATCTTTTAGTTTTAGGATCACATCTATCTTTGTATCATAATTTGTACTATATCAACGACCGGATCTACTTTGTCAAATTCATTTTTACATAATATAAGCGTGTTATCAACAAATTCTCAAACTTCTTATTTTTAATTGGATTATTTCTCAATTTGAAATGTATTAATTTTTCTTTTTAATTTTTTATGTAAATTTTACAATTGTGAATCTCACTTTCCATTGATGTGAATTCATAATTGTTGATGACTTGATGATGATATCAAAATTAAATGCAGAAATGGGGATAATCTTAGACACCAAAAGGTGCAAATGAACTAACTCTAGAAATGAGTCAAAAATACAAATAAAGTATAAAAGCTTCTATTTCATTTATAAAGCCTGAAGGCAAATTACACTTGTTTACCATTAAACCCTCTTGAAACCTACGTATTTACTTAAAATTGTAAGTTGACCACCATGACTTATACGAAATAACCGGCTACTACAAGTTGGCAACCGCCTCTGTTTGTACACGGGTCTCAAAAATTCAATTTTTTCAATAACTTTAATAAGCTGCAATAAAAAACTCTCCCCCATCTATGTTCATTTTGAATTTCAAATCCAAATATATATCTCTCAATTCTCTTCCATATATCAAACTTAATTGTGTTTTCAAATTTAACTATACTTCTTCACATCTTTCGTATATCAATTTACCTCTATCTATTTTGTTATGCGTGTACTCATAATTTTGATTTGATTTGATTTGTAGGTTGTGTGAGAAATGGTTTTGATGATATCAAGTACATGGTTCAATTTAAGATTTGTTTCAATGAAATAAGGTATTCAATTTATATATAAAGTTGAGGTTTGTTCTTATATTACACCGCGATTGTTATAATTTTGTGTAACTATTTGATTATGACTGGGAGTGAATTCTGGGACGAATATGTTCATGATGTGCGCATGTTTAATTTAAATGTTAGTAGCTATCTTTTTGCAATTTCAGTGTCATGTCCAATTTGATTTATGTTTTTACATATCAAGTGTTTGATTATAGTACCCAATTCGAATGAATATTTTTTAATTATCTTTGTCTCTCTATTATTTCATTCATTTTATTGTTGTTTATTGTTTGTGTTTGCTTTAATTTCTTTCATTTCATTATGTGTTTTCAGATGTTGGAGATTGAATCTTAAAGATTTTTCTAGCCTAAATAAGGATTTTGATGATGTTATTTAGAGTTCTTTGTATAAGTTCATATTTACTCCTTTCAAGATGATTTTATAAAGTATTAGGTTTTTGATTCCCAATGGCTTGAATAAATTGCAATACATTTGCAGAGTCCTAATGAATATTAGGTCAAGGCTCGCTTAGTTATCTTAAGAATATCATCTGGGCCACTTTAGCACTTTAAAGTCTCAAACAAACTAATGATATGATCCAAGTTTACGGTTGGGTTGGTATTCACAGTAAACTAATGGTATGGTCCAAGTGCATATCCGTTTTGACCTTTTGTTCAGGGTATAGTTCTCTCATTGACACAATATTTTGTTAAAGAATAAATTTACAAAATTGGAGAATTGTATTTTGGGCGCTATATTCCTACTTTTGATTGAAAATGTTAGAAATAATTGATGTAAGTATTAATCAGTGTTTAAGTGTAACAGGGATAAATCAGAGTTTAGCTGGAAGCAGGTCAGAGTTTGTTAAACGCTGACGGATGGAAGCACAACAGAGTTTGATAAACTCTGTCTGGCGGAAGCGTCTACTTGTCAACAGTGATTGAAGAATAATTGAAGACAATTATGGAAGCGATATCTTTGAAGATTGGATAGCTGTCAAAGAGATTGTGTTGACTTAGAAGACGTGTAGCAATCGTGATTGATATCAATTGTGTAGCTAAATTATAGGAGTATCAATTTAACGAGTGTACAGTAGCTGTATGTTTTATAAATACAGTTAGGTTAACCCTAGAAGGGTATTGAACAACGAATTATCATTTATTGTAACCTAAGCAACTCTTTGTGATAGTTTACATAACTGAGAGAGGAATTATTAATTCCAAATAGTTTTTAATTGTTAAAACGTGTGTTCTTGTTAATCTCTCATACAAATCTTGATTATATTTGTGTATTCGGCCTAACAAGTGGTATCAGAGCCAATCTGTTACTTAATACAGTTTAAGATCCACACACAAAACAATAATCAATGGCAGAGATTCCTCCTCCAACAGGTTTAGGTTCTGAGAAGGCTCCTACTACTGTGAGTCGTTATGAGAATATTAGGGTTCCTATTCTGAGACCAGCAGATTATGCTATCTGGAAGGTAAAGATGACTATGTTTCTGGAAGCTACAGATCCAGAATATCTTGACAGAATTTATGAAAGTCCTCATAAACCTACCAAGCTATCTGCTGCTACTGCTGGTCAAGAAGCTAAGATAGTCCCAAAGGAAAAGAAAGATCTGACTCCTGAAGATCTTTCATCTATTGCTAAGGATGCAAAGGTAAGGCATCTACTTCATAGTGCATTAGACAATGTCATGTCTAATAATGTGATTAACTGCACTACTGCCAAAGAAATTTGGGATGCCCTTGAAGTTAGATGTCAAGGAACTGCTGCTATCAAGAAGAATAGAAGGAATATACTCACACATGAGTATGAGCATTTTGAGGCAAAGTCTGAAGAAACCATGATAGAAACATTTGACAGGTTTTGTAAACTGATCAATGATTTGTCATTGGTAAATAAAGAGTATGATCTAGAAGACTCAAATCTCAAATTTCTTCGTGCTCTACCTGAAAAGTGGGATGTGAAAACAACCACTATTAGAGATAATTATGATCTTACTGATACTGAAATTGATGAGATCTATGGGTTGTTCAAAACTTATGAACTGGAAATAGAATAGAGAAATAGAAGATCAAGCAAGAAGGCAAAGTCTGTTGCTCTTAAGGTGGAAGAGAAACCCTTGAAGAAGGAAGCATCAAGGAAGAAAGCTAAGGGAAAAGCTTTAGCTATATATTCTGAAAGTGAGTCATCGGATTCTGATGTTGACTCAAACACTGATGAATCATCTGATTCTGAGGATGAAGAGGAAATGAGAAAAATGGCTGTCCTGATGGTGAAGACTTTTAAGAAGATGGGTTTCAAGAACTTTAAGAAGGGAAACAGGTTTTTTAGAGATTCAACTTCAGATAGGAAGAGTTTCAGAAAGTCTGAGAGAAAGGAGACTAAATCTGGGAAGAAAGATAAGTCTGAGATTCAATGCTACAAGTGTAAAGGGATGGGTCACTATGCTCCTGAGTGCAAGAAGGGTAAAACTGAAAAGGCACTCATCACAAAAGGCAGAGATTGGGCAGACACTTCAGACTCAGATGAGGAAGTCAACTATGCTCTCATGGCTTCTATTGAGAATGAAGCAGAAGAGTCTGAAAATAAGGTACCCTTAACTACCTATGCTTATAATACTGATAATATATCTGAATTGAGAATTTATCTCAAGACATTGCATATTAGTTATAGGGATCAGACTTTAGAGAATGAGAGAATTAAGTTTGAGAATTCTGAACTTAAACAAAGAAATAAAATTATTGAAGAGAAACTTGAAAACATGCAACAAGTTCAGAAAGAAAGAGATGATGCTGTTTATCTCGAACAGGAGTTGCTAGGAAGATATAAGCAACTAGAATCTGAGTTGGAGAAGGCAAATCACATAATTAAAACATGAACTGATTCTGGAAAAGACACTAATGAGGTTTTTCAGTCAGACAAAGTTGGTTTAGGTTACTGTACGGGGAGATGAACTTAGGTTTCAAAATCAAGTTAAAATGAGAGCTCATCTTCCTACTACAAAATTTGTTCATGGAGTAAATGAATCTAAGTCTGAAGCTGAAAAAGGAACTGTTAAGAAAGAACCAGTAAAAACTAGTGTTAAACAGGTTAATATTGGTTTAATGACAGATAAACAACTCAAGCATAAGCTTAAGGAGTTAAAATCTGTTAAGAAACAGAAAGTGTCTAGAAAGAATAGGAATGGTAAAGTAGGCATTTCTCAGGGTAATTATCCAATGCTTGCTACTTTTGCTCCAAGAAAGACATGTCATAACTGTGGTAGCACTAACCATCTTGCTAGTTTTTGCAGGAAGAACAAAAACATTAATTCTTTACCTCCCAAGTCTGAAGTAAAGAAAGTTAATGTTAGAACTAGACCACAGACTTTATGCAAACATTATGGAAGTACTTGACATTCTATTTATACTTGCAGAGATTATCATGCTATTTATCATAATTACTATGAACCCAAGCCCAATTTGAAATGGGTTAAGGTTAATTATGCAAGTGTAAACTCTGAAAGTGTTAGCTTAAACTCTGATAATGTGAATTTCGCTACAAAAGCTAATAAATTTAAGAAAGCCAAAGGATCCAAGCAAGTTTGGATCCTTAAAACTAATCTTCAATAAATGTTTGTGATTGCAGGGCATCAGGGAAAGTACCCTAGTCGTGGACAGTGGATGTTCAGGACACATGACTGGAAATAAAGCCCTTCTATCAGAGTATGTGGAGAAGGCTGGCCCAAAAGTTTCCTATGGTGATGGCAAAATAGGACATACTCTGGGATATGGCAATATCAATCTTGGAAGTGTCATCATCACAAATGTAGCTCTGGTTCCAGGACTCAAGCATGATCTGCTATCTGTGAGTCAAATCTGTGACAGAGGATATCATGTAGATTTTCAGCCTGAATATTGTGAAATCATCAGTAAATCTACAGGGAAAGTTGTTCTAGTTTGACACAGGCACAATAACATCTATGAAATAAGGTTGTCAATAAACTCTAATGGAAAAGCAGTTTGTCTATCAATAAGAATGTCCAGTGAAGAGAGTTGGAAGTGGCATAAGAAACTCTCTCATTTGAATCTGAACAACATCAATGAGCTGATAAGAAAGAATCTTGTTAGAGGACTCCCAAAATTTTTATTAAATGTTGATGGCCTGTGTGATTCTTGTCAAAAGGCCAAACAAAGGAAGTCATCTTTCAAGAGCAAGTCTGAATCTTCAATTGTTGATCCTTATCATCTTCTACATGTTGATCTTTTTGGACCAGTAAATGTGATGTCTATTGGAAGAAAGAAATATGCTTTGGTAATTGTTGATGAACACACCAGATTTACATGGGTGTATTTTCTAGAAAAGAAAGATGAAACTGCATTAACTCTGATGGAGCATGTAAAGCTACTGGACAAAGGATCAAAACACAAAGTCAAAATTATCAGGAGTGATAATGGAACTGAATTCAGAAATGCAACAATGGAAGAATTCTGCAAGAACAGAGGAGTGAAGCAAGAGTTTTCTGCACCTGGTACACCACAGAAAAATGGTGTAGTTGAAAGAAAGAACAGAACCTTGATAGAAGCTGCCAGAACTATGCTTGATGAAGCAAAATTACCAACCTATTTCTGGGCAGAAGCTGTTCAAACTGCTTGTTTTACTCAGAATGCTACTCTGATCAACAAGCATGGAAAAACACCATATGAGATGGTGAGAGAAAAGAAGCCAAACCTGAAATATTTTCATATTTTTGGGTACAAGTGCTTTGTGCTGAAAACTCATCCTGAACAGTTGACAAAATTTGAGCTAAAAGCTGATGAAGGAATTTTTGTTGGTTATCCACTGTCAACTAAGGCATTCAGAGTTTATAATCTAAGAACCAAAGTGATCATGGAGTCTATTTATGTGTCAATTAATGATAAGAAAATTACTGGACTTGAAGATGTAGATGATCATGATCTACTGCACTTTGAAAATGAAGAATTATTCTCTGATGAAGTAAACTCTGATGAGACTGAACTGACAAACTCTGTTGAGCTAAACTCTGAACCTCTATTGGTAAATACTGAAGAAACTTCTCAGCCACAAACAAGGAGAGAACTAGTTGAGGGGGAGCATGAAGAATCACTTCAAAATGATGACTCAAATTCTGAAAATGAGTCAGCTGAAAAATCTGGATCAAACTCCGTTGACTCAAACTCTGAAAGTCCAAAATCTGACAGTTCAAACACTGAGCAGTCACATTCAGGGGGAGCCTCAGAGAATGAAGAAAGGCAACAAGAAAATCAGGAGAACATGGATCGAGGGGGAGGATCAAATACTGAGAGAAGTCATTTGCCTTCAGCTAGGAAATGGACAAAATCTCACACACCTGATTTGATTATTGGTGATCCAGATGCAAGAGTAAGGACAAGAAGTGCAACAACAAATGAATGTCTGTTTCATGCATTTTTGTCACAGACTGAACCAAAGAAGGTAGAAGAAGCTCTTCAGGATGCTGACTGGATAACAGCAATGCAGGAGGAGTTGAATGAATTTGAGAGAAATGAAGTTTGGACCCTTGTTTAAAGACCAAAGAATAGGTCTGTTGTTGGTACTAAATGGGTTTTCAGAAATAAAACTGATAGTGAGGGGGTTGTTACAAGAAACAAGGTCAGACTTGTGGCAAAAGGCTATTCACAGCAGGAAGGAATAGATTATGATGAGACTTTTGCTCCAGTTGCAAGATTGGAGGCAATAAGGATGTTTCTAGCATATGCTTCTCATAAGAAATTCAAGGTATTTCAAATGGATGTGAAAAGTGCCTTTGTAAATGGGAAACTTGAAAAAGAAGTGTTTGTTGAACAACCACCAGGATGTGTGGACCCCAAATATCCAGACTATGTCTAAAGGCTTGATAAAACACTCTATGGACTTAAGCAGGCACTAAGAGCATGGTATGAAACTTTGGCTCAATTTCTTCTAGAAAGTGGGTTCAACAGAGGTACTATTGATAAAACTCTGTTCTACTTTAAATCTGGTAGTGACCTACTTTTAGTTCAAATATATGTTGATGACATAATTTTTGGGTCTACTAATGATAAACTCTGTACAAAGTTTGCCAAGTTAATGCAGTCCAGGTATCAAATGAGTATGATGGGAGAGCTTAGTTATTTTCTAGGCCTACAGGTGAAGCAAACAGATGATGGGATCTTTATAAATCAAGCAAAATATACCAGAAATCTTCTCAAGAAATTTGGTATGCTTGACTGCTCATCTGCATCAACTCCCATGGCAACAGCAACTAAGTTGGACAAAGATACAGAAGCATCAGTAGATATGACAAACTACAGAGGCATGATAGGGTCTCTTCTTTATCTAACAACAAGTAGACCAGATATCATGTATGCAACCTATCTCTGTGCAAGGTTTCAGGCAGACCCCAGAGAACCACATCTCACAACTGTGAAAAGAATCTTTAAATATCTCAAGGGCACCATTATTTTAGGGATGTGGTATCCCAGAGAATCAGATTTCAAGCTACTTGGTTACTTTGATGCAGACTTTGCAGGTTGTAAGATAGACAGAAAAAGCACCAGTGGAAGTTGTCAATTTTTGGGTGAAAGACTAGTTTCTTGTCAATTTTTGGGTGAAAGACTAGTTACTTTGATGCAGACTTTGCAGGTTGTAAGATAGACAGAAACAGAAATCAATTTCTACATCTACAGCTGAGGCAGAGTATATTGCAGCTGGTAGCTGTTGTGCACAGATTCTATGGATGAAGAATCAATTGCTGGATTATGGATTGAGGTACAGTAAGATTCCTATTTACTGTGATAATCAAAGTGTTATTGCTATGAGTGACCTATGACAGGTAATCCAGTACAACATTCAATGACCAAGCACATCAGCATAAGGTATCACTTTATCAGAGAACATATAGAGGAAGGAAACATTGAGCTTCATTTTGTGTCCACAGACCAACAGCTAGCAGATATCTTCACCAAGCCATTGAGTGAAGCTATATTTACAAGGCTGGTAAATGAACTTAGAATGGTATCTGGTTTTGACTAGAGATACTGGTTAGACTCAAAATTCTACTTGTGAAATGCATTACTTATGTTTCTGTGATGTGTCTTTAAACTCTGCTATGTAAACTCTGTTCATAGCCTGTTAAACTCTGTAAGCATGTTCTGTCAGTCAAACACTGTTAACATGCTGGATAAATACTGATAAATTCTGATATTGTTATTATCTGAGATGAACACTGATGAAGAAATCTGTATGTAGCATGATTCTCAGTTATTAATCATGAATCCTTCTAAGTTATCTGAGATCTAATCTTAGACTGTGCAGAATATTAACACAAGCATGATACTGTTTCATATTTATAGCATCTCTTAGTTTATTAATCTTAAACTCTGAGTCTATAAATATTGTGTGCATTGCCTCTCATGAATAACTTCTGATGTTGATGACTCCTAAACTCTGTTAGTAACACTCTGTTTTGGTCAGCCCCCAAAGAAATTGATGATTCCTTGTTTGTACTTGCGAAAATTATAAACTTGATATATGTCTTTGTTAATTTTGGTAAGTATTGAAGCATGCTTTCACCCTGTGAGATCTTGAGCCAAATCAGTGATTGATACATTTTATATCACTCGATTTTTATTCTTGTGTGATGTTCATCAGTGAGTATGTTGCTCTAGAACTTATTTTAAACCATTTTAAGACTGCATGATATGTGTGTGCATGAAAATGAAAAAGGCACTAGGATTAACCACATTTATCCAAACACTGCCCATAAAATAAATCCTTAGTGAATCTTTTTGAGCTATTTAGCCATTTTTTTCTCTCTCTTACTAAACTCTTAAGTTACTGGTAGAGCAATCTGATTCATTTGGTGATTGGTGACTGAACAGTGTGGGGATTTCTTGTTACAGTGTGTTCATTTGATGGGAATATATATATATATATATATATATATATATATATATATATATATATATAAAAGGTGTGTGTATATATAAATTATTAAGTATAAATTGCTCTATCAGTTTGTCAAATTTGTCACCTGCTAGTTCTTATTTTTTTCTCTCCTTCATATAAGCCTCGTTTCAACCCTTAGCAAAGTCCTTTTGATTTGTGCATGCATGTATTCAAAGTAGTGGAGATTTGGTGGACACTCAAGCTTATGGTAGCACATGATTTTACTGATTGAACTTGAGTGTATACACTTCACCTAAACACTTGTGTGATTTGAGAGTTATGTGAGCTTTTATATTCATAGAATGTTACTCACTGAATGAGACATTGATATTCATTTCATGATCTTTTTGTCTATCTAGACTGTGTGCTTACTTGGATAATCTTGTACAAAAGGGGGTGTAGATTATTTCAGAGTTTTTGTATATAAGTTTCTACTGAGTTTAGTATTCATCAAACATTCAGTGTTTACTATGAGAGTTTGTGCATCCAGTGTTTACTAATTTATTTTATGGATTTTATAAAATATTAGATGCTCTAAAAATTGGATTAGTAAACTCTGCTATCCACACACAAATATTCACATCTGTGCAGTTTTTGAAAGGGTTTCAGTAATGAGGATGGAGAATTGACAAACGCTGATGGATTTTGTCTAATACACTAAAGTATATTTTCTTGCAAATGATTTCAAATTTGGGGTAAAAAGAGTTTTGACAGCTGTTAATGAGTGTAAAAGTGTTTAATTGTGTCAGTAATAAGAGAGAGAAAGTAGCAATAATTATGGTTGTAATTACTGAGCATGCACATCTGATTTGCTAATTATGTGCCACGTGTCCGACTCACACAAATCTCTATGAACGTGTCCCACTAGCACATGGTAAGTGGTTGCGTGTTTTAATGGTAAAACGATTGGGTTTAATTTTTCCTTACATATCTAATCATTTCACAACACGATTCATATTCACTTATTCACTTTCACACACACTCCCAATTACTTTTTACTCAAACACACAGTTACTTCGTATTTTTCACTTGAGCATTTTAGCAAACACCTTTCACTCATATTATTTTCTTTCGTATTTTCTTCTCTGATTGATCTAATGGCCACCCAACCGTTTACTGCTCTTGGACTTTTGTTTGTTTCTAACAACTATGCAGCCCCACTGAACAATGAAAACGTTCCAAACGCTTTTCATCTGATTCAGAACTTCTTGAGGGATTCAGAGATTGGTCAAGCTTTGGTTGAACCTCAAACGCTTTCTACATCACAGATTGCTTCTTTCTGGCAAAACTCTGTTTATGATGATGGAGGAGAGAATGGGACTCCATCTATTATTTTCACTTATGAGGAAATAGACTATGTTATCACTCCAGATATAGTCAGAGAACCCATGGGATTTGACACTCACACCTCGTACAGTGTTGTTTCAGAAAAGAATCTGCGAGAGATGTTGCAGCAGATTGGATACTCTGGATCTTTGGCCAAGCTTGGGTCAGTGAAAAGGCCATAGTTGAGAAAGGAATGGAGTTTCTTCTTCGACTGTATAACTAGGGCTTTTGGAAAGAAAGTTACCAATTGGGATGCAATTCCAACTGACAGTCTACAAATCGGGTATTCTCTTCTCTATGGAAGTAATTTCGATTTTGGCAGATTTGTTTTAATGAATATAGGTGATAGATTGTCAGAGTCTACAACTATCTATTTTGCTAGATTCTATCAATTATTATTTACTGCATGTGTGCCCACCTTATCAATTGCTGAGGATGATGTGATTCAGCCCTTTAAGGTCAACAAAAGGATATACTCTAATTTGACTAATAAGGATGCTACCAAAGAGCAAGTACCTGCTTTGGTTTTGCCTCTTGCTCTTCATAACTTCTTACAACAACCATAAGAATTACAACAACCTGAGCAACCACCTCCAAACACTGATCAAAATCCAATCACAGCACCTACTTCAAAAGATCCACAAACTCAACCTTTATCCACTCAACCAGATACTACACCAACCACTGAACCACTACCCACAAATTCTGAACCTCAACCATCTCAACCACAACCTCAATTTTCCATCAAACCTCAATCTGACCACTAGCCATCTAAACCAAAACATAGAGGTAGAACAAAGCATCCTGCTCATAATTCCAGGCATAGTTCTGCTAGAGCTAAGAGGGCCAGAAAAGAGAAAAAGGAGAGGGCAAATAGGTCTCCATCACCCTCTCTTGTTGAGATAGATGAAGAGTCAACCTCTGCTGAAGAAGAGGTAGCAGTTGAGGTGCAGACCTATAAGAGAAGAAAGTTAATAATTGCTGACTCTGATGAAGACATGAATATTGAAACTCCAGGGGTACTTCCTACAAGAAATACCTGCTGTTGAGATAAACACTAAAGAAGAAGCTGTGCAATCACCAGTAAATATGCAAATGGATGAGGACAACAGAGATGGTTTTCCTTCTTTGGATGTTTTTGCTGAAACTATCATGCCATTTTCTGATCATTTTGATGTTCCTACTTCATCTGTGGCTGTTAATTCTGGAGAAACTGGTGCTGCAGATCAAGCTACTGTAGTACTTGATGAAACAGTGGCTACTCATACTGAGGTATTATCTGATGCTCACCACATTGTGGAAAAAGGTGAAGAAGTTGAGCAGATACCCAAGGATGTAATCTCTGATCCTTTGGATGTTGACATTCACAAACAACCTGCAGAGCCTGTTTCTGATAAAGTTGCAGAGAATACAGTAGAGACTACTGTTGTAAATACTGAAGTTCATATTGCAGAGTCTCTTGCTAAGGTTGTTGAGACTGCAGAGCAACCTGCTGTTGCTGAGAATGTGGAGACTGTTGCAGAACCTGTGCACACTGTAGCTGACACTGTGGAAATTGTGGCAGAGAATGCTGATGTGCATATTTTTGATTCAGTTGTAGATGCAAGTGTTGAAGTTGAAGGTGAAGGGAGTGTAGAATTTGATTCTTCTCAGAGTGTCCCTGTGCAAACTGATGCCAAGCATGCACCATTCTCTCAGCCTTCGAATGCTCATGAAGTTGAAGCATAGTACCTTGCTACATTTTCTGCAAATTGGTAAAAGGAGGATTGTATCTTTCCAAGAGGGAGAGAAGCTAAGTTTGTTCAGCAAACTGCTCAAGAGATTTCTAATCCAGATATTCTTTCATGCCTAAAAGCTACTGTGGTACAAGTTAAAACTCTGGATGGCAGATTTGCTGATTCTCAGAAGGCAATTACTGATCTGAGAACTGAAATTCAAAATTGAGATATGAATATGGAAAGAGAGAGTAAACTCAAACTTCAGAAATTTTCTAAAACTCAAGACACTCTTTTTGAATGGCTGGCTAAAGTTGAAGCAAATCAGACTACAAGATTTGCTAAGTCTAAATGCAGGCAGTCTCAAACTCTGACTCAAAAGGATGATACTGGAGATGGAGGTGCAAGAGGACAAAAGAGTTTAAAGTCAAGAGTTGTTGAGAAGATTTACAAGCTGGCAACAATTCTAAGTCAAAGTCTGATGGTGTAAACACTGATACTCAGGGTACTTCCAAGACTCAGAGTTTGGTATTAACTTCTAATCCACAGACTGATGAGGAATTGGCTGCTAAGTTGTTCCTTGAAGAGAATGAAGAGGGAGTCACACTTGCAGACATTCAAGCTGAGGAGAAAAATCTTCAAGAAGAGCATCAGAAAGCTTTGAAGTCTGGCAAAGTCAAGAGGAATGTAAAAGCTGCTAGGCCTGTTCTTAAAGGCATTATGATCAAAGAAAATGTTGGTACTGATAAGAGGATGCAAGTCTTCAGAAAACCAACAGCAGTAGAAGCTAAACTGAAGATGAAGGGTAAGGCTGTTGATGAGGAAAATGTTTCAAAGAAAGCTAACACAACCTCTGTTTCTACACAAGTTGTACAGAAATATTTATCTACTCCATTGCAAAAAAATTTTGGGAAATCAGTAATTCGTGAAGAAACTCTGGAGGTTAGTGAGGCTGGAGGTATTTTTATACATGGCAGAACTCAAGATGGAAAGATTGGAGGAGATAGAGTTGGTTTGGGCTCTCATAAAGAAAAACGAATGAATACAAGTCCTCAAGATCCTTCATCACTGTCTGTTCCAGGTCTTGGTGTTACACAGGAGAGTTTAGATAGACTGGAATCAGTGCAGTTGATTCATCAGAAGAGTTTGGAAAGAGATTTTCTTTTGTACTTTATGGCAGATGGTACTGTATTCAAAATTGGTGAGTTTGATCTTGATTTGAAATGTTATGAAGAATTAGAGTATGTTCTATATATTTTTCAAGTAAAGAATCAAAGGACTCATAAAGCTGCGAATGTACTGAGAAAGAAAATGCTGCAGAATTTGGCATATAGAGGTATAAAGTATAACAGTCAGTATGTTCCAAAATACAGAGACTATCATGGTAATCTAGTTGAGATGAAGAAAGATAGTGCTAAGCTGAGGACATAATTGGGTATAACTGTTCTTGATTTTAATTCTAAATCAAAGGAAACACACTTCATCAGACTGGGAAATGAAATTAGAAGAAACAAAATCTATTCTCTAAGAGCTGCTTTTTATCAAACTGGTGAGAATGATCCCAAGCTAAGAGAGATCAAGGAAATTATGCAGAGAGAGCTTGAGAATGCAGAGAGAAGATTGCTGATTGATTATCTCAGAACAACACCAAATGTTGAGGAGATTAGGTGAAGAATGCTCTGTAAGAATTTCTTGCTTTCTGTAGATTTTGTGTAAGTAAAAGTTTAAACTCTGATTATTTGTTAAACACTGCATTTGTCTATTTTGTTTTGACATCATCAATTAATTGTTAACTTGTGCATTTTTGCTAATGAACAATTTGGTGGAGATTGTTAGAAATAATTGATGTAAGTATTAATCAGTGTTTAAGTGTAACAGGGATAAATCAGAGTTTAGCTGGAAGCAGGTCAGAGTTTGTTAAACGCTGACGGATGGAAGCGTAACAGAGTTTGATAAACTCTGTCTGGCGGAAGCATCTACTTGTCAACAGTGATTGAAGAATAATTGAAGACAATTATAGAAGCGATATCTTTGAAGATTGGATAGCTGTCAAAGAGATTGTGTTGACTTAGAAGACGTGTAGCAATCGTGATTGATATCAATTGTGTAGCTAAATTATAGGAGTATCAATTTAACGATTGTACAGTAGCTGTATGTTTTATAAATATAGTTAGGTTAACCCTAGAAGGGTATTGAATAACGAATTATCATTCAT
Source organism: Kitagawia praeruptora (assembly GCA_037693485.1). NCBI lineage: Eukaryota > Viridiplantae > Streptophyta > Magnoliopsida > Apiales > Apiaceae > Kitagawia > Kitagawia praeruptora. The sequence goes on from CM075353.1 coordinate 149,186,645, forward strand.
TGTAACCTAAGCAGCTCTTTGTGATAGTTTACATCACTGAGAGAGGAATTATTAATTCCAAACAGTTTTAAATTGTTAAAACGTGTGTTCTTGTTAATCTCTCATACAAATCTTGATTATATTTGTGTATTCGGCCTAACAAAAAAATTTATCAAGTCATTCTATGATAATATTAGTGCCTACTGCTTAGAATAAACAACTCTTTGTGTCTAAAACTATGTGTAGGTACACTTTGACAAAAGCACAGGAATGATATGTTTTTTACAAATGCAATGACATACTGTATCGTACAGAACATAGATGGACAGGAGTATGTTTTCTCTCAATTTTTCCACCTCCTTATATATAGGTAGTCTGAAAAACAATTTCAATTTGTAGTTATCTCGATTGCCTACAAACATTTTTGTGAAAAGATTTATATAAAAATCTTATATATAAATGAAGTTAGTTTTGGTGTTTGAGTAAACACATTTGGACCAGTTATTTGAGTAAACACATTTCTGCCTATTTTTGCGATGTTACTAATTTTCAGGCTTGCAGCTCCTGCTCTGGTATGACTCTGTCTCCTGGAGTCCTGGTGCTTGAGCTTTATATCTCCTGGAGTCCTGTTGGAGGAATTGAGATATTGGAGGAATGAAACGGTTGTTAAATTGAAAAGGATGATCTTTTATGGTAATTGAGATGCACAATCAGGTGATTGGTTTTATGATTTTGATGGTGGCCGGGTTGTTTTTGTTTTCGTTAATTTTTTTCTAAAATGAAGTCTAACTTGGTTTTATGCATCTTTGTAGGAATGTGTCAATTTTAAACGCTTTTGAATTGATGAGTTTGATTAGTTGACATCTTTCAACTCAATTGATAATGAAGTATTCTATTTCCATTTTCACGTTTAGATTTTTTTTAAGTACAAATTATAATGTGCAGGTTGGATTCAGCTTAGAGATAGACTATTACAAAGCCTATGTTTGTTAATAAGAAGCATGAGCTGATGCTGAAGCTGCAACTGTTTGCTGGGCAGTGTAAAACGTCAATTTTCTATAAACCTTATGATTGTTGCTCGATTCTTGTGATCTTGGCAAAATAATGAGAGATAACTTGGATATTTATTTGAAAGAAAAATTTCAAATTATGCAAATATCGTATTATAATTTTTATTTTATTAAGTGATATAGGTCGAGGAGAAATCATATTTGTCTGTTAAATTTTGATATTAAGGTCTGGGATGGTGTCCCATAGCAAGCAATGCAGCATCCATGGCGATAGTGATGACTTTAATTACATCTGCTGCTTCGTAGGTATTCCATGGAAATGTTCTGCCTCTTGCTTTCTTGAAGTTCCCTACGTAGTTCAATAAGTTCTTGTTGCATTCTAGGTTTAGATAATCATCTACACATCAAACCATTACCAACCAACCACCGCATCAACAAGCTAGGTTTAGGCCATTATAATAAACATATGGAAAAGGAAATGGACAGCCTGTAGTAGAGTAGGAAATGCTCATTCTGTTTGGATGGAGGCATCATGTTTCATATAATAGGCGTCGAGTCCATCATAGGGCTTCTCTCCCGGGTATCCTCCATAAAGAATCCCACAGTACTTCCCATATCTTAGTAGGGGAGCCACTATAATATAAATTTCAAAACAATTTTAAGTCTTCTGAAATACAAGTACATCCAATTGACTATTTGAAAGTCAATCATATTGTTGGAATCATTTTCTTGATCTGAATTCCCTTGGAAATGGAATTAAAATGATGACTTATCACAACATAGAGTACATCTCAAAAGCAATGTGAAATGATGCATTACCAGATTTATTATTAGCAAAAGTAACTCCAAAGAATTTGCATTATTATAGCTTTTCGTGTGACATTGTTACAATGCTGTGTTGGTTGCTTGGAACAGGGATTCGGAATTTAATTCAAAGGAACACTATCTAATTTTGAAAAAGAAAAAAGAAGGTACATGATCCTATCTCTTGCATACTGACAAGTGGCAAATGACCACCATTACAAATTTTCAATTTGTAACGAAAACATTTATATAAAAATTGAGGTATCATCGAAAGCGATGCCGAGCTATTTTTTTGAAAAAATATTTTTTTTGAATTAAAATAAACATACTTCTATTAACCAAGTTAAACTTTGAAGTTGTATATTTTTTTTCTTCATTCTTTTAAAAATATTACAACAAGAAGGTCAACAAAAAATAATACGACTAATTTTTATTATTTCCAAAAATATGCTTAATTAACGCATCTTTAATTAAAGATTATTCGACCACTTTAAATTATCCCAAAAGAATCGGAAATCAAATATAACTTGAATTATAATTACTAATTGAGAAAAAAGAGATCCTGAGATTACTTTAGGAAAATTTTCTGAGATTAGCGTTTTTTTAGTACAAAAAAGTGGTGGTGGTTTTGTAAATATTCTAAATTATTCTAAAATTACAATAATATCCATTTGTGTATTTATATGTGAGAATTTTTTAAATCTCACTTAATGTTATGTGGAACTCTTATTAATTGGAGGAGTCATTACTATAAATATTTTATTTGAATTTGAATCATAAATATTTAATAAATAGAAATTTAAACAATTATTTAAAGATTGTTCTATTTGTGTAAAGCATACTTATATATATATATATATATATATATATATATATATATATATTAATTTTACACTATTAAATTTAAGATTTATTTTATTTCCCAATGTTGAGAAGATGTAATACGAATTTACTTTTAATAAATTCATTGTAATTATATGCATTTAGCCTAGGAAACTTAATTTCTTATTAGTTGTAAATCAGGTGATGGCCCTAAATGCCCACCTCCCAAAACATTTGGTCCAAAATACCAATTTTCGGAATGGATGACCCTAAATACCCACGGGACACGCATGTGGGAAAGGAGTATCCGGACACTCCTTTGACACATGCGTGTCCTTCACAAAGCTGAAATCTGAGCTCGTGAACAGTGCTTAGGACACGCATGTTGAACATGCGTGACCTGGGATGCGCATGTTCAACATGCGTATCTCAAGCATTGTTCACCTTCGTCCCCAGCTCCGCCGGTGGCGTTTTTCGACTGAAATTTCAATCACTTCGTTCGTCCACTTCAGGAATCGATCAGTAACATACCATATACCAAAACACTCATCTTCTCCCCCTCTACAACCATGTACCTTTCGATTTCCGTTTGTTTCGCCGGATTTTAAAGCCCCAAATCGAAGCTTTTTTTCCGATTTGGTTTCAGGTAGGTCTATTCACGCCCCTGCGGGGCCGAAAAGCATGAAATGAAATGGGTAAAATGTAGAGGCAACTGTGGGCATCGTTTTGATGTCCTCAGTTTTTGTGCAGGTTGCCCGATTGTCAAGAACGGAAGGTGGCGATTTTCAGGCGATTTCGAGGTCAGAGCAACGCCGGAGATGCAATTGTGAGAATGACGTCATATGACGTCATCACGCATCTGTGAGATGCGTGACCCGTCGGTATTTTGGGCCACGTTTCCGAAAATCAGTATTTCGGGCCTTAAGGCCCCAAATCTAGGCATTTTGGACATTTTCTCTTGTGTGTCTTGAAAAACTAAAAGAAAAAATCAATATATATATATATATACATTTTTTTATTATTTTTTATTATCTCATCTTTATACATATTGCTAAGCATATAATTTTTTTACTTTCAAGTTGAATCCTTTTCTTTCTTTCATACAACAAATTGCAAAAGTCAAAATCAATTATGATCACGTAACATACAACTTCAACTGCCCAAAATATTGAAAAGAGGTTACATAAGTCAACTTAGAACACTGTACAAAATATACATTATTCTTTATTTTTAAACCAACAATTTTTATTATCTTTAAACCAACAAATTATATTATTTGTAAATTTTAAAAAAAATTCATTCCCCATCCAAAGCGGGCAAATAATCCTAGTTTAATATAATGATAGCATCACCAGATACATAAATACCAGTCCAGACATTTCCACACCCCAAACATCTACACACCTGATATCCAAGGATGTACCCAAAATAGAGGAAAAACTAGAAAGGAACACCAAAGACTACAATCTAACAGATAGAAGGATAGTTGTCACCAAGATACCAAAATACAGATAGTACTATTTGAAACTATCATATTCTTTTATAATATATAGTCCCATTCAAACTTGCGTACTAGTTCCCTTAGAGCATCTCCAATAGAAGTTGCCAACATAATTGCCAACTTCTACCACATCATCATATATATTATTTTTTTATTTCTTTTCTCCTCCACCTCATTGTTGGAAACATTTGTTACAAATCTACTCCAATAGTTGGCAACTTTAAAAGTTGTCAATGTGGTCCCATACATAAATTTTATATTATCTTATAAATACATTTAAAATATGGGAGATATAAAAAAGGTAAAGTTAAATACATTTTTGGGGAATTGTATGTGTTTTAACTAAATGGGGAAGTTGCCAACTTTTGGCAACTTTGGTTGGCAACTTGTTGGCAACATTGATACTCCAATAGGTGGGCAACCAAGGGTGTCATGCCACATAGGACTTGGCAACCTCTTGGCAACCTCTATTGGAGATGCTCTAAGAGAAATCCGACATACCTCCTTTCAATTGATGGATATAATGTTCTCCTGACAACCTTTCCATCACGATCAAAAGCAAAAAGTCCAAACACACCTTTAAAAACACGACCTACCATCGCGCGTGCATTGGATCCCCGACCACCAAGAACAATCCCGGAGGGATGACTCAGCCATGACATAGTTGCCATATTCTTACTATATGAATATCTTTTTCTGTTTTTAGTTTCACAGATGTGAATCACTTCAAACCGATCGTTTGTCTCCTTCATCTGCAGACACCTTCTTATTAGCTTCCGCCAAAATTTGGCATCTGGACTATGTTCATCATTCTCAACAACAAGTATGATTTTTTTCCCCACTAATTGCGAGAATTCAACCTGAATAAAAATGTCAATAAGAAGAGTGGAACACAAACTTCATTGATACATAAGAGGAATTTCTGATTAGAACCATGCACAAGAATGTTAAATGAACTCACAGTGGACTCGTCATTTTGTACGAAAGAAGTGTTTCAAACCCAGAACATGTTCAAATTTGTTTCTCTTATACTTTCAGCCTCTAACTTTGCAACACTATAGCGAGAGAATGGATATGCTGAAATACCATATTTGTTTAAGATGTCAGCGCCATAATTTTCAACAAACTTTCCTTGCGGTCCAATAATTACAAGGCTAGGATCTGGCCCCTCCTCCTCTGCATCCAAAGGAAAATCGAAAACCCGCTGCAACTTCTTACAAGCTGGGTCTTTATAAGGGAGTGCCAACCAAGGCATTGTTTTGAAGCTTTCCCAGTATATTTCCTCAGTTGAATGCTTAAAAGTTTCAAGTTGGTCGTGCATGTAAACAAGCACTATTTCGAAGTTTTTTTCTTTACCTAAACTTTCATAGACTTCCTGGATTGTTGTTGTAAGGTTGTTGTAGCGAGCTTCAAAAAAAAAAAAAACAAGCCCACGACCTTATCTTCAAGATCATGAAGAGGTACCACCTGTGAAAAAAAACAAAGGAGTATCCGGAGATTTGTACACACCAAGCGAAATTCAAAAGAGCGTGAAAAGGAAACATATATCACCTCAATACACTAAAGTTTACAATGACGGATATTTCAAACTTCTTAATGATTACTACAAAATGTAAACCTGATTCTTATTGTTGATGAGATGATTACGTTCAGGAGAGGCCAAGAGCTCTGTAATAGAGGGATGCTTACGGGCTTTTGAGTATTCAGATATAAGGCATGAATTACTTTCATCGGTGAAAGGATAGGCCTGAGCTCCCCACCAATAAAATATATGATGGGCATCACATTGTGAAACCCTTCCTGTAGGATCAATGACAACAGAGGTTGAAGATTTGTAATAGAGAAAGCAGGAGAGGGGAAACATTGATTCCCAATATGTCCTGGATTTGACGTCGGAGAACGGGATAGCAGCCCATGACATGATAGAAAATTTATCTTCAAAACATTCCTCAGGAGTAGGATGATCAACAGATAATTTATCTGGGTTGGAGGTACTGGGGACATAATCGACTGCAACTCCAATAAAAACGACCTCAAAACCATCTTTAGGCTGCAAGAGATATACATCCATCAAGATTGTTGTTTCATACATGCGGCCATGATCGATCCAAGGAACAAGTGGCAGAAAATGCAAGACAACAACCTTACCTTCCAGGTGCTTGGCTTGGACCTGGGAAAAAAATGTAGGAATCAATATAATACATAACAATAGGGAAATATTAAATCCAGAGCAGATTTTTAATTTCCAGAGCAAAATTCTGTGAAATTACCAAACTGCTCTTGTTTTTTTGAATAGAGGGGGCTAGACTTTGTTTAACTTGAGGGTAGTTTGGTAATTTCACAAAATTTTGCTCTGGAAATTAAAAATCTGCTCTGGATTTAACATTTCCCATAACAATAACACAGGATAAAAGTTTACTTCAAAATAGGACTATTGATTCTGTACGTAAACTTAGGTGAAAGACTATGGCAAAACATGTGCATGAGCACAAATTGACGTAAATGTAGTTATGTTGTATAAAATTCGTGAATAAAGTAAGAGTGAATACCGGACGATCGCGGTCCTTGTAAGTGATGAGAAAATCCCTGTCTCTAGTGAAGAGAAGCTCAGATAAATTAACCACATCACCCCTGTTATGTCGGTTGAGGTTTTTCCTCAGGGGATTGAGTCTTGTTTTGTCGGGTGGAGCAACTCTGTTATGCGATCAAATAGTCAACAACCAATAAAGATGTATACAAGAAACAAACAGAGGGGCAAGAATGTCATTGGAGTAGTTGGGTCAACTTGAAAGGAGTTAAGGGATAATTGAGTCATTTCAGAAGAAGAGAAGAGGTAAAAGGGGGAAAGAGACTTGGGTTGAGTTATCTGATTTGTGTATTCGCCAAATTAGGTCAAATGGAGAGTTAAGGGCCTCTCGAACGCCCCTTTTGTTATTCAGTACTATTTTATTCAGTTGTCACTTGTAATCGAACTTTCGTATTATTGTTATCGTTTATTTAAGTGCTATTGCGATTGAATTGTGTTTGAGTTCATTACAAACTGGTATCAGAGCACTACGGTACCATGGGGCAACCGACGGTGGCGCAACGTTTGGAGGCGATAGAGGAGAAGGTGAACGAGGGAGATGAGTCGGTGAAAAATATGGTCGATAAGGCAGTAGAGGCGATGAGACATTCATTGACGGAGGTTGTAATGGAGGGGCAAGCTGTAGCCAACAAGAAGATGGGGGCGGAGTTCGAATTGTTGGCTGGTGATATGTTAAATTATACCTAACCGCAAGCGCACGGTGTCTATTGCTAGTACAGATGGCAAGCGGGTCGAATCCACAAGGAGACAGGTTCTACTAATTCCTTTTCAGTTATCGCTAATTGTTTCAGGGACAAACGATTATTGGAGAATATTAACTAACTAGCAAATTAAACTAAATTAACACTAAGTAAATAGATGATTAACAAATTATTTAAAACCTAGGGCAATCAGGTCCACCATGCTTACACAATTGGCTCTTAAGCTAAAGCAATCAATGTGATCCTATAACTAGAGTATGTTAATCTCTTTCAAGCATTAACACTCTCGAAACATTCAACACAATTAACCACTTTTAGTAATTCAATCAATCAGGTAATTAGAGTCAAGTCAATCTCTTCCAAGAATTAACGCTCTCAGAAATCCAATGATGCTCTCGCACTCAAATTCAATTCTGCTAATCGTATGTGTGCCTCTAGTAAGTAAATCTCTCGATCCAAATTTAGCAAAAAAAAATAAAAAAAAATCTCTCGATCCATACCCCTATTTGCATATAATCAATCCATGATATCGGCCGATTACACAAATTAATGATTAAAACATATCAATCAGAATTAACCATAACCAATCAAACCACTATGAAAATCATGCCAATATTAGTGCAAACATGGCTTCCCTTTAAGCCCTAGAAATAACTACTCACTAATAATTAAACAAGTAAAACAACTAGTAAAACAAGAAAACATAATTAAACTAATAAGAATTGAGAAGAAATTCAGATAAGAAAACCTGCAATCATCAATCCTGTCACAAGAATGAAATTCATGGTCTCCTCTCCAAAACCCTAGCTCCTAAGAGTAGGAGCACGTATGTATCTCTCTCTAAAATAATACCCTAGATGTGTTTATATAGGCTCTAAAAGTCTTGCCCAATAAAAGTATTTTAATACTCTAAATCAATTACAAGTAGGATTCCATAACTGAATAGGATTCCTTAATTAAAATTCGTCACTTCTTTTTCTCCTCTGTTTCTGGGCTCTTCCAGTTGGATTTTGCTTACTGGACCACCTCTAAATTAAAGATAATTCCACAAGCTTCGCGTGGACAGTAATTTCATCAAATTCTGACTTCTGGAACTCAAGATATGGCCAAAACAGTGCAGCACAATCCGTATAGCCCAATAATACGAATTTTCTCCTATTTTATCTCCAAAATAGCTCTTTTTGCTCCAAATCCTTCCAAGTTATGAATTCTTTATTTCCTACAATAAAACAATAAAATCTATTAAATAAAAATCCAAATCAATGCAAAACACAATAAATATGAGAATAAAATCATCTAAAATATATATAAAAATATACTCTATCAAACATCCCCACACTTAGCATTTGCACGTCCTCGGGCAAATAAGTGAAATAAAAACTAAGTCCTAACAAACATCACTTTCGTAGATGACACGATTGCATTGAGCATATGCAACAAGCCGTTAAACCCCTAGGCAGCCCTAGTAGGACGAGTGTTGTCTCGTGAGGGTTTATAGTGAATGTACCCACAAAATTCATCTAACCATGCAAAAGATCAATGCTAACACAACACCACACACACAAGTCCTCTCATGCCACATCAACTTAAGAATCAAAGCAAACATACGATGTCTTGGTGTCGAAAGTGCAAGTATTCACGTAGTCTACTCAACCAACATGCAGAAGGTCATAAAAATTCATGTCAAGTGTAAAAATCGTTGGTAATCATGCTAAGCCCACAAGAAATACATCTTTAAGTCTAAACCTGGGATCTCCTATGCCAAAACAAGTAATAACTCACCTTTCACTCAAAAACGAATATTCACTCAAGAACAAGGTTAAGTGTATCACTCAATTCCAACAAAATCATAAACACAACTTGACACTCGCAATCAATCTCACTCTCAACACAACATACATCACTGATGACAATCAAAAGGTCTTTATTCGGGTTGTAGCGTGGGCTAGGGACCAGGTATGTCAAGTAAAGCTAAAACAGGTTAACGTCAAAAGCTAGTACCCACCAATAATCATTATTCAATTCCCTTTCTATTAAAATACTTCCCCACACTTGGATTTTTCAATATCCCTTATAATAAATAACTTGACTAGTCGAATGAAGAAGGATCATACAAACATAAAAATGCTCTCAAATTTATTCATTTTTTTTCTTTTTTCTTTTTCTTTTTTTTTTATTTTTTTTTCTTTTTTTTTTCTTGAGAGCTTAAGAATAAACAGAATGATCCATAGATATTTTTATGAATTTTGACTAGCAAGCATCAATCAAAATCAATATTCCCCAATGGTATGATCATCAATAACCCCCCTTTTATGAACACCTTATTACTCCCTTAAGCACGATACTAGCCTTTGACAATTTAGGTTCAAATTTAATGTAAGGCCAATAGAATAAAAAGGATAATGGCAAGTAATGTAGTGTGTCACCGAAAGAATATGATTAGGCTCAAAGGGTTAACTAATTGATCATGTATAAAAGGTGTGGAAATATGGGAAACACGAGGTTAAACCTAAGTGCCTTTATCATCTCATCATCAAGTAATGTCATGCATTTCAAGAAAGATCTCAAGTAAGTGCTAGCAATGTAAACAACATGTGGACACTCAAGCAAACGAAAAATCATGCAAAATATATGCATATAGGCTCAAAACTCACTTGGTGTGACAAAACATAATCAATCCCAGGTAACAAGACTCTCTAACGCACCTACTTGTACTCAAAGCATGAAAACCAAGTCATCTTGCACATATTCATGTCATTCTAATCACTTACAACATCCAATTAAGTCTACCAGCTTCAACTTGCTAGTGTAAGTGTGTGCACAAGAACAAAGCACGTCACTTCTCATACAAAAGCGTCCATAAACACAAGAATTCTACGCATGCATGGGTGTATCAAGCAAAATACAACAACTAATCAAATTGCATGGCTAGAATTATTTTTGGTATTTTTAAATTTTTAATTTTTTTGGATTTTTTTTTTTTTTAAACAAGTAATACACTACGTTGATACACTACGTTGAGAACACCTCCCCACACTTAAGCGGTTCATTGTCCCCAATGAACTAGCGAACAAGTTACAAAACTACAACTAAAAACAAAATAAAACTACACTAAAAAGAAAAGAAAGAAAACTCCCCTGGAATCAAGGTGTCCTACTCAGCCTTGCTGTCACCCTCCTCGAATGAATCTGGTGGAGGATATTGCGCACGAGCTCCATAGACTGACCACCTTGCCTGAATACTACAAAACCCACAATTGACAAGAACACAAATTCGTAATAAAAATAAGATTAGAGAAAAAGATTTACCCAATACGAATCAAAGAGGTGAACTTGCAATTAATTCCTCTTTAGAATTGAATTTTTAGAGATTTAAAGAAAATAGAAGAGGAATTGGATGTATATGTATAGGTGGGTATATAATAATAATAATAATAGTAATAATAATAATAGTAATAATAATAATAGTAATGATAAATATAATAATAATAAGAATAATAAATAATAATAAGAATAATAAATAATAATAAAAATAATAATAATAATAATAATAATAATAATAATAATAATAATAATAATAATATACACAAATAATACAAAGAAAAGGTAAGAAATCCTCCCCCAAATGCAATAGCTGGAAGTGAAGAATTCGGAATGGTGTCCTGTGCTTAAATTCCTGGGCTCAGCTTCCTTATATTACTAGTTAATATCATGTACTAACACCAAAGTTGGTGTAGCACAGCTGGTTACAAGCGGCAACCAAAGTTTCGTGCAGCAGGTGGTCACAAGTTCAAATCCGTGCGGCAACAACATTTTCTTTTTAGTATTATGTAACAGCACACACATGCGGAGGCAAGCAGGTTGAGCGCGTGGGCGCGCAAATTGCTGGAGGAGCAGATGCGCAGGAGCAACCTGCGTATCAAGGGGGCAGGCTGCGCTAGATGCAGTAACGCAGGCGCAACCTGCGTTACATGGAAGCAAAGTGCGGGAGAGGCAGTAACGCAGGCGCAACCTGCGTTACACGGTTGCTGCCTGCGAAAAAACACTGTTCATATTTATTTTTTTTTTATTTTTTTTTTTATTTTTTCACAGCATCTTTTTTTCTTTTTTTCTCTTTTCTTTTTCTTTTTTTTTTTTTTTAAAGATACAACACTTTTTTTTTTCCTACACTAATGCGTGGGTTGCCTCCCACGAAGCGCTTCTTTAACGTCAATAGCTTGACGTTACTTCCTCAACTCAAGGCGGTTTCAAAAGAATTACTGAACCATCCTCAACAGAAAGACCATTCCTACGAACATTGACATCTTGATTGCTTGCTTTCCACAAAGCTTTTCCATCAGACTTCAACTTGATCTTACTACCCAACGGCCAAATCTTCTTCTTTTTCTTCTTCACACCCCTAGAGTGCTTCTTCAACCCAACCGGCTGAACAAAACTTTCTTGTTCCTTATCATTGGTTTTCCACCTTCGCAACACGTTATCATGCCCTTCTTCAAAAATCACTAGCTCATTATTGAAAAGGACATACCTCAAATGTGGTGGAAGTTTCCCAAGCTTAATACTCGAGAGATCTCGAACTGAAGAACTGTCAATGGAATCAATGTTGTGATCATTCAACTCAAGAATCAATGAATCGACTTCAGCATGTCCTTCTCCTTCTGAAGCTTCAAGCATGAGCACTGCTTCCAATGTATCATTCAATAGAATCTGAGGAGTATAATCTTGGACAATTTCATCTACAACATCAATCCTGCAGCAAGTATTCTCAAGCAAAGGGGATTTAAGAGCAGAGGTTAGAGTAAAAGCAATTTTATCATCACCAACGCTCAATGTGAGAGTCCCACTTTTAACATCAATAATAGCACCTGCAGTACAAAGAAATGGTCTACCTAAAATAATAGGTATCTGACTATCCTCTTCCATATCTAGAACTACAAAGTCTACAGGAATATAGAATTTTCCAACCCTAACAGGCACATCCTCTAAAATTCCAAGGGGATATTTTATCGAACGGTCTGCCATTTGCAAAGTCATCTGTGTACATTTTAATTCTCCCATATTTAGTTTTTGAAAAACAGAGAGAGGCATGACTGAGACACTAGCGCCTAAATCACATAAAGCTTTATCAATGAACAATGCACCTAAATGACAAGGGATCGAAAAACTACCAGGATCTTTAAGCTTAGGTGGAGACTTATTTTGTAAAACAGCACTACACTCTTCAGTAAAAGCTACTGTCTCTACCTCACCAAAAGACCTTTTCTTAGTGAGAATATCCTTAAGAAACTTTGCATATGATGGAACTTGAGAAATTAAATCAGTGAAAGGAACTGTTACCTCAAGATTCTTGACAAGTGTCATGAACTTACCAAACTGCTGATCCACCTTAGTTCTGTTCATCCTGCTAGGGAATGGGAGCTTTGGCACAAATGGTGGAGAAGTAACTGCAGTCTTCTCTTTGTCCTTTTTCTTGCTTTCTTCAGTTTCACTTTCGTTTGCATCTTCCACAACTTTCTCTACCTTGTCTTTCTTAGAATTCTCTTCTTCTTTCTCATTAGGAACATCATCAGTAGGCATTGGAGGAGCATCATATGTACGACCACTCCTAAGAGCAATGGCATTCACATTTTCCTTTGGTTGAGTTGATTGTGCTGGTAGAGAGCCTTGTTGCCTTGTAGATGAAGAACTAGCCATTTGAGCAATCTGAGTTTCCAACATCTTGTTATGAATCTCCATCTGGTTCATCTTTGTTTGCATTTGTAGCAATATCTTCATCATATCACCTTGATTATCAGCCTGTGCAGCTTGATTTGCTTGAGGAGCATAATTCGGAGGAGGCCTTTGGAATCCAGGGGGATTCATAGGTCCTTGAGGAGGCCTATACTGTTGCTGTGGAGGAGGCTTGTACGACTGCTGATATTGCTGCTGATTAGGAACATTTGTATTCTGAGCATTATTGTTCCTATATGAGAAGTTCGGATGATCTTTCCAACCAGGATTGTAAGTGTTGGAGTACGGATTGTACTGCTGCCTCTGTTGGAAAACATTTGCTTGCTCCATCTAAAAATTTTGTGAATTTTGAGCATTGAATTGGCAATCATTACCATAGTGGCCTTGGATGCCACAGACTTCACAAACAGGATTATTCATAGGAGCCATGGATGACAATGCATTGATACTCATAGGTTGAGTAGAGGGCTGAGATGTCTTCAAAGAGTGGATCTCCTGAGTTAATGCAGCTAGTTGAGATGATAATAGAGAATAAGCATCCACTTCAAGTTTACCCCCTTTCTTGGTTGCTCTCGGATTACTGAAGTGATTGGCAGCCAAATTCGAAAGAAAAGCATGTGCATCATCAACTCCTTTATCCAGAAATACACCACCTGCAGCGTTATCAACCATACCTTTTGTCTCAGGATCAAGACCATTGTAGAAGCGTTTAAGTAGAAACCACTTCTCAAGACCATGGTGAGGGCATGCACGTTGATAATCCTTGAATCTGTCCCAAGCATCCCGTAGAGATTCACCATAATCTTGCTTAAAACCCATCATCTTGTCGATCAAATCGTCGGTTCTGTTAGGAGGGAAGAACTCAGTTAAGAAGGCTTGAGCAATCTCATCCCACTTGGTCAATTCAATATCATTCAACCACTTTTGAGCTTTGTCACGAAGAGAGAAACCGAACAACATGACTTTCAACTGGTCTGGAGTGACTCCCTGATGTTTAATTGTAGAACAGAGCTGTTGAAACCGTTGCAGATGAAGTGTAGGGTCTTCAGAGGCAAGACCAGCAAATTGATTCTGTTGGATCATAGTGAGCAAAGCAGGCTTGATCTCGAAATTTGCTGCTTGAATTGCTGGCATAGCAAGGCCAGTAGGTACCCCACTCGGAGAGGGCTGTGAGTAATTCTTCAAAGATTTGGGGGGAAGGTCCGCCATCTCAATCTTTGGTTCAGGTATCTTTTGCTGCTTCTCTTTCCTTTGTTGACTAAGAGGAGTTGTATCATTTTTCGCTTGATCAATTTTCGTTTGAGACCTGGTCTTGGGCATCAACAACTAAACAAGGAAAAGCAGTAAGATCGGTCTCAATTGGAACAAGAGTTCCAAAGAGACAAGAGAAACAATATAAAACAATCAAACTAAAATAAGAGAAACTAGGCGTCTCCCCGGCAGCGGCGCCAAAAACTTGATATGTTAAATTATACCTAACCGCAAGCGCACGGTGTCTATTGCTAGTACAGATGGCAAGCGGGTCGAATCCACAAGGAGACAGGTTCTACTAATTCCTTTTCAGTTATCGCTAATTGTTTCAGGGACAAACGATTATTGGAGAATATTAACTAACTAGCAAATTAAACTAAATTAACACTAAGTAAATAGATGATTAACAAATTATTTAAAACCTAGGGCAATCAGGTCCACCATGCTTACACAATTGGCTCTTAAGCTAAAGCAATCAATGTGATCCTATAACTAGAGTATGTTAATCTCTTTCAAGCATTAACACTCTCGAAACATTCAACACAATTAACCACTTTTAGTAATTCAATCAATCAGGTAATTAGAGTCAAGTCAATCTCTTCCAAGAATTAACGCTCTCAGAAATCCAATGATGCTCTCGCACTCAAATTCAATTCTGCTAATCGTATGTGTGCCTCTAGTAAGTAAATCTCTCGATCCATACCCCTATTTGCATATAATCAATCCATGATATCGGCCGATTACACAAATTAATGATTAAAACATATCAATCAGAATTAACCATAACCAATCAAACCACTATGAAAATCATGCCAATATTAGTGCAAACATGGCTTCCCTTTAAGCCCTAGAAATAACTACTCGCTAATAATTAAACAAGTAAAACAACTAGTAAAACAAGAAAACATAATTAAACTAATAAGAATTGAGAAGAAATTCAGATAAGAAAACCTGCAATCATCAATCCTGTCACAAGAATGAAATTAATGGTCTCCTCTCCAAAACCCTAGCTCCTAAGAGTAGGAGCACGTATGTATCTCTCTCTAAAATAATACCCTAGATGTGTTTATATAGGCTCTAAAAGTCTTGCCCAATAAAAGTATTTTAATACTCTAAATCAATTACAAGTAGGATTCCATAACTGAATAGGATTCCTTAATTAAAATTCGTCACTTCTTTTTCTCCTCTGTTTCTGGGCTCTTCCAGTTGGATTTTGCTTACTGGACCACCTCTAAATTAAAGATAATTCCACAAGCTTCGCGTGGACAGTAATTTCATCAAATTCTGACTTCTGGAACTCAAGATATGGCCAAAACAGTGCAGCACAACCCGTATAGCCCAATAATACGAATTTTCTCCTATTTTATCTCCAAAATAGCTCTTTTTGCTCCAAATCCTTCCAAGTTATGAATTCTTTATTTCCTACAATAAAACAATAAAATCTATTAAATAAAAATCCAAATCAATGCAAAACACAATAAATATGAGAATAAAATCATCTAAAATATATATAAAAATATACTCTATCAGCTGGGCGTTTGGAAGGAAGAGTAAATCGGAGCAGAGAGTATCATGAGAACCTCATCAACACGATGAGAGCAGATCAGTTAAAGTTTCAAACATAAATGAGATCTACCCTCACGGGTTTCCAGTCGTTACACGTTCCAGGGTTGAATAAGGCGGAGGCGAGTGTAAACCGAGGAGAATTTGGGTTTGCCAGTCCTAAGTCAATGATGGGGATTAACAATCGAGAAGGTGGAGAAAGAGAGTGGGCTGGTGATATGTTTGTAAATGGAAGTGGGTTTGGTGAAGGAAATGGAATGGGGTTTGGGTTCGGCGGTAATATGGGTATGGGTCAGACCAACTGGCGTTATAGGAAGTTAGATATGCCCATATTTGATGGCACTGACCCAGATGGGTGGATTATGCGATTAGAGAGATACTTTGCTTTCTATAGGTTGATAGAGAGAGAGATGTTTGAGGCGGTAGTAGTGGCTATGGAGGGGGAAGCTCTTCGTTGGTACCAATGGGAGCATAATAGGCGTCCAATTAGGCGATGGGTTGATCTAAAAGGGTTTATACTTAGGCAGTTTAGGCCAATTGGGGGAGGCTCTCTCTATGAGCAGTGGCTGGCTACAAGTCAAACTACTACTGTTGAGGAGTATCGTAGGAGATTCATTGAGACTGCAGGGCCGCTGGTAGGAGTATCGGAGGAGATGTTGATGGGACATTTCATAAATGGGCTGAAAGAAGATGTCAAGGTCGAAGTGAGGCTATTGAATCCAGTGTGTATAGAGCAGGCCATGGAGCAGGCTATAAGGGTGGAAGAAAAACTCAAAGTGACTGGTGCTAGGAAACTTAACCTGAACGCTATGAAGTTCAGTCAATACTCGGGTACAAGTAAGGGTAATAGCTCAATTGCACCTTATTCAATGTCATTTTCGTCAAGCCCGCGTTCAACTCAGAGTTGGGGAACCAGGGCAACTGAATCTCAGGCTTCTGTGCAGTCTCCTGGTCGTACCAGTTCGGTATTTCAGGCGGGGAGCAATGTAAAAAGACTGACAGAGACTGAGTTGAGGGGAAAACGATCGAAAGGGTTGTGCTACAGGTGTGATGCTAAGTGGAGCATGGGGCACAAGTGTACAAAGAAGGAACTCATTGTCATGTTGATCGAAGAGATGGAGACCGAGTAGGATGGAGAGGAAACGGAAGTGCCTCCGTCACCCACCGACGAAGTCTTGACTGAGGTATCTTTAAATTCTGTTGTTAGTATCTCTAATCCAAAGACTATGAAATTGAAGGGGTTAGTTGGTGACAAGGAGTTAGTAGTGATGATCGATCCGGGAGCCACTCATAATTTCATGGCCCTTGGGATTGTAGAGGAGTTGGGTATTCCAGTGGAGAAATCAGTAGGGTTTGGAGTGAGCTTGGGAAATGGCGATGCAATTCGGGGGGAAGGAATTTGTAAAGGAGTCACCCTACAATTAGATGGTGGTCTAGAGGTGGTGGAAAATTTTCTACCTTTGAAGTTGGGCAGTTCTGATGTAA
Source organism: Kitagawia praeruptora (assembly GCA_037693485.1). Classification (NCBI taxonomy): domain Eukaryota; kingdom Viridiplantae; phylum Streptophyta; class Magnoliopsida; order Apiales; family Apiaceae; genus Kitagawia; species Kitagawia praeruptora. The sequence continues at coordinate 149,204,077 of CM075353.1, forward strand.
TTTTGGGTGTGGCGTGGCTTGAGAAACTTGGCATGGTGCTGACTGATTGGAAGAAACTAGTCATGAAGTTTGAAATTAAAGGGAAGCCTGTTACTTTAGTGGGAGACCCCTCCTTGGTACATTCACAGGTCTCTCTCAAGGCGATGATCAGACTTTTACGGAAGCAGAAAGGCGGTCTTTGGGTGGAGTGTAACTCTGTAGAAACAAAAGAAGTACAGGAGGAAACAAGGGAGTTAGAACGGTCAGAGACACCCAAATTTTTAGCAACCACGCTTCAGAAATACGGAAAAGTTTTTGAGACTCCAGTCGGGTTACCTCCGTCAAGAAATCATGAGCACACGATAGTCTTAAAGGATGGCAGCAACCCTATCAGTGTGCATCCCTATAGGTATCCCCAGAGTCAGAAAACGGAGATTGAGCGCCTTATTGCTGAGATGTTAGCGGCTGGAATAATAAAGCCTTCAACAAGTCCGTTCTCCAGTCCGGTTTTTTTAATGAAAAAGAAGGACGGGTCGTGGCGTTTCTGCGTAGATTATAGGGCTTTAAATAAAGAGACGATGCCGGACAAGTACCCAATTCCGGTCATTGACGAGCTGTTGGATGAGCTCCATGGGGCCAAATTTTTTTCAAAGCTCGACCTTCGTTCGGGATATCACCAGATTCTTGTTCGAGCAGAAGACACACATAAGACTGCGTTTCGAACGCATGATGGACATTACGAGTTTCTCGTAATGCCGTTCGGGCTCATGAATGCACCTACGACTTTTCAGTCCATGATGAATGACCTGTTCAGGCCTTATCTACGGAGGTTTGTCCTCATCTTTTTCGACGATATACTGGTGTACAGTAGGTCCTAGGAAGACCACCAACAAAACCTACAGTTGGTTCTGAGCAAGTTACTGGAACATAAGCTGTTTGCCAACAAGAAAAAGTGTGAGTTTGGGAAGACTGTGGTTGGTTATCTAGGTCATGTCATCTCTGAATGTGGGGTAGCAGTAGATCACTCCAAGATGCAGTTTGGGACTAACCGGATACTATCGAAAATTCGTATCAGGTTACGCCCAAATTGCTCGACCATTAACCGAATTGCTAAAGAAAGACCGGTTTGAATTGAACTTAGAGGCGGACACAACCTTTACTCGATTGAAACTTACAATGACTAAACCACCGGTGTTGGCTATGCCAAATTTCGAGTTACCTTTTGTCATCGAAATAGACGCTTCGGGTTATGGGATTGGTGCGGTCCTACTTCAAGAAGGGCGTCCCGTAGCTTATTTTAGCAAATTACTGGGGGTGAGGGCTCAACAAAAGTCTATCTATGAGAAAGAACTCATCGTTATTTGTTTGGCAGTTATTAAATGGAAACTATATTTATTGGGGCGACACTTTGTAGTTCGTTCAGATCAACAGAGCTTGAGGTTTCTCACGCAACAAAGGGAAGTAAACCCAGACTATCAGAAGTGGGTCACAAAGCTCCTAGGCTTCGATTTTGAGATTCAGTACAAGGCAGGAGCTTCAAATTATGTTGCCGACGCACTCTCGAGGAAACAGGATGGGGAAGTGGTGTTAAGTTCCCTGATAACAGTTCCAGTAATCTCTTGGAAGGTGCTAGAGGAAGAGATTCAGAATGATTCGGTGTTGCAACAAGTGAAGAGTGACTTGTTATCGAAGACCAAAGAGTACCCGGGGTACGAGGTTATTGAAAACAAACTCTACTACAAGGGCAGGTGTGTGATACCCCAACACTCTTCTTTTAAGGCTGCTCTACTCCGAGAATATCATGATAGTGTGGTAGGTGGGCATATGGGAGAATTGAAGACTTATCTTAGAATAGCAGTGGACTGGTTTTGGTATGGGATGCGAAAAGAAGTGGTAGACTATGTCCGAAGTCGTGTCACCTGCCAACAGCAAAAGACTTCACATAAAACACCCACGTGACTACTATAACCACTGCCAATTCCGACTTAAGTGTGGAGTTACATAAGCATGGATTTCATAGAAGGGCTACCCCTATCTCAAGGCATTAACACCGTGCTAGTAGTGGTGGATCGACTCACCAAATATGCTCATTTCTTAGTCCTCAAACACCCATTTGATGCCTTCAAGGTAGCTTCGATCTTCACTCGGGTAGTGATTCGTTTACATAGGTTCCCTACATCAATTATCTCTGACCAGGACCGCATCTTTTTGAGTACATTTTGGAAAGAATTATTCAAATTGCACGGTACAGAGTTGAAGAAGAGCACATCATACCACCCTCAAACCGACGGGCAGTCCGAGATTGTCAATAAAAGCCTTGAGACCTACCTCAGATGTTTCATTGGTGGTAAACCCACCTCGTGGGCAAAATGGTTGCATTGGGCTGAGTACTCTTACAATACCTCTCCATATATGTCGACAAGAATAAGTCCATTTAAGGCCCTCTACGGGAGAGACCCTCCCCATTTAGTACGACTTGAAGTGGGGCAGACTCCGGTGAATGGTCTAGATGAGTTACTCCAAGAACGTGATGCCATCTTGGATGACCTCCGTTTCTCCTTGCTCAAGGCACAACAATTTATGAAAAGGAATGCTGACAAGAAACGACGTGATGAAGAGTTTGCAGTTAACGACATGGTGTACTTGAAGTTGCAACCGTACCGGCAACAGTCACTGGCAAGGCGTCCTTTTGAAAAATGAGCAGCGAGGTATTATGGGCCATATTGTATTATCAAGAGAGTGGGTAAGGTCGCATATCAGCTGCAACTTCCAGACTCAGCTAAGGTGCATCCTGTCTTTCACGTTTCACAGTTGAAAAGGTCAGTGGGACAGGCACCAGTTTCTCTCGATATTCCCTCACAACTGTCAACGGATTTAGAGCTGTTAGTAGAGCCAGAATCAGTGTTGGAGGTACGACAGGGTAAGGTTGGCAATGTTGTACGCCTGGAAGCCTTAATTAAGTGGAAAAATCTGCCAGTATTCGATGCCACCTGGGAGGATGTAGAAATTCTGAACAACATGTTTCCTGCGTTCCACCTTGAGGACAAGGTGAGATCTTGGGCCGGGGGTATTGTTATGCGGTCAAATAGTCAACAGCCAATAAAGATGTATACAAGAAACAAACAGAGGGGCAAGAACGTCATTGGAGTAGTTGGGTCAACTTGAAAGGAGTTAAGGGATAATTGAGTCATTTCAGAAGAAGAGAAGAGGTAAAAGGGGGAAAGAGACTAGGGTTGAGTTATCTGATTTGTGTATTCGCCAAATTAGGTCAAATGGAGAGTTAAGGGCCTCTCGAACGCCCCTTTTGTTATTCAGTACTATTTTATTCAATAATCACTTGTAATCGAACTTTCGTATTATTGTTATCGTTTATTTAAGTGCTATTGCGATTGAATTGTGTTTGAGTTCATTACAAACTCTTCAAACTACTCCCTTATTCTTGTTGTTGTTTCAAAGATTGAATCTTGATCTTCTTTTTGCTGTTCTTTCCTTGTTCATCGCCTCCACAACCCCTCTCTCTCTCTCTGTTAGGGTTTTTCTTTTTAACTATTTCTTCTTTCTTCTTTTTCTCCCATCTCCTTCTCTTATCCTCTCCTTCCTTCTTATTAACACCAACTTACATGCCGTTGAATTATTTTAATATTTATTTTTATTATAAATATTTTAATTTAAATATTAAATATCTCCTTAATAAATCACTATCTCCTAAATTTAGAACTGTACTACTCCTTAATTTTACGAAATTGTAACGAATACAATATTCTTATATATCTTTGTTGAAGGTTTAAGGTTATAAATTATATTGGATTAAAATAATCAGTTTAATACCTAGATCAATTTTTTTTTCGTCACAGTGATTCTATTATTTTAGTATCTAGATCAAATTTAAATACACGTAAACAAAAAAATCACATACTGAAAGAAAATTATATGTTCTTATTTTTTTCGTAAATTTTAGAGTGGCGATGAGAAGTTTCATCGTAATTCTCTCTCAAGTGTTTGATTCTTTTCCTTCATCTTTTTGTAAAAAATTGTAAGACTTTTTTTATCAATTATCTGTAAAATTCATAAAAAAAATCATTATAAATCAAAATTTTTTGAATTTGTAATTCTCGAAAAAAATCTTTTCATTCGGTACAACTTATTTCCTTATTACTTGGGCCATTGCATTATAGTTAAACTTGGGCCAGTACATATAATCTTCAAAAGCCAGCGCAATAGACAAGTGACAATCACTTATAAACGGCCCTTTAAACTTTGGGCACACTTAAATAAATAGTTTTCTAAACGCCTCAAATTACTTATCCTCTTTAAATTATTGACATTTAAATTGATCAAAATTTTATTGAAAATTATGTTATATAATTAAAAAAATTACTAAATTTATTATTGAATCCATAATTGAATTTATTTTTAAATATGTTTTTCAATTTTTTAAAATTGTGAACAAATGATTTTTACTTTTTTACTTAAAATTGGGTTAAATTAACTATAAAAAATCAAACAGAACAAATATATGGGACGAATGGGATAATTTTTTAAACAATTTGTTGAGTCATGAATTAAGATTACATTATTTTCACTATATAGTGAACACTGAACAATGGTATTTTTTCCAAACTTGCTATAATAGAGAGGACAGAGGTGATAAATAAGGCAAAATAATATATCAATTTTTTTTTGCTAAGTATCTATATATATACTAATAGCAGGAGATTAGAAAGTTTCAGGTTTTTTTAAATAGTTTTCTTGCAATCTTAAAAATAGTTATTTTTTAATTTTAATCATTTTTTATTTGATTTTACCTTAATTTATTAAATCAAGGTAAATGCCATTTAAGTATGTTAAATGTCATTAAAGTATTTTCCTAATTTATCTCTCTATTTTATTTTCTTTTGCAGATTCATGATAACATAATATTGAGCGAGGCATAAACATCAAATTAAAATCTTACTAAAATGTACCTGTAAAAATGTCGTTAAAAAATTTAAGATACCAAACCATTACTCCCTCTGTTTCAGAAACTTTTTCTGGTTTTGACTTTTGTTCCTGTTCATTGTAAGCGCTTGACTACTAATTTATGCATAATTTATAAGATAAAATATAGTCATAAGTGATCTTGTTTGATTCGTATTTGTGAGTACTTTAATACAGTGAAGTTTTTATATTTAAAACTAACACGAAATTGAAAATATTAACGATCAAAAGTGTGCGTTGGCAAACGTGATAAAGCAAACAGGAAAATCTTTTAGGAACGGAGGGAGTATCCTTTTCCTACGTACCCCAAAAAGCAAACTGAAACGCTGCATCATGTAATAAGTGATTTAGTAACTACACAACTAATGCCGAAATAATTAAAAAAGAAAATTAAATTTTGCATGGTGGCCACTCCCACTAATGAAGAATCATTGAATCTAGGGGTGTCAATGGATCGGATCAGGCATAATCCATATCCTGATCCATTTAATTTTACCGGATTCGGATTTGGATCGATTCATAGCCGGATTTTTTTCGACATGATCCATATCCGGATCCGTTAGGATCACGGATTATCAGATCGGAGCTCCGATCCATTTATATGTAAAGAAAAAAATCTTTAATTTAATTCAACTAATAATAGCAACATTTTGAAATGTAAAGTACACAAACAGATATTACAAATCTTTGTTATTTTTATGTTTTAAGTGTTGAGGTAGCTAGATTTTTTAAGTGTTTGTTTTAGGACCTCCTTTTGCAAATGCATGAGTTGTGTATATTTTAATCCTTCTTTATATGCATATGCAGTATGAATCAATTTTTGTTGAACATAGCAATAATATTGGTGTTTAGCATATTAGCAGGCTATCCGCCACCATTTATATGTTTAAATGTAGGTAGGTTTTGTCAAAAAAAATGTAGGTAGGCAATATTTATATTAGAATGTTTAAAAGCCTCTAAAATAAAATATGTAATATATATAACCGGATCGGATTTTTAACGGATCGGATCGTATCGTATCAAATCCATATCCGCTCCATTAGCTTTCGGATTTTTTCCGGATCGGATTTTTTCTGGATCGGATTTTTTTTATATGATTTATATCCGCTTCATTAGCCTTTGGATCAGATCGGATCGGATCGGACCGGATATCCAATCCATTGATAGCCCTAATTGAATCAATACTCATTTAGCAAAAAATGGCACTTTTCCAGCATGTATTCAATGGCAATAATAATTATAATATTAATATATTGGTGCCAAATACAGAAACCTATTAATTGGCCCAACATTTCAGGCGATCAGGAGAGGCTATATATACTGCCTTTCATTCGTTGACACTGGTTATACACTGCCTTTCATATATTTCTCACTCACGTATGCTTCTCAGTGTTTCTCAGAAATACTAGATTGTAGTTTACATTTCAGAAGACCAATTACGCTTTCCTCAATTATCAGCTTCGAGCAACTCATCTCCCCGGATTTATCTAGCTGTGTTTAGCAAACCTCTCAGGTTAACTGCTAAAGCCATGTGTTTTTTACAATATCTTCAAGGTCGTCTGACTATGGATACCTGTTATCCCTTCTTTTTTAAATTTCTACATTGACAGGCAAAATTGTGTTCCAGCTGACTTGAAACATCTAATCTACAATAGTAATACATAGGTCATAGGAAAGATTTATGCACAGACAACTTACACTGCTGGCCTTCCAACATTTTTAAAGATCAAATCCTCCACTTTTAGTAATTAAAGGGTTACTTGTAACATTTGTCCACTCTACTAACAAGGTCTCTACACTGGATATCATGTAGATTATTGACGGAAGTACTGAAATAATACAGGCCAACCACGACACCTGTAGGCAACAAAACTAGACACTTTCGTCACCAGGCTCGAAAGAAATGGCACATATCTAAAGAAGGGGAAGCCAGAAATAGAATACTAACATACATGTACAAAAAAAAACCAGGCAAAACATAGTGCCCTTGTGACCTGTATTTATTGTCGTTTTACACAAAACCTGAATATTAAAAAACTAAATAAAGTAGTTACATATGAACAAACAAAAATTAGTTTAACAAAGTAAGAGACCAAAATCCTCAGTAAAAGTAAACAAAAAAGGTAGGACACCATCAAGCTAATAAGCTGCAAATAAAATGAAGGCAACAGCTAAGACTAAGCTTTGGTAGTAAAACTATAAATCCCTGCTTTAATTTTGTAATAAACCATATTCATCTCCCTCGATATTTATGTAGTCAGAGAAAATCACAAAATCAAGTAGTGCCACACCAGGGGTTTGTCGGTTGGTGCCATCAATACTGCATTTCACGTAAAACTAATTAGACTAAGACGAAGTAAACCATCAGTAATAAACCATGTTATTTAAAAAGTATTTCACTGAAAAGGTTCGAAATATATAGCAGTCTTCTGTGTTAATGGACGGATCCCCGTGATCAATTAAGACAGTATCGTAAGGGCAGAACTTAGAAAGGTCATACACCAAACAGTAAGAGATAACATCAGAACTAGGAAGAAGTTATATGTTAACTCGTGCTGCTAAGGATAAAAAAAAGATGGCAAAGGGACTTAAGTAAGATGGTTTTTCAGTTACAAAGCAGGATTTAAAAAATTTATTCAAGACTTTAATTTTATGTATATCTTTTCCAGTTCCTTTATTTTAAAATATTTCTAACTTATTTTAAACTTACGTTATCAGTTTGTGAATTACGCTGACAAGATTTAAAAATATTACCTAAAATACATTAAGGAAGGTGAGACCTCCCCTAGATTCAGATTATGTATCTAACACAGTTAGGCAAACACAGGTCATGTCGGAGAAAGAGCATCTCCAGCTATGGCCACGATGTAATTTTTAAGTATAATTTCGTACAAAAACATCATTACTGTCCCTATACTCTCTCTTTTAGATGGAATTTCTAGATACAACACTGAAAGAGTATATTTACTCGAGCAATCGCCCTCTCACAAGTAAGATCATTACTCATCAACTTTCGGCTTTCAATCGACATGAAAGGATGCAAAAGATGCGCCTAAAAAGGCTACTACTGACAACCAAAGAGCACAAAAGGAAGAATCAAATCCCGGTTCAGAAAAAATATATAAGCATGCAAGGTTGAATCGAAAGATTTATATTCTACACCATAAATACAAACATGATTGCAGAACAAGGGTTAGTATGATGCTTAATATTGCAAGGACATTCACAAGCTCAGGTTGGTTGTCCAATCTAGGCAGTCGCATTCAACTCATCATCTCAAACGGTATGATTTCCAATTCAAACAAATATCATCCAAACCATGCTTATATATATTAATTCTGTAACAACTATTGCATATTAACAAATATATGCATGTTTGTGTTGTTCAAAAATGTTATAGTTAGTGAATTCTTTCAAACAAGTCAAGTTGTGGACGGCCCTGTTGATACAATTACGCAACATAAGGTGCGAAAACAAACAACAACTCCACCTTTGATTCAAACAGGTATGACATTTTTGGATTTCGATTCTTCAACGGCTATTCACTTCCCTTTTTCTCTGCATACTTACTTATTCTTTTCATGACGCATATCTACACAGCTGAGCATGAATTGAAGATAGGGTCCTCATCTTACAATTTACCCACGAACAACTCAGGAAATTTGCCAGCAATTTATACAGACAGAAACATAAAATGTTTTCCAACTAAGATTAACACTGCAGGTACAATAATAGTATTACCGTCTTCTACAGAACCAAGCATGCTAATTATGTTTACTACATTTTTTGCTTCAACTGAATTTCAGTTTTATAATTAAGAAATTTTTAATTATGTCTCATCTTCACAGCTAATTACACCAAGCCTTGGAATTTTGGCGCCCCCAACATACACGTGCCAATACTGTGGTGCCATTCTATGGTATGAGGAGCGCACAGCCAAAACACACAGGCCATCGCAGCCTAAATTCAGTTTCTGCTGTATGGGAGGTCGTGTGCAATTACCACTGATGAAAGAACCACCTCCTTTGGTCAAATATCTACTAGGACCAGAATCAGGGCCACGGGGCTCCAATTTTTAAAAAAAAATAAGACTTTACAATTCCTTATTTTCAATGGCTTCAATGGGAAGGAAGGGTTGACATGCTGATTAATAAAGCAAGAGGTCCTTTCGTGTTTAGGCATGCGGCCAAACTTATCACCTACTTGGTTCATTGATCCCAGAAGAAGGGAAGGAACCAAAATTTGCACAGCTATACATATACGACACAGAAAATGAGAACCTCAACAGAATGAACGCAGTCAAGGGGAAAGGAGATGAAACTACTATCGAGAATGACATTATTGAAGCCTTATCAGAAATGTTGGATGAGCACAATATTTTAGTTAAATCTTTTAGGATGGCAAGAGATAGATTATTGTTCTACAACATATCTTAATTCATCGTCAAGTCAGTAAGGAAAACAAGATAACACCTTTGTCTACTGCTATGAGGCTTTCGACTTTGTTAGTCACGGTACAACAAACCGTTGATTCTAAGGACAATGAACTCCTTCAATCAGGATACATGACCTATTTTTCAATTGTGTTCATCAATTTTACAATGGGTCAAGTACTGTTATTCGGGTTGATGGGGAATCAACCGAGGCAGCTTCCGAAATTTTGGTAATTGTTTCTCTAAAACAATCTTTGTCTTTATATGTTAGTTTGATTCAAAACTATTGGTAGCCTTTATTAAAAACTCCACATGCATGTCCATCATATGCAAGGATCTAACATATATGATATAATTCCATTAAGATGATCACATCTCCGTTGAAGCATCCCAATATCCAATGATATCTATCCTTGAGATTATTTTTGCTTTATTATTTTTACAGCCTGTTACCACCACTCTGTATCATTACATCCTTACCCTTCGTGGTTTGTGACATTCATCGGATATTAAAGTCAAACTTAAAAGTAAGAATCATTCTTCAGGCAAACTTATAAAAAATGGCAATTGCAATGAAATTATAGCATTTAAACAAATAGGATTCACCAAGAACAAATGTGCAAGGGGGATTCGTTGTACCTGTTGCGAGCACCACTATCCATATTACGAAAAGTTCCCTAATAGGCAAACCTTGCTGCACCGCTTTATACTACTCTTCGAAAACATTACCTCAACCAATTCCTCAAATACCAAATACCACTGATCATGTAGTCGCCACTTGCTAATACAAGACAAATACATCACTTCAGCAAGATCCACACCTGCGAAGAAATGCTGCAAACAAAGTTTGGTTGTAATCGTGATTGAGAGGGTTATCCTTTGGACCTTTCTTATTGCTTCTTTCCAAATTCCTTTTTTTACTTAAAATTTTGACAAATGTTTTATTCTGATCAAGAACAACCAAAGTATTAATTATCAAATTGACCATTGTATAGGTAGCAAAGTTTCGAATTTAACATTACCAAGTTTAGGATCTCCATAATATCACTATTAAATTGGTGAGATCTTAAATAGGTCACTTTCAAATTAGTACTTCGTCTGTCCCAGTGGGTTCTACCCGGATGGCACGCATTTTAAGGCTCCTAAAAAGTATAGATCCATAATTTATTTTTAATTTTTTTTTCTTCTGAATAAAAATTTAATGTTTCTATTTTTATTCAAAAAAAGAAAATTTAAAAAATAAGTTGTGGAACTATACTTTATAGGAACCTTAAAATGCGTGTCAAGTAATGAAAAAAAACTAGGTAGAAATGAGTGGGACGGAGGGAGTAATAGACTAATAGGTTAATAAAATATCAAATTTACTATAAAAAATAAACAATTTAATTTGAAAAGTGGCCAATTTGAGATCTCAAATTAATCGATTATAAATTTGAAATTTTGCTAATTATATAGTGGCCAGTTTAATATTTAACGGGATGATAAATGCTTATGTTATTTTTAGTTGGGGATGAATGGAATGAAAAAAGATTTGAAGACCGAATAAATATTGAACATTTACATTCATTCATCAATTCTATTCATAAAAATTTAAATTATAATTCAAGAAACAAGTTTGAGATGGAATGTTTCATTACGTACTCAATCCATTTCATTCACAATTCTAATTATTTTTTTTTTTTTACATATTCTCATTTTTATAAATTTTCCTCCAATTTTCGTTACCTTTCATGCATTCATTATATTCCAATCCAACCAAACACAAGATTAATATTCATTCGCCATTACATTATCTTTCCTAACCTTACCCCTGTAATTTCAACTCCTCAATACACTTTTCCAAGTTAAAAAGGTTACAGAATTTACATACAAAAGTTTAAATATACCCAAAAACTATAATTTAAAAACTACAATTTTTAAATAATTTTGGGTTTATAGTATTCATTTTAGGCACAATTAAATAAGAAATGCAAAAAAAAAAATTATCTATGCAAAATTAAAATGATAATTATAACTACAAGAACTTACTAATAAACGATTAAACGTACTTCGCATTACAATATATATTTGATTTATATATTTCCGTCATATTACCAAATTTATTGACAACTTAAATTAATCAAGCATCTCATCGTATTTACATTCTAATCAAATTTATTGATAACTTAAGTTAATCAAGCATCTGATCATATTAACAATTTGCAACCAAATTTATTAACAAACTAATCAATCACATCATTCATAATGATACCGACGATAAACAAATTTACAAATTTTATTCTTACCGTCAAAAATCAAATTAGCAAATGCATTTTCTTTATTTTAATTTTTCTCTTTAATATTAAAATATAATTACATTTCACATAATTTGAAGGTCGTCATATCAACTTTCATATAATAAAACTTAATGAACAATAATATTATATATACGATTTTAAAAAATAATCTGTGCCACGCGTTGCGCGGCTTATTTACCTAGTTAATAGAATAATAGTAACTCAACATTGCTTGATATATTGTTTTTTTAATATAAATTTAAGGATGAATACATTTTAGATTTTATAGGCCTTTTTTTTTGGATTTCAAAATTTTGAAAATGTTTATTTAAATCTAAAAAATCTAAAATATAAGGCCCTTTTTTTATCCCTTGCCCTCATTTTATCATTTTTTTTTAAACTATGATCAACATAATGTTTGGGAGGTTATATTGAACTATTATATAATTGTGAAGGATGTATTTGAATCGTTTTAAAACATGCGGGCTTTGTTCTCTCATAAAAGGCTTTTTTGCTCCTTAACCTAATATTAAAATAATGATAATTTACTAAAATTTATTGCAAATAAAAATAAAGATTTTTTAAAAAATATCCAAGTATTCCAATAGTTAAAATATTAAAAAATGTTATAAAGAAAAAAGACGCTGTTCTACTACCAAGATGTGACCATTTCGAATTATGTTCGAACATAGACAACAAGATACTATAAAAGTAGGGAAAATTAGTTCCTTAGTCCCTAAACTTTGTGTCATTTTTGGTCTAGGTCCCTAAATTAAAAAAGTCAATCTTTCGATTCCTTAACTTTCAATTTTTCTGATTAAGGTCCCTCCGTCCAAATAAGGCTAACGCCGTTAGTGGATAAAATTCGAAAAAAAATTAAAAATTCAGAAATATTTAATAAAATTCAGAAAAATTCGAAAAAAAAAATAAAAATTCAAAAATATTTCATAAAATTTTAGAAAAATTATATGAATTAAGGTAAAGAATTCTGAAAAATTATAAAATTAAAATTATATGAAATTTTCAGAAAAATTTTGTAAAAAAAATGAGTATTTTCGAATGATTAACACCTAATTAAATTTAAAAATGAACATACCCATTCAATTTATATGCGTATAAATCGATACATGCGAACAAATATGTTAAGATATCACATTTTTACTTAACATATTTGTAAAAATTCACTTTTGAAAAATTTAAAAATTCACTTTAAATTTATATGCGAACAAAAAGTGAATTCAGAAAAATTTCAGAATTTAAGTAAAAATTTGAAAAAAATTTAAAAATTCACTTTTGATTCAAAAAATGTGATATCTTAACATATTTGTTCGCATGTATCGATTTATACGCATATAAATTGAATGGGTATGTTCATTTTGAAATTTAATTAAATTTTAATCATTCGAAAATATTCATTTTTTTTACAAAATTTTTCTGAAAATTTCATAATATTTTAATTTTATAATTTTTCAAAATTCTTTACTTTAATTCATATAATTTTTCTGAAATTTTATGAAATATTTCTGAATTTTTTAAAAAAAAATTGGAATTTTTTAAAAAAAATTGGAATTTTTTTAAAAAAATTGGAATTTTTTTTAAAAAAATTGGAATTTTTCTGAATTTTATGAAATATTTCTGATTTTTTAATTTTTTTTTCGAATTTTATCCACTAACGGCGTTAGCCTTATTTGGACGGAGGGATCTTAATCAGAAAAATTGAAAGTTAAGGGATCGAAAGATTGACTTTTTTAGTTTAGGGACCTAGACCAAAAACGGCCCAAAATTTAGGGACGAAAGAATTAATTTTCCCTATAAAAGTACAAAAGCTTTTAACTTAATTATCACAGCACCAACAGATAGTCAGATACCATGCCAGTCCAGGCATTTGCACACCCCAAACATCACACGCCTGATTTCCAAGGATGTACCCAAAATAGAAGAACAACCAAGTAAGAAACACCTAAGATTACAATATGAAAAGATTGAAGGATGGTGGTTTTCACCGTGATACCAAATATAGATAATACCATTTGGAACCATCTCAATACTTTTCAGTAGTCCCATTCATATCTTTCTACTAGTTCCCTCATGAGCTCCTTCTCCATATCACCAAAGGGAAATCCCACATACTTCCTTCCGATTGATGGATATAAAGTTCTCCTGACAACACTTCCATCACGATCAAAAGCAAAAAGTCCAAATACACAATAAAAAATATGTACCCGAGCGCGTGCATTGCTTCCCTCACTACCAAGAACATGCCCGGAAGGAAGCCTCAACCACATAGTTGGTATATTCTTATCATCTGAATATCCTTCTTCACTTTTACATATGTGAATCACTTCAAACTCATCATTTCTGCCCTTCATTTGGAAGTACCTTGTTCTTAGCCTCCGCCAAAACTTGGCATTTGGACAATATCGATCATTCTCAACAACAAGTATGATTTTCTTCCCTACAAGTTGCGAAAACTCAACCTGTAAATTTAAATAGAAATTCAACTGTCAATAGCAGAGTGGAACACAAACTTTAGTGATACACACGAGGAGATTCCGCATAGAACCATGCACAAGATTGTCAAAAAAAAACTCACCATGGACCCATCTTTCTGTATGAAAGTAGTGTTTTGAGGCCAGAACATGTTTAGATTCGCTCTTCGTATCCTTTCAGCCTCTAACTTGGCAACACTATAGCGGGTGAATGGATATGCTGAAATACCATATTTGAAAAAGATGTCAGCACCATATCGTTCAACGAATTTTCCTTGTGGTCCAATAATCAAAAGGCTAGGATTTGGCCCCGGCCCCCTTTCATCAAAGCGATAACTGAAAACCCTCTGCAACTTCTTACAAGCTGGGTCTTTATAAGGGAGTGCCAACCAAGGCATTGTTTTGAAGCTTTCCCAGTATGATTCCTCACTTGAATTCGCAAAAGTAAAAAATGCATCATGAATGTAAACAAGCACGATTTCAAAGTTTTTTTCTTTAGCCAAACTTTCATAGGCTTTCTGGAGTTGTGTAAGGTAGGGATTGCAAGTTTCAAAGAAAAACAAGCCTACAACCTTATCTTCAAGATTATGTAGAGGTATTACCTGTCAAAAAGAAAACTAAGTAAAATCCAGGAATATGTAGACAACCATCAAAATTCAAAAGAGTATGCAAAGGGAACAGAAATCACTTCAATACATTAAAGTGTAGAATGACGGATATTTCAAACTTTTTGATGATTACTACAAAATGCATACCTGATTCTTATTGTTGATGAGATGATTACGTTCAGGAGAGGCCAGGAGCTCTGTGATAGAGGGATGCTTTCGGGCTTTTGAGTATTCAGATATAAGGCATGAAGTACTTTCATCGGTGAAAGGATAGGCCTGAAATCCCCACCAATAAAATATATGATGGGCATCACATTGTGAAACCCTTCCTGTAGGATCAATGACAATAGAGGTGGAAGATTTGTTATAGAGAAAGCAGGAGAGGGGAAACATTGATTCCCAATATGTCCTGGATTTGACATCAGCGAACGGGATAGCAGTCCAAGGCATGGTAGAAAATTTATCTTCAAAACATTGCTGATCAGCAGGATCCTCAAGGACATGATTATTGACGGAAACTCCAATAAAAACAACCTCAAAACCACCTTTAGGCTGTAAGTGATGGTATACATCCAGCAAGATTGTTGTGTCATGCCTCATTCTAATGCTGGACCAAGGAACAAGTGGCAGAAAATGCAAGACAACAACCTTACCTTCCAGGTGCTTGGCTTGGACCTGGAAAAAAAGAGAGTAGGATTAAATCAATGTAATACACATAACAATAACACAGGATAAAAGTTAACTTCAAAATAGGACTGTTGATTCTGTACATAAACGTAGCTGAAAGACTATAGCAAAACGTGAGCATGAGCACAAATTGACGTAAAGAGAAGATGGGAAGAAGCAATAATGAGCCTCTGCTAGCCTAACGATGTTACAAGAAATATTTTAATAATTGAGAATAAATTGCTTCAGAGCACAACTGTTGGTTCACTACACAATCTTAGTATCACACACAAATGGGCGTCAAGGGGAGTAGATGGAAAGAAGCATTGAGCTTATGCAAGCCAATCAGCATACAATAATTGTTATAGAAGTTGAAACATGCATGAGAACAAATATAAATAATTATGAATTATGGTGCATAAAATCAGGTGGAATTTATGAATAAAAATGAGTTTGGGACAAGAAGAAATAATGAGCTTCTGCTAGCCTAACAGCGTACAAGAATTAAAACTTGAGAACAAATATACTCCAGTATGTTATATAAAATCAGGTGGAATTGGTGAATAAAATAAGAGTGAGTACCGGACGATCGCGGTCCTCGTAGGTGACGAGAAAATCCCTTTGTTTAGTGAAGAGAAGCTCCCATAAATTAACCACATCTCCCTTGTTATAAGTAGGTTGGGGTTTCTCCTCAGGAGATTGAGTCTTGTTTTGTAGGGTGGAACAACTACTCTCTAACTTGAAATCGCCCTTGTAGTTCTTGATTTTGTTTTTGAGCTTCCTCTTCTTCTTCTTCTTAACCTTTTCATCACAAGATTCAATCCTCTTTTTTCTCAAACTCCCAGCCTCCTCCTCATTGTTATTCAAAGTTGGAATCTTTACCTTGTTTCTTTTTCGGGTGGAACAACTCCTCAAACTACTGATCACTTGTTCTTGTTGTTTCAAAGATTGAATCTTTATCTTCTTTTTGTTGTCATTCCCTTGTTCATCTTCACCTTCAATCTTCTTCCTCTTCGATTTCATCATCAACTCTCTTCTTCCTCTTGCTAGGTTTCTTCTTTAAAAACTTTTCTTCCTGGTCCAGGGTTTTAAAAATTATTATAATTATTATATTGATTTATTCTACAATTCTATATATTAGAGCAACTCCAAGAGCCTCCTAGGGCACTCCATATAAATAATATAAATAATTAGTATTCTAGTAATTTAGGACATTACAAGGAGTATCAACTCCAACCATTCTCTTTACATACCCTCCTTATTAATATTATATTAGTAAAATTGGAGGGAAAAAAGAGAAATGAAAGAAAAAGTAGATTACAATGGTAGGAAAATGAATATTTTATTCATAAAAAATAAGATAAGGGGTGGCTCATCCTCCTTAAAGATATGGAGGATATGAGATGACTTAAAATTATAAAGAACACATAGGAAGTCTGTTGGAGTACATAATTCTTCCAAATTCCTCATATTTAGACTTAGGAGATGATATAAGTAGCTTTTTGGAGTTGCTCTTAGTTACTAGAAGTTTTGCCCGCTCCGTTGGGCTTGTAGATATAAAAAAAAATTGTTAAAAAATTCTTGTTGGTTTTATTTAATAAATGAAAACAATTTTTGTTGATTTATTTTTGGTTTTATTCTGTGTACATAAATTTTTGTTCATCTAATATTATATAACTTACACATTGCCTGTAGCTTGTTTTCGTATTTCATTGAACTCACACATTCATCAATGAAATGATTGAATGATTTTTTTTTCTGGAAATTAAATTTGTTAATTGCAAAGAGATAAAAACTTAACAAATAAGGATAATGAATATAGTTTTTAAAATTAAAATATATGTGAGTAATCTATACTATCTATACTATATCTATACTATATTATAATAAAAAAAATGGGGTATAATTTGTAGTTTGGTTAATCCCTTTTTTGGTTATCCCCATTTTTTGTTATTCCTCATCATCAACTCAAATAGATCATGACCGTTAGATATAACAATACTAAAAGTTGTTATATGCAGAAGTCCAAGGTTCGATTCCCGCTAATAACATATTAATTTATATTTAATACTAAAATTGTTATAAAAAGATGTAAGGTTCTAATTCTTCCAAATAACATATTAAAATTAATATTTATAATATTATAGTACACGATAAACAAATTATAAAAAATTTAAAGTAACTCATGTTTTGCACGGGTTATAAGCTATTATAAACTTAATATTATTCTATAACTTTATCTTCTTTTATATATTTTGAAAATAATTATAAATTATTATAGAAATCGTTCCTCAAGTTCGATGCACCTTTATTGTTTAGAAAAAATAAAATTTGAAATGGTAAAGAAGAAAGATTCCATTCAAATGGATATATGCAATGCATATGAAAAAAAGGCATTACTTTCCTTTTTGGATTGATAATTAGGTTGGTTATACAGTTCTTCAACTTACTTTAATTGGGCTACTATATTTGACGATGAGTTATGGGTTTAGTGGCATGGACCCATGGCCTTTTAAAACAAATACTGTATTAATAGTTCAACACATCATAAATCGCATCAAATTGTAAAAATTGCTCGTACTGTACCATATCACGCGGTTTTTATTTTCTGTGGTATAGTTGCGATTTCAAATTTTAACAAACCGTGCAGTACGGTGTAGATTGTGATTTTAGTTTTCTGAAATGCGATTCAAACCATATCGCAATATTTAACATATTATATAAGCTTATTTAATTATTTTCACTTAAAGGTATTGGGTTTATTATGCTACATGTATTTCTTGGTACTTGAGTTTGAGTATTTAAGTTTTAATGTTCGAGTCTACTTATCATAGAAATATATAGTCCCCGTTCTATACATGTTTTTGAAAAAATGGTACTTGAGTTTTAGTATTTAAGTTTTAATGTTCGAGTCTACTTATCATAGAAATATATAGGCCCCGTTCCATACATGTTTTTGAAAAAAAGAACTATCTCATATTATGTATCCCTCACATTTAAGGTTAATTTTTTAAAATTATCCATATATTTATTGTTTCTAATATTTGACTTTTTTAAAATGGATAGTGCTAATTATCTTGAATTAGTTTCCAAAAAAAATTCCGAATGACGTGGCATGAATGAGTTGGTAGTATGAACGATTTTAATTGGTGAGATTGATGTGATCCTGGCGGGTCAATTAAAGTTATAGTCAATTCGGGAATGACGCATGTAATTTGGGAAAATTATTGGGATCAAATTCTGGAACCTAGCATTTTCCTTTTAAAATTTAACTCTATTTTCATTTTTCAATGCATTAATTAAGGATTTTTATTGGAAAACTTTATACAACTAATTTTCTTCTTAAAATACGTAAATTTAATCTAATCTAGAGTTAAATCTCGGTTAAATCAAAAAATTTAATATAAATTTGATTTTCAAGTCTTGATTTAGTTGAAGTTAGGTAAAAAAAAAAATGAGAAATGTATCCTAAAAATTTCCCCAAAATTTTTACCAAATGCTTATGTGTAATCAAATTAATGATATTTTATTTTAATCCTCATTTTCGTCGCTGAACAGGATAATGTATGATATTATTCTTATTTGCCTATAAAAGAATGATAATATGATATCGCTCTATTCTTATTTGCTTTGTCCAATTATAATATATGAACTACTTATATTAAATTATTTTTATTTAATTTTGAAATTTATGTTTTTAGTATAAAGTAAAAACTAATAAGCCATATTCAAATATTTTTAAAAAATTCGAGATGAGAAAGAACTAAACAGACACTTATCACTTGGATTACCACTTGGATTATGTAAATTATCCCACCATTCTAAAATTTATGTCCTTTTTAAAAAATAAATTCATCACATATTACATGTCATTTTCCTTCCTTCAATACAAACTTATAGATAGTTTCCAAAATTATCATTATATTTATTGTATTTTAAATTTGACTTTTTTCAAATTTAACATTATTATCATTTTTTTAATGTATTAATTAATGATATTAGTTGAAAAATTTTATCCAACTAACATTTTTCTTGATATGTATATTTTTTATAAAAGGGTTATATAAAATGAGACAGAGAAAGTATTAATAAATATTTAATTGTTTTGAACATTTAATATGTTTTATTTGTAAAACGTACTTTCTTATTATTCACAATAAAACTGTCTTTGATAGTGTCGAAAAAAATTAATCCTTCTGTCCCACCACATATTAATATTTTAAAATAGGGTGTCTGATACGTATTTTAAGGTGGATTTTAACGATATATACATAATTTATTTTTGAAATTTTATTTTTTTGTATAAAAATAGGACAATTCTATTTTTATATAAAAAATAAAAATTTTAAATATAAATTATGAAACTATCTTTAAAATTCACCTTAAAATACATGTCAAAAAATGACAAAAAAATATTAATAATTGGTGGGATAGAGGAATACTACTCACATTATGTTGTAATTCGAAAGTTAAATCATTTATTCTATGATTGCTTTATCTTGTTTCAAAACATCAATCAATCAATCAGGTCGTGTGGATTCAATACTACTCCGTACTGTAATGCATTTGTGCACGAAACTCAATGCATAACTCTTTGTGCATCTTCCAAAATTCAAATTTTAAAAATTGCATGTGCTTCATCTGTACATCCACACCTCCCGCTCCATTTTTACAGTTTCCAAATATTGACCATATACGGCTTGTTTGGTTAAACAAAAATGAGAATGGTTTATAAACTCGTAAAACAATTCGTGTGTGTTTTGGGCAGTGTTCCAGAAATCGCTAGGCGGTCCAGGGCGGTCGGAGTACCGCCTAGCGCCTAATCGGGTAGGCGGGGATTAATCGGACGGATTAATCGGATATTATAATAATATTTAATATATTAGTCTAATTTACAATTAAACATATCATTTTAAATAAATTAAAAGGATTAATCGGATTTCAAAAATCGAATCGGTTGGTTACCTTCCAGAAGATTAATCGGGGATTAATCGGCTGAATCGGGGATTTTTAGAACAGAGGTTTTGGGAACTTATTTTTCAGAATAAGACAACTTATAAGTTAGAGATTTCTAACTTTTTTTTGAAAAAGTTAACTTTTTTTTGCAATTTATAAAATCTCAAACATAAATTAAATACTTGTATAAATTTTTTTTATCAAAATATGAAATTTTTACTCGAAAATAAGTCCATAAGTCCTTATTTAAAGTCGATGCCAAACTGACCCTTAATTTACAAACTTAATTTACATATTGATAAATTGAACATTTATAATAACGTATTTTATTACATTTTATTTATTCTTTTTTGATTTTTTGTTTGTTTAATAATTTTAATTTTCATATTTGTATTTCAAAATATTTTTTAATTATAAATGCATGTATTTAGAATATTATATTAGTTATTTTCTTTAATTTGTTTTTACAAATACTCATGTTCGAATATAATATAAGATCAGGTTGGTATATTTCTGTAACATCTTACAGTATCAGAGCTCAGTCCTCTAATATTTTCATAATTTATTATTATCACGAAGGCAAACTAATATCCAAATATGAGGCCATAATCCACTCTTCTACTAAAAAATGGGCTTTCGATAATATAAGATTGGGGGTTACTCTAACACTTTAAGATTTTAGATTAACAGGTTATTAACAACTAAGTAACTTATAACTTAACTAACTTATACTCCCTCCGTCCCGGTGAGTAATATACATTGGGTTTGGACACTGAGACCAAGAAAATGTATAAATAATGAGTAAAGTTGGATAAAAAGTGGGTAAAGTGGTGGGATCTATCAATATTTAATAATAAATTTGAGATAATGGAGAAAAGTATTGGGTGTAATAATATTTTATATTATAGATTTGAGATAATGGAGAAAAGTTAGTGGGTGTAATAGTGTTTTTTATTATTAAAACTTTATTATTTTTGGAATGTATAGAAATGATGGGACACCCCAAAATAGTAAATGTATAGAAATGAATGGGACGGAGGGAGTATAATTTTTAAGTATTCATCTACTTATCATTTATATAACATTTTTTTACTTTATACTGAATTTACATTTTTGGAATATTCCAAACATCCCCATAATAATAAGCATTGTAGGTCGAATTTTTTTTTCAATAAACCAGAATACAGTCAGGACAAATCCCCGACTGCCAATACAATCAGGTTGTAAAACAAATAAACAACTAAAAATAATTAGCTGATTTATTTCCTGATTAACACACATCTATACTATTATATAAAAGCCGAAACATTAAAAGTTTTGGCACCTGTTTTTTGATACTTCGTGAATTTACTTATTTAACCTTCATTATAAAGAAAAATAAATACACCTAAAATAAATAATAACATAATATAATTAATAGTATTTAGTCGATTAACATAATAAAATTAATGGTGATTAGTCGATTACATTTTTCACATTAGCATAATAAAATTAATGGTAATTAGTTAATTGCCTTTTTCATATTTACGTTTAGTTGAAGATATTACCTTTTATAAACACCTAATAAAATCAATCGTATCATATTTTTCGATCATTAATATTTACGTTTGAATTAAAACACATTACCTTTTTAATTTAAAACAACCTCTTTCACATTAACATAATAAAATCTATACTATTATATAAAAGCCGAAACATTAAAAGTTTGGCTGGTTGGTTGGTTAGTACCTGTTGATTTTACTTATTTACCCTTAACTAATAAAATATGTTATTTTACTTTATTATCCTTACTTAATTATTATTTATAATAATCTAATAAATAGTTATTAGCCGATTGCCTTTCTAACATTTACTTTTAATTGAAAAAATTACCTTTTATAAACACCTAAAATTCTACAATATATTACAAACGTTAATATTTGTTTTCTAACTAAAACATGTTACCTTTAAATTTAAAACTAATCTTGCAATAACTAATATAAACCCAAAAATATCACACCGCATCTTACAATCATTAATAAAATATAATAAAAATCTATATACATCTATTATATATCTAATACACCAACAGGGGTTTTCCTGAGCAAATTAATTCTTTGGCTCGGTTCCTCCGAACCTCACTCCGAACCTAATTCCAATTATTTGTAAAAATATTGTTATATAGAGGATTCGAACCCATGACCTTGGCCCTTGGGAACTAATTTCACTACCATAACCAATTGATCTATCTTAACATTTGAGTCTATATTAAAAATCATTAACTACATACATAAATATTTGTATAATGTATAATCCCAATAATTATACATACATAAACACATACATACATACGTACATAATTATTAATTATACATACAGATACATAAATAATTATACATACATACATACATACATTACATACACAATTATTAATTATACATACACATACATAAATAATTATACATGCATATATACACACACACATACATACATGCATGCATACATACATACATACATACATACATACATACATAATTATTAATTATACGTGCATACCTACTATATACATACATGCATACATGCATACATATGTACATACATTTATGTTGTACAATCTATTAATATTTCATATTTGTACTATATTAATTGTTGTATAATTAATATGCATATTTATATATATATACACATGTACAAACATAAATACATACATATTTAAATTTATGTGGATACATAATAATATACTATAATATTATATACATACATACATACATACTATATAACATACATACATGCATGCATACATGCATACATACATACATACATACATACATACATACATACATACATATATACATACAACATAACTATTAATTATACATGCATACGTACATACATACATACATGCATGCATGCATACATACATACATATAATATATACATACATTTATGTTGTATAATCTATTAATATTTCATTATTTGTAATCTATTAATTATTGTATATTTAATATGCATATTTAAACATACATACATACATATACTATAATATTATATACATATATACATACATACTATATAGCATACATATATACATACATACATACATACATACATTTTTGTTGTATAATCTATTAATATTTAATTATTTGTAATATATTAATTACTGTATAATTAATATTCATATTTATACATACATACACTTGTACAAACATAAATACATATATAAATTTATGTGGATATGTTATAATTACTATAATATTCACTAATCACTAACATATACCATATCTTATTAATCATTTTAGATCTATTGTCATTATTTACGAATTAAATATTATAAAAAATATCCCAATACAAAAAAAGAACCTTCATCCGTATATAAGTATAATAGAAACTTGTATTAACATTAACTATCATAAAACTCTTCAATCACATCTTTAATACGTAAACGCACAAAACAATATAACACACACACACATATAAATGGGTGGTTCCATGAGCAAATTTATTCATATAAAAAGTCATATTTACCCCCTACTAATTATATCTATGTTATATTTCCGGGGGTATTGCAACACCAACATATTTATTACATAATAATAACTGATAAGGAGTAATATGTATTTATTATTATGTAATTAATATTTGTATGTATCTCTGTATCCATCCATGTTAACTCTATATATTTATATTTCGAAGTACGGTTTTGATTATATCATTGACCAATTTATTACATATCGTTCAAGTTTTTTTGAACAAAACAAAACATAGCGTAAAATATAAAATAGATTTAATTTAACCAGAATTATAATTTGCATGTCACGATCGGGTATTGCATAAATTCTATTTACTCATAACAATTGTTGCGAAGATATGAACAATCGAAGATATCAACAATTCAATCCTACGTGATTACGCATAATACATAAATATTTGTAATCTAGAACATGCCCGTGCCTTGCACGGGCTACGAAGCTAGTTGCTAATAATAAGAAAACATGAGGATAATTCTTGAACGTGAGTATATTAAATTATATTAAAAGTAAAAAATTTATTAAAAATAATGATTATATAAAACCTAATTATATTATTAAATAAAATTTATAACATATCAAAAGAAAGGTACCTGTTGATTTTACTTATTTACCCTTAATTAATAAAACATGTTATTTTACTTAATTATCCTTACTTAATTATTATTTATAATAATATGATAAATAGTTATTAGCCAATTGCCATTAAAAAAGGTAATAGCTTAAAAAGAAGTAAAAAAGCAAGTTTTAGAAAGAATAGATTTTAGTTAGAAAAGATAATAGTCGAAAAAAAAGTAAAAAAAAGATAAGTTTGAAAAATGAGATATTTTAGTTTAAAATTATAGAAAAGATATTACCTTTTAGCTGAAAAATGTAATCAGTTAGTTATTAGTAATTATAATATTATTAGTTTATTTCATTAAATAGAACGACCCATGTAATAGAATTATGTAACTAAAGCTGTTAAAATTCTAAAAGATAATTTCCTTGTTTGTGTTATTTTATCTTTAACAAATGTTCTTATATTTGTAAAATATTACTACTTTGCCATTAAGTATTCTATATTTAAATTATTAGTTATAGATAGGATCAACGGTGTAGATTAGTACATTAAGTTTTCTATCTAAAAAGTTGTCTCTAGATCCCTACTCATTTATACTGTTATATAAAAGCCGAAATATTAAAAGTTTTGATACCTTACAAACGCTAATATTTGTTTTTTAACTAAAACATGTTACCTTTAAATTTAAAACTAATCTTACAATCACTAATAAAAACCCAAAAATATCACACCGCATCTTACAATCATTAATCAAAATCTATACTATCTATATAAAAGACGAAACATTAAAAGTTTGGTTGGTTGGTACCTGTTGATTTTACTTATTTACCCTTAACTAATAAAACATGTTATTTTACTTAATTATTATTTATAATAATATAATAAATAGTTATTAGCCGATTGTCTTTTTAACATTTACTTTTAATTGATTACTATTTATAAACACCTAAAATTGTACCATATCTTACAAACACTAATATTTGTTTTCTAACTAAAACATGTTACCTTTAAATTTAAAACTAATCTTGCAATAACTAATATAAACCCAAAAATATCACACCGCATCTTACAATCATTAATAAAATAATAATAAAAATCTATATACATTGCTAATAATAAGAAAACATGAGGATAATCCTTGAAAAAGAGTATATTAAATTATATTAAAAGTAAAAAAATTATTGAAAATTATGATTATATAAAACCTAATTATATTATTAAATAAAATTTATAACATATCAAAAGAAAGGTACCTCTTTATTTTACTTATTTACCCTTAACTAATAAAACATGTTATTTTACTTAATTATTCTTACTTAATTATTATTTATAATAATATAATAAATAGTTATTAGCCGATTGTCTTTTTAACATTTACTTTTAATGAAGAAATTACCTTTCATAAACACCTAAAATTGTACCATATCTTGCAAACGCTAATATTTGTTTTCTAACTAAAACATGTTACCTTTAAATTTAAAACTAATCTTGTAATCACTAATATAAACCCAAAAATATCACACCGCATCTTACAATCATTAATCAAAATATAATAAAAATCTATAATACATCTATACTAATATATAATAAGCAAACAGGGATATAATTTGGTTGTTTGGTTCAATAATTTAAAACAATATTGACCGTTAGATATTTAGTGGATAGATGATAACCGTTAGATCTAATAATAAGGAATATTCTATATTTAAATCCCTGTTCGAATCCCGTCAACAACAAATTTACATTAAAATTTTATATTATTAGTTCTAAACAATACATGTGATTTATTAAATAATTTTAAAAAGTTAAATTAATTCCATAATAAATTATAAAACTCTATTTTGTTTAATCACATAATTTTAAAAATATTTAAAAGCAACCCGTGCTTTGTACGGGCTATAATCTAGTTAATGTATAAAAGCCGAAACATTAAAAGTTTTGGTACCTATTTTTTGGTACTTCTTGAATTTACTTATTTAATCTTCATTATAAAGAAAAATAAATACACCTAAAATAAATAATAACATAATATAATTAATAGTAATTAGTCGATTAACATAATAAAATTAATGGTGATTAGTCGATTACCTTTTTCACATTAGCATAATAAAATTAATGGTAATTAGTTGATTGCCTTTTTCATATTTACTTTTAGTTGAAGATATTACCTTTTATAAACACATAATAAAATCAATCGTATCATATTTTTCGATCATTAATATTTACGTTTCGATCATTAATATTTACGTTCGAATTAAAACACATTACCTTTTTAATTTAAAACAACCTCTTTCACATTAACATAATAAAATTAATGGTATTTAGCCATTGTCTTTTTCACAGTTACATTTAGTTGAAAATATTACCTTTTATAAACACCTAAAAACATCCATCGTATCATATCTTTCAATCATTAATATTGCACGGGCTATAAGCTAGTTAATGTATAAAAGCCGAAACATTAAAAGTTTTGGTACCTATTTTTTGGTACTTCTTGAATTTACTTATTTAATCTTCATTATAAAGAAAAATAAATACACCTAAAATAAATAATAACATAATATAATTAATAACATAATATAATTAATATTAATTAGTCGATTAACATAATAAAATTAATGGTGATTAGTCGATTACCTTTTTCACATTAGCATAATAAAATTAATGGTAATTAGTTGATTACCTTTTTCATATTTACTTTTAGTTGAAGATATTACCTTTTATAAACACATAATAAAATCAATCGTATCATATTTTTCGATCATTAATATTTACGTTTCGATCATTAATATTTACGTTCAAATTAAAACACATTACCTTTTTAATTTAAAACAACCTCTTTCACATTAACATAATAAAATTAATGGTATTTAGTCCATTGTCTTTTTCACAGTTACATTTAGTTGAAGATATTACCTTTTATAAACACCTAAAAACATCCATCGTATCATATCTTTCAATCATTAATATTGCACGGGCTATAAGCTAGTTAATATATAAAAGCCGAAACATTAAAAGTTTTGGTACCTATTTTTTGGTACTTCTTGAATTTACTTATTTAATCTTCATTATAAAGAAAAATAAATACACCTAAAATAAATAATAACATAATATAATTAATAACATAATATAATTAATAGTAATTAGTCGATTAACATAATAAAATTAATGGTGATTAGTCGATTACCTTTTTCACATTAGCATAATAAAATTAATGGTAATTAGTTGATTGCCTTTTTCATATTTACTTTTAGTTGAAGATATTACCTTTTATAAACACATAATAAAATCAATCGTATCATATTTTTCGATCATTAATATTTACGTTTCGATCATTAATATTTACGTTCGAATTAAAACACATTACCTTTTTAATTTAAAACAACCTCTTTCACATTAACATAATAAAATTAATGGTATTTAGTCCATTGTCTTTTTCACAGTTACATTTAGTTGAAGATATTACCTTTTATAAACACCTAAAAACATCAATCGTATCATATCTTTCAATCATTAATATTTCTTTTCGAATTAAAACACGTTACCTTTTTAATTTAAAACAAATCTTATAATCAGTAATATATATATGAAAATATCACACCATAATTTTCAAGAAAAATATAACACATAAAATAAATAATAAGATAATACAATTAATGGTATTTAGTCGATTGCCTTTTTCATATTTACTTTTAGTTAAGATATTACCTTTTATAAACACCTAAAAATATCAATCGTATCTTATTTTTCGATCATTTATATTTTTTCAAATTAAAACACGTTACCTTTTTAATTTAAAACAATCTTTTTCACATTAACATAATAAAATTAATGGTATTTAATCGATTGCCTTTTTCACATTTACTTTTAGTTGAAGATATTATCTTTTATAAACACCTAAAAACATTGATCGTATCATATATATCTTTCAATCATTAATATTTCCTTTCAAATTAAAACATGTTACCTTTTCTATTTAAAACAAATCTTACAATCATTAATATATACCCGAAAATATCACACCATAATTTTTAAGAAAAATATAACACCTAAAATAAATAATAACATAATACAATTAATGGTAATTAGTCGATTATCTTTTCACATTTACTTTTAGTTGAAGATATTACCTTTTATAAACACCTAAAAAGATCAATGGTATCATATTTTTCAATAACTAATATTTCCTTTTTAATTAAAACACATTACCTTTTAATTTAATCATTTATTATATACCTAAAAATATCACTCCATATTTTTCAATTATTAATAAAATATATTAAAAATTGTATACGTTATTGATAATAAGGAAACATTAGTATAATCCGTAAACATGAGTATATTAAATCATATCAAATTAAAATTAAAAAATTATTAAAAATAATTATTATATAGAAATATAATTGTAATATTAAATAAAATTTATAATCAGCCATGCATTGCACAGATTATAAGCTAGTAATTTAAAATTCTTAAAACAAATAAAGGCGTGTCTCTTGCTAAGTTTCATCTGTCAGGGTCAAGATTTACACAAAAATCTCGAAACACAAAAAGACAAAAGAGACAAAAATCTGTCATCTAAATTTTGCAAAAAAAAAAAAAATCTGTCAGCTAATGGTCATGGTTCAAAAAGAATTTTAAGTTTTAAGAATTTTTAAATGATTTTATAAGTTTAAATACATTTTGAAATATAATTCTTATAAAATCTTTATCAAATAAATTATTTGCTTTAAAAATATTCTAAAAACATGGGAAAGGAGATAATTTTATTCTCTGTATTTTAAAAATATAATTCTATTTCTTTTTGTATTTTAGCATAATGAATAAGCAATATAACATTCTAATATAACATACAAATTAAAGAAAAATCCCATGATCAACCTCTCTACAAATAAACCTAAATACAAATTTCTCCACCCAACTCAATATAACACTGAAATTAAAGAAAAATCCTTGGCTGCTGCTGCATGTAATAAACTTTTCCCAAAACCATTTGTTAATTTGCTTAGATAGCCTGTCAAAAATATGGGCATAGAGGAAACTTGTGAACTATGGATTCTTGCATTACTTTTTGTCCATGTTGAGCATCAACATCAGCACCACCATGTTTGTACATAGAAACATTCAGCACCCTTAAAGCTTACATCAACACCTTAGAAACATTCAGCACCTTCAAAGCTTACATCAGGAAGATACCAGAGATCACACTGAAAGCATCAAAAAAAGGAGAAACAATAAATGAAGATCACAGCATGTATGGAGCACCATAGAAAACACTCTAACAGGGAAGTAGATGGCAACAAACCAGTATGGCAAGAAGTAGCTCCAAGGTGCAACCAAGGAATGCCATAACCTATATGAAGAGCAGGAGCAACCACACCAAAAATCACAATTGGTAGCTTTAGAGGATGTTGAGCATCAGTATCATACACACCCTCATCAGGATTATACATATCTACCAGTCCTGTTTAATAGAGTATATTCTTCTGGGGAGAGAAGTACACTTTATGATTATGAAGAACAGCGCACTTTACACAAAATGCAGCATTATGAATGCAACGCAGATCATATGCAGGCTACGAAAGGTTCTTAGGGTGACTATGATATATGATATGAAATTTGTATTACTCTATCATAAACACATTTTACAGGAAACAAAACAAATCTTTTTTCCAGAGGTCTCGAAAAGGGTGGCTAAACAACGCAATAAGCATTAGAAACTACTCAAGTAGAGTTGTGTTCAGGCACTACTTTAGTTAATGAAAGAACAATACAAAAAATATCATAGTGCTTGCACCTCTGTGAGACTATGACAAAGTTTTGTAATAACTAATAAGTATATACCACATTAGATGAGAGACACCTGATAGCAAATATGGAGCAAACCTGTTCTTCCTTGTTCTTGACCCCAGATGCTTACTAAGCCTTTTCTCTCAGATCCTCGAAACGGGGGAAAAAAAGGAAACTATATTTTCTCATAAATTCTGCCTTAATATCCTACAACTTAATAGTAATAATATAACCTTCTGACATCTCATATGCTCTCAAATCTGTTCTAGTAAGTTGAGAATCATAGGGAAATAGCATCAAATTCAGTTTGTATTAAACCTATCGATAAAACACAAAACTGGATTTGCACCAAAACAGTCATTACAACGCTAAATAACAAACTCATAACCAAACGTATGTTCCTGGATTTCAGGTCTTTAGGTATGATTCGTATCCTAAGTCTTGGTGAAGATAAATAAAATTTTAACATAAATTTACAAAATTTTAACATAAACATCTCAAAACAATAGTCAAATACTTAGCAAAAATGTGCTAGAATAACCACCTTTAAGTGAAACATACAGATAAAAGACATTAAGCAAAACATGCTATTACTAAGGACATTTATGTAAACACACACTAACTTTTAAGTTTTAATTATAGCCCCAAACAGTTGTATGATTGTTAATGTACACATCTTCCTCGTACTTGCTCTTTGGAAGAGACATCTCTTGCAGACATCATAAAGCTCTTCCAGATTAATTGACAGGATAAAAAAAGCCATGGTGTGCATCCTTCTATATATTTATAGGGGTGAGATTAATTGACCAAATAAAGTACATTTGTGTTCATTCATATTTCTACTACTGCAATGTTTACTCCATATAACTGTACACAGGTTATTTCGAACTTACCTGGCCCTTTATAAATCTACCAGCACGATCATATTCAACTACTCTTTCACCTTGTCCCAGAAGGAGCTCATTCGATAGTGCATCTGCACTATAGCTGCATTCCCATACTTCTCTACAATGGTTTCCTTCACTTCAGATTTCAGTTTCTCCTTGTTCACTATAAGAGTAGTTAAGTTTAGTAAAACTTAAAACAATTTCATGTTTAAGATTTTTAGTAAAACCGAGCATTCGAGAGGCCCGGAGCTCTCCAAGGAACCCTAAAACAATTTCATAATTAATCTGATGCCCTTTTTCCAAACCACTTCCCCCTTTTGTGCTTTTCTCTTGAACTTTACTCTTTTGCCCTTGACTCTCTGTGTTGACTCCTTGCAATGTATTATTAAATCCTTAGCCTTATTTGGAGTCATGACATAATCCCACTTACGGAAACAAATGCAGATTGCCTATTAATAGAGCATTTTAAGGCTATATCCTGTTGACAACGGTTTTTCAGTTTCCAACCAGAGTACTTCAAATAATCAGATCCAGAAGAACCATTCTTATCTTTACTGCTGGCAAGATTTTCATCAGGAATGACATCCGATAAATTGTGCATATTTTTACTGACGCGCCCATTTCTTCGTTTCTCATCATTTACTGTTGATTCTTCAATTCTAACCTCCGGTGCTGAATGCTGATTAGTGAGAGAACAATCGTCTCTTTCTCTCTCATTTTCCCGTGTTCTCTCTTTTCTTCGGAGCTTTTTTTCCCTTTCTTTAATTCTCCTCCTTTCCTTTCATTCTTCTTCTTCATTCTTTTCCTTCACTTCTTCTTCTAGAAGTTTCATCTAATAACGTAAATTAATTAGGACACCATTGATTTCTCAGAATATTCAAAAGTACTGTAAAAACATACTAAGCACAGTAATACCTGCTTTTCCATCTCGTATTGGTCGTTCATTTATCTGTGGTGCAACTTGCAAGGACTGTCAACTTCCACAATCACCTCTTGTGAAAAACTACTTCCCGTTTTACTGATTGCAGCTGCATGGGACACAATGTATTACATTTACAAATCCACATCCACTCATACAACTACAAGGCCTTGAAGAAGATTGTGAAATAGTGACAATTCCTTTTACGCTTCATTATTATATAAATTTTTTGGTTGAAGACCTTACCTGAGCCAGTGAACTTAGACTTCTTGTAAAAGTTAAGATCGTTGTCCAAATGCTGTTTGTTTCCCCATTCACTTGGGCCGTAAATTATGTTCTCTGCCTCTGCTGTATCGTGGACTCCTAAAAGAAATCACAGCCAAGTTCATATAATCAATGAAAGTGCAACTTATAAATTGTATTGAATATAATAGCCTGGAAGAAAGAAGTCAAGGATCAGAGGAAGCTGAGTAATAGGTAAGTAACATTATTGTGTACACTCGAACATGTTTGCAAGTTGGTTATAACTGAATTCCGGCTCCCCTTGAAATCGTTAGCATCAGTTTTCTTCAGGTCTTTGCTCATCTTGAATTCTGCCCATGAGAGCAGAGTGTCTACAATTCTAGATTTCTTCAAGAACTCTTCTGAAAGCTCATATTTAGAACCAAAATTGCTTTGTCGAATTATTAACGTCTCTTTAGTTTGGGAATCAAAAGCATGACTATCAATTAGAGCATTAACGAAAACCCATAGATGGTTCCTCACAGCATGAGCTTTGAGGTTCGCATTCTTCTTCCTCTTATTTACAACAGGTATGCCAGTATTGTACTCCAGGACTGCGTGTATCCCAAATATGGCATCCACATTATTGAGGACCCCTTCTTGGATTATGAGTTTTGCACCTTCACCTCCTTCTTCAGCTGGCTGAAATATAAGAACTACCGTTCCCTACACATGGCAAAACTCCAACAACTTCAAGAAGTTTTACCAATACCTCTTACAGACATAGTTTTTACATCATTCACACTGTTACCTGCAATTGTTTTCTGATTTGTTGGAGTACTTTTGCAGCGGAGCATGGAGACATGGACATCGTGTCCACAAGCATGCATTTTCCCATCTACTTTGCTTTTGTGCTCCCAATCCACCATCTCCTGCAGTAACAACTAACATTATATATTCACGCCGAAGAGAACAGAGTAATATGATAAAATTAGTTTAACAAAGATATAGAGAGTTGTAGAAAAACAAATAGAAACTCACAGTTTACCCAAACCAAAAGAGCAATTGAATTGTAGAAACAGATAACTTTGAATTCATATATACACATGGAAAAATGGCAAGAACGTAAATTAAATTAAATTTGTCTACTACATACATTGATAAATTCCTGATCAAACACAGCTTCAGCTTCGAAATCAGGAGCCACATTACCAACCAGGGGGAGTTCACTCTGTAGAATCACAACAAATCCACATTAGTCAAATTGTAAACTCGAAACACAAAACACATAAATAAATTTCAAACCTCTCAAATAAATCATTGATAGAAGTAAAATGCAGTAGTTTGTATTTGAAAAACTCTCTTTGATATTTAATCAAACACTTAGACTGCAAAATTTTAATTATTGAGATATTTAAAAAAAGACAAATTACCAAGCTTCTTGAGAAGATGAAGAAAAAACATAACAATTAAAACCAAATATCACCTCATTGTGTACCTGAAAAAATTATAAAAATATCATTAGTATTTGCAGCATGTCGAATAAATCAAGAGATAAGAATGAATTAGATGCAAAAACATATAAATGAGAGAGAGAGAGAGAGAGAGAGAGAGGGAGAGAGAGAGGTACTGGTTTAAAATGAGTGAAATAGTGTGGGTAAAAGAATCACCAACTAAATTTCAATTGATTGTAAGTTTTGAAATTCAAAATATTTTGAAAAGAAAGTTGCTGTGCAAAGAAGAAGCACAGTTTTGGGGAGAAGGTACAATATCAAATCAACTTTCAACTGGGAAAGGGATAGCACGTGGGAAAGAAATTAATATAGGTTTGATGATTGATGTATAAATACGTGTATGTTAGTATAAATACTGTATAAATACTTAAAGTACGTAGAATACGATGAAATACGAAGAAAAAGAGTGTCATTTTTTAGTAATATACGAAAAAGGACAGGGGCTTGTAGGTAAAATCATGCAAAAAAAGGATTCAGGATGTATCATATACTAGGATTTTTTGCCCGCTTCGCATGGTTCTTGTTGATGATTTCAGTTCAAATTGATGCTTTTGTTCATTTTTAATTTAAATCCCTTTGCATTATTATTATAGAGGCATTTGTTTGATTGAAATAAAGAAATATATATTAAAAAAGAGATGAGCAAATAGATGACATAAGATATTTATTAATTAAGTTGCTTTAAAATATTTTTTTTGGCAAAATTGGTTTAAAATATTTTTTATTCATAGAGCAATGGTCTAGATTAATATGTGACAGGTTAACTTAATAAAAATCAGGTCAAAATTTTAAAATGAATCTATGTAAAAAATATTTTCTATCTTCTTTACAAATTATTCTTCTATTGCGGTTTAAAGTTTGAAAGTAAGAAGTGTTATAAAACTACTTTCTCTCTACTGCACAAATGCATTGATGCACACAATCTTTTTAAATCTAAATCACTCTTTATTCAGATTATCCAAGCAATAAGTATTAAACACTTAGAATCAATTAAAATTAGTATAATAAAACGTAATACTTACAATAATTTTAAACACTTAGAATCAATTAAAGAGTCTCTCAGAACTTATATCAAACATTTCGTATGGAATACTCAAACCTATTACTATATTCAATTCTGAATTCTTTTTTTAACTATCACTGTATCCAATAGAAATCGAGTTAACAAACATATGAATCTAAACCATATGACATTCACCATTTCAGGTGTTCACAAAATGTTGCAAAATTGAAAGAGTTATAGACAAAAAAGCTACAAATAAAACAATTGAAAATACTCTCGAACCTTTAATCAAACACGTAGTCTCCAAAAACTAAATCATGTACTCAACAGTGAAAAACAATTCACGCTCTTCAAAATATGAAGAATCAAAATGACACAATTTAGAGTTCAAGTAGTAGTTACCTGATTTAGTAGGATTATAACCAACTTCATGTAATATCGTCGTATCATCATAACATTAATCTGAAACCATGTAAACGAAAATTATATGTATAAGAACATGTGTACTTTATAAACATATTCAGGTTATAATTAACACCAACTTCGAAATATTACTATGGACAGAAGAATGACATATAACGCAAAAAACATCATGTACCTGATAATCATATTCAGGTTGTAACACCTCCCAACTCATGTTTGACACATAAACTTTCATTTATTATTATGTTTAGTACTATGTGTATTAAACTTGCTCATAAATTTTATAATTGGCATCCTCTGCTTCACAATTATAATTTCTTATCCAATTGTGAATTAAACTTGCTCAAAATATCTATAATTGTGAATTACCCAATTTTCTCCTTGTAAACAAAACAACTACTTGTGTTTAAAATGTGTACATTTGCTTAGCAGAATAAAAAAAAGAACACTCAAATTCAAAACTAAATACACGGTTATCAGGTTCCAGATTGTATACCTAAGGACTGCACAAAATCGTACGAACTCCGACTTGCTCGAGTACTCTCAGATCATGCTTTCCAGTTACTTCCCTCTATAGATTTCTACATGCTCAACAATAAAGAGATATAATTCAAATATGTCCAAAATATAGATATGAAGTCAAATATATAAATAGTCCAAGACATTTAAATCCCTTTGCTACTTTTATAAATTTTAAAGTCTAATCTCAAACAAAAACCTAATATAGTGGGCACTTATCTTACTTACAATAAATGAGTTAATGCCAAACAATATAACTGAAAATGAGTAGATAATATCTTAAATTACCTTGAAAACATTGTTTATTTTATTTTTACCTCGACATTCTCCGGATAAATCATGTGCTGGATAGTTGTAACTTGTAAGCGAAACAATATCTTTATGGCAAAGATCAGCATATACACGAATCCAATCAGATAACCATAAATATAAATGCCAAAAAACAACACAACAGTTAGAAAAAGATCTTCCTTAAGTTATCTATTCTAAAAATATAAAAAATACATTGATAATTTTTTTGGAAAAGAGTCAAATCTAAGAACTGATCATACAACAATCTAAAAGTAAAGTAAATATAAAATGAAAAGAAATAGTGCAAGTAATAGGATAGAGTGAAGGAAGAAAAATCTAACCACAAAAATTAGGTACAATTGCTTACTTGCACATTTATTGAACATGGTTGAAGGTCCTAATATCGCACTACTATGACCTATAGAGAATAATGTTGAAACATTGTAACTTTCTTATAAATCAATATAATCAAATAGATGTGCAACAACTTATGTGTTTTCATGATTACATAATCTTTATTATAAAGAAGGTTATACATATTTAAAAAGTTTAACAGATACATTGAAAGAGAACTATCCACACTTTATTTCGATTGTTATCATGTAAATATGATCAAGAACTGAAGATCATTAATCCACATGTGATAGGATGTAGTCGTTGCTATGTGTAATGGGCACAAAAACTTAATCAATGAACTAATATAGTTAAAACATAAAAAAAAATTGGGTGAGAACTTACATCAAACACATACAGTGCATATTACAAAAAATACAAAAGTCATTCATATGTTTATGTTATTAGTTTGAGAAGAACTTTATTCGAACACTTTATATGCAATCACTCAAAGCTACTGATGTAACTATTACCTTTGATCTTTACAACTAAAATCATCAGAAGCCCGACCCTCAACCACAAATCTGAAAAAAAAACACAATTCAAAATTATTAGTTCAAATATTTTAAATCATGTATAGCAAGTAGTATCATGCCAAGCTAAGAAATAAATGAAGAACAAAGAATGAAACAAATAAGATCAATTAAGTTATAATATGTAGAAGATAAATATGAGCAAACAAATATGGTAACTGAAATGTAAGATAGAAATTAGAGGAGAAGGAAGTTTGAATTTTGAAATTTGAATTTGATCTTGTTAAAGAGGTTTCAGCGTTTGTTGTGTATATGTATGTTATGTCACGTGCAGCAACAACAATTTCATGTATGGATGTTGTCTGTCGTATGTAATGTAGCATACATATACAGTATAATACATAAAAAAGCTGTATAAGTCAAAGGATCAAATGGCAATTTATTGCAAATACATTAAAATTAGAAGGGTATAATAGTAAACAGCCGTGTAAAAATCATTCAACCGTTATACTCTTAAGTAGATATATAGATGTTTAATGTATATACTCCCTCCCATCATTTTTCACAGCTAAAATTGATCTGAATTAAGAAAATTAAAAAATTTATTAAAAAATTACACATGATTTATTTTAAAATATAATTTTCAATTTTTAAAAATAATGTGAATAATTTTTAATGTGTCAAAAGGACATATAAATTGGTACTGAGGAAATTTTTACTACTATCCATATTGAGGAAGAGTACTCCTATTACAACTTTACAAGTGATAAAATATTATTATCAATCAACAAAAAAATGAATAATTTTATTTTTCAGAATTGCTAGTTCTATTATGTATATTATTTAATCAAAAATTCAAACTTATGTACTAGTTCCCTCAAGAGCTCCTTTTCCATATCACTCCCACATTTTTCCTCTCAATTGATGCCGGGAAGGATGCCTAGCCATGCCATAGTTGCTATGTTCTTACCATATGAATATCTTTTTCTGTTTTTACAGATGTGAATCACTTCAAACTCGTCATTTGTGATGCCCTTCATTCGGAGATACCTTGTTCTTAGCATCTGCCAAAACTTGGCATTTAATTTGGATGATACCGATCATTCTCAACAAGTATGATCTTCTTTCCCACAAGTTGGGAAAACTCAACCAGTGAATTTATATAGAAATGTCAATAAGCAGAGTGGAACACAAACTTCACTGATACACAAGATAATTTTTGATAATTTCCCGAATTTAAAACAGAGAAAAAAAACACGCTCTTCAACTACTCAAGCAATGCAAACGGTCCTCACTCTATCAATTGCATATTAGGTTCAAATATCGTAAAAGTGAAGATAAGATACCATACATCTCAATTTATATTTATATTGCTAAGCATACTCGATCGGTTTATATTTATCAACTGGATCACATCCAATAGGCTACAACTTACAATGTTAGGTCACTCATTCTTACAATCTTACTTGAAAACAGGAATTAGAGATCCTTCTAAGGGGTGCACGGAGATAGCACGTAGCATGACAATTACAATACTTGAAGAAACATCTCATATTAAAATATTCACTTATTATACTTCTCTGGTAAACAAATATGTAAATATTTACCAGCACATTTTACAGAGCCGCTAGGAGGCCATCTGCACGAATGCCATCAGTGTCTGTTTATTAGTTCCCCTTTCCATTGATGAAATCGCAATCAAAAGCAAAAAAAGTGGAAAAACTTGGCTAACAAAAGGTGCAAATGAACTAACTCTAGAAATAAGTTAGAAGTATATATAAAATGATCATGTACCCAAAATAGAATACCTAGTACCAATGAGAAACACCTAAGATTACAACGTAAGAGATAGAAGGATAGTTGTCACCAAGATACCAAAATACAGATGATACTATTTGAAGCTATCACAGTCCTGTATTATAGTCCCAGTCAAACTTCTGTACTAGTTCACATAAAAGCTCTTTTTCCATATCACCAAAGGGAAATCCCACATACCTCCTTTCAATTGATGGATATAATGTTCTCCTGACAACCCTCCCATCACCATCAAAAGCAAAAAGTCCAAACACACCATTAAAAACATGACCTACCATCGCGCGTGCATTGGATCCCCGACCACCAAGAACAATCCCGGAGGGATGACTCAGCCATGACATAGTTGCCATATTCTTACTATATGAATAATATCCTTTTTTGTTTTTAGTTTCACAGATGTGAATCACTTCAAACCGATTGTTTGTCTCCTTCATCTGCAGATACCTTCTTATTAGCCTCCGCCAAAATTTGGCATCTGGATTGTGCTCATCATTCTCAACAAGTATGATTTTCTTCCCCACTAATTGCGAGAATTCAACCTGAATAGAAATGTCAATATATAAGAAGAGTGGAACACAAACTTGAGTGATACATAAGAGGAATTAATTTCCGATTAGAACCATGCACAAGAATGTTAAATGAACTCACAGTGGACCCGTCATTTTGTACGAAAGAAGTGTTTCGATCCCAGAACATGCTTAGATTTGCTCTTCGTATACTTTCAGCCTCTAACTTGGCAACACTATAGCGAGAGAATGGATATGCTGAAATTTTATAATAGACTAAGATGTCAGCGCCATACTGTTCAACGAACTTTCCTTGTGGTCCAATAAACACAAGGCTAGGATCTGGCCCTGGCCCAGTTGCATCCATGGGATAACGGAAAACCCCCTGCAACTTCTTACAAGCTGGGTCTTTATAAGGGAGTGCCAACCAAGGCATTGTTTTGAAGCTTTCCCAGTACGAATTCTCACTTAAAAACTTAGAAAGATACCTATCGTGAATGTAAACAAGCACGATTTCAAAGTTTTTTTCTTTAACCAAACTTTCATAGGCTCTCTGGATTATTGTTGTAAGGTAGTTGTAGTGACTTTCAACAAAGAACAACCCTACGACCTTATTTTCAAGTTTATGAAGAGGTGTTACCTGTTAAAAAGAAAACTAAGAAGTATCCGGGAATATAACCAAAATTCTAAAGAGCATGCTAAGGAAACAGATATGACTTCAACATACTAAAGTTTTGAATAACGGATATTTCAAATTGCTTGATGATTACTACAAAATGTATACCTGATTCTTATTGTTGATGAGATGATTACGTTCAGGAGTGGCCAGAAGTTCTGTAATGGAGGGGTGCTTTCGGGCTTCTTCGTCTTCAGATAGGAGGCATGAACGTCTTTCATCAGTGAAAGGATAAGCCCGAGCTCCATACCAGAAAAAAATACTGTTGGCATCACACTGTGAAACCCTGCCTGTAGGATCAATGACAACAGAGGTTGACGATTCGTTATAAAGAAAGCAGGAGAGGGGAAATATTGATTCCCAATATGTCCTTGATTTGACATCGGAGAACGGGATGGCAGTCCATGGCATGATAGAAAATTTATCTTCAAAACATTGCTCAGGAGTAGGATGATCAACATATAATCTATCTGGCTTGGAGGCGGGGACATTATCGACTGCAACTCCAACAAAACGACCTCAAAACCACCTTTAGGCTGTAAGAGATGGTATACATCCAGCAAGACATTTGTTTGATAACTGTCTTGGAAGAACCAAGGAACAAGTGGCAGAAAATGTAAGACAATAACCTTACCTTCCAGGTGCTTGGCCTGGACCTGAAATAAAAAAACAATGTAATGTACATAACAATAATACGTGAGAAAAGCTTGCTTTGGAGTAGAACTGTTGGTTCACTACATTATCTTAGTTAAAAGGTTCCACTTTTAAAAACACATGTGAGTGAGTGAACTTTGTATAAAGTTCGTGATTAAAGTAAGAGTGAATACCGGATGATCGCGGTTCTTGTATGTGATGAGATAATCTCTGACTTTAGTGAACAGAAGTTCTGATAAATTAACCACATCGCCCTTGTTATAAGTAGGTTGCGGTTTCTCATCAGGAGATTGAGTCTTGTTTTGTCGGGTGGAACAACTACTCTCTAACTTGAAATCACCCTTACTCTTATTGATTTTGTTTTTGAGCTTCCTCTTCTCTTCTTCTTAACCTTTTCATCACAAGATTCAATCATCTTTTTTCTCAAACTCCCAGCCTCCTCATTGTTATTCAAAGTTGGAATCTTAACCTTGTTTCTTTTTCGGGTGGAACAACTGCTCAAACTACTACTCACTTGTTCTTGTGGTTTCAAACATTGAATCTTGATCTTCTTTTTGTTGTTATTCCCTTGTTCATCTTCACCTTCAATCTTCTTCCTCTTTGATTTCATAACATCAGACTTCATCGCATCAACTCTCTTCTTCCTCTTGCTAGGTTAGGTTTCTTCTTTAAAAACTTTTCTTCCTAGTTCAGGGTTTTTAAAATTATTACTATTATATTAGTTATGTACTTCAATTGAGAAAAAAAAATTATATTATTAAAAGCAATATACATAATCTATTTTAAAACATAATTTTTAATTATAAGAACTGTTATAATTATTACCCAAAAACATATTATTCATGTATACCCAAAAATATGATACCATATTACCGTTAAATTTTTAATAATTAATAAGAACTGTTAGATTTAATTATAAGCTATATTTAATGATTAAATTACTTTACTAAATATTTAAAGTTCGAATTCCGTCAACGACATATTTAACTTAAAATTTTATTATATAAATTTTAAACCATGCAAATTATTTATTAAATTTACTTCAAATTATATTAAATTAATTTTTAAAATTAATGATTATATAAAAATATAATTATAAAATAAAATACAAATTTATAACATATCAAAAGAGCTAGTTCTCAATAAATCATTGTCCCCTAAATTTTGAGTTCTCATATGTTGAGTCATGAATTAAGATTACATTATTTTTCTGTATAGTGAACAATGGTGAAATATTTTTTTCAAAGTTGCTATAATAGAGAGGATAGAGGTGATCAGGTTTTTGCTAATATTAATAGTAATTCAACATTGCTTGTCATATTGTTTTTTCCACATAAATTTAGGGAAGAATGCATTATAGATTTTATAGGATTTTTTTGGATTTCAAAAATTTGGAAATATTTATTTTAATATAAAACATCTTTTAAATTTTTGGAATTATTAAAAAAATGATCTTTTAAAATCTATAAGCATTCTATTCAATTTAAAAAATGTGGGGCTATTCAATTCAAATTTTAAATTAATTTTTAAAATTTAGAGGTATTTAATATTAATTATAAAAAATTTATTGATTTTGAAGGATTTTAAAGTTCATGAATCTATTAAATATCACTATATATTCAATATATATTTTGCTATATTTATGAAATTTTGCTATAAATTTTTAAATTATAAAAATATTACCAAAATTTTAGATGTTCTATTGAATTTACACTAAACTTTAAATAGATTATAAGAATTTAACACGAACTTTACCAATTCTACCCAACTTTACATAGATTTGACAGTTCTTCAACGTAAAATCTAAAGGTTTATTCACTCTCTCATAAAAAATATAAGGGCTTTTTTGTTCCTTAATCTTCTATATATATTATAATGCCAGGAGACCAGAAATGCACCAGAAACGTTTTAAATATTTTTCTTGAATTTTCAATTTTTTTATTTTTTATTAAAAATATGTTCTTGCATTAAATAACTCTTAATGACCTTTTAATTAGTCATTAATTACACCTATTAAATCTATATAAAATTTACTTTATTTCACATTTTTAAAAATTTAGAAAACTTTGTTTGAGCATGTAACTATTATTTCAACATTATATATATATATATATATATATATATATATATATATATATAATTAAGTGTTTTTTTAGGTAAAATAATGACAGAAAATTGTTTATATCGTATTCTTTTTCATTCCCTATAAGACTACATTAATTTTTTTTCGAACGATTGTAAGTAGTAAATATGATCTTAACTTCTCAAACAATTTTGATTATAACTCATTTAGAAATCGTAATAAATTATGAAAATATATAGATCTTCGCTTAACATTTGAAATTTGTATAAGAAAATACAAACTATTATTATTTTTGCACATTAATAAATTATACATGGAGTATGACCAAACCGATTAAATTGAACCAACCAAACTATTTTTTCAGCGGATTAATGGATAAAAAAGTTACGCATGTTGTTCATTATATTGTGTCGAAATAAATTAATATTCTAATTAAATAAATTCTTACTCTAATATTGAACATTTTTGTGATGGGAGGGGTGTCGGCTTTAAAAAATGTTATTCTATTTAATATTTATAATTTTAATCGGAAAGATTACGTTCGTATTGTCATTGCTAATTTTTATGCTTATTCTATTTTTAAGATTATCAAAATTTTATTTATACGATGAGAGTACTTTTCTAATTAATAATTTATATAAATTGTTTTAAATCAATTTTTTTAGGAAATTCTTAAGAGACCAATAAATTTTTAAAAATAATAAAAATTATTTTATATAACTTCAATATTTTCAAATATAAGTTTATAAACCGCGCGAAGCGCGGATTATAATGCCTGGAGATCGGAAAGTTAATAGAAGCGTTCAAAATGGCTTTCTTGAATTTTGGTTTTTTTAATTTTTTTATTAAAATTATTTTCCTGCATTAAACAGCTTTTAATGACATATTAATTAGTAATTAATTATACCTAATAAATATATAATTATTTTATTTTATTTAATTAAACAATTATAAAACTTTATTTGAGCATTATATTTATTATTTTAATAGTAAAAGTAATTACATTTATAATTAAGTTTTTTTTAGGTAAAATGATGACTGAAAATTATTTACATTGCGTCTTTTTTATTTTCTATCGAATAACACTCCAATTTTTTTCAGAATAATTGTAATACAGACGATCCTTAACTTCTCAAGCAATCTTCAATATTAGTAATTATGATCGTAATAAATTATAGAAGTATAGAAATTTTTGCTTAATAACTATAATAAAAATAATACAAAGAGTTTTTATTTTTACACATGAATAAATTACACATGGTTATGACCAAAGCAATTTAATTGAAAAACCCCAACTTTATTGATAGATTAAATAGTTAAAAA
Source organism: Kitagawia praeruptora (assembly GCA_037693485.1). Taxonomy (NCBI): domain Eukaryota; kingdom Viridiplantae; phylum Streptophyta; class Magnoliopsida; order Apiales; family Apiaceae; genus Kitagawia; species Kitagawia praeruptora. Next base: position 149,248,019 of record CM075353.1, read on the forward strand.
AGTTATATACCTGTTGTTCATTATGTTGTGTTGAAATAAATTAACATTCTATTTAAATAAATTCTTACACTACTATTGAACATGTATGTTATGAGAGGGGCTTTAAAAAGTATTATTATATATAATATTTTTAACTTTTGGTTACGCTTGTATTATAATTGTTACTTTTTATGTTTATGATATTTTTGAAATTATGAAAATTTTAGATATATAAAGAGAGTATTTTCAAACTTATAATTCAAGTAAATTGTTTTGATTCAATTTTTTGTGAAAAAATTTAAGAGACCAATAAATTTTTATATATAATTAATATATTTTCAATATTTTAAAATAAATTTATGAACCGCGCGAAGCGCGGCTAAGTTTCCTAGTCATAATCTAATATTAAAAGAACGTTAGGTTATTTATGACTAGTAAAAATAAGATTTTTTTTCAAAAATATTTAAGTTGCACATTATTTTACATTTATAAAAATACAACTGCTTACAATTTAAAAAATTTGAAAGTATAATATTTTTAATAATTTTTCTAAAAATAAACTTGTTGTTTACATAAATGATACAGTACTTTCAATTATACAAACAAACAAAATAAAAACTGGATTATCGAGGCCTACTTGTATTGTGAGTTTTCTTTTTTGATATGAATGTTTTATTATCTAAACATCCGGAGGAATCTATCACATGTCAGTAGTAATTTATATTACGAGCATACCTTGATCGGTTAGATGATAAGCTGTCATTGATAAATGAAATTTATTTCATTTTGCAAAAAAAAAAAAACTGGATGAAGTCTCAGAGTCTTCCATTCCCTTCACATTAAAATTTACTTAAATGTTTCTACCAAAATGGTCGAAAGTCCATTTGTTTAAATTATCAATTTCCAAGAACTATAGTATTTTTTATTTTTTGAATGAAAGAACAGGAACTACGTAAATGAGGACTATGCTTATCGGAACATATATTAAAATAATAAAATTACTCTGACAAAAAAAAGATAAAATAATAATATTTAAAGACAGCTTTAGTATTTTCACGTGCTGGTGAATCGTATCCTCTTAACTGGTTAGTTACACCGATATCCCTCTCTGTATCTGTGTGTTTTGCTCCAACTAGCTGCTAGTTTAATTCAACTATTTCATCATTTTATTTGTTCTTGTAATTAAAGTTATCATTTTTAATTGGGTTTTCTTGAAAATTACTTAGCTGAGTTGATGTTAAAATTATTTGTGGGTGTGAAACTTTGTGAATTTTTATTGTTTTCTGTGATGGGTGACTAAAGATTCTTGCTTTTTTGGGATTTTGATGATCTAGTGTGCTTGTATTTGATTTGTTACTGAAATTTTGAAGTAAAGAACAACTGTTAAGGTATCTTCTTGGAAAAATCTGGACCTTTTTTACTTTACTTTTGTTTAGTGGGTTATTTTTGTTGTCTGAGAATGGAATCATTTTGCAGGTGGGTATATATTTATCTTCCTTTTTATGAGCTTCTTTAGTGTTCTTGTGGGCACTACATTAGATTTTTTTGATATCTTTTATTAGGTTTGGATTGAGGCAGTGGATTTCACTTTCTTTTTTCTTATCCTCTTTTTGTGTTGCTCTCTAGATTCTATTAGAATAGTTTTAGCTGGAATCAGGATTGATCTTGGTGTATTCTTTGAATCGTGGGGTGGGAGTCACTAGGTTTGAGATATTTGTGAGATAGTTTTACGAAAAGTTTGTTGTTGTTGTACAAGATTCGAGTTTGTGTGGGTTGCAGTAGATGAAAGAATGCATTGGGGTAAAAAGTTATTAAAAAGATATTTTGGAGTTCTAGAGGCGAAGGGGTGAGAAATGTCTTCCAAATCTGCAAATAGTTGTTCCGAGAGTAGTTCAGTTGCTCGTCCGAGTCGTAGTGATCGTTTGAATGCTCAGACTCCAATCGATGCTCAGCTCGATGTGGAATTTGAAAAAGCAGAACAGTTGTTTGATTACTCTACTTCTGTCGATCTTAATGTGTCCGCTTCCACTAGCAATGTTCCTTCCTCGACTGTGTCAACTTACCTTAGGAAGATGCAGAGGGGAAGTCTTGTACAGTCCTTTGGTTGCATGATTGCCATTGATGATCAAAAGTTGACAGTTCTTGCTTACAGTGAAAATGCGGCAGAAATGTTGGACTTAGCTCCACATGCTGTTCCTAGCATGGAGCAGCAAGAGGCTTTAACTTTTGGAACGGATGTTAGGTCTCTATTTGAATCTTCAAGTGCTGCTGCTATACAAAAAGCGTCCAATTTCGCCGAAGTTAATTTACTTAATCCGGTTATGGTTCAGTGCAAACACTCTGGAAAGCAATTCTATGCAATTTTACATAGAATTGATGTGGGATTAGTCATAGATTTGGAGCCAGTAGATCCGTCTGACACACCAGTGACAACGGCTGGGTCATTGGTATCTTATAAACTTGCGGCAAAAGCAATCTCAAGGTTGCAATCTTTGCCAAGCGGGAACATATCATTATTATGTGATGTGCTGGTTCGGGAAGTGAGTGATTTGACAGGCTATGACCGTGTGATGGTGTACAAGTTTCATGATGATGAGCATGGGGAAGTTATTGCTGAATCTCGCAGGCCAGATTTGGAACCCTATCTTGGCTTGCACTACCCAGCTACAGATATACCACAAGCTTCAAGATTTCTCTTCATGAAAAATAAGGTTAGGATGATTTGTGATTGTTTGTCTCTGCCTGTTAAAGTAGTCCAAGACAAGAAATTGAAGCTGCCATTGAGTCTTTCTGCATCCACACTAAGATTTCCTCATGGATGTCATGCCCAATACATGGCAAATATGGGTTCCATTGCATCTCTTGTTATGTCTGTTACCATCAATGAAGATTGTGATGACGCGGGGAGTGATCAGCAAAAGGGAAGAAAGTTGTGGGGTTTGGTTGTTTGCCATCACACAAGCCCTAGGTTTGTTGCATTCCCGTTAAGGTATGCTTGCGAGTTCTTGCTTCAAGTCTTTGGTGTTCAGGTAAGCAAAGAAGTGGAGTTGGCTGCTCAGCTAAGGGAGAAAGATATCTTGCAAACGCAAACAGTTCTTTGCAGCATGCTTTTGAGAGATGCTCCTGTTGGAATTGTGGCTCAATCACCTAATGTGATGGATCTTGTTAAGTGTGATGGAGCTGCACTTTATTATAAAAACAAAATTTGGTCACTAGGGATCACTCCTACCGAGGCACAAATCAATGATATAGCTAGATGGCTTCTTGAATACCACAAAGAAACAACAGGCTTAAGTACTGATAGCCTTTTAGAGGCTGGCTACCCAGGTGCTTCTAGTCTTGGTGATGCTGTTTGTGGAATGGCTGCTACACAAATAACTTCCAAGGATTTTCTGTTTTGGTTCAGGTCCCATACAGCAAAAAAAATCCAGTGGGGTGGTGCAAAACACGATCCTGGTGATAGCGATGATACAAGAAGAATGCATCCAAGGTCATCATTCAACGCCTACCTTGAGGTGGTTAAAAACCGCAGCCTTCCCTGGGAAGACGTGGAGATGGACGCAATCCATTCTTTACAGTGCATATTGAGAGAATCTTTGCAGGATGAGACTGCAGATGATTCTAAGATGATCGTGGATATTCCATCAGTCGATACTAGCATGCAAGGGGTGAGTGAGCTCCATATCTTAGCCAGTGAGATGGTTCGTCTTATTGAGACGGCTTCAGCTCCTATTTTCGCAGTTGATCACTCGGGTGCAGTCAATGGGTGGAATACCAAAGTAGCTGAGCTGACTGGACTGGATGTGCAACAAGCTATTGGTATGCAGTTGACAGATATTGTTGCAGAAGATTCTATTGAAGCAGTGAAATATGTTCTCGTATCTGCTTTACAAGGTAGTGTTCGGTGCTTATGTTTGCCTCGGTTCTAAAAAACAAATTTTTGCAAGTGTAAATAATTTTGCAGAAGTTAGTAGTTTATTATTTAATTTGTTTGAAATTAGGACGGTTTAATTAATATAAGATACTTCGGAAAGTGTTCTTGCCTCTATCCTTAGCTCCGGTAGCAAGAAAAGGAATTTTCCACATCCCTTTCTTGTGTTATGTTGAATATATTTTTATTATATTAGTATTAGTATCTGTACCGTCTACTGTGCCACAATATTTTTCTTTTCCTTCCGAGTGCTGTTCCTAGTAGGGTACATATCAAAGCAGTTTTTGCATCTTATAGCCCAATCCCATAGAATGTGATTCCCTAGTATCTAATTACTTATTTTTAATCATGCTAGGGTTATGTAGCAAAAAACTTTTAGGCTCATGCAACTCCATAGAGATATTTTAGTTAGTCTCTTTATAATTTCAGAATGTTATGCAAGATTTCCATCTGATCTGACAATGCGATGGCAGGCAGCGAGGAGAGGAATCTTGAAATCAAACTTAAAAGATTTGGGCCCCAAGGAGATACTGATGTGATTATCTTGGTTGTAAATGCTTGTTGTAGTAAAGATATGAAGGGAATTATTGTAGGTGTTTGCTTTCTCGGACAAGATGTTACAGGTAACAAGTTGATTATGGACAAATATGCAAAAATCCAAGGTGACTATGTTGATATCGTGCGGAGCCCTTGTGGTCTTATTCCTCCGATATTTATGATGGATGATTCTGGTCGCTGTTTAGAGTGGAGTCGTACAATGCAAAATTTGACTGGTTTAAAAAGAGAGGAAGCCATCGACCGAATGCTTCTTGGGGAAGTTTTTACTGTTAACAATTATGGTTGTCGTGTCAAAGACGAAGACACACTAACCAAGCTAAGAATATTCCTTAGTGGTGTAATTGCGGACCAGGTTGCAGATAAGTTGTTGTTCAGGTTTTATAATCAGCAGGGTAATGATATTGAAGCATTACTTACTGCAAACAAAAGAACTGATGCAGAAGGGAGAGTAACTGGTGTTTTGTGTTTTCTGCATGTTGCAAGTCCAGAACTTCAGTATGCGATGCAGGTCCAAAAAATATCAGAACAAGTTGCAGCAAATAGCCTTAAACGATTAACTTATATTCGTCATGAAATCAAAAATCCTTTAAACGGTGTAAAGTGCATTCAGAATCTGTTGAGCTCTTCTAATTTAACCCAAGATCAGAGTGCGCTTCTGAGGATGAGTATATTGTGCCAGAACCAGTTATCCACGATTATTGATGATACAGATATTGGGAGTATCGAAGAATGGTATGCTTAGCAATCTTGTAGTAGTTTTCGATGCTTGTTGAAATAATAATTATTATTAGTTGTCGTTGACAGACCTACTTGGTGCCGAGGGTGCGCTATTGCATACCCTAACATCATAAGGCACCCCAAAAAAACATAGTTGCCTAATTCTTTTCTCTAGGAACTGTCAAATACATTGTTTACTGACATATACATGTCTTATTGATGTGTTTAAGCTCCGAGGAAAGAGAAGAAAATGAGTTTTTGCTAGGATATAAGTCAAAGGTTTCAACTTTTTATGTCCTTTTAGTAAGTACAACTTAGCAGAAAATTCAAGCAGAATCCCCCCCCCCAACCATTTCAAAGTTTTCGCCTTTTCGGGGTCCGTCACTGGTAGTAGTAGTAGGTACGGAAAACTACTTTTTACTAATTCTGATTCATATAAAAACCATTTTCAGTTACAAGGAATTGGGTTCAACAGAATTCAATCTCAGGGATGTATTGGATGTTGTTGTAAATCAAGTTATGCTACTGAGTCGTGAGCGAGAGGTCCAGATCACATGTGATGCACCAGCGGAAGTAGCATCCATGTATTTGTATGGGGATAATGCAAGGCTTCAGCAAGTACTCTCAGAATTCTTAACAAAAGCTCTAATCTTTACTCCTGCATTTGAAGGATCAACAGTTCTGCTGAGACTAATTCCAAAAAAGAAACGTATTGGGTCCAAAATACAGATTGTCCAGTTGGAATTTCGGTACCCCCTCCTCTCTTTTTTTTTTGCTAATTGGTTATTCTCTTTTATGCTCCATGTTATCAAGTAGCAGTATTGTCTTACGGATAAGAATAGCGAATTGCACAAGAAAATGGTAAGATGAACTCCCTTGAAACATCTAGAATTTAGTGCCTTCCAGATCGCCAATGTGGCCTTAGTAGAGATAGAATGTGGCTAAAGTTTTCAACAAAATAAATCAAAATTCACACGGTATGTTAAGAGTTAAGACCATTATCTAAAGGCTTGATGCATGTGTTTGTGTTTGAAACTTTTGTGATAAAAGAACTTTGGTCTGGTTTATCAGACGTAGAGTGTACAACGACAAGGATATGAAGTTCTTTTAGTAGCCACAGATATAATCATCAATTGCATGTGGTATGTCATTGGTCTCCAGTGACACACATGAGATCAAAGAAAGCAAATCCCTTGAATTGCCTCTTGTTTCAATTTCGAATATATGTGCACTAGATTTGGTCAAACAAACCTTCAAATATTGTCTATATCTTTGTATGGGTTCGTCAAGAAGTTTTTTTTAAAATTTTCATTGTTCACTATTTTATGCAACTCATGGCTAATTTCATGTTATGTATTACCTAAAAATCCAAAATTTGCATATATTATGTATTTATGTTCAATATTTCAAGTTTAGAATGTATTATCTGTAAGTGTGTAGGTGCAGCCTATGATGGCAGCAGCGGTTGCAGGTGCTTGAACTGAAAGCATGGGCACTAATGCTGTATATTTTAGTCAGACTGCATTTCTGACTGTGGAATGAGTGTGCAACACAATTCAGTGCTCTGATCTAGATGACAATTCAGCTCCATTTTGATCACAATGTATAGTCAGGCTTATTATGACTATAGAAATAAGTTACTGGAGCAGCCTAATAATCTACGGGCAAGATTTGCCGCGTCATGCATGCACATTTTGATATTCCACAAAATACTACCAAATTATCTGTGACAGCAATCGAATCTATGTGCAACATTCTGGATTTCCAGTATAACTTAAGGAAATGTTAGCTAATGATACAACAATTTGCATAGATAAAAAAGTAGACTGTTACCTTCCAATTTGATAATGACTTTTAGCAATCTTCCTGCAGTTATTCCTTTATAGGTTTCCCTCATTATCAGTATTTCCATTATATGAGGATCATGCTTTCTCAATTATGACGGTCATTATGAAATTGCATGTGCATTGTGTGTTCTCCTGGTGCTACTAATCCTAATGTTTCTTGTAGATTGAACGTTGATGCTAATTATTATTGTCCTTGTAGTGTTAAATATTAAGTTGATACCAGAATCTCTGATCAAATGGTATACTTTGCAGGATTATGCAGCCAGCTCCAGGTATTCCGGAAGCTTTAATTCAAGAGATGTTTCATCATACCAAGAATTCATCGAGGGAAGGTCTTGGTCTGTTTATAAACCATAAGCTGGTAAAGATCATGAATGGAACTGTGCAGTATCTCCGAGAGGCAGAGAGGTCATCTTTCATCATTCTTGTAGAATTTCCATTAGCTAAAACAGGTCAAGGAGATATGAAAGCACCAGTCAGCAAGAAAGCGAAAAAACAAATGACATAACTGAGCTTAACCAGTGGAAGAAATAAGGAAATCTGATTCAGTATTCTTGTACAGAAACTTGGATGGATTTTTTTCTTGATTTACAGGAAATGAATCAAAAGAAGTAGAGAAGGCAAAATAAAAATCTTAACCAACGGTGTACCACTGAGTATTTTGTCTTGGATTAACTTTCATTCCACCAGAATAATTATTTTGTGTTTTTCCGTTGCACAAATGTTTATGTTGCGTTTGATTGGTTGGAAAGAAAGAGGAAGTAGGAATGGAATAAGAATGTGAAGAAAAATGAGAAAAAAGTATGGTGAATGCTAGGGCTGAGCAAAACCGAACCGAAACCGAAAAATCGAACCGAAAGAATTTCGGTTCGGTTTGGATTGTATTTTTCTGAAAATTTCGGTTTTTCGGTTTTTCGGTTTAAACCGAAATTTATTTCGGTTCGGTTCGGTTTTTTTTAAAAAACTTCGGTTCAAACCGAAATAACCGAATTATATATATATTTTATTTATATTATATATGTATATGTTTATATTTTATATATATGCATGATTTAATTAATTCAAAATTAAGGTTAAAAATTTAAATTGATAGTTTGTGTTTTATTTTGTTTTAATTGTTACATATTTTAATATAGTTGCTATTAAAATTAATTTTAAAATTAAAAAAAATAATATTATATATAATTTTTTTTAAATCGGTTCGGTTCGGTTTTGGCGAAATATTTCGGTTCGGTTTTTCGGTTTTTCGGTTCGGTTTCTACGGATAAATCGGTTCGGTTCGGTTTGGTAAAAATCGGATTTCGGTTATTCGGTTTTTGTTATTCGATTCGGTTTTTAACCGAACCGACCGAATGATCACCCCTAGTGAATGCACTTGAACACTTCAAAGAAGTTGATTGTTGCGTTTGATTGTTACACAAATGTTTAGGTCACATTTGATTGTTTATGTTGTATTAAACCTGGCTTACTTGTTTGGAAACTACTGCATTGAACTCTTCAATGAAGCTTCTGATGACATTATACCCTAGAAATTAATCGTCAAATTTTATGCATGTCTTAATCGGAGCTTGTTGTAGCTTCTAAACTCTTTAGCAGGAAGAAGTTGGCTCAGGACTTCCTCTACATCTTCCCTTTTAGAAGAAGGTGCTCGTGTTAATGAAATTCGGCAAATACACCATTGCCTCTACGGCAGAGCAACTTCAAGCATCACAGGCTAACAGCTTCATCCTGCTCCAGAGAAGATCTCCCTACGTCTACATCTCGTAATCTTTTTTTTTTTCAATTTTTTTAATATTATTTTTTCTTTTGTGATTGTAGGTACTCGTAGCTACTGATTACTAAATATGATAATTATTAATAATGTCGAATAATAATGCTATACTTAAAAATTAGAAAAGTATATATAAATTTAAAATATCATATAATACAATTATTATTCACAAATTTAAAATGTAATTTTTCAAAAGAAAAGGAAAGAGAACGGTACAAAAAAGGAAGTTGGTCACTAAAAAAAAATAAAAAAAATCAAGGTTTAAAAAGAAAGCCTGGAAGGGTACAAGGGCGCAGAAGCGATGAAGACAAAGAGTTTAATGAGTTGTTCAACCCGAAAACGAAAGTATCAATCTAAACTTAAACTTTTATGCAACCTAAAAATTGTATTTTTATAAATAATTTCACAAAAGTTAGATATTTTAGTAGATTTTCCTAAAATTAAGGGATTAGCATACCAAGCAAGGACTACACTTAAAATTTGTAAGTTTGTATTTAATTTTTTTTTACTGGAACTTAATCCTATTTATCAGTATTTGTAATTTGGATATAGTACAGTGATAAAGGCTTATTTATATTCAATTTTCATTCATAAAAGTTACTTTAATGAAATATTAACTTATAATTCGTGACTTATTTATATTCAATTTTCATTCATCCCAATATTATAAGCTTTACTAAAAGTTACTATTAATGAAATATTAACTTATAATTCGTGGATGTACGGATTCTTTTAACATATTATAATCATTTTTTATATGATTATTTTATTTTTTAAATATGATTGTAATTGTAATTTAACATATATCTATATTATTATATTAAAGCCGAAACATTGAAAATTTTGGTTTTCGGTTTGATTGTCCTATTTATTAAAATAAAAGTTTTGGTTTTCTTTTTGGTTATCCTATTTATTAAAATAAATAAATAACAAAATATAATTAATGGTAATTAATCGATTGCCTTTTTCACATTTACTTTTAGTTGAATATATTGTCTTTTATAAACACCTAAAAAATCAATCGTATCATATCTTTCAATCATTAATATTTTCTTTCTAATTAAAACATGTTACCATTTTGATTTAAAACTAATCTTATAATAATTAATATATACCCGAAAATATCATACCATATTTCTTAATTATCAATAAATTATATTAAAAATCCGTATACATTGTTTATAATAGGGTATAATATGTAAACATGAGCATATTAAATTATATTAAAATTAAAAAATATTAAAAATAATGAATATATAAAAACATAATTGTAATATTAAATAAAATTTATAACATAACAAAAAAGCCCGTGCATCATACACTTATTGAAAGTTTGTCGGTTTGATTTTCAGCATGATCATCCTAATTATTAAAATAAATAGTAAAATAATATAATTAGTTATAATTACCTGATTGCCTTTTTTAATTAAAAGAGGTTTACTTATAATTGACTGATGATATTACCTTTTATAAATAACTAAAATATCGTATCTTCCAATCAATAATATTTCTTTCTAAATAAAACACGTTAACTTTTATTTTAAATTATTATCTTAGAATAATTAATTTATACCAAAAAATATAACACTATATCGTCTAATCACTAACAAAACATAATAGAAATCTGTATACAACGAATAATGACCGTTAGATTTTTAGTAAAAAATCAGAACCGTTAGATCTAATGATTAGATATATTATATGTTTAAATTAATTTACTAAAATTTAAAGGTTCTAATTCTGTCAACGACATATTTTTTTAAAATTTTATAATATATTTTAAATCACATAATTTTGCAATCATTAATGTAAACCCAAAAATATTACACCATTTTGTTGTTAGATTTTTAGTAATTAATAAGAACCGTTAGATGTTATTATAAGGAATATTTTGTGATTAAAGTACTTTACTAAAAATTCAAGTTTCGAATCCCGTCAATGACATATTTAACTTAAAATTATATAATACAGATTTTAAATCATGCATATCATTAACTAAATTTATATGAAATTATATTAAAATAATATTAAAATAATTTTTACAAAATAATGATTATATAAAAACATAATTATAACATAAAATAAAATTTATAACATATTAAAAGAAACCCGTGCATCGCACGTGTTATAAGCTAGTAATCATATTAATTAGTTTTCACCATGAAATTGGTTTAAATAATTAATATTGGTTAAAATAGTTTATTTATGAGATTATAATGTTATCTATATATTATTTAGTGATGATAATAATTGTTTAGAATTAAAAATATAAAATTTTAATTCAAATATGCTATTAACTAAATTCGAACCTTGCTCATTTATTAATTATTAAAATACTTTGAAGAGAGAATATTTCTTGGCTCTCATCTATTTACTAAAAATCTAGTGATCATTATTTTTTTTATGATTAATATGTTGAATAAAAATGAATCAAATTATCCCTTAATTTGCTTATTATAATATAGTATAAATATTATAGATAGTATAGAAGTATAGATGCGTTTTAAACAATTTCATATTTTGCCGGAATAAGTACTTGCAAACATAATTCTAAAAATAGCTGATTTTCTCAATTAATAGTTAAAAGATATTCGCCAATTTGATTTCAAATCCGATTAGTCCTTATATTATTTCACCAGAATAAGTACTTGCAAGTTGCAAGTATGATTCTAAAAATTACTAATTTTTCCGATTAATCGTTATAAGGCATTCCGTTGATTCAACTCAAATTTGATTAATCCTTATATATATATTTTAAACTAATATATGAAGATTAATAAACTAAATATGATTATGTTTTTTTAATATATCCGATTAATCTATACTATTATATAAATTCCGGAACATTAAAAGTTTTGGTACCTGTTTTTTGGTACCAGTTTTTTGGTACTTCGTGAATTTACTTATTTACTATTTATTAAAAAGAAAAATAAATATATGATATTTATACTTTTAAAACACCTATAATAAATAATAACATAATATAATTAATGTTAAGTAGTTGCTTGCCTTTTTTCACATTTACTTTTAATTGAAGATATTACCTTTTATAAACACATAAAAACATCAAAGTATCTTCCAATCATTAATATTTCCTTTCGAATTAAAACACGTTACCTTTTTAATTTAAAACTAATCTTCATTAATATTTTCTTTCGAATTAAAACACGTTACCTTTTTAATTTATATACTATTATATAAATTCCGGAACATTAAAAGTTTTGGTACCTGTTTTTTGGTACTTCGTGAATTTACTTATTTACCCTTTATTAAAAAGAAAAATAAATATATAATATTTATACTTTTAAAACACCTATAATAAATAATAACATAATATAATTAATGGTAAGTAGTCGCTTGCCTTTTTTCACATTTACTTTTAATTGAAGATATTACCTTTTATAAACACCTAAAAACATCAATGTATCTTCCAATCATTAATATTTCATTTCGAATTAAAACACGTTACCTTTTTAATTTAAAACTAATCTTCATTAAAAAAATTTTTCGAATTACAACACGTTACCTTTATAATTTAAAACTAATTTTACAATCATTAATATATACCCGAAAATATCACACCATATTTTTCATTTGTTAATAAAATATATTAAAAATCTGCATACGTTGTTTATAATAAGAAAACATTAGTATAATCCGTAAACATAAATTCCGGAATATTAAAAGTTTTGGTACCTATTTTTTGGTACCAATTTTTTGGAACTTCGGAATTTACTTATTTACCCTTTATTAAAAAGAAAAATAAATATATGATATTTATACTTTTTAAACACCTATAATAAATAATAACATAATATAATTAATGGTAAGTAGTCGCTTGCCTTTTTTCACATTTACTTTTAGTTGAAGATATTACCTTTTATAAACACCTAAAAACATCAATGTATCTTCCAATCATTTATATTTAATTTCGAATTAAAATACCTTACCTTTTTAATTTAAAACAAATCTTCATTAATACTTTCTTTCGAATTAAAACACGTTACCTTTTTAATTTAAAACTAATTTTACAATCATTAATATATACCCGAAAATATCACACTATATTTTTCTATTGTTAATAAAATATATTAAAAATATACATACGTTGTTTATACTAAGGAAACATTAGTATAATGCGTAAACATAAATTCCGGAACATTAAAAGTTTTGGTACCTGTTTTTTTGTACCAATTTTTTGGTACTTCGGAATTTACTTATTTACTCTTTATTAAAAAAAAAAAAAATATTTGATATTTATACTTTTTAAACACCTATATTAAATAATAACATAATATAATTAATGGTAAGTCGCTTGCCTTTTTTCACATTTACTTTTAATTGAAGATATTACCTTTTTTAAACACCTAAAAACATCAATGTATCTTCCAATCATTTATATTTCATTTCGAATTAAAACACGTTACCTTTTTAATTTAAAACAAATCTTCATTAATATTTTCTTTCAAATTAAAACACGTTACCTTTTTAATTTAAAACTAATTTTACAATCATTAATATATACCCGAAAATATCACACCATATTTTTCTATGGTTAATAAAATATATTAAACTGTATACGTTGTTTATAATAAGGAAAAACATTAGTATAATCCGTAAACATGAGTATATTAAAATTAGTTAGTATTCTATACTATTATATAAATTTCGTAACATTGAAAGTTTTGGTGGTACTAAGTGAATTTACTTATTTACCCTTCATTATAAAAAAAATATATGATATCTATACTATTAAAACTTCTAAAATAAATAATAACATAATATAAATTAATGGTAAGTAGTCAATTGCCTTTTTTTCGCATTTACTTTTAATTGAAGATATTACCTTTTATTACCTCCTAAAAACATCAATCGTATCATATCTTCCAATCATTAATATTTTCTTCCAAATTAAAACACGTTACCCTTTTAATTTAAAACTAATATTATAATCATTAATATATTAAAAGTCTGACTTCAAGTGGGTTTTGGATGGTTTTGATTACATATATGCATAGATTGGTGCATATAAAGATGTTTTGTATATGTATAGATTAATATAATATCATATTTTTCAATTACTAATAAATATATTAAAAATATGTATACGCTGTTTATAATAAGAAAACATTAGCCGAAACATTAAAAATTTTGAAACTTATTTTTTGGTATATGTTTCTTAGTATATCGTAAATTTACTTATTTAACCTTTATTATAAAGAAAAATATATACAATATCTATACCATTAAAACACCTAAAATAAATAATAACATCATATAATTACGGTAATTAGTCGATTGTGTTTTTCACATTTACTTTTAGTTTAAGATATTACCTTTTATAAATACCTAAAAACATCAATCATATCATATCTTCCAATCATATCATATCTAGCAATAATTAATATATACCAAAAAATTTCACATCATATCTTCTAATCATTAACAAAATATAATAAAAATTTGTATGCTACGAATAATGACCATTAGATTTTTAGTAAAAAATCAAAATCGTTAGATCTAATGATTAAATATATTATATTCAAGGTTCGAATCGTATCAACGACATATTTATTTTAAAATTTTATAATATAAGTTTTAAACCATGCATATCATTAATTAAATTTATATTAAATTATTAATATTAAAATTAAAATAAAATATTATAAATAATGATTATATAAAAATATATTTATAACAAAAAATAAAATTTGTTACATATCAAAAAAAATCTGTACATCGCAGGGTTATAAGCTAGTATGTATAAAATTTTATTTTCCACAATGTTGAATCGATAAGAATACTTGGGTTAGATTAATATTTTTAAGGGTCCTGTTAACAACAGCCCTTAGGGCTATGTTTAAGGATTAATTTTTGCCATGTGGTGGATTTTTATTGGATGATATATGTGAATGCATGGGGGCACATACTTTTTTGCAAGTGGGGCATAACCTTGAGCCAATTAAAAACTACCACATAACACCTTAACCATAGCCCTAAGGGCTGTGGTTAACATTTTCCTATTTTTAATAACAATATCTTACATGTAAAAATCATCTGGAATGGGACAATTTTTAAATTGAGCCATTGAGGAACATTTTAATTTGGCCAACTTTTTTTTTTTTTTTTTTTTTTGCCAAATGAAAAATATTCATTAAATCAAATCGTTCGCCAATACATGACTGAACTCCGGGTGAACATCACTCACCCTCCAGATACGATCAGCAATAGAACTACTATACCTCGCTAAATAGTGAGTTTTTAGAAATTTTTATGACATGCCTTTTATTTAATAAATAAAGACACGCGTCTCTAAAAATCCTATAAAATACCCAATTTAACATACGTACACATTAATATATTTAGTTAAATACCTGTATTTTACAATTTAAGTAAAAAAGAATTGTTCATATTCTGAAGATTAAACGTCATATGCCACTAGAATAATAATATTCATACTATTCCCTTTTATCATAAGTATTCAGACTGGTCTCTTTTATATACTCAAGTTCATTTTGAAGAGTGGACTTATAATACATTTAATAGCACATTGTATGAAATTTTCTGTTCCTCCTAATATTTTTTTTCATAATTTCTTGCATGTGAACTCAATATGTTTAAAACAATTTTCATATATTTATCAAAATTATGCAAAACATACAAAAATCATGGATTCATTTTAAAGAGTGTTTAAAAAATTTAATAAGGATCTTGTGTACGTGTATATTACTATTATTGTGTTTTGGAAAATAACTTTGTTCCAATTTTTTTTTTAATAATGCTAAGGTTTTTCTTTTCACAGTCTGTTCACCTTGGTGGTTCAACAAAGCATAGTCCTCATTTACCACACATGAGCTACACCATCGCCCCAACAATGCTAAGATTTAAGTGCACACAGTTTTTATAATTACTAAAATTCATTGTTCCTGATACAAAGTATAACAAAGAAAAATACAAAAATTATTCTAACACACACATAAACTTTAACCATTAAAAAGCAACACAAAATACAAATCATCAATGTGATAAAAAAAATTCAAATCATCAATTGTAACACACAGCCACCACTTTATGGATTAAAATGACAAATGATTAACATATCATTGCAACATAATTGGAAGACTAGCAAAATCAAATTGAAAAGTTGCAACATAATCACGTTTATTGGGAGAGATATTAATTATAACTTATTTTGTGAAGAACCACTTATCTAATCATCAAGATCATTTTGATCACCAAACCATTCACCGTCATTTGCCATGTCATTTCCCTGAAACATCGGCATCCAAAGAAAGAACTCTCCATTATTAAACTCTATGCCAGGTAGCTCAGGCAGCCCAACACTTTGTTGGGGCACCATATAAGATGCAGGAGGAGCAGGAGCACCCACTGGGAGTAATCCCATGCCAGGTAGCTGATCAATCCCAACACTTTGTTCCGGCACCATGTAAGATTCATATGTTGGCACAGGAGGACCAGGAGGCACCATGTAAGATTCATATGTTGGCACAGGAGGACCAGGAGTAACATTCACAGATGGTAAAACCACGGCGCTTCTAGACGGGACCCACATGGTTGCCTCTACCTGCATGGTAGATGGAGGCTGGCCTAGCACAGATCCCACAAAAGTTTCATGTGGGGATGCGAAGACAGACATTGATGTTTGCACCATGACTGGATGAGGCATCTGTAATGGAGGTGATGATGGAGCTGTGGAGATTGAGTTAGTACTTATGGGTGCAAAGGAGGATGGTGGGGAACTGGATACAGGGAGACTTCCGCAGGGAGTTGATATGGGAACAGCAGGCATTGAACCGGTACCGGTATAACGCCTAATAGCAGGTTCAGCTTCACGGAGAAGCCATTCAATGGTTTCTCCGTTATTGTTGTGACCAAGTTCTTCTGTCAATTGAAAGATTCTTGCCACTGTTATTGTTGGAATTCTGACTCTGGGCTCTCTGCCATACACTTTGGCGTGACCATCATTCTTAACCATCTTTGATTAATTTGATATGAGTTGGTGCTTACAGTATAGATTGATGAACTAAGAGGAGGATTGCAAGTCCATATATATAACGTCACTTAAACATTTATGCACTGTGCTGAACTGTCTCCCACTGTGAAATGCTTACTTAATACCAACTTATCATTATGATCTTAATAAAAGTACAAAAAATCACAAACAGTTATACACTTCAGGCCAATTATACATGTATTACGTGTAGACAACCAAATTAACACCATATTATCATTACGATCTTAATTACTAAGGTATAAAAGTACAAAAATTCACAAACTGTTATACATACACTTCACGTTCATTATACATTACCAAATTAATGCTTCACGTTCATTATACATGACCACTTAACGTTTAGCACATGTTAAAAAAACATTATTAGTGATATATTTTTAAAAAACATTTATGGATATATAATTTTTATTAGTTTTAATCTCTCAAAATTATATTTTATTATTTTTCATCTCTTAAAATTTGATTTTAATTTCTGTCAATTCTAATTAGTCATTTTTTTTTGTTTTGATGCACAAAGTTTTGTGGTAAAGATTTTTTGTTTTATGCATATAAAGGCTTGTATAGTAGTAAGAAAAATATAAATACAATTTGGTGTGCAACTTGTAAGAAAAAGATGCTAAAATGAGAATTCTTAAACTTAACATGCGTAAATGATATATAATTTTTTTTCTTTAATGGTAGCATATGTAAATAGGAGTAAAACTAATTTATTTAAAAGAGACTATCAATTTTATCTTCTTAAATGTTAAACAACAATATTAATTTGATAAAACAAATGAATTGAGCCCTAATATGTAATATAAGAAATTATTAAAGATATTACTAATAAAATCATATAGTTAAAAATAAAATGTACATATAATAGTTATTAGCTAAAGAAAAAAAATCTAATAAAATTTAGTTACGAATTAGCCCATCATGTAAATATTTCTCATATGAACAAAACACAATCAATATAACAACATAAATAAGATCATGTCCCTAAATTTCTAATTTATTATCGTTTGATAATTATTTTAGAGGTAACATTATAATTAGGATATAAAAAATTACATTTTTCTAAATTTATATTTTTTCTTTTCACCAAAATTTTCTTTGTAAATTTATATATTATTAGAAATAGGATTGAATACAAATTTTACTTAAATATAAACTTACACACTTGTTTTGTTAAAACACATTTCATTGAATAATAAGTAATATTATATGGAATACACATGATTAAATTGTTCAATACACACCAATACCACACGTATGGAGTATAAAATTTATTTATTCAATATAAAATGTATTGAACTATAATTAAAATTTTGTATAAATCTCAACTAGGTTCACCAACAATATTTGGGTCTAAAAATACGAAATATTATTGATTTATCACAATTTTCGTAATCATACACATGTAAAATTATATTATACTAGTTTAAAACCCATGCGATGCACGGTTTTTTTTAATATTACATAAACTTTTTCATTTATTTAAATTAATTTTTTAAAACATGAATTTTGGAGGCTTACATTTTTATATGAGATGATTTGATAGTAATTATATAAATGTTATTCGTGATATTTCTAGAAATGGAGGGATTTTATTTAGAATATATAGAAAAGATGATAGGTTTTAGTTGAAAAAGGTAATCGGTTAATTATTGGTAATTATAAAATTATTATTTTATTTTATTAAATAGAATGCCCGTGATATGATTAGAAAAATATAGGATTTAGTTAGAGAAAATTAAAAAGGAAACATGTTTTAGGTGAAAAGGTAATTGATTAGTTTATAATAAATATAATTTAATTATCTTATTTTACTAAATATAATTTCAAGTAATATTTTTAGAAAAGGGGAAATTAATATTGTCCGTGATATTTCTATTAAAAGAAGGATTTTAGTTAGAAAATATAGAAAAGATGATACATTTTAGCTGAAAAAAGTAATCGGTTAATTATTAATATTAAAATATTATTAGTTTATTTTATTAAATAGAACCGCACTTGATATAATTGGAAAAGGAGAGATTATATAAAATTAAAAAAAGGGTTGATGACCAGAATACCCACATTTTATTTCCATCTGCCCAAAATACCTATATTGAGAACAGACCGCCCTTTTTACCCACGATATACGCACTTGGACAATGCGTACAGGCTATACGCATTTTTAATTTGCGTGGCCGACCTATACGCATCATAATATTGCGTAAACTTTGTTTTTTGTTCTTCTGAAATACATGAACAGTACATCGACTACGCATTTCACAAATGCGTTTAGGGGAATACGAATCTCTATGATGCGTACTTGAACAGTGTCGTCATCGTCTTCCAGCCATGGCGGAGAGCAGTTTCCGATCAAAAATTCGACCACTTTTTTCGGTCCTTTACAATCATATTTCACTACCATACCAAACACAAAAATGATCGCCATTCTCCCCTCTACAATCCTATAACTTTCATTTTCCATTTTGTTTCCCGGATTTAAAATCCCCAAAACCGAACTTAATTTCCGATCATCTTCCCGATCTGCTCATAGAGGCACATACGGGGCCGGACATTAACAGATAAAGGGGGGGAAAGGGAGATGGAGGTCTGGACACCATTTGTATGTCATCAGATTTTGTGGAGGCAACCGGAGGAAGGAGATCGCAGCTCGACGAAAAAAGAGGCGATTTTTTGCCTCAGAGAACGCCGGCGACGCAATTGAAGAAATGACGAATGTTGACGTCATTGCGCATATGGGGAATGCGTAACCCCAGATGCGCATTCAGGGAATGCGCATGCGTACACAGTGGGTAAAAAGGGCAGACCTCACCGCATAATGGTATTTTAGGCAAGTGGATCACAAAAATGGTGTAGTTTGGGCATTATCTCTTTAAAAAATGACATGATTTATGTGAAAAATGTAATTGATTGAGAAAATGACCAAAATGCCTATATTTTAATGACCTATGGCCCTATATACTCATACGCGATTTTTTGGTCCGAATTACCTATTCATCACGCTGCAGCTAAAGGCGTATCTTTGAAATTTTACAGAACCCTCATAATCTTGAAAAGTGTGCCTGCCTTTGAATCTTTATTGAAAACCTCCCCTGCCTAATTCATCTCTCCCCTGCCTAATTCATCTCTTTCTGGCTTTGTGTATATTCTCATCCATCTCGTCTAGATTATGTTTTTCGCCTTCTTTTGTCATCATTCATTAACCATTACTCCCAAATACACATCTATATAAGTATATATACATGTAAGTCTACATGTTGCAATCTATTAATTGAAAGTTTGAGATCAATGTTAGATATCGGGTTAAATATCAAATTGGTCACCGAAGTGGTGGCCGTATATCACTTTACTCACTGATTTCAACGGGGTCTCATTTGAATCACTTAAGTTAGAATAAATATCAAACAAATACATATAAATATGTGATCGAGAATTAAAATAATTTTTTGTTAAGTTTTATACATTTTTCTTCAATGCCACCATAACCAAATGTAAAGTCATAGATTCTAATATTTTAGATAATATATTCAAAAATTTTAAAATTTATTTACTATTTATATTTGATTTTCTAGTTATTTTCTTTGATTTAATTAAAAATAAATAGTAAATAGATTTTAAAAATTTTAAATATATTATCTACAATATTAGAACCCATGACTTTTCATTTGGTTATGGTGGCATTGAAGAAAAATGTATAGAACTTAACAAAAAATTATTTAAATTCTCGATCACATATTTATAGGTATCTGTTTGATATTTATTCTGACTTAAGTGATTTAAATGAACTCTTGTTGAAATCAGTGAGTAAAATGATATATGGCCACCACTTCAGTGACCAATTTGATATTTAACCCGTTAGACATCTATGTAGAGTATGATTTTTATTGGTGATATATCCACAAACTAACATTGATAACAAACCTGTAACCACTACAAGAAATACATGAAATTGGATGTTAATACAAAGAGTGGGCAACGTGTATGGGTGATACGACGTTGTATGCGGCGCATCTCATTAATACGTTGTATCCAATGAAATCTGTGTTGACACACGATTCTGCCATTAACGTGTTTGTTGTTACACACGTCTCTACAACTGGCGTTTCTAGTAATACGTTGTTGCTAGCACCGTATCTGATCAGCAATTTGGGCCATACATCATGGCGGTGGGTATTTTGGTACTGCTTATTTCTTAAAGAAGTAGATGAGGCCAACACCCTAATTGATTAGCTTATACCAACACACTAATTGATTAGCTTATATAATTATAATTTATTTATGTCATTTTACAAAATAAAATTGCTCATAATTTTTAGAAAATGAGAAATTAATGTTGCCCGAGATATTTCTAGAAAAAAGGAAATTTAATTAGAAAAATAGAAAATATGATACGTTTTAGCTAAAAAGATAATCGGTTAATTATTAGTATTATAATATTATTATTTATTTTTATTAAATAGAAACATATGTGATATAATTGGAAAAAGTGAGGTTTTAGTAAGAGAAAAGAAAAACGGTAATGTGTTTTGGCTGAAAAAGGTATCCGTCCATGATATAATTGGAAAAAGAGAGATGTTATTTAGAGAAAAAAGAAAAGGTAACGTGTTTTGGGTGAAAAAAGTAATTGATTAGTTAATAGTAATTATAATATAGTTATGTTAAATTATTTAGTTATTGAAAAATAGAGAAGATAATATGTTTAACCTGAAAAAGGAAATTGATTAATAAAGGAGAAAATTTAGTTAGATAAAATATAAAAGGATATTGTATTTTACCTGAAAAAGGAAATTATTTAGTTCTTGAAAAATAGAAAAGATAATATGTTAAGGAAATTAATTAGTTAGTACATCTGTAATTGAGTAAGGGTAAATAAGTAAAATCAACAGGTACCGTACCGACCAACCAACCAACCAACCAAGGTTAATTATTAGTATTATAATATTATTATTTATTTTTATTAAATAGAAACATATGTGATATAATTGGAAAAAGTGAGGTTTTAGTAAGAGAAAAGAAAAACGGTAATGTGTTTTGGCTGAAAAAGGTAACCGTCCATGATATAATTGGAAAAAGAGAGATGTTATTTAGAGAAAAAAGAAAAGGTAACGTGTTTTGGGTGAAAAAAAGTAATTGATTAGTTAATAGTAATTATAATATAGTTATGTTAAATTATTTAGTTATTGAAAAATCGAGAAGATAATATGTTTAACCTGAAAAAGGAAATTGATTAATAAAGGAGAAAATTTAGTTAGATAAAATATAAAAGGATATTGTATTTTACCTGAAAAAGAAAATTATTTAGTTCTTGCAAAATAGAAAAGATAATATGTTAAGGAAATTAATTAGTTAGTACATCTGTAATTGAGTAAGGGTAAATACGTAAAATCAACAGGTACCGTACCGAACAACCAACCAACCAACCAAACTTTTAATGTTTCGGCTTTTATATAATAGTATAGATTTTTGAATTCAAATATAATTATTGTTCAACATATAATGTTGAACCCAAATTATTCATTTGTTGAACGTTATAAAAAAATCAATTATTCTTAAAAAAAGGTTGCAAATATGTTTTAATAGATTATAAAATGTTAAAAATATTTTTTCATCATAAATATGTGTATTAATAAAATTTTTATTATTTTTTACTAAATAATATTAAATCCAAGTGAGATATGTGTTGAACGGAATTGTTTTATTAATTTATACATAAATTTCTTTTTTAGTGAAACTCGCCCATATTATTATGATCAACATCCCCCATTTTCTATTTATTCTTTGTTTTAATATGTTTAACATACCTTTTTTCATTATTATTACTAATGCTACGCACCAATCCATAATTATAATTACAATAAAATTAATGTTAGAATTAAATATAAAAATTTAAACTTCATAATTAATAAGAATTATATTAATACCTAAATTTAGGTTAAAAAAATGTGGCTTAGTTATAAAAATTATATTATTCTATGTTTATAAATTAAGTTACTTATAATTAATCATTTTCGAACGAAATTAAGCATTATTGGATATTTATTACTCCCTCCGTCCCTTAAAGCTTCTCTTGTTTCATATGTCGGGACTGTTCATAACATGAGACAAATTACTAATTTACGTCTAATCTATAGGACCAAATATAGTCATGAGTGATCTTGTTGGATTCGTATTTATGAGTATTTTAATACAGTGAAGTTTTTATATTTAATACTAATACAAAATTCAAGATATTAACGATCAAAAGTATGCATTGGCAAACGTGTCCAACAAAATAGGAAAAACATTAAGGGACAGAACGAGTAATAAATTTTTAAGGGGTGCACTTCTAGAATTATGAGTTTCAAGGTATATTAGAACCTAAACAATTATGAGATATGTGATTTAATCTTAATCTCACAATTTTTAAATCACTCTTAATTTGGATTGCTTATTTTAAGTCTTTTAGAGATAAACGATATATACATTTAGAGGTTTTCGCACTTTGTACCCCTTAGCTTTGGGTGTTTTTTCGTTTTGGTCTCATACTTTAATTCGTTACACTTAAAACTTTAATTATCCTCACACTTTGCACCCTTTCCGTCAAATCAATCCGTTAACGTTAAATAACGAGGGTAAATTAATCTTTTTACGTACAATTACACAGCACTTTGCACCCCTTATCTTTGGGTATTTTTTCATTTTGATCTCATACTTTAATTCGTTACACTTTACATTTAAAACTTTATTTACCCTAACACTTTGCACCCTTTTGCCAGATTTCTGTTAAATCAAGCAGTGAACGTTAAGTGGTAGGGGTAGGAGGAGCTCTGGAATTGTCAAAAATTGATTTCTACCCTTATATATACCCTCACCTGTAAATATTAACACTACGCTAACTTTTCACAACGTTTTTCCATAGTGTTGTCGTCTAAAAAAATGTTATCGTAGCTATGTTCAACCTTTCCTATTACAACATCGAATCCTTGTGTTAGCCTAGACATGATAAAGTGTTGGCCTGGATGTTGTATATGGATAATTCAAAAATCAATTAAATAATCATTTTACATAAAAGTGATAAAATTTCTTAACAAATAATTTATTTATTTTTTTGGAATTTGAACTGGGGTGAATATTATTTTTTTTGTAATGTAACGTATTTTTCAGTAATTTTAAATTAACAAATTTAACAATTTAACAATTTTATGTTTTTCAATTAAGAAATAGTATATATGTATTAAAAATAGTTTACAATAAATAACACTTTACACAAAAAGTAAAAAAAATATAAAATGAATTTATTTATTATATTGAAAATATTAAATTAAATAGGAGTGAATGATGATTTTTTTGAATAATTTTAATATTAAACAAATTTTGTAAAAAAAATGTTTTCAAAAATAAAATAATTAGGCTCGAGCGGCAAATTCTACCCCCTCCCCCCTTGGCCCAAATTTTAGCAAATTAGAAAAATTATTGTCTAGATTTCATTCTATTTCTCTCTCTCCCTCTCTGCATTTCTCTCTCTCCCACCATCTCTGTCTTTATCTCTCTATTTTTGTCATTCTCCATCCCCCACTCTCTTCCTCTTTCTGTCTCTCTCCATCTCATACTCTATCTCTCACTATAACTCTCTCTCTCTCTCTCTCTCTCTCTCATGTTAGCTCATCCCCTCTCAATCTTGTTCTGAACAAACTACATGAATTAGGCATTCTTCGAATGAGGTTTTCTTCAATTACCATCTTTTCTCTTTAGGTTTTGGCATTTGTCATTATTATTGTGATAATTAATATAGAAATATGGTAACTCACAACATCCAGGTCAAAACTAAGAAAAAACATAGTTTTGTTACAATACTTCTTAAGTACACTTTCAGTAGTAAAATGCACATCTGTTGCTGCTGGTACCAGTTTTTTGGTACTTCGTGAATTTACTTATTTATCCTTTATTAAAAAGAAAAATAAATATATGAATTATATAAAAATATAATTATAACATAAAATAAAATTTATTACATATCAACAAAAATACGTGCATTGCAGGGTTATAAGTTATAAGCTAGTAATCTGAATAATCATTCAGTTAAATTTTCAATTTGACAGTGTAGAAAAAGCAAAAAAAGAAAGATCTAAAGGCATCCAAAATCATGTAGGAAAATTATGCGGGTAAATGCGACAGCTTAAAAAATATGCTACACCGCAACAGCTTAAGAGCGTGTTTGGCTTAACTTAAAAATGTTACTTATCACTTAAAGTGCTACTTACTCACTTTAAGTGAAAAGTGATAATTTTTACTTAAAGTTAGGTGTATCTGTTTGGCTAATTCCACTTAAAGTAAATTTATTTTTAAAAATTTAATTAAAAAAAAAGAAATTTATATTTTTTTGAAAGTATAAAATACAAATATATGAAAAGAATACAATACAAGTTAAATGGTGACTCAAATACATAAAAATTGATATACGAAAAAAAATAAGTGGAAAAAAAGTACCTCCAAGCTACTTTTTTTTTTTAACCTACTTTCCACTTTAAGGGGAGACAAACACCTCCATCCAAACTTTAATTGCCCGTTTGGATTGAGGGTTGAGAAGGGATGGGTTGGGTCGGGTTCAAATTTAAAAATTCATTTTTGAGAAAATTTTGAAAGTAAAGTGTTGGATTTTAAATTTAATATATAATATTATGTTAATTCTTTCGTAAACTATCAAAACCCAACACTTTACTTTTGAAAATTTTCTCGAAAACGAATTTTTAAATTTGAACCCGACCCAACCCAACCCTTCTCAACCCTCGATCCAAACGGACCCTAAGTGAAAAAAAAAAAAAAGGGGGCCAAACGGGCTCTAAAACATAAGCTACACGTGTTCCTCTGCTTCAGTTTAAAGCTACTCGCATGTACATGTCTATATAAACCCATCCCCCACATATTTCATCCCTCCATACCCCACATTATCCATTAATCCTTTTCTCTCCCGTCTCGCTGATTCCACAATGTTTTCTTCTGCTCGTAAGTATCGATTCCCATTCTCTCTCTCTCTCTCTCTCTCTCTCTCTCTCTCTCTCTCTCTCTCTCTCTCTCTCTCTCTCTCTCTCTCTCTCTCTCTCTCTTTCTCTCTCTCGCTCTCTCTCTCTCGCTCTCTCTCTCTCTCTCTCTTTCTCTCTCTCTCTCTCTATATTTGAATACATGTAGATTCATCTTTTTGTACTTATGTTTCTTTTTTATTTAACCTTAATAATTTGACAAAGAATTATGATATAAGTTCCATGTTTGGATTCCACAAGCAATTTTCGGATTTTCTTGTGCCAACTACAATAATCTCAATATATCTTTGCGATAATAATGCATTTATATTTAGTGTTTATAGAGAAGCCTCAACGAGGTTTTGTAGTTTGGTCTGTCACAAATTACTTTCTGCACAATATTAAGATGTTGGTTGTTGTTCTGTGTGGTAATCATAATTAATATGCTTAATATTACTCGACTTCTGTAAGTTTGCTGCAATTCTAAGTGTCTGCAATTACCATAAACATGTTAAATTTACAATTTTTTGACAATCAACTTACATAAACTTTTATGGTGGTGTTTTCATAATTATGTTTTGTTCTGCTATTGTTGTAGTCTCTTTTGAGTTGCTCGTTACTGTCTACCTCCACAACTGATCTTTATAGTCTACTCTATACTCTTGCTTCCAGTCAGGATCGACTCTATGAAGTTTCTGTTTACAAAATCGTTTTGTATGTTCTGTAATAGTGTTTTTTTAATAAATTTTGCAACATAACTTAAGGATTGATTCAGAAGAACACCCACTTTTGGACCCAATAGTTTTGTTCTCTTTCGAAAAGTCATCCTCCCAACAGAGAATAGAAAGGGCTGGTACAGAATTTAGTTTTATGCACTTTACAGGGTTCCAGAGACTAGGGATCAGCTCCATTCATTTAAATTTAGGTACTGGCACTTCTTAGTGCCTGAATCAAGCAGTCGATGGTTGCAGTACGTAGCACCTATAAATCTTGGTGTTCCTAACTTCCAGCGATAATTTTTCAAATCTGGTTTTATACGTTCAGTCTGTATTGTAATGTACCTGTATTAATGGGACAGAGAGTTAGATTTATGCAGTTATGCTACATTCTATAGGAGACACACTAAATGTTGATTTATTATGCTATGCATTGAAGATGTTTGTTCTTTTTCTGCTTGTGAATCTTTGTTATTTTTTGATTTTTCTGAACAATTGACAGTAATATTAAGAAAATCTTATACTTCTGTTTTCTTGACAGCTTCAGTGAGTTCATATACCAGTGGCTTTGGATCCCGAGTTGGATTTGGACAAAGCATCAACTCAAATGTGTCATCTACTGGTTCATCTGGATCCCAGTACACATTTGGCCAAGCTAGCAATCTCTTTGGGTCTGCTCCCAATAGTGGTGGAACGTCAACGGGCTTGTTTGGAGTAAGCTCATTTAGCCAAAGCAGCAATCTTTTTGGGTCTGCTCCCAATAATGGTGGAACATCAACGGGTGTATTTGGGAAAAGCTCATTTGGCCAAAGCAGCAATCTTTTTGGGTCTTCTCCCAATAATGGTGGAACATCAACAGGGGTATTTGGGGGCAGTTCATTTGGTCAAAGTAGCAGTATTTTTGGATCAGTTCCCAATAATGGTGGAACATCAATGGGCGTATTCGGGCAAAAACCATCTAGCATTCCATTTGGTCAAAGTAGCAATTATGGTGGAAAATCTACAGGCATTTTTGGGCAAACAGCATCTAGCAACTCATTTGGCCAAAAAAGCAATATATTTGGGTCTGTTCCTGGGAATGGTGGAACATCAGCAGGTCTATTTGGGCAAACAGCATCTAGTAGTTCATTTGGCCAAAGAAGCAATATTTTTGGGTCTGTTCCCAACAATGGTGGAACATCAATGGGCTTATTTGGGACAACCGTGTCTAGCACCCCATTTGGATTCCAAGTTGGTTCTGTCCCTGCTAGTGTTGGAACTTCAATGGGTGTATCCGGAGCAACTGGTTCTTCTTTTTCTTCTGCATCAATAGCAACTTCATTGACTCCTTTTTTATGGAGTTCTTCAATAGGTTTGGGTGCCCACTAGATTTTATTGTGATAACCATTTTTTATGTTTAAGTTGCATCATGAAATACCTAATTGACATGATACTTTGTGTTCTATGTTACTCTAGTTTTAACTTTTCTGATACAAGTTGTCTGATCAGCATATACTTGGAGAACTAAAGGATTTATTGTTCTCTTCTAAAACTGCTTCATGTGCACCCATGTAGTGACCAAATCAGACATGATATGTAAGGGGAAAACTAATGACTTATGTACTGCATGTATGACCCCTACTTGATGTCCATCAACTTTTGTTTTGCTGAAGGAAACTATTAATACAACTGGCATTCTTTACAAGTAACAACTGACTTAATTTACTAAAAAGGTTGCGCTCTTAGTTCAGTTTGGTAGAACGTTGGCTTTCAGAATGCCATGGCGTAGGTTCAAATCCTACAGAGCGTGATTTTGTTTTTGTATGTTTAATCATACTGCCTACAGTGCCTGGAGTCTTTTTACACATCTGTTTTTATGTATATATATTTGGCTGGTTTTCCTGATCAGTTCTGATCTCTTAAATTTTATTCATACTTTATGATATTTTTCTAGGCATGTCTGTTTAATATATGTGTCTCTGTTCTTTAACACCTGTCTCTACCAATTTCTGTAGTATTCCATTTGCTTTCTAGTTCTTCAGCTGTCAATCAGATTTAATATATTTATTTTCCCAAATATGGTAGCATCTACCACATTTTCTCAGGTTCCTGCCTTTATTGCATCAAGTTCGTCAGGGTTTGGTTCTGGTTGCATGACATCTTCTGGCCAAGCAACTGTGCCATGGGATAAAAGCAGTTCATCTGGAGCTAATACATTTTCGTTTGGAACCCAGAGTTTTGGTGGGAAACGAGGAAGTAGAGTAACATCTTATACTAAAACTAGTGAGTTGGATGAAAATGGTCAACGAAAAATGCTTGTATCCATCTCTGCCATGCCTGCTTATAAAGATAAAAGCCATGAAGAATTGAGGTGGGAAGACCATCATCTGTTCAATGCTGGAGGTTTGTGTAATATGACTTTCATATAAATTCGTTAATATTGTTAGGCACTGAGATAATTTATTGAATTTCTCTTATAATCTTACACTTTTCAGGTGGTGGAGTTGTTCCTTCCTCTGTACAGTCAAATGATTTCAAAAATCCTTTTGCTAGAACTGATAGCACAGTTACGAATCCTATAACTCCTGTCTCATCCAATCTATTTCCAGTAACAGTGACACCCCCTTCAATCGGACAGCACTCCTTTCCAAATCCTGCACCTCCTTCAGTCCCGTCCAATCCATTTCCTGCAGCAGTGACGCCAACTTCAATCGGACAGTACTCATCTCTGAATCCTGTACCTCCTTCAGCCCCGTCCAATCCATTTCCGACAGCAGTGATGACCCCTTCTCTTGTTGCTACTCAATCTGTTATATCTCCCTTTACCACTTCAGTAACTCAGCCTGTCTCCATATTTGAACCCAATAAATCCCCATTTATTTTACCCACCCCAACTGCACCTCAATATCCCTCAATCAACAGTTCATCAGCTGGAGCAGCTTCAATAGTTGGACCCAACTATACAAATTCTTTTGCCTCTTCTTCATACATGGGCACTACTCTTGCACCACCAATCACTGTATCTGTACCTTGGACGACTTCTCTACAAACAGCTTCTTTGCCTGCACCTTTTTGGCCATCACAAACTAATCAGACGGGAGGTAGGTTTTCTACTATTTCAACAGAGTCTACCTTTATGGTCATCTTATTTCTGTTAACTGTTCAACATTTGATTTTATTTCTTATATATCTATCTCATTTTGAAGGTTTAAGCATCGGCAGCTTTGATGGTTTCAATGGAGTTGCTGGACAGTCTACCTTAGTTCAGCAGTATGCCTTACTAAAATTTCTTATACTTCTTCTGTCAAACTGCTTTATGTCATTTTTTTCTAATCCACTAGCTGAATTGCACTATGTTTTAGCCAAGAGTATTCATTCTGAAGACTTTGTTATTACTCCTTTTACTTTCTAAGATATATTGCATGCTTCATCTCATGTTTGCCTTTCTCAGGTATCACTTATGTGTCGACTACATAACTGCATTAGTTAATCATATAAATGCTTATAATTAATAGCGTTGATATTAAAATTTAGTAAGTGTGTCATGCTTTAGATGTAGCGAGTCAAGCTTCACTGTAAAAAAAACTGTCTGTGTGTTTATATCATGAAGATTCCATGTCGTTAGACATTTGAAATTATCAATCTAGATCTCTATGTTGTTTCAGAAAAAGAAACTGTCTCCTTGCTATAGTTGATTTTACATACTTATTTATTACAGTTAGTCACACGCTCCATTGATCATTTTTCTTTTCAGGTTGTCATCCCAGAATACAGAGGTGAAGCAATCACCTATCCCTAGCCCTTTTGAAACACCATCTGCAGTTCCCCGGATGTTGACTGCACCACCAGTAAGATATGGCATTTCTAGTATACCTGTAAGTTCTCATACACCTGAACACTTTACCATCATTATTTACTATACAGCACTTTATGTTCATTATACTTTTCTCGTAAATAATAACCTACATCTAATTAGCAATTGAGGGGTGAGGACATATTGCTAGATATTGGATTTGTAAAAACACTTTTTAGTTCAAGTTAATTATAGGAAATAAGTTTATTTTTGTGCACATGGGGAAAAAATACAATCAACTGGAAATGGATGGAACTTAGGTTTGGGAATAAGATATTGACAGTGAGAATATATAGCAGAGATGAAACTGCAGGTATTTAACGTGTCAAATAATAAGCTACCTGGGCCATTTTAGTATTAATTCTGCCTCTGCAACATTTGTGAGGAGAGGTAGAAGTACTGTTATTAGAACGAGTATGAGTTGGTGTGCTGTATATTTGTATCTTAAATTCCTTCACCACATGACGCCTGGAATTGAACTCTATTTTGTTGTCGTAAAGCTACCGCTGTTTATTGTAACTGCTTTTTTTCTTTCCTGCAGGTCTGTGACAAGCCTGCTCCTGCAAGAAACCCATCCTTGCTGAATATCAGACATATGTCATCCCACAGACAAAGATGGCTGCCAATACCAAAATATAATCCGAAGAATGATGGTCCAAAGGTAAGATCTGTAAGACAAGTTAATAATATGAGAAACATCTAATTAATGCATAGAATAATAACAAAAATATAATGTCTGTCAATTTGTCAATGCATATTCAGGTGGCATTTTTCGATGATGCTCAAAAGACTCCTACCACTGCCAGAAAGGAGGCTCCACTTCTGCCGAGGAGCAATCCAAGAGCTTATATTTCTGGTCTCTATGAAGAGTTGAATCCAAGGGTTAACTCCAATAACACATCCTTTGAGAAGAATTCATCCACTGATACCTACAAGAATGGTAGGTGTTTGGTAAAATTAGCATGGCACTTTATATATTATATATTGACTTATTTATCTACTCTCCCTCACATAATAATTAGGAACTTTAACCTAAAGCATGTATAGTTAAAAACTTAATGTCTAATATTAAAAATAAAACATCAGATCTTGGTAATAACCCTACTCTTTAAGGCTCCAGTAATTATGATTTGTATACTTATATATATTAAGTCTTTGTTGTTAATTTTGTTCAATTTTGTTTCAGGTGACGTGGAGTTGTCGTCTGCACTTGATCAGGAAGGTTCCTTAAATCAAGATAAATATGGTAAGTCTATTGACAAAACATGTAAATCTCTTTAGCCATAAGTCATTAAGTTTTGTGTTATCCTTATTACATTGAAATTTACTGTGTCATATCTCTCACTAAATCTAATTTCAAAAACAATTCTTCTCAATCTTTCTCCTGGTAAAATTTGTCATTTCTATTTTATTGATACAGAAGATCTTATCCCTCTCTCTTGTTCTGTAATTCGTGCCATAGTCATCCTAGTAATATATTGAAAAAGACAAGAAAAATATGATGGGAGTAGTGAATTTTTAGTGTATTATAGTTTGATAATTTTCCTTCAGCTGCAATTTTATTACTATGCAATTCATGTTGCTTCCATTGAACTGTTACAGGAATTTCTAGTGAGACAGATGCTGCTGAACATAACCATAACACTGATTCCGTTCATGTAGATCAGCCAATAAAAAAGGAAATTTATTTAAATGTTTATGAGCTGATGCCGAAGCTCAAACACAGTGACTACTTCTTTGAGCCACAGATGGAGGAATTGGCAATTAAGGAAAGCTCTGAACCAGGGTTCTGCAGCCATGTGAAGAACTTTGTTGTTGGGCGTCGGGGTTATGGGAACATAAAGTTCTTAGGAGAGACAGATGTGCGGGAGCTTGATCTTCAATCTTATATTGAGTTCAGAAATCGCGAAGTAATTGTTTACGTGGATGAAAGCAAGAAACCGCCAATTGGGCAAGGCTTGAACAAAGCGGCAGAGATAACTCTTTGCAACATAAAGGTTGTTGATAAAAAAACTGGGACACAGTACGTGAACGGGCCAAATGTTGACAAGTTCAAAGAGAAGCTGATGAAGAAGACAGCGGAACAAGGTGCAGAGTTTGTGTCATATAATCCCGTGCAGGGGGGGTGGAAATTTAGAGTAAAGCATTTCTAGCTGTTAAAGAGCCATTTTTATATATGCTTCTGTAATAGATGTTCATATGGCTTCTAGTTAGGCAGATTATGGTAGACAAAGAATTGTCTTTTTTGTATGGGCAAATCAAATTGATATAATATTGATATGCTTTTGTAATTTGAGCTTCTGCTCCATCAATTTGTTATAACATGATTCATTGTTTATTGCAAGTGATTTACCTATGAGGTCTGTCGTATATGTAGAAAAAATAAGCTTCAAACTAGAAGGTGGCAAGGCAAGGTAATGTAGAAGAAAGAATTAGCATTAGTGTAAACATAAGATATACATGACCATAGTCCATAGATGACTACATGCAGCTCTTGTTTCTCAGTTTTCTTTCTTCGCTGGTCCGACACTAATGATTTCTGCTCTCTTTCCTGCTTTCCTCACTTTAGATGTCACCAACACAGGATCTACGTCTCCTATGATTGTAACAACTTCGTTCTCAACATTTGCAGAGACATGATCTACTGCTGCATGCACATTTCAGTCAATTAATAACTGATATTCCATGTGCGCGCACACACGCACTGACTATTTAGCTTCCTTCATGTTCAAGTGAATTAAGCAGAACCTGAGAGTTTGGTAACTGCCTTCAAGACTCGAGTCCTGCATTTGTCGCACTTCATGTTCACTTTTAACTATCTTCTGCTCATAATTAATCAAATCCATTCATTCCAAAAACACAAAATTTAAACAATCAGTTGCATGTCTTCAAAGAATGTAAAATATAGTTAGCAAAAAGGAAAACAGAAGTATGCAGCATAGCTAAAGATATTAAAAAAGTAATAAAAAAACATGTTATAATTGGAAATGACACCAAATTAAATTCAGCAAAATATAATTTACAAAGCAAATGCTAATTCAAAAAAAAAAATCTGAATTTATAAAACTCAAATCAACAATAAGGAAATTTTGCAGCTCAGTGTTGGAGATTGGAATATGTTATGCCCAAATCTTGTCATAAGTCTTAAACACGTCTAATGAGCTGAAATAGCAATCCATAGCTCTCTATGGCGCAAATATTAGCATTGGATCGCCAAAGCCAACCACCTGGAATTAGCCCAGTGTGATATCAAGATAACATCTAACGTCATTGAATAATCTAATTATATTTCTTATCGTCATGTGAAGGCTCATGACTAAGCCCATAGGGGTCGCATGAGTGAAGACATCCTTATGCACAATATACTTAGCGTAGGATTGCATGCCTGTACCCACGAGGTCGCATGCTTGTACCCACAGGATCGCAGGGAAGGCCCTTACAAGATTCTCCATTAGCCTCACGACGAGGCCTCACCATTCGAGCATCATTGTAGCCATGGGTAGTCTTCATTGAGCCATGGGCCATAAGCAGAGTTAACAGACTATTTGAATCAACCCATAAGTGTTTAGTGGACTTGTGCCAGGATGGATCTCCAAAAAACCCTAGCCCGTCTAGGTAACTTGTTCTCCAAGAACTACGTGTGGCTTGACTCCCTATAAAAAGGGTACGTAGGCATCTTGTTAGGACTGATTGACAGTTTTACAGCAAGAGAGAATAAACAATTTTTCTCCAACATTCTACGAATCAACAAGCAAGATCAGCCACAAATAATCATCAATCTCCTTCTGTGTTCTTAGTGTTCTTAGCAAAATATCTCTATATTTTTCTCCATGATTCCAGCAACCTCAGCAATTACTATTATACTAGATTCTCCATATAACATTTGACGCTAAAAGGAGGGGCAGTCATCATATTGGGAGAAAGATGACTAAGTCGAACAAGAAGAAGAATGGAGAGAACAACAACGGGGAGACCCCAGGGTCGCATAAGACACCTACCTAATACAGATATTAAGTCAAATGGCAAGGAACAATGAGGTCATGGCATTTCTCAAAGGCCTTGGTGAGCAGATGACCGCTGTGTAGGAGAGGATGACTAGGGTCGAGAAGCGGCATAGTTCAAGGGGAGCAAAGAGGAACTCTAGAAGAGGTCCCAAGACTTATCAAACGAAGAGTAACAAGGGTCCCACAAAAAAACTCCTTGAGGACTTTGATGAGGTTACGGATCAGACCAACCCAGACTTTTATGAGGACCTTGAATGGGAGGAGGACATATATGACTACGAGAAGAAAGAGGGGTCACCTCATGAGGTTGCCTCATCTAAGGGGAAATAAGTTAGTGTTTTTGATCGTCTTGGGAAGAAGTTAACTGAACATGATCTCCGCCTCAAGCTCGAAAAGATCACATCCGATAAGAAGGATAAGCGATCCTAGGATAGGAGACAAGGTTATGAATGACTCCCATCTCATCGTCGAGATCGTGAGCGGTCCTATCGTCCTAATGTCAGACCCCCATCTCCTCGTCGAGATCGTGAACGGTCCCATCATCGTGATGACAGACCCCCCTCTCCTCGTCAAGATCGTGAGTGGTCCCATTAACACGAACCAGACCCTCGGGATCACAAGAAGAAGGATCGCAAGGGGGATCAAGAGGAGTCAAGCGCTCCCAAAAAGACTCAGTCCCATTATGGCAGAACTGGATAAGGATAAAAAAGTGGAGGATAAGGAGATTAAGGTTGGAGATTACAGACTCGAGGAGCTAAAAAAGACCTTGGATAAGATGAATGCAGAAAAGGGGACCCTCAACCCCATGATTTTGGCCTCGCCCTTTACTCAGGAAATTCGGACCACTCCGCTTCGCCCTATATTCCGGAGTAGTAACCCAGACAAACTTAAAATGGGGACACTGACCCTGCAGAGTTTGTTATTCGGTTCAACGATGATATGGATGTGTACCATGTCTCACTCTTGGCTAGGTGTAGGTTATTTGCGGCCTCATTGAGGGGTAGTGCCTAGCAGTGGTTCTCTAGGCTTGGGGCTCATGTCACAATAGACTCCTGGGATCAGTTTGTGGATATTTTAATTAAGCAATTTCAGTCCTTTATGCACCTCATGTATCGATCCTAGAGAACATAAAGCAGAAGAAGGGTGAGACCCTATAGGACTACTTCAATAGGTTCAATGCCGAGGTCCCTAGGGTGCGAGGAGCGAATGACGAGGCCGTAAAAAATTTTCTTATTACTGGGTTGAGAGAAGGCACCAAGTTCTGGAAGAAGTTGCAGGCATAGACACCTAGTACCCTCTCTAAGTTCTACAAGAAGGCCGATCCTTACAAATGGGTTGAGAAGTCAATGGAAGACCTCAAGAAGAATAATGAGGCCAACAACAGTGGAAGTAAGGGCAAAGGGGTGAAGAGGAAGGACTCACGAAGCCTTAGGCGAAGACGGGATCGCAATGAGAGCCCAAAGAGGAGGGGTCACAATCTGCCAAGGAAGACTCTGCCGCGAGCTCAAGGTGGAAGGTATGAGGGTCAATCCACTCCTTTGGTTGCCTCCATTGAACATATCTATTCGATTAATGCTAACAAGGAGATGTTTAAGCTAGAAAAATATTTCCATTGATAAATAGTATCGAGAATATATCATCACCAAAAGTAAGCAAGTATTCCCCGACATTTAGATAATAACGCCTTTAATGTCTGAGAAGATAACCCACCAAAAGAAGACCTCGTTAAAATCCCGCAATAGTAAAATCATATGGGGAAAAAAAACTCAAGGGGGAGAAGAGTGCCTGTCATCAATATTTGTAGCAAAATTGACTTGTACACCGAGATCCTCCTTCCATCACCTATATTTTGCCTTTAGCCATCCAAAACTCTATAAAATACCACATGACATTTAATTGAAAACCGCAATAACGACAAAGAAGGAAAAAATAAATCCATTTGTATATATGATTATACAAGAAACAATTGTATATCTAATTTTTTAGTACTTAATTATAAATGAAACAATTGTATATATCTAAATAAAGAGGTCCAACCAAAGGAATGTGACTATGTGAGAGACTATTTAGACAACTTATCATTTCTCTCTTGTCGATCAAGTGATGCACTATCCAGCTTAGAGAAAATGTGCTTACCCCAACACATAGTTAGAGCTCCTTGCAAATTTTGAAAAAAAATATATGCAAAAATAAAGTACTCTGTTGTCATAATTCTACTTATCAATCATCACTCCCCAATAACTGAATCTCTCAAGAATGAGAGCCTAGCCAATGTCTACTCCTTGCTCCAGATCAGTTCCTGACACTTGCACATGTATGTAAGTACATTCAGAAGTAACTGAATCACTCAAGAGTGGTATTAAGGGAATGTCATATCATGTAATTTAGTGGAGTAGCAAAAATGTAATTTACTGGAATGCCATTTTTTTTGACATTTTGTGAGTGTTTGCGGCACAATACTGGTTATTATGACAAAATAACAAGAAACAAAACATTGAGTAATGAAAGTGCATGTAGATTTGGACGGCCCACACAAATATTGGTTTTAAAAGTCGATATGAATATTATCACCAAGCAAGTTGGCCTGACATAAGTTTCAGAATCGACAAGCAATTTGGGCCAATCACTCACTTAGAGCTAAAATTTTCATCTATAGACGAATCCATTGTGCCATGCTTTACATCAACCTTAGTTATATCCTCATTCACTTACCGATGTCACTCACATTCTTAAAACAAAAGAGAACATGAGATGTTCAATCTAAGGAATTAAACAAG
This sequence comes from Kitagawia praeruptora, assembly GCA_037693485.1. Taxonomy (NCBI): domain Eukaryota; kingdom Viridiplantae; phylum Streptophyta; class Magnoliopsida; order Apiales; family Apiaceae; genus Kitagawia; species Kitagawia praeruptora. The sequence goes on from CM075353.1 coordinate 149,285,179, forward strand.
TATAGAGTGTTTAATCAAATATAAAGCAACTCTAAAGCCTCCATTCTGTACGTAATTTCTAGGCTGCTTGCAAAAAAGATTTGTTGCCTTCTGATATGTCCATTGACCGTCACCTAATTACAAAATTTTAAAGAAAATCATCAACCACAAAGTGAATTCAACCAAAAAACCTTTGATCCAGTTTAAACTTTAATTTTCATAGTACTATTAGAAAATGGAAAGTTTGAGGCATATTTATAATATGTTCTTGATGTAATTTCCGGAAACTAACAAGTGAAGGTTGTTCCTTGTTATAATGACTTAAACTTTCATGTTTGGATCTAAGACATTTTCTTAGTGGAATCCATAAATAAATTGAGTTGAAGTTGCTTGTTTGAAATGGGTTATGTGGGTTAGTTAGTTGAAATAACTTGAGTCCCACATAGAATTGGTAATGAGAGGTTGGTGGCTTTATATAGCTCCATGTGCAAGTGTAGTGTATAACTACTAAGGCATATGTGGGTGTGCATGGTTGTAGTGTGAGCCTCGCGCACACACACACGCGCGCGCCGCCGCCACCCGCCTCGCCACGCCACGACTCGACTCGACTCGGGTCGGGTCGAAGGGCGATTTGGGCGAATGTCTCGGCGTCTCGCGTACGCGAGGTGACCTGGGCGAGGAATTTTATTACCTGGAATATTGATTTATTTTAACAGGTTTCAGATTTATTTGTTATAGCAGTACTGGAAATGGATGGATCAGTATTGGATAAAATCCTGGACTGGATCAGTACTTGGAACAAATCCTGATGGACTTAGTCAGACATCAGATACTGATGGACTAAATCCTGATGGATATCAGTTCCTGACGAGCACTGAATCCTGATCCTGACGGACATCAAATCCTGATGCTACTGATGGCCAGATCCTGACGCAGTTGTAACTGAAAAATAAATACTGATGCAGTTAATGAAATTAAATCAGAATATTTACTTTCCTTTTAAGGCATATCTCTTACGTTTTATTTTTGGGTATTATATATATCGAAGATATAACGTTAAGTAATATATGTTAAGGAAAACCCTTGTTCGTTCTTCCTCTCTGCTCTCTCTCGACACAAACAGATTATTTTACATAATTCTTAGGCGAACTGAGGTGCTGGTCGTCGTTGATCTCTGGTGTATCTATGAACACATTGATTGAAGCTGTTTTATCCTGGAAGTGTTATTGCAGCAACCCAACACAGCGTAAGTGGGGGCAATAATCTCTTCAAGAACAGCCAAGTCTTCTCGAAGGGCTTGGTGACTCAACTATTCTTCTCTCTCTGATCAGGATTGCTAATAGCTTCTATGGGAGATAAGTTTGTTCTTACTTTTCTCGTTAATTACAGTCTCTAATTATACTTTGTTTTGCCTTCGTGATTTGTTTATGTTAATTGGTTTTATGCCTGTTCTTGTTTAATATATATCACTGCCTCATTGTTGTGTTTAGTGTAAAATACCCAACAATCTTGAAGAGATTATTTGTGTTATATATTGTTAATTAACAAGATGGTTAACTAAACTGTAACTCCTGTTGTTGAGACTGGCTCTGGGTCTACTGTTACTGTACCTACCATTGATTGGACTACGTACCGTTTCCCACAACCTATCGATATGTCAGGTATGCCTGATAAATTCGGTGGGGGTGTTGGTTTTTCTCGTTGGCAGAAAAAGATGAAACTGTGGTTAACGGTAAAGGGTCTATGGCCATTGGTGTAGTATGAGAAACCAATTGTGGTTAAGGAGAACGCTGAAATTGTTAAGGCTTATACCATGTGGGAGGAAAAGGATGGGGTGGCTAGGGCTGCAATTCTGGCAGCTTTAGCGAACACTCTATTCGATGTTTATTCATCTGACTCCTACACTGCTAAGCTCTTATGGGAGAAGCTTGACCAGACACATAATACTGATTCGCAAGGATTGGAAAAGTATTCTGTGGCTAGGTTCCTTGATTTTAAACTGGTGGATACTAAATCCATGACTGAGCAGGTGCATGAGTTTGAGATGTTGGTTCATGCTTTGAAGGAGTCCGGTATGGACCTTCCTGAAAAGTTTCAGGTTATGTCTGTGATTGAAAAGTTCCCTAAGTCTTGGGAAGAGTTTGCACTCTCCCTGAAAAGACAAAAAGGAGAGATCACTTGGACAAACCTGATGTTGGACATCTCTGTGCAGGAGCAACACAAGTCCAAGCAAGGACATGTGATGCCTACTGAACATGCTGGGAGTTCGAAGGTGAATGTAATGACTGTTGGACAGAAAAGAAAGTCTGTCACTAAGAAGGAAAACACTAAGTCTAAGGACAAGAACAAGGCTAAGAAACCAAAGGCAAACAAACCATGTTGGTCTTGTGGACAGGTTGGTCATTGGAGCAAGGACTGTCCTGAAAAGAAAGCTAAGAAACCTGTTGTGGGAGCACAAGCTAATACTGTGCTTGGAACCACTGGTGGGTCAATGGTTAACATGGTTGTTGGTGAGGCTATTGCTTCTGAAATTGACAACGGGTATGTGACCTACAACCCTGTACTTCATTCCACTCATTCGTCTCATGAATGGTTGATTGATACTGGAGCTAATGTACATATTTGTACTGATATTACACTATTTGTATCTTATCAACAGACTCATGGAATGACTGTGACGATGGGGAATACGAGTGTAGCTCAAGTACTTGGAATAGGAAACGTGGACTTGAAGTTCGCTTCTGGGCGTGTTCTATCCCTCACTAGAGTGCACCATGTTCCTGATATTCGTAGAAATATAATTAGTGGAAGTTGTTTAGTGAAGAATGATTTTGAAGTTTCTTTGAAATGTAATAAAGTGGTTATTACACATACTGGTGTATTTTTTGGCAAAGGTTACTTGTCGGATGGATTATTTTTAATAAATGTTGAGCCTGTTTTGGGCAGTTTTATTAATAATAATGTTGCTCCTTCTGTTAATTGTGTTGAATCATCTGATTTGTGGCACGCACGTCTTGGTCACTTGAATTTTGGTGCTCTAAAGAATATGATGAACTTAGAGTTGATTCCAAAACATGCCATTGATAAGAAATCTAAATGTCAAGTATGTGTGACTGCTAAACAAACTAGGAAACCCTTTCATAATGTGTTTAGGGATTCGAATGTGTTAGATTTAGTGCACACTGACATATGTGAATTTGGTGGTGTTTTGACCAAGGAACATAATAGATATTTCATTACCTTTATAGATGATTGTAGTAGATATTGTTATGTTTATTTGCTTAAGCATAAAGATGAAGCACTAGATAAATTCATTATGTTCAAAATTGAAGCTGAAACACAAACTGGTAAAGTACTTAAACGTTTGAGATCAGATAGAGGTGGTGAGTATACGAGTAACTTGTTTAATGAATTTTGCAAAAGCTATGGTATAGTTCATGAGGTAACTCCACCATACACACCTGAGTCTAATGGGGTGGCAGAATGAAAGAACAGAACCTTTAAGGATATGATCAATAGTATGTTGATTAATTCTGGGTTGCCTAAGTACATGTGGGGAGAAGCTCTGAATACGGCTTGCCATATTCTGAATAGAGTTCCTCTGAAACATATGGACAAGACACCTTATGAATTATGGACAGAGAAAAGGACTAGTTTAAAATATCTTCGTGTGTGGGGGTGCCTTGCAAAGGTACTTGTCCCTGAACACAAGAGAAAGAAACTAGGGCCGAAAACTGTTGATTGCATCTTTCTGTGCTATAGGGAAACCACTACAGCTATGAGATTTTTAGTGTTAAAATCTGACATAGACGGAATAGTGGCTAACACTATAGTTGAATTTCGTGATGCAACATTCTTTGAGGATGTGTTCCCTATGAAGACTGGTATACCTCAGGGTATTCCTGATGATGATCCCACTCACACATTGAGGTCCATTCCTGATCATGTGGAAAGGATGAAAATGTGGGGGTAGATCCTGATAGTAGCTCTATTCCTGATGAAGTTGAGGAACCTAGAAGGAGTAAGCGTGCTAAGGTAGTCAAGGATTTTGGAAGTGATTTTATCACTTACAATATCGAGGATGAACCTTTAACTTTTCGACAGGCCATGGATTCTTCATAATTTAGGTACTGGAAAGGTGTTGTAAAAAGTGAAATTGACTCTATTGTTTCTAATGGAACATGGGAGTTGGTTGATCTACCTCCTGGGTGTTCTACTATAGGATGTAAATGGGTGTTCAAAAGGAAGATGAACCCGGATGGCTCAATAGATAAGTATAAGGCTAGGCTAGTAGCTAAGGGCTTTAAGCAAAAGGAAGACATTGATTACTTTGACACATACTCTCCAGTTGCTAGAATGACAACAATTCGAATGCTTATAGCATTGGCTTCTGTACATGGTCTTATCATCCATCAAATGGATGTAAAGACAGCTTTTCTTCATGGTGAACTTGAAGAAGAGATTTATATGGATCAGCCTGAGGGATTTGTTGCCTCTGGTAATGAGAGGAAAGTATGTAAGTTAATCAAGTCTATATATGGCTTAAAACAAGCTCCAAGAGACTGGCATAAAAAGTTTGATGAAACTGTTTTAGAATCAGAATTTGTAGTTAATGAAAGTGACAAGTGTGTCTATTACATGGTTAAAGGAAATGAATGTATTATTGTGTGCCTGTATGTGGATGATATTTTATTGTTTGGAACCAATATTGAGATTATTAACGAGACCAAAAGGTTCTTGAAAAGGCATTTTGAAATGAAGGATATGGGAGAGGCTAGTGTGATTCTTGGTATCAAGTTGACTCAGTCAACTGATGGAATAACCTTGTCACAATCTCATTATATAGAGAAATCTATACTTGAGAAGTATGGTTATTCAAATTGTAGAATTGCAAGTACCCCGTATGATCCTAAAATTGCTCTTGTCAAGAATAGTTCAGGAGTACCTGTGTCTCAGTTAAGGTATTCTCAGATTATTGGGAGTTTGCAGTATCTTGCTAATGGTACTAGGCCAGATATTTCATATTCAGTGTCTAAGTTAGCAAGATATACAAGTTGTCCAAACAAGACTCATTGGGATGCTCTTGATAGAGTGCTTAGATATCTAAAAGGCACCATATATCTTGGTCTGCATTACAGGAGGTTTCCTGGAGTGCTAGAGGGATATAGTGATGCAAGTTGGATAGCTAAGAAGTCTGGTTCCAATGGAGTGACTGGATACCTGTTTACCCTAGCGGGTGGAGCAGTGTCTTGGAAGTCTTCTAGACAGACTATTATAACTCGGTCTACTTTTGAGGCTGAGTTGTGTGCATTAGATGCCACGGGGACTGAGTCTGAATGGTTACATGGACTGATGTCAATGTTACCTGTAGTAAGTCGTCCACTTCCTACTTTTTCTGTTCATTGTGATAGCCGTACAACTATCGACAAGATAAACAGCAAGAAGTACAATGTGAAAACAAAGAGACATATCCAAGTTAGACTAAAGTTTATAAGGGGTCTAATGTCTGACAGGATCATAGCTGTTGAGTTTATTGGAACTCAAGAAAACCTAGCTGATCCTTTGACTAAAGGGCTTGAGCATGCTGTAGTCCTTAAGTCTAGGTTGGGGATGGGACTGATAGCCCATAATGATTCATCTACAGCAGGAACCCAATACACATGAGAGGAGATCCCTCGAAAGTGTATTCAATGTGGTAATAACAAGTTGTAAGGGTGAATTGGTTGTACCTTAAAATTATATAGATTGATACTTACGTATCTGGAGTCTATCCCCTGTAAACCTAAAAGGTATTGTCACTGCCAGAATAGCAAGAGTTATTTGAACTCTGAATGGGGTCAAGTCATATGACGAGATGCTAGCAGTACATCTCTGGAGATGCCCAGCTAAGCGAATGTAATTGTGTGGTCGCAATTAGAGGAAAGGGTTATTCCTTGAAGCATTCGACGAACAGGATCGAGACAGGACCATTAACGTCTCAAAGCCGTAGATTAGCACCATAGCCTTTGACTTGTCGTCGTCTATGGAGTGTGGTTACACCAAACGGATAAAGATTCAAGGTGAAACATTCCATCCGAATCCGGTAGCCATCGAAGTAGAGGACTTAGGAGGGTTCAAACCCGGAAGGGTACCTACTCTGAAAAACAAGTCATGATGAGAATCGATATGCATTTCTGTATGGATTCGTGGGGGATTGTTAGAAAATGGAAAGTTTGAGGCATATTTATAATATGTTCTTGATGTAATTTCTGGAAACTAACAAGTGAAGGTTGTTCCTTGTTATAATGACTTAAACTTTCATGTTTGGATCTAAGACATTTTCTTAGTGGAATCCATAAATAAATTGAGTTGAAGTTGCTTGCTTGAAATGGGTTATGTGGGTTAGTTAGTTGAAATAACTTGAGTCCCACATAGAATTGGTAATGAGAGGTTGGTGGCTTTATATAGCTCCATGTGCAAGTGTAGTGTATAACTACTAAGGCATGTGGGTGTGCATGGTTGTAGTGTGAGCCTCGCGCACACAAACACACGCGCACCGCCGCCACCCGCCTCGCCACGCCATGCCACGACTCGACTCGACTCGGGTCGGGTCGAAGGGTGATTTGGGCGAATGTCTCGGCGTCTCACGTACGCGAGGCGACTTGGGCGAGGAATTTTATTACCTGGAATATTGATTTATTTTAACAGGTTTCAGATTTATTTGTTATAGCAGTACTGGAAATGGATGGATCAGTATTGGATAAATTCCTGGACTGGATCAGTACTTGGAACAAATCCTGATGGACTTAGTCAGACATCAGATACTGATGGACTAAATCCTGATGGATATCAGTTCCTGACGAGCACTGAATCCTGATCCTGACGGACATCAAATCCTGATGCTACTGATGGCCAGATCCTGACGCAGTTGTAACTGAAAAATAAATACTGATGCAGTTAATGAAATTAAATCAGAATATTTACTTTCCTTTTAAGGCATATCTCTTACGTTTTATTTTTGGGTATTATATATATCGAAGATATAACGTTAAGTAATATATGTTAAGGAAAACCCTTGTTCGTTCTTCCTCTCTGCTCTCTCTCGACACAAACAGATTATTTTACATAATTCTTAGGCGAACTGAGGTGCTGGTCGTCGTTGATCTCTGGTGTATCTGTGAACACATTGATTGGAGCTGTTTTATCCTGGAAGTGTTATTGCAGCAACCCAACACAGCGTAAGTGGGGCAATAATCTCTTCAAGAACAGCCAAGTCTTCTCGAAGGGCTTGGTGACTCAGCTGTTCTTCTCTCTCTGATCAGGATTGCTAATAGCTTCTGTGGGAGATAAGTTTGTTCTTACTTTTCTCGTTAATTACAGTCTCTAATTATACTTTGTTTTGCCTTCGTGATTTGTTTCTGTTAATTGGTTTTATGCCTGTTCTTGTTTAATATATATCACTGTCTCATTGTTGTGTTTAGTGTAAAATACCCAACAAGTACAAGGTGAATTAAATATGTAAAGTTAACTAATTTATTAGTTATTAGGATCTTACAAAAAAATTGTCCTCCAGCATCTAAAGCTATGTAGTCCTCACATCCACTAGATGGACATGAATGACAATCGACTTTCCAAAAGCAGCTCGATGCTCATAAATATCTGGAACCCCACTATGTTCATCGCCATATCTGCAATTTAAACATAAGTAGCACAAAAATAATGAACTAAACAAATGTTAAAGTCACCAATCGGTGGTTCATAAAAAGTTAAATCAGTTTGTATCCCCTATAATTTAGGTCATGAGTTACTAATGTTTGAGAGTTAATAATGTTTGAGAGTGTGAGCGAAAATTTATTGTTATTTTGATTATTAATTTTATTGTCGTTGCATTGTTTTGACATTTTTCCATTTATAGCGGAAGACACTCTAAACTTTAGTAACAATATTAGGTATCATTAATTCTTTATTCATTTTAATTCTTCAATTATTTTACATACAAACATGAAAATTTTCAATAATTACCTACAAGGTTATCAACATAGAAAATAAACACATAGAAATTAACAAGTAAAAGAAGTTGCTTGAAATTACGAAATGGAGATAAAAAATAAAAGGTAAAAGATATACAAAATCTCTACATACATACATTACACATATATAAACCCTAAAACACGACGACACAACCGCGAAAATTGAAGAAGAAGAATAGGAAGGTGTGATGAAGATAAGGACAATGAAATTAAAATTGGGTTTTCAGTGCCTTGGCTTGAAGATGAAGAAGAATAGGAAGGTGTGATGAAGATAAGGACAATGAAATTAAAATTGGGTTTTCAATGCCTTGGCTTGAAGATGAGGAGGCTGCTCAAACCGGTGGAACCTGTGGCGGTCGACCGGTGTGGAACCTGCGGTGGTCGACCCGATGGAACCTGCAACGAACGACCCGGTGGAACCTATTTGAAGAAGACATTGGTGGTTGAATGACGAGTTCCTAGTAGATAAGGATGTCGAGGGCGAGGGAGAGCAAGTGTTTATTACCCGTACGGTAAGCCCTTTTTTAACTCCTCACCTGCATTGCATTTTATTTAATTTGTAAATCATGTTTTAATTAATTAATTACTATAAGTCCGATCTTACATACTATATATATAACCTAGGATGGTTTTAAACAATATTAATTAAATAGATAAAGCAATATGTTATGCAAAATTACGCAAGCGCACGTTGTCACAAGTAATATATGATTAAATCAAGTTCTTTCCCACAGAGATCTAGAATGGTGTTCAATTCAATTAATGTACCTATGCACCGATGTATGGTTTTTATCCACTGCTAAGACAAATAACAAAATTGAGATTGATTATCTAAATTAACTAAGTGTAAATTATAAAACTAAGAATTAAACAATTAACGAGAATAAAAATCGAATTACTTATATGAGAATAAAACATGGAATCCTAGTTTCATCATCTACTTCACTTAGAGTTGCAGCCTTTAATTAAAACATGCAATGGTTTTGATATCTGATCGAATAACACGAAAAGAGTAAAAGTTACCTCTCGGTATACTAGTACCAATCTACACATACATCCACAAAAGAGATAGAAGATGAATAGGCACCTATTATGTTTAGACCCTATATCTCTATAGAATTTGAAAACATAAAGGTTGAAGCACAAGTTATCCATTTAGATCACATAGGACAGCATAATATATCTCTATTTACGCCACAAATCATGATGTTAAAACATCAACCTATCCTATGCTAGCATGGCAAGTTCTAAATCTCAAGATCCACTCTCGTTTCGCAAGAGATTAACAATTCAATTTAGATGTTAGCTACGCATCTAAAAGCATTAAGATTAACCATACGAGGATATCAAGAATTCACCACACATAAATCTTTAAGGCATGCAAACTACTAAGCTACATAGATAAATCCACTAGGATCCCATGACAACGATTAGTTCATAACTAAACCTTTCGTCACCATGGGATTTGATGAAAACATGGTAAATAACAAGATATGAATAAAAGAAGTAATTATATTAATAAACAAGAGTTTGAGAAAACAAATCTAGAACAAAAGATGAAGTAGATCTAGATCCGTTGCTTGTCACGAGCGTTGAATCCTTCTCTCCTTTTCTCCCTTGCAGATCTAAGCTGGTTACAATAATAAAACTATGATAATGTGTATATCTCTATTACAATGGTAGGATGTGTTTATATAGGCTCTAAAAGTCTTGCCCAGCAAGAAAATACCAAAACAGAATTATAATAGAATTTCTGCAAGATACGTTTCCTAAACTGATTCTGTTTTTAAGGAAAATTCGTGGCTGACGTTTCTTCAGTTTTTATGGAATGTTACAAACGTAATTGGACCTCTGGACCACCTTAGAATGATAGAGAATCTCGTTATCTTCCCGTGGACTGCTTACGGGCCCCAAACGGAGTTGTAGAACTCAAGATATGGCCAAAATAGTAAAAACTTTAATTTTTCAGGGGCAACTTGCAGGGCAACTTGCGCCCAGCAGTCTGTTCTTCGCGCAAATTGCTCCTACCCAGCGCAATTTGCTCCTGGGAATCCTATCCCAAGTTGTAGAAAATCTCCCAGGCTTCGCGTGGGCAGTAAGATCACTGAAAACGGACTTACAGAACTCCAGATATGGCCAAAACAGTGTAAGCTGCGCAGCCTTCCCAGAAAATCCGAATTTTAATCAATTAATTCCCAAAAAATTATAGAAGCATCCACCTTAATCAACATTCTCGTAAACCTGCACAACTAAGCAAAACACATCAAAACTACAAGAAACTTGAGTCCAAGACAATCAATTTAAGCCATTTTAGAATGCTCCAAGTGGATATAAAATCCACTTATCACACCCCCAAACTTAAACCGATGCTTGTCCTCAAGCATAAACAATTACACTATCTAACTAACTAGTACCACTTCCGTAGGTGATCACGGTTGCATTTGGCATATGCAACAAGCCCTTTAAACCCCTAGGCAGCCCTAGTGGACGAGTAAGGTCTCGTGAGGGCCTATAGCGAATGTACCCACAAAATCCAATGCAATGCAATGCATGAATGCAACTAATATGCATATGCAATTAATCTAATCTACCATACCTTCAAATCCTCTCATGCCATATCAACTTAAGAATCAAAGTAAATACGCAATGTCTTGGTGTCGAAAGTGCAAGTATTCACATAGTCTACTCAATGAACATGCATAAGTTCTCACAAGCCCATGTCAAGTGTAAGAATAAGTTAGTAAACATGCTAAGACTACAAGAGCACATCTTTGAGAAAACACTCGGGATCTCATACGTAAGAACAAGCAAACACTCACAATCCACTCACAAAAGAATATTCACTCAAGAACAAGGGTAAGTGTATCACTCAATTCCAACAAAATCATAAACATGCTTGACATTTGGTATCAATCTAACTCTTAACACAACATACATCAATGACGATAATCAAAAGGTCTTTATTTGGGTTGTAACGGGGCTAGGGACAAGGTATGTCAAATAAGCCAAAACAGGTGAAGTGTCAAAAGCTAGTAAGTACCATAATAAATCACACACAACACCATATTCCCCCCCCCCACATAATTTTTACTAAAACAAACACTCGACTAGTCGACTGAAATAGGATCACAACAATACAAACATGCTCTCATAATATATATATATATATATTCTCTTTTTTTTCTCTTTTTTTTTCTTTCTTTTTTTTTTCTTTTTTTTTTCGAGAGCTAAATAAAACACAAACAATAATATAAACAATAACAATGATCCCATAATTTATTACATATGTCGACTATCAAGTAAACAAACCCAATTTTCAATATTTCCCCCAAAATTAAGACCAACAATAAACCCCTCTTTTGCACACCTTATTACTCCCTTAAGCACTCTACTAGCCTTTGACAATGTGGGTTCAAATTAATGTAAGGCCAATACAAGAAAAAGGTCTAGGCAAGTAGTGTGGTATGTCACCGAAAAATAGGATTAAGCTCAACGGGTTAACTAATTGATCATGTAAACATGGTGTGGTAATATGGGAAAATATGTGGTTATTCCTAAATGCCTTTATCATTTTAATCGTCAAATAATGTCATGCGTTTCAAGAAAGACCTCAAACAACTGCTAGCAATGCAAACAATCCGTGGACACTCAAGCAAACGAATAAATTGCAGCAAATATGCAATATGCAATAAGGCTCAAAATCTCACTTGGTGGAAAAACATACTCAATCCCCAGCAAACATATCTCCAACGCACTAACTTGTATTCAAAGCATGCAAACTAAATCATCTTGCACATATTCATGTCCTTCTAATCACTTACAACATTCAATAAGTCTACCAGCTTCAACTTACTAGTGTATGTGTGTGCACAAGAACAAAGCATATCACTTCTCAATCAAAAGCGTCAACAACACAAAATTCCTATCAAGCATGGGTGCAAATGCAACTATTATGAACTCACATGATATACAAAAAAAAATAAAACAGAATGTCCTATATGAAACAAACGTAGATAACACGAACATAAATGCATAATTTTACTATTACTAATATGCAAAGCATGAAATCCTACATGAAAAAATAATACAACATCTACTAATCCCTCAAACCACCCCCAAACTTGAAATATTCAATGTCCGCATTGAATGGAAGTAAATACAAGGGATATCAGAAAACATACCTGAATATCGAAGCAGTCACCCTCCTCATCGCAACTCACCAATCAGCTCAACCAATCCAACAATTTTTTTTTTCACTACACTCATTCTTTTTTTTTTCCTACACTAATGCATGGGTTGCCTCCCACGAAGCGCTTCTTTAACGTCAATAGCTTGACGTTACTTCCTCAACTCAAGGCGGTTTCAAAAGAATAACTGAACCATCTTCAACAGACAAACCATTCATACGAACGTGGACATCTTGATTGCTTGCTTTCCACAAATCTCTTCCTTCAGACTTCAACCTAATTTTAATACCCAACGGCCAAATCTTCTTCTTTTTCTTCTTCATACCTCTAAGATGCTTCTCCGACTCAACCGGCTGAACAAAAATTTCTTCTTCCTTATCATATGCTTTCCACCTTCGCAACACATTATCATGCCCTTCTTCAAAAATCACTAGCTCATTATTCAAAAGGACATACCTCAAATGTGGTGGAAGTTTCCCAAGCTTTACTTTCGAAAGATCACAAACCGAAGAACTGTCAATGGAATCACTGATATGATGCTTTAGCACATGCATGTCAGATTTTTCGCTCCATAACTGATCACACTTCTTTCTCTGACCCGTATCAACTATTTCCACACTGCAACACTCTTCATCCTCTGTTGGAAATTTCATGGCCTTGAACACATTAAAGGTGACACTCTGATCTTGCACCCTCATTGTAAGCTCTCCTTTTTGCACATCAATCAAAGTCTTTCCTGTAGCCAAGAACGGTCTTCCCAAGATTATGGGAATCTTCTTATCTTCTTCAAAATCCAAGATAACAAAATCAGCAGGAAATATGAGCTTATCAACCTTTACCAAAACATCCTCTACTATGCCACTCGGATAAGTGATAGATCGATCAGCCAACTGCAAAGAGATGTTGGTTGGCTTTGGCTCCGGTAGACCAAGTTGCTTGAAAACAGACAAGGGCATAAGATTAATGCTAGCTCCCAAATCACATAAACACTTGTTGAATGAAAGGTTGCCAATAGTACAAGGGATGGTGAAACTTCCCGGATCTTTCAGTTTAGGAGGCAACTTCTGCTGTAGAATGGCACTACACTCCTCTGTCAATGCCACTGTTTCAAAATCTTCCAACCTTCTCTTCCGTGACAAAATATCCTTCATGAACTTTGCATATCTCGGCATCTGCTCCAACGCTTCAACAAAAGGAATGTTAATGGACAGTTTCTTGAAAACATCCATAAACTTCTGAAACTGTTTCTCTTGACTTTTCTGCAAACGTCCAGGAAATGGAGGAGGTGGATAGACCTGATTATTCTTTGAAGATTGCTCCGGAGTAAACTTTTCAACAGGTTTCTTGCTCTTCTCACCATCAAGTTGATCAGCCACTAAATCAGATTTCTCAATTTCTGGCACTGCAGATTTTTCAACCTGCTGATTCTGAACATCTTCATCTTCTTCAGTTGCTGATTTAGGATCACTCGTGACTTTTCCGGATCTCAAAGTCACAGCTTTCACCTGCTCATGGACCTCCCTCTTGCCTGGATTACCCATTGTATCACTTGGAAGAGTTCCTTGTTGTATATTTACCAAGGCACTTGCAATTTGCCCCAACTGGGTTTCCAAAACTTTTTGGCCAGCTTGTAGGTTCTTTACCGTCATCCTCAAATCATCCATCTCTGATTTTTCATTAAAAGATTGCCCCGCATGAGCCTGAGGCTGTTGCTGCTGAAATCCCGGAGGTTGATATGGTGTCATTGGAGCATAAGGCTGTTGATAGCCTTGATTGAATGGCTTTGCTTGCTGACCCTGAAATTGCTGATAGGGCTGCTGATAAGGTTGTTGAGCACCTTGATTGTTGCTCCAGCTGAAATTGGGATGATTCCTGTTGTTAGGATGATAAGTGGCTGGAACTGGTGCAGCAGGTCTCTGGAAATCACTCACGAACTGTGCTAATTCAGAAGAGATAGCACACTGATTCGTCTCATGTGCGCCCGCACATAGCTCACAAACACTAGCCACCTGCTGAACTCCATAATTTGCAAGAGAATCCACCTTCATAGCAAGAGCCTTCAACTGAGCTGTAATCATTGCAGCTGTATCTACTTCAAAAATTCCTGCTGCCTTACCTTGAGATAGCCTTTGGGTTGGATTTTGATATTCATTAGCAGCCATCATCTCTATAAGATCATAAGCTTCCTCGTAGCTCTTAGCCCATAAGGCTCCTCCTGATGCTGCGTCTACCATTGGCCTGGATTGTGCTCCCAGCCCATTGTAAAAACAATTGATTACCATCCAGTTAGGCATGCCATGATGAGGACACTTGCGTAGCATCTCCTTGTAGCGTTCCCAAGCCTCACACAAGGTCTCGCCAGATTGCTGTTGGAATTGAGTCAACTGGTTCCTTAATGCTGCAGTTTTCGCCATAGGGAAGAATTTAGTAAGGAACTTCTGAGCAAGATCTTCCCATGTAGTAATGGAACTAGGTGGCAAAGAGTGTAGCCAGCTCTTAGCCTTATCCCTCAGAGAGAATGGGAAAAGCCTCAACCTGATAGCATCATCCGTCACACCATTACATTTGAAAGTGTCGCAGATTTCGATAAAGTCCCGAACATGCATGTTGGCATCCTCCGTAGAAGCACCCCCAAACTGAAATGAATTCTGCACCATCTGAATTGTGCCCGACTTGATCTCAAAATTGTTCACTGCAATAGCTGGTCTAATAATGCTAGACTGGATGTCATTGAGTTTCGGCTGAGAATACTCTTTCAAAGCCTTAGCTGCTGCTGCATCTGCCATTGCTACTGTAGTTTCAGATTCCTCTTCCTTATCCTCTATATTCTCTACACGATCGTCTTCCGCCAGTTCTTCTAAACGAGCTTGTAAGCGTGTTCGCATACAAACTTAAGTACCTAAAACACCACGAATCAAACAAACTAAGTAAGAATCCGAGTCAGTGAACGCTAACGACCACTGATGACAAGCACATAAACTAAAATAAAAACACCGATGATCCCCGGCAGCGGCGCCAAAAACTTGTTATGCAAAATTACGCAAGCGCACGTTGTCACAAGTAATATATGATTAAATCAAGTTCGTTCCCACAGAGATCTAGAATGGTGTTCAATTCAATTAATGTACCTATGCACCGATGTATGGTTTTTATCCACTGCTAAGACAAATAACAAAATTGAGATTGATTATCTAAATTAACTAAGTGTAAATTATAAAACTAAGAATTAAACAATTAACGAGAATAAAAATCGAATTACTTATATGAGAATAAAACATGGAATCCTAGTTTCATCATCTAGTTCACTTAGAGTTGCAGCCTTTAATTAAAACATGCAATGGTTTTGATATCTGATCGAATAACACGAAAAGAGTAAAAGTTACCTCTCGGTATACTAGTACCAATCTACACATACATCCACAAAAGAGATAGAATATGAATAGGCACCTATTATGTTTAGACCCTATATCTCTATAGAATTTGAAAACATAAAGGTTGAAGCACAAGTTATCCATTTAGATCACATAGGGCAGCATAATATATCTCTATTTACGCCACAAATCATGATGTTAAAACATCAACCTATCCTATGCTAGCATGGCAAGTTCTAAATCTCAAGATCCACTCTCGTTTCGCAAGAGATTAACAATTCAATTTAGATGTTAGCTACGCATCTAAAAGCATTAAGATTAACCATACAAGAATATCAAGAATTCACCACACATAAATCTTTAAGGCATGCAAACTACTAAGCTACATAGATAAATCCACTAGGATCCCATGACAACGATTAGTTCATAACTAAACCTTTCGTCACCATGGGATTTGATGAAAACATGGTAAATAACAAGATATGAATAAAAGAAGTAATTATATTAATAAACAAGAGTTTGATAAAACAAATCTAGAACAAAAGATGAAGTAGATCTAGATCCGTTGCTTGTCACGAGCGTTGAATCCTTCTCTCCTTTTCTCCCTTGCAGATCTAAGCTGGTTACAATAATAAAACTCTGATAATGTGTATATCTCTATTACAATGGTAGGATGTGTTTATATAGGCTCTAAAAGTCTTGCCCAGCAAGAAAATACCAAAACAGAATTATAATAGAATTTCTGCAAGATACGTTTCCTAAACTGATTCTGTTTTTAAGGAAAATTCGTGGCTGACTTTTCTTCAGTTTTTATGGAACGTTACAAACGTAATTGGACCTCTGGACCACCTTAGAATGATAGAGAATCTCGTTATCTTCGCGTGGACTGCTTACGGGCCCCAAACGGAGTTGTAGAACTCAAGATATGGCCAAAATATAAAAAACTGTAATTTTTCAGGGGCAACTTGCAGGGCAACTTGCGCCCAGCAGTCTGTTCTTCGCGCAAATTGCTCCTACCCAGCGCAATTTGCTCCTGGGAATCCTATCCCAAGTTGTAGAAAATCTCCCAGGCTTCGCGTGGGCAGTAAGATCACTGAAAACGGACTTACAGAACTCCAGATATGGCCAAAACAGTGTAAGCTGCGCAGCCTTCCCAGAAAATCCGAATTTTAATCAATTAATTCCCAAAAAATTATAGAAGCATCCACCTTAATCAACATTCTCGTAAACCTGCACAACTAAGTAAAACACATCAAAACTACAAGAAACTTGAGTCCAAGACAATCAATTTAAGCCATTTTAGAATGCTCCAAGTGGATATAAAATCCACTTATCACAATACACACTTGTCCATGAATATTCACAATAATTTAAAAATCAATAGTTCCGATAGGGTATGATATGATTGAGTAATGGGAGAGTCAAGGGGGGCAAATATGCATGTTGTTGTTGTTGTTGTTGTTGTTGTTGTTGTTGTTGTTGTTGTTGTTGTTGTTGTTGTTGTTGTTGTTGTTATTATTATTATTATTATTATTACTGTTGTTGTTTTTATTGTTTGTTGTTGTTGTTGTTGTTGTATGCATGCTATTATTATTATTATTATTATTATTATTATTATTATTATTATTATTATTATTATTATTATTATTATTATTATTGTTGTTGTTGTTGTTGTTATTGTTGTTGTTGTTGTTGATGTTTTTGTTGTTGTTGTTGTTGTATGCATGCAGGATTGCATGCTATTATAGTTGTTGTTGATCATTAATTCATTTCATAAGAAGCATCTTTTGAGGTATAATATCAAAAATGCACAAGGATAAAGCACAATGAAACATCCAAAAATTGAAATAAATTTATTGTCTCACCTTAGGACAAAGACGTGGGAGGAATTGTGCCATTGAAATCGTATCGATTTGAATATATTTGTTAAAAATATGGAGATTCGAGAAAGATTAGAACACAAAACTACTAAAATAAAATAATTACATCATAACTAACATACAATTATCTATGACAGTATGGATTATAAATCCATACAATTATTTATGAATTTTAAAAGAAATTAGGGATAAAATGAGACTCTCGAATCCCTGTTACTTAATCATGTCATTGAGGTAGCTATCATATTATAAGATGAATTACATTAAAGCTTAAATAATGACTAATTAAGCAAATGAAAATTTACAACTAGTCTTTGTTTTAAAGAGTTATATCTATAATGGTGTAACATACATGGTTAATTCTTGTGTTATTATTATTAGTTGCCATTAATTATTTCATAAGAAACACTTTTTGAAGTACAACATCAAAAAAAGTAAATTTATCTCTTAAAACTAAAAAAATACCTTTTTTTGTAAGCAAAGATTTATATTAAAATATCGAGGTGAAACCTCGTGGTGAAACTGAGTACAAGCAAAAGACCTCTACGATGGTCAATGTGCTACAGACGCACTTAGGTTACAATACCACTACTGCTTCCAACTACTGACTAGGTTACATACTCTCCTCAAACTCCCTTCCACACTGACTAGGAGTGCATGCATGGTTGTTGTTGATTACTGGGTTACTAAACACACACACACATATATATATAGGCCTTTGCTCCATACAGAACACTCTTATATAACAAACAATAAAGAACACTATAAAATCATTTATTCCAATAGATCCATTGGCCCCGCCAGGGGCACCCAATACAAAAAGTTCTTATTTTTTTAGGCTCTATCCATCCAGCAAAAAAAAATTGAAATTTACTGTTCATCGATGACGTCACTGATGACGTCATCATGACGTCATCGATGAACAGTAAATTTTCAATTTTTTTTTTGCTGGATGGATAGAGCCTAAAAAAATAAGAACTTTTTGTATTGGGTGGCCCCGCCAGGGGCAATGGATCTATTAAATATGAGGTGTTCTTTGTTGTTTGTTACATAAGGTGTTTGCTATGGAGTCCAACCCTATATATATATAGCACTTTGAAAATGCTCCGGTTAGTGACTTCGTTATCCTCCCATAATGTTAAGTAGCTTCTGCAATCGGAGTGTCTCCCATGAATATCATTTCCGCTCCTGCTGTGATGCCTCCATGTATCATCTCTTCCATCATCGCTTCACCATTGCCATTGCCCACGGCTTCCTCTCTGTCTATGATTATCTGCGTTGGGGCATCCAGCTGTCCTAAGCCCATCTCTTCTGTTTGGTCTGAGGGTAGATCAGTCTCACTGCAATCCATCTCGTTGAAATCCACCGGAGACTCGGCTCCATCTGGGATGACTATGTCCTGATAGCTTGGGTCATCAATGCCCATTCCCATATCCCAGTCGAGCAGCTCCTCTACTCCTCCTACTGGTCTATTACAAGTGAATAACATGTTGCACAACCTCTTTCCTAACTTTTCCAGGAACCTCGCCATTTTGTTGCGATTTGGGAAGATATAAGATATCGTGCAGTACCAACATCTATCTCTGAGTAGGATGTCTATCTGTGTGGAGATATGGTAGACTCCCGGAGGTGTTCCAATGTGGAAGTTTTTTATCACTAGGAATGCCTCTAGGTTGTCAGTCTCGATTACTATATCACGGTATCCAAGCTTGGATGCTCTCCTTAGTGCTATATAGATAGCCCACAGTTGGTTTCCAAGGGCTTATAGCTGAGGAATGACTCCTAAGGTTAAGTGCCTGAGAGTTCCGTTGGAGTCACGGTATAATGCCCGTATGCCCGCTCGGTGGCCCTGGAGTGAGAGGATTCTCGAGTAAGTTCCATGCATTGATTTTTATCACGCCTGGTGGTGGGGGGATCCAATGATAGACTATTGCAGGTTTGTGTTTTATGTGTATTGTGGAAGTCTAGTTGGTGAGTTGAGTGTGCTTGTAAGAGATGGAAGGGCTGGTATATATAGGCTGCAGAATGGTGTAAACTCCATGTTTACTTCTGTCATTAAGAGATGTTAATCTCCCACCCAATTCTTTCATGAATAGTGACCACAGGTATAACTTCGTAGCGAAATGATTTGTGTTCCCTTAGACTGTAGGTTGGCTTCTGTAGGTGTGCGTGAGTTAATGTTGTGTCTCATTCTCTTCTTTTGTCGCCCGTGTTGCGTTTGAAAATTGTTGTTTTTCCCTCCCATACTGGTGCGTGTCTATAAGAAGTTTGGCTCTGTATAGCCATGCTTACCTCATCCCTCATATTGCCTATCTGCTCCTCATTAATACTCAGATGTGCTTGGTGATATTGTTCTTTAATGCAATGTAAATATTCCCACCTGCAACTCTAGTTATGGTATCGTTGTGGGCCCCCTTCTGTATATATCTCTTTCTGAAAACTCTGAGAGTGAGTATACGTCATTTGAGATATTTCTATGACTTTGTTGGGTCATATGATGAGAAATCTCTTTGGGTTGCTATTTTGTGCCTCATAGGTCTAGGTGGGTTGGCTTGTTGTTTGTTGGGTCGTATTTATGTGGCTTTGTTGGTTATCAGTCCAGGCCGCGAGCATTTTACGTCTCTCTCTCTTCCCTTTTTGGCCAACTTATCCGCCTATTTGTTAAGATTTTTGTTGATGTAAGAGATGCAAATATGTTGTAGGTTCTTTTCCTTATGAAGTATGGGAATGCGATGAGCGGCGATTGCTTTTAGCCTCTGAATATGTTGCACCAATTTTGAGGAATCTGATGCGAACATGATGTGTTCTTCCATACCTCTTTATGTTCCTTGATTTGTTGACATAGGAATGTTAGTGCCTCTAACTCTGTTTCTTCTGGGCATGTAGATGAAGTAGGCCCCGAAAAAATAAAATTTACTGATTTGTTCCTGTTAAGAATAAACCCTCCTATGGTTGCTGTAATATTTTCGTCTTGGTTTCTTTTCCATTCTCCATCTATGAATCTCACATAGTCGTGATGGTTGAACCAAATCTGAAGTAATCTCCTGAATCCTTCTTGCGAGTGATTTCTATAAGCTTGTGATGGGCTTATATTCCATAAGGATTTGTCTTTTTGTGAGATTTGATCATTTGCGAGACTCCACTCCCATGCCTGTGTTTTCAAAAGGTGAGTGATTGAGCTGTCGTCTATATTGGTGTCATTGAAAACCTTCTCATTTCTTGTCAACCATATTTTCCAGCTGGTTGCACAAAAGCATGTGTTAATTCCCAGTGAGTATTGCTTGGATGAGAAATGCTTCAGTGCTAGTTTGATATCCTTTGGGAATGGAATAGTCAGCTCTACCCAATATGCAAATACATTCCAACATAAAGACGCCAGTGTACATTTCCATAATATGTGGTCTAGGTCTTCTGTATCCTTTTTGCACCATCTGCACTTGTCATCTATTTGCATACCATTGGACTTTAATATTTGCATTGTTGGTGCCACCTTGTGCATGGCTTTCCACAAAAAAATTCTTGCTTTCGGGGGAATTTTTTGCTTCCAGAGGTGTTTCCAGATCGTTTCTTCGGTATCATTTCCCTTTGGTTGCAAAAATGTGTTATATCCTGTTGTCGTGTTGTAATTCTCCCCTGTCAGATTCCATCTAATTTTGTCTTCATCTTGGCTTACTGATGTTCTTCTAATCACTTCGTCTAGCATACGAAATTCATCTAACTCCCATCCTCTTAGAGGTCTTCTCCAGTGAGCAATAGAGTTTGCATGAATGTCTGGCCACCTCTCTAGCATTTCCTTGATTGATATATTTTTGAAGCTGCTAATTGTGAATAGTCAATTGTGGCTGATTGAAATTGGCCCTTGTTCTCTCCATGAGTCTTCCCAGAAGAGGATTTTTTCTCCATTACCCAAATGCCACCTGAAGTCTTTTGAATCGAAAATTTTCAGCTCCTTTTCCCCCTGGATTTTCGTAATGCTCTGTGTGAATCTTGAAATTTTGTGTTTTCCATTTTCTGGTTTGCGGAAGAATTCTTCTCCATATTTACTTATCATGATTCTGTGACAGAGTTTTCCTCTCTCTGTTCTCGCTTTCCACCACCATTTTTCCAGTAGAGCCTTATTTTTGCAGGCTAGGACTTGCACTCCAAGACCCCTTCTGTACTTCGGACGATTGATTATTTCCCATCTAATTGTATGGAATCTTCTTTTTGTTTTGTCATCTTCTGTGATTTCTCCCCAGAAAAATTATCGTTTGATCTTTTCCAACTCGTTGAGTATTCCCACTGGAATTTTATGCAAGGACATCCAATAAGTTGGGATTGCATCTAAGACGGATTTGAGTAATATTAACCTTCCAGCTTGTGAGATATTCAAGCATCTCCATGCACTCAATTTCGTTTTTATCTTTCTGGTTAGAGGTTTCCAGAGTGTCTTTTTTCTTGGAGAGGTTCTTGCTCTTAGATATTGCAGTGGGAAAGGTTTTTTTGTGCATCCTAGCCATGTCGCCTGTTGATCATGATCAACATTCTCTACGTCTTTGAAATAGATGTGACTTTTGCCAAAATTTACTTTTAATCTCGAAATCAATTCCAAGATTATTAGTACAATTTTGATTCCTCTTATTGAGTTTCAATTACATTACATGAATTGCACAACATCAAGGGAATAATTCCTATAAAAGCACAAGGGTGAAGCACAATTAAACATCCAAAAACATTACAAAAATTGAAATGAATTGATTGTCTCACAAAGACAGTGGGAGAAATCATGTCATTGAAATCATATCGATTTGAATATATTTACTAAAAATATGGAAATTCTAGAAAGATTAGAACACAAAATTACTAAAATATAAAATAATTACATTATTAGTAACAAAATTTTATATTCAAGTAATTAATTTCTGAATTAGAGATTATCTTCTCAAGATCCGTTCCGACATCACAAAATTATCAAACAAAGCAACAAACAAAAGAATTGGAAGTGCATGAGTCAAATAATACAAATATATAAATATTATCCCACAAAAGAACACCATTTAATTGATATGTAATGTAATCAACAATTCTAAGCATGGTCTACCAATTTTCTCAAAAGGTCAAAAGGGAGGGTTCTCCTTAAGCATAGCTCTGTGTCATGTTTCTTGGAGAACCCTTATATTCATTATATATTGATCGGGGTAAAGTTGTCCAAATATACGAGATATACATCAATACATATAAACACAAAATATTCATAACTTTTAAGTTCACGTGCATAATTTTTGAAATTCAGTAACAGAATATTGTATTTTACTACGAAACAAAATAGGTTTTGCAACGAACCCTATTATCTCAGGGATTATTTTGTAAAAAAACATTTAATAAGATAAATTAAAAAAATTTAAGAAAGAAAATTTTGAAAATTGAAAAAATAAACTCAAAAGATATGTGAGATAATAAGTACTAATAAAAATAAAAGAGTTGAATAAATGACTTATCAATTAAATTTTTTATTTGAATTAATTGAACTAATAGTGTAGTTATTTCTATTCACAACAATAACCTTACAAAAATTTTATATTTAAAAATGAATTGAATCTGAACATTTGATTTAAAAATATCAACAATTAATTATGATCTACCGCTCCTTTTTAGTATTTGGTTCAATCTTGATCCAAACCCACGTTATGAATCTAGTTGGTGATACTATTTTTTATCAAATCAATTGAATTCAATAAATAAGGCCGTCAACATTTAAGCTCAATCAGTTTCAAAACAAATTTGGTAATTAATGTTTTATAATCTTTTAATTAAATCCGTTAATTATATGATTATATCATATTATATTTTAAGTGAATCAACATGGACATGGAAACACTAGGTCAAATTATTTAAAAGAACGGATAGATAGTAAATATACATTGAAATGTACGGCAAGTGAGGCAGGTGAGCCCCTGAATCTCACAGGGCCAACCCAGTAATCTAAATGTGTATTAGCTCTTGAAATGACTTCATGGCACTGACTGGCAAACCAAGAAGAACTGTAGTTCCCGTTTTAGACTTGCCAACACCTGAAAACAAAAATGCAACTTCCTTTTCGGGTAAGGTTACGCAACCAGACTGCGTTGGTTCTCCCCACCCGAAATCCATAGCCTTAAACGCAAGCCTGGTCCATGAAGAAACTAGAAGAGTTGTCGAATAAGAAAATTTTTCTCTAGTTACTTCGAGGTAATCGATTTTCGACCTTATAAACTCATCATCTACAGAGGTTATAGTATCTTGCACAAGTTGCACTGCGTAAGATAATGGCTTCTCCATCAAATCCCCTGCATTACAAACACAACATGTTAACACGATTACGTTCCCAAAATAATTCTTTGGCAGTGGTGGATTTTTCAACTTGGATCTCCCATCCACCACTAATATAAGCTTCGCTTGTTGCTCTTGTTGCGTGTTATAGGCTTTGCATTTTGCACGCCAGATCAAGGCCGTAAGGGCCACGAATGTGGTGCAGTTGTTGATGCTTCCGTCTTCCATTATGATTTTCTTTAGCCTAGCCAGCTTTTTCTGATCAAACTCGAATAATTTATAAACGATTTCGCCTTGTGATGATTTTGTGGAAATGCAATCTGTTTCCAACAACTTGTCGTGAGGGTAGCTGATGATGGGAGGTTTTCTCGAACTTAGAGCTGATCTATCGATGTATGGTAAGTTCGATGGAGATATGCCTCTTGCTATTTCACTCCATGAGTGGACGAACTGCATTGCTGATATGCCGTCTGCCATGCAATGATTTAGTGCCATTCCCATTACAAATCCTCCACACTTGAACCTTGTCACCTATATGATGATATCAATTATTTCCAGATGCTTTAATCTGTCAGTACAAACTTCTGATAACATTAATAAAATTTTGGCAGAAACGAAAACGAAAATTTCAATATATTTCCGAATTCAACCCTTGGACGCATAACAATTTTAACGAAGTAGTAGTGAAATTGATTCTATACATGGACAAACGTACTAGTAAAAGCCGTACCTGTGCAGTTAGTAAGGGCATCTCTAGCATGTTCTTAGCAGCAGGATCCATATAAACAAGTTTCGTTAAGACCGAAGGGTCAGGAATCGTAATTTCTCCTAACACATCAAGATCACAATCCGCCACGGCTTCCACAAATGGCACGCCTCTGTTTGTGCATTTCACTACAAGCTTCCCATCACTAGTAATGGTTAACTTTCCTGCAAGCGGGTAAAAATGAACCAATACTTTCGCCAAAGCTTCGCTTATAACACGCCCAACGTCTTCCACGCTCTTATTATCATCATCTGCAGGCTGCTTATAACAAAACACTGTTCGAACCATGGGAGAAAAGTATTGATCAAGATTCGACAAGTGAAGTTCTTGAACACTACTTGTCTTAGTTTCCGCCTGAACTATTATGGCTTCTGAACGTGTAATCATAAAACCGCCATCGATATCGCATACTTCTCCCATTAAAAATTCAGTGCTGATTAATCACCTGCTTAATGTTAAAACTACTTGAGGATTGAAGACGTACTCCTTCTTAAGAGTGTAGAGTTGTGGATACCATATTCTATATAGTAGAAACTAGCCATGCATTCTCCGTCAAGCTGTTTTTAAATTAATATAATAATCAGTTAGTCCAAGAAATGTCTGGGCATAGTAAGACAATGCAATCCAAGAATCAAGAATCAAGAAATAAAAACACTACGTGTCCCTTTAAACACAAGTATCTAGCTAGTAGTGATAAAATTAAAAAAACTTAATGCTAAGATTAGTACAACTTGGTTGGTAACGTCTATATATGTTGTGATAAACTTATAATTTCTAGGTTTGGAAAGTTGTATTTTAGTTTTGTACTTTTGTGTCATTTGTGAACAGGTCATATCTATTCGCACCTTTACCTTAATTCTCTGCTGGTTAGATCATATATAGAACTACAGATGGTATCAGCTTGTGATTTGTCTGTTTATATAGATGTTTATTTGATAGTTTTACAATGACACGGCAGAATAATAAAGATTCATATAACTATTATGTCAATTCATCATGGTTTCCGGATGGAAGAACATTGCAAAAGCAAAACAATAAAATGAAGTTACATGTTTCTCCGCATATTAATCAGTTTTTTTTTATAATCCGGTGTCCGGACCAACTTGTTGGATATTTTAGTGTAATTGGATTGGCTAGTTGATCAATGTAATCGTAATGTTACATCGAACAAGTCGGGAGAATGCGGAGTGCATGCTCTGTTCGAGTTCGTTATGATTTCAGAATTATTGCTTATGAGACATGTCTATTGGCATCAAACACATCTGTTGGAAATGAGATGTGTCTATTGGAAAAGACACACCTTGAGGTGTGTCTATTGGCATTGGACATGACTGTTGGAAATGAGATGTGTCTATTGGAAAAGACACATCTTGAGGTGTGTCTATTGGCAATAGACACATCTGTTGACATCTATAAATAGGTGTGGCATTGATCATTTTAGACATAGGTTCATTTTGAAATACACAGCAATATACATTCTCTCTTCTTGTAGATTTTCTGACTTTATCCGATTGAATTATTTGGGTGAACCACAAATAACTTCAATCTGAAAGTGATTACACGACTTCAGAAAAATCCAAGTTATCACCCAATTCTCCAACACAACTTTCATGCACTTCGACTAATTCAAAGAACTGTTAACACACTCGTGCCCACCGAGCATGACATTGCACTAATTTCCGTGCCACTCAGTGGAATTGAACCTATTACCTTGTTGGACATATGAAACAAAGTTGAGCAAATTACTCGAATCAAACGCACCATAGAGTTATAAATTTGAATTTTCAAGTCTCCTATTACCAACTATAACTTTCCAAGTTTCCAACATGCAGGAATTACGTACAACTCACAACTTGTCTTTAACTCTCCTCTGTGTTTCTTTTCACTTCTTGTTGATGATTATGAGGCATTCAAAAAACTCGAATTTCGAAATCATAGCCAAGATTGCCCAATAGGCCAATAGTGGTGCATTGCCTCGTTACTCTGCGTGGGACTCCGATGAAATAAATTAGCCTACGATGTACCAACAGCTAGCTTAGCGACGAAATTTGAGCTGTTATTCTGTCATGAGTAAAAGCAGATAAAGAAGCTCTGATGAATCATGACATTTCTCTCGGATAGACCTAAACTTTTCGCTTCCTTTGTTCTGTTATGTTGCGAATAATTCACGTATCCGAACTCTTCGGTGCAAAGAAGTTCCTTCGGCTTGCCACTCCACAGACTATGTACTACTAACATAGTAACAGAGTAGTGCTACAGGTACCAAATTAGGTACCAAAATGGGGTACCAAATGACATGGCACTAGTTAGTTGTCATTTTGAAATATTTTTATTGGTTAGCCCTGGCGGGCCCATTGCAACTATAACCAATTAAAATATAACACATCATTTGGTAACAATTTTTTGGTACCTCATTTTGGTACCTCTAGCATTTTCCCATAGTAACATGATTGAAAATTTTGTCCAGTTCAGTAATTGTCCGGAAGTGTTATATGGGCCTCTTCCGGACGAGGTTTAGATTTATGGGCTTGGGGTTATGGAGTAGATGTTTGGTGAAGTGAGTCAGCTGTCTTGTGGGAGCTATGTTTAAATTTGGGCTTTCCCCAAATTGTCCAAATTTAAATATTTCATTGTGGATGGGACGGAAAGGATTTGCCCGACCGCATCATATTTCAACAATAAAAAACAAATATGAAAACACATTTTATTATTTTAATGATATAATTAATATAATACTATATTCACCAAAACTCTACCCACCGATTCTTAAAATTCGAATCCACGGCAGAAAAAGATGCGTCACATAAATTGATTTAACATATGTATATCTATCTATCTATCTATTCTATTATATTAAAGCCGAAACATTAAAAGTTTGGTTGGTTGGTTGGTTGGTACCTATTGAATTTACCTAATTACCCTTACTTAACTATTAACTAATTACATAATTTCCTTTTTCATATTAAACATATTACCTTTTCTATTTGTCACTAACTAATTAATTTCCCTTTTCAGGTAAAGCACAATATCTTTTATATTTTATCTAACTAAAATTTCTCCTTTCTTATAAACACTACAAGCAATTTTGAAAATAACATAATTATATTATAATTACTATTAACTAATCAATTACCTTTTTCAGCACAAACATGTTACCTTTTCTCTATTCTATAACTAAAATATCTCTTTAACTAAAATATCTTTTTTAACAAATATATCACGGGTGGTTCTATTTAATAAATAATAATATTATACTACTAATAATTATCAATTACCTTTTTCAACTAAAACATATCATCTTTTCCCTATTTTATAATTCAAATTCCTTTTTTCTAGAAATATCACGGGCAACATTAATTTCTCACTATCTAAAAACACTAGGAACAATTTAATTTAGTGAAATAACATAAATAAAATTGTAATTACTATAAACTAATTAATTACCTTTTCCACCTAAAACATGTTTCCTTTTTAATTCTCTCTAACTAACACCTCACTTTTTCAGTTAAATCACGGCATTCTAAATTATAATTTTATAAGTACTTATAATTAAACGATTACCTTTTTGAATACCTTTTTCAGCTAAAATCTATCATATTTTCCATATTTTATAATTCAAATATAATATCTTTTATATTTTATCTAACTAAAAAGCATATTATAAATACTATTAACTAATTAATTAATTTTTTCATTCAAATTATCTTTTCTCTTTTCTCTAACTAAAATATTTCTTTTTCCAATTATATCGCGGGTTACCTTTTAAAAATCTTCTTTTATATTTTATTTATCTAAAATTTTTACTTTACTAATCAATCTACCTTTTCAGGTTAAACATGTTACCTTTTTTTTTATAACTAAACATTTTCCTTTTTCAAGTAAAATATAATAACTTTGTTATTTTTTTCTAATTAAAAAACAAATTATAATTACTGTTATCTAATAAATTAATTGTTTATCTTTTATCTTTTCTCTAACTAAAATATTTTTTTCTCAATTATATCACTATTTAATAAAATATATTAAAAATTCGTATACATTGTTTATAATAAGGAAACATTAGTATAATTCGTAAACATGAGAATATTAAATTATATTAAATTAAAATTAAAAAAATATTAAAAATAATGATTATATAAAAACATAATTATAATATTAAAGAAAATTTATTTAATGTAATAAAAGAAACCTGTGCATCACACTGGCATTGAAAGTTTGTCCGTTCGATATTCAGCACGGTCATCCTAATTATTAAAATAAATAGTAAAATAATATAATTAGTGATAATTAGTCGATTGCCTTTTTTTAATAAAAAGATGTTTACTTTTAATTGATTGATGGTATTACCTTTTATAAACACCTAAGATATCGTATCTTTCAATGAATAATATTTCTTTCTAAATAAAACACGTTAACTTTTATATTAAAATATAATCTTACAATAATTAATATATACCCAAAAAAATAACACTATATCGTCTAATCACTAACAAAAGATAATAGACATATATATACAACCAATAATGACCATTATATTTTTAGTAAAAAATCAGAATCATTAGATCTAATGATTAGATATATTATATGTTTAAATTTATTTACTAAAATTTCAAGGTTCGAATTCTATCAGACATATTTTTTTAAAAAATTTTATAATAAAAATTTTAAACCACATAATTTTGCAATCATTATTGTATACCGAAAAATAATAAACCATTTTACTGTTAGATTTTTAGTAGTTAATAAGAACCATTAGATGTAATTATAAGATATATTTTATGATTAAAGTATTTTACTAAAAATTCAAGTTTCGAATTCTGTTAACGACATATTTAACTTAAAATTCTATAATATTGTAAATTTTAAATCATGATTAATTAAATTTATATTAAATTATATTAAAATAATATTAAAATAATTTTTACAAAATAATGATTATATAAAAATATAATTATAACATAAAATAAAATTTATATAACATATTAAAAGAAACCCGTGCATTGCACGGGTTATAAGCTAGTTCTATTATATTAAAGCCGAAACATTAAAAGTTTGGTTGGTTGGTTGGTTGGTTGGTACCTATTGAATTTACCTAATTACCCTTACCTAATTACAGATAAAATCTTTTTTTATATTTTATCTAACTAAAATTTTTGTTTTACTAATCAATTTCCTTTTTCAGGTTAAACATGTTACCTTTAAAATTTTTGTTTTACTAATCAATTTCCTTTTTCAGGTTAAACATGTTACCTTTTCTTTTCTTTTTAATAACTAAACAGTTTCCTTTTTCAGTTAAAATATAATATCTTTTATATTTTATCTAACTAAAAAGCATATTATAATAACTATTAATTAATTTTTTCATTCAAATTATCTTTTCTCTTTTCTCTAACTAAAATATCTCTTTTTCCAATTATATCACGAGTTACCTTTTAAAAATCTTCTTTTATATTTTATTTAACTAAAATTTTTCTTTACAAATCAACCTACTTTTTCAGGTTAAACGTGTTACCTTTTTTTCTAATAACTAAGCAGTTTCCTTTTTCAGGTAAAATATAATATATTTTATATTTTATCTAATTAAAAAAAATTATAATTACTGTTAACTAATAATTTTTTTTTCTTTTCTCTTTTCTTTAACTAAAATATTTTTTTCCAATTATATCACGGGTTACCTTTTTCAGCCAAAACAAGTTACCTTTTGTATTTTCTCTAACTAAAACCTCTCTTTTTCAAATTATATCACAAGCGATTCTATTTAATAAAAATAAAATCATAATATTATAATGCTATTAATTAACCGATTACCTTTTCAGCTAAAAACGTATCATCTTTTTTATTTTTTCTAATTAAATTCCTTTTTTTAGAAATATCAAGGTAACATTAATTTCTCATTTTCTAAAAATATTACCTGCAATTTTATTTAGTAAAATAACAATTAAATTATAATTACTATAAACTAATCAATTACCATTTTCACCCTAAAGTATGTCACCTTTTAATTTTCATGTTATCTTTTTCTATTTTTTCAAACTAAAATCTCTCTTTTTCCAATTATATCACGGACGGTTCTATTTAATAAAATTAAATAATATACACTCAAAAATATCTCACCATATATTCAAATCATTATTTTTAGTAATAAATAAGTATCGTTAGATCTAATAATAAGATATATTACATGATTAAATTAATTTAGTAAAAATTCAAAGTTCATAATTATAATGTTAAATAAATTTTATAACCTATCAAAAGAAATCCGTGCTTCGCACGGGTTATAAGCTAGTTATTATATAAAAGCCGAAACATTGAAATTTTTGCTACCTGTTTTTTGGTACATGTTTTTTGGTACGTCGTGAATTTACTTATTTACCCTTCATTATAAAAAAAATAAGAAATATATACTATTAAAACTCCTAAAATAAATAATAACATAATATAATAAATGGTAAGTAGTCGATTGCCTTTTCTCACATTTACTTTTAATTTGAAGATATCACCTTTTATAAACACCTAAAAACATCAATCATATCATATCTTCCAATCATTAATATTTCATTTCGAATTAAAACACGTTGCCATTTTAATTTAAAACTAATTTTACAATTATTGATATATACCCATAATAAATTGTAAGTCGTCGATTACCTTTTTTCACATTTAACTTTTATTGAAGATATTACCTTTTATAAATACCTAAAAACATCAATCGTATCATATCTTCCAATCCTTAATATTTTCTTTCGAATTAAAACACGTTACCTTTTTAATTTAAAACTAATTTTACAATCATTAATATATACCCGAAAATATTTAATCAAAATTTTCAATTATTAATAAAATATATTAAAAATCTGTATACGTTGTTTATAATAAGGAAACATTATTATAATCCGTAAACATGAGTATATTAAATTATATTAAATTAAAATTAATCTACACTATATTATAAAAGACGAAACATTAAAAATTTTGGTACCTATTTTTTGGTATCTGTTTTTTAGGATTTCGTGAATTTACTTATTTAATCTTTATTATAATGAAAAAAATATACGATATCTATACTATTAAAACACCTAAAATAATTAATAACATAATATAATTAATGGTAATTAGTCGATTTCCTTTTTCCCATTTACTTTTAATTAAAGATATTACCTTCTGTGAACACCTAAAAATATCAATTATCAATCATATCATATCTAGCAATAATTAATATATACCCAAAAATATCACACCATATCTTCTAATTACTAACAAAATATAATAAAAGTCTGTATACTATGAATAATGACCATTAAATTTTTAGTAAAAAATCAGAATGGTTAGATGTAATGATTAAATATATTATATAATAAAATTAATTTACTAAAATTTCAAGATTCGAATTCTATCAACGACACATTTTTAAAATTTTATAATATAAGTTTTAAACCATGCATATCATTAATTAAATTTAGGGTTTCATGGGCCTGAGGTCATCCTCAGGTACTACCTGAGGTTAAAATAATCTCCATACAAAATTAAGGGCATTTGTGTAACTTACTAAAAAAAAGTTATATTTACAAAAATGCCCCTGCGGGGCCCTTTATTTTATAAGTACAATTATATTACAACCTTAGGAGAGGTGCCTGAGGACAACCTCAGGGCCAGTTTTCTCTTAAATTTATATTAAATTATTAAAACTAAAATTAAATATTGTAAATAATGATTAGTATATAAAAATATAATTGTAACATAAAATTTGTTACATATCAAAAAAAATTCGTGCATCGCACGGATTATAAGCTAGTAAATATTTAATTATAGAACAATAAAAGTGCTTCAAATTCGACATTTGACAATTATCAAAACATATTATATCCTTTTTTATTATAATAAACGTATGTAATAAACATAAAAAGGATTTTATCCCTAATTTTCGTCAATGTACTACCAAAATAATCTCAACTATCGAATTTAATATTAAAAATGGACGATCAAGATTATATCATATGAGAAAATTTTAATCTAAATATGATATAATTAGAAAATGTTGCATTAGAAGTGAATTTTAAAAAAGAAAATTATAATCTAAAAAGGATATAATTAAATTAAAAAGATTGTATTAGAATTGAATTTTAAAAATAAAATTATAATCTGAAAATGATATAATTTAAAAAGGTGGTATTAGAATTGAATTTTATATATTTTATATTTATATTAAAAAATCATATTTACTATTTGGGTTCTATCTTATGATCCATAAATTAGATTTGGATGATTTTACAATCCACGCAAAACTCATAAAATTATCTTTAAGTTAGTGATAATTTAAAATTTATTATTCAAATGAAAACATCCAGAACCTCAAAAGAAAATATAATTACAAATTTTTGCATTAATCCTATTCAATGTAAAAAACCTACATTGATAATGGTATTCAATGTAGAAGACATAATTATATATGATTAAAATCATTGACATACACCTTTTCATATTTAAAGGTAAGTACACTTTTTAAGTTATGACATATTACAATATAAAAAAAATATTTTTTTTTTATACTAGATACAACGGTTTTATTTATTTTGTCATATGGAGGAGACTACCGATTATCAAAATTTTGGACAAATCTCTTCATGACTTATTCTTAAAATTGTATTTGTTTGTTAGTATAACTATTTTCAAATAATAACATGGGTATTTTGATAATCAAAACGAATTATAAGTAGGATTGAGAAATCGAATAGAATTTTCAACATAAAAAATCATCAATTTCATCTTTCATTTGTTTCTACGTAATTTTAATTGAAAACAAATTGTTAAACCATCACTAAATTAAAGATTATTTTGTTAATTTCACGTGGGCTGTAAAATCATTTAGATCAAATTTTAAGAATTAAAGATAGAGTACAAATATTAAATCGAATGTTTAAAATTATATATATATATATATATATATATATATATATATATATCAATTTTTTTAACAACAATTCGATATATAAATTAAAAGCATATAAAATTAAAAAAAATATAATTATATATATTAAAAAATAAACCGTGCATTACACAGATTATAAGTTAGTAATATATATAATTACCTTATATATGGTGATTACTTTCATAAGACTAACTATCATAAGAACAATTAATAAATAAGAATTGTGAGATTAATTCTTCTACACTCTTTTAAAACTAGCAATATTGCCCGTGCTACGCACCGGCTTTAAATTTAGTAAAATATATTATTCGTTTTTTATTTTGTCTAACTTACATGTTACCAATGAAGTCCAGCTTTAAATTTTAACGGTGCATGTGTCCGTACCTCCGTTTAACTAAAACCAATATCCTTATTTGAGTTTGTCGAACGGACACATATTCGTTTTCAATTATTATTATGCACCAATTTTTAACGGTGCATGAACTGGAATTCCATATCCTTGATGAATTTATAAGCAATTGGGATTCTGGTTAAATAGTTTTCTTGGTACAAAACGGAGTGCAGTGGAATGTTGAGATAAAATCGTGTACTAAATGTTTTGTTTGTTTGACGATAAATTCATCGATGTTTATAATATTACAGGAAAATGATTTAAAAATACTTTTTAATATAGAGAAAAAAAATTGTATTTAAATATAGGAAAAATACTTAATACGATAAAATTGTATTTAAAGATTATAAGAAAAATATTAATTGAATCCTTATTTTAAGTATAATCAAATTAATTTCAATATATATGTAATTTCAATATTACATATCTAAAATTTACTTGATTTGTTTTCATTTATATTTTGAAATAGACTAACTTGAGATATTAAATCGAGAAACGTAAAGCATTGTTTAAAACGTAAAACAAATCAAGTATTTTAATATAGTATTGAAACTACGAAAAACCAAACAATAATTCAAACATAAAAACCTACAGTAATAAAGCAGGGAAACACAAAATCCGAATTCCATAGTAATTGAAAAACTTGAAATAAATTGAAATGATGACATAAGTCGAAGATCGCCTCCACACGTGCAAGCTCATGTGCTAGCTTCAACAAAGAGGCAGTAAACACATCACTCACTTCTCCTGTATCAAAGGATTAGAGATGTAAATAAGTTTGCATAAACAGTTTAAATATGACATAATAAGTGAAGTTTAATGTGTGAATATATGTTGAAATCAATTGGTAGCATTACTGTACCGTTTTCATTTTCTTTGTGGTGGATTTTGCAGTATCCGGAGTGTTTGCAGAAGTAGCCAGATCAATGATATTCTGAAACGATGACATAGTATACCATTAACATGACAATAAAAATAACTCATATAATATAGCAGAAGTATCCAACCAAGTAATAACCATTCGTGATATTAGGCACTTACTCCTGAAAAACTGGAATTTGTGAAACCAGCCATAGTCTGCTGAGATGGTGAAGGTTCTGATGGTGAAGAATTAGGATTATGGATGTCTGATCATAAATATTGCCCGTGCTTCGCACACGGTATGATATTTATTTTGTTGATTTTATAATTTATTTATAATATTTTAATGTCGTATATTTATGATGTCATTCATCTCAAAATATTTTATTTGTAAACCTATATTACGGTCATGTTAGAGCATCTCCAATGGTAATAGCTAAAATCATTAGCTATATAATGATTATCTAAAAATTTGCTCAACTGTAAGATATTTTACTCAAATGGTGTTAGCTATAATGAATAGCTATATTTTAAAAATAGTATTTTAATTATTATTATTTTAATAATATATATATATATATATAAATAAATAATATTGATGATGTGTTATAACATAAGTGGAGATAATGAATTATAGATATTATCTATATATTATAGATGTCCTCCAAATATAGAGGATGTCAAGATGATTATCTAAAAATTTACCTAATAGGTTGCTTGGTTGGAAAAGAATAAATATACCTATTATCTAAAAATTATGCCACCTAATCAATTTTAGCTAATAGATGTATAGGGTTGGAGATGCTCTTATTGTTCTTTCCACTATTTTAACCAACAATATCATATTTACGTGCGTGCGATAATAATGTTGAGCTAGTACTTCCATCTTATCTAAAGTAACGTTGAGCACGTATTTGATTTAAAAATAAACCAAATTTAAAATTTTAACATTTAAACCAAACATCCTTGTTACTTGGAACAAAAATTCATAGCAAAGCAAATTTTTAAAAGGAATAGGTGAATATAATTTTTTTTTAAACTTAGGTCTTAAAAAATAAAAATAGTAAAATAGCAAAATAACCAAACATCCTTTTTTGGAGTTTTTTTTCTACAAAATAAATCAAAGGAATAGGTGAACATAATTTTTTTTACTATTTCGTACATCATAAATAAGTTTTTATTCAAATAAATTATTATCCACAATTTTTATTAAACATAAGTTTTATAGCCTTTACACTATATTTTGTAATAATTTTTTTGTGTCCGATTCATGGCAATATTTCAACTCCTTTATAACAATAAATTAATTTATCATGACAATGTGTATAATATAAAAAGTGTATTAATGCTTTTCAAATTCCATTAACTTATTTGATTACATATGAAAAATAAAATTACTTAATGATTCTCATCATATTTCTTAAAATTTTGAATTATAACATTGAATTTAGTTAAAATGTCGCATTGTAGTCCATTATCACTAATTGATATATAATTGTTAACATTGTTGAAATATTTTAAAAAAATGTAAATTAATATAATTTATTATAAATAATTTTAATTTTAATAATAACATTATATAATTTTTCATATTATTTATAATCATTTGGAAATACACATTTTGAATTACCAAACTTCTTTTTTCCACACCGTAGAGACAAAATTTCTAAACTGTTACATTACATACAATTACAAAATATGTAATTGTCATTCTTCGTAATTTAAAAAAAAATAATTTATTTAATTGAATATACTTATTTATATAATACATTTTGCAAATATAAATAATTAAATTTGTATAAATGTACCCAATTTTTATTAGAATAATAAATATCACATACGTAATATCATATGTAATAAATTTAGTTTTAAAAAATAGGATTATTGGTAAATGTTGCTCGGCGTCGCCTCACGGCGACACCTCG
The DNA here is from genome assembly GCA_037693485.1 of Kitagawia praeruptora. Taxonomy (NCBI): domain Eukaryota; kingdom Viridiplantae; phylum Streptophyta; class Magnoliopsida; order Apiales; family Apiaceae; genus Kitagawia; species Kitagawia praeruptora. The sequence continues at coordinate 149,321,762 of CM075353.1, forward strand.
GCGTGTTTATTTTATCCAAAAAAAACACATATATCGGGGTACTTGGATAGGAAAAAGGGTGAAGGTCCAGAATGCCCCGTAGATACGTTATTTCGTGTAGCAGAACATGGTGATACGGCATTTCGTATAGCACAACAGGATAATACGGCGTTTCGTGTAGCAAAATAGGGGAGATGTGCTGTTTGGTGTTGCACATCTTTGGCAAACGTGCTACACGAAACGCCACATCCTTTGCAGATGTGCTGTTTGGTGTAGCATAACAGGGGAGATGTGCTGTTTGGTGTAGCACATCATTTGCAGATGTGCTACACGAAACGCCGTATCTTTTGTTAATTTTTTCAGCTAATATGCTACACGAAATTCAGTATCTATGGGCAGTTGAGGGCCAAAGATATGTGGATGGTCCATTTTGGTAATTATCTCTAGGAAAAAACCGTATATTCTTCGATGTTTATGGCATGGGGTTTAAATTTTTTGTGTGGGTTGGAAAGTCATTCACCTATTTATATTTATAAATAAAAGATATATGAGCAATTACTCAAATCAATTATTATTCATAATTTTATTATACATAAGATTTATAACCCTTACACTATATTTTGTAATAATTTATATTGATATATAATTGTTAACATTGTTGAAATATTTTTTTCAAAATTTTAATTAATAACACTTATTATAAATAATTTTAATTTAACAATCATATTATATAAATTTTCAATTATATGTAATTATCTGGAAATAGTGAAATACACCTTTTGAATTACCAAATTGTTTTTTTTTCACACCGTAGAGACCAAATCTCTAAACTATTACATTATATACAATTACAAAATATATAATCGTCACTCTTCGTAATTTAAAAAAGGTTAATTTATATAATTGAATGTATTTATTTATACAATACTTTTTGCTAATATAAATAATTAAATTTGTATAAATGTACCCAACTTTTATTTGTATGTATAAATAAAAGATATATGAGCAATTTAACAAATCAATTATTATCCATAATTTATTTGGTTACGTATGAAAAATAAATTACTTAATGACTCTCACATTTCTTAAAAATTAGAATTATAACATTGAATTTGGTTAAAATGTCGCATTATAGTCCATTTATAACTAATTTATATTGATTTATAATTGTTAACATTGTTGAAATTTTTTTTCAAAATTTTAATTAATAACATTTATTATAAATAATTTTTATTTTAATAAACGTATTATATAATTTTCATATTATATGTAAGTATCTGGAAATACACCTTTTGAATTACCAAACTATTTTTTTTTCACACCATAGGGACCAAAATTTTGAACTATTACATTATATACAATTACAAAATATATAATCGTCACACTTCGTAATTTAAATAAAGTTAATTTATATAAATAAATGTACTTATTTATACAATACATTTTGCTAATATTAATAATTAAATTTGTATAAATATACCCAACTTTATTAGAATAATAAATATCATATACGTAATATCATATTAATAAACTTAGTTTTAAAAAACAGGATTGTTAAATTATATATTGGTAAATGTTGTTCGGCGTCGCCTCACGGCTCGGCGCGTTTGTATTAACGAAAAAAACACATTTACTTGATTTATCTTCCAGTTATAATTTTAAAAAATTGTAATATTTTAATAGCTTATCAATTAAAATTGAAATGACACAAAAAAGCAAATTAAAAATTTCTTCTCATAGTAAAGCAAAACTTAAAACTTTTATATTATGAATCGTTACATCTAATATTTTAAAAATTAGACGATCAAAATTATATCATATTTTGTTTGATAATAATTTATATAATTATAAGTATTAAAAAACAGTCGTGAATTGCATGGTTTACAACCTATTAGTTTAAAAGTTTTTTTTTTACACCGTAGAGACAAAATTTCTAAACTATTATATTACGTACAATTACAAAATATTTAAATCGTCATTCTTCATAATTTAAAAAAGGTTATTTTTTTTAATTGCTTATATTTATTTATATTTTATCTTATGATATTTTAGAACTAACTTATTATTTGTGAAGCCAATAAGATTAAAATCAAGTCAAAGCACTTGTATTCAATATAATGCAAGAACATGATATTAAAAATGACATCTGAAGCATACATCGAAACTATTAATCACATCCTAAAAAATACTCGAGCTTCCCTATAAGCAGCCACAAACAACACTTTCCCATGTCAATGAATTCCAAGTTTTGGAAAATTGTTTTGTAGAAGCATTCCTTATTACATGTCTCTGTTCTTTCTCTTTGCATATCTTCTTTGCTGTTAAACCTTCTTTGTGGGTAATACACTCTCAATATAACTAATTAGTTTCTTTGCAGCCAGGTCAAATATCATCTGCAAACACCAAAGTTTATAAGTTAATATATGTATAAAAAAAATTTGGTCGTCAAATCTCAATCAAAATTAAAGAAGGAGATTATACTTTGGCTGCACTTGCATCTTTCAGTTCCACAGTTTCCTGCCTTCCCCACATGTCTAAGCTTCCATTCACCGCTTGTTCAAGTTCAGTGGGAATTTTCCTTAGGCTTTGAGAACCAAATAAGTTTAGGAATATAACCTTTTAAAAAAATATATGTTTTGCAACACTACAATTCCGTAAATAAGCATAAGAGCGACACAATAGCATTGATACATGTCTTTGTTTTAAAATTATAGATCCACCTACACACATATCTTAAATATACATATAGTCTCTATTTGTAGAGAACGCTACAACTAATTACAACATGTTTTAACAAAATGCCAAGACGGCAAGACTTAATATTTCTAATTTTCATTATCCTTCATTGTTTAGCCTACCAAAGCCTTTAATAATCGACTTAAGAAAAAAAATCAAAAAAGCGACAAACATCAATATCAGAAGTAGTTACCTGGCACTTCAGTACAGTAGAAGAGTAAAACATCATTTCAAAGGACTGACGATCCAGAACTATTCCCACCTGCAAAAGCGTTATCACGTTGACTATCTTTTAATCATAAAATATGTAGAGGCTGAATTGCAACAAAAACACATGAATGTTACGGGGGAAACATATCTGATGAATGATGTCTCATCTTCTTTTTCTCCCACTTTGTCCAAAGTGATTACTATAAGAAATTACAATATATAAAATAAAAATGAGAATTTGGGTTTTTTTTATTTTTCTTATAAAAAAGAGAACTTTTCAGTGACAATTTCTTATGATGTCCTATTTTTACATATTAGGTTTCGTTGATGAGAAAAATACCATCTCAAAAATGAGATTTACTTTTTTATACAATTTTAAAATACTGGTTTAAGAATATCTTCTGAAAAATGTATTAAATTTGTATAAATTAAATTTATAGAATATGTGTTGGATTTAAGCATAAATTGGATGGTAATACCCATATAGTAATTAATATGATGTTAGTATTTTTATAAAATATTTATATATATTAATACACAAAAATAAATTTAATTCATCAAGTTTAAGATCCAGAGAAAAATAATATACTTTCCAACTATTTAATATTTAGGAACTATTTATTTTTCAAATGTGCAATGTAATAAAAAAAATAAATTTTTAATGTTGAACAGGTCATCACGGGTCATACCAGGCTTCCTTGGAACTCCAACAGATATGACTACCACATCTACGCCTTTCAGTGTGTTGCCGAATTCTGATTGTCCAGTAAAATCCAACACCTGAGAGGGAGTGTTGCAATGACTAAGATCAGCTGCAACTCCCTTGACATTTGCTATATCACAAAGATGGAGGGATGAAACTAATGGGGACATCTTAATGAGAAGTAACAGTGGTGGCCTATACCACCTACAGTCCCAAGAACTTCCACCTTGAAGGAGGCCTGGATCTGAGGGTTAACAGAAGCCTTCTGGCTTGGACTTTAGGATTTGTGTGCAAATGATGCTCAAAAAGTTGCACTGCTGTCCTTTCCAGAAAAAGATGAGTCTAAGTCATAGCCTATAGATATAGCTGCCTTAAGGCCACTAAAACTTTTAAGGTTGTTATTGCATCTTGCACTAAAGACCTTTGATTGTGAAAGTGGACTTGCTTTGGAACCGTATGACAATGTTGATCCAGCAGAAAAAGTAGCTGCAAATGTTGCTGCCATCCCGGGCTTTGAGGACATAAATTTTATTAGCATATTGACAAACTCTCTAAGATGGACTTGAATAGAAGTGACCAAGCTACAACCAAGATGATCTCTAGTGATATGTTGTTGATGAAAATACACTTAACAATATAAATTAAGTAACATAACAAAGTAGATCAAAAGGTTTAAACAAATTAGCCGATGTATGACAGTCCGTTTAATGATTGAAGCACAGAAAAAGCTTCAATAAATTATTAAATTAGTAATTCAACAATTAGTATCAGTCAAAATGATTGAAGCAGTTGCAAGTTGTAACTGGATTGATTGTAATATGTCTTCACTTGCATCTTTTTTTCTTCTCATAACTACATCTACTTGCGACTACATATTAATTAAAGTTTTTAAAAAGGCACTGGAACAGTGTAACTAATATGTAGTACAGTAATAGTCAATTATTGAAGAGCAACTTGGCAACAAAAAAAAAATGTTGCAACCATCATCATCAAAAACATAACATCAAAGCTTATCAACAACATAATTAGCAGCAAAAATTAAAATATGGTAGCTTTTGCTTTTGTTCAGTAGTAGAAACAGAGATATAAGCCTCAGCTACCGTGTCGTGAAATGGTGAAAATCTAAGCCTTAGTTGCAAGGTTTACTTACTATTAAGCCTCTGTGCCGGAGTTAGAGCTGCTCCAGAAGCCATGTCACTGTCACATTCAGACTTGGGATTATTAGATTCAATTAAACTATTTTCTTAATTGTATGATAATTAACCTGCATTAAACAATAATTTTCTTAATTGTGACTCGAGTTTTTATGGAACCTGCCTGCTTGACATCTTCAAGATTAAGAAACATGGTCTGCCTGCAGCGCTTCTTTCCAAACATAGCTTTCATGTGTTGATTAACCTTAGGCCTCTTTCCAGAGTTATTTGCAAACTTAAAGTTGCTAGCACCTTTAATATCTCTTTGTTTGGGTACTGAAACAAAATCTTCCTAAAACATAATATATAAATTAAGGAGACAAAATTAATGATAGGAAGCGATTTATGAAGAAATGGTTGAAAATTGAAAATTCGATAATTTATAACTAATATTCAAATGCATGGGGTAAATCTCCATCCATACTATCCGGATATTGTCCAGATCAAATTTTTTTAAAAAAAACAAATAACATAGAAACCAAAACACAAAAATGCATATGAGATTCTAAAGCTTACCTTTATCCATCTGGTAGTCGTAAAATTGATTTTATTAGCTTTGCCTCAACATCATCATTCCATTTATTTGGTATGTTCAATTTCCTATGGCCTCCGTAGTCCAGAAACATTGCCAGCTCAGCATTGAGATTGTAAAGGTGGAATGGCTTCAGCAAGAGCAAAATCCTTTTCTGTTGGCTCCAGCTTTTCATCAGGAGAGTATTTTTGGTTGGTGATATTGGCGTCTCCTTTACCATATCCATGGGTTCAGTTTTTGATTCTGGGGTCGCAGTTTGAGGTTCAACAACAACAGTGGCTTCGTTAAGATTAAAATTTGTGTCAGCTACTTTGTCTTGGACGGGTTCACTTGACTTGAGTCCGGAGTCCACATATTCAGATTCCATGGGCTCAATAACAACTGTAGTTTGACGGAGCTCATTATTTGAGTTATTTAAATCATTGTGAACTGTCTCAGTTGGGCATTGTCCAGAATCTATTTGAGGTTCCGAAAGCAAAAATTGAGATTCACCATCAGAGGAAGTTTGGTGGAGCTCGCGCGGCTTCAGATTCAGCAACCTGATTTAGGACTGGAGGCAACTGGTGTAGAATTACATGCAGTCTACTTTGTTCATGGTGTAGAATTGCATGCATTCTACTTTGACATGGTATAAAACATATCTATATAGCAGCAAGTGCAGATATGCTAGCCCAAAAAACCTAAGGGGGTAGAACAAATTTAGTGCATATTAGTTACATGATAGGGATGAAAATGAGGAAACTTTTATCTGAATAAAATTCATGCATAATGTTGGATTCAGGATAAATGGGTAATCGAGGCCAAAGGAATGAATATTCCAGAGAGCAATTCGGTTTCATTTTAAATCTAAGCTGTAGCATTGGTCATATCACAACACCACCAAATCACATACAATTTAAAATCCTAATATTGTAGGGAATAGGTTTAAATGGTTTGTGAAGGAATAGATATTCCCCCCTGCCTGCCCATTTCTATAAACAGAAACAAATGCTAGCAATATGGAGACAGAACAATTCCAAATCACATGGCTGTAGCGCGAGTTCAGCAGGGTTTTTTTTTGGGTAGAGTACAACAAAGATAATGTTTTTGAGTTTAACACTTAGGCTGAAGTGAACAATTGGAATTAATATAAAAGGTATGCGATTATTTTCTAAAGTAATGCTATTAATAAAATCCTAATATTGTAGGGAATAGATCAAAATGGTAGGTGAGGCGAAGAGAGTTGTTTGCTTTCATTTTAGAACTAAGTTGCAGCATTAGCTCAACTACAACACCACTAACTTACATGTCGATATATTCCTAATATTGCAGGGAACAGGGCTTAAATGGTTTGTGAGGTGAAGAGAGCAGCTTGATTTCATTCAAGTTTTAAGCTATAGAATTGGCCCGACCACAACATCACTATATTACATGGCTGCAGCAGCACTATAATAGACCTGTTCGTGTGGGTAAAGGTACACGTTGACTCATGACAAAAGGCAGAGAGCCTACCTCCGCCTCTCCACTTTATTGGTAGTGCAGTTGCGTGGTCTGTCAGTGCCAGCAAGGAAGCAGGCAAAAATTTCCTGCAAATGTAAGGACATAAATTTGGTTACTGCCTAGGTTTGGGCATCAGGCCAGCAGGTAAGTTATAAGTGGGAGCAGTCTTAATGTATGTAGTTACCTCTAGTAAGCGCTGTGTCGCTGTTTAGCTAACCGCCGTGCTCCAATCACGTCCTCTGTAATGACAATCCTAGGACTGCCTCTCTTCCACGGTTACGCACGTATTTATAACGTCTGTGATACAACACTATTCATTTAGCATCATTTATGACATAAAAGTACAGAAAAAACATCACGAAACATCACGATTGTGAGGTCTAATAACAACAGAGTCAGACCTCTACCTCAGCTTAGCATTTTTATTTCGGGGTTCAATAATAGTGTAATTTGTTGATAAATTGGTCAACCATACAAATTAAACAAAATCGGGTAAGAAAATCAAGCTTAACTTAATACAATGGATTTACAATGGATTTACATTAAATATATTCACTATAAATATCTTCTATAGCTTGGATTTACAATGGATCTACAATGGTTCATCACATTTGCTAAAAAATGAGAGCAAATAATTTAAGAGTCAATAACAATTAATTATTAGAAACATATACTAACGATATTAAAAGTATAAAATATGATCCGAACAACAAAGAATTAGAAAATGAGCATAAACAAAAATATTACCTTGTACAATACTCGTATTTATTCATATCAGTATCATGAAATAAACCAATGTTATATGAGCTCGCACTGTACTATAAAATCTATGTTTTACTAAAGATTCTATCACATTAAGATAATACTTTATAAATCCTAAAAGATTTATTACCCCCGACATATTATCGTCAATCTCCGCATCAGAATGAGATGGTGATGGAACAGAATATGATGTGTCCTTTAAAATGTTTCTTTCCCTCTCCCTATTAGCCTCTATTAAGGCTTGTTCTAATAAAGCCTTAGCCTCTTGATTAAGCCCACTAATGAATTTTAAAGGTGATGGCCAGACCAGAGGCTCAGCAGAAGAGGGATTCAGCAAGGCAGCACATGCTCCCATGCTTGTACTTTAATGCAACTGTATACGGTATTCTTCTGTCGAAAAAGGAATGCAAGATGATTCATTATTTATTAGCACACCTAACTAAAAAAATCAAACACTATTACACAATTCTATAAGGCAAAAGAAAAAAGTATGGTAGCTTAGCATCCAATTAGGAATCAAAGGTCACTTCTTCAGATACAGGATCAGATCAAGCCTATTGGTTAACATGAGAATAAATTCACTGCTTGGCAACACTACTAAGTGAAAACTTTAATGCAGCAAGTGTATCTTCTTGTTTCATGACCCGAGTAACATATTTGCAAAAAGTAAAAGTTCAATATGGAAGTTAAAAAATGATTGGAAATATCAAACAAACAAAGTTGAAAAAGAAAGTAAAGCAATACCCTGATGAATCTCTTTGATGCCTATCTGCGCCCCAAGCTAAAAGTTCTCGTATGCAATCCACAGAACCCCCTCTTGCTGCTAAATGAAGTGGAGTGCTACCAGGGAAGCTAATAAACAATAATTCAAAAATTCAAATGTGTAATGTACCCAAGAAAGGGAACCTAATCAAGAAGATCAGTAAGTACTTGCCTATATCCACCTGTGGAGGCACAAACCAAGGTTCCATTATCTAATAATGTATAAACACAATCAGGATGCTTTTGACATGCTACCAAGTGCAAAGGGGTTGCTCCCTTGCCATCTCTAATATTCACAAACCGAGCAAATCCCCTGCAATCAATTCAATTCAAATAAAATAATACAACCCAAAAAAAAAAAGTTAATCTTCAAATCCAAAATAATTAAATAGCCACACCAAGAGAAAACAACATGAGAGGTCCAGGCAACGGATAGAATGGTTTGAAGGGAGTCGGAATGACCATAATAAGCAGCGTAGTGCAAGCAGGTTCTCCCATTAAGAGAATCAAACTTCAAAATCTGATTAAAGAAAAAAAAATAGTTTTCCATGTATCACACATTATTTCATTTTTGATTATTTCATAAATCATATAAAGAAATGTAGAAAAGCAACCAACATTAGTGAAGTCTAAACAAACATCAAAGATCAAACATCCAACATTCATTTTAATTCTTGCAATTAAACCAAAAAGATTGCAACTTTGTCAATAAAGTACTTAGAATAGAAAAAAGAAGAAGCAAGAATTAAATATCTAACCTGCTTGTGTCGATTCACCAAATCAGGATTAACACCACTATCCAAAAGCATGGAAAAAATCTGAAAACACGGCCCATTTTTCACTAATCAAAACCCCGACCAAAAACATAAAAGGCCCATCAAGAATTATAAGAGAAAGCCCACCTGGATCTGGCCGTTAGCAGCATCAATATGAAGAGGAGAATGGCGATCATAAACAGTAGTATGATGAAGCCGACCCGGATCTTTCTCCAACAAAAACCTCACAATCTGAACATCACCAAACTGAACCGCAACAAAAGGCCCATGTTCAATTTTACTCAGAGTTAAAAATGAAAAAAAAGTTTTAAACACATTAGTAATCTTTAAAAAAAGTGAGCATATACTAATAAAGCAAACTAATAGTGCGCATATACCAAAAATCGTATGTGTATACCTTAAAAGAGATGTTCGAATATGACCAAATGTTGTAAAATTGGGGGAGAATCTCCTACTTCCCCTTTTCTCAAGTTCCGCTTCCTGCAAACAAAGAAAATAATCAAAACATCAACTGAGATAAAACATAAAAACACCATAGCTAATACAGGAAGAAGAGATACACGTTTTTTCAAATTCAAATTTCAACACAATTAAATGATAATCAATATTAATTCTCCTGTTAATAATCAATATTCAATCTAAAAGGATAGAATCAACACAGAAAAAACATATCAATATCTATATGTAATCTATATAAACAAATATGTAATCAATCGAAATAAAAAATAAAAAGGTTACAGATTGAGAGGGAGAGTTAATAACAACTTGAAGATGAGATCGTCGGAGGAATCTCCGATTAACTAATTCAAATTCGCCATTTTTGGTTGTGATTGCATAATCTGAATCTTAATTCATAAAGGAAAGAGAAAAGAGAAAAGATGAGATCGCTGGAGGAATCTGAATGTTTTGAAATTAGATGATGATTACAAAAGTGGGTAACGTAACTGTTGCCATGATTTGTGGGATAATTAAAACTACTGAGCCAATGAACCGCTTGAAAATTAAAACTACTGAGCATGGGTATTACCCATTTTAATCCGGGTCAATATATTTTGTATTGATTTTGTGAGTGAATGTGAGTGGTGGATCTTACCCGTTTGTAAATGGAGCGATCCGGGTTTCAAGTAGATTTACTAAAAAGGGCATGGGGATAGTTTAAATTTAAAATTGGAAAGGATAGAAAATGTCTTTTTCCAAATTCTTTGTGTTCAGGAATTAGAATTATATAGATGGCAGGAAAAATACTTACGTGCATTTTTCAACTTTTATTCTTGTAATGTTATGTTACGGTACCAAAATATATAATATATAAATAACTTATATACTGTATGATGGTTACCTTTCATAAGACCAATTATCATAAAATAATTTATAAATGAGAATTGGGAGAATAATTATTTTACATTCTTTTAAAATTCTAGAAAAAATAATTACGTGCATTTTTAAATTTTTAATCTTGTATTGTTTTGTTTTTAAAAAGAGTTAATTGTGTTTTGCACCCTCCAACTTTCATTCAAAAACAAAACTATACAACTATTTTATGAAATGCAATTTACTACCCTTAACTTTCAATATTGGATGCAACATGCACCCCTTTAACAAATTTCCCTTAAAATTGTTTGTTACCTTTATTATTTTGAGGGGTAAAATTGGAATTCAAATAATAACATGGGTATTTTGATAATCAAAACGAATTATAAGTAGGATTGAGAAATCGAATAGAATTTTCAACATAAAAAATCATCAATTTCATCTTTCATTTGTTTCTACGTAATTTTAATTGAAAACAAATTGTTAAACCATCACTAAATTAAAGATTATTTTGTTAATTTCACGTGGGCTGTAAAATCATTTAGATCAAATTTTAAGAATTAAAGATAGAGTACAAATATTAAATCGAATGTGTAAAATTATATATATATATATATATATATATATATATATATATATATCAATTTTTTTAACAACAATTCGATATATAAATTAAAAGCATATAAAATTAAAAAAAATATAATTATATATATTAAAAAATAAACCGTACATTACACAGATTATAAGTTAGTAATATATATAATTACCTTATATATGGTTTCATAAGACTAACTATCATAAGAACAATTAATAAATAAGAATTGTGAGATTAATTCTTCTACACTCTTTTAAAATGGCAGGAAAAATACTTACGTGCATTTTTCAACTTTTATTCTTGTAATGTTATGTTACGGTACCAAAATATATAATATATAAATAACTTATATACTGTATGATGGTTACCTTTCATAAGACCAATTATCATAGAATAATTTATAAATGAGAATTGGGAGAATAATTATTTTACATTCTTTTAAAATTCTAGAAAAAAATAATTACGTGCATTTTTAAATTTTTAATCTTGTATTGTTTTGTTTTTAAAAAGAGTTAATTGCGTTTTGCACCCTCCAACTTTCATTCAAAAACAAAACTATACAACTATTTTATGAAATGCAATTTACTACCCTTAACTTTCAATATTGGATGCAACATGCACCCCTTTAACAAATTTCCCTTAAAATTGTTTGTTACCTTTATTATTTTGAGGGGTAAAATTGGAATTTGAATAATAATATTAACAACTAAAATTTTAAATTAATTAAAATTTTATATTAATGCACTTTTTACATGAAAAATTATATTAAACAATTAATATGAAATTTTTTTTTTATTATCAATGCATTAAAATAATCATAACGTTAAATAAATTTTAAAATAATTGTCATGCGAAATTTATATTCAAATAAATTTAATCATAATTAATCATAAATTATAATTTTTAAAGTTATAAAAATTAGTATCAGCAAAATTTAAATCAGTTAAAATTAATAAAAAATTATAATTTGAAATTTTAGCTTTTAGTCTAATTTAGAAATTTTAACATTAATATTATGTAAATGATATGCTAAAATTTAAATTTACCCCTCATAATGTTGCATCCAACTTTGAAAGGGGTGCATGTTGCATCCAACTTTGAAAGTTAAGGGTAGTGAACTGCTTTTCCCAAAATGGTTGTATAGTTTTGTTTTTGAATGAAAGTTGGAGGGTGCAAAACGCAATTAACTCTTTTTAAAAATTGTTATTTGCAGTACAATAGTACTCTCTATTCTTCTATTAAGTATATTCTTTATAGTTTGTGACTCTATTTTTCATATTTGTTATTTTAATTTTTATACTAATATATGATGTTTAAAATTTTTATTAACCCAAGTTAAAACATCATCAGTCAAATGTTTTTTAACTCTTGAGTGCAAAGAGAGTTCAGTCATTTAGCTTGATAAGAGAGGAGGAGGTAGGGCAGCTTATTCGGTCGGTTTCTTCGTCTTGTGAATCTAGTATTAATATGACGGAGGAATTTTTTTCCATGACAAACACTATAGTGTCGAGGGCAGCATTTGGTCAGAAGTGCAAGCATCAGGAAGATTTCATTCACATGATGAAAGAAATATCGACGTTAGCTTCAGGATTTATGTTTCCTGATATTTTTCCTTCGCTAAAGTTTCTTCATCCGATTAGTAATGCAAAATCTGCAATGGAGAAGATCCATAGTAGACTTGATGACATTCTTGAGAATATAATTAACGAACATAGAGCTGACAGGAGCACTGGTGAACTAGCCAAGGAAGATCTAGTTGATGTCCTATTAAAACTTCAAGAAAGCAGTGACCTTGAAGTTCCGATCACAACTGAGAACATCAAGGCCATCATTTTGGTACACTGTCCTGTTTATTTATTTTTTTTAATTTAGTTTATTTGCTTGATATAGTTCACTCTTTAGCATATATGATTGAGCTGGCAACTTAATTTTTTGTGATTTTCTATCATCAGGATATATTTCTTGCTGGGACTGAGACTTCATCTACAACCTTAGATTCGGCAATGGCTGAAATAATAAGAAATTCTAAAGTAATGCATCAGGCACAAGCTGAAGTCAGACAGGTCTGTAAAGGAGAGAACAAATTTCAGGAGAGGAACATTGAAAAGTTGCACTATCTTAAGTTGATAATCAAAGAAACTCTAAAGACTGCATCCACCAGGACCATTGTTACTTCCACGAGAATCACGAGAAAAATGTGAGATCAACGGATACGAAATACCTGTCAACACCAAATTAATTGTGAATGCATGGGCAATAGGCAGGGATCAAGATCATTGGACTAATCCCGATTCCTTTGCACCAGAGAGGTTTTACGGGTCTTCAAGAGATTTCAGAGGTGCAGATTTTGAGTTGATTCCATTTGGTGCTGGTAGAAGGGCATGTCCAGGTATATCATTTGGAATCGCAAATATTGAACTTCCATTAGCTCAACTTCTATATCAATTTAACTGGAAACTTGCTGATGGGGTTAAGCCAGAAGAACTTGACATGTCAGAGGGATTTGGAACAGCTGTCAGGAGACAAAATGAGTTGAACTTAATTGCCACGCCCTATGTTCCTTGAAATCACCCACTGAACTTGTTTTCTGAACTAGTAAATTCACCATATGTTATCATCTTATTTATGTCAGTTGCAATGCTTAAGTTGCAATACTCTGTCTGCAACGCTAGTCATTCCTGGTATCTGATATGTAACGATTAACGAATGACTTTGCATTTCACAAAATATATACATTTAAGGGTTTTGGTCCCTGACAATCATTTGTCAGGGACCGGTTATTTAACAATCGGTTCCTAAACCGTTGGATCGTTGATCCAACGGCCCCCCTGGATTACAAAATTTTTTTACTGTCCGCTATAATTTTCCGCGGATAGGCAGATTGCCTGTCCGCGGAAATTTTCCGCGGATAGGCAATCTGCCAATCCGCGAAAAATTATAACGGACAGTAAAATTTTTTTTTTTTTAATCTCAGCCGTTGGATCAACGATCCAACGGTTGTGGAACCGATTGTTAAATAACCGGTCCCTGACAAATGATTGTCAGGGACCAGGACCCTACATTTAATGTCTAACTTTATGTCTTTGGTCTTCAATACACTTCGATAGTGACGGGAACTTCACACCAATGACAATCCTGTCAGCATCTTCGTCAAGCAAAGCATGAACTTCTCGCAAGTACATCTCATTTTCTCATTTACTTGTAAACGGGGATTAAGAAGTGCACAAAGAAAATAAAACTTGAAGAAAAATCACATATAAAAAGAATCAGATACTACAAATTAATAGTCATAATGAAAGATACAAGATCAGTCTTTACATTTTACCAATAACAATGACACTACTATTTATATGAAGTTTGGTCCCCTTGGATAGGTAAAATTTACGAGCAACTTTCATATCAGCAGCCACAAGGATGTGTGTGCAAATGAACTAACTCTACAAATAAGTTAAAAAGTATAAAGTAAGTACAACAGCTTTTATCATAGCACCACCAGATAAATAAATACCAGTCCATACATTTCAAACATCACACACCTGATATTCAAGGATGTACCCAAAATAAAACTAGTAACAAACACCTAAGATTACAATGAGAAAATAGCAGGATAGTTTTCAGCATGATACCAAATATAGATAATACAATTTCAGACTAGGTCGATACTTTTCAATAGTACCATTCAAACTTTTGTACCACTTTCCTCAAGAGCTCCTTTTCCATATCACCGAAGGGAAATCCCACATACCTCCTTTCAATTGATGGAATTGAATTTCTCCTCACAATCCTTCCATCACGATCAAAAGCAAACAGTCCAAGCACACCTTCAAAAACATTACTTACACACACACGTGCATTGCATCCCTTACTACCAAGAACATGCCCGGAAGGATGCCTCAGCCATGACATAGTTGCTACATTCTTACCATACGAATATCGTTTTCTGCTTTTACAGATGTGAATCACTTCAAACTCATCATCCGTGCCCTTCATTTGGAGATACCTTATTCTTAGCATCCGCCAAAACTTGGCATCTGGACGATAGCGATCATTCTCAACAACAAGTATGATGTTCTTCCCCACAAGTTGCGAAAACTCAACCTGCAAATTTCAATAGAAAGGTCAATAAGCAGAGTGGAAAACAAACTTCAGGGATACACAAGAGGAGTTTCCGCATAGAACCATGCACGAGAATGTATAAAGAACTCACCGTGGACCCGTCTTTTTGTAGGAAACAAGTGTCTTGACGCCAGAACATGTTTAGATTCACTTTTTGAATAAATTCAACCTCTGACTTGACAACGCTATAGCGGGTGAATGGATATGCTGAAATACCAAATTTCATTAAGATATCAGCGCCATATCGTTCGACGTATTTTTCCCGTGGACTTATAATCATAAGGCTAGGATCTGGCCCCATCTCCCATCCATCCATGGGATAACGGAAAAGCCGCTGCAATCTCTTACAAGCCGGGTCTTTATAAGGGAGTGCCAACCAAGGCATTGTTTTGAAGCTTTCCCAGTATGATTCCTCACTTGAAAACTCAAACGTAAGAAATGCATCATGAATGTAAACAAGCACGATTTCAAAGTTTTTTTCTTGAGCCAAACTTTCATAGTCACTTTGGATTGCTGTCTTAAGGAGGGGGGGGGGGGGGGTTGCAAACTTCAACGAAATACAAGCCTACGACCTTATCTTCAAGATTTGGAAGAGGTATGACCTGTTAAAAAGAAAACTAAGGAGTATCCGCGAATATGTAGACAACAATCAAAATTCAAAAGAGCACGCAAAGGGAACAGATGTTACTTCCATACACTAAGGTATAGATTGACAGCTATATATGTTGCTCAGACTCCGGTACGGAATGTCGGATACGATACATATCCGTGTCAGATTCAGTATTTTCAAAAAATTGGACATGGGGACACTGTCCAAATTTTGGACACGAGTACGGGTATTATAATAAAAATAAACTAACATTTTTTTAAAAAAACAAATATTTAATATTATAAAGAATATTAAACCACCTTAATTTACATGTAAAGTATATTATTGTCAAGGACGTAGCTTAGTAGAGGCCAGAGGGGGCCATGGCCTAATATCAATATAATTTAATTTTTTCATATAATTATTTCACTATATTTGTATGATTTTAATTTATGACCCCTCTACCTATTAAATTTATCAAGTACTCCCTCCGTCCCAAAATACATGTCCCTTTTGCAAAATGAATTTGTCCCATATTACATGTTCCTTTTCATATTTCAATGCAATTTAAAGGTAGTTTTCCAAAACTATCCTTACATTTATTATTTCTACAATTTGACTTTTTTCAAACTAAACACTATTCTCATTTTTCAATGTATTAATTAAGGGTATTAGTTGAAAAATTTTATTCAACTAACCATTTTCTTAATATGTGTGTTTTTCACAAAAGGGACATGTAAAATGGGACGGAGGGAGTATATGATTTGGTATAGTTCATATTTTACTTTTAGTGTTTGGTGGATCACTTATTTAGGCCAAAAAAGTTATTTCCCTTATATAATTAAAGTTAAATATTTTTTATTTTTAGTTTAAATTGGCCCATGTCGATGTTGTTGTGGTCACGCTCCGTCCCTAATTACTGTTAGTTACATAATGATATATAAATATATGAATAACATTATACTCCCTCCATCTCATTTTTATGTATCCAGTTTTGACTATTCTTTGGTCAAATTAACCAAATTTTGATCGATTATTAAAATTTATTTATTAATTATTTTAAAAAACTGAAAAATATGTTTTAAAGTAGATTAGATATATTTTCTAATAATATAAGTTTTAAAATTTTCTCAATAATACAATATGCATAATTTGCGGTCAAAATTTGGTCAATTTGACCAGAGACTAGTCAAAACAGGATACGTAAAATGAGATAGCCAATTGTGGGGCCTAATTACAAAATTCTTTATAATGGCAACATATTATTCGTATTATAGACAAGATTTCTCAAAAAAAATTCAAGATTAAGATTTAAGAGGTAACACCTGTTAAAAAGGAAACTACGAAGTATCCAAAAATATGTAGACAACAATCAAAATTCAAAAGAGCGTGCAAGGGGAACAGATATTGCTTCAATAAACTAAAGTTAAGTTAAGTTGAACATTTGTCTCAACTTGGGAAAATATTGAATCAAGAAGGGACCTGGGTTTGAAAGAAGTTTCCAGCCTTCCACTTACGCTGTGACCGTCAACAAAATTAAAACTTTAACATAATTCACTCCGACTTTATTGTGATTCTAAAGTATAGAAAACTAAGTGGGAAATATATAGACAACAATTAAAATTCAAAAAAGAGCGCAAGGGGAAAGGACATATATATTACTTCAGTACACTGAAGTATAGAATGACAGATATTTTAAACTGTTGTGATGATTACTACGAAATGTATACCTGATTTTTATTGTTGATGAGATGATTACGTTCAGGAGAGGCTAGGAGTTCTGTAATGGAGGGGTGCTTTAGGGCTTCTTCGTCTTCAGATTCAAGGTATGAAATTCTTTCGTCAGTGAAAGGATAGGCCTGAGCTCCCCACCAATAAAATATATGCCAGGCGTCACATTGTGAAACCCTTCCTGTAGGATCAATGACAACAGAGGTCGAATTTTTGCTATAGAGAAAGCAAGAGAGGGGAAATATGACAGATAATTCATCAGGGTTGGAGGCTCGGACATTATCGACGGCAACTCCAATAAAAACGACCTCAAAACCACCTTTAGGCTGTAAGTGATGGTATACATCCAGCAAGATTGTTGTGTCATGCCTCATTCCAAAGCTGGACCAAGGAACAAGTGGCAGAAAATGTAAGACAATAACCTTACCTTCCAGTTGCTTTGCCTGGACCTGCAAAAAAAAAAAGAAGTAAATATCAATAATACAGGAAAAAGGCTTGCTTCAGGGTAGAACTTTTAGTTCACTACATAATCTTAGTTGAAAGACAATATGTATTTAAAAAAAACATGTGAATGAACGCAAATGGGCGTCAAGGGGAGTAGATGGAAAGAAGCATTGAGAGCAACATACAATAATTGTTATAAAAATTGAAACTTTAGAACAGACTATATAGTTTTGTTGCATAAAATCAGCTGGAATAAATATGACCTGAGGACATGTATAAATCAGCTAAAATTGGTGAATAAAATAAGAGTGAATACCGGGCGATCGCGGTCCTTGTAGGTGACGAGGAAATCCCTTTGTTTAGTGAAGAGAAGCTCGGATAAATTAACCACATCGCCCTCCTTATAAGTAGGTTGAGGTTTCTCCTCAGGAGATTGAGTCTTGTTTTGTCGGGTGGAAAAATCACGCTTGTTCTTGACTTTGTTCTTAAGCTTACTCTTCTTTTTGTTATTCCCTTCTACATCTTCACCTTCAATCTTCTTCTTCCTCTTTCTGCTTATTGAATAATTCTTCGATTTCATATCATCAGATTTCATCGCCCTCAGCCTCCACAACCCACCTCTTTTCTCTTAGGGTTTCTTTTTCTTCTTTTTCTCCGCTCTTTTCTTTTTTCTTCTCTCATGTAACCTTTTATTATACAGAAAAAGGACCCTCAGATTATAAGGAAACTTTCCTAAAACTTTAAAAAATAAGTTCTAAAATTTATTGGGTGCACATGACTAATTAATAATAATATAAAAATTTTTTGTCAAAAAAAAAAAATAATAATAATAATATAAAATTTTAAATGAATTCAAATTTTATAAAAATGTTCACCCATATTTGCAGATAAAATTTATGTATCTCAGAAAATTTATCTAAGAGGTTCCATAATCTCTTTATTATAATACCCGATTCTACACTCAAACTCATAAAATTATGAATTATTTTAAGATTAATTAGAACTAATTTCTAGATTTTAGATCTATTAAGAGTTTTTCTTATTTACACTCTCCCTACCTCATTAACTATGGTTAGTTAACACTTCTAATTTAAATATAATAATAATTTTATTTAACATATCCATAAATACTATTTTCTTAATCAAAAAATATTTACAAAAAGTTACAATTTTAATATAAATCAATCACGATATACTATTATATATTAAAAATAAAATAACATACTTAATCAACCACCTTTAATATAAAGTCAAGAGCAGGATGAAGAAGCATCACTTCAAATCATTAAGGATAACCTTAAGATTTGAATTGGTAGACCTATATCTTCTCTTTCATTTGGATTTTTTAATGGACTTGATATCTTTTGCTAGTTGGAATATTCGTGGTGCATCTAATGCCACAAACAGGGCCAATATTAAATTTTTGGTGAATGAATACAGATAGAAGGATAGAAGGATGTCACCAAGATACCAAAATACAGATAATACTATTTGAAACAATCATACTCTTTTAGAAGTCCCATTCAAACTTGCGTACTTGTTCCCTTAAGAGCTCCTTTTCCATATCACCAAAGGGAAATCCCACATACCTCCTTTCAATTGAAGGATATAATGTTCTCCTGACAACCCTCCCATCACGATCAAAAGCAAAAAGCCCAAACACACCTTTAAAAACATGACCTACCATCGCGCGTGCATTGGATCCCGGACCACCAAGAACAATCCCGGAGGGATGACTCAGCCATGACATAGTTGCCATATTCTTACTATATGAATATCCTTTTCTGTTTTCAGTTTCACAGATGTGAATCACTTCAAACCCATCGTTTGTCTCCTTCATCTGCAGATACCTTCTTATTAGCTTCCGCCAAAATTTGGCATCTGGACTATGCTCATCATTCTCAACAACAAGTATGATTTTCTTCCCCACTAATTGCGAGAATTCAACCTGAATAGAAATGTCAATAAGCAGAGTGGAACACAAACTTCAGTGATACATAAGAGGAATTTCCGATTAGAACCATGCACAAGAATGTTAAATGAACTCACCGTGGACCCGTCATTTTGTACGAAAGAAGTGTTTCGATCCCAGAACATGTTTAGATTTGCTTCTCTTATACTTTCAGCCTCTAACTTGGCAACACCATAGCGAGAGAATGGATATGCTGAAATACCATATTTGTTTAAGATGTCAGCGCCATAATTTTCAACAAACTTTCCTTGCGGTCCAATAATCACAAGGCTAGGATCTGGCCCCTCCTCTGCATCCAAAGGATAATCGAAAACCCGCTGCAACTTCTTACAAGCTGGGTCTTTATAAGGGAGTGCCAACCAAGGCATTGTTTTGAAGCTTTCCCAGTATATTTCCTCAGTTGAACACTTACAAGTTTCAAGTTGGTCGTGAATGTAAACAAGCACTATTTCGAAGTTTTTTTCTTTACCTAAACTTTCATAGACTTCCTGGATTGTTGTTGTAAGGTTG
This sequence comes from Kitagawia praeruptora, assembly GCA_037693485.1. Classification (NCBI taxonomy): domain Eukaryota; kingdom Viridiplantae; phylum Streptophyta; class Magnoliopsida; order Apiales; family Apiaceae; genus Kitagawia; species Kitagawia praeruptora. The sequence goes on from CM075353.1 coordinate 149,342,162, forward strand.
TTGTAGCGAGCTTCAAAAAAAAACAAGCCTACGACCTTATCTTCAAGATCATGAAGAGGTACCACCTGTGAAAAAAAACAAAGAAGTATCCAGAGATCTATACACAACCACCGAAATTCAAAAGAGCGTGAAAAGGAAACAGATATCACCTCAATACACTAAAGTTTACAATGACGGATATTTCAAACTTCTTGATGATTACTACAAAATGTATACCTGATTCTTATTATTGATGAGATGATTACGTCCAGGAGAGGCCAGGAGCTCTGTAATAGAGGGATGCTTTCGGGCTTTTCCGTATTCAGATATAAGGCATGAATTACTTTCATCGGTGAAAGGATAGGCCTGAGCTCCCCACCAATAAAATATATTATGGGCATCACATTGTGAAACCCTTCCTGTAGGATCAATGACAACAGAGGTCGAAGATTTGTTATAGAGAAAGCAGGAGAGGGGAAACATTGATTCCCAATATGTCCTGGATTTGACATCGGAGAACGGGATAGCAGTCCATGGCATGATAGAAAATTTATCTTCAAAACATTCCTCAGGAGTAGGATGATCAACAGATAATTTATCTGGGTTGGAGGTGGGGACATTATCGACCGCAACTCCAACAAAAACAACCTCAAAACCATCTTTAGGGTGCAAGAGATGGTATACATCCATCAAGATTGTTGTTTCATAGCGACGATAATCGGACCAAGGAACAAGTGGCAGAAAATGCAAGACAACAACCTTACCTTCCAGGTGCTTGGCTTGGACCTGGAAAAAAAGAGAGTACAAATCAATGTAACACATAACAATAACACAGGATAAAAGTTTACTTGAAAATAGGACTGTTGATTCTGTACATAAACTTAGTTGAAAGACTATAGCAAAACATGTGCATGAGCACAAATTGATGTAAAGGGGAGTAGATGGGAAGAAGCAATAATGAGCTTCTGCTAGCCTAACGATGTTACAAGAAATATTTTAAAAATTAAAACTTGAGAATAAATTGCATCAGAGCAGAACTGTTGGTTCACTACATAATCTTAGTATCACACACAAATGGGCGTCAAGGGGAGTAGATGGAGAGAAGCATTGAGCTTATGCAAGCCAATCAGCATACAATAATTGTTATAAAAGTTGAAACTATAGAACACATATATATAGTTTTTTGTTGCATAATTAAAATCAGCTGGAATTCATGAATAAAAATGAGTTTGGGACAAGAAGCAATAATGAGCTTCTGCTAGCCTAACAGCATAAAAGAATTGCTATATAAATTAAAACTTGAGAACAAATATAGTTATGGTGTATAAAATCAGGTGGAAATGGTGAATAAAATAAGAGCTAATACCGGACGATTGCGGTCCTTGTAAGTGATGAGAAAATCCCTGTCTTTAGTGAAGAGAAGCTCGGATAAATTAACCACATCACCCCTGTTATAAGTAGGTTGAGGTTTCCCCTCAGGAGATTGAGTCTTGTTCTGTCGGGTGGAACAACTCCCTAACTTGAAATCACCCTTACTCTTCTTGATTTTGTTTTTGAGCTTCCTCTTTTTCTTCTTGTTGAGCTGATTAACCTTTTCATCACAAGATTCAATCCTCTTTTTTCTCTTTCGGGTTGAACAATTAATCCTCAAACTCTCAGCTTGTTCAGCAACAGCAGCCTCCTCATCACTCTCAGTTTGGATCTTTGTCTTGTTTCTTTTTCGGGTGGAACAACTCCTCAAACTGCTCCCTTGTTCTTGTTTCAAAGTTTGAATCTTTACCTTCTTTTTGTTATTCCCTTCTACATCTTCACCTTCAATCTTCTTCTTCCTCTTTCTGCTTATTGAATAATTCTTCGATTTCGTATCATCAGATTTCATCGCCCTCAGCCTCCACAACCCACCTCTTTTCTCTTTCTCCGCTCTTTTCTTTTTTCTTCTCTCATGTAACCTTTTATTACATAATAATTGCTAAATGCAGTAATGCAACCGTAAGGTAACTGCATTTACTGCTTTTGCTACGTAGTCAATTCTATATACAGTTACCATAAACAATACTCCCTTCGGTCCATTATAGGTCCATTATATAAGGCATTTGACCACGTAACTTTAGCTATATAGCTAAAATTATTATTTTTTAATTTTTCCTTTTTTGAATAAAAATATGATATTTTAATTTTTATTTAGAAAAAGAAATTTTAAAAAATAATAATTTTAGCTATGTAGTCAAAACACCTAAAGTTACATGCAGAAAAGTCAAATACCTTATATAATGGACCGGAGGGAGTATTACTGTAATCGGTAGCAAAATAATAATAATATAAGATTTAGTTACATATCTTGTAAAATTATTTATATTTCACAAAATTAATTTATGTTTTTTATAAGGTTTTTTATTTAATAAAGAATAATATTCTCAAATTAAGAGCAAATAACTATATGTATTGAAAATAACTAACTTAAATAAAAACTTTATTTTAGTAAAAAAAGTAAATAAAATAATAATATAAAATTATTTTAAAGGTATAAATACTATGATTTATATATTTTCTATATATAATAATCCTTTAATATGTTTTTTTATGTAATTAATTTGAACGTGATTATTTAAAAATATATTATATCATCAAATTATTAATTTTTGTGCAAGTGAGGCATTTATTCAATTTATAATATTTAATATTAAAAATTGTAAATTTATAACTTTTCATATTTAAAATAATTTTTTTAATAAAATTGATTAGTACTAAATATATTGTTACTTGATTTTAAAATATTATAATTAATATAATATAATTTTTATTTATATTGTGTTTTGTTTGTCAGGAAGGTGTTACCCACTCGTTTATTTATGTTTTCTTAAAAAATGGATCATAAAATTTTAAAGAGTGTATGGGTTAATATTAGACTTATTATATCCTTTTATATATAATAAGCGTAAAAGGGATCTTATCCATAATTTTGGTTTGGTCACTGTACCGCCAAAATAATCTCATTCGTTGAATATAATATTTTTAAAAATAGACGATCAAGATTATATCATATTAAACAGAAAATTATAATTTAAAAAGGATATTATTAAAAATGTTGTATTAGAATTGAATTTTAAAAAGAAGTTATAATCTGAAAAGGATAAGATTGTATTAGAACTAAATTTTATTTATTTATTTATTAATATTAAAAAAGGTTCATATTTACTATTTAGGCTCTATCTCGAGATATAGAAATCAGATTCAGATGATTTTACAGTCCACGCGGAATTCATAAAATTATCTTTAATTTAGTGATAATTTAACAATTATTATCCAAATGAAAACACTCAGAATTTCAAGAAAAATTATAATTACGAATTTTTACATTAATCCTATTTAGTGTAGAATAGCTACATTAATAATCCTATTCAATATAGAAAACCTAACTATATATGATTTAAATCATTGACAAGAACTTTTTCGTATTTCAATATAAATGCACTTTTTAGTTTACATGTTAAAATATTAATTTTTTTATGCTAGATCCAACGTTTTTTATCTATTGATTTTAAGATCTAATAGTTCTTATTTAATAGTTCTTATTTATGAGATCAGGCGATTTCAATTTAATGTTTGTTCGACTCGATCATTGGTAGAGCCGGCAATTTGGTACACGACACGAATAAACGACACGAAAACGACACGAAAAATATGGATATGGGTTCACCTTTTCGATACACGAACACGAAAGTACACAAACACGAAAGAACACGAGGCTTAAATGGGTATGTATATGGGTTTACCCTTAGGTACACGACACGACACGAAAGTACACGAAATAAATAAATAAATATTTTAAAATTATATAAATGTATATTGTAAACTCTTGGAGCATGTTACCAACACACTTTGAACACTCATTTTGCCCAAGTTCTGACATGTTCTAAGATGACTATAATATTATATCAATGATCGATATATACAATCAAAGAGATGTAATTAATCAGTCCTAAAAGCCAAAATGGTGTTATATGCAGCCGAACAGTGAATTTCTAGCAATTTTATGGTCCTAAAATAGTAGGTGGTGAGAAAGTAACTTGAATTCTAGCACTTCTGCAGCAAGAATCGTTAGTTTTTCCTGACACCCCCTATTTTAAAAAGTGTACAAAAGGAAACATATAGAATAAGCCGTGGCAATATAGTATACGTGTTTATGCTTATTAGACCCGGTAATTTCGTACTCGACACGAATAAACGACACGAAATTACACGAACACGAAGGTACATGAACCTTAAATGGATATGGATATGGGTTTACCCTTTGTATACACAAACACAAATATACACGACACGAAAGTACACGGAACGACCCGAATTGCCAGGTCTAATCATTGGTGTAGATGTCGTATGGCTTTTTATTATTGAATTGACACCTTTGTTTTTCAAAAACTGGAATCAGGATTATTTACAACATCCTCCCTTAATCCTGATAAAGTTGGCATTCCCATCATACGCTTCAGTGATAAGTGGATTTTACATCCACTTGGATCGTTCCAAATCGGCTTAAATTGATTGACTTGGTCTCAAGTTTGTTGAATTTTTTATGTGTTTTGTGTAGTTGTGCAGAGTTGTAGCTATCGGTTAGTGTTGGTGTTTCTAATCGATATTAGAGTGGAATTAAGTATTGGAATGAAGATGGTACACTTGTGTTATGCTACCAAGGAGTTACATGTGTCATGGTATTGAAGATGTTAGCTAATGCAAAAGAAACGGAGGAGAAAGGAGCAAATTGTGTAAAATTCGGATGGTTGCGCAGTCTACACTGTTTTGGCCATATCTGGAGTTCTAGAAGTCCGTTTTCAGCGATCTTACTGTCCACGCGAAGCCTGGGGAATTTTCTTGAATTTTAAAGCAATCCGGAAGAAGTAAGCCGCGTAGACTGCGCCAGAAACCGCGCAGACTGCGCCAGAATTGTTGGAAAACAGAATGTAGCCGCGCAGACTGCGCCAAAATGGGGCAGACTGCGCCAGAACTCGCTGCAATTTACTGTTTTGCCATAATTCGACTTATAATTGTATTTTAGGCAGTTTCTTCTAATTCTAATTGTAATTTATGATATTTTCTTGCTGGGCAAGACTTGGAGTGCCTATATAAACACATCCAACCCTTGTAATCATCATCATTAGGAGTAGAACCATTACATATCAAACTTAGGTTTATTTGTATCTTTTCATACTTTGTTTTTTTCATGGTTTCATCAGATCCCATGATGATGAGAGGTTCAATTATGAACTAATCGTTGTCATGGGATTTTAACGGATTTATTTATGGAGCTTTAGTATCTTGATGCTTTACAGATCTGTGTGTGACGTATATCTGATATCCTCGTATGGTTGTGTTTCATGTATTTAGATGCGTAGCTAACATCTAATTTGTTAATCTCTTGTGAAGCGAGAGTGGATCTTGAGATTTAGAACTTGCCATGCTAGCATAGGATAGGTTAATGTTTTAACATCATGATTTGTGGCGTAAATAGAGATATTATGCTATCCTATGTGATCAATGTGGATAACTTGTTCTTCAACCGTTATGTTTTCAAATCTTATAGAGATATAGGGTCTAAGCATAATTGGTGTCTATTCATCTTCTATCTCTTTTGTGGATGTATGTTTAGTTTGGTATTCGTATACTGAGAAGTAGCGTATACTTGTTTCGTGTTGTCCGATCAGATATCATAACCATTGCATATAGTGATTAAAGGCGTCAGATCTAAGCAAAGTATTTAATGAAGTTAGGATCCCATGTTTTCTCTTGCAGAAGTAATTAGATTTCAATTCTTGTTAGTTAGTTAATTCTTAGTTTGTTAATTTACTTCTTAGTTAATTTAGTTAATTAAACCCAATCTTGTTATTTGTCTTAGCAGTGAATTAAAACCATACATTGTAGCATAGGTACTAGACTGAATTAAAAACCAAGATCTCTGTGGGAACGAACTTGACTTATATCTATATTACTTGTGACCACGTACGCTTGCGTGATTTTGTGTTAAGAAGTTTTTGGCGTCGCTGCCGGGGATCATCGGTGTTTTATTTTTGGTTTATGTGCTTGTCAATAGTGGTCGTTAGAGTTCACTGACTCAGATTTTTTTTCTTACCTATTTTGTTTAGTTCGGTGTGTTTCAGGTACTTGAGTGTTTGAAGATGGCATGCGAGGAGTTGCCATGGTGGGCATATTCGAGGACATCCATGCCTCAGCAATGTGAGCGGTGTTTGGGCGTTCATGATCCCTCACAATATTGTTACTACGAAGGAGTTGATCCATATGTCACTTATGAGGAGCAACCATATTTTCAATACCATCCTCAACAGTACCAGCAAGATGTTCCAGATATGTCATATTTCTTTGGTAGTGAAGAGTTTCAACATCAGCAACCTACTCCTAATTTTCAGTCAGATGAGGTTGTAACTATGGAGGAGCTTAGGATGCTTATAAAGAGTAATGAGGAGTCTGTCAAATCTTTGGAGACACTAGTTGCTCGAGCTGTGAGTGCCTTGGAACAAGAGAAATAGCAATTCATACTAGAGGCAATTCCAGAAAATAACGGTGACTTGGAGCAAGGTACTGCATGCATAATTGAGGAAGACAAATTTCAAGGTGAGGTGAGTATTCACAAGCCATGTGAGGAATTTGATCATGCTAGTATGGTGGATGATTTGGAAAGGGCACTATTTGGGACAGACACTGATGAGCTGCACAAATTTCAAAAATTGGTATGTGCGTACCAAAAGGCTGAAGAACATGGGAAAGATGCAGGTCTTCTACTTGTCTCAGAGTTTAAAGATGGAGGTAGCGCATTAGAGCCAATGGAGGAAGTTCTCTTTGAGGAACCAAAGGCTTCAGCAACTTACATTTACCCTCCTCCATTATATTCAAGTGAAGCCCGCGAATGTGTGTTGTTCTACAAATTGACAAATTTTGGGTCAACAGATGAAGGCATTGGAATAGGACATAGTTGTTATACGAATAGGCCAAGCGAGGAGAAGGGGCAGAAAGTGTGTCGCCGTGATGACGATGAAGTTTCGCGAAGAGATGACCAGGCCAACTATTATCATCCTTAATGAAGGCTTGGACGTAGTCAAGCTAATTGACTCTAAACAAGCACTTCGTGGGAGGCAACCCACGCTTTTCGGCATTTTTATTTAGGTATGTTTCCTACTATCCTTGGTATTACCTTCCATTGAATATTTCAAATTTGGGGGTGGTTTGAGGGATTAATAGTTGTTGTTGTATTATTTATTCATGTAGGATTTCATGCTTTGCATGTTAGTAGTAGTAAATTATGCATTTATGTTCGTGTTATCTACGTTTGTTTCATATAGGACATTCTGTTTTTATTTTCGTATATCATATGAGTTCATAATAGTTTGAATTTGCACCCATGCTTGATAGGAATTTTGTGTTGCTGACGCTTTTGATTGAGAAGTGTTATGCTTTGTTCTTGTGCACACACATACACTAGTAAGTTGAAGCTAGTAGACTTATTGAATGTTGTAAGTGATTAGAAGAACATGAATATGTGCAAGATGATTTAGTTTGCATGCTTTGAATACAAGTCGGTGCGTTAGAGAGATTTTTGCTTGGGATTGAGTATGTTTTTCCACCAATTGAGTTTTTGAGCCTTATTGCATATTTGTTGCAATTTAATCGTTTGCTTGAGTGTCCACGGATTGTTTGCATTGCTAGCAGTTGTTTGAGGTCTTTCTTGAAACGCATGACATTATTTGACGTTTAAAATGATAAAGGCACTTAGGAATAACCACATATTTTCCCATATTACCACACCATGTTTACATGATCAATTAGTTAACCCGTTGAGCTTAATCCTATTTTTTCGGTGACATACCACATTACTTGTCTAGACCTTTTTCTTGTATTGGCCTTACATTAATTTGAACCCACATTGTCAAAGGTTAGTAGAGTGCTTAAGGGAGTAATAATGTGTGCAAAGGAGGGGTATTGTTGGTCTTACTTTTGGGGGAAATATTGAAGTTGGGTTTGGTTGTTTACTTGATAGTCGGAATATCACTAGTACAAAACTGACCTTATACGTCGCCTCTTATACGTCGGTTCTGGCCAAAGGCGACGTATAAAGTAGTCATATACGTCGGTTCCGCATAAAGGCGACGTATAAGGTCAATTTTTAACATTTTTTACGTCGATTGAAGAAAACGCCGACGTATAAGGTCATATTATACGTCGGTTGAGGAAAAGGCGACGTATAAAATGCTACTTTATACGTCGGTTGAGAAAAAGGCAACGTATATAATGCTACTTTATACGTCGGTTGAGAAAAAGGTGACGTATATAATACCACTTTATACGTCGGTTGAGAAAAAGGCGACGTATATAATGCTACTTTTTACGTCGGTTGAGAAAAGGCGACGTATAAAATGCTACTTTATACGTCGGTTGAGAAAAAGGCGACGCATATAATACTACTTTATACGTCGGTTGAGAAAAGGCGACGTATATAATACTACTTTTTATATCTCTTAATATAACCGACGTATAAAACTTTAAAGAAATTAGAAGTTGCCACATGTCACATTATTATTGGGTAACATTGAAGCACAAGGATTGTGCTTCTTTCAGATTACTTTGAACCGCTGGATTGAATTAACAAGATCTGAGCCTTTACTCTCCTAAACTACACATCCTCTCGCCGCGCGCTCTCTCTCTCTCCCCTAAATCGGTGATTCCAATTTTCCAGCCAATTTACCGTTCATTCTTTTAAAATGACCCAAGTATCGTGTTCCCCTACCTCGATTCATTCTCTCTTCAGCCGTACTCACTCTTCAACTCTCTCTCTTCAGCCGTACTATATTCTTCCCCAATTCAAACACCACCCGCTGTTATACTCCTCAATAAGATTACAATTCGCTAATTAATTTGATTCTCAGGTATTCAATTCAGGTATTCAATTCTTACAATTCATGTATAAGTTAACAAATGTTTACTTTTGTATATGTGTGTTTGTATAGTTTTCCGATTAATTGAATTAGCTGTTTGTGTGTATCTAGCTCTAATTAATTTGAGGTTTTGATTTGTGTGCGTGTGTGTGTGTGTGTGTGTGTGGCAGAGGAGTATGTGAACTTGATTGTGAAGACGGGAGTGGTTACGGTGTTGGTGAAGTATCTCGAAGCGCCACCGCAATTAGAGGATGGACCACAGCCGTATGAGCATGAGGTCGAGAAAGGGAGTGCGTTTGCCCTTGGACTTCTGGCGGTGAAAGTAATATTTGCTTTTAATATGTTGTTGTTTTTCTGTCATTTCTTTAATTATCATAGCTGTGCTTGAGCAACCAATACGATTATAGGATGCTGTAGTTTAATTTTTTTTCGATAATTAAGTCGTACAATCTTGTTTTGTTTGACATGTGATTAATACTTGTTTAACTCCTAAAAGTAGCGGTGATATGTATTGATTCATTCTAGATCTATACATGGTTGATTTGTTGATTGTTATTAATTTGGAATAGTCGGTCATGTTTCCAAACTTTTAATTTACAACATGACTTCTGTGTCCACAAAAAAATGATTCATTATGCAGCTTTTCAGTAATTTGAAATTATTTGGCCACTTTGTGTTTTGGCAGCCAGAGCATCAACAACTCATTGTTGATGCTGGAGCACTTCCCCATCTTGTGACTATTTTGAAAAAGCACAAGGGTGGTCAAAGTTCTCGAGCACTCATCGGTGCTATAAGGAGAGCGGCTGATGCAATCACCAATCTTGCTCATGAGAATAGTCGCATTAAATCACGTGTCAGGTTTGTTAATTTGCCCATACTAGATGCAACTGAAAGTAGTATGTAATAATAATATTTGACTTGTTTTCAGGACTGAACATGGTATCCCTCCTCTTGTTGAATTGCTCGAGTTTCTTGACCCAAAGGTGCAGAGAGCAGCTGCTGGGGCCCTGAGGACTCTTGCTTTTAAGAATGATGAAAATAAAAATCAGGTTAGTAAATTCCCTTTAAAATACTACAATTTTCTATTAAATCTACAATCTGTATGGCAGAAGTTGATTTAAATTACCTCCCCCTCATTTTCAGATTGTTGAATGCAATGCCTTACCTACCCTTATTTTGATGCTTCGTTCTGAGGATATGTCCATACATTATGAAGCGGTTAGTAGGATCCTTAATTTCAAATGCCTCATTCTTGTGCTTTATATGTTTAGCTGCATAGATTTTAGCTTTACTTTAGCTGGGAACTTGAAAATTAACAAAATTGGTTTTACTAGGTTGGTGTGATTGGGAATTTAGTGCACTCATCTCCGAACATTAAGAAAGAAGTTCTTCAGGCTGGTGCTTTGCAACCTGTTATACGGTTACTAAGGTACAACTACATCTGTTTTTAGCACTTGCTCAGTAACCTTAGAATGGTTGTACAGAATTTAAGCTAGAATTTGGGTATATAGATTAATTTTATCAGGTGAGTGCTCTGTATTCGTGTTACCCTTTAGATCCTATACTCACCAGGAATATTGAAAACAAAGCAAATATCATGATTTGCTTGTAATACTTTGGCCCTGTTTGATAACTCTTAGTAAACACTTAATGAATGAATTACTTATTCGGTTAGTAATTTTGAACTTTACATTCATTATCAAACACACTTAATGGGTCCAAATTAGACAAAATTTCACTTATTCGATAAGTGATACCAAGCTCACTTATTCGGTAAGTTGACACGCTGAATGAAATTTTGTCCATAGCTCTCTAATTGTCTTTGTTATTTAATAAAAGTGATTGGGGGGCTCAGGGCAGTGTATGGTTTGCTTCATATTCATAAATCAAAATCTACACATAATCACAATTGTGTTAAAATAATAATTATTAAGTTAGAAACAATGCAAATTTTATAAAGGTTTTTGTTAAAATACAATTAATTAAAATGATGTAATAACCTTTACATTAATATTGTACTATTTTACAAAATCATGTTTATTATGTATTACTTCCTTCATCCTATCCCATTGTTAACATTTTGATGAGATACAAAATATAAGAAAAATGAAGAAAATGGAATAAAATGGATGTAATGTAAATCGATAAATCGACTAGTTAGTGATCCATAAATCGACTTCCCTGTGACACCCTCAGTATTTTTCTGGTCTCTTTATCAGCACTTATTGGCTTGTTGTTGCCTCTTCCTCTAGGCCACAATGATCCACAACTAATGAGATGTATGTTTTGATATGCCAGAGCGAGACAATTTTATTATTATTATTATTTTTTTAATCTTCAACTACAAGACTTTCATTGCAGATCAAATATTTCAGAACCTGTAGTGAATAGTGTAGTTATTGACCCAGATAATGTTATTCTCTATATTTGAATCTCGATAAGTTACTTTCAGGCTCACAACTTTTGCAACTTGCATAAGTTTGATTGTGGCACACACAGCAGATGCTGCAAGTACAGAAAACATTATGGTGAGATTACTTGCTATCACATTGTAGTCCTTTTCTTAATTGCATATTGAAATTTTGTTTCACTGATGGTTTATACTCTTTTGATTTTATATCTATAATTGTTATGTTTGTACTCGTCATCTCAAAAACCGATCCTTAGACCTTAGGAACCGTGATATATAGTACAAAGAGTTTAAATAAAATAACAATTACGGGGACAATAAAGCCTGCCATTGGCTTTGGGGAAATGACCTTTTTTCGTGTCTATAATTTCTATGAAGAACAATGTTCAGTATCAATTTTCAAAAGTTAATTGAGTAAGTAGGTCATGTTCTTGGGCAGTCACATTTAAGTTCTACCAGCGCATGATCTTTTTGTGTATATTCTGATAACATAAATACATTTTTTCCCATGTGTCAGGAAGTACCTGCTTCACTTTTTACTTTGGCCGATGGCGGGCTTGGTGATTGGTTTGGGGGACTCTATATAAGATCTGTTTTAGAGTTATCAATTACTGATAAAAAAATTAAATATATTAGCAATGCTTAAATAAAACAGTAGCATGGCTCTAACTGTCCAACTACATGTATAGTAGTACTATATATATATACATGATCCTCCATTTCTTATTTTTATGTAAGGGTTGGATTATTGCATCACTCTATATATGTTTAGCAGGAGGTAGCTAGTCAGCAGGAGTACTTGAAACTCAAAGCACGTTATGAAGCCCTCCAGAGATCTCAGAGGTAATTCTTGATGCTCTAACTAATAATCACTCACATTAAGTACATACATATCTATTTTACTATTATTGATAACTTGGTTTATTTAAATTATAAGTAGGAACCTTCTGGGTGAGGATCTTGGCCCTCTAAACAGAAAGGAGCTGGAGCAGCTAGAGAGGCAGGTTGACATGTCACTCAAACAGATAAGATCCACACGGGTACATAATATTGCAGCTTAATGAAACACTTACAGATCTTCAAAGGATTGATCTACACGCACACAGACACACATATCTACTTTTATTATGATCCAAATTCTTAACTGTGGTGTGTGGTGTTAGATAAATACAGGTGTCAACTGGCACACTAAATACAAACACTGCATTATTTCTTGAATCAAGACGTCTGAAATAATTAATCAATATGTCATATGATACAAAATAATTTTAATTGAGACATAATTCAATGCATTGTATCAATTCCGAACAACTACTAATTGATGTGGATAACTCATGTTAGTGATGCTTTACTAGTTCTATCAGTGAAAAATATGCAAGGATGTTGACTTGTATAGGGAAAATCTTTTTTTCAGGATTAGAAGAAAAGTGGATGCGGAACCAATTTATGTTTCTTGATTGCACCTATTCCAGCAGGCAGTGGTCTGTTGTATCAACTGAAACCTAAAGTAGCTTAATGACATTACCTGGGGTTCAAAATTGTGCCAGAATATGCTATGCGTGGATATCTTACTGAAAAAGCTGATGTGTTTGTGGCATCAGAAAGTATATGAGGAGAGAAGGGTGGGGTTTTTTTTGGATGAAGTAGTTTTCATCGACAATCTGAGCAGCTTAGTTTTAAATTTCATCATTGAATTATCTCAGTGTAACTAGCTTGTACAATCTCTCTTACATGACATGAGTGACCCATTAGATTGGGAATTTGTAAACATTTTGGTTATTGTAGTTTTTGGTTGTACAATTTTGTTAATGTATGTTTTTTTATTGTTGCACAGGTTTCTTTTTTTTTTTTTGATTGTTGCACATGTTTCTACTAGTGCATATTATGGTTTTTAATTAATTTTATGGATGTTGTTCGGTTGTAAAATTATGGATGTAAAATTATTGGTTGATTTTGGGAATTTTGGTTTTTAATTAATTTTCTGGGTTGTACAGAATTTTTTTTTTTATAAATATTTTGGACCTTATACGTCGGTTGTTTTGAAGAACCGACGTAAAAGGATAACAATATACGTCGGTTGTTTAGAAGAACCGACGTAAAAGGATACAATATACGTCGGTTGTTTAGAAGAATCGACGTAAAAGGGTACAATATACGTCGGTTGTTTAGAAGAACCGACGTAAAAGGATACAATATACGTCGGTTGTTTAGAAGAACCGACGTAAAAGGGTACAATATACGTCGGTTGTTTAGAAGAACCGACGTAAAAGGATACAATATACGTCGCCTTTTTAACCGACGTAAAAGACTCTGACCTTATACGTCGCCAGCCCATACGTCGCCATTTAACCGACGTATAAGACCTATTTAACCGACGTAAAAGACCATTTTTCTACTAGTGTATGTAATAAATTCATGGGATCATTGTTATTGTTTATATTATTGTTTTATCTAGCTCTCGAAAAAAAAAAGAAAAAAAAAGGAAAAAGAAAAAAAATATTATGAGAGCATGTTTGTGTTTGTTGTGATCCTATTTAAGTCGACTAGTCGAGTGTTTTGTTGGAAGAAAAATAGAAAAATTATGTGGGGGGGGGGGAAATAGGGTGTTGTGTATGATTTATTATGGTACTTACTAGCTTTTGATACTTCACCTGTTTTGGCTTATTTGACATACCTTGTCCCTAGTCCCGTTACAACCCAAATAAAGACCTTTTGATTATCGTCATTGATGTATGTTGTGTTAAGAGTTAGATTGATACCAAATGTCAAGCATGTTTATGATTTTGTTAGAATTGAGTGATACACTTACCCTTGTTCTTGAGTGAATATTCTTTTGTGAGTGGATTGTGAGTGTTTGCTTGTTTTTGCGTATGAGATCCCGAGTTTTGTCTCAAAGATTTACTCTTGTAGGCTTAGCATGTTTACTAACTTATTCTTACACTTGACATGGACTAGTGAGAACTTATGCATGTTCATTGAGTAGACTATGTGAATACTTGCACTTTCGACACCAAGACATTGCCTTATTACTTTGATTCTTAAGTTGATATGGCATGAGAAGATTTGAAGGTATGGTAGGATATTAGTACTAGATTATTTGCATTTTCATATTAGTTCCATTCATGCATTGCATTGTATTGTTAGTTAGATGGATTTTGTGGGTACATTTGCTATAGGCCCTCACGAGACCTTACTCGTCCACTAGGGCTGCCTAGGGGTTTAAAGGGCTTGTTGCATATGCCAAATGCAACCGTGATCACCTACGGAAGTGGTACTAGTTAGTTAGTGTTAGTTGTTTATGCTTGAGGACAAGCATCGGTTTAAGTTTGGGGGTGTGATAAGTGGATTTTACATCCACTTGGATCGTTCCAAATCGGCTTAAATTGATTGACTTGGTCTCAAGTTTGTTGAATTTTTTATGTGTTTTGTGTAGTTGTGCAGAGTTGTAGCTATCGGTTAGTGTTGGTGTTTCTAATCGATATTAGAGTGGAATTAAGTATTGGAATGAAGATGGTACACTTGTGTTATGCTACCAAGGAGTTACATGTGTCATGGTATTGAAGATGTTAGCTAATGCAAAAGAAACGGAGGAGAAAGGAGCAAATTGTGTAAAATTCGGATGGTTGCGCAGTCTGCACTGTTTTGGTCATATCCGGAGTTCTAGAAGTCCGTTTTCAGCGATCTTACTGTCCACGCGAAGCCTGGGGAATTTTCTTGAATTTTAAAGCAATCCGGAAGAAGTCAGCCACGCAGACTGCGCCAGAAACCGCGCAGACTGCGCCAGAATTGTTGGAAAACAGAATGTAGCCGCGCAAACTGCGCCAAAATGGGGCAGACTGCGCCAGAACTCGCTGCAATTTACTGTTTTGCCATAATTCGACTTATAATTGTATTTTAGGCAGTTTCTTCTAATTCTAATTGTAATTTAGGATATTTTCTTGCTGGGCAAGACTTGGAGTGCCTATATAAACACATCCAACCCTTGTAATCATCATCATTAGGAGTAGAACCATTACATATCAAACTTAGGTTTATTTGTATCTTTTCATACTTTGTTTTTTTCATGGTTTCATCAGATCCCATGATGATGAGAGGTTCAATTATGAACTAATCGTTGTCATGGGATTTTAACGGATTTATTTATGGAGCTTTAGTATCTTGATGCTTTACAGATCTGTGTGTGATGTATATCTGATATCCTCGTATGGTTGTGTTTCATGTATTTAGATGCGTAGCTAACATCTAATTTGTTAATCTCTTGTGAAGCGAGAGTGGATCTTGAGATTTAGAACTTGCCATGCTAGCATAGGATAGGTTGATGTTTTAACATCATGATTTGTGGCGTAAATAGAGATATTATGCTACCCTATGTGATCAATGTGGATAACTTGTTTTTCAACCGTTATGTTTTCAAATCTTATAGAGATATAGGGTCTAAGCATAATTGGTGTCTATTCATCTTCTATCTCTTTTATGGATGTATGTTTAGTTTGGTATTCGTATACTGAGAAGTAGTGTATACTTGTTTCGTGTTGTCCGATCAGATATCATAACCATTGCATATAGTGATTAAAGGCGTCAGATCTAAGCAAAGTATTTAATGAAGTTAGGATCCCATGTTTTCTCTTGCAGAAGTAATTAGATTTTAATTCTTGTTAGTTAGTTAATTCTTAGTTTGTTAATTTACTTCTTAGTTAATTTAGTTAATTAAACCCAATCTTGTTATTTGTCTTAGCAGTGAATTAAAATCATACATTGTTGCATAGGTACTAGACTGAATTAAAAACCAAGATCTCTGTGGGAACGAACTTGACTTATATCTATATTACTTGTGACCACGTACGCTTGCGTGATTTTGTGTTAACATTCAGCTTTGCAAATGATTCATACTTCAGCGGCTTTGTCAAGATCTCAGCAACTTTATCCTCAGATTTGCAATATTTCAAGTCAATTCTGTTTTTGTTCACTTGATGTTTGGTGTTTCCATTTGTGATCGGATTTTTAGCCAAGTTTATTTTGGTGTTTCCATTTGTGATCGAATTTTTAGCCAAGTTTATTGCAGATGAGTTGTCAACGAAGATTTTCATGCAATCAATTAGTACTCCCTCCGTCCCGGTTTAGTTGTCCATTATTACCATAATCGCTTGTCCCGAAAAAAATGTCCACATTTCATATTTATGGTAAATTATTAAACTATATTACTCTTATACCCCTTGCTATCCTTATCAATTAAATTAATGAAAATAAAATAATCTAAGTACGAATAGTTGCTACAAACAGGAAGCACGAGAGGTAAAAAAGATGTTGCGACAGCCTTGTTTAACAAAAGTATTGTCAGATTGTTATGGCTGGAATCATCACAGTATTGTCAAATATGCTTAAGGAAACAAGTAGCTGCATGGTAGATGAAGCGCTTATACATTCTATTCTTGCTTTTCTAGATTTTTTGTGCAACAATGCGTGTAATTGTTTTATGTTTCTTCACGTGCATAATGCATATTAACGGCGGCTGTTTAGTTGAAAATTAAGAATACTTTTTTGTTGGCTTAATTTCTTAAATATCATGTCTTTTTTTTGCCACAATGATTCTATTATTTTAGTATCTGTTCTGATACATACGGTAGGGGAATAGTCCTCATTTACCACATGAGCTACACCATCGCCCCCTTAAATATCATGTCTTTAAATTGTTAATACTCTTATTTTATTTTCCAGAAGTACATTTTCTATTTTTGAATATACATCAAAAAAATAAAATTAAATAACATTTTTGTATTATGTCAAATTTTTAAAATTTAATTTGTTTCAAGATTTCGAGTGTTAAAATATTCTTTCTAAAAAATAATTAAAAGTTATTTATAAATTCAATTTAAAACTTATTTAAAAAATAAACGATAATTAAGGTTTGAATGATCTGTAAAAATATAAATAAAAAATGACTATTTTAATTTGAACACATCTTTAGATTAACATACTTATTTTAAAATTTTACTTTTAACAAATACAATAATCTTAAAATCTTATTTTAACTAGGAAAAGTAACAATTTTTTTGCTAGCTCTTTTATTATATAGGGTAAATTATATCTTATTATGTAATAAAAGTAAAATGAATGATAAGGGTACAACCCATATGTTAAGTGATCGATTATCATTCATGACATATTAAATAAAAAAATTATATATAAAAATTCACCTGTTTAATTATAAGTTTGTAATAATAACAATGAGTAAGACAGATTATTTAGAAGTATTATCAAAAGTCAAGTTTCGAAACTCATCAATAACATTTTTAAATTTGAGTAAGATATAAACATATTAATTCGAATTCGAATCGAATATTAACGAGTAACTATTATTTCAAGTCGAATCTGATCATATTAATGTTCACATATATTTGGATCATTTTCATTCCTAATTTCAATTTATTATTATTATTATTATTATTATTATTATTATTATTATTATTTATTGAATATAACTTATAAGTTAACAAGTAATATTCAATTTTTTAATAAATTTTGAGTTGAGCAATAATAGAAAATAAATTCTTTATTGTTTGAACTATTCAATGACGCACAATTTCAATTTATTAATATAATTATATTTCAAGAGTGAATATTATATTTACAAATTGTTCAGTTAAGAGAATAAAATAGATACATAGTATATTTAAGTAACTAACGTCTGGGTTGAGTAGTACATATAACTAGCTTTATAGCCCGTGCGAGGCACGGGCACGCTCTAGCTCATTTGTTGTTGAATTGCATGCACGCCCTCTAAAATATAGTAGTGATTAGTATTGTCATCTTTCTCCACCGAAAATTGTTGATTACGATAAGGGTGATTGCTATGTGTAAGTGCTCTTAAACTTGTAATTGAGGAGTAAGACCCATTGAAGATGTATGCACCTTGTTAAGCAGGGCACATGTATCTTTGGAGTGCTCTTAAACTTGTAATTGAGGAGTATGCACCTTGTTAAGCAGGGCTCTTGCATATGTACCTTGTTAAGCAGCACTCTTGTAAATGTACATAGTTGGATATGATTTAGTCTGCATTGTCTGTAAATAGTCTTGGATCATGCATATGCAGTCGAAACATGTTATAAAAAAATTTCGATCTCTGTTTCACTTGTCTTTGAATCAATCACATATTTGTATACATAGGTTGCCTTCAAAGTTTCCCCTACAATTTACCAAAATACTAATTATTTCATGTTTTAGTAAAGCACATCTACATTGAGACCCTTATACAGTAATTTAAATATGGTTGAGATTATAGTAATTTAATATCAAAGTGAAAATATGGCTAAGATTACAGTAATTTAAATAAAAAGTTTCCTATTGAAGACAAGAACAGGTTTTTTAAAATGAATTATGTCTAAATCTGAACTCTACGTTATTTTTAAATTTTTATAAAACCAACAATAATTCATTTAGAAAAAATTCTGGGGTTCAGAGATCATGGTAGTTCTCTGCTTGATACAGGACTTTAATTCATTGTGAATATTCAAGATTATGCTAACGTATAACGAAACCGCTACGAACAAAAGCATTTGAAACTTTGGTACAGTAATCCAAAAGATAAAGAGAAAATATTTATCAACCCTACAAGCTAGTTCCATGATCATAAAGATAGTTGTTCTTAAAAAATGACTTACAGAATCTTGTTTCAGATATAATTTTGATGTCCTTTGCAGCTGGTAGCTCTCTTTTTGTTTAATTTTGTTATCCTAAAATCAAAGTCAACATAATCGATCAAGATAATTAGAGTGCAAAAAAATATAAATGTTATTGATCTTGTGCCGCAGTACCAAAAAATTGTCATAATTAATCAACGGTTCGACAATGGCATACAAGGCACGGGCTTGCTAGCAAAATCATAATTAAATGGTGCTTGAACATGTTAATACTTAATATGCAACATATATCTAAAAAATTATCTATTCATGATGTATATATAACCAAAAATAAAATATTCTCAAAACTGATATCTAGGATAGTGGTAAAGAATCTCATTTTTAAGTTAGAGGTAAGAGGTTTAATTTTCATTAGAAATAATTTTTTATCATTAATATAATATAGGAGGGGTAATTTAGTAATTTCATGATAATTAAATTGTCTCATAATATATTAATAATGAGTTTAATAATATATTCAAAATTGATTTAGCATAGTGATAAGAAATCTCCATTCTAAGTTAGAGGTCAATGATTCAATTTTTATTAGGAACAATTTTTTTATCATTAATATAATATATTGGGGTTGTCTCGCAATATATTAATAATTTGTTTTATAATATTTTCAAAATTGTTGTCTAACCTAATGGTAAGGAATCTCTTTTCTGAGTTAGGGGTTAAGGATTCAATTCTTCGTAGGAACAATTTTTTATCATGAATATGATATATGAGGGTTGTCTCACGATATATTAATAATGAGTTTTAAAATATATTCAAGTCTCATGTCTAGCATAGTGGTCAGGGCTCTCACTTCTACCTTAGAGGTCAGGGGTTCAATTCTCACTAAGATCATTTTTTTGACATGTGACGTGGATTAAATTATCTTGCCAAAACCCCCTGTTGTGCTATTAATAATATAATAGATACATATAATAGATTATCCAAGTAATTAATATTGTCTGCATAGGAGTATTCAAAATTAACTAATTATATTTAATTAACATTCAATGTTTTAAAGGATATTAAAGTAATTTCACATTACTGCATGAAGTAATTTATTACTGTATTTAACAACACCCATAAAAAAAAGTTCTAAAATTTATTGGGTGCACATGGCTAATTAATAATTTTGTAAAATTTTAAACGAATCCAAATTTTACAAAAATGCTCATCCGTATTTGCAGATAAAATCTCTGTATCTCAGGAAACTTATCTAAGATGGCTCCATAATCTCTTTATTATAATACCCGATTCTACACTCAATCAATCAGAATCATAAAATTATGAATTATTTTATAGTTAATAAGAGCTAATTTCTAAATTTTGGACCAATCATACTATACTGTATTAAGAGTTTTTCTTATTTACATTCTTCCTACCTCCTACCTCATTAACTATGCTTAATTAACACTTTTAATTTAAATATGAAAATAATTTTATTTAACATATCCATAATTACAATTTTTTTAATCAAAAAATATTTACTAAAAAATTACAATTTTAATTTGAAATCAATCACGATATACTATTATATATTTTAATAAAATAGCATAATTAATCAACCACTATTTTAATATAAAGTCAAGCACAATCATATTATCATACATTATAAATTGATTTTCATAATATATATTGTGCAATTAAAAATGATTTAAATAATTTAATCTAACTCAATTAGAAATCTGAAAAAATCGAATTTGAAATCCGATTTTAAATAACTTGAATAAAATTCATAACTTCAGAAACACGATTTTTTTTAAAAGCTCAAAAATATATTTATTCATAATTTGTTAATGAAATTAATTAATTAATGCATATAAGACAACACTACAAAATCGGATTTGAATTAGATTTTAAATAACTTGAATAAAATTCATATCTTCAAAGACTAGATTTTTTAAAGGCTCAAAAATGTATTTATTCATTTAGCAATCTAAATGTGTATTTGCTCTTGAAATGACTTGATGGCACTGACTGGCAAACCATGAAGAACTGTAGTTCCCGTTTTAGACTTGCCAACACCTGAAAAGAAAAATGCAACTTCTTTTTCGGGTAAGGTTACGCAACCAGACTGCGTTGGTTCTCCCCACCCGAAATCCATAGCCTTAAGCGCAAGCCTGGTCCATGAAGAAACTAGAAGAGTTGTCGAATAAGAAAATTTTTCTCTAGTTGCTTCGAGGTAATCGATTTTCGACCTTATAAACTCATCATCTACATAGGTTATAGTATCTTGCACAAGTTGCATATTATGAGGAGAAGACTAAATTTTCATCTTAAATAAATAAGTTATTGGACTGTTATTTTCCTATGTTTACAAGACTGTTACTCCCATGTTCTATCCGTTGTTTTTATTCCTTCCTGTGTTTGAGGTGGCAAGTTTGTTATGCACTAGTTTGTCTTGTAGTCTCTCTATATAAAGACATGAGCTGGTAAAGGATAAGCAGGCTGAATAAATATCTTCTTGTTCTTCAACATTTGTCTCTCTTAGCTCTCTTGTGGTTACATCTGCAATGGCATATTACATAAATATTTAGTCTTTATGGTATCAGAGCCAACCATTGCAAGTTGTATTTAACACTCGTTCTTGTTCAGCCTCAGATCTTCATCTTTTATTTTTCCTTGCTTATCATCTAAATGGCAGGAAACATAATCTCTCTTGTGGATTTGGTAAATCCATTATATTTACACCCTT
This sequence comes from Kitagawia praeruptora, assembly GCA_037693485.1. Classification (NCBI taxonomy): domain Eukaryota; kingdom Viridiplantae; phylum Streptophyta; class Magnoliopsida; order Apiales; family Apiaceae; genus Kitagawia; species Kitagawia praeruptora. The sequence continues at coordinate 149,363,858 of CM075353.1, forward strand.
CTGATGGACCAACCTCAGTCACGGTTGAGAAACTTCAAGGGTCATCTGATTATCGAGCTTGGCGAAGAGCCATGGAAATCAACCTTGCTTCAAAACGAAAGCTTGGTTTTGTAAACGGAGGAGTGCAGAAACCAGACGATGTTATACAGGCTGAGCTGTGGGAGACCTGCAACAATATGGTAATCGTTTGGCTCACTCATAATGTATCTCTATCTATTATGAAATCAATAGTGTTTATGACCTCTGTTGCTGATATATGGTCTAATCTTGAAACACGATTTCAATTGACAAATGGGTCTCGCAAATACAAGATAAATAAGGAGATTTATGAGTTAAGACAAAACAACTCATCTATTAATGATTACTATACTTCTATGAAATCTTTATGGGAAGAATTAGATACTCTCAATGTCTTGCCCACTGTCCCTAATCCTACTGTTGAAGTTCTTTAGCACACACTGTGTTATAACTGACAGTTGCACAAATGATGTTAAAGGGGTTGGAAAGGCTCATCAAGGTGAGTCAGTGCCTGCAGCTTAGATATCTGTCAACTCACCGAGTTCAAATCATTCTACTGTCAACAATGCAACTATAGTTGTTGATTCGAGTCCATCTGAACTGGACAAATGGCATCATCGACTTGGCTACGCCTCTATAGCAAAATTAAAGCTCATACCATGTGTGCAACCATTTCTTCATTTGCCCTCTAAAGTCTGTGTTACTTGCCCAATGTCAAAGTTTATGAAGCTGCCTTTTCCCTTAAGTGATTCACATGCGAAAAGAGCATTTGATCTCATTCACATTGACATATGGGGCCCGTACAGAGAGTACACCAGAGGTAAGTACAAGTACTTCCTTACAATCGTCGATGACCACACTAGACACACATGGCTTTACTTGTTTGAAGTTAAATCTGATGCTCTTTCTGCACTTGAAGCATTCTATAATTATGCACAAACTCAGTTCAAGGAAAAAATCAAAGTTATTCGTTCAGATAACGCCCTTGAATTTGATGATTCTGCTTGCAAGCTATTTTTTCAGCGTTTTGGTATCATACACCAAACATCGTGTGTACGAAGGCCACAACAAAATGCAAGGGTTGAACGCAAGCATAGACACATCGGAGGTGGCACGGTGCTTACGATTTCAGGCTGCTCTACCTTTAAAATACTGGGGTGAGTGTGTTATGACTGCTGTTTATATTATTAATCGATTGCCAACCCCAGTTTTGAACAACAAGACACCCTATGAATGTTTGTTTAATGAGATACCAGATTATGCTGTTATGAAAGTCTTTGGATGCCTTCCTTTTTCTACTAACCCTGTTCATAGTACAGACAAGTTTGCTCCTAGAGGGGTCCCCTGTGTTTTCTTGGGATATCCATCTCTGCAAAAAGGGTATAGGCTTTTAAATCTCCTCACTATGACAAGCTTTGTTTCTCGTGATGTTCAGTTCCATGAGTTGGTATTTCCCTTTAAATCTGAATCTTCTTTTATGCAACCCATTCCACAAGTCAACCCCTCTGTACCTTCACCTACTAGCTTGGCCTATGAAAACTATTCTCTTATTCCAGAAACCAATAATACAGACACACCCACTGAGGAAGACACTAACTCTGAGCCTGACCATAATACAAAAACAGAGACACACCATATTGAGAACACTGTTGATACAGAACCTCCACCTTTGAGAAGGTCTACTGGATCTCATAAAGTACCACCTTGGCATCAAGACTATGTCACACCTTATGCCTCTCACATCAGTTCTGTAGTTGTGACAAATATCAATCCCAAGTTTCATTGCTTTCTCTCTACACTATCTGCTACATCTGATCTAGTCTATTTTAAAGATGTAGTGCAACATGATCATTGGGTCCAAGCTATGAACTTAGAGCTTGAAGCATTGGAGCAGAACCAGACATGGGTCATTACTCCTCTTCCATCTGATCAACATGCTATAGGTTCGAAGTGGGTCTTTAGGACGAAATTTAATCCAGATGGCACCATCCTTAAACACAAAGCTAGGCTTGTCATACTTGGCTGCAAGCAACAATATGGTATAGATTACCAGGAAACGTTCGCTCCAGTAGCGAAAATGACTATAGTACGTACGATGCTTGCTGTTGCTGCGATGCAGGGTTAGCACACCATCCAAATGGATGTGACCAACGCCTTTCTACATGGTGAACTTTATGAGACAGTGTACATGACTTTGCCTCAGGGATACACACACATAGGATGTCGTATTCAGACTAATCAACTGTCTAAAGTTACAATAAATACTACTCCAAAGATGGTTTGTAAACTTCTAAAGTCTCTCTACGGTCTAAGGCAGTCACCAAGGCTTTGGTTTACTAAATTTTCATCAACTATTCAGCAAATGGGCTTCATTCAATCCAAAGCGGATTACAGTCTCTTTATTCTTCGAAATCTCTCCACTATAACTTTAATTATGGTCTACGTGGATGATTTGCTCATTTGTGGAAACTCTCAGTCTACGATTGATGATATAAAGGTGATGCTATCTCGGTCATTCAACATGAAAGACCTAGGACCTGTTAACTACTTCTTGGGAATAGAAATACATAGATCTGCAGATGGATTTTTTCTGTCGCAAAGAAATATACAACAGACATTTTGATGGAGTTTGGTATGACACAAGCCAAGCCCTTACAAACTCCAATGGATATCAAGTTAAAACTCACAGCTGAGATGGGTGATCCATTTCCAGATGTCTCTCTATATCAAAGACTTGTAGGTAAACTTATTTACCTTACAATTACTCGACCTAATATCTCCTTCTCTGTGCAAATTTTAACCCAGTTCATGCAACACCCAACTACTGTTCATATACAACATGCTAAGCGTCTGTTGAGGTATCTATCTGGCACCATAACTCAGGGCCTTCTCCTGGCTTCTACCACAGCTGCTCGTTTGACTGCATATTGCGATAGCGACTGGGCAGGGTGTGTGACTTCTCGAAAATCTACATCTGGTTACTGCATTTTCCTAGGAGACTCACCTATTTTATGGAAAACTAAGAAGCAAACCGTGGTTGCTCGATCTTCTGCTGAAGCCGAATATAGGGCCATGGCTCTCACAGTATGCGAAGTTACTTGGCTCTCCACTCTTTTGAAGGACCTGGGCATCACCAACATCTCTCCTGCTATACTGAAATACGACAATCAAGTAGCCTTGGCTATAGCTACCAATCCTGTCCTACATGACAGGACCAAACATATTGACATAGATTGTCACTATGTTCGTGACCAGATAAGGGAAGGCAAGATAGTAACAGAACAAGTTTCTTCCAAGGATCAGGTGGCTGACATCATGACAAAGATACTGCCTGTCAAACTGCATCAATCTCATGTCAACAAGCTGGGAGCTCCATCTTCTTCCCACTCACCAGCTTGAGGGGGAGTATTATGAGGAGAAGACTAAATTTTCATCTTAAATAAATAAGTTACTGGACTGTTATTTTCCTATGTTTACAAGGCTGTTACTCCCATGTTCTATCCGTTGTTTTTATTCCCTCCTGTGTATGAGGTGGCAAGTTTGTTATGCACTAGTTTGTCTTGTATTCTCTCTATATAAAGACATGAGCTGGTAAAGGATAAGCAGGCTGAATAAATATCTTCTTGTTCTTCAACATTTGTCTCTCTTAGCTCTCTTGTGTTTACATCTGCAATGGCATATTACATAAATATTTAGTCTTTATTGCAATGCGTAAGATAGTGGCTTCTCCATCAAATCCCCTGCATTACAAACACAACATGTTAACACGATTACGTTCCGAAATAATTCTTTGGCAATGATGGATTTTTGAGTAATCAGCACTTTGCACCCCTTATCTTTGGGCGCTTTTTCAATTTGGTCTCAAACTATGTTTCTTGGCAGATTGCACCTCTATGATTTCAAACTCGCTTTAGTTTGCACCCTTTTGACCAAATTTCGTACACTTTGACCGCTACTATTAGGATGAGCGAGGGTAAAAATACAAAGAATTATTAAAGAAACAGTCAATTTACCCTTGATTAGCCTAATAGTAGCGGTCAAAGTGGACAAAATTTGATCAAAAGGGTGCAAATTGAAGCGATTTTGAAACAATAGAGGTGCAATATGCCAAAAAACATAGTTTGAGACCAAATTGAAAAAATGCCCAAAGATAAAGGGTGCAAAATGCTAATTACTCTGGATTTTTCAACTTGGATCTCCCATCTACCACTAATATAAGCTTCGCTTGTTGCGTGTTATAGGCTTTCCATTTTGCACACCAGATCAAGGCCGTAAGGGCCACGAATGTGGTGCAGTTGTTGATGCTTCCGTCTTCCATTATGATTTTCTTTAGCCTAGCCAGCTTTTTTTGATCAAACTCGAATAATTTGTAAATGATTTCGCCTTATGATGATTTTGTGGAAATGCAATCTGTTTCCAACAACTTGTCGTGAGGGTAGCTGATGATCGGAGGTTTTCTGGAACTTAGAGCTGATCTATAGATGTATGTTAAGTTCGATGGAGATATGCCTCTTGCTATTTCACTCCATGAGTGGACGAACTGCATTGCTGATATACCATCTGCCATGCAATGATTTAGTGTCATTCCCATTACAAATCCTCCACATTTGAACCTTGTTACCTACATGATATCAATTATTACCAGATGCTGTAATTTGTCAGTACTCTCGTGTAATATCCCGTAATTTTTAGAATAATAATAATAATAATAATAATAATAATAATAGAACAATATTAAAAAAAGGATTAAAATTAGATAATAAATAGGATTTAAAATTGGATTAGAATAATGGGCTTAAAATATGGATTAGATTTGAATACGGATTATTAGTAGGTCAGGAATAAGGGTTGCGAGACGTTATAAATACATCTTATTCTTCTTCCTCATCATTTACAACAAAATTCGTCGGGTTTTATAAACACAATTCATCAGTCTTGTAAAATTCGTAGAAAATTCATCGTAAGTCGGAATTCGTTGATTCTGGACTTTTCGGAAAGGTCTTTTCGTGCTCTACAACTTTTGTTCGTTGAGTTTTTCAAGAAAACATCGTTTAAATGGTCAAAAAGGGTAAATACAAGTCTGGTCAGAATTGGATAGGATGATTTGATTCTTGAGTTTCCGTGTAGAGGTAAGTTTCTGATTGATTTTGCTAGTGTTTTTAAAATTCTGTATTATGTGTACGAATTTGTTATAAAAAATTGGGCCAAGTGATTATATTTTGAAGTTATACGTGTATTATTATAATATATGTGTTATGTGTAAACAGCAATAGTCTTGGGATTCTGATTTATGCCATGGTTTGCGAAAATATCGAATAAGAATAAGGACCGAGTCACCGGGTTGTAGTGACAGTTTTCTGAAAATTTAGAATCGTTATCACCGGATTGTAGTGGTCGTGGCATGAATTGTGGCTTTCGAGTTATTGTTGTTATGTGGTGTCGTATTGTTTGTATCGAATAAGAATATGAATGTGTATCAAAAGTTATTGTTTCGTATGTCGTTATCGTATCGTATAATGTTATTGTATCATATTGAATATCGTATTTTCTTCTGTGTATACATGTTAATTGCCCAACTAGTTGAATCGATTGGTTTCTTGCTGGGCGATTTAGCTCATTACTTACAACTTTCAGGTTCGACGTACGAACGAGTGTGATAGCGTTGGAGTTCAATGAACTTAGATTCGGATTAGATTATCATTGTTAGCTGCGCTTTTGTAATAAGTACCTTTGTAATGGACTTTTGGATTAATAAAATTTTTTTATTATAGTTTTTGATTTAGAATTAATAGTCCGAAAAGTCGGGTTGTTACAGTTGGTATCAAGAGCAGGCTGTCCATCGGAGTGTATTAGGTATGGGACTAGTACATTCTCTAGGATGCGATCCTTAGGACTAGACTTTAGGAAGATGTATCACGAACTTTTTGGAGTTTAGGACTATTGTGAATTTGGGGACCAAATTCTTTTTAAGGAGGGTAGTATGTAATATCCCGTAATTTTTAGAATAATAATAATAATAGAACAATGTTAAAAAAAGGATTAAAATTAGATAATAAATAGGATTTAAAATTGGATTAGAATAATGGGCTTAAAATATGGATTAGATTTGAATACGGATTATTAGTAGGTCTGGAATTAGGGTTGCGAGACGTTATAAATACATCTTATTCTTCTTCCTCATCTTTTACAACAAAATTCGTAGGGTTTTATAAACACAATTCAACAGTCTTGTAAAATTCGTAGAAAATTCATCGTAAGTCGGAATTCATTGATTCTGGACTTTTCGGAAAGGTCTTTTCGTGCTCTACAACTTTTGTTCGTTGAGTTTTTCAAGAAAACATCGTTTAAAGGGTCAAAAAGGGTAAATACAGGTCTGGTCAGAATTGGATAGGATGATTTGATTCTTGAGTTTCCGTGTAGAGGTAAGTTTCTAATTGATTTTGCTAGTGTTTTTAAAATTCTGTATTATGTGTACGAATTTGTTATCAAAAATTGGGCCAAGTGATTATATTTTGAAGTTATACGTGTGTTATTATAGAATATTTGTTATGTGTAAACAGCAATAGTCTTGGGAGTCTGATTTATGCCATGGTTTGCGAAAATATCGAATAAGAATAAGGACCAAGTCACCGGGTTGTAGTGACAGTTTTCTGAAAATTTAGGATCGTTATCACCGGATTGTAGTGGTCGTGGCATGAATTGTGGCTTTTGAGTTATTGTTGTTATGTAGTGTCGTATTGTTTGTATCGAATAAGAATATGAATGTGTATCGAAAGTTATTGTTTCGTATGTCGTTATCGTATCGTATAATGTTATTGTATCATATTGAATATCGTATTTTCTTCTGTGTATACATGTTAATTGCCCAACTAGTTGGATCGATTGGTTTCTTGCTGGGCTGTTTAGCTCATTACTTACAACTTTCAGGTTCGACGTACGAACGAGTGTGATAGCGTTGGAGTTCAATGATCTTAGATTCGGACTAGATTATCATTGTTAGCTGCGCTTTTGTAATAAGTACCTTTGTAATGGACTTTTGGATTAATAAAATTTGTTTTATTATAGTTTTTGATTTAGAATTAATAGTCCGAAAAGTCGGGCTGTTACAGTCAAAATACAGATCTGATCAGGAGTGGTTACATGTTTTGGATTCTTATTTTTCCATGTCGAGGTAAGTTACTGATTGATTTTGCTAGTGTTTTTAAAATTATGTGTTACGTATTTGTTATCAAACCTTGGGCTAAGTGATTATATTTTGAAGTTATATGTATTATTGTTATGTGCTATGTGTAAACGATAATTTTGGTACTCTGATTTATGCCATGGTTTGCGAAAATAAGAATAAGAATAAGGACCGAGTCACCGGGTTGTAGTGGCAGTTTTTTGAAAATTTAGGACCGTTATCACCGGGTTGTAGTGGTCATGGTATAAATTATGGGTTTCAAGTTATTGTTGTTATGTGTAGTCGTATCGTATAGTATAATGAATTAGAATACGTGTATAAAAAGTTATGTATCGTATATTTTATCATATCGTATCGAATAGTATATTCTTTTATGTGTATATGTGTTATTTGGCCCTACTAGTTGGATCGATTGGTTACTTGCTGGGCTGTATAGCTCATTACTTACAATTTTCAAGTTCAGTGTAAGATCGAGTGGGATAACATTGGAGTTCCAGGATCTTAGGTTCAGAGTAGATTGTCATTGTTTTCTTCTTTTTTTTTGCTAAAAAGTAGATTGTCATTGTTAGCTGCGCTATTGTAATAAGTACTTTTGTAATTGACTTTTGGTTTAATAAAATCTGTTTTATTTTAGTTTTCGATTTAGAATTAATAGTTCGAAAAGTCGGGTTGTTACATCCCGATTATTACAAACTTTTCATTAAATTTTCAAAATTTTGGCAAAAATGAAAATGAAAATTTCTTCTGATTTTCATTTTCATTTTTGCCAAAATTTTGACAAAAATGAAAATGAAAATCAGAAGAAATTTTCATTTTCATTTTTCCCTGGGTGCCAGGATCTCTTCAAAATCTAACTAATTATGTCAGATTTTTGCTCCTTTAATGTTAGGGGTCTGAACAATAAGACGGCCTACATAAAGGACTTTTTGTCAAGCAATAGATTTACTCTTATTGCTCTTTTGGAAACGAGGGTTAAAGCCTCTAATGCTCAACAAATTTCCTCGTTTTTAGCCCCAGGTTTTTCTTGGGTTTTTAACTATAACCACCACTATAATGGTCGGATTTGGCTGGGGTGGAACTCCCTTTTTTGGTCAGTAGTGGTTTTATCCTCTTCCTCGCAGCATATCTCTTGTTCAGTCAAGCATATTAATTCAGGTACTTCCTTTTTTGCAAGCTTTATTTATGGTTTAAATACTGCCCCTGAAAGACGCAATCTGTGGTCCAATTTACAATCGTTCCATGATTCTATTACTGTAAATGGTATGTGTCAGCCTTGGGTTTTAACAGGAGATTTTAACGTATGTTACTCTCTTGAGGAAAGCATGGGAGGTGCTCAAAACTGGACAATTGATATTAATGACTTTAGAGATTTTGTCTCTAATCTAGTGTTAGTCGACTTGAGATTCACAGGTATGTATTTCACCTGGTGGGATAGTTATCGTGCTAATCCCACTCACAAAAAACTGGATCGAGTTATGGTGAATGATGCTTGGTTGCACTCCATGGACCTCTCAACTGCTCATTTCTTGCCTAGAGGCCTATCAGACCACAGCCCTTCTGTTGTTAAATTGGGAATCAGAATGGATACTATTCGCAAGCCGTTTCATTTTTTCCATCAGTTGCTGGATGAGCCTTCCTTTCTTGATGAGGTTAAGAAAGCATGGTCTTATAATATCACTGGGAGTGCTTGGTTTATTCTCACTCAGAAGCTTAAAAAAGTTAAAGAAGCAATGAAACTACTCAATTCATCTTCTGGCAATCTTCATGAAGCAGTTAGCTCAACTCGTCAAGCTCTTCTGTCTTTTCAAGCAACCATGGACTCAACTCCTTCGATGGATCAATTCACAATGGAGGGAATTTTGAAATCTCAATTCGAACAAGCCCTGAAGAAAGAGGAGATCTTTCTTAGACAAAAATCGAAGATGCATTGGCTTAAGCACGGGGATGGTAACAACAAATACTTTTATAACTCGTGCAAAGGGAGGTGGAACATTAATAAAATCTTATCGCTTGAAGACGAGGCTGGGATCATTCACTCCTCTCATCAGGATATTGCTCAAACTGCTGTTGAATACTTCCAAAATATCCTTGGTAATGCTAAAGAAGTTACGGACCTGCCTCTTGACTTGGATTTAAAACAATTGTCATTGCCTCAGGTAGACAGTTTGGTGAACTCCTTTTCTTCTGAAGACATCTTAAATACTTTTAAACGAATGGCAAAGAATAAAAGTCCGGGTCCTGATGGTTTTACTCCTGAATTTTTCGTTGCAACTTGGCACATAGTGGGAACCGATGTGAGTAACGCCATTCTCTCATTCTTTAATGACTTGATGCTGCCCAGATGCGTAAACTCTGCTGCTATTTCTCTTATTCCCAAGGTCCAGAATCCATCTCGCATGTCTGATTATCGTCCTATCTCCTGTTGTAATGTTTTGTATAAGTGTATATCGAAGTTGCTTGCTAGCCGGATAAAAAATGTCTTGCCCAGCCTGATTTCTCTGAACCAAACAGCCTTTATCCCGAAGCGAAGTATAGGGGATAATATTATGTTGGCGCAAGCTTTATGTAAAGATTACCACTTAGCCTCGGGGCCTCCAAAGTGTGCGATAAAACTTGACATACATAAGGCTTTTGACACTCTTAATTGGAGCTTCCTGTTGTCTATGCTTCGTAAAATGGGATTCCCAGATAAGTTCATCAGGTGGATTGAGGTTTGTTTAGACACTAGCATGCTTTCGATCAAAGTTAATGGAGCTATTGAAGGATACTTTAAGGGAAAATCTGGGCTCCGTCAAGGTGACCCGATTTCACCTTACCTTTTCGTCATTGCAATGGAAGCCCTTTCTGCCTGCTTAAAGAAAAGTACTGCTGATAGTAAATTTGGTTTTCATTGGCGAACTAAAAAGATTAAGCTTACGCACTTAATCTTCGCAGACGATGTGATGCTCTTTTGCAAAGGAGATAAAAATTCTATCAGCAACATTTTTAGAGGGGTCAGTGCTTTCTCTAGCATGTCGGGAATGGCTCCGAATCCTGCAAAATGTCAATGTTTCTTTGGTAATGTAAATTCTGATATTATTACATTTACCACTTCTCTAACAGGATTTCAGTCTTCTCGATTTCCCATTAAATATTTGGGTCTTCCATTAATTACTTCGAGGCTGAATGCAAATGATTGTGCACCTTTAGTTGTAAAATTGTGTAACAGAATAGACACTTGGACGTGTAAATTTCTGAGCCTTGCAGGGAGAATGCAGCTGATAAGGTCTATACTTTGTAGCATCCAAAGCTACTGGAGTATGTACCTATTTTTACCAAAAGGGGTCCTATCGAAAGTAAAGTCCGTGCTGGCCAAGTTTCTCTGGAGTGGAAAGCATAACTCATCTGCTTTGCATAAGGTTTCATGGGAGGAGTGTTGTCTCCCTAAATATGAAGGTGGATTGAATCTCAGAGACCCATTTATCACTAATAGAGCTGCTATTTTATTTCAGCTCTGGCGCTTAATTCAGCCTTCTGCTTCCTCACTATGGGCGCAATGGTTTCATAGAGAACTTTTAAAGAAGAAATTTTTTTGGACTGCCAAGATGCCGTATAAGTGTCCATGGGGTGCTCGTCAAATTCTTAATGCTCGAAATGATGCTATTCAACATCTGGTCTATCATGTAGGGAGTAATTCCAACTTCTTATTATGGCATGACCCTATTGTTCAAAAGCAACCCCTCATCCTTCGATTAGGCTCCTCCTTGCCTTCGATAACTTCAACTAGTGACCATACTGTTGCGGGGACAGTGATTGATAATAGAAGGTGGACTGACTTTGGCTCAAATCATGATTTAGCCATAGAGGTTCGTTCTTTGCTGGCTTCAGTTACTATTTATGAAAGAGACTTTATAACCTGGGATGACTTGCGAGCAAATATGGTTCGATTGTCAACTATTTATAAATCTTTGCTTGTTTCTCATACCCCCCCCTTTGTGGATTGATTATGTCTGGCATAGTTATGCTATTCCTAAGTGTGCTTTGACACTTTGGCTCATGCTCAAGAACAGATTACTGACGAAGGAGAGAATGCTCGGATTTAATATGCAGGTTGATGTTAATTGTGTGCTTTGCTCAGGTCACATAGAAAATACAAAGCATTTGTTCCTTGATTGTTCATATACGAGAGACATTCTCATAGCCATTCAATGGCCTGTTTCTCGAAGCTGGGAGGATATTATGGAAGGCAGACTTGTTATGGGTAATGTTACTAAAGTGGAGAAATTAGCAACTTACTTGGCTTTCTCTGTTGTGGTCTACTGGATTTGGAAGGAGAGAAATGCTCGTATACATGATCATGCAATCCGAAGGAAAAATCCTGCTGATCTTGTGGAAGATATTAAAAGGATGATTAGGGAGAGGCTTCATCTCTACCCTTCATTTAAAAAAGCTGCGAGGAAGAGTTTTTATTTAATTTCTAGATTGTATTAGGCTCCTCTCTGAGCCTATGATGTACTGAGTAGCATCTTCTAGTTGGCTAGTGGGATACTATAATTTCCTGTGGCTCTTAGTTGTACCCTTTTCTTCTGGTATAAAATTTTTCTTAGCAAAAAAAAAAAAAAGAGAAAATTTTCGGATACCTACATGTTACGTATCCGAACTCAAGAAGTTGAGTCATATAGCTTCATGAGAGAAGAGGAGGTTAGACAGCATTTCATTAAGTTACTTTGGCTTGCCACTCCACAGACTATTGGGGTGTTTGGGGGAACTTTTTTCCGAAATAAGTCAACTTATTTTAAGACAAAGTTAAAGATAACTTATTTTCCAACTTATTTTTGCAACTTATTGAATCTCAAACATACATTAAATACTTGTATAATAAAAAATTGTCAAAATATAAAATTTTCACCCGAAAATAAGTCCATAAAACCATAAAAAAAAGTTTTACCAAACGGACACTATGTTACTACTAACATGAAATTTTTGTCCTGTTTTGTAATTGCCCGCAAGTGTTATATGGGCCTCTTCCGGACGAGGTTCAGATTTATGGGCTTGGGGTCATGGGGTACATGTTTGGTGAATCGATTCGCCCGACCGCATCATATTTCAACAATAAAAAACAAATATGAAAACACATTTTAATTATTTTAATAATATAATTCATATAATACTATATTAACCAAAACTCTACCCACCGATTCTTAAAATTCGAATCCACGGCAGAAAAAGATGCATCACATAAATTGATATAACATGTAAAATAGGCAAATATAATATATAAATAACTTATATAGGATTATTCCTTTTCATAAGACCAACTATCATAAGAACAATTTATATATCATAATTGTGAGAATAATTGTTTTACATTCTTTTAAAATGCGAGTAAAAATAATTACATGCATTTTTAAATTATTGTTATGTTGCAGTACAATATTATTCATTACTCTTCTATTAAAATATATTCTTTATAGTGATAAAAAAAATATTCTTTATAGTGTATATATAATGACTCTATTTTTCATATTTGTTATTTTAATATTTGTACTAATTTATGATGTTTAAAATTTTTATTAACCGAAGTTAAAACATAGTCAGTCAAATGTTTTTTAGATAATCAAATTTACACGAGTTTATTTCACGTCACCGGCATACTACAATGGAATCAGACGGAAGAGAAGTGCAAAAGGCAAACAAATAAAACAAATTTTTTTATATTTCTCCGCTTATAAAAACAAACTTGAGCAATTCATTCATTTCATATGCACCATTGCTTGCTAAACACAATAAGTTTAAAAGAATCTTCAATTCTCCTATTTCATCCTACTTTGCAATGGAGATTCAGCTTCTCTTTACTCTCCTCTCCGTTTCTTTGCTATGCTTGTACATGATTAAAATGCACGTAAAGAACTCGAAATGCAGACAATCAAAGCCAAGATTGCCCCCGGGGCCAAGGAAACTTCCGATAATCGGAAATTTACTACAACTAAGGGGTGCATTGCCTCATCATGCTTTAAGGGACTTGGCGAAAAAATATGGACCTATAATGCACATACAACTTGGCGAGATTTCAGCTGTAATAATCTCGTCAGCAGAAGCAGCTAAAGAAGTCATGAAAACTCATGATGTTGTTTTCTCTAACAGGCCTCAAATTCTTGCTTCCAAGATTCTGTTTTACGACTGCAAGGGAATTGTATCTGCAGAGTATGGCGATTATTGGAGGATGTTGCGAAAAATTTACTTATCTGAACTCTTGAGTGCAAAGAGAGTTCAGTCATTTAGCTTGATAAGAGAGGAGGAGGTAGGGCAGCTTATTCGGTTGGTTTCTTCGTCTTGTGAATCTAGTATTAATATGACGGAGGAATTTTTTTCCATGACAAACACTATAGTGTCGAGGGCAGCATTTGGTCAGAAGTGCAAGCATCAGGAGGATTTCATTCATATGATGAAAGAAATATCGACGTTAGCTTCAGGATTTATGTTTCCTGATATTTTTCCTTCGCTAAAGTTTCTTCATCCGATTAGTAATGCAAAATCTGCAATGGAGAAGATCCATAGAAGACTTGATGACATTCTCGAGAATATAATTAATGAACATAGAGAACATAGAGCTGACAGGAGCACTGGTGAACTAGCCAAGGAAGATCTAGTTGATGTCCTATTAAAACTTCAAGAAAGCAGTGACCTTGAAGTTCCGATCACAACTGAGAACATCAAGGCCATCATTTTGGTACATTGTCCTGTTTATTTATTTATTTTTAATTTAGTTTATTTGCTTGAAATAGTTGCCATCATTTTGGCAACTTAAATTTTTGTGATTTTCTAACATCAGGATATATTTCTTGCTGGGACTGAGACTTCATCTACAACCTTAGATTGGGCAATGGCTGAAATAATGAGAAATTCTAAAGTAATGCATCAGGCACAAGCTGAAGTCAGACAGGTCTGTAAAGGAGAGAACAAATTTCAGGAGAGGAACATTGAAAAGTTGCACTATCTTAAGTTGATAATCAAAGAAACTCTAAGACTGCATCCACCAGGACCATTGTTACTTCCACGAGAATCACGAGAAAAATGTGAGATCAACGGATACGAAATACCTGTCAACACCAAATTAATTGTGAATGCATGGGCAATAGGCAGGGATCAAGATCATTGGACTAATCCCGATTCCTTTGCACCAGAGAGGTTTTACGGGTCTTCAAGAGATTTCAGAGGTGCAGATTTTGAGTTGATTCCATTTGGTGCTGGTAGAAGGGCCTGTCCAGGGATATCATTTGGAATTGCAAATATTGAACTTCCATTGGCTCAACTTTTATATCACTTCAACTGGAAACTTGCAGACGGAGTTAAGCCAGAAGAACTTGACATGTCAGAGGGATTTGGAACAGCTGTCAGGAGACAAAATGAGTTGAACTTAATTGCCACACCCTTTATTCCTTGAAATCACCCACTGAACTAGTTTTCTGAACTAGTAATTCCACCATTATGTTATCGTCTTATTTATGTCAGTTGGGCTTTTCACATAACTCTCTCTGCGACGCTAGTCATTCCTGGTATCTGATATGTAACGAGTGTCACATAACTCTCTCTGCGACGCTATTCCTGGTATATGATATGTAACGAATGACTTTGCATTTCACAAAATGTATACATTTTCATGTCTAACTTTATATGTCTTTGGTCTTCAATACATTTGGATAGTGATAAAAAATGAAAAATTCACTATGAAATGCATAAATCATAAATGCTAACTAATGTACCATAAAATACACTATGCATCGTTGATAATTAATATTTTCAACAAGTTCTTTAACAAAAATTCTTACTATCGTTCCATAAAACACATTCCTTCCGGTCATCCATAGATAGAAACTTACGATTTAACTGAGAGCAAATAGACATTGAACAGTGCGCCAATCGCGACCATCATCACAAGATACAGATTAAATAGCACAATCTTATAGCGTTGCAATATCACGTCTTGTTTTTAAACAGTTTTTCCTCCTGTGTTCCTTTTCTAGCATTTTATAACAAAAAAGTATTTTTCATCTCTACAAATAGTATATGTTGTTGGAGAGAGAAAATGATTATTCTTTAATAATTTATTATTATTATTTTTGTTACGCATCTATTTTTTATCTGGTATTCGGTTAGTTTGTGCGCATTTCGATTAATTCTGGATGTCTTATTTATCTCTATGCGTTCGGTTGGAATCGAATCTGGGATCTCGGGTGGTAAATTCCACAAAAAATCTAAATATAAACTAGTAGAAAAGAAAATTTACATATAAATAAGCTATAAATACATGATAAGAAGAAAATCTTAAATCATTGGGACATTGTTGAAGGAATTTTCACTCATGTTTTGTGACCATTCATGTTAAATTTTGAGTTTTTCTTCGAAAATTAAGTCAAGTTTCAATTTCGAAATAAATCGAAGTATATTGAATCAAATACAATTAATTTAGATAAATTACAAGCACATCATATGTCCTAAAAAAATTATGATTTACTGATGCACCCAATAATGATATTTTAATTTATAAAGTAAATTAAAATTCCAAATTCACTGGATATGAAACTAGGATATTATATTGTTATCATATTGTGGCTTATGATCCCAATAGGTAGTTTTTTTAAATTAGTTTAAGAACAAATCTGAACAATCTCTGAACCATTTCATATATGAAATAGAAAGAATTAGTTTTTAGCAGTTTGGAATTAGGCATGTTAAAAGGTCAAATTTAGATCAAATCATCCTAAATTCATATTTGAATTCGTTAAGAATTTTTGGATTTTGGATCTGATCGAATTAGAAGTCGGATACTTTTTAGGGCAATTCATATTCGGGGGTTCGTATTTCGATTTATCAGATCGGAGGTTCGATCCGTTTAATAAAGTTTAAAAAAATATTTTTTTTCAAATAATAGTTTTTAAAAAAAAATTACGAAGTAAAAATTAAAATTATGATATATAAAATGACAAATCTAAATTTAAATTCCAAAAAAATATTTTTATGTAAGATATTATTTATGTTTTATATATAATTAATAAATATTACATATAACATAAATATATTAAATATATAATAAATATAATATATTCGGATCAGATTAGTATCGGACCGGAGCATACTAAATTCATATCCGCTCGTTATCGGATCGAATCATTAAAGCATTGAATTTTTTTGGAAGAATTCATACCCGTTAATTTAGCTACAGATCAGAGCAGTCGGATCTCAAATCTATTACCTAGCAATTATCTTTATGAGTAGTGGTACGTATCTAAAATATTTTTCCAAAAAAATTACCGAATGATATTGCATAATATATGGCTGATTTTATTTTTGAGTGCATATGAATACATGTGGGATCTCATTATGTATAAGTGTAATATCAGGATTTGAGAAAGAATTTGGAAATTATTTCGAAATACATAACATTTTTCTTTATTTTTAATTATTCAAATACTAAATGGGCTCAAATTTTTTAAACAATTCACTTGACCCCTTTAGGGCATCTCCAACCTTCCTCTAAAACCCTTAGGTAAATTTGAATAAATGATACCATAAATAAAAGTTATAGAAAATATGTAAAAAAATCTTTGCTCCAACCACACGTTCTTGTTGTCTAAATATTTAGCTAATCCCATGAGGTTGGCTATATTTGTCGAACGACTAGAGACCTGTAAGAAAATTACACATCATCTATTACCATAATAAAATAATATATTCTATTTATAATAACTTGAAATAATAATAACATACTATTTTTAAAAAATAGCCAATCATTATAGTCAATACCGTCGGAGCACAATGCCTTACAGGTTCAGGAAATTTTACATAATCAATATTTTATATCATTTTAGCCAACCAATTTAGCTAATACCATTGAAGATGCTCTTAGAGCATCTCCAAGGATATTATGTAAAATGGTTGTCTATATTGATATTGTAAAATTTTTGCTAAGGGTGAGCATGTGCACTCCAATGGTATTATCTATAATTATGATTATGTAAAATTATACAAAAAGGGTTCATTGGTTCAACAAATATAGCCAATCAAAAATGATTATCTATAATTTTTTGCTAAAGGTTTGATGGTTAGACTGCTCAAACTTTTACATATTATCTAAATAGTGCCGTTAGATGCCACATGGATAATTTAGCTAAAGGTTTTATACACTTGGAGATGCTCTTATCTATACTATTATATAAAAGCTGAAACATTAAAAGTTTTGGTACCAGTTTTTTGGTACTTCGTGAATTTACTTATTTACCCTTCATTATAAAGAAAAATAAATACATCTAAAATAAATAATAATATAATTAATGGTAATTAGTCGATTGCCTTTTTCACATGTACTTTTAGTTGAAGATACATAATTAATGGTAATTAGTTGATTGACTTCTTCACATACTTTTAGTTGAAGATATTACTTTTTATAAACACCTAAAAACAACAATCGTATCATATCTTCCGATCATTAATATTCACTTTCGAATCCAAATTAAAATAAATAATAACATAATATAGTTAATGATAATTAGTCGATTGTCTTTTTCACATTTACTTTTAGTTGAAGATATTATCTTTTATAAACACCTAAAAAAATCAATCAAATATAACACCTAAAACAAATAATAACATAATAAAATTAATGGTAATTAATCGATTGCCTTTTTCACATTTACTTTTAGTTGAAGATATTACCTTTTATAAACACCTAAAAAGATCAATCGTATCATATCTTTCGATCATTAATATTTTCTTTCAAATTAAAACACGTTACCTTTTTAATTTACAACAAATCTTACAATCATTAATATATACCCGAAAATATCACACCATATTTTTCAATTATTAATAAAAATTATACTATTATATAAAAGCAGAAACATTAAAATTTTTGGTACCGGTTTTTTGGTATCAATTTTTTGGTACTTCATGAATTTACTTATTTACCCTTCATTATAAAGAAAAATAAATACACCTAAAATAAATAATAATATAATATAATTAATGGTAATTAGTCGTTTGTCTTTTTCATATGTACTTTTAGTAGAAGATACATAATTAATGGTAATTAGTCGATTGACTTTTTCACATTTACTTTTAGTTGAAGATATTAGATTTTATAAACACCTGGAAACATCAATCGTATCATATCTTTCGATCATTAATATTTCCTTTCGAATCCTAAAATAAATAATAACATAATATAATTAATGGTAATTAGTCGATTACCTTTTTCACATTTACTTTTAGTTGAAGATATTATCTTTTATAAACACCTAAAAAAATCAATCAAATATAACACTTAAAATAAATAATAACATAATAAAATTAATGATAATTAATCAATTGCCTTTTTCACATTTACTTTTAGTTGAAGTAAACACCTAAAAAGATAAATCGTATCATATCTTTCAATCATTAATATTTTCTTTCAAATTAAAACACGTTACCTTTTTAATTTACAACAAATCTTACAATCATTAATATATACCCGAAAATATCACACCACATTTTTCAATTATTAATAAAAATCTATACTATTATATAAAAGCTGAAACATTAAAAGTTTTGGTACCAGTTTTTTGGTACTTCGTAAATTTACTTATTTACCCTTCATTATAAAGAAAAATAAATACATCTAAAATAAATAATAATATAATATAATTAATGGTAATTAGTCGATTGCCTTTTTCACATGTACTTTTAGTTGAAGATACATAATTATTGATATCTAGTCGATTGACTTTTTCACATTTACTTTTAGTTGAAGATATTACCTTTTATAAACACATAAAAACATCAATCGTATCATATTTTCCAATCTTTAATATTCTCTTTTGAATCCTAAAATAAATAATAACATAATATAATTAATATAATTAATGGTAATTAGTCGATTGCCTTTTTCAGATTGACTTTTAGTTGAAGATATTATCTTTTATAAATACCTAAAAAACCAATTGAATATAACACCTAAAATAAATAATAACATAATAAAATTAATGGTAATTAATCGATTGCCTTTTTCTCATTTACTTTTAGTTGAAGATGTTACCTTTTATAAACACCTAAAAAGATCAATCATATCATATCTTTCAATCATTAATATTTTCTTTCAAATTAAAACACGATATCTTTTTAATTTACAACAAATCTTACAGTCATTAATATACCCGAAAATATCACACCATATTTTTCAATTATTAATATAAATATTTTAAAAATCATATACGTTATTTATAATAAGGAAACATTAGTATAATCCGTAAACATGATTACATTAAATTATATCAAATTAAAATTAAAAAATTTATTAAAAATAATGATTATATAAAAACATAATCGTAATATTAAATAAAATCAATATATATATATAAAGGAGGATACGCGGGAGCTTAGGTGGCACCTCTAATTTCGTTCCAATACATTTTTCTAATTTTCTAAAATTTTAGGATTTTAAATATTAATAAATAAAAAATATCATTTATCATATTAGAAGTAAAATAGGTATTATGTGTTCAAGTTTATGAAAGAGAAGAGTTCGAATTTATATGAAAGACATATACTTAATAATTCTACTAGAAGTAGAATAGGTGATTGTAGAACATATAATTTTAGAATTATAAAGAGTTTATGAATGATAGAAGGAGAGGAGTTCGATTTTATAGAGAAGATATATAATTAATAGTTATATTCGAATAGGTGTTTGTAGAATATACAATTTAGAATTACAAATACAAATGAATAAAATAAAATATATTTTTTTATAACATATTAGTGATATAATAGATTTTTAAAGGTGTTCGAATTTATAAAGGAGAAGAATTCAAATTTATAGCTAAGACTCCCTATGACCTATATATACGCATGAAATAGAGACCAACGTCTCATTGTAATTATTTTAGTTCATAAATTTCGTATTCTTTATTGCATGAATGGATTTATATAACAAGATTTTCAATTATTTTTATTTATCCAAATAGTGTTTGGGCTTCATTGTGCTCGCTTCTCTATTTTTTAACCATTTGACCAACTTCTTCTCTTTTGGCAGAGGAAAATAGTAGGGTCTTGCAATGAAGAAGGAAAAAAGAAGGTATCTCTTCGTCTCTGTTCTCTTCATGTCTCTCTTTAAAAATTAGAACTAAAAAGACTATTATTGAAATCTTAGGTTTTTTTCATATAGTTTTCTTTATGTTTCATTTTTTTTAATGCATGGATGCATATTTATGACTAGGTTTGCATATATTTTCATGTATGTTTGTTTCATTTTTTATGGAGTTTTATTGTTTTTCTTTTGAATTTTGCAGGAATGATAAAATTAGTTACGAACAATCCAGACAACAAATATTGGGCATATATATATATTGTCATCTTATCTCAATATATATGTTATTTTGATTTATGTCTATACAAAGGAGACTATGCGGGAGGTTAGGGGGTGCCTCTAATATTGTCTCAATCTATTTTATAATTATTTTAGAATTTTAAATATTAATAATCAAAAATAGTATCTTTTAGCATATTAAAAGTAGAATAGTTGTTATAGATGTTCGAATTAATGGAGGATAAGAATTCGAATTTATAGAAAAGACATTTAAATAAAAGTTCTACTAGAAGCAATGTTCCAGAAATCGCTAGGCGGCCCAGGGCGGTCGGGATACCGCCTAGCGATTAATCGGGTAGGCGGAGATTAATCGGACGGATTAATCGGAGCATTAATCGGTTATATTTAAATATTATTTTTAATATTTTTATTTATTAAATATTTTTGTCAAATATTTTGTCAATTTTTGAATTTTTCAACGTATTTTGCTGATTTTTTCCGATTTTTGACATCCTATGCCGATTTTTTGACCGCCTAGGCCGATTTTTTGACCGCCTAGGCCGATTTTTGACCGCCTAGACCGATTTTTGACCGATTTACACAAAAAAACGTTTTTTTAACCGCCTAGACCCGAGTCGGGGCGTTTTGATGGCGCCTAGCGCCTAGGCGCCCTAGGCGCCTAGCGCCTAGGCGCCGCCTAGGCGGCCGCCTCAGCCGATTTTTACAACACTTCTAGAAGTAGAATAAGTGTTTGCAGAGGAGAAGAACTCGCATTTATAAGGAATACATATAATAACAAGTTCTATTGAAAGTAAAAAAGCTATTTTCAAGGCTTATAATTTAAAAGTTTTATTAGAAGTAGAATAAGTGTTCGAATTTGTAAAGGAGAAGAGTTTGATTTTATAGAAAATTTAAAATTAAAAGTTATATTAGAAGCATAATAGGTGTTTGAATATGTAGAGGATAAAAGTTCGAATTTATAAGGAATACATAATTAAATGTTCTACCATAAGTAGAATAATTGTTTGTAGAGAGAGTTCGAATTTATTAAGGATACATATAATAAGAAGTTCTATTGAAAGTAGAGTAGCTATTTGTAAAGCATATAATTAAAATTTTATTAGAATTAAAATAGGTGTTCGAATTTGTAAAAGATAAGAGTTCGAGTTTATAGAAAAAACCTATAATCAGAAGTAATATTAGAAGTAGAATAGGTGTTAGTATATATATAGAAGAAGAGTTCAAATTTGTAAAGACCACATATAATTAAAAATTATATTGGAAATAGAACATGAGAGCAAGTTCTATTGGAAGTAGAATGAGTGCTTATAAGATTTATAGTTAAAAGTTTTATTGAAAGTAGAATAGGTGTTCATATTCATAGAGGAAAGAGTTCAAATTTATAGACCATATAATTGAAAGTTTTATTGGAAGTAGAGTACGTGTTAAAATATAGATAAGAGAAGAGTTCAAATTTATATTGAAAATATACATAATTAAAATTTTTATTGGAAGTAAAGTACGAGGGCGGTGATGTGGCATCTTTTATGATCTTCTAAAATTATCTTTTGTTCTTATTTATCTTTATAATTTATAGAGAGTCGTTCGAAACATATTTAGGCTACTCGAAACTGTTGGGTCCTGAGGCATAAAACGCAGCGGAATAACGTAAATATAACAAAATTTTCAGAACCCAAACGCAGGATCCATGTATAATTATGGACAGATTATGGAGATAACGAATCGTACCTTTCAATAAAATTACTTTCACAAAATCAACGGAGATCCTAGCTTTCACGACTTGTGTCTACCTCTCGGAAAACACCTCTATGGTATCCACACGAGCACCTTCAAGAACGACTCACGAACTTGACTTCGGAACGGATGTACTAGCCTCCCTCTTGATGATTCGTTTTTCTGCCTTTTTCTTGCTACCTCTCTCTAGGGTTTTTCACAAAAACGTAAATCCTCTTAACCTATCATTATATATTTATAATGACTGGTTAAAAGGTCCTAACAGCAAAAGCCCAACCTGATTAGGTTTAGGATTAAATAATAAAACAAAATTCTATTATTTAATTAATAACTAAGTCACACTTAATTATTATGTGCATAAATACTCCTCTAATTCGAATATATATTATTTCAATTAATTAAGTCTCACTTAATTAATATAATAAAATTCAAATAATCATCAATTAATTTAAATCCATAATTTAAATTAATTATTCCTTTAATTGCTCAATGTGTGCGACCCTATAGGCTATTATTTAATTGACAATAATTTTATTCTCCAATAAAATTATAAACAATGAGCGGTATCTAGTAATACATCATTGCTACCCAATTAAACAATAATTAAATCGTGATTCGATAAAACCTTTCGCGATTAATGTTTCCGTGTAATATAATCCCTTTAACTAAATATTATAGATTAAACTCGAGGCATGTCTTTAGTCATCCTCTTCAAGAGGCCAATAATATCATTATTTGAGCACGGCCATGCATTTTATAGTCTCACTCAATCAAGAGGCCAATAATATCTCTCCTAATTATAGGAGGGTTAAATCCTTTATCTATCATTCATATTTCCCATACGACTCATGATATACCCGATGTCCACTTTTATCATCACCCGGTCAAAGGTAACTTTTAATGTTGTCAAAATATATTAATCCTCGTATAGAAATATAATGATCTCAAGTCAAAGGATCATTACACCATTACCACTGTAAGTCATTCTTATGACTTTATTAAACATGAAGAATCTCACTGTGGGTCTGTACAGTACCATGTACTCCTACATGTACCTATGTATTGACTTTATTAAACATGAAGAATCTCACCGTGAGTGTGTCCAGTACCATGTACTCCTACATGTACCTATGTATTGACTTTAGTATCTCCATACTTATAACCAATGAGATGTGGTTATCTGTCAAACAACATACTAGTCTATTTATGTATTATTATTGTCCCATATAATAATAATCGACTAGGGACCTTTAAGAATATGATATATTATATAATCTCAAGTTCAAGTCATGTACTTAAACTATACACTGTGTATCATGATTCTGAGGACATTTATTATGCTAACAAAAATATCGCAGTAATTAAAGTCATAATAAATACGTTTATTTAATAATCAAATGACATAAAGGTTTATTCAAGAAACAATGCATTGCCTCTAGGACACCTACACTAACAGAAACGTGTTTAATGAAAAAATGGTCCACTAGAAAAGGTCGTATTAACTTTTAGAATTTGATGTTATGCTACAAATTTTATTAATTTTTAGGTTTCAATTTTTATGGATTAAAATTATAATATAAGTATTCATAATATCTGTTAAAGCTGAATTTCAGTTTAACGAAAGAGCGGCTTTATAGGAAGAATCATACGAATCACTAGAAAAAATCGTATTAACTATTAAAATTTGATATTGATGTTATAAATTTTATTTCATTTTTAGGTTTCGATTTTTGTGAATTAAATTATAATACAAATATTCATAATATATGTTAAAACTAAGTTTTGATTTAACTAGAGAACGACTTTATTGGAAGAATTATGTTTAACAAGGAGAGCGGTTCGTTAGAAAGTATCATGTTAATTGTTAAACTTTTATTATATAATATGAGATAAATATATATTAAAGAAAATTAAAAAAGTTTTGACGCCGCCGCGAAGCTCGGCTTTGTCACCTAGTTATATAATACAAGAAACTCGTGCATTGCACGGGTTATAAGCCAGTAAGTCTATAAGTCGAATTAATTAAAAAAAACCCTTTTATGGAGTTTTATTTTTCCCCATTAAAATGGATTAACTTGATGTTACTGCGTTGAAAACGGTCAAATGAACGTACACACCCCAATATCCTCACTTCTCAGTTCTCACTTCGCACTCTTTTTTCCTTTCACTTTAATGGAGTAGTAATATTTTTTAATAATAAAAAATACATACAGACATACACACCTATATATTGAGTCGTACATATCCATCTCAATCTATCTTCCAGAGAAAAGTATTCCAAGAGTCACCGACTAATCTCTACAGAGAGAGAGATCGAGAGAGGAGAGATTTTGCATAAACAAAATGGAAAAAACTTCTCTTACAGCAACTGAATCTTCTACTTCTACTACAACTACAACCACTGGCAAGAACAGAGACAAAGATGAGTATCTCAAACAAGTTAACAAGCTCTCTCATAAAATCTCTAAACCTAAAAAGCCCCTTGTTCTTGACAATAATTACAATACTGCCATTCTCAATGATCTTCCATTACCAAATCAATCTCAGCCGTTGATTCAACCACCGCCTTTGACTCAAAATCAATCCCAGCCGTTGAATCTCCACCAACAACCACAACACCAACCGCCGGTTTATAATATCAATAAGAGTGATTTTCGCGACGTGGTTCAAAAACTCACCGGTTCACCGGCTCACCCAGTTCAAGACCGGTTCACTACGCCGCCGCCGATTCAACAACCCAAACCGACGAGTTCACGGTTACAGAAGATCCGGCCGCCGCCGTTGCCGCAGCTTAATGTTCCGCCGGTGAACCCTAGTTTTCTCCGGCAGCCATTATCGCCGTTACCTCCTTTTCCCGCGGTTCACGCCGCCGCGGAGTCGCCGATCTCGGCGTACATGAGGTATATACAAAACACGACGTTTCCGTCGCCGCGGTGGAGTAACTTTGTTTCGCCGGCGCCGCCTCCGGAAAACATAGCTCCGGCGTCGTCTGTGCAGTTCCCGGTGCCTCCGTCGTCGTATGGATGTGTGCCGTCTCCGAAATCGCCGTATCCTTCGTTCTCACCGACGTCGTTAGGATTTCCGCTTTCGCCTACGGTTCCGAGCCCTCGGTGGAAAGGAACTTGAAGAATTATATGATGGTAAGGATTTTAGGAGTTTATGAAATGATATAGAATTATGTTTGTTTTTTTTGTAAATGTTTTCGGGGATTTTTAAATTTTAAGTATATTTGCTTACTATTATAGTTTTTGATTCATGTTTTATATATCGAAAATCGACTTTGGTAACAGAAGTTTAGATTTGGTTTAGCATTTCTGGTTGGATAGTGGTGTTTACTACATAGTGTTTGTGTTTTTTGGTCTAAATTTGTGGCCTTATTCGTGTGATTGAAATTGTATATTGATGTGGTTGAATTGGTTAGTTTTTGAAATCAATTACTTTACTCGGCTTGAGTTCCCATAATAGTTGAACATCAATTTGAGACGGTTCTAGGTAAAAAGTGTAATTTCTGCTTTGTTCACTAATGTAGTAATGTGCATGGATTTGTTTGGTCTCGGAAGCTCGACCCTGCCATATTTTGTTGTGAATGTGATAGTCAAGCTTATAATGGTCTTACTTGTTTCGTTTTCTATGATTTTGCGAGGCATGAACCGGTAATGATTTCGAGGGGTTTGTTATATGTTTACCTGCTTCATCTAGGAAGTGCTTGGTTTTTAGGGCAATTGTGTGTGTTAATCATTAATTTGTTCTTCACTGTTAATCTTTAATTAGTTCTTCTAGGTTGTGCTTTGTATTTCAGGGCAATCATGTGTTTGTGAATCTTTAATTTGTGTTCTCTCAGAAGAACTTCCAGGTTATTAAAAGTAGAAGTTTGATGAACGTCCAAGTTCTTTCTACTTCAAGTGATGAGAGATATTTATTGTACTCCTACTTAGGTAGGTTCTTGCTTCTTAGGTAGCTGATAATTCTTATATTCTATATTAGTTGGCTATATTTCTCTCTGCACAGCTATGTGTCTGACAGGTTTCTTACTTTCCCATTTTCCACTAGTTTTTCTTGACTCTTGTGACCTGATTTTTTTTTACCTTGTTCTCTGGTTACCTCACCTTTTGGCTCAAGTTTTCTTCCCTGCTCATAGAGTGAGATTGCACCCTCGAAAGGTATGACTTGGGATTGAGATATGAGACTACATTTTGAGTTCGACTTTAACACCCAGGAATCACAGTTTAGTTTACTCCTAACTAGAGAGGACGACAAATTAATGTTAACGAGAATTGGTTACTGGGGTCGAGGGTGCTGGGTCTGTACAGATGTGTGGATTTTTTGGGATTTTAGATACAATGAGCTTTCTCCCTGTGTGCTCATATTTTTTCTTATGCAAGTATTGGTCAGTTTCAACATAGTACTCGGCAACTCATTTTAGGCGAGTCAAAACCCATATCAAATCATTTGCCAAGAAGGGTATCCATGTACTTCTGTGAGTTTATTAACTATATTTTCAAGATTTGTGTAGTGCGCTTGCGTTAATTTTTTGCATGCATTTTTTTTTTGTTTAGTACGATATCTGATTTTATTTACTTGTTTTGTGGAATCTCTGCCTCTCGATTGAATATATGTTGAGTTTGTGGTGTCTCTATGTTCTGAACCAATTGTTGGGATGGTTTGGACTAATGTGGTCCTGTGGCAGTCAATTGTTTCTTTCTTCTTGTAACCACTCAGAGCCCGTTTGGGCAAGTTGCTTATTGCTTAAAAAAAGCAATAAGTAGAAAATGTAGTGTTTGGCAATAAGGGTTTTAAGCCCGCTTCAAGTTAAAAAACTGCTTTAAGCCATAAGTTCCATTTAGGTACTTTTGACTTAGGACTTATGGAGTTTTTTTTTTTTTTTTTCAAAAAACTTCCAAAACTCTTGCAAAGTTTAAATATTATGAATTTAAAATTTTTTTAATTAAAATTTCATTTTAAGTCAAAATTATTAAATCCCCATTTAACTTTAAGTAAAATTACCCAAACACATTCATTCAACTTAAAGCAAACAACTTTACTTTCTCCTTTAAGTTAAAAATACCTCCATTAAGTCAAAAGTAACTTATTTTAAGCAACCCCAAACACCCTCTCAATCATCTTATTATTTTTTGCTAGGCAATTGTATATTTCTTCTTGTAATTGCTTAATCATGTTATTAATTTTTTGTTTCATGATTAGGATGTTAAGTAGGGGATAAAAGCAGAGTTTTTGTCTGGTTTTTATTAATTGGATTCTTTTATTGCAAGTTGAAGAAAAACTGGCTTTTGTTTATGATGATGATTAGGACATAAACGGGGTCTTAGAGGGTGTTTGGGATTGCTTAAAATAAGTTACTTTTGACTTAAAGGAGGTGTTTTTAATTTAAAGGAGAAAGTGAAGTTGTTTACTTTAAGTTGAATGAAAGTGTTTGGGTAATTTTACTTAAAGTTAAATGAGGATTTAATAATTTTGACTTAAAATGAAATTTGACTTAAAAAAATTTAAAATTCATAATATTTGAACTTTACAAGAATCGTGAAAAAAGAAAAAAAAAAAAAAACTTCATAAGTCATAAGTCATAAGTCAAAAGTACCTAAATGGAACTTATGACTTACAGCCTGTTTGGCTATGGCAACTTAAAGCCAAAAGCTCCTTTAAGGAGTTTTTGGTGTGTTTGTGTAAAGTGGCTTTAAGCCGGCTTTAAGTTAAAAAACTGCTTTAAGTCAGAAGTTACATTTAGGTACTTTTGACTTATAACTTATGGCTTATGGAGTTTTTTTTTTTTTTTTTTTTTTTTCACAATTCTTGTAAAGCTTAAATATCATGAATTTAAAATTTTTTTAAGTCAAATATCACTTTAAGTCAAAATTATTAAATTCCCATTTAACTATAAGTAAAATTACCCAAACACATTCATTCAACTTAAAGTAAACAACTTTACTTTCTCCTTTAAGTTAAAAACACCTCCATTAAGTCAAAAGTAACTTATTTTAAGCAATCCCAAACACCCTCTTAAAGCAGTTTTTTAACTTAAAGCCGGGCTTTAAGCCATTTACACAAACAGGTCCAGAACAACTTAAAGCTCCTTTTTGCTTTAAGTGCTTGTTCCCAAACAGGCTCTTAATCCAACGGATTAAGAAGTTTCTTTTGACCCAACTAGTGTTTTGAAAGGAGTTTGTTGGGTGATTGTAACCTTTTTTGGAAGTGCTGGGCAGTGCGTCTTTTAATTTGTCGGGTTGTCTTTTATCTTTACTGCGTTTGCCTTGCTTCTTTTATCAGATATACACTTAAGCTGTGGACTCACGGGGTGTAATAGTAATACTGTTTTAAGTTATAAATGGTGGTCTGATTTGAAAGCAACTTATATATTATCATTTTTGTTTCTAAAAACAATTTTTTGCATTGTTTTAACAATCGGATTAATCACCGATTAATCCTTGTTAAACCCGCATTGATTAATAACCTAAATGTTTGATTAATCATTCCGATTGGTTCTTAAATATCCGATTAATTCTTGGATAGTGTCGCTATCGATTAAGTCCGATTTCCATTTTTTACGGCACTGTTTTTAGGCTCCTATATATTTATTTGAAATAGAAATATTATCATATTTGTTCAGAAGCAAAGCTAAGCGGTTAAGCCAATTACAGAGGTAAACATATCTTTTTTTTTATTCTTTTACTAGACTAAACAAGATGTTTAAATTGAAAAGGAATAAAGTGATAGGATATTAATATGATCTAAAAGCAAGAAGATAACACGAATGAAGTTATTATGTAGTAAGCATTGTTATAGAAATCAATCCATTTTTGAAAAATGTTACAGTTGCCCGATATTATTTGCTTAATTACTTTTGACGCCTCTTTACTGTTTTTTGTTTGTCCAAGAAAGAACTATAGCATCGTTTGCTTTAATACTTCTTTTGATGAATTGAAGTTAAGCTGGTTGGTAGCCGGTAGGTCAAGTGACTTGCATCAGGTTTGATGATATGATACACAGAACTTGCCTGCTGCTATTATCAAATGAAACGTCACAAAATGGTAACATCGGAGTTTGTAAATGTGAGCGCTTTTAGGTTTCCCTACAGTCTTTTCGATATGAGTGTTTGTCAGCCTCACATTGTCCCATTTACGGGCCATACAAACCACATTTCCCTTGCAAAAAATGATATTGATACGACTGGATGGTCAGTCCGTATCATAATATCTACTTCTAATAATTGAAAAAAGAGATGATATGTGCACATTCTATAAATCGATGCATATTCTTTGTTTGAATTTGGACAATATCCTTCTTATACATAAGGATAACTTGGAATTGAAGATGCATATGAAGATATTTTAGTCCAATATCTAAAAAAAAAAATGTGCACGTATAAATCGAGACTGTGCATATATCAGCTTCCTTCAAAAAATGAACATATCAAATTATATTTTTAAGTTTAAGGTTACGTTTTTTTTTTTGCAAAGTACTTCAAGGCTATGCTTATTTAATTTGAAAGAGATTATAACTAGGGAAAATAAATTTTTTAAAGTTTCAGTATTATAATTGTTGTTATTTTTTATCTTGGGTTTTGGTCCCTGACAATCATTTGTCAGGGACCGGTTATTTAACAATCGGTTCCTAAACCGTTGGATCGTTGATCCAACGGCCCCCCTGGATTACAAAATTTTTTTACTGTCCGCTATAATTTTCCGCGGATAGGCAGATTGCCTGTCCGCGGAAAATTATAGCGGACAGTAAAAAAATTTTTTTTTTAATCTCGGCCGTTGGATCAACGATCCAACGGCTGGGGAACCGATTGTTAAATAACCGGTCCCTGATTGTCAGGACCAGGACCCTTTTATCTTTTAAATAGTTCAATTTCATCTTTGTTTTGTAGAGGATTATTTGAAGAACTAAGAAATTAAATGACGACTATTCTTTTTTAAATGGAGTGTTGCTATTGCCGACTTCTGTAAATGTGAAACTTCAAGCCCATACTTCTCATCTTATGTCTTTTTAGCTGTTAAAGCTCTTTTAACTTGGAAAATAATCATATATACACAGAATACATGTCGAAATTTTGCACATTTATCTTACAAGCCAACATCTCTATTGTTCTGACTGCAAATGCTATACAAGATTTATAATCAACATCCACCCTAAACGGAAAGTTACACATTGTCACTTGTACAAATCAACCGAGGAAGAAGGAAATGGAAGTGCATTTCAACATTATCACTTGTACGTGTCTGGTAATACGAAAAATTCACAGCACTCTGTTCCATCGGAACCATATTAGTAGACTCAAAACTCTGCCTTTCGGGTATAATGATACATCTGTCTACTACATACACTTGGGGATGAACTCTGTATTTCTCTGCAGAACTCTGATTATCTCCATTACTTAGTAGCGGTTGTGTTCTTTTACAGTTTGAGTTTGGTTAAGTCAACTTTCTTGACAGGATATGTATATGCTTCAAAGTTGATTTGTTGGCCCAAGCAACTCATTTTTGTAAGAGTATTGATCAAATCAACCTGAGAAACAACAAAGTAAAGAAGAGTTGGCACTTGGCAGCAAATAAGATACACAAATAATATACGTTGCCTTACCTCCCAGTTTGTAACTTGTTACTCCAAATGTAAATTTATTTTGGCTTTTGAAAACCCGTAAATTAACAATTTTACTTCCAATTTTATATGGATTCATCTTGTTAATGAGACTCGATACTGTAAACTGAGAAAAGATAGATATGATTATACTTCTATAAACTTTATTAAGTCACATTTTTACAATGTTTGAAGTTTGAAATGGTCTCAACATGCTATCGGAGTTTCTCCAAGAGGTGGGCTGTTTTCTTAACTAGTTTGAACCTCATCTGTTGCAATTGATTTCTTAAAATGAGGAATCCAAGGATTATTATCCCCATGATAATTTTTTTGTGATCTGAGAAGGGACCTATATGTTTACCTGATAATCCGTCTCAGATACTGTTTCCCTGCTGCGTTGATATTTCTGCACCCACGGCAAAACATCTGGATCGGTGGCTAGTAATGCCTCAGTTGCTGTTTGATCAGGACCCAAAAATGCAGACATCACTGCTAGCTGCACAAAAAGAGTTGGGGAAAAATGTTGGATGAGAGACTTACAATGGTTTAATACACCCTAAATTTACAATTTTTAATAATTTTAAGTAGAGAATTTTTAACCGACTGCAATATGCTGCGGTTTCATACTTTCAGATGTAATGACTTTTGATTTAAGGTTCATAGTTCTGTGACAGTTGTCTAGAGAGATGATTCACTTGAATAATTAACAGTTAAGAGATACTTACTAGAACTGGTAACTGCTTTTAGTTATCCTAATCTACCTTATTCCTAGCCAGGAAAATAACAGCCCAAGAAGATGATAATCTA
The DNA here is from genome assembly GCA_037693485.1 of Kitagawia praeruptora. NCBI lineage: Eukaryota > Viridiplantae > Streptophyta > Magnoliopsida > Apiales > Apiaceae > Kitagawia > Kitagawia praeruptora. The sequence continues at coordinate 149,395,537 of CM075353.1, forward strand.
CTGACTACTCTAACTGGAAATCTGGTATAGCCTCATAAAACCTGGGGCAATAATGGAATGCTGCAGTGGAAGAAGAACCTAGTTAATGTTCGAATCTTTTCAGGTAATGGACGTACCTGACGGGGAGTGAAACCGATGGCAGAGAATTTATCTTTCATTTCTTTAACACTTGCTTTCTCCCATTGGGGAACTCTTCCTTCAGGATCTGGCTCTTGAGTATCCAACCTCCCAAAATTTCTATCAAAAAGTCCCCACTGTAGGCGGAAGAAACAACTGTAAGCTTTAAATGCGGACAGGACAAATCTTTACGAATGTCAAGAACATGTAAATAGAGTAAACATGACAAAAAATATGTGAAACCAATATGAAGAAGCTTAAACTTTACGCATCTAATGAAGTTAGATGCATGTCTGGATAAGGACTAACCTGGCCAGATGAACCATATGCACTGTATAATAAGTTCCCTTTTTCTTCGTTCCCGCCACATTTTCTTATAGCAGAAGCCAAAAAGCTAGCTTTCATGGCGCTTTGTGCTGCATTAATGACATACAGATATTACTAAATGTGGACCTAGGTTTCTTCTTTTGCTTCTCAGACTTTGTAAAGCCTAATATGCCAAAAATATCTTCTTTTTTTCAGGGAGGAGGGGGTTGAATAGGTCATCATGTAATTCAAGGTTAAAAAAACAATATTAGGATTTTAAGCATACAGACTCCGGTTTTAGCTTGCAGAAAACGATCCCTTAAACTAACACCTGCTTTATGTCAAAACAGAAAATCGTGCTTGGCAAGTATAAAGACAGAAATTACAAGAGAAACAAATTTTAAGTGGGTTAAAACGAAATTCCAAATCCATGCTACAACTTCAAGAGAGGGAACCCTTTAATAGGTAGAAAAACATAGGACAGAAAGACTTAACAACTTGATCGCAAAGGTAAGCACCAAATTCACAAAGAACTTTGAAGTCACAAGAACTTCAGGGAACATCGGGAGATTAGTGATTTATACTCTAATTATGTAAACTCTATATTGAGTAGTTGAGCAGCAACATCATTTTACCTTCAGTGAAGTGCTTCATCCGGAAAATGTGAGTTCAAATTTTACAGTAATATTGGAACATATGTTGATCTTCTTTTAGGCCGGATTTACCTTCCAAAGGCTAGCAGTCTTAGCTAGCTCTAACTAAATCTATAAATGTAACAATTGAGAAAGAACCTTATAGTCTTGTAATTTAATCCTCCCATTTATAAAAAAATTGGCCTTTTATGACTAAATTGGGTCCCAAAAAAAGAAAAGGTGTTCCAAAATAAGTGACTGTTTAGCAGTTAGATTACAATAATAATGTCAACTAGATACTTAGTCATGCCTAACCTGCAAGCTGAATGAGATCTGAATATGAGATAGGTCCACCCTTTGAGTATGAATCAATTTCCTTCTTTGCTTCCTCCAATAAATTCAACGCACCGGAAAGGCCCTTATTTTCTGGTCTGTTGATTTCTGAGCTTCATATGACAAGAAATATGTAAAGACAATCAATGTTACTGCGAGAAACTAGCAGAAAGACAAAAAATTGGCGGTAAAGGTGATGAATGTATAGAGATTGAAAATGATGGACAGAAGACGTAGCACTTCAACTGATATGGGTGCAAAATGATTGCTGATAGAGATAACAGCATTGCCTACTTGAAAATAACTATGTGAACATGCAATGCAAGGAATATGAAAAAGTTTGGGGTACGTGTGAAATACCTGAAGCGTATCGATCCATTTGGACCCCCAGTTTTTGTAGCCTACAAGCTTAAATAAATTTACTTCAAATTTCTTGTTTCATATATAACCTGGGAAATGAATTAGCAACAATTTATCTCAACCTTGTCGTACGTCATAATATCATTAAGTGCCAAAGTTAATATGGAGGGAGCAACATCGGGATTTGCCTGTAATAGAAATTAATGAGGCTAGATTATGCAAATATTGCATGATAGAAATGGGGTAAACTTGATACAAGATTAGAATATGAATAAATACCTTTATAGATGTATAAAGGGTTGTCTTGATTTTTGCTGCCAACGAAAGATATTAAAGTTACTAAGTGATAGAGACATGAACACAAGCTCAAGTGTTGACTATAACATGTTTGACACTACAGTATAGAGATTAGAGGGCTTACATTGAAAATTTGAACGCTGTCCGCGTTGTATCAGATCAGCAGCATTAGCTGCTTCAACGAATGAGCTTGAGCTTGTTAAAAATTCCTATAATGACCAGCCACAGAAAAGGCAATTCCATTATCATGTCATATTCTAATGTTCTAGCTCTAGTGAAAAGCTTTTGCACAATCTACTTTAATAATCTTAACAATGCCAAAGTTTAATAGTTAGGTAAGTATCGTAACTTGATGAGTAAATTAGCATGCACTAAAGGAATCCTGAGTATTCCTTGGAAAGAAACACAAGAAAATAAAACAATAGCTGACATCCATTCAAAACATAATTAGTACAGGAAAAAACAAAAAAGTACACGAAAATGAAATAAAAAACGAAAGAAATGATCTTACCATTCCAATGGCAACCCCAAGGGACTGAATAACGTCTCGTCGTCGGAAACCATGCTCCTCAATAGCAACATTTTCTTGAATTTTACAACGAATGGTACCCTGTTTATACTCCATAAATGAACTACTTCTAAGAAATACCACACACATTTCTGATTTCTTGATTCAGAACATGTATTGAACTTTGAATTATGATCTAATAATATATGCATATAATCCATGCATTTCAAGAATGTTATAGAAAAAGTAAACATGTACAAAAACTTGGCCAGGGAAAAAAAGTGAGGAAAGAAACTTACAGGTGAAACAGGATGGAAAATGGGAGCACTGGTTGAAGAGGAAGGAGCAACTGGAATCAAAGGGAGAGTAGAGAGGAATGAGACAAACCCCATTGCCAAGAAGTTCTTGCAGATGGAGGAGAAACAGGGGATTGTGGGGTTTCACTCTGAAGTATGTGTGGATTGTGAGAGATTGTGTTATCCTCCTATCTTTTTTTGCTTTGTCAAGATTTTGTATGTATAGGTGTCAACTATAGACTCTTCCTATAGATTTTGTGGGCTTTATTTTTTCTTTAATGGTTCACTTTAACATTGTATAATTTAATGTCTTTTGTACCATGAATAATTATTAATCAATAAAGATAATATGATTAACAGATTTTGATAATTATATATAATAAATAGGGACTGTTTTTTCCTACCATTTTCAGTAATATTAGGCCCTGCTATGCTAACATGTGAATATATTACATTTCAGTACCAAACTTACGGTACTATCCACGCAGAAAGAATCAGCAGCAAAAGACAGATTCAGAGCATTTGTTTTCAAAATATGATTAAAAAAACCCGCAAAATTAATGATTTCCTTGCAACAAAGACAAGTTAGACAACCATATCTAAAAAAACAAATTAATTTCTTCTATTTTTATTGTAAATCAGTCCCAAAAATTGATGCAATGATCATACACCAGCACCAACACTAATCTTCTATGCTATTTTACACTATCTCTTAAACCCATATGAGCCCTATCCGCAAAAGTCAAGAATGATAACTTCATTAGAATGACAGCCATCGTCTAGCTCTTTGGCCTGTGTCCATCTTTCTACATATCTACATGTATAGTTGTGATGTAGTTTGCAGGATACAACACTGATATGTCCATGTCTGCAGCAGCTTCTTGGACTTCAATAATTTAATATTCCACAGCAGCCCCACTGAATTTGCCTCCAGAGAGTCCTTTTTTTTCCCAGGTGAACCCAGAGGGATCAGTTTTGTTATCCTGTGATCTATCTAATAAATGAGAGAACTATTCACATCTGGAGCATCCTTATGACATAAACAATCTGGTAAAGGGTTCACATAGAATGGCTCTTCTGAACGAAACCTATCTGTGCCCTTTGTTCCTGAAAGTGGACCCTTTCTTTTCCTAGGAGAACCCTGCCTGCACAGCCCAACAAGACGGGTTGATAAATTTAGTGCAAAAAAGCATCATGTAATTATTTATATCCTAAGCATCCTAATGAATAAACACAAACAGCTAAACATGCTTATGCACTAGAGAAATATAAAAATTAATCATGCCAGCCCTTCTTTAGCTCCCCAGTCTCGGGTAATATCCTTAACAATAAGCATGGTTGTGCTTAACCAATGACGTGTGCCAAGAAATAAGAACGCTTGTGCATTTCTTAGATGCTATGCACCTAAACCATTGAAATCATATAATGAAAATCAGCATGACAGTTGGAAACAAAATTAGCATGAACTTGGTCATCCAAATACAGCCTACATTAATGATACACCTTACTATGTGACAGCATAACATGGCCAATAGACAGTACGAAGATCCTTAAATGGACATAGCAAAGAATATGTTTACAAACACTAATCGTATAGCGTTAGATACCAAAGGCAGAGCCAGAACAATATTCTCCCTTTGACTGCAGATAATAGCATATTGATATCCATATAATCATAATGAAAATTACAGTAGTAGCGGGCCCATGTTCAGAAGATCCCAATAAGGTATACCTTCTTTTGTGTGCCTCGAAGACACGTGCAAACAAATTTCTGCCTTCTCTCATAGATCCCTGTTCAACTTTATCGAAAAGACGAACAAGCAGTCTCCTGATGTAGAAAAGTGAATCATAAGAATGATTTTCATACAGAAAGTTTCAATAACATATTATTCTTCTAGAATTCAAATTCTTGCCTGTCTGGAGAAATGGTTTTCCTGTGTCCCAGGAAGCGACGATGACCCTCAACTGCCATTGCCATGTTTCCAGAGTATGAAGGTATAAAAACATCACTCTCCACAGCTACAATGAAATCCAGTGACGCCATTTGAGACGCATGATTATTGAAAGGTTCAAGCTCGTCAACTGTTGCCAATTTTTCCTTCATAAGGGTTACAAAAAAACTGAATCAATTTGGTTGCTGCCCAAATATGCCACAATTTGACATTAATTTGCCCAAAATATTACAAGGTCAAAAAATTGGCTGCCTTCGCCAATTGAGTAAGGTGCACCAAATGAGAAAGAATATCAAGGACTCAGACATAACTACAGAGACTCATCAACAACTTTACAAATATATATACTATTGAAAGTAAGGAGAAAGTATATGGAGGACTCAGGCATAGCCTAGGGGCAAAGGCCCATAAGTTCGGTATCTTCACTAGTCACTACCCTTCCCTTGTACTTGGAAAAAGTTAAAAATAAAAAATCACGACTTGTCACCAGAGTGCACAAGAAACTAAGCGAAGATAATTGTAAACTGAATTAATATGTAACAAGATAATGTCACCACACAAACTCAAATACCTTGTTCATTAGAATTGGAAAGCGTGATCGTAGATCAGCCATACGGGTATCACCCCCATATATTTCCCCAGAAGCTATATATATAGGGGTATGTGATGGAAATCCAAGAGACGTAAGGAACATTCCAACTTCCTTAGGAGTTAACGGACAAAAACCTTTGGCTCTTCTTTCAGTGGCATCAATGTCTTTCACTTTCCAGTATGATGTGTTTTCCCTACATGTACAGAACGGACATACTAGAAAATGTCATTTGCAGCAATATAAGTAACAGAGCGCTATTGGTGAATATTAGTACCATAAAAAAACATCAAACATGCCCTAGAAAAATAATAAACTTATTCGCACCTTATCATGCGTAATTCTTCAGCTTCTTCTGGGGACAGATTATGAGTGCATCCACTAAAAGCAAGCATGTCTTTTTCATAACGTAAATGTAGAGCAATGTAAGGACCATATGATCTCATACGATCTACTAATAGCTGAAAAATGAAAGAATAATACTCAATGTTGCAGATACTTCATACTTTGTAAGTTAATGAGAACTAGAGCAAGTTTTTACTTTTCCCATGGCTTCGATGCGGGGTGCAAAGCGTAGGGCTCCATAACAAGCACGGCAACGAAGCTTCTGAATATCTGGAGGAAGATTATTATTTGCTAGTCGAGAATCCGATTTAGCTGCTCGAATAACCTAACAGAAACATATCATCTCAATTAGTTGCAACTAAAAACCTTTCATTTCAATATGAGGGGAAAAAATGAAAATACATTTATGTCAAGGTGTCCCTCATTGGCTCTGTATGTTGGGTATTAGTGTATTACTAAGCCTATCTCAACCCTAAAAGCTAGGTTGTATAGCACACTTATATAGTAGCACCTAAACCCTCTCATAAACGAACAATTTAACAATTTAGTAAACATACCTTATATTCTTCCCACATGCTCGCTATCTCTTCCTTATAGTAATCGACACCAGACCAACTCCTGAAGTGCTTGACTGCTCTAGTAGCATTTAATAAATCTCTAGGAAGCTTTTTAATTATTCTAACATCGTTAGCTAAAGTATTGATGAAGTAGTCTTCATCAAAGACATCTGAAAAGTTGCTGCAGATCAAACATATAATATAAACAATTTCAGTAAACATGTAGCACAGATTTTTACCAGGAATCGATCTAGCATAATACATGGAATGGATACCAAATGCAAGAATAAACAAAGCAAATGGCACCTGGAGTCATGCCAAAATGAACGTTTATCAAGTTCAGGAATTACAAGGGTCGCATTTATGATACGAGCAACGGCGACCATATCACATATCTGCAAGTCAATAATGAGAACACTCCTTAGATTATATAGTTGCATATAATGAACTAATAACTTGACTAGGGTTTAACTATCTATCACAGAAAGATGTCCATTATGTTTGTGGTTTAATTTTATAGAAGTTTTAACATGCATGATAGGAGGGGATTTAAATTGACAATCTACCAAACTCGCAGAAAATATAGCTAGTTTCTTCACGTGGTGCAGTACAGATAATCAGAACAAAATTAAGTCGATATGATGTCCAAACAGACACAGCAATCGGTAGCATCACCCATCATTGAAACTGGATTGACATATAAAGGCATACGTCTAACGTCTCATCCTATTTAAACTAAAGTATAAATGTAGATAAGGCAACACTTAATTTTCATACGTGCGCTGACTATTAATGATTCACATTTGATCCAAAGGACCTTAGGAAATGTAAAAAGTAATTTATGATTGGGATTAAACATGCTTTATGTGCACAGCTGAGATTTCATAGGAACAAATTTAAGATGTTTATAAGATAAAATTTTTAAGTGCAGTCCAGCGTAAACAAATACAGGAATATCAGTATAAACAAAACTTTACAGTAATACAACACATGCAATACAGGAATATCACCACTCATTAGTAGGAATATGGATACAATATACTTGAAATTTGAAACAATTAATATCTCAAGTAAACCATCTATTTTTAAAAATAATTAAAACTTTTTAAATTCGTGTTCTCTTTAAATCTTATAACAGAGAGAGCAATCCTGATTTCTATTCATATCTAAATACATCTTTGGGTCACAAGAATGAGTTCAGTTTAACAAGTTGTTAATTGTAATAAGTTGATAAATCTGCTAGTCCGATTATTAATTTGCTTACCACATACTTAAGTCCATAAGTAATAACTCGCATTGAATTTCAGGATTTTATATTATGGAAATAAATTAATTCAGGACAGGATGCCATAAGAATCCTAATAAACTCTCTTCACACCACTGATAAGCAATCAAAAAATAATAATAGGGATTTATTAAGTATACAATAATAATTAGCTCTCGGGCAAACAGATAATAGACAGTGACTACTTTAATTTTTACATGATCAGATAAAGAGAGAATGTACAAACCCCAGCGCGCATCTGGTTAAGCCCACCATTTGCATGAACAAGCAGGTAGCCTCGAGGCTCTCCATAAACTGAAGCCATCATAGTAATCAATACATCAGTGGAGGAACATTATGTAAAACTTGAAGCAATAAAAAAAAATCTTACAAGTATAGGATGAACTCGGGTTGACACATGGCACAAAGTCTCGATTTGGAGGTGGTTTCCACAGCTTTCCAGTACCCAATGATCCACTTGCATCATCCAACTGTCAAGTCTAAGGGAGTGAAAACATGGAAGATGCATGACTACTTCGTATATAATTTGCATACCTATATCTACTAGACTTAAACCATGACATTACAATTTCATCAAACAATACCAGTTTCCTTACAGTAATAGGTAAAAGTAACAAAGAAAACACATAAAACCGAATACTAACAGAAGCACAAAACCTTTTTCTTAATCTTAGGTAAAGGGGCTTCCAACAAATGTGGTCGCGCCAAGCTCCGAATCCATCTTCGCTCTTCGCTTAGCCTCTTGTAATTAATATCATGTTGCTACAAGATAATATAAAGCTTTCAGTTTTTATGATCCAAACTACATTTCGAACTATCCATTAAATTGTCCTACTCCTACCAAACCAAATAACCATAACACAAATAACCATTTAACACAAAAAAGACCATTACCATTCTAAACTTTAAAAAAAACCTAAAAAATCAAAACTTTAAAATTTTAACACATCAAGAAAGCAAATCTGGCACAACAAAATCATGGGTCTGTCCAATTAACACAAAATCAAATATCTAAACATCAATCAAGCAGCAAATAAACCACAAAAAAACACAATCTTGAAAATTCATGATTATTAACAAAAACCAACTTTAAATATTGTTAAAAAAAAAGAAAGATACTCACATTGGGTAGCTTGGAAAAGGCTGGAACTTCAGAGTTATGAAAAACATGAAGATGGGCAGATAACAAAGCCATCAGAGAGATCACACATATTGCAAAACTCAAGAACTTTCTTAATAATCCCAATTTTCTCCACCTCTTTTTTTGCATATTTTTAATATATCTCTCTTTGTATATGTGTATGTATTTTATATGTATAATACCCTTCAAGATTTTCTCTTCTGCAATCAGAGAAACCCCATCAATCTCGATATATGTATAGTGATGATGTATGTATAGTGGGGCAGTTCTTTCCTGGGTGTATGTATAGGTCTGGTCAGCCTGGAGATGTGTAAGTATTTTTTTAGTTTCAATATTTGGGGTTTTTTTATATAAAAAAAAAGAGAGAAAAGATATGAATAATTTAGGAAGATTAAAAGGAAAGATTTGGCCAATTAGAAATTTATTATTTAATGATTATTGATTTAAAGTATTGTATATTTGTATCTAACTTTGCTGATAATTTCCTACTGTACTTTTTTAGTAGTTTAAATAATTATGTCTAGTGTGTTATTTATTGTGAGATTATAATAAAGTGAATATTTCTGTTTTAGCAGGTAACTTCCTAAAATAATATAAAACTAAGTAGTTTTTTAAAATTATTTTTCCCTATTTTTTTTTAGAAACTTATTCCTTGTGTATAAAGTTGGATTTTCTATGTGTTTTATAGGTTTTTTTTTTGCGTCAAAAAAAAAACCACCTATATAATTTATGAAAAAAGAAAAAATTTAAATACGCTAATTTTAACTATATTTTATGTATATCCTACCATATTCACGAAGAACATTGATTATTTACTTTCCTCTTTTTTCTATTCCTCAAAATTATAACCTTTGAAATAAAATTAACCTATATCTATATATTATATTATATTATTATAAATTGTGGATAACCCTTTTCTCAGCTTTGGATCCATATTTAGGTTTGGTTAAAATTTTAACTAAACTTTGATCCATGGATTATTTAAGATCCATGTATTTATTTAACCCATTCTTAATTATGGAAAATTTATATATCAATTTAAATATCATTAATGTCAATTATAATATTTATGGTAAGTTCATTAATAAAAATTTGAATTAATCTTTTAATTTAGGTAAGTTCTTCAATGCATATCATCATACAATATATATAATAAAATATTTTAACTGAAATAATCTTTAAATGTATTTGTTAAAATAATAAAAAGATACCCTTTTATTTCATTGATATTATTCTTTTCACAATTATAACTAGAAATATACAATTTTTAATTAAACAATGATTTTCTTAAAATTTATAAATTTTATAGAATTTTTTTTGAAATATGTAGGCTATAATCTAGTATTATAAAAAATACAAAAGACATCAATTTGGGCTTTGAGGCCCAATAGGACTCCCACCACTATATAAAGTCCCACTAGGTAAATCTCATTCTTTCTTCAAAAAGCCCCAAGCCATGTCAAAAAAACTTAATCATCCTCTTTATTTTTATATATCTCACATATGTTTATATGTAATGCCCATTTCATTTCAATAGAAGTTTGTTTTATGAATTTATTGATGCCCATTTTTTGTTTTAAGCCTTTTAATATCTAATTAGGGGGGGTGGGTTTGGTTGATAATATTAATTGTTTGATAAAATTCGTCTAAAAACTCTTCAAGATTTATTAGGTTTATTCCCCTAAAATTGTTTTCATGGTCGATGTCAATTGTTGTGGGTCAAGCACAATTGTTGAATTATCAAATATCACCTTAATTAAATATATAAATTAATCTTGAAGCTAAAGAATAAGTAGAAGCATTGGACCAACATCTTTTTTCTCTCTCTAAAGTAAACACAAGTCTCTGTAAACAAAGTCTCCTCCGGCGGTGGTTTATCCATCGGCCGGAGGCCTTCTCTCTCTTCTAATCTCCTCTCTCTCTCCCTTCCCCCCTCCTCTACTGTCTTATCTTGGTTTTAGTACTTTTCATCCAATAAATCGAGCTTTAAACCTCGAAAATTCCTTCAGAATTTTCTCAGATCTGCTTCGGATTAGAGCTCGTTTTTACAAATAAACACAATTCTTAGACTCAAAATTTCTTGCTTAATATCATATTAAAATTTGGTGTGAATCCGAGATTTTTGACTTTTTGAATTTGTATCGCTTTGAGGCGAAGTAACGCATTATGCGTCGTGTGTTTGTTTTATTGTTAGTTGTATTGCTCTATGCGAGTGCTCCCTCTACTTCATCATTGAAAATGAATTATATGGTTTATTGGGAGATCTGGATTTACCGCATCGTTGGTTCTTTCGGCATGTCTATAGCTGGTTTTCGGCATGTAGATAGATGAGGTACGGTTGGGACGGTGGTGAAAATCGCATGTGCTCACCTTTCACAACAAAAGTTTGTTCATAATATGAGGCCTTTGCTACCTCTACCTGAACACTGCTATATCCACAGAATTATTGTGAGGGTCAATTGTGAAGCTACTGGTTTCGGAAATGATGCAGGCTGGATTGCTCGGACGGCCATGAAAATCATTTTTAATTTTAAGAATCTTTGTATTCAGATGTTTAAACAATCCGGAAACAAAACGGCTAATTGTTTAGCTCGTTCATTTATTTTTCAACCTGGTTGTATGATTAGTTGGGGAGTTGTCTCAACTGAGTCTCTTTCATGTTATTAATGAAATCTGCATTTTACCTTGGCAAAAAAAAATATAAATTAATGGTTTCTTACTTACGACTAGTAATTTTATACCCAGATGTGAAGAATAATGTTACTAAAGTTTATCAACTTTGTTGACATAAAATAAGTCATCGTATTAAGGCCTATTCTTTGCGTACAAGTCTCCATAGCTAACTGTCTGAAGTGTCCATATTACTACCTAGGTACCATTCTCTTAAATTATCTAGATGATGTCTGATCCATATTCATTCATGTATTTTGTTTTATAAAACTAGCTGATAGTAAAAGCATGTCAGTGAGTGTACTAAAAGTATGGTTTTCTAAGATAGTTTTAGATACATACTTAAAGATTATTAGTGAATTTTGGAATCTATATGCACATTAGCAACAGAGTTCCTAGATTTTCGTTGTTATAATTTTTAAGATTTTTATTAATCACTGACCTGAAAATTGGTGTATTGATCTTAAAAAGGTGACACAAAATTCTAAGATCTTTGTTGTTGTTTTAAACTTTTAATCTATAAAACAAGATAATCTATAATTGTTGTAAATTACTCCCTCCATCCCTATTTACATGTCCATTTTGTTTTTCTAGGAGTCAAATTGATTAATTTTTTACTAAACACTACAAATTATTCATTTATTATTTCAAAAAATCAAAAGTTACATTTTAAAATAGACTAAATGTACTTTACAATGAAATAATATTTTTTGTTTTTCTCAATTATATAATAGTTAAAATTTTCAGTAAAACTTTGGTCAATTTGACAAATCAAAAATCAAAATGAACATGTATTCAGAGACGGAGGGAGTAAAAGTTAAGCATATATAGGAACTAGGAAGTTAGTTCCGAATTATGATCTCGATTACTAGTATGCTACTCAGATTTTCTCTGCCTTTTCTACTTATGTTTAATTTGTTTTCATTTGGGTATTTTATTATGAATCATATTATGTCCATTGATTATTTTTTTTGTCATTAGTTTAAACATGTCGAAGACGGTTATGAATGTTTCTGGGGGATTTGAAGGAGTTGAAGACTATCTACGAAATATCATCAAAAGAAAGGGTTATGCTAGTGGGAATGTGTACTCCTGCAAGATCTTTGTTGAAGATCTTGTAGATGAGTTGCCATGTAATGTGAAAGTTATTTTCGAGGATCACCCTGATGGTATTCCTTCAAAAATAAAACGTCTCAGTGAGGTGTCAATATCTTCCAACAAGGATGCACATAATTCGATAATCGAATTGTCATTTGACGAACACAGTGTCTTTTTGTACGAAGATACGCGTATGAGGTGCATAGTAGCATTGAGTAAATGTGATTTTAAAATGGACAAAAGGTCACTTTGCCTACTATACTATTTAAAAATTTCCACATTGTACTATCGAAGTGGTCATTGCACTTTCCTTTTTTTCTTTTTTCCCCATCGCCGTCTATTGAAAAAGAAATCCGTTTGTTTGACTAACGGACTGCTGAGTTGGCATTCTAGTGTCCATTCCACGTTGGCCACATCAGCTTCAAAATAAATCCCAAATTAAACCCCTAAATAAATCCCAATTAAACCCAAAATAAAACCTAACCTAATTATAACCCACCCCCGCCTTTCGATCTCCCAAAAAATACTTACTATTTTACTTGCATACACACGCCTATTCGAGAAGTTTCAGACGACGGTTGCTGTTCTCCACTTTCATTCTCCGACTACATACCATGGTTCGAAAGTAAGTGACACTCTTTAACCTTTACTTGCTTTTCTTCATTTACTAGTTTGTTATGTGTTAGAAATGGGGTAAATGTTAAGTATAATGTTATTCTTGTAGGGTGTGTGACGTAGTTGTATACCATGGTGATGTAGGACAAGGTGTAGAAAAAGGGTAAAACACACATGATAAGTACCTATCTCCGCAGAGAATCGGTAGAGTCACAAATAAATCCTCGGATTTATCCAATAAAAATCAATTCATATTCATCTCCCCTCAATAAAAAGGATTACAAGAGTTTATATAGATAATTGATTACTTGGGAGCCAAGTAATTTCCTAAGAAAACTAAATCTTTAAATATCTACTACCATAATTGATTGAAGGAAACAAATCCTTCTATTATTCCAATAGAATAATCTAGAATCTTCCTAATAAATATACTTAATATAACAAAACTACCTAATCAGTTATAATTACTTTTAAATCTAAATAATAATGTAAAATATATACAAACTAATTTAATTCCTTGTTCCGCATCATTCTCCTCGCCTTTAAAAAAACTCGGCCTCGAGTTTTATAATAAAGAAAAATCAACAATCCACGAACGGGACTCCATACGAGTTGGACACGAACTTTTGGAAGCCATTTAGATATATCATTTACATGATTGACTTCGTAGAACCAATGAGGAATAATAAAGTCAACATGAGTTGTCTGAAAGAGAGAACTTTCTTTGACATCTTCAAAGAGTGACTTTAAATCAGTAACATCCTTGTGAATGATCATCACATCATCAACATGACCACCTTGTATCTCGTGTATTGGAATATGATGGCGAACAAGTTCTTCATCATTAACTTCTGCATCTTGCACATCTGAAGCATCACCAACAGTGTTCTCGTCTATAATATCAATTGAAGGTGTCACATTCGATTGCTCCACAATACAAGTTTTTATAGGCTTTGTCAACTTGATGCATAACTCTTCAAAGAGCTTCGTTTGGTTCCTCATAGATTCTTCGTACTCATCATACAACTGTTTACGCTCTATCTTTAGTTCTTCATATCTATCAACTGCTGCCCAATAATCAGAACCACGTGGATATGATTGTTCAAGGATGCCTTCAATTCCACGAAGTAATCCATCAAGTTGTGAAACTTGAACATATAGTACTTGAGGATCTACGTAGGAAGACATGATTTGTATATTTTAATAAACTGGTGGGGTTGACTAGGGCTGTTGCCGGTTGAATACGGCTGCTGGTGGCTGTTTGTGGTTGCTGGTGGCTGTTTGCGGCTGCTGGTGGTGGCTGAACAAGGATGGTTTTTGCTGTTGGTTTTTTTTAATAGTAGGGAAGGTGTTTGATAAAAGGTTTAGGCGAAGGAACAATGGCTCTTGATACCACTTGATGTAGGACAAGGTGTAGAAAAAGGGTAAAAACACGGGATAAATACCTATCTCCGCAGAGAATCGGTGGAGTCATAAATAAATCCTCGGATTTATCCAATAAAAATCAATTCATATTCATCTCCCCTCAATAAAAAGGATTACAAGAGTTTATATAGATAATTGATTACTTGGGAGCCAAGTAATTTCCTAAGAAAACTACGTAAATCTTTAAATATCTACTACCATAATTGATTGAAGGAAACAAATCCTTCTATTATTCCAATAGAATAATCTAGAATCTTCCTAATAAATATACTTAATATAACTAAACTACCTAACCAGTTATAATTACTTTTAAATCTAAATAATAATGTAAAATATATACAAACTAATTTAATTCCTTGTTCCGCATCACATGGTGGCCATTTCATGACCAAAACTGCGTACCAGTATGCGAGGCCTAAATGTAAGAGATTTAAGCGGGTAGAGATTTCGAAGTTGTCTGTGAATTGGATTAGAGAGAAGGTGAAAGATGTGGTAAAGGATGGAGATAAACTATTTTTTATAAGGGATGGAGTAACTCCAGATCATGGGTTTAGAGAATTGATTGATGACAAGTATGTTAGAGAGTTGGTGCATGCATCTAGGCACACTGGGGTATGCAAAATTCATGTGTACCATGAAGGCTCTATTGCTCAATTACCTCCCACTGTTGATGATGAGGCTTGGCATGAGGACTCATGGAATTGGAATCCCTGGGGAGATGTGGATAATGATGATAATCTATGGTATGGTGGAAATGTGAATGAGGGTGTGAAAGATGGAAATGTGAATGAGGGTGTGAAAGGTGGAAATGTGAATGAGGGTGATAGAGAGGATTGGTGGAAAGGGGGTCTTAGCCCAGTGAAGGGTGTTAGAGTGAATCAAGCCACACCTGGTAGAAGGTACAAACTAACTGCTAGAAAGAGGATTGGTGGCAAAATGCTCAATTTTGACAGGGATGAAGCTAGTGAACCAGTTCTGTATTTCCATGGGAATTATAGTGATGATGAGTTTGAGGAAGTGAGGAGAAGAGCTGAAGAAATCAGAGAAGAAGAGGAGCTGAAAAGAAAAGAAAATGAAGAGAGAGGATAGGAAGAGGCTGACAAAGATGATGAAAGTGAAGATGAATTGAGAAGAGAGGAAGAGGCTGATAAAGATTATGAAAGTGAAGAAGATTATGAGGGTGCTGATTCAGAGACTGATGAGGATGATGTTGATTATGAAAGTGAAGAAGCCATGGAGAGGGTGGTTGGTGCAGAAGACAGCTCTGATGAGGAGGGACCATATGCATATGGTGCACATAGGGGTTGTAAACATAAAGATGTTATAAAAACCAAATTTAACCCTACCACATCTGAAGAGGCCATTAAGTGGAAGTTAGGTATGACATTTGTTAATAAGAGAGAGTTGAAAACAGCTGTGAGAGACTACTCAATTAGTCAAGGGAGAGCACTAGCATATGCTGTGGATGACAAGAACAGGATTCAAGTAAAGTGCTCAAAAGGGTGCACTTTTTCTCTTTGGGCATCCTATGTAGAGTCACATGAGGTATGACTTATTAAAACACTAGTGCCTGAACAAAACTGTATTTACTCCTATAGAAACAAGTTGGCACAAGCAAGTACTTACATGAGCTGTATGGTGAAAGAATAAGGAAGAACCCAAGTTGGAAAATCAGAGAGATGCATGAGGAGTTCAGGAAGGTTCTCAAGGTTGAGGTGGGCACTACAAAGTGTCACAGGATAAGGAGAATGGCCTTGAGTGGTGTTCAACAAGAAATGGCCAAGCACTATGCAATGTTGAGGAGGTTTTGTGTAATAACCCTAACTTCAGTAATGCTACAGTGGTCACATGAATAGTAAATTTCGAGGATTTAGTGAAATGGTATATAAGTACTCCATAATGGAAACGGAAAATGAGTAAACATAAACCATATCAGTATTGTACATTGAAAATAAGTGACTCGAAATGACGATAGATTCCAGAAATTCCTGAACATGGATTTTTAAGATTTCAATTTCGAATAGCTTCTAGTGGACATTAAGGAGTATGGAAACATTATAAGAATTATATATTGAGGAATTAGTGAATTTAAATTTGAGCCAGGGGATTATTAAGTTAAGAGAATACCAAAGGAAATTGGATTGTTAAATGGTTTCAAAACCACTGAGATAATGAGGTACATTCGAAACGAACCACAATTAGACGAGTATGGAGATTAAGCAACCAAGATTAGTAATATAGCAAGGATACATACCACATTGTTAATTACCAAAAGTATTAGTACAATACTTAGGAAAAACAAGAAAAAGAGAATTATGAGATCATGAACATGACATCACATTCCATTAACATTTTTAAGGGGTAAATTAGTAACTTTGCAAGGTTTAATCACAAAATATCTTCCAAAGCTTCCAAGGTAATCTAGAATACACAAGATTAACACAAGATAAGAGCAAGGATCAAGAAAAAACCTCTCCCCCACCTCATTTCATTACATTCGGCCAAATAGAAAAAAAAAGAGAAAAATCAAAACCAAAACCCTAGCTCTCTTCAACTACAAATCTAAGGAAAATTCATGGGTGTTCTTGGAGGTTAGGAAGGATCATCTACAAAATTTCAAGGCAAACCAACATCATTTGCATAGGTAATAAAATCATTGAAGTTGATGATGAATAGTGATGAATAGTAGTTTTCAAGAAACTAACTTGATTTTCATGGTTCTTTTAGTTGTTTCAAGCTAAGATAAGGTGGTTTAAGGATATATCAAGGTTTATTAAGGATCTTTAAAGCTTCAAGAAGGTATAATCATGCTTGCCCTTTTGTATTTATGATGGATATTGTTATGTTTAGTGATTAAGTGGTATAAAGGTTATGTTTATGATGTTATAAGTGTTTGTAAGTGATTTAAAGTTGAATATGGAGGTGTTTGGGATTGTAACCATGGCTGGTAATGAAGACCACATGGTGTAGGTGATGATTATTGTGTTTGATGATTGGTTTTGGAGGAGTTTGATTTTGGAAAGCATGAAATTATAGCCGTTATAATGTCCGATTTTCGTTAGGACGAAATCTGCCCTGTTTTGTGACCCCTGCATTCGTACGGTACCTCACTGCCTAGGTTACCAATTGACCATGAAATGATAGAGCTTAGTTCATAGATCATTTTGATATAAGGTGCGTTAAAATCTGATGAACGGTTTAGGAGAAAAGTCAGTTTTAGTGAAAAGCATTCGAAAACCGAGAAAACGTAATTGTATCAACTTTGAGGTTAAAGTTACCATCCTTAGACATTTTATTAAGCCACGAAATTTTGGGATAGTGTAGTAGGGTGATCAGAGGACCCTTGACAGTTGACCTTGCATTAAAATTCGAAATCCATATTTTCTGAGAATTTTTACAGTTAAGGGTGGTCGTTAGGGAAAATGGTGAAAACCATGAAACTTCGATTTAGTTTATAAATGGTTAAGTTCTTGAACCTTTGGGGTAATAGTGATACGTTAGGCATATATTAAAGTATCAAGGTTAATGTTATACAAGAGTGTAGTGAGTAAGAGATGTGATATTCTAATGACGGTCCTTTTGTGTTTATAGAAACTCCGGAAGAGGGACCAGCCTTACTGTCAGGATACAGGAACCGAGGCAAGATCCTTCTATCCCTACTTTAAAAATTATTTATCTTCGGAATAATAATGATATCATGGAATATTTATGTATATGTGATGCTTTTGTTGCTATATTGCAAAGAATATATTATATTGATTGTGGAAAGTTAAAGAGTGATGGATATGTTTTCTGAAATATGAACATAGAGATGATTACGAATGGAGCGAATATGCTCTAGAGAGAAAGAGATATGAAAGAGAATGGTATCAGTTGTTATCTAGGGTTATATGGTTTATGATGCTATATTATAAATATTCTTTTTAGTGTTAGTGGTTGAATAAATATTATTTGATTATTATTTACTACTCTTAAAATAGACGGAAAGGTTTTATGAATATAAAAGCATATTTGAATTCTTGAATATAAAAGAGATGTCTGAATCATAATCAAAGTATTATGTTATATATATATTTTATAGAAGTAATGTGCGAGAATGGAAATGAGATGAGTGAATGACATATGGAAATGAAAGCGAGAAAATGGAAATGTGGAATGATATTTTGAGAATGGAATAACGATTTGACAAAAAGGGGGATAGCAACAAAAAGCGTAAGAGGCTGTGTGCTGCACAGTCCAGCAATCAATATTTTAATTCGGCCCAAGAGTTGCCGATGGAGGATGTAGTGGTGTACCTTCCTCCAGGGGGATGTAGTGGTGTACCTTCCTCCTTCTACCGGTAGTAAAAAGGGACGGATACGGAGGGCGACTGATCATCGTGCCTCACGTATTCGGCAACAGTGAAAACCCCCAAAATATTTGAATAAAGAATCAATGATAAAGTCAGATTGGTATACTGAAAAGAGAAAATGATATGAAAGATAGAATTATTGTTATAGATGAAGAGAAACTGATTTTATATTAATTTATAAATTGTTGCATAAGAAGGAAATGATAAGGTGATAGTGAGAGATTTATTCAAGTATTCATATTACCTTGGAATATTACATGGAAAGGTCATATTGATTGTATATTATTAAGAAGAGAAACTGATACTGTATTATCCTAGATTTCTTTCTTATAATATTAAGTGGATGATGTATTATTAAATAAGAGTTTTATTCTCCCCTAAAGTTCATAATTGGTTACCACTTACATATGTAAATATACGTATACTTGGTTATATTTTAAATTCTAGTTTACAATATTATCTTGCTGAGCTATTATAGCTCACTCTTGCTACTTATCTATATACAGCTAGGTATGCCGATACTGCGCAGAACGCCCCGCAAGAGGGTAGGGGGAAGGCGACCTTCTGAGAGCTCGTTAGCATCGATTCCGGAGGTAGTGATGAGGCAGATGGGTTCCAAGGGCTTATGTATAAATAAGTATGAAAGCATGTAATAAACTTTTGGTTGTTGAAACGCTTCATGTCGAAGTGTTAATCAACAATGTACTTAAGTATGATCCTGGTGTGTAATAACTCTTTTAACTTTCAACTCTAAACTTTTGTTATGGTAAATGTTGTCCTCTGAGCATATGACTGGTGTGAGTGTGTATTAGTGTGGGGTCAACTGTTTAAGCATTAAATGTTATAAAAAAAAACCCAAGGGATACTGATATTGAATGGAAATTGGTCCGTGATGGCCCAGATTTATGACCCCGGATTTGGGGCTGTCACAGTTTGGTATCAGAGCTAAGAGTCATAATGCTCAGGAACAAGAGTGATAATAATAAATGTATCAGTTATAACATAAATTGTGAACTTCCATAAAGTTCAGGGGTGGTATATCGCAGGTAGTATTTATTTTAAGCATATACTCCCTCTGTTTTTTTCAATAGTTTACATTTGCGGACCAATTTCCGGCACGGATTTTAAGGTGCATTTTAAGGATAGTTCCATAACTTATTTTTGATATTTTCTTTTTTTGTATAAAAATAGGATTGTTCTATTTTTATACAAAAAAAGAAAATATCAAAAATAAGTTATATAACTATCCTTAAAATGCACCTTAAAATGCGTGTCAGATACGCAGTTTTTTATGTAAAGAAATGGATTGGACGGAGGGAGTAATATAATTTTATAGACCGTTACTAATAGAATTTTATGTTTTATTATAGGGAGCGGAGATGGGTGAGCCGGGTCAGGACCCCCAGTGGCTAGGACTACCCGAGCAGGAGCTTAGAGACTTGTTGCTGGTAGGTGTAGAGGTTCCAGAGTATGCTATCACTGACCTGAGGAGGAGAGTTCGCGCAGAGGCCATGGAGAGACACGAGATCAGAGTGAGACTTGAGGAGGCAGAGGAGCGCAGGCAGAGGGATGCTGTGGCCATAGTGCCATAATCTGGTAGACCATATGTAGGACCTGATGGGGCCGAACCTTTTCGGGTGCGGTCGGATATTCCTGAGGAGGAGATGCCCTTGCGTAAGAGGCCTAGGTTATCTGTTATACCTGAGGAGCCGATTGAGTGGAGGGACATTCACATGACTCCTACTCCTGTTCCACCTGTCCCAGTGCCATCGCCAGTTCCATCTCCTCTACCTAGCCCTGACCCTCTTGAGGACCCAGTTGAGCAGTTCACTCCACCGGGACACTTTATCTTGTCAGAGGATGAGTTGGAGGAGGACCCTTCCGAGGATGCGGACACGGAGCCAGTTCCTCCATCCCCACCATTTGCACCTCCACCACCACCACCAGTGGATGCACCTCCACTTGTAGACGTACCTCCCCCAGTTGCTATGCCACCTCAGGAGGCACCTATATTTCCAGCTGGTCAGTTGCCAGCTATTCTCTTGTCAGAGTACTTTGTCCTACAGGGACAGCTGGAGGAGTCCCGTCGGACTATAGATACACTTGTGCAGAGGTTAGACAGGACGAGAGGAGGAGGAGGTGTGATACCAGATGGGTTGTCTTTGGGCATAGTTAGTATCGAGCTGCGGGCACTCGGTGATATTAGGGGGATGTTGGGAGACAGAGGGGATCCAGTATGGAGGGCTCAGATAGTTGATGTAGTCACCACTATGGTAGTGCAGATCAGAGACGTTATCAGGGCGTCGTTACCATGATTAGGAGTAGTAGTCTTGGATACTAATCAGACTAGTCATCTTGTGGATGTCATTTTGGGGATTAGGTTAGTTGTTTACTGTCTTAATCCCAGTCTGATTAGAGGATAGCTAGTAGTGCTTTTGTTATAGCGAGTTAGTATGTACGGTTATGCTTTTGGGGTTTCGAACCTTGTACTTTATGATGTATGATATTAGTAGTAAAAGACGTTGTACCCAAGTTGTAAAATATTTATGTAAATTAATGAAGTTTATGTATTTTGCCTAATTTTATCATATTTTGATATTAAGTGTTGAGATTCGAAATTATTAATGTATGACAGGTAATTGACTTAAATGAAAAGGTTATTATACTAAAAGTGATAAGTTTATTTAATGAGGTAGTATTATAACTAGATATTAACTGTGATGCATAATTAAGGTAACAAATGATATAATTATGAATATATGGAAATGATGTATGTTGTACCCTAAATTCGGGTGATTAATGAAGAATATTGTTATATACAGAATCATGCCGCCTAAGCGTAATAATAGAATGAATGCAAGGGAGAATGAGAGAGAGGAAGGAAGTCATAATAGGCAGGGTGAAAACGCTCATAATGAACAAGATCATGAGGAAGAAGAAGATGAATCGACTGGTCAACAGGGAAATCAGGGTGGTGACCCTTTTAACCAATTTATAGAACTATTGAGGCAGAATTTCGCTAATCCACAGAATCCGCAACAACCACCTGTTCTTCCCAACCAGGCAGCTAACTCTTTTCGTGCCTTTAAGTCATTAAAGCCCCCAGAGTTTGAAGGAACTGTTAACCCAGTAGTAGCCAGAGCCTGGTTAAAAGAGATGGAAAAAGCTTTTGAGATACTGAGGATAGAGGAAGACCAGAAAATAGTTTTTGCAGCCCATCTCTTAAAGGGAGAGGCAAATTACTGGTGGGAAACTAAAAAGAATCTAGAAGGAGCGGGAGTGATAACCTGAGAGCGTTTCACTAGGGTGTTCTTAGAAAAGTATTCCCCTAGGTATCTGGAGAACCAAATGGAAATAAAGTTTCTAGAGTTAAAACAGGAAAACCTATCAGTGGCAGAGTATGAAACTAAATTTACAGAACTGTCTAGGTTTGTTCCTGAATTTGTGCGTACTGAAGAACAAAGAGCAAAAAGGTTCCAACAAGGATTGAAACCATGGCTACGAACACGAGTGGCACCGTTTGAGTTAACTGAATATGCTGCGGTGGTTCAAAAGGCATCGATTATTGAGGCCGAGAGTGAACAAACCCAATTAGGTCGAGAGAACAAGAAAAGAAAATTTGAGGGTCCAAAGGGAGGTTCAAGTGAGGGAAGCTACTTTAACAAATTTAGTAAAGGACAAAAACCCCAGTTTGGAAAGTCAGGGAATAATAAGACTACCAGTGAGAAGGTGAATCAGGCTGGTAGATCCACTGGAACCTTTCAGTCTAATCAATCGAGACCACCATTGCCAGATTGCAACACGTGTGGTAAGAAGCATATCGGAGAGTGTAAGATGTTAGGAGTAACTTGCTTTAAGTGTGGACAGAAAGGACATTATCAGGACAGGTGTCCATCAGCTGATAAGGGTGATGTCAAGTGTTATCAATGTGGAAGACTAGGACATTTTGCTAGAGATTGTCGTTCTGGTGGGTCGTCTGCGCCAGGACAAAGTGTGACTGCTTCAAATAGACCTACTGCCAGGGTGTACAATATGACTTTAGGAGAGGCATTGAGAAAGCCGGATACAGATGCAGGTGAACATTTTTCTAGTATTTAAATTTTTAGTGTAAATGTTTGGTTAGGAATCAATGTGGTCAATGAATGGTATAGGTAGGTTGATAATCTAGATAAGGAAAATCAGTATCTGTTAGGGGTTAGAAATTCTATGAAAAGGAGAATAATAGTATTTTGGGGGTAAACCATAGACTTATTTAAATACGAACAGGAAATATATATTATAGGTAATATTTTCTTACAATTGTTTCAAAGAATCTTATTCTAGTCGGATTTCTGGAAGATTTTACAGAGACAAGATATAATAAGATCGAAGTATGTATATTTTATGTCATGATAGAGATCAACATGGGGATAAACCATAAATGAGATACACTACCATTCAGGAGAGGCCAATGTGGTGGCCGATAACCATAATTAAAAGAGGAATGTTGATGAATGACAAGCAAGTTTATGTTGGTGTAATTTTGCGCAAACAAGATAGAGATATTATGAAGGAAAAAGGATGGAGAAAGTGGTATAGAAGTTATAAGGTGTAGATGAAAAGGTATCTATGGACATTTCTGACGTGATTCCGGGACGGAATCCTTTTAAGGGGGGAAGGATGTAATAACCCTAACTTCAGTAATGCTACAGTGGTCACATGAATAGTAAATTTCGAGGATTTAGTGAAATGGTATATAAGTACTCCATAATGGAAACGGAAAATGAGTAAACAGAAACCATATCAGTATTGTACATTGAAAATAAGTGACTCGAAATGACGATAGATTCCAGAAATTCCTGAACATGGATTTTTAAGATTTCAATTTCGAATAAGCTTCTAGTGGACATTAAGGAGTATGGAAACATTATAAGAATTATATATTGAGGAATTAGTGAATTTAAATTTGAGCCAGGGGATTATTAAGTTAAGAGAATACCAAAGGAAATTGGATTGTTAAATGGTTTCAAAACCACTGAGATAATGAGGTACATTCGAAACGAACCACAATTAGACGAGTATGGAGATTAAGCAACCAAGATTAGTAATATAGCAAGGATACATACCACATTGTTAATTACCAAAAGTATTAGTACAATACTTAGGAAAAACAAGAAAAAGAGAATTATGAGATCATGAACATGACATCACATTCCATTAACATTTTTAAGGGGTAAATTAGTAACTTTGCAAGGTTTAATCACAAAATATCTTCCAAAGCTTCCAAGGTAATCTAGAATACACAAGATTAACACAAGATAAGAGCAAGGATCAAGAAAAAACCTCTCCCCCACCTCATTTCATTACATTCGGCCAAATAGAAAAAAAAGAGAAAAATCAAAACCAAAACCCTAGCTCTCTTCAACTACAAATCTAAGGAAAATTCATGGGTGTTCTTGGAGGTTAGGAAGGATCATCTACAAAATTTCAAGGCAAACCAACATCATTTGCATAGGTAATAAAATCATTGAAGTTGATGATGAATAGTGATGAATAGTAGTTTTCAAGAAACTAACTTGATTTTCATGGTTCTTTTAGTTGTTTCAAGCTAAGATAAGGTGGTTTAAGGATATATCAAGGTTTATTAAGGATCTTTAAAGCTTCAAGAAGGTATAATCATGCTTGCCCTTTTGTATTTATGATGGATATTGTTATGTTTAGTGATTAAGTGGTATAAAGGTTATGTTTATGATGTTATAAGTGTTTGTAAGTGATTTAAAGTTGAATATGGAGGTGTTTGGGATTGTAACCATGGCTGGTAATGAAGACCACATGGTGTAGGTGATGATTATTGTGTTTGATGATTGGTTTTGGAGGAGTTTGATTTTGGAAAGCATGAAATTATAGCCGTTATAATGTCCGATTTTCGTTAGGACGAAATCTGCCCTGTTTTGTGACCCCTGCATTCGTACGGTACCTCACTGCCTAGGTTACAAATTGACCATGAAATGATAGAGCTTAGTTCATAGATCGTTTTGATATAAGGTGCGTTAAAATCTGATGAACGGTTTAGGAGAAAAGTCAGTTTTAGTGAAAAGCATTCGAAAACCGAGAAAACGTAATTGTATCAACTTTGAGGTTAAAGTTACCATCCTTAGACATTTTATTAAGCCACGAAATTTTGGGATAGTGTAGTAGGGTGATCAGAGGACCCTTGACAGTTGACCTTGCATTAAAATTCGAAATCCATATTTTCTGAGAATTTTTACAGTTAAGGGTGGTCGTTAGGGAAAATGGTGAAAACCCTGAAACTTCGATTTAGTTTATAAATGGTTAAGTTCTTGAACCTTTGGGGTAATAGTGATACGTTAGGCATATATTAAAGTATCAAGGTTAATGTTATACAAGAGTGTAGTGAGTAAGAGATGTGATATTCTAATGACGGTCCTTTTGTGTTTATAGAAACTCCGGAAGAGGGACCAGCCTTACTGTCAGGATACAGGAACCGAGGCAAGATCCTTCTATCCCTACTTTAAAAATTATTTATCTTCGGAATAATAATGATATCATGGAATATTTATGTATATGTGATGCTTTTGTTGCTATATTGCAAAGAATATATTATCTTGATTGTGGAAAGTTAAAGAGAGATGGATATGTTTTCTGAAATATGAACATAGAGATGATTACGAATGGAGCGAATATGCTCTAGAGAGAAAGATATATGAAAGAGAATGGTATCAGTTGTTATCTAGGGTTATATGGTTTATGATGCTATATTATAAATATTCTTTTTAGTGTTAGTGGTTGAATAAATATTATTTGATTATTATTTACTACTCTTAAAATAGACGGAAAGGTTTTATGAATATAAAAGCATATTTGAATTCTTGAATATAAAAGAGATGTCTGAATCATAATCAAAGTATTATGTTATATATATATTTTATAGAAGTAATGTGCGAGAATGGAAATGAGATGAGTGAATGACATATGGAAATGAAAGCGAGAAAATGGAAATGTGGAATGATATTTTGTGAATGGAATAACGATTTGACAAAAAGGGGGATAGCAACAAAAAGCGTAAGAGGCTGTGTGCTGCACAGTCCAGCAATCAATATTTTAATTCGGCCCAAGAGTTGCCGATGGAGGATGTAGTGGTGTACCTTCCTCCAGGGGGATGTAGTGGTACAACCTCCTTCTACCGGTAGTAAAAAGGGACGGATACGGAGGGCGACTGATCATCGTGCCTCACGTATTTGGCAACAGTGAAAACCCCCAAAATATTTGAATAAAGAATCAATGATAAAGTCAGATTGGTATACTGAAAAGAGAAAATGATATGAAAGATAGAATTATTGTTATAGATGAAGAGAAACTGATTTTATATTAATTTATAAATTGTTGCATAAGAAGGAAATGATAAGGTGATAGTGAGAGATTTATTCAAGTATTCATATTACCTTGGAATATTACATGGAAAGGTCATATTGATTGTATATTATTAAGAAGAGAAACTGATACTGTATTATCCTAGATTTCTTTCTTATAATATTAAGTGGATGATGTATTATTAAATAAGAGTTTTATTCTCCCCTAAAGTTCATAATTGGTTACCACTTACATATGTAAATATATGTATACTTGGTTATATTTTAAATTCTAGTTTACAATATTATCTTGCTGAGCTATTATAGCTCACTCTTGCTACTTATCTATATACAGCTAGGTATGCCGATACTGCGCAGAACGCCCCGCAAGAGGGTAGGGGGAAGGCGACCTTCTGAGAGCTCGTTAGCATCGATTCCGGAGGTAGTGATGAGGCAGATGGGTTCCAAGGGCTTATGTATAAATAAGTATGAAAGCATGTAATAAACTTTTGGTTGTTGAAACGCTTCATGTCGAAGTGTTATTCAACAATGTACTTAAGTATGATCCTGGTGTGTAATAACACTTTTAACTTTCAACTCTAAACTTTTGTTATGGTAAATGTTGTCCTCTGAGCATATGACTGGTGTGAGTGTGTATTAGTGTGGGGTCAACTGTTTAAGCATTAAATGTTATAAAAAAAAAACCCAAGGGATACTGATATTGAATGGAAATTGGTCCGTGATGGCCCAGATTTATGACCCCGGATTTGGGGCTGTCACATTTGGTGGTGAAATTCTTAGGAGCAACAGAGAAAACACAGTGAGGATATGCACTACAAGAGAGAATGAGGGTGATCCACCACACTTCAAGAGATTTTATGTATCTTATGCAGAGTTGAGGAAAGGTTGGAAATTGCAGGCCAGTCCTTGGTTTAGATGGCTGCTTCTTGAAAACTGTTTGTAGAGGACAGCATATGTTAGTCCTTGGTTTACCTCATATTGAACACAGAAATCGTACAAGACATTTGTACTCCAACTTGCAGGGAATCTGTGCTACAGAGCCACTGAAAGAGGCCTTCTATGCTGCTTACAATGCGACACATCCGCAGGGATTCAAGACTGCAATGAAGGAGATGGAGAAGGTCTCCAAGCCAGCTTATGAAAAGATGAGTTCTTTGAATCCCAAGGTATGGTCAAAGGCTTATTTTGAAACTCACTAAAAAACAGACTCCACTGAGAACAATATGTCTGAGTGCTTCAATTCATACATTATGAGAACAAGGTATATGCCAATCACTGACATGCTTACTGAGATCCATGATCTCATAATGGCAAGGATTCATATTAGGAGGGATGCAATGGCCAATCAAGATACTGTCCTTCTACCAAAAGTGAGAAAGAGATTAGATGGAGTGATTAAGGATAGTAATGAGTGCTCAGTTATATGGGATGGTAGGCAAAACTACCAAGTTAATTGGAGAGGGATAAGGTTCTGTGTCAGCCTCCAAAACCAAACATGTTCTTGCAGGGTGTGGGATTTAACTGAAATCCCCTGCATCCATGCTGTGAGTGCCATCCAGAGTTGCAGGCTAGATGTAATGGACTATGTGTCACATTACTATACCAAGGCCAAATATATGCAATGCTACTTACACTGCTTGGAGGTTCTGCAAGGGCCACCTTTTTGGGAGGAAGTAGAAGGGGACACCATTTTGCCACCACCAATGGTGAGGACTTTGAGGGGAAGACCCAAGAAATAGAGAAGAAGAGGAAGATGGGAACCAAAAAAGGCCACAACTACTACCAAGGGCAAGGAACAAGTGTCTAGAATTGGGAGGGTGATGCATTGTACAAACTGCAAGCAACCAGGACATAACATAAGGAAATGTCCAGATCCAATCACAGTTACCACAGGGAGAAAGAGGGAAAGAAGTACCCCTGTAGATGAAGAGGTTGCCCAGGGGAGGGAGACTGCCCAAGCACAAAACAATACAGGTGAAGATGAACTCATGGGAGAGGCACTGATGCAAGAGATGGCACAGCCTTGATTGTAATGCACTTTTGGTTTTAAGACTTTTGGTTGTAATGCACTTTTGGTTTTAAGACTTTTGGTTGTAATGCACTTTTGATTTCAAGGCTTTTGGTACTTAACTTTTGGTTGTAATGAACTCATGTTAAATGCTTATAATGAACTTATGGTGATGTAATGTTAGTTGATTTTCTATGTTATTGTTAAAATTCAGTTGCGTTACAAATCATTTGCATTACAAAATTAGAGAATTGCATTCAACATCAAAAGCATTACAAATCCAACTTGCAAGGTTACATAAGCTTAGGCTTTAACATTACAAAATAAAGACTTTAACATTACAAGCCTAACAAATCAAGTCATTTTTTTCTCAAACATCAAAACAGTCATAGCAGTTACAACCATCATGAGCACAAAGCACATTCGACCCAACATCAAATTCTTCCTCTTCAAGGCTCTTGTCTGTTGCTTCTTTCTAGCTAGCTTCTCCTCAGCATCTGCCAACTTCCTTTCAATTACGACTAACTTCTCTTCTAAAAGGAACCTCCTATCATTCAACTGAGTTACAACCTCTCCATGCCTGCCAGCAGCTTCAACATCAAACCAATGGAAGAAATTACATCGGGTACCTTGTGGTTGACCACAAACCAGAAATATCCTCCCAGGATTCCTCGCGGTTCGCGAGGTGAAGAGCTTTACTTTCTTCTCGCAGTCACACAAGTAGGTCTCGACAGACATTCTGGTCTCCATAGACATTCGGGATTGTGCATCAGAGCTGGCTGCCATGGTGTTTAGTTTGGCGGGAAGATTGGCGGGCAAAGATGGGGAGGAGCTGAATATATATGGATTGGGGTAGGGTTTATTTAGGGGTTTATTTTGGATTTTATTTAGGGTTTATTTTGCTGATGTGGCCAACGTGGAGTGGTGACTAGAATTCTAACTCAGCAGTCCGTTAGTCAAACAAACGGATTTCTTTTTCAACAGACGGCAATGGGGAAAAGCGAAAAAAAGGAAAGTGCAATGACCACTTCGATAGTACAATAGGCTAAATGGAAATTTTAAAATAGTACAATAGGGAAAATGATCTTTTGCCCATTTTAAAATTGCATTTGCTAAATTTCCAAACATCTAGAACAATTTAATTATGCTATTTGGATGGGTTTATAGTAAGAATGTAAAAACTGATTGAACAAAGTTTTACATTTTATTAAAATAATTGCTTGATTTGTGGATTTGAAAGACATTTCTCACCTTGACCATAACATGGTTGCAATATTATTACCATTTGAAGTTTTGAACAACCCACAACCGTCAAGACGAAATATTTTTAAATTTCATCAGTAATTTAGTTGGTCAGTTGGTCCATGAGTGTATTAATTATAAATACACACACATAAGTGTATAGTAATCAGGTTCAGCCTCATGTAGATCCAACAGAATTTGAGTCTAATTTACATTGATTATTTACATTCCTCGTTTTTCTATTATAAAAAAAGTGATGTGATTTTGAACACAGTTTAAAATTACCACCAGGTTAGTGTCATTCCTTCTTTAAAGAACCCCCAAGTCCCCACCCAACCCATGTCAAAATACTTAATCCAGCCCATTTAATAAAGGCTCTCGGTCCCGGGCAAACGCATGCCAGGGACGGGTTATTTAGCATACGGCTTTTAAGCCGTTGGATCAAAGCCGTTGGATCAACAATAACACCGTACCGCATAAACTTTCTGCGGTACGGAGTAATTACCAAAATGCCCCCTGTTTTCACATAAAAAATCTACTGTTCACCGTACCGCAGAAAGTTTCTGCGGTACGTGAACCGTAGGGGCATTTTGGTAATTACTCCGTACCATAGAAAGTTTATGCGGTACGGTGTTATTTTTTTTTTAAATCAGAACCGTTGGATCAACGATCCAACGACTTAAAAGCCGTATGCTAAATAACCCGTCCCTGGCATGCATTTGCCAGGGACCGGAGGCATGCATTTGCCAGGACCGGACCCCTTTAACAAAAGCTTCCAAACATAAGTCCACCAACAGCATACCTTATGTTCTTGACATCTAAAACCTTCCTAGCCAAACACCTCAATGCTTGAGTTGTTAATGTTAGGTCGATCCTTCATAACTGTGTCTTCTTAGTGAATAATACCAAGAAAAAAAAAATTAAAGTGTCGTAATATAATTGATGTTTCGAAGTCAAATTTGATAGATTGAAATTTAAAATTATGTTTAAGCTTGAATTGTTTAAAAATGATCTTTTTTTCTGAAATGAAACAAAATGAAAGTCGATTTTTCATTGAGGCTGGTAGGCTACTATCTAGCAACGAATGAAATTTTCAGCTCGTTTATGGCCTGATAATAAGATGATCAGGTTAGACTAAATGGAATTCATCTACTGCAAATCTCCTCAGATTTCAGATAGAAGGCTGACCATGCTTGGTCTAGCTCCACACTTTGCCCTCAAGGGCACAACCTTGGGAGAAAAAAGGCCATCGCCTCCAGTCATATCAACCATTTTGTCACTGATACGGTCCCAGTCAAAACACTGAATCAATGCTCCTAATGCCAATACAACTACCCGCATAGCTAATCCCTCTCCAGGACACTTCCTTCTCCCTGACCCAAATGGTAGCCATCCGAACCCCACATTTCCCTCCTGGAATCTCTCAGGCCTAAACATCTCAGGGTCTTCCCAGATTTTCGGGTCATTTTGTACGCCCTTCAAGTCAATCAGCAGCATTGTTCCGCGGGGAACAAGAAATCCACCTACTGTACATTCCTCGGATGACTCATGGGGTAAAAGATATCGTGCTACTGGATACATTCTCAGCGTCTCGTTGATGATGTAACGTAAGTAAGGAAGCTCCGCCAAATGTGATTCGCTAATTAGACCATCTTTTCCGACAACATTGTCAATTTCAGTTTGAGCTTTATATAATACTTCTTGGTTGTTAAGCAAAAGTGACATTGCCCATTCCAGTGTATCAACTGAAGTACTAACTCCTGCCTGTAAGAGTGACTGCAATATTGTACACAAGTATATAATCATCAAAGAGGACTTTGAGATCTTTACATATACTCTTATTAGCAAAGCTTAAAAGAAATTTAGGAAAAATGGCAATGCATCATGCAACTATATATGACATAGATATAAGATAAATCTGGCCTTAAAAGTCAATTTGGCAACAATGAGTGTCATGTAATGCAAACTCATCAGAACAATGACGAAAAAGATTATGGGCAACAATATCGGATTTCGGATCATGTTCGTGTCAGTAAACCATGTCAATTGTTCAAAAACTTACAAATTTGTAAAATCATTGAGTATATAAACTTAATTGAACAATTTATAAACAAATTTAGGGTTCGGTTCACATTGAAGATAATTAAATCGTGTTAGACATTTATCGACGATTCGACGCCATTGTGCATGTATGAATCTTAAGCTTATAGGCAAGAAGTTAAAATTTACCTGCATCAGGCTTTTTATAACATCATCTTTATAGTAATCAGGCTTGCCCTCATGTGAATCCAACAAAATCTGAATCATAGTTTTATTCTCCCCTTTATAATTACCAGAGCTACGAAACTCGTCAATCAAATTTTGCATAAACTCATCTCTCTTCTTACCCAATTCAGCAAGCTGATTCTCGGCATTCTTAGACCAAAACCACCTCAAAACCGGCACATAATCCCTTATATCAGTAACACTTGCCAACCTCGCAGTCTCCTTGATTATCTCCTGAAATCGCTTTGCCTCCTCAGATTTCTTCGACTCCTCCCCGTAATATCTCTTTCCAGCAATCATCCTCGTCAGCACGTTAAACATCAGCTCGAAAAAAAAAGGCTTCATCTCCACCACCCGCATTCCACCACCAGAAAATTTAAACAAGTGTTTCACCATAGACTTAACCTCCTCTGTTCGAATAAATGACAGCTTCTGCAACTGATGAGACGATAAAATCTCCAATACACAGATTTTACGGAGATTCTTCCAGTAATCACCGTAATCTGACCAAACAATGCTAGTGAAATTGTTTCCTAAATATTTTCCAAATAGAAGTTTAGGACGGTTGGCAAATGTAATGTCGTTTTTCGTTAAACAATCTTCTGCAGCTGCAGAGGAGGATACGATGAGAACTCGACGAGAGCCATAACGGAGATGGAAAACAGGACCATATTTTTTCGAAAGACTGGAAAGAGTTTTGTGGAGAGGCTTTTTGAGGAGGTAAAGGTGGCCAAAAATTGGTAATGCAGGGAGTGGAGCTGGTGGAAGATTGTTAGATTGTTGAGAGAATAGATAAAGGGCTGCCATGATAAACAACAGTAGTGTAGGCAAATAGAGGTACAAGCTCACACTCTCCATTTTTACAGCTCGATCTTTGAGTTCTGTTCGATTTTAAGAGAAATTGTTTGGGATGATGCAACTGACGTTTGTTGAAGGAAAAAAATTAGACAGAACACAACCGTCAACCAACTTTGTTGAAAATAGTTGAATATTTTATGAGTAGTACTAAATTGGGTACCAAAATTTATTTCTAAATGACATGACACTAATTACTTGGCATTTTGAGATGTTTTAATTGGATGGCAGACCCATTACAATTATAACCAATCAAAAAAATGTCATGTCATTTTTGGTAATAATTTTTTGTACCAATTTGGTAACTCTAACATTTTCATATTTTTTAGTACGTAATTAAAGAAAGCCTTTCATTTGCTTCTCTTCGTGTTTGGTTGGGATGAATGGAATGCAAAAGAATGGAATGAAATTTGAACTATGAAATAGGTTAATGTCTAAAATATTCATTCATTCATCCATTCAATTCTTAATCGTTTGAACTATAACTCAAACCCACATATTTTAGAAGGAATGCTCCATTCTCCCCAACATTCAATTTCTTTACATTTTTCATCACGGAAATTTTGTACCTATTCATTTTATTCTAGATCTTCCCTCTACCTTCATTTTTTTCTTTTAATTTCATTGATTCCATTACATTCTCCCCAACCAAAACTGTATATCTTATCTTATCTATACTATTTATGCTACTCTCTCTCTGTCCCATCCATTTGTTTACACTTTTTTGTCACTTTCTGACACGCATTTTAAGGTGGATTTTAAGGTGAATTTTAAGGATAGTTCCATAACTTATTTTTAAAATTTTCTTTTTTTGTATAAAAATAGGATTGTTCTATTTTTATACAAAAAAAGAAACTTTCAAAAATAAATTATGGAACTATTCTTAAAATCTACCTTAAAATGCGTGTCGACATCCCATTTTGAAATGATAACAAATGGACGGGATGGAGGGAGTATTAAATTAAAGACGAAAAATTTCAAATTTTATCAGTAATTTGGTTGGTCGGTGAGTGTATTAATTATGATAAAATCATATATAATTTATAATGTAATCTTATCTTCAACAACTTTCATACTCCACCTGAAAGACAATCTATCTATTACTATATATTATACATCAACACAAGGGTAAAATGTTCCATTTTAATGGTAGTGAAATTACTGTTTTACCCTTATTTGTTGAAAATTAACAAAAGTACCACCCTTTTAATATTTGTGTAAAAAATAGTTGAAAATATGTTAGTGTTGAGAATCGAACCCCTAATCTTCCACTCTTCAACTCATGTCTTTACCATTATGCTACAACTAATTTTGATTATATTTTAAAAATCTTATTAGATAAACCCCTTTATCTCCCTTTGTCCCATTTTTTTTATTTCAACTATATATTAAATCTCAATAAAAGTGCAAAAAGTGCCAATAAAATGATTATAAAAACTATTTCACCCTCTTTTTTTTGGAAATAACAATTATGCCGTCCCTTTAAAATTCATGTAAAAAATGAAAGAATTTGGGTTAGCTTTTGGAGACTAGCCACCAATCTCGTTTTAAGAGGTTCATGATACAACCACTATATTACATTACTTTTTGAGTTTCCTTAAAAATCTTATAAGATATCAAGCCATTTTCACTTAACTTTTATTTTTTGTTTTCACTTTTGTGTATATAAAATGTTAGTTTATATTATTTATATTATTTCATTTTTTCAGTTTTCGTAGTTTTATTAATTTATATACTCGATCGTCTTATAAATTTTAATAAACCTGTATATTTTCGACTAAAATATATATTAAATATGTTATTTATAATTCATATATTTATATTATATTCTATCTCTGATCATACTTAATTTGAATTAATTGATAATGGATACCTAAAAAATAATACTGAAATTTGATCTAATATAAGGAATATAATATATGCAATGTATTTCATTATTCATTATTTCTATCTATATATATTATAATGCCTGGAGATCGGAAATGCACCACAACAGTTCAAGGTATTTTTCTTGAATTTTCGTTTTTTTGATTTTTTTTATTAAAATTCTTTTCTTGCATTAAATAGCTATTAATGACATTTTAATTAGTCATTAATTACACCTATTAAACATATATTAAATTTACTCTATTTAATTTGTTTAAAAATTAGCAAACTTTAGTTGTACATTATAGTCACTTTTTCAATATTAAATATTAATTACATATAGTTATGTTTATTTTTAGTTAAAATAACGAATAACAATTGTTTATATTGCGTTATTTTTTATTTCCTATTCAAGATCACTATAATTTCTTTTCGGATGATTATAGGGTACACGACCTTAACTTCTCAAGCAATTTTTATTATCAATAATTGTGAAAATCGTAATAAATTATGGAAGTACAAGATATTTATTTAATGTCTGGAATTGTATACAAACAATACATATAGATTTTCAATTTTGCACATGAATAAATAATACATGAGTTATGATCAAATCGATTAAATTTAACAAATCCAGTCATTTATCGGAAGATAAAATTGATAAAAAAGCTATACACCCATTGTTTCGTTATATTGTGTTGAAATAATTTTTTCTCAAATAATCTTTATTATCAATGAATGTGGAATCGTAGTAAATTATGGAAGTACATGGATCTTTACATAATATCTGAAATTTGTAAACAAATCATGCGCATACACACATGAGTTATGACCAAACTAATTAAATTGAACAAACTCAACTATTTTATCGGAAGATTAAATTGATAAAAATATTATATGCCCATTGTTTTATTATATTGTGTCAAAATAAATTAATATTCAAATTAAATAAATTCTTAAACTATTATTGAACATGTATATTATGAGAGGGGTCTCGGTTTTAAAAAAACGTTATTAAGTTGTATTCAATATTTATAACTTTTGATTGTAAATATTACGTTCATATTGTAATTTTAATATTTATATGTTTGTGATATTTTTAAGATTATTAAAATTTTAGATATATATAATGAAAATATTCTTCCAATTAATAATTCATGTAAATTATTTTTAAATTAATTTTTAATAGAAAATTCATAAGAGACCAATCAATTTTGAAGAATAATATAAATTAAATTATCTATTACAGTACTTTTATATAAAAAATCTATATATATTATAATGCCAGGAGATCGGAAATGCACCAGAAACGTTTTAAATATTTTTCTTGAATTTTCAATTTTTTGATTTTTTATTAAAAAATTTTTGATCGGAAATGCATTAAATAACTCTTAATGACCTTTTAATTAGTCATTAATTACACCTATTAAATCTATATAAAATTTACTTTATTTCACATTTTTAAAAATTTAGAAAACTTTGTTTGAGCATATAATTATTATTTCAACATTATATATATATAATTATAATTAAGTGTATTTTTAGGTAAAATAATGACCGAAAATTGTTTATATCGCATTCTTTTTCATTCCCTATATGACTACATTAATTTCTTTTCGAACGATCGTAAGTAGTAAATATGATCTTAACTTCTCAAACAATTTTGATTATAACTCATTTAGAAATCGTAATAAATCATGAAAATATATAGATCTTCGCTTAACATTTGAAATTTGTATTAAAAAAAATACAAACTATTATTATTTTTGCACATTAATAAATTATACATGGAGTATGACCAAACCGATTAAATTGAACCAACCAAACTATTTTTTCAGCGGATTAATGGATAAAAAAGTTACGCCTGTTATTCATTATATTGTGTCGAAATAAATTAATATTCTAATTAAATAAATTCTTACTCTAATATTGAATATTTTTGTGATGGGAGGGGTGTCGGCTTTAAAAAATGTTATTCTATTTATTATTTATAATTTCAATCGAAAAGATTACGTATTGTCATTGCTAATTTTTATGCTTATTCTATTTTTAAGATTATCAAAATTTTATTTATACGATGAGAGTAGTTTTCTAATTAATAATTTATATAAATTGTTTTAAATCAATTTTTGAGGAAATTCTTAAGAGATCAATAAATTTTTAAAAATAATAAAAATTATTTTATCTAACTTCAATATTTTCAAATATAAATTTATCAACCGCGCAAAGCGCGGATTACAATGCCTGGAGATCGGAAAGAGAAAAAATAAATAAAAGTAGTGACATCTATATCTATATATCTATATATTTTATAATGCCAGAAGATCGGAAATGCACCAGAAATGTTTTAAATATTTTTTTTGAATTTTCAATTTTTTGATTTTTTATTAAAAATATGTTCTTGCATTAAATAACTCTTAATGACCTTTTAATTAGTCATTAATTACACCTATTAAACATATATTAAATTTACACTATTTAATTTGTTTAAAAATTAGCAAAGTTTAGTTGAACATTATAGTTATTTTTTCAATATTAAATATTAATTATATATGGTTATGTTTATTTTTAGTTAAAATGACGAATAACAATTGTTTATATTGCGTTATTTTTTATTCCCTATTCAAGATCACTATAATTTCTTTTCGGATGATTATAGGGTACACAACCTTAAATTTTCAAGCAATTTTTATTATCAATAATTGTGAAAATCGTAATAAATTATGGAAGTACAAGATATTTATTTGATATCTAGAATTGTATACAAACAGTACATATAGATTTTCAATTTTGCACATGAATAAATAATACATGAGTTATGATCAAATCGATTAAATTTAACAAATCCAGTCATTTATCGGAAGGTAAAATTGATAAAAAAGCTATACACCCATTGTTTCGTTATATTGTGTTGAAATAATTTTTTATTGTAATTAAACAAATTCTTATACTATTATTGAATACGTATATTATGAGAGGGCTGTCGGTTTTAAAAAACATTATTAACCAACTTCTCAAATAATCTTTATTATCAATGATTGTGGAATCGTAGTAAATTATGGAAGTATATGGATCTTTACTTAATATCTGAAATTTGTAAATAAATCATGCACATACACACATGAGTTATGACCAAACTAATTAAATTGAACAAACTCAACCATTTTATCGAAAGATTAAATTGATAAAAAAATTATATGCCCATTGTTTCATTATATTGTGTCAAAATAAATTAATATTCAAATTAAATAAATTCTTAAACCATTATTGAACATGTATATTATGAGAGGTGTGTCGGTTTTAAAAAACGTTATTAAGTTGTATGCAATATTTGTAACTTCTGATTGTAAATATTACGTTCATATTGTAATTTTTATTTTTATATGTTTGTGATGTTTTTAAGATTATCAAAATTTTAGATATATATAATGAAAATTATTTTTAAATTAATTTTTAATAGAATATTCATAAGAGACCAATCAATTTTTAAGAATAATAGAAATTAATTTATCTATTACAGTACTTTTATATAAAAATTTATTATAATAGCAGGAAACTGGAAAGACTTGCACTCAGAAGCTTCAAAATATTTTTCTTGAATTTTCACTTTTTTATTTTTTATTAAAATAATTTTCTTGCATTTAATTAATAATTAATTATACCTATTAAATATATATTAAATACACTTTATTTCATATTTAATATAAAAGTTTAACAATTTTATTAGAATATTATTATTACTATTATTTTGTTATAAAATGTTAATGATTTATATAAAAATACCAATATTTTATGGTAAAACAATAAAATAAAATAATTTTTATCGTCATTTCTAATCCTTATTCAAAATCATTGCAAACTTTTTGGCAATAATTAATAAACGATTTTAACTTTTCGATAAATTCGTAATCAATGATCGAGAGAATCTTGATAAGATACGTAAGTATATATATTTTTCGATTAACATCCACAATTTAAATAAAAGTAATATCGTAGAATTTACATTTATACCTGAACAAACACGGGGTGTGACCAACTCGATTAAATTGAATCAAGTGGACCCTTTTTTTCGTCAATTAAATCAATAAAAAAATTACCCATTCGTTGTTTGATTATTTTGTGTTGGAAAAATTAATATTCTAATTAAACACATTCTTATACTATTACTAATTAATTAATCATGCATGTATGTTATGAGATGGGAGACGTTGTTTAAAATTGTTAATTAGTGATATTTAATATTTACAAATTTTTATTATAGGAATTATGTTGACATTGTAGTTTGGTATGAAAAAAAGTAAAAGGTGTTTAAGGAGTTGTTTTTTGCTATTTTAAACAAATTCTCACTTTTTGAGCATTAAGTAAGGGTGTTATAAAACGAGCATCGGCTTTAAAAACAATTATATGTACAAATTTATTATAAAATTTCATAAAAGAATATTAGAATATGTGAGTATCACTTTGATGTGTCCATGAATTTAATTTTAATGTTACAAACAAAACAGTTCTTATAAAATGCTTTGAAAAATTAATTAAATGTAGAGATACGGGTGTCGCGCATGACTTACAATATGCATTTGAATTTTGCTTTTTTTTTTGTCATAAAACCAAATATATCGACAAGTGAAATCAATCACACCTCTCATCACATTTACATTCTAATTCTTTTAATCGTACAATCAATTTTACTAACAAATAATTTAATAACAAATTAAGCAATCACGTCTTTTATGATGCCATCGAAAATAGAAAAGATTCACAAATGTTATTTTTACTTATTCAATGTCAAACTTTGCAAATGTTTGTCAATATTGGATTTCAAAAGCATTTTTTATGTGACAAAATAGGTTTGTCAATATCTTCAAAATTATTATTATTATTAATATTCAAGAATTTAACTGAAAAATGTTTTTTTTCACCTAATTATTTTCTCTTTTTAATTTTTAAACATTCAAATTTAATTACATTTCACATAATTTTGAATTTATCATATTAACTTTCAAATAATAAAATTTAACAAACAATAATGTTATGTGTTTAATTTTTAAAAATATTTTCGTGCCGCGCGTAGCGCGGCTTTGTTACCTAGTCATTCTAAATTAAGAAAATTAGGTTTAAAATTATACAATAATCATGTTTACATATTCATCACATTCATTTTTTAATAATTTTCTTTTCAGAATGTACACATCAGTTGTTTATATTTTCTAAAATAATCTACATTCTCTTTGTCATTTTAAATGATTAACATGTAAAATAAAATGTTAAAATAAAATTCTTGGTTATACATGAATGTTACTAAGTCTGGATTTAAAAAATTCAAAAACATTTATCTCTATGTATATATTAAAGTATTGAAATAAAATAAAATTTAGTTGGAAAGAAGTTTTTTTTAGTTAACCATATATCTTCAAATTTACATTTATCCTGAAAGAATGTGATTGTTTAGCGAAATATTACATAATAATTAATCTCCTTTTGGATATAATATTAAAAATATTACTAACATAATATGAGGTTGATCTGATGTAGAATGATATAAACTATAATTTTATTATTTGTTTACATGCCATTTTTTTTCAAATTCTTTTTCGCAACCTCGGTCTATTTCCTATAGGAATTTTGTTTTTGTATGTTCATGACCGGTGTGAGAATATTGCATTATATACTTGCAATAGAGATGACATTAACATATTTTAAGGGAAGCAAAATCTTATAAGATAAATCACGCCATTTTCACTTAACATTTTTTAATGAGTATGCTACTACTTGCGGCTAATGGATGGTTGTAATCGTGTTGATATATATGGAAAGCAATATCTATCAGTATGGAAAGATAAAGATTATCATCTTAATCTCTCAAATTATAATTACACGAAAATCTCTCAAATTATAATTACACGATCCCCGTTCATAACTCAAAATTGTACATCATACTCAACATTATTATTAATTGGCGCTAGAAGGAGGGCAGTCATCATATTGGGAGAAAGATGACAAACTCGAACAAGAAGATGAACAGAGGGCACAACAACGGGGAGACCCCGGGATCATATAGGATACCCAAAGGCGATTCCCCCGGGAGCAAGGACAATGATGGGTCCAAGAAGGTGTCAGCAGTGCAAAAAAGGATGACTAGAGTGAAGAAGCAATATAGCTCAAAGGGCGCAAAAAAGGAATTCCAGGAAGGGGCCAAGACCTATCAGGAGGAGAACAGTAAGGGCCTCACCAAAAAACTCTTGGATGAATTTGATGATGTTGTTACGGATCAAACAAACCCTTACTTCTATGAAGACCTTGAGCGGGAGGAGGATGTAGAGGCTACTAAAACAAAGGAGGGTTGCATAATGAGGCTGCCTCATCTAAGGCGAGGTCAATTATTGTGTTTGATCGTCTTGGAAAGAAGTAAGCTGAGCATGATCTCCGCCTCAAGCTTGGAAAATTCACATCTAACAAGAAGGATAAACGATCCCAGACTTTGAGCCAAGGTTCGGAACGACCCCCCTTTCCTCATCGAGAGCGCAAGTGGTCCCATCGTCATAACAATGTGTATATAGAGTCCTTATTGGCATTTATTATTAACACATATTACTACTCATATTACAATTTCATAATTACGAGTTTTTAGTCCAAAAATTATTAAACCAACCGCTACCTTCTTCTTTTGAACAAAATTAGAGGCATTCACATAGAGGCCCGTGCCTTGCACGGGCTGTTACGCTAGTGTACTATTAAAACGTTAATATCATAAAAAGGAGTAAATCAGTACAAGGTCCGATTTGTTTATCACCAACAAATTTAATGATCTACTGCAAATTTCCTCAGATTTCAGATAGAAGGCTGACCATGCTTGGTCGAGCTCCAAACTTTGCCCTCAAGGTCACAACCCTGGGACCAAAAACGCCCTGGCCTTCAGTCATATCAACCAGCTCTTCACCCATACGATCAAAGTTAAAACATTGAATCAATGCTCCCAGTGCCAATACAAGTACCCGCATAGCCAATCCTTCTCCCTGACCCAAATGGCAGCCATCCGTGCCCCACATTTCCCTCCTGGAATCTCTCAGGCCTAAACTTCTCAGGGTCTTGCCAGACTTTTGGGTCATTTTGTATGGCCTTCAGGTCAAACAGTAGCATTGTTCCACGGGGAACCTTAAGAGAAATGTTTAAGATAATATGAAAAACCAAGGTCTTTATTTTCTTTACGAGACAAAGGGTAACATCAAGGTGCAATGCATGGATGGTTTTCTTTTGTAACTTCCGCCTGTTTTTATCTATCTGTTTTTTTATCTAGATCACAAATTAGATTACATCAGTACAAGCCACTTCCCCAGTCACTAAAAGAAGACCCTTTGTAATTTAATGGATGATATCGTCAGGGGCAGGGCAGGGCAGTTTTCTTTTGTAACGGACGCCTACATTTATCTATCTACTTCTTATTTATTTTTAAGAATGGAAGGAAACATCAAACATCAATGATATCCTGTATATTGTAATGGATTTATTCAAAAAATTGGTAGTAAATAAATATTTAGGAGTTCAGATGTGAGTTGGGAAGTTAAAGACTTCGACTAAATCTTGATAAGCTTGCTCCTTCCCATCGCCATTCACCAATTTTTTTTTCTGCATCTATTACAGCATCCTCTCCCACATCTCTATCCTCCATAATCCTCGTCCACATCTCTATCCTCCATACGACCCATTCCTAAATCCATATTTTGCAGCTCCTCCACCCTTCCGAAGTGATTTCCAAGATGGCAAGTCGGTGTTTGTCAACTTAAGTCTTGTATCGAAAAGAAAAAAAAAGGGGGGAATCATCTTGAATATAAGCAGCAAGTTAACTGTATTAGTAATAAATCTTATAGTAGGAGCTTAAGAACAAATTCGGGTGAGCTTGGCTACAGCCAAGTGGCGATAAAACATGTTACGTGACCCAAAATGTACGCCCCCTTCAAACCTATGAACATGGCCCAAATATAACTCTTTGATTGGTCTAGAAATCATATTAAGAAACGATCTTCCATGATTACGGATCACCACCCCAATGTCAGAGTTGTTACCCTTAGAAAGAACATCTTGCATTCTTGCCCTCTATGATTACATTTACCGATCACCATTCCAATACCCGAGCTGACACCGTTAGAAAATCTTGCCTGAATGCTGCATACAAGCTAAATTCTTCATAATTGTGTAAGATAAGTATACGAAATAAGATTAATATACAGACATTAATTTAAACAACCCTCTTTTATTTTTTGACTCGAGAGCTTATAAAAAATGTCATTTGGAGATGCTATAATGTACCTTATGTTATAAAATTTTATTAATATGACAAAAAAAGTTCTTCAGATTGAGTTTGTCCACCTGAGGATAGTGTTGGGAACCTATATCATCAAAAATGTTTAAGATCTCTCATATTATATGCTGATAAGTGATGAGTCTAATACAGAGTCCTAATTAACCAAACTGTGAATGACATCATTGATGTTCCAGAGTCGGAATTTTGATGGATCAAATTTTGAAAATATATTTAAACTCAAATCGTTTAAAATTGTGTTTATTTCAAAATGGACCAGAATGAAAGTTGATTTTCATAAAGCAACTAGTGAAATTTTCAGCTCATTTATGGTCTGATAATAAAAGATACAAAGGTGTATTATTTAAGAGTAGATGATCATCTACTTCATCTACTGCAATACTCCTTAGATTTCAGATAGAAGGCTGGCCATGCTTGGTCGAGCTCCACACTTTGCCCTCAAGGGCACAACCTTGGGAGAAAAATAGTCATCGCCTTCAGTCATATCAACCATCTCTTCGCCAATACGGTCCCAGTTAAAACACTGAATCAAGGCTCCTAATGCCAATACAATTATCCGCATAGCCAATCCTTCTCCAGGACACTTCCTTCTCCCTGACCCAAATGGCAGCCATCCGTGTTCTATATAGATTTCCCTCCTGGAACCTCTCAGGCCTAAATATCTCAAGGTCTTCCCAGATCTTCGGATCTTTCTGTATGGCCTTCACGTCAACTAGCAGCATTGTTCCATGGGGAACCCGAAATGGCGAAATCCACCTACTGTACATTCCTCAGATGACTCATGGGCTACAAGATATCGCGTTACTGGATACATTCTCAGCGTCTCATAGATGATGTAACGCAAAAAAGGAAGCTCCGTCAAATGTGATTCACTAATGCGACTATCTTTTCCCACAACTTTGCCAATTTCATTTTGAGCTTTATGTAACACTTCTGGATTGTTAAGCAAAAGTGCCATTGCCCATTCCAGTGTATCAACTGACCAGACAATGCTAGTGAAGTTGTTTCCTATGTATTTTCCAAATAAAATATTAGGATGGTTAATTAGCGAATATGATATCGTTTTTCGTAAAACATTCTTCAGCTGCTGCAGCGGAGGGGAGAGGCTTTTTAAGGAGGTAGAGATGGCCTATTATTGGTAATGCAGGGAATGGAGTTGGTGGAAGATTGTTAGATTGTTGAGAGTATAGATAAAGAGCTGCTGTGATAAACAACAGCACAAGCAAATAGATGTACAAGCTCACACTGACCATTTTCGAAGCTCGATCTTTGAGTGTGTGTTCTATTTTACGAGAAAATGTTCAAGATGATACAAATCACCAAGGTCTTTATATTCTTTACCAGAGAAAGGATGATTGTTTTTAGTATGCATGGACGTTTTTCTTTTGTAACTAACGCCTATATTTTATCTATCTATTTTCGATTTATTTTTCGAAAAGCAAGATAATATTCATATCAAATTAGATTA
Source organism: Kitagawia praeruptora (assembly GCA_037693485.1). Lineage (NCBI taxonomy): Eukaryota > Viridiplantae > Streptophyta > Magnoliopsida > Apiales > Apiaceae > Kitagawia > Kitagawia praeruptora. Next base: position 149,439,805 of record CM075353.1, read on the forward strand.
CATCAGTTCAAGCCACGGCCCCCAAACTCTAAAAGAACACCAATGAATGCTAGCTTCCCGGGGGCGGGGGGGCGGGGGGGGGGGGGGGGGGGGGGCGGTTTGTAAAGTACACATATAATTATTTACTTTAGATCTAAATGGCACCTCAGTCTGTCCATCTAAGGATAAAGTCCAGTATGTATATCATCAAAAAATTTAAAGATTGACATGTATAATGATGATTCCTCATCGAACTTGTTTGTGAGCAATATAGTTAATGTTTCAGAGTCCAATTTTAAAACTAAACTAGAAAAATTTAGAAATGTTCTTTTTTGAAATGGACCAGAATCATTTAGAAATGTTTTTTCTTCAAGTAGAATGAAAGCCGATTTGCCATAGAGGCTAGTATCTAGCAACTAGCAAACTTTTCGGCTCGTTTGTGGCCTATTAAAAGATACAAAACCATTTCAATTTTTATCAGTATTATTTAAGAGTGGAGATCAGGTTAGACTAAATCGACTTGATGAACTACTGCAAATCTCCTCAGATTTCAGATAGAAGGCTGACCATGCTTGGCCGAGCTCCACACTTTGCCCTCAAGTTCACAACCTTGGGAGCAAAAAGGCCATGGCCTTCACTCATATCAACCATCTCTTCACCGATACGGTCCCAGTTAAAACACTGGATCAATGCTCCTAATGCCAATACAACAACCCGCGTAGCCAATCCTTCTCCAGGACACTTCCTTCTCCCTGACCCAAATGGCATCCATCCGAACCCCACATTTTCCTCCTGGAATCTCTCAGGCCTAAAAATCTCAGGGTCTTCCCAGATTTTCGGATCATTTTGTACGGCCTTCACGTCTACTAGCAACATTGTTCCCCGGGGGACACGAAATCCACCTACTGTACATTCCTCCGATGACTCGTGGGGTATGAGAAAACGCGCTACTGGATACATTCTCAGTGTCTCATTGATTATGTAACGCAAATAAGGAAGCTCCGCCAAATGTGATTCGCTAATTAGACCTTCTTTTCCCACAACATTGTCAATTTCATTTTGAGCTTTATGTAACACTTCTGGATTGTTAAGCAAAAGTGACATTGCCCATTCCAGTGTATCAACTGAAGTACTAACTCCTGCCTGTAAGAGTGTCTGCATAATTGTACACAGAGGGTACGTACTTATCAGCGTAAACATTGAGATTCTTACAGAGATGCTCATTTAATAAAATTTAGAAGAGATTTAGGAAAAAAGGTCATTGCATCACCCAACAATATAGTATAGATAAACCAGACTCCAAAGTTGAAGAGCGTGATGAGAATTCTTAATGAAATATGTGTAACAGAATCATTGATTAACAGATACAGCAAACTGCTTAAGTTATTGTTATTCTATAACAATAACGAAAAGTTTATTCTAAAAACAATCTTGATTCTCACCTACTTAAGTTATGTCAAATTCATAACATTTAGTAATGAAGCATAAAGTTTAAAGGCTACTCCCTCTTGGTTTCTTCACTGCAGACACACATAGGGTGAGAATATCTGGTTTCATACTGGATTTCGTGCGAATTCTTAAAAAACATGAATATAAATCTAAGCAACAAATTTAATACATACTAGTCGGAAATTTGGGTCATATTCAAGAAAATTTAGCATTGTCTGTATTATCAATAAGTTTTTGTCTCTAAAAATCATGTCAGAAATCCAATCGAATTGTATATGAATTTAAAACTTTATGGTAAAAAGTTAAACATTACCTGCATCAGATTTTTAATATCATCATCTTTATAGTAATCAGGTTCGGCCTCATGTAACTCCAACAAAACCTGAATCAAAGTTTTATTGTTCCCTTTATTAGCAGATCCTCGAAACTCATCAATCCAATTTTGCATAAACTCATTTTTCCTCTTAGTCAATTCAACAAAGTTTCTCTCCAAGTCTCTAAACCAAAACCACGTCAAAAGCGGCCCAAAATCCCCCATATCAAAAACGCTTGCCAGCCTAGCTGTCTCCTTCGTGATCCCCTGAAATTGTTTGGCCTCCTCCGAATTCTCAGACTCCTCTCCATAATATTTTTTCCCCGCGATCATCCTCGTCAGGACATTAAACATCAGCTCGAAAAAAACAGGCCTCATAGTCATCTCCACCACCTGCAATCCACCACCAGAACTTTTAAACAAATGTTTCACCATGGATGTAACCTCCTCTATTCGAATATTCGACAGCTTCTGCAACCGATGAGACGATAAAATCTCCAGTGCGCAGATTTTACGTAGATTCCTCCAGTGGTCCCCATAACCTGACCAGACAATGCTAGTGAAGTTGTTTCCTAAGTGTTTTCCAAACATAAGATTAGGACGGTTGGCAAATATGATGTCGTTTGTCGTAAAACACTCTTCTGCAGCTGCAGGGGAGGATACGACAAGAACTCGACGAGAACCATATCGAATGTAGAAAACAGGACCATATTTCTTGGAGAGACTGGAAAGAGATTTGTGGAGAGGCTTTTTAAGGAGGTAAAGATGGCCAATTATTGGTAAGGACGGCCAAGGAGTTGGTGGAAGATTGTTAGCTAGTTGAGAGTAGAGATACAGAGCTGCAGTTATAAACAGCAGCATAGAAAAATAAAGATACAAGCTCAAACTCTCCATTTTTGCAGCTCAGTCTAAGTGTATGTTCGAGATCAAACTGATAAGATACGTATGACTAGTACAAAAATGTAACATTATCTAGATATTTTTGTTTTTATTTTGTGCAACTTGTTTGACCAAACATAGAAATTGTTTAGATGATGACGGCGAAACCTATGACGGATCTATTTCTTTCAATTTTCTATGTTGAAAGTTCAACATGTAATATATATTTTTATCAAAGAATGTATAATTGGTGGATTGATTGATAATTTAATTTTTCTACTGGGATTTTCTTTTTTCTTTTTTTTTGTCAAGAAACTGGGATTTTCTTTTTAGATGAATACATAACTTATTTATTTTGATAAAAAGAAAAATTTGTCAGGAAATGAAATTATTTATTTATGAATTGTACCAAAATACAATAATATTCAAATTCTAAACATCACATAAAATTAACGAGAAAGATAAAGATACACAAAAAAGGCAAGAGGTGGTTGGTATCTTCAAATGGAATTTTGTTACTAGCTCCCCTCACCTACTACTTCAGAATCAAGGTTTCAGTAACCTCCTAACTTCAAAATGATAGTCACCCAACTTAAATTTGAGCCACTTAATAAGAACCCGGATTTTTTTTTTATCATGAGTATCTATTTTATAGATGAATTACATCAAATATAATATTTGTAAGAAGAAGTTTCTTTTATTCAAGAAAAACAATTACATCTAAATTTGGAGAAAAAAGTAGTGCCTAAACTAAAATATGTGATCAACATTCCATAAGAAAAAATGGCAATTCAATTGTAACATCTCGTATTTTTTTTATAAATATTTTTAGTTATCTTATTTTATATTGAGGATTAGAAAATATTGATTAGATAGTATTTATATTAGTTTAGGAGTAAATAAATATTTTTAATTAGAATATTAGTAGTTAAAAAAAAAGAGAAAGAGAAGACTTACGTTACTTTTCTGATTTGATTTGGGGAGGAAGAGAGAAGAGAGAAAGAGAGGAGGAGGAGAAGAAGAAAACTAGAGCAATCTCAAGATTTAGAAGAAGATTTGTGAAGTTTAAGGTAAGATTATATTTGGATTGGATGGATTGAGTTTATTGAGGATTAGTAGCAAATAGCAATCATTAAGATTTAAGGTACGGATATTTTTGTATTCCTCTTTTCTATTCGCATTGTTGTTCAATTTTCGTTATTTTGTCTTGTCCTGAATTCTTGTTAAATTCGTATAAAATTCATTATTCATCAGATTGGGTTGATTCTTGAGCTCCTGGAAAGATATTTGAATTATCTACAACTTTCATTCTCTGTGTTTTGTGAAATTCTGCTTGTAAGCATGTCAAAATCTGCTGTTTGTATAATTTGGTTCGTTAATTTCAGTTCTGATGTCCGAACTTCGAAAATTCATAGTAAATCGGAAATTTGTTCAAAAACTATGAACGGTACCATTATGGAAAGCTCGTTTCGATATCTACATTTTGTGTTTACGTTCAATTAACAATTCTGTGATTTTGATGTGTTAAATATCGAATTACTATTGTGATCAGTGCCTGTTTCTGTTCTGGCAATCCGCATTTTCTATGTTTCTGAATTCGTTACTTCTCCATTTTTAACGAGCCTTACCATTCTGGAAAAGTTTCGGAATCCTCTACGATTTTCATGTTTTATACTTTTTCATTTGAATTAATATATATATATAGTAAATTGTCTTTCTTTGGGACTCGTCAGTTATGATTTTTTTAGCTACTATAGTGTATTTTGTTTGATATTTAGTTTTGTGATATTAGATCAACGTGTTTCGATTATTTATGATATAAGTATGATTTGAGACATCTTTCTGGGGTAAGTTATGTGTAAGTTATAAGTAAGTTATTTGTGATTTTATTATGATTTGGGAGATATTGTAAGACTCTGTCATGAGTGGAGAGAATCTCGTGCTTGGCACCTCCTATGCGGTATATTTAAATAGTATGGGCGTGTTGCCGATGTTATGGGACACGTATAGTCATGACTATTGTGTATGTTTGGCCATTTGGGTAGCATTGTGCTTTTTGTCGTGCAAGATTTTGGGTAGCATTTGCTTTGTGCTATGCAAGCCCCTGTAAGTTTTGATCTGTAAGTTTTGATGACTACATATTCTGGATGACCGAAAATGTAGGACATCCTGTAAGATTATCTCCCATGTCAGTAAGTAAAGTTTTGTTTCTGATAATAATTTTGTTGATTATTATGTGTAAGTGGTAAGATTAATTGTTTTGAATATTATTTGTAAGTGTATGTGTATGTGTAAGAGTCAGATTATATTTTATCGGTTATGTCATTATTTATGTTAATGTGTTAATTATGTGTAAGTGATATGATTATTTATAAGAGTAATATATTTTGATTTGAGAGCATTTATTTTTATATTGTGAGTTGAGTATCTACTTTCTATTATCTCATTCTCTATGTCTCATTATTCTTTTATTCAGATATTCATCTTTATTCTTAACTTGTTCATCTATTTAATTTGTTCAGCTTGTGAATCATTTTATATCCGTATATGAGCCTTTCGCTCACTGCTGGTCTTTGTTTCTCTTATTTCTCCCGGTAGGTGATCTTATTTAGGTGGGCTACTTATTGGGAAGAGTGCGAGTTGCGATATTTGGAGAATTTAGGTGTATTTTTAATTTATGAATTGTAAGATATTGGATTTTGAGAAGTTGTATCGTTTTATTCGATTTTTAGTGGATTTTAAAATTTAGTGTATTTGTTGGGATGTTAAATCAATCCTCAGTTAACTCAACATCCTCCATAACCTTAAGAACCCATATTTGTGTTACATAGATGCAATCAAATATGGCATGTATTATTATTTCATCGTTCCCTCCGCATAACAAACAATCTACACTATATTACCCTTTTCTAATTACAAATAAAAAAATTTCTAGCAACTAATCAATTTTCTATTTTTAGATTAAACATATTACTTTATCTATTTATATAATAATCAATCAATTTCATTTTTTAGGTCAAACACAATATCTTTTAGATTTTTTTATTTTTTATTTTGAATAAAATGAACTTTTCATTATTCAAATAGCATCATACATCACTGAATCCAACACAAAACGTGGAGGACTCCAAACACTCACAAAAGAGTTTAGCTCATAAGGGATACGAGCCATATTATGTGCTGCCCTATTAGCTAATCTTCGAACGTGACAAATACCAATATCTCTCCTAGCAACTAGAAACAGTCTGCAAAAGTCAATATTGTGTCCAACCTCCTGCTGGTACCTCTTGTTGCCGTTGATTGCCTGGACTGCTAGAAGGGAGTCTGACTCAACACAGACATTTGTGATCCCTTTCGACTCAATCCACACAAGAGCTTCCTCAATAGCAGTGGTTTCCACCTCCATGACTGAGACTATCCTATTAAACTTCATGGTTTTGCCCTCCAAAAACACTCCATTACTGTCTCTAAGTAGCATGCCCACCGAGAAGAAAGACGCCCCCTGTGTGACAGCCGCATCAACGTTGATCTTCAGTTTCCCTACAGCTGGCTTTACCCATTTGGAGTCTCTCTGCTACTGGTTGTTATAGACGTCTTCTGAATACCTTGAACTTGGGACACTGCAAGCTTCCATTCCTGGAGCTGTCTCATCCCCCAATCAACTACAAAACGGGGTGTAACAACTTTATTCTCCCAAAACTCGCTTATTCCTAAAAAACCAGATAGCCCAAAGAGTCATAGCCATCATAATAAGACGATCAAAATTCTCCGTCTCTAACTTACTCAAAAACCATCCTGAGACATCTTCAACCTCACCCACATCAGTTAATAGTCCCAAATTCTGCCAACATTGTGAGCTGAACGTACAATTGAAGAAGACATATAGCAAACTTTCTTCACCCGAGTTGCACATTGGACAACTAAGTGGGATTGCATTGCACTTTCTCTGAAGAACCGACCGAACTGGAACATTATTCCTGCAAAATCGCCACAAGAAATACTTCACTTTCTGCGGAATCTGCATTCTCCAGATTTTCTTCCAACCACCAGAATTTTCATGAGGCCTCTGCTGTCTGACGCTCTCTTGCCACATTTTATACCCTGTTTTGACACTGTAATGACCATCCTTGCTGTGAATCCAAGCCATTCTATCAGCCACGTCAGTACGGGGAACCCTCATACTTAGAATAGCTCTTGCATCACCCTCACTAAACATATCGAGAATCTTCGCCACGTCCCAATCCCCAGAATCCTGGTTGAACAGATGGCTCACCTTCACACTGCTATCAATCTCACTACCAACATCAACCATATACCCCTCCTTTCCATTAATCAATGGGTCTGTACTGACACAAATATCTCGACCATTCCCTAAAACCCACCTGAAACCCCGTTTGAACTCTTCCTTAGCTGCATATATCCCCGACCAAATAAAGCTAGATCCACCACCCCTCTCTGCATTAAACATATGTGTCTTAGGATAATATTTTGCCTTAAAGACTCGTGCAACTAACGAATGTGGATTACGCACAAAGTTCCACACATGCTTGCCTAGCATGGCCAGGTTGTAACCGTGTAAATTACGAAAATCAAGGCCACCCCTGCCTTTTGCATCGCTCATATTGTCCCATGATAACCATCGAATACCTTTATTGTTATTAGAAGATGAACTCCACCAAAAACCGTTTAACATTCGTTCGATTTCCTGACATAACTTCTTAGGAATTAGGAAACACGACATGCTGTATGATGGAATTGCAGTGGCCACATTTTTTAGAAGTACAGCTTTACCAACCTTTGATAGCATCCTCACATTCCACCCTTGTAACCATTTCCAGATCTTATCTTTCAGGAACTTAAAAACAGAATTCTTGGACCTGCCTATCAACGAAGGCAATCCTAGTAGTTTCCATTTGAAAGATCAGTCGACACTCCAAGCATATTAGAGACCTCAACCTGCTTGTCTCTACGGACATTCGAACTGAAAAAAATCCCTGACTTCTGATAGTTAATGGCCTGACCCGACCAACACGCATAATTATCAAGGATTTCTTTTACTTTACTTACCTCCTCATGATCAGCCCTAAAGAAAAGGAAGCTGTCATCCGCGAATAGTAAGTGTGTAACAGCCGGGGCTGTGCGACTTACTTTACAACCATGAACGCTATTATCTTCTGCTGCTTGGCTGATAGCTCGAGATAATCCCTCCACACAAAGTAAAAATAAGTATGGCGATAAGGGATCCCCCTGCTGAAGTCCCCTATTTGGCATAACTGGCCCAAGCTGATCACCATTAAAACACACCGAGTACTTGACCATTTTCACACACATCATTATCCATTTTACCCACCTCGTGCAAAATCCCATTCGATGCATTCTTGTGCTCAAATAATTCCAATCCACCCTGTCATACGCCTTGCTTATATCTAACTTGAGAGCCACTTCGCCCACATTTCCGGAATGTTTTCTTTTCATATGATGTGTTATTTCAAATGCCACCAAAACATTATCAGCGATATTTCTTCCAGGGATGAAAGCATATTGATGTTCAGAAATAATGCCAGGAAGGATTACTTTAAGTCTATTCGCTAGCACCTTTGCAAGAATCTTGTAAAGCACATTACAAAGAGCAATTGGCTTTAGATCCGTCATACGATCCGCATTTTCCTTCTTTGGGATAAGAACAATATTCTTATCATTCAGTTCTGAAGGTAGTCGACACTGCCTCAACCACTCCTTACAACTATAAAAAACATCACGACCTAGACTTGGCCAGAACTGCTGAAAGAATGCCGGATTCAGGCCATCGGGTCCTGAGGCCTTATCCGGGTGCATTTGTTTGACAGCCAAGGTAAACTCATCAAAAGAAATATCCGCCACAAGAGCAGTATTCTGATCCTCTATCACCACTCTGTCCACCTGTTCATTAACAGTCGTGCTCGTTCTTTGATCATCAAACACCTTCTGAAAATATCCCAGAACCACTCTATGCATCTCAAATTTATCCGACACTAAAACACCATCCTCCGTTTGGAGCTTTTCAATAAAGTTAGATTTCTTTCTAGCAGAGGCATACGCGTGAAAAAATTTCGAATTTGCATCCCCTTCAGCCAACCAGAAGGTTTTAGCACGTTGCTTCTAGTACGCTTCCTCGTGTAATAACAGTACATGTAGTCTATCTTTTTCCATGAAATACTACCTGATACTATCTTCATCTGTTTTGCTTGCAAGGATAGTCACAATCTCCTTTTGCTTACATAATTTGTCCTTGAATTTGTGGAAGAAGTTTCATCCTCACTTGGCCATAAAGGACGATATTGAGATCAGTTTAGGAAGTAGTTGCAGTCTAGGAAGCTCATCCCAATACTTCTTAACATCACCCCGAAAACTAGTTTCCTTGAGCCATGTGTTTTCAAACTTAAAACGGAACTATTTTTTTGTCACCGTTACATTAAACAAATCCAGCTGAATAGGGTCACGATTTGAGTAGACAACATGGTGCACAACCAGATTGCATAACGGAAACAGTTGCCACCATTGTTCAGTTGCGAATGCACGGTCCAAACGTTCTTTAACCCAGTTAGCAGTTCCCTTCCCTTTCTCCCATGTAAAGCGACCCCCACTGAGTTCCATCTCCACTAAATCACAGTCAACAATCACCTCCTTAAACCCATCCATTAACCATTGTGGATGATCATGCGTCCCCTCCTTATCACTCTGCAAAAGTAAGTCATTGAAATCACCTACTATGCACCATGGCAACATTGAGACAGAAGCTAGGTGCCTAATTAAATCCCACGAATCACGTCTTCGTTCTCTCTCCGGATAACCATAAAAGCACGTAAGTCGCTAATGAGGAAGAGAGTCTTTCAATATCTCCACATCAATATGATTTGCAGAAGAACTCCCAATAGCACACTTTACTGTGTTCCTCTACATTACAGCTAGTCCCCCTCCTCTACCAACACGATCAACAACAAAATTACTCGTATATCCAAGGCTTGAGCTTAGTTCATTTATTTTACTACTATATACAAGCGTCTCTGAAAGGAATAAAAAATCAGGTTTACGGGTCTTGACAAGATCCCGCAATACACGAACTGCACGAGAATTCCTCAATCCTCGGCAGTTCCAACTTAAGAAATTCATTGCGGATGGCTAGCTTGCTTAGCAATTAAGCGTAGACAAATCAGTTTGAGAAGAAGCAGCACAATCCATTGCAGAAAGAGATGCCTCTGAGTTGTATATCTCCCCACTAGTTAAACCTGGGCCATGTGGGCTATTACCAATATATCGCACACCCTGATCCGAAATATTTTCTCTACGTCTTTTCTTTTCTAAGACAGTCAGCCCATTTAGCTCCTCCGTATCCATCCCATTATTCTGTGATACTAACGCGCCAATTTCCATGTCATTTGAACAATTAGTTGGAGCCAAAAGCGTGCTTACCTTATCTTTATCCCTATAGTCTCGCTCCTGATTAACAGTTTCTCCACTAACTCCTGTAACCACCTCCCCTAATTTCGCGTTAGATGCCCCTGCCAAATTTGAATTCGCAGTCATCATCCCCATCTTCCCGCAACCACCTGCTCTTAGCTTGTCCGGCCAGTCTTCTCGGCGGTGCACGTAACCACGCACCCCACTCCTTAATGATATTCTCCCCGGTATTGTCTAGAAATTTTCGACAAAATCTGTCTGTATGGGTGACCATACCACAAATGAAACAGAACTCCCCTAATCGCTCATACTTACACTGCACTACGAACTCTTTCCCATTCCTGTTTGTGATCTTCTTCTTTCGTTTCAGCGGTTTTCGAACATCCAATTTTATTTTGAGACGCATACATTCCCTCCACAGACTACTATCATTCTTCTGATCATATAGCAGGAATTCGCCAAAAAATTACCCAGAAGCTTTCCAACTGATTCAATCATAAACCCCGATGGCAAATCAAATATTTGGATCCATATATTGACATACACCAGCGGCATAGAAACAGGATTTTCACCAGCAGGTATTAGTGCCAATGCTAACATCATATTGTCAAAAGACCAAGGACCTCCGTTCATGACCCATTTCAGATCCTCAATGTGATAAAATTGAAATAAATATATTCCAGGATCTATCTCTTTAATTGTTATCCCCATTGATGGCTTCCAAATGTCCGCTAACTTGCTCTTCATAGCCCTATCGTTAATCGGTTTTTCTGATAGAAACTTCCCCACAAGACACTATTCATACTTGTTAACCTCCTCTACACTCTCATCAAAAACCAATTCCTCATTCTCTTCGTTCGCAATCTCCAAACTCACCATCTGCCTATCAATCTCCTCTGTATTCGCCATTCGATCAAAAATTAAGAATAACTCATAACTCCCACAATTCTTAAACCTTGATAGATTATAAGACGGAGAGAAAAACAAAGACTCTCACAAGATGGAGAGAAAAACTAAACTCTTAGAGTTTCTTTATTGTTTTATTATGCATCCATTTGAAACACTTTACGATGAAAATATGATACTTCTGTTAACAAAAACTTGATTATTTGCACCTATCCCTACCTACTCTAGATAATATCTTTTAGATTTTATTTAACTAAAATTTCTCTTTTTTCAATTATATTACGGGTTTTTTTATTTAATAAAATAAAAATATTATAATTACTTATAATTAACCGATTATCTTTTCATCAAAACATATAATCATTTTTATATTTTTTAACTAAAATATCTCCTTTTCTAGAAATATTTTGGGTAACATTTATACAATTATTATCAAATCATATAATTTAAAAATTTAAACCTACAAAATTCATGTCTTAAAAATTCAATTCAAATTAAAAAATATTATATTAAAAAAAATTGTACATCACACTAATTTTAAGCTAGTTTCTTTTTTTTTTTAGAGGAGCTAGTTTCTATTTATCTGTTAAATACTCTGTTATAGAAATCGGTCGATTTTTGAAAAATCGCCGATAAATCGGCCAAAAATTGGTCAAAATTTTGGAACCGATTTGGCCGATTTTGCAAAAACGCTGATAAATCGCCGATTTTTCAACCAAATCACCCGATAAATCATAAATCGGTACCTCAACCGAATAGTTCCGATTTCCAAAATCTACAACACTGGTTAAATAACACGCTCATAACTCCAAAACTATTTTTTCACGCAAATCTCATACTACCTTCCGCAAATCAATTTCACTAGCCACATTCTCTACATCTCTCTTACTTTGAAATATAAGTTCTAACAATTATTGTGTGTTTATTTACTCGATAAAGTTTAAAAATTATCAATAAGTAGCACAAATCAATGGGCTTCTACGGAAAAAAATATGTGAAGAATGACACTGGGAAAAAATATCCACAATCGGGAATCGAACCCGATAACCAAGTTGCCACGGGATGAATTTGATACAATCGTGTTAGGACCGCCAAATTCGATATTATTCAACAACACTTCAAAACTGTTGCCAAAGACCCAAAAACTATTGGCGTAGCCTCAAAAATCTCTAGGACAACACTTTTCGGGTGTTAGCCTTTTCGATGTTGGCGTAGGGTCATTTGCAACACTTTTACACCTACAGCAACATGATAAAAGGTGTTGCCATATGATACACATTTGTTGTAAATGGCCCACAAACACGTGGCATGACCCACTGACACGTGGCAGGGCCAATTGACACGTGGCGGGGCCCACTAACAGGTGGCAACACTTTGTCATAGCTATTGCAACACCTTTGTCACAACTATTGCAACACCAAATTAACCTATTACAACATTTTATGAACATACGGCACCACCAAATTAATCTATTACAACATTTTTTGAACATGGGTAACATTTTATCATAGCTACTGCAACACCTTTGTAATGGGAAATTAAAAATACACTGCTCAAAAATACAATTTGCAGTACAACACACTTCTGAATAAAAATTAAAACCTGTTTTTCAATTTCACAATCTTCATCAACTCCAAAATAAAACATGAGAACTACATTACATCATTACAAAATGTAATAAACATCAACTTCCTAGTTTTCTAAATACCCAGTCACAACCAGAGTAATGAGCTGATCCATGCCAAACTGATGGATGGCTGAACTGGAGCAGAAACATTAACAGCAGGAGCAAAACTGAAAAGACCAAATACAGACTGCTTTGTCATATGGCATACCAACAGAATTAAATGAGGGAAAAAAAGTTTAATCCAACAAACCTTGTTGCGCTACCACTACGATCCAACTTCTGCATGAGCAACGCTCTTGATTGAGCATTTAAAGCCTGTGTAAGATGTATCCACAGTCATCAACATAACTATATAACTAAATAAAATTAAGATACGTTTTAGCGTAAGCATATGTGTCATATCGATGTCCGTCTGTAAAAATGAATTAATATTTATTACTTCTCGAGTCTGATCATTAATCTCATGATAGGATAATTTAAAGACTGAATAAAAAAATCAGCACAAAAGGCCTGACATCTGAGCTTCGTTGCAGCGTTTCTCATGCACTTCTTGCGTTAGGTAAAGTTGATCCAATACAGATAGTAGTTCCACTGAATATCGTGCGCCCTGCTACCAAATTGACACACATTCCATAAGAATATAAATAAAACTCATCTCAAATTCCATAAGTTTCACATTTATAGCCTCATTTATAGTCCTACTGGTTCAAGTACTTTTGCAGGCCACTAAAAATACAAAAATGTAAAGAATTCAAAGTTGGAAATTTAATATTAATTAGAAATACATTCTCTTATAGAATTATTGCAATACCTTTATAGCAAGTATTTAGTAAGTATTCCAGGTCTTGGTGCAAGACTTGTTTTCGCTCATGGCTTAACCTATTTGCAGATACAATATTATAATGCAGACTCCTACTACTCGAAAAACACTGAACAATATATGGAGGACATGATTCTATAAACTGTCTACTTAACCGATACAAGTGAAAAATTGACACGTATAACATGCATATAAGAACATAGCAGATAACTAAATAGTCACAGAGACAAGAACAGACTACTTAGACTTCATAACTACCAGAAAATATAAAACTAACACAAAATTTAAAAAAAATACTCGTAAAATTAACACATAATTCCACTAGCTAACACAAAATATTTCCACTAATCAATCATGACTACAAACAACTTGATAGACGTTAACTACAAGAGGTAGCTTCTGCATGGTCTCCTTATGCCATATAATTTAACAAATGACCCAAACAAAACATGTTAATAAAGTAATCCACTCATTACTAATTATAAAAAATGATACTTAAAATGCAGCCGACCCATAATAAGTCAAGCATTATTACTTTGCGCCAATCTCGATTTTATCTAATTTGAGTACCGTAAACACAACTGAAAAACTGATAAAACTTACCTTTTCTAATCTATAAAATTCTGAAATTTTTACCAGTAACCAAGGACCCTTCAGACTAAAACATATCAAACAATCCTCCAAAACTAAGTTGTTTTGACCCCCGAAACAATACCTCAAAGTCAGATGCTCTGTTTAAATTCAGAGTTATTTTTCTCCCTCTATTTGGTAGCTCCTTGGCTCAAAAACAATTCTGCTCTTTTAAGAAATATACATTAATAAGTAATCAAGTTATAATTAATAAGTGGATACAAGTTTGTTATAAAGTTTGCGATCAAGAAGGGTGCTAAACAATAGCTGACCCAGTTCTACGTGCATTGCTGCAATTTTAAGCTGACCTGCTGACAATAAGGAATCAATAGCAATGAAAGGAAACCAATTTGCTACTCTAGGGCACATCTTCCATCCAATTTGCTTCTCTAGGGCACATCTTCCATTCTAATTAATAAGTCAATCTCCTACAAAGCGTTAATAAAAAGTCATATCCCATAATAATAACAAGAAGACATGGAGATTCTAATATCATTGTCTTATCAGTATATTAATTGAGCATATGCAAAGAACAAATACCTGGAATATAGACTCTATGAAAGGCACTAGTTTGGCTTTAAGTACTTTAACAACTCTGTGAAGCATAAAAAATGTGAGGAGTTAACTTTTATATCAGCTCTATCACAGGACAATACTACAAACTATAAGGACATATGGATACGTGGAATGCTTCCAAGTTGAAGTATCATGCCATAGAAAATCAGTACAACATTCATTTCGTCCTTGAAGTAATTCTTTGCACAAGCATATCATGTAGTTGGGTAGGTTTGTTTTACCTTTTGCTTTGTTCTTCATAAAAACTTCTGATTAGTTGTCACTCATACAAAATAACTAAAAAGAAGCTTATAAATGGAATCACAGTTGACTTATTATATTCCTCGATCAGGAATAAACCATTCAACTAGTCCATATCTTCTAGTTCATTAATATAACCAACCAAGTTAATTTTACACATGGTTCGTAAAAAAACAAAAATAGAGAATTTACTTGTTACATAAATGCACCAGGGACCCAACATCAATACCCAAGTCTTTTTACTTGTATACATTGGTTACTAATTTAATGTATGTACGAAGTTAAAGCTACTATGATCATTTAGCTAAAACAATAAAAATTAAAGTTATTATTTGTACTTTATTTTTTTTTGTTTTTATCCGGGTCCTTCTATATAATTATACAAGACTGCTTGCTTTAAATTCTCGATATATTCTTGCTACAGAAAGCCAAACCAAAATTTGTGAAGGCGGGTTGGTCATAGAAGGAACTTCAGTAAGAGAATTAAATGTAGAAACTGAAAATACAATCGGACAATATTTTGGTCTAATGCAACACAAAACTACCACGTACAAGATAAAATGAAAGAGTCATATCACACATCCCAGATTAATCAATTTAAACTCTTAAACTGAAATCAAATCGAAAATTAAAATACCTCAAATCAAACCTCCAAAGCTTCAAATCCACTGAAGAAGACCTGAATCAAAGAGAGAGAACCCTAATTAGTAGAAATTTAAGTGAAGATACCCTAATTTGAACTCAAAATTTAGAACCCCCATTTGAAGAAGCCCTAATTTGAAGCTTTCGAATTTGACACAACGGTGTGAAGCTGAAATCGATTAATTACTCGGAAGACTGTAACGGGCCCAATCCGGCTCAAGCCCGGTTCCCGTTAGGTCCGCAGCCCAATGCACCCCAACCCGCTCCCCCACAACTATAGTGGGTAGGTTGTTGGACGTGAGACTCGATCCCCCGACGTCCCTTTAATAGAGTGCTTATGGGTTGTAACGGACCCGGCATGGGCCTGATTATTATTTCACTTGGGCCGCTTGACTGATCTGGACTACAAGCCCAGTCCACTCCTTCTTTTGTTGCTTGGCTATAAATACCAAACTCTGGACAACAGGAGAGGCATCGAAGAATTATAAGTTTATTTCGTTATCTTTCATTCCAGTTTGTTTTCTGAATTCTTTTATGTTTCATTGCTTTTACATTTCCTGCACTTTCATTTCATTGTACCTGAACTGCATTTGAGTTTGTCAATTTCAGTTATTTTCAGTATAAACTTACCGAGTTATTCCCAAATGGATCATTATTCTTATATTCAGCATTCGTATGATTGTTTTGGAAGATTAGTAAACCAACCTGTTGGTTACAAGTGGTATCAGAGCTGTCCTTCCTCGGAATTGGATGTGATGGCTGCTTCACCGTGCTTTTATCCGGTAAGTCTTCCACCGATTTACTGTCAGGTTGAAGATAAGCCACCTGAACCACCTCCCACTGATTTTTCCATTTTATACGCATCTGAGTTATGTAATAACCCGGATTTTTCAAGAAATGATTTATTATTATTTCAATAATAATAATGTTTTCCTAAAATGAGGAGGAATTTTTTTTTTATTTTATTTAATTATTTAATTATTTTCGGTTAAGTGGAACCTGGACCCTTTTAAAAATTTTATGGACCGAGTAGATATCTCGAGTCAATAAATTATTTGGATAAAGATTCTATTTTGGAGTGTGGAATTGTTCAGTAAAATTTTTATTATAAATTACTAAATGATTTAGAGATTTTAAAATCCTTAGAAAATGTTTATTTTAATTATTTGAGGATTTGTAGAAATTACTTGATTAATATATAAAATCAAGAATTTGAGATTTTACTAAAACAATAATGTTTGTAGTATTTTTATAAAGCCCTGTAAATTGTTAATTATGAATCACAATTATTATTTTTATGAATTGTTTTTATAAATTATTAATATTTGTAAAATGCATATCAATTTAGAAAATTGAGATTTAATTCCAATTCTTTCTCCAAAAGTCTTTAAAAATATTATAGTATTTAATTATGCTAGAAATTTTATTTTTACAAATTAGAGTTTTTAACTCTAAATATTATTTAAAGTGTGTAGTAATTAAATGTATGGTTTTTGAATAGTAATGGGCCAAGCCCATTAGGGTTAAAAACATAACACAGATATATACATACATATACACACAGGGAGCCGCACAAAAAACTGATCGGGGAGGGGGAAAAGAATATCAGTCGAGAGGAAAATCAGAGAGGGGAGGAAGAGAGAAAGGGATTGGGGGTTAATTACATACATATATGTGTGAATTCGTGTGTGCACAGGTGGGAGTGAAGAGAGCCGCGACTGAGCTCGGGGTTGCAGCAGGAGGTGGTGGTCGGCGGCCAGCAGAGGCGCGGCGGCGTCAGGCGGAGGTGCCAGGCGGGGGCTGTGCGCAGTGGTGGCACTCCGGCAAACTGGCGGTGGTTGGGCAGTTGAGAGAGAGAGAGAGAGAGAGAGAGAGATGGGGGAGATTGATTTTCCGGTGGATGGATTTTCGGGCGAGTCGAATCGAAACCGAAATGGTATATTTTCGTACTTTAATTATTTAATCTTTGTCATTAAATTAGTTGTAAATTTCGATAGTAATTAATGGTTGTAATTTAATTAGTTTTAAATTGTGGTAATTAAATTAGATTTAAATGTGATATAATTATGTAGTTGATGTAATTTAATTAGTTTAAATTACGAGGTTAATTATGGTGGTTTAATTAGTTTAAATGGAAAGCTTAATGTGGTAATGGGTATAATTAGACTAAAATTGTGAGATTATGATTATTGGTTGAATTTCCGATATTTAATTCGGAAGGTATGTTTGTAATTATAATTGTTGAGTTTAATTATGAGTCCGATTAAAGGTTCGGGTTAGTGATTGTTAATTGTTAAATTGCTAATTGTTAATTGTTAGTGAGTAACTATTAGTTGTCGGATAATATGTTTGGGTTAGTTGTCAAGTAATTGTTAAGTGCTAATTGCTAATTGTTAGTTTCCAAATTGTAATTTTTAAATTGTTAAGTGCTAAGTGCTAATTGTTATGGTCATATGAGGTATAGTTATAAGAGTTGGCTTATCGGTAAATGTCTATGTGCTAAATGGTATAAGTCGGGTCGTAGTAATTGTTAGAAGTCATAAGTGCCAACTACGTGGTGTTGGCTTAAATGCGGATAAACTTAGTTTACTTTTCCTTATTTGCTAGTTGCCGCATGTCTGGGCGGGTACTTTTCCTTATGTGCTAGTTGCCGCATGTCTGGGCGGGTACTTTTCCTTATGTGCTAGTTGCCGCATGTCTGGGCGGGTACTTTTCTTATATGTTTACTTTTATGTTGCTGCAAGTTGAGGCAGCTTTTATTTTATTTAAAACAGGATTGAATTGTTGTTGATTGACATTGAGGGGCTGTGCCCATAGTCCGATAAACGAATACCTCATGCCCAAATTTTCTAAAAATCCCCTGCACTTAAATTTATTTAACTTATTTGATTTTAATTATTTAAAGGCATGCTTGAGGGTTAATTGTTTATGTGAAAATGTGCTAAGTAAATTGTTTCAAGGATTAATTGTTGTCTTGAGGAGTTATGTGCTAATTCATGGGTTAGAGGTGTCTTGAGGATTAATTGTATATTATGTGTCTTTATCGAGGATTGATTGTGTTTTGAATATTATCTATATATTAAGTTGGTTCAAGTCTATTAAATGGTTATAAGGTGTTATGTACATTAAGTGGTAATAGGATAGTCAACTATAGGGAGGACACCTATAGTTTGACTTTATGTTATTTAGTGATAATCCCGAGTTGTGTCTACTCGATATACGAGGTAGGACTGACACGCACTCATAACTATTTCAGTACTATTAGGGCGTAATCAAATGGGAGCGACGCGCATCCAAAAAGGAAGATCGAGACGCCAGGCAAGGTTCATGGAATTGCTTGGACGAGGTGCGAAGGATTTGTTCGCGGTTTCTATTTTCTGCTAAGGACCAGAGGCAAGTTTACTATGCATACTCTATTGTTCAGAGTATATTTATTTTTAATATATGAAATGTGTTAAATAAGTTTTCGATCCATAATCGCGAGTTTTTCCAACCTTGTACTTCTTCTCCCAAATCATTGTATTCCTTGCTTTGCCAACAATATTAAATCCTGCTCGTGCAATAACCAAAACCCCATGGCTTATAATACTGTTGATGGGCAGTGATATTTTTTATGGCTCTATATCTTGATTTATACGGTATATATATATATATCTATAAACTTTTCGTACTATGGTATTGGACTATATGTTATGAGGTATATATTTATGTATCGGAATAAGAAAGGCTCAGAGGGTAGAGCGTGTATTGAGGTATCGAATTTAGCCCGCGTGTCGGGGCTATTTTGTGTTGTATGTTTTCGAAAACCCGGGCAAAGCTTTTAAAAAGAATTTCGCAATAATTAACCTAAAGGCAACATCACCAATAAACCAGTGTTTATTTAATTAATAGATGCTCCTGAAAGCATTTACTAATTAAATAAACCTCATTCGCCTAATTAAATTTATTTAATTAGATGAATATCATTTTCAAAACGCTTTCTTAAAATCACTTTGTCCCGGAGAAATAATAAAACAATTTAATGGAGTGATTCTATCTAGTATATTATTTATCGGAGATAGTTTATTTTCAATACGGATTAAAGATATTCCAATGGTTATAAATTGGTTACTTTCAGCTTAAAACAGCTAGATTGATATCGATATATGTTATTTGAATGCTTATTTAATTCGTTGAATATTAATTACAATATTCATTAAGAAACAAAAAAAAGGGGGGAAAGAGAAGAAGGATTTCATGCATATTAATTATTTCTTATTGACCGAGAGTCAGTAGTAGTTATTTGATAAAGTGGCTAAAGTTTGGAGACTGCTGGAGGGATTGTGTCTTGATTTTGATTAGAAACACTCCAAGAGTTGTATTTGGGTGTTTTGAGGTTTTTAAATATTCCAGTATTAATAGTAAATATTATT
The DNA here is from genome assembly GCA_037693485.1 of Kitagawia praeruptora. Taxonomy (NCBI): domain Eukaryota; kingdom Viridiplantae; phylum Streptophyta; class Magnoliopsida; order Apiales; family Apiaceae; genus Kitagawia; species Kitagawia praeruptora. The sequence continues at coordinate 149,459,715 of CM075353.1, forward strand.
TGAATATTACTTAATAAATGAATATTAATTTGAGTATTCTTTTAAAAGGGGATTATTGAATATTTATTATTTGTTACATAGTAGTCAAATATTTATTAAATACTCTAAGTGCTTTGAAGGTTATAAAACACTATTTAAAGGTTGTCTAAGTACTTTCATAGTCATTTAAAATATTATATTTTGAATCTATCTAGGTAAGCTACTTTTCAAGAACTTATGTTTATATATGGAATTACCCTGTTGTGGTTACAAGCTTTAGGCGTACCATTTTCCATGTGTGATCACAAAACCCTGTGTCGAGATTGATATCGGTACACGTGTAAATCTATACTTGAACTCTTTTGAACTCAAAACATTTTCGAAAACCCCCGGTCAGGTTTTACTCTCTTGCTCGTTTTTCAAGAAATTATCGGTCGACTGAAGTCGAACTTCAACTACTCAAGTTTTCTATCAAAATGATTTTGACAAGAAAAGAAAAAAGGGACTCTGGCAGGTGTGGGAATCGTTGACGAACGATTCCCGGGATGTGTAAGCGGCCGTGAGCCAGGCGGTCCATCAATTATTATTTCGGCCCATGTGTTGCCGAAGGATGATTACGGATGTAGTTTTCATCGAGGGTGATTACGGATGTAGTTTTCACTCGGGGATAGTTACGGATGTAGTTTATATCCTTCTACCGGTAGAGAAGACCCGCGGATTATTGGACTTGGATGTGGCGACTGATCATCGTCAATCCTTGTCAGGTTTTTATGTTTTCTTTAAGTCCCATCCTCCACTTTGGAAAAATACTCAAACACTGCTTCTTAGGCCTAAGTGCCAAGTAGCCGATAGTGTTGTTTTCAATCTTGAAAGATGATGAATTCATGCAGTATCTAGAACTGCAAGATTATTCTAACAATAATGGCACGTGCTTGTGCACTTTTGCAATTATTCAAAAGATGAAAAATGGTTCATCGGTTATTGATGTTAAATCCCAAACGTTTTGCTTCAAGAGCTTTGACTCTCTTCCTATCAGTTATTTCGGAGTTTAACTTATCAAGTGGTTAAAGAACTTATACCCGGTACATGATGTTGTTCTGTAAGGTGTTTGATGGAAATGACATACTTATATGTATATGCTTTCAAATTGAGAAATACTAAAAATGGAACCTTCTAATGGTTGGTTTGTATATGATGATAAGCAACTGTCTTAGCAGCATATTGAATTGCGTATTTTGAAAAGCCTTCTAAAAGATTAGCAATACTGTAGTGTACACTATTTCGCTAAGATATGAGGATTACTACGATCATTATAAACTTATCTGTTCATTGGATGTTGCGTTAAACGTCATATTTTCTTTATTGAAGTTTCATTGTTGTAAATATTTCGAATTGATATTAAGTATCGTTATATTTCGAAAACTCCATGTGTATATTGATATATATTGTTGTGCTCTATTAATACTTGCTGGGCAATTCTTTCGCTCATACTTGCTTGTTTTAAATATTAACCTTTCAGAGAAAGGTAGATGATTGAGGCTTATCTGCACGGCTCAGGAGAAGCAGGCAGTGTGTCCTTGTGAAGATGATATGATCCAGAACATAGATAGCTGGAGTAAGTTATATATAAGTGTACTGATGTGTAATATATATTACTTTGTACTGATTAGTACTAGTTGCTGGTGTACTTCCCAACGAAGCTATACTAGTAGTAAAAGATTTTTAAGACAGTGCGATGTAATAGAATGGATGTAATAAAGATGTAAAGATTTTAGTTCTTGTTTCTAGCCCTATGACCTAAAAGATGCTTGGTGGTTGGGGTCGCAGAGTTATATTTCAGTTTTAATGATTACAGATGGTTTAATGTTGTTAAACAGGTAAATTGATGTTAGGGATTTCCGCGTGACGACCAAATCCCTGACCCCGGATTTGGGGTGTTACAGAAATGGTATCAGAGCTGAGGTTATAGTAAACTAGAAACGAGAGTGAGTAGGAGTGGGTATAGTTATGTGAGAACGTCAGAACTCATGTAGAGTTCATGTTGGACTATTGGATATAGTACCAATGATTAAGATAAGATTTTGAGGAATATGTTGAGGTAGACTTCACTTCTTGTGGTGATGGATGTCTGCTAAGGAACTCTTAGAGACAAGTATTGGTCGGCAGGGGCATAAATCGCCCGAGACCTAAGATTAAGATGATTTTAGGGGATTCATGGATGAAGTTATGTATTCCCCGAATTATAAGAAATTTCAACATGACGGTAAGGGAGGGAAATATGACATTTAGTATTGTGGCAAGGATGTGCTAAGATTGTGCTCGTACTATTAAAATTCCGAAAAGGGAAGCAAAACAAGATCCCTAGGAAAGAGTATTAGCCGAAGCTGCGGGTATTTAAATCTTCTCGAGTTTAAGAAGAGCTTGAGGTAATATTAGAAATAGATTGGTGGACAGACACCGAATGTTCCAAAGGATTACATAGATAAAATGGTCAAGTGGTGATTGGTCAATAGAGACGAGATATGTTTTAAGAACCAAGATGGACTGAGAAAGTCAGAGAAAGACTTAAATAAGAAGGCTGTTATGCCAAAGGTGTTAGCTTATGTAGCACACGGGATTGATATTAGAAAGAGGAATGTTAGGTATGAAGACGGTTATACTAGTAACTGGATTTAAGTACGTATTTTCTAACGATGTTCCGAGGTATCGCCTAGTCTAAACGTTGAATCCGTCATTGCTAGGGGTGACACCGGTATCGAAGCCTACTTAAAGAATAGAACGCTTGCTTGAGATGCTTGCGCTGAGTCGATTAGAACTCCCTGCGATTATAAATGTCGATGGCTAAATCCTTAGCGATTATTACGAGTCGACGATAATGTAAGTTGTCAAGCACCTTAGGGTGTGCATGGAAAAGAAAAGCGTTAAAATCGAACGATTATCCGTCAGAGGAGCCGACATGAAAGGCATCCGTGGAGACCTTGGCATTACCCTCCCCAATTATGAATCATTTTGATTACTTCCCCAATCTGTGAATTATTTGATATCTCCCCATTTGCAACTTATGTTTATTATCTCCCCAATGTGAATTATTTGACATCTCCCCATGCGTAAATTGTTTTGATTACCTCCCTAATCCATTATCTATCCTGACATCTCTCCAAGAGAGAATTTTGATAAGAGATATACTCCCTCTTCGAAGTTGTTTTATAATACTCATGTTAAACCATATTGGTTTCAATTTTGCTAGAAGCTGTCATTATACCTACCTTCAGATTTCTGAAGCCCTATCGAATGATGTTATTTCAAACTTCCACTTTCCTCCAATATTGGATAATCCTATGGTGCTATAGCACCACTTGCTTGTTGTATACCAGTATCTTTCTGGTTATCCTTTTCCTTGGAAATTGCACCTTGGAATCTGATCAATTTTAATCCAGGGTGTCCACTTGAGAATTATTTGTCGAAAGACGATAATTATTATCTTCACTTCGAATTGCTTTCATACTTCTCAGCTCCCACTGAGACGAACAACCCTATACTTATAGGGGACACAAGGGCTATCTGTCTGTGTGATAGAAGTCTGACGGGACGCCGTCACTTGTGAGTTGTGAAATACAAGAAGGCTAACTACCTTTAGTAATGTCTTAACTGAGACACGCAACGTGAGTTCTTATGATTATATTGATCTCTCAGTAAATTCTCTCATTTCAAATAAGGTTGACTTTAACACTCATAACCTTATGATCACCAGTGTGTGACAATTGCCTTGATATGACAGCTATCTTTTCAAAGTTTCATCATTCTTATTATCTCTAATAAATTTGAAAGGGATGCCAACCAGGTCGGCCAAGTCATAAATTCGCTGATAGAAATTGGATTCGAACGGAATCGCCAAGAGTAGGAGCGAATTCCAAAACGAATAGAATATCAGTGAGGTATAGCTAGAATTGGTTCGTTCTCTCTCTCAAGAGTGTTATGTGAATAGAATCAGTGAACTCTCTCTCAAGGATAGTATGATAATGGAAAGTTGGGCAAGACGTATATGTGAAAAGAATAATGGTGGGTTATAAGACTCCAGCGATAATTGTGTCAGATAGAGAATCGAGGGTTGAATTGAGATATTGGAGAAGTTGTTTACGAAGAGACACTATCTCCTGTTTTGTAGAATAAGTGTTGATGATAAAAGAGTTAAGGAATCCCAGTAGTTGCCTTAGCTGATTCCGTGGACGGAATCCTTTTAAGGAGGGTAGACTGTAATAACCCGGATTTTTCAAGAAATGATTTATTATTATTTCAATAATAATAATGTTTTCCTAAAATGAGGAGGAATTTTTTTTTTTTTATTTAATTATTTAATTATTTTCGGTTAAGTGGAACCTGGACCCTTTTAAAAATTTTATGGACCGAGTAGATATCTCGAGTCAATAAATTATTTGGATAAAGATTCTATTTTGGAGTGTGGAATTGTTCAGTAAAATTTTTATTATAAATTACTAAATGATTTAGAGATTTTAAAATCCTTAGAAAATGTTTATTTTAATTATTTGAGGATTTGTAGAAATTACTTGATTAATATATAAAATCAAGAATTTGAGATTTTACTAAAACAATAATGTTTGTAGTATTTTTATAAAGCCCTGTAAATTGTGAATTATGAATCACAATTATTATTTTTATGAATTGTTTTTATAAATTATTAATATTTGTAAAATGCATATCAATTTAGAAAATTGAGATTTAATTCCAATTCTTTCTCCAAAAGTCTTTAAAAATATTATAGTATTTAATTATGCTAGAAATTTTATTTTTACAAATTAGAGTTTTTAACTCTAAATATTATTTAAAGTGTGTAGTAATTAAATGTATGGTTTTTGAATAGTAATGGGCCAAGCCCATTAGGGTTAAAAACATAACACAGATATATACATACATATACACACAGGGAGCCGCACAAAAAACTGATCGGGGAGGGGGAAAAGAATATCAGTCGAGAGGAAAATCAGAGAGGGGAGGAAGAGAGAAAGGGATTGGGGGTTAATTACATACATATATGTGTGAATTCGTGTGTGCACAGGTGGGAGTGAAGAGAGCCGCGACTGAGCTCGGGGTTGCAGCAGGAGGTGGTGGTCGGCGGCCAGCAGAGGCGCGGCGGCGTCAGGCGGAGGTGCCAAGCGGGGGCTGTGCGCAGTAGTGGCACTCCGGCAAACTGGCGGTGGTTGGGCAGTTGAGAGAGAGAGAGAGAGAGAGAGAGAGAGAGAGAGAGATGGGGGGAGATTGATTTTCCGGTGGATGGATTTTCGGGCGAGTCGAATCGAAACCGAAATGGTATATTTTCGTACTTTAATTATTTAATCTTTGTCATTAAATTAGTTGTAAATTTCGATAGTAATCAATGGTTGTAATTTAATTAGTTTTAAATTGTGGTAATTAAATTAGATTTAAATGTGATATAATTATGTAGTTGATGTAATTTAATTAGTTTAAATTACGAGGTTAATTATGGTGGTTTAATTAGTTTAAATGGAAAGCTTAATGTGGTAATGGGTATAATTAGACTAAAATTGTGAGATTATGATTATTGGTTGAATTTCCGATATTTAATTCGGAAGGTATGTTTGTAATTATAATTGTTGAGTTTAATTATGAGTCCGATTAAAGGTTCGGGTTAGTGATTGTTAATTGTTAAATTGCTAATTGTTAATTGTTAGTGAGTAACTATTAGTTGTCGGATAATATGTTTGGGTTAGTTGTCAAGTAATTGTTAAGTGCTAATTGCTAATTGTTAGTTTCCAAATTGTAATTTTTAAATTGTTAAGTGCTAAGTGCTAATTGTTATGGTCATATGAGGTATAGTTATAAGAGTTGGCTTATCGGTAAATGTCTATGTGCTAAATGGTATAAGTCGGGTCGTAGTAATTGTTAGAAGTCATAAGTGCCAACTACGTGGTGTTGGCTTAAATGCGGATAAACTTAGTTTACTTTTCCTTATGTGCTAGTTGCCGCATTTCTGGGCGGGTACTTTTCCTTATGTGCTAGTTGCCGCATGTCTGGGCGGGTACTTTTCCTTATGTGCTAGTTGCCGCATGTCTGGGCGGGTACTTTTCTTATATGTTTACTTTTATGTTGCTGCAAGTTGAGGCAGCTTTTATTTTATTTAAAACAGGATTGAATTGTTGTTGATTGACATTGAGGGGCTGTGCCCATAGTCCGATAAACGAATACCTCATGCCCAAATTTTCTAAAAATCCCCTGCACTTAAATTTATTTAACTTATTTGATTTTAATTATTTAAAGGCATGCTTGAGGGTTAATTGTTTATGTGAAAATGTGCTAAGTAAATTGTTTCAAGGATTAATTGTTGTCTTGAGGAGTTATGTGCTAATTCATGGGTTAGAGGTGTCTTGAGGATTAATTGTATATTATGTGTCTTTATCGAGGATTGATTGTGTTTTGAATATTATCTATATATTAAGTTGGTTCAAGTCTATTAAATGGTTATAAGGTGTTATGTACATTAAGTGGTAATAGGATAGTCAACTATAGGGAGGACACCTATAGTTTGAATTTATGTTATTTAGTGATAATCCCGAGTTGTGTCTACTCGATATACGAGGTAGGACTGACACGCACTCATAACTATTTCAGTACTATTAGGGCGTAATCAAATGGGAGCGACGCGCATCCAAAAAGGAAGATCGAGACGTCAGGCAAGGTTCATGGAATTGCTTGGACGAGGTGCGAAGGATTTGTTCGCGGTTTCTATTTTCTGCTAAGGACCAGAGGCAAGTTTACTATGCATACTCTATTGTTCAGAGTATATTTATTTTTAATATATGAAATGTGTTAAATAAGTTTTCGATCCATAATCGCGAGTTTTTCCAACCTTGTACTTCTTCTCCCAAATCATTGTATTCCTTGCTTTGCCAACAATATTAAATCCTGCTCGTGCAATAACCAAAACCCCATGGCTTATAATACTGTTGATGGGCAGTGATATTTTTTATGGCTCTATATCTTGATTTATACGGTATATATATATATATCTATAAACTTTTCGTACTATGGTATTGGACTATATGTTATGAGGTATATATTTATGTATCGGAATAAGAAAGGCTCAGAGGGTAGAGCGTGTATTGAGGTATCGAATTTAGCCCGCGTGTCGGGGCTATTTTGTGTTGTATGTTTTCGAAAACCCGGGCAAAGCTTTTAAAAAGAATTTCGCAATAATTAACCTAAAGGCAACATCACCAATAAACCAGTGTTTATTTAATTAATAGATGCTCCTGAAAGCATTTACTAATTAAATAAACCTCATTCGCCTAATTAAATTTATTTAATTAGATGAATATCATTTTCAAAACGCTTTCTTAAAATCACTTTGTCCCGGAGAAATAATAAAACAATTTAATGGAGTGATTCTATCTAGTATATTATTTATCGGAGATAGTTTATTTTCAATACGGATTAAAGATATTCCAATGGTTATAAATTGGTTACTTTCAGCTTAAAACAGCTAGATTGATATCGATATATGTTATTTGAATGCTTATTTAATTCGTTGAATATTAATTACAATATTCATTAAGAAACAAAAAAAAGGGGGGAAAGAGAAGAAGGATTTCATGCATATTAATTATTTCTTATTGACCGAGAGTCAGTAGTAGTTATTTGATAAAGTGGCTAAAGTTTGGAGACTGCTGGAGGGATTGTGTCTTGATTTTGATTAGAAACACTCCAAGAGTTGTATTTGGGTGTTTTGAGGTTTTTAAATATTCCAGTATTAATAGTAAATATTATTTGAATATTACTTAATAAATGAATATTAATTTGAGTATTCTTTTAAAAGGGGATTATTGAATATTTATTATTTGTTACATAGTAGTCAAATATTTATTAAATACTCTAAGTGCTTTGAAGGTTATAAAACACTATTTAAAGGTTGTCTAAGTACTTTCATAGTCATTTAAAATATTATATTTTGAATCTATCTAGGTAAGCTACTTTTCAAGAACTTATGTTTATATATGGAATTACCCTGTTGTGGTTACAAGCTTTAGGCGTACCATTTTCCATGTGTGATCACAAAACCCTGTGTCGAGATTGATATCGGTACACGTGTAAATCTATACTTGAACTCTTTTGAACTCAAAACATTTTCGAAAACCCCCGGTCAGGTTTTACTCTCTTGCTCGTTTTTCAAGAAATTATCGGTCGACTGAAGTCGAACTTCAACTACTCAAGTTTTCTATCAAAATGATTTTGACAAGAAAAGAAAAAAGGGACTCTGGCAGGTGTGGGAATCGTTGACGAACGATTCCCGGGATGTGTAAGCGGCCGTGAGCCAGGCGGTCCATCAATTATTATTTCGGCCCATGTGTTGCCGAAGGATGATTACGGATGTAGTTTTCATCGAGGGTGATTACGGATGTAGTTTTCACTCGGGGATAGTTACGGATGTAGTTTCTATCCTTCTACCGGTAGAGAAGACCCGCGGATTATTGGACTTGGATGTGGCGACTGATCATCGTCAATCCTTGTCAGGTTTTTATGTTTTCTTTAAGTCCCATCCTCCACTTTGGAAAAATACTCAAACACTGCTTCTTAGGCCTAAGTGCCAAGTAGCCGATAGTGTTGTTTTCAATCTTGAAAGATGATGAATTCATGCAGTATCTAGAACTGCAAGATTATTCTAACAATAATGGCACGTGCTTGTGCACTTTTGCAATTATTCAAAAGATGAAAAATGGTTCATCGGTTATTGATGTTAAATCCCAAACGTTTTGCTTCAAGAGCTTTGACTCTCTTCCTATCAGTTATTTCGGAGTTTAACTTATCAAGTGGTTAAAGAACTTATACCCGGTACATGATGTTGTTCTGTAAGGTGTTTGATGGAAATGACATACTTATATGTATATGCTTTCAAATTGAGAAATACTAAAAATGGAACCTTCTAATGGTTGGTTTGTATATGATGATAAGCAACTGTCTTAGCAGCATATTGAATTGCGTATTTTGAAAAGCCTTCTAAAAGATTAGCAATACTGTAGTGTACACTATTTCGCTAAGATATGAGGATTACTACGATCATTATAAACTTATCTGTTCATTGGATGTTGCGTTAAACGTCATATTTTCTTTATTGAAGTTTCATTGTTGTAAATATTTCGAATTGATATTAAGTATCGTTATATTTCGAAAACTCCATGTGTATATTGATATATATTGTTGTGCTCTATTAATACTTGCTGGGCAATTCTTTCGCTCATACTTGCTTGTTTTAAATATTAACCTTTCAGAGGAAGGTAGATGATTGAGGCTTATCTGCACGGCTCAGGAGAAGCAGGCAGTGTGTCCTTGTGAAGATGATATGATCCAGAACATAGATAGCTGGAGTAAGTTATATATAAGTGTACTGATGTGTAATATATATTACTTTGTACTGATTAGTACTAGTTGCTGGTGTACTTCCCAACGAAGCTATACTAGTAGTAAAAGATTTTTAAGACAGTGCGATGTAATAGAATGGATGTAATAAAGATGTAAAGATTTTAGTTCTTGTTTCTAGCCCTATGACCTAAAAGATGCTTGGTGGTTGGGGTCGCAGAGTTATATTTCAGTTTTAATGATTACAGATGGTTTAATGTTGTTAAACAGGTAAATTGATGTTAGGGATTTCCGCGTGACGACCAAATCCCTGACCCCGGATTTGGGGTGTTACAAGTTATCTGCCTATAAGCTGTTTGATACAAGTTCTGAGAGAGATTTGATGGCGAAGGCTGTTGTAGTACATGACTTGATGGTAGATGAAGTTGCAGCTCAACTGTTTGATAAAATTCCTGAGCGAAACTTTAATTCTATGGACGCGAAGGTGAGTCACGGGACTTCCTCTGGTGAGAATGTGAGTGTTAATGCCCTTGAGACAACGATTACGGGTACTAATACATTTATCCAAACGACGGATAGAATATTACTTCAAATGGAGGAGATAAAGCATCTTATATTACAAATGTCTCCTCCCAGTAACAGAGGCGAGGTGCTTCCTCAGGTTGAGGCTGATGTGCTTATTGGGAGCGGGTCTGAATTGCACAATGTTGCAACAGATAGGAAAAATGGGGTTGGTGATGTCTCGGTTTTGGGTGAAACTGTTGGCTTTAATAGAAGGGAAAAGGTTGCTTGTAATGAGGGTTGTTTTAAAGAGACTGAGTTTAGTGTGCCGGAAACTAAGAGCAATGAAAGCGAGGAGAATGAGGATACTACAGAGCCATGGAATAGGGAGTGGGACTGGGATGATGAGAGTGATGTTGAGATAGAAACAAAATTTGACGATGCTATTGCTACCAATGATAGTGGCACACTTATTGAGAAAAATGTTCTCATTTTTGCTAAAGTTGTTGGTGATATTGCTAGCGAAGGCCTAAAAGGAAGTGTCCCTGAAGAAGATGGTGTTATTGAAAAGAAAAGTGAGAAAAACAGTGTTGAAGTTGTTAACACTGGAAATAATATTGGCTTGCAAACTCGGGATAGTGATTCTAGTTTTGTTGGAGTTAATTATAAGGAAGGTGAAATGGAGAGTCTTGTGGCTAAGGTAATGCCTCCAATGTATTTTCCAAAAATGAGAAATATGGTCGAAGGTTTTCCTGGTAATGTCGTTAAAAATAATGTGCTTATATATGATCCTGGTGGAGGTGCATTTGGTTTATGTTCTCATACTATAAAAGAGGTTATGTTTGAGGTTAGAGTGATGTCCAGTGACCCTTACTTCGGTGAAGAAGACATTGATTCCGCCAGGAAGGTTTTTGTTAAAGAGTTTAAGAATGAGAACAGTGGGAATGCTATAGTGATGATGAAAAAATTGACTAACTGTGATAGAGTTGTTATGACGACAAGAGATGAGGATGAGAAGGTTCAAAAGTCGTTATTGCTAGATGTCACACCATTACTTCTTGGGTTGGATACTGGTAAGAGGATTGTAAGCGTAGAAGGCAGAGTAAGTAGTCATATTGAGAAGAGGAGTATGGCGTTGAATGATGGAAAACATCAGGAGATTAATGAGGATCTACATAGTAGGCAGCTTGTGTTGTATGGACAAGGAGCCTCTTCGGAAGTGCTGCCAATCAATTTCGATGGACTGGCTAAGGCTGTGAAGACAGGAGATACTATTTTTGTTGGGCACTATTTGTTCACAGGTGGCGAAACTACTTCTGTTTGGCTAGAGATTGAAAGTGTTAAAGGTGATGAAGTGGTTTGCAAGATAAAAAAGTCAGCGATGTTGGCTGGGTCGATGTTCAATCTCCATGTCTGTCAAGTTCGTATTGAAATACCTACTCTCTCTGAAAAGGACAATGATGTCAAAGATACAATTTCATGTGGCAAAAGGGAGAAGGTGCAAGATCTGTTATTGATGCATGTCACACCACTACTACTTAGCAACGCCATTGGATTTCAACATGTTGGTGGGATTCTTGGCGAGGACGCAGTGCAATTTCAGAGAAGAACTGAAGTTGTAGTTGTTGCAAATTTATCAGCAGAGGCAGCAGGAGGAGGAGATGTAAAGCAGAAGAACATGGCATCTGTTGAAGGAAGAAATTGACGTGCACTTGGAGATATCGGAAATCTTGTCACTGTCCATGGAATCGAGGGGAAGCAACAGCAAATCTCTCAAGTCTCCTACCTTGTCACAAGGGGTAATGCACAAGCAGCAGCTGTTGAAAATAACAAGAAACAAAGGGCTGTTGTTAGAGATGTGGTTGTAGCAGTGAATGCAGCACATAAGGCTGTTCATCAAAAGAAAGTTACTGTCAAGCCAAAGCCAAAGGATTATCATGATCAATATGTGGAGGAAATGTACAAGTTCTATAAGCTTGCTGAGCATGAGACCCGTGTTTTCGACTACATAGATTTCTAGCCTGAGATCAATCAAAAAGTGAGAGCCATACTAATAGACTGGTTGATCGAAGTTCACAACAAATTTGAGCTGATGCCCGAGACCCTTTATCTCACAATTAACATATTGGATCGCTACCTGTCGACCAAGTCAGTGGCAAGGAAGGAACTGCAATTGGTAGGCATTAGTTCAATGCTTACAGCCTCCAAATATGAGGAGATTTGGGCACCTGAAGTGAATGATTTCACTAAAATCTCAGACAATGCTTACACTAATCAACAGGTGCTAGTTATGGAGAAGAAAATCCTCGACAAGCTTGAATGGAATTTGACTGTCCCACGTTCTGATCCTCAGGTAGCATCAATTAAGTCATCTCGATTAAGGGAATATCTACTCATTCCTATGTGGCCTATGTCGACATTGACTATGGTGAAGAAAATGCTCCTTACTTGGTATTGGAACATTTTAGTTCTTGTATTTGATCCTGGAGAACATGGTTGTTACAAACAAGTTTTTCAAGATTCACTTATCCTATATGGCCCTAAGAAACCTAATTGCAGAAGTCTTTCGAAGGGTGTAACCCCGGATATAGAAACTTCTGGTGTGCATGCAACTTATCTGCCATTGTGTAAGGATGAAGATGGAGATGCCAGAGCAGCTAGTAAAATAACTACCTTTGTGGATATTGTTGGGCGTTCTTGCAGTAATGGTATGGAAAAAGATGGAAATGCGACTGAAGATAGAGGGGTTGAGAACTCACGTCCTGAGTTGTCTTTAGTAGCTTATCAGAAAGATAATCATTTCCGTACTGCACAGGGCTGTTATAAACAAGTTCCTGGAGATTGTCATTACTTGAAGTGTTCTCAGATTTTATCATTCTTGAGGACAAGAATGTTTTTAAGGGGAATGGATTGTAACGGACCCGGCATGGGCCTGATTATTATTTCACTTGGGCCGCTTGACTGATCTGGACTACAAGCCCAGTCCACTCCTTCTTTTGTTGCTTGGCTATAAATACCAAACTCTGGACAACAGGAGAGGCATCGAAGAATTATAAGTTTATTTCGTTATCTTTCATTCCAGTTTGTTTTCTGAATTCTTTTATGTTTCATTGCTTTTACATTTCCTGCACTTTCATTTCATTGTACCTGAACTGCATTTGAGTTTGTCAATTTCAGTTATTTTCAGTATAAACTTACCGAGTTATTCCCAAATGGATCATTATTCTTATATTCAGCATTCGTATGATTGTTTTGGAAGATTAGTAAACCAACCTGTTGGTTACAAAGACTCCTCGATCTAATACGTAAAGAACTGAAAGCGAGAGATTGAGGGTTGGGAGAGAGAGTAAGGGATTGGGACAGAGGGGTCGAGACTCTGAGAGATATAAAAAATAGAGGGATCGTGTTTAGTGAAAATAACAGCTGGTGTTTTGCCGCTCCAAAATTTCAGCCCACATTTCAATTTTCATTGTATCGGTATGTCCTAAGTTTATATTCATGTATTTTCAATTTTCTTTCTAAAATTATAAATTTAAATTTAATAAATAAATATTTTAATTAATTATTTCAATTTTCTATCAAAGATTTTATTACTTTTTATATTTGAAATGATTTTTACTAATTTCAGTAAATAATTATTAAAAACACTCTAATTTATAAAATACTCTAATTAAAAATACAAATTTTATGTAAAATATTAGTTATTGTGTGAATTATTTTTAATACACGTATATAATTTCATAATTAAAAAAAATAAAATTTGTAAATTTAAAAATTATTGAAAAATACAATATTTTACAAAAAAAATACAATTCACTCCACTAGTCAACTGCCACGTGAGCAAGGGGTGGCACATCAACTGCCACGTTAGCAGGGTGGGTTCCACCCGCCACATTAGCATGCCACGTTAGCAAGAGTGGGTCCCACCTGCCACGTTAGCAGGGGTGGGCCCACCTGCCACATCAGCATGCCACGACAATAGGGTGGGCCCACTACCACTTCAGCATGCCACGTCAGCAAAGTCCAGTCAGTAGTGTGGGGTCCACTGTCACGTCGGCGCACAATCACCATTGCCAGTCAGTAAATAAAAAAATAAAAAAATATATATAATAGTATAATACATTATAAAACATCTACGACAACACTTTTCATGTCTAAGCTAACACAAATACATGGTGTTGTAATAGGTAAGAATGAAAATAGCTACGGCATCACTTTTTCAGACTGCAACACCTTACAAAAATGTTGTGTAAAGTCATCTATGCCGTAGTGTATTATTTCATCGTTCCCTCCGCATAACAAACAATCTACACTATATTACCCTTTACTAATTACAAATAAAAAGTTTTCTAGCAACTAATCAATTTTCTATTTTTAGATTAAACATATTATTTTATCTATTTATATAATAATCAATCAATTTCATTTTTTAGGTCAAACATAATATCTTTTAGATTTTATTTAACTAAAATTTCTCTTTTTTCAATTATATTACGGGTATTTTTATTTAATAAAATAAAAATATTATAATTACTTATAATTAACCGATTATCTTTTCATCGAAAACATATCATCATTTTTATATTTTCTAACTAAAATATCTCCTTTTCTAGAAATATTTTGGGTAACATTTATACAATTATTATCAAATCATATAATTTAAAAATTTAAACCTACAAAATTCATGTCTTAAAAAATTCAATTCAAATTAAAAAATATTATATTAAAAAGAAATTGTACATCACACTAATTTTAAGCTAGTTTCTATTTTTTTTTTTTTTTGAGAGGAGCTAGTTTCTATTTATCTGATAAATAACACGTTCATAACTCCAAAACTATTTTTTCACGCAAATCTCATACTGCCTTCCGCAAATCAGTTTCACTAGCCACATTCTAGTGTAACTTTGTTCTCTACATCTCTCTTACTTTGAAATATAAGTTCCAACAATTATTGTGTGTTTATTTACTCGATAAAGTTTAAAAATTATCAATAAGTAGCACAAATCAATGGGCTTCTACGAAAAAAAATATGTGAAGAATGACACTGGGAAAAAATATCCACAATTGGGAATCGAACCCGATAACCAAGTTGCCACGGGATGAATTTGATACAGTCGTGTTAGGGCCGCCAAATTCGATATTATTCAATTTACTTTGTTATTTCAGATGCAAGAATTTGGGAATTAAAATATATATACATATTTCTCAAAAGATAAGTTATGAAAAAAAGAATAGAGAGATATTGGTTGGGATTCACCATTTTATCCCTGGATTTATAATTTTCTTTTGTTGATCACAGCTAAAACTATTATTCACCAATGTTTCTAGTCTCAGCTAGGGTGTAAAAATCGAAACTAAACAAGAATCCAAATAAAATCGAGGCCGAAGATCAATCTAGACTCGATCTTTGACGTATATGATAAGTTCCAAAATAAACAAAAAAGAAAAATGGTTCAAAGTTCAAACTCATTTCTTAACGTTTGTGTTTGAATTTATTGAGCCTTTGGATGCTTTAATAGTAAAAGCCGAAAGTTCACTAGCACACATCAATGGGCTTTTTCCAGAATTTCTCAAAACAAGAGGCTAATTATACCATTGGATGATTTAGTTGCAAAAAGGGAAAAAAAAAAATAAAAATCCGCAGCTGGGATTCGAACCCAGGAAACCAAGATGCCACGGGGTGAATTTGACAATAATGTCTTTTTAGGACCATCAAATTCGACAGCAAGATTTACATTGCTACTGCGGATGCCAAGTTTTCTGTTTAAAAGTATATATACTTATTTCTTTGTAAATAAGTTTGGCTGAGAAATTTTTTTTATGGAAAATAATTTGTATTATGAAAAACAAGAAATATATATTGATTAGCGTTCACCATTCCTTCCACGTCTAATATATCTCAGTATGTAATAAGTTAATTATATATTAATTTATTCAAAAATTCTAATCTAAATATATACACCAATATAAATTATTAATTGTGAAAGTTAATGGATATTATTAATTTATTGTAATTAATTACGTAATATTTAAGTACATATTAAATAAATACATATTAAATATAAGATTATGAAATAATGTATATTAATTACATTATTTCAAGGCTACACAAGTACTAGTATAATAACTTAATGGATATTATTAATTTGTTGTAATTAATTACTTAATTTACATGAAGGATTATAATAATAACTTTGTAAATAAAAAATGTGACATGTTTTATATATATAATAGATAAATAATAGATGATCATTTCAAGGCTATACAAGTACTAGTACTAGTAGTAGTACTTTGCCTAACTTGGGAAATCACAAGCCCACCATAGGTCCCCAAAAAATCATGATTTGTTGGTAGATCATGATTTGTACTAGTACTAGTATAATAATGGGATGGGATAATATAAGGAAAAAGTTAGGTAGAAAGATAGTTTGGAAAATTCGTCAAAAGTCATATATTACATATAGGAAAAAGGGCAACGGTCCACAGCAAACATTTGCTGTGTACTGTTACACAACAAATGGTTTTACAGCCGTTGGATCGTTGATCCAACGGCTGGGATTTAAAAAATATCGACTACGTACCGCAGAAACTTTTCGCGGTACGGTGAAATTACAAAAATGCCCCCGCCCACGTACCGCAGAAACTTTCCGCGGTACGGGACCCTTTTTCCTTATCCGCCTTTTTGCAGTAGCAGTTCACTGAAAATAGAAAACAGAAAAGGGGTTCAAAATTAGGGATTAACAAGCGAATATTTTGGAGCAACATCGATTCTCTCCACTGTTCTTCATCGTTTTAGGTATGTGTTGCCTTCTTACTCTCTTTTTGTACTGTAATGTTTGTATACACAGCATATGTATGTATTAATTATAGTTTAGAGGTGAATTTGTGGATTTTTTGGATTTTGTGGAAGTTTTGGATTGGAATGTATGTGTAAAATTGTTGGTTATCCTTTGGAATTTGTGGATTCGAATTTGTGGAATTTGTGGATTGTTGGTTACCCTTTGAAGGGATTTTTTGTTGAAGTATAGTTCATTTAAAGTGTTAAAATTATTTCATTAGTGGTAAAAATCGAATTTAGGGTGTATTATTTCACTGATTAGAGGCATTGTTTGTTGCAATTGAATTTAGGGTTTAAGAATTATGATTTAGGTTTTAAGAGTATGAGCAAAATTCGAATTATTTGGTTATTAATTCAAATTGAGTATTATTTTTGGTTATTAATTTAGTTTAAATTTTAACATATAGGGCCCATATTTTTCTAACATGTTTTTTAATGTAATTTGCAGAAATGGATCATTTTAACGACGACTTGCTTGACACTTTGCCCGGTCCTAGTAGAGCGAACGTCATTTGGGATAACCGCTATCATGTTAGCGAGGATGTGTGGGATGGTAGTGGGAGAGAGGAGTTGGATTGTATATGTGGTAATAGGGCGATGCGGGATTGGAAGTTACGAAGACCGCAGAGGGAGCTTCTACATATGATGGGGTTTGGGATTTTTACCAACCCCCATGTTGTGTTGGGTAACGATGCGAGGCTCATTTCGGCTATGATTGAGCGGTGGAGGCCTGAGACGAACACCTTCTTCATGAGGCAAGGGGAAATGACGGTAACGTTAGAGGATGTAGGCTACATCTTAGGATTGCCGGTTGTTGGTGAGGCTGTGACATGTGGTCTCATAGCGAATCGGAAAGAGTTCTTCGTTCGTAATTGGTTTGAGCCGTTGACAGATGAGGAGGTGGATGATGCGTTGTTTAGAAATCATATCAAGTTGACATGGCTCTTTGAGAGATATGGTAGGCAGAAGCCGGAGAAACATAATGCCGAGGCAACTATTGTACATACACAGGCATACTTGGTATTTTTGTGTGGTGCCGTACTTTTCCCTACGAAGGACAGAGCTTATGCCCATGTGAGATACATTGTGCCCTTGTCCAACATCCGGGAGATTCATAATTATGCTTGGGGTGCAGCGGTGTTAGCTCATACCTATAGAGGGTTAGAGATTGCTGCCAGGAGGGGTAGTAAGAGTGTTGCTGCTTGTGTGTGGTTACTGCATATTTGGTCGTACGAGAGATTTCCTCGCATTGGCGTGCCTCAGCGGGACCCTGATCAGGATGATTATCCGGTTGCAGAGAGTTGGGCTTATTCCTCTCTTCAGGGTATTAATAAGAAGCGGCGTCAGTCCGGTCCTCACCACAGCTTACCATTTTATAGGGGTGAGTTTGATGGAGTTGCTGGTGATGACGTGGTGTGGAGGCCATGTAACGACCCGAAAAATTACGTGTCATTTATTATATTAAAATATATTTTTAGTTGATTTTATTGTGTGTTAGTTTATTTTTAATGTATTTAAACGCGTTATGATTTTTATTAAATAGGAAAATTATCTAATACGTGTTATGTGACTTCTGTGTATCATAGAATATTTTATTCTATTTTTCTGTAATTTTTATATTTTTAGAATACAGTTATTTTGCATTTTAAATTCCGGACCCAGCCCCTGTATTGGATTCGAGGCCCTGTTTTTCATAAAATTATTTTCATATAATAATGGGATGTTCAAAAATGTATTATGTTGTAATTTTTGTAAAATTCATAATTTTTGGGAAATTTTGGCATATATATTATATTTGTTTAAAAATAAAATTTTTACATTTTTATCCCATAAAAATTATTTTTAAGGCTTAATAATTTTAATTAGGGGCTAAAAATATTTTTGGGGTATTAATTTGTTTTAAGATAAATACCAGCAGATTTTTTTTTTATTTAATCAAAATAATCAAAAAAATCAGATTTTTTGATTTTTATTTTCTGTAAAATCTGGAAAATAGTTCTTGGTGTTCTTGAGGATTAACCGGGCTTTTGACAGTGATTCCGGCATCCAAATCGATCATATTGGTAATCAAACTGAAGCTCTTGATCTCTACTACATGTTTATGTAGATGTTCATAACCAAAATTGTCTGATTCGAAAATTTGTTTTTTTTTATTTTAATTTTCGAACTTGTTTAATTTGCTGTGGATTGTGTAGTGATTTGTTGTTGATGTGGTTAGTGTCTATAGATTTCTTATGATCCCAGGAGTATTGTGATAATTTTTGTTGGAATTTTAGTGTCCTAAATAAGAAAATCGAAATTTGGTGGGGGTGAACTTTGATTTCGATTTTCTGGGTTCTTGGTTGATTGTTTGATGTTCTTGATGTTAGATATGAATTGTTGAACTCCTGGGCTTTGATTTGGTATATAGAACGTTTGATTTGGTTGAGAAATGAGTGAAAACGAATTTTGATCGAAAAGTTTTTGAAGCTCGCCGGAGTTCTTCGGATTTTGGCCGGATTCGGCGATGGTTACGCCGGATTCTGCATTTGATTGTATGGTTTACTTGCTGGGTTGATTTGGGATGTATTGCAATCAAAAACTCTGTGAAACGGAGTGTTTTTAAGCTCGCCGGAGTTGGCCGGAAACGTCGCCGGCGGCGACTTCTGCCATTAACGCCGACGATGTTCTTGGAGCATTCATGTGAAGATGCTGATGAATAGTACATGTTTGATCTTCAAAATCTGTTAACATTTTCTGAAAAGTGATTTTGGAATTGATTTTTACTTTTTACCAATTATTTTTACTTTTATTTACTTTTAATTACTTTTATTTACTTTTAATTACTTTTATTTACTTTAATTAATTTATAATTCTGGATTCAATTATTAATTTCAGAAATTTTATTTTCTGAAAATGTTTTATAAATCTAGAATTTATTTCTGAATTTTATTTTAATTATTTCTTTATTTATTTGTTTTTAATTCGAAATAATTAAGAATTAATTTCTTTTAATTATATTAATTAATCTCAAATAATGATTTAATTAATTTAATTATCTAATAAATGTAATTAATTATTAGATAATTTTATTAATTAATTATTACTTGGTTCTAATTAATTTATTTAGGATTATTAACCAGTTTTCTATTTAAAAGTGATTTAAAATAGAATAAAATTGTTTTAAATTCTAAAAATAATCCGGGAACAGTAAAAATAGTTTTAAAATTCTAAAATTATTTATAAACCCGGATTAGATAATTATAAAAATATTTTGGTGATCCAATAATTACCCGGAGGGTTTATTAGCGATCCTTTTTGATTCAAAAAGAGTATTTAAATCTTTTAAAATTCTTTTAAGTGATTTAAAATATTTTTAAATATTCTAAAAATACTTTGAGTGCTCTTTTATTTGTGAATCGTATCTGCTATGTGAATTACGTGCTATGTGATTATGTGATCTACTTATCAAGTCTCTTTACGTGCAATGTGAATTGTCAAGGTATTAAGTATCAAGGGTTAGGTTATAAATTGAGTTGTGACCGATATATATTTAATGTGTGCTTAATTGTTTATATGGTTTATATTATAAGATGTCATTAAGAGTAGATGATGGTTTCTTTGATTTACTGGCAACGATGGTGATATCGTTTATTTTCGCAAGGATTAATTGTTGAATATTGACTTAGGTTGGTCAACAGGGATAAGTAGATGTCTAATCAAGGAGGTTGGAGATAGATGCAATATTCTTTGTGGGTTATGAATAAGGTTGGAGATGGATGCGGTATTGTTTGTGGATTGTAATGAAGAAGGTTGGAGATGAAAGTATTGTTTATGGAATTGCTGGTTTACTTGTGAGGTGTTTTAACACCGGGAAAACGTCTATGTTCAAAGGGGACATTTCCAATTATTTTCTTCTGGCAGAGATATTGGTAAGCATGGTTAATACGTTCGAATTGAGTTTATAAGCGTTTACAAAATGTCAGAATTGTCGTCCGGAGGCTGAGGTACTATCTTATGTTTGACTATAGAAGTAGACGCGCGGGCTCGATATCGACGGATCAGATTCGTGGCAATCGCAAGAGCATCTAACCAACGAGTGATCAACAGAGGATGTGATGACGTGAGATAAAAGAAGATAGTTGTATTACTTCGGCATTACGCAATAACAAAGGACCAGAGGCAAGTATTTTCTTTATCATCCTAAACACTTTTTATTTTATGTTTCATTGATTCATATCATGATGAATAGCTATTGTTCAGAGCTATTTGTGATTCTTAAATATTTTTGTGCGAACACAGTTGCTTGATATTGTTACCCTTGATGTGGGGAATTGTTTAAGATAAACTCTTCATATCCTTATTATAGTATTAAATAATAAGGATGTGAACTGTATGTGAAACTAAGCATTTCCTGTTGAATTCGGAAATTGCTCTATTGGATTGGAAAATGGTAAAGCGTAGGAGGCCACGTTGAGTAGTTGGTCCAGCTATATTTAAGGAGGATATGGTAACCATTCCATCTTCCTATAGGCTAACATTACTTGCCTATTTTGGTACCCTCAAGAAATCCGAATTATAGCATGGGTATCGTAACGTACCGATGACTATAAAGGGTCCCATTGCTTATGAACCTGATCAGGGGGCAATGGTGTTATGTCTTTATTTATTTTGGTACCCTCAAGAAATCCGAATTATAGCATGGGTATCGTAACGTACCGATGACTATAAAGGGTCCCATTGCTTATGAACCTGATCAGGGGGCAATGGTGTTATGTCTTTATTTATTTTGGTACCCTCAAGAAATCCGAATTATAGCATGGGTATCGTAACGTACCGATGACTATAAAGGGTCACATTGCTTATGAACCTGATCAGGGGGCAATGGTGTTTCAGTTATATATATCCAATCCATATCGCCCGAATGGCTATTATATATTGTGAATTGGCAGATGATTCATTTTTATGACATGCCAAATGATTTCAGTTATGGTTTGAATTATATCACAGTTGTTGATTCAGTTTTCTCTATAAACTGTTTTACATTTCAGTTGATTTTATGCCCAACTTATCCTGGTTTTATATCAAAATTTTTATACACTTGCTGAGCATTTCTTTCGCTCATACTTGCTGTTTTGGATCCTAACATTTCAGTAAGGTAGTTTGGCGAGACGTATCCGCACAGTTCAGAAAGAGAAGAGGCGTGATGCTATTTCAAAGATGACTTGGCTCAGGATGTCTGGATTTAGAGTAAGATCTATTTTATATATTGGAGTTATATTATTTATTATTATTATGTAATGGTTTAGTTAGCCTGGCGTACTTCTTATCGAAGTTACACCAGTGGTTTAAGATTTGATCAAAGAGAATGTTGAGAATGAATGTTTTTTTTCTCTAATGGAATTTGGATTCTTGTTTCTAGCCCTATAACCTTAAAAGATCTTGGTATGTTTGGGGTCACAGATATTATATTTCCAGTGTTGGACAATCACAAGTGAATGATTATTATTAAACAGGTGTTTTATTTTGAGGATTTTCGCGTGGCAACCAAATCTTCTGACCCCGGATCTGGGGGGTGTCACAGGCCATATGCCAGATTTGACGACGTAGTTGATTGGGAGATGCTACAGGCACAGTTAGCTGGAAATGCTCGAGTGTCCTTGGTATGCTTTGATGTGGTTGAGTGGCAGCATCCGGAGAGGGTGGTCAGGCAGTTTGGTAACTTGCCAGTGATTCCTCAAGCTCCCGTTAACATGGTCTTGTATAGGCAACCTAAGGAAGCCACCTTTGCCGGTGAGGATTGGTTGGTTCGATGGTTTGTTGAAATTGGGAGGTGGGCCAGATTTTGTTCAGATTTGGAGGGGTTGGTTGACTGCACTACCAAAATTGCATCCCAGGCTGAGTATATGGCTTGGTATTCAGAGATTACCCGTCTACGTGTAGGGAAGCCAGAACCTGTCCCCCATTCAAGGTACCAAACGAGGGAGCTCTATGATGGAGTCGAGGGATATCGAGTTGTAAGTATCCTAAATTTCGTACATTTATATTACACTATACACACGACATTTTTTTTATTTTTTTTTATTATGAACATTGTTTTATCATGTAGATGGTAGCTGCACTTGATATGCTTAAGCAGTTGGATTCTAGGGCTCCCGTTGAGTTTTTGGAGGATCTTGGAAAAATATCAGATACCTTTCTCACTCCTTTCACAAGGTTGATGAAGAAGATCAAAGGACCGACTTATAAACCTCCAACATTTGAGAACATAAAACCACTTTCATTTTATGAAGAAGCGAGTGCTACAACGAATACTTCGCAAGATGTCATTGAGATGACACAGCCATCCCAACATGTGTCTCAACCTCCCATTCCCAGTGGTAGTGCATCGTCTACTAGGCCTTCAAAACTACCAACCCGTAGAATGAAGGGGGAAAAGTGGAGTATCACCAAGGATTTAGATGTGCATAAGCGGAATGAAATCTATGCTGATTGGGGGTGGGGCATTGGGCAGAAGCCGAACTTGAAGGGAGGAATTGAAGTGTGTGGGCACCATATATCAGAGACTGCGATGCAGAGCTTAGCTCCAGCTTCATGGATTGATGATAGGATCATTTTCTGCTATATGGTATGGTGTCATGGTTATCCTTGTTTTACATGTGAAAACAGGGCAAAACAGGGCAAAAACAGGGCAAAACAGAGCAAAGTCACTGCATAAAACCAAAAGATTTTGGAAGTTAGTGCAGAAAAAATCTTAAAAAATTGCAGCACGCTTTCAAAAATCTTAAAATGTTAAAATTCCCAGCAATGTTCAATTACAGAAATGCGGTTACTTTTACTGTTGGTCATCGTTTTTGCTCATCCCTGCTCTCATTTTACAGAAATTCGACATACGGTTTTGTTTCAAAAAATTACCAGATGAAAATATTGGATTTTACTCATTTAAATGATAATATTAACTATTTCCTTTTGTTTATTATATTATTTGTAAGTTTTTTTTATATTATTTGTAACTTTATTTAAAAGGTAATGGTTAAATAATTTTAGGGGGTGTATTCAACTGGGATTTTAAAGGATTTTGAGGGATTTTAAAAATCTAGGGGTATTCAATTTGGATTTTTTTAAATCCATTAAAATCTTAAGGTATTCAATTTGGATTTCAAAATGTCATTTAAAATCCGAGGGTATTCAATTAGAATTTCAAAAAGTCTTTTAAAATCTAGGTGTATTCAATCTGGATTTAAAACAATCCATTTAAATATGATGGTATTCAATTTCAAAAAAAATAAAAAAATATGATTGTATTCAAAAATTCATGGATTTTTTAGATTTATTAAAATCCATGGATTTTGGTGGATTTGCTAATTGTTTTTATAAGTTTTGAAATCTTGCAAAAATCAATGAGATTTTCATGGATTTCTAAAAAATCATTTCAAATCTCAATAACTCTACATCAATTTTACAAGATTCTTTGTAGATTCTTTGTAGAATTTAAACAATTTGTGGATTTAAAAAATTCATTAAAATCCATGGATTATCAAAAATCTTTCAAAATCCAGTTGAATACAACCCCATTAGTTGGTTCCTTCTTCTTTTAACCTCCCCATTAGTTGGGTTCCTTCTTCTTTTAACCTTAGGGTGTTACTGAGGACATCCTCAGGCACATTATTCTCTACAAAAGTACAATATTTGTGCGAAATAAGTAAAATATATGTGCGGAATAAGTGCAATATATCAATTTGTGATTAATATTCTTGTGATCTTATGTATAATACAGATACATTCATGCCAAATAAAATGAAGATTTGTTAAACTGCAGTGCTAAGAGTTATTACTATAAATCTATCTAAGGTGATAAACTGGGAAAAAAATTGTGTGAAATGTATATCGACTTGATTTGCCATAACATGATCTACAATATGTGCGTTTTGTGAACTTGATACATCTTGTTCCATTTAAACCTTGTAATGAAAAAAACATACATAATGCACTAATTCCTGTTACAAATTTCTGTTATTGACAAATTTTTCGGATTCAGTTTTTGTCCGTCAAGAATAGAGTCCAGAAAGATATCATCAAAAACTCTAAGATCTGACAGATACAATGATGAGTACTAATTGAGATAGTTTGCGAAAACGATAATATTTGAACTCGAAACATTATGCAATGTTCTTGTTTGAAATGGACTGAAATGAAAACGGATTTTTCACATCCACGGAGACTAGAATCTAGCTAACAACGATTTTTAGGCTGGTTTATGGCCTGATAATAAAAGACACAAATCCATATCTTTTGCAGAGTATTATTTAAGAGTAGATGATCAAGTTAGTCTAAATCGACTTGATGTACTGCAAATCTCCTTAGATTTCAGACAGAAGGCTGACCATGCTTGGTCGAGCTGCACACTTTGCCCTCAAGGTCACAACCTTGGGAGCGAAAAGGCCATGGCCTTCGGTCATATCAACCATCTCGTCACTTATACGGTCCCAGTCAAAACACTGAATCAATGCTCCTAATGCCAATACAACTACCCGCATAGCTAATCCTTCTCCAGGACACTTCCTTCTCCCTGACCCAAATGGCATGAATCCGAGCCCCACGTTAGCATTACCCTCCTGGAATCTCTCAGGCCTAAAGTTCTCAGGGTCTCCCCAGATTTTCGGGTCATTTTGTATGGCCTTCACATCAACCAGCAACATTGTTCCACGGGGAACACGAAATCCACCAATTGTACACTCCTCTGATGACTCGTGTGGTATAAGAAATCGCGCTACTGGATACATTCTCAGCGTCTCGTTGATGATGTAACGCAAATAAGGAAGTTCCACCAAATGTGATTCCATAATTAGACCATGTTTTCCCACAACACTGTCAATTTCATCTTGAGCTTTATGCAACACTTCTGGATTGTTGAGCAAAAGTGACATTGCCCATTCCAGTAAATCAACTGAAGTACCAACTCCTGCTGCTAAGAGTGTCTGCATAATTGTACTGGTATATAAGTATCAGAGAGGACATTTAGATTTTTACATATACTTTTGTTAGCAAAGTAACTTAATGGTCTAGACAATGACACCACTGTACATGAATTCTAAGCTAACAAGTAAAAAAGTTGAAATTTACCTGCATCAGGCTTCTGATAACATCATCTTTATAGTAATCAGGTTCAGCCTCGTGTAAATCCAACAAATTCTCAATCAAAGTTTTGTTCTCCCCTTTATTAGCAGAGCCACGGACCTCGTCAATCAAATTTTGCATAAACTCATCTCTCCTCTTACTCAATTCGACAAACTTGTTCTCCAAATCCTTAAACCAAAACCACCTCAAAACCGGCCAAAAATCCACCATATCAGTAACGCTTGCCAAACTAGACGTCTCCTTCATAATATCCTGGAATCGTTTGGCCTCCTCCGATTTCTCGGACTCCTCTCCGTAATATCTTTTCCCAGCGATCATCCTCGTTAGCACATTGAACATCATCTCGAAAAAAATAGGCCTCAACTCCACCGCCTGCAATCCACCACCAGAAAATTTAAACAAATATTTCACCATGGACTTAACCTCCTCTATTCGAATAAATGACAGCTTCTGTAACCGATGAGACGATAAAATCTCCAGTGAGCAGATTTTACGGAGATTCCTCCAGTAGTCCCCATAAGCTACCCAATCAATGCTTGTAAAGTTGTTTCCCAAGTATTTCCCAAACATAAGATTAGGACGGTTGGCAAATATGATGTCGTTTTTTGTAAAACACTCTTCTGTTGCTGCAGGGGAGGATACGACGAGAACTCGACGAGAGCCATAAAGAAAGTAGAAAACAGGTCGAAAGACCGGAAAGAGTTTTGTGGAGAGGCTTTTTGAGGAGGTAAAGGTGGCCAAATATTGGTAACGCAGGGAATGGAGTTGGGGGAAGATTGTTAAATTGTTGAGAGTATAGATAAAGAGCTGCCATGATCAACAACAGTGCAGGCAAATAGAGGTACATGCTCACACTCTCCATGTATTATGACTAACGCACACATAATTTGTTGACGGCAAAAAACTGTGACAGATCTATTTCCTTAAATTTTGCGAACAGCATAATTGATGTTTCATTGTTTTTTTTTTTTAAAACAAAACGAAATTCTCATTAAACCTTCAAAGATTCATACATAATCGTCTCCAACAGATTTTGTGGAGGAGACTCAAAGACATTGTAGCTGTTAAGCGAACAAGGGACCCGAGCCATAAGATGTGCGGCCTTGTTAGCTTGCGTTTTAACATGAGCTGGACTTATACTCCTTTCGATCAGAGCTGTCCTACAGGCCTCTATAATAGTGCCGACCTCCAGTTGATGTTTCATTGTTGATTTATAATTAATTGAATTTCAAAATAAAATTTAAACTCGAATCATTATGAACTGTTCTTTTTTGAAATGGACTAAAATGAAAGCGGATTTTCCACAGAGACTAGAATCCACCGAATAAAGACTTTTAGGCTCGTTTATGGCCTATCAATAAAAGATACAAATCCATATCTTTTACAGAGTATTATTTAAGAGTAGATGATCAGGTTAGTCTAGATCAACTTCATCTACAGCAGTTCTCCTCAGATTTCAGATATAAGGCTGACCATGCTTGGTCTAGCTGCACACTTTGCCCTCAAGGTCACAACCTTGGGAGCAAAAAGGCCATGGCCTTCAGTCATATCAACCATCTCTTCGCCAATACGGTCCCAGTTAAAACACTGAATCATTGCTCCTAATGCCAATACAACAACCCGCGTAGCCAAACCTTCTCCAGGACACTTCCTTCTCCCTGACCCAAATGGCATGAATCCGAGCCCCACATTAGCATTACCCTCCTGGAATCTCTCAGGCCTAAAGTTCTCAGGGTCTCCCCAAATTTTCGGGTCATTTTGTATGGCCTTCACATCAACCAGCAGCATTGTTCCACGGGGAACACGAAATCCACCAATTGTACATTCCTCTGATGACTCGTGTGGTATGAGAAATCGCGCTACTGGATACATTCTCAGCGTCTCGTTGATGATGTATCGCAGATAAGGAAGCTCCGGCAAATGTGATTCTGTAATTAGGCCATCTTTTCCCACAACATTGTCAATTTCATTTTGTGCTTTATGTAACACTTCTGGATTGTTCAGCAAAAGTGACATTGCCCATTCCAGTGAATCAACTGAAGTACTAACTCCTGCCTGTAAGAGTGTCTGCATAATTACAGGTATAAATTTATCAGAGAGGTTGAGATTTTAACAGATACTCTTATTAGCAAAGTTCAAAAGAGATTTAGTAAAATGGTCAATTCATCATTCAACAATATGGTATTTCATAAACCAGACTTCAAAGTTAATTTGGCAACAATAAGTAAAATATACAGCAAACTATATCAGAACAATGAGGAAAAAAATTATTCTACAGACCATCTGAATTCTCAGTTTTTCACAAATTAGAACTACAGAATCGAAAAGCTGATCCCTCTTGGTTCCACAAATAAAGGGGCCAGAGAGTTTTGGATATCGGATCATGTTCGTGTTGTAAACATGTCCATTGTTCAAAGACTTATCAAAATGTCGAAACAATGATTGTAGAAATCTACTAAATGGATAATTTAACAAGCAAGTCATTACATTAAAGATAATTTATCACTGTACATGAACTTTAATCTTATAGGTGAAGAGAAAATGTACCTGCATCAGGCTTTTAATAACATCATCTTTATAGTAATCAGGCTTGGCCTCATTTAAATCCAACAAAACCTGAATCAAAGTCTTGTTCTCCCCTTCATTACCAGAGCCACGGACCTCCTCAATCAAATTTTGCATAAACTCATCCCTCCTCTTACTCAATTCAACAAACTGATTCTCCAAGTCTCTAAACCAAAGCCACTTCAAAACCGACGAAAAATTCCCCATATCAGCAATACTTGCCAACCTAGCTATCTCCATCATAATCTCCTGAAACCGTTTTGCCTCCTCCGATTTCCCAGACTCCTCACCGTAATATCTTTTTCCAGCAATCATCCTCGTGAGCACGTTAAACAACAGCGCGTAAAAAACAGGCCTCATCTCCACCGCATTCAATCCACCACCAGATAATTTAAACACATTTTTCACCATGGACTTAACCTCCTCTATTCGTATCAATGACAGCTTCTGCAACCGATAAGACGATAAAATTTCCTGAGCACAAAGTTTACGTAGGTTCCTCCAATAGTCCCCATAACCTACCCAAACAATGCTAGTAAAATTATTTCCTATATATTTTCCAAATATAAGATTAGGACGGTTGGCAAAAACGATATCGTTCTTCGTTAAACATTCTTCTGCAGCTGCAGAGGAGGATACAACGAGAACTCGACGAGAGCCATAACGGAAGTAAAAAACAGGACCATATTTTTTCGAAAAACTGGAAAGAGTTTTGTGCAGAGGCTTCTTAAGGAGGTAGAGATGGCCTATTATTGGTAATGCAGGGAATGGACTTGGTGGAAGATTCGTAGATTTTTGAGAGAATAAATAAAGAGCTGCCATGATAAACAAAAGTGCAGGCAAATAAAGGTACAAGCTCACACTCTCCATTGTTGCAGCTTGGTCTTTGAGTATCCAAGTAAATATTTGTAGACAACAAATACTAGGACAGGACAACAATTGTCAACCTTTGTTGAAAATGGTACGAATACTTTAAGTTTAATATTATATTGGGTTCCCTTCCAGAGAGAATTTGTTATATAGAGAATATGAGAGAATCACTTAAAATGTATTAAAATCTAATATTTCAAGCTAATCTAATGACCAAACTAGGGGTACCCCAATACAAAAAATGCTTAAAATAATTGGCTCTATCCAACAAAAAAAATTAAAAAAAAATTAATAATAAAAAAAAAATCACTGTTCAAGTGATGACGTGGCAGTGGATTTCACTGGTTAACGGTGCTTCGCACCTTCTTGTACGGCGCTTCGCGCCTTTATCATTCTAAAGTTGTAAGGAATGGCAATCAATGGTAAAGGCAATAGACGATTGACGGGTGTGTCGAGAGCCTTCGGCCCTCATGACTATCTAACTCATCCGTTTACTGTCTTAAATGCTTCGCATTTCCACGGCAAGTTTTTTTTTTTTTTTTTTATGGATAGAGCCAATTATTTTAAGCATTTTTTGTGAAGGTACCCTTGGCGGGAACCTTAGAATAAATGAAATATAATTAATTCTCTCATATTCTCTATATAAGGAGGTCCTCTCTAGAATAATGGCCATATTATCTATACATTAAAGGGATAAAATACAAATATGAGTACTATTTATTTTCTTTATGAGAGCAAAAAGGCCAGTATAATATATTTTTTTCAGTTTTTATTCTTTGTGAGGGAATGAATAGCGAGAAAAGGCCCTCAATATCACATTTCCAATACAATTGATCTCAAATATTACAGCTCAAAAACTTGGCCCCAAATATCACTTCAAGACACAGTATCGTGGAGCGTTTAATTTTTCAACAAAAAACGCTACTTCGTATAGCGTTTTATATTTTTTTTTTAATTTTTTTTTATATAAAAAACAGTACATTAAGTTGCATTTTAGGGGGGAAGACGCTAGATTAAACTGTGTTTTGGTGAAAATGCTACATTAAGTTGTGTTTTGGGTGGTGAAGACCAAAGATTAAGTTGTGTTTTGGGGGTAACGCTACATCATTAAGTTGTGTTTTGGGGGGTGAAGACCAAAGATTAAGTTGTGTTTTGGGGTAACGCTACACGAAATAGCGTTTATGCTAAAAAATTTAAAACGCTATATTATACCGTGTTTTGGAGTGATATTTGGGGCCAAGTTTTTGAATTGTGATATTTAGGATCATTTGTATTGAAAATGTGATAGAAAGGGACAATGCCCATGAATAGCTGTAATAATAATTTTTCAAAATTTTTGTACATTCTTGATGAGAGAATCAAATGCTGTCATAATATTTTCTTCTACTTTTTTCTATATTTTTATAATATTTTATGAGAGAATAAAAATCTGGGATATTGTTCTTTTAATGCCATGTCTAGGTGCGATGTATAATGGGTGCGATGTATAATGGACGGTTTGTTTTCATAACGTATAGAATGACCCATGTATTCATCCATCTGTTACGGTTTAACATATAGGATTAGATCTGGTAATTCGTTTGTGTCGTGTACTTTCGTATTTCGTGTATCTAAATATTAAAACCCAAAACCATCCTTTTAGGGATTCGTGTCATTTCGTGTTCGTGTACTTTCGTTTCATGTACGTTTCGTGTCGTGTTTCGTATTATTTTAATTAATAAGAAAAATAAAAATTAATATATAAATATATTAAAATATTACAATTTTCGATAATATTTTTACAAATATATATTAAAAATGTATTTTTACATAGTATTTATAAATAATATTATAAATTTATGTATAATCACAAATATAAATGTTAAATGTCTAATAAAAATATTAAAATATCTAATATCTAATACCAACAAAACAAAACAGTTAATTGAGATACGAGAGAGATAAGGGAGAGAAGAGAGATTGAGATTGAGATAAGGAGGGATAGAGATATGGGAGAGACGAGAGATTGAGAGAAATGTTTGAGGGAGAGCCTCAATTTGACTTACTAGTATATTATTGTTAAAAAAAAAATTATATATATATATTTATTTATTTATTTCGTGTACTTCGTGTCGTATCGTGTACTTGAAGGGTAAACCCAAACCCGATACTAAATCTCGATCGTGTACTTTCATGTTCGTGTAATTTCGTGTCGTGTACTAAAAATGCAAATCCAAACATTAAATTTTCGTGTCGTTTTTTCGTATCGTGTTAAAAATTGCCGGATCTATATAGGATGACCGATGGGCGATGACCCATGTATTCATTCATTTATTCTATTTATGTCGGGGCTCTTGCCCTCTTTAACATCTATACTATCTATAATAAGCAAAAAGTGGTATAATTTATAGTTTGATTATCCCTCTTTTTGGTTATCTTTTTTGGTTATCCTCTATTTAATTTGTTGACGATCTAAACAATCCATCAATTCAACGCACAAAAACAAAAAAAAATTAAATTAAATCACATAAACTCAAATTAGGTGTCAAATCAGAAGCAAATAATATAATTACGGTACTTCAAAATTTAAAATTAATCTGTTTTTTGTAGTCCAACAAAAATAAAATATTTGATCGATTTCAATTTATTCAGATTAGCAAATTTTAGTGGTTCTCCACATAACTTGATTAGTACAATCAAGAAATAAACATATTTTTTCTATTTAAATTTTCCTTCTTTAAATGCAAAAAATAATTAAAAAAATATCCTTCGTAGCAAAATAAATCACTCTAATTAGTTGTACTAGCTTATAGTCCGTGTAAAGTACGGGTCACTTTTAATTTTTTTTATAATTTATTTATAGTTTAGTAAAATAATATTATAAATATTAATTTTAATATGTTATAGGAAGAATTTGAACCTTACATCTTTGTATATAATAATTTTTAGGATTAAATATAAATTACTATGTTGTATTGTTGTTTGCGGGAATCGAACCTTAGACCTCTGTATATAACAATTTTTAGTATTGTTATATCTAACGATCATGATCAATTTGAGTTGAATATCTAACGGTTGTGAATGAGGGCGAAATGAGGTATACATAGGTTATTATAGAGAGATCTAAGGTTTGATTTCCGCCAATAACATATTAATTTATATTTAATACTAAAACTTATTATATACAAAGATGCAATGTTCGAATCCTCCCAACAACATATTAAAATTAATATTTATAAAATTACATTAAACTATAAGCACATTATAAAAATTTAAAGGTAACCCGTGCTTTTGTACAGGTTATAAGCTAGTAATAAAAAAAATAAAATCTATTCTATTCTGTATATGATAGAACTTTTGTGAAATCAATACTGAAAAATACTTATTTATCCTACAAATATTTTATTTTCTGATATAATTTATTAATGAAAAAGTTACTCCATACGCACAAAAAAAGTTTTAACACTGGATGAGAAACTAGAATTTTTTTTCCTCTGGACGGTACAAGACAAAAAGGAGTGTAGTAGGTAAAAGTCGAGTAAAGGAACGAACGAAAACAGTATAAATTTTATTTTATTTTCACCTAAATTTATACTCCCTCCGTCTCAAAATACTTTTCCTGTTTACTTTTGACACGTTTGCCAATGCACACTTTTAATCGTTTATATTTTTAATTTTATATTATTATTAATTATAAAAATTTCACTGTATTAAAGTACTAACAAATACGAATTCAACAAGATCACTCATGACTATATTTGGTCGTATAGATTAGGTGTAAATTAGTAGTCAATCGCTTAGAATGAACAGTGTTCAAAGTCAAAAACAGGAAATGTAATTTGATACAGAGGGAGTAAGAGAAAGTAGTCCATAAAGCCGCGCTTCGCGGCGGCGTTATAATATTTTTTAAAAAAATTAATACATTTACGTTATATTATAAAATTAGTATTAAATTTTAATAATTAAATATCCTTTTCTAATGAATCGATTTCTTGTTAAACACGATTCTTTCGATTGAGCCGCTCTTTCGTTAAAATTGAAATCTCAACTTTAACATATATTATAAAGACTTATGTAATATTTTTTATCCATAAAATCGAACAATAAAAAAAATTATGACATCAATATCAAATTCTAATAGCTAATACAATCTTTTCTAGTGAGCTGTCTTCCCGTTAAATACGTTTTAAGAAGCTCTTATTTGAAACCGAAATTCTAACTAATTATATAAACAAAATACATTCCAATTTTTTTATTATTTAAATTTTCTAATATTTATAGAGTTTTAAAAATGAAAATACATCTTATATTTTCTGTATATTATAGATATTCATGTACTTATTTACAACTTTCGCATGGGAATGTCTTTCTGTTATGTTAACATATAAAAGAAATTAAATTCGAAGACTTTTCGTTACGGGAATAATATTAAATTTATGGATATATTTTTCTAATGCAAGTATAATTAACTTGTATAAAAAAGATAAAATAAAGGATTTTTAGGAAAAAAATATATATAATTTTAAAAATCGTGTAAGACGTCTCCACCATCCTCGTATTCTACTTCTAATAAAACATTTTATTTTATGTATTCCTTATATATTCAAACATCTTTATACGGTCATCTGTAATGAATCGCGCTTTCTTGTTAAAGACGGTTATTACTATTTATCCGCTCCCTCGTCAAGACCAAAAACCTAACTTTTACATATATCACTTGTATGATAATGTTTATCCATAAAAATCAAATCCTAAAAATAAAATAAAATTTATAACATCAAATTGATTTAATAGCTAATACAATCTTTTATAGTGAGCCGTCTTCCCGTTAAACACGTTTCGAGCCACCCTCGTTTGGGTCGAAATTCCAAATTCATTACAAATTATTAATGATACTTATCTTACACAACAACTTTTTTCCTTAAAATTAAAACCTAAACAATAGAGTGAATTCCAATTTATACTTTATCTAGACTTTCTAAAATTTATATAGTTTTAGAAAATGAAAACACATCTTATTTTCTATTTATATTATAGATACTCCTATTTTTATTTAGGATACCTGCATGAGAATGTTCTTTTATAATGTTAACACATCAATTCTTTTCTTTTAAATACGATGACTTTTTTTATGATAAAATATTGGATTTATGAATAAATTTTCCTAATAGAAGTATAATTAACTTATATAAAAAATATATAATTTAAGAAGATCGTACATTCTATAAAATATTTAGTTATATGGATGCTCTATATATTCAAACACCTATTCTACTTATAATAAAACTTTTATTTATATGTTTTTCAATAAATTCGAACTCTTATTCCATATAAATTTGAATTCCTATTCTACTTCCAATAGAACTTTTAATCATATGCTTTATAAATAATAATTATTCTACTTCCAATAGAAACTTTTATTTATATGTTTTTTCTATAAATTTAAACTCTTATTCTCTATAAATTCGAACTCCTATTCTACTTTCAATAGAACTTTTAATCATATGCTTTATAAATACTTATTCTACTTCCAATAGAACTTCTAATCATATGTCTTCCTATAAATTCAAACTCTTCTCTTCTATAAATTCGAACACCTATTCTACTTCTAATATGTTAAATGATATTTTTATATTTATAAGTGTTTAAAATTCTAAAATTCTAGAAAATTAGAAAAATAGATTGAGGCGATCTTAGAGCGCCACATAAGCTCTCGCTTATTCTCCTTTATATATATATATATTGAAAGGTTCCTGAGATTGACCTCAGGGAACTTTCCTGAGAGCATCTCCAACAATCTCTTAGTTGGCTCTTAAATATAATATAAATTATATGGCTCCTAGTAAGTTAATACATAGATTTCCGTGTCAACTCCAACAATGCTCCTTATCTTGACTCCTAACTTATATTTTATTAATATTTCAAATCTAACTATGACATGCAATTAAATCCAACCATGTGCAAGTGAATATTTTATTGATAGAAAATAGTTAAGAGCCATGTAGTAGCTCTTAAAATTGAGGAGAGAGAAGAGGCTCTTAAGCTTTTTAAGAGCCACTAAGAGTCTTTTGGAGCTCATTTTTTCTCCATCCTCTTTATTTTTGGACTTAAGAGCTTATTTAAGAGTCTCTTGGAGATGCTCTGAGATACTTACAAAATATACTTTAAATTTGTTTGAGCCCGCAGGGTTAATTAAAAATTTCTAATTTACAAAATGCCCCCCCCCCCTATTTTATAAGAATTTAGGCAAAGGATCTCGGTAAGTCCCTGAGGTAATCTCAGGAACATTATACTAAATTTATAATTACTTTCTCTCCCAACAAAACAAAACCCAAGTAATAAGTCACCTAGAGGGAAATGATTGGCATGTTTGACTTACCTTATATTAAAGATTTATGAACTTATTTTCGGGTAAAATTTTTATATTTTGATAAAAAAATTTATACAAATATTTAATGTATGTTTGATATTCAATAAGTTACAAAATCAAGTTGGAAAATAAGTTGGAAAGTTAGAAATCTTAACTTTCAAATTAAAATAAGTTGACTTATTCTGGAAAATAAGTTCCCCCAATTGATGTTAAGGAATCAAGAAAATTTGTTCTCTACTCTACTATTTTTGTGGATTCTAGATTTGATTTTTTTGGGTTCGTGCTTGCATATTCAGTTGTGTTGTCAACGATCAACACTTGTCGAACTCTTCTTACATAATGAATCTATATATCTATATAAAGCAAAAAC
This sequence comes from Kitagawia praeruptora, assembly GCA_037693485.1. Taxonomy (NCBI): domain Eukaryota; kingdom Viridiplantae; phylum Streptophyta; class Magnoliopsida; order Apiales; family Apiaceae; genus Kitagawia; species Kitagawia praeruptora. Next base: position 149,495,691 of record CM075353.1, read on the forward strand.
TTAGCTGTCTGACGTGGCGTTCCTAAATATCCTCATCTAAATTTCCTGAGTTTCCCCTTTTTCCCCTTTTCAATTTCATACAATCTATATCTTGCTACGAGCCTTCTTGCCTCCCTGTAGTTAATTTAATTTAGTGGCCTCCCCTGTGGTTAATTTACTATGGAAATTCAAAGGCCTTTGTCGATTAGGTATTTTGGTAACCGAAAACCCATCGGCTACTCACTAATTGGGTATATTTTTCACAGCCGATCTACGTATCGACGGGCTGCTTGGACAACGCAAGTTTTGAAGGGCGATTCAGAGACCTGGATGATAAGGGTTCACATTTGCAGGATGTGGGAGTCTATCAGTACCAAGGACAACAATTTGCTTAGCTTGGATATGATACTTACTAACGAAAAGGTGCGCACTTTTCCACTCTCCTATTTCAGAACCTAATGCTTTTACATTGGTCTCACAGTGAGTTTCTGTTCATTTTGTGTTGGTTCTAGGAAAATCTCCTGCATGCTACTATCCGCAAGCATTTGGTTCCTCGGTTTCGAGATCGTGTGGCCGAAGGCTCGGTCTACAACATCAGAAATGTTAAGATTGCGTCAAATATTTACCCATATAGGCCTCTTGCAAGCAATCTAAGACTACTTTTCCTGGCAACAACTAATGTTGAGGTAGTGGGTGAGGGTGTTGCATCCATTCCAAGGTATGGCTTCCAATTTGTGAACCAGGCTGCACTTCGAAGCCGCGCCGATGATGTTACTACTCTCTCGGGTATCTTTCATAAAGTTTGATTATGTCTTTGTATGATGAATTTTATAGTCTAGCTGTGTCTAGGGATCTGGTTTAGTTCTGTCAAGATTATTCCTGTTGCGAGTGTCACCATGTTTTTTGAATTAGTTTCAGTAGATGAAGTATCAGTTCACTGTTTTGGGCATTCCATGGCCATTTTTGATGGACTTGTAGCCAATACATACTTGGCTGTAATTGATGGTCCAGCTATGGTTCTTGCAACATGCCTATATTTTGTGGCCGCATACGTTTTACTGGTGCTTTTTATCCAACATAAATGGAACAGAATGTGGTTCCCTCATATGGTCTTAGTAAAATAAAAATCCCCTTTCCATCTGGTTTTGTGCGCTCATGATCTTCTGTTAGAAAATTTTTCACTTCACAACACTTCTCACACTCCTTTTCTCTCTGTGCTTTTTAATCAATTGCTTCATGCCTCACGAGGTTAACTCATGTAGTCTTGTATGTCTACTCCTTCTTGGCACTTGAGATCAATGAAATGTTTTACATTCATGGTCACAATTTGCATGTTGTGGACTAGCAATTTTAGCCATCCGACTAAGGGCATGAAAGTGTCTTTTGTAGATAGCTTGTTTTGGAATATTCGTAATGTCACAAGTGGTAAATCTAGAATTGTTCCTTTCTGGTGCATACGATTAATTAAAGTATAAGCATTCCCTGCCTGTTTTATATTTAATTGCGCACTTTTTATGACTTAAAACTTAAGTTCATGCTCTGGTAGCTTTGCAGACTTTCTCGGTAAACTTGAAACATGCATACCAATTATTGACAACGAGCGAAAGCGTCCAGACTATTCTTTTGGCTGATGAACTAAATTCTGTATATAGCAAGAGCCTCATTCGAACTTATCTCCAGAAAAGATTGAGTATTGGTGATAGAATAATATATAAAACCTCTGTTCTAAAAGTCGGCGATTAATCGCCGATTAATCGTTGTTGGGTAGGCTACCATACTGATTTTATAAAAATTGGTTAAAAAATCGTTTTTCGAAAAATCACTCAAAAGTCGGCCAAAATCGGGATTAATCGGTCAAAAATCGGATTAATCGGTCAAAAATCGGCCTTATTGGTTAAAAAATTGAAACTTTATTAGAAAAATTAAAAAAAAAATTAAAAATTCAAGAAGTACAAAATTGAATAAATTTTAAGAAAAATATTATTCTCATATACGAAATTAATATTTTAAACGGTTAAATCATGAATTTTATCAATTTTTTCTCTCATATTGACGTCAATTCAAAAATTAGATTTTAAAATTTCTATTTACTTTTATAATGCTATAGATTTTAAATATATTTGTATAAATATATGATAATTATTCATGTATAATCAAAATAATTACATATATTAATAATAATTATATTTAAAATAATATTAAATTAGTTCCGATTAATGATCTGATTAATCATTCCGATTAATCTCCGATTACCCGATTAATCCCTCGACAGTACCTCCACCGACTAAGTCCGATTCCCGCTTTTTATAACACTGTATAAAACTAACTTTTATCTGATCTATATTTTTACTTTCTATAATCGAAATATATATATATATATATATATATATATATATATATATAATTTTGAGAAAAGTTCTATGGAGTACAGTTTAATTGGAGTACGTTGAAGTACATATACGTTCTGCACTAAAAATATTTTAAAATTTATTATTTTGCAAATCTTATTACATGAACATCATTATTTCATCGTAAATCTTGAAAATTTTGTATGTTTTGCTAACAAAATATTGCAAAATGAATTGTTCTGCAAAACACATTTGGGTTGCAAAACATATATGTTCTGATTGCAAAACATAAAGGATTTTCAAGATGAACGTACTGCAAAATATACATGATTTTCAAAATTATCAATGAAATTATGATATTCATATAACAAGGTTTGCAAAATAATAAATTTTAAAATATTTTGAGTGTAGAACGTATATGTACTCCAACGTACTCCAATTAAACTGTACTCCATAGAACTATATAAATTTTTTATAAAAAATCTCATACATTTAAAAAAAAACAGAAATCATGAAGATTCTTCTCGCCTTCGCGCGGCTTTTCAACTAGTTGTGTCATAAAGGAATAAAGCTTAATTTTCCTAGGATTTACGCTTCTCTAGTTCGCTTGTTATTCTTCTTATTTGCATCAGTACTTGTGCATTGCATCCCAAGTAAAGAAATCATATTTTGTCTCATGGTTGCATTCTCATAGTTGTATCATGATATTCTGATGCAGGTGTATACGGAGTAATATTTTCTTCTACTTTTTTCTATATTTTTACAATATTTTATGAGAGAATAAAAATCTGGGATATTGTTCTTTTAATGCTAGTGTCTAGGTGCGATGTATAATGGACGGTTTTTTTTTCATAAGGTATAGAATGACCCATATATTCATCCATCTATTACGGTTTAACGTATAGGATGATCCATGTATTCATTCATCTATTATATCTATTATATGGGGTTGATTCAAATGAGAATCATTATTCAAAAAAGAACCGGAGAATCGTTGGATCCTACTGTAGAACCTATTTTGTTTCGTAATAAAAATATAGTGTCCTTCCATTGAATTTCAAATTTATGCACATGAAATTAAAATTTTTACAATTGAACTTGCTTCTTTTTCAAAGTTTTCCACATGACATTAAAAGTTCTACAATCGAACTTATTTTTCTACAAAGTTCTACGACTGAACTTACTTTTTTCAACAAATATTCTGTTGCTGAACTTAAAGTTCCGCTGCTGAATTTAAAGTTCCGTTGCTCATGAACTTATATATAGAGTTCTCCGGTTCTCAATTTAGTGTGGTTCTCCATAGAGCGTGACCCTCTATTATATTTATGTCGCGGCTCTTGCCCTCTTTAGCATAATAAATAATAAATAAAATCTATTCTATTGTGTATATTATACTCTCTATGTCCCGCCCATTTGTTATCGTTTTAAAATAGAGTGTCTGATACGCATTTTAAGGTGGATTTTAAAGATAGTTCTATAACGGACTTTTGAAATTTTCTTTTTTTGTATAAAAATAGAACAATCCTATTTTTGTAAAAAAAAAGAAAATTTTAAAAATAAGTTATGAAATTATCCTTAAAATCCAACTTAAAATGCGTACCAGAAAGTGACAATAAAAGTATTAACAAATGGATGGAATGGACGGAGTAGAATTTTCGTGAATCAATACTGAAAAATACTGATTTATCCTACAAATGTTTTATTTTCTGATATAATTTATTAATGAAAAAGTTACTCCATGCACAAAAAAAAGTTTTAACACTGGCTAAGAACTATAGAATTTTTTTTTCCTCTGGATGGTATATAAGACAAAAAGGAGTGTAGTAGGTAAAAGTTGAGTAAAGGAACGAACGAAAATAGTACAAATTTTATTTTATTTTCGCCTAAATTTATAATTACTTTCTCTCCCAACAAAACAAAACAAAACCCAAGCATAAGATAAGTCACCAAGAGGGAAATGATGTGAAGGAATCGAGAAAATTTGTTTTCTACTATTTTCCTGTGGATTCTGGATTTGATTTTTTCGGGTTCGTGCTTGCATATTCAGTTGTGTTTGCCAACGATCAACGCTTGTCGAACTCTTCTTACATATTGAATTGTGTCATCAAGGATTAACGCTTAATTTTCCTAGGATTAAGTTCATACAAAAAAATTCCCAGCAATGTTCAAATACACTGGCTAGGGTCATATTCAATTTAAATGCGGCTACATGCGCTGTTGGTTATTGTTCTTGCTCAATGTTGCTCTCATTTTACACGACACATGATTTTGTTACCAAAAATTACGAAAAGAAACTTAAGAAAAAATCGAATTTTGTTTAGCTCCTCCAGAAACATCACCCATAAGCTACATGTCAAGTACTGCATTAGGCATTAGTGAACAAATTGAATTACCAGCTGAAGTTGAGTACTTGATCAACTGAGTAGATATTGCACGATTCCTCTACGCTACCAAAAGGACACCCCTCTTCCGTTTTCGTCCATTGCTGCTGATGTGCATTCCCCAAAACACTTGTTGAACGCATAAGCTCTTCATAAGTATTCAGTTGAGATGGGGAGGAAAAATCGAACCCTGGGTTTGACAAGTCCTGTGGCGCATTTAGCAGCTGAAAGTTCCGAAAAGTTTCTTCATTCATACCACTGGAATCACTATCTGATAACACTTTAGTCTCTACTAAGTTTGCCACATTGTTGGATGGTTTAGGCTCACTCCAGCTCCTTCTATTCCCCGTGCTTTCTGCTCCACAAAAAGACATATTTTTCTCTGCATTTTCATTGCCAAGCTTAGCTTTTAACTCTTTCAACTGCAACATTATAAACCCCAAAGAAAAATAAAAAACCAGTACAAAACATGTTCCAGTGACATCATTTAAGCATCAATGTTAATTATTGTGTTTACATGTTCATATACATGCATTTACCTCAGTTGTCAAAATGTGTTTGTTCTGCTCAAGCTGACCATAGTTTAGCTTAAGAGATTCATAATTGGCTTTAAGATTGTTATAGTCCATCTCCAACTGCTTTATTTTCCAACGAGCACGACGATTTTGGAACCAGATTGCAACCTGTCGTGGTTGGAGGCCTAATTCGTGAGCCAGTGCCACCTTCCTACAAGGATCAAGTTTGTTATCTACCTCAAAAGTCTTCTCCAAGGCTTTCACTTGATTGTGGCTCAATCGCCTTTTCTTGTCCGTAATCTGCTCTACTTCATCTATGTTTGGGCTGTCTTCATCGTCCAAACCGTCCAGCATTGCTTGAAATTCTCTGCTGTGATGACAGTTCTCCCCTTGCTGCTGCTTCTCTGAAGTAAATTATACAAAATGCATGCTTTTAATTAAGCTCTAAAAAAATCGAAAAACTATGCAAGAAACACAATATATAGACTCCACAGTCGTATAGTCTTACGCGTACCTTGAGGTGCATAGAGTGAAGTAACTAATGAATTTGTTGAACTGAAGCGCTTCATGGCTGAAAATTGCGGAAAATTTTCCAACCTTAAGTTAGAAGGACTTGGGAGAGAAGAAGAAGAAGAAGTAGGAAGCTTCAAAGCTTATAAGTAGCTATTTATATATGATCTCAGACTTGGAAAAACGATACCTAAATAATATTGGTGCAACAACAGTTGTAATTGCAGCCAAAATGGCCAAACAGAAAATATTTAACTTGTGTCCTTTACAGCCTTACAGGCAGTCAAAGAAAACAGAGAATTATGACTAGAGCTTTCACATGAATGAACCTTTTCGAAATTTAAGATCCCCAGTTTTTCTTACAATAAAATTTTGTAACCGTAAATATTGTAAAGGTGCAGGTCTCCGTATGAAGATCAATTTTTTTCCGAGAAGGTCGTATTTGGTGCGATGATCATATATCTAAGTAGATGTTACACAATATGAAATAGTATGATTCCCTGTCACAGGAGAAGTGAATGAGCGGATATGCAAGCTAAGTCCAGGTTGTAAAAACAACTATCAAGGGGTGGGTGATAGCAGAAACTACTAGCATAAATGAAGAAAAAAAAAGGGTTGATTTTAGAGTTGTGCCAAAATAACGGAGACCTGCAAAACAAACTATGGGCCCGTTTGGGAAATCTTATTTTTCAGAAATAAGTTACTTATTCTGGAAAAAAGTTAGGAAAAATGTACTTTTTTCTGAAATAAGTAACTTATTTTTGCAAGATAACGAATATTAAACTCCCCATACACATTTCTCTCTAAAAAAAATTATGTAAATACGAAATTTTTTCCGAAATAATTAACTTATAAGTTGAAACTTAAAATTGCCAAATGGGCACTATATCACATGCTATGCATGGTTATAAAAATCGGTACTCGGTATAAATCGGTTGAGGTACCAATTTAAGATTAATCGGGTAATCGGGAATTAATCGGAAGGATTAATCGGAGTATTAATCGGATATTATAATAATATTTAATATATTAGTCTAATTTACAATTAAACATATCATTTTAAATAAATTTATAGGATTAATCGGATTTCAAAAATCGAATCGGTTAGCTACCTTAAAGAGGATTAATCGGGGATTAATCGGTTAAATCGGGGATTTTTAGAACCATGATGCTATGTTAATTTTATTGTTTTTATATTCAATTTTCCAACTTGGAAAGAATGGCCCCCTCTGCTATACATCACATGGACTGTTTGCCACTCCCTCCTTTCATTTCTATTTTAATATTTCTCTATGTTCTCTAAATTTTTTTAAAATTCTAAGTTTAGTTAATACAAATTACAATACTGTTTTCTAAATTATCAATGTGGTACCAATTATTTTTATTCTGCGATGAGATAATTAAGGTGATAAGAATTATCTTACATCATTTCAGCTTTTAGTGAGAAATATCTGAGAACAAATACTCATAAATAAGAAATGTTATTTTCAGAACAATTTTTAAATTTTCATATCTATAAAACAATAGAAATCACATTTTTTATTTGTAAGATATATAAATTTAAATATTAAAAAATAATTACGTTGATCACTTGTAAAATATACTCCATGTAAAACACATGTGGCAAGTGAATTAGTGTTGCAGAAAAGGCCACGTTGCCGTATATGAAAGAGATCTTGCGGGCCATGAATTAGGTGAAAAGGACCGAACTTAAAACAAGGCCCATTACAAAATCACTTTATGTTTGATTCGTACAACATTTTTTTTTATTTGTTTGAAAATATGATTCGTACAACATTTGATTGATCTTTTTTAGTCTGGATTCACATTCATTTATATCTGCATTTCTTAAATTTGAAAGGGAACATTACTCATAATTTACTTTAAATTTAGCACATGTTACTTAAGGGCCTTATGTTTAGAGGCAGGAAAACCACTTTAGAGCTTCTTAAACTTAGTTTAAAAAGCAGTTGTAAGAGTTTACTACAAAGAATCTTATATTTAAAGTCTAGAATCTTTTTAGTAAGCTGTATTTATAGAAATTGGTCAATTTCTGAAAAATTGCTGATAAATTGGCCAAAAATCAATCAAAATTTTGGAACCGAATCGGTCAATAAAATCACCGATAAATTACCGATTTTTCAACCGAATCACCCGATAAATCGTAAATCGATACCTCAACCGAATAGTTCAGATTTCCAAAATCTGCAACACTGGATGTATCTATTTATTATATTTTAACATTTTATTTTACTCAAAAATTTATTTTTAAATTGAAGAGTAAATCACGAAGGCTAATCTTTGGGACATAGTTTACCTTTTGTATTCGTAATAAATTATGAAAATATTGTGAGTAAAAAAATATTAAAAATAAATACCCCAACTATCTCATATATTATATTCTAATACAATCAAAGCAAATTCTAACCGCTTTCTCTCCCCTCTCTCTCCTCTCTCCCTCTCCACCGCTCAGTCCAACATCTTTTCTGCACCATTTCCGGCGGGGCTTCCACCAGAGGTGTGTCTGGTGGAAAGCCCCAAATTCAATTTTGTATTTTATTTGCTTTGTCTTGTTTCAATAATCTCCCTTGTGGGGTATGAATTTCTATCAGTTTGTTTCGCTTTGGATTGTTTTTCTAGATCTACATCATCGGAGCTTCCGGTTTCCCTCCTCTTCGATTCAAGTTGCACTTGGTGGATTCGAGAGTTAACCGTCTTTCTTGTGGTTTCGGATGGCAGATCTAAGTTTTCTTGGATTTTCTTTTGTAATTTCAATTTGTTTTTATTTTGGCTTGTATTTTGCAGATTGGCTTCTCTCCCTGGTGAGAGTTTGGATGTTCTCTCCTTTATTTGTGAGAGTATGATTTCGGATCTAATGAAACAAGTTTTTAGGATGTTGCATTTATGGTCGAATATTCAAGCAGCATTAGCCCCAGGTGGAGGTCCAACCGCAACGAGTACATATAAATCTCCATATGAGAGGGGCAATATCATCTTCAACAAATTGTCTGATTATGGTTTAATCAGTATTTGTTTATGTTTTTCGTTGTTCGACTATTTTTGTAGATGTCGTATGACTTATCATTAATGAATGGAATTTTAAAAAAAAAAAAAAAAACAATCAAAGCAAGATCCTACAAAAAAAAAATTCATACACAGCAAGATAATATTTTTCTACTTGCCACACTACATATGTAGTATAACAGGCTCAGTGAAGCATTGCAAATTTGCCATTAAATTATATTATATACAAGTTTTGATTGAGGCTAAGAAATCATCACCGGGTAGCAAGTAAAAAGCTCAATAAATTTAATAAAATGACGAACGAAAGGTGTAATCTTTTACTTTACATACTACCGCAACCTCCCAACTTGTCGGATAATTTTAAAGTATGATACTGCGAAGAACATTTTTCTACAATGTTCTGTCAACTAATATTTACTTCAACACTCATGGTCTTAATTTAACATGTAAACTTCGGAACAAAAAATCACAAGAACAAAATGGATCATGGGTCTCAACTTGTTATCTTTGTAGACTGACAGTTAAATGTCAAATTGTGTCATAGTGTACATTGTGAAAACTGCAACACCCAGCTGGAGTTGGAAAGTGAGTGCTACACAAAAAAATTGGCCACTACCTTTAGAATCATAGCACTGACCACGTTCAACGTGAGGATCATCGAGGAGAATGTTGGGTTGATACATCTCAATCAAAAATTACATAAGAGTACACAGCTAACAACATCCTTATGTGTATTACATTGTTCTTGTAGTTTTGTATTCCCCGTCATTTTGTAAACAAATTCCTTTCTCAGCACCAAAGGCTTTTTAATGAGGCAAACCTTTTGGTTGATACAGTTCGCCTAATCCTGATTCCCGTACAAATTTTACCTATTGCCTAATGATCAGCATATGGGCTACAAAATATATGCTGACAATTGAGCTTTTTAAGACTAAACCATATTCATACACCTGTACTATCACACTATTTTCCTTGCTTCGTATACTGTTAAATGCTCATCTTGTGACATAGGGAAAGGAGCACAGCAGGAAGAAATATCAATTCCAGCAACCTCCATAGCATTGCAGACCCATTCTGGAACATCACCTTCCGGAAACTACATGGTAATACACATTGTAATGATTAACAAACTAAATCTCAAATAATAACTAAATTAGTGATGCAGGACAACTATTAAAAACGATAGACATTTGTGGATTAATCGCAAAAAATCCACGCCTAATGTGATACCCTAGGATTTTTCAACCGCAGAAGAGAAGTGAAGAGAAGTTTGTTAGGATCGCAAGTCATAACAAGAGAGAACAATCTCGATTCAATTAATCAATCAAAGTCTCCATAAAATAAAAGAGTACATGTTATATAGAACTTCCCTAAACTTAGTCGCCAAGTAAGTAAAAATCTTCTAATAAAGGAAACAAATCCTTTTTATTTTCTACTCCTATAATCTAGAATTTTCTTAATAATCTATTATATAATATAACTAATATCTAATAAATTAGAGTCAAATCTATTCTTAATTAATAACATAAAATAAAAACAAATTAATGCTTTAATTCCTTGTTCCGCATCAATCTACTCGCCTTTGAAGAAAACTCGTCCATGAGTTTTATAAATTTTAGAATCAACGAACGAACAAAGAGATGACTTGCCGTAACACTTGAAGACATCAAAATTCAACTCCAAGATCTTCGAAAACAACACTCACGCAATAAGATTTTTTGATGTGGTAGTTGTTCCCAATATGTTGTCAATGCCTAAAAAATCAACATATTCCACCTTGATGATGTGGTTCTCGCGGTTTACAACTTTTTCACTTTTAACAACCTCTTCTACCTCTTCTTTTTCAATACTATCACACTATCACACTGAAATATTGGAACGTCAACATCTAAATTTTCTTCAACAATTAAAACACGATCACTATTTGCTTTAATATCCACATGTTGAATAAACTCTATCAAATCTTTTTCTCCATCACCAACTTCAAGTTTCACGTTCCTTTCACCATTAGGATGATGTTGAGGCAGGGATGGAGGTATTGTAGGTGGAGGACTATGTCGTATGCCAAGTTTATCCATAAATTCTGTGAGTGTTGCTAGCACTTCTTTCATCTCTAAAGTCAAACCTCCAATTTCATCCTCAATATTTTTTAACCTCTCATTATTTTTTCCAATATACGTATCAAGACGGTTGTTTACTTCATCGGCATTAATCATTGTTAAAACAAAGGGCTGGTTAGGGGTTTATGGTGGCTGTTGGGTGGCTGTTGGGTGGCTGGAAACAGCTGTTGGTGGCGGATGAAGGTGGCTGCATGTGGTTGCCGGTGGATGCTGATGGTGGTTGCAGGTGGATGCTGGTGGCTGTTGTGGGATATTGGTGGTGGCTGATTGTGGTTTATGGTGTTTTTTTTGGCAAAACCCTAGATCTCTCGCTAAATAAGAATTCGATGTTGAAACCAAGCTCTGATACCACTTCTGATGCAGGACAACTGTTAAAAACAATAGATACTTGTTGATTAACCGCAGAAAACCCATGCCTAAGGTGATACCCTAAGATTTCTCAACCGCAGAAGAGAAGTTTGTTAGGATTGCAACCCATAACAAGAGAGAACAATCTCAATTCAATTAATCAATAAAAGTCTCCATAATAATAAAAGAGTACATGCTAAATAGAACTAAATTCCTAAACTTAGTTGCCAAGTAAAAATCTTCTAATAAAGGAAACAAATTCTTTTTATTTTCTACTCCTATAATCTAGAATTTTCTTAATAATCTATTATCTAATATAACTAGTATCTAATAAATTAGAGTCAAATCTATTCTTTTTTTTCTTTTTTTGAATAAGAGTCAAATCTATTCTTAATTAATAACATTAAATAAAAACAAATTAATGCTTCAATTCCTTGTTCCGCATCAATTAGTCATTAAAAAATGCAAACATATAAAGGGATACTTCTCCACCTCAGTGCTAATTATAGATGCACACATAAAGACGGTAAGATACACTTATTGCACTTGGATCTTTTTTCTTTTTTGCTAATAACTTATTGCACCAAATCATCAACCACTAACTTGTAATAAGGAAGCAAATTTGCTAATGAAGCCTCACTAATTCAGTGAACACTGAACAGACTACAAGTAACTTAAGGGAATTTAGATATAGAGATGATGTTGAAACTGACTGCAACATGGTACAATCGATTTTGTATGAATTTTGAAGTTGTCCTACTAGAACTTAAAATTTCATTGTGAAAGAGATCATAACCTAAAATATTAAAGCTTTTAAAAGTGATCTGGAGTTATATTTGCAGATAAATTTGGGGGGTTTTGGTGGCTGCGCAAGCTTCCCATCTTGGGCCAATACTTGAGTTCTAGGGGTCCGAATCAGTCAATTCTGAGCTCTTGGAAAAATATGTCAATCAAGTATAGGCTTAACAGCAAATTCTGGATTCAGCAGCCCAGAAATGGAGCAAACACTGTCATATCTCAAAATTCCTTTTAGAATCTTATTTAATTTTAGATATTAAGTAATTTTATATCATCATTATTATTCGTGGCATATTAAAGATTGTAACATTATTTGTGGTACATTAGATCAAATTGAGTTAGGAACTAGAGGCAATTAGATAATAGAGCTATAAAAACATTTTCATTTTCTTTTTGTTCTTCAAACATTTCAACATTCAAAATTTTATCCATTTAATTCAAGTAAAGTTTTGTTGTTTTAATACCTTTCTTATCTTATTTATTTTGTTAGTTTGACAAGAAAGGAATTAAAACAACAAAATTTCACTTGAGTATCTCGATTAACAAATTTATGTAACTAAGCAAACTGATTTATAATATCTATGCAGAGAAATTAACAAGACGCTTACCATTTTCTGCAGGAACTGGCATACAAACCTGCAAAGAAATCAAAAATGTATGAGATAAAGTTAAAATGAGTCAATTTAGTTTACTATCAAGCAACTTACCTACTGAAGGAAAATAATAATGTGAAATAGAAGTATATAAGTGAAGAAAAGGAGAGGAAAATAGTTAAAGCCAATAAAAGGAAATGCAGACATACTGTGGGAACTGTCCTTGGACAATAGACGAGTGCAGATCCCTGCTAAGCTGCGAATTTGAAATATTTAATTTCAAGTTAGATGGAAGATTTAAGCCCCAAGGGTTAAATTTATAATAGTTTCTATAAGTTTTCACCTTCATCATGTAATATAAATTGTGATATGACAGAAGCTGAGAGCCCATTGCATCTTTCGTGACAAGGCAATGAATATATGCCCTTGTGTAGTTTTTGCAGACCTGCAGAAAGAGATATAAACAGATAAGTATCAGAAATATGGCACTGAAAATCAACAGTAGTATCATCGGATACCCTCTAATTACACATACCATACACTTGCATGTAGGATCAACAGGCCGGACATCTTCAGCCATCGCTTTGTGTTTAAGCTTAAGAACTCCCTGCAATAATTTACGTTGAGCATATCATGGGGAGAGAGAAGCATGCTGATCATATATAAATCGTTAAAGATTAGCAGAGTGTGCCAGTCATGCCTAAAACAAGAAAGAGGTGAGTGTTTGACATCTGGCATTCCGCAAAAATAGCACAACCGACTGTGTCCAGCAGAGGGGCAGTTAAAGTAGAAATCAGTAAATATATAGAGAAAAGGGAGAAATCAGATCAGAGCAGAAAAACCCTAAAATTTAGAGAGATAAAACACTTATAAAGAGATTGTAATTCAGCATGGCTTTCAAATAATATGTGTGTGAAAGTCAGCATCTAAACCTATAAGACTGTTGCAAGACAAGCTAAACAAAAAAGAAAAAAAAAACAACATATAAACTATAGTAGTTCCGCGAAGAATTGAAATTTTCTCAATTACTAACTGTGAGACATGTTTGGAGAGTATGATATGACTATTATCGTATTTGTGTTTGTACAATAAACATACAGATCATGTTAGCTTATGTAGATGAATTCCTACCTCAGGTACCAAAGCTGTGCCGAATCGTGCAGTACGGGTGGGATAGACACAATCATACATGTCAGCACCTAAAGCGCTGCAAACCACAATATCCAGTGGATAGCCAACACCCTGCCAAATATTCCGAGCCAATACGTTTATCATAAAGGACTTTTGGAAGGCAGACAAGAAAATTGATAGACATCAAGAAATTAAGAAGACTGTATCAAAATCAGAAGGTCATCTGTACCATAACATATCTTGGCTTATCCTCAGGCAGGGAAGCAGTACACTGAGCTACAACTCGCCAAAATGAATCTTTGTCTTCACCCCCTGCAAGGCCACCAATAGCATAACTGTCACAAAAGTAAAATTTGTTATAACCTAATCCTTAATCAGCAAACTATCATGTAGCTGACATTACGACTGCTACAAATAATTGTTTAGGGTTGTCACGGGTTCAGCATACGCAAAACCCTAGAAAGGTAAATACAACGTAATAGATGATAGCAAGTCTTTGAAGTTAAAAAAAATCAGAACTTAAAAGGAAAAGAAACTGCACTTAAAATGAAATCAGTATCTATACAATGCACAAACCAGCTGAAGAAACCTTAAAAGTAGAGTAAAAGCAAAATTTATATACAATAACTCAATCTCCATTGTAAATTAAAAACAACTATCTTAAGAAAATCAAAGGAAACATCTTGCTGACATTACTGTTTTGTTACAGTTCAACCTTAAACCTACATCCATACAACTACGAATAACAAGTTCAAAATATATCTAGTTTCCCAAAAGCTATCAGCTACACTACTTATAAAAACAATTAGACCAATTATTGCTTTACTAAACAAATTCTAGACCAATTATTCATGAATCTATCCACATACAAAAGAATGCTGCAATAAATAAAGTTCAGTGGGAGGGTTATAAACACACCCGGGTAAATTGCGTTCCACCAAACCTTTGACACATATATCCCTGAAAAGAAGGTAGAATAACATAATGGTGGAGTTGATGATCATATAAGTAACTGATATATAGAGAGCAAATTGTACTGTCACTTACCTTAGCCTTGGATCAAGTCCCCCTTGTACAATGCCAAATAAATTTTGTTCATCTGGTCTCTTGTGAGCTGCGATTTCAGAATGATACAGTACAAATATAAAAAAATTACTAACAGAGGATCAAATTCTAATTTATGTAAGTATCTTATCCTTTGCTTTCACTATACTTCAAAGTCCAGCTACAGTTTAAAACATCAACAATGATAGACAACGTAAAACACCAAACCAAGCCTTAAACAGTAAACTTCTCATCTGGATTCCTGAAGATAAAAACCCAAGCCTAAAACCACAATCACCAAGGATCTATTTGTTCTCTATTTGGGGTAACTATGCCGGTGCCAGAAAATTTTTCTATTAAATATGTAGTTATACATGCGCACACACATATATATACCTTTTATGCATCTGTCTATCCACCGCAGAGTACGGTACATAGCTTCTTCTATCCGTGGACCTGTTATGGTGGTTTTTACTACATCATCAAGTGCCATAATTATATCTGCCCCAATCCTGTTCTGCAAAGGTTGATAGTGGAAGACAACAAATTGCAAAAGATATTAGAGAGCAAGTAAAAAATATAACAAGTCCAGATTGATAAATGTGTGTTTGTGTGTGTGTGTATATATATATATATATATATTCAACATTTTGTATTACTATCTGTAGAAAGAGAAACCACATCATACCGAGTGATCGCATGTTCGCAAATATAAGGTTAAGCTCATAATCTCCTAGTGATTTACTCTTCAACCCCAAGACGGGCATTTCGCTTGGGGAAGGGGATGGGTTGTTAAATGAAATATAAGATCCTATTGCAGTACATGTACATATTATGTTTGGTTTTGCAGTTTTGCTGCAACACAATATTTTCTTTCTGAATTATAAAGTATGGTGTAGTTCCGCAATACACAATTTTTTTGCCTAAATTACATGGTATCTTTTAAGGAGCGAATTTTTTTCTACGTAAAGCAAACTTATTTTGCACTCTTACAAAAATTTTAAAAAATAGTTATGCAAAAGATAGGTGATAATGAATACAATTTTGTGTTCAGCAGTTATGCATCAGAATATATAAAGTAGTTGTAAGGCTCCAACCCTAAGGTGGTTCTACATGGAACTGGAACCTCACCCTATATATATGTATATATTATAAATGCCATCAATATCAAGATGTGCCCAACTGACAAAAAATCCTAAACAAGGATAAGATGAGCCTACTTGAATTTGAATAGATTCTTCAGGTGTTAGAAGCATTGGCTTGCCATCAACTGGTGACTGCAAAGAGAAAGAGAAGGCAACTGTAAGAAACACAATGGGAGTCATGATCTACATGCTTCAAGCATATAGATTAATATCTAAGAAACAAGCAATATAATTTAACATGAAAAGAGTGACACACATCAGCAATATTTGATACAACATTAATAAGTGAATGCAATACAACTGAGTCCTAAACAAAAGATAAGTTGTCATACTTTATATTATCCATTGGGTACCATGCATGCATTCCTCTTCATTTATCGTGAGCACTCACACACACATATATATGCCAAGGTTCAAGAGGGAACCTTCTTAAAAAGAGAACAGAGATAATCACTTATAAATTTTATAAACCTGATCTTCTTGCATCCTTCAGCTAGTTCTAAAAATGAATTGCTTATAAAATGTCTTTGTAAATATAAATATTTAGGAATTTGTTTTTAAAACCTAGGTTAAATTTTTTAAATGTTTTGTATGAACATTTTTCTATATGAAATTTTTAATGAATGATTTAACCATTGATTAAAATAAGAGATATAAGTGACTGAAATGTGAATATGCATCTTTGAATTGTTTACCCACTTTGATTCAGCTGTCATTTAAACATGTAACTATTCTCATCGTTTGTCAAGGAAATGAGGAGTCAATTTTTCATGCTTTGGTGTCGTGTTCGCTTGCTTCTCAATACTGGCAGCGTTTTCTCTCTGGTGTAAATGTGGGAAATGTTGTTGATTATCCCAGCTGGTTTAATGAAATCTTGTGTTTATGTGGTACAGATAAAGGGTTTGAAGTTGCAGTGGTGCTTTGGAGTTTGTAGGAGGCATGTAAAAGTCTGGTTTTCACACAAGTCGAGTTCGAACACAACTTTAGACTTGGTAAATTTTAGGCTCGACTCTCAACAACAAAAACTCGATCTTACTCGATTCGAATTATAGCCCTAAGTTTTACCACCTTTGAATCTTTGACAACCCGTGAAAATATGGAACCAAAAACTACTCGTATGAGTTGGATCATATAAGATTATAAATCACCTGAAATATTCAGTAGCTGCGATCGAAAACAAGCATGTGCATTCCATAATGAAATTGTTTGTGAAGGGTTCTTGTATTATCACATACAAAATGCTGCAACATAGCACTATCTAACACGGAACCAAACAACTTTACATTTATCTGACAAGTAATTAAAAGCTCAAAGTAAGAATGAACCTGGAATGTTACACCTTTTTCAGTTATGTCGGCCAAATGCAATAATGAGACCTGAAAACATCATAGTATTAGAACCATGTTGGTTGCATCTCAACATTTAGAGTATCTAAATTAATCATAATTACATTTAGTATATATATATTAAAAAAATCAAGTACAATCAGTCATGCTACTAAATCAATTGTTTAAAAGTTAGTTAATTGTAATGCAACCTCCACAATATATACATATTAAACTCTAGTTTAATTGAGAACCATTAATTGTTGCACCTCGAGCAAAGCAAGGCGAGTGGTGTGCGCCTTGACGCATCTCTAAGTCTCTAACGACCTTGACCTAAGGTCTTCCTCCCTATTTTCATTCATCGAATATAATTATATAAACCTTCAATTAGGTACCTGATTGGTGCTATAAAGTCTCCTGACAATTTCCAGTTAGGTACCTATAAGTTTTGCATACAACATACATCAGGATTTTTTAGCTTCAACGAGATGCAATAATCGCATTGTAGCAACTTCTAATGTGATTACCAAGTCTCTTGTTCTCACCTAATAACTTATTCATAATACAGCTGGTAGTTATAAGATTTGATTATCAACAGTTTCATTAATAAAAATTAAGATGAATGAAAGATTTAATCATCTATTTCCTCCACTTGCAACCCTTCTACAGGACCACCTAGCATCTTTTTAAACTTTGAATCTACTATAAACTAAAGTGCTACCTTTCCTTTTGTGATATCTATGTAATCATGTATCATGTGAATGTTTAAATAGTGAACTGTGGGTGGAAATTTTTTACTACTTTGTAATTTCTGGGTTAGGTAGCAGATACATTGCAATAACCTAAGATCCAAATTATCAATACTATATTTTTTATATCTCTTTGAAATAGAAGGATAACCATTTGAAAGCCACCAGAGTCTGTAAGCAATGCCCTTGGCCAGTTCATAAATTTATGGAGTCCCCCCATTTCATCAATGAGCTCCGAAGTTGGACGCAGAGCCAAATGGTATGTATTACCCAGTATTATTTGGCAGCCAATTTCCTCAAGCTCGTTAGTTGTCAGCCCTTTAATAGTTCCTGCAAACTCAAAAATTGATTGTTCACTGCATGAAGAAATTAAATTCTGCAAGCACCTGAACATGAAATTACACTAAAGAAGTGTGTCAAACTAGATATACCATAATTGTCTTGGACCAAAAGAGTAAACAACCTGTATCAAGATGAACTTGTACAAAGTAGGAAGTTGGTGTGGGAAATGCACTGCTTCTGATACTTGATGCATTGCGGATAAATGACATGGGAATTGAACAAAAAGGAAATTGGATTTTTTCTTACCCATGCTATACAGAGCATAATTCAAATTTTGCAATGTAAATATATAGATATAAATATTTTAAGGACTCTGGAACAGTAAAATCTATCTCCCAATAATTAATAAATTATTAGTAAAAACAATGTAATAAAGAACACGTACCCTGTGTGCCAACAGGCATGAATAGAGGAGTATGGCAAACAAAGTGAGGAAGTATAAGCTCAGCTGCTCTGGCACGATTAAATCTCGCCAAAATCTAAGCAGTGACAGAATAATACATGTATAAGCCAGTGTCAACTATTTTACAGACCAAAGCTTGAAATTATCAAGGTAAAAGTTTCTTAAAATTTAAATTAAAAAAAACACATCAACTTACACAGTTGACTGCTAACGAATATAAAATGCAACTAAGGTGACCAAATCATCAAGCTTCGAAAAACAGTAACTACATTATAATGCATTTTATATATAGTCCTATCATAAACATCCCTACCCAAAAAAACTCATTCCCTCAACTCCTAACTGGACCCGACTTTAGAACCATGTCATGTTACAGTAAGGTATGGATTCCAAATCCTCCCATTGACTGGTTATGATTATTTCCCGACTCTCCAATACTTCATTTCTCTTCACTGAATATATATATAACCAAAGCATTGCTTTATGACTCGAGAAATATACTATTGTTTTGTAGTCTAGTTGTAGATATTAAGAAATTAAGCAAGTACTAGAATGCCACTAAACGTGTTCGAGCATGATACAGGAAGACAATAAACAAAACAAACAACCATGGAACTGATTGAGAAAGAGGCATGCTCTCAAAACCACCCTTTCCGTTTCACACTGGATACACCTTTCAAAACTGACATTTTTAAGGACAACTGTGATACAAGTTCTAACATACAACGAGTATATCCCTACGAGAGTAACTCTCTTTAAATTTATAAATATTATGTCATGAATATCATCAATTTGTTAAGAACAACTAATCCAATTATATCCCCTCTTGATTTTAAATCTATCTCGTCATAATCTGGCATAGAGTATATGACATCTTATGCATTCTAATTCTGCCTATATCCTATACATAGTCCTTTTCGTTCCGTCAAAATAGCTTTCTTTTTACTCAGTGCAATAAGTATTCTTCTAGTTCAAACACTACTACCTTAACCATATGTTACTGTTCATTAACCACATTATCTCACCATCACTCAACTACATTTTCTTTATACGAATCTAATCCAACATGTCGGATAAAAAAACTCAATCTCTAACACTCTAACATCACAAAACAAACATAGCAACATAGCATTGAACAAAAACTAAACAATACAGTCCCAACTCTAACAACAACAACATAATCAAATCAATCAAACACAAGTCGCACGTAATCGATATCGAACCTCGAATCGAAGAGCCATCGAATTATTACACTGCTGCTGCAACCGTCTAATAAGTAGAAATTCAAAACAATAAGGAAAAAAACAAAAGTTATACAAACAAAGGATTAGAAGAGCTGAAAGGAGTATTAAAAATATTGAAATTACATACCAGAAAGCGAAGAACGCGTGGAAATAAACCCTAAATTTTGACTAGGAAAGAAATAAAGCGCGGCGGCACAAGTTAAGTTTGTCTCTCTTTTATAGTTGCACGGCCGCTCTAACTGAAACAAAATCCGCTTTCTGTTAATCTGTTTGTCCGAATTTTATCTCAAACATCTTTGTTCTTTTTTAATCTATACAATTATATTAAAGTCGAAAAAACGAAAGTTTGTCGGTTTGATTTTTGGTTTGATTATACTAATAATTAAAATAAATAATAATATAATTATATTATAAAAATAACAATTCAAAAAACTAATTACTAATGTTAACGTAATTATATTTCAACTAAAATTCATCCACCCGTATTGAACTTCTTCGTAGACTCTTTCTTCTATACTTATCTATCTATCTATACTATTATATTAAAACAGAAACATTAAAAGTTTGGTTGGTTGATTGGTTGGTTGGTACCTGTTGAATTTACTTATTTACCCTTACTTAATTTTAGATAAAATCTTTTTTTATATTTTATATAACTAAAATTTTTGTTTTACTAATCAATTTCCTTTTTCATGTTAAACATGTTACCATTTCTTTTCTTTTTAATAACTAAGCAGTTTCCTTTTTCAAGTAAAATATAATAACTTTTATATTTTAACTAATAAATTAATTTTTTATCTTTTATCTTTTTTCTAACTAAAATATTTTTTTCCCCAATTATATCACGGGTTACCTTTTTCAACCAAAACAAGTTACCTTTTTTATTTTCTCTAACTAAAACCTCTCGTTTTCAAATTATATCACGGGCGATTCTATTTAATAAAAATAAAATCATAATATTATAAAACTATTAATTAACCGATTACCTTTTCAGCTAAAAACGTATCATCTTTTTTATTTTTTCTAATTAAATTCCTTTTTTTAGAAACGTCATGGGTAACATTAATTTCTTGTTTTCTAGAAATATTACCAGCAATTTTATTTAGTAAAATAACAATTAAATTATAATTACTATAAACTAATCAATTAACTTTTTCACCTAAAGTATGTCACCTTTTAATTTTCACGTTATCCTTTTCTATTTTTTCAAACTAAAATATCTTTTCTTCCAATTATATCACGGACGGTTCTATTTAATAAAATTAAATAATAATATTATAATACTAATATTAACTGATTATATTTTTTAGCTAAAACGTATCATCTTTTTCCTATATTTTCTAACTAAAATTACTCTTTAAAAATATCACGGGCAACATTAATTTATCTTTTTCTAAAAACATTACGAGTAATTTTATTTTGTAAGATAACATAATTAAATTATAATTACTATAAACTAATCAATTACCCTTTTCACCTAAAATATATTACCTTTTTAATATTTTCTAACTAAATCCTCTCTTTTTCCAATTATATCACAGGCATTCTATTTAATAAAACAAATAATTTTATAATTACTAAGAAATACGTAGTAACTTATTACCTTTTCAACTAAAACCTATCACATTTTCTATATTTTTTTTAACTAAAATCATTCCTTTTCTAGAAATATAACGGATAACATTTATATAATTATGATCATCATCTCATTTAAATATTTAAGCCTCCAAATTTCGTATTTAAGAAAATTTAATAAAAAATTTAATATAATATAAAAAGAATTCCGTGCATCGCACGGGTTTTAAACTAGTACTATTATATTAAAGCCGAAAAATTGAAAGTTTGTCGATTTATTATTCTAATTAATAAAATAAATAATAATAATATAATTAATTTTAATTAGTCGATTGCTTTTTTCATAAAGACGAAATATTGAAAATTTATCGATTTATTTTCAGTTTGGTTATCCTAATTATTAAAACCATATCTAAAATCATATTATTTATTTTAATAATTAGGATAACCAAACCGAAAACCCATGCGATGCACAGATTTTTTTTGACATGTAATAAATTTTATTTTTTGTTATAATTATATTTTTATATATTCATTATTTTCAATAATTTATTTTAATCTTAATTTAAACAATTTAATATAAATTTAATTAGTGGTATGCATGGTTCAAAAGTTATATTATAAATTTCTAAAATAAATGTCGTTGACGGAATTCGAATCTTGAAATTTTAGTAAATTAATTTGTTCATACAATATATCTAAACATTAGATCTAACGATTCTGATTTTTTACTAAGAATCTATTTTTATTTTTTTACTAAGAATGTAACGGTCATTATTCATTGTATATATTTTTTTAGTGATTAGAAGATATGGTGTGATAGTTTTGGGTATAAATTACTGTAAGATTATGTTTTAAATTAAAAGTTAACGTGTTTTAATTATAAAAGAAATATCATTGATTAGAAGATACGATTTTAAGTGTTTATAAAAGGTAATATCTTCAATTAAAAGTAAACACCTTTTAATTTAAAAAGTTTTAGGTCCGATAAGATTGTAGAAGGGGGGGTTGAATACAATCTATGTAATTTTCTCGAAATTTGTTATTTAAATAAAATTTATCTTAAACAAATTTGTGCGGAATAATATAACTCAGAATTCAAGTTGAATATAGCAATATATTAACTTGATGAGTGTTACAAATGATTATCAAGAAATTAATAACCAATTAGAAAATTCGACATGAACTTTTCTAATTTAGCTAATAAAAATCAAGATATCAAGATATGAACTAGGAAACTTAATTCGCTAGTAGTACAAGAGTGATCAATAAACAAGTTCCAGCGGATAAGATATTACAAAGAGCTTGAACTGAATTTATTGTTTGAATTAAAGCTTGAGCACTTGTGTGTAGAAGATGAGAGTATTTGATGTTCTTGGGTCTCTTATTTTCCTACATCAACAGAGCACTATTTCAAATTCACTCGAGGAGTCTTAGTACTAGAGATAACAGTAAAGTGAAGCATAAAAATCTTTTTAGCGCTTTAGCTCCTACAAAGTTCAACAATTCAGAGAATAGTAAATCATTCAAAGAGGTTCTTCTTTCTGAGCTTCCTTTGTCCTCTACCAGAATGAAACCGGCGAATTCGGTCACTAACTCTAAGTCTAGATATAGCCAGATTCACGAAAAGTGTACAGTATTCGTTGCCAATATTCCTTCGGACGCTCTAACTAAGGAAGCATGGGCATTTTTTAAAAAGGTGGGAAAGGTGATGGATATCATCCTTCCAAAAAAAAGGGACAAATATGGCAGACGTTATGGCTTTGTTAAATGTCGAAATGCTTTTGAGGCATCCTCTCTTATTGACAATCTAAATGGGAAGATGTTTGGTACAAACACATTGAAACTAGACTTTGCTCTTAAGAAAAAACCTGCTAACCTGAATAAGATGGACATCATTGATCCTAGCAAGGAGGCTAACGCTAAGTGGAAGAATAGGGTCAATCCGGTTACACATGGATCCTTGAAGTCTCATCATGCAGAGTCGATTAACATTGAGGCTAGTAAGGGGGATAACGCTAAGACGGAGATCAGGGGCAATCTGATTAATCATGGAGCTGTGAGGTCTCACCAGGCAGAGTCATATAATCTACAGCCATCCGGCAAAGCAGATACAGTTGAGGTGGATGCTATTGGTGTTTGTAATGATAAATCTCTTCAGAAGGATCTCGATCTAAGTATGGTGGTTGAAACTTTGGAGCCTAGTGGAATACCGGAGATTCTCAATCAGTTGTATCTTCTGGGATATTAAAATATCCTGGTTAGAGGTTTATCAAGTTTTAGATTTCTGCTCACATTCATGGATAAATTTTGCTTTGACAG
Source organism: Kitagawia praeruptora (assembly GCA_037693485.1). NCBI lineage: Eukaryota > Viridiplantae > Streptophyta > Magnoliopsida > Apiales > Apiaceae > Kitagawia > Kitagawia praeruptora. The sequence continues at coordinate 149,519,587 of CM075353.1, forward strand.
TCTAGATAGGGATCTGCTGGGTCTGGGTTTTATTCACTGTAGGGCACCAAAGATCGAAGATCTGGTTATTCCTAGAACGGCATGGGTCCAGATTTTGGGACTCTCAATGTTAGCTTGGAATAAGGAAAATTTCAATAAACTGTTAGGAAAATGGGGCAGCATTGTCAGCATCTCGGACAAATTAGATCATGATTGTTTCTATAAAAATCCTATAGTGGGTTTGAATACGTACATCATGGACGAGGTGATGGAGTTGACGGTATTAGGAGTGGAGGGTCAGAATTTCAGAGTTCAAGTTAAAGAAATCAAGCATGAAGATCACTTTCCTCGGATTAGTGACGACTACAGGTTAGATAAAGATAGCTCTACTTCATCAGATTCTTGCAATGATTTGGGAGAAAATTCATCTGTTGCATCAAAAGAAGGATATACAAATAGTGATGATGGTGGAACCCTGAATGTGGAAGAGAACATTGTAGAATCGAATTGCCAAACCAACAATGTTGATGGTGGAACCCTGAATGTGGAAGAGTATGTTGTAGATTCGAATATGGGAGTCAGAGAGTTAGATCAGTATGCCTATGTCAACTTAGAGGATGGTAAAACAAGCAGAATAGAACAGCTCTGGGAGACTAGAGAACCTACAACCTCTAGTCTACTGTCGAATAGTATGGAGAAAGTGTCGAAGTTAGTAGAGCTTTCGTCTTCTTCCGCTCCAGCCTCGGAGTTCGCAGAGAATTCCACAGGATCGGTGGTGCTGAAATTAGAGAAGTTAAAAGTTTTCAAGAAAAGAGGCAGACCGAGAAAGTTTTCTAAAGCTTTCCAGTTACCCAAATACAATAAGCTAAAGAGGGTGTCGCGTTCGGAGTTCTTAACGAGAAAGGGTCTGCATTATGATGTTTTCAAGGAGGCGGAAGAAATTGTGGCATCGAGTACTCTCATGGGACTCGATTTGGAAGGAAGTAGTAGCTAACATAGTTGGAAGACTGAAAAATTAGTTCTTCGGCCCAGAATACTCAATCTATCAGTTTTTTATGGATTGGTTGTCCATCTTTAGTTGGAATGTTCGGGGTCTTTCGACCTTGCAGCATAGAGTCAATGTGAAACAGTTCATGCAAAAATACAAGCCAGTGGTGGTTTGCCTTCAAGAAACGTTTTGTCACAAATTTAATGTAATGTCTAAGAGATCTATGGGAGTCTATGATATCTCTTGCTGGATTGAGGTTCCCCCAGTAGGCCACTCTGGTGGTCTGGTGACATTTTGGGATCCATCTTTGCTACAAGTGGAAAGCAGTGCAATGGGTAGATTCTGGTCTTTAATTCAGGGAAAGATTACTGCGACCAATCAAAAGTTTGCAATCTTCAACATTTATGCGCTGCAAATGCTGAATGAAAAGTCAGTGTTATGGGATCATTTAAGCAGTAGTTTACAAAATCTGAGTGATGATTTGGTTTGTCTTATAGGCGATTTTAATTGTGTTAGATTAGATTCAGAAAGAATTAATTGCCGATATAGGTCAGCAGATTCAGAGATTTTTAATGATTTTATTTCAAGGAATGAACTTTTTGATGTTCAAACTTTAAACTCCGGGTATACTTGGTGCGGGAGACAGGGCAAACAGAGCAAGTTGGACAGAGCTCTTTTGAATTGGGACTGGTATAATCAGGGGGAATGGGTAGTTCAAGTTCTGGATAAAAAAAAATTCAGACCATAGAGCCTTATTGTTATCAATAGTTCGAAACAATTGGGGGTTGAAACCATTTAAAATTTTCGACTATTGGTTAAAAGATAGTGAGTTATTTCGTTCTTTGGAAGATGCATGGAGATCCAATAAGATCTCCAATCTACACGTGAAGCTTAAAGATCTTCGAATGCAGGTGAAATTCTGGAATACCCATGTTAATGGTAACATAGACATAAGGATAGCGAACATGGAAAAGGTTCAGTTCGACTTGGATGAAACAGGAACTCCTGATGCAAATAAAGCGGAGATTGCTAGCAAACTTAATAATCTTTACAGGGAGAAGGCTAGTATGATTAAGCAAAAATCTAGGGTGAAGTGGCAATTAGAAGGAGACAAGAACTCAAAGTTCTTTCACAGTATGGCATCCAACAGATGGAAGCAGAATAAAATTCTGGGAGTCTTCGGGAATAATTCTTGGTTAACTAACATCTCTCATGTCAAAGACGCGTTCTTTCAGCACTTCTATTCCTTCTCAAGGTCAGTCCCATATTCCTCCTGTTTCAAGATAGGGTCTCTACCTTTAGCCAAACTCTCTCCTACCAAATCCCTATCTCTGGTTAGAGATTTCACAATGCTGGAATTAGAAGAGGCTCTTCGTCTTAGTCCCTCGGGCAAGGCACCTGGTCCAGATGGCTTAAGTATGGGCGCTCTTAAAAAGTTGTGGTCGTTCTTAAAAGACGATGTGTTCTTATTTGTTGATAATTTTCAAAAAGGAAGGGGTATACCACATGGTGTAAACTCCTCCTTCATTGCTCTCATTCCGAAGGTTGCGATCCCCACCAAGGTCTCTGATTACCGCCCGATTAGTTTGATTAACTCCACCATGAAATTAATAACAAAAATGATGGCTGAAAGGCTTAAGAAATGTCTTCATATGCTGGTTGCAGAGGTGCAAACGGGCTTCATGCAAGGTCGCCAGATATCTGATGGAATTTTAATTGCAAGTGAGGTGGTTTCCAGTATCAAATCGAAGCAAAGTAACGGTCTGATCTTAAAAGTGGACTTCGAAAAAGCTTTCGACACGGTAGACTGGTCATTCTTATTTCACTTACTTGAGAGCATGAATTTTAATAGCAAATGGATTGATTGGCTCTCAACAATTTTTAATACCTCACGTTCTTCGATTCTGGTAAATGGCTCTCCTGGTTGTGAATTTAGTCCGCGGAGAGGTTTACGGCAGGGTGATCCCCTATCTCCTCTACTCTTCAACCTGGTGGCTGAGGTTCTACACGTGATGTTAATTTGAGCGGAGTCTCTAAGAATATTTAAGGGGGTGTCAATTGGTTCGATTGGATTCACGGTCTCACATCTTCAATATGCAGACGACACAATTATTTTCTTACATAATGATTCTGCGTCAGTCAAAGGCATTAAAAGGGTGTTGCAAAGCGTCTTTATTCTCACAGGTTTGAAGGTAAACTTTCATACAAGTCATCTCTACGGTTTTCATGAAGATATATGCAATCTACACAACTGGGCATCCATTCTTGGTTGCCAAGTGGGTGGTGATTCTATAAACTATTTAGGGGCAGACATTTGTGCTTCTCCTAAATTAGTCAAATTTTGGGACCCTCTAATCCAAAAACTGCAAGGAAAACTAGCATTGTGGAAAGGTAGATTAACAAATCAAGCTGGTAAAACAGTCCTTCTCAAAGCAGCTTTTGACAGTATGCCTATCTATTGGTACAATTTGTATCTAATGCCAAAAAAGGTTGAAACGAAGATCGACATTCTCAGAAAGTCATTTTTTTGGGGCGAGAAAAGAGTGGGAGTAGTTTCTAAGCCTAGGATGCACTCGTTAGGATGGAACAAGATTTGTCGCCCTAAAGAAGCTGGTGGTTTGGGTTTGGTATCTTTACGAGAGCGTAACTTAGCATTGCTCTTCAAGTGGTGGTGGCGTAGCTGCGAAGAAAGGGGCAGTTTCTAGCACTCCTTCATGTCCCACAAATATGGTCCGGAATTCGGGTTAGGGCTGTATAATTTAGCAAATCACAACGCTGCTTCGTACATATTTCGTGATGTTATAGCAGCAGGCAGAGTTCTTATTGATGCAGGCAGGTTGTCGAACAATTTTAATTGGATGATAAGAGATGGAAAAACGACTCACTTTTGGGAAGATTCTTGGCTCAATGGCATTCCTTTGCGAGTTGAATTTCCAAGGTTGTACTCGCTGTCACTTTTAAAATTCAAGAGCATTGAATCTGTTCTTCAAGTTCTATCATCTAGAGAAGTGTCATGGAGTGCCCTCTGGAGTCGCCCCCTAAGGGCGTGGGAAGAGTCGGATTTTATCAGGATTAATAGGATTGTCGAGCAATTAGTTTTATCCAATTCAAGAGACAAGCTGATTTGGAATTTCAATAATCGGAAGTTCACCACTAAGGATTGTTACTCAGCTATGTTGCAAACCCATCTTCACTCTCCAGTTTGGAGTCTGCTCTGGAAAATTTCTGCACCTCCAAAAATCCTAATGTTCCTTTGGAAGGTGTTGCATGCAATACTGCCTGTTAAAAGTTTTCTGTTCTCAAGACTTAACTCTCCTCTTTCTTCTCCAATGTGTAACAGGTGTGGCAATCATGAAGAATCCCTAACTCACCTTTTTTTAAAGTGTGAGGTGGCAACTTGGAGTTGGGACTTCATCAAGACATGGTGCAACTGGGATAGTCAATCGTTACTCGACTCAAACTTTGATTTACACAGCCTTCTAAAATCAATTCCCAAAGATTTAAATGCAAAGGCTTGGCATGTATTGGTGGCTGCGGTTTTATGGACTATATGGCATACCAGGAATGAGTTAATCTTCCAAAGTTCTCGAATAAATAGGAATGTTTGCATCCAACTCATCAAGATCAGGACATTCAAATGGATGGGTGCGGTGGATATGATTAGTGAAAAACTTTCTGCGGCTTGGGATGCTAATCCTGTTACTGCCCTACAACTTCATTTGTCGGACAGAAAAGCCTTATTCTGGGAATCTCTATACAGGAACTTTGATGTCATATGTGCGGTAGATGGATCTTTCTTCAACAGCTCTTCTCTAGGTCTATATGCTGGTATAGGTGGCTTCATCAAAGGCAAATCGCAGGTAGCTAGATTTCTCTTCTCAGGTCCTATTTTAGCATCGACTGTCCTAGAAACAGAGATGGTGGCCATATGGTTTGTTTTACAATCATTGTTACATATTCAGGATGCAAATATGAAGATCGTAATATGCTCAGATGCTAGCAAAGCAATAGAGTGTTTTAGACAAAACTGGATCCACGAAGAAATGCAAAACAATTTCCTTCCTTCTATCAAAATTGAATTTACATATATTCCTAGGGAATGTAATGAAGAGGCAGACAAGTTGGCCAAAAGAGGTTCAAATCTATCTCATTTCAGTGTTTCATGGCTTTAATAGGTGATATGCTACCGCTTTTTTTTCTTTGAGTAAGGTTCACTCCCAGAGAGAAATCTTTGTATTCTCCTAAAGAAAGTTCCGTTCTAGGTTTTTTGTTTGCAGTGGTCTTGCTTGTAAGTGCCGTTTTTGGCTTTTTAATCCAATGCTGCTTATCAAAAAAAAATGTAATGTTCTGTCCGTGTGTTTCATTTATATAGTAAACAAAACAATTCCTTCTGATCAGCTGCTACACATTGACACGGTGATAGTATAGATGCCACGCTGATAGTATAACTGGCACGATGATAGTATAGCAGCCTAGGGATAGTAGAACTCATTCCCTTGTAATAGTATGGATTTACTTAGAAATAATATACATTTACTTAAGAAATAGTTTACTTAAAACTTCGGTAATAGTATAATTACCTCGGTAATAGTATAACTATAACTAAGTAATAGTATAAGTATTTCGGTGATAGTATAACTGGTAGAAATAGTATAGCTAATTATTTCGGTAATAGTATAGTATACTATTACTGATCAGTAATAGTATCTATAATACTTCCAGAAATAGTACACTATTAATTCCAGAAATAGTATAATCTCGGTAATAGTATAAACTCGGGGATAGTATAGTATACTATTACTAATTCAGTAATAGTATCTATAATACTCCAGAAATAGTATACTACTTATTTCAGAAATAGTATAACTAAATTTCCAGAAATAGTTCAACTGAAATTCAGAAATAGTATAACCAAAATTCTCCGAAATAGTATAATCCATATATTATTACTGGTTTGATAAATCAGTAATTAATTAACTTAATTAATTAATTAAATTAATTAATTCTAACTGAATTAATTTGTTTAATTAAATTAATAATATTGTTAATTAATAATTGACTTACTCCTTGTGAATCACTGTAAACTTTGAGAAACTTCCACTGGATAGTTGTTGACGTTCGATGTACTGTCTGGTTCATGAACGACTAACTCCAATATCTGTTCTTCAATTTGATTCTCAGTTGTGATCCACATACTTTCTCAGTACTCTTTAATAACTCCTGTACTGATGCTGTCTCCACAGTAATCTCTGTCACTTTAAACGAATCCACTTCTTTAACGAATACTTCACTGAGGCTTGATCAGATGACTGGGCTTCTTTCAATGCAGTAATTCTTCAAGTCTGTAGATTGATCTTGATCTTTTTCTTCTGACAGATAATACAATCTGAGATTCCTTGTGACAGTCTATATACTATTTACTATTACAATCTTGTTTAAGTTGAGTTGTATCCTCGAAATACAAATAGGCTACATCATATGCCTTTCAATCTCCCCCTATTTGTTTGTTAGACAATAACAAGCAAATACCTAGAGGATAACTCAACTAACTCACTTAAACAAGAAAAAGATTAATAATTTAAGAGCTTAGTAAATAGTACATTAAAAAAATTTCTCTGGTTTGAATTTAACAATTACAGAATCCTCAGTTGATGAAATGATAGATGATTGTTCCTCTAGCACGGAACTGATCTTCAATAGATAACTCATCTTCATTTCTGATTCTTCATATCTCTGCCTGATAATCCTTCACATCTTACATTAATGATTATCAGCAGTTCTTGATTTATAATCACTTCCCTTCTCTGACACAGTTTTTTTTTCATTTAAGAAAAACAATTGTTCCTACTATATAGACAATGGTGAATCAATACCATTTCTACAACTTCTAGGAAATCTACTACTCTTCCACTTAGCCTTTATACATAGTACATTGAAAGACTAATAGAATAGTATTGTGATGTAATCTTCTCCTTATATCTCCCCTTTCTTTTCAATCTAAGGCTCCCCCTTAGTAACTTGACTTGCTTCTCTTCCAAAGCACAGTCTGTAAATGCTCCCATTTTCTAACCTACCCTCCTTTTTCTTGTACCCCCTATACTTCTCCCCCTTAGTTGAGGAATCCTCCAACCAACTAGTTGACAAAGTAGTTGTACCAATTATAGAGTTCTTTGTTAGAAAGGAAGTTTCATTTTCTTCCTCACTGTAAGTGTGTGATAGTGTTTAGTGTACCTCACAAGTGTTTCACTCTTCTCTCCACTCATTTGTGTTGAGTGTCTCACTTCTCTCTGTGTTTGCACTCTTGCTCACTGGTGTATCACTCATATCTCATAGCTCCAACATCCATTAGTGTACCTGCAAGGAAAAATCACCCTAGCCCCTTCAAGAGAGGTCAGTGGTGGTGCAATGGGAGTTCGCAAATCCCAAATCCTCGTTAGACTCATCAGACGAATCTGAGTCATAATCTACAAGTTGCTAATTTCCCTTTTAAAGGTTCCAGATTTGAATTCTGGGAAGGTAAACAATGATCTAGAAATTTAGCATTGAGATCAAGATTTCCTTCTAATGTCTGTGAAGACAATTAGTTCATTAAAGAACCTTTAACTTATAATCCTAACCGTAAAATGATTGGATTACAGGTTTCCGTCAATTCATCCTTAGTGTGTGCAATCTCACTTTGTGCATATGAAATATTTTGGTTAGTGTATAAGGTAGTGACTCTCCAACTGAATATCCCACACATCCTTATTTGCTGCATCCGGTGCAGTTACTCCCTGGTGATCTCTAGTCTGATAGGTTACTTCCTTTTAGGGGGTAAGTCAGAATGTGTTTGAGTTTGACTGTAGTCTGGGATAAAAGTTGTTGGATTTACAACCTCATGACTAATCATGTGAGAAAACAAAATTCCATGTAGATGAACCTGCATCACAGAATATGAGCAATAGAGATATAATGATATACAGTTATGATTTCAAAAGATTTACAATGTAAACAATCACAACTATAGAAAGAAATTTTGAGTTAGGAAAGATATAGATCTTGAGCCAGTTTTACTAAACAAAAACAAAGACAGAAATTCAATTAATAATATTAATCGAATTAATGTAAGTTAATGTTCAAACCAATACAAACAAAACTATTTTATCATGTTTTAGAACTTGTATGTTAGATTCCAACTGTTACCACTTGTTAAAACTTGTTAGGTCTTGTCTTCCAATTGTTAGAACCAGAAAATCAAACGTTAGTTCCTAAACAATTGAATTGACATATACCATTTTGATACCAACAATGTTCCTTAATAAGAAATTCTGTTAATAACAACAACACAACAAAGATTAGAAGTTAAAACAGCATGATATGTGTGTGTTAAACAGAAGAACAACAAAAGAACCAAGTACAGGAACCTGTTTGTAAGTTTTGAAAGTATAGTGACTAAACTGAAAAACTATACAAACTATTTATATACACATGAAAAATAATATACAAAAATAAGAAATAATATACATAAAAATTAGATAAAATAAAAACTAACAAGAAAAGAAAAATACGATTTTTTTTTTATTTTTTATTTTTACTATTAAAAAAATAACTGTATTAATAATATTTACAGAATATTAGAAATAAAAGAAAATAATTTATAAAAATATTTACAACAATATAATTACTTAAAAAAAATGGCAAAATAGAAAATAAGAGAATACTAAAAATACCAAAGGTTATCCTTTTTTACGAAATCAAACATCTATCTATTCTATTATATTAAAGCCGAAACATTAAAAGTTTGGTTGGTTGGTTGGTTGGTACATATTGAATTTACCTAATTACCCTTACTTAACTATTAACTAAATACATAATTTCCTTTTTCATATTAAACATATTACCTTTTCTATTTGTCACTAACTAATTAATTTCCCTTTTCAGGTAAAGCACAATATCTTTATTATTTTATCTAACTAAAATTTCTCCTTTCTTATAAACACTACAAGCAATTTTGAAAATAACATAATTATATTATAATTACTATTAACCAATCAATTACCTTTTTTAGCCAAAACATGTTACCTTTTCTCTATTCTATAACTAAAATATCTCTTTAACTAAAATATTTTTTTTACAAATATATCACGGGGTTCTATTTAATAAATAATAATATTATAATACTAATAATTATCAATTACCCTTTTCAACTAAAACATATCATCTTTTCCCTATTTTATAATTCAAATTCTTTTTTTCTAGAAATATCACGGGCAACATTAATTTCACAATATCTAAAAACACTACGAACAATTTAATTTAGTGAAATAACATAAATTAAATTATAATTACTATAAACTAATTAATTACATTTTCCACCTAAAACATGTTTCTTTTTTAATTTTCTCTAACTAACACCTCACTTTTTTCAGTTAAATCACGGCATTCTAAATTATAATTTTATAAGTACTTATAATTAAACGATTACCTTTTTGAATACATTTTTCACCTAAAACGTATCATATTTTCCATATTTTATAATTCAAATTCCTTTTTTCTAGAAATATCATGGGCAACATTAATTTCTCACAATCTAAAGACATTACGAACAATTTAATTTAGTGAAATAACATAAATTAAATTATAATTATTACAAACTAATCAATTACCTTTTTCACCTAAAACATGTCATCTTTTAAATTTTCACATTACATTTTCTATTTTCTCTAAATAAAATCAATCTTTTTTCAATTATATCACGGACGGTTCTATTTAATAAAATAAAATAACAATATTATAATGTTAATAATTAACCGATTAAGTTTAAGCTCAAATTTATCATCTTTTCTATATTTTCTAACTAAAATATCTCTATTCTTTAAAATATCACGGGCAACACTAATTTTTCCTTTTCTTAAAACTTTACGAGCAATTTTATTTAGAAAAATAACATAATTGAATTATAATTACTATAAACTAATCAATTACCTTTTTCACCTAAAACATGTTTCCTTTTTAATTTTCTATAACTAACACCTCACTTTTTTCAGTTAAATCACATCATTCTATTTAATAAAATAAAATTATAATTTTATAAGTACTTATAATTAACCGATTACCTTTTTGAACTAAGATGTATTATCTTTTCAATATTTTCTAACTAAAATCCCTCTTTTCATAGAAATATAACGGATAACATTTATAATTTTTTTTTTTGCTAATTAACATTTATATATTTATTATCAAATCATCTCATTTAAAAATTTAAACCTCCAAAATTCATATTTTAAAAAAAGTAAATCGAATTAATAAAGCATATCATATAATATTAAAAGAAATCCGTGCATCGCACGGGTTTTAAGCTTACTATTATATAAAAGCCGAAACATTAAAAGTTTTGGTACATGTTTTTTGGTTCTTAGTGAATTTACTTATTTACCATTCATTAAAAAAAATATATTTAATATCTATACTATTAAAATAGTAAAATAAATTATAACATAAAATAATTAATGGTAATTACTAATTAGTCAAATGCCTTTTTTCACATTTACTTTTAGTTGAAGATATTACATTTTATAAACACCTAAAAAATTAATTGTATCATATCTTCCAATCATTAATATTTCCTTTCGAATTAAAACACGTTACCTTTTTGTTTTATAAGGAAACATTAGTATAATTCTTCATTAAAAAGAAAAATATATTCGATATTTATACTATTAAAACAGCTAAAATAAATAATAACATAAAATAATTAATGTTAATTAGCCGATTGCCTTTTTCGCATTTACTTTAATTGAAGATATTACCTTTTATAAACAACTGAAAACATCAATCGTATCATATCTTTCAATCATTAATATTTCCTTTCGTATTAAAACACATTACCTTTTTGATTTAAAACTAATATTATCACACCATATTTTTCAATTATTTAATAAAATATATTAAAAATCCCTATACGTTATTTATAACAAGGAAACATTAGTATAATTCATAAACATGAGTATATTAAATTATATTGAATTAAAATTAAAAAGTCATTAAAAATAATGATTACATAATTGTAATATTGAATAAAATTTATAAAATAATAAAATAAACACCATATCAATAAATTTTATTTATAACATAATAAAATTTTATTATAATTTTATAAATTTATATCTTCCAATCAGTAATATTTTCTCCTAATTTAAACACTTTGACTTTTAATTTAAAACATAATCTTGCAATAATTAGTATATACCCAAAAATATTACACTATATCTTCTAATCACTAACAAAATATAATAGAAATCCGTATACTACGAATAATGACCGTTAGATTTTTAGTAAAAAATCAGAATCGTTAGATATAATGATTAGATATATTATATGATTAAATAAATTTACTAAAATTTCAAGGTTTGAATTCCATCAACTACATATTTATTTTAAAATTTTATAATATAAGTTTTAAGCTATGCATATCATTAATTAATTTTTTATTAAATAATTTTAGTTAAAATTAAAATAAAATATTAATTATTATTATTTAAAAATGTAATGGTAACATAAAATAAAATTTATTGTATATCAAAAGAAATCCGTGCATCGCACGGGTTATAAGCTAGTACTATTATATAAAAGCCGAAACATTAAAAGTTTGGTTGGTTGGTTGGTACCTACTGATTTTACTCATTTACCCTTACTTAATTACAAATAAAATCTTTTTTTATTTTTAACTAACTAAAATTTTTGCTTACCTTTTCTTTTATTTTCAATAACTAAGCAGTTTCCTTTTTCATGTAAAATATAACATCTTTTATATTTTGTCTAACTAAAAACCATATTATAATTACTATTAACTAATTCATTTATTTTTTCATTCAAATTATCTTTTGTCTTTTCTCTAACTAAAATATCTCTTTTTCCAATTATATCACGGACTACCTTTTAAAAATCTTCTTTTATATTTTATTTAACTAAAATTTTTACTTTACTAATCAATCTATTTTTCAGGTTAAACATGTTACCTTTTTTTTAATAACTAAGTAGTTTCCTTTCTCAGGTAAAATTTAATATTTTTTATATTTTATCTAATTAAAAAACAAATTATAATTACTGTTAACTAATAAATTAAATTTTTATCTTTTCTCTTTTTTTTCAATTATATTACGGGTTACCTTTTTCAACCAAAACAAGTTACCTTTTTTATTTTCTCTAACTAAAACCTCTTTTTTTTCAAATTATATCACGGGCGATTCTATTTAATAAAAATAAAATCATAATATTATAATGCTATTAATTAACCGATTACCCTTTTCAGCTAAAAATGTATCATCTTTTTTATTATTTTCTAATTAAATTCCTTTTTTTAGAAATATCATGGGTAACATTAATTTCTCATTTTCTAAAAATATTACCAGCAATTTTATTTAGTAAAATAATAATTAAATTATAATTACTATAAATTAATCAATTACCTTTTTCACCTAAAGTATATATGTCACCTTTTAATTTTCACGTTATCTTTTTCTATTTTTTCAAACTAAAATCTCTCTTTTTCCAATTATATCACGGACGTTTCTATTTAATAAAATTAAATAATCTATCTATTCTATTATATTAAAGCCGAAACATTAAAAGGTTGGTTGGTTGGTTGGTTGGTACCTATTGAATTTACCTAATTACCCTTGCACCCAATTAATATCACCCAATTAATATTAATGTTATTAATATTAATCAATTTAAAACATAACTAAAAATCACATCTATTTGCTTTTCTTATACTAAAAATTACAATGCTTATTGTTTTATTTCGTATACTAAATTTTTTTAATTTTTAGTGTTCTCAATCTCCATCTATTTGAATAACCTAATTACCTTTGTTCATCTGTGACATGAACCCTGCATATCCGCACCCTTCTTTCAAACTCTAATTACAATTCGAGGCTCCAGTTCTACTCTCCAATTCGCTGTTATCCTTTGCCCTTCGCTACTATCCTTTGGCCGTGGATTAAGGTACTATTTGCAATCTTCCCAATCTCCAATTCTTTATGGTGGTATTTGCAATCTTCCCAATTTTCCTCTTATATTCAACTGATTCAATTGATGCCTACATGATTTTGGATATTGGATATATCTAATGATTTTTTAATTTACTAACCCAGTTCATGATTTTAATTTACTAACCCAGTTCATGATTAGGATGTGTTTAGTATATAAGTATAGATGTGTATATCTGTGTATAGCTTAAAAGGATGGAGCTTTATTTATGTTCAAGTTAAACAATTTTGATTGATTTTTAGTAATTTTGTTGTGTATAGTTGATTGGGATGTTGCTAATTTGTATTTTTTACTCAGCTTGGTTCTTCAATTTTGATTGATTTTTAGTAATTTTGTTATTGTTGGGGATTTATGTCATCGCCTGTATCTTTTCTCTAACTAAATTAAATTTTTTCCAATTATATCACGGGTTACCTTTTTCAGCCAAAACAAATTACCTTTTTTATTTTCTCTAACTAAAACCTCTCTTTTTCAAATTATATCACGGGCGATTCTATTTAATAAAAATAAAATCATAATATTACAATGTTATTAATTAGCCGATTACCTTTTCAGCTAAAAAAGTATCATCTTTTCTATTTTTCTAATTAAATTCCTTTTTTTAAAAATATCATGGTTAACATTAATTTCTCATTTTCTAAAAATATTACCAGCAATTTTATTTAGTAAAATAACAATTAAATTATAATTAATATAAACTAATCAATTACCATTTTCACCTAAAGTATGTCACCTTTTAATTTTCACGTTACATTTTTCTATTTTTTCAAACTAAAATTTCTCTTTTTCCAATTATATCATGGACGGTTCTATTTAATAAAATTATATAATAAAATTATATATAATGCTAATAATAACGATTATCCTTTTTAGCTAAAACGTATCATCTTTTTTCTATATTATGTAACTAAAATTCCTCTTTAGAAATATCACGAGCAACATTAATTTCTCATTTTCTAAAAACATTACGAGCAATTTTAATTTGTAAAATAACATAATTAAATTATAATTACTATAAATTAATCAATTACCCTTTTCACCTAAAATATATTACGTTTTAAATTTTCTCTAACTAAATACTCTCTTTTTCAAATTATATCACGGCCATTCTATTTAATAAAACAAAATAATAATTTTATAATTACTAATAAATAACTTATTACATTTTCAACTAAAACCTATCGCATTTTCTATATTTTTTAACTAAAATCTTTCCTTTTAAAGAAATATCATGGATAACATTTATATATTTATGATCATCATCTCATTTAAATATTTAAGCCTCCAAAATTCATATTTAAAAAAGTTAATAATTTTTTTTTAATATTTAAAAAATTCCGTGCATCGCACGGGTTTTAAGCTAGTACTATTATATAAAAGCCGAAACATTAAAAGTTTGGTTGGTCGGTACCTGTTAATTTTACTTATTTACCCTTACTTAATTACAAATAAAATTCATACTACTAACTAATTAATTTCCTTTTTTAGATTAAACATATTACCTTTTCTATTTTGCACTAATTAATTAATTTTTCTTTTTAGGAATTACAAATAAAATCCATACTACCAACTAGCCGAAACATTAAAAGTTTACCTGTTGATTTTAATTATTTACCCTTACTTAATTACAAATAAAATTCATACTACTAACTAATTAATTTCCTTTTTTAGATTAAACATATTACCTTTTCTATTTTGCACTAACTAATTAATTTCTCTTTTTAGGAATTACAAATAAAATTCATACTACTAACTAATTAATTTCCTATTTTATATTAAATATATTAACTTTTCTATTTTGCACTAACTAATTAATTTCTCTTTTTAGGTAAAACACAATATCTTTACAGTTTATCTAGCTAAAATTTTTCCTTTTCTAAAAAAACTATGAGCAATTATGTTTAATAAAATAAAATATTATAATTACTAATAATTAACCAATTACATTTTCCAGCTAAAATACATTACCTTTTCAATTTTTTTATTTTTTTCAAAAACCTATTTGGTTTGCTTTATGTAAGTACAATAAAATAATAACAATATAATAACTAATAAATAACCGATTACGTTTTTGAGCTAAAATATTTCATCTTTTTAATATCTTTTCAATATTTTCAAACTAAAATCCATCATTTTCTTAAAATATCACGGACAACATATATATAATTATATCAGATCAAATTTTTTAAAATTTTAAGCCAAGAAAATTTATCTTAAAATTTTTAATTCAAATTAAAAAAAATTCTGTTATATTAAATAACATCTGTGCATCGCACGGGTTTTAAGCTAGTTAATAACAAAAGGACAAACACTACAAACCATTTAATAAACTATTAACTATTTACATAAATATTTGTAGTAAATTAATAAATCTATATTTTTTCTTAATAAAGTAACTTTCTTATAGAAAATCATTTAAAGAGAAAACATGACTTATTAAATCAACACAAATATTCAAAAGTAATTTTCAACAAAAATAGATTTCTCACTAATTTCAACTTGTAAAATTTGAGAAAAATATTTTTAGAGAAAATTAAAATATTCTAAAATTAAAAGAAGTAAGTATGAATATTTTATGAAGATAATGACAATGATTTGAGAATTAACAAGCAAGAAGATAAGTTGATAAAATAATTATACAAGTGATTTTAATAACAAATATTAACAAAGTAATCACTTATAAATTATTAAAGAACAAACCTCAGATATTAACTAGTTTAATTACTAGGACTAGTTAACATACCCAATTCACCAACAATTCTGGTGAATGTGGATTCGTCAAGAGACTTAGCAAAAATATCTGCTGTTTGTTCTTCCGTGGGTACAAAATATAACTCCACGGTACCATTCATGACTTGCTCTCGAATAAAATGATACCTGATATCGATGTGCTTTGTCCTAGTGTGCTGAACAGGATTGTTGGAGATTGCTATGGCAATTGTATTATCACACAGGATAGGAATCCTGTCAAGTACAAAGCCATAGTCCCTTAGCTGATTCCTAATCCACAAGATCTGAGCGTAACAGCTTCCAGCAGCTATATATTCAGCTTCAGCTGTTGAGTTGGAAACTGTTTGTTGCTTCTTGCTATACCAGGAAACCAACCTGCCACCTAGGAATTGACAACTCCCAGATGTGCTTTTTCTATCTACAACACTTCCTGCATAATCTGAATCTGTATATCCAACAAGATTAAAACCAAATTCTTTAGGATACCAGATGCCTAAGTTAGGCGTACCATTAAGATATCTCAAGATTCGTTTAACAGCAATGAGATGAACATCTCTAGGATCCGCTTGGAACCTTGCACACAAACACGTAGCATACATAATATCTGGTCTACTTGTAGTAAGGTAAAGTAATGAGCCTATCATACCTCTGTAGCTTGTGATATCTACCTTGGCAGAATTTTCACATACTCCAAATTTGACAGCTGTAGATGATGGTGTTCTTGCTGAAGATGAGTCCTCTATTTGATATTTCTTGAGAAGCTCTTTGACATACTTGGATTGACAGATAAATATTCCATCTGTCCTTTGATTTACTTGCAATCCAAGAAAGAACTTCAGCTCACCCATCATGCTCATTTCAAACTTACCCTGCATTAACTTAGCAAATTTCTTGCAAAGAAGATCATTAGTAGACCCGAATATTATATCATCCACATAGATTTGGACTAATATTGTATCATTTTTATGTTTCTTTGTGAAGAGAGTTTTGTCTATGACACCTCTAACAAAACCATTTTCAATTAAAAATTCAGAGAGAGTGTCATACCATTTCCTTGGTGCTTGCTTAAGACCATAAATAGCCTTGAAGAGAAAGTAGACATAGTCCATGAATTCTGGATCTTCAAAGCCAGGGGCTGTTCTACATATATCTCTTCATCTAGCTTACCATTCAGAAAAGCACTCTTGACATCCATTTGATAAACCTTAAAGTTTGAGAATGCTGCGAATGCCAAGAATATTCTGATAGCCTCAAGTCTTGCCACTGGAGCGTAGGTTTCATCATAATCAATGCTTTCAGATTGGGAGTAGCCCTTTGCTACCAGTCTTGCTTTATTTCTCGTCACTGTGCCATCTTCATCAAGTTTGTTTCTGAATACCCACCTAGTGCCAACCACGGTTCTGTTTGTAGGCCTGGGTACCAGCTTCCATACTTCTTGTTGTTTAAATTGATTGAGTTCATCTTGCATAGCAATCACCCAATCAGGATCAGAAAGAGCTTCCTCAGTTTTCTTAGGTTCCATTTCAGATAGAAACCCTGAATAGTTACATTGATTTTGAGGAGCACTTCTAGTTTTGACTCCAACATCTGGATCACCAATAATCAGCTCAAAAGGATGAGCTCTATTCCAAACTGTTTGTCTTGGAAGATTTAATCTTGATGATTCGCCTTGTTCTTCATTGTGATGTTGAGTATGACTAGTTGATCCTTCATTATCTCCCCCTAAGTTGTTGCCAGGTTGACTAGATAAATGTTCAGGAGTGTCAGGTGTATCTTCATTATTATCATTATTTTCACCACCATTACCCTGATCATCATCATTATTTTCATTGTTGTTATTAGCATCAGCAAAAACATCAGGTGGATTGTCAACATCCGAATCTGGATCTGTCATATCATCAAAAGATAGCTTTTTAGATGAATCCTCAATTTGGATACTAGGGAGTTTAGTGTCATCAAATGTTACATTGACACTTTCACTCATTTTCTGTTGATCAATCACGTACACCCTGTAAGCTCTTCTTGTATAACCAATAAAAATTGCTTCACGTGCTTTGGCTTCAAATTTTCCACCTTGATCATCTTCTTCTTTAAGCACAAAACATTTTGCTCCAAATACATGAAAGTATTTGAGTGTTGGTTTCTTTTCAGTCATAGCTTCATATGGTGTCTTCATCAAGTCTTTGTTGATAAGAGTTCGATTCTGGGTATAGCACGCAGTGTTGACAGCTTCAGCCCAAAAATACAATGGAAGCCTTGATTCACTTAGCATAGTACGTGCAGCTTCAATCAAGGTTCTATTCTTTCTTTCCACTACCCCATTTTGCTGAGGAGTTCTTGGTGCTGAATATTGTCTGGTTATACCCTTCTCAGTGCAGAAATCATTCAGAACTGCATTCTTGAATTCAGTTCCATTATCTGACCTTATGGCTCTCACTGGATACGTAGAATCCAGCTCAATTAACTTGATGTGATCAATCACCAGTTGTGGAGTCTCATCTTTAGAATTCAAAAACAGGACCCATGTATATTTTGAAAAATCATCAATGATCACTAGAGCATATTTCTTCCTTGACATGGACATCACATTAACTGGACCAAACAAATCCATATGAAGTAATTGTAATGGTTCAGTTATTGAAGATGTGTCAGTGCTCCTGTGACTTGCCCTTTTTAGCTTGCCTTTTTGACATGCATCACACAGTCCTTCTTGAGTGAATTCCATTGAAGGTAAACCTCTCACCAACTCTCTTTTAACTAGAGAATTCATTGTCTTGAAATTAAGATGAGAAAGTTTCTTGTGCCATAGCCAGCTTTCATATTTAGATGCTTTAGTGTAGAAGCAAGTGATTTCATCAGTGCTTCCTGAGTTCATATTGGCTACATACAGATTGCCTTTTCTAACTCCTGTTAGATGTGGCTTTTCATGTCTCTTGTGTGAAATTAGACAATTCTTCTTGTTGAAATAAACTTCATATCCTTTGTCACAGAATTGACTGACACTGAGCAAATTGTGCTCAAGTCCTTTCACAAAAGAGACTTCATCTATGATAACATTTCCAGCTTCAAGTCTGCCATATCCATCAGTTCTACCTTTGTTGTTATCTCCAAAGGTAACTACTGGGCCGACCTTCTACACCACATTTGTCAGCAGGGTTCTGTCACCAGTCATATGCCTTGAACATCCACTGTCCAAAATCCAGATCACTCGTTCAACCTGCTCAACACCCTGCAATGACAAACGGATTAAACTTTCTTCGGAACCCAAATTTGATTGGATCCAGAATACTTAAAGAATTGGCCTTTGTCAGGCAAAACAACATTTTTCACCTTAACACCAATTTTACCATTAGTCAACAAACATTTTACCCTATAAACAGATTTGACAATCTTTTGTTTCATTTTGGGTATCCATGTTTGTTTAGCAGCAATAACACTTGTTTCATTGACTGGACATTTGACCTTGTAGACAGCCTTAGTAAAACTTTGTTTAGGCTTAGGTACAAATGTCTCTCTCCTAACATTAGGAGGACTAGCAGTCTTTGATCTAACATTTTTATTTCTGTTCATGTGTTGTCGAGGAGCAGTCTTATTAGCACATGCATGATTACCATTAAAGTAAGCAGACATCACATTAAAAGCACAAGACATACAATTGACAACACCACATGCTTTATGAGAAGAATCAATAATAGGCATGGTATTCATGTTAGACATGTTATCATTCTGCTCCAACTTGTTATCACCTAACTCAATTTTAGATGAACTGGGAACAAACTTCACTGGTTTCATAGAAACAACCTTATTAGATTTAACATTTTTGGTTGTAGGTGCCCTAACAGATTTTTCATTATCAATGACTATGCCATTAGCACTGTCCTCATTTCTCATTTCTTCTTGAATCACAATAGAATACATATTTGGTGGTTCAGCAACAGAGCTTTTAAACATAGGTTTTTCAACATCTTTGAGTACATATGGTATACCTCTTTCTTTAGCAGAAATGGGATTAGCAGAATGATTGCTCAAAGAACCAACAGCTTCTTTGTAACCAAACCCTATTCCTACAGTTCGTTCTACAGCTTGTTTGTTGAAGTGCTCTTTAGAAACTTTAACAGAATTATAACAAGCTCTAATCTGTGTTTCAAGTTCTCTAATCCTGGTTTCTTGTTCAGCAATCCTATCAACTTGTTTTACCATGTATTCTCCTAGCGACTTTTCTTTGTGGTTAAGTCGAGCTATTTCCTCTATATGCTTATCTTGATTAACATGCACCTTTTTTAATTCTGACACTTCATTTTCAAGTTTAGTGTTTAATAGAGTTATTATTTCAATTTGTTTATGTGCATTACCCATGGAATTATATAAGCTATCAATCAACTCAGCGTCAGTAAGAATTACCGGTGTAGTATAACGAGTTGATGTTTCAGCATTTGCCACCAGCGCAAAATTTCCATATTCTTCGTCTTCGCTATCTGTGTCATCCCAGCTTTTACCGGTAGCTACATAAGCTCTTCCAGTTTTCTTCTTTTCAGAAGCATAGTCCTTTTTTTGTGCTTGCTTGGGTTTCTGACATTCAGTAGCAAAGTGTCCCAACTCATTACAGTTGAAGCAACGAATTTTGCTTCTATCAACTGTTCCAGTTTTGTAACCTCCCCTGTTACTAGAGGATGAAGAACCTCCTCTCTGGAATCTGTTATTTGACTTAAACCTGAACTTATGATTTCTTCTGAATCTGAAGTTACTGAATTGTCTCACCATCATCGCCATATATTCATCTTCTAATTGATCCAGCTCTTCAAGTGAATAAAATTCTCCA
Organism: Kitagawia praeruptora; assembly: GCA_037693485.1. Taxonomy (NCBI): domain Eukaryota; kingdom Viridiplantae; phylum Streptophyta; class Magnoliopsida; order Apiales; family Apiaceae; genus Kitagawia; species Kitagawia praeruptora. The sequence continues at coordinate 149,540,133 of CM075353.1, forward strand.
CCATCCTCAGTAGCTGGTGTCTGGCCATGTTCCACTTCAGTTTGTTCCTTGTTAAAGCTTTTAGGTTGAACAATTTAGCTTCCACTTCCTTAGGAATCTCAACTACCAGAGCTGTAGCAGAATTTGCCACTCTCCCTTTGCCAGAGAACTCCTTCTGCTGTACTTGTTCTAATTCATACGTTTTCAGAACACCAAACAGCCTTTCAAGAGCGATCTTATTTAAATCTCTAGATTCTCTGATGGCAGTAATTCTATGCTCTAGGTGAGTAGGCATAGTCAGTAAAAACTTCATGTTGATCTCCTTCTGGGTATATTGCTTGCCATGAACTTGCAAGTTGTTAATTATTTTGTTATACCTTTCAAACACTTCCTGAATGCCTTCATTAGGGCAAGCTCTAAAGTGTTCATATTCAGAGGTCAAAATTTGAAGTCTGTTTTCCCTGACTTCATCAGTCCCTTCATTAATAGTTTCAATAGTTTTCCAGATGTGCTTAGCAGTTTTACAATTCATCACATGACTATACATCACAGCATCTAGGGAATCTATCAGAATGAGTCTCAAATTCTTGTCTAGTCCAGCATCCTCCTTTTCATCAGAAGAATAGAGCTTAGGGTCCTTTTCATATGTTCTAGCAGGTGTTGTAACAACTCCATCAGTAACAACTTGTTCTTCATGAACCATAGGAATTTTAGGTCCATTTTTCAGAACATCCAAATATTTGGGATTTGTAACATCTAAAAACAACTCCATTTTATTTTTCCACATATCATAATTATCTTTATTAAATATGGGAATCTTAACAATGGCTTTTGAAGACATGATGAATTTTTAAGTGAGTTAAAAATTAGAGAAAAATTTTTGATTGAATAAAAATAGGATCTTGATTTGTGTATCAATCAATAGGCTCTGATACCAATTGTTAGGTCCGATAAGATTGTAGAAGGGGGGGTTGAATACAATCTATGTAATTTTCTCGAAATTTGTTATTTAAATAAAATTTATCTTAAACAAATTTGTGCGGAATAATATAACTCAGAATTCAAGTTGAATATAGCAATATATTAACTTGATGAGTGTTACAAATGATTATCAAGAAATTAATAACCAATTAGAAAATTCGACATGAACTTTTCTAATTTAGCTAATAAAAATCAATATATCAAGATATGAACTAGGAAACTTATTTCGCTAGTAGTACAAGAGTGATCAATAAACAAGTTCCAGCGGATAAGATATTACAAAGAGCTTGAACTGAATTTATTGTTTGAATTAAAGCTTGAGCACTTGTGTGTAGAAGATGAGAGTATTTGATGTTCTTGGGTCTCTTATTTTCTTCTCCTGGTTGTATGTATGTAATGTTCTGTCTGTGTGTTTCATTTATATAGTAAACAAAACAATTCCTTCTGATCAGCTGCTACACATTGACACGGTGATAGTATAGATGCCACGCTGATAGTATAACTGGCACGATGATAGTATAGCAGCCTAGGGATAGTAGAACTCATTCCCTTGTAATAGTATGGATTTACTTAGAAATAATATACATTTGCTTAAGAAATAGTTTACTTAAAACTTCGGTAATAGTATAATTACCTCGGTAATAGTATAACTATAACTAAGTAATAGTATAAGTATTTCGGTGATAGTATAACTGGTAGAAATAGTATAGCTAATTATTTCGGTAATAGTATAGTATACTATTACTGATCAGTAATAGTATCTATAATACTTCCAGAAATAGTACACTATTAATTCCAGAAATAGTATAATCTCGGTAATAGTATAAACTCGGGGATAGTATAGTATACTATTACTAATTCAGTAATAGTATCTATAATACTCCAGAAATAGTACACTACTTATTTTAGAAATAGTATAACTAAATTTCCAGAAATAGTTCAACTGGAATTCAGAAATAGTATAACCAAAATTCTCCGAAATAGTATAATCCATATATTATTACTGGTTTGATAAATCAGTAATTAATTAACTTAATTAATTAAAACGAACTAATTCTAACTGAATTAATTTGTTTAATTAAATTAATAATATTGTTAATTAATAATTGACTTACTCCTTGTGAATCACTGTAAACTTTGAGAAACTTCCACTGGATAGTTGTTGACGTTCGATGTACTGTCTGGTTCATGAACGACTAACTCCAATATCTGTTCTTCAATTTGACTCTCAGTTGTGATCCACATACTTATCCACATACTTTCTTAGCACTCTTTAATAACTCCTGTACTGATGCTGTCTCCACAGTAATCTCTGTCACTTTAAACGAATCCACTTCTTTAACGAATACTTCACTGAGGCTTGATCAGATGACTGAGCTTCTTTCAATGCAGTAATTCTTCAAGTCTGTAGATTGACCTTGATCTTTTTCTTCTGACAGATAATACAATCTGAGATTCCTTGTGACAGTCTATATACTATTTACTATTACAATCTTGTTTAAGTTGAGTTGTATCCTCGAAATACAAATAGGCTACATCATATGCCTTTCAAAAAGGTAATCGACTAAATATCATTAATTATATTATTTTATTATTTATTTTAATAATCAGGATGATCGTGTCGAAAATCGAACCGACAAACTTTCAATGCCCATGCGATGTACGGATTTCTTTTATTATGTTCTTTTTAATAATTGTTTTAATTTTAATTTAATATATTCATGTTTACGGATCATACTAATGTTACTTTATTATAAACAATATATACGGATTTTTAACATAATTATTAATTATTACAAAATTTGGTGTTATTTTTCGGGTATTTTAAGGCTAGTTTTAAATCAAAAAGGTAACGTGTTTTAATTAGAAAGAAAATATTAATGATTGGAAGATATACTACCATTGATATTTTTAGGTGTTTATAAAAGGTAATATCTTCAACTATTAGTAAATGTGAAAAAGGCAATCAACTAATTATATTTAATTATATTATGTTATTATATATATATATATATATATATATATATATATATATATTAATAATAATAATAATATTGCTATTATTATTTTTAATTATATTAATACTAATATTTTAATATTAATGATTATAATGTTAGTTTTAAATCAAAAGATAAGGTGTTTTAATTAGAAAGGAAATATTAATGATTGGAAGATATGGTACGTATTTTTAGGTGTTTATAAAAGGTAATATCTTCAACTATAAGTAAATGTGAAATGACAATCGACTAAAATTACCATTAATTATATTACGTTATTATTTATTTTAATAGTTAGGATAACCAAACCGACAAACTTTCAATATTTCGGCTTAAATATGTATAGATATATTCAATTTTGTAATTTGGAAACTAATATAAGTAGTACTAATAGAAGTCATGTCAGTTTTTAATTTTATTATGGGTCATTAAATAGAATCCAAGTGTTCAATAGATGTTGCCTAATTAAGATGATTTTTCAGAACATTTACGATACTAAACTTTTTTCTCAATTCTTCAAAGATGATGCCTTCAAGATGTTGCATTCTAAGAGTGTGGGTTTTAGTCATGATTTTAATAAAAAAAAAACCTTCGTAAATCTTCTAATACACTATTCAGATCTTACGCTTTCACTTCTTAAAACTATCGTTCTAACTATTTCATTTCTTTTCTTATATGCTCTTGATTTTAAGCATTTTTTGCCTTGGTTTCTCTTCCTATGTTTGTCTGACTTTCAAAACATCAGATAATTCAGTTCTCAACTAAGTGAATCTACCTTGTGTAACGGGCATATAACATTGTTGTTCTCCAAACTTGAGAATGTATCATTTATGGTTGGATAAATATTTTTTGTACTTTTATCATCATAAGTTAAAATTGATCGTATGACTTTTGTCCGTGCTTTGATAATGAATTCATCCTTTTTTTTTTCAAACATAGCTTCATCCAGAGAATTATCTTTACAAATTGTAGTGAACAGATAGACCTATATGTTCAATGAGTTTGTTGTTTCTCCTTGTGAGTTTTATATATGCATACTTTGTTGTGAAAGTCTTCTTTAATTATTAATATTTCAATTTTAAATCATCAATTAAATTATATATTATAATTTAATAATTTCAGTATGCACTATATATGCTTTTGTGTTGAATATTTCATTGTATCGCCAATGTTAATTTTGTACACATATTTAAATAATTTTCACATACAGTATAAAAAATTATTGTTTATGCTACTAAATTTATGAAACATAATTATTTTTAAATGACATGGATTTTACTAACCGATGATAAGTATTAATTTTCATAAAATATTATTGACTATCATAACTGAAAATCTCATATTTTGTTACACGAACCTTTGTACATACCAATTTTATATAATCATCGTCTTCTATGTGTTAACATGTATAATAATCATATTATTATTAGATAATTCCATTATTGTAATAGTTTCTTTTAAATATTATTTCTTTTATTATTATTATTTCTTCAAATACATTAAAAAGTCTCACAATTTTATCTTGTTGTGTTGGTGTATTATATATTATATATAATAATAGATAGATTGACTTGTATATACATGATCAGGGCAATATAAAGTAATTACAAAGGTCCGATAACTAACTTTCTTCATGATAATAGTCATACTTCCGGTAAATATTTCATAAAAAACAACACATAAAATTAACCATAATCGGGGCTACAATTAGCAGACTAAGCTTAGTCTAAAAGGGATATCCTAACCCCAAGAGTTCCCTGTGAAGTGACATAATTAGTTTAGGGTAAAGAAAGTAGGTGATTCCGTGATTCAGGTGTATTAATTTCCGATAATTGAAACTAACATCAACATATCGACAATTCGTGTAAAACTTTTCATGCGATGATTTGTGCTTCCAAGTGTGCTCCGTTAGATGAGAATAATAGTTTTTCAAAAACTTAATCAAAAGGACACCTTGTACCCATTTGTCACATTCCACATCAGCATACCTTGTGGATCTAGTGACTCAATCGGTTAATGATTCATTATTATCATTTCGATGATGATATCTATGAACCCCTTTCAAAGGTTTATGACCTTCAAGCACCTGCACCCATGTGTACGTGGCCAATTCATTTTCATGGCAATTTGAGATAGCTTTACTAACCAATGTAGCATGTTCATCGCTCTTTACTTTGATATATTACCATAATTTTACAAATAAGAGGAGTCGGTCCCTCCAGTGCCATATGCACGGATGATTCCTACAATAGTCAATAAAATCATCACGAAGGTATCGAGCAAAAGTAAGTCATTCCCAAAGATTGTTCTGACCTTGAAAAATTACATCAAAAATTATATCCAGAATAGAAGTCTAGCGCTTCTCTCCGGCGATAGTCTCTCTCATTGTGTACGATACGAACTTCAATTTTTGAATCGTAATCATCTTCGAGATCTGGATTATAGAACTTGTCAAGATCAAGTTGGATTACAACAACGTAGTTTTTCAACAGTTGCAACGCAACGTGTGTTTTTTCTCCAAGAAAATAGAAGGCATTCACGAGGCCACGAACTTAGCACCTTGACCATTCTACGGGAGTTTCATGCTCGGTATTAGAACCGCGATACATAGTCTCCATTGGCCTCCTCCCGGCTATAAAATCACTCAAACTACAATAATACTCCTCTGTTTTGACCAAAAAAACAATGTATTCTCTAAAATGTCGATGACGTCCAGCACAACGACAATGAGACCTTACCGCCACATGACGGCGGAGTTGACTTTCCTACATATCTAAAACATAACGACGAGGGTATATTTTTACATTCTGCCGAGGAGTACCATCCGAGCCATTCAACATTGTAAGAGGCAATGATACTTATCCGATTAACCAGATAAGTTCTTCCAGTAAGTAAGTTTTTGGTTAGAAAAGATATGTGATTTTGACAGTTATGCAACGTTTTGCTTCTATCTATTTTTAAAACAAGGGCTTTAGTAGATATTATAATATTATGTAAACTGTTCTCATGTTACAATAATAGCAGGAAATGTACTAGTGGCACATGGGTCTCATTAATACCTTACACCTAATCAAGTGAAGCTCACTATTGATACAGATGCTAGGAAAACTTTAACTTTTTTTTTAGTAAATTGATTAAAATTATTGTTCAAAGATTAATAAATTAATTATCACTTTAAATAAGATAATTTGTTAAAATTATAAGTTATGTATAATAACTTGTTCGTTCAACAAATTAAAAAACAAAATTCACTTTTTTTTAAATTATTTAAAGTTTAAACAATTATTTTGATTGTTAATTTAATACCATTGCATTGTTTTGACAATTTTTTCATTTATAAGAGAAAATACTTTAAATTTTAGTAGAAGATAAATTACATCTGGGAATAACATATGGAGAGAAGTTCAAATTGTATTAACACATAAGCAATAGACATAGTTCAGGTTACTTTCGTAAAAAAAAAAACCGTGGAAAAGAGGTTACCAATAATATTAATTTTTGCAAAATTTACATATAACAAACTATCAATTATATTGTTTTGCTTGTTTGTTAGCATCGAACAAAGAACTAAATCATACAAATATATGTTGTTTTACACAAACATATGAAAATTGTTCTTGTTTAAAGATCAAATTCCACAAATAACAAACTTCAACAACATGTACATAGTTAAAGGTGCCATAAAATATTAATAGTCAAAAAATTCTCAAATCATCCATAAGAATCATAACCTCCAAAATTCTCAAATAAGTCGATGCCACAACCTACCTATTAGATATGCTTTTAATCGAACTGACATTCTTCGAATTGTAACAAACCTCTATTAAGTATTTTATATTTAAGATTTCAAATAATCTTAGTCAACATTATATTTCATTGTTACATGATTTATTAAAAAATTTAGAAAGTTTGTAACTTTCAAATTACAAACTTTTTTTGTTCAACGTGCGTCATTTATTAAAGGGGTAATTAATTCATCCATCCTTCAACTATATGTCATTTTTTGTATAGGTCCCCGTACTCAAAATAAATATTTCCAATACTTTAACTTTTAACATTTTTAATTCGCATCATTTCGTCTAATTTTAACTAACGTTCGTTAATCTTTATTGACATGGAAACATTCATAAAAAAAGAAAAATATAATTTATAATTACATGCCAACTTATGTGACTGTTACAATATTGCATACTCACATCTACATGCATATCGAATCTTCTACTTTTTCATTCCTTTATCATCCGATCATAAACCCTCCAAAAATCTCTAATTTTATTACCATATCACACAAATTATTTTAAAATATAAAAATAATACACATGCAACTGTACGTACACACACAATCACTAGTATCGTTCGTCGTTGGATTGGGAATTTGAGTCATTATCAATCTCTTTTCTTTCCATGTCTTTTACTATCCGAATTGTATTCAATAAAATTGGTAAAATTATTTTCGAATTGATATTACGGTTGATATATGTTTTTTGGGAATACATTTGAGGGGTGGGTTTGATGTTCCTGAGGTTACCTCAGGAAAATTCCATGAGGTAACTAAAATTCTCCATATTAATGCACGAGGGTACAATTGTAATTTCATGATTTTTTTAGAAAGTTACCAATATTTACAAAAATGCCATAGCTATTTACACTATAAACTTAGGTAAGCCTCCTGAGGTAACCTCAGGAACAGTTTTCTCTTTGAGGGGTTTGAAGGTTGCTAACTTTATATATATATAAGTTTGGTATGTATGCATGTGTTTGGATTCCGGTGAATTCGAATTCCAGTAAATTTCGATGAATTTGAATTTCGGTGAATACAAATGGGTGAATTGTGTGAGCACTGAGCATAAAGAGAAAAATAAAAGGGATAAAAGAGAAAGTGAGAAGTGTGTCACATAATTTACCACATAAGTTGCCAAGTAATTTTACATTTCATTTCATTATTATTTTAAAGTTCTACGTCAACAAAGTTTAATGGACATTAGTCCAAAATTAAACGGAAAGACACGAATCAAAAATTTTGAAAGTTAAAGTATCGAAAATAATTTATTTTTTCACACATGAACTTAGAAGAAGAATGATATATAGTTGAAAAATGAATTAATTAATATCTGTTTTGAAATCTAGTAGATTTATTAAATGTTATTCCCAAGGAATTAAAAATCAAAAGCTTGATGTAAGTATTGGGTTAAAAGCTTTATGTCTCTTGGAATTGCACAATGTTATTGGGCTCAAAAGTGTCAGCCCTTGGCCCTTTCGGTTCTTGGAGCATTTGTGAGATTTGACCTCACAAGTTAAATGTTTAGAAAGAAGTAAACATCTAATTTTTATTTTTTTTAATATCTCGGATGTCATATATATCTTAGTTCTTTTTCTAATTACTAACATAGTAAATCATAATCCAATCCAAACATTTTTTGATACATCTCAAAAGTTGAAGAAAAAAAGCAACACATGAGTCAATTTAAGACTCAATGCAATATTATATGATGGGAACATAACTTTTAAAAAAATGTAGTAAATTAAAAAAGAAGAAGAAAAAATCATAAAACTTCCTAGATGTTACGTGTTTAATTATGATTATTATCGATCTATACTATCTATACTAATCTATTAAAGCTGAAAGATTGAAAGTTTGTCGGTTTAATTTTCGTCTTGATTATCCTAATTACTAAAATAAATAATAGCATAATATAATTAATAGTAATTAGCGGACTGCCTTTTCACATTTACTTTTAATTAAAGATATTATCTTTTATAAACATCTAAAAACACCATTTCTTAATAATAGCATAATATAATTAATGGTAATTAGCCTATCGTCTTTTTTACATTTACTTTTAGTTAAAGATATTACCTTTTATAAATACCTAAAATCATTAATCGCGTACCATTTCTTTCGATCATTAATACTTTACTTCTAATTAAAACACGTTACCATTTTTATATAAAACTAATCTTACAATCATTAATATATACCCAAATATATCACACTAGTTTTATAAACATCTAAAATATCGTATATTTCAATCAAAAATATATTTTCGAATTAAAATACGCTAACTTTTAATTTAAAACATAATCTTGCAATAATTAATATATACCCAAAAATATCTCACCATATCTTCTAATCACCAACAAAATATTATAGAAATCCGTATACAACGAATAATGATCGTTAGATTTTTAGTAAAAAATCAAAACCGTTAGATCTAATGATTAGATATATCATACGATTAAATTAATTTACCAAGATTTCAAGGTTCGAATTCCGTCAACGACATATTTATTTTAAAATTTTATAATATAAGTTTTTAAAACATGCATATCATTAATTAAATTTATATTAAATTATTTAAATTAAAATGAAAATAAATTATTGAAAATAATGATTGTATAAAAATATGATTGTAAAATGTAATAAAATTTATTACATATCAAAAGAAATCCGTGCATCGCACAGGTTATAGGCTAACGGTTCAACCATAAACCAAATAATGATCATTAAATTTTTAATAATAAATAAAAACGATTAGATCTAATAATAATATTATATGATTAAATAAAATTTATAACATATCAAAAGAAACCTGTGCATCGTACTGGTTATAAGCTAGTCTATACTCCTGTTTCCTTATTATAAGCGAAATGAGTATAATTTGTAATTTGGATAACCCCTATTTTTGGTTATCCCTTCATTTTTGGTTATCCTTAATTCACAATCGTTAGATCTTCAACTCAAATAGATCATGATTGTTAACTACAATAATATAAAATTGGTTACGTACAGAGGTTTAAGGTTCGATTCCCGTTAATAACATATTAATTCATATCTATACTATTATATAAAAGCCGAAACATTGAAAGTTTTGGTACCTGTTTTTTGGTACCTGATTTTTGGTACTTCGTGAATTTACTTATTTACCCTTCATTATAAAGAAAATTAAATACACCTAAAATAAATAATAACATAATATAATTAATGCTAATTAGTCGAGATAATACCTTTTATAAACACCTAAAAACATTAATCATATCATATCTTTCCATCATTAATATTTCCATTCAAATTAAAACACATTAGAATTAATGGTAATTAGTCGATTAACATAATAAAATTAATTGTAATTAGTCAATTGTATTTTTCACAGTAATATAATAAAATTAATGGTAATTAGTCGATTGCATTAACATATTACTTTTATAAACACCTAAAAACATCAATCGTATCATATCTTTCGATCAATAATATTTTCTTTCCAATTAAAACACGTTACCTTTTTAATTTAAAACAAATCTTACAATAATTAATATATACCCGAAAATATCACACCATAATTTTCAAGAAAAATATAGCACCTAAAATAAATAGTAATATAATATAATTAATGGTAATTAGAAGATTGCCTTTTTCACATTTACTTTTAGTTGAACATGTTATCTTTTATAAACACCTAAAAAGATCAATCGTATCATATCTTTCAATCATTAATATTTCCTTTATAATTAAAACACGTTACCTTTTTAATTTACAACAAATCTTACCATCATTAATATATACCCGAAATATCACACCATATTTATTAATTATAAAAAAATATATTAAAAATCGTATACGTTGTTTATTTATAATAAGGATACATTAGTATAATCCATAAATAGAAATAATGCCCAAAATACACTACTTTTGCTTAACTCTTGCCCGAAATGCCTATCTGCGCGAGCGTCCGCCCAAATTACCCACGGTCTACGCATTCTGAGAATGCGCGGCCTGGGATATGCATGTCCAACATGCGTATCTCATGTCACGCATTCTCAGAATGCGTGATGACATCATCATGCATCATTTTCTCAATTATCTGGCCGGCGTTTTCTGAGGTGAAAAATCGCCATTTCCGTTCATCTCTCCCGTTCATCATATTCAGGCGATCTCCACAACTGATGAGGCCATCAAACGGAAGCCCAGACATTGCTCTCCATTTTTCCATCTTCATTTGTTGGTGTTTAGCCCCGCAGGGGCATGCATAAACAGATCTGAAAACTGATCAGGAAAAAATTATCGATTTTGGGGCTTTTAAATCCATTAAACAAAATGGAAAACGAATGGTTCCATGTTGTAGAGGATGAAAAATCGAGCAATTTGATGTATTGTATTGTAGCGAACGATGACTGGAAATGGGTGAACGAATGGTCACAAAGTTTGGTCGTAATTTGCTTCGCCGGCGGCTGGGGAAGGAGATGAATAGTACTGGTAATACGCATTTTTCAAATGCGCAACTCAAACCACGCATTCACAGAATGCGTATCCATGGTTACTGTTCACATCACACAATTCGAATTTTACATTGTGCACGCATTGTAAAGCTGCGTGGTCTTAAAATACGCAAGTGAGACATGCGTATACCCTATACGCATGTGTGTAATGCGTGGTCCGTGGGTAAAAATGGCGGACCTTTCCGCCGGTGGGTATTTTGGTTATGTGGAATTAAATGGTGGTTATTTTGGTTTTTCACCCCCATAAATATGGGTATATTAAATTATATCAAATTAAAATTAAAAAATTATTAAAAATAATGATTATATAAAAAATAATTATAATATTAAATAAAATGTATAATATAATAACTATTATACAATCGCCGAAACATTAAAAGTTTTGGTACCAGTTTTTTTGCACTTCGTGAATTTACTTATTTACCCTTCATTATAAAAAAAATTAAATTCACCTAAAATAAATAATAACATAATATAATTAATGGTAATTAGTCGAGATAATACATTTTATAAATACCTAAAAACATCAATCGTATCAAATCTTTTCATCATTAATATTTCTTTTCGAATTAAAACACGTTATAATTAATGGTAATTAGTCGATAAACATAATAAAATTAAGAGCTTTTTTCATAAATAAATAAGAAAAAGTAAATTTTTGCACATTTACTTTTGTTAAGAATAACTATTTGCAATTTTACTAAACTATTTGCAATTTTACTATACTAAGTTTCAAAATTTCAAAAATACTAACCCTAACCCTACCCCCTCCTTCCCTCCTCTTTCACAGCCGCCTGTTTCACCAGTTTGTGTACCTTTTTTTTTTTTTTTTTTTTTTAAGATGGGATGCTATTTTGGTGGATTTGGCTTTGGGTTGCATGGCCCCGCAGGGGCAACCACTTTCAACTGAACATGCAACTAAATTACTGATTTCATGTTCCATTTTTCAATTTCCATTTTCGATCTCATTTTTGGACTCTAATATATATATATATATATATATATATATATATATATATATATATATATATATATATGAGTCTAAAAATGAGGTCGAAAATCACTTTTGAAAAATGGAACATGAAATCAGAAATTTAGTTGCATGTTCAGTTGAAAGTGGTTGCCCCTGGCGGGGCCTTGCAACCCAAATCAGCAACTGAATGCAACCCAAATCAGCAACTGAATGCAACTTTTTTTTTAAGGTGGGATTCTATTTTGGTGGATTTGGGTTGCATGGCCCCGCAGGGGCAACCACTTTCAACAAGTTGAATATGGTTGCATTTGGTTGAATATTGCCCCTGGCGGGGCCTTGCAACCCAAATCAGCAACTGAATGCAACCCAAATCAGCAACTGAATGCAACTTTTTTTTTTAAGGTGGGATTCTATTTTGGTGGATTTGGGTTGCATGGCTCCGCAGGGGCAACCACTTTCAACAAGTTGAATATGGTTGCATTTGGTTGAATATTGCCCCTGGCGGGGCCTTGCAACCCAAATCAGCAACTGAATGCAACCCAAATCAGCAACTGAATGCAACTTTTTTTTTAAGGTGGGATTCTATTTTGGTGGATTTGGGTTGCATGGCCCCGCAGGGGCAACCACTTTCAACAAGTTGAATATGGTTGCATTTGGTTGAATATTGCCCCTGGCGGGGCCTTGCAACCCAAATCAGCAACTGAATGCAACTTTTTTTTAGGTGGGATTCTATTTTGGTGGATTTGGGTTGCATGGCCCCGCAAGGGCAACCACTTTCAACAAGTTGAATATGGTTGCATTTGGTTGAATATTGCCCCTGGCGGGGCCTTGCAACCCAAATCAGCAACTGAATGCAACCCAAATCAGCAACTGAATGCAACTTTTTTTTTAAGGTGGGATTCTATTTTGGTGGATTTGGGTTGCATGGCCCCGCAGGGGCAACCACTTTCAACAAGTTGAATATGGTTGCATTTGGTTGAATATTGCCCCTGGCGGGGCCTTGCAACCCAAATCAGCAACTGAATGCAACTTTTTTTTAGGTGGGATTCTATTTTGGTGGATTTGGGTTGCATGGCCCCGCAGGGGCAACCACTTTCAACAAGTTGAATGTGGTTGCATTTGGTTGAATATTGCCCCTGGCGGGGCCTTGCAACCCAAATCAACAACTGAATGCAACTTTTTTTTTAAGGTGGGATTCTATTTTGGTGGATTTTGGTTGCATGGCCCCGCAGGGGCAACCGCTTTCAACTGAATGCAACCACTTTCAACAAGTTGAATGTGGCATTTGGTTGAATATTGCCCCTGGCGGGGCCTTGCAACCCAAATCCACCAAAATCACCCACCTTAAAAAAAGTTGAATGTGGTTGCATTTGGTTGAATATTGCCCCTGGCGGGGCCTTGCAACCCAAATCAGCAACTGAATGCAACTTTTTTTTAAGGTGGGATTCTATTTGGGTTGCATGGCCCCGCAGGGGCAACCACTTTCAACAAGTTGATTGTGGTTTCATTTGGTTGAATATTGCCCCTGGCGGGGCCTTGCAACCCAAATCATCCCACCTTTAAAAAAAGTTGCTTGTGGGGTTGCATTTGGTTGAATGTGGTTGCATTCATTTGAATATGGCCCCTGGCGGGGCCTTGCAACCCAAATCCACCAAAATCATCCCACCTTAAAAAAAAAGTTGCATGTAGTTGCATTCGATTGAATGTGGTTGCATTCAGTTGCTGATTTGGGTTGCACGGCCCCGCAGGGGCAACCACTTTCAACTGAACATGCAACTAAATTACTGATTTCATGTTCCATTTTTCAATTTCCATTTTCGACCTCTTATATATATATATATATATATTAGAGTCCAAAAATGAGGTCGAAAATCACTTTTGAAAAATGGAACATGAAATCAGAAATTTAGTTGCATGTTCAGTTGAAAGTGGTTGCCCCTGCGGGGCCATGCAACCCAAATCCAAATCCACCAAAATAGCATCCCATAAAAAAAAAAAAAAAAAAAGTACACAGGCGTGTGAATTAGTTGGCACGTGGAGGTTTGGCACATGGATGGCACATGGGGGGAGGGGTGTAGTATTTTTGCAATTTTGAAACTTAGTATAGTAAAATTGCAATTAATTCAAAGAGATAGTATATTTGCAAATAGAAACTTTAAACATGGTATTTTTGGTAAATTCATAAAATTAATGGTAATTAGTCAATTGCATTTTTCACATTAATATAAGAAATTAATGGTAATTAGCCGATTGTCTTTTTCAAATTTACTTTTAGTTGAACATATTACCATTTATAAACACCTAAAAACATCAATCTTATCATATCTTTCAATAATTAATATTTTCTTTTGAATTAAACCCCTTACCTTTTTAATTTAAAACAAATCTTACAATCATTAATATATATCCGAAAATATCACGCCATAATTTTTAAGAAAAATATAACACCTAAAATAAATAGTAACATAATATAATTAATGGTTATTAGTCGATTGCCTTTTTCACATTACTTTTAGTTAAAGATATTACCTTTTATAAAGATCTAAAAAGATCAATTCTATCATATCTTTCAATCATTAATATTTCTTTTATAATTAAAAAACGTTACCTTTTTAATTTACAACAAATCTTACAATCATTAACATATGCACGAAAATATCACACCATATTTCTCAATTATTAATAAAATATATTAAAAATCGTATACGTTGTTTATTTATAATAAGAAAACATTAGTATAATTCGTAAACATGAATATATTAAATTATATCAAATTTAAATAAAAAAGATTATATAAAAACATAATTATAATATTAAATAAAATTTAAAATATAATGCAAAAAACCCGTGCATTGCACGGGTTATAAGCTAGTTTAATATTAAAAATTATTATATTCAAAGATCTAAAATTCAAATTCTTCAAATAACATATTAAAATTAATATTTAAAATATTATATTACATCATAAACTATAAATAAAATATAAAAAATTAAAATTAACCCATGTTTTGCACATGGTATAAGCTAGTAAAATTAATAAACAAATATATTTATCTGCATTCACATCAACTAAAAATCTCGATTTTATCACATAAATTCCGTTATGTTATTTTAAAAATAAAATAAAATTATCTAACATCTTCTATCTATATAAAGGAAAATCCCGGGTGAATGACGTGGCTGGATTTAGCTTCCTTTTATCCAATTTATCTGATTTTCAAGTCTTTCACGAATTTAGGCTATTCGCTGTAAAAAAAATTCAATTTTAGGCTTTTTTTTAGCCTTTCAGCCTTCCAACTTCAGACAGTTTCAAAGATGTATGTATAATTGTGCACCGTGCAGATCAATACATACAAAGGTTAGGCTGAACCAAATTCTTCAATTTCTTCAATTTCTCTCTAACCCCGTTTTTTACAAAAACCCTAATTTCAGTTCGACCATGTCTTCTTCATGCCCTTTCGATGATTTAATGTCAAACGTTCGAGCCGTCGAAAAGAAAAAGCCCAACCCGAGTGGTCTGCTTGGATTGACACCGACTTTCCAGAAGATGTAGACAAATTGGAAGATCCCGACTTTGTTATTCCACAGGAAGTCGAAGAGAATTCGATTGTATTCTGTACCACTACCACCAGGTATGATTTACGCAGTCGAATTCGTTGGTAGTCTTCAAGAACACAATTTTATACTACTGAAGAGTGATAAATAGTTTCACTTGAACTGATATCATGTTTAATACGAGAAGGTTGGTAGTTTATGCAATGTAACAACTTCAAGATGGTTTTTTTAACCTCTGGAGGCTAGGTTTGATATACTCTGATTGTAAAACATGTGTATACCGATTTATTATTTAACTGCGTTCATGTTTTACTTGGGCGTAGATATCCCAACAAAACATTTTGGGGAAAGATTCTCGAGGTACTGAAAAATTGGCCTGAGTAGAATATCCAAGTCATTGTTGTTACTGATGGTGAGAGGATTTTGGGACTTGGGGACCTTGCCTGCCAGGTAAATTCACAACAATGTCGAAAAGATAATATGGTCCACTCTTGCATCTAATTTGTTTGCCTGACGCATTCAACCTTACTATTCCTTTTTTGTTTTGTTTTTACAGGGAATGGGTATATAACTTCACACAAACTTAATTCTTAATGTATCTTTTGCATACTTTTGGAAAACTGTGGTTTTAATCCTTCTTTTTTTGGTATAAATGGTATATGCTGATCCCTTTTATGAGTTTTGACTTTCTGGAGGTAACTTAGGAACATTATTCTCGAATAAATATACAGTACAGTACTAGACTACTAGGTTATAGCATTGTCTATATAAACATTAAGGAAGCGATTTGTAGGAGTGAATGTTCTAAAATTATTCTTTTGTATGGAGTTCTTTTTATATGCTTATATTTTGTTGTTTGAGTTCTACAGTTTATGTGTATAAGAATATGGTTAGATTATGTACGTTTGTGTACAACCTAATCTGTCTTATTCACATGTATAAAGTTCGTTGATCAGTATACTGTATTCTACATTTCTTATGCTAATGATGTCATCTCTTTCCATTTCAGGTGAAATCATATTCCTAGAACCATTTAATGGATCAGCAAGGGTGTGGACAGCCCCCAGGTATGGGGATTGGTTTTACAATGCTTCTTAGATCTCATACGAAGTGTCAAACACTTGAAATATTCCAAATTATTGTTTACAATTTCCTGACACTAATTTTTACACCTAATATTATAAGAAGTGGATAGCCCTCCTGGAGAGAGGCGTCAATCTAGACTCTCTCACTGAATGTGTGTTGGAACAACAAACTATCCAGACATAAGGATCCCGCTACTAAAAGCAAATGGCTTCCCACAAGAAAAAGGTTGCTTTGGTTCACTTTAGGGTTCATATTGCAAGTGGTATTCTTTTTAATATTTATTATTGACTGCCTAGATTAAAATGCTTGAGATATACTACTATTGGAAATTCAGTCGCAATGCTTTGCATATAAATAACGATGATGTTTATGAGGAACCAAAATGAAAATAAAAAAGAGTTTTTAGATTTATTTATTATAATGTATGTAATATTTGGAATATTAGTATATATAAAAGTATCCCTTATGTGCTTGGGAAACCCTTGGAGTAGTAGATTTTCTGTGGTTAATCCACCCAAGTATATCATTTATCGGGTTAACTTCATATTTATATCTTTCTGTCATGCATCACATGTCTACTTTCCCTGTGCATCTTCATGCATACCTAAAAGTTGTAGCTACTCATAATTGGTGGCATAATGGCAACATGCACATAAATTTGTCTTATTGTACTTTAATTTATTAGTTTCTTACTGGTAATGACTGGATACAGATAAACAAATATGCGTTCTCTGGTGGGCAAGATTCTATGGAAAATCACAGAAAGTGTGGAGCCAATCTCGAGGCATTTCGATACACGTTATTGGCCTTTTGTAGTGTATCATGTTTTCTATCTTAAGTATACCTTATAATATTTGAGGCAGCTTCAGATATATATAGTGGTTTCTTCATTGCCAGGAGGTTGATTATTGTATCTGCGTGGTTGAAATTTTTTTGCATCGTTTGCAAGGCTTTGTCAAGATGTTCGACCTCCTTTTTTATTATCTTGTCAGTATTAACTTGGATGTTTGCCAAAACTGATTCAGTTAATTTGTTGTATAGTGTTGTAATATATTTAAGTTCGGTATATGCTTGGAGAGGAACCTGCCTGAACTTTTTGTGTCCGTGTTTGCGCGTTTGCATGTGTACAGGTTGATATACCAGTTAAATACCTTGGATTTTTCTTAGATGATGATGATGAACTCGAGCATATAAGGATGGTAAGATGGTTTTGAAATAATTATCTCAGTTGCTACATAGAGTTCTTTTTGACTTTTTTCTCTTGCAGAATCTGTAATTACTCTACAAACTTAAGAAGTTGTTGCTTTTCATAATCAGGAGTATGGTGCTGGCTGGATGCTTATCGGGGAAGTAAAGAAGCGACTTACTGAAGTTCTTACTGATATAGTTGAAAGACATCGCAAGGCTCGTGCTGCGGTTACTGATGAGGTAAGTAAACTGATATTTTTGGGATTTCTTGTATAACGGAATAACCATTTATCACTATATTTTTTCACTCTCGAAGGTGTAAGAGTTTTGAAAGCACTCTATGCATCCTATAATAATCTGTTTACTATGCATACTTATACTTCACATAAAATAGCTTTACTTAGAAGTCCTTAATCTTAATAATTCGCGAAGGAATATATGATAAGAACGTGACACTTACATGCTTGTCTTTATACAGATGGTTGCCGCATTTATGGCAGTAAGACCTCTTCCAAATATGTTCAACTGAAATCTGAAGATTTGAATATGCCAGCATTCTTTTGAGGATCAACACATGCTTTTCTCCTTTTATCTTTTGTGACCTAATAGTATTTGAATATGGTAAGCTGTTTTACTAATTATTTACCCAAGATAGTATAATACCAGATTAAAATTTTAATCTTATATTCTTCTTTTTGTAAATTTCAGACATGAACTGGTATAGCCGAACTTATAGCACTTGAGATGTCGAAGAAGGTACTAACCTTTTACTATGCATGTTTATTTATTTGATGTTGAAATTAATTAGATGGGGGGTTGAGGGACATTGATATCTTATTCTTAATTCTGAGATCGACGTATAGCCACTATTTCATGTTCATTCTTTACTTGGTTCAGTGTTTTTATCTTGCCTTCAGCCTTTAGTCGTGCAAGTTAATGTTAGCAATTCTATTTTCTGTTGATCTATTAATATTCTGCTGCTCATTGCTTTTTCTTTTGTCGGTTTTTCGGTGTTGTTAAGTTATTGCTTGTGTTTGCGTGTACTTGCTCTGTTGGTATTTTAAAACGAAATTAGCTAAAGTGTGGGGATATTGGTTTACGAAATATAGTTTCGTGTTATGTAATTTTATTGTCTTATATTTTGAATATGTGGTAATGTTTTGAGGTGAAAATTTGGTTGATTTGATGTAGTGATCGTTTTAGAAGACGTTTAAATTAGAACGGAGGAAGTACAAGATTTGGTTTTTTAAGTGGTGTGATCTTATATTTTTTTTTCGTAGTCGTTTGTGGCAAGACAGGAGAAGAAGGGGGATCATGGTGATTCTGATTTGTCTGATGCTATTGTTGCTTAGGTATATATGTACAATAAGCTTATTATTAGTATAATTTGGATTTTCGAGAATGTTAACAAGGGAAACTTGAATTTCGGAAACTGTAAATTAGGTTAATGTTTGGGGATATTGGAATTTATTTTATGTTGGCAGTTTCGTTGATGTTTCTGGGATCATTGGTTTATAGGTTAAAAGGCCAGCAATAGAGGTAAAGCAAATATCCTCTGCTCGACAAATTACTGTTCTGAATGGGAACTCTAGGGATTTGTTCCACCATACTTAAACTCGAGCATTACTTTAATACACTTGTACTTATTGTGTTGTAATAATGTTTTTGTCCTATCTTTACTACATTTTTAATACAGGTAATGCAACAGCCTTGATAGTACCAGCTACTGTACTTGGAACTGTGGGTTATGGATACATGCGGTGGAAGGTATCATAAGATATCCTTTAGCTTACTTTTGTTTGGAGAGTGATTTATATCTTTATACCCATTTTATCTAATCTTTTCTGTTATATGCTTGATATTCATAGGGTTTATCATTCTCAAACCTCATGTATGTTACTAAGAAGAGCATGTCTGTTTTGAGCTTGACAAAGCATGTAGAGCATGTGTCTGATGCTCTTGCTGTGAGTATACTTCTACCTACTGCATAAACCTTTAATATTTGGACATGCTTACATCCATTTTTTAATAAAGTGTATGTACAAATATTAAATAAAGTGGATTTAAAAACTTTGGCTGGGATAATCTTAATCCTTTAATATTGGATTAAAGCTAATTTTTTCTTTGTTTAGATTGAAAGAGGGGTGTGTTGGCCGATAAATTGTAGAGACCTTAGGTGTGAAGGAAGTCTTGTGCCAGATAGCGGAGCAGTGATGGCTAAAGCTGACTGTTTATTGGTTATTCAAGCAAATCTGAAGTCCATCTGCATTGGTGTTAAATTTTGGATTTATGATTGAGGATTGTAAAGAATTGCTAGCTAAATCGAAGCATATTTTTTTGGTGTGTTAAAAGATCTTTAGGTGTAATGTCCTCTCTGTTTTACAATCTGATTTGTTGGTTGTCATTGAAAGTTAAAGGAATAATATTTTATTATCAAAAATAAAATTAGTTCAATGATAAAATTAAAATGTATTAACCGTAAATCAATAGTCCCATCGAGTCCAAACTTTCACATTCTATTATCTTTTATTTTTCCACAACTTTAATCTTACTAGCTTAAAACCCGTGCGATGCACGGAATTTTTTTACTATTATATATTTTTTTTATTTTTTAAATATAAATTTTGGAGGCTTAAATATTTAAATGAGATGATGATTATAATTATATAAATGTTATCCATGATATTTCTAGAAAAGGAATGATTTTAGTTAAAAAATATAGAAAATGTGATAGATATTAGTTGAAAATGTAATAAGTTATTTCTAGAAAAGGAATGATTTTAGTTAAAAAAAATATAGAATATGTGATAGGTTTTAGTTGAAAAGGTAATTAATAAGTTATTTATTAGTAATTATAAAATTATTATTTTGTTTTATTAAATAGAATGCCCGTGATATAATTGGAAAAAGAGAGGACTTAGTTAGAGAAAATTAAAAACGTAACATATTTTAGGTGAAAATGGTAATTGATCAATTTATAGTAATTATAATTTAATTATGTTATTTTATAAAATAAAATTGCTCGTAATGTTTTTAGAAAAGGAGAAATTAATGTCGCCCGTGATATTTCTAAAGAGGAATTTTAGTTAGATAATATAGGAAAAAGATGATACGTTTTAGCTAAAAAGGATAAGCGTTAATATTAGTATTATAATATTATTATTTAATTTTATTAAATAGAACCGTCCGTGATATAATTGGAAAAAGAGATAAAAAGATAACGTAAAAATTAAAAGGTGACATATATAATAATTATAATTTAATTGTTACTTTACTAAATAAAATTGCTGGTAATATTTTTAAAAAATGAGAAATTAATGTTACCCATGATATTTCTAAAAAAAGTAATTTAATTTGAAAAAAAAAAATGATACGTTTTTAGCTGAAAAGATAATCGGTTAATTAATAGCATTATAATATTATGATTTTATTATTATTAAATAGAATCGTCCGTGATATAATTTGAAAAAGAGAGGTTTTAGTTAGAGAAAATAAAAAAGGTAACTTGTTTTGGCTGAAAAAGGTAACCCGTGATATAATTAGAAAAATAAATATTTTAGTTGGAGAAAAGATAAAAGGTAAAAAATTAATTTATTAGTTAACAGTAATTATAATTTATTTTTTAATTAGATAAAATATAAAAGATATTATATTTTACCTGAAAAAAGAAACTGCTTGGCTGAAAAAGGTAACCCATGATATAATTAGAAAAATAAATATTTTAGTTAGAGAAAAGAGAAAAGGTAAAAAATTAATTTATTAGTTAACAGTAATTATAATTTGTTTTTTAATTAGATAAAATATAAAAGATATTATATTTTACCTGAAAAAGGAAACTGCCTAGTTATTAAAAAAAAGGTAACACGTTTAACCTGAAAAAATAGATTGATTAGTAAAGTAAAAAATTTAGTTAAATAAAATATAAAAGAATATTTTTAATAGGTAACCCGTGATATAATTGGAAAAAGATGTATAATATAAAAGATATTGTATTTTAGCTGAAAAAGGAAACTGCTTAGTTATTAAAAAGAAAAGAAAAGGTAACATGCTTAACCTGAAAAAGGAAATTGATTAAAAAAGAAAAATTTTTAAAGGTAACATGTTTAACTGAAAGGAAAATTGATTAATAAAGCAAAAATTTTAATTAGGTAAAATATAAAAAAAGATTTTATCTGTAATTAAGTAAGGGTAAATAAGTAAAATCAATAGGTCAACCAACCAACTAAACTTTTAATGTTTCGGCTTTTATATAATAGTATAGATTTCACATACCTCTATATGCATCAAATTACAACTTTCAAAGTTCGATGTTTTATTTGGGAAAAGTGACATAATTGTAAGTCAAGTTTTGTGCATAAATCGATACACTTTCTTAATCTACTTATATATTGTTATTTTATACTCCGTATCAAGATTACACTACATTTATTTCTATATTTGCTATGATATTTTTTTAAAAAATATTTACGTTTGTTATTGTATTTTTTTAAAAGTATTTTTCACAAATCGCGCGAAGCGCGGTTTTTTCCGCTAGTTACTCATAAAGTAGAACTTCAATCCATGTTCCTTCAAGTTGCGATGTTTTTTTGTTCGTTACGGGTATTATTGAGAAGAGAAAAATGCCCCTACATATTTAGGGAGTTTAACTGAGTATGTTATATATTTAATATTTTAATGACAAAATTATGAATACCAATAATTAGTTCCATCATCCATGTGAAGTCGTAGGAAATAATATGGGAATTTGTATAATATGTCCCAAATTAATAGATCATTTTACAAATATGTTCCATTATATTGATTTATTAATTATATGTCCCATTATCAGTTTTTAGGTTTTATAAAGACTAATATACCTTTTTTTATTAATTAGTTATTATTATAAGTATACTACAATTTTAAAATTTTATTAATTGAAAAAAATATTTTATATTTTTTTTAGTACAGGATCAAGGGTGCTTTTTTTTTTTTTTAATTTTAACCATAAAATAAATATTTTTTTTGATTTTTTTCTTACATAGACCCCGCCAGGGGCACCCTTAACCAAATAAAATATTAAAATTTATAATTTAAATTAATCAAATTATGTTCTTATGAGACATTATATTTTAAAATAAATTTGATTAAAAAGGGTATAATGATCCTTTTCTATTAAAATTTGAATAAAAAACTGATTTTAGGATAGATTTGAAATTTCAAATATATATAGGATATATTTACAAACCATGTTTTAAATTGGGATATATTATTAAAAAACCCTAATAATATCGATTTATTCCGACTCGTTGCTAATTTTTTTTTTTGGATTAATAGGGAATAAAGATGCACAAAAACTATCTCTCGACTCTCGGATCGAAGAAAATGAATAGTACAAGAAGCACATGTTTGTCTGCTTTTCTATGAAAGGATGACTGGCCGGTGCTACTTTATAACGATTGTGTTATCCTCATCACCACTAGACTAGTCATGCATGCCTTGCATCCATGGTTTATCAGGCCCTATTTTTTTTTTTAATATTATTTAAATTTATATATCTTACAACTTAGTTATTGCTCTAAAATAATTTTCAGGATGGGCAATAATCAAATACACATGAACTCAGATGATACATCCTTTATCATTATTTGGATTATCCAATCATGTTCATCAGACCTTGTTTTGTTCATTTTTATTTATGCATTTTATGCCTTTTTTGTAGGATGTGTTATTTTACAAATTCGAAGATTTTGAGATAAATTTAATCATAGGTTGCATTTGTAGTTTTCATTTTATATTTCACATAAGTTGATAACAATATTTTGTAATCGGAAAAGAACTATCCCGCATCGTGTAATCATTTAGAGAAATATTTTCTATCAAATGTCGTTTTGTAAATAAAATCGCAACAAATTTAGAGTAATGTTAGGTGATCCAAAACGTTTAACAAATTTTTTACCAAATAACGTGTCATGACATATGGTAAAATAGTAAATTATGATTTGTGGACGCATATTAATGCATGCATGATCCTATTTTATTATAAGTAAGTTATCAAATATATGTGTGGCACATCATTATTTGGAAAAAGTTTTGATTTTTTTTTTTGAAATCTTTAGCATTTTCCATTTAACTTTAAATAAAAACCAGTAAGTGGATTAGCAATTTAGCAATAAGGAAAGAGCATCAATTAGTAAAATAATCCACCTTAGAACGTGCCACTCATAACGGTAACCCCAGCTTCATAACCTTAATTTAAAATAATCAACGGTCGATCAAATTCAACTCATAACGGCAAGTAATCCAGATGGACGGTCCAGATCAAATATCTCTGTTTATGAGTTGTCATTTAATGATTAAAACACACTCACAATTCTTAACCGCCTCTCCATTCTCCCCTATATATGTAATCACTCATCTTCTTCTTCTCTCCCTCAACTATCTCTCTCTCGCTCAATCTCTCTGTAACAAACTTTCTCTCTCTATAACAAACTTTAATTCAAGTGTTTTTAGAGAGAGAAACTTAACAATGGCGTTCTCAAGAGTCGTGATGATGATGACTTTAGTATTAGTAAGCATAGTTGGATCCACAATCGCTCAGGCTCCCGGAGCATCACCGACAGCAACTCCGGTGAAACCACCGGTCTCTGCACCTCCTCCGGTTGTTGCAACGCCGCCGGTTGCTACTCCGACTGTTTCTCCCACCGCATCGCCGCCGACTGAATCTCCGGTATCATCTCCACCGGCGCCTCCTACTGCTACTCCAACTGTATCTCCCACCGGTGCTCCTACTCCGTCGTCGATCTCAACTACTCCTGCCGCTTCGCCGTCCGGTACTCCTGATAGCGCCGCCGGTTTGAACAGAGTTACCGTTGTTGGATCTGGCGTCGCATTGTTCGCCGCTGTTGCTTTGTTGATGTAGAGATCGGAGATTGAGTTTATTTAATTTTTTCAGTTGACACTTGTGTTATTGTGATATTTAGGATTTAATTTTCTGAATTTATTTTTTTGCTTTGATATTGTTTGGAAGTTGATCAGTACATGGTTTGATTGACTGTTTATTCATATATCCTCTTTTTACCATTATTATTAATAAGATTATTTCTTTCTTTATCATGCTTTTATTTTTTGTTTGAATGTTTACATTGGAAGTCTAAATTCAAGTTTTCTTGACAATATTTTGATAAATTTAGGCCTTTTCTATCATGAGATCATATTTGAAATCTCATGAACTAAAAGCGTAACAGAACTACGATGCCAGAAAATCTGTTAATACGAAATATAATCCAAAGTGTAAACTACGATGCCAGAAAATCTGTTAATACGAAATATAATCCAAAGTGTAATGATCCACCACCACGGATGTCTCAATTGATCCTAAGATCATAGGTGGATTGTCATGCGAATTAGTCAGGTGCGAAAGTGGATCCGGACACCAAATTATATATAAAAAAAATGGAGAGGTGTAATATGAAAAAGTGGCTGTGAGCTGGTTAGAAGCTTTTCGTGAAAGTGCATGTGCAGTGCAACTATTGAACAAAGCTTGATGCCTGGTGAGTGGTGGCCAACAGCATGTGAGATTGATTAGATATATTGCTTGTAATAGTTTTATGAGATTACTTTGATTTTACCTCTAACCGTGTTATTATAATATGAAAATAGCAATAATGTCAATCCACCAGAAAACAATTCTTCTACTTTCCAGCCTGTTTTTAGTCTGTCTGTCATGTTGTTATTCAGGCAAAACTTTTCATCATCATGAGAGAAGTGACACAATTATTGGTGGCAATTATTTGTATATGTTACAGTGTTACGGAGTATGATTTAACACAAATCGAAACTAATCGGTGAACGAAAAATTGTATTTCTCTCGTAGAGAGTTTGTGAGAAAAGTAATGTTACATACCTAAAACGTTTCCAAATAAAGTTATCAAATGATATTACGTGTTTGGAATTTCTATTATTTTCCTTCCTAAGGGGTACTTAAACGGAATAAGATATTCTCACGGAACTTTAAAAATAGCTAAAGCAACACAAGTGCTAATAGTAAAATTTTCAAGAAATGGTATAAAGAGTCCCCTTCAGAGAGGATCTCCTTATATGAAGAATATGAGAGAATCATGTATTTTTTCTGATTCTATAGTAGAATTAAATTCTTTTTTTTTCCAAATTTTTTTTTCTGGGAAAAAAATTTCCCAAAAAAAAATTAAAAAAATCTGACATGCCACGTCATCACCGACACGTCAACATTCCACGTGTCACTGCCATGTCAGCCGTGTCACTGCCATGTCAGCAGTGACATCAGCAGACAGATTTTTAATTTTTTTTAATAAAAAAATAAATTTTTTTATTTTTTTTAAAAATAAAATAAATTTTTGGTTTTATCATATATTCAACAAATTGGTTTTTTTTTATAGAAACAAAATTTAAAACTTTGATTCTACTATAGATTCATATAAAATTAGTAGGAAATAATGACAAAAATAACCTAAATATTATGAAATTGCACCAAAATAGCTTTATTAGAAAAAATGGTCATATTTAACCTTTTGAATACACAACACAAGAATGCGTATAGTCTCAACGCCGAGCTCCACCGTGCGCCACCATCACATGTGTACGAGACAGATATTTGTAAATAGAAATCCCGATCATATAACACGTACTGTGTACTACAATCAATATCTCACCAAACAATTGAGAGAAGATATGAAAAAATTAGAGATTGTATAGAAGAGAAGTGTGATGTTCTTGGAAAAGCAGTTGGGCTGGATGGAGATACATACAAGTATGTATATATCAAATGATACGCATAATAAAAATGGGTATCCAATCAAGGAAAACCCCATTCAAGTATGCGTAACTTCAATAAAAACTTGAAATACCCCATTGTAACATGCCTATTGTGTAATACTTTAACGTCAAATGCGTATTGAATCGGCTAGTTTTGCTCACCGATTGAAGAATGGTTATTCTTGTGTAGGTGTTTAGAAAAATAGGCTAGATTTGTCGCCCAATTAGTAGTTCTCTCGTATTCTTCATATATAAGGAGGTCCTCTCTAGAATAATGGTCATGGTATAAATTTGACAAACGAACAAGTGTGCTGCCTGATTTTGTCAATGGTTGATTTCGAGTATGATTTTGTCAATGGTTGATTTCGAGTATGAGGAGCTCCATATCCATGGTGTTGGAGGTGCACGACTTCAGTGTCCTACGATTTGGTCAAAAATTGGTACAGGGCACATGTTTCTGTTTCCAAAGGATATTAATCGAAACTGCAACATTTATATTCACAATACAGGACTTAAGTTACAATGGAACTTAAATGAAAACTGCAATTTTGTTTCATACTAAAACAATTCTTCTCCTGTCATGGCTGGAGCCTGTTAAAACAGGGTAAAGTTTTCGAGCGTTCTCCATCAACAAGAGAGACGGGACACCAATGATTTGTGAGCATTGATACGTTAGTGACAGTAGTATATGTTATAGTGTAACTTCATACTAAAAAAGGTGCCTGTTTGCTACAAAATAAACTGTTGCTAGAAATTTTAAAAAATAAACCTACAAGCTAAAGCAAAACAAGTGCTAGTAGCAGAACCGCAACAAATGGAGGTAAATTTGACATGCCAGCGCGAGCACTTCCTGATTTTTTCCACGGCAAATTCAGAGAAAGAGGAGGAATGACTTTAGACGACGGTGCTTGAGGAAGACAGCCATTACATGTTGGCGTAGGGGTGGCTGACTCCCCGTTGGCAGTGACATTGATGACAAATTTCATACCAGCAGTACATTGGACAGGTTCAGCACTAATGAAATAATGTGTGCCTGGTGTCTCCAGTGTGATAATAGTAGTTTCTAATTTGCCAATCCAACTTGACTTTTTATTGCTTGCTAACTTGCTGATTGAGTTCGGAAGTGTACATGAAGTATATTCCCCCAAATTCACTTCAATCACTGTATGCTCTTTTCTGTATTTGAATACTATAATTTCCAAAGCAAAAAAGGGTTCATGTAAGTATATGCGATGGATCATAAAACAAAGATTCATAATATTTGTTTGTGTTCTTCAGAACAAAGAAAGTAATATAAAATTTAATCATCAGAATTCGACTCAAACAAAAACCAAAAACAATCAAATATCATCATATCATGTTATCTTTTACGGAGTGGTTTGTTTACAAGATCCAAGTACGAAGGCTATAAAATAAAAAAAGAATCGGAAGAGTCCAAGTGGTTTGTTTAAATTACTACGATTGTTGTTTAATTATCAATTTTTAGGTGAACATAGCAGACGTGCATGACGCCAGAGTCTCACACAGTTTCCTTAGGAAGGGTGCAATACCAGAACCTCTGTCAATTGCTATGAAATACTAGAATCCCTTCAGCAAAAATAAACATGAAAAATAACGCGACATTCATCAGGCATAAAAGCAAAAAGAAAAGAGATTACCAAGGTTGTCACCAACGACGAAGGTCTTGCCTGCAATCCAGGAATTAAAATCAAGGCCAAGCGTCCAACCAGCCCAGTCTCCAACAGTGAAATCAACAGCAACACAACTTGTAACCATTATCATAAACAAGCATGTAATTACAGAGACGTGTTTCACCATTTTGTTTAATTATGAGGATGAATATATGTTAGGGATGTTATTAGGGTTCATTTAAGATTGGCACAAACGAAATATATATAAGGCACAAGTAAAGATTTCCAAGTATTTACAAAGCAATGAAAGGAAAGTCAGGTTTTCTATTCTGTTCAATGCCAACAAAGGAAATATTTATTTATTTTATTTTGGAGGTTAGAAGCAAATATCCATGTTTAAGGTTAGAAGCAAATAAGCAGTATCCATGTTTTAATAAATATTGGGATGAGTGAGAATTGAACTGGGAACTGGGATGACAAGGAGATGTCTTGTGTGATGCAATATGTATGAGAATTAGCATAAGAAAGATAATTCGTCCAAGATAATAGCAGTATCCATGTTTTAATAAATCGTAGGATGACTGAGAATTGAATACATGTACGATAAAAAATAAGCTCTTAGCTTGAGATGTTTTAAGTAGTCAAAATAATTGAATTCTGTTTTTAATTTATTATAAAAAATTGAAGATATTGTCATCTGGAGTATGTGTGAATCCTCAGTAGGCGGGGTACTGGCCATAGCAAGCACGCGAATCCTCGGCGGGTAATAGGATGGTACGTGGATTGTCCAAATCTATTAACGAGGACTCGAGGAGCAATGCCTAAAGACGGTGGTGGTGGAGGTGCACGACTTCAGTAGTTCAGTGTGTTACAAATTGGTAAGAAACTTGTACCGACGCTATTGAACTCATAGTCCTGTTTCCGGGGGATATCAATTGAAATTGCAACATTTTTATTGACACTGCAGGACTCATGTTTCAGAGGAATATAAATGAAAACGACAATATTTGCTTCAAGTGGCGGAACTATAAAATATACAGAGAGTCTGGATTAACGTTTCTCATGACTGATTCTGGGAACTCAGTCGTGACTTGAGAAACTTATCTACTAATATATGAAGACTATTTGAAACTTGAGAAGGTCCGGAAAAGAAATGAGTGAACTGTAGCAAGAGGTCTCTGATGATTGCCACTGCTTAATCTAGCCTTTGATATCCGAGGATAACAGGCACTTTATAACAATCCCCATTAATAACAAAGAGTTATATGAAATAGAATAAAGTCAATCCACAAAAAAGAAAAGAAAAGCTTCTACCAGGCAGGCTTCAGCCTGTTTAATCATAGATAAGATTCTAGCATTTTCCATCAACATGAGAGAAGGGACGGACTGATTAATGAGCATTATTGTTGCTTCATATTAAAATAAATTGCCTCTTTGCTACAAAAATAAGCCGTTGCTTAACTTTAAAAAAAATAAATCAAAACCTACAAACTAAAGCAACACAAGTGCTAGTAGCAAAACTGCAACAAATGTAGGTGCATTCGACAAGCCAGCACATGCACTTTTAGACGGTGGTGCTGAGGGAAGACTGTTATTTGGTGGTGCTGAAGGAAGACTGTTATTTGTCAACGGCGCAGGGGTGGCTGATTCCCCCTTGGCAGAGACATTGATGGCAAATTTCATACCAGCAGTACAATGGCCAGGTTCAAGAAAGGACGCAATTTTGCGGTAGCTGGTTCTACTATACTTCCAGCCACTGCATCCTCTGTTAGTCCATTTTCTTTCGCAATTCAGGTGGCTCAGTTTGTCAGATTCAAAGCTCGTGTTCTTGAAATTCAAACAAGAAGTACGTGTATGTGTTCCATCACAGATAGTCAAGTCCTCATAATATTGTCCCTAACAATTTTTTTTACCGAGTCTAAAGGTCATAAATTTGTTAACATCTTTTGTGTTATTTTCCTGCAGCCACAAAGCTAAATAAGTATCTTCCTGCAGCAGACTCTTTTCAAAAGGGGCTTTACATGTTTGACATTGGACAGAATGACCTCGCTGGCAGTTTCTACTCAAAGCATCTGGATCAAGTTATTGCTTCGATTCCCACAGTTCTATTAGAATTTGAAACTGGCTCAACAATTCATGATTTTTCCATATTATACTTATTATATATAAGGATATAATTATAAATAGGATTTAATATTGTAATTAATATTATATTGTCAATCAAATTTGATACAATCACTCTTATTTATATTATAAATAGGATTTAATATTGTAACTAAAACATATCTATATATATGTGATATTACAAAGAATAATAGGGTAACCAATCTTATTATCAAAGCCATAATATAATTTTCACAAACAATGAGCTCTGTTGTCGATACGAAGAACAATAGCAAGGCCGGTAATTCAAGGACCTCACTTTCTTCCTCAACCACAGCAGCCACGATGAAGCCAAGTCCGACCAATCAGGTTCCATCGAAAGCTGCCGAAAGAAACAGAAGGAAACGAAAGAATAAGTTGTTGAAGAAGAATCTATTGACTAAGCCAGGTAGCTCTTTCCTGTACATGTTTGCATCTGTTAGAAGTGGTGGTTACGTTTTGTATAAGCTCGATTTTGAACAGCTTAATAAACACGATGTTAAAGATGAGGTTGATTCCAGAAAATTGTCACCTTGTCTTTATTTTAACCGTGGTGATCTTCCTGCCAAATTTTGTACGTTGGTACCCTTAAAAGATTACTTTTACTTTATTGGACACATGGCCACTGATGTTTTTAGGATTGAAAAATCTTTAATTGAGCATCTTGTTCCTCCTGCTTTTCACCTCGGCTCTAAACTACTGCAGCATGTTAGCCCTCCCATGAAGTCTCCAAAAGTTGCCCCCCTTGTTTTTACTGCCCACGATAATCTATATGTGATCTCCCGAGAATACTCTTATTATAAGCATTGTGATTTTGAAATGTATTCTCCCACCACCAATAACTGGACTACCTTGAAGCCTAAGCCTCATGGTGTATGTGGTAACGTTAAATCTTTCCTTGTAAGGGATGAATTTGTTTATTTTGCCACCACCTCTGTAGATTATGGTGGCGATGGTCATTCTGTTTTATCTTACCACTTCATTTCTGATTCATGGACACTTTTGACCACTTCCCCTGTTTGTGATTTTGTTCATAATCTCCGTCCTGCTTTCGACCACCCTGTTGTTCTTGTTGGTGAAATGGTTTTTGGGGGATTTGAACGTGATCTTACCGTTGGTGCATCTCCCGACTCCCACCTTACTCCTGATACAAAGGAAATGTTTATGCGCCCATCTTTGGCTCCGGATTCTCATTTCTGGAAGGTATTCTCTCGTCGTCACGAATATGTCTTATCTGTTGCCGCCTCACACCACATGACTGCTCTCCATACCAAGGCTGGTCAAAATGTGCTTTGTTGTGTCTCATACGGCACCTCTTTTTCCTATCCTGAACCCGTAGCTTTCTTCACCCTTTTGAAGATCCCGGGTAGTGTTTCGAGGGGTCCTCCCGAGGATGAACTATTGGATGACTACGCCAAATGGTATTATCAAGAACATCCCCAGAAAGAGTTTGGGACAGATACTTACTTCCGATCGGAGTTTATGCACAGCATACTATTCAGGTTACCGACCAAAGATCTCCATGGCAGACTGATTACCTGTTTCACTTGCTAGCTTTGGCTTTCATACTCATGTTTCAAGGCTTTCACTTAGTAATGTTTCTGTTCTATATTTATAGAATTTAAAGTTTCACCTAATGTTTTGTTGTCACTCTGAATATATTTTAATAGCAATTATCAGAGTGGGCATAAGTTTGTACAAGCAAAAATGATATATATATATATAGCATGAATGAAGTATTTTCTCGCATTATGCAATGATATATAGCATCAACGAAATATTTTCTCGCATTATGGAGTGTGTTGTAGTTCATGGTACTTGCTGTTTCTTTAAGCTATGCTGTCCATATTCAAATCTGATCCGTTATTGTTTGTTTTTTAAGTGATTCTGATGCCATGAAATTCACGGAAATGTTCACACACATACACATGGATATATTACAAGGTCTTGTTAATTTGCTACCAATTGGCGAAAATGCTAGTAAGATCATACCTGTTGGGTTTTACTTTTCTTTGCTTTCAAAGTGTCTGGAACTTGGCCTCACAGGTGATACGTTAAATTCAAAGTTAAAGAGATTTAATAGTGTTTCTGTCAAATACAGCTTTCGTTGAGGATTTTCTTCTCCCAACATTTGAGACAGGTTCATTCTCTTCCAGCTTTGAATTGGCCACTATGAAGAGCATATTCTCTTCGTATTTTTTAGTTAATATAGGCTCGAACGATGCCCCATTGCCAAGTAGTCTGCTGTTGCAGAGTTAGAGGACATGTATCTTGGTCATATAGCTACTGATCCACTGATGAGCACCAAAAGATTCATGGATCTCACTGAAATTGTGCCGACGTCTAGATGGCAAAACAATGATTTTCTTTACCGGGCACTGAATACCTTCCTTCAGGTAAATTGCTCCATCCTTTGAAAACTTTTCCTTGATTTCTTTTGCATTCTGATAATAATTAGAGCATCACTGAAATGGAAATATCATAATTTAAAGTTTCTCTTGGATTTATTCAGGTGCACCTTGACTTGTCAGAAGAAGAAAGAGAAATGATATGCGAAGACCTAAATTGCCAGAAAATGTCACAAGATATATGTGTTGAGGTAGTTCAAAACGAGTTGATGCCACTGTGGTTGATTGTTCATGCACTTAATGTTCAGAAACGAAGCACACACAAAGCGCTCCAAGATTGCTCAGACTCCTTCAGATACAAAGTTTTAAGCAAATTCTCAGAAAGCTTGTCAAGAAGCCAAATTATAGGTGCAAGTCCATATGTCGCTGGAGAAGAAACATGCAATAGAACCCTAAGTTTATTTTGATGCTGAGATTTTGGGTTTGTTCTCAATTAAATATTCACTGGAATCGAAGTTTTGACTGTGCTGCTGGCTGTAATGGGGATCTGGTCTGGGAATTGATTTGTGATTTGGGACAATGGTGTGAAACCTGCTCCATCAATGGTGATGGTTTGTGTTGGAGTCTTTTACATCCAGATAACTCAGAGATATGCATTTCTGCATTTTCTGAGGTCTCAGATCACTACGCATCTTTGTGTTTGCGTAGAAAGGAATTCACTCTGGATAAAGTGTGTCTTGCTGCTATATACGGTTTAAGTTTCGCTGAAATTATTTTTGGTATTTCTCAAGAGCAGGACATGTATTCAGGTGGTAAAGAGCAGATTATTTTGTCTTCAGTGTTTTGCTAGTGTTATTATTCTTGATGGTAATTTACTGGTCTGCATATGCACCCTGGTCTGTTATTGTTCTGAGTAGTATGGTGGGATTGGCTTGCTGAGTAGAAAAGGATGGAATCAGAAGTTTTCTTTGATGATTCAAGTTCGATTAATCTGGTTTTAGAAAAAAATTACAAGCTGTTAACGGAGGAATTTGGGAAAACAAATTCGGGGAGGGTTGCTGGAATTATGGTGATGACTGAGTGTAGTGATTGGTGTAGGACGATTAGGGTTAGGGTTTATGCTTTAGGAATGGCTGAGATTGTATGATGTGATTACTGCAATTTAGATCGAATATTGAATTCTCTCTTTTTCGCAAGGGTTTTCATCCTGTTATACAATGTGCCTACGTACCCTATTTATAGGGATCAAGCCAAACGTAGTTCTTGGAGAACAAGTAATCGTAATGGGCTAGGTTTCCGTTTTTAAGAAGCCCATTGGATTATTTCCACCGCCTTTTGATAGTATCAGAATGGACCCAAATGCCCAACTACTTTCTCGGGACGTAACGATTAAGCTATTGACCCGAGAATATCGGGGTCAACGCCCATCTTTAATAACGGAGATAAAATAGTTTTAATATGGCAGTCCAGAGAACTAAGAAAGGGACTCACAATAGGGCGAGATCCCCTCATAAGGGCGAGATCTCAGTAATTTTATAGCTTAGTTTAAGGACCCAACCTAGTCCATAACCTTTGTCTTTATACCTACATCCCCGTGGGGCGAGATATCAGAATATTCGGTTCTATATTTTTCCAAGGGCGAGATCCCCTCATAAGCCCGTGGCGATATACGAAGGCGAGATCTAAGAAACGGACGAGTTCATTTTTTGGGCATAACAACTACCCCCCAGTTTCTTGCAATATCCTTGTATAAAAGAAACTAACTCCTCGAAAATGTCCTTTAAAATATAGACGAGCCTTCTTCATAAAAATAAAAATATTAAAAACCCTACTGAAATTGTCACACCTCGATTTTAGTTTATCAATCCAATTAAAACATGCCACGTGTCCTTGCCTGGCTGTCATCCATTCTCCCTCATAACCCTATAAAAAGGCTCAGTACTTTCTTTCATTTCCATCCTACTTGTTTTTAAAGAAAACCTCCTCGAAGCGCTTAGATTTGCGGGCGAGATCTTTTGTATTGTGGACGAGGCTCTTATTTTCTTCAGGCGATTTCTCCATTCTTAAGGCGATCTTTCCCCTCAAAAAAGGTACTAATTCTTACTTCTCGTCCCTACTGTTGATTTGCTTATTTTTTCAAAATAATTGCTAGAAATGAATGTAACTCGCCTAGGGTAGATAATGCGTTCGCGTTAGTCTTTCACCTAGGACCGCTTCCGAATAAGAGGGCGAGGACTCTTACTATATTTTTCTCTTTATTCCTCTATCTTCAGAAATCATTTTTAACATAGTCCTCGCCCTCTCTTACAGATGTCAAGAGAGGATTTTTCTTCCGACACTGGGTCAATGTCGCCCTCGACCTCGAACTCTCTTCATAATCGGGACGACATCATCTCTATTTCCGATAGCCTTCATGTGGACGATGTTGCTGATGATTTAGCTAGCGTTTATCATGCTCAGGATTTGGGCGACACGGGTGAGGGGGAGGATGATCTATACGGCTTTTTCGCTGCCCTAGATCCTCAAGAGCCTGGTCCCTCTAGAAGGGGTCACGGCAAAGATCTAGCAAAATTTAGAAGAATACTCGACGAAGCGAGGGACGAAGAAAATAATGGGGAAGACGAGAACTCAGAAAGAGATGAAACCTCCAGTCAGGAGGAAGATAATATTGACTTTGAGGATGCTGAAATTGAGAATGCAGATGAAGTGCTATCCGTCTCGCCTGTACGTTACGCGATGGAATTACCTTCTCCTCCCAACAACCCATACAAACAACCCGTCCGTGTAACCAACCTCGATCTTGATTTTGAAGATGATGTTAGCGAACCACTCAGAATGAAACATAGGTTCGACCAAGGCAGAATCTCCTGTGCAGGACTCGCCTCAAAAATATCTTCAGAAGAAATTATGTTTCTAATTGAGTATTATAACCTGGAAGGAAAATGGCTGCGACCTCGCTCCTTTATGAGAATGCATATCTTCAATATAGAGGGGTTACCAACGCCGAGAATGGTTCTAACCAACAAGTTGATAGAGCTTGGCTTTGGAACGCCTATGCATCCTTACCTTCACCAAATCATTACTTATTTTAATATCGCCCCAGTACAATTGTCTCCCAATAGCTATAGGGCAGCTATTGGTCTGTACATGATGTATAGAAATGAAGGGTACGATGCCCCAACCATGGCCGAGCTGAGTCATTTTTTCTCTTTAAGACGATGTGGGAAAGACGTGGGATTCTACTACCTCGCCTTTTGGCCAAGTCATAACAGGAAGGGCTTTATCACTGGTAATCCCAGTAATATGAAGATATGGAAAGAAGATTTTCTCTATATGTACGACGTTCCAAGGATTAGAACTCAATTCAATCTACACCCTTGTAAGTATCTCGTCCTTATAAAAATTAGTATCTCGTCCTTAAAAAATTAGTGTCCCGTCCTTTAAATCTCGTCCTTAAATCCCTTATAAGTAATTTTATTTATTCTGTAGACAAACCCACCCAGACAAAATTAACAGGCGATGCTGCAGCCAGAGCCTTGGCTATTTCTCAACTTCCCAGGTTAAAGAAAGATCTCGACGTCTTAGTGGTACCCGATAACCTCCGTACCCATGGTTTCTATAATGAGGGTTACGGAAAGATCCCATATGTTAAATTCAAAAGAGGAACTAAAAGAAGTACTCGTAAAAAACAAATAGAAGGGCTTACTGGTAAAGGTACCTCGTCCTTCAAACACAACCTCGCCCTTTACTTAGAACTCTAATCGCTTTATTTTTACTGGTATATCTTTAGAATTTGTATGAATAACTTATCCACTTTATGCGCAGGTCAAATGTCGAGACTTCCTTTTGGGCGAAACCCCTACGCTGATGCACCCACAGCTTCAGCCATGGCTAATCAATCCCGCCCTTCTCCTTCAGTCATTTTGAACATGCCTCGCCCTACTCCATCAACTATCAATGCTGGCGAGAAACAAGATAAGAATAGGAAGCGGGATGAGGTAACCAAAAACCAGCCACACAAAAAGCACAAAGGAATTGTGATTGAAGACTCGCCCTCTGACTCGGTTGTTTCAACCTTTGGCTCTGTTGCTGCGGAAAATTTTACTGACAATGATGTTAAGCTTCTAAAGAATCGCTCTGACGAGGAGGCTGAGTTCAGCTTTAGGGCGGGTCTTGGAGATGCTTTTTATCATGGCTTAAAGGTCCTCGCCATGAAGAACTCGACCATCAAAGATCAAGAGAGATCTCTTAAAAAGCTAAAAAGCGAGGCTTCTTCCCACAGCACCAAGATGGGCGAGGTTCAGAGAAAACTTGACAACGAGACAAAAGCTAGAAAAGATGACGTTGACAGGCTTCAGCTGGCATTAGACAAGGCAAATTTCGACCTCGACAGCATAAAGAAATCTCATGAAGACGAGGTTGCCAAGTTGAAAGGCGAGAACGACTTGCTTGTTGCTAGTTCGAGGAAAGGACAAAGCGAGGCGTATAGTGCAGGATTCCTTGACTATCTTCGGAACTTTCTTGCAGCTGATCCTGATTACAACTGGGCTCAATACTTCGCCCCCTCAACTCCAGGTTATATGATTTCATTTAAAGCGGATAATGCTGAGTTGATCGAAGCTGCAAAGGATGATCTTCGCAAGAAGATAGAGTCAGAGCTCAAGGCAGCCGAAGACGAAGAGGCGAGAAAGAAGGAAACAGCTCGGAACAAGGATGCCACAGAAATCTCGCCCACTCACACTACTGGCAACTGACTATATGAACTCATGATAATTGCAAACACAATAGGAGTGCGGGCCCTCCTATAATGGCCTCGCCCTTTGTAATTTCTCTTCAATCCATCTAACTTATTTCGAACTGATTGGGGTGCGCGTCCTCCATTTAAAGACGTCGCCCTTGTAATAACTTGGTTTATCCTTTTATAATTATGTCCTTGAACTCTTTTTGCATATTCTTCAAGCTTATTTACTAACAATCTCGCCTAGATATAAGGTTCTCGCCTTAATTAGAAGGTCGTAGGTTAATTATGTCTTCAGGTCCATCTTCTATACCTCGCCCTCTCTTCAACAACTCATGAAATTTGATTGAAATCTAATAAATTTCTCACTTCAAAGGTAACAACTACCATGTCCTCTCGAGGGTATCTCCCTCTAAGAGAGTCATTTTCCTCAGAACTTAATAAATTTTATGATACTCTCCTCAAAGGAGATCATTCTGTAGCTCAGAAATACCCTCCTCACAGGAGGTGGATTTTCCGAATCTCGAACCCTGATGAGGCGCCGGAAGTACGGACATCCCCCCCGGAAGTACGGTTTTTGCAAGGATTTGATAATTTGGGATACCCTCCTCTAAGGAGGTCGTTCCCCATTCCAGAAATATCCCTCCTCACAGGAGGTGGATTTCCCGAAGTTCGTGCCTTGATGAGGCGCCGGAAGTACGGACATCCCCCCCGGAAGTACGGTTTTTGCAAGGACTTTGGTAATTTGAGATACCCTCCTCAAAGGAGGTCGTTCTCCATTCCAGAAATACCCTCCTCACAGGAGGTGGATTTTCCGAAGTTAATTTTAAAACTCTCCTCAAAGGAGACCATCGTTTCATACATCTATGAAAATCCTCCTTAAAGGAGGTCATCCATCACAGAATTTAAACGAAAAAACAACCAAGAAAAACAAGCATGTTTTATTCATAAATATATAAATCCTGGCTAAGGAAGAGTACATGCACTACCCCCCTAGACTTTCATGAAAATAATAATTAAAGGAAAGTATATCAAAAGTAGAACATACATTACTGATAGTATTTCTTCAAGTGTTCCATGTTCCAAGCTCTCGGAATGTGCTTCCCCTCCATATCGGCCAGATAATAAGTTCCTTCCCATAAGACTGCTCTCACTCTATAGGGACCTTCCCAATTAGCGCCAAATACTCCATGATTCTGGATTTTTGTGTTAGGCATCACCCGTCGGAGAACATAATCGCCCACCTTTAAAGGCCTCGCCCTAACCTTTGAATTGTAAAACCTTGCCACTCTTTGCTGGTAAGATACCAACCTAGCTTGAGAAGTCGTTCTGAATTCCTCTGCCAAATCCAAATAAAGACGATGATTAACTTCATTCACTTCCTGCTGGTAATTATCTCTTCTAAAAGACCCTGTACCCAACTCCACCGGAACCATGGCCTCACATCCATATGTCAAAGAAAAAGGAGTTTCTCCTGTGGTAGATCTAGGTGTCGTGTTATAACTCCATAAGACATTAGGCAATTCTTCGGGCCAATTCCCCTTACTATCATCTAACTTTGCCTTGAGCGTGTGCTTGATTATCTTATTCACTGCCTCCGTTTGGCCGTTTGTCTGAGGATGGCTAACGGCAGAAAAACTTTTCTTAATTCCCAAATTTTCACACAGCTGCCTCATTTCTTTACTGTCAAATTGCTTCCCATTGTCGGATATCAACTTGTAAGGTATCCCGAAGCGACAAATGATGGACCGGTACACAAAGTCCACCAACTTTTTTGCCGTAATTGAAGCTAGAGGCTCTGCTTCCGCCCACTTAGTAAAATAATCAACTGCCACGACAGCATACTTCACCCCTCCTTTCCCCTTAGGGAGCTCTCCTATTAAATCAATCCCCCACATAGCAAAGGGCCAAGGACTCGTCAAAGAAGTGAGAGGGGCTGCAGGACTGTTCACGTAATTGGCATACCTTTGACATTTATCACAGGATCTAGCAAAAACCATCGAATCCTCCCGAAGAGTAGGCCAGAAATATCCTTGACGTAATATCTTCTGCGCAAGAGAACCACCCCCCGAGTGATTTCCACAGATTCCCTCATGAACCTCTCGTAGGACGTAATTGCATTCCTCCCCCTCTATACATTTCAATAGTGGCTGATTAAAACCTCGTCTGTAAAGAGAACCTCCAAAATCCACATAACGAGCTGCTTTGTATCTGAGTCTTCTAGCCTCAATTCTATCATCTGGTAGAAGTCCGTCCTTTAGATATTTCCAGATTGGGGTCATCCAAGTATCACGCACAGTTACATCGACTTGCATTAATTCAACCTCCGGGACACTGGGCTGCTTCTGGACTTCCAAAGGGATAACCCCTAAAAGAGTGGCTTCCTTTTGAGAACCTAACTTAGCCAGAGCGTCTGCCTCTTCATTACCATTTCTAGGAAGTTGCTCCAATCTCGCCTCCCGAAACAAACTCATCAATCTCTGGGTACACTTCATGTATAGCTCGGTACGGGGTCCCCTAGCCTGAAACCCCCCATTAACCTGATAAACAACCAGCATTGAGTCGCTCATGATGTTTATATTTTCCACCTTCATCTCGAGGGCGAGCTTCAAGCCCGAGATCAAAGCTTCATACTCGGCATCGTTATTTGTTGCATGAAAAGCAAAATGAATCGCACTCCTCAGATGATGTCCCTCTGGACTGATCAAGACAATTCCCGCACCTGCACCTTCATTATTTGATGCACCATCTACATACAAAGTCCACCATGGTGCCGAAGTAGGCCTTTCCTGAATCAACTCGGGCGGAGGGCTAGGTATCACGGCCAATGCATCGCCCTCATGTGCCAGAGGAAATTCTAAAATAAAATCAGCAAGAGCCTGTCCCTTTATAGCACTTCTTGGCTTATACTCTACATCAAATTGGCCCAATTCCACAGCCCACTTCAACATTCGCCCAGAAGTCTCAGGTTTATGCAATATCTGCCGCAAAGGATACGATGTTCGGACCTCTATTCTATGTGCCTGAAAATAAGGTCGCAATTTCCTGGAAGCCAAAATCAGAGCATACACCAACTTCTCCATATTCGAATACCTTGTCTCTGCCTCTAACAACCTCTTACTAACGTAATAAATAGGATACTGGACGTCATTTTCCTCTCGTACAAGAACCCCACTAACAGAGTATTCCGAAACAGCCAAGTACAGAATGAGAACCTCGCCCTCAAGAGGTTTCGATAGCAGTGGAGGAGACCCCAAATGACTCTTCAATGCCTGAAAAGCTTCCTCACACTCAGAAGTCCATTCGAAATTCTTCCCAACACCTTTGATAGCTTTGAAAAATTCTCTGCACTTATCAGAAGATTTGGACACAAAACGATTCAAGGCGGCAATTCTCCCAGTCAAACTTTGAACCTCCTTCACTGTTCGTGGAGATCTCATATCCAGAAGAGCTTGTATCTTTGCAGGATTCGCTTCTATCCCCCTGTGATTCACCATAAATCCCAAAAACTTCCCAGATTCCACCCCAAACACACACTTCTGTGGATTAAGCTTCATACGAAATTTCCGAAGGATTTGAAACATCTCTCCCAAATGCTGGATGTGATCTTCAGCTTCCTTTGACTTTACCAACATGTCATCCACGTAAACCTCCATTGTTTTTCCGATCTGACCTTTGAACATCCTGTTTACTAACCTCTGATAAGTCGCCCCTGCGTTGAGTAACCCGAAAGGCATCCCAATATAACAATACAACCCCCTATCTGTGATGAAGGAAGTATTTTCCTGATCAGGTGCATACATTGGTATCTGATTGTATCCTGAATAGGCGTCCATAAAACTGAGCAAAGCATGCCCCGCAGTAGCATCCACCAACTGGTCGATCCTTGGTAAAGGAAAGCTATCCTTCTTACATGCTTTATTCAAGTCAGTGAAATCAACGCAGACTCTCCACTTTCCATTGGATTTCTTTACCAAAACCGGATTCGCCAACCAATCCGGGTAAAAGGACTCTTTAACTAACCCGACGTTTAGCAGCCGATCAACCTCCTCCTTCAAGGCAGTAGCCCGTTCACCACTGACCGCCCTTCGCTTCTGCCGAACACCCTTCCTAGAAGGGTCAATGTTGAGATGATGGCACATTACCTCAGGATCAATTCCTACCATGTCAGCATGACTCCAAGCGAAAACATCCAGATTTTCCTTTAAAAAACTAACTAGCCTCGCCCTTAAGTCTGATTCTAACCTCGCCCCAATGTACAATACCTTGGACGGGTCTCTCTCGTCCACTAGAATTGGCACAGTGTCTTCTGCTGGACCCATATTCTTCTTGGGCTCAGGCAACCGAGGATCCAAATCAAACTCCACCTCCTTTGTTCCACTGGACTCACCCACTTCTCGAACAGAAACAATCTCATCCCCTGGCAATTTAAGTCCTCTCCCAATTGTTGGATCATCTGGAAATTCAACCACCGGAGTGTCTCCATACTCCATAACAAATTTTCCTTTTTTTGCCCTGATACTTC
The DNA here is from genome assembly GCA_037693485.1 of Kitagawia praeruptora. Taxonomy (NCBI): domain Eukaryota; kingdom Viridiplantae; phylum Streptophyta; class Magnoliopsida; order Apiales; family Apiaceae; genus Kitagawia; species Kitagawia praeruptora. Next base: position 149,582,319 of record CM075353.1, read on the forward strand.
TTTGTTCCTCTTCTTCGTCAGTGACATCCTCAACAACCCCTTCCCGAAACTGATTTTGACTGACTAGAGGAGGAGCCCCAATCATCAACACCCTATGCCTTGTTCTGTTAACTGTGACTTCTTCCCCAAATGCAGTCTCCACTTCTGAATTTCCCATAATAACTTCCACAGTCTCCCGCAGAGTGGGCGGTGCCTCTAACAGAAAGAGCGGGGTACTCTGCCTGACTAATGTCTCATAACTAGCCAAGTCATCGTCGCCGGGAAACTCTACTGTATAAACCATATTAGTGACTGGCCTAGGTTCGAATGATTTCAAGGTTTCCTGAGCACTTTCCTCTTTGAAGTCCAGCATCTCCTCTCGTTGTTTACCTTTTGAAGAAGATTTCATCATCTTGTTGTAACACTCCCTGGAGTCGTATTGACATCCCTTCACACATCCGATACCCGCTGGAGTAGGAAACTTCATTGCTAAATGATAAATTGAAGTCACGACCCTCATTTCCTTCAATACCGGTCTTCCAAGCAATGCATTATAGCATGTAGGTTGATCAACTACCAGAAACTCGAACATTTGAGTAGCCGAATAAGGGTCTTCCCCTAAAGTGAGGGACAACCTCACAGTCCCCTTAACTCGTACAGAATCTCCTGTAAAGCCGTAAATGTGGGTCGTTCCATGAGTCATTTCTTTATCAAGAAGCCCCATCTTCTTATAAGTTCCGTAGTAAAGAATATTCACTGAACTTCCATTATCAATAAACACCCGATGAACACTCCTTGCGCCGATTCTTACATTTACCACCAAAGCATCGCTGTGTGGGTGATGAACCCATTTAGCATCTTCCTCTGAAAAAATTATCTGTGTATCCTCCCCCTTAAACAGCTTAGGAGGTCTTTTTGATAAGTGATTTACATTCGTTAGAGGAGGGTCCCTTGCCTCGCGGGCATATCTCTCCATAGCATTTCTTCCATTTCCGCCAACATGAGGCCCGCCAAAAATAGTGTGAATGCTCGCCTCTTTCACGAACGTTGTCTTCTTCTGATTATCCGACCTATCTTTGTCTTCGGGATCATCCCTCTTAGTCTCCTCCCGAGGAGGGACGTCCGCTTTCACTTTCCTAACCCATTCGGTCAACTTCCCATTCCTAATGAGCAATTCAATCTCCTCCCTCAATTGTCGACATTGATGAGTATCATGGCCATGAGATTCGTGATAAGTACAGTATCTCTTTTTATCTCTTTGAGCATTCTTAGAGAGGGGGAGGGGTGTTTTATACAATCCCTCCTTTTTTGTTACCTCAAAAATATGTCCAATAGACGCCACCAGAGGTGTGAAGATACTGTTCTGGGGATGACCCTGATCTTTCTGAGAATATAGGGGCGGTGGAGGATACCGTGGCGGGCTAGGTGACCTTGATCGGTCTGACTCCCAAGTATCAACAATATTGACATCAACTCTGCCATTCCTCCTTGCATCTCCTTTTGGGCTTGGAGACCTATCCTTGCGTTTGCCCCTACGACTAGTTTCAGGATAATCACTCCTCTTCAAGGCTTCCTCCTCCCTCTTAAAGGGTTCAGCTTGCGCATAGAGATCTGCAAGAGTCAGCGGCTCTTTTCGTTGAAGCTCTTTCCAAAAATCCGAGTTTACTCTCACCCCAGCTATGAGAAAGTTCTTGATGGTCTCATCTGAAGCTCCTCGAACAGTGGGGACCTCAGCATTGAATCGTCTGAAATAAGATTGAAGAGTCTCTCCTTCTCTCTGCTTTATATTGGCTAGAGTCGTGACAGGGGGAGCATAGACAATAGAAGATTGGAACTGAATTAAAAACATTCTCCGCATTTGATCCCAAGAAGTGATTGATCCTGGTCCCAACTTTTGAAACCACTGATGAGCATTCCCCCGCAATGTTGAGGCTAGCAATCTACACTTTGTCAGGTCCTCCACCTGGTAAAGCTCCATCTCCGTGTTAAATCTCGCAATATACTCAGCCGGGTCAGAACTTCCCGTGAACCTTAAATCTCCCACCCCCCTGAAAGATGGTGGAAGGGGTGCTTCCCGTACCGCCAAAGAGAAAGGAGACGGGGCCGGCTCAAACATAGCCCCTGCCTGTCCCTCCGACTGTGCCAACAACCTCCGCAAAGCATTCAAGTCCAAATCTTCAAACCCAGGAATTCCTCGATGGACCTCCTCGCGTCGCTGTTGATTCATTATCTCTTCAAATCGATACCGATCTCCAACGGTAGAATTCTCCGGACGGGAAAAATTATAACCGCGAGAAGCCATCAGATCTCTCTCCAAGTTAGATTCTATGGGTCCCCTCCGGTTCCCTTCTGCTTGATTGAAGAGATTGGCATAGGACCTTCTCTCCCCGTACCCTAAACTGTACTGGTTCTGGGTTCCCATTTGGGGATTATGGTTCCTGGTTCGAGCCATTGTGAATGCCGCAGGATCAGGGTCTCCCGTAGTTTCGTTCTCATAATGAGAACGGCGCCTTTCTTGTTCCAAGATCCTCTGACCACCAATTCGAACTCCTTCTACTTGGCTTGACTGTCTGGGGTCCTCTCTATCTGGAGGAAGTTCAACATATGGATCACCAAAAGTTAAAGCTCTGGGAGTGACAGCCCGGAACCTTTGATTTCCTCCAATCTCCCCAACAACTCGAACATCCCCTTCGAAAGGAATCTCCCTGTATAGGTTACGCTGGTAATTCATGTCAAATTCCCTCCCAATGCGTCGATCTCCGGTTGGTGTTCGATAACTCGCCTCCCAACCATGGTTTGGGCGTCGCCCCTCTTGATTCAGGCGAGTTTCTTCGAGAAACTGCCTTTCTCTTTCCATTGCATCCATTCTTGCCCCCATTCGATTGATCGTATTGCCCATATAAGTGATCTGGTCAAAAAGCTCAGTATTACTCATCAGAACGGGAGGATCTCCACCTATCCGCGGACTCGGTCGTCTATTAGGAATCCTAGGCGTTACCGACCTCCGATGTGAACCTCCTGAATGATTGGGATTCCCCATCCCAGAGCTCCTTGCGACAGAATTATTCCTTGGCGGCGGCGGAGGCAGATTTTCTCTGGTCCTAACCTCTTCCATACGTCGATTATCCACACGCTCACGGTTTGATTGGGACATCCTTCCTCCTAAAATGTCAAAAAGCCCCTCCTTCTAGCGCCACTTGTTAACGGAGGAATTTGGGAAAACAAATTCGGGGAGGGTTGCTGGAATTATGGTGATGACTGAGTGTAGTGATTGGTGTAGGACGATTAGGGTTAGGGTTTATGCTTTAGGAATGGCTGAGATTGTATGATGTGATTACTGCAATTTAGATCGAATATTGAATTCTCTCTTTTTCGCAAGGGTTTTCATCCTGTTATACAATGTGCCTACGTACCCTATTTATAGGGATCAAGCCAAACGTAGTTCTTGGAGAACAAGTAATCGTAATGGGCTAGGTTTCCGTTTTTAAGAAGCCCATTGGATTATTTCCACCGCCTTTTGATAGTATCAGAATGGACCCAAATGCCCAACTACTTTCTCGGGACGTAACGATTAAGCTATTGACCCGAGAATATCGGGGTCAACGCCCATCTTTAATAACGGAGATAAAATAGTTTTAATATGGCAGTCCAGAGAACTAAGAAAGGGACTCACAATAGGGCGAGATCCCCTCATAAGGGCGAGATCTCAGTAATTTTATAGCTTAGTTTAAGGACCCAACCTAGTCCATAACCTTTGTCTTTATACCTACATCCCCGTGGGGCGAGATATCAGAATATTCGGTTCTATATTTTTCCAAGGGCGAGATCCCCTCATAAGCCCGTGGCGATATACGAAGGCGAGATCTAAGAAACGGACGAGTTCATTTTTTGGGCATAACACAAGCATAAATGGGAATTGTTTCTTTAGTTATTCATTGAATCATTGTGACATGGCCTGGTATTATTGGTCGCAAAGTGCATATTTTTTTTTATGTCATTCTTGGGCAATGAACTGGCATATCGCTTCAAAATGTTAGTGAAGAGCTTTGAAGTGCTTTGTTGCTGGATAAATTTCAGCTTTGCAGATAGTTTATGTACCTGATTTGCTCGCCACAAATTCCCAGGCATATGTGTGTATGGAGATTAATTTTAAGGGGCCAAGAGAATTGTCATAGTCAGGAACAAGGATAGAGAGCTTGCTACTGGAGTGTGATACTTAAGGTGTTTATCAGATTAACAACTTTCCATTTTCAATGTGAGTATAACAGTTTATTTATGCGCGTGTGAACACATATTTGCCTTCGGTTCATTTCAAAATATCTCGCTTTGGTTCTGATCAAACCAACATACTCTATCAAGGAGTTGCGGTATCTTCGGTTGGACTCTTATGGACGCAGTGTGAATTAGTAAAACCTACCTTTGTGGACTTTCTCCACCGACCTTCAATTCTAGATGGGCGGCACCGACCGTTGAAATTCCGGCCATCAATGTTGAACACCGACCGTTGAAATTCCGGCCATCAATGTTGAATGTTGAATTAAGAAGGAATGGTGGGTGAGCAAATCTTCTATAAATAGAGGGTTTTAATCATCAATCAAAAATCATCAGAAAGGAGAATTGGTAGAGAGAAGAAGAGAGATATAGAGAGAAAAGAGAGAGACGCAGTAGAGGTTAAGGAAGGAGATGAGTGAATAGTGAGAATAAATATATATAAATATCTCCCTAAATATTAGGGTCTCTCCTTTGTAATATAAAGAGTGTTTTCTCCTACTATAAGAGAGAGTTTTGTCAATTGTACTCTCCTTATTTTAGAGAGAAGGTGGTGTAATTCTTTCTCTTAGTGAAACCCTCCTACTTTTGCCTGTGGTTTTTTCCCCTTAATTTATTTAAGGGTTTTCAACGTAAAATTCGGTGTCCACTTATTTCCAGTTTTTCTCAATTTTACTTTGCTTGCGAGCCAGCTGCGCCAGATAAATTCCTAACAGTGGCATCAGAGCTATAGGTTGCAGAATACTATTCACGGATACGGTACTATTCACAGATACGGTACTATTCACGGATACGGTACTATTCACGGATACGGTACTATTCACAAATACGGTACTGTTCACGTACTGTGAAATAGTGAAAATCAGTTCAAGTCCAAAAGTCGGAGCATCACTATGGCAGCAAAGTACGATATTGAGAAGTTCAATGGGAGCAATATCTCATTGTGGAAAATGAAGATTAAAGCTATTTTACGGAAGGATAATTGCTTGGAAGCAATTGGAGACAAGCCCACGACAATCACTGATGAAAAGTGGAAAGAGATAGATGGCAATGCAATTGCCAATCTACATTTAGCACTAGCCGATGGGGTATTGTCCAGTGTGGCAGAGAAAAAGACGGCAAAAGAGATATGGGATACTCTAACAAGACTGTACGAGGCCAAGTCACTTCACAATAAGATATTCCTAAAGAGGAGGCTCTACACTCTTCGAATGGCGGAATCCACTTCGGTTACCGACCATGTCAACACCTTAAATACTTTGTTTTCTCAGCTTACTACATTGGGGCATAAAATAGAAGAAATTGAGCGTGCTGAGATCTTACTTCAAAGTCTACCTGACACGTATGATCAACTCATCATCAACCTGACGAACAACATTCTTTCAGACTATCTAGTCTTCGATGATATTGCGGCTGCTGTTTTAGAAGAAGAAAACAGGCGCAAAAACAGGGAGGACAGACAGGCAAATTCCCAGCAAGCAGAAGCTTTGACGGTGACACGAGGGAGATCAACGGAACGTGGCTCTAGTGGGAGTCAGAATCGTGGTAGATCGAAGTCAAGAAACAGAAAAAATATTAAATGCTATAATTGTGGTAAGAAGGGGCACTTCAAGAAAGATTGTTGGAACAAAAAGAAGAGCGGAGACCCTGAGTCACCAAATGCTCAAGGGAATGTAGCAAGTTTCTCGGAAAATGCCGAAGTTCTATTTAGCGAGGCAACAACAGATGAAAGTAAAAAGCAGTTCATGGATGTCTGGTTACTAGACTCAGGAGCAACATGGCACATGACATCTCGAAGAGAATGGTTCCATAAATATGAATCAATTCCAGGAGGTGCTGTACGCATGGGAAATGATCATGCTTTAAAGATCGTCGGTATTGGTACTATCAAAATAAAGATGTTTGATGGTACGGTTCGCACTATTCAGAATGTACGGCATGTGAAGGGCTTGAAGAAGAATCTATTGTCTGTAGGACAAATAGATAGTCTTGGATGCAGGACCCATGTTGAAAATGGGATTATGAAAATTGTAAAAGGAGCACTTGTGATAATGAAGGCAGAAAAGATTGCAGCAAATCTATTCATGCTTGAAGGAGAAACACTATTGGAAGCTAATGCGTGCATTATGTCAACCAATGAAGAAGAAGAATCAACGATGATGTGGCATAATAAACTAGGCCACATGTCAGAACGGGGATTGAAGATTCTCTCCGACAGAAAGTTGCTTCCGGGGCTCAAATCAGTAAACTTACCTTTCTGTGAGCATTGTGTTACAAGTAAGCAGCATAGATTGGCTTTTGGAAGATCTGTTGCTAGGAGTAAGCACATCCTAGACTTAATTCATTCCGATGTATGGGAATCATCAGAAATATCACTAGGAGGAGCAAAGTACTTGGTGTCTTTCATTGATGATTATTCCAGGAGATGTTGGATATATCCAATCAAGAAGAAGTCAGATGTGTTTTCAATCTTTAAAGAATTCAAAGTGCTGGTGGAACTTGAATCTGGAAAAAGGATCAAGTGTTTGAGGACAGATAATGGAGGAGAGTACACAGATGGTGAGTTTCTTGCTCTTTGTAAGCGAGAAGGTATCAAACGGCAGTTCACAGTTGCATACACTCCACAACAAAATGGAGTAGCAGAGCGGATGAACAGAACTCTTGCAGAACGAATGAGAGCTATGTTAAGAACTGCGAGTCTACCTAACTCTTTTTGGGCAGAAGCAGCTATGACCGCCTGTTATATTATAAATCGGTCGCCATCAACTGCAATTAACTTAAAGACGCCGATGGAAATGTGGACTGGTAAGCCAGCAGATTACTCTTCTTTACATTCTTTTGGATGTCCAGCATATGTAATGTATAATTCCCAAGAAAGAACAAAATTGGATCCAAAATCCAGGAAGTGTTTATTCTTAGGGTATGCTGAAGGAATAAAGGGGTATCGCCTATGGGATCCCACTACCCATAAGCTCATTATCAGCAGGGATGTGATTTTTGTAGAAAATCAATTACAACTTAAAGAAGAAAATGATAGCACAAAGAAAAGTTCAGAGACTACAACTGTACACGTGGAAAATAATCTAGAAGAAGAAACATCAAATTCTTCTGAATCAGAATCAGAGCACGAGACAAACGAACCAGTCGAGTCTGAGGAAGTTCGCCGGTCTACTCGTGGAAGAAGGCCACCAGCTTGGCACTCAGAGTATGTTACAGAGAGCAATATTGCATACTGTCTTTTAACTGAGGACGGAGAACCTTCAAATATTCATGAAGCTTCTAACAGCCCAGATGCGTCCATGTGGAAGACAGCAATGCAAGAAGAAATCGAAGCTCTACACAAGAACAAGACATGGGAGCTCGTACCTTTACCACCTGGAAGAAAAGCCATTGGTAATAAATGGGTCTACAAGATCAAGCGGGATAGCAATGATCAAATAGAACGGTATCGTGCAAGATTGGTAGTAAAAGGATATGCTCAGAAAGAAGGCATTGATTTTAATGAGATATTTTCTCCGGTAGTACGACTTACAACAATCAGAATAGTCCTGGCTATGTGTGCTACATTGGATTTACATTTGGAGCAATTGGATGTAAAAACTGCATTTCTTCACGGTGATCTTGAAGAGGAAATTTATATGCTCCAACCAGAAGGTTTTGCTGAAAAAGGCAAAGAGAACTTGGTTTGCAGATTGATCAAATCTCTATACGGTCTCAAACAGGCGCCGAGGTGTTGGTACAAGAGATTTGATTCCTTCATCATGAGCCTTGAATACAACAGACTTAGTGCAGACCATTGTACATACTACAAAAGGTTTGAAGATGATAATGACTTTATCATTCTATTGTTGTATGTGGATGACATGTTGATAGCAGGCCCCAACAAAGGTCGAATCCAAGAATTAAAGGCACAGTTGGCTAGGGAATTTGAAATGAAGGACCTTGGACCAGCAAACAAGATTCTAGGGATGCAAATTCACCGAGACAAAAATAATAGGAAGATTTGGCTATCTCAGGAAAATTACTTAAAAAAGATCTTGCGTCGCTTCAACATGCAAGATTGTAAGCCAATTTCTACCCCACTTCCTGTTAATTTCAAGTTATCCTCAAGTATGTCACCTAGCAATGAAGCAGAGAGGAGGGAGATGTCTCGAGTACCGTATGCATCAGCAGTGGGAAGTTTGATGTTCGCCATGATATGTACAAGACCAGATATCGCACAAGCAGTGGGAGCGGTTAGTCGGTATATGGCGAATCCTGGTAGAGAGCATTGGAATACAGTAAAGAGGATTTTGAGATACATCAAAGGAACCTCAAATGTTGCATTATGTTATGGAGGATCAGAATTGACCGTCAGAGGTTATGTGGATTCAGATTTTGCAGGAGATCTCGACAAAAGCAAATCCACTACAGGTTATGTGTATACACTTGTAGGAGGAGCTGTAAGCTGGATGTCTAAACTGCAGAAGGTTGTGGCTTTATCTACAACAGAAGCAGAATACATGGCAGCTACACAAGCTTGCAAGGAATCAATCTGGATACAAAGGTTATTGGAGGAACTTGGGCACAAACAAGAAAAGATTGTTCTGTTTTGTGATAGTCAAAGTGCTTTGTACATTGCAAAGAATCCAGCCTTTCATTCACGGACGAAGCACATAAGGGTACAATACCATTTTGTACGAGAAGTAGTGGAAGAAGGAACTGTGGATATGCAAAAGATTCACACTAATGAGAACCTAGCAGATGTTATGACCAAGCCGGTCAATACAGACAAATTCATACAGTGCCGATCCTCCATCGGCCTGACAGAAACATAAGCAGCATGATATTGGCAAGAGAGGAAGGGTTAAAGATTGACCACAAAGTGGTTTTAAGTGGGAGAATGTGAATTAGTAAAACCTACCTTTGTGGACTTTCTCCACCGACCTTCAATTCTAGATGGGCGGCACCGACCGTTGAAATTCCGGCCATCAATGTTGAACACCGACCGTTGAAATTCCGGCCATCAATGTTGAATGTTGAATTAAGAAGGAATGGTGGGTGAGCAAATCTTCTATAAATAGAGGGTTTTAATCATCAATCAAAAATCATCAGAAAGGAGAATTGGTAGAGAGAAGAAGAGAGATATAGAGAGAAAAGAGAGAGACGCAGTAGAGGTTAAGGAAGGAGATGAGTGAATAGTGAGAATAAATATATATAAATATCTCCCTAAATATTAGGGTCTCTCCTTTGTAATATAAAGAGTGTTTTCTCCTACTATAAGAGAGAGTTTTGTCAATTGTACTCTCCTTATTTTAGAGAGAAGGTGGTGTAATTCTTTCTCTTAGTGAAACCCTCCTACTTTTGCCTGTGGTTTTTTCCCCTTAATTTATTTAAGGGTTTTCAACGTAAAATTCGGTGTCCACTTATTTCCAGTTTTTCTCAATTTTACTTTGCTTGCGAGCCAGCTGCGCCAGATAAATTCCTAACACGCAGTCCTTCTGATTCCTTACAGATTGCACTTCACATTTCACCTTTATTATCGACATCATCTCTCGTACCTATTATGGTTCGGGTTTTGTATTCTTTTTTGCTCCTGTTGGGTTACTGAACCCTCCCAACTCATCAGGTGGATTTCTAGGACTTTCTAACTCGAGTAACAATCCGGAAATCAACTTGTCACGGTTCAATTCGACTCTTACTCGAATTCTGAGTGATTCAGGTTGAAATTTCAAATTTACCCCTGCAAATAATTAAACATCAGATCTTCCAAGTGTCACCTTGGGGATTCTCTTGTAAATGAATTTCTAAGGGCCCAGCTTTTCAGGGCCATGTGTGGACATCTTCATGAGTTCGATCTGTGAAAGTTCAGGTTATTTAAGTGACGAAGATTCGCACAAATTGTATCTGAAACTGAAGAATCAGAGCTATCCTGGGACGCCATCTTAACAAATTAAAGCACTGAACATACACAAGTTGGTGGATGAATTGATGTATCATAATTGATTCAGGCCCTACTGAGTCATTTGGGATTCTGAACTGATCCTTTGTTTCCTTGAGCAGGTATTTGCACAAGTTGGTGTATGCTCTTTTTGCTGTATTTGAATACTACAATTTCCAAAGCAAAAAAGGGTTGATGTAATATATGCGATGGATCATAAAACAAAGATTCATTATATTTGTTTGTGTTCTTCAGAAATATATATTAATGAACAAGTAATCATAACAAACAATTTAACAAAGAAAGTAATATATGTTAAAATGCCTTGAATTAGGCCACCAATCATTAGTTAGGCCACCAATCATTAATGTAGTCAAAGCTTGCTAGGTGGTGTTAGGCCACCAACCACACCTAACCCTTAGAATTGTGTCTATAAATAGATATGCATGTAAGGATTGTAAATTCATCTGAAAAAATCTCTGTAATCTGTTTATCCTCTCAGATCTATAAACTTATTTCTCTTCTGCATATAATCTTTTTTGCTTCCGTTATAACAAATTGGTATCAGAGCTTTGGTTGAAGCTGCTACAAAATTTGCGTCGGATTTTTTTAAGCTCGTCGGAATTTTCGCCGGAGTTACGGCACTATTCATACGGCACTATTCATACGGCACTATTCATACGGTACTATTCATACGGTACTATTCATACGGTACTGTTCACGAATACGGTTATGGGAGAAATATGTCTGGTGGTATTAACGTTAAGGTCGAAAAATTTACTGGGAGAAATAGTTTCAGTTTATGGCAAATCAAGATGCGTGCCCTGTTAAAACAACAGGGGCTCTGGGCGCCGTTGAACACAAAAACGGCTGCTTCTACAAGCGCTGAGATGGCCATTCTGGAAGAAAAGGCACATTCGACAATTCTGTTGTGTCTTGCAGATGATATTATCACTGAAATCGCGGAGGAGGATACCGCGTCTAGTCTGTGGTTGAAGCTTGAAAGTCTTTACATGACGAAGTCTTTAACAAACTAGTTGTTGCTGAAGCAACGTCTGTTCAGTCTGCGAATGCAGGAAGGTATGCCTCTTCGAGATCACTTAGATCAATTGAACACAATTTTATTAGAATTGCGTAATATTGATGTTAAAGTTGAAGATGAGGATGTTGCTTTGATTTTGTTAGTTTCTTTACCATTATCGTACGAGAACTTTGTGCAATCGTTTATTGTTGGTAAAGACACTATTTCTCTAGAGGAGGTTAGATCTTCTCTTCATTCTAGAGAGCTGTGCCATAAGGCGGCTGGTACAGGTGCAGATAATCATGCTACTGGGTTGGTAGCTATCGGACATGGAAAAACGGGGAAGTATAAATCCAAGAAACCAGCTTCTAAGGGTTTGAGAGCTAATGATGTCTACAATTACTGTAAAGAAAAGGGACACTGGAAATACGACTGTCCCAAGAAAAAGAAGCAACATGATGCTGCTGCAGGAACTGCTGCTGTAGCGGATGTTAATTCCGAAGAAGATATTGCTCTAGTTGCTGTCAAGGACACGCATCACTCTGATGTGTGGATTCTTGATTCTGGAGCGTCTTATCATATATGTCCGCGAAGGGAGTGGTTTACAACCTACGAGTTAGTAGACGGTGGCAAGATTTCTATGGCTAACAGTTTTACTTGTGAGACGGTTGGAATAGGCTCGATTAAAATTCGGATACATGATGGTAAATTCTGCACATTGAATGATGTTAGGCATGTTCCACTTATGACAAAGAATCTGATATCTTTGAGTATGTTAGACAGCAAGGGTTTCAGTTTTCAAGGTGAAGGTGGAGTTTTACATGTCCGCAAGGGTTCTAATGTGGTTCTGAAAGGTGTTAAACGTGGTACCTTGTATCTTCTTCAAGGTTCTACGTTAACAGGTTCTGTTGCTGTTGCGTCTTCAGAAATTGAAAAGGAAAATATGACCAGGTTGTGGCACATGAGGCTTGGTCACATGAGTGAAAGGGGGATGCAGATTCTGTCAAAAGCTGATCTTCTTTGTGGTCATAAGGTCACAGGTCTCGAGTTTTGTGAACATTGTGTTTTTGGAAAGCTACATCGCAGCAAGTTTCCTAAAGCAATCCACAGAACAAAAGGCACACTTGATTACATCCATTCTGATTGTTGGGGCCCTTCCCGGGTGGAGTCTTTAGGGGGTCACAGATATTTTGTGTCAATGATCGATGATTTCTCAAGAATGACTTGGTTGTTCATCATAAAGCACAAAAGTGAAGCCTTCAAGGTTTTCAAGCAGTGGAAGGCGCTAGTGGAGAATCAAACAGGGAAGAAGATTAAGAGGCTGCGAACAGATAATGGCTTGGAATTTTGCTCGTCCGAGTTTGCAGATTTCTGCAAGAATGAGGGGATTGCTAGGCATCATACAGTCAGGGATACACCACAACAAAATGGTGTAGCAGAGCGTATGAATCAGACACTTCTAGAGAGAGCAAGATGTATGCTCTCAAACGCTGGACTAACTAGAAGATTTTGGGCAGAGGCGGTTAGTACAGCGTGTTATTTTATTAATCGTGGACCTCACACAGGTATCCATCTCAAAACTCCTATTGAGAAATGGTCTGATAAACCTGCTGATTACTCCAATTTAAGAGTTTTTGGTTGTACTATTTATTATCATGTAAATGAGGGTAAATTGGAGCCACGAGCTAAAAAGGGAGTATTTGTTGGCTATGGGGATGGGATAAAAGGTTATAGAATCTGGTCTTCATCTGAAAATAGGGTTATACTGAGCAAAAACATAGTCTTTTATGAAAATTCTATGTTTAACCCTACTGTGAAGTCTACGATTGTTTCAGAAAGTGGTGGTGTTGAGAAACAGGTGGAGCAGGAAGTCACTCAAGATGAGAGTGAACCACAACAAGAAGTTCAACAACCACAGTCAGAATCAGAATCATCAGTACTAGTAGTAAATCAGCATAGTTTGGCTCTTGATCGATCGAGGAGAGCTAAGTATGGAGTGCCTCCAAAGAAATATGGTTTTGAAGATATGGTGGCATATGCACTACAGATAGCTGAAGAAGTGGATCCTAGCTCTGATGAGCCATCCACTTACAAAGAAGTGGTGACATGTACTGAATCTACAAAATGGTTTGCTGCAATGGGAGATGAAATGGAGTCACTTCAGAAGAATAAGACTTGGGAATTACTCAAGCGGCCTCGAGAGAGAAAGATTGTTACTTGTAAATGGGTTTACAAGAAGAAGGAAGGAGAAACATCAGTTGAGGGTATCAAGTATAAAGCTCGGTTAGTAGCTCGAGGGTTCACTCAGAAAGAGGGAGTAGATTACAATGAGATTTTTTCACCAGTGGTCAGACACACTTCCATCCGGGTGCTACTAGCAATAGTTGCACATCAGAATCTGGAGCTTGAAAAAAGCGACGTGAAGATAGCTTTTTTGCATGGAGAGCTGGAGGAGGAGATATACATGACTCAGCCAGACGGTTTTCAGGTTCCTGGAAAAGAAGATTATGTTTGCAAGTTATTGAAGTCCTTGTATGGGCTAAAGCAGTCTCCGAGGCAGTGGTACAAGAAATTTGATAGCTATATGATAGGTATTGGTTACACCAGGAGTCCGTATGATTGCTGTGTTTATCACAGTAAGACAGCAAATGGTTCTGATAAGTGGATTTTATATCCACTTGGAGCGTTCCATATCGGCTTAAATTGATTGTCTTGGACTCAAGTTTGTGGTGGTTTTGATGTGTTTTGTTTAGTTGCGCAGATTTACGAGAATGTTGATTAAGGTTGATGCTTCTATCGTTTTTGGAGAATAAATTGATTAAAATTCGGATTTCTGAGACGGTTGCGCAGTCTACACTGTTTTGGACATATCTGGAGTTCTAGAAGTCCGTTTTCAGCGATCTTACTGCCCACGCGAAGCTTGGGAGATTTTCTATAATATGGGATAGGTGTTGCACGAGCAGGTTGCGCGTGGTGGGCGCAGGTTGCGCGACAAACAGACTGATGGGCGCAGGTTGCACGCGCGCGGTGCTGAAAAATTGTAGTTTTTACTATTTTGGCCATATCTTGAGTTTTAGAAGTCCGTTTGAGGCCCGTAAGCAGTCCACGCGAAGATAACGGAATTCTATATCATTCTAAAGTGGTCCAGAGGTCCAAATACAACTGGAACGGTCCAGAAATACTGAAGAAAAGTCAGCTATGAATTTTCCTTAAAAACAGAATCAGTTTAGGAAACGTATTTCGCAGAAATTCTATTATAATTCTGTTTTGGTATTTTCTTGCTGGGCAAGACTTCTAGAGCCTATATAAACACATCCAACCTTTGTAATTTGTATCATCAGGAAAAAACCATTACATATCAATTACTTAGATTTATTTGTATCTTTTCATACTTTGTTTTTATCATGGTTTCACTTGATCCCATGATGACGAGAGGTTCAATTATGAACTAATCGTTGTCATGTGATTCTAACGGATTTATTTATGGAGTTTAGTATCTTGATGCTTTAAAGATCTGTGCGTGATGTATATTTGATATCCTCGTATGGTTATGCTTAATTGATAGATGCGTCATGAACATCTAATTTGTTAATCTCTTGTGAAGTGAAAGTGAATCTTGAGATTTAGAACTTGCCATGCTAGCATAGGTTCATAATTGTTTATCAATATGATTCGTGGTATGAGATGAAAATACTTATATTGCCCTATGTGATCAATATGGATAACTTGCTCTTCAACCGTTATGTTTTCAAATTCTATAGACATATAGGGTCTAAGCATAATTGGTGTCTATTCATCTTCTATCTCTTTTGTGGATGTATGGGTAGTTTGGTATACGTATGCTGACAGGTAGCGTGTACTTGTTTCGTGTTGTCCGATCAGATATCATAACCATTGCATATAGTGATTAAAGGCGTCAGATCTAAGCGAAGTATTTAATGAAGTTAGGATTCCATGTTTTCTCTTGCAGAAGTAATCCGATTTAAATTCTCACTAGTCAATTAGTTAATTAATTCTTAGTTGTTAGTTTGCTTTTTAGTTAATCTTAGTTAATCAAAACCCAATCTTGTTAATTGTCTTAGCAGTGAATAAAAACCGTACATTGTTGCATAGGTGCATCTACTGAATTGAAACCATAACCAGATCTCTATAGGAACGAACTCAACTTATATCTATATTACTTGTGACCACGTACGCTTGCGTGATTTTGTGTAAACAGGTTCTCTCATTTATCTGGTCCTGTATGTAGATGATATGTTGATAGCTGCAGAGAACAAGTCTGATATTCAGAAGTTGAAAGGTCTCCTCAGTGCTGAGTTTGAAATGAAAGATTTGGGTGCGGCTCGAAAAATTCTGGGAATGGAGATTTATAGGGATAAAAGCAAAAGGAAGCTCTTCCTGTCACAGAAGGGATACATTTAGAAGATTTTGTCAAGGTTTGGCATGTCTACAGCAAAGCCCATAGATACTCCTGGTGCTGCAAATGCACATCTGTCTATCGCTTTTGCACCTAAGTCCGCTGAGGAAAAAGAGTACATGTCTCGAGTTCCCTATGCTAGTGCAGTAGGAAGCTTGATGTATGCAATGGTCTGCACTAGGCCCGATCTTGCACAGTCTGTCAGTGTTGTTAGTAGGTTCATGGGTGATCCAGGAAAGGAGCATTGGCAAGCTGTGAAGAGGATTTTTCGGTACTTAAAAGGTACGTCTGATGTTGGTCTCATTTATGGAGGTGATACTGAGTGTTTGGTGACAGGTTTTTCAGACTCTGATTATGCTGGAGATGTTGATAGTAGAAGATCTATGACTGGTTATGCTTTCACTCTGGGTGGTTCGATTGTCAGTTGGAAAGCTACTCTGCAACCTACAGTGACTTTGTCTACTACAGAAGCTGCAAAAGAAGGAATCTGGTTGAAAGGATTGGTCAGTGATTTAGGTCTACATCATGATCAGGCTACAGTATTTTGTGACAGTCTCAGTGCAATCTGTTTGGCCAAGGATCAAGTCCATCATGAGCGGACTAAGCACATAGATGTAAGATATCATTTTCTAAGAAGTGAGACGAGAATTAAGGTGGGAAAAGTGGGTACTGCTGATAACCCAGCTGATATGCTCACCAAGCCGGTTCCACATAGCAAGTTTCAACATTGTTTGAACTTGCTAAATGTTCGGAGTTACTGACTGCTCTTTTGAGGGCAAAATCTGAGGCAGAAGAGTTTTATCTGGTACATCTGGCATTATTATAATGCGTCTGGTACATCTGACATTATTATGCATCTGATACATCTGTTATCTATTTTTGTGAGAGGATTCAAGTCAAGGTGGAGATTTGTTAAAATGCCTTGAATTAGGCCACCAACCATTAGTTAGGCCACCAACCATTAATGTAGTCAAAGCTTGGTAGGTGGTGTTAGGCCATCAACCACACCTAATCCTTAGAATTGTGTCTATAAATAGATATGCATGTAAGGATTGTAAATTCATCTGAAAAAACCTCTGTAATCTGTTTATCCTCTCAGATCTATAAACTTATTTTTTCCTGCATATAATCTTTTTTGCTTCCCTTATAACAATATAAAATTTAATCATCAGAATTCAACTCAAACAAAAACCAAAAACAACCAAATATCATCATCATGTTATCTTTTACGGAGTGGCTTGTTTACAAGATCCAAGTAGGAAGGCTATAAAATAAAAAAAGAATCGGAAGAGTCCAAGTGGTTTGTTTAAATTACTACGATTGTTGTTTAATTATCAATTTTTAGGTAAACATAGCAGACGTGCATGATGCCAGAGTCTCACACAGTTTCCTTAGGAAGGGTGCAACACCAGAACTTCTGTCAATTGCTCCTACGAATTTTGTAGAGTCAAAACAATCTCTTTAAGGACAATAATGGAGTTTCTGTTATATAACATCTTCACCTATATTAATTTCTCCAGAATCATGAAGGGACACACAATACGTGCCTAGTGTTTAAATAAGATTTTCTAGTCTAAAAATGAGAAAATTCCGCAAAACTGCATATTTATTTTGTGTGCAAATTTTGTTTACCCTCATCTAAATTTTTAAATCGGTCTCATCCCAATTCTACTTACTGAGTAAGATGTATGTTACGATGTTTCAATCGATTGGATTTGGTTTGTAACCATTATCATAAACAAGCATGTAATTACAGAGATGTGTTTCACCATTTCTTTTAATTAAGAGGATGAATATATGTTAGGGATGTTATTAGGGTTCATTTAAGACTGGCACAAACGCTATATACATGAAGCACAAGTAAAGATTTCCAAGTATTTACAAAGCAATGAAAGGAAAGTCAGGTTTTTTATTCTTTTCAATGCCAACAAAGGAAAGTTTATTTTTATTTTTTTTGAAGGTTAGAAGCAAATATCCACGTTTTAAGGTTAGAAGCAAATAAGCAGTATCCATGTTTTTAAATAAACCTTGGGATGAGTGAGAATTGAACACATGAACACATGGACGACAAGAGATAAGCTCTTAGCTCGAGATGTTTTAAGTAGTCAAAATAATTGAATTCTGTTCTTAATTTATCATAAAAAAATTGAAGATATTGTCATCGGGAGCACGTGTGAATCCTCAGTAGGCGGGGTATTGGCCATAGCAAGCACGGGCGGTTAATAGGATGGCAGATGGATTCTCCAAATTGATCAAACCGATAAATTACAACCTGATGAGTTTCTAGTAGACTAGATTGTGAACGAATAATATATTCCCAGATTTTGATTCTAATTTTAGTAGAACTTTAAAAATAGCTAAAGCAACGCAAGTGCTGTTAGCAAAACTTCAAGAAATGGATATACAATTGACAAAAGAGCATGTGTGCTGCCTGATTTTGTGAACGGTTAATTTCGAGTATGATGAGCAATGCCTAAAGACGGTGGTGGTGGATGTGCATGAGCATGACTTCAGTAGTTCAGTGTGTTACAAATTGGTAAGAAATTGGTACCGACGCTATTGAACTCATAGTCCTGTTTCCGCGGGGGGGGGGGGGGGGGGGGGGATATCATGTTTCCGCCGCGGGGGGGGGGGGGGGGATATCAATTTAAAGTGCAACATTTTTATTGACACTGGACTCATATTTGCTTCAAGTGGCGGAAGTGCGGAACTATAAAATATAGAGAGAGTCGGGGACGGGTTAACGTTTCTCATGACTGATTCTGGGAACTCAGTCGTGACTAGAGAAACTTATCTACTAATATATGAAGACTATTTGAAACTTGAGAAGGTCCGGAAAAGAAATGAGTGAATTACTGTAGCAAGAGGTCTTTGATGATTGCCACTGCTTAATCTAGCCTTTGATATCCGAGGATAACAGGCACTTTATAACAATCCCCATTAATAACAGAGAGTTATATGAAATAGAATAAAGTCAATCCACAAAAAAAAAAAAAAAAGCTTCTACCAGGCAGGCTTCAGCCTGTTTAAACATAGATAAGATTCTAGCATTTTCCATCAACATGAGAGAAGGGACACACTGATTAATGAGCATTATTAAGGTAAGTGATAATCTATGTTATAGTGTTGCTTCATATTAAAATAAACTGCCTCTTTGCTACAAAAATAAGCCGTTGCTTAACTTCAAAAAAAATAAATCAAAACCTACAAACTAAAGCAACACAAGTGCTAGTAGCAAAACTGCAACAGATGTAGGTGCATTCGACAAGCCTGCACATGCACTTTTAGACGGTGGTGCTGAAGGAAGACTGTTATTTGTCAGCGGCGTAGGGGTGGCTGATTCCCCCTTGGCAGAGACATTGATGGCAAATTTCATACCAGCAGTACAATGGCCAGGTTCAGTACAGATGAAATAATGTAAGCCTGGGTCCTCCAGTGTGATAATGGTAGTGTCTGATTTGTGCATCCTTTTGCTTCTTTTGCTTTTTTTGCTCCGTTTCTTTGCTAATATGGTGATTGAGTCCTCAAGTGCACATGAAGCATATTCCCCTGAATTCACTTCTCCCACTGTATGCTCTCTGCTGTATTTGAATACTACAATTTCCAAAGGAAAAAAATGGTTAATGTAATGTATGTGACAAAACATCATAAATCAAAGATGCAACATATATACTTTCGGGTTCTTGTTTACAGAAAAAATTATATAAATGAACAATTACTCTTAACAAAGAAAGTAAAGCACAATTTTAACTTTGTTAATCCTAATCAAACAAAAAACAAAACAATCAAATACCATATTATCTTTTAATAGAGCAATTTGTTTACGATATCCAAGTACAAAGGCTAAAAATATCGTATTGTTTTCTACATAAACTACTAGGAGTCTGGGACTATTGTTTGGTAGTATTTCAGTTTTTAAGTGAACATAGCAGAGCTGCATGCCGCGAGAGTCACACGTACAGTTTTCTTAGAAAGGGTTCCAACCCACCTCCTCCGTCTATTTCTTCTATGTATTGTGCAGAATCGAAACTATCTTTTAAAGGGGAATGCTGGAGTATTTGTTATAACATGCACGTATATATCAATTTCTGCAGACTCATGAATGGACATACAATACGTTCCTAACGGCTAATTTCTCTACCTTATGTTTAAATAAGATTTTCTCGTCGAAATATGACAAGATTCCGCCAAACTGCACACTGATTTTGTGTACGAAAATTATGTTTACCCTCACCGAGTAAGATGTAGTACATTACAATGTCTTAACCGGTTGGATTCGATTAAATCTCCAGCCAACACAAGATAACACATAATCTACTTCAAAAATTTACGAAAATTTACCCAACTCTGATTAGGCGTAAAAAAAGATGGAAGAAAGATTAATTACCAAGGTTGTCTCCAACAGTGAAGTTCTTGCCTGCACTCCAGGAAGTATAATTAAGGCCAAGAGTCCAACCAGCCAAGTCTCCAACGGTGTGATCAGTAGCCACGCAACTTGTAATCATAATCATAAATAAGCATGTAATTACAGAGATGAAGTTCACCATTGTTGTGTTGATGTAGGAGGATGAATGTATGTTACCAGGGATGCTACAATGTATTGTTTAACGCAATATATATAGAGAGAGCACAAGTACGGCCTCGTGGGAAGAACAGAACCTGTTGTTTGATTAATTTTTTTTTCAAAATATGAAATTAAAAATCGTTTTGGAATGAGATTTGATAGAACCTGGTGTTTGATTAATAGTTTTTCAAGGTTTGAGGGAAAGTCGTGAGATATCAAGTTAGCTTTTACTTTCCTGACCAAAAAAAAAAAAAAAAAATAGCTTTTACTTTTTATCTTTTACTTAAAAAATAAATATAATCACTCTTTTTTTTTTGCTAAATAATAGCATTTGTTCCATCTATTTTAGCAAACCATTGAACATGCTCACACTCGTTATCATTGTCTTACTTTTTGGAATATTTGCATGCTTAGAAAACAAAGAAAAAATCCTCAAAATATAAATTTACGCCGGCCAAAATTATTCAATGTGGTATACACTCCAAAATTAATTAAACATATGGACGAATCAAGATCATGAATCAAAAACCAAGAATTTGATATATCTTGGGGTGAGCTAGAGAATTAGATGAGCTCTTCCCACTTGAATCACTTAACTTTTATAATGACCGACGGTCACCAGCAACCTTCGGAGATCTACTACACTTAACTGGCTTAAGGAGCTGTACCGGCTGGCCGGAAGGTCCTATTCTACATCCTTCTTATTTTTTTATGCATCTTTGTTACAATGACACTTGACTTGTCAATGTGGCTAGCTACCTGGTTAGTTAGTTAGCTTAAGGTAACTAAGACTTGATCAGTAAAGTAACGTGTCATTAAACTTAGGGCCCGTTTGGGAAATTTTATTTTTCAGAAATAAGTTACTTATTCTAGAAAAAAGTTAGGAAATATGTACTTTTTTTCTGAAATAAGTAACTTATTTTTGCAAGATAACGAATATTAAACTCCCGATACACATTTTTCTCTAAAAAAAAGTATGTAAATACGAAATTTTTCTCGAAATAAGTAACTTATAAGTCAATCATCAGATTTGACAAACACCCCCTTAATCTAGAGCAGTAAAGTTAGTATGCAATAAAAATACTAATGGCAAAAAGTTTGAATGAACCTCCAAATAATATAGACACTAGAAGTTGTGCAATTAGCGATGGTCATACATCAGAAAATATCATTACATATCTGTGTGGTTAACACTAAAAGATCTAAGCAGGCAACGAGAGTTCCTTCATCTGCATTGTATCATGGGAACATCTTGAAATATATGAAAGATATTCATCAATATGGCTGGATGCACTGTTATAACACAGGCCCGTGCCTTGCACGGGGTATAGTGCTAGTTCTATATCTAATTAAGTAGCACAACATGGGGGTTTACTATAAGACATTTTATTCCACGTCAGCGTCTCTGTCAGAGGCCACACATGTGGCTATGTATACGCATCTCCTATCATTTCATGTGCTATAGCCTCCGAAGCATATTTTCCCATCAAACATTGAATTCATGGGTGAATAACAAAAGAGATGACTGGGAGTCGATGGCTGTTGTTAGTACTATCAACATGCACTGATGCACTATCTACCGCCCATACAAAAATTCAGATGTACGTGTACCAATCATGGAGTGGCACCATCTGTCATGTAAAATGTTTGAATGAATTGAAGGTCCTGGTAAGCCTGATTTATTACTACTCCTGTTTGATTTTATATCTCCTGCCCTTGTTTTATATCTCCTGCTCTCTTTACAAAAGCACAGAGCTGTCAAATTTAAATGAGCATGAAAATATACAGCATGTTTTGCTTGGTGATATTCATTTATAGGTTATGTATATTATAGGTCAATTACATTAATACTATAAAACTTTTGCAGGTTGCGTTATGTACCATTGGTAAGTGATGAACTTTGTGGTGTACTCATTGAGCCAAAGACTCCATAAATTCGTTAAATTTGTTCAATAACGCTACTACGCTGACTTGATTTGAAATTGGCGCATGTCTGCCCTGACCTCAACGGTGATTAGCCTCCCTACTGGAGTTGTGCAGCTGCCATATCATGTATTAATGGAATTTAAAAGTATGAATTGTGTAACAAGACGTAGAACGCAAAGAGAACACTGGATAAAAAGCAAAGTAAGAACACTGTATAAAAAGCAGAGTAAGAAACTGATCGTGAAGGGCTTGAGTTAGTGAACTATGCTTACCGTGTGAACGAACTAAAACAGATGTTTCAATTTGCAAAGGAAACAAATGACAGTGTTGTACCTTTAGCTTATTCTTTTTTTGCGAAATATTAGATGCTTGGTTTGCTTTGACTAATTTAGGTTTAAAGCTTTCTCTTATACTAACGCTTTTGAGCGCAGAATTCCTATTAGGCATAATTTCAGTTTCGCCTGGCCAACAAATTTGAGAAGAGGAATAAAGCTCGATCTTAAGGAGGGTATGTTACATGGGAGCTTGCATTGTTAGTTTTACATTTATGAACATGATCACAGTACTAAATGTAGTACAATTATGATTCGAGGCATATATTTTTCGATCATAGTGTGTTAATGATTCAAGGCATATATGTTTCGATCATAGCGTGTTACCTCAGAGATGGCTCAACAAAGGAAGAATCTCAAGAAACATTCTGGCTATCATTTAAGTTTTCGACATCATGCAGCGGGAATTCATAGCTACTTGAAAACGATCTCTCGTGTATAAAGCTAACAGTTGTCTATATTTAGTCATTAGAACTTGTGTTTCACAGGCTCTTTGCTTTGTGCTTGATGCAAATGCACACAAAGAAACTAGATGTTTTGAGAAAGCAGATTGTAAATGTTTATAAATGACTTATATGAAAGCATCAAAAGAGCAAGTTAACAATTTAGAATTGGCAACAGGTCGGGAACCAAGCTTGGATGGGAGCCAAGCTTCCTCAATGAAATATTGCTACAGGTCATTTCCTCAATGAAACATTGTTGCAGCTCAGTTTTCCCAAAGAAACATTGCTGCAGCAATATTAAAATTTAATGGCAAAACTACCCTTAATCAATAATTAAAATTTCTCTTATTAAGCATATTTATTGCTACAGGTCATTTCCTCAATGAAACATTGTTGCAGCTCAGTTTTCCCAAAGAAACATTGCTGCAGCAATATTAAAATTTAATGGCAAAACTACCCTTAATCAATAATTATTATTTCTCTTATTAAGCATATTTATTTATTAATTAGTAATCAAATAAAAAAATCAGAAACATATTTACTACAGTGCAGTATTTATATTAATTGAGGCCCCAACTTTTTCTATTTTTTTTTTGAATTTAAGATTATCTCACCTAAATTTTCTGAGATTAGTTTTTCTGAGATTATCCCAACATATAAATTTAAGATTAGTTTTTCTGAGATTATCCCAACATATAAATTTTAGATTAGTTTTTCTGAGATTATCTCACCTAAATTTTCATGAGATTAAAAAAATCCCCAATAAGATAATAGTGTTCTAATAAGATCTCCAACCAAATTAATTTTTTATTTTTTTTGAAAATTTGGGAATATCATTCAATTAGATATATCTTGACATCCGTACGGTTGAATCGTCGAGCAAAATTTTTAAAAATATAGAAACAATAGTCTGGGACAAAGCACTAGTTACGAGTACTAGACAATATAGTAACGTTCTATTAAGATCTCCAACTAAATTAATTTTTAATTTTTTGAAAATTTGGGAATATCATTTAATTAGATATATATTGACATCCGTACGGTTGGATCGTCGAGAAATATTTTTAAAAATATAGAAACAATAGTCTGGGATGAAGCACTAGTTACGAGTACTAGACAATATAGTAATGTTCTACTAAGATCTCCAACCAAATTAATTTTTTATTTTTTTAAAATTTGGGAATATCATTTAATTAAATATATCTTGACATCCGTACGATTGGATCGTCGAGAAATATTTGTAAAAATATAGAAATTACATATGTAAAAAAAATAACCATTGCAGCAATGTTTCATTGCTGCAGTGTTAACTACAGCAATGAAACATTGCTGAAGCCCTCAATGAAAACTCTACTTATATAAAATTCAAGGCTGTTGGTTGGCTATCCACCAGTGGTGGCCCGGTGGGCCATTGCAGCAATGTTTCATTGAGGAAGCCATAAAATTCCAACACGGTGGGCCATTGCAGCCATAAAATTCCAGCAGTTGTTTGGCTGTCCACCATTACGATAGTTGTGGCCCGGTGGGCCATTGCAGCAATGTTTCATTGAGGAAGCCATAAATTCATTTTCTCCAAATTTTCGTGTCACACTAACCAATGACATAACCGACCGATAATTATCGGTCGATTTTAAACGTTCCCCTATAATTATTCTCTCTCTCTTCATCTCTATCCATACATCCACTTCACCAAAATTCCTCTCCCTTTCTCCAAATCATCCCCAAATCATCTCTATCCACTTCATCTCTATCCCCAAATCATCCCCAAAATTCCTCTCTTCATCTCTATCCATACATCCACTTTACCGAAATTTGGAGTAAAAAAACTCTTTCTCCAAATCATCCCCCTTATACATGGATTCATGGTTTTGGATTTCGAATTTTTATATACTTATCATTGTTATCGTTGTGTTTTACTGTAACGAAATCCTACAATGGTATCCTAACTACTTGCATCAAATGATGATTTGGTTATATGTCTGGTGTATTGTGATGCTCTTGACTGTTTAAGAAGAAGAAGAAGAAGAAGAAGAAGGTGAAGAAAATGAAGAAGAATAAGATCATATTGTCTGGTGATGATGAAAACGATGATGGTTTTGACGAAATTGAATAATGTTTGTAAACTTAGTTTTGATGCTTTTCACGAAGTTGAGTATTAATGTTGTTTGTGAACATTAAATTCGTAGTATTTATGGTGTGGTGAATCTGTAGGTTGTTAATGTTGAATGGCTTTGTGGTGACTGCAATATTGAAATGTAATGAAATGGAATGGCATAACCTGCAATTTTTTCTTTAAAAACCCAGAAAACCGACCGTCATACAAATTTAGAATTTTTTAAATAAAATAGAAAAAACCAAAAAAAAAAATTTAGAATTTATTCATACTCACGTAGTCATACAAAGTTATTTTTCCTAATGTTATTTAATTTTTTAATTTATTTTAAAAATTAGTTAAAAATGGGGAAAATATCATAAAAAATGAAACATTAGTGAAAAATATTTTTTCCCCCTGAAATTTTGGAAATAACATTATAAAGGATGGATATTGGAAATTTTGGAAATAACAATGAAATATTTTAGTAAAAGAATATAGAAAAGATATTACATTTTAATAAATTTTTACCTAATTTTTTCATTATTATTATTATTATTATTATTATTATTATTATTATTATTATTATTATTCAAAACTTATGTTCATAGTAATTCAAAATTGCCCACTGCAGAAGTGTCTACCCCAGTTTGCTCTTCCAAAATTGACCATCAAGCCGAGCAAAGAGTAGATCAAAGACAGAAGCATACAAATTTGTCCAACATAATATAATAATCGACATTCCTCATTTGTATTCCGCAAGAAAAACTATAATAAAGCTAGTAGAAGATTTGATCAGTAATCTTAACAGCTACTCCCTCCGTCCCTTAATGTTTTTTCTGTTTTGACTGAACACATTTGCCAACGCACACTTTTGATCGATAATATCTTAAATTTCGTATTAATATTAAATATAAAAACTTCACTGTATTAAACTACTCATAAATACGAATCCAACAAGATCACTCATGACTATATTTGGTCTTATAGATTAGACGTAAATTAATAATTTGTCTCTTGTTATGAACAATCCCAACATATCAAACAAGAATTATATCCTATATATAATTGGCGTAAGGGGATTTAGGTGGTCTGGTCGTCAGGGGTTAAATGGTAAGTTCATTACAAATTAGAAATAGACTAGAGAATAAGTTTAAGTTCATTAAAATTTAGAAATAGGCTAGAGAATAAGTTGAGCCAGAATATTAGTTTAATAAGGGACGGAGGGAGTACTACTTTATACCTGTGTACCCTAAGATATAAGCACCCTGACCATAAGCAATAAAGACATACATATTGCTTGCAATACGAAAAATATTTTGAACAACATGTTAATAAACAAAATCGAATACATAAACATCAATTTTCTCAAGCATAGATATTTACAACACAAGTCCGGTCGAGTGTCTAGTGTGAATAAAAAATATAAAGACTTCAGCAATGTTTTATTGCGGGAAGTACTAAGGGTACATCTGACATTTTATCTTTAAGGGACTTCCTTAATGATTCATTGCTGAAGTGATTAATTTCATCCGTTCCTTTCTACAATAAATGGCTGTGAATTGTTGGTTGTGTAAAAATTGTATACACCCTTGACCGTGGATTGAACCCCTTTAGAAATATATGGCAAGATACAAATTGTATTTGAGACAGCTTATCTACAGCATGTGACCCCGTGACGGGATATAAAGCAAATTTTTTTTTTTTTTTGAAATAAACATACTTACTTTCATTAAATCAAATCATTAATTAATACATCAGAAATCATTTTTGGAGCAACACCAATCCACTCCCTAAATTAAAGCCTGACATAGAATGAGTTGCTCTAGCTAATGTATGAGCTAGCAGAGCTACTACATTCGCAGAAGTGCTTAAATAACTGAATGCAATCTACAGTAAAACCTCGTTAAATTAATACTCGTTACCATGATAAATTAATATTTTTAATGTAAATTTTTGGTCCCAACATAAGAATGATAGTATAAATTTAACCTCGATTAATTAATAAGCTCTATAAATTATTAGAACTAGATGATAACCCGTGCGAAGCACGGGCATAGATTGAACACGAGTCGAGATTAAAAAATTAATATTAATACACTATTTAATTATGTAGTTATAAAGAATTGAATCCGAGATAAAGTTAAAAAAATTAAAGTAAATAAATCTTTATAATTATGTCAGGAATTGAACCCCTTATAGGAAATCGAACACGCGATGAAATTAAAGAAATTAAATTAAATAATAAATTTTGTATAATTATGTAGTTGGAAAGAATCGAACCCCGAGTTAAGTGATAACCGTCAAACCTCTTATAGGAAATCGAACATGGGGTGAAATTAAATTAAATAATAAATCTTGTATAATTATGTAGTTGGAAGGGATCGAACCCCGAGTCAAGTGATAACCAAATTTGGTACTTTTGGTACTTTGGTACTATTGTGTACCATTAAAACATGGTTTTGCACATTAATATAGAGTATAGATAGATTCGCCGGTCCCAACAATATTAATTTATAGAGATTTTACTGTAGAACGATTTGCGTGAAAATAAGTTTAGTTAAACCATCAACTAATTAATTAGGATATCTGTCGAAAGCTACGGCTGAAGGACTGAAGCTTATCATGCACCAAAATTTAACTAAACATGGTCGATGCTTCAATTATACATGCTAGCAGCACGGTTATTTTTAATATTTATTATTTTTAATAAAATTTTATTTTATTTTAATATTATATTGATTAATTTTGTGTTTTTTTAAGATAATCCAAATGATTAAATATATTTTGATTGAACATTTTCAATTAATTATATTTATGTTACTGACTCATATTAAATTGATATAATATATTGCCAAATTATTATTCTTTTATTCAACGTTTTTACATTAATATAATTTATCCTTACTCTAAAATTTCTTCTCGAAAGAATCAAATTTACTAGCTTCCCAAACTCATTTTTTAATTTCACTAAAAATCTTTGCATTTTTTGGTTATCTTAATCTTGTAGTCAAATGCAACATAACTGTATACACTATTATCAAGGTTGTAAAAATCGGAAATCAGACCAACTCGGTTTTGGTCCAGAAAAATGAGTAATCGGAAACTCGGCGAGTACTCGGAATGAGTACTCGGACTACTAATCGGATATTGTTTTTTAAATTTTTTTTTCTCATAATTTATACTGTATTTATTCTAATTTTAGTGTACATGTGTTAAACTTAAAAGTTAACAATAATATTAATATTACTAATAATATTATTACAACCCTGCTAACAAGTAATAATATTAATATTACTAATAATATTTATTCTAATTTTAGTGTACATGTGTCCAAGTAATAATATTAATATTACTTATAATATTAAAACGTGATATTATAGAATCTTTGAGAGAGATGACTTTTAATTGGGTCGAATCTAGATTGTAACTATAGTCTATAAGTTGAGCAATAAAAATTATATTTTAGTACTTAGCAAAAAAAAAAAAAAATTTAGTCAAATCCGAGTTTGACCCCGATTACTCGGAGTCAACCCGAGTTTTGACCGAGTTATAGCAAAAACCGGTTTTTGGTCCGATTAGTCACTACTCGGATCGGTTTAGGGGTCCAAACCGAGTACTCGGCCGAGTTACCGATTTTTAGAACCCTGACTATTATACATAAACATAGCATATTTAAACATATTTTCTCCTCTATAATAATGTATATAATAAATTTTACCTAAATCCAATAAAAAAAATGGTGATAATCGTATATATAATCTATACAAACCCCATATACATAATCATGTCCATATATAATTAGCCAAATTCTTACATGAGAACCTTCACTACTAATATGAAATATGAAATCAAATCTTTTCCACACAATTTTAAATTATCTTTAATCTTAATTATTCATTTTAATGAGTACTTTACCCACTTTCCCACCTAGCTATCTCCTTCATCCTTCACCTATCTCTTCTTTCTTTCTAGTCCAAATCTTTCTTCCTCCATATTGGACCAAACTTCGACCACCACCGTCAAATTCCGGCTGCTATAACCATCAATTTCCAGTCACCCGTTTCATTTTCCTATAATTACAATCTCTTATATATATCTTCTTTATAAATTTTTAATCTCTTTCTTTCTTGATACATACACATATGAGTTGATGTACATATAACTGTAAATACCTATTGGAAATCTAAATTCGATTGTGATGGTGATGCTATTAACTTTAACGAAGAGCAAATTCAGATCAGGCCAACTCTAACATGAATTTAGCAGTGATTTTGTTTCAACATTTTGATAATTATCATAATTTTTGAATTTTGAATTTTCTTATAAATCACAATTTTTTGTAGGTAATTAATTTATCAATAAAATATCATACAACATCTACAAAAATAATCAAGATCGGACAAACACATATTAAAATAGATTATATCAAGGTTTCCTTCATCCAAACTACGATCGTTGATCAAATCTTAAATTGTGGTAAATCTCTCGCTCATATTATATCACTAAAATATATAGCCTTTTTGGCGAGATAATCCAACAATTTATTGTAGTCGTGTGGAAAATATATATCTGATTTGTCAGCACGTATTCGAACAACTAACCATGACTATGATTCTTTACTATCCAAATCAATGAACCAATATAATAGAATCATGTAGATCTAAGATCATGGATGCTAGAATAAAAGAACCTACTATCACAAAGAGAAAGAATAGAACCCAAAATGGGTAGACAAAATCCACTAACGGGGTAATAGACTCTCAATAAAGAAACCATTCCTAAATTTTAGATCAATTATATCATATTAAAAGTTTTATTATTTATCTTTCTATATCCACTTTATTAATTGTAGTTAGTTAACAATTCTAATTAGAATATAATAACTATTTAATTTAACCCTTTTATATAAATATTAACTTAGCAAAAAAAAAAACATGCTTATATATTATATATATATTTTCAATCAAAAAATATTCGATAATAAATTTCTCACATAATTTATTATGACTTTTATTAAATAACAACAATGTATTTACGGAATTACGCTAATTATGGTAATAACTCAACCAACATGGAAACATTAGCATAGAAAGTAACAAGATACCAATATCATTTATTAAAATACCTGAGTCTACCCAGTTATATAGTTAGATGCAGTTAACCAATTAGACAATTATATGAATTATTTTAGGATCAATCGGAGGTCATTCCTAAATTTTGGACCAATTATGTTATATTAAAAGTTAGAATTTATTTACCCTTCTTATCTAATTATACTAACCATGGTTAGTTAACAATTCTAATTTAAATATAGTAATGACTTGATTTAACATATCCATATATTACATATTTTTTTAACGTCAAAAAATATTTATAATAAATTAATGTTTTAAATTAAAATCAATCATGATTATACAAATATATAATATTAAGCGATTTTCCCAATATGAATTTTCCACACTTTTGATTTACAATAATCATAATTGCATTATTATATATTACGAATTAATTTTCATAAATATATATAAGAGCGAATTAGAATTTACCACTAAAATTAAATCAATTATATCATTCTCATCCTAATTTACTTATCGTGGTTACTTAACAATTTTTATGAAATGCGAAATTTATTTTATTTAGTACATGCATAAATTGCATTTTTTTAAGTGATAAAATATTTACTAACTTATCAATTTTTAATTTAAAGTCAATCATAATTATACTATTATATATTACGAGCTAATTTTCATAAATATCAACCACAATCATAATATAATATATAGTCATGTATTACTGATTAATTTTCATAAATACTTATTAACTAATCAATCATAATTTTTAATTTAAAAGCAATCAAAATTATATTATTATATACTAGCACATCTGTTCTTTGCGCCCATCTTTATGTGCCCATCTCTATGTATAGAACCATTTTCCAAAATTGCGCATATATTAATTGATATTAATAGAAATATATTATTTTTATGCATGAGTCTATTTTATCTATATTATAAAATATAATATTTCAATATCTCAAACACTCAGTCTACAATCATAAGATGCAAACAAATTTGAATAAATCTATTCTTATTAAATTAAATATTTTAAAATTTTAAAAATATTTAATACAATAATCCAAATACACAATCAAAATTTAAGTTATATAAACTTTTAAATTAATCAATTATTTTAAAAAAAGTTTAATTCAACCAATTAAAATATTAAAAAATGAATTTTAAACGAATTTTCATTAACATTTATGTTTGCACTAAATCACGCAAGCGTACGTGGTCACAAGTAATACGGATATAAGTTGAGTTCGTTCCCACAGAGATCTGGTTGTGGTTTCAATTCAGTTCATGCACCTATGCAACAATGTATGGTTATTAAGCACTGCTAAGATAATTAACAATATTGGGTTTTTACTCAACGGGTTAACTAATTGATCATGTAAATATGGTGTGGTAATATGGGAAATATGTGGTTATTCCTAAATGCCTTTATCATTTTAATCGTCAAATAATGTCACGCGTTTCAAGAAAGACCTCAAACAACTGCTAGCAATGCAAACAATCCGTGGACACTCAAGCAAACGAATAAATTGCAATAAATATGCAATATGGCTCAAAACTCACTTGGTGGAAAAACATACTCAATCCCAAGCAAAAAAAAATCTCTCTAACGCACCGACTTGTATTCAAAGCATGCAAACTAAATCATCTTGCACATATTCATGTCCTTCTAATCACTCACAACATTCAATAAGTCTACTAGCTTCAACTTACTAGTGTATGTGTGTGCACAAGAACAAAGCATATCACTTCTCAATCAAAAGCATCAACAACACAAAATTCCTATCAAGCATGGGTGCGAATGCAAACTACTATGAACTTACATGATATACGAACATAAAAACAGAATGTCCTATATGAAACAAACGTAGATAACACGAACATAAATGCATAATTTACTACTACTAATATGCAAAGCATGAAATCCTACATGAACACAATAACTACTACAACAACTACTTATCCCTCAAACCACCCCCAAACTTAGATTATTCAATGTCCTCATTGAATGGAAGTAAATACAAGGGAAAGTAGAAAACATACCTTGGGTTGCCTCCCAAGAAGCGCTTCTTTAACGTCAATAGCTTGACGTTACTTCCAAGCCTCCATTAAGGATGATAATAGTTGGCCTGTTCTTCTCTTCGCGAGACTTCATCGTCATCACGGCGACACACTTTCTGCCACTTCTCCTCGCTTGGCCTATTCATGTAACAACTATGTCCTATTCCAATGCCTTCATTGGTTGACCCAAAATCTGTCAATTTGTAGAACAACACACATTTGCGGGCTTCGCTTGAATATAATGGAGGAGGGTAAATGTAAGTTGCTGAAGCCTTTGGTTCCTCAAAGAGAACTTCCTCCATTGGCTCTAATGCGCTACCTCCATCTTTATACTCTGAGACAAGTAAAAGACCTGCATCTTTCCCATGTTCTTCAGCCTCTTGGTACGCACATACCAATTTTTGAAATTTGTGTAGCTCATCAGTGTCTGTCCCAAATAGTGCCCTTTCCAAATCATCCACCATCCTAACATGATCAAATTCCTCACATGGCTTGTGAACACTCACCTCACCTTGGAATTTGTCTTCCTCAATTATGCATACAGTACCTTGCTCCAAGTCACCATTATTTTCTGGAATTGCCACTGGTATGAATTGATGTTTCTCTTGTTCCAAGGCACGCACAACTTGAGCAATTAGTGTCCCCATAGATTTGGTAGACTCCTCATAACTCTTTACAAGCATCCTAATCTCCTCCATAGCATCAACCTCATCTGACTGAAAAGTAGGAGTAGGTTGCTGATGTTGAAACTCTTCACTACCACAGAAATATGACATATCTGGAACATCTTGCTGGTATTGTTGAGGATGGTATTGAAAATATGGTTGTTCCTCATAACTGATATATGGATCAACTCCTCCGTAGTAACAATATTGTGAGGGATCATGAACGCCCAAACACCACTCACATGGCTGAGGCTGTTGAATACCTCTTTGGTTGCTCCAGCACTGATACGTCTCATGTGCGCTCGCACATAGCTCACATTGTTGAGGCATGGATGTCCTCGAATATGCCCACCATGGCAACTCCTCACATGCCATCTTCAAACACTCAAGTACCTGAACACACCAAACCAAAAATCCGAGTCAGTGAACTCTAACGACCACTATTGACATGCACATAAACCAAAAATAAAACACCGATGATCCCCGGCAGCGGCGCCAAAAACTTGTTTGCACTAAATCACGCAAGCGTACGTGGTCACAAGTAATACAGATATAAGTTGAGTTCGTTCCCACAGAGATCTGGTTATGGTTTCAATTCAGTTCATGCACCTATGCAACAATGTATGATTATTATCCACTGCTAAGACAAATAACAAGATTAAGTTTTTACTAACTATAATTAACTAAGACACAAATTAACCAACTAAGAATTAATTAACTAATGAGAATGAAAATCTAATTACTTATGCAAGAGAAAACATGGTATCCTAACTTCATTAAATACTTCCTTTAGAGATCATGCCTTAATCAATATATGTGATGGTTTTGATATCTGATCGGACAACACGAAACAAGTAAAAGTTACCTCTCAGTATACTAGTACCAAACTACGCATGCATCCACAAAAGAGATAGAAGATGGGTAGACACCAATTATGTTTAGACCCTATATCTCTATAGAATTTGAAAACATAAAGGTTGAAGAACAAGTTATCCACATAGATCACATAGGGTAGCATAATATCTCTATTTACGCCACAAATCATGATGTTAAAACATCAACATATCCTATGCTAGCATGGCAAGTTCTAAATCTCAAGATCCACTCTCGTTTCGCAAGAGATTAACAAATTAGATGTTCATGACGCATCTAAACACATGAAACACAACCATACGAGGATATCAATAATTCATCACACACATATCAATAAAGCAATCAACTACTGAATTCCATAAATAAATCCGTTAGGACCCCATGACAACGATTAGCTCATGATCAAACTTCTCATCGTCACGGGGTCTAATGAAAACATGATGTAAAACAAATACAATGATATAAATCTCTGGTGTGTGTTGTGTTCGTCGTGGTCTTGATTATGTCCCCCCAAGGTGTGTATTTATAGCTCCAAGTTGTCCCTCTTCCAAGCAATTGCCGTTTTTGAGTTAGAATAGAATTCCGGTAATTTTCCTTTCTTGAATGAAATAGAATTGCAATTGCCATGTTTGAATTGAATTCCAGAAGTTTATAACCGTCCAAACATCTTCCATAATGATTAGGAG
The DNA here is from genome assembly GCA_037693485.1 of Kitagawia praeruptora. Classification (NCBI taxonomy): domain Eukaryota; kingdom Viridiplantae; phylum Streptophyta; class Magnoliopsida; order Apiales; family Apiaceae; genus Kitagawia; species Kitagawia praeruptora. The sequence goes on from CM075353.1 coordinate 149,616,642, forward strand.
AAGATTTGAGGCAATTTACCACTCTGAATTGAAATTTGACACTTCTTGGAAATTCCTGCCGCCAGCTCCGCGCGGCCGCGCGCGCTCCCAGCTATTTTCCAGCGCGCCCGCCTTCTCCGTAGTATAGTCAATCCGTCCGCGCGCCCGCGCGCGTTCCCTTCGTATTCTGGGCGCGCCCGCGCTGATACTACCCGGTACACTGATTTTTCTTCTCTTTGCAGATTTTACTTCCGTCTTCAATTGCAATTATCAACTCTTAAGCCCTTGACATCAAAAACAACTTCAACTACTGGAAAGCCTGCAATTGATAACCTACACAACTTTACACAAAAACTCGTTAAAACACAAAAATACTTGAGACCAAAACATCAATTTAAGCCGAATTAGGACGATCCAAGTGGATATAAAATCCACTTATCAATTTACTTATCACTATTTCTTAGTTATGCAAGAATTAATGGGACAAACAAATTGACTTGACAATATATTTGAATTATTCAAGATACTGAATAGACTCTCAAATAGTATTAGACATTATTTGGTGTATAAATTATCAATTCAAAAAATGAAATTTATTACAGAGTCAATAAAAGTATTGTTATTGATATTTTCATAGCAAATTGGTCAATTCAGCGCAAAAATTCTAATAAATCACTATTTTTTGTTAGATAATTAATTTATCAAAAAAAAGGCATACGCCATCTACACAAATAATCATTCAAAATTTCATTTAAATCACTATATTTTATAGGTAAATAATACATCCACAAAAATAATCAAGATTGGACAAACACATATTCAAATAGAACATATCAAGGTAACAAGGTTTCCTTAATCCAAACTAAAATCGTTGATAGATCTTAAATTGTGGTAAATTTCTCGCTTTTATCATTGAAATATATAGCCTTTCTGGCGAGATAATCCAAAAATTTATTCTAATCATGTGGGAAATACATATGTGATTTGTGAGAACGTATTCGAACAACTGAGCATAACTGCGATTCTATACTATCCAAATCAATACACCAATATAACAAAATTCTGTAGATCTAAGATCTCCGATGCCAAAATAAAGGAACCTACCCTCACAAAGAGAAAGAATAAAACCCAATATATGGATAGACAAAATCCCCTAACGGGATAATTATGATTTAGGATTTATTCGTGCAATTATTTTCGGTGTGTTTAGTCGACTTTGAGGTAAGTACTTTTGACTTATGTTTTTTTTTTTTTAAAGAAATTTTAATTGTGATTTTTAGATTTTCTTATAAGATATAAGAATTTTGTTTCGACTTATATAATTAGTATTTGATTTTAGAATCCCATCTCTACGTTTCGAACCCGTTCGTAATTTACGCTATAGTTCCGGAACTAGCCGTAGATACCCTTAGTAGGCGCACAAGTATGCAACTTTAGATACTTGTTAAGGGCGCGTAATTATTGAACATTAGATGCCGGTCACTGGCAAAGTGTGACAAAAGAATAAGAATAAGAATAAGATGCCGATCACTGGCAAAGTGTGGCCTTAGATAAAGACTGTGGTATTTTTGATTTTTGATTTTCGTTTTTTTTTTCTACTTCTGCTTATGTCTTAAATTCTGGATTTTTGAAAATATAAACTTTGGGTTGGATTTATTTTTTCAAAGGTTTTACAAACTTAAATCTGATTTTAAAATTTGTTTTATTAAAACGCCCATTGATTTTTAAGAATATTTGTTAGTCAATTGTACTTGATGAGCTGTGTAGCTCATTTGTTTCTAATATTTCAGGTTTCAATCTTGGAAGCTTAATGAGAATAAGGATGTGAATTTTGTGGACTTTCGTGCTAGCTGTTAGATGCCTTTATTGGATTAGACTCTTTACATTATTAGAATAAAGATTGTTATTGAATATTGGATTTATGGAGTTGCATCTCCGATTTTATATTATTGAATTATCAAATTTGACTGCTGCTTTGACTATCGTTAGTTTTGATTTATTTGAATAAAGTTTTGATTTTATTTAAGTTTAAAAATTAGAATTAATATCTCAAAAATTCGGGATGTTACACCAGGGGTCTGGGAATATTGTTTGGTAGTGTTGAAGCCGATTTTCGTCAAGGACAAAGATTCAAGATTAAATTTATATTTGGGTATTCGGATAGAGATAATAAGAATAAAGATGTAAATATAAGAATACAATTATGGTTTTTGAGATATTTGGGACTGCTCTTGAGAGTTTGTAATCGGGTGTGAATTTCGGATCCCTCTCAAGGTGCCTACGTACCCTATTTATAGGGATCAAATCCACGTAGTTCTATTCGATTTAAGATTATACTTCTGGTAATATTAGGCCCAGCTCGTGACCGATGCTTTAGGAACAAGTAATGTCCGGATGGAAAGTATTTGGATCCTTCTAGAATTAGGTTTCCGATGCCATAATTTATTTCCACCGCCTTTAAGCATCAGACTTAATAATTTATGGGCTTTTTATTTATTGGATCGGACTCAGCATATGCGTCAGGCTTCCTTGTATTTGTTTGATCCAACCATCGGACTCAACATGGTTTTGGGTTGTAGACGAAGGCCCGAATTTTGATGGACTAATATTTCCCACATGCAAATAATCTTCGGATACGAATATACAGGTCCAGCCTTTGGAAACATAGTGAATATATTTTGTATCATATGTGAATTGACCTTCGAAAATTATTTGGTGTGATAATTATTTCAAAACTTGAGCACATATGTGAATTGACCTTCGAAAACATAAATCATCAAGTCTAGTCATTGGAAGCAAGTATTAGCAAGTATAGCGTTTGGATGAAAATATTGAATAGTTTAGCCGTTGGCAACATCTTTGACCTTTGGCAACATCTCTAGTCTTCGGCAACATGTATCAACAAGTCCCCAATATTTTTAGGAGGCTTGGCTTCGAAAATTATTTTTAGTCCCCATAACTTGATTTACATCCAAGTGTGATGAACCAATTAAGTTTATTCTTGGTGATAGACCTTCGTCTTCATTGTTGATAGATATTATTACCATTGGATCCAAAAAGTAGGCAAAACATCCTTATTTTCATATAACCAGCAAATTCATTGGAGACAACAGAGTCATTGGACACAGAAGAATGTTTGGACGTATAAAACAAGCCCACTATCTGAATTCTATATCTTTGTAGTAGAGTGATCTTCATAACCCACAATTGATAGAATGTTGTTAACGGACATCGTGGAGAATATTATTTCCTTCGATACTTTGTAGTATTGATCAACCATCGGATACATTTTTTTCCTTGTGCTTTCTAACATTGATTAGTCATCGGATACCAATTTTTATTGAAATTGTAGATTTCTGCTTCTATCAAACTTTAATATCACCATGAGATCCTTTGAAAATTTCATCCGTGTCTTGAGGTCGGGAGAGAAACCTTTTTGAATGAATCCAATGACATCTTTTTCGAATACCTTCATTTCAAAAACCACTAATTTTGCTTTCCGAAGAAGGAGATTCTCTATGATTTTGTGATTGGAAGTAATATATTTGTAGTGTCTCGATATCAATGTCATGTCGTTCATGTAGTTTGGTGTTTTGGAATGACAATTGTTGCCGATGCAACATTTACATAGCCAGCTGATCCAATTCTTTCTTTGATACTTTAAAATTCTTCGAAATTACTCCAAGCATTTGCGTTATAATCTTCTTTCTGTTTGCAACGGATCGAGCATGATTGGATATAATCTTCTTTATGTTTGCATCGGATCGAGTATGATTGGATATAATCTTCTTTGTGCTTGCATCGGATCGAGTATGATTGGATATAATCTTCTTTGTGTTTGCATCGGATCGAGTATGATTGGTTCCGTTTGCTATCATCTTTAATCCAATGGTTAAGTGATCATTGCACGTTCCATCGGATTCTTTTGTGTGGCTTTGAACCATCATAGCACTAAATGCAGTTTTTCGGTTCAACTTCTGCATCCAATCCTCAAAAGCCTATACGAGTACCCTTGATTCGGATTGTGCAGCGACGAGATATACTCTGTGATCTATAAAATGTTAAATCTAAAAAACTGTAGATCACCACTTTCTCATCTCCCAACTTTTAAAGTTGGCGGGTGGACCATCATAGCTTCGCACTGAAGCGTATATCCGGCCCTATATCTCCTTTCCCCCCAAGTGATGCAGTACTTCTATTTTGAAGTGGTGTATCACTAGTCTGGAACCGAAGATTCTCTTGTCCCCAAGTGAGTGTCGACAAATCAAAGTTGGGACAATGAATTGATATTTGTCCCCAATTGATTGCCGATGGGTCACGAGTCTTGTGGGTGTCGATAGATCATAAGTTAGGACTTGGTCAAATTTTTGTCCCTAGTTGACTGTCGATAGGTCACAAGTTTAGGATTAGATCAGTTTGATTCCCCCTAAGTGTTTGACGATTGGTCACTAATTCGGGAGTGATAAGTGGATTTTATATCTACTTGGAACATTCTAATTTGGCTTAAATTGATTGATTTGTTCTCAAGTTTGTTGTATTTTTGATGTGTTTTGTTTAATTGTGCAGGGTTGAAGAAATATCGATTAAAGGTGTAGTTTCCGACGTTTTTGGAGCGTTTTATGGAGTTGATTGATGATATGGAATGAAGAATGGTGGCTAATGTCAACTCCTAAGAAGTATACAAGTCATTAAGAATGAAAGACGGTAGCTCATGCAAAAGGAACGGGAAGAAAAGGCGAAAAAAGCAAAGAAAAATCAGTTTTCGCAGAACGGGACCAAGCCGGGAGCTCCCAGCCGAGTTTATGCAGATTGCACCGGCGCTTCAGGCGCCCAAACCGGCGCTCCTGCGCTGTGGGGGTGCGGTAGAAATTCCAGAATTGCCCTTTTCGAGCTGAAATTGATTTCTACGTGATTTCTGACTCCTAAATCGAATTTTAGATGTATTTTAGGGTATTTTCTTGCTGGGCAAGGTGTCTAGAGCCTATATAAACACATCCAAACCCTTGTAAACATATCATTATCACCATTACATATCAATTACTTAGGTTTATTTGTATCTTTTCATACTTTATTTTTATCATGGTTTCACTTGATCCCATGATGACGAGAGGTTCGTTTATGAACTAATCGTTGTCATGGGATTCTAACGGATTTATTTATGGAGTTTAGTATCTTGATGCTTTAAAGATCTGTGTGTGATGTATATCTGATATCCTCGTATGGTTGTGATTCATGTGTTTAGATGCATCATGAACATCTAATTTGTTAATCTCTAGTGAAACGAGAGTGGATCTTGAGATTTAGAACTTGCCATGCTAGCATATGATAGGTTGATGTTTTAACATCATGATTTATGGCGTAAATAGAGATATTATGCTGCCCTATGTGATCATTATGGATAACTTGTGCTTCAACCGTTATGTTTTCAAATCTTATAGAGATATAGGGTCTAAGCATAATTGGTGTCTATTCATCTTCTATCTCTTTTGTGGATGTATGTTTAGTTTGGTATTCGTATACTGAGAAGTAGCGTATACTTATTTCGTGTTGTCTGATCAGATATCATAACCATTGCATATAGTGATTAAAGGCGTCAGATCTAAGCAAAGTATTTAATGAAGTTAGGATCCCATGTTTTCTCTTGCAGAAGTAATTCGATTCCAATTCTTGTTAGTTAGTTAATTCTTAGTTTTTTAATTTGTTTTCTTTAGTTAATTTAGATAATAAAAACCCAATATTGTTAATTGTCTTAGCAGTGCATAATAACCATACATTGTTGCATAGGTGCATGAACTGAATTGAAACCATAACCAGATCTCTGTGGGAACGAACTCGACTTATATCTGTATTACTTGTGACCACGTACGCTTGCGTGATTTAGTGCAAACAGGGAGTCCATCGAATTTGTTGCCCCCAATAACCATCGGTGTACACTTGTTTGGGTTGGATAAATTTTTCAGTCCCTAATGGCTTGTCAATCACAAGGAAATTAAACCATTAAGTTATTTCATAACAATAAATCACATATGCACATCAACAGTTATGAAAGAAATTGAAATTTAATTAATAACTATATCATATAGCATTATTAACAAGAAGAAAATCCAAATAAATATTAGAATATATGTCCTACTGAAATAGATAGATTATAAGCTTCTCAACATCAATTTATTTAAACTTATCTGATAATGATGATGCTGATGATAAGCTATTGATAGTACTTCATCAGCTTAGACGAGTCTGTATAGTCATTGTCTTTATTCTGCAAGTTTCCAAACGTAACATGCTCGAAATATTTTATGGTACTTCTTAGTTCGGCATAAGTTTGTCGGGTCCTTCTTTCCATCTTTTCCATTTGCTCTCGCAGAAGGGATGCTTCATCAAATTGTTTGTTATCGTAGCCATTGTGATAATCATCATTATTATTCCTATTATAATCATTATGTCGACGATGGTAGTCACCATCATCGTCCCCATAACCACCATTATTGTTACTTCAATGACCTCCACCATTATTACCGTGTTCCCCGCCATGGCCTTCATTATTCCATCTACCACTATTTCTACGATCATCGTCACACGGGGTGGAGTGCCTCCACGGGATGGTGATCCGCCAAGTGCTGTATGATATCGTTCCCTCGATCTAGATCTCCTCCTCCATGGTGATCGGTCACCTGCAGGAGATCGTCGATTATGTGACCGACCACGTGGGGATGTTCTTCCGCCTAGGCTTTCTTGAAGTCGTTTCATCGGCTAGTTCGCTTTCACGGTCTTCCAGTTCACTAATTCTCCTCTGGATTTCTTCATTATAGAGTCTTACAATTTCACGTTGTCTTGCTTCCGATGCTTCTCGATCAACGTCGCCCGACACACGATTGAACTCTAGTTTTAGGTTTCTTCCCTTTACGGGTGTATCTTCTCTCCCCTCCTGAGTATTGGATCTGCCTCTTAATGCCAAAATGATATCTCTTTCATCCCTAATATGGGGTTGTTATTCGCCTTGATGACGATGCCCATCATCAGAAGCTCTGTCCAGAAGGATTGCACGACCATCGTTGTCAGCAACGATTCGGGGGATGGTAGATCTGATATGTTGTGATGTTTCGCCGACAGTAAAGTTGCCGAATGGATTGTAGGTACGAAGAGGAGCCTTGTAGGATCTTTGATGAGTCATTGGTGACCGCTTTCTGATGGTGTGGACGGAGACTATTTTCCAGAATATATAAATGCTTGAAACGTTTTAGGAAGCTTTAAAGGAGATTTAACGAATCTTCTTCTTTTTCTCTAAACGATTCCCACATACGGCGCCAAATGTTGAAGCCAATTTTCGTCAAGGACAAAGATTCAAGATTAAATTTATATTTGGGTATTCGGATAGAGATAATAAGAATAAAGATGTAAATATAAGAATACAATTATGGTTTTTGAGATATTTGGGACTGCTCTTGAGAGTTTGTAATCGGGTGTGAATTTCGGATCCCTCTCAAGGTGCCTACGTACCCTATTTATAGGGATCAAATCCACGTAGTTCTATTCGATTTAAGATTATACTTCTGGTAATATTAGGCCCAGCTCGTGACCGATGCTTTAGGAACAAGTAATGTCCGGATGGAAAGTATTTGGATCCTTCTAGAATTAGGTTTCCGATGCCATAATTTATTTCCACCGCCTTTAAGCATCGGACTCAATTATTTATGGGCTTTTTATTTATTGGATCGGACTTAGCATATGCGTCAGGCTTCCTTGTATTTGTTTGATCCAACCAGCGGACTCAACATGGTTTTGGGTTGTAGACGAAGGCCCGAATATTGATGGACTAATATTTCCCACATGCAAATAATCTTCGGATACGAATATACAGGTCCAGCCTTTGGAAACATAGTGAATATATTTTGTATCAACAGGTAGTATTTCAGTTTTCCAAGTAAACATAGCAGAGCTGCATCCCGCGAGAGTCACACGTACAGTTTTCTTAGAAAGGGTGCCAACCCACCTCCTCCGTCTATTGCTCCTATGTATTGTGCAGAATCGAAACTATCTTTTAAAGGGGAATGCTGGAGTATTTGTTATAACATGCACGTATATATCAATTTCTGCAGACTCATGAATGGACATACAATACGTGCCTAACGGCTAATTTCTCTGCCTTATGTTTAAATAAGATTTTCTCGTCGAAATATGACAAGATTCTGCCAAACTGCACACTGATTTTGTGTACGAAAATTTTGTTTACCCTCACCGAGTAAGATGTAGTACAATACAATGCCTTAACCGGTTGGATTCGATCAAATCTCCAGCCAACACAAGAAAACACAGTCTAATTCAAAAATTTACGAGAAATAACCCAACACTGATTAGGCATAAAAAAAAGATGGAAGAAAGATTACCAAGGTTGTCTCCAACAGTGAAGTTCTTGCCTGCACTCCAGGAAGTATAATTAAGGCCAAGAGTCCAACCAGCCAAGTCTCAAACGGGGTGATCAGTAGCCACGCAACTTGTAATCATAATCATAAATAAGCATGTTGTCACGAAGTGAGTATGTTCAGCCAAAGATCGAATTGGGCCAAAACTTCTTATTGGGCCATAAAATATAGTTGGGCGTGGATCATAGGACTGGACTAGAAAATATTGTAGATGACTTCCTGTAGTTGGCATATATATTACTTGGAGTGTTTCATTTCAAATTATGAACGAGAATATTGTTTTGTTTTGTTATAAAATTTCTACTCTGTCTCTCATCTATTTTCTTCTGCAACTTTGTCAATTTCTTATTAATTTCGGAAAATTCCAAAAAATAGCTTCAAGTTGTTACAGTGGTATCAGAGCCAACAATCCTAGGAAACATGGAAGAATTATTTTCCTTTCAAAATGATGAAATTCAGTCAAATTTGCAGCGGATAAAAGAAAACTCCGATCAAGCCAGACAATCACACAAGGAGACAATGAAAGTGCTTACAGAATTGCAGGATTTAGTGTCTCAGAGATTTCAATTTAATTCAAGTGAAATTTGTGGAGATAATCCAGCGAAGCTAACGTCGAATTTGGTGAGTAAACCTAACTTGTACTTTTCTCATGAATATAAACCTCCGCCAGCATCGTCACATGTATTTCACACTCAAGAATCACCACAATTTCAAACTGCACATCAATTGTCCACTTCTACAAATTTTGCACCCCACGTGTTTGATAATAGGTCTAGTAGAGACCTTGTGGTGAAATCTGTTGTCCCAAGTAGTAGTGTTACCAATGTTTCATCTCATCTCAACTCTATTGTTAGTGTGTCTCAAAGTTCTGATAAAATTTATGAAGACAAAACGAATTTGTTACCAGTTTTTGATGGTAATGATCCGAGGGGATGGATAATGAAGGCTCGAAAGTATTTCGAATTCAAAAGTATATTGGATGCAGATAGGATAAGATTAGCCGGTCTTTGTTTTGAAGGAAGAGCTAAGACTTGGTATAGGTGGTTTTATGAATCAAAAAATAAAAAATTGGATTGGAAGATATTTTTACATGATTTATTACTTCGGTTTGATGATTTTGAGGTGGATCTTTGTTACCTGGTGAATCCGTTGAGGATCCAACAACAACGATCGGTTGATGAGTATGAGAAGGAATTTTTACAAACTAAGGATTTAGCCGAATATGTTTACGATTTTGTGTTTACGGAGGAGATACTTGCTCATAATTTTGTAAATGGTCTCAAAGAAGAAATTCGGGAGACAATCGATTTGTGGTCACTTAAAACGTTGCAGGGGGCAGTTAATTGGTCAAAGTTTCAAGAGCACCGAATTGAAGAGATATTGTTATTTGAAGCGGCTGAGTTTGAATATGAAATTTTGGGAACCTTACACTACATGTTTGCTGAAACTCATGCTTCAGGTGCAACAACAAGAAGAAATGCAAAAGGCGATTTGAGTATTGATGCTAAACTGGGGATTGATTATGAGGGGGTTGATGAGGAAGCAGATAGGGATGGGGATGTTCAGATTGTGAAGAGATCAACTGATGGAGTTGTGAATAACAAAACATATGGTGTGCAGACGGTGTCTGATCCAGTTGAAGCATCTATATCAGAGTCTGAAGATTGTACTGTGGTCATAAAAGGTTCTGAAATTAGCTTTACTTCTTTTGACAGTCAGAAAACATGTCAACTAGTGATTTCAGGGTCTTTTAGTAAGCAGGAACCGCAGTTGCATAGCGAGGTTGGGGAGTTAAATGGAAGTGGTGAAAGGGAAGTTGCTCAATGGCAGACTTCTGAATCAAAGAAAGAAATTTTTTGCGGAACTGAAATGGATATGGAGATTAGTGACAGTCAAGGTATGTCTAGTACGTACCCTCAAGAGATCATAAACGAGAGTTTTCATAATGTTGAAGATGGATCTCACAATGACATTGTTGAACAATCAGTAAGTTTAAGTACTGGAAATAGTGTAGAATTGGATGTTGTAGTTTCCATAAAAAGTCCTGGTCTAGCTCTTCAGAAGTGGCAAAATGGTATTTTATTTTACAAATTCTTGCATTCGAATGATGTTGACGGCGGTGGACATGATTCTCAGTTGCAAGAGGTTGACTCTTTGCTTAATCAAATTGGTAAAATTGTAGAGCATAACACAAAAATTGCTGCAATCAGTAACACACGCCAAGATGATAACATTGTGGATATGGAAGACGTCGTAGTAGGATTACTTTCTGGTCAACAAGCTGATAAAGTTGAAGCACCATGCAACGAGCTGGGTGATTTGGAAATGAAATTGATAAGTCATAGTTACAGTGGCTTTGCAATAAAACAACCTGCTAGACTAGGTGTAGATGACGAGGTCCCAGCGAAAAGGTTATTGGGTAATGTTGACTTGGAGCGCCCAAGGGAAAGTTCTACATTGGATTATAATAGTTTTACTTCAGTGGAAGATAGTACAGAGGCACTAGAGGTTGATATCACACATTCCGCTGAAGTCTCTTTGAAGGAAGGTTATAAAACTGGCGGTGCTGCATCTCATGTTGGAAATGGCTCCAATCATTTCATTACTTATCAGAAAAGTTTAAGTGTTTCAAAATCAGTTTTTATTGCTGGTAAGATTACATGTAACCTATTGAATGTTAAAGTAAATGGCCTTGATGCGTGGGTAATGCTAGCTCGAAGTTGCAAGTATGGGGTTATGCAAAAGCATGTTACACATGTATCAACTAATGTGGCTTTCTATGGAGAAAGAAAAGGTAATGAAGCTGCTGTTAAGGAAGAGCTTGGGATTTCTGCATTGTTCATACAACTCTTTCATGTTCCTCATATTGGAGCCGGAAAAGAAGCTGTTGTTGCATTATGCAACATTTGCATTTTTACCGAAAATCAAAAAGAAATTTTAGCATTGGTCTCTCTTGCTTATTTACGTACATATGCTCTTCATGCCTCTCACGTCCTTCAGAAGAAGGTGAAAGAAATCATACTGAAGAGCTGGGAGATAACTATAAAAAATCCTCTCATCCTTGTGGACAAGAATGTTTTCAAGGATGGGCACGTGTCACGAATGGTACGGAGCATAATGTCTGAGAAACTAAGAATTTTATGCCTTCAGGAGTTCTGGCAATATGCTTCTACTGTTAAAAGACTCTCATCACAAGTCAAGAAATTAAAACGAAGCGTGAGTGCCTTAGGTATTATTCCTGGAGAAGATCAAGGTGCTATTTGGAATATTCCAATTATTATTTGTCTCTACTTTGAATTCTACACTCAGCGGAAGTTTGAAGACATATATTATTTTCGAATCAGTTATGACGATCAAGTGAAAGAAAATAATATTGCCTCAAGAGACATGAAGAATAAGTCAGGAATTGGTGTTTTAAATATATGTTTTCCTTGGATTGGAGAATCTGGACACAATGAACAAGATGAGGAAATTATTATGGTGAATTCATGGGAGTACTGGTGGACGTCACTAAAGGATGAATCTGATTCCTGTATAGCCTTGTTACCTTCACACTGTGATATAGGCAAACAAATCATCTTACCTGCAATTTGGTACCACCTACAAACCACAGGCTCTCATGGATTTAAACTTGATGAGTTTAAACAATATTGTTCTCCTGTTTTACCAAAGCCAGCGGTAGGAAAATGGCGATTACCTGGTATTGGAGTTCCATCACTCTAGTATTTGATCCGGGAGATGTGACGGTTGCAACGATTCATCCTTGAGGACAAGGATAATTTTAAGAGGGAGGCATTGTCACGAAGTGAGTATGTTCAGCCAAAGATCGAATTGGGCCAAAACTTCTTATTGGGCCATAAAATATAGTTGGGCGTGGATCATAGGACTGGACTAGAAAATATTGTAGATGACTTCCTGTAGTTGGCATATATATTACTTGGAGTGTTTCATTTCAAATTATGAACGAGAATATTGTTTTGTTTTGTTATAAAATTTCTACTCTGTCTCTCATCTATTTTCTTCTGCAACTTTGTCAATTTCTTATTAATTTCGGAAAATTCCAAAAAATAGCTTCAAGTTGTTACACATGTAATTACAGAGATGTAGTTCACCATTGTTGTGTTGATGTTGGAGGATGAATGTATGTTACCAGGGATGTTACAATGTATTGTTTAACGCAATATATAAAGAGAGTACGAGTACGGGCTCGTGGGAAGAACGTGCTATTTGATTTATAATTTTCAGAATATGAAATCAAAAATCGTTTTGGAATGAGATTTGATAGAACCTGGTGTTTGGTTAATAATTTTTCAAAATATGAAATTAAATATAGTTTTGGAATGAGATTTGATATTTTAGGTGGAGGACGTTTGAAGGAAAGTCCTTAGATATCAAATTAGATTTTACTTTTTATTTTTTACTTATAAAATTAAATATAATTTTGATGCATCTATACTATTATATTAAATTGAAACATTACCGAAACATTGAAAGTTTGTTGATTTCATTTTCGGTACGGTCATCCTAATTATTAAAATAAATAATAATATATAATTAATGGTAATTAGTCTATTACTTTTTTCACATTTATTTCTAGAGTTCTATTTGAAGAAGTTATCTTTTATAAACACATTATAACATCAATAATAGCATATCTTTCAATCATTAATATTTTTTTTCTAATTAAAACACGTTACCTTTTTTATTTAAAACTAATCTTATAATCATTAATATATACCCGAAAAAATCATACCATATTTTCCAATTATAAATAAAATATTTTAAAACTCTGTATACATTATTTATAATAAAAAAACATTAGTATAATCCGAGTACATTAAATTAAAATTAAAAAAATTATTAAAAATAATGGTTTTATAAAAACATGAGTTCACATCTATTTTAAAATAAGATTTAGAACAATAACCACTCTTTTTTATGCTAAATTACAGCAATTGGTTCATCTATTTTAAAGAAAAAAAAATCCTCAAAATATAAAATTTACGCCGGCCAAAATTATTCAATGTGGTGTACACTCCAAAATTAAACAGATCGTGAATCAAAAACTACGAATTTGATCCATCTTGGGGTGAGCTAGAGAAATAGATGAGCACCTCCCACTTGAGTCACTTAACTTTTACAATAACTGATGGTCAGCAAACGATTATTTGCAAAATGTACAATCGCACCATGACCCTTAAACAATAGGAAAAAGGTATTGCCTCTTGGCTACATAACAAAATTCTTGCAAACTTAAAAACTAAAGCAAAACTAGTGCTAATAGGCAAAACTTCAACGAATGAGACACAATTGATAAACCACCTAGTCTTCTGCCTGAGGTTCTCATTGATTGATCCCGAGTAATAGGAACGGAAGTGCTAATGTGCCATATGATAGCAGTGTTGCTGGAGCACCACTATATACCATCTGCGGTATAGCTGAACCTCCGGCGGGTGGTGTTGGAAGACTAGTACCAGGAGGTGTAGTGGTGCCTGATCCCCCGGGTGGTGTTGGTGGAAGACTAGTACCAGTACCAGGAGGCGTAGTGGTGGTTGATCCCCCAGGGAGAGAAACAGTAACGGCAAGTTTCATCCCAGCAGCACAGTGGTTAGGTACCGTACAAATGAAGTAATGCGTGCCTGGTGTCGTTAAGGGGATCTCAGTAGCGCCTGACTTGTGCGTGCTAACTGAGTTTCCAACTGTGCATGTAGTATAATCTTCTACATTCACTTCAGCCACTGTATGCCCAACAACATATTTGAATACTGCAATTTTCCGAAAGAGAAAAACTAGTTAATGAATTATATGCGACAAATATCATATAACAAAGATTCGATAAATTAAATAAATTTACCGAGGTTGTCTCCAACATTGAAGGTCTTGCCTGCACTCCAGGATGAAATATCAAGACCAAGTCCCCAACCAGCAGAGTCGCCAACAGTGTAATCCAAAGCCACACAACTTGAAATTGGAGCCAAAAACAAACATGCAACTACAAAAATATATGTCTCCATTGTGTTTGCTTTGCGTAGGAGAATATTGGGGGTGGGGGGTCTTCTTTATATAATGAGACATGAAGGGTTGGCCTCTGGCAATATACACATAAGTTGCCCTGCTTCACATCTATTATGGTAATATATTTTCATCTGCCAAGTTTTTTAGAAGCTTTCCATTCCGAAAATGATACTATTTTTTTAAAAATTGCTATGATTTTTAAAAACGTGATTTTCTGTCCGTGATACAAAATAAAATACACGAATGATTGTATATTAAGTTATAGTTTCCTGATATGTTACAAGATAATGAGAGGAAAGTTTGGTTTCATGTTCAAATTAGTGCCCCTGGACGAATTTCTATGATAGATGAAACTTTTTTGTCAGGCAAGAACTTTTAAAAGGAAAAACTTGCTACGGAAAAACTTACTACTACTACAACTTTTATCGAAATCAGTACAAGTCAACAAATACAGGTTGCCTTGTAATGATTCAAACGTATGTAATACCAATATTAGCATTCTAAATTTTCGATTTCCATCTGCGACTGCAAGGCTATTTTAGTATTAAAAACTGAATTAAGTGAAGTGTCTTAAAAACTTCCTCTCTTCTTAGTCAGGGGGCATATTATTATGCCTTAGATTACATACAACTTCTAATTACCCCAATCTTGTCATGTTGACATGTAAAGAACTACTTTAAACACCAAAACCAGAGAGAGGCCTTTGTGAAGACAATGGCACAACAATCTTAGCTTACAAAATATGTAGGCTCTGTTTAGCAATTAGCGATTAGCTGTTAGTTGGAGCGGATTGAATTAATTGTTTTGACTAACTGATTTGAATAGGTGTTTTGATTAACGGATTGAATTATCTGTTTTGAAAATAGTTGTTTGGTAATAAGTTGTTTGTATTTAAACTAAGCATATGACAAATCTCTAATTGAAAAAGCTCCTAAAAGTAGCTTTTTCAAAATTAACTTATACATCTCAATAATTAAGCTATTTCAATCAACCAATTACCAAACACATATTAGATGATTCACTTGGTCAAATCTCTAACTTACCTCGATTATCTAATTTTTACTCAAATCTCTAATTTCCAAACACCATTGTAATCTAACAGGTGAATTCTAGAAGCATAAGAACTGTTTATCAAGTATATTGTGAAACTGATTTATCAAGTACCAAAACGAAACCAAAAAAACTAAAACTAAAACAAAATAGAGCAATGTAACCAAGAACTGTTTTGCTCTTGGTTGATAAAGCTTGCAGTTAATCACACATTTCCGACTGGTTAAATTTAAGGTCGAGATTATGAAAACTTTGAGATTCAGTACAAGTATATAATTCATACTATCTCAGTGATTTGGTTAAGAAACACTCTTCACCCTCTTGAGCCATGAGTTCTTAACATTTAATTTCCCCCTCCCCTAGATGTGAAAAGACATGGGAGTATTGATGTCCATTATTTCAAATTGATGGCTCATACACGAATTATACTCTTGTTCCAAGAAAGCTATTCAGCTAAAATGTCTAAAAACAACAAGTACTGAAAGATGAAACATGCATATAAAGATTTAACAAACATATATAAAGCTTATATTAGTTTCCAATTAGAAGACAAAATCGGGACATGCATAAAACATGATAAGTAGTACTAAGCTCCATAGTGATAACGTTTTAAACTTCAGCAGATGTCTCTGTTTTCTCTCCATCTGAGTTTAAGTTGCTGCTTGAAGTACTTTCTTGTTCCATAGTCGCTTTTGTTTCTTGTCTCAAAAACCTTTTACTAAGTGCTATTCTAATCGGTCGTCTCATAAACATCTGCAATATATTAAAAACTTTAAGAGACCTTTTATACAGAAAATCTAATGATAAACAAGAAATTACCACAAGTCTTCCATATAAATAATTGGTAAACATGTAATATTATATCCCAAATTATAT
Source organism: Kitagawia praeruptora (assembly GCA_037693485.1). Classification (NCBI taxonomy): domain Eukaryota; kingdom Viridiplantae; phylum Streptophyta; class Magnoliopsida; order Apiales; family Apiaceae; genus Kitagawia; species Kitagawia praeruptora. The sequence continues at coordinate 149,632,985 of CM075353.1, forward strand.
ATAAGAGCTATTGGTCACAAACAGTATTACCTTTCCTTGAAAACTAGAGAGTACTGCATCAGCCTCCTCTTTAGTATTGAAGGAGATAAATCCATAGCCCGCAGACCCTCTCGGATTTTCTCGGAAAATAACTTCCGCAGAAACAACATTAGCATTTTCGGAATTGAAAAACTCCATAAGGTCTTTGGCCCTAGCCTGGAACGGCAAATTAGCCACAAACAAGTTGTGTATTGGCACCTGCTTTGGTACAACTGGAGGAGGTGTAGCCTTCTTCTTTCGTGGCTTCGCCCATGCAAGCCTCAAAGATCTACCCTCATATTCCTGTACCATACAATAAAACACATAATAGCTATGTTCAGTTTCTACACACGGAAATATATAAACAGCTCAAAAGTCCCAAAATTCTTACAAAGGCATCAAGATTAGTGATAGCTGCTACAGCTTCCTCGTGTGACCCCATTGTAACAAAAGCTAAACCCCTGTTCCTTTTTTTGTTGTACATCGACAGCTAACCAAGAAAAAACAACAATTACCCACTTCAAAAAACAATCAAATATAATAAAAAACTAACTAAAACGAGAATGGACATAACCAAAAGTAGAACCAAATTGTATATAGCTTATGCAAACTAAGCTAAAAAACACTCAATTTAGTAAAAAGTATGAAAAGGCAAAACTATAGACATAGAGGAAATTACATTAATTACCAACTTTAGAATAACGGACATATACGAGCGAATTCCAATGCTAATTCTATGGCCAAGTCATCACTATATTTTTGACACCAAAAAGTAGCTTTTGGTGCTAAAATCAAAATTCCACTCCGATGCTGGATCCTAAAATTGTGCTATAGTGACTTGTGGCAAGCATTACTAAAGCATTAACTAGTGCTATAGGCTAAACTAATGAACTAAACTTACAAAAAATGATAGATACAATGTCTAAATGCTTGAATATAAAATTAGTTCTATCCATTTATTCATTCCATTATTGCTTCTCTGCCTTTACAAAGGATTGATCATTCGCAAAAAATAGTTCTTTAATTCAAGTATAGCTATGCAATATCGCAATGGACTTGCTCAAACCAAACCGATACAAAAAATGATCAATTGAATGCATAAATGCTTGATTGTGTAATTAGTCCTATCAATTTAGTCATTCAATTATCGCTACGCATAGAATTGATCATGTCGTAAACTTAGTTCATTATTTTATAGAATTATCATGTCGTAAAGATTTGGTATATGTAAAAATCAAATCTTTCTAAATTATGCACATAAATCAAAAATTAAAAAACTAAAACAAACCCAAATCATCAAAAAGAATATACAGTAACCACAAACCCAAGAACTTAAAAGCAAGAACTAACCTCAACACTAACAACAGTCCCAAACTTTTCAAAAAGAGGCCTAATATCACTTGCACTACAATCCCATGGCACATTCTGAGCACACACTCTAGTTCTTGATTCTTCATCTTCCTCTTCTTCTTCTTCTACCTCAATTTCAACAGGGGTTTCAACTGCAGCTTGAGCTAGAAATAAAGATTTATGGGTTTTAAAGAAGGGTGCATTGGGAATTATATAAGATAAAGAGTTGAATGAAAGTGAGGATGGGAAAGTTATGAAATTTGTGGAGGGAGATGGGTAGAAAATGATTTTTTGGGTAGTGAAATGAGAGAGTGAAGATGGCTTAAGATGAAGTGAAGACATGTTTTGGGATTTAAGGAAGAAAAAATGGGGCTTTTGTTTGAGTTTGTTTAGTTCATGTAGGGGAAAGTACAGGAGAGTTTAGAGAGGGATTTCAAGATTGTGGAGTTGGGAATTTGGATAAGGGGTTTAGGAATGATATTTTCTATTTTCTTTTTGTGGAGTGATATTTTGTGAGTACGACGTCGTTTATCTGACCATGTGGCTTGTGTGTCCAACTCCTTTTTTTTTCCTTTTTTTTTTGGTATAAATAAAGAAAAAAGATTAGGTTTAAGCTTGGAACTCAATAAATTAATATTTTAAATGCTTCTCTTGATTCATGATGAAAATTATGTATTTATAAATTAATAAACTCATAAAACTATTGTGTTAGAAATTATTAATTAGTAAAAGGTTCAACTGGGTTATACTTTTTTTTTTTTGGTTATCTTATAACCCGTGCAACGCATGGTTCCTTTTTCTAATATTTATAATTACATTATTAATTTACATATTAAATTGTTGTTAAAAAATTAATATATATATATATATATATATATATATAATTTTACACGTTTAATTTAATTTTTACTCTGTCTTGAATTCTTAAAATTTGATTTGGACAATTTACAGCTCACATGAAATTAACAAAATAATCTTTAATTTAGTAATGACATAACAATTATTTTCCAATTAGAACTACGCGGAAACAAAAGAGAGAAGAAATTGACCATTTTTTACGTTGAAAATTTTATTCGATTTATGAAACCTACTTAGAGCATCTCCAATGGTATTGACTAAAATGGGTGGCTAAAATGATGTAAAATAGTAATTATGTAAAATTTATTGAATCTGTAAAATAGCAAGTTATTATTATTTCAAATTGTTAAAAATAGAATGTATTATTTTAATATGGTAATATTGATGATGTGGAGTTTTACTACAGGTCTCTAGAGGTTCGACAAATATAGCCAATATGATAGGATTTTAGAGGATTATCTAAAATTTTAGATAACAGTAATGTCCCGTTGGAGATGATTTTTTTTACACAATATCTATAATTTTTATTTAAGGCATGTTTGACACACTTTTAGCTAAGGGGTCTCTGTGGTTGGAGATGCTCTTATCTTTCATTTTGATGATCAAAATACTCTTCTTATTATTTGAAGATAATTCTACTAACAATCAAATACAGTTTTAACAATAAATAAAAATCGTTAGATCATAAAATAAATATATATATGAAAAATGATGGATCTAGCATAAAAAAATATTTTATTTTTTAACATGTTAACTAAAAAGTGTATTTATATTGAACTAAGAAAACGTGTATGTCAATGATTTAAGCCATATATAATTTGGTTATCTACATTAAATAGGATTATAAATGTACGTCTTCTACACCGAATAGGATTATGTAAAAATTCATAATTATATTTTCTCTAGAGATTCTGAGTGTTTCCATTTTGATAATAATTGTTAAATCATCACTAAATTAAAGATAATTTTATGAGGTTCACGTAGGCTGTAAAATCATCCGAATCTGATTTCTAGATCTCGGGATAGAGCTTAAATAGTAAATATAATTTTTTTAAAATGTAAATAAAAAATTAAGTAAAATTCAATTGTATCCTTTTTTAATTACTCCCTCCGTCCCTCAAGGTTCTTTACGTTGTCTTTTTTATTGAGTATTGAATACGGTAAAAGAATACAGAGGGGGGGGTGAATGGATTCTTGAACTTTTCTTTGATTGAGTCAATGTAGCAGATAAGTGCCTGTGTGTGTAGAAGAGAAGGTGCGGATAAAGAAACAACACAAGACACAATATCACTTTAATCTAATGTATTATTAGATAAAGGTTACTACAATCTGTGAATACAAATGGTAGTATTCTCAGCTTCGTTTTTCTCAGAGAGATATAGCTTACAGTGTATGAAAAACTTGACTCACAAAAGTTACTAAGTTATGAAGTGAGGCTGTGTCCTTATAGAACATGGATACAGCCTACTTACAACAAATAAGGTAGCTAAACAAATTACTTTCTAGTCTGTCTATCCTTTTTGAGTAAGTGTCCAAACGGTTACAGATTTGACTTTGCAAAGCCTGTTTAGATCCACTTTTTTAGCTCCTTGTCTCTTCTATATCTCTCCAAGCTTCCTTGTAGGCTTTCCAGAGCACATTACAGATTGTGGTCCATAAAGTGCATTGGCTTGTTGCAGGTTTCTGACTTGTACAATTTCTTCAGTATTTTGTCTCCAAGAATGTATTCGAGAAGTGACTAAGTAAGTGATTCGAGAACTAGAATTGACTTGATCGATAACTCTGAGTTCTCGAATACTGTTATATTGACATATCGAACCACTTCTCGAATAGCTCTTTTCCATCAGGATTCCTTGAGTTGTCGAATAGAACATTTGACTTATCGAATCCTCGAGATATCGAATAGCTTTCTGAGTCCTTGAGATATCGAATGAAACTTTGACTTGTTGACTCTTTGAGAACTCGAATACCATCTTGACTTGTTGACTTCTTGAGTTCTCGAATAGAGTAGTAGACATATTGAATCCCTGAGATATCGAATGAGATATCGAACAGTGTATTCAGAGATATCGAATAGTGTCTTGATATATCGAATCTCTGACTTCTCGAATGCTGGACTTCTCGAATAGACAAATATACTTCTCGAATTGGTACATAGGCAAATTCTTCATTTCTTCAAATCCCAACTGTGATTATTTGACAGTCTTTAACTCCTTGCTTGAGGCATGAACCTTGGAACTTCTTTCAAGCATTATTCTAGACTCTATTTGTACAATTACACAACTAGGATTTGATGCCTACTACAAGTACAATACAAACAGAAACTCTACAACTAGAGGTTCCCTCAGTTAAGAGGTCATGTAATTAATGCAAATCATTACAAACAATTAGGCTTGTTATTAGATGTGTACAGGCATGCCTCTGTGACTAACAATCTCCCCCAAATTGTGAGTGAGACCCTTAGTCACAATTTCATGTCTGATAACAAGCCTAACATACATAAAGATAAACTTTAAAAGTACAGGTATGTATATTGACACATAAATGGAATTACAAGATGAATGCTCTTACAGTATGATGAGGTACTAGCCATTTTCATTTGATTGCATCTCCATTGCTTTGGCTTGTAGATCATCATATGCTTTCTGTTTCATTTCTTTCTCCTTTCTTGCATTTTCATCTATTGCTCTTATAATTTCTGCCATAGCATCCAATTCTTCAATCATGATAGAGTTTTTGAAATCTTCAAGCACTGGCTCCAGAATGTAGGCAGGACTGAGTAGGTTCATTCTTATATTGACATTGTCTCCATTTCTTCTCCTATACTTCACCACATAGGGATCAAGCTGAACTCTACACAATCCCTTTGCCCTTAGCTTTTCTGCTTCAATCTCCAGTCTGTCAATTTCTTTCTCCCTTTCTAACCACTTCTCATAGCAGCCCTTTCTTATCTTTTCAGCATAATCTCTCTTCATTTTCACAAAGTCAATCAATTCCAGCTTCCATACTTTCTCCACCTTGTCTTTAGAGTCCAGCAATGCAATGATTCTTTCTATCTCATACAATTTACCCCAATTCTGACAACCCCCTTGTTTGAATTTCATTTCTCTCCCATCAGTGTACTTGATCTCAAGGTGGTCATCTACAATTGCAGCAAAGCATATCTTTTGAGCTCTTAGAAATTGCAATTGCTCTTCATCAAAGCCTTCATCAAGTGGCTGGAGTTTCAATCCTGGAATGATTGTTAGGGCTCTTGATCTGGATAGCTTCACTCTTCTTGCAACATGTTTAAATTTCATCCTCTTGACATGGTTGCTTGGCAAAAATCTTTGACCTTTGTTGGTAGACCATAGTAGTATTCCATTAGCAGTTTGCTTTCTAAAACATACACATGGTTTCTTGACTTGAATCTTCTTCTCTTCTTGAGGTGGCAAAACAGTTGCAGAAGCCATAGATGTAGATTTTGCTAGGTCACCACTAACAGTATTCACCCTAGACTTAGAGTCTTGAGTTGTGGTGAGGTTACTGCTAGCAATGCCTAAGGCTTGCTGTTTTCCAATCTTCCTCTCATAGACTCTTCCTTGGTCATCATCATTCTTCTTATCTTTGTCCCCCTTTTTCTTCTTGTCTTCATCACCCTTATCTCTCCTGTGATGTCTTCTCCTCCCATCACTTTTATCTTCAGAATCATCATCCTTATTTCTCCTAGGTTGAGCCATCTCTGGAATTTCACCAGTTGCAATATAAGTTCTGAGGATGTGCAGTGCCTCAGTTTTTTCAGCATTTCTGGCTCCAACCTTCTTCTGTAATTGATCAATGATGGCAATGATCAGTCTGTGATTTCTAGTGGTGAGATCATGGGGAATGACCAATTGCTTGATATCTTCAATTCTGGTGCCAGACTGATAAATGATTGTCCATGGCTTCTTGATCACTTTTGGTAGCCTTGAAGGTTGGTCATTCCTCAAGTCATCAAACAGACTCTTGTTGTTCTCATTCTTCTTCTCAATAAGCTCAAGTATGGCATCTATCTCTGAGTGTTTCAGTTCTTGTAGAGTCTTGTATGTTAGATGCCATATCTTCAATTTGGATATCATCACTATCTCCTTAATCCATAGATTATTGACTTTCTTAGGAATGACAATGATGCAATCAATCTGCTTCTTCAGCTCCCTCAGATAGAACTGAGTGTCACCAACCTGTTCCCTTGTGGCTTTCAGAAACTCCAAGAAGGCTTTATCATGATAAACATTGGAGTTAGCAACTTCTTGTAGCTTGGCCTCAGTAACAACTTTAACTTCTACAGGCTTGGCACTCTCAGGTAGGGAGGTTGGAGATTTGTCAGATGGCATACTCCCTGCAACCACTGTAGTGGTTATGGATTGCTTTTGTCCTCCAGGAGTAGTGATGTGCACAGTTGGTAGAGTGACAACTGGCAAGGTAGATGGAGGCTCATCCACTTTGGATTTTCCTTTGCCAGGCACATTTGGTAGAGTTTTTGAAGAAGCTCTTTGTTGACCACCCTCTTTTATTATTATGCCTTTCTCCCCCTTTGTATTTGAGTTCCCTTTCTCCCCCTTTGGATTTGAGTTCCTTGTCTTCTTCTCCCCCTTAGGCTTGTTGTCAGGCACTGAGGCTGTAGAAATGTCCTTTGGGATTGAAGATTCATCAGGGAGAGGGAGACCCATATGCTTCATCATAGCAGCTAACATGGATTGTTGATGCAGAAGGACATCAGCTGTGGTGGATGCTTGAGTGTCCAACTGATCATTTAGCAGTGCAACCTTGTCTGTAAGATGAGCATTGGACTTGGTGAGAGTAGCCACCTCCTTCTCAAGTGCATCCACTTTGTTGAATAACTCAGTAGATTTGAAGCCAGACAGGGATTGTTCTTTGAGTCTCTGCACTTCAAATCTAGTCATGTCATGTACTGGGACCTCAGTGAGCAGTCTGTCTCCATATAAATTTTTGAACATGGTCCTCAGCATGGCATTGGCATCTGTGGTCTGATCAGATAGAATTTGAAATTGATGCCCCAGACCTGTGACAGTATCCTTTAGCAGAGCTAGCCCATTGTCCATTTTGGTGCAGGTAGTGTTGCAGTGTTTGATGTCCTTGAACACACTGTCTAGCTGAGGGAATTTAGCATCAAAGGTCCTCTTGATTGCTTCTACTGTGGTGGTGGTCTTATCACACACTCTATTGACCTCAGTCTTAACACCTTTTCCAAGATAATGAGCAGCCTTGACGAATCCCTTGTGTGTATCATTCATAGCCTCATACACTTCACCAGGGGTCAGAGATTTGGCATTGGAGCCCAGTGAAGTGAGGTATTCCTCCCTGAGATACTGAAGTGCTTCATCAAGAGTAATATCATATTTTCCTTGCAACCAGGCATCTATGTTGCCATCTCTCTCAGCATCATCAATGATCTTTGTCTTCTGCACCTCCACATCATCCCTATGGCATAACAGAATAGCCTCATAGTCTGGATTAGGCATGTCTGCAGTGAGAAGGTTCTGAGCAATCTTTGTGAACTCAGGAATCTGATCCACAATTAAGCTTTGAAATGCTTCAACCGTCAATTGTTGTGGAGCAGACCCTGATCCTGAAGCACTGTCATGTGGCACAGGCTTCAGCCATTGTGACATAAAGTCAGAGCTAGAGCTAGGCAAGCTAGACTCCTCAGTTACAGATGCAACTTCTGTAACCGGATGGATTGACTCCACTACTGGTGTCACCACAGAAGTGGGATGAATTACACCAGCAGTTGACACAGGCACAGAGTCTCTAGTAAAAACTAGTGGAACCTCTGTGTTTGTGATGGTGTCATCAGGAGATGCCTCAGCATGCATTCCCTCACCATCTAAATGTGGGTTCTGAGTGGTGAACAAAGTGTCATGCACTAAGTCACTTGAAATTATTGGCTCATCAAGAGAAAAGAATTCTTGATGATCAATACCTTGCATCTCAGTTGCCTGAGTTGCAGGTTCCAAAGAAATTTCAGAGTTAGATTCTGGAAGAGAAGTGTGTTTAAGAGTAGATTTTGGCAACTCCCCCTGAGAGATAGAGGGAGTTTCAAATGTGATGTGCTCTCCACTCAGTGTTGTGTCAGCCTTATCACTCCCATGTGCTGACTCTATACAAGAAGGTGCATTGGGGAGGATGCTTGATTCTATAGGTGCACCCTGTTGAGAGGATACACCTAGTGAGCTGTGTGCCCCTGATTTTACAACTTCAGCCATTTGTGTGACTGAAGAGGTGGTCTTAGTTTTCTTCTTCTTTGTCCTGTGTAAGGGTGACTCAGGTTCCTCACTTCCTAGACCTAATTCAACAGCTAATGCTGCTTCAGATAAGATATTTAATGGTGCAGACATTACTTCCTTTCTCTTCTTTTTACTAACATCACCCTTTTGAGAGGATGATGCAGTTGGCTCAGTATGTGGTAGAGTGTTTGGTTGAGAGGGTTGGTTAGCAGGCCCTGGGTTAGCATTTTGTTCTACTTGCTTGGGCTGTGCTAACTTAGATTTTGCATCAAATGTTGGCATGTTGTGGGGATAAGTCCTAAACAAACTCTCCATACGGGGAGTTATGTTCAGTCTTACATCCACATCATTCCTAGTCTCCAAATTACCAAAAATGAGTTTGGTCATGGACTTAGGATAGCCTATTTTATTTTTATCAATCCCAGGCAATTCAATCAATGAAGCATTTTTATAATTAAGTACAGATTGAATAAAGCGAGGGAAGAAAATATCAGTACCTCTCTTGGTTGTGTTCTTACCAAGTCTCCCATATAATTCTTGGAGGATGATTTGGCCAACATCAATCTTCTTTCCATAGGCCAAAGCATATCCAATTTGCTGCACAGGTGCACTGATTTGATCAAAGCTTGATTTCCTGGCAGTGAAGACTTGGAGAAGAGTTGCAAACACATAGCTCCACTCTTTTCTCAGATTCTTTCTGTTTAGCTTTCCAAGATTGATCCCATCTGAGTAGTTGATGAACTCAAAGAATTCCTCTAACTCTGCATTAGTGGCCATTCTGTCAAATGACTCCTGTTGTAGGCCTAGTGCTTGGTTCATGTCTGCAGTAGTGATAGTGATTTCCTTATCTTGAATCTTGCAGTAGATGATATATGAAGTGATTGCGTTTTCCAGGGCTACAACCTCTACAATAGCAGAACCCCAAAACTGTTCCAGGATATCTAGATACAGAGTTGGGTTGGCAGAGAGTGCATCCTTGATATATGACTCCGCCATCCATTTCACAAAGCACTTGAAATTGGCATTGGGTGCTTCAACATCACTAGTGAGAGCGATGAAGTTGGTGTTGAAGTTTACTGTTGCCATTTGTGTAGAAGAGAAGAAAGAAATTGAAGGTTGAAGAAGAAATTTGGCTTTTCGTAGCTAGGGTTTCAGGGGTTTAGAGAGTGTAGATGCTTGAGAAATCGAATGAAATGAGTCGAATAGATGTGAAATTGTATAAGTATGAAGTACTTGAATTGTCGATTAGCAGAAAGTTTTGTATCGACAAGTCAGGCATTCGAGAAGTAGAAAACAACTATTCGAGAAGTCAAGAAAGGCTTAATCGATAACTCAAGCAGATAGAAACTCACAGCTGGCAGTTATCTAACTTAGAAATAATTCTAAATTAAATAATATATGTTTTTATGAGTGAATTAAACTTTTAGACAAAAGTCCAAAATCGGTTAAAATTCAGCGAGAATTCAGGCTTTTCAAATGATTCGAGAACTCAAATATAGTGTTCGAGAACTCAATCATTCGAGAACTCAGTTACTCTATTCGAGAAGTCAAGAATACCTCTATTCGATATCTCAGAAAGACTCTATTCGAGAACTCAAGAGTACTCTAATTAGACTTATTAGAGATGTCGAATAGTGAATCATTCGAGAAGTCTGACTTATCGAGCTATACTCATCACTCATAAAAATTTGATTTTCACTATCTTTTAAAATTTACCAGACATATTCATTGAAAAATATCCTAGCAAATTAAATAGTGATTTTCTCAAAATTTCATAGAAATTTTAAGTTAATAGAAATATGATTTTCAACATATGCAACAGATTTGAAATATTTATAAATCATATTTCAACCAACACTCACTCCAAAAATATTGAGAATTTAGATAAAGTAAGTGTTTACTGCTGCAACAATCTAGATGGTGTATTCACTTAGCCAGAATCTGAAGAATTCAGCATTCCAATCTCACTTACCAACCTTGTGAAGGTGGCTTCATCTAATGGCTTAGTGAATATATCAGCTAGTTGTTTATCTGTAGAGACATAATGCAACTCAATGGTTCCATTAGTTGCATGTTCTCTTATGAAATGATATCTGATGTCAATGTGCTTTGTTCTAGAATGATTGACAGGATTGGCAACTATAGAGATTGCACTTATGTTGTCACACATGATTGGAATTCTTTCCAACACAAGTCCATAATCTCTAAGTTGATTTCTAATCCAAAGCACTTGAGCACAGCAACTTCCAGCAACTATGTATTCAGCCTCAGCTGTAGAAGTTGACACAGATTGTTGCTTCTTGCAATACCAAGAAACTAACCTTTGTCCAAGAAACTGGCAGCTTCCTGAGGTACTTTTCCTATCCACTCTGCATCCAGCATAATCAGCATCAGAATAACCAACCAGATTGAACCCTGTGTCCTTAGGATACCATAATCCCAAGTTAGGAGTGCCCTTCAGATATCTAAAGATCCTTTTTATTGCAATCAAATGTGATTCCTTTGGATTTGATTGAAACCTTGCACACAAGCATGTAGCAAACATGATGTCTGGCCTACTTGCAGTGAGGTAGAGTAGAGAACCAATCATGCCTCTGTAGACTGAGATATCTACTTTCTTGCCTTTAGCATCTTCATCCAGTTTAGTGGCAGTGGCCATGGGTGTCTTGGCAGGTGAACAATCTTCTAAGTCAAACTTCTTCAATAAATCCTTGATGTACTTGGTTTGACTGATAAAGATACCATCCTTCCTTTGACTGACTTGCAACCCTAGAAAGAATGTCAACTCTCCCATCATACTCATCTCATATCTGCTCTGCATGAGTTTAGAGAATTTCTCACACAGCTTCTCATTTGTAGAACCAAAAATGATATCATCCACATAGATTTGGACTAGGATAATATCATCACCATGCTTCTTGTAAAACAGTGTCTTGTCCAATGTGCCTCTAGTGAATTGATTTTCAAGAAGAAATTGTGATAAAGTATCATACCATGCTCTTGGAGCTTGCTTAAGTCCATATAGTGCCTTAAGCAATCTGTAGACAAATTCTGGGAAATGTGGATCCTCAAAGCCAGGTGGTTGTTGCACATAAACCTCTTCTTCCAACTCTCCATTTAGAAATGCACTCTTGACATCCATTTGATAAACTTTAAAGTTTGAATGAGCAGCAAATGCCAAGAATATTCTAATGGCTTCCAATCTAGCAACAGGGGCAAATGTCTCATCATAATCAATGCCTTCATGTTGAGAGTATCCTTTTGCAACCAGCCTTGCTTTGTTTCTTATTATTACACCATCTTCATCCATCTTATTCTTCAGAACCCATTTTGTTCCAATAATGGTTCTATTCTTTGGTGCAGGCACAAGTTCCCATACTTTGTTCCTTTCAAATTGATTCAGCTCCTCTTGCATGGCAATAATCCAATCTGGATCCAACAGTGCATCATCAAGTTTCTTAGGCTCAACTTGTGATAGAAAACATCCATAGAGGCACTCATTTTGAGTTGCTCTCCTAGTCCTTACTCCTGCATTAGGATCTCCAATGATTTGCTCTGCAGTGTGTGATCTATCCCATTTCCTCGAGTGTTCAGCCTGACATCTCAACCTTGATGTTGCTTCATCATCCACATCATGGTCATCCTCATTTCCTCCCCCTGTGAAGTTGCCATTACTCACAGGTGTGTCTTGGATGCTTGTTTCTCCACTATCGATTGGCACAAATTCTTCTCTTGTATCATCAATCACTTGAGTTTGTTGAACTTGAGTTTCAACTCCAGTTTCAATCTCTTCATCAGAATCATCTAGATTATCAAACTTCAATGGATCTTTGTCTTCATCATTGGCTTCTTCTAGTCCAGGTAGTTTGCTGTCATCAAATGTTACATCTGTGCTTTCCATAACTTTCTTTTGACTGATGACATAAACCTTGTATGCAATTCTTAATTTCCATAGAATAGCCAAGAAAAATTCCTTCAAATGCTTTTGCATCAAACTTTCCAACATATTCAGAATTATCCTTTAGTACAAAGCATTTGCTTCCAAAAGTATGAACATACTTTAGAGTTGGCTTCTTTCCAGTCATCAAGTTGTAAGGTGTCTTTCCAGTGTTTTTGTTGATGAGGGTCCTGTTCTGAATGTAGCATGCAGTGCTCACAACCTCAGCCCAAAAACATGTAGGCATTTTTGCATCAAGTAACATTGTTCTAGCAGCCTCAATTAGAGTTCTATTCTTTCTCTCAACAACTCCATTTTGTTGTGGAGTCCTTGGAGCTGAGAATTGATGAGAAATGCCATTCTCTTTGCAAAATGCTTCAAGTGTGGCATTTCTGAACTCTGTTCCATTATCACTCCTCAATGCAATCACACTTACATCGTTTGCCTTTGCTTCCTTGTCAACTTTCTTTATGTGCTCAATAATTACTTGTGGAGCCTCATCTTTTGATGCCAGAAATTCCACCCATGTATACCTTGAAAAATCATCAACCATTACCAGGGCATACTTCTTTCTTCCAAGTGACATTATGTTGACAGGCCCAAACAAATCCATATGGATGAGTTGTAATGGCTTGGTTACTGATGTCACTGTCTTTGACTTGTGGCTTGATCTTTTCATTTTTTCCTTTTTGACAAGCCTCACACACTCCTTCTTGACAGAATTCAAGTGTGGGCATGCCTCTCACTAACTCTCTTTTTACTAGAGAATTAATGGCCTTGAAGTTCAGGTGTGATAGTTTCTTGTGCCACAGCCAACAATCTTCATTTGATGCTTTTGAGTAAAAGCAACAAATTTTGTCCTTGTTTGCAGAGTCCATATTGGCTACAAACAGGCTTCCCTTCCTTACTCCAGATAGAGCAAAATCACCAGTCTTTTTGTGGGTGATCAAACATTCATCTTTGTCAAAATTCACTTTGAATCCTGTTAGGAATAATTCATAAGTTGTGATGTTAAGAATAGAATTTACACATTATACTTCTTGTAATCCTGATCTTATAAAGGATTTAGCACTGTATATAGGATTCATGTGTAAGACAGTTGTCTGTATAGTTTAGTCAGGAATGAACAGTGTATCGGAGACTACATGTCAGGAACAGAGAGCAAATCCTGATGACAGTCCAATACTGATGGTTGATCAGATACTGATGCAGTGTACAGATCCTGATATCAGTCATGTTACTGATGATGTCATTATAGATACTACAGAAACTGGCAAGTGCTATAAAACAGGATCGTTGTTTGAAGAACAAGCAAGAAGACATTATGAAGGAAAGAGTTTTTCTATTGAAGGAAACTATCGACTAGAAGGCAGAACATTGTCATGTATAGATTATATCTTTCTGTTATTAGTTGATAGGTAGCATTATAAATACTCTCTCAATATCATTGTAAAGAGCGGACGAAGTTGTGAGTTCGTGTGCGTAGCTCTGTATAAGGTTTGTATTCAAGAGTTCGAAACAAACAGAGAGATATTTGTATTGTCAGCAGCTGCTAAAGGTATTGTACACCTTTGGTAGAGTTTGTATTTGATCTTATTAATACAAACAAGAGTTTGATTCATTCGTTTATTCTTGTTCATATAATCAAGCAAAAATCAGACACGATTATATAACTTGTATTCAACCCCCCCTTCTACAAGTTATTCGAGTTAACAATTGGTATCAGAGCAGGTTGATTTCGAATAATCATAAAGATCTGCAATCATGTCTGGTTACAAGGATGGGAATACTAAAATTCCTATGCTCAAGAGAAACGAATATACTCTATGGGAAGTAAAGATGTTGCATCATCTGGAAGCAACAGATCCTGATTATCTTGACAGAATCAGAGATGGACCTTTTGTTCCAACAAAGGTCATTGGACAAGCAACTGTTGATGGTGTGGTTGTTCCAGAACATACAGCAGAGAAGCCAAAATCTGAATGGTCAGATAAGGACAAGGAGAATGTTCTCAAAGATGCTAAAGTGAGAAACATATTATTCAACAGTCTTGATTCTGTTCTCACTAACTATGTTCTCTCTTGTAAAACTGCTAAGGATATATGGGACAATCTTAAGGTTCACTGTGAAGGAACTAAGCCTGTCAGGAAGAATATGAGGACATTACTTATACAACAGTATGAGTACTTTGAATCCAAGTCTGGTGAGTCACTTACTGATACCTTTGATAGGTTTACAAAACTCATCAATGAGATGGCCATGCATGGTAAATATTACGACTTGGAGGACATGAATACAAAGTTCATGAAAGCTTTGCCTGATTTCTACAATGAGAAGATATCTGCAATTGAGGAAGCTAATGATCTGGATGAGATTTCATTAGAGGCAGTATATGGAAAATTGAGAGCTTATGAACTTGACAAGCAACAGAAGAAGAGCAGGAGTGAAGGAAAGATGAAGACTATTGCACTTACTGCTCAATCTGAAGTTAAGAAGCTTCCTGAAGAACAGCATGAAGAGATTGCTGTAAAAAATTCAAGGAAGAAGAAAAGCAAAGAAAGTTCTGAGTCAGAGACTACTGATATGGACTCTGACAACAATGATTCTGAATCTGAGATGCAAGAACTCTTTGCTATGTTTGCTAAAGCTTTCAAGAAAGGAAAATTCAACAGGAGAAGATTTAGCAAAGGACCTTTTCAAAAGAAGGAGGAGAAGAAGAGTGACAAAAGCAAAAGTACAATTGTCAAGCTTGATAAGGCCAAGATCAAGTGCTTTAACTGCAGCGAGCTTGGACACTTTGCTAGTGAGTGTAAGAAGCCTAGGAATTCAGGAAAGGGTAATGCACTTATGGTCACACAGAAGGATTGGGCTGATTCCAGTGACTCTGAAGATGAATTGGATTATGACAACATTGCATTGATGGCCAATAGTTCAGACAAACCTGGATCTCCAAAGAAAATTTCTCCATCCTCTGTTAAGGTATCACTTCACTCTCTTGATTCATTTGATAGCTTAAATTCTGATGAAATTAGATCTATCCATGCTGAGTTTAAAAATCTTATGACTAATTTTAGAATTCTTACTTGTGAAATAGATGAACTTAAGGTTAAGAATGATAAATTAGTTGATAGAAATAATTTTCTTGAATCTGAATTAATTCAAATGGAAGAATACAAGTTGAGTTCTGATAAAGCTAAGCATGATTATAGTGTAATTCTTGAGGCTTATGACTATGTCAGAAAAGAACTAGAAGAAGAGAGAGATGTGATTAAGACCATTAACAATTCCAGTAAGAAGACAATAGAAATCTTTGAGAGTGGAATTCGTGGTAAGGTTAATGGTTTAGGTTTTGATAAGGCTAGACAAGAAGAAAAAGTAGCTATTGTCAATGATGATAGTAAGGTAGAAGCTAACACATCTAAATCTGAAGGTAAGAAAATTGTTTCTGAACCTAATCATGTTAAATTTGTTGATTCAAAAGGTACCCCTGTTGTACACAAAAGGATTAACAATAGTTTTTCAGATGAGAAAGTGTTAGAGAAACCTAAGAATGTAAACATAGGGTTTCTGTCTAAGTCTCAGTTGAAACAGAGATTAGATGATCTTTCAGAGTCTAGCAAGATTAAGAGAAATAGGAATGGAAAAGAAGGTATTAACAAAGAGAACAATTACAAGAATGTACCTGATGCACCTAGGAAAAAATGCTATAAGTGTGGAAATCATAATCATTTGGCCCTAGACTGCAATCAAAAACCTTCTTGGAAAACTGAGTCCAGATTCCCCAAGACTCAGAAAATTCAATACCAACCACAAAAAGCTTGTTATCATTGTGGTAGTTTACTTCATTCCATTTACATGTGTAGAGAATATCATGAACTGTATTATGACTATTATTCTTTGAAATCTGAAACTCCTAGTCACAAACAGTTTGTGAGATCAGAGTCTAAAGTTAACTCTGCAACAGGTAAAATAAATGCAAAATCTTCAAAGTCTGTTGTCTCTAAATCTAGTAAGAAAGGATCCAATCAAAGTTGGGTCCTAAAAAATTCTAACTAGTTACTTTTTGTTTGCAGGGCACAGGAAAGAAGCATTCAATTATCTTGGACAGTGGATGCTCTGGACATATGACTGGAAAGAAGTCCCTGCTTACAAAGTTTGAGAGGAAAGCTGGCCCAGTAATATCTTTTGAAGATGGCAACAAAGGAGAAACTCTGGGATATGGCTCAATTATTTTGGGGAATGTCATCATAGAAAATGTAGCACTGGTTGAAGGCTTGAAACATACTCTTTTAAGCATAAGTCAACTGGGTGATAAAGGTTACAAATCAATCTTTGACAGAGAAGGATGCAAAGTCTTGAATATGCAGAATGGAGACATTGTTCTAATTGGTCAAAGACATGGTAACATATATGAAGCCAGCTTAAGTGATACATCTAAAGGAATTGTTAGATGTCTCTACAGCAAAGCAACAAATGATGAAAGCTGGAGTTGGCACAAGAAGCTCTCACATCTTAATTTCAAGAAGCTTAATCAACTTGTTAAACACAATTTGGTGAGAGGCCTACCTCAGGCAAATTTTGTGCAAGATGGACTTTGTGATGCATGTCAGCTTGGAAAGCAGAGAAGAACCACTTTCAAGAGCAAGACTGAAAATTCAATTACTGAACCATTTCACATGCTACATCTTGATCTGTTTGGTCCGGTAAACATCATGTCTATCAGCAAGAAAAGATATGCTCTAGTTCTGGTGGATGATTTCATAAGGTTCACATGGGTGTTCTTTCTACACAAGAAGGATGAAGCTCCCCAGCAAATCATTGAACTCATCAAGAATATTCAGAATAATTCTGAGTACAAAGTTAAAGTACTTAGGAGTGACAATGGTACAGAATTCAAGAATTCTACAATGGAGGGGTTTTGTGCAGACAATGGAATCACTCAACAGTTTTCTGCACCTGGTACATGATAAGTGGATTTTATATCCACTTGGAACATTCTAAATTGGCTTAAATTGATTGCTTTGACCTCAAGATTGTGGTAGTTTTGATGTGTTTTGTTTAATTGTGCAGGGTTGGAATAATGTTGATTAAGATCGTTGTTTCCGTTACTTTTGGAGTTGGATTCGGGCCTAATAAAATAGAATGGAGTCTTGTTATGGTTCATCATGAGGATTCCAAGCATAGAGGATTGAAAACGGAAGAGAATGCAAAAAGAACGGGAGCAAACGGAGCAAAAACGAAGGAGAAAAAGCTGAAAAACGAAGGAGAAAAGAACGTGACCAGATTTGGCCCGAGCAAACTGCGCCAGTTTGGAGCAAAGTGCTCGGCAGTGAGCAGAATTTGTCTGAGCAAACTGCGCCAGTTTGGAGCAAAGTGCTCGGGGACGTGCTGATTTTCCAGTTTTGCCCTTATTCGATCTGAAATTGTATTTTAAGTGTTTTTTGACATAAAAATAGTTTCAGAGTTGTATTTTAGGTATTTTTCTTATTGGGTAAGTGGGAGAAAAAACCTATATCAACATCCAACCCTTGTAATCATATACACACGTTACGTATTATCAAGCTAGGGTTTCAAGAAGAGAGAAAAAGGAGAAGGAATTCTTCCAAGCTATTCTTGAACCTTTGTATTCTTCGATTGTGGGGATTTAATTCTAAACCTTACTCTTCTTCTTCTCTATTTATTTACTTGTTTATTTTAGAGTTATGTTTTCAGTAGAACCCATGATGATGATTAGTTCGAGCATGAACTAATTCGTTGTCATGGGGGTTTAGTGGACTTATTCATGAATTCTATGTGTTGAATCTTCTCGATGCCTTTAGTGTGATTGATGTGATATCCTATCATGGTTGATTTTAATTCGTTATAGGAGAGTAGCTAACTCCTGTAATTGTGTGTTAATTCTTGTTGAAGCGAAAGTGGAAATAAGAGTTTAGAACTTGCCATGTTAGCGTAGGTTTATGCGTGATGATATCATTCGTAATTAGTGTCGTAACTCTAACCGTTTTATGACGACTATGTGATCAATTGAATGCTTGCACCTCAACCATTATGTTTTATTCTTTATAGACATATGAAGACTTGGCATAATTGGGAGACTAAATGATTTCTATCTTTATTGTGGATATTGTTTAGGATGGTATTTGTTTAACGGAAGTTGGCTTATATCAGTTTTGTGTGTTCGATCAGGTGTTAATAAATCACATGAACAAGGCTAGGGATTTGGAGACTATAGATGGATTGTTTAAAGAAACTAAATTCCCATGTTTTATTTGCATAAGTAATTCGACATAAATCTCAGTTCGAGCAGTTAATCTTTAGTTAAATTTCTTAGATAAATTTTAGTGATAACAACAATCCACTTATTTATTTGTTTTAGCATCGGAAAACAATCATACATTGGTGAGTGAGTTAGCTAGACAATACAACGAGTCCCTGTAGGAACGAACCTTATTTGCTATCTGTATTACTTGAGATCACGTGCACTTGCGTGTTGAGTTGGTCGTAACAAGTTTTTGGCGCCGCTGCCGGGGACGCGGTTTTATTTTGTTTAGTTTCAATATTTGCCATCAGTGGTCATTGAATTACGGTGACTAGGACGTTTTCATAAAATTTCTTGTTGGTGAATTTCAGGTACTTGTTGAGAGTTTATGCGTACACGAGCTCGTGCACGTAGAGACGAACTAGCACGTACAGAAGAACTAGCTAGGAGAAGACTTGATTTCGGGTTAGAAGACAATCTTGAAGCAAAGGAAGTTATGGCAAATCAAGATCAAGCAGCGAAGGCTTTGAGTGAATTCTCTCAGCCGAAAGTGGAGGACATCCATACTAGTATTGTTCGCCCAGCTATAGGGTCTAACAATTTCGAGCTAAGGCCAAACATCATTCAGATGATTCAGAACACAGTCCAGTTTGGGGGTAGTCCTGCTGAAGATCCCAATGCTCATATTAGGGACTTCCTTGAGATCTGTGACACCTTCAAATTCAACGGAGTTACAGATGACGCAATCAGATTGAGGCTATTTCCCTTCTCTCTTAAGGATAAAGCCAAGAGTTGGTTACATTCTATGCCATCAGGCTCTATTACAACATGGGCAGATTGTGCTCAAAAGTTCTTGACCAAGTATTTTTCCATGGCGAAGACAGCAGCTTACAGGAATGCCATTTCTCAGTTTGCTCAGCATTCCCAGGAATCTTTGGGAGAAGCTTGGGAGAGGTACAAGGAGATATTGGCACGTTGTCCTCATCATGGAATGCCGGATTGGATGATAATCAGCAATTTCTATAACGGGTTGGGAGCTCAGTCCCGGCCTATGTTAGATGCAGCTTCTGGAGGTGCGCTATGGGCAAAAAGCTATGAGGATGCTTATAATCTGATTGAAATGATGTCGGCCAATGAGTTTCAGAATCCTACTCAACGCTTGCCACCTGCCAAAGTGGCCGGAGTTCTTGACTTGGATGCAGCTACTGCTATTGCTGCCCAACTCAAAGCATTGACAATGAAGGTAGATTCCCTTTCTAATCTTGGTACTAACCGGGTTGCTATGGTGTGTGAATTGTGTGCAGGGGCACATGACACAAATATGTGTGCTATCTCAGCTGAATCCGCACAATTTGTTGGTAATTTTCAAAGATCTCAGCAACCAGTGCCACAATTTTATCATCCCAACAATCGGAATCATCCTAACTTCAGTTGGAGCAACAATCAGGGAGGTGCTCAGCAACCACATAATCAGCAGTTCAATGCAAGGCCAAGTAATCAGAACTATCAACCACCACCTTATGCTCCAAGGCAACCATTCAATCCACCGGGGTTTCAACCATCTCAAGGAACTTCATTGAATCAGTCTGAGAAGTCGGAATTGGAAGAGCTTCGAATGATGTATAAGAGTCAGGCAGTGTCATTGAAAACTTTAGAGAATCAAATTGGCCAGCTAGCCAATGCTTTGTTGAACCGTCAACCAGGAACGCTTCCGAGTGACACAGAGGTGAATCCAGGCAAGAAAGATCAAAAGGAACAGGTTCAGGCAATAACATTACGATCAGGAAGAAGTCTACAAGGTCAGAACGAAGAAAAAGCAACCGAGGAAAAACTTGAATCTTCAGTTGCGGTCGAATCTGGTTCTGATTTGCTTCCTAATGCTACTCCTTCAACTCCTATCATTCACAAGAGTGTTAATTCCCAAAAAGAAGTAGAAGATAAGGTGTTTCCACCTCCTCCATTCCCAAAACGAATTCAAAGGCAAAAGTTAGACAAGCAATTCGCTAAGTTCTTGGATGTATTCAAGAAGCTGCAGATTAACATACCATTTGCGGAGGCTCTTGAGCAAATGCCAAGTTATGCCAAGTTCATGAAGGGCATACTTTCGAGGAAATTGAAACTCGAGGATTTAGAGACCGTCGCTTTGACGGAGGAGTGTAGTGCTGTCTTGCAACAAAAGTTGCCACCTAAGCTGAAGGATCCGGGGAGCTTCACCATACCTTGCACTATTGGCAAACAACTTTTCAGCAAGTGCTTATGTGATTTGGGAGCTAGCATTAATCTGATGCCGATGTCTGTTTTTAAGCAACTTGGGTTACCTGATCCGAAACCTGTTAATATGACCTTGCAGTTGGCAGATAGGTCGATCACATATCCTAGGGGTATAGTTGAGGATGTATTGGTGAAGGTGGATAAGCTGATTTTTCCGGTTGATTTTGTTATACTGGACTTTGAGGAGGATAAGAGGATTCCTATCATCTTGGGAAGGCCATTTCTAGCTACGGGCCGAACTCTGATTGATGTGCAAAAAGGAGAGCTTACCATGAGAGTGCATGATCAGAAAGTCACTTTCAATGTGTTCAAGGCGACAAAATATCCGTCAGATTCAGAGGAGTGTTTCAAAGTGGACGTTGTTGATATGAATGTGAAGAAGGAGATTGAGCAGCTAAAAAAATCAGATCCAGTGGAAAAAGCTTCAAGTGGGATTTCTGGCATTGAGAACGAAGGAAGAAAGGGGCTATTTCAGTTGTTGGATGCAACTCCATGGGAAAGAAGAGTTAACATTCTACATAAGTCTCGTGGGCTAGCTGATTCTAATAATTTTCAGGTGCTTCGTAAGTTGTCAAATGAGGAAGTTTTTGCACTCGGGCTCAAGCCATTACCACCCGAGGAGGGTGACCCTGCTGATGATTGAGGTATTCCTGTGCACTTTCTTTGTTTCTCGCCTTCAATGGGGACATTGAAGAATTTAAGTTTGGGGGTGGGAAGTGAAGATTGTGATTAGTAGTTAGATGCATATAGGACATGTAGTGTAGTATTATCATGCATATTGTTTAAATTGTTCATCATGTATCATGCATATTGTTATATGTGAGTCATGTAGTGGCATTCTAGAGTGCATAACATAATTCATGCATTCATGCATTTTTCATGATCCCTTAGAACGAGCTAATTCTGATTGATAGGTGGATGTTGATTTGGGTGTGATGATGATGGGTAGAGGGCTGATTTATAGTTTCTATGAAATTGACTTGCATGTACGGGAAAAAAATTTATTACACAGTCTCATTGGGGTGCTTTTGGGCTAGGTTAGGGTCATGCCTGTGGGATGTTTTGAGATTTAATCACTTGTTTATATTTAGAATTTTCGTTATTCCCTTTATAGAGTAGGAACATTAAAGTCTAAGTTTGGGGGAAACCAGGAATTTTCATGCTAGTTGTTAATATTTGTCAATAAAGGCTAGGCGTCAAATGGCTAGTAGCCGGCTCATTTTTATATGAGTAGTCTAGGGTTGGAATTGGGAATTCTCGTTCCAGATTGCATACATAAAAAAAAAAGAAAAAGAAAAAAAATGGAAAAAATAAAAAAAAAATATAAAAGAAAAAAAAAAGAAGAAAAAAAAAAAGAGTCATAAAAATAATTTAAATGCAAAATTAACCAGAGTGAGCTCTTTAATACTCGAGTTATTAAGTCTGAGGGGACTTAGTCCTAGTGACCTAAGGCTTTATAGTCTGGGATCCTGCTGACCTAACACTCGCTACATGGGTATTATTGTATAAGCCTTTTGGGGTCTCATTCATTGCACGGTTAAATAAGCATGCGTATTGTACATGTAGTGTCGTAGTATAGTAATAAAGCATGAGTTTCTGTCTACCTTGGATAAGGGTGGAGGTGTTCCTAGCCTATGGAGTGTCTACAGTCTATTCTAGCTATAAACCTGTGATTGTCTTGACGGAAAGCTTGTATGATTTTTGACCTAGTTCTGGGGGTATTTCTGATGAGCTTTGCACACACGCACGTTTCTGTTCATGTATTTGTTAGTATACGGGGATTTAGTCGAGCTCTGCTTGGATTTGTTACATTCGTTGAGATATTTGCTTGTTAGTTGGTTTTGGTGAGTTTGAAGGGGATCTTGCATTTTCATAGTAGTTGCATTCATGCATTGCATTGCATTGGATTTTGTGGGTACATTCACTATAGGCCCTCACGAGACCTTACTCGTCCACTAGGGCTACCTAGGGGTTTAAAGGGCTTGTTGCATATGCCAAATGCAACCGTGATCACCTACGGAAGTGGTACTAATTAGTTAGTTAGTTGTAATTGTATATGCTTGAGGACAAGCATCAGTTTAAGTTTGGGGGTGTGATAAGTGGATTTTATATCCACTTGGAACATTCTAAATTGGCTTAAATTGATTGCTTTGACCTCAAGATTGTGGTAGTTTTGATGTGTTTTGTTTAATTGTGCAGGGTTGGAATAATGTTGATTAAGATCGTTGTTTCCGTTACTTTTGGAGTTGGATTCGGGCCTAATAAAATAGAATGGAGTCTTGTTATGGTTCATCATGAGGATTCCAAGCATAGAGGATTGAAAACGGAAGAGAATGCAAAAAGAACGGGAGCAAACGGAGCAAAAACGAAGGAGAAAAAGCTGAAAAACGAAGGAGAAAAGAACGTGACCAGATTTGGCCCGAGCAAACTGCGCCAGTTTGGAGCAAAGTGCTCGGCAGTGAGCAGAATTTGTCTGAGCAAACTGCGCCAGTTTGGAGCAAAGTGCTCGGGGACGTGCTGATTTTCCAGTTTTGCCCTTATTCGATCTGAAATTGTATTTTAAGTGTTTTTTGACATAAAAATAGTTTCGGAGTTGTATTTTAGGTATTTTTCTTATTGGGTAAGTGGGAGAAAAAACCTATATCAACATCCAACCCTTGTAATCATATACACACGTTACGTATTATCAAGCTAGGGTTTCAAGAAGAGAGAAAAAGGAGAAGGAATTCTTCCAAGCTATTCTTGAACCTTTGTATTCTTCGATTGTGGGGATTTAATTCTAAACCTTACTCTTCTTCTTCTCTATTTATTTACTTGTTTATTTTAGAGTTATGTTTTCAGTAGAACCCATGATGATGATTAGTTCGAGCATGAACTAATTCGTTGTCATGGGGGTTTAGTGGACTTATTCATGAATTCTATGTGTTGAATCTTCTCGATGCCTTTAGTGTGATTGATGTGATATCCTATCATGGTTGATTTTAATTCGTTATAGGAGAGTAGCTAACTCCTGTAATTGTGTGTTAATTCTTGTTGAAGCGAAAGTGGAAATAAGAGTTTAGAACTTGCCATGTTAGCGTAGGTTTATGCGTGATGATATCATTCGTAATTAGTGTCGTAACTCTAACCGTTTTATGACGACTATGTGATCAATTGAATGCTTGCACCTCAACCATTATGTTTTATTCTTTATAGACATATGAAGACTTGGCATAATTGGGAGACTAAATGATTTCTATCTTTATTGTGGATATTGTTTAGGATGGTATTTGTTTAACGGAAGTTGGCTTATATCAGTTTTGTGTGTTCGATCAGGTGTTAATAAATCACATGAACAAGGCTAGGGATTTGGAGACTATAGATGGATTGTTTAAAGAAACTAAATTCCCATGTTTTATTTGCATAAGTAATTCGACATAAATCTCAGTTCGAGCAGTTAATCTTTAGTTAAATTTCTTAGATAAATTTTAGTGATAACAACAATCCACTTATTTATTTGTTTTAGCATCGGAAAACAATCATACATTGGTGAGTGAGTTAGCTAGACAATACAACGAGTCCCTGTAGGAACGAACCTTATTTGCTATCTGTATTACTTGAGATCACGTGCACTTGCGTGTTGAGTTGGTCGTAACAGTACACCTCAGCAAAATGGTGTAGTGGAAAGAAAGAACAGGACTCTCATAGAGGCAGCAAGAACCATGCTTGCAGATGCAAAACTTCCAACCTACTTTTGGGCAGAAGCTATTAACACTGCATGTTTCACTCAGAACTGTACCTTGGTAAATAGTCATGGAAAAACTCCCTATGAGATGATCAAAGGAAAGAAACCAAGTGTGAAATATTTTCACATCTTTGGATGCAAATGCTATGTCCTAAAAGTTCATCCAGAACAACTTGGAAAATTTGAAGCCAAATCGGATGAAGCGATTTTTCTAGGATACTCAGCATCTAAGGCCTTCAAAGTTTATAATCTCAGAACTCACATTGTTATGGAATCAATTCATGTTGCATTTGATGATAATAAATTTGGAATTTTGCAAACTGATGAAAGCCATGATAAATTGGAATTTGAAAATCTGAAGAATTCTGAGATACTCTCAAGTGATGATGAAGGTTCTCCAGAAGGAATTTCTATTGCTTCTCAAAGAAATGCTACTGTTGAGGGGGAGCAAATAAATCAGAGAGAACACAGTGATCATCAGGAGCAGACTAGTCTTTCAGAGTCTATTCCATCAGGAATTGATGTTTCAGAGTCTACTCCATCAGGAACTGACCTGTCAGAATCTTCTGAGGAAAGATCAGTAACTAGCAGCAATATGGAATCTATTGATTCTATTGATCAAAGGAGAGTTTTTGAAGGTAGAGAGAATTCTTCTACAAGAGATACCACTAACTTAGGGGGAGAGACTAGCAGAGTTGATTTACCACCTGTTAGAAAATGGACAAAGGATCATACTGAAGATTTGATAATTGGTGATCCAAATAGTGGTGTTCGAACTAGAAGATCAATTCAAAATGAATGCTTGTATAGTTGTTTTCTCTCAAAGAATGAACCTAAGAAGGTTGAAGAAGCCTTACAGGATCCTGATTGGGTAATTGCAATGCAGGAGGAATTAAATGAGTTTGAGAGAAACAAAGTTTGGAAACTGGTACCAAGACCTAAAGATAGATCTATTGTTGGTGCAAGATGGGTTTTCAGAAACAAGCTAGATGAATCTGGTATGATTGTAAGAAACAAAGCAAGACTGGTGGCCAAGGGTTATTCTCAGGAAGAAGGCATTGATTATGATGAGACCTTTGCACCTGTAGCAAGATTGGAAGCAATCAGAATGTTTCTTGCATTTGCAGCTCATTCAAAATTTAAGGTATACCAGATGGATGTAAAGAGTGTTTTTCTAAATGGAAAACTTGATGAAGAGGTGTATGTAGAACAGCCACCTGGATTTGTTGATCCAAAGTTTCCAAATCATGTCTACAAACTTGACAAGGCACTCTATGGACTAAAGCAGGCACCAAGAGCATGGTATGAGACTTTGTCTAAATTTCTTCTTGAAAATGGCTTCACAAGAGGTACAATTGACAAAACTCTATTCTTTAGAAAGATAAAAGGTGAATTGCTTTTAGTTCAAGTTTATGTTGATGATATTATTTTTGGTTCTACTAATGAAAAGTTGTGTGCTAAGTTTAGCAAGCTTATGCAGTCTAAGTATCAGATGAGCATGATGGGTGAACTAAATTATTTCTTAGGCTTGCAGGTCAAACAGACTGAGACTGGTATTTTCATTAATCAGTCAAAGTATATCAAAGATCTTTTAAGAAGGTTTGACTTTCAAGACTGTGCAGTTGCAAAAACACCCATGGCAACATCCACTAAACTAGACTCTGATCCTAAAGGGAAGAGTGTGGATAATACTAGTTATAGAGGCATGATAGGCTCATTGTTATATCTAACTGCAAGTAGGCCAGATATAATGTTTTCTACCTGTTTATGTGCTAGATTCCAAAGTGATCCTAAGGAATCTCATTTAATTGCTGTGAAGAGAATTTTTAGATATCTCAAAGGAACTCCAAATCTTGGTTTGTGGTATCCTAGAGAATCTGATTTCTTTCTAATTGGCTATTCAGACTCTGATTATGCAGGGTGTAAGATAGACAGGAAAAGCACTACAAGTACATGTCAATTCTTGGGAAATAGATTGATTTCTTGGGCAAGCAAGAAGCAACAATCTGTTTCAACCTCAACTGCAGAAGCTGAGTACATAGCAGCAGGCAGTTGTTGTGCACAGCTCCTTTGGATAAGAAATCAGTTGTTGGATTATGGTATGACACTTAGTAATATTCCTATGTTTTGTGATAATACTAGTGCTATTAAAATTGCAGAAAATCCAGTTCAACATTCAAGGACTAAGCATATTGATGTCAGGTATCATTTTATTAGAGAACATATTGAGAATGGTACTGTGGAACTTCATTTTGTTCCTACTGACAAACAGTTTGCAGATATTCTAACTAAACCACTTGATGAGACTACATTCAGTAGACTAGTAAGTGAGTTAGGAATGTTAAATTTTTAGATCTTTAACATCTGCAAAAGTAGCAAGGTATGTTGTTCTTAGCTTATAGACTTGATACTCCTGTCAGGATCTATATTTGATTGTTAAATGTTTGAGCTATAACACATTGCCTTGATATATTTCAGTATGATAGACTTGTTAATAATCATCAGGATTAGATTTGTTATCAGGATGCTGACGTCATCAGTATTGTGTCAGTATCAGGATTATGAAAATTGTTTCAGATCCTGACGTTTACTTTGTGTAATAATCTGATTCTGTGATATGTTAAGTCTATGCTAGCAAGTTTTGATATTTGCATACTGATAATTTATACATCATTCAAAAATCAAAAGACAAGCGGATAACAAGAAACTGTATTTTCATTAATAGAAATCATTACATGGAAATGAAATACAACATCTTTTTGTCTAAATTTCTATTCTATACTTGTCTTTGATATGAATTCTGAGGAACAGGACAAGGAGCATCTCAAGAAATCCATCAGGGGATGAAAGCCTCGTTTGCTCTTGGATTCCTTGTCTGGGCGACTTGAATGAGAGCAGCTAACTTAAATGAATAGCATCTCCATCAAGATCAACCTCAGACTCTCGGCCAAATTCTTCATCCTCAGGTTTTGAGGAGGTTAGGGGAAGATTGTATCCAACAGATGGATGTTCTAGGAGAAACCTCTGGATATTTTCGAAAACCAATCCATTCATGATTAGTTCGATGAGAAGAGTCATTTGTTCAAAGAGATGATCAAGAACAGGATGTTCATCGATCAAGAAAAATCTGGAAAATGGGTTTGAAGGGACTTTTGGTTTGAGAAGCATTGTTGAGAAGAAAGGAAATTGAAAGGTTATGGAGAATGGCATAAAGCGTTTGGTTCTTTTAAAGAAAGACGTGAGAAGCTGAGCAGTCACTTGGAAGTTTTTATGAAGTCAAATGCTAATTATTGCATGAGACTGTATTTCTTGTTTCAAGAAATATTGAAAATATCTAACCAATTGATTTTCTGTTCAGATTTATTGTTTATTTTCTTTTTCAGATAAAAGAAAAATGCCACGTGGAAACTCCATATTAAGTCGCTGATAATATTGGTCAGGATTTCATGTGTGACCATCAGGATTTGAAAATTATATTTTTAAATCACATTGCATTTTGTGATTATTTTGATGAGAGTCATCAGGAAAAGGAAGCTGATCAGTATTGCTTATTTATACCCTGATTTACTTCATGAAAATCAATTTTGGATTTTATTTTCCAAAAAATCATGGGTAACCGCATTTTTCAGGAACTGACACCTGTCAATCTACGTGTCAACGTGGGATAGTGGTCTGAAAGATTTGTGAAATATATTTGTTTTGAAACTCTAATCGTGTAATTGCTTTCTCTAATTTTATATTCTCTAAAGCAAAAATCACTCTTGAGTTTTCAAAATCACTAATCCATTTCAAGAATTTTTCAAGTTTCTTTTCAGATAAAAAATGGCAGCTCAGAGAAGATTACCTAAATCAGTAGCCTTCAAGTTTGGTGACTTTGATTTTATGACAAACAATCATGTTGCAGCTATCACCAACAAGGAAGGAGTATCATCTGATTTTCATCCAATCATGGACTTTCTGGTGTATGGACCATTAAGTTATGCATTGACAGCATCTCCACAGATTAATCAAGTAGCTGTTTCACAAGCTTGGGAGAATGCTGAGGTAATTGATTCTACTCAGAGTCAATCAGGTAAGATTGTTCTACATTTAGGACAAGATTCATTTGACATTACTGAATCTGTTGTTAATTCAGTACTTTGCTTACCTGTTACTGATAGTTATGAGAATGTACCATCTGATGATAATATAAGAACTATGTTGTCTGAATTAGGTTATAGTGGACCTCTAGATAACATGAGCCAGTTGAATAGGTCTTTTCTTAGAAAGGAATGGTCTTTTTACTTTGATCAAATTGCTAAATGTTTTACTGGCAAATGTAGTTCTTTTCAGCAAATTACTTCTGTTACATCACATATTGCTTATAGTTTGCTTTATGACAGAGTAATCAACATTGGTCATATTATCTTAAGTCAGATGAGTATTAAACTTGGGTTAAGAGATCAAAACAGGAAAATGGTTTATTATCATAGATTTATGCAATTGTTTATTAACCATTTTGTTCCTGATGTTGAAACTAGATTTGGTAGAGAACATTGTGTTTCTTCTTATGAACAGCAAAAGAGAATTTTCTCTGACATTACAAAGAAGGACAATGAAAAGAATCTAGATGAAATACCTGTAATTCATTATCCACATCATGTTCAGGTAATTCTTAAAACTCATCTTCCTACTCTCTACAATTCTTCTTTCTTTTGTGGTGAAATGGCTCAGGAATCTCAATTGGAGGAGAACCCACCTGTGTCTACCCAAGTAGCCCAAAACATTATAGTCTCTGAAACAATTCAAGAACCAAATTTTGATCCACAGCCTATTGTTTCAAAGAAACCAACCTCTGGTGTTTCTCAAAAGACATCAGTTGTAAGGAAGAGAAGATTTGTTGTGTCAAGTAGTAGTAGTAATTCTAGTGAAGATGATGATGATTTAACTCTTGCTGAGAGAGCAGAATTGAAGGCTGCAATTCAACTTTCTTTGTTAGCACAAAGAGATGAAAAACCTAGTCACAGCCAGGCTGCAGTCTCCCAAAAGGCTGTAGTTCTTAAAAAGGGAAAACAGTTACTGGATACTGTCTCTCAAAAGACTGTGTCTATTGAACAAAGATCTCATCCCAAGATCACTTCTGTGTCTACACCTCTTGAGTCTTCTCAGGATAAATCTTTTGCTCACTATATCAGGAGAACAAGGAGAAAGATTCAATTGTCACCTACACACACAGAGTCTAGTCCAACTAATATCATGCAGGTTTCTACAAATCAAGCTACATCTATGTCAGTATTTGACAAGAGAGATCTGGATATTGATTCTTCATGGGAAACTACATTATCATACAGACTGGCTATGGGACTAATTTCTCTCAAAGTGAAGTTGTCAAGGCCTGTTCTAGATTTTCTGGTTGAAAGAGTACCAAAACTTTTATTTCCAGATGAATATGGACTTCTACATCAAAGACTTGACTTAATGAAGATGTATTTCTATGTATCTGTCAGAAGACAATTAGTCAAGAAATTTGGACTCTCGAAGCATGTTGCACTTCAATCACTTCATGCATATTTATTTGACAAGGATGTAATTATTGAAGATGCTTCTGCTCAAGGTGAAAAACTGGAGGAAGTAGATAGAGGAAAGCAGTCAACAGAAGGTACTATTGCACCAGTTATGAATAGTAGGAACGATCAGATCACAGTCACTGTAACACAAGAACCATCTAGTCAGAGGAAGGATGACTCAGGAGCTGTGATAGCTGATGTTGAAAGGTCTTCTGTGATGACTGAGAATGCAAGTGAGATACCCTATGATATGGGAGGAATGACTTTGGTTGATTTTTCTGAAGATCAAACAAATTTTTTTCAGTCAGAGTCTATTCACCTTGAGGGTGTGTCTCAGCAAACAACACTTAAAGACGGTGATGTACTAACTATGGTGTCTAATGAAGTATTACTGAAGACATCAGAGTCTAGTAAAGAACCTGAAAGTGGTATACTGGAGCCTGTAGTTTCTGAAAGGAAAGAAGATGATTGTATGGGTTCAGAGACTATAGCAGCTCACTCCTTGGAGAAAACCTCAAGCCACATGCCATATGAGGAACCCTCTCTCCATGTGAGTTCAGGTATAAAAACTCCTTCTAAACTCTATTTTTCTGTAGGTCATGAGAGCACTTATCTAAATTTGAGTGATACAGTTGAAAAGATGGACTTAGATCCACAATTTGAGCGGCTGGCTCCTGACCAGGCAAAAGGTGAGGTAGAAAGAGTGTTGACTTTAGAAAGTCAAAGTGAGAATGAGGGTATGGATGATCAACTCCATAGTGAGGGAGAGAAAATTAGGAAACCATCATTTGATTTCTGGGATCAGGTTTTTCCTGAATCTTGGTCTGAAAATTTGGGTATGGATGCTGGTACTTATTCATTCATCAAAATGTATCAGAAGAATGACCTAGCACATCACAATGCAAAGCTAGAAGTTAAAGCTCAGAAGCAAAAGGAGAGGCTTGCAGAAATCATTAACAGAAGAGGTGCCAGGATAAAGCAATCTCTTGATACATATGTACCAGATGAAGATCCTAATGATCCTAGTGTTCCTTTGTATGTACTTCCAATATCAGCTAGAATTGAGACATCAACAGTCTCTGATCACTCTAAGGAGGAGTCAGGATTTGAAGATGTTAGTACACAGAATACTGGTGAAGGAGATGATGATCATGTTTCAGTTCCAGAACAGAAAGATGAAGATGTTGATACTTCTAATCAGGTTTTATTACTTGAATATCATACAACTCAAGCAACTTCTTCTACAAGACTTAAAGATACAGTTCTTTTTGATTCTGATACTGAAGATACTAGAAGCACTTCCAACATTGAAGTTCATTCTGATGTTTTGAAAGATATTCAGAATTCTCAAATTGCTATTCAAACAAGACTTCAATCACTTGAAGATAACCAAGTCACAATTATGGAAAATCAAGCAGTTCTTATGAATCTCATTTGTTCTGTTTCTGAATCTCTTGGAATTAATGTTGCTGATGTCAAAAAGGGGGAGATAAAGACAGTTCAAAGACAACAACAACAACATCATCAGACTAAGGATGATAAAGCTGGGGGAGATAAAGAGCAGACAAAGGGTAGTAAAAAAGAAGAACCAGGAGTGACAGTGGTG
Organism: Kitagawia praeruptora; assembly: GCA_037693485.1. Lineage (NCBI taxonomy): Eukaryota > Viridiplantae > Streptophyta > Magnoliopsida > Apiales > Apiaceae > Kitagawia > Kitagawia praeruptora. The sequence continues at coordinate 149,664,820 of CM075353.1, forward strand.
AATCTCAGCTAGGAAGAGTAAAGGAAGAGCAGCATTAATAGTTAAAATTCTTTCTTCTAAGTACTAGATAAGCGTCTACATCTGAGAAGGAGGTACTTAAACTTCATAATTCTACATTCATAAATTCTATTCTGGTTGTATTGTTATATGTTTTGACATCCACAACTTAGATTTATGCTTCAGATTTTAAAGCATAAATAGGGGGAGATTGTTAGGAATAATTCATAAGTTGTGATGTTAAGAATAGAATTTACACATTATACTTCTTGTAATCCTGATCTTATAAAGGATTTAGCACTGTATATAGGATTCATGTGTAAGACAGTTGTCTGTATAGTTTAGTCAGGAATGAACAGTGTATCGGAGACTACATGTCAGGAACAGAGAGCAAATCCTGATGACGGTCCAATACTGATGGTTGATCAGATACTGATGCAGTGTACAGATCCTGATATCAGTCATGTTACTGATGATGTCATTATAGATACTACAGAAACTGGCAAGTGCTATAAAACAGGATCGTTGTTTGAAGAACAAGCAAGAAGACATTATGAAGGAAAGAGTTTTTCTATTGAAGGAAACTATCGACTAGAAGGCAGAACATTGTCATGTATAGATTATATCTTTCTGTTATTAGTTGATAGGTAGCATTATAAATACTCTCTCAATATCATTGTAAAGAGCGGACGAAGTTGTGAGTTCGTGTGCGTAGCTCTGTATAAGGTTTGTATTCAAGAGTTCGAAACAAACAGAGAGATATTTGTATTGTCAGCAGCTGCTAAAGGTATTGTACACCTTTGGTAGAGTTTGTATTTGATCTTATTAATACAAACAAGAGTTTGATTCATTCGTTTATTCTTGTTCATATAATCAAGCAAAAATCAGACACGATTATATAACTTGTATTCAACCCCCCCTTCTACAAGTTATTCGAGTTAACAAATCCTCTATCAGTAAACTGACCAACACTTAACAGATTATGCTTGAGCCCCTTGACTAGTGCTACATCTTCAATGATGACATTACCAACTTTCAGCTTGCCATATCCCAATGTGTTACCCATGCTGTCATCTCCAAAAGCAACCATTGGGCCAGCCTTTTCCTCATACTGTGATAGCAGGGCCATATCACCAGTCATATGATTTGAGCATCCACTATCCAAAATCCACATGACCTTCTTTTCACTTTCTTTGCCCTGCAAACACAAAGGTATTACTTTTCCTTTGGTACCCAAACAAGTTTGGGTCCATGTGACTTAGAGACAGTTTTATCATAAACAACATGCTTGTCAACTTTCTTAGTGTTAGTCTTCTTGTCACTGTTGGAAGTCTTAGAACCTGAGGTTTCAGACTTAGGTGACAAAGGTACCTTCCTAGCTTTAGGAGGACTTGAAGACTTTGACCTTGTGTAGTGTGTGTGAGAATTGTGACTGATACAACCATCAATGAACTGCCTTCTTAAATTAAAACAACTAGTCATAACATTCATATTGCATGGCATACAGTCAAATTTATCACAGAAAGGTGCATCTCTATGACTTAGAGGCACAGAACAATCATAGAAAGGTTTAGACACACTACCAACAGGTTTCTTACATGCATGAGTTAAATGATTGGTACTGAAACAGTTCTGACAAGTTTTCCTAGGGGCATTAGGCATATAAGCATAGTTGTTATCCTTGTTAATCCCTAACTTGCCATTTCTGTTCTGTTTCTTCTTAGTCACTTTCTTTTCTGATTCACTCATCCCAGCTGAGACAAACTTAACAAACTTCTTAGGTCTTGGCCTATCAACTACTGGTTTCTTGGTCTTTGACTTGACACTCTCACCCTTAGAAGATGCTTGCTGTTCACTAGATTGTGCTTCATCCTCATCATTCAACATTTGCTTGATGAGTAAGGCATCCTCATCAATTTCAAATGTTGATTCCTTAAAAATTGGATTTTTAGTTTTTCTCAAAATGTGAGGCACTTTCTCATGAACAGCTATGTCCTCTTCAATGGCAGCATAGCCTTTCCTTTGTTTGAGAGAGTCATAGTCAAGTCCAATAGCTGCTTTGGGTTTAGCTTCAATTTTCTCACAGTAGGATTGCACTAAACCAGATGATTTCTTGAAAGTTTTTAGTTTGAATTCATTCTCAGCTAATTCATCCCTAAGAGCCTTCTCTACTTGACTAGCACATAAAACCTTGTTCTTCAAATATTCAACTTCTTTCTTAAGGTTTTCTACTTGCATAGTAGTTAGCTCAAGTTCCTCATTCTTCTTGGTTAATATTTCATTTCTAGTAGACAGTTTAGCAATCTCCTCATTAGCAGCAGTCATACTAGTATGAATATTAAACATTTCAACAGATAATTGTTCAATCATGCATTTGTACTCCGAAACAGACATGTCTATAGTAGTGAGAGATGGTACCTGAGAATCAGATGAAGATGAGTCATCCTTGGAGTTGGCCATCAAGGCATAATTGCAGAATTCTTGTTCCTCTTCATCACTCTCAGAATCATCCCAACACTTCCCTTCAGCTATGTAGGCCTTACCATGTGTCTGCTTTTTCAGAAGGGCCTCATACTTAGCTTCGAGCTCAAGATAATCTCTATCCTTCTTTTTAGGCTTCTTGCATTCACTGGCAAAATGCCCTAGGTCATTGCATCTATAGCACCTTACAGATGACCTATCCACATAACTGGTTTTGAACTTATTTCTGTTTGGTTTCACAGGTGCCTTGTTCTTGTTGGCTGAATGGTTTTGAGTTTTGGGTTTGAAGGGTTGATTTCTTTTAAATCTGATGTTTGGAAATTTTCTGGCCATGAAAGCATATGAAGTATTTTCCATCCCATCAAGTTCTTCCAGAGTGTAAAACTCTTCTTCTTCTTCCTCCTTTTCCTCAACAGGTTCACTCACCCCAGCTTCAGTTTCTTCATCATCTGCTACCTCCTCTATTCTTAGCTGACTTGCAGATGCTTCTAGGTCCAGAATAGATTTGTTGACAATCAAGGCACATGATGTGTTTATCATCCTACCTTGGTTGGCTTGGATAGCCCTTTTCTGAAGCAACTCAAGTTCATGAGTCTTTAGGACTCCATAGAGCACATCATAGGTGACTTTGTTCAAATCTCTCTCTCTTAGAGAAATGACTCTTTGCTCCAGATGATTTGGTGAAGACAACAGAAATTTCATATTTAACTCCTTGGTGCTGTAAACCTTGCCATTCATTTGCAACTCAGTAACTAGCTTGTGAAACCTTTCAAACATTTCAGTGATGCTTTCCTTGGGCTGTGCCATGAAAGCTTCATACTGTGTGACCAGTATCTGTTTCCTGTTTTCCTTAACCTCATCAGTCCCTTCACACAACACCTCAATGTGATCCCACATCTCTTTAGCAGACGTGCATGATGCAATGTTTGCAAACATTGACATGTCCATGGAATCAATGATAAGCAACATGAGGTGGCTGTCAAGAGCAACCTTCTCCCTTTCTGACTCTGTCCACTTTGACGGATCCTTGGCCTCATAAGTTCTTGGGATAGTTATGGTTCCAACAGTCTTCTCTGGTATCTCTTGTTGTGGAACAAAAGGACCATTCTTGAGAATCTCAGGATACAAGGGATGAGATGCTTTAATGAACAACATCATCTTTATCTTCCAGAGGTTGAAGTTTTCTTTGTCAAACTTAGGGACCTTCACCGTTCCTGTAGTCTTTGGTGTATTCGAACTCATGATCGTTTCTCTATTTTTGAATAAACAGCCTGCTCTGATACCACTTGTTGAGTATTGAATACGGTAAAAGAATACAGAGGGGGGGGGGGTGAATGGATTCTTGAACTTTTCTTTGATTGAGTCAATGTAGCAGATAAGTGCCTGTGTGTGTAGAAGAGAAGGTGCGGATAAAGAAACAACACAAGACACAATATCACTTTAATCTAATGTATTATTAGATAAAGGTTGCTACAATCTGTGAATACAAATGGTAGTATTCTCAGCTTCGTTTTTCTCAGAGAGGTATAGCTTACAGTATATGAAAAACTTGACTCACAAAAGTTACTAAGTTATGAAGTGAGGTTGTGTCCTTATAGAACATGGATACAACCTACTTACAATAAATAAGGTAGCTAAACAAATTACTTTCTAGTCTGTCTATCCTTTTTGAGTAAGTGTCCAAACGGTTACAGATTTGACTTTGCAAAGCCTGTTTAGATCCACTTCTTTAGCTCCTTGTCTCTTCTATATCTCTCCAAGCTTCCTTGTAGGCTTTCCAGAGCACGTTACAGATTGTGGTCCATAAAGTGCATTGGCTTGTTGCAGGTTTCTGACTTGTACAATTTCTTCAGTATTTTGTCTCCAAGAATGTATTCGAGAAGTGACCAAGTAAGTGATTCGAGAACTAGAATTGACTTGATCGATAACTCTGAGTTCTCGAATACTGTTATATTGACATATCGAACGACTTCTCGAATAGCTCTTTTCCATCAGGATTCCTTGAGTTGTCGAATAGAACATTTGACTTATCGAATCCTCGAGATATCGAATAGCTTTCTGAGTCCTTGAGATATCGAATGAAACTTTGACTTGTTGACTCTTTGAGAACTCGAATACCATCTTGACTTGTTGACTTCTTGAGTTATCGAATAGAGTAGTAGACATATTCAATCCCTGAGATATCGAATGAGATATCGAACAGTGTATTCAGAGATATCGAATAGTGTCTTGAGATATCGAATCTCTGACTTCTCGAATGCTGGACTTCTTCAATAGACAAATATACTTCTCGAATTGGTACTTAGGCAAATTCTTCATTTCTTCAAATCCCAACTGTGATTATTTGACAGTCTTTAACTCCTTGCTTGAGGCATGAACCTTGGAACTTCTTTCAAGCATTATTCTAGACTCTATTTGTACAATTACACAACTAGGATTTGATGCCTACTACAAGTACAATACAAACAGAAACTCTACAACTAGAGGTTCCCTCAGTTAAGAGGTCATGTAAGTAATGCAAAGCATTACAAACAATTAGGCTTGTTATTAGATGTGTACAGGCATGCCTCTGTGACTAACATTTTTACACGGAGACCAATAAATATTGTTAAGATAATTGAAGTAGTGGGTGTAATAGTGATTTGATTGTTAAAATAAGTGAAGTAGTGGGTGTAATAGTGATTTTATTGTTAAAATAAGTGAAGTAGTGGGTGTAATAGTGTAAAATGTTGAAAAAGAGGAGTGAAGTAGTGGATGTAATAATGTATTTTATTATTAAAAGTTACTATTTATGGTATGTAAAGAAATGAGAGGGACGTCCCAAAATAGAAACTGTAAGGAAATGAGAGGAATGAAGGGAGTATATTCTTTTTATATTATATTTTTTAAAAATTCAATTCAGTAACAAAATATCACCCGTAAATCGTAAATACTAATAATAGTACAAATCAACCATTTGGATTACTAATAATGGATAGCAATAATCCTATATATCTAAACACAGATTACTAATTATAACATAAGACTAATTGCATTGTAAAAGCTAATTATACAATTACATAATTTACATAATTCAATCACAAACTTATCGAACGGTGAATGCAAGAAATACACACACAGAGAGAGAGAGAGAGAGAGAGAGAGAGAGGATACTTTCAATACATTGCTGAGTGATATTAAGCTTGGAGAGCTTATCTACAAGTATCTCTTCACTGAACACACTACACATCTTGTATAATCAAATCTGGTATTCCCATCTCTCCGTCTTTCTCTCCCCCTCATCACTTTGTCTCTCTCAATATTCTCCCTGTCACTCTCTCCCCATCTCTCTGTCTCTCTCCCAATTGAAAGCCCCAATTTAAAAAATCCCTAATGTCACCTACAAAATAAAAAAAGAATCAAACAATGAGTAAAGTTAATTTGGTCGAGAGAAGAAGTTTAAATCAAAGCCAGATGTAGTTCGAGAGATGGTCGAGAGAAGATGTAATTCGCGGCACCCTTCATCGCTTCTTGCGAAATTGTATTCGAGGATGGTGAGATGGGATAGAATAGTGAAATGGGCGTGAGTTTGTGTGTGTGAAAGATATAGAGATAGAGTACAGAGAGGCTTTTAGAAAAAAAAAAAAAGGGAAGTGAAATGTGGATTTTGGGGGGAAGTGAAATTTTTCAAGAAAATTTTGGTTCGTTCCATGAAACAAAGGTGCGAAAATTGACGAGGGAAATGAAAATAAATTTTTTTTAAAAATAATATTTTTGTTAACTTTTTTAATTAATTTTTATTTGTGAAAAATTAAATTAACTAGCTTTCTATTAAAATATATCTAACTAAAATATATTTCCAAATTTTCAATAAATAAAAAAATAATTTGGTCGGTGATCTTAATAGATCACTACAATATTGATTAGTATTCGTAATTAGTTCTTTGTCACGATTTGTTGTTTCTATTTTTTAAAAACTATTTTTCGAGAATCCAACCATCCCGATGTCAAGATATATCTAATATAATGATATTCACAAATTTTCAAAAAATAAAAAATTAATTTGGTTTATAAAATTTAATATTTAATAAACGAAGTGGTCTTGCTAAATGAAGTGGTCTTTTGTCAAATACCGTTGTCTCAAGTGATACCAGACAACGATTTTGGACAAATAAACCGTTGTCTGATAACAGACAACGGTATTTTAACAAATACAGTTGTAATGTGAAGCTTGAGACAACGATATCAACGATATCTTATAAAGATAATGTTGTCTGAAACTAGTTATGTTTTTTTTAACATAAATAAAAATTAACATAATAAATTTAAATTTTTTTAATGATATATTTAGTCACATTTCTCGATGATCCAAACGTACCGATGTCAAGATATATCTAATATATTGATATTACAAATTTTCAAAAAATAAAAAATTGATTTGGTTGGAGATCTTAGTAGTTCACTAGTATATTGACTACTACCCGTAACTAGTGCTTTGCAACAGATTGTTGTTTCTATTTTTTAAAAAATATTTTTCGACAATCCAACCTTAAGGATGTCAAGATATATCTAATATATTGATATTCCCAAATTTTTAAAAAATAAAAAATTGATTTTGTTGGAGATCTTAGTAGATCACTAGTATATTGACTAGTACCCATAACTAGTGCTCTGTCACGTATTATTGTTTCTATTTTTTTAAAAATATTTCTCGACAATCCAACCTTAAGGATGTCAAGATATATCTAATATATTGATATTCCCAAATTTTCAAAAATAAAAAATTAATTTGGATGGGGATCTTAGTAGATCACTAGTATATTGACTACTACCCGTAACAAGTGCTTTGCCACGAATTGTTATTTCTATTTTTTAAAAATTATTTCTCGACCATCCAACTTAAGGATGTCAAGATACATCTAATATAATGATATTCACAAATTTTCAAAAAATAAAAATTAATTTGGTTTGTAAAATTTAATATTTAATAAACGAAGTGGTCTTGCTAAACTATATATATATATATATATATATATATATATATATATATATATATATATATATATATATATATATATATATATATATATATATATTTATATGATATAATCTTAATTGTTTATTTTTAAAAATATATTATATTTGAGATTATTTTGGTAATACAATGATCAAACCAAAGATAATACAGTGACTAAACCAAGATTATGAATAAAATTACTTTTACGTTTATTATATATACAGATGTAATTAAATTTTAGTGATGAAATGAAATTGAATTTATTGTGTCTTGTATAACATACTTATTGACTTATTGTCACTAGGTGTATAATTTATTAAGAGTAACTGAACCATTATATCATATTATATAATAAGAGTAAAAAGGATAATAAGCGAGTACTACTATAAGTACACTCACTAACAATATAACATAATTAAATTTAATATTTATAATTTTAAATATATTAATAAAACATATGATAAAATTTACTTTTTAAAACTTATTAATCATCTATTAAATTTAATATTAGAAACTCATTAATCATCTATTAAATTTGATATTAGTACACGTCAAAAACTTAGTTTACAAGATAGCACTGAAAATTTACGAGTACATAAGCACGAAACAACTCTCATCTCTAGAAAACTACTATGCTCTGACTTTCAGGAAATAATCCAAATCAAACCTGGTTTTAACTACTAAATAGTTTCGATTCAAAACAAATATTCATGTTTGTCTTATGTACTTCATACGTGCATATAATTTACGTTAATTTTGAAAAAAAAATCAAGTAATAATAAGATGTAACAAAAAAGTGAAAAAACAACTTATTATTAGTTACATATATAATTTTTTTTTGAAAATAATTTATAATATAAAAATACATGTTAGCCAATAATTATATCTTATTATATAATAAAAGTAAAAGGGATAATAACAGAGAACTACCGTAATTTAAAGGTTCGACTCTCACGTACGACAAAATATTATATAAATTTAACTTATATATATCGATTTCTAAATCTACTAGAAAAGGTCCGTTAAATATAATATTTATTATTTATAATTGTTATAATTCTCTAAAGGGCTATGTTCTAACCACATGCTTGGTCAAGACGGATCTATTTAAGTAATTGATAATCGTGTTATCAATTCTTATTTGATCATTACCGATTTGTTTTACGAAGAAATGATCAAAAGGTTTTTACACATAACTTTATGTTCAATGTGTGAACAGAAAAATATAAGCGAACCAAAAATCTTTCAACAATATTCATGCATATATATTTTGTTATCTATACTATCTATATTTTTATACTATATTATAATAAGTAAAAAAGATATATTTTGTAATTTGTTAATTCCTTATTTTTTGTTATTCCCTCATTTTTCGTTTTCAATTTCATTCACAAATGATGATTGTTAGATACAACAATACTAAAAATTGTTATATCCAAAATTTTATGATTCAATTTCCGCCAACAACATAATATTTTATATTTAATACTCAAAATTACTATATACAAAGGAGTAAACTTCGAATTCCTCCAACAACTTACTAAAATTAAAATTTATAATATAATAATATATTATAAATAAATATAAAAAAAATGAAGGTAGCCCGTGCAAAGGCTATAAGCTAGTAAGCATAAAAAACACTAGCTCGAATGTTAATTTTGTATTGAATTTAAGTACTCCTTAGTATTATTATACGATTCGGCTTCAGAATGCGAAAATATTACATTAGAATTAAGAATTTTTTATATAATAAAATTACATTAGATTGCTAAGCACTATTAATCCTTAATGTCAATATGTTACACTAAGATTTTGGAACACACATTAATTTACAAATGAATTCAAAAAATTTGCTAAATGTCCTTGTGCTTTTTAGCAGTCGCATTGCGTTGATCTTCAAAATAAGCTTGCAACTTATCTTCTTCTTCCTGAAACTGCAGTTTTGAAACAAATTATTAGATCAATGCTTTACAATAATATTTTAAGTCAAATGGTGACAACTTTTTATTGGAACAAATAATGTGTGAATGGTAACGTGCTTAACTAATAATATCATTACTAGATTAAATAAGAAATGATATATTATGGTAGTGGTTTAGGTCTGACCTTATCAATGACATTGTCAAATTGCCTGGCATCCTTGGCTATTACTTCAGCTGCATGTTCAAACAAACCAAGTGCTGTCTTAAGTTTTCCATCCGGTAAGTCTTCGATAATGTCTTCTGCAATCTTTTCCACCTTCTCTGCCATTTCTTCCACCGCTTCGACGATATCTTCCACCTTCTGTACTTCCGCTTCTATTTTTTCTGTAAATTATTGGGTTTCGATCAGCAAATTCGTGATCTATAAAAATTTGTCAGCAATTCATGATCACATTTCTATTCCTTAATTACGTATGTAACAATTAGGCCATGGAAAATTACTTAAATTAGATTTCTAAATGATGATGGACATGCTTTCTTACTTGTCCATTTCGACAAAGTTCCCCACTTGTTAGTCATCAAGGGTAGAACAACTGTCACCGCCATCCCCACCAGCCAACCTCTCCAAGAACTTAGAAGACCTCCGGTGATCCACATTTCTTGATAGTATATATTTATGATTTTGCTAAAGATGATGATTTCTGCAGTAGTATTATATTACAAGAAGTTTTGAACTTTAATCAACTGCTATTAATGAAGAAATGTGCAGGAGGGCATTTTATATATGTAATAGTTGGGAGAGCAGTTGTCGAAAACGTGGTAAAAAAATCAAAGAAGTTTCCTCGTCAATTATCATTCTCTAAAGTACTATATAGAGGAGAAGTTTCGAGCTTTGGCTGCTATGAATTAATAAATGTGCAGGGGAGCATATTATAATTGTTATAGGGAGAATATTGTATAACAATATTTATGGAGGTTGCTGGATTTGCGGAGCAAAATACGGATATTCTGTTATGAACACGAAGAACACGGAGGTGATTGGTGAATGATTATGGATGCTCTTGTCTATTGATTTTCAGTGGTGAACTGTTTCTCATCCTTTACAAGATGCCTACGTACCCTATTTATAGGGATCAAGTCAACGTAGTTCTCTTGGAGAAGAAGTTATCTAGACGGGCTAGGGTTTCTATGGGCTCGGCTTGGCCCAAATCCACTAGTTGTCTTCTTGGGTTATATTTTACCCATTTATACTTCTCATGACCCATGACCCATTAAAGGGAACCCACGGCTCGCCATGATGCTACAATTATAATTATTGGCGAAACTGACTAGATGGTCTCGCATGCGACCTCGCTGGGTCTGACCATGCGAGGCGATCCTCGCTTTTATGGAGATAAACTACTCACGCGACCTCGCTGGGTCTGACAGTAAGCCTTCGTGGTAAACATGCCCTAGGCCACGCTGGACCTCTAGGCCTCGCTAGATCTCGTGAACTGCGATCCCGTCTCTAGGGCTCGCTGGCGATCCCACTCTACAAAATAATGTGATGAACTTCCCTGTGACGGCGGACTTTAATGACCCATTCCTCATTCTTAGGCCCATTTTGTGAGATGTACTGATATTCTAGCCCATTAGGCCTGTTTAGGACTTTATGCCAAATTCGGGCATAACAACTACCCCCCGAGTCCATATTGCCATTAGAAATGCGATGTGGACTCAAAGAATGTCTTCCAGAAAATTATATGCGAGGCCAGGGCCCATTATCAATTACTCCTATGGGCTCTCATCGCAAGCCCAATGAATTCGAATAGTTGCTAACAGTTGTCACGTCTCGAGATCCGTTCATGGCTGATGAGATGATGACACGTGTTATACATCCTCATCTCTCCTAACCACTATATAATCCCCAAATTTCAAATCATTTGTCACTTTCCTTATTAACAACATACCGAAGTGCTGCCAATTTGCTCCCAAATCAAACAAAGACCCAGCTCGCTTCCCATCAAGAACGACCCCAAGTTTTTTCAAGATCTTCATCAAAAAAGTATGTTTCTCTCTCTTGTTCTTCATTTGAATGCATGTATGGTTTATAATTTCGTAAATATTTGCTGATAATTACATGCGATGTGAGCCTGATTAACTGCGACCCCACACACTTAATTTCACGCTGCGAGCCCTGCCTCGCTAGACTAAAGAGCGTGACCCCGTTAATAGGTAGACATACGATCAAAAATAGAATAAATGTGCGACCCCCCTATTCTTCGTGAGCGGAGAGAGAACACTTAGAGCTTTCTATTGAATCTTTTCTTCCTTTCTCTCTTTTGATATTCTGTAAGTGCACACACTAATACTTCACAATCTTTTCAGATGTCCAGCGATAGCTCAAGGACTCCTTCACCTCTTCCACACATCTCCATTAGCGAGCAAGCCGCTGCGAACATTGCCAAAGCTGCAAACACAAGTGACAACTCCTTCAAATTATATATGGACCCGCAATGGTCACAAGAAGATTTCACCAGAGAGACCCCGCTAAACACATGGAGAACCAAACGACCCTCCAGCTCACAAAGTCAATCCGTCAATATCCCCAAGCAAACCTAATATCCACAGCTGTTCAGCCTCGTCAGTTCAGGTTGAGGTTGATAAACTACTGAAGAGAGGGCAGGAATTTTTTTCCAGCGTCCCCAAGCCTCTATCTCCCCTTAATAAGAATCTTCTCAACATAAGCCCCATAGTACTAACCAGCACCTCATCAATAGACTCTCTTGGCCATGCTTACTACGAACTCGAGGGTGGAGGTGATAACGAAGCCAATTCTGATTACGAAGAACCTTCCTCTGACGGTGGCGGTCTGGACGAAGTGTCCAGAGTCGTTAACTTTGAAGATTACAACTACATTCCTGAAGCTTCCCCACGACCTTACATACCAACCCCTCAACCGGAGCTAGAGGGCGTTATTTACGTTGGTGGACCTCGCCCCGAGGACATTGAAGAGGGCTCGAAAGTGAAGCCTGGTCAACCTCGCATCTTGGGATGCAGGGACTTGTCCACAACTCTTAATGCTGAGTCCTTGAAAAAGGCGGTCGATACATACAGACCTGAAGGCAAAATTATTCTACCAAAGGCTTCAATGCGTTGTTATCGCTTCAACTATACAGAGAATGGAGGAAGAGTGCCTCGAATGGTGTTGTCATCCGCTATGATGAAAATTGGTGTCTCCTCACCTCTCCACCCGTTTATCAGAGATGTATGCGAGACTTACCATCTTGCTCCCATTCAGATTAATCCAAATGGGTATAGAGAAATGATAGCCCTTTACATCATCTACCACAAATTGGGATATCCTGAACTCGATGCGAGAACCATGGGTTATTTTCTGCAACTGAAGAGATGCGGGCCATCTGACTTTGGCTACGTCTACTTCTCAGTCTGGCCAGAATTTAACAAGAAAGACCTATACCACAGCGCCCCAAGTAACGCAGGCTTATGGAAGGGGGCCTTATCTTTATGTTCACGAGGTGCCCAGAATAAAGACTTCATTTAATTATCTTCCAGTAGGTCAAGTGCGAACCGTCCTGAAGGGCGAGGAAAAAACACGAGCTGACGATGTACTGAAAACACCCCGTGAGGATAGGAATGTACGAACCCTCCTCACTTTAGAAAATTTAATCGAATGCGGATTCCTAAAGGAGGGGATCGAGCTTCCCTCTGAGGCGGGGCCTTCAAATGCGAAGAAGGCATCGCGGAAAAGAAAAATGCAAGAGGAAGCCTCGTCCTCTAGGGTTGTGGTCGCAGAGAGTGAGAATCTCTTTACTGTCGTAGTCCAATATTGTCTTCACGTTTTCTTCTTTTATGATCAGAGATTCTAACTGCTTTCTATGTTTATTTTGCAGATATGTCAGGCAAAGGTCGCAGGCCTCCATTCTTGCAGAGCAAGGACACTCAAACTGCGAACCCGGTTGCTACTCCTCCTCCAAAGAATAATGAATTCATGCCTCCTCCACCTCCAACATCCAATGCTTCTGCGATCCCACATCAGCCATCGTAGGGTAATCCAGAACAACATATCTCCAAGAAACAAAAGAAGGATGGCCCCTTGCCACAGGTAACGAAGCCCGCTGTAACAACTCCTGTTCATCATCTGTATGTGAAGCACGGGTACACCCATGCCACTGAAGAAGAATGCACCAAGTGGGTGGGTGCAGAGCTGATTGAAAACTCTGAATCGGTCTCCAAATGTCTAGCCGAAGCGTTTATTCGCCAAGCCTCGCATCTAAGTGAGCTGAAGTGCGTCGTCTCTGCTAATGACAAGCTGGAAAAGGAGATGAAGTCGCTAAAGATCAAGGCTGAAGAGGAGAAGAAGCTACTGATGGAAAACTACAAACGAGTCCTTCAGACTGAAACTGCGACCCTCCGATCTGAGCTTAAATTTGTTAATGACGAAAAAAAAGCACTCCATAAGTCCCTGACCGAGGTAGAGCAGCATGAGGAGGAGCTAAGGAAAAAACACGAGGAGGAGTTGAACAAGCTGAAAGCGGAGCTCGTTGCTGCCCAATCTGATCGCGAGGCTGTGGAGGAGGCAGCGCAAACTGAATTCATGAAGGGTTTCATAAGGAAGGTCCCTGATTTTGACTGGTCGCAGCTCGGACCTGGAAATGCCGAATTCACTGCCGATCTCCGTAAGGAAATCGAAGATGAAAATGCCAAGGAAGCTGCTAGGCTTGCTAATGAAGCTGCCAACCAGGAGAAGCCTAAGGAGACCGCTGCCTAATTTTCTCTTGTCTTTTACTCTGATACTCTGAACTGGGGATGCGGACACCCTTTGAATGTCTCGAAAATTGTAATATTCTTTTTGGTAACTTTATTGATAACTCTGTTGGGCTCGCGCAGCGACCCAGTAACTGTCTTCTCTTTTAACAACTTTATATAACTGTCTTCGTTTCTTCATATAATATCTTGTGTTTGCTTTAGCTTCATAAAATGCTTGTCTTCTTTATGCTTCTGAAATATTAACAAGTAGATTTACCTCGCAACTGCAAAGCTTTCCTTTTTTGAACTTGTAGATTTTTCTTTTAAATTTGCTTAACTTCAAGGTGTACCTCATCTCTTTGGAATCGAGATATGCGATGCCTTCCTTGCGAGGTCGCAAACGCGATCCGGAGATGAAGGTCGCACCTTGACTTCTTTTTACTTTAAACTTTGAACTTCTTTAAGGAGATACTTTTGAACTAAACTTTGAAGACATTCCCTCAGGTCGCAGAAAGTGCACGCTCGCGACCTCATTGACCTGAGGGGTATTCGGTCCCGCATACGCTGTGCTGGCCTAGTCCTGAAAATTTTAAAACACTAACAAAAAAAAACAAAATTGCACTTCTTGGAGAACAAACTTCATATATATAAATACTAGGGACGAAGCCCAACTTTCAATACATCATAACGAGGAGGTGTCTATACGATCACTACCCCCCGAGTACTTTGTATGAATTTATTCATGCTAAGTAGTAATAGATAGAGACCACCAGGAGCGAAGCTTCTACTGGTAGTATTTCCTCAAATGTTCTGCATTCCAGGCTCGTGGCATGACCTTATCATCCATATCAGTTAGATAATAAGTCCCTTCATTGATGATACCATAAACTTTATAGGGCCCTTTCCAATTGGCTCCAAAGACCCCATGAGACAAGACCTTAGTGTTAGGCATCACTCTCCTAAGCACCAAGTCCCCCACACGAAGATGTGGTACACGAACCTTTCCATTATAATACCTTGCAGCTCGCCTTTGATAAGCTGCGAGCCTTAGCTGAGCCTCCTCCCTTGACTCCTGTATCATGTCCAAATATAGCCTGTGATTGACCTCATTTGCCTCAGGGTCGTAATGTTCCCTTCTGAATGAACCCGAGCCTACCTCAACGGGCACCATGGCCTCGCACCCATATGTCAAAGAAAAGGGAGTCTCGCCTGTAGTGGATCTCGGGGTCGTGTTGTATGACCACAAGACCTTTGGCAACTCTTCGGGCCAACTACCCTTACTCTCCTCCAACTTAGCTTTAAGGGTATGCTTAATTATTTTGTTGATGGCCTCAGTTTGCCCATTTGTCTGAGGGTGACTCACAGCAGAGAAACTTTTCTTGATTCCCAAACTCTCACAAAATTCTTTCATCTCCTTGCTATCAAATTGCTTTCCATTATCTGAAATGAGCTGATACGGGATCCCATAGCGACACACAATTGCCCTGTACACGAAGTCTTTTAATTTTTTGGCCGTGATAGTGGCAAGAGGCTCGGCCTCGGCCCACTTAGTGAAGTAGTCCACGGCCACGACTGCATACTTTACTCCTCCCTTAGCTTTAGGGAGTTCGCCAATAAGATCTATTCCCCACATAGCAAAGGGCCAAGGGCTCATCAGCGAGGTGAGGTGAGCAACCGGAGCATTATTGAAAGTTGCATATCTTTGACACTTATCACATCGCCTAGCGAACTCAAAAGCATCCCTCTTCAAAGTATGCCAAAAATACCCTTGTCGTAGAATTTTCTGAGCTAAGGAGCTACCCCCCGAATGATTGCCACATATTCCTTCATGGACCTCCCTAAGGATGTAATTGCATTCCTCACCATCTACACATCGCAGCAATGGTATGTTGAACCCTCTTCTGTATAACACTTCATCATATATCACATAGCGAGCCGTCTGATATTTAATCCTCCTCGCTTCTTTCTTCTCTAAGGGAAGGGCCCTGTTCTTAACATACTCCCAAATAGGGGTTATCCATGTCGACCCTTGGCTAACTATTTCCATAACACTTTCCTCTGGAACACTAGGTTTACTTTGAATTTCCAAGGGGATAATCCCAAGTAAAGTAGCCTCGCGTCGCGAGCCCAATTTTGCGAGGGCATCTGCTCCTTGATTTTTTGCCCTCCTGATAAACTCCACCTTTACTTGCCTGAATGACTTCATAAGCCTTTGAACGCATTTTAAATATAACTCGATCTGGGGTCCCCTGGCTTGCCATCCACATCCAACATGACCCGTGACTAACATAGAATCGCTATATGCATTGAGATTCTCTACTTTCATTTCTATTGCGAGCTTGAGACCAATTATGAGAGCCTCGTATTCAGCTGCGTTATTAGAGGCCTCGAAGGCGAAGTGAACAGCACTACTCAACTTGCGACCCTCAGGTGTAACAAGCTCGATCCCAGCTCCGGCCCCTTCTTTGTTAGATGCCCCGTCAACATATAACTCCTACCACGAGGCTGAATTTTCATCTTTGAGTTTGGGGTCAACCACTTCTGGGATCGCTACGAGAGCCCAGGCATCTTCCTCAGATTGGGAAGGGAACTCCAATATGAAATCCGCTAACACTTTCCCCTTTATTGCACCTCGAGGCTTGTACTCGATGTCAAACTGGCTCAATTCTATGGTCCACTTTAAAAGTCTGCCTGAGGCCTCGGGTTTGTGCATTACTTGCCTCAGAGGATATGCAGTGCGAACCTGAATGCCGTGAGCCTAAAAATAAGGCCTCAACTTCCGCGAAGCCAGAACCAAAGCATAAGCGAGCTTCTCCATGTTGGTATAGCGAGTCTCAACATCTAGTAGCCTTTTGCTAACATAATAGACTGGGAACTGAACCTTTTCCTCCTCGCAGACGAGGACAACACTGATTGCATATTCTGAGACTGCCAAATAGACAATAAGAACTTCTCCTTCCATGGGCTTAGAGAGCAAAGGAGGCGAACCCAAATGCTTTTTTATGTGCTGAAAAGCCTCCTCGCACTGCGGGGTCCACTCAAAATGTTTTCCCACCTTTCTGATCGCCTTAAAGAATTCATGACACTTATCAGATGATTTAGAAACAAACCGGTTAAGCGCTGCGACCCTACCAGTTAGGCTTTGGACTTCCTTAACACTCTTAGGCGACCTCATTTCCAAAAGGGCTTTTATCTTAGCTGGATTGGCCTCGATCCCTCTGTGGTTCACAATAAATCCCAAAAACTTTCCAGATTCGACCCCAAAAACACACTTCTGGGGGTTGAGCTTCATTCTGTATTTTCTTAATATATCAAACATTTCGGAGAGGTGGGCTATATGATCCCCAGCCTCCTTGGATTTCACGAGCATGTCATCCACGTAGACTTCCATTGTCTTCCCAATCTATTTCTCAAACATCATATTGACAAGCCTCTGATAGGTGGCCCCTGCATTGAGGAGACCAAAGGGCATCCCAATGTAGCAGTAGAGACCCCTATCTGTGATAAATGAAGTGTGCTCCTGATCGGGGCCATACATGGGTATCTGATTGTACCCAGAATAAACGTCCATAAAACTTAGAAGTGCATGGCCTGCTGTTGCATCTACCAACTGATCAATCCTCGGAAGTGGGAAACTATCTTTTGGACAATGCTTGTTAAGGTCAGTAAAGTCCACACATGTCCTCCACTTGCCATTTGGTTTCTTCACGAGGACAGGATTGGCGAGCCAGTCAGGATAGAAGGATTCCCTGACGAGCTCGACCTCGAGCAACCTATCCACCTCCTCCTTGAGAGCCTCGGCTCGCTCCCCACTTATCGGCCTTCTTTTCTGCCTTACTCCCTTTTTGTTAGGATCAAGATTGAGTCTATGACACATCACATTGGGATCAATTCCTACCATATCTTCGTGAGACCATGCAAATACATATAAATTAGCTTTAAGAAACTCAACGAGCTTCTCCATCAGATCAGGGCTCAACTGCGACCCGACCTTCAACACCTTGGTTGGATCTTTAGGATCAACAAGAATGGATATTGTATCTTCTGCGGCCCCGGCCCGCTCTACATGTTCGGGAATGCGGGGATCTAGATCAATTTCAACATCACGAGCTCTGCTAGACTCTACTTCGCCCTGCCTTATGTCTTCTACCACCGAGCATGGATGACTTCCAACATGTCCACACTCGGTCATAACTGTTGTTTCTCATGTGATACCATTAGGCAAGTCTACCAATGTTGATGTTTCCTTACGAACCCATTTCCCTTTTCGGGCTCGCACAGTGGCCTGCTCTGGACTTTCCTCTTCATCGCTAGCTTCCTCAACAATTACTTCTTGTAGAACCAACACAGGTTGCGAGGCCTCCATCATAATTGCCCCTGGTACTGGCTCTACCTGTATACCTAAGTTGTCAAAATAATCTTCTGGCAACTCCTCGATAGATATTATATTGCAACCAACTGAGGGTTGCGAGGCCGACTTGCGAGCCCTCTCATCCTCTTCGCTTTCCATATAATTTCTTCCCTTTTCTGCTGATTTAAGGGCCTGATTATAGCATTCTCGAGACTCATGTTGAATTCCTCTTACACATCCCACGCCTTGCGGGGTAGGAAACTTCATCGAGAGGTGATAGATAGAAGTCACCACCCTCATTTCTTTCAAGATGGGTCGCCCCACAATAGCATTATAAGCAGAGGGTTGATCCACGACCATGAAATCAGCGACCTGCGTAGTGATGCAGGGCTCGTCCCCCAAAGTGATGGGAAGCCTGATGAGTCCTTTTACACTAACAGAAGCTCCAGTGAATCTATAGAGGTGGCCTACTGTAGGAATTAGATCTTTGTCTACATATCCCATTTTCTTGTAGACATCATACATCAAGACATTCACGGCACTTCCATTGTCCACCAACACTCTGTAGATATTCTGGGAACCAATGCGAACCCGAACCACTAGAGCATCAGAGTGAGGATGATGTACCCACTTCGCATCTTCCTCAGTGAACATTATATTTGTGTCTTCCCCCTCGAAAAGCTTTGGGGGTCGCTCCTGCAAATGATGCACATTGGTGAGAGGCCGCTCCTTGGCCTCACGTGCATACCTTTCTCTTGCTTTGTTGCTGTCTCCTCCAATATGTGGCCCTCCAATGATCACATGAATGCTGTTGCCTCGTTCTTCTCTCTCCTTGCGAGGCTCTGTATTTTGTCCCTCATGAGGTACAACATGATATCCCACACCTGATTTTCCTGAGTTCTCTTGATGCTTTTTCACTTCCCGGACCGCCCACTCTGTTAACTTCCCTTCTCGAATCAAACAATCAATTTATTCTTTAAGTTGCCAACAGTCCGCTGTATCGTGCCCCTTCTGTTCATGAAAGTCACAATACTTTGCAGTGTTCCAAGTTCCTTGTGGACCCATAGCACGAGGTTTTATGAACATTCCTTTATTAGCGTTGACAGCATAGATATGATCAACTGAAGCCACTAAGGGAATAAATTTGTCTTCGTCTCTAGCCGGACGAGCACGAGGCGAGGATCGTCTTGAGGAATCGCGATCCCTTCTTTTCGGGCTCGGGCTACGATCCTGTCTTTGCCTGGGGCTTCTAGAATCCCTTCTCTTTACCCCTTTGCCTTTACTTCCATTGCTACCAGTCCCAGCATTCTTTTTGAGATTTGCCAATGATTTCTCAACGCGCTTAAAGGGCTCAGCGACCCGGTGCAACTCTGAAAGTGTACCAGGGGTTTGCTCCTGTAGTTTCTCCCAAAATTTAGTTCCTTCTCTTACCCCAGCTATAAGGAAATTCTTCACGGCCTCGTCATTTGCACCTCGAACACGAGGCACCTCAGCATTGAACCTCTTAAAATAATCATGTAAAGTCTCTCCTTCCTTCTATTTTATGTTCGCCAATGTGGACACAGGGGGTGCATAGAGCATTGATGATTGGAACTGTTTGATGAAGATGTCAACAAGCTGTTCCCAAGAATCTATGACAACTAGGGCCCCTAGCTTCGAGAACCATTGTTGGGCACTCCCCCTTAGCGAAGCTGCAAACAGCCTACACCTCGCTAACAATGATACTTGATACACGTCCATCTCATTATTGAACCGAATAACGAACTCGGCTGGATCAGTCTCTCCGTTATAGGTCATGTCAGAGTGATGACCTCGAAACACTATAGGCAGTGGGGCAGTGCGAATTTCATGAGTGAAGGGCGAGAAGGAACCCATATTGCTGAAAATCCCCTTCTCGTTGTTCATCGCATCCAATGCCTTTTTTAACTCTTCTAACTTATAATCCCCAATCCTGGCCTCTTTGTCTCCATCCTTCTTTCCTCCAGTACTTGCATGATGAGATTGAGTCTTTTTTGGGGCACTAGACTCTTCCTGGTCATTCCTGCGATCCTTATTTTTAGGGTCTTTCTCGCGATGTTGGGATCGTTCACGTTCTCAATTGAAAGGGGGTCTGTCCTCGCGATGATGGGACCGCTCACGCTCTCTGCGAGGAGAGGGGGGTCTGTCATTGCGACGATATGACCGCTCACGATCTTTTCGAGGAGATAAGGGTTGATGAGAGCCCTTACTCTTATTTTTAGATCCTCCATCTTTATTAGTTTTGAGCTTCACCAACTTGAGACGGAGATCGTGCTCGCTGAGTTTCTTTCCAACCCGGTCAAAGACACTGACGGATCGTCCTTTTGATGAGGCGGGCTTCGCCTTCGACCCCTCCTTATCCATAGTAGCTGCCTCCTCTTCCCAATCGGGGTTCGTCTGATCCATCACCACATCATCGAAGTCCCCAATTAACCTTTTGGTGGGGCCCTTACTACTCTCTACTTGATGAGTTCGATCCCCCGTCCTTGTATTCCTCTTCAAGCCTCTAGAACTATGTCGCTTCTCCATCTTGGCCACCGAGGCCCTTACCTCGATCATTTGGTCACCGAGGCCTTTCAAGAATGACATGACTTCGCCAGGCAAGGCCGCCTATTGGACGACAGGGGGTGTTAGCTCCTTCTCCAATTCGTCCTCGATCCCCTCCTTACGCGCCTCGCTCTCTAGTAGATTATTCCTCTGGGGGTCATTTCTGTCTTTCTTATGCGACCCCGGGGTCTCCCGATCTCCGTTTCTCTTCTTGTTTGATTTAGTCATTGTTCTCCCAAATCAACGACTATGCCCTCCTTCTAGCGCCAAATGTTATAGGGAGAATATTGTATAACAATATTTATGGAGGTTGCTGGATTTGCGGAGCAAAATACGGATATTCTGCTATGAACACGAAGAACACGGAGGTGATTGGTGAATGATTATGGCTGCTCTTGTCTATTGATTTTCAGTGGTGAACTGTTTCTCATCCTTTACAAGATGCCTACGTACCCTATTTATAGGGATCAAGCCAACGTAGTTCTCTTGGAGAAGAAGTTATCTAGACGGGCTAGGGTTTCTATGGGCTCGGCTTGGCCCAAATCCACTAGTCGTCTTCTTGGGTTATATTTTACCCATTTATACTACTCATGACCCATGACCCATTAATGGGAACCCACGGCTCGCCATGATGCTACAATTATAATTATTGGCGAAACTGACTAGATGGTCTCGCATGCGACCTCGCTGGGTCTGACCATGCGAGGCGATCCTCGCTTTTGTGGAGATAAACTACTCACGCGACCTCGCTGGGTCTGACCGTAAGCCTTCGTGGTAAACATGCCCTAGGCCACGCTGGACCTCTAGGCCTCGCTAGACCTCGTGAACTGCGATCCCGTCTCTAGGGCTCGCTGGCGATCCCACTCTACAAAATAATGTGATGAACTTCCCTGTGATGGCGGACTTTAATGACCCATTCCTCATTCTTAGGCCCATTATGTGAGATGTACTGATATTCTAGCCCATTAGGCCTGTTTAGAACTTTATGCCAAATTCGGGCATAACAATAATAATACTACTAGTTGGCACAGGATGTTGAACGGAGTTAAAAAATTACAGCTCTGGTGCATCTTTGCACGGCAAATGAACATGCAGTTGATCATTACTGATGTCACCTCATGCTGTCAATCTGTTCTGCAACCTAGTATTTGGTCATTGGTAGTTTAAAGAGTTTGTGTTCAAAATTTTCGGTTAATGATGAAGGATAATCTTCGGAGTACATATATGTATTGTTGGAGTATAACCAAGCCTCTGGTTATAGCTAGGACTTTCCACAACTTCGTAATGGGAGATGAACACCGGCAAGAAGGCTGGCAGTGAAGGGCAAGAAACCTCGTTAGAGAGAGCTCCTTAGTTTTCAAACTGTTGTTCTTTAAGCTCTTAAAACTTGAGATGTTTTCTGTTTAAATTGCTTAAAGCTCTTGGTTTGTATTGCTCATAAGAGCACTGTTAAGTAACCGATCGCTCATAAGAACATTGTTAAATAACCTTAAGGTATCAGAGGAAGATTAATTGAATCTCTTACCTGTTAATACAATTAACTTATAACTGTAGGAACAAAACAAAGTTCTTTGCTCGACTAAACATGTCTTGGCATTTTATTATGATCAACATTACATCAATATAAAGGGAAAAGAAATAACTGAACTCCTACAATTTAGAATATGACTAGAGATGGTTTCCTAAACATACTTAGCCACCTCACGATTTATTCAAACTCCCACTTTCATGCTAATCAATCTGAACGACAAGATCAGCAATAGGATCAAACAAAAACAACTTTCCTAATAGCATTATACGGTTGAGATTACTTTCAACATTCTCCCCCCTAATCTCAAACCGGTTTACTCAAATTCTTCACTCCCAGCAACTTTCTCATGTTCTCAAACTTGACTGTAGACAATCCTTTTGTTAATATGTCTGCTCTTTGATCATTACTACAAATATGCCTCAAGATAACTTCTCCTCGCTCAACGCATTCTCTAATGAAGTGAAACCTTATGTCAATGTGTTTACTTCGGCCATGGAACATTGGATTCTTAGCTAAATCAATTGCAGATCGATTGTCTATGTACAACACCACTGGACCAACAGCTTCGGACGTTATTTGACTGAGAATGTTTCTGAGCCAGATGCCTTTACATGCTGCAGCAGTAGCTGCCATAAATTCAGCTTCACGCGATGATAGAGCCACGACCTTTTGTTTTTGTGAAACCCAGGTTATAATACTCTCATTCAAGTAGTAAACCATGCCACCAGTGCTCTTTCTATCTTCTAGCTGTCCACCCAAGTCACTATCAGAATAACCAGTTAACACATTATTGCCACTGTTCTTCGAATACACTAACCCATACTGAACAGTTCCCTTCACGTACCTGAGAATTCTTTTCACTGCATCTAAATGCATCTTTGTAGGTTTCTCCATATATCTACTGACTATACCCACAGAATATGCGATATCTGGCCGTGTGTGGACCAAATATCTCAAGCCTCCCACCATTCTCTTGTAATCAGTAGCATTAACTAATTTCCCTGTCTCATCTCGACTGAGTTGTTCCTTTGGGTCCATTGGATACTTTGTTGGATTACAGTCAGCCATACCTGCTTTCTCCAAGATTTTTCGAGCATAACCTGCCTGCTTTAACTCAATGTATCCTGCTCCTTGTTCGACTTCTATTCCAAGGTAATAACTGAGTTTGCCCATGTCACTCATTTCAAACTGATGCTTCATTTGATCCTTGAAGTCCTTGATTACTGAGATATTCGTCCCAGTCACTAACAGATCATCTACATAGACTGCAATCACTAAGCAGTCTTCTCCTTTCTTCCTTGTGTATACGGCATGCTCATATGGACAACGTGTGAATCCAAGACTTATGAGACACTCGTTTAGCTTAGCATACCAAGCACGAGGTTCTTGACGAAGACCATACAGTGCCTTCGATAGTTTATACACTAGGTGCTCTTGTCCCTTCTTTTCAAACCCCTCTGGTTGAGCAACATACACATCTTCTTTTATATCTCCGTTCAAGAATGCTGTCTTTACGTCGAGATGGTGAACCTCCCATTGGTTTTTTGCTACCAATGCCAACAACAGCCTTACTGTCTCCAAGCGAGTAACTGGGGCATACACTTCGTCAAAGTCAATACCATGTTCCTGCACATAGCCTTTTGCTACGAGACGTGCTTTGTGTTTTACTACCTCCCCATTTGCATCCTTCTTTAATTTATAGATCCAGTTTAGACCTATAATTTTCTGTCCAGGTGGTAGCTTTTCCAATGTCCATGTATCATTTGCCTCAATGGAGTTCATCTCTTGCTTCATTGCCTTTCGCTAGTTGACATCCTTCACTGCCTGTGTGTAGTTGACAGGCTCATCTATCCCCATCAGCCATAATTCTTCATCAAGTTCTATCTCCTCTGTGTTATTGTATATATCACTCAGCCTTCTGAACTTCTTTGGTTATGTACTGTCATCATAGCTATCTCGATCAATTCTTGAAACAGAGGCCTAAGATCGTGGGGTTGACACCTAGGTGGCCTGAGTTTGTGGAGTAAAAAGCTGGGTGCTATCATTGCTGTCACTACCCTAGTTGTCATTTCCAGTCGTATTGTTACCACCAAAATTATCATCTCCTGATTCAGCATTTTCTGTGTCATTTGGACTTTCTTCATCATTCTCAAACAAGTTTGGCACAAAGAATTTTTCTTGTGTATTCTCCCCTTCTGCAGAAATGTTCCAAGGCCATCCTTTCGTTTCTTCAAAGATTACATCATGGCTTATAAAGATACGATTTTCCTTAGGATCATACAACCTATACCCTTTTGTTCCAAACTCTCTACCCAAGTTGATCACCCTTCTGCTGCGGTCGTCTAGTTTTGTGTTGTGCACACTTGGAGTTTTCATGTGCGCCAAGCATCCAAAAACACGGATATGACTCATCTCTTGCTTTCTTCCTGTCCATGACTCATATGGCGTCTGACTTGTCAGTGCACGTGTGGGTAGCCTGTTCAGAATATAT
The DNA here is from genome assembly GCA_037693485.1 of Kitagawia praeruptora. Taxonomy (NCBI): domain Eukaryota; kingdom Viridiplantae; phylum Streptophyta; class Magnoliopsida; order Apiales; family Apiaceae; genus Kitagawia; species Kitagawia praeruptora. The sequence goes on from CM075353.1 coordinate 149,689,903, forward strand.
ATTGAATTCCTAACAGCTTCAGCCCACATTTTTGCTGGTAATTGCATCTCCTTGAGGCTGCTTCTAGTCATCTCTACAACGGTTCTGTTTCGACGCTCTACCACTCCGTTTTGTTGGGGAGTGTAGGGTGTCGTATAATGTCATTCGATTCCAGCATTCTCACAGAATTCTTTGAATTCGTTTGAGTTGAATTCACCACCTCTGTCGGTTCTGAAAACTTTTATCTTCTTTTCTGACCCGTTCTCAACCAATGCACGAAAGTTTCTGAAAGCATGAAGTGCTTCATTCTTGTTTTTCAGGAAATAAACCCACATAAATCTGCTGAAGTCATCGACTAGTAAGAAGAAATATTGGTAACCTGATGCAGTCGTGGGAGATATTGGTCCGCACAAGTCACCATGTATGAGCTCAAGTGTTTTCTTTGCACTGAATTTTGACTTGTTTGGAAATGCTTTCCTGGTTTGCTTCCCCATTAGACATCCGTTACACAAAACACTTGATTTTATTACTCCTGGCATTCCTTCTACCATTCGGTGTTTGGTCATGTGAGCCATGGCTTGATAGTTGACATGTCCAAGTCGAACGTGCCACAACCTTGAAATCTCATCCGTCTTTGTCATTAAACATTCCTGCTTGTTAGTCTCTATAATGATTTTATAAAGGCGATTAGCAGAACGTTTTACCTTCATTAACAATCTCTCTTGGTTGTCGTAGATTCTGAGAAACTCTCCCTTAAGCTCTACTTTGTTACCTTCTTCAGACATCTGTCCCAAAGATATGATATTGTTTTGTAAGCTTGGAATATAGTATACCTCGCATAGTTTCTTTTCTTCTCCATTTTTGCAAAGCATCATGACAATACCTTTGCCTTTTATCTCAACTTTTGATCCATCACCAAAACGCACTTGTCCTGTAATGCTTTCATCCAGCTCTGCGATTTTTCCTCTAAACCCTGTCATATGGTTGCTTGCACCATTGTCAAGGTACCAGACATTTGACTCATCTGTGCATTCTCCATTCCTTGGCAATTTTGTGTAAAGAAGCTTGTCCTCAATCAATAATTCTGGTTCGTCTTTGTCATGGTTGGCCAAGAGTAAAGCCATTTCATCATCCTCCATTTCAGCCGTATTTACCTCTTCTTGCACTCCTTTGTTCTTCCTTGGTTTCTTACATTCCGAAGCGAAATGACCATAAAAGTTGCAGTTGTAACATTTGACTGTACTCTTGTCAAATTTGCCACGACCACCTCTCTGTTTTGATCTATCACCACTATTATATCTCTTCTGCCATTCTTCACGTGTCAGGAGTAATTTCTTCTCTCCTCCACCTTGTTTGATCCACTCTTCTTCTGTCATCATCAGTTGTGTTTCTTTCGCTTCCGTCTTCCCTTTCACTCGTTCTTCATGTGCCTTTAATGACCCCACAGCCTCTTCAATTGACATTTTTTCTATGTCTCCAAACTGTTCCAATGTCGAGGTAATCTGTATGAATCTTGCAGGAACAGCACGCAAGAATTTCTTTACAATGTATGATTCCTTCATCGTTTCTCTAAGTGCTCGTATGTTTGTGACAAGACCATTCATTTTCATGTGAAAATCTTCGATCTTGTCATTTTCACCCATACTCAACATTTCGAATTCAGATTTTAGAGTCTGAATACGAGCCTTCTTTACTTTTTCCGCTCCTTGACATAAAGTCTGAATCATTTCCCACGCCTCTTTCGCCGTTTTCTTGCTTGCAATCGAGAGCAATACATCTTCTGGGATTGCCTGATAAACCATTGCCAATGCTACTTTGTCTGTCTTTTCTTCGACAACAGCCTTGGGATCACTTTGTTCAATAGCGTTCCAGACCCCTTGCGCTTGCATATAAACTTTCATTTTGATAGCCCAAGCCGTATAATTGCTTCTATCCAGCATTGGGTAACTCAATCCATATGAGCCATTTCTTTTGTTTGCTTCCATCCTTGATGAAAGAAACGTCCGACAAGACCTTCAAGCTCTGATACCACTTCTTACCTATTAATACAATTAACTTATAATTGTATGAACAAAACAAAGTTCTTTGCTCGACTAAACATGTCTTGGCATTTTATTATGATCAACATTACATCAATATAAAGGGAAAAGAAATAACTGAACTCCTACAATTTAGCATATGATTAGAGATGGTTTCCTAAACATACTTAGCCACCTCACGATTTATTCAAACTCCCACTTTCATGCTAATCAATCTGAACGACAAGATCAGCAATAGGATCAAACAAAAACAACTTTCCTAATAGCATTATACGGTTGAGATTACTTTCAACAGAATCTTTATATTATATTCTATCAAGCATTCAACTTTGTACCTTTTAAGATTTTCCCAAGCATGGACTTGTCCTCTTAATTTTATTTACTCTATAAGACTATATACAGAAATTATGAATTCACATTAGTCAGCAATATTACATTCTTCTTCATGTTCATATGCTCCTCTAGTGTTTGCATAGGAGTTTGTTAATCAAGGCCGGGTGGTTAAGGTGGAGGGCAGCGTCAGGGGTGATGTGCGACAAGAAGGTCCCTTTAAAGTTGAAAGGGAAATTCTATAGAGCGGCAATCCGCCCTGCGTTGTTATATGGCTCAGAGTGTTGGGCGGCGAAAAAGGCACACGTAAGCAAGTTGGAAGCAGCGGAAATGAGGATGTTGCGGTGGTCTTGTGGGCGCACGATGTTAGATAGAATACCGAATGGGGTGTTTAGGAGCGAGCTTGAAGTGGCGCCTTTTTCGGAGAAAGTTAGGGAAGGGAGGTTGAGATGGTTCGGACACGTCAGTAGGAGGCGGACTGAAGCGCCAGTGAGGAGGGTAGAGAGTATTTCGGTTACGGGGGTGAGGAGGAGAGGCAGACCGAGGAAGTCATGGGAGGAACAGCTTAAGCTGGATTTGAAGGCCTTGAACCTAAACGAGACCATGGTTGCTGACAGATGTTCGTGGAGGCGCCGTATCAGAGTGGTGGATTCTCTTCTAGGGAGTGGTTCGGTTGTGGAGAGCCTCAGAGTTGGGATGTCTCGGTTAGCTTTAGCTTAGAAGTTCAGCTGTTTCGTTCTCTTATTTGCTTACAGTGTCTTCGGTTTTTCTGTTTGTTTGTGTTTGATTCTTTGCAGGGAGTCGGACTGGAGCTATTCCTCGAAAACTGGTAGAGTGGAACACACCAAGCCATGAGTAGCATAATGCCCACAGGTATGTCCCATGTGGAGAACGCCATGGGCCCAGGTATGTCTATAGATTATTTCGGTATCATTTGAATTCCTGTATATTTAGCACACACCTGATTTATTGCAATGCACATAGCCGAGGGTCTTCACGGAAACAGTCTCCCTGCTCTAAAAAGTGGGGGCATGGCTGCGTACAACTTACCCTCCCCAGACCCTGCGCAAAGCGGGACATACTGGGTATGTTTGGTTTGGTTTGATCATTATGGTGAAGAATATTTCAAGTCACTTAAATAAATAATTAAAGCAAAGTTATATAACTCGAGCCAAGATTCATATTTTAAGAAAATTGTTTGTATATATTCATTACATTAAATTACGAAGGGGCGCCAGTAATCTTTAATGTTCATATATTACATTCGGACACGCAATCTATATTATATTATATCATATATATAATTGGCGTAAGGAAGATCAGGTGGTCGTGATCTCACTAGTACAGAATAGGCTTTAAGCGTCGCACTTTTAGCGTCGGTTAAATGGAGAACCGTGGCCTATACTTACTTTAAGCATCGGCTGCTACATTAACCGACACTTAAAGTCATTTTTGTGGACCTTTAGCGTCGGTCCTTAAACAACCGACGCATAAAATTGACTCTTTTGCGTCGGTTTTTACTCAACCGACGCCTAAAACCGACCTAGAGCGTCGGTCATAAACAACCGACGCCTAAAACTGAACCTTTAGCGTCGGTCTTTACTCAACCGACGCCTAAAACTATCCCTTTAGCATCGGTCTTTATTCAACCGACGCCTAAAATGAGCCTTTAGCATCGGTCATAAACAACCGACGCTTAAAACATACCCTTTAGCGTCGTCTTTACTTAACCGACGCTGAAAGTAATATAATTTAAAAAAAAACTAAATTTTATATACAAATATACGCGTGTGTCTTTTTACATCAGCCACATAAAAAGAGTAATAAAACATATAACTTCACCTCAATAATTATAGTTTATCTACAGGAAAATCACCCGATCCCCAATTTCAGAGACGATCTTCGTGCATCTAATTCTGTTGATAACTCTCACTTTACTCTCCTGCTAACCTCACTTTGTGACCTTACTCCGCTCAGATTATCGATTGGGTATGTTATATGTTTTTACATCTCCGGTGATATTTTACTTTTCGAGGTTCGATTGGGTATCTCCGTGTTCGATTAGGCATCTCCAGATTCGATTGGGCATCTCCGTGTTCGATTTATCACTGCTAATTGATTGCTTTCAGGGTTCTCTTTATCAATTTAGGGTTCTTCTTATTTGGATCGATTGGGCATCTTTGGGATCAATTCAGGTTTGTATATTCAGGTATCTTTTGATCAATCTTAAGATGAGTACGTAGCAATTTTATGTTTAGTCAGTGTGTTAGGAACTTGAAGTTCCTACTGTGAGATACGTGGATGGTCTGATGGTCTGATGTTAGGTATCTTTTGTTCTCTCTCTCTCTCTCTCTCTCTCTCTCTCTCTCTCGTCTAATTAGTGATAATCATAATATATGATCTGTATGAGTTGAGTGTTCCAGGGAGACTAGTTGCAGTGGAGTGTGTCTGGTTTAGTTGGAGTTGGTAATATCTAGACATAGGTCAGAAGCTGTGGGGAATCATTGACGCCTTCAAGCTTAGAGCTGAATGTCAAATATTCCAGGGAGACTAGTTGCAGGGGAAAGTCTTACTAACGGCAATCTAGCGATGGACTTACAACAGCCTGCCAATGAAATCCTGCATTGTTGACCACTTTGAGGCAACTGAAGTTGATACTCACTGTGATAAAATTGTCACACAAGTACTGATCAATGCTGTTGTTTTATTAATTGCAATTCTTGTAGGTATGGTTATACCTGGTCCTCTCAATGCTATGGAGTATCTTACTAATATTTTTTCTTTTAAGGTCTATGATGTTGCTTACGAAGCGCCTTTAGAGCTTGCGTCCAAGCTGTCAAGCTGATTAGGGGTTCATTTCTGGCTCAAGAGAGAGGACCTTCAGCCTGTATGGTTTGTATAGGTGTTTGCATGTTTTGTATATTGAATAGGAGGTGTTTGCAGAAATGACTGAGACAATCAAGTTAATGTTATGGTCATTACTAATTTATCAGTATAGATGAGTACTTCCTGAGTTCTTGTAATTCCCAGTGCTATATAAATGTGTTTCTACTTTCAACTAAAGGCTTTATTAAACTAATCTCACTTTATTATCTTGTTGTACTGAGTTTGTTTTTGAAAAATAAATTAGAATCAAAGATGAATGATAATAACTAATAGATACAAGATTTTACTACCGGTTCAGCTTAATTTGATAACTTCATTGCTGTACGTAAATTTATCTAGTGTAACTTCTAGTTTGCAGAATACATAAAAATTAATACTCTGTGCATCCAGGTTACCTTCAGATAGACTTGAAGATAAGAATGCTTTTCATGATTTATGATCAATTCCTTAAATTTACTACTTCACATACTTATATATTTCTTTTCTATCACAGGAACAATCCAGCTCTAAGCTTGAAGGCGTCAAATATTCCAGGGAGACTAGTTGCAGGGGCTTGTCAATACCTGAATGTCAGAAGCTATTGCCAGGAGCAAAGCCTGGTGGAGAACCATTGCCCGAGGGTCTTCTCTGGCTTCTTTTAACTGGAAAGGTAGTTAATCAGGATATCTAATGGACTTCAATTATAATGACGAACTATGGATATCTTTTAGATTATGCTGCTATCGACCCTGCTATAATATCTCTGAATTGTATAGATAAAATATTTGTTCCCTCGTATACTTTAAACTTAATGACATCCAGATTCGAGCTTTAAACTTAATGATACTATATGGTAATTTGACCTAAGCATAAAATCAATGTCGGAAGAAAATATTGTTGGTATAGAGGATTTAGAGGTACTACTACTATTAAAAATCTTGCGATCATATTCTAATGTAGATATCATGAGTTCAGTTCCCCTATTCGTGGGCTTAGTTTTCTTTATCAACCAATTGAGATGGTATATAAATCGTCTAATCAGTTCTCAAAATATGGGACTAATTTCCGCTAATCCTTTTAACACTGTTTTTTTTCTTTAATGAGCGGTTGGGTGTGATCACTCTTGTCTTAATTTTAGTAGATTTGACTTCATCCTTTAACTGCAGTATAAGTTATTACAAGGTGGAGAAGTATTTAATTGTATCCATATAGTTGTGCATCAGTTTCTTTAATGGACAACAACGTGTTTTTAAGAAACTATTCTCATGCCATCCTGCTTTCTTTCTTCCCAGTTTAATTTCAACGCCGCCCCCGAAAGAGTTCCTATTAAAACTCATCTTGTAGCATACAGTAATGAGAATGTACTATCAGCAATTAAGTATGAGCTGGATCGGGGTGGCCAGGTTTTCTATGTTTTTCCGCGTATTAAAGGTAACCGTCAGTCGTTGATTTCGGAGTACTGTAGGATTGTGCATATAATCTGCATGATTAATTTTGTTTTAGAAATACTTCGATGTATAGAGGTTATGAAGTGGACAAAGTTTAAAATTGTTAATAACAAGAAGAAGTTCTATCTGTTGGCTTCGCCCTTCCGGATTTTTGTGTATTTTACTGTATCCACAGGGCTTGAAGAGGTTATGGAGTTCCTTGAGCGTTCATTACCAGAAGTTGAAATAGGTGTTGCCCACGGAAAGGTAGTCTTTTGTCAATCTAAAAGGTTTATATGGAGCTGACCTGATACATTATTCCTGTTAAAGAATCCAGTTCCTTTTGGATTTATATGTATGAGTTTGATGGTCATAGAGTGTTTATCAGTTATCACAGGTGTTAGGAATATCTCTTTACGTCAAAATCTTAGCAGTTATTCCATAGCAACAGTTGCAACACTGTTTGGAGGATTTGAACCAGTTGCCATGGATATTCTCTGAAGACTTCAATTTCAAGCGTCTTTGTAATTATTGGATGAATAAAATTTAAAAATCACCCCATCCACTTCTCTTGGATACAGAGTAATTCTAGCATTAGGTTTTGGTGACACAGCAGTAATCTAATCTTCAAACTTGTTCTTAATTGGCAGAACGTTCAGAACTAAATGCTTTTTTGGAAAGTTCTCTCTAACATGTTGCCTAATCTCGGACTGCTCTAATTTGTTTTTAGATACATTTAAACTTTGAAGTAGGTAGGAAAAAAACAGAATGAATGTACAGCAGTACAGGTGCTAATGGGCATACCCTAGAAAACAAGTCAGGGAGATTAGATATAGAAGAATCTTCTACATTGACAACAGACTTTACATCCAAATCATGCTATACAGAGTAAGAGTACTACATCTTATAGACAAAACAGATTGCACTGACCAGAAAGTAACATTTGAAAATCTTAGTTTCTGCTTTTGGGACCAAGTAGATGAGTGGTCTATTTCAATTCTGAGTAGGAAGCAATGGCCTTACTCAGGCCTCCTGGCAGAGTCATGACTCACGAGTCCTTCTGTTTCTTCCGAATAAATGTCTCTTTAATTTTTTATTTTGGTGTGTAACTGTGTATACAAACTAGGAGCTTATGAAGAGAAATGACTTGTTGGTATAAAAATGTGAGTGCTGATGATGTAAGATCTCGTGCTCTGCTATTGTTGCCATGTCCATGGATCCTGATGGTTCACTTATATATCTGGATATTAATTGATCCAAAATAATGTTTTAATGTCAACAACCTCATGAATGATTGTCCTATAACCAAATCAATTAACAATTTATAATCTGTTTTAGTGGGTCCTTAATGTTTGGTCTGAGAACTTTTTAGTGTGAAATTCTTTTGTAAGCAACTGTTATGCAGTCGCTTTAGATACATGCCTTCCGCAACTTATTTTAAAAAATTTGCACTGGTTTAACACATTCTTCAGTTTTAAAAAGTTTTCTGCAATACTTATTTTAAAAAAGTTTTTTCTTTTTAACTTCTGCACATCTGCAGCTGAAGTTCAAGGCAAAGTCGATGGAGCGTTTGACTCTGGTTATTTGATGACTCCAATCGTTAATGGAAGAGTATTTCGAGGGGTCTTGTTTGCTCAGGTAAACTGCCGTACTTAATCCTCCAACTTTAAAAAAAGTAAATTCAACCACAGTTGTATTATCTAGTTCGAGACTTTTCATTTGGACAGTGCATCGATATTTTACAAATTTTTTGGATTTTTTGCGAGGGTAGATTTCTGATTACATTTTTATAAAATCAGGGACCTGAAGTTATCTCAAGAACTGTTGCTACGCATGATCTACAAGTTTTGTCCCAAGAACTGTTGCTACCTTTTTCTTTCTTTAATCTTGCAAATAATATTTATTACATAGAACAAGAATGTACCTTTTTCTTTCTTTAATCTTTCAACTAATTTTACCCAGATAGATGTCTATAAATTTGGTCTCATTTTTCAGATAAGCTTCAACACATGCACTTGCAAGAGCTAAGAGCATTTAACTGATTAGGAGTATTTGAAATTTCAAAATGAGCACTTCTGGCTATTTGTTTTTGCAGTTGTCGCTGCGATGGTGGAAAGGTATAGCTTGACAGCTTCCTACATTTGCCTATGTATGTTTTAATCCTATATTTGTGTTCTATTCCCAAACTGATTCCACCTTTCAATAATATTCAAAAATATAAATGTGTTTTTAAACTCTAATTATATCGACTAAGGAGATTATCTTTGACTTCGGTACATGCCTGCTCTTGACAGTAAATTAAACCTTGATGTTTATAATTATATCGACTGTGTAGACTCGTAACTTGTAAGCGCAAGAGAATATAGACCTTCATGAATCATCTTACTCATTGTACTTAATTTTAATTAGCCAAATTTAAGCCTTTTATTATACAGTTGACTTGGTCCAAATTCTTTTCCAATGTTTAATGTCTTGCATATTTTCTCAATAGTTTTTTTTACAACTTGGGATAAACAGTTGCAAACTTGGGAGTGGTTATGCTATTAGAAGAAATCAAGTATTTAGAAGAGAGTTGTCAAAGAGCCCAGGACAGATCAGGACAGACCAAGATACAATGATTGCACCTGCTATAATAACACAGACGTCCAAATACGCGATAAAAAGTGGTGACACCGTTGATAGTAGCAGCGCACATATGAAAAGAGGTTTAGCTGTGAATCTCTTGTAACTAAACAAGGCTTATGATCGCAACATCGTTGATGCACATTATCAATTTGGTTCCTTCCTTCACTACATTTGCTCGTCATCCGTGTGAGGAAATTGTTCTTTATAAAATTAGAGAAATTAGATCAGTTTGTCTAATTTGTTATTAGTATTGACTTGTAGAATGTAGAGTAGTCATATATATTGTTTATTAATTAGATCTCATTCTTGATTATGTATCATGTATAAATTGATTATATATATATAATTTGGTATTCTGGCATGGGCTAAATTGTTTCTGAAATTGTATTGTTTCATAACAGAATTGCAATTTTTAATTTTTTTTTTTAAAAAATTGACTTTAAGCGTCGGTTGTTTAAATGACCGACGCCTATAATAGACTTTAAGCGTCGGTTGTTTAAATGACCGACGCCTATAATAGACTTTAAGCGTCGGTTGTTTAAATGACCGACGCCTATAACTAGATTTTAAGCGTTGGTTGTTCAAATAACCGACGCCTATAACAGACTTTAAGCGTCGGTTGTTTAAATGACCGACGCATATAACAGACTTTAAGCGTCGGTTGTTTAAATAACCGACGCTATTATTACATTATATGCGTCGCCCAATTAACCGACGCTATAGACCTATACCTATAGCGTCGCCTTCATATACTACGCCCAATAACCGACGCCTAAAGCCTATTTTGACCGACGCTAAAAGCCTATTCTGTAGTAGTGTCTGGTCGTTAGGGGTTGAAAAGTAACTTCATTAAAAAAAGAAATGGGCTAGAGAATAAATTAGAAGTTGGGCCAGAGTATTGGTTTAAAAGTTAAAAAACTAATGGTATTTTTAATTTAACAAACAAGATCAAAAAAAGAGTGCACTAAAATAAATAATAAATGATAAAACAGAAAAAATTATAGTTAAGAAAATTATTGTTAACTAAAATTAATACAAAAATAATTTAGACTAAATTTTAAAATATAATTTAATAAAAACCTTACCAAAAAAATCAAGAAAACATAATTTTTTAAAAAAAAGTCATAAAAAAAATTTACTTTTAGATTCTACAACAAACATGTTTTTAAAATTTATACTAAAAAAAGTCAATACAAATCAATAAACTAACATTTTATTATTTTGCAAAGATTCTAGATTTGGTACTAAAGTTGTAAACAAATAAAAAAAATCAAAAATCTAAAATAAAATAATTAATAGAGAATCTAAATATAATAAGTACAAAAAATCCTATATTAAATTTCATCAATAATAAAATTTAAAATAAATTAACAAAGAATAAAACTAATAAAATATTCATCATCATCAACTTAATTAATTACTATTATTGGAAAAATAGTTGTAATAGCACAAAAATTACATACAATTAACAAATAAGGATAAAATATAAAAATATATAATGAAAAATAAATCACAAATTCATTCTTTATATATACAAGTATACAAAGCATGCCATTAGAATTTCAATTCAAAAATAATTTTTTTTAAAAGAAGAATTTACATTTAATTACAAACCAAATTTATTTAAAGAAAATATATGTAAAACAAGATATTATAAAAGTAATGAAAAAACATGTTATAATTGGAAAACAAAAAATAAATATTATGCACTTAAAATATATGTTAAACAAAAAATAATTTACAAAACAAATACTAATTCAAAACAAAAAGTCTAAATTTAGAAAATTAAAATCAAGAAGAAAATTTAATATAATACACTTAAAATAAATATAAACCAACACAAAATATAGAGATAGTATAAACTTTCTTTTAAAAAGTGTTCAAGTATGTTAAATTACAATAAGTTACCACATACCTAAAATATATTATATATATTCTAATAAATAGAAGAGAAAATGGCAAAAAAAATGAAATATTAAAATATATGTTAGGCTAAAGCTTAAAATATAATTTTCAAACAAATCATTTACTAAATAAAGGTGTTTTAATAAAAACATTATTTTAATAAAAATCATTAAAGATTCTTTTTTAGGTTTGACAACAAATATGTTTCTAATATTAACAAACAAGGATAAATTAGCAAAAAATTATAATTAAAAATAAGTATCAAATTCATTCTTTATATATAATAAACAAGTAAACAAAGCATATCATTAGAATTTCAATTCAAAAAATAATTTTTAAAAACAAAAATGTACATTTAATTACAAAACAAAAAATAAGTTTTAAAGAAAATATATGGTAAAATAAGATAATAAAAAAGTAATCAAAAAACATGTCATAAATGACACCAAAATTCAATAAAATATAATATACAAAATAAACGTCAATTCAAAAAAAAAGATCTAAATGTAAAAAACTAAAAACAACAATAAACTTTAATATAATGCACTTAAAACATATATATACCAACAAAAAAACATAAAAAGATAATACAAACTTTCTTCAAAAAAAAGTTACATAATCACATATACATATATAAAGAATAGTTAAACCATTAAGTTCCCACATGATATATATATATTCTAATAAAATAGATGAAAACTCCCCAAAAAATATGAAATATTTAAATATATGTTAAGCTAAAACTTAAAAAATAATTTACAAAAAACAAATCGTTTACCAAATAAAAGTGGTTTAAGAAAAAATTATTTTAATAAAAATCATTAAAGATTCTATTTTTAGGGTTGACAATAAATATGTTTCTAAAATAAAAATTAAAAACAAATTCTTAGTTTACAAAGAAAAAATTTAAATTAAAAAAGTGAACACAAATCAATAAATGAACATATTTTAAATTAGAAAGCAATCTAAATACCCACAAAATAAATTTATATTAATATCTAAATATAATACAACATAGAAACCCCTAATATTACTCTAAACAAAACACGTAATAAAAACCTCACCAAAAATATAAAATTAACATGAAAAAATGATTAATATTCAAACAAATAAAACAATTTAATACTACACATATTTCCAAAAAGGTTAAAAAATGTCTTTAAAAACTATAAAAACACAATAATAAAATATCTAAAAAATTCAAGATAACAATTAAATTACATAATCAAAAAGATAAAAAAATAATAATAAATTGTTATACGAATATAGTACATATATTTTAAGTATATCATATGTAATCTAATAAAATAAAAAATAAAAAAAATAATTATGAAATACTAAAAACTTTGTTAACCTAAACTTTGAAATATAAATTATAGAAAAACCATTTACAAAAAAAAAAAATGTATACTTACCAGTCATATAACATATGTATCATTATCATTAAAAGTAAAAATATTATTCAAAATATTATAAAACTAATTTTTCAAAAAAAAATTATAATGAAAATTATACTAAAAATTATTAATAAAGTTACCCGTGCATCGCACGGGTATAAAGCTAGTATATTATAATGCCTGCAGATCGGAAAGTTACCACAAACGTTTAAGGTATTTTTCTTGAATTTTCGATTTTTTAATTTTTTTTTATTAATTTTTTTTTTCCTTGCATTAAATAGCTCTTAATGGCATATTAATTAGTCATTAATTATACCTAATAAATATGTATTAAATTTATTTTATTTATTTAAGAAATTATAAAACATTATTTTGAGCATTATAATTATTATTTCAGTATTAAAATATTAGTTACATATATAATTAAGTTTATTTTTAGGTAAAATGACGACTAAAAATTGTTTACATTGCGTGATTTTTTATTCCCTATCGAATACTACTCCAATTTCTTTTCAGACAATTGTAGTACAAACGACGCTTAACTTTTCAAGCAATCTTTATCATTAGTGATTATGGAAATCGTAATAAATTATAAAAGTATGTAAATGTTCGCTTAACACATGTAATAAAAATAACATTGGTTATGACCAAACTGATTAAATTGAAAAAATACATTTTTATCGGTAGACTAAATCGATAAAAAAGTTACATACCCGTAGTTCATTATATTATGTTGAAATAAATTAATATTCTAATTAAATAAATTCTACACTACAATTGAACATGTATGAGAGGGACGTCGGCTTTAAAAAGTGTTATTATATATAATATTTATAACTTTTGACGTAATAATTACGTTTGTATTATAATTACTACTTTTTATGTTTATAATATTTTTGAGATTATAAAATTTTAAGATATATAAGAGAATATCTTCAAACTTATAATTTATGCAAATTATTTTGAATCATTTTTAAAAAAAAATTCTTATGAGACCAATCCATTTTTAAAAATAATAAAAATTAATTCATTTGTTTTCAATATTTTAAAATAAAAAATTTGTGAACTGCGCGAAGCGCAGATAAGTTGACTAGTAATTAATTAAAAAGGAGTTCAAAAAGTTTGCTACATGTCTCTGTCTCCTCTTACAGTCGCATTCCGTTGTTCTTCGATATAAGCTTGCAACTTTTCTTCTTGTTCCTGAAACTGCAATATTGAAACAAATAAACAAAAAAATAGATCAATTCTTCACAATAATATTACAAGTCAAATGGTGACAATTTTTTAAGATCGAATATAAATAATGTGTGAGGAGGGGTAACGTGCTTAAATAATGATATAATTACTAAATTAGATTAAATAAGAAATTATCAAGATAGTTGTTTGGTAATTAGATTAAATATAAGAAATGATCAAAGGTAGTCCGATAGTTTGGTTCTGACCTTATCAATGACATTGTCAATTTGCCTGGCAATATCCTTGGCTATGACTTCAGCTACATGTTCAAACAGACCAACTGCAGTCTTGAGTTTTCCATCCGGTAAGTCTTCGATATAATTTTCTGCAATCTTCTCCACCTTCCCCGCAATGTCTTCCACCGCTTCGACGAAATCTTCCACCTTCTGTACTTCAGATTCTATTTCTTCTGTAAATTATTCGTTTACGATCAGCAAATTCTAATTACCAAAAATTACATAATTGATGGCTTCGACGATACTTGTCCATTTCGACAAAGTTCCCCACTTGTCAGTCGTCAAGGGAATAACAACTGTCACCATCCCAACCAGCCAACCTTTCTTTTAGAGGCCCGTCTCCTTAATGGGCCGAACCAATAATCCAGCGCCTCAAGCCCGAATGAAAGTCCATATTCATCCGGCCATGATATCCACAACGGTCATACCGTTCATACTCCTGCGAACGTGGGACACGTCGGCACATGACGCCCACTCTTCGGGTAACCGCCTGGAGAGTGTTAAAGTCAGGTTCATTCAATCACTTATGGACAATTTTTTCACACACAACACAGATTCTTTACGTTCAATATTACTCATCAAAAACCGACTAACTTATTCTCACACCGGAGGTGAATCGGGGGGCCAAACCCTCGCATTCTTCTCATTTGCAGGTCCGACCGAACTCAGGTCCGGCGAAATACCGTTGTAACATTTGGCGCCATCTGTGGGAACGTAGAGATACGTTTGTGTTGAATTATACAGTTAATAATGGCGAATGAAACCGAGATACCAACAGCTGACGATAGCACAATGGCCGGAAATAATCGCATCACTCCTCCCATCACCCCAAGGCTTTTGATTTTTGATGAAGAGGGGGACATACCGTCTCCCGAAGAGCAACGGGAGATTCTCCTGAAGTGGCGAGAGGAACAAAAGGCCAAAGGGAAACGGAAAGAGATAGAAAAAGAGAAGAGCAGCAGGGAGGCCGAACGTCTGGCCAAAAAGAGGGAGGCCGACCGTTTAAGGCTAGAGGCCCTAAAGCTTCAAAGGGAGGAGATCGAGTTAAAGGAGAAGGCACTCCGCGAGGCTCTAGAAGCCGAAGACCCGGGGTTGGACGATCGAAGAGACAAGAGGCCAAGAACCAGAAATGATGAAGACGAGTCAGGGGACTCTGAATCAAACTCGAGGAGAACCCGGTCAAGGGTAGTTTATTCCTCCGATTCGGAGGAGGAGGGTCCACATACGGACGATCGCATCCGAAGGATTGAAAAGGCCATGTTTGGAGAGAGAAAGGTCAGCCACGAGCCAGTGGTGACCGAGGACGTCGAACACTTTCGACCGCCTCCCGGAAGGCAGTTCCCGAAGATGAATGAATTTAACGGAAAGGGTGACCCCGAAGATCACTGTGAGAAGTATGAATCGCTCATGACTGGGATGGGGCACTGCGATGTGATGCTCTGTAAGATGTTCAAGACCTACCTAAAGGGGAATGCATCCATGTGGTACAGGTCGCTAAGACCTAGGTCGATAGGCTCACATGAACAAGTAAAGAAAAAATTCTTGAGGCACTACTCACATTTGTGCCGAAGAGAGAAGGATACGGAAGCCCTGATCCACTGCAGGCAGGGACCGAACGAGGATTTGGGTGATTACTTAGCAAGGTTCAAAGAAGAAGCCGGTATGGTCACCAACTTGGACAAAGTCAAAGCGGCTGGATTCCTCGCAGCAGGCCTAGACCCTGTTAAAGGTAAGAAGCTTCGATCTTCTCTTTATGATATGCCTCCCAAATCTTTGAATGATATATATGTGAGAGGAGAGGCTATTAGGAGAAAATTAGAATCCATTGGGGGGTACAAGGAGAACAAGAAAAATGACAGATATGACAGAAGAGACGACCGGAGGGATGATAGAAGGGACGATCGAAGGGGTCGAGGAGACATTAAGAGCAGACTGAATGATACAAGGCCCGACAAAGGGGCCGAACGAAGAAGAGATAGGGATAGTACTGTGTTCACACCACTGAACACACCTATCTCGAAGATTCTCCATGAGATAAAGGGTAAACCTGGGTTTGTCAGACCACCCAAGTTAAAGACCCCTGAAAATAGAAGAAGCGACAGCAAATATTGTGATTATCATCGGGATAAAGGTCACAATACTGATGAATGTTACCACTTGAAGAAACTGATTGAGAAAATGATAAAAGACGGAGAACTGACCAAGTTCGTGGGAGATCTGAGGGACAGGTTAGACGAAAAAGAAAAGAAGAGAGATAACAGAGATGCCGAAGGTTCGGAAAAATACCGGGGCGAAGTCAGGACTATATCCGGGGGAACCATCCTTGATCGGGACAGCAAAACAGCCCGAAAAAAGTATGCCAGGCAAATCTACAATCTCTACCAGTCAAATGCCGCCAAGCAAGCACTTCCGATATCATTTACGGAAGATGATTTTGAAGACGTGATATGGCCACACGAAGACCCTCTTGTCATAAACCCCGTAATTGGGGAAAACAAGATTTGGAGAGTGTTGGTCGATGAGGGAAGTTCGGTCAACATATTGTATCACCGAACGTACTGCAAGATGAACTTGGGTGGTGAACAGCTGGAGCCGTGCCATGAGGCACCACTGTACGGCTTCGGTAATCAACCTGTACCGATTGAAGGCACGATTACGCTGAATATTTTGTTGGGAAAAGCTCCGTACACTGTGGTCAAGGAGGCAAAGTTCTACGTTGTTCGGGTGGACAGCCCATATAACGGGATCCTGGGGAGGCCAGCCTTGTCACTCTTTCAGGCTGTTTCATCCATTCCCCACCTCAAGTTGAAGTTCCCGACCGAGAATGGTGTCGGAGAAATGAGGGGCGATCAAAAAGCCGCTCGAATTATTATGCTGGAGGATCTAGAGAAAGATAAGGACACTGAAATGAATGAAGCGGGAAAAAGGAAAAGAGGAGAAAATGACACTGGGGGCAGCCACCAACTACTGAACATCGAGTTGGAAAAATTTGGTGCCGACCTGTCTAGCCCGATTGCTGAACCGGCTGCCGAAACCGAAGAGGTAGAGCTGTACATGGGTCAGTCGGGAAAGATGATACAAATCGGAAAGAGCATGGATCCGGAATTGAAAGAGAAAGTCATCAAGGTCATTAGGGAATTCCACGACGTATTCGCATGGAATCCCGAACATATGCCAGGTTTGGACCCTGCGGTGGCCAAACATTGCTTAAATGTAGCTCCCGAAGCCAAGCCCGTAAAACCAAAGAAGAGGAATTTCACCATGGAAAGGCAGAAAGTAATTCAAGTGGAAGTTGAAAAATTGCTGGAAGCAAAGTTCATCGAAGAGATAGACTATCCCGATTGGTTGGCGAACGTAGTGGTGGTGAAGAAATCAAATGGCAAGTGGAGAATGTGTGTGGACTACACCGACCTGAATAAGCATTGTCCGAAAGACCACTATCCCTTGCCGAACATTGATCAACTGATAGATGCAACTTCGGGGCATCAAATACTCAGTTTCCTGGATGCATTCTCAGGATACCACCAAATTGCCATGAATGCCGAGGACGTTCCAAAGACAGCATTCATCACACCGAATGGCACTTACGCCTACATAAAGATGCCTTTCGGCTTGAAGAACGCCGGGGCAACATTTCAAAAAATGATCAACAAGGTGTTCAAAGCCCAGATCGGTCGGAACATGGAGTGCTACGTGGACGATATGATTGTTAAGTCCCTTTTCAGGGATCATGCCGAAGATCTGAGGGAATGTTTTGAAACGCTCAGAAGAAACGACATGAGGATCAACCCGAACAAGTGTACGTTTGGAGTAAATAGTGGGAAGTTTCTGGGATACATGGTTAGTGCCCGAGGAATTGAAGCAAACCCAGAGAAGATTAAAGCAGTTATTGACATGGAAGCACCGAAGACGATCAGGGACATTCAAAAGCTGACCGGACGGCTAGCAGCCCTGAGGAGGTTCATTTCTAGATCGGCCGAAAAGGCCCTACCATTCTTTGAAGTACTTCGGGGGTCCAAGAATTTCGAGTGGGGGCCAAATTGCCAGAAAGCATTCGAAGAGGTTAAAGAGTACTTAGTGAAGGCTCCACTCTTAATGAGACCCGACCCGAAAGAAATATTGCAGCTGTACTTGGCTGTGAACGACCGAACACTCGGAGTAGTTTTGGTCAAAGAGCACGAAGGGAACCAGCATCCGGTGTTCTATGTCTCTCATATTCTCAAAGATGCAGAAACAAGATATCCAAATGCAGAGAAGTTCGCCTATGGACTGGTAATGGCCGCAAGAAAGTTAAGGCACTATTTCCAAGGAAGGACGATCAAATTTGTAACCGATCAGCCGTTAAAGAAAATCTTGCAAAGGCCAGAGGCATCGGGCAGAGTGGTTGCTTGGGCGATCGAACTGGGGGAGCATGATTTGGAATACACACCAAGGACTTCGATCAAAGCCCAAGCACTAGCAGATTTCATGGTAGAATGCTCTTTCTCGGGGCCGAACGACTTGGCTCCTGAAGAACAAATGATTCAGACACCGGGAAAATGGAAGTTGTTTGTCGACGGGTCGGTCGCCAAGGAAAAGTGCGGGGCAGGGTTAATTCTTACAAGCCCAGAAGGATTTGAGATTTGTCAAGCTATCAGGTTCACTTTCCCGTTGACGAACAATGAGGCCGAATATGAAGCACTCTTGGCAGGGCTAGATTTGGCAAGAAGTCTAGAAGTCAAGCACATTAGGGCGTTCAGTGATTCCATGTTGGTGGTAAAACAGTTCTCAGGAGAGTATGGGCAAAAAGATCCCCGAACCAAGGCATACGCCCTTAAGGTACGTGAAAAATCTTTGCTGTTTGAAACTTTCGAGTTAACTCAAGTAGCTAGAGAAAACAACAGTCGGGCAGACGCCCTCTCGAGGTTAGCTTCGGCAGAAACCCAGAACCTAAATGGGTCCATCTATCTGACCGAAGTAAAGATGCCTTCGATAGACAAGAAGCAGTGCATGGAAATTCATCAAGGGGTCAATTGGATGACTCCCATCAGGGCATTCTTGGAAAAAGCCACCCTACCACTTGACCGAAGGGAAGCACAGAAGGTGAAGTATCGATCGGGGAATTATACTCTGGCCGGGGGTCGCTTATTTAGACGATCGGCGAGCCAACCACTACTTAGGTGTTTAGACCAAGCCGAACAGCAACTAGCCTTGGAGACGGTTCACGAGGGAATTTGTGGAGAGCATTTGGCAGGAAGATCGTTAGCCTTCAAAATTCTCAGGCAAGGGTTTTTCTGGCCAAAGATGAAAGAAGACGCATCCGAATATGCCAAGAGGTGTAGACAGTGCCAACTTTTCAGCACAATACCGAAACAACCACCCGAAGAAATGTCCTCAGTCCTTAGCCCGATCCCATTTGCTATGTGGGCGGTCGATATTGTGGGGATCCTTCCCACCAGCACCAAGCAAGCGAAATACTGTATTGTGGCAATCGACTACATGACTAAGTGGATAGAAGCAAAACCCCTTTCGGCCATTACCGAAGAGGCGGCGAAGAAATTCATGCTGGAACAAGTCATCTTGAGGTTTGGCATACCTATGGTGTGTGTGTCCGATAACGGTACTCAATTCATTGGGAGCAAGTTCAGAAAATTCCTGGCTCAATACGGGATAAAACAGAAGTTCAGTTCGGTAGGGCATCCCCAGGGAAATGGGGCGATCGAGGCGGCCAACAAAATCATCTTTGATGGAATCAAGAAAAGGCTAGGGGAAGCTAAGGGACTTTGGGCTGAAGAACTACCATGGATCCTATGGGCTTACCGGACTACTACAAGATCTTCAACCGGACAAACGCCCTTCAAACTGGCCTTCGGGACTGATGCCCTTCTACCTGTTGAAGTTGGTTTAGAGTCTTACCGAACAGAAGTGTTTAACGTGGAGACAAATGAGTTCGGACTCCGAGCGAATGTGGACTTACTGGAAGAAGAAAGAGAAGCTGCCCACCAAAGAAACTTAAGGTACCAACTGCAGGCAGCCCAGTACTATGATTCAGGGGTGAAGAAAAGATCGTTCCAAGTCGGGGATTTAGTACTTCGGGAATTAGCCACCTCCATGCCAGCCAAAAAGGGCAAGCTTATGCCCAACTGGGAAGGTCCATACGTGGTAATTGAAGTGGTTCGATCGGGCACTTACAAATTGGCCCATCCAGACGGTAGCCCAATCAAAAACACCTGGCATGCCGCTCGCCTTCGCCGTTTCTACCAGTAAGCTTACTGGACAAATTTTATTGCTTTTTACTTCAGTATTTTGTTTTATGCAACTTTATTCTGAATCCCATATGATAGCATCAATCTGTAATCGAATCTATGTAAGAATTGCATGATTAATGAAAAGATTGTTTTGCTCAAATTTTTATCCGTTATCGTTAAGCTAAGTACATTTAAAGCCAAAAAGCTAAGTACGCAATATCAAGCTTAATAGACCCATGTTTGGGGCCGACCGTATAAAACATGCGCCCTTTAACTTATTGGTAGTGTTCAAGTACATTGCGTTTTAAGCTACAAATACTTGGCAAATCCAAATTTGGGGCCGACCGAATGAAATTTGACCCATCACAAAATTGTCTTAGTATTCAAGTCGCTTTGACATTAATTAAGGCCGGGAAGAAATATTTTTCAGCCGACCGAATGAGACCTTAATTATTTACAAAACCCCTTAAATACTGGGGGACAGCTAGGTTACGACCAAAAATGCACATAAATGCTAGGCTGAAGCCGAAGATGCACAAACATATGAATAATTATGCCAAGGCAAAATGAAGCCGAAGACGCATAAGAACAAGAAAAAATTATGCTAAGGCCAATCGAAGCCGAAGACGCATAAGAACAAGAAAAAATTATGCTGAGGTGATGTGGTATATTTTTGTGTTCGTTCTCAGGGAGGCAGGTTTTATCAATTTTAATTCAATTGTTTCCGGAGCAAAAAATGATAATTATGAAAATATTTACTAACTAATTATTTATATTAATTTAACTAATTAATTAAAGGATCAACAATGAATTTAAAATCTAGGGCAATTAGGTCCACCATGTTTACATAATATCCGACTTCTAAGCTAAAGCGATCAAAATGGTCATCAAAATTTAGGGTTTGTTAATCTCTCTCAAGTATCAACATTCCCGAAACAAGCTTACACATATAATCACTTTTAGTAATTTAATTAATCGGGTAATTAGAACATGTGTTAATCTCTCTCAAGTATTAACGCTCTCGGAAATCCAATTATGCTCTCGCACTAAAATTCAATTCCGCTAACCGTATGTGTGCCTCTAGTGAGTAAAATCTCTCGATCATTACCCCTATTTGCATATAATTAATTCGTGATATTGGCCGATAACACAAACTAAATATCAAAACATAATCGATTAGAATTTACCATAATCAATCAAACCACTATGAAAATCATGCAAGAATTATCATTCAAACATGACTTCCCTTTATGCCCTAGAACAAACTACTCACTAATATAAAAATTAAGAACAACTAAAATTATATAACAATCCATCTAAAATATATATTTAATTAACAAAAGAAAATAGAAAATACCTTACATTAACGAAGAATTAAGCTGAAGAAAGCGCACATAAAAGAGAAGAAAATCAAGCTCCTAGCTCCAAAATTGTACTCGCCGAATGATATAGAATATGTATACGTACTTGATGTTTTAAAAGTAAGGAAAGGAAAGCAAAAACAAAAAATGATTCCAAGCAAAAAAGATGTCCCCTTATTTGTCTTCTGTGAATGTTTTTATAGGCTAGCCTTCAGTCAGTCTTAGTAAACAATAGCTGCTTCAACTTGTCTGCTTCATTTTATCTTCCGTGAATGATGCTTGATTTTTCAAAAGTAAACATTGGCTGCTTCTTAAAAAAAATAAAGTCTTCTATCATCACTTCCGTGAATGGTGGAAGGAGTTGACAATTCAGATGTGTCTTAAAGGGGTATTTATAGATGAGAATTAGGGTTTTGGGGGTGTGTTTGAAATATTTCTTTTTGCTCCAAACTCCTAATTCTTTTTTCTTTTTTTTTTCTTTTATTTCTTCTTTGCACTTTATTTTGTTATTTCTTTATTTTTCCGAATTTCTTTCGATTTTAGCTCCAAAACAGCTCTTTAAGCCCAAATTCTTCCAAACTTAGAAATTCTTGTCTCCTGAAATAAAACATCAAAATTAATTAAATAAATATCCAAATCAATGCAAAATGCAATTAAATGTGGGAATAAAATTATATAAAATATATATAAAAATACATCTTATCAAATATCCTCACACTAAGCATTTGCACGTCCTCGGGCAAATAAGCGAAAAAAAACTAAATTCTAACTAATATCACTTTCGTAGATGACACGATTGCATTGAGCATATGCAACAAGCCGTTAAACCCCTAGGCAGCCCTAGTAGGACGAGTGTTGTCTCGTGAGGGTTTATAGTGAATTTACCCACAAAATCCATTTTTTTCTGCCAAGTCTCAAGTATGCAACCTATCATAGTACTCCACACCAGTAAACCTCAATTGCACAATATTGAAAGTCTGTTCACTTACACATCATATGCGCAAGACTATCCAAGTAAGCACACAGTCTAGATAGACAAAAAGATCATGAGATATATATATATATCAATGTCGCATTCAGTGAGTAACATGCTATGGATATAAATGAAGCTCACAAGACTCTCAAATCACACATGTGTATAGGTGAAGTGTATTCGCTCAAGTTCAATCAATTAAGTCATGTGCTACCATATGCTTGGTTTTTCACCAAATTTCCACTACTTTGAATACATGCATGCACAAATCAAAAGGTCTTTGTTAAAGGTTATAACGTGGCTAAGGTGAAGGGTAGGAAATCAAGAAAAAGGCTAACAAGTGGCTAACTCGACAAACTAATAGAGCACAATGTTCATTTCTAATTGAATCACTCAACATGAAATTTCGATCATGTAAAAGCTGATCAGACTCTCACATGCATTAAACTCCAAGCATATATTACCATGTACTTTTCCATTTTCATATTGCACAAACCAATGAACACAACTCCACTTGATCTTTTATTTTTTTATTTTTTTATTTTTTTTTTATTATTTTTTTTTATTCCAATATTCCCACCCAATTTTCACACTTTAACAAAGAAATCCCCACACTATGCACTCACCAACCCTCAAATGAATCAAAATGCTCTACTAGTCAATCAAGAGAAGAATAAACAAGTAGGCTCAAGAATTTAGATTGGTGATACAAAAATAACGGATATAAAGCTCAAAGGGGTTCACTAGGGATAAATGATTCAAGGGTACTGTTTGGATAAATACGGTTAATCCTAGTGCCTTTATCATTTTTATGCATACAGATATCATGTAATCTCAAAATGGTTTAAAACAAGTTCTAGAGCAACATGCCAAATGATGAACAACACACAACAATAAGAATTCGATTGATATAAAATGTATCAATCACAATTTAGGCTCAAGATCTCACAAGGTGACAGCATGCTTCAGTACTCATTAAAATTGGCAATGATGTATCTCAAGTTTTGAAATTTTCGCAAGTACAAACAAGGAATCATCAAGTAGCAAATGATTTTCTAGAGATATGACATGTCAAATAATCATGCAAAATAAGCTCACAAGATGTGTACATATCCTTGTTAACACACTATGAGACGAGGCAATTATTTTCTAATTTTCTAATTTTTTTTGGAATTTTTAATTTTTAATTTTTTTATTTTTAGTCATTGAGAACTCATCTCCACACTTAAGTGGTTCATTGTCCTCAATGAACAATTATATAAAAGAGGAAAATTAAAAAAAACAAAAAAAAATCCTAAAAATTACAGAATAAATAAATAAAAATAAAAATAAAAATTGGAAAAACTCCCCTAATGCATAAGCATGAAGTGTCGAGGTGCTGAATGTCGAAGCATGGAGTGCCACTCCAAAAAGACCAAAAACATGTTGCGCGGGACCACCACGAGAAGCATGAACAGTTGCTTTAATCCTGCACAAAATTTCCAAAGAAGCATTAATAAAATAAAATATGACATCAATAAGCAGTAATTGATTAAGTGCTTCTGCAGTTTTGGAAAACTTTGTGATAAAACAACGATAGAATTCGACACCACGAAAATATCGAACTCCCTTGACATAAGGTGGAGGCTCTGGTGGTGGCTTTTCTTCACTCATCACTTCCACATGAGCCATTCGAACATCTTGGCTTATCGCATCTTTGATTAAGTAGACACTTCCATTTTCTCCCGCTTCTTGGGCTTGACACGTAAGAGCCACTTTGTATGGATCCTCAACCAGAATTTGAGAAATATCATCTTGGACAATATTTGTTATCATATCAACCTTGAAATAAGTGTTCTTGAGCAAAGAAGCCTTGTAAGTAGAGGCTAGATCGAGAGCAAATTTATCAATACATGGTAGCTTAGGCACAGGTTGCGGAAGAGAAACAACAACCATCTCTGTATTGCTTTCCTTTGTAGCCTCATCATCAGTCACATTGTTCTCGGTAGCAGCAACATCATTGATCTCGTCATCGGTGGCATGCTCCTTCTCTTTATCAAAGGCCTCATCATCAACATACATGGAGAAACTATCATATTCCTGATCGCTTGTGAGATTGATAGCAGTCAGGTCCTCTTCGGATCGGATAGATGATGATGGTAAATAGTCTATCTGCCCTGTAGTAGAAGAGTTAGCCAACTGTGCAATTTGAGATTCAATCGCCAAACTTTGAGTTTCTAATTCTTTGATCGTCTTGGCTTGTTCTTCAGAACTCTTTAGCAGTTTATTCAAGATATCCCACATCTCCTTTGTCTGATCAGCTTGCACATCTACGCTGGGTTGAGAAACATGTAGATCTTCTTGTAGAGGGGGATATTGATATTCTTGTTGTGGCGGCTGCTCATATGACTGATAAAATTGTTGCTCAAATTGTTGCTGATTATCATATGAAAAATTTTGAGCACCATTGTCCTGGTAGTAAAAATCTGGTTGATTCACGCATTCTTGATCAAAAGTGTTTTGTTAAATATAGATAGATGTGAATATAGTTTGTTACTATAATTAGTCATAGATATAGTTGGCATCCTTAATTATAGCCATGATATATGTCTGTAGTTATAGCTTCCTAAATGATAGCCTGAAAGCAGGCATTGTACTCTGTATATATTGCAGTAAGTTTAATGAGAATATTGAGGAATTATTTCTATCATGGTATCAGATTAGATCTCGATCCTGATTCTTCTTCTCTTCCGCAAACACAATAGCAGTTACCTCTTCTTCTTTATCTCTTATTCTTCTCCTTCTATTCTTCTTCTTAGTCTCTTTTCTCACCGTCATGTCTGATAACACCGTCATGTCTAATAACAAGAGCTCGTTTCATCCGGCTCTCGCGGTGTCTAATATCAAAAATCATATCTCCATTATCCTTGAAATGGAGAATGTTCAATATTCAACCTGGGCAGAGCTTTTCAAAATTACTGCACGTTCTCACAAGGTCCTTCATCATATCATTCCTCCTGCCAACGGCAAAGAGAAGGCCCTTTCGACTGAGGATGAAAAAGAATTGTGGTCGACGCTGGATGCTACTGTTCTCTCTTGGATTTATGCCACCATCTCCAATGATCTCTTGCACACAATCATTGAACCTGATGCAACAGCAATGGAAGCCTGGAACCGGTTACGTGATATATTCCAAGACAACAAGAATTCCCGTGTGGTCACATTAGAGGCAGAATTCTCCAATACTAACATGGAGAATTTTTCAACTGCTTCGGCGTATTGTCAGCGTCTCAAGTCTCTTGCTGATCAACTTAAAAATGTTGGGTCACCTGTGTCAGATAGTAGGCTGGTTATCCAATTGGTGTCGGGTCTCACAAGGGCATACCGTGGTGTTGGGACTTTGATCCGCCAAAGTGATCCTCTCCCATCCTTCTATCAAGCCAGGTCTATGTTAACGTTGGAAGAAGCTGGTTTGGCGAAGGAAGCTGCCACTGGGCACGAGTCTGCTATGTCGGTTGCTTCACAGTCGGAGTATGTGGCCACGGTTTCAAATCAGGAATCTGCACCTAACCGTGGGAATATGCAGAATGGGAACAGGCGAAACAACAGGCGCTCAGGTCACAGTGGAGGTCGTGGTTTCAGTGGGGGGCGTATGAGCCAAGGACGTGGCAGTGGTGGCGGTGGCCATAATGGACAGCAGCAGCAACAGACCCGGATGCAGTGGGGTTCACAACAGTGGGCACCCAATTATTTCCCACCGTGGCCGTGGATGCAAGGGTGGGCAACTCCTCCATGCCCATATCCAACTCAAGGCTGGAACCAGCAGCGTTCTATGGGGTTAAAGGGACAGCAGCCTGGTGTTCTGGGTTCTCGTCCACAACAAGCTTTCACAGGTTCAACAGTTGGACAGTCAGCTTCTTATACTCCAACGGATATTGAGTCTGCAATGCATACGATGTCTCTTAATCAACCGGATCCGTCTTGGTACATGGACACCGGTGCTACGTCTCATATGACATCCTCAAATGGTAATTTCTCGTCTTATTCTAATTTGAGCAATCATCATAATGGCATTGTTGTTGGTAATGGTCAAATTATTCCAATTCAGGGTTGTGGTCACACTTCATTATCCCCCCCTAACCCATCTTTGTCTCTTAACAATGTCCTACATGCTCCCAAAATTGTTAAAAATCTTATTTCTATTCGTAAATTTACCTCTGATAATTCAGTAACTGTGGAATTTGATCCTTTTGGGTTTTCTGTGAAGGATTTTCAGACGGGGGTGCCAATAATGAGATGTGAGAGCCAGGGCGACCTTTATCCTCTTACCAACTCTATCAACAATCAAGCTTTTCCTTCTACCTTTGCAGCCATATCTTCATCACTGTGGCATGACCGTTTAGGCCATCCAGGTGTCCAAGCCTTGGATGCTCTTAGACTCAATAACCGTATTGATTGTTATAAACTATCTAGTTCTCGTATTTGTCGTTCTTGTGTTTTTGGGAAACATATCAAGTTGCCATTTGTGTCTTCTAGTTCGCGTACTTTCCTGCCTTTTGATATTATTCATAGTGATCTTTGGACATCTCCTGTGTTAAGTACTATGGGTCATAAATATTATCTGGTGTTGTTGGATAATTTTTCCAATTTCCTTTGGACTTTCCCAATTGCTAAAAAATCGGAAGTATTTGATAAATTCTTGATTTTTAAAGCTCATATTCTCACCCAATTCGAGCGTAACATTAAAAATGTGCAATGTGATAATGGGCGGGAATTTGATAATAGTCGTTTCTGGGAGTTTTGTAAGAAATATGGCATGTCTTTTCGGATGTCATGTCCTCATACGTCGTCTCAAAATGGGAAAGCAGAAAGAAAAATCCGAACCATTAATAATGTCATGAGAACTCTCTTAGCTCATGCATCTCTCCCTCCGTCTTTTTGGCATCATGCATTACAAATGGCTACATATCTTCTAAATGTTCTTCCAAGCAAGATTTTAGGACAGCTATCTCCTCTGGAGATTCTATATCAACAGGTTCCATCATATTCTCACCTTCGGGTATTTGGTTGTTTGTGTTATCCTCTCATTCCCTCTACCGCAATTCACAAATTGCAACCTCGTTCCACACCATGTGTATTTTTAGGATATCCTCCTAATCACAGGGGCTACAAATGTTATGATTTATCCTCAAATAAAATTATAATTTGTCGCCATGTGATATTTGATGAGCATGTGTTTCCATTTTCTAAGTTACAGGCCCCGTCTCCATCTACATATGATTTTTTATTTGATGGATTGTCACCATATTCAATGTATCATCTGAAAAATCACAGTGCCCCTGTGTGTGATCAGCCGCAACCTACCCAAACACAAACCTCATCTCAAGCCTATGATACACCAGGTCCAGAATATGGCAGCCCGCATATGTCCCCTCCTGCGAGCCCAATTCTCTTAAACCAGTCCTCCCCTACTGATCTGTCACCTACTCCTACCCCGTCTCCACCCTCAAGTCCACCTTCTACCGTCCCACCATTAACTTCTGCTCCCTCCCTCATCCAACAGCCCACCATGGTCACCCGGAGTCAAATGGGTATTTTCAAACCAAATAAAAAATATTTTGATCATGCCTATTCAACGAAGGTTACTCGGTCACCTTTACCTCGTAACCCGGTTGACGCTCTTCGTGACCTGAATTGGAAAATGGCCATGGATGATGAGTATAATGCTCTTATTAAAAATAAGACGTGGGAGTTGGTGCCCCGTCCACCTGATGTTAATGTTATTCGATCTATGTGGATTTTTGCTCATAAAGAAAATTCTAATGGTGTATTTGAGAGGCATAAAGCCCGGCTTGTAGGTGATGGAAAAACTCAGCGACTTGGCATTGATTGTGGTGAAACATTTAGCTCGGTAGTGAAACCAGCTACAATTCGAACAATTCTTTCAATAGCTCTTTCAAAGGCATGGCCAATTCATCAGTTAGATGTTAAAAATGCCTTTCTGCATGGTGAGCTCCAAGAAAAAGTGTACATGCATCAACCTTTGGGGTATCGTGATCGTACTCATCCCGATTTTGTATGTCTGTTACGTAAATCAATATATGGTCTGAGGCAGTCCCCCAGGACTTGGTCTAAGCGGTTTGCTGATTATGTCCTTTCTATTGGTTTCAATAATAGCATATGTGACAATTCTTTGTTCATTTACCGAAAAGGCTCAGACATGGCTTATCTTTTGATTTATGTCGATGACATCATACTAACTGCTTCATCGCATGCTCTCCGGATATCAATTATGAACCTTCTTAGCTCAGAGTTTGCTATGAAGGACCTTGGTCCCTTGAATTATTTTCTTGGCATTGCAGTGACCCGACATAAGGATGGTATGTTTCTTTCACAGCGGAAATATGCACAAGAAATAATTAAGAGGGCCGGCATGTCATCTTGTAAGTCATCTCCTACTCCTGTTGATACAAAGGTAAAGCTTAGTGCTTCTACTGGTGCTACTTTTGAGGATCCTACTCTATATAGGAGTTTGGCTGGGGCACTCCAATATCTTACTTTCACGAGACCGGATATTTCTTATGCTGTTCAACAAGTGTGCTTACATATGCATGATCCCAGGGTTGACCATATGCAAGCTCTTAAACGCATAATCCGGTACATTCAAGGTTCGTTGGACTATGGTTTACATCTCTATTCATCTTCAATGTCCTCTCTTGTTTCTTATACTGATGCTAATTGGGGTGGGTGCCCTGACACGAGAAGATCTACATCTGGTTATTGTGTGTTTTTGGGTGATAACTTGATCTCGTGGTCTGCCAAGAGACAGCCCACGCTCTCTAAATCTAGTGCCGAGGCCGAATATAGGGGTGTGGCTAATGTGGTATCTGAATCATGCTGGCTTCGCAACTTGTTATTGGAATTACATTGTCCAGTGAAGAAGGCTACTATTGTATATTGTGACAATGTTAGTGCGATCTATTTATCGGGTAATCCAGTGCAACATCAGCGCACCAAACATATTGAAATGGATATTCATTTTGTACGGGAAAAGGTTGCACGAGGTGAGATTCGGGTTCTTCATGTGCCATCACGTTATCAAATCGCGGATATTTTTACGAAGGGTCTTCCACGTATTCTTTTTGAAGATTTCAGGGACAGTCTCAGTGTCCGTAGCCCTCCCGCTTCGACTGCGGGGGTGTGTTAAATATAGATAGATGTGAATATAGTTTGTTACTATAATTAGTCATAGATATAGTTGGCATCCTTAATTATAGCCATGATATATGTCTGTAGTTATAGCTTCCTAAATGATAGCCTGAAAGCAGGCATTGTACTCTGTATATATTGCAGTAAGTTTAATGAGAATATTGAGGAATTATTTCTATCATGTTTGAATACTGATTGTACCCATATCCTTCTTCAAAAGAATTCATTTGTTCCAACTGAGCATTCTGAGAATTATAGACATTGTAAGAGCATTCGAAACCAAAGTGACCATAAATTCCACAAACTTCACAACCATTGTAAGTTTCAGGGGCCACTTGTGACATCTCATTTGTACTCATCGGACATGTAGTGGGCTCTGTAGTCTTCCACGAGGCAATTTCTCGAGTATATGCCTCTACTCGGAAAGAAAGATGTGCAAAAGTATCAACTTCACCCATTGTAGACCTGCAAACACACAACAAAACCAAGAAAACGTAGTAAAATCGGTCTCAATTGGAACTAAAGTTCTAATGAGACAAAGAAAACATAACGAACTAAAAATTTAACAAATTAAACAAAATATAAAATTTGTATTTTTTTTATTTTTTTTTATTAGCACTGCAATATTACAAATTGGAAACGGACTTTAATTACAAAATCAAAAGAAAACAATTAACACAACAAAAACTGGAAATTTTATTTACAGGAATTTTAGAAAAAATTCGACATGACTGCTTTGTAAATAGAACTAGCCATAAATACCAAACTACTCAACAAAATGCAACTCAGTGATCAAAACGAGTCAACTCGTAACTCCAAATTTATGAACTCGCAACAATATACAAACGATACAGAACTTAACGAGTACAAACTCAGAAACGAAACGCGAACTGCAACCAGGGACTAGTTTTCAAATTCGTTATAGCCCAGAAGCAAACCAGACATCGTTACAAATTCGTTTACGAAACACAATAAATCTCAAGAACAAAACAGAATTAACAACGAAACTAATTAATTCAGAGAATTCAAAAACTCGGCCAAGCAGCAACGAATACAGATTCGACATAAAACTACCAAACAACTCAACGACTCAGTACACAACGGACAGCATTCGCAGAAGACAGACCCGCGAACTCAATAACCTTAATGAACAACAAATCGACTCTAAAACTCATCACACAAATCAAAACTCGCAGTGAACTTAGCGTAAACAACAAACACGGCAACAACTCAGTGGTGACTTGGCAACTCAGCGACGACAAAACTTGACAGCACCTCGACCAAAACCATTCACTTCAACTCACTAACTCAAAATCATTCAGCACCATTCAAAACCGAAAACACAAAACTTAGAACCACAGAACCGAGTGGACTCAGTATTCAGCAAAATTGCAAACAAAACTCAAACCACAGCAACATACGCAACAAGGACTCAGCTAATTGACTCAGAACAACGTTACAATCTCACAGTCGCCCCGTCGACTTGGTACCATGACTCGCAAACTGGCTACAAAAGGAACACCAAACAAAACTAAACAAAACAGAACTAAGGTAGGAGATGGGTTCGATAATTCGAAGAGAAAGAAGGAAGGGTGAGGCTGATGGAGGGGTGTGGCGTTGCAGGCGGAGCAGCGGAATGTGGTGGTGCGTGAAGGCCTGTAAATGGAGAAGGGAGAACGAAAAGAAGAGGGGAGAGACGGACGGTTGTTGTGGGCGGAGCAGCGGTGGAGGAGGTATAGTGGGAATCAAAAGAGAGGAGAAGGGAAGTTGCGGTGGTGGGTAATGTGGAGGCGAAACCAGGATGAAGAGGGGCGGTGGTGTTTGTGCGGAGGAAGAAGAAGAAAGGGGAGGGTGAATGGTTGAAAATGGAGGAGAAGAAGATAACACAGCTGGGTTTGGTTCGAACAGGGGAAGAGATATTCGAATTAACCAATTTAAAACGAATAAAAACTACTGAAAATATACTAATATTTTTGTGTTTTTTTTTTACACTAACACATAAAATATAAAAATTAAATATATATTTAAAATATATAAAACCCGGACAATAAAACTAAAATTTATAAAAACTAACTGCCTCCCCGGCAGCGGCGCCAAATTTGATGTGGTATATTTTTGTGTTCGTTCTCAGGGAGGCAGGTTTTATCAATTTTAATTCAATTGTTTCCGGAGCAAAAAATGATAATTATGAAAATATTTACTAACTAATTATTTATATTAATTTAACTAATTAATTAAAGGATCAACAATGAATTTAAAATCTAGGGCAATTAGGTCCACCATGTTTACATAATATCCGACTTCTAAGCTAAAGCGATCAAAATGGTCATCAAAATTTAGGGTTTGTTAATCTCTCTCAAGTATCAACATTCCCGAAACAAGCTTACACATATAATCACTTTTAGTAATTTAATTAATCGGGTAATTAGAACATGTGTTAATCTCTCTCAAGTATTAACGCTCTCGAAAATCCAATTATGCTCTCGCACTAAAATTCAATTCCGCTAACCGTATGTGTGCCTCTAGTGAGTAAAATCTCTCGATCATTACCCCTATTTGCATATAATTAATTCGTGATATTGGCCGATAACACAAATTAAATATCAAAACATAATCGATTAGAATTTACCATAATCAATCAAACCACTATGAAAATCATGCCAGAATTATCATTCAAACATGGCTTCCCTTTATGCCCTAGAACAAACTACTCACTAATATAAAAATTAAGAACAACTAAAATTATATAACAATCCATCTAAAATATATATTTAATTAACAAAAGAAAATAGAAAATACCTTACATTAACGAAGAATTAAGCTGAAGAAAGCACACATAAAAGAGAAGAAAATCAAGCTCCTAGCTCCAAAATTGTACTCGCTGAATGATATAGAATATGTATACGTACTTGATGTTTTAAAAGTAAGGAAAGGAAAGTAAAAACAAAAAATGATTCCAAGCAAAAAAGATGTCCCCTTATTTGTCTTCCGTGAATGTTTTTATAGGCTAGCCTTCAGTCAGTCTTAGTAAACAATAGCTGCTTCAACTTGTCTGCTTCATTTTATCTTCCGTGAATGATGCTTGATTTTTCAAAAGTAAACATTGGCTGCTTCTTAAAAAAAATAAAGTCTTCTATCATCACTTCCGTGAATGGTGGAAGGAGTTGACAATTCAGATGTGTCTTAAAGGGGTATTTATAGATGAGAATTAGGGTTTTGGGGGTGTGTTTGAAATATTTCTTTTTGCTCCAAACTCCTAATTCTTTTTTCTTTTTTTTTTCTTTTATTTCTTCTTTGCACTTTATTTTGTTATTTCTTTATTTTTCCGAATTTCTTTCGATTTTAGCTCCAAAACAGCTCTTTAAGCCCAAATTCTTCCAAACTTAGAAATTCTTGTCTCCTGAAATAAAACATCAAAATTAATTAAATAAATATCCAAATCAATGCAAAATGCAATTAAATGTGGGAATAAAATTATATAAAATATATATAAAAATACATCTTATCATGAGGCCAATTAAAGCCGAAGATGCGTAAAAGAGAAAATTATGCTAAAGCCAAATCAAAGCTAAAGATGCATGAACGGAGGCAAAAGCCAATTTAAGGCCGAAGCCGACAACGCATAAGAAAGAATATTATGCTAAGGCAAATTTAAATAAACAAGCCCGAAGGCAAAGTAAAGTATTACAAGCCCGAAGGCAAAGTTAAACATTACAATTTTAAAGGCATTGAAAATCTACAAAATTACAAGGCTTCGTCAGCTGGAGGTTCGTCGGAAAGAGACTCATCTTCGCCCGAAGAAACCTCTAAAGGTTGATCAGACTCCTCCCGACCAACCGGATCCGTCATCCCGAGTGAAAGATCTATCAGCTGAGTATGATCGAAGCCCAGAGAATGTGCCTTCAGCACAGCGCCGTCATATCCCATCTGATAGCATCTTTCTTCGGTCAGCTCCAGAGTCTTCTTCAGCTTCCGAACATTTTTCCTTGTAAGTTTGAGCTGCTTGTTTCTCCAGTCAACCCTAGCCCTCAAGGCGTCCATCTCCTGCAACTTTTCCTTTAAGGAATCGTTCTCGGCCTTCAAGGAGTTAGCCTGGCCGGTGACCCTCTCCAAGTCAGTGGTTGCATTCCGGAGGTCTTCTTCAGCCTTGACCGCCCGAACTTCAACTTGGTTGGCCGCCTCCAGTTTGCTCTGTATCCCCTCCATCCATTCGGCCACAACGGCTGACCAGGAGACCCCCTAGAAACAAACAAGGAAAAAGAATTAAACATTGAAGACAAGTAGAAGAGAAAATTACCAAAGAAGAAAAAGCTTACCATGGAGAGCAGAGCCAACATCTCAGTACAAGCCTCAAGGTCGTTCGCCTTGGCAAACGTAGGCCTATCGGCTGGAAGAATGAGATCCCGGCAGAGATCGGGACCCACAATAGTGGACAGCTGTGGAGCGGGGACAATGATCTGATCAGTCTCGATGACTCCCCAAGGAGGAGAATACACCTTCGGATCGGCATTTCCCGACCGGAATCTCTTCCGGGAGTCGGTTGAGGTGACCTAGACGACACCATCCCCCTGATCCCGAGGAGGAGAAGAAACCAATGGCGTTTCGACCCTCTTCCCTTGATCGAGAGCCGACTCCAACTCTTTGCCGGCCGATTGAGCAGCAGCGTCGGCTTCGGCTGTAGCAGCTATTGAAAGTTGAGCTGCCTTCTTGCGTTTACGCTCAATGATATGCTGAAGAGAAGACACTGCACAAAAATAATAGTGTTAAACATGGGCAACGGGAAATAAAAATACAGTAAAGGAAGCACTCGGATGGAAAGGAATAAGGTAAAGATAAATGTTACCACTACCCCAAAGGGCGACCAACCAGTCGTTATCCCTGTCGTCCGATACCGGAACCTTATTCATATCGAGTTCGCAAAGACGATGATCATGCTTGTTCATGCTTGTCCGCCTCCAACATTTCGGGATACTGCAACCTCGATGGGTCCAGATCCTGCCAGCGGCCATACTTCTCCATCTTCGGGCCCGAGATGAAAGTCCACCTCTCATGGGCCCCCCTGTTGTTGGAGTTTGTTTGAGCCCAATCGGCCTTACCGGTTCGGCGAGCTATGGTGTAGAAGCCGTTGCTTTTGGAATTCCTTCGGAGCTCATAATGATGCCAGAACAGGGTTGTCCTAAGAGTCATACTCTTAGCTAAGCATCGGGCTTGGAAGGCGTTTATGTGAAAAAAGCTGTTCGGATCCAACTGCCCTACGGCGATCCCGAGTTGCTTCAGCAATTTCTTCAGTATCGGCAGCATCGGCAACCGAAAGCCGCACTTGAAAGCCATCTCGGATATGCCGGTGGCCACGCTTCCGCCGTAGAGGGGTGGAACCTCAGGATTGTGCCAGATACGGTCTTTCTTCCTAGGTGTGAAGAAATACCAGACATTCCTCTCTACAAGGTATTTGGAATGGAAGTCTTCTATTTTTTCCTCGGTCAGGTGCGACCGGAAATTCGCCGCAGGATATACCTCGACGTCGCTAAATGGTGACACCTCCGAAGGACCTGCACCTTCGGTCGACCGATCCATGTCCCTGCATTCGGAAATGAAGAGACGGTTAGCCCTGTACTCGGATAAAGAAAAAGGAATTCAAAAGGAGAGAAAGGCCGAGTATAGTAAGCCAGGACCGGTCGGGACACCTACAGCCTAGGACGAAAGGATCCGAAAGCCTAAATCTACGGGAAATTAGAAGGTTCCTAAGAGTTCTGAGCGATCGGAGTGGTCCGAAGAGGGTTCTCAAGGTTCGAAGATCCCGAATGAAGTTCTTGCCCAGGCCATTCTCCAGACCAGTTCCGTAATCGTGGGGAGAGGCAATTAAAGGATAAAATGGTACATCAGAGACCACCTAACTGCTTGCAGGCATGAACATAGAGTATTTGAGAATCACAGGCAAATTTATGCATACATACGTATAAATACATACACGAATATATGGAGTGCAGAACAGTTATGGTAAAGAAGTGAGAAGGGAAATGTTACTTACTTGTTTGAAGATTCTTGACGAGGCTGAGTTCTCGAGGATAAATTGCTTGAATGTAGACGTCCACCGGAGTCGGGGAAGAGAAGATGACCGGCGATGAATCGACGTTTCCAATCGTTTTTTGCGAAAAGCTCTGAGAAATAAAGATTTTGGCTCTGATGTTTTGTTTAATTGGTAGGCGTAAAAGTGGGAATGAATGGGTTTAGAAGGATTATATAGAGAGATGTGGCGTTTGGACAGAGCCGTTTCATATTCAACGGCGGGGATTAGAGCGTGAATCTCGAGATTAGACAGCTGTTAACCACAAAGGGACACGGCTTCCAAGGGAACGTTTCAACCTTGTCCATCGTCCTTATTATCTGAATAAGACGTCCGAAGAGCGGACTCCGAAGATGGGCCTAGGCTTTGGCCTCCGTCCTGAGGATAACTCCGAACGAAGCCCAGGGACATGTTAGAGGCCCGTCTCCTTAATGGGCCGAACCAATAATCCAGCGCCTCAAGCCCGAATGAAAGCCCATATTCATCCGGCCATGATATCCACAACGGTCATACCGTTCATACTCCTGCGAACGTGGGACACGTCGGCACACGACGCCCACTCTTCGGGTAACCGCCTGGAGAGTGTTAAAGTCAGGTTCATTCAATCACTTATGGACAATTTTTTCACACACAACACAGATTCTCTACGTTCAATATTACTCATAAAAAACCGACTAACTTATTCTCACACCGGAGGTGAATCGGGGGGCCAAACCCTCGCATTCTTCTCATTTGCAGGTCCGACCGAACTCAGGTCCGGCGAAATACCGTCGTAACACTTTCCTTGAACTTGAAAGACCTCCGGTGATCCACATATATTGCTAGTATCTGATTATGCTTTCGCTAAAGGTGTCGCTTTCTGCAGTAGTATTATGTTAAAAGAAAATTTTGAACTTCAATCAACTGCTATAAATGAAGAAATGTGAATGAGGGCATTTTATCTATATGATATATGGTAGCTGGATCTAAGAACAGTTGTCAAAAACTTTAAAAAATTAAACAAGTTTCCTCGGCAATCATCGCTCTCCAAAGTCCAAAGTACTGTACAGAGGAGAAGTTTCCAGCGTTGGCTGCTAGGAATTAAGAAAAGTGCATGGGAGCAATTATATAGGAATATAGGATACACCTGATAATGATGTCACTGGATGCTGTCACTCTGTTCTGTAACCTAGCAATTGGCCCTTGGTAGTTTGAAGAGTTTGTGTTCAAAATTTTTGGTCAGTGATGAAGGATAATCGGAGTACGTACGTAATTGTATTGTTCATTATAATTAGAACTTGACATGAAATTACACGAAATATTTAGTATGGGATATATATTTTCATTTTGGGTACACGAAATATTATTTACATATATTTTTTTTTGTTATATATCATAATAAATATTATATACGTATTTTATTTTACATATTCATTAGTATTTGGTGTATTTTTAATCACTCGTTTTATATATTCAGTAGTATTTCGTGTATATTTCATGTATTCAGATATAATTATTTCGGGTCATTTCATGTAAACAAAAAATACACTAAAATTTCGTGTACTTTCATGTTGACACGAAATAAATTGTTTCGAATTCGGTTTAATTATAAATGATTTCGGATCAATTTTAATTTTAATTATAAATACACAAAAATACAAAATGACACGAAATGATGATTGACTGGCCTAATTATAACCAAGTCTCTGGTAATAGGACTTCCCACATAGACGAGCATCAATTAAGATTTATCACGTGTAATTTATAGGAATTATTCTTTTGAACAAATTTGATTTTTTCGTAGTTAAATAACAAATCGCTCACTATAATAAATATTATTATATATGAATATCTCTATGTACAAAACAAATTCAAAATCCACATCATTGACTAATTACTCGGTTAGAAAAATCAGTTGTTACTTGTTAGATGTTACTCCTTCCATTTCAAATTAGTAGTCTATTAAAGAAAAATTTTGTTTCAAAATAATTGTCTCATTTCAATTTTTAAAACAACTTTTTACTTAAACTTCCCATATTATCCTTGAGTTTTAATTTCCAAGATTGACTTTATTTAGTTATTTATCCAACCAATACAATAAATATGAGTAAATATGAAATTAGATCATTAATAAATAAGTTTCTTAATATACGTAATTTTTTAAAAGTAAACTACTAATTTGAAACGGAGGGAGTAATAAATTATATGTTTAAGCAAATGAATTTGAGTGAATTGTAAACAGGTTAAACATTTAACAAGGTCTTCGTTGACTACAACAAAAAGAGATGTGACAAATAGTAATTTACAATAATTACCAGCTAAATTACAACAAATTACAATTACAGCTCAATAATATTTATCATTTACTTAATATTAATATTCTGCATGCTTTTCGTCTTTGTCTTTTTCCGCCTTCGTGTTGCTTTGTTTTTCTTCCATATAAGCTTGCACCTTATCTTCTACTTCCTGGAACTGAAATAAAAATAGTTGGTCATATTAGAATAAAATTATCGAATGAAATTCTTTAATATAGGAGTTATAGTTTAATCGATCTATAAATTTTCCAATCACCCTACCTAAAATGAAATTAACGTTACGTGATTATTAAAATATACAGTTCAACAAATTGATCATCGTATTTTATAAAGTACGTATTCATTGTATTTTTTACAGTTGAGACAGTTAATTAAAATATATGTACACGTGTTTGCGAATTGCGATATGTTTTTCAGTTTGTGTATATATCAGGAACGGATCTAGAAAAAATTTCTCGAATTAGATCGAGTAAATTTATAATATTTTAAATTTTTGGCAAAAATAATTTTAATACATTTTCAAATTTTTTGTGTATATCGATTATCGCCAAGTAATATTAGATAGACATTACACTTTTCACCAAATCCATTAATTTTGTTAATATGCACGTGTTGTTGAGTAGATTCCACAAGCAACTTGAATTTTCAAAATGATCGGTTAACAAATATACACAAGAGACTGGGTCAAATGGTGGAAAATAATTTAATAAACTACGCTAAGTTGATCGGTCACATGCTAACATGCTTAATTAAAAAACTAGTGATGCTGGCTAAAATGCTTGGCTAAAATTATAATAAAATATCGATTATGTAAATTTGCTAAATTTGTAAGGAATTATATTTCAATGGGGTTGGTTATAATGATTGGCTATATTTTAAAAATAGTATGTTATAAATATTTTAGTTGCTAATTGTAGAATATATTTTTTTAAATATGGTAATAGATGATGTGGAGTTTTCTTACAGGTCTATAGTGATTCGACAAATCAAATATAGCCAATATGAAGTGGTTGTCTATAATTTTAGATAATAGGAATGTACCATTGCAAATGTAATTATTTTACATATTCTTTAAAATATTTGATTATGGTATGAAATATACACTTTTAGCTAAGGGTTTTGATCAACTATTGGAGATGCTCTAATAACATGTAGATTAGAAAATTAATTAAAAAGTTAAGGTAGGTAATTACTGTAGGTAACACTGACCTTATCAATGGCATTGTCAATTTGCTTGGCGTCTTTAGCAACTTCTTCTGCTACATGTTCAATCCGACCAAGTGCTGTCTTGAATTTACCTTCTGGTAAGTCCTCAATTATGTGTTCCGTAAATTTATCCACCTTCTCCGCCACGTCTTCCACCGCTTCGACGATATCTTCCACCGTTTGTACTGTCGATTCTATTTGTTCTGCAAATCAAATTCGTTACAAGTCATTAGCATGCATGATCATTTTGCATTCGTTAGCTAATTGTGAGTTGTGTATAGTATCACACACATGCATGTTGTTTACGAGATATTATCATATGATTTACATGGAACTGACAATTGTGATGTTTCGTGTACTTTCGTTGCAAAATGCAATTTAAGAAAAAGCAAATGTCGAACGAATTTTTAGAGGCACAATGCATACAATTTTGCAATTTTAGAAAAAGTGCTAAATTTGATTAGGAAATTATGAATATGAACCTTCATTCTTACGTGTCCATTTTAACAAAGCTCCCCACTTGTTAGTCACCAAGGGTATGACAACAGTTACCACCATCCCCAGCAGCCAATTTTTCCAAGAACCGGGAAGACCTCCGGGAAGACCACCAGAAGAACTCGAAATTTCGGGTGGAATACTTGAGTAGACCACAAAATTCCTAAATTGAAAATATAAACGTTAATTTTCGTATTCGTAAATTAATAGACACTTGATCTGCAATCGTACGTACCTTTTCATTTTGCTATCATGCTGCCATGTCGAGCATAAAGATTTATCCCCGTGTCTTCGTACCCGTATTTCCGAGATAGGATTGAAGACGAGAGTTTGATATCTTGGCAACGACATTCTCTTCGAGTTGGGAAAACTATAGATGATTGATTGTGAGATAGACATATCAGATTGTGATGGTAAATTTTGTTACCTGGTGTAAATGTATGCAATATTGTTTTAGATAAGAAGTTTGAACTTTGGTTTTGCTATGAAATGAGAATTAAGAGATGTGCATGAAGGCAAAAGTATATATAATAAGACTAGTCTGCTAAATGGTGGAGTTGTTAAAAGGTACGGATTAAGAAATTATAGAAGTTTCCTAGTCAATCATCGTTCTCCAAAGTAACGGGTAATGTCCTATTAATATTCTTGCACGCAATTCGGTTGGAAGATTCTAATAGGTGAATATAATAAAAAATGAAAAAGTCTTGGGCCTCATAGTTAAACAACAATTGGAGACTTGGACATCAAGAATCCATGACCCATTTTTGTACGTGTTTAAAGATACTACTGTTTTTCCGGAGAAAAAAAAAAGATGCTACTGTTTTTCTTTTTCTATATGAGTAGTGCTAGGGACCCCAAATTTAGTCCCCAAAAAAGTTCCCAAATGGCATGGCATGAGTGATTTGGCAAATTGTAATGTTTTAATTGGATGGCCCTGGCGGGCCCATTCTAATTATAACCAATCACATTCATTTGGTAACAATTTTTGGTACCCAATTTGGTACCTCTAGCATTTTTCTTTCTATATTTGCCCATTTTGATTTTTTTTTGTGGATTTGAGGACATCCTCAAATAACAATCTGAGATTAAGATATAATACACTACAATTCAAAACTTTTTTTGTAAATATAGGAGGATAAATTCCATTATTACAAAAACTAGGTGAAAAAACCGCACTTCGCGCGGTTCGTAAAAAATATTTTTAAATGCCTGTTGTACATAACATGCCTGTTTTATTTATATCATACGAATTACCAGGACCATGTAATGATAAATAGCACTCTTGTATGAATATATAATTGATTACTTATAAAGTTTAAGTGACACACGTGTACTTTTATGTATACTACATTAATACATGCCTGTTGTACATAACATGCATGTTTTATTTATATCATACGAATTACCAGGACCATGTAATGATAAATAGCACTCTTGTATGAATATATAATTGATTACTTATAAAGTTTAAGTGACACACGTGTACTTTTATGTATACTACATTAATACATTATGGAGTTTGCATTCAGAAGCATAAGCAAGAGGTATGAACTTTCCCTGATGATTCCATCTTCTTTGCTCGTTCTTGTACTTTTTTCTTGTCTTTTTCCTTTTTCCTTTTTCTCTTCAAGCTGTGCTTTTGCTCCTTTAGCAATATTATCAATCCTGGCTAGCTTGAATTGGTAATGTTGGGAATATTTTGCCCTTCTCTGATCTAATTCACCCTGCATTACAGCAACTTGTCAGTAAAGTTCTTGTTAGCTGGCAAAAAAATTCTGGAGTCCTAATTATTAAACTTTCTCCTTTCCATTTGAAGCTTAGCTTTCTTTTTCTTCTCATTCTCCCAGGCAAGAATATCGGAACTCATCTTCTCATACCTAAATTTTGCGTAAATAAATCAATGCTACTATTAGCCTATGTTATCCTGGCCCTTCATTTTCTTTCGAGTACCCGTGTCGGACACTCGGACATGGATATGGACACTCCGACACTTATTTTAGGCCATAAACATGTAAAATTTTCAAAATATTGCCGAGTCCGACACTCGGACACGTATCCATGGACACTTTTAGCCGAGTTCGGGTAACATAGCTATTAGCTGTAGATTATCCTTAATATATATTATTATACCATTTATTTTTTAATCTTCCATACAAAATCGTCTATCCTGATTAACTGCAAACTCAAAAAGGTAAATTCAGATTAATAATATCTATAGCATATTGACATATTACTATTTACTTGAATGCAGGATTGTAGGATTTACTATTTTAGTTATTTCACTCCTCCAGAAAAAGCTGCTGAAGATTAAAGTTTAAACATTTCAGGATTCACATACAGACAAGGTAAAATTATACATAAAATCTGGGTTCTTTCCTTTTTAAACTAATTATTTTAAATAAAGCATACCAGGGAGCAACTGACTTGCAAATGTCTCTTATCACTTAATAACTCAATAACTATGATTTCAAGATTTCAGGCAAGGTTAAAATATAATGTTTACCTTGTCTTCCTTTGATATTGTTACTCGATGGTCGTCTAGATACTCTACATGGTTCTGGAAACCGAATGGGGTCTTCTTTTCTGGTGTTCACCCTAGAAAATGGGGAATTAGGACCCTGTCTATTGATTTTCTGGTTGTACCCTACTCTTGATTCGTCATTTGAAAATATGGCAAATGTAGCTGCTACAATTGCAGTGGCATGATCACCATCTTCAGAATCAAAGTCTGGACTCATTTGATTAGAGAATTGCCTCTAGAACCAGTTTTGTGATCTTTTATCTGCCCAAAACAGAACAAATTTAGAGCTGTTAAAGTCCAGTGTAATTTTTTGGACACAGACATGCACACCCACTACAAGAAATCTGGCAATAGACGACACGTATCAGACAACACCCATGGAAAAAAGTGTTGCCCGAAATGATCAGACAACTGTTATTTTCCTACTTGAGAAAGTATTGTCTAATCCAACATTCACACAATGGGCCAAAACCGTTGTGTGATAAATCTTACTAGACAAGCATTTCTTGACCAGGGGTGTTGTGTAAATGCATAAGTATTTTTAAGATTAGACAAGCGTTAGCAAATAAGTGTTGTGTGAATGTCTGCAACACAATATCCCAGAAAACCGTTGTTGTATTCAGACAAGTGTTTTTAGGTCTGTTGTCTAAGTAGCAGTCATACAATATGTTATCCATAGTGTTGTGTGATAGTGAACATTTCTGTTTTTACCTTTTTATCAAAATATGTTAAATAAAAGGTAATTTAGTAATTAAAAGTAAATAAGTTAAAAGGTGAAAAGGTTAAAAACATTTCCGTTTTTACATTTTTAGCAAAATAAGATTAAAGCAATACTATTCATCACCATTTTAAGCTTTCATTCCAAGAACACGAAGAACACAATAATCAATCTCCAATTTCTATATGTTATTGAACTCAAAATCCAACATATGATATATGAAATTGACCAGAAAAACAAGATCTACAACATGACATCTTCAGATTTCAAAAAAACACTGTTTGAATTTTTTTTATTTTTAATCCTAATAATTTCGAAAATAAATCGAATTTTAGAAAAATATCGAAATCACCTGCACCACATCTGTTGGAAAAACACGTAGGGTTCGTTGAGAGCTTCGATTCAACTATAGGAGCGTCAAAATCTGAATTCAATAACGTCTTCGAATTGGACTTTGATCTTCAAGAACAATATTTACTGGAATCTATACTATTACAACGTTTTTGTTTTTGTTAAAATCTCGTACAACCCGACATTTTTATTTTTCGATTATTTTTTCCCAACAGTAAAATGAGTGTTTATTAACATCTGTACGGTTGGATCGTCGAAAAAATCATTCAAAAAAATTATTCAG
Source organism: Kitagawia praeruptora (assembly GCA_037693485.1). Taxonomy (NCBI): domain Eukaryota; kingdom Viridiplantae; phylum Streptophyta; class Magnoliopsida; order Apiales; family Apiaceae; genus Kitagawia; species Kitagawia praeruptora. Next base: position 149,733,623 of record CM075353.1, read on the forward strand.
TGAATTTGGATCGTGCCCCGTTAGAGGAAACAACACTTGTACTACGTTTTTGTTAAAATCCCGTACCACCCGACCTTTTTATTTTTTGGATTATTTTTTTCCAACACTAAAATAAGTGTTTATTAACATCCGTACGGTTGGATCATCGAAGAAATCATTCAAAAAAATTATTCAGTGAATCTGGATCGTGCCCCGTTACAGGAAGCAGCACTTGTACTACGTTTTTGTTAAAATCTCGTGCAACCAGACTTTTTTATTTTTCGATTATTTTTTTCCAACACTAAAATGAGTGTTTATTAACATCCGTATGGTTGGATCGTCGAATAAATCATTCAAAAAAATTATTCAGTGAATCTGGATAGTGCCCCGTTATAGGAAACAACACTTGTACTACGTTTTTGTTAAAGTCCCGTACAACCCGACCTTTTTATTTTTCGATTATTTTTTCCCAACACTAAAATGAGTGTTTATTAACTTTCGTATGGTTGGATCGTCGAAGAAATCAATGAAAAAAATTATACAGTGAATCTGGATAGTGCCCAATTATTGGAAGCAGCACTTTTACTACGTTTTTGTTAAAATCTCGTACAACCCGACTTTTTTATTTTTCGATTATATTTTCCTAACACCAAAATGAGTGTTTATTAACTTCCGTACGGTTGGATCGTCGAAGAAATCATTCAAAAAAAATTATTCATTGAATCTGGATCGTGCCTCGTTATAGGAAGCATCACTTTTACTACTTTTTTGTTAAAATCTCGTACAACCCGACATTTTTATTTTTCAATTATTTTTTCCCATTACTAAAATGAGTGTTTATTAACATCCGTACGGTTGGATCGTAGATGAAATCATTCAAAAAAAATATTCAGTGGATCTGGATCGTGTCTCGTTACAGGAAGCACCACTTTTACCACATTTTGTTAAAATCTCGTACAACCCTACCTTTATATTTTTTGATTATTTTTTCCAAACACTAAAATTAGTACATAAATATATGTAAAATTTAAATTTTTAAAATTGAAATCAAATAATTTTTGATAAAATTAAAATAAAATTAGAATTTTTACAAAAAAAATTAAAAATTCAAAAAATAAAATGAAATAGCACATTGAAAAACGTAAAATGTTAATGGCGCACAAATTCCCCCCTTAGCCAAATCTTCCTCGTCTTTTTTCCCTCCTTCGTTTCTTGAAATTTCACTTAAACCTAAATTCCACCCCCTTAGCCAATTTCACACCCCTTCTTTTTTTCCGGACGCCTCTCCATGACTCTTATGTCTATCTCTCACACACACCAACACAAACTCACGCCTACCTCACTCCCATTCTCTCAATTACTCACATCTCTCACATACATGAACCCTATTTGTTCAAAAATCAAACACACAACTTAGATCAAAATCAATGTTTCTCTCATCTTCATCTTTATTCATCGATTTGGGAGTTCTCCGATTTGGGTATTCTCATAATTTTGAGGTTCTTGGATTTAGGTATTTTAATCTCTCTCGCTTTGACCCCTCTCTCTCTCTCTCACTCTCTCGCTCTCTCTCTTTGTGCGCCTGTGAATTATATTCTTTTAGATGGGTATTCATAGTAGCTTGAGTAATTGTATCTTTTAGATGGGTTCTTGTTATTGGCCACCTAGAAGTTATTATTCTCGATTTATTTTTTTAACGAGCTCAATTTTTTTTTAGAGAAACATCACCACTGGTGGTGCAGAAGAACAGTCAAAGGTGGATGATATAAAGGATATTAACAATAGTTCTGAATCCACGGATGACCGAAAACTTGCCGAGTCTCCTTATAATCTTGTGTTTGGTTATCTCAACCTCTTCTCTGATGGTGTGGTATGTTCTTTTCAATTTTATGTCTCTCCTTTTCAGTTGAAATATGGGCTTAAAGTATTTTATGTCCTTCTGATGGTGTACATACTCGCAGGACCGTAACTTTTATATGTGTTTCTGCATTTTTGTACGGTACTCTGTATAGTACAGAAGTAATAAGTTGGACGATATGTGGGCATCCAGGAAGCAAGCGAACACATCTTAAGTTTCCTTGTGAGTATTGTAAATTGGATACTGTGGAAGGCTGCATGTTCGCACTTATTCACGCAAGAGAACGTGGTCAACAAGTAATATAGAGTAAATATGATTCGTTCCCACAGAGACTCAAATTGTTTGTTATGTTCACTTATGCACCAGCTTATGATTTACACTCACTGCTAAGACAATCAAAATTTTGGTTTTGATTTACTAAAGATTAATTACCAACTAAGCCAATTACGAGGAAATAACTTAACTTTAACTTTATAATAAACAAACATGGGATTTCAATTTCATTTACTACTTCATCTAGAATCTTATGCCCTTTAGCCTAGCATGTGACAGAGTTGATTACTGATTAGATGCACTAAACTGATACACACCAACTTTCGTTGTGCATATACCATCCTACTGATCATCCACAATTGATAGAAGTCAAGTAGTCACCAAATATGTGTAGTCCCTATATGTCTATAGCAATTGAACACATACCGGTTGAAAATCAAGCACCCATTAAATCACATAGTCGATGCAAGATGGTTAGAATTACACCACAAATTAATACATGTTCTTCACATGCAAAAACCTATGCTAGCATGAATTGTTCTAAACCCTAGATCCACGTTCGCATTCACTAGGATTAAACAAACAATTACAAGTGTTCGCGACTCACTTATAACGAATAAGCATAAACATACTAGGCAATCAATACATTTAATCACACACCAAGGCATAAATAACACTCAATTTCTAGAATCCATAGAAAAATCCATTAAAATCCCATGATAACGAATTAGCCCATAATCGACCTAATCGCCATCATGGGTTCTATGGATAACATAATTCTAAAATAAGCAAATAAATATGGAAGAAGAAATAAGGTTTAGAAATAAATCCCCAAAATAGAAGAGTACAAAGGTTCCAAAGAATAATCCTTGCTTGTCACTAGCTTGGAGAATTCCATTGAAATTGTTCTTGGCTACAATGTTGATGATAAAATAAACTAGAGATTGCTACTCGCTAGATAGATGTGTTTTTAGGGTTTTCAACATATATATAGCTGCCCAAAAATAAATAGGCCCAACAAGTTTTGACCCGGTAGAAAACGACCCAACAGGCATGCACCACACGAGGCAACAACGCCCCAACAAGCGCTAGAGCGCCTGAAAACGTGCAAGAGCGCCTCCAACTCCCTATCTAGAATTGTAAAGCTTTCTCTCCTCTTCGCGTGGGCTTTTGAATCGCCCAATTCCGATGTCTAGAACTCAAGTTATGACCGAAACAATTTCTGGAACAATGCTGAAAATATTCTGACGCGCACGGGCGCCGCTGCGCCTTGACTAGCGCCGCTGCGCCTTGACTAGCGCCGCTGCGCCTTGCGCCTCCTGGAAAATTTTCTCTCTCAAGCGCTGTTGCTCTTGCTCAAGCGCAGCTGCGCTTCCTAGCTCCTGGAATTTGCTCTCCACAGCATCTTTTGCTTAGCTGCTCTTTCTTGCTCTAAATTCCTTCAACACCTTGTCGTATTCAAACAACAAATATACACCACCATTTATTCGATTGAACTCCAAGATGCTATCAACCATACAACCTACACAAATTAGATGAAAACACATCAAAAGACACTTAACACTTGGGTACAAGCGGTCAATTTAAGCCGAAATGGGGCGTATTTAGTGGACATAAAGTCCACTAACACACCCCCAAACTTAAACCGATGCTTGTCCCCAAGCATAAACATACTAACACATATATTTACAACTAACTAGTACCACTTCCGTAGGTGATCACGGTTACATTTAGCATATGCAACAAGCCCTTTAAACCCCTAGGCAGCCCTAGTGGACGAGTAAGGTCTCGTGAGGGCCTATAGTGAATGTACCCACAAAATCCGATACAATGCATGAATGCAACTAAAATGAAAATGCAAGTGATCCCCTTCAAACCAACCAAAACCAACAAGCAAGCAAATACTCAAAGAAATGCAACTAAATCCAAGTAGAGCTCGCCTAAATCCCCGTATACTAACAGTACATGGACAGAACGTGCATGCGTGCTGTGCTCATTAGAGATACCCCAAACCAAACCAAGACCATACCTATCCTTAACCAAACAACCACCAGGTTTAAAAACAGAATGAACGATAGACACAAGATCCCTCAAGATACACCGCCATAGTCCACTTGGGTTGACAAGAAATCATGCTTAATTACTAACACATATGACACATAACAATATATATACAATACATGCTTATTTAACCGTGCAATGGATGAGACCCCTAAAGGCTTATACAATAATACCCATGTAACGAGCGTTAGGTCAGTGGATCCCAGACTATAAAAACCTTAGGTCACTAGGCACAAAGTCCCCTCGTACTTAATTGCTCGAGTATTAAAGAGCTCACCCTGGTTAACTTTGCATTTACTTATTTACATGACTCTTTTTTTTTTCTCTTTTTCTTTCTTTTTCTTTTTCTTTTTTTTTATATGCAATCTGGAATGAGCCTTTCTCATTTCCAACCCTAGACTACTCATATAAATATGAGCCGGCTACTAGCCATTTGACGCCTAGCCATTATTAACAACTATTCACAATTAGCATGAATTTCTTTGTTTCCCCCAAACTTATACTTAAGTGCTCCTTCGCTTTCAAGAATCTATCAAACATTCTAGTTTTAAACTAGGTGTTAAATTCTAGCAATCAAACAGACATGGCCGGGTCCAATTCAAAAGCACTCAATGAGACTGTGATTGTGTAAAAATTTTGTTTCTGAACAAGCAAATCAGTTTCATAAGAACTATAAAGCAACCCTCTACTCATCATTAGTGCACTCAATCAGACACCTACCTACCAGTCAGAGTTAGTTCGTTCAAAGGGATCATGGAAAATGCATGAATGCATGAATTATGTTATGCACTCTAGAATGCCACTACATGACTCACATATAACAATATGCATGATACATGATGAACAATTTAAACAATATGCATGATAATACTACACTACATGTCCTATATGCATCTAACTACTAATCACAATCTTCACTTCCCACCCCCAAACTTAAATTCTTCAATGTCCCCATTGAAGGCGAGAAACAAAGAAAGTGCATAGGAATACCTCAATCATCAGCAGGGTCACCCTCCTCGGGTGGTAATGGCTTGAGCCCGAGTGCAAAAACTTCCTCATTTGACAACTTACGAAGCACCTGAAAATTATTAGAATCAGCTAGCCCACGAGACTTATGTAGAATGTCAACTCTTCTTTCCCATGGAGTTGCATCCAACAACTGAAATAGCCCCTTTCTTCCTTCGTTCTCAATGCCAGAAATCCCACTTGAAGCTTTTTCCACTGGATCTGATTTTTTTAGCTGCTCAATCTCCTTCTTCACATTCTTATCAACAACGTCCACTTTGAAACACTCCTCTGAATCTGACGGATATTTTGTCCCCTTGAACACATTGAAAGTGACTTTCTGATCATGCACTCTCATGGTAAGCTCTCCTTTTTGCACATCAATCAGAGTTCGGCCCGTAGCTAGAAATGGCCTTCCCAAGATGATAGGAATCCTCTTATCCTCCTCAAAGTCCAGTATAACAAAATCAACCGGAAAAATCAGCTTATCCACCTTCACCAATACATCCTCCACTATACCCCTAGGATATGTGATCGACCTATCTGCCAACTGCAAGGTCATATTAACAGGTTTCGGATCAGGTAACCCAAGTTGCTTAAAAACAAACATCGGCATCAGATTAATGCTAGCTCCCAAATCACATAAGCACTTGCTGAAAAGTTGTTTGCCAATAGTGCAAGGTATGGTGAAGCTCCCCGGATCCTTCAGCTTAGGTGGCAACTTTTGTTGCAAGACAGCACTACACTCCTCCGTCAAAGCGACGGTCTCTAAATCCTCGAGTTTCAATTTCCTCGAAAGTATGCCCTTCATGAACTTGGCATAACTTGGCATTTGTTCCAAGGCTTCAGCAAATGGTAGATTTATGTGCAACTTTTTGAACACTTCCAAGAACTTTGCAAATTGCTTATCAAACTTCTGCTTCTGAAGCCTTTTAGGGAACGGCGGAGGCGGATAAACTTCTTTGCTAGCTTCCGTAATTTTTGAACCTGTTTTCCCATCTGACTTCTCCTTTTCTTCCTCACCTGATGCCTTCTTAATGACCGGAAGAGCTGAATTAGAAGACCGGTTAGACCCCTCAGACGCGCCCGCGCCCAAATCACTGTTCACAGCATTTTCAAGTTCTTCGTTAAACTGCTTTTTGACTCCCAGATCGTCTGTAACCTTTCCAGAACGTAACGTAACAGCATGAATCTGTTCCTTGACCTCCTTTTTACCCGGATTTGCTTCCGTGTCACTAGGTAATTGCCCTTGAGGTCTGTTCAAAAGAGCATTGGCCAGTTGGCCCATTTGATTTTCAAGAGTTTTCAGAGATGCTGCTTGACTCTTGTACATCATTCGCAATTCTTCCATTTCTGACTTCTCATTAGATTGCACATGACTTCCTGGTTGTTGTTGATGAAATCCAGGTGGATTGTATGGTGGTCTTTGGGCATAGGGTTGTTGATAACCCGAATTATTGAACTGCCTTGAACTATACTGCTGACCCTGAGATGGTTGTTGCATAGCATTCTGATTGTTGCTCCAACTGAAGTTAGGATGATTCCTATTGTTGGGATGATATGTATTAGGAGCAGGTTGTGAAGGCCTCTGATAATTGCTGACAAAATGTGCCGACTCACTAGAAATTGCACATTGATTAGTGTCATGAGCCCCCGCACACAATTCACAAACCATGGCGACTTGTTGAACCCCCACCTTAGCCAATGAATCCACTTTCATGGTTAGAGCCTGTAGCTGAGCTGCTATAGCTGTTGTGGCATCCATTTCAAGTACACCTGCAACATTACCTTGTGGAATACGCTGTGTCGGATTCTGATACTCGTTTGCAGCCATCATTTCAATCAAGTCATAGGCCTCTTCATAGCTTTTGGCCCACAGAGCTCCTCCAGATGCTGCATCGAGCATTGCTCAAGAATGACTTAACCCATTGTAAAAACTATTGATGACCATCCAATTGGGCATCCCATGATGAGGACATTTCCTGAGCATCTCCTTGTACCTTTCCCAAGCCTCACACAGTGATTCACCAGAATGCTGACTAAATTGTGTAAGAGCATTCCTCATGGCAGCAGTCTTTGCCATAGGAAAAAATTTAGTCAAGAATTTTTGTGCCAGATCTTCCCATGTATTGATGGAACCTGCTGGAAGTGAATGCAACCAGCTTTTTGCTTTGTCTCTCAAAGAGAATGGAAAAACCTTAGCTTGACAGCGTCTTCAGAAACTCCGTTGGTTTTGAAGGTGTCACAGATCTCAATGAAATCCCTGATATGCATGTTGGGATCCTCAACAGGTGAACCCCCAAACTGGACTGAGTTCTGGACCATTTGGATCGTGCCCGGCTTGATCTCAAAATTATTTGCAGCAATAGCCGGTCGCACAATACTCGACTGAATATCATCAATCTTGGGCTGAGAATATTCCTTCAGCGCCTTGTTAGCTGCCATTTCTCCGGTAACTACCAACTCTTCTTCACTTTCTTCCACTAATTCCTCTTCGTTCTTCTCTTCTTCCAGATTTTCTTCTCGAGCTTGAGATCGAGTAAGCATACACGCTCAAGATAGTACATGAGAAACCCAAAAGTAAATGAGTGAGAAAAACGTCTGAGTCAGTGAATTTAATCCAAATTGATGACAAGATCATAAACTAAACAAACAATGAACCGAGTCCCCGGCAGCGACGCCAAAAACTTGTTCGCACTTATTCACGCAAGAGAACGTGGTCAACAAGTAATATAGAGTAAATAGGATTCGTTCCCACAGAGACTCAAATTGTTTGTTATGTTCACTTATGCACCAGCTTATGATTTACACTCACTGCTAAGACAATCAAAATTTTGGTTTTGATTTACTAAAGATTAATTACCAACTAAGCCAATTACGAGGAAATAACTTAACTTTAACTTTATAATAAACAAACATGGGATTTCAATTTCATTTACTACTTCATCTAGAATCTTATGCCCTTTAGCCTAGCATGTGACAGAGTTGATTACTGATTAGATGCACTAAACTGATACACACCAACTTTCGTTGTGCATATACCATCCTACTGATCATCCACAATTGATAGAAGTCAAGTAGTCACCAAATATGTGTAGTCCCTATATGTCTATAGCAATTGAACACATACCGGTTGAAAATCAAGCACCCATTAAATCACATAGTCGATGCAAGACGGTTAGAATTACACCACAAATTAATACATGTTCTTCACATGCAAAAACCTATGCTAGCATGAATTGTTCTAAACCCTAGATCCACTTTCGCATTCACTAGGATTAAACAAACAATTACAAGTGTTCGCGACTCACTTATAACGAATAAGCATAAACATACTAGGCAATCAATACATTTAATCACACACCAAGGCATAAATAACACTCAATTTCTGGAATCCATAGAAAAATCCATCATGGGTTCTATGGATAACATAATTCTAAAATAAGCAAATAAATATGGAAGAAGAAATAAGGTTTAGAAATAAATCCCCAAAATAGAAGAGTACAAAGGTTCCAAAGAATAATCCTTGCTTGTCACTAGCTTGGAAAATTCCCTTGAAATTGTTCTTGGCTACAATGTTGATGATAAAATAAACTAGAGATTGCTACTCGCTAGATAGATGTGTTTTTAGGGTTTTCAACATATATATAGCTGCCCAAAAATAAATAGGCCCAACAAGTTTTGACCCGGTAGAAAACGACCCAACAGGCATGCACCACACGAGGCAACAACGCCCCAACAAGCGCTAGAGCGCCTGAAAACGTGCAAGAGCGCCTCCAACTCCCTATCTAGAATTGTAAAGATTTCTCTCCTCTTCGCGTGGGCTTTTGAATCGCCCAATTCCGATGTCTAGAACTCAAGTTATGACCGAAACAATTTCTGGAACAATGCTGAAAATATTCTGACGCGCACGGGCGCCGCTGCGCCTTGACTAGCGCCGCTGCGCCTTGCCTAGCGCCGCTGCGCCTTGCCTAGCGCCGCTGCGCCTTGACTAGCGCCGCTGCGCCTTGCGCCTCCTGGAAAATTTTCTCTCTCAAGCGCTGTTGCTCTTGCTCAAGCGCAGCTGCGCTTCCTAGCTCCTGGAATTTGCTCTCCACAGCATCTTTTGCTTAGCTGCTCTTTCTTGCTCTAAATTCCTTCAACACCTTGTCGTATTCAAACAACAAATATACACCACCATTTATTCGATTGAACTCCAAGATGCTATCAACCATACAACCTACACAAATTAGATGAAAACACATCAAAAGACACTTAACACTTGGGTACAAGCGGTCAATTTAAGCCGAAATGGGGCGTATTTAGTGGACATAAAGTCCACTAACACTGCATAGAAAAATCGGTGTCATTCAAATGTAACTGCTCCTCCTGTGATATGGTACATATTTTACTTGATACTTTTGGTTGCATTAGTAGTGTAGTTGGTAATATTTCAGGATGTCAGACCCCAGAATTTGCTATGTTTCAAAATGTAACTGTTTTTCTGGCATTTTTTTCTCTGAGCACTCTTCTTAATAATAACATGTAAGGTTTTTAAATGACAGGATAGGCAACAGAAGCAACAGAAGAAGAATGAAAATTGGGAAATAAAAGCTTGTGAAAAGATATCCAGGGAGCGGAATTTTCCTAATGAAAATATTATTAAAATATATCTTCTCAGCAACCAGGAAATCGGTGAAGGTTAGTTTGGTGGACTTTACAAGTCATGATTCTAATTTGAAATTTTTAAAAAATTTCCGTAATTATTATCTTGGACAATTTTGTCGATGTTCTACCAGAAGATTGGAATTCATTACAGTGAATCTGTCAATATTCTTTCAAGCTTTGATATTTTGTCAACTTTATATTTAAGTGACTATGATATTCTGTTTTAAGATTTGACTCTCCGCTCAATGCTGGGATATTGTGTTATTCCAGAGTGAAGGACATATACATCTTAAATATGTAAAGATTTTTGTATGACTCTGATGTGGTTTAACCTAATACCAAGTTTCGTGGTTTTTATTCATGGTAGATGCTGGCCACAGTTTATGCTGGGACATGCCAAATGTAGAAATGCTGGTTGATTTTTTGAATTATTATCAGAACTGGGACACGCCGATGATGTAGTCTTTTCATCCTTGTCAAGCATTAATTGCAAAGTTTTGTGTAATCTTCATCAATTGCTTCATTTTCTTCTCAGTGTTAGTAGTGTCCATTCACAATCTTTGTATATTTCCACGCGTCAGTCTTTGTATAAAAATAGTCACTGCTGTAATGTTATTAAATTCCTTTTATCTCAATCTGAAAGTATTTAATGTGCTTGTTACAACCCTTCTCTTGTTTTTTTTAAAAAATTTTTTGTCCTGGATATGTCAAAACTTTAAACATTATCATCTCATATAGGGAAGCATGTCTCGAGTTCAAGGACCTGTGCATGTCCTAGTTGAGAACCACAAGGTAATAGTCATTGATCTCTGGTCTTATACATTTTCTTTAGGTAACTTTGCAATCTTATGTTATTTATATTATAAATTAGGTGAAAGTCTTTGGTAACTTGAGTAAACATGCTCTTCCTGTTGGATTTGGAGCAGGTGTAAATGCTCAGACCATATGCTACTACAGTTGCATTGCAAGGTGATGTGCGTTTAATTTGTCAACTTAATGATCCACAAGCTGACTACCCCATCTCTTTCTTAATTTCTCTGTTTTTCAATTAAACAGAATTTGTGAACATTTTGAATGTATTTTTTCAAGTGTGTAATAGTAATTGTGTTTAGTTTTATGATTGGTGCGGATTGAATTTGAAAGTTGGGAAAGTATGGTTATCTTAGGTTTCTGTTTGTACAAAATTTTGTTGGAGCATGTTTTTTTTTATTAATTAACAGGTTTATGGGTATAGAATTCAGAAACAAAAGAATTTTATTTTTTGACAACAACATGTACCATTTAACAAAGTAATGTGGGAGAAGAATACACACTGCAGGTTAAAACCCACAAACTGTTGTCTTTTTTAACAAATAACATGTTATACTCTGCAAAACCATTGTTTGAAATAATTTCAAACAAGAGTTATATACTAAGAAAGTGTTATCCTTCCTACTGTACAACAACATGCAATATGAGATAAAATGTTGTACATCTAACCATAAAACAAATGGTTTTTGCTAAGAAACCATTGTCTGTAGTGACATACAACAACAACCCTGATCAAGTAAAGGATTGTATCTTTTGCACTTAAACAATAGGCTTTCTTTTAAAAACCATTGTCTTTACTGCTGAATAACAACAATATATTCGTTAAAAAGTGTTGCGTTATTGGAGCTTTGACAAGAGATTTCCAAAGGAGTGTTGTTGTTTCTGGGTATCAGACAACACTTTTCAGGTGGCTTTTACTTGTCTTTCAACTTTCACACAACAGTTTCCTGTGTGTTGTCTGAGGTGTGTATCAGACGACTTCTCAATAGTCAACAGTTTTTGGTACATTCAGACAACACGTTTTGCCTGTTGTCTAAAGCAAAAATCCTTGTAGTGACCAATAAACTATGAAGATATAGATTCGGGATATTGAAGAGGTGGGAGAGGGGGGGTGTTGTTTCAGAATACAGGAAACCTCTCTTAAAAGATTTTGTTTGTTGCAGTGGTATCCTTGTTCCTTTAGCATTCAGTACATCCTTGTTGGCTTGGCCTCCTCCAGAAGTCTTCACCCTATCATAAAGCAGGTAAAAAGATTTGTAAGAAGTGCATTATAAAGCTTCTACAAATGAATAACATATCAAGTTGGTGATGGCAAGTCCTCAATTAATCCAATTAAACAAATTAGCTACGCGATATGTTCAGTTAAATACATATTTTCATCTCTAATATTTCACAGAGCATGTTATTAGAATTATTAAAGCGAGAAAATTGCAAGGTTTAAATGCTGCATAAATCTTCCATGTAAAATAAACTTCATATGTTTCCTTGCTCTTTTGCTGCTGTTGTTTGATCAAGTTTTCCATTCTCTTATTACAATACCGTAAACGTCTTAAATCTGTCCCCCTTTTAGTTATTATTTTCTTGTTGGTTTTTATTTGTTGCTTCAACCATCACTGCTTCGCTATCCGGCACAAGTCTTCCTTAACACCTAAGGTCTGTACAATTTCTTGGTTAAAACACCCCTCTTTCAATCTAGCACCTGCTGCATTAAGCCTCCCATTGCTATTATTAAAAAATGGATGTAAGCATGTCCAAAGATTAAAGGTTCAACTGTATCTAATGTAAATAGGATTTTTTTTGGCTGTTGGCAAAGTCTAAAGCAAAAAAGTGCATGGAAGAGAAAATGAAAACCATTTTTATATAGGACCTATGTTGGCTGTGCCACACCCAGAGCTTGCCTAGCCAAGTAGACACTGTTTTAAAAAAAATGAACTCCATCAGCAAACCAGAAATACTAATGGGATATACACATAAAACGAATAAAATAGCTTTGTTACTTGACATTATGTCTAAATAAAATACAGAACCAAACTGAATGACTCTAAAAAGCATATGACACTCTAATCTACTAAGATACTAAGATGAGGAATATACATGATTATCCTCAATGCCAAGTGCTGCCTTTTCAAATATAATGTGTCCTCTCAAGTAATATAATAATTTAAAGGAGTAATAGCGATCATATCTTAAACATACACATATACAACGCATGGGCACTTAATAATCATCATAAACAGATTAGGCAGCTAATTTTCATCATAACTGAGAATAATACTCATATATATAAAATGCATGACCCTTGTTCCATAATTCAGATAAAAATAACACAAAGAATCACGCCTCATCGGCACTATGGGCAATTTTTCAGACATCTCATTAAGAGCCAATGATCTTGGTAGGAGAGCAACAACCCTAAATAAGAAAACGTTGGTATCCTATTATAAATAACTGAATGCATATATACCAATTCCCAAACTCATTTAACCAAAAAAATAAAAATAATTAAGAAAAGAAAACAACCATGGTTGCTTTTGAAGGATGAGGAAGGAAGTGTTCCAGTGGAGACCCTACTGTTCAGGCTTCAAATTGCTGCTTTAACTGCAATACACCCAATGTATAAGTACACAATATGTGTGTGTGTGTGAAAGAGAGAGGGAGAGAGAGATTACAGTGGAAGAGAGATCAGTAACAACAATGACCTGGATATTCTTCCCAGGCCAATTTTTCAGTACCTCGAGAATCTTTCCCCTAAATACTTTGTTGGGATATCTACGCCCAATTGAAACATGAACATACCAATAAAAAAACAGGCTCTGAACCACGTTATTAGAATTATCCCAATCGATTTATATACATTCGGTAATTGAATATAAATGAGTGTCTCATCACTTTTCAGTAACTGTTGGAGGGAATTAAGAGAGAAAAAGAGAGAGGTGTAAATATGTGAATGCTAAGAAAAGAGGATAATGAAATTACGGTGTTTTGAGAAAGCCACGTGCAATGCCTGAGATTTTCTTTTACATAGATATATAGATGGCATTCATCATTGATATTAGAATCCTCAACTAACAATCTGAGATTAAGATATAATACACTACAATTCAAAACTTTTTTTGTAAATATAGAAGGATAAATTCCATTATTATAAAAATGTCATTAATCATTAATATTAGAAATCAACGCAACCCCAGGTGTTGAGGTAAGTGCCCTGAAGTTGATTTCAGGAACGTTTTTCTCCTATATAAAACTATATAAGCATTTTTTTCTGAAGGAGTGCATTTTAGTAATTTAAGCTGCTATTAGCAAATTAACCTTTGGTTCCAAGAAGCATGTTTGCGATTTGATTACCTCATCTACTGTAATTATAAAATTTCGAAGTGAGACATTAAAAAACAGTAACGGTAGATCATTACTATATTAATTAACTGCAATAAACCTAATTGCATTACATTTACTTGCAACTGGATTATTATCCCTTATTTATCTCTTCTGCAAGTTGCTTTGCGCCAATAATAATATACTTTTGCCTCGGAAAATACAGCAATTAGTACGAAATTAAACACCGGTTAACTCACAAATGAATATTTATAATTTGATTTTACAATCACAACTCAATATATATTCATTTGTTACGAACTTAATTTTTCTTCCGGTCTTTATCTTTTTTGGCAGCCGAATTCCGCTGTTCTTCTTCAATATAAGCTTCCAACTTATCTTCTACTTCTTGAACCTGCAATATAAAAAAACTCGAATAAATTAAATGCTTCATAATTCCCTCAACTATAAATAAAGAAAACGACTAAAATATCATTCATAAATGAAACTGATCACCAATATTTATGGCTGAGACAAAATTATATGTGTTAGAATAAAGAGAAAAATCAAATATTATTATAATCAAGTAAAATTTTATAATACATGTCTCAATATTTATCTAATAAATCCATGTTAAGTAACAAACTCATCTAAAATTTTATACGTTTCGTACCAACGACAACATATACAACCAATACCAATACGAATACCAACAAATATTTAAAATAAATAAATGGGGGTGGAAGGACTCGAACCCGAGACCCCTCCAAAACCGAGGTTTGACGAGATTTGATACCATGTTAGAATTAATAAAGAGAAATTAAAACCAAATATAAATATAATCAAGCCAAACTTTATAATACATGTCTCAATACTTATCTAGCAAACTTATATAAGATAAAGTACCAAAAATAGCCTTAATACAAACGTATATTTTCTAACAATATGTACATGTGCGCATGTCAAAAAAAGAAATTATATTATGCTTCTTCCATCCCATTATGCATGCTCTTTTTGATTTGATCAAATTGATCAAAGTTTAACTAAAATTTATATGTATTATATAATTGAGAAAATTAAAAAAATTATAAATATATTGTATACCAAATCCATTAAATTTTATGAATGTGCGTGGGTGGTCAAAATTTTCGATTAATACAGCTCAGACACAATTAAAACTGATTTTTTTAATAATTAAAAAATATTAGCACGAGGGCAGCGGATCAAATGGTAGAAAACAAAGCAATTATATAGAAGATAAACAATAGTAGTATTGTTTAACGGATCACATGCAGTCATGCCTCATGTAATAATTAATTAATTATGATCAGATTAGTTAAAAAAAGTGATCAAGGTACGTAGTAGTTAGGTTTTGACCTTATCGATCATATTGTCAAGTTGGTCTGCGTCCTTGGCTACTCTTTCAGCTACCTGTTCAACCCGTTCAAGTGCATTCCTCAGCTTCCCTTCCGGCAATTCATCGGATATATCTTCGGCGAATTTATCAACCTTCTCCGCGATTTCCTCCACCGCTTCCACCATATCTTCCACCCTTTGTACCGCCGATTCTAATTTATCTGTATTTAAATTAAAATAATCAGCAATTAGCTGGTTCATGATCAATTTAATAGATGATGCACACTTAATTCAGGAAAATGTTATTTTCAGAGCAGTTTTTTTAATTTCCAAAGTAAATTACATTGAAATTGCGTGTGTAATCATGGAACGAGAAACATAGTTCAATTTGCTCTGAAAATAAAAAATTTGTTCGGGAAATCCATGCACATAACGACCGGTCATGCCGCGAATCCACTTTCAGATCATGATATTTGACGATATACACGTAAACTCGCATTGTATGCAGCAAATTAAAATGGAGAAAAGCAATAGGTGAAGTTGGAGATTTTTGTGAAATGAAATTTAGTGAGTTGAGAATAATTTCTACTTGAGATCGGTTCCTATGTAAAATTAGGGCTTCGCAAAGTTTTTTTAATTAGCTTTGTAAAAAAATTGAAACCTTCATTTCTTACTTGTCCATGTTAACAAAGCTCCCCACTTGTTAGTCATCAAGGGAATAATAACTGTCATCACTATCCCCAGCAGCCAACCCTTCCAAGAACCTGGAATTCCTCCCGGAAGACCACCAGCAGAAGCTGAAGGTTCCGGTGGAACACTACTTGCGCAGACGACGAAATTCCTACATAAATATCCAAGTTTTTAGTAAAACAATTTACTGAAAAATAATAGTAGTACAGTTATTCTATCCGTCAATTTCTTATCACAGCAGTTTTGATTTAAATTTCACGTACCTTTTTACTTTCGTATCATGTTGCCATACTGAATACTGGATGCTTTGATTTGCTGAAAATATAGATCTATCCACATGTCTTCGTATCCGTATTTCCGAGTTCGGATTGAAGATCAACGTTCGAAATCTAGGCAACGGAGTGCTGGTCTTGCTCAAAAAATTGTAGGCGATTGATTGTGTGATAGACATGTCTTGATACCAAGTTTTGATGGTGTAAAATTTTGCAATAAGAAGATATTTCGAATTCTAGCTAGATGCTACGAAAGTGAATAAATGTGCATAAAATACCAGTTAGATGGACGAGTTGTTAAATATTGAAATCTGGGTAGCTAGCAAGAAATTATAGAAGTTTTCTTGTCAATCATAGCATAGTTGAAACTTGAAAGTAATGGGTCAATATTTTATTATTATCTCTCCCACTCTTTAGGTTTTTTTATTAGAGGATTATTATGTTTGCAATTAATTTTTCGTCTAGCACTAGGCTATATTGAAATCACATGTCCAATTGTCCATAAAAAAAAAAAAAAAAAAAACTACATTAAAAATATTGAAATTGAAAGAGTAGATGACAACTTAGGGGTGTTTGGGAGAATTTATTTTTTAGAATAAGTCAATTTATTTTAAATTGAAAGTTAAGATTCCTAATTTTCTAACTTATTTTTCAACTTATTTTTGCAACTTATTGAATCTCAAACATACATTAAATATTTATATAAAAAAAATTATCAAAATATAAAACTTTTACTAGAAAATACTTATATAAAAAAAATTATCAAAATATAAAACTTTTACTAGAAAATAAGTCCATGAATACTTAAGAAAAGCTGAACATATTTTTAAAAAATAAGTCCATGAATGCTTAAAAAATAAGTCCATGAATGCTTAAGAAATGCCAAACAGGCACTTAATAGTAAAACATATGTTTGTTTTTCAGAATAAGTCAACTTATTTTAAGTTGAAAGTTAAGAATTCTAACTTTTCAACTTATTTTACACCTTTTTTTTATAACTTATTGAATCTCAAACATACATTAAATACTTGTATAAAAAAATTATCAAAATATAAAATTTTTAACCAAAAATAAGTTCATAAATCCTCAAAAAAAGTTTCCCCAAACAGACACATAATAGAAAGTCACCAAGTAGAATACTCAAAATTAGACCTGACAATCGTATCGTATCGTGTACTTTCGTTTAGTGTACCTTCGTGTTTCGTGTACTTGAAGATGAAGATTAAATTTGTATCCACCCGAAATGAATTCGTGTACTTGAATGTGAAACCCGTATCCACCCGAAATGAATTCGTGTACTTTCGTATAGTGTTTCGTGTATATATTATATAAAATTAAAATTTAGTTAAAATTTTATTAGTAAATATTATATTCATATGAAATATAAACAAAATATTTTACATTTTCATATATAAATTTAAATACAACTCTATAAAAATTTGTAAATATATATGTATATTTTTGTGTAAAATATATATCTTTATAAAAATAATATTAATATATACATAAAATCCATAACTAGTAAATTATAAACATCTTTATTTTCGTGTACCCGAAATGAAAACCTATATCCGACACTAAATATTTCGTGTAATTTCGTGTTCAAAACCCAAAACCATATTTTTCGTATCGTTTCGTATCGTATTCACGTGTCACGTATCAAATTGTCAGGCCTACTCAAAATTACTTGCTCATTGGGTGTATTGTAATTAACCCGGTGGTGGTTTCATCTATTTCTTTACGTTTTCTTTTTATGAATGTGTTTCTAACTTGTTTGCGCTTATAAAATTTCAAAATAGTAAAAGATTTATAATATAAAAATTAATGGAGTTCTTTTTTGCATGTATTACACTAAACGTTCACAATCACAAGTACAATACTAATTCAAATACATTTCTAATTTTATGTCGAGGATTGGAATAGGAAAAAGAAAAAAAAAAAAAAAAAAGAATCTCGGTCTACGCTTAAGTTGCTGACTTTCTTAGTTTCTTGACACTTCCATAGTTACATCATACATGTGATCAGATCGAACTCAGAAGAATAAACCCAAACAACTAATAAAAGGCTTTATAATGATATCCATATCAAATTCATAAGGCCTCCATTGTCCATATGGGCCCATGATGAGTTGGCCGATAAGAACCAACAAAGACTTACATTGTGGGGTTTAATTATTATCAACGGTACCACAATTTGAATATCGCAAAGTAATACTCCCTCCATTCCTAAAAGATTTTCCTGTTTGCTTTATTACGTTTGCCAACGCACACTTGTGTTAGTTTTAAATATAAAAACTTCACTGTATTAAAGTACTCACAAATATGAATCAAACAAGATCACTCATGACTATATTTTATCTTATAAATTATTCGTAAATTAGTAGTCAAGCGCTTACAATGAACAGGAACAAAAGTCAGAACAGGAAAAAGAAAAAGAAACAGAGGGAGTAACGACTAACGAGGAACTCTGGATCAATGTTGCACTTATTCATTTTCATCTTCTTGATGTAATAATTTCTCAATTTTTCGTAATCTCAAACAATATAACACAAACTTCACCTAACGTTAATTGTAATACTCCCTCCGTCCCAATTTACATGTCCCTTTTGAAAAAAAATACACATATTAAGAAAAAAGTTGGTTGGATAAGGTTTTTTAATAAATAACTTTAATAAATGCATTAAAAAATGAGAATAGAGTTAAGTTTTAAAGAAGTCAAACATTGAAAATACAAATATAGGGGTAATTTTGGAAAATTAGACTTAAATTTGTATAGAAAGAAGAGATATTTGTATGGAAAGAAGAAGGAGACATGTAATTTGGGACAAAATATTTTTACAAAAAGGACATGTATGCAACTTCAACACTATATATTTAAGGAAAATGCTAGGTACCCCAAATTGTTACCCAAATTTTTTCCCAAAATACACATGTCATTATCTGAATGGTTATAATTACAATGGGCCCGCCAGGGCCATATAAATCCCACCAATTAAAATTTTCCATACATCCAACTCATCAATGCCACATCATTTGGGAGCATTTTTTGGGTACCAATTTGGGGTACCTAGCACTACTCTTTATTTAATAATTTAATTAGTATTAGAACATGTGCATTGCACGGGTTAAGAAGCTATTTTGAATAAAATTCAAACAGTTTTCTTGTTATTCAATGTACATAGCCCAGATTTGAACCTATGTAAGTTTATATTTGTGCTGGTCTTCACAAATCAGTGAGTGTTCATCTCCCATTAGGTGTTATTTCTTTTCACCCCCCACCTCCACAGAATCTTGGATCCCTAGCTAGTACCAGTTGTTTCTGGTTGACAGATTGCGAAAGCAGAACTGTTTTGTTAATCATACACGATCTATGCATAAAACACATACACGTACGAATGTGTCAATGTCCTACCAACATCTGATAAAGACGTATCACGTTTTTTATATACCAAACACCACCATGAAATTAAACAACAAACATTTTATGCACAAAATCAATCATGTAACCTCCAAGTCTATATTGGTCTGTTTCTAGATTGCAAAGGTGTCACAACAAAAGCTTCCTTCCCCTTCTCTTAAAATCAAGAAAATGTGAAAAATTAAAACTCTTTAGCCCGATTGCATACTCAGATATGGCTGTCATACACCGAAAACTATTTCCGTCTTCATCAGCAAACAATACATTCGATGGTTGTCCTGATATTTGTGACCCTACTATTCCGTACCCTGATTTTGATGTCCTTCCACCGCCGCTAGCACCACCTCCACCACTGGAATCATATTATATCAGCAACAAGTCCAGCCAACATGTGTCGCCTTACGTGATTATGATAATTAGCTTACTTGCTAGCTTGTTTTTACTTGTAGGTTATTATGTGATCATTGTAAAATATTGCAAGGGATGTAGCAGGTTGAGAAGAAGAAGAACGAGATCAACGGACAGTAGTGAAGATGGAGATGTGGAGTTCCTTGATGAGATTCATGGTCCGGTACTTGATCATCCGATATGGTACATCACCACTGTTGGTTTACAGTCTTCTGTTATCAATTCAATTACGATTTTTAAGTACAAAAAATGTGATAATTTGATTGAAGGGACCGATTGTTCAGTTTGTTTGACTGAGTTTCAAGAGGATGAGACATTAAGATTGTTGCCTAAATGTAACCATGCATTTCATATACCTTGTATTGATACATGGTTAAGGTCGCATACAACTTGTCCGCTGTGTCGTGCTGGTATTGTGCCTAATAATGATGTCAATTTTTGTTCTACTTTAGCTCAAAATGATCAAAATTCAAGTGCTTCGGGGAGAAGTGAAGAATCAAATTTGGAAAATGTATCAAATGTTGGTGAAATGATGGATTTTAATCGGGTGAGAAATGAGATTATTGCAAGTAGGGAAGTTGCCGATGATGGTGGCACTGAAAATTGTGAGGTTGATGATCAAAGAAAGGAGATTAAGAGTATCGAAGCAGATATGTTTTCAAATAGGAATGGTACTCTTGAGGTGGATGAAAATTCAAGCAATAATATAAAAATAATGAAGAGGTCATTTTCGGTGGATTTAAATTCAACTGGAGGCGCTTTTATGAAATGTTTTGATGAAAGATCATCATCTATTGCAGAAACTCTTCCTGTGAGAATGAAGAGATCGGTTTCTTGTAGTGGAAAATTTTTCCTGTCAAGGCAGTTTCGAAGCCAAAACGCTATTCTTCCGTTGTAAAACTAGAACATTTTTTTTTCTCTCAGTATGGTTTATCTGTTGATAGGGGTTCAATCTACAAATGTGTTTTAGCACTTTCGAGAAGTGTTAAGAAAAACGAAGAGTCGGAAAATCTGTGGAGAACATAAAACCAGTTACGGCTAGTAACGATCTGATGAGGAGCCGAGGAGGTGCATGTTTGGTCCCCTGTAGATTGTGGAAGATTGAAAATGCAGAGAAGGAAAATGCTCGGCAGCTCGAGCATGATCACTGTTTGGCTGCTGTACAAAACTAATAAATCCAGCCAATATGTGTTTGATTAGTTTGATTCTAAAGGAATTTGTATATGCTTTTTAGTTGATTTCGAATTTACCTGGTTTCTTGTAGTCTTTTGTTACTCCTATTCTCTTGAAAACTACAAACAAATTTTAGTTGAGCATGAGTTGATTAATTAAAACTTGTTATTTTTAAATGGGAAAAAATAGGGAATATTTACAAAACTACCTAACTTTTTGAAAGTATTTAAAAAAATACGATTTTTTGGTTGCAAAGATTGCAAAACTGACATCATATGTGGAAAAAATTGCAAATGAGCTTAAAACGCAGCAAAAAAGGTTGCAAAGGTTACCCGAAAAAAATATTGTAAAAATTGCAAATCGTATTTTTGAAAAAATTTATTGCAACTTGGATAATTTTGAAAAAAACTCAAAAAATAGTTCGTGCTTGTAGTTGGTATTTTTGCTAGTATACTACTCCCTCTGTCCCCCTTGGTTCTTTACCTTGGGGACGTAATTCTGGCACGGATTTTAAGGTGCAATTTGCGGATAGTTTCATAACTTATTTTTTAAATTTTCTTTTTTTGTATAAAAATAGAACAATTCTATTTTTATACAAAAAAAGAAAATTTAAAAAATAAGTTATGAAACTATACTTTTTAGGAGCCTTAAAATGCGTGTCGAGCAATGAAAAAGAAATGTAAAGAAATGGAAGGGACAGAGGGAGTAAAACTTTAAAAGTGAGCGATTGAGCTTTGGTAGAATTTGGGGACAGTGCAGCTTGTAAAATAATTAAACACCAAAAAAGTTTGTTAGATATATTAGCTATTTTATTAAGGGTCCCGGTTAGGCCTGTCAACGGGTCGGATTCGGATCGGATTATCCTAAATCCATATCCGAATCCATTAAGATTTTTCGGGTTCGGATCGGATCGGATCAGGGGCGGATATTTTTTAGTCCGATCCATACCCGATCCGTTCGGGTTTCGGATTTTCGGATCGGAGGTCCGACCCGTTTAACTAAAAAAAAGGAAAAATGTGCAAAATTATAAAAATGCCATATTCAGATTTAAAATTCCATAAATTCATTTGATTTGGTAATTTAACGGTCAATTAGTATTTTGATTAGTACTTTGACTTGTATTCAAATTTTTAGATGTTAATCGAAAAGTCTATATATTTTTTTATAAATTTTATATTATATATGATAAATAAAATATATGTAATATATATTAAATGATAAATATAGTATATTATATATTATATAATACATATAAATAATAAATATAACATATATTATATATATAATATAGTATAGATATGTAGATATATTTTTTATATTATATATTATATATATATATATATATATATATTATATATAATATATAAAAAATATTTAATATATAAATATATTCGGATCGGATCGTTAACGGATCGGATCATGCTAAATCCATACCCGCTCCTTATCGGATCGGATCATTATCGGATCGGATCCTTACCGGATCGGATAATTTTTTGAAGGATCCATACCCGCTAAATTCGGATCGGATCGGATCGGATCGGATCGGATTCTTGATCCATTGACAGGCCTAGTCCCGGTCCTTGACAATCGTTTGTCAGGGGCCGGTTATTTAATAATCGGTTCTACAGTCGTTGGATCGGTCCACGGAAATTTTCCACGGATAGAAATTTTTTTTCGTAATTCAGGGGAGCCGTTGGATCAATGATCCAACAGTTTAAAACTGATTGTTAGTTAACCGGTCCCTGACAATCAATTGTCAGGGACCGGCTGCCTTTTATTAATAGTAAAATACTCGGTTTGATGTTACTTCTCTCCTACTTTGCACTTTTTATTATACACGTACACAAGCAATTTACTACTCCCTCTCTCTAAATAAGTTGCCTGTTTTGACTGGACACGTTTGCTAACGCACACTTTTGATAATTAATGTTTTGAATTTCGTATTAGTATTAAATATAAAAACTTCACTGTATTAAAGTATTCATAAATACGAATTTAACAAGATCACTCATAACTATACTTGGTCTTATAGATTAGACGTAAATTAGTAATTTGGCTCATGTTATGAACAGTCTCGACATTTCAAACGAGCAACTTATTATGAGACAGAGGGAGTATTCTATTTTAAAATGAGTAGTGCCAGGGATCCCAAAATTGAGTCCCCAAAAAAGTCACCAAATGACATGGCATGGGTGACTGGGCAAATTGGGCAATTTTAATTGGGGAGATTGATGTGAATCCAGAGAGACCCATTATGATATGACCAATTAAAAAATGATACATGAAATCTGGGGATTTTTTTGGGATCTAATTTGGGGTCTTTAGCATTTTCCATTTAAAATTAGGCAAGGGTTCGCAGTCACGATCGTGTAGATTATTACACTGGCTATATTGTGTTGCGGACCGAATAAAAATTCAATACACCATTAGAACATTTCCAAAAATTTCTTAATATATTTTTTATAAATAATATAAATCATTAATTCTTAATAATTTAATGGGTGTTCATTTTCTACAATCATTTTTATATCAATTTTTTAATCAATTTTTTTACTATTAAAATTAATTTTAATTCCAAAAAGTATAAAAGAAAAGAAGAAATAGAAAGAGATATGATTATGAATATATATTATGGGTCCTACTCCACTACAAACTAAAATTAACTACAAACTACGGAGTAAAAACTAAACACTAATCTAATATTTCAAGCTAATCTAATGACCAAATTAGGGGTACCCCAATACAAAAAATGCTTAAAATAATTGACTCTATCCAAAAAAAAAAAAATCAATGTTCACGTGATGACGTGGCAGTGGATTTCACTGGTTAACGGTGCTTCGCACCTTCTTGTACGGCGCTTCGCGCCTTTATCATTCTAAAGTTGTAAGGAATGGCAATCAATGGTAAAGGCAATAGACGATTGACGGGTGTGTCGAGGACCTTCGGCCCTCATGACTACCTAACTCATCCGTTTACTGTCTTAAATGCTTCGCATTTCCACGACAGGGATTTTTTTTTTTTTTTGGGATAGAGCCAATTATTTTAAGCATCTTTCGTGAAGGTACCCTTGGCGGGAAACTTAGAATAGATAAAATATAATTAATTTAGTGTTAGTTTGTAGTTTGTATTGAAGGATTGGTTTGTATTTGAGCAAAAGTCTATATATATTATAATACTCATAGTTTGGAGTGAAAGCGTGATCTTAAAATTAAGAAAAGAGAAGGGTTCTTAGTATTTATAAGAGTAACTAAGAATCTCTTGGATCAATATTGTTATTCTTTCTTCTCAATTTATAATCGTTGTTCTTAAAAATGTGAGGTATCTTATTCGCTTTTTTGCGGGATATCGAAAATTTAAACTTTATCAAAAATAAGGTATTGTAAAAAAATAAGGTATTGTAAAAAATTGTGAGATATGTATTGTAAACAAATTTAACCAAAATGCGGCTATTTTCGCCGTTCTAGTATTTTTTTAACAAGGGTTGCAGATAACGTAGTTGAATAACGTTTTCCTAAATAAGATTTTAGCTTTTGACAGATAAATTTGCAAAAATAGTCTATCTATTACTATATACTACTAGATGATAACCCGTGTAAAGCATGAGACTCGAACATTTATATTAAATAATTACTAATTTTTATTTAATTAAATATTTATAAAATTATATTACAAAAACTTATAAAAAGAACTTTGTTATTTACATAAAAAATTTATGCGATTAACAAACTATAAACTTAGATTGTTTAATAGAAGTGCATGGAAACACGTTTTGGTTGTTTTCATTGAAAAATATTTAGGATAATTGATCGTAATCTTTTTTTATTATAAGTTATAAAAAAAATTTTGCTAATATAATGTAAGAATTTAAATAATAATAAGATTTCAATTTTATTATATTTTTTTAAAAAAATAACATATAATCGCAGGGAAGAATGTTCTAGAGTAGTGTATAGAAACATATTCTAGTTGTTCTCCTTAAATAATCTTTTGGAGGATTGGTCGTATTATTTTTTTATTCTAAGTTATGATAAAACAAATTGTATTATAATTATAATAGGATTTCATTTTTATTATTTTCTTTAAAAAATAACATAGAATTGTAAGGGAATATGATTCTAGGGATAAAACTATTTTTTTATTTAAAGTTATAATAAAAGAATTATAATTACAATAGAATTTCTATTTTATTAAAAAACAACATAGAATTATAGTAAAAATAGGATTATAGGGGTGAAACCAAAATACGGTGCGAACCAAAAGTGGTACCGTTAAAGGGATGTTCCTTGAAAAATCTTTTGGAGAATTGATCGTATTATTTTTGGATTCTAAATTATGATAAAAAAATTGTATTATAATTATAATAGGATTTCAATTTTATTATTTTCTTTAAAAAATAACATTTAAAATTATAAGGGAATATGATTCTAGGGATGGAACTATTTTTTTATTTAAAGTTATAATTATAGTAGAATTTCTATTTTATTAAAAAATATCATATCATAGAATTATTGTAGAAATAGGATTATAGAGGTGAAACCAAAATAGGGTGAAACCAAAAAAGGGTTGAAACCAAAAGTGGTACCGTTAAAAAGGGTGTATTATTTTTTGATTCTAAATTATGAATAAAAAATTGTATTATAATTATAATAAGATTTCAACTTTATTATTTTCTTTAAAAAATAACATAGAATTATAAGGGAATATGATTCTAGGGATGAAACTATTTTTTTTATTTAAAGTTGTAATAAAAAATTATAATTATAATAGAATTTCTATTTTATTAAAAAACATCATAGAATTATAGTAGAAAGAGGATTATAGGGGACCAAAATAGGGGTGAAACCAAAATAGGAGTGAAACCAAAAGTGGTACCGTTAAAAGGGTTTTATTAAAAAAACATCATAGAATTATAGTAGAAAGAGGATTATAGGGATGAAATCAAAAAAGGGTGAAACCAAATTAGAAGTGAAACCAAAAGTGATACTGTTAAAAGGGTGTTTCGCTTATTAATAAAGGTTATAGATATATTAAACTTAGCACAAGGGCAAAAAATGCTCATTTATTGGCTGTGAAATTACTATTTTACCCCTATTTGTTGAAAAATAATAAAAATGTCATCCTTTTAATATTTATGTAAAAATTAGATGTTGAGTATTGAATACAGTAAAAGAATACAGAGGGGGGTGAATGGATTCTTGAACTTTTCTCGTTCGAGTCTATGTAGCAAGAGTGTTTGTGTGTGCAAGATAGAAGGTGCGGATAAAGAATAACACAAGACACAATATCACTTTAATCTAATGTATTATTAGATAAAGGTTGCTACAATCTGGGAATACAAATGATAGTATTCTCAGCTTCGTTTTTCTCAGAGAGATACAGCTTGTAGTGTATGAAAAACTTAACTCACAAAGTTACTAAGTTGATGACTAAGGAAGTGAGGCTGTATCCTTATAGAACATGGATACACCCTACTTACTACAAATAAGGTAGCTGAACTAATTACTTTCTAGTCTGTCTATCCTTTTTGAGTAAGTGTCCAAACGGTTACAGATTTGACTTTGCAAAGCCTATTCAGATCCACTTCTTTAGCCCCTTGTCTCTTCTATATCTCTCCAAGCTTCCTTGTAGGCTTTCCAGAGCACGTTACAGATTGTGGTCCATAAAGTGCATTGGCTTGTTGCTGGTTTCTGACTTATACAATTTCTTTAGTATTTTGTCTCCAAGAATGTATTCGAGAAGTGACTAAGTAGTTGATTCGAGAACTAGAATTGACTTGATTGATAACTCTGAGTTCTCGAACACTGTTATATTGACATATCGAATTACTTCTCGAATAGCTCTTTTCTTCAGGATTCCTTGAGTTGTCGAATAGAACACTTGACTTGTCGAATCCTTGTGATATCGAATAGCTTTCTGAGTCCTTGAGATATCGAATGGAACTTTGACTTGTTGACTCCTTGAGAACTCGAACACTACTTTGACTTGTTGACTTCCTGAGTTCTCGAATAGAGTACATAGACATATCGAATCTCTGAGATATCGAATGAGATATCGAACAGTGTATTCAGAGATATCAAATAGTGTCTTGAGATATCGAATCCCTGACTTCTCGAATGCTGGACTTCTCGAATAGACAAATATACTTCTCGAATTGGTACTTAGGCAAATTCTTCATTTCTTCAAATCCCAACTGTGATTATTTGACAGTCTTTATCTTCTTGCTTGAGGCATGAACCTTGGAACTTCTTTCAAGCATTATTCTAGACTCTATAAGTACAGTTACACAACTAGGATTTGATGCCTACTACAAGTACAATACAAACAGAAACTCTACAACTAGAGGTTCCCTCAGTTAAGAGGTCATGTAAGTAATGCAAAGCATTACAAACAATTAGGTTTGTTATTAGATGTATACAGGCATGCCTCTGTAACTAACAATCTCCCCCAAATTGTGAGTGAGACCCTTAGTCACAATTTCATGTCTGATAACAAGCCTAACATACATAAAGATAAAACTTTAAAAGTACAGGTATGTAGATTGATTGAAGAAAGTTCACAGAAGTGTTCATACAAGTTATGAGAAACTACTAGCCATATCCTTTTGGATTCATCTCTTGAGCTTTGGCTTGCAGATTCTCATTTTTCATTTTCTCCTCAGCTTCTTTGGCTTTCTTCTTTGCATTTTCCTCCATGGCAAGAATAATGTCTTCCATTGCAGTGAGTTCTTCAATTAGAGGGGAGCCTGATAAATCCTTAAGTACTTCATTCAGCTGTTTCTCAGAATAGGAACTGATGTAGTCCATTCTAATCTTTATATTTCTACCATATTTCTTGTACTCAATGATGTAAGGATTAAACTTGACTCTACACAGACCCATAGCTCTCAATTCATCAGCCTTAGTTTCCATTGTAGCAAACTCCTCCTCCCTTTTCTTTAGAAGCTCCTCACTGTTCTTTCTCATTTCTGCCTGGTGATCTCTCTTCATTTTGACAAAGTCAATTAACTCCAACTTCCATACCCTTTCTACTCTGTCTTCAGAATCCAACATTGCAATTATTCTTTCTATGTCATATAGCTTGCCCCAGTGCTGACATGTTCCTTGTCTGAATTTCTTCTATCTTCCATCAGTATATTTTATTTCAAGAAAATCATCAACAATGGCAACATGATAGATTCTTTGAGCCCATATGAACTGCAGTTGGTCTTCATCATAGATTTCATCCAGAGGTGGTAGGTTCAATCCTGGAATTATTGTCAGTGCCTTTGATTTCGATATCTTCACCCTTCTTGCAGCATGCTTAATTTTACTCCTCCTTGTATGATTGCTAGGCAGAAACTTATGACCCTTGTTGGTAGACCATAGTAGTATTCCATTAGCAGTTTGCTTTCTGAAACATACACATGGTTTCTTGATTTGAATCCCCTTCACTTCATGAGGTGCCAAAACAGTTGCATACGCCAGAGATGTAGATCTTGATGAATCATTACTAGTGACATCCACCCTAGACATTGAGCCTTGTGTTATGGTGGAAGTGTCATTAATAATGTTCATGGCTTGCTGTTTTCCACTCTTCTTTTCATATACCTTTCCTCCACCATTGTCATCATCCTTCTTTCTGTTTTTATCATCCCTTTTCTTCTTGTCATCACTGCCCTTATATCTCCCTTGATCTCCACCCCTGCTTCCACTTTTATCATGATCATCCTTGTCTTGATTTGACTTCCCACCTTGAGCAATAGGCTTGATGTCTGATTGAGAGTTGATAAACTTCACCAGAATGTTAAGAGCCTCCTTTTCAGATTCAGATTTTCCATTTCTTGAATGTAGAACTCCAGCTAGAAACTTTATGGTAGACATGTTATTTGCTTTTAGATGTTGGCCAAATCTGAAAGCAACAATGTCTTGATCCTTTTCATATAGAATACAATGAGGCTGAGGAACTACTTGAGGCAGTTGAGATTTCATGCACTTGGTGAGAATCTCTTTGAGCATATCATTGTCTAGTGAGTTATTCCTTTCTATCTTCTTGATGATTGTTCCAAGTTCAGAACTAGATAGAATTTGAAAGGCTTCAATGTGGATGTGAAAGAGGTTCTTGGCAGTGTGAACTAAGACTTCTCTATCATTCTAAAGAATGATGGCATGGGGATTGGTTTGCACAATTTCTCTTCTCACTACAGTGACTAGAAACACATCTTGCACAAGAAGCTTGATGTAGTCAAAGTAATGGAAATTGGCTCTTTTCCTTAACTTTTGTAGATGCTTCAAAAAGGCTATGTCATGGTATAGTCTAGAGTTTGCAGTTTCTTGACATACCCTTTGAGTAAGCACATTTCTGAATTCTGAAGGTTCAGATTGAAGGGATTGTTTAGCAATGTCAGGGATGTCAAATTAATATTCTGACTTCCCTTCAGTTTCAGATGGCTTGGCAACTTCATCTACAACCACTTTCTTCAGCTTGTCATCCTTGGATGTAGATTTCTCAGACTGAGATGACTTAGCAGTTCTTGGTTGGCCACCCTCATTGGTTGTAATGCCTTTGGTTTGAGATTTCTCCCCCTTAGTCTGAGGCTCCCCCTTAGATTTTGAGTTCCTTGTTATCCTCTTCTCCCCCTTAGGCTTGTTGTCAGGCACAGAGGCTGTAGTAGGAGCCTTTGGAGTTGAAGATTCTTCAAGTAGAGGGATACCCATGTGCTTCATCATGGCAGACAGCATAGATTGTTGATCCAGAAGAACATTAGCAGTGGTAGTGGCTTGAGTGTTCAATTGCTCAGTTAGATTTGTAACTTTGCCTGCCAGATGGGCATTGGATTCTTTGAGAGACACCACCTCCCTTTCAAGAGTATCAACCTTGGTGAACAGTGCAGTGGCCTTGAAACCAGTTAAGGATTGATCTTGCAATCTTTTCACTTCAGACTTTGTCATTTCATGCACAGGGACTTCAGTGACCAGCTTGTCTTCATACTGATTTTTGAACAGTGTTCTGAGCATGGCATTGGCCTCTGTAGTCTGGTCGGATAGATTTTGAAATCTGTTTCCTAGGCCTGTGACTGTGTCTGTGAGTTTGGCTAGGCCATTGTCCATCTTGGTGCAGGTAGTGTTGCAGTGTTTGAGATCTTTGACCACACTGTCTAGTTGAGGAAATTTAGCATCAAAGGCCCTCTTTACTTCTGCTACTGAAGTGGCTGTCTTGTCACACACCCTGTTGACTTCAGTTTTGACTCCCTTGCCAAGATAGTGTGCAGCCTTGAGGAAACCCTTGTAGGAATCATTGACAGCTTCATACACTTCACCAGGAGACAGGGATTTTGCATTGGAGCCCAGTGAAGTGATGTATTCCTCTCTAAGATATTGAAGTGCTTCACTGAGAGTTACATCATACGTTCCTTGCAGCCAGGCATCTGCATTGCCATCTCTCTCAGCATCATCAATAATCTTGGCCTTCTACATCTCCACATCATCCCTATGGCATAGTAGGATGGCCTCATAGTCTGGATTAGAGATGTTGGAGGTGACAAGGTTCTGAGCTATTTTTAAAAACTCAGGAATCTGATCCACAATTAAGCGTTGAAGTGCTTCAACCGTCAATTTTTGTGGAACAGACCCTGATCCTGAAGCACTGTCATGTTGCACAGGCTTCAGCCATTGTGACATAAAGTCAGAGCTAGAGCTAGGTAAACTAGACTCCTCAGTTACAGATGCAACTTCTGTAAACATCTGTAACCGGATGGATTGACTCTACTACTGGTGTCTCCACAGAAGTGGGATGAGTTACACCAGCAGTTGACATAGGCACAGAGTCTCTAGTAAAAACTAATGAAGCCTCTGTTTTTATGATGGTGTCATTATGATATGCCCCAGAATGCATTCCCTCACCATCTAAATGTGGGTCCTGGGTGGTGAGCAAAGTGTCATGCACTAAGTCACTTGAAATTATTGGCTCATCAAGAGAAAAGAATTCTTGATGATCAATGCCTTGCATCTCAGTTGCCTGAGTTGCAGGTTCCAAAGAAATTTCAGTGTTAGATTCTGGAAGAGGAGTGTCTTGTAGAGTAGATTTTGGCAACTCCCCCTGAGAGATAGAGGGAGTTTCAAGTGTGATGTGCTCTCCACTCAGTGTAGTGCCAGCCTTATCACTCCCATGTGCTGACTCAATACAAGAAGGTGCATTGGGGATGATGCTTGATTCTATAGATGCACCCTGTTGAGAGGACACATCTAGTGAGCTGTTTGCCCCTGATTTTACAACTTCAGCCATTTGTGTGACTGAAGAGGTGGTCTTAGTTTTCTTTTTCTTCTTTGGCCTTAGTAAGGGTGACTCTGGTTCCTCACTTTCTAGACCTAGTTCAACAGCTAATGCTACTTCAGATAGAATATTTAAAGGTGCAGACATTACTTCCTTTCTCTTCTTTTTACTAACATCACCCTTTTGAGAGGATAATGCAGTTGGCTCAGTGATTGGTAGAGTGTTTGGTTGAGAGGGTTGGTTAGCTAGCCCTGGGTTAGCATTTTGTTCTACTTGCTTGGGCTTAGCTAACTCAGACTTAGAGGCAAATGTTGGCATGTTGTGGGGGTAAGTTCTAAACAGACTCTCCATATAGGGAGTTATGTTAAGTCTTACATCCACATCATTCTTAGTCTCCAAATTACCAAAAATGAGTTTGGTCATGGATTTAGGATAGCCTATTCTATTTTTATTCATCCCATCTAATTCAATCAATTTATCATCTAAGAAATTAAGGACAGATTGAATAAAACGAGGGAAGAAAATTTCATTACCTCTCTTGGCTGAATTCTTACCAAGTCTCCCATACAGCTCCTGCAGAATGATGAGACCAACGTCTATCTTCTTTCCATAATCTAAGGCATAGCCTATTTGCTATGCAGGAGTACTGATTTGGTCATAGCTAGATTTTCTTGCAGTGAAGACTTGAAGAAGTGTAGCAAACACATAACTCCATTCCTTCCTCAAATTCTTCCTGTTCAAGTGCCCAAGACTGATTCTGTCTGCATATTTGATGAAATCAAAGAAATCTTCTAATTCAGCATTTGTAGCAAGTGGGTCATACACCTCTCCTTTGGTACCCATCCCAAGTGCCTCATTCATATCCTCTGTGGTGATAGTGAGATTTTTGTCTTGAATCTTGCAGTAAATGATGTACGAGGATATTGCAGAGTCAAGAGCCACCACCTCCACTGTAGCAGACTGCCAAAACTGTTCTAGAATGTCGAGTTACAGAGTTGGGTTAACAGATAGAGCATTCTTAATGTACGATTCAGACATCCACTTTACAAAGCACTTGAAATTGGCGTTGGGTGCTTCAACATCACTAGTTAGAGCAATGAAATTGGTGTTGAACTTTACTGTTGCCATTTGTGTGAGAGAGAGAGAAGAAATCGAAGGTTGAAGAAGAAATTTAGCTTTTGCAGTTAGGGTTTCAGAGGTTTTGGGAGTTTGGATGCTTGAGAAATCGAATGAAATGAATCGAATAGATGTGAAGTTGTAAAAGTATGAAGTACTTGAATTGTCGATTAGATGTATGTTCTGTATCGACAAGTCAGGCATTCGAGAAGTAGAAAACAACTATTCGAGAAGTCAAGAAAGGCTTATTCGATAACTCAAGCAGGTTGTAGCTCACAGCTGGCAGTTATCTAACTTAGAAATAAATCTAAATTAGGTAAAATATGTTTTTATGAGTAATTCTGAATTCTGAATAAAAATCCAAAATCGGTTAAAATTCAGCGAGAAATCAGCCTTTTCAAATGATTCGAGAACTCAAATATAGTATTCGAGAACTCAGTCAATCGAGAACTAAAACACTATATTCGAGAAGTCAAGGAAACCTCTATTCGAGAACTCTAAAAGACTCTATTCGAGAACTCGAGAGTGCTCTAATGAGACTTGTTAGAGATGTCGAATAGTGAATCACTTGAGAAGTCTGACTTGTCGAATTATACTCATAGAAACTCAATTTTCACTATCTTTTTAAAATTTACCAGCCATATTCATTCACGAATATTCTAGCAAATTAAACAGTGATTTTCTCAAAATTTCATAGAAATTTCGAGTTAAAAAGAGAATATGATTTTCCAAATATGCAACAGATTTGAAATATTTATAAATCATATTTCAGCCAACACTTACTCCAAAAATATTAAGAATTTAGATAAAGTAAGTGTTTATTGCTGCAACAATCTAGATGCTGTATTCACTTAGCCAGAATCTGAAGAATTCAGCATTCCAATCTCACTAACCAACCTTGTGAAGGTGGCTTCATCTAATGGCTTAGTGAATATATCAGCTAGTTGTTTGTCTGTAGAAACATAATGCAACTCAATGGTTCCATTAGTTGCATGTTCCCTTATGAAATGATATCTGATGTCAATGTGCTTTGTCCTAGAATGATTGACAGGATTGACAACTATAGAGATTGCACTTGTGTTGTCACACATGATTGGAATTCTTTCCAACACAAGTCCATAGTCTCTAAGTTGATTTCTAATCCAAAGCACTTGAGCACAGCAACTTCCAGCAGCTATGTATTCAGCCTCAGCTGTAGAAGTTGACACAGATTGTTGTTTCTTGCTAT
Source organism: Kitagawia praeruptora (assembly GCA_037693485.1). NCBI lineage: Eukaryota > Viridiplantae > Streptophyta > Magnoliopsida > Apiales > Apiaceae > Kitagawia > Kitagawia praeruptora. The sequence continues at coordinate 149,767,479 of CM075353.1, forward strand.
ACCAAGAGACTAACCTTTGTCCAAGAAACTGGCAGCTACCTGAGGTGCTTTTCCTATCCACTCTGCATCCAGCATAATCAGCATCAGAATAACCAACCAGATTGAACCCTGTGTCCTTAGGATACCATAGTCCCAAGTTTGGAGTGCCCTTCAGATATCTAAAGATCCTTTTTATAGCAACCAAATGTGATTCTTTTGGATTTGATTGAAACCTTGCACACAAGCATGTAGCAAACATGATGTCTGGCCTACTTGCAGTGAGATAGAGTAGAGAACCAACCATGCCTCTGTAGACTGAGATATCTATCTTCTTGCCTTTAGCATCTTCATCCAATTTAGTGGCAGTGGCCATGGGTGTCTTTGCATGTGAGCAATCTTCCAAGTCAAACTTCTTCAATAAATCCTTGATATACTTGGTCTGACTAATAAAGATACCATCCTTCCTTTGACTGACTTGCAACCCAAGAAAGAATGTCAACTCCCCCATCATACTCATCTCATATCTGCTCTGCATGAGTTTAGAAAATTTCTCACACAGCTTCTCATTTGTAGAACCAAAAATGATATCATCCACATAGATCTGAACTAAGATAAGATCATCACCATGCTTCTTGTAAAACAATGTCTTGTCCAGTGTGCCTCTAGTGAATTGATTCTCAAGAAGAAATTGTGATAAAGTATCATACCATGCTCTTGGAGCCTGCTTAATTCCATACAATGCCTTAAGCAATCTGTAGACAAATTCTGGGAAGTGTGGATCCTCAAAACCAGGTGGTTGTTGCACATAAACTTCTTCTTCCAACTCTCCATTCAGAAATGCACTTTTGACATCCATTTGATATACTTTAAAGTTTGAATGAGCAGCAAATGCCAAGAATATTCTGATGGCTTCCAATCTAGCAACAGGAGAAAATGTCTCATCATAATCAATGCCTTCCTGTTGAGAGTATCCTTTTGCAACCAACCTTGCTTTGTTCCTTATAATTACACCATCTTCATCCATCTTATTCTTTAGAACCCATTTTGTTCCAACAATGGTTCTGTTCTTTGGTGCAGGCACAAGTTCCAATACTTTGTTTCTTTCAAATTGATTCAGCTCCTCTTGCATAGCAATAATCCAATCTGGATCCAACAGTGCATCATCAAGTTTCTTAGGCTCAACTTGTGATAGAAAACAGCCATAGAGGCACTCATTCCGAGTTGCTCTCCTAGTCCTTACTCCTGCATTAGGATCTCCAATGATTTGCTCTGCAGTGTGTGATCTATCCCATTTTCTTGAGTGCTCAGCCTGATTTCTCATTCTTGATGTTGCTTCATCATCCACATCATGGTCATTCTCATTTCCTCCCCCTGTGAAGTTGCCACTACTCACAGGTGTGTCTTGGATGCTTGTTCCTTCACTATTGATTGGCACAAATTCTTCTCTTGTATCATCAATCACTTGAGTTTGTTGAACTCGAGTTTCAACTTCAGTTTCAGTCTCTTCATCAGAATCATCTAGATTATCAAACTTCAATGGATCTTTATCTTCATCATTGGCTTCTTCTAGTCCAGGTAGTTTGCTGTCATCAAATGTCACATCTGTGCTTTCCATAACTTTCTTTTGACTGATGACATAAACCTTGTATGCAATTCTTTCCATAGAGTAGCCAAGAAAAATTCCTTCAAATGCTTTTGCATCAAATTTTCCAACATATTCAGAATTATCCTTTAATACAAAGCATTTGCTTCCAAAAGTATGAACATACTTTAGAGTAGGCTTCTTTCCAGTCATCAAGTTATAAGGTGTCTTTCTAGTGTTATTGTTGATGAGGGTTCTGTTCTGGATATAGCATGCAGTGCTTACAGCCTCAGCCCAAAAACATGTAGGCATTTTTGCATCAAGTAACATTGTTCTAGCAGCCTCAATTAGAGTTCTATTTTTTCTCTCAACAACTCCATTTTGTTGTGGAGTCCTTGGAGCTGAGAATTGCTGAGAAATACCATTCTCTTTACAAAATGCTTCAAGTATGGCATTTCTGAACTCTGTTCCATTATCACTTCTCAGTGCAATCACACTTGCATTGTTGGCCTTTGCTTCCTTGTCAACTTTCTTTATATGCTCAATGATTACTTGTGGAGTCTCATCTTTTGATGCCAGAAATTCCACCCATGTATACCTTGTAAAATCATCAACCATCACCAAGGCATACTTCTTTCTTCCTAGTGACATAATGTTGACAGGCCCAAACAAATCCATATGAATGAGTTGTAGGGGCTTGGTTATTGATGTCACAGTCTTTGTCTTGTGGCTTGATCTTTTCATCTTTCCTTTTTGACAAGCCTCACACACTCCTTCTTGACAGAATTCAAGTGTGGGCATGCCTCTCACTAGCTCTCTTTTGACTAGAGAATTAATGGCTTTGAAGTTCAGGTGTGATAGTTTCTTGTGCCACAGCCAACAATCTTCATTTGATGCTTCTGAGTAAAAGCAACAAATTTTGTCCTTGTTTGCAGAATCCATATTGGCTACAAACAGGCTTCCCTTTCTTACTCCGGATAGAGCAAAATCACCAGTCTTCTTGTGGGTGATCAAACATTCATCTTTGTCAAAATCCACCTTGAATCCCCTATCAGTAAACTGACCAACACTTAGCAGATTATGCTTGAGCCCCTTGACTAGTGCTACATCTTCAATGATGACATTACCAACTTTCAACTTGCCATATCCCAATGTGTTACCCATGTTGTCATCTCCAAAAGCAACCATTGGGCCAGCCTTTTCCTCATATTGTGATAGCAGGGCCATATCACCAGTCATATGATTTGAGCATCCACTGTCCAAAATCCACATGACCTTCTTTTCACTTTCTTTGCCCTGCAAACACAAAGGTATTACTTTTCCTTTGGTACCCAAACAAGTTTGGGTCCATGTGACTTAGAAACAGTTTTATCATAAACAACATGCTTGTCAACTTTCTTGGCATTAGTCTTCTTGTCACTGTTAGAAGTCTTGGAACCTGAGGTTTCAGACTTAGGTGACAGAGGTACCTTCCTAGCTTTAGGAGGACTTGAAGACTTTGACCTGGTGTAGTGTGTGTGAGAATTGTGACTGATACAACCATCAATGAATTGCCTTCTTAGATTGAAACAACTAGTCATTACATTCATATTGCATGGCATACAGTCAAATTTATCACAAAATGGTGCATCTCTATGTCTTAGAGGCACAGAACAATCATAAAAAGGTTTGGAGACACTACCAACAGGTTTCTTGCATGCATGAGTTATATGATTGGTACTGAAACAGTTCTGACAAGTTTTCCTAGGGGCATTAGGCATATAAGCATAGTTGTTATCCTTGTTAATCCCTAACTTGCCATTTCTGTTCTGTTTCTTCTTAGTCACTTTCTTTTCTGATTCACTCTTCCCAGCTGAAACAAACTTAACAAACTTCTTAGGTCTTGGCCTATCAACTACTGGCTCCTTGTCTTTTGACTTGACACTCTCACTCTTGGATGATGCTTGTTGTTCATTTGATTGTGCCTCATCCTCAACATTCAACATTTGTTTGATGAGTAAGGCATCCTCATCAATTTCAAATGTTGGTTCCTTAAAAATTGGATTTTCAGTCTTTTTCAAAATGTGAGGCACTTCCTCATGAACAACTGTGTCATCTTCAATGACGGCATAGCCTTTTCTCTGTTTAAGATTGTCATAATCAAGTCCAATAGCAGCCTTGGGTTTTGCTTCAATTTTCTCACAGTAGGATTTCACTAGACCAGATGATTTCTTGAAAGTTTTTAGTTTGAATTCATTTTCAGCTAATTCATCCCTAAGAGCCTTTTCAACCTGACTAGCACACAAAACCTTATTCTGCAGATATTCAACTTCTTTCTTAAGGTTTTCTATTTGCATAGCAGTTAGCTCGAGTTCCTCATTCTTTTTTGTTAACATTTCATTTTTAGTAGACAATTTAGCAATCTCTTCATTAGTAGCAGTCATACTAGTATGAATGTTAAACATTTCAACATATAGTTGTTCAATCATGCATTTATACTCTGAAACAGACATGTCTATAGTAGTGAGAGATGGTACCTGAGGGTCTGATGGAGATGTGTCATCCTTGGAATTGGCCATCAAGGCATAATTGCATAATTCTTGCTCCTCTCCATCACTGTCGGAATCATCCCAACACTTCCCTTCAGCTATGTAGGCCTTACCTTGTGTCTGCTTTTTCAGAAGGGCCTCATACTTAGCTTCAAGCTCAAGATAATCTCTATCCTTCTTTTTAGGCTTCTTGCATTCACTGGCAAAATGCCCTAGGTCATTGCATCTATAGCACCTTACAGATGACCTATCCACATGGCTGGATTTAAACTTATTCTTGTTTGGTTTCACAGGTGCCTTGCTTTTGTTGAATGAATGGTTTTGGGTTTTGGGTTTGAAGGGTTGATTCCTTTTGAATCTGATGTTTGGAAATTTTCTGGCCATGAAAGCATATGAAGTGTTTTCCATCCCATCTAGTTCTTCAAGAGTGTAAAACTCTTCTTCCTCCTTCTCCTCAACAGGTTCAGTTTCTTCCTCTTTCACTACCTCCTCTATCCTTAACTGGCTTGTGGATGCTTCTAGGTCTTGAATAGATTTGTTGACAATCAAGGCACATGATGTGTTTACCATTCTGCCTTGATTGGCTTGGATAGCCCTTTTCTGAAGCAACTCAAGCTTATGAATTTTTAAGACTCCATAGAGCACATCATATGTAACTTTGTTCAAATCTCTTTTCCTTAGAGAAATGACCCTTTGCTCTAGATGGTTTGGTGAGGATAGCAGAAACTTCATGCTCAACTCCTTGGTACTGTAAACCTTTCCATTCATCTGCAACTCAGTAACTAGCTTGTGAAATCTCTCAAACATCTCAGTAATGCTTTCCTTGGGCTGTGCCATGAAAGCCTCATACTGTGTGACCAGTATCTGTTTCTTGTTTTCCTTAACCTCATTAGTTCCTTCACACAACACCTCAATGTGATCCCACATTTCTTTGGCAGATGTACATGATGCAATGTTTGCAAACATTGACATGTCCATGGAATCAATGATAAGCAACATGAGGTGGCTGTCAAGAGCAACCTTCTCCCTTTCTGATTCTGTCCATTTTGATGGATCCTTGGCCTCATAAGATCTTGGGATAGTTGTGGTTCCAACAGTCTTCTCTGGTATCTCTTGTTGTGGAACAAAAGGACCATTCTTAAGAATCTCAGGATACAAAGGATGAGAGGCTTTGATGAACAACATCATCTCTATCTTCCAGAGGTTGAAGTTATCTTTGTCAAACTTAGGGACTTTCACCGTTCCTGTAGTCTTTGGTGTATTCGAACTCATGATCGTTTTTCTGTTTTTGAATAAATAGCCCGCTCTGATACCACTTGTTGAGTATTGAATACAGTAAAAGAATACAGAGGGGGGGTGAATGGATTCTTGAACTTTTCTTGTTCGAGTCTATGTAGCAAGAGTGTTTGTGTGTGCAAGATAGAAGGTGCGGATAAAGAATAATACAAGACACAATATCACTTTAATCTAATGTATTATTAGATAAAGGTTGCTACAATCTGTGAATACAAATGATAGTATTCTCAGCTTCATTTTTCTCAGAGAGATACAGCTTGTAGTGTATGAAAAACTTGACTCACAAAGTTACTAAGTTGATGACTAAGGAAGTGAGGCTGTATCCTTATAGAACATGGATACACCCTACTTACTACAAATAAGGTAGTTGAACTAATTACTTTCTAGTCTGTCTATCCTTTTTGAGTAAGTGTCCAAACGGTTACAGATTTGACTTTGCAAAGCCTGTTCAGATCCACTTCTTTAGCCCCTTGTCTCTTCTATATCTCTCCAAGCTTCCTTGTAGGCTTTCCAGAGCACGTTACAGATTGTGGTCCATAAAGTGCATTGGCTTGTTGCTGGTTTCTGACTTGTACAATTTCTTCAGTATTTTGTCTCCAAGAATGTATTCGAGAAGTGACTAAGTAGTTGATTCGAGAACTAGAATTGACTTGATCGATAACTCTGAGTTCTCGAACACTGTTATATTGACATATCGAATTACTTCTCGAATAGCTCTTTTCTTCAGGATTCCTTGAGTTGTCGAATAGAACACTTGACTTGTCGAATCCTTGAGATATCGAATAGCTTTCTGAGTCCTTGAGATATCGAATGGAATTTTGACTTGTTGACTCCTTGAGAACTCGAACACTACTTTGACTTGTTGACTTCCTGAGTTCTCGAATAGAGTACATAGACATATCGAATCTCTGAGATATCGAACAGTGTATTCAGAGATATCAAATAGTGTCTTGAGATATCGAATCCCTGACTTCTCGAATGCTGGACTTCTCGAATAGACAAATATACTTCTCGAATTGGTACTTAGGCAAATTCTTCATTTCTTCAAATCCCAACTGTGATTATTTGACAGTCTTTATCTTCTTGCTTGAGGCATGAACCTTGGAACTTCTTTCAAGCATTATTCTAGACTCTATAAGTACAGTTACACAACTAGGATTTGATGCCTACTACAAGTACAATACAAACAGAAACTCTACAACTAGAGGTTCCCTCAGTTAAGAGGTCATGTAAGTAATGCAAAGCATTACAAACAATTAGGCTTGTTATTAGATGTATACAGGCATGCCTCTGTAACTAACATTAGATGAAAAATTGTTCTTATTAGGAATTAAACCCTTAACCTTCCGTTACCAAACTCATGTTTTAATCATTGTGCTACACTTTGTTTTGATTATAAGGTTAAAAATCTTATTAGATAAGCCACATCTTTTTCTTTAGTCCCATTTTCTTTGACTAAATAAATATTGATTTTTATTATTTTGAGAATACTGCATAGTATATATACAATTACAAAAAGTATTTTCATTGATTGAGCATACTTTACAATTCTCTTTTGCCATTACAAATGATTAAAAATAAAAACTTTAAATATTTTTTTTATTATACAAAGACATAACCGACTTTGTAAGTAAATTTGGATTTATTTACATTCGTCTTCAACTAGATATTAAATTATTTAAATGAAATACAAGATTTGGTTTTAATAAATTTGTAAATTTTATTTATCAAATCACACATTATTCTTAGGTATATAAAATTTTAAATCTATGAATTATGCTAGAGATTTTTGGTCAGTTATTTAGATTTTCAACAATTTAAATGTATGATTGGTCTAAAAATATGAATATTTAAAAAATGCGAAAAGTAATTGAATTTTCAATATTGAATGAAAGAATATGAGATTTTTGAGTCATAAATATTACAAAACTGTACTTATTAGACCAGTTAGACCATGACACGATTATAAAGTAAGGTTATATGAATTTTTATATAATATAGTAAATTGATCAATGTAATATATAATGGTTGACTTGTAACATATACTTATATTAATATATGATCAAACCAGAAAAAATGATCTGGGATATTATATATATGCACAAGTCATTAAGGTCATTTATTCATATTTTACATTGATTTAAATACTTGGAGAAATTTAAAATTGAGTTAAAATATAAATCAATATTCCTGGACAAGCGGTGAAAACTACCAAGCTGGAGTATGGTAGGAGCAGATGGAATTTTGCCTTTCATTTTGATTGAGTTAAAAGAGTAGTCTCGAGCCGCGCTCTTCCATCCGCCGGAAGATCATGTTCATGTCCTAAGCCTAATATATAATATATAATAATAATAATAATAATAATAATCTAAATCCCTATATTCGCGGGACAGTCCTTCATTTGAGTAAAACAGAAGAGAGTGGAATTTCGTGTGTAGGGGTGAAATTCGGAGATCTACAAAGGAACTCCCAAACCGAAGGCAGCTCTCTGGTTCCTACCGACGCTGGGGTGGAGAGAAAGCTCCGCGAGCTGCCCCTTACCCTGTAGAATTGGATGGAAATGCCCGCCTTGATAACGTGAAATTGATCGAGATGAGATCATGATTTAATTGGAAATGCGTAAGTAAGAGGAGATGGGAGTAACCGGGAGTTCTATAACAGCATTCCAACTTTTATTATCACTTCCGGTATTGGCAAGGGCGACCTCTTCCTAACCGGCGAAGCTGAGACGGGAGAAAAAACATAACTCCCCGGTGTCATAGGTTACCTTTCTATCTTCTTCCCCCGTGATACTTGAATGCTCGTGTGGGAAATCTATAATCTGAATCAGCAGCCTCAGTTTACAGGAAACTTGGCAGTCAACCATGAAGGAGAAGTTTTACTTTGTCTTCGAAACTGCTCCTGAGAATGTTATTGCTACTTTTCCTGATTCAGTAGCCAACCCCCTTCAAGTCCTAGAGCTGATGAAATAGCTATTCTGTCTTCTTTCTTTCTTTTACCACCAGCAGCGGATACCTCGTAATGGTAATCCCTTGATGACGAATTCCACGATAACAAGAAATAGAAATGAATCGTCTGATGTCCCGCTCGTTCACCCCTCTTCAGTTCCCAATGAACAACATGATCTTGCCCTATCGTTTGTTCCATTTGGTCGATCTGATACTTAGTTAATTCTTTTATCTTTATATTTCCACTGTTATCTTTACAAGTAGTTAGTTTATCAGAATTCAAGTAAAACGAATATGAATGGAGTTTCTTTATTGACATAAGATTTAAATTGTAAAAATAAATCAAAAGTCGGTTTGCAACCCTTACTACATCTGTCTTTATGATATTTACTATATTTTGTACGTTTCAAATATTATAAAAATTGTTTTAGATAACATATTTTTTAAAATAGAATTTTGATATTATGCAAAAAACATTAGACTACTAAACATTTAAATTAAAAAGTTTATAAATATGAATGTATATAAAAAAACTGAGTGAGAAAACTATAAAGATGACTTTTAGATAATATTATATGTCTCCAACTTTGCTAAAATTACATGAGTTTACATACGCATAACATAGGACAGTTTTACTATAATAATTATTTATATTATTCTTAAATTTTAAATTTGATAAAGTAGATTTCACGCCATTTTGAAAAGTACATTGATATTTTAGCAATTAAAAGTAATTATGTGACTATTATCATCTGTATATTTATCCAAATTTTATGAAATCTAATCAAATTATAAAATAATTGGTTAATGAATTATACAATATTACAAGTTAACTATAAAAATATGAGATAAAATCAAAATCTTCTCATTATCATATTTTTTAATTAAAAAATTATTTTAACATATATACATTTTTAAATGATAAATTATTTCAATGTTCGTGGTTTGCACGGGTTTTTACGCTAATTGAGATTTATATAGGGCGATATACTGGATGATTTCTGGATGAAAAGATGAAAGAGATAGGTCCAGTGGTCCAGATGGTAGTAGTTCTTAACTTAATAGTTTATGGGCTCGATCCGTTTATGAAAGCCCAGTGAAAATATTTATTCTGCCCAATCAGTTGTAAGGTACTGATGAGAGCCCAGTCGTAACAAATGCAGGAGCGAGTATCATTCTGAATTGCGACAGCATAGTAAACTATTTTGCGGTAAAATGTTACTGTGTTAGTGTGTTACGTGTCTTTTTTGACTTCTTAATAATTAAATTGACAAATTTTTAATAAAATATTAAAAATTATATTTATTATTTTTAAAAACTGAAAATTGTATTAGAACATAAATTACCTGTGCTTTTAAATGATATAATTTTTTTTATATATTTTCAGTTATATAGTATACATAAATTTCAATCTAATATTGGTCAATTTAATTTTGATATTTTTTTCCTCACTACAATTTTCTTGCACAAAGTTATTTTGGTGAATGATAAACAGAAATATAAGTTATCTAATTTTGTTTCATTTTATTGATGTTAACGAGTCATGAGAAAAATATGAATTATAAAAGTTATCTCATTTTGTTTCATTTTATCGATGTTAACGAGTCACGAGAAAAATACGAATTATAAACAATCAAAATAAAAAAAAAATCGAATTTATGACTGAACCTGTAAATTCGTGCACAAGATTTCAATATCAAGACCGAAACCTCATCTTAGCTATCAATGTAACATGTGTATATTCTCCGCTAAACTATATATTCACGACAAAATTACGAAACTACATACTAGCAATAATCTGTTCATCTTGCTAGAATGCTAGCTAAAGCTTTCATTTCATTTTTTCCATTTCACATTTTTTTCTGCTAATTATTTAATTTTATATAAAATATGTCTAATGACACGATATGATCATAGAAGAAAAATTCACAATAAGCTTCACGAGGTCAGTTAATCCAATATAAATCAAATACGAACTTAAAAGCTTTTTTTTTTTTTTAAATTGCAATTTTCGACAACGGTACAATCAAACCATGTTAGCAATATGGTTGTGTTGTCTTGAAACTCTTATTTTTAGTCGATAATTTGTCACTTTGTGGGGAAATATTCATGTGACCCGGCCATTATCGAGCTTGTATTTGCACATTGTACATGTATGTAAACCCCTCTAAATTAAACAGATTGATACATCTTTTTTAAAAATAAAATAAAGATAGATATGGTCCTGTTTGAAAATTCTTATTTTTCATAAATAAGTTACTTATTCTGAAAAAAGTACATAAATTATGTATTTTTTTCTAAAATAATTAACTTATTTTTGCAAGATAACGAATGTTAAATTCTCCTATAAACATTTTTTTCTAAAAAAAAATTATAAATATAAATTTTTTTCAAAATAAGTAACTTATAAACAACTTAGGAAACCAAACGGTGCCATAATTATATCCACACATTTCAGTAAACTTATTAAAATCAGACAAGGCAAAACTTGTTTCTATTAGGCTGAGCCAGGAAATGCACTGTATGAATCAATAATGGCATTATGTAGATGATGTGACTTAATTTTTTTTTTTTTTAAAATATTGAAGTGACATGCCTACCAGGCTACCAAAACCGTAATTACATTGTTAAGAGAGTCTTTTTTTGTAGATTTTTCATTCGTCTTAGAGCAAGAACAAATCATTTACAGCAATTTACATGAACTAAGCTTTCATTTTTTGTAAATTGCAATTTTCCCGATAACGGTACAATCAAACCATGTTACCAATATTGTTGTGTTGTCTTCAAACTAAATAAGAATAAAGATAAATAAATATATAATATACACACACATTTCAGTAAAATTATTAATTTTTTTTGACAAATAAAATTATTAAATCAGACAAGGCAAAACTTGTTTCTGATAGGCTGAGCCAGGGAATGCACTGTATGAATTAATAATGGCCTACCAAAACCGTGATTACATTGTTAAGAGAGTTTTTTTTTTTAATAGAATCAAGATAGATTTTTATATTATTATTGAAACTGAACCTCCATATTATTTTTGCTTCAAATTTCAGAATAATATAGATCTTTATCCATCATTTTTTGATGTTCCTACGATCGAAAATTATTGCATTAATACATCATATTTATAATTTTGTAAATTGTCATGCATCTACTAGTACAAATAAAAACTGAAATAAGAGAAAAAAATATAAAAAAACCTTCATGTAATAAGCTTAAAAAAAAGGAAAAAGAACGAACACTTAAATATCAGCTTCTTCAATTTTTGCCAGCAAGTGATTTACTCCATCAGCGATCTCATTCACCGTATTCAACTGGCAACACTCTTCAATCTGTTCCATGCATTAATAAAACACAGTTTAATATATCAAATAAAAGTTTAATTTAATTTTTGTAATTGCGAAATTGATTAAATAATTAATTACCTTGAGGCTAATGGTATAGAGAACCAATTCTTCAACCGTTGTAACATTAACATGTAGAATTGTGAGCCACATACTCTGAAGACCCGCTACAATTTTCATGAGCTGTTTAGGACGTTTCTTGGTTAGCATCTTCAAGTTTGCATGGCTTTCCATTACGGTCACTTCTATTTCCCCGTAAGCCGCGATGGTAGCTCGTAATTCTGGTTCCGCCACTGCTTGATCGTTCTCGGTCGAAGTGGTGGATTGGGTTGAGGTGCATGTTGAGTATTGCGGGAATGTGAAAAAATCCGAGAACAAACGAGGAGAAACAGTAGTCGAATAATTCTTGGAATTATCTTGACTAGTTGTTTTTTGTTGTGCTTCTAGGGTTTGAAGCTGTTTTTCTAGTTGCTTCACATAGTTGATGGCTCCTCCAATTATTGATGCTTGATCATTCTGAATAGAGGAAAAATTGAATTATTTGATAAAAATACAATTGATGTGACCAAACGTGTAAACTAAAAGGACAATCGGCTAATAAAAAGCAACGAATAAAAATTATATTCGGAAGAAACAAAAGAAAAAGGAGCTAATAGATGTGCTCGTATATTCACAAACATAAACGAGGAGTAATTCGCGCTAGCATAATACGAACAAGCAATGCCGTGACAAAAATTTGTAAGAATGTCAATTCAATTTTGAGTCGAATAGTAAGCTAATAGTAATACTAAGGCAGTAAGGCTAGGCTAGAATTTTTTTTTTTTGGGTGTAAACGAGGGGCACACAATCCCGAGATGGAAGAACTAAGTAGCAACTAGTCGAGGCAAGGCTACAGAATATATTTATGAGAAAAGAAAGGTGCTAGACTAGCTATAAGTTGGTTTATAAATTTATTCGATTATAGTTCCAAATATCTGCTGAAATATATTTACCAAAAAAATAGTGTTATATACTTCGATAATGATTATAGGGGTGTAATCAACTGAGATTTTGAGAGATTAATAATAATTTATGAATTTTTAAAGATTGTTGTTGATTTTAATTCGGATTCTTGGAAAGTTTTCGTAAAATATTGAGAATCTTCCAGATTTAGAAATGTTTTTTAAAAATCCTTCAAAATCTCAATGATTTTGATGAGATTTCAAACTTTATAAAAAACACTAATAAATTCATCAACATCCACCATTTTAATAAATCCAAAAAAAATTATGAAATTTTTGAATATCATCAAATTTAATAGATTGTTTTAAATCCAGATTGAATACACCAAGATTTTAAAAGAGTTTTTGAAATCCTAATTGAATACCCTCAAATTTTAAAAATTATTTTGAAATCCAAATTGAATACCTCAAAATTTTAATGGATTGAAAAAAATCCAAATTGAATACTCCTACATTTCTAAAATCCAAAAAAAATCCCTCAAAATCCTAATTGAATACATCCCTAAAGCTGTTCTCAAATGATACATAATATTATTTTATTCATAAAACTCATATTAATACCCGATAAATAGAACTATGAAAATATTCATGACGAGATTCAAGCAAATTTACGCTTAAAAGGTAGAGAGAGATATTGCATATATCCTGTAAAGACAATATTACTGTGATTAAAAATTGAAGTAGGGACATCGCATATATCTCGTAAAGATTCTGTTATGATTAAATTTTACTCGAAATTGGTGAAAGAGGAGACGCTGTGCGGGCAACTCCATCAAAGTAAGAACGCGAACGAAATGTTTACAGTTTCGACTGGAATATATATACAGTAACTTATCAATTAGTTCTCTTCTCTTAGTCACCATGAAGGTTAAGACACAGAGCCATTAAAAGTGCACTAGTAGTTAAAGGTTTTATACTACTAAGCTTAGAGAGAAGTAGGATGAATTTGCTTGAATCTACCAGAGCACCGGTGATGTGTATCATGTTCGAATCTTGTCAAAAACAAGGCGTGTGCGTGAGTGTGTTAATTATCGAAAATAGAGTAATTAAGGGTCAGTTTTATCAAAAGCTAGAAAGGCACAAAAACGGTAAATTAAACTAGCTACAAGATATGTGTATGACATACCCTTTGAACGTAAGTAGTAGGCATCAATGACCTGATAACAGCAAGGTACTCATTCATCTGTTTCCGACGATTGCGCTCAACAGCAATATGAGTCATTCTTTGGCTCTCCATTTCTTCCTTGTTCTTGCAACTTCTCGTTCTCCTCCTCCTTTTCCGCTCAGGATTAGTCACCGACACCTGAAGTTCAGGCGTCGGTGACAGCTCGCTCGACACTATCTGGCCATTAGTATCACAACTATTTTGAGTACCCCACAACTGATCATTGTTCACATCTTGAATCATCACTGCCGAAGACGAACAAGCTTGATGTAAAGTCGAACTAATCTCATACTGTAAATTATTCGAAGCAATATTTGAGTTCGAGATTAACGAAAAATCGTTAATTTGTTCATGTTGTTGTAAAATGTAGTCACAACTCCAGAACTCCTTGCCACCATAACAAAATGAATCATGTGGGAATAACACATTTTCAAGTGCCATTTTTGTTAGCAGAAGCTATAACTTAGTGTTTTCCACTTGAAAAGTGTAAAGACCTTTCAGGAGAATAAAGAAGGTTTACATGATAATATATATATGATAAAGAGTGGTAAAAGTGGAGTAGATTTAAGACAAGAGAATTGTTTTGTTTAAGCCCCAGTTACTAAAAGAGTGTTTTTATACACTACATGAATTCTTTTCCTTAATATTTAAACAGAGGAGAGGCCGACCTCAAACAAAAATCCCAGACAAAGCTACAGAAAACGTACACGTGACAAGCCGAGTAAGACCAGTCATCATACTCTTGATTCAAATGCATTGCATTTCAGTATTTTACATCACATCTCAGTTTCTTACCTTTTACAATCTAAGGTTGATTCATGTTTTCACTTTTGAGTTACTGAGCAAAAGCAAATGCACTGTCCTCTTTTAATCGTAAGTTCACGAGAATTTACACAAACATTTTTCGGAGAGGCTGTGCCGACCCTGAAATTCATGTGCTCTGCAATTTTTTATACTTAATTTTATTTAAGGAATTTGGAAATTTTGGGATCTCTAAATTTCCATGGGTAAATTTTATTCGTTAATAACTAGGACCATCCTTGTGTAGAGGGTGTGGACCAGCAATGAAGGAGGTACATCTTATTAACTAAGACAAGGGATGCACATGAGTTTCGAAAACCGATCTAAATCAATTCTTTTTTTAATCGATCAAACTAAATCGTCCAAAATTATGGATTAAACGTGTTAATTTTTAAAAAAACAGAATTAATTGGATTGGGTAAGAGTTTAACAAATTTTAACAAATGTATTATTTCTACAAATTTCTGTACTATATAAATTTTCTTCAACACTTTCTGGCTTCTGCAACACATTCTGCAACATTCTGAAACAATTTATGCAACATTTTCTGCAGAGTGCAGAATTTTCGACAAAGTTCTTCCGATTAGCAAATTTAACCCGACCCAACCCGAACCAATTGGGTTGAGTCGGGGTTGGGTTGCAAATTTTTTTTCCAATTAATGGATTGATTTCTTATAAAACCGAGCTAATTGGGTTGGGTCAGAGTTTGACGAAAACCCGACCCAACCCTATCCATTGTAGAAAAAAGTAGGCAGATATATTGAACACACACACGATACAAAGACACTGGATGTATGTAAACACACCGATCAACAAGCTAACGTAGTATTAATACTTGTGATAAATAAACTGAATACAAAGCAAGCTATTTAAAGATAAAATTAGCTATAAAATAGGAACTATCTCCTACTAACTCTCCACTACTTATTCCACTAAACCCCTAATAATACTCAACTGCACGACCTAGTCTAGCTGTCTTGTTACTTGACTAAAAAACAGCTAAACATATTCGAACAAAAACAAATACACACTAAGTTTAAGATTAAATTCCAACATCCATGTACCATGTACAGCCCTAACTAAGATCATCCTTGTATTGAGGGTGTGAATCTAGGGTGTGAACTAGGAGAGCAATGAAGGCTGAACTTCCTGTCAACTTTCGAAAATTGATATTGTAAAATAGTTTGATAAGTTTCAAATTATGATAATCTTATAATTTTGCACATTATTAGAAACTGAATTTAAGCTTTTTAATCTCAGTATCTCAGATAACATTAAAAAGTTTGCATGTGTGGAGAGAGATACCAAAAAGAACAAGAAATGGAGCACTAGACATTTTTACATGGAACCCTTTGGATTCACCAAGAAGGTAAAAGGCTATAGGGGTAGGCCCGAAAACAAACCAAGAGTACTTTTTTTAATTTGTGTCGAAGGCATTGAGTCGAGGGTACTCTACACTAATTCACAAAAGTTAGTCACCATTATTCACAAAAGGACAATGAGAGGCTAGGACTGCCACAGTATTGTTAGTCAGATTTGAATCTCGTGAATGAATGACTCAACCCTACGCTGCCTTCCAAATTCATAAATAATATAAGTCGGATCCCATCCTTGGCACAGAAGAAGAGGCAAAGATGCTCCCAAAAGTTGATGGCAGTGGCCTCAGGTTTTCTGGTGACATCTGCGTAAAAGGTCTGCTTCTACAATCTGCAACTAGTGTATATTTACAATTTAAACGCGTATAAAAAGAAGTGGTTCCTTCAGTTTGGGACGAAGATAGTATGAACATTCGTCTTAGAGCAAGAACAATTCATTTACAAGTTCGTTTCTAGAGTAAGCATTTGATATTGGGCACACATTTGCACAGATTTATCACACATTTATGACTTTTTGTTTACACGGTAATTATGGAAACTTTGGATATACATTTACGGGTCGGATTCGAATTCGGATCGGATCAGCATAAAAATTCATATTAGTACAAATTCATATTCAATTTCATTTAATTATAGCGGATTTGAATCGGATCGAATCATATTTCAGATTTTAAGAAGTCGATCCATATTCAATTTATTTAGTTTAATGGATAGACAATTGAATTTCGGATATCCACTTTTCCATTTATATTTAAAATATCAAAAAATTAATTATGTATACAGTATATCACTCATCATTTAAAAGAAAATTTAGTAACATTTGAGAAGTTACAATCCAGTATTCTAATATATAAAATTTAAATAACAATCCAAAATCCAAAATTCAAACTATTTTAATAATGAGAATAATGGGCCTGAGGATGTACTCAGGAGACAACCCAGAGGTTAAAACAAATTTGTATTTATAACATTTCTGTAAATATAAGATCCATCTCTTACATTAACAAAAATATCCCTAATTTATTACTATACTTTTTTTAACCTCAGGGTGTTACATGAGAACATCCTTAGATCCAGCAAACTCTTTAATAATTCTATTATTCAAATATAATGTTAAATAAAAATTTAAATCACATATTCAGTTCGAACAAAAAAATATGTCAATTCAAGTATTTCAGATTCATAACATGACTATTCAAATATATTTTTTTTCCCGAGGTTTAGAGTTTATCCCATATTTTGATGTGCTAAGCAACTATACATATATATATATATATATATATATATATATATATATATATAAGATTAATTTCGAAGAGATGTATAGAAGTACTCCCTCCGTCTCATTTTATATGAACCTTATTTCTTTTTGGAACGTCCCAAAAAAATGAACCTATTATAATTACTATTTTTAAACACTATTTTTCATTATTACACCCACTACTTCTCTATTTTATAAAGTACTCTTTTTTTATTAAATAAACACTATTACACCCACTAATTTCCTCCACCATCTGAAATCTATTATTAAATATTAATAGTTTCCACCACTTTACCCACTTTTCAACTAACTTTACTCTTTTTTTACTACATTTTCTTAATATTCGTGAAAGTCAAACTAGGTCATATAAAGTTGGACATACGGAGTATAAGATTATTTTATAATATGTAAAAAATATTTTATATATTACATAGTATATTCATTATATCTATTATAGGGGAACATGCATTTTCATCCTATTTAGTAATTTACTTTTATGCCCTTCAAATTATAATAATGTTAAAAAAATTGTTTTTAATGTGAATTGAAACCATGACCCCATTGTGCACAAGAATTTATACACACCCCCACAACCATTGCACCAACTCAACTTTTGATACATATTTTTAAATCATTAATCACATTCATGAATAACCTCCTCATTATATCTATTTTAACATTTATTCACACCCACAACCATTAAACTAGCTCAACTTTTGATACATATCTTCAAATCATTAACCACATTCATGATAACCTCTCACTATCTCTATTTTAAAATAAAATTAAATAAAATATTCATGGTTCGATCTATACGAAAAAAATTAAATAAAATGAATAACATAGATTTTGTTAATATTTATATAATATTTCATATTAACTAAATATACATCCATCCATCCATCCTTTATAGTGGTGGGCAAAACCTGATATCCGGTCCGGTTTTAAAATTCGGATCGGATATCCGGTTTTTCGGATTATGAAAATTCTATTCCGGTTCCAGTTCCGGTTTAATCGGATATCCGGAATTCGGATATCCGTTTAAACCGGATCGGAAATCGAAGAATCTGGATCCGAATTAGTTAAGTAAAATTTATTTTTGTTAGTATAAATAAATAAATTTTATTACATTTTTAATAAGTTATCGTTAACTTTACAAATGATAAATTAATTAATAAAAATTTAGATATCATCATCTCATATTTTAACATTTGTATATTCATTTTTTCCCCTAATTTTATTATAACTTATCATAAACTACCATTTATTTCTTTAACGAGTTCTAATAAATAATTTTAAAAAAATATGAATACTACCTTCATCTCGTTTATATTGGCCACAATTCTTTTTTTGCATGTCCCAAAAATAGTGGCCACATTTTCTAAACAAATCAAATTAGGTATAAATAATGTTGTTTAAAAATAAGGATTAATAATGTTATGTTTTTCAAAGTATGCGAACAATTGAGAGTAAGTATGTCAATTTTCACTTGATTACTCAATACGTGCTTTTTGATTGATGACCAATATAAACGGGATAGAGGGAGTAACACGCTAACTCTCGAATTCATAATTTTAAGTGAAAATATTATTAAAAGAAAATATTCTTCCACTGGCTTTGTTTTTAATTTTTTAATATTATAACTTCTTAATCAATCACTTTGGATAAAATGATTAAGTAAGAGAAAATATTTATCAAGGTTGATTTAAGAATAAATTTATTAATTTATTAATTACTTTGGACAAATTTATTATTTATTAGTGATAATTCATTACTTAATTTAATATGTTCAATGTTGAGTCTTAATTTATTATATATAAAAATTATTTTTAATAGATATTAAAAACCGGATCTGAACTTTACCGACCGGCTACGAAACTTTTAATGTTTCGGGTTTAATAGTATAATATAGATGTAGGCCTATAATTATTCTTTTGTGATAAATTATTTACTTTTGTTAACAATATCATAAATGGAGCGCATAATTGTTTGTAACTAATTTTGGTATGACATTTTAAAATTCGGATCAGATATCCGGTTTTTCGGATTATGAAAAATCTATTCCGGTTCCAGTTCCGGTTTAATCGGATATCCGGAATTCGGATATCCGTTTAAACCGGATCGGAAATCGGATAATCCGGATCCGAATTAGTTAAGTAAAATTTATTTTTGTTAGTATAAATAAATAAATTTTATTACATTTTTAATAAGTTATTGTTAACTTTACAAATGATAAATTAATTAATAAAAATTTGGATATCATCATCTCATATTTTAACATTTGTATATTCAATTTTTATATAATAAAATTTATTTATTATATTATATCTATTATAGGGGAACATGCATTTTCATCCTATTTAGTAATTTAGTTTTATGCCCTTCAAATTATAATAATGTTAAAAAATTTGTTTTCAATGGGAATTGAACCCATGACCCCATTGTGCACAATAATTTATACACACCAACTCAACTTTTGATACATATTTTTAAATCATTAATCACATTCATGAATAACCTCCTCACTATATCTATTTTAACATTTATTCACACCCACAACCATTAAACTAGCTCAACTTTTGATACATATCTTCAAATCATTAACCACATTCATGAATAACCTCCTCACTATCTCTAATTTCGGATCGGATATCCGGTCCGGTTTTTTCGAATCGGATATCCTGATTTCCGGATTTTCATAATCGGATACCGGATCGGAAAATCGGAATCCGGTTCTCGGATTTTTTTCTCACCCCTAATCCTTTATATATATTATAAGGTCATTTATATCTATTATAGGGGAACATGCATTTCATCCTATTTAGTAATTTACTTTTATGCCCTTCAAATTATAATAATGTTAAAAAATTTGTTTTCGATGTGAATTGAACCCATGACCCCATTGTGCACAAGAGTTTATACTCACCCCCACAACCATTACACCAACTCAACTTTTGATACATATTTTTAAATCATTAATCACATTCATAAATAACCTCCTCACTATATCTATTTTAACATTTATTCACACCCACAACCATTAAACTAGCTCAACTTTTGATACATATCTTCAAATCATTAACCACATTCATGAATAACCTCCTCACTATCTCTATTTTAAAATAAAATCAAATAAAATATTTATGGTTCGATTTATAAAAAAATTAAATAAAATGAATAACATAGATTTTGTTAATATTTATATAATATTTCATATTAACTACATATACATCCATCCATCCATCCATCCTTCCTTTATATATATTATAAGCCAACAAGGTCTTTCAAGGCTATTTAGTAAATTACGTACTTACCCTTTAACAATTTTAATATATTAAAAATGTTGGTACCAAGGCTTTAATCCATGTTCTTTGAATTAGAAAGGAATTATGTTCCCATCTCCAACCACTACATCAAAGAAGAATTTATGTTACCTTTTTAAAAATAATTTACTACATGCACAAATAACTCCCATGTTCTGTTTTATTTAATATTACTACCTTGGTGAGAATTAAAAAATTTAATCAAATGAATTATGTTATCTATCTATTATGTTTAGTATAAGCATCAAATAAATTATGTTGTTAGTGTATTATGTTTAGTATAGGTCAAAATGATTTTTGACGAGTTATAAAAAATTCAATATACCCGTTATAATAATTTGAAACATGATTTTGTGATCAATTAAATAATTTACATATGAGATACAAACACTGTATTGATTTTTAATTAAATAAAAAAACGTAGCTGGACTTGGGTTAGGACACAACATTATAAATTAGATTATAGATGCAATACAATTAATTATGAAATTAAGATGTATAGTTATGTTAATGAAAGAATTGATATTTAAAAAAATACTAAATTGTATATATAATACATAAAGTATAATGATCGATTAGTTGAATTTAAAAATTAAATTCAAAAAATAACCAATTAAGTATATAATAATTAAAAGAAATTTAAAATTTTATATTAAAAAAGATGAACTTTTAAAATAAGACTACGTGTATACATATTTATATAATTATTATTGGTTACTTATGGAGTTTCAAGGAAGAATTAACTATAAAATTATAAATAATACGTAACTAAAATCATAGAACACATATTTCATATTATCGTTCAATTTGTAAGAATATATATATATATATATATATATATAGGGTCACACTCCAGTGAGAACACACGTTAGTGTGAGAACAGTGAGAACACACATATTCGTCACATTTCAAGCTATTTTAAAGGGCCTCCCTAGGGGCATCTTCACAAAAAAGTATTATAATTCTACCCTCTATCCATTCATAAAAAAGAAAAATTAACAAAAATTTTTAAAAAAAACTACTATCACGTCATCATTTTTAAAACAAATTTTTTTAAAAAAATTTAAACTTTTTTTTTGATGAATGGATAGAGGGTAGAATTATAAGACTTTTTCGTATTGGGTGCCCTGGCGGGGCCCTTTAGAATAGCTTGAAATGTGGTATTCTCATTGTTCTCCAACATATACATGTTCTCACCTGAATCATACCCTATATATATATATATATATATATATATATATATATGAGTCATGTGTTTTCTGTTAATACATCATTATCAATATCAACATTAATAACACAAAATAAGACTACACGTATACACGTTTATATAATTATTATTGGTTACTTATGGAGTTTAAAGGAAGAATTAACTATAAAATTATAAATAATACGTAACTAAAATCATAGATCATATATTTCATATTATCGTTCAATTTAATATATATATATATATATATATATATATATATATATATATGTTTTCTATCAATACATGCATCATTATCAATATCAATACTAACAACACATCGCTAACACCACTATCACCATCACGGCCATACCACCACCACATCGCCACCACCACACACCACACACAATCGCTAGAATCACGAGTGAAATCACTAAATTTTTACTGCAATCAAATCAATATCAGGCTCTACACCACTAAAAATCAAAATGATTGTAGAATGACCGAACATTCAACTTAAATCACTAAAATTTTGAACGCAATTACCAAAATTTCCAAATTCTGAAATCTAATAATGTTCGAAGGTGCTGTTGATGACGGTGGTAGAGTGGGTGAATGGGTTTTATAAACTCGGATCTTATGCGAGAGAATGAAAAGTGAGATGAATTAGCGATCGGAGGTGTAGGGTGGTTGGAATTCGTGACAAACGTGTTTGCAAGTTATTTCTAGAGTGTTTGTCGATTTGGTAACATGAAAGAATTGTCGAGTGAAAATGGTTTATAGATGTATACACACAATGTATCATACTTCAAATATTTTGTTAAATGTATCACACTTTTTATTTATTATTTTTCAAAAATTACGAATCATCTATCTTAATAACCAAAATAATTAAATTAGACGAATTTAAATGGTGCCCGTGCTTTGCACGGGCTATCATGCTAGTTATTATATATTACCTAATTAAACGGATTGGATCGTGAATTATACAGATCGTTCTTATCAAATCGAATGTCGGATCAAATATAATTTTTTATCAATCCATAGCCATATAGATGAATCCGAATCGAATATCCGATTCACACCAAGGATAATCGGTCAATTGTTCAATTATGAAAATAAACATTAATTCCATCTCGGTATATCCTTTGTTAACGATGGCATGGTCACATGATCACATCTTCCTCATCGAACAAGAGTAAGAGATCGGATCCGCCTTCCGCTCAAAATAATCTACTCAAGCTCAACAACCGAATTACCAAGAAACTTCTGTAAAATAATAATAAACTGCAAAGTGATGATTGAACTTTATTCGTTTCATTATTTTGGTGGGCTAAATTTTAAATTTATAATATAATTACCATATATTATTTTTATATTACAAAAAGGTGATTAAGGATATTTTTTTTGAAAAAAATTCTCGAAAAAGGGATCTTTAGCCATATTTTTGTAATATAGATGTAACATCCCGATTCTGAAAATATTAATTCTGATTATTTTATTGGGAATAAGATTTATTGCGATTAAATT
Source organism: Kitagawia praeruptora (assembly GCA_037693485.1). Taxonomy (NCBI): domain Eukaryota; kingdom Viridiplantae; phylum Streptophyta; class Magnoliopsida; order Apiales; family Apiaceae; genus Kitagawia; species Kitagawia praeruptora. The sequence continues at coordinate 149,790,805 of CM075353.1, forward strand.
TTGAACCGTTTTGGAGGTAATAAAGCATTTAGAGACCAAGACGATAAATTGTGGATATTGAGAAATAATTACTTTTATTGGTTGAAAATGGAATTATTGTGTCAAATATTAATTATTTGACGTCAAGTGATTTTTAGGATTTATTTCCGGGAACTTTGTTGGTGGACTCATAATTATTTAAAATACGAGATTTTGAAGACTTGACGACTTTATTTTTATAAAGTTAAAGAGCATAATTATTTTGAAAATTTTGGGAAATAATTGTTTTAATAAAACAATTACAAGTGGAATAAAGAAAGAAAGAAAATGAATAAGTAGTATTTTATTTGGGCCGGAATAAATAGTTAGTAGTTAGCATATAAGATTTGGGCCAAGCCCAATAAGGATAAAACACACACATGCTCATAATTAGAAAAGAAAAAAAAAACATCGGGGGAGAAAGAAATAAAAGAGGAAAGAAGAGAGGAATTGGGGGAAAATGAAAATTAGGGATTTGGAGAAGAATTGGGGGTTTGAATTAGGGAGAGGAGTTTGTTTATGTGTGTTATACGCGTGCGTGTATGTATATGAGTGTTGTGTGTGTGTGTGCGAGAAGCAAGCAACGACGGGGCCGAAAAAGCAGGCACCACCGCGGCAGTTGGTCGCTGACGGTGGTGGTGTTGTTGGTGCTAAACGAAAGGAGGAAGGGAAGAGATGTGGGTGTGTGTGTATTGCGTGTATACTGTACTGTGCGCGCGCGTGTGTGTGTTCAATCGGAGAAGACCACCACCGTGGTGGTGTTGGTGTGTTATGCAGTGGGAGACAGGAAGAAGGAGAAGTGATGTTGTGTGTGTGTTGTATGTATGTGTAGCTGTGAGAGTGTGTGGGTGTGTTTGGGCAGTAGTGAAAGAGGAACCACCACCGTCGTCGTGGTGGTGGCGGCAAGATGATGCAGAGAGGGAGAAATGGGGGAGAGGGGGAATCGTTGGTGGTGTTGTGCAGCGGAGAGAGAGAGGGAAAGAGAGAGAGAGAGAAAAGGCTGGAGAGATTGCTTGATATTGGAGAGATGCAGAGATATTTCAGATGAAGTATTACAAACGATAGAAGAAGAGATTTACATGGAGAGATTTCGGAGAGATACAAGGATGTAGGAGAGAAAAATCGGAGAAGAGGGAGGTGGCGCGTGGTCGTGGAAATGGCAAAGGTTCACGAAAAAAAAAATTGACAGTAGTGGTTGTCGCCGGAGAAGCACTTTGGTTTCAATTATGGTGCGTGATTTTACACCGTTATTGGAAAAGTGGATTGAGGAACGGTTGGACTGCTTGGATAGCGGTGGTTGTAAGTATATCTTGCTGTGATAAATTGAAGATAATGCGTTATATTTCTATTAACGTATTTACTGTGTTTTATGCGTATTTTGTGTTATGCGTGTAGAAATGTGAATTTGTGGGATTTAGAAGAAATATATTTTCCAGTAGAAATGTGAATTTGTGGATTTTAAAAGAAATATATCTTTTAAATCAAGGTGTTTAAACTGTGATTTTTATAACTAGTATATGTTGAAATGCGATTTTGAGGAAAACTTAGCAGATTGGCATTGCTAGTGAGTCACTCCCAAAAATGGGATTGGTAGAACCTCCATAAATGAAGACAATATGAACCTCCAGAAATGGAGACTGGTAGAACTTCAAGAAATGAAAACTGTGTGAACTTCCCGAAATAGGAAGTAAAGTCCGGGGACCACCACTAGTAGAACTTGATGAACTTGTCGTCTGTAGAATGCCCAGTTTTTCCTAATGAAATTTATGAAGTTTATATTTTTATTATAAACTGTGAAATGTTGTTGATTGCTTATATGCAATATTGTGAAAATGCTTTAAGATTCAGTTTATTGTGAAATTGTGTTGAGGTTCGGATTATTGTGAAATCAAACTATTACGGAATGATTACTCAGTTTTAAAAGATGAATACTTTTGCAGAACTCTGATTTTGGTGTGGGTTTATATTTTATTATAAACTATGTTGAGATGAATACTTTAGTAGAACTCTGATTTTGGTGTGGGTTTATATTTTATTATAAACTATGTTGAGATGAATACTTTGGCAGAACTCTGATTTTGGTGTGGGTTTATATTTTATTATAAACTATGTTGTGCTGACATATTGGCAGAACTCTGGTTTTGGTGTGAGTTATGTTTTATTATAAACCGTGTAGTGATAATGATTTCCAAACTAAATTATTTTATAAAACCTCAGTGGATCACTACAAAATATACTTGCTGAGCTTTATAGCTCATTCCTTTATTTTATAAATTATCACAGGAAGATACGGAAGATTTAAGAAGAATACTGGAGAATGCAGAAAGAACTGATGGACCAGCAGAGCTGGTGTTTGATTTAGTAATTGTACTTTACGTACTGAAGTTGTAGATTGACTTAAGATTGAAGCGCTGGTTGTGGACTTTGGTCGTCTGTTGATGCGAGGTAAGTCAGGTCAGAGTGGGCTTGTAGTTGTACAAATTATAGTACATGGTAGAAAGTAGTTGAGATGCATTGTGTGTGGCACAATTTTTGGCGAGATAGACTTTTGTTATAGAGTTGAATTGTTGAATTGAAAAAAACAAAAAAATAGGTGGATAGTCCTATTTACGAATACTTCATGCCGAAATTTACTTAAAAAAATATATTAGCTGGTTAAGCAGATTGTGATGTAGTTTGACGGACCCTCGGGCCGGTTCTTTCCAGAGGAAATTAAACCGGGGTCGGGGGCATCATAGGTGGTATCAGAGCTATGGAGTAGAAGAGTGAGTTATGTACAAAGATAAAGTGTTGTATGATTGAATTTGTCAAGGAACTAAGGATTTGAAGAAGGGATGTGTAGAATTTGAAGTTTTTGAGGAATAAGATTGTCAGAGCAAAGGTTTCTCTCATGGGAAGAGAGGTTAAGGTTTAGGGTCTTGAGTTGATAAGATCCTTAGTTAATGAATGGTGAAGAGCATGAAGCCTCGTATGGGGTTTGTAGTGGACTACTAGATACAGTACCAAGGGGTAAGACAATAAGTATACTTATCAATTATCAAGGATATTGGTTAAGGAATTAAGGATTTTAGAGCATGAATCTAATTTGAGGATATAGGTTACTGAAATACTTTTGAGGAGTGATGGAGATCATTTGGTGATACATGTGATTTTTAGGATGTGCGAAATTGTTTAAGGATATATAATTCTATGATAGTGCTTATTTCTTGTTTGAGGATTTAATTGTTTTGAGGAGATAAACTTGTAAAATTGAGCATATGATTTGACAACTGGATTATTATTGAGAGATGTAATTTTGACATGTGACCTCGTTATTCGAGAATATATTATTCAAGGATTAGAAGTGAGGAAAATCATGAGCTTTGGAATTTTACGATAATAAGATTTTAGATAGAATATTATTGGATATATATGATGAATTCACGAATGTGTGGGAATTAGAAGAGTTTTAACGTGAAGTGCATGATAATAGTTTGATGTGATTGCTTTGGGAAGTAATAATTATTTTCTGGATTTTTGACACGACTCTGAGGATATCTTTTGGGATTTAATTTTTGTTCTGAAATAAGACGTGTAACCTTGAATGTAAGGATTTTGGGAACTAGAATACTGTTGATGACGTGATTTTAGCAACTACAAATGGGTATTTGTGTTCAAGGAAACGAGTTTTGTTACTTTGGACAGAGACTAATAATTATTTCAATATTTGAGGATTTTATGGTTATTAAGTTTTAAGAGCATTCTTTGAGGTTGTAGATGATATTGAGATTTAAGATTTCCAATATATGAGGTTTTAATTGTTATTGGTAATAGGATTTGATGGATTGCATTGATACAGGAAACTTTTGGGGAGAATCGTTGAGACGTATATGATGGAGTCGAAATTAAGTACTCCGGATGACGATGTATAGATTTCTTTAAGATTGATATTGTGACATGGATTGAGATTGATATAAGAATTTTGGGATGAATAGAAATTGAGAATATATTATTAAGTTAAGTTAAATTATTGTCAGCATATATGAAGGAGAAATGTTATTAAGTTTGGACCGAAGACGTCACAAGTATGACATAGTTGGAAAGAAGAAAAAGAGGTGGGAAAAGAAACTGATAGGATGTTATATAATAATCTTGGAATATGATGACATTTGAGAATTGGTGGATTAAATTAGGATCTTGTGATTAGATTCTAAAGATACTTATTGAGAATAACAGTGATTGATAATTTTTGGGAATATATACATTATAAAATTTGGATATATTATAATGAGATTGATATTAGCAACTCGAGAGATCAATTGTTGTTCGAGGTTTTACTGTACTAATTACTGATACGAGAATTTGAGGATATAGATTGTTGATCGAGGATGATATTAGTAGAAATAAGGAAATTTTGGGATTCTTGAGAATTCAAGTATTTGAGGATTTAGTATTTTGTTAATCGAGGATGTGATAGTATATGTGGGTCCGAGTCGCTTAGACTTCCTTTTGTCATTCATGTTGATCAATTATTTAGAGAGCTGTTGACGTTGTTTTGTCCGCTAGTTCAATTTCGTAGAGACTGCGGTTCCAACTCAGATAATGACTGTTGCACCGTTTGGAAAATTTTGATGCATCGGGGGATTTCGTTATATTGAAAGCCGATATCAAAAATCGAGATATACGATAGATAGCATCACGAATATGCTTCTTGTGTCAGGACTAGATGATTTAACTTAGAGAGTAAGAACGATGAGAACTGATGGCAGTATTCCTGAGATGGATAGAACTGATGTTTAAAATCTTAATAATGTGATTTTGTCGATGATTTCAAGAGCTATAAGATGAGGGTGTCAATGACAGTGGTGATGATTTCTTCTGTTGTGGTTATTGTTAAAGACTATGGGTATGTCAGTTTGTAGATCGTTACCTTTTGGTATCGTACAGATAGATCATGTAAAACGTGACATGTGGATGATTGTAAAGTTACGTATTAATGACTGATGAAAGACCATATTACTATTACTTGAGATGATTTTGAATTGCGAAAGAAAGATGATGATCATGATGATAAAGTGAGTATGTAAATCTCAAATGGGAGATACATATAAATGATGATGAGTAAGTATATGTGTGTACTGAATTATTGTTGATTTCCGACCGTGAGTGATATCTTGATTTAGGATTAATGATTTTTGCATGAGAAGTGAGTATTCTTACATTGATATCGTGAATTGTTGATGCTTCCTCGTTGGAAGTAAAGCTTAACCGGTTGGTTAGCTGGTCTGGAACCCCACTAGTAGATCTTGTGAACCTATCATGTTTGAATACTCATTCTCTTAATCCTTGTGTGATGACTGTGATAAATTATTGATGGTATTCTTTTGAAGATTCTTATAATTATTTAAAAGAAGATTAAGATCTATTGCTGAAATCATGTGAAGAGATTGTATTCGTAAGAAATGTTGCAGAACAAACTTTCAGGTTGGAGAGTCAACCAGGCACTGGAATATGAACCGATAGATGTTCAAGAGAATTTTAAATTTGAGAAAACCCTATAGAGACTATGATTGACAAGAGCATATGTTAAGAATGAAGGTAGTACATTTGATGAATTTTGTGTGACAGAGTCATGATGTTAAAGAAGAACTTGTAGACCAGAAGACAGTTTGAGGGGGAAGTATCCCATTTTGTTTTGATGAGACCAGGTGCGCTCAATTTCGAGGACGAAATTTTTCTAAGGGGGGAAGGATGTAATATCCCGATTCTGAAAATATTAATTCTGATTATTTTATTGGGAATAAGATTTATTGTGGTTAAATTTTGAACCGTTTTGGAGGTAATAAAGCATTTAGAGACCGAGACGATAAATCTTGGATATTGAGAAATAATTACTTTTATTGGTTGAGAATGGAATTATTGTGTCAAATATTAATTATTTGACGTCAAGTGATTTTTAGGATTTATTTCCGGAAAATTTGCTGGTGGACTCATAATTATTTAAAATACGATATTTTGAAGATTTGATGACTTTATTTTTATAAAGTCAAAGAGCATAATTATTTTGCAAATTTTGGGAAATAATTGTTTTAATAAAACAATTACAAGTGGAATAAAAAATGAAAGAAAATGAATCAGTAGTATTTTATTTGGGCCGGAATAAATGGTTAGTAGTTAGCATATAAGATTTGGGCCAAGCCCAATAAGGATAAAACACACACACGCTGATAATCAGAAAAGAAAAAAAAACATCGGGGGAGAAAGAAATAAAAGAGGAAAGAAGAGGGGAATTGGGGGGAAATGAGAATTAGGGATTTGGAGAAGAATTGGGGTTTGAATTAGGGAGATGAGTTTGTGTATGTGTGTTATATGCGTCCATGTATGTATATGAGTGTTGTGTGTGTGTGTGTGCGAGAAGCAAGCAGCGACGGGGCAGGAAAAGCAGGCACCACCGCGACAGTTTGTCGCCGGCGGTGGTGGTGTTGTTGGTGCTGAACGAAAGGAGGAAGGGAAGAGTTGTGGGTGTGTGTGTATTGCGTGTATACTGTGCGCGCGTCTGTGTTCAATCGTAGAAGACCACCACCGTGGTGGTGGTGGTGTTATGCAGTGGGAGAAAGGAAGAAGAAGAAGTGATGTGTGTGTGTTGTATGTATGTGTAGCTGTGAGAGTGTGTGGGTGTGTTTGGGCAGTAGTGAAAGAGGAACCACCACCGTCGTGGTGGTGGTGGCGAGATGATGCAGAGAGGGAGAAACAGGGGAGAGGGAGAATCGTTGGTGGTGTTGTGCAGCGGAGAGAGAGGGAAATAGAGAGGGAGAGAAAAGGCTGGAGGGATTGCTTGATATTGGAGAGATGCAGAGATATTTCAGATGAAGCATTACAGACGATAGAAGAAGAGATTTACATGGAGAGATGCAAGGACGTAGGAGAGAAAAATCGGAGAAGAGGGAGGTGGCACGTGGTCATGGAAATGGCAAAGGTTCACGAAAAAAAAAATTGGCAGCGGTGGTTGTCGCCGGAGAAGCACTTTGGTTTCAATTATGGTGCGTGATTTTACATCGTTATTGGTGTTAGGAATTATGTTGTCCTTGATGATATACCCAACCATAAAACACTTTGAAAAACATATGAGCACAAGTTTAAGTTTTGTAACTTATCAACGGATATCCAAGCCATGTACATCCGTTGATGAGGCAGCTTATCAATCGATAAGTCTGTAGCTTACCTTGTATTTAAGTTTGAGTTTGTTGCTGAATATCATAGTTGCTAGTTATCCTAAGTCATGTTGACTATCAAAGGATATACAGAATAGGGTAGCTAATTGTATATAAGTTGTGCTATGTAATTCTGTATAAGTGAAGTGATGATCAACGGATAAAGGTCCTATGTCAACGGATATGGTATTCAAAGCAAGAAGGAATCAACCTATCGATCCATGTCTACAACAACGGATAAAAGCTTCAATCAATAATGTCTTGGGATTAGAGGTTGATGGCGACTTGGCATGCCTGACAGATCACATGGGTTGATGAACTTAAATGAGGTATGGGAACCAGTATTGGAAACGAAGAAGAAAAAGAAACATTCCTTATTCTCACAAGCAATTTAGCTGGTAAATCTAGTGCATATCTATCCAAGACAACCAAACAAAATTGCATCACATGGAGACAAGGAGTGGCAGCAACCCTGCAGGATACTTTGACTTGTAAGATTCGTTTATTTTGTAGGGTTTGTAATCTTGCAGTAAGATATATACTTCAAGAGTAGCATAGCTAAAATAGAGAAGAGAAACACTGAGCAAAAAGCTTTAAGCATTAGGTTCTCTTGTAATAGTTTTAGCTTTGTATTCGCAGCTGTGTACTCAGTTTACACAGAGAAATTTTCTTCAATACAACCCTCAGGTGGAGACGTGAAAAACCCCTACCTGAAATTTTTAAGTGTGTTGTGTATCTGTTCATTATCTGTTCTTTACATTATAGTCTTCAATTTATCCATCTACTTCCATTGATATTACAAGTGTTGTTCAAAATTCGAAAGAATTTTACAAGATTGTATTCGACCCCCTTCTACAATCTTGAAGAGTGCTACTGGGAAATAACAATTGGAAAAGTGGATTGAGGAACGGTTGGACTGCTTGGATAGCGGTGGTTGTAAGTATATCTTGCTGTGATAAATTGAAGATAATGCGTTATATTTCTATTAACGTATTTACTGAGTTTTAAACCCTATGCGTATTTTGTGTTATGCGTGTAGAAATATGAATTTGTGGGATTTAGAAGAAATATATTTTCTAGTATAAATGTGAATTTGTGGATTTTAAACCCTATGCGTATTTTGTGTTATGCGTATTTACTGATTTTGGTGTGGGTTTATATTTTATTATAAACTATGTTGAGATGAATACTTTGGCAGAACTTTGATTTTGGTGTGGGTTTAGATTTTATTATAAACTATGTTGAGATGAATACTTTGGCAGAACTATGATTTTGGTGTGGGTTTATATTTTATTATAAACTATGTTGTGCTGACATATTGGCAGAACTCTGGTTTTGGTGTAAGTTATGTTTTATTATAAACTGTGTAGTGATAATGATTTTCAAACTAAATTATTTTATAAAACCTCAGTGGATCACTACAAAATATACTTGCTGAGCTTTATAGCTTATTCCTTTATTTTATAAATTATCACAGGAAGATACGGAAGATTTCAGAAGAATACTGGAGAATGCAGAAAGAACTGATGGATCAGCAGAGCTGGTGTTTGATTTAGTAATTGTACTTTATGTACTTAAGTTGTAGATTGAGTTAAGATTGAAGCGCTGTTTGTGGGCTTTGGTCGTCTGTTGATGCAAGGTAAGTCAGGTCAAAGTGGGCTTGTAGTTGTACAAATTATAGTACCTGGTAGAAAGTAGTTGAGATGTGTTGTGTGTGGCACAATTTTTGGTGAGATAGACTTTTGTTATAGAGTTGAATTGTTGAATTGAAAAAATAAAAAAAAAACAGGTGGATAATCCTATTTACGAATACTTCATGTCGAAATTTACTTAAAAAAAATATATTAGCAGGTTAAGTAGGTTGTGATGTAGTTTGACGGACCCTCGGGCCGATTCTTTTCAGAGGAAATCAAACCGAGATCGGGGACATCACAATATATATAATATTTGGTCACCATATTGTAAAATTGGAAATTCGACCTCTGAAATGTTAAATGGGATTAAGTTCGATCATAATTTTATAATTTACTCACAAAATAACGAAACATTAATTAAGATCAACTTAAATTTCAGGGTGGGCAGAGACACATCTTGGTATGCTCGATCCAATAAGAGAGTTCGAATTATTTTTAAAGGAAATGAAACATAATTATATAAGCATGTTCTTTTTGTGAGTTATTCCCTCAGTCCCTTTTTACCTTTTTTTTAAAAAAATATTTGTTTCATATTATATGTTTATTTAAATTTAGATAATTTATCAAAACTAATTATGTATTTATATTTTTCAAGATTTTATTTTTTAAGTTTAACTTTATTCTCACTTTTTTATGTATTAATTAAGGGTATATGTTAAAAATAAGGAAAAATGGATTTTTTTTGTCACTGCACCTTTTTAGAAACCTACCACTCAACTACGAATTTTTATTTTTTACACACTAACGTTAGGTCCGGTTTTTTTAGTCACTAAACTTAGGTTCAGATTTTGTTTTACGTACTCACTAAACTTAGGTTCGGATTTGATTACTAACATTATGTTAATTTTTTTTTTACTCACTAACCTTAGATTCGGGGTGAAAAGTCAATTGAACCTTTAAAACTTAAAAATGATGCAATTTGTTAAACTTTAATACTTGAAAATGATGCATTAAATTATCTTAAAAATAAATCGATTAAACTTAATAAGATAATGTGTTTGCATTAAACTTTATCTTGAAAATCAATCGATAAATTTTAATAAGATAAAGTTTGCATTAAATCTTATCTTGGAAATAAATTGATAAAGTTTAATAAGATAAAATTATCCTCTCTAATAATTTATCTTTACTGTTAAATCTTGATAAATGAATACGCTTGGGACCGAAATTTTTTATTCGTTAATCGAGGTCAAAAATACATTGTCTGTATTATGTTGGGACCGGAAACAAATATTCATTTAACAAGGTTATTTGTTTAACGAATATCCATTTATTGATATTTTACTATATATTCAAAATCATAATAAGATAAAGTTTAATAAGATATAGGAAAATAAAATAAAATTTGAGAGTGATGTTGGAGTGAACAAGTCGATTGTAACTTTAATACTTGAAATGATGCATTAGAGAGGAAAACTTACCATTTAATATATCATTAAGTTAGACTTTATTTTATTAAATTTTATCGATTTATTTTTAAGATAGAGTTTAGTGCAAACTTTATCTTGTTAAATTTAATCGATTTATTTTCAAGATAAAGTTTAATGCATCATTTTCAAGTATTAAAGTTTAACAAATTGTACTCTATAATGCATTATTTTTAAGTATTAAATCTTCAATTGACTGGTTCGCTCCGAATCTAAGGTTAGTGAGTAAAAAAGTTAAAATAATGCTAATAATCAAATCTGAACCTAAGTTTAGTGAGTAAAACAAAATCTGAATCTAAGTTTAGTGACTAAAATAAAACCGGACCTAACGTTAGTGAGTAAAAAATAAAAATTTATATTTGAGTGGTAGATTTCGAAAAAGGTGACTAGTTCAGTGACAAAAAAAATCCATTTTCCCTAAAAAAAAATTATACAACTAACTTTTTTTTAATATATATAATTTTTCTTTAAAAAAACATGTAAAATGGTGCGAGGACGTGATAATCTTATAAATATGTAGTGAGTAACTCAAATAAAGAAATGAAAACGAGGATGTAACTGTAATCTTTGAGCAAGCAATTTCTCATTTCAACTTTGTAATTCGTGCATAGTTATTTAAAAGTTAAAAATATCTGAATTTACAACAAAGTTGCTTCTTCGCATAGAAACTGTGAAGCATGTAGCCCATAGCTTTTCATATTAGGTTCGACATGCTCTTTAAAACATGGAACCTTATATTTTCTCGTTTTTCGGAAACAACTTAGATTTCCTCGTTAATAGAAAACAAAAGAATATTATTTTATTGTTTTTGCTAAGTGAAAAAAATATATTTTATTTTGTCTACAAGTATTTTTGGAACAACCATGGTTATCTTTAAAAGCAAGCTATTGACACAAAAAGGTGACTAATCATTCCCTCTTATATTATGAAAAATCGGTGACTAATCATTCCCTTTTATATTATTTAAAATTTAAAATATAATTAAATACTCCGTATTTGAGAAATTTTTTGAAGTTCTAACTTTTTTCTATATTTTTTCAGTAATTCGTAGCATATATATTTACATTACTCATATACTTTCTATAAAAAAATCAATATTTTTTGTAAATTTATGTTGGTTTTTCATTTTTATTGTGTGTTCAATAACATTTTGTTTGTTTGTTGTCTATTGTTTGTTTTCTAATATTCCGATGTATGTAATATTTGTCTGATATATAATTTTATCTGTTCTGTAACTGTTTGTATTCTGTATTGTTTAAATCTTTTTCTCTAAGGTTTCTAGTTATTTTGTTTCCATGTAGATATAGCTGTAAATACTTAAATTAAAATATTTTCTAATATAAAATTAACATTGATGTTAGGAGCGTTAAACTCAGAGTTTAATGTTATAATTTTTAATTTAAACTCTTACAAAAAATGTATCAGTTAATCAGTTATAACAATCGAATATGAACGAGAATGGAATTTAGGGATATGACAAGTTCTTATTATCTGAGCCAATTTTCTTAGACTTTATTGGTTGGAAGCTGTTTTTTTTTTTTCTATGAACGGTGTTGTGGATTAAAATCTAGGTCACGAATTTGTAATTAATGCTAGGGTTCGGGAGCTTCTTGCTTCAATGGCTGTTTCCGTGTTCGAGACTAATCGGTCCTCATAGAGTGCCTACATGGATGATTCATCCTTTGATGATGATTACGATCGTGATGAAGCTCCAAGAAGGCGACGTGCAACCAAAGAACCTCGAAGAAGAACTCGAACTACTCACGATGGACTCCCTTCGACAATTGCTGAAAGGATTAAGGCTTATGAGGCCGAGATCTTAAAATTGAAGGAAGATATGGCAAGGGAACAAGCGAGGTTGAACAAGAATGGACCTCCTTCAACCTCAGGAGGGATTCCTTTTGTTGATTTGGAAAGACCTCCGAGGAGGCAAAGAAGGGCTGATGCCCCATCTGATAAAACAGCAAGGGTAGAAACTCCCAGGAGTAACCCCAAAGATTTGATGCCGCTAGGAGATCCGGATGATCCCACACCCCCGTTTACTGAAGAGGTGATGAATGCCCGTATCTCAAAGAAGTTCAAGATGCCAACTATTAAGGCTTATGATGGAACGGGTGATCCCCATCCGACTAGGACCTCCTGGCAGCCGACCAGCTGCCCGGGAAGGGGTCTGGCCGACCAGGAGCTCTTGTCAGCCGACCTCACGCTGTTTGGGTCATATCTTGAGTTCCGGGTATCAGATTTGGGCGATCTTACAGCCCACGCGAAGGTCACAGAGTTTTCTACAACCTTGGAAGGTTCCAGCCGACAAGGAGCACCCCCTGGCCAACCAGGATCTCCTGGAAGCCGATCAGGAGCACCTGGCAGCTGACCAGGACAATTGTAAGAAAATACTAGCTATAATATATATTTCATGTTCGTACCTAAACAAGTTTGTGCTTTTCCCAAAATACTCTTGTTATCCTTTGCATAGAATTTCCTGACCCCTAACAGATACTGATTTTCCTTATCTAGATTGTCAACCTACCTACACCATTCATTGACCTAGTCGATTCCTAACCAAGCATTTATACTTACAAGGTTAAATAGAAGAAAATTTTTACCTGCATCTGTATCCGGCTTTTTCAATGCTTCTCCTAAGGTCATATGGTACACCCTGGCAGTAGGTCTATTGGAAGCAGTCATACTTTGTCCCGGCATAGATGACCCACCGAAACGACAATCTCTAGCAACGTGTCCTGATTTCCCACATTGATAACACTTGACATCACTCTGATCAGCTGATGGACACCTGTCCTGATAATGCCCTTTCTGTCCACAATTAAAGCAAGTTATTCCTAACACTCTACACACTCCCGAGTGCTTCCTACCACACACGTTACAATCTGGGAATGGCGATCATGATTGATCGGACTGAAATGTTCCTGAGGATTTACCACCCTGATTTACTGTCTCACTAGTAGCCTTGTTACTCCCCGACTTTCCCACAAATTTAGATTTTTGTCCTTTACTGAACCTGCTAAAGTAACTTCCTTCACTTGTACCTCCTTTCTGACCCTCAAATTTCCTTTTCTTATTCTCTCGACTTATTTGAGTTTGCTCACTCTCGGCTTCTATAATAGATGCCTTTTGGACCACTGCAGCATAATCAGTCAACTCAAATGGTGCCACTCGTGTCCGTAGCCATGGTTTCAATCCTTGTTGGAACCTTTTCGCTCTTTGTTCCTCAGTACGCACAAATTCCGGAACAAACCTAGACAGTTCAGTAAATTTAGTTTCATACTCTGCCACTGTTAGGTTATCCTGTTTTAACTCCAGAAACTTTATTTCCATTTGGTTTTCTAGGTACCTAGGGGAATATTTTTCTAGAAACACCCTAGTGAAACGCAGGTGATCACTCCCGCACCTTCCAGATTCTTCTTAGCTTCCCACCAATAATTTGCCTCTCCCTTTAAGAGATAGGCTGCAAAGATTGTTTTCTGATCCTCCACTATCCTCAATATCTCAAAAGCTTTCTCCATCTCTTTTAACCAGGCTCTGGCTACTACTGGGTTAGCAGTTCCCTCAAACTCTGGGGGTTTCAATGACTTACAGGCACGAAAGGAGTTACTACCTCCCACGATTTGTATCACTTCTCTGGCATAAGCCTTCCGAGAATTCCTTGTTGTGCCGACCGCAGTCGGGCCTCCTGAGATCATGTTGATTACTGGCCCTCGGGGTTGTGGGTTGCGATCTTGATCGTCATCCCTTCTATTATAATCTCTAATTTGATTAACACGATCTTCACCCTTAGTGAAGTGGCTCAATTTCCCTCTACGGATTAAAAACTCGATTTCATCTTTGAGTTGTTTGCAATCATCAGTGTCATGCCCCACATCTCTGTGGAATCTGCAATACTGATTCTTGTTTCTCTTTTCGGGATCACCCCTGAGTGGTTTCGGCCATCGGAAATCCCTATCCTTCTCAATGTCCAACAAGATTCGACTCCTAGGAGTATTCAACCTTGCATACTCAGTGAACCTTGGTCCTTGGTTCTTCTTAGGGGCATAGTCGGAGTCCTCGCTAGTTCGGGGATGCTTGTCCCTAGCATCATACTCATGGTCTTGCTTTCGCTTCTTTGAGCCGTTGTTACCTCTTCCATTGCCCTCCGTGGCTTCCTTCTTCATACTACCCTCAGCTTTGATATACTTGTCAGCCCTTCATTGGAGTTCGGCCATGGTTTCAGGAGGATGCTTCGCCAATGACCTTTTAAAGAATAGATCAGTAGTTCCGTGTTCCAGGGCTACCATGGCCACCTTATTCTCCAGATCAGTGATGTTCAACGTCTCCTTAATGAACCTCTTAAGGTAATCTCTCAGATTTTCATTCTTCCCCTGTACCACATACATGAGGGATGCAGAACTTTTCTCATGAACTCTTCCGCTGATAAACTGACCAACGAAAGCAGCACTTAACTCCTTAAAGGAGCCAATCGAATTAGCAGGCAAACGACTATACCATCTTTGATCCATGCCCGACAGGGTTTGAGGGAACGCCCTACACTTTAAGGCGTCACTTGCAGGCTGTAGTAGCAGTGCGTTTGAGAATGTCCTAACGTGGTTTGCGGGATCACCCGTTCCATGCCTTAATTGTTGGCATCTTAAACTTTTTGGAGATACGAGCATTCATCACCTCCTCAGTAAACGGGGGTGTGGGATCATCAGGATCCCCAAGTGGCATCAGATCCTTGGGGTTGCTCTTGGGGGTTTCCACCCTTGTTGTTCTTCCAGTTGGGGCGTCGGCCCTTCTCTGCCTTCTTGAGGACCTCTCTAAGTCTATAATGGGAATCGGTCCTGATGTTGGAGTAGGTTGAGTCTGATTTAACCTAGCTTGTTCTCTCGCAATATCGTCCTTCAACCTTAAGATCTCGGCCTCATAAGCCTTGATCCTCTCAGCGGCTGTCAAAGGAGGTCCATCATGGATGGTTTGTGTTCTTCTTCTTGGTTCTCTGCTAGCACGTCGCCTCCTCGGGGCTTCATCACTATCATCATCAGACGATGAATCATCAGTATAGAGGCCAGAGTAGTCAACATACTCTCGATCTCGGATCTGCAAGGCGTGGCCACTAGGTCCAGGACCTTGAGTAATTGGAGGGTAGTTAGGCAGACCGTACATCGGGTTGGTATTCATGGGGAGATCCGTAGTATGGATCTGTACCCCTGTTGGTAACGGGCGATTGGGATCAACCAGAGGAGAAACCACCATCTGAAGAGGGCTGGTTTCTTGACTTGGATGGACGACCACAGGTAACGTTCTCTCAGCATGGGGATTCGTCCCTGGAGGTTGAGAAACTTGAGTTTGAGTGATCGCCCCTGTTGTTGGGGGTACCTGCTCAGTAGCAGGCGAAGCAGAGCTTAAAGGCAAGTCCTCAGTAGAGGTTGGTGGTGTTCTTCGTGTGGTCACCATGGTTGATGTTGGCGTTCCCACAGACGGCGCCAAATGTTGTGGATTAAAATCTAGGTCACGAATTTGTAATTAATGCTAGGGTTCGGGAGCTTCTTGCTTTAATGGCTGTTTCCGTGTTCGAGACTAATCGGTCCTCACAGAGTGCCTACGTATCTCGTATTGAGAATCAAGCCAAAAACGTAGTTCTGAGATTGAGGGGTCAGGCCCTTTTATAGGCTGAGAAGCCCTAGAATCGTAGTAGAATTAGGTGACTTGGTGGGCAAGCCACCGCCTTGAGGAAGGTTCTAGACCCCTTTCTTGTAGGAATCAGTTTCCATGTTGAAGTATGTGCCTTGGAGTCTAAGTCAGGCAAGAGTCATATTCTTGTTTGACTCTGATTTGCTGAGCTGTTTTATTACCCTTAATATTAATTACGAAATTAATACTATAATTAGGGTTTGGGCCCATCTGGTGGGCCACACGTTTGGACCATTCTAGGCTTAATTAATGCCACATTAAATGTGTCTTTAGGGCTTATTTTCGGCCCATATCATTTGCCCCCCAACTTCTAGGAAAACTGATCAGGTTTTCCTTGAAGTTATAACGGCCTTATTCGAGACTTGGGTCAGGGTCTATTGCTCTTACATGAGTATTTTCAATAATATCATCTTAACGTAAAGCGTGGAGCGACCGATGCATTTACGATGATGTTGAACGACACTGGTCAGTGTTAAACAGCACTACACAGCGCTAATCAGCCTTAAACAACGTTTAAACAGTGTTAAACGATGTTTAATTGCATAAGATGGCACTAACGGTACTAACTAGCCTTAAACGACACTTAAACAACGTTTAAGTGACGCCAACCGGCATTAAATGACACTGAACGGTGCTAGAAGACACTATCGGTGTTAACGACATTACTGGTGCTATTGGCACTAACGGTGCTAATCGGTACTAACGGTGCTAATCGGCACTTAATCGATGCTTATCGGCACTAACGGTGCTATCGGCACTAACGGTGCTAATCGGCACTTGGTCGGCTGCCAGGTGCTCCTGGTCGGCTGCCAGGAGATCCTGGTCGGCCAGGGGGTAGAAAACTCTGTGACCTTCGCGTGGACTATAAGATCACCCAAATCTGATACCCGGAGCTCAAGATATGACCCAAACAGTGTGAGGTCGGCTGACAAGAGAGCTTCTGGTCGGCCAGACCCCTTCCTGGGCAGCTGGTCGGCTGCCAGGAGGTCCTGGTCGGCCAGACCTTCTCCATGGCACCTGGTCGGCTGCCAGGAGATCCTGGTCGGCCAGACCTTCTTCATGGCACCTGGTCGGCTGCCAGGAGATCCTGGTTGCCTGACAGGTACTCCATGGTCACTTTGTCGTGCCTCTCAGAGATTTTCGCAATGCCTGGAGTCTCGTTCTTGAATCACGTCCTTGAGTTTTGGATGTTGTATACCTCCTTTCAGAGCATAATTAATCTCTTTGTTAGCGAGGCTAATCGATAGTGATTTATCTTCCTTAAACGTAATTAGCTCCTTAAGCTTAGATGAGTGCTTTGACACAGCTTGTTGCTATATCTTCGCTTAAATCCTTCACTTCAAATTGGCTTTTATAACTTTCGTGGCCTTCCGGGCCTTAACTCGCTTGTTGAATTCTTGGTTTTAAACCTTGAATTCATTCATGGTTGTTGGTTATCATCAACCCTTAACTCTTATTCTAAGATGTAAAAATGATGAAGTCCCTTAGTTCTTGCCCCTTGCTACATATGGTGGAGGTCTTGCTTCTCGGTTGATCTTTCAAGAGGTTCCCTTGCCACTCAGCACTTGACTTCAAGTCTGATATGCCTTGGCTGGTTGTCAACCCTTTATCTTGATTCTAGGTTTCCAACCTTCTTCTTATGCTCACAGGTACTTACTTTGGTTTGGGTTCGATTGACGACTCTTGATTCAAGTCCTTACACTCAAACGACAAACTCGATTGGAGGTAGACTTCCTTTTTGGCCATCAAGGCTAAAATTTTCTGTTAGGATTTGAGATTCAAGATTTTAAGTATGGAATGACAAAAGACCTCTTATCTCAACACTCTCACTAACAGTTTCTGTGCCTTCAAGGCATTATCAGGGGGCCAACCAGTTTCAAGATGAGCTTTAAGAGGGTCTATCCTTCAGGTTACATCAACTGGTGCTACCAATTTCGAAATAATAGACGGGGCCTTCAAGACCTGAAAGTAAACACTTCCTACGTAGTTCTCTATCTCAGAAGAAGTAAACTTAGATTGGGCATCAGCCTTAACATTCTGTTCTCTCGGAATGTGCTTCTCATACCATTCATCAAACTGAGTCATCACGGCCTTCACTACTCTCAAGTACTTTGCCGTAGTTTGGGATTCTTGACTCTCATGATTCTAGCCAAGCCCAATCCGACTATTAAGGCTTTATACTCAGCTTCGTTGCTGGTTGTTGGGAAGTCCAACTTCAAAACATACTCAATTGTGAACCCATCGGGGCTTTGCAAGACCAAAACCGCACCACTAGATTTTGTTTTTGATGCTCCATCAAAATAGAGCACCCAATATTCCTTCTGATCAGGTATAAGCTCCTCATCTTTATCCTTTCTTCCAGGGGTGGTTACTGTCTCCTGCCCCCCGACTTCTTGGTTGCGAATGGCACATTCGACCACGAAGTCCGCCAGTGCCTGAGCCTTGATGGCTGTTCGAGGCTTATACATGATGTCAAATTCTCCAAGCTTAATTGCCCACTTGATCAGCCTTCCACTGGCCTTCGGGCTATGCAATATGTTCCTCAATTGCTGGTCCGTCAAGACTTCAATCTTGTGCGCCTGGAAGTGCGGTCGTAGCTTTCTCGAGGCAGTTACCAATGCCAGAGCAAACTTCTCAATGGTAGAGTGATTCAACTCAGCTCCGTGCAAGACCTTGCTCACATAGTAAATAGGTTTCTGAACCTTATTCTCTTCTCGAATGAGGACGGCACTCAATGCTTGTTCAGATACTACCAAGTATAGATAAAGAGTCTTTCCGGGACTAGGTTTGGCCAACAACGGGGCTTCAGCCATGTACTTCTTCAGCTATTCAAAGGCCTCTTGGCTCTCAAGAGTCCAGTTAAAATTTTTTACTTTCTTCAATGCTTGAAAGAAAGGCAAGCACTTGTCACCAGACTTGGAGATGAATCTCCCTAGGGCTGCAAATCGGCTATTTAGCTTCTGTACATCTCGAATAGAGCGGGGTGGTTCCATGTCCATAATTGCTTTGATCTTATTAGGGTTGGCCTCTATGCCTCTTTTTGAAACCATCAGACCCAAAAACTTTCCTGATCCAATGCCGAAAGCACACTTGGCTGGATTCAACATCATCTTGTGGTGTCTCAACACTTCAAATGCCTCTCTCAGGTGGCCTCTCGGCTGGCATGCGTTCGGCCTTGAGTGTTGAACGTCAATGTTCGAAGGTTGAACGTCAATGTTTGAAATCAAGGGTTTTCAATCTCAAGGGTGTTTTAAATCACTGAAATATCTATCAGAGCTGCCGGTCCAAGGCCACGGGGTCCAAGGCCACGGGGTCTCTGATCAGCCCCACGGGGTCTTGAACCTTC
This sequence comes from Kitagawia praeruptora, assembly GCA_037693485.1. Taxonomy (NCBI): domain Eukaryota; kingdom Viridiplantae; phylum Streptophyta; class Magnoliopsida; order Apiales; family Apiaceae; genus Kitagawia; species Kitagawia praeruptora. The sequence goes on from CM075353.1 coordinate 149,810,162, forward strand.
TCTAGGAGGTTTTCAATCTTCATTTCAGGGTTAATATTCAAGTGTTGAACGCTGGTGTTCAGATATTCAACGTCGGCGTTCTGGATCGAGAATCTAAAATTACATGTTGGTTTTCAAGTTTCAACCTTTGGATCTTAATTGGAGTTCATGACCCCCTCAATTTTGGCCTTCATAACTAATCTTGGCCTTCATGGCTAATCTTAGCCTTCATGGCTAATAGCCTGTGTTTCTCAACCTAGGATTCGGGGTTGATTCCTCGATTTAGATTTTGATAAATGCAATCCCATGGGCTTCTTGCTTTTAAACTTCTAAGACGATAACTTGCTTGAACTTCTTAATCCCTGTTCAAGGACCCTTAATAATGCATGTTCTCTGTTAGTCATCATCCTTGGATTCTCAACCCAAGTACTTAAGAAATATTGAAGAGTAGTCAGTCCTTAACATCCTCGGCCTTCCATGGCTTTGATTGTTGTGTGTGGCTTTTATCTGCTTGTCTTTTATCCAGGGTCCTTCACGGACTTAAACTTTTACTTGATCTTGCTGTAACCTAACTCTTGACCCTTCGGGGTATGCATTTATTTGTTTTCCATCCGTGTATTTTTTATCTTCGATACTCGGTCATCCTTGACTTGCACTCATCAGGTGCTTGGCACATAAATAAAATCACACCATCAATGAATGGAAATCAAACTTGCATTAATAACTTGAAATGGGTTCAACCCTTACATAGAGTACTACTATCCTACTCGGAGCAACATGCTCTGCAATAGTTTCAATGAACCTTATTTCTACTTCTACTAGATAAATATGAAGCTAAGTCCTATGAAGCTAAGTCCTACTAGGATAACTTGAGCCCATCGGGGCTTTGCAAGACTAGGCCTGCACCAGATTTTGTTTTAGATGCTCCATCAAAATAGAGCACCCACCACTCCTTATGGTCTCCACCTTCTTATTCTGAAGTTCACTTCCTGCTTGGGGTACTACCTCCTGCCCCCCGACTTCTTGGTTGTCAATGGTACATTCAACCACGAAGTCAGTTAACGCCTTAGCCTCAATGGCCGTCCGAGGCTTCTGTGTGACGTCCTCTGCTAGCCCTTCTCGGTGTTCCTTATTACTGCGGACATCCATGTCTTCAATCGGAAGGACCTGCCCCCCGACTCCGTCAGGACTTAACGCGGCTACATAACATCTTCGTGCCATCTTTTGATCGCCTTTATGTTCTCCAACACCATTCCTGGTTGGGAACTTGATCTTCATATGATAAGTTGAGGCAACAGCCTTGAATGCATGAAGTCCAGTCCTTTCGAGGATAGCGTTGTACGTTGAAACCGCCTTGATTACCAGGAAGTTCAACATCTGAATGGCCTTCTTGGGCTCCTGTCCAATAGTCACATGCAATTGAATAGTCCCTTCAACTTTAGATCCTACTCCATTAAATCCATATATAGGCATGTTATTGGGGGTCAACTGAGAATCATTGTAACCCATCTTCACAAATGCATCATGAAATAGAATGTCAACGGAAGCTCCATTATCTATCAAGACTCGCTTCACTTCTGAGTTTCCAATTACAGGAGTTATGACCAACGGGTCGTCATGGGGGAACTTCACCCTTTCAAGATCAGAATCATCAAAGCCAATTATGATTTCAGTCCTAGCCTGCTTCGGGGCCTCTCCCACGATGTGTATCACTTCTCTGGCATAAGCATTTAGAGAATTCCTTGTTGTGCCGGCCGCAGTCGGGCCTCCTGAGATCATGTTGATTACTGGCCCTCGGGGTTGTGGGTTGCGATCTTGATCGTCATCCCTTCTATTATAATCTCTAATTTGATTAACACGATCTTCACCCTTAGTGAAGTGACTCAATTTCCCTCTACGGATTAAAAACTTGATTTCATCTTTGAGTTGTTTGCAATCATCAGTGTCATGCCCCACATCTCTGTGGAATCTGCAATACTGATTCTTGTTTCTCTTTTCGGGATCACCCCTGAGTGGCTTCGGCCATCGGAAATCCCTATCCTTCTCAATGTCCAACAAGATTCGACTCCTAGGAGTATTCAACCTTGCATACTCAGTGAACCTTGGTCCTTGGTTCTTCTTAGGGGCATAGTCGGAGTCCTCGCTAGTTCGGGGATGCTTGTCCCTAGCATCATACTCATGGTCTTGCTTTCGCTTCTTTGAGCCGTTGTTACCTCTTCCATTGCCCTCCGTGGCTTCCTTCTTCATACTACCCTCAGCTTTGATATACTTGTCAGCCCTTCATTGGAGTTCGGCCATGGTTTCAGGAGGATGCTTCGCCAATGACCTTTTAAAGAATAGATCAGTAGTTCCGTGTTCCAGGGCTACCATGGCCACCTTATTCTCCAGATCAGTGATGTTCAACGTCTCCTTAATGAACCTCTTAAGGTAATCTCTCAGATTTTCATTCTTCCCCTGTACCACATACATGAGGGATGCAGAACTTTTCTTATGAACTCTTCCGCTGATAAACTGACCAACGAAAGCAGCACTTAACTCCTTAAAGGAGCCAATCGAATTAGCAGGCAAACGACTATACCATCTTTGATCCATGCCCGACAGGGTTTGAGGGAACGCCCTACACTTTAAGGCGTCACTTGCAGGCTGTAGTAGCAGTGCGTTTGAGAATGTCCTAACGTGGTTTGCGGGATCACCCGTTCCATCATAAGCCTTAATTGTTGGCATCTTAAACTTTTTTGAGATACGAGCATTCATCACCTCCTCAGTAAACGGGGGTGTGGGATCATCAGGATCCCCAAGTGGCATCAGATCCTTGGGGTTGTTCTTGGGGGTTTTCACCTTTGTTGTTCTTCCAGTTGGGGCGTCGGCCCTTCTCTGCCTTCTTGAGGACCTCTCTAATTCTATAATGGGAATCAGTCCTGATGTTGGAGGAGGTTGAGTCTGATTTAACCTAGCTTGTTCTCTCGCAATATCGTCCTTCAACCTTAAGATCTCGGCCTCATAAGCCTTGATCCTCTCAGCGGCTGTCAAAGGAGGTCCATCATGGATGGTTTGTGTTCTTCTTCTTGGTTCTCTGCTAGCACGTCGCCTCTTCGGGGCTTCATCACTATCATCATCAGACGATGAATCATCAGTATAGGGGCCAGAGTAGTCAACATACTCTCGATCTCGGATCTGCAAGGCGTGGCCACTAGGTCCAGGACCTTGAGTAATTGGAGGGTAGTTAGGCAGACCGTACATCGGGTTGGTATTCATGGGGAGATCCATAGTATGGATCTGTACCCCTGGTGGTAACGGGCGATTGGGATCAACCAGAGGAGAAACCACCATCTGAAGAGGGCTGGTTTCTTGACTTGGATGGACGACCACAGGTAACGTTCTCTCAGCATGGGGATTCGTCCCTGGAGGTTGAGAAACTTGAGTTTGAGTGATCGCCCCTGTTGTTGGGGGTACCTGCTCAGTAGCAGGCGAAGCAGAGCTTAGAGGCAAGGCCTCAGTAGAGGTTGGTGGTGTTCTTCGTGTGGTCACCATGGTTGATGTTGTCTTCCCACAAACGGCGCCAAATGTTAACTAGTACAAAAATGGTCTTATACGTCGGTTAAAACAGCCTTATACGTCGGTTAAATGGCGACGTATGGGCAGGCGACGTATAAGGTCAGAGTCTTATACGTCGGTTAAAAAGGCGACGTATATTGTATCCTTTTACGTCGGTTCTTCTAAACAACCGACGTATATTGTATCCTTTTACGTCGGTTTTTTTAAATAACCGACGTATATTGTTATCCTTTTACGTCGGTTTTTCTAAACAACCGACGTATATTGTTATCCTTTTACGTCGGTTCTTCTAAACAACCGACGTATAAGGTCCAAAAAATTTTAAAAAAAAATTAATTACAATTAAATTGTCCAGAACAAGCTAATGCATAGAACAAACCATTGTTTAATTGCAATTAAACAATTACAATTACAATGCACAATTACAATTAAACAACCACCACACAAGAAGAATTAAAGACAAGCTTGTAGTAAAAAATAAAGTGATGATAACACAAGGTAGTTACCAATAAACTTAAACTTTATACAAGACAACAGACTTAAAATCTATGGAATTCAATCAGGACTGTTACAAAAGATGAGAGATTAACTCTAACAATCATTCCTGTCACCGAGGTGCTAGCTCTGAAATTCCCCTAATTTCCATCTGTCATGTCTTGAGGTGTTAACGATGAATCACCTTTTATCACAAAATCGCCTGGTACTGCTTAAACCTGTGCAAAGTTAACCTTGCTTCTTCAGTCATATTAACTGGTTCATTCCCGGGAGTACGTAAATCAAATCCCTGAAGCAGACGAGCTAGAGTTAGTTGCATCATCAAAAACCTCGATTCCATTTCCATCTCACCTTCCCCAATACTGCTATACCGCTTACTAAATTGTTAAATTGCAAAATTAAAAAACTTTGCAAACAGAATGTTACAAGGAGCAAAAGAAAGTGAGGTATGGAGGAATAACATGTCTTACAAGGATTTATAAGGATATTTTTAGATTCAATTTTATATAAGCGAGGGTAATCATTTTTATGCATGAGTCACTTAAATTTACTCGGGAACACGGTACAGAAAATGCACATATATCAAGCTGCAAATGACTACCTTAATAAGACCTGCTAAGCAGTGTACATCTATGTTGTCTGGCACCACACCTCTGTTCAGTTCTTCCCTAATGTACTCTTCTTGGCTGTTTTCACCGTTAATTCTGAATATTCCTTCTGCCTACACTTGCAATTTGGAGTATAAAATGTCAAATCAATCAATACTTGCTTCATATGAAGAATAATTTTTATTAGAAAGAGAATTTATAGGGATCACACACCTCCAGGCCTCCTTGCAAATATAAACGTCTTTGCATCATTAGGAGTATTGTAGGCACACTATTCCCTCTGGAGTCGAACGAAAGCTGCATAGATTTTGTTGAAACTCCAAAAACACTTGTGCTGGAGAAAAGTAGGTTAGAGTCAATTATGCCAACTTGTTTCTCCTCATGTCAGATAAATTAACAAGGTTCTGACATGATGGATTGAACATAAAGGATGAAACTTTTAGCTCATAAAAACCAGAAACAGATAAATACGAAACATTTTCATGTAAGTTAGCATAAACAAGACACATTTATTAAGAATACCAGATCTCGCTTCAACAACAAATCAACATAAACATCAAATAATGTGATTCCAATAATATCCTCACGGTGTTAGTCTGTAAAGAAAAAAGAAATTTTAATATTAGAAAGTGGTACTTTTTAAAAGTACCTTATTGCAAGTGGTCTGACACGACATGAAATGCACTTTAATATTATTTAAATATGTCACCATTTTGTAAAACAATGACTGCCTATTAAGAACAGAGTAATTAATTTACTCTAAAAATATATAAAACAGGATAGCGAACAAATTAAGTTCTGAAATACACTTCGCCGTATCAATTAGAGCACCAAGACGATCCCCAAAGCTAACTTGCACCATCGTGGCATCTGAATCTGAATCTTGATCAATATGCAGGTCATGGATATAACTCCTGTTATTATTATATTGCATAGATATAAAACTTATTATTAGTATTAGTTATTTTACAAAAACGTAACTCCTAATTGAATGATAATTTATTATCAACACTACACTATGTATTCACAGATCACATTTGTCAGCTACCAGACAATCACAAATTAACAGTGATATGGACTTGAATAAACTGCTGCTTTAACCATAAACAAACATTTATGTAACTCTTATAGTTTCCAACTTCATAAACAAAGTCACCTTATACTGCAAATATTCACTCTTCTAAGATGCAAAAACTTCAAGGTAATATAACTACTTCCATTAACCTAGTATAAGTTATAAATTCTGGAACATTATTTTCCATGATCCACTTAGTAACTCCAAAGTTACAGCTATTATTAGAACTACATCATAAGCAAAAATTGACACTCTCCTTGTGCATTTTGACAGTGACTAAAATTATTCATGATAAGCTTAAAGTTCCATCACATACATATATATAGCCACAGCCACATTATCTAGTAAAATATTTAATAATACCAGTCCAACTATTCGTCTAGTATTACAAACAAAGCCACAAGCTGAGATTAGACGAAGCATGCTAAATTATGATAAAGCAACCCAAGACTAAAAGAAGGGCAACAATAAAACGGAGATATCATCCAAGATAATTACGTTGTTTTTCCCAAAATGAGCACAAGAATAAGAAAGGCAAATACTTAATTGAAATATAATCCAAGCAATACAAAGATTGAAAGACACAAAATAACAAGAATGAGAAACAAACCCTAGCACGTTGAATATTGTTGATCTTTGGCATTGAATTTGGGGAGCAAATGGAGATACTGTTGGTGAATACAACCATGCGATTCCTGAAAAACACGAAGCTTGGTCTCCAGAGTACTAGTAGAGACAGGAAGACCCAAGGTATGATCGATGGATTCTCTCAAATATGACTCTGTTTCTGGAAGAACATCCATTGCTGTGATTAATTACAAGTCAAGATTCCAAAACAAAACCCTAGATCTGTAAGCAAACAAAAAGAGGAAAGATTGAATAAGATTATTATACTATAAGGTGAGTTATATATAGACAGTAATGGAAATATAGTCGTTGATTAAGATAAAATGTATCTACAAACACAGAGAGAGAGAGAGGGAGAGGGAGACGGAGGGAGGGAGAGGGAGCAAGTGAGAGAGGGGGAGATCGATAAAGAGAATTGGGGAAGAATAAAGATGGTGGTGTTTGATTAGTGAATTGGGGAAAAATAATTTAATTGGGGAAGAATAATTTTATACGTCGGTTGTTTAAAGCGTGATGTAAAAAGTGAAACTTTATACATCGGTTTTTCCTAATCCAACACAAAAGATAATTTTATACGTCGCCTTTTCTCAACCGATGTATAAAGTAGTATTATATATGTCGCCTTTTCTCAACCGACGTATAAAGTAGTATTATATACGTCGTCTTTTTCTCAACCGACGTATAAAGTAGCATTTTATACGTCGCCTTTTCTCAACCGACGTATAAAGTAGCATTTTATACGTCGCCTTTTCCTCAACCGACGTATAATATGACCTTATACGTCGGCGTTTTCTTCAACCGACGTAAAAAATGTTAAAAATTGACCTTATACGTCGCCTTTATGCGGAACCGACGTATATGACTACTTTATACGTCGCCTTTGGCCAGAACCGACGTATAAAAGGCGACGTATAAGGTCAGTTTTGTACTAGTGACGTTGTGGATTAAAATCTAGGTCACGAATTTGTAATTAATGCTAGGGTTCGGGAGCTTCTTGCTTCAATGGCTGTTTCCGTGTTCGAGACTAATCGGTCCTCACAGAGTGCCTACGTATCTCGTATTGAGAATCAAGCCAAAAACGTAGTTCTGAGATTGAGGGGTCAGGCCCTTTTATAGGCTGAGAAGCCCTAGAATCGTAGTAGAATTAGGTGACTTGGTGGGCAAGCCACCGCCTTGAGGAAGGTTCTAGACCCCTTCCTTGTAGGAATCAGTTTCCATGTTGAAGTATGTGCCTTGGAGGCTAAGTCAGGCAAGAGTAATATTCTTATTTGACTCTGATTTGCTGAGCTGTTTTATTACCCTTAATATTAATTACGAAATTAATATTATAATTAGGGTTTGGGCCCATCTGGTGGGCCCCACGTTTGGACCATTCTAGGCTTAATTAATGCCACATTAAATGTGTCTTTAGGGCTTATTTTCAGCCCATATCAAACGGATTCGTTTTTTTTTATGAATCCATATTGATTGATGTTTTATTACATTGTTTTTTTATGAGATGACTCATAAACTTTACATATTGAATGGAATTTTATATCTTTGTTCTTGTTTTTTCTCCCCTTCTGTCACCCTTCCGTTTATCCACATATTTTTCTTGGCTTCACAATTTAGAATCAATTTATTTTTCTTTTGTTTATGCAAGAAAGATTTCAGTTGCTTAGTGATATGATTAATATATCATATTTTGACTGGTTTTTTGGATCCAAATAATGTGAATTGATGAGTTGGTTATTAGTTCTGTAGTTATTTGTTTATAGAAAAAAAGGTTGATCTTATTAGTTCTATAGTTCTTAAAGAACTCATGAAACTAAACAATTATGTAATGGAAGACGATAAAAAAAAAAGTTTATATATTTTCTAATTTAAACCTGTCATATAAATAAAATTTATCTTATTACTATTTTTTCTTTCTATATAATTGTATCAGTAAAACAAAGTTAAGTACAACTATACATGTGGAAAGATTTTTAGAACGGTTAAAAAAAAGATTTTTAGAACTAAAAACTTATAAAATGGAAAATAGTTTTTTTACCACAAAAATAAAATATGTATATTTATACAAATTTTAACTTAAATTTGTTATATAATTTAGAAATGTGAAAAACATATTAAATTCTACGTGCCACTTTAAAGGTATATAACTGTTTTTATTTTATATATTTGAACAATGATTTTTAAGATTTGAAATTCATTTTTTGTATATGAAGGTCGAGGTCGGGACCGAGAAGTTCTCTCATCAATATAAATTTTATTACATATTATTATCATATTTTCTACATATAATTATATTATTAAGACAAAATTAAGTACAATTAAACAACATAGATAACTAATATTCTTAGCGAATTCCATAAACCAATCGATTCTATAATGAAAGACAATAAAAAATATATAATCATAAAAGTTTTGACTTAAATTTTGTTTTATAAATTATTGTTATGGCCATCAAATTTCATACCACTTTCAAGATATATATTTGAAGTATATTTCAATATCTAATATAATTTATATTATCTATGTTTTACCGTATACAAACTTTTATTTTAAATTTCAGCAATGTGACCGAGAAAGCCTCATATTATATATTTTATAAAATTTTAGATTTAAATTTGAATACATTTTTTTTATTAGTATCATTTCTTTTGTATATAAAGTTACAATATTAAAAATCATCCATACAATTTTTATTATAAATCTATCTTATAAATTAGATTTGTGAAATATGCATCAATTAGCAAGTAGTACTTAAATTCAATGTTACAATTCAATATCACACGGAAAAAACATCATTTTGTTTCAAAAATGTTAGATCAATAAATTTTTTTATATATTTAGTCAAATTAAACCTATTTAACCCATCAAATTTATCTCATACATAATCAAAAATTGCATTCACTGTATACTTTGCATCAAAAAACACACAAAAAGAAATAAAATATCATTTTTTTTATGAAATAAAATATCGTCATTAGTTACTGTTGAAGCCGATTTTCATCAAGGACAAAGCTTCAAGATTAAATTTATATTTGGGTATTCGGATAGAGATAATAAGAATAAAGATGTAAATATAAGAATACAATTAGGGTTTTTGAGATATTTGGGAGTGCTCTTGAGAGTTTGTAATCGGGTGTGATTTTTTTGGATCCTCCCAAGGTGCCTACGTACCCTATTTATAGGATCAAGTCCACGTAGTTCTATTCGATTTAAGATTGTACTTTTGGTAATATTAGGTCCAGCCCGTGACTATGCTTTAGGAACAAGTAATGTCCGAATGGAACCTTCTAGAATTAGGTTTCCGATGCCATAATTTATTTCCACCGCCTTAAAGCATCGGACTCAATAACTTGTGGGCTTTTTATTTATTGGATCAGACTCAGCATATGCGTCAGGCTTTCTTGTATTTGTTTGATCCAACCATCGGACTGAACATGGTTTTGGGCTGTAGACGAAGGCCTGAATATTGATGGACTAATATTTACCCCATGCAAATAATTTTCGGACACGAATATGCCTTTGGAAACATAATAAATATATTTTGTATCGATAGTTACAAGAATGTAGTTTCTCCACATATTAAAAAATTAGTACCCTGCGAAGCGGGCACCAAATACTAGTATCATATTTTGACCGATTTTTTGGATCCAAATAATGTGAACTGTGAAGTGATGAATTGATTATTAGTTTTATAGTTGTTTATAAAAAAAAAGGCTGATCTTATTTTTATTTAATCCTATAAAACCAACGAGTCGCACACTAAGCATATCTATTATTTCAATAGGGATCTAGTTTCGTTTTAAAGTGTTTCTTGTATCCAAAAGGAAGTTTTTCTTGTTTAATGATGTTAACCGTTGTTTAATGATGTTAACCGGGATAAATATAATTTCACGAAGCTAGTATTAGGTCCTTGTAGTTACAACTCATCATTGTCTAAGCAAAACTAATCAAGATTTTAATCCACTTAATTACTAGTTTAGCATGTGTTTAGACCGGAAAACGCGCTCTACATCACCTAATATAACCTCAACATGTGGGTGGCCAGCGGCTATGATATCGATGGAATATTGAACAATTCTGTTAACCCAAGGTTTTGTAATTTAAAATTAGAGGTCTAATCAAAATTATTCATCTAATCTATACCAAATTGTGATTCGTTGATTTGTTCAAGAGACCTTCAAAATATGTTAATTGGAATTTCTTGAGACAGCTTTTGGGAATGAGACAATAAATAAAGTAATTATATAGTTTAATGGTCGTCCACTTAGAGTTTATGGCCTAGATTTGGTGATAAATTACAAACTTAATTTGTACTGCCACGTCTCTTTTTTCCGGGGACAGGTTGGCTAAGACGCACTGAACTTGTCACTCGGACTTGAAACCAAATCGGTGTACCATATCTGCATGATAATTTGCTAACGATTTCGAATCGAGGTTTTGTTCCTTCTTCATTTTCATTCCAAACCGGGAATGGATGGGAATCCTAAGAAATCGGGTAATTCTGTTTTTTTAAAAAAAGAATTAAATACCATTTAAAATATTTTTCAAAAAGAATTGAATTTAATATTTCAAAATATGTAATATATGTATATTTAGAATTTTATATAATATTCTAAATGTTACTCCCTCTGTCCCAACCAATTCTTTACATTTCTTTTTACACTTTCTGCCACGCATTTTAAGATGTATTTTAAGGATAGTTCCATAAATTATTTTTAAAATTTTCTTTTTTCGTATAAAAATATGCACCTTAAAATGCGTGCCAAAAACATCATTTTGAAACGTAAACAACTACATGGGACTGAGGGAGTATTTCGTATTAATATTTATTTACAGTTTTAATAGATAAAACTAAGAATACATGTTCTAGACATGTAAATTTTAATTATTGAAATGGAATATTTTAAAATTTGAAATATGTGTAAATTATATTTACTTTTAATATTGTATTTAATATATAAATATATTATTTAAGAATACACGATTCTGTTTGTAAACATTAAGAACATCTCCAATGGAATTATCTATAATGCTTATGTAAAATAGTTATTATGTAAAATTTGTTAAATTTGTAAGCTAATGTATTCCAATGATACTAAAATAATAGAATCAATGTGGCAAAAAAAATGTATTCCAATGATATTATGTAAAATAATTGGTTATATGCTAAAAATAATAATTAATGATGTTATGATGATGTGTCCATTATAGAGCTTATGTAAAAAAAAAAATATGTTGGGCTACATATAGCCAACTTGAAACAAATTATGTAAAATTATAAATAAGAGGAGAGATGGTTGGAGATGAGAAAATGAAAGTCATACTAGCTTTATACCCGTGCGATGCACGAGTAATTTTATTAATAATTTTTAGTACAATTTTCATTATATTTTTTTTCTTAAAAAATTAGTTTTATAACATTTTGAATAATATTTTTATTTTTAATGATAATAATACATATGTTATATGATTGGTAAAGTATACATTTGTTTTTTTTTCTTGTAAATGGTTTTTCTATAATTTATATTTCAAAGTTTAGGCTAACATATTTTTTAGTATTTCATACTTATTTTTATAATTTTTTATTTTATTAGATTACATATGATATACTTGAAATATAGGTATTATATTCGTATAACAATTTATTATTATCTTTTTATCTTTTTGATTATGTAATTTAATGGTTATCTTAAATTTTTTAAATATTTTGTTATTGTGTTTTTATAGTTTTTAAAGGCATTTTTTAATTTTTTGGAAATATTTGTGGTATTAAATTATTTTATTTGTTTGAATATTAATTATTTTTTCATGTTAATTTATATTTTTGCCATGTGTGTGGTGTTTATTACGTGTTTTGTTTATAGTAATATTAGGGGTTTCTATGTTGTATTATATTTAGATATTAATAAAAATTTATTTTATGGGTATTTTGATTGCTTTCTAATTTAAAATATGTTCATTTATTGATTTGTGTTCACTTTTTTAATTTAAATTTTTTCTTTGTAAAGTAAGAATTTGTTTATTTGTTGCTTTGTGCTCACATTTTTTAAATTTTTATTTTAGAAACATATTTATTGTCAAACCTAAAAATAGAATCTTTAATGATTTTTAATAAAATAATTTTTTCTTAACGCACTTTTATTTGTTAAACGATTTATTTTTTGTAAATTATATTTTAAGTTTTAGCTTAACATATAATTAAATATTTCATATTTTTTGGGGAGTTTTCTTATATTTTATTAGAATATATATAATATACATTAGACATGTGAGAAATTATTGGTTTAACTATTTTTTATATATGTATATGTGATTATGTAATTGTGAATACACATACATTTGTACTTTTTTTTAAAGAATGTTTGTATTATCTTTTTTATGTTTTTGTGTTGGTATATATTTGTATTAAGTGCGTTATACTAAAGTTTATTGTTGTTTTTAGTTTTTTACATTTAAATCTTTTTTTTTTGAATTGACGCTTATTTTGTATATTATATTTTATTGAATTTTGGTGTCATTTATGACATATTTTTTTGATTACTTTTTTATTATCTTATTTTACCATATATTTTCTTTAAAACTTCTTTTTGTTTTGTAATTAAATGTACATTCTTGTTTTTTAAAAATTATTTTTTGAATTGAAATTCTAATGATATGCTTCGTTTACTTGTTTATTATATATAAAGAATGAATTTGAGACTTATTTTTAATTATGATTTTTTTGCTAATTTATTCTTGTTTGTTAATATTAGAAACATATTTTTAAGGTTCAGCCTGACATATATTTTAATATTTCATATTTTTTGCCCTTTTCTCTTCTATTTATTAGAATATATATAATATATTTTAGGCATGTGGTAACTTATTGTAATTTAACATACATGTGAACACTTTTTTAAAGAAAGTTTATACCATCTCTTATATTTTGTGTTAGTTTATATTTATTTAAGTGCATTTTATTAAATTTTCTTGTTGATTTTAATTTTCTAAATTTAGATTTTTTGTTTTGAATTAGTATTTGTTTTGTAAATTATTTTTTGTTGAATTTTGTGTCATTTCCAATTATAACATGTTTTTTGATTACTTTTTTAATATCTTCTTTTACATATATTTTCTTTAAAAAAAATTTGGTTTGTAATTAAATGTAAATTCTTCTTTTTAAAAAAAATATTTTTGAATTGAAATTCTAATGGCATGCTTTGTATACTTGTTTATTTTATATAAAAATGAATTTGTGATTTATTTTTCATTATATTTTTTGTATTTTATCCTTATTTGTTAATTGTATGTAAGTTTTGTGCTATTACAACTATTTTTCCTATAATAGTAATTAATTAAGTTGATGATGATGAATATTTTATTAGTTTTATTTTTTGTTAATTTATTTTAAATTTTATTGTTGATGAAATTTAATATATGATCTTTTGTACTTATTATATTTAGATTCTATATTAATTATTTTATTTTAGATTTTTGGATTTTTTTTAAATTTATTTACAACTTTAGTACCAAATCTAGAATCTTTGCAAAATAATAAAATGTTAATTTATTGATTTGTGTTTATTTTGTGTTGACTTTTATTAGTATAAATTTTAAAAACATGTTTGTTGTAGAATCTAAAAGTAGAATTTTTTATGACTTTTTTTTAAAAATTAGGTTTTCTTGATTTTTTTTTGTAAGGTTTTTGTTAAATTATATTTTAAACTTTAATTTAAATTATTTTTGTATTAATTTTAGTTAACAATAATTTTCTCAATTATAATTTTTTCTATTTTTTCATTTGTTATTTATTTTAGTGCACTCTTTTTTTATCTTGTTTGTTAAATTAAAAATACCATTAGTTACTTGGTAGAATAGTTTTAGTTTTTTTGGAGTATAGTTTTAACTTTTAAACCGGCCCAACTTATAATTTATTCTCTAGCCCATTTTTTCTTTTTAATGAAGTTACGTTTCAATACCTGACGACCAGACCACCTGATCCTCCTTACGCCAATTATATATAGGATATACTCCCTCTGTCCCATTCATTTCTTTACAATTTCCTTTTTGGACCGTCCCACCATTTCTTTACATTACCCAAAATAGTAAGTTTTAACACTATTACACCCACTACTTCACTTATTTTAACAATACTTTACACTATTTCACCCACTACTTAACTTATTTTAACATTAAAATCACTATTACACCCACTACTTCACTTATTTTAACAATAAAATCACTATTACACCCACTACTTCATTTATTTTAACAATATTACACCCACTATCCTTGGTCTCCGTGCCCAGCCCCCAGGTAAAGAACCTGGCGGGACAGAGGGAGTATAATATAATATAATATAATATAATTTCAACATTTTAGCTAAGGCATCGGAAATGCTCTAAGAACACAAAATTTTCAACCGTATTAAAACCTAGATATGAACCTGTAAATGGGCAGCTATATACACCCAAATAGGCTGTTTTTGGTGGACAACGCTTAGGCCCAAAGGTCCAAAACCAGATACAGGCTGCTACTTGCAAGTTCGAACTGGACTTTTCACTAAAGATTCTAACAAATTAGCTGAATCCTGTTTGATACTTTTGTCCACCCAAGACCCAATTCCAATGCATTGGACACCAAATGTCCTCAGACATTTACTAAATCTTGAGTTTTTTTTTTTTTTTTTGTTAAAACTAAATCTTGAGTTTTGAAAGTATTTTAAAGGGTGATGGTCCAAAATGCCTCATCTCAAATTTTCATGGTCCTCCTTATTTCATTTCAAAAATTCGATCCAAAATATCTTAGAAATACGTTATTTCGTGTTCTGTAACAACTAATGTGCCACTTCGTCTATCGTATCACCCCGGCACTTCGTGTGCAGTATTAGGGCTAATGCGATAGACGATGCTCAGCAATATGCCCTAATGTGATAGATGAAATGTCGTGTCAATTGATTTTTTCGAAAAAAGATACGGCAAACGACATGCCGCATTTATGGGGTATTAAGAGACCATGTCTCTTGGAAATGGGACATTTTGATAATTCTCTCTATTTTAAATTGCTTTTACAAAAATATAAATTTTCTCAAAAAACTATAATTTTTTTCAAAAAAATATATTCTTTCACAAGGTTATCTTTCTCCAAATAATTAAAGCATGAGGGAATGCTAAATAAAGATTTGGAGCTTATTGCTTATTTCTATGCACTAATGCTGTCTAACTTTTATTCGGTCATCTCATTCATTATGTAGAACTAGCTTTGTAGCCTGTGCAAGGTACGGGCATGCTCTAGATTACAAATTTATGAATTATTCGTAATCACGTAGGATTGATTTGTTGATATCTTCGATTGTTCATATCTTTGTAGCAATTGTTCTGAGTAAATAGAATTTATGCAATACCCGATCGTGACATGCAAATTATAATTCTGGTAAATTAAATCTATTTTATATTTTACGCTATGTTTTGTTTTGTTAAAATAAACTTGAACGATATGTAATAAATTGGTCAATGTTAAGATCAAAACCGTACTTCGAAATATAAATATATAGAGTTAACATGGATGGATACAGAGATACATTCAAGTATTAATTACATAATAATAAATGCATATTAGTTCATATCAGTTATTATTATATATGTAATAAATATGTTAGTGTTGCAATACCTAAATAGCCCCCGGAAATATAACATAGATATAATTAGTAGAGGTAAATATGAGTTTTTATATGAATAAATTTGCTCATGGAACACCCCCCCCCATTTGCTCTATTATATATATATATATTTGTTATATTGTTTTATGCGTTTACGTATTAAAGATGTGATTGATGAGTTTTACGATAGTTAATGTTAATACAAGTTTGTATTATACTTACATAGGCATGAAGGTTTTTTTTTGTATTGGGATATTTTTTGTAATATTTAATTCGTAAATAATTAAAGTAGACCTAAAATGATTAATAAGATATGGTATATGTTAGTGAATATTATAGTACATTATAACATATCCACAAAAATTTATATATGTATTTATGTTTGTACAAGTTTATGTATGTATAATTATGCAGTAATTAATATATTATAAATAATGAAATATTAATAGATTATACAACATAAATGTATGTATGTATGTATGTATGTATGTATGTATGTATGTATGCTATATAGTATGTATGTATACATGTATATAATATTATAGTAGATTATTATATATGCACATAAATTTATATATGTATGTATTTATGTTTGTACATGTGTATGTATGTATAAATATGCATATTAATTATACAACAATTAATAGATTACAAATAATGAAATATTAATAGATTATACAACATAAATGTATGTATGTATTATATGTATGTATGTATGTATGTATGTATGCATGTACGTATGCATGTATAATTAATAGTTATGTTGTATGTATATATGTATGTATGCATATATACATACATACATATATACATACAACATAACTATGCATGCATATATGTATGTATGTATGTATGTATGTATGTATGTATGTATATATGTATGTATGCATGTATGTATGTAACTATGTATGTATGAATGTATGTATGTATATATGTATATATGTATGTATGCATGTACGTATGCATGTATAATTAATAGTTATGTATGTATGTACGTACGTATGCATGTATAATTAATAATTATCTACAAATATACATTCTAATTAATAATTATACATTATCTGAGTTAAGCCAACTGAGATTTATCTACAAATTAATACATATAAACAAAAATATGTAGTATGTGTATGTATATAATATTATAGTACATTGTTATATATCCACAAAAATTTATATATGTATGTATTTATGTTTGTACATGTGTATGTATGTATAAATATGCATATTAATTATACAACAATTAATAGATTACAAATAATGAAATATTAATAGATTATACAATATAAATGTATGTATGTATGCATGTATGCATGCATGCATGTATGTATGTATGTATGTATGTATGTCATATAGTATGTATGCATGTATGTATGTATATAATATTATAGTATATTATTATATATATATCCACATAAATTTATATATGTATGTATTTATGTTTGTACATGTGTTTGTATATATAAATATGCATATTAATTATACAACAATTAATATATTACAAATAATGAAATATTAATAGATTATACAACATAAATGTATGTATGTATGTATGTATGTATGTATGTATATAGTACTTATGCATGTATAATTAATAATTATGTATGTATGTATGGATGTATGTATGTATGTATGTGTGTATGTGTACATATGCATGTATAATTATTTATGTTTATGTATGTATAATTAATAATTATGTATGTAGTGTATGTATGTATGTATGTATGTATGTATGTATGTATGTATGTGTGTATGTATGTATACATGTATATTTATTTATGTATGTGTAGTATAATTAATAATTATGTATGTATGTATATATGTGTTTATGTATGTAGATAATGATTTTTAATATAAGTTCAAATGTTCACATAGCTCAACTGGTTATGGTGTTGCATTAGTTATGCAAGGTCATGGGTTCGAATCCTTTGAATAACATTATTTTTACAAATATTTAGAGTTAGGTTTGGAGTGAGGTTCAGAGGGTCCGAGCCTATGAATAAATTTGCTCAGGGAAACCCCCTGTGTATTAGATATATAATAGATTATTAGACATTTCATATTAATTATCTTCACAAATTATTATTCTTACAAAATTACTATTAATTTGTTATTTCTTGCTAGATAAATGCCTGCAATTTATGCAATGGGAAACAAGTAAACAACCATCTATAGTTAAATCTCTTTAAAGTAATACTTTTAGGACTGAGAAAAAATATTACTTTACCGAATTTATTACTTTATCGATATAATAATATTTTATTACTTTATCGATAAAGTAATATTTTATTAATTTACCGAATTTTTATGTTTACGTATTACAATACATTATATTTTCAAAAAAAGAATCATCTACGTATGAAGAAATCATTGAGTCGGTAATGAACACTGATCCTGAATCGGACGATAGCAGTGTAATCTCAAGTGTGTCATCAAAGGAAGCATTTCAAGCGACCAATACTTTAAACTGTTATAGCCAAAATTCGGTTCGGGTATTTTAAGATGGATTCGGGTCAATAACGGGTTCAATTTGGGATTCTAGAGAACAAATTAGGGTTTTTAGGATGTTGGGGCGCGCCCTGGGGGTTTAGGTCGCGCCCTGGATGGTATGTTTGAATTCCAAGATGGTAACAATGTCGATTTTGTATTTGATTATTGAAGAATTCCCTCATGTCGTATCTCAAGAGGGGGATGTCCATCGTAGAAGGCCTCTAGGGGTTTTCCTAGACTTAGGGATCTTTCTTATACATTGAGGGCATGTTTTCCTCGGTGCCAAGATAGGTCTGTCTTTGGTGTGTGCTTTGGAGCTCTGTTCCTGTAGCCAATGGGCGCGTTCTCATTGGGGAACTTTGGAGTAATCTGCACTTTGCACCCAAAAGCTCTGGATCACCTGTCCTGCTATCTGATGGGTGCTTCTCATTCGGGGGACAGGGATGCGTTCTACACTTTGGGTAAACCATGGCTTTACCTGCATCCTTGAAATCAAGAAATAGCTTGTAGCGAATAGGACTAGTCCTCGACGGGGGAAGTTTCCATATTCGTGAAGTCTTGAGATCTTGGATGAGCCTTGGGCCTTTTGTGGTTATGCCTCATAGTAGAACATTCCGGATGCTGGACCGATATCCAAGCCCATTTGGGTTTCTTGTTCTCTAAAAACTATGTATGGCTTGATCCCCTATAAATATCGGGGTATGTAGGCCGATTGAGGGGTTGGAAGTCGAGAGCTCTGAATAGCTGCCACTAACCCTATCAATCTCAGCCATCAATCACAAACAACCACCACACGCCACCACTCTTTTCGGCAAAGAACCACCATCATAGATCTTGATTCCGGCGAAGTACCTCGAATTTTGTTGTTACCAAATTCCTCCGTCAACAAATTGGTACTAGAAGGAGGGGAACCAATCAAGATCTTCATCTTAGGAGGAAAAGATGTCTCACAATCAAGGCAGAGGTTCTCATGGAGAAGAGGATTACGATTCTGAAGATAGCATGGGGGAAATCCAACCCACCATGAGGCTTATGTTCCGGAGGAAATCTCTGCTCCTCCGCACCATCGTGGAACTCCAGTCGCCGGCGGCCGGACAGTCGCCTGTTCTTATCAGTAACGCGGCGTTAATGGAACAGTTGTACCGTATGGGAGATGCCCTAAATAATTTCGGAGCAAGATTGAATTCAGTGGAGGAAAATCAGGGATCAAGGAGAGAATCTCGGAGTATCCCACGAAATCATCGTCGGTTAGGGAAATCCCCTCAGATTGAGGAAGATTCCCGAAGGAGAGAGGAAAATCAGGAAAGGAGATTTCAGCTGGTTACTCCTTGAAGGTTAGATTATTCTGACCCTATTGTTGAACATCCTAGTGAAGATAATTCTGAGCGCAGGTTGTCGAATCCTCAAGAGAGGGCGCGCCCTCATCCTCACCGTTCAGGGCACACTCCTGGTGAGATTCAAAGGGATGAAGAGCAGATGGCTAGAGAAACGAGAGATTATGCCAGCTTGAAGGAACGCCTTGGAATAAGGCTTAAT
This sequence comes from Kitagawia praeruptora, assembly GCA_037693485.1. Classification (NCBI taxonomy): domain Eukaryota; kingdom Viridiplantae; phylum Streptophyta; class Magnoliopsida; order Apiales; family Apiaceae; genus Kitagawia; species Kitagawia praeruptora. Next base: position 149,830,155 of record CM075353.1, read on the forward strand.
GATGATGACTTAAGGATGGTACTCCTCGAGCAGCAGAAGAAAAGCAAGTATTTGGAATCAAGGCCCCATGATTCACAGCGCGTGCCCCCTGACAACAGGTCGAGGCCCCTTGGACATGGGCGGTCTCTTGCTCGCAATGACAATCCACAGCGCGCGCCCCTGTTCACGACAGGTCGCGGCCCCTTGGATCAAAACAAGCTTTTCATCATGACACCCTTGGAAGAAGAGGAAACCGTGATAACGGTGATAGAAGAATGGATTTGCATCAAGGAAATGAGCGACCCCGTAATCAGGGCGCGCCCTCAGGGGGAAGATCCCCCCGTATCCATCAAATTCCCTCGAGCATCTCAGGAGAGTCTAGATCGAGGACGCGTCCCCACTCAGGAGAACAACATCAGAGAAGTCCTCAAGGGAATCCACAACTTCATGGAAACCCTGAGGGACAGCAAACTCAAACTCAAACCCAAGAGGATTTTGTGATTCCACCACAAGCAGGAACTCAAGGAGGTGTTCCGACAGCGGCTCCACCTCCACCTCCACCCCCGGGGGGTACTCAGACTGTGGCGCAACCGAATATTCAGAATATTCCCGGAATGGGAACATTCAATGTGGATGATTTGAAAAGACTTCTTACTTACCTTGATGGAGGACGAATATCTGCTACGGCACCAACATCTTCACCATTCTCGGTTGAAGTAAGAGAAGCACAACTCCCTACAGGGTACCGGTCTATGACTAATGATTTACGCTTTCATGGAAATGCTGACCTAGTGGAATTCCTGGGTCGGTTTGATATCGAAATGGATGTCTATCAGGTGACCGATTTAGCTAGATGCCGGTTGTTAGCAGCAACATTTAGAGAGAGTGCGCAACAGTGGTTTCAGAAGCTTGGGCCAGGAGTAATTACTTCTTGGCAGGTGATGAGGAATCTGTTTTTAACCATGTTCCAGGCAGCCGTGAATTATGCTCCTCCTGTCACTACTTTGGCTAACATTAAGCAAAGGGAAGGAGAAAGTCTACAATCTTACTTCAAGTGATTCAACTCGGAATCTACCTTGGTGAGAGGAGCAACTGATGAAACACTCAAAAGCTTCTTAATAGCTGGATTGTCAGTAGGAACTGATTTCTGGAAACATCTTCAAGGACGTGATCCACCTACTTTGGCTGATGTATTTGCACAGGCTGAGTCTTTCAAGATTGTGGAACAATCCTTGGCAGATAATCGGAAAATAGACGGTCAGGGAAATTCTAAAGGAAGAGTTAACAAAAGGAAAGATCGGTCCTTGAGTCCGACACTCCGTACTGGGATTGGTGCTAATCGTGTAAATTCCACTGAAGTTGGACGGAATTGGGGACCTCCAGATACCTATACTTATGATAGAAGGGAAAGTAACTATACTCCTTTGGTTGCCTCTATTGAGCATATCTTTGAGGTAAATAAAGATAAGGGATTCTTCAGGAAGCCGGAGCCATTAACCTCTTGGCAGAGTAGAGATAAGAAGAAATATTGTGAGTTTCATGAGTCCTCAGGACATAATACTCACGAGTGTCGGCAATTGAAGGATGAAATTGAAGACCTGATCAAAGAGGGATTCCTGACTGAATGGATTATCAGAGAAGTAAAAAAGAATAAGGAGAATCCGGATAGAAAAGATGGAGGGCGCGCCCCCCGGAATAATGATAAGCCTGAGGAGAAGAAATTTGTCAGGGAAGGTAGTATTCATACAATATTTGAAGGACGACACTTGGGGGGAGATAGCAATCATGCTTTGGAGAGATATGCAAGGGAGGCAAAATATCGCCCCCTCACTAATGTGAACAGCTTAGAGTCTAGGCCGCCCAAATTATTTAAGGGGGAATGTGTGGATATCACTTTCACTGAGGAAGAGGCTAGATGGGTGCACCATCCTCATAACGATGCTTTGGTGGTAGCAATCCAGATTGGTTCCAAGAACGTACATCGGGTTCTTGTTGACAACGGAAGTTCCGTGAACATCCTATACTACAGTACTTATAAGAAGTTGGGACTTCCTGATAAGGATATGACTCCAGACAGTGGTTGGATATACGGTTTTTCGGGCGAATCAGTGAAAGTCATGGGAGCTATCAAATTACCAGTAACCCTCGGTGAAGGAGTTCTTTCTGTGACCCAAATGATGGACTTTATGATTTTGAATGTGGAGTCATCTCATAATGCTTTGATTGGGCGCCCTCTATTAAAAGAAATGAAGGTTATAACCTCTATCTACCATCTCGCAATGAAATTTCCTACACCCAATGGTGTAGGGACTATACGAGGATCTCAGCATGATTCGAGGGATTGCTATCACAAGGCAATCAAGGGGTTCAGAAAGCAGCAAGGTGGAAGGCGCGCCCTGAGAGAAGGAAGTTTAGATTGAGAGATGAATCTTACTCCAGGAGAGGTTAGAGTTCATTATCTTGTCCAAGAACCTGAAGAGGTAGTGAGGGAGAGCATTCCGATACTTGATAATTTACAAGAAGGAATTCTAGAAGAAATCGAGGAAGACTCGGAGGAGGTTATCTCTATTAACCTTAGAGGGGAGCAGGTTGAAGGAAGACAGATGTTGCTTGAAGGTCTAGTACATACCCTTGTTGAGGAAGACTTCCCTCTTGAAGAGGATGTGCCCTCCAAGGATGACATGCTAGTTGAGGACCCACGACTTTTTGATTCTGATCTGGATCCTAGAATTCCATAGTTGGTTGAAAAGACTGGCCCTGCGGAGGATACACTCTCAATATTGGTAAATGAGAAGGATCCAAGTAAGGTTTTGAAAATCAGGTCCCAATTGAATTCCGAGATGAGAGGAATGCTCACTAATTTTCTCCTGAATAATCTGGATGTTTTTGCTTGGAGTCATGCTGATATGGTGGGGATTGACCCGGAAGTCATGTGTCATCGTCTGAATATAGATCCTACCAAGAAAGGAATCCGCCAGAAATGTCGACCGGTAAGTGGAGAGAGAGCTATAGCATTGAAGGAGGAGGTTGATCGACTTCTAGAGGTTGGATTGATTAAAGAGTCATATTATCCGGATTGGTTGGCTAATCCAGTCCTAGTGAAGAAGCCAAATGGAAAATGGAGGACTTGTGTGGATTTTACATATTTGAACAAGGCTTGTCCTAAAGACAGTTTTCCTCTTCCTCGGATTGATCAGTTGGTGGATGCTACGGCCGGTCATGCTCTTTTGAGTTTCATGGATGCCTATTCAGGTTATAATCAAATCCCAATGTATGAACCCGATCAAGAACACACCTCTTTCATAACAGATAGAGGGTTATATTGTTATATTGGAATGCCGTTTGGTTTGATTAATGCTGGAGCAACTTATCAGAGGTTAGTGAATGTGATGTTCAAAGATTTAATTGGGAAAACCATGGAGGTGTATGTTGATGATATGCTTGTTAAACCCTTGAAGGCAGAAGATCATGTAAAGCACTTAGGGCAGATGTTCGAAATAGTAAGGAAGTTCAGGATAAAGTTAAATCCTCAGAATTGTGTGTTTGGGGTGGAATCCGGAAAGTTTTTGGGTTTCATGGTAAATCATAGAGGAATTGAGGCGAATCCAGCAAAGATTAAGGCTTTGCTTGATATGAAATCCCCGTCTAGTGTGAAGCAGGTGCAGAGTTTGGCCGGAAGATTAGCAGCATTGAATCGCTTTGTGTCAAAGTCTTCGGATAAATGCAGAGAGTTCTTTAAAGCGATCAAAGGAGCATCTAAGGATTTCGTATGGACTCCCGAGTGCGAAGAAGCTTTTCAGAAAATCAAGGAGCAGTTGGGGAATCCACCACTTTTGGCAAAACCGGTGGAAGGAGAAACTTTAATTCTTTACTTGGCAGTGTCAGATTATTCCATCAGTGCGGTGTTGGTAAGGGAAGAAATTGATCATCAGTCTCCGGTGTACTATGTGAGTAAGCGTTTGCTTGACGCAGAAACTCGATACACAAGTATGGAAAAGTTAATTTTTGCTTTAATCCTGGCTTCAAGAAAACTTCGCCCTTATTTTCAAGCTCATAAGATTGAGGTTCGTACGGCATATCCGTTGAGAGGAATTCTTCATAAGCCAGAAGTTTCTGGAAGGATGCTAAAATGGGCGATTGAGCTGGGGCAGTTTGATTTAGAATATACCCCAAGAACTGCTATTAAGGGTCAAGCTTTGGCTGATTTTATCCTTGAATTCGAGTCAGAGAATGGAGAAAAGTCACTTGTGTTGGTAGAGCCTGGAATTCCAACCCAGAAGGCGCGTCCCCTTGAGGAAGTTCCTCAACCATGGTGGAAGTTGCATGTAGATGGAGCTGTAAATAATGGAGGAGCTGGTGCAGGTATAATCTTGGTTACTCCTGAAGGAAATCAGCTTATGAGTGCTATTCATTTCAAATTTCAAGCAACTAATAATGACGCAGAGTATGAAGCTTTGATTAGTGGTTTGAAGATAGCTGTGGAGATGAAGGTAGTGAATTTGATCATATTCAGTGATTCGGAATTAGTGGTTGGACAAGTTAAAGGTGGATTTCATTGTAACGGTCCAAGAACAGAGCTTTATATGAAGTATGCTCAGCGGCTTATTCAGAAGTTTCGGGAGGTGAGATTAGAGTGTATTCCCCGAGATGAGAATCGTAATGCAGATGTTTTGGCTAAGTTGGGATCCCAAAAGGATGTGATGCTATTGGGAACAGTTCCACTGCAAATTCAAGAAGTACCAAGTATCCCGGAAGTAGAAGTTATGGAGGTGGAAGCTATCCCGCATATTACATGGATGACTCCAATTCAAGGATATATTCGTGGAGGGATTCTTCCAGAAGGCAAGGTTGAGGCAAGAAGAATCCGGTATCAAGCAGCAAGATTTGTAAAATATGATGGAATTCTATATTAGAGGGGTTTCAATCAACCACTCCTGAAGTGCATAGATGGAGATGAATGCAATTACATCCTTCGGGAAATTCATGAAGGAATTTGTGGCAATCACTCGGGGGGTGGTTCGTTGGCAATGAAGGTGTTAAGGCAGGGTTATTATTGGCCTACTTTGAAGAAGGATGCTTATGATTTTGTGAAGGCATGTGATAAGTGTCAGCGGTTTACCAACTATACTACAAGTCCTGCTACTACTCTGACTTCCATGATGAGTCTGTGGCCTTTTGCTATGTGGGGAATAGATCTCATTGGAGAACTCCCTAAAGCTAAGGGAAGTGTAAAATATGCCGTGGTGGTAGTTGATTACTTCACTAAATGGGCGGAGGCAATGCCCTTGGCCACAATCACTGCAAAGAAAATTCGAGATTTTGTCTTTAATTCAATTGTGTGCAGATTTGGGATTCCGTATAAGCTTGTATCAGATAATGGAAAGCAGTTCAACAGCAAAGAGTTGCGAAAGTTGTGTGATGATTTGGGAATCAAGAAAGAGTTTGCAGCTGTGTATCATCCTCAAAGTAATGGACAGACGGAGGCAATCAACAAGATTATCAAGCATACTTTGAAGAAAAAGTTAGAGGAAAGCAAGGGGAATTGGCCTGAGGAGTTACTAATGGTTTTGTGGTCATATAATACTACTCTAAGAACTACAACTGGGGAATCTCCCTTTGTGTTGTCTTATGGGTGTGAAGCGATGATTCCTGTAGAGATTGGAGCAGGTTCTTTCAGAAGAGATTTTTATGATGAAGAGGCTAATATGATAAATCAAAGGTTGAATCTGGATTTTCTGGAAGAAACAATGACTAACTCACAATTGAGGTTGGCAACTTATCAGCAAAGGATTGCAAGGTATTACAACAGGAAAGTGAAGACTCGTCCTTTTGATATGGGTGATTTGGTTCTTCGGAAGGTTATGCCAAATACAAGAGTTGCAGCTCATGGGGTTTTTGGTCCAAACTGGGAAGGACCTTACAAGATCAAGTCTATCATTTGGGAAGGAACTTATCATCTGGAAGACTTGGATGACAACACAATCCCGAGAGCATGGAATGCGGAGCATTTGAAGAAATATTATCAATAGGGTGCGGCTTTGGTCCCCTATTATATGAAGGCTTATATTTAAGTTGTAGACTAGCATAAATAATTGTTCTCCTAGTCTAGGGGTAGTGCATATATGCCTTCCTTAGATTTAGTTGAGATTTGCTTATTTTTTCTTTGTTTTTCAATAATTGTTCTCCTTAGCTAGGGGTAGTGTGTATACCTTCCCTTGTTCTGAAGAGATTCCAGTCTTGTTAAAGATTAGAAGTTTTCAAGAAAATTGAAGATTTGTTCATATTGAAGTTTATTGTTGTAAAGGTCGCGCCCTGGCATAATCAGGCGTGCCTTACTTTGCATTAAGGAATCATGTGAAGATTTATTTTATCACAAGTATAAAGACATTTTCTAGAAATTCATAAACCAGGTAAAGGCAAATCTGTGAAAAAGAATTTAAAGACGTTTAAGGAGACGCGCCCTAACAAAGCAAGGTCGCGCCCTCGGCTTATAAAGGATAATTTACAGTTAAAATTTTGTGTATGTTTTTTGGTAAAAGGGAAAATCTTAAGTTGATAATTGAAGGAGTTTCAAGGCTGCCCTTATATATCAGGGCGCGTCCTGAAGAAACTTGAAGATTAATTGTGTGCAGAACTTATCAAGGCAAAAGTGATTCAACAATGAATATATAGTTCAACAAAAGCATAGTACCTAGACAGTTATCGAAAATAAATTCAAGGTTACAGCTTGCAGGGTTTTACAAAGGACCCGCACCTTAAAAGTTAAAGTATATACGGACAAATTTAAAGATAAAAACCTTAGGGCGCGTCCTTAAGAGATGAAGAAGGCGCGTCCTGAGCATCATTAGGGCGAACAGTGATAAGGGGAGATACGTCCACAAGAGGTGAGCTTTGAGTAGGAATAGCTTCAGTAGGAGAAGTTTGGATGTTGTGAGTTGAAGGGATATTCTCTGTGGAAGGCGCGTCCTCAGGAGGATCCTCTAACCCCAGCTCGATTCTTTTGGCCTTGATAGCTATGGCTTGGTCGACTTTAAACTTAGTCACATCCTCAACAGCATCAGGACCAAACTTCTCCCAGTCATAGTCAGGATCAGTGGCTAGGAAGCCAATAAGGTAGAAGTTAAATCCCTTCTCGAAGTTCTCATCCTCAATGGTTTCTCTCTGTTCTTTCAATCTAGTTTTCTCCATTTCAAGAGTACTTTGTTGCACTCGGAATTCCTCTCTTTCCTTCTTCAACCTTTCAACCTGGTCACAAAGACATTTGCCATATTCAAGGGATTTTTGAAGATCTGACTGTAGGGTAGCAATGGTGGCATCCTTAGCATCACATTCCTTCTTCCACTTGTTATCAGTTTCGATGACCATTTTGGAAAACTTTTTGTTCTCCGCCTCAAGTTTGTTAATGTGAAGTTTTTCTTTGTGCACTCTCTGGGCGCGCCCTAGGGATTGAACCAGAAGTTGGGCTGAAGCTTTAATCATGGAATTCGTCTCATCATCAGCGTTCATGTTTTGCCAGAGATCAATTTATTTCTCAGTGACAAGTGAAGCAGCAGCCGGCCCAACGAGGGTTTCAACATATGAAGCCGCGCCCTCGGTTATTTGTTTTTTGCCTTTGTTCATAGGAGGTTCTTGGATCTCAGCATTTCTTTTTGAAGACCCAGAAGAAGGTGGAATTACTGGGGAAGGCTGTTGTTGCTGTATAGGATTCCCCCTGGAATCAGAGGTGTCGGTCTTGTCTTCGTGTTGTAACCTGTTGTTTTTCTTGGCAGCACCGAAATCGCGAGGAATCTTAGGAGCCATTTCTGTGCAAAACAAGAAAAAAAATGATTAGTTCACGCCCTAGGTGAAAGAAGCTTTAATCAGATAATGAAGGGAGATATATCAGGCAAATTACGATACATTATTATGTTAGGGCGCGCCCTATACTATAATTTTGTACCTTCATCAGTATCAGAGTTTTCACTTTCACTATCACTAAATGAAGATGATGGAACGACAATGCCATTTCTGAATCTTTTAAATTTACAAATATGGCCAACTCTATCTGACAGAATTCCAACTCTTATTAAGTTTTCTTCGGTGATTAGAGTTTGGAGGTTGAATTTCTCTGCTGCAACTTTGAGGACGGCTTTGGCCCGATGAAGGGCCGCGCCCTAAAGTTCTTTTTGAACTCTTCTATCTGTTTTAGTTTAAAGGAATTAATAAAAGTAAAAAAAAATGAAATTTTTGAAAAGAAGAGTGTAGGGCGCGCCCTAACTTACAAGGATCAGTATTGAATTGAAGACGAACTCGAGGAGTGTCCCATACAAAGAAGTAAGGTTCCTTCCATCGTTTAATGTGGCTAATTCTCCCTTCAGAAAAGCCCTTGTTTTTGTGAGGTTTGTTGATTACCAGGTAATAATATCCAATGTTTGATTGGCGGATGCTAAAGAAATAGCTGATTTCTGGCATGGAGGGTGCCTCGAAACCCAAGTCATGGTAGAGGATGAGTAAGCCTAACACAAGTTTATAGCTGTTAGGAGAAAGTTGGATTGGGGCTAGATCATACCATTCAAGGATTTCTCTTAGGTATGGGTGTAAGGGCGCGCCCACACCTAGAGCAACAAGTCTCGGGGTTAGAACCATCCTCGGAATTCTGAAATCTCCACCATAGTTGAAAATATGGGGTCGATGGTGGGAGTGAGGAATGGCCCAGAGTCCTTCTTGACCATAGTATTTCATGGCCCATTCCACTTCATCGTTTGTGGCAGTAGAAGACATGCTCACACAGGCTAGTTTGCCTTGTTTCTTTTTGAGTTGGTTCTTTTCCTTTTCAGAAATTTCATTATATTTACCCCAATCAATGTCAATTTCTTTATCAAGAACCTCCCAATGTTCAAATGGGGTAGGTGATGGAGGTGGGGATGTTGGTTCGGAATTGATTAATGGTGAAATGGATGAGGCGGAAGGCGCGCCCTCTGTGGAGTAAGAGTCTGAAGTGTGTGTATCATTGGGGTTATTGGAGTCTGGAGCATAATCGTTATCAGATGGATCTGTATATGAAGGATTTGGAATTTTTTCAAGGATTGGTGTTGGAGTTTTTGTTTTATTCTTTAAAGGAGTACTAAGGGGAATGTTATCAAGGGAATCTTCACTTGAAAAACTCATTCTGTCTTCGTTGAAGTCTTGAATAAGACGCGCCTTGTCTTCTGAAGGTATGAATGAAAAGGAAAGTCTGTAGTGATTAGGTGGAAGTGACGATGGCAAGGGTGAGTGGATTCCAATACGTTTGTTAAACTCTTTAAAGGATGGAATGGAAAGGACGCGCCCCTGTCCTCCAGCTGCAAAATTGAATGAAAAGGGACTTAGGGTACGCCCAAGAATTAAATAAATCGAGATCTAAGGGTGTCTGCAAAAGCAATTCTAGAAAACTAAGGCGTGTTACAGATTATTACCCTAATTTTATTGGAGAGGTATATCAAGGTGCTGGAACGCGCCCTGTGTCAAAGGCGCGCCCTGATAATTATGAATTATGAGAATTAATTAACCATATTCATTTATCAGAAACATTATGTGGGGGGGAAATTACAACCAAATGAGATCAAGCAGCAATACATACATGTATACATACAATGGAAAAATGAAGAACATGAAGTATATGAATAGTCCAGTCGACATATTACAAGATTTATGTGGTCAAATCGTGAAATGAATGCATCAAAACGTACCTTGAGAGTTCTTAAACGAGATTAGTGAGGGAAGGACGCCGGAATTGCTTGATTTGGCCGACTTTTTGCTCGGGAAAATGAAATCGCCGGAATAGAGTATGTATTACGGGAGAGAGAAAGGTAAAAAGAGTAAAGATAGAGAGAGTGAGGTATTTATAGGGATTTTAAAGATATGGTGGAAGACAGCTGTAAAGCATTTTAGAACGATTGGGATTCTAAAGACGCGCCCTCTTTCAAGGCGCGCCCTAAAGAAGAATAGTTACGAGAAGAATTCTGGGTTTTTTAGAGGAAATTCCACATATCATCTCTGATTTCATATGGAATTGGGGGGTAGTTGTTATAGCCAAAATTTGGTTCGGGTATTTTAAGATGGATTCGGGTCAATAACGGGTTCAATTTGGGATTCTAGAGAACAAATTAGGGTTTTTGGGATGTTAGGGCATGCCCTGGGGGTTTAGGCCGCGCCCTGGATGGTATGTTTGAATTCCAAGATGGTAACAATATCGATTTTGTATTTGATTATTGAAGAATTCCCTCCTGTCGTATCTCAGGAGGGGGATGTCCATCGTAGAAGGCCTCTAGGGGTTTTCCTAGACTTAGGGATCTTTCTTATACACTGAGGGCATGTTTTCCTCGGTGCCAAGATAGGTCTGTCTTTGGTGTGTGCTTTGGAGCTCTGTTCCTGTAGCCAATGGGCCCTTTCTCATTGGGGAACTTTGGAGTAATCTGCACTTTGCACCCAAAAGCTATGGATCACCTGTCCTGCTATCTGATGGGTGCTTCTCATTCGGGGGATAGGGATACGTTCTACACTTGGGGTAAACCATGGCTTTACCTGCATCCTTGAAATCAAGAAATAGCTTGTAGCGAATAGGACTAGTCCTCGACGGGGGAAGTTTTCATATTCGTGAAGTCTTGAGATCTTGGATGAGCATTGGGCCTTTTGTGGTTATGCCTCATAGTAGAACATTCCGGATGCTGGACCGATATCCAAGCCCATTTGGGTTTCTTGTTCTCTAAAAACTACGTATGGCTTGATCCCCTATAAATATCGGGGTACGTAGGCCGATTGAGAGGTTGGAAGTCGAGAGCTCTGAATAGCCGCCACTAACCCTATCAATCTCAGCCATCAATCACAAACAACCACCACACGCCACCACTCTTTTCGGCAAAGAACCACCATCATAGATCTTGATTCCGGCGAAGTACCTCGAATTTTGTTGTTACCAAATTCCTCCGTCAACATAAACAATTACTTGGTACAATACGAGCAAAACATACCAGGAGTTATTTATGTTTTACATAAAGTCAAGGATGAGATTAATTTTGGATTTGGTGGAAAGAAGAAACGAGCTACTATAGGTTCATATTATTAAAAGAATTGAATTTTGTAACTCATATACATTGTATATATATATAGGGTCTTGCTCATGTGAGAACCCCACTTATGATGAGATATGAGATCTAATCCTAGCCACTCATTCAAATACATTATATTCATCTCTTACCATTCATTTAATATTTGAATATTTTATATTTGGGATTTCACCTCTTCTATTTAATTCAACCACCCACCACCACCGCCAACCACCACCACCTCCGGCGATCACCAGAAAATCACCACCGGCATACATAAAATCACCACAGTCAAACCAGAAATCACCACCAGGATCACAAAAATCACCACCAGAAACAGAAAATCACCGCACTGCCACCACCTCCGGCCACCATGCCGCCGCCACCACCAAAAAAAAGCACCGCCTGTAAACAAAAATCACCACACCAAAACCACCACCTCCGGCCACCAACAAAAAATCACCACCATAATCCGAAAATCACCACAAAATTGACAAAAAAAATAACAAGAATCATAGAATATCACCACTGTTAACATTAATCACTTCCGACCACCTCCAATCACCACAGTCTCACCACAAAAATCACCACCTCCAACCAAAAAAACATCATAGAAACACAAAAATCACCATCTTCAACCGTATTAGTCCTCCTCATATCCCCTGATTTTCCCTCCTTCTTTTTATCATCCGAAACCGACGTTCACGAATCGTCGCCGTGTAACTTCTCCGTTAGATTCTCCAATACCGACTCTCCATTCGGTTCCATTTTCGCTTCTTCGTCGTGTTCCGACATCGTCGATCTCCCCTAATTTAGCCACTCATTTTGCTAATTGTGTGCGTGTGTGTTTTTGAAACGGAGAGATGTAGAAGGAGAGAGAAGAAGAGAAGAGAGAAAGTTGTGAGAATCAGTGAGGTTTCGTCATTGTTGATGATCAATTGCTTAATTCAAGTTGCACAGATGATGTGTGTGGAGTCAGTGTGGGTGGCGTGTGTGTGGTGTGAGGCGTGTGTGTGTGGTGTGTGTGGGGTGCGGGGTGTTTTTGTGTTGTATGGTTAGGATTTAATTAGATGTAAAAAATGTGAGGCTGAGATTAAATCTCAGTTCTCATTTTAATTGAGGGTTCTCATTTGAGCAAAACCCTATATATATATATATATAATTCTTGAATTATTATTTTACATATTACTTGAGCCCTTAATGACTTTCTAATTTTTTATTATCTTATGCTTTTAGCGAGAATATTACTTTATAACATTGGCCCAAGTTGGGACTGACGAAATTTATTACTTAAGCACTACTACAGAATTGGCTTTTAGCGAGGTTATTACTTTATCGGATATTACTTAATTGAGATTTAACTGTACTCCTTTTTCGTATGGTTTTTAAAAGTGGGGACTTTTTCTGTCAAAATAAAAGAAGAAGGAGAAAAGTGGGGACTTTTACTTCAGTACATTGAAGTGGTGAACTAATAAATGTCACCAAAATCTAATTATATTTGAGCAGGATTTAGTGCATTGTACTGTACACTAGTGTTGGTTTCTATTCAAAAAATGAGCTCAGGTAAAGCATCCTGGTGAGTGGTGTCTAATGAGCTTAACTAGTCGGTTATATGATCAGTTAGTGTACATCCCACATCGACGTGTTTAAGATATTTATAACATCCAAATCCATAAAAACACTCTTATTCTTATCGATGTGGGATGTTTACAGTTAATCTACAAAATCTTGGTCTTTGGGATCAATCTTGTCGATGTGGGATGTTTACAGTTAACCTACAAAATCTTGATCCTTGGGATCAATAGACATTACGTTCACTTGTTTAGCTAGAGATCTCGAATGTTATTTCGGAAACATTAATTCGTATCATGATGTAACTTAATTTGCATCACAGCCACATTCACTAAGAGGAGTTTCAAACGAGTTCAAATCCTCTACACCATTTTAGGTGTGTCACTCCATGTTCCACTTTAAGTGGTTGTTTTTGATTGGTTCATACTTCATTAATATAAATGGGACCCCTGTATTCACACCAACCATCCAATCAAAAACAACCACCTAAAGTGATGTAGAAGATTTGGACTCGTTTCAAACAGCAATGCATATATAAATGTGAGAGCAAGTGATCAAAGATCTTTATTAGGATTCTCTAAGCTTAAATTATGCTAATCGAATATTGTAAACGAACTTCGATTACATTAATAAGCAGTACTGGGAGCAAGAATACCAGTAGTGAAGACTTCCCATGTGCTATAAATGCATGCATCAGGTCCAAACTCAGAATTTTTTCCAGTCAATTCTTCATTTATATATACATATGACTTATACTTATCCCCATACAATGGACCAACCGTTTACAACAGGCCTTTCTGTCTTTCTCTGTCTCTCTTGTGTTTGCTAACTACACAAAAAAAATCTATACTAAGCTATATAGTACATGAATATATGCAAGTTATAACATGTCAATAATTATATACGGATTACACATCTAATTGCCTAAATATCTGCGTACGAGGAGTGTTGGAACCAGGATTCCGAAACAGCCAGAACTAACTAAAGTTCAACCGGGACTGCAGTCTAGATTAGCCCGAAGACATAAAGGAAAAAAATTGATATCCAAGTAGCTGGATACATAAATGTAGAGAAAATTAAAGAAAAGGGTAAAAACAGATCAAGTGATGTAGATGTGGGGAGCAAGAAGAGAGCAAGGTGGAAGACACTCAACAACATTAAAGAGCTGTGATGTTGGAGAGCCCACATGTTTCAACCAAACTATATGTGGTTTTGATTTATGCATTCTCAGAAACCGAAACAAGTAAACATCGTCAAAACATCAATATTCTTTCCCAGCTTGGTGATGTGTGTTTATAAATATACATGTAACATGTGTAAATTTATAAATCATGTTTGCAACAGCTTAGTTTGTATACCAGCCTTTCCCCAACATCTACAGTAAGTCACCCCACTGTCTCCCTCCTTCCTTCCATTCTTCAGTTCCTTATTTTTGTAGTTTCCATTCATTCTTCTCACCTAGACTATTCACTGCTCTCTCTATCTGTCAATATATAGTTTCTGTCACATGACAAATTAATTAAGCCCGTACTTCTGTCTGTCATGTACCGTATACATTTAAGAAATTTTGAACTATTGATCTTTAGTTCAAGAATTTTTAATTTTTTAAGTTAAATTTTAAAGGGTCGTCTCTAAATTTAATTATGTGAGCCTTTGGTCATGATACCGGTCAGAACAATTTCGATCGATCGAAAACGTCCTGTTCTTGTAATGTTACCGGCTTCACTCTTTCAGCAAACTATATATCTAAACACATAAAGGGTCCTTGTCCCTGACAATCGATTGTCAGATACCAGTTATTATTTAATAATCTGCTTCTGATCCAACGGCCCCTGGATTACAAAAAAAAATTCCTGTCCGTTATAATTTTCCGCGGATAGGCTAATTGCCTGTCCGCTATAATTTTCCGCGAATAAGACAGAACTTATCCGCGGAAAATTATAGCGAACAGACAATTTTTTTTGTAATCCAGGGGGGCCGTTGGATCGTTAATCCAACGGCTTAGAAGCATATTGTTAAATAACGGGTACCTGACAATCGATTGTCACGGACCAACACCCACACATAAATACAGGAAATTTTATCCCCAAGTATTTTAGAATTCTGTGAATGAAAATGTATGAATATATGCGCGTAAACTAGTTATGTAAGATACATTGTATCCATGATTGAAACTCAATATTACTCCCTGGACATTTACAGCACATAAATGTGTAATAAATGAAAAAAAATACAGATATTGAATAACATTATATGCACATATATCTTGAATTATGAATGCAGATGCATGCAAACGGAAGCAGCAGCAGCTACTGGTACTGGTACTTTGATCTGGTAGCAGCAAAAAGATATCGAATAGAAATTAATGTAACCAAAGTATAAGAAGGCGAGATAAACATGTGCCATTTACTGCAATAGAAAAACATATATATTTTCTGAGAAATAAGGTAAATTAAACACTTTATGTATAATATAAAGGGTTCCTGTCAATAAACGTATGTTATAGCACATCGTATCCTAGTACGTGAAAAATATGATTCTTGGTGTGAATGTACAAGACATTCATATTTACATATACCACGATTATTAATCGTGATATGGTATGTCATAAAATTCGTGACTCCTGAACCACCCCATATTGTACACATATATAGTATTGTACAAGTAAATTAAAATGCAATAAGAGAATAAGATGAAGATGAGATAAGGATGAATAGAGATAAGAAAGGCCACTTAATTGCATGCGAAACCCCGCCTAATACCAACATTTCTAAAACCATAACTGATGCTAGCTAAGTGTTGTTGCCTGATGATCTCAACAACTTTTGACATTTACACTACACTACATTTCTGCTATGAAGTATGCATTTGTAAGTATTTGTGCGTATAGTTGCAAACATACAAGTACTGCATAACTCCTGACCTCCATTTTATTTATTATGCAAAGCTGCTCAGTTTAATACCATTGTCAGTCGATCAAATCTTCCACAATGTCAAGAAAATCAACACACTATATGTACTAGTTACCCACCTAGCTGCCTAGCTAGTCAAGTAAACTGAACAAATATTGGGAATTAATTAAATGACTCATTATCAACATCAATCATCTGCATAATCTTACACTAAATCACATGTGATTCAGCACCAATGATAGAATTCATTAAATCAAATCAAGTACATTTAAGGTTTGTAGAACAATAACCCTAAGGCTAATTAAATAATAATTAATCCCTAAAATTGAAACTAATGTTCCACATTCAAGATTTATTACATACATAATTATAAATCGATAGATAGATAGATGGATAGATAGAAATTATCGTAAATTATAAGGATGGAAGACTGAAGATGGAATGGAGGGGAGCTAGGACTTAATTTGATAAATTAGGGCAATTTTTTACCAAGAGTGTGCTTGTTATTATGCATCCAAACCTTAAGAACATGACGTTTAAGTCCAGTCTCGGCACAAAAATTTTGCACCACCGCCTCGTCTTGCTTCTGTATTCGCCACCCCAATCTCTCCGCCAGCTCCAACATCCTCTCCTTCTGATCCGGTGTAAACTTTGTCCTAAACCTTTTTCTCGAAGACGAACCACCTCCACCACCACCACCACCACCACCGCCACCACTACTACTTGGATTCGACATATCCTCGTCCATTTCCAGCTCCCTCGAGTTGGAGGGAAGTGCCAAAGGCCTTTGCTGATTCATCGGTGTCACGTGTAGGTACCCTGCCGGACGGTGGTAATACGGTGGTGTTAACTGGTGGTGATGCTGCTGCTGGTGCTGGAGAGCTAGTGTTCTTAATGCCCCTTCTCCTTCGGCTTCTTTCCTGTGAAAATTTCTGTGACAATTACAAGCAGCGCATTTAAACGCATCTAGGGTTCCTTCCTCTCCGGCAGGCATGAATTCTCCGCATCCATCAACAGCACTGCCGCCTATCCCAACAGCGTGGTTTTTCAAACACTCTTTGTACTTATAGCCACCGACTTTTCGAGCACTCGTCGCAGCAGCAGCAAGCATCGAACCACCTTCTCCCGAGCCGCCAATTCTTGGCCTCATCATCGAATCATAAGAAGGAGGCAACTGCATCCCAATTTCTTCATCTTGATCTTCATGCTCCTCAAAATCCATATTATTTTTGAGTTCTCTCTCTTCTTACTCTTCAACAACAGCTACTATATATCTAGTGAGCAGATCCAACACCTTGGTCGGCTTTTATATATATGTACAAGGTCATATCGTAACAAATTATTTTAGCCATTTTACGAACCATTTACAAATGATGACAATACTATCATTATCAGTCTCAATAATACAAGTCGACAAAACATATTTATATGTAAAATGAAAATATTTACCATTTAGTGAGTAGATCCAACATCTTTATCGACTTTTATTTACATATACAAAGGTTATATATTATAGGGAAATGCTAACAATAGCCCTAAGGGCTATGGTTAAGTATTAAATATTCTCATCTTTTCAACATTGATTTTAGTTATTTAATTGTTTTTAAGTTTTTCAAGGCTCTTTTACAACATCAATTCAATTTTCCAAGTAATAATAGTGGACCCCCTGCATTCACATTAATTTCCACTAATAAAAAAATCCCAAATTGCTAAATAATTATATTGAAATTCGTGCAAACTTGATGTATTAAGTGCAAATTTGACATTTTAAATACATTTATCCACTTACATTAATGCTTAACCATAGCCCTTAGGACTATGGTTAGCATTACCCTATATTATATATGTTCCACTACAAATTATCTTAGCTTAAAAATTTGCGAATCAGTTACAAATGATAACCCAGTACCATAAATATATATCCATCATCTCAATAATACAAATTGACAAAATATACTTATATGTAAAATGAAAATATGCATATATATATATAGGGTTGGACTCCATAGCAAACACCTTATATAACAAACAATAAAGAACACCTCGTATCTAATAGATCCATTGCCCCTGGCGGGGGCACCCAATACAAAAAGTTCTTATTTTTTTACCCACTATCCATCCATCATCTCAAAAAAAAAAAAAAAAATTTAAAAATTACTGTTCATTACGATGATGTCATCAGTGACGTCATCATGAACAGTAAAATTTTTATTTTTATTTTTAATATTATTTTTTTTTGCTGAGGGTAAAAAAATAACAACTTTTTGTATTGGGTGCCCCTGGCGGGGCCAAAGGATCTAATAGATCTAAGATGTTTTTTGTTGTTTGTTATATAAGAGTGTTCTGTATGGAGCAAAGGCCTATATATATATATATATACATATATAATTATATACACATCTTCAAAGTTTATTTGAAGAATAAAGAGTAACAATGTTTGTAAAAAAAAGGAGTTAAAAAATGAATGACATTGACAAGTTAAAGAGCAGGGGCTAATGGGGTAGATCAGAAGATAAGGGGAAGGGTGCTGTGGATATCAATTACCCTACTGCACCGGATGGACTGCTAAATCTCATCAAATTAACTACTCTTTCTTACCCTACCCATTTGGGCCATACTTCATGTCAAGCAATTTTTTGTATTATATTTACCGGCTGTTTCCGGTAATATTTGTTCCCTGAAATTAGACCATAATTTTTATTTCTGACTTTCTTTTCTGATTTTATTTATTTCCTCCATTGTGAAATGATTTCTTCGTCCTACTGGTTTATAATAGCTTGCAATTTGCACCCCAAAGCTGCGAAAACTTCTAATAAATTTTTTAAATTTAAAATAATGCATCTAAAAAGGAAAATAAACTAAGCTCTTTTCAGATCATGAGAGCTTAGTTATAAAAAAATCAAATGAATATCTAATTTTATTTTAATATACTCTTTTCATTCTTGTTTAAATGTCTTTTTTATTCTAACTATAATTGAGTTAATGGGTTAAGAGTAGCTCAATGATAGAGCTATCCGTTTGACGTCCCAATGTCTTGGGTTCGATTCTCATCTATATCAATATTTATTGAACAGTATTTTAAGGTTTAATCAAAAAAAATTATGATCGAGTCAAATTAACCAAATTTTAACAATAATTATTTCAAAATTTTATAATTTGTTAAGTTACCAATTCTCCTAAACCTCAGGGTCTGAGAGAAACGGGCTTACCACGATCATATCATATATTCAACATCCCCTCACTCGAAAGCCCATTAATGGGTCAAGAGTGGATCACTACTCACTAGGTTGTTTGTGCTTCTCTAGCGTCCGGTTCGTCGTTTTTTAATACTAGGTGGGGATCTCGTCCCTTTTTGGCTCACCATAGCACACAATTTCAATATTTCAATTAATGAGAATATTGGAGGTAGGAAGGACTCAAACCTGAGACCTCCCACAACCAGAGCTCTAATACCATTTTAAGTTATCAAATTTCGGTCAACTCGACTAATCAGAATCAAAAATGACTTTTAATTAGGAATGAAGTGAGTAATTATAACCTTTTATCATAAATAGTTTCTTGATTTTCTTATCATACTTCATAGCAAACGTACTTCACATGTTCTCCGATCCAACATAATAGACAATTTCTAACCAATTCCAAACACTAAATAATTAGTGTATATCCAATAATTTAATACAAAATTTTAAAGTTAGCTGACGACTTTAATTTTCTTTTAATAAAGCTTACCAACTTACAAGTAATATATATTCTTAAATAAATTTCGGATGAGCGAGAATCAAATTCTGGATCAATATCAACTTCAATTATTTTGAGTGAAAACGAATTATAATTAATAACCTAATTCTCAGCCAAAAGGGTTATGTGAAAGTGAAATGTACACACATGGTTGAAGATACTGGCTATATCCGGGAACCTATGTTCCCTATAGTTGGAGCATCGTAGTACAAATAGTAGTACTATTTCCTCGAAGCATTAAATAAAGATGGGAATCAATTTTTAATTTTTTTTTTTTTTGAAAATAGGAATATTTGCTCAAGAGGGTAAAAGTAGCGAGACACTGAATTACTACAACTTTTCAGTAAGCATGAGAATGGAAAATTAGCCTGTTTCTTCTTGCGAGTTTTGTCCATGTAATGACTTATGACGCACGTACCTTTTCAAATCTAATCTATTATCTTCTGAATCCATGGAGTTGTTTCATTTTCTTGGGGGAGCCCGTGAGAGCTTGCGTATTTTTCTGAAACGGAAGCTTAAATACTTGATCATCCTAACGGCAACAATTTTCATTATACTCTTCTAGATACTAGCATTTTGCCCGTACTTCGTACACGGCATCTTATTTAATTTAAAATGATAATACCAAAAATTTAACAAATTTGATTGATTTCTTAAAACATCTTATTTAATTTAAATTGACAATACCAAAAAATTAACAAATTTGATTGATTTCTTAAAAAGATATTGTATGCAATTATATAAATAATGGATAGTTTCAAAACTACCCATGTGAACTACTAGATTTTTAAATATATACTACCCATCTTTCTAAAATTCTAAAAATATCGACCTTGTTTTCAAAATTCCAAAAATACTACCTTCCTCAATTGCAACTTTTGCAACCTCATTTGCAACTTCCAATTTTCAAATTTCTGATTTCATGTTCTGGGGTTCAGATGTCATTTTCGACCTCTTTTTTGGACTCTGATATATATATATATAGGGTTGGACTCCATACAGAACACCTTATATAAAGAACAACAAAGAACACCTCATATCTAATAGATCCATTGCCCCTGTCGGGGCCACCCAATACAAAAAGTTCTTATTTTTTTAGGCTCTATCCATCCAGCAAAAAAAATAAAAAATTTGAAAAATTTACTGTTCATCGATGACGTCATCAGTGACGTCATCATGAACAGTAAAATTTTCAAAATTTTTTTTTTTTTTGCTGGATGGATAGAGCCTAAAAAAATAAGAACTTTTTGTATTAGGGGCCCCTGGCGGGACCAATGGATCTATTGGAATAAATGATTTTATAGTGTTCTTTATGGAGCAAAGGCCTATATATATATATATATATATATATATATATATATATATCAGAGTCCAAAAAAGAGGTCGAAAATGACATCTGACAAATGGAACTTGAAATCAGAAATTTGAAAACTGGAAGTTGCAAATGAGGTTGCAAGGCCCCGCCAAGGGCACTCATAATTGGTGAATTTGGGTTGCAAGGCCCCGCCAGGGGCACTCATAATTGGTGAATTTGGGTTGCAAGGCCCCGCCAGGGGCACTCATAATTGGTGGATTTCTGATTTGCAACTTTCAGTTTTCAGTTGCAACTTTTGCAACCTCAGTTGCAACTTTTGCAACCTCAGTTGTAACTTTTGCAACCTCAGTTGCAACTCCTCAGTTGCAACTTTTGCAACCTCAGTTGCAACTTTTGCAACCTCAGTTTTCAGTTGCAACTTTTGCAACCTCAGTTTTCAGTTGCAACTTTTGCAACCTCAGTTTTCAGTTGCAACTTTTGCAACCTCAGTTGCAACTTTTGCAACTGAGGTTGCAACTCCTCAGTTGCAACTTTTGCAACCTCAGTTGCAACTGCGGTTTACAACCTCAGTTGCAACTTTTGCAACCTCAGTTGCAACTTTTGCAACCTCAGTTGCAACTTTTGCAACTGAAAACTGAAAGTTGCAAATCAGAAATCCACCAATTATGAGTGCCCCTGGCGGGGCCTTGCAACCCAAATTCACCAATTATGAGTGCCCCTGGCGGGGCCTTGCAACCCAAATTCACCAATTATGAGTGCCCTTGGCGGGGCCTTGCAACCTCATTTGCAACTTCCAGTTTTCAAATTTCTGATTTCAAGTTCCATTTGTCAGATGTCATTTTTTTGATGGATTAAATAAATTTTCAACATTGTTAAAATAGAATTGTATGCTATTTTTTATATAAATTTTAGCATATCATTATTTTATTAAGGGAAAATGAATTTTTTGTCAATGAACTATTGACCTTTTTAGAAATCTACCACTTAACTATGAATTTTTCTTTTTTAGTCACTAAACTTAGGTTTGGTTTTGTTTTACTCACTAAACTTAGGTTCGGATTTGATTATTAACATTATGTTAATTATTAGAATAAATTAATAATTCCTTTATAATCATAAAAATATTTATTACACTTTCATAAAAAATAATTCTAATAAATTTAAAATTTAAATTTATATGAAACTCATCCCTAATCTTTTTTATTACATCCGGGGCCCTTTAAAATAGCTTGAAACGTAGCGAATATGTGTGTTCTCATTGTTCTCATTTTAATTTTTTTTGTTAATTTTGTTTATGAATGGATAGAGGGTAAAATATAAGACTTTTTTTGTGAAGATGCCTCTAACGGGGCCCTTTAAAATAGCTTGAAATGTAGTGAATATGTGTGTTTTCACTGTTCTCATTCTCACTAGAGCGTGACCAATAAACTGTATTAGTAAATTCATGTATGAAAATACAGTGTATATATATTATTAATATAGATTCTTTTATTAAAAATAAGTAAATTATACAATTAAATATGCAAGCTAAAATATCAGATAAATACTCTAGTAGATTTATAGTTTTTGTTCAAATTAAGGTCTTTCACCATGGCTCTCGCTTTCTGAAATTGTTGAATTTTTATTTTATTGACTTTATTATATTAAAAGTATGTTCTTATTGAAACGAATATAATAATTTGAATTTGAATATATTTTTAAACTACTTATTTTGATGGGTTGTTAATTTTTTTGTGATCAACTTAGAGGGGTGACCAAAAATAAAATTAATGAGAATACATAAACCCATTACCCACGTTATGATAAACAATACCTATAAAATGGAAGTTGCTTATGTGGTTCAGGCTTGTTAATTACTTCAATACTTCATTAGCTTGATCATCATGTGGACCATCTTTCTTTTTATCACTTATGTTGCTGCTATGTAGTCTATCTGTAACTAACATCTTTCTTTTTATCACTTATGTTGTTGTTATGTAGTCTATCTGTAACTAAACATCTTTCCCTGCTTGTAATCTATATTTATAAATGCAAACTTCTTCTTGTATTGTATTTTGTTTTCAATATTTAAAATTATGTAGCTGGAGGTGCAATCATAGTACTACAACATTACTGAAAATAAGTACAATATCATAATAGAATTTTTTGTTCCAATCTAAATTGGGTCGCTCCAAATGCTGTGTAATGACAAAAAGGGGCATTAATTAAAGAAATAAATAACATTAAAAAATGAAGGATAATACTGTTTACCAAAAACACAGGTCTCCGCAAGAAGCTCACTTATTCACTTTTATCTTCAAATAATGTATGATTACAAATTATAACAATCACATTTTCCACTATCTATTCTCTCTCAAAAAGCCAACTAAACTGAAAAAGAGAAAAGTTAGTGCTTTTATATTTTAATATGGAGCTCAAGTGAAAGTGCTAAATATGAGATCATATAAGAAGTGAAATTGAACGCGAGTAAAGAAGATATTTAGAGCATAAATAAGAGCAATGTTGCTTGACCCAAAGGGTGAGGCTTGTGACGTGGGTCAAAGCTTCTAAGTATGCTATTCCATAGTCCTTTCGGAGACATCCGATAAAAAGTATGCTATTCCATAAGACCTTCTGGTACGTAGCATGTCTACCCCATGAACCTTAAGTTGAACAAATCCATAAATAACATAAACTTGCTTGAAAACAAAATAATGTCTATAAGTATCAAATTGAGTCCCTAGATTATTTACAAATAACATGGTCTGTACTGTGTCAATGTTATTAACTGGTAATCTTTCCAACTACCTTTGTCATTATGACATGTAAAATCGAAAATTGAAAGGCCAAGCAAATATTTTAAAGGTACCTTTCTGGTGTCCTGTATATTATTATAACATCGGGCAATTCATTAAAACTTTAATTCTTAAATTCCAAACCAAAATCAAAACCAAACAAATATTATCCTGTCTAATTTTTAATACTGTGAAATCAATAAAAACTTAACTCTTATGGCCAAACTAAAAATCGGAACCAAACATATATGACCCGTACGGAGGTCTAAAACACATACCTTAACCCTACTTCAGGGGGTTGAGAAGTTAATTTGGTGAAAAACCCAGCTTTCAAATCTGAAAAGTGCAAATATGCATCAAAATCCAGCAGTGTGAAGATTTGAGCGGCTTGGACTTGAAGGTGAAAAATGACACAGATAGATTTGAGTAATGACAAAAAAGAGAATCAAAGAAATAAATAAAGATAAAAAAAATAAAGGATGATAGTAGAGGTTTAGATTTGGGTCGATCCAATTGGGTTACTCCAAATGTTGTGTAATGACAAAAAATAGTATATGTTTAGATTTGGGTCGATCCAATCTAAATTGGGTCGCTCCAAATGCTGTGTAATGGTAAAAAGGGGAATCAAAGAAATAAAGAAGATTAAGAAAATGAAAGATAATAGTATCGTTGACGGAATTCGAACCTTGAAATTTTAGTAAATAAATTTAATCATGTAACATATTTAATCATTAGATCTAACAGTTCTAATTTTAACTAAAAATCTAATGGATATTATTCGTTGTATACGAATTTTTATTATATTTTGTTAGTGGTTAGAAGATATGATGTCATATTTTTGGGTATGCAATTAGTAAATAAATTTAATCATGTAATATATTTAATCATTAGATCTAACAGTTCTAATTTTTAACTAAAAATCTAACGGATATTATTCATTGTATACGAATTTTTATTATATTTTGTTAGTGGTTAGAAGATATGATGTCATATTTTTGGGTATGTATTAATTATTGCACTATTATGTTTTAAATTAAAAGTCAACGAGTTTTAATTAGAGAGAAAAAAATTATTGATTGGAAGATATGATATTTTAGGTATTTATAAAAGGTAATATCATCAATTATAAGTAAACATCTTTTAATTGAAAAAGGCAATCAGCTAATTATCATTAATTATATTATTAATAAAAAATGAAGGATAATAGTAGAGGTTTAGATTTGGGTTGATCCAATTGGATCGCTCCAAATGCTGATTAGAGAGAAAAAAATTATTGATTGGAAAATATGATATTTTAGGTATTTATAAAAGGTAATATCATATAAATTATAAGTAAACATCTTTTAATTGAAAAAGGCAATCGAATGATTATCATTAATTATATTATTAATAAAAAAATGAAGGATAATAGTAGAGGTTTAGATCCCCTCGTTTCTCCTTTATATAAGTATATAATAGTTCTAATTTTAAACTAAAAATCTAACGAATTTTATTCGTTGTATACGAATTTTTATTATATTTCGTTAGTGATATTTAATTTCCACTATTAGTAAAATTTAAAATACAATTGAGTTATATATTTAGTTTTCTCAATTAGTAAAAATTTGAAATGCAATTTAGAGAAATTGATAATTCTAATATGTTTTACTTGAAAACAGAAATTGATTAGTTATTAGAATAAATTTTATTTATAATTAAGTAAGGGTAATTAAGTAACAATAGGTACCGACCGACCGACCAACCAACCAACCAACCGACTGGCACTATATAATTGGAAAATTATAGATTTTAGCTAAAGGAAATAGAAAAGGTAGCGTTTTTTAAAGAAAAATGATTATTTTAATATGTTTTACTTGAAAAAGAAAATTGATTAGTTATTGAGAAATTGTTTATTTATAATTAAGTAAGGACATCATTTAATTCGAAAAAGAGAGATTTTAGCTAAAGAAAATAGAAAATGTAACGTATTTTAGAAGGAAATTGATTATTTTAATATGTTTTACTTGAAAATAGAAATTGATTAGTTATTAGGAGAAATTTTATTTATATTTAAGTAAGGGCAATAAAGTAAAAAATAGGTACCGACCGACCAACCAACCGACCAACCAAACTTTCAATGTTTTTAAATGAAAATTTAAAGGTAAGGATATTGAAATTGTATATTTAGTTTCCTCGATTAGTAAAAATTTAAAATGCAATTTAGATATTTACTTTACTTTATTGGTAAAGATTTTATAGGTAAAAAATAATGAAACTATATATTTAGTTTCCTCTATTAGTAAAGTTTTAAAATGCAATTGAGATTTTTTTTAATCATTGGAATTATTAATTCAAAAATTTGAGAAAATTAAAAAAATAGAACCGAGCTATTTGATGCACGGATTTTTTTTAATATTATATGAATTTTTCATTAATTTAAGTTAATTTTTTTAAAAATATAAATTTGGGAGGCTTAAATTTTTATATGAGATGATTTTATAATAATTATATAAATGTTATCCGTGATATTTCTAGAAAATGAGGGATTTTTTTTAGAAAATGATAGATTTTACTTGAAAAAGGTAATCAGCTAATTATTAGTATTTATATAATTATTATTTTATTTCATTAAATAGAAGATAATACGTTTTAGATAAAAAAAAAGGTAATCGCTTAATTATTAATATTATAATATTATTAGTTTATTGTATTAAACGGAACCATCCGTGATATAATCGGAAAAAGAGAGATTTTATTTTTTAAAAATAGAAAGGTAACGTGAAAATTAAAAAAATGACATAATTTATGTGAAAAAGGTAATTGATTAGTTTATAGTAATTATAATTTAATTATGTTATTTTACTAAATAAAATTGCTCCTAGGTTTTAGAAAATGAGAAATTAATGTTGCCCCTGAAATTTCTAGAAAAAAGGGAATTTAATTAGAAAAAATATAAAAGATGATACGTTTTAGTTGAAAAGGTAATCAGTTAATTATTAGTACTATAATATTATTATTTTATTTTTATTAAATAGAACTAAAAATCTAACGGATATTATTCGTTGTATACGAATTTTTATTATATTTTGTTAGTGGTTAGAAAATATGATGTCATATTTTTGGGTATGTATTAATTATTGCAATATTATGTTTTAAAATTAAAAATCAACGTGTTTTAATTAGAGAAAAAAAATTATTGATTGGAAGATATGATATTTTAGGTATTTATAAAATGTAATATCATCAATTATAAGTAAACATCTTTTAATTGAAAAAGGCAATCAACTATTTATCATTAATTATATTATTAATAAAAAATGAAGGATAATAGTAGAGGTTTAGATTTGGGTTGATCAAACTGGATAGCTCCAAATGCTGATTAGAGAAAAAAAAAATTATTGATTGGAAGATATGATATTTTAGGTATTTGTAAAAAGTAATATCATATAAATTATAAGTAAACATCTTTTAATTGAAAAGGCAATCGGCTAATTATCATTAATTATATTATTATAAAAAAATGAAGGATAATAGTAGAGGTTTAGATTTGGGTCAATTCAATTGGGTCGAACCAAATGTTGTGTAATGATAAAAAATAGTATAGATTTAGATTTGGATCGATCCAATTTAAATTGGGTCGCTCCAAATGTTGTGTAATGACAAAAAGGGACATTGAATGAAGAAGATTAAAAAAATAAAGGATAAAAGCAGTAATTTTCGTGTGTAATGACAAAAAAAGGCATCAAAGAAATAAAGAAGATTAAAAAAATGAAGGATAAAAGCAGTGATTTGCTCCAAATGTTGTGTAATGACAAAAAGGGACATCAAAGAATAAAGAAGATTAAAAAAATAAAGGATAAAAGCAGTAATTTTCCTGTGTAATGACAAAAAAGGGCATCAAAGAAATAAAGAAGATTAAAAAAATGAAGGATAAAAGCAGTAATTTTCAAAATGCAATACTAGCAGACATTAGGAATATATTGATTGATATTGATTCGATATCCGAAAATCCGATGAAATCTATTCGTCAAATTATTCAGTTTAACAAAAAATTAATGTAAAAAAATGCCACAAATTATTAACACTTGATAATTGATGACAACCAATCAGATAAGCATTACGTGGATGTTTGGAATATTTTAAAATAGTTAACTTATAACTTAAAATTAATAAATAATATAAATGAAAAGTACTTATATATGCTTGGATAAATTTATTTATAAGTTGGTGAGTATTTGTTAAATTAAATTTAAAATTTTACTTATTTAATATAATAATCTCAATACATGTACTTTAAATTAAAAAGACGTTTAAAAACATAAATGAAAATAAATAAAAAATTAAACAATAAGCAATTAGTTGGGAAAAAAGTACATTTTTGAACTTATCAACAACATGTAAATCATAAAAGTTCATAAGTTGGGTAGACAAACACCCTAATAAGTTCTTAATAAATTTTTATGAACTTATAAAACATATCGACTTAAATTTGTGATGTCAAATAGGCCCATAATTAGGGGTACTGTAATTCGAGTTGAGTCGAGTCGAGTTGAGTTGTTATCGAGCTTTTTTTTTTCGAGTCGAGTTAAGCCTAAAATTTATCGAACCTGAAATTTGTGTTTGAACTCGACTCATTTACTGTACGAGTCTAGTTCGAGTTGTTATCGAGTTTTCGAACTTATCAAGTTTTTAACCGAGGTTTCGAGCTTATCGAATTTTTAAATGAGTTTTCGAGTTTTCGAGTTTCCGAGCTTATCGAGTTTTTACCGAGTTTTCGTGTTTATCGGGTTCTTATCAAATTTTCAAGTTTATTAGTTCTTGTCAAATTTTCGAGTTTTGACTTAAGTTCCATGAAAGCTATTTGTTTGTATTATTTTTTTTTTTCAAGTTTAACCTAAAAAAATTACATCTTATGATTTTGATAATCAATTTTTCCAGTAAATTAAGTAAACTTTTAGTTTATCCTATTCATATATATTTATGGATAAATTTTATCTTTATTAAAGATTATGCATCTAACTATCTAAGTATCTTAAGTAGTAAACGATGATAATAATAATAATAATAAAATGTGAAATTGCATTTTCAAAAGCTTATTGTCGAACCGGCTCTGGTAGAAAGGAACACAATACCAACGAAAGATTTTTTAATTTGAGGTTTTTATTTTTTTCCAAAATAGGCAAATATGCACCCCTACGCTGAGAGTCATTACTCATTAGTAAGTTTATAAATTTATTTATAATTTAATAGAAATATTACATATAACAAGTCTATAATGTTACAATTTTACTGTTATAGTTTATAATTGGATAAAGACAAATATATGGAAGTAAAATTCAGAAATCGAATTTAATCGTTGACAACTAAGGATCGATCAAAAGATCAATCGAAGTAGTATAGATTAATCGTGATATCAAATATATTTTGATACTTTAATAACAATTTATAATATTAATTGAATTTTAAAAACCGTGCATGTAAGAAATCTTTGATTCGAACTAATCACAAAGCATTCAGTAAAACTTTAAAAATGTATTAATTTAAATTTTACAATAAAAGTTTTATAAATTATCACTAGTACAAAACTGACCTTATACGTCGCCTCTTATACGTCGGTTCTGGCCAAAGGCGACGTATAAAGTAGTTATATACGTCGGTTCCGCATAAAGGCGACGTATAAGGTCAATTTTTAACATTTTTTACGTCGGTTGAAGAAAACGCCGACGTATAAGATCATATTATACGTCGGTTGAGGACAAGGCGACGTATAAAATGCTACTTTATACGTCGGTTGAAAAAAGGCGACATATAAAATGCTACTTTATACGTCGGTTGAGAATAAGACGACGTATATAATACTACTTTATACGTCGGTTGAGAAAAGACGACGTATATAATACAATTTTATACGTCGCTCTTAATATGACCGACGTATATAATGCTACTATATACGTCGGTTGAGGAAACTGCGACGTATATAATGCTATTATATACGTCGCTCTTAATATAACCGACGTATAAAAGATGAAGAAAACAACAACCAAACTCCCGTAGCATAATTATTCAACTCTCTCTCGCCTCTCTCGAACCTAGTCTCTCTCTCTCATCGATTCTTCTAATTACTCGATCAAAACCCTAATTTTCTTCCATAATCAGTGTTATTAAACACTAAATCGAAGCCTATGTTAATTCCTTGTATTGATTAATCTCATAATCGGTGCGAATCATAGCTGAGTTTGGTAAAATCAAAATGATTTTTGATCAAAATCTTTCTCGTCTCAATCGATTGAGATTTACAGATCGAAATCAACATATATACACTAATCACACACACTCTCTCGTACATCATTTCAATTTTATTAAATTAAATCTTCAAAACCCTAACTTGTTTTTTGAGGGTTTGTGCAGGAATGATAAAGGTAACTCGAGTTAATGGCTTCGATGTGATGACCATCCTCAGATCGAGCTTCGCAAGCAGTTAAATCGATGGAATCGCCTTGACTCAGTGAGTCACTCGAACTCGTGCGAGTTCGGTGATTATTGAATCGGTAAGTCCCAAAAAGACTACGAGGCTTTGGGCTCAGGTATAACTCTCCATTAATGAAATGAAATTGTTTGATTTATGTGACAATCGACTTATATCTTAAATGTTCTCTGAATTTCATGATCTATTCAGATTGTTAACATGAGTTTTTAAGTTTAAAGTTTATATGGTTGGTATACAAAGGTTCGTGAAAATTCAAATATATGCTAGAATTTTGACTTGGCTATTCGATTGATATGATTAATTGAGGAGTGTAATGAATTGTTGTTAAGTGTTCGAATGAGTGATATAAGTTCTTGGGAGCACCATGTATTTATTTAAATCTGTAAGTTCAAGTTATCACTGATTGATTCTTTTGTTGAGTGATTTATATGAATACTCTAATTGATCCTCTGTTCTTGACTTAGTCAAACAATGCCTATTGTGATTCTTTTACCACTAAATTTATAGTTCTAAATTAGCATGTTTTGACAGTTTTGATAAATCAAAGTGAGTACATCTTCAAGTTTGTCATGCTTATACTTGATCTGCTAGTTACTATGACTGTTAAAATTATGTGTGATTAAAATCTTTGTGATTTATATTGATATTCTGGTACTCTTCAAGTGTGACTGAATGTTATTAATGAGTTCATAGCCTTGTTCATATCAGAAGTATGCTGATCATTTTAATCTCATATACTATTATCTGCTCTCCCTCTCTCTCTCTCTCACACACTTTGTTGATTTACTATTATTTTTATTGATATGTGTTTTAATTTATAATTTTCTAGATCCGATCTGAATATTTTGTTTTGATTTGGTTTGATTTGCATTTCGAATTGATAATTTGATAGATCTGATATGGATATATTGTGTTGTTTCGATGAATGTGAAACTAGGTTTTGTTTCGTTTCGTAAAGTTTGAATTGGGGGAAAAATGTTGACGAAATTCGAGACCAAGAGTAATACAGTGAAAGGACTTAGTTTTCACAGTAAGAGACCGTGGATTTTCGCGAGTCTTCACAGTTGTGTTATTCAGCTATGGGATTATCGAATGGGAACGTTGATTGATAGTTTGATGAGCACGATGGACCTGAACGTTGATTGATTATGTGCATTTTCATAAGTCTCAGCCTCTTTTTGTTTCCGGAGGTACATTCTTCAACTTTTATGTGTGTAGTGTCTTTGCTTAATTGTTGTTCCAGCATTATATTATGTGTATATTGTTTTGCTTAATTGTCTAGTATTTTGTGTAATTGTCTAGCAGAAGATTTAATTTGTGCTACAGCCACGCTTTTTATGGTCAAGAGCAGACTTGTTGAAGTAATTCAACACTGCAATGATCAATCGACGGTTATAAGTTTGTGATTAATCGTAAGGCTGGGATATTGTAAGGCTATTCAGTGTTGTGTATGATTGACCATCGGTAACCGTGTTGCCAGTAATATATTATAGTTAAATAGCTATCTATAAATACAGTCTTTTCTTGTATTACAATTGTGTTATTGTGTTATTGATAGCACTTGAAATGGAGGATGATCATGATGTATTACCTAAGGGACAAACTATCGCTGTTGGTTCTAAAGATTATGCTCAGTCTAACTGGTATTTTATAGCACATATATATTAAGTTCTTATAAAAATTTATACCATATTAGCTAACTGCCGAATTTATATTAAGTTTCTGTGACCTTTTTAGTTTGACACTTTTATGATCTCATTATGTTTCTGCAGTTGTATGAAAATTGGGCAAATGATATCTACCAGTGCCAAGGATAGTGATGTTGGTGAATTTGGCACGGGTGTGCATGTTTATGCTGATGATGAGACTACCAGTGTGCAAAGCAGGAACAAGTCTGTTCGTTTTAACTGCCCTTTCGATACATCTTTATCTTTATTGGAAAGGTCCTCATCGGGAGCTTATCGTCATAGCTTAGAGAAGTCTGAATCACCTGGAGACAAAAGGACATCAAAGCTGTCACCTTATCCAACCCCACTAAAACTAACTGATGAGATGCAAACACCTGGAACTATTTTTGAATCATATTAAATTTGTGTTTGTGTTGTAGGATATTAAACTAATGTTGTTAAATTGTTATTGTTGTAGCCGGACGGATGTGTAAAAATATGTTGGGAATTATGGTTTTTAATTAATTTTCTGGATGTTGTTCGGTTGTAAAATTATGGATGTAAAATTATTGGTTGATTTTTGGGAATTATCGTTTTTAATTAATTTTCTGGGTTGTACAGAAAAACAATTTTTTTTTTAATATTTTGGACCTTATACGTCGGTTGTTTAGAAGAACCGACGTAAAAGGATACAATATACGTCGGTTTTTTAGAAGAACCGATGTAAAAGGGTACAATATACGTCGGTTGTTTAGAAGAACCGACGTAAAAGGATACAATATACGTCGGTTTTTTAGAAGAACCGACGTAAAAGGGTACAATATACGTCGGTTGTTTAGAAGAACCGACGTAAAAGGATACAATATACGTCGCCTTTTTAACCGACGTAAAAGACTCTGATCTTATACGTCGCCAGCCCATACGTCGCCATTTAACCGACGTATAAGACCTATTTAACCGACGTAAAAGGCCATTTTTCTACTAGTGTATTTATAAAAATGTATAATTAAATATCTCATATTCTCATATTAGAACAAATTTAATCAAAAATTTCGCTAACTATATTAATAATATAATATTGCACATAATATATGAAAAAAGTATCAAGTTCAATTTTAAAAATAAGTTTCATAAATAGTTGAGTGATGATCATAGAATAATAAACACATGACTATTTTTTAAAAAAAATTAATCGAGTTCGAGTTTATCGAATCGAGCACAATAAAACTTGGCTCGACTAAAATTTTTTATCGAACCCGAAAAAATGTTCGAATTCGAGCTCAATAACGAATTCGAACCGAATCGAACCCACTTTTTCAAGTCGAACTCGAGCCAACTTGGTTCAAATTACACCCCCACCCATAATATATCATTTCGGTCCTGTACATACACACGACATCGAGTACAGCTACCACGTCTATATTAGTACTGAAAATGTATTTCTTACTCAAACACCTTTGCCGCCTGCAACTTTGTACGTCTTATAAAGTAATTACCTAGCCCTCATTATAAGATAATGCATCTGTAAATGTAACAAATTAGTCGAATAAACTCTCTCTCAAGTATGCCTTGAACATTTCATATTTTGTTCATCACAATGGAACGAAACTCGAACACTCAACATCTCGTTATCCGCAATGCGAAGAACGAGTTTTAGATTTGTTGCAGTTGTAGTCTAAATCCATGACAAGAAAAAGGAAGATTAGAGAATATAATAGCTGTATTACATATTGAACTACTCACAACTCGTCAGTAATCGAATCACTCAAGAGTGAGAGCCAAGCCAATGCCTACTCCTTGCTCCAGTTCCTGTCACATTAGTATAATTTATGCAAGTACAAAATTAAGTGAATATCATGGCATGTAATTTAGTGGAGTAACCGTTCTGTAATGCAAAAAAGATTCGTGTTCAAAATTTTTTGTCATCTCTGTGACACTCACACACTCAGTCCTTCACTGTTTATGTAATGATGTTGACAAGACGAGAGAGAAAAGGAGAGAGACGAGAGAGAGAGAGAGAGAGAGAAAAGGGGAAGAGAGATGGGAGAAAAAGTCTGACCCCTCTCCTACATTTTCATTTTCATGCCAAGCATTTTCGCAGCCTTTTCTTCTTTTTTGTTTGTTAATCACCCCATTCTCTAATCAAACAAACCAATCAATCGCTACTAAAGTATCATTCTTCTCCCCTCTATCTAATCTTAGCCTCTCTTTTGCCTGCAATTGCCTAGCCATATTATTACGCATTTTGGGTCCCTCTCTGTTCTTGTCCCTACTGTTCTCTTGTCTGGCCTGTCACAGTTTTCCCTCAGTAATCAGTTTTTGTGAGATATATTTCAATTTATATGTTTTGGGAATTAGGATAAATATGTGCCAAATCAAATGTGGTGCTATAGATAAAAATATACGATAAACAGGTGGATGAATTCGATTCAGAAGTAAATTTAAGTGGGGACTTGTTTCTACATTCATAATCAGAAAAAAAATCTATCGTTTTGGAAGCAGATGAGAGAAATAGAGACCGGGCTTATTTTTACTTGTAGTTAGGGGTGGCAATTTCAGACATGACCCGAACCCGACCTGAATCCGTAACCCGATTTACTGAGATAAAATCCGAAAGTGACCCGAAAGTGATTCGATTTTAGATTTTCATTCATTTATGCTTAGATATTTAATTTCATTCAATTTTAAGTAATTTTACCTTGACCCGAAATTGACCCGTTTATAAACACGAACACGACTTGTAACCGAAATTGCCACCCCTACTTGTAGTCAGGAAATTAACTTGTTTTGACGAAGGTGAAGATGATGATGGAGTAGATCAACATGGTGGTTTAACATGTGAACCAAAGATTCTAA
The DNA here is from genome assembly GCA_037693485.1 of Kitagawia praeruptora. Classification (NCBI taxonomy): domain Eukaryota; kingdom Viridiplantae; phylum Streptophyta; class Magnoliopsida; order Apiales; family Apiaceae; genus Kitagawia; species Kitagawia praeruptora. The sequence goes on from CM075353.1 coordinate 149,864,497, forward strand.
TGGTTAACAAGCTTATAAATTACGTAGATTATAATGATTCAAAATGTGTTCGAACATACAAATAATCGTATATAGTTTATTTGGGATTCAAAATGTGACTACATTGACAAATTGCTTATTTTTGAAATATATTAGGAGTATTCTTCTAATTTGGAATCAATCCTTGGAGATTGAATTTTGAAACAATTGGCGATTCTAATTACTTTCGAGGCAAATTTTAACTACAAATATACTCCAAGACGGTGACAAATGACAATTCTACATTAGATTTTCATGCTCATGAGTATGCTCGGCACAATACGAGTTATCACAGGGTAACAAAAGAAACATAATAACGAGAAATGAAGGTCACTGAAAACCAACATTAGTCATAATAATCTGCTACAAACATATTTTTTACAATATTCAATACTCACATTTGTTTTTACTATAAAATACTTCACATTCTTGATAAAATCTACAACGTACATTCAAAATAATCTTTAATAAATATTCATATTTTCCAAGCTGAGCATTTTATTTTGAAATTCCTCAAGAAATGAGAAATATATTCTTAACTTGAAGAAAAAAGAGTAAATTGTGATGCTAATATGGTGTTTACGATCAGGGCTGGACAAGTTCTGTTTAGAAACCCTACCGAAGCTCTCCAACCAAAATTGCCGGATGAGGACATGCAGATTTGGACGGCCCACACAAATATTGGTTTTGAAAGTTGACAAGAACGTTATTAACTGGCAAGCTGGCCTGACATGAGTTTCAGAGTGGACAATCAATCTGGGTCCATTACTAACTTGAGAGCTCATCTTTTTCCCTGCTAACGAACCCACTATGCCCTGCCTCACCTCGATCTCAAACAATTCAGGCCTCATTCACTTGCCAATTTATAACAAAAACTAGGCAACTTATCCGCGCTTCGCGCGGTTCATAAATTTTTATTTTAAAATATTGAAATAAATAAATTACTTTTTATTATTTTTAAAAATTGATTGGTCTCTTAAGAAGTTTTTAAAAAATTGATTCAAAACAATTTACATAAATTATAAATTTGAAGATGCTCTCTTTATATACCTGAATTTTTCATAATCTCAAAAATATCATAAACATAAAAAGTAGTAATTATAATAAAAATGTAGTTTTTGCGATCAAAATTTATAAATATTATATATAATAACATTTTTTAAAGCCGACGCCCCTCTCATAACATACATGTTCAGTTGTAGTGTAAGAATTTATTTAATTAGAATATTAATTTATTTCGATATAATATAATGAATTATGGGTATACAACTTTTTTATCGATTTAGTCTACCGATAAAATTGGATTTTTTTAATTTAATCGGTTTGTTCATAACACATGTAATTTTTTCATGTGTAAAAATAAAAAACTATTTGTATTATTTTTATTACAGGTGTTTAGCGAAGATTTATATACTTCCTCTGTTTTTTTATATTAGTCTTTTGACTTTTCTGCACACATTTTTAGGTGCATTGATCACATAGTTAAAATTATTATTTTTGAAATTTTCTTTTTTTGAATAAAAATATATAATCAAATTTTTAATTTACAAAAAAAATTAATTGAAAAAAATAATTTTAACTATGCAGTCAAAACACTTAAAAGTACGTGCAGAAAAGTCAAGAGACTAACATAAAAAAACAGAGGGAGTACTTCTCTATTTTATTTCGATTTCCATAATCACTAATCATAAAAATTGATTGAGAAGCTAAGGATCGTCTGCACTGCAATTGTCCGAAAAGAAATCGGAGCAGTATTCGATAGGGAATAAAAAATGATGCAATGTAAACAATTTTTAGTCTTCGTTTACCTAAAAATAAACTTAATTATATATGTAATTAATATTTTTTATTGAAATAATAATTATAATACTCAAATAAAGTTTTGTAGTTTTGTAAATAAATAAAATAAAATAAATTTAATACACATTTATCAGGTATAATTAATGATTAATTAATATGTCATTAAGAGGTATTTAATGCAAGAAAATAATTTTAATAAATAAATCAAAAAAATGAAAATTCAAGAAAAATACCTTAAACGCTTCTGATAACTTTCCGATCTCCGGACATTATAATATACAGTATATAGATTGATATGTGCGACTAACTTTCTAATCCAAATTTGTCGCAAGGACGTTACAAATTACAAAGAGAATAGGAGAATCGAAACCATAAAACTGTTTAACACATCCTAAAGCCTCTATGGTCGCAAAACCTTTTCAAACATATAAGAACAAGTGCTCTGTTAACATATATTATAAGATTAATATAACGCCTCCCTCTAACACCTTAAGGTTTTAGATGAGTTGATTACTTAACATGGGGCACGCATAGGTCTTGGGTTCGACTCCAAAGATGAGCGCCCGTGATCCACTCTTCGACCCAAAAATGGGCTTTCGAGTGAGGGATTATACCACACAACAATTCAGCAACCACCGAGTGGTGTAACCTGTTAGCATGCAATTCGACTACTGAGTGGTGTAACCTGTTGGCATGCTAAAAAGATTCGGTTCAGCATATTACTCAGCAAAAGAAGCTAGATACTAGAATAAAATATAAGGCAGAGGAGGATCTTTGCTAGCCAGTATCTTAAATCTCCTGCTTGGAAAAATTCTCGCTCTAGGAATATTTAATAGTTTTTAGCACTTGAATAGCTTGAAGGCGAGGGCCTGAGTTGTGTACTCGATTATTTCTTTCTTTCCATGTTAAGTGAAGAAAACAGCCACGGCAATGAACAAGAAAACGATATGTAACTTCCTGTCGTCCAAATTTTTTGTTGCATATTCATTCCATGGATCAATGATAGGGATGAGAGATGCAGCATATATTTGCAGTTTCGATCTCAGCATTGCAAAGAACGAAATTCGAATGAACATTCATTCCAACGTCTGCATTCTATCTCGAGTGAGGTGTCTATTCTTTAAAGCCAACCAAAATATAAACGAAAATTTGGGGATATAAAGCTGGTGCCAAAGAACACAATACCAGGGAGTAGTTTGGCCTCTACTTGGAATATAGTCCCAGTCCTCCAGATGAGGGATATTGAAACTTTATTTGCTGGAAAATCAGTCCATGAGATTTCATCATGAGTTTGGATAATTACTTGATCAAGTCTTAATTCAGCAACATCCATAAGGTTGGAAGGAGCAATAGACCATCTACCATTTTCCATAATTTAATTTACCATCACCTCTGTTGTTGAATCAATAGTGGAGATAATCCTCAGCTGATACACATTAATCATCACCTAATTACCAAATTTCAAAGCAAATCATCAGAATCAGTAGCTGAAGCGGAACAAACTCCTAATCAATTTGATCGCTCAAGATAGTACATAAGACAATCTCTCTATTATAATCGATAAAATAAATATACAAAGAAGACAAATTACAAGAATTTTTGCATTAGTAGCAGAATACAGTGGGAAAATCCAATCTATTGATCCTCTTGTCACCTTTTAAGAAATAAATGACATTTTCAATTGATAAATAGACTATAATATTGTATTGGACTGTTGGTTATTCCAAAATAATTATAGTGCACTCAATAAGACAATAGTTTATGTACATCAAAACGCGATCAGAGTAAAAAGGTTGTTATCATATATATAAAAGAAGAGCAATGTTAGGGGTCCCAAAATGCTTCCCAAATGACACATGGTGTATCGTGGGATTCATATTAACACACGCGAGATCCATTACTCTTATAAGAAAGCAATCAATAAAAAAATGGCAACTCATCTTTTGGGAAAAAATTTGGTAGCTCTAGAATATCTCGTAAAAAAAATGATAAGGCAACAGAGTTCCAGTCGTTAAGGTCCCGGATTTCCAGACCCCCTTACGAAGGCAACAATCCGTCTAAGCCACCTTAAATTAGAAACTGAATGAAATACCTCCCTAGAGAAATTTGGATGATAGAGATTAATACAATGATGAATCACAGATTCAAGGAAAGAGATATAACCCTTGAATGGAAAACAAGTAAGATTTTGAGAGTTGTAATTGGTTGTCCAAGAGTAGATCATTGAGCATAGTTTATGCACAAAAAGAAGGCATTTCTTCGTCGAAAGCTTGCTAGACATCATAGGGAGGGCTAGAAAAATAACAGGGCACTACCTAGGACAAACCAGAATTACAGTGTGTTGTGGAAAGAGGCAGATTAGCAAAGAAACATCAAACTTGTGAACCTTTTTCATTCTTGAGGCAAATATCTTTATAATGCATTATTTACATGACACTAAAGTATGATATTTGCATGGAATGAGACAGAAGAGAAAGGTACTCCTGCTTAAATATTATGGAAATGGCTGTCAAACGTATGATCCTTGGAAGGTGGAATTATCTGAAATATAAAAGAGTACAGATGTGAATTCATGACATGGATCGGACGAAGAAGATGGGACGAAGAGTACGAAGAATTATCTGAAATATGCGCGAGTTCAAGAGGCCTGGCCTCTTGAACCTGCGCATATTGTAAAAGATAAGAATTCTAAGGCATATCATGGCTTGAAGGGCTTCAAATTGATTCTAATCACGGCATGAAAGAGATAGGTGAGAGCAGAAGGGTTCCATGTTAATCTCCATCTGATACAGAAGAGTTAAACAAGATACTGTAGAATAAGCAATTTTTTTATGACTTTTTAGCACATTACGATTAACATCAGCTACAAAGAATTTTGTTCAAGTTTCATGTATTCTTGCAATAGTTGAAAAATGTAATTTTTGCTCTAACTTTAGATTTTGTTTGAGGAAGCATTCCTTTGGTCTAAAAGCTTCTTATATGCATAACGAGGAGATTTTTCTGGTCAAAATGAGAAGCAAATAAATTGTGAAATGAGGAAATTTGTGTTCTACTATTTCAGAGACTATATTGTGAGCTAGAAAAAAAATTCCAAAGCATGGTGCAAAATGTCATTGCAAAAAATTAGAATATTTAACTATTTTATGCTTTGAAATAGAGATGGTCAACACATGACCCCAATTCGGTTCTGCATAAAATGGGATGGGAATTTGTGGATTTTTTTCCTATAAGGGGAGTTTTTTTTTTTTTTTTTTTTTTTGCCAAAATAAGGGGAGGTTTTAATACCTCTATGCCCAACATTTCCCGATCCCTTATAAAGTTGATTTATAGTTATAATTATATTTTATAAAAATGTTATATTTAAATTTAAATTAGATGTGTAATCATATTTTGTGTTATTAAAAAGTTATACTATTAGAGTAGTTATTTATATTAACTTTACTAGCTTATGACCCGTGTTATGCATGGTTTTTTTATTTTATTTATATTTACTGTTTTGTAATGAAACATTATTTTCATTTTATTATTAAAATTTAGTTTACATTAATTGATTAATTTTATGTTTTTATTTTAAGATTATCCAATTGATTAAATATAGTTTGATTGAACTTTTAGTTATTGAACAGATACAATATATTGCTTAATTATTATTCCTTTATTCAACCAATTTATACTAACATGATTTATTTCTACTCTATAATTTCTTTTGGAAATAATCAAAAAAACTGGATTCTCTAACTCATTTTTTTCATCTCACTAATTTTTTTGCATTTCTTGGCTATTTTAACCTTATAGTCAAGACTTCAAAAAAAACCATTATAATCAAGTGCAACATAGCTACTGTTGGGATTTATGGGTGATAGCATAGAGACAACTTAACTATATTTTCCTATACTTAGTTTTTACTAAGTAGAACATCCTGTCACAGCCAGAGTATGTTCTTGTTGGGATTTATGGGTGATGGAATAGACAACTTAACTAGTTTTATTGGTATACTTATGTTTTTACTAAGTATTCTTGTAATTTAAATAAATACTGTCAAGTAATAAGTGTAATTCTTGGAAGAAGTTCGATTATGTTCAAGCCTCAAGAAATACATAAGTTCGACAGAAGGAATAAATGTTACTGTCAAACTCTGACAGTAAGGTTACAAGGAAACAACATGTTGCCTAGGTCGACAGCAAGTTTCACGAAGTCGACAACAAGTTTCAACTTGACAGCAACATTGGCGGAGATTCTAATGACAGTAACTTTGATGTACAGTTTGCGACAGTAAGTTTGGAATTCCTGACAGCAATCTCTGCGGGAAAAACATGCTGTCAATCAAAGCACAACTCTTGACAGCAATCTCTGCGGGAAAAACATGCTGTCAATCAAAGCACAACTCTTGACAGCAATCTCTGCGGGAATTCATACTGTCAACCAAAGCAAAATTCTTGACAGTAATATCTGCGGGAAATTCATACTGTCAATCAAAGCGTAATCCATTGACAGCAAACTTTGTGGCAAACATACTGTCATATAGAATTAACCTGATTTAGGAATTTTCTAAGTCAAATTAAACGACAGAGTACATGTTCAAAAGAAGCAGGCGTGTTGTAATATTCAACCTTTACAGCAAGCTTGGAAAGTCTATAACTGAAGCTCGAGAGATCACATGGAACAACCTGTAAAGTCTAGAGCAGATAAAATTGAATACGGCTAGATCTGGGTGGCTCAAATGTGGAAAGTATCTTTAAGTTACTTTGTGATGATCACATGGGAATAAATCATGGAATGAGCTGCAAAAGGAATATAACAGCAACTCAACAACCAATGATGATGATGATAGTACAGTAGATTATCACACTATAAATAGAGCACTCTATTTATACAATAGAAAACTCAACAACTGTAATCTCTTGAGTATTTGTAGCTTGAGAATTATTTTCTCAAGGTTGTAGCAAAACTTTGCAAAATAAATAAAACATTTATTTTGTGAAATCCTCGTATTTGATTTTACTTGTGTTTGCATTTCTTCTACTAGTAAATCACAAATTCTATTTAAGTTGTTGAAATAGTTTTTGAAATTTATTAGTATTGCATTCAACCCCCCTTCTGCAATACTTTCCTGGACCAACAACTGGTATCAGAGCAATCAGATTAATACACATATCTGAGATCCAAATGGCAAGTATTCAAAGGTCAAGTAATATCAAGATTCCAGCTTTTGATAAAGAAAACTACAACATATGGAAAAAGAAGATTATGTTATTTATCAAAGCTCAGAATCCACTATTCCTAGGTATTCTGGAAAATGGCCCCTTCATTCCTCAAAAGGAAATCCCAGCTGCTACAGTGAATGATGTAGTAATCCCAGCTCATTGGGTTGCTTAGAAGCCTTCTGAGTATAATGACTCAGAAAAAGAAAAGGTAGCACTAGATGATCATCTGCAACTCATTCTACTAGATGCACTTACCCTGGACAAAGCTATGAGTGGAAATATAATAGCATGCAACTCTGCCAGGGATATGTGGAAAAAGATAGAACTGTTATGTGAAGGAAGTGAAGAGGTCAGAGAGAATCAAAAACAAATACTGGTGTCACAATATGAAGCGTTTATGGGCAAGCATGGAGAAGAGCTAACCCACATGTTTGAAAGATTTAGCAAACTGATAGCTGAGCTTCAAATTCATGGAAAGTTTTATGAAAAGAAAGAAGTCAATATCAAGTTTCTGCTAACTCTTCCAGAACATCTTGAGCACAGAGTAACAGCCATAAGAGAAGGGAGAGACTTAAATTCTGTTTCTCTTGAAACATTGTATGGAGTTCTAAAATCTTATGAACTTGAATATTATCAAAAGAAAGCTATACAAAGTGGATCCAAAGGACTGATGGCAAACATGGCTGGTGCTCTAGTTGCTCAAGGACCATCATATTTTCAAGCAAGTGAGCAAATTCAAAATGATCAACAACCTCAATTTTCATCTGTGAAAATAGAAGAGGTGGTTGAAGATGAAGAAAAGGTTGTCCTTCAACTAGAAGATGTTGAAGATGAAGAATTCTTCACTCTAGAAGAAATGGAGAAAATGGATAATCCAACAATGGCTTTTATGGCAAGAAAATTCAAAAATATAAGGTTCAGGAGGAACAAGCCATATAAGCCTCAAGGTCAATTTCCAAAATATAACCAAGGAAGCTCATCAAAACCTGCTACTGGCACCAAGGGAGGATACAAAACAGGAATGGTAGATAGGTCAAAGTTTAGATGCTACAATTGCAATGAACTTGGTCACTTTGCTACTGAATGCAAAAGACCAAAACAAATACAAAGAATGGAGAGAGGAACTGGGAGTCAATTTAAGAAAGGACAAGGAAAAGCCTATGTGGCTGAAGGAAAATGCTGGGATGAATCTGATAATGAAGAAGAAGAGGAATTTGTGAATTTAGCCTTGATGGCTAGAGAGGATGAAGAAGCATCAACCTCGTCAAGTCAGGTACCATCTCTAGTATTACTAGATATGTCTTTAAATGACTATAAGCAAACCATTGAGGAAATGAGTACTGAAATGTTTAATATTCATACTAGTTTATCTGCTGCAAATGAAGAAATTGCTAGATTAACTAAAGAAAATGAAGTACTCAGATCTAACAATGATGTGTTGTTGCTTAAGACCAGTTCTATTGATTCTTTAGCTCAGGAAAACGAAAGACTAAAAAATGATTTAACCTGTGCTAAAGAGATAGAGGATTATCTAAGAAAAGAAATTTCTGAGAATGAATTTAAGCTAAAGGCATTTAGAAATTCCTCTAAATTAGTTCAAGAGTATCATGAGAAACATACTGAAAGTAAGAAGATAGGCATAGGCTATGATTATAGCAGGAGACCTGGTAAAGAGGCTGTTATACAGAAAAATGATGATAATAATACTGTAAGACCTCACATCCTCAAAAATGTGAGTAACCCAATTTTCAAAAGTACAGAGTTTGAGGTTAATGAAAACTCCCTAATTATTAATCAAGAACTCTGTGATGAAGATGAGAGGATTGATAGTAAATCTAAGAAAGAAAAAGATTCTGTCATAATGTCTATGACAGAAACAGTCTTAAACAGTCCAACCAAGTGTTCAAAAGATACTGTCAAGAAGTCATCCAAGACAGTAACTTTCAAACCTACTGTCAAGACAGCAAGTACAAAAGATGCTGTCAAAAATAGTTCGACAGCATCTTCTAAACAGATTGTCAAGACAGTAGTCTCCAAGTCCAAAAACAGAAATGGGAAGCTAGGCATTGATAAAAAGAATAATTATGCATATGTTAAGCAGGCACCAAGGAAACTTTGCAATAATTGTGGCTCCTCACATCATTTAACTCATGTTTGTAAGAAATCAACTAGTAGCATATCTAATGCAACAGAGTTGAAAGGGAACTTACACAGAACCCCCATTATGCAAAGAGAATTGGTAGTTTGTAATAACATTGACTGTATGCCATGCAAAATTACTGCTATGAGTACATGTTTTAATTTGCAAATTTCATCTAATGAATTATGTTCTTATATGCAAACTGCAAAGACTTCTGAATCCACTAAAGAAAGTGAGAAGTCTGCTCTCACTAAGAAACAGTCAAAGTCAAAAACTAAGTGGATAATAAAAGAAGTCAAGGAACCATCTTCTGATAATATTGTTTCAAATATTGATAAAGTTTCTGATGATACTGAGTATGCAGGACCCAACAAGACTTGGGTACCAAATGCAAATTAAACTCATTCTGTCTTGCAGGGAAAGAAAGGTAAACAGGTCATGTGGATAATCGACAGTGGATGTTCCAAACACATGACTGGTGATATATCCCTGCTATCACAATATGTTGAGAAGGCTGGCCCAACAATAACCTTTGGAGACAACAGCAAAGGTTACACTGTGGGATATGGCTGTTTAAAAGCTGGAAATGTTGTCATTGAAGAAATTTCTCTTGTGGAAGGTTTGAAGCATAATCTGCTCAGTGTCAGTCAATTCACTGACAAAGGATTCAAAGTAAATTTTGGCATGATGGAATGTACAATCCACCACAAGAAGGATAGAAGCCTATCTCTGAAAGGAGTAAGGAAAGGAAGCCTATTTGTTGCAGACTTAAACTCAACAAATGAGGAAAGAATATTTTGCTTCTACAGCAAAGCAAGTGTTGGAGATAGCATGCTTTGGCACAAGAAACTTTCTCATCTCAACTTCAAAACAATGAACATGCTGATGAAGAAGGAATTGGTGAGAGGACTACCTCAACAGGAATTCTGTCAAGAAGGACTGTGTGAAGATTGTCAAATGGGAAAACTGAGGAAAGCAATGCATAAATCAAAGCAACTCAACACTAACACAGAAGCACTCAAGTTGATACACATGGATCTTTTTGGACCAGTGAATGTTCAATCACTATCCAGAAAAAGATATGCACTGGTCATGATAGATGACTATTCTAGGTACACTTGGGTGAAATTTTTAGAATCAAAGGATGAAGCTGCTCAAGAAATCATTGATCACATAAGGGTACTTGACAGGACCCCTGAAGCAAAAGTTCAATTTCTAAGAAGTGACAATGGAACTGAATTCAGAAATGCTACACTTGGAAACTTCTGCAAAGATCAAGGAATTGTTCAACAATTCTCTGCTGCAAGAACTCCACAGCAAAATGGAGTTGTAGAAAGGAAAAATAGGACTCTTATTGAAGCTGCAAGGACTATGTTGAGTAATGCTAAATTACCAACATATTTCTGGGCAGAAGCCATCAACACTGCTTGTTACACACAGAACAGAACACTAATCAACAAGGCTCATGGCAATACTCCTTACTATCTTTTGACAGGAAAGAAGCCTACTGTCAAGTACTTTCATATTTTTGGAAGCAAGTGCTTTTTGATGAAAGACAACCATGAAAGAAAAGGCAAGTTTGATACTAAAGCATATGAAGGCATTTTCATGGGATATGGGATAGAAAGGACTGCCTACAGAGTCTATATCATGGAGCACAAAACAATTGAAGAAAGTGTCAATGTCACGTTTGATGAAACCAAGTTTCCAGGGCTACATGAGGATGGTCAAATGCAACCCTTCAGATTTGAGAATCAAGGATACTTGGAAAAAGAAGAATTTGTTGATGAAGAACCAAGTCTCATTCAATCAATGGGATATGAGAAAGAATCTGTCAATTCTCATAATCTAAATCAAACCTCAGCTCAATCACAGACAATTTCAGGCATCAATCAACAAGAATGTGAGACTGGAGAATTTGAGCAAAATGAGCAGAATAATGAAAATGGTGGAGAATCAAATCCTCATATTGATGAAAGACAATCTCATCAAACAAGTAGCTTGCCTCAATCAACAAAGTGGAACAGAGATCATACCAGTAATCTAATTATTGGAGATCCCACTACTGGTGTAAGGACAAGGAGGAATATCTCTGCTGAAAGCATGTTTTCATGTTTCTTATCTCAAATGGAACCAAAAATAGTTGAAGAAGCATTGTTGGATTCTGATTGGGTGATGGCCATGCAGGAGGAGCTCAATCAATTTGAAAGAAACAATGTTTGGAAACTAGTTCCAAGGCCAAAAGGAAAATCAGTCATTGAGACAAAATGGGTTTTCAGAAACAAGATAGATGAGAGTGGAAATGTGACAAGAAATAAGGCAAGGCTAGTGGCCAAAGGTTACTGTCAACAGGAAGGGATAGATTATGATGAAACATTTGCTCCTGTTGCCAGACTTGAAGCCATAAGAATTTTCTTAGCTTTTGCTGCACACTGCAAATTCAAGGTATTTCAAATGGATGTTAAAAGTGCCTTTCTAAATGGAGAATTAGAAGAAGAAGTGTATGTTGAACAGCCTCCTGGATTTGAAAATGACAAACTGCATAATTTTGTCTACAAGCTGTTCAAGGCTCTATATGGCTTAAAGCAAGCACCAAGAGCCTGGTATGACACTTTATCCACTTTTCTCCTGGAAAATCAATTTATAAGAGGTATGGTGGATAAAACTTTATTCTATAAATACCATAGCAAAGACATCATTCTTGTGCAGATATATGTTGATGACATAATCTTTGGCTCAACAAATGAAAAATTGTGTGAAAAGTTCTCATCTCTAATGAGAAACAAGTATGAAATGAGCATGATGGGAGAATTAGCATTCTTTCTTGGTCTTCAAATCTATCAGAAGAAGGAAGGAATCTTCATCTGTCAATCTAAGTATGTCAAAGAGCTTCTCAAGAAGTTTAACTTAGAAGATTCATCACCTGCCAAGACACCTATCTCAACAGCCACCAAATTAGAGTTAGATCCTAAAGGCAAGAAAGTGGATTCTAGTACCTACAGAGGCATGGTAGGATCATTGCTGTACTTAACAGCAAGCAGGCCAGATATAATGTTTGCTACATGTCTCTGTGCAAGGTTTCAAGTTGATCCAAAAGAATCACACTTAGTTGCAATTAAAATAATCTTTAGATATCTCAAAGGCACCCCAAATCTAGGTCTTTAGTACCCTAAGGAAACTGGATTTGATCTAATTGGATACTCTGATTCAGACTATGCTGGCTACAAAATTGACAGAAAAAGTACTACAGGAAGCTGTCAATTTCTTGGGGGGAGATTGGTGTCATGGTTCAGTAAGAAGCAACACTCAGTTTCTACATCAACTGCAGAAGCTGAATATATTGCAGCTGGAAGTTGCTGTGCACAAATTCTTTGGATGAAGAATCAATTAATGGATTATGGACTAAAGTTGTCAAATATTCCTATCTACTGTGACAACACTAGTGCCATAGCCATATCAGACAATCCAGTTCAACACTCCAGAACAAAGCACATTGATATAAGGCATCATTTCATCAGGGAGCATGTTGAAAAAGGAGATGTAAAATTGGTTTATGTTCCAACAGATAAGCAACTTGCAGATATATTCACCAAGCCACTGAATGAAGCAACATTTACCAGGTTGGTGAGTGAATTAGGAATGCTAAATCAGGTATGATCATCTAACTGGTTTATCAATTATAAGAAGCCGAAGCTCATGACAGAAACTTTTAAAGGTACTATCACTAGAAGGTACTGTCATGAGAAGTTAAGGTACATTGTGATACTTGTTCAGACAGCATGTTTGCTATGACTATGCTAAAAGGATTTTTAGATATCATGTTTGCTATGACTATGCTAAAAGGATTTTTAGATATCATGTTTGCTATGACTATGCTAAAAGGAGTTTTAGATATCATGCTTGCTATGACTATGCTAAAATAGTTTTACATGTCTGTCTTAAATTGATTTTAAGAAATCATGTGTCCTTAACTTAAGTTATGTGTGAACAGTGACAGCATGATCTTATGATAAGTTTACTGTCAGATAAAACTTACTGTCACTCATGAAGCTGATTGACAGAAATGTTGTTAGCGCACAAGTTGCTGTCAATAAAAGTTGCTGTCACAAGAAATTGCTGTCAGAATTGGTAGAGAAAGAAAAGCGCACAGGTTACTGTCAATGAAAGATGCTGTCACGAGAAGTTGCTATCAAAGATAGTGGAAAGATATATATATTAATTTATATATATATATACGTATATTTCTTTTCACCAATCCACGATCTAATAGCAACTGCCACGTAATATAGCAAGTGGAGTTAATGGGTAATATCATTATCACACGTTCATTTAAGAGAGGTTAAATCGATTCATATTAGAAACTGAATCTACCGTTTAATCTACTATCACTTTCATTTGCAAAAACCTCTCAACCTTCTGCATCCAAAAACCGCATTTTCTCTATCATTTTTCAAAGCATTCAACAATGGCACCTAAACAAAGTGTTACTCAAACCAACTTTGCCGGTATCTTTTCTCCTAATGATGCTGGTGAAAACTTCAAAGGACTTATTTCCTTCTTAAATAAATCCTACCTAGGTCATGCAATAACCTCTTCCCCCAAAATTGATGCTGTTAGAATTGAAAAATTCTGGAAATCAGCAAGTGCTCAAGGAACTGGAGAGAATGAATCAATTAAGTTCAATATAGATGATGCAAGTCATTCTCTTTCAGTAAAGAATATCAATGAGGCTTTGAGTATTGTGTTGACCAGTGAAGAAAGCTTTAAGGAACTAGCAACTGATGATACTCTGAAGAAGTTCTTTCTGAAGATTGGATATTCAGGATCTAAGATTGATGAAACTTCGGATAAGTGGTATCAAACAGGAGAAATGGACAAGAAATTTCTGAGAAAAGAGTGGAGTATGATTTTTGATGTAATGGTGAAGGTGTTCTCTACCAAGACTACAGGCTGGAATGGAATACCATCATATATCAAGAAGCTCACTCATTCATTAGTCCATGGATACAAGGTGAACATTGGAAAACTGATCATGGCACAGTTGAAAAGCGCAATAGGCAAGAAGGTATCTATCTATCCTCGCTTCTTAACTATGTGTATTAATAATATTTGTGGAAATATTGAGGATACTTCTGATTTTGAAGAATGTCCTGTTTTAAAGAAAAACACTCACACATCTCTTAACACACAAAATTTGAATGCACATATTCCACTATGTTTCACACAACACATGGTAAATCAAGTGCCCAACCTTGATTTTCCATTTCCAACAGGTTACACTGTTTTCACAATAGAGAATGAAGCTGAATTAGACCCAAATTCAGTTAACCCACATTCTACACCATACATTCCACCTAGGGACTCTAGACTACCAAAAGCCCTTAAAATTGCCAAACAGGAATCCAAGAAAAGATCCCTGGAGAGTGAAACTGGTGACAATGTGGTGAGTCAAGAGGGAGTTACTGCACCTAGTGCAGCAAATAAGGATGGTAGTAGAATAGAACCCACAGTAGCCCCTTCTGAGCCTAAGAAGAAGAGAGCTAGAAGGGCCAAGGTTACTGTCAGCCACCCTACAGTTTCCCAAAAGACTGTAGAGGATGATAGGGAAATGAACTCACCTCTAGGTGTCTCTTCTCAACAAGGGACATCTATTGAAATTGGCCTGTCTCCCAAGGCACCTTGTAAAGAGTCTGCACAAACTCAAGAACTCACTCTTGAAGAACCTGTATTTGAAGATACACACATTGAGATAGAGCACAGTGAGGAATTCACTCATACTATTGATGTTCCACAATCTTTTTCTGTGGAACAGCCAATTAATCAACCTGAAATTCAATCTTCTTCTTTCATTCCCACATCTGTTGTTTCTTCTAATCAACCTAGAGAGGGGGACAGTACCAACCCCTCAGGTTTTGATCATCCATCTCAAATCATGGATGAGCCCCCATCTAGTGGTCCACAAGAACCCATTTCTCAAAGTGAAATGGATACCACCCCATCAAACACTGGATTAGATCAAGATGCAAATTTGCCAGAAATTGAAACAGCCAGCATCTTGATCGATTCCCTCAAAGCATCTTACCCTAGGGAAGTTGTTGTCACAGCCAAAGATGCTGTCAAAGACAAAACAGAAGGTGCTGTCAAACAATCAAGTGACAGTACCATTCTGACAAAAGATACTGTTCAACCACAACTACAAGAAGGATTAGTGGAAGATATCTCTGATGATGACTTGCCCCTTTCAAAGGCCTTCAAGGTAAAATCTACTCTTTTGAATGTTAGTACTGCTCATACTACTGCATCTAGGATGAGTGAGGGAGTGAAAAATCAAAGAGAGATAAAAGAACAGAGAGGTGAGACTAAAAATGAGAGGCAGCCAAATGTGCTGGCAAAAGGAGAGGGACTTGAGCATGTCCAGAGTGAACTTGAGGGAACCAATAAACAAAAGGCATTAGGCCTTGAGGGAATTTTTGTGAGAGATGATGAGATCATCTATAAAAACACTGAGAGTGTGAGAACCCCAACAGCCTCCATGCCCCAGACTTATCCCTTACCTCCTAAAAGGCTTAGGTCTGGTGGTCCTTCTAAATCCACAAATGACAGGCTCCAAGCACTTGAAAATCGATGTGCTTCAATGGAAAGCAAGCTGGACAACCTGTCATCTACTGTGAAGACTGGTTTTGCTGAAATTCAAGCCACACTACTGTCATTCTCTTCATTGATTCATGCTGCAAACTTAACTAAGGGGGAGAAAATAAAAGATCAGAAAGAGGCTGAGCAACCAGGAAGAAAGGTGGAGTTACAAGGGGAAGCTAGACAGGGGGAGCAAAGGAGTAAGGGGGAGCAAGAGAGAGCAATAGCCTCTGGAACTGAGGAGCTTTTTGAAGCTGAAGTAGATGGGGAACAAATGTTAGTATCTAAGGAGGTATTAAGACAAATACAAGGAAATAAAGCATCCTCAATCAAAATCAGTGAACCAGTTCCTGAGAAGAAAGAATCCACACTGGAGAGGCTATGGAGAGAAAAGGAGGAATCAAATAAGATGGGTAAAGGCAAAGGCAAGTTGCCTGAATATGTGTTTTCTTCAGAGGTTGTCACTTGGACTGATGGAAGTACATATTCCCAAGAAGAAGCTGACTCAATAACAGTAAGTCATATGGAGAGCACCTTGAATAATAAGGATGAGGAATTCAACAATCTGGTGAATGAAGCAATCACAGTGAGTAAAGGAAAACCTGCTAAGTTGGCAGAAGCTTTGAAAGAAAAGATTGTAAATCTTTCTGTGAAGATTAGCTCAGAGAAGAGGTGGGCAGTTGAAGTGTACCTGAAGAGTGGACATTCAATATTCATAACAACTCAACTGTTGGAAACTTTCTCTGCCAGAGTGCAATACATTCTTGGGATTCTAGTGAAGAAAAACTCTACCATCTTTGATGAAAGTCTCTATATGCAACTGGGCACAATGGTCAACAACAAACTTCCAGAAGTAAGTCTCCAGCCATATGGTGTAAGCTTTAAACAGACAACAGCCAAAGGAACTAAAGGTCTTGGATTCTTAACTCTTGAAGGCAAAACATCTCTAAAAAGCAATGTCATCATGGATGTACTTAAGTTATTGCTGAAAGCACCCATCACCAAGGAAAGGATTCAGGCAGTTAAAGATATTCACAAGATATTGGCAAAGAGAGACATGGAGTACAGTGCAAAAATTAAAAAGCTCATTGCCAAAGCAAATTCAAGTAGAAATGCTCAAGGTGGAAACTGCACTTTTGATGACACCTTGGAAAAAGATGATGATGACAATCAGGATGGAGGTGAAGCTGGAGGACCTAAGAGAACAGAACTGAGAGACTCTTCAAAAGAGCAAACTCAAGTCAAAGAAGCAGAATCAAAGGAAATTTCTGAAAATTCTAGCTCAAGCAAGAAAGTTGATGAAAAGAAAGAGGAAGAAGTACTTGAAGCATTGAAAGGAAATCAAGAAGAAATGAAAATTGACAGTATACATCTTGAAAAAGATACTGTCAACAAAGATGCTGTCAAGGATGTCAACAAAGATGCTGTCAGTCAGGATGAAGTAACAGTCATTGAAGATACTGTCAAAGAAGACATTGTCAGAAGCCCTATCAAAGATACTGTCAATGATTCTACTGTCAAATCATCCAAGACAGTAAGAATTAAAAGAAAGTCAAATAGGCCAAAAAGGAGAAAGACTGTCTATTCTGGTCAAAGAAAAGCTACAGGTCTAGGGCTGAAGAAACCAATCCTAAGCAGAAGAATGAATAGCTTTGAAATGATGCAGCTGAACGCCAAAGAAACAATCACCTCTGTATCCATAGAATTTGATGGACCAAAAGAAGAAGTTGCAAGATACATTCTATGGCAAAACAATGAAAAGTTGATTACAGTGGAATCTGACTTCACTCAGATAACAAAATCAAAGGTGATCTCTAAGAAACTCATTCAAACTTCTGAAACAGTAAAACGAAGAATTGATTTCTTCTATCTGGAAAGGATGGTTGAGCTACTGCAAACCTATGATAATGTTTCAAAGAAGATCATGGATCAAGTTCTCAAGTACTATGAAGCTAGACATGTTGAATTTATTGAGAAGTTTGGTGATTGGACACTTCACAATGATGATGATGTCTATCAAATTCTTGATTTAGAGTATGAAGAAGACAATCCTATTCCTGATTATAACTGGATTGAAATGCGAAAACCTTATTCAGAACATGAAATGAAGATGTATGAAGCAGAGCAAAGGTTCAAAGAAGAATTAGCATCAAGAAAAAAATCTCGTCAACAGATAGAAGATGAGATTGAAGCTGAAATGAAGAAAAGTTACAGTAAAATCAATAAGATCAACAGTGAAGAATCCAACTATCAGCCATGCGTACTGGACAATCCTTTGAGAATCAAGTATGGCAAAGAAGAAATTTATGTAGATAGTTTCTCTAAATTGAAGACCAGTGTGTTAAAAGAATTATACTGGCAAGTGGTTGGATCAACTAACAGTCTTGAAACACTGTGTTCTTGGGAGCTTGATATGATTCTTGATCAGAGGAGAAGAGAGGATCCCAGCTTGGACAAACAAAGAAGGGAAACTCTAAATCAGTTTCCTGGCAGGAGATTCAAGATGGAGGGAGATGTGCTAAAATTCAGATCAATTGTAAAGCAAAATGTTTACTGGATGGAACTCAGAGATACATTAAACACTGCTTCCTCAATGATCAGAAAATACATTGTGGAAAATGAAGATGATGCACAGTCCCCTGAAGAAAAAGAGTTAATTGAAAATCTCAGAAGAGCTCTAAGGGAAAAGGAGCAAAGTGAAAAGTTCAAATCAAGATAAGTAAAGTTTTTTTTAATTGTGAACTTTTGTGATATATTGTTTGAAAACAATTCAGTTTAATCATTGGTCAGAAATGAAAAGTTTATTCTTTCTGATCTATGTTAGTTAAGTTGTCAGCATGATATTTGTAAATTTGTCCTTATTGTCCATAAAAACAAATTGGGGGAGATTGTTGGGATTTATGGGTGATGGAATAGACAACTTAACTAGTTTTATTGGTATACTTAGTTTTTACTAAGTAGAACATACTGTCATAGCCTGAAATGTATTCTTGTAATTTAAATAAATACTGTCAAGTAATAAGTGTAATTCTTGGAAGAAGTTCGATTATGTTCAAGCCTCAAGAAATACATAAGTTCGACAGAAGGAATAAATGTTACTGTCAAACTCTGACAGTAAGGTTACAAGGAAACAACATGTTGCCTAGGTCGACAGCAAGTTTCACGAAGTCGACAGCAAGTTTCAACTTGACAGCAACATTGGCGGAGATTCTAATGACAGCAACTTTGATGTACAGTTTGCGACAGTAAGTTTGGAATTCCTGACAGCAATCTCTGCGGGAAAAACATGCTGTCAATCAAAGCACAACTCTTGACAGCAATCTCTGCGGGAAAAACATGCTGTCAATCAAAGCACAACTCTTGACAGCAATCTCTGCGGGAATTCATACTGTCAACCAAAGCAAAATTCTTGACAGTAATATCTGCGGGAAATTCATACTGTCAATCAAAGCGTAATCCATTGACAGCAAACTTTGTGGCAAACATACTGTCATATAGAATTAACCTGATTTAGGAATTTTCTAAGTCAAATTAAACGACAGAGTACATGTTCAAAAGAAGCAGGCGTGTTGTAATATTCAACCTTTACAGCAAGCTTGGAAAGTCTATAACTGAAGCTCGAGAGATCACATGGAACAACCTGTAAAGTCTAGAGCAGATAAAATTGAATACGGCTAGATCTGGGTGGCTCAAATGTGGAAAGTATCTTTAAGTTACTTTGTGATGATCACATGGGAATAAATCATGGAATGAGCTGCAAAAGGAATATAACAGCAACTCAACAACCAATGATGATGATGATAGTACAGTAGATTATCACACTATAAATAGAGCACTCTATTTATACAATAGAAAACTCAACAACTGTAATCTCTTGAGTATTTGTAGCTTGAGAATTATTTTCTCAAGGTTGTAGCAAAACTTTGCAAAATAAATAAAACATTTATTTTGTGAAATCCTCGTATTTGATTTTACTTGTGTTTGCATTTCTTCTACTAGTAAATCATAAATTCTATTTAAGTTGTTGAAATAGTTTTTGAAATTTATTAGTATTGCATTCAACCCCCCTTCTGCAATACTTTCCTGGACCAACAGTTCTTGTAATCAAATAATTGCTGTCGTGTAATAATTGTATGTCTTGGGAGAAGTTCATACATTTGTTCAAGTCTCAAGGAATACATCCAGAAGTCAGCAAGAATAAAAGTTATTGTCACACTCTTGACAGTAAGGTTACAAGAAGACAAATGTTGCAAAGTCACGAAAAAGCTATATCTGACAGCAACATTGGCTGAAGCATGGGACAGTAACATTCTCACACTTGACAACAAGTCTGGAGTTCCGACAGCAACATTGGCGGGAGCTCGTACTATCAACATCTGAATATTCCTTCGACAGCAGACTTGGCGGTTAAGGTTACTGTCACACTGAATTATTTGATTTGAGTACTTTTCTCAATCAAAGCCCGTGACAGGTTATATGTTCAAGAAATAGATTTGCTACAACACTCAATCGTTTGTAGCAGACCTGCAAAGACTATGACAAAAGCTTGAGAGATCACAATACAAGGCTGGTCAATTCAAAGAGTATGATATATCAACATCTACTAGAATTGTATTAGCTAGTAATAGAATGAATCTAGGTTGCTTTACTTGTAACGTTAACACTGTCTGTATAGCAATTTAGGAAAGTCACATGGGTGTGCAAATTGTAATGAGTTGCCACTTGAAAACGACAGCAGCTCAACACTCCACGTGAAAGGGACAACAGAGTATCTTAGTCTACTTAGATACATGTCTCTAATTTCTTTCTGTATGCAACAACAACGAAAACAACTTGTATCTCTCAAGAAGTTCGCAGGTGGAGAATTCTTTCTCTAGGTTGTAGCACCACTTCACAAGATAAATAAAACATTTATTTTGTGAGAAATTTTGTTCCACTTACGTTTGCATATCTCAACTGATAATCTATAATCTTTATTATTGTTGTTGATTTTAAAGATTCGATTTTATCAGTATTGCATTCAACCCCCCCTTCTGCAATACTCCGGGACCAATAGCTACATACACTATTGTAAATAAACATATCTATTTAAACATTTTTTCATGTATAATTTACATGTAATCAACATAGTTCAGTACATATCTTCCATGTTTGCCTAATCCCATATACATAATCCCGCCAATATATATGATTAGGCAAGTTCTAATATGAAAAACTTCACTAATTGCAATTGTTCATTTTAATCAGTACTTCCCCCACCTTCCCACATGTCTCCTTCATCCTTCATCCCTCACCTGTCTCTTCTTCCTTTCGAGCCCACCTCTTTCTGATCAAACTCTGGCCACCACCATCAAACTCCAGCCATTATCACTATCAATTTCCGATTACCCGTTTATATAACCTATATTTACACTCTTTCTCATCTTCTTTACAAATTTTTAATCTCTCTCTTTCTTGATACATATACATATGGGTTGATGTATATATAGTCGTAAATATCTATTTAAAATCTGAATTCGATTGTGATGGTGGTGCGATTAACTCTAACGAAGAGTAAATTCAGATCTGGTCAACTCTAATATGCATTTTGTGGTGATTTTGATTCATATTTTTTGATAATTATTATTTAAATCAAGTGATTTTGGTATGATATTGGTGATGTCCTGGTGGCCGGATGTGGTGACGGGAGATGGTGGCCAAACGTGGTTGTCGTGGACTCGTGTGATGATTTTGTTGATTTGTTCATGGTGATTAGTGCTTAATTGTAGTGATTTCACTTTGATTATGGTGATTATTGTGATGACTGTGGTGATCGAAAATAATGATCAAAGATGGTATGGTTAAATATGGTCGTGCATAGATTATGGGGTGTTAAATAAAAAATAGTGTAATTAAATAGGTGACTCACATATAAAAAATGAATGGTTAGGATTATATCACATATTCATTGAACCATGATTCTAATTAATTAATCTCACCTATATTGATACTCACAATTTACTTAATCCCAAATTCAAATTAATTTAATAATTTTATTACAATAAAATATATCAAATACTTTTGTTGATGTGGGTCATTTTTTAATGACATAATGTAATTAGTCTTTTTATCAAATTTGTTTATTAAATAGAGAAAAAGGAATATCAGATTAACGTGATATAATGTGAGCCTTATATCAGGTTAAACGACAATTTTATACATATTTTGCTTTCATTTCTTAATCAGCATACTACTGCAAGACCAACTCATTTCTCTTGATTGCCTTGTAGGGGTGATCGCGGTGCGGGCGGTGCGGTTTTTCCTCAAAACCGCGGACTAACCCGCGCATGCGGTAACCCGCGCATGCGGTTTGGTCAAATTTCCAAACCGCAACCGCACCACGAAATTTTAAAATTGCATAAACCACATCGCGAAAATACGGTGCGGTGCGTGTTGGTTACGATAATCAATACGCAGCGAAAATAGTAATTAAAATAAATCGAAACCAAGCCCGGATCCATGTATAATATATCGAATAATCATGGTAGTAAGAAAGATTACCTTATCGAAGCTTTACGATTGTATAATTATGATGATGAAAAGATCCCACGATCACTGAGTGTTCCTCTTCGAAACCTCCTCTACGGTATCCACACGAACACCTTCAAGAACGCCTTACGATCTTGTCCGGAAGAGAGGCACTAGCCTCTAAAGAAAATATGATTATTAGGTTAAGTGTTTTTGACTGCGGCTCTTCTGTTTCTCACGTACAAAAACCAACACACCATATCTTTATATATATGTTAGTGTAAAGCCAAAAAGCCCATGTCAAAACCTAGCCCAAATTTGATTTATTAAATAATAGAATGAAATCCTATTATTCAAATAAATAATAATTAAGTCAAACTCAATTATTAAAATCATAAAAATATATCTCATATATCTTTGCATTTTATTATAGCTTAATTAAGTCCCACTTAATTAATATAATAAAATCCATCTTTATCATTAATTAATTGAAATTCATAATTTAAATTAATTCTTCCTTTAAATGTTCTATGTGTGTGACCCTATAGGTTATTATTTAATTGGCAATAATTTTATTCTCCAATAAAATTATAAACAATGAGCGGCATCTAGTAATACATCATTGCTACCCAATTAAATAATATTTAAATCGTGATCCGATAAAACCTTTTGTGATTAATGTTCCCGTGTAATATAATCCCTTTAACCAAATATTATAGATTAAACTCGAGGCATGTTTATTGTCATCCTCTTCATAATTTAATCCGGGTTTACTTGATACATGAGTCGACTATTAAGACAAATCATTATTTGAGCACTGCCATGCATTTTATAGTCTCACTCAATCAAGAGGCCAATAATATCTCTTCTATCTGATAGGAGGGTTAAATCCTTTATCTATCATTCATATTTCTCATACGATTCATAATATACCCGATGTCCACTTTTATCATCACCCGGTCAAAGGTAACTTTTAATGTAGTCAAAGTATATTATCCTCGTATAGAAATATAATGATCTCAAGTCAAAGGATCATTACACCATTATCACTGTGAGTCTTTCTTATGACTTAATTAACATGAAGAATCTCACGGTGGGTCTGTCCAGTACCATGTACCCCTACATGTACCTATGTATTGACTTTAGTATCTCCATACTTATAACCAATGAGATGTGGTTATCAGTCAAAAACATACTAGTCTATTTATGTATTATTATTGTCCTGTATAATAATACTCGACTAGGGACCTTTAAGAATATGATATATTATATAATCTCAAATTCAAGTTATATTCTTAAACTATATAATGTGTATCATTATTCTAAGGACATTTATTTAATAATCAAATGACATAAGGTTTATTCAAGAAACAATGTATTGCCTCTAGGGCACCTACACTAACAATCTCCCACTTGCACTAGAGCCAATCACCCATGTATCTAATACCCATGGAACTAGTGTGACCGTCATGCTTATGCTGCGACAGGCCACTACGCCATAAACGCACATACGCAACCCCCATTTTCAGTTGCGTAAGGCCTGAAAAGCGTTGCGTAAGGTCTTACGCAACGCTTTTGGGGCGTTACCAATACTGGCGTTGCGTAAGACCCCTAACGCAACGCTTTTCCAAGCTATTGCAACACTTCGAAAAGCATTGCATAAGAGGCCTTATGCAACACCAAAAGCATGCAAACGCAACGCTACAAGGGGTTGCATAAGATGTTTCAGCCATGTCAGCATGCTGACATGGAAGCAATGTGCCACGTCAGCATGCTGACATGTAAGCAAGGTGCCACGTCAGCATGCTGACGTGTCATTAGTGGGACCCACAAATTCCACGTCACAAATGGGGGGCCATACCACGTCAGCAATGGGGCCCACCAAGGTGCCACGTCAGCATTGGAGCCCACATGCCACGTCAGCAGTCAGTCCACTATCTAACGCAACGCTATTCAAGTCTAATGCAACACTAAAATTCTTTTTTAAGCAACACCAATCTTGTCAAATGCAACACCATTCTTTTTTATTTCAACATTACAACTATGCTAATGCAACATTAAATAGAGTCAAATGCAACGTTTTTTTATAAAAAAATTGAAATGACAGCTTTGTTCATACATAATACCAGCCTGTAGAAACCAAGCCTACAACTCCTAAATAATGTAGCCAACAAAACTACTTAGTTTTACATGTACTAAACCAAGCACATACACTAATTCTAAGTTCAAAATGTACATGTACTTCTGTGATAATATCTCTGCTTGAACTTTTCTTGTTGTATCTGTAGCACAACCAACAAGAATGAGAACCGATGTGCTAGCTAATCCTCTAAAAGCAGTCAGTGTGTAGTAACCATCTACAATCCTGTCCTTCGGCATTTGTAGGCCACCTGCACACATTTACATGCATACTTAGACAAAATACATAAGTGGGATTATCTATGTTACTGTCACAGAATTATGTAATGGAAGAATAATACAATCAGAACATTTAATAACTCCAAATAATATTAATAGGATAGCATAAGTAGTGAACATATATATAAGACATTTACAGATTTCAAAATATTCTCAAATACATGTCATGGTACTAAGTGCTACACTTATATTATTATGGAACACAAACTGGCATACACTTATAAGAAATGAAACAGATGCACACAGAAGTAGCAACAAGAGGCAATTCCAGAATTGATCAAACATTTCCTCTTCCACGGTCCTTGAGCACATAATATCATATTGAATATCAACTACCAACAAGTATCATATTGACCAGAAATATGGAAGCTTAGAACATACCATATATAGCAGAAATCTTTTTCTCTGGTAAGACACACAAGATTAACTGAAGATGCTGAGGAGGTTCTGGAATCTTTGCCATTATTTGATCAAACATCTTATCCACTCTTACCTGCGGGCTAGCTCCTCTATACTGGTGTTCTTCCTCAATAAGTGCATATGGACATTCAATAACCTGAAGACAAGATAGAAGTAAGGATATAATGTGTCGTCGTTATAATTGATAAACTTAGATGGACAAAAAGTGAAATGAACTTACAATCCCTTTGTTCTTTCCACAATTAATAAGATCTCGGGATAGCCGACTTATATCACAACCAGCAGAGAAGTTCACTACCAACCAATGTTTAATTGTGATAGTTTTCATAAGCCTCTGCACGAGGGATAAAACAGTTGAGGGTAAATCAAATTTAACAATTGCGTGGTAATCAGGATAAAGTATAAACAAATACCATTAGTAAAAAAAACAAATACCTCAACCATGATATATTATACCTCAGCTGCATTTGGCATGTAAAGAAAATGTTAAGAGTATGAAGAAAAAGCAATGGAAAAAGTTACAAGAGAAACAAAAAATACCTTGGGTGTGTCTAGGACACGGCCATCAAATCTGGTAAGCTGTTTCTCAATAGATATACCGCAAGCAGATAAAAAAGGGACTTTATCATATCCACACTTGTCCATAGATTGACAGAATGCTCATTGATCATTAACACTGAATGTTCCAGTTACTAAACAATACACACTTATTGCATGACAATATGTAAGGGTGAGAACTGCTCAGGAGCATGGGAAATTGCCGACTTAACTAAAAGATTCCACAGTTTAGATTTTAGTTATAACTAGTATTCTCAGAGAGCTCTGCAAAAAAGAATTTAAAGCAAACTATAAATTTTTACCTGTTTCTCTGTTCAGTTGCTCCCCAAAGGCAATGCCGGGAAGAGCGGAAGCAAAGAAGATATAAGTTGTTGGTGCCAATATGTTGAAGTCAAAGATAAGTTTATATCAAAATGAGTTTCACTGAATATCGAGGTGATAGAGATTTTTTTTCGTTATGTACCTTGCACATGTACCAAGTGCACTAGTCCAATCCCGTCTGTAACATGATTTTCTTCCCCGGAAATCATTAATCATCCCCTTACAAGGGGATTTCAGACTAATCATTGCTGAGGCTATGATCTGAGACACTCAAATCATTAAGATACTAATCCAGTTACTTCCCAATATTGATAGCATGAACAATAAAATTTGTTAAAATTACTGAGAACAACAGATTTTTAATTCACAATCAAATGAATATGACCCATAGGCAAGTCGGTGTATGGAAGTCCACAAGACACATAATCGTGATTTAAATATTCATCAAGGCATGCATCTTATGTGAATAATGTCTTAACTGCAAGCATCTTATGTAAATAATGTCCCATGCATTGAACACACTACCAACTTTCTAAGAATATCAAAGTTGTGATTGCCAGGCTTGTCACTTTACGAAGCAAAAACAGAACTTACATTATCTCCCCTGTAAATTAGCACCATCAGACACCAGTTCCAAGGTATTCAGGTCTTTTCTACCAGACTGCAAAACATATACACGGGAAATTATTATTTATAACTTGAAAATGCCAGCAAAGAGTCAGCAAGTTCAGAAGATGTCTAAGCTCAGAACTTACATTAGCTCGAGTAAGCTATGTACTTTCAGTGGTCCGCAAACTATGATTTAACTTGCTTATAAAGCCACAAACATATATAACCAAGTAAAATTCCCTCTCATATGCATTAATGACTATAACGTACAGAAACAAGATAAAGGAAGAATTGCAGAGAAAAAACAATTACATTACCTGTGTTAGGGCGGATAAAATTAAGTACTACATGTCTCAAACAGAGTTGCATTCAGCAAGATTGGTGTGACAAGATAACTACTTGGAAGTCATCTCCAAGCTGAAATCCCACAGTTTCTTGGCCAGTTCTTCATCCTTAGCTAAAGGGCTTGGTTCAGCTTGGTTGCTGTCCATAAAAATCTGCCTGAAACACCGTTAACTTTCGGATTCAATGCCAAATAGCATGATGTTGTTGCACCCTGTAACCAACATATGTAGGTTAGTTAGTGAACTAAGCTATAAATACACAAATTGAAGCATAAAAAGAAAGATTGATACCTTAATTGAACGCATCTCAAAAAGCCCCAATTAGATACACTAGAAACAGATTTAACATCTTAAACATACAAAAAGCCCCAATTAGATACGCAGAAGTTGTGAGCTGTAAGTTCCGATGTTTTCTAAAGTACTCGTAAACTGTAATCTCCCCAGGTTGCACTTCCCCTTTGACACCATATCCATGTTTTCCTTTCAGTGTAAAACTTCAAAGAAAGAAACAAATGAGAATTATTCACAGGACACGTATATAAAGCACAAGACACGTATATAAAGCAAGCAAAATAATAAGATTCGAATAGATTGAGATGAGGAATCGTACAGATCGAGAAGAGTATCTTCGTTTTCTTCACCAGTAGTGACGGAGACTTGTTCGAGACGGACAATCGAAGCGACCTGAGCCCCGGTGTCTTCGTCTTCGTCTAACAGACCTACAAAGAGAGACCAATCGCCAGTAACCGCTAGTAATCGCTAGGGAGGGAAACAGCCAGAGCAAATTAGAGTGATTTGAGCTTGTAGTTGAGAGAGAGAGAGAGAGTGAGAGTGAGGGATTAGGAGCCTCAGAATAGGGATTTTGAAAAAATATTGGGGATTTTGGGGAATAGCTATTGCAAAATTTTCATTTTTGGGGGGAATTTGTCCGCCCATTTTTTCACCTCGTAAACTGTGACGTACCTTTTTGAGTTGTTATTGTTACGGATTATTGTTTCCATTTTTTAAAAAATATTTTTGAACGATCCAACCATACGGATGTCAATATATATCTAATATAATGATATTCCCCAAGTTTCAGAAAATAAAAAATTAATTTGATTGGAGATCTTAGTAGATCACTACTATTTTCAATATGACTCGTAACCAGTGCTTTGTTACGGATTATTGTTTCCATTTTTTAAAAAATATTTTTGAACGATCCAACCATACGAATGTCAATATATATCTAATATAATGATATTCCCCAAGTTTCAGAAAATAAAAAATTAATTTGATTGGATATCTTAATAGATCACTGCTATTTTCAATATGACTCGTAACTAGTGCTTTGTTACGGATTATTGTTTCTATTTTTTAAAAAATATTTTTGAACGATCCAACCGTACGGATGTCAATATATATCTAATATAATGATATTTCCCAAGTTTTAGAAAATAAAAAATTCATTTGATTGGAGATCTTAGTAGATCACTACTATTTTCAATATGACTCGTAACTAGTGCTTTGTTACGGATTATTGTTTCTATTTTTTAAAAAATATTTTTGAACGATCCAACCATACGGATGTCAATATATATGTAATATAATGATATTCCCCAAGTTTCAGAAAATAAAAAATTAATTTGATTGGAGATCTTAGTAGATCACTACTATTTTCAATATGACTCGTAACTAGTGCTTTGTTACGGATTATTGTTTCTATTTTTTAAAAAATAAATAAATATCTAATGCAACACTTCAAACAGCAAATGCAACACTACTGATACCTAATGCAACACTTCTGCCACGTCAGCAAATGCCACGCCAGCTTTAGTGGGTCCCACATCTGCCACGTCATATTTTTAAAAAAAAATATAAATTTATCTAATGCAACACTTCAAACAGCAAATGCAACACTACAGGTATCTAATGCAACGCTTTCTGCCACGTCAACAAATGCCACGTCAGCAATTGTGGGTCCCATTATTGCCACGTCAGCATGATGGGCCTCCTGCCACGTCACCCTTGTGGGTCCCACACTGCCACGTCAGCAGTTGTGGGGCCCACATCTGCCACGTCATATTTTTTTAAAAAAATATGAATATATCTAACGCAACACTTCAAAGAGCAAACGCAACACTACTGGTATATAATGCAACGTTTTTTGCCACGTCAGCAAATGCCACGTCAGCAAAGGTGGGCCCCACTTCTGACACGTCAGCAAATGTGGGTCCCACATGTGCCACGTCAGCAAATGCCACGTCAGCACATGTGGGTCCCACTCCTGCCACGTCACCATTTATAAAAATAAAAAATTATCTAACGCAACGCCATCAGTTAGTGTTGCATAATGTGAAACACTGTGGGTAATACGCAACGCTAATCTATATCTAACGCAACACCAATTCAGCTCAGTTGCAAAAGACCCAAAACTTCTATCTAACGAAACGCTTTCTGTGCAACGCTTTGTAAAAAGGGTTGCGTATGCTCACTTATGGCGTAGTGGGCCTTTGGTCAGTGGATCTGCAATGTTATCATTTGTATGCACTTTACATATATGTATTTCACCCCTTTCATTAATCTCTCATATGAGGTGATATCTTCTGAGTATATGTTTGGATCGGGAGTGCGATCTGGGCTCTCTAGCCTGTGCGATGGCCCCATTATTATCGCATTATAGATCAATGGGATCTGCAATCGATAGAACCACTTCCAAATCTGAAATGAATTTTTCGAATCCAAACATCTTCCTTTGCTGCTTCACAAGCTGCAATGTACTCAGCCTCCATTGTGGAATCAGAGATTGTTTCTTGCTATGAACTCTTATAGCTTACAGTACCTCCGTTTGGACAAAACAAAAACCAGACTATGATACAGTATCATCCCTGTCTGTTTGGAAACTTGCATCGATGTAACCTTTTACAATCAGTTTCTTTTCTCCTCCATACACCTAGAGTATGCTCGTCATGCTCAAAGCATACGAGACATAAGGACGAGTACATACCATTGCAAACATGATAGATCCAATTGCTGAGGCATATGGAACCTTCCTCATGTCGTCCTTATCATCCAATGATTTTGGACACTGGTCTTTAGAGATCGTTATCTCTTGAGACACGGGGACATATCTCCTTTTACGCATTTTGCATACCTAAACGATGCAAAACCTTATCAATGTATGTACTCTGACTTAGACCGATCATCCTCCTTGATCTATCCCTATAGATCCTCATTTGAATGTAGGATGTATCTCCTAAGTCTTTCATAGAGAAGTTGCTCCCTAACCAAGTCTTAACATCCTTTAGAGAAGATATGTCATTCTCCATTAGTAATATATCATCAACATATAATACTATTGAATGCCATATAGCTCCCACTAACCATCTTGTAAACACAAGGAACAAAGCCATACTATTTGACTTCAGGTTCCACTTCAGGTTCAATGTTATTTTGTGGTTCTCGATCTTCATCGAGATCTATAGTTCTCCCACTGTTTCTTTTGGAAACTGATCTCTTTCCATAAAGACAACATCTTGAGCAGTAAACACTTTATACTCAGAGGGACTATAAAATAATACGCCTTTATTTCTTTAGGGTATTCCACAAAATTGTATTCTTTGGATTTAGGTCCAAGCTTGTCAGATACTCAACGTTTCACAAAACGCCTTGCATCCCTAAACTTTCATAAAGTTCATGCCTGACCGTTTCTCCTCCCATATCTCATATGGAGTCATTTTGAACCTTCTTAATAGGAAAACGGTTAAGTGTGAAAGCCGCTGTTTCTAGAGCGTGGCCCCAGAAACTAATTGGAAGATCTGCATAACTCATCATCGATCGTACCATGTCCAACAGAGTATGATTTCTCCTCTCTGAAACTCCATTCCATTGAGGTGTACCTGGCGGAGTGAGTTGTGATACAATACCACACTCTTTTAAATACTCTTTAAATTCGGTGCTTAAGTATTCACCCCCACGATCGGATCGTAAGATTTTAATACTTGCACCTCCGCCTATTTGCTTCTCTACTTCAGCCTTGTATTCTTTGAATTTTTTTTAAAAGAATCGGATTTGTTCTTCATAAGATATACATATCCATATCTACTGAAGTCATCAGTAAATGTTATGAAGTAGTAGTAGCCTCCTCTAGCCATCACACGCATTGGGCCACATACATCACTATGTATTAGCTCCAAACGTTCAGTGGCCCTTTGACCCTTACCAGTAAAAGGGGATTTAGTCATCTTACCAAGCAAACAAGATACACATTTTTCGTATGATTCAAAATCAAACTTATCCAAGTATCCATCCTTATGTAATTTGGATATGCGTTTCTCATTTATATGGCGTAGACGACAATGCCAGAGGTATGTTTGATTTGAGTCATTAACTTTAAGTCGTTTTTTTTCTATGTTACAGACAGGATTATCTAAATCAAGAACATATAAACCATTAAATAAACGTGCAACACCATAGGTTAAATCATTCAAAGCAAAAGAGCAACTATTGTTCTTTATTATAAACGAAAAACCTTTCTTGTCTAAACAAGAAACAGAAATAATGTTTCTGCGAATCGCAGGCACGTAAAAACAGTCTTCAAGTTCTAAAACAAGCCCAGAGGGCAAAGATAAATAATAAGTTCCTACGGCTAAAGCAGCAACTCTTGCTCCATTGCCTACTCGTAGGTCCACTTCTCCCTTAGCCAAAGTCCTATTTCTCTGCAGTTCTTGCACATTTATACAAATGTGAGAAGCACATCCAGTATCCAATACCCAAGATGTGGAAATAGACAGATTGACTTCTATAACATAAATACCTGATCCAGAAATCTGAACTCCCTTCATTTTCTTCAGATCCTCCAAGTAAACAGGACAGTTTCTCTTCCAGTGACCAGGCTTGTGGCAATAGTGACATTCACCTTTGTCAGCCTCTGCGACATTTCCCTTCGGCTTTTTAGCCTTTTTGAAAGAGGGCTTAGAAGGACCAAGATCTTTTGATGCTACCTTTTTCTTGCCCTTCCATTTCCCTTTTCCCTTAGCACCTTTCTTGCCCACCATCATTATGGGAGCTTTCTCAGGTGCCTTGACCATATTTGCTTCAGTGGTCCTCAGCATGGCTAACAATTCCATAGGAGTCTTATCTTGCTCAGTCATATTAAAAGTCATAATGAACTGAGTATAGTCGTTGTTCAAAGATTGCAAGATTATATCGACTTGAGCCTCTCGCTGAAGCGGGAAACCCAAACGAGAAAGGTAATCACAATACCCTATCATCTTTAGAACATGTGGTCCGACTGGTCCGTTGCCCTGCTTGCATGAGAAGAGTGCTTTGCTCGTGTTGAACTTTTCAACACGAGCCTGTGATTGAAACATCGTCGAAAGATGTTCAAACATAGTATAAGCATTCATATCAAAATGCTGCTTCTGAAGCTCAACATCCATAGTAGCAAGCATAAGACAAGCCACATCAGTCGCATCATCAATATGCTTCTGATAAGCATTTTGTTGAGCAAGAGTGGCATTTGCAGCAGGGGCTGCCGGTGGAGGAATATCAATCACATAAGATTTCTTTTCCTGCATGAGAACAATTCTCAAATTACTAGACCAGTCAAGGAAGTTTGATCCTGTCAGCTTGTCCTTCTCAAGGACTGATCGTACAGTGAAAGTGTTGTTTGTGTTTTGTGCCATTTGTTTTCTACAATGATAAAATGCATAAGATAAATTAGATTGTTACAATAATTATGTTCAAGTGATTATGACATATTCATAATATATCTCCCACTATTTTTATCAAATTAATAGCCCTTACTATTAAATCGGAAAGAATATCCCATAAATCTTTCTAGTGAGCCAAGATCCATATTTCGTCATATCCTAAGTCAACCACTGGTAGTCCTTAAAACATGATTATTTAGGTAGACAAAAATTGTCAATTATATCATGTATAATTCTTGGATAGTTTGGTGAACAACAATTGTTCTTGTCTATCTAATAGATTTTGAACCAAACTCTATGCTTCTAAGTTCATAATAATTGAATATAACCGTTTATTTTCACTTTATTATGACGACTCAGTTAAGTT
Source organism: Kitagawia praeruptora (assembly GCA_037693485.1). Classification (NCBI taxonomy): domain Eukaryota; kingdom Viridiplantae; phylum Streptophyta; class Magnoliopsida; order Apiales; family Apiaceae; genus Kitagawia; species Kitagawia praeruptora. The sequence goes on from CM075353.1 coordinate 149,897,529, forward strand.
AGACCCAATGATATAACGGCCGAATATAACCGCTTATATTCGTCACATCTCACCACGATAGACAGGAGTCCCCTGCCACTGGCAGTTATTCCCCTTATCGATCTAGGATTCAATGAGTGTTCATTCATTGGAAAGCATCCGATTAAAACTTAATATTTTGTTAAGGGGTTTAAAATTAAAACGACCATGATCCCATCATAAAGAGATTCCCAATTTTTTTTCCTTGAATTAAATACTTCAAATCAGTATTCATCAATAGTTTGATTTCCAGGTTGTTGGAGGAGTCACAAGTGGCCTCACTTAATACCCAACTTCCTTACAGGTAAAACCCGTTTTTGACAAAATCTCCCCATATCTAAATAATTGAAAATTCGTATTTAATTCCGTGTTTTATAAACATAGAAATCTCATGATCGTTTGTTCATTTTAAAATCTTGAATCGTTACAGATTTTATCTTGTTTAGCATGGCAAGCATGGTATGGGTGACGTATCTAATACATGCATACATCATTAATCTAATCAAAACATGCATATATTTTCTACTCTACACATACATCATATGTAAAGTGCATCACATAAAATAATATGCTATGGTTATGGCCCAATCCTATGCGATTTTTCCAAGCTAATGGAAAAATCAAGGTCAATCTATGGTGGTAATAACTAATTATTACATAATCTCTTGCTTCGCTTCCAAAGCTGCCTTGATTGCCTCCAAGCTCCTCTTGAAACATTTTACAAAAGAACTCGAGTTGCATTCGATATATAATAATTACAAAAAGAAAAACGACATGCAAGTCGTATTTAATTATTACAAACCATAAATTAAAATTAATAAAATAAATTGAAAACTAGGTCTTGGGGCCATAACCATGCATCATGCTCACATAGCAATTAAAAGCATCACATATTGTATAATCACAATTTTATACAACATTAAATATGATCAAATCATAAATAATAAAATTAACACACTTTAATTAAATATTAATCTAGTAATCAAAATTACTAATTAATTTTTTTTTTAATTATGCTAGGTTAAAATAAATCATGCAAACCCTAGCTGAATATCTATCTGATTTACTGAAAACACGAACTGTAACGCATGGTAGAATCACGTTAAGGAGAAGCAGATACGCATTTAACCTATGCGTTTTAGCAGATACGCATTGTGTGTATGCGTATCTACATTACTAAACCTACTGTAATATTTTCTGGGTTCTCCAGTTCGAACGTGTTCATCATGTAAGCTATGGTTTTGTTTCCAAACCTTATTAAACAGACCTTACGATCTCCATTACAGTATAGCACAATCATATATCATCTATTCTGGAAGGATTAAATCTTATAACCTAGTAGCAGGTTTTTTTTTTCCAAACATGTATGTATATACCTATACGTAAAACATGCAAGAACTGGTATTAACTGACTACAAATCATGAATTCGTTTTACTGGTATCTCAGACGTTCAACCCACGATTCAATCTTATTAAAACATAACCGATTATCTGGACGCAACAAAACAGTTGAAAAACGAAACATGCAGTTCGCTTATGTTCAGCAGTACGTAGGGTTCTTAAGAAAAAAAAACAGTCCTGGTATGTCAAATAACAGATCGCGTACTGCATACAAGACTCACAGCAAATCATATGATTCCAGAAAACATAGCAGACATTAACACCCAGACGAACAGATTTCAGCAAAAGATAAACGCAACCATGCTTATAAACATGTAAATCGCCAGAATTTAGCAGAAGATTCAAAACCATAAACTGGTAAACAAAATTAAACACGTATGTATCGTATACATCAGTTAAAACTAGATTACCCCATTATACAAGTATCTCTGATACCATTGTTGGTTACGATAATCAATACGCATCGAAAATAGTAATTAAAATAAATCGAAACCAAGCCCGGATCCATGTATAATATATCGAATAATCATGGTAGTAAGAAAGATTACCTTATCTGATAGGAGGGTTAAATCCTTTATCTATCATTCATATTTCTCATACGATTCATAATATACCCGATGTCCACTTTTATCATCACCCGGTCAAAGGTAACTTTTAATGTAGTCAAAGTATATTATCCTCGTATAGAAATATAATGATCTCAAGTCAAAGGATCATTACACCATTATCACTGTGAGTCTTTCTTATGACTTAATTAACATGAAGAATCTCACGGTGGGTCTGTCCAGTACCATGTACCCCTACATGTACCTATGTATTGACTTTAGTATCTCCATACTTATAACCAATGAGATGTGGTTATCAGTCAAAAACATACTAGTCTATTTATGTATTATTATTGTCCTGTATAATAATACTCGACTAGGGACCTTTAAGAATATGATATATTATATAATCTCAAATTCAAGTTATATTCTTAAACTATATAATGTGTATCATTATTCTAAGGACATTTATTTAATAATCAAATGACATAAGGTTTATTCAAGAAACAATGTATTGCCTCTAGGGCACCTACACTAACAGTGCGGTGTAGTTCATTGCGGTTTATACCATCGATAAAAAAATAATCATAAATTTGAAATATTGATTTTCATACAATGTGGAATTAATTTTTAAATTTCTTACTCAACCACATTTCTTAATTCTTATGTAGACCATGACCTCCATAGACTTAATGAAATACAAACACTGTATTATGAAATATTGTTATACTACAATAGAGAAAGATGAGTTTGCTCATTACAACTATTAGGCACTAACGAAGCGAATAGCTTACAAACTATCCCTTAAATTCTTAACAAAATACTAACATAATATATATATATATATATAATATATTAAATATTACGGTGTGGTGCGGTTTGAACCGCATTTCAGAAAACTAAAACCGCAACCCGCACCGCATCGTGCTGTTTGTCAAAATTTGAAACCGCAACCGCACCACAAAAAATAAAAACCGCGCGGTATGGTGCGGGCAGTTTTTGCGGTTTGGTGCGGTTTATGATCACCCCTATTGCCTTGTTTTTATTTCTTAATCAACATACTATTGCAAGACCCACCCATTTCTCTGAATTGCCTTCCGTACTACTTCCTTGTCTTTCTAAATGAGTAGATGAATAGATGTGTCATCTCTGTATGTATACATACAAGCACATGATTTTGTTAATAATCTAACATTATAATAAAAAGGCATACTTACAAAATTGGTTTCCTTAGTTCTTTCTCAGTGGAGGGTAAATGAGTATCTTGAATTGATTCTTACGTTGTAAAAGAGTAAAATGAAGTAGTTTAACCTGATGTAAGTGTGACAATTATGTGAGGTTAATCTGATATTCCTTATTCTCTATTAAATAATCATAATAAAATATATAATATAATAAAATAATTGACTTCTTTTCTTGGAATATATTACTTGATTTTTTAGATCAAATTGGAATTAAAAAATAGCTTTTTTTTACTTCGACTTTGATACTTAAATTTTGATTTGATATTTCAACCTTCTTATTATACATAATTTTATTTTTTTTGTATTTCGGCCTAATTATTTATACAAATCTATATTTATATATTTATAATTTAAATCTTTTAATAGGTATAATTATTTTACAAATCTATTAATTAAAATATATAACTATTTTAATTTAAACAAACATGTACGCTTAATTTTTTTGAGGTTTTTTAAAAATAAATTGATAAAAGTAAATTTTTGCACATTTATTTTTGTTAAGAATAGCTATTTGCAAAAATACTTTCTTATTTGGAAAAATACAATCTTTTATATTCAGTTGCATATGCAACTTTTTTTACTTTTTTTTTTTTTTTTAAGTTGGGGTGATTTTGGTGTACTTGGGTTTCAAGACCCCGCCAGAGGCCATATTCAACTGAATGCAACCACATGCAACTGAAAAACGAAATTTGCAACTTCCAGTATTCATTTGTCATTTTCGACCTCTTTTTTGAAATCTATATGTATATATATATATATATACATATATATTTCAAAAAAGAGGTCGAAAATGAAAACTGAAAATGGAACTTTCTTATGCAACTGAAAAACGAAAGTGGAATTTTCTTCTTTTTTTTTTACCCAACTTCCAGTTGTATATAAGGGCGGCGCAGCCGCATATGAAAATTCAAATTTCAAATGTGTAAAAGGTTAGTTGCATGTGGTTGCACATGCAACTGAATTTCTGATTGCAAGTTCTATTTTTCAGTTGTCATTTTCGACCTATTTTTTGAAATCTATATATTTTCATTTTTCATTTGTCATTTTCGACATCTTTTTTGAAATATATATATTTCAAAAAAGAGGTCGAAAATGACAACTGAAAAATGGAACTTTCTTATGCAACTGAATGCAACCACATGCAACTGAATGCAACTTTCGTTTTTCACTTGCATTGAGTTGAATATGGCCCCTGGCGGGGCCTTGCAACCCAAAATCACCCCACCTTAAAAACAAAAGCGCATGTGGTTGCATTGAGTTGAATATGGCCCCTGGCGGGGCCTTACAACCCAAATCCACCAAAATCACCCCACCTAAAAAAAAATTAATAATCGATGAGCAGTAACCTACCACGTGGCAGATTACTGTTCATCTAAATTATTTTTTTAAAAAGTTTTTTTAAAATAATAATTAAAATTGGGTTGAAAGAGGAAAGATAGTATTTTTGCAATTAAGATAGTAAATATGCAAAGAATTAAAGGAGATGGTATTTTCGCAAAGAGAAACTTTAAAATTAGTATTTTTTGTAAATTCTCTAGTTTTTTTCTAAAACTATTCTAACAAAAACACATATTATTATTTTAAAACCTATTTTAGCCTGCTTAATTAATTATTATTTTTAGCCTAGTTTCACATTTGTGAATGGTTTATTATGTTAAATTAGTTACAGTTCCGTATTTGATCGACCAACTTATATTTTTGAACTATATCCCTCTGATATTTATAAAAAATATTATTTTGTATAACATTAATAAGAATTCAATTTAGAATTATTTGAGAATCGTTATATGCATAAATATCAAGATTTTTTTAGATTATTTTATTTGGTTAATATCCCTCTCATATAAATATCGAAAGAATTTGTAGATTTTTTTTATTTGAATAATGTTCCTCTAATATTTATAAAATTTGTGAATAAATTAATATTTTAGTAAATTCAAATATAAATTATTTTACAAAAATTAGATTATTTATACTTTTTAAGTAGAGCATACGAAGGTATATAGAGGATATATTAGAATTAATAAGATATAATGGGCCCTTCTTTAAAGTTTAAATCTAACGTTTAATATTTGTTTGACGGTAGTACTAACAACCAAATATCCACCTTATGCTTAAATATCAAGATTTTTTAAGAATATTCCATTTGGATAATTTCCCTCTCATATAAATATCAAGAAATTTGAAGATTATTTTATTTGAATAATGTTCCTCTAATATTTATAAAATTTGTGAATAAATTTATATTTCATACTTTTACAAAAATTAGATTATTATGCTTATTATATATAGAATATATTAGAATTAATAGAATATAATCGGGATCCTTAATTAAAGTTTAGATCTAACGATTAATATTTGTTTGGTGATAGTATTGACAACCAAATATCCACCTTATGCTTATTATATATAGTATAGATATATAAATTCTAATTGTATTCATATTTAAAATACGTATAAGTTATGACTTGAATTACTCCTTAAAACATGTTTAAAAGAATAAATATTTAGGGTATTATATATTTTTTAGAAGTGCATTTTATAATATATAATTTTTTTTCAAAAGTGTGTTAAAAAAATCTAGGGATATAATTTAAACCTCTCGAAGTCGAGCCCAAGTTCGATTTGAAAAGGTGGCCTCAACTTATAACATTATAACTTATAATTTAAAAGTGGGATGTAATTGCCAGAACAAGATAATAACATTATAAACTTGTTGTATGCAATATTTCTATTAAATTATATGTTAGGAATTATGTTGTCCTTGATGATATACATACATAAAACACCTTGAAAAACATATGTGTAAAAGATTAAGTTTTGTAACTTATCAACGGATATCCAAGCCATGTACATCCGTTGATGAGTCAGCTTATCAACTGATAAGTCTGTAGCATACCTTGTATTTAAGTTTTAGTTTGTTTGTTAATGCCATAGTTGCTAGAAATCCTAAGTCATGTTGACTATCAATGGATATGCAGAATAGGGTAGCTAATTGTGTATAGGCTGTGCTATGTAATTCTGTATAAGTGAAGTGATGATCAACGGATGAATATTCTACGTCAACGGATATGGTATTCTCAACAAGCATAAATCAACCTATCGATCCATGTCTACATCAACGGATAAAATGCTTCAACCAATAATGTCTTGGGATTAGAGGTTGATGGCGACTTGACATGCCTGACAGATCACATGGGCTGATAAACTTAAAAGAGGTATGGGAACCAGTATTGGAAACGAAGAAGAAAAATAAACATTCCTTATTCTCACAAACAATCTAGCTAGTAAATCTAGTGCATATCTATCCAAGACAACCAGACAAAATTGTATCACATGGAGACAAGGAGTGGCAGCAACCCTGCAGAATACTTTGACTTGTAAGATTCGTTTATTTTGTAGGGTTTGTAAACTTGGAGTATTTATATACTTCAAGTGTAGCATAGCTAAAACAAGAAGAGAAACACTGAGTTAAAAAGCAATAAGCATTAAGTTCTCTTGTAATAGTTTAGCTTTGTATTCGCAGCTGTGTACTCGTTTACACACAGAAGTTTTCTTCAATACAACCCTCATGTGGAATCGAGAAAACCCCACCTGAAATTTTTAAGTGTGTTGTATGTTTGTTCATTTCTGTTTGTTTCCATTGAAGTTAATTGTTGTCTTGTTTAAAATCGAAAGAAATTTACAAGATTGTATTCAACCCCCCTTCTACAATCTTGAGGTGCGCAACTGGGAAATATCATTATAAATAAAATTTATAAAATTAATAATGACTCTTGGTGTAGGGTACCTATTTACCTATTTTGAAAAAATAAAACACGTATGAGCTTACAATCAAAAAATGTTTCACATTTTATTATTCTTATTATCATCGTTTACTACTTAAGATGCTTAGATAGTTAGATGCGTGATCTTTAATAAAGATAAATTTATCCATAAATAAATATGAATAGAATAAACTAAAAGATTACTTAATTAATTGGAAAAGTTGATTATTGAAATCATAAAATGTAAAATTTCGAAAGTTTATTGTCATTTGAAATTAGGGAAACTAATTTTTTAGGTTAAACTTGAAAAGAAATAATATATACAAATAGTTTTCATGGAAATTAAGTCAAAACTCGAAAACTCGACAAGAACCGATAAACTCGAAAACTCGATAAAAATCCGATGAACTCGAAAACACGGTAAAAATTCGAAAAACTAGAAAACTCGGTAAAAACTTGATAATAATATATTCAATCCAAAAAACTGACTTTTAAAACCGGATCGGATATCCGGTTTTTCTCCTCCCTGATTGTGGATTAACATTAAGAAGCATTTAAGTAGGGGTGTGCACGGGTCGGTTCGGCTCGGTTTTTACCGGAAACCGTTACCAAACCGTACATATCGGTTCGGTTTTTACCTATTAACCGTAACCGAACCGTTCGGAACGGTTTTTTTCGGTTCGGTTAATCGTTTGTCGGTTTCGGTTTTTTTTAATTTTCTACCTAATTAAAAAATTGTATAAATTAATAATAATATATTTTTTTATAGGCTAAACTTTATTAAAAGAACGAATAGAAGAGTTTTAAATTGATCGGAATCCAGGTTTTAATACTTAGACTGTAGCAAAGTTTCCTGTTCAGACCACCGGTAATACGTTCCTATGTTTATTTGGCAAAGTATATATTGAAAGTAGGACCATACTATATTGCTCATAACATGTCTTTTCTTGTAATATGTTATTGTAAAATATAAATAGAACATTCTTTTAGTGCAATGCTTTTGATTTAGTTCTGTTTGTGGTAAGAATAACCTGCAGGTGGATAGTGGCAAAGGCTATGTTGATACGGGTGTTGATGTCTACTGGTATGAGGCTTAAGATGTTGAACACATACTTGGATATACACAACATCATTATTTGCTAAACTCTGAGTTCTAAACAATAGTTAAAAGGATAAATAATAGCTTTTGTTTATAATATTTGTTAGGGTAAAGAGTTTCTACTTGACACGGTTCTACAGTGTCACCTTAAAATCACGATTTTGTTGCATATATTATATGCAAATTGATCGTTGAGAGATGGAGAAAAATACAGTGAAGTTAAATTTCAAAAAAAAAAAATCACTATTTGACGGGAAAAATCAAATTAAAAATGGAGGAAATTAGGTGGGATTGTGTGTGTAAGGGTGTATTCGATTTATGTGTGGTGCCCCTAGCGGGACCATTGGATTAGATTAATCTATGGTCCAAATTTAATTTAAGCTGATACTGTAGAAAAATTTACTACTGTGTCAGGTAGAAACTCTTTTTCCTTGTTATATTTAACTATATAAGATTATGTGTAGTAAATAATGTATTATTATATAATCATATTATATTAATATAAATAAATAAAAATATATAATATTATATAAACGGTTCGGTTTTTCGGTTCGGTTATTGGGATAAAACCGTTACCAAATCGTTCCGTTGGTTCGGTTCGGTTACGGGTTTTTTCAGTTTTTGTCGATTTCGGTTTTTATCGGTACGGTTTTTCAGTTTTTCGGTTTTTTTGCTCACCCCTAGTTAGAAGTAGATCCCTTATTATTAGTTTTAGGGATATCAAATAGTTTTCAATATTTTTTGCAATTTAATTGGTTATCAAATTAAGATTTCACGGATTGCGATATATGAACACTTTTCCCCTCTTTGATAGATTTCTATTTTGAGTCACTTGGGTCTATAATTTAATTACATGAAAATCTAATGGATAGGATGAGTTTGATTTACCCTCCACACAATTAATTACTAATCTGAACACTATCACTTAAAGTTGAAGGTTTCAATTTTTGTTAACCGGACTTATTACCATCGACCAAACACTCTTTTACAGTCAAATATGAAATATACAGTTACAGGGTTAAAGTATCTATACATTTCATAATCGTCAGTAATATAGAAGCACGAACAATGCAGTAATAAAACAGAGAGAGGGTTTCATGTTTCTGCTGCGGGCTGGGCCGGTACAAATAGAAGTGGGGTGAATTGTTGTGGAGACGATGAATTTAGAGCCTGTTGGGTTTGCTTATTGGAGTATTGGGTTGTTGTCTTTGCGTGGTAATTGAGAAAGTTTTTGTTTTCTTTTCGCTAACAACCAGTGGAATGAGATATTAAACAAGGTGCAGACATCAATCACAGACCAGTTGAATTTGGAGTTGCTCAAACCTATCCAAGATGAAGAGGTGAAGTTTGCTCTGTTTCAGATGAACCCGGACAAAGCCCCTGGACCCGATGGCATGACTCCGGGTTTTTTTCAAAAATTCTGGAGCATAGTTGGTAATGATTTAATAAAGATTGTTCGGGATTTTTTTGCTACTGGGCAACTGGCCAAGGAGTTGAATGAGACAAATATAGTATTAATTCCGAAGGAAAAGGTCCCTACAAGCATGGGGGAGCTGAGACCTATAGCTCTGTGCAATGTGTCTTATAAGGTGATTTCAAAAGTCCTTGCCAATCGAATGAAGCCAATGCTGGACATGGTTATTTCTCCGAATCAAAGTGCTTTCATCCCGGGGAGATTAATTACAGACAATATCATGATTTCGTTTGAGGTTCTTCATTATCTTAAACGAAAAAGAGTGGGGAAACAGGGTTATATGGCTATTAAATTAGACATGAGCAAAGCCTATGATCGTGTCGAGTGGAATTTTGTCGAAGCAATTATGGGTAAAATGGGATTCAATGCAAGGTGGATTAGTCTCTTGTCTCAGTGCTTTTCTACTGTTCGTTATAAGGTGATTCATGGAGGGAAGGAAATGGGTCCTATTGTCCCAACTCGAGGGATCCGTCAAGGTGATCCAATCTCGCCTTATCTCTTTATTATTTGCCATGAGGGTTTTACTGGCCTAATCAATGACTATATTAATAAGAGATGGATTCATGGGTGTCGTGTTGCAAATGGTGCTCCCGTTATGTCGCATATGTTATTTGCGGATGACTCATATTTGTATTGTAGAGCAACGCAAAATGAGGCTGTTAAGGTTTGTCAACTCCTTCAGACCTTTGAAACTGCCTCGGGACAACAGGTGAACAGGCAAAAATCATCGATATTCTTTAGTACAAACACGACAGAGGTGGTTCGAAATGAGGTTAGCAATCAGTTGAGGATGACAGAGGCAACAGACCAGTGTACTTATTTGGGGTTGCCGAACACCATGGGTCGAAACAAAAATATCGTTCTGGGATATTTGAAGGACAGGGTGCGTAAAAGGATTGAAAGTTGGAATGCTCAGACTGTTTCTAAAGGAGGAAAAGAAATTCTTTTGAAGACAGTTGTCCAAGCTCTGCCAAATTTTGCTATGAGCGTCTTTTTATTGCCTATGCAGATGTGTAAGGAGATTGAGCAGCTTATGTGTAATTTCTGGTGGGAGTCGGAGACGAGAACGAGGAAAGGTATTCATTGGGCTAGCTGGGATGCTTTGTGTAAGCCAAAAAGCATGGGTGGCATGGGCTTCAGGAAATTACGTGACTTCAACTTGGCTCTTCTTGGTAAACAAGCGTGGAGGCTTTTAAACAATGAAGAGTCCCTGGTTACAAAAATTTTTAAGGCCCGTTATTTTCCTAAATGCTCTTTTCTGGACGCAGAATTGGGTAGCAACCCAAGTTTCATCTGGAGGAGCATATGGGCATCTCAAGAGTTGATTAAAAAGGGTTCTCGATGGAGGATTGGTTCTGGGGTTAAAATTCGATTGCTAGAAGATGCTTGGCTGCAAGACTCGGAGTATCCGTTTGTCACTAGTAATCATCCTGCTTTACATAATCAGGTGGTTAATGGTCTTTTGAAAATTGGCTCAAGGGAGTGGGATACAGAGATAATCACCGATCTGTTTAATGAGAGGGATCAGGCGTTGATTTATGGGACGCCCCTCAGTTCTAGACAGGAAGAAGATATCAGATATTGGAGTAAGGAAGAAAGTGGTCGTTACTCCGTTAAAAGTGCTTTTCGGTTGGTGCAGGAGATGAAAGGAGCCTGGATGTCAAACGCTAACTCTGGTTTCTGGAGATCTCTATGGAATTTAAAAATCCCGCTTAAAGTTAAGAACTTCTTATGGCGAGCGTGCAATGAATTCTTACCCACGAAGGTGGCGTTAAGGACGAAACATGTTCCTATTTCAGAAATATGTCCTCTATGTAACGTTTGTGAGGAAACCACTTTACACTGTCTTGTCTATTGCAGTTTTGCTCAGAGGTGCCTGGAAGGGATAGGGGTTGTTAATAATACAGATAATCCTACAACCTTTGCAGGTTGGCTGGAAATGATTATGGGCCAACACATAAATTCTATGATTCCTAAGATAGCAATGCTTTTGTGGTCGGTCTGGAAAGCTAGAAACATGGTGATCTGGCAGGATACATATCAACATGTCGATGAAGTTCTCAGAACTGCGCGGTCTACTCTTGATCAATGGATTGAAGCTCAAGCAAAGAATTTTGTTCCGTCTATTGGAAGTCTTCACACAATGGATGGTAAGGAGCTCTGGACGAAACCAAGTCAACAAACAATCAAGATAAATTTAGATGCAGCTCTCTTCGACTCGGATAACATGATTGGGTATGGATTATGTGCTCGAGATCATACAGGTAGGTTGATAGACGCCAGGGCGGTGTGTCAACGGGGAAGGACCTCTGCTGTGCTAGCTGAGGCAATGGCGTTCAAGGAAGCACTGAGTTGGATCAAATCGAAGCAGTGGCACAGTGTCCTTATAGAAACAGATTGCTTCAAAGTTGTTCAAGCTCTTCGTAGCTCTTTGACATTTACATCTCCACTTGGTCTGATTATTGCAGACTGCAAACAGCTAATGCAAGGAATTGCTAATGCTGCATTTTGTTTCATTAAACGGTCAGCAAATAGGGTAGCACATTGTTTAGCAAGGCAATCCATATTTCTTTCTGATCGTAGTTTTACAGAGGCCAATGCTCCTTCTGAAGTGATGTACCTCTGTATGAGTGATTTATTAAATGAATGAATGTGATCTGCTTTTCGTCAAAAAAAAAATTGGTAATTAGGTACATTTTTTTGCTTTTAAATTTTCAAAGAAATTTTTTAATTTTAAGAAAATGAAATACGTACAGTTAAACCTCGATAAATGAATACGTTCGGGATTGAAAATTTTTATTCATTTATCGAGATCAAAAATACATTATCTCTATTATGTCGGAACCAGAAAAAATAATTTATTTGATGAGATTATTCGTTTACCGAATATTCATTTATCGAGATTCTATTGTATAATGAATTTGCTCAGAAAGTCACTAGACCGCTTTGTCACGATTTTCACAAAAATTAAATCTAGTTGATTGTAAATATCTGATTTAACTTTTAAAATATCATAAATTTTTAGAGAAAAATTGAACTATTATGTTTAGGTGATAAGTACATACAGTAATTTGTATAAATTGTGTAGTTCTAATCATCATGTAAAATCTTTAGATAGAATTATTATCAATCCTTATATCGGTTATATTTATCGAATCTTTCATATAATAAAACTATACTTATAAATTTAAGGGCTTTTTTCATAAATATATAGAAAAAGTAAATTTTTGCACATTTACTTTTGCTAAGAATAGTTATTTGCAACATTACCAACCTAAGTTTCAAAATTGCAAAAATACTAGGTACCCCTCCTCCCTCACTTTCTCTCTCCTCCTGATCCAGGTAAGTCGGCGACTTTGTGTTTTTTTTTTTTTTTTTTTTAAGGTGGGTGCTATTTTGGTTGCAAGTGAATGCAACCACATTCAACCACATCGACTTCAACAAACTTCAACACTTTTTCTTTTTTTTTTTTTAAGGTGGGGGCTATTTTGGGTTGCATGGCCCCGCAGGGGCATATTCAACTTAATGCAACCACATTCAACTAAATGCAACTAAATTTTTGATTTCAAGTTCCATTTGTCAGTTGTCATTTTTGACCATATATATATTAGAGTTCAAAAAAGAGGTCGAAAATGACAACTGACAAATGGAACTTGAAATCAGCAACTGAATGCAACCACATTCAACCACATCGACTTCAACAGACTTCAAAACTTTTTTTTTTTAATGTGGGATGATTTTGGGTTGCATGGCCCCGCAGGGGCATATTCAACTTAATGCAACTACATTCAACTAAATGCAACTAAATTTCTGATTTCAAGTTCCATTTGTCAGTTGTCATTTTCGACCTCTTTTTTGAACTCTAATATATATATAATGACAACTGACAAATGGAACTTGAAATCAGCAACTGAATGCAACTAAATTTCTGATTTCAGTTGCACTGAGTTGAATATTGCCCCTGGCGGGGCCATGGAACCTAAATCCACCAAAAAAGTTGGATGTGGTTGCATTGAGTTGAATATTGCCCCTGGCGGGGCCTTGGAACCCAAATCCACAAAAAAAGTTGGATGTGGTTGCATTGAGTTGAATATTGCCCCTGGTGGGGTCATGGAACCCAAATCCACCAAAAAAGTTGGATGTGGTTGCATTAAGTTGAATATTGCCCCTGGCGGGGCCTTGGAACCCAAATCCACAAAAATCACCCAACCTTTTAAAAAAAAAAGTTGCATGTGGTTGCATGAAGTTGAATGTGGTTAAATTTGGTTGCATTGAGTTGCAACCCAAAATAGCACCCCACCTTAAAAAAAAAGTTGCATGTGGTTGCATGAAGTTGAATTTGGTTGCATTGAGTTGCAACCCAAAATAGCACCCCACCTTAAAAAAAAAAAAAAAAGGACACAGGCGGTGGATTACGTGGAATGAGAGGGAAAGGGGGGAGGGAAAGGTGACTTGGGAGGGAAGGAAAGGGGGAGGGAAAGGGGGACCTAGTATTTTTGCAATTTTGAAACTTAGTTTGGTAAAATTGCAATGAATTAAAGAAGATGGTATTTTTGCAAATATGAATTTTAAATCTAGTATTTTTGGTGAATTCCCTAAATTTAATTATTATAACCAATTTCATTAGAGCATAACACTTAACAAATTCGGTAAATATTACTCCCTCCGTCCCAACCAATTCTTAACATTTTTTTTTCTCACTTTTTGGCACGCATTTTAAGGTACAGTTTAAAGATAGTTCCGTAACTTATTTTTAATTTTTTTTTTGTATAAAAATAGGATTATTGTATTTTTATACAAAAATGAAAATTTCAAAAAATAAATTATGGAACTATCCTTAAAATGTATCTTAAAATGCGTGCCAAACACCCCATTTTGAAACGTTAAGAAATCGTTAGGACTGAGGGAGTATCAAAATATACTTGTTATTATTTGAAGATAGTTCTACAAACAACCACATACAATTTAATAATAAGTATAGGAGAGATTATATCCAAAACTTTGATAATCGGTAGTCTGGTGCATCGTACGACAAAATGAATAAGAACCTTTATATCTTAAAATGAATACATGAAAATTGTAGGATTTAGCATAAAAAAATATTTTCTATTTTAATATGTTATAAACTAAAAAAATGTATTTTTACTAAAATACGGTTTTAATATATATCACTGCCTCATTGTTGCTGTAGTTAATTATACCCAACAATCTTGAAGAGAATAATTGTGTTATATATTGTTAATTAACAAGATGGTTAACGAAACTGAAACTCCTGTTGTTGAGACTGGCTCTGGGTCTGGTGTTACTGCACCTACCATTGATTGGACCACGTATCATTTCCCATAACCTATCGATTTGTCAGGAATGCCTGATAAATTCGGTGGGGGTGTTGGTTATTCTCGTTGGCAGAAAAAGATGAAACTGTGGCTAACGGTAAAGGGTCTATGGCATGGCCGGTGGTGCAGTATGAGAAACCAGTTGTGGTTAAGGAGAAAGCTGAAACTGTTAAGGCTTATACTATGTGGGAGGAAAAGGATGGGGTGGCTAGGGCTGCTATTCTGGCAGCTTTATTAAACACTCTATTCGATGTTTATTCATCTGACTCCTACACTGCTAAGCTCTTATGGGAGAAGCTTGACCAAACACATAATACTGACTCGCAAGGGTTGGAAAAGTATTCTGTGGCTAGGTTCCTTGACTTTAAACTGGTGGATACTAAATCCATGACTGAGCAAGTACATGAGTTTGAGATGTTGGTTCATGCTTTGAAGGAGTCCGGAATGGACCTACCTGAAAAGTTTCAGGTTATGTCTGTGATTGAAATGCTCCCTAAGTCTTGGGAAGAGTTTGCACTCTCCCTGAAAAGACAGAAAGGAGAGATCACTTGGACAAACCTGATGTTGGACATCTCTGTGCAGGAGCAACACAAGTCCAAGCAAGGATATGTGATGCCTACTGAACATGCTGGGAGTTCGAAGGTGAATGTAGTGACCGTAGGACAGAAAAGAAAGACTGTCACTAAGAAAGAAAACACTAAGTCTAAGGACAAGAACAAGGCTAAGAAACCAAAGGCAAACAAACCATGTTGGTCTTGTGGACAGGTTGGTCATTGGAGCAAGGACTGTCCTGTAAAGAAAGCTAAGAACCTGTTGTGGGAGCACAAGCTAACACTGTGCTTGGTACCACTGGTGGGCCTACGGTTAACATGGTTGTTGGTGAGGCTATTGCTTCTGAAACTGACAACGGGTATGTGACCTACAACCCTGTACTTCTTTCTACTTATTCGTCTCATGAATGGTTGATTGATACTGGAGCTAATGTACATATTTGTACTGATATTACTCTATTTGTATCTTATCAACAGACTCATGGAATGACTGTGACGATGGGGAATGCGAGTGCAGCTCAAGTACTTGGAATAGGAAATGTGGACCTGAAGTTCGCTTCTGGGCATGTTCTATCCCTCACTAGAGTGCACCATGTTCCTGATATTCGTAGAAATATAATAAGTGGAAGTTGTTTAGTTAAGAATGGTTTTGAAGTTTCTTTGAAATGTAATAAAGTAGTTATTACACATACTGGTGTATTTTTTGGCAAAGGTTACTTGTCGGATGGATTATTTTTAATAAATGTTGAGCTTGTTTTGGGTAGTTTTATTAATAATAATGTTGCCTCTTCTGTTAATTGTGTTGAATCATCTGATTTGTGGCACGCACGTCTTGATCACTTGAATTTTGGTGCTCTAAAGAATATGATGAACTTAGAGTTGATTCCAAGACATGCCACTGATAAGAAATCTAAATGTCAAGTATGTGTGACTGCTAAACAAACTAGGAAACCCTTTCATAATGTGGTTAGGGATTTGAATGTGTTAGATTTAGTGCACACTGACATATGTGAATTTGGTGGTATTTTGACTAAGGAACATAATAGATATTTCATTACCTTTATAGATGATTGTAGTAGATATTATTATGTTTATTTCCTTAAACATAAAGATGAAGCACTAGATAAATTCATTATGTTCAAAACTGAATCTGAAACACAAATTGGTAAAGTACTTAAACGTTTGAGATCAGATAGAGGTGGTGAGTATACGAGTAACTCATTTAATGAATTTTGCAAGAGCAATGGTATAGTTCATGAGGTAACTCCACCATACACACCTGAGTCTAATGGGGTGACAGAACGAAAGAACAGAACTTTTAAGGATATGATCAATAGTATGTTGATTAATTCTGGGTTGCCTAAGTACATGTGGGGAGAAGCTCTGAATACGGCTTGCCATATTCTGAATAGAGTTCCTCTGAAACATATGGACAAGACACCTTATGAATTATGGACAGAGAAAATGACTAGTTTAAAATATCTTCGTGTGTGGGGGTGCCTTGCAAAGGTACTTGTCCCTGAACACAAGAGAAAGAAACTAGGGCCGAAAATTGTTGATTGCATCTTTCTGGGCTATATTGAAACCACTACGGCTATGAGATTTTTAGTATTAAAATCTGACATAGACGGAATAGTGGCTAACACTATAGTTGAATTTCTTGATGCAACATTATTTGAGGATGTGTTCCCTATGAAGACTGGTATACCTCAGGGTATTCCTGATGATGATCCCACTCACACATCGAGGTCCATTCCTGATCATGTGGAAAGGATGACAAATGTGGGGGCAAATCCTGGTAGTAGCTCTACTCCTGATGAAGTAGATGAACCTATAGGGAGTAAGCGTGCTAAGGTATTCAAGGATTTTGGAAGTGATTTTATCACTTACAATATCGAGGATGAACCTTTAACTTTTCGATGGGCCATGGATTCTTCAGAATCTAGGTACTGAAAAGGTGCTGTAAAAAGTGAAATTGACTCTATTGTTTCTAACGGAACATGGGAGTTGGTTGATCTACCTCCTGGGTGTTCTACTATAGGATGTAAATGGGTCTTCAAAAGGAAGATGAATCCTGATGGCTCAATAGATAAGTATACTAGGCTGGTAGCTAAGGGCTTTAAGCAAAAGGAAGGCATTGATTACTTTGACACATACTCTCCAGTTGCTAGAATGACAACAATTCGAATGCTTATAGCATTGGCTTCTGTACATGGTCTTATCATCCATCTAATGGATGTAAAGACAGCTTTTCTTCATGGTGAACTTGAAGAAGAGATTTATATGCATCAGCCTGAGGGATTTGTTGCCTCTGGAAATGAAAGGAAAGTATGTAAGTTAATCAAGTCTATATATGGCTTAAAACAAACTCCAAGAGACTGGCATAAAAAGTTTGATGAAACTATTTTAGAATCAGAATTTGTAGTTAATGAAAGTGACAAGTGTGTCTATTACATGGTTAAAGGAAATGAATGTATTATTATGTGCTTGTATGTGGATGATATTTTATTGTTTGGAACCAATATTGAGATTATTAACGAGACAAAAAGTTTCTTGAAAAGGCATTTTGAAATGAAGGATATGGGAGAGGCTAGTGTGATTCTTGGTATCAAGTTGACTCAGTCAACTGATGGAATAACCTTGTTACAATCTCATTATATAGAGAAATCTATACTTGAGAAGTATGGTTATTCAAATTGTAGAATCGCAAGTACTCCGTATGATCCTAAAATTGCCCTTGTCAAGAATAGTTCAGGATTACCTGTGTCTCAGTTAAGGTATTATCAGATTATTGGGAGTTTGCAGTATCTTGCTAATGGTACTAGGCCAGATATTTCATATACAGTGTCTAAGTTAGCAAGATATACAAGCTGTCCAAACAAGACTCATTGGGATGCTCTTGATAGAGTACTTAGATATCTAAAAGGCACCATATATCTTGGTCTGCATTACAGAAGGTTTCTTGGAGTGCTAGAGGGATATAGTGATGCAAGTTGGATAGCTAAGAAGTCTGGTTCCAATGGAGTGACTGGATACCTGTTTACCCTAGCGGGTGGAGCAGTGTCTTGGAAGTATTCTAGACAGACTATTATAACTCGGTCTACTTTTGAGGCTGAGCTGTGTGCATTAGATGCCACGGGGACTGAGGCTGAATGGTTACATGGACTCATGTCAATGTTACCTGTAGTAAGTCGTCCACTTCCTGCTTTTGCTGTTCATTGTGATAGCCGTACAACTATCGACAAGATAAACAGCAAGTAGTATAATGTGAAAACAAAGAGACATATCCAAGTTAGACTAAAGTCTATAAGGGGTCTAATGTCTGATAGGATCATAGCTGTTGAGTTTATTGGAACTCAAGAAAATATAGCTGATCCTTTGACTAAAGGGCTTGAGCATGCTGTAGTCCTTAAGTCTAGGTTGGGGATGGGACTGATAGCCCATAATAATTCATCTACAGCGGGAACCCAATACACATGAGAGGAGATCCCTCGAAAGTGTATTCAATGTAGGAATAACAAGTTGTAAGGGTGAATTGGTTGTACCTTTAACTACATAGATTGATACTCACGTATCTGGAGTCTATCCCCTGTAAACCTAAAGGGTACTGTAACTGCCAGAATAGTAAGAGTTATTTGAACTCTGAATGGGGTCAAGTCATATTGCGAGATACTAGCAGTACATCTTTGGAGATGCCCAGCTAAGCGAATGTAATTGTGTGGTCGTAATTAGAGGAAAGGGTTATTCCTTGAAGCATTCGACGAACAGGATCGAGACATGACCTTTAACGTCTCAAAGCCGTAGATTAGGACCATAGCCTTTGACTTATCGTCGTCTATGGAGTGTGGTTACACCAAATGGATAAAAATTCAAGGTGAAACATTCCATTTGAATCCGGTAGCCATCGAAGTAGAGGACTTAGGAGGGTTCAAACCCGGAAGGGTACCTACTCTGAAAAACAAGTCATGATGAGTATAGATATGTATTTCTGTATGGATTCGTGGGGGATTGTTAGAAAATGGAAAGTTTGAGACATATTTATAATATGTTCTTGATGTAATTTCCGGAAACTAACAAGTGGAGTTTGTTCCTTGTAATTAGAACTTAAACTTTCATGTTTGGATCTAAGACATTTTCTTAGTGGAATCCATAAATAAATTGAGTTGAAGTTGTTTGCTTGAAATGGGTTATGTGGGTTATTTAGTTGAAATAACTTAAGTCCCACATAGAATTGGTAATGAAAGGTTGGTGGCTTTAAATAGCTCCATGTGCAAGTGTAGTGCACAACTACTAAGGCATGTGGGTGTGCATGGATGTAGAGTGGGCCTCGCGCGCACACACACACCCGCGCGCCGCCGCCGCGCGCCTCGCCACGCCACGACTCTGGTCGGGTCGGGTCGAAGGGCGATTTTGGTGAATGTCTCGGCATCTCGCGTACGCGAGGCGACCTGGGCGAGGAATTTTATTACCTGCAATATTGATTTATTTTAACATGTTTCAGATTTATTTGTTATAGTAGTACTGGAAATGAATGGATCAGTATTGGATAAAATCCTGGATTGGATCAGTACTTGGAACAAATCCTGATGGACTTGGTCAGACATCAGATACTGATGGACTAAATCCTGATGGAATCAGTTCCTGACGAGCACTGAATCCTGATGGACACCAAATCCTGATGCTACTGATGGCCAGATCCTGATGCAGCTGTAACTGAAAAATAAATACTGATGCAGTTAATGGAATAAAATCAGAATATTTACTTTCCTTTTAAGGCATATCTCTTACGTTTTATTTTTGGGTATTATATATATCGAAGATATAACGTTGAGAGTAAGATACGTTAAGGAAAAACCCTTGTTCGTGATTACTCTCCGTTCTCCCTCAATACATACAATTAGATACATAATTCTCAGGCGAACTGAGGTGCTGGTCGCTGTTGATCATTGTCGTGTCTGTGAACGGATTGGTTTGTGCTGTTTTATCCTGGAAGTAATATTGTTGCATCCCAACACAGCGTAAGTGGGGCAATATTCTCTTCAAGAACAGCCAAGTCTTCTCGTAGGGCTTGGTGACTCAGCTGTTCTTCTCTCTCTGATCAGTAGTTTCTAAAGCTTCTGTTGGAGATAAGTATTCTTACTTTTCTTGTTATATTTCAGTCCCTAACTATACTTTGTTTTGCCTTCGTGATTTGTTTTGTTAATTGGTTAATTGTCTGTTCTTGTTTTAATATATATCACTGCCTCATTGTTGCTGTAGTTAATTATACCCAACAACACATATCACCAAAATTCTTTTACACTCATGAGCTTCAAAAGAATAGTGAAATTGATGTACAACAAATTCGGTCATGTGACAACCTTGCAGACTTATTGACGAAATCATTACCAAATTCAACATTTGGAAAACTACGACATAACATTGGGATGCGCCGACTCAAAGATATGTTGTGGCAAAGCTTCACTGAATGATTAGTTTTTCCAAGGGGAGATTGTACTCTTTTTCCTTCGTCAAAGTTTTTATCCCACTAATGGGTTTTTCTTTGACAAGGTTTTAACGAGGCAATCTATGATCCATGTTAAATGACAATCAATGGGGAGTGTTATAAAATTAATATTAAAAGTGATTTTCATTTAAGTCCAAATGGGCTAGTTATTAGTGTCAAATATGACCAACTTCATTTTTGCTATAAATACCAATCTCTTGTAAACCAAACATTGGCCCAAGTAATGTTAAAGAGGTAAGCTCCATTACTCTCTCTATCTCTCTCTCTCTCTCTCTATTTCACTCTTGATTTTATTAACCCTTGGCCATGATATATAAAATCATAATATCAAATCTTTTATAATACGCTTCTCATTTTATGTAAACAACTATGAACAATTCAAAATTTATATATATTAAATTTGAGAAATTATACTTTGCACTCATTATGTTTGTCACTTTTGTCAAAATGGTCCTATACTTCAAATTGTGGCACTTTGCATTCATGATCTTATAATTTCGCTTCGATTTGCACTTTTTTCGTTAATAATTATTAACTCCGTTAGTTTTGAATTTTTTACAAAATTGATAGGGGTATTTTCGGTATTTAAAAATTATTTTTCAGAAAAAATGAAAAAAAAATTCAGAAAATTAGATTTTTGTTTTATAAAAAATATTTTCTGTGTTTAAAATATATATATGGTTTTTTTTAAAATTCAAAAACAGAAAATATTTGTTGTTGAAGTCACATGTTTTCTGTTTTTAAAATTCAAATTATAATTTATATAATTACATAAAAAAATTATATATATATATTTTGAATATTTAAATTTTCTGTTTTAAATATTCAGAAAATTATATTTTCTGAATATTTTCTAAAAAATTCATAAAATTGTATTTGGTTTAAGGAAAAATATTTTTCTGGTTTTTTAAAAAACAGAAAATACGTGCATTTTTCTGTATTATTAAATAGAAAACCTGTATAATTTTCTGTTTTTTTTCAATTTTTTTTTTGTATTTAGAAATATTTTCAGTATTTAAAAAACCATATATAATTTCTAAATACCGAAAAATATTTTCTGTTTTTGAATTTTAAAAAACCATATATAATTTTTTTCTAAAAAATAAAATTATTTTTCCCCAAAAATATTTTTTTAAAACCGATTTTTTTTAAACAAATATAATTTTCTGAATTTTTTTTTCATTTTTTCTGAAAAACAATTTTCTAAATACCGAAAATAACCCAATCAATTTTTGAAAAAAAATTCAAACTTAACGGAGTTTATAATTATTAACGGAAAAAGTGTAAATCGAAGCGAAATTATAAGATGAGGGATGCAAAGTGCCACAATTTAAAGTATAGCACATTTTGACAAAAGTGACAAACATAATGGGTGCAAAATGTCAATTTCTCATTAAATTATAATAAAATTAGGGAATAATTATTCGTAATATGGTTCAATGGTTGAACCATACAAACAATTATGATCGTTAGATTTTTAGTAATCGATAAAACCGTTAAATCTAAGACTAAAATTTATTCTATATTTGTGTTAATTTATTGAATACTCAAGGTTTGAATCCCGTTAACAATAAATTAAAATTCAAAATTTATATTATTAATTTTAAACAATATACGAGCTTTTGACTAATATTAAACTAAAATTAAATTAAAATTAAAATAACCATTAAACTAAAAAATTAAATAAAAAATCATTATATAATATTTTAAAAGAATTCCTACATCGCACAAATTATAAGTTAGTATATATAACTTACAATTTTGTACAATAACCCACTCCAAACACTCATTATCTACCTAGAAATGAGTTATTCTTCAAATTATGAAAAAGATAATTGAAACATAAGTAGTAATATGCTAAAAATAAATTGAAACATGAGTAGTTATATCCTTAAAATATTATGTACAACATAAATTCGGCCACGATGGAGGCTTATCCTTGTCCCTAAATACGTTTTAATGCCATCATCTCCTTTTCTAAAAAAGCAACTAGTACCTAATTTATAAGACTTGCAGAGACTGCGAGGAGGCATCCCGAATCTTTTTGGCCAGATAACATTTTACTCCTACTACCAGTGACATTATAATTAAGAGAAATGTTAGATTTTTTTAAAATATCTTTGAAATTATTTTTAAATGATGATTTTTTATTGCTATTTTGCTAATTTTTTTTAATTAATTATTTTTGTGTACTAATATGAATTTCTCGAATAGAATAATGCTAGGTGGCATTTGGAAACATTTTTGTAATAATTTTTAGAACTCCATTTCATTTCTTTACACTTTCTATTTTGGGCTGTCCATTCCATTTATTTACATTACTAAAAATAGTAACTTTTAACAATAAAATACATTATTACATCCACTACTTCACTCCACCTTTTCACTATTACACCCACTACTTCACTTATTTTAAAAATAAAATTACTATTACACCCACTACTTCATTTATTTTAACAGTATCTTGGTTTCCGTGCAAAAAACAAACGTAAAGAAAAGAAAAAAAACAGAGGGAGTATAAATTTTAAATTTTAAATTAATAAAATAAAATAGAAAGAGATTGGTCCATAGTGATAGTGTGATAGACATGGACAGCTGAGTATGTAATGTGTACAGTACACACCTATACTTACACTATACACACACACTCTCTATCTCTCCTCTTTTATCACTTGCTACACAACACAGTTCAACTAGTTGTCTAGCTCATCCCCCAAATCTCTCTCCTCGCCTCTCTCTCTCTCTCTCGTTCTCCATTTCTCTCTCTCTCTCTCTCTCCCACATATACATACAGATTTATGTATCTATACTTGTGTCTCAATTATATGAATTAGACCTAGATTTATAACTTCATCACATGAGTGAAGCTCAAATGTCTGAAGACGACGCGGATCTCGCCGCCGCCGTCAACATCCGCACCGCCGTCGGCGACTACTTATCTCCATATCCAGATCAAGTACTAGAGAACGTCCTAGAAAACGTACTTATTTTCCTAACGTCACGGCGTGACCGTAACGCCGTGTCGTTAGTGTGCAAATCATGGTACCGTGCAGAAGCACTGACTAGATCGGAGCTGTATATCGGGAACTGTTACTCGGTATCGCCGAGACGAGCGACGGACCGGTTTAAACGAGTCCGGTCCGTTGTGTTGAAAGGGAAGCCTAGGTTTGCTGATTTTGGTTTGATACCTCAGGGTTGGGGTGCACACTTTGAACCCTGGGTTTTGGAGATAGTGGATGCTTATCGGTGTCTCGAAAAGCTTTATTTGAAACGAATGAGTGTTACGGATGATGATCTTTCGATAATGGCTCATTCGTTTGTGAATTTTAAGGAGCTTGTGCTTGTTTGTTGTGAAGGGTTTGGTACTACTGGCCTTGCTGTTGTTGCTTCAAAGTGCAGGTCAGTATATTTATATTGTGCGTGATATAAAGTGTATTTTTACAATGTTTGAATGTTGTTTAGATCTGTTAATTTTAATTGCGTTTAGATCTGTGATGCTGTGAATTATTAAATTGGTGATATGTGAGATTGTTTAAGTATATTGTTGTTATTGAGGGTGTGAAATTGTAATGGTTGATTGATATGTAAGTGTTTTGAGGTTAAGTTATTATGATGTTGATATTGATGGAGTTGTTTTACTTTAGGCAACTTCAAGTTTTTGATCTAATTGAGGCTGAGGTATCGGATGATGAGGTGGATTGGCTTTCGTGTTTCCCTCAAAGTGGAACTTGTCTTGAGTCTTTGATTTTTGATTGTGTTGAATGTCCTATAAATTTTGAGGCATTGGAGAATGTAGTTGCAAAGTCGCCGTCTTTGAAAAAACTTAGAGTGAACAGGTTTGTTACACTAGAGCAGCTTCACCGATTGATGGTTCGTGCCCCGCAATTGACTCATTTGGGGACAGGATCATTTAGTCCCTCGGAGAATCCTGGTGACCAGGAGCCGGATCTTGAATCTGCCTTTGCTGCTTGCAGATCATTAGTTTGCCTTTCTGGGTTTAGGGAAACTGTACCAGATTATCTACCTACAGTGTATCCAGTCTGTGCTAACATCACTTCTCTTAACTTTAGCTATGCAAACATTACTGCAGGTCAACTCAAACCAGTCATAAGAAATTGCCATAAACTCCAGATTTTTTGGGTACCCACTAAAGCATTTACAACTGAGCTCCTCAATCTTTATTTTTTACGTTTGTATTTGTTTATTTAATGTTAAATCTGAAGCAAACTTTTGGTTCACAGGTACTGGATTCCATACACGATGAAGGATTACGGGCAGTGGCTGCTACTTGTAAGGATCTTCGAGAGCTTCGGGTATTTCCTTTAGATGTTACGGAGGCTGATGATGGTCCTGTTTCTGATGTGGGTCTTCAAGCTATTTCTGAGGGGTGCAAGAAATTGCAGTCTATTTTGTATTTCTGTCAGCAGATGACTAATGCTGCTGTGATATCCATGTCGACTAACTGTCCAGATCTTGTAGTTTTCCGACTTTGTATTATTGGGCGATACCGTCCGGACCGTCGGACTGGAGAACCATTGGATGAGGGGTTTGGAGCAATTGTGAAGAATTGTAAGAAGCTTACAAGGTTAGCTGTTTCTGGTTTACTTACTGATAGGGCTTTCAGTTATATTGGACAATATGGGAAACTGGTTCGGACATTGTCATTTGCTTTTGCTGGAGATAGTGACATGGGACTGAAATATGTGCTTGAGGGTTGCTCTAAATTGGAGAAGCTCGAGATCAGGGATTGCCCTTTTGGAGATGAAGCTTTGCGATCTGGTTTGCATCACTATCACAATATGAGGTTCCTTTGGATGTCAACTTGCAGGGTAACTTACCACGGTTGCAGAGAGGTAGCACAACAAATTCCTAGGGTGATTGTGGAAGTATTTAGAGGGAATCAGTCTCCACAAGAAGGGGAAAAGTCTGATCTTGTGGACACATTGTACTTGTATAGGTCACTTGAAGGTCCAAGGGCTGATGCACCAAAATTCGTGGATATCCTCTGATTCTGCAGGATATGTAATGTTCCAGCTGTTCGGGATCGGCTCTTCTCTGCAAGGAGGTGTATTGATCCAAAAAAATTCTAATTTTTTCTCTTACATACCTTAAATGCCTTCAAGCAGCAGTGGACCTTGTGTCCAGACATGGGTTATCGAATGACAATAAATAGTGAAGCGCAAAAAATTGTTTGGATGGCACGGGTCCTGCGAACAACCGTCAGCATGAGGTGTTATCTTGATATCGTTACGAGGAATCCATTGTTGTTGTATTGGTACAATTCAAATTTCTTAGCTACTTTTTGTTTTTCAATATTCATTTAATAAAAGAAGGCCCCGAGGATACCCAAGGGAAGGCTTGTTGAGTTGCTTTACTGCTCTAGGACAGGTGGGTTACACGTATGTTGTTGTACATGTATGTTGTCAATGGGCGGAAGTTGATTAGTTTTGAATCCCGAAATAGTGGAGATGATCACACCTGAGGTTTTCGTCTATACTGGTCTATTCTTCCAAGAATACAAGGTTAGAATGATATAGTGATCTCTAATTAAGTCTGCTTATTGGTTGGAACACTAGTTTTCAGATTCTAAATTGTAGCAGGTGAAAGTAGTGTGATCCCCTTTGTTGGTTTAAATATTAGTTTTCAGATTATAAGTTGTAGCAGGTGAGAACTTTGATGATGCATTCTCTTCTATCTGGCCTTCCTTTTTCTAATGTTTGCTTCTTCTGCCTTCTTTTTGCTGTTGGAAGTACTCTCCTGGCATGTTCTTTTTATTTGTTAGAAATGTGATATTAGTAGTCCCAAATATGCATATATGGACAATGTATATTAATATGACTGTATGTATGTGTCTGCCCTCCCTTTTGCATTAAATGTTGGAATAATCAGTTTGATAGTGAGGACCATTAATAATGTATAGAAAGCATCGTACAAGTACAAAATGCAGGGCCCTCCCTTTTTCCACTATGTGGGTTCCTTATGTTAGGTGATGAGATTTTCCCAAACTTTTCAGGCAGTGTGGATAACTCTCCCTCTCACCCCCTTCCCCCTTACCTTAAATGAAGGGAGAGGCCTGTGATTATGAAAAGTATGGCGCATATAATTGTGTTGATTAGGATAGATTTCGATCTTTTAAGATAGCATTATGTGTGTATAGAAAGTTTAGTGCATATAATTGTGGTGATCTGTATAGATTTCGATCTTCTAATCCCTGCATGATATGCGATATAATGTAATGTGTGTATACAGCGCATTTCTACATATACTTTGCATCAAGTTGTATACTGATACTGGTATGATATGTCATGCTCTTGTGTTAAAGGCTCCATGATACTGTATGATTTGTCATAATCTTGTATTTGCCTTGTGGGGAGGGCAGCTCAAACTTATGTTAAAGTAGATGAGGAATGTCAAGAGTGGTAAAAGCAAAGGTTATAAATGAAAGTGGGATCTGAATATACAGATTGAATTGGTGATGGGAAGCAAGCTTGCTTTTCCTTTCCTGTCTAACCATTTGTTGGTGAGTTATGAGTGGGCCAAACCCTAATCTTTTATATTCCTCTTGCCAACCTTGCTGTATTATTATGGCTTTATCCCAATTTCTTTCTTGTGTTCATCAGCTCAACACTAGAAACATGAAACAGCAAGGATTAAAGTACAAATATTATTTAATTGAAGAATTTGAACTAATAATCAGCCTATTCCCTTTATCTATACAGTTGTTTTGTCATCTCAATCCTCAAACAAAGCTACTATCCATTGTAACAACTGTTTTACTATCGTTTCATGCTCGAACAATGAAGCTGACAGTTTTACCATCGTTTCTACTATCCATTGTAGCAGCTGTTTAACCAATGGTCGAACAATGAAGCTGACAGTTTTACAATCGTTTCATGCTCGAATGATGCAGGTTCTGAATTGAAATATAACTAAGAATTATTGGTGAGATACTATTAGCGTTTAACTAAGAATGAGTTTGTGTACGTGGTCTGTTGAGGCAAATCAGTGGCTGAATTTATCAAAAAAATAAAATAAAAAATCAGTGGCTGAAGTTAGCAAGAGTTTAACCACTAAATAATGCTTAATTACTAGTTAGTGATGCTCCACTTCTCTACTTTTTCCCACTAGTTTAATTTTGTTGCTACATTTGTGTCTGTACTGGTGCACTTCCAGAGTTCATTTTAGTGGCTTTTAATACTTAATCACTTTTATACACTAATTATTCCTTCCTTAATTGTTTCATTAAGGATACAAAGAAAAAGAATATTTTGGGTCCGGATTCTCTGTCCTCCATGTTCTCTTTGTATCCTCTGCTATTCTTAATACAAAGTGCCCGGGTCCATTTTAATATTTTAGTCATTTTATACACTAATTATTCCTTCCTTAATTGTTTCATTAAGGATACAGATAAAGAGAATATTAATTGAACGGTGGGAATATTTTATTGAGTTTCGTTACATAAAAAATTTATGATAGAGTTATTTCCTCCGTTCCGTAATAGTCATTTTTTTACAAATTTTTATGTTTATTTAGAAAATATTAATTTTAAATAAAATAAATTCGACTAGCATCAATGATTAGGATGAGATGGAGCACATGGTATCTCTGTATAAAAGATACTTATCAAGAAATTGTTGCATGGTCATTTTTCATGATCAGTAGTCTGAGAGTAATTTAGTCATCCTCCATTGACGGTTTTCCTTTGGCCACTTTAAAAGAGTGATGGCTAAGTAAATGATCTTCATTAGTTTTGATTTCACACCTTTTGAAATTATTGTCAAATAGTTTCCCCCACTTAGCTTCGATGTTACTACAATATTATCTATCCAAACACAGGACCAATTTTATGACATGATGATGGGCCATATGATATAGTTGATATTTTTACTTGATAGGATATAAGTAAAACATATTAAGAATTCTGACACATCGTAAGGGTATTAGTTCATCACAAAAAAAAACACCTAACATTTCTTATTACGTTTATTATATAAGATAAATGTGTTACAATCATGGTTGTAAAAATCGGTAATCGGTATAAATCGGTTGAGGTACCGATTTAAGATTAATCGGGTAATCGGGGATTAATCGGAAGGATTAATCGGAGTATAAATCGGATATTATAAGAATATTTAATATATTAGTCTAATTTACAATTAAACATATCATTTTAAATAAATTCATAGGATTAATCGGATTTCAAAAATCGAATCGGTAGGTTACCTTACAGAGGATTAATCGGGGATTAATCGGCTAAATCGGGGATTTTTAGAACCATGGTTACAATAAATATTTATCCGAAATTAAGGGTGTGAACAAATCGAATATGTACGTTAGTAATATGATCAAATTCGTCTTGAATTTGTAGTCACTCTTTCGAATCCGATATGGATTAGAACTAAAATTTTAATCATTTGTTTAAATTCGACTCAAATTCGAATATAAATATTCGTATTTGATTCGATTCGATTTAATTGAATACCGAATTACTCATTTTTGTATATTCGAATTATTCTAAAATAATCTTAAAAAATTAAGAATATTCGAATAAATACTTAAAAAAACTTAAATGTGTTCATGTGTAGAATATTTTTTTAATAGTATATATTTTATATATTGTAGAGAATAGGGAGCCTAAGATATGCTTTAGGGAAGTTCCCTAAAATATAAAGATTTTATATATAAATATAGGGTGAGCATTTTTGTAAAATCAGGATTTGTTATAATCTTATAATATTATTAATTATTAATTAGCCCTGCTTGGCCATTAGATTTTAAAGGTTATTTTTTTAATTGTCTCAGGAAATTTTCCTAAGATTTCTCCCTTTTTTTCTCTATATTGTATGCATAATTTACGGATTCTAATCGAATTCGAGTATTCTAAAATTATTCGAACTATTCTATATAAATATGATCGAATATGAGAATGGTAAGATTCGACCCGATATTTGTTCGAATTATAAAATAGGATTTGAATTAACTCAAATTTTGTATAAATATGAATTATATTCGTTATTAACGAAACGAATTCGAATTCAAATTTGAATCTAAATTACTCGGATTCATTTTTAGACCTATCCGGATTCGATCCTACATTTATCCTACATTTAATGTGTGTATACAATTTAAAGAGACGGAGCATAATTGCATAAACGAATCTTCTAATCATTGACTTTGAAATTACCTACTACTACGTTTGATATTTTGAACAAAAGTGTTTGAATTTTTTTTTTTAAGCAACGAAGATGGATTAGTTGTTCCCTCATGTAGCTTTCGAGATCTGGATGCATGATATTAATTCTTTCATTGATGCAACTGCATGCGTTCTTATCACAATATGCGTAGAATATCATGGAAAATATTGATCGAATGTGGGATTTCTCTTTATCGTTACTCGCATTTGCACGGAAAAGAAGCTAGGGAAGAATAAATAATGAGCTAAAATCCTGATTAATCTCGTAAAAATAAAGCTGATTTTGAACTCGTGTTGTGATTTTTTTTTTTTTTTTTTCGAAATGGATTGTGATTTATTATTATATTTCGAAAAAAATATGTGAAAATTGCATCCTCGAATGACAAACATACTTGTAATTTTTAAAACTTGAATCTACGGTTATTATTCTTTTTTGAATAAATTAATCTATTATTATACACAAATTATAAAAGGAAAATGTTAAACACAACCCTTAGGACTATGGTTAAAGTGTTATGTGGTAATTTTTAATTGGCTCAAGGTTGTACCCCATTTGCAAAAAAGTATGTGACCTCATGCATTCACATAAATTATCCAATAAAAATCCAGCACACGGCAAAAATCGAATCGGTTGTTTACCTTATAGAAGATTAATCGGTTGAATCGGGAATTTTTAGAACACTGATTATTATACACAAATTTTTTTTTTGAAGAACAATTATTATACACAAATTATAAAATAGAATTGATAAAGTGGATATTCGAAACAGTATGTATGGATGAAAGTGGTAGGGCTGCTGACTCCTGACGTGCTGTCATCTTCTGCCAAACTAAAAGAAAGTGGAGTGATGACCACATCTACTAGAAGAAAATAATATAATAATAAAACACAGAGTGAGAAAAAAAGAGATAGAGCTTTCCAAGTGGTCAAACACACCTTTGAGAGAAAATAACTACTCCTCTCCTCTCCTCATGTGTTTCTTTCACTGTGGAGCCTGTCAAACGTAGAGTAGAGGAATTAAAAGAAAAATACATACTCCCATCTAAATCGAATCCCTTGAAATGGATACAAAACCTGGTGAGCACATCAAAGTCTGCAGCTACATAACACTTGCATTTTCCTGTTTGATTTCGACCGGCTTTTGATCAATAGCATACGTCCGATCTGATCACTTACCTTGATATACATGTACACCGCATGAGATTTGCAATATAATTATAAGGCTATATATATATATTACTATAAAATACATTTACAAAATTATTGTCCCATACGGGATCACTTGATTTATAGGAACAAAATCTTTTAATCCCAGGAAGATTGCGTGAGGACAACCTCAAAGATTCAGACCCAGTTTTCTCATTTTATATATACATATCAATCAGTAAAAAAAATGTAAAAAAATTGAGAGGGACAAAGGGAATATGTTTATATATAAATTTCAAAAAATTTGGAATCTCAAATGTGCGAGGCAATAGGCCCAATTTACCAGTCAATAATCAGTATTACCCAGCAAAACATTAAGTTCATTTTTAGGCTTCTATTAGCATTTATAATATCAGTGAAAGCCCTAATAATATCATTATATCAGCTAAAGACCAAGTAAATGGTGAGGTAAAATTGCTTCGCTACTCGCTCAAATTCATATTGGTCCAACTCCAACATCAAAGATATAAAAGCCAACTTAGACCGGCAATGTAATTTTCTAAATCTGAAACTGAAACAGTATGTATGACCAAAATTATTACTATAGAATTACATCTTTTGAGCTACTTTGAATAGTGGAACATGCCCAGCATAGTTTCACATTTTATTTTCGTAGCTTCACTTTGAAATATTCATGACTATAAAACACATTTATGCTGATATATACAAAAGATATAATGACCATACAATTTAAAGGAGAGTAATTGGAGGGTTCTGCAATTAATTTTCACAATGAAGAAGCTGCAAATGCTAGTCAGGGAGCCAGCCGATCAAGCTTCCAGACCACCCTCCCATCAATCTCTTGA
Source organism: Kitagawia praeruptora (assembly GCA_037693485.1). Taxonomy (NCBI): domain Eukaryota; kingdom Viridiplantae; phylum Streptophyta; class Magnoliopsida; order Apiales; family Apiaceae; genus Kitagawia; species Kitagawia praeruptora. The sequence goes on from CM075353.1 coordinate 149,929,676, forward strand.
GGAGAATAACGTAACCTGTGGACAGTGATGACACCCAACAATCCCAAAACATATAATTTAGATGGTCTTAATAATGATTCTTAAATGAAATGAAACTTATCAGCTTATTCCTAGAAAATTTAGCATCTCAATTCTCAGGCGAATATTACCCGGATGATATTATCATATAATGCATGTAAAAGCAGATCCAATATCATATTTGTAGAACATCTATGCATGTTTCACAGTGCTAAGATGTACACCAGTTGGTAGGTATGACCACCAAGACACGGTTCAACAGATACTATGAAATCCAATCCAAAGATCTAGCAAATAAAATTTTCACGAATTTTTTACTGGAATTCACAATGATGAAAAAAACGCAAGACAAGTAATCAAAATATAGGGATCTGCAATTCTCTTTGAAAAACAGTTATTACACACTTTTGTCAGTTAATTATACGTTCGTCATCCGACTCATCCACCCTTTTTTTTCCATAATTTGATAACTCTCTTTTCAAGTGATATGTATGCCAGCTTCTGCTAATCATTGTTTCACATCAAAAAATTCAATTCAATGTCATATATCTATAAGTCATAACCCTAGAGTCTAGCCCAATTCCAGTCAACAGTGGATCAAATTTGATGTAGAATGTCCTTATCATAAAGCCTGTGTTCAAACAGAGTCAAGTTTTTGATTACTGAGTTCGAGTTTTATCGTATTGAGTTGAGCTAAAAATTAACTGAGCCTAAAAATTGTGTTCGAATTCGGCACATGTATGAAACATGCCGAGTTCGAGCTACTCGGAAATACAAATTTAATTTGTTAGACCCAATAGAGAGCCCAACCCAAATATTATTACCCCAACCCAACCCGACCCATTACATTACATATCAATTTAATCAAGCACGAGCCAGACGAGTCGAGCTCGTCAAAAACTCAAATCAGCTCAAATTCATTATCGAGCAAATACACTTCTTCAGCTAAAGCTCGAAATTGACTTCAAGTCAACTTGAGCCCATAAAATTAAGTTGAGTTCGAGTGGCTCAATTTGACTTACAGCCCTGCTCATTTCTCCATATAAAATTAATTCAATAAAATGCCTGGATAAAACAGACCGGAAGGGGAATATCACAAGTATGAGGCGAATTAAATAGAAGACAGCTAGGACAACAAATACCTATCATGCAAGCGAGATTGTTGTCCTTGCCAGAACTCAAAAGCCTTCGGTTTTAGCCGGTATCCCCCCCAATGTTTTGGTTTGGGAATTGTACTTCTGCACATTAAAAGCATATATTGTTAAAGAGACGAATTGAAATTCAAAATGAATCTAAAAACCATTATGGAAATGGTCTTCACTGAGTCACAAGTAGTCAGAAAGAACTGAGTGGCAAAATCTTTAGCAAATAACTCGATATGGTTACTTAGCAAAAAAAAAAAAAAATGGTTGTACATTAATTGTAAGAAAACTAAAATCATATGGATAAAAAATGCACTCCTAGGGATAGTAAAACCGCACATATCCTCAATTCCAAATTAGTAATAACTCGTATTCGTTGTACTTCACAATGGCAGAGGAAGTATACACTATATAGTATATAGCAAATACACATAATGAATGTTAAAAAAACAATTCTTACAACTGCTCTACTTCAAATTACGGACGATGCAACCAAGCCATGATGTAGTCAATGACTTGGTATTGAATCGAAACAATCAGACAAGCAAATCAAGTAAAATATCGATGTTTAGCAAGCCACACAATATCAGAAATTTGAATTGCTAACCCGTCAGAAAATTTTGCTTCTAATTCTTTGTGATATTGCTGGAGAACATCCCGTCCAGGAATCACTGAGCTCTGAAATAGATTAAACAAGACTAAGATGTGACCATAATTAGCAGACATCTCACATTTACACGAAACGGAATCAGAATACCTGCTTGCTAACTATGGCCCCAATTTGACTTCCACGAGGACGGCTATGAAAGTACTGTTCAGATTCTTCATCAGAAACCTTCTGCACTGAACCTTCTACTCTTACCTGGAAAGAGAGTAGCGCTCTTAATATAGAATCTATTTCGAAAAGGAAGTTGTGAGGTTGATTATATTTACACTACATGATATACAAGGTTGAATATTCTATTGAAAAGTTGAGGAATTATAATTTTTTCATGACAGTTTTCTAGCTTACTTTTGGGTGTTCCAGTATCACTTTCGTACTAATTTATTTTTGGGATGATCAGCTTCTTGATGCAACTTCAAAGGTTTTATATAAATTTTAAGTGCATTTACATTTCTTACATTTTTGGAGATCTGTTTTACTAACATTTCCACATAAAGCTCACCTTAGTTTTAGTATCCAGCCTACCCAGCATACAAGTATCACAGTATTGATTTAACAAATCCAATCTGGAAGTATTAAAGAATAGATAATTTAACGGGGTACAAAAGTTTGTATTCATCATAAGAAAGTATACAAGAGTCTAAAGCTTAGACAGCCATTGCTTCCTACGTTAATATGGTCTCCAGCTGAAAACTAAAGATTTACCTGACGGTTTAAACCATCCCAGTAAAAAAGAAGTGCCGCATGAGGATTTTCAGATAATTCACGAGCCTTTTGGCTTCCGTAATTAGTATACCTGCATATAAACAGTAGTCATTTCACTAAAAAAAGATATTGAGTATATAAATAAGCTCTTGAAACATTTAGCATATTCCATTATACAAGCTACATAAGATGACTAACCAGACAAAGCCATCCTTATCAAAACCTTTCAGCAATACCATTCGTGAAGAACTGCAGCAAAAAGATCAAATAAGGTAAGTGGCTTCTACTAGAATGACTAGCAATCACCTGCAAACTAGAGGAGCTAGAAATGTTGACAAGTTGCTACATTGCTCAAAATGTCTGAGCTCTTAATTGAGATTCACCGGCTCAAAGACACTATCTGATTGCCAATCATAATCAGGGTACCCCTAGTTCTCTTTTTTCTTTTTAATTTTGTTCTTTGGTTATGATCAATTACAGAAACTTAAATACTCACAAGCAAGCCTCTTATAACCCCTACAGTCACATTCTGTCACCTTTCTGTTGGCCTCGAGGGCTAAAAGCTTTCCATTGCAACATGTTCAAACATAGCACTATAGCAATGCAGGTTTCTGCTGAAGAACATATATTGTTCAATTTCTGCAATGTTGCCAGGAAGGTACTTAATCATAACTTGTCACAGGTTGATTTGCTAGGATCAAGATTCCTTTTGCTAGATTAAAGAGAACTCAGGACTTTAGGTAAAGGAGAAGAATATAGAGAGAAGGAAAGTGGACCTGAAGGGAGTTATTGAGATGAAGACGAAATTGAGTATTTACATGAGTCATAGAGTAGACTGAGAGTTATTTCTTATCACTCAAACTGATTGATACTGCCTCATTTTGCTTAGCGGGTAACTCTAGTGCGACTAGACTAAATGTAACAACAATGCCTCAAAGCCTTCTTTAATAGTTATCACCGTAAGATTTTTTAAACAAAGTCATAAATATATGTCTCATCACAAAGCTTCTAAAAAAAAGGACCATAGACCATTGTTGATGCTTTTAAGAGTAACTTGGGATCTAATTAGACACTTAGCAAGGGATAATAATCTGCATTGGTGTCTAATAGGAGACATGAACAACGTGTTAGGACAAGTCGATAAAAGAGGTGGTAGAATGTATCCAACTTGGTTGATACAAGGATTCCAAACTGTTCTAGAAGAATGCGAGCTAGCTGATATGGATATGCAGGGGTACCCTTATACATGGGAAAGGGGACGTGGTACGAAGAAGTGGGTGGAAATAAGATTAGACAGAGCAATAGTATCGAAAGAATGGATGGAAACTTTTCAGGATGCAAAGCTGACCAATCTCGAAGTGTCAACATCAGACCACTGTCCTATATTTCTTGAACCAATGATAGAGAAGATTACATTGAGGACAAAAAGGTTCCGCTTCGAAAACGCGTGGCTTCGAGAACCAATGTGTAAAAAGATTGTGGAAGAAGCATGGGAGAGGAATCAGTCAGGCCTGTTTCATGACAAACTCAAGTCTTGTTCGAGTTCTCTAGCAGGTTGGGGCCAGGAGATCACGGGCAATTTTAAGAGGAGGATAGCTCACAGTAATAAAATTATAAGGACAACAAGGGGCCGTAGGGATGATTTATCGGTTAAACAATTTCAAGAAGAGAGTAAAAAGCTAACTGAGGTGTTGACTCAACAAGAATTCTTCTGGAAGCAAAGATCAAAGCAGTTGTGGTTGAAAGAAGGGGATCAAAATAGTAAATTCTTCCATGCTAGTGCCAAAGCAAGAAGAAAGTCTAATCAAATCAGAGAGCTAAAGGATGATGAAGGTAATAGTGTGGGGTGGGACACGGGTTTACAAGAGCGTATGGTGGCATATTTTGAGAATCTGTTCATGGCTTTGGAAACAGAGTGGGAAAGGGTGGTGGATTATATGCATAGTCCAGTGACAGAAGCTCATAACAGTCATATGTTGAAATCAGTCGAACACCAAGTCAAAAATGCTTTATTCCACATGCATCCTGATAAGTCACCAGGACCCGACGGAATGAGTCCTGGATTCTATCAGAAATACTGGGCTATTGTGGGTGATGACATTACAAAGCTCGTTCAGCAGTTTTTTGACAAAGGAGAGTTTGATGACCAAGTGACTGATACGAATATTGTGTTGGTTCCGAAGAAATCAAGCCCTTCAACAATGTCAGACCTAAGGCCAATCTCTCTGTGTAATGTAGTCTACAAAGTGGTATCTAAAGTGATTGCAAATAGATTAAAAGACGTGATTGGACTTGTTATCTCAGAAACGAGAGTGCTTTTATCCCTGGGCGATTGATATCTGACAATATTATGATCGCTCATGAAGTGATGCATTACATGAAGAGGAAGACTACAGGAAAACAAGGGTGGATGGCGTTAAAGCTCGACATGAGCAAGGCTTACGATAGGGTTGAATGGGGGTATCTTCGAGCTGTTTTACGTAAGTTGGGGTTCAATGATGCTGTAGTTAACTTACTTATGCAGTGTGTTACCTCTGCTAGATATAGAATCTGTCAGTCTGGAAGAGAATTCGGAGATATTGTGCCCAGTAGAGGACTCCGTCAAGGAGATCCTTTGTCGTCGTATTTGTTTCTAATATGCACAGAAGGTTTCTCAGCGATTCTAAGAAGGTATGAACAGAATGGTTTGCTTGGGGGTATTAAGGTTGCAAGAGGAGCTCCGGTTGTTTCACACATGCTCTTCGCGGACGATTCATACATCTTCTGTAAAGCTTCAACTGATGAGGCATCTACAGTTATGCAAATGTTGCAAACTTTTGAGGAAGCATCTGGTCAGAAAATAAATTATCAAAAGTCCAGTGTCTTTTTCAGTAGAAATGTAAGTAACCCATGTAAGCAGGAAATTTGTGAGGTTCTGCGTTTTGAGGAAGCAGACGAAGGAAGTCATTACCTAGGACTTCCGAATTTCATTGGGAGGAAAAAATCGGCTATGCTGGGATATCTGAAGGAGAAAGTGAGGGATAGAGTCCAGAACTGGGATGGAAAAATGCTTTCTAAGGGGGGTAAAGAGATTCTTCTGAAAACGGTAGTCCAGACAATTCCGAATTACGCTATGTCTGTTTTTCTACTGCCCTTAGAAATGTGTAGAGATATGGAGAAAATGATGTGTAAGTTTTGGTGGATATCATCGACCAAGAAAGATAGAAGTATACATTGGATGTCGTGGGAGCGTATGTGTCAACCTAAATCTGCTGGTGGTCTTGGGTTTAGGCATTTACATGACTTTAATGTTGCTTTATTAGGAAAACAAGGGTGGAGATTGATGACGAATCCAGAGAGTTTAGTGGCGAGAATCTTTAAAGCTCGGTATTATCCTCACAGTAATTTTTTGGCTGCTAAACTTGGTGGAAGTCCAAGTTTCGTTTGGAGGAGTGTTGTGGAAGCACAGGGTATTATTAAATCGGGAGCTGTCTGCAGAGTGGGTTCTGGTGAGAGCATAAGTATTCTAAACGATCCCTGGCTGCCTGATTCACAAAATGCCTTTGTAACATCTAAGAATGCAGCGTTGGAAGGTAAGTCTGTGTCATCACTATTAGTCACAGGGGAGAACAGATGGGATGTGGATATGCTTTACGCTTTGTTTGATGCGAGGGATGTTAATTTAATACTTTCTATCCCTCTGAGCCACAGTGATCAGGATGTCTGGTTTTGGAGAAAAGAAAGAATGGGCAATTATTCGGTCAAATCTGCATATGTGATGTTGCAAGAACAGAAGAACCTTACTACTGCAAATACTAATGATCGTTTCTGGAAAAGATTGTGGGCTCTAAAGATTCCACTGAAAGTGAAACATCTGGTATGGCGCGCTGCAACAGGTTGTTTGCCCACTAAATCTCAACTGCAATCTAAGCATGTCAATATAGATGCTTTGTGTCCTCAATGTCAGCTTGAGTCAGAAACAATTGCTCATGCCCTGCTATCTTGTTCTTTTGCTCGAGACTGCTGGTATCAACTTAGGGGAGGCTCTGATAGTAATCCCCAGGGGTCTTTTATTGACTGGCTGTCGTACGTTTTTGACAGTTGGGACATCAAGCAGAGACAGGAAGCAGCAATGCTTTGTTGGTCATTATGGAAGTGCAGGAATGAATTAGTTTGGAATCAACGTGGTACAGAAGTGGCAGATGTTGTAGCTTCAGCAAGAGTGGTCTTTAGCCAATGGAAATATGCTCAGGATAAAACATTCGACAACTATCTTGGTCTTATGACCAATGCGGATGGCATTGAGCACTGGACACTTCCACAGGATAATATGGTTAAAGTTAATTCTGATGCTGCAATTTTTGAAACTTCGAATTGCTATAGTTTCTCTCTTGTTGCCAGGAATCATAAGGGGGAGTTACTTCATGCTAGTTTAAAGTGTAATATGGGTAATGTAACTCCAGAAAATGCAGAGGCCATGGGGGTTCGAGATGCCCTAAGTTGGATCAAAGAGCAGCAGTATAGCAATGTGGTAGTGGAGACAGATTGTCTCGTGGTCGTGCAAGCTTTGAGAAGTTCTGGAGTGCTGCTGTCATACTTCGGAAGGCTGATCGACGAGTGCAAGAAGCTGCTAGATGAGCTTAGTAATAAGAATGTGTGTGTTAACTTTATTAAACGGTCTGCGAATAAGGTAGCCGATTTCATAGCTAGGTCTACCTGTTCTACAGCTGATCGTATTTGGCGGGTGTGTGATAACCACCCAGGGTTCATTGATGTATTGATGAACGATTTGATTTGTTAATGAAATCATTTCTTTTCTTGGCAAAAAAAAAAGGTTTCATATGAAAAATATAGAAAGGCAAGGTAATGGACTGCTAGTCTGATGTCGAACTTCCAGGAAACTGGTCCTCATTCAAGAAACTCTCAACACAAAGAAATTCAGAAAAAAGAAATACTTACGGTCTGCCATCTTTCCCAGCAGTGGACAATGCCATAGCATTTGGTTCTTTTAAGCTTGCAGCTACTGCATCATCAAACCATATCTTGAACTGTGAAATTGAGAGATAAATGTTTTAATACAAAAGTAACAAAGATGCTTTCAATTAATTTGCTGTTGTTTCAGAAAAGAATATAACAGCTCTTATTAGATGAAAATTGCTGCTAAGTTACATCAGGAAAAGGGCACCATCTACTGGTATAGATGGTAAAGATAAATTACAGCTTACATAAATCTACCTGATCAAAAGGGTCAGCCTCCACTTGGTCCTCACGGAACTCAGGAGAAATATAGTTCTCTCTTAAAGCTGATATGTCTACGTTGAGGGCTTTCCCAATCCGAACACACATAGAAGTGCCAGGATATGGGGGTAGCTGTAGGTTGAATTTGTTGATGATCAAAGGAGGGACGAACCTCCCGCCAAGAAAGTGGTGCATTCCCTCAAATTTTTTTGCACAGAGCTTTGGAGCAGTTAAGGACACCTAGAGAAAGGATATGATACATTTAAAAGGATAAGTGTAAACTTTTACCCATAAGAGGACAAACTGAAATAGTCTAACAACGTCCACAATAAATACTAAATAAATTCCTCATAAACTTACCAACATGTCAGGTTTTATGCCTTCACCTGTAATATCTCCATCTTCGACATGCCAACCAGATGGAATATCTATAGAAATAATAGGTAAACCATGACCCACAGTTCGTTGATGCACCAGCCTCTGGATCAGCTCATCAAAAGGTGGGCGCGGGGTACCTAAAAATTAAATAACAATAAAGTTTAATGAAATAAAATTCATAAGAAATGTGCCCATCAGGTGTATCTTGTAATGAAAGCTACTCAATTTGTACGAAGCCCTAATAGTAATATTTTCTTTTGGCTGGGTAATAGTAATAGATTTCCATCACAGTACAGCAACTCAGGCACACCAGGTTCTTTAAGTTGGTCAATAATGAGATATTTGATAATTTCAACCAAGAAAAACCCAACTAGAGGAAGGTCTACAAAAAGAGAGTAAGAGTCTCAATTAAATGGAATAATTAAAAGATAACATCTAGTCATGGCCTCGATGCAAAGGCCTACCAGGACCAGAGTGTAGGAACAGTAAACTAAGGCTCGCTTTACATACTAAAACTATAGGTGACAGTTTCCGCTTCTGATTTTTTGTTCTTTCATTTCTCTGTGTGTCCTTTTTTACCAGAATTTTGAAAATGAATATTAGATTCCTTGTAAATATAGTAATTAGATATGTGAAACCAGAAATTATTTTCAGGAAACAAGCTATGGTAATAAATACATTCAGATGCGTTTTGTAATAAAGAAAAAAGAATCACCATGAAATGAGAATCCAAACATTGCATCCACCAAAACGTCAAAGTTATCCGATAACTCCGTGGGCAGATCTTCCACTGGGATGAAAGAAACTCCTAGTGACTCAAGCTACAAAATTATTGTGATAAATGAGCATTTAAGATATATTAGACAACTGAGCTCATACGATTTGTTATTTGAGAATTTAAATTTCTATACCTGAGTCACCAAACCGGTATAAAGAGTCTTTGCAGTACGCTTTGGATAACAAACAAAGGGTTTATATCCAAAGTGATGTAGATGACGAGCGGCAACAAGACCATCGCCACCATTGTTTCCGGGACCACAAATGACAAGTACATTGTTATATTTGCCTGCTGGATAGACCTATTGAAAAGAATCTGGTTTTCAGTATACTTAATCAATGCTGTTAAACGACAAAAGGTATATTGCATCCTTTAAGATCATAATCCATATAACTTCTAAGATTTCAATGCATCGGCAATGGTGCACTTGAAAATAAGGTGTTTGAGATACTGTGTTTCTATGACACACAGTGTCACAGATATTTCCAAACTCCAAATAGAATTTGATTGTCCGGAAGAAATCACCTAATGCAGCTAGTGTAACATGTATCAAATTAATAATAGGTAATTAAGAGACAGTTAGACTCGTACTTTTTTAAAAATATATTTTACCCTTACTGAAGATGACAGGCATCCACGAGTTATGCTGGGAACACTCAATATGCACAGTTTGGATTGAGAAGTGAAACCAACCAAAAACAAATGTGTTCATAAATATCTCATTTATTAAAACCTTAATTTTATATTCCCTAATGTTTTAGTAATATCGTATTAAAACTAACAGGAAATATGAAATGAAAGTCATACACCACTTACCTCTGCTATTGCTGAGGCAACACTTAAACCAGCCAATTCCTGCACATACAAAAACACTCCATATTAATTGATACACAGCTTTGACAACTGTATTAGAAAGCTCGAAAAGACAAACAATTCACTTAAACCATTAGTTGATCAACACTGAAGCCTAAAGGGCCCATAAGAATCTCATCGACTTCAGCTGCTTCTTTCTGGGATAAATAAGAAATAGCATCTGAATTCTCTATACTTTGCAGCGACGAAACCATTCTAGTCGCCATAGCTCTGCCTCCACCGGAAATCCTACAGTAACCTCGAGCTTCAGACCTCGAAGTCTGACCTAAAAAACCCTACAATAACAACAAATAGTTAGTTGTTAACAACAATCCAACCTTCACAGATCTAATACTACATGTGTGTGGAAAGTGCGCAAGTACCGAATCATACATATAGACAAAGTGAACTACAACAAACTTAATAGTAGTTGCCTAGTAGGTGGCAATTTAATCATATCTCTCCCTCTCAAACACACACATATAGGCTCCCTCGATCCCGGTTTTATTGTCCACTTTACTTTTTGCACGCACTTTAAGGTGTATATAAAATATAGCTCCATAACTTATTTTTAAAATATTCTTTTTCTTAATTAAAGTCAAATGCTAATTTCATATCCATACAAAAGAAAATTTTAAAAATAATTTGTGGAACTACATTTGATATGCACCTTAAAGTGCGTGCAAAAAGTAAACTGGACAAATAAATCGGGATGGAGGGATTATAAGCTCACCAATAAACTGGACAAATAAATCGGGACGGAGGGATTATAAGCTCACCTGGTCGAAATTAGCAGTTACCATACTACAAATTATCAGTTACAATAATACAAATTGTCAATCATAAAAACACAACTCATTTAAACCATCAGATCACTAAAGATTTATGAATTGTGATGAGTTTCAGTTCTCATTTTAATTTTGGCTTTCATTTAAGCATGAACACGCACATAATCTACAACTTATAAGGTTTTATCTGATTGATAATAGTCGTTAGTGGCAACTAAATTAATTAGACAATATATATAAGTTTGTGCTCAAATAAGAACTTGAAATGAGAACTGGTAATTTTTTATGATTACAAGTAGCAATTCAATGCAAATCAATAATTACTAGCTCACATAACAAAATAATACTAATAATTACGAGTTGATTTGAATCGGAATCACCAATTGCAACTACACATATCACATTTCTCAACACGACAAGTCGACAATACTAATTACTGGAAAGAGGGAGAGGGAGAGAGAGAGAGAGAGAGGGGGAGAGGGAGAGGGGGAGAGAGAGAGAGGGGGGGAGAGCGAGAGAGAGAGAGAGAGAGAGAGATTACCGAGAGAGAAGTAGGGGGAGATTTGTGAGGAGAGTAATTGAGAGCTGAGGAGGAAGAGTTGGAGGCGAGGAGAGTAACTGGAGGAGGAAGCAGCAGTAGTTGTGCGAGAATATTAAAAGTGGTGCTACTAATACATGTCATAGTTTTGCATTTCCGCAGAAACAATTGCATTTTATCACCACCATCACATCACATCACCCCCTTTCTATTTTCTTCATCCTCTACCAAGTTTTGCGTGTTTCTGCGAGCGGCCACTTGTTTTGTTTCTCACAAATCACAAACCCACCTACTTTTATTTTTTATTTAAGTACTTTTTTTTTTTTTTGAAACTAAAATCAAATAAATGGGGGTGACGGCCCGATTAAATTTATTTAAAAAAATTTAATTGAATTATAAAAATCAAGATGTTAATTTAATTTAATATAAAACTGTCTAACTTTATAAATTAATGTGACAAAACAATGATCATATTTTCCATCAACTTGATCCTTTATACTCCCTCTGTCCCTTTTTATTCTTCTCGTTTAGAATGTCGGGATTGTTCATAACAAGAGACAAATTACTAATTTACGTCTAATCTATAAAACAAAATATAGTCATGATCTTATTGGATTCGTATTTATGAGTACTTTAATACAATGAAGTTTTTTATATTCAATACTAATACGAAATTAAAGATATTAACGAGTAAAAGTGTGCGTTGACAAACGTGTCCAAGAGAAATGGGAAGAGTTTTAAGGGACGGAGGGAATAACTTGCAATTTTTTGATATTCGACTTATTTTAGTCATAAAATTATATATGAAAACCTATTCAATTTCATTTCTTATTAAATTTATCTAAAAATTTTAAGTCCTTTAAGCCTTTATTGTTTACAAGTATAAATATTCTAAAACTTAAATCTAAAGCTCAGCACTAACTTTAATCCCTTCTCATCTGAAATAAGAAACAACCATTTTGGTTGAAATAACAATATTACACTTTATAAAAAAACATAGGAGACAAAGATCTCCTCAGGCAGCAACTATTTTGAAGTTTATCTAATCTTGATATTATGTGCCCCTTGAGATGATGGATCAGTACAGGACCTGCAAATGATTCAAGGAGTGCAGTCCCACCTGGTTTTCGGAAATCCAACTCGCCTAAACAAACAAACAAACAAAAAAAAGACTTATTGATTTAAGCATCAGTAGAGACCCATAGGGAGAACTAGAATGTTGTGTGCAGTTTTTCCATCAAATAACAGCTAGTTTATAATAATTTATGGAAAAATGTGAGACGTCTTCTAATTATTATGCCTGATCGACAAAAATAAAGATAGACGGACCTATGAAAAATTTTATGTGGAACAGTGGGGATCCAAGAAGAGCTCTGGAGATGACCTTTGTCTTAAGGTTGACTACTTCAATGGATTTCCAGCTAAAATAATTAATGCTAAAGAATAGTTTGACATACCTCTTGTGCGAAATAAGTTCATTTTAAACATTTTGTGAATCACAAAAATTATTCTGAGTCGCAAGTATTTACCAATCAGGATTCCTACCAGAAATTACGAAAGTTTAGAATTTGAGGCTATAAACAACCTGCACACATTTCAGAAAGGAATAGTATATTAAACCACCTGGCCATGGTAAGTTTACTCTCACTCTCTCAGGTCTCAGACTCTCAGCTCATAATACAATTTTAGCAGTCCACATGGAAATAAACACTCCGTATTTAATGTTTGAAGTTTTAATCTTCAGAGAAAGCACTGTGATGAATATCTCTACTTAGACCAATTAATCATCTTCTAAAGTGCTAAAAGGTCCTCAACAGACTCAAAATGTAAAACTCTAGTAAAAAAAGACTCAAAATGTAAAACACTTGAACCAATGTTGCCCTTCGATCAGAAAAATCAAGTGCCAGAACCCCTATTAGATATCCAAACAAGATGGTGCAAATGCAGCTAAATAGCTATTAAAAATATAAGATAGTACACAAGCTTCTGAATTAAGCTTAACTACGTGTCTACATCTTACCGTATCATAAGGAGCTTCCTCTTAAACTTTTATGTCGTATTCCCTGCTTGGTAACTTCATTCTGTATCTTTTCGAGGAAACTCAGCATCAACTCTAAACCCGTTTCATCTGAAATAAGAATTTATGATTTTATTATAATTATATTATACTCTCGACAAACAATTTTTTTGAGAAAGACTTAACTCTCTTCAGAGTTCATACAGCACATATTTTGAAATATTACCTAGTCTTGGTATAACGTGCCCCTCGTGATGATGAATCACTACAGGATCTACAAATGATTCTAGGAGTAAAGCCCCACTTGATTTAAGGAAATCCAACTCGCCTGAAGAAAGAAGACTTCTTTATTCAAGCATCAATAAATTTAAAAAGATAAAAGCGATTTTTGCACCAAAACAGCTATTTCAAAACAATATACAGCCATATTTTCTAAGAGGATGTTACACACTCTTCAATTATTATGTCTGATTAACATACATGACTATTTGAAATGCTTAAGTGCCACAAGGACCGACTCAATTCGAAACGCTCGAACTTCTTCAACGTTGCTTAAACCTCTGATTAAAAAGAATTGCTCGACGGTTAGATGACTGCTAATGCTATTGAACCACAAGGACCGGCTCATTTTGAAACGCTTAAGCTGTTTCAATGCTGCTTAAACATCTGATTACAAGAATTAAAGTGCTAGACGATTAGATGATTGCTAATGCTATTTACGAAACTGAGAAAAAGTAGAGCTGCTACTCTCTTGTGGTTCTACCAATTTGATTTATACACCGTTTAAAGGTCAAATCCTTGACAGGTGGTACCATGGCTGGTGTTTTTCACATTCACCCACACGAATACACATACTATTCTGTCGACTCTGAATTACAAGGTCAAACTGAATCCATTTTCATGTATTTCATTTTAAATTTTGAAGTATACGATATAGACAGATCAACTTTTCTCAAAAAATATGTATCCTCATCTAGGTTGCAATGAACTTATAAAATCATCATTTAAGTTGCATCCAATCAATAAATCTATCCATCAGCTAAACTATATTAATGGATAGAACAAAGAATCAAATCATAATAACAAATGTACCTAAAAAATGCAGAGACGGGCAACAAATTTTGTTTGAGAATGCCTTTTCAGCCCAAGCTTCATTCCTCAATTTAGCGCCACTAACTATAATTAAGAACTTTATTTTGGGTACTTTTGTAAGAGCCAATCCCTACAAACAATTTCAAACACCATAACTAATTTCCACCATAAATTCGAGTCAGAAAATACAACAATAAATGAATAAAAAATGGACACCAATGTAAAACATATTGCACACCTTGGCTTGTAATCCAGCCAATGCAGCTGATAACATGGATCCCTTAACAAAAGACACATACATTTCAATCACAAACTGTTAAATATATATGAGTATAAGATCCTTGAAAGGGCCTTCCCCAACACCTTAAGGTTTTGGGTGAAATGGTTTCTAACATGGTATCAGAGCTCTGGTGCTTGTGGAGGTCTCAAGTTCGAACCCCACTACCCCCAATATTCTCAATTTAATTTGGCACTAAGGTATTGCTCCAAATATGGGCTCCTAGTGACCACTCTTACCCCATAGTGGGCTCTTACCCCATAGTGGGCTTGCGAGTGAGGGGGAATGTTAAATATATATGAGTATAAGATCCTTGAAAGGGTCTTCCCCAACACCTTAAGGTTTTGGGTGAAATGGTTTCTAACACAAACAAACATGGAAAGAAAATTAAGTTCCGTAAAAACTAAAAAAGTAAAATGTACCTGTGAAAAACCAAGAAGACCATCAATAGGTCCATGCTTAATCATACACTCTTCAATATACTCAATAGACTTATCAAAATTAGTATACACATATTCCTGCAAATTAGAACATAAATACAAAGGCTTAATTACATTTCTAGAATATAACTTCTCTGTCAAATAATTACAGACAATACTCTCTCCCTCCCTCCCTCCCTCTCTCCCTCCCTCTCTCTCTCTCTCTCTCACACACACACACACACACACACACACTTAAATGATGAATTTGACCTTGTTAGAGTTGAACCACTCATAATAAGGAGGATCGAAGAATCCTTCAACTTGAGATTTTCCAATAGAGGGAAAAGGGGCATCTGGGAAAACTAAATCAAGCTTATCAAGAACAGATTGAGGCCATTTTTGAAGCTGGGTTTTGAGTATAAGACCACTTGTTCTAAACCCATGTAGACACAACAACTTGGGTTTTCTTGTTTCTTCGATCACAGCTTCACTACTCATTGTATTGTTGTAGTGTTTCTTGAAGGCTGTGAATTTACAGACTCTCGTGGGGAGAATTTTGAAGGAATTTATCATTTTCAGAAACAATACTGTCTAAAGAAACATAAAAAATAAAAATGGGTCAAAGAAAGGTGAGCGACAAGAATAACCAATTTTGAGTAGTAATATACGGAAATGACCGGTTCTGGAATAATGGCCAACTATAGCAGATTGGATATGCAATTATCAAAGGGATATTCATTTTAGAAAGGATACGCAAATAAGGATGGAGTATTGGAAGATATTTTTTTTTGGAATACCCCATCGTCATATGCGTAACTCATTTTTTGTTCCCATGCGGGCCCAGCTTTTATGAAGAATACTTCTTCTACATTTGCGTAACATGTTTGAATACTTCGTTTGCATATGCGTAACCTGATTACGTATTAATTGGTGGGGTATCCAATCGGTTATTTTTGCTCACTTTTTTAGAATCAGCTATTTTTGTTAACTTCTTTTAGAAACAGGTCATTTTTGTAATTATTTCTCAAAGAAATGGGACACTAGTTCTATTCACTTTTCATGTAAATTTTCATTTCTTTTTAAATTTCGAGGAATCAAGAAATTCAAATAATCGTTATAAATAATTGAGCTTATTGCACTTTGTAACCCTCAATTATTTGTCAAAGTCACGTAGGTACCTTTATTTTTTTTATTGGCACTTCACCTCCAGTACTTCCTTTTCTCTTTCAGTTTGCAACCCCTTAACATGATTTCATCAAAATGTCATTATTTGTAAGGGGTATTTTAGTCTTTTTATCATTGTTATAGAAATCGGCCGATTTCTGAAAAATTGACCAAAAATCGGTCAAAATTTTGGAACCAATTCGGTCGATTTTACAAAAATCGCCGATTTTTCAATCGAATCACCCGATAAATCTTAAATCGGTACCTCAACCGAATAGTTCCGATTTCCGAAATCTGCAACACTGCTTTTTATTAATAAATTTATTTATTTTACGTGAAGTATATAATTTATTTTACATAAAAATATTATAATTGAATTTTATATTAATAAATATAATCCTTTTTATTTAAAAACATTTCTGCACTATTTGATTTAATTGAATATATAATGCGATGATGCAATTGTAAACTATTTTTTTCTTAGAAATAATATAATGCAGTTAAAGATTATTTTATTTAAAAAATTTACGGATTTCTCTTCATCACAATTTCTCTTGGACGTTTAAAATTATAAAATTATAAAAATTTCAAATAAAATAATCTTAAACTACATATATTATTTCTAAGAAAAAAATAGTTTACAATTGCATCATTGCATTATTCAATTAAATCAAATAGTGCATAAATATTTTTAAATAAAAATAATTATATGTATTAATATAAAAATTAAATTATAAAATTTGTATGTAAAATAACTTATATATTTCATGTAAAATAAATTTATTTATTAATAAAAGACTAAAATACCCCTTACAAATAATGGCATTTTGATGAAATCATGTTCAAGGGTTGCAAACTGAAAGTGAAAAGGAAGTATCGGAGGTGAAGTGCTAGCCAACAAAATAAAGATACCTATGTGATTTTGACAAATACTTAAGGGTTACAAAGTGCAATAAGCTCTAAATAATTTTTAAATGATAGTACATTTTATTCTAAATAAGATTAATATATTTAATATTATTATAACAGCAAAGTATGTCCAACGATTGCTTGCATAAATATTATTCCAGAATAAGTCAACTTATTTTAAGTTGAAAGTTAAGGTTCCTAACTTTCCAACTTATTTTTGCAACTTATTCAATCTCAAACATACATTAAATACTTGTATAAAAAAATTATCAAAATATAAAATTTTTACCCAAAAATAAATTCACAAATCCTTAAATAAAGCATAGCCAAACAGGCACTAAGTATGGTTATTAGATTTTGAAAATCGGAACATCTTGATTGAGGCACCAATTAGAATCGATTGAGGCAACAATTAGCAATTTATCGACAAATTGGGAATTTATCTGAATGAATGAATGATAAATCGTAACAAAAATCGAATAAATTTTAATAATACTTAATATATTAGGCCTTATTTATAATTCATAGCGAGCATATCGGATTTTAAAAATTAAATCCTTCAAATATTTTTAAAGAATAAATCGAATGATTTTTAAAACACTACTTTCGGTCAATTAATCGATATCTCGATTAATTATTCTTGGTTTCCAATTTTGTCCCAATTAAATATTGGATTTTTTTTTTATAATATGCCCCAATTTGAAATATGTTTGTAAGAATGTTCTATATTTTTTTTTGAAATTTCAAATATATCCTAAAATCAATTTTTCATCCAAATTTTAATATAAAAAGACTAATATACCATTTTTTAATAAAAATAAACATATAACCTTGGCTCTTTTATGTTGATTACACCATCAATGAAAATTTAGATTTCATTAAGGTAAATTTGATTATTGTATGTTATCAATTTTGTATAATCTATATATACTATCTGTAACATCTCGCACTTTTTCGGAATGTTAGTTCGAGTCAAAATTAAAATACAAAAAAAAACTCAAAATTCTAAAAGAAAACTATTACAATTCTATTATAAGTTAAGTCATATAAAACAAAAGTGCAGCTACCCAAATTTTTTGACACGATCTACATAAAAATCAAAGTAACGAATTCCTTGTAAATCCAACGAACCGAACAAATCTGAAATATTAAAAGAGTGAGCTAAACCAGCAAGCAAACTAACCAAACAAACCAACTAATCAAATCTAATAAATAAAATACATTATAAAATGATAATAATTTTCAGAAATTCAAACTTACGAAACGATAACTTTTTAACTCTAACTAAAGTCACTACAAACCGGTGACACGGTCCAGAAGTTCAGAAGTCACATAAACCGGTGACGTGGTCCAGAATTTAGTATTGCGTCCCTCACTAAGGTATCAGAAGTTGCACCTAAGTGCGCCCTAGTGAGGTATCAGAATTTAGTTCCGGATCTATGCGCAGATACTAATGGTTCAGATCATAGACTAAACTGGGGTCTTAAAACTCATAGTTTCTTATAAAATCTAAAATCAAACTCTTCAAAATATAGCACTTGACCCAAATTTTCGTATAAATAAAATAGAGCAAATCACAATAAAATATAATTTCAGAATTTAAAACATATAACTATAATTTCGAAATAACTAGAAAGTTTCGGATAGAATACTTACCTCCAAAATTACAACCAAATGAAAATCCATCCCAAAGCAAAGTAACTCATTCCACACATAAATATGTTTGAAGAGAGGGTGAAGGGTGTTTGTATATATTTAATTTATAAAAGGGATGATAAGAGTTGTACATTGCAAAAAGAGATTATGTCAAGCTAACCATGCATGCAAACGTGGGGCCAGGAGATGATAAAAAAAAATGGATCCTGCTCATACTAGATATAGACACAAATATATTGACCTTTTTCTTTTGCAAATTCTAAACTGCCATGTCTTTATAACATTTTATAATTAGGTTAGTTAATACCATCATTAAATGTGTCCGTTAAAAACTCTTCAAAAACTCTAATCATTCTACATGCATGAACCCAAATTTTACACTAACATTAGTATAAAAAAAATGAAACAAAATGAAATGAAACATTTAACGTACAAGACATTAAGAGAGGGATTTAACTCATGCAATTATACATACTCTTCATTTCATACATAATAATGCAATGATTCTAAATAGTACATGTTTAAACAACAAATTAATCCAAATCCATTTAACATGGTAATTAACTATTAGGTTAGGGGACTTACACAATTTGAGATTCACAAAAACCAATACAGAACACACACATAACCAATCGATTAGTTGACAAGATCCACCAAAGCGCGGTCACTCATTATTCAAGTATCACTTCTACTTCTATCAACAATAAGTAAAAGTAAAACAAGAACACAAACAATATTTGACGTGGAAACACCCACGCCCCAAACTTGTATTATTAATCAAAACAGTTATCAATAATAAATCAAAACCATAACACCTTAACGGTGTCCCAACCCGATACTTGAGCCAACAATGCTCAAGCATCTCCCAAACAATACTTAAGACTACATCTCTTAAACTTTCACCTCACATATCAAAACATAACATGACTATGTATATATAGCCACCCAAAACTTAGCCACCAAGACTTACCATACTTGTTCCACAAGCCTTACAATTCTTGGCACCTAATTCCTCAACTTAGTGATCAAGACATACCATATATAATAATTGTCTACACATACAATTATTATCTTACCCATATACATCTTGGACCATCCAAACCCATAACATCATATTGGGTTGAAACCCAACAATCCTCCCCTTCAACCCAATACCCACATCGGATTGAACGGTAACCATCAAGCCATCGACGTCCATTCGCCAATGCCTCCCCTCGAACAAGAACCTCCATTTGCTCTTCCAATCTTTGAGTGTCGCTAAAACCCGTATAGTGACCCTCCAAACCACCCAAACCATCGTTCTTCACCATAACGATATATCCATCTACAAAATCACGTGCATCAACTACCACGAGTGCTCTTCCACATGTTGAGTCACCTGATCCTTACTTTCACAATCCTTCGGCCTCCTGAAGAAAATCACTAGTATCATCCAAATTATTCAGCTGGTTGATCAAGCCATTAAAACGATTCAGATGATCTCTCAAATCTCCATCTTCTTCCATCTTGAGCCCGGACAAATCTTTCTTGAGGAACAACTTATTTGCCAATGACTTTGAGTGATACGTCTTCGTCAACTTCTCCCACAATTTTTTAGGGTTATCCTCCTCAAGAACATCATACTTGATTTCCGGTGCAAGGGCCAACCGGATTGTCGATGCTGCACGTAACTTCATATCTGCTCACTTTGGATCTTCCACATCAGCAGGCTTCTTGTCTTCAAGAGGTGCATACAACCCTCGTTGAATCAACAGATCTTTCACCGTGCTCTGCCACAAAGTAAAATTGTTTCTTCCATTAAACAATTCAATCTCGAACCTTCCCTCAACCTCATCCATCACGAACCGAACCTTGGCTCTTGATACCACTTATTAGGTTAGGGGACTTACACAATTCGAGATTCACAAACACCAATACAGAACACACACATAACCAATCGATTAGTTGACAAGATCCACCAAAGCGCGGTCACTCATTATTCAAGTATCACTTCTACTTGTATTAACAATAAGTAAAAGTAAAACAAGAACACAAACAATATTTGACGTGGAAACACCCACGCCCCAAACTTGTATTATTAATCAAAACAGTTATCAATAATACATCAAAACAATAACACCTTAATGGTGTCCCAACCCGAAACTTGAGCCAACAATACTCAAGCATCTCCCAAACAATACTTAAGACTACATCTCTTAAACTTTCACCTCACATATCAAAACATAATATGACTATGTATATATAGCCACCTAAAACTTAGCCACCAAGACTTACCATACTTGTTCTACAAGTTTCACCATACTTGTTCCACAAGCCTTCCAATTCTTGGCACCTAATTCCCCAACTTAGTGATCAAGACATACCATATATAATAATTGTCTACACATACAATTATTATCTTACCCATGTACATCTTGGACCACCCAAGCCCATAACATCATATTGGGTTGAAACCCAACATTAACTAGCTACACAAAGAAAAAAAACAATGTTAAAAGGTACAAAATAATCAACTTGCACACAATACTTGACTCACCATATTAAAGAATGACCAATATTAGCTTCACATAAAATTCAGAAAAAGTGCACGACCTCAGAATGAAAATTGAGTGATTTGAGAGAGTAAAGGTAAATGATGTTATAAAAGATAACTTAGATAAAAAAAATGTACAGAGGCACATTGTCACTGAAGTTAGGCATATATCCAAACTTAATAATACACAATTAATTATCCTAATTTCTATTAAACAAATAAAAATAAAATTATAAGCTTTCCAAGTCACACTAAATCAATCCTAAATACTAGTGCATGCATGTGCAACCAGGAGAAACAATTTGATTAAGTAGGACATATAAAGTACTTTTAATGCAAATAGAAAAAAAACAATAGAAGAAATTAACACTCGATTTTTCTTAAAGTCTAGAAAACAAATTTACACAATTAAGCATTAACTTTTTCCTTTTTTTTGGCATGTAAAAGAAAATTGCAGACACATATTCACATATAAGTATTCTTTAAATTAGCATAATAATATAGGGGTGTTACAAACTACCCTCCTAAAAAAATTTGGTCCCCAAATTTTCCAAAATTACTAATTTCACAAATAACAAAAATAGTAAGACAAAAATTCTAAATAATGTGAGCTACCCACAGGTCACGCCTAAAGGTAGTCTACAGGAAATTAACCTAGAGCTCTGATACCATCCGTAACATCCCGCACTTTTTCGGAATGTTAATTCGTGCCAAAATTAAAATACAAAAAATTAAACTCAAATTCTAAAAGAAAACTATTACAATTCTATTACAAGTTAAGTCATATAAAACAAAAGTGCAGCTACCCAAATTCTTTGACACGATCTACATAAAAATCCAAGTAACGAATTTCTTGTAAATCCAACGAACCGAACAAACCTGAAATATAAAAAGAGTGAGCTAAAAGCCCAGCAAGCAAACTAACCAAACAAACTAGCTAATCAAATCTAACAAATAAAATACATTATAAAATGATAATAATTTTCAAAAATTCAAACTTACGAAATGATAACTTTTTAACCACCAGTCTAACTAAAGTCACTACAAACCGGTGACACGGTCCAGAAGTTCAGAAGTCACATAAATTGGTGACGCGGTCTAGAATTTAGTATTGCGTCCCTCTTTAAGGTATCAGAAGTTGCACCTAAGTGCGCCCTAGTGAGGTATCATAATTTAGTTCCGGAACTATGCGCAGATACTAAGCGTTCAGATCATAGACTAAACTGGGGTCTCAAAGCTCATATCTATTATATATATATAATACCACAACATGTCACATTTTAATCCACTTGGATTAAATTTTTTTCAAAAAATTGTTGCTCATGAGAATTAAACCTAGGTCTTTAGGTTCATTTGCACATCACCTTACCACTAGGCTAACACATCACATGTGTTATAAGTCATAGAATATGCTATATATGTTGGGTGATTAATGAAGAATCTTTGGTATTTTGATTTCTAAGATATTTTAATCATTTTTCTTCGTTTTACATTTACATATTTATATTTTATTATGTTATAGTTTAGTATAAATGAGTGATATATGGTATTTAGTGAACTTAGATATTTTGAAATTATTCGATTTAATAAAATAATATTAATAATTATTATTTGCAATACATAGATAATTATAATAAATTTATTAAATTTGAATACATGTTTTCTAAAAAATGGTTAATGAACACGTAATAATCTAAATATTTAAATGCATACCACAACATGTCATATTTTAATTTATTTAATTTTACAAAAATTCCCCTAAATGTCAAGTCAAGTAAAAAAAATATTACGATATAGATGACGATCGAACCTTTGACATAATGAATCTACTAATCATGAATTCAAATTCACCGTTATGACCATTCAGCTACATGTATATTTGATTAAATTTTATGATTCATTAGATACATTCACAAGTGTCAGAGTGTCCTATATTATGTCCTATATTATTTACCTTATTTACCTATCAATCATGTGTTTTTTTATCAGTATTTGTTTTATAATTTTACATATTATTATTTGTATATATACAAAAATCACTATGTCTACTTCATTTTAATAAAATTTGTATTATTTTATTTCATGCGAAATTTGAAAAAAGTGACAGGATCTTAAATAAAATATTTGAAGGGTATTTTGCGGAAACAAATCACCATTATTCTAATTGTTTATAAAAGCACCAATAGAAATGTAAAAAATATTAAAGATATTGTATAATTATACAATTATAATATTCGGATTAGAAATGTGATAATAAAATCTTAGTACTCATTTAAATTCTGAACGATCTTATTTTTTGTTATTGCTTGTATTTTTAGAAAATACGTTTTTTACAATATTTTCAAACTACCGTCCTAACTGACCGACACATCGCTTTCTCCCGAATTTTTTGGGAGATTCGAATACTTAATCGATACATGTGATTTGAATTGCAATTTGGGAGGGTTGGCTACTAAATCGACGCATATTAATTATGACCTAACACGTTTATAACTCGTGTATGGTCAAACTTTTTATATCAAATTCTAGGCATGTATCCTAGATAATTAATCGGACATGTAGTAATTAAAGTATATGAAGCTCTAGGTAACTAGTGGATATGAAATGATAAATTATGATAGGGCAATATGTCACATTTTAATCTATCAAATTTTACCATTATGTTTCTCAATTTGTTATGATTTACCATTGCGTCATCTGAAATTAAGATCTACAATATATTAAAATTGTGTCACATAAGTGAGAACTGAACCTTTAACATCTATAAAAATAACCTTATTTTTATGAATTCATATTTTATAAATCCATAAACGAATTGTTGAAGTTTCAATAATACTTAGTAGTAGTATTAAATCAAAAATCACATTCATATAATCCCATAATATATAATTGTATGCAAATATAACAGCTTAATATAGATTAAGAGATGATCATCCAAATAAACTTATGAAAAACGTTGAAAGTACATTCGTCAATTATTTTTCTAACTCGAATCGCAAGAAAGGCATCAACACTCTAAAAACAACAATAAAAAGATAGAGACACAAAATATCGGTCTCTTTAGATACATATTTCAAAAAAAAATATGCATATCTAAAAGAGTTAATTGCAAAAAAGTGGTCAGATTTTACACTCATTTTCAAAAAAATGGCCGGACTTTCAATTTTGTAAAATAGTGGTCAGACTTGTCTTTTTCCTTTCAAAACAGTGGCTAGAGACGATTTTCAGCTTATTTAGCAGGGATAAAATGGGGAAATATGTTATTTTACTTAAAAAAAAGCTAAAAATCATGAAAATTATCCGAAAAATCCCCAAATTAATATGTGTCACCATATGATTTGTTATATTCGTAATAATAATAATAATGCCCCCCATGCATGCACATAAATTGAATAATTAAATCTTGACAACTCATATTTGTGGATTTTTTGGTGAATGATGTGCATACATGGGGGCATTATTATTATTATTATTACGAATATAACCAATCATATGGTGATACATATTAATTTGGGAATTTTTGTGGAAATTTTTTTGAATTTCTAGCATTTTTTTTCCCATTTTACCCCTGTCAAAAAATTGAAAATCGTCTGCAGCCACCTTTTTGAAAGGAAAAAGGTAAGTCTGGCCACCATTTTGCAAAATTGAAAATCTGACCACTTTTTTGAAAATGAGCGTAAAATCTGGCCACTACTTTGAAGTTTACTCTATCTAAAATGATTTTTATCGTCACAATAGAAACATCGGGCATTAACATAACACACAATGAAGAAAAAAAATTCATATCGTAAATTAGAGCAATCCCGTGCCTTGCACGGGTATTGAAGCTAGTTTTCTTATAAAATCTAAAATCATACTCTTCAAAATATACAAAAGGTTATTTTTATATACAAAAGATAAACTAAAAATAAAATATATAAGGAATATATTATGAAATAGCATAATAAAAAAATTAACAAACACATAAAAAATTACAATTTTCTATTTAATGGAAAAAGTATCGTTTACAAATTGACGATTTTTAATACAAAATAAAATATAAAATTACGTAAACTGAAAATAGATTGTATATTTATACATTTTAAAAAAATATTTATAAAAGTAAGGTTTTATAAACATTTGTGTCACACATATCATATAAATCAGATTTTAAAAAAAATTATGACAATTTGTAAGTACAAAATATATTTGTAGAATTACAATTTATTCAACTATCTTGCAAATGAATATCAATTTTTGTATGAAAAAATGTTACATCTAATATATAATAAAAAAATAGATATTTTGTGTAAAATTACATGATAAAAGATAAATATAATATTGTATATATAAATGTTAACTCGAATAACTTGTAGAAGGGGGGGGGTTGAATACAAGTTATATAATCGTGTCTGATTTTTGCTTGATTATATGAACAAGAATAAACGAATGAATCAAACTCTGTTTGTATTAATAAGATCAAATACAAACTCTACCAAAGGTGTACAAATACCTTTAGCAGCTGCTGACAATACAAATCTCTCTCTGTTTGCACTCTCGTATACTTACGATTACAAACCTCACGAACTCGCTCAACACTTTTTACAATGACATAGAGAGAGTATTTATAATGCTACCTATCAACTAATAACAGAAAGATAATCTATACATGACAATGTTCTGTCGTCCAGTTGATAGTTTCCATCAATAGAAAATTCTTCCCTTCATAATATCTTCTTGCTTGTTCCTCAAACAAAGATCCTGTTTTATAGCACTTGCCAGTTTCTGTAGCATCCATAATGACATCATCAGTAACATGACTGATATCAGGATTTCATCTTGCATCAGTATCTGATCATCATCAGTATTAGACCTTCATCAGGATTTGCTCTATGTTCCTGACATGTAGTCTCCGATACACTGTTCATTCTTGACTAAACCTTACAGATAACTGTCTAACACATATTTCCTATACAAAGTGCTAAATCCTTTATAAGATCAGGATATACAAGAAGTATAAGTAAAATTCTATTCTTAACATCACAACTCATGAATTATTCCTAACAATCTCCCCCTATTTATGCTTTTAAAATCTGAAGCATAAATCTTAGTTGTTGATGTCAAAACATATAACAATAAAATCAGAATAGAATTTATGAATTCAAAAATCATGAAGTTAAGTACCTCCTCTTTTAGATATAGACATAGTATCCAGTACTTAGACGAAAGAATTCAACTATTTGATGCTTCTCTTCCTTTATCACTTCCATGATGAGATTCACCTCTGTCACTATCTTTATCTCCCCTACCAGTTCTTCTTTTATCTCCCTTAGTCTGTTGTTGTTGTTGTTGTCTTTGAAATGTCTTTATCTCCCCCTTTTTGACATCAGCAACATTAATTCCAAGAGATTCAGTAACAGAACAAATGAGATTCATCAGAACTGCTTAATTTTCCATAATAGTGACTTGGTTATCTTCAAGTGTTTGAAGTCTTGATTGAATTTCAACTTGAGATTTCTGAATGTCTTGTAGAACTTCAGAATTAACTTCAATGTTGGAAGTGTTTGGAATATCTTCAGATTCAAGTCTTGTAGAAGAAGTTGCCTGTGTAGAATGATATTCAAGTAATAAAACTCGATTAGAGTTACAAACATCTTCATCTTTCTGATCTGAAGCTGCAATATGATCATCTTGTCCTTCACCAGTATTCTGTGTACTAACATCTACAAATCCTGACGCCTCCTTAGATTGATCAGATACTGTTGATGTCTCAATTCTGGCTGATATTGGTAGTACAAACAAAGGAATACTTGGATCATTAGAAATATCTTCTGGTACTGATGGTGTAGAAGTTTGTCTTAGCCTTTCACCTCTTCTGTTTATAATTCCTGCAAGCCTTTCTTTTTGCTTCTGAGATTTAACTTCTGGCTTTGAATTGTGCTTTGCTAAGTCATTCTTCTCATACATCTTGATAAAAGAATAAGTACCAGCATCCATACCAAGATTATCAGACCAAGATTCAGGAAAAACCTGATCCCAGAAATCAAACGATGGTGGTTTCCTAATTTTCTCTCCCTCACTATGGAGTTGATCATCCATACCCTCATTCTCACTTTGACTATCTAAAGTCAACACTCTTTCTACCTCTCCTTTTGCCTGGTCAGGAGCCAGCCGCTCTGAATGTGGATCAATATCCATCTTTTCAAGTGTATCACTCAAGTTTGGATAAGTGCTCTCATGACCTACAGAAAAATAGAGTTTAGAAGAAGTTTTTATACCTGAACTCACATGGAGAGAGGGTTCCTCATTTGGCAAGGGGCTTGAGGTTTTCTCCAAGGAGTGAGCTGCTATAATCTCTGAACCCTTACAATCATCTTCTTTCCTTCCAGAGACTACAGGCTCCAGTATACCACTTTCAGGTTCTTTACTAGACTCTGATGTCTTCAATAATACTTCATTAGACACCATAGTTAGTACATCACCGTCTTTAAGTGTTGTTTGCTGAGACTCACCCTCAAGGTGGATAGACTCTGACTGAATAATATTTGTTTGATCTTCAAGAAAATCAGTCAAAGTTATTCCTCCCATATCATAGGGTTTCTCACTTGCAATTTCAGTCATCACAGAAGACCTTTCAACATCAGCTATCACAGCTCCTGAGTCATCCAACCTCTGACTAGATGGTTCTTGTGTTGCAGTGACTGTGATCTGATCTTTCCTACTATCCACCACTGATGCAATAGTATCTTCTGTTGACTGCATTCCTCTATCTACTTCCTCCAGTTGTTCACCTTGAGCTGAAGCATCTTCAATAATGACATCTTTGTCAAATAAATATGCATGAAGTGATTGAAGTGCAACATGCTTCGAGAGTCCAAATTTCTTGACTAATTGTCTTCTGACAGATACATAGAAATACATTTTCATTAAGTCAAGTCTTTGATGTAGAAGTCCATATTCATCTGGAAATAAAAGTTTTGGTACTCTTTCAACCAGAAAATCTAGAACAGGCCTTGACAACTTCACTTTGAGAGAAATTAGTCCCATAGCCAGTCTGTATGATAATGTAGTTTCCCATGAAGAATCAATATCCAGATCTCTATGGTCATTTGCTGACTTGATTGTAGCTTCATTTGTAGAGACCTGCATGATATTAGTTGGACTAGACTCTTTGTGTGTAGGTGACAATTGAATCTTTCTCCTTGTTCTCCTGGTATAGTGAGCAAAAGATTTATCCTGAGAAGACTCAAGAGGTGTAGACATAGAAGTGATCTTGGGATGAGATCCTTTTACAATAGACACGGTCTTTTGAGAGATAGTATCCAGTAACTGTTTTCCCTTTTTAAGTACTATTTGAGAAACTGCAGCATGGCTGTGACTAGGTGCTTCATCTCTTTGTCCTAGCTTAGAAAGTCGAATTGCAGCCTTCAATTTTTCTCTCTCAGCAAGAGATATATTATCATCATCTTCACTAGAACTACTACTACTTGACACAACAAATCTTCTCTTTCTTACAACTGATGTCTTTTGAGAAACACCAGAGGTTGGTTTCTTTGAAATAATAGGCTGTGGATTAAAACTTTGTTCTTGAATTGTTTCAGAGACTATAATGTTTTGGGCTACTTGGGTAGACACAGGTGGGTTCTCCTCCAAATGAGATTCCTGAGCCATTTCACCACAAAAGAAAGAAGAATTGTAGAGAGTAGGAAGATGAGTTTTAAGAATTACCTGAACATAATGTGGATAATGAATTGCAGGTATTTCATCTAGATTCTTTTCATTGTCCTTCTTTGTAATGTTAGAGAAAATTCTCTTTTGCTGTACATAAGAAGAAACACAATGTTCTCTACCAAATCTAGCTTCAACATCAGGAATAAAATGGTTAATAAACAATTGTATAAATCTATGATAATAAACCATTTTCCTGTTTTGATCTCTTAACCCAAGTTTAATACACATCTGACTTAAGATAATGTGACCAATGTTAACTACTCTATCATAAAGCAAACTGTAAGCAATATGTGAAGTAACAGAAGTAATTTGATCAAAAGAACTACATTTACCAGTAAAGCATTTAGCTAATTGATCAAAGAAGAAAGACCACTCTTTCCTAAGATAAGATCTTCTTAACTGGCTCATGTTATCTAAAGGTCCATTATAACCTAATGCAGACAACATAGTTCTAACATCATCATCAGATGGTACATTCTCATAAATCAAACTAACAGGTAAGTGAAGTACTGAATTAACAATAGATTCAGTAATATCAAAAGAATCTTGTCCTAAATGTAGAACAATATTACCTGATTGACTCTGAGTAGAATCAATTACCTCAGCATTCTCCCAGGCTTGTGTAATAGCTGCTTGATTAATTTGTGGAGATGCTGTCAATGCATAACTTAATGGTCCATATGCCAGAAAGTTCATGATTGGATGAAAATCAGATGACACTCCTTCCTTGTTGGTGATAGCTGCTACATGATTGTTTGTCATAAAATCGAAGTCACCAAACTTGAAGGCTACTGATTTAGGTAATCTTCTCTGAGCTGCCATTCTTAATCTGAAAAGAACTTGAAAAATTACGATTAGAGTTTCAAAACAAATATATTTCACAAATCTTTCAGACCACTATCCCACGTCGACACGTAGATTGACAGATGTCAGTCCCTGAAAAATGCGGTTATCCACGATTTTTGGAAAATAAAATCCAAAATTGATTTTCATGAAATAAATCAGGGTAATATCAAGATAAAAATCAATACTGATCAGCTTCCTTTTCCTGTTGACCTCTCATCAAAATAATCACAAAATGCAATGTGATTTAAAAATAATAATAAATCTCAAATCTTGATGGTCACACTTGAAATCCTGATCAATATCATCCTGATTCCAGAGACTTAATATGGAGTTTCCACGTGGCATTTTTCTTTTATCTGAAAAAGAAATAAACAATTAATCTGAACAAAATCAATTGGTTAGATATATTCAACATTTCTTGAAAACAAGAAATACAGTCACACGCAATAATTAACATCTGACTTCATTAAAACTTCCAAGTGACTGTTCAGCTTCTCACGTCTTTCTATAAAAGAAACAGACGCCTTATGCCATTCTCCATAAACCTTTCAATTTCTTTTCTTCTCAACAATGCTTCTCAAACCAAAATTCCATTCAAACCCATTCTTTAAATTTTTCACAGTTGATGAACATCCTGTTCTTGATCATCTCTTTGAAAAGATGACTCTTCTCATCGAACTAATCATGGATGAATTAGTTTCAGATAATATCCAGAGGTTTCTCCTAGAACATCCATCTGTTGGATACAATCTTCCCCTAACCTCCTCAAAACTTGAGGATGAAGAATTTGTCTGAGAGTCTGAGGTTGATCTTGATGGGGATGCTATACATTTAAGTTAGCTACTCTCATTCAAGTCGCCCAGACAAGGAATCCAAGAGCAGATGAGGCTGTTTAATCCCCTGATGGATTTCTTGAGATGCTCCTTGTCCTGTACCTCAGAATTCATTTCATTAGACAAGTATAGAATTATCAGTAGAAGTTAGACAAAAAGATGTTGTATTTCATTTCCATATATGTAATGCTTTCCATTAATGAAAATACAATTTCTTATTATCTACTCGTCTTTTGATTATTGAATGATGTATAAATTATCAGTATGCAAATATTAAAACTTGCTGGCATAGAATTAACACATCACAGAATTAGATTACTACACAAAGTAAACGTCAGGATCTGAAACAATTTTCACAATCCTGATACTGACACAATACTGATGACGTCAGCATCCTGATAACAAATCTAATCCTGATGATTATTAACAAGTCTATCATACTGAAATTTATCAAGGCAAAGTGTTATAGCTAAAGCATTTAACAATCAAATATAGGTCCTGACAAGAATACCAAGTCTATAAGCTTAAAACAACATACCTTGCTACTATTGCAGATGTTAAAGATCTAGAAATTTAACATTCCTAACTCACTTACTAATCTACTGAATGTAGTCTCATCAAGTGGTTTAGTTAGAATATCTGTAAGCTGTTTGTCAGTAGGAACAAAATGAAGTTCCACAGTACCATTCTCAATATGTTCTCTAATAAAATGATACCTGACATCAATGTGCTTAGTCCTTGAATGTTGAACTGGATTTTCTGCAATTTTAATAGCACTAGTATTATCACAAAACATAGGAATATTACTAAGTGTCATACCATAATCCATCAACTGATTTCTTATCCAAAGGAGCTGTGCACAACAACTGCCTGCTGCTATATGTACTCAGCTTCTGCAGTTGAGGTTGAATTAGATTGTTGCTTATTGCTTGCCCAAGAAATCAATCTATTTCCCAAGAATTGACATGTACCTGTAGTGATTTTCCTGTCTATCTTACACCCTGCATAATCAGAGTCTGAATAGCCAATTAGAAAGAAATCAGATTCTCTAGGGTACCAAAACCAAGATTTGGAGTTCCTTTGAGATATCTAAAAATTCTCTTCACAGCAATTAAATGAGATTCCTTAGGATCACTTTGGAATCTAGCACATAAACAGGTAGAAAACATTATATCTGGTCTACTTGCAGTTAGATATAACAATGAGCCTATCATGCCTCTATAACTAGTATTATCCACACTCTTTTCCTTAGGATCAGAGTCTAGTTTAGTGGCTGTTGCCATGGGTGTTTTTGCAACTGCACAGTCTTGAAAGTCAAACCTTCTTAAAAGATCTTTGATATACTTTGACTGATTAATGAAAATACCAGTCTCAGTCTGTTTGACCTGCAAGCCTAAGAAATAATTTAATTCACCCATCATGCTCATCTGATACTTAGACTGCATAAGCTTGCTAAACTTAGCACACAATTTTTCATTAGTAGAGCCAAATATGATATCATCAACATAAATTTGAACTAAAAGCAATTCACCTTTTATCTTTCTAAAGAATAGAGTTTTGTCAATTGTACCTCTTGTGAAGCCATTTTCAAGAAGAAATTTAGACAAAGTCTCATACCATGCTCTTGGTGCCTGCTTTAGTCCATAGAGTGCCTTGTCAAGTTTGTAGACATGATTTGGAAATTTTGAATCAACAAATCCAGGTGGCTGTTCCACATACACTTCCTCATCAAGTTTGCCATTTAGAAAAGCACTCTTTACATCCATCTGGTATAACTTGAGTTTTGAATGAGCTGCAAATGCAAGAAACATTCTGATTGCTTCCAATCTTGCTACAGGTGCAAAGGTCTCATCATAATCAATGCCTTCTTCCTGAGAATAACCCTTGGCCACCAGTCTTGCTTTGTTTCTTACAATCATACCAGATTCATCTAGCTTGTTTCTGAAAACCCATCTTGCACCAACAATAGACCTATCTTTAGGTCTTAGTACCAGTTTCCAGACTTTGTTTCTCTCAAACTCATTTAACTCTTCCTGCATTGCAATTACCCAATCAGGATCCTGTAAGGCTTCTTCAACCTTCTTAGGTTCATTCTTTGAGAGAAAACAACTATACAAGCATTCATTTTGAATTGATATTTTAGTTCGAACACCACTATTTGGATCACCAATAATCAAATCTTAAGTATGATCATTTGTCCATTTTCTAACAGGTGGTAGATTGACTCTGCTAGTCTCTCCCCCCTAAGTTAGTGGTATCTCTTGTAGAAGAATTCTCTCTGCCTTCAATAACTCCCCTTTGGTCAATAGAATCAGTAGATTCCATATTGCTGCTAGTTATTGATCTTTCCTCAGTAGACTCTGAAAGATCAGTTCCTGATGGAGTAGACTCTGAATAGCTAGTCTGCTCAAGATGATTACTGTGTTCTCTTTGATTTATTTGCTCCCCCTCAACAGTAACATTCCTTTGAGAAGCAATAGAATTTCCTTTTGGAGAACCTTCATCATCACTGGAGAGTATCTCAGAATTCTTCAGATTTTCAAATTCCAATTTGTCATGGCTTTCATCAGTTTACAGAATTCCAAATTTCTTATCATCAAATGCAACATGAATTAATTCCATAACAATGTGAGTTCTGAGATTATAAACTTTAAAGGCCTTAGATGCTGAATATCCTAGAAAAATTGCTTCATCCGATTTGGCTTCAAATTTTCCAAGTTGTTCTGGATGAACTTTTAGGACATAGCATTTGCATCCAAAGATGTGAAAGTATTTCACACTTGGTTTCTTTCCTTTGATCATCTCATAGGGAGTTTTTCCATGACTATTTACCAAGGTACAGTTTTGAGTGAAACATGCAGTGTTAATAGCTTCTACCCAAAAGTAGGTTGGAAGTTTTGCATCTGCAAGCATGGTTCTTGCTGAGGTGTACCAGGTGCAGAAAACTGTTGAGTGATTCCATTGTCTGCACAAAACCCCTCCATTGTAGAATTCTTGAATTCTGTACCATTGTCACTCCTAAGTACTTTGACTTTGTACTCAGAGTTATTCTGAATATTCTTGACAAGTTCAATGATTTGCTGAGGAGCTTCATCCTTCTTGTGTAGAAAGAACACCCATGTGAACCTTGTGAAATCATCCACTATCACTAGAGCAAATCTTTTCTTGCTGATAGATATAATGTTTACTGGACCAAACAGATCAAGATGTAGCATGTGAAATGGTTCAGTAATTGAATTTTCAGTCTTGCTCTTGAAAGTGGTTCTCTTTTGCTTTCCAAGCTGACATGCATCACAAAGTCCATCTTGCACATAATTTGCCTGAGGTAGGCCTCTCACTAGATTGTGCTTAACAAGTTGATTAAGCTTCTTGAAGTTGAGATGTGAGAGCTTCTTGTGCCAATTCCAGCTTTCATCATTTGTTGCTTTGCTATAGAGACATCTAACAATTCCTTTAGATGTATCACTTAAGCTGGCTTCATATATGTTACCATGTCTTTGACCAGTTAGAAAATGTCTCCATTTTGCATATTCAAGATTTTGCATCCTTCTCTGTCAAAGATTGATTTGTAACCTTTATGACCCAGTTAACTTATGCTTAAAAGAGTGTGTTTCAAGCCTTCAACCAGTGCTACATTTTCTATGATGACATTCCCCAAAAAAATTGAGCCATATCCCAGAGTTTCTCCTTTGTTGCCATCTCCAAAAGATATTACTGGGCCAGCTTTCCTCTCAAACTTTGTAAGCAGGGACTTCTTTCCAGTCATATGTCCAGAGCATCCACTGTCCAAGATAATTGAATGCTTCTTTCCTGTGCCCTGCAAACAAAAAGTAACTAGTTAGAATTTTTTAGGACCCAACTTTGATTGGATCCTTTCTTACTAGATTTAGAAACAACAGGCTTTGAAGATTTTGCTTTTACTTTACCTGTTGCAGAGTCAACCTTAGACTCTGATTTCATAAACTGTTTGTGACTAGGAGTTTCAGATTTCAAGGAATAATAGTCATAATACAGTTCATGATATTCTCTACACATGTAAATGGAATGAAGTAAACTACCACAATGATAACAAGCTTTTTGTGGTTGGTATTGAATTTTCTGAGTCTTGGGGAATCTGGACTCAGTTTTCCAAGAAGGTTTTTGATTGCAGTCTAGGGCCAAATGATTATGATTACCACACTTATAGCATTTTTTCTTAGGTGCATCAGGTACATTCTTGTAATTATTCTCTTTGTTAATACATTCTTTTCCATTCCTATTTCTTTTGATCTTGCTAGACTCTGAAAGACCATCTAATCTCTGTTTCAACTGCGACTTAGACAGAAACCCTATGTTTACATTCTTAGGTTTCTCTAACACTTTCTCATCTGAATTACTATTGTTAATCCTTTTGTGTACAACAGGGGTACCTTTTGAATCAACAAATTTAACATGATTAGATTCAGAAACAATTTTCTTATCTTCAGATTTAGATGTGCTAGCTTCTACTTTACTATCATCATTGACAATAGCTACTTTTTCTTCTTGTCTAGCCTTATCAAAACCTAAACAATTAACTTTACCACGAATTCCACTTTCAATGATTTCTTGTGTCTTTTTACCAGAAATGTTAATGGTCTTAATCACATCTCTCTCTTCCTCTAGTTCTTTTCTGACATAGTCATAAGCCTCAAGAATAACACTATAATCATGCTTAGCTTTATCAGAACTTAACTTGTATTCTTCCATTTGAATTAACTCAGATTCAAGAAAATTATTTCTATCAACTAATTTATCATTCTTAACCTTAAGTTCATCTCTTTCACAAGTAAGAATTCTAAAATTAGTCATAAGATTCTTAAACTCAGCATGGATAGATCTAATTTCATCAGAATTTAAGTTATCAAATGAATCAAGAGAGTGAAGTGATACCTTAACAGAGGATGGAGAAGTTTTCTTTGGAGATCCAGGTTTGTATGAAACATTTGCCATCAGTGCAATGTTGTCATAATCCAATTCATCTTCAGAACCACTGGAATCAGCCCAATCCTTCTGTGTGACCATAAGTGCATTACCATTTCCTGAATTCCTAGGTTTCTTACACTCACTAGCAAAGTGTCCAAGCTCGCTGCAATTAAAGCACTTGATCTTGGCCTTATCAAGCTTGACAATTGTACCTTTGCCTTTGTCACTCTTCTTCTCCTCCTTCTTTTGAAAAGGTCCTTTGCTAAATCTTCTCATGTTGAATCTTCCTTTCTTGAAAGCTTTAGCAAAAATAGCAAAGAGTTCCTGCATCTCAGATTCAGAATCATTGTTGTCAGAGTCCATATCAGTAGTCTCTGACTCAGAACTTTCTTTTCTTTTCTTCTTCCTTGAGTTCTTTACAGCAATCTCTTCATGCTGTTCTTCAGGAAGCTTCTTTAATTCAGATTGAGCAGTAAGTGCAACAGTCTTCATCTTTCCTTCACTCCTGCTCTTTTTCTGCTGCTTGTCAAGTTCATAATCTCTCAATTTTCCATATACTGCCTCTAATGATATCTCATCCAGATCATTAGCTTCCTCAATCGCAGATATCTTCTCATTGTAGAAATCAGGCAAAGCTTTCATGAACTTTGTATTCATATCCTCCAAGTCATAATATTTACCATGCATGGCCATCTCATTGATGAGTTTTGTAAACCTATCAAAGGTATCAATAAGTGACTCACCAGACTTGGATTCAAAGTACTCATACTGTTGTATAAGTAGTGTCCTCATATTCTTCATGACAGGCTTAGTTCCTTCACAGTGAACCTTAAGATTGTCCCATATATCCTTAGCAGTTTTACAAGAGAGAACATAGTTAGTGAGAAGTGAGAACAGAATCAAGACTGTTGAATAATATGTTTCTCACTTTAGCATCTTTAAGAACATTCTCCTTGTCCTTATCTGACCATTCAGATTTTGGCTTCTCTGCTGTATGTTCTGGAACAACCACACCATCAACAGTTGCTTGTCCAACGACCTTTGTTGGAACAAAAGGTCCATCTCTGATTCTGTCAAGATAATCAGGATCTGTTGCTTCCAGATGATGTAACATCTTTACTTCCCATAGAGTATATTCGTTTCTCTTGAGCATAGGAATCTTAGTATTCCCATCCTTGTAACCAGACATGATTGCGGATCTTTATGATTATTCGAAATCAACCTGCTCTGATACCAATTATTAACTCGAATAACTTGTAGAAGGGGGGTGTTGAATACAAGTTATATAATCGTGTCTGATTTTTGCTTGATTATATGAACAAGAATAAACGAATGAATCAAACTCTGTTTGTATTAATAAGATCACATACAAACTCTACCAAAGGTGTACAAATACCTTTAGCAGCTGCTGACAATACAAATCTCTCTCTGTTTGCACTCTCGTATACTTACGATTACAAACCTCACGAACTCGCTCAACACTTTTTACAATGACATAGAGAGAGTATTTATAATGCTACCTATCAACTAATAACAGAAAGA
The DNA here is from genome assembly GCA_037693485.1 of Kitagawia praeruptora. Taxonomy (NCBI): domain Eukaryota; kingdom Viridiplantae; phylum Streptophyta; class Magnoliopsida; order Apiales; family Apiaceae; genus Kitagawia; species Kitagawia praeruptora. Next base: position 149,966,701 of record CM075353.1, read on the forward strand.
TAATCTGTACATGACAATGTTCTGCCGTCCAGTTGATAGTTTCCATCAATAGAAAATTCTTCCCTTCATAATATCTTCTTGCTTGTTCCTCAAACAAAGATCCTGTTTTATAGCACTTGCCAGTTTCTGTAGCATCCATAATGACATCATCAGTAACATGACTGATATCAGGATTTCATTTTGCATCAGTATCTGATCATCATCAGTATTAGGCCTTCATCAGGATTTGCTCTCTGTTCCTGACATGTACTCTCCGATACACTGTTCATTCATGACTAAACCTTACAGATAACTGTCTAACAAATATTTCCTATACAAAGTGCTAAATCCTTTATAAGATCAGGATATACAAGAAGTATAAGTAAAATTCTATTCTTAACATCACAACTCATGAATTATTCCTAACAATAAAAATAAAGAACAAAAGTTTTGTAAAACAAAAGATTACAGTACAAAATGTAAAACTAAAAAATTATCGTACACGTACTAATTAATTTTGAAAATTTTGCAAAGATAGTAGTACAAAAAATTTTATGTTCCATAAAATGTTCTATGTTCCGTATGTGAAAAACTATTGAGAAATACAACACTATCAAACAACCCGGTATCCATTAAAATTATATAACAACTAAGATTATATAAATGATTGTATTTCAACGTGCATAAATAGTTAGGATTAGCCTGTCAGTGAAGAAAGATAAAATATAGCACGAGAGATAGTATTATAAGCGAAACATGATATATTTGGTTGTCGATTCAGTACACTTTTTTTGATACATTTTTTTGGTAACCGTTGGATTTTGATATAGATTAGTGAAAACCGTTAGATCTAATACTAAAAGAATATTCTTTTTCTAATATTTAAAATATTTTCATGGGTTAAGTTCGAATTCCACCAACAACATATCTTTATTAAACATATATAATATTTTATAAATTATTTTTAAAAGTTTGAGGTTCTATTTCCGTCAATATCATATAATAATTAAAAAAATTATTATTTTTTTAATAAAGTATTATTATACATTTATATAATCTAATAAGCTATTTCCAAAAATTCCCGTCATTAACATATTATAGTTAAAAATTAAAATATTATCGTTTAAAATACTATCAAAAATTTATTATGATATTTTATTAACGTAAATATTTTTTTTCCTACTAATATATATATATATAATATGAGTAATAAGATAAAAATTATTTAAAAAAACATCTGTGCATCACACGAGTTATAAGTTATATTGTTAAAAATTACATAAAATCTGGAAAACACTTATAATATAAAAAAATGTATAAAAAAAGGTCTACATGATTAGATAAATTTCACTCTTTCAACTAAATAAAAGTTAAAAAAAACTTCTTTTATGTAATATTTTCATATATACATATATATTCGAAAGTAATAATCAAAATGCATAATTAGAATAATATTTATATTCATAAAATTTATAAAATTCAAAAAATATGATAAAAACATATATACAACTTAAAATTTTAACAAAATATAATTAAACAGTTTATAAACAACCGTGCATCACACGGATTATAGGCTAGTATGTATGTATATATATATATATATATATATATATATATAACCTAAGAACCAGTTCATAAGTATAATAAAAATACATTGTACATAAATATAAAAAAGATATATTTACCATATTTATAATAGGGAATCATGTACCTGAGGTCACCCTCAGGTAGTACTCCTGTAGCCTGAGTTTATAAGGAGTTCTAATATAAATACATGAGGGCGAATTTGTAAATTTAGGAATAAGTTTTTGTATTTACCAAATTGCCATTAAAATTGTATAGGAATATATTATGACCTCAGGGGAGTAACCTGAGGTCATCCTCAGGCCCATTTTACTCTTTATAATATATATATATATATATATATATTAAATTTGTTAATTAAAAAAGAAAAATAAATTGGTCCAATTTGTAGTGAATCTCTATCAATTTTTCCCCAAAAATTTAAATAATACACAATTTCATACCGTCCAAGAATCACTTAATAAAATAAATAATCAAGATTCGATATTATCAATTTCCAAGTTCAAATTTAAAATACAGGTAATTTCAAATGTAGAACTTTTGAAGTTCATGTGTGAACTTATTTAATTCTATAAAAATAAATATGTTCTGCGTATGAACTAACATATTTGCACCACATGTTCTACACATCTCCAAATTCGTAAGACATAAACACATTTAAATGTAGAACTTTCAAAGTTCACAAATATTAAGATTGATGTAATATGTGTCATTTAAATATTTAAATATTATGAATTTAACCATGGTTAATTTAAAATTGTAAATATTTTGAAAATAGAATATATTTATAAATTCAATTATAATTGGGATATATTTATAAACCAACTTTTAAAATGGGACATATTAGTAAAATATCCTATATACATATATAATTATGTAATTATTACTTTACATATTACTTGACCCTTAATGATTTTCAAATTTTTTTATTATCTTATGCTTTTAGGGAAAATATTACTTTACAACATTAGCCCAAGTTGGGATAGCACAACATTGGTCTAAATGGGATCGACAAAATTTATTACAGTGGAAATTTCATTAATAATGATGGACTCCCATGCGCAAAAATTTTATAAAAATCTTCAGCAATTATTACAGTGGAAATTTCATTAATAATGAAGGACTCCCATGCACAAAAATCTTCATCAATCAAAATTTTCCAACTCAACATGAATTCTTAGCATGTGTCCTTGGGTACTAGACAAACTCTATTACTTAATCGAGGTTTAATGTATTTACCTTCAATTCCTCTATTTTGCAACTCTTTGGTTCGGACCAAAGTCAGTTTGGTACTCATAGTTTGCATAATTGCAGTTTGCATCCCTAAGAATGTTTGGACGCTGCAAATTGCACCCCTTTCGTGTATTTTTACCAAAAACCCAGGGATAATTTGGTAAATTCAGAATACTTAATTACATTTTGATCCCTAAAATATGAAATGTTGCATACATGAACCCTTGAACAAAAAGTTTCGAATTTTCATAATTTTTTTCGATTTTTTCCTAATTTTTTTTCGAATTTTTCCTATTTTTTTCCAAATGATTCACAGAAAAATTTGAAAGAATTTATGAATAATTCGAAAAAATTTAAGAAAAATTCGAAAAAATTTATGAAAATTCGAAAGTTTTTGTTCAAGGGTTCATGTATGCAACATTTTATACTATAGAGATCAAAATATAATTAAGTATTATGAATTTACCAAATTATCAGGGGCAATTTGATAAAAATACACGAAAGAGGTGCAATTTGCAGCACCCAAACATTCTTAGGGATGCAAACTGTAATTATACAAACTATGAATATCAAACTGATTTTGGTCCGAATCAAAGGATTTTAAATTGGAATATAGTCTAAATACTAATGTTAGATTCTGCAAGTAATAAATAGGTTGGCCTTCATTTAGCAGAAAGAAAAATAGGTTGGCCTTTGAGTTACCTATATTATCACTTATATCCTCTGTTTTAAAAAGCGGCCTAAGCGGCCGCCTAGGCGGTTTTGAAAGCCTAACCGCTTCGATTAATAAAAAATCGGGAAATTAAGCATTTTTCAGGGGATTAAGCGGGTTTAGGCGGGATTAAACGGATTTATGGGGGATTTAGGCGGGGATTAAGCGGGGATTAAGCGGGTTTGACCAAATTTTGACCCTTAAATTATTTTTTTTAAATTTTTTCTTTACATATTTTTTAAATTTCATATTATAAATTAATATATATAATAAACATATATAATTAAAATAATTAAAATAAATATGTATATATTCACAATCCGCTTAAAATTCTGCCTAGACGTCCGCTTAATCGCTTAAGCACTAAAAGATCCTTCCACCGCTTACCGCTTTTTAGAACACTGCTTATATCACTTGCTTCAATATTCCTTTATTTAATCACTATGTTTTCAGTGATATCTTGCTTGAACGGCCCCTGCTTAATTATTACATACTCCAAATTTATCCCCAAATTTACCTTTAATTACAATTGTATGCTATATATGGTTTGTCTGTACAGCTTTTATTTAGCAAATTTATTGATATGTAGCAAAAGAAAAATTATACAGCAGTGTTATTTATCAACCAGTAACATATGACAAAATGTGAGCTAATGCTTAAGCCATATGATAATCGATAACAAATAAGCATTAGCCCTTGAACACCTCCTGGAACAGATACACAAGTGGTTCATCATCAGTTAATGCCAAAAGAGTCCTCCCATGTTCAAAATATGCTCCAACATTGTTGCAGACAGGATTGCAAGGTGTAGTAATGCACTGTACTTGGTGACAATACACTATTTTATAATCATCCTTCTCTTTTTCAATCCTAAACCAACCACGAAGAGATTCGCCACCTTCCTTCCCTTGTGCTCCTCCAATTGTCACAAAATATCGTCTTCTCAAATTGTCATACTTATCCACCTTCCAGACTGTTGTTCGAGCACAGCTTTTTGCAGATGAGAACTTAATAATCAAATCAGTAGATACGCGTATGACACGGCCATTAACACCTTTCTTAATATTTACTGGATGAAAAATCACTCCTAGGCCTTCTTCATAGGTTCTCGGGTCTTGAGCAACATCAAGTGGACATGTTTTATTCCGAATGGAAGCTATTGTGATGCCACCGCCTCTGCCGCCACCCAAAAATGGTTGTATGTTATACTCTACCCCTGTCAGAAGCTTTTTATGTGAAGGATCGTAAACGGGGTCGAGGTCTGCTGCTGCAAAATAGAAGGCATACAGGAGAAAGGAAATAATTAGGAAAGTTGTCTTCATAATGTCGTCAAATGTATTTTGAGTGAGTAATTATCACAAGAAAGAATTGTTCTACTTATAGATGAAACTGACGTATCTACACTACACTCTCCCCCAGATTTAAGAAATCAAATACATTGGGCTGTTTGTACCAGAACTTCAGATCAGCAGCAAGATGTGGCCAACTGCACAAGTAATTAATATAGGGGTCCGGTCTGTGGCAAACGGTTGCCACAGACCCCTTATTTAGCATACTATTTCAGAGCCGTTGGATCGTTGATCAAACGGCTCTGATTTAAAAAAAAAATTCGCACCGTACCGCATAAACTTTATGCGGTACGGAGTAATTACCAAAATGTCCCTACTGTTCACGTACCGCAGAAACTTTCTGCGGTACGGTGAACAGTAGATTTTTTATGTGAAAACAGGGGGGCATTTTGGTAATTACTCCGTACCGCATAAAGTTTATGTGGTACGGTATTGTTTTTTTTTAAATCACAGCCGTTGGATCAACCATCCAACGGTCCAGAAATAGTATGTTGAATAAGAGGTCCCTGGCATACGTTTGTCAGGGACCGGGAGCCATTAATATATAGGTGTGCAGTGTGCTTGACCAGAACACAAGTAATTGGTGTGTTAGGCTTGAGTTTAGTAGTATACGACTTTTTGGCATGGAAAATATCTTACTAAACAAAGAAAGAAAAGAAAAGAATAGAAAATGAATAATTTTCTTTTCTCTCCAAATCTTTCCAAAAGTGGGAAGAAAATTTTGGAGACAAATATACATGAAATTTCTTTCTAAATTTTTAGAAATCAATTCTTTTCTTTCCTAAAAAATCATTCAGGAACAAGTTGAAGAAATTAAATTTCTCACTTTCTTTTCTTTTCTTCCTATAAAATGTTTCTGGTAGTAAAGAAAAGAAAAGAATGGAAATGATTCATTTTCTTTTCTCTTCGAATCTTTCCAAAAATGGGAAGAAAATTTTGAACACAAATATAAAGAGAATTTCTTTCCTAATCTTCAGCTTTCTTTTTTTTTTCTTTCCAAAAAATTCTTTCTGGAACAAGTTGTGGAAATAATTTTTTACCTTTCTTTTCTTTTCTTTCCAAAATTTGTTTCTGGAACACAAAGTAAATGTTTAATTGGAAGGCTGCATAGAATGCAAGTTGCTGGTGGTGTAAAACGTTAAGAGCTCCGTTCAACTTGTCCTAATTGATTACTCCGTATAACCTTTCATTGTTGTCTTGGAATACCAATTAATTTTATTAGAAAATTATAGTATCTAGTAGAAATTGCAAGTTGTCCGAGTTAACTTTTCTTTTTGGGAAATATTCTTTTCATATAAATATCAAGATTTTTGAATAATAAATTTAAATAATAATTTTCAATATTTATTTGGGTGCCCTGACGGGGTCTATTATAAACAAAGTAAAAAAAACAATTTTTAGTGTTTAAAATTAAAAAATTGCCCCGACCTATTCTAAGAATAAAAAAACTTTTTTAGTGGTTAAAATTAAAAAATTGTAATATATTTATAATAGTATTTAATTAATATAATAAGGGTATATTGGTTCTATTTAACTTAAAAACTGATAATGAGACATAATTAATATATTCATATTTATAAACTGACCCATCATATTTATAAACTGACCCATTAATTTGGGACATATTATACAAATTCCCTACAGAATGATTAGCAAGGTTAGTGATAATTTAAATTACAGTTACTTCATATGAAAAATGTTTAAAAAAGATTCCTGCAAACTCTACACAAGTGCTAGTAACCAGCAAGTGCAGAAAACATAGGTACATTTCACAAGCCTGCACACTCACTGCCTAATTATGTGAACAAGAGGGTGAAGAAACGAAAGAAAGTAGAATTTAACGTAGTGTCTGATTTGTGCATCCAACTTGAATAAAATGAAATAATACATATTAGTATGTATTAAGATATCCGTCGAAGATGCTGCAAAAGGCTGTTTAATTGAGCTTATATCATAAAGAGCTTCTTCTAAAACATTTTTGTTGCTTTTCCTGGTTGTTAACTTCATTCTGTATCTTTTCGAGGAAGCTCAGCATCAACTCCAAACCCTTTTCGTCTGAAATAAGAAATAACCAGTTGGTTATAATAATGATTTTTTACTCTTGTCGAACAATTTTTAAAGAGAGACTTAAATCTCTTCGGAGTTCAGACACCACATTGTTTGAACAACTTACCTAGGCTTGGTACAGTGTGCCCCTCGCGGTGATAAATCACCACAGGATCAACAAATGATTCTAGGAGTTCAGTCCCATGTGATTTAACGTAATCCAAGTCGCCTGGAAAAAACAAGAGAACTCTGAATTCAGGTATTACTGTATCAGTAAACTTCATTAAGTGTGATTTTTCCACCAACACCCACCTAGTTTATGACAATAAACAACCATATTTTCCAAAGGAATGTTAGACACCCTTCGATTATCATGCCTGACTAACGAACATATGGAGAATTTCTGGAGTAAATCTATTTGTCTAGCTACTATGACGGGGATAAAAAAAAGATGCCATTCTGAGTCGAATGTGTATACTTAACTGGAACCTGAATCACTGGTGGAATTTGAGTTCTTTTAGAGGTTAAAAACTTAAACAAACCTGCGCTCATTTTTGAAAGGAGATGAGAGAAAATTGAACTACTCGGTCATGGTAAGTGTAATATCAGCTCATGGTTATTACATTCTGAGCAGTCCATATAGAATACAAAATCTATACTGATGTTCTGAAATTACAAATCGTCAGACTGTTTTAACTTCTCCGCTTAGCCCAAATTAATCATCCGTGTGAAGGCCAGAAGGAGCGACTCAATTAAAACGCTTATGCTGCTTGAAATTGCTTGAACCTTTGAAAATCATATCAATTGTTGTTACCCTAAATGTCTTTCACATTTACCCATTTTTGTGAACTTGTTATAATTTAACTACAAGGATCACACTGCAGATGGCCTTAAGAGTACCAATAGAAGATATCATAGATGAAAAACAAATAACATTCAGTGTGTCCAAACACATACAGATGAGGTGCATTTATCATGACACCAACTTAGACAAAATGGCAAACAACAACCTGTAACAACAAAGCAAACAACAACCTGTAACAACAAACAACAACCTGTCACCTCATCATGAGGGAACAAAGCAAAGAGGGGATAAAGCAAAAGGTTAACAAACTGTCAAACAATTATTAAATAGATGCAAATACTGATGTGTCCTCACAATACTCCTCAAGCTGGTGAGTGTGTCTTTGATGAAGCTCCCAGCTTGTCCACATGAGACTGATGCAGTTTTACTGGCAAGATTTTGGTCATTATATCCGCAACTTGATCTGCAGATGCCACATGCTCAGTAACAAGACTTCCAGATTTTAATTGATCTCTTACATAGTGACAATCAATGTCAAAGTGTTTAGTTTTTTTCATGCATCACAGGGTTTGCAGATATGGCTAAGGCTGCTTGATTGTCGCATTTGAGAATTGATGGAGGCAGGTTTTTCAGTCCTAAATCTTTCAACAGTGTGTGCAACCAGGTTACTTCACATGCAGCCAGAGCCATTGCTCTATATTCTGCTTCTGCAGACGAACGAGCCACAACAGTTTGTTTCTTGGTTTTCCAGGACACCGGTGAGCTACCAAGGAAGATGCAATAACCTGAAGTGGATTTCCTTGTAGTTACGCATCCAGCCCAATCACTGTCGCAGTACGCAGTGAGTTGAGCTGCAGATTTTGATGCAAGCAACACACCTTGTGATACCGTACCAGCAAGATATCTTAAAAGTCTCTTAGCACTTTGCATATGAACGGTTGTTGGTATCTGCATATACTGAGTCAAAATCTGAACTGAAAATGCAATGTCCGGGCGCGTTATCGTGAGATAAATGAGTTTTCCCACAAGTCTTTGATATGCACCAGGGTCTGGCAAAAGATCCCCCATGTCAGGTGTGAGTTTTAGTTTAATGTCCATAGGTAACTGCAGATGTTTGGCATGAAGCAAACCAAATTCTTGTAGTATATCGCTTGTGTACTTTTTTTGAGAGAGAAAAAACCCATCTGCTGACCTGTGAATTTCAATGCCCAAGAAGTAGTTCACCGAACCAAGATCCTTCATATGAAAAGATTTAGACAATAGCTGTTTAATGACCTCAATAGCTACTAGATTGTTGCCACAAATCAACAAATCATCAACGTACACTAAAATTAGAGTGATAGTATCAAGAGAGTGCAGAATGAATAAGCTGTAGTCAGCTCTGGATTGAACGAAGCCCATCTCTTGTATAGTTGTAGAAAATTTTGAGAACCAAAGTCTCGGAGATTGCCTCAATCCATACAGAGATTTCTGCAATTTACAAACCAGCTTGGGCCCAAAATTTACAACTGGATTTGGTGGTTGATTCACTTGAATTTTGCATCCCATATGAGTGTAGCCCTGTGGTAGGCTCATGTACACTGTCTCCGATAAATCTCCGTGTAGGAACGCATTGGTCACATCCATTTGGATGGTGTGCCAATCTTGGATTGCTGCAACTACTAGCAAAGTCCTCATAGTGGTCATTTTTGCCACTGGAGCAAATGTCTCATGGAAGTCCAATCCATATTGCTGCTTGCATCCTAAGATGACAAGCCTTGCTTTGTGCCTTTGTATGGTTCCATCGGGGTTAAATTTAGTCTTGTACAACCACTTGGACCCAATAGCACGATGTCCTGGTGAAAGCGCAGTTATAGTCCATGTGTGGTTTTGCTCCAAAGCTTCCAGCTCGGTGTTCATAGCTTTCACCCACTCTTCATGTTGCACAGCCTCTTTGAAGTACACAGGGTCGGATTGTTGAGTTAATGTAGACAGGAAGCAGTGAAATTGGGGATTCACAGAGGCTGTAGTTACACTATGAATTTGAGAAGTGACGTAATCTTTGTGCCATAGAGGTGCTGTATGATTTCTTGACGATCTCCTCAGTGATGGCACAACTGTATTACTCGAGTTATCCAGGGTGATGTCTATGTTCTGGTCCGTAGGTGTAGGTTCAGGTGTGTGGTAAGTTTGGTTTTCTGATGTGTCCTCCTCTATAAAGGTAAGTATATCGTCATAGGCCAGGTGGTTAGGTGTAGAGGGTGTGAGCTGTGGTAAAGGATGCATGTAGGAGTTGTCACTGGTAGACTTGAAAGGGAATATTTTTTCATGAAACAACACATCCCTCGAGACAAATATCTGCATAGTGACTAAGTTCAAAAGTCTGTATCCCTTTTGCAAGGAGGGGTACCCCATGAAGACACATGGCACTCCCCTTGGTGCAAATTTATCCGAGGTGAGCGCTGGATTGGCTGCAAAAGCCAAGCACCCAAAGATCTTCATAGTATTGTAGTCAGGAGGCTCATTAAACAAACACTCATAAGGGGTCTTGTTGTTCAAAACAGGAGTAGACAACCTGTTAATGATGTATACTGCAGTCATGACACATTCCCCCCAGTACTGGAGTGGAATTGCAGCATGAAACCTTAAGGATCTAGCCACTTCCAAGATGTGACGATGCTTGCATTCCACTCTGGCATTCTGTTGTGGCCTCCTTACACACGAGGTCTGATGTATGACTCCATGAGTAGCAAAGAATTGCTTACAAGAACTGTCATCAAACTCAAGCGCGTTGTTTGATCGAACCACTTTAATTTGGCCCTTAAACTGCTTATAGGCATAATTAAAGAAGGCTTCTAAAGTAGATAAACTGTCAGATTTATGCCGAAGCAAGTAAATCCATGTGGTGCGTGTGTGATCATCTACGATAGTCAGAAAATGCTTATACTTGCCTCTTGTGACAACTCTATACGGACCCCAAATGTCAATGTGAATAAGATCAAAAGCATTCTTAGCATGTGACTCACTCAAGGGGAAAGGCAATTTTGTAAACTTAGACATAGGGCAAGTGATACATACTTTAGAAGATTGTTGTAAGAAAGGTTGCACACAAGGAATAAGTTTAAGTTTTGAGACAGAGGCATGGCCTAACCTGTGGTGCCACATTTCAAGTTCATTTGTGATTTTACTTGGGGAAGCTTCCGCAATGCTGATGTTGATTTTGGATGCGGTACACTGAAGTCCCAGTTCTGGAAGATGGCTAGAAAGATGGTCAACCAAATAATATAATCCTTTATGAGCTTGGCCAACACCTTGAATTTCCTGAGAGTTGTTGTCAAGAATAACACAATGTGTGCTAAAGAATTGAATTTGACAAGCATTATCAACTGCCAATCTTCTTACAGACAATAATTTTTGTTGAAATTCTGGGACATATAGCACTTTCTTCAACAATAACCCAGTACTCAATTTGACGTCACCAACGTGTGAGATAAGAGCTCGATCGCCAGTTGGGAGATGAATTTTAGTGGGGCTACCAAGTGCAACTGGATTGATCAAATCATTCAGGTCTGGGGTCATGTGATCTGTGGCCCCAGAATCAATGATCCAAGAACCAATGGCATCACTTATTGCATTACAGGACATCATACCAGAAAAATGCTCTAATTCTTCCTCAGTGTCAAATCTTTTGTGTTGCAGAGTAAATTGGGGCATTAACTGAGCTAATTGAGCAATCTGTTGGGGTGTGAACAAAGGAGTGGTTTCATGGTTTAGCTGAGAGGTTTGGGCTGTAGCTGCAAGTTTTGTGCCACCCACCTTTGGGCCAGCAGTCCACTTAGAGGTGGTGTTAGGGAAAGGTGTCCTGTTTCTAGGTGTATTGGTGTTGTGAGGTTGGTCATGCTTATAGTGCCACTTAGGATAACCGATTATGGTCCAACATTTATCAAGTTTGTGTCCTCGACCTCCACATTCAGTACACATAGCATTTCTATCAGGTTTGATCACATTGTGTTTGCTATACATAGCACTAAACTCAATATCAAATTTGTTGAGTTGAAGTAGCTCTCTCTGAGCTTCTTCTTGTTGCAGAGCAGCGGAAGCAGTCTCAACAGAGGGTAGAGGGCATAACAACAAGAAATGGCTTCTTTGAGGGTTATATATTTCATTCAGACCATTCAAAAATTGAAAAAGCTTACTTTCTTCTTGTTGTGAGACTGTAGTGTTAAGCACGGTTTTAACTGTTTCACTGGGTTCAGTAACCACAGGAAGGGTGTTTAAACTATCTAGTTCTTCCCACAAAGCCCTCATAGAAGTATAGTACTCATTAATAGACATAGAGTTTTGCCTCATTTCATAAATTTCTTTATTGATTTTGTACTTCCTAGACCATTTAGTTAACTGAAATCTTGTTTCTAGATTGGACCATATGTCAGCAGCAGAAGTAATAAACATAATAGATTTCATAATGGAAGGAGATACATTATGAGTGAGCCAAGCTATTACCATATTGTTGCAGGTATCCCATAGCTCAGCCGGCGCAGCCACTGTTGGCCTTGATACTTTCCCTGTTACAAATCCCAGCTTGCGTTTTGAGGCCAGATTTATCTCCATGGCTCTACGCCAAGCTCTATAATCAGATGACCCTTGAAGCTTTTCTACCTGTACTGAGGTGGCTCCATCAGAAGGGTGTAAATAAAGAGGATTAACTAAATCCGTCAACGACATTCCATTGCCTGCCATCACTGGTCTCAGATAAACAGATGAAGATAAGGGCGAAGAAGGAGATCTGAGAAACAACAATGTAAAGGTAGAGTTTTTAAACAGAAGAAATGAGATCAGGAAATAAGAAATCACTCTCGACTCATCTTTGCAATGCCTCACTCTGATACCATGTGAACTTGTTATAATTTAACTACAAGGATCACACTGCAGATGGCCTTAAGAGTACCAATAGAAGATATCATAGATGAAAAACAAATAACATTCAGTGTGTCCAAACACATACAGATGAGGTGCATTTATCATGACACCAACTTAGACAAAATGGCAAACAACAAGCTGTAACAACAAAGCAAACAACAAACAACAACCTGTCACCTCATCAAGAGGGAACAAAGCAAAGAGGGAATAAAGCAAAAGGTTAACAAACTGTCAAACAATTATTAAATAGATGCAAATACTGATGTGTCCTCACAATAATTTTATATCTATTGTTGTTACCCTAAATGTCTTTCACATTCTATTGTCTTTCACATGACTGAGGAAAATCATATCTATTGTTGTTACCCTAAATGTCTTTCACATTTAACCATTTTATATGGTTAAATAACACTTACACGTATATCAATTTAAAGGATCAGACATTAGCAGATCTACCTTTTCCACTTCTTTTGGTGGCATGCACGGTAGAAACACCCGAAGGTTTGGACTATTAGATCACCAGTAATCGTGGTTCGAAATAACTAGCACTTACACATATAACCACGAAATAACTAGCACTTACACATTCAACTTTTCAAGTTGATGGCATATCATTATATCAATAGGCCAAGCTAAATCCTTCCAAAAAACCAAAATTTGTGTATCCTCATTTAGGTTGCATCAGTATATAGAGTATAGACCATAGAATGAAACTGAAACCAAAGATGTACCTATAAAATGCAGAGACGGGCAACAAATCATGTTTGAGAATGCCTTCTCAACCCAAGCTTTATTCTTCAATTTACCGCCACTAATTATGATTAAGAACTTTAAGTTTGGTACTTTGGTAAGAGCTAATCCCTACGAACAATTTCAAACACCATAACTAATTTTCACCATTTAAAAGTTTCGAAAAAAGGATATTTCAAATAAAAAACATACAGCAGACCTTGGCTTGTAGTCCAACCAATGCAGCTGATAAAACGGACCCCTTAAGAAAAGCCATGCATCAAAACATATTTCAATCACAAACCAATTGAACAAGATAATCAAGTTTCGTCAAACACAAAAAAAAAAGAAGCAAATTGTACCTGTGAAAAACCAAGAAGACCATCAATAGGTCCATGCTTAATCATACAATCTTCAATGTACTTAATAACCTCATCAAAATTAGTAAACACATATTCCTGCATCTGTTTTTTCTTTAAATCAACTTCCTGCATATTTTCCAAAAAACGGAAAATAAATCATAAGTAACAACGGTTACGTTCATTTTCCAAAAGGAAAACATAAGTAAAAACGGTTACGTTCATTTTTCAAAAGGAAAAAAAGAGTCAAATAAACAGACATGCACTTAAACGATGCGTTTCACCTTCTTATTACCGAGCCACTCATAATAAGGAGGATCAAACAATCCTTCAACCGGAGATTTACCAGTAGCTGGAAAAGGGGCATCTGGGAAAAATAAATCAAGTTTATCAAGAACACATTTAGGCCATTTTTGAAGCTGAGTTTTGAGTACAAGACCACTTGTTCTGAACCCATGAAGACATAACAACTTGAGTTTTCTTGTTTCTTGGATCACAGCTTGACTACTCATGTTTTTTGTATGTGCAGACTGTTGTTTACTCTACTTAAACAGAGTACACCGACATCAAACATGAAATTACTACACGTGGGGACTAGCACAACCAACTCTGAAATATGGTATTTAACGATGGCACCAACTAGGAGTGAGCACTTTTCGGGTTAGAACCGGGAACCGAACCGAATCGAACCGAATTTCGGGTCCGGTTCGGATTTTTTATAATTCGGGTCTGGTTTGGTTCTTAAATTGAGAAAAGTTCGGTTCTCGGTTCGGTTCTTGACATCCAAAACCCGAAAAAACCGAACCGAATCGAAATTATATAATACATTTAAATAATACTAGCTTATAATCCGTGCGACGGGTTTCTTTTGATAGGTTATAAAATTTATTTAACATTATAATTATATTTTTATATAATCCTTATTTTTAATAATTTTTTAAAAAATTTAATATAAATTTATATAATGATATGCATGGTTTAAAATTTATTTTGTAAAATTCTAAATTAAAAATGTCATTGACAGACTTGAACTTTGAATTTTTAGTAAATTAATTTAATCATATAATATATCTTATTATTAGATCTAACAATTCTTATTTATTAGAATATATGGTGAGATATTGATAAGATGTATTTTTATATATATTTTATATAATTTTATTCCCACATTTAATTGCATTTTGCATTGATTTGGATATTTATTTAATTAATTTTGATGTTTTATTTCAGGAAACAAGAATTTCTAAGTTTGGAAGAATTTGGACTTAAAGAGCTATTTTGGAGCTAAAATTGGAGGAAATTCGTGAAAAATAAAGAAATAAAAAAAATAAAGAAATAAAGTGCAAAGAAGGAGAAAAGATGAAGAAAAAGTGCAATGATAAAAGAAGAAGGAAAAAGAATTAGGAGCTTGGAGCAATTTGGAATATTTCAGACACACCCCAAAAACTTTCATTTGAAATAGCATGCAGCCGTCCTTTGAAAACATCAGAAGCCAACTTGGAAAAAATGAAAGCAGAAATGTTTGAAAAGTAAAAGCTATCATCTTGGAAAATAAGAAGTCCAGCATGATTTTGGACTTAGACTTTCATTTTGATTTCATATGCAGACAAAGTCCTATAAATAAACATACAGAAACGGAAACAGAGGGGGGGGGAGAGAAGAGGATTAGACATAACTTTGCATACTTTACACCATTTTTTTCATTCTGCATACATTAGGACAAAAGCCACATCTTTTCATTTCTATCATTCGGCAAGTTTATTCAAGGAGCTAGGGGCTTGATTTTCTTTCTTCTCTTTTGTGTACAATTTGGCTTGATTCTCCATTCTATTGTAAATTTGAGGTACTCCTAAATTTTATCTTATTTATTAATATATGTTTTATATGCCTTGTTTAAATATTTTTGTCATTTCTATTAATAGCATGTGTGAGTAGTTTATTTCTAGGGTATAAGGGGAAGCCATGTTTACACCATGATAGTGCTTTAATTCTATTAGTTGTTTAACGGATATAAAATAATTCTAATCGATATGTTATAAAATTTAATTTGTGTTATCGGCCGGTATCATTAATTAATTATTTGCGAATAGGAATAATAGATCGAGAGATTTTATTCACTAGAGGCTTACATACGATTAGCGGAATTGAATTTTAGTGCGACAGCATTATTTGATTTCCGAGAGCATTAATGCTTGAAAAAGATTAACAAATGCTCTAATTATTTAAAATCCGTTAAATTACTATATCCGTATAATTTGTTTCGGTGTAAACATGGTAAACCCGGTTGCCCTAGACTTTTAATTAATCGACTTAAAACACATTTATTTGCGTTATTTAGTTTTATAAAAATTCTTAATAATTGTTAAAATTATAAAATTTGTGATAATTAAATTAAAATTGATAAAACCTGCCTCCCTGAGAACGAACATAAAAATATACACATCAAATTTGGCGCCGCTGCCGGGGAGGCAGTTAGTTTTTATAAATTTTAGTTTTATTGTCCGATTTTTTTTATTTTAATTGTAGATTTAATTTTTATATTTTATGTGTTAGTAAAAAAAACACAAAAATATTAATTTTAATTTTCAGTAATTAATTTCCTGTTTCGTTTTTTCTGTTTTATTCGAAGCAAAAACTATCTCCCCTGTATTTATCCCATGTTTTCTCTGTCAAACAAACTAGACCCATTTCACTTATTTTTTTTTCTTTTAACGACCACAGAGCAAACAACCCATCACTCTCTACCGCCCCACTCCGACCACAATCACCGTTCCCATCTTGTTTCACTACCACTCAACCCCTTCCCCTGTCGATTCGACCACCTCCCGAACACCAGCTCCCCTGTCAATTGCTTCACCGATCCCCTTTTTTCCATCCCCTTCACCCCCCTCACAACTCCTCTCCAGCCATCACCATCTCTCTCGAATCAATCTCCCACCCACCACTTCTTTTCGTCAACCCCGATTGCAACACCATCGCGCCTCCACCAAAACCATCCTCCGTTCCCCATTTCAAACATTCCGCCTCCTTCTCCTTCTTCGAATTGGTTTGCTGTTGAATTGGTTTTATTGTTTTGGAAAGTTCTGAGTTGTCTCTGTGTTAGTGTTGAGTTTCGGTTCGTAGTTGCTGCTGATTCGATGATTAGTTTTGATTCGAGTTTGTAATCGAATTAATGAGTTGCTGGGTCGAGTGATGCTAAATGTACCGACTCTGTGTATTTGATTATGCAATGGTTGTTTCGAGTCCAATTTTTGTCCGAGTTCTGTAAATCTTTGGTCTTAATTTGTGAGTTCGTAGCGAGTCGCGAGTCCTATTCTCATTTTGTTCCGGAGTTTTGCTGATTTTTGGTTCTCGTTTTGTTGAGTCTTGTTGGATTCATGATTTCAAGACGGAGTTTGTTGAAATTCAGTCGGCAGTTTATTAGTTACTGCTGTGTAACCCGAGTTGTAATACTGAGAATAACCGAGCTTTGCTGAGTGTTACGAGTTGTAACAGCTATTTTGATTCTATTTCTTTGCAAATTAAGGGTTTGTTATTTTCGGTTTGCAGTCGAGTCGTTTTCCCCGAGTTCTGTCCGAATGTGGTGTTCACTGGTTCGTCGTTTACTCGCGAGTTTTGCTGCGTTTGCTAGCTTTGTTTAGTTTGGATTTTTCTGTTTTCCTGAGTGTAGTTGCCGGGTTTTGTGGTTTCGTTTTGTTGTTCTGAATGTTAGAATTGACTGTGTACTGATCGAGTTTGTGGCTACGTTTTCGAGCTCTTGTGTGTCGAGTTTTACCGAGTCATGAATTGAGTTTTTGAGTTCGTAGATTTTCCAAACGAGTCATGCCAAAATTTTTGTATAATTTTCTGTAAATAAAATTTATTAAAATCGAGTTTTTTCTTTTTAGAATAATTCAGTTTTTAATCTTTTCATTTGTATTTAATTAATTTAATTTTTCTAAAAAAAAAAAGAAAAAATAAATAAATAAATAAAATAAATTTCGGGATTTAATTAGATTTTAAATAATTTTTAATTAGTTGTTAAATTAGTTTTTAACTCTTTTCATTTTTTAGTTTAAAATAGTTAAAATTTACATGTCCATTTTTTCCAAAACTTTCTGTAAATGAAAAAAAAAATTAAAAATAAAATACATATTTTATATTTTGTTAAATTTTTAGTTCGTTATGTTTCCTTTGTCTCGTTGGAACTTTAGTTCCAACTGAGACAGATTTTACTTCGTTTTCTTGGTTTTGTAGTGTGTTTACAGGTCTGCAATGGATGAAGTTGATACTTTTGCACATCTTTCTTTCTTAGTAGAGGCACATACTCGAGAAATTGCCTCGTGGAAGACTGCAGAGCCCACTTCATGTCCGATGAGTACAAATGAGATGTCACAAGTGGCCCCTGAAACTTACACTGGTTGTGAAGTTTGTGGAATTTATGGTCATTTTGGCTTTGAATGCTCTTACAATGCCTATAATTCTCAGAGTGCTCAGTTGGGACAAATGAATTCTTTTGAAGCAGAATATGGGTACAATCAGTATTCAAACACTTTTGATCAAGAATGCGTGAATCAACCAGATTTCTACTACCAGGACAATGGTGCTCAAAATTTTTCATATCATAATCAGCAACAGTTTGAGCAACAATATTATCAGTCATATGAGCAGCCGCCACAGCAAGAATATCAATATCCCCCTCTACAAGAAGATCTACATGTTTCTCAACCCAGCGTAGATGTGCAAGCCGATCAGACAAAGGAGATGTGGGATATCTTGAATCAATTGCTAAAAAGTTCTGAAGAACAAGCCGAGACGATCAAAGAATTAGAAACTCAAAGTTTGGCGATTGAATCTCAAATTGCACAGTTGGCTAACTCTTCTACTACAGGGCAAATAGACTATTTACCATTATCATCTATCCGATCCGAAGAGGACCTGACTGCTATCAATCTCACAAGCGATCAGGAATATGATAGTTTCTCCATGTATGTTGATAATGAGGCCATTGATACAGAGAAGGAGCATGCCACCGATGACGAGATCAATGATGTTGCTGCTACCGAGAACAATGTGACTGATGATAAGACTACAAAGGGAAGCAATACAGAGATGGTTGTTGTTTCTCTTCCGCAACCTGTGCCTAAGCTACCATGTATTGATAAATTTGCTCTCGATCTAGCCTCTACTTACAAGGCTTCTTTGCTCAAGAGCACTTATTTCAAGGTTGATGTGATAACAAATATTGTCCAAGATGATATTTCTCAAATTCTGGTTGAGGATCCATACAAAGTGGCTCTTACGTGTCAAGCTCGGGCAGAGGGAGAAAATGGAAGTGTCTACTTAATCAATGATGCGAAAAGCCCAGATGTTCGAATGGCTCATGTGGAAGTCATGAGTGAAGAAAAGCCACCACCAGAACCTCCACCTTATATTAAGGGAGTTCGACATTTTCCAGGCTATGAATTCTTTCGTTGCTTTATCACAAAATTTTCCAAAACTACATATTTTCTTGATCAGTTATTACTCATTGATGTAGTAGAAAAATTTGTTAATGCTTGTTTGGAGATTTTGTGCAGGATTAAAACAACTGTTGATGCTCTTATTCATGGTGGTCCCGCGCAACAGGTTTTTGGTCTTTTTGGAGTGGCAAATCTTACTTCGACATCCCGGACCTCGACACGACATTTCATGCTTATGCATTAGGGGAGTTTTTCCAAATTTTTTTATTTTTATTTTTTATTTATTCTGTAATTTTTAGGATTTTTTGTTTTTCTTTTAATTTTTTTCTTTTATATAATTGTTCATCGAGAACTCATCCCCACTGAACTGATTTAGTAGGGCCATGCAAATATTTTTGTTGTTGAAAAAGAAGGAGCATTGTGTGGCTCGAGGAGGACTTTGAAGACAAAAGAGAGTAGGGCTGGAGCTAAAGGAAGAAAAAAGCGGAAAGCTAGTACATAGCTTGTACTATATCACCTAACCGCTAATCTTTGAAACCTTATAAATAATGAGCTTTTGTCTGTGTTAAATATCATCATTTCAGATAACCAGAGCATATACACACAATTGCTGAAAACTTCAACCTCCCAGATCTCACAATCTAGCTGTCTTGAAAATGGCAATGCAGGGAAGCTTCTTGATTGCTAAAGTTAATCCTACTTCCATTCAGGAAATCGACACCATCCGGGATGAGCAATTTCGAGCTTGGGCACAATTTTTGAATGAGCATTCAATCATTCGCTATGCTTTAATTACACCAGTGCCGCTCAACTATGATGCCTTGCGTGAATTGTATTGCAGTGCGGTGAACACTTCTGGAAATGACGGGTTAGCAATCACATATCGACTGTTTGGTAGGTCGATTAAAGTCACTGAACGAGATGTTAATCGGATTCTTCATTTTCCGTAGGAAAATCTCGTTGCTGATCCTACACCCGACCAGATTGAGAGGTTCTTCCGTCTGATAAAGTACCAAGATGGTAATTTCAATACTGGTAATCTCTCTAGAACATATCTAACCCAGTATTGGAATTTCTTCTTCCATATTCTTAACCATGTTTTTACCTCAGATAGAACAAATCTAGATCGCATATCTGAATTTATTCAAAAAATAGGGTATGCGGTAGCTAATAATTTGAGGATTAATTTTGGGAAGATAGTTCTTGGTCAGATCATCTTGAAGATGAAGCACCTAGGCACAAGGGATGCCCAGATTCGAAGGGTCGACTATCTATATCCAAGATTTCTGCAACTAATACTAAATGATTTTTTGAGTGATGCAGACAGGTTACGCTTGGACCATAGTAGAGATGTGGAATGCTCTTTCATGAAGACAAATGTAATTTATTACATTAGCAATAAGAGCTATACGGATGTGCCTACAGTCCTAACGGAATATCTGAAGACTGTCCCACTTCCGTTGTTACCAAGATCAGTCAGAGCAGCACCACATACGGAGTTTGCTACATCATACACTCTACCTCATGCTAAACGGAGTAAACCTAGCGAACCCGAGACAGTCGAGGGAAACTTGGGTCTTGTGCCATTCAATCCATTCAAGTTCAACCTTCCAGGGAGAAAATCTCTTGATCTTTTTCCAGATTTACCGCTCGTCACCAGTGGCAGGCATCTTGCTTCACGAGAGGAGGGAAGCTCCTGGACTCTCATTGCACCATCCGACAAAGGGGCTAGAATGATTTCATTTGCAGATACGCATCTCGGTGGAAGTTCTGGACAAGAACCGAGAGAAGCACCAGCAGTACATGAGAGTGGGCAACAGACTCAACCACATGCACCTATAACCAGAGCGGGATACAACAGACTTCTTGCACGGGTCCAATCACTGGAGAACGAGTTGCCACATATCCGTGAGTCCATTGCGGAAATTAAAAATTTGCAACTTAGTCAGAATGATGTATTCCAGGCTCAATTGAGTTACATGGCAGCCCAGTTTAGTCATGCAATTAATTCCTTGATGAAGACAGCTTCTTCTAATTTCCCAACTCCACATCCAACTATTCTGGAGGATAACCCAACTGAGGGGGAGCAGGTGGATGAGCAAGAAGCTAGAAGGCGTAATAAAGGCAAGAAAAAGGTTGCTGACACGGACTTAAATTTATTCTGGGGAAGGAAAAGTTAAGGGGTTTATTTGTGCTATGTGGAAAGCAAGAAAAACTTGAAGATATGTTCAGTTCAGAGGAACAATTGTCTTGCTCATTTTCAGGGGAGTTTTCGTTCACTCTTTCATACCTCATTTTTATTTGCATACATTGAGGACAATGCATGATTCAGGTATGGGGAGGGTTTTTAGTGTAGATACATAAAATTGAAAAAATCCAAAAAAAAAAAAAATCAAAAAAATTAGAAAATTAATTGCCTCGTCTCATAGTGTGTTAACAAGGATAGGTACACATCTTGTGAGCTTATTTTGCATGATTATTTGACATGTCATATCTCTGAAAGTTATTTGTTACTTGATGATTCCTTGTACGTACTTGCGAAAATTTTAAAACTTGAGATACATCATTGTCAATTTTAGTGAGTACTGAAGCATGCTTTCACCTTGTGAGATTTTTGAGCCTAATTTGTGATTGGTACATTTTATATCAATCGAATTTTATTGTTGTGTGTTGTTCATCATTGAGTATGTCGCTCTAGAACTTGCTTTAAACCATTTTGAGATTACATGATATCTGTATGCATGAAAATGATAAAGGCACTAGGATTAACCATATTTATCCAAACAGTACCCTTGAATCATATATCCCTAGTGAACCCCTTTGAGCCTTTTATCCGTTCTTTTCATATATCACCAATCTAAATTCTTGAGCCTACTTGTTTATTCTTCTCTTGATTTACTAGTAGAGCATTTTGATTCATTTGGAGGTTGATGAGTGCATAATGTGGGGATTTCTTTGTTAAAGTGTGAAAATTTGTTGGGAAAAAAAAAGAAAAAAAAAAGAAAAAAAATATATATATAAATTAATAAAAGGTCAAGTAGAGTTATGTTCATTGGTTTATGCAATATGAAAATGGAAAAGTACATGGCAATATGTGCTTGGGGTTTAATGCTTGTGAGAGTCTGATCACCTTTTACATGATCGAAATTTCATGTTGAGTGCTTTAATTAAAAATGAACATTGTGCTCTATTAGTTTGTCAAGTTAGCCACTTGCCAGCCTTTTTCTTGATTCCCTACCCTTCACCTTAGCCACATTACAACCTTTAACAAAGACCTTTTGATTTGTGCATGCATGTATACAAAGTAGTGGAGATTTGGTGGACAACCAAGCATATGGTAGCATATGACTTAATTGATTGAACTTGAGCGAATACACTACACCTAAACACTTGTGTGATTTGAGAGTTATGTGAGATTTTCTATCCATAGCATGTTACTCATTGAATGCGGCATTGATATATATTTCATGGTCTTTTTGTCTATCCAGACTATGTGCTTACTTGGATAGCCTTGTACATATGATGTGTAAGTGAACAGACTGTCAATATTGTGCGATTGAGGTTTACTGGTGTGGAGTACTATGATAGGTTGCATACTTGGGACTTGGCAGAAAAAAAATGGATTTTGTGGGTAAATTCACTATAAACCCTCACGAGACAAAACTCGTCCTACTAGGGCTACCTAGGGGTTTAACGGCTTGTTGCATGTGCTCAGTGCAATCGTGTCATCTACGAAAATGATATTAGTTAGAATTTAGTTTTTATTTCACTTATTTGCCCGAGGACGTGCAAATGCTTAGTGTGGGGATATTTGATAAGATGTATTTTTATATATATTTTATATAATTTTATTCCCACATTTAATTACATTTTGCATTGATTTGGATATTTATTTAATTAATTTTGATGTTTTATTTCAGGAAACAAGAATTTCTAAGTTTGGAAGAATTTGGGCT
The DNA here is from genome assembly GCA_037693485.1 of Kitagawia praeruptora. Classification (NCBI taxonomy): domain Eukaryota; kingdom Viridiplantae; phylum Streptophyta; class Magnoliopsida; order Apiales; family Apiaceae; genus Kitagawia; species Kitagawia praeruptora. Next base: position 149,989,793 of record CM075353.1, read on the forward strand.
TAAAGAGCTATTTTGGAGCTAAAATTGGAGGAAATTCGTGAAAAATAAAGAAATAAAAAAAATAAAGAAATAAAGTGCAAAGAAGGAGAAAAGATGAAGAAAAAGTGCAATGATAAAAGAAGAAGGAAAAAGAATTAGGAGCTTGGAGCAATTTGAAATATTTCAGACACACCCCAAAAACTTTCATTTGAAATAGCATGCAACCGTCCTTTGAAAACATCAGAAGCCAACTTGGAAAAAATGAAAGCAGAAATGTTTGAAAAGTAAAAGCTATCATCTTGGAAAATAAGAAGTCCAGCATGATTTTGGACTTAGACTTTCATTTTGATTTCATATGCAGACAAAGTCCTATAAATAAACATACAGAAACGGAAACAGAGGGGGGGGGGGGGAGAAGAGGATTAGACATAACTTTGCATACTTTACACCATTTTTTTCATTCTGCATACATTAGGACAAAAGCCACATCTTTTCATTTCTATCATTCGGCAAGTTTATTCAAGGAGCTAGGGGCTTGATTTTCTTTCTTCTCTTTTGTGTACAATTTGGCTTGATTCTCCATTCTATTGTAAATTTGAGGTACTCCTAAATTTTATCTTATTTATTAATATATGTTTTATATGCCTTGTTTAAATATTTTTGTCGTTTCTATTAATAGCATGTGTGAGTAGTTTATTTCTAGGGTATAAGGGGAAGCCATGTTTACACCATGATAGTGCTTTAATTCTATTAGTTGTTTAACGGATATAAAATAATTCTAATCGATATGTTATAAAATTTATTTTGTGTTATCGGCCGGTATCATTAATTAATTATTTGCGAATAGGAATAATAGATCGAGAGATTTTATTCACTAGAGGCTTACATACGATTAGCGGAATTGAATTTTAGTGCGACAGCATTATTTGATTTCCGAGAGCATTAATGCTTGAAAAAGATTAACAAATGCTCTAATTATTTAAAATCCGTTAAATTACTATATCCGTATAATTTGTTTCGGTGTAAACATGGTAAACCCGGTTGCCCTAGACTTTTAATTAATCGACTTAAAACACATTTATTTGCGTTATTTAGTTTTATAAAAATTCTTAATAATTGTTAAAATTATAAAATTTGTGATAATTAAATTAAAATTGATAAAACCTGCCTCCCTGAGAACGAACATAAAAATATACACATCAGATATTTTTGGGTGTATATTAGTGATCGCAAGATTAATTTTAAATTAAAAAGTAACGTATTTTAATTACAAAAATTACTACTAAAAATAATTACGGAAAGATATGGTGTGATATTTTGGATATATTTTAATTACTGTAATATTAGTTTTAAATTAAATGGTAAATTGTTTTAATTAGAAGTAAAATCTTTAGAAAAAATGGGTAATTGAGTTGTTGGAGCAGAAAAAAGAGTCCAAGTAGAAGCTCAATGTGGATGAATGAATTTTAATCGGAATATAATTACGTTAACATTAGTAATTAGTTTTTTGAGTTATTTTTGTAATTTAATTATTTATTTTAATAATTAGGATAACCAAACCGAAAACCAAAACTTTAAAAACTTTCAATGTTTCGATCTCGACATCCGTACGATTGGAACGTCGAAAAAATAATTTAAAAAAATAGATTCATCATTCGGGACATGACTAGTTAAAATGAAAGTCTACTTTGACCGGTTTGACCGTTATAAAACCAAATCAATTACATCTAGCAAATTTTTAAAAAATTTACCACTTCCCTAAAATCGTTATATCTTGACATCTGTTCGATTGGAACGTCGAAAAAATTATTTAAAAAAATATATTCATGATTCGGGACAAGACTAGTTAAAAGGAAAGTCTACTTTGACCGGTTTGACCGTTATAAAACCAAACCAAGTACATCAAGAATTTTTTTTAAAAATTTACCTCTTGACTAAAATTATCATATATATCTCGACATCCGTACGATTGGAACGTCGAAATTGTCAAATTGCTCCAACTCCAACAAAGATACTCTGTCCCTAATTTGAGGCTTCAGTCCCTCTTGGAACCTCTGACATTTTCTAGCTTCAGTATTAACCTAATAAGGAGCAAACCTATAAAGTTCCAAGAATTTTGAAAGATACTCTGACACCGACATCCCTTCTTGCTTAAGTCCTAGAAACTTCATCTCCATCTCATTCTTCATACACGTAGGAAAATGTTTATCAAAGAATAACTCCTTAAACCTTGTCCAAGTCATTTTAGAACAATCCTCAGTTTGTTTAACCGTATCCCACCAAAATACAGCTTCCCCCCTTAATGAGTGTGTTGCGAATTTTACCTTTTGTTCATCCAAACATTCAGAAATCTCTATCACCTTCTCCATTTCTTTAATCCATGTATTCGCAACATGTGGATCTAATTCTCCCTTAAATGTAGGGGGATCTGCATCCTTAAAAGTCTTATACGTACACCTACGCTTATTCTCACCTTCTCGTTCTAGATTTTCTACATGCTCCGGACCATTTACACGTTCAACATTAACCTCAGGAGCATTCACAGGTGTTCGTACTTCAACTAAACTCTTCAACATGTTTTTCATTTCTGCTAAAACCAATAACATCTCGGGACTAATCTGCATGCCAGATCCATTTCCACCGGAATTCTCGTCAGCCATCTTTACCTACAATTCAACACATACTATTAATCTCACTTCATTCAGAATTCATATATGAATGTCACATCAACTGTTATCAAACACTACACACGTAATACATCCTATACTCTTCACATTCAACAAGTATGTCTACGCATTCCCTAAACGTTCCTCGGACCCCTAGGTTTCCATCTCGGAATCCTATTTTCCATGTCCTCTCATATTTCTAACCTTAGCTCTGATGCCACCTGTGACGCCCCCGGTCTCGGGATGACCTCATAACCCGACCCGGAGCACGCCAACCAAACCAAACGTCGTAATATATGCTTACACAACTTAATTTCATTAATAACCAAAAGGAGTTACAACAAAGTCTAGTCTTACGATAAAAGGTTACAACATATTACACGCTTATAATTAACTTCAACATAGGTCTATTACAAAAGCATTCTTCTTAGAGTTCTACATACTTCTTATCTAACTTCGATAGTTACTTCATCACAGTCTTATCTTTTCCCGAACTTCCTCCCCCAAAATTCTTCCCTGTGGAAGTTAATGACATAAAAGGGTGAGCTCATAGAGCCCAGTAAGCATATATCATCCTATTTAACTGAGGTTTACAGAACAAGTAACTATGCTTATCAGAACAGATAATTTTTCACATAAATTGAAAATGAGTATTCATACATGATAAATTCACAAGTTCTACTGGTGGGGATCCCGGCCTGTTAAACAATTGGTTTAGCTTTACTTCCGATTTGGAAGCATCATCATCAATTCATTCACAATATCAATGTAAGAATACTCAATTTTCATCAATAAATCATCGATATTTCAAAATCAATTTAATCATTCACAACAGTAAATCAGTACAATATATACTTACAGTATCCCGCTTCTACTCTTTGCTTCTTTCTCTTTTTTTGAATAATTCCCAAAATTAAATTCGTCTCTCAAACTATCCAAAATTTAAACTATCGTTATTAACACATTATTTTTAATTTTACTAATTACTACATTTCTAAAATAAATTAAATCAGAATAAATCAGAATAAAATAAATAAAAAGTAAAGTAGAAAGACTTACAAATGGTAAGCTTTTACTCCTACTTTCATTTTCTGTATATTACAACATATTTATAGTTGGAAAGAGGAAACCCAATTCCTTTCTACTCGATGTGGTACACTTCCCCAGCTTGAACAAAATAAAACTTTTTAGTACCCTTGTTCTGCTTGACACCCCCATCATACACCTTACTCTGCATGTTTTTAAATTTATTGAAGTAATACCTTCCTATTTATCCCAACATACTTCTCTTTCTGTTTCCAATGTGGTACAAAGGAAAAATAGGAAAAGTTACGAAAATAAAACCACAACTCGAGGCTTTCTCGGTTAAGAATGGCGTTGGAACTAACAACATCCCTTTAATCTTTCTAATTTGTAACGTTTTTGCTAAGTCCTTCTACATAAACGTCTTTATCTACACTTGAGTTATCAATGTGGGTTATAGGTTTCTTGTTTTACATATATTGACATTATCCCACATCGAGAGATCTTTAGCGAGCCACCGTATATCATGCCTATAAAAGCTAAGTTAAGTTCCATCACTTCTAAAATCTTATGCTCTCACCTTGGCTTCAATCTGGCAAAACTCAAAACGAAATTGATTCCCAAATCTCGAAACTTTAGTTTCGTGTACTAGAAGTGTGGAAACTAAGCCAAGCTAGTAAAAACATAAGTTCATTTTGTCCCACATCGAAAAGATGTAGAGTTATTTGTGATCTCTCCCTTATATAAGAAACTTACGACCAATTTTGTTTTTTAACGGAGCATCTTCACTTGTCCCACATCGATGGGATGCTAGTGCTAGCCCTTTCCCACACCTATAAATATTGGACTTGTTTAGTCAAGAGTCCTATTAAATTTCCAGATGTATAATTGGGTCTTCAATGGCCTATTAATGGTAGTTCAAAATTTTCATCCATCCCTTTCGAGCGCGCTCTCTTTACTTCCTTTTTCGTTTGGACCTTGATGCATTTGCTCGGCCTATTTTATGGGAAGGTCGATATATATCGGTGTAGACCAATCCTAGTCCATGTTTATGGGAGCTACGATACATCGTAGCAGACCAATAAAAATACCTAAATATATTTCAAGTTAATTTTTTTTAAAACCATATATATTTATGAAAGGAACACATAAATAATAATAATTTATATCAAATTATATCATTTTTTTAGGAAAATCAAATTATATCATTAAAATAAAAATAAGTTGGGATATTACATCCTTCCCCCCTAAAAGAAATTTCGTCCTCGAAATTTAGAAATTAACTCGTACCTGACTCAAATAAGTGAGGATATTTCAATCTCATTATTTCTTCAGGTTCCCAAGTTGCTTCTTCTACTGCATGATTTCGCCAAATTACTTTCACAAGGGGTATCACTTTATTTCTCAAAACCTGCTCACGCCGATCTACTATTTCAACGGGAAGCTCTTCATACTGCATATTTTCTTGGAGTTCTATTGGTTCATATTCTATAATATGGGATGGATCTGTAACATACTTCCGTAGGTATGACACATGGAAAACGTTGTGAATACGACTCAAATTTGGTGGCAATGCTAATTCATATGCTACCTCTCCAACTCGTCGAAGAATCTCAAATGTTCCAATATAACGGGGACTCAACTTTCCTTTCTTCCCGAATCTCATAACACCCTTCCATGGTGAAATCTTAAGAAACACAAAATCTCCCTCCTTAAATGTCACATCACGACGATCTTTATCTGCATAACTCTTTTTGTCTACTTTGAGCCGCTAACATTCTCTTCTGTATCACTTTAACTTTCTCTGTAGTTACACGAATCAATTCTGGCCCTAACAATCTTATTTCACCAACTTCATCCCAACATAATGGTGTTCTACATCGACACCCGTATAAAGCTTCATATGGGGCCATTCCAATTGTCGCTTGATGACTGTTGTTATATTCAAATTCCACTAAGGGTAGATGTTCCTCCCAACTTCCTTTAAAGTCTAGTACACAAGCTCATAACATGTCTTCTAAAATTTGAATTGTACGTTCGGACTGTCCATCTGTTTGAGGGTGAAATGCCGTGCTCGTACTTAACTTGGTGCCCATCTCTTGTTGAAAACTATTCCAAAATCTTGATGTAAATCTCGGATCTCTATCTGACACAATTGCAACAGGCACTCCATGCAATCTAACAATTTCTTGGATGTATAACTTCGCCAACTTCTCTAATGGTGACGCTTCAGATATAGCCAGAAAATGTGCACTTTTTGTTAGTCTATCCACGGTAACCCAAATAACATCATTTCCTCTCTGTGTTCTTGGCAATCCTAGTACAAAATCCATTGTGATATGTTCCCATTTCCATTCGGGAACAGGTAGTGGTTGTAACAATCCTCCAGGCCTTTGGTGTTCTGCTTTCACTTGTTGACAAACTAAACATCTTCCCACCCATTCAGCAATCTCTCTTTTCATCTTAGGCCACCAGTAATGTTGCCTCAAGTCTTTATACATCTTCGTAGATCCAGGATGTACCGAAAAAGGTGACGAATGAGCGTCAGACAAAATTTCTTTTTTAATCTCCATATCAGATGGTATAAATATCCTATCACGAAACCTCACTACGTCATCATTTCCTTTCCTAAAATCTTTCTTTCCTAGTTCTGAATTAGAACTATTCCAAATTTCCTTTAAGCATTCATCTTGTCTCTGACTTACCTTTATTCTCTCCAACAAATTCGGTCTAACCTCGATTTGATTCAACAAGCCCTCATTCATTCCATGTTTAACAAATTCAATACTAAGTCTTTCTAATTCCTTAAGATTGGTCGATTCAACAATAATACTCGAACAAGTCCCAACCTCCTTCCTACTTAGCGCATCAGCCACCACATTTGCCTTACCCGGATGATATAAAATCTCATAATCATAATCTTTCAATAACTCTAACCACCTTCTCTGTCTCATATTTAAATCCTTCTGTGAGAAAATGTACTTTAAGCTTTGATGGTCGGTATAAATCTTACACTTTTCTCCGTACAAATAATGCCTCCAAATCTTAAGAGCAAAAACTACTGCCGCTAATTCTAAATCGTGGGTGGGGTAGTTCTTCTCATGATTCCTCAACTGGCGAGATGCATAAGCAATTACCTTCCCTCGTTGCATTAGAACACACCCTAAACCCTTCTTTGATGCATCACTATAAATCACAAAATCTTCGGTTCCATCTGGTAATCCAAGTATCGGAGCGGACGTTAGTCTCTTCTTTAATTCAATAAAACTTTGTTCACACTCGTCCGACCAAACAAACTTAACGTCTTTCCTTGTAAGGTTTGTCAATGGCCCCGCTATCTTAGAAAAATCTTGAACGAACTTTCTATAATATCCAGCCAAACCTAAGAAACTTCGAATTTCTGTAACGGTCTTTGGTCTTTCCCAATTCATAATCACCTCAATCTTTGCAGGATCCACTGTAATTCCTTCCTCCGAAACTACATGTCCAAGAAAACTTACTCTCCTTAACCAAAATTCACATTTCGAAAACTTGGCATACAACTTTTCTTCCCTCAAGGTCTGTAGTACTATCCTCAAATGTTCCTCATGTTCCTTTTCGCTCCTCGAGTATATAAGAATATCATCTATGAATACAATTACAAATTTGTCCAAATAATTCCTAAACACTCGATTCATCAAATCCATAAACATCGTTGATGCGTTCGTCACTCCAAATGGCATCACTACAAACTCATAATGGCCATATCGAGTCCTAAATGCCGTTAGTGGAATACTCTCTTTCTTTACTTTTAACTGATGATACCCTGAGCGTAAATCAATCTTCGAAAAGTAGGTAGCTCCTTGCAATTGATCAAAAAGATCATCTATTCGAGGTAATGGATATTGATTCTTCACCGTCAACTTATTTAGCTCTCTATAATCAATGCACAATCTTAGGGAACCATCCTTCTTCTTCACAAACAACACTGGTGCTCCCCAAGAAGAAACACTCGGCCTAATAAACTTCTTGTCCAACAATTCTTGTAACTGGATCTTAAGTTCGGCTAATTCTGTTGGTGCCATCCTATAAGGTGCTCTTGATACTGGTTGGGCTTCTGAAATCAATTCAATGCCAAACTCAACTTCTCTTTCGGGTGGTAACACTGGTAGCTCCTCGGGAAAGACATCCAAAAACTCTCTAACTACAGGTATATCCTCGGCTTTAGCTTTAACTTCTTCGTCCCCAATCACGTACACAAGAAAATCCTCACATCCTTTTCTTAACATTTTACAAGCCTTCAAGACCGATATCATAACATTTGGCTTTTCTGACCTATCTCCTTTAAGGTACACTTTCTTCTTGTTCGGTCCAATTAAGTTTATTCGCTTCTTACTACAATCTAAATTAGCCTTATATCTTGTTAACCAATCCATTCCCAAAATCACCCCAAAGTCCCATAATTCTAAGGGTAGTAAATCCACCAAAATGGTTTGCCCACTAATCACTAAGGGACAATCTTTGTTAATTTTATCTACGAATAAATTGCTACCATTTGGGAGTTTCACTAACAATCCTTTTTCCAAACTTTGCACAGGCATGGTTAACTTATTCGCATATTTCAAATCCACAAATGAATGGGTTAATCCCGAATCAAACAAAGCATGAACATCTTGAGCACAAAGTTGGAGCGTACCTGACACCACATCATGTGAATTTTTAGCATCCTGGGTTATCATTGCATAATTTATAGCTACTGCCATGGGTGCTGGTTGTTGGGGAGCTCCTATTACAGCAGTCTTGTTCCCTTTAGTTTCAGCTTCCGTCTTGACTTTTTGTTGAGGGCAATCCCTCGCTATATGACCTTGTCTTCCGCAGTTAAAACACGAAGTTACTTTAGGCTTTGGGCGTTGAGTCGATATATGCCCCTTCTCTCCAAAGTTATATCACAACCCATCAGCTCGATAACAAATGTCACCACCATGCTTCCTTCCACATTTCTTACACTCGGGTGTTGCCGTCTTCCTTCCATTTCCACGAAAATCTTCTTTCTTTCCCACTTGAAATTTCTTATTATCTTTCCTATATCCCGATTTAATACTCGAATCTGTCTCCCTTCCTCTCTTCTTACTGTTAAAGAACTGAGTGCGAGCTACATACTCTCTCTCCGCAATCCTAGCTTTTCCAACCAACTTGTCAAATTGCTCCAACTCCAACAAAGATACTCTGTCCCTAATTTGAGGCTTCAGTCCCTCTTGGAACCTCTGACATTTTCTAGCTTCAGTATTAACCTGATGAGGAGCAAACCTAGAAAGTTTCAAGAATTTTGAAAGATATTCTGACACCGACATCCTTTCCTGCTTAAGTCCAAGAAACTTCATCTCCATCTCATTCTTCATACACGTAGGAAAATATTTATCAAAGAATAACTCCTTAAACCTTGTCCAAGTCATTTTAGAACAATCCTCAGTTTGTTTAACCGTATCCCACCAAAATACAGCTTCCCCCTTAATGAGTGTGTTACGAATTTTACCTTTTCTTCGTCCAAACATTCAGAAATCTCTATCACCTTCTCCATTTCTTTAATCCATGTATTCGCAACATGTGGATCTAATTCTCCCTTAAATGTAGGGGGATCTGCATCCTTAAAAGTCTTATATGTACACCTACGCTTATTCTCACCTTCTCGTTCTAGATTTTCTACATGCTCCGGACCATTTACACGTTCAGCATTCACCTCAGGAGCATTCACAGGTGTTCGTACTTCAACTAAACTCTTCAACATGTTTTTCATTTCTGTTAAAACCAATAACATCTCAGGACTAATCTACACGCCAGATCCATTTCCACCGGAATTCTCGTCAGCCATCTTTACCTACAATTCAACACATACTATTAATCTCACTTCATTCAGAATTCATATATGAATGTCACATCAACTGTTATCAAACACTACACACGTAATACATCCTATACTCTTCATGTTCAACAAGTATGTCTACGCATTCCCTAAACGTTCCTCGGACCCCTAGGTTTCCATCTCGGAATCCTATTTTCCATGTCCTCTCATATTTCTAACCTTAGCTCTGATGCCACCTGTGACGCCCCCGGTCTCGAGATGACCTCATAACCCGACCCGGGGCACGCCAACCAAACCAAACGTCGTAATATATGCTTACACAACTTAATTTCATTAATAACCAAAAGGAGTTACAACAAAGTCTAGTCTTACGATAAAAGGTTACAACATATTACACGCCTATAATTAACTTCAACATAGGTCTATTACAAAAGCATTCTTCTTAGAGTTCTACATACTTCTTATCTAACTTCGATAGTTACTTCATCACAGTCTTATCTTTTCCCGAACTTCCTCTGCCAAAATTCTTCCCTGTGGAAGTTAATGACATAAAAGGGTGAGCTCATAGAGCCCAGCAAGCATATATCATACTACTTAACTGAGGTTTACAGAACAAGTAACTATGCTTATCAGAACAGATAATTTTTCACATAATTTGAAAATGAGTATTCATACATGATAAATTCACAAGTTCTACTGGTGGGGATCCCGGCCTGCTAAAAAATTGGTTTAGCTTTACTTCCGATTTGGAAGCATCATCATCAATTCATTCACAATATCAATGTAAGAATACTCAATTTTCATCAACAAATCGTCGATATTTCAAAATCAATTTAATCATTCACAACAGTAAATCAGTACAGTATATACTTACAGTATCCCGCTTCTACTCTTTGCTTCTTTCTCTTTTTTTGAATAATTCCCAAAATTAAATTCGTCTCTCAAACTATCCAAAATTTAAACTATCGTTATTAGCACATTATTTTTAATTTTACTAATTACTACATTTCTAAAATAAATTAAATCAGAATAAATCAGAATAAAATAAATAAAAAGTAAAGTAGAAAGACTTACAAATGGTAAGCTTTTACTCCTACTTTCCTTTTCTGTATATTACAACATATTTATAGTTGGAAAGAGGAAACCCAATTCCTTTCTACTCGATGTGGTACACTTCCCCAGCTTGAACAAAATAAAACTTTTTAGTACCCTTGTTCTACTTGACACCCCCATCATACACCTTACTCTGCATGTTTTTAAAATTATTGAAGTAATACCTTCCTGTTTATCCCAACATACTTCTCTTTCTGTTTCCAATGTGGTACAAAGGAAAAATAGGAAAAGTTACGAAAATAAAGCAACAACTCGAGGCTTTCTCGGTTAAGAATGGCGTTGGAACTAACAACATCCCTTTAATCTTTCTAATTTGAACGTTTATGCTGAATCCTTCTACATAAACGTCTTTGTCTACACTTGAGTTATCAATGTGGGTTATAGGTTTCTTGTTTTACATATATTGACATTATCCCACATCGAGAGATCTTTAGCGAGCCACCCTATATCATGCCTATAAAAGCTAAGTTAAGTTCCATGACTTCTAAAATCTTATGCTCTCACCTTGGCTTCAATCTGGCAAAACTTAAAACGAAATTGATTCCCAAATCTCGAAACTTTAGTTTCATGTACTAGAAGTGTGGAAACTAAGCCAAGCTAGTAAAAACATAAGTTCACTTTGTCCCACATCGAAAAGGTGTAGAGTTATTTGTGATCTCTCCCTTATATTAGAAACTTACGACCAATTTTGTTTTTTAAAGGAGCATCTTCACTTGTCCCACATCGATGGGATGCTAGTGCTAGCCCTTTCCCACACCTATAAATATTGGACTTGTCTAGTCAAGAGTCCTATTAAATTTCTAGATGTATAATTGGGTCTTCAATGGCCTATTAATGGTAGTTCAAAATTTTCATCCATCCCTTTCGAGCGCGCTATCTTTACTTCTTTTTTCGTTTGGGCCTTGATGCATTTGCTCGGCCCATTTTATGGGAACATCGATATATATCGGTGTAGACCAATCCGGTGTAGACCAATCCTAGTCCATGTTTATGGGAGCTACGATACATCGTAGCAGACCAATAAAAATACCTAAATATATTTCAAGTTAATTTTTTTTAAACCATATATATTTATAAAAGGAACACATAAATAATAATAATTTATATCAAATTATATCATTAAAATAAAACTAAGTTGGGATATTACACACCGCCACACAAGTCACAATTAGAAGGCACCATGCAACTAAAAAATTCAGATATCCACAAATTAACCTCCTAAAACTACTTATCAATAATAGGAAAAATAAATTTTGTAATAATAAAATAGAGTAGTGGAGGAAATCTTAAAAAACAAAAGAATATCCCTGGAGCAATAATTAGGATGAAACTAAAGAAATGTGGTACCAGTCTTCGTTTCGGATTATGATTGTATACCAAGTACAATTTGTGGGATCATGCACCGGGGCTTTTGAACACGACAAGCCAATTTCACATCACACCTTTCTTCTTTATTTGGGCCATTGGTCCCGAGATCATCACGTGACACGTGGAATTTAAACGGACACAAAATGCAATATTAATTCTGTTTATATCTTTTTCTTTAATTTCTTTTACCTAAGAAATTTTTCTAAATCTTTGTTTGAACTGTTCAAGTGGTATTGATATTCCCATTTCTAACATACAGTAGAACAATCGATAAATGAATATATTTGATAAACGAACAACATAATAAAGATAATATATTTTTTATCTCGATTAATGAATTAAAAATTTTGGATACGAACGTATTCATTTATCAAGATTAACTGCATAATGAAAAGAAAATGAAGAATTAAACTTATACAATCTTGGTCAAGATATATCTTCTCGTTTTTTTTTTTACAAAATGCCTTGAATATGAATATTGTAAAAACAGGGCGAATGTGTCGAACTGTCGATATATGCTAGACTCGTGGTACTTAAGATAGTATAAAATGAGGTTTAGTTTGACATGCGAATAATATATAATGAAAGTTGGTTTGATGCTCTTAGTAAGTACTATTGATATTGGGGTTGAAAATAAGATCATGAGTGCACTTGGCTTGGCACGCTCATTCATCTTTTGAACAGAACAGAATTATTGGTTAAGTTTCTGAGGTAATGTACGTAAAAGAGAATAACGTACACCATTTTTTTTGGTATTTGTCACCCTTCACCATCATCATCTTTTATCCTTTTCTTTCTCTGATATACATCCACTTCACTTATGATTCGCTGTATGCAGATTTTTAACAGAATATTCAAGAATATGAATATTACATTATCCAATGATGGTTCCAAGTTCCAATAACACGCTCCTCTCTCCTTGTAGATCTTGTTGGTTAAGTTTCTGAGGTAATGTACGTAAAAGAGAATAACGTACACCATTTTTTTGGTATTTGTCACCCTTCACCATCATCATCTTTTATCCTTTTCTTTCTCTGATATACATCCACTTCACTTATGATTCTCTGTATGCAGATTTTTAACAGAATATTCAAGAATATGAATATTACATTATCCAATGATGGTTCCAAGTTCCAACAGCACGCTCCTCTCTCCTTGTAGATCTTGTTGGTTAAGTTTCTGAGGTAATGTACGTAAAAGAGAATAACGTACACCGTTTTTTTTGGTATTTGTCACCCTTCACCATCATCATCTTTTATCCTTTTCTTTCTCTGATATACATCCACTTCACTTATGATTCTCTGTATGCAGATTTTTAACAGAATATTCAAGAATATGAATATTACATTATCCAATGATGGTTCCAAGTTCCAACAGCATGCTCCTCTCTCCTTGTAGATCTTATTGGTTAAGTTTCTGAGGTAATGTACGTAAAAGAGAATAGCATACACCGTTTTTTTGGTATTTGTCACCCTTCACCATCATCATCTTTTATCCTTTTCTTTCTCTGATATACATTCACTTCACTTATGATTCTCTGTATGCAGATTCGGTCAAAAGATTAAAATCTTTGTAATATTCGGAACCATTCATGAACATCACAGCAAAAACGATTAAAACATTTATGGCTCCTACGTAAATAAGAAGTTGCGCATCAGTTTCAAAATAGGAGTTTGATAGAATATAGAATTTTTATGCCAATAATATATCACCACGATGTTGACATGCATTGTCTTTTCAACTATGTTAAATATTAAATTTATGAGAAAATTACTATTGAATTAAAGATCTAGAAGATCATAAATCCTATAAAATGAAAAATATATGTAGCTTCGACATGATCTTCAAAATTCTAATAAGTATTATTAAACCAAACCAGATCAGTTAGATATGACCAAATCAAATAAATCATAAAAGAACAGATTGGTTCTTTATTAAATTTATTATTTAACAAGTTTAATATTGACAAGACGCTTGCAGGCCTAAGTCTAACAGAATCATTAACTAGGATGCATACAAAAAAATTATTTTAAAAAAAGGATGCAAACAAAATATGCATGTATGTGTGAGCGTGAAATATGTGGATGAAAATTGTTCAGAATATTTTCAAAAATTTATTTTATCATTTGAAGCTAGTTTAATGGCACCAACTTTTCACGTGAAGAAGTATAAACATACTGTCATGAAGCGAAAAAAAAGGATGATCCTCCGTTACTCCAACTTTCATAAACTGACAAAAAAAGAAAATGAATTGAAAGTTGTTCATAGAATATGCATTGTCACCGCTACACAAGTCACAATTAGGCACCAACTATAAAATTCAATTATCCACAAATTAACCTCCTACAAAAAAACCCTTCTAAATTCGGTGTTATAGAAATCGGATATCAAACAAGATCGGTAACTAGGCCTTGTAAGAATTAATTGTTTAATTGTGAATTAATCAGAATAAAAATCGGATGTATGTTAATATTTTAATATTTTTATTTTCTTTAAATAATATTTTAATATTACTAGCTTAAAATCCATGCGAAGCACGAATTTCTTTTAATATTATATGATATGTTTTATTAATTCGATTTACTTTTTTAAAAATATAAATTTTGGAGGTTTAAATTTTTAAATGAGATGATTTGATAATAATTATATAAATGTTATCCGTTATATTTCTATGAAAAGAGGGATTTTAGTTAGAAAATATTGAAAAGATTTTAACAGAATATTCAAGAATATGAATATTACATTATCCAATGATGGTTCCAAGTTCCAACAGCACGCTCCTCTCTCCTTGTAGATCTTGTTGGTTAAGTTTCTGAGGTAATGTACGTAAAAGAGAATAACGTACACCGTTTTTTTTGGTATTTGTCACCCTTCACCATCATCATCTTTTATCCTTTTCTTTCTCTGATATACATCCACTTCACTTATGATTCTCTGTATGCAGATTTTTAACAGAATATTCAAGAATATGAATATTACATTATCCAATGATGGTTCCAAGTTCCAACAGCATGCTCCTCTCTCCTTGTAGATCTTATTGGTTAAGTTTCTGAGGTAATGTACGTAAAAGAGAATAGCATACACCGTTTTTTTGGTATTTGTCACCCTTCACCATCATCATCTTTTATCCTTTTCTTTCTCTGATATACATTCACTTCACTTATGATTCTCTGTATGCAGATTCGGTCAAAAGATTAAAATCTTGGTAATATTCGGAACCATTCATGAACATCACAGCAAAAACGATTAAAATATTTATGGCTCCTACGTAAATAAGAAGTTGCGCATCAGTTTCAAAATAGGAGTTTGATAGAATATAGAATTTTTATGCTAATAATATATCACCACGATGTTGACATGCATTGTCTTTTCAACTATGTTAAATATTAAATTTATGAGAAAATTACTATTGAATTAAAGATCTAGAAGATCATAAATCCTATAAAACGAAAAATATATGTAGCTTCGACATGATCTTCAAAATTCTAATAAGTATTATTAAACCAAACCAGATCAGTTAGATATGACCAAATCAAATAAATCATAAAAGAACAGATTGGTTCTTTATTAAATTTATTATTTAACAAGTTTAATATTGACAAGACGCTTGCAGGCCTAAGTCTAACAGAATCATTAACTAGGATGCATACAAAAAAATTATTTTAAAAAAAAGGATGCAAACAAAATATGCATGTATGTGTGAGCGTGAAATATGTGGATGAAAATTGTTCAGAATATTTTCAAAAATTTATTTTATCATTTGAAGCTAGTTTAATGGCACCAACTTTTCACGTGAAGAAGTATAAACATACTGTCATGAAGCGAAAAAAAAGGATGATCCTCCGTTACTCCAACTTTCATAAACTGACAAGAAAAGAAAATGAATTGAAAGTTGTTCATAGAATATGCATTGTCACCGCCACACAAGTCACAATTAGGCACCAACTATAAAATTCAATTATCCACAAATTAACCTCCTACAAAAAAACCCTTCTAAATTCGGTGTTATAGAAATCGGATATCAAACAAGATCGGTAACTAGGCCTTGTAAGAATTAATTGTTTAATTGTGAATTAATCAGAATAAAAATCGGATGTATGTTAATATTTTAATATTTTTATTTTCTTTAAATAATATTTTAATATTACTAGCTTAAAATCCATGCGAAGCACGAATTTCTTTTAATATTATATGATATGTTTTATTAATTCGATTTACTTTTTTAAAAATATAAATTTTGGAGGTTTAAATTTTTAAATGAGATGATTTGATAATAATTATATAAATGTTATCCGTTATATTTCTATGAAAGGAGGGATTTTAGTTAGAAAATATTGAAAAGATTTTAACAGAATATTCAAGAATATGAATATTACATTATCCAATGATGGTTCCAAGTTCCAACAGCACGCTCCTCTCTCCTTGTAGATCTTGTTGGTTAAGTTTCTGAGGTAATGTACGTAAAAGAGAATAACGTACACCGTTTTTTTTGGTATTTGTCACCCTTCACCATCATCATCTTTTATCCTTTTCTTTCTCTGATATACATCCACTTCACTTATGATTCTCTGTATGCAGATTTTTAACAGAATATTCAAGAATATGAATATTACATTATCCAATGATGGTTCCAAGTTCCAACAGCATGCTCCTCTCTCCTTGTAGATTTTATTGGTTAAGTTTCTGAGGTAATGTACGTAAAAGAGAATAGCATACACCGTTTTTTTGGTATTTGTCACCCTTCACCATCATCTCTTTTATCCTTTTCTTTCTCTGATATACATTCACTTCACTTATGATTCTCTGTATGCAGATTCGGTCAAAAGATTAAAATCTTTGTAATATTCGGAACCATTCATGAACATCACAGCAAAAACGATTAAAACATTTATGGCTCCTACGTAAATAAGAAGTTGCGCATCAGTTTCAAAATAGGAGTTTGATAGAATATAGAATTTTTATGCTAATAATATATCACCACGATGTTGACATGCATTGTCTTTTCAACTATGTTAAATATTAAATTTATGAGAAAATTACTATTGAATTAAAGATCTAGAAGATCATAAATCCTATAAAACGAAAAATATATGTAGCTTCGACATGATCTTCAAAATTCTAATAAGTATTATTAAACCAAACCAGATCAGTTAGATATGACCAAATCAAATAAATCATAAAAGAACAGATTGGTTCTTTATTAAATTTATTATTTAACAAGTTTAATATTGACAAGACGCTTGCAGGCCTAAGTCTAACAGAATCATTAACTAGGATGCATACAAAAAAATTATTTTAAAAAAAAGGATGCAAACAAAATATGCATGTATGTGTGAGCGTGAAATATGTGGATGAAAATTGTTCAGAATATTTTCAAAAATTTATTTTATCATTTGAAGCTAGTTTAATGGCACCAACTTTTCACGTGAAGAAGTATAAACATACTGTCATGAAGCGAAAAAAAAGGATGATCCTCCGTTACTCCAACTTTCATAAACTGACAAGAAAAGAAAATGAATTGAAAGTTGTTCATAGAATATGCATTGTCACCGCCACACAAGTCACAATTAGGCACCAACTATAAAATTCAATTATCCACAAATTAACCTCCTACAAAAAAACCCTTCTAAATTCGGTGTTATAGAAATCGGATATCAAACAAGATCGGTAACTAGGCCTTGTAAGAATTAATTGTTTAATTGTGAATTAATCAGAATAAAAATCGGATGTATGTTAATATTTTAATATTTTTATTTTCTTTAAATAATATTTTAATATTACTAGCTTAAAATCCATGCGAAGCACGAATTTCTTTTAATATTATATGATATGTTTTATTAATTCGATTTACTTTTTTAAAAATATAAATTTTGGAGGTTTAAATTTTTAAATGAGATGATTTGATAATAATTATATAAATGTTATCCGTTATATTTCTATGAAAGGAGGGATTTTAGTTAGAAAATATTGAAAAGATTTTAACAGAATATTCAAGAATATGAATATTACATTATCCAATGATGGTTCCAAGTTCCAACAGCACGCTCCTCTCTCCTTGTAGATCTTGTTGGTTAAGTTTCTGAGGTAATGTACGTAAAAGAGAATAACGTACACCGTTTTTTTTGGTATTTGTCACCCTTCACCATCATCATCTTTTATCCTTTTCTTTCTCTGATATACATCCACTTCACTTATGATTCTCTGTATGCAGATTTT
Organism: Kitagawia praeruptora; assembly: GCA_037693485.1. Taxonomy (NCBI): domain Eukaryota; kingdom Viridiplantae; phylum Streptophyta; class Magnoliopsida; order Apiales; family Apiaceae; genus Kitagawia; species Kitagawia praeruptora. The sequence continues at coordinate 150,007,997 of CM075353.1, forward strand.
TAACAGAATATTCAAGAATATGAATATTACATTATCCAATGATGGTTCCAAGTTCCAACAACATGCTCCTCTCTCCTTGTAGATCTTATTGGTTAAGTTTCTGAGGTAATGTACGTAAAAGAGAATAGCATACACCGTTTTTTTGGTATTTGTCACCCTTCACCATCATCATCTTTTATCCTTTTCTTTCTCTGATATACATTCACTTCACTTATGATTCTCTGTATGCAGATTCGGTCAAAAGATTAAAATCTTTGTAATATTCGGAACCATTCATGAACATCACAGAAAAAACGATTAAAATATTTATGGCTCCTACGTAAATAAGAAGTTGCGCATCAGTTTCAAAATAGGAGTTTGATAGAATATAGAATTTTTATGCTAATAATATATCACCACGATGTTGACATGCATTGTCTTTTCAACTATGTTAAATATTAAATTTATGAGAAAATTACTATTGAATTAAAGATCTAGAAGATCATAAATCCTATAAAACGAAAAATATATGTAGCTTCGACATGATCTTCAAAATTCTAATAAGTATTATTAAACCAAACCAGATCAGTTAGATATGACCAAATCAAATAAATCATAAAAGAACAGATTGGTTCTTTATTAAATTTATTATTTAACAAGTTTAATATTGACAAGACGCTTGCAGGCCTAAGTCTAACAGAATCATTAACTAGGATGCATACAAAAAAATTATTTTAAAAAAAAGGATGCAAACAAAATATGCATGTATGTGTGAGCGTGAAATATGTGGATGAAAATTGTTCAGAATATTTTCAAAAATTTATTTTATCATTTGAAGCTAGTTTAATGGCACCAACTTTTCACGTGAAGAAGTATAAACATACTGTCATGAAGCGAAAAAAAAGGATGATCCTCCGTTACTCCAACTTTCATAAACTGACAAGAAAAGAAAATGAATTGAAAGTTGTTCATAGAATATGCATTGTCACCGCCACACAAGTCACAATTAGGCACCAACTATAAAATTCAATTATCCACAAATTAACCTCCTACAAAAAAACCCTTCTAAATTCGGTGTTATAGAAATCGGATATCAAACAAGATCGGTAACTAGGCCTTGTAAGAATTAATTGTTTAATTGTGAATTAATCAGAATAAAAATCGGATGTATGTTAATATTTTAATATTTTTATTTTCTTTAAATAATATTTTAATATTACTAGCTTAAAATCCATGCGAAGCACGAATTTCTTTTAATATTATATGATATGTTTTATTAATTCGATTTACTTTTTTAAAAATATAAATTTTGGAGGTTTAAATTTTTAAATGAGATGATTTGATAATAATTATATAAATGTTATCCGTTATATTTCTATGAAAAGAGGGATTTTAGTTAGAAAATATTGAAAAGATAATACATCTTAGTTCAAAAAGGTAATCGGTTAATTATAAGTACTTATAAAATTATAATTTGATTTTATTAAATAGAATGTCGTGATTTAACTAAAAAAAGTGAGGTGTTAGTTAGAGAAAATTAAAAAGGAAACATGTTTTAGGTGGAAAAGGTAATTGATTAGTTTATAGTAATTATAATTCAATTATGTTATTTTACTAAATAAAATTGCTCGTAAAGTTTTAAGAAAAGGAAAAATTAGTGTTGCCCGTGATATTTTAAAGAAAAGAGATTTTTTAGTTAGAAAATATAGAAAAGATGATACATTTTAGCTAAAACTTAATCGGTTAATTATTAACATTATAATATTGTTATTTTATTTTATTAAATAGAACCGCCCGTGATATAATTGAAAAAAAGATAGATTTTATTTAGAGAAAATAGAAAATGTAATGTGAAAATTAAAAAGATGACATGTTTTAGGTAAAAAAGGTACTTGATTAGTTTATAATAATTGCAATTTAATTTATGTTATTTCACTAAATTAAATTGTTCGTAATGTCTTTAGATAGTGAGAAATTAATGTTGCCCGTGATATTTCTAGAAAAAAGGAATTTGAATTATAAAATATGGAAAATATAATACGTTTTAGCTGAAAAAGGTATTCAAAAAGGTAATCGTTTAATTATAACTACTTATAAAATTATAATTTAATTTTATTAAATAGAATGTCGTGATTTAGCTGAAAAAAGTGAGGTGTTAGTTAGAGAAAATTAAAAAGAAAACATGTTTTAGGTGGAAAAGGTAATTGATTAGTTTATAGTAATTATAATTTAATTTATGTTATTTCACTAAAGTAAACTAGCATGAAAGCCCGTGCAAAGCACGGGCACCATTTTAATTCAAATAATTCCTTTTTTTTATTTTTCAAATATATGACTCGTAGTTTTGAAACACTATATACTGACAATGTGATTTATTTGCGAAAAAATATATTTTTATTAAAAGTGATATTAGCTTAAATTTCTTACTTAAATTTCATTTATGAACATGACAGTAAAATCACATCTAATAATTTAAAAAAAAATAACTTCAAATGAGTGAAAGACTAAACAATTCGTAGGTTCTAAAATCTAACCATGAGCTAGTAAATTCACGTATGCTATATATTTAGGCAAGTGTTAAAATAAGAACCTATACTAAAATGAGAACTGAAAACTAATTTGAGGCTTTTATATTTTATATCTATATTTAATCTCAGCACACATTCAAACATTATTAACTTCTCCACCTCCATCCTCATGCCCCTTCCAATTTCGGCGACCCATTACACCATCACTTGTAATACCCAATTATTATCACCACCTTTTTATTTGTTAATGTATTCTATTTATCATCAATATTTATGATCACACACACATACACACACACACACAGATATACAATAATGTATTCCATTATTGTATGTTTGCATTTAAATACAAACATACAAACTTTTTTTGTTCAACATCATTTGTAAAATAATAATTAAGATTTTACTAAATACACATAATTGAAATCAGAAACATATTTACAACATTTTATAATTTATTGAAAACATATTTGCAACAATTTTTACGAAAAATTGAAATTCTTTTATAATGGATGTTCAACAGATATATAACTTGAGTTCAACATCATCTGTTGAACAATAATTATACTTGTGTTGAATCCATATATATAAAATAATTTTACATTGGTATAATTAAGAAAAATGTATTAAATTAATAATATTTCATATTTCTCTACCCTAATTGGGTATTCGGGAACCCTAGAAGGATAGTTGAGAATTTCGTAATGTCCGTTCAACAAATTTTGTACTACGATCCAAGACACCTCATATCAAACAAATAAAATTTCATATTTCTATACCCCTATTTTGATATTGATGAACCCTAAAAGGATTTTGAATGATTAAATTATGTGTATTAAATAAAATTTTAATTGTTATTTGATGAATGATGTTGAACCAAAGTTATAAATATGTTGAACAAAAACAGTTTGTATTTGATCCTGATCCTATATATATATATATAGGCAAGTGATCAAATAGAAACCAAAACTAAAATAGGTACCAAAACTAATTTAAGCCCTTAGATCAATCTAATCTAATGGCCTCCTAGAAGCAAAACATACAATTAAAATACATCCTCTCATAAATAATCCCACATAATCCCTTTTTATTTTAAAAAAGATGTTATTTACATGATATTAATATTATATATAAAAATGCTATTGAACATATTTTGAAATCTAACTACATTGTATTTTTCTCCATCTCCTAACAATCAGTTTGCATACCATATGTGCTATATTCCGATGTGATTTAGAAATCTTTTTATTTAGTTTCTAGTCTAAGAGTGGTTTCTATTAGAGTAAAATCCTATATACATAATATGTGTGTTTGTGAAAAAGATAGATATGAAGTGTGTGTGTGTGTATAAACCATCATCATTCTGCAATATCTTCTTATCATCATATTGACTTACGAATATGTTTATCATTGAATTCTAGCCACATTCCTAATCACGCCTCCTCTAACTCAATCATCTCCTACTTTGTCATCTCTCAATATCTGATATGAGTTTGTAGCGCCCATCGAGTCATTTTCACCTACTCTATCATCATCAACACCATTACCAACACCTTCGAACTTGAACAAATTTTCAAATATGGAATATTCTAGTAATTTGTGTTCAAAATTTTAGTGATTTGGATTTAAATTTGGTAACATGAGTTGAATTTCTATTCATTTTGTTTTGGTTTTGGTGATTATGATGGTGTTAATGTGGTTGCAATCAATATTTTGGTAACTTTGGTTGTGGTGCGTGATCGTGAAGGTGTGCTAATGGTGATATATGAGTGATGGTAATGATGGTGGTGTTAGCGATGTGTTGTTGGTGGCAGTGCTGATAGTGATATTGATATTTTTTTACTACAAAATGATGGATTTAAATACCATGCATGATCCTATATTTTACTTCTTGAAAGAAGCTTGTATATGAATATTACATGTAGTTTTATTTTAAAAACTCACTTGTATTAATCTAAAATATACATACAATGTTTTATTTCTAGAATCTATCTTCTTAAATCCATCCATTTTTACATTCCCTAAATTCAACTTATCGATTATTATAACTTGTGCATTATATATAATGCAATATTTTTTTTTATTAAATATTTATCTTTCATCAACATAGTTATACATTTTAATCTTATAATTGTTTGTATTGCATCTATAATCTCATTTACCATGTTGTACTCTAACCAAACTATGTATCTTTTCAATGATATAATTGAATCAATACGATGTCTACATCTCATATATAAATTATTCCATTTTTTCTTATGCTAAATATAGATTATCCCAGAACAATCAAAATAACCGATATTAATGCAAATGTACTTATATAAAATGCAATAATAAAATTCACTAAAATTTTGGCATGCAATTTTGTACAATATGCTATATTTATCTAGTAAGTATCATATTCCAATAATATAGTTGTACAGTTTAAATCTCTAATTTTTTTTATATAGTCTATAATCTATTTTATAATATTTCTATCACAACTATTATCTAAATATCTATCAGTTACCTATATGAAGTTCAAATCTCATGTGCAAGAGATTTTGTTTTTTTTCCTAAAATTACATTTTTTATTCAATTAAAATATTTTACCCGAAAAAAATGAGAGTAGGGGTGTAATCAAGTCGAGCCGAGTCAAACAGTGTAAGACTGGAGTTTGACCTCGACTAAAATGTTGAGTCGAGTTCGATCAACTTTTAAATTTTAAGCTTGAAGATTGGTTCATAAAAGGTTTGATACGTCCGAACTTGGTTCTAAAGTTCGAACTAATTTTACCCTTTTTATGCAAAGGAATGAATATGAATGGTTCGATTCGGGTTCGGCTCAAATAAAATTATTAAATATTTGTGTTGAAATATATATAAACAATATATAAAAAGTCAAAACGATAAAATCTCGATTAGGCTCATGAATCTTACGAGCCGAGTAATTTTAAGTTCGAACTCGACTCGGTAAAGTATTTAAGCTCGAGTTCGACTCGAAAACTATTGAGTGAAATTTTAATATTTTATGAGCCGAGTTCGAGCAACTCACGAACATTTTGATTCATTTACACTCTTAAATGAGAATAACGATTATAAATCAAAGGCATATGTTAGTCTTTTCAGAGTTGGTCAAAATATCATATTGGTCTACATTATATAAAAAAGATAGATAACATAATTAATCTGTAATACTAAATTTTGAAGAAATTTGTGATAATATTTTTCAATATTAGCAAGCGGTGGATATGTTGATTATATTTTAAAATGAATGTTAAATATAATATGATAAATGAGTTCTTAGAAATGTAGTTGATGATTTTTAAAAAGATACACAAAATATCTTTGGTGTAGTGGTTAGTGATGTAAACTTAATACATCTCTAACAGGAAGGCCATGGGTTTAATTCCCATGACCAACATTTTTTTACATTATTATAATAGAAGGATAAATATGTTATTTACTAAATAACCATGAAAAGACTTGTTGGCATATAATAGATATAATGGATTGTTTGTAGTGTCTTTAGATAGTGAGGAATTAATGTTGCTCGTGATATTTCTAGAAAAAAGGAATTTGAATTATAAAATATGGAAAAGATGATACGTTTTAGTTGAAAAAGGTAATTGATAATTATTAGTAATTTAATATTATTGTTTATTAAATAGAACCACCCGTGATATATTTGTAAAAAGAGATATTTTAGTTATAGAATAGAGAAAATGTAACATGTTTTGACTGAAAAAGGTAATTGATTAGTTAATAGTAATTATAATATAATTATGTTATTTTATTAAACAAAATTGCTTGTAGTGTTTATAAGAAAGGAGAAATTTTAGTTAGATACAATATAAAAGATATTGTGCTTTACCTGAAAATGGAAATTAATTAGTTAGTGAAAAATACAAAAGGTAATATGTTTAATATAAAAAAAGAAATTATGTAATTAGTTAGTAGTTAAGTAAGGGTAAATAAGTAAAATCAACAGGTACCAATCAACCAAACTTTTAATGTTTCGGCTTTTATATAATAGTATAGATAGATACTAAATATATATTATTAATATATATATATTTATATTAATTATTAATTATATATTTATATTTAAAACATCACGATCTTTCTGATTAATCTTTATTTTTGAATAATTTTTGAGTTCAATAATTTAATTTGTTTTTATAAAAATATCTAAGTTGCAGATTTTTTAAAAAAATATATGTAAAAATTTCAATCGCTTAAAATACAACTGCAACCTACTACGTAACCATATATCTTATTTTTAGAAAAGAGATTAAAAATATGAATATTTTTTTAAAACTTTCTATTTTAATTTATTTGGAGCTTCTAATTTTCAGTTACTAGTCAAATGTTACGCATGGCAGACTCTCCTTCTCACGTTAAATGTTGTACGTGGCAAACTTTCCTTTAGTTCTTTTCCTTAACACTGTGCTCCCGAATTGAAATTGAAAGAGAAGAGAAGAGATTTGGATGGAAAATTTTAATTTTTTTTTTTTTGGGGCAGTTTTTTGAAGGAGAGAATGAGGTAGAAGGGAAAAGAAGATTTAATAGATTTTGATCCCAAAACTTTCTCTCCAAAATTGGAAAGCTGGGGATGGAAAGGAAATTATCATATATCTTTTTTTTTTCAATTATCCAAAAATACCCATATCTATCGGTTAATACAAGCGTAGTGGGAATTGGTCATTCTAGCCTTCTTGGTGTTCTCTGCGATCTCTTTATATTTCACGCATTTAAGACTCGCCTTTATTTTAGTATGCATCTCATTCTTAATCTTTATTTATCATATATGTCATACCCATTCGTGACATTTAAATCTTAATCTTAAATATTAATATTAGCCTATTAGGAGTAATATTCAATCTTTATATTATTAGATAGTTGAGAATGAAGTGTAGACCTGTTAGGTTCCATAAAATAGCATACATTTTGTCAATTTTATAAAATATAAAATATTGTAAAATTTTAAGGGTATTATAGTAAAAACATAAATCGAAATTTTTTTCTTTCCAACTCATGAGCACAAGAAAGATTAAAATAAATGCTCTTTCTCTTCAACTCGGGAGCACACAAGAGAATCATTTTCTTCTAATATTTCTTTACTCTTCTCTTCTCTTTTCATCTCTTCTCTTCTTTTCTCTCCCAAAAAAACTTGGAGTAGAGTTCTTTTCTTTTTCCCCTGCTAAATAAGTTTGCAAACTAAAACTTGATATAGCAAAACTTAGATTAAATAAACGAAATTCCTCATTCCACCATTCCAATTTTTAAATTTTTATTGTTTGTCCATAAAATTTCAACTAGAAATTACATCTATGAATAATTAAATTTTTATATAAATTAGTTTATTAAAAAGTATCTACTGTTATCTTTCACTTTTTATCAATTTTAAAACAATATTTTATAATTTGCGTCATCATATTTACAAAAAATCAAATTTAAGATAAAAGAAGAATATTTTTTGACCTTTTTATGGTCACCAAATGTGTTACATAATAATTTTAAATAACGTAAATATCCCTTCTTTTTCTCCCACTCCTGATAAATTTTGAATTTTATTTGGGAACTAGTCATTTAATTGATGATAAGTTCTTAACTTCATTTTTTTAAAATTTTGATCTTGTTTTATATATCTTCATACACTCCTCCTATTTAATTATTGAAATTTTTATTTCTTGCATTTACTTTCTTCTTAGTAGAGTTTGTTTCATTTTTTTAAGTGACAAAGATCAAGTTCTAGTAATCCTAAATTTAGAGGATATTGTGATTATAGCGTTCTCTTAAAAATGTAATGTATTCAAAGTATCGTACAAGATTTACTCAACATTCAAAATTTTGATGAATAAACTCTTAGTTTAACTTATTCGTTAAATTTTAATAATTTTGTAAATGTCATAGGTACATTTGTCATTGTTTCGCCTTTCAAAAGTAAAAAGTATAATTTCTTTAATTATATATTTATATATTGTACATTATTAAACTTTTTGTAAAACATAAATTCGTTTTCACCTTTCTTTCACTTTTTATAATATTCAAAATATATTTCATTCTTAATTTTCAAAAATTATGTAAAATTTTGTTATATTTTAATTGTTCAAAATGTATTTTTTTTCTTAAAAACTTTTCTATTTCGAAACATTATGCCATTTACATTGTGATATGATTATTTTGGTGATGTAACCACTATCCGGTCCATAATCAGCATTTTTCAAATACTCATTGTTCTGTAAATGATTTCATATTTTCCTAACATATTAGTTACTTATACAAATAAATTTTAATTTATTCCAAAACATATTTCCAACTTTAAAATAATTCATGAATTATTTGCGTGTAATGTCTAAAGTAATATATATCTATCAATACAATAATTAAATAATCATTTAGCAATAAAGTGATAAATTAACAAAAAAAATAGCTTTTTAAATAACCTTAACTACATTCTACATCTTTCCATATCATAAAGAGCTTCTTCTAAAACATTTTTGTTGCTTTTCCTGCTCGTTAACTTCATTCTGTATCTTTTCAAGGAAGCTCAGCATCAACTCCAAACCCTTTTCATCTGAAATAAAGAATTAACCAACTGGTTATCATACTAATTTTGTAGTCTTGACAAATAATTTAAGAGACTTTAAATTCTCTTCAAATTACCTAGTCTTGGTACAGTGTGCCCCTCACCATGATGAATCACTACAGGATCAACAAATGATTCAAGGAGTACAGTCCCATGTGGTTTCAGGAAATCCATATCGCCTGGACAAAATGAGAGACTTACGAATTTCAGTATTAATAAAGCTAAAAAGTAAGGTGCGAAAATCGCACTAAAGGGCAGCTAGTTTCAAATGAAAAACAACCATTTCGAAAAGATTGTTTGACATTCTTCGATTGTTATGCATGAACATCATTTTTGACGACTAACAAACATATATGGACAATTTTAGGTTGAATGGTGTAAGCTTAAGAAGATATCCAAGTGAATTGACCTGTCTGTCTAAAGGTTAACCAGATTGTGAATTAGTATTTAAGGCTAAAGAAAAGCTTGGCAGTCCATATAAACTTCTCAATATAGCCCAATTGATCATTCGCTTTAAGTGCTAGAATCGACTCAATGTGAAATACTTAAGCTGCTTCAGCGATGCTTAAACCTCTGGTTAGATGAATGAAGTGCTACTTGCTACAAGGTTAAATGGTTAATTGACAGACTTTTTCCGGTTTTTTCTTGCGTGTGTGGTGAAACACCAGAAACCGTGGGCTTTTCAAGGTCTGGCATCAGCAATGGTGGCCAAAACATCTAGCATTTTCACATTTAACATTCAAGTTGATGTCATACTAATATTATGTTACATCCAATTCATAGAATTGTGCATCAGATAAACTATATCACTATATATATATACTGTAGAATAATAGCGACGACAAAAATGTACCTAAAAAATGCAGAGACGGGCAACAAATTGTGTTCGAGAATGCCTTCTCAGCCCAAGCCACATTCAATAATTTTGCGCCACTAATAATGATCAAGAACTTTATTTTTGGTACTTTTGTAAGAGCCAAACCCTATAAACAATTTCCTTTAAAACTAGTGTAAAAAAAAATATAGATAGGACAACACTGAAAACGTATAGCATACCTTGGCTTGCAATCCAGCCAATGCAGCTGATAACATGGATCCCTAAAGCGAAGCATCAAACATGTCTTTCAGTAGTAGATTTGAAAAAGAAAATTAAGATTTCGTGATCTAGAAAACGTTAAATGTACCTGCGAAAATCCAAGAAGACCATCAATAGGTCCGTGCTTAGTTATACACTCTTCAATATACTCAACAGGCTTATCAAAATCAACATACTCTGTAAATTCCTGCAAAATTAAACACAAAAAGATGATTTTCATAATCTCTCGAAAAATATGAACTCGAATCATAATCTGACCTTGTTAGATGATTGGAACCACTCGTAGTAAGGAGGATCAAAGAACCCTTCAACTTGTGATTTTCCAGTAGAAGCAAAAGGGGCATCTGGGAAAACCAACTCAAGTTGATCAAGTACAGATTGAGGCCATTTCTGAAGCTGAATTTTGAGTATATGGCCACTTGTTCTGTACCCATGAAGGCACAACAACTTGAGTTTCCTTTTTTCTTCGATCACAACTCGACTGCTCATCGTATCGAATTTTCTTGAATGCTGTGAATTTACTAATGATTGTGGAGAGAAATGTGAAGGAATGTGTGATCAACAACATGTTTTGATCACTTATTTATAAACCTCTTTGTGTGACAGTTAAAAACAGACAAGTAGGCCTTGTAAATAACCTAAAGTGTACCATACTCAATCAAATCATGCGATGAACCCTATTAAGATACAGAGGTGTAGTTCGAGATTAAGCCATCGAAAGTCAACTCTGTGATAGTTTGAAAACACAAGTTAGAAACACGTGTTTGATAATCAATTTTTTTTGTATAAAACTAAAAACATTAATGCTGCAGAAAAAAATGCAGAAAAAAATAGATTTTTAATATGGGTTTATCCAGTATACAAGGGCACATGTTAAGAATACGTGTGTGATATTGGTTGATATTTATGTAAATGTAGGGGATCATCATTATTAATGAAATGCCCACCAATCAAAATTTGACACTAGCATGTGCCCTTGGGCACACACTAAAAAATTCGTTTTAATATTGCATTTACTACGCATGTGTTTGTGTCACATACCTACAATTTTTGAATTTTTCAAAAATGCCCATTTATCTATCTACATTTATCTCTCCAAAAGTCCAAAGTTTTTTTTTTAATTTTATTTTTTATAGTTCTCTCTAAAGTTTTCTAGCAATGCGTACTTAACTACCCGTTTTGTATTGCCGTAGGAAATAACAATAGAAATCTATTTTTGAAAAACATGTAAAAAAAATGTTTTGTAAATTTTAGAAGTAGCCTTTTTGAAAAGTGTTTTGACCAAAAATTGCTTTTAGAAAAAACATGTTCCCGTGCTTTTGAAAAAAGTCCCCGTGCTTTTGAAAAAAACTTCTTCTCGACTTTTGCGGAAATAGCTATCGATTTCAACATCAAAACTCATTAAAAATATTATTTTTAATAATTTATAACCAAAATATGCATATATCAAAAATATTATCAAACAATCATCTGATTTTTGCAATAGCACTTATTTTAACAGTGTATTTCTTTCAACAACACAACAACTTTTAACTGCAATCCCAAATAGAGTCTACGTCTATGTATTTAATAAAAAATTATCAAAAAAAGAGGTTCAATTCTAATGCTATTAAAATCTTAATGATATAATTTATTAATAATGTTGCACTTTATTGAATTTAAACAAATTTTTTTAATTTTATTTAGTATCATGTGTATAATTGTTACTATATTGTTATTTTTTTTGTGTATGTTAATAAGTATATTAAATTTAATTATGTTATTAAAGAGTTTCAAATCTTGATCTTTAGCTGTAGTTGCATAAACTATATAAGTATTATAAACCAGTAAGATAAAACGCCGTCAACATTTATAGTTTGATGGAGTATTTGTTTTTTTTTTTTAGTTACAAATTAATTCAATAATGAAAAGTTGTACTGCATCTATAAAAATAGTCACGTCGAGCAAATATAAAATATAAACAATCGCTTCTTAATTAATTTTTCTTACAAGTATAATTACGCAATTTATTAAAGATTAAAGATGATATATTTACATTTACCCGCATCATTACATCCGATTGAAGTTAATTCAATTTGAGAGATCGACCATAATTGCAATTCCCTACGAACTTTCATCACAAAATCAAAAATCATAATCTCATAAACAAAGGACAGGAATGCCAAAATTCTCACCAAGAACATATTACCAAGACTGAAATAACAAATTAAAACTGAAATTACAACCTCAAAATAAGCAAATTTTAGATTTAGGAAACAAAACCATAAACACAAGAGAAATCGGACCCCTCACATGCCTGAAATCCACGAAGAATAAAGAAAAATCTGAATTTAGATAAAAAAAATTAACTAAGAAAATATAAACAAAATCTAAATATCAAGATAAGTAAGAAAAATAAAAGAAAACTACGGGAATAGGGCTTCCACCGGTGGAAGCCCTAGCTATATTGTGAAAGTAGAAGAGGGAGGCGCTGTGTAGAGGAAAATATTAAGTTTTTTGTTTTTTTGATATATGGATTTTGATGGAGTATTTCTTTTACTCATCCCATATATTTTGGAGAAAAAATTATTCCAAAATACATGTTTTTCTTTTTTTTTAATACAAATTTAAGGTAAAATTTTTAAAATTATTTCTATATATATTATTTTTAATATTTGATTTTTTCAAAACTTAATTCTATCTACTTTTTTCAAAATCTATAACATTTATGAAAGGCATATGATGTAGCCTATTTGTATTTCGAGGATACAACTCAACTTAAACAAGATTGTAATAGTAAATAGTATATAGACTGTCACAAGGAATCTCAGAATGTATTATCTATCAGAAGAAAAAGATCAAGGTCAATCTACAGACTTGGGGAATTACTACATTGAAAGAAGCTCAGTCAACTGATCAAGCCTCAGTGGAGTATTCGTTAATAAGTGGATTCATTTAAAGTGACAGAGATTTCAAAGGTGACAGAGACAGTACAGAAGATTAAAGAGAGAGATGAATAAAAGAAAAGGAACCAGATTTAAAAGTCAATATATGAAGAACAGTCATTGCGGTTAGTCACTCATGAACCAGACAGTACATCGAGTGTCAACATTAAACAGTGGTCGTTCGTCATTAACTTCAGTGGTTCAAGCTATCAAGACTGGTATGTGAGAAAATCATTGTGCAAGCAACAGAAGTGCTAAATTAATTAACCACAAGGATTTTACTATCAAGTGGACTGGCTACGAGGAAAAAGAATTATCATAAAGAAATTCTAAGTGATATATTCTTAATGTTGAAACCCCGGTTAGAATTGTTGTATTTTTTGCTAAGCAAAAAGAGTCCGGTTTCACATCCTCAAGAGACCGCAGCTTACACCTGGACGGATTATGAGAAAATAGAATTATCACAAGAATATGGAAAGTGATATATTCTTAAAGCTGGAACCCCGGTTGGAATTGATATATTTTTTGTTAAGCAAAAGGAGTCCGGTTCCAGACGCTCAGGTAACCGCAGTTTAGAGTTTAAGTATAATTTTATATTAATAAATATTTTATTTATTTAGAAAATTATATTTATAAATATCTAATAATATTAGATATTTATTTTTATAATTTCTGGATTAAAATAATTATTTATTAATTAAAGATTATAAGTTGTGCGGGTTAAAAAGCATTTCTACGGAGCTAAAACAAAAAGTGGTCAGGTGACTTGATTTAGAAAAGTAGCAGGTCACGGCTGTTGGAGTGTCATGGCAGAGTGTCATAATGGAAGTTATAGAAGACTGTCATAATGAAGTTTATTGGAACTGTCATAATGAAAACTGTCATAGTGAAGTTCAGTGAAACTGTCATAATGAAGACTGTCATAGTGGAAACTGTCATAATGGAACTGTCATGATGCTGACTGTCATAATGGAACTGTCATGATGCTGACTGTCATAATGGAACTGTCATAATGGTCTTCACACAACAACTGTCATAGCAGCCTTGCAAGTGTCATAGAAGCTCAAGAAACTGTCATAATAGTATTAAATAGACATTATGACAGTTGGCAATTGTTGTGTTAAAAGAGACAGAAGCTTCACAGACATAAAAAACATACACAGACTACACACACGGACAAGAAAAGATAGAAGCAAACAACATCAAAACTCTCTCATCTTTCAAGCTCAAACCAAGCAATTAATTTGCCATAAATTCTTGAGTTCTTTGTATCAAAAATTGTATCCATTGGAACTTGATTATTTGTGACTTGTGTACTACTAGCGAATTAAGTTTCCTAGTTCTTGAATTGATATCTTGATTTTTATTAACTAAATTAGAAAAGTTCATGTTGAATTTTCTAATTAGTTATTAATTTCTTGATAATCACTTGTACTGAAATTGTAACACCCATCAAGTTAATATATTGTTATATTCAACTTGAAATTTGTGTTATTTTATTCCGCACAAATTTGTTTGAATTAAATTTTATTTAAAGGACAAATTAAAGAGAAAATGATATAGATTGTATTCAACCCCCCCTTCTACAATCTTATTGGACCTAACAATTGGCATCAGAGCCTATTGATTGATATACAAATCAAGATCCTATTTTTATTCAATCAAAAATTTATCTCGAATTTTTAACTCACTTAAAAATTCATCATGTCTTCAAAAGTTGGTTCCGTTAAGATACCCATATTTGACAAGGAAAATTATGAATTGTGGAAAAAGAAAATGACCCTTTTTATACAAGTGGCCAATCCTAAATATTTAGGAATATTGAAAACCGGGCTAATAATTCATATGATTATAGAAGAGGAAGTAATTGTGGATGGAGTTGTTGAATTTGCTGAAAGGACGTATCCAAAGGATCCTAATAATTATACCCCTGCTGAAAAGGAGGAAGCTGCCCTAGATATGAACCTACAGCTGATTTTAATGGAATCCCTAGATTTAATCATGCAAAATCATGTTGTTAATTGTAAAGATGCAAAGCATATCTGGGATACCATTTTGACAATAAATGAGGAAAGGGTAGATGACACTTCTACTGCTTTGGTTGGTGAAGCCTCGGTGAAAATGAAAGCTAAGGTTATTCAACCTTACAGCTCTGAAAAGGAGGTGATTGTAGCTCGGGAAAGGAGCTGGGATGACACAGATAGCGAAGACGAAGAATATGGAAATTTTGCGCTGGTGGCAAATGCTGAAACATCAACTCGTTATACTACACCGGTAATTCTTACTGACGCTGAGTTGATTGATAGCTTATATAATTCCATGGGTAATGCAAAGAAACAAATTGAAAGAATAACTCTGTTAAACACTAAACTTGAAAATGAAGTGTTAGAGTTAAAAAAGGTGCCTGATAATCAAGATCAACAAATAAAAGAAATAGCTCGACTTAACTACAGAGAAAAGTCGATATCAGAATACATGCATAAACAAATTGCTAAAGTTGCTGAACTTGAAACTAAGATAAAGGAACAGAATGTCAAATTATCTGCTTGTTTTAATTCTGTTAAAATTTCTAAAGAGTTATTCAATAAACAAGCTGTAGAACAAACCGTGGGAATAGGGTTTGGCTACAACGAAGCTGTTGGAATGTTAGGCATAAATTCCCCTAATCCTGTTAGTGCTAAAGAAAGGGGAATACCACATGTGCTTAAGAATGTTGAAGATCCACTCTTTAAGAAGTCTGTTGCAGAGCCTCTAGATATGACTTCTCTTGTTATTCAAGAGGAGATGCGTACTGAGGACATTGCTAGTGGTAGTGTTCAACTTAATGAAAAATCTGTTAAGGCACCTACAACCAAAAATGTTAAATCTAATAAGGTTGTTTCTATGAAACCAGTGAAGTTTGTTCCCAGTTCATCTAAAATTGAGTTAGGTGAAAACAAGTTAGAGCAGAATGATAACATGTCTAACATGAATACCATGCCTATTATTGATACTTCTCATAAAGCATGTGGTGTTGTCAATTGTATGTCTTGTGCTTTTAATGTAATGTCTGCTTACTTTAATGGTAATCATGCATGTGCTAATAAGACTGCTCCTCGACAACACATGAACAGGAATAATAATGTTAGATCAAAGACTGCTAGTCTTCCTCATGTTAGGAGAGAGACATTTGTATCTAAGCCTAAACAAAGTTTTACTAAGGCTGTTTACAAGGTCAAATGTCCAGTCAATGAAACAAGTGTTATTGCTGGTAAACAAACATGGATACCCAAAATGAAACAAAAGATTGTAAAATCTATTTATAGGGTAAAATGCTTGTTGACTAATGGTAAAATTGGTGTTAAGGTGAAAAATGTTGTTTTGCCTGACAAAGGCCAATTCTTTAAGTATTCTGGACCCAATCAAATTTGGGTTCCGAAGAAGGTTTAATCCTTTTGTCATTGCAGGGTGTTGAGCAGGTTGAGCGAGTGACCTGGATCTTGGACAGTGGATGTTCACGGCATATGACTGGTGACAGAACCCTGCTGACAAATGTGGTGGAGAAGGCCGGCCCAGTAGTTACCTTTGGAGATAACAGCAAAGGTAGAACTGATGGATATGGCAGACTTGAAGCTGGAAATGTTATCATTGATGAAGTTTCTTTTGTGAAAGGACTTGAGCACAATTTGCTCAGTGTTAGTCAATTCTGTGACAAAGGATATGAAGTTTATTTCAACAAGAAGAATTGTCTAATTTCACACAAGAGAAATGAAAAGCCACAACTGACAGGAGTTAGAAAAGGCAATCTGTACGTAGCCAATATGAACTCAGGAAGCACTGCAGAAATTACTTGCTTTTACACTAAAGCATCTAATGACGAGAGTTGGCTATGGCACAAGAAACTTTCTCATCTTAATTTCAAAACAATGAATTCTCTAGTTAAAAGAGAATTGGTGAGAGGTTTGCCTTCAATGGAATTCACTCAAGAAGGACTGTGTGATGCATGTCAAAAAGGCAAGCTAAAAAGGGCAAGTCACAGGAGCACTGACACATCTTCAATAACTGAACCATTACAATTACTTCATATGGATTTGTTTGGTCCAGTTAATGTGATGTCTATGTCAAGGAAGAGATATGCTCTAGTGATCGTTGATGATTTTTCAAAATACACATGGGTCCTGTTTTTGAATTCTAAAGATGAGACTCCACAACTGGTGATTGATCACATCAAATTAATTGAGCGAGATTCTACGTATCCAGTGAGAGCTATAAGATCAGACAATGGAACTGAATTCAAGAATGCAGTTCTAAATGACTTCTGCACTGAGAAGGGTATAACCAGACAATATTCAGCACCAAGAACTCCTCAGCAAAATGGGGTAGTGGAAAGAAAGAATAGAACCTTGATTGAAGCTGCACGTACTATGCTAAGTGAATCAAGGCTTCCATTGTACTTTTGGGCTGAAGTTGTCAACACTGCGTGCTATACCCAGAATCGAACTCTAATCAATAAAGACCATATGAAGACACCCTATGAAATTATGGCTGATAAGAAACCATCACTCAAATACTTTCATGTATTTGGGGCAAAATGCTTTGTGCTTAAAGAAGGTGATGATCAAGGTGGTAAATTCGATACCAAAGCATTTGAAGCAATTTTTATTGGTTATTCAATGAGAGCATACAGGGTGTATGTGATTGATGAACAGAAGATGATGGAAAGTGTCAATGTAACATTTGATGACACTAAACTCCCTAGTATCCAAACTGAGGATCCATCTGAAAAGCTATCTTTCGATGACATGACAGATACAGATTCAGATGATGACAATTCACCTGAGATTTTTGCTGATGCTAATGACAACGATGATGATCAGAGTAATGGTGGTGAAAACAATGAGAATAATGAAGATACACCTGACACTCCTGAACAATCATCTAGTCAACCTGGTAACAACTCAGGGGGAGATAATGAAGGATCAACTAGTCATACTCAACATCACAATGAAGAACAAGGCGAATCATCAAGATTAAATCTTCCAAGACAAACAGTTTGGAATAGAGCTCATCCTTTTGAGCTGATTATTGGTGATCCAGATGTTGGTGTCAAAACTAGAAGTGCTACTCAAAATCAATGTAACTATTCAGGGTTTCTGTCTGAAATGGAACCTAAGAAAACTGAGGAAGCTCTTTCTGATCCTGATTGGGTGATTGCTATGCAAGATGAACTCAATCAATTCAAACAACAAGAAGTATGGAAGCTGGTACCCAGACCCAAAGACAGGAAAGTGGTTGACACAAGGTGGGTATTCAGAAATAAGCTAGATGAAGATGGTACAGTGACAAGAAATAAAGCAAGACTGGTAGCAAAGGGTTATTCACAAGCTGAAGGCATTGATTATGATGAAACCTACGCTCCAGTGGCAAGACTTGAGGCTATCAGAATATTCTTGGCATTCGCAGCATTCTCAAACTTTAAGGTTTATCAAATGGATGTCAAGAGTGCTTTTCTGAATGGTAAGCTAGATGAAGAGGTATATGTAGAACAGCCCCCTGGCTTTGAAGATCCAGAATTCATGGATTATGTCTACTTTCTCTTCAAGGCAATTTATGGTCTTAAGCAAGCACCAAGGAAATGGTATGACACTCTCTCTGAATTTTTAATTGAAAATGGTTTTGTTAGAGGTGTCATAGACAAAACTCTTTTCACAAAGAAACATAAAAATGATACAATATTAGTTCAAATCTATGTGGACGATATAATATTCGGGTCTACTAATGATCTTCTTTGCAAGAAATTTGCTAAGTTAATGCAGGGTAAGTTTGAAATGAGCATGATAGGTGAGCTGAAGTTCTTTCTTGGATTGCAAGTAAGTCAAAGGACAGATGGAATATTTATCTGTCAATCCAAGTATGTCAGAGAGCTCCTCAAGAAATATGAAATGGAGGACTCATCTTCAACAAGAACACCATCATCTACAGCTGTCAAATTTGGAGCATGTGAAAATTCTGCTAAGGTAGATATCACAAGCTACAGAGGTATGATAGGCTCATTACTTTATCTTACTGCAAGTAGACCAGATATTATGCATGCTACATGTTTGTGTGCAAGGTTCCAATCGGATCCTAGAGATGTTCATCTCATTGCTGTTAAACGAATCTTAAGATATCTTAAGGGTACGCCTAACTTAGGCATCTGGTACCCTAAAGATTCTGGTTTTAATCTTGTTGGATATACAGATTCAGATTATGCAGGAAGTGTTGTAGATAGGAAAAGCACCTCTGGGAGTTGTCAATTCCTAGGTGGCAGGTTAGTTTCCTGGTACAGCAAGAAACAGCAAACAGTTTCCAACTCAACAGCTGAAGCTGAATATATAGCTGCTGGAAGCTGTTGTGCTCAGATCTTGTGGATTAGGAATCAGCTACGGGACTATGGCTTTGTACTTGATAAAATTCCTATCTTGTGTGACAATACAAGTGCCATAGCAATCTCCAACAATCCTGTGCAGCATACGAGAACAAAGCACATCGATATCAGGTATCATTTTATTCGAGAGCATGTCATGAATGGTACCGTGGAGTTACATTTTGTACCCACGGAAGAACAAACAGCAGATATTTTTACTAAGTCTCTTGACGAATCCACATTCACCAGAATTGTTGGTGAATTGGGTATGTTAAATAGTCCTAGTAATTAAACTAGTTAATATCTGAGGTTTGCTCTTTAATAATTTATAAGTGATTACTTTGTTAATATTTGTTATTAAAATCACTTGTATAATTATTTTATCAACTTATCTTCTTGCTTGTTAATTCTCAAATCAGTGTCATTATCTTCTTAATATATTCCTACTTACTTCTTTTAATTTTAGAATATTTTAATTTTCTCTAAAAATATTTTTCTCAAATTTTACAAGTTGAAATTTTTGAGAAATCTATTTTTGTTGAAAATTACTTTTGAATATTTGTGTTGATTTAATAAGTCATATTTTCTCTTTAAATGATTTTCTATAAGAAAGTTACTTTATTAAGAAAATATATAGATTTATTAATTTACTACAAATATTTATGTAAATAGTTAATAGTTTATTAAATGGTTTGTAGTGTTTGTCCTTTTGTTATTAATATTTGATTTCATAAAAAGGATAACCTATGGTATTTTTAGTATTTTCTTATTTTCTATTTAGCCATTTTTTTAAGTAGTTATAATGTTGTAAATATTTTTACAAATTATTTTCTTTTATTTCTAATATTCTGTAAATATTATTAATACAGTTATTTTTGAATAATAATAAAAAAAAATCGTATTTTACTTTTCTTTTTAGTTTTTATTTAATATTATTTTTATGTATATTATTTCTTATTTTGTATATTATTTTTCATGTGTAAATAAATAGTTTGTATAGTATTTTCAGTTTAGTCACTATACTTTCAAAACTTACAAACAGGTCCCTGTACTTGGTTCTTTTGTACTTCTTCTGTTTAACACACACATATCATGCTGTTTTAACTTCTAATCTGTGTTGTGTTGTTGTTATTAACAGAATTTCTTATTAAGGAACATTGTTGGTATCAATATGGTATATGTCAATTCAATTGTTTAGGAACTAACGTTTGATTTTCAGGTTCTAACAATTGGAAGACAAGACCTAACAAGTGTTAACAAGTGGTAACAGTTGATATCTAACATACAGGAACTAAAACATGATAAAATAGTTTTGTTTGTAGTGGTTTAAACATTAACATTCATTAATTTGATTAATATTTATTGTTAATTGGATTTTTGTTTATGTTTTTGTTTAGTAAAACCGACTCAATCTCTTTATATTTCCTAACTCAAAATCTCTTTCTATAGTTGTGATTGCTTACATTGTAAATCTTTTGAAATCACAACTGTATATCATTCTATCTCTATATGCTCATATTCTGTGATGCAGGTTCATCTACATGGAATTTTGTTTTCTCACATGTTTAGTCATAAGGTTGTAAACCCAACAACTTTTATCCCAGACTACAGTCAAACTCAAACACATTCTATCTTACACCCTAAAAGGAAGTAATCTATCAGACTAGAGGTCACCAGGGAGTAACTGCACGTGATGCAACAAATAAGGATGTGTGGGATATTCAGTTGGAGAGTCACTACCTTATACACTAACCAAAATATTTCATATGCACAAAGTGAGAATGCACACACTAAGGATGAATTGATGGAAACCTATAATCCAACCATTTTACGGTTAGGATTATAAGTTAAAGGTTCTTTAATGAACCAAGTGTCTTCACAGACATTAGAAGGGAATCTTGATCTCAATGCTAAATTTATAGATCATTGTTTACCTTCTCAGAATTCAAATCTGAAAATCCTATAAAGGGAAAACTAGCAACTTGTAGATTATGACTCAGATTCGTCTGACGAGTCAAACGAGGATTTGGGATTTGCGAACTCCCATTGCACCACCACTGACCTCTCTTGAAGGGGCTAGGGTGATTTTTCCTTGCAGGTACACTAATGGATGTTGGAGCTATGAGTGATACACCAGTGAGCAAGAGTGTAAACACAGAGAGATGTGAGACACTCAACACAAATGAGTGGAGAGAAGAGTGAAACACTTGTGAGGTACACTAAACACTATCACACACTCACAGTGAGGAAGAAAATGAAACTTCCTTTCTAACAAAGAACTCTATAATTGGTACAAATACTTTGTCAACTAGTTGATTGGAGGATTCCTCAACTAAGGGGGAGAAGAAAAGGGGTACAAGAAAAAGGAGAGTAGGTTAGAAAGGGGGAGCATTTACAAGGGGAGCCTTAGATGGAGAAGAAAGGGGAGATTCAGTTGAGAAGAAATGGGAGATATAAGGAGATGGAGAAGAAATGGGAGATTCAGTTGAGAAGAAATGGGAGATATAAGGAGAAGCTTACATCACAATACTATTCTATTAGTCTTTCAATGTACTATGTATAAAGGCTAACTGGAGGAGTAGTAGATTTCCTAGAAGTTAGAGAAATGGTATTGATTCACCATTGTCTATTTATTAGGAGCAGTTGTTTTTCTTAATTGAGAAAAGCTGTGTCAGAGAAGGGAAGTGATTGTAAATCAAGAACTACTGATAATCACCAATGTAGGATATGAAGGATTATCAGGCAGAGATATGAAGAATCAGAAATGAAGATGAGTTATCTATTGAAGATCAGTTCAGTGCTAGAGGAACAATCATCTATCATTTCATCAACTGAGGATTCTGGAATTGTTAAATTCAAACCAGAGAATTTTTTTTTGTATTATTTACTAAGCTCCTAAATGCTTAATCTTTTTCTTGTTTAAGTGAGTTAGTTGAGTTATCCTCTAGGTATTTGCTTGTTATTGTCTAACAAACAAATAGGGGGAGATTGAAAGGCATATGATGTAGCCTATTTGTATTTCGAGGATACAACTCAACTTAAACAAGATTGTAATAGTAAATAGTATATAGACTGTCACAAGGAATCTCAGAATGTATTATCTATCAGAAGAAAAAGATCAAGGTCAATCTACAGACTTGGGGAATTACTACATTGAAAGAAGCTCAGTCAACTGATCAAGCCTCAGTGGAGTATTCGTTAATAAGTGGATTCATTTAAAGTGACAGAGATTTCAAAGGTGACAGAGACAGTACAGAAGATTAAAGAGAGAGATGAATAAAAGAAAAGGAACCAGATTTAAAAGTCAATATATGAAGAACAGTCATTGCGGTTAGTCACTCATGAACCAGACAGTACATCGAGTGTCAACATTAAACAGTGGTCGTTCGTCATTAACTTCAGTGGTTCAAGCTATCAAGACTGGTATGTGAGAAAATCATTGTGCAAGCAACAGAAGTGCTAAATTAATTAACCACAAGGATTTTACTATCAAGTGGACTGGCTACGAGGAAAAAGAATTATCATAAAGAAATTCTAAGTGATATATTCTTAATGTTGAAACCCCGGTTAGAATTGTTGTATTTTTTGCTAAGCAAAAAGAGTCCGGTTTCACATCCTCAAGAGACCGCAGCTTACACCTGGACGGATTATGAGAAAATAGAATTATCACAAGAATATGGAAAGTGATATATTCTTAAAGCTGGAACCCCGGTTGGAATTGATATATTTTTTGTTAAGCAAAAGGAGTCCGGTTCCAGACGCTCAGGTAACCGCAGTTTAGAGTTTAAGTATAATTTTATATTAATAAATATTTTATTTATTTAGAAAATTATATTTATAAATATCTAATAATATTAGATATTTATTTTTATAATTTCTGGATTAAAATAATTATTTATTAATTAAAGATTATAAGTTGTGCGGGTTAAAAAGCATTTCTACGGAGCTAAAACAAAAAGTGGTCAGGTGACTTGATTTAGAAAAGTAGCAGGTCACGGCTGTTGGAGTGTCATGGCAGAGTGTCATAATGGAAGTTATAGAAGACTGTCATAATGAAGTTTATTGGAACTGTCATAATGAAAACTGTCATAGTGAAGTTCAGTGAAACTGTCATAATGAAGACTGTCATAGTGGAAACTGTCATAATGGAACTGTCATGATGCTGACTGTCATAATGGAACTGTCATGATGCTGACTGTCATAATGGAACTGTCATAATGGTCTTCACACAACAACTGTCATAGCAGCCTTGCAAGTGTCATAGAAGCTCAAGAAACTGTCATAATAGTATTAAATAGACATTATGACAGTTGGCAATTGTTGTGTTAAAAGAGACAGAAGCTTCACAGACATAAAAAACATACACAGACTACACACACGGACAAGAAAAGATAGAAGCAAACAACATCAAAACTCTCTCATCTTTCAAGCTCAAACCAAGCAATTAATTTGCCATAAATTCTTGAGTTCTTTGTATCAAAAATTGTATCCATTGGAACTTGATTATTTGTGACTTGTGTACTACTAGCGAATTAAGTTTCCTAGTTCTTGAATTGATATCTTGATTTTTATTAACTAAATTAGAAAAGTTCATGTTGAATTTTCTAATTAGTTATTAATTTCTTGATAATCACTTGTACTGAAATTGTAACACCCATCAAGTTAATATATTGTTATATTCAACTTGAAATTTGTGTTATTTTATTCCGCACAAATTTGTTTGAATTAAATTTTATTTAAAGGACAAATTAGTGAGAAAATGATATAGATTGTATTCAACCCCCCCTTCTACAATCTTATTGGACCTAACAATTTATTAATAAGCGAAACACTCTCTTGATGGTACTATACTACTAAATTTGGTACCATCCCTTTATTCCTATTTCTTCCGAAATTTTATGTTATCTTTAATAAAATTATTGTAATTCTATCATAATTGCAATTTTTTTTATTATAATCATACTGAGTTACAAAATAATGTATATATGAGGAAGGGTGGGTGCCCTAAATACCTTTTTTTTTTTTTTTTTTTTATCATTTTGTAACCAAAATACCCAGCGCTGGAAAGCACCGCCCAAAATGCCCAGTTGACACGCTATAGCGTGTAGCGTATCACCTGTTACGCCACCAGAGTAGGCGTATCAAAAGGAAATGCTGTTGGAGTTCGTGAAATTTCTTCCGCATACGCCACAGGAAACAACATATCGGCAGATACGCATGTAGAGACCGTGTATCTTACGTCAGAGATGACGTAAGATACGTTGTTTCAACATGCGTATCAGGAGATGCGCATGCTGAAACAGCGTGTCTTACGTCATCTTCGTCGTTCCCAGAGCTGCCGACGAAGACGATTCCGATTCGTTCTTTTGTCCGTCTCCGTTCGTCCACATCACGAAGTTTCGAACCACATAACATATATCATTCGAACCGCAATTGGAAGCTCTACAAGACCAGACCAGTTTTATACTCCCTCTGTCCCTCCCATTTATTTACATTTCTTTTTCACTACTCGACACGCATTTTAAGGCTTCTAAAAAGTATAGTTACATAACTTATTTTTTAAATTTTCTTTTTTTGTATAAAAATAGAACAATTCTATTTTTATAAAAAAAAAGAAAATTTAAAAAATAAGTTATGAAACTATCCGCAAATTGCACCTTAAAATCCGTGCCAGAATTACGTCCCCCAAGGTAAAGAACCAAGGGGGATTGAGGGAGTAACATTTGTTTTCCACCATTCAATTCGCCCAAAATTGCGATTTCAAGCCGTCAAACATTCTGACGAAGGTCATACACACCCCTGCGGGGCCGGCGAAGCTAAACGGAGACTCGGACGAGCAAGGACATGATCTTATGGTCAATTGGTGTTCGTTTGGGGGTTGAAGAGCCTCGTATCGACGAGACGAGGCGAGATCGATGAAGTCGCCGGCAAGAAGCTCTCCAGACGACCTGAAAATTTCATGTTTTCTGGCGATGAACAATAGTCCGGATGCGCCTTCCCAAACGGCGCATGGGATCCCATGGGCATTTTGGTCGTTTTTTCCGCATCTGGGCATTTTTGGCAGTGGGTAGGGAAAAATGGTTATTTTGGGCATTCTTTCTATGAGGAACATATATATATATATATATATATTATTTTCTTGATTTTCATAAAATAATGTTATATTAATAATGAGTTAAACAATTTTATTAATAAGTAAAATATCCGTTCTAATGATATTTCAGTCTTCAAATTTAATTTCACCCCAGGATTCGTATCCACCGAAATTATTGAAATTCTACTATATATTCAAATAATTTTTTATTATAACCTAAAAATATGGTTTTTTGTTGCAAAGATTGCAAAACTGGCTGACACAAAAAAAGATTACAAAAATTGCACGCATTTTTAAAAAAAAGATTACAAAGATTGCAACTCGTATTTTTGAAAAAATTTGTTACAATTTGGATAATTTTGAAAAAAATCCAAAAATTTATGGGTTAAATATCAAATTGGCCACTGAATAACTTGAAAAATCTCAGATTGAACACTGATAAATTTGGGATCTCATTTAAAACACTTTTAAAGACATAAATATCAAACGAATATTTTTAAAATGTATTCGGGAACTAAAAATAATTTTTCATTGAGTTCTACAAATTTTTTTTGAATGCTACCATAATCAAATGAAAGGTTAATAATTCTAGTATTTATGATAATACATTTAGATTTTAAGAAATGTATTTACTATTTATTTTTAATTTTATGGTTATTTTCTTTGATTTAATTAATTAATTTCCAATTAATTTATTTACTATTTATCCAATTAATTTCAGTTAGACACAAAATACATGACATATATACAACCATTTCACTCGCGTAAGAACTCAGCCAACACACACAGACAGAACACAACCTCAAATGGCAACTACAACCCCGCCTTTCCCAACAACCTTAAACCCTTCAAAAACCTTAAACCCCAGCCCCCTCTCATCATTCATTTTCAACCAATCAAAACTCTTCAAAACAACAGCCCCCAAATCAAACAAATTCACTAGAATATGTGCATCTACAATGTCAAACCAGAATCAAACAGTGTGTCTGGATTCATTGAGTAATAAAGAAAGGAGAGAACAAGTAATGGATGCTATTAAATCAATTGGTCTGAGTAATTGTTTGTCTGAAACTAATCTTCACTTGTCTGTTCCTTCTCTCAAATCGAAAATCCGAGGCAAGGTATATATTCATTTCCCTAAATTTGTGTGTATTGTGTTATGATGATGTTATGAAATGAATGTTTATGTTACTCGTGTTGCGTTTGTTTCTGCGTAATTTCGATTGTAGCTGCAGACTGCAGTTCTCATTATAGTCTGTTTATGAATTTTAGCTCTGCAACATTTTGTTGGTACTACTGCACAATTTCTTTCCTAATTGTACAGTATGTTAATATTTAGGGTATTCAATGTATAATCAGATTTATGTTCCGACATTAACCATGAGAGTAAGCTCTATTAATAGTACAAGAATTATTAGATTAATTTTGTTTGATGTGTCAATTATAAAGTGTAACTTTAGGAAGAAATAAAATGAATAAAAGAAAAATAAAAATTAGGACACTCAGTTCATTAGATAGCAGACCGTGGTGTGCTTTTACCAGAAATATTAGAAGGTAAATTTGAAAATAAGCTGCATTTTTCTCTGAATATAATTAAGCTTAATTACCTCGGATGAAGGTGAAGATGCTGACCCTGATTGAATTTGCAGGTTCGAGATATATATGATGCCGGAGATTATCTTGTTTTGGTCACTACAGATCGTCAAAGTGCATTTGATAGAGTTCTTGCTTCAATTCCCTTCAAAGGCCAGGTAATGTGATCCCTGATATCCTTGATTTTTGTGTTTATGTCTGAATTCTTTTGTCAATAAACACCTGATATATCAGGTACTTAATGAAGCAAGTTTATGGTGGTTCGGCCAAACTCAACATATAACTCCGAATGCAATAGTATCATCCCCAGATAAGAATGTCACAATTGCAAAAAAATGTTCAGTTTTTCCTGTTGAATTTGTTGGTGAGTACTTTCGATTTTTTTTGATTCCATAGCGATCATTATATTGTTGATTTTTTGCCTAAAAGAAATGCATCTGTGCATGTAAGCTGCTTTTTACCTTCCTTTTGTAGCTTTGATCTTCAATTTTGTAATTTGTCATTGGGATTCTTTTTTACGTTTCATTTTTTATAATGGCACTATATTTTTAACAATTGCTGCATTTTGGTTTGCTCCTATGTTTTGTAGTTAAATGTTTAGAACTATTATGATTAAAATTTATAATCCTGTGTTTTCTTCTTCATTGTTAAAAGGTTGAAAAGGTCTCTTATTATTGTTTGTTTCATTACACTCTCTAATTAAGATAAGAACTTATTTCAATAAGAGGAAACACTATTTCCATCTTGTAGCAAATGGTAATACCATCTATTCCGAAAATCAAAGCATAAGAAATTGCTTGCAAAATGTTAGGCCTGAGGCTATATGTGTTAGCCGACTGCTGAAGGGAGCGTGTCAAGATAGTTAAACAAGAGTTAGTTATTGTGTTACTAAATTTGAATTACGGGGTTGCTGTTGTTTACTACAAATTTGTTAGAATATACTAGGCTTTTAGTTTCTCTATAGTGTATCTAGCCTTGCTTGAAGGTTATAATCTTGTGGCACCAATCTTACAATAGCCAATTCAGCGATCATAGGCAGCTCATTGTCTCCTTCACAACTTTCTAAAGCTTTATTCATATGTGATGGTACCACTAGTCATTAGTCAATGTGCTTCAGCCTTTTGTATTTCATTCGGATCATACATCTTGAGTCCTGCATTTAAAAACTAATATCATTAGAAAGTAAATTTTCTTGTTCTAATCAGTTACAGTACATGATATATTCTTGTTGCTTCACCTATTGTGAGCTTAATTTTTTTAAGAAATCTATTGAGCTCCACATCAGTAATAATATCCACTAAAGTTGAAGTAGTGGTCTCGTTGAACTGAAAAGGTTCCTCTGCCCTTCTGCTTCTAACGTTTGGGTAAATTTTTAATTGCTACTTCCTTAGCTGCATAAAGAGGAACCCTTTTACTAGCAAAATATAATTGTTATAATACATGAGATACCATGTTGGCGAATTAGAATGAGATAAATGGGTTCCTACTATTTTGTGAGGATAAGTTTGAGTCAGTATTGGTAAGAGGCTTAGCTGGTGAAGATTCTGCATAAGGAAAAGCTATGATGAATTACCCCACTTTCTTATACACTTGTTTTTCTGAGAATTTGTGCTTGGCCAGAATCTGGATACATGATTGGAAAGAGGAACTTGCTGCTACAGTGAATCCATAATGACATGATAGATTTATTTATTAGTTATTACATGTTTTTGTGGATATTCACATTAATAACTTCCATATCATTGTTCTTGTCCCTGTACTTGAAGCAGTATCACATACGTAATTGTCATATGCATTTGATAATCACAGTTTTAGCATCTGATGATATTGGTGTAATTTCATTAAAATTTGAGTTCTTGCATGGTTCATTAAGTTGTCAACAGTTCTGATAGTCACTAAATCGCTGATAATTTGTAGTAAGAGGTTATGTGACTGGAAGTACTGATACATCCCTATGGACGGTATACAAAAACGGAGTGAGGAATTACTGTGGAAATTTACTACCAGATGGTACACGTCATACTCACAGTGTCTACTTTTTCGTATCAACTAATAATAGGATTCAGGACTAACTTTATTTTGAAGTTAAATGGTATATATTCATGTGCAACAGACTTGGTAAAAAGCCAAAAGTTACCAGCAAACATACTTACTCCGACAACTAAAGCTGCAGATCATGACGTGCCTGTTACTCCAGATGAGGTCTGCTTTTATAATAGTTTGTGATGCATTATTTCTAATTTCTTTCTAGTTTCCACTCATTAATTTTATTACTAATCAACGTTTTAAAAAAAAGCCTTCAGTTTTTAGGCGTCTGCCAATAATAAGAAAAACATATTGCATATAGTTTTAGACTTTTAGGCAAAGGAAATAACAAAAAACAAGCAGACCTTTTTGGTTGCAAGAGGTATGTAAAATGTATATGCCAACCTATGTGCTTCCATTCAGGGCTTATTTTTTTGATCACATAATGAGCATTGACCTTAGTGCATTTAGAGATATATAATGGTGACTTTCTCTGTTTCTGTTGATAACTTCGCTGTGCTTCAGATCTTAAATAAATCGTGTAGTGGGGTGCACTTTTGTAAATGAATTCAAAATGGTCCCAAAATCCAAAAGAGCGCATATGTTACTCTTTTAGCTTTTCCCCCACCAACTACTAGCCACTTCATACAAGTCAGAAGGCTGATATGAAGGCAAATTTTGTTATGACTTGGAATTTACAGATATGCACATGTTTATTAATCCAGGTTTCTCATTTTTTTATGCAAACTGATGTATGTAACATATGAGCTTTCTTTCAGATAGTGAAAAGTGGGCTGATGACTCATGACGAATATGATGAAGCCAGTAGGAAAGCACTAAGCTTGTTCGAATATGGACAGGTTAGTAGTCTTGTTTTTTCTCCTATATCTCTCTACGCAGCTATTGTAGTGCTCTAAAGACTTAAAAAAGGCAAACTTTCAGTACATCAATCATACTGCTAGAGTCTTGATAACAAAAGTGTGGAACTTAAGATGATCAGTTGGCAGTGTATTCTTTAAATATGGCAGACCTTGTTTACTGTATGTGTTGTATAGTTACAGTTTACGAGCATTAGAGTTGCAGGCTTTACTAATAGAAGCTACTTGGTCATAAGTTAGTTCGTTGAGTGGCTTTATTATATATGAATACACTATTAAATCTAAACAAAGAAAAAAAAAATGCGAGTGGGGTCAAATTACCTATGCCCTTAAATTTAACCCATCCCCGACTAGAAGAATATCCTAACAAGTGCAACTTGGGATGAATAAAACTAACATTCAGTCAAAGTTAGAGGAGTTCTTCCCTCCTGGTTACAAATATTGGCACTTGAATTATCCAGAAATATTGATGAGGTAAAGAAGAGATTAACCGTTCAAAGAAAATAGTTGTTTTTAGAGATCGATATATTTTAACATAATAATATATTTATTTGGCTGTCCAAATAAATTACATGAAGTTTTATTCTCAGATTGTTGGTCTTATTATAAGTAGAGTTTTTTCAAAAAAATAAAAATAAAATCTGATGTAAGGAAATATACTGAATAAATAGGTTAAAAATTTTTGTCGGGTAAACAGGGACGAGACGCTGTAATTGTATAAGTAAAAGAAAGAAGTCCTAATAAACAGGAACACAGAGAACTCTCTTTACCAAAGAGAAAATCTTTTGTAAGATGCTCCAAGAGTGGAAATTTACAATCCTTGTAACTTTATAATTGTGAGCTAAAAAGCCTAATACCAACCTAGGAGAGAGAGGTTAGCCTCTGTTGAAAAGTTCTCGCTAATTCAAGAAAATTAGGAATCTTATCTCCTTATTTAAAACCCACCAATATATAACGTATAAATAAGAGCCCATGATATATTAGGAAGTGCATGGCGAAAAATATGATTATTTAAATTAAGCGAAAGCACCGACCAGCTAAAAGTCCCCGTGGGCGACATGTCAACACATGAGAATCCAACCAAAAACATAAGCACCATTTCATAACAAGTTAAAAAAGTCCTATTGTCCACTTCACCACTAAGGCAGCAAGCCATAGTATTCTTCTGTTGTATGCTGTTTCCAAATGCAGGGCCAGATGTGCTGATACAGATGCATAAGGTTGCATCGACTTAAATGGAGTGTCCCAGTAGAAATATGTATCCCGAATTGTCTGAGGCACTAATTAATACTTCTATTGTTCTGTCAAACTTGCAAAATATAACAGAGCTTTTGGATTTTTGGTCTTACTTTCCCTCATTGGTAGCAAAGCTATTTGGATTTTACTATTGTAATACTTTCTCAAGTTTTTCCCTCCATAAACTGTTCAAATCCCCTAAAATTTAGCATGTATTTTTCTTGAAGAAAGCACAATCGTCATATTTCTCCCACCTTTATTAATGTTGTTACCTGTTGCAGCGGGTGGCTTCAGAACATGGTCTAATTCTGGTAGACACTAAATACGAGTTTGGAAAGAGCAGGGATGGTACAGTGATGCTGATCGATGAGGTTGGCTTACTCTCTTGCTTTAACGGTCCTTTGTCTATCTCCTCCCCTCTGCTCATTCTCTAGAGCATATAAAAAGAGATAAGCAAGTTCAATGCTGAGTTTGCATTTCATGTTCTATATTAGGTTCATACTCCTGACTCAAGCAGATATTGGATTGCTCATTCTTATGAGGAACGCTTCAAGAATGGTCTTGAACCTGAAAATGTTGACAAGGTCTCTTAATATTACATGTGCTCCTCTTTGGCTGATTTTCTTGTACCTGTTAATGTGCTTGATTTGATCTTACACTAGAAATGTCATCGACTGTAGGCATATGCCAACTATGTCCCTTTCTGTCAAGTAATGTTTGTGTCAAATCTTGCATTCCCTTTCTGATAACTTCTCTGTATAGACCTCATGGCTGTTCTGCGCATTTTTTAACATGTTAATTATTAAAATGTTAGGAATTTCTGAGGCTGTGGTTCAAGAATAATTGCAATCCCTACGAGGACGAGGTAAGTTTAAAATTGAACTTTTATTCCTTTTGTATAAGGGTTGATAAGTTTAACTATTGTTGAATTGATTTCCAGGTTCTTCCTGCTGCACCAGAAGAACTAGTTTCTGAATTGGCTTGGCGGTATGTCTCTTCAGTTTTATAAATTTTGCACATAAAACACTCTGAAGATTGTTTGTTGTATAGAAAAGGAAGAAAGATATTTCTTGCTCATTTATAAAATCTTTATCTTGTATTGCAGATACATTTTCTTGTTTGAGACAATAACGAATTCGAAATTCCAGATTCCCATGACCAAGGTAAATCCACACGTAGGCCTTCACTTCATTTTTATATCCTGGGTCCAACATTAGTTTTGCTCATGCAGGAACCACTACATGATAGGATCTCTCGAAATGTTTCACAAGCATTGTCTTCTCTACAATAACAACATCAAAACGAGAACTGCTGACTTTATCCAGCACATGTTGTGATAATAATAGTATGAAACTGATGAGATATTGCTCAGGTGATTGAAGCTTTGTGTAATAATTTACAAGTAGTCTGTTGATCATTTTCTAGTTTGGGCGGTGAAACTTATTCTAAGTGGCAGAAAAGAAAGTTAGAATTTGTTACTTTGTTAGCCCTAGTGGACCAGAAAAGAATAATATTTAGCGCTTGCCCTTGTCCTCTTTTGCAGGAGGGTGTGTATTATGTTTGTGTTTTAAGCGTTACAAAATATCTACCTTTTTCTGTTTTATTTAGGATTTTTACTTCGATGATGACTATATTTACCTGATATATCAACCCGGATAAAGAATGAATGGTGCTATTCTCTACTGTAAACTTATTCCCCCATCCCAGCAGGATTCAAAGCACTTGTGTATCTGGAGTACTTGAATATTTGATTAAGATTCATTGATGGTTATGTATATCTTGAATAGTTATCGATTAGTTAAACTGATTAGGTGTTGAATTTTGAATTTTGCTACTACGTATAATTTGTAGTTGTTGAAATGATTAGGTTTATATTTTTAATTTTGCTCACAACGTATAGTTTAAAGTTGTCAAATATAGTTTTTAGTGTTTGTAGGCAGTGAAAGCTAAAGAACTTCAATCCATGGATGATAAAATAATGTGTATCCAAAGTATCATTTTATTTTAAGTGTTTACAGTAAACACAAGGTATTCCAAATAGAAAGCAGGAGGCAAAACATGTACAGCAGACCCTCTGCTAGTTTCTTTTACTTTGAGTTGTTATTACTTATTCTTTTATAGAAGATTTCTTGTAGCCTATATGAATATAGAACAGAAGTAATACATGTTATCTGTGCTGCATTCATTTCTGAAGGCATTCATTTCTGAAGAGACATGACAATGAATCACTTATGCCATGAGCACCCCACAAGTAGAAGAATGAAGTGTTTTGCAGATTAGTTCAGCAAACACAACGAAATTTTTTATTTGTGGTGGTTGTAAAGTTCCCTGCAACGGTATATACTTCCGTAATAGTATTGTACAATGGGAGCCGTTCCCTGGCAATCGGGAGCTTTTACGTAAAATATCATGTTTAAATCGTTGGATGGGAGAATGGTCTTGTCTATACCTATATCCATATTGGGTGCATGATGCTACCCAAAATGATCAAGCATGAAGCTCACCGTCAGCCGCTTGCTCAATATTTCATATTAGCTCGTCTTGATTGCGAAGCATGTGGACAATCTTTTGGTGAATGTCTGTTCAGATGTAAACAATGTGATTTCTATGGAGGATGTGTTTGAAGGCAAGAACAGTTAAACACGGGTGGGATTCTCACCCCTATCACTTAATATATGAGGCTAACATAGTCGCGGATCATGAACATGAGTTTGATTGTGAGTTTTGTTCGATAGAAATAAACTCAAACAGATGGTTCTAAGTTTTAACATTTCATCATGATTGTTTTAAAAGATCATGTTATTGCTATTAGTCGAATGTGAAGTTCGGGCTGATGATGATATTGTTATAGACAAACTCCTTCCTCACAGCCTCACACTAGTTCAAGTTTACCTTTATGATACTCAGCTGACCAGCAGTTATATATTAAATGCACGAATTACAATCAGATCCAGGACATTCTGAGTTCAGTACTTAATTTTGGTTTACGATACCAAGTACTTAAAACTGTTAAATAAACATTACTGTAACTCCTAACATAAAACCTAGATATTTAACAAAACAAAAGCATGAACCCTAACCATGCATCAATTAATGATAGATATACATGGAAATAACAAAAATAACAAAACCAATTGGAAATCAAAGCAACAACCATTCTTCAAAGTTCAAATAGTAAACCGAAAAACAGGAGTCTATTACATACCATCACATAAAAAGGTAAAAAAATATGTTTCAGGGTTTGGAACCTAGCCAAGTGCAATGCTAGGAGGCTCATCCCCACGCCTGACTTCTTTATTTTAAACATTTAAAAAAAAAAAACAGGACTACATCTTGAGAAATATGCCATGGACGTAACTCAATGTGTTGTTGACGAAGCGCTTCAGATTCTTGGTCTCTTAAAACGACATCCACATCACACCTAAAACACAAAACACAATAAACAAGGTACTATTAAAATGATGCAACAAGATATAAACAGCTATATAGAGTGCATTTACAAAAGGATTGGTGGTGTTGTGAAAAACAATATGATATGCTGTTGAATATGAGTGTTTGGTATATAAAGCTTGGATGCACGGGAAAGTTCAGAAGTTCAACAAGTGCCCAGGGTTAAAGATTATTTGAAAAGGCCTAGATTTATACACAGGAAAACTTAGATGTATGCACTACAAGTACAAGGCAGGCATAATATTCAGTGAAATTAGTCCATTAATATACATGTACCAAGAACTTTGCTCATATGTTCTGTTCAAAAAACTTCCAGAACTGATAACAAATTAGCAAAAGATTACATACGATTAAACACAATGTATTTCAAAAGTTAACTTGCAATTTGCAACTAGAGCATATTTCAAAACATATAAAAGCCGAGTCACTTGGGAAGAAGTTAAATAGAGTTTAGGAAGTAAACTTGCAACAGTTCTGATTGTGATAGGAACAATCTTAAAACATGTTCAGTTACTATGCGAGATAAACTTAAACAGTTGAACTCCACATTCTTTGGGTTTCAATAACATACATATTTTTCATAGCAATATCATGACACAAAAAATTGTAGAACCCGAAGAGCTTTCTAAAGTGATAGGGCTCATCAAATTTGAATGCAAAACAAATTTAAAAGATCATCGGGGAGAGCATTTTGATGAAAACCCACAAAAAATCTTCGAAGTAAAGCAAAAAAATTTAAAAGATAAATTTCACAACAAAGACACTTGAAAAGAGACGTATCATAAACCCCATAAGCTCCTCAGAAATTCATACAGCCATAGAAATCAGTATTAATACACTGCCAAGTAAATCCCAACATTTCCTTACATTCAAAGTTGCAAACCAGCGACACCAGTTTCTGTAGTCTGCATATCGAATAGAATAGCAGTATATGCATGCATGCTAGCTCATCAAAAACATTTGTTATCTAAGATGCTACTCAAGAAAAAAGGAGTAATAGATCTGTCCGAGCCATCAAGCATAAAAAATTAACCTAACGGCACTCAGCTGACCGGCAATTATAAAATGCACCAATTACAATCGGACCTGGGACAGTCTGAGTTGAGTACTTAAATTCAGGGTTTATGATATCATTTTGTTTTCAATTGCAGTTATCAAGTTCAATCTACGCATTCTTGGTGGCAAGGTCAGCATGTGAAAATAAGTGAAGAAATCAACAGCTCATATATATAATAATGTGCAATGTTGAAAGGAGTGGCGCCACCATGGAGGGAACAGGCATGACTAATGAAAAGAACCAATAAATGGTAGAAACGATGACTGAGGTAGTTATCTGCTAAGCGGAAGTACAGGACAACCAGTATGCATCAAGTACAGCTTGAATGCTAGAGGATGGAATGGATTACAGGATATATGGACATATAACAGGACATAATATTTACAGTGACGTAGGACAAGTCTGAGGTAAAAGATTTGGGCAATTTCCTGCATAAATCTTTCAAACGAGACGAATTTGTACATGGAAAATACCAGGCAAAATCTGACAACTCTACAGAGTGTCGGGCTCGATGTCTAGACTAACCACTACAACATAAAACCATTTATTTATATCTTCGTACTTATGTTTCTTCCAAACAGCTATTATGTATTGTTGATTACAGACATGACCAAAGAAATAGCCAGGACAACAACATGCATAAGGTAATATGAGTTGATGGATTATTAAAGTATGAGATATGAAAGTGTAGGAAGCTAGTTTGTCACCTCAACTCGATTAGGGGTAGATTCAGGTTCAGTTGAGGACTGCCCCATTCTCGACAACGATCCTGTCGGGATAGTTTTTGATAGTAATCTGGTTAAAACAACCAGGGCATTTAATATGAAACCTGAATACACCAAATTCGGGGGGTGATGACTGCAACAAATTGTGAGTAAGTAATTAGTTGGAGAATGAAAATAATAACATAATAATTGTGGTTATTAATAACAAGCATCATGTAATACCTGGCCCAAAACATTTTCTCTCTGAGCCGTGAAGATGGAGTCCTTAGGGATACAATATTTACATCTGGTGCACGTTATGGTATTGGGAAGCATCAAGTCCATACTGAACGTCCTCCGATTTTTCAATCGACTCAGCGTCTTTGAATCAAACCCTGGGGCGGGAAAGGATATGTGTATAACACCGTTTTCACCCATCCTAATTACCAACAAAACACAATAATATCAACAATTACTACAAACTCAAAGTTGCAGAAACGAGTACATATATAATTCAACCGTATATATTATAGATATATGAGGGAGTATATGATATGAATTCAAACTACAATTTAACATGTAAACGCATAATAATATAAACAACTATTACAACAATCGATCAATTTACCTTTAACTCTTAAGCAAACCCTCCTTTTCGTTTCTTTTCTGCCCAATTTGTAGAGTACAAATCAATTTAATTTGTCCTTTGAAAAATACTATCTTTGTAATTAAATTGTATTTATACTGTTTTTTTTAAAAAAAATTAATTTATTTACAAAAATACCATCTTATTTATAATGGCTACATAACAAATTACATTCAATTGCATATGAGGTTGCAGGAATGCAACTAAAAACTAAAAGTGAAATTAAACTTTAAACAAGGATAGTTGTTTAAAGTAAATTAGAATCAACACTGTATGGGGATATAGTCTATAGTCTTAAACCTCTATAGCTTCACTAATATCATTGTTTGTCCCAACTTCTATTTATATATAAGGGTTGCGCAACAGTAAAAAATGAAAATTAAATTTTTAGTTTTCAGTTGTATTCAGTTGCAACCGATGCAACTTAATGTAATGCAACTTGTTGGAATGCAGGTCCTCTTTTCATTAATTTAGTATTTACATGTGTTTTCCATCGCCTCCCTCGAAGTCTTTTTCAAATGCAACTTAATGTAATGCAACTTGTTGGAATGCAGGTCCTCTTTTCATTAATTTAGTATTTACATGTGTTTTCCATCGCCTCCCTCGAAGTCTTTTTCAAATATAGTATTAAATACCCCTTAATTTTCTCCCTTCTGAGGGTCTATTAATAGGGTTTACAATTCAATATCCCAAACCAGTTTTCATCAGACTAGCTACAACTTGATTCTCTAAGGCTGGGTGTCTACTAACAATGAATGGTTGCTCTTTGTCCTTCAACCAAGCATCCTCTATAACTTTAATTTTTCCTCCAGAACCTACTCTCCACCTCATACCAGCCCTTACCATCTCTTGAGCTACCCACATGCTTCTCTAGATGAAGCTAGGATTGTTGCAAATCCCTGCTTCTAGCATAGTACACCTGGGAAAATAACGAGCTTTAAATACCTTTGAGACAAGAGAATCCTCATTATTTAGAATCCTCCACAACTGCTTTCCTAACGGTGCAAGATTAAAATCATTAATCCTTCGGAAACCCGTTCCTCCAATACATTTTGGTTTACACAATTTATCCCAGGCTAGCCCAATGTATACCCTTCATTAATTTTTTGTCCTTCCTCCACCTAAATTTACACATGATTTGTTCAATATCTTTACACATCTCAACTGGCAAAAGGAACACACTCATCGTATATGTAGGCAGAGCTTGGATGACCGCCTTCAACAGAATCTCTTTTCCCGGTTTGGAAATTAATTGACCATCATAACTCATAACTTTCTTGCGAATTCTTTCCTTAAGAAAACCCAGCATTACATTTTTGTTGCGCCCCATAGTGTTTGGCAACCCCAAATACTTGTCGTTCTCTGTTGCCTCATTCATTTGCATTTGCCTACAAACTTCACCATGAGTCTCCTCATTCACATTCTTACTAAAAAATATAACAGATTTTTGGAGGTAACTTGCTGACCAAAGGCTGCTTCAAAAGTAATAGACAAACCTTATCTGCTTCAGTTGATGTTGCCTTACAATATAATTATGAGACGTCCGTAAACAACATATGAAAAATAGGAGGAGCTCCATTAGCATACCCTACATCCATGTAGCCATCCCTTTTGAATCTACCTGTTTATAAGAGTAGTGAATCCCTCGTGGCAAATTATAAACAAGTAAGGCGAGATAGGATCTCCTTGTCGTATACCACTAGTTGGAATAATAAGACCCATTCTCTTTCCTCCATGAATCACATTGTAGCGAACCGTGGATAAATAATGAGATATCAACCTCGTCCATCTTACATCGAATCCCATTTTTTCCATCATAACTTCCACAAAATTCCATTCGACACTATCGTACGTCTTACTCATATCAAACTTGACTGCCATGTACCCTTCCTTCCCAACTCGTTTTCTTTTAAGATAGTGCAATACTTCAAACAAAACCATAATATTGTCCGAAATAAGCCTCCCTAAAATAAACGCACTCTGATTAGAAGAGACTATCTTGTCCATCATCGGCTTCATTCGATTTGCAAGCACTTTTGAAACTACTTTATACGAGATATTACAGAGTGTAATTGGCCTCAAATCCCCCATATTAACCAACGTCTTCTTCTTTGGGATTAAAACAATGTTCGTCTCATTGAACTCTCATGCCAACTATAATTGGCCTTGTCTGGAACACTTCTTCCACTTTGACCGGTCTGAGCAACTGAGAATTAAGCTGTGTTGTTATAGAAGGCTGAATATTGGATAGAATATCTTCCCATTGATTGTTTGAAGCAGTAAAAATCTGTTGAAAATAATCAATTATTAAAGTATCCATTCCATTTGTCTAGTCAAATACCCATCTATTCATGTCCTCTGACATGGTTTGTGTTGGGATTCTAATCTAAACTTAGTTGTGTTTTATTTATTTATTAGCTTTTATTTTGTTATTTGTAAACTGGTTCTTAGCTGAAGACTTGGTCTGCAGATCGTGGAGTGCTTTCAGGGGCTAGTAGTTCAATAACCAAGTAGTGGAGATGTATTAGGAAAACAGTTGTTTACTTCCTAGTTTTTAGCCATTTTCATGTTCTAGTTTTAGTATAAAATGTAGTGTCTGTTTGCTTAATTTAAAAACATCACAAGAAAAACAATACAATGTAGTCCTCAAAGAATATTCAGTTTGTACATATTCTTGTTCAAATATCAATCTAAATTCAACAGTGGTATCAGAGCTTGAAGGGGAAAGTATCAAGGCTTAATAGCCTTCCCTCCGATCCTTGGGTTGTCGCTGGGCGTTGGCGGCATGGACGCCGGGCGCTGGCAATACAGCAGCTGCGGTGGCGATGGCGAGACCAGAAAAGAGGAGCCGAGTTTGATGACGTGCAGTGTTGGAGGTGGTACAATATCTGCACTTGCAGAGGATGAGTATATAGGCAGCGATGCAGGCTTCCTGAAGAACTTATTTACAAGGATGCTGGTGTGTGTGCTGAGATGAGGCAGAGAAAGAATTGATGGTGGTGAGAAGTGCATCACAGATGGAGAGAAGTGCTCCAAAAATCAAAGATATGTTGATGAGAAGTGCATCAATCGAAGAAAACCATAGAGAGAAGTGCTCTATATCCAAAGTATATGTTGGTGAAAAGTCCATCAACAAATGAGATGCTAGGTGATGAGAAGTGCATCACACAAATGAAGAAGACGAATGTTTGATAAAAAAATTATGTACACTACGCCACAAATGGGCTTCAACAATGCTTTTTTCAGTGTTACGAGCAAAAGTGTAGCCATATATGCCTTAAAATTGGTCTACGGTAACACTTTTTTTTAATGTTACAATTGATAGTAACCAGTGTTACCATAGCCATAAATCGATATCTATGGTAACATCAAAGTAAGTGTTGGCATTGGTTTTTAAAAATGTGTAGCGGTTGGCCTTTACAAATTAGCAAAAATAGGCGGGCTTAAATATTTGTCCAAAATTTTAATTTAAGCGGGTCAAATTTCACTAAATCTCCCAATTATTCCCTCCGACTCACTCTCTCTCAGCACTCTCTCTCTCTTTATCTCTCTCTCTCTCTCTCTCTTTATCTCTCTCAGCTCTCTACCAAATTTCAATTAGGGTTCTTCACGGGTTCTGTTCTCTTAACTCTCTCTCGACTCTTTCTCTCTCTCTCTCTCTCTCTCAACTCGCTTTCTCTCTCACTGCAAGATGAGGTGAAAGAGGAAATAGAAGTAAATCGAAAAAGACGATTCAAGCTCAAAGAAGACATCGACTCAAACTCGATGATTCAAGCTCGAAGATAATTGAAGTTTGAAGCAGGTATGTTGTTCTCTATATCAATTTTTACACTTCTTCCCCAAACAAATCCCTGTAATCGATTTTGGTGTTTTGGGTTAGGGTTAGGTATTTTGAGTTTTAATTGGGGGTTTATTTATGTATGTTTATGTATATTTGGGGTTATTTTACTGTGTTGATTTGCTCACATAAATAAGAACAGGAAAATTGTCAGGGCTATTGGTAAAGATGTTCAATTCCGTTACTTTGATAGTTTAGATTATTTCCTACTTTCTTTGTGATACTATGGGTAGTATGATGATGATATTACTTACTTGTACTTGTGTACTTTTGCTTTGTTGATATTGTCATCATATTACCTGATGCTTGCAAGGTTCTAATTTATAATTTACACTTTCTTAATCAAGAGTATAAATGAATTAATAGAGTAGTACTGTAGTAGAAAATAAACTATCCAAGGCATAAGATATATTTTTGAGCTTAGATGCATAATAATGGAGGGGGAAGTAGAAGAGTAAGGCGACATACGTTTTCCTTGTTGATTGTTAACGAAACTGTGGACTGTTAGTGTTTATAGATACGGAAAACTTGGGAAAGAAAAAGCTAAAATTGCACCAACTATTGGCACAGAGCAAAAAACTTTAAGGGGATTGAATCTTACACAAAAAACTTTCAGTATGAGGAGCCTTCTTCAAGGGGAGTTGACTTGTGTACAATTGTCAATGCCTCTGGATCTTTTTCATTTTGAATATTCCTGACTGATTTAGTTTACTTAACCAGTTGCTGGAAAATTTTATAGCAATAAAATTCAAATGAAGAAGCAAAAACAGATTCAATACTTTTACTCGTTGTCAAATAGTCTGTGGCTTTGGACATTCCTTTACCTTATAATTATGCTATCTGCCCTCTAATTACTTGTCAAAAGGCTAAAGGGAGGACTGATGTTTCCTGTTTCATACAGATTGTTTGAGTTTTATGGTCAACAACTGTCGCCAAAAGAATTACACCCCCTTCAAGGTGTAGGTCCGCAAAAATGTCTCGCTTTTAGCACTGATGGATCTACATTTGCTACTGGTGGGGTGGTAAGTACTGTTATAGCTAATAAAAACTGGCCTTTTTGTACAATGAATGTAATTGTTTTTGTCAACTTCTGTATCCTGACTATTTCACTGAATATACAAGGATGGACATCTACGTATTTTCGAGTGGCCAAGTATGTGCATCATTTTAGATGAGCCAAAAGCCCACAAATCATTCAATGACATGGATTTTAGGTAGGACAGGATCATAAGTCCTTAAAGTATTACTGTCATGACATTCATCTATTCACATCTTTTCCTGTTGTTTTATAGTGTTGTTGCTTGGTGTGGAAAGCTAAATGCTATAGCTTGTGGATCAGAAACTTGTACAAGAATTCCAAGGTCAGATTAACTTTATTAACAAGAGAAATTATACTAATCTTAATAGTTGCTTGTCATCGGAATCTTGTAACATAATTTTACTCAAAATCAATTCAGAAATTTCAAGGAAGATGTTTGTTTCGGAAAAGTGGAATAAGAGTAGATCTGCACGGGACCCAACAGGCAGAATCTGTGGTTAAATTCTATAAGATATAGTTCATAGTTTCTGGACATGGACTTTGTTTAGAATATAAAATTAAGAAAAAATAATGGTTCACTTGATATTTGGTTTGCTTAGTCTTTAATTGTATTCACTTTTATGTAAGATCATTCAAAAGTTACCATACCCCTAAGGCCCTAACCCTGTGATACATGAACAAAGGGATTCATTACCGTTTTATCTTCAAATTTGACATACTGACAAGAATTATTCACTTTCAAGCAGGTCAAATCAATCATTCGATTTTCTGGAAGAATCTCGCTCCAGCCACAGTAAG
Organism: Kitagawia praeruptora; assembly: GCA_037693485.1. Classification (NCBI taxonomy): domain Eukaryota; kingdom Viridiplantae; phylum Streptophyta; class Magnoliopsida; order Apiales; family Apiaceae; genus Kitagawia; species Kitagawia praeruptora. The sequence continues at coordinate 150,050,837 of CM075353.1, forward strand.
TTTTCATGCTTTAAGTAATGCTTCCCATATAATCTTAGTACGTAATAAATTTAAATCCTTCTTGGCAGGAAGGAGGTGGTGAGCCTCCTGAGGGGTCCTTTGGAGGTGCTATAGACTCTCAGTTCAGAAGATGAATTCCGAAGGCGCTGCTTTATAGGGTCTGGATGGGTGGTATGCTCTACAAGCCATTACTGGTTACATTACATGCCCCATTTGGTGAAAGTCTAACAATACTGTAACACCCCCAGATCCGGGGTCCGGGATCGGGTCGTTACGGTCTTATTTTCCATGATTAATACTTTACTTGAGTCCACAATAAATAAATCACCTGCTGTGACCCCACAATAAGAACCACTCACACACACACAGTTATAGTCCCAGAGATGAAATTGAAATAAGTCTTGCATTACTGGTTTACGAATAAAAGTTATTACAAGCCAAAAGGATAACATCATAAGTTTAAAAGTTTAGCCGTTGATTAATCATTATTGATACATATAAGTAAACTGGAAATCAAGGCTGCTGAGCTATGCTACCTCAGCAATGGCAGCGATGATATCAACGGGTAGCCCTGCGGGGCGGGTAACCTGCTTGCGCCGAGTGCGCCTGACGCGGGCCATGTGACCTAGCTGTTATTGTGACATAATAAATAAGCAAGGGTGAGCAACAGCCCACCAACAATATATAACTGTGCAGTAATATATAAGACAGTTCAAAGATATGTTTGAAATCATATGCCATGCATTAGAGAAAATATTGCCAGTTTAATATAAAGGATGAAGTTACAAGGTAACTCAATAAATGTATATTTTGTGGAAGCATATGCTATGCCAAAATAAGCAAGATAGCATCATTTTCATAAACATAGGAACTTGCAGAATGATATTGCAATTCCAGTTTGAAATACTTTTCAAATCTGCCAACTATGATGATGTTGCAGAAAATTTCCAACATTGAGTGATGAACTAATACGGGAGCATTGCCGCGCCAGATGCCCTGACGTTTACGGGGATCAGCCGTATGTCATGCATCTCATCAGTCGTTCTCTACATGTAGAAGGTAGCTCCGACGGATTTACTTGTTTACCGCCCTCTGGAACTCCTAAGCCAACGGTTGGGCTATTGCTGGACCGGCGCCACTCGGCCACTTACGCGTCTCCTAGTTCATTCCATACCCATAACTTTGAAACATAAAGTTTGTCCCCCTTTCCCCAAGTATAATACTTGTTGATAAGACTCCACCAGGTAGTCATATCTAAATGGAAAGGAAAATTTACCAATATTTCCCAAGCTACTGCTTGTTAATGGATAATGACTTGTTCCAACATTCTTTCCCCTCGAATAATGAGTGGGTACACGTAATGCCAGGAATAATAGCAACCAAGTTGCGAGTGAACGAATAATTTATGACCGGGCAGTCACAAGATAAATAACATTCCTCAAGTAAGGTTCCCTTATAATAGAATCGAAGGGAGAATGAAATCACTGAGAACCTTCCTTGATAATATAATAATATTAATAAGACTCTGTAATAATTTATATAATGTTCGGAGGTCGATGATACTATGTGAATGACACCAAGTATCTTTGAAACGAGTTAGAAGAATTAAATAAATATTCCAAGAATATTTCTTGAGTCACGGGTATTGGAAAGGTGTTGCTCGGAATAATCTTTGAATAACTGTTCAGAATAATATTCATTGGACGAATAATGAATATTCCTATTAATAATAATAGTATTTTATTGATGAAATAATCGCCAAATGGATATTTGAAATAATATTCATTGAATAAATAATGAATATTCAACTTAAGAATGATACTTATTGATGAAGTAATTATCGATTGAATACTTGAGACCATATTCATTGAATAAATAATGAATATTCGACTTAATAATAATTATCGAAGAAATGAATATTAAATGAATATTTAAAATCATGTTCAATAATAGAATTGACTTTAACTGAATGTCGAAGATAATATTTATCGAATAACTGAAGTTCGAATCAATGCTCAACTAATATTTATAAAATAAATAGAGATCGAATGAATATTCGAAATAATATTCATTTAAATAAATAAGACTCGAATGAATATTAAAATAATATTCATTAATTAAATAAACTCGAATGAATATTCAAAATAATATTTATCGAGTAAATAAGAATGAATAACTTAATTGAGAGTTCGAAATAATATTCGAATATTTAATCGACTTTAGATGAATATTAATCATATAATATTCCTCGAATAAATAAGCATCTGAGGAACAATCCGAATAATATTTATTAAATAATCTCAAGGAATATCCCAACAATATTTGCCGGATAACAAATGGAAAATATTTACTTAAATATTTCCTCTGAAAATAATATCAATATATCAAGGAATATCGACTCCCGGTCTATAATCAAAGAATGAGATTCACTGCCCTTCGTTTAAGGGTCTAAATAATTTCCGGCTTATAACTGATATATAACTATCTAGTTTATAAGCCAACAATAATTCAGGGAACAAGCATTTCAAAATAATTCGAGAATAGGCATGCATGCTATGGCATATGTATACTGAAAACACATACATATATATATATTCACAACAACAGCCCTTAAAAAAAGAAAGGTTCGAAAACTTGCCTGGAAATCGAGTACGAGTAGGGGTAGTAGTAGCGTGTCCCGGGTCAGCCTGATGATCTATAATTAGCCAAGGCATTCGGGATTAATCACTTAACACCTTTAAAAAGGTTACGCATAAACTTAACTTAAATCGAAACACGTTTTCGAGTCGTTTCGTTATACCCCTTTAATTCACTCTTACTATTGCTTTTATTACCCGATACTTGTTCGTTACTAAAGCATGACATTACACTTACATATGGTAAGTATTTAAATCGTATAAGTTTTTAAGTCGAAAGATTAGACCTCGATATTTATCGATCGTTTTCTAAGTGGTTTACCGAAGTTATAACCAAGTATACCTCTTAGGGGTACTTTCGTACTTAACCATGATTCGAACATTTTTATAAAATCGAAAAACGATCCTTTTGACATGCGGTCTTCTCCCACACCTTCCTTTTTATCTCTATTATTTAATTATCACGATTTGCCACTGATTAAACAACATTAAAGGGAATCAATTTCAATTACGAACTTTTGATTACGGTTCTGAACCCCTTTTACGAATTTAATCATAACTCCTAAACCGTAAGTCCGTTTCATGCGATCTTTATATCAAAACGAAGCTCATAACATAATCTAGCTAATCATGGCAAAAGTCGAAGCTAATCAGTGAGTTAAACCTTCTGTCAAATTCGTGTTCTTAATGTTAACGAAATTTCGGCATTACGACGGCTATAAATCGAATATATCTAAATTCCAAACCTTCCAATAATCAAGGTATCCATCCCAAACAACATATACATGATATATCACCATGAACTGAGGCCAAGCAATGCCTTTCCGTTCATCTAAACTATTTTTAACATTTATCAAATCTAAATCACAATCAAGCTTATAATCATGCTAATAACACATCTCATACTAAAACCCACCAAGATCATGCAAAATCTCAAAGTAAAGCCTAGGGTTTCAAGTTGCTATACCTTCCTTGGAGTATGATCTAGCCTCACTATGCTTGGTATGATCCTTAGAAGTGCTTAAGCTTGCTAAATCAATCTTGAAAAACAAGAAAAAACAAGATTAGTTCATGAAAACACTATTCACCCTCCTCTTAAATCATTTTTTTGAAAATGGAAAAAGAAGAGATTGAAGCTAGGATTTTGAGGAGATCATTTATATGAAATGTAAGTCTCACCATAAAAGTTTCAAGATCAAAAAATGGTTGGAAGTTGGATTTTGGATTTGGAATTATAGCAATTGCCGAATGTTTGTTCTTGGAGGGGGAGAGAGTATTTTGCTTGGTTGATTTTTGCAATAATGCATAAAGTGGTGTTTACTTGGATAATATCTTCTTAAAGTGGTGTTAGTGGAGTGTGATGCATTGTTGGATGAGGATTTACCATGACAAGTGTTGAAGATAGGATGGTTAAGGCTTAACCAAGTGGTTTGTTTTCTAAGTACTTAGTTGATTCACTAAGTATTGGTTACTTAAGTAACTATATGGTTTATAGATATTTATCACTTGCACACATGCATGCATCTTGCCTCCTCTGCTTGATTCCTTGTCCGTTTATTGCTTAATTCGTTGATCGTTCGAGGGAATAACTCATTCGTTTCTAGTTAGGGTTTTACCGAAAACCTTCTTAATATTCATAATACTATTCCTCATCTTTCTTAATACTTCTCGAATTTAAATTCCTTAATTCCCTTTTATAAATCCTTAAGTCTTGCAGTGTCCAGGGAAATCTCGGAGAAAATGAAAGTGCTCTTTTTCTGAATCCGACAGCTTTTACATACACTTATATTCTTCCTGGATCACTAATACGAACTCAGAAATCCGTTCCGAATACCGGGTATAACATTATTATAATAATATTCCAAATTCCACCAAAATCACTATTCATCACTTATTTTTATTTAATTCCTATAATTAGGAAAATGAACCTGGTTCACTCTCGGGTGCTTCTTAACCTTTTTACGGAACCGCTGGACTTATAATAGATATTGATTTGGATGACATAAGAATAATCTTACTTGAAGTAATATACTTATATTCTTAGGAGATAGATCATTCTTATCTATGCCGGCAACCAAAAGTATTCTGCATGTCATATAAATAATTGAATTCAGATCCGTTCCATTCATTTAATAGATCTTCGTTACATCGCAGTCATAACCACTATTCATTCCCACATTATTACATAATAAAAAGTTTTAAATTCTACCAAAAATCTGGGTTCTTACAGTCTCCCCTCCTTAAAAGGATTCCGTCCCGGAATCAGTTTGAAAACAAATGGGGGTACTTTTCCATCATTGCACTTTCTAGCTCCCAGGTTGATTCTTCTATGTTGTGATTTTGCCATAAAACTCTGACAAGCTTGATGACCTTGTTTCGGAGCACTTGATCTTTTCTGTCCATGATTTCCACAGGTTGCTCTACGTAGGTCAAGTCTGGTTGCATGTCCACGTGCTCATATTCCACTATGTGCTTGGCATCTGGGTTATATTTCCTTAGCATTGAGACATGGAACACATTGTGCACTTGCTGCAGGTTTGGGGGTAATGCCAGTTCATAAGCTAGCTCCCCAATACGTCTTAAGATCTCAAATGGCCCAATATATCTAGGGCTCAGCTTCCCTTTCTTTCCAAACCTCATTAAACCCTTCCAAGGAGATACTTTCAAGAACACTAGGTCTCCCACCTCATATTCTTTTCCTTTCCGAGCTAAGTCGGCATATTTCTTTTGTCGGTCTTGGGCTGCTACCAGCCGTCCTCTTATTAGATCCACTGCATCTTTAGTCCGTTGGACCATCTCAGGCCCGAGCATCTTTCGCTCTCCAACTTCATCCCAATATAAGGGAGATCGGCATTTCCTTCCATAAAGGGCCTCGTAAGGCGGCATCCCTATGCTTGAATGAAAGCTATTGTTGTAGGAGAACTCAATCAATGGCAAATGATCATCCCAATTTCCTTTAAAGTCTATAGCACAGACTCTCAACATATCTTCTAGTGTCTGGATGGTCCTTTCACTTTGCCCGTCTGTCTGGGGATGGTAAGCTGTACTCATGTTTAGCCTGGTTCCCACACATTCCTGAAAGCTCCTCCAAAACCTGGAGTTAAATCTGGGATCTCTGTCAGATACTATGGCGACTGGGACTCCATGCCGCGCCACTATTTCTTTGAGGTAGATGTCTACAAGCCTATCAACCGTGTACCTTTCGTTGATCGGTAGGAAGTGAGCTGACTTTGTTAGTCGGTCTATAATCACCCATATGGCATCATGATTTGCTTTGGTCCTTGGTAAACCTACTACGAAATCCATAGCTATATGTTCCCATTTCCATTCGGGAATCTCCAAGGGGTGTAGAAGTCCACTAGGCCTCTGGTGCTCTGCTTTCACCTTCTGGCAAGTCAAGCATTTGCTTACCCATTCTACCACGTCCTTTTTCATGTTGGGCCACCAGTAGTACTCCTTCAAATCTCTATACATCTTGGTGCTACCGGGGTGCACTGAGTATCCTAAGTTGTGTGCCTCATATAGAATTTCTTCCTTGAGTTCCTGATCGTTTGGGACCCATATTCTCCACATATACCTCATGATTCCTCCTTTATCTTTTTCACACTTTATTTCTTCTCCAGTCATTAACTCCTCTGTCGAGTTCTTTTCTGCTTCCATCATTTGTTCTTGGCATAACCTAATCTTTTCCAACAGTAGAGGCTGGATCCGAATATCCATCAACTTTTCTTGACCTTCTTCAGGTATCTTAATCTCAATTTCCAGCCTCTCAAAATCTTTTATCAATTCTTCCTCTGTAGTTATCATTTTGAGCTTCTCTTTCCTACTAAGGGCGTCAGCCACCACATTGGCTTTGCCCGGGTGGTAACGAATCTCACAGTCGTAATCCTTGATTAGCTCTAGCCATCTTCTCTGGCGCATGTTGAGCTCTTTCTGCGTAAAAATGTACTTGAGGCTCTTATGGTCAGTGTAAATCTCACACTTCTCTCCATACAAGTAGTGCCTCCAAATTTTTAAGGCAAAAACAATTGCTGCTAATTCCAGATCATGGGTGGGGTATCGGATCTCGTAATCCTTCAATTGTCTTGACGCATATGCTATTACCTTGCCGTGCTGCATAAGCACGCATCCCAATCCTTTATGCGAAGCATCACTGTAAATCACGAAGTCTCCTTTTCCATCAGGCAATGCCAATACTGGGGCCGTTACCAACCTCTTCTTCAGCTCTTGAAAACTCTTCTCGCATTTTTCAGTCCATTCAAATTTCTCAGTTTTCCGGGTAAGTCGAGTTAACGGGGCTGCAATCTTTGCAAAATCTTGAACAAATCGTCTGTAATATCCTGCTAACCCTATGAAACTCCTTACCTCTGTTGGAGTGGTTGGTCGCTCCCAATTTGAAACTGCCTCTATCTTGGAGGGGTCAACTAGCACTCCTTCTTTGTTGATTACGTGCCCTAAAAATTGTACTTCATTTTTCCAGAACTCACACTTTGAGAATTTGGCATATAATTGCTCTTTCCGGAGCGTCTCTAAGGTTATCCTCAAATGTTCAGCGTGTTCTTCCTCTATTTTTGAGTAGATCAAAATATCATCAATAAAGACTATAACAAACTGGTCCAAATATTCCTTGAACACTCTATTCATTAAATCCATGAAAGCTGCTGGGGCGTTGGTCAATCCGAACGACATCACCAAGAACTCATAATGTCCATACCTAGTACGGAATGCAGTCTTTGGAATATCCTCAGGTTTAATCTTCAGCTGGTGATATCCGGTTCTCAAGTCAATCTTGGAGAAATACACATCTCCTCTTAGCTGGTCAAACAAATCATCAATTCTGGGCAACGGGTACTTATTCTTTATGGTTAGCTTGTTCAACTCTCGATAGTCGATGCATAACCTCATACTTCCGTCCTTTTTCTTGACGAACAATACTGGTGCGCCCCAAGGTGACACACTGGGTCTTATCATACCCTTATCCAACAATTCCTGTAATTGCTTTGCTAGCTCTTTCATTTCCACTGGTGCTAGTCGGTATGGGGCCTTTGAAACTGGCGCCGTCCCCGGGGCTAACTCGATAGCAAACTCAATCACTCTATCTGGTGGTAATCCAGGAAGATCATCAGGAAACACATCTTCAAATTCGTTAACCACCGGAATGCCTTGTATCTTGGGCGCCTCTTTCTGGGTGTCGATAACGTAAGCTAAATAAGCTTCATTCCCTTTTCGTAGCAGTCTCTTGGTCTGCGCCATGGTTAGAATGGTTTGGGTTTGTCGTAACCCTTTAAACACTATTTCCTTATTTCCTGGGGTTTTCAACTTAACCTTTTTCCCTTTACAATCTATTTGCGCATTATTGCGAGACAACCAGTCCATTCCCAAAATAACATCGAATTCCCCTAGCTTAAAAGGGATTAAATCAACACAGAAGGATCGTCCTCCTATTTCTATTTTGCAATCGGAGTGAATCTGATTAACTGGAACGACTTCCTGATTAGCTATCTCTACTAGCAAAGATTCCCTTAGTGGTTGAGTTTTAAGTTTCAATTTATGTGCAAAATCTCTAGATATAAAAGACTTAGTTGCCCCAGAATCAAATAAAACATTTGCACTGACTGAATTGAGGGAAAATGTACCTGCTATCACATCCGTGTTCCTCACGGCATCTTGCACTGTCATGTTAAAAGTTCTAGCAGTTGGTGGCCTGTTGGAGGCAGCTCTGCTTGCCCCTGAGGCTGCTGGTTTGTTCATTGGGCAATCCCTCCTCATGTGACCTGGACGACCACACTGAAAACAAGTAGTGCCTTTGCTGGCAGTAGGAGCAATCGCGGTACACTGATGGGCATAGTGGCCTGCTCGCCCACACTTATAACAGACCGTCTGTTTCTGAGTACACACCCCGGAATGTCTCTTCCCACAAGTGGCACATACTGGTAGTGGAGGTCTGGAATGATGGGAACGGGACACTCCAGCTTGTTGGCCGCCCTGGCTCACAGTTGCACTCCCAGATGGTTTAAACCCGACATTCCTCCCAGGTAGGGAAACTGCTTCTCGGTTGAACCTATTCGGGGGCCTTCCCCCTGCGGAACCTCCGCCCATGCTGGCATGCTTTCTCTTTAATCCCCCCTTCTCTCTCTCTCTTTGTATCTGATCGCTTCATAAGAAAACTGAAATGACTGAAAAGGGAAATAAATATATACCAAGTACCAAACGGTACAGCATCCGACATACAACAACAGTTTTAAAAGAAATACAACCATCCGAATAACAACTAGTCAAAAGTGAAATAAGCTGTCTATCTGTCTAGTCTGCAACAGGGATCTACAAGCTGAAACTATCCCTACCAAAAATCGGCACTACTATGACCGTACAAGACTAGACAACTAGACCAATACATCACTATCCCTGCAGTCAGCCACGACGGCGGGTCAAATCTAGAACCCTCCTCATAGCAAGGCGGAAAATCTCCTCTGCATCAGCTCTGGATACCATGCCATGCCCATCACTGGGTAACTGTCGCACCCTCACACGGGCCCTCAGCTCTATGCCGGTCACCTGCCTATACATATCTCTAGCTCTGGCACGCCTACCACCCAGGTGCCTCAACCGGGCCTCTCGCTCTGCGGCTAGCTCTCCGCGGGACTCTGCCAGCCTGGCCTCAGCCACGGCTACCTCAGAAGTAAGTCTGCCCACAACATAGTGGTGAAAACATGCTGGGACGTCCCCTGTCGGACCATGGGGTGGAGGGGCTGGATCTGCTGGAAGGGCAGCCTCTGCCTGCTGTGGCTCTGGGGTCAATGCCTCAAACTCATCTGACAATGGGCTCATAGGTAGTGGTGGCGGGGTAGGGGCTCTCTCATCAGAGAGGAGTGGCACAAGAAGTCCAGAACTCCCTACAACACCAACTACTGGCTCGTCTATATCTCCCTCATCACCCTCATCTACCGGTACCACCTGATCCGCGGTCATGTCAGTATCCTCCTCCAAAGTCCTAATCTGAGTCACAACCCAAAAGTCCTCCCCAATCTCTCTACCCTCAGGTATAAGCTGGTCCTCCTCAGGGTCCTCATCATCAACATCCTCAGCAACTAACTCAGCATCCCCTACGGCCTGGACCTCCTCCTCTGACTCAACAACATCAGTATCAGCATCAACCTGGACCTCCTCAGGGTCCTCCTCCTCTGACTCCACAACATCAGTATCAGCTTCTGAATCTACCATCGCCGAGCCCTCGGCGGCCTGGATCGCATCATCGTGCTGTCACTCATACTCCTCCGGATCCGACATGTCGCTCGCCTACACAATGACGAATTATATTACTATCGTGATACTTAAAAGTTCCCATAAGGGTTTTAAGTGAACTTGGCAAGAGTTCTTATTATCTTAGTGAATTTATTATTGTATAGCGTCGCATCATCTCTTGGGATTTATAACTCTCTCTCTGATACCATTTCTGTAACACCCCCAGATCCGGGGTCCGGGATCGGGTCGTTACGGTCTTATTTTCCATGATTAATACTTTACTTGAGTCCACAATAAATAAATCACCTGCTGTGACCCCACAATAAGAACCACTCACACACACACAGTTATAGTCCCAGAGATGAAATTGAAATAAGTCTTGCATTACTGGTTTACGAATAAAAGTTATTACAAGCCAAAAGGATAACATCATAAGTTTAAAAGTTTAGCCGTTGATTAATCATTATTGATACATATAAGTAAACTGGAAATCAAGGCTGCTGAGCTATGCTACCTCAGCAATGGCAGCGATGATATCAACGGGTAGCCCTGCGGGGCGGGTAACCTGCTTGCGCCGAGTGCGCCTGACGCGGGCCATGTGACCTAGCTGTTGTTGTGACATAATAAATAAGCAAGGGTGAGCAACAGCCCACCAACAATATATAACTGTGCAGTAATATATAAGACAGTTCAAAGATATGTTTGAAATCATATGTCATGCATTAGAGAAAATATTGCCAGTTTAATATAAAGGATGAAGTTACAAGGTAACTCAATAAATGTATATTTGGTGGAAGCATATGCTATGCCAAAATAAGCAAGATAGCATCATTTTCATAAACATAGGAACTTGCAGAATGATATTGCAATTCCAGTTTGAAATACTTTTCAAATCTGCCAACTATGATGATGTTGCAGAAAATTTCCAACATTGAGTGATGAACTAATACGGGAGCATTGCCGCGCCAGATGCCCTGACGTTTACGGGGATCAGCCGTATGTCATGCATCTCATCAGTCGTTCTCTACATGTAGAAGGTAGCTCCGACGGATTTACTTGTTTACCGCCCTCTGGAACTCCTAAGCCAACGGTTGGGCTATTGCTGGACCGGCGCCACTCGGCCACTTACGCGTCTCCTAGTTCATTCCATACCCATAACTTTGAAACATAAAGTTTGTCCCCCTTTCCCCAAGTATAATACTTGTTGATAAGACTCCACCAGGTAGTCATATCTAAATGGAAAGGAAAATTTACCAATATTTCCCAAGCTACTGCTTGTTAATGGATAATGACTTGTTCCAACATTCTTTCCCCTCGAATAATGAGTGGGTACACGTAATGCCAGGAATAATAGCAACCAAGTTGCGAGTGAACGAATAATTTATGACCGGGCAGTCACAAGATAAATAACATTCCTCAAGTAAGGTTCCCTTATAATAGAATCGAAGGGAGAATGAAATCACTGAGAACCTTCCTTGATAATATAATAATATTAATAAGACTCTGTAATAATTTATATAATGTTCGTAGGTCGATGATACTATGTGAATGACACCAAGTATCTTTGAAACGAGTTAGAAGAATTAAATAAATATTCCAAGAATATTTCTTGAGTCACGGGTATTGGAAAGGTGTTGCTCAAAATAATCTTTTAATAACTATTCAAAATAATATTCATTGGACGAATAATGAATATTCCTATTAATAATAATAGTATTTTATTGATGAAATAATCGCCAAATGGATATTTGAAATAATATTCATTGAATAAATAATGAATATTCAACTTAAGAATGATACTTATTGATGAAGTAATTATCGATTGAATACTTGAGACCATATTCATTGAATAAATAATGAATATTCGACTTAATAATAATTATCGAAGAAATGAATATTAAATGAATATTTAAAATCATGTTCAATAATAGAATTGACTTTAACTGAATGTCGAAGATAATATTTATCGAATAACTGAAGTTCGAATCAATGCTCAACTAATATTTATAAAATAAATAGAGATCGAATGAATATTCGAAATAATATTCATTTAAATAAATAAGACTCGAATGAATATTAAAATAATATTCATTAATTAAATAAACTCGAATGAATATTCAAAATAATATTTATCGAGTAAATAAGAATGAATAACTTAATTGAGAGTTCGAAATAATATTCGAATATTTAATCGACTTTAGATGAATATTAATCATATAATATTCCTCGAATAAATAAGCATCTGAGGAACAATCCGAATAATATTTATTAAATAATCTCAAGGAATATCCCAACAATATTTGCCGGATAACAAATGGAAAATATTTACTTAAATATTTCCTCTGAAAATAATATCAATATATCAAGGAATATCGACTCCCGGTCTATAATCAAAGAATGAGATTCACTGCCCTTCGTTTAAGGGTCTAAATAATTTCCGGCTTATAACTGATATATAACTATCTAGTTTATAAGCCAACAATAATTCAGGGAACAAGCATTTCAAAATAATTCGAGAATAGGCATGCATGCTATGGCATATGTATACTGAAAACACATACATATATATATTCACAACAACAGCCCTTAAAAAAAGAAAGGTTCGAAAACTTGCCTGGAAATCGAGTACGAGTAGGGGTAGTAGTAGCGTGTCCCGGGTCAGCCTGATGATCTATAATTAGCCAAGGCATTCGGGATTAATCACTTAACACCTTTAAAAAGGTTACGCATAAACTTAACTTAAATCGAAACACGTTTTCGAGTCGTTTCGTTATACCCCTTTAATTCACTCTTACTATTGCTTTTATTACCCGATACTTGTTCGTTACTAAAGCATGACATTACACTTACATATGGTAAGTATTTAAATCGTATAAGTTTTAAAGTCGAAAGATTAGACCTCGATATTTATCGATCGTTTTCTAAGTGGTTTACCGAAGTTATAACCAAGTATACCTCTTAGGGGTACTTTCGTACTTAACCATGATTCGAACATTTTTATAAAATCGAAAAACGATCCTTTTGACATGCGGTCTTCTCCCACACCTTCCTTTTTATCTCTATTATTTAATTATCACGATTCGCCACTGATTAAACAACATTAAAGGGAATCAATTTCAATTACGAACTTTTGATTACGGTTCCGAACCCCTTTTACGAATTTAATCATAACTCCTAAACCGTAAGTCCGTTTCATGCGATCTTTATATCAAAACGAAGCTCATAACATAATCTAGCTAATCATGGCAAAAGTCGAAGCTAATCAGTGAGTTAAACCTTCTGTCAAATTCGTGTTCTTAATGTTAACGAAATTTCGGCATTACGACGGCTATAAATCGAATATATCTAAATTCCAAACCTTCCAATAATCAAGGTATCCATCCCAAACAACATATACATGATATATCACCATGAACTGAGGCCAAGCAATGCCTTTCCGTTCATCTAAACTATTTTTAACATTTATCAAATCTAAATCACAATCAAGCTTATAATCATGCTAATAACACATCTCATACTAAAACCCACCAAGATCATGCAAAATCTCAAAGTAAAGCCTAGGGTTTCAAGTTGCTATACCTTCCTTGGAGTATGATTTAGCCTCACTATGCTTGGTATGATCCTTAGAAGTGCTTAAGCTTGCTAAATCAATCATGAAAAACAAGAAAAAACAAGATTAGTTCATGAAAACACTATTCACCCTCCTCTTAAATCATTTTTTTGAAAATGGAAAAAGAAGAGATTGAAGCTAGGATTTTGAGGAGATCATTTATATGAAATGTAAGTCTCACCATAAAAGTTTCAAGATCAACAAATGGTTGGAAGTTGGATTTTGGATTTGGAATTATAGCAATTGCCGAATGTTTGTTCTTGGAGGGGGAGAGAGTATTTTGCTTGGTTGATTTTTGCAATAATGCATAAAGTGGTGTTTACTTGGATAATATCTTCTTAAAGTGGTGTTAGTGGAGTGTGATGCATTGTTGGATGAGGATTTACCATGACAAGTGTTGAAGATAGGATGGTTAAGGCTTAACCAAGTGGTTTGTTTTCTAAGTACTTAGTTGATTCACTAAGTATTGGTTACTTAAGTAACTATATGGTTTCTAGATATTTATCACTTGCACACATGCATGCATCTTTCCTCCTCTGCTTGATTCCTTGTCCGTTTATTGCTTAATTCGTTGATCGTTCGAGGGAATAACTCATTCGTTTCTAGTTAGGGTTTTACCGAAAACCTTCTTAATATTCATAATACTATTCCTCATCTTTCTTAATACTTCTCGAATTTAAATTCCTTAATTCCCTTTTATAAATCCTTAAGTCTTGCAGTGTCCAGGGAAATCTCGGAGAAAATGAAAGTGCTCTTTTTCTGAATCCGACAGCTTTTACATACACTTATATTCTTCCTGGATCACTAATACGAACTCAGAAATCCGTTCCGAATACCGGGTATAACATTATTATAATAATATTCCAAATTCCACCAAAATCACTATTCATCACTTATTTTTATTTAATTCCTATAATTAGGAAAATGAACCTGGTTCACTCTCGGGTGCTTCTTAACCTTTTTACGGAACCGCTGGACTTATAATAGATATTGATTTGGATGACATAAGAATAATCTTACTTGAAGTAATATACTTATATTCTTAGGAGATAGATCATTCTTATCTATGCCGGCAACCAAAAGTATTCTGCATGTCATATAAATAATTGAATTCAGATCCGTTCCATTCATTTAATAGATCTTCGTTACATCGCAGTCATAACCACTATTCATTCCCACATTATTACATAATAAAAAGTTTTAAATTCTACCAAAAATCTGGGTTCTTACAAATACAATCTTTACCAGTAGCTTTTTCTTTTGTGCACTTGAAAGCGGCTTGGTTTGTTCACTTGGAATGGGGATGTTTTTGATTTTTTTTAGATCTTTTGATGCTCTTTAAGATTGGGTTTCTTGGAATTTAGTCTAGTTCACTATTTTATTGAATTATTCTACTGCATAATTTACTAATTATATATATACATATTCTTATATGGCCGCTTAGCTACCTATAATTAACTCATAAATAGTGGACTTATATGAAAATTGACCGTAGTAATTAAAAGACTGAAATCTTTTTCTCAGAGACACAGTGAAAGGGGTTAGCAAGGTCAATTGAAGAGTGAAATCGATAGACTCCCAATCATTTTTGCAGCAACTATATATGTTAGAACTGTGAATAGGTGCAAAGATGGTAGTACTGGACTCATATGTCTCATGTATAAAGCCTGCAAGAATTTCCTTGCTAAACTAATCTCTGTACATGGGTAAGCTCTGCAGAATCGATATTAGATTAACAAGGTACTCCTCATTCTAACCTCTGCACAAGCTTATATAAATTGTATCTGCTACATTGTTCAAAAAGAAATATACTAACATGTATCAGATTCAATGTTTCTGCAGCATGCAGCAGTTTTCTCAGAACTAATTAGAGAATTATCACATTGCCATGATTGCTTAGAATGTATTAGAGATAGTTGAATGTAAACTCTGACTAGAACTACTAGGACTTCAGGTTGTCTCTAATTTGGTTTAGAATGTATTAGCTCAAATCAATGTAAAACCAATGATCTGTAATATAGTAACGTTTATGAATAATCATGAAGCTTTGATTGCAGAGTACTGGGTTGTATTAAGTTGACTGCTTTATGTGTTGATCTTCACTATATTGACAACAGTTTCTTTAGTATTAGTATCCAAATGCACTCTCATTTATAAACAATCATAGTTTGTTTGTGTTGCATAGATAATATATCATTTTATTTTGTGTGCTCCCTGTTAACAAAACTCCATCTATATGAACATACTGAATCTGATACATTATCCTGATAGCTATGCATGTTTGTATGCTAAGGTGCATACATTTCAGGTATTTCTATACCCTAGTTCTCCTAGGTTCTAGAGCAGTTCTCTGTTTCCCTGTGAGCTTACATGTACTAGAGCACCAATGATTCACAGCTATTTTTATATAATCCTTTGCTTCTATATATTGATGTGCTAGTCTTCTTATATCCGAAATTTGTTACAGAAAGACTATGGTGCTGCTATTGGAAATGGAAGGCAGGCTGCCAAGACGTATAAGTCTGTTTTCTTCGGTTTTTCTACCTATGGTGATTCACTTGTAGCTTTTGTATTTTGTTAAACACTTGCAGAATGTATAAACAACTTATATACCAAAATGTATAAATGTTAAAAAGAATATATATAATTTTTTTTGAATATGCTCTTATTTCAATATTTGAATTGGTAATTCTATTAGATGTAGTTCCTCTTTTTTGTATTCTGTATTCTATTGTATTCCTCTTTTTCAATATTTGAATTGGTTATTCTGATTTCAAGTCCTAATTTTTCAAAAGTGGAGCCGTGGACCAACAGTATGACAATCTACCTTTTTAAATGTAAGTTTGCCAGTAGACCTGTTTTTATAGTCTTTTGTTGTTCTTGTTATTCTGTAGGAACAATACTGGGCACCTCCAAACTTTAAAAGACTCATTTCTGCCAAATTGAAGTTTTTGACTAATACTGGTAGACTGATCAAGGTAAGTCTGATGGAATCTTTATGCAATGTGAGTGCTAGTGAAATAGTGCTGAACTATGATGCTGAGCCACTGCTACTTTTGTTGGATAGATTTTAGCTGTTACACCACATAATCTCAGGGGTTTCCTTATTCTCTCTCTGCATACCTTATAGGCTTTTTGTTTTAGGAAGTTAAACGTTACCTTCAGGTTTTTTGCGAGTAAAATCTGATATGCAACTGTAATTGTGCCTGCTTTTGAATGCTTGCAGATCTGGGCTGTCTATGTCTGTCTGTGCTGTGTGCTTAACAAATATGCCAATGGATTCACTTAGTAGGAATACTAAACCTTTGTGCTTTTGCAGGAAGAGGTTGCCAGAGAATTTGATGTACCAATTCAATTACAACGGTACTAGATTTGGGCAAAGCGGCAAAATCATACATACCGTCCGAATAAGTGTTTGACACCACAAGAGGAAGCACAAATATTTCTTGTAATTTATTATGTTATATTGGATGGGATTTTATGTATTTGAATGACTTTTGGACAACCTTTATGTATTGGAATGTTTGACATTATTATTGAATGGGAACCTTTTATTTCAATGTCATATGTTGGCTTTCTCTATTTAAAATATTGGTAAAGAGCTGCAAGAATGTAGCCATTGGCTCTAGTATTAATATTTTTGTGTTGGCAAAAGAATAACAAAGTATTGGCAAAAAGTACAAAAACACCAAAGTGTTTCACAATTTGATGTTACAATAGGACTAAAGAGGTGTTGGCATAGGTCTACACCAACACTTTTAATAGTGTTACTACAAAGATAATGGTATAGCCATAGATCTATAGCAACATCTTATAAGGTGTAGCCACAGATCAGAAAGGTGTTGGCATAGGGGTCTAAGCCTACACTTTTCTCCGGTGTTACCAAAAATCGAAAAAGTGTTAGCATAGACCCCTATGGTAGCACCCGATTTTGTAACACTCCCAAATTTGGTCAAAGCGTAGCCATAGCTGGTTTTAGGCTCTTTTAGCAACACTTTTTGCCCTATAAGCACACTTTTTTGGGCGTAGCCTTAGGCCATATGTGGTGTAGTGGTATCAACAAAATAAAAGAAGAGAAGTGCTTCGTAAGTTTAAGATTACGGGGGTGATTGTTGGAAATAATCTTAAACTTATTTAGTTATTAATTATTTGTTTACATTAATAAATGTAATTTCCAGTCCTATAGATGCAGTGGACGTGGTCAGTAGGTGGTTGTTTCAGTAGTATCAGGAGTATGGAGTAGTGGAGATTTATCAGGGAGGTGACCCTGGTTTTTAGCTATCAGTTTAGGTGGTTTTGTGTAGTTTAAATACGGCATGTAATCTTGTTTTAAGTAACACAAAACATTTAGTTTTCTTTCTGTAGTTCATTCCTTGGTTTCACTAAGGTCTTATTATTTAATTTATAACAGTGGTATCAGAGCGAGGTTCGTTTTAGAAATCTGGGCATTACTTATCAGTTGCAAAATGGATGAAGAAACAAGAAACGAAGTTGATTCTGGTGGTTTTGTTATTGGAAACTCTCAAGGTAATGAAGCTCCTGGGAAAGAACACAAAGAGGTTCAAGAGGTTTAAAAAAAAAACAAGGCAGATGTGCGTGGAGGAAATCATGGCACAAGTGGCCATGAATGCATTCTTGTTGTTTTAGAATTATGAGTGATTATGTGCACCATGGAGAGAAGTGCTCCAAAGTGGTTTTTGATGAGATGTGCATCAAAATTGATGGTGGTGAGAAGTGCATAACATATGAAGAAAAGTGCTTCGTAAATTCTGCATCAGACAAGTTTAGATTAGGGGGTGATTGTTAGGATTTTAATCTAAACATAGTTGTGTTTTATTTATTTATTATCTTTTATTTTGTTATTTGTAAACTGGTTCTTAGCTGAAGACTTGGTCTGCAGATCGTGGAATGCTTTCAGGGGCCATTAGTTCAATAACCAAGTAGTGGAGATGTATTAGGAAAACAGTTGTTTACTTCCTAGTTTTTAGCCATTTTCATGTTCTAGTTTTAGTAAAAAATGTAGTGTCCGTTTGCTTAATTTAAAAACATCACAAGAAAAACAATACAATGTAGTCCTCAAAGCATATTCAGTTTGTACATATTCTTGTTCAAATATCAGTCTAAATTCAACAGTTTGTTCTCTCTATATTTAACCTCGTTTTATATGTTTTTTTGTTATATCTTGTTCTTTTGGATCTTTATGTCGTCTAGTGGCAATATTATGGAAGAGCTATCAGAAAAGTATGCAGCAATCAGCCTTGAGGAGGAGGAATCAGGAGGGATATCATATGAGGCGGAGGAGAACATAGAAAGGGGAATCGACACGAAATGGTGTTTGGTGGGACGTTTCTTAACTGAGAGAACAATTGATTTTGAGAAGATGCAACACTCAATGGCAACATTATGGAAACCAGGAAGAGGGGTATATATCAGAAGTTTATAGCCAAACTTATTCCTCTTTTAATTTTCTCATGAAGTGGACATTGCTAGAGTAATAGAAGGGAGTCCATGGACATACGACAGTTGTACAACTGGTTTTTGAGCATTTAAAGGAAGGGGATAACCCTTGGCTAATACAGATTAATAAGTTAGATTTTTGGGTTCAACTACATGATATTCAACCGGGATTTATTTCAGAAAGAGTGTGTAAGGACGTTGGCAATTACATTGGGGAGTTCATGGAGTTTGATAGTAATAATTTTACTGGAGTGTGGCGTGATTATCTGCGTATTATAGTAAGAATACAAGTTGATAACCGTTAAAGAGATGAATGAAGATTAAGAAATCCGGGGGTGATTGGTTTTGGATAAACTTTAAACATGAGCATATGTCCACATTTTGTTTTATTTGTGGATTAATTGGTCATGCTGATAAGTTTTGCTAAAAATATTTAGAAAAAACTTGCAGGTGGCAGGCCTCGATGGAGGGGTTTGCCCAGAATTTTGAGTACTTTGTCTTGGAACTGCCGTGGGCTTAGGAACCCACGGGTCGTTCAATTCCTAATGGACATTATAGTCTAAAAGCAACCTAGAATTATAGTTCTTAGTGAAACTCTTTGTCTGAGGGATAGAGTAGAGAGAGTTAGAGACTTGATTGGTTTTGAAGGATCTTTTGTAGTTGATGTTGAAGGTAGAAGTGGGGGTCTATCACTCCTTTGAAAACTGGAAGAGGAGGTAAGGATTATCATTGATTCGAAGAATCATATTGATTCAGGGTTTCTGTGGAGCGATAACGGACTGTAACCTAATTGATCTTGACTTACAGGGACATTTCTTCATATGGGAAATATCTAAAGGGATTAGTGCTTGGGTCAAGTTGCGTCTGGATAGAGCTTTAGTTACGCAAAGTTGGATGGACATTTATAAGGAAGCAACTGTTAGGAGTTGTCCCACATCGTTTGTGGGCGGGGCAGATTGCCAGTTAATAAGCAGCCAGTTAACTCCATTGGAATAAGGCCTTTTAGGAGTGACCCAACAACAAATCCGTGCGGGCCTAACCCAACCAAAGCGGACAATATCATACTAATGTGGAGTTAAGGCCTGCTTAGCATGCTCAACAGTGGTATCATAGCTTCAGGTTATAACGGTCCTGAACAATTTCAATGGGCTCCAGAATGGATCCAAGGAAAAGGCAGGTGGGCTGTCCAGGTTGGGCTTAAGGGGGAGCATGTGGACTTTCCAGTATGGGCCTAAGGGAGCCAGATAGCCAGGAACTTCCAGTATGGATCAAGGGGAGCAGATCATACACAAGGAGGCAGATTCGACAGGAGGAGGCAGATTCGACAGGTGTTGAGCACGATGTGTGAAAGGGGGAGATTGTTAGGAGTTGTCCCACATCGTTTGTGGGAGGGGCAGATTGCCAGTTAATAAGCAGCCAGTTAACTCCATTGGAATAAGGCCTTTTGGGAGTGACCCAAAAACAAATCCTTGCGGGCCTAACCCAACCCAAAGCGGACAATATCATACTAATGTGGAGTTAAGGCCTGCTTAGCATGCCCAACAGCAACGCTGTTCAATATTAATGTCTCAACGTCGGATCATACTCCTATATTTCTTGAAGTGAGTAAAAGCATCAGGTCTACAGGGGGTAAATGCTTCCATTTTGAAAATGTGTGGCTCAGAGAATCTATGTGCAAGGATATTGTTCTGGACTGCTGGGATGAAAATAAGGGGTTGGGTTATAGCAAAAAAAAAAAATTTGGAGTGTCAAACGAATTGAAGTTGAGTGTGTGGGAAAAAGAAATTACAGGGAACTTTACTCAGAGAATTAGAGATTGTAAGCATCGTTTGAAGCACTTTAGGCAACGCAGAGATGATACTTCCATTCGTCTTTATGCAGAAGAACAAAGTAAGCTGAATGAGGTGTTAACACAAAAGGAGATTTTCCGGCGATAGCGATCAAAACAATTATTTTTGCAATATGGAGACCAAAAATAGTAAATTTCTTATGCCTTCGCAAGTGTGCGGAAGAAAAATAACCAAATTAAACGGTTATAGAATTATAATGGAGACAATATGTTAGTATTAATATACTATGAAAAAATAAAGAAGGTAGTATTTAGCTAAAAAAATATTTATAAATTAGTATTGATAATTAAGTAAAAATACGAAGTATTAAAAAATATGTACTAAATTTTTTAATATTTCAACTATTATAATATAATATTGTATATATAGATATGATTTTACTTGATAACTTGTGGTATTAAACTTAGGGTTGATGATCTTGTCGTAACACGTGTAGCAAGCACCATGTTTTGACCCTCCCTTTTAGTGTTGTTTTAATATTAATTAAATATATTAAATTGGAAGTTATTCACATAAATTACTAATAAGAAAATCTCAAGAAAAAAATATCTATAATGCCGTTTAAATTATTAAACACAATATTTTTTTTGTTGGATTCTGTTCTTTATAATTAGAAGATAATTTATTATTTATTAATATTTAATAATTATTTTCTATAAATAACTAAAATTGTAAAATTATATACAATTTTCTATAATTTTATTCATAAATTAATTCTATTTGTAAGAATTACAGAGTTTCTTAATTGAAAACAATTAGAGAATAAATAAATAAATTGGTGCTAAAATAAATAAAAAATATCTTTGTTTCGCTTCATACCCATACTTTTGCTTACTTGGATTCTAGTTAAATTAATATTCTATTCCTTGTTAACAATTTAATCATAAATACTAGTTTATATACTTATTAGATATGATTTTTTGTCAAATTTAATTCCTTTTAATATTTATTTTAAAAAAATTAGTTCTCAATTTTAGTATCTATGTTCTTGTTGAATTAATTTTCTTCATATTTAGGTGATAATTTGTCATTTAATAATTTTTATTAGTTATTTTATTTAAATAATTAACTCATTCGAATTTATATACAATTTTTTATAATTTCATTCTCATATTAAATATATTTTGTATTGAATTTGATTTTAGTTCGATATATTTTGAAATTTTATTAGAAAACATAAAGAATTTCTGAATTTGAAATAATGAGAAAAAATAAAATCAATTAGAGTTTAAATAAAATTTTTTTACTTAAGCTTTAATGTTTTTGCTCCCTCTTCAAATCTAAAAATCGGATTTGGACGATTTTATAGACCAAACGAAACTTACACAATAATCTTTAATTTAATGATGTTTTAATAATTATTATTTAACTATCATTATCCAAAAACTAAAGAAAAGAGAAAAAACAAATGTTTATATTTAAAATTCAATTAAAAATATGAAACTTATTTATATTTACTTTAAATTATTAAAATACACTTTTTGGTATAAAGGACCAAGCGTACCAAATTATCTCTTTACGACTTATGTAAAACAAGATATAAAATGTACAAAAGAGGGATATGAAGGGTAAAATAGTAATTTTAGTAATACCCAATTGAACTAGGGTTTTGAACATTCTCTCTAGCCACTATATATACATGAAATGTGTCACATTCATCATATAGTAAGAACGAAGAAATCCCTAGCCGCCGATAGAGAGACTGGCCTATTACCGTACGTTCTTCTTGTAATTGATCGTAAGATGAATCTCAAGCAATCGTTTGAATACCGCCGGGATATAAATTGTACAAGCGGGATATGTTGGGATTCGTCCATCTTTCATTCTCGACTCGACTTTAATGAATAGGTAAGATTCTGACCTTTTGAATTAACAATTTTTACATAAATTCTTGAACAGGATTTCTAGATTCTGGACTTATATATATATATATATATTTTCCGTTGTGTTTATGTGTCAATCACCCGAAAAATTGAATTCATTGTACCGATCTTTCGCGACTTTTTAATTATTACCCAAGTAACACAATCACAAATAAAAATAATGCAACCTCTATAATTGGAGTGTTTTGTTTTTAATGATTATTACCAGCTCGAATTGCTGAGCAATCTTTATATATTATGTCTATAAAATGATAAGAACCTGGATATATCTTATTCGATTAGGTAAGCTATCATCTTAATCATTTTGTACCATGTATATATATGTTTTTTCCTTAAATTGGGAAATTTTAGTTTGATTGTTTTGTGTAAACAAAATCGAAAGTCCAACTCGATTCAATACATAATTCATTGTAATGCAAGTATACACACATATTAATGTTTACTTCTAAATCTTGAATCATTTATATTTTCATTATATACTGTAACACAAGATTATCAACATAATTTCACATGAAAAATATAAATTGTTTTTCATGAAACGAAAATATCTCATAATTATTTGATCTTCAACTTTAATTCATCAAAGGTTTTAAGGAAAGTCACAATTGAAATTTTTTTGTTTTAATTATTGATTTATTGAATATTTTATTTGCAGGAATCAATGAAGAAAGTGCTCCAAAAAAGTGAGATCAACATAATGTTGAACTTAGTCACATTACAGTCTTTTTCAGAAAATAGAATTATCAGCTACACGGGAATGTGTAAATAATGCTATCTTGCATTTGAGATGAATCAAACATTAAAGATAATTATGTGTAATAAGTCTGGACTTAAGCTATCATATCTCTGATGGCCTTCTATTTTATTTTGCTATCTTTTTTATATATCATGGATCATCGAATAGTTATATAGGTTTTTTGTTGTGCGGTTTCTAAATTCATCGTGACATTCAGCGGGGAATATCCACTCCAGCATCATAGACTGTATCGTGATGAACGTCAACTGGAATGCCCTTGGAGAGGCTGCATGAAGACATTTAAATGGGCCTGGGCTCGGATGGAACAAATCAGAGTTCATACAGGTGAACGTCCATATACATGTGGGGGGACTAACCGTGGCAGGACATTTCGCTATCTGTCAGATTTTAGTCGCCATAATAGGAGAACGATCGGCCACCAAGGGAAACTCAAAGAATGAGCAAGATAGGCAAGAAGAATACCAAGTGAGAAGGTGTAAGTTGACATAAACTAAGGACATCGTTGTTCATTCGCAGAGGCATGTGTAGTTTTTAGCTTAACATGTACTTAGAGTTTTCGTTCACATTACAGTCTTTTTTAGAAAATAGAATTATCAGCTACACGGGAATGTGTAAATAATGATATCTTGCATTTGAGATGAATCAAACATTAAAGATAAATATGTGTAATAAGTCTGGACTTAAGTTGTCATATCTCTGATGGCCTTCTATTTCATTTTGCTATCTTTTTTTATATATCATGGATCATCGAATAGCTTGTTAAATAGGTTTTTTGTTGTGCAGTTTCTAAATTCATCGTGACATTCAGCAGGGAATTGCATGAGGATCAAATTTGGCGAGTTTGGTTGCTTAATGGGGCTTCCAAACATCCATTTCACCTGTTATGTTATCACTAGTGTGTTTATCTCTAAATTGTCATGTTTTTGGACTGGGCCATATATGTTACTAAATTATTTCTTGGTCTGGGCTTGAATAATTGCATTACTCTAATGGGCCTATTATGCAATACATTCGCACATGTCATATTACTACTATTCATTCACCTGTTATGTGATCCATGACAGGGCTGAGCAAAAAATCAAATTGAAACCGAAACCGGTGAAAACCGAACCGAAAAAACAGAAACCATGTTTTGACTCCCTTTTATTGTTGTTTTAATATTAATTAAATATATTAAATTGGAAGTTATTCACATAAATTACTAAGAAAATCTCAAGAAAAAAATATCTATAATTTCGTTTAAATTATTAAACACAGTATTTTCTTGTTGGATTCTGTTTCTTTATAATTAAAAGATAATTTATTATTTATTAATATTTATTACTTATTTTCTATAAATAACTAAAATTGTAAAATTATATACAATTTTCTATAATTTTATTCATAAATTAATTCTATTTGTAAGAATTACAGAGTTTCTTAATTGAAAATAATTAGAGAATAAATAAATAAATTGGTGCTAACATAAATAAAAAATATCTTTGTTTCGCTTCATACCCATACTTTTGCTTACTTGGATTCTAGTTAAATTAATATTCTATTCCTTGCTAACAATTTAATCATAAATACTAGTTTATATACTTATTAGATATGATTTTTTGTCGAATTTAATTCCTTTTACTATTTATTTTAAAAAAATTAGTTCTCAATTTTAGTATCTATGTTCTTGTTGAATTAATTTTCTTCATATTTAGGTGATAATTTGTCATTTAATAATTTTCATTAGTTATTTTATTTAAATAATTAACTCATTCGAATTTATGTACAATTTTTTATAATTTCATTCTCATATTAATTATATTTTGTATTGAATTTGATTTTAGTTCGATATATTATGAAATTTTATTAGAAAACATAAAGAATTTCTGAATTTGAAATAATGAGAAAAAATAAATTCAATTAGAGTTTAAATGAAAAAAAATTTACTTAAGCTTTAATGTTTTTGCTCCGTCTTCAAATCTAAAAATCGGATTTGGACGATTTTATAGACCAAACAAAACTTACACAATAATTTTTAATTTAATGATGTTTTCATAATTATTATTTAACTGTCATTATCCAAAAACTAAAGAAAAGAGAAAAAACAAATGTTTATATTTAAAATTCAATTTAAATTATGAAACTTATTTATATTTACTTTAAATTATTAAAATACACTTTTTGGTATAAAGGACCAAGCGCACCAAATTATATCTTTATGACTTATGTAAAACAAGATATAAAATGTACAAAAGAGGGATATGAAGGGTAAAATAGTAATTTTAGTAATAACCAATTGAACTAGGGTTTTGAACATTCTCTCTAGCCACTATATATACATGAAATGTGTCACATTCATCATATAGTAAGAACGAAGAAATCCCTAGCCGCCGATAGAGAGATGGAGAGACTGGCCTATTACCGTATGTTCTTATTGTAATTGATCGTAAGATGAATCTCAAGCAATCGTTTGAATACCGCCGGGATATAAATTGTACCAGCGGGATATGTTGGGATTCGTCCATCTTTCATTCTCGACTCGATTTTAATGAATAGGTAAGATTCTGACCTTTTGAATTAACAATTTTTGCATGAATTCTTGAACAGGATTTCTAGATTCTGGACTTATATATATATATATATATATATATATATATTGATTTTCCGTTGTGTTTATGTGTCAATCACCCGAAAAATTGAATTCATTGTTCCGATCTTTCGTGACTTTTTATTATTACTCGAGTAACACAATCACAAATAAAAATAATGCAACTTCTATAATTGGAGTGTTTTGTTTTTCGTGATTATTACCAGCTCGAATTGCTGAGCAATCTTTATATATTATGTGTGTAAAATGATAAGAACCTGGATTATATCTGAATCGAATAGGTAAGCTATCATCTTAATCATTTTGTACCATGTATATATATGTTTTTTTTCTTAAATTGGGAAATTTTAGTTTGATTGTTTTGTGTAAACAAAATTAAAAGTCGAACTCGATTCGATACATAATTCATTGTAATGCAAGTATACATACATATTAATATTTACTTCTAAATCTTGAATCATTTATATTTTCATTATATACTCTGACACGAGATTATCAACATAATTTCATATGAAAAATATGAATTATTTTTCATGATACGTAAATATCTCATAATTATTGTATCTTCAACTTTAATTCATAAAAGGTTTTAAGGAAAGTCATACATGATTTTTTTTGTTTTAATTATTGATTTATTGAATATTTTATTTGCAGGAATCAATGAAGAAAGTGCTCCAAAAAGTGAGGTCAACATAATTTACAGTAAACAAATTCCTGATGCAATGCTGTGAATTTGTTAACAAGTCAAACTAAGAGGACGAGTATGGCTGATATTGAGCCAACCTCAAGCGGAAAGTCTCCTCAAGCGGAAGAATTAGCGAAGGCTGCAGCCAAAAGCAAATGAATCATAGTGTATGAATGAAGAAAAATTAAAGGAGAAGGTAATCCAAGAGGAGACTCCTGAGCATGAAAAAGACCAAGACCAGGGGACAAATAGTCTGAGCTCAATAACGAAGGGAAGGCGGAAGGCACACCGAGAAATAGACTGAGGCAAATATCTGGAAAACAACCTGCAAAAAATGACCAGGAAAGAAGTGCATCAAAAGAGCTCGCATGCTCTAAAAGAGCAAAGAGGACTCCTTAAATCCAGGCTTCAGGGGAGACAGAGTATGGTTGTGACATTGAGAGTTTCACAATGAAATTTGACTCCAAAAAAGAGATGGTGCAACATGAGAAAAACATCTCCACAGTACAGGGTTGTCGAAAGAAGTTTGTCTTGCACAAATATCCACTCCAGCATCAGACACTGTATCGTGATGAACGTCAACTGGAATGCACTTGGAGAGGCTGCATGAAGACATTTAAATGGGCCTGGGCTCGGATGGAACAAATCAGAGTTCATACAGGTGAACGTCCATATACATGTGGTGGGACTTACCGTGGCAGGACATTTCGCTTTTTGTCAGATTTTAGTCGCCATAATAAGAGAATGATCGGCCACCCAGGGAAACTCAAAGAATGATCAAGGTAGGCAAGAAGAATACCAAGTGAGAAGGTGTAAGTTGACATAAACTAAGGACATCGTTGTTCATTCGCAGAGGCAGGTGTAGTTTTTAGCTTAATATGTACTTAGAGTTTTCGTTCACATTACAGTCTTTTTTAGAAAATAGAATTATCAGCTACACGGGAATGTGTAAATAATGATATCTTGCATTGAGATGAATCAAACATTAAAGATAAATATGTGTAATAAGTCTGGACTTAAGTTGTCATATCTCTGATGGCCTTCTATTTCATTTTTCTATCTTTTTTTATATATCATGGATCATCGAATAGCTAGTTAAATAGGTTTTTTGTTGTGTAGTTTCTAAATTCATCGTGACATTCAGCAGGGAATTGCATGAGGATCAAATTTGGCGAGTTTGGTTGCTTAATGGGGCTTCCAGACATCCATTTCACCTGTTATGTTATCACTAGTGTGTTTATTCTAGTGTCATCAGTCATGTATGGTAAATTTAGTGAAATATTATTATTTTCAATTGTTAATCATAATTCTAATCTCTAAATTGTCATGTTTTTGGACTGAGCCATATATGTTACTAAATTATTTTTGGTCTGGGCTTGAATAATTGCATTACTCTAATGGGCCTATTATGCAATACATTCGCACATGTCATATTACTACTATTCATTCACCTGTTATGTGATCCATGACAGGGCTGAGAAAAAAATCAAATTGAAACCGAAACCAGTGGAAATCGAACCGAAAAAATAGAAACCATGTTTTGACCCTTCCTTTTAGTGTTGTTATAATATTAATTAAATATATTAAATTGGAAGTTATTCACATAAAGTACTAAGAAAATCTCAAGAAAAAAATATCTATAATTTCGTTTAAATTATTAAACACAGTATTTTCTTGTTGGATTCTGTTTCTTTATAATTAGAAGATAATTTATTAATATTTATTACTTATTTTCTATAAATAACTAAAATTGTAAAATTATATACAATTTTCTATAATTTGATTCATAAATTAATTCTATTTGTAAGAATTACAGAGCTTCTTAATTGAAAACAATTAGAGAATAAATAAATAAATTGGTGCTAAAATAAATAAAAAATAACTTTGTTTCGCTTCATACGCATACTTTTGCTTACTTGGATTCTAGTTAAATTAATATTCTATTCCTTGTTAACAATTTAATCATAAATACTAGTTTATATACTTATTAGATATGATTTTTTTGTCAAATTTAATTCTTTTTAATATTTATTTTAAAAAAATTAGTTCTCAATTTTAGTATCTATGTTCTTGTTGAATTAATTTTCTTCATATTTAGGTGATAATTTGTCATTTAATAATTTTTATTAGTTATTTAATTTAAATAATTAACTCATTCGAATTTATATACAATTTTTTATAATTTCATTCTCATATTAATTATATTTTGTATTGAATTTGATTTTAGTTCGATATATTTTGAAATTTTATTAGAAAACATAAAGAATTTCTGAATTTGAAATAATGAGAAAAAATAAAATCAATTAGAGTTTAAATAAAAAAAAATTACTTAAGCTTTAATGTTTTTGCTCCCTCTTCAAATCTAAAAATCGGATTTGGACGATTTTATAGACCGAACAAAACTTACACAATAATTTTTAATTTAATGATGTTTTAATAATTATTATTTAATTGTCATTATCCAAAAACTAAAGAAAAGAGAAAAAACAAATGTTTATATTTAAAATTCAATTTAAATTATGAAACTTATTTATATTTACTTTAAATTATTAAAATACACTTTTTGGTATAAAGGACCAAGCGTACCAAATTATCTCTTTACGACTTATGTAAAACAAGATATAAAATGTACAAAAAGAGGGATATGAAGGGTAAAATAGTAATTTTAGTAATAACCAATTGAACTAGGGTTTTGAACATTCTCTCTAGCCACTATATATACATGAAATGTGTCACATTCATCATATAGTAAGAACGAAGAAATCCCTAGCCGCCGATAGAGAGAAGGAGAGACTAGCCTATTACCGTACGTTCTTCTTGTAATTGATCGTAAGATGAATCTCAAGCAATCGTTTGAATACCGCCGGGATATAAATTGTACCAGCGGCATATGTTGGGATTCGTCCATCTTTCATTCTCGACTCGATTTTAATGAATAGGTAAGATTCTGACCTTTTGAATTAACAATTTTTGCATGAATTCTTGAACATGATTTCTAGATTCTGGACTTATATATATATATATATATATATATATATATATATATATATATATATATATATATATATTGATTTTCCGTTGTTTTTATGTGTCAATCACCCGAAAAATTGAATTCATTGTTCCGATCTTTCGTGACTTTTTAATTATTACTCGAGTAACACAATCACAAATAAAAATATTGCAACCTCTATAATTGGAATGTTTTGTTTTTAGTGATTATTACCAGCTCGAATTGCTGAGCAATCTTTATATATTATGTGTGTAAAATGATAAGAACCTGGATTATATCTGAATCGAATAGGTAAGCTATCATCTTAATCATTTTGTACCATGTATATATATGTTTTTTTTCCTTAAATTGGGAAATTTTAGTTTGATTGTTTTGTGTAAACAAAATCAAAAGTCGAACTCGATTCGATACATAATTCATTGTAATGCAAGTATACAAACATATTAATATTTACTTCTAAATCTTGAATCATTTATATTTTCATTATATACTCTGACACGAGATTATCAACATAATTTCATATGAAAAATATAAATTATTTTTCATGATACGAAAATATCTCATAATTATTGTATCTTCAACTTTAATTCATAAAAGGTTTTAAGGAAAGTCATACATGATTTTTTTTTGTTTTAATTATTGATTTATTGAATATTTTATTTGCAGGAATCAATGAAGAAAGTGCTCCAAAAAGTGAGGTCAACATAATTTACAGTAAACAAATTCCTGATGCAATGCTGTGAATTTGTTAACAAGTCAAACTAAGAGGACGAGTATGGCTGATATTGAGCCAACCTCAAGCGGAAAGTCTCCTCAAGCGGAAGAATTAGCGAAGGCTGCAGCCAAAAGCAAATGAATCATAGTGTATGAATGAAGAAAAATTAAAGGAGAAGGTAATCCAAGAGGAGACTCCTGAGCATGAAAAAGACCAAGACCAGGGGACAAATAGTCTGAGCTCAATAACGAAGGGAAGGCGGAAGGCACACCGAGAAATAGACTGAGGCAAATATCTGGAAAACAACCTGCAAAAAATGACCAGGAAAGAAGTGCATCAAAAGAGCTCGCATGCTCTAAAAGAGCAAAGAGGACTCCTTAAATCCAGGCTTCAGGGGAGACAGAGTATGGTTGTGACATTGAGAGTTTCACAATGAAATTTGACTCCAAAAAAGAGATGGTGCAACATGAGAAAAACATCTCCACAGTACAGGGTTGTCGAAAGAAGTTTGTCTTGCACAAATATCCACTACAACATCAGACACTGTATCGTGATGAACGTCAACTGGAATGCACTTGGAGAGGCTGCATGAAGACATTTAAATGGGCCTGGGCTCGGATGGAACAAATCAGAGTTCATACAGGTGAACGTCCATATACATGTGGTGGGACTTACCGTGGCAGGACATTTCGCTTTTTGTCAGATTTTAGTCGCCATAATAAGAGAACGATCGGCCACCCAGGGAAACTCAAAGAATGATCAAGATAGGCAAGAAGAATACCAAGTGAGAAGGTGTAAGTTGACATAAACTAAGGACATCGTTGTTCATTCGCAGAGGCAGGTGTAGTTTTTAGCTTAATATGTACTTAGAGTTTTCGTTCACATTACAGTCTTTTTTAGAAAATAGAATTATCAGCTACACGGGAATGTGTAAATAATGATATCTTGCATTTGAGATGAATCAAACATTAAGGATAAATATGTGTAATAAGTCTGGACTTAAGTTGTCATATCTCTGATGGCCTTCTATTTCATTTTGCTATCTTTTTTTATATATCATGGATCATCGAATAGCTAGTTAAATAGGTTTTTTGTTGTGTAGTTTCTAAATTCATCGTGACATTCAGCAGGGAATTGCATGAGGATCAAATTTGGCGAGTTTGGTTGCTTAATGGGGCTTCCAGACATCCATTTCACCTGTTATGTTATCACTAGTGTGTTTATTCTAGTGTCATCAGTCATGTATGGTAAATTTAGTGAAATATTATTATTTTCAATTGTTAATCATAATTCTAATCTCTAAATTGTCATGTTTTTGGACTGGGCCATATATGTTACTAAATTATTTTTGGTCTGGGCTTGAATAATTGCATTACTCTAATGGGCCTATTATGCAATACATTCGCACATGTCATATTACTACTATTCATTCACCTGTTATGTGATCCATGACAGGGCTGAGCAAAAAATCAAATTGAAACCAAAACCAGTGGAAATCGAACCGAAAAAATAGAAACCATGTTTTGACCCTTCCTTTTAGTGTTGTTATAATATTAATTAAATATATTAAATTGGAAGTTATTCACATAAATTACTAAGAAAATCTCAAGAAAAAAATATCTATAATTTCGTTTAAATTATTAAACACAGTATTTTCTTGTTGGATTCTGTTTCTTTATAATTAGAAGATAATTTATTAATATTTATTACTTATTTTCTATAAATAACTAAAATTGTAAAATTATATACAATTTTCTATAATTTGATTCATAAATTAATTCTATTTGTAAGAATTACAGAGCTTCTTAATTGAAAACAATTAGAGAATAAATAAATAAATTGGTGCTAAAATAAATAAAAAATAACTTTGTTTCGCTTCATACGCATACTTTTGCTTACTTGGATTCTAGTTAAATTAATATTCTATTCCTTGTTAACAATTTAATCATAAATACTAGTTTATATACTTATTAGATATGATTTTTTTGTCAAATTTAATTCTTTTTAATATTTATTTAAAAAAAAATTAGTTCTCAATTTTAGTATCTATGTTCTTGTTGAATTAATTTTCTTCATATTTAGGTGATAATTTGTCATTTAATAATTTTTATTAGTTATTTAATTTAAATAATTAACTCATTCGAATTTATATACAATTTTTTATAATTTCATTCTCATGTTAATTATATTTTGTATTGAATTTGATTTTAGTTCGATATATTTTGAAATTTTATTAGAAAACATAAAGAATTTCTGAATTTGAAATAATGAGAAAAAATAAAATCAATTAGAGTTTAAATAAAAAAAATTTACTTAAGCTTTAATGTTTTTGCTCCCTCTTCAAATCTAAAAATCGGATTTGGACGATTTTATAGACCGAACAAAACTTACACAATAATTTTTAATTTAATGATGTTTTAATAATTATTATTTAATTGTCATTATCCAAAAACTAAAGAAAAGAGAAAAAACAAATGTTTATATTTAAAATTCAATTTAAATTATGAAACTTATTTATATTTACTTTAAATTATTAAAATACACTTTTTGGTATAAAGGACCAAGCATACCAAATTATCTCTTTACGACTTATGTAAAACAAGATATAAAATGTACAAAAAGAGGGATATGAAGGGTAAAATAGTAATTTTAGTAATAACCAATTGAACTAGGGTTTTGAACATTCTCTCTAGCCACTATATATAAATGAAATGTGTCACATTCATCATATAGTAAGAACGAAGAAATCCCTAGCCGCCGATAGAGAGAAGGAGAGACTAGCCTATTACCGTACGTTCTTCTTGTAATTGATCGTAAGATGAATCTCAAGCAATCGTTTGAATACCACCGGGATATAAATTGTACCAGCGGGATATGTTGGGATTCGTCCATCTTTCATTCTCGACTCGATTTTAATGAATAGGTAAGATTCTGACCTTTTGAATTAACAATTTTTGCATGAATTCTTGAACATGATTTCTAGATTCTGGACTTATATATATATATATTGATTTTCCGTTGTGTTTATGTGTCAATCACCCGAAAAATTGAATTCATTGTTCCGATCTTTCGTGACTTTTTAATTATTACTCGAGTAACACAATCACAAATAAAAATATTACAACCTCTATAATTGGAATGTTTTGTTTTTAGTGATTATTACCAGCTCGAATTGCTGAGCAATCTTTATATATTATGTGTGTAAAATGATAAGAACCTGGATTATATCTGAATCGAATAGGTAAGCTATCATCTTAATCATTTTGTACCATGTATATATATGTTTTTTTTTCTTAAATTGGGAAATTTTAGTTTGATTGTTTTGTGTAAACAAAATCAAAAGTCGAACTCGATTCGATACATAATTCATTGTAATGCAAGTATACATACATATTAATATTTACTTCTAAATCTTGAATCATTTATATTTTCATTATATACTTTGACACGAGATTATCAACATAATTTCATATGAAAAATATAAATTATTTTTCATGATACGAAAATATCTCATAATTATTGTATCTTCAACTTTAATTCATAAAAGGTTTTAAGGAAAGTCATACATGATTTTTTTTTTGTTTTAATTATTGATTTATTGAATATTTTATTTGCAGGAATCAATGAAGAAAGTGCTCCAAAAAGTGAGGTCAACATAATTTATAGTAAACAAATTCCTGATGCAATGCTGTGAATTTGTTAACAAGTCAAACTAAGAGGACGAGTATGGCTGATATTGAGCCAACCTCAAGCGGAAAGTCTCCTCAAGCGGAAGAATTAGCGAAGGCTGCAGCCAAAAGCAAATGAATCATAGTGTATGAATGAAGAAAAATTAAAGGAGAAGGTAATCCAAGAGGAGACTCCTGAGCATGAAAAAGACCAAGACCAGGGGACAAATAGTCTGAGCTCAATAACGAAGGGAAGGCGGAAGGCACACCGAGAAACAGACTGAGGCAAATATCTGGAAAACAACCTGCAAAAAATGACCAGGAAAGAAGTGCATCAAAAGAGCTCGCATGCTCTAAAAGAGCAAAGAGGACTCCTTAAATCCAGGCTTCAGGGGAGACAGAGTATGGTTGTGACATTGAGAGTTTCACAATGAAATTTGACTCCAAAAAAGAGATGGTGCAACATGAGAAAAACATCTCCACAGTACAGGGTTGTCGAAAGAAGTTTGTCTTGCACAAATATCCACTCCAGCATCAGACACTGTATCGTGATGAACGTCAACTGGAATGCACTTGGAGAGGCTGCATGAGGACATTTAAATGGGCCTGGGCTCGGATGGAACAAATCAGAGTTCATACAGGTGAACGTCCATATACATGTGGTGGGACTTACCGTGGCAGGACATTTCTCTTTTTGTCAGATTTTAGTCGCCATAATAAGAGAACGATCGGCCACCCAGGGAAACTCAAAGAATGATCAAGATAGGCAAGAAGAATACCAAGTGAGAAGGTGTAAGTTGACATAAACTAAGGACATCGTTGTTCATTCGCAGAGGCAGGTGTAGTTTTTAGCTTAATATGTACTTAGAGTTTTCGTTCACATTACAGTCTTTTTTAGAAAATAGAATTATCAGCTACACGGGAATGTGTAAATAATGATATCTTGCATTTGAGATGAATCAAACATTAAAGATAAATATGTGTAATAAGTCTGAAAGTTGTCATATCTCTGATGGCCTTCTATTTCATTTTGCTATCTTTTTTTATATATCATGGATCATCGAATAGCTAGTTAAATAGGTTTTTTGTTGTGTAGTTTCAAAATTATCGTGACATTCAGCAGGGAATTGCATGAGGATCAAATTTGGCGAGTTTGGTTGCTTAATGGGGCTTCCAGACATCCATTTCACCTGTTATATTATCACTAGTGTGTTTATTCTAGTGTCATCAGTCATGTATGGTAAATTTAGTGAAATATTATTATTTTCAATTGTTAATCATAATTCTAATCTCTAAATTGTCATGTTTTTGGACTGGGCCATATATGTTACTAAACTATTTTTGGTCTGGGCTTGAATAATTGCATTACTCTAATGGGCCTATTATGCAATACATTCGCACATGTCATATTACTACTATTCATTCACCTGTTATGTGATCCATGACAGGGCTGAGCAAAAAATCAAATTGAAACCGAAACCAGTGGAAATCGAACTGAAAAAATAGAAACCATGTTTTGACCCTTCCTTTTAGTGTTGTTATAATATTAATTAAATATATTAAATTGGAAGTTATTCACATAAATTACTAAGAAAATCTCAAGAAAAAATATCTATAATTTCGTTTAAATTATTAAACACAGTATTTTCTTGTTGGATTCTGTTTCTTTATAATTAGAAGATAATTTATTAATATTTATTACTTATTTTCTATAAATAACTAAAATTGTAAAATTATATACAATTTTCTATAATTTGATTCATAAATTAATTCTATTTGTAAGAATTACAGAGCTTCTTAATTGAAAACAATTAGAGAATAAATAAATAAATTGGTGCTAAAATAAATAAAAAATAACTTTGTTTCGCTTCATACGCATACTTTTGCTTACTTGGATTCTAGTTAAATTAATATTCTATTCCTTGTTAACAATTTAATCATAAATACTAGTTTATATACTTATTAGATATGATTTTTTTGTCAAATTTAATTCTTTTTAATATTTATTTTAAAAAAATTAGTTCTCAATTTTAGTATCTATGTTCTTGTTGAATTAATTTTCTTCATATTTAGGTGATAATTTGTCATTTAATAATTTTTATTAGTTATTTAATTTAAATAATTAACTCATTCGAATTTATATACAATTTTTTATAATTTCATTCTCATATTAATTATATTTTGTATTGAATTTGATTTTAGTTCGATATATTTTGAAATTTTATTAGAAAACATAAAGAATTTCTGAATTTGAAATAATGAGAAAAAATAAAATCAATTAGAGTTTAAATAAAAAAAATTACTTAAGCTTTAATGTTTTTGCTCCCTCTTCAAATCTAAAAATCGGATTTGGACGATTTTATAGACCGAACAAAACTTACACAATAATTTTTAATTTAATGATGTTTTCATAATTATTATTTAATTGTCATTATCCAAAAACTAAAGAAAAGAGAAAAAACAAATGTTTATATTTAAAATTCAATTTAAATTATGAAACTTATTTATATTTACTTTAAATTATTAAAATACACTTTTTGGTATACAGGACCAAGCGTACCAAATTATCTCTTTACGACTTATGTAAGACAAGATATAAAATGTACAAAAAGAGGGATATGAAGGGTAAAATAGTAATTTTAGTAATAACCAATTGAACTAGGGTTTTGAACATTCTCTCTAGCCACTATATATACATGAAATGTGTCACATTCATCATATAGTAAGAACGAAGAAATCCCTAGCCGCCGATAGAGAGAAGGAGAGACTAGCCTATTACCGTACGTTCTTCTTGTAATTGATCGTAAGATGAATCTCAAGCAATCGTTTGAATACCGCCGGGATATAAATTGTACCAGCGGCATATGTTGGGATTCGTCCATCTTTCATTCTCGACTCGATTTTAATGAATAGGTAAGATTCTGACCTTTTGAATTAACAATTTTTGCATGAATTCTTGAACATGATTTCTAGATTCTGGACTTATATATATATATATTGATTTTCCGTTGTGTTTATGTGTCAATCACCCGAAAAATTGAATTCATTGTTCCGATCTTTCGTGACTTTTTAATTATTACTCGAGTAACACAATCACAAATAAAAATATTGCAACCTCTATAATTGGAATGTTTTGTTTTTAGTGATTATTACCAGCTCGAATTGATAAGCAATCTTTATATATTATGTGTGTAAAATGATAAGAACCTGGATTATATCTGAATCGAATAGGTAAGCTATCATCTTAATCATTTTCTACCATGATTTTATTTAATTCCATAAAGGTGCCTAGTTTAATTATGAACTAAACACTTGTATGGGGTTCTAATGTAATGAATTGTTAATGCTCATGTTAATTTGATAGATAATTTGTGTTTACAATTTCTATATAAGATTGCCTTGCATGGTTGTTTTAATTGAATATAGGTGAATAGCTAACATCTATTGTGCCAAATCTCTAATGATTGCGAAAGTGGATTTAGAGATTTAGGGCTTGCCATGCTAGCATAGGTATGTCGGCTTCTCCGCATTTTGGATTATAGTTTCGAAAGAACATTATTCCCCTATGTAGTTAATTGCGGAACTTGTGATTAAATTGATTGTATCACCCATTCACATAGACATATAGTGTATTGGATATAATTAATGCCCTTATAACTTCTATCTCTTTTGTGGATGTTTATTTGGAATGGTGTGAGTTAATTGAAAGATGGCTCATATTAGTGTCGTGTTCCCGCTAGCATTCTTAACTAATGTAACACATTAATTCTTGATAATTAATAAGAGTTAAAACATTCATGAAATTAGGACCCCATGCCACTATCATATTATTTCAAACAAATTAGCCGTACTTCATTAGTTAATTGTTATCTGCAAATAAACCATTTTAGTTCGTTCAAGCTTCTATAATTAACCAAACATTGTTGAATAGACATATTTACTAAAATAACCGAGTCTTCGTGGGAACGATCCTTATTTCCCTATATTGCTTTTGGACTGCGTATACTTGCGTAGGAACAGTTCTGGCGAAGAGCGTGTGACTTACTGGCAGTTGTGGCTTTGTTTGAGTTGAACAGATTGATTGATGAACAAAATTGCCATAAAAAAGGTCATTACTCAATCCAGTTCTGTAAGAAAAGGACATCCTTCCATCCAAACAAGTTCACTCAGTCTTCCGCTGCTGCAACTTCTGAATCTACATCAGAAACTACATCTGTAAGCGAGCTTGAAACCTTGCTCCGCCAGGTTTTACTTAAAGCCAGCTCCTCTTCCACTGCATTCTCTGTCACTTCAGGTACTTCTTGGTATTTCGATTCCGCATGTTGCAATCACATGACAAATTATCCATCCATATTTACCACGAAAACACAGAGTTTATGCCTTCCAAATATTCAAACTGCTGATGGTTCCACAATGAAAGTGGCACATATTGGAACAGTATCTACAGAAGATCTTTCTCTTCCTAACACATACTTTGTTCCTAATCTTTCACTTAATCTTGTTTCCATTGGCCAACTATGTGATCTCGGTCTTAACATTATGTTTACCTCTTCTGGTTGTCATGTACAGGATCCTCAGACAGGACAAACTCTTGGGATAGGACGTAGATGCGGAAGGTTGTTTGAGCTCACTTCTCTTCATCTTCCTACACCAATATTATCCACCAATCTAGTTGGTTCTGTTTCATCCACAACTAGCATCTGGCATTCCCGGTTAGGACATCCTTCACCTTCTCGTTTACGTAGTCTGGTTTCTAGTGGTCTTCTAGGTAGTGTTAACGAAGACACTATTGATTGTGTATCATGTAAACTGGCAAAACAACATGTACTTCCATTTCCTATCCATTATGAAAAATCACTATCTACTTTCGATCTTATACACTCTGATATTTGGGGTCCATCTCCAACTCCGACTATGGGGGGGTCAAGATATTATGTGATATTTGTTGATGATTTTTCTCGATACACTTGGATATACATTTTGAAAAATCGATCTGAATTAGGAGAAACTTATAAAAATTTTGCCAAAATGATTGATACTCAATTCAACAAGAAAATTAAACTTTTTCGTGCCGATAATGCAAAAGAATACAAAGATTCAGAACTTACAAATTTTTTGGCATCTTATGGTACTCTTGCTCAAAGTTCTTGTCCATACACATCACAACAAAATGGTCGTGCTGAACGTAAACACAGACACATTCTTGATACAATTCGAGCTTTTCTCATTTCTTCTTCTTGTCCGGAATTCTTTTGGGGGGAAGCTGCATTAACTGCTGTTCATACAATAAACATGATTCCTTCTCCAGTCATAGATAATGTGTCTCCGCATGAAAAATTGTATTCAAAACCACCTCCATATGATACCCTTAAAGTTTTCGGTTCAGCATGTTTTGTTCTTCTTCCTCCACATGAAAGAACAAAACTAGAACCTCGTGCTCGTCTTTGTTGTTTTATTGGGTATGGTAGTGGTAAAAAAGGATACCGTTGTTGGGATCCTATCTCTCAACGACTTCGAGTCTCTCGTAATGTGACATTTTGGGAACACAAGATGTTCTCATCTATGTCAGATTTTAAAATCGACACTTCTTCTAGCATCTCTCACTTTACAGATCCTTTTGTTGATCTACATCCCAGTGATGACTATGTAGACTCGTCGATATCTTCTGACACAGTTCCTACAAATTCTCCAATTGAGCTCATACAACCATCCCCAGCTACTAATGTTCCTCCAACTGAAGTTCTGTCTGAGGATTCTGATGTTGAGCCTACTGTCCTACCATCACCATCAAATGAACCTGTTCATCGATCTACTCGGGTAAGAAAACCTTCTGTCCGTCTTACTGATTATCATGTATATTCTGCTATACAATCATTGCACGAGCCTCAAACATATAGAGAGGCAAGTGTTAACCCCCTTTGGCAGGAGGCTATGACAGAAGAACATCAAGCATTAAACAAAAATCACACTTGGGATGTGGTTACCTTGCCTCCTGGCAAAACAGCTGTGGGTTGTAGATGGATCTATAAAATTAAGACAAATGCTGATGGCTCTATTGAGAGATATAAAGCTCGTCTAGTTGCTAGAGGCTTTACCCAGGAGTATGGCATTGATTATGAGGAGACTTTTGCACCAGTTGCTCGTCTTACATCGGTTCGAAGTTTACTCGCTGTTGGAGCATCAAAACAGTGGGATATGTGGCAAATGGATGTCAAAAATGCTTTCCTTAATGGCGACTTACATGAAGAAGTTTATCTCAAACCTCCTCCCGGTTTTGATCTCTCTCCGGGTCAAGTGCTCAAACTTAACAAGGCACTTTATGGCCTAAAACAAGCACCTCGAGCTTGGTTCGAGAAATTTAGCAAAGTCATTAGTGAGCTAGGATTTTCTTCTAGTCTATATGATCATGCTCTCTTCATTCGACGAACAGATCGAGGAATTGTTCTCCTCCTCCTCTATGTTGACGATATGATTATCACTGGAGATGATACTGCAGGTATCTCTGATCTAAAACAGTTTCTAAGTCAGCAATTTGAAATGAAAGATCTTGGTTCATTAAGCTACTTCTTGGGTCTTGAGGTTTCTTCTATTCCTACTGGATATACCCTTTCTCAAGTTAAGTACGCATCTGATCTTTTGT
Source organism: Kitagawia praeruptora (assembly GCA_037693485.1). Classification (NCBI taxonomy): domain Eukaryota; kingdom Viridiplantae; phylum Streptophyta; class Magnoliopsida; order Apiales; family Apiaceae; genus Kitagawia; species Kitagawia praeruptora. The sequence goes on from CM075353.1 coordinate 150,091,577, forward strand.
TGAAATCTGGAATCAGCGACAGTAAGATTAAATCTACACCTTTGGAATACGAGGTCAAACTTAACTCTAAAGATGGTGATCTGCTTGCCAACCCTACATTATATCGCCAGTTGGTAGGAAGTCTAATTTATCTTACTGTCACTCGTCCTGACATTGCCCATGCTGTTCATATTGTTAGTTAATTTATGGCAGCTCCTCGCACTCCTCACTATACAGCTGTCCTTCACATACTTCGTTATGTCAAAGGCACTATCTTGCATGGATTACATTATGCATACAACTCATCACTTGAGTTACATGCATATTCTGATGCTGATTGGGGTGGTGATCCCACTACCAGATGTTCCACTACAGGATTTTGCTTCTTTCTGGGTGACTCTCTTATCTCTTGGCGCAGTAAGAAACAATCCCTTGCCTCAAAATCCAGTGCCGAGTCAGAATATCGAGCTCTAGCTGACACCACGCAGGAATTAATTTGGCTACGATGGTTACTTGAAGAAATGACTGTAACTCATTCTCCAGCCACTATTATCTACTGTGATAACAAAAGTGCCAGGGACATTGCTCACAATGATGTCTTTCATGAACGCACTAAACATATAGAGATTGATTGTCATTTCACCCGTCAACAGGTTGCAAAAGGAACAGTTCGTCTTCATGCTATCTCTAGTGCAGATAATGTTGCAGATATTTTCACGAAATCTCTTCCTCCTGGTTCATTTCGTGATTGCAAACTCAAGTTGGTTTTTCAACCATCTTAAGTTTGAGGGGGGGTGTTGAAATACAGCTACCACCAACCTTAGACTTTACAACCTTAGACTTTACTTTCGGCACCAACCTTAGACTTTCTGCAAACTTGTAATTAATAGCATAGACTTTCTTGTTCTTCTTTCTTGTATAAATTAGTTGCATCCCGTATGTAATATCTTAAGCTTCATTTTAGCAATACAAGAGTTACATTTTCTCTTACATTGTTTCTTGCTTCTTCATTTGTTTCTACAATTTCTACATGGTATCAGAGATTTAAGATCCTTACCTATATTTTTCCAGTAGCAACCATTGCTTCCGTAGCTTCATCTATTGCTTCCGCAGCTTTTCCAGCCTTTGTGACAATTAAACAAACACCTGGAGGGTTGAGACATTACCAGCCACAAATACATACTAAACAAAACTCCGATGAACCCATTCTCTTCGGCATAAATTTGGTAACATTCAGGCAACACCACATCAATCTACAGATTCATAATCATCTGTCCGAGTCAACTCATCGACTCACTCAACTCGTCTGTCCGAGTCAACTCATCGGCTCGCCCCTCTCAACCATCACTCGCAGAAACTCTTGACTCATCACAGCGTTCCCTACGAGCTCACTCACCGAGCTATCAAAATTGTTCGATTCTTCTTTCTACACTGGCCGCCTATTCTAATTAGTTAAGGGATACATCAGTTTATTTCTTCACTTTCCTCTGGGCCAACTTTATGAGTCCATTGGTTTTATTTAGTTGGGTCCAATGACAACTATTTGGGCCAACCTATTAATGGGCCACTGATTTCTCTTGTTCGGCCTCTCTTAAAATCAGCCCACCTGAGCCACATAATAAATTCACGATTTATTGGCACAAATTACATGACATCCAATCTTTCGCAGATCTTGCAAGTTGACCCTCCAGCTTTTGTCAACTGACACATCAGTCCCTGGACTATTTTATTGTAGTTCCTGAAAATTTCAAAGTTACTTTTGAGCGCTTTCTTTACAAGAATGAAGGGAGGTTGCATTTTGGATGAACAAATCATTTTCCTTGATCTCAAGCTATGCATAGCTTTTTCAACGAAATACATATTTGGCGGTCCACTAATGCTACCTCAGATTCTACACCGGAAACTGCATCAAATAGTGAGCTTGAATCACTTCTCAGACAGATTTTGTCAAAAACTAGTGCTTCTTCCATCGCATTAACTGTCACCTCGGGGTCTACCATGACAGACTCTTGGGATCAACCATTGACGTGACAGTGCTTCTCATTTCTGACAGTGCTTCTCTAGCCATCAGAATTTCCTTGTCATTTCTGACAGTGCTTCTCTAGCCATCAGAATTTCCTTATCATTTTGACAGTGCTTCTCCAGCCATCGGAATTGTTTTCGTTCTGACAGTGTCTTATTCAGCCATCAGAATTGATTTTTCGATCTTCATTACGACAGTGCTTCTCCAGCCATCAGAATTGTTTTACCGTTCTGACAGTCCTTCTTCAGCCATCAGATTAGCTTATTATTCTGACAATGCTTCTCTAGCTATCAGAATTACATCAGTTTGGGGAGGTGCAAAGACCAACAAAAAGGCACGAGCGCGTGAAGACCACGCGCCCACTTTCTTCCTTTGCGCGTGTGATGCACGCGCCTGTATATGCAGCAATTTCCCCTGCGCGTGTGTCCCTCTCCCCCAGTTGGCGTGTGACTGAATGTCTTGCAAGTTGTAGTGTGTTGAACGAAATGTGAAAAAACAATTGATTACTCTGCTGTGCTTTCCGAATAATCACCGAATAAAATAGAGAAGCCCTCCTGATAATCCCCTTAAAATCTTAAATTAATTCTTATAATAATTTTTCAGAAAATTTTAAGTGAATAAAATAAAATATAATTACAAAAATTCAAGGTGTTTAAAATATAATAACATTACAGAAATTTAAATTGTATAAAAATAAACTGTTTGCAGAAATTTAAAATGTATAAAATGAAACTGAAATTTCAACAGAACGCTCATAAATTGTGGAGAGAGTACACAGCTGAATTTCAGTTTCATTTTATACATTTTAAATTTCTGCAAATAGTTTATTTTTATACAATTTAAATTTCTGTAATGTTATTATATTTTAAACACTTTGAATTTCTGTAATTTAATTTTATTTTATACACTTAAAAATTTCTGAAAAATTATTATAAGAATTAAATTAAGATTTTAAGGGGATTATCAGGAGGGCTTCTCTATTTTATTCGGTGATTAATTTATTCCCAAAGCATCAGAATAGCTTTTGAATTTAACAAATTTCTGTGACAATTTCTTCCCTGCACTCGATTCAACATCACCACAGCAACGGAGTGAGCTTCACGCGGGAATTCAACTGCAACCACTGGCGCGTGGTTGTCACGCGCGGAAAGGGAGAGTGGGCGCGTGCACCACACGCGCTGGGAATTCTGCACTACAAAGACTTGAAACAACATAAAACTAATTAAAAGACACAAAATACTTAAGGATAAACCACCAATTTAGGTCTATTTAGCGCATAATAAGTGGATATAAAATCCACTTATCACACCCCCAAACTTAAACTGATGCTTGTCCTCAAGCATAAATAATATAACTATATACAACTAACTAGTACCACTTCCGTAGGTGATCACGATTGCATTTGGCATATGCAACAAGCCCTTTAAACCCCTAGGTAGCCCCAGTGGACGAGTGAGGTCTCGTGAGGGCCTATAGCGAATGTACCCACAAAATCCATCTTATAATGCAACTAAGATGCATGAATGCAACTAATATGAAAAATGCAACGATCCCCTTCAAAACTAACCAAAACCAACTAGCAAGCAAATACCTCAAAGAATGCAACTAAATCCAAATAGAGCTCGACTAAGTCCCTGTATACTAACAATACATGAACAGAAACGTGCGTGTATGCAATGCTCATCAGAAATACTCCCAAAACTAGGTCAAAAACCATACATGCTTTCCGTCAAGACAATCACAGATTTATAACTAGAATAAACTGTAGACACTTCATAACCTAGGAACACCTCCACCCTTATCCAAGGTAGACAGAAACTCATGCTTTATTACTATAATACGACACTACATATACAATACGCATGCTTATTTAACCGTACAATGAATGAGACCCCAAAAGACTTATACAATAATACCCATGTAGCGAGTGTTAGGTCAGCAATCCCAAACCACAAGGGCTTTAGGTTACTAGGAATAAGTCCCCTCAGACTTAATTACTCGAGTATTAAAGAGCTCACTCTGGTTAATTTTGCATATAATCAATTGGACTTCTGACTCTTTTTTTTTTTTTTTTTATCTGGAATGAGCCTTTCTCATTTCCAACCCTAGACTACTCATATAAATATGAGCCGGCTACTAGCCATTTCACGCCTAGCCTTTATTGACAATTATTACCACTTAGCATGAAATCCCTGTTTTCCCCCAAACTTAGATTTTAGTGTTCCTACGCTATCAAGGGAATAACGAAAATTCTAAGAATAAACAAGTGATTAAATCTCAAAACATCCAACAGGCATGACCCTAACCTAGCCCAAAAAGCACCCAATGAGACTGTGTAAAAGTTGTGTTTCTGAAACATGCAAGTCAATTTCATAGGAACTATAAATCAGCCCTCTACTCATCATCATCACACCCAAATCAACATCCACCTATCAATCAGAATCAGTTCGTCCTAAGGGATCATGAAGAATGCATGCCATGAAAATGCAACTAATATGACTCACATGGTAAAACAAACAAACAATAACAGAATGTCCTAAATGAAACAACATAGAATTCCTGCGTATACTCGGTCCATGGGGAATTAATATTTCTGTATGGTGTATCTGCAAACAGTTTATTTTTATACAATTTAAATTTCTGTAATGTTATTATATTTTAAACACCTTGAATTTCTGTAATTATATTTTATTTTATTCACTTAAAATTTTCTGAAAAATTATTATAAGAATTAATTTAAGATTTTAAGGGGATTATCAGGAGGGCTTCTCTATTTTATTCGGTGATTATTCGGAAAGCACAGCAGAGTAATCAATTGTTTTTTCACATTTCGTTCAACACACTACAACTTGCAAGACATTCAGTCACACGCCAACTGGGGGAGAGGGACACACGCGCAGGGGAAATTGCTGCATATACAGGCGCGTGCATCACACGCGCAAAGGAAGAAAGTGGGCGCGTGGTTTTCACGCGCAGGCCAGGTGCGTGCGTGCAGGTGCAGCCTCCTTCCGACAGTTTCCAGAAAATTGACAGGTTAGTGACACTAACTTAGTGTGCCTTTAATTATTTGTCTGTTGCTTTTCAATATATATATAATACTTGTTCATTTAATTAGCATTTTGTTTCCGTTTACTTTATTAAAGTCGTGTCTTTCTCTTTTAATTTATAAATCTGTTTCGTTTATTTTGTTAACTGTCTCAGTGTTATATTTTTTATAAAATGTTATTAGGTTCTATTTCTTTTATTTTTATTTTTTAAATTTTCGTAATTTCTTAATTAAATTATAAAATTTTCTGCCATGATTTTATTTAATTCCATAAAGGTGCCTAGTTTAATTATGAACTAAACACTTGTATGGGATTCTAATGTAATGAATTGTTAATGCTCATGTTAATTTGATAGATAAATTGTGTTTACAATTTCTATATAAGATTGCCTTGCATGGTTGTTTTAATTGAATATAGGTGAATAGCTAACATCTATTGTGCCAAATCTCTAATGATTGCGAAAGTGGATTTAGAGATTTAGGGTTTGCCATGCTAGCATAGGTATGTCGGCTTCTCCGCATTTCGGATTATAGTTTCGAAAGAACGTTATTCCCCTATGTAGTTAATTGCGGAACTTGTGATTAAATCGATTGTATCACCCATTCACATAGACATATAGTGTATTGGATATAATTAATGCCCTTATAACTTCTATCTCTTTTGTGGATGTTTATTTGGAATGGTGTGAGTTAATTGAAAGATGACTCATATTAGTTTCGTGTTCCCGCTAGCATTCTTAACAATTGTAACACATTAATTCTTGATAGTTAATAAGAGTTAAAACATTCATGAAATTAGGACCCCATGCCACTATCATATTATTTCAAACAAATTAGCCGTACTTCATTAGTTAATTGTTATCTGCAAATAAACCATTTTAGTTCGTTCAAGCTTCTATAATTAACCAAATATTGTTGAATAGACATATTTACTAAAATAACCGAGTCTTCGTGGGAACGATCCTTATTTCCCTATATTGCTTTTGGACTGCGTATACTTGCGTAGAGAAAATAGCGAACAAGTTTTTGGCGCCGCTGCCGGGGACTCGGTGTTATTTTTTTTTATGTGTTTTACTACAATAGAAGTTAATTTGTTTGACTTGAACTATTTTTTTTAATTGATGGATTATTGGGAGCAGGACTACGTAATTGTATGTGAGCTGTGTGCAGGTGGACATTACACTCATCAATGTGAGTATAACAGAAACCGGCCAAATTTCAGCTAGGACTATAATCAGAGTGGTCTGGAGCAATCCCAATATCCATCCTACTTGCTCCAAAATCAGCAGTTTGGAGATGAACCATACAGTCCATGGGGAATACAGCAGCAACAGGGGCAAGAATTTCAGCATCATTATGCTCCAGTGCATCAACACTTTCAAACTCCTGAATTTCAGCAGCAGCAATTTCAGACTTGGTCTAACCAACAGTCGACCGAAGAAGCTGAATTAAAAGAAATTAGGTTGATGATGGAAAGCAATGCATCGGCTCTCCAGATAATAGGAGATCAGATTGGTCAAATTGCAAATGCATGGAAAACATGGAATCAAATTGCAAGTGACACAGAAGGCCTAGCTGTAGAGGAGGAAGACAAGAAGCTTCCTATCAGTCTTGACTGGCCATTCTTAGCCACGGGTGAGACTTTGATCGATGTTCAGAAAGGAGAGTCTGAGGGCGAAGATGAGGAAGAAGCAGAACAGGAAGCTGATAAAGAAGAAAGGTCAGAAAATGCAGTTCTGAATATTCAGCCGCAACCACATCCTTTGCAATCTGAAAATGTTGAAGATGTTGAGAAGAAGAATTTTGAAATTGTGTTAGTTGAGAGCCATGAACTTGTTGAGGTGTCTCAATTAAATTCTGAACATGAAGGATATGTGGAAGAATCTGTAACAATATCAATGAAGGATGTTCTGGTTTATGATAAATTAGAGGATAATTTGTATGAAGATCCACTGGAGCATCCTATGTTTCTAGAATTGGGACCTGAGAAGAATGAAGACGAGCATCTAACGTTGTTAGAGGATAATTCACAAAGTGTTGGAATGATGCATTGTTTCGAGTCACTAGAAGTGCTATCTGCAGAAGGCAAACCTCCAAAAGCCTCTATCAAGGAACCACCTGACTTGGAACTGCAGTTGATATCCTCTCAATCTCAGGAGTTTGATTCGAGCTCATTTGTATCATCTTCTATCATCATCTCAGCAGAATTACCTCCGGACAAGAATTTTGAAAGGGTTATTTCAAATTTTCGTGACAGTATGCGCTCTGCAGATGTGAAAAATTTGTTAGTGGACAATGCGATTGGTTTTGTTGAGAAGCAGAGAAGGTTGACATCTCCAACCTTATCCACTATTATCTCAGCAGATTTACCGCCTGATAAGGAAGAAGTACGTTTGGCGGATTTACAAAAGCATACAGGTAGTGGATGGATGATTTCAGTAATCAGATTATCATCTATTCGTTGGTTATTCAAATATGGTGTGGGAACAATGTCACGGGCACTTTGGAAGAGCGAAGGAGGTTGAAGCTTGTCGTCAATGACATTGCCCCGAAGAAGATCATTAAATGGCCTTATAGAAATACGGTGCAGAAATTTTTCAAGAGGAAAATCGTGGCTAAGTCTAGCTAAAGACGTTAAAGAAAGGCGCTTCGTGGGAGGCAACCCATGTGTTTCAGTGTTTTTAGGTATGTTCTCTACTATCCCTTGTATTTACTTCCATTCAATGCGGACATTGAATATTATAAGTTTGGGGGTGGTTTGGGGGATAAGTAGTATGTATACGTGTTAGTAGTTTTTGTGAGTCATTGTGTTCATGTAGGATATCATGTTTTGTATATTAGTAGTAGTTCATGCATATTTGTTCATATTATCTATGTTGTTTCATTTAGGACATTCTGTTATTGTTTGTTTGTTTTACCATGTGAGTCATATTAGTTGCATTTTCATGGCATGCATTCTTCATGATCCCTTAGGACAAGCTGATTCTGATTGGTAGGTAGATGTCTAATTGAGTGTGGTAATGATAAATAGAGGGTTGATTTAGAGTTCTTATGAAATTGACTTGCATGTTTCAGAAACACAACTTTTACACAGTCTCATTGGATGCTTTTTGGGCTAGGTTAGGGTCATGCCTGTTGGATGTTTTGAGATTTAATCACTTGTTTATTCTTATAATTTTCGTTATTCCCTTGATAGCGTAGGAACACTAAAATCTAAGTTTGGGGGAAAACAGGAATTTCATGCTAAGTGGTAATAATTGTCAATAAAGGCTAGGCGTCAAATGGCTAGTAGCCGGCTCATATTTATATGAGTAGTCTAGGGTTGGAAATGAGAAAGGCTCATTCCAGTTTAAAAAAAAAATAAATATATATATATATATATATATATATATATATATATATATAAGAGAAAAAAAAAAGAGTCAGAAGTCCAATTGATTATATGCAAAATTAACCAGAGTGAGCTCTTTAATACTCGAGTAATTAAGTCTGAGGGGACTTAGTCCTAGTAACCTAAAGCCCTTGTGGTTTGGGATTGCTGACCTAACACTCGCTACATGGGTATTATTGTATAAGCCTTTTGGGGTCTCATTCATTGCACGGTTAAATAAGCATGCGTATTGTATATGTAGTGTCGTAGTATAGTAATAAAGCATGAGTTTCTGTCTACCTTGGATAAGGGTGGAGGAGTTCCTAGGTTATGAAGTGTCTACAGTTTATTCTAGTTATAAACCTGTGATTGTCTTGACAAAGAATAGATATGATTTTTTGACCTAGTGTTGGGAGTATTTCTGATGAGCATCGCACACACGCACGTTTCTGTCATGTATTGTTAGTATACAGGGACTTAGTCGAGCTCTATTTGGATTTAGTTGCATGCTTTGAGGTATTTGCTTGCTAGTTGGTTTTGGTTAGTTTAAAGGGGATCCTTGCATTTTTCAAGTAGTTGCATACATGTAGTTAGTTGCATGTTAGTTGCATTATAGGATGGATTTTGTGGGTACATTCGCTATAAGCCCTCACGAGACCTAACTCGTCCACTAGGGCTGCCTAGGGGTTTAAAGGGCTTGTTGCATATGCCAAATGCAATCGTGATCACCTACGGAAGTGGTACTAGTTAGTTGTATATAGTTATATTGTTTATGCTTGAGGACAAGCATCAGTTTAAGTTTGGGGGTGTGATAAGTGGATTTTATATCCACTTATTATGCGCTAATTAGACCTAAATTGGTGGTTTAGCCTTAAGTATGTTGTGTCTTTTAATTAGTTTTATGTTGTTTCAAGTCTTTGTAGTGCAGAACTCACAGCTTCAGGTATCCTGGCGATAAAAGGTTAAAAGACGGTGGATTTCTAGCTCAGATGGACTGGCTACGAGGAAAAGGAATTATCATAAAGATGTTCTGAGTGATATATTCTTAAAGCAGGAATCCCGGTTGGAATTGTTATATTTTCTGTTAAGCAAAAGGAGTCCGGTTTTAGAGCCTCAAGAGACCGTAACTTGCATCTGGACGAGCAATGAAGAAATAAGAATTATCACAAAAATATGGAAAGTGATATTTTCTTAAAGCTGGAACCCCGGTTGGAATTGATATATTTTCTGTTAAGCAAAAGGAGTCCGGTTCCAGACGACCAGAGACCGCAGCTTAGACAATAAAGATTTAGTTATATTATTAAATAATTTTATTAATGTAGAAAATTATATTTATAAATATCTAATAATATTAGATATTTATTTTTATAATTTCTGGATTAAAATAATTATTTACTAATTAAAAATTATAAGCTGTGCGGGTTAAAAAAGCATTTCTACGGAGCCGCGTATTAGAATTCAACTACCGCGTGGAGAAGTTGCTGGAAGCGTGTGAAGTTTTTCAATAGAGTTGTTAGAATTAGGCTGAAGACTTTTCTACATATGACTTTGTAAATTGCTTGTGGTGTGCTAATTGTTCTATATATATGAGTGATTTTGCATAGGAGGAGACATTGGGGAGAACTGAAATTCAGCTGTGTACTCTCTCCACAATTTATGAGCCTTCTGTTGAAATTTCAGTTTCATTTTATACATTTTAAATTTCTGCAAACAGTTTATTTTTATACAATTTAAATTTCTGTAATGTTATTATATTTTAAACACCTTGAATTTCTGTAATTATATTTTATTTTATTCACTTAAAATTTTCTGAAAAATTAATATAAGAATTAATTTAAGATTTTAAGGGGATTATCAGGAGGGCTTCTCTATTTTATTCGGTGATTATTCGGAAAGCACAGCAGAGTAATCAATTGTTTTTTCACATTTCGTTCAACACACTACAACTTGCAAGACATTCAGTCACACGCCAACTGGGGGAGAGGGACACACGCGCAGGGAAAATTGCTGCATATATAGGCGCGTGCATCACACGCGCAAAGGAAGAAAGTGGGCGCGTGGTCTTCACGCGCAGGCCAGGTGCGTGCGTGCAGGTGCATCCTCCTTCCGACAGTTTCCAGAAAATTGACAGGTTAGTGACACTAACTTAGTGTGCCTTTAATTATTTGTCTGTTGCTTTTCAATATATATATAATACTTGTTCATTTAATTAGCATTTTGTTTCCGTTTACTTTATTAAAGTCGTGTCTTTCTCTTCTAATTTATAAATCTGTTTCGTTTATTTTGTTAACTGTCTCAGTGTTATATTTTTTATAAAATGTTATTAGGTTCTATTTCTTTTATTTTTATTTTTTAAATTTTCGTAAATTCTTAATTAAATTATAAAATTTTCTGCCATGATTTTATTTAATTCCATAAAGGTGCCTAGTTTAATTATGAACTAAACACTTGTATGGGGTTCTAATGTAATGAATTGTTAATGCTCATGTTAATTTGATAGATAAATTGTGTTAACAATTTCTATATAAGATTGCCTTGCATGGTTGTTTTAATTGAATATAGGTGAATAGCTAACATCTATTGTGCCAAATCTCTAATGATTGCGAAAGTGGATTTAGAGATTTAGGGTTTGCCATGCTAGCATAGGTATGTCGGCTTCTCCGCATTTCGGATTATAGTTTCGAAAGAACGTTATTCCCCTATGTAGTTAATTGCGGAACTTGTGATTAAATCGATTGTATCACCCATTCACATAGACATATAGTGTATTGGATATAATTAATGCCCTTATAACTTCTATCTCTTTTGTGGATGTTTATTTGGAATGGTGTGAGTTAATTGAAAGATGGCTCATATTAGTTTCGTGTTCCCGCTAGCATTCTTAACAATTGTAACACATTAATTCTTGATAGTTAATAAGAGTTAAAACATTCATGAAATTAGGACCCCATGCCACTATCATATTATTTCAAACAAATTAGCCGTACTTCATTAGTTAATTGTTATCTGCAAATAAACCATTTTAGTTCGTTCAAGCTTCTATAATTAACCAAATATTGTTGAATAGACATATTTACTAAAATAACCGAGTCTTCGTGGGAACGATCCTTATTTCCCTATATTGCTTTTGGACTGCGTATACTTGCGTAGAGAAAATAGCGAACAAGTTTTTGGCGCCGCTGCCGGGGACTCGGTGTTATTTTTTTTTATGTGTTTTACTACAATAGAAGTTAATTTGTTTGACTTGAACTATTTTTTTTTATTGATGGATTATTGGGAGCAGGACTACGTAATTGTATGTTAAGCAAAAGGAGTCCGGTTTTAGAGCCTCAAGAGACCGTAACTTGCATCTGGACGAGCAATGAAGAAATAAGAATTATCACAAAAATATGGAAAGTGATATTTTCTTAAAGCTGGAACCCCGGTTGGAATTGATATATTTTCTATTAAGCAAAAGGAGTCCGGTTCCAGACGACCAGAGACCGCAGCTTAGACAATAAAGATTTATTTATATTATTAAATAATTTTATTAATTTAGAAATTTATATTTATAAATATCTAATAATATTAGATATTTATTTTTATAATTTCTGGATTAAAATAATTATTTATTAATTAAAGATTATAAGCTGTGCGGGTTAAAAAAAGCATTTCTACGGAGCCGCGTATTAAAAGTCAGCTACCGCGAGTTGCGGAAGAAGAATTGAACTGGCTTTGCAATTGTCTTGTTTAGTTGTTAAAGTTAGGCAAGAATTTTTTCTACACAGCTGACTTTGTAAACTGTGTTAGGTATGTTAAATTGTACTATAAATATGTGTTAGTTTGCATAGGTTGAGAAGACATCCGGAGAACTGAATTTGCAGTTGTGTATTCTCTCCAAAATTTCTTAGCTTTCTGTTGTAATTTCAGTTTCATTTTATACATTTTAAATTTCTGCAAACAGTTTATTTTTATACAATTTAAATTTCTGTAATGTTATTATATTTTAAACACTTTGAATTTCTGTAATTTAATTTTATTTTATACACTTAAAAATTTCTGAAAAATTATTATAAGAATTAAATTAAGATTTTAAGGGGATTATCAGGAGGGCTTCTCTATTTTATTCGGTGATTAATTTATTCCCAAAGCATCAGAATAGCTTTTGAATTTAACAAATTTCTGTGACAATTTCTTCCCTGCACTCGATTCAACATCACCACAGCAACGGAGTGAGCTTCACGCGGGAATTCAACTGCAACCACTGGCGCGTGGTTGTCACGCGCGGAAAGGGAGAGTGGGCGCGTGCACCACACGCGCTGGCCAGGTGATGATTTGAAAATTGTTTTTGCCGACAGTTTCCTGGAGCAACAGCAGGTTTACTTTACTTAACTTTTCTTTTGTTTACTTTATTAAATGCCGTGCTAAATTCCTTGTAGTGTAATAATTTGTTTCGTTATTTTATATTTTTGTTAACTCTCTGCTCCTTTATTATTAGCTCCATTATTATTAGATGTTATAGGTTCTACTTCTTTTATTTTTATTTTTAAATTTTTCGTAAATTCTTAATTAATTTATAAAATTTTCTACCATGATTTTATTTAATTCCATAAAGGTGCCTAGTTTAATTATGAACTAAACACTTGTATGGGGTTCTAATGTAATGAATTGTTAATGCTCATGTTAATTTGATAGATAATTTGTGTTTACAATTTCTATATAAGATTGCCTTGCATGGTTGTTTTAATTGAATATAGGTGAATAACTAACATCTATTGTGCCAAATCTCTAATGATTGCGAAAGTGGATTTAGAGATTTAGGGCTTGCCATGCTAGCATAGGTATGTCGGCTTCTCCGCATTTTGGATTATAGTTTCGAAAGAACATTATTCCCCTATGTAGTTAATTGCGGAACTTGTGATTAAATTGATTGTATCACCCATTCACATAGACATATAGTGTATTGGATATAATTAATGCCCTTATAACTTCTATCTCTTTTGTGGATGTTTATTTGAAATGGTGTGAGTGAAGGGTTTCGAGCATCAAACGCAGCGGAAAATTAAAACAAAAACAATAATTATCGAAACCCTACCGCAGGATCCATGCAAAAACATGATATTTAATTCGGAGATTGATGATTTACCTTAAAGAAGATTTACGATTGTATGTCTAATGGAGATCCAAGCTTTCACGATCGTTGAGTGCTCCTCTTCGAAGCCTCCTCTACGGTATCCACACGAACACTCCAAGAACGATTCTTGATTGAAAGGGAGGTACTAGCCTCCAATGAAAATATGAGATCTTTTTTTTTAGGTTTTGGTTCAAGCGGCTGGGGATTATTTTTGTCGTACAAAATTAATTACCTTCTTTACCTATCATCATATATTTATATGATAGTGTAAGGTAAAAGCCCAACTAAAACCTAGCCCAAGTTTGATTAATTAAATAATAGAATCAAATCCTATTATTTAAATAAATAATAATTAAGTCATACTTAATTATTAAAATCATATCTCATTTGTATTTTATTATATCTTAATTAAGTCCCACTTAATTAATATAATAAAATACAACTAATCATTTAATTAATTTAAATTCATAATTTAAATTAATTCTTCCTTAAAATGTTCTATGTGTGTGACCCTGTAGGCTATCATTTAATTGGCAATAATTTTATTCTCTAATAAAATTATAAACAATGAGCGGCATCTAGTAATACATCATTGCTACCCAATTAAATCTTGATTCGATAAAACCTTTTGTGATTAATGTTCCCGTGTAATATAATCCCTTTAACCAAATATTATAGATTAAACTCGAGGCATGTTTCATGTCATCCTCTTCATAATTTAATCCGGGTTTACTTGATCCATGAGTAGACTATTAAAACAAATCACTATTTGAGCACGGCCATGCATTTTATAGTCTCACTCAATCAAGAGGCCAATAATATCTCTCCTATCTGATAGGAGGGTTAAATCCTTTATCTATCATTCATATTTCTCATACGATTCACAATATACCCGATGTCCACTTATATCATCACCTGGTAAAAGGTAACTTTTAATGTAGTCAAAGTATATTATCCTCGTATAGAAATATAATGATCTCAAGTCAAAGGATCATTACATCATTATCACTGTGAGTCTTTCTTATGACTTTATTAACATGAAGAATCTCACGGTGGGTCTGTCCAGTGCCATGTACCCTTACATGTACCTATGTTTTGACTTTAGTATCTCCATACTTATAACCAATGAGATGTGGTTATCAGTCAACAACATACTAGTCTATTTATGTATTATTATTGTCCTATATAATAATACTCGACTAGGGACCTTTAAGAATATGATATATTATATAATCTCAAGTTCAAGTTAAATACTTAAACTATATAATGTGTATCATTATTCTAAGGACATTTATTATGCTAACAAATATATCGCAGTAATTAAAGTCATAATAAATACATTTATTAAATAATCAAATGACATAAAGGTTTATCAAAATAAACAATGTATTGCCTCTAGGGCACCTACACTAACAATCTCCCACTTGCACTAGAGCCAATCACCCATGTATCTAATACCCATGGAACTAGTGTGACCGTCGTGCTTCTGCTGCGACAAGCCTTTGGTCAGTGAGTCTGCTATGTTATCATTTGTGTGTACTTTACATGTGTGTATATCACCCTTTTCATTTATCTCTCGAATGAGGTGAAATCTCCTGAGTATATGTTTGGATCGGGAGTAATATCTAGGTTCTTTAGCCTGTGCAATGGCTCCATTATCATCGCAGTACTTGTCTATGGGATCTGCGATCGATGGAACCACTCCCAATTCAGTAATGAATTTTCGAATCCAAACATCTTCCTTTGCCGCTTCACAAGCTGCAATGTACTCAGCCTCCATTGTAGAATCAGCGACTGTTTCTTGCTATGAACTCTTCTAGCTTACATTACCTCCGTTTAGACAAAACAAAAACCAGACTATGATACAGTATCATCCCTGTCTATTTGGAAACTTGCATCGGTGTAACTTTTTACAACCAGTTTCTCCTCTCCTCCATACACCAAGAATAAATCTTTAGTCCTTTTCAGGTACTTAAGAATATTCTTGACTACCGTCCAGTGACCTTCACTTGGATTAGACTGGTGTATGCTCGTCATGCTCAAAGCATACGAGACATCAGGACGAGTACATACCATTGCATACATGATAGATCCAATTGCTGAGGCATATGGAACTTTCCTCATGTTGTCCTTATCATCCAATGATTTCGGACACTGGTCTTTAGAGATCGTTATCCCTTGAGACACGGGGACACATCCCCTTTTCGCATTTTGCATACCAAAACGATGCAAAACCTTATCAATGTATGTACTCTGACTTAGACCGATCATCCTTCTAGATCTATCCCTATAGATCCTCATTCCTAGAATGTAGGATGCATCTCCTAAGTCTTTCATAGAGAAGTTGCTCCGTAACCAAATCTCAACAGCCTTTAGAGAAGGTATGTCATTCCCCATTAGTAGTATATCATCAACATATAATACTATGAATGCCACATGGCTCCCACTAACCTTCTTGTAAACACAAGGTTCATCTTTGTTTTGAACAAAGCCATACTCTTTGACTATTTCATCAAAACGGATATTCCATCTCCTAGAGGCTTGCTTCAATCCATAAATGGATCGACGTAATTTACATACCTTGCCAACATTCCTTGGATCGACAAAACCTTCAGGTTGTGTCATGTACACATCCTCTTCAAGGCTTCCATTAAGGAAGGCTGTTTTGACATCCATTTGCCAGATTTCATAATCATGGAATGCTGCAATTGCAAGCAAAATCCTTATGGACTTGACCATAGCCACTGGTGAGAAAGTTTCATCATAGTCAATACCATGAATTTGTTTGAAACCTTTTGCAACCAGCCTTGCTTTGTAGGTCTGAACATTTCCATCCACGTCAGTTTTCCTTTTGAAAACCCATTTGCACCCTACGGGTTTTACCCCTTCGGGTGGATCAACCAAAGTCCATACTTGGTTTTCGTACATGGAATCCATCTCGGATTTCATGGCTTCTAGCCATCTCTTAGAGTCTGGATTGTTCATAGCATCTTGGTATGTGAGAGGCTCATCTTCATCTATGAGCATCAAATCACCACATTGAGTCAAGAGAAATCCATATCTCTCTGGCTCATGGCGAATTCTACTAGATCTACGAACAACCTGTGTTTCTTGAGCATTATCCTGCTCCTGTTCCACTTCAGGTTCAATGCTATTTTGCGGTTCTCGATCTTCATCGAGATCTATAGTTCTCCCACTGTTTCTTTTGGAAACAAAATCTCTTTCCATAAAGACAGCATCTCGAGCAATAAACACTTTCTGCTCAGAGGGACTATAAAAATAATACGCCTTTGTTTCTTTAGGGTATCCCACAAATATGCACTCTTCGGATTTAGGTCCAAGCTTATCTGATACTTGACGTTTCACAAACGCCTTGCATCCCCAAACTTTCATAAAGTTCATGCCTGACCGTTTCTCCTCCCATATCTCATATGGAGTCTTTTGAACCTTCTTAGTAGGAACACGGTTAAGTGTGAAAGCCGCTGTTTCTAGAGCGTGACCCTAGAAACTAATTGGAAGATCTGCATGACTCATCATCAATCGCACCATGTCCAACAGGGTACGATTTCTCCTCTCTGAAACTCCATTCCATTGAGGTGTTCCTGGCGGAGTGAGTTGTGATACAACACCACACTCTTTTAAATATTCTTTAAATTCGGTGCTTAAGTATTCACCCCCACGATCGGATCGTAAGATCTTAATACTTGCACCTCCGCCAATTTGCTTCTCTACTTCAGCCTTATATTCTTTTAACTTTTCAAAAGAATCGGATTTATTCTTCATAAGATTTACATATCCATATCTACTGTAATCATCAGTAAATGTTATGAAGTAGTAGTAGCCTCCTCTAGCAATCACACGCATTGGGCCACATACATCACTATGTATAAGCTCCAGACGTTCAGTGGCCCTTTGACCCTTACCAGTGAAAGGGGCTTTGGTCATCTTACCAAGCAAACAAGATTCGCATTCTTGGTATGATTCAAAATCAAATTTATCCAAGTATCCATCTTTATGTAATTTGGATATGCGTTTCTCATTTATATGGCCTAGACGACAATGCCAGAGGTATGTATGATTTGAGTCATTAATTTTAAGTCGTTTGTTTTCTATATTATAGACAGGATTATCTAAATCAAGAACATATAAACCATTAAACAAACGTGCAACACCATAGGTCAAATCATTCAAAGCAAAAGAACAACTGTTGTTCCTTATTATAAATGAAAAACCTTTCTTGTCCAAACAAGAAACCGAAATAATGTTTCTGCAAATCGCAGGCACGTAAAACAGTTATCAAGTTCTAAAACAAGCCCAGAGGGCAAAGATAGATAATAAGTGCCTACAGCCAAAGCAGCAACTTTTGCTCCATTGCCAACTCGTAGGTCTACTTCTCCCTTAGCCAATGTCCTACTTCTCTGCAGCTCCCGCACATTTAAACAAATGTGAGAAACACATCCAGTATCCAATACCCAAGATGTAGAAGTAGACATATTGACTTCTATAATATATATACCTGAAGTAGAAGCTTGTTGAGCCTTCTTCTTCTTCAGATCCTCCAAGTAAACTGAACAGTTTCTTTTCCAGTGACCAGTTTTCTTACAGTAGTGACATTCACCCTTATCAACTGGTTCACTTGCCCCTTGTTTGCAATTAAAAATGACTTACTCGTGTTGATTCTTTCTTGACGAGTTTGGCTTGCAAACATGCTTTGCAAGTGCTCATAGGTAGTGTATGCATCCATATGCTGCCTTTGAAGCTCAGCACTCATAGTTGCCAACATAAGACATGCAACATCATTTGCATCATTCTTATCCTTTGTGTGGGCCGCTCGTTCCTCAACAGTAGCGCCCTCAGGAAGGGGACCTGGCGGAGGGATGTCAATGACATGAAGCTTGCGCTCCTGCCTGAGGACAATCCTCAAATTCCTCTGCCAGTCTAGGAAGTTATTTCCTCCTGTCAGTTTATCCTTCTCAAGGATTGATCGAACGGATTGAGAGTTTATGTTGTTTGCCATTTCTTAGTATCTACAATGTTAAAAGCACAAAATAAACATTAGATTGTCTGAGTTATCAATTATTATGTTCAAATGATTATGATATATTCATAATATATCTCCCACTATTTTTATCAAATTAATAGCCCTTACTATCAAATTCGGAAAGTATATCCCATAATTCTTTCTAGTGAGCCAAGATCCATATTTCGTCATGTTTTAAGTCAACCACTGGAAGTCCTTAAAAATGATTATTTAGGTAGATAACCATTGTCAATTATATCATATATAATTCTTGGATAGTTTGGTGAACAACCATTGTTCTAATCTATCTAATAGATTTTAACCAAACTCTATGCTTCTAAGTTCATAATGGTCGAATATAACCGTTTATTTTCACCTTATTATGACGACTTAGTTAAGTTTGACCCAATGATCCAACGGCCGAATATAACCGTTTATATTCGTCGCATCTTACCACGATAGATAGGAGTCCCCTGCCACTGACAGCCCTTCCCCTTATCGATCTAGGATTCGATGAGTGTTCATTCATTGGAAAGCATCTGATTAAAACTTAATATTTTGTTAAGGGATTTAGAAAAATTATAACGATCATGATCACATCATAAAGAGATCCTCAATTTTTCCTTGAACCAAATATTTCATATTGACATCCTAAATTGTTCATTTCCCAGGTAGATGGAGGATACCAAAGGTCACACTTAAAACCCATCAACCTTACGAATACGCATATCCGCTTTTGACAGAAAATCCCAAATTTTAGATATCAAAATCCATATTTAGTTCCGTGCTTTAAAATCCATATTTTAAAAACACAAGAATCTCATGATCGTTTGTTAATTTTAAAATCTTGAATCGTTACAGATTTTATCTTGATTAAGCAGGCATGGCACGGGTGATGTATCTAATACATTCATTCATACATGATTAATCTAATTAAAGCATGCATTTCTATGTATCCTACACATACATTCATACATCATATGTAAAGTAAGTGCATTATGTAAACGTGATTGGTTATGGCCTTTATCCTATATGATCCTTTCAAGCTAATGAAAGGATCAAGGACAATCTATTGGTGGTTTAAAATACTATACTATTACATGTCTTCTTCTTTGCTGCTACAATGCCTCCTTGGATCGCCTCCTTGCTTGCTTGTCTTCATGTATTCATGTACATTACATAAACAAAACAACTATACTAATATACTTACAAGGAGAACTCGAGTTACATTCAAGATTTAATCATTACAAGGAATGACGACATGCAAGTCGTATTTAGAAACCAAACCATAAACAAAAACCTCTATCCTATGGGTCTCAAGGCCATAACCATCCACCATGCTCAAGTAACAATTAAATAACATGTCATATTATCTAATCATGTTATACCATATCATATTTCAGATTATCCAATCAAAGAAATCATATAACGCAAAAATTAGAAAATCAGAATCAAATTCTGAAAACAATAAATCGCGTTTTTCATGCACTAAACGGCGTCAAACGCCTTACAGACGAGTCGGTGATACCAATGGTATCAGTTTTGTTCAGACGCTCGTTTCCAGTCAGAAAACACATATCGTTTGCGAAAATCGGACACTGGAACATATAACCGAATTAAAACGTTTTTGCAAGTAGCTCGGATGCCATTGAAGGGTTTCGAGCATCAAACGCAGCGGAAAATTAAAACAAAAACAATAATTATCGAAACCCTACCGCAGGATCCATGCAAAAACATGATATTTAATTCGGAGATTGATGATTTACCTTAAAGAAGATTTACGATTGTATGTCTAATGGAGATCCAAGCTTTCACGATCGTTGAGTGCTCCTCTTCGAAGCCTCCTCTACGGTATCCACACGAACACTCCAAGAACGATTCTTGATTGAAAGGGAGGTACTAGCCTCCAATGAAAATATGAGATCTTCTTTTTTAGGTTTTGGTTCAAGCGGCTGGGGATTATTTTTGTCGTACAAAATTAATTACCTTCTTTACCTATCATCATATATTTATATGATAGTGTAAGGTAAAAGCCCAACTAAAACCTAGCCCAAGTTTGATTAATTAAATAATAGAATCAAATCCTATTATTTAAATAAATAATAATTAAGTCATACTTAATTATTAAAATCATATCTCATTTGTATTTTATTATATCTTAATTAAGTCCCACTTAATTAATATAATAAAATACAACTAATCATTTAATTAATTTAAATTCATAATTTAAATTAATTCTTCCTTAAAATGTTCTATGTGTGTGACCCTGTAGGCTATCATTTAATTGGCAATAATTTTATTCTCTAATAAAATTATAAACAATGAGCGGCATCTAGTAATACATCATTGCTACCCAATTAAATAATAATTAAATCGTGATTCGATAAAACCTTTTGTGATTAATGTTCCCGTGTAATATAATCCCTTTAACCAAATATTATAGATTAAACTCGAGGCATGTTTCATGTCATCCTCTTCATAATTTAATCCGGGTTTACTTGATCCATGAGTAGACTATTAAAACAAATCACTATTTGAGCACGGCCATGCATTTTATAGTCTCACTCAATCAAGAGGCCAATAATATCTCTCCTATCTGATAGGAGGGTTAAATCCTTTATCTATCATTCATATTTCTCATACGATTCACAATATACCCGATGTCCACTTATATCATCACCTGGTAAAAGGTAACTTTTAATGTAGTCAAAGTATATTATCCTCGTATAGAAATATAATGATCTCAAGTCAAAGGATCATTACATCATTATCACTGTGAGTCTTTCTTATGACTTTATTAACATGAAGAATCTCACGGTGGGTCTGTCCAGTGCCATGTACCCTTACATGTACCTATGTTTTGACTTTAGTATCTCCATACTTATAACCAATGAGATGTGGTTATCAGTCAACAACATACTAGTCTATTTATGTATTATTATTGTCCTATATAATAATACTCGACTAGGGACCTTTAAGAATATGATATATTATATAATCTCAAGTTCAAGTTAAATACTTAAACTATATAATGTGTATCATTATTCTAAGGACATTTATTATGCTAACAAATATATCGCAGTAATTAAAGTCATAATAAATACATTTATTAAATAATCAAATGACATAAAGGTTTATCAAAATAAACAATGTATTGCCTCTAGGGCACCTACACTAACAGTGAGTTAATTGAAAGATGGCTCATATTAGTGTCGTGTTCCCGCTAGCATTCTTAACTAATGTAACACATTAATTCTTGATAATTAATAAGAGTTAAAACATTCATGAAATTAGGACCCCATGCCACTATCATATTATTTCAAACAAATTAGCCGTACTTCATTAGTTAATTGTTATCTGCAAATAAACCATTTTAGTTCGTTCAAGCTTCTATAATTAACCAAACATTGTTGAATAGACATATTTACTAAAATAACCGAGTCTTCGTGGGAACGATCCTTATTTCCCTATATTGCTTTTGGACTGCGTATACTTGCGTAGAGAAAATAGCGAACAAGTTTTTGGCGCCGCTGCCGGGGACTCGGTGTTATATTTGTTTATATGTTTTACTACAATAAAAGTTAATTTGTTTGACTTGAACTATTTTTTTTAATTGATGGATTATTGGGAGCAGGACTACGTAATTGTATGTGAGCTGTGTGCAGGTGGACATTACACTCATCAATGTGAGTATAACAGAAACCGGCCAAATTTCAGCTGGGACTATAATCAGAGTGGTATGGAGCAATCCCAATATCCATCCTACCTGCTCCAAAATCAGCAGTTTGGAGATGAACCATACAGTCCATGGGGAATACAGCAGCAACAGAGGCAAGAAATTCAGCATCAATATGCCCCAGTGCATCAGCACTTTCAAACTCATGAATTTCAGCAGTAGCAATTTCAGACTTGGTCTAACCAACAGTCGACCGAAGAAGCTGAATTAAAAGAAATTAGGTTGATGATGGAAAGCAATGCATCGTCTCTCCAGACAATAGGAGATCAGATTGGTCAAATTACAAATGCATGGAAAACATGGAATCAAATTGCAAGTGACACAGAAGGCCTAGCTGTAGAGGAGGATGACAAGAACCTTCCTATCAGTCTTGACTGGCCTTTCTTAGCCACGGGTGAGACCATGATCGAAGTTCAGGATGAAGAGTCTGAGGGCAAAGATGACAAAGAAGCAGAACAGGAAGCTGATAAGGAAGAAAGGTCAGAAAATGCAGTTCTGAATATTCAGCCGCAACCACATCCTTTGCAATCTGAAAATGTTGAAGATGTTGAGAAGAAGAATTTTGAAATTGTGTTAGTTGAGACCCATGAACTTGTTGAGGTGTCTCAATTAAATTCTGAACATAAAGGATATGTGGAAGAATCTTCAACAATATCAATGAAGGATGTTCTGGTTTATGATAAATTAGAGGATAATTTGTATGAAGATCCATTGGAGCAGCCTATGTTTCTAGAATTGGGACCTGAGAAGAATGAAGACGAGCATCTAATGTTGTTAGAAGATAATTCACAAAGTGGAATGATGCATTGTTTCAAGTCACTAGAAGTGCTATCTGCAGAAGGCAAACCTCCAAAAGCCTCTATCAAGGAACCACCTGACTTGGAACTGCAGTTGATATCCTCTCAATCTCAGGAGTTTGATTCGAGCTCATTTGTATCATCTTCTATCATCATCTCAGCAGAATTACCTCCGGACAAGAATTTTGAAAGGGTTATTTCAAATTTTCGTGACAGTATGCGCTCTGCAGATGTGCAAAATTTGTTAGTGGATAATGCGATTGGTTTTGTTGAGAAGCAGAGAAGGTTGACATCTCCAACCTTATCCACTATTATCTCAGCAGATTTACCGCCTGATAAGGAAGAAGTACGTTTGGCGGATTTACAAAAGCATACAGGTAGTGGATGGATGATTTCAGATAATCAGGATATCATCTATTCGTTGGTTATTCAAATATGGTGTGGGAAAAATGTCACGGGCACTTTGGAAGAGCGAAGGAGGTTGAAGCTTGTCGTCAATGACGTTGCTCCGAAGAAGATCATTAATTGGCCTTATAGAGATACGGTGCAGAAAGTTTTCAAGAGGAAAATCGTGGCCAAGTCTAGCTAAAGACGTTAAAGAAAGGCGCTTCGTGGGAGGCAACCCATGTGTTTCGGTGTTTTCAGGTATGTTCTCTACTATCCCTTGTATTTACTTCCATTCAATGCGGACATTGAATATTTTAAGTTTGGGGGTGGTTTGAGGGATTAGTAGTTGTTGTTGTATTATTTGTTAATGTAGGATTTCATGTTTTGCATATTAGTAGTAATTCATGCATGTATGTTCGTGTTATCTATGTTTGTTTCATATAGGACATTCTGTTTTTATTTTCATATACCATGTGAGTCCATTATAGTTGTATTTCATGGCATGCATTTTTCATGATCCCTTAGGACGAGCTAATTCTGATTGGTAGGTAGATGTCTAATTGAGTGTGGTAATGATGAATAGAGGGTTGATTTAGAGTTCTTATGAAATTGACTTGCATGTTTCAGAAACACAACTTTTACACAGTCTCATTGGGTGCTTTTGGGCTAGGTTAGGGTCATGCCTGTTGGATGTTTTGAGATTTAATCATTTGTTTATTCTTAGAATTTTCGTTATTCCCTTGATAGCGTAGGAACACTAAAATCTAAGTTTGGGGGAAAACAGAGATTTCATGCTAAGTGGTAATAATTGTCAATAAAGGCTAGGCGTGAAATGGCTAGTAGCTGGCTCATATTTATATGAGTAGTCTAGGGTTGGACATGAGAAAGGCTCATTCCAGGAAAAAAAAAAAAAAGAGTCAGAAGTCCAATTGATTATATGCAAAATTAACCAGAGTGAGCTCTTTAATACTCGAGTAATTAAGTCTGAGGGGACTTAGTCCTAGTAACCTAAAGCCCTTGTGGTTTGGCATTGCTGACCTAACACTCACTACATGGGTATTATTGTATAAGCCTTTTGGGGTCTCATTCATTGGACGGTTAAATAAGCATGCGTATTGTATATGTAGTGTCGTAGTATAGTAATAAAGCATGAGTTTCTGTCTACTTTGGATAAGGGTGGAGGTGTTCCTAGGTTATGAAGTGTCTACAGTTTATTCTAGTTATAAACCTGTGATTGTCTTGACGGAAAGCATGTATGGTTTTTGACCTAGTTTTGGGAGTATTTCTGATGAGCGTTGCACACACGCACGTTTCTGTTCATGTATTTGTTAGTATACGGGGACTTAGTCGAGCTCTATTTGGATTTAGTTGCATTCTTTGAGGTATTTGTTTGCTAGTTGGTTTTGGTTAGTTTGAAGGGGATCCTTGCATTTTTCATATTAGTTGCATTCATGCAATGTTAGTTGCATTATAGAATGGATTTTGTGGGTACATTCGCTATAGGCCCTCACGAGACCTCACTCGTCCACTGGGGCTACCTAGGGGTTTAAAGGGCTTATTGCATATGCCAAATGCAATCGTGATCACCTACGGAAGTGGTACTAGTTAGTTGTATATAGTTATATTGTTTATGCTTGAGGACAAGCATCAGTTTAAGTTTGGGGGTGTGATAAGTGGATTTTATATCCACTTATTATGCGCTAAATGGACCTAAATTGGTGGTTTATCCTTAAGTATTTTGTGTCTTTTAATTAGTTTTATGTTGTTTCAAGTCTTTGTAGTGCAGAACTCACAGCTTCAGGTATCCTGGCAATAAAAGGTTAAAAGACAGTGGATTTCTGGCTCAGATGGACTGGCTACGAGGAAAAAGAATTATCATAAAGATGTTCTGAGTGATATATTCTTAAAGCAGGAATCCCGGTTGGAATTGTTATATTTTTTTTCTAAGCAAAAGGAGTCCGGTTTTAGAGCCTCAAGAGACCGTAACTTGCATCTGGACGAGCAATGAAGAAATAAGAATTATCACAAAAATATGGAAAGTGATATTTTCTTAAAGCTGGAACCCCGGTTGGAATTGATATATTTTCTGTTAAGCAAAAGGAGCCCGGTTCCAGACGACCAGAGACCGCAGCTTAGACAATAAAGATTTATTTATATTATTAAATAATTTTATTAATTTAGAAATTTATATTTATAAATATCTAATAATATTAGATATTTATTTTTATAATTTCTGGATTAAAATAATTATTTATTAATTAAAGATTATAAGCTGTGCGGGTTAAAAAAAACATTTCTACGGAGCCGCGTATTAAAAGTCAGCTACCGCGAGTTGCGGAAGAAGAATTGAACTGGCTTTGCAATTGTCTTGTTTAGTTGTTAAAGTTAGGCTAGAATTTTTTCTACACAGCTGACTTTGTAAACTGTGTTAGGTATGTTAAATTGTACTATAAATATGTGTTAGTTTGCATAGGTTGAGAAGACATCCGGAGAACTGAATTTGCAGTTGTGTATTCTCTCCAAAATTTCTTAGCTTTCTGTTGTAATTTCAGTTTCATTTTATACATTTTAAATTTCTGCAAACAGTTTATTTTTATACAATTTAAATTTCTGTAATGTTATTATATTTTAAACACTTTGAATTTCTGTAATTTAATTTTATTTTATACACTTAAAAATTTCTGAAAAATTATTATAAGAATTAAATTAAGATTTTAAGGGGATTATCAGGAGGGCTTCTCTATTTTATTCGGTGATTAATTTATTCCCAAAGCATCAGAATAGCTTTTGAATTTAACAAATTTCTGTGACAATTTCTTCCCTGCACTCGATTCAACATCACCACAGCAACGGAGTGAGCTTCACGCGGTAATTCAACTTCAACCACTGGCGCGTGGTTGTCACGCGCGGAAAGGGAGAGTGGGCGCGTGCACCACACGCGCTGGCCAGGTGATGATTTGAAAATTGTTTTTGCCGACAGTTTCCTGGAGCAACAGCAGGTTTACTTTACTTAACTTTTCTTTTGTTTACTTTATTAAATGCCGTGCTAAATTCCTTGTAGTGTAATAATTTGTTTCGTTATTTTATATTTTTGTTAACTCTCTGCTCCTTTATTATTAGCTCCGTTATTATTAGATGTTATAGGTTCTACTTCTTTTATTTTTATTTTTAAATTTTTCGTAAATTCTTAATTAATTTATAAAATTTTCTACCATGATTTTATTTAATTCCATAAAGGTGCCTAGTTTAATTATGAACTAAACACTTGTATGGGGTTCTAATGTAATGAATTGTTAATGCTCATGTTAATTTGATAGATAATTTGTGTTTACAATTTCTATATAAGATTGCCTTGCATGGTTGTTTTAATTGAATATAGGTGAATAGCTAACATCTATTGTGCCAAATCTCTAATGATTGCGAAAGTGGATTTAGAGATTTAGGGCTTGCCATGCTAGCATAGGTATGTCGGCTTCTCCGCATTTTGGATTATAGTTTCGAAAGAACATTATTCCCCTATGTAGTTAATTGCGGAACTTGTGATTAAATTGATTGTATCACCCATTCACATAGACATATAGTGTATTGGATATAATTAATGCCCTTATAACTTCTATCTCTTTTGTGGATGTTTATTTGGAATGGTGTGAGTTAATTGAAAGATGGCTCATATTAGTGTCGTGTTCCCGCTAGCATTCTTAACTAATGTAACACATTAATTCTTGATAATTAATAAGAGTTAAAACATTCATGAAATTAGGACCCCATGCCACTATCATATTATTTCAAACAAATTAGCCGTACTTCATTAGTTAATTGTTATCTGCAAATAAACCATTTTAGTTCGTTCAAGCTTCTATAATTAACCAAACATTGTTGAATAGACATATTTACTAAAATAACCGAGTCTTCGTGGGAACGATCCTTATTTCCCTATATTGCTTTTGGACTGCGTATACTTGCGTAGGAACAGTTCTGGCGAAGAGCGTGTGACTTACTGGCAGTTGTGGCTTTGTTTGAGTTGAACAGATTGATTGATGAACAAAATTGCCATAAAAAAGGTCATTGCTCAATCCAGTTCTGTAAGAAAAGGACATCCTTCCATCCAAACAAGTTCACTCAGTCTTCCGCTGCTGCAACTTCTGAATCTACATCAGAAACTACATCTCTAAGCGAGCTTGAAACCTTGCTCCGCCAGGTTTTACTTAAAGCCAGCTCCTCTTCCACTGCATTCTCTGTCACTTCAGGTACTTCTTGGTATTTCGATTCCGCATGTTGCAATCCCATGACAAATGATCCATCCATATTTACCACGAAAACACAGAGTTTATGCCTTCCAAATATTCAAACTGCTGATGGTTCCACAATGAAAGTGGCACATATTGGAACAGTATCTACAGAAGATCTTTCTCTTCCTAACACATACTTTGTTCCTAATCTTTCACTTAATCTTGTTTCCATTGGCCAACTATGTGATCTCGGTCTTAACATTATGTTTACCTCTTCTGGTTGTCATGTACAGGATCCTCAGACAGGACAAACTCTTGGGATAGGACGTAGATGCGGAAGGTTGTTTGAGCTCACTTCTCTTCATCTTCCTACACCAATATTATCCACCAATCTAGTTGGTTCTGTTTCATCCACAACTAGCATCTGGCATTCCCGGTTAGGACATCCTTCACCTTCTCGTTTACGTAGTCTGGTTTCTAGTGGTCTTCTAGGTAGTGTTAACGAAGACACTATTGATTGTGTATCATGTAAACTGGCAAAACAACATGTACTTCCATTTCCTATCCATTATGAAAAATCACTATCTACTTTCGATCTTATACACTCTGATATTTGGGGTCCATCTCCAACTCCGACTATGGGGGGGTCAAGATATTATGTGATATTTGTTGATGATTTTTCTCGATACACTTGGATATACATTTTGAAAAATCGATCTGAATTAGGAGAAACTTATAAAAATTTTGCCAAAATGATTGATACTCAATTCAACAAGAAAATTAAACTTTTTCGTGCCGATAATGCAAAAGAATACAAAGATTCAGAACTTACAAATTTTTTGGCATCTTATGGTACTCTTGCTCAAAGTTCTTGTCCATACACATCACAACAAAATGGTCGTGCTGAACGTAAACACAGACACATTCTTGATACAATTCGAGCTTTTCTCATTTCTTCTTCTTGTCCGGAATTCTTTTGGGGGGAAGCTGCATTAACTGCTGTTCATACAATAAACATGATTCCTTCTCCAGTCATAGATAATGTGTCTCCGCATGAAAAATTGTATTCAAAACCACCTCCATATGATACCCTTAAAGTTTTCGGTTCAGCATGTTTTGTTCTTCTTCCTCCACATGAAAGAACAAAACTAGAACCTCGTGCTCGTCTTTGTTGTTTTATTGGGTATGGTAGTGGTCAAAAAGTATACCGTTGTTGGGATCCTATCTCTCAACGACTTCGAGTCTCTCGTAATGTGACATTTTGGGAACACAAGATGTTCTCATCTATGTCAGATTTTAAAATTGACACTTCTTCTAGCATCTCTCACTTTACAGATCCTTTTGTTGATCTACATCCCAGTGATGACTATGTAGACTCGTCGATATCTTCTGACACAGTTCCTACAAATTCTCCAATTGAGCTCATACAACCATCCCCAGCTACTAATGTTCCTCCAACTGAAGTTCTGTCTGAGGATTCTGATGTTGAGCCTACTGTCCTACCATCACCATCAAATGAACCTGTTCATCGATCTACTCGGGTAAGAAAACCTTCTGTCCGTCTTACTGATTATCATGTATATTCTGCTATACAATCATTGCACGAGCCTCAAACATATAGAGAGGCAAGTGTTAACCCCCTTTGGCAGAAGGCTATGACAGAAGAACTTCAAGCATTAAACAAAAATCACACTTGGGATGTGGTTACCTTGCCTCCTGGCAAAACAGCTGTGGGTTGTAGATGGATCTATAAAATTAAGACAAATACTGATGGCTCTATTGAGAGATATAAAGCTCGTCTAGTTGCTAGAGGCTTTACCCAGGAGTATGGCATTGATTATGAGGAGACTTTTGCACCAGTTGCTCGTCTTACATCGGTTCGAAGTTTACTCGCTGTTGGAGCATCAAAACATTGGGATATGTGGCAAATGGATGTCAAAAATGCTTTCCTTAATGGCGACTTACATGAAGAAGTTTATCTCAAACCTCCTCCCAGTTTTGATCTCTCTCCGGGTCAAGTGCTCAAACTTAACAAGGCACTTTATGGCCTAAAACAAGCACCTCGAGCTTGGTTCGAGAAATTTAGCAAAGTCATTAGTGAGCTAGGATTTTCTTCTAGTCTATATGATCATGCTCTCTTCATTCGACGAACAGATCGAGGAATTGTTCTCCTCCTCCTCTATGTTGACGATATGATTATCACTGGAGATGATACTGCAGGTATCTCTGATCTAAAACAGTTTCTAAGTCAGCAATTTGAAATGAAAGATCTTGGTTCATTAAGCTACTTCTTGGGTCTTGAGGTTTCTTCTATTCCTACTGGATATACCCTTTCTCAAGTTAAGTACGCATCTGATCTTTTGTTGAAATCTGGAATCAGCGACAGTAAGATTAAATCTACACCTTTGGAATACGAGGTCAAACTTAACTCTAAAGATGGTGATCTGCTTGCCAACCCTACATTATATCGCCAGTTGGTAGGAAGTCTAATTTATCTTACTGTCACTCATCCTGACATTGCCCATGCTGTTCATATTGTTAGTCAATTTATGGCAGCTCCTCGCACTCCTCACTATACAGCTGTCCTTCACATACTTCGTTATGTCAAAGGCACTATCTTTCATGGATTACATTATGCATACAACTCATCACTTGAGTTACATGCATATTCTGATGCTGATTGGGGTGGTGATCCCACTACCAGATGTTCCACTACAGGATTTTGCTTCTTTCTGGGTGACTCTCTTATCTCTTGGCGCAGTAAGAAACAATCCCTTGCCTCAAAATCCAGTGCCGAGTCAGAATATCGAGCTCTAGCTGACACCACGCAGGAATTAATTTGGCTACGATGGTTACTTGAAGAAATGACTGTAACTCATTCTCCAGCCACTATTATCTACTGTGATAACAAAAGTGCCAGGGACATTGCTCACAATGATGTCTTTCATGAACGCACTAAACATATAGAGATTGATTGTCATTTCACCCGTCAACAGGTTGCAAAAGGAACAGTTCGTCTTCATGCTATCTCTAGTGCAGATAATGTTGCAGATATTTTCACGAAATCTCTTCCTCCTGGTTCATTTCGTGATTGCAAACTCAAGTTGGTTTTTCAACCATCTTAAGTTCGAGGGGGGGTGTTGAAATACAGCTACCACCAACCTTAGACTTTACAACCTTAGACTTACTTAGGAACAGATAACAATTAACTAATTAACTAATGACGTAACGGCTAATTTGCAGATAACAATTAACTAATGACGTAACGGCTAATTTGTTTGAAATAATATGAGAGAGGCATGGGGTCCTAATTTCATGAATGTTTTAGCTCTATTAACTATCAAGAATTAATGTGTTACAATTGTTAAGAATGCTAGCGGGAACACGAAACTAATATGAGCCATCTTTCAATTAACTCATACCATTCCAAATAAACATCCACAAAAGAGATAGAAGTTATAAGGGCATCAATTATATCCAAAACACTATATGTCTATGTGAATGGGTGATACAATCGATTTAATTACAAGTTCCGCAATTAACTACATAGGGGAATAATGTTCTTTCGAAACTATAATCCGAAATGTGGAGAAGCCGACATACCTATGCTAGCATGGCAAACCCTAAATCTCTAAATCCACTTTCGCAATCATTAGAGATTTGGCACAATAGATGTTAGCTATTCATCTATATTCAATTAAAACAACCATGCAAGGCAATCTTATATAGAAATTGTAAACACAAATTATCTATCAATTTAACATGAGCATTAACAATTCATTACATTAGAACCCCATGAAAGTGTTTAGTTCATAATTAAACTAGGCACCTTTATGGAATTAAATAAAATCATGGTAGAAAATTTTATAAATGAATTAAGAATTTACGAAAAATTTAAAAATAAAAATAAAAGAAGTAGAACCTATAACATCTAATAATAACGGAGCTAATAATAAAGGAGCAGAGAGTTAACAAAAATATAAAATAACGAAACAAATTATTACACTACAAGGAATTTAGCACGGTATTTAATAAAGTAAACAAAAGAAAAGTTAAGTAAAGTAAACCTGCTGTTGCTCCAGGAAACTGTCGGCAAAAACAATTTTCAAATCATCACCTGGCCAGCGCGTGTGGTGCACGCGCCCACTCTCCCTTTCCGCGCGTGACAACCACGCGCCAGTGGTTGCAGTTGAATTCCCGCGTGAAGCTCACTCCGTTGCTGTGGTGATGTTGAATCGAGTGCAGGGAAGAAATTGTCACAGAAATTTGTTAAATTCAAAAGCTATTCTGATGCTTTGGGAATAAATTAATCACCGAATAAAATAGAGAAGCCCTCCTGATAATCCCCTTAAAATCTTAATTTAATTCTTATAATAATTTTTCAGAAATTTTTAAGTGTATAAAATAAAATTAAATTACAGAAATTCAAAGTGTTTAAAATATAATAACATTACAGAAATTTAAATTGTATAAAAATAAACTGTTTGCAGAAATTTAAAATGTATAAAATTAAACTGAAATTACAACAGAAAGCTAAGAAATTTTGGAGAGAATACACAACTGCAAATTCAGTTCTCCGGATGTCTTCTCAACCTATGCAAACTAACACATATTTATAGTACAATTTAACATACCTAACACAGTTTACAAAGTCAGCTGTGTAGAAAAAATTCTAGCCTAACTTTAACAACTAAACAAGACAATTGCAAAGCCAGTTCAATTCTTCTTCCGCAACTCGCGGTAGCTGACTTTTAATACGCGGCTCCGTAGAAATGCTTTTTTTAACCCGCACAGCTTATAATCTTTAATTAATAAATAATTATTTTAATCCAGAAATTATAAAAATAAATATCTAATATTATTAGATATTTATAAATATAAATTTCTAAATTAATAAAATTATTTAATAATATAAATAAATCTTTATTGTCTAAGTTGCGGTCTCTGGTCGTCTGGAACCGGACCCCTTTTGCTTAACAGAAAATATATCAATTCCAACCGGGGTTCCAGCTTTAAGAAAATATCACTTTCCATATTTTTGTGATAATTCTTATTTCTTCATTGCTCGTCCAGATGCAAGTTACGGTCTCTTGAGGCTCTAAAACCGGACTCCTTTTGCTTAGAAAAAAAATATAACAATTCCAATCGGGATTCCTGCTTTAAGAATATATCACTCAGAACATCTTTATGATAATTCTTTTTCCTCGTAGCCAGTCCATCTGAGCCAGAAATCCACCGTCTTTTAACCTTTTATTGCCAGGATACCTGAAGCTGTGAGTTCTGCACTACAAAGACTTGAAACAACATAAAACTAATTAAAAGACACAAAATACTTAAGGATAAACCACCAATTTAGGTCCATTTAGCGCATAATAAGTGGATATAAAATCCACTTATCACACCCCCAAACTTAAACTGATGCTTGTCCTCAAGCATAAAGAATATAACTATATACAACTAACTAGTACCACTTCCGTAGGTGATCACGATTGCATTTGGCATATGCAATAAGCCCTTTAAACCCCTAGGCAGCCCTAGTGGACGAGTTAGGTCTCGTGAAGGCCTATAGCGAATGTACCCACAAAATCCATTTATCAAATGCAACTAACAATGCATGAATGCAACTAATATGAAAAATGCAAGGATCCCCTTCAAACTAACCAAAACCAACTAGCAAACAAATACCTCAAAGAATGCAACTAAATCCAAATAGAGCTCGACTAAGTCCCCGTATACTAACAAATACATGAACAGAAACGTGCGTGTGTGCAACGCTCATCAGAAATACTCCCAAAACTAGGTCAAAAACCATACATGCTTTCCGTCAAGACAATCACAGGTTTATAACTAGAATAAACTGTAGACACTTCATAACCTAGGAACACCTCCACCCTTATCCAAAGTAGACAGAAACTCATGCTTTATTACTATACTACGACACTACATATACAATACGCATGCTTATTTAACCGTGCAATGAATGAGACCCCAAAAGGCTTATACAATAATACCCATGTAGTGAGTGTTAGGTCAGCAATCCCAAACCACAAGGGCTTTAGGTTACTAGGACTAAGTCCCCTCAGACTTAATTACTCGAGTATTAAAGAGCTCACTCTGGTTAATTTTGCATATAATCAATTGGACTTCTGACTCTTTTTTTTTTCTTTTTTTTTTCTGGAATGAGCCTTTCTCATTTCCAACCCTAGACTACTCATATAAATATGAGCCAGCTACTAGCCATTTCACGCCTAGCCTTTATTGACAATTATTACCACTTAGCATGAAATCTCTGTTTTCCCCCAAACTTAGATTTTAGTGTTCCTATGCTATCAAGGGAATAACGAAAATTCTAAGAATAAACAAATGATTAAATCTCAAAACATCCAACAGGCATGACCCTAACCTAGCCCAAAAGCACCCAATGAGACTGTGTAAAAGTTGTGTTTCTGAAACATGCAAGTCAATTTCATAAGAACTCTAAATCAACCCTCTATTCATCATTACCACACTCAATTAGACATCTACCTACCAATCAGAATTAGCTCGTCCTAAGGGATCATGAAAAATGCATGCCATGAAATACAACTATAATGGACTCACATGGTATACGAAAATAAAAACAGAATGTCCTATATGAAACAAACGTAGATAACACGAACATACATGCATGAATTACTACTAATATGCAAAACATGAAATCCTACATTAACAAATAATACAACAACAACTACTAATCCCTCAAACCACCCCCAAACTTAAAATATTCAATGTCCGCATTGAATGGAAGTAAATACAAGGGATAGTAGAGAACATACCTGAAAACACCGAAACACATGGGTTGCCTCCCACGAAGCGCCTTTCTTTAACGTCTTTAGCTAGACTTGGCCACGATTTTCCTCTTGAAAACTTTCTGCACCGTATCTCTATAAGGCCAATTAATGATCTTCTTCGGAGCAACGTCATTGACGACAAGCTTCAACCTCCTTCGCTCTTCCAAAGTGCCCGTGACATTTTTCCCACACCATATTTGAATAACCAACGAATAGATGATATCCTGATTATCTGAAATCATCCATCCACTACCTGTATGCTTTTGTAAATCCGCCAAACGTACTTCTTCCTTATCAGGCGGTAAATCTGCTGAGATAATAGTGGATAAGGTTGGAGATGTCAACCTTCTCTGCTTCTCAACAAAACCAATCGCATTGTCCACTAACAAATTTTGCACATCTGCAGAGCGCATACTGTCACGAAAATTTGAAATAACCCTTTCAAAATTCTTGTCCGGAGGTAATTCTGCTGAGATGATGATAGAAGATGATACAAATGAGCTCGAATCAAACTCCTGAGATTGAGAGGATATCAACTGCAGTTCCAAGTCAGGTGGTTCCTTGATAGAGGCTTTTGGAGGTTCGCCTTCGGCAGATAGCACTTCTAGTGACTCGAAACAATGCATCATTCCAACACTTTGTGAATTATCCTCTAACAACGTTAGATGCTCGTCTTCATTCTTCTCAGGTCCCAATTCTAGAAACATAGGATGCTCCAGTGGATCTTCATACAAATTATCCTCTAATTTATCATAAACCAGAACATCCTTCATTGATATTGTTAAAGATTCTTCCACATATCCTTCATGTTCAGAATTTAATTGAGACACCTCAACAAGTTCATGGCTCTCAACTAACACAATTTCAAAATTCTTCTTCTCAACCTCTTCAACATTTTCAGATTGCAAAGGATGTGGCTGCGGCTGAATATTCAGAACTGCATTTTCTGACCTTTCTTCCTTATCAGCTTCCTGTTCTGCTTCTTCCTCATCTTCGCCCTCAGACTCTCCTTTCTGAACATCGATCAAAGTCTCACCCGTGGCTAAGAATGGCCCATCAAGATTGATAGGCATGCTATTGTCCTCCTGCTCTACAGCTAGGTCTTCTGTGTCACTTGCAATTTGATTCCATGTTTTCCATGCATTCGCAATTTGACCAATCTGATCTCCTATTATCTGGAGAGACGATGCATTGCTTTCCATCATCAACCTAATTTCTTTTAATTCAGCTTCTTCGGTCGACTGTTGGTTAGACCAAGTCTGAAATTGCTGCTGCTGAAATTCAGGAGTTTGAAAGTGTTGATGCATTGGGGCATACTGATGCTGAAATTCTTGCCCCTGTTGCTGATGTATTCCCCATGGACTGTATGGTTCATCTCCAAACTGCTGATTTTGGAGCAGGTAGGATGGATATTGGGATTGCTCCAGACCACTCTGATTATAGTCCCAGCTGAAATTTGGCCGGTTTCTGTTATACTCACATTGATGAGTGTAATGTCCACCTGCACACAGCTCACATACAATTACGTAGTCCTGCTCCCAATAATCCATCAATTAAAAAAAACAGTTCAAGTCAAACAAATTAACTTCTATTGTAGTAAAACACATAAACAAAAATAACACCGAGTCCCCGGCAGCGGCGCCAAAAACTTGTTCGCTATTTTCTCTACGCAAGTATACGCAGTCAAAAAGCAATATAGGGAAATAAGGATCGTTCCCACGAAGACTCGGTTATTTAGTAAATATGTCTATTCAACAATGTTGGTTAATTATAGAAGCATGAACGAACTAAAAATGGTGTATTTGCAGATAACAATTAACTAATGACGTAACGGCTAATTTGTTTAAAATAATATGAGAGAGGCATGGGGTCCTAATTTCATGAATGTTTTAGCTCTATTAACTATCAAGAATTAATGTGTTACAATTGTTAAGAATGCTAGCGGGAACACGACACTAATATGAGCCATCTTTCAATTAACTCATACCATTCCAAATAAACATCCACAAAAGAGATAGAAGTTATAAGGGCATCAATTATATCCAAAACACTATATGTCTATGTGAATGGGTGATACAATCGATTTAATTACAAGTTCCGCAATTAACTACATAGGGGAATAATGTTCTTTCGAAACTATAATCCGAAATGTGGAGAAGCCGACATACCTATGCTAGCATGGCAAACCCTAAATCTCTAAATCCACTTTCGCAATCATTAGAGATTTGGCACAATAGATGTTAGCTATTCATCTATATTCAATTAAAACAACCATGCAAGGCAATCTTATATAGAAATTGTAAACACAAATTATCTATCAATTTAACATGAGCATTAACAATTCATTACATTAGAACCCCATGAAAGTGTTTAGTTCATAATTAAACTAGGCACCTTTATGGAATTAAATAAAATCATGGTAGAAAATTTTATAAATTAATTAAGAATTTACGAAAAATTTAAAAATAAAAATAAAAGAAGTAGAACCTATAACATCTAATAATAACGGAGCTAATAATAAAGGAGCAGAGAGTTAACAAAAATATAAAATAATGAAACAAATTATTACACTACAAGGAATTTAGCACGGCATTTAATAAAGTAAACAAAAGAAAAGTTAAGTAAAGTAAACCTGCTGTTGCTCCAGGAAACTGTCGGCAAAAACAATTTTCAAATCATCACCTGGCCAGCGCGTGTGGTGCACGCGCCCACTCTCCCTTTCCGCGCGTGACAACCACGCGCCAGTGGTTGCAGTTGAATTCCCGCGTGAAGCTCACTCCGTTGCTGTGGTGATGTTGAATCGAGTGCAGGGAAGAAATTGTCACAGAAATTTGTTAAATTCAAAAGCTATTCTGATGCTTTGGGAATAAATTAATCACCGAATAAAATAGAGAAGCCCTCCTGATAATCCCCTTAAAATCTTAATTTAATTCTTATAATAATTTTTCAGAAATTTTTAAGTGTATAAAATAAAATAAAATTACAGAAATTCAAAGTGTTTAAAATATAATAACATTACAGAAATTTAAATTGTATAAAAATAAACTGTTTGCAGAAATTTAAAATGTATAAAATGAAACTGAAATTACAACAGAAAGCTAAGAAATTTTGGAGAGAATACACAACTGCAAATTCAGTTCTCCGGATGTCTTCTCAACCTATGCAAACTAACACATATTTATAGTACAATTTAACATACCTAACACAGTTTACAAAGTCAGCTGTGTAGAAAAAATTCTTGCCTAACTTTAACAACTAAACAAGACAATTGCAAAGCCAGTTCAATTCTTCTTCCGCAACTCGCGGTAGCTGACTTTTAATACGCGGCTCCGTAGAAATGCTTTTTTTAACCCGCACAGCTTATAATCTTTAATTAATAAATAATTATTTTAATCCAGAAATTATAAAAATAAATATCTAATATTATTAGATATTTATAAATATAAATTTCTAAATTAATAAAATTATTTAATAATATAAATAAATCTTTATTGTCTAAGTTGCGGTCTCTGGTCGTCTGGAACCGGACTCCTTTTGCTTAACAGAAAATATATCAATTCCAACCGGGGTTCCAGCTTTAAGAAAATATCACTTTCCATATTTTTGTGATAATTCTTATTTCTTCATTGCTCGTCCAGATGCAAGTTACGGTCTCTTGAGGCTCTAAAACCGGACTCCTTTTGCTTAGAAAAAAAATATAACAATTCCAACCGGGATTCCTGCTTTAAGAATATATCACTCAGAACATCTTTATGATAATTCTTTTTCCTCGTAGCCAGTCCATCTGAGCCAGAAATCCACCGTCTTTTAACCTTTTATTGCCAGGATACCTGAAGCTGTGAGTTCTGCACTACAAAGACTTGAAACAACATAAAACTAATTAAAAGACACAAAATACTTAAGGATAAACCACCAATTTAGGTCCATTTAGCGCATAATAAGTGGATATAAAATCCACTTATCAGGCCGCATGAAGACATTTAAATGGGCCTGGGCTCGGATGGAACAAATCAGAGTTCATACAGGTGAACGTCCATATACATGTGGTGGGACTTACCGTGGCAGGACATTTCGCTTTCTGTCAGATTTTAGTCGCCATAATAAGAGAACGATCGGCCACCCAGGGAAACTCAAAGAATGATCAAGATAGGCAAGAAGAATACCAAGTGAGAAGGTGTAAGTTGACATAAACTAAGGACATCGTTGTCCATTCGTAGAGGCAGGTGTAGTTTTTAGCTTAATATGTACTTAGAGTTTTCGTTCACATTACAGTCTTTTTTAGAAAATTGAATTATCAGCTACACGGGAATGTGTAAATAATGATATCTTGAATTTGAGATGAATCAAACATTAAAGATAAATATGTGTAATAAGTCTGGACTTAAGTTGTCATATCTCTGATGGCCTTCTATTTCATTTTGCTATCTTTTTTTATATATCATGGATCATCGAATAGCTAGTTAAATAGGTTTTTTGTTGTGTAGTTTCTAAATTCATCGTGACATTCAGCAGGGAATTGCATGAGGATCAAATTTGGCGAGTTTGGTTGCTTAATGGGGCTTCCAGACATCCATTTCACCTGTTATGTTATCACTAGTGTGTTTATTCTAGTGTCATCAGTCATGTATGGTAAATTTAGTGAAATATTATTATTTTCAATTGTTAATCATAATTCTAATCTCTAAATTGTCATGTTTTTGGACTGGGCCATATATGTTACTAAATTATTTTTGGTCTGGGCTTGAATAATTGCATTACTCTAATGGGCCTATTATGCAATACATTCGCACATGTCATATTACTACTATTCATTCACCTGTTATGTGATCTATGACAGGGCTGAGCAAAAAATCAAATTGAAACCGAAACCAGTGAAAACCGAACCGAAAAAGTAGAAACCATGTTTTGACCCTTCCTTTTAGTGTTGTTTTAATATTAATTAAATATATTAAATTGGAAGTTATTCACATAAATTACTAAGAAAATCTCAAGAAAAAAATATCTATAATTTCGCTTAAATTATTAAACACAGTATTTTCTTGTTGGATTCTGTTTCTTTATAATTAGAAGATAATTTATTATTTATTAATATTTATTACTTATTTTCTATAAATAACTAAAATTGTAAAATTATATACAATTTTCTATAATTTGATTCATAAATTAATTCTATTTGTAAGAATTACAGAGTTTCTTAATTGAAAACAATTAGAGAATAAATAAATAAATTGGTGCTAAAATAAATAAAAAATATCTTTGTTTCGCTTCATACGCATACTTTTGCTTACTTGGATTCTAGTTAAATTAATATTCTATTCCTTGTTAACAATTTAATCATAAATACTAGTTTATATACTTATTAGATATGATTTTTTGTCAAATTTAATTCCTTTTAATATTTATTTTAAAAAAATTAGTTCTCAATTTTAGTATCTATGTTCTTGTTGAATTATTTTTCTTCATATTTAGGTGATAATTTGTCATTTAATAATTTTTATTAGTTATTTTATTTAAATAATTAACTCATTCGAATTTATATACAATTTTTTATAATTTCATTCTCATATTAATTATATTTTGTATTGAATTTGATTTTAGTTCGATATATTTTGAAATTTTATTAGAAAACATAAAGAATTTTTGAATTTGAAATAATGAGAAAAAATAAAATCAATTAGAGTTTAAATAAAAAAAATTTACTTAAGCTTTAATGTTTTTGCTCCCTCTTCAAATCTAAAAATCGGATTTGGACGATTTTATAGACCGAACAAAACTTACACAATAATTTTTAATTTAATGATGTTTTAATAATTATTATTTAATTGTCATTATCCAAAAACTAAAGAAAAGAGAAAACACAAATGTTTATATTTAAAATTCAATTTAAATTATGAAACTTATTTATATTTACTTTAAATTATTAAAATACACTTTTTGGTATAAAGGACCAAGCGTACCAAATTATCTCTTTACGACTTATGTAAAACAAGATATAAAATGTACAAAAAGAGGGATATGAAGGGTAAAATAGTAATTTTAGTAATAACCAATTGAACTAGGGTTTTGAACATTCTCTCTAGCCACTATATATACATGAAATGTGTCACATTCATCATATAGTAAGAACGAAGAAATCCCTAGCCGTCGATAGAGAGATGGAGAGACTGGCCTATTACCGTACGTTCTTCTTGTAATTGATCGTAAGATGAATCTCAAGCAATCGTTTGAATACCGCCGGGATATAAATTGTACCAGCGGGATATGTTGGGATTCGTCCATCTTTCATTCTCGACTCGATTTTAATGAATAGGTAAGATTCTGACCTTTTGAAATAACAATTTTTGCATGAATTCTTGAACAGGATTTCTAGATTCTGGACTTATATATATATATTGATTTTCCGTTGTGTTTATGTGTCAATCACCCGAAAAATTGAATTCATTGTTCCGATCTTTCGTGACTTTTTAATTATTACTCGAGTAACACAATCACAAATAAAAATATTGCAACCTCTATAATTGGAATGTTTTGTTTTTAGTGATTATTACCAGCTCGAATTACTGAGCAATCTTTATATATTATGTGTGTAAAATGATAAGAACCTGGATTATATCTGAATCGAATAGGTAAGCTATCATCTTAATCATTTTGTACCATGTATATATATGTTTTTTTTTTCTTAAATTGGGAAATTTTAGTTTGATTGTTTTGTGTAAACAAAATTAAAAGTCAAACTCGATTCGATACATAATTCATTGTAATGCAAGTATACATACATATTAATATTTACTTCTAAATCTTGAATCATTTATATTTTCATTATATACTCTGACACGAGATTATTAACATAATTTCATATGAAAAATATAAATTATTTTTCATGATACCAAAATATCTCATAATTATTGTATCTTCAACTTTAATTCATAAAAGGTTTTAAGGAAAGTCATACATGATTTTTTTTGTTTTAATTATTGATTTATTGAATATTTTATTTGCAGGAATCAATGAAGAAAGTGCTCCAAAAAGTGAGGTCAACATAATTTACAGTAAACAAATTCCTGATGCAATGCTGTGAATTTGTTAACAAGTCAAACTAAGAGGACGAGTATGGCTGATATTGAGCCAACCTCAAGCGGAAAGTCTCCTCAAGCGGAAGAATTAGCGAAGGCTCAAAAAGGTAATCCAAGAGGAGACTCCTGAGCATGAAAAAGACCAAGACCAGGGGACAAATAGTCTGATCTCAATAATGAAGGGAAGGCGGAAGGTACACCGAGAAACAGACTGAGGCAAATATCTGGAAAACAACCTGCAAAAAATGACCAGGAAAGAAGTGCATCAAAAGAGCTCGCATGCTCTAAGAGAGCATAGAGGACTCCTTAAATCCAGGCTTCAGGGGAGACAGAGTATGGTTGTGACATTGAGAGTTTCACAATGAAATTTGATTCCAAAAAAGAGATGGTGCAACATGAGAAAAACATCTCCACAGCACAGGGTTGTCGAAAGAAGTTTGTCTTGCACAAATATCCACTCCAGCATCAGAGACTGTATCGTGATGAACGTCAACTGGAATGCCCTTGGAGAGGCTGCATGAAGACATTTAAATGGGCCTGGGCTCGGATGGAACAAATCAGAGTTCATACAGGTGAACGTCCATATACATGTGGTGAGACTTACCGTGGCAGGACATTTCGCTTTCTGTCAGATTTTAGTCGCCATAATAAGAGAACGATCGGCCACCCAGGGAAACTCAAAGAATGAGCAAGATAGGCAAGAAGAATACCAAGTGAGAAGGTGTAAGTTGACATAAACTAAGGACATCGTTGTTCATTCACAGAGGCAGGTGTAGTTTTTAGCTTAACATGTACTTAGAGTTTTCATTCATATTACAGTCTTTTTTAGAAAATAGAATTATCAGCTACACGGGAATGTGTAAATAATGATATCTTACATTTGAGATGAATCAAACATTAAAGATAAATATGTGTAATAAGTCTGGACTTAAGTTGTCATATCTCTGACACTACGTCAAATTTTGGCTTCCGTCACATCAAATATGTGTGGCTAAGCACTTTCCATCACGTTTTAATTTTTCAGCCAAGTGTGACCTAAGGTCTCGTCATTTTATGCCCCCTACGGCCACACCCCAGATGTGTGGCTGTAACTCAAAACAGAGTGACTAAAGCATACCACCCCTTGGGTCTGACAGCCCCCATTTTAATCTCAAAAGTGTGACTAAATACCAGCTTGCAGCCACAGGATGTGTCGTGGCTAAAGATAAATAATAACGTGGCTAAATACCAACAATCATTAAAGGCTTAGTTTTGGTCGCACTATTTATTGGTAAATCGTGGCAAAAAACTTGGGTATGGCCACATTTTATAATTTTTGTGTGGCCGTTTCTATGTTTTATATACTATTAAACAACTGCTTTTAGTCACTAATAATTGTAGTAACTATAGTACTGACTAAAACCTATATTTAGGCCCAATAATTACAGGGTTTTATTTGTATTATAAATGATCCATAATAATAACAATTATAATGCCAAAATCCAAACAAAACTATTCCAAAATTCAAACAAGTAACTAAAATGCCAAAATCCAAACACAATGCTATCCTAAAATTCAAATAATAAACCAAATTCCAAGCATTACATAATATCAATTCACAGATCTCGGCCTCAGCTATCTCCAGCTTGTCTTTGAGTTCTTTCACTTGTAATACTACGCTTCAACTGTGACTCTATATCAAAATCTGTTTTTTGAAGCTCTACGTGGTGCCCCTTGGACTGTTTAAGTTGCAGCACAAGCTCCTCAATCAGGCTTTCATATTGGGTTTTGACAAAAGTCAGTCTAACCTCTACCGCTAATACATGCTCATGAATTTCTGCTAACTGACAACTCAGGCCTGTAGGACGAGAAGACTCTTTAATTGAATCCTCTTGACAATCCTTATGCACTGAAAGATCATTTTAGACCTTTTGATATCAAGGTTAGAAGCGAGTTGCCTCAAGTTAACCATATCGGCATCCGGACTCTCAATGCAACGCAACTTGTCCTGTTCCTCTTTTAATTGAGAAGTAATTTCCAAAACTGTATACTCCAGTAATATGGCTACATGTAATGACTGCTACGTACTGAATCCTCAAATCAAGATAACTTTGTACATTCGATGATACCTAATTCCATGACCAGGTCCGCAAGAGATCATCTTCATCTTGATATTCGAGCTACCATTGACAATTGAAATGCAGTCATCACCTATATATACATCACATACCAGAAGAGTAGTTAGCACATTATCCATTATATCAGTTATCAAACTTGTGTTGATAACTTATGAACCAGGAAGCACTGCATAGGCAATAATTACCAAAAACTATGCATTGATTGTATTATACAGTAAAACTAGCGTAGAACCTGTTCCAATTTTAGTGTTCTGGATAATGACATTTGTCGATCCCTGGTTATATAGTGATATGAATTCCATCAGTGTTGGGACTGTCATCTGGTGAACTTACCAGTACATTATACACACGAACAGCTTCACAACAAGAAATGACGAAGTACATTATGCACATTATAGTTCAATATACCGTGTTACAATAAATGATTTTCATTTTAATACCTAGGCATGCTATTTGCAGAGGAAATATATTGAACCTCAATCAGTTTTTTATTACGAGCATCTTGAAGCTCATCGTTAGTCCCTTTCTTTATTAACAAGAATCTGGTACAAACTTTTGTTATAATCTCTCTTTTCCTCTTTCTTCATAACCTGCAACTTTCCTTTATAGACTTGAATTTCCTACATAAAAGTGTATATACTGAAACATATCAAAATGGAAGCTCAAATAAAAGAATGAAAAATAAAATGGAACCATGTAGAAGAATCAAACCTCACTTGTAGTAACTCCTGCACATAATGCATAATGCACAACAGCACAACTCTATTAGAAATCTATCATTTACTACTATAAGTTACAACAAATACAGAGTGCAGACTTTATGTAACAGAAAAAGAGGGGATTCTTATTAAACATATGGGGACACATTTGAGGCACATACAACTGCAAGACTAAATATTTATCATAGCTCAATATCAAAAATACAGTTATCCATTAAAATCAACAAGACACTGCATCACTAGCAACACAAACACAAACATAAAGATATATGTTGACTTGGCAATATAAAACCCTCAACATCATTTCGCATACAAGATCGATTCAAAACAAACACTCAAGATTCAAAGTACACACAACAAAGCCAATTCAAAACAGCGATGAGTGTGAATTTACCTTTATTTAATCAAAACCGTTGAACCAGTAAACAGCGATTGAGAGAGCTTGAGATTTGCTCGATGTATGTGTTCCCTGGTTTTGTCACAAACAGAAATTTATAATCAAGATAATG
The DNA here is from genome assembly GCA_037693485.1 of Kitagawia praeruptora. NCBI lineage: Eukaryota > Viridiplantae > Streptophyta > Magnoliopsida > Apiales > Apiaceae > Kitagawia > Kitagawia praeruptora. The sequence goes on from CM075353.1 coordinate 150,136,525, forward strand.
AAAGCACCTTTATGTTTGTGACAAAATCACGAACACCTACATCTAGCAAAATCAATTGACCAACAAACAGATCGGGGCCGGAACTATGTATAAAAAGAAGGTTTCCCTTGAATTTGTATGTGTGTGTTTGATTTGAACTTGAGCCGTGAACATATGTGTGTGCTGAAAAAGACGGGGGAAAATGGGGAAATGAAATACTGGGTGGGGAGGGAAGTGACTTTTTGGGTACATAGGAGGGAAAGAGGAAGCAGGAAATGAAATATTGGGTGGGGAGGGAAAAGAATTTTAACATAGATCTAGTTAATTCGTATCCGATTCATAAAAATATAATTTTTAAATTGATGATCGAACCGTACGGATGTTATTAAACACTCATTTTAGTGTCGTGAAAAAATAATCAAAAAATAAAAAGGCCTGGTTGGACGCGATCTTAACGAAAACGTCGTGAAAGTGCTACTTCCTGGTAATAGGGCACGATCCAGATTCACTGAATAATTTTTTTGAATGTTTTTTTTGACGATCGAACCGTACGGATGTTATTAAACACTCGTTTTAGTGTCGGGAAAAAATAATCGAAAAATAAAAAGGCCTGGTTGGACGCGATCTTAACGAAAACGTCGTGAAAGTGCTACTTCCTAGTAACAGGGCACGATCCAGATTCAATGAATAATTTTTTTTGAATGTCTTTTTCGATGATCGAACCGTACGGATGTTATTAAATGCTGGTTTTAGTGTCGGGAAAAAATAATCGAAAAATGAAAAGGCCTGGTTGGACGCGATCTTAACGAAAACGTCGTGAAAGTGCTACTTCCTGGTAACAGGGCACGATCCAGATTCACTGAATAATTTTTTTGAATGTTTTATTCGACGATCGAACCGTACGGATGTTATTAAACACTCGTTTTAGTGTCGGGAAAAAATAATCGAAAAATAAAAAGGCCTGGTTGGACGCGATCTTAACAAAAAAATAATCGAAAAATAAAAAAGCCGAATAAACTTGTAAAAATCATAATAAATTCATTTTTGATCCCAAAATCATTTTAAAAATATGGGGATGAAGCTAAATTTGATATCTTGATTTTAAAATCAAAAGTTCGATTTTAGAATATTCTTTTATTTAAATATCGAATTAATAATTGATTTAAAGTTGATTTTCAAAAAGTAAATTAAATAAAAAATATATTATACCAAATGTTTCCCCCTTAATTAATCAGAAGTTCCCCCCTTTACTGGAAATGTTTTCCCCCCTTAACAATTTAATCACATTTCTCTCTCTCTCGACTGAATCTCAAACACACACAATTCAATCATTTTTTTCGGTTCTAGATTTGATTGAAACAAAGCCCCAGAAGCTAAAAATTAAGATGAGCGGAGGCACTGTGCAGATCAATTGGCCTATGCTAACCCTAGGTTTTCACCCCCTTTCCGGCGAAGATGATATCCGGCAATTAGTACCTGTATGTCTCCTCTCTCTCCCTCTCTCTAAATCTATTAAGTCTTGCATTTTTTGAAAAGACGCGTACCTATTGAGATGTATTTCATTAGTCTTGCGTGTATTCATTGGGAATATGTGTTTGAGAATATGTATTCATTGGGAATATGTGTTTGAGAATGTGTCTATTGAAACTCATAGAGTTTATTGCGTCTATTGGGAATCTAAGAGACTAAAACTGCATGCAATTATGACATTCTCAGTTAATAGCGTTGTTTCATATGCCTTACAACTCTTATATTTAAACCATCCCTGGTTAATCCTCTTTCTCATCCTCTCAAACATTCTTAATTTTATCTTTTTAATATCAAACCCCCGTCTATCAAATGATGCCCTTCAACGATCTCGCAAAACGTATTGAAAATATAGTGTTCAACTATGAAAACTTCATGATCGTAGTGGAAGGTGCAAGCTTTCCAGTGGACGATGTTCCACAGAATATCAGCTCTGAGTTCTCCTATGATCAGGAAATGGAGTGGATGTTTCTGATGATGAACTGGGTGCTAGAGAAGGAGAGGAGGGAGGCGGAGCGTCTCCGGGCCCTGGAGTTGCGTGAGAGGATCATTGGACTGGCTGGCACCATATCCAGGATTTACAAGAGGAGGAGGGAAAATGGTTCTTAGAATTTTGTTATTATTTCTTTGTAATTTTTTTTCAATGTTATGCAAGTGTTATAACGTAAGGAGACAATTGTTATCATGACAATGTGGAAGTATTTTGATTTTTATCATAACAATTGTTATTTATTGTGTTATGTATGAGTCCTATTATCTAGTAATTTTTATAGTAATTTTTATAGTAATTGTTATCCCTCGTTACCTCATTTCATATAAATTCTGATGTTCTGTAATTAACTAGCCTAATACTCTCTTGTTTGACATGGTCATTGTTTATTGATCATTAGCTTGTAAGTATGCAGTTGTAGACCTGTAAAAGATGTGTACTGGATGAATGTTCTACAGATTGACTTGCATGGTGGTTAAATCTGATTTATGTTTACTCACATATTGATACTAATACTGGTTTGGGTGCTCCTCAACATGTAGAGAATACTGGTTTCAAGGTTAGTGTATAGTCTGTGATTTAGAAGTATAATTGCTTATTCTTTTTCGTATTTTAACTTGATTTTCATAATTCTTTCACTTGCCAGTCCTCGACGCAGGTGGAGCTCACAGAAGCCGAAACAGAGTATGTAGTCGATGTCGTGAAACAGAGTATTCGTGCCTTACACTAGTAAATTTGTTTAATATCTTGATCTGCAGAAAAGTGATAATACTGGTAAATTTGTTTAATACTAGTAAATTCATTGCATGGTGTTAATATTTGCGATAATGACCAGATACTTCAAATTAATTAAATTATATTGTTTTATGTTTGTTTATTGTATCAATCTAAACAATGAAAATGCACACCTAGACGGGGTGAATAGGTGTAAATGGCTAACTATGTTTAACTAAAACCGATTTTAAAAATTACCAGAAATAGCTTACTGATTTCGTTTTATGCAGAGACAAATGGTATGCTGATTGCAAACAGTATGCTGAATGTAAAGACAATAAGTACAGAAAAGTGCATAAACAGTAAGCTAAATGCAAACAGTAAGTAAAGAGCAGAAAATAAAGAACATAGAGACTTTTAGCCAGGTTCGACCCCTAACCCCTATGGTCTACGTCCTGGTCCCTTACCAACTTGGTAAGAGAATATATTATTGATCACTGAAATAAAACCAATTACAAGATACAATAATATATCTCCCTTAATTCCCAGCTGTTGACAAATGGCGTGCTGAACTCCTGTTTCTGAACTTGCTCTCTAAGCTATACTTCCCAAGTATACTTCTCTAGCAACGATCACCAAACCCTAGTTCCCAAGCCAACTTGTCCAACAACTAAACCTTACAAATCGAACAATACAATCAATAGATGAATACAACTCAAACTATGAACTCTCTAAGATATAGCACGTATATAATATATTAAGAGCTCGAGAGAACGAAAGATATAGCAATGGAAAACTGAGTTGTTTGTGTTCTTTGTGTGTTTTAATATTTTATCTGGATTGTTTTGTAACGAATGAACACAAGAACAGGTTTATAAAGCTTCACACCAACGTTCAGAAAATCAATCACCAATTTATTTGAACTATTAGAATCAATTTCCAACGTTCAATTGGTTAGGGATTTTACAAACGTTCTTGTGAACGTTAGACAGAGGGTTTGGAAGAAAGAAATCGATGAAAACATAACCCTTCTGATTTGTATAGATATAAAACGCGTATAGGAGATTTTGTAGAAAGAAATCTTTTAAATAAGGAAACTCCTATAAGTTTTATAAAATGTTTTAAAGAAAGATATTTGAAAAGATTTGAGCTCTAGAATATATTGTGTACGTATTATATAATAAAGAGTCCTCACAATATATTTCCTGAATTACATCCATGAGAATTAATCTTGATCTTTATCTTCAGGATTTCTGGCAGATTGCAAATGGCTTGCTGTTTGTGTCTGTCAGTGCAAATGGCTTGCCAAACTGTCTCTGTTGTAACACCAAGTGGCTTGCTGTATATATATTCTCTGTAAACTTAATATACCCTGCAAAACCAAGTTAGTACAACCATAAGACAATGTTTTATATCAAACTACAAGCAAATAGCTTGCTGAATGTGATCATCAAAACCATAGGAGTATCAATCTCCCCCTTTTTGATGATTATACACTATTTAGGAGAGTAAGAAAGCTCCCCCTAAATCCCTGCATATTAGTACATTTTGATATAAAACAGATTCAAGATAAACAAGCATAATCAATCATATCCAAATCGAATATCTTGACCAAACGGTTCTCCTAAATCTCTCCCCCTTAATCAATCAAAAAATTAACAAAAAGAATATTAGTCCAGGTCTGGAATAAGCATAGAGAAATAAAATTAAAAAATTAAAGCATAGTAATGGCATATAAACTGTTCAGATACAAATGGTAAGCCAACGTTACCCATTTTGTGCTTGTTAGCTTGCTGACTACACAATACACATGCCAAGCTCCATTCGTATGGTTGCAAATCTTTCTTCAGCCAATGGCTTTGTGAAAATATCTGCTAGTTGAACTTCAGTTGAGACAAATATCAACTCAATCTTCCCTTTTGCTGCATTATCTCTCAAGAAATGATGACGAACGTCGATATGCTTTGTTCTTGAGTGATTCACAGGATTCTTGGAGATATTGATAGCACTCGTGTTGTCACAATATATTGGAATCTTGCCACACTTGATATTAAAATCCCTTAGAGTTTGAATCATCCATAAAATTTGAGAGCAACAGCTACCAGCTGCTAAATATTCTCCTTCGGCCGTTGATAGAGCAACAGAAGCTTGCTTTTTGCTCTGCCATGAAACCAAGCTTTGTCCAAGAAATGTACAAACACCACTTGTACTCTTTCTATCAGTTTGAGACCCTGCATAATCTGCATCACTATACCCCACGAGATCAAAAGTATTTGTGATAGGATAGAACAAACCAAGATTGATAGTACCACTTAAGTATTTAAAAATTCTTTTAACCGCATTTAAGTGAGACTCTTTAGGGTTGGATTGAAACCTTGCACAAACATAAACACTATACATGATATCAGGTCTTGAGGCAGTTAAATATAATAAACTTCCAATCATACCTCTATACCTTTTGACATCCACCTCCTTACCATTCTCATCTGCAAACAGCTTGCTGTTTTGAGTCATAGGAGTTGTTTTTGCTTTGACATCTTCATAACCAAATCTTTTGAGCAGATTCTTTGTATACTTTGATTGATGCACATAAATACCATCAATGGTTTGCTTGATTTGAAGACCCAAGAAATAATTGAGTTCCCCCATCATGCTCATGTCAAATTCATTGTACATGCACTTAGAAAACCACTCACACATAGATTCATTAGTAGCACCAAATACAATATCATCCACATATATTTGTACAACAAGAATATCTTTACCATTTTGCTTTGTAAATAATGTGGGATCGATATTACCTCGAATGAATCCATTTTTGAGAAGAAACTTACTAAGCCTCTCATACCACGCTCTAGGGGCCTGCCTTAAACCATATAATGCCTTCTTGAGCTTGTAAACATAGTCATGAAACTTCTCATGTTCGAATCCAGGAGGTTGTTTGACATAGACTTCCTCATCCAGCACGCCATTTAGGAATGCACTTTTTACGTCCATTTGATATAACTTGAATTTCTTGTAGCATGCATAAGCAAGAAGCATTCTGATTGATTCTAAACGAGCTACAGGTGCATATGTTTCTTCAAAATCAATTCCTTCTTGTTGATTATAGCCTTGAGCCACGAGCCTTGCCTTATTTCGAGTAACTGTTCCAAATTCATCCACTTTGTTCTTGAACACCCATTTGGTTCCTATGATAGAAGCATCTTCTGGTGGTTTTACAAGTTCCCAAACATCACATCTCTCGAATTGGTTGAGTTCCTCTTGCATTGCCATGATCCAATTTTCATCTTCTAATGCTTCTTTGATATTTTTGGGTTCTTCTTGAGCTAAAAAGGCAGCATAAGCACAAAAGTTTGCTTTTCCTCTCCTTGTTGTGATTCCATCTGAAATATTTCCAATGACAAGTTCTGGAGGATGATTATTTACTGTCCTTGTAGCCTTTGGTAGAGAATGTTGAGCAATTTCTTCATGTGAAGTGATTCTGACCACTTCAGCTTGCTGTTTTGGAGTTCCAGCTTGCTGTTTTCCATTCTCAGTAGTGTTGTTGGCTTGCTGACTTCCAATTTCAGCAGAATTGTTGGCTTGCTGATTTCCAGTAACTTGAGGTTGTATGTTATCAGTTTCACCTGCAAATTCTTCCTCATCTCTTGGCAGATCATTGTTAGGTTCTTGAAAAGTAACATCAATAGATTCTTCAACTATATGTTTATTTAAGTTATAAACTCTATATGCTCTACTAGTTAAAGAATAGCCAAGAAAAATAGCTTCATAAGATTTAGCATCGAATTTACCATCATTATCAATTGTCTTGAGCACAAAACACTTTGAGCCAAAGATTTTGAAGTAACTAATGTTTGGCTTCTTTTTCCTCAACAATTCATACGGAGTTTTTTTCAAAATAGGCCTGATTATGACTCTGTTCAACAAATAGCACGCTGTATTCACTGCTTCTGCCCAAAAACTTCTAGGCAGCTTGCTTTCTTGCAAAAGAGTCCTTGCTGTTTCTTGTAGTGACCTGTTCTTCCTTTCTACCACTCCATTTTGTTGTGGAGTCCTTGGTGCAGAAAATTCATGTGTAATTCCTCTTTTTTCACAATAAGCAATGAAGTCTTTGTTGAGAAATTCACCTCCTCTATCACTCCTTATACCTACAAGTCTTGTATTCAACTTGTTCTCAAGTAATTTGATTAGCTTCTTAAACTCATCAAAAGCACAATCTTTAGTACGAAGAAATAATACCCATGTAAATCTAGAATAATCATCTACAATCACAAAACCATATTGTTTACCTCCAATACTCTTGTAAGCTTCTGGACCAAATAAGTCCAAATGCAGAAGCTCTAAGGGTTTAGAAGTAGATACCATTTTCTTTTATTTGTGAGTACTTCGAAGCTGTTTTCCCAACTGGCAAGCTGAACATACTTCTATTTTGACATACTTTAGCTTGGGCAGCCCTCTCACTAGTTTCTTGCTTGATAACTTTTTGAGCAAATCCATGTGTGCATGTCCCAATCTTCTATGCCAAATATATGGGTCATTATCTATTGCAGCCAAACAACATGCTGTTTCCTGCAAATCGAAGTCTAATACATATATATTTCCTTCCCTTCTAGCAACTAGGGGGAATTTGTTAGCACCAATAGTAATAATAGCTTTATCAATGCCTAATTCAACATGATGTCCATCATCAAATAATTGAGTAACACTCAGCAAGTTATAAGAAAGACCTTTGACATATTGAACTTTATCAATTGAAATATTACTATTACCAATAGAACCGGTACCAAGGATTTGAAGAGTTTTGCTATTCCCAATTGTCACTCTTCCACCCTTTTTCATTTTGAGATTCATAAACTGAGATTTGTCTCCACACATATGTCTTGTGCATCCACTATCCAAGATCCATTGCTTTGACTTGACCTTAGCAGCAAGGCACATCTACAAAACAAACAAAAATACCTCAATGTTTTGGTACCCATATAGGTTTGGGTCCAGGTTGGTTAGTAGCAAGAATATATAAAGCATTTAAATCAGATTTCTTGATCCACATTTGGACCACTTTTGGGGACTGATCATTCTGTTGGTAAGCTGTTTGTCTCCTGCTATTTGTATTCTGGTATGCTGTTTGTCTCCTGCTATTTGCATTCTGGTATGCTGTTTGTCTCCTATCTGGTTCATTCTGGTAAGCTGTTTGTCGCCTGACTGGTCCATTCTGGTAAGCTATTTTCACTTTATGATTTATTTGAACCACACAATGTTTTTCCAGATGACCTTTTGTACCACATTTGTTGCATGTCTTCCAGGGCATAGCATAGTCATAAGGTATGCCATTCCTTCCATCATATTTGAGCACCTTATCTTTCTTGTTGAAGTTTAGACCAACACCTTCTCTGACCAAAGGTACATTTGCCTTCTTCATCATTGTTTTTAAGGTGTCTTCACCTTGAACAAAAGTTTCCATGCCCTTCTTGAGATCTTTAACTTCTGTTTCTAGGAGGGTGATCACTTCAGCTTGCTGTTTGATGAGTTCAGCTTGCTGAACTCTCTTTTCAGCAGTTTTTGAGGATTCGGCTTGACTAGATTCCTTCATTTTGTATGATTCCAATGCTTTAGCTTTAGTTTTGACATCAGACCTTAGCTCTTTGATTTCTTCAGTCAAGGTCTTGTTTCTCTTTTCAAGTAACTTGACATTAGCCTCTAAATGTCTGTTCTTAGTATTTAGTTCCTTGATCTCTGTAGCTTTACTGAATGAAGTTGAATCCCATTCTTCCATTTTTGGCAACAGATCTTTTACCATTTTGGATAAATAGGCATTCTTATCAGTCAGCTTGCTGATTTCAGCCTTTAGTGCCATGTGTTCTTCAATTGTAACACTATTTTGTTCCTGCATGGTTAGTGAATCTAACAATGTATCATATGAAGAAATGTAATCATTAGAAGAGTTTACCTCACTAGAATCCTCTTCAGAATCAGTTTCAGCATACACTCCTTCTGAATTTCCTTGAGTAGATTCATCTTCAATTCCAACAAGTGCTAAGTTCACCATTTCTTCACTTGAGTCATCACTGGAATCTGAATCATCATCACTCCAAGTCAGTAGAGCCTTTGATTTCTTCTTATCCTTGAAAACAGTAGGCTGTTTTGACTTCAGTTTGTAGCAGTTCCTTTTATAATAACCTGGCTTGCCACATTCGAAACAAGTTTCCTCCTTAGAGTCTTTTGAGCCTTTCTTGTTGTTGTAGTAGCCACCTCTTTCCCTTTTCATCATGTTCTTCTTTTCTATCAGCCTCTTGATCTTCTTTGAAATAAGTGCAAGTTCCTCATCTGAATCAGATTCATCATTAGAGTCAATTGGCTTGCTGTTTTTAGAATGGAGAGCCATATTCTTCATCTTTTCTGTTGGAGCTTTAACACTTGAACTTCCCACCTGATTTCCATTTATCTTGCTTTCAAATTGCTCTAGCTCAGCAAATACAGCCAAGTGATCCATAGTATCAATAAGTGGTGAGGATTCCAAGGCAGTAACTTTGGCTTCGTAGATAAATGGTACTGCACTTAAGACCTTCATATTGATTTCATCTTGTGGTATAGATTTTCCAAGCCTCTTCAGTGAGTTAATAGTAACTTGAAACCGTGCTTGACTATCCTTGATAGTTTCACCTTCATTAAGCTTGAAGTTTCCAAAGTCATTCATTAGCTTGCTAAGTTTCACCTTCTTTAGAGATTTCGAACCTTCATGATAAGTCTCCAAAGCATCCCACATTTCTTTTGCTGATTTGAGTGAAGATACTTTATCATATTCAGCCTGGTTCAAACCATTCATAAGAGAACTCCTTGCCTTTCCATTGTAGCCAAGTTTGATTAATTCATCCGGAGTGAGATCATCAACATCCTTTGGCTTGCCATCCTTGTCAAGAAAGACATATGGACCTTTTTGCACAACTCTCAGAACTAATGGATCTCTGGATAAGTGAGTTTCCATGCTGCTTTTCCACCAGTGGTAGTTGTGTGTGCCATGAAGAAGTGGAGGCCTAAAATCAGATTTTCCTTCGGGATAGTTTTCAGCCATTATGATCGAATACTTTCCTGTTACAGAATTGTTAGTATACCAAAGCTCTGATACCAAATGAAAATGCACACCTAGACGGGGGTGAATAGGTGTAAATGGCTAACTATGTTTAACTAAAACCGATTTTAAAAATTACCAGAAACAGCTTACTGATTTTGTTTTATGCAGAGACAAATGGTATGCTGATTGCAAACAGTATGCTGAATGTAAAGACAATAAGTACAGAAAAGTGCATAAACAGTAAGCTAAATGCAAACAGTAAGTAAAGAGCAGAAAATAAAGAACATAGAGACTTTTAGCCAGGTTCGACCCCTAACCCCTATGGTCTACGTCCTGGTCCCTTACCAACTTGGTAAGAGAATATATTATTGATCACTGAAATAAAACCAATTACAAGATACAATAATATATCTCCCTTAATTCCCAGCTGTTGACAAATGGCGTGCTGAACTCCTGTTTCTGAACTTGCTCTCTAAGCTATACTTCCCAAGTATACTTCTCTAGCAACGATCACCAAACCCTAGTTCCCAAGCCAACTTGTCCAACAACTAAACCTTACAAATCGAACAATACAATCAATAGATGAATACAACTCAAACTATGAACTCTCTAAGATATAGCACGTATATAATATATTAAGAGCTCGAGAGAACGAAAGATATAGCAATGGAAAACTGAGTTGTTTGTGTTCTTTGTGTGTTTTAATATTTTTTCTGGATTGTTTTGTAACGAATGAACACAAGAACAGGTTTATAAAGCTTCACACCAACGTTCAGAAAATCAATCACCAATTTATTCGAACTATTAGAATCAATTTCCAACGTTCAATTGGTTAAGGATTTTACAAACGTTCTTGTGAACGTTAGACAGAGGGTTTGGAAGAAAGAAATCGATGAAAACATAACCCTTCTGATTTGTATAGATATAAAACGCGTATAGGAGATTTTGTAGAAAGAAATCTTTTAAATAAGGAAACTCCTATAAGTTTTATAAAATGTTTTAAAGAAAGATATTTGAAAAGATTTGAGCTCTAGAATATATTGTGTACGTATTATATAATAAAGAGTCCTCACAATATATTTCCTAAATTACATCCATGAGAATTAATCTTGATCTTTATCTTCAGGATTTCTGGCAGATTGCAAATGGCTTGCTGTTTGTGTCTGTCAGTGCAAATGGCTTGCTGTTTGTGTCTGTCAGTGCAAATGGCTTGCCAAACTGTCTCTGTTGTAACACCAAGTGGCTTGCTGTATATATATTCTCTGTAAACTTAATATACCCTGCAAAACCAAGTTAGTACAACCATAACACAATGTTTTATATCAAACTACAAGCAAATAGCTTGCTGAATGTGATCATCAAAACCATAGGAGTATCAAACAATCACTCTGTGGTCTTTATTTCAATACCATTTCACCTTTTTCTTTCCTTTCAGGTCACATTGGTGAACCCCGAAGAAGCATTGGAAAGCTTATCAGTAAGACAATATCTTTCTTTTTGTATTGATTCTGGCATTGTGTTGTGATAATGATCTTTGGCATTTGACTACAGAGTTGATTAATGTGGAACAGAAGCAGGATGCTTTGCAGTCTCTTCACGATCTGATTACTTCGAAGAGGTACAGGGCATGGCAGAAGACGCATGAGAAGATTATGTTCAAGTATATTAAGCTTTGTGTGGACATGAGAAGAGGCAGGTTTACAAAGGATGGGTTAATTCAGTACCGGATAATATGTCAACAAGTAATGGTCAGTTCACTGGAGGAGGTCATAAAGCACTTTATGGACCTTTTTACTAAGAGAGCTGAAGCAACTCGTAGTCAGGCACAAGCGTTGGAAGAAGCTCTTGATGTGGATGACTTGGAAGATGATAACAGACCTGAAGATCTTATGTTGAGTTATGTCAGCGGTGAAAAAGGAAAGGATCGATATGATTGAGAGCTTGTCACCCCCATGGTTTAAATTTTTGTGGGAGACATATAGAACAATTCTTGAGATACTAATGGCGCTCTATGCGGTAATACCTTCAAGTTGATTGGGGATAGACTAGTACTTCTTGCTTTTTTATATTATCATGGAACAATTGATCTTGTTGAATAGTTTGCTTTGACTAGCAATGGCAACTCGAACAGTTATGTTTTTGGTTTCGTTATTGTTATAGACTGGAATCATTTAGATCATTTAGAACATGCTGTGGTCTGCTATTTCTTCGTGCATTTAGATCATCTGATATTATTAGTGTTAAAATGAAGCTTTAGTTGTCCTCAAACTGCTCACAACATCAAATTAAATTAACTATATCACATTGAATGAATTAAAATCGATAAAAAAAAAGAACTCGACTCGGTCTAATTCGAACATAAAGCCTTCAATTACACACATAAATCACTTCCCTCTAACCGAACAGTTCACACATCAAAAAGCCCCAATTTTCGAATATGCACCCTATAACACATCTAAAATGTAGTGAACAAAGCTCTGACATATATGCAGAAAACTCTACCTTTTAGTCACATATAAAATGTAGTGACCATAGGATATTACTCATTTAGCCACATCACCGAAAATGTCTGTGGCCGTTTCGTAACATTTAGACACAGCAAATAAGCGTCACTATTTTTTGTCACACTGCTATCTCTCAAGTATGACTATAACTCCTGGATTTGGTCAAAGTAAAAAAAAAAAACATTCTGTTTTATCTCTCAATTGTCATACATTTTTAAAGTTGTGACTGAATCTTACAAAATTTGTATTTTTGGTCACTCGAAAAACTATTGTGTGGCTAAAACTTGAGAAGATGACCTTTAGTCACTCGTTTTTCCCAAAGTGTCACAGCCCTTACTGTACAAAAGAGTGACGGAAGCCCAAATTTGACGTAGTGTGATGGCCTTCTATTTCATTTTGCTATCTTTTTATATATATCATGGATCATCGAATAGCTAGTTAAATAGGTTTTTTGTTGTGCAGTTTCTAAATTCATCGTGACATTCAGCAGGAAATTGCATGAGGATCAAATTTGGTGAGTTTGGTTGCTTAATGGGGCTTCCAGACATCCATTTCACCTGTTATGTTATCACTAGTGTGTTTATTCTAGTGTCATCACTCATGTATGGTAAATTTAGTGAAATATTATTATTTTCAATTGTTAATCATAATGCTAATCACTAAATTGTCATGTTTTTGGACTGGGCCATATATGTTACTAAATTATTTCTTGGTCTGGGCTTGAATAATTGCATTACTCTAATGGGCCTATTATGCAATACATTCGCACATGTCATATTACTACTATTCATTCACGTGTTATGTGATCCATGACAGGGCTGAGCAAAAAATCAAATTGAAACCGAAACCGGTGAAAACCGAACCGAAAAAACAGAAACCATGTTTTTACCCCCCCCCTTTTAGTGTTGTTTTAATATTAATTAAATATATTAAATTGGAAGTTATTCACATAAATTACTAAGAAAATCTCAAGAAAAAAATATCTATAATTTCGTTTAAATTATTAAACTTAGTATTTTCTTGTTGGATTCTGTTTCTTTATAATTAGAAGATAATTTATTATTTATTAATATTTATTACTTATTTTCTATAAATAACTAAAATTGTAAAATTATATACAATTTTCTATAATTTTATTCATAAATTAATTCTATTTGTAAGAATTACAGAGTTTCTTAATTGAAAATAATTAGAGAATAAATAAATAAATTGGTGCTAACATAAATAAAAAATATATTTGTTTCGCTTCATACCCATACTTTTGCTTACTTGGATTCTAGTTAAATTAATATTCTATTCCTTGATAACAATTTAATCATAAATACTAGTTTATATACTTATTAGATATGATTTTTTGTCGAATTTAATTCCTTTTAGTATTTATTTTTAAAAAATTAGTTCTCAATTTCAGTATCTATGTTTTTGTTGAATTAATTTTCTTCATATTTAGTTGATAATTTGTCATTTAATAATTTTTATTAGTTATTTTCTTTAAATAATTAACTAATTTGAATCTATATACAATGTTTTATAATTTTTTTCTCATATTAATTATATTTTGTATTGAATTTGATTTTAGTTCGATATATTTTGAAATTTTATTAGAATACATAAAGAATTTCTGAATTTGAAATACTTAGAAAAAATAAAATCAATTAGAGTTTAAATAAAAAAATTTACTTAAGCTTTAATGTTTTTGCTCCCTCTTCAAATCTAAAAATTGGATTTGGACGATTTTATAGACCAAACGAAACTTACACAATAATCTTTAATTTAATGATGTTTTAATAATTATTATTTAACTTTCATTATCCAAAAACTAAAGAAAAGAGAAAAAACAAATGTTTATATTTAAAATTCAATTTAAATTATGAAACTTATTTATATTTACTTTAAATTATTAAAATACACTTTTTGGTATAAAGGACCAAGCGTACCAAATTATCTCTTTACGACTTATGTAAAACAAGATATAAAATGTACAAAAGAGGGATATGAAGATTAAAATAGTAATTTTAGTAATACCCAATTGAACTAGGGTTTTGAACATTCTCTCTAGCCACTATATATACATGAAATGTGTCACATTCATCACATAGTAAGAACGAAGAAATCCCTAGCCGCCGATAGAGAGATGGAGAGACTGGCCTATTACTGTACGTTCTTCTTGTAATTGATCGTAAGATGAATCTCAAGCAATCGTTTGAATACCGTCGGGATATAAATTGTACAAGCGGGATATGTTGGGATTCGTCCATCTTTCATTCTCGACTCGACTTTAATGAATAGGTAAGATTCTGACCTTTTGAATTAACAATTTTTGCATAAATTCTTGAACAGGATTTCTAGATTCTGGACTTATATATATATATAAATATATTGATTTTCTGTTGTGTTTATGTGTCAATCATCCGAAAAATTGAATTCATTGTACCGATCTTTCGCGACTTTTTAATTATTACCCGAGTAACACAATCACAAATAAAAATAATGCAACCTCTATAATTGGAGTGTTTTGTTTTTAATGATTATTACCAGCTCGAATTGCTGAGCAATCTTTATATATTATGTCTATAAAATGATAAGAACCTGGATATATCGGAATCGATTAGGTAAGCTATCATCTTAATCATTTTGTACCATGTATATATATGTTTTTTCCTTAAATTGGGAAATTTTAGTTTGATTGTTTTGTGTAAACAAAATCGAAAGTCCAACTCGATTCAATACATAATTCATTGTAATGCAAGTATACACACATATTAATGTTTACTTATAAATCTTGAATCATTTATATTTTCATTATATACTGTAACACAAGATTATCAACATAATTTCACATGAAAAATATAAATTGTTTTTCATGATACGAAAATATCTCATAATTATTTGATCTTCAACTTTAATTCATCAAAGGTTTTAAGGAAAGTCACAATTGAAATTTTTTTGTTTTAATTATTGATTTATTGAATATTTTATTTGCAGGAATCAATGAAGAAAGTGTTCCAAAAAAGTGAGATCAGCATAATGTTGAACTTAGTCACATTACAGTCTTTTTCAAAAAATAGAATTATCAGCTACACGGGAATGTGTAAATAATGCTATCTTGCATTTGAGATGAATCAAACATTAAAGATAATTATGTGTAATAAGTCTGGACTTAAGCTGTCATATCTCTGATGGCCTTCTATTTTATTTTGCTATCTTTTTTATATATCATGGATCATCGAATAGTTATATAGGTTTTTTGTTGTGCGGTTTCTAAATTCATCGTGACATTCAGCGGGGAATTGCATGAGGATCAAATTTGGCGAGTTTGGTTGTTTAATGGGGCTTCCACGCATCCATTTCACCTGTTATGTTATCACTAATGTGTTTATTCTAGTGTCATCAGTCATGTATGGTAAATTTAGTGAAATATTATTATTTCACCTATTAATTGTCATGTTTTTGGACTGGGCCATATACGTTACTAAATTATTTCTTGGTCTGGGCTTGAATAATTGCATTATTTCTTGGGAGAAAGCAAAAACTTGTTTGCACTAAATCACGCAAGCGTACGTGGTCAAAAGTAATATATGAATAAGTCAAGTTCGTTCCCACAGAGATCTGGTTATGGTTTTAATTCAGTAGATGTACCTATGCAACAATGTATAATTATTATTCACTGCTAAGACAAATAACAATTTTGGGTTTAATAAACTAAATTAACTAAGAAGTAAATTAACAAGCTAAGAATTAACTAACTAACGAGAATTGGAATCGAATTACTTTTGCAAGAGAAAACATGGGATCCTAACTTCATTAAATACTTTGCTTAGATCTGACGTCTTTAATCACTATATGCAATGGTTATGATATCTGATCGAATAACACGAAACAAGTACACGGTACCTGTCAGCATACGTATACCAAACTATCCATACATCCATAAAAAAGATAGAAGATGAATAGACACTGTTGGGTTTGTGGAGTCTATCAGGTTTCAGAATTGGAATTGGATTCTGACTTGAGTTAGGAATCCTGAATTGGACTCTAATTAGAGTTAGGATTAGAGTTAGGATTTCGGAATTAGACTCTGATTCTTAGACCCAGTTTCTTCTTTTATAAATACTCATGTAATTGTAACATAACATAACAACACAACACAATTGTGAGAGATCAATACAAAATTAGTGCGGCTTGTGGAGTAGGAATTTCCGAACCACGTTAAATCTTTGTCTTGTGTGATTGTCATTTATTTTCTTGTTCTTGTTTATTCACTTTGGGTTTTGCTTTCGTTGTTGTATACTCAACAACTGGTATCAAGAGCCTAGGTTTTCAGGCGAGTGGGAGCGATGGCAGAAGAAGGGAAAGTAAAGATCGACAAATTTGATGGCAAAGATTTTGGGTTTTGGAAGATGCAAATTGAAGATTATTTGTATCAGAAAAAACTACACGAACCGCTGGAGGAGAAGAAGCCAAAAAAGATGGATGACAAAGATTGGAATCTATTGGATAGGCAGGCTCTGGGTGTTGTCAGATTGACTTTGGCAAAGAACGTTGCTTACAATATCGTCAAGGAAACGACAACTTATGGATTGATCAAGGCGTTATCAAATATGTATGAGAAGCCTTCTGCTTCGAATAAGGTATATTTGTGTCGCTTGTTGTTTGCCACAAAATTGAATGAAGGTGATTGTGTTGCTAATCATGTGAACGAATTTAACTCTATCCTATCAAGATTGACATCAGTGGATATTAAATTCGATGATGAAGTACAAGCCTTGTTGTTGGTATCCTCGTTACCTGACAGTTGGTCAGGATTTGTCACTGCTATTTATAATTCATCTGGGAGCAGTAAGATGACTTTTGATGGAGTTCGAGATGTGATTCTTGGAGAAGATATTCGTAGGAGAAACTAAGGAGGGTCGTCAGGTTCCTTGTTGAGTACTGAGAGTAGAGGCAGAAAGTCCGATAGGGGGCAGAATCAGGGGCGTAGCCGATCGAAGTCACAGAAGAGAGGACATTCCAAAGATCACAAAGAGATTGTTTGTTGGAATTGTCAGAAGAAAGGTCACTTCAGAAATCAGTGTACGGCTCCCGCAGCTCCTAAAGGAAAGAAGAAAGAGGATAATTTAGCTAATGTAGTTGAAGAAGTGGCGGATGACGATGCTTTGATTTGTTGTGTTGAATGTTCGATTGAATCATAGGTTATGGATTCTGGTGCATCATTCCATGCTACCCCTTGCAAGGATTTTATGTTAAATTTCAGAATTGGAAATTTTGGTAAAGTCCGTCTTGCTGATGATGAGACTTTGGATATTGCGGGCATGGGAGATATTAATCTCAAGACCTCTTTGGGGACTAGCTGGACATTGAAAGATGTGAGATACATTTCTGGACTGAAGAAGATGTTGATATATGTGGGCCAGTTAGATAAGGAAGGGTATCGAGTTACTTTCGGAGACAGATAGTGGAAGGTTATAAAGGGGAATCTAGTTGTTGCTCGTGGAGAGAAAAAGGGGACGTTGTACATAGTTGAACAATCTAGCTATGAAGCAAATGCAGTTGCTGATGAAATTGGGTCTTCAACTTTGTGGCACCAAAGACTTGGTCATATGAGTGAAAAGGGTATGAAGCTGTTAACTTCGAAGGGAAAGATTCCAGAGCTGAAGAATGTGGAAGTTGGGTTCTGTGAGCCATGTGTTCTTGGAAAACAGAAACGAGTTACTTTTGCAAAATCAGGGAGGACACCCAAGGCTGAGAGGTTAGAGCTAGTTCATATAGATGTATATGGTCCAACAGCAGTTGCATCGTTGGGAGGATCTCGCTACTATGTCACTTTCATTGACGATTCCACTAGAAAGGTATGGGTTTATTTCTTGAAGAATAAATCAGATATGTTTGCTACTTTCAAGAAGTGGAAGACTGAAGTTGAAAATCAGACCGGTTTGAAGGTTAAGAGCTTGATGTCAGATAATGGTGGTGAGTACAGTAGTGATGAGTTTAAAAGCTATTGCGCAGAATATGGGATTAGAATGATCAAAACAATTCCAGAGACACCGCAGCAGAATGGTGTTGCAGAACGCATGAATAGAACCTTGAATGAGAGGGCCAAGAGTATGAGGTTGCATGTAGGGTTGCCAAAGACTTTTTGGGTAGATGCAGTTAGCACAGCAGCGTATCTCATAAATAGAGGACCTTCAGTTCCTTTGAGGTTCAAGATTCCTGAAGAAGAGTGGCAGAAAAAGGAGGTAAATCTTTCACATTTGCGAGTTTTTGGTTGTGTTTCTTATGTGCGTGTTAAAGATTCTAACAGGGACAAGCTTGATCCGAAAGCAAAGAAGTGTATCTTCATTGGTTATGGCTCAGATGATATGGGTTACCGTTTCTGGGATGAACTGACGAAGAAGGTCGTTAGAAGTAGAGATGTTACTTTTAACGAAAGTGCAGTGTACAAGGATAAGCTTGCAGTCGATTCTGAGTTTGCAAAAGAAAAACCTGAGAAAGAGAAAGCAGTGCTTGAAGATATTACAAAAGAAGATCTTGCAGGAAATAGTGGGAGTTCAGGGAATGGTGATGACACAGTTCCAGTTACTCCACATGCTGAGGTAAGAAGATCTAGCAGAATTGTGAAGCCACCATAAAGATTTTCTCCTTTAGCATATTATATGTTATTGACCGAGGATGGAGAGCCTCATTGTTATTCAGAGGCAGTTCAGGTGGATGATTCAGTTCAGTGGAAATCAGCCATGGAAGAAGAGATGAGTTCTCTTGAGAAGAATGAAACTTGGTCTTTAACAGAATTACCAGCAGGAAAGAAGGCTTTACAGAATAAGTGGGTGTTCCGGATCAAAGAAGAACCTGATGGCAGCAAGAGATACAAGGCGAGGTTAGTAGTCAAGGGTTATCAACAGAAAAAGGGTATTGACTATACTGATATATTTTCTCCGGTTGTTAAGATGACTACTGTTAGAATTGTGCTAAGCATTATGGATGCAGAGGAGTTACATCTAGAGCAACTACATGTTAAGACCGCATTCTTACATGGTGATCTTGAGGAAGACATCTACATGGTACAGCCAGAGGGATTTCAGGTAGCTGGGAAAGAAAACCTTGTTTGCAAGCTTATTAAAAGCTTGTATGGTTTGAAGCAAGCACCAAGACAATGGTACTTGAAGTTTGACAGCTTTATGATGAAGAATGGATACACTAGGAGTACTATGGATCATTGTTGTTATTTTAAACAATTTGATTCATCTTATATCATATTGTTGTTGTATGTTGATGACATGTTGATAGCAGGATCAAACATGAGGGAAATCAACAGGTTAAAGAGACAGATGTCTGAGGAGTTTGAGATGAAAGATATGGGTGCAGCAAAACAGATACTTGGTATGAGCATCATAAGGGATAGATCTAAAGGTACTTTGAAATTATCTCAAGAGAAGTATATTGAGAAATTATTGCAGAAATTCAGTGTCCAGGATGCGAAGACCAGAAGTACACCGTTGGCGACTCACTTTAATCTCACGAAAAAGCAGTCACCTAAAACGGATGAAGGCAAGAAAGATATGGCTAAAGTTCCCTATGCATCTGCAGTTGGCAGTTTGATGTATGCTATGGTGTATACAAGGCTAGACATTGCTCATGCAGTGGGAGTTGTTAGTAGGTTCATGTCTAATCCAGGAAGAGAGCATTGGGAAGCAGTCAAGTGGTTGTTGCACTACTTGAAAGGCACATCCAAGGTTGCGTTATGTTTCAGCAAGAAAGATGTTATCTTGGAAGGGTTCTCTGATGCAGATTTGGGTGGATGTTTGGATACAAGAAAAAGTACTACGGGATATATTTTAACTTTGGGTGGCACAGCAGTTAGTTGGATTTCTCGACTTCAAAAGAGTGTTGCTCTTTCAACCACAGAAGCAGAATATATGGCTATCTCTGAAGCTAGCAAGGAGATGATTTGGTTGAAGAATTTTCTTGAGGAGTTGGGCAAGAAACAGGTGGACAGTGCTTTGTATAGCGACAGTCAGAGTGCTATTCATCTTGCGAAGAATCCTGTGTTTCATGCTAGGACGAAGCATATTCAGCTAAGATATCACTTTACAAGAGAGTTGATTAGCAATGGTACTTTGTCCTTGAAAAAAATCCTTGGTTCAAAGAATCCTGCAGATATGTTGACTAAGGTGTTTACTAATGAAAAGTTGAAGCTTTGCATAGCTTCAACTGGCCTTCAGAACTGATTGTTGAGAAGGCGCTACACTAGTTAGAGTTATTGATCGAAGGATTATTTGTTACTAGATTTACAAGAGTGAAGCGAAGATGTGGTCAGACTCCAAGTGGGAGATTGTTGGGTTTGTGGAGTCTATCAGGTTTCAGAATTGGAATTGGAATTGGATTCTGACTTGAGTTAGGAATCCTGAATTTGACTCTAATTAGAGTTAGGATTAGAGTTAGGATTTCAGAATTAGACTCTGATTCTTAGACCCAGTTTCTTCTCTTATAAATACTCATGTAATTGTAACATAACATAACAACACAACACAATTGTGAGAGATCAATACAAAATTAGTGCGGCTTGTGGAGTAGGAATTTCCGAACCACGTTAAATCTTTGTCTTGTGTGATTGTCATTTATTTTCTTGTTCTTGTTTATTCGCTTTGGGTTTTGCTTTCGTTGTTGTATACTCAACAGACACCAATTATACTTAGACCCAATATGTCTATAGAATTTGAAAACATAACGGTTGAAGAACAAGTTATCCACAAAGATCACACAGGGCAGTATAAGTATTTTCATCTTACACTACGAATCATATTGATAAACAATTATGAACCTATGCTAGCATGACAAGTTCTAAATCTCAAGATCCACTTTCACTTGACAAGAGATTAACAGATTAGATGTTAGCTACGCATCTAACAATTAAGCATAACCATACGAGGATATCAGATGTACATCACACACATATCTTTAAAGCATCAAGATACTAAGCTCCATAAATAAATCCGTTAGAATCCCATGACAACGATTAGTTCATAATCGAACCGCTCGTCATCATGGGATCTGATGAAACCATGATAAAAACAAAGTATGAAAAGATACAAATAAACCTAAGTAATTGATATATAATGGTGATACAAATTACAATGGTAGGATGTGTTTATATAGGCTCTAGAAGTCTTGCCCAGCAAGAAAATACCAAAACAGAATTATAATAGAATTTCTGCAAAATACGTTTCCTAAACTGATTCTGTTTTTAAGGAAATTAAGTAGCTGACTTTTCTTCAGTATTTATGGACCGTTCCAGTTGTAATTGGAAATATGGACCACTTTAGAATGATAGAGAATCTCGTTAGCTTCGCGTGGACTGTAAGATCGTCCAAAACAGACTTGTAGAACTCAAGATATGGCCAAAACAGTGAATCAGCAATCTGGCAGAATTTTTCAGGCGCTTCCTGCGCCCAGCAGTCTGTTCTTCGCACTGCCTGCGCCCACCACACGCAGACTGCGCATGGGACTCCTGTCCTAAGTTGTAGAAAATCTCTCAGGCTTCGCGTGGACAGTAAGATCGCTGAAAACGGACTTCTAGAACTCCAGATATGGCCAAAACAGTGAAGACTGCGCAACCTATCCAGAAAATCCGAATTTTACACAAATATGCTCCTTTCTCCTCCTTTTCTTTTGCATTAGCTAACATCTTCAATACCATGACACATGTAACTCCTTGGTAGCATAACACAAGTGTTCAATCTTCATTCCAATGCTTAATTCCACTCTAATATCGATTAGAACACCAACACTAACCAATATCTACAACCCTGCACAACTACACAAAACACATCAAAAATACAACAAACTTGAGACCAAGTCAATCTATTTAAGCCTATATGGAACGTTCCAAGTGGATATAAAATCCACTTATCAGCCTGTTATGCAATACATTCGCACATGTCTTATTACTACTATTCATTCACCTGTTATGTGATCTGTGACATGGTTGAGCAAAAAATCGAATTGAAATTGGAACTGGCGAAAATCGAACCGAAAAATGGAAACCGATCCGACGGTTGCGGTTTTTAATTTATAAAAAACGAGACTTTCGGTTCTGGTTATAGGTCAAAACTGAACTGACTAAAACCGAAACCAAATCGATTATTAAAATAAATAAATATATAATTTTAATTTATATAATATATACATATTATTAATTATCTATCATTTTATTATCTACTGACTAAGACTTGATAAGTTGATAATATTCGACCCATTATCAATATTCAGTTGGCCCAATCCATTAGTATTTATGCTGTATTTTGTTTTGGTTGCTTTTGCATATTATTCATTTATTTGGACAACCTGTTATTGGAAAGGTGCTATACCTATTTAACTGATTGTAAATAATATCAAGTTTACAATTTCCTTGATTTGACCAAGGGTGATTTTTTTTTTAAAAAAAAGTATAATCTAAATGTCATTGTTATAACATTTATACTTGTCGAATTTCCCCAACGCAACACTCCTTCAGTTCCCACAATTTTAATGAATTTCTTATATGTATCTCCTTTTCCTTCTCTGGTGTGTTTCCGGACAATAGCAACTTCCAGAACAAGGTCACAAGTTTTTCATTATTTAATCAACTTCAAGGTCATTTGGTTTTTTTATTTTCATCCGATTTTTAAATCGAAAGTGAACCGTTCATACCGAACAGGGGTTTTAAAACCGATAACCGAATCCGAACCGACGGTTTCTGTTTTCGATTTTAGAAACTGGGGATATATGATTTTGGTTCCGGTTTTACCCAACCGGACCGAACGGCCCATGCTCTACCTAATCCGTGTATTACTTGTGTCATTGTTTATTACTTCTTCTATCCCTCTCATTTGTTTATAAATGAGTTGGGTACGGAGATTAAGAAAAAGTGTAAATTATTGGAGAAAAGTAAGAAAAGTGAGTAAAATGGTGGGATCAATCAAAGTGAGTTGAGTGGTGGAAAGTAGTGGGTATAGTTACTTTTTATATTATAAAACTTTACTATTTTGGGTAAATTTTGAAATATAAATAATTGAGAGTGACATTCCAAAAATTATAATGTAAAGAAATGAGAGAGATAGAGCGAGTACTAACTTATAACCGTGTAAATTTGTACGGTTTGATTTTAATGTTTTATTTTAAAAATTCTATATCTAAAAAAAATATTATAATAATATGTGACTAATATAATTTTTATTTACATTTTTATTATTGACATTATAAATGTTAATTTTAATATATTGTTGATGGATCATGCCTTAGACTATATAATAATTTTAGTATTATGTATAACTGTTGTGATTTGTTTGACTTGAAAAATGTAATGATTGTAATGAACTAGGATTACCAAAATGTTATGTGAACCAAGTAACAAATCATATAATCCCATTTTGTTTATTATGGTTTAAAAGCTTAACATGTATTGATTTTTTGTGATATTATATGATTTTTTCTTTAATTTGAATTGAATTAAAATTTTAATTTTGTAGACTTAAATTTTAAAATGATATGATTTAGTAATAATTATATAATCGCCCGAATCGAGTTTAAAATATTAATATAATTAATAAATATTATTTTAAATCAAATTCGTAGAGAATTCAAACTGAAATTTGGATGAAAGTACATAACAAATAAATATGTAGTTATAAGAAGAACCCTTAAATAATTTTATGTAGTTGGTGAAACTAAAAAACTTAAACTAAATAAATATTTCTTGTTTAATTATATACGAATTTAATAATAATTTTTATCTTTTGTCGTCCTGGGTCCTAGGTTCGATTCTCGCTCAACCAGAGATTTATTAAGAACCGATACTCGTTGTATGACATATAAGTCTACGTATTCAAAAAAGAATGAGTAGTGCTAGAGGCACCAAAATTTGGTACAAAAAAATTGTTAGCGAATGACATGGCATGGCTGATGTGGCAGTATGGGTCTTTTTGATTGGTTTTGTTGTTGTGAATACAGGGAGCCCATTTATTATTAAAACAAATCAAAATCTGTCACGTGTGTTGACGGAGGAATTTGGTAACAACAAAATTTGAGGTACTTCGCCGGAAACAAGATCTACAGCGGTGGTTCTTTGCCGAAAAGAGTGGTGGCGTGTTTGTGATTGGTGGCTGAGATTGATAGGGTTAGTGGCGGCTATTCAGAGCTCTAGACTTCCAACCCCTCAATCGGCCTACGTACCCCGGTATTTATAGGGGATCAAGCCATACGTAGTTCTTGGAGAGCAAGAAACCCAAATGGGCTTGGATAACAAACCAGCTTCCGGAATGTTCTACTATGAGGCCTAACCACAAAGGCCCAAGGCTCATCCTGGATCTCAAGACTTCACGGATAAGGAAACTTCCCCCGTCGAGGACTAGTCCTATCCGCTACCAGCTATTTCTTGATTTCAAGGATGCAGGTATAGCCGTGGTTTACCCCAAGTGCAGAACGCATCCCTGTCCCCCGAATGAGAAGCACCCACCAGATAGCAGGACAGGTGATCCAGAGCTTTTGGGTGCAAAGTGCAGGATTACTCCAAAGTTCCCCAATGAGGGCGCGCCCATTGGCTACAGGAACAGAGCTCCCAAAGCACACACCAAAAAGTCCCCATCTTTCCACCTTAGGGCGCACGGATGCCTCCCTTAGCGTCTAAGAAGGGTCCTTATATTCAGGCAAACCCCTGGAGGCCTTCTGCGACGGACATCCCCCTCCTGAGATACGACAGGAGGGAATTCTTCAACTTCTAGAATTCCAGCTTGGGTGGAATCCACACTTGAGTGGTATCCTAGGAAAGATTTCTTCAATGTCTTCTCAGAAAATCCACTTTAATAGACTTGTCACCATGTTTTTGTACTTAGGGCGCGCCCTCTTTGTAGAAAAGGATTGGGCGGGGCCTGACTTCTCTATTACCTGTCAAAACCCTAATTACTCCTAAAATTCCCCAAATTAAACTCATATTGGACCCGAATCCATCTTGAAATACCCGAACCGAATTTTGGCTATAACAACTACCCCCCAATTCCATATGAAATCAGAGATAAAATATGGAATTCTCTTTAAAAATACAAAATTCCCACAATATCTCATCAGGGCGCGCCTTGGAAGAGGGCGCGTCCTCAGAATTCCAAACGGTTTACAACTGTTATCCATTACCTTTCCAAACCCCTATAAATACCAGCCCATCACTACCACTTTCATTTTTTCACTATTATCTTTGCACTAAAACCCACCACTGGCGATCTTCTTCCTCTCCGGCGAAAATCCGACCAAGTCAGTCGTTTTCAGTACTTGCTTTCCACAAGACTTGATCGATAACTTTCAAGGTACGTTCCTATCCATTTATTTCAAGTGTTTAGCCTGTTTTTTGCTTATACTCGAGGTCTCCATTTTATACTGTTCGTGTTCTTCATTTTGATTGTATGTATATACGTATATATCATGATTTGATCTGCTTTTCACCCAATTCAAAAGTAAAAAAGTTGTTAGCTGACTTTTGCACTTCCCATAAGATAGCTACCTTGTGAACGCGCCTTATACTAAGGGCGCGGCCTCGAACCTTTTAAGATTTTTAGTCATAGACTTTAAGAATGTAAACATGAAAATTTCCCTTTTGTTTTTTAGATGACATTTCACCATATCTGTTCAGGACGCGCCTTTACATATTTATACCCATCTTTTTTCAGCTGGAGCATAAGGGCGCGTCCTCCCTGTTCCATCCATTCGAAGAATTTAACAGAAGATTAGGCACATATTCACCCCCATCCATTTCATTTCCTCCAGAGCACCCTACATTTCGTTCCATACCTCCTGAAGATATACCGCACCTTTTGTCTGAACTTGATGCCATGTCCACCTCTTCTATTGACTCTCTCCACCATGTCTCCTTACGATCCACTCCTCAACCTATCATTGACGATTTGATGGAGAATACTGATATTGAACAAACTTCTCATAACAAAAACAAAACTATTTCCCCTACTGAGAACGATGTTAATGATGAAACCCATCATCCTTCTGAGGGCGCGTCCTCTAGTGAAGGCGCTTCTTCAACCGAAGAGAGCTTCAAAAACCCTTACTCTCCTCCTCCATCCCCAGTTCCATATGTACACCCCTCAGTCATGAAAATTGAAGTTGACCTTGATTGGAGCACCTACGAAGAAGAACTAACTGAAGCAGAGAAAAATATATTGCGAAAAAATGCTGGGAAGGTTGATTGTGTTGGTATGTCAAGCACAGCTTCTGTAGAGGAAATTGAGTGGTGTATGAGATATTACAACATGAATGGCATATGGGGACGCCCCCCTTCCATGATGCGGCTTCATATTTTTAACTATGATTCGGATTTCAGAATCCCTCGAATGGTTTTAACCCCCAAATTAATTGCCCTAGGAGTGGGCGCGCCTTTACACCCATACTACCAAAGAATCATTGAATGGTATGACGTGGCACCCATTCAGTTATCTCCCAATAGTTATACCCTAGCCGCAGCACTTTTCATTCTCTACCATGATGCCAACCTTGGAATACCAACCATGGAAGAATTTAGCTATTTCTTTAGTATCCGTAAATCTGGCAAAGGATATTTTTACTTTGTGGTTAACAAGAAACACAATAAGAAAGGATTTTCTGAAGGAAGAATCAGCAACGTAAAAAATTGGAAGGATCCCTTCTTCTATGTTTGGGATGTTATGAGAGTTAAAACTTCTTTTAACTATAATCCAAGTAAGGACGCGTCATTTCTCCTTTTATCCTTAGATGTTCTTCTTTTACTAAAACCTTTTCCTTGTATTCAGTTCGCAGAGTAGTCGATGAGCTTGTGGGCGCGCCTTTACTACGTGCCCAAGTTGTTTTAAATCTTCCCCCTGGGAGTTTTGACACATCCGTCCTTGTCACTGAAGAAAACTTGAAAAGAGTTGGGATACTCTCAAAAGAAGTTGGATCAATCATCCCTTTCCAACGCTTTAGGAAGGGTATACCCATAAAATCCACAACAATCGATGACTCAGAAGGAACCCTTGATGATTATAATACTTCTTATACTGAGGGCGCGGCCCCAAGTGAGGGCGCGTCTATTGATGCTGGTAGATTATTGTTAATTATAATTCCTTATCCCTTGCATTGTAATTACTCCATATTTGTTATATTATTCTCAATTTCTACTTTGTATTTTCAGGCATGGCAGATCTTCCAAAGGGTTTTGGAATTGATGTAGACAACCCCATCGTGGTAAAGCCTGGGAAGGCGCGCCCTTCACGCAGAGATACAAAGAAGGTGCCTCCTCCCATCAAGTCACCAAAACGGAAACCAACTGATGAAGGCAAAGAGGACGCATCCTCAAAACGCCCAAAAATTACTGAGCTTACTGACCCAACTGTGCAGACATTTCTTGGGGCTGCATCTTCTAAATTCTTCTCAGAGGAAGAGGTTAAAGGCTGGTCTTCTCGGCCTGATGAACAAATTGAAAATGTTTTAATTTCTTCAGCCGCACAGCTCCACTTTCATGCTAATCATATCTCAGCTAGAAACCGAGAACAAAAACATGTCCAAGCAGTTGAAGGGAAAAGATGATCAATTCAAGAAAATGAGGTCCGCCAAAGACACTCAAATTGAAAAGCTGAACAATTCAATTAAGTCAATGACTGAGTCCATTGATAAGCTCACTAAGGCCAATTCCCTTCTTGAAGAAGATAAAAATAATGGATCGGCCGTTGAGAAAAAAGCTTTACAAAAGTCATCTTTTTCTAGAGGCTTTCGCAATTATGCTTCTGGCTTTCTCGCTGTTGATCCAGAGTATGACTTCTCCAAGTTTGGTCAAGAGATAGTTGATTGGATTGAAAAATTCAAAATTGATGAAGCAGATGAGATTAAAGCAAAGAGAATCTCTCTTGGCCTCGAGTTACCTGAAGCAGATGAGGACGCGTCCCCTGATGGGACGCCTATTCTCGAAGACAAAGCTCCTACTCCTATCGAGGAACAAGAGGGTCATCATAACTCTTCTCCTGCTGCAAATGCTGAAAATACCAAAAATGTTGAAGGCATTGAGAATACTGATAAAGAACCCTCATCTAAGGACGCGTCCCCTGTTAAAGACGTGCCTTGAATATTATGTTTCAATCATTCTAAACTTTTGGGTATTATTTCAAATTTTCTAAGGTGCAGGCCCTCTGTAAAACCTTGCAAGTTGTAAACTTTTAATCTCTGTTTTCCTTGACGTTTAAACTTTTAATGCCTTTTAAACTTTACCATGCTTATTATTTTTCCATGTCTTTACCTTTCTTATTAAATTTTTCCAACAAGGGCGCGCCCTTAACAGAGGCACAACCTTTTCTTCATAATTTCATTCAAGAAAATGTCTAACTTCGACAGAAAACATGAAAATTCTTCATACATGTTGAGGGCACGCCCTAAGGCATTACCCTTTTCAGGATTCCTTTAACTTGTCAATTACTACTTAGCACACCTTCATACATGTTGAGGGCGCGCCCTAAGAAATGGGGCACGACCTCTTATACTTCAATCAAAAAATGTTCAAAAATCTTGAAAAAATGTCTTGATATACTTTATTAATCTTCAAATAATCTCAAATCTCAACAGAACAAGGGAAGGTATACATGTACTACCCCCCGAGCTAAGGAGAATAAACTTCGAAAAAACGTGGAATAAAAACAGCAAGTCTCGACTAGAACTAAAGAAGGCGTATGTGTACTACCCCCCTAGACTAGGAGAAGATTTATTTATGCTAGACTATAACTTAAATATAAGCCTTCATATAATAGAGGGCCAAAGCTGCGCCCTACTGATAATATTTCTTCAAATGCTCTGCATTCCATGCTCTTGGGATTATGTTGCCATCCAAGCCTTCTAGATGATAAGTTCCTTCCCAGATGATAGACCTGATCTTGTAAGGTCCTTCCCAGTTGGGACCAAAAACTCCATGTGCTGCTACTCTTGTATTAGGCATGACTTTCCGCAGAACTAGATCACCCACCTTGAAAGACTGAGTCTTCACCTTCTTGTTATAGTACCTTGCAACCCTCTGCTGATAAGTTGCCAACCTCAACTGCGAATTTGCCCTCATCTCTTCTAGGAAATCAAGATTTAGCCTTTGATTTATCATATTCGATTCTTCATCATAGAAATCCCTTCGGAATGACCCTGCTCCAATTTCCACCGGCACCATTGCCTCACATCCATAAGACAGCATGAAAGGAGATTCCCCAGTCGTGGTCCTTGGTATTGTGTTGTAAGACCATAAGACCATAGGAAGTTCCTCAGGCCAATTCCCTTTGCTTTCTTCTAACTTTGTTTTCAAGGTATGCTTGATTATCTTGTTGATAGCTTCAGTCTGCCCATTACTCTGAGGATGATACACAGCTGTGAATTCCTTCTTGATTCCCAAGTCTTCGCACAGCTTTCGCAACTCCTTGCTGTCAAATTGTTTCCCATTATCTGAAACAAGCTTGCAAGGAATCCCAAATCTGCACACAATAGAGTTGAACACAAAATCCTTGATTTTCTTCGCTGTGATTGTGGCCAAGGGCATTGCTTCCGCCCATTTGGTGAAATAATCTACTGCAACAACAGCATACTTGACTCCTCCCTTAGATTTAGGGAGTTCTCCAATAAGATCGATTCCCCACATAGCAAATGGCCAAGGACTCATCATAGAAGTCAAGGTGGTTACGGGAATTGTTGAATAATTAGCAAACCTCTGGCATTTATCGCATGCCATGACAAACTCATAAGCATCCTTCTTCACAGTAGGCCAGTAATAACCTTGCCTTAACACCTTCATTGCCAACGAACCACCCCCCGAGTGATTGCCACAAATTCCTTCATGTACCTCCCTTAGGATATAATTACATTCATCTCCATCTATGTACTTCAGAAGCGGTTGATTGAAACCTCTCTTGTACAGAATCTCATCATACTCCACAAACCTGGCAGCATGATATCGAAGACGCCTTGCTTCAATTTTGTCTCTTGGGAGAATCCCCTTACGGAGATACTCTAAAATAGGAGTCATCCATGTAACTGACGGAGCACTCTCCACTTCTATAACTCCCACTTCTGGAATACTTGGCACTTCTTGAATTTGTAGAGGTATTGTTCCTAACAACATAGCATCCTTCTGGGATCCTAGATTGGCCAGAACATCTGCAGAACAATTTTCATCTCGAGGAATGCATTCCAACCTTACTTCACGAAACTTCTGAATTAATCGTTGTGCACACTTCATGTAAAGTTCTGTTCTGGGACCTCTACACTGAAAACCTCCTTTAATCTGCCTGACTACTAATTCCGAATCACTCGATACGATCAAATTTGCTACCTTCATTTCCAAAGCCATCTTTAATCCGTTAATCAAAGCTTCATACTCCGCATCATTATTAGTTGCCTCGAATTTGAAGTGAATTGCACTCATGAACTGATTTCCTTCAGGCGTTATCAAAATTACTCCTGCACCAGCTCCCCCATTGTTCACAGCTCCATCTACATGCAACTTCCACCAAGGTTGGGGAACTTCTTCAAGAGGGCACGCCCTCTTAAGAGGAATTCCAGGTTCTACTAATACAATCGACTTTTCCTCGGTCTCTGAATCAAACTCCAGGATGAAATCCGCTAAAGCCTGACCTTTAATTGCTGTTCTTGGTGTATATTCCAAATCAAACTGCCCTAATTTGATGGTCCATTTCAACATTCTTCCTGAAGCTTCTGGTTTGTGAAGAATACTCCTCAATGGATAAGCAGTACGAACTTCGATCTTATGAGCTTGAAAGTAAGGATGAAGTTTTCTTGCCGCCGCGTAAACCAACTTTTCCATACTGGTATATCGGGTCTCTGCATCATGCAAACGTTTGCTCACATAGTAAACCGGAGACTGATGATCAATCTATTCTCTCACCAATACTGCACTAATGGAATATTCTGATACTGCCAAATATAATATCAAGGTCTCTCCCTCCACAGGCTTGGCTAAGAGTGGAGGATTCCCAAACTGCTCTTTGATCTTCTGAAAAGCCTCTTCACACTCAGGAGTCCACACAAAATCTTTGGATGCTCCTTTGATCGCCTTGAAGAATTCTCTGCATTTATCTGAAGATTTTGACACAAATCGATTTAGCGCTGCAATTCTCCCAGCCAAACTCTGAACTTGCTTCACAGTAGATGGAGATTTCATATCAAGTAAGGCTTTAATCTTGGCTGGATTCGCCTCGATCCCATGATGGTTAACAATGAATCCCAAGAACTTTCCGGATTCCACTCCAAACACGCATTTTTTAGGATTCAACTTCATTCTAAACTTCCTCAATACTCCGAACATCTGCTTCAAATGCTTTACATGGTCCTCTGCCTTCAAGGATTTGACAAGCATGTCATCCACATACACTTCCATGGTTTTCCCTATCAGATCTTTAAACATCATGTTCACCAACCTCTGATAAGTAGCTCCAGCGTTGATCAAACCAAATGGCATTCCAATATAACAGTACAAACCTCTATCTGTGATGAAAGAAGTATGCTCCTGATCTGGCTCATACATCGGAATTTGATTGTAGCCCGAGTAAGCATCCATGAAACTCAAAAGAGCATGGCCAGCTGTAGCATCCACCAACTGATCAATTCGAGGGAGAGGAAAACTATCTTTAGGACAAGCCTTATTCAGATCCGTGAAATCCACACAAGTTCTCCACTTCCCATTAGGCTTCTTGACAAGAACTGGATTAGCCAACCAATCTGGATAGTATGATTCCTTGATCAAACCAACATCTAGAAGTCTATCAACTTCTTCTTTTAATGCTATAGCTCTTTCTCCACTCACAGGTCGACGTTTCTGGCGAATTCCCTTCTTGGTGGGATCTATGTTCAGATGATGACACATAACCTCTGGATCAATTCCCACCATATCAGCATGACTCCAAGCAAATACATCCAGATTATTCAAGAGAAAATTAGTGAGCATTCCTCTCAACTTGGAATTCAATTGAGATTCGACTTTCAAAACCTTACTCGAATCATTTTCATCCACAAAAATTGAAATAGTATCCTCTGCAGGACCAGTCTTTTCCACAGGTTGTGGTGTTCTTGGATCAAGATCAAAATCAAAGTTTCGTGGATCCTCGATTGGTGCTGCATCCTTGGAGGGCGCGTCCTCTTTAAGAGAGAAGTCTTCCTCAACAAGGGTATGCACCAAACCTTCAAGTAACATTCGCCTCCCTTCAACCTGTTCACCTCTGATATTAACTGAAATCACCTCCTCTGAGTCTTCTTCAATTTCCTCCAGAATCCCATCCTGAAGATCATCCAAAACTGGAATATCCTCCTCAGGGCGCGCCCTAAAGGGAGGCGTGTCTTCTATTGGTTCTTGGACAAGATAGTGTACTTTTACTTCTCCCGGAACAATACTCATAACCCCTGAACTACTTTCATTGAGGGCGCGCCCTCCATTCTGCAGTTTCCTGAATCCCTTGATTGCCTTGTGATAACAATCTCTCGAATCATGCTGGGATCCTCGTATTGTTCCCACACCGTTTGGTGTAGGAAATTTCATTGCAAGATGATATATGGAGGTCACAACCTTCATTTCTTTTAACAAAGGACATCCTACTAAAGTGTTGTGTGACGATTCCACATTCAAAATCATGAAATCCATCATTTGAGTCACAGAAAGAGTTCCTTCCCCGAGAGTTACTGGTAACTTGATAGCTCCCATGACCTTTACAGATTCGCCCGAAAAACCATAGATCCATCCGTTATCTTGAATCATATCCTTATCTAGAAGTCCCAGCTTTTGGTAAGTGCTGTAATACAGAATATTCACCGAACTTCCATTATCAACAAAAACTCGATGTACATTCTTGGACCCAATCTGAATTGCCACCACCAATGCATCATTATGAGGATGGTGTACCCATCTTGCTTCTTCTTCAGTGAAAGTGATATCAGCAAATTCTCCTTTGAACAATTTAGGCGGCCTCAACTCCAAACTATTCACATTTGTAAGAGGTCGGTATCTTGCTTCCCTAGTATACCTCTCCATAGCATGATTGCTGTCACCTCCCAGGTAGTGTCCACCAAAGATAGTGTGAATACTTCCTTCCTTCACAAACTTCTTCTCTTCAAGCTTACCATCAACATGGAGGGCTCGCCCTCCATCTCTCTTATCAGGATTCTCCCTATGTTTTTTTACCTCTCTGACAATCCATTCTGTTAGATATCCTTCCTTGATTAGATCCTCAATCTCATCTTTCAATTGATGGCACTCATGAGTATTGTGCCTAGAAGACTCATGGAATTCACAGTACTTTCTCTTGTCTTTACTTTGCCAAGAAGAGAGAGGCTCTGGTTTTCTGAAGAATCCTTTATTTTTGTTCACTTCAAAGATATGTTCAATGGAGGCTGCAAGAGGTGTATAACTACCCGGCCTTTGATCATAAGTGTAAGTATCTGGGGGACCCCAATTTCTGCCAGATTCAGTTAAGTTCACCCGATTGGCACCTGTTGCTATCCGGCGAGTTGGACTAGGAGACCTATCCTTCCTCTTTCCGATCTTTTCCTTAGAACTGTTTTGATTATCGGTCTTTCGATTATCTGCCAAAGACTGTTCCACAATCTTGAAAGATTCAGCTTATGCAAACACATCAGCCAATGTCGGTGGATCTCGTCCTTGGAGATGTTTCCAGAAATCGGTTCCCACTGATAATCCAGCTATTAGAAAACTCTTGAGTGTTTCATCAGTTGCTCCTCTCACCAGAGTTGATTCCGAGTTAAACCTCTTGAAGTAAGATTGCAGACTTTCTCCTTCCCTCTGTTTGATATTGGCCAAAGTTGTGACGGGAGGGGCATATTTCACTGCCGCCTGAAATTTAGTCAAAAACAAATTCCTCATCACCTGCCAAGATGTAATAACTCCCGGGCCAAGTTTCTGAAACCATTGTTGAGCACTCTCCTTGAAAGTTGCTGTCAACAATCGACACCTAGCCAGTTCTGTCACTTGATAGACATCCATCTCGATATCAAAGCGTCCGAGGAATTCAACAGGGTCTGCATTTCCATGAAAGCGCAAATCATTTGTCATAGATCTATACCCAGTAGGAAGCTGCGCCTCTCTTACTTCGGTTGAGAATGGAGAAGATGTTTGTGCAGTAGCAGATATTCTTCCTCCATCCAAGTGAGCAAGGAGCTTCTTCAAGTCATCCACATTGAAAGTTCCAACCCCGGGAACATTCTGAATATTTGGTTGGGTTGTAGTTTGTGTACCCCCCGGGGGTGGAGGTGGAGGTGGAGCCGCTGTTTCCACGCCTCCTTGATTCCCTGCTTGTGGCTGAATCACAGCATCCTCTTGAGTTTGAGTTTGTGTTTGCTGACCTTCCGGATTTCCATGAGGTTGCGGATTCCCCTGAGAATTTCTCTGATATTGTTCTCCTGAGTGAGGGCGCGTCCTCGACCTAGACTCATCAGAAGTACTTGGAATTTGATGAATATGGGAAGATCTTCTACCTGAGGGCGCGCCCTGATGATAGGGGCGCTTATCTCCTTGATACCAATCCCTTCTTTTATCACCGTTATCACGGTTTCCTCTTGCTCCAGTGTTGTCATGATGAAGAGTTTGTTTAGATCCAAGGGGCCGCGACCTGTTGTGAACAGGGGGCGCGCGCTGTGGATTACTATTGCGAGCAAGAGATCGCTCATGTCCAAGGGGCCTCGACCTGTTGTCAGGGGGCGCGCGCTGTGGATCACGGGGCCGCGATTCAAAATATTTACTTTTTTTCTGTTGCTCAAGGAGTACCATCCTCAAATCGTCATCATTAAGCCTTATTCCAAGGCGTTCCTTCAAGCTGGCATAATCTTTCCTTTCTCTAGCTATCTGCTCCTCATCCCTTTGAATTTCACCAGGAGTGCGTCCCGAATGATGAGGATGAGGGCGCGTCCTCTCTTGGGGATTTGACAACCTGCGCTCAGAATTATCTTCACTAGGATATTCAACAATCGGATCAGAATAATCTAACCTTCTAGGAGTGACCAGCTGAAATCTCCTTTCCTGATCTTCCTCCCTCCGGGAATCTTCTTCAATCTGAGGAGATTTGCCTGATCGGCGATGATTTCGTGGGACACTCCGAGATTTTCTCCTAGATTCTTGCACTTCCTCCACAGAACTCAACCTGGCTCCGAAACTATTTATGGCATCTCCCATACGATACAACTGTTCCATTAATGCCGCGTTACTGATAAGAACGGGCGGTTGGCCACCGCCGGCGGCTGGAGTTCCATGGTGGTGTGGGGGAACAGGGATTTCCTCCGGAACGTAAGCTTCGTGATGAGCTTGGTTACCCCCCAAGCTATCTTCAGAATCGTAATAATCCTCTTCTTGAGAACCTCTGCGTTGATTGTGAGACATCTTTTCCTCCTAAGATGAAGATCTTGATTGGCCCCTCCTTCTAGCGCCAATTTGTTGACGGAGGAATTTGGTAACAACAAAATTTGAGGTACTTCGCCGGAAACAAGATCTACAGCGGTGGTTCTTTGCCGAAAAGAGTGGTGGCGTGTTTGTGATTGGTGGCTGAGATTGATAGGGTTAGTGGCGGCTATTCAGAGCTCTAGACTTCCAACCCCTCAATCGGCCTACGTACCCCGGTATTTATAGGGGATCAAGCCATACGTAGTTCTTGGAGAGCAAGAAACCCAAATGGGTTTGGATAACAAACCAGCTTCCGGAATGTTCTACTATGAGGCCTAACCACAAAGGCCCAAGGCTCATCCTGGATCTCAAGACTTCACGGATAAGGAAACTTCCCCCGTCGAGGACTAGTCCTATCCGCTACCAGCTATTTCTTGATTTCAAGGATGCAGGTATAGCCGTGGTTTACCCCAAGTGCAGAACGCATCCCTGTCCCCCGAATGAGAAGCACCCACCAGATAGCAGGACAGGTGATCCAGAGCTTTTGGGTGCAAAGTGCAGGATTACTCCAAAGTTCCCCAATGAGGGCGCGCCCATTGGCTACAGGAACAGAGCTCCCAAAGCACACACCAAAAAGTCCCCATCTTTCCACCTTAGGGCGCACGGATGCCTCCCTTAGCGTCTAAGAAGGGTCCTTATATCCAGGCAAACCCCTGGAGGCCTTCTGCGACGGACATCCCCCTCCTGAGATACGACAGGAGGAAATTCTTCAACTTCTAGAATTTCAGCTTGGGTGGAATCCACACTTGTGTGGTATCCTAGGAAAGATTTCTTCAATGTCTTCTCAGAAAATCCACTTTAATAGACTTGTCACCATGTTTTTGTACTTAGGGCGCGCCCTCTTTGTAGAAAAGGATAGGGCGCGGCCTGACTTCTCTATTACCTGTCAAAACCCTAATTACTCCTAAAATTCCCCAAATTAAACTCATATTGGACCCGAATCCATCTTGAAATACCCGAACCGAATTTTGGCTATAACAACGTGTATTTGGGAAAAGTTTTGAGAATCAATTTTGGTGTCCCTAGCATTATTCAAAAAGAATATCCGACACATCCAAATAATTGTTGGAAATATAATCTAAACTTATATTTTATGTTTTAAATAATTGTTAACGTTAGTATACCCACGTTAACACAGGAGAAGTAGTCAGTGTTTGTTTGAGAGATTTTAGGAGTTAGTAGAGAATAAATAGCTGTAGTGGAGTTGATGTAGGAGTCTTAGTTGTTAGTGCCTATTTCCTAGCCACATACTTGTTTTAGTATGGCTATATATATTGTACTGTTAAGCATAATAAGATAAGTGTTTACGTGCATATTGTTTTCTTCCAGTTTAATAGAAAATGAGTTCACCTCATAATATGTAATGAGTTCACCTCATAATATGTTTCTATATTAATTAATTACTCTCGTTCATTTATATATATATTTACTACACTTGGTATCAGAGCTCGGGGAGGGGGGTTCAAGGCTTAACAGCCTTCCCTCCGATCCTTGGGTTGTCGCTGGGCGTTGGCGGCATGGACGTCGGGCGCTGGCAGTACAGCAGCTGCGGTGGCGATGGCGAGACCAGAAAGGAGGAGCCGAGTTTGATGATGTGCCGTGTTGGAGGTGGTACAATATCTGCACTTGCAGAGGATGAGTATATAGGCAGCGAAGCAGGCTTCCTAAAGAACTTATTTACAAGTATGCTGGTGTGTGTGCTGAGATGAGGCAGAGAAAGAATTGATGGTGGAGAGAAAGTGCTCCAAAGTGTTGTGGAGAGAAAGTGCTCCAAAGTGTTTTTGATGAGAAAGTGCATCAAAATTGATGGTGGTGAGAAGTGCATCACAGGCGAAGAGAAAGTGCTTCGTAAATATGTTACGGAAGATTGCACGAGACAAGTTTAGATTAAGGGGGAGAATGTTGGAAATATAATCTAAACTTATATTTTATGTTTTAAATAATTGTTAACGTTAGTATACCCACGTTAACACAGGAGAAGTAGTCAGTGTTTGTTTGAGAGATTTTAGGAGTTAGTAGAGAATAAATAGCTGTAGTGGAGTTGATGTAGGAGTCTTAGTTGTTAGTGCCTATTTCCTAGCCACATACTTGTTTTAGTATGGCTATATATATTGTACTGTTAAGCATAATAAGATAAGTGTTTACGTGCATATTGTTTTCTTCCAGTTTAATAGAAAATGAGTTCACCTCATAATATGTAATGAGTTCACCTCATAATATGTTTCTATATTAATTAATTACTCTCGTTCATTTATATATATATTTACTACAATAATCTTTATAAGAGAAAGAAATTTTTATTATTTTACATCATAAAAATGGAAGTTATTAAAAGTCTACAATGGAATTCTATGTTGATAGACAAAATATAAAAGGGATTTATTATGTAATATTTTGTAACATATTCTTTTGAATTTTTTGCCACAAAGGAAGATTATATTACTTCAGATCATTCAACAAAACACACTCAAGAGCTGGGTGGACATCTCCCACCCTCCACTTACGATCTGCCACAGAACAACTGTATCTCGCTAGATAGTGAGCTACGCTATTCGCGGATCGTTTAATAAATCTAAACAAAATGTTTTGATCTTTAATACTTGCAAGAAGTTGTCGGCAATCCTCCACCACTCTCCCTAAATAAGAGAGACTGGGGACGGAACTTCGAATGGCCTGGACGACTTGCAGGCAATCAGTTTCAATCTCGACACCTACCATTTGTTTCTGTTTCACCCAACTTAGAGCTTCCCGTATACCTATAGCCTCTGCTAGCTCTGGATTGATTCTGCCCTGTAAACACTTCGATTCTGCTTCTATCAGATCACCCCTGTGATTACGAACCACGAAGGCATGACTATAGCAGTTGGATTCCTCAAATATGGCTGCATCTATGTTTATCTTAATCATATTCATCTTTGGTAATTGCCAGTGCTCATGTCCGTCTTCCTGAGTCATGTGACCCATAAAACGATCAAAGGTTTTATCTTGGGCACTCGTCCATTGATTAAGAACAGAAAACGCAGATAGAACCACATCTTTTGTATCCAGACTATGCTGATTCCATACCAGGTCGTTACGTCCCTTCCACACCATCCAACAAACCATGATGTTTCTTTTGAATTAGAAACAAGAAACTTATGTGTTTGCTTTTAAGCTTCTAATCCTTCTATAGTCCGTTACCTTTATATTCAAGTTGTATTTGTCGGGCTGCGTTCCACAAATAGCACTAGGACTGCTCAACATGAGAAATGAATCAGAAAAAAAGAATCAGTAAAACGGAAAAAAAAAAAAAAAAAAACCTAATCCACAAATTTATTAATACAAATGAAGAAGTTTTGGGGACCAAAAACTTAGATGATGAGATGCTCCCCATAAGACTTATATTTTGACTTATCATCTAAGCCCAGTCAACCATCTTATATTGTTTAAAACCCAATGATAAATTAAATATTCCAACATTTCTTTTTTCCTTTTTGTAGAATCGATCATAGAATCGATCGAGCTTGCTTACCAAAGGAGAAGACATACTAACATGGGGTAATTTTGTAGGAAGTTTCAACACTTCTCTATTCTATGATAACCTCATAAAGGATCGATACGTTAAAAATTCTTGCTAGAATAAAACTATTTTGTATGCAACTGGCGCATAGTTGTCTACCAACGTTATCATTCTTGCTCAAAGGAACATAGTGAGCAATGCATCTTGCAGTTGGTGTGGATTTGGAGAAGAAGATACATTTCATCTATTCTGGGATTGCTCACTGGCAAAACTAGCTTGGAATTATACTTTCACATGGTTAGAAATTGACGTCAGTGATAACTCAATCATCAACCTGGAACAGGCTTTCAAGATGGTAGCCAAGAAAAGTCACTCAGTGGGAGGGGGTTTGTGTTTAGCAGCAATGTTCTGGACTATTTGGAAAGCAAGAAATGACTTACTCTTCAATAAAAACAAGACTCAAGAGGCACAGATCAGATATCTCATAAAATACCAATCATTTTGCTGGGGTATTTCTAATAAATTGGTCACGAAAGATCAACAACAAATATGGTTTTGTAACCCTTCTTAAATACTCACTTCAAATGCACGATTAACAAGAAGTAAATTGATATCCTATTGGTCAGAAATTTCAGATTTAATAGGATTCATAGATGGAGCATGGAAGCAAGAATCAACTGGATCTGTCAGAGCAGGTATAGGTGGATTTCCTATTATGGCTAACCTATCATTGAAGTTTATATTCTCAGGTCCTATACATGCATCTTTCCCGTATGAAACGGAATTGGAAGCACTCATGTATGTTACAGAGTGGCTAGATTTAAGTGAATTCAAAGATAGCAACATCACGATTTTCACAGGCTCAAAGCAATTAGTCATGAACAATCTCTCACATCTCAGAAGCAGTCCACACTCCTGGCCTAATCCAGAAGGTAATATGATTCACATAATTAACCTGATTCACGTTGAAAGACTACTCAAAATAGTTGCAGACAACCTAGCCAAAGATGGTTTAAAGAGGTATAAAATCATCTCTGGATGGCCGGATTTAAATAATCAATACAAGGGACTCCTCAATAGTTCAAAGGTCATGGGTATAATCAAAGGATTAAGCACGCAGTTTATTCAGAAGCCCAACAACAATGTCAAGGATTTTACATATTCAGAATAACATTGCTTAAAGCGAGTTTAGCAGTTAGGTGTGCATTTACTATAGGTGCTAATACCACAATCTTATTGTTATGGCTAGAAATATCCTCGCCCTATTTTGGAAGTATCGACCTCGTTTGGGCCAGAGAAAGAAAGTAATTCATGTCATGGGTCGTAGCATGAGGAAATGTGGCATTTATTGGGCCTGACCCAAGGTAGGATAATATTATTTTACAGAAGACCTCGCCCGTATATAAAGGAGCTCGCCCTTTTAAAATGGCTAGGCCCAATACTGTAATATCTCTCCCTTTTTGGTGGCGATTACTAAATTCGAAGATTATGGACTACGGATAAGGTCCTCGAACTAAAAGCTAGATCTCGCCCTTTGTGACGGATCTCGTCCATTTCGAAAGGATCTCGCCCTCCATCAGGGCTGCCCTACATCTATTTTATCTCCGTAACTTAGGGAAAGCATTGACCCTGAAAATACCGGGTCAATAGCTTAACCGATACGTTCCGAGAAAGTAGTTGGGCTTTGAGGTCCGTAATGATAACATCAAAGGCGGTGGTCTTAATCCAATGGGCTTCTTAAAAGCGGAAACCTAGCCCATTACGATAACTTGTTCTCCAAGAACTACGTTTGGCTTGATTCCTATAAATAGGATACGTAGGCACATTGTATGTCATGATGCAACCCTTGCGAAAAAGAGAGAATTCAATATTCGATCTAAATTGCAATAACTCTCACATACAATCTCAGCCATCCCCAAATCACCAACCTTAACCCTAAGCATCCTACGCCGCTCATCGTCATCAACCACCACCACAATTCCAGCAACCCTCCCCGAATTTGTTTTCCCAAATTCCTCCGTTAACAATTGGCGCTAGAAGGAGGGGCTTTTTGACATCTCAGGAGGAAGGATGTCACAGTCAAATCAAGAACGTGTTGATGATCGCCGTGTGAAGGAAGTTAGGACCACGAAAAACCTACCCCTACAACAATCGACGAACTCAGATCCGATGGATGCTATGCCTAGGATTCCCGACAGACCGGCGACCTCTCAAATTGAGGGAGATTCCCCTGTCCTGATAAGTAACGCCGAGATTTGGAACAAAATCACTTTATGGGAAACGCTAACACTCGTATGGGGGCTAGGCTGGATGCGATGGAGAGGAAAAAATAGTTTCTTGCTTGATCTCGCCTGAATCATGGTGGACCTCGCCGCCACTTGGAGAGAGGGAGGATCTAAGGGAGAGTCATCATAACTAGGAGAGGAGCTATCAAACACACTGAGGAAATCAACGTGCCGAAAAAGAATCTGTCATAAACCAAAGAGAATAGTTCTCACAGGGAGGTAATGTGCTTCCTGCCTTTGTTCTACTTTCTCTTAATTTATTTTCGTAAAAGTCTAGGGGGGTAGTGTATGTACCACTCCTTAGCCAGGATTTATATTTATGAATAAAACATGCTTGTGTCTTTTGATTGTTTTTGTTTAAATTCCGTGATAGATGACCTCCTTTAAGGAGGATCTTCATAGATGTACAAAATGATGGTCTCCTTTGAGGAGAGTTTAAAATTTTTACTTCGGAAAATCCACCTCCTGTGAGGAGGGTATTTCTGGAATGGAGAATGACCTCCTTTGAGGAGGGTATCTCAAATTATCAAAGACCTTGCAAAAACCGTACTTCCGGGGGGGATGTCCGTACTTCCGGCGCCTCATCAAGGCACGAACTTCGGGAAATCCACCTCCTGTGAGGAGGGATATTTCTGGAATGGAGAACGACCTCCTTTGAGGAGGGTATCTCAAATTACCAAATCCTTGCAAAAACCGTACTTCCGGGGGGGATGTCCGTACTTCCGACGCCTCATCAGGGTTCGAGATTCGGAAAATCCACCTCCTGTGAGGAGGGAATTTCTGAACAAGAATGATCTCCTTTGAGGAGAGTATCATAAAATTTATAAAATTCTGAGGAAAATGACCTCCTTTGAGGAGGATACCCTCTAGAAGACATGGTAGATATAACCTTCGACTGGATGATAATAATTCTCAAAATGCTTTGGATGATTTTTTTTGAAATAATTACATCTCGCATATCATGAAACTATTCCAAGGTAAAGTGCTCTGTTAATGAGATGTCCTTTGGAAAGCATCATAGTTACCTTTTGAATTAAGATATTTATCAAGGTTCACAGATTAAGTTAAAAATCAGAAAGGGCGAGGTGCCTAAGGAAAAGGCGAGATCTTAACAGAAAGGCGTGATACATTAAAGTTGTACTGCAGGCAGGGAAACGTAATTATAAAAAATCAGTTCAAGGGCATTAAAGTCATTACAAGGGCGACGTCTTTAAATGGAGGACGCGCACTCCAATTAGTTGGGAATAAATTAGTTTGAATGAAGAACAAATTACAGAGGGCGAGGCCATTATAGGAGGGCCCGCACTCCTATTGTCTTGGCAATAATTAAGAGTTCCTGCAGTCAGGTTCCAACAGTTTGAGAGGGCGAGGCTGCATCTGCTTTCTCGTGTCCTGCTATCCCTGTCTTGTTCGCCTTTGCCTCAACAATAGCTTTCTTCTCG
This sequence comes from Kitagawia praeruptora, assembly GCA_037693485.1. Taxonomy (NCBI): domain Eukaryota; kingdom Viridiplantae; phylum Streptophyta; class Magnoliopsida; order Apiales; family Apiaceae; genus Kitagawia; species Kitagawia praeruptora. The sequence goes on from CM075353.1 coordinate 150,179,504, forward strand.
CTCTCAATTTTTAGGCGTAGTTCTTCTTTAGCAGCAGCGATAAGATCAGCATTGTCGTCCTTAAACTGAAGCATAAAGCTAGGAGTAGAAGGGGCGAAGTGTGTGGACCAGTTATAGTCAGGATCAGCCGCCAGGAAATTGCGAAGATAGTCCAAAAATCCAGCATTATAAGCTTCGCTCTGGCCTTTCCTCATTCCAGCAGAAAGCATGTCGTTCTCACCTTTCAGCTTAGAGATCTCGCTCTCATGAGATTTTCCTATGCTGTCCAGATCAAAGTTTGCTTTGTCTAAAGCCAACTGGAGCCTGTCTACGTCATCTTTTCTCGCCTTCACTTCGTCATCTAGTTTCTTTTGGATCTCGCCCATCTTGGAGTTATAGGAAGAAGCTTCGCTTTTTAGTTTCTTGAGAGATCTTTCTTGATCCTTGATAGTCGAGTTCTTCAGAGCGAGAACTCTTAAGCCATGATAAAAGGCATCTCCAAGCCCGGCTTTGAAATTAAATTCAGCCTCCTCGTCGGTACGGTTCTTTAGAAGCTTAACCACGCTATCAGAGAAGTTTTCTGCGGCAACAGAGCCGAATGTTGAGGCCACGGAATCAGATGGCGATTCCTCGACAGTAATCCCCTTTTGTCTCTTGTTTTGTAAAGTCTTACCAGCATCATCTCGCTTTCTACCCTTATCATGCTTTTCTCCGAGATTAGGAGGAGGAGGGCGAGATGCATTAACCAGAACAGAAGGAGATGGGCGGGCTTGTTCCGCTACCATGGAGGGTGTGGGCGCAGTATCAGCAAAAGGGTTTCGTCCGAAGGGAAGTCTCGACATTTGACCTGCACATAAAGTAAACAGGTTATATAAACGAATCCGTGAATTATACAAGTAAAAAGTAATAAATCCCATATCTAAGGGCGAGATGTATTTTAAGAGGAGGCGAGGTACCTTTATCAGTTAGCACTTCTATTTGCTTTCTACGAGTACTTCTCTTAGTTCCTCTCTTGAATTTTATGTATGGGACTTGACCGAACCCTTTGTTGTAAAAGCCATAATTACGAAGGTTGTCACGAGTTACTAAAAAGTCGAGATCTTTCTCCGACTTGGGTAAGTTAGAAATAGCAAGAGCTCTTGCTGCAGCATCGCCTACCAACTTAGATTGAGATGGTGTGTCTAGAAAAATAAAAGCAAAGATATACATATGAAAAGGACGAGATACTTAAGGTACGAGATTTGTAGAGAGAAGGGCGAGATACTTACATGGGTGAAGATTGAATTGGGTTCTTATTCTTGGAACGTCAAAAATATAAAAATAATCTTCTTTCCAAACTTTCATGTTACTGGGATTCCCAGTAAGGAACCCTTTCCTATTATGAGTCGCCCAGAAGGCGAGGTAATAAAAACCGACGTCTTTCCCGCAACGTCTCAAGGAGAGAAAATGGCTGAGCTCATGCATTGTTGGGGCTTCATATCCTTTATTTCTATACATCATGTATAAACCAATTGCCGCCCTATAGCTGTTAGGCGACAACTGAATAGGGGCGATGTTGAAGTAGGTAATAATTTGCTGAAGAAAAGAATGCATGGGCGATCCGAATCCTAGTTCAACTAGTTTGTTTGTAAGGACCATTCTCGGTGTTGGAAGTCCGGCGATGTCGAAGACATGCATTCGCATGAAAGAGCGGGGCCTCAACCATTTTCCTTCTAAATTATAGTATTCCATTAGGAACATGATTTCTTCAGAAGAGATTTTTGAGGCGAGACCAGCACAAGATATCACGCCCTGGGTAAATCTGTGTTTCGCCCTCAGTGGTTCAGAGACATCATCTGCAAAGTTTAAATCAATGTCATGACTTCGGACGGGCTGTTTGTACGGGTTGTTTGGGGGAGAAGGGATCTCCATAGCATATCTCACAGGGGAAACAGATATCGCCTCATCACCGTCCTCTATTTCGGCATCATCATCTTCGACTGCTTCATCATCTTCTTCTTCAATTATATTCTCGCCCTCGTCCAAGTCTTGGACAACGTTTTCCTTATCATGGCTGTAAGAATTTGAAAGGGCATCGAGTATTCTTCTATATTGGACGAGGTCTTTACCACGACCTCTACCTAGCCTAGAAGGACCTGGTTCCTGGGGATCTATGTTAACAAAAAAGTCACGAAGGTCATCCTCATTCTCGTCCTGATCCAAGTCTTGGGCATGATATGTGCTAGTCAGGTCCTCGATGTCTCCTGTAAGGTGAAGGCTATCTGAAAGTTCTTCGGGGCGAGATTGAAATGAAGAAGATGTCGCCTGATTTCCAAAAGACGATCTTTCGGAGGATGTTTCTTCGCGAGACATCTGAAAATAAAGGACGAGGACGGAAATTAGGGAATGAAAGGGAAAATTCAGTGTGATTCTAGAAAAGGGTAAGTCCTCGTCCATTGATTGGGGAACGCGCCTAGGGTCACTAACGAGTTAAGAATCTAAAAGTGTCTCTCTCAATTAGTATACATGTTCAAACATGGTAAATTAACTACGAATTGACAATAAATACTGAAAGAAGATAGGGACGAGTACCTTTTTCTGAAGAAGAGTCGCCTTGAGAAAATGAAGAAATCGCCTAGAAAATGAAAAACTCGCCCACAGCAATTATAGACCTCGCCCTCCAGATAAAAAATGACACAGCACTTCGTGAGCTTTTGAAAAAGGGATGGGAAAAGAAGGAAAGTTTGGGGTTTATATAATAGCTGGTATGGGACACGTGGCATGTCCTGATTGGAATAGGAACAGAAATCGAGGCGTGGCAATTTTAATAGAAACGGTTCGCTTATAATTTATTTTTTGGAATAAGGCTCGTCTATGTTTTGTAAAGATACTTCGAGGAATTAGTTTCTTTTAAAAAAATATATTGCAAGAAACTGGGGGGTAGTTGTTATGGCTAGAAATATCCTCGCCCTATTTTGGAAGTGTCGACCTCGTTTGGGCCAGAGAAAGAAAGTAATTCATGTCATGGGTCGTAGCATGAGGAAATGTGGCATTTATTGGGCCTGACCCAAGGTAGGATAATATTATTTTACAGAAGACCTCGCCCGTATATAAAGGAGCTCGCCCTTTTAAAATGGCTAGGCCCAATACTGTAATATCTCTCCCTTTTTGGTGGCGATTACTAAATTCGAAGATTATGGACTACGGATAAGGTCCTCGAACTAAAAGCTAGATCTCGCCCTTTGTGACGGATCTCGTCCATTTCGAAAGGATCTCGCCCTCCATCAGGGCTGCCCTACATCTATTTTATCTCCGTAACTTAGGGAAAGCATTGACCCTGAAAATACCGGGTCAATAGCTTAACCGATACGTTCCGAGAAAGTAGTTGGGCTTTGAGGTCCGTAATGATAACATCAAAGGCGGTGGTCTTAATCCAATGGGCTTCTTAAAAGCGGAAACCTAGCCCATTACGATAACTTGTTCTCCAAGAACTACGTTTGGCTTGATTCCTATAAATAGGATACGTAGGCACATTGTATGTCATGATGCAACCCTTGCGAAAAAGAGAGAATTCAATATTCGATCTAAATTGCAATAACTCTCACATACAATCTCAGCCATCCCCAAATCACCAACCTTAACCCTAAGCATCCTACGCCGCTCATCGTCATCAACCACCACCACAATTCCAGCAACCCTCCCCGAATTTGTTTTCCCAAATTCCTCCGTTAACACTTATCCTCACTAGAGAGTATCACTTGAGCATTGAAGGCAATATCTCTAGGACATTTTCCCTCCAAACTGTCCACGAAAAAAGCAGCAGACAGATGGTATATTCAGACAAACTAAAAGAATATATTACCTGCTACTGTTATAAATCAAAAGATATTCTAGAAACTCAACTCATCTTCACAGCTGGCGTACTTCTCATTGGTTGCTCTCTCCCACAAGGCTTACTATAATAGATTAAAATGGCCGGATATTTTGAACTGACTACACAGGAATCGCCTAAGTATGTAGGTGATAGGGGTCGCCTAGCAGCATTATAATAAGATAGATGGGTTAACATGAGTAGAGATAAGCATGCATTAACTGGTGGTAAGTGGAAATTAAGGAGTGGTAGTTAAGCATTAGGTCTATAAAAAACCCATTGCTTAGATAGAATGCTCACAAACCTCTTTTATACTTCACCACATAAGAATCATGGCTTTTCATTGGATACCGCCTCCCCCAGGAGCTCTGAAAATCAATGCTCATGGCGCTCATGTTACTCTTCCTCTTCCTAATGGCAACAACACGGGGATTGGAGTAGTCTACAGAGATGCTAATGGGCAGCTTAAACTCCTCACAATAGGAGTGGTGCCTCGACTCTCAAGGCTAGGAAATCAGTTGTGGGCTATCTACATGGCCATGAGACGGGCCTTCAAGGAAGGCTATCGTAATGTTATCATAGAAACAGATAACCTCGAAGCCTATAGAGTAATCAAAAACTTCCATGTGGGAGCACCTGCTCATGTCTTTCACATCGTTAAACAGATAGATCTTCTCATGAGAAACAACTCATGGCTTTGCATGCTAGGATTTGTTTTTGCAACTAGGAACAAGGTGGCACGGTATGCAGCAAAGCTAGCAATGGAGGTTTGTGAAAGCGTCTACACACTGGACCACCCTATAGGAGGGGTCGAAGAACTCCTCAATTGGGATCTAGGCTTGGGAGTGGATCACCCTGACTATGTGGATATCATGATATCTAATAATGCTCCAGACCCTGAGAACTTTGGAGGAGGCGTGGTACTGTCAGATCAGATAGATAACTTGGGTCTTAGTCAAGATGATGCTCCTCATGCAGTGGTGGTAGAAATGGAAGAAGACGAGCTGCAGATAGATGTTGGGGACATGCAGGAAGATGTTCACCAAGTGGATCATGGAGTGGACCTGTTTGCAGGAGACCCACCTCTAGGAGATGTAGACTAAAGAGTCCGAAGTAGTCAGTAAAGCAATGGCAGTAGCTTCTTTTATAGTTAGTAAGTTAGGCCTTGCAGCAGACCAGCAGTATTGTAGAAAAATTGTTAAAAATGCCGACTTTTCTAGAAAAAAACACAAGAATACCCATTCTCGGGAGGGGGTGTGAAAAATACCCATTTGATGACCCAACTGTCAAATGCGTATTGGAGATACGCATGTCTGTGATGCGTATCACATGACACGCATTCCTGGAATGCGTAATGACGTCATGTGACGTCATTATCACACAACACCTCCGGTCGTCTTCCCCGGCGAAAAATCGCCTCCTCCGTTCCTCTTGCTCGATCCCAGCCATATCTAAACCAACGTTTCATCCAAGCACATGAAAATAATCGTCACAACTCACTCTATATTTCTTTCCATTTGTTTTAGTGTTTGCTGGCCCCGCAGGGGCGTGTTGAAGGTCATCGGAGAAACAGATCGGAAAAAATGGGGTGATTTGGGGGTTCTCAAACGTGCATAACAAATGTAATAAAATTGGTACAGGCGTGTAGAGCTTCGAACGACGATTGCAAATGGTATATAGCATGTGTTGGGAAAGTTCCGGATTTGTAGGAACGAATGGATCGAAAAATGTTTGCCGGAATCGCCATTAAATCGCACCGGAGTGCTCGTCTGTGGTAAAACGACGATGACGTCATCACGCATGTCGATGATGCATGACAGGTGATACGCAATATGAAAATGCGTATCCCAACCTGGCCTGCTTCTACAATACACTCGTTATCCCAATGAAATTTCCGTGACATTGATTACCCCAATCAGAAATGCATATCCCCCGTTACCCCAATCACAAATGCGTAACAAAATGGGTATTTTCAACACCCTCTCCCCGAAAATGGTATTTTCGTTTTTTTTTTTCCAGAAAAATCGGTATTTTTCGTTTTTATCCCAGTATTGTATCGAATAGCTATTCTAGAAACAAGACTTAGGGTAGAAGTGGTAACCCTAGCAAATCTCAGTGCTTGTAACAAGATATCAAGTTTCACTCGACAGCCTCAAGTGTATCAGTAGGATCCTTTGTATTCTGTGATTTTGGTATAATATATGTTGATTATCAAAAAAAAAAAACAATAGGAATATAGGATGATGAGATGGTCTGTAAGATTTATACTTTATCATATCATCTCAGCCTAAAGTCCAAATTAGTAATAAATTTATCACTTAAACATATTATTTTTTTTGATTTTATAAGAAAATATTCTTTACATAATATTTTTAAATTGAATTTAACTATAATAAGAATAACATTTTGATCAAGTTTTTGAATAATTTTGAATTTAATCATAAAACCTCATCTCCAAATTTTACAACCTTCTTTTTAATTATGAACATCATCCATTTTTCAAACATCCTATGCAATAAAATCACTACAAGAAAGTAAGGCTAAATTCAACCGAATTAATTCGACCATGACTAAATTCAATCGAAATTGGTCGAATTTAGTGTTCGCGGATAAATTCAACCGATTACGATCGAATTTAGCTCCGGTCGAATTTATTCGGTCGAATTTAATGTGCTAAATTCAACTATATTCGGTCGAATTTGAGTTTTGATAGAAATCGGTCGAATTAAGTAGTCGGAGGAAAAAAAATGGGGAAATTTCCCGCCAATTTCTCCACCCACACGGCTAAATCCAACCGAATTTGGTCGAATATAGTAGTTTAACCGAATTCGGTCGAATTTAGTAGGCGGCAAAAAAATAAAGGAAATGTCCCGCCAGTTTCTTTGTCCCCACACGGCTAAATTCAACCAATTTCGGTCGAATTTTGTGTTTCTAAATTTAATTTTGTTAATCCTTTTTAAAGATTTAGATTTTCTTTTAGAATGAGCTAGAAAGTTGTTTTGCAAATTAAAATTTAAATTCAGAAATACTTTTGAATTTATTATTTAAGTGTTTAAAGTTAAGAAAATCACTTTTATTTATTTATTTGTATATTTTACTTAATTTAAAAAATAAAAATTTAGTACTAGTAAATCACTACTATTCTAACTAGTACTAGTAACTAGTGCTTTGTCACGGATTGTTGTTTCTATTTTTTAAAAAATACTTCTCGACGATCCAACCGTACGGATGTCAAGATATATCTAATTTAGTGATATTCCCAAATTTTCAAAAAATAAAAAATTAATTTGGTTCGAGATCTTAGTAGATCACTACTATTCTAACTAGTACTAGTAACTAGTGCTTTGTCACGGATTGTTGTTTCTATTTTTTAAAAAATACTTCTCGACGATCCAACCGTACGGATGTCAAGATATATCTAATTTAGTGGTATTCCCAAATTTTGAAAAAATAAAAAATTAATTTGGTTCGAGATCTTAGTAGATCACTACTATTCTAACTAGTACTAGTAACTAGTGCTTTGTCACGGATTGTTGTTTCTTTTTTTAAAAAAATACTTCTCGACGATCCAACCGTACGGATGTCAAGATATATCTAATTTAGGGGTATTACCAAATTTTCAAAAAAAAAAAAATTAATTTGGTTCGAGATCTTAGTAGATCACTACTATTCTAACTAGTACTAGTAACTAGTGATTTGTCACGGATTGTCGTTTCTATTTTTAAAAAATACTTCTCGACGATCCAACCGTACGGATGTCAAGATATATCTAATTTAGTGATATTCCCAAATTTTCAAAAAATAAAAAATTAATTTGGTTCGAGATCTTAGTAGATCACTACTATTCTAACTAGTACTAGTAATTAGTGCTTTGTCACGGTTTGTAGTTTCTTTTTTAAAAAAAATACTTCTCGACGATCCAACCGCACGGATGTCAAGATATATCTAATTTAGTGATGTTCCCAAATTTTCAAAAAATAAAAAATTAATTTAGTTCGAGATCTTAGTAGATCACTACTATTCTAACTAGTACTAGTAACTAGTGCTTTGTCACGGATTGTAGTTTCTATTTTTTAAAACACACTTCTCGACGATCCAACCGTACGGATGTCAAGATATATCTAATTTAATGATATTCCCAAATTTTTAAAAAATAAAAAATTAATTTGGTTCGAGATCTTAGTAGATCACTACTATTCTGACTAGTACTAGTAACTAGTGCTTTGTCACGGATTGTTGTTTCTATTTTTTAAAAAATACTTCTCGACGATCCAACCGTGTGGATGTCAAGATATATCTAATTTATTGATATTCCCAAATTTTTAAAAAATAAAAAACTAATTTGGTTCGAGATCATAGTAGATCACTACAATTCTAACTAGTACTAGTAACTAGTGTTTTGTCACGGATTGTTGTTTCTATTTTTTAAAAAATACTTCTCGACGATCCAACCGTACGGATGTCAAGATATATCTAATTTAGGGGTATTACCAAATTTTCAAAAAATAAAAAATTAACTTGGTTCGAGATCTTAGTAGATCACTACTATTCTAACTAGTACTAGTAATTAGTGCTTTGTCACGGATTGTTGTTTCTTTTTTTAAAAAAATACTTCTCGACGATCCAACCGTACGGATGCCAAGATATATCTAATTTAGTGATATTCCCAAATTTTCAAAAAATAAAAAATTAATTTGGTTCGAGATCTTAGTAGATCACTACTATTCTAACTAGTACTAGTAACTAGTGCTTTGTCACGGATTGTAATTTTTTTTTTTAAAACACACTTCTCGACGATCCAACCGTACGGATGTCAAGATATATCTAATTTAGTGATATTCCCAAATTTTCAAAAAATAAAAAATTAATTTGGTTCGAGATCTTAGTAGATCACTACTATTCTAACTAGTACTAGTAACTAGTGCTTTGTCACAGATTGTTGTTTCTATTTTTTAAAAAATACTTCACGACGATCCAACCGTACGGATGTCAAGATATATCTAATTTAGTGATATTCCCAAATTTTCAAAAAAATAAAAAATTAATTTGGTTCGAGATCTTACTAGATCACTACTATTTTAACTAGTACTAGTAACTAGTCCTTTGTCACGGATTGTTGTTTCTATTTTTTAAAAAATACTTCTCGACGATCCAACCGTACGGATGTCAAGATATATCTAATTTATTGATATTCCCAAATTTTGAAAAATAAAAAATTAATTTGGTTCGAGATCATAGTAGATCACTACTATTCTAACTAGTACTAGTAACTAGTGTTTTGTCACGGATTGTTGTTTCTATTTTTAAAAAAAATACTTCTCGACGATCCAACCGTACGGATGTCAAGATATATCTAATTTAGTGATATTAACAAATTTTCAAAAAATAAAAAATTAATTTGGTTCGAGATCTTAGTAGATCACTACTATTCTAACTAGTACTAGTAACTAGTGCTTTGTCACGGATTGTTGTTTCTATTTTTAAAAAATACTTCTCGACGATCCAACCGTACGGATGTCAAGATATATCTAATTTAGTAATATTCCCAAATTTTCAAAAAATAAAAAATTAATTTGGTTCGAGATCTTAGTAGATCACTACTATTCTAACTAGTACTAGTAACTAGTGCTTTGTCACGGATTGTAGTTTCTATTTTTTAAAACACACTTCTCGACGATCCAACCGTACGGATGTCAAGATATATCTAATTTAGTTATATTCCCAAATTTTCAAAAAATAAAAAATTAATTTGGTTCGAGATCTTAGTAGATCACTACTATTCTAACTAGTACTAGTAACTAGTGCTTTGTCACGGATTGTAGTTTCTTTTTTTTAAAACACACTTCTCGACGATCCAACCGTACGGATGTCAAGATATATCTAATTTAGTGATATTCCCAAATTTTCAAAAAATAAAAAATTAATTTGGTTCGAGATCTTAGTAGATCACTACTATTCTAACTAGTACTAGTAACTAGTGCTTTGTCACAGATTGTTCTTTCTATTTTTTAAAAAATACTTCACGACGATCCAACCGTACGGATGTCAAGATATATCTAATTTAGTGATATTCCCAAATTTTCAAAAAAATAAAAAATTAATTTGGTTCGAGATCTTAGTAGATCACTACTATTCTAACTAGTACTAGTAACTAGTGTTTTGTCACGGATTGTTGTTTCTATTTTATAAAAAATACTTCTCGACGATCCAACCGTACGGATGTCAAGATATATCTAATTTATTGATATTCCCAAACTTTTAAAAATTAAAAAATTAATTTGGTTCGAGATCATAGTAGATCACTACTATTCTAACTAGTACTAGTAACTAGTGTTTTGTCACGGATTTTTGTTTCTATTTTTTAAAAAGTACTTCTCGACGATCCAACCGTACGGATGTCAAGATATATCTAATTTAGTGATATTCCCAAATTTTCAAAAAATAAAAAATTAATTTAGTTTGGTAATTTAACGGTCAACTAATTTGAAAAAAAAATTAAAAAATAAAATGAAAATGGAAAATATCCAAAATTCAAATTAAAATTTATGCACACCAAAGTAGTCATACTCACTATTTGTGAGATGAATTTTACCCTACTTTCACTAATCTTCCATTTTTTTAATTTTTCCCCATTTTTAACTAGTTTGTAAAATAAATTAAAAAATTAAATAAAAATAGAAAAAATGCATATTTTTGAATATAAAATTTGGTGGTATGACTACGTGGGTGATTATAATTTTGAATAAAAATTTGGTTTTTTTTTCTGTTTTATTTAATTTTTTTGCCTTTATTCCAATTTTTATTAATTTTTTAAAATAATCAATTCAACTGAATTTTAACAAAATATTAAATTCGATCGAATTCGGTCGATTTTAGCCGAGCTCCTAATTTCAACTATATTTGGTCGAATTTAATCATAAATTCGACCGTATTTGGTCGAATTTAGCCGTGTTATCATTATATTTGAATTTCTCACTCATCGTCTACGTGGCTATCTCTCATTGGTCAATTTAGTCTCACATGAATTGATGAGTCAAGCAATCTAAGCCCTTAAACATAAACTAATCCCAGCCATTGATTTTAGAAACATACATATATAATATATATACATACACACATAAAACCCAACCCCCCCAATCTGATCTACTGCGTACTGCCCTTCCCCCAACCCCCCACCCCCTGCTGCCTCCCCCCCACCCCCTGCTGCCCCCGGCTGTCCCCCCTCCCCCATAAATTTCTTTTTATTTTTCTGTTTTTTTATGTTCTTAAGTTTCAAGAATCAAACCAATATTTGAAGGCATTATCGGTGTCCGATTTCAACGCTCTTATAGTCGAATCAAAGCCCTCATCATCCTCTATCCAAAAACATGATCAGATTTTGGTGGGTTATAATTTATTAATTTTTCCTATTTTTTTATTAAATTCGAATTTACTTATTAAAATTATGAATTTTTGTAAACATGTTTGTTTGCTGATTTTGATGTTACCACCGTGTAGAGTATGTTTTTCTAGTCAATTTCATATATTATATGTTGAATTTCGAGTTCAATAACGTATAGAAATCGAAGTTTGATTTTCGTGTTCTTTGTGTTCTTGAGGATCGAAGCACTTCCGGAAGTGTTATTGAACTCCAATTTTGATGTTCTAGTTACCCGAATGAATCCCACATGATGTAGTAATTCTTGAGCAGCAGATTCTGCTATTTTTTTAAAAAAATTGGTGCACATTAAATTCGACCGAATTTGGTCGAATTTAGTATAGAAAATTCAACTGAATTTAGTCGAATTTAGTGGATTCGGTTGAATTTAGCATTTTAATTTTGATCAAATTTGGTCGAATTTAGCATATTAAATTCGACCAGATTTGGTTGAATTTAGGATTTCAGGCGCCAAATTTAAAAAAATTGAAATTTTCACCAAAAATTTGAAATTTTCAAAATTTTTAAATTTGGCGCCTGAAGTACTAATTTCAACCAATTTCAGTCGAATTTAGTATACTAAGTTCAACCAAATTTGGTCAAAATTCGACCGTATTTGGTCGAATTTAGCCGTGTTATCATTATATTTGAATTTCTCACTCATCGTCTACGTGGCTATCTCTCATTGGTCAATTTAGTCTCACATGAATTGATGAGTCAAGCAATCTAAGCCCTTAAACATAAACTAATCCCAGCCATTGATTTTAGAAACATACATATATAATATATATACATACACACATAAAACCCAACCCCCCCAATCTGATCTACTGCGTACTGCCCTTCCCCCAACCCCCCACCCCCTGCTGCCTCCCCCCCACCCCCTGCTGCCCCCGGCTGTCCCCCCTCCCCCATAAATTTCTTTTTATTTTTCTGTTTTTTTATGTTCTTAAGTTTCAAGAATCAAACCAATATTTGAAGGCATTATCGGTGTCCGATTTCAACGCTCTTATAGTCGAATCAAAGCCCTCATCATCCTCTATCCAATAACATGATCAGATTTTGGTGGGTTATAATTTATTAATTTTTCCTATTTTTTTATTAAATTCGAATTTACTTATTAAAATTATGAATTTTTGTAAACATGTTTGTTTGCTGATTTTGATGTTACCACCGTGTAGAGTATGTTTTTCTAGTCAATTTCATATATTATATGTTGAATTTCGAGTTCAATAACGTATAGAAATCGAAGTTTGATTTTCGTGTTCTTTGTGTTCTTGAGGATCGAAGCACTTCCGGAAGTGTTATTGAACTCCAATTTTGATGTTCTAGTTACCCGAATGAATCCCACATGATGTAGTAATTCTTGAGCAGCAGATTCTGCTATTTTTTTAAAAAAATTGGTGCACATTAAATTCGACCGAATTTGGTCGAATTTAGTATAGAAAATTCAACTGAATTTAGTCGAATTTAGTGGATTCGGTTGAATTTAGCATTTTAATTTTGATCAAATTTGGTCGAATTTAGCATATTAAATTCGACCAGATTTGGTTGAATTTAGGATTTCAGGCGCCAAATTTAAAAAAATTGAAATTTTCACCAAAAATTTGAAATTTTCAAAATTTTTAAATTTGGCGCCTGAAGTACTAATTTCAACCAATTTCAGTCGAATTTAGTATACTAAGTTCAACCAAATTTGGTCAAAATTAAAATGCTAATTTCAACCAAGTTCAGTCGAATTTAACCTTCTAAATTCGACTGAATACTATTTTCGACTCCCTCAAAATCGACCAAAAGAAATTCGGTCGAATTTAGTTAAATTCGACCGATTTCGGTCGAATTTAGCCGAATTCGACCGAATTTTTTTGGTCGAATTTAGCATTTTCTCTTGTAGTGAATAAAAAATAACCAAAATTTAAGAAATTAAGTAAAATGTTCACCTTACCTGACAAAAAAAAAAGAGGGTTAAAGGTTTACCTTCAAATCTAAATAGCAGGAAATACCACTCAAGATACGAATCCCATTACAAATATTACCAAAAATCTTCCCTATGCATATTTTTTAAAATTTCAAAAAGATATCTATAAATAATGATAATGCATCCTTAACACGTGGTTTTGCTTTTATCCACTCATAGAAGGTGGTTTAGTAAGATTTTTTCGGTAACAAGTATACTTCCTATTGTATTTGATCATTTTCGTTCGAAGTGTACCAATTTATATGTCTTAACCACACTTTCAACTCTTCTTATGACCTATGTTTTTCATGTCAAATGCTTCCACGTTTTGAGAAAAACATACATGAAACATCGGTGGTGTTCAATGATCCTTCTTTGTTAGGAGAATCAAACATCTTTCCATGAATAACATTTTTATGGCATAAATTTTCGAGATTTTCAAAATGATCCTACACATTTGTCGCATAGCAGCTTGAGAATTCTTGAATTTTAGTGATTATGAAAGTTAGAAAATTAACACATTAATGTTGGTTTGGTGATACCATAAAGAGCTCAAACACAATTCACAATAAACAAATTTTGCCAAATACATTAAAGTTTGAGAGTGTACGAGGTCCTTTCCAGAAAAAACCAATAACTGGAAGCAGGGGTTTACTCCTGAAACAAAAACATGCAAATTCAGAGACTACAAACCTCAATTTGTCACATCTAGCTTTATTGCTTTGTTTCTACTCTATTTTTCTATTATCAATTGCCTTATTACCTTTCTATCATTTGGATGCTGCTACTGCACCATGGTTGATGCCTTGATAACCTCTTTAATCCCAGTAATTGTTAACACTTAATACAAAAACACATTGTACAGACAGTAATTAAGAATGGCTTTTGTACGATAGTCAGGAGATGCTTTCTTCTAATTCGATATTTGATTTTAACCGAAATAATTAATTCGATTTGATAAATAATTGATATTATTTCGATGCATTATTCGATAATAGATTTTTCTCTTATTCAATATTTGGTAACCGAATTATAATTCAGTTCGATTATCGAATAACCAAATACTCAATCCTATTTTATACAAGGTGCACGACTGAGAACCATAAATATTAGGGATAATAAATTCATTGGTCCTTCAACTATTCGGATTTTTTGGTTCCAGTCCTTGAACAAAAAACCCGGTATTTTAGATCATTTAACTTCTAATTTTTTAAAATTAGATCCTTCTGTCAAAGTCCAATTAACGGACGTTAATATTTACCGATAAGTAAATAACGTGATAACTGACAAGCCTATTGTAGCTGACCTGGCATTTGACATATAATTTAATTATTCCATTTTTATAAATTTCACCAAAATCAATTTATTATTTTATTTTACTTTAATATTAGTTTGATCTAATTTGGACTCCACATCTCCCCATACTGTATATACATACACACTATACACGTTATATTTTCCGGTGACCGAAAGTTATGGCAACAGCTCTCCACAACCTCATTTTCTTCCCGTAATCCCTCTTTACCCACTTTCTCTGATAGGTCCATAATTCATCATATTTTTAATACCTATTTTATGTCCGTTTTTGTAATTTTATTAATTAATAAATTGTTTTATTTTGTTTTGTAGGAAAATAAATAAAAACAGAATTCAAGAAGGAAAAGGTGCAAAAAGGGAAAGGAGGTGGAAAATATTTGAAGTCAAAGAAATTGGAGGAAAAATCGAATACTTATCCAGGAAGAAAAGGAAATTGAAGAAATTATATTCAATATCAAATTTGTAATCGAAGACCCAAGCCCAAGTTTTTCCCTATATATATAGGGCTTCTCTCTTGTATTTGAGATACCAATTTAGACACCACTTTAGACACCAATCTAGATCCGAAAATTTAGGAGTAGGAGTAGATTAATTATTCTCTATGTTCAAACACTTTTTATTTTGTTTTTGATAGATATAATTGAGCACTTTCGTTCGTTAATTATTTATTACTCGGCCTTCAGTTGATTAATTCGTAGCTTACTTTTCCAGGGAGTATACTATTTGTTTTATATAAATAAGTTTGTTTTGTCCTAGGTTCTTTGTTTCGTCTTAGGTTTAAAATTAATATTAGCCATGTTCCACTTATTCATTCATGTTATTCGGGTTCTATAAATTCAAGTGCTTTTAGTTTAGTTACATTAATTCATGCCTTTATATTAATTGTTTTGTTAATTCTATAATAATGTCTAGCTAAATTTTTTATCCTAGGATGAAGATGAAGTTGATTTAATTATTCTTGATTTCTTCTCGTTCCTATTAATTGATTCTCATAATTTTTCTTGGTACTTAATTGATCAATTGACAAAGTGATTTTGATATATTATTGTTACCGGATTTATTTTTCATAGCCTATGCTTGCTCCTTGAAGTTTTGATAGGTTATTGTTAGATAACAAGTTTCATAGTATATGCTTGTCTTGTTAATTGATATATCTTATTTGTGAAGAAAAGATGATTGGTTTTAGGGCGAGGTGATATTAATTGTGATTGATTAATGGATTCGGATTCCTAGGTTTTTCCATATAGTTTGATAATCTTTGCTAATTAGGTTAATTAAAAATCATCTCAAACCTATTTGTCTAGTTCGCCTGATTTAATTATTAGGGTTTTGAAAATTCATAGTCTCTGAGGATCGATCTGTATTTGCTACAACTAAACACTGTGCGCTTGCAGTTATTTTACACATCATTCTCCATCATAATCAACCCCCAATTTCATCTATATATACATATTTATTAAGTACACACATATGCTTTACATATATTCAAATATACATGACGGTTGTTGCCCGAATTAACCGGTGACACCACTGTCATTGTCATCCTCTTCCCCTTGTCCTCATCATCTCATTTCCTCCTCATCATTTCATCCAATTACTTGTGCCATTTTTTAGATACAATAATACTATCTTTCTCATTTCTTAAAATTACTCATACAATCATTAAATTTACATAAACCAAAAAAATCAAGTGCATGAAAGTTACTGAAACCCCAAAAATTGAAATAAAGAGGATAAATAAGAACTAAAATTATATATATGTTGACATGCCACATAGACGATGAATAGACATCCAAATCAGCTCCAACTTGGCAGGACATCTGCCCATTAGGCAAAAATAAACGTCTGTTAGTCGGACTTTAACAGAAGGACCTAATTTTAAAAAATTAGAAGTTAAATGACCTAAAATACCGGGTTTTTTGTTGAAGGACTGTAACCAAAAAATCCGAATAGTTGAAGGACCAATGAATTTATTATCCCTAAATATTAAAATTTATATATTGCTCTTTATTTTCCTTTTTAAATTTTATCCATATAGGAGATACTTAAATTGAAGTCTGTATGTATAACAATTAACAAGTGTAAGCCCTTGATCATATATGTTGCTCTTTCTTTTTCTTTTTAATTAATTTTGTCGCTCCCGTCTAGTAAATTTTTTTATAATACGATTAGATAACTCAAGTGATTTAGTATTCAATTCTTCATTTTTTGGCTTCAATTCTCGTTGAACTCCAAAATTTATTAAATTTATTAGAATAAATATTCACTTGTAAAATATAAAAATTTATTTATTCAAAACAAATATATTACAAATATCCGATCATCCATATCCAAAAAAAAAATTCTAATACAAATATTCGATTATCCATAGCTAATCCATCTATTGAATGAATTACATGCATTTGTAATATTAGATCATCCATATTTAATCCATTTGTTGAATGAATTACATACATTAAGGAATGTTGAATCAAATATTTCTTAATAAGAAATATAATAGTTAACATAATCAAATTCAATCAAAACAAAATCATTCAAATTTCCTAAAAAATGATGAACAACAGATAAGCAGATCGATTCGATCATCATTTGTATTCTAATATATAATATATAAATAATTCGTCTATTCCATAATAAATATCTTAATTGTTTTTAAGTTTATGGCACACATTTTCATGCGTAAGAAAACATAATTGTAGGTAATATTTTTTTGGGATTTTTTGTTTTATATAAAAGTTTGAACATCTTTTTCTTATATAAGACAAAAAAAATGAAAAAAATAATATTTACAAAAATGTTTTTTATATACATAAAAATGCATATCATAAACCTCCACCTTAATCTAATTTTGTAATTGTCTTCCAAATTTTATAAATTTCCCTCTCCTCCTCATATATACCTCCACCTAGGGGTGTAAGCGGTGCGGTGCGGTTCGGTTTTTGGCGGTTATGGCGATTTTTTGATTTTGGCGGTTTTTGAAATTTCCAACCACAACCGCACTTGCGGTTGCGATTATCCGCATATGCGGTTGCGGTTAAAGTCACGGTTATGCGGTGCGGTTTGCGGTTCAACCACCTATTAAAATTTGTATAAAAAATATATTTTCAAATTGAAAAAATTTGATGGTTTTTTGTGACTAACATTTTCATAAATAATTGGTGATATTTCAAGACTAAAAGTCATGAGTACAAAGAAATGTAAACCAACAGAATACAAAGAAATATGATGTAAGGCCCGAACATCAATGCTAAAAATTAGCACCAAGACTTCTAATTAGATAATATAATATATGATTTATTAATTTATATTTATAAAAATAAATAATATAAAAAAATATATTTTAATAATATATATATATATTGCGGTTTGCGGTTGCGGTTGCGATTTTGCGGTTTTTCAATATTCAAATCCGCGGCCAACCCGCAAGTATGCGAGTGGTTGCGATTGCGGTTGCGATTTTGCGATTTTTCGATTTTGGCGATTTTTGCGGTTGCGATTGCGAGTGATTTGCGGTGCGATTGCGGTTTGCGGATAATATTTACACCCCTACCTCCACCGACCACTATACATGAGTTTATTTTATAATTTCCTTCGAAAATGTTTAGTAATGGTCGTCTACTAGCATTCTACCCGTGTTACGCATCGATCGATAAATTGTATTAATAAATTAATATAAATATATTATTTTAATTTTTATTTAGAAAAATATATAACTTTATTGGAATGTTAATTAACATAAGTATAAAATTACTTATCCGTGAATTCATACCAATGAATTAATATTAATATTTTGAACCAAACATTAAAACAAATGCGACTCCCGTTGAAAAGTTCAACATCCCTCTTTATTGTTTATTTTTAAAATTTAGCTTTCATTTTATTTATTTCTTTGTTAGAGAATATTTCTACGTATCATGTTAACAAATTTTCCACCCATATTATGAGAATTCGGTATATTTCCTAAATATCAAATCCTTAAAGTATTTATTATATTAATTTGTTGAAAATATTTTTATATTCGTGGTTAATTTTTCGATTACATATTAAAAATATGTAGAAACTTAATTCTCATGACTCCAATAAATCATTAGAGTGTCTATTAAAAAAGGTTACATGTTTCAGCGATATGAGAAGCAATATCTACTATGCAAGATATATGAAACGAACGTAGTTATAACAATAGAAACTTTCATCTGCTATGTGATTGTTCAATATCATTTTTACAAATTATATGTCCTTTTATTCATGAATTGATTTACTATAAAAAAAATTATCAACTAACCAAACAAATTCAATATATCGCGCTCTTGGAGTAAAATTTAATTGTTAGATTTTATGGTTATTGCCCTTAGTTTATTTGTAAAGACAACATAAAATATGCATTTTCAGTTTGGAAGTTTGTATTTTGGTTTTTTTATTCTTTTCAAGTAAAGCATGGAATAATAAATTCTAGTTTTCTTTTATTCTTAAAATAAGACATATGAAAATGAGTATCACCTATCTTTTTTTAATTTGACTAACTTGTGAAAATAAGCTATTGTCCATAAAATTGAAATCAAGTATGTAATATATAAACACACAATCACATTGTTATATATGTGTCCTTTTAATTCAGATTTTGGGTTAAATAACATGAAATTCATTTTTCTTTAACAGTGAGTAAATTTTTTCTACATATATAAGAAGAAATAGCTTATGTGTAGACGTAACAAATCATTTTGTACATTCATGTCATGTACTTTAGGGTCTTGAACGAAAATGACATGATATTAAATCGTGTACCCGAAATTATAACACAAAATGACACTAAATTAGACAATTATATGAAATATTACTATGTATCTGTTGATGAGTGGATTTCGTAATCAACTTATGTGAGGTTTACAGGTAGTTGTATAGGCTAGCGATCAACTGTTCTACGAAAGGTTTGGGTTGTGTTTGTGGGGGTTGAGCTGAGCTCGAGGGTATCTCCAATAATCTCAGGTGCCTTTAGAGAAAACTAGAGAACTTAATGCGTCGTACCCTGAGGTGCCTACGTACCCTTGTATTTATAGGGATCAAGCTCACGTAGTTCTAGTATGATTTCGTCTCTTACTGGAATAGCTGCATTCGGTCATCTAATTCGTGTTGGACTCAGGTTCCTTTAGAGCCTTTCACGAACTAGTTTGGCTAAGTGGAGTAGAACTCGAGTTCGTACCCTACTTATGTTTCTCTCATTGGTTAGAGTTATTCTAGGATCATCTGCGCCCTAGAATCATACTCAGATACCAATTCGTTTATCTGTTCTAGATGGCTTCTAGAACTTTCTGTTGGCAACTCGTAGGAACCTGGTGCTCAGGAACCTACATTTCAGGAGCCTGTTTCTCAGGGACCTCCTTATTTCGGGACATATCACTTAGGAACCTCCCTTTTGGTGTTAGTACCTGCACAAATAACAAACTAGTTAGACTGGATAACTTTTCATATGCTTTTATCATCTCTATGGCTGTTGTTATGCTAATTCGAACTCCTCGGCTGGGAGGAACCTGGTCTTCGAGTGTTCAGCTCAGCTTCCTGACCATTGGGGAACCTCCTGTTATTCGTACTTCTTTAGTCATTTCTTCTATTTGATCTTCCTGGCTCGTATTGGATCAATCTTCTAACTTGTATGGATCGGACCTTATTGATTAATGGGCCTAAATCTAGTCCATGGAGATTTTGGGCACAACAAGTACCCCCCGGTTCCTTGAAATCATGTAATGTGAAAGGAACCTATTTTAATTCTTCGATCAAAGGTTTAATGTTAACCCATCCTGGTAACTATATCTTGCTTCCGCATTGTATATCCAAGCCTATATGAGCTAACTCGGTATAGGAAACAGGACATAAAATATTTTCAGCTTGATATAATCTTGAGTAAGCTTCCTTTGTATTAAGGAACCTGTTATCTCGCTATTTTCTTCTTTCTTGCTCCAGCTCTCGGAATCTACTTTATGCTTGCATTCAATCTTCTCAAGGAATCCAACTTGTCACTTAACTTCATGCCTCTTAGCTGTAGTTAATGTGTGAGTTCCCAAGGTTTACACGCTTCTCACGCGTGTACCTCTTCGTTTTTACCGCTCCAGTAATGTGCTGCCACGTGTATAGAGCTGTCTTGATTATATACACAAATGAATGACTTCATCTTCATTTTTACCTTTACCAAATATTTTCTAAAACCCTTGGAGAGAAAAATAGGAGAAGTCCGACAGTCATCTGCTTAATCCAAACCTTCTATCGCCGTTTTCTTCAATCCAAGGTATGATTCTGAATCCTTTCTTTCTGTTTTCTCATAATCTCGATTGCATTTTTAACTATCTGATTACTTCGATCTTGCATGCTGTCTTTTATCTGATAAGTGTTTGTATATGGTTTTTATATGTCACACACACAACCATCCATAATACCTTCTCTACTGGTAGTTCCATCACCGATTTGTGGTTCCATCACTATGATTCTACTGAAAGCTTTTGACTGTTTGTTTGTCTTCTATCTTAATTTGTTTCGTATTCATGTCATATTTCATACCTATCTCTGTGAGTGTACACCCTCCATATAACTCTTAAAAAGAAACTTACTTGACATAATCAAAGTAGTTCAATCGTCTTAAAACCACAGGTCTCCCTTTAAGAATTCCAAAGTCTGACCTTTTTTCGTCTGTTTCTTGCAGATGTCTTCTGATTCAACACATTCTGACCACCTCTCTTCCGTAAAACCTGTTTTTGTCGCATCTGTAGGTAATAGAACTAGGTCTAGGGTCTTGATTCCCAACACTGGTGATCCTCAAGATATTTTGATGAAACCTCCAAATGCTATTGATCCCTTAAAGCCTTTAAGCTTAATCGATTTAGGAGATGACTGGTCTGATAATGAAGAGGTATCAAAACCTGAATTTGAACCTGAGTCCTTCCTAGAACCCGACTTTCAAAGTGAGATATCTGTAGAAAGAGAACCATTCAAACAAGAGATTGTCCCTTTTTGTGAAAAATCTGATTCTATCATGACCTCAGTTAAACTGGAAAGACTATTCGAGGAATGTCACCGCCCTGTCTGTAAGATAACAGTCCCAGAACCTGGTGAGAGAGCTCACAGGTTTGATTTGAAAATCCCAAAACAAGGTATCCCCCATGCTGTCATATCTGCCGCTTTCCTGAGGGTAGGTGTTTCCATGCCTCTTCATCCTTTCTTACGAGAGGTTCTTGACTTTTATCAATTAGCACCAATGCAACTCACCCCTAATTCTTATCGGTTAGCCATCAGCACTTTTATACTATATTCCAGCAAGTTTACAGTTCCTTTGACAGCCCCTGAATTGGGCTATTTCTTCAGACTGAAAGACACTGGAAGAAATTCTGGTTGTTTTTACCTTTCGGCCTGGCCTTGTCACCAGGGTCAGTGCATAAAAAATGTTAAGCAAAACTTTGAACAATGGTCGGAACAGTTTCTTTATTGCTATGACTGCCCCTACGTTAGATACGAGTTTAATTGTCGTCCCAATATCCCTAAGCAAACCGTTCTTACGGGAGTCTGCTTGGAAAGAGCAACTAAGATTTTGAAACTATCAGCCTCCACTAGAGATTGTCTGGTCTTGATGACCCCTGATAACTTGATGACTTTAGGCTTTATTCCTTCAACTTCTGGTAGGAGTTTCTTTATATTTGTGCAATTTCATTTGCTCACTTCATATATATATCTCTAACCTTAACCTTCTAACTTATGCAGATATGGCTCCAAAAGTTCCTTCATTTATAAAGAGATCTAAAAACGTGGAAGAAATTTTCAAGGTTGAAGACAGTGTAAAGGAGGTTCCGCTTGATGCAACTCCAATTAACCAAGTTCCAACCCCTGTATCCGTCCAGACTCAACCATCAGGTTCTTCGAAACGCAAATTGGCTCAGACCACACTTGACTTATCAGGGAGCTCTCAGACTAGATCCATGAGGAAGAACAAAGCTGTGAAGACTGAACCTACCGCTGCTCAGAACCAGTTTAAGGACTTGATTGACACTCATGTTCCTGCTGAGACTATTACTGGCTGGTCGAAAATGGACTCTACTGAAGCTTTGGAAGCTATGAGGTTCTCTGCGGCCCAGAACGCCTTTTTTACTCTTAGATTCTGTGATGACTTTGCCTTGAAGATCCAATATGACCTCAGGTTACAAGGGGAAATCTCGAAGCTCAAAGAGGAGCTGGTTGCTAAAGAGGAGAGTGTGAATGTTGCCACTGCTGCGGTAAGGAGGGCTAAAGCTGTTGAAACCTCGTTGAAGAATAGCAAGGATGAACTTCAAGAACAGGTCAAGATCCTTAGGGACGAGAAACTGTCGATGTTGGAAAGAACCAATGAACTGGAAGCCCAAGTGGATGCCTTGAATGCTGCTGCTGAAGTTGTGAAGTCATCCATACTTATCAAGGAGAAGGCCAGATACGATGAAGGCTATGATGAAGGTATTAATGACTACATACGTTCCACATGGGAGAAGATGCCCAATATAGACTGGTCCCTCCTGGGTGAAGACGTGGTAGGGATAGTCGCGATATACCTTCAAAAGTATCACTCGCGATGTAGAATGAATTTAATTATAACGATAATTAATTTTAACGAATTAATTGTAATTCGTATAAATAATAATAAATAGTTTATTATTATTTATTTCTACTACCGACATAATTATGAACCTAAAGGGTCACACCATAAATGGAAATATTGTTAAAGATGAAGAAAAATTATTTTGGCTAATAATTATTTATTTTAGAAATAAATAATTAAATAATTAATTAAATATGATTTAATTAATTATAAATATTAAGAAAAGTTCTTAATATAATAATTATATATTTAATCTGAGATATTAAATATATAGAGAGAATTGTTTTAAATGAAATCAATGATGAACATGTTTTAATTATTAAAAAAGTTTTAATGATTAATGGATTAATTAATAAAGATTAATTAAACCAAACAATGTTTATAGTCAAGAATGATGAGCTGAAATTTCTCTATAAATAGGATGCTCATCAGATTTCAGAATAATAACACAAGATCATTTGCAAAAGAGTTTCTTGCATTTAATCAATATTAGCCAAATTTTTCTCTCTTTTCTTCCTTTATCAAATTCCTTGGTGGAAATATGCATGTGTTCTGTTCCTCCTTCGTAATTTCAACAAGATTCTTAAAAACTTTTGATAACTTTCAATGAGGTCGCGGGCTCCTCGTAACGCCTCGCAATATGTAACTTTAAATTTGATTTCCATGGCCTTCGTGCCATTAACTCTTATGTTGGTTATCTGGGTCTCTGTACCCATAACTCTCTTTATGATATTTGCTTTTGCTGCATACTTTTCTTCTAAACCTTATGAAATACTATGCTGTTATGCCTTAGAGAATAATTCAGCTTCCTTATTCATATGGTCAAGCTTACGTGGGCTAACCCATTGTAAGAAACAGAACACATGCATATTTCCACTTGCTTATTCTCAAAACAAATGCAACAAATTACAGCTGAATTGTAAAACCTGGAACCTTTGTGCTTATACTTTGTACCGATAATCTAAACCGTAGCCTTCTTTAATAACTTCTTCTTCATCAATACCAGGTTCCTCGAGTATTAATCCTGCAAAATAAACATAAAACAAAAAACAGTTAACGTTAGTAAAAGCTTTCTCTTATTTAATTCGGGTCATCTCTTGGAAAGGTTGCCTGCTTGGCTTCCAATCCTAATCTCTAGGTCCCAACATGCCTCGAGGCCTGTTGGTTCCTTTTTTCTCCTGGAGAGGTAACCTGCTGGGTTCCCAATCCTACTCTCTAGGTCCCAACATGCCTCGAGGCATGTTGGTTCCTTTTTATGCCTCGGGGCGATTCTAGGAACCTGTGTGCCGTTCTAGGAGTCCACACAGATTCCTCTTCTCCATGTGTCAGGCTAGACATCTTATGAAGGTATATGCTAAGGATTTTATCCCTTCTTCCCATGTGCCAAAGGCGGTTCCACATGAGGGAGAGCTTATTAGGCCTCTCTTTAAGGTGCCTTTTGTCAGGACTTTAGATGCCTTTTGTCAGGACTTTAATTCACGTGCTCAAGGAACTTGAGGCTTTTGGCAACAATGTCGTGCTCAGTCAACTGAGGCTTTTCAATCTCATTTGCTCAGGAAGCTACCTGAAGCTTTTCTCGTGCCCAGGAAGCTACCTGGGACTTTTTCTCGATGCCCAGGAAACTACCTGGGGCTTTGCTCAATGCCCAGGAAGCTACCTGGGGCTTTGCTCAATGCCCAGGAAGCTACCTGGGGCTTTGCTCAATGCCCAGGAAGCTACCTGGGGCTTTGCTCAATGCCCAGGAAGCTACCTGGGGCTTTGCTCAATGCCCAGGAAGCTACCTGGGGCTTTGCTCGATGCCCAGGAAGCTACCTGGGGCTTTGCTCGATGCCCAGGAAGCTACCTGGGGCTTTGCTCAATGCCCAGGAAGCTACCTGGGGCTTTGCTCAATGCCCAGGAAGCTACCTGGGGCTTTGCTCGATGCCCAGGAAGCTACCTGGGGCTTTTATCCTTTTCTCAACAATCTGTCCACAAGCTAATTCTGGTCAATCAATCGTAGTCTGCACATTCTGTCAATTCATATTCATACTTCATACATACTGTCAATGCTACAGGAACCTGTCAGCTTAGGTAACCTGCAAAATGCAACACAATGCTACAGGAACCTGTTAATCTAGGTAACCTGTTTCAAAAATTTCAAATTGGCATATGAAATATCAAATCATAGCATGTGCAATACTGTCTAAGTAGGAATACTACCCCCCAGTTCTTTTGGGTAATGATTATTACGTAAAAGAACTATTAAGGAGCTATAGCTGCAAATAATGCACTCAAAATATTCAACGTAGAGCTATACATCGCTCAATACTTAAAAAAAATTGTCTTGCAAGTAGGGAGGTTCACATCAAATACCCCCCGAGTACATGCATAATTAAATACTGAAATCAAAATGCTGGTCAACTATAACTAATAAGCTGCCTTTATTCTTGGGCTGAAAGAGCCTTACTTTTCCTAAGAAAAACGCATAAAAGAGTTACTGATAATACTTCTTGAGATGTTCTGCATTCCAAGCTCTCGGAATGAGGTTCCCATCCATATCCATCAAGTGGTAGGTTCCTTCCCAAATGGCTGACTTTATCTGGTAAGGCCCTTCCCAATTTGCTCCAAAAGCTCCATGTGCCAGAACCCTTCGAACTCTCTGTTGATATGCTGCTAACTTCACTTGTGAATCTGCTCTCAACTCTTCAACCATGTCCAAATACAGTCTATGATTGACCTCATTGCTCTCGGGATCAAAATACTTTCTTCTCAAGGAACCTGTTCCAACTTCCACAGGTACCATAGCTTCACAACCATAAGTGAGGATAAAAGGAGACTCACCAGTTGTAGTTCTAGGCGTGGTGTTATACGACCACAAGACTCCAGGAAGCTCCTCTGGCCAGCTTCCCTTCTTATCTTCAAGCCTTGTCTTCAAAGTGTGCTTGATAATCTTATTCACTGCTTCAGTCTGTCCATTACTCTGCGGATAATACACTGCTGAAAATGCTTTTTGGATTCCAAACTGCTCACACAATCCTCTAAGTTCTCTACTATCGAACTGCTTCCCATTGTCAGAAATCAGCTTCTGTGGAATGCCAAACCTGCATACAATAGCTCGAAACACAAATTCAGTCAATTTTGACGCTGTAATCTTAGCAAGTGGTTCTGCTTCCGCCCACTTTGTAAAGTAATCGACTGCGACCACTGCGTATTTCACTCCTCCTTTTCCTTTCGGGAGCTCTCCAATGAGGTCTATCCCCCAAACAGCGAATGGCCAGGGGCTAACAATCGGTTTAATAGGGGCTACAGGGCGACTATCAAAATTTGCAAACCTCTGACAATTACTGCATGCCTGCACAAACTTCGTAGCATCTGCTTTGATGGTTGGCCAATAATATCCTTGTCGAAGGACTTTCATGGCTAGAGAATTACCCCCCGAGTGATTTCCACATACTCCTTCATGAATTTCCTCGAGGATATACTTGCATTGTTCTCCAGCTACACACTTGAGCAAAGGCTGATTGAATCCTCGCTTATACAGAACTCCATCATAAATTACATACCTGGCTGCTCGATACCTCAGCTTCCTGATATCACTTTGATTGGGAGGTAGCTCCCCTTTGTCCAGGTAACGATATATTGGGGTCATCCAGGAATCTTCAACTGGAAATTCAATGTCCATTACCTCTTCCTTGAAAACACTTGGTTGCTCCTGGATTTGAAGTGGAATTACCCCCAATAACGTGGATTCTCTTTGTGACCCTAACTTGGCCAATGCATCCGCTTTGGTATTCTTTCCTCGAGGTACCTGATCCAGCTTCACCTCTCTGAACCTTGCGATCAACTCCTGGGAGTATCTCAAATATAAGTCTGTTCTCGGCCCTCTCGCCTGAAAACCACCACGAATCTGCCAAACTACTAACATTGAATCACTAAACACCCTGATATTTTCTACTTTCATCTCCAAAGCCAACTTGAGTCCTGCAATCAATGCCTCATATTCTGCATCATTGTTCGTGGCTTTAAAAGCAAAATGAATCGAGCTATAGAGTTGGTGCCCTTCTGGACTAACTAATTCTATGCCTGCACCTGCTCCACCACTGTTAGCAGCTCCATCCACATACAGTGTCCACCAAGGTGCACAGTTGTCATTGTCTGCCTGTTTTTCCACCACTTCTTTTGGCCCCTCTTGGCCAGTAACCTCTACATGAGGTGGAAACTCGATTAAGAAATCTGCTAAAGCTTGAGCTTTGATTGCTGTCTTTGGCTTATATTCTATGTCGAACTGTCCTAGCTCCACAGCCCATTTTAACATTCTTCCAGAGGTTTCTGGCCTATGCATCACTTGCTTAAGTGGATATGAGGTTCTTACTTCAATCTTGTGAGCTTGGAAATAAGGTCGCAGCTTCCTGGAAGCCAGAATCAATGCGAAAACCAACTTCTCCATTCCTGTGTACCTCGTTTCTGCGTCAAGTAACCTTTTACTAACATAGTAAACTGGGCTCTGCTGTCCATTCTCTTCTCGAACCAGAACTGCACTAATGGAATACTCTGAAACAGCCAAATAAAGTATCAATGTTTCTCCATCCACAGGTTTGGCTAACAGTGGGGGGCTCCCCAAATGCTCCTTTAGCTTTCCAAACGCTATCTCACATTCTGCGGTCCACTCAAATTTGTTTCCTTTCTTTATGGCTTTAAAGAACTCCTGACACTTATCAGTGGACCTCGAAATGAATCTATTCAAAGCTGCAACTCTTCCTGTAAGAGATTGAACCTCTCTCACAGTTCTCGGAGACCTCATATCAATCAATGCTTTAATCTTGGCTGGGTTGGCTTCGATACCTCTGTGGTTTACCATGAAACCCAGAAACTTTCCTGATTCTACCCCAAACACACATTTTTGAGGGTTCAGCTTCATTCTGTACTTCCGCAAGATTCCAAACATTTCTTCTAAGTGCTTTACATGGTCAACAGCTTCCTTAGACTTAACTAACATATCATCCACATATACCTCCATAGTATGGCCAATTTGGTCTTTAAACATCATATTCACTAACCGTTGATATGTAGCTCCAGCATTAATCAACCCAAATGGCATGCATACATAGCAATAAAGACCTCTGTCCGTAATAAAAGAAATATGCTCTTGGTCAGGTTCATACATAGGGATTTGATTATAACCTGAATAGGCATCCATGAAGCTAAGGAGGGCATGTCCAGCTGTTGCATCCACTAACTGATCAATCCGTGGCAGTGGGAAGCTGTCCTTCGGACATGCTTTGTTGAGATCTGTGAAGTCCACACAGGTTCTCCATTTTCCATTAGGTTTCTTTACCAAAACAGGATTTGCCAACCATATTGGGTAAAAAGATTCTTTAACTAATCCTGCATCCAACAACCTGTCAACCTCTTCTTTCAATGCCTGAGCTCTCTCGCCACTAACTGGTCTTCGCTTCTGTCTCACTCCTTTCTTTTCTGGATCAATATTCAACTTATGACACATGACCCTTGGATCTATCCCTTCCATATCTGCATGACACCAGGCAAACACATCCAGGTTCTTGCCCAAAAAGGTAATGAGAGATTCCTTTAAGGTTGGATCAAGCTGAGCTCCAATCTTCAACACCTTTATACCATCTTTGTCATTGATCTTCACATCCAGAGTTTCACCAACTGGTCCAGCCTTTACCATGGTTTCTGGCATTCGAGGATCTAAGTCTACCTCCATCCCTGCGGTTGAGTCCTCTTGAGGTTCCTGGACGGTAGACGGTTCCTGCATTTCGTGCATGACATTCCTTCTCTTTGATGCTGGCTGACTGTCTTCATTGCATCCATTATGTTTCAGTTTTCGGGATTTTTCTTCATCTACCCCTTCTACCATACACACATCACCATCCTTATCCGTAGGGGGTGCACCCTCTATCAGTAAGTAGGGGGTATCTGGTCCCCGAAAAACGGGAATCTCATCATGAGGTTCCTCTTCTATGATCTCTTCAATTCTTATAGCTCTACAGGAGGCTGACACAAAACCTTCCAAAGGCGAACTGCGCAGGTCGACCGTTATCTTGTCTGGGTTCTTTCCTGGAAAACTATCAGGAACCTCGTCCATAGGCTCAGGCAATTTAGCAGCTCTAGCAGCATGTTGCAAAGCTTTGGTATAACACTCTCTAGACTCATACTGACATCCTCGAACTATGCCAACTCCGTTTGGCGTCGGGAACTTCATAGTGAGGTGGTAAATGGAGGTGATTACCCTCATCTCCTTCAAAATGGGTCTTCCCAAAATAGCATTGTAATTCATATTCTCTTCTATAACAATGAATTCTGCCAACTGTGTAATGCAACATGGTTTATCACCTAAGGTTACTGGCAAACGAATCTTACCTTTGATAGGAACCTGATTATTGGTGAATCCATACAAGGTATCGTTTGTTGGAGTTAAGTCTTTATCCAGAAAATGCATCTTCTTGAAAGCTGAGTAAGATAACAAGTTTACAGAGCTTCCATTATCCACTAGCACTCGATGAACCTCATAAGATCCAATTCCTGCCTCAACAACCAAAGCGTCAGTATGAGGATGATGTACCCAGGAAGCATCTTCTTCATTGAAAGTAATATCTGCATCCTCTCCTTCAAACAGCTTTGGGGACCTCTGGGACAGATTGTAAATACTGGTTAAAGGACGTTCTTTAGCCTCACGAGTATACCTCTCCATGGCATTCCTGCTGCTTCCTCCAATATGGGGACCTCCTATAATTGTGCGTATGCACCCAGCCTTAGGTGGTCCCTCCATCACGACAGGTTCCTGTGTCTGTGTCTTCTGAGTCTTCTCATCTCTATACTTTTTTCCTTCCTGAGCCACCCATTCACTCAATTGCCCTTGTCTGATTAGAGTTTCAATTAGATCTCTGAGGTGACGACAATCTGCAGTATTATGCCCATTATTATCATGGAAGTCACAGTAGGGGCGCTCATTCTTATTTCCTGGGGGACCGGTTCTGAAAGGCTTCTTAAACCATGAGGACTTCTCATTCACTGCGTAAATATGATCAATCGGAGCTACCAAAGGGGTGAAAGTTTTATAGACGGGTCTCTCTGGTCTATTGCTGTTATAGGAAGCTGGTGGCGGTACCTGACTCATGACAGGTTTAGTAGGATTCACAGCTTCAGGCTTCACCTGAGATGTGCGACTAACCACCTTTTTATTGTCACGACCATTGGGGCTCTTTTGTCTCGACCTCTTGCTTCCACTTTGCCTTACAAAATCTGGATCCTTCCTTAATTCAGCTAGAGACTCCTCCACCAGTCGAAAGGGTTCTGCCTGGGCATAAAAATCTGCTAACGTCTCTGGTTCTTTTCCCTGCAGTGCTTTCCAAAAATCTGAGCCTCCTTTGACTCCAGCGATTAAGAAATTCTTTATTGTTTCCTCAGATGCCTTCCTAACTTTAGGAACCTCTGCATTAAACCTCTTGAAATATTCTGTCAATGTCTCACTAGGTCTTTGCTTGATATTGGCTAAGGTATTGGTCGGTGGGGCAAATGCAACAGATGCTCTGAATTGAGTGACAAAGAGCTTCCCCATGCTTGCCCAAGAACCAATCGAATCTGCAGGTAACCTTTTGAACCACTGATGGGCTCCGCCCTGTAGAGTTGCAGCCAGTAACCTGCACCTGGTGGCTTCCTTCACTTGATAAACATCCATCTCTGTGTCAAAACGACTAAGGTACTCAATGGGGTCAGTAGTCCCATCGAATTTCAACTCATTTGCGGGCCTGTAAGACCTAGGCAAAGCCGACTTTCGAACCTTCTTGGTGAAAGGAGAAGCTGTTATAGGGTTCACAGCAAGATTCTTTTCGTCCTTGAGTTGAGCCAAAATTTTCTTGACATCTTCTGCCGTCACCTCCCCAACAGCTTCCGCCTTTGTCTTCTTACTCGTCCCTTCTTCCTCTTGCGACCCTGTAGCACTTGATTCTTCAGTATCCTCATCTGAATCCGTGCTTTTTTCTTCAATTATCTCGACAGATGGGTCTTTATCGTTCTTCTTTTTCTTTGAGGAACCTCCAGTCTTGGTTTTCTTCTTCTTCTTGGATCCTGTACGGTCCTTGCTACCAGTTTTATTCTTCTCAGGATTCTCCATATCTTCATCATCATTACCTTCTTTCGGTTCTTCACCATCGTCAGGAACCTCCTCTCCATTCTCAGATTCTTCAAAATTCAACTGTTTCGGAGTAACCTTCGACTTCTTGCTCTTCTTTGCCTTCTTTTTCTTCTTTTTGCTTGAAGCCTGCTCCAAAGTCGATAAACGTTCTCCTACAGTCTTTAGGATTTCCATCATGGCTGCTTTAGTGACCTTCGGTGCTCTGGGAGGAGATGCGTTCTCCTCATGAACCTGTCGCTCAGAACGGGTTGCTTCGCTCTCCGAGCTGCCTGACATCTTTTCCACTCTTAAGATATTAACTTCCCCTCCTTCTAGCGCCAATGTTGATGAGTGGATTTCGTAATCAACTTATGTGAGGTTTACAGGTAGTTGTATAGGCTAGCGATCAACTGTTCTACGAAAGGTTTGGGTTGTGTTTGTGGGGGTTGAGCTGAGCTCGAGGGTATCTCCAATAATCTCAGGTGCCTTTAGAGAAAACTAGAGAACTTAATGCGTCGTACCCTGAGGTGCCTACGTACCCTTGTATTTATAGGGATCAAGCTCACGTAGTTCTAGTATGATTTCGTCTCTTACTGGAATAGCTGCATTCGGTCATCTAATTCGTGTTGGACTCAGGTTCCTTTAGAGCCTTTCACGAACTAGTTTGGCTAAGTGGAGTAGAACTCGAGTTCGTACCCTACTTATGTTTCTCTCATTGGTTAGAGTTATTCTAGGATCATCTGCGCCCTAGAATCATACTCAGATACCAATTCGTTTATCTGTTCTAGATGGCTTCTAGAACTTTCTGTTGGCAACTCGTAGGAACCTGGTGCTCAGGAACCTACATTTCAGGAGCCTGTTTCTCAGGGACCTCCTTATTTCGGGACATATCACTTAGGAACCTCCCTTTTGGTGTTAGTACCTGCACAAATAACAAACTAGTTAGACTGGATAACTTTTCATATGCTTTTATCATCTCTATGGCTGTTGTTATGCTAATTCGAACTCCTCGGCTGGGAGGAACCTGGTCTTCGAGTGTTCAGCTCAGCTTCCTGACCATTGGGGAACCTCCTGTTATTCGTACTTCTTTAGTCATTTCTTCTATTTGATCTTCCTGGCTCGTATTGGATCAATCTTCTAACTTGTATGGATCGGACCTTATTGATTAATGGGCCTAAATCTAGTCCATGGAGATTTTGGGCACAACAGTATCCAAGTTATGTAAATATATAATTATATGTCTTGGAACAATATTGAGATATTACAAAAACAAAACTAATAGTAGGGTGTAAAGTCTCCCAAACAAAATGAAACTCTCCTTTTTATTTTTTCTTATTTCTCGTTAAAAAATATATCTCTTTGTATATAATCTTTCTACCAAGTTATTTAGTTTTCTAAGCCATTTTTTATGCTTTGTTGATCTAAAAAAAATATAGTCAACCAACTAAGCAAATTCAATATATGCTCTTAGGTTAAGATATGTGAATTGATACTATTACTTTAATTCAAGAATACAAAATTTAAAAATAAAAAGGCACCCCTTTATTAAAAATAATATATAATTTTAAGTGTATCAACCTTTTTATTTATCATTATTAATAAATTTTATAACAAAATTCGTAGCTGCTGCTCTCTTTCTTCACCTTTCCCAAAAGATGTTAAACTAAAATTTAGGAGCTAATATCAGTTTTTTAAGTTTTTTTAAAAAAAAATTATATTGATTTTTCATTATTTTTTAATAAAAATATCATAGAGGGTCTAGTACCCCGTTGCCCGTTGGTGAATTTTATCTACCAAAATATTAGATTTTGTACTAATTCCTTGTAAATGATAAGCCTTTTTTTTATATTTTAGTTTGGCTTTCACTAAATATCTTTCTTTATTCTGGCAAAAAAAATATCTTTCTTTATTGAGAGCCTAATATCTTGTTCATGGATTTTGTCTACCCATATATTAGATTTTGTTATATTAGTTCATTGATTTGGATAGTATAGAATCACAGTTCTGGTTGGTTGTTTGAATACGTTATGACAAATCAGATATACATATTCCTCACGTTTATAACAAATTATTATATTATCTCACCGAAAAGACTGTGTAATTTATTGACATAAACTAGAGATGTACCATTGATAAGTGGATTTATATCCACTTGGATCGCTTCAATTCGGCTTAAATTGATTGTCTTGGACTCAAGTTTGTTGTAGTTTTGATGTGTTTTGCTTAGTTGTGCAGATTTACGAGAATGTTGATTAAGGTTGATGCTTCTATCGTTTTTGGAGAATAAATTGATTAAAATTCGGAATACCAAATGTCAAGCATGCTTATGATTTTGTTGGAATTGAGTGATACACTTACCCTTGTTTTTGAGTGAATATTCTTTTGTGAGTGGATTGTGAGTGTTTGCGTATGAGATCCCGAGTTTTGTCTCAAAGATGTACTCTTGTAGGCTTAGCATGGTTACTAACTTATTCTTACACTTGACATGGACTTTTGAGAGCTTATGCATGTTCATTGAGTAGACTATATGAATACTTGCACCTTCGACACCAAGACATTGCATTATTACTTTGATTCTTAAGTTGATATGACATAAGAGGATTTGAAGGTGTGGTGATGTATTGTAGGAAATCATTTGCATTTTCATATTAGTTGCATTCATGCATTGCATTGCATTGGATTTTGTGGGTACATTCGCTATAGGCCCTCACGAGACCTTACTCGTCCACTAGGGCTGCCTAGGGGTTTAAAGGGCTTGTTGCATATGCCAAATGCAACCGTGATCACCTACGGAAGTGGTACTAATTAGTTAGTGTTAGTTGTTTATGCTTGAGGACATGCATCGGTTTAAGTTTGGGGGTG
Organism: Kitagawia praeruptora; assembly: GCA_037693485.1. Classification (NCBI taxonomy): domain Eukaryota; kingdom Viridiplantae; phylum Streptophyta; class Magnoliopsida; order Apiales; family Apiaceae; genus Kitagawia; species Kitagawia praeruptora. The sequence goes on from CM075353.1 coordinate 150,213,607, forward strand.
TGATAAGTGGATTTATATCCACTTGGATCGCTTCAATTCGACTTAAATTGATTGTATTGGACTCAAGTTTGTTATAGTTTTGATGTGTTTTGCTTAGTTGTGCTGATTTACGAGAATGTTGATTAAGGTTGATGATTCTATCGTTTTTGGAGAATAAATTGATTAAAATTCGGATTTCTGAGACGATTGCGCAGTCTACAATGTTTTGGCCATATCTGGAGTTCTAGAAGTCCGTTTTCAGCGATCTTACTGTCCACGCGAAGCTTGGAAGATTTTCTACAACTTAGGACAGGATTCCCAAGCGCAGGATGCGTGTGGTGGGCGCAGAGCGTACGTCAAACAGACTGTTGGGAGCAAGAAATTCCAGTTTTGCCCTTTTTCTAATTCTAATTGTATTTTGGGCAGTTTTTGGTACCTAAATCAAATTCTAATTGTAATAGAGGGTAATTTCTTGCTGGGCAAGATTTTTAGAGCCTATTTAAACACATCCTACCATTGTAATAGGGAGATACAGATTATTACTTAGAATTACATATCATAGCTTAGATCTGCATGGGAGAAAAGGAGAGAAGGATTCAACGCTCGTGACAAGCAACAGATCTAGATCTACTTCATCTTTCGTTTTATTATGGATTCTAGATTTGTTTTCTCAACTCTTTATTTTATTAATATTATTACTTCTTTTATTCATATCTTGTTTTATATCATGGTTTCATCAGATCCCATGATGACGAGCGGTTCGATTATGAACTAATCGTTGTCATGGGATCCTAGCGGATTTATCTATGTAGCTTAGTAGTATGTATTCTTTAAAGATTTATGTGTGGTGAATTCTTGATATCATTGTTTGGTTGTGTTTCATGTATTTAGATGCATCGCGAACATCTAATTTGTTAATCTCTTGTGAAGCGAGAGTGGATCTTGAGATTTAGAACTTGCCATGCTAGCATAGGATAGGTTGATGTTTTAACATCATGATTTATGCCGTAAATAGAGATATTATGCTGCCCTATGTGATCTAAATGGATAACTTGTGCTTAAACCTCTATGTTTTCAAATTCTATAGAGATATAGGGTCTAAACATAAGAGGTGTCTACCCATCTTCTATCTCTTTTGTGGATGCATGCGTAGTTTGGTATTAGTATACCGAGAGGTAGCTCTTACTTATTTCGTGTTATCCGATCAGATATCAAAACCATCATATGTATTGATTAAAGGCATCGACTCTAAGTGAAGTAGATAATGAAGTTAGGATTCTATGTTTATTCTCATATAAGTAATTCAATTTTAATTCTCATCAGTTAGTTAATTCTTAGTTTGATAATTTGCATCTTAGTTTAATTTAGATAGTCAAAATTCTCAACTTATTAATTGTCTTAGCAGTGAATTAAAACCATACATTGTTGCATAGGTACTAAGCTGAATTAAAAACCAGATCTCTGTGGGAACGAACTTGACTTATATCTATATTACTTGTGACCACGTACGCTTGCGTGATATTGTGTTAACAAGTTTTTGGCACCGCTGCCGGGGATCACCGGTGTTTTATTTTTGGTTTATGTGCTTGTCATCAGTGGTCGTTAGCGTTCACTGACTCGGATTTCTTACTTAGTTTGTTTGTTTCGTGGTGTTTTCAGGTACTTGAACGTGTATGCGAACACGTTTGCAGGCTCGTAAGGAAAAACTGGCGGAAGACGGTCTTGTAGTAGATAATAAGGAAGAGGAACTTGAAACTACTGTAGAGATGGGTGATGCAGCAGCAGTTAAAGCTTTGAAGGATTATTCTCAGCCGAAGATCAATGACATTCAATCTAGCATTGTCAGGCCAGCTATCGCAGCTAACAACTTTGAGATCAAGCCGAGCACGATTCAGATGGTACTGTTGGTTCGAAAACTAACTGCGCAAGTGTACGCGGTCACAAGTAGTATAATAAGTTCGATCCCACGAAGACTTGGTGTTTGTTCAGAAATAGTGTTTATGCAACGACGTATGATTAAACAACAAACTGCTTGAATAAATATAAAGGGAGTTTTGTTTTATTATTCTAATTGATTTATCAAAATAATAATACTAAACAATTCAAACTACTTGATTTAATTAAACGAGATTTTATATGTGAGAAAAACATGGGATTCTAATTTCATTACTTATTTCATTTAGAATTGATGCCTTAATTCAAAGTGATTTGATAATTACGAAAGCTAACCGGGAACACGAAACTAACATAAGCGCCTTTCAGCCTTAACTTATATCAAACCACACGAACATTGATAAGTGGCTTTTATATCCACTTGGAACATTCTAAATCGGCTTAAATTGATTGTCTTGGGCTCAAGTTTCTTGTAGTTTTGATGTATTTTGTTTAGTTGTGCAGATTTACAAGGATGTTGATTATGGTGGGTGTTTTTATCGTTTTTGGAGATTTAATTTATTAAAATTCGGATTTATTGGGCTGCACGCGTGAGATTCACTGTTTTGGCCATATCTTGAGTTCTATAAGTCTGTTTTCAGCCCGTAAGCAGTCCACGCGAAGATAACGAGATTCTCTATCATTCTAAGGTGGTCCAGAGGTCCAATTACGTTTGGAACGGCTCTGGAAAATAGAAGAAAAGTCAGCCACGAATTTCCTTAAGAAAACAGAATCAGTTTAGGAAACGTCTTTTGCAGAAATTCTGTTTTAACTCTATTTTGGGTATTTTCTTGCTGGGCAAGACTTTTAGAGCCTATTTAAACACATCCTACCATTGTAATAGATATACAGATTATCATAGTTTTATTATTGTAACCAGCTTAGATCTGCAAGGGAAAAAAAGAGAGAAGGGTTCAACGCTCGTGACAAGCAACGGATCTAGATCTACTTCATCCTTTGTTCTAGATTTGTTTTCTCAACTTTAGTTTTATTAATATAATTACTTCTTTTACTCATATCTTGTTATTTATCATGTTTTCATCAAATCCCACGATGATGAACGGTTCAATTATGGGCTAATTGTTGTCGTGGGATCCTAGTGAATTTATCTATGTAGCTTAGTAGTTTGCATGCCTTAAAGATTTATGTGTGGTGAATTCTTGATATCCTCGTATGGTTAATCTTAATGCTTTTGGATGCGTAGCTAACATCTAAATTGAATTGTTAATCTCTTGTGAAGTGAAAGTGGATCTTGAGGTTTAGAACTTGCCATGCTAGCATAGGTTCATAATTGTTTATCAATATGGTTGTGGTGTGAGATGAAAATACTTATACCGCTCTATGTGATCTTTATGGATAACTTGTTCTTCAACCGTTATGTTTTCAAATTCTATAGACATATAGGGTCTAAGCATAATTGGTGTCTATTCATCTTCTATCTCTTTTGTGGATGTATGAGTAGTTTGGTATACGTATGCTGACAGGTAGCGTGTACTTGTTTCGTGTTGTCCGATCAGATATCATAACCATTGCATATAGAGATTAAAGGCATCAGATCTAAGCAAAGTATTTAATGAAGTTAGGATTCCATGGTTTTTCTTGCAGAAGTAATTAGATTTCAATTCTTGTTAGTTAGTTAATTCTTAGTTTGTTAATTTACTTTCTTAGTTTAATTTAGTTAATTAAAACCCAATTTGTTATTTGTCTTAGCAGTGAATTAAAACCATACATTGTTGCATAGGTACAATACTGAATTAAAAACCAGATCTCTGTGGGAACGAACTTGACTTCTATCTGTATTACTTGTGACCACGTACGCTTGCGTGTTTTAGTGTAAACAAGTTTTTGGCGCCGCTGCCGGGGATCATCGGTGTTTTTATTTTAGTTTATGTGCTTGTCATCAGTGGTCGTTAGCGTTCACTGAATCGGATTCTTACTTAGTTTGTTTGTTTCGTGGTGTTTATAGGTACTTAGGTTTGTATGCAAACACGTTCGCAAGCTCGGTTACAAAAACTGGTGGAAGACAATCTTGTAGAGAATTTAGAGAATAAGGAAGAGGAAACTGAAACTACAGTAGCAATGGCAGATGCAGCAGAAGCAGCTAAGGCTTTGAGGGAGTATTCTCAGCCGAAACTCAATGATATTCAGTCTAGCATTGTTAGACCAGCTATTGCAGCGAACAACTTTGAGATCAAGTCGGGCACAATTCAGATGGTGCAGAATTCAGTTCAGTTTGGGGGAGCTCCTACGGAGGATGCCAACATGCATGTTCGGGACTTTATTGAAATCTGCGACACTTTCAAATGTAATGGTGTGACGGATGATGCTATCAGGTTGAGGCTTTTCCCATTCTCTCTGAGGGATAAGGCTAAGAGCTGGCTACACTCTTTACCACCTGGTTCCATTACTACATGGGAAGATCTTGCTCAGAAGTTCCTTACTAAATTCTTCCCTATGGCGAAAACTGCAGCATTAAGGAACCAGTTGACTCAATTCCAACAGCAATCTGGTGAGACCTTGTGTGAGGCTTGGGAACGCTACAAGGAGATGCTACGCAAGTGTCCTCATCATGGCATGCCTGATTGGATGGTTATTAATGGTTTTTACAATGGGTTGGGAGCACAGTCTAGGCCTTTGCTAGATGCAGCATCAGGTGGAGCTCTGTGGGCGAAGAGCTATGATGAAGCTTATGATCTTATAGAGATGATGGCTGCTAATGAATATCAGAATCCAACCCAGAGGCTATCTCAAGGCAAGGCAGCAGGGGTTTTTGAAGTAGATACAGCTGCAATGATTACGGCTCAGTTGAAAGCTCTTGCTATGAAGGTGGATTCTCTTGCTAATTATGGAGTTCAGCAGGTGGCTAGTGTTTGTGAGTTATGTGCGGGCGCACATGAGACGAATCAGTGTGCTATCTCTTCTGAATCAGTACAGTTCGTGAGTAATTTCCAGAGACCTGCTGCACCAGTTCCAGCCACTTATCATCCTAATAATCGGAATCATCCCAATTTCAGCTGGAGCAATAATCAGAATACTCAACAGTCTTATCAGCAAGCGAAGCCGTTCAATCAAGGCTATCAACAGCCCTATGCTCCAAAGGCACCATATCAACCTCCGGGATTTCAGCAGCAACCCCAGGCTCATGCGGGGCAATCTTCTAATGAGATAGATGATATGAGAGTGATGATAAAGAACCTACAAGCTGGTCAGAAAGTTTTGGAAACCCAGTTGGGGCAGATTACAAGTGCCTTGGTAAATATGCATCAAGGAACTCTTCCTAGTGATACGGAGACTAATCCAGGCAGGAGGGAAAGCAAAGAACAGGTCAATGCAGTTACTTCGAGATCTGGAAAAGTCACGAGTGATCCTAAATCAGCAACTGAAGAAGATGAAGAGGTTCAGAATCAGCAGGTTGAAAAATCTGCAGTGCCAGAAATTGAAAAATCTGATTTAGTGGCTAATCAGCTTGATGGTGAGAAGAGCAAGAAACCTGTTGAAAAGTCTATTCCGGAGCAATCTTCAATGAATAATCAGATCTATCCACCTCCTCCATATCCTGGACGTTTGAAGAAAAGTCAAGAGAAACAGTTTCATAAATTTATGGATGTCTTCAAGAAACTGTCCATTAACATTCCTTTTGTTGAAGCATTGGAGCAGATGCCAAGATATGCAAAGTTCATGAAAGATATTTTGTCACGGAAGAGAAGGTTGGAAGATTTTGAAACAGTAGCTTTGACGGAGGAGTGTAGTGCTGTTCTGCAGCAGAAGTTGCCTCCTAAACTTAAGGATCCAGGAAGTTTCACTATTCCATGCACTATTGGCAACCTTTCTTTCAACAAGTGTTTATGTGATTTGGGAGCTAGTGTTAATCTCATGCCCTTGTCTGTTTTCAAGCAACTTGGTCTACCAGAGCCAAAGCCAACTAACATCTCTTTGCAGTTGGCTGATCGATCTATCACTTATCCGAGGGGCATAGTGGAGGACGTTTTGGTAAAGGTTGATAAGCTCATCTTCCCAGCTGATTTTGTGATTCTAGATTTTGAAGAAGATAAGAAGATTCCCATAATCTTGGGAAGACCGTTCTTGGCTACAGGAAATACTTTAATTGATGTGCAGAAAGGAGAACTTACAATGAGGGTGCAAGATCAGAGTGTCACCTTTAATGTGTTCAAGGCAATGAAATTTCCAACAGAGGATGAGGAGTGTTGCAGTGTGGAAATAGTTGATACGGGTCAGAGAAAGAAAGTTGATCAGTTACTGAGCGAGAAATCGGACAGTTCTTCGGTTTGTGATCTTTCGGAAGTAAAGCTTGGAAAACTTCCACCACATTTGAGGTATGTCCTTTTGAATAATGAGCTAGTGATTTTTGAAGAAGGGCATGATAGCGTGTTGCGAAGGTGGAAAGCAGATGTTAAGGAAGAAGAAATTTTTGTTCAACCGGTTGAGTCGGAGAAGCACTTTAGAGGAGTGAAGAAGAAAATGAAGAAGATTTGGCCATTTGGTAGTAAAATTAGGTTGAAATCTGATGGAAGTGATTTGTGGAAAGCAAGCAATCAAGATGTCAAAGTTCGTATGAATGGTTTGTCTGTTGAGAACGGTTCGGTTATTCTTTTGAAACCGCCATGATTTGAGGAAGTAACGTCAAGCTATTGACGTTAAAGAAGCGCTTCGTGGGAGGCAACCCATGTATTAGTGTAGGAAGAAAAAAAAAAAAAAAAAAATTTTGAGTGTTGTGTGAAAAAAAAAAAAAAAAATCAAAAAAAAAAAAAAAAAAAAAAATCAAAAAATCGAATTTTTTGGGTGTAACGCAGGAGCAACCTGCGTTACAGGGCAGTTTGCGCCCCTGTGGCGCAACTTGCGCCTGCGTTACTGGAAGAAGGGCAAATTGCTCCCCTGAGCCGCAGCTTGCAGTGGCGCATCTGGAAGTGGGGCAGGTTGCTCCCACACGCGGCAACCTGCGCGTGAATCAGAAGGGTGAAGAAAAATTCAGCTTGTTCCTGTTGTGTTGTCCGAGTGTGTTGTTGTGTTTATATAAAAAAAAAAAAAATCTTTCATCCCCCATTCTTTTTATACCCTCATTCTAAAACTATTCTAATCCTATTTCAATTCCAAAACCTTCCCTCTTTTCTCCAAAATTCCAATTTCTTTTCTAATTCTAATTTTATTCTTATTATTATTATTATTATTATTTTTTTTATTATTATTATTATTATTATTATTATAGTTATTATTTATTATTATTATTATTATTATTATTATTTTCTTTATTATTTTCTTTATTATTTTCTTTATTATTTTCTTTATTATTATTATTATTATTATTATTATTATTATTTTATATACACACCTATACATACAAATCCAATTCCTCTTCTATTTTTTTTATATATCTAATAAATTGAGTTCTAAAGAGGAATTAATTGCAAGTTCACCTCTTTGATTCGTATTGGGTAAATCTTTTTCTCTAATATTATTTTTATTACGAATTTGTGTTCTTGTCAATTGTGGGTTTTGTAGTATTCAGGCAAGGTGGCCAGTCTATGGAGCTCGTGCGCAATATCCTCCACCAGATTCATTCGAGGAGGGTGACTGCTTCGGTATTCAGGTATGTTTCTACTATCCCTTGTATTTACTTCCATTCAATGAGGACATTGAATATTTTAAGTTTGGGGGTGGTTTGAGGGATTAGTAGTTGTTGTTGTATTATGTGTTCATGTAGGATTTCATGTTTGCATGTTAATAGTAGTAAATTATGCATTTATGTTTGTGTTATCTACGTTTGTTTCATATAGGACATTCTGTTTTTATGTTCGTATATCATGTGAGTTCATAATAGTTGCATTTGCACCCATGCTTGATAGGAATTTTGTGTTGTTGACGCTTTTGATTGAGAAGTGATATGCTTTGTTCTTGTGCACACACATACACTAGTAAGTTGAAGCTAGTAGACTTATTGAATGTTGTAAGTTATTAGAAGGACATGAATATGTGCAAGATGATTTAGTTTGCATGCTTTGAATACAAGTTGGTGCGTTAGAGAGATGTTTGCTTGGGATTGAGTATGTTTTTCCACCAAGTGAGATTTTGAGCCTTATTGCTTATTGCATATTTGTTGCAATTCATTCGTTTGCTTGAGTGTCCACGGATTGTTTGCATTGCTAGCAGTTGTTTGAGGTCTTTCTTGAAACGCATGACATTATTTGACGATTAAAATGATAAAGGCAATTAGGAATAACCACATATTTTCCCATATTACCACACCATGTTTACATGATCAATTAGTTAACCCGTTGAGCTTAATCCTATTTTTTTTCGGTGACATACCACATTACTTGCCTAGACCTTTTTCTTGTATTGGCCTTACATTAATTTGAACCCACATTGTCAAAGGCTAGTAGAGTGCTTAAGGGAGTAATAAGGTGTGCAAGGAAGGGTTATTGTTGGTCATAATTTTGGGGGAAATATTGGAAATTGGGTTTGGGTGTTTACTTGATAGTCGACATATGTAATAAAATTATGGGATCATTGTTATTGTTTATATTATTGTTTGTGTTCTATTTAGCTCTCGAAAAAAAAAAAAAAAAAAAAAAAAAAAAAAAAGAGAAAAAAAAAAAAGAGATAAAAAAAAAAAAGAAAAAAAAAATATATTATGAGAGCATGTTTGTGTTTGTTGTGATCCTATTTCAGTCGACTAGTCGAGTGTTTGTCATAGTAAAATTATGTGGGGGGGAATATGGTGTTGTGTATGATGTATTATGTTACTTACTAGCTTTTGACACTTCACCCGTTTTGGCTTATTTGACATACCTTGTCCCTAGCCCCGTTACAACCCAATTAAAGACCTTTTGATTATCGTCATTGATGTATGTTGTGTTAAGAGTTAGATTGATACCAAATGTCAAGCGTGTTTATGATTTTGTTGGAATTGAGTGATACACTTACCCTTGTTCTTGAGTGAAAATTCTTTTGTGAGTGGATTGTGAGTGTTTGCTTGTTTTTGCGTATGAGATCCCGAGTTTTGTCTCAAAGATGTACTCTTGTAGGCTTAGCATGTTTACTAACTTATTCTTACACTTGACATGGGCTTGTGAGAACTTATGCATGTTCATTGAGTAGACTATGTGAATACTTGCACTTTCGACACCAAGACATTGCATTTTTACTTTGATTCTTAAGTTGATGTGGCATGAGAGGATTTGAAGGTATGGTAGATTAGATTAATTGCATTTTCATTTAGTTGCATTCATGCATTGCATTGCATTAGGTTAAATGGATTTTGTGGGTACATTCGCTATAGGCCCTCACGAGACCTTACTCGTCCACTAGGGCTGCCTAGGGGTTTAAAGGGCTTGTTGCATATGCCAAATGCAACCGTGATCACCTACGGAAGTGGTACTAGTTAGTTAGTTAGTTGTAATTGTTTATGCTTGAGGACAAGCATCGGTTTAAGTTTGGGGGTGTGATAAGTGGCTTTTATATCCACTTGGAACATTCTAAATCGGCTTAAATTGATTGTCTTGGGCTCAAGTTTCTTGTAGTTTTGATGTATTTTGTTTAGTTGTGCAGATTTACAAGGATGTTGATTATGGTGGGTGTTTTTATCATTTTTGGAGATTTAATTTATTAAAATTCGGATTTATTGGGCTGCACGCGTGAGATTCACTGTTTTGGCCATATCTTGAGTTCTATAAGTCTGTTTTCAGCCCGTAAGCAGTCCACGCGAAGATAACGAGATTCTCTATCATTCTAAGGTGGTCCAGAGGTCCAATTACGTTTGGAACGGCTCTGGAAAATAGAAGAAAAGTCAGCCACGAATTTCCTTAAGAAAACAGAATCAGTTTAGGAAACGTCTTTTGCAGAAATTCTGTTTTAACTCTATTTTGGGTATTTTCTTGCTGGGCAAGACTTTTAGAGCCTATTTAAACACATCCTACCATTGTAATAGATATACAGATTATCATAGTTTTATTATTGTAACCAGCTTAGATCTGCAAGGGAAAAAAAGAGAGAAGGGTTCAACGCTCGTGACAAGCAACGGATCTAGATCTACTTCATCCTTTGTTCTAGATTTGTTTTCTCAACTTTAGTTTTATTAATATAATTACTTCTTTTACTCATATCTTGTTATTTATCATGTTTTCATCAAATCCCACGATGATGAACGGTTCAATTATGGGCTAATTGTTGTCGTGGGATCCTAGTGAATTTATCTATGTAGCTTAGTAGTTTGCATGCCTTAAAGATTTATGTGTGGTGAATTCTTGATATCCTCGTATGGTTAATCTTAATGCTTTTGGATGCGTAGCTAACATCTAAATTGAATTGTTAATCTCTTGTGAAGTGAAAGTGGATCTTGAGGTTTAGAACTTGCCATGCTAGCATAGGTTCATAATTGTTTATCAATATGGTTGTGGTGTGAGATGAAAATACTTATACCGCTCTATGTGATCTTTATGGATAACTTGTTCTTCAACCGTTATGTTTTCAAATTCTATAGACATATAGGGTCTAAGCATAATTGGTGTCTATTCATCTTCTATCTCTTTTGTGGATGTATGAGTAGTTTGGTATACGTATGCTGACAGGTAGCGTGTACTTGTTTCGTGTTGTCCGATCAGATATCATAACCATTGCATATAGAGATTAAAGGCATCAGATCTAAGCAAAGTATTTAATGAAGTTAGGATTCCATGGTTTTTCTTGCAGAAGTAATTAGATTTCAATTCTTGTTAGTTAGTTAATTCTTAGTCTGTTAATTTACTTTCTTAGTTTAATTTAGTTAATTAAAACCCAATTTGTTATTTGTCTTAGCAGTGAATTAAAACCATACATTGTTGCATAGGTACAATACTGAATTAAAAACCAGATCTCTGTGGGAACGAACTTGACTTCTATCTGTATTACTTGTGACCACGTACGCTTGCGTGTTTTAGTGTAAACAAACATCCACTTAAAAAGATAGAAGTTGTGTGGACACCGTTTATGTTTAGACCCTATATGTCTATAAGATTTGAAAACATAATTGGTTTACGAATAAATTCCTTTATTATGGCTACATAGGGCGATGTGATCCAAAACCCTACCACTTATCGTAAATGTACATAACAATTACGAACCTATGCTAACATGGCAAATTCTAAATTCCTAAATCCACTTTCGCATTCATTAGGAATTAATAATTTAGACGTTAGCTACACATCTAATAAATTAAGCGCAACCATATTAGGCAATCTGAATTGTTATCATAATACAAATTATTAAGGCATCGAATTTATAAATTACGTAAATAAATCCATTAGAATCCCATGACGTCGATTAGTTCATAATCGAACGAATCGTCATTATGGGATTAAATGAAAACATGGTATAAAATTGCATGGATAAAATATGAAATACAAGAGTTTAGAAAATAGAACCGAACTAGCTTCCAACGAAATAGAGAGGAGTACTCCAAGTAATCCCCGTAAAATAAGAGTTTAGAAAATAGAATCGAAATAGCTTCCAACGAAATAGAAGAGCACTCCAAAATAATCCCCTTACAATCTTCCACCAAAATAGAACTTGCAGAAAATTAAAATGTATAAAATGAAACTAAAAATACAAAGAAGCTAGAGAGAATACAACTGAATTAAAGAGAAAACTCAGTTGAGGGATGTGTCGAAACCTATGAAAGGCTCACCTATTTATAGCACAAAAATAACCCACATCCGGCAATAAAGAATTCGGCCGAAAGTAATAGCAGCAAAAATAGAAAACTAGAAAGCAGCTGGCGGCTGGCGGGCTCTTCCTATTTCGTTTTATATGAGTGATGCCAAACTGTAAACCAGTCACAGGAGGAGGCAGTGTACATCACGCGGGATTTTTTTCTTCTCTTTTCTTCTGGCGCGTGGGCGCCACGCGCTTACAGGCGCGTTATAACTGCCGACAGGCTGCTGCAACACTTGAGATTTTCCGATTCTTTGTTTATTTAATAAACCACCCACCAGATTGCTGTGCTAAATTCAAACAAAACCAACCGGCTAAACAATTTCCACTAACCGGGGCCTATTTTGTTTTTATACGAAAGGGCTCCGTAGAAATAATTTTTAACCCGCATAGCTTATAATCTTTAACTAATAAATAATTAATTTAATTCAGAAATTATAAAAATAAATATCTAATATTATTAGATATTTATGAATATAATTTTCTAATTAAATAAAATATTTATTAATATAAATAAATCCTTAAGTCCTAAGCTGCGGTCTTTTGAGGGTCAGAAACCGGACTGCTTTTGCTTAACGAAAAATACATCAATTCCAACCGGGATTCCTGCTTTAAGAATATATCACTTTCCATATTTTTGTGACAATTCTATTTCCTCATTGCTCGTCCAGGTGTAAACTACGGTCTGTTGAGAATCTAAAACCGGACTCCTTTTGCTTAGAAAAAAATATAATAATTCCAACCGGGGTTTCAGCATTAAGAATATATCACTCAGAAATTCTTTATGATAATTCATTTTCCTCGTGGCCAGTCCAGCTTGCTCTCTTGGCAACTCTAAATTCCGAATTGAGGCAGAAATCCACCGTTTTTAGCCTTTTATCGCCACGATACCTAAAGTTGCGAGTTCTGCACAACAAAGACTTAATTAACAAAAAACGAATTAAAAGACACAACATATTTAAGGATAAACCACCAATCTATGTCCAATTAGCGCAAAATAAGTGGATATAAAATCCACTTATCAGGTACAGAATTCGGTTCAGTTTGGGGGTGCTCCTACGGAGGATCCTAACATGCATATTCGGGACTTTATCGAGATCTGTGACACTTTTAAGTTCAATGGTGTGTTAGATAATGCTATCAAGTTGAGACTATTCCCATTCTCTTTGAGGGATAAGGCTAAGGGCTGGTTACATTCTCTACCAACCGGTTCCATTACTACATAGGAGGATCTTGCTTAGAAGTTTCTTACTAAATTCTTCCCTATGGCGAAAACTGCAGCAATAAGGAACCAGCTAACTCAATTTCAGCAGCAATCTGGTGAATCTTTGTGTGAGGCTTGGGAACGTTACAAGGAGATGCTTCGTAGGTGTCCACATCATAGCATGCCTGACTGGATGGTTATCAATGGTTTTTACAATGGGTTAGGAGCATAGTTTAGACCTTTGCTAGATGCAGCATCTGGTGGAGCTCTGTGGGCTAAGAGCTACGATGAAGCTTATGATCTTATTGAGACGATGGCTGCTAATGAATATCAAAACCCAACCCAGAGGCTTTCTCAAGGCAAGGTGGCAGGTATTTTTGAAGTGGATACAGCTTCAGCTATTGTAGCTCAGTTAAAGGCTTTGACTATGAAGGTGGATTCTCTTACAAATTACGGAGTTCAGCAGGTGGCTAGTGTTTGTGAGCTATGTGCGGGTGCACATGAGACGAATCAGTATGCTATCTCGTCTGAATCAGCACAGTTTTGTGAGTAATTTTCAGAGTCCTGTTGCACCAGTTCCAACCACTTATCATCCTAATAATCGGAATCATCCTAATTTCAGCTGGAGCAATACTCAAGGTGCTTAACAACAACAACCTTATCAGCAGTTTCAGGGTCAGCAAGCGAGACCATTCAATCAGAACTATCAGCAGCAGTATGCTCCAAGGCAACCATTCCAACCTCCTGGTTTTCAGCAACAGCCCCAGGCTAATGCGGGGCAATTTTCGATTGAAAGATCAGAAATGAATGAGTTGAGGATGATGGTTAAAAGCCAACCAGTTTCTCTCAAGACCTTGGAGAACCAGATGGGGCAGCTTGCAAGTGCTTTGTTGAACATGAAACAGGGGACTCTTCCTAGTGATAAGGAGGCTAATCCAGGCAGAAGGGAAAGAAAAGAACAGGTCAATGCAGTTACTTTGAGATCTGGAAAAGTCACGAGAGATCCTAAATCAGCAACTAAGGAATATGAAGATGTTCAGAATCATCAGGTTGAAAAATCTGTAGTGCCAGAAATTGAGAAATCTGATTTGGTGGCTGATCAGCTTGATGGTGAGAAGAGCAAGAAACCTGTTGAAAAGTATACTTCGGAGCAGTCTATGAAGAATAATCAGATCTATCCTCCTCCTCCATATCCTCGATGCTTGCAGAAAAGTCAAGAGAAGCAGTTTCAGAAGTTTATGGATGTCTTCAAGAAACTATCCATTAACATTCCTTTTGTTGAAGCATTGGAGCAGATGCCGAGATATGCAAAGTTCATGAAGGATATTTTGTCACGAAAGAGAAGGTTGGAAGAATTTGAAACAGTAGCATTGACAGAGGAGTGTAGTGCGGTGTTGCAACAGAAATTACCTCCTAAACTTAAGGATCTAGGAAGTTTTACAATTCCATGCACCATTGGAAAGTTGTCTTTTGACAAATTCTTATGTGATTTGGGTGCTAGCATTAATCTCATGCCCTTGTCTGTTTTCAAGCAACTTGGTCTGCCGGAGCCAAAGCCAACCAACATCTCTTTGTAGTTGGTTGATAGGTCGATCACTTATCCGAGGGGTATAGTAGAGGATGTCTTGGTGAAGGTTGATAAGCTCATATTTCCTACAGATTTTGTGATTCTAGATTTTGAAGAAGACAAGAAGATTCCCATAATCTTGGGAAGGCCATTTTTAGCTACGGGCCGTACTTTGATCGATGTGCAAAAAGGAGAGCTTATAATGAGGGTGCAAGATCAGAATGTCACCTTTAATGTGTTCAAGGCCATGAAATTTCCAACAGAGGATGAAGAGTGTTGCAGTGCGGAAATAGTTGATACGGGTCAGAGAAAGAAGTTTGATCAGTTGTTGAGCGGAAAATTGGACACGCATGTGCTAAAGCATCACATCAGTGATTCTATTGACAGTTCTTCAATTCAAGATCTATCGAATGTAAAGCTTGGGAAACTTCCACCACATTTGAGGTATGTCCTTTTAAATAATGAGCTAGTGATTTTTGAAGAGGGGCATGATAACGTGTTGCGAAGGTGGAAAGCCGATGATAAGGAAGAAGAAAGTTTTGTTCAGCCGTTCGAGTCGGAGAAGCACCTTAGAGGTGTGAAGAAGAAAAAGAAGAAGATTAGGCCGTTGGGTGGTAAATTAGGTTGAAGTCTGATGAGAGAGATGTGTGGAAAGCAAGCAAACAAGATGTCAACGTTCGTATGAATGGTTTTTCTGTTGAGGACGGTTCAGTTATTCTTTTGAAACCGCCATGAGTTGAGGAAGTAACGTTAAGCTATTGACGTTAAAGAAGCGCTTCGTGGGAGGCAACCCATGCATTAGTGTAGGAAAAAAAAATTATGAGTGTATTCAAAATAAAAATAAAAAATGTTGTGCAAAAAAAAACGAAACAGTGATTTTCGCGCAAGCAGCATCTGAGTAACGAAGGCTGCGCCTGCGTTTCTGTCTTTCGCGCGGGCTGCGGGTCTGTAACGCAGGTTGCGCCTGCGTTACTGTGTTTTGAGTAGTTGTGTGCCTGTTGCGCAGGCTGCGCCTGCGTGACTGGTGTGAGCAGGTGGCGCCCACGCGCGCGCAGGTTGCGTGAACTGCAGTGTGTTGTCCGATTGTGTTTCAGCTGTTGTACATATAAAAAAAAAAACTTTTTCAACCCCAAATTTTTTTCTACTTTTATACTCTCATATCTACACCTAATTCTAATCATATATCAATTCCAAAACCCTCCATCTCCTCTTCGATCTCTAAACCTATATTTATTCTAATTCCTAATTTCTCAATCCCTAAATTCTGTTCCTATTATATATCAATTTCATACCCTCTCAAATCTCTCCTACACACTTAAATCTTTATTCATCCTATCACTCCATTATATATACACACCTATAAATACAAATCCAATTCCTATTCTATTTATTTAAATCTCTTAAAAAATTCAATTCTAAAGAGGAATTAATTGCAAGTTTCACCTCTCCAATTCGTAGTGGGTTTATCTCTTCTTAAAATCTTATTTTTATTACGAATTTATGTTCTTGTCAATTGGGGGTTTGTATTATTCTTGGTATTTGGGCTATTTTTGGTGTGATATTGCTTGGTGATTATTGGTTGAGCTTCTTGTGAGTTGGGTATTGATTCTTATGGCTCCTAAGCGTGGGAGAGGTGGTGCTAGTGTTGTGAAATTTTCATCTCCGACTGCGGAGGTTGAATCTAATCGGTTGTTGAGGCCAATTTTTGGGTTGGTTGAGATGATTGGTGAGTTGAGATGGGGAGAGTTATGTAAGGCGCCTTCTCCGGTTCCGATGAGTAGGTATGTTTTCTGCTATCCCTTGTATTTACTTCCATTCAATGCGAACATTGAATATTTTAAGTTTGGGGGTGGTTTGGGGGATTAGTAATTGTTGTTGTATTATGTGTTCATGTAGGATATCATGTTTGCATTTTAGTTGTAATTCATGCATGTTTTGTTCGTGTTATTATCTTGTGAGTCCATAGTAGTTTGCATTTGCACCCATGCTTGATAGGAATTTTGTGTTGTTAACGCTTTTGATTGAGAAGTGATATGCTTTGTTCTTGTGCACACACATACACTAGTAAGTTGAAGCTAGTAGACTTATTGAATGTTGTGAGTAATTAGAAGGACATGAATATGTGCAAGTTGATTTAGTTTGCATGCTTTGAATACAAGTAGGTGCGTTAGAGAGATTTTTGCTTGGGATTGAGTATGTTTTTCCACCAAGTGAGCTTTTGAGCCATATTGCATATTTGTTGCAATTTATTCGTTTGTTTGAGTGTCCACAGATTGTTTGCATTGCTAGCAGTTGTTTGAGGTCTTTCTTGAAATGCATGACATTATTTGACGATTAAAATGATAAAGGCATGTAGGAATAACCGCATATCTTCCCATATTACCACACCATATTTACATGATCAATTAGTTAACCCGTTGAGCTTAATCCTATTTTTCGGTGACACACCACATTACTTGCCTAGACCTTTTTCTTGTATTGGCCTTACATTAATTTTAACCCACATTGTCAAAGGCTAGTAGAGTGCTTAAGGGAGTAATAAGGTGTGCAAGGAGGGGTTTATTATTGGTCATACTTTTGGGGGAAATATTGAAAATTGGGTTTGGTTGTTTACTTGACAGTCGGCATGTGTAATAAATTCATGGGATCATTGTTATTGTTTATATTATTGTTCTTATTATATTTAGCTCTCGAAAAAAAAGAAAAAAAAAAGAGAAAAAGGAAAAAAAATATGTATATTATGAGAGCATATTTGTGTTTGTTGTGATCCTACTTAAGTCGACTAATCGAGCATTTTTGTCGAAAGAAAAATAGTAAAGTTATATGGGGGGAAAATAGGGTGTTGTGTGATGATCTATTATGGTACTTACTAGCTTTTGACACTTCACCTGTTTTGGCTTATTTGACATACCTTGTCCCTAGCCCCGTTACAACCCAAATAAAGACCTTTTGATTATCATCATTGATGTATGTTGTGTTAAGAGTTAGATTGATACCAAATGTCAAGCATGCTTATGATTTTGTTGGAATTGAGTGATACACTTACCCTTGTTTTTGAGTGAATATTCTTTTGTGAGTGGATTGTGAGTGTTTGCTTGTTTTTGCGTATGAGATCCTGAGTTTTGTCTCAAAGATGTACTCTTGTAGGCTTAGCATGGTTACTAACTTATTCTTACACTTGACATGGACTTTTGAGAGCTTATGCATGTTCATTGAGTAGACTATATGAATACTTGCACCTTCGACACCAAGACATTGCATTATTACTTTGATTCTTAAGTTGATATGACATGAGAGGATTTGAAGGTGTGGTGATGTATTGTAGGAAATCATTTGCATTTTCATATTAGTTGTATTCATGCATTGCATTGCATTGGATTTTGTGGGTACATTCGCTATAGACCCTCACGAGACATTACTCGTCCACTAGGACTGCCTAGGGGTTTAAAGGGCTTGTTGCATATGCCAAATGCAACCGTGATCACCTACGGAAGTGGTACTAATTAGTTAGTGTTAGTTGTTTATGCTTGAGGACAAGCATCGGTTTAAGTTTGGGGGTGTGATAAGTGGATTTATATCCACTTGGATCGCATCAATTCAGCTTAAATTGATTGTCTTGGACTCAAGTTTGTTGTAGTTTTGATGTGTTTTGCTTAGTTGTGCAGATTTACCAGAATGTTGATTAAGGTTGATGATTCTATCGGTTGCGCAGTCTACACTGTTTTGGCCATATCTGGAGTTCTAGAAGTCCGTTTTCAGCGATCTTACTGTCCACGCGAAGCTTGGAAGATTTTCTACAACTTAGGACAGGATTCCCATGCGCAGGATGCGTGTGGTGGGTGCAGAGAGCACGTCAAACAGACTGTTTGGAGCAGGAAATTCCAGTTTTGCCCTTTTTCTAATTCTAATTGTATTTTGGGCAGTTTTTGGTACCTAAATCAAATTCTAATTGTAATAGAGGGTAATTTTTTGCTGGGCAAGATTTTTAGAGCCTATTTAAACACATCCTACCATTGTAATAGGGAGATACAGAGTATTACTTAGAATTACATATCATAGCTTAGATCTGCAAGGGAGAAAAGGAGAGAAGGATTCAACGCTCGTGACAAGCAACGGATCTAGATCTACTTCATCTTTCATTTTATTCTGGATTCTAGATTTGTTTTCTCAACTCTTTATTTTATTAATATTATTACTTCTTTTATTCATATCTTGTTTTATATCATGGTTTCATCAGATCCCATGATGACGAGCGGTTCGATTATGAACTAATCATTGTCATGGGATCCTAGCGGATTTATCTATGTAGCTTAGTAGTTTGTATGCTTTAAAGATTTATGTGTGGTGAATTCTTGATATCCTTGTATGGTTGTGTTTCATGTATTTAGATGCGTCGCGAACATCTAATTTGTTAATCTCTTGTGAAGCGAGAGTGGATCTTGAGATTTAGAACTTGCCATGCTAGCATAGGATAGGTTGATATCTTAACATCATAATTTGTGGCGTAAATAGAGATATTATGCTGCCCTATGTGATCTAAGTGGATAACTTGTGCTTAAACCTCTATGTTTTCAAATTCTATATAGATATAGGGTCTAAACATAAGAGGTGTCTACCCATCTTCTATCTCTTTTGTGGATGCATGCGTAGTTTGGTATTAGTATACCGAGAGGTAGCTCTTACTTATTTCGTGTTATCCGATCAGATATCAAAACCATCATATGTATTGATTAAAGGCATCGACTCTAAGTGAAGTAGATAATGAAGTTAGGATTCCATGTTTATTCTCATATAAGTAATTCAATTTTAATTCTCATTAGTTAGTTAATTCTTAGTTTGATAATTTGCATCTTAGTTTAATTTAGATAGTCAAAATTCTCAACTTATTAATTGTCTTAGCAGTGAATTAAAACCATACATTGTTGCATGGGTACTAAGCTGAATTAAAAACCAGATCTCTGTAGGAACGAACTTGACTTTAATCTATATTACTTGTGACCACGTACGCTTGCGTGATATTGTGTTAACAACCATAATTGAAAATATGTTCAACGATTGGATAAAGGAAATTAGTGATATAATTTACTATGTGTTTGTTCAATTTTAATTGTTTTTGTAGATGTTGTATGCCCTTTTATCGATGATTTTTGAAGGTTTGATTATTTTTGTGTATGACATATGTTCATTTATTGATGAATTAATTATCAATAAATAAATATTGATATATGAGAAATTTGTCCTAAATTGACTAATTTATTATGGAAATATTCACTAACAATATTTTCATTGACTATGTAATATTTTTTTATTTTTTAATTTGATAATTTATACAACAAATAATATAAAGTACAATTTAAGAGTATATTTAATATTTTGAATAATTCAAATATATTGTCAGGTCATTAATTTTTCCATTAATTATTGCATAGTTAAAAAATTTCGTAATTAAAATGTTAAAAGTTGATTGGTTTAAAATTCATTTTAACATTTTAATTGGTTGATTAGATTTTTTTTATGACTGAATTATTTAGTACTTTACATAAATTAAATTTTGGATGTGCATTAAGAATAGTGTGGTAAATAGTTTTATATTGTTAATAACTTTTAATTCATGATTTTAATTGTACCTTATGATTTTGAATTAAAAGTTTGAGATATCAAAATATCTATTAAATATAATAGATTCATGTATTAATGTATAAAATTTTAAATTAAATAATTATTGTATTTAGAATAAAATTGTTAAGTAGTCACCGGATAACATTGACAACCCAACACTGTAAAAAAACATTTATCCATAGCCACACCTAATAATGTAAACAAATCAGTGTAATGTGATAAGGATTGATGCCTACAATTTAGTAAGTCGCTCAATTATTGAAGTTTGCTACTGAATATTCTAATGGGAAGTAACTCTGAGAGAATTCGGACTGAGAATGATGATAACCTAAATCGTTTTTTATTTATTTTTTGTGAAACGTTTTTCTGTTGAATTTATTGGACAATTAAAACACTACACATATAATACATATATACAATCGAAGTAAAAAGATAATCTGTACAAGTATAGAATGCCATATAATTAAAAAAATTGAAGTAGTACCTTAACCTAAATTGATATGATTTAGTCATGAGGATCACTATTTCACTGAAAAATTTAAAAATCATGTATGTTTTGAAAGCATCCAAACATGTTTTGCACAATAATTCGTTTTGCAATATTTTTTTAGCCAAACATATATGATTTCAAGATTTTTAATAAAATAATAATATTTATATAACAAATTTTACAAAACAATAGATTTTTCAATATTTTGAATGATATTTTCATTGACTCTGTAATATTTTTTATTTTTTAATTTGATAATTTATATAGAAAATAATATAAAGTATTATTTAAGAGTATATTTAATATTTTGAATAATTCAAATATATTGCCAGGTCAATTAATTTTTCCATTAATTATTGCATAGCTAAAATTTTTCGTAATTAAAATGTTAAAAGATGATTGGTGTTGTGACCAAAATCTTGCATGGATTAGATTTAGGCCCATGATGAGTTTTGGGTCCAATCCACAAGGAAAGAGGATGTTTCAGAGGGCTTCCAGGGTACCCGTGGTAACCCATGAAAACTGGTGAGAGGGCTCCCGGATAATAGGGCTCCCAGATGACAAGGCTCCTGGAAAGCAGGCTTCCCAAAATAGCCTACCAGAGGGGCTACCGGAGGGGTTACCGGAGGGGCTACCGCCGGAACCCCCAGCTTCCCCGGAAGCCTGGCAGAAACACATATTCAGACTAGGACAGCCATCAGATAAGGCTTCCAGTATGGCTTTCATACTTGGGCTATCGGATTCAGGTTACCGGGGGGTACCGGAGCCAGGCTACCGGGCGGTACCCCCAGCTTCCGCCGGAAGCCTGATTAGGCTGCCAATTCAGATAAGGCACACTTCCTACTTTTTAGGAGCACGTCTCTACAGCTGAAATACACCTCTAAACGGATAATTATTCAGTTATTCGAGGATATACATCATATATACATGATAAATCCTTCATTCTTCAGATAAACATCATGAGATTGGCTTCCAACAGTCCTAGTACGGCTTGGAAACCTCATAAATACATCACAATCAGTTGATACACGTCAATATCAATCATTATCTCATCAGATACGAGATAACTCATCACAAACAACCGAACATATCAATCAAGAACTACATACGGGCTTGATCCATAATTAGGGTTCTTGGTAGGCCAACATTCGGTCCTTGAGCTCTAATTCCCGTAAATTCAGCCCCAATCATCACCAAAACACCTTCCTGTGTTCTTCGGTAACCCCTAGCCGTGAGCCTTCCCGGGCGGCTAGCCTCAAATC
Organism: Kitagawia praeruptora; assembly: GCA_037693485.1. Classification (NCBI taxonomy): domain Eukaryota; kingdom Viridiplantae; phylum Streptophyta; class Magnoliopsida; order Apiales; family Apiaceae; genus Kitagawia; species Kitagawia praeruptora. Next base: position 150,235,365 of record CM075353.1, read on the forward strand.
TATAGCTGTGAGCCTTTCTGGGCAGTTATACAATTCCATATTTCACGGCACTATTCCAGCAACGACCTCCACGTAGTTGTGTTAAAATCCTCCCACAACAATTGGCGCTAGAAGGAGGGGCCTTTTATTATCGTATTTTGGAGGAAAAGATGTTTGACCACTCCGGCAATGACAAAACGCCGTCTGACGGTGTCGATAAAGAAAATGGTGATAAAAAGCATATTGTTACCATCGATGAAATGTATCAGTGCATCAAACGAATGGAAGAAAAACTGGACTCCCTTGAAAGAACTTCTGAATTGAAGAAAAAGTGCGAAATGGAGCTTAGTCCATTGTCAAAACAAGATGAACAAGAAACGATTCCAGGACGAAACTCGCATGAAGAAGGGCCTGGAGATATTTTTCGAGATGATATGCAGGGGTATGAAATTCCGTTAAAATATGAGATGATCAATAGTGGCATCATTGGTGCACAAAATGAGCCAAATACGGGATTGGATGGCCTAATTGTTGGCCGGAAACTGCAAAGAATTGGCAAAATTTCCCCTAAAAGAAGTAATCTGAAGAGATCTCAGATCGGGGTTCAAAAAGGCTTTCGAGGACGAATGCAATCAGGGTGCCAAGGGGGCTTCCACCTGGGATCCCGCCTAGGGGTACCATGGCATCATCATGAAAGAATGGGCGAAATTTCCCCTGAAAGAAGTAATCTGAAGAGATCTCAGATGGGGGCTCAAAAAGGCTTTCGAGGACGAATGCAATCAGGGTGCCAAGGGGGCTTCCACCTGGGATCCCGCCTAGGGGTACCAAGGCATCGGCATGAAGGACTCCCGCTGGAAACCAATCAATACCAAGGCCAGAACGAATCTCAAGCGTATAGCCATATCAGTGAAGGAAAGTTCCTATCCTTTGGAAGCCCAGTAGCTAGATGGATAAAGCATAAGTCAGGCTTCCGGCATACTGGAGGCAACCGGGAAATGAACCCAGACAATATGGATGAAGAATATATACCCTCCAACGGGCAACCGAACCCATTTATTGTTGAAAGGCTGAGCAAAGCCTGGGAGGCAGATGGGCCACCACTCCCCAGGTTCTGTGCAACAAGTGGTAGCCCCGAATATGATGGTAGCCCTGGATGGTAGCCCTAGATCTGGAAACCCTAGATCCGGTAACCCTGGATCCGGAAGCCCCAAAATTCGGAAGCCCTGGATCCGGTAGCCCCGAAGACAAAACACCAAGGAGCTAGATTGACCAGTCACATGATTGGATTGGGGTCCCAAGGAAGACACCCTAAATTGCCACCCATCAGGAAGCCCCAGCGGAAGGCCTCTTTTGGGCATAGGCTCAATGATATACAACTTATTAGTTGTAGCTGTGTAACTTTGAACTCAGTTATCATGAATTTTGTCATTCGTAGACACTCGGGGGGTAGCGCATATGCACCACCCGTGGTAATAGCAAAATGCTGTACCAATTAAATATCTATAAAGCTGGAAGCAGATTCCTATTCGCTGTCTTCATAAGCAAAATGCCTGATACAATTGACGATTGAGATCAGTAGTCAAAAAAGAGAAATGATGACGATGTTCTAAACATGTGGATAAAAAAAGTCAGTAAAAAGAAGATGTGCACTTATAGTGCGAGGCTTCCATCATGGAAACCTCATGTTAAGGTTTCCAATTCATTCGGGGGGTAGCACCACCAATAATATTGATGTTGGAAGCTGGTACGGAAAATCATGGAATTAAAAAACTCTTCCTGATGAGCAGTTTGATATTGTGGAAGCAAAGACAGGGCTTCCGGTGTAACCGATCAGCATCCCGGAACCCAAATGCCATGTAGAAAATGAGTGACCTACCAGCCACATTTCTAAACGGGAACAACTCAGACGATGAGAAGGTCTTCGAATATGATTTTAGGAAAGCTGAAATCAGGCATATCCTATAATTCTGTAAAAGGGTTACCGGCTGTAGAAGACAAGTGAGTGGTAGCCTCAATTATCATTTGACCACGAGGCTTCCCATCCAAAATAAAAGGGTTGCCTAGAAGGGCCATTAACACAATCTTGAAGAGCACTACCTAGTCTCTCACCAAAAAGAAAAGGTATGAAAGCCCTTAAGATGAACTAATGGAGGTGCCAATACCAAGAAAACAAAGGAAGCTCTTGGAAAAGGGGCAACCAAGTTCCCAATAGCTCTAGGCAGCACAGTCATGACGGCAGCCTGACAAAAGCCTCATGAGAATGACGAGGACGGCTAAGGGCTAGAGGCTACCAAATAAAGAAGGCCTATATATCATGGCCACCCCAGGCTCCTAAAAGATTTACGAACCAGAAGTTTCCCTCACAAGATGCTCCTATGGGAAGCCTCTCCAACAGTTGAAGCTCAAATCATGAGATATCTTTGGGAAAGAATTATGGAAGCAAACAAAGTTATGGAAAGCTGCCACCAGAATATTAAAGGGATACCAATGACCTCTCTACCAAAAAGGGAACGATATGAGGCCCACGTATGGCATGCCACTTGGGTTGCCACATATTAGGACTACCAACTATCTGGCAAGTGTAGAATGGAAGGTTATCCTGAAAGTATGCAAGAAAACCGGAGGCAGCTAAAAAGGCCTCCTAATCAAAAAAGAACCTTTCAAAGAGGTTGCTATGGGAAAGGGATGGCTTCCCCCTGAAAAATACGGCTGGCAGCCTCCCACATGAAAAATGGAGAAAATCTAAAATACCCAATGAAGGGTCAACATGAAGATGCTCACGAGAACTTCCAATAAAAAATTAATGAAAGGAGGCTTCCTATCAAGAAGGAAATGAGCATATGCCTCCTAACGATGGAAATAAATGTGGCTTCCCAACTGAGGTTCGTGAACCTGACAAGAGCTGCAACAAGTTATGATACAATACCCTGCTTCCCGGGTATAGATTCAAACCTTCTAAGGAAAGAAGTGAAAATATCAAAAATAGAGCTGAACCAGATGCCCGGGGGGTAATGGATGCACATATCCCCTGGATGCAGTTTGATGTAATCGTACTCTTTGATTTTCAGTGAAAGGAGAAGTCGATTGTTTCCTTATACATTTGTTGACTTATGATTAATTGAAAAAGAAGGGCATGGAAGCCCCACAAACATAGTTCCACATGGCAGCCTGGCTACCATCCAGAACTAGGGGGTAGTGGATGTACATCCCTCCGCAGTAGGTTGAAATTATCAGAATTTTAAACTTTTCATGATTGTTACCAGACATCTATGGAACCTTGAGTGGTTCACATGGCTTACTTGGTCACTAGGGCATGTATGGAACCCTGATCGGCATACATAACTCCCTTCATTACTTGGGCTTGTGTGGAACCCTGATCGGCATACATGGATCCCTTCATTACCAGACATGTATGGAACCTTGAGTGGTTCACATGGCTTACTTGGTTACCATGACATGTATGGAACCCTGATTGGCATACATGACTCCCTTCATTTTTTGGGCTTGTGTGGAACCCTGATCGGCACACATGGATCCCTTCATTACCAGACATGTATGAAACCTTGAGTGGTTCACATGGCTTACTTGGTCACTAGGGCATGTATGGAACCCTGATCGGCATACATGACTCCCTTCATTTTTTGGGCTTGTGTGGAACCCTGATCGGCACACCTGGATCCCTTCAATACCAGACATGTACGGAACCTTGAGTGGTTCACATGGCTTACTTGGTTACCAGGGCATGTATGGAACCCTGTTCGGCATACATGGTTCCCCTCATTACTTGGGCTGGTGTGGTACCCTGATCGGCATACCTGGATCCCTTCAATACCAGACATGTATGGAACCTTGAGTGGTTCACATGGCTTACTTGGTTACCAGGGCATGTATGGAACCCTGATTGGCATACATGACTCCCTTCATTTTTTGGGCTTGTGTGGTACCCTGATCGGCACACCCGGATCCCTTCAATACCAGACATGTATGGAACCTTGAGTGGTTCACATGGCTTACTTGGTTACTAGGGCATGTATGGAACCTTGTTCGGTATACATGGTTCCCCTCATTACCTGGGATGGTGTGGTACCCTGATCGGCACACCTGGATCCCTTCAATACCAGACATGTACGGAACCTTGAGTGGTTCACATGGCTTACTTGGTTACCAGGGCATGTATGGAACCCTGTTCGGCATACATGGCTCCCCTCATTACCTGGGCTGGTGTGGTACCCTGATCGGCATACCTGGATCCCTTCAATACCAGACATGTACGGAACCTTGAGTGGTTCACATGGCTTACTTGGTTACTAGGGCATGTATGGAACCTTGTTCGGCATACATGGTTCCCCTCATTACTTGGGCTAGTGCGGTACCCTGATCGGCACACCTGGATCCCTTCAATACCAGACATGTATGGAACCTTGAGTGGTTCACATGGCTTACTTGGTTACTAGGGCATGTATGGAACCTTGTTCGGCATACATGGTTCCCCTCATTACCTGGGATGGTGTGGTACCCTGATCGGCACACCTGGATCCCTTCAATACCAGACATGTACGGAACCTTGAGTGGTTCACATGTCTTATTTGGTTACCAGGGCATGTATGGAACCCTGTTCGGCATACATGGTTCCCCTTCATTATTTTTGGCTTTTGTGGAACCCTGATCGGCATACATGGTTCCCCTCATTACTTGGGCTGGTGTGGTACCCTGATCGGCACACCTGGATCCCTCCAATACCAGACATGTACGGAACCTTGAGTGGTTCAGATGTCTTACTTGGTCACTAGGGCATGTATGGAACCCTGATCGGCATACATGGATCCCTCTATTAATTAGCAGACATGTGTGGAACCTTGACTGGTTCACATGGCATACTTGGTTATTTGGGCATGTATGGAACCCTGATCGGCATACATGGATCCCTTAATTTTTCGGGCTTGTGTGGTACCCTGATCGGCACACCTGGATCCCTTCCTTTTTAGTCATGTATGGAACCTTGATTGCCATACATGGCTTCCTTTGTTATTAATCATGTATGGAACCGTGATTGGCATACATCGATCTTTCAATCACTTACCTACGTGGTTACAAGAGTTAACTCGTATGGATTATCAAAGATTTTACTAAGGTAGCCTTGCAGGAATGGCTTACATGGCATTATCACACTCGATTTCATAAAATAATTGGGGCTCCCGGAATGAAGGCTCCCAGGTCGAGCTTCCGGCACCCAGGCTACCAGTAATGGGTTACCGCCAGTAAGGCTCCCAGAGCCAGGTTCCCATAATGCGGGCTTCCAACAACTATAGGGTTACCGGACGGTACCCCCACACCCAGGGTGGCAACCACGCGGACTAAGGATAGGGCCCCGGAACAAACGTTTCCAGGTTGGGCTGCCAGTGTTAGGCTTCCACAAACAGGGCTCCCAAAGTCAGGCTTCCGGGTGACAATCTCCCGGAACGGAAGCCCCTAAGATGGAAGTTGTAACCTCAAGGGATAAGGTACATGCAACCCCATATGCTTTTGAGCAACCTACACGGGTATGTGAAGACTAAACTCACCCCCTTTGAATTATGGAAATGCTCATACACTCTATTACTCTTCCAAGCTTGCTATTAAAAGAATTAGCTTATCCATTGATGTTTAGATAAAGAACTCATATGCGTACCTTATGGCTATAAAAGAAAAGTGATTAAGCATTTAGGAGTAGATCTATGATCCCCTTTAATGACTTGCAAAGGTAACCTCCTGTATGGAAGCCTAACTTGATTATCATTTTTACTTGTAGAGTAGTATTCTCTTCATAGTACACAATCCTATCAAACTTCGAACACCTCGCTTACTTAGGAAAGCATTCACTACGACACTAAGTAAATGGTTAGCCCCTAATAATCAGATTTAGGCTTAGCTAGAATGCCTTAGCCTGAATATAACTGCTTAAACATACTAGAATTTGAATGGTAGGCCTAATGCCTAAACAGATTTTACTAAGTTACTTATGCGCTAGATAGTAACCCATGCACTTTAAACGTTAAGTGATAGAAAGAGGTTACCTAGTGATGGATATGGATGCCATTAACATATGTCTAAGACTAATAATAAGATGGCCCTATCAGATGCAATATGCATACATTCATAAAACTAGATAACAAATAGTTTATAAACCAACCAACCTAATGATTAAATTTTAAGGTTCCTGTTGGTAGAGTTCACAAAGTCTTGCAGGATCAGCTTTCAAAGCTGAGCAGATTTTAGAAGATGAGCATATTCCTACTCCAAAAATGGTTCCTGAATATTGAGGTTCCAAGATGGAAGCTCTAATACTTTCTACACCAGACAAGGTTCCAGAACCAAAAGAGCTTGCAGGATGAAGGTTTCACTGAACCTAGGGCATCCACGATGGAGCTTCAAGGATGAAACCTCCAAGATGGGGATCCCAATATAGGGCTTCCAGGATGAAGCATTCAGGATGGGTATCCCAAGGTGGGGCTACCAAGACGATATGTCATGGTGGAAGCTCTTAGATGAATATTGCAATCTCGAAGGGCAGGGTTCCAGTCACCCACAGTGCATGTGAATAGTCATTACGGGTTACCATTGAAACAATTGAAGGTTCCAAAGTTGGAAGCTCCTTCGCTGCTCCTATGATGGAGACGAGGTAATATTTATGATGCGTCTAAATACACACGTCATAACCAAATTACACAGGTATATGAGAAACTAAACCCTCTTTAATTGCATGAAATTGTACTCTATGACAAGTATGTGAAATGATTATCCCTTAGGATTAAGATTATTACTTTTTGATATGCCGAATTCATTGAAATCCTTGCGTGAATAGGAGAATTTGATATGCCAAAGGTATTAAGTCAAGATGATTAGGAAGACCTACAAGATATCTTTCATTATGCATCCTATGTGACTCTACTACATGAATATCTGCATGATGCTAAATGACTCTTGCCTACTAAAATTCAAATATGTTATTAACATGTCTAGATACTGCCTAAGCAATACATATGTTGTCACTCATTTAGGATACATAAGATGAACATCAGGCATGCACTAGAAAATGTATTGTGAGATAAGTAATGTTTGAGGTTAATAAATTCCTTGAATGTTTATATGTAGCTAATGGCTAGCCTATATCTTTATTGCTCACCTGCAATGGATATCATGCAAGGTTAATGTTATTCACCTAACAGCTTGCAGGTTCCTTACTGTTTACCTACTACTAATAGGTTTCATGCTATATACCTATTGTTGATTGTTTACATATTATTTATATGCAATTAATAGTTTACAGGATGATTGCTATTCACCTGAAGCAAATGGCTTCCGGGTTCCATGATGTTTACCTGTGGCTAACAAGTTTCCTTGTTATTTACTTATAGCTAACGACTAATGATTTCTTTGATTTTAATCTGCAACTAATGGTATACAGGTTCTTTGATACTTACTTGAAGCTTATAGCTAACAGCTTCCAACTAATAGCTTCCAGCTTGTTGCTTCCATTCTGCATCTTCTGTCAAACAGCTTGCAAGTTCATTGATGATCAGCTACAGCCAACAACTTCTAGACTTCATAAAAATAAGATTAAAGCTGGAATAGGCTGACATATTACATGAGAAAGAGATCTAAGGGCTCGGGGGGTAACTCGGTTCCCCAACACCCTACCACAGAGAGGAAAAGGGGTTCCCATCGGAAGTTCACATGAAACAAGGGGCTTCCACCCACTACGTTCAACAATGGAAACCCAAACCCGGATTGACACGATAAGAACAAAGATAAGTTCTACTCTACTGCCTTTGCATATTCACTATCATGCATGTTTACACACTTATAAAGAAGATTTTTCAACATTCATCTGAAAACTTTGCTGAGATGCATGTTCTGTCGAAAAGATCATTGTTTTGCCTTGCATAAATTCACAAACATATGAATATGCCTACATGATCTGAATTATACCTGAACCAATACATGAAAATCATCATGATTTACACAATGCATGTGTTTTTATAAACATTTTTTTCGAAATTGCTAGCTGAAACTGTCGAGTAGGTACCTAGGCATGCTATATGCCCCACATGTTACCACTTGGAAAGACATGGCAGTAATTGAAGGTGTCTCCACGACCTTCCATTGGTTCCCCTTGAGACACGCATACAAGATTATTAATGATATAAGCGCACATATGAGATTATGTGTTGCCTCCTGAAAATTCATGTGAGTACAAATCACTTACAACTTATAGGAGAAGTCCTCAAAATACTCATTATAGGAGAAGTCCTCAAAATACTCAACAATTTCTTTGGGGATCCAATGCTTTGGAATAATGGAAACATCTGAAAATTGTTGCACAATGCCTGGAAAAGTGTGTTCGCCAAGGTCCTACTTGATTGGGGAAGCGGCAACATACCTTTTTTACAAAATCATTTGCACTAACATATTCATACTTTCCTGTATGCATCAAATATGTGTGATCTTGTGTATTATCTTTAAGGGCTACTTAGCCCTCGTTACTTATCTCTTTTTCTAGTTGTCTTGGTAGCCCAGGTTTCGGACGCTTGAGGCATCCTACAACCGAAAGAGCTTCAGGACATCAAGAGATTCTTACATGGAGGCCAATTTGGTAGATAAAGGAAGCATATCAGAGCATAAAGTCATGATTCTAAAAAAGAAATTCCAGAAGCCGATAGCCCCATGATATGTGCCAACCGGAGTACCACGAATGATATGAAGTGAAAAGAAGATATCCTTGATTTGAGAACTCACATTGAAATACGTATGCATAAGCAGAGTGTTTCCTGTTTCTTACGCCGAGTTAGCTCATGTAAGCTTGGGAACACGATGTGGAAAATGTGTACTTCTCTGAGAGAATAATAAGAAAGGATTGGACCTTACCTTGTTCTGGTTCCTCTTGCACTTATGCTTCAAGGAACCGGGGGGTAATTGTTGTGACCAAAATCTTGCATGGATCAGATTTAGGCCCATGATGAGTTTTGGGTCCAATCCACAAGGAAAGAGGATGTTTCAGAGGGCTTCCAGGGTACCCGTGGTAACCCATGAAAACTGGTGAGAGGGCTCTCGGATAATAGGGCTCCCAGATGACAAGGCTCCTGGAAAGCAGCCTTCCCAAAATAGCCTACCAGAGGGGCTACCGGAGGGGTTACCAGAGGGGCTACCGCCGGAACCCCCAGCTTCCCCGGAAGCCTGGCAGAAACACATATTCAGACTAGGACAGCCATCAGATAAGGCTTCCAGTATGGCTTTCATACTTGGGCTATCGGATTCAGGTTACCGGGGGGGTACCGGAGCCAGGCTACCGGGCGGTACCCCCAACTTCCGCCGGAAGCCTGATTAGGCTGCCAATTCAGATAAGGCACACTTCCTACTTTTTAGGAGCACGTCTCTACAGCTGAAATACACCTCTAAACGGATAATTATTAAGTTATTCGAGGATATACATCATATATACATGATAAATCCTTCATTCTTCTGATAAACATCATGAGATTGGCTTCCAACAGTCCTAGTACGGCTTGGAAACCTCATAAATACATCACAATCAGTTGATACACGTCAATATCAATCATTATCTCATCAGATACGAGATAACTCATCACAAACAACCGAACATATCAATCAAGAACTACATACGGGCTTGATCCACTATAAATAGTGGTATGTAGGCAGTTTACGGGGTCTCTTCTCGAAACGCATGTTGATACTAAGAGCATGTATACTCCGGTGCACGTTCACTCTCATAATTAGGGTTCTTAGCAGGCCAACATTCTGTCCTTGAGCTCTAATTCCCGTAAATTCAGCCCCAATCATCACCAAAACACCTTCCTGTGTTCTTCGGTAACCCCTAGCCGTGAGCCTTCCCGGGCGGCTAGCCTCAAATCTATAGCTGTGAGCCTTTCTGGGCAGTTATACGATTCCATATTTCACGGCGCTATTCCAGCAACGACCTCCACGTAGTTGTGTTAAAATCCTCCCACAACAATTGGTTAAAATTCATTCAAATATTTTAATTTGTTGATTAGATTTTTTGTTATGACTGAATTATTTAATATTTTACATAAATTAAATTTTGGAAATGTATTTAGAATAGTGTGGTAAACAGTTTTATGTTGTTAATAACTTTTAATTCATGATTTTAATTGTACCTTATGATTTTGAATTAAAAGTTTGAGATATCAAAATATCTATTAAATATGATATATTCATGTATAAATTTTTAAATTAAATAATTATTGTATTTAGAATTAAATTGTTAAGTAATCACTGGATAACGTTGATAACCCAACACTGTAAAAAAATATTTATCTGTAGGGACACCTAGTAACTTAAACAAATCAGTGTAATGTGATAAGGATTGATGCCTACAATTTAGTAAGTCGCTGAATTATTGAAGTTTGCTAATGAATATTTTTATGGAAAGTAACTCTGAGAGAATTCGGACTTGGAATGATGATAACTGTTGGGATTTATGGGTGATAGCATAGAGACAACTTAACTATATTTCTATACTTAGTTTTTACTAAGTTGAACATATTGTCACAGCCAGAGTATGTCTTCGTATTCGAATAATTGTTGTCATGTAATAAATGTATGATTTGGGAGAAGTTCATATGTTTGTTCAAGCCTCAAGGAATGCATCCTGAAGACAGCCAGAATAAAGGTTACGGTCATGTCCCTGACAGTAATGTTACAAGAAGACAAATGTTGCAAAGTCACGACAAAGCTACATTTGACAGCAACATTGGCCAAAGCAAGAGACAGTAACATTCTCACACTTGATAGCAAGTCTGGAGCTCCGACAGCAACATTGGCGGGAGCTAGTACTGACAACCTCTGAATATTCCTTTGACAGCAGACTCTGCGGTTAAGGTTACTTTCACCTTGAATTATTTGAATTGGGTATTTTCTCATTCAAAGCCCGTGACAGGTTACATGTTCAAGAAACAGATTTGCTGCAACACACTATCGTTTGTAGCAGACCTGCAAGACTACGACAGAAGCTTAAGAGATTCACAAGACAAGGCTGGTCAATTTGAGGAGCATGTGATATCCACATCTACTAGAATTGTATTAGCTAGAAATAGAAAGAATCTAGGTTGCTTTACTTATAAGGTTTATCCTGTCTGTATAACAATTAGGGAAAGTCACATGAGTGTGCAAATTGTAATGAGCTGCCAATTGAAAACGACAGCAGCTCAACACCCCATGCGATGGGGACAATAGAGTATCTTAGTTTACTTAGATACATCTTAGATTCATTTCTATTCATGTACGCACACGAAGCAATCTGTATCTCTTAAGATATCGAAGCTGGAGAAACTCTCTCCAGGTTGTAGCAACACTTCACACAAAATAAATAAAACATTTATTTTATGAGAAATCTTGTTTCACTTATTGCTTGAATACATCTACTGATAATCTATAATCTTTATTTTCGTTGTTGATTTAAAGATTCAATTTTATCAGTATTGCATTCAACCCCCCCTTCTGCAATACTACGGGACCAACAACTGGTATCAGAGCGTACAGATTGATACACAAATCTGAAGATCATGACGAGTATTCAGAAGTCAAGTGAAATCAAGATTCCAGTCTTTGATAAAGAGAACTACAATTTCTGGAAAAGAAAAATCTTGTTATTTATCAAAGCTGCCCATCCACTGTATTTGGGAATTCTTGAGAACGGCCCCTTCATACCTCAGAAGGAAGTAGCTGCTGCTACTGAGAATGGTGAAACCATTCCAGCCCATTGGGTTGCAAAGAAGCCTTCAGAGTACACAGAGTCCGAAAAGGAGAAAGTAGTCTTGGATGACTATTTACAACTCATCTTGCTCGACTCACTTACATTAGACAAAGCCATGCGTGGTAATGTCATGGGATGCAAATCTGCAAAAGAAATGTCGAGCAAGATAGAGCTGCTGTGTGAAGGAAGTGAAGAAGTTCGCGAGAACCAAAGACAAATTCTTGTATCACAATATGAAGCCTTCATGGTGAAACCAGGCGAAGAACTTACACACATGTTTGAAAGGTTCAGTAAGCTGATAGCTGAGTTGCAAATTCATGGAAAGTTCTATGATAGAAAGGAGATTAACATCAAATTTCTGCTCACTCTCCCTGAGCACCTTGAGCACAAAGTTACAACCATAAGAGAGGGAAGAAACTTGAGTGATGTCTCTCTTGAAACTCTCTATGGTGTGCTCAAATCATACGAACTTGAGCTTTATCAAAAGAGAGCTATTCAAACTGGAACCAAAGGAAAGTTAGCAAACATGTCAGGAGCCCTCATAGCTCATGAGCCACAAGTAGCTTGTCCAAGTGAACCATTACAAAGTTCACAACCAACACAGATGCCATCTTTGAAGATTGAAGAAGTGTTGGATGACGAGGAGAAGGTGGTTCTACAGCTAAAAGATGTTGAAGATGAAGACTTCTACATAGTAGAAGAGATTGAAAGCATGGATAATCCAACCATGGCTTATATGGCTAAGAGATTCAAGAATATCAAGTTCAGAAGGGACAAGTCATACAAGCCACAGGGTCAATCATCTAAATTCAACAAGGTAAGTTTTTCAAAGCCCACTGGTGGAGCCACAAGAGGAGGATACAAGACAGGGTTGGTGGATAGGTCGAAGTTCAGATGTTACAACTGCAATGAGCTAGGTCATTTTGCTACTGAGTGCAGAAGACCAAGACAGAATCAAGGAAAGGGATCTGGAAATCAGTTTAAGAGGAATCAAAGGAAAGCCTATGTGGCTGATGGAAAATGCTGGGATGATTCTGAAGATGATGAAGAAGAGGAGTTTGTGAACTTAGCCCTCATGGCTAAATCTGATGAAGAAGCTTCAAGTTCATCAAATCAGGTACCATCTCTAGTCTTACTTGATATGTCTAAAACTGAGTATAAGCATACCATTGAGGATTTAAGTGCTGAGATGTTTAACATTCATGTTAGTTTATCTGCTGCTCATGAAAAAATTGCTAAGTTAACTAAATAGAATGAAACTCTCAAATCTGAAAATGAAATGTTGTTGCTAAGAACCAGTCCCCTAGATTCATTAGCTCAAGAGAATGCTAGATTGAAGAATGATATTATCTGTGCTAAGGAAATAGAAGATTTTCTCAGGAGTCAAATTGCAGAAAACGAGTTTAAACTCAAAGCTTTTAGAAACTCTTCTAGGTTAGTCTAGGAATATCATGATAATCACACTGAGAATCAAAAGGTAGGAATAGGTTTCGAGTATGGTAGAAGGCATGGAAAGGCAATTGCTCATGATGATAGTGATGTGTCAAACCTCAAATTATGAAAAGAGTTAACAATCCGATTTTCAAAAATCTTCAAGCTGATTTTGATGAAACCTCCTTGTTCATCAAACAAGAGCTACTTGAAGAAGATGAGTGCATTGACAACACACTGAGCAAAGGAAAAGATACTGTCAAGTTCCCTATGACAGAAAATCTACCAAGAAATCAGATAGAATGTTCTAAAGTAGCTGACAACAAGGATGAGACAGAAACTTCAAAAGATACTGTCAAGAGAGAACCCAAGATAGCAACTTTCAAACCTGTTGTCACGACAGAGGCAAAGAAAGGTACTGTCAAGGGTGGCTCGACAGCAACTTTAGAACATACTGTCAAAGCAAATGCCTACAAGCCTAAGAATAGGAATGGTAAGTTAAGGATTGATAAGAAGAATGGATATAGTCATGTTAAGGATGCCCCTAGGAAGCTTTGCAATAATTGTGGATCATCTCATCATTTAACATTTGTTTGTAAGAAACCCAAACAGGATAAGGTTAATGCATCCAATGTTAGTGGTAACTTACATAGAACCCCCATTATGCAAAGAAGTATGGATGTCTGTAATAACATTGACTGTATGCCATGTAAAATTGTTGTTATGAGTACTTGCTTCAATCTACCTATTCTGTCTACTGAAAGATGCTCCTATTTAGAAACTGCTGAGACTTCTGTGCCTGCCTATGTTGGTAAAAAGGCAGCTTCCACCAAGAGAAAGACTAAGTCTAACTCTAGAACCAAGTGGACAGTAAAAGAAGTCAGACAGGAGGATTCTAGTGTCGATTTAAATGTGAAACAGAATGATATGAACAATGATGCTGTAACTGCAGGACCCAATTGAGTTTGGGTACCAGATGCAAATTAAAATCATCTGTTTTGCAGGGCAAGAAACAGAAGCAGTTCATGTGGATCATCGACAGTGGATGCTCCAGGCATATGACTGGTGATATAGCCCTGCTATCACATTTTGTGGAGAAAGTCGGCCCAATCATAACTTTTGGAGACAACAGCAAAGGTTACACTGTGGGATATGGCTGTTTGGAAATTGGAAATGTTGTCATTGAAGATATTGCTCTTGTTGATGGATTGAAGCACAACCTACTCAGTGTCAGCCAGTTCAGTGATAGGGGATTCAAGGTTGATTTTGATATGATGGTTTGTGATATCTATCACAAGAAAGATCGAAGCCTCTCTTTGAAAGGAGTCAGGAAAGGAAGCCTGTTTGTTGCAGATTTAAATTCTGTCAATAAAGATAAGGCTTACTGTTTTTACAGTAAAGCATCAGTTGGTAAAAGCATGCTTTGGCACAAGAAGCTCTCACACCTCAATTTCAAGAATATGAATATTCTGATGAAGAAGGATTTAGTGAGAGGACCACCTCAACAGGAATTCTGTCAAGAAGGAATATGTGAGGATTGTCAAATGGGCAAATTGAAATATCTGTGCACAAATCAAAGCAAGTGAATACCAACACTGAGCCACTCAAATTAATTCACATGGATTTGTTTGGTCCAGTAAATGTTCAATCTCTTGCAAGGAAGAGATATGCCCTGGTAATGGTGGATGACTACTCAAGGTACACTTGGGTGAAGCTTTTAGAGACAAAGGACAAAGCTGCTCAAGAAATCATTGATCACATAAGAGTTCTTGAAAGAACCCCAAATGCTCAAGTTCAATATCTGAGAAGTGACAATGGTACTGAGTTCAGAATGCCACACTAGGAAACTTCTGCAAAGAAGAGGGCATTGTCCAACAATTCTCCACTACCAGGACACCACAACAAAATGGAGTTGTAGAAAGGAAGAACAGAACTCTCATCGAAGCTATTAATACGGCTTGTTACACACAGAATAGAACCTTGATCAACAAGACTCATGGAAACACTCATTACTATCTGTTAACAGGAAAGAAACCTACTGTCAAGTATTTTCATGTATTTGGAAGTAAATGTTTCATGATGATTGAAAACCATGAAAGAAAAGGAAAGTTCGATGCTAAAGCTTATGAAGGCATTTTCATGGGATATGGTTTCGAGAGGACTGCCTACAGAGTCTATGTCATTGATCACAAAGTCATTGAAGAAAGTGTGAATGTCACATTTGATGAAACCAGATTCCCAGGACTGCAAGAGGATGGTCAAATGGAGCCTCTTAGATTTGAAAATCAAGGGTATTTGGAAGAAGAAGAAGAAATTGTTACTGATGAACCTACTAGTACTCAGGATATTGAGTTTGAAAGAAATGCTGTCAACACCAATAATGCTACTCAAACTCCAGATCAATCTCAAACTATATCAGCTAATCATCAGAATGAGAATGATTCTGGAGACGTTGAAGAACATGAAGGAGAAAACATCAATGGTGGAGAGTCAACACCTCAAAGAGGAAATGATGAAGTAGATCAAGAAAGAAGCTTGCCCAGAACCACTAAGTGGAACAGAGATCACACTAGCAATCTAATCATTGGTGATCCCACTACTGGTATAAGGACGAGAAGAAATATTTCTGCTGACAGCATGTTTTCATGTTTTCTATCTCAAACTGAGCAAAAGTCAATTGATGAAGCATTGTTGGATTCAGATTGGGTGATAGCTATGCAAGAAGAGCTAAATCAATTTGAGAGAAACAATGTATGGAAGCTGGTCCCTAGACCCAAAGGGAAGTCAGTAGTTGACACAAAGTGGGTCTTCAGAAACAAGTTGGATGAAAGTGGAAATGTGACAAGAAACAGGGCAAGGCTAGTAGCTAAAGGTTACTGTCAACAGGAAGGAATCGATTATGATGAAACATTTGCCCCTATTGCCAGACTTGAGGCTATTTGGATATTTTTAGCCTATGCTACACACTGTAACTTCAAAGTGTTCCAAATGGATGTCAAAAGTGCCTTTCTTAATAGAGAATTAGAAGAGGAAGTGTATGTCGAACAGCCACCTGGATTTAAGGATGCTGAGTTGTATGACTTTGTCTACAAGCTGTTCAAAGCACTTTATGGATTGAAGCAAGCCCCTCGAGCTTGGTATGAAACTCTATCTACTTTTCTCATTGAGAATCAATTTACAAGAGGTGTAGTAGATAAGACACTATTCTACAAGCACCATGGCAAGGACATCATTCTGGTTCAGATTTATGTTGATGACATAATCTTTGGTTCTACAAATGAGAAGCTGTGTGAAAAGTTTTCATCTCTTATGAAGAGCAAGTATGAGATGAGCATGATGGGAGAACTATCATTTTTCCTAGGTCTACAAATTCATCAAAAGGATGATGGTATCTTCATAAGCCAATCGAAATATGTCAAGGAACTTCTCAAAAAGTTCAATATGGAAGATGCATCACCTGCCAAGACACCTATCTCTACTGCAATCAAGCTGGATTTGGATCCTAAAGGAAAGAAAGTGGATTCTAGTACCTACAGAGGCATGGTGGGATCGTTACTATACCTAACTACTAGCAGACCAGACATCATGTTTGCTACATGTCTCTGTGCAAGGTTTCAAGCTGATCCAAAAGAATCACACTTAGTAGCAATCAAGAGAATCTTTAGATATCTCAAAGGCACTCCAAACCTAGGCCTTTGGTATCCTAAAGATACTGGATTTGACTTGGTTGGTTATTCAGATTCAGACTATGCTGGATGCAAGATTGATAGGAAAAGTACAACAGGAAGCTGTCAATTTCTGGGTGGAAGATTAGTGTCATGGTTTAGCAAGAAGCAGCATTCTGTATCTACTTCAACTGTAGAAGCTGAATATATCGCAGCTGGAAGTTGCTGTGCTCAAATTCTTTGGATGAAAAATCAGCTAATGGATTATGGCTTGGAGTTGTCCAATATCCCTATTTATTGTGATAACAATAGTGCCATAGCTATCTCAGACAATCCAGTTCAACACTCCATGACAAAGCACATTGATATTAGACATCATTTCCTAAGAGAGCATGTTGAAAGGGGAACTGTGAAGCTGATTTATGTTCCAACAGAAAAGCAACTTGCAGATATTTTTACGAAGCCACTAGATGAAGCAACCTTCAACAGGTTGGTAAGTGAATTGGGAATGCTAAATCTGGTATGTTAACTTACTAGTTTTTACATTTTCAATGTGGTTAAAATTGCAGCTCGTGACCTTAACTTTCAATGTTACTGTCATGAGAAGTTACTGTCCTATGTGCTACTTGTTTACTTGACAGCATGTTTGCTATGACTATGCTAAATTCAAATCACATGCTTGTTTTAATTTCTGTAATGAGTAGTCACGTGACATTAACTTATTTCATACGCCTGCTTAGTGATAAGTACTTGTGTCATTTGATATGACTACGGGTATTTGTCAGTCTTTTTGATTTAAAAGTTAAATTACTACATTAAAAAGAGGCAGTTGAAAGCTGTAGAGTCACTTAATGTGTTATAAATAAGACCAAAGCTAAACCCTTTGTTCTCACTTAACACCCTAAGAACTCTAGAGTCTAATATGAGCAAGAGGAAAGCAGAAGACATGTCATCGTCATCGGCGCCAGGAGCAAGCGGAGGAGTGAAGCCAGAGCCTCCTAGTCTCAAGAAGGAGATGGAGATAGCTGCTACTAATAAGCAGCTTGATCTCTGGGTAGATAAGTTTCATACTTATCTTGAAGAAGAGGGGATCTCCGATCAAAAGGAGATGGAGAAGATTGCGGAAAGGCTGCTGCTGGAAGCTTTTCCAAACTTAAAATAATTTCCAGTTCTTAAGAACTTCTTGTATTGTTTTAAGTTTTTTTTAATGAAATGATCGTTTTATCTTCTTAGATTTCTTGCATGTCATTCATTATTGTCATCTCATTCTATCTATCTTTGAATGGGTGTTTGTTTACTTGTTTGTGTGTATGGATGTTTGTGGATGTGTGCTAAAACTAACAAATATGTGCCTAAATCGATTAAAATGCTATTTGGTAATTTTCGCTTAAGCGATAGGCAAAGTCGATTAAAATTCATGACATAAACTATTTCTGCCTAAGTTGCTGTCAATAAGTGAAGATGCTGTCATGAAGTGCCTTGACAGCAAGTTTCTTAGATGACTCAATTGAAAAAGTCTCTGTCATGAAATTTAAAGGAAATTGTATAAATTGCTTAATGGTGATAGTATGTTTTTACAACGATATCACTATCAAGTAAAACTTGCTGTCATCCTCTCAAAATTACTAATGAATTTGTTACAGCGCACAGGTTACTATCAAGATTTGTGGACCGAATTAATTGGGATTTTACCTCCACGATTTACACCCACTAAAAAGTAACTACCCACGACTCCACGTGACTGATTAATGGGCTAAGACACAGTTACTTTTCCTTTCACAGTAAGACATTTGCTATTTTCATGTAAGCAACTGTCAAACACACAACTTTCAACAAAACCTCTCTCTCTCTCTCAAAAGCAAAAATCTCTCTCCGAAGCTCGAAGCAAGAAATGGCACCCAAACAATCCTCTTCTCAAACAAACTTTGCTGGTATTCTCACTATTGAAGATGCTGGTGAAGGATATAAAGGACTCGTATCCTTTATCAACAAGTCATATCTGGGTCATGCTATAACATTTACACCATCCTTGAACCTGGAAAGACTTGAAGAATTCTGGAAAACTGCCTATGTTCCAGGAGGTGCAGGTAAAGACACAATACAATGCAAAATCAAAGGAATCACCTGCATCCTCACAATCAAAGGCATCAACGAAGCTTTGGAAACTGGACTGCAAGCTAAAGAATCATACAAGAAACTTGCAAATGATGAAACCCTAAAGAAGTTTTTCTTGAAAATTGGGTATTCTGGTCCTGTTCTTGAAGAGGGTACATCGAAATGGTACTCGGCTGGTGAAATGGACAGAAAGCATTTGAGAAAAGAATGGAGCATGATTTTTGATGTCATGGTGAAGGTTTTCTCAACCAAAACCTCTGGATGGAATGGAATTCCCTCCTATATCAAGAAGCTTACTCACTCTTTTGTCCATGGATACAAAGTGGATGTAGGAAAGTTGCTTATGAGTCAACTCAAGTCAGCTCAAAGCAGGAAGGTACATGTTTATCCTCGCTTTCTTACTATGTGTTTGAATTCATTATGTGGTATTGATGATAATGCATCTCTCTCTATAGAATGCAATGTTTTGAAAAGAAATACACACACATCACTCAATTCATAAAATTCAAATGCACATATTCCACTCTATTTCACCAAGCACATGGCTGATCAAGAGCCTCATCTTGACGTAGCACTACCCTCTGGGTATGTTGTCTTCTCCCTTGAGAATGAAGCTGAATTAGACCCAAATTCAGTTAACCCACATTCTACTGCATACATTCCTATCAGATCCTCTAGACAACCAAAGACCACAAAAACAACTTTGCAAGAATCCAAGAAAAGACCCTTGGAAACTGGTGTTGGCAGTAGTTCTGAGAATGTTGAGGGAGAAACTGCACATGATGCAGCAAATAAGGATGTTAGTGAAAGTGAACCCATAGTGGTTCCTCTTGAGCCTAAGAAGAAGAGAGCTAAGAGGGCCAAAGCCACTGTCAGCCACAAAAGGCTGTGGAGAGTAAAAGGGAATCAAACACATCCCTAGGTGCTTCTTCTCAACAAGAAGTATCTATTGAAGCTGGCCTGTCTCCCAAGGCATCCTGTAAAGAGTCAGCACAACCTCATGTACTCACTCATGAGGAGCCTACACTTGCAGAAATGCACACAGAGATAGGGCACAGTGAGGGTCATGAAACTTCTACTCTTGATGTTCCACAAGTTAACCCTGTGGAACAGCCAAAAATCTCTTCTAAACCATCACCTTCTTTATTCTCTAATCCATCAATTATTTCTTCTCAACAACCTAGAGAAGGGGACAGTCCAATCCCTTCAGGTTTTGATCATCCATCTCAAGTCATGGATGAGCCCCCATCAAGTGGTCCACAAGAACCCATTTCTCAAAGTGAAATGGACACCACTCACTCAAACACTGAGCTAGATCAAGATGGTACTCTGCCTCAGTTGCTGTCACAGCCTCAGTTGCTGTCAAAGATGCCACAAAAGTTGCTGTCAACCCACCTGTGGATAGTAACATTTTGGGTAAAGATGATGTCGCCTCTACAAAGTTCGATCATGATACTGTCATTGTTGAAGATTCTTCAGATGATGATCAACTTACTATCTCTGCTTTGAAGGTACAATCTAAACTTTCTACTTCTTCAACTAAAATGCATGCAAGTACTGCTCATACCCATGCATCTAGGATGAGTGAGGGAGTGAAAAGAAAAAGAGAGATAAAAGAAAAGAGAGGTGAGCATAAAAATGAGAGGCAGCCAAACGAGCTGGCAAAAGGTGAGGGACTTGAGCATGTCCAGAGTGAACTTGAGGGAACCCCACACACAAAGGCACTAGGCCTTGAGAGTCATTCTGTGAGGAGTGATGAGATCACTCAGAAAAACAATGAGTGTGTGAGAAACCCCACAGCCTCCTTGCCCCAGTCTCTTCCTTTATATCCAAAAAGGCTGAGAACTGGTGGTCCTTCTAAACAAACTGAATCAAGGTTGAAATCCCTTGAGGGCAGATGTGCATCCATGGAAGCTAAACTTGATGCTCTGTCCACTATGGTAGCTACTGGTTTTGCTGATATTCAACAAACTCTTCACTCATTCTCTGTCATCCTTAGTGCTTCCAACTCAACTAAGGGGGAGAAAGTGGTAGATCAGAATGAGGGTGAGGGAGAGAAAGTGGTGAATGAGGGTAAAGGAGAGAAAGTGGTAGATCAGAATAAAGCAAACCTGGTAGAGAAGGAGAAACAAGGTGAAGCTGCAAGTGAGGGGGAGCCTACAAGTGAGGGTGGAGCAAGTTTTGGAAGAAAAAGATGGAGATGAAAGTGAGGGGGAGCAAGAGAAAGAAGAAAGAAACTTTGGTGAAGAATTGAAGGCAACAGGAGATGGTGAATTGTTTGAAGCAGAAATAGATGGTGAGGCAGTATTGTTATCCAAGGAAGTGTTGGAGCAATTAAAGGGGACTCAAAAGTCTAAAAGAACAGTATTGCCTCCACTGAAAATCAATGAGCCAAATCCTGAGGAAGTCGAAGCTCCATTCCAGAAGTTGTAGAAGGAATGGAGAGAAAAAGAAATTCAAAATGCTCTGGGTAAAGGCAAAATGCCTGAGTATATGAACATATCTGCTGGAATATCTACTAGAACTACTTGGTCAGATGGAAGTGAATACGCCCTTGAAGATGCAGAATTGATGATGGTTGATCACATGGAGAGTACCTTGAACAACAAAGATGAAGATTTCAGTAAGTTGGTGGATGAATCAATTAGTGAAGCAGGGGGAGCTTTTACAAAATTGGCATCAACACTGAAGAGCAAAGTAATAAGTATCTCTGTGAGAATCAACTTGGAAAGAAGATGGGCTGTTCAGGTTTATTTGAGAAACCGTTTGACCATATTCATCACAATGTAACTTTTACAAGGTTTGCATGCTAGAGTACTCCAAGTCCTTGGAACCCTGATAGTCAGAAATTCAACAACCTTCAATGATAGTCTGATAGCACAAATTAAAAGGATGGTTGAAGACAAACTCCCTGAGGTGATTCAAAATCCTTATGGTGTGTGTTTCAGAAGGATCACAAAGACAGGAACTAGAAGGTTGGATTTCTTACCATTGGATAAAGTCTCAGGACTAAGCACTGAAACAATCATGACAGTGCTGAAGGAACTTCTAAAATCCAGTATCACAAGTGAAAAGGTTAAAGCTGTCAAAGATATTCATAGGCTGTTAGCAAAAAGAGATGAGGAAATTAGCTCAATCATAAAGAAGCTGATCTCTGATGCTAATGCCAAGATGGGAGGAAGCTGCAACTATGATGATACTTTGGATGATGATGAGGATGAAATTGGAGGAAGTGGTGAACCTGGAGGATTCAGGAGTTCTAGAAAAGAAGCATCTGAGAATGTTGCTACACAAACTCAGATGGATGCTACCCAAGAAGAGCAAGAAACTCCCAGTACTGAAAAGAAAGATGATGTCAAGGAAAAAGGGGAGTTGGAAATTTGTGAAGCCTTGGAGGCAAGTATCTTGAGATTAGCTGTTGAATGCTTTAATGCTGAAAAAGATACTGTCAACAAGGATACTGTCAAATTGGCTGAAGACACCCAAGTGAAAGATGTTGTCAAGAGCCAAACAGTCGAAGCTGTCAAAGTTGCTGTCAAGGATCAACTTGAAGAAACTGTCAAAGCACGAAAGGTTGACAAGAATTTCACATCTAACAGAAGGAAGACAAGAGCCCAAGCCTATCGTGCAACCAAGATAAAAGGGAAGATAGTTGCAACAGCAAAGAAAAAGAAGTATGGAGCAGTTTTGACAGAGAAGCCCATTGATAAGAGAAAAGTAAATAGTTTTGAACTATTGAAAAAGTCAATTGATGGGAGTATATCATCTATCTCCGTGGAACTGGACCTAGTCAACAAAAAGGTACGAAAGTATGATCTTAAGGACTGTGGAACTACATGTATAACTGTAGAACCAGACTTCACTATGGAGATAGTCTCAAATGTGGTAAGCATGCATGATCTCTCATGCAATAAGGTAAAGGTAAGGAGAAGAATTGATTTCTTTGTTTTGGAAAGGATGATCACTCTCATGGAAACAAACCAAGATGTTTCCAGCAGTATCTTAGAGCATGTCAAAGAATATTACGCTCAAAGATATGCTGAATTCTATGAGAAGTATGGTGACTGAAGAGCACATGATGATGCAGACCTTGAAGTTAGTTCTGATGGGGAACCAATGCCTGATGTGGACCTGGTAGCAACACATCGTCCTTTTACAAAGGCTGGCATGGCTGAATATGAAGCAGAACAAGCTTATCAGGCTGCTAAAGCTAAATCATCCCAATCCACCAAACCTACCAAACCTACCACATCTGCCAAACAAGGTGCTGAAGACCTAGAAGCTCAGCTGAAGGAAAGCTACAAGAAACTTAACAAGCTATTCAGTGAGGAAGCAGGTTATCAGTCCTGTGTACTGGATAATCCTCTGAGAATCAAGGATGACAAGCAAGAAATCTATGTTGATAGTTTTCACAAGCTGAGGACCAGTATACTAAAGGATCTCTACTGGAAAGTTGTTGGATCTGTTCATAAGCTCGAAATGCTAGTTGCTTGGGAACTAGAGGTTATATTTGATCAAAGGAGAGATGAAGATCCAAAGATAGACAGAAAAAGGAGAGAATCCTTAAATGCTTTTCCTGGAAGGAGGTTCAAATTCATCCAAGGAATTCTGAAGTTTAGAACATACACGTATGATTTTGAAATTTGATTTGATGTAAAAGATGCTGAAGTATTTACTTCTCGAGTGATACAAGGGTACATTGAAGACATTGAAGATGATGCCAAATCACCAGAAGAAAAAGCTTTAATTGAAGACCTCAGAAAAGCAAGAAATGAAGCTCTTAGAAGAGAGGGAAAAATCTGAACAATTGGAGACTGCCAAAATCAAGCTAAGTTAAACTTTGATTTGCTTATTCAATAGGAGCAATTGATTTGCAGTAAATTCATAAGGTTCATGTTCTAGATTTTTCGTTAACATTTATCAGTTATAGTATTTCAGCTATTCTGATCTATGTTAGTTAAGTTGTCAACACGTTTTGATTGTAAATTTGTTGTTATTGTCCATAAAAACAAATTGGGGGAGATTGTTGGGATTTATGGGTGAAAGCATAGAGACAACTTAACTATATTTCCCTATACTTAGTTTTTACTAAGTTGAACATACTGTCACAGCCAGAGTATGTCTTCGTATTCGAATAATTGCTGTCATGTAATAAATATATGATTTGGGAGAAGTTCATATGTTTGTTCAAGCCTCAAGGAATGCATCTTGAAGACAGCAAGAATAAAGGTTACTGTCATGTCCCTGACAGTAATGTTACAAGAAGACA
Organism: Kitagawia praeruptora; assembly: GCA_037693485.1. NCBI lineage: Eukaryota > Viridiplantae > Streptophyta > Magnoliopsida > Apiales > Apiaceae > Kitagawia > Kitagawia praeruptora. The sequence continues at coordinate 150,259,594 of CM075353.1, forward strand.
AATGTTGCAAAGTCACGACAAAGCTACATTTGACAGCAACATTGGCCGAAGCAAGAGACAGTAACATTCTCACACTTGACAGCAAGTCTGGAGCTCCGACAGCAACATTGGCGGGAGCTAGTACTGTCAACCTCTGAATATTCCTTTGACAGCAGACTCTGCGGTTAAGGTTACTGTCACCTTGAATTATTTGAATTAGGTATTTTCTCAGTCAAAGCCCGTGACAGGTTACATGTTCAAGAAACAGATTTACTGCAACACACTATCGTTTGTAGCAGACCTGCAAGACTACGACAGAAGCTTAAGAGATTCACAAGACAAGGCTGGTCAATTCGAGGAGCATGTGATATCCACATCTACTAGAATTGTATTAGCTAGAAATATAAAGAATCTAGGTTGCTTTACTTATAAGGTTTATCCTGTCTGTATAGCAATTAGGGAAAGTCACATGGGTGTGCAAATTGTAATGAGCTGCCACTTGAAAACGACAGCAGCTCAACATCCCATGCGATAGGGACAACAGAGTATCTTAGTCTACTTAGATACATCTTAGATTCATTTCTATTCATGTACGCACACGAAGCAATCTGTATCTCTTGAGATATCGAAGCTGGAGAAAATCTTTCCAGGTTATAGCAACACTTCACACAAAATAAATAAAACATTTATTTTGTGAGAAATCTTGTTTCACTTATTGCTTGCATACATCTACTGATAATCTATAATCTTTATTTTCGTTGCTGATTTAAAGATTCGATTTTATCAGTATTGCATTCAACCCCCCCCCCCCCCCCCCTTCTGCAATACTCCGGGACCAACAATAACCTAAATTGTTTTTTTATTTTTTTTGTCTTAAACATTTTTCTGTTGAATTTATTGGACAATTAAAACACTACACATATAATACATATATACAATCGAATTAAAAAGATAATATGTCCAAGTATAGAATGCCATATAATAATAAGATTTAAAGTAGTACCTTAACCTAAATCGATATGATTTAGTCATGAGAATAATTGATGCATACACTTAGTTTATCAAAGTTGGCTAAGTCTGATGGGGAATAGGGAATAAGCGGCTTAGATTTCCTGTCATGTTTAAATTGATATAATAATTATATTTTTTTGTTTGTAAGAATTATATTTTATATAAATTTTTTATTAGTTAACCTTTAAAATAAAAATTAGTATAATTGATACAATTAATTTTTAGTTAATTGATATGAAAAAATAAATATTAATTGTTATTGAGTGTAACTTGATTTGAGTTTAGTCTTGGCTAAAACATAGAATCTAGATTCAATAGAGAAACATGTTACATTAAGGTTAATTGATTTAAATTTAATAGATTACGATTGATAAAATAATTCACAATCTTGTGATTGGTTAACTAATACATGTTAAATTCGAGTATCCTTTATTATAATAAAAGATGTTAAAAAACAATTCATAATTAAAAGATATATAACCATATGTAATATATTGTTATTTGGATTTATAGAAAATAATATTTACGGTTAGTATTTTTTAAAAAAAATTAAAAATCATATGATATGCTAAGTTATTCAATCAAGATATTTATATTTATATTTAAATTAACCGTGAATAGTAAATTAGAATAAGCATGGTAAGTAATAATAATGTTGTATCTGATTGATTGATTTAAAGTTTAGAAGTAAATTCTGATTGCCTCTAATGTAATTTTAATTTTTTGATTGGTAATTTATTCACAAAACAATAATAATACTCTTATAACGTATATTTAATAATTAAAATATATGTAGTGTTTGTTTATATAAATTTACTAATTATTTTGTTAACAAATTGTGAATAAATATATTTTTGAACCTTTTAAAAAATCGAGTTTTTGTAGATATGGATTTAATCCAAGCTATTTAAAATTTGTTCAAATTCGATTTTGTAGTGTTAGCTTATATGCATTTAGTAATTAATTTTATTAAAAATTATGAAGAAATATATTTTTGAGCTTATAAAAAAAATCAAATTTTGAAGATATGGATTTTATCCAAATTATTTAAAATCTGATTTAAAATCCAATTTTTTAAGATTTTTAGTTAAGTTAGATTATAATTATTTACCATCGATTATAATTGTAAAATATATATTATAAAAATTATATGATAATATGATTGTGATTGACTTTATATTAAAAGAGTGGTTGATTAATGAATGATTAATTATGAAATTTAATTTAAAATATATAATAGTATATCGTGATTGATTTCAATTTAAAAGTGTAATTTTCTAGTAAATATTTTTTGATTTAAAAAATGTGTATTTATGGATATGTTTAATAAAATCAATATTGTATTTAATTTCGTTTATATGAATTTATTAATTATTTCTTAACAAATTGTGAATAAACGTATTTTTGAACCTTTCAAAAAATCGAGTTTTTGAATATATGGATTTTATCCAAGCTATTTAAAATTTGTTCAAATCCGATTTTGTAGTGTTGTCTTATGCATTTATTAATTAATTTTATTAACAAATTATGAATAAATATATTTTTGAGCTTATAAAAAAGATTAAATTTTTGGAGGTATGGATTTTATTAGGGGTGATCGCGGTGCGGGCGGTACGGTTTTTTCCTAAAACCGCGGACCAACTCGCGCATGCGGTTTGGTCAAATTTACAAACCGCAACCGCACCGCGAAAATTTAAAACCGCATAAACCGCACCGCAAAAATGCGGTGCGGTGTGGTGCGGTTTACACCTTCGATAAAAATAATTATAAATCTAAAATATTAATTTTCATGTATGTGAAATAAATTTTTTAAAGTTCTTACTCAACCACATTTCTTAATTCGTATGCGGACCGTGTCTATAAACTTAACGAAATACAAACATTGTAGTATGAAATATTGTGATACTAAATAGATAAAGATGAGATAGCGCATTATAATTGATCTCATAAGCCTCTAAAATAAACTATTACTATGCAGTAGGTACTAACGAACCAAATAGCTTGCAAACTATCCCTTAAATCATTAACAAAATACTAACATAATATATATATAAATATATCATATTATATATTATATATAATATATTATATATATATATATAATATTAAATATTGCGGTGCTAACTAGCGAAAAAAAAAAAAAAAAAAAATATTGCGGTGCGGTTTGAACTGCATTTCAGAAAACTAAAACCGCAACCCGCACCGCACCGCGCGATTTGTCAAAATTTGAAACCGCAACCGCACCACAGAAAATAAAAACCGCGCGATGTGGTGCGGGTTGGTGCGGTGCGGGCGGTTTTTGCGGTTTATGATCACCCCTAGATTTTATCCAAGTTATTTAAAATCCGATTTCAAATCCGATTTTTTCAGATTTTTAGTTAAGTTAGATTATAATTATTTAATATCTTATAATTGTACAATATATATTATAAAACCAATTTATAAAAAAGTGGTTGATTAATGAATGCTTAATTATGAAATTTAATTTAAAATATATAGTGGCATATTGTGATTGATTTCAAATTAAAATAATAAATATTTTATTTTTTTTAGATTAAATCCTTTCCATTCTATGAAGATGACCTCATCTACAATTTTACAAATTTGTTATCAAATTTTACAAATTCATTGGAACACTCGATTGAGTAATTTAAACAGAAAATTAACGATACAATCCTTGGAAAAAACAATAACGATATAATAAAAATAAATGTATGCCACAACTCGGATAGCCAACTAAAAAAGTAAGGGAACGATTTGAAAGACAATGATGACCACTAATATATAGCTTATGAAATAATAGTAAATATTTTTTATTTAATAAATAGATATTTATGAATATATTTAATAAAACCATTATTTTATTTAAATTAGAAGTGTTAACTAACCATGGTTAAAGAGCTAGGGTGAGATTGTAAAAAAGGAAAGGTCTAAATTTTAGGAATTAGCTCTGATTGGTCCTAAAATAATTCCTCGATTCTTATTGGTTAACTGACGTGTGGTAGACTCGGGTATTATAATAAAAGATTTGTTATTGTAGCATGAAAACGAACAAGCATGACTACAGATTGCATGTGACAGCTATGTCCGACATTTTGATACGTGATACATGAACACGATACAAAATGATATGAAAAATATAGTTTTGAGTTTTAATTTTTGGTACATTAAAATATATGAATACGAAATTACACGAAATAACTAGTATTGGATATGAATTTTCATTTTGGGTACACGAAAGTGCACGAAATATTATATATATATTTTTTTATTTTTTATATATCATAATAAATACTATATTCGAATTCTATTTTATGTATTCATTAGTATTTCGTGTATTTTTAATCACTCAATTTACATAATCAGTAGTATTTCGTGTATATTTCGTGTATTCGAATATAATCGTTTCGTGTTCTTTCGGGTTGTTTCATGTAAACAAAAAGTACACAAAAATTTCGTCTACTTTTCACATACTTTCGTGTTCACACACAAAAAAAAAATATGTTTCGGATTCAATTTTAATTATGGATACACAAAATATTTTCGGGTCAATTTTAATTTTGGCTATGAATATAAGAAAACACAAAAATAAACTACACCAAAGTGACATGAACAAGATCATAGAGTTGCCTATACGATTGGACGAAAGTTCCTTAAATTGTACACTATATCATGGTTACATGGTGTCTCTCTCTTGTATTACGTATTTGTGTACATTTATACGATATCGATAGTCAACATTTAAACTCAATCTTTCTAAAATCGTGTACGCCATACTCAGATTTAGAGGCCTGATCTGTTATTTTAAGTTAATGAAATCAAAATCTGATTTAGAAGGACTTCACATAATTATGCATGCCTTCAAGTCAACTAACTAATCTTAAAAATTACCTATCTATTATTAGCACGATAAGCATATTTCCAATAACCATCGATATCCGGATCGTACTTTTTTTGTCGAAAGGAAGAAAATTTATTAAATTTTCAAATCACTCATCAATACATAGATAAATTTAGTGTGAAAGGAAGAAAATTTATTAAATTTTCAAATCACTCATCAATACATAGATAAATTTAGTGTGAAAGGAAGAAAATTTATTAAATTTTGAGTAAAGTGCATTTTGTGTACTCGCACTTAGGGTGTCAGACCACTTGTGATACTAGATTTCAGAAAGTATCACGGGCTATACTGGACTATCAACTTTTTTATAATGTGTGTACTACCGTCAAATTTGGTTAACTCCGTTAAGTTTTTCACGGGCATTTCAGTCTTTTCATCATCATCTTCTTCCTCAAACTCATTTCCACCATTGTTGAAGTTTTTAAGAAACTAAAACTTGAATATCTCATTCATTTCTTAACAAAATCAAGTCATTCAAGTTGTAATAAAATCATCTTTTTCTCCTCTACAAAATGATATTGATTTTCACTATTAAAATTTTAATTTGATATTAAACCCAATTTATCATGGTCTAGTGCAGTTGGTTATCTTGATTGAGTTTCTGATTACAATACTATATATATTTGTTGGTTTAATAATAAGCAAAACATGTTCTCTGAGAAGAGTACGTTATTGCAAGTGAGAAGATGCTTGTGTGTGACTTTATGTTTATGTTTTTTCAGTTGTTCATCAGGTCGTCCGCCAATGCTTCCATTTCTCTTTACATCAAACATGACAGTACTCTGAGGAAAGCTTTGTAACTTCTTCAGCCAAGTTTCGGAGCTCAACTACTGCAACTGCCGCAAGTTCTTTTGCATATGAACCTTCTTCAGCAATTTTTTGGCTGTGAATCACAAGCCCATTTTTTTCTTCTAGCATTTTAATCTGCTCTTGCTTCAGTGCCTCGATTTCAGCAACCTAAGTACAATTCAGAATAAGTTTGAAATATATACCAATAAATTATGCATCTTGAAAGTATATATATACACGCGTCACATGTATGTGATTCACTTGTATCAACAACAAAAATACATGAAAGTAGAAAGCAAGCAACACCGTGCCAGCAGAGAAATCACAAAAATTAACCTGTTCGAACTGAGAATTCATCAAGGCATCACTTCTCGACTCTCTGGAGTCTCTAGAGAATATCCCATTCAAGCTCATAACGCTGGTAGGTGTACTTTGATCAACATACATTTCTTCATATGCATCTCCATTCTTAGTTCTATTTTTTTGCTTCCAGGGGCTTTTCCAAACTAGTTGTAGATGTGGTAACCTTAATGTCAATATTTTGTCAATTTTAATAGTGGTAATCAATATCAATTTGTAGAGGAGAAAAAGATGATTTTTTTTACAACTTGAATGACTTGATTTTGTTAAGAAATGAATGAGATATTCAAGTTTTAGTTTCGTAAAAGCTTCAACAATGGTGGAAATGGGTTTAAGGAAGAAGATGATGATGAAAAGACTAAAATGCCCCTGAAAAACTTAACGGAGTTAACCAGATTTGACGGTAGTACACACATTATAAAAAAGTTGATAGTCCAGTATAGCCCGTGATACTTTCTGAAGTCTAGTATCCCAAGTGGTCTGACACCCAAAGTGCGAGTACACAAAATGCACTTCACTCTTAAATTTTCAAATCACTCATCAATACATACATAAATTTAGTGTGTATATCATTCACGCACCAACTACGATAAATAATCGTACTTTTATCTTATATGTCGAATCAAGAAGTGAGTGGTGTTAAGAAAGAACTTCTTGTTATAAAAGATTTCATATTATGATTTTATATATCATGGCCAAGGATTAATAAAATCAAGAGTGAAAGAGAGAGATAGAGAGAGTAATGGAGTTTACCTCTTTAAGAGCATGGCCAATGGTTGTGCTAAAATAGATGGAGATATTGCTATAATATAGTACTAAAAAGTACTGTAGTTTTTTGTGCTAAAATAACAACATGCCTCCAATGGTTTGTGCTATATCTTGTTTCATATTTAACCTTTTTGGGGTGTTTGTACTAAAAAGGTCATGAAGCAAAGCAAATGTAGAAATGATTTCCCTCATTTTTATATTCCTCACTCACTTTTTACCTTTTTGGGGTGTTTCAAAATATAGCACAATGCTATAGTTTGTGCTATATATAGCACAAATTATAGCATTGTGCTATTTTAGCACAAACTATAGAACACCATTGAATTTCAATATTTTGTATTTGGTGCTATAATATAGCTGTAAGAACCCAAATTTTCGGTAGAATTAAAACTTTTATTATTAAGAATAAGTATGTACGTGAATAGTGTTGTCATACGTGAATAGTAATTTGGTGGATGAATAGTAATTTTGAGGATTAGGAAAAGTTTTCATGTCACCTATGTACGAGACGTAGAATGGATATTCCGAAGTCGTACTAGTGACCCATGGAGTAAATAAGTGTATGTAAAGATGATCGGAATTCAGAGAATCCAAACTTTATTTTATTCCAATTTTGACAGAGGAGTCAGGGATATAATAATTGGATTATTAATTGAGGATATTGGATATGAGAAGTCCAAGGAGGGATATATATTATGAGAGGAGAATGGGATTGAGGATGAAACCCTAGAGCTGAGGAATAGAGAATACTTGAGAAAATCGGGAGGACGTTTCCAGAGATAAAGAGAGAATAAACAAAGAATGTTGGATTTAATATTGGATTATGAGATTAAGAGATATAATATAAGATTTAAGGAATTTAGATTCAAGGATTATAAAGGAGAATAGGAAATGGTAATATAAATACCAAGAAGATTTCCGGTAAAAACCCTAGGAAGAAATCCTTGAGATATTCCTTCGAACGATCATCGAATTGAGCAATAAACGGACAAAAGAGCAAGCAGGAAAGCAAGATGCATGCATATACAAGTGCATGACATACTAAGTAACCAAGGATACAAGTGCTAGTTACAAACCGAACCAATTTACTAAACCAAGTTGCATGAATTAGGGAATGGTGCAAGTTTTGTCAAAAAGGTGAATAGTGGTGTTGAAATGGTCAAGGGGACAAGAGAGACCAGCTGATATACATTACTTACAAGCCTAATAATTCATTTCTAACACCAAAAATATTTAACCAAGCAAGCCAAACACTTTTCTCTCTTTCCTTCCCCATTTTCCAGCAGATCAGATTTTTCAGAGCAGGGATCTTTCCGATTTTTTTTCACCCAGTTCTACTCATTTAAAAATTATGAAAAAATTCACGAAGCTTCTGCACATCAAGATGAAGTTGTGGATTTAATTTCATAATTTTTAAAGATCGTTTGAGTGGTCAAATAAATTCGAGAAAATCGCTCTGTTTTTCCCCTTGAAGAACCCACTTCGAATTTTTGAAGTTTTGAGATTTCAAAATCCAACTTCCAACCATCATTTGATCTTGAAACTTTTATGGTAAGTCCTATATTTCATATAAATGATCTCCTAAGAGTCTTAGCTTCAAACTCCTTTGTTTCCATTTTCAAATAAATCCTCAAAGTGGAGGGTGAATAGTAACCTTCATAAACTAATCTTGATTTCTTTGATTTCTTTGGTTGATTTAGCAAGCTTAAGCACTCCCAAGGACTATACCAAGCTTTGTAAGGCTAGTTCATACTCTCAAGAAGGTATAACAACTTGAAACCCTAGTTCTTGTTTCAAGATTTAAGCATGTTCTTGGTAGATATAGCTTGGTTATGATTATAGTAGTGTTATAAGCATGATTAGTTAGTGGTTTTAATGGATCTAAGTTATATGATGATTGTGATGTTAAATCAGTGTTCTTGGACTCTTTGAGATATATTATATGATGATGAGTAGTATAGGTGCCCGGTGTGGCTTGGTTGGATTGTTATGATTTTTGGGAAGTCCGATTTATAGCCGTCGTAATGGCGAATTTCCTTAACCACTAGAAACCATGTAGGACAGTAAGTATAAGTTTCTGAACTTGATGAGCAATGGACATATCCTTAAAGATCTTGAGTCGTAGATCGTTTTGGCGTGAAAATCGTAATATTCTGACTTACGGTTTAGGGGATACGACCAAAATTGTAAAGGTTGTTCGTAGGCGTAAGTGTTGAGTTGGTGATTGGAATTGAGACCCTTAAAAATGGAATTAGAACACAATATTTTCAGGATAAATACTAGAGGTCATAATGAAGATATGAGAGAAGACCGTATGTCAAAAGAGTTATTTTTCGATTTTATAAAAAGGGCGTAAGCCGAGATTGCGCAAGTGGAAAACCCCTTAGAAAGACCATAAGACTCACTGCATAGCCACTGCCCTGTTTTGCAAATTCCGAAAAATGAGCCTTCTGACCAGAGTCAAGTTTTGAGTTAGATACCTTCTAGACATTCCCTAGATCGTGTACGCGAAAATGGTGCGTCATTTGGGTTAACGGTTATCGAGTTATGAACATTTTAGTGAAAGAGGTGCAAATAGTAAAACCCGTAGTTGACTGAACTTCAAAAATACAATTCCCCTGCCTAGACCCGTAGATTTGAATCAAAACTTTTATGATAAATATTACAAATACCAAAGGTGATTTTAGAGGTGGTTTCGTATTTAAATACATTCCCGGTGATTTATTAAAAGTGTTGGAGTGCGAGTCACGTAATAGTGAATCTCAGGAAAGTCAACTCTAGAGGTGCTACTTTGACCATCCGCTTTGGCTGAGTTAAAAGAGGAATTTCGAGTCGACGAAAACATGAAACTTGTTAAGAATTATCAAGGCAATATATTGGTGTAAAGAACGAGGTTAAAAATGGTTAAGTATAACATGGACTTAGACGAATCTAGAGGGACCCCTTAGTGCTTTGTTTTGATTGACTTAAGTGTCTAAGTGTTGGACTATTATTGGTTTGTATAGGGGATTAATAGCATGTTTTCTTGACTTTATTTAGATTGTCGGACCCCGCTACCAGCCGTTACTGCATCAGGAGTACCAGGCAAGTATACTAACTCTTACTCTATCATTCAGAGTAGAGATATTTTGTGTTATAAAATGTTCGTAATGGTAGTTATATGTGAATTATTATATTGAGGAGATAAGGGAAGTATGGTTAGGAGTAACTTACGTTTCCCTTTAGATGATGTAACATGAGGAGTAAATAGTGAATACGAAGTAGTGAGGAGTTGGATTTTCTTCAAAAACCCGGACAAAGATTTTAAAGAATTTCGCAATAATGAACCTAAAGGAAACATCACCAATAATCCAGCGTTTATTAATCAAGTAGATACTTGGGTAGCATTTACTGATTAAATGAACCTTATTCGTCTAATTAGATTTATTTAATTACAAGAATATTATTTTCAAAAATGTTTTCTTAAAACAACTTTGTCCGGAGAAATATCAAAGTTGATTTACAAAATTATTCTATCGAGGTGATTACTTTTAGAGATGTTTTCTTCTTGCAATTTCTATATATATATATATATATATATATATATATATATATATATATATATATATATATATATATATATATATATATATATATATATATATATATATATATTATTGTTGAGCTGTTACTTGAATAATATTATTATGCTAGATGTTCTATTTTATTTCATGAGATGGTCCGTATTGTGGGACATTTATCGAGTTACTTCATTCGTACTCGAAGAGGAGATAATAAAGGCGTATTAATAATATCTTCATACTATATATTTACTGTTATTTAAGGGTGGAGTTATGTATATATCTATATATACTGACATGGGTCCTTCATTCTGGATTCATGGTCAGAACAATCTTTCATAAATATTTTCCTCCACTCATTCGGAAGGAGAACCAAATTATTGGAGGTGTATATCGTTCATTGTTTCTGAACGATATTGGAGTATTAATTCGTTTCAAAATAAATAAAGGTGCACGTGTTATTTCACCGTGACGCCTAAGCTATTTGTTGTTAAAGGTGATCGAAGATTCCGACACCTAATATCCTGGACTGAAAGTGCGTAAGAGACCGGGACAGGGCCGGCTCAGCACACAAATCGATGAAAGTGCGTACGAGACCGGGACAGGGCCGGCTCGGCACATAAATTGATGAAAGTGACCGGAGTAACGCACCGGCCCAACTAAGGGTGAGGGTCCGAGTATGTCGACTCATCCTTATGAGGAATATTATTGGATGGTTCGAGACGTCGACTGTCCTTTCTATCGATAGAAAAATTGAGATGTGACAATGGATTGATCATCCATTACTTGATGCAGCGTTCGAGGAAAAGTCCAATCATTGATTCTCTAGCTATTAACCGATGCCTTTGTGGTTCGGATTAACTGGGGTATCGATCTGAGAAGTTATTATATTATATTATTATATTGAGGAGTTTGAGCAGTTATCATGTTACCGTTGAGTAATATGGAGAAGTTATTGAGATGTATTTATTCCATCATTTGGGTATTAAAATTCCGAGATAAATCTCTTTTCAAAATAAATATATATCCGTATGAGGGGAGAAGTTCTTGTAGAGCGGTTTAGTAATATTTTGTGTGAATTGTTGGGAATAGGGGATAGTTATAACCTTGCTGGGCATTCTTTGGCTCATTCTTGTTATTTTATATATTGTTAAGCAGCGGCATCCAGGGCTAACTCAAGTATGGCCAATCGAGGCAAGGGGAAAGCGACGGACTACTGATTCAGCGCGGTGGCCTTGTAGTATCTAAGTAAGGTGGAAGCTGAAGAGTAGTGGTTTAGTATTTTGTTATCTAGTATTTTGGAATTGTAATAACATTCAGAAATTCTAGTAGATGAACTCGTGTTGTATTAACCTTTGATTTATGGAATGCTTGTTCTAAGACTATAACCCGTGGAGTAATTGTGGAGTCTATTAAGAATATTGTTGTAGATTATATTATGAGCAGGTGATTGTATATTCCGCAAGAGGTGTGACAACCTGGATTCCGGTAGGGAATTTGGGGGTGTTACAATAGCTATAGCACAAGATATAGCACACCATTGACCTTGCTCTAACATTACTTGGTGCAAATTTTTGGTTTACAAGAGATTGGTATTTATAGCAAAAATGAAGCTAGTCATATTTGACATTAATAGCTAGCCCATTTGGACTTAAATGACAATCACATTTAATATTAATTTTATAACACTCCCCTTTGATTGTCGTTTAACATGGATCATAGATTGCCTCGTTAAAATCTTGTCAAAGAAAAACCCACTAGTGGGATAAAAACTTTGACGAAGGAAAAATAGTACAATCTCCCCTTGGAAAAACTTATCATTCATTGAAGTTTTGCTGCAACATATCTTTGAGTCGGCGTATCCCAATGTTATGTCATAGTTTTCCAAATGTTGAATTTGGTAATGATTTCGTCAATAAGTCGGCAAGGTTGTCACATGATCGAATATGTTGTACATCATTTTCACTATTCTTTTAAAGCTCATGGGTGTAAAAGAATTTTGGTGATATGTGCTTCGTTCTGTCTCCTTTGATATATCCTTCCCTGAGTTGATCAATACACGCAATGTTATCTTCAAACATAATAGTAGGATCTTTCGTGATGTCTGATAATCCACATGATTCTTGGATATTCTTGATAATAGACCGCAACCAAACACATTCCCTACTGGCTTCATGAATTGCAATCAGTTCTGAATAATTTGATGAGGTTGCGACTATAGTTTGCTTTGTAGATTTCTAAGAAATAGTTGTACCGCAGTATGTGAATATATATCAAGTTTGTGATTTACCAACGTGAGGATCTGACAAATATCCAACATCTGCATATCCGATCAACTGTGATGTCGAGTCTTTTGGAAAGAATAATCCAAAATCAATTGTTCCCTTAAGGTAACGGAATATATGTTTGATCCCATTCCAATGTTTTTCCATTGGAGCAGAGCTGAATCTAGCCAATAAATTTACAACAAATGCAATGTCCGGTCTTGTATTGTTTTCCAGATACATGAGTGCACCAATTGCGCCAAGATATGGAGTTTCAGGTCCCAGAATCTTTTCACCATCTTCATGTGGTCGGAATGGATCTTTATCAGGTTCCAAAGACCGAACTACCATTGGAGTAGTTAGAGGATGAGATTTATCCATGTAAAATCTTTTCAAGACTTTTTCGGTATATGTGGATTGGTGGAGGAAAATGCCCGATGACAAGTGCTCTACTTGCATACCAAGGTAATATTTTGTCCTTCCAAGATCTTTCATTTCAAATTCAGTTTTAAGATATATGACAGCATCTTCAACATCTATAGATGTTCCTACCAGATTCAAATCATCCACATATACAGCAATAACAACAAACCCTGTTTGTGATTTCTTTATAAAAACACATGGAGAAATCTCATTGCTTATATATCCATTCTTTTGTAAATAACGACTAAGTCTGTTATACCACATGCGACCAGATTGTTTTAATCCGTAAAGTGATCGCTGGAGTTTAATGGAATACATATGACGAGGTTTCTTAAACTCATCCATTTTCAATCCTTCTGGGATTTTCATATTGTTAAGTCGAATAACTTGTAGAAGGGGGGGTTGAATACAAGTTATATAATCGTGTCTGATTTTTGCTTGATTAGATAAACAAGAACAAACGAATAAATCAAACTCTGTTTGTATTAAATAAATCAAATACAAACTCTACCAAAGATGTACAAATACCTTTAGCAGCTGCTGAAAATACAAATCTCTCTCTATTTGTTTCGAACTCTCGAATACAAACCTTATACAGAGCTACGCACACAAATTCAATTGCTAAACTCACAATTGCTTCGCACGATCACGACCACGACCACTCTTTTTTACAATGATATAGAGAGAGTATTTATAATGCTTCCTATCAACTAATAACAGAAAGATAATCTATACATGACAATGTTCTGCCGTCCAGTTGATAGTTTCCATCAATAGAAAATTCTTTCCTTCATGATATCTTCTTGCTTGTTCTTCAAACAAAGATCCTGTTTTATAGCACTTACCAGTTTCTGTAGCATCTTTAATGACATCATCAGTAACACGACTGATATCAGGATTACACACTTCATCAGTATCTGACCATCCCATCAGTACTTGACTTGCTCTATCAGGATTCGATCTCAGTTCCTGACATGTAGTCCTTGATGTACTGTTCATTCCTGACTTAAATTCTACAGATCACTTTCTAATACATATATCCTATACAAAGTGCTAAATCCTTTATAAATCAGGATATACAAGAAGTATAAGTAAAATTCTATTCTCAACATCACAACTCATGAATTATTCCTAACAATCTCCCCCTATTTATGCTTTAAGATCTGAAGCATAAATCTGAGTTGTTGATGTCAAAACATATAACAATACAATCATAATAGAATTTATGAATTTAAAAATCATGAAGTTAGGTACCTCCTTCTTCAAATGTAGACAAAGTATCTAGTACTTATAAGAAAGAATTCAACTATTTGATGCTTCTTTTCCTTTACCACTTCCACGATAAGATTCACCTTTGTCATCCTTAGTTCTTCTTTTATCTTTCCCAGTCTGTTTATCTCCCCCAGTATGTTGCCTTTGAATTGTTGTTATCTCCCCCTTTTTGACATCAGCAATATTAATTCCAAGAGATTTAGTAACAGAACAAATGAGATTCATCAGAACTGCTTGATTTTCCATAATAGTGACTTGGTTATCGTCAAGTGTTTGAAGTCTTGATTGAATTTCAATTTGAGATTTCTGAATGTTTTGCAAAACTTTAGAATTGACTTCAATGTTGGAAGTGTTTGGAACATCTTCAGAATCAAGCCTTGTAGAAGAAGTTGCCTGTGTAGAATGATATTCAAGTAATAATACTCGATTAGAGTTACAAACATCTTCATCTTTCTGATCTGAAGCTGTGATATGATCATTCTGTCCTTCACCAGTATTCTGTGTACTAACATCGACAAATCCTGCCTCCTCCTTAGATTGATCAGATACTGTTGATGTCTCAATTCTGGCTGATATTGGAAGTACATACAAAGGAATACAAGGATCATTAGGCATTTCTTCTGGTACAAGTGGTGTAGAAGTTTTTCTTAGCCTTTCACCTCTTCTGTTGATAATTCCTGCAAGCCTTTCTTTCTGCTTCTGAGCTTTAACTTCTGGCTTTGCATTATGCTTTGCTAAGTCATTCTTCTCATACATCTTAATAAAAGAATAAGTACCAGCATCCATACCAAGATTGTCAAACCAAGATTCAGGAAAAACCTGATCCCAGAAATCAAATGATGGTGGTTTCCTAATTTTCTCTCCCTCACTATGGAGTTGATCATCCATACCCTCATTCTCACTTTGACTATCTAAAGTCAACACTCTTTCTACCTCTCCTTTTGCCTGGTCAGGAGCCATCCTCTCAGATTGTGGATCAATATCCATCTTTTCAAGTATATCACTCAAATTTGGATAAGTGCTCTCATGACCTACAGAAAAATAGAGTTTAGAAGAAGTTTTTATACCTGAACTCACATGGAGAGAGGGTTCCTCATTTGGCAAGGGGCTTGAGGTTTTCTCCAAGGAGTGAGCTGCTATAGTCTTTGAATTCTCACAAGCATCTTCCTTCCTTTCAGAGACTATAGGCTCCAATATACGACTTTCAGGTTCTCTACTAGACTCTGATGTCTTCAGTAATACTTCATTAGACATCATAGTTAGTATGTTACCGTCTTTAAGTGTTGTTTGCTGAGACTCACCCTCAAGGTGGATAGACTCTGACTGAACAATGTTTGTTTGATCTTCAGGAAAAATCAGTCAAAGTTATTCCTCCCATATCATAGGGTTTCTCACTTGTAATTTCAGTCATCACAGAAGACCTTTCAGCATCAGCTATCACAGCTCCTGAGTCATCCAACCTCTGACTAGATGATTCTTGTGTTGCAGTGACTATGATCTGATCTATCCTACTATCCACCACTGGTGCAATAGTATCTCCTGTTGATTGCATTCCTCTATCTACGTCCTCCTGTTGTTCACCTTGAGCTGAAGCATCTTCAATAATGACATCCTTGTCAAATAAATATGCATGAAGTGATTGAAGTGCAACATGCTTCGAGAGTCCAAATTTCTTGACTAATTTTCTTCTGACAAATACATAGAAATACATCTTCATTAAGTCAAGTCTTTGATGTAGAAGTCCATATTCTTCAGGAAATAAAAGTTTTGGTACTCTTTCAACTAGAAAATCTAGAACAGGCCTGGATAGCTTCACTTTGATAGAAATAACTCTCATAACCAGTCTGTATGATAATGTAGTTTCCCATGAAGAATCAATATCAAGATCTCTATTGTCAATTGCTGAATTGATTGTAGCTTCATTTGTAGAGACCTACATGATGTTAGTTGGACTAGACTCTGTGTGTGTAGGTGACAATTGAATCTTTCTCCTTGTTCTCCTGATATAGTGAGAAAAAGATTTATCCTGAGAAGACTCAAGAGGTGTAGACACAGAAGTGATCTTGGGATGAGATCCTTTTTCAATAGACACAGTCTTTTGAAAGATAGTATCCAGTAACTGTTTTCCCTTTTTAAGTACTACAGTCTTTTGAGAGACTGCAGCCTGGCTGTGACTAGGTGCTTCATCTCTTTGTCCTAGCTTAGAAAGTTGAATTGCAGCCTTCAATTCTTCTCTCTCAGCAAGAGATATATTATCATCATCTTCACTAGAACTACTACTACTACTTGACACAACAAATCTTCTCTTCCTTATAACTGATGTCTTTTGAGAAACACCAGAGGTTGGTTTCTTTGAAACAACAGGCTGTGGATTAAAACTTTGTTCTTGAATTATTTCAGAGACTATAATGTTTTGGGCTACTTGGGTAGACACAGGGGGTTTCTCCTCCAAACGAGATTCCTGAGCCATTTCACCACAAAAGAAAGAAGAATTGTAGAGAGTAGGAAGATGAGTTGTTAGAATTACCTGAACATGATGTGGATAATGAATTACAGGTATTTCATCTAGATTCTTTTCATTGTCCTTCTTTGTAATGTCAGAGAAAATTCTCTTTTGCTGTACATACGAAGAAACACAATGTTCTCTACCAAATCTAGCTTCAACATCAGGAATAAAATGGTTAATAAACATTTGCATAAATCTATGATAATAAACCATTTTCCTGTCTTGATCTCTTGACCCAAGTTTAATACACATCTGACTTAAGATAATGTAACCAATGTTAATTACTCTGTCATAAAGCAAACTATAAGCAATATGTGATGTAACAGAAGTAATTTGCTGAAAAGAACTACATTTACCAGTAAAACATTTAGCAATTTGATCAAAGAAGAAAGACCATTCTTTCCTAAGAAAATATCTATTTAACTGGCTCATGTTGTCTAGAAGTCCATTATAACCTAGTGCAGACAACATAGTTCTCACATCATCATCAGATGGTTTATTCTCAAAGTTCATACTAACAGGTAAGTGAAGTACTGAATTAACAACGGATTCAGTAATATCAAATGAGTCTTGTCCTAAGTGTAGAACAATCTTACCTGATTGACTCTGAGTAGAATCAATTACTTCAGCATTCTCCCAAGCTTGTGAAATAGCAGCTTGATTTATTTCTGGAGATGTTGTCAATGCATAACTTAATGATCCATTCACCAAAAAGTCCATAATCGGGTGAAAATCAGATGACACCCCTTCCTTGTTGGTGATAGCTGCTACATGATTATTCATCATAAAATCAAAGTCACCAAACTTGAAAGCTACTGATTTTGGTAGTCTTCTTTGAGCTGCCATATTTGATCTGAAAAGAACTTGAGAAATTTTGAAATTAATTAGAGATTTTGAGAACTTAAATGAATGTTTTTGCCTTAAGAAATACAATTTAGAAGTTAGCAATAAAAAATCAGAGTCTCAAAATTAAGATATATTCAAAATTCTTCAAACTCACTAACCCACGTTGACACGTAGGTTGATAGGTGTCAGTCCCTGAAAAATGCAGTTTACCCACGATTTTTGGAAAATAAAATCCAAAATTGATTTTCATGAAATAAATCAGGGTAAAATCAAAATTAAATCAATACTGATCAGCTTCCTTTCCTAATGTGATCTTTCATCAAAATAATCACAAAATGCATGTGATTTTAAAAATGATAAATTTTCAAATCCTGATGGTCACACTTGAAATCCTGATCAATATCATCCTGATTCCAGAGAATAAATGAAGTTCCACGTGGCAATCTCAGAATTTTAACCTGAAAAGAACATCAATATTCTAAACAAAAATATTTTGTTAGATTGTCAAAATATCTTGGAAATACAAAAGGACCAGTCATACGCATAGATATATATGCAGATACATTGAACACTTCAAAATGACTGTTCAGCTTCTCACTCTTTCCTTTATAAACACCTGATGTCTTTTCCTTTCTTAACTCCAAAAACACAAAACTCTCTGTAAACCCAGAGCTTCCAACAAAATACAATGACCTTTAACCCCATCTTTCGATTTCTCACAGATGATGAACAAACTGTTCATAACCAAAGATTCATTGTTCGTCTCTTTGAAGAGATGACTTTTCTCATCGCTTTAGACATGGTTGGAGTTGATCCAAATAATATCCAGAAAATTCTCTTAAAACATCCATCTGTTGGATACAATCACCCTCTAACCTCCTCAATTCTTGAGGATGAAGAATTTGGTCGAGAGTCTGAGGTTGATCTTGATGGAGATGCTATACATTCTAGTCAGCTACTCTCATTCAAGTCGCCCAGACAAGGAATCCAGGAGTAAATCCTCCAAATGACTCTTGAGATGCTCCTTGTCCTGAAGTAGATCTGTGAAGACTAAGAACAGCAACAACTTTAGACAAGAATAGGGTTATCAGTAGAAGTTAGACAAAAAGATATTTGTATTTCATTTCCATGTATGTAATGCTTTCAATTAATGAAAATACAATTTCTTATTATCTACTTGTATGTTGTTCCCTATTTATCGAATGATCTGACTAATGATATAAATTATCAGTATGCACATATTAAAACTTGCTGGCATAGACTTAACAAAACTCAGAATTAGATTACTACACAAAGTAAACGTCATGATCTGAAACAATTTTCACAATCCTGATACTGACACAATACTGATGACGTCAGCATCCTGATAACAATTCTAATCCTGATGATTATTAACAAGTCTATCATACTGAAATTTATCAAAGTACAATGTTACAGCTTAAGCATTTAACAATCAAATATAGATCCTGACAAGAATATCAAGTCTATAAGCCGAAAACAACATACCTTGCTACTTTTGCAGATGTTAAAGATCTAGAAATTTAACATTCCTAACTCACTTACTAACCTACTGAATGTAGCCTCATCAAGTGGTTTAGTTAGAATATCTACAAGCTGTTTGTCAGTAGAAACAAAGTGAAGTTCCACAGTACCATTTTCAATATGTTCTCTAATAAAATGATACCTGACATCAATGTGCTTAGTCCTTGAATGTTGAACTGGATTTTCTGCAATTTTGATAGCACTAGTATTATCACAAAACATAGGAATATTACTAAGTGTCATACCATAATCCATCAACTGATTTCTTATCCAAAGGAGCTGTGCACAACAACTGCCTGCTGCTATGTACTCAGCTTCTGCAGTTGAGGTTGAGACAGATTGTTGCTTCTTGCTTGCCCAAGAAATCAATTTGTTTCCCAAGAATTGACATGTACATGTGGTGCTTTTCCTGTCTATTTTACACCCTGCATAATCAGAGTCTGAATAGCCAATTAGGGAGAAATCAGATTCTCTAGGATACCACAAACCAAGATTTGGAGTTCCTTTAAGATATCTAAAAATTCTTTTCACAGCAATTAAATGAGATTCCTTAGGATCACTTTGGAATCTAGTACATAAACAGGTAGAAAACATTATATTTGGTCTACTTGCAGTTAAATATAACAATGAGCCTATCATGCCTCTATAACTAGTGTTATCCACACTCTTTCCCTTAGGATTAGAGTCTAGTTTAGTGGCTGT
This sequence comes from Kitagawia praeruptora, assembly GCA_037693485.1. NCBI lineage: Eukaryota > Viridiplantae > Streptophyta > Magnoliopsida > Apiales > Apiaceae > Kitagawia > Kitagawia praeruptora. Next base: position 150,279,517 of record CM075353.1, read on the forward strand.
TGCCATGGGTGTTTTTGCAACTACACAGTCTTGAAAGTCAAACCTTCTTAAAAGATCTTTGATATACTTTGACTAATTAATGAAAATACCAGTCTCAGTCTATTTGACCTGCAAGCCTAAGAAATAATTTAGTTCACCCATCATGCTCATCTGATACTTAGACTGCATAAGCTTACTAAACTTAGCACACAATTTTTCATTAGTAGAACCAAATATAATATCATCAACATAAACTTGAACTAAAAGCAATTCACCTTTTATCTTTCTAAAGAATAGAGTTTTGTCAATTATACCTCTTGTGAAGCCATTTTCAAGAAAAATTTAGACAAAGTCTCATACCATGCTCTTGGTGCCTGCTTTAGTCTATAGAGTGCCTTGTCAAGTTTGTAGACATGATTTGGAAACTTTGGATCAACAAATCCAGGTGGTTGCTCCACATATACTTCCTCATCAAGCTTGCCATTTAGAAAAGCACTCTTTACATCCATCTGGTATACCTTGAACTTTGAATAAGCTGCAAATGCAAGAAACATTCTGATTACTTCCAATCTTGCTACAGGTGCAAAGGTTTCATCATAATCAATGCCTTCTTCCTGAGAGTAACCCTTGGCCACCAGTCTTGCTTTGTTTCTTACAATCATACCAGATTCATCTAGCTTGTTTCTGAAAACCCATTTTGCACTAACAATTGATCTGTCTTTAGGTCTTGGTACCAGTTTCCAGACTTTGTTTCTCTCAAACTCATTTAATTCTTCCTGCATTGCAATTACCCAATCAGGATCCTGTAAGGCTTCTTCAACCTTCTTAGGTTCATTCTTTGAGAGAAAGCAACTATACAAGCATTCATTTTGAATTGATCTTCTAGTTCGAACACCACTATTTGGATCACCAATAATCAAATCTTCAGTATGATCCTTTGTCCATTTTCTAACAGGTGGTAGATTGACTCTGCTAGTCTCTCCCCCTAAGTTAGTGGTTTCTCTTGTAGAAGAATTCTCTCTGCCTTCAAAAACTCTCCTTTTATCAATAGAATCAATAGATTCCATATTGTTGCTAGTTACTGGCCTTTCCTCAGTAGACTCTGAAGGATCAGTTCCTGATGGAGTAGACTCTGAATAGCTAGTATGCTCCTGATGATCACTGTGTCCTCCTTGATTTATTTGCTCCCCCTCAACAGTAGCACTTCTTTGAGAAGAAATAGAAATTCCTTCTGGAGAACCTTCATCATCACTAGAGAGTATCTCAGAATTCTTCAGATTTTCAAATTCCAATTTGTCATGGCTTTCCTCAGTTTGCAGAATTCCAAATTTCTTGTCATCAAATGCAACATGAATTGATTCCATAACAATGTGAGTTCTGAGATTATAAACCTTGAAGGCCTTTGATGCTGAATATCCTAGAAAAATTGCTTCATCCGATTTGGCTTTAAATTTTCCAAGTTGTTCTGGATGAACTTTTAGGATATAGCATTTGCATCCAAAGATGTGAAAGTATTTCACACTTGGTTTCTTTCCTTTGATCATCTCATAGGGAGTCTTTCCATGACTATTTACCAAGGTACAGTTTTGAGTGAAACATTTAGTGTTAATAGCTTCTACCCAAAAATAGGTTGGAAGTTTTTCATCTGCAAGCATGGTTCTTGCTGCCTCTATGAGAGTCCTGTTCTTTCTTTCCACTACACCATTCTGCTGAGGTGTACCAGGTGCAGAAAACTGTTGAGTGATTCCATTGTCTGCACAAAACTCCTCTATTATAGAATTCTTAAATTCTGTACCATTGTCACTCCTAAGTACTTTGACTTTGTACTCAGAGTTATTCTGAATATTCTTGACAAGTTCAATGATTTGCTGAGGAGCTTCATCCTTCTTGTGTAGAAAGAACATCCATGTGAACCTTGTGAAATCATCCACTATAACTAGAGCATATCTTTTCTTGCTGATAGACATAATGTTTACTGGACCAAACAGATCAAGATGTAGCATATGAAATGGTTCAGTAATTGAATTTGTAGTCTTGCTCTTGAAAGTGGTTCTTCTCTGTTTTCCAAGCTGACAGGCATCACAAAGTCCATCTTGCACAAAATTTGCCTTAGGTAGACCTCTCACAAGATTGTGCTTAACAAGTTGATTAAGCTTCTTGAAGTTGAGATGTGAGAGCTTCTTGTGCCAATTCCAGCTTTCATCATTTGTTGCTTTGCTGTAGAGACATCTAACAATTCCTTTAGATGTATCACTTAAGCTGGCTTCATATATGTTACCATGTCTTTGACCAGTTAGAACAATGTCTCCATTCTGCATATTCAAGATTTTGCATCCTTCTCTGTCAAAGATTGATTGATAACCTTTATCACCCAGTTGACTTATGCTTAAAAGAGTATGTTTCAAGCCTTCAACCAGTGCTACATTTTCTACGATGACATTCCCCAAAACAATTGAGCCATATCCCAGAGTTTCTCCTTTGTTGCCATCACCAAAAGATATTACTGGGCTAGCTTTCCTCTCAAACTTTGTAAGCAGGGACTTCTTTCCAGTCATATGTCCAGAGCATCCACTGTCCAAGATAATTGAATGCTTCTTTCATGTGCCCTGCAAACAAAAAGTAACTAGTTAGAATTTTTTTAAGACCCAACTTTGATTGGATCCTTTCTTACTAGATTTATAAACAACAGGCTTTGAAGATTTTGCCTTTACTTTACCTGTTACAGAGTCAATCTTAGACTCTGATTTCACAAACTGTTTGTGACTAGAAGTTTCAGATTTCAGAGAATAATAGTCATAATACAGTTCATGATATTCTCTACACATGTAAATGGAATGACGTAAACTACCACAATGATAACAAGCTTTTTGTGGTTGGTATTGAATTTTCTGAGTCTTGGGGAATCTGGACTCAGTTTTCCAAGAAGGTTTTTGATTGCAGTGTAGGGCCAAATGATTATGATTTCCACACTTATAGCATTTTTTCCTAGGTGCATCAGGTACATTCTTGTAATTATTCTCTTTGTTAATACCTTCTTTTCCATTCCTATTTCTTTTGATCTTGCTAGACTCTGAAAGACCATCTAATCTCTGTTTCAACTGAGACTTAGAAAAGAAACCCTATGTTTACATTCATAGGTTTCTCTAACACTTTCTCATCTGACTTACTATTGTTAATTCTTTTGTGTACAACAGGGGTACCTTTTGAATCAACAAATTTAACATGTTTAGGTTCAGAAACAATTTTCTTACCTTCAGATTTAGATGTGCTAGCTTCTACTTTACTATCATCATTGATAATAGCTACTTTTTCTTCTTGTCTAGCCTTATCAATACCTAAACCATTAACTTTACCACGAATTCCACTTTCAATGATTTCTTGAATCTTTTTACCAGAAATGTTAATGGTTTTAATCACATCTCTCTCTTCCTCTAGTTCTTTTCTGACATAGTCATAAGCCTCAAGAATAACACTATAATCATGCTTAGCTTTATCAGAACTTAATCTATATTCTTCCATTTGAACTAGCTCAGATTCAAGAAAATTATTTCTATCAACTAACTTATCATTCTTAACCTTAAGTTCATCTCTTTCACTAGTAAGAATTCTAAAGTTAGTCATAAGATTCTTAAACTCAGCATGAATAGATCTAATTTCTTCAGAATTTAAGCTATCAAATGAATCAAGAGAGTGAAGTGATACCTTAACAGAAGATGGAGAAGTTTTCTTTGGAGATCCAGGTTTGTCTGAAACATTTGTCATCAGTGCAATGTTGTCATAATCTAATTCATCTTCAGAATCACTGGAATCAGCCCAATCCTTCTGTGTGACCATAAGTGCATTACCATTTCCTGTATTCCTAGGCTTCTTACACTCACTAGCAAAGTGTCCAAGCTCGCTGCAGTTAAAGCACTTGATCTTGGCCTTATCAAGCTTGACAATTGTACTTTTGCCTTTGTCACTCTTCTTCTCCTCCTTCTTTTGAAAAGGTCCTTTGCTAAATCTTGTCCTGTTGAATCTTCCTTTCTTGAAAGCTTTAGCAAACATAGAAAAGAGTTCCTGCATCTCTGATTCAGAATTGCTTTTGTCAGAGTCTATATCAGTAGTCTCTGACTCAGAATTTTCTTTGCTTTTCTTCTTCCTTGAGTTCTTTACAGCAGGCTCATCATGCTGTTCCTCTGGAAGCTTCTTTGATTCAGATTGAGCAGTAAGTGCAACAATCTTCATCTTTCCTTCACTCCTGCTCTTCTTCTGCTGCTTGTCAAGTTCATAAGCCCTCAGTTTTCCATACACTGCATCTAATGATATCTCATCAAGATCATTAGCTTCCTCAATTGTAGATATCTTCTCATTATAGAAATCAGGCAAGGCTTTCATGAACTTAGTATTCATATCCTCCAAGTCATAATATTTACCATGCATGGCCATCTCATTGATGAGTTTTGTAAACCTATCAAAGGTGTCAGTAAGTGACTCACCAGACTTGGATTCAAAGTACTCATACTGTTGTATAAGTTGTGTCCTCATGTTCTTCCTAACAGGCTTAGTTCCTTCACAGTGAAACTTAAGATTGTCCCATATATCCTTAGCAGTCTTACAAGAGAGAACATAGTTATTGAGAACAGAATCAAGACTGTTTAATAATATGTTTCTCACTTTAGCATCTTTAAGAACATTCTCCTTGTCCTTATCTGACCATTCAGATTTAGGCTTCTCTGCTGTATGTTCTGGAATAACCTCACCATCAACAGTTGCTTGTCCAACAACCTTCGTTGGGATAAAAGGTCCATCTCTGATTCTGTCAAGATAATCAGGATCTGTTGCTTCCTGGTGATGCAACATCTTTACTTCCCATAGAGTATATTCGTTTCTCTTGAGCATAGGAATCTTAGTATTCCCATCCTTGTAACCAGACATGATTGCAGATCTTTATGATTATTCGAAATCAACCTGCTCTGATACCAATTGTTAACTCGAATAACTTGTAGAAGGGGGGGTTGAATACAAGTTATATAATCGTGTCTGATTTTTGCTTGATTAGATAAACAAGAACAAACGATTAATCAAACTCTGTTTGTATTAAATAAATCAAATACAAACTCTACCAAAGGTGTACAAATACCTTTAGCAGCTGCTGACAATACAAATCTCTCTCTGTTTGTTTCGAACTCTCGAATACAAACCTTATACAGAGCTACGCACACAAATTCAATTGCTAAACTCACAATTGCTTTGCACGATCACGACCACGACCACTCTTTTTTACAATGATATAGAGAGAGTATTTATAATGCTTCCTATCAACTAATAACAGAAAGATAATCTATACATGATAATGTTCTGCCGTCCAATTGATAGTTTCCATCAATAGAAAATTCTTTCCTTCATGATATCTTCTTGCTTGTTCTTCAAACAAAGATCCTGTTTTATAGCACTTGCCAGTTTCTGTAGCATCTTTAATGACATCATCAGTAATACAACTGATATCAGGATTGCACACTTCATCAGTATCTGACCATCCCATCAGTACTTGACTTGCTCTATCAGGATTCGATCTCAGTTCCTGACATGTAGTCCTTGATGTACTGTTCATTCCTGACTTAAATTCTACAGATCACTGTCTAATACATATATCCTATACAAAGTGCTAAATCCTTTATAAATCAGGATATACAAGAAGTATAAGTAAAATTCTATTCTCAACATCACAACTCATGAATTATTCCTAACACATATAGATTTCACTGTCAAGTGAACCATACATGGTATGCAGTAACGACGTCCATAAGAAGTGTTTCTAATTTTTCTTTAGATGCCATACCTAATATAAAATGAAAAGTAATTCCATCCATTACTGGAGAATATGTCTCCTGATAATCAATACCAGGTCTTTGAGAAAACCCTTGAGCTACAAGTCGGGCATTATATCTCATGATTTCATTCTTTTCATTTCGTTTTCTTATGAATACCCATTTATTTTCAACTGGGTTTACACCGATTGGTGTTTGGACTACAGGTCCAAATACATCTCTTTTACGCAATGAATTTAATTCTATTTGAATTGCGTCTTTCCATTTCAGCCAGTCTTTTCTTTGTCGGCATTCATCCACACTTTTTGGTTCAGGATCAGAATTTATGTCGACATCCAATGTCGCAGAATACACAAACACATCATCGATTATGGCCTTACTTCGATCCCATAATTTCATGTCATGCACATAATTTATTGAAATTTCATGATTACTTAATCCCTCATCTTTAGGGACTAGAATCTCTTCAGGAGATAATACCACTTCAGGGGTATTTGCTACTTCTGGAGCATGTGCCACTTCAGGGGCATTTTTCTTTTTTTTTATTTTCGTGGTGCAACATCTTTTGCACCGACCAGTCTACCACGCTTCAAGCGCGGATTTGATTCCGTAACCAACTCTTGTGATTTTTGAATTGGTACATCTATTCTAGCTGGAGTATTTACTGTAGGTATATGAGATTTTATAATTTTTCTAGAATCGTTAAATGCGTCAGGCATTTGGTTTGCGATATTTTGCATATGAATAATCCTTTTAACTTCAGTTTCACATTGACCGGTACGTGGATCTAGAAAATGTAATCTCAGTGTATTCCATGTAATGTCAGGATTAGCTTTATTCGAATATTTATCACCCCTAAAGGAGGAAACACCGACTCGTCAAAATGACAATCTGCAAATCTTGCGGTAAATAAATCTCCAGTTAGTGGTTCAAGATATCTAATTATAGATGTGGAATCAAAACCAACATAGATGCCTATTCTTCTTTGAGCTCCCATCTTCGATCTCTGTGGTAGAGTAATCCGAACATATACGACAATTCCGAAAATTTTGAAGTGAGAAATATTATGAATTTGACCAAGTACCAATTGTAGTGGAGAATGTTTGTTATAGGCAGTTGGTCTAATCCTAATAATATTGGCAGCGTAAAGTATTGCATGACCCCAAACAAATGTGGGTAATTTTGCTTTCAACAATAGTGGTCTTGCAATAAGTTGAAGTCTTTTGATAAAGGACTCGGCTAATCCATTTTGTGTATGTACATGAGGAACTGGGTGTTCAACTGATATCCCTATAGACATGCAATAGTCAACAAAAGTTACAGATGTGAACTCGCCAGCATTATCTAAACGAATTGACTTAATGCAATGATCTGGGAATTGAGCTCGTAGTTTGATTATCTTGGCAAGTAATTTTGCAAAAGCATCATTACAAGTTGAGAGAAGACAAACATGAGACCATCTAGTTGAGACATCAATTAATACCATGAAGTACCTAAATGGACCAGAAGATGGGTGGATAGGCCCACATATGTCCCCTTGGATCCTTTCAAGAAAATTTGGACTCTCAAGATGAACTTTAGTAGGAGATGGCCGAGTAATCAATTTTCCTAAAGAACATGATGAACAAGGAAGGTCATTGCTTGAAAAAACTTTAAGATCTCTTAGAGGATGTCCAGTAGAATTCTCTATAATGCGACGCATCATAGAGACACCAAGGTGACCTAATCTTTCATGCCAAAGTGTAAATGATTTTGGGTCAACTAGTTTCGAAGCAATGACATTATGTGACTCAATGGCTCTAATTTTCATCATATACAATCCTGAAGAAAGTGAGGGAAACCTTTCTAAGATTTTCTTGTTGCTAGAATTAGCTGAAGTGATAAGAAGATATTCTTTACCAGATTCAGAAGTGGTTTCAATGTGAAAACCATTGAGTCGGATATCTTTAAAGCTTAGAAAATTTCTAGTAGATTTGTTGGAATATAAAGCATTTGGAATATGTATATGTGTACCATTAGGCAAGATGAAACTAGCTTTCCCAAAACCTTCAATTACATAGGATACACCAGATATAGTACCCACTGGCGCTTCAGTTTCGGTTAGATGCGTAAAATATATTTTTCTTTGTAAAATTGTATGAGTTGTGCCACAATCATCTTTGCATATATCTTCAGAATCCATTCTGTACGTGCATAATTAAAAGGAAACATAATTTATTCGATAGAAACATAAGATATTATACAGTTCAAACAATACAATACACACCAAATATATTACATAGTTTTAAACAAGAAAATATACACCAATACATAGTATTCTATGAAACTAATCTTCAGCTTCCCACATGGGAGTTTCATATTCATTTGGATCATTAGTGCTTATTCCACAAGATGTGATTATTGGGGAATTATCTAGTTCATTGTTGACGAAATTCGTTTCCACCATTTTCCCTTTTGATTTTATGGATGCTTGATATAGTTCAACAAGAAGTTTTGGGATATATATATATAACAATTTCGTGACCAGTGTCCCTCCATTCCACATTTAAAACATATATTATCAGTTTTCCCTCCTTGTGGTGCCTTTCCTTTGTTCTGTTTTTCAGCTTGCCATTTCTGGTGACTAGAGCCTTTATGAGGATGAAAATTTCCGCGACCTCGACCTCGTCCACGGTATCGTCCTTGGCCTCGTCCACCTCTATGCCCTCTTCCGCGTACATTCTGCTGGAATGACATGTTATTTACTTCAGGTAAAGGGGCAGATCTCGTTGGACGAGATTGATGATTCTTAATCACCAATTCATGATTCTACTCAGCAACAAGGAGAGTGGATAAAAGATTCCCGAACTTGATGAATTTGCGCTCCCTATACATCTCTGCTAAGTTGATATTATTTAGATGAAAAGTTGATAAGGTTTTATCGATCTTTCTTTTCTCATTAACTTTTTCACCACACAAAATGAGCTTAGAACTTATTTTGAATAACGCAGAGCTATAAGCCCGGACACTTTTGAAATCTTGAAGTCTAAGATTTGCCCAATCATTTTCAGCTACAGGTAGATAAACTAGTTTCTGATGATCGAACCTATCTTTTAAATTTTCCCATAAGATGCAAGGATCCTCGACTTCTAGGTACTCCGATTATAAATCTTCATGCATGTGGTGTCGGAGAAAAATAATAGAGGTAAATTTTTCTTCAGCTGTGGTTGTATTTGTTGATTTTATCGTTTCGCTCAATTTCTTTGAACCTAGGTGCAATTTTACATCTTGTACCCATGACAAATAATTATCCCCGGATATATTCAATGTGACGAATGATAAGTTCGTATGGTTTGTCATGCTAAATCGGAATTTCAACATGGAAAATATTAAACCTAAATAATTGATGTCAATATTACATACAAATTCTAGTTTTAACAAATATGCATAATTAATCTATATATCATTATTATCACATAATCATTTTTCGGACGTCTCCGTATATAGGTTATTACTGATGGATAAAATTATAATTAATATGTCAATAAAAGATTCATTTTATAGCCGATGGATTCATAAGTATCAACTCAATTTAATAGATGGTAGATCTACCAGCCCTATATATTAGACGGGTGAACCGTTCAGATATATTGGGCGGATGTATATGCAATTATACCGACCATATATATTAGACGGATGAACTGTTCAGATATATTAGGCGGATGTATATGTATGTCAATTTTATCTATTTTTATTTTAATTTATATTATCTCAGTTTTGGCAGAATCTCGTGCTGATAACGTGTTATAAAAGATTTCATATTATGATTTTATATATCATGGCCAAGGGTTAATAAAATCAAGAGTGAAAGAGAGAGAGGTAGAGAGAGTAATGGAGTTTACCTCTTTAACATTACTTGGTGCAAATTTTTGGTTTACAAGATATTGGTATTTATAGCAAAAATGAAGCTAGTCATATTTGACATTAATAGCTAGCCCATTTGGACTTAAATGACAATCATATTTAATATTAATTTTATAACATTTCTTCATTATTGGGTTTGAAATTATTTTTACATTGTTTTTGCTCCTATATATATACTTGGACTAAAGTTCTTTAAAAAAACATATATCAAAACAGTACTTGTGTATTCAGGAATTTACATGATGTTGACTCATGTTAATTAATTAAGACATCGGTGGACTTGAGACTCTTAAGCAAACTAATCCAACCTTTTCGGTTGGGATTATTCTATACTTATACAAATCAATTATCAACTTGCAATTAGGCAGCAGGTACTTAAGTGTCTCATCGATGGCTCTTCTTTAATCTTTATCATATTTAATAACATTTTATTAAGAGTAGTGCTAGAGGTACCAAATTGGGTATCAAAATTTGCCACCAAATGACATGACATTAAATATTTGGCTTTTTGGGATGTTTTAATTGGTTGGCCCTGGCGGGCCCAATATAATTATAACCAATCACAATAATGACAAGTCATTTGGTAACAATTTTTGGTACCTCTAGCATTTTTCTTTTATTAATGCTGATCAAGTTAATTTGATGCGCCTACCTGTATGTCATCTAATTAAACACGTCCAACGTATAATTAAATAATAAATAATATTAAGGGTATCAAATTTATTTCAATTTTTTTTCAAATACATCTCAATTTATTATAATAATAAATGGGTTCCTTTTGTATCTAACTAGCGCTACTCTTAAATAAATACAATGCATGTTTATTGTATGAGTAGTGTTAGAGACACAAAATTAGGTACTAAATGACGTGACATGATTGATGTGACAGTATGAATTTTTTTGATTGATTTTGTTGGTGTGAATATAGGGGTTTCATTAATTATTACAACAAATCAGAATTTAAAACGTGTATTTGGAAAAAAATTTGGTAACTAATTTTGGTGTCCCTAACATTATTCTTATTGTATTGTGCGAACTTAATCAAAGTAATAATAGTGGGTGAAGAAAATGACAGTAACATGGCTCAAGAAAAAGCTGGTGGAAAAAAAACTAATTTTTTAACGTGCCAATCAATCTTTACAAAACGGTATACGTACACCTCAACAAAAAAATAAAAAACAAGAAAACAAACAGTAGGTTGATCTGTTTTGGCCCTTTTCGCAGAACAATGTTGACCTCTTTACCCTAATAAGTCAACGCTATTCCGGTTGATTAATCTTGGTTGGCCACTCTTCATGCATCTTCCCCCACACAAACAATCGATACAGGAGTAGTGTATGTAAACTTATTACAACAAAACATGATCACACAAATTAAATTAAAAATTTAAATGGACCCTAAGGCTTAAAATTAAACATACGTACGTACATTATATATCGAGTCGATTAATCACCGTAGCTTGCATGGCCAGCACCACCGCCAGCTGCTGCTCCGCTTGTTGCGAGATGGTGTGATGATTCTCCAACTGCATGGTGACCGTATCCAGCTGCTGCGGCAGCTGGGACCATGACAGGTTTCTTCTTTTTCTTGTGTAAGCAAAAGAGACCGAGTGCCAGGAATGCGAGGAAGAATACGCCTCCTAGTGTTGCGCATACTACGATGACAGTTTTGTGATTGCTGCCACCTCCTCCTGAGGGTGGTGGAGTTAAAATGTCTGAGTTTGGTGGTAGTGTGGGTGGGAATGGGAAAGGAACACCTGGTGGTGTGGCCCCTGGTGGATAGATAGGTGGATACTCGTATCCACCTGGAGGTGAGGCGCCTGGTGGCATAATTGGCCAGTTAGGAGGGGCGCCTGTCTCGGGTGGGTACGCGTATCCACCCGGAGGTGATGCACTTGGTGGCTTATGAGGAGTGTCGGGAGGTGATGCACTAGGTGGCTTATGAGGAGTGTAGGGTGTGTCGGGAGGGGATGCACTCGGTGGCTTGGATGAGCCACCGGGTGGTGATGCACTTGGTGGCTTATGTGGTGTGTATGGAGTACTACCGGGAGGGGATGCACTCGGTGGCTTGGATGAGCCACCGGGTGGTGATGCACTTGGTGGCTTATGTGGTGTGTATGGAGTACTACCGGGAGGTGATGCATTCGGTGGACATGCAGTAGGTGGTGATGCCTTTGGTGGATGCGGATATTCTACCGGTGGTGGTGGTGGAGGTGGTGGGTGATGGTGATGATGTTTCTTAGGAGGTGGTGGAGACTTGTATTCATAAGTTGGTGTTGGTGGTGGAGGAGACGGTGGAGGTGGGGGTGGAGAAGTATAAATGTACGGTGGTGGTGGTGGAGGCGACGAATATAGATACTGCGGTGGTGGTGGTGGAGGTGAATAATAAAAATATTGCATGAGCTTCCTGCTATAAGTCATTTTTGTGATTAAGATGATGATCCTTGTGCTATAGTGTGAAGAGCTAGTTTTGTGCTTAAAAGTTGGTAATTGTTGATTGTGGGAGATGGAGTAAATATATAAACCCTAGAGGCGGCTTTAAAAGTCTAATTATCCAACTGTAAAGAGGGCAAGTTGTAATAAGATTATTATATAAGAAAAAATAGAAATCATCCCTACGGACCCTACCTAAGGATAGATTAACATGTAATTGCATAATTAAAATGTTAGGTTAAAAGACTTTTGACCTTTAGTTTAGTCATTCTTAGCCAAAACCAAATAATTAAAGCACAAATGTTAGTTGGACAACGCAGTTGTTGTGTACAAATGAATGCATGTAGCTGAATAACATGTGTAGTCACGTGTTTAAAATCAATATCTTGATGGCTGATTAAGGTTCCATGACGTTGGATTCAAACAAATACTAACTGTAGCTTATAATTTATTTACAAGTGTTACTTGCTCATGTCTATTGTCACATTGTGTATGTCTATACATAATGTACCCTCCTCTAGTCTATTTAAAAATTTACATACATATTACATTATTTTGATTGGTTATAATTGTAATGGGTGAGAGCCTTCTAATAAAAAATATTTTAAATTGTCAAGTAATTAGTGATATATCATTTTATAATAAATTTTGGTATCCAATTTGATACCTCTAACACTACTCATGTTCGAACCCTCAAACTCATGTAAAGAGAATGATGAAAATATCGCTACATCAAGAAAAGAAATGAGAAGTATCTTTCAAGATATTTGGATGAGTACATAATTAAAGTTAGAAAAATGCTTTTTTTATCAATTTATCTTACATGAAATTGTAAATGGTTAAAACTTAAAACTTAAAACAATGTACATGACAACTAGGATAGACAAGTGAGCAAATAATGAGGCCCATGTGCTGCCAAGTAAGGGGCGATCGACTTATGTTTTCCTTTACCATGAATCAACATTACTTGGTAGATTCCTACTGCCTAGCTACCTACTGTAATATTCAACATTCGCAAAATTGGGAGACTCATTTTGATGAAAATAGGCAAATAGCTTCTCCCTCCGAAACTATTCAATGTGTTTGTGCTCTTTTCTTCTTTGTCCACTCAACTTAGCTAACCCTTCGTCTTTTGTTCTAATCTATTTTGGGGAAAATATAACTACTCTCTTCAATTTTTTTTTTAATTCTTTACGAATGAGGTACGTACGAAGATTAAAATATATATATATATATATATAACAATAATTAAAAACAAGAAAATTGAGTAAAATAATTAGAAAAATCAATATTTAATATATAAAGAAAGTATAATAGAGAAAATAGTAACTGTAGTCTGTAGTAGTCGATTTCATATTTATACATTAAATATTGATTAATTCTACCGCTTTATTCATTTTTCTTACTTATTTTTATTAATTTACACTTTTTCTTAATCTTTATACCCAACTAATATATAAAAAAAAAAGACTAAATGACAGTTTGTACCCCTTATGTATATGGGTTTTGTCAAATTGATCCAGATTTACGTTTTTTAGCACTTTGCAACCCCTATCTTCAAATTTCGCTTCGAATTACAACCCTTCACTAATATTCTAGACCAAAAAGGAAGGTTTTTATTGATGAATGGGACAGATGCATAAAGGTTTAAGAGGTACTATGTTTGTCTTGAACCCTTAAAGGCCTACATCCATCAAGAAAGGTTTCCCTTTTTGTCTAGAATATTAGTGAAGGGTTGTAATTCGAAGCGAAATTTGAAGGTAGAAATTGCAAAGTGCTAAAAAACGTAAATCTGGACCAATTTGACAAAACCCATATACATGAGGGGTACAAACTGTCATTTAGTCAACAAAAAATTAAAAAATGATAGGAACGGAAGAAATGATAGTGACGGACGCAGAGAAAAGTATTACTAGCAAGATAAAGAAGGAAAATACGTTTATCCGGCATATAAGTATTAATTTTGCTTATAACTTATGTACACTGATTTTTAATTGCGAAGTGATCATGTACTTCATAGGCTAGAAATAGTCCAGTCCCAACTAAGTCCAGCTTTAGGCCCAAAACCACAAGAATCTAGCACAAAGGAGAATAAGAGCAGCCTAGCCCAGGCTAGCGGGCCCGAAATCACCGCTATATAGGGCGGTCCCCTCCCCAGACTAGGGGACCCCGGATTGGTGACACTCAGCACAGGTGGCAGTCCAGCTCAGCCGACATTTCACACCTGACGCTGACCAACACTAAAGGCCAATGAACAACATGTGTCAAATCACACCCACAACAACATTGGCACACTCAAATCAACGGTCCCCACAAATAGGGACACGTGTCCTACATCCCGGGAATTCAGCGGCCGGCCCCCCGGATCCAACGGTTAGTAGTAAAGGTAACCTACCCCTAAACCCTAGGCCTAGGGCTATAAATACCCCTAAAGAATACCCCTAAAGAATAGGGTTTAGGGTTAGACATTATTGCACACCTACACACATTTATTACTTTTGTGATACTCTACTTGATTATAATCTTCCAAAGCCAACTCTTATTCTCACGCCGGAGGCACCTCGGGACCAAACCCCCCTCCGGTGTTGTTTTACAGACACCCCACAGCAGTCACACCACTTCCGAGGCAGGAGTTAACGAGGAAGTACCCGGTCAAGTCTCAGAGTTATCATTGCTAGAAGGAGGGGTCGAACCTCCGAACCCAAACTAAAACAGCCAAGCTAAACGAACCCCTCAAAACAACAGCCATGCCCCGACGAAGTAATTCCGTACAACGCCAAATACCCAGCGCAACCAGAGAAGAGCCCTGGTCCCCATCCCAGAGCAAGTCCCGCCTAACCCGGTCCCAGTCCAGGAAAAGCTCGGGATCGGACCCAATGATTCTCGCGTCACTGTCGAGGTCGACCGGTATAAATATACATATGTGCCTATCAGCTTCGGGCAAATGGAGAACTTAACCCCGAAGGAACTAGCTGAAGCAATCCGAACCTACCGAAACCATCCCCAACCCCTACCTGAACCCGAACAAGCCGAAAATTCCGGGGGATCAGCCAACTCCCACCAATCTCGAGCTTCGGTCTTTCACCGACTTGGAGATCAAGGCAAAAGAAACAAAAGGGACCACAATGCCCAAAGCAAGGTCAGGGATAACGAGGCCGATAAACTCAAGAAAATAGAAAGACTCCGAGAAAGAATAAGGCAGGAAGAGTAGGATAAGCTGGAGCTTCGAATCCAAAAGAGGCTCCAAGAAGAGGAGGAAAGGATAAGAAAATCCCGGTCCAAAAGAATCCGAAGAGAGGTTAGCCCGGAGATCATCTCGGATGATGAGGAACACCCAAACAATCTGGTGCAAATGATCCATGAGCTACAGAAAAAAGTAAACAGTGACTCCGGATTCGAGGTCCAGGACACGCTCACCCCTTTCAGCTACTCCCTCAAAGCCATACCCAGGCAGAAGAACCTCAAGCATTACAACTTCGATTCCTTCGACGGGCTGGGAGACCCCGAGGAACACCTCAACTACTTTGAACAGATAGCCTTGATATACTTCTACAACGACCTAACGAAATGTAAATTCTTCGCCTCCACACTGAAGGGAGCAACCCAGAGGTGGTTCAGCCGGATTCCATCCCGGAGCATACACAACTGGAAAGAGTTCAGAGAAGTCTTCCTCCGAAGGTTCCAGGTCAACAAAACCCCAGAATACCACATATGCCACCTCGAGACAATCAGACAATATGACGATGAAACCCTCTCAGCCTTCATGAAGCGATTCCAAGAAGCCATAAACAGAGTCACAAACCTGGATGAGAGAGAAGCCTTAAGCATTTTTCGGAAGAACCCGGACCCGGAGCGTAGCCAGCGCTACGTAATAGAGCTCGTGAATAAAGAACCCCAAAGCCTGGCCGTAGCCTATGCCATGGCTGCCAAATTTATCAAAGAAACAGATATCCTAGAAGCAATGAGGATGACCCGACAGGGCCCCTCCTCAAGCAGAAGCAAAGATGACCGCTTCAGAAGCGACCACCAGACGGATAAGAAATTCAAATCCAGCAAGCAAAGTAACTATATCCCCAGCTCTCAGCTAGCAATCCCGGACAGAAGCCACCTTCCCAAGTCTAGATTCGAGGCCAGGAAGAATCGAGCCGAAGCCGGAACCCGAATGGACACCTTTGAATAGACCCCAGGCCGATATATTGAAAGAAGTCCGAGACAAACCCTTCTTTTATCCTCCCAAACCCATGGTGTCATCCCCGGATGACAGACCCAGGCACAAACATTGTGACTACCACGCAACACACGGACATCAAACAGAGAACTGCCCGTCCCTTAAGTTTTTTATCGAGGAGCAAATCAAGAAAGGAAACATGGGCCAATACCTAGCCCGGAGAATCGTAGAGAAAGAGGAGGGGCTCGGGGCCCAAAAGGCTAAACATGTTGTGCATGTAGTATTGGGAGGCTCCAACTCCCCTTCGAGAAGCCCCGACTCCGGGGACGATGTAATGATGATAGAGACCGCCCCTGAGCAGATCATATCCTTCAGCAATGTTGATTTTGAGGGAGTGGACCCTAACCACAATGAAGCCTTGGTAGTCACCCTGGACATCGCTGAGAACGAGGTAAAGAGAATCCTTGTTGACAATGGCTCCTCAGCCAACATACTGTTCAAACATACAATGGATAGAATGCAGCTCGGAACCGTTAAGATGAACGAATGTAGAGAAGACCCGATGTATGGCTTCGGCCACAACCTAGTCCCCATCCAAGGAACCCTCTACTTGCCCGTCCAATTCGGCACCGCTCCGAATCAGATAACCCATGTAATCAAGTTCTATGTCATCAGCACTCCATCTTCCTACAACGTAATCTTGGGGCGCCCAGCTCTAACCAAGCTCCGGGTTGTGACCTCAACCCCGCACCTCAAACTCAAATTCCCAACGGCCTTTGGGGTCGGGGAGGTGAAAGGTGACACCGAGACATCCAGCCGATGCTACGGCCAAGCCCTAGTCATGGCTGAGACAGACCCAGAAAACAAGAGAAAAGCCTCCTCCTACCACAAAAACCAAAGTAGAAAGAAGCATAGAAACTCAACCCGCAAGGGCCCCGGGAAAGAGGTACAGAATATTGAAAGCACCAAGGCCACTAATCCAGAGACACATGCAGCCACAGCCCAGGAGTACCTAACCTCCAACTCCCAAGCCCGGGTATAGAAATCATCCCTGTTAAAAGACCAAGTTAAGGTAGAGCCTGCTGTGGAGACTGAGACAATCGAGCTCATTCCAGGGGACTCAGAAAGAAAAATAAAGATTGGGGCCGGCTTGGGAGAGGCCTTCAGAGAAGAACTCATCCAACTACTCCGGGATTATGCAGATGTTTTTTCCTGGAGCCCGTCTGACATGCCCGGGCTCCGAGAGTCCCTCGCCATGCACAGCTTGGACGTTGACCCAAGGAAGAAACCCGTAAAACTGAAAAGAAGAAATTTCGCCCCGAAGAGACAAAAAGCTATAGAAGAAGAGATAGACAAGCTCCTCAAGGCGGATATTATTTGTGAAATCAAATACCCGGAGTGGTTAGCCAACGTAGTATTGGTCAAGAAACCGAACGGAAAGTGGAGGATGTGTGTTGACTACACCGACCTAAACGAGGCTTGCCCCAGGGCCCCTACCCATTTCCAAGCATAGACCAGCTCATCGATGCAACCTCCGGCCATCTGATGCTAATTTTCATGGACGCCTTCTCCGGGTATAACCAGATTAAGATGAACCCGGTGGACATAGCTAAAACAGCCTTCATCACCCACAGAGCTGTGTATGCCTACAAATTCATGCCCTTTGGACTCAGAAACGCCGGGGCTACATACCAAAGGGCCATGGTTGAGGTCTTCAAGGACCAGATAGGTCAGAACTTAGAATCCTACGTCAACGATATAATCGCCAAATCTGAAACGGTTGCAGGGCACATCCCCGACCTGCGGGAGTGTTTTGAAAATTTGAGAAGAAATTAGATGAAGCTAAACCCGGAGAAGTGTACCTTTGGAGTAGGGGCGGGGAAATTCTTAGGATTCATGATCAGCCAGAGAGGAATTGAAGCCAACCCAGAAAAGATCAAGGCCATCTTAGATATGCATCCACCCCGGACCCAGAAAGACATCCAGAAACTAGCCGGATCTCTGGCAACTTTGAGAAGGTTCATCTCCAAGCTAGCAGAAAAATGCTTGCCTTTCTTTAACCTCCTCAAAGGGGCAAGCAACAGAAAAAGAAGTAACGTGGACCCCGGAATGTCAAAAGGCCCTGGATACATTCAAAGAGTATCTCTCGTCACCACCCCTGTTGACTAAGCCCGAGCCCGGGGAGCCCCTGCACCTATACCTCTCTGCCGGACCCTTTGCTGTGGCAGCAGCCTTGGTCCGGGAAACTGGGGAAAGCCAACAACCGATATATTACATCAGCCAAGTTCTTAAAGACGCAGAAATTCGGTACCCCAATCTGGAGAAATTTGCCTTTGCTTTGGTGACAGAATCAAGAAAACTCAAGCACTACTTCCAAGGTAGAGAGATCAAAGTGGTAACAGACCAGCCGTTGAGACGGATAATCCACAAACCTGACGCATCCGGGAGATTAATAAATTGGGCAATTGAGCTCAACCAATTCCATCTGACCTTTGTGCCCCGGACAGCAATCAAGGCACAAGCTCTAGCAGACTTCATAGTGGAATGCTCATTCCCCGTGCCATAACACCCTCCCATAATGGCTGAGCATGCGGCAGCTCCTGAAAAGAGCCCTGACTCATGGACTCTCCACGTATATGGGTACTCCACAATCGATAGATCCGGGGCAGGACTGATCATGAAAAGTCCAGATGGTTTCCAGATCAAGCAATCAATAGCTTTCAAGTTTCAAGCGACCAACAATCAAGCTGAATATGAAGCCCTCCTAGCCGGTCTAAGGCTAGCCCGAACCCTGCAAGTCCGAAGCCTGAGCATCCATAGTGACTCCCAGATTGTGGTACGACAAACCAAAGGAGAATACGTCGCCAAAGATCCCAAGCTAGCCCAATACCAAGCCCTGGTCAAGAGCTACTTGGCCACAATTCCAGAATATCAAATCAGCCAAATCAATATGGAAGAGAATTCGAAAGCAGATGAAATCTCTAGATTAGTCCAAAATTTAACTGAACTAGACAGCTCAGTGTATTTCGAAGAACTTGAGAAGCCGGCCATTGATCAAGAAGAAATAATGGAGATTGACGACAGTCCGAACTGGATGACCCCTTTCATCCTCTATCTGGAGAAGGGAGAGTTGCCCGAGGACAAGAACGAAGCTAGAAGGGTGAAAAACAAAGCAGCAAAATACTTCATTGAAGGCAACCAACTCTACCGCCAAACTTTCTCATCCCCAACACTAAAGTGTGTAAGCCCGGAGGAGGCCACCTACTGTTTGAAAGAGGTACATGAAGGAATCTACGGAGATCACATGTCCGCAAAAGCTCTCGCATACAAAATCATAAGGCAAGGTTACTACTGGCCAACCATCCATTCAGATGCTATAGAATTTGTCAAGAAATGTAGAAACTGCCAGCTATTTAGCAATGTACCAAGGCAAAGCCCGGTCCTGCCCTCCTCAGTCCTCTCTCCAATCCCCTTCCCAGTATGGGGCATCGACATAGTGGGACCCTTCCCCCGAGCTAAGGGTGATCTGAGGTACCTCCTTGTGGCTATCAATTACATGACTAAGTGGGCCGAAGCAAAGGTGATGAGGACCATAAATCAGCAAGATTGCATCAAATTCATGGATAACATCTTAATGCGGTTTGGGCTACCCAGAGTCCTGGTTTCAGATAATGGACCCCAGTTCGTAGGATCAGATTTTGAAAACTACCTAAAGGAGAGGGGGATCAAACACAAAAAATCTTCAGTGGCCTATCCCCAGGGTAACGGCCAGGTCGAGGTGATAAACAGAATCTTACTAAGAGGAATTGAGAAGAGGCTGAAAGAAAGCAAGAACAAATGGCCCGAGGAACTACCAAACGTGCTATGGACGTACCGAACCAGCCCGAGGTCCGGAACAGGGGAAACTCCATTTAAGCTAGCCAACGGGATAGAAGCAATGCTACCAATTGAAGTGGGTTCCCCATCCCACAGAGTGATCAACTTCGATGAAACCGCAAATGAAGAAGGGCTTCGAGTTAATCTGGAGCTGGTGGATGAGGTCAGAGACAAAGCAGTGGAAAAAATGGAGAGGTACAAAGAAAAAACAAGAGAGTACTTCGGCAAGAAATCCAGGGTCAAGAATTTCAAGGCCGGCGACCTAGTGCTCCGGGACACAGAGGCATCAGACCCCACAAACACGGGCAAACTCATGCCCAAGTGGGAAGGCCCTTATAAAATCAAAGAAGTACTCCGCCCTAGAACCTACAAGCTCAGCCACATCGACAACACTGAGGTTCCTAATACCTGGCACGGCCTCAGGATCAGGAAATACTATCAGTAAAAAAAAAGAGGAGGCTTCAGCTCAAGAACGAGCATTTTTTGTTGTAATTTCAAGAAGAAACATGTAATCATTCAGTTATTAATGAGAAAAGAACTTGACCCCTTATTTTGCAATTCACTTTTACAATTGCTACAACACCCGGGCCACGAGCGGTGCTCTGGCCCGGGGCACAATAGCCAAAACAATACACTGCTTGGAAGGCTTGCAAGGTTTCCAAGTATGGCCACACCCGGGCCACGAGCGGTGCTCTGGCCCGGGGCACAATAGCAAAAACAAAACCCTGCTTGGAAGGCTCGCAAGTTTTTCAAGTATGGCTACACCCGGGCCACAAGCGGTGCTTCGACCCGGGGCACAATAACAAAAACAATACCCTGCTTGGAAGGCTCACAAGTTTTCCAAGTATGGCTACACCCGGGCCACAAGCGGTGCTCTGGCCCGGCGCGCAATAGCCAAACAAAATCCTACTTGGAAAGTTTGCTAGCTTTCCAAGTATGGCGAAATCCCGGCCCATAAGCGAAGCTTAGGCCCGGACCTAAGCAATAAAAGCAGACTCCTACTCCCCCATCCGAGGAACCCGAATGAGGAAGTGGGGGGCAATACAAACTACAAGAAAAGACCAGGAAAAAATGACAAGGCAAAATTTGAAAATTTTGTACAAGAAAAACAACAATACATAAACAAACAGGCCGGGCTAACCGACAGCCCGAAACACCTGACAAGTTAAATACCATAAGTTACATTACAAGATTCCAAAAATTAAAAAACGATGTTATCAAAGATTACACGGGTATAGCCCGAACTCTGGACGTAGCCAGTCTGGATACTCAAGCTTCAGGAGGAGGAGAAGAGTTGGGAGCAACATAAGGAGTCGGCTCACCCTCACCCCGGGCCAATTTGTCCTCGACATCCATGTATGCCTTAACAAAGCTTCCCCAATCCACGGACTCAGGAGCAGTTTTACACATTTTCTCCACAACCACCCAGCAACGACGGATCTTTGTCGCGGCAGCATTAGCAAGATCTGTGGCATAGACATCCGACTCCCGGAACTCAGCAATTTCCTGCTCCTCGGGCTTCACTACCTTTAACTCCTCCTGATGCTTCTTCACGTCCTCCTTGGAATCTCTGAGCTTAGTACGGACCAAATCCTGTTCATCAGCAAGGGTCTTCGCCGTATCCTTGAGTTTTTTAACCCGGACCTCAAACGACTCCTTCAGGTCCACGAGATCCTTCCGGGCAGCAGCCAACTCATCCTCCATAGCTTTCCTCTTCTCCGTCACCGAGCACAACACGTCCCGGGCCTCCTTAATAGTCTCCAGCTCCCGGCGAGCAGCAGCGCAAGCCCCGGCCATGCGAACCCCGAGCTGCCAAGACAAAGATTAGCAAACAAGGGTTTAACATTAAGGCAAGTCAATAAAAGCTCAGCACAAAGCTTACCTGGCCGTAGGCACCCATCATATCCTTGAAAAGCGAGAAGGCCGAATCCTTGCCCATCTCCTCCCACTCTCTCTTGCTGGGCAGGTCGGCCAAGAAGCCTATAAAGTTTCGATCCTCCGGAGTGAGGGGGGCCGGAACATGGGGCCCGAACTCGGCAGTCTTCGTAGCATGCTTCCCAGACGGACATTCATGCTTGACCTCGCAGTCGGACTGCATAGTCCCAAACTTCTCCAACTGCACCGAAGAACGAACCCTCTTCCTCGGATTCAAGGGCACTTCATCCCCGTCCACATCAAGGACCGCCACCTCCGGGGCCCGGGACTCACTCCCTCCTTCCTGTTGGGCCCCCGAACCGCTGGCCTCCCCGGGGGCCTTGGTGTTGTCACGAACGTGACCGATCCCAAGCAGAGCGGCCTGAAGAGCGACATTAGTTTTGTTCATCTTAGCAAACTTCTCAAAATCCGGATTGTAGCTAGGGAGATCTGAAAAGACAAATGAAGTACATTAGTCCGGGGCATAGTAAATAGTCAAATTCATAATTAAAAGCAAAGTAAAATATGACCCGAACTTACATCATATCCCAAAAAGGTACTCATGACTCATGAGGTCCTTCCTAGTCACTTGCCTCTTAAGGCCCCGACAAAAAGCATGAACTCGGTCCAACGCCTCGTCCTGAAGGTCATATACTTCAAAGTGCATGGCCAGAGGCTCCTCCTTAAAGGTGGGCATGAACCGGATATCCACACCCCGGAGAAAGACAAACTCGTCGTTCCAGCCTTTCAAAGAAGGTAACAGTCCAAGTGGTTTGGATGTCGAGGAGAAATACCCGCACGCCTTACCCCGAAACCTAAACTCATACATAGGAACATTGTTGGAGTGTACCAGCTGAAAAAGATTGTGAAAAAGCTTGAAGTTTGGCAACACCCCGGCAACCTCGCAGCACCCCAAGAAGTATGAAATCCACTTCACTGCGTTCGGAGTTAGTTGGGTAATAGGAATCTCGTACTCAAACAAGCATAACGACTTGACAAACTGGTGACACCTAGGCCTGTACCCCGACCTCAGATGCTATAATCAAACCCCGACCCAACCTCCCTCCGACCTATGATAAATCTTCTCCCCCGGCTCCGGCCACCTCCATTCTACGTCATTATCCAAGTGGAAAGTAGCCCGAAAAATTTGATCCCACTCGACTGGCTTCTCTACATATTGAGCCCTAAATGGGCCAACATCCATCCCGGAGCCAGGTTTATCCCCGAACTTGGAATCCAAGAATGCCTTATCATAATTGGTCATGTCAGCAACGTCTGGGTTCTGCAAGAACTCTGAACTAAGGGGTCATTTGATAACAGCTGGAAGACAGGTTTTATGGGCTCGTTCAGAATAGGCCTTGTTCAGACTGTTTGATTAACTTTTATATGGACTGAACGACAAAATAACCTCCTGGACGATCCAAAAAACTGCTGGACGACAAACTCCTTTTTTTCTCGCTCAATCGTCCAGATAGCTTTTCAATCCCTACATCCCTTGTAACCCGCCCCATGCTATACACAACTTTCACGCGGCTATGTTCTTGTCACTTCTAGTCTAGTTTATAGGTTTTTTAGGGGCTCTCTTCTTATCACTTTTGATTTATAAATTATTTAGCGGCTCTCTCCTCATCTTCTCATCACTTCCAGTTCTATCTCTACCGGGTACAATTTTCTCTATACCTTGTTGCTATGTTGTTTTTATATGTTTTGCTTTTGTTTTGATCAATATTATCCCTCAATTAATCAACTTTTGATATTGTTAAATGCCAACAGTAGGAGAAACTATAGATATCAATAACTTCTGATCACTAACTTTTGATATTATGCGTAGTAAGAATACATGTCCAGGCCTTTTCCTTCAAAAAAAAAAGAAAGAAAATGTCTAGGCCTTTAGTAGTTACGAGGCAAGGCACTTAAAACTTGTGTAATCTCTTGTATCTATCATAAAAGATGATATGTGTGTACTGTACTCTGGCAGCTTGGCCTAGTATTGTACTTTGTTGTACATGAAATGGTGAGAGGGTATATTTTGTTATCAATATTGTCCAAAAGGTGAATAATCTGAGGCTGATTCCAGAAAACTATATGTGTTTGATTGGTGAGTTGAAGAAAAAAATTGTATGAACTTTTTTTCTTAATGGCTGCATTAGTACTAAAATAAATAAGATTAGCACCAGAAAACCAGCAAACGGAGCTTAATTAATTGGCCTCAACAGTCAATAAAATGCATCATATGAAACCAACAAACTATGCACTAATGACTGACCCCAACCCAATAGATTCTTTTGAGCATGTTTCTGGAAACTGGAACAAGTATTAATCTTAACTCGCATGACTTGCTTAACTATAACTGATGAATAGCGCGTATAAAACTTCATAGGCAGGCGTAAGCCCACCTGAACCCTCTATGCATCCTCCACTGCCGTCAGATGCTTGAAATTCCAGCCATACTCTCTTGAATGTATTTAGTACTGAATTATAATTAGCTAGGATTAGTTAAACCAGTGAAAGATAATGAAATTATAAAGTAGGAGGTCCTGCAGTTGTTAGTATTACTGTGTTGCTTTCTGTCGCATTCAAATTTCAAGTCAACACTATATTAGTGATTCATTTCAATTTTCTAAATGTAACCATACTTTGAAATTATGTAGTAACATTGACATTCTTGTTTTTTATTGTCTCATTATTAAATGTGATTCAAAATAGCATAATTTATCATAAAACATTATAAGAAATAGATAATCTAGAAAAAATAATGTTACAGCAGGGCATTACAGGAAATTAACATCATCCAGATAATTTAGAAAAATTACTAACAAACAACATCGCTCATTCAGATTTCCAGATTACCTCTGGTCCAGATCATCCAGAAATTCCAATCATTCAGAAATAACTGTTCAGATTTAACAAATGACCCCTAAGATCCCTAAAGAAGTAGGCTTGGGGAATCCCCGGGTCCCTCCTGATAAAATAATGACTAGAATGGCCCTAACTACCATCGGGCTCGCTAAGACTATACCCCGGGCCCATATCCTTAGTGGCAATCCTTGTAAGCACCGGCAAACTACTCTTCTTCTTCTTTCCCATTATACACCACTCTAGTTCTACTAAGTCAAGGGTACTATCGGAGGAACTAACACTAGCAGACGAACTACTGGGGTCGGAAAGAGGAATTAACACTCGCCTAGCAGTTACGCGAGTTTTTCTAACCATAAAAGGGAAATACCCCGGGCTACCCAACACAGCAAGAAAGTGAAAGTAAGGAATTATAAAAAGGCAAACTACACGCAAGAGTACTACAATCCCGGAGAACAAGCACAACAAAATTAAATAAAAAGAAGAAGCCGGAGTAAGAAGACTTACAAAGAGAATAGGAAGCCGAAGGAAAGGAGAAAACTAAAAAATCTGAAGTGCTACTAGCCCGGAGTTCGCGTCTTCAGTAGAGCAGAATAACGACAGCAAGTCACGAATTCGTAAAAGACAAAGTGAGGACGCAGCCACTATTTATAGGCAACTCTGGAGACCCAACCGCCACGACACGTGGTGGCCCAAATACCGACCCAGCATGTCAAAACTCGGAGATAATGCGTGACAGCTGGTTTCCACCAAACCGGTGGAGAATATCTTCAAAAAAAAAACAAGAAGAAAAAAAAATTTGCAGAATGCATACGCATATACAAAAATATGCATACATGTGTATACACATGTATACACATATATGCGAACCAGCAACAACACTCCTAGCCCCGGGGACAGACACCCCGGGCCTAGGGGGCAACCAAAAGCAAAAACTCTTTTCCAAGGCAATGAGACTCAGGTATCCTTGCTACTCCCCCATCCGGAGAATTCGCATGAGGGAGTGGGGGGCAAATGATAGGCTGGAAATAGCCCAGGCCCAACTAAGCGCAGCTTTAGGCCCAAAACCACAAGAAATCCAGCACAAACGAGAATAAGAGCAGCCCAGCCCAGGCTAGTGGGCCCGGGCCCGGGCCCGAAATCACCGCTACATAGGGCGGTCCCCTCCCCAGACTAGGGGACCCCGGATTGGTGACACTCAGCACAGGTGGCAGCCCAGCTCAGCCGACATTCCACACCTGGCGCTGACCAACACTAAAGGCCAATGAACAACATGTGTCAAATCACACCCACAACAACAATGACACACTCAAGTCAACGGTCCCAACAAATAGGGACACGTGTCCTACATCCCGGGAATTCAGCGGTCGGTCCTCCGGATCCAACGGTCAGGAGTAAAGGTAACCTACCCCTAAACCCTAGGCCTAGGGCTATAAATACCCCTAGAGAATAGGATTTAGGGTTAGACATTATTGCACACCTACACACATTTATTACTTTTGTGATACTCTACTTGATTATTATCTTCCAAAGCTAACTCTTATTCTCACGTCGGAGGCACCTCGGGGCCAAACCCCCCTCTGGTATTGTTTTGCAACCACACCACTTCTGAGGAAGTCTCAGAATTATTAGTATTAATTTTAGCCAAAAACGCTTTCGTTATCTTTTAGACACTACTATTTTAATCTCTTCGTCTGAAACACGTTTATCAATTCTATTCGAAGAAGTTTCAACTTTCTATTAAATATTTCCTCAGTCACAAAATATATGTTTCTTTTGAAAAATGAATTTGTTCTATTTTATATGTTCTTTTTTTTTAATTCAAATTTAGGATGATTTTCCAAAACTAACTATACATTTGTTATATCTAAAATTTGACTTTTTTCAAACTTAACACTATTCTCATTTTCCAATGTATTAATTAAAGGTTATTAGTTGGAAAATATTATTCAACAAACATTTACCTTAATATGTGTATTTTTTTAATAAAAACACATGTAAAATGGAACGGAGGAAGTACTTTAATCCCTTTATTTTGTGTCTGGTAAAAACAAATTCATGATTGCTAAAGTTTATACTCCCTCCGGTCTATTGGCGTTTCATTTTTCTGCACGTAATTTTAGGTATTTTGAATACATACCTAAAATTATTATTTTTTAAAATTTTTTTTTCTAAATAAAAATTAAAATATTATATTTTTATTTAGAAAAAGATTTAAAAAATAATAATTTTAACTATAGAATCAAAGCAATTAAAATTATGTGTAAAATAATTAAGCGCCTTATATAATGAACCGGAAGGAGTACTATAATATGGGTTTGTGAAAGGTTGCATAAATGTGCGTATGTTAATTGCTTTGGATTCGATGATTACGAATTTATGTGTAAAATTAAAAAATGATCAAAATGTTCCGCTATGATAAGAAGCTAGGAAAATTGTCTTTCTTAGAATGTTCGTGATCATGTGCATGGGAAGGATTTTTGTGGTTATGAAGGATTTAACTAGCATAATAATTCGTATGAGGTACGGGTCATTCTCTAGCAATTACTATAAATTCTGTATAATTTTACAATTTAATGATACTAGCTTAAAACCCGTGCGATGCACGGATTTTTTTAATATTATATTAAATTTTTTA
The DNA here is from genome assembly GCA_037693485.1 of Kitagawia praeruptora. NCBI lineage: Eukaryota > Viridiplantae > Streptophyta > Magnoliopsida > Apiales > Apiaceae > Kitagawia > Kitagawia praeruptora. The sequence goes on from CM075353.1 coordinate 150,307,093, forward strand.
ATTATTTGAATTAATTTTTTTAAAACATGATTTTTGGTGACTTAAATTTTTAAATGAGATTATATGATGATAATTATATAAATGTTATTCGTGATAATTCTATAAAATGGGGAATTTTAGTTAAAAATTTAGAAAAGATGATGGATTTTAGTTGAAAAAGATAATCGGTTAATTATAAGTAATTATAAAATTATTTTTTTATTAGATAGAATGCCCATGATATAATTGGAAAAATAGAGGATTTGGTTAGAGAAAATTAAAAAGGTAACATGTTTTAGGTGAAAAAGGTAATTGATTAGTTTATAGTAATTATAAGTTCATTATGTTATTTTACTAAATAAATTGCTTGTAATGTTTTTAGAAAAAGAGAAATTATTGTTGCCCGTGATATTTCTAGGAAAAGAGGGATTTTAATTATGAAATATAGAAAAAATGATATGTTTTAACTGAAAAAGTTAAATGATTAATTATTAGTATTATCATATTACTATTTTATTTCATATAATAGAAATGCCCTTAATATACTTGAAAAATGAGATATTTTAGTTAGAGAAAATAGAAAAGAAAACGGGAAAATTTAAAAGGTGACATGTTTTAAGTGAAAAAGTTAATTGATTAGTTTATACTAATTATAATTTAATTATGTTCAATTACTAATTAAAATTGCTCCTAGTGTTTTTTAGAAAATTAGAAATTAACGTTTTCCGTTATATTTCTAGAAAAAAAAGGAAATTAATTAGAAAAAAATAGAAATATGATATGTTTTAGTTGAAAAGATAATCGATTAATTATTAGTATTGCAGTGCACGGGTTTCTTGTATTATGTTATAAATTTTATTTAATATTAAAATTATGTTTTTATATAATCATTATTTTAATAATTTTTTTAATTTTAATTTGTTATAATTTAATATACTCATGTTTACGGATTATAATAATGTTTCCTTATTATAAACAACGTATATGATTTTTAATATATTTTATTAATAAATGAAAATTTTGGTGTGATATTTTCGAGTATATATTAATGGTTGTAAGATTTGTTGTAATTAAAAAGGTAACGTGTTTTAATTAGAAATATTAATGATTGAAAAATATGATACAATTGATCTTTTTAGGTGTTTATGTTAGGTCGAATACACAATAGGTAATCAAATACTGTATGAGTAACTTAACAAGAACACACTGTTTAATACTTAAAAACTGTTTGGAATTAACAATTCCTCTCTCAGTGATGTAAAATATCACAGAGAGCTGCTTAGGTTACAATCAATGAATTTCTCAATGTTCGATACCCTTCTAGGGTTAACCTAACTGTATTTATAAAACATACAGCTTCGTACAATCAGTAATTGATTCTCCTATAATTAAGCTATACAATTGATATCAATCACGATTGCTTCAAATCTTCCAAGTCAACTCAATCTCTTTGACAGCTTTCCAATCTTCAAAGATATTGCTTCCATATTTATCTTGTATCAATCTTCAAACACTGTTGACTCTTCAGACATTACCGCTACAGAGTTTAACAATCTCTGTTGCGCTTCCAGTCAGTGTTTAACTAAACTCTGACTACTTCCAGCTAAACTCTGTTTTGTCACTATAGCTTCCAAACACTGTTCTCATCAATCATTTCTAACAATCTCCCCCAACTTGTCCATTAGCAAGAATGTACAAGTTTACAGTAAATGATGATGTCAAAACAAATACAAAGTTTTACAGTGTCTAACATACAAACAGAGTTTAAGCTATTACTTAACAATTTCTACAGAAAATAAGAAAATTCTTACAGACTTTAATTTCTAATCTCTTGTAGATCTGGCATTGTTCTGAGATAGTCTATAAGCAATCTTCTTTCAGCATTTTCAAGCTCTATCTGCATGGCTTCCTTGATTTCTCTCAACTGAGGATCATTCTCATCAGTTTGATAGATAGCAGTTCTAAGATCGTAGATTTTGTTTCTTCTCATTTCATTTCCCAACCTGATATATTTCACTTCCTCAGACTTCACATTAAAATCCAGAACAGTAATTCCAAGATCTGTCTTCAGCTTTGTAGTCCCCTTCTCCATGTCTATCAGATTCCCATTCCAGTCTTTGTACTTTGGAACATACTTGCTGTTGTACTTCATATTTCTCCTGGCAAGATTTTGAATCATCTTTTGTCTGAGTACATTTGCAACTGACTGAGCTCTTTGATTTCTTACTCTGAAAAGATACAGAACATATTCTAGTTCTTCCCAGTATTTTAAATCAATATCCTTCTCAGAAACTTTAAACACTGTTCCATCAGCCATGAAATATAGCAGAAAATCCTTCTCTAAACTCTTCTGATTAACAAGCTGTACTGACTCCAGTCTGTCTAAACTCTCTTGAGTGACACCACGACCTGGAACAGACAGTGAAGAAGGATCTCTGGGACCAACATATTGTCTTGTGTCTCTGTGTGAGCCTATGCCTCCTTTGTTGTATCCGATTTTACCAGATAAGGCTCTACCATCAGTGAAATCCATTGGAACTGTAGCTTCTAGCCTTGAATCATGAAGAACACCTTTTCCAAATGTTGATTTCAACTGAGAAGACAATAATGGTGTGGTCACAACTTGTGCAGTAACAGAGGTTGTGTCTTCATTCTTCTGTACAACATGTGTATCAACAGAGGTTGTAACAATACTTTTCAGCTTTTGCTTAGCTTCTGCATCTGTTGGTTTTCTGAACACTTGCATCCTTTGATTTGTACCAACTGGTTCTTTGATTTGAATACCTTTAAGAACAGGCTTTGCAGCTTTAACAGCTTTCACATTCTTCTTTAATTTATCAGACTTTAAAGCCTTCAAATGCTTTTCTTGCAGACTCTTCTCTTCAGCTTTAGCATCTTCTATAGTAACTCCTTCTGCATTCTCTTCCATGAAAAGCTTAACAGCTAACTCCTCATCAGTCTTTGGATTTGATATTAATTCCAAACTCTTGGTTTTTGAAGTACCTTGAGTTTCAGTGTTTATTCCAACAGACTGTGACTTAAGAGATTTGCCAGATCTCAGAGTTAGTGTTTCAGAGTTTAAAGCCTTACTCTTATCACTTGCCCCTCCATCTCCAGCATCATCCTTCTTTTCAAGCAGAGTTTGAGAAATTTTACATTTAGACTTAGCAACTCTCTCCCCCTTTTTGACATCATCAGGAATGAGTATAGATGTAATGAGCTCCAAAGAGTTAGCAATAGAATCAACCTTAGAAAACAAAGCTGCTTGATTCTCTTCAACCTTTCCTAGCCTGGCAAAGAGAGTATCTTGAACTTTAGACAGCTGTGCAGCTTTGATTTTGGACTCTCTTTCCATCTTCATTTCTCTTGACTGTATCTCAGTCTTCAAAGAAGCAATTTCTTGTTTTGTGTCAGCAAAATTTCCATCCAGAGTTTTGACTTGTACCACAGTTGCCTTTAAACATGATAAAATCTCTGGATTTGAAATTTTACTTGCAGTCTGCTTAACAAAATCAGCCGCTCTCCCTTTTGGAAAAATACAGTCTTGTTTATACCAATTAGCAGCATATTTAGCAAGGTGCTCTACTTCAATTGCATGAGATGGACAAGGCTGATCAAAAGGTTTATGTTTATTTTCAGTCTGTGCTGGTGCACTCAGAAAAGAATCAGATTTTGCACTGTTTTCAGATTCATCTTCAGTACTTGCATCATTAGCTTGAGCATCTTTTAAAGAACCACTGTGCTGAGCTGAGTCAGCCACAGTTTCTGCAACAACTTCTGCAATCTTGGCAATAGTCTCCTCATGTTGCACAGGCTCTGCAACAGAGTTTGTATGTGTAGCTTCAACAGTCATAGATTCAGAAATTATCTTAGTTGCCTGATCAACCTCATCACCTTTATCTGGAATTGGAGAAGCATTAGATATCAGTTCTGTGTGTGATGCTGCAGCTTCAGGTAAATTAACTGCAGGCTCATCAGCTACACCAGGAGCTTCAGTATGAACAACAGGTGAGATAGGATCAAGGATTGGTTGAAATGATTCAAGAACATCATTCACTGGTGAAAAATCATCTCTGTGATCCTCTTCTACAGGCATGTTATCCTCTGTAGGTACTTTAACATTGACAGCATCCTCTGCAGGTATTTCAACCTCTGCAGGTATTTCAACATTGACAGCCACAATATCCTCTGCAGGCATTTCAACCTCTGCAGGTATAGCAACATTCTCTGCAACCTCAACAGTAGGTGTTTGCAGTGAAACCACCTCTGGAGCTTCAAATACATGCTCATCTTCAGATTCTGAAAGAATTAATCTTCTCTTCTTGACTTGAGGCACTACAATCTCCTCTTCTTCTTCTTCACTAGAGCTCTCCTTAGGTGGTGAAAGTGAAGGTCTGTTTGCCTTTTGTTTCTTTCTTCTGGTATAAACAGCTCCAGGTAATATCTGTTTAGCCTTTGAGTGTTTAGTGTTTTGGGCAGTGTGTATTTTTCTTTTTGGTTTGGATTTAGGTTTTTCAGTAGGTGCTGTCTCAGAGTTTAAGGTTTCAGAGTTTATTGGTGGAGAGTTTATTGGTTCTGGTTGTGGTTGATAAGATGTAGTAGGTACAGTGGTTGTAGGTGTTGTGGGTGTTGATTCAGAATGTATGGTGTCTAATGGTTCAGGCATGTGTTGTGGTGATTGAGAATCCTGAGGTTGGTTAACATAGTTTTGTAAGGCTAGTGGCATAAACATATCAGGTATTTGCTGTTTAGTGACATCTTTATTTGTCAAATCAGAAAACATCCTTTTAGCAACTTGAAAAGGCTGAATGACATCAGCTTCATCAATTGTAAGATTAGGCACACAAGCATTAAATAGTATTTGACAAAATCGAGCAAAATAAACAGAAGTAGGCTCAGACAAACGCTCTCCCAAATTCATTAGCACTAGTCTACCAAAATCGAAATTACCTCCATACAGTAGAGCATGGCCAATTTGAAGAGTGTCAAGAGGAAGTGCATCCCAATTTGTTGTCTTCTTTCCAAAAGTTCTTGTAATGCAATCGAAAAAGAAACTCCATTCCTTTCTCAAAAGTGGCCTTCTCAGAGACCCCAGCTTATTCAAATTTCCTGCACATCCAATTTGCTGCAACATTGTCCTCAAGTGGTCGTGACCAACAACACTGTAAGAAGTGTGAGTCTCAAAATCCAAAGCATCCCTAACCGTAGTTGGAGTAATGATATACTCTGATTCAGCATGAGTGAAAGTGATTGTTGGAGTGCCAGACTCTTCTCCATCATCATATACAGAGTTTGTCCAAAAAGTAGCAATTTGTGAAGCAGAGAGTATTGGTGGTGCAGTTAAAGCCTTCCCTATTTCAGAATCTTTCAAGAAATTTTGAAACAAATGAAACGCCTCTGGAGCATTTGCATTCTCCAGTGGTGCTGCATAGTTGCTAGGAAGAAAAACTAATCCTGCTGCATCAAACGCTTTGGTTGCCATTAGTAAGATATGATACGAAGATATTCAGAGAAAAGATGTATGGTAAGTGTTTACCAAAATGTGAAGGAGAGTGAATAAGAATTTTGAAAGTGATTGAGTATGCAAGTAACTGTGAGTGGGTGAATATTAATCGATGTGAAGTGAGAGAACAAAAACGATTAGAGTAAAATCAAAACTCAATCGTTTATTTAATGAAAGCGCGCAATTGATTGTAGAGTAATGTGTAAGTGGGACACTATCATGGGACACGTGTCAAACAACTAATGGATCACTTAATAATTACCGCTGTCATTCCTATAATCACGACACTTTGACATATTTACACTAATTAACAGTTGTCAACTACCCCAATTACTCCAAAATAGTCAAATCATCTCAATGAAACTTGACCTTAGAGTACTTAACACAACTCAACAGTGTTTATCAATTTTCCAACTTTATCACTGAAACCCTTTCAAAAATTGCACAGTTGTGAATATGAGTGTGTGTGAAGCAGAGTTTACCAAAATCAATTTTTAGAGCATCTAATATTTCATAAAATCCATAACAAAAAAAAAATAAACACTGAATGCACAAACTCTCATAGTAAACACTGATTGTTTGATGAATGCTAAACTCTGTAGTTACTGTTATACAGAAATCTGAAAACTTCTATTCCCATTGATGTCCATGATTATCCAAGTAAGCACACAGTCTTTGAAGACTAAAAGATCAAGAGATAGAAATCAGAGCATCATTCAGTGAATAACAATCATGAACTTGATAAACTCACAAACTCTCAAAGCACACAGGTGTTTAGGTGAAGTGTTTACACTCACATTCAATCAGGAAAAGCAGATTCTACCATATGCTTGAATGTCCACCAAATCTACACTACTTTGAGTACATGTATGCACAAATCAAAAGGACTTTATTCAGGGTTGTAATGAGGTAAGATCAAACAGATGAGAAGAGATGTTTTATTCATGAGTGAATTTCAAACTGAACATTTTAATAGACCAAAGTGTTCAGTCACACTGTTAGTACATATTTGCACAAGATCAGTATATATGCCCTTTTTTTTTTTATTTAACATATATACTGAAAAACTTTTCTTTTCTTGAGAAACACTCATCTGCTTGATTTTTTTTTCAAAAGAATATAACTGCTCTTAATACTTCAGAGTATAAGAAAAATGAGCAGTTAATTAGGCTCAAAGGGGTTTACTAAGGGTGGTTTTTATGAACAGTGTTTATACAGTGTTTGAACAGTGTTCAAAAGAGTTTTGAACAGTGTTTGAAGGAATGGTAAATCCTATTGCCTTTATCATTTTCATGCACACACATATCATGTAGTCTCAAAGTGGTTTAATACAAGTTCTAGAGAAACATACTTCCTGATGAACATCACACAACAATAAATACTGATTGATAGAAAATGTATCAATCACTGATTTGGCTCAAACTCTCACAGGGTGTAAACATGAATCTGAACTCACCAAACTAATCAATGACACATCTCAAGTTTTATGGTTTTCACAAGTACAAACAAGGAATTATCAGGAACCATACCTTTGGGAACAGAATGTCACTTATCAGAGTTTAGAGTTCATCAATAACAGAAATTTTCTTATGAGAGGCAATGCACACAATATTCATATACTCAGAGTTTAGGACTGAATAAACTAAGAGATGCTATAAATATGAAACGGTATCATGCTGTGTTGATTTACTGCACAAAGTCTGATTAGATTACAGTGAATCAGAAAGAATCATGATTTAATTACTTAGAATCATGCTTCATACATTTTTCTTCATTGGTGTTTTCATTCAGACAAAAATCAATTCTGAATTCACTGAGTGTATCCAACATGTTAACAGTGTTTAACAGACAGACATGCTGACAGAGTTTAACAAGGTTTAAACATAAGCATGCATAACAGAGTTTAATACTAAGGTTCACATAGCACTTAACAATTTGCATAACATGAGCAATAAGTTTTTGAGTCTAACCAACATCACTAGTCAAAACTAGAGACCATTCCTAGTTCATTGACCAGTCTTGTAAATGTAGCTTCACTCAATGGCTTGGTGAAGATATCTGCAAGTTGTTGTTCTGTAGACCCAAAGTGAAGCTCAATGTTGCCTTCCTCTACATGCTCTCTGATGAAGTGATACCTTATGCTGATGTGCTTTGTCATTGAATGTTGTACTGGATTACCTGTCATTGCAATAGCACTTTGATTATCACAGTAAATAGGTATCTTGGTATACCTTAATCCATAATCCAGCAGTTGATTCTTCATCCATAAAATCTGTGCACAGCAGCTACCAGCAGCAATATACTCTGCTTCAGCTGTAGATGTAGATATTGACTTCTGTTTCTTGCTGTACCAGGAAACAAGTCTGTCACCCAGAAATTGACAACTTCCACTGGTGCTTTTTCTGTCTATCTTACAGCCTGCAAAGTCTGCATCTGAATAACCAAGTAGTTTAAACTCTGATTCTCTTGGATACCACAGCCCCAAAGTTATAGTGCCCTTGAGGTACTTAAAAATCCTCTTTACTGCTGTTAAATGTGGTTCTCTTGGATCTGCCTGGAACCTTGCACACAAACAAGTGGCATACATGATATCAGGTCTACTAGCTGTTAAATAGAGTAGAGAACCAATCATTCCTCTGTAACTTGTCATATCTACTGATGACCCTGCATCTTTGTCCAATTTTGTTGCAGTTGCCATGGGAGTTGTTGCAGATGAACAGTCAAGCATGCCAAATTTCTTGAGAAGATTTCTGGTATATTTTGCTTGATTTATAAAAATTCCATCATCTGTTTGCTTCACCTGTAGGCCTAGAAAATAACTAAGCTCTCCCATCATACTCATTTGATATCTTGACTGCATGAGTTTGGCAAACTTCTTACAGAGTTTATCATTAGTAGATCCAAAAATGATGTCATCTACATAGATCTGAACTAAGAGCAAGTCACTACCAGATTGGAAGTGAAACAGAGTTTTGTCAATAATACCTCTGTGAAATCCACTTTCTAGTAGAAATTTGGCAAGAGTTTCATACCATGCCCTTGGTGCCTGCTTAAGTCCATAGAGTGCCTTGTCTAACCTGTAGACATAGTCTGGATATTTTGTATCTACAAAACCTGGTGGTTGTTCCACAAACACTTCTTCTTCAAGTTTTCCATTTAAAAATGCACTTTTTACATCCATCTGAAACACTTTGAATTTCTTATGAGAGGCATATGCTAGAAAGATTCTGATTGCCTCCAATCTAGCAACTGGAGCAAATGTTTCATCATAGTCTATTCCTTCCTGTTGTGAATAGCCTTTTGCAACCAGTCTTGCTTTGTTTCTTGTGATAACACCCTCACTGTCAGTTTTATTTCTGAAAACCCATTTAGTACCAACAATGGATCTGTTCTTGGGCCTTGGTACAAGGGTCCACACTTCATTTCTTTCAAATTCATTTAGCTCTTCTTGCATTGCTGTTATCCAGTCAGCATCTTTAAGAGCTTCTTCTACTTTCTTTGGCTCAGATTGTGACAAGAATGCATGAAACAAACATTCATTTATTGATGCACTTCTTGTCCTTACTTTTTCATCTGGATCACCAATAATTAAATCAGGTGTGTGTGACTTAGTCCATTTTCTTGCAGAAGGCAAATTGCTTCTGTCATCATGTGATCCTCCCCCTTGATCCATGCTCTCCTGATTTTCTTGGTGCCTCTCTTCATTTTCTGATGCTCCCCCTGAATGTGACTGCTCAGAATTATCAACAGAGTTTGAATCAACAGAGTTTGATTCAAAATTATCAACTGAGTCACTATCAGTGTTTGAATTATCACTCTGATGTGATTCTTCATGCTCCCCCTCAACTGGTTCTTCCCTTGTTTCTGATTGAAGAGTTTCTTCAGTATTTACCAGTAGAGGTTCAGAGTTTAGATCAACAGAATTTGTCAGATCAGTCTGATCAGAGTTTACTTTTTCAGAGAATAAGTCTTCATTTTCAAAGTGGAGTAGATCATGTTCATTGACATCTTCAAGTCCAGTTATTTTCTTGTCATCAAATGACACATGAATTGATTCCATGATCACTCTAGTTCTCAGATTATAAACTCTGAATGCCTTAGTTGACAGTGGATAGCCAACAAAAATTCCTTCATCTGCCTTTAGGTCAAATTTGGTCAACTGTTCAGGATGAGTCTTCAACACAAAGCACTTGCATCAAAAAATATGAAAATATTTTAGATTTGGCTTTTTCTTCTTCACCATTTCATATGGTGTTTTACCATGCTTGTTGATCAGTGTTGCATTTTGAGTAAAACAAGCAGTTTGAACTGCTTCTGCCCAGAAATATGTTGGCAATTTTGCTTCATCTAGCATGGTTCTTGCAGCTTCTATCAAGGTTCTGTTCTTCCTCTCCACTACACCATTTTGTTGTGGAGTGCCAGGTGCAGAAAACTCCTGTTTGATTCCTTTGCTCTTGCAAAATTCTTCCATTGATGAATGTCACTTCTTATTATCTTCACTTGATTTTCTGACCCTTTGTCCAGTTGTAAAATATGTTCTGTCAGTGTTAATGCAGTTTCATCCTTCTTTGCAAGAAAATATACCCATGTGTATCTGGTATATTCATCAACAATGACTAGAGCATATTTCTTCTTTCCAAGAGACATGACATTCACTGGTCCAAAAAGATCAACATGTAGGAGATGATAAGGATCAACAATTGAAGACTCAGATTTGCTTTTGAAGGAGGCTTTTCTCTGTTTGGCCTTTTGACAAGAATCACACAGGCCTTCTACATTCAACAAAGACCTTGGTAGACCTCTTACAAGATCATTCTTTATTATCTCATTGATGTTGTTCAGATTTAAATGAGAGAGTTTCTTGTGCCACTTCCAACTCTCTTCACTGGACATTCTTGTTGACAGACACATTGCTTTGCCATCAGTGTTTGTTGACAATTTAATTTCATAGATGTTATTGTGTCTGTTTCCAACTAGAGCAACTTTCCCTGTAGATTTACTGATCACTTGACAATATTCAGGTTGAAAATCTACATGATATCCTCTGTCACAGATTTGACTCACAGATAGCAGATCATGCTTGAGTCCTGGAACCAGAGCTACATTTGTGATGATGACACTCCCAAGATTAATATTGCCATATCCCAGAGTATGTCCTATGTTGCCATCTCCATAGGAAACTTTTGGGCCAGCCTTCTCCTCATACTCTGATAGCAGGGCTTTATTTCCTGTCATGTGTCCTGAACATCCACTGTCCACGACTAGGGTACTAACCCTGTTGCCCTGCAATCACAAACAATCACTGATTATTAGTTTTAAGGATCCAGACTTGCTTGGATCCTTTGGCTTTCTTAATTCTGTTAGCTTTTGCAGCGGAATTCACATTATCAGAGTTTAAGCTAACTTTTTCAGAGTTTACATTTGCAGAGTTTACTTTAACCCATTTCAAATTTGGTTTGGGTTCATAGTAATTATAGTAAATAGCATGATAATCTCTGCCAGTGTAAATAGAATGCCATGTACTTCCACAGTGTGTACATAAAGTCTGTGGTCTAGTCCTCACATAATCATTTTTAACTGCAGTTTTAGAGGGCAAAGAATTAATGTTCTTATTCTTACTACAGAAACTAGCAAGATGATTAGTGCTACCACAATTAAAGCATGTTTTTCTAGGAGCTAATGAAGCAAGCATTGGCTTAATTCCTGATGTTATGCCTACCTTTCCATTTTTGTTTTTCTTAGGCATTCTCTGTTTGTTGACAGATTTTATCTCTTTAAGCTTATGCTTGAGTTGTTTATCTGTCATTAAACCAATGTTAGCCTCTTTAACAAAAGTCTTAGCATATGATTCTTTAACAGCCTTTTTCTCAGATTCAGTCTTAGGTCCACCTGTTCCCATAACATTACCTTCAGATGAACGATGTGGTCTAACTTTTACCAAATTTTCAAATCTAAGTTCATCTCCTTCAGAGTAACCTAGACCTACTGTATCTGACTGAAACACTTCTTGAGTGTCTTTACCAGAGTGTGTCCAAGTTTTAATAATGTGTTTAGCATCCTCCAATTCAGATTCTAGTTGCTTATACTTACCTAGCAACTCCTGTTCAATAAACACTGCATCATCTCTCTCTTTCTGAACTTTATTCATGTTCTCTAGCTGTTCCTCAACAAGTTTATTTCTATCTTTGAGTTGAGAGCACTCATTTTTTATCCTCTCATTTTCTAAAGTCTGATCCCTATAACTGATATGTAATGCTTTAAGATAAATTCTCAATTCAGTTATATTATCAGTATTATAAGCATAGGTAGTTGGGGGTACCTTTAGATCATCATCTTCATTCTGAGTAGTAGCCATGAGTGCATAGTTCACTTCCTCATCTGAATCTGAAGTGTCTGCCCAATCTCTGCCTTTGGTGTAGAGTGTCTTTTCAGTTTTACCCTTCTTGCACTCAGGAGCATAGTGACCCATCTCCTTACACTTGTAGCATTGAATCTCAGACTTATCTTTCTTACCAGATTTGAAGTCTTTTCCCTCAGATTTCTTGAAATTCTTCTTGTCAGACTTAGAGTAGTCCTTGGAGAATCTCTTTCCCTTCTTGAAGTTCTTGAATCCCATCTTCTTGAAGGTCTTTACCATCAATGCAGCCATTTGCATCATCTCTTCATCATCTTCAGAATCAGATGTTCCATCTGTGTTTGAGTCAACATCAGTGTTTGATGACTCACTTTCTGAGTGTATGACTAAAGCTTTTCCTTTTGCCTTACTTCTTGATGCTTCCTTCTTTGATGGTTTCTCATCAACCTTAAGAGCAACAGACTTTGACTTTCTACTTGATCTTTTGTTTCTCTGCTCCAATTCCAATTCATGGGTTTTGAGCAGTCCATAAATTTCATCAATCTCTGTTTCACCAAGTTCATAGTTATCTCTTATGGTGGTTGTTTTCACATCCCACTTTTTAGGTAGAGAAAGAAGAAACTTGAGATTTGAGTCTTCTAAATCATACTCTTTGTTAACCAATGACAAATCATTGAGCAGTTTACAGAATCTGTCAAATGTTTCCGTCATGGTTTCTTCAGACTTTGCCTCAAAATGCTCATACTCCTGAGTGAGTATGTTTCTTCTGTTTTTCTTGATTGCAGGAGTTCCTTGACACCTAACCTCAAGTGCATCCCATATTTCCTTTGCAGTTGTGCAATTAATCACTTTATTAGACATAACATTTTCTAATGCACTGTGAAGTAAGTGTCTTACTTTTGCATCCTTTGCAATAGATGAAAGATCCTCAGCAGTTAGATCTTTCTTTTCTTTTGGAATGACCTTTGATTCCTCACCAGCAGCAGCAGATAACTTTGTAGGTTTGTGAGGACCTTCATAAATTCTATCAAGGTATTCTGGATCTGTAGCCTCCAGAAACATGGTCATCTTCACCTTCCAAATTGCATACTCTGATGGCCTAAGTATAGGAACCCTAATTGTTTCATACCTACTAACAGTAGTAGGGGCTTTCTCAGATGGTGGAGGTATCTCTGCCATTGATTACTATTGTGTTTTGGATCTTTAACTGTAATAAAGTAACAGATTGGCTCTGATACCACTTGTTAGGTCGAATACACAATAGGTAATCAAATACTGTATGAGTAACTTAACAAGAACACACTGTTTAATACTTAAAAACTGTTTGGAATTAACAATTCCTCTCTCAGTGATGTAAAATATCACAGAGAGCTGCTTAGGTTACAATCAATGAATTTCTCAATGTTCCTTCCAGTCAGTGTTTAACTAAACTCTGACTACTTCCAGCTAAACTCTGTTTTGTCACTATAGCTTCCAAACACTGTTCTCATCAATCATTTCTAACAGTTTATAAAAGGTAATATCTTCAACTGAAAGTAAATATGAAAAATGCAATCGACTAATTACCATTTATTATATTATATTGTTATTTATTTTAGGTGTTACATTTTACTTGAAAATTATGGTGTGATATTTTCGGTTATATATTAATGATTGAAAGATTTTAAATTAAAAAGGTAATGTGTTTTAGTTCGAAAGGAAATATTAATGATCGAAAGATATGATATGATTCATGTTTTTACGTGTTTATAAAATGTAATATCTTCAACTAAAAGTAAATATGAAAAAGACAATCGACTAATTACCGTTAATTTTATTATATTAATGTGATATTTTCGGTTATATATGAATGATTGTAAGATTTGTTTTAAATTAAAAAGATAACGTGTTTTAGTTCGAAAGGACATATTAATGATGGAAATATATGATACGATTGGTGTTTATAAAAGGTAATATCTTGACTACTTACCATTAATTATATTATATTATTACTTATTTTAGATTGTAAGATTTGTTTTAAATTAAAAAGGTAACGTCTTTTAGACTTTTAGTTCGAAAGGAAATATTAATGATGGAAATATATGATACAATTGATGTTTTAAGTTGTTTATAAAAGGTAGTATCTTGACTAATTATCATTAATTATATTATGTTATTACTTATTTTAGGTGTATTTTTTTTTATAATGAAGGGTAAATAATTAAATTCACGAAGTACCAAAAATAAGTACCAAAAAATAGGTACCAAAATTTTAATGTTTCAACTTTTATATAATAGTATAGATTTGTTTTAAATTAAAAGGTAACGTGTTTTATTTCGAAAGGAAATATTAATGATGGAAAGAAATAATACGATTTACTCCCTCCGTCCCTTTGAATTCTTTACGTTTGCGGACCAGTTTCTGGCACGGATTTTAAGGTTTTATACAAAAAAATAAAATATCAAAAATAAGTTATAGAGGAGTGTGTTTTTAGGTGTTTATAAAAGGTAATATCTTGACTAATTACCATTAATTATATTATGTTATTACTTATTTTAGATTGTAAGATTTGTTTTAAATTAAAAAGGTCCTATTTTTATACAAAAAAAATAAAATATCAAAAATAAGTTATAGAGGAGTATGTTTTTAGGTGTTTATAAAAGGTAATATTTTGACTAATTATCATTAATTATATTATGTTATTACTTATTTTAGATTGTAAGATTTGTTTTAAATTAAAAAGGTAACGTGTTTTAGACTTTTAGTTCGAAAGGAAATATTAACGATGGAAAGATGTGATACGACTGATGTTTTTAGTTATTTATAAAAGGTAGTATCTTGACTAATTACCATTAATTATATTATGTTATTACTTATTTTAGGTGTATTTATTTTTTTATAATGAAGGGTAAGTAAGTAAATTCACGAAGTACCAAAAAATAGGTACCAAAAAACAGGTACCAAAACTTTTAATGTTTCGGTTTTTATATAATAGTATAGATTTTATTAATAATTGAAAAATATGGTACGATATTTTCAGATATATAAATTAATGATTGTAAGATTAGTTTTAAATCAAAAAGGAAACGTATTTTAATTCGAAGGGAAATGTTAATGATTGGAATATATGATAAAAGGTAACATCTTCAACTAAAAGTAAATATGAAAAAGGCAATCGGCTACTTACCATTAATTATATTATGTTAATATTTATTTTAGGTGTTTTAATATATATTTTTCTTTATAATGAAGGGTAAATAAGTAAATTCACGAAGTACCAAAAAATAGGTACAAAGAAACTGGTACCAATTTATATAATCATTATTTTTTACATAATTTTTAATTTTAATTAATATAATTTAATATACACATGTTTACGGATTATACTAATGTTTCCTTATTATAAACAAAGTATATTTTTAATATATTTTATTAATAATTGAAAAATATTGTATGCTATTTTCGGGTGTATATTAATGATTGTAAGATTAGTTTTAAATCAAAAAGGAAACGTATTTTAATTCGAAAGGTAATATTAATGATAGGAAGATGTTGATGAGTGGATTTCGTAACAACTTTTGAGAGGTTTATGGTGAGTTGTAAAGGCTAACGATCAACTAATCTATGGAGAATGGAGGTTTTTTTGTAGGGGTTGAACTGAGCTCGAGAGCGTTTACAAGAATCTCGCGAGTTCCTTTGAGGCTTGTGTCGTGTGTTCTCAAGAATCTCGTAGGTGTATTGCGAGGCTTGCAACCGTGTTCTCAAGGTGCCTACGTACCCTTGCTTATATAGGGATCAAGTTCACGTAGTTCTTTTTAGACTAGAAGTCTGGTAAGGCAGCAATATTATAGGCTCCTAATTCGTGGGGACCTCCTTTTCTCCAGAATCAGCCACGAATAGGCGACCTAAGTCGAATAGAACTCGAGTTCTAGTCTGACTAGAAGTGTATTTACTAGTTGTAGTTCTATTAGAAGTATTCAAGGATCATCTACGCCCAAGGAATACATTCCAAAAAGGAGTTGATGTTCATGACTTGCTCCTAAAGAATAGGAGGCTTAATCTTACTATAAATCTGCTGGTATAAATCTGTTTTCGTACAGGAAACTGTCTCTCAGGAACCTGTCTGCAGGAACCTGTTTCTCGGGAAGCTGTCTGCAGGAAGCTGTCTCTCGGGAAGCTGTCTCTCGGGAACCTGAACCTGTCCAGATCCATTTCACATGCTATTTAGCCCCATTTAACTTAAGGGACCTCAATCATAACCCATATTACTCATACGGATTGGATCCTTAAGCCTAATGGGCCTAAATCTAGCCTATGGAGATTTTGGGCACAACAAGTACCCCCCGGTTCCTCGAAGTCATAGGATGCGAGAGGAACCTAAATAGCTTGATATTTTAAGGTCCAATCCCTTTAGTGCTCCCATGTTTCTTCTGAGTGAACCATGCAGGTCTTTGTCTTCTTGTTTGAATCGTGACAAGGGCACAAAGTGAATCCAATTAGGCGCTGAGTGAATCCTTTGACAAGGGCACAAAGCGAATCTAATTGGGCACTGAGTGAACCTCAAGAATGCTAAGGGAACCAAGTGAATCCAAATAAGGGCATAAAGTAAACCTAGTTGGGCGTTATGTGAACCTATGCTGAGGGCACAAAACGAATCCAATAGGGCACTAGATGAATCCTTTAAAAGGAACAAGGTGAATCTTAAGATTGTCAAGGGAACCACGTGAATCCAAATAAGGGCATCAAGTTAACCTTAAAAATCATAACTTGATTGTCGAAAGGTTGGTTCATCTGATAAGCTTCTTTTCATTTGACTATCTAATGTCTATCTATCAGAGGTACTCTAGGATCAGCTGCGTCCTAGGAGTACTTTCCAATGATGATTCTGCGTCTCTCTAGCTGGCTTCTTGATATCTCTGATGTCTATGCTCAGGAACCTGGTTCTCACGAACCTCTATCTCGGAACCTGGTTCTCAGGAACCTCTCTACAGGAAACTGTACCTGCAAAAATAACAAATTTGTTAGTCTGGGGAGCCTTTATATGGTTCCCATGTACTTCTTGCTATCCTCATTGCTGTTGCTAGGCTGACTCGGGCTCTTCTGCGGGAAGGAACCTGGTCCATTTGTAATCTGCTCAACTACTGCTTCATCAGGAACGTCTTGATACTCATAATCTTTTGACTGTCTTCTCAACTAGTGCTCATTTCTTCGTGTTTGGTCTTCGTATCTAGTACTGGATCTGTCTTCTGACTTATACACTACTTGTGGATTGGAACCTATGACTTAATAGGTTTAAATCGAACCCATGGTAATTTTGGGCACAACACTAAGAAAACTAGAAAAAATGGATTAGGAATACGAGCTAAAGAGCTCACATATAAGTGATGCATGTATGCAAGTATGAATGATTATCTACATTATATATGTTGCTACTTTCTCAAGTGGCATATCAGTTAACTACTTGAATGATTCAACTAACAAGTTTGAGATCATAAACTAAGCATATATGTTGCGTAAACTGTAAACCTATAGGGCATGATAACATCCTAAGTACAAGTTCACATAAATTTCATTTCTAAAGATCATGTAGTATGCACATTAAACGCTATATGTATCTAATCATGATAGAAATATAAGCTCTCATTAACAGGAAATGTGCATGATAGTTAAGGATATAAAGGCATAAAGTTAGAACTTATCTATGCTTCATCGTGCTTGTTTGTATTGAGGTTCCGTTACTGAACCTGGAAGATGGAAGCTCTTCTGTGTGTAAGCTCACAAAAGTAAGACATAGGGGAATTGAGCTACCCCCCGAGCCGTCATGACGCGTGAACCTCCTATAGCTTGTTGAAGCGGTTGACTGAAAACTGCTTGTTTCACCTATTGACTGGAAGCTTCTAATGATCATCAAGGATGCTGCAAGCTATTTTATCAAGAACCTGTTAGTAGTACGATACCTGTTTCGATCATATACAAGCTTTAAAAAATGAGAGTATTCATCTATGTATCACTTTGATGAGGGCACAAGGCGAATCCAATTGAGCTCTAGGTGAATCCTGGGAAGGGCACTTAGAGAATTCAATTGGGCGCTAAGTAAATCCTTAGTAGGGCATAAGATGAAACCAGTTGAGCTTTAAGTGAATCGATCCGGGCTCTAGGTGAATCATGGCAAGAGCACGAAGAGAATCCGGTTGGGCACTAAGTGAATTCCTTTGTGGAATCAAGTGAATCCTTATAGGCTCTAAGTGAATCCTGAAGAGGGCATAGAGAGAATCTATAGGGCACATGATGAATCATTTCAAATTCTAGGGGCACCAAGTGAATCCGTAAGGACACATGGTGAATCCCTTTGAATGCTTTTCAAAGACAAGCGAACTCTAGATTAGGTTACCCATGCCTAGGTTCCCAAAACCTTTAACTAGGTGCCCACATGCTTATGGGACTTTTGAATGTGTGCCTACGATTCATAGGGCTTTTCGAGGTGAATCTTTCTGGGCTCTATGCAAATCCTTGTAAGGGCATAAGATGAATCCAACTGGTTGATAAGTGGATTTTATATCCACTTGGAACATTCTAAATTGGCTTAAATTGATTGCTTTGACCTCAAGATTGTGGTAGTTTTGATGTGGTTGTTTAATTGTGCAGGGTTGGAATAATGTTGATTAAGATCGTTATTTCCGTTGCTTTTGGAGTTGGATTCGGGCTTAATAATATAGAATGGAGTCTTGTTATGGTTCACCATGAGGATTCCAAGCAAAGAGGATTGAAAACGGAAGAGAATGCAAAAAGAACGGGAGCAAACGGAGCAAAAACGAAGGAGAAAAGAACGGGACCAGAATTTGCCCGAGCAAAGTGCGCCAGTTTTGAGCAAAGTGCTCGGGATGAGCAGATTTTGGCCGAGCAAAGTGCGCCAGTTCTTGAGCAAAGTGCTCGGGGACGTGCTGATTTTCCAGTTTTGCCCTTATTCGATCTGAAATTGTATTTTAAGTGTTTTTTGACATAAAAATAGTTTCCTAATTGTATTTAAGGTATTATATTTTTATTTGGGCAAGGGGAAAAACGTTTTTTTTATGTATAAAACGTCCTACCCTTGTATCATAGAACAGGGATACACGCACGTTACGTATTATTAAGCTAGGGTTTTCAAGAGGAGAGAAAAGGAGAAGGAATTCCTCCAAGCTATTCTTGAACCTTTGTATTCTTCGATTGTGGGGATTTAATTCTAAACCTTATTCTTCTTCTTCTCTATTTTTACTTGTTTATTTTAGAGTTATGTTTTCAATAGAACCCATGATGATGATTAGTTCGATCATGAACTAATTCGTTGTCATGGGGGTTTAGTGGATTTATTCATGAATTTTATGTGTTGAATCTTCTCGATGCCTATAGTGTGATTGATGTGATATCCTATCATGGTTGATTAAATTCGTTATAGGAGAGTAGCTAACTCCTGTAAATGTGTGTTAATTCTTGTTGAAGCGAAAGTGGAACAAGAGTTTAGAACTTGCCATGTTAGCGTAGGATTACGCGTGAAATTATCATTCGTAATTAGTGTTGTAACTCTAATCGTTTTATGACGACTATGTGATCAATTGAATGCTTGCACCTCAACCATTATGTGTTATTCTTTATAGACATATGAAGACTTGGCATAATTGGGAGACTAAATGATTTCTATCTTTAATGTGGATATTGTTTAGGATGGTATTTGTTTAACGGAAGTTGGCTTATATCAGTTTCGTGTGTTCGATCAGGTGTTACTAAATCACATGAACAAGGCTAGGGATTTGGAGACTATAGATGGATTGTTTAAAGAAACTAAATTCCCATGTTTTATTCGCATAAGTAATTCGATATAAATCTCAGTTCAAGTAGTTGATAATTAGTTATATTTCTTAGATAAATTTTAGTGATAACAACAATCCACTTTATTATTTGTTTTAGCATCGGAAAACAGTCATACATTGGTGAGTGAATTAACTAGACAATACAACGAGTCCCTGTAGGAACGAACCTTATTTGC
Source organism: Kitagawia praeruptora (assembly GCA_037693485.1). Classification (NCBI taxonomy): domain Eukaryota; kingdom Viridiplantae; phylum Streptophyta; class Magnoliopsida; order Apiales; family Apiaceae; genus Kitagawia; species Kitagawia praeruptora. The sequence goes on from CM075353.1 coordinate 150,326,933, forward strand.
TATCTGTATTACTTGAGATCACGTGCACTTGCGTGTTGAGTTGGTCGTAACAAGTTTTTGGCGCCGCTGCCGGGGACGCGGTTTTATTTGTTTAGTTTCAATATTTGCCATCAGTGGTCATTGAATTTCGGTGACTAGGACGTTTTCATAAAATTTCTTGTTGGTGAATTTCAGGTACTTGTTGAGAGTTTATGCGTACACGAGCTCGTGCACGTAGAGACGAACTAGCACGTACAGAAGAACTAGCTAGGAGAAGACTTGATTTCGGGTTAGAAGACAATCTTGAAGCAAAGGAAGTTATGGCAAATCAAGATCAAGCAGCGAAGGCTTTGAGTGAATTCTCTCAGCCGAAAGTGGAGGACATTCATACTAGTATTGTTCGCCCAGCTATAGGGTCTAACAATTTCGAGCTAAGGCCAAACATCATTCAGATGATTCAGAACACAGTCCAGTTTGGGGGTAGTCCTGCTGAAGATCCCAATGCTCATATTAGGGACTTCCTTGAGATCTGTGACACCTTCAAATTCAACGGAGTTACAGATGACGCAATCAGATTGAGGCTATTTCCCTTCTCTCTTAAGGATAAAGCCAAGAGTTGGTTACATTCTATGCCATCAGGCTCTATTACAACATGGGCAGACTGTGCTCAAAAGTTCTTGACCAAGTATTTCTCCATGGCGAAGACAGCAGCTTACAGGAATGCCATTTCTCAGTTTGCTCAGCATTCCCAGGAATCTTTGGGAGAAGCTTGGGAGAGGTACAAGGAGATATTGGCACGTTGTCCTCATCATGGAATGCCGGATTGGATGATAATCAGCAATTTCTATAACGGGTTGGGAGTTCAGTCCCGGCCTATGTTAGATGCAGCTTCTGGAGGTGCGCTATGGGCAAAAAGCTATGAGGATGCTTATAATCTGATTGAAATGATGTCGGCCAATGAGTTTCAGAATCCTACTCAACGCTTGCCACCTGCTAAAGTGGCTGGAGTTCTTGACTTGGATGCAGCTACTGCTATTGCTGCCCAACTCAAAGCGTTGACAATGAAGGTAGATTCCCTTTCTAATCTTGGTACTAACCAGGTTGCTATGGTGTGTGAATTGTGTGCAGGGGCACATGACACAAATATGTGTGCTATCTCAGCTGAATCCGCACAATTTGTTGGTAATTTTCAAAGATCTCAGCAGCCAGTGCCACAATTTTATCATCCCAACAATCGGAATCATCCTAACTTCAGTTGGAGCAACAATCAGGGAGGTGCTCAGCAACCACAAAATCAGCAGTTCAATGCAAGGCCAAGTAATCAGAACTATCAACCACCACCTTATGCTCCTAGGCAACCATTCAATCCACCGGGGTTTCAACCATCTCAAGGAACTTCATTGAATCAGTCTGAGAAGTCAGAATTGGAAGAGCTTCGAATGATGTATAAGAGTCAGGCAGTGTCATTGAAAACTTTAGAGAACCAAATTGGCCAGCTAGCCAATGCTTTGTTGAACCGTCAACCAGGAACACTCCCGAGTGACACAGAGGTGAATCCAGGCAAGAAAGATCAAAAGGAACAGGTTCAGGCAATAACATTACGATCAGGAAGAAGTCTACAAGGTCAGAACGAAGAAAAAGCAACCGAGGAAAAACTTGAATTTTCAGTTGAGGTCGAATCTGGTTCTGATTCGCTTCCTAATGCTACTCCTTCAACTCCTATCATTCACAAGAGTGTTAATTCTCAAAAAGAAGTAGAAGATAAGGTGTTTCCACCTCCTCCATTCCCAAAACGAATTCAAAGGCAAAAGTTAGACAAGCAATTCGCTAAGTTCTTGGATGTATTCAAGAAGCTGCAGATTAACATACCATTTGCGGAGGCTCTTGAGCAAATGCCGAGCTATGCGAAGTTCATGAAGGGTATTCTCTCGAAGAAATTGAAACTTGAGGAGTTAGAGACCGTTGCCTTGACGGAGGAATGTAGTGCCATCTTGCAACAAAAGTTGCCTCCTAAGTTGAAGGATCCGGGAAGCTTCACCATTCCATGCACTATTGGAGACATCTCATTCAGCAAATGTTTGTGTGATTTGGGTGCAAGTATTAATCTCATGCCCTTATCAGTTTTCATGCAACTTGGTCTTCCAGAGCCAAGGCCCACTACCATGACTTTACAACTTGCTGACCGTTCTGTTACTTATCCGCGAGGGATAGTTGAGGATGTTTTGGTGAAGGTCGACAAGCTTATCTTTCCAGCCGACTTTGTTATTCTTGACTTCGAGGAAGACAAGAAGATCCCTATCATCTTGGGACGACCATTCTTGGCGACAGGCCGAACTCTTATCGATGTCCAAAAGGGGGAACTCACTATGAGGGTGCACGATCAAGATGTCACTTTTAATGTTTTCAATGCAATGAAGCTTCCAACTGACGATGAAGAGTGTTTCAAAATTGATATGGTCGACAAGGTGGTTAACCCCGCAACTCAACACTTGATAAAAGCTGATGTGTTGGAAAGAGTTCTTGCTAATGACTTGGAGGTTGAGACCGAAGAGGATGAAGAACAATTGAAATATCTTAATGCATCACCATGGAAGAAGTTTCAAAGCTCATTTGAATCATTGGGGTTGTCAGAATTGAAAAAGTCTCATGTTAGACTTAAGCCATCCATCGAGGAAGCACCTACATTGGAACTTAAGCCATTGCCTGAACATTTGAGGTATGCCTATCTTGGTGATTCTTCTACTTTACCTGTTATTATATCTTCTCAGCTTTCAGGAATAGAAGAGGAAAAACTATTGCGAATCTTAAGGGATTCCAAATCAGCCATTGGGTGGACTATAGCAGATATCAAGGGTATCAGTCCGTCGTACTGCATGCACAAAATTCCTTTGGTAGAGGGAGCTAACCCTACAGTTGATAATCAAAGGAGACTGAATCCTGTCATGAAAGAAGTTGTGAAAAAGGAAATTCTTAAATGGCTTGACGCGGGCATTATCTACCCGATCTCTGATAGTTCTTGGGTGAGTCCGGTACAGTGTGTGCCTAAGAAGGGGGGCATGACAGTGGTGACTAATGAGAAGAACGAGCTCATTCCTACGCGAACAGTTACGGGTTGGAGGATTTGCATGGATTATCGGAAATTGAACAAGGCCACTCGGAAAGATCATTTCCCACTTCCATTCATTGATCAGATGCTCGACAGATTGGCTGGACATCAGTACTATTGCTTGCTTGATGGGTATTCTGGTTACAATCAGATTTGCATAGCACCCGAGGATCAGGAGAAGACTACATTCACTTGTCCATTTGGTACATTCGCATTCAGACGTGTTTCTTTCGGGTTGTGTGGTGCACCAGCTACTTTTCAAAGGTGCATGATGGCCATCTTCTCTGACATGATTGGAATTAATGTGGAAGTATTCATGGACGACTTCTCAGTCTTTGGGGATTCTTTTGATGAGTGCTTGGAAAACTTGAGTTTGGTTCTAAAACGTTGTGTGGAGACGAATCTTGTTCTAAATTGGGAAAAGTGCCATTTCATGGTTCAAGAAGGTGTCATTCTGGGACACAAGGTGTCGTGTAAAGGTTTGGAAGTTGACAAAGCAAAGGTGGAGACTATTGAGAACCTTCCTGCTCCCGTCTCAGTCAAGGGTATTCGCAGCTTTCTTGGTCATGCGGGGTTCTACAGGCGCTTCATAAAGGATTTCTCAAAAATTTCTAAGCCGTTATGCAATCTTTTGGAGAAAGATGTACCATTCAAGTTTGATGAGGCTTGTTCACATGCGTTCGAGATCTTGAAGAAGAAACTAATTTCTGCTCCAGTTATTACAGCTCCTGATTGGAGTCAACCATTTGCTTTGATGTGTGATGCCAGCGATTATGCACTTGGGGCCGTTCTAGGCCAAAGGAAAGAAAAAGTATTCCATGTTATTTACTATGCAAGCAAAACACTAACTGATGCTCAGTTGAACTACACGACCACTGAGAAGGAACTACTTGCTATTGTCTACGGGTTTGAAAAGTTTCGCTCTTATCTGCTTGGTACAAAGGTGACAGTTTATACGGATCATGCTGCCATTCGCTATCTCCTTGCGAAGAAGGATTCTAAGCCAAGATTGATTCGTTGGGTTCTTCTGTTACAAGAATTCGATGTGGAAATTAAGGATAGAAAGGGGACGGAGAATCAGGTAGCTGACCATCTCTCTAGATTGGAAGATCATGGCAAGTCACCTAAAGACAACACGGTCATTAATGAGTTCTTCCCTGATGAGCAGTTATTCAAAGTGCAAGATGATGAACCATGGTTTGCAGACTTCGTGAATTATCTAGTAAGCAACATCATTCCACCTGAGCTCTCTCATGCTCAAAGGAAGAAATTTTTGCACGATGTCAAGCAATATATTTGGGATGAACCGTTCTTGTTCAAGCAAGGAGCTGATCAGATTATTAGGCGTTGTGTTCCTTACGGTGAGACCGAGGCTATTCTAAGTGATTTTCATGCTACAGCTTATGGAGGTCATTATGCAGGTGAGAAGACAGCCGCACGTATTCTTCAAGCAGGGTTCTATTGGCCAACTCTATTCAAGGATGCTCATCAGTTTGTGTTGAGGTGCGATCGATGTCAGCGAGTTGGTAATATTTCTCGTAGGGACGAGATGCCTCTGAATGTCATGATGGAGGTAGAGATCTTTGACGTGTGGGGAATCGACTTCATGGGACCGTTCATTCCGTCATGTGGTAATCAATATATTCTTCTGGCTGTGGATTATGTGTCTAAGTGGGTGGAGGTCAAAGCACTTCCAACGAATGATGCTAAGGTGGTGCTCAATTTTCTCCACAAGAACATATTTACTCGATTTGGCACTCCACGAGTCATAATCAGTGATGAGGGTACGCATTTTTGCAATCGGAAGTTTACATCTCTGATGGCACGCTATAACATCAATCATCGAGTTGCTACAGCTTATCATCCTCAAACTAATGGGCAAGCCGAGGTCTCTAATCGTGAAATTAAACGGATTCTTGAGAAGGTAGTTAGTCCTTCTAGGAAGGATTGGGCATTGAAGCTGGATGAAGCAGTGTGGGCTTATCGGACAGCCTATAAAACGCCGTTGGGAATGTCACCATTTCAACTAGTGTATGGGAAAGCTTGCCATCTTCCAGCTGAGTTAGAGCACAAGGCATATTGGGCATTGAAGAAGTTGAATTTTGATCTTACAGCAGCAGGTGAGAGGCGTATGGTTCAGTTGAATGAAATGGACGAGTTCCGTTTGCAAGCTTATGAGAACAACAAACTCTACAAAGAGAAAGTAAAAAGGTGGCATGATCGTCGGTTGGTTCTTAAGACGTTTGTACCCGGACAATTGGTTTTGTTGTATAACTCTCGGCTTCGGTTATTTCCTGGGAAGTTGAAGTCACGTTGGTCAGGCCCATTCACAGTCAAAACAGTTTTTCAACATGGGGCAGTGGAGATTTTTGACAAGTTACCGGAACAGTCGTTCAAGGTCAATGGTCAGCGGTTGAAACCATATTTTGGAGAGAAGTTGAATCGCGAAATTGAGACTGCGGTTCTAATTTGTGCAATTTAAGGAGATGGAAGTCACGTCAAGCTAATGACGTAAAAGAAGCGCTTCTTGGGAGGCAACCCAAGTATTGTGGTATACAAGAATTTTTCTTCTTTTCTTAAAAAAAAAAAAAAAAAAAAAAAAAAAAAAAAAAAAAAAAAAAAAAAAATCAGAACAGAAGCAGTCAGCGCAAACTGCGCCATTTTTAGCGCAAACTGCGCCATAACGCAGACAGCGTCCGCGCAAACAGCGCCAGGTTGGCGCACACTGCCCATGCGTTACAGAACTCCCCCGCGCAACTTGCGCCAGTGGCGCGCACTCTGCCTGCGCGTTCCAGAAGTCATCCGCGCATACTGCGCTGTTTCTCGCGCAGTCAGCGCTAATCCCATCTGTTGCTGTTCGGTTTTGTAAAAAAAAAAATTTTTCTTTCCCCCAAATTATATCTAATCTCTTATTCCATATCCTATTTCACTTACAAATCAAAAACCCTAACACCTCCTTCTCCAATTCTAAATCTAATTCCTCTCCTAAACCAATTCCATCTCACCTTATATATACATCTATATATATTCCATCATCATCCATTAAAAATTAATCCATACACTTTTCTATATACACTTCTCATTCACAAATTATACCCATCCATCAATTCCAATCTCAAGGGGAGGATATATTCAATTTTTGGAGGCTTATTCTTGCAAGGACACCTCTTCAATTCGTATGGTATTGTTCTAATCTCATCTTTGTAATTGCTACGAATTGTGTTCTTGCCAATTAGGGTGTGGTTGTGTTCTTGAATTGGGGGTTTTTGTTGAAATTCGAATTTTGTGGTGTGGTTTGTGGTTCTTGTTGTTATGGCTCCCAAAAGACAAAAATTGGTAGGTAGTAGTAGTAGTAGCCGTCCATCGGTGGATGAGGATGCTATTGTGGAAGAAGGAGTAGTGAAATTTGTGAATTCGGATGCCGAGGCGGAGTACGGTCGATTAGTTCGTAAGGGAGTTATAAAGGAGAGGATGTTTGTGCCTCGTGATAATAAGGAGATGGTGGCTATGGTGAATGCGAGGGGTTGGAAGGTATTTTGCGAATTTGCTAATGTTGTGCCATTGAATGTTGTTCGGGAGTTTTACGCTAATGCTTCAGTAGAGCAGAATAACTCCACGATTGTTAGGGGACAACAAGTTGATTATTCTCCTCGAGCAATTCGGAATTTGATTGATTAGCCACCTAAACCAAGGGGTGTTGCGGAATGGGGACGAAAGACGGTGGGAGATGTTGATCTTGATGTTGTCATTGGTGAGTTGTGTGTTACAGGGGCGGTATGGAGGTGTAAGGCGGGTACTAACGAAAAGAGGAATTTTCCGTCCGCTTCATTGACTAAGTTTGCCCGTGCATGGTTCTTATTCATATGTACTAGTATCCTTCCGTCGTCTCATGTGACGGAAGTTACTGTTGACAGGGCTATCCTTTTGTGGGGAATTTTAAATGGTGAGTATGTCGATTTGGGGTACTTGATTAATCAAACTATTCTTCGATTTTTGAAGGGTAATTCGACAGCTAGTATTCCCTATGCTTCCATTATTACGGGATTGTGTGATGCTGCAAAAGTGCAGTCGTTTGTGGATGAGCCGTTGCAACAGCCTGGGGCTCCTATTGGTGATTCGTCTATTGGGCGAATGAAGGAGGCCGAAGGTGGTGTTAGTGGTGCGGGTGGTAATGTAGCTGAGGGATCGGGAGTTGCTAGAGCCGGTTCACAGAAGAGTACGGGGAATATGTCCACTCTTGAGTCTTATTTGCGGCGATTGACTAGGCGGTTGGATGTTATGCATGATAGCAGTCGTCAATATTCAGAAGACATGGGCATAGCTTTGGAGGCAAAATTTCAGTCACCAAGTACTCCGGTTCAGTGGCCTATCTTTGGATCCCGGATTCCATATCCTCCAACTGATTCTTCGGATGAGGATGAGGAGGGTGACCCTGCTGACGAGTAGGTATGCCTTGCACTCTTTTGATTCTTACCTTCAATGTGGACATTGCAATTTTTAAGTTTGGGGGTGGGGATTAAAGGTGCAGTTGTATTAGCTGTATATTAGATGTGTTGCATGTCATGTTAGGAGCATAATTGCATGATAGTGTAGAGCATTTTTGTTTTGTTTTTATGTATGCCATATAGGACATTCTGTTTATTGTGATATTTATGTTCATATAGTTGCATTTGCATTGCATAGCATGCATTTTTCATAATCCCTTAGAACGAGCTAATTCTGATTGGTGGATAGATGTCTAATTGGGTGTGGTAATGATGAATAGAGGGTTGATTTATAGTTCTCATGGAATTGACTTGCATGTTACGGAGACAGAATCTTTTCACTAGTCTCATTAGGTGCTTTTGGGCTAGGTTAGGGTCATGCCTGTTTGGATGTTTGAGACTTAATCACTTGATTATAAGTAGAATTTTCGTTATTCCCTTGATGGCGTAGGAGCAATAAAGTCTAAGTTTGGGGGACACCAAGGATTTCATGCTAGTTGTTAATATTTGTCAATAATGGCTAGGCGTCAAATGGCTAGTAGCCAGCTCATATTTATATGAGTAGTCTAGGGTTGGAATTGAGAATTCTCGTTCCAGATTGCATTCATTAAAAAAAAAAAAAAAACAAAACAAAAATGAAAAAAAATGAAAAAAAAGAAAGAAAAAAAAAGTCATATAAATAATTTAAATGCAAAATTAACCAGAGTGAGCTCTTTAATACTCGAGTTATTAAGTCCGAGGGGACTTAGTCCTAGTGACCTAAGGCTTTATAGTCTGGGATCCTGCTGACCTAACACTCGCTACATGGGTATTATTGTATAAGCCTTTTGGGGTCTCACTCATTGCACGGTTAAATAAGCATGCGTAGTGTATATAGTATTTAGTGTCGTAGTATTAAAGCATGAATTCTTGGTTAACTTGAATAAGGATGGTGGTGTTCCTGGGTTATGAAGTGTCTACAGGCTATTCTGTTTATAAACCTGTGATTGTCTTGGTGAAGGATAGGTATGGTTTTTGACCTAGTGTTGGGAGCATTTCTGATGAGCATTGCACACACACACGTTTCTGTTCATGTATTGTTAGTATACGGGGGCTTAGTCGAGCTCTATTCGGATTTAGTTGCATTCTTTGAGGCAGCTGGTTGCTAGTTGGTTTTGGTCAGTTTAAAGGGGATTGTTGCATTTTCATATAGTTGCATTCATATAGTTAGTTGCATTGTTAGTTGCATTATTAGATGGATTTTGTGGGTACATTCACTATAGGCCCTCACGAGACCTTACTCGTCCACTAGGGCTGCCTAGGGGTTTAAAGGGCTTGTTGCATATGCCAAATGCAACCGTGATCACCTACGGAAGTGGTACTAATTAGTTAGTTAGTTGTAATTGTATATGCTTGAGGACAAGCATCAGTTTAAGTTTGGGGGTGTGATAAGTGGATTTTATATCCACTTGGAACATTCTAAATTGGCTTAAATTGATTGCTTTGACCTCAAGATTGTGGTAGTTTTGATGTGGTTGTTTAATTGTGCAGGGTTGGAATAATGTTGATTAAGATCGTTATTTCCGTTGCTTTTGGAGTTGGATTCGGGCTTAATAATATAGAATGGAGTCTTGTTATGGTTCACCATGAGGATTCCAAGCAAAGAGGATTGAAAACGGAAGAGAATGCAAAAAGAACGGGAGCAAACGGAGCAAAAACGAAGGAGAAAAGAACGGGACCAGAATTTGCCCGAGCAAAGTGCGCCAGTTTTGAGCAAAGTGCTCGGGATGAGCAGATTTTGGCCGAGCAAAGTGCGCCAGTTCTTGAGCAAAGTGCTCGGGGACGTGCTGATTTTCCAGTTTTGCCCTTATTCGATCTGAAATTGTATTTTAAGTGTTTTTTGACATAAAAATAGTTTCCTAATTGTATTTAAGGTATTATATTTTTATTTGGGCAAGGGGAAAAACGTTTTTTTTATGTATAAAACGTCCTACCCTTGTATCATAGAACAGGGATACACGCACGTTACGTATTATTAAGCTAGGGTTTTCAAGAGGAGAGAAAAGGAGAAGGAATTCCTCCAAGCTATTCTTGAACCTTTGTATTCTTCGATTGTGGGGATTTAATTCTAAACCTTATTCTTCTTCTTCTCTATTTTTACTTGTTTATTTTAGAGTTATGTTTTCAATAGAACCCATGATGATGATTAGTTCGATCATGAACTAATTCGTTGTCATGGGGGTTTAGTGGATTTATTCATGAATTTTATGTGTTGAATCTTCTCGATGCCTATAGTGTGATTGATGTGATATCCTATCATGGTTGATTAAATTCGTTATAGGAGAGTAGCTAACTCCTGTAAATGTGTGTTAATTCTTGTTGAAGCGAAAGTGGAACAAGAGTTTAGAACTTGCCATGTTAGCGTAGGATTACGCGTGAAATTATCATTCGTAATTAGTGTTGTAACTCTAATCGTTTTATGACGACTATGTGATCAATTGAATGCTTGCACCTCAACCATTATGTGTTATTCTTTATAGACATATGAAGACTTGGCATAATTGGGAGACTAAATGATTTCTATCTTTAATGTGGATATTGTTTAGGATGGTATTTGTTTAACGGAAGTTGGCTTATATCAGTTTCGTGTGTTCGATCAGGTGTTACTAAATCACATGAACAAGGCTAGGGATTTGGAGACTATAGATGGATTGTTTAAAGAAACTAAATTCCCATGTTTTATTCGCATAAGTAATTCGATATAAATCTCAGTTCAAGTAGTTGATAATTAGTTATATTTCTTAGATAAATTTTAGTGATAACAACAATCCACTTTATTATTTGTTTTAGCATCGGAAAACAGTCATACATTGGTGAGTGAATTAACTAGACAATACAACGAGTCCCTGTAGGAACGAACCTTATTTGCTATCTGTATTACTTGAGATCACGTGCACTTGCGTGTTGAGTTGGTCGTAACACTGGTCATTTATGTGAACCTCTGCTTAGGACAAAAACCGTAACCAATTGGGCACCAAATGAATCCCTAAATGGGTACAAAGAGAATCCATTAAGATACCAAATAAATACGCGTGGATGCATGAAGCACCAAGTGAATCCTTTTGGGCTCTAAGTGAACCTATATGGGCACATAGAGAATCCATAAGGGCACTAGGTGAATACATGGATATGCTTAGGGAACCTGGTGAGTCCTTCTAAGCTCTAAGTGAATCCTTGGATGGAGCACAAAGAGAATCCAGAAGGGCACTAGATTAATCCTATACAGGCATGGAGCTCTTGCTGTAAGCACACTTTCTTCTATTCAGGTATCGGCTGGCTGGGAACTTCATGCAAGAAGCTGCTAATCAGAAACTAACAATTGGCTTCTAACAAATGTCAATGAACCTGGAAGCTGTTACATACAAGCTTCAGGTATATAATAATGAACCTGCAAGATGTCAGTTACAAGAAAATAACGAGTAATCCACTAGACACATATAAATGCAACTAGACCTGGAAGCTGTTACCTATGAGCTTCAGGTGAGTAAAACAAAACCTGTTAACTAAAGGTAAATACATGGAACCTGTAAGCTACAGGTAAATATCAAGGAACCTGTAATATGTTAGGTACATGTGCATTCTAACATCTAGAAACATAATCAAGACATAATCGTAACTTAATCGCACATAAGACCACAATAGCATAGATGTTTAAGCATGCTTTATGTATAGTAAGAGTTTGTTGTGCGTACCTGGGAGGTTTTTTACGAATATGTAAGCATAAAAGGAGAGGTATCACCTGGATCTTTCTGTAGACTGATCAGATGTGAAGTGGAAACCTCCGCTAAGATTTGAAAACTCATTGACGTGTTCATGATGTAAGCGTGCTGTTCTTCAAGATGCTAAACTAAATCAATCCGTAAGGTTCTTGAACCAAATTGTGAGCTTCCTGGACCTGATCGTGAGGTTCCTAGACCAAATCGTGAGCTTCCTGGAACTGATCGTGAGGTTCATGATCTGAATTCTCAAAATTTTGAAATCCTCAATTTTCAAAGTACCACGTCCAATATTAATCATACTACCCCCTAGTTCTTCAGGGAGGCTTGTCTTTGATGAAGAACTAACTCCGGTAAGCTTCACAATTCTTCGATAATCTCTAATAAGTCGTTGAATATTCATCCATGAAGTTGAGTACTGCGTGTTTGCTTCAAGATGCTCATATCATATTCTTGTAGCTACTCTTCATCAAAATCTTCAACTATGTCGAATTTTCCTTAACACTTGAATAGATACTATAATTACATCATTCCTGCTTGTAGCTTTAACATATCTTCTCTTTTCTTCTTTAAATTCTCACGAAACATGTTGAGAATGAACCTCTATACAAATATCCCAATACAGCACCTCTAAGCTTACGCGAGCTAACTCATTGTAAGAAACAAGAGATACTTAAAGAGATTACTAGCGAGATATTTCTCGCAGGTCACTGAATTGAATGAGGTACATTCCTTGTTTTACAAGCTAAATATAAGCTCATGTATTACGTAATACAAGGAAAAGAACTACTCATAATTTCGTTGAAAACTACTCGAAAGAAATAGGTTTGCTTACTAGGGAGGTATACATGCACTACCCCCCAGTTCTAAGAAGGAAATACATATATAAATAAAGGTCTCTCAACTCTACTTTAAGGAAGCTCTCAAACTTTCAACTACTGGTCACCTTGAGCTATCCATTTCGCAAGCTTCCCGGCTTTAATCAATTCCTCAATTTGGTCTTTCAGTGCTCTACATTCAGAAGTATCATGGCAATTATCCTCATGGAAGTCACAATATTTCTTCAGATCTTTCCTTGCTCCTACAGGTAAAGGTGTAGGCTTCACAAATATTCCTTCTTTCCCATAAATCGTGAAGATGTGGTCTACTGGAGTGACCAAAGAGGTATAATTGTTGCACTTTATCTTCGATTTTACTTTACTTCTTTTGGAGGAAGCTCGATCCCCAATAACATATGCTTGCGGGCTTGGAGACCTCTCTCGCTTGCTTCCTTTATGACTAGCTTCATCTCCAAGATCTTCTGTTTCTCTCAACTTCAACAAGGATTCTTCCACACATTTATATAGTTCAGCTTGTTTGTAGAACTTAGCTAGTGTACCAGGTTCACGTACTTGTAGCTCCTTCCAAAAGTCTGAACCAGCTCTAACTCCAGCAATCAGGAAGCTCATAATGACCTCGTTAGGAGCTTTCTTAACTCTGGGAACCTCTGCATTAAAACGTTTGAGGTACTCTGTCAAGGTCTCATCTGCTCTCTGCTTGATGTTGGCCAAGGTATTGGTTGGGGGTGCAAAAGTGATGGAAGCTCTAAACTGAGTAACGAAGAGTTTCCCCATATTCTCCCAGGAATTTATAGAATCTGATGGTAACCTCTTAAACCACTGATGAGCTCCACCATAAAGGGTTGCAGCCAACAATCTACACTTTGTTGGCTCCTTAACTTGATAAACATCCATCTCGGTATTGAAACGACCCAGATACTCCACAGGATCCGTAGTGCCATCAAATTTAAACTCGTTTGACATACGATAGGATTTAGGTAACGGAGATTTTCTAACCTTCTTGGTGAATGGAGATGAGGTCATCGCACCTGTTATTGACTGCTTTTCTTCCTTGAGTTTCACTAGAATCTTCTTGATGTCTTTAGCATTCAAATCACCAGCTCCACCGTCCTTTGCTTCCTTATCTTTATCATCGGCTTCCTGTGAATCTGCTATACACGAATCGTTCGCGATCTCGACTGAACTTGAATCATCTTTAATTATCTCGATGGAAGGTTCCTTAACAGGAGGTTGTTTATCCTTTGGTTCACCATCTTCTTCACCTTCAGTATCTTTCTTTGGGTCTTCGATCTCCTCCTCGGCCTTTTCTTCACGTTCTTCTTCATCGACGCTTAACTGCTTTGGATTAATCTTAGCTTTTTTACCCTTCTTACCAGCTGCTAACTTCGACTTCTTCTTCTTCTTCGGTGTTATTTGTTCGAGGGTTGTAAGCCTTTCTTCAATCGACTTTAGATGCTCTAGGACGTCAGCAGGAGTAATCTTCTTCGCTTTCGGGGTTTGATCTTTCTCTACAGATTGTGTTGTTTCGCTATCGGAACTGCTTGCCATCTTTCCACTCTTAAGATGATAACTCTGCCCCTCCTTCTAGCGCCAATGTTGATGAGTGGATTTCGTAACAACTTTTGAGAGGTTTATGGTGAGTTGTAAAGGCTAACGATCAACTAATCTATGGAGAATGGAGGTTTTTTTGTAGGGGTTGAACTGAGCTCGAGAGCGTTTACAAGAATCTCGCGAGTTCCTTTGAGGCTTGTGTCGTGTGTTCTCAAAAATCTCGTAGGTGTATTGCGAGGCTTGCAACCGTGTTCTCAAGGTGCCTACGTACCCTTGCTTATATAAGGATCAAGTTCACGTAGTTCTTTTTAGACTAGAAGTCTGGTTAGGCAGCAATATTATAGGCTCCTAATTCGTGGGGCCTCCTTTTCTCCAGAATCAGCCACGAATAGGCGACCTAATTCGAATAGAACTCGAGTTCTAGTCCGACTAGAAGTGTATTTACTAGTTGTAGTTCTATTAGAAGTATTCAAGGATCATCTACGCCCAAGGAATACATTCCAACAAGGAGTTGATGTTCATGACTTGCTCCTAAAGAATAGGAGGCTTAATCTTACTATAAATCTGCTGGCATAAATCTGTTTTCGTACAGGAAGCTGTCTCTCAGGAACCTGTCTGCAGGAACCTGTTTCTCGGGAAGCTGTCTGCAGGAAGCTGTCTCTCGCGAAGCTGTCTCTCGGGAACCTGAACCTGTCCAGATCCATTTCACATGCTATTTAGCCCCATTTAACTTAAGGGACCTCAATCATAACCCATATTACTCATACGGATTGGATCCTTAAGCCTATTGGGCCTAAATCTAGCCTATGGAGATTTTGGACACAACAGAAGATATGATAAAAGGTAACATCTTCAACTAAAAGTAAATATGAAAAAGGCAATCGACTAATTACCATTAATTATATTATGTTAAAATTTATTTTAGGTTGTTTTAATATATATTTTTCTTTATAATGAATGCTACATAAGTAAATTCACGAAGTACCAAAAAACAGGTACCAAAAAATTGGTACCAAAAAACAGGTACCAAAACTTTCAATATTTCGGAATTTATATAATAGTATAGATTTTTGAATATAATTGCATCTTTTATGTTCATACATATTATAATATCAGTATTTTAATTTATGTATTTGTTGTGGAATAAAAACTAGGTTTAAATTATTGCGGCTAGGGTTTGTGTATTTAAGGCTAGGGTTCGTGAGCTTCGTGCTTTTATGGCTGCTTCTGCGTTCGAGACTAACGGTCCTCACAGAATGCCTACGTATCTCTGTATTAGAGAATCAAGCCAAGAAGACGTAGTTCTGAGATGAGGGGTCAGACCCTTTATATAGGCTGAGAAACCCTAAAATCGTAGTAGGGTTAGGTGACTTGGTGGGCAAGTCACCGCCTCAAGGAAGGTTCTAGACTCCTTCCTTGTAGGAGTCAGTTTCCATGTTGGAATATGTATCTTGGAGACTAAGTCAGGCAAGAATAATATCCTTATTTGACTCTTACTTGCTGGGCTGTTTATTACCCCTAATATTAATTACGAAATTAATATTATAGTTAGGGTTTGGGCCCATCTGGTGGGCCCCACGTTTGGACCATTCTAGGTCTAATTAATGCCACATTAAATGTGTCTTAGGGCTTACTTTTAGCCCATATCATTTGCCCCCCAACTTCTAGGAAAACTGATCAGGTTTTCCTTGAAGTTATAACGGCCTTATTCGAGACTTGGGTCAGGGTTTATTGCTCTTACGCGAGTATTTTCAACAATATCATCTTGATGTAAAGCGTGGAGCGACCGACGCATTTACGATGACGTTGAACGACACTAATCAGTGTTAAACGGCACTACACAGCGCTAATCAGCCTTAAACAATGTTTAAACAGTGTTAAACAATGTTAGGTGGCATCAAATGGCACTAACGGCACTAATCGGCGCTAAACAGTGCTAACCGGCACTAATCAGTGCTTAAACAGCACTAAACGGTGCTAATCGGCACTAAACTGTGCTAATCTCAATCTCTTTTCATCATTAACAATCATCCCAGATTTGCTGAAAAAGTCGAGATTTAGGTTTAAAAGTTCACTGAAAAAGTAGGGATCCAGGACCAAGAACTGAACCTGGACCGGGGGGATCCAGGTTCAGAAGCTGGTCGGCTGGACCCCCTGAAAATGGGCTGGTCGGCCAAAAGCTGGTCGGCTGAGACCTGGTCGGCCAGAAGCTGGTCGGCTGGCCCTCCTCCAGGGGAGCTGGTCGGCCAGAAGCTGGTCTTCCGGGACTTGGTTGGCTGAAATTCCTCTTCTAGGGCTAACTAGTCAATAATTGGCCTAAAAAACTTAAACTTAGACTCCTTCTTGATTTCAATAGAGAGTGTGGATCTAGGATCAGAAACCATCCATGGTCCTAAGGATCCATAGTCTTGACCTTGATTACGAATCGTCAGTATGGTCGCTTGTGACTTCATGGCTAACTTTGGCCTTCATGACTCATCTTGGCCTTCGTGGCTAACCTTGGCCTCTCTTTAACATTGATAATCATCTGATATTCGCTGAAAAAGTCGAGAACCATGTCCAAAATCATTTGCTGAAAAAGTAGGGATCCAGGACCAAGAACTGAACCTGGACCGGGGGGATCCAGGTTCAGAAGCTGGTCGGCTGAACCCCTCCAAAGTAAGTTGGTCGGCCGGGACCTGGTCTTCCGGGACCTGGTCGGCTGACCCTCCTTAAAATAGGTTGGTCGGCCGGGACCTGGTCTTCCGGGACCTGGTCGGCTGACCCTCCTTAAAATAGGTTGGTCGGCCGGGACCTGGTCTTCCGGGACCTGGTCGGCTGACCCTCCTTAAAATAGGTTGGTCGGCCGGGACCTGGTCTTCCGGGACCTGGTCGGCTGAGGCCCCTTGTGCGTCGCGGTCGATTGCTTCTTGGCTAGCTAGTTAACCCAGACGTGAAAATCATTAATGATCTTGAGGATCAAAGACTTTGATCTGAATCTCAAACCATCATCTTGGCCATTCATGACTTTGTTATCTTCAGGATCAAGGAACTTGACCTTGATCTTGGATCGTCAGTTTGGTCACTCGTGACTTCCGACGATATTATTCAAACATCAGCTATTTCTTCTTTGGCATATTTGAATTTTAACGATCCTTTCTGTATAAAACGAGCAATTTCTGTCCTTTTTTCATCTTTAAACGATAGATGACCTGTAAACGCGGACCAGACTGAACTTCAACCTTTTACAGCAGGTCATACTTCTTTTATAAAAGAAGTGTGGTAGCTTTCATTTCATTCACTTCTTCACTTCTGGGTTTTCAAATTCTTAAG
The DNA here is from genome assembly GCA_037693485.1 of Kitagawia praeruptora. Classification (NCBI taxonomy): domain Eukaryota; kingdom Viridiplantae; phylum Streptophyta; class Magnoliopsida; order Apiales; family Apiaceae; genus Kitagawia; species Kitagawia praeruptora. The sequence continues at coordinate 150,343,959 of CM075353.1, forward strand.
CTCTCTAGCCTTCAAGTTTCAAGATCAAGTTCCAGCTTTGTAATCAAGATGTCAGAAGGTAACCGGCCAGTGGCTCCCCCTGTATCCATGATGGAAGCCATGGCAAAGAGGAGTAAGATGAGGACAGCTAAAGGTAAGGAAGAAATCAAACCTTCTTCATTCGTTGATCGTAAATTTGAATCCTTACTAGATCTTCTTAATATTATGAGGGACACATTCCCGAACTGTGCTAGTTTAGATGCTTTTAGCAGTCCCAGTAAGTTAAACGAAAAAGATGTCCAGAAAATAAAGGACTCATATCACTTTCCGAGTGCTATCAAAGTTCGTCTCGCAAAACCATCAGACAGGACCTGTAACTGGCACCCCGAGAGGCTTTGCGTCCACTGGGGTGCTCTGGATGCTGGGTTCAGATTCCCCGTTGATAACTTCATCATAAGATTGCTGGCAGAGTATCAGATTCATCCCTGTCAGTTGTATCCCAACTCTTGGAGATATATCTCTATATTTTTAATAAGATGTCGTCAATTGGAGATTCACCCGACTACTACATTATTTCGAAGTATCTTCATAGCCAGTAACTCTTCCGACCAAAAGAAAGGATGGGTCAGTCTCAAGCACAGGGCCAAAATTCCACACATGGTGAACCCTTATTCTTTACCAGATTCCCAACATTTCTGGGAGAGAGAGTTTGTAATTCTTGAATGGAAAGGCGGTGATTGGGGTAACTTCTTCATCAAGAGATTCGGAGTTGTGCAAGATAGTAAACACTTCATTTGCGACCTTGATGATTCGGAGTTACAGGATCGAGATTGGCTTCTGGCCGATGATGGCAGTACCCATTATAAAATGTTTCTGAATGAAAAGAACCTTATCGAAGCTGGCCTTAGCTTTCTTTCCGTTGAGGGTAATTTCCTTACTTAAGCTTCTTATGAACTCTGTTTGTTCTTATATCTGTGTTTTCTCTTTGTGTTTCAGCTGCGGAGGAGATTGACAGCCGTCCTCAGAATCAGCCGTCTGTGACTCAAAGAATGAAGAAAAAAGCTGAGGAGCTTTTGAATCCCGCTAAGCCTCGGATTCCCAACTTCTTGGAAGGTTGCTCTCAAGGCGGGAAAAGATCCCGTGGAAGTATCAGAACCCCCTTTATGCCATCCTGGGGTATATGCGAACAAGACTCGGTTTCTGGGAGTCCTGAACTATCCCTAGACTGGTCGAAGCTTTCTGTTACTCCTCCTGATAGACTGTCCTTACTTGCTGGGGACAAAATGAATGAGAATCAACTTCTGGGCTCCCAAGCCTTGTATCAGGTGAGATACTTTTCCTACCAATTCTGGTATGATTTACCTCTTTCACACTCCTTATGCTTTGTGAACTTTGATTGTAGGCTAATGCCTTCTTCCAAGCTGTCTGTACCCAAGGCCTGGCTTTCAGGGATGAGAATATATCCTTGAAGACTGACTCAGCTAGGTTCCAGGAAGAGATTGATGACCTGCATTCTCAAGTTACCCATGCCGAAGCGGATGCCTTATCCTCCCGAAAGCAACTTGCCTCCTTGGCTCAAAAGAAGATGAATGATGCTAATAAATTGATTAAGGCATATCATAAATCTGAAGAGTTTCTAAAGTTCTTTGATGATCATGATGATGAGGTACGTCCTTACAACATGTCTGTTGGTTGGGACAAGGCAATCAGTGCTGTAAGTAGCAAACATCCCTCAGTGGTTATCCCCTCTGATTTTCCTTGCCCTTTCTGGACTGCGGGTGACGAGGACCGTGTAAACCTTGCCTCTGGATCGGGAACCAGGATTGTTCCCCAAGCATCAGGTTCAGGCTCTAAAGGTAGCCGTAGATCTTCGGGATCCAGGAGGCGTCCTCCAGCTGCTAGTCAAGACTCAAGTTCTTCGGGATCCCGTGGAAAGAAGCCCCCGCCTGCCAGGAAAGTTGGAGTTGTTCGACAACCGATCCCAGGCAAGAGGGTGATCCGTAACGAAGACAGTTCGACTTCATCCTCTGGGGAGGAGGAAACCGAAGATGTGGAGACTACTACTCAACCTATGGCGGTCGTTGATCAAGCCGAGGAAGAAACTTCAGGTGAAGAGTCCGGCGAAGAAGAGGATTCAGGTGAGGAGGAGTCGGGCGAGGAGAGCAGCGAGGAAGAATCCCCAACTAAGTAGGATGGGTTCCCCTATGGCCTTGCACGGCCTTTATCTAGCCGTTTGTGGCTTTATTTTATCATCTTTCAGTCAATGTCCTTCGGGACTTAACTTTTATTCGTGTGTTGTAGCTTAACTTAAACCATGGCCCCTCGGGGCGTTTTATTTATGCATCTGTTTCCTTTATTCATATGCTTATTTACTTTCAGTACTTGATCTTTCCAGACTTGCACTCAACAGGTGCTTGGTACATAAACAAAACATAGAATCATAGAATGGAAAACAGATTTGCATTGATATCTTGAAAGAGGGTTCAACCCTTACATTGATACTATGGTCCTACTCGGGGTACTAGTCCCTGGAATGGTTTCATCGAACCTTATTTCTACTTTTATTTATAAATAGCTAAAAGCCAAGTCCTTATTAGGAAGGCTTATACATAATAAATCTTCAAGTTCAGAGCATGCCAAGTCCGGGGCACTTCATTCCCATCTAAGGTCTCCAACTTGTATGATCCTCGTCCTAGCGTCCTTCTGACTCGATATGGTCCTTCCCAGTTGGGGGCTAATTTCCCTTTCTGGCCAACTCCAGAAGCTTCAATCTTCCTGAGAACCAAGTCACCTTGCTGAAAGAACCTCTCCCTAACCCTGTGGTTGTAATAGAAAGACGCTTTCTTTTGATGCTCCGCATTTCTGGCGTTTGCTTCATCTCTAACTTCATCAATCAGATCTAGAGCGAGCCTCATGCCTTCTTCATTAGCTTCAGGTTCATATGCCTCAACTCGAGGTGATGCCTGCATGATTTCCAGCGGCACAACAGCCTCAGCTCCATAAGCTAGCAAAAACGGGGTTGCTCCGGTAGTTACTTTACAAGTAGTGCGATAAGCCCAGAGTATAGGTAGCAGCTCATCCACCCAAGTGTTTCTTGAGCGCTCGACCCTTTTCTTTAGTCCATCCAGGATAATTCGATTGGCCACCTCGGCCTGCCCATTCGCTTGCGGATGTGCCACTGAGGTAAAACGAAGCTCAATAGCATTTTCCTCACAATACTTCTTGAATTCCTCATTGTTAAATTGTGTCCCATTATCTGTCACAAGAATTCGCGGGATTCCATATCTACAAATTATGTTCTCCCAAAAGAACTGGGAAACTTGTTTGGTGGTTATCTTGGCTAAAGGTTTAGCCTCAATCCACTTGGTGAAGTAGTCAATGGCGACTATCAGAAACTTCCTCTGTGCCGAAGCCATAGGGAAAGGACCTAATATGTCCATTCCCCACATTGCAAACGGGATGGGAGAATTGATCGAAGTTAACATCTCAGGCGGTTGCCTTACAATTGGAGCGTGCTTTTGACATCTGTCACACTTCTTGACATAGTCCTGGGCATCCGCCAACATCTCTGGCCAATAGAATCCCAGGCGGGTAATCTTGTGAGCTAGGGCTCTGCCCCCCAAGTGCTGCCCACAGATCCCTCCATGAACTTCCTCCAACGCTTCTCTTGCCTCTTGGGGCCTTAGGCACTTCAAGTACGGGATGACAAACGATCTCTTGTATAAGATGCCTTCAATCAAGGCATATCTCAATGCTCTTACTGACAATTTTCGTGCCTCCAAGGCATTGTCTGGAAGCCATCCAGTTTCTAGATGAGCTTTAATAGGATCTATCCAACAGCTTCCCACATCGATAGGTGCTACCAACTTAGAGTTGATGGTCGGGGCCTTCAAGACCTGGAAGTAAACACTACCTGCATAGTTCTCAATTTCAGAAGAAGCAAATTTAGATAAGGCATCGGCCTTAGCGTTCTCCTCTCTCGGAATGTGTTCCACATAGCATTCCTCAAACTGAGTCATAACAGCCTTCACGACTCTCAGGTATTTTGCCATAGTCTCATCCTTGGCTTCAAACTCGCCATTCACTTGTGAGACCACCAGTCTCGAATCTCCACATACTTTGAGATTCTTGACCCTCATGATTCTGGCCAAGCCTAATCCGGCTATCAGGGCTTCATACTCAGCTTCATTGTTGGTTGTTGGAAAGTCCAACTTCAAAGCGTACTCAACTGTGAACCCATCGGGGCTTTGCAGAACTAAACCTGCACCACTAGATTTTGTTTTTGATGCTCCATCAAAATAGAGCACCCAATATTCCTTCTGACCAGTTATAAGTTCTTCACCTTTATCCTCGTTCTCAGGGGTGGTTATCATCTCCTGCCCCCCGACTTCTTGGTTGTCAATAGTGCATTCAACCACGAAGTCAGCCAATGCCTGAGCCTTGATGGCTGTCCGAGGCTTATACTTGATATCAAACTCTCCAAGTTCTATAGCCCATTTGATCAATCTTCCACTTGCTTTCGGACTGTGCAATATGCTCCTCAACTGTTGGTCTGTCAAGACTTCGATTTTGTGAGCCTGAAAGTACGGTCTCAATTTCCTTGAAGCAGTGATTAATGCCAATGCAAACTTCTCAATGGGAGAGTAATTCAATTCCGCTCCATGCAACACCTTACTCACATAGTAGATGGGTTTCTGAACTTTCTTTTCCTCTTTGACTAGAACAGCACTCAATGCTTGTTCGGATACCGCCAGGTATAGGTAGAGAATCTCTCCAGGATTAGGTTTGGCCAACAACGGGGCTTCAGCCATGTATTTCTTCAACTGTTCAAAGGCCTCCTGGCTCTCTGTGGTCCACTCAAAATTTTTCACCTTTTTTAATGCCTGAAAGAAAGGCAAGCATTTGTCACCAGACTTGGAGATGAACCTTCCTAAGGCCGCAACCCGGCCAGTTAATTTCTGTACATCTCGTATTGAGCGGGGTGACTCCATGTCCAGAATAGCCTTAATCTTGTCCGGGTTGGCCTCTATGCCTCTCTGGGAAACCATCAGCCCCAAAAATTTTCCCGATCCAACACCAAAAGCACACTTTGCTGGATTTAGCATCATCTTATGGTGCCTTAGCACTTCAAATGCCTCTCTGAGGTGCCTTATATGATCTGCCTTGAGTAGGCTCTTGACTAACATGTCATCAACATAGACCTCCATGGTTTTTCCAATCAGATGGGCGAATATCTTATTCACCAATCGTTGGTAGGTAGCTCCTGCATTCTTTAGACCAAAAGCCATAACAAGATAGCAGAAAACACCAAAGTCGGTTATGAAAGATACCTTAGGAATGTCGTCCTTGTGCATCTTAATCTGATTGTATCCGCTGAAACCATCCATGAAACTTAACATCTCGTGTCCAGCTGTAGCATCTATTAGGGTATCAATCCTTGGTAGAGGGAAACAATCCTTTGGGCATGCATCGTTCAAATCTGTGAAGTCGATGCACATTCTCCATTTTCCATTCGCTTTCTTGACCATGACGGGATTAGCCAACCATTCAGGGAACTGAATCTCCTCAATGAACCCAGCTTCCAAAAGCTTATCAACTTCTTGCTTAATGGCCTCTTGCCTTTCAGGAGCAAAATTCCTCTTTTTCTGCTTTATTTTCTTCCGTTCAGGATCGACGTTCAACCTATGAGTTATAAGTTGGGGGTCAATCCCTGGCATGTCTGCTGCTGTCCAAGCAAACACATCACTATTCTCTTGCAAGAACGCTATCAATTCGCCCTTCAGGGGTTCCCTCAAAGATGCTCCTATGTATGTAACCTTCTCCGGGTCGCTCAGCTCTAGAGGGACGGGTATTAAATCCTCTGCTGGCTTTCCTCGCTGTTCATCATCACTACGGACATCCATGTCTTCAATTGGGAGTACCTGCCCCCCGACTCCATCAGCTCTTAGGGCGGACACATAACAACTTCTTGCCATCTTCTGGTCGCCTTTCTGTTCTCCAACCCCGTTTCGGGTTGGAAACTTAATCTTCATGTGATATGTTGAGGCAACAGCCTTGAACGCATGAAGTCCAGTCCTTCCCAGGATTGCGTTATAAGTCGAGGCTGCCTTAATTACCAGAAAGTTTAGCATTTGAGTAGCTTCCTTAGGTTCCTGCCCGATTGTCACGGGTAACTGGATAGTACCCTCGACCTTGGACTCAACCCCATTGAACCCATAAATAGGCATGTTAGTCGGAGTTAGCTGAGAATCGGTATATCCCATCTTCACAAACGCATCATGAAACAGAATGTCAACAGAAGCTCCATTGTCTATCAAGACTCGTTTTACCTCCGAGTTCCCAATCACAGGGGTTATAACTAATGGGTCATCATGGGGGAATTTCACCCCTTCCAGATCAGAGTCATCAAAACCAATCACGGTTTCTGTTCTAGCACGCTTCGGGGCCTCTCCCACAATATGCATCACTTCCCTTGCGTATGCCTTTCGAGAATTGCGGGTTGTACCGGCCGCTGTTGGGCCTCCCCAGATCATGTTAATAACTGGCCCTCGGGGCTGCGTGTTGCGGTCACGATCGTTATCCCTCCTGTCATTGTTTCTCCTGTTGTAATCCCCTCTTTGGGTTCCATGATCTCCACCCTTTGTGAAATTGTTCAGCTTTCCTTTACGGATCAAGAATTCAATCTCGTCCTTCAACTGTCTGCAATCATCCGTGTCATGTCCTACATCTCGGTGGAACCTACAGTACTGATCCTTATTCCTCTTTGCGGGGTCTCCCCTGAGTGGCTTCGGCCATCGGAAGTCTTTATCCTTCTCAATTTCCAACAAGATTTGACTTCTAGGGGCATTCAACCTTGCATAGTCAGAGAACCTTGGTCCCAAGTTCTTTTTTGGTGGCGAATCAGAGTCCTTGCTGGTTCGGGAATACTTGTCCCTAGCATCGTACTCCTGCCCTTGCTTACGCTTTTTTGTATCATTGTTTCCCTGACCATTGCCTAATGTGACCTCCTTCTTCGTGCTATCCTCGGCCTTGATGTACTTGTCAGCCCTTCGTTGGAGATCAGCCATATTCTCCGGGGGATGTTTTGCCAACGATCTCTTAAAGTATAAGTCGGTGGTACCATGCTCCAAGGCTACCATTGCAACCTTATTGTCCAGATCAGTGATGTTCAGAGTCTCCTTGGTGAACCTCTTAAGGTAGTCTCTCAGACTTTCGCTCTTCCCTTGTACCACATACATAAGAGATGCAGAGCTTTTCTCATGCGTTCTTCCGCTGATAAACTGACTAATGAAGGCATCACTCAACTCCTTAAAGGAACCAATCGAGTTTGCAGGAAGCCGACTATACCATCTTTGAGCCATGCCTGACAAAGTTTGAGGGAAAGCCCTACACTTCAAAGCGTCGCTTGCAGGCTGCAACAGCAGTGCGTTTGAGAACGTTCTAACGTGGTTGGCAGGATCACCCATTCCATCATAAGCTTTGATTGTTGGCATCTTAAACTTCTTTGAGATATGAGCATTCATCACGTCTTCAGTAAACGGAGGTGTGGGATCATCAGGGTCCCCAAGTGGCATCAGATCCTTAGGGTTGCTTTTAGGGGTTTCCACCCTTGTAGTTCTTTCAGGTGGGACGGTAGTCCTTCTTTGCCTCCTTAGAGGTCTCTCCAAATCTATGAAGGGAATCGGTCCTGACGTGGGAGGTGGCAAAGTCAGATTTGATCTGGCTTGCTCCCTGGCCATATCTTCCTTTAACTTTAAGATCTCGGCTTCATAAGCCTTAATCCTCTCAGCAACTGTTGAAGTGAGTCCATCATGGATAGTTCGAGTTCTCCCCATAGGCTCTTTACTTGCACGTCGCCTCCTTGGGGCTTCATCACGCTCGTAATCATCGTCAGAAGATGATTCATCTGAATAAGGACCAGAAAAATCGCGATAATCTCGATCTCGAATATACAGGGCATGCCCACTCGGTCCAGCTCCGTAATTGGACATCCCATATGTTGGATTGGTGCTTATGGGGAGATCCGTAGTGTGGATCTGAACCCCTCGTGTAAGGTTGTTGGGACCTACAATCAGAGAAGAAATCCCCGTCTGAGGGGGGTTAGTCCCTGGAACTGTGTGGATGATCGGAGGTAGCGTACTCTCAACATGGGTAGTCGTCCCTAGGGGTTGAGAAACTTGGTACGAAACGATAGTTCCGGATGCCGGAGGTACTTGCTCAGATGTCGGAAGTACTTGTTCAGTAAGGGGCGGAGCAGAGCTAAGAGGTAGAGCCTCGGTAGCGATTGGCTCTGTATTGCCTGGAGCAGTTCTTCGTGTTTGAACCATGGTTGATGTCTTTTTCCCACAGACGGCGCCAAATGTTGTGGAATAAAAACTAGGTTTAAATTATTGCGGCTAGGGTTTGTGTATTTAAGGCTAGGGTTCGTGAGCTTCGTGCTTTTATGGCTGCTTCTGCGTTCGAGACTAACGGTCCTCACAGAATGCCTACGTATCTCTGTATTAGAGAATCAAGCCAAGAAGACGTAGTTCTGAGATGAGGGGTCAGACCCTTTATATAGGCTGAGAAACCCTAAAATCGTAGTAGGGTTAGGTGACTTGGTGGGCAAGTCACCGCCTCAAGGAAGGTTCTAGACTCCTTCCTTGTAGGAGTCAGTTTCCATGTTGGAATATGTATCTTGGAGACTAAGTCAGGCAAGAATAATATCCTTATTTGACTCTTACTTGCTGGGCTGTTTATTACCCCTAATATTAATTACGAAATTAATATTATAGTTAGGGTTTGGGCCCATCTGGTGGGCCCCACGTTTGGACCATTCTAGGTCTAATTAATGCCACATTAAATGTGTCTTAGGGCTTACTTTTAGCCCATATCAGTATTATTTTATTTATGTATAGATCATATGAGCACTAAAAAAAGGATGTTTTGTAGCATATTAATATATTGTATAGTTTGTAACACAATTTCTTTTAGAACAATGATAAAAAGACATATCATCGATGTGAATAATACTCGTCATACAATACTTTTCAGATTAAATTAGTACGCTTCTTAATATTTATTTTTTAAAATATCTCATCAAGATATAAGTTACATAGAATTATACTCCGAAATTACGAGAGGGTTGATTCGCAACACTAACATATTTTCATATATTGTTTGCATAAATATTAAAAGGATAGTGCTTTTGTAATTTTTAAATATATAGGGATATTATCGTAAGTTCACAACCATTAAAATGACACTCTTTGCGCTTTTGTGTTGTGGTTTAATATATAGTAATAGATAGATTGTATACCATATTGTGAAATATAAAATATAATATTTTTACACCATCATTTTTACTCAAAAATTAAAATAATAGTAAAAATAAGATAATTGAGAGGTCGGGTTTGTGTAGGATAATTGTAAAAATAAGATAATTGTGTAGATGAGGTTCTAGGTTCGATTCACTGAAAAAAAAAATTACTCATTTTTTCCATTTAAATAATATAGTGGCATTTCATGTATTTTATAATTTTTAAGGATATAACTGTAATTTCACAAAGGATTTATTGACTCAAAATACCCCTAAAAATCCCCTTGTTCTCTTATTATATACTCCCTCTGTTTTTTTATATTAGTCTTTTGACTTTTCTGCACACATTTTTAGGTGCATTGACCATATAGTTAAAATTATTATTTTTGAAATTTTCTTTTTTTGAATAAAAATATATAATTAAAATTTTAATTCACAAAAAAAATAATTGAAAAAAATAATTTTAACTATGTCGTCAAAACACTTAAAAGTACGTGCAGAAAAATCAAGAGACTAACATAAAAAAACAGAGGGAGTATAAAAAGAATGGATGGATGTGTACCATTACCATATTGTGAAACCTAAAATGTAATATTTTTAAAATAATGCGAATCACCATTATTTTTACTCAACATTTAAAATAATAGTAAAAATAAGATAATGAAGTGGTCGGGTTTATGTAAAAGATTTTTTTAGCTTAAAACAATAAAGTCCATGTAGCATAGTGGTTGGTTGGTTAACTTGTGTAGAGGAGGTTCTAGGTTCGATTCACCACAAAAACTCATTTTTTTTCATTTAAATAGAAGAGTGGCATTTCATGTAATTTTATAATTTACAAGGGTATAATTGTAATTTTAGGGGTTTATTGGCTCAAAATTATCCCCTTGCTCTATTATATATAGAAAGAGATTACAAGAGAATCGGGAATGGAGAACCCGATCCCCCAGAACTTATTTCAAAATTAATACTCCTTCAATTTTTTTATAGGCGGGATCCTATGTCCCCTTACTCCATGTTCCTTGTTCTTTTTAATATAAAAAAATGTCCTTGGCAGAGTCCATTTATTAAACAATATTTTTATTTAAAATGGATCCTGCCAGACGCACTATTTTTGTAATGAAGGGGTAGAGGATCCGAACCTGTTTTTTTATATTAATTGTTTGATTTTTCTGCACACATTTTTAGGTGCATTGACTACACAGCTAAAATTATTATTTTTGAAATTTTCTTTTTTGAATAACAATGTGAAATCAAAATTTAATTCACAAAAAAATTAATTTTAACTATGCAGTCAAAGTACTTAAAAGTACGTGCAGAAAAGTCAAGTGACTAATATAAAAAAAACAGAAAGAGTATTTGATTTTAGAGTACTATTTTTATTTCATAATTAGAACATTTGGGGATTTGATTTTCAACTGTTTATAAGCAAGTTTTATATTTCCTTTCTTATTTCAATCATCTTAGTTAATTTTGTATTTCCTTTTCTTATTTCAATCATCTTTGGTCGAAGCTATTGTTATTGATATCGGCCGCTTTTTGAAAAATCGTCGATAAATCTACCAAAAATTGATCAAAATTTTGGAATCGATTCAGCTGATTTTGCAAAAATTGTCGATAAATCACCGATTTTTCAACCAATCACCCGATAAGTCGTAAATCGATATTTCAACTGAATAGTTTCGATTTCCGAAATTTACAACACAGACTAAAGGGCGTGCATAAAATAATAAAATTTCAAACGAAAAAGGAAAAAAAAAAAAAAAAAACTACTCGTACCAGGCAAAGCACAAGAAGTCAAGAACAGTACAAACTATGCTAAAAAGCCCAACCATCAGCTCTTAATTTGGGCTTTTGCCATATTTTAGTAGAAATTCTGTAGATGCCGAAAACAAAACCAGAAAAAAGAAAGAGATTAAATTTCAAAATGACAAGTATGCCCTCCTTAAATAAGAGCTTGCCGTTTTTGACAATTGAGGGGTTAGGGTTTATATCTGTAAACAAAGGAAGCACACACTCCTTAGCTTGATCCTCATCGTATTAATCTAATTAACGGTAATTTCCCCTCTTTTTCTATTTAATTTAATTTTTTAATCTATTAATTTCGTAATTATCAAGTAATTTATATTCAGATGTATATATTTTATCCGTTTTTATATGTTGTGTAGCAGTCATTTGGGTTAATTTATAGTTTATACTATGTAGTTTTGAGATTCTGAGATGACAGTTGTGATTTTAACTGATTGCTGATGTGAAATGATGAGACATTGGTGAAAGGTTGTTATGATTGTTTGGTGAATTTAGTCGAAATGATAATTTTCGATATTTGAGGACTTTATATACAATTGGATCATGTATTATTGTAACAAATTTTTAATTAGAATCATTAATTATGAGATTTGCTTGGTTTATGTAGCTTCGGAAATTTTAAAGCACGGAAGTAATGGTTGTGTGTCTATATAGCGATATTAGATTGTTGAGTTCGTAGATTCTATAACTTTTTTTTAACACTGATTAGATATTATCAGTAGCTGGAGTCGAAGTTGCTAATGAATCTACAGATCTTTTAAAATGGAGTTAATGTTGATAACTATGTGATTTTGTGTTCTTGTTTTCATGCTTTCTGAAAGTTATTTTAGTTATTTGTCAACTTTACTTTTAGTCATAGTCCGCAAAGTTAAGATACATAATACTAATAGTATACCGTGATTATGCAACTTTGAATATACTGGAGGTGGATTATACTTCTAAAGCTCATCTGTGTAACTTTTATCAGCCACTCACTGGTCATAAGGCAGTCAATACAGTTTCTGCATCTCTATTTTACAAAAGTTTATTCCATTTGTGCGTTTGTTTTGTGCTTTTAAATAATCGTGTCAGTTTAGGATGCTAGTCAGTGTTGCAAGTGTGTGTATACGATATATAATTGGTCAGCATGTCGATAGTAGAATATGTCATAAGATTTCATTTGGTATCCTAGGTGTTCAAGCAACTTTGTTATGTATTGTATAGTCTTATTCTTGCATCTCGACCTTGTAATCTTCTTTGCTCATAGCATATTCTTTGTTTTGATGTTTATGTTCTCAAGGCTTGACCCATCATGGTCACCTTGGGAAATATATCGGCTATATCTCAGTCCTCTGTTTTGCTGCCTCAAGTTCAATTTCAAGCTTCTATCCGAGGGCGGCCTTTTCTTCCTCGCAGCGTGACTTATGCAGGAGCGTATACTGATTGTACATCTGTATGTTTCTTGAAGACCAGGTCCTACGGACAGTCTCACACAGTTTCTGCTCTACATCAACAAGAAAAGCGTGCAACTTGGGAAATCAAAGCCAGTGTAATCCCTGAATCTGTAGTTCAAACCTCATCAACTGTAAATTCAGCTAGTGAAGGTGTACCTATTGAACCAGATACAACTGGAGGTGGAGGTGATATAGGCAGTGCAAACGGAGGCGGTGATAGTGGAGGTGGAGGCAACAATTGGGATAATAATAACGAAGGTGAAGGAGAGTCTGAACCAAGTGGGGATAGCAACAAGAAGATGGCCATGTCAATGTCCCAGAAGTTAACATTGGGTTATGCCGCCCTGGTTGGATTGGGTGGCCTAATGGGTTATGTGAAAAGTGGCAGTCAAAAGTCAATGATCTCTGGAGGAATATCTGCTGCAATACTGTTTTTCGTTTACACTCAGCTGCCCACAAATCCTGTTTTTGCGTCATCAGTTGGTTTTGGAATGTCTGCTGCTCTTTTGGGAGTAATGGGTACTCGTTTTAAGAAGTCTGGTAAAATATTTCCAGCCGGTGTTGTGTCCTTGGTGTCCTTTGTTATGACTGGTGGGTACCTTCATGGTATTATGCGTGGTATGCACTGATGATGTTTAGAATTGCGCGCTGTGCAGAAGGATATGTTAACTGTACTAATGTACTTCATGTGATCAGTTACCAAAATATTAGATCATGTTTCGTCTGGGGTACATTGAATAAATGTAATGCTAGCAATACTATCAATCATTACTCTGTATATCTGAACTTTCTGCACAAGCATGTGTTTCAGTGTTTGTGCATCAGGTGTATTTTCTTCTGTTCACCATGTTTGTTTAAGAGCTAGATTTACAAGTATGTCTACTTTTTGTTGAGAACTAAATATTGTGGCAATGCTTCATAATTGCATTTGGAACCTGTTTTAGTTTCAAGTAGGGTGAACCATAAACTGTGCATGGGCTTGTATAATTGTCTTGTAATGTTTGAAACGACAAACTAGTTTTTTCAATAGGATTGTGGCGTGTCCTGCTCTCCTTACCCCCACGGTGGTGCCGGACATCCATGAATTTGGCAGTTACATATTGTCACTAGGAATCATGGAGTATGCTATTCTTACAAATAGATCCTTGATTAGAGTCCATTATTTCATTTAAAGTGTGCGTCGACTTAAATTTATTGCAAAATCAATCAATTATACTGTCAAGTTTCAATTCAAGTGCGATGGCTTCTTGCCTCCTATTTGTAAATTGGTAGCGGGCTGATAGAATTATCTAGATTAGACCAGTAACCACATAGAATTTAAGTTGCTGACACTTGCATGCTTGTTAGAACATGTCCAATGTTAATGCTAACATATGCACTGTATGTTGGAGTATATGATAGAGAGACTATAATATGAGATTATGAGGGCAATGTTGTGATAACAAGGGTGCCTATTAGGCTTGTCAGGGGTTATTGGATTCGATTAAATCCCTATATATAATAACATGATCCATATCCAACCCATTAGGATTTCACATCTAAAGTTATCCGAAAATTTAATTTATTTCTTGTTTAATCATTCGATAGCAGGTATTCTGGGAAACAATTTCTGCACAAAATTCTTTCAAATAAGCGAAACTAAAAATGTATTACATTACATATAGAAAAACAAATTACAAATCAAAAAAATAAATTGTATTTAGTTATAATATCAGGATTTGCAATTTATTTCTTCTAGTCAGTCCTTTTGAGAGTACAAAATGAAGTAATGAGCATTCAAATCAATAATAAATCATGTTTCTTTGGTCATGAAACCAAGTACAAAATGATAATGACAGTGGTGTAAAATCAATACTCAAGTTTCTTGAGTTGTTTCCCTAAACTATCAATCAACAATTTAGACACTTGCAATTCTCTATTGTTTGCTCTTTTCACATTCTTCTCTACTCCCTCTTCCTTAATATTCTCAACCAACTCTCTCCCCTGCAAAACACTCGTTGACCTTGACTTTCTTAACATTCTCACACTACTCATCCTCACTCCCAATCCCAATTTTTTCCTAACCACATTCTCATCCAACGGTTCAATCTCAATCTCATTTATCGAACCAATCGACTTCGATTTTAACCTAACCTGACCCATCCGATCCGAACGAGATCGAGAATAAAAATCCGTATCCAAATTCAAATTCGAATCCAAACCAGAACGTAACGCTTCACTTTCCAACTCAACGCTCGCAACACTAGACACTTTCCTATTCCTCCTCTTCACGCCTCTCGAGGCTTTGACCACATCACTACTACCACTACTACATTTACATTCCTCCAACGCCTCATACATCACGCGCCGCGGTGAACAACCCACGCGCCACCCAAAGCCACTCCAAATCGTCTTGGACGATGAAAACACTCCTTTTCTCGCTGCTTTTAACCACTGCACTACCTCTATCATCTCCGGCCGCTTCTCCGCTTTCGATCTCACGCACTTCGCAGCCACAATCACAATCTCTCGCACCACCGCCTCATTCTCCGGCCGTTTAATTCTCCGATCACAAATTCCGAGATGATCGCCGGATTTTATCACCGGCATCGCCCAATCCACCACCGACGGCGGACTAAAACTCATATCAATCGCTTTTCTACCGCTAATCATCTCTAACAATAATATTCCGAAGCTAAACACATCACTTTTTGTACTGAGATCACACGGCGCAAGATAGCAAGGATCTAAGTAACCGAACGTGCCTGCCGGCGGCGTGCACTTCACTCGCGCATCATCCACGTGTCCTCGCAACGCTAAACCGAAATCACTGAGTCGAGCGTTCCGATTCACATCAATCAACACATTCGACGATTTAACATCGCGGTGAATGACAGGCGGACTCAGCGAATGCAAATGCGCAACGCTTTTCGCGATTTGAATCGCGAGTCTGAGTCGCCGATTCCAACTCGGTACGGAACTGCTGACGTGGAGGAGATCGTGTAGAGTTCCGTTAGGCATGAATTCAACTACGATGAGTCGGCGATTGTTAGAATCGATTGAAAAGCCGAGTAAATTGACGATTCTAGGGCTACGAATGCGAGAGAGGATCTCGATTTCGTTGTCAGCGGAGGAGAGAGATGTTAATTTCACAGCGGCGATGAGTTTGCCGTCGTAAAGCGAGGCTTTGTAGACGGTGCTTTGACTGCCTTTACCGAGAAAATTCGAAGAAGAGAATGCATTTGTTGCAGAATGTAGCATAGAGTAGGATAAGTGTTTGATATGAAAATTGTTCGGTATAGTTTGATCAGATGATGAAATGCATGTCGAAATCGAGATAGAAGAGTCTGCATTGCAAGAGGAAAGATATCCCATAGTGATAGGTAGGTCGTATTACGACACCGCCTAGACTCGACTAGCGATTTTACGACATTATGTGTGAATGTGTATATGTGAGTAGAGAAATAAGTAGAGATATGGAATGAATGAGATTTAGAGAAAGTAGTTGTTGGTGGTTAACTTTGGTGGTGTAAAGCATGGTTGTAAAAATCGGTATAAATGGGTTGAGGTACCGATTTAAGATTAATCGGGTAATCGGGGATTAATCGGAAGGATTAATCGGAGTACTAATCGGATATTATAATAATGTTTAATATATTAGTCTAATTTACAATTAAACATATCATTTTAAATAAATTCACAGGATTAATCGGATTTTAAAAATCGAATCGGTTGGTTACCTTACATAGGATTAATCGGAGATTAATCGGCTAAATCGGGGATTTTTAGAACCATGGTGTAAAGTGGTAAAGAGAAGTAGAGAACCGACAGGCCGTTGCATTTTACAGGCTCTTTTATTTCTTTCTGTTCCTACTTATTACTCCCATGCTCAAGGAAATTGGCACGACTTCCCTCTATATTTTTTCAAAGTGTTTAAACTTTAAACGATAAAGTCATGCAATGAGTTGACGATGATAGATGCATGTTCGATTTTTCTTCCCCTTCATAATTTATATCATCCTTATGATTCGTTCGTTTTTGGATTAATGTTAGAGATACCAAAAAATTAGGTACCAAAAATTGTTACCAAATGACTTGTCATTATTGTGATTGGTTATCATTATAATGGGCCCGCCAGGACCAACCAATTAAAACATCTCAATATGCCAAATATTTAATGTCATGTCATTTGGTGGCAAATTTTGGTACCCAATTTGGTATCCCTAACACTACTCTTAAAAAAATAAATAAAGTCCAAATGCAATATGTTTAGTCTTGTGTGGATCAATGTTGAAATTTAGGGCCCGTTTGTTAACCCCTGAACAGAACTGAACGAGAGTATCTGCTGGACGACACAGCTAAAATCTTGTTTGTTTATTTCTTTTCAATTTCTGGACAGTCCATATATACCTGAACGACACCTACTGAATTTTTTTACCCCACTCGTTCAGAACATTGTAGTCTTGTAGCTTGTAGGTAAGTTACCATTTATTTTTCTAACATTCTTTCTCCTTTCTCCCCTTGATTATTTAATATAATTTTATTTTTATTGTATTTGTATTTATATCTTTAGTTGTAGACTTGGAATTATATTTTATATAATAAATTATATTTATCAAATATATTAGAAAAAGTTTTGTCAGATATATTGAAAGTTATTACTAACAACGATATTTTCACTATCTATAATAAATTTGCAATACTAAAATATTTATATTTAATTTTAAAATACGTTAAATAATCGCTATTTTTTCTTACTCAATAGTTTACTCTCTCCATCCTTTCCAATTGTTTACACTTTTTAAGGGGTGTCCGACACGCATTTTAAGTTGCATTTTTAAGGATAATTCCATAACTTATTTTTAAAATTTTCTTTTCTTGTATAAAAATTTAATGTAAATAATTGGATAAGACGGAGGGAGTATCTTTTAGACTTTGTCAATTAATTAAAATATTTTAAAAGAAATATAAACATATGAATTGGTTCAGAAATTTATTTACCAAACAGCAATATTCAATGGATATCCAGATTTTGAAATCATTCAGAAATTTGAACTATCCAGATTTAATGGTCCAGATTTAACAAATGACCCCTTAAAGTCAGCGGTGAGATAAGCTACTGAATTAATTTCCGTGAATCAAGGTCTTGTTTATGTAAATCTCCGTTTCCGTTGTGAGTTGTTTAGTATTAGTTGTTTACACTACTGCTTTCGACGTGCAAAGAAAGCCGTGCCAGGCTTAATTAAAGAAAGAATAAGAAAGAAAAAAGTTAGAGACGAAGATGGTGTATGGAAAATGAGTTCGGATCTCTATCTCTTTCCTCCGTGTCTCCTTTATGTTCCTTGCTTTTAATACAAAAAGAGTGTTCTTGCGGAGTCCATTTATATTATTAATTAAAATGAGCCCCTAATTAAAAAGAGCAGGGGGACACGAATGAAGGGGACAGAAAATCCGGATCCATGGAAAATAGTCTAACATCATATTATATCGCGAAAAATCATTACTCCCTCCGTCTCATTTATTTTTACCACATTTCCAATTTTTGTTGTTCCATAATATTTGTCTACTTTCCTTTACAAATGTAAATAAAATTCTAAATATGTTAAAAATTTGTAAATATAGTAATATTTAAAATTAGTTATGGAAACTAAATAAAAAATAGAGTAAATTGGTAAAAACGTGAATTTAGATTGATGAACAAAATAAGTGAGACATAAGGAGTATTATAGAAAAAAAAAATTAAACTTTCCATATGTTGATATTAACAATCTCACTGTGCCAATAAATAAACTTTCCATGGCTCCCGGTCACCTGCAAACGTTTGCCAAATTAGTGTTTGGCAACATACGATTTTATAATCGTTGGATAAACAATCCAATGGTTCTGATTTTAAAAAAAATTGTATCGTACCGCAGAAACTTTCTGCGGTACGACGATCGTACCGCAGAAAGTTTCTGCGGTACGGGTAAATTATGAAAATGCCTCCTGTATTCACATCAAAAAACTACTGTACACATGTACCATATAAATATTTAAAATGATATTTAAAAAATATTTAAACCCCTGTATTCACATAAAAAATCTTATATACATGTACCATATAAATATTTTAAATAATATTAAAAAAATATTTTATATAATATTTAACAAATATTGTAAATGATATTTGAATAATATTTAACAAATATTGTAAATGATATTTGAAAAGAATGAAGTGGACGAAACGAAAGCCCACTTTGATGGTTTTTGAACTAAACCAAAGAAAAAAGAAATAATATAAATAAAAGCACTACAGTCTCGTACTGCGAAAACGCTACCATAAATTGGGATATTTTGGTAATTTACCCGTACCGCAGAAACTTTCTGCGGTAGGATATTAATTTTTTTTTAAATCAGAACGTTGGATGGTTGATGTACGGTTATAAAACTGTTGGGTAACACTAGTCCTGCATACATTTGCAGGAGACCGAACCCCTCCATGAATTGATATTAAAAAATGGGGTTCGTTATGTGCCAATTGTTTGCCAAAGTACTGTTTCAGAACAAATGATTTTTCCTGATTTAAAAAAAATCATATCGTACCGCAGAAACTTTTCGCGGTACGGAGAAATTACAAAAATGTCCTTACTGTTCACGTACCGCAGATAGTTTCTACGGTACGGTGAACAGTAGATTTTTGATGTGAAAATATGGGGTATTTTTGTAATTACCCCGTACCGCGGAAAGTTTCTGCGGTACGGTGTAATTTTTTTTTTTAATCAGTATCATTGGATCAACGATCCAACAGTGTAGGAACCATATGTTGTGTAACAGTTCCTAGCAAATATTTGCGAGGGACCATTCTCCTTAAAAAAATTAGTGTATCAATAAATTATACTCCGTATGTTGCAATAATTGTTTGCTCCAAGTTCAAACCACCCGTCATACATCGGTGGGTGTAACTTAAAAGGGAGGGAGAGGGTCTTAAATTGAGAGTGAGGTTGGGGTGGGTGGCTTCACGCCTCAACAGTATTGTACAGCATGTTGTTCCCTGTGTCTTACTGTCTACTTGTCTAGTGTCTTCCCATCTCAACATCTGCTCACAGCTGGGTTTTACTTTTTCCGTTTCCAATTGCTTGTTGTTTCGATTTTTTACGCGTATTTTAAATTACTAGCGTTCTACCCGTGCTACGCACCGACCGATAAATTGTACTCTCTCCGTCCCAGCAAGTTCTTTACATGGCGGCTAGGCACGGAGGTCAAGGATAGTGGGTGTAAAGTGGGTGTAATATTGTTAAAATAAATGAGGTAGTGAGTGTAATAGTGATTTTATTGTTAAAATAAGTGAAGTAGTGGATGTAATAGTGATTTTATTGTTAAAATAAGTTAAGTAGTGGGTGAAATAGTGTAAAGTATTGTTAAAATAAGTGAAGTAGTGGGTGTAATAGTGTTAAAACTTACTATTTTGGGTAATGTAAAGAAATGGTGGGACGGCCCAAAAAGGAAATTATAAAGAAATGGATGGGATAGAGGGAGTATTAATAAATTAATATAAATACATTATTTTAATTTTTATTTAGAAAAATATATAATTTTATTGAAATGTTAATTAACGTAAGTATAAAATTACTTATCTGTGAATTCATACCAATTGAATTAATATTAATATTATGAACCAATCATCAAAATAAATACAACCCGCGTTGAAAAGTTCAAAATCCATCTTTATTATTTTTTTTAAAAATTTAGCTTTCATTTTATTTCTCTCTTTTTTAGAGAATATTTCTACGTATCATGTTAACAAATTTTTCACCCATATTATGAGAATTCGGTATATTTATTCAATATCGAATCCTTAAAATATTTATTATATTAATTCATTGAAAATATTTGTATGGTCATGGTAAATTTTTCGATAACATTTAAAAAATGTATAGAAACTTAATCCTCACGACTCCAATAAATCATTAGACTGTCTGTCAAAAAAAGATTGCATGTTTTAGTCATATGAGAAAGGATATCTACTGTGCAAGATAGATGAAACGAACGTAATTATAACAATAGAAACTTTCATCTAATCTAGTTTGCTATGTGATTGTTCAATATCATTTTTACAAATTATATGTCCTATTATTAATGAATTGATTTACTATAAAAAAATATTATCAACTAACCAAACAAATTCAATATATCGCGCTCTTGGAGTAACATATAATTGTTAGATTTTATGGTTATTGCACTTAGCTTATTTGTAAAGACAATTTAAAATGTGCATTTTCAGTTTGGAAGTTTGTATTTTGGTTTTTATATTCTTTTCTAGTAAAATATGGAATAATAAATTTTTGTTTTCTTTAATTCTTAAAATAAGACATATGAAAATGAGTATCACCTATTTTTTTCCCATTTTACTAACTTGTGAAAATAAGTTAATGTCCATAAAATTGAAATCAAGTGTGTAATATATAAACACATAATCACATTGTTACATATGTGTCTTTGTAATTCAGTTTTGGGTAAAATAACATGAAATTCAATTTCCTTTAACAGTGAGTATATTTTTCCGACATATATAAGAAGAAATGGCTTATGTAGACCTGACAAATCGTTTTGTACATTCATGTCATGTACTTTAGGGTCTTTAATGAAAATGACATGATATTAAATCGTGTACCCGAAATTAGAACACAGAATGACCCTAAATTACACAAATTTTTTCGTGTACACGAAATTAAATGAAATACACGAATAGAAAAAATATGTCAATTACATGAAATATTACTATGTATCCAAGTTATGTAAATATATAATTATATGTCTTAGAACAACATTAAGATGTTACAAAACAAAACTAAGAGCAGCATGCATGGTGTTAAGTCTGCCAAACAAAATGAAACCCTCCTTTTTATTTTTTCTTATTTCTCGTTAACAAATATCTCTCTTCTTGTAGAATCTTTCTACCAAGTTATTTAGTTTAGTTAGCCATATTTTATGCTTTGTTAATATAAAAAAAATATAATCAACCAACCAAGCAAATTCAATATATGCTCTTAGGTTAAGATATGAGAATTGATACTATTACTTTAATTCAAGAATACAAAATTCAAAAAGGCACCCTTTTATTAAAAACAATATATATTTTAAGTGTATACCATTTTTATTTATCATTATTAATAATTTTTAAGTGTATACCATTTTTACCAATTTATTATGGAAATATTCACTAACAATATTTTCATTGACTCTGTAATATTTTTTATTTTTTGATTGATAATTTATACACCAAATAATGTATAGCACTATTTAAGAGTATATTTAATATTTTGAATAATTCAATTATATTATCAGGTCAAATTTTTTTCCCATTAATTATTGCATAGTTAAAAATTTTCGTAATTAAAATGTTAAAAGATGATTGGTTTAAAATTAATTCTTATATTTTAATTGGTTGATCCTAGCTTTTTTTATGATTGAATTATTTAATACTTTACATAACTTAAATTTTGAATGTGTATTTATAATAGTGTGGTAAATAGTTTTATATTGTTAATAATTTTTAATTCATGATTTTAATTGTATCTTATGATTTTGAATTGAGAGTTTCAGATATCAAAATATCTATTATAAATATAATAGATTCGTGTATTAATGTATAATTTTTTAAATTAAATAATTATTGTATTTAGAATAAAATTGTTAATTAATCACTGAATAACATTGGCAACCCAACACTGTAAAAAAATAGATTATTGATTGTTTTAAGTTGCTTGTTGATTGTTTTATATGTGATAGCAGTTTATGGTTCTTTTAGTAGTTTTGTACTGTAGTAGGTTTGATCCTGTTTTCTTCCTGATGTCCAGTGATGCAGGCTGATCACGTATCATAGTTTTCTGATTGGTTAACTGGGTACATGATTAATTAACTAGATGGTGTGGTAGACTCAGGTTTGATAATAAAGGATTGGTCCATGATTTAGAAGTGGCATATGATTGGTTCTAAAATAATTCATAGTTTTCTGATTGGTTAACTGGGTACATGATTAATTAACTGAATGGTGTGGTAGACTCAGGTTTGATAATAAAGGATATAAAAAAATATTATTTGTTGTTAATTTTTTTCCAACTAAAAATTTTATGTACACAGATTTTTTATTTAGGAAAAGATTCTAGAAATTATGTTTGTGATTGTTTTTATTCTACATTTAGGAGTCTATATTACACATTCATACTCAATCATAGTGAGTTAGTAAAATGTAATTTATTGTCGATTATAGCATCTCCAATGATATTGGCTAAGTCGATTGGTTAAATTTCAAAAAATAATAGTTGGCTTAAATTTATTGAATTTGTAGAGTGTTTTGCTCCAATGAGGATGGATCATCTATAATGGTTGGTTATATTTCAAAAAAGGTATGATGATTATTATTATTAATTTTTTTGGTCAAATTATGGGAAGAAAACGGGCGGGAAATGACATGACATTTGCTACAGATCTCTAGAGCTTCAACAAATATGACCAATATTGAAAAAATATAAAGAATTGGCTAAAATTTTAGACAAGGGAAATGGGCCATTGGAGTGATGAATTTTTAACATGTTATGTATAATTTTCAATTTTGGTAAGTTATTTAAAATTTTAGTTAAGGGTTTTATTCCATTGCAGATGCTTTTAATGGTTTCTGAATTTTAATTCCGTGATTACACTATTTGTATACTCCTAATATATATTTTAGGTATTAATTTACACTGTTATTTTTAACACAAAATTTTATGAGAAATGTTAAAATTCTCAAAAGTATTTTAGTTAATAACATTTGATTGGATGTGTTTCCATTGAAATAAATAAATCCTATATATGGACTCCAAGAATTCAAAGAGTACAATTTAAAAAGAACATTTGATATATAAGAATAAATTCAAAAATAATTTTGTGATTCCTAACATTAATCAAATTTATGCATAAAGCAATCTCTGTTTATTTTAATTTTTGCAAAATGAAAATAATTTCATTTAATGAAAAAAGATACATAATCCGGTAGGGACAAAAATGAGACATTCTTTCATCTATAAAAGCTAATCATCTAACCGAAAGCTATGATTAACCAATCCATGGGTCGTAACCTAAATTGCGACTACCATGAGAAAGAGATTCCTCCGGAAGTTTAGACAATATCACTCCTATATTCGAAAAGAAGACTCCATACAAAGGCATGCCTCGTTAAAAATCCCGCAAGAGCAAAACCCAATGGGAAAAAAACTTAAGTGGGGAAAAAAGAGTGCCCCACCCTTCAACAATACATCAATATTTACTCAATTGAAAGAACTGTCGAATTCTCCTTAATGCTCTCATAACCTTAACTCTGCCTCCATCCGTCATCTTCTTTACTTCCCATTCCAAAAACCTGAAAGCTCACAAAAACCACATACAACAAAGCTATTTTAACAACCCTTTTTTATAAAAACAAAGACAAAATTAATAAAAACAAAACCTGAAATAAAATAAACAAAATTTATACATCTAACCAAATTATACCACTTTGGTTAGTTGTATAATAATTCGACAAAAAAAAAAACGGACCACCCCGATAAAAATCTTGAAAGCCCTAAATTACACTGTTTCTGCTATAAAAGGATACTATCTATCTTAGCTAACGAAATATTATTATGAACCAACCAAAGGATAATCCTTTGGTTAGACACTTTAACTATTAACCCGTAAAGGTTGTTATTTAAACTAATTAATTTTACTTTTAAAATAGTTATTTTCCTTTTAGTTATATTTCGACAAAAGAATGGAAACATTGAGACAAAATAGAAGAAAGTATTTAGCATTTATACCAACTCAGATTGTAAAGATACCTCACTATTTATAATCACTAAAAAATACGTATGTTACTGCGATATTAATTATGTTACCTATAGAATGTATTTATAACCTCAAAAGTCAAACCCACAATTACCATAATTACTTCCCCTATGCAACCCAACAGAAACCTACATTAGAGCGCAGTGATATTGGCTAAAATTTAGATTAAAAACACTCCCTTCAAAATCAATCTTTATTTTTACCATATCAATTCATTTAATGTATTCTGATTACATATGCTTAAAACTTGCATGATCTATAAATTACTAAAATTACTCCTTATAAACTGGAATTTTGATCCACACTAAATCAATTCCAAAATCCTAGAAATCAGTCCCAAATGAAGATATCAGGGATTCTTTCAAATTTACACGTATTTTTGATAAGCAACTTCCATTTACTCATATCTCCCTCAATCATGCAAAATAATTCTACCTCCATAAGATTGGCTTTATTAATAGCTTATATCATCATTTAAGGCTTAAAAATTCAAAACTTATACCAATTATTGTTGGATAACAACTCTTATGTTTATCTCTAGAAAACAACTCTTGTGTTTCTCTCTTTTATTTCTCTTGGTATGTTATACAAATACAATAACTAGCCTTATTTATAGGCTGAAAAAACAGAGCTTTTCATCATGCCTTACATCATCTATTTTAAATTCCTAGCTAGCCTACCTTAATTCCAGGAAGCTTTCTTTGACCATGTATGCAAGTAGAATTATTCCACACGTTTGTATTATTTTTCTTTGTTATGCAGCCTTCTTGCAGCTTTTGTGGAATATGAGTTTGAATTCTAACACTCCCCCTCAAACTTGACTTTCCATTCCGAGTGATTTTCGAAACTCATAAATCTTTGTTGCAGATAAGCTCTTCGTAAATATATCTGCAACCTGATCTTCGGTCCTGACCACCTTCATGTCAATATCTCCTTTAAGTACTTTTTCCCGTAAGAAATGATAATGTACTTCAACATGTTTGGTCCTAGCATGAAAAACCGGATTCTCGGCTAAACGGACTGCTGATATATTGTCACAGTGTAATGGAACTCCATCTTCAATTGGTTGGTTCAAGTCCTTCAAGAGTTGAGTCAACCAAGCACACTCTTGTGCTGCCATCGCTCCTGCTCTATATTCTGCTTCAGTAGTTGAGAGAGAAACGGTAGGTTGTCTCTTACTGCACCATGATATAGCTCCTGACCCAAGATTAAATACATATCCTGTAGTCGACCTTCTGGTGTCATGGTCTCCTGCATAATCTGGATTACAGTAGCCGCTGACCTTGCTTTGTACTTCATTCTTGTAGAAGAGTCCCCAATCAATTGTACCTTTAACATATGTCAAGATTCTTTTAACTGCTTCAAGGTGTGTCTTCTTTGGGTTTTGCATGAACCTGCTAACAACACCTACTGCGAAAGCTATCTCTGGTCTAGAAAGAGTTAGGTAGATAAGACTACCTACTATTTGCCTATACATTTTTGTATCCTTCAAGTCCTTTCCATCGTAGGCACACAACTTTAAGTTTGGCTCCATTGGGGTAGAGATCGGCTTGCACTCAGCTAGCCCATACTTTTGAATGATATCTCTTGCATATTTTTGTTGACCAAGAAATATACCAGCTTCTGTTCTTTCAACTTCCAATCCTAGGAAGTGCTTTAACTCACCAAGCTCCTTCATTTGAAATCGAACTGATAAGTTTTTCCTTGTTCGTTGAATCTCATCTTCATCATCTCCAGTGATGATTAGATCATCTACATATACAAGGACAATTGATAATTTTCCCCCTTGAGATTTCACGAACAAGCTCGAATCTGCTGGGGCAACATGATAACCACTTTGTACTAGGAACTCAACAATCTTCCCGTACCATGCTCTAGGTGCCTGCTTCAAGCCATATAATGCCTTCTTCAACTTGCACACGTATTTTGGCTTTTCATGATTCACAAATCCTTGAGGTTGATCAATATAAATGTCACGATCAAGTTCTCCATGTAGAAAAGCATTCTTCACATCCATCTGCCATAATTTCCATGACTTACTTGCGGCTAAGGCTAGTAAGACACGAACTGTAGTAATCTTTGCCACTGGACTGAATGTCTCATCATAATCTAGGCCATATTCCTGAGCGAACCCGCGAATAACTAATCGAGCCTTGTATCGCTCGATCGTACCATCTGGGCGAATCTTTAACTTGTAGACCCATTTACAGGATATGGGTTTAACAGCTTCAGGTTTTGGCACTAAATTCCATGTTTGATTTTGTTTAAGTGCCAAAATCTCTTCTCTTTCTCCACTCTGGACTCTTTGATGCTTCATCAAAGTTAGTTGGCTCTTTGACCTCAGCATAGGCAGCATCTATATACTTTGGATTTGGGCGTCTATCTCTGTTAGACCTTCGTACTTGATGTTGTGAAGGCTCTTGTTGTTGTTCTTCTGGTTGATTAGTCTGTACTTCATCTGGTGTTTCATGAACACCTGTTCTCCAAGGGCTTCTTGACTTGGATCGTACTTCCAATTGATCCGTCGGGGATTGTGGTTCCTCTGTATCATCATTGTTTTGAGATGAATCTAACTGTAACTTGATTTGTATCTTCTCTTGCAGCTCCTGTGCATCTGGCAATGCTACCTTGTTTGTGTACCATGAAGATGCCTCATCGAATACAACATTTCGTGAGACATATATCTTGTTTGTATTGGGATCACAACATCTCCAACCTTTCTTCTGTTCGTCGTATCCCACAAAAATGCAGCGGGTAGCTTTCTTATCAAACTTACTACAGTCTTCATCTGCAATAAACACATAACATACACAACCAAATACCCAGAAATAATTGACAGTTGGTTTTAGGTTATACATCTTCTGAAATGGTGAAACAAATTCCAACCTTGGTTGTGGTAGCCTGTTAGTGATATAGACCACCGTCTTCATGCATTCTGCCCAAAACCTTGTATAAACATTCTTGGCATGTAGAAGACTTCTACACGTCTCTGCTAGATGGCGGTTCTTCCTCTCCGCTACTCCATTCTGTTATGGAGTTTTTGCACAAGTGAGTTGTCTCCGGATGTTGAACTCCTTGAGGTAGTTGCTGAACTCATTTGAAGTGTATTCTCCTCCATTATCAGTGCGAAGACACTTGATTTTTCTCTCGAGCTCGCGTTCTACCATGTCCTTGAATTCCCTGAATTTTTCAAAAACCTCATCTTTATGTTTTAAGAAGTATACCCACACATACCTCGAAAAATCATCAATGAAGGTTAAGAAATATTGATAACCATGAGTTGATGGTTGTTTGATTTTTCCAAGAACATCTGAGTGCACCAGCTCCAACGGCTCCTTTGCTCTAAACTTTGACTCCTTGTATGGCAATTGATGCGCCTTACCATATTGACATCCAGCACATACAGTATCATAATGGATCTCAATTTGTGGGAGTCCCTTCAACATTGACTTTTGCATTATAATCTTCAATTTACTGTAGTTAACATGTCCGAGTCGTGCATGCCACAAGTCGCCTGTGTCACTCTTTCTGGCCTTGTCTACATAGGCCTCTTCAGCTGACATCACATAGATAGCCTTCATTTTTTGTCCTTCTATGAAAGGTGTACCTATGACTTTTAATTCTTTATACACCTTCACATCATCTGGGTCGAATAATACGTAGTTACCTGAAGTTGTTAGTTGGGGGTACTGACAGTAGGTTCTTCTTCATCCCTGGGACATGATAAACATTTTCTAGTTGTAGTTCTTCATGTCCGTGCTTTTGTGGCAGCTGCGTCTTGCCAACATGGGATATTGGCAAATGTGTGTTATCTGCTGTTACGATAACACGATCTCCTGTGTACTTTGTTATGCTCGACAATTTTGACTCATCTCCGATCATATGATTGGAACAGCCTGAATCAACGATCCAATCATTCTTGTAGTCGATTGACTGCTTACATACAGCAGTAAGTGCATGTTCTTCTGTTGGGCCTTTCCCTCGTGCATCAACAATGTCTTTCTCTTCCACAAAGAAAGAAGTTTCGAAGTTCCAATCTTCTTCTCCAGCGTCTTCGTTTTTAGAAGATGTTGCGACATTTCCTTCAATTTTCTTGGACCAACAATTTCTTGCGTAATGTCCCTTCTTGCCACAATTAAAACATTCCTCACTTTGACGATCCTTTTGTTGCCACCGGTTCTGACCACCCTGATTATTTTGAGCTCCTCGAGCTCCCCCTGATTGGAAACCTCTATATTGATTTCCTCGAACGTCTCTTTCTTGACTATTGAATCTCCCGGCACCACGTGTAACAACCCCACTTTTTGGATCGTTAACTAATTGACAAATAACATAATAAAATCTAAATTATTTTAAATCGATTTAGAAAAGAACCGAAAATACTGATAAATATCAATGTTTTAAACTTCAAAATGAAAAAATTGAAAAGTCTGAAAACGAATTCTAACAAGTTCTCGAATTTATTTATACTACTATATAGACTGTAGCTAAAGGCTGGTTGGCATCACTCATCTCAACCTCGTTTACCCCTGATTACCTGCGGAAGAAAAACAATACGAGTGAGCCAAATGCCCAATACGAATATAATATAAAATAAAACAAGATTTCAAATATCCAAATGAATTGTGTCTTACCAACACAGATCTTTTGTTGAGTATTGAATACGATAAAAGAATACAGAGGGGGGGTGAATGGATTCTTGAACTTTTCTTTGTTTAGAGTCTATGGAGCAAATAAGTGTTTGTGTGTGCAGAAGTGAAGGTGCGGATAAAGAACAACACAAGACACAGTATCACTTTAATCTAATGTATTATTAGATAAAGGTTGCTACAATCTATGAATACAAATGATAGTATTCTCAGCTTCGTTTTTCTCAGAGAGATACAGCTTACAACGTATGAGAAACTTGACTCACAAAGTTACAAAGTTAATTGACTAAGGAAGTGAGGCTGTATCCTTATAGAACATGGATACACCCTACTTACTACAAATAAGGTAGCTGAACAAATTACTTTCTAGTCTGTCTATCCTTTTTGAGTAAGTGTCCAAACGGTTATAGATTTGACTTTGCAAAGCCTGTTCAGATCCACTTCTTTAGCCCCTTGTCTCTTCTATATCTCTCCAAGCTTCCTTGTAGGCTTTCTAGAGCACGTTACAGATTGTGGTCCATAAAGTGCATTGGCTTGTTGCAGGTTTCTGACTTGTACAATTTTTTCAGTACTTTGTCTCCAAGAATGTATTCGAGAAGTGACTAAGTAGTTGATTCGAGAACTAGAATTGACTTGATCGATAACTCTGAGTTCTCGAACACTGTTATATTGACATATCGAATTACTTCTCGAATAGCTCTTTTCTTTAGGATTCCTTGAGTTGTCGAATAGAACACTTGACTTGTCGAATCCTTGAGATATCGAATAGCTTTCTGAGTCCTTGAGATATCGAATGGAACTTTGACTTGTTGACTCCTTGAGAACTCGAATACTACTTTGACTTGTTGACTTCCTGAGTTCTCGAATAGAGTACATAGACATATCGAATCTCTGAGATATCGAATGAGATATCGAACAGTGTATTCAGAGATATCGAATAGTGTCTTGAGATATCGAATCCCTGACTTCTCGAATGCTGGACTTATCGAATAAACAAATATACTTCTCGAATTGGTACTTAGGCAAACTCTTCATTTCTTCAAATCCCAACTGTGATTATTTGACAGTCTTTATCTTCTTGCTTGAGGCATGAACCTTGGAACTTCTTTCAAGCATTATTCTAGACTCTATAAGTACAGTTACACAACTAGGATTTGATGCCTACTACAAGTACAATACAAACATAAACTCTACAACTAGAGGTTCCCTTAGTTAAGAGGTCATGTAAGTAATGCAAAGCATTACAAACAATTAGGCTTGTTATTAGATGTATACAGGCATGCCTCTGTAACTAACAATCTCCCCCAAATTGTGAGTGAGACCCTTAGTCACAATTTCATGTCTGATAACAAGCCTAACATACATAAAGATAAAACTTTAACAGTACAGGTATGTAGATTGATTGAGGAAAGTACATAGAAGTGTTCTTACAAGTTATGAGAAACTACTAGCCATATCCTTTTGGATTCATCTCTTGAGCTTTGGCTTGCAGATTCTCATTTTTCATTTCCTCCTCAGCTTCTTTGGCTTTCTTCTTTGCATTTTCCTCCATGGCAAGAATAATGTCTTCCATTGCAGTGAGTTCTTCAATTAGAGGGGAGCCTGATAAATCCTTAAGTACTTCATTCAGCTGTTTCTCAGAATAGGAACTGATGTAGTCCATTCTAATCTTTACATTTCTACCATATTTCTTGTTCTCAATGATGTAAGGATTAAACTTGACTTTACACAGACCCATAGCTCTCAATTCATCAGCCTTAGTTTCCATTGCAGCAAACTCCTCCTCCCTTTTCTTTAGTAGCTCCTCACTGTTCTTTCTCATTTCTGCCTGGTGATCTCTCTTCATTTTGACAAAGTCAATTAACTCCAGCTTCCATACCCTTTCCACTCTGTCTTCAGAATCCAACATTGCAATTATTTTTTCTATGTCATATAGCTTGCCCCAGTGCTGACACGTTCCTTGTCTGAATTTCTTCTGTCTTCCTGTTACGACCAGTTTTCTCCCAAGCTTCGTTCGGTAGGACCTGCAGAAAGAGAATGCGAGGGTGGAGCCCCCCGATTCACCTCCGGTGTGAGAATAAGTTAGTCGGTTTTTTGTAAGGTAATTTGAACGTAGAGAGTCTGTATTGTTGTGTGTGTCGTTCTTACCTCCTTTTATACTTATTTTCCTGCAGTTGTTGAGATGTAGATCTGCTTTCCAGAGTATCAAATATTCTTTTGGATCATGGGACCAGATGACCGTTTAAAGGTGAAAAACCTTTCATCATGGCCACGGTCGGCCACTGACAGCCATGTGACTGTAAATGGAGAACAGGTTGTTTTATTCCTTGGGCTAAATGTTGGGCTATTGGTTCGGCCCATTAAGAGATTGGACCTCTAACATGTCCCTAGGCTTCGTTCGGAGTAATCCTCAGGACGAAGGCTAAAGCCTAAGTCTTTCTTTGGAATATCCCCTTCGGATCGCCCGACATTACTTTTAAAAAGAAAAGTTAATGCCTTCGCCCTTCTTCGGAACATTCGTTCGGACGCCCAAAATAACTTTTTAGGACGATAATTAAAAATTGAGTCGGCCTTCGGTTATATTATCTGGATAATGAGAACGAAGGACAAGGTCTAGTCTTTTCTTGGGAAGTCGTGTCCCTTTATGACTGACAGCTGCCTTTTCTCAAGATTCACGCCCCAATCTCAACCGTTGAATTTGAAACGCCAATCATCCAACCGTCTCACTGAAAATGCACACCTAGAGGGGGGTGAATAGGTGTAAATGGCTAACTATGTATAACTAAAACTGATTTTAAGAATTACCAGAAACAGCTTACTGATTTCGTTTTATGCAGAGACAAATGGTATGCTGAATGCACAGATAATCAGTACAGATAACACGATAAATGGTAAACTGAATACAAACAGTATGCTGAGTGCAATGACAGTAAATAAGATAAGGTGCACAAACAGTAAGCAATGCAGAAATGGTAAGCAGTAAGTAAAGTGCAGAAAATAAAGAACACCAAGACTTTTAGCCAGGTTCGACCCCTAACCCCTATGGTCTACGTCCTGGTCCCTTACCAACTTGGTAAGAGAATATATTATTGATCACTGAAATAAGCCAATTACAAGATACAACAATATATCTCCCTTAATACCCAGTTGTTGACAAATGGCGTGCTGAACTCCTGTTTCTGAACTTGCTCTCTAAGCTATACTTCCCAAGTATACTTCTCTAGCAACGTTCACCAAACCCTAGTTCCCTTGCCAAACTGACCAACAACTAATCCTTACAACTTGAACAATACAATCAATAAGGAATACAACTCAAACTATGAACTCTTTAAGAATAGCACGTATCAATATACTAAGAGCTCGAAAGAATTAAAGATATAGCAATGAAAAACTGAGTTGTTTGAAATCTTGTGTGCTTGAATATATTTCTCTGAAGTGTTGTTAACGAATGAACACAAGAACAAAATATTTATAGTCTCACAACCAACGTTCGGAAAATCAATCACCAATTATTCGAACTATAAGAAATCAATTTCCAACGTTCAATTGGTTAGAGATTTTACCAACGTTCTTGTGAACGTTTGACAGAGGGTTTGGAAGAAAGAGATCGTAGAAAACATAACCCTTCTGTTTTGTATAGATATAAAACGCGTATAGGAGATTTTGTAGAAGAAAATCTTTTAAATAAGGAAACTCCTATAAGTTTTATAAAATAATTTAAATAAGGATATTTGAAAAGATTTTGAGCTCTATAATATATTGTGTACGTATTATCTAATAAATAGTCCTCACAATATATTTCCTGAATTACATCCATGAGAATTTGTCTTGATAAAAATCTTCAGGATTCTGGCAGTCTGCAAATGGCTTGCTGTTTGAGTCTGTCAGTGTGAAATGGCTTGCTGGACTGACTCTGTTGTAGCACCAGATAGCTTGCTGTTTGTATCAGTACACTTAATATACCCTGCAAAACCAAGTTAGTACAACCATAACACAATGTTTTATATCAAATAACAAGCAAATAGCTTGCTGAAAGTGATCATCAAAACCATAGGAGTATCAATCTCCCCCTTTTTGATGATTACACAATATTTAGGAGAAATAAGAACTCCCCCTAAATCCCTGCATATTAGTACATTTTGATATAAAACTGATTCAAGATAAACAAGCATAATTAATCATATCCACATCGAATATCTTGACCAAACAAGCAATTAAGTACTCCTAAATTTCTCCCCCTTAATCCATCAAAAATCTAACAAAAAGAATATTAGTCCAGGTCTGGAATAAGCATAGAGAAATAAAAATAAAAAATCAAATCATGATAATGGCATATAAGCATTTCAGATACAAATGGTAAGCCAATGTTACCCATTCTGTGCTTGTCAGCTTGCTGACTACACAGTACACATGCCAAGTTCCATTCGAATAGCTGCAAATCTTTCTTCAGCCAATGGCTTTGTGAAGATATCTGCTAGTTGAACTTCAGTTGAAACAAATACCAACTCAATCTTCCCTTTTGCTGCATTATCTCTTAAGAAATGGTGACGAACGTCAATATGCTTCGTTCTTGAGTGATTCACAGGATTCTTTGAGATATTTATAGCACTCGTGTTGTCACAAAATATTGGAATTTTGCCACACTTGATATTGAAATCCCTTAGAGTCTGAATCATCCATAAAATTTGAGAGCAACAGCTACCAGCTGCTAGATACTCCCCTTCAGCCGTTGATAGAGCCACAGAAGCTTGCTTTTTGCTTTGCCATGAAACCAAGCTTTGTCCAAGGAATGTACAAACACCACTTGTACTTTTTCTATCAGTCTGAGACCCTGCATAATCTGCATCACTATACCCCACGAGATCAAAAGTATTTGTGATAGGATAGAACAAACCAAGATTGATAGTACCACTTAAGTATTTAAAAATTCTTTTAACCGCATTTAAGTGAGACTCTTTAGGGTTAGATTGAAACCTTGCACAAACACAGACACTATACATGATATCAGGTCTTGAGGCAGTTAAATATAATAAACTTCCAATCATACCTCTATACCTTTTGACATCCACATCCTTACCATTCTCATCTGCAAACAGCTTGCTGTTTTGAGTCATAGGAGTTGTTTTTGCTTTGACATCTTCATAACCAAATCTTTTGAGCAGATTCTTTGTGTACTTTGATTGATGCACATAAATACCATCATCGGTTTGCTTGATTTGGAGACCCAAGAAATAATTAAGTTCTCCCATCATGCTCATATCGAATTCATTGTACATGCACTTAGAAAACCACTCACACATAGATTCATTAGTAGCACCAAATACAATATCATCCACATATATTTGTACAACAAGAATATCTTTACCATTTTGCTTTGTAAATAATGTTGGATCGATATTACCTCGAATGAATCCATTTTTGAGAAGAAACTTACTAAGCCTCTCATACCATGCTCTAGGGGCCTGCCTTAAACCATATAATGCCTTCTTGAGCTTGTAAACATAGTCTTGAAACTTCTCATGTTCGAATCCAGGAGGCTGTTTGACATAGACTTCCTCATCCAGCACGCCATTTAGGAATGCACTTTTTACGTCCATTTGATATAACTTGAATTTCTTGTAGCATGCATAAGCAAGAAGCATTCTGATTGATTCTAAACGAGCTACAGGTGCATATGTTTCTTCAAAATCAATTCCTTCTTGTTGATTATAGCCTTGAGCCACGAGCCTTGCCTTATTTCGAGTAACTGTTCCAAATTCATCCACTTTGTTCTTGAACACCCATTTTGTTCCTATGATAGAAGCATCTTCTGGTGGCTTTACAAGTTCCCAAACATCACATCTTTCGAATTGGTTGAGTTCCTCTTGCATTGCCATGATCCAATTTTCATCTTCTAGTGCTTCCTTGATATTTTTGGGTTCTTCTTGAGCTAAAAAGGCAGCATAAGCACAAAAGTTTGCTTTTCCTCTCCTTGTTGTGATTCCATCTGAGATATCTCCAATAACAAGTTCTGGAGGATGATTCTTTACTGTCCTTGTAGCCTTTGGTAGAGAATGTTGAGCAATTTCTTCATTTGTTGTGATTCTGACCACTTCAGCTTGCTGATTTGCAGTTCCAGCTTGCTGTTTTCCATTCTCAGTAGTGTTTTTGGCTTGCTGACTTCCAGTTTCAGCAGAATTGTTGGCTTGCTGATTTCCAGCAACTTGAGGTTGTATGTTATCACCTGCAAATTCTTCCTCATCTCTTGGCAGATCATTGTTAGGTTCTTGAAAAGTAACATCAATAGATTCTTCAACTATATGTTTATTTAAATTATAAACTCTATATGCTCTACTAGTTAAAGAATAGCCAAGAAAAATAGCTTCATAAGACTTAGCATCGAATTTACCATCATTATCAATTGTCTTGAGCACAAAACACTTTGAGCCAAAGATTTTGAAGTAACCAATGTTTGGCTTCTTTTTCCTCAACAATTCATACGGAGTTTTGTTCAAGATAGGCCTGATTATGATTCTGTTCAACAAATAGCACGCTGTATTCACTGCTTCTGCCCAAAAACTTCTAGGCAGCTTGCTTTCTTGCAATAGAGTCCTTGCTGTTTCTTGTAGTGACCTGTTCTTCCTTTCTACCACTCCATTCTGTTGTGGAGTCCTTGGTGCAGAAAATTCATGTGTAATTCCTCTTTTTTCACAATAAGCAATGAAGTCTTTGTTGAGAAATTCACCTCCTCTATCACTTCTTATACCTACAAGTCTTGTATTCAACTTGTTCTCAAGTAATTTGATTAGTTTCTCAAATTCATCAAAAGCACAATCTTTAGTACGAAGAAATAATACCCATGTAAATCTAGAATAATCATCTACAATCACAAAACCATATTGTTTACCTCCAATACTCTTGTAAGCTTCTGGACCAAATAAGTCCAAATGCAGAAGCTCTAAGGGTTTAGAAGTAGATACCATTTTCTTTGATTTGTGAGTACTTCGAAGCTGTTTTCCCAACTGGCAAGCTGAACATACTTCTGTTTTGACATACTTTAGTTTGGGCAGCCCTCTCACTAGTTTCTTGCTTGATAACTTTCTGAGCAAATCCATGTGTGCATGTCCCAATCTTCTATGCCAAATATATGGGTCATTATCCATTGCAGCCAAACAGCATGCTGTTTCCTGCATATCAAAGTCTAATACATATATATTTCCTTCCCTTCTAGCAACTAGGGGGATTTTGTTAGTGCCAATAGTAATAATAGCTTTATCAATACCCAATTCAACATGATGTCCATCATCAAATAATTGAGTGACACTAAGCAAATTATAAGTAAGACCTTTGACATATTGAACTTTATCAATAGAAATAATACTATTACCAATAGAACCTGTACCAAGGATTTGAAGAGTTTTGCTATTCCCAATTGTCACTCTTCCTCCCTTTTTCATTTTGAGATTAATAAACTGAGATTTGTCTCCACACATATGTCTTGTGCATCCACTGTCCAAGATCCATTGCTTTGTCTTGACCTTAGCAGCAAGGCACATCTACAAAACAAACAAAAATACCTCAATGTTTTGGTACCCATATAGGTTTGGGTCCAGGTTGGTTAGTAGCAAGAATATATAAAGCATTTAAATCAATTTTCTTGATCCACATTTGGACCACTTTTGGGGACTGATTTTGCTTAATGTCATTCTGTTGGTGAGCTGTTTGTCTCCTGCTACTTGCATTCTGGTATGATGTTTGTTGCCTGCTGTTTGCATTCTGGTATGCTGTTTGTCTGACTGGTCCATTCTGGTATGCTGTTTTCGTCTTATGATATACTTGAACCACACAATTCTTTTCCAGATGTCCTTTTCCACCACATTTGTTGCATGTCTTCCAAGGCATAGCATAATTGTATGGAATGCCATTCCTTCCATCATATTTAAGTACCTTATCCTTTTTGTTGAGATTCATGCCAACTCCTTCTCTGACTAAGGGGACCTTTGCCTTCTTCATCATTGTCTTTAAAGTGTCTTCACCTTGAACAAAAGTTTCCATGCCCTTCTTGAGATCTTTAACTTCTGTTTCTAGGAGAGTGATCACTTCAGCTTGCTGTTTGAGGAGTTCAGCTTGCTGGACTCTCTTTTCAGCAGTTTTTGAGGATTCGGCTTGACTAGATTCCTTCATTTTGTATGATTCCAATGCTTTAGCTTTAGTTTTGACATCAGACCTTAGCTCTTTGATTTCTTCAGTCAATGTCTTGTTTCTCTTTTCGAGTAGCTTGACATTAGCCTCTAAATGTCTGTTCTTAGTAGTTAGTTCCTTGATCTCTGTAGCTTTACTGAATGAAGTTGAATCCCATTCTTCCATTTTTGGCAATAGATCTTTTACCATTTTGGATAGATAGGCATTTTTATCAGTCAGCTTGCTGATTTCAGCCTTTAGTGCCATGTGTTCTTCAATTGTAACACTATTTTGTTCCTGCATGGTTAGTGAATCTAACAAAGTATCATCTGAAGAAATATAATCATTAAAAGAGTTTACCTCACTCTCATCTTCTTCAGAATCAGTTTCAGCATATACTCCTTCTGAATTTCCTAGACCATATTTTTCATCCATTCCAACAAGTGCTAAGTTCACCATCTCTTCACTTGAGTCATCACTGGAATCAGAATCATCATCACTCCAAGTCAGTAGAGCCTTTGATTTCTTCTTGTCCTTGAAAACAGTAGGCTGTTTTGACTTCAGTTTGTAGCAGTTCCTTTTATAATGACCTGGCTTGCCACATTCGAAACAAGTTTCCTCCTTAGAGTCTTTTGAGCCTTTCTTGTTGTTGTAGTAGCCACCTCTTTCCCTTTTCATCATGTTCTTCTTTTCTATCAGCCTCTTGATCTTCTTTGAAATAAGTGCAAGTTCCTCATCTGAATCAGATTCATCATTAGAGTCAATTGGCTTGCTGTTTTTAGAATGAAGAGCCATATTCTTCATCTTTTCTGTTGGAGCTTTGACACTTGAACTTCCCACCTGATTTCCATTTATCTTGCTTTCAAATTGCTCTAGTTCAGCAAATACAGACAAGTGATCCATAGTATCAATAAGTGGTGAGGATTCCAAGGCAGTAACTTTGGCTTCGTAGATAAATGGTACTGCACTTAAGACCTTCATATTGATTTCATCTTGTGGTATAGATTTTCCAAGCCTCTTCAGTGAGTTAATAGTAACTTGAAACCGTGCTTGACTATCCTTGATAGTTTCACCTTCATTAAGCTTGAAGTTTCCAAAGTCATTCATTAGCTTGCTAAGTTTCACCTTCTTTAGAGATTTCGAACCTTCATGATAAGTCTCCAAAGCATCCCACATTTCTTTTGGTGATTTGAGTGAAGATACTTTATCATATTCAGCCTGGTTCAAACCATTCATAAGTGAACTCCTTGCCTTTCCATTGTAGCCAAGTTTGATTAATTCATCCGGAGTGAGATCATCAACATCCTTTGGCTTGCCATCCTTGTCAAGAAAGACATAAGGACCTTTTTGCACAACTCTCAGAACTAATGGATCTCTAGATAAGTGAGTTTCCATGCTGCTTTTCCACCAGTGGTAGTTGTGTGTGCCATGGAGAAGTGGAGGCCTAAAATCAGATTTTCCTTCGGGATAGTTTTCAGCCATTATGATCGAATACTTTCCTGTTACAGAATTGTTAGTATACCAAGGCTCTGATACCAAGTGAAAATGCACACCTAGAGGGGGGTGAATAGGTGTAAATGGCTAACTATGTATAACTAAAACTGATTTTAAGAATTACCAGAAACAGCTTACTGATTTCGTTTTATGCAGAGACAAATGGTATGCTGAATGCACAGATAATCAGTACAGATAACACGATAAATGGTAAACTGAATACAAACAGTATGCTGAGTGCAATGACAGTAAATAAGATAAGGTGCACAAACAGTAAGCAATGCAGAAATGGTAAGCAGTAAGTAAAGTGCAGAAAATAAAGAACACCAAGACTTTTAGCCAGGTTCGACCCCTAACCCCTATGGTCTACGTCCTGGTCCCTTACCAACTTGGTAAGAGAATATATTATTGATCACTGAAATAAGCCAATTACAAGATACAACAATATATCTCCCTTAATACCCAGTTGTTGACAAATGGCGTGCTGAACTCCTGTTTCTGAACTTGCTCTCTAAGCTATACTTCCCAAGTATACTTCTCTAGCAACGTTCACCAAACCCTAGTTCCCTTGCCAAACTGACCAACAACTAATCCTTACAACTTGAACAATACAATCAATAAGGAATACAACTCAAACTATGAACTCTTTAAGAATAGCACGTATCAATATACTAAGAGCTCGAAAGAATTAAAGATATAGCAATGAAAAACTGAGTTGTTTGAAATCTTGTGTGCTTGAATATATTTCTCTGAAGTGTTGTTAACGAATGAACACAAGAACAAAATATTTATAGTCTCACAACCAACGTTCGGAAAATCAATCACCAATTATTCGAACTATAAGAAATCAATTTCCAACGTTCAATTGGTTAGAGATTTTACCAACGTTCTTGTGAACGTTTGACAGAGGGTTTGGAAGAAAGAGATCGTAGAAAACATAACCCTTCTGTTTTGTATAGATATAAAACGCGTATAGGAGATTTTGTAGAAGAAAATCTTTTAAATAAGGAAACTCCTATAAGTTTTATAAAATAATTTAAATAAGGATATTTGAAAAGATTTTGAGCTCTATAATATATTGTGTACGTATTATCTAATAAATAGTCCTCACAATATATTTCCTGAATTACATCCATGAGAATTTGTCTTGATAAAAATCTTCAGGATTCTGGCAGTCTGCAAATGGCTTGCTGTTTGAGTCTGTCAGTGTGAAATGGCTTGCTGGACTGACTCTGTTGTAGCACCAGATAGCTTGCTGTTTGTATCAGTACACTTAATATACCCTGCAAAACCAAGTTAGTACAACCATAACACAATGTTTTATATCAAATAACAAGCAAATAGCTTGCTGAAAGTGATCATCAAAACCATAGGAGTATCACTCACTCCCTCTATTAACCCCTCATCTCTTTTCTTTTCCCCTTTACGCGTACGCCCTCATATTTTCAGAGAAAAAGAGTCTTTTTAGAGAAAAGCTTTAGCAACCATTGGAGCCATCGTTTCGTCCCCGCTTTCCTTTGACTCTCCGATTCCGGTTGACGTTCACATTCAAGCGTTTTATCCCCGGGAAATCGATCTTATCAGCAATCTTCAGAACAGTAAGTCTTTATACTCTTTATTTCAACTAATTGTATGTCGTCTCTTTTCATTCTTGAATATGTGTTCTTGAATATATATGTAGGTTTTTGTATGTAAGTATCTATTAGACATACATATGTGAGTATACGCATGATCTTACCTGTGTTCTTTATAAGAAATAGGCGTGTTAGTGTCCCTTTGCCCCATTTGCATGTTTCGTTAGGATGTCTGGAACTCATAATTTGTTTAGGAGAGACATATCCTTCGGGGTGTTTGAATCTGTCGAGTGTTCTTCGGACTGTCGTGAGTCTCAATCACTTTGTCTTTAGATGGTAGGAATTTCTTGGCCGGTCCTAGCCCTCTGTACTCGATCTTTTTCTTCCTTTTGATTGTTTTCATTTTTGTCCGAGTACATGGCTAATCTCTACATTTCCGAATGCAGGGATATGGGCCGGTCAAACGAATGTACAGATCCTTCGGGTTCTTCTCCTTTTAGCGATGCCGTAGAGTATCCGGCCGCCAATCGTCCTTCTCAGCTGACCGAAGATGATATAGAGCATTTCTGCTCGACTTATTGTGTATTAAAGTATGTATGGTACTTCTTCGCTCCGAGGAAGGATGATAGGATTTGGCAAAATCCTCAAGTTGCGGCTATTTGCGGGGGAGGGTTCGCCACGGGTATATCCGAAGCGGCATTCAAATGTGGCTTCCGATTGCCCATATTGCGTGTTCTGAAGAGTGTCTTGAAGCAGTCGGGCATCGCCATCGGTCAGCTGGACCCGAATAGCTTTATTCATGTAAATACCTTCCAAGCTCGATGCATGGCTAGTAAGGTGACTCCAAGAACGTCTCTGTTTTGGCATCATTACGAGCTTCGCCGAAATCCAAAGAGCAAGGGTTTTTACACCATTGCTCGGCGAGTGGGCAGGCCTGACTGGTCATTTACGAACTCAAATAATAAGGAGGCTCATATTAAGTGGGTTTATGTTTCCGGCCCGAAGTTGGAGAAGTTCGGTGTTTGGAAGGTGATCGATCCCACGAGGTTTGTATATCCCGAACTCACGG
This sequence comes from Kitagawia praeruptora, assembly GCA_037693485.1. Taxonomy (NCBI): domain Eukaryota; kingdom Viridiplantae; phylum Streptophyta; class Magnoliopsida; order Apiales; family Apiaceae; genus Kitagawia; species Kitagawia praeruptora. Next base: position 150,385,241 of record CM075353.1, read on the forward strand.
AGGCGGATAAGCATGACTACCGATTACTGTGTGATCTTGTTATGGACAAGATACCATTATCGGATAGTAGGGATGGAGACTGGTTGGTCGGTCTTTGGGGTAATGGTAACATTCCTCCGTTCTATTCTTCTTTTCTTTTGCAATTTATCTTTCCGAACGTATGATAACTCCTGTTTATTGCCTTTAACCTGTATATAATGTTTTTCCTTATCTTGTATAGTGACAACTCGATTGGATATTCTGGAACGGAAGAGGAAGAAGGCGGCCGACCTAGCTGCTGCTGCTCTGGCGGCCGAAGCAGATGCTGCTAAGCAGGTCGAAGGGGTGGAAACCTTGGCTCTTGATCAAGGGGAAAGGAGCTTGGTTATTACCCCACCTACTTCTTCGCCTCCTAGAGAGTCAGTCTCGAAGGGTACTCCTGTGGAACCGAAGAAGAGGCCTCGGTCGGAGAATACGGACTTAAAAGTGTATTCTCCTCAATGGGGTGTTTTGGAGACCGACCAGATCATTGTCCCAGCTCCTCCTTCAGCAAAGAATGTGGGTCCTGATCTGTGTCGTGGCCTCGTTCTCCCAGCCGATCGGCCAACTATCGCTAAGCTTAATAATGTTGAAGCTTGTACTGAAATGATGACCCTTCTTTCTATGGTAAGTTTCTTTTCCTTCGTACGTATTTACTTGCCTTAGATATTTTTAACGTTTTCCATGTTTGTGTTCAGGGCGCTGCTTGGTCAGCTGTGGTGACCGAACGGGTAGAAGAGATGGAAGTAAGAGCGGTCAAAGCCGAAGAGGGCCTTCGGAACTCTTCTACCGAACTGAATAGGGTTACTGGCCAGGCTGAGGCTCTAAGGTCCGAAAGGGATGCCCTTAAGGACGAGTTGGAGAAGCTGAAGGCTACAAACTCAAGGCGCATCGAATGGAGGAACACCCAGCTGAAGCAATCAAGAAAAAGTGCTCGGAAATTGCATAAGCAGCTTCTTTTGACAGAAGAACGATGCTACCAGATGGGTTATGACGATGCTGTGGTGAAGGCCCATTCCCTTGGTTTTGATCATACCCAGCTGCTTGATGCTGCAATGGGTATGACTGATCCAGTGGGTAGGGAAAAGTCTGATGACCCCGAAGTTATTTCTTCGGGAGAAGATGAGCCGCTTGATGAGCCTTCGATAGAGTAGCCTTATGTTCAATTTATGACCTTCGAACTTTGTATTTTAACATTTATTAGTCTTTGAATTGGTGCCTTCGGGCTTTTTATATTTCCCTTGGCATAATTTAATTCATTTTAGCTTTTTCTGCCTTAGCATAATTTTTTATTCTTATGCATCTTCGGTTTTTTGCTTTAGCATCATTGTTATATGCATCTTGGCTTTCAATTGCCTTAGCGTAATTTTTCATTTTTTTATGCCTCTTCGGCTTTCAATTGCCTTAGCATAATTTTTCCTTTTTTATGCGTCTTCGGCTTTCAATTGCCTTAGCATAATTTTTCATTTTCTTTTTATGCATCTTCGGCTTTCAATTCCCTTAGCATAATTTTTCATTTTTTTATGCATCTTCGGTCGTAACCTAGCATGTTGTGCGTCTTCGGTCGTAACCTAGCTGCCCCCAGTTTTTAAGGGGTTTTTGTAAAGGATTTAGGTTCCGTTCGGTCGGTTTAAAATATTTCCTCCCGGACTTAATGAGTGAAAAAACCACTTAAATACTAGGACATTTTTGTAAAGGTCCAAATTTCGTTCGGTCGGCCCCGAATTTGGATATGTCAAGTATTGGTAACTTAAATCAGAATGTATTTGAACACTAGAAACAAGTTAGAGGGGCGCATGTTTTACTTGGTCGGCCCCAAACATGGGTCCGTTTTGCTTAATTATGGCACGTAGAAAAACGTAGCGAACAATCTGCTATTGATCATGTGGGTTTCGCACGGTTTTACAGATTGATGCTTACTTAGGGAATTTCAAAAGATAACTTGCATAAAACCACAAATTTAAAAAGGGTAACAAAATGTTTCCAGTAAGCTTACTGGTAAAAACGACGAAGGCGAGCAGCATGCCAGGTGTTCTTAATCAAGCTGCCATCCGAATGAGCTAATTTGTAAGTGCCCGGTCGAATCACTTCGCTTACCACATAAGGGCCTTCCCAGATGGGCATAAGTTTGCCTTGTTTTGTGGGCATTGATGTAGCCAATTCTCGAAGCACTAAGTCTCCGATTCGGAATGATCTCTTTTTTACTCCCGAATCATAATGTTGTGCTGCTTGAAGCTGGTACCTTAAGTTCCTTTGGTGAGCTGCTTCCTTTTCTTCTTCGAGTAGGTCTACATTCGCTCGGAGACCATATTCGTTTGTCTCTATGTTGAAAACTTGTGTTCGGTAAGATTCTAGGCAAACTTCGACTGGCAAAAGAGCATCTGTTCCGAAAGCTAATTTGAAGGGTGTTTCTCCTGTTGATGACCTTGGTGTCGTTCGGTATGCCCACAGAACCCATGGTAATTCTTCGGCCCAAAGTCCTTTGGCCTCTCCCAGCCTTTTCTTTATTCCGTCGAAGATAATTTTGTTTGCAGCTTCGATCGCCCCGTTTCCCTGGGGATGCCCGACCGAACTGAATTTTTGCCGAATCCCGAATTGAGCTAAGAATTTTCTGAATTTGCTTCCGATGAATTGGGTTCCGTTGTCCGATACACATACCATAGGGATACCAAATCGTAATATTACTTGTTCTAACATGAATTTCTTTGCTGCTTCTTCGGTAATGGATGAAAGTGGTCGGGCTTCTATCCACTTTGTCATGTAGTCGATCGCCACAATGCAATACTTGGCTTGTTTGGTACTGGTGGGCAAAATTCCTACAATATCAACCGCCCACATAGCAAATGGAATGGGGCTAAGGACTGAAGACATTTCTTCGGGTGGTTGCTTCGGTATAGTGCTGAATAACTGGCATTGCATACATCTTTTGGCGTATTCGGTTGCGTCCTCCTTCATTTTTGGCCAGAAAAACCCTTGCCTTAGAATTTTGAGGGCCAAAGATCTTCCTGCTAGATGTTCTCCACAAATTCCTTCATGAACTGTTTCGAGGGCTAAAACATGTTCATCTTTGTTTAAACATCGAAGAAGGGGTTGCGTCACCGATCTCCTGAACAAACGGCCTCCAACCATAGTATAATTGGCCGATCGATGTTTTACCTTCTGTGCCTCCCTTCGTTCGAGTGGTAAAGTCCCTTTCTCTAGGAATGCTCTGATTGGGGTCATCCAGTTGGTTCCTTGGTGAATTTCCATGCATTTCTTTTTGTCTATCGAAGGAGTCTTTACTTCGGTCAGATAAATTGACCCGTTGAGGTTTTGGGTTTCTGCCGAGGCTAACCTTGATAGAGCGTCCGCCCGATTGTTGTTCTCTCTTGCTACCTGATTTAATTCGAATGATTCAAATAGCAAAGATTTCTCGCGTACCTTAAGGGCGTAGGCCTTCGTTCGGGGATCTTTTTGTCCATACTCTCCTGTGAAATGTTTTACCACCAACATTGAGTCGCTGAATGCTCTTAGGTGCTTAACCTCCAAATTTCTCGCCAAATCTAGGCCTGCCAGAAGTGCTTCATATTCGGCCTCATTGTTCGTTAAAAGGAAAGTGAACCTGATAGCTTGGCATATTTCGAATCCTTCCGGGCTTGTTAAAATTAAACCGGCCCCACACTTTTCTTTGGCGACCGACCCGTCAACGAATAATTTCCATTTTCCTGGCGCCGGAATTAGTTGTTCTTCGGGAGTCAAATCCTTCGGTTCCGAAAATGAGCATTCTACCATAAAATCTGCAAGTGCCTGGGCTTTGATCGCCGTTCTTGGTGTATATTCCAGGTCGTGCTCTCCAAGTTCGATCGCCCAGGCTACCACTCTGCCCGATACTTCTGGCCTTTGTAAGATTTTCTTCAAGGGTTGGTCTGTTACTACTTTTATCGTCCTTCCTTGGAAATAGTGTCTTAATTTCCTTGCTGCCATTACCAATCCGTAGGCGAACTTCTCTGCGTTCGGATATCTAGTTTCTGCATCTTTGAGAATATGAGAAACGTAGAACACCGGATGCTGGTTCCCTTCGTGTTCTTTTACTAATACTGCTCTGAGCGTTCGGTCGTTCACAGCTAAGTACAGCTGCAAAGTTTCTTTCGGATCGGGTCTCATTAGGAGTGGGGCTTTTACTAGATATTCTTTAACTTCCTCAAATGCTTTTTGGCAATTTGGCCCCCACTCGAAGTTCTTGGGTCCCCGAAGTACTTCAAAGAATGGCAAGGCCTTTTCGGCTGATCTGGAAATGAACCTCCTCAGGGCGGCTAACCGTCCGGTCAGCTTTTGAATATCCCTGATCGTCTTCGGTGCTTCCATATCGATGACAGCTTTGATCTTTTCTGGGTTTGCCTCAATTCCTCTGGCGCTAACCATATACCCCAAGAATTTCCCGCTATTGACTCCGAACGTACATTTGTTCGGATTTATCCTCATGTTGTTTTCCCTGAGCGTTATAAAACATTCTCTTAAATCTTCAGCGTGGTCCTTAAAGAGAGATTTGACAATCATGTCGTCCACATAACACTCCATATTCCGACCGATTTGAGCTTTAAATACTTTGTTGATCATTTTTTGGAAAGTGGCCCCTGCGTTCTTCAGTCCGAAGGGCATTTTCACGTAGGCATAAGTGCCGTTCGGTGTGATGAACGCTGTCTTTGGTATGTCTTCGGTGTTCATGGCGATTTGGTGATATCCCGAAAATGCGTCCAAGAAACTGAGTATTTGATGCCCCGATGTTGCATCTATCAGTTGATCAATGTTCGGTAGAGGGTAGTGATCCTTCGAACAGTGTTTATTTAAGTCGGTGTAGTCCACACACATTCTCCATTTACCGTTGGACTTTTTCACCACAACCACGTTCGCCAACCAATCTGGGTAATCTATCTCTTCGATGAATTTTGCCTCTAGCAATTTTTCGACTTCGGCCTGAATGACCTTCTGCCTTTCCATGGCAAAATTTCTCCTTTTCTGTTTTACCGGTTGGGCTTCGGTTTTTACGTTGAGACAATGTTTGGCTACCGATGGATCCAAACCCGGCATATCTTCGGGATTCCATGCAAATACATCGTGGAACTCCCTAATGACTTTGATGACTTTCTCCTTCAGCTCTGGCTCCATGTTCTTTCCTATCTGAATCATCTTCCCTGCTTGGCCTACGTACAATTCAACATCTTCGGTTTCGACAGCCGGTTCGGCTATCGGATTTGACAGGTCGGCTCCAAATTTTTCTAACTCGATATTCAGTAGTTGGTGACTGCCTCCTGTTTCGGCTTCATTTCTTCTCCTTTTTCCCGCTTTGGTCATTTCGACATCTTTTTCCTTCTCTAGGTCTTCCAGCATAATGATTCGTGCGGCTTTTTGGTCGCCTCTCATTTCTCCGATCCCGTGTTCGGTTGGAAATTTTAATTTCAAGTGGGGGATAGAGGATACAGCTTGGAATAGGGATAAAGCCGGTCTTCCCAGGATCCCATTATACGGGCTATCGACTCTAACAACGTAAAATTTCGCTTCTTTCACCGCTGTGAATGGTGCTTTCCCCAATAAGACGTTCAGTGTTATAGTTCCTTCGATCGGTACAGGTTGATTACCGAAGCCGTATAGCGGTGCTTCATGGCATGGCTCTAGTTGTTCGCCCCCCAAGTTCATTTTGCAATAGGTCCGGTGATACAAGATGTTGACTGAACTTCCTTCGTCGACCAAGACTTTCCAGATCTTGTTGTCCCCTATCACCGGATTTATAACGAGTGGGTCTTCATGTGGCCATATTACGTCTTCGAAATCGTCTTCCGTAAATGAGATCGGAAGTGGTTGTTTGGCTGCAGTTGATTGGTAAAGGTTGTAGATTTGCCTGGCGTACCTCTTTCGGGCTAACTTGCTGTCCCGATCCAGTATGGTTCCTCCGGAGATCGTTCGGACTTCGCCTCTGTACTTTTCAGATCCTTCGGTTTCCTTGTCTTCTCTTTTTCTCTCTTTCGGTCCCAGTTTGTTTCTCAGATCTTCGACGAACTTGGTCAATTCTCCGTCTTTTATCATTCTCTCAATTAATTTCTTCAAGTGGTAACACTCGTCAGTGTTATGACCTTTATCCTGATGATATTCACAATATCTGTTTTCGTCCCTTCTGCTTTCAGGGGTCTTTAGCCTGGGTGGTCGAACGAACCCGGGCTTACCCTTTATTTCATGGAGAATTTTTGAGATGGGTGTGTTGAGCGGTGTGAACACAGCATTATCTCTATCCCGCCTTCGTTCGGCTCCTTTATCAGGCCTTATGTCATTCAATCTACTTTTAACATCGCCTCGACTCCTTCGGTCGTCTCTTCTGTCACTTTTCCTATCGTCTCGACCGGAGACATTTTTCTTGCTTTCTTTGTATCCCCCTATCGATTCAATTTTCCTTCTAATTGCTTCTCCCCTCAGATAAATGTCGTTCAAATTTTTGGGAGGTACATCGTAGAGTGAGGATCAGAGTTTCTTGCCTTTAATGGGGTCTAGGCCGGCCGCAAGGAAACCTGCCGCCTTTATTCTATCTAAATTGGTGACCATTCCAGCCTCCTCTTTGAACCTCACCAAGTAATCGCCTAGATCTTCGTTCGGCCCCTGTCTGCAATGAATCAAGGCCTCTGTATCTTTCTCTCTTCGGCACAAATGAGAGTAGTGCCTCAAAAATTTCTTCCTGATTTGTTCGTACGAGCCGATCGACCTTGGTCTGAGCGATCGATACCACATGGACGCGTTTCCTTTGAGATAGGTTTTGAACATCTTGCAAAGCATCATATCACAATGTCCCATACCAGTCATGAGTGATTCGTACTTCTCACAGTGGTCTTCTGGGTCGCCTTTTCCGTTGAATTCGTGCATTTTTGGAAACTGCCTTCCGGGTGGTGGCCGAAACTGTTCTACCTCTTCGGTGATTATAGGTTCATGGCTGATCTTTTTCTCTCCGAACATGACTTTCTCTAGCCTTCGGATTCGGTCATCAGTGTGGGGACCTTCTTCCGAATCGGATGAGTCGAGTGCCTTCGATCGGGTACGTTTTGAATAAGATTCGGACTGTCCAGATTCGTCATCGTCGTTCCTAATTCGTTTTTCTCTCCGATCTTCTTCGAGCTCTGGGTCTTCGGCCTCGAGGGCCTCACGAAGTGACTTCTCCTGCAACTCGATTTCTTCTCTTCGGAGCTTTAGGCCTTCTAGCCTCAAACGATCGGCTTCCCTTCTTTTTGCCAGACGTTCAGTTTCTTTGTTCTTTTCCATCTCCTTATGCTTCCCCTTCGCCTTTTGTTGCTCTCTCCATTTCGCGAGCATCTCTTGTTGTTCCTCAGGAGTTGGCATATCTCCTTCTTCATCAAAGTTTAGCAGCCTTGGGGGAATGGGTGGGGTTGTCCTCGGAAATATAGGAGGAACGGAACGACTGTTTCCAGCCACGGTGCTGCTATCATTGATGGGTGTTTCTTCCATCGTTATAGTTTTCTGGTAAGTCTTTTAATACGAGTATATCTCTACGTTCCCACAGACGGCGCCAAATGTTACGACCAGTTTTCTCCCAAGCTTCGTTCGGTAGGACCTGCAGAAAGAGAATGCGAGGGTGGAGCCCCCCGATTCACCTCCGGTGTGAGAATAAGTTAGTCGGTTTTTTGTAAGGTAATTTGAACGTAGAGAGTCTGTATTGTTGTGTGTGTCGTTCTATCTTTTATGAACAATCTTACCTCCTTTTATACTTATTTTCCTTGCAGTTGTTGAGATGTAGATCTGCTTTCCAGAGTATCAAATATTCTTTTGGATCATGGGACCAGATGACCGTTTAAAGGTGAAAAACCTTTCATCATGGCCACGGTCGGCCACTGACAGCCATGTGACTGTAAATGGAGAACAGGTTGTTTTATTCCTTGGGCTAAATGTTGGGCTATTGGTTCGGCCCATTAAGAGATTGGACCTCTAACACTTCCATCAGTATATTTTATTTCAAGAAAATCATCAACAATGGCAACATGATAGATTCTTTGAGCCCATATGAACTGCAGTTGGTCTTCATCATAGATTTCATCCAGAGGTGGTAGGTTCAATCCTGGAATTATTGTCAGTGCCTTTGACTTCGATATCTTCACCCTTCTTGCAGCATGCTTAATTTTACTCCTCCTTGTATGATTGCTAGGCAGAAACTTATGACCCTTGTTGGTAGACCATAGTAGTATTCCATTAGCAGTTTGCTTTCTGAAACATACACATGGTTTCTTGATTTGAATCCCCTTCACTTCTTGAGGTGCCAAAATAGTTGCATACGCCAGAGATGTAGATTTTGATGAATCATTACTAGTGACATCCACCCTAGACATTGAGCCTTGTGTTGTGGTGGAAGTGTCATTAATAATGTTCATGGCTTGCTGTTTTCCACTCTTCTTTTCATATATCTTTCCTCCACACTTGTCATCATCCTTCTTTCTGCTTTTATCATCCCTTTTCTTCTTGTCATCACTGCCCTTATATCTCCCTTGATCTCCACCCCTGCTTCCACTTTTATCATGATCATCCTTGTCTTGATTTGACTTTCCACCTTGAGCAATAGGCTTGATGTCTGATTGAGAGTTGATAAACTTCACCAGAATGTTAAGAGCCTCCTTTTCAGATTCAGATTTTCCACTCCTTGAATGTAGAACTCCAGCCAGAAACTTTATGGTGGACATGTTGTTTGCTTTTAGATGTTGGCCAAATCTGAAAGCAACAATGTCTTGATCCTTTTCATATAGAATACAATGAGGCTGAGGAACTACTTGAGGCAGTTGAGATTTCATGCACTTGGTGAGAATCTCTTTGAGCATATCATTGTCTAGTGAGTTATTCCTTTCTATCTTCTTGATGATTGTTCCAAGTTCAGAGCTAGATAGAATTTGAAAGGCTTCAATGTGGATGTGAAAGAGGTTCTTGGCAGTGTGAACTAAGACTTCTCTATCATTCGAAAGAATGATGGCGTGGGGATTGGTTTGCACAATTTCTCTTCTCACTACAGTGACTAGAAACACATCTTGCACAAGAAGCTTGATGTAGTCAAAGTAATGGAAATTGGCTATTTTCCTTAACTCTTGTAGATGCTTCAAAAAGGCTATGTCATGGTATAGTCTAGAGTTTGCAGTTTCTTGACATACCCTTTGAGTAAGCACATTTCTAAATTCTGAAGGTTCAGCTTGAAGGGATTGTTTAGCAATGTCAGGGATGTCAAATTCATATTCTGACTTCCCTTCAGTTTTAGATGGCTTGGCAACTTCATCTACAACCACTTTCTTCAGCTTGTCATCCTTGGATGTAGATTTCTCAGACTGAGATGACTTAGCAGTTCTTGGTTGGCCACCCTCATTGGTTGTAATGCCTTTGGTTTGAGATTTCTCCCCCTTAGATTTTGAGTTCCTTGTTATCCTCTCCTCCCCCTTAGGCTTGTTGTCAGGCACAGAGGTTGTAGTAGGAGCCTTTGGAGTTGAAGATTCTTCAAGTGGAGGGATACCCATGTGCTTCATCATGGCAGACAGCATAGATTGTTGATCCAGAAGAACATTAGCAGTGGTAGTGGCTTGAGAGTTCAATTGCTCAGTTAGATTTGTAACCTTGCCTGCAGAGTATCAACCTTGGTGAACAGTGCAGTGGCCTTGAAACCAGTTAAGGATTGATCTTGCAGTCTGTTCACTTCAGACTTGGTCATTTCATGCACAGGGACTTCAGTGACTAGCTTGTCTCCATACTGATTTTTGAACAGTGTTCTGAGCATGGCATTGGCCTCTGTAGTCTGGTCAGATAGATTTTGAAATCTATTTCCTAGGCCTGTGACTGTATCTGTGAGGAGGGCTAGGCCATTGTCCATCTTGGTGCAGGTGGTGTTGCAGTGTTTGAGATCTTTGACCACACTGTCTAGTTGAGGAAATTTAGCATCAAAGGCCCTCTTTACTTCTGCTACTGAAGTGGCTGTCTTGTCACACACCCTGTTGACTTCAGTTTTGACTCCCTTGCCAAGATAGTGTGCAGCCTTGAGGAAACCCTTGTAGGAATCATTGACAGCTTCATACACTTCACCAGGAGACAGGGATTTTGCATTGGAGCCCAGTGAAGTGATGTATTCCTCTCTAAGATATTGAAGTGCTTCACTGAGAGTTACATCATACTTTCCTTGCAGTCAGGCATCTGCATTGCCATCTCTCTCAGCATCATCAATAATCTTGGCCTTCTGCATCTCCACATCATCCCTATGGCATAGTAGGATGGCCTCATAGTCTGGATTAGAGATGTTGGAGGTGAAAAGGTTCTGAGCTATTTTTACAAACTCAGGAATCTGATCCACAATTAAGCTTTGAAGTGCTTCAACTGTCAATTTTTGTGGAACAGACCCTGATCCTGAAGCACTGTCATGTTGCACAGGCTTCAGCCATTGTGACATACAGTCAGAGCTAGAGCTAGGTAAACTAGACTCCTCAGTTACAGATGCAACTTCTGTAACCGGATGGATTGACTCTACTACTGGTGTCTCCACAGAAGTGGGATGAGTTACACCAGCAGTTGACACAGGCACAGAGTCTCTAGTAAAAACTAGTGAAGCCTCTGTGTTTGTGATTGTGTCATTAGGATATGCCCCAACATGCATTCCCTCACCATCTAAATGTGGGTCCTGAGTGGTTAGCAAAGTGTCATGCACTAAGTCACTTGAAATTATTGGCTCATCAAGAGAAAAGAATTCTTGATGATCAATGCCTTGCATCTCAGTTGCCTGAGTTACAGGTTCCAAAGAAATTTCAGTGTTAGATTCTGGAAGAGGAGTGTCTTATAGAGTAGATTTTGGCAACTCCCCCTGAGAGATAGAGGGAGTTTCAAGTATGATGTGCTCTCCACTCAGTGTAGTGCCAGCCTTATCACTCCCATGTGCTGACTCAATACAAGAAGGTGCATTGGGGAGGATGCTTGATTCTATAGATGCACCCTGTTGAGAGGACACATCTAGTGAGCTGTTTGCCCCTGATTTTACAACTTCAGCCATTTGTGTGACTGAAGAGGTGGTCTTAGTTTTCTTCTTCTTCTTTGGCCTTAGTAAGGGTGACTCTGGTTCCTCACTTTCTAGACCTAGTTCAACAGCTAATGCTGCTTCAGATAAATTATTTAAGGGTGCAGACATTACTTCATTTCTCTTCTTTTTACTAACATCACCCTTTTGAGAGGATGATGCAGTTGGTTCAGTAATTGGTAAAGTGTTTGGTTGAGAGGGTTGGTTAGCTAGCCCTGGGTTAGCATTTTGTTCTACTTGCTTGGGCTTAGCTAACTCAGACTTAGAGGCAAATGTTGGCATGTTGTGGGGGTAAGTTCTAAACAAACTCTCCATATGGGGAGTTATGTTAAGTCTTACATCCACATCATTCCTAGTCTCCAAATTACCAAAACTGAGTTTGATCATGGATTTAGGATAGCCTATTCTATTTTTATTCATCCCATCTAATTCAATCAATTTATCATCTAAGAAATTAAGGACAGATTGAATAAAATGAGGGAAAAAAATTTCATTACCTCTCTTGGCTGAATTCTTACCAAGTCTCCCATACAGCTCCTGCAGAATGATGAGACCAACGTCTATCTTCTTTCCATAAGCTAAGGCATAGCCTATTTGCTGTGCAGGAGTACTGATTTGATCATAGCTGGATTTTCTTGCAGTGAAGACTTGAAGAAGTGTAGCAAACACATAACTCCATTCCTTCCTCAAATGCTTCCTGTTCAAATGCCCAAGACTGATTCTGTCTGCATATTTGATGAAATCAAAGAAGTCTTCCAATTCAGCATTTGTAGCAAGTGGGTCATACACCTCTCCTTTGGTACCCATCCCAAGTGCCTCATTCATATCCTCTGTGGTGATAGTGAGATTTTTGTCTTGAATCTTGCAGTAGATGATGTACGAGGATATTGCAGAGTCAAGAGCCACCACCTCCACTGTAGCAGACTGCCAAAACTGTTCTAGAATGTCGAGATACAGAGTTGGGTTAACAGATAGAGCATTCTTGATGTACGATTCAGACATCCACTTTACAAAGCACTTGAAATTGGCATTGGGTGCTTCAACATCACTAATTAGAGCAATGAAATTGGTGTTGAACTTTACTGTTGCCATTTGTGTGAGAGAGAGAGAAAGAGAAGAAATCGAAGGTAGAAGAAGAAATTTAGCTTTTGCAGTTAGGGTTTCAGAGGTTTTGGGAGTTTGGATGCTTGAGAAATCGAATGAAATGAATCGAATAGATGTGAAGTTGTAAAAGTATGAAGTACTTGAATTGTCGATTAGATGTATGTTCTGTATCGACAAGTCAGGCATTCGAGAAGTAGAAAACAACTATTCGAGAAGTCAAGAAAGGCTTATTCGATAACTCAAGCAGGTTGTAGCTCACAGCTGGCAGTTATCTAACTTAGAAATAAATCTAAATTAGGTAAAATATGTTTTTATGAGTAATTCTGAATTTTGAATAAAAATCCAAAATCGGTTAAAATTCAACGAGAAATCAGCCTTTTCAAATGATTCGAGAACTCAAATATAGTATTCGAGAACTCAGTCAATCGAGAACTAAAACACTATATTCGAGAAGTCAAGGAAACCTCTATTCGAGAACTCTAAAAGACTCTATTCGAGAACTCGAGAGTGCTCTAAAGAGACTTGTTAGAGATGTCGAATAGTGAATCACTTGAGAAGTCTGACTTGTCGAATTATACTCATAGAAACTCAATTTTCACTATCTTTTCAAAATTTACTAGCCATATTCATTCACGAATATTCTAGCAAATTAAACAGTGATTTTCTCAAAATTTCATAGAAATTTCAAGTTAACAAGAGAATATGATTTTCCAAATATGCAACAGATTTGAAATATTTATAAATCATATTTCAGCCAACACTTACTCCAAAAATATTAAGAATTTAGATAAAGTAAGTGTTTACTGCTGCAACAATCTATATGATGTATTCACCTAGCCAGAATCTGAAGAATTCAGCATTCCAATCTCACTAACCAACCTTGTGAAGGTGGCTTCATCTAATGGCTTAGTGAATATATCAGCTAGTTGTTTATCTGTAGAAACATAATGCAACTCAATAGTTCCATTAGTTGCATGTTCCCTTATGAAATGATATCTGATGTCAATGTGCTTTGTCCTAGAATGATTGACAGGATTGGCAACTATAGAGATTGCACTTGTGTTGTCACACATGATTGGAATTCTTTCCAACATAAGTCCATAATCTCTAAGTTGATTTCTAATCCAAAGCACTTGAGCACAACAACTTCCAGCAGCTATGTATTCAGCCTCAGCTGTAGAAGTTGACACAGATTGTTGTTTCTTGCTATACCAAGAGACTAACCTTTGTCCAAGAAACTGGCAGCTACCTGAGGTGCTTTTCCTATCCACTCTGCATCCAGCATAATCAGCATCAGAATAACCAACCATATTGAACCCTGTGTCCTTAGGATACCATAGTCCCAAGTTTGGAGTGCCCTTCAGATATCTAAAGATCCTTTTTATAGCAATCAAATGTGATTCTTTTGGATTTGATTGAAACCTTGCACACAAGCATGTAGCAAACATGATGTCTGGCCTACTTGCAGTGAGATAGAGTAGAGAACCAACCATGCCTCTGTAGACTGAGATATCTACCTTCTTGCCTTTAGCATCTTCATCCAATTTAGTGGCAGTGGCCATGGATGTCTTTGCAGGTGAGCAATCTTCCAAGTCAAACTTCTTCAATAAAGCCTTGATATACTTGGTTTGACTGATAAAGATACCATCCTTCCTTTGACTGACTTGTAACCCAAGAAAGAATGTCAACTCTCCCATCATACTCATCTCATATCTGCTCTGCATGAGTTTAGAAAATTTCTCACACAGCTTCTCATTTGTAGAACCAAAAATGATATCATCCACATAGATCTGAACTAAGATAAGATCATCACCATGCTTCTTGTAAAACAATGTCTTGTCCAGTGTGCCTCTAGTGAATTGATTCTCAAGAAGAAATTGTGATAAAGTATCATACCATGCTCTTGGAGCCTGCTTAAGTCCATACAATGCCTTAAGCAATCTGTAGACAAATTCTGGGAAGTATGGATCCTCAAAACCAGGTGGTTGTTGCACATAAACTTCTTCTTCCAACTCTCCATTCAGAAATGCACTTTTGACATCCATTTGATATACTTTAAAGTTTGAATGAGCAGCAATTGCCAAGAATATTCTGATGGCTTCCAATCTAGCAACAGGAGCAAATGTCTCATCATAATCAATGCCTTCCTGTTGAGAGTATCCTTTTGCAACCAACCTTGCTTTGTTCCTTATAATTATACCATCTTCATCCATCTTATTCTTTAGAACCCATTTTGTTCCAACAATGGTTCTGTTCTTTGGTGCAGGCACAAGTTCCCATACTTTGTTCCTTTCAAATTGATTCAGCTCCTCTTGCATAGCAATAATCCAATCTGGATCCAACAGTGCATCATCAAGTTTCTTAGGCTCAACTTGTGATAGAAAACAGCCATAGAGGCACTCATTCTGAGTTGCTCTCCTAGTCCTTACTCCTGCATTCGGATCTCCAATGATTTGCTCTGCAGTGTGTGATCTATCCCATTTCCTTGAGTGCTCAGCCTGATTTCTCATTCTTGATGTTGCTTCATCATCCACATCATGGTCATTCTCATTTCCTCCCCCTGTGAAGTTGCCACTACTCACAGGTGTGTCTTGGATGCTTGTTTCTTCACTATTGATTGGCACAAATTCTTCTCTTGTATCATCATTCACTTGAGTTTGTTGAACTCGAGTTTCAACTTCAGTTTCAGTCTCTTCATCAAAATCATCTAGATTATCAAACTTCAATGGATCTTTATCTTCATCATTGGCTTCTTCTAGTCCAGGTAGTTTGCTGTCATCAAATGTCACATCTGTGCTTTCCATAACTTTCTTTTGACTGATGACATAAACCTTGTATGCAATTCTTTCCATAGAGTGGCCAAGCAAAATTCCTTCAAATGCTTTTGCATCAAATTTTCCAACATATTCAGAATTATCCTTCAATACAAAGCATTTGCTTCCAAAAGTATGAACATACTTTAGAGTGGGCTTCTTTCCAGTCATCAAATTATAAGGTGTCTTTCCAGTGTTTTTATTGATGAGGGTTCTGTTCTGGATATAGCATGCAGTGCTCACAGCCTCAGCCCAAAAACATGTAGGCATTTTTGCATCAAGTAACATTGTTCTAGCAGCCTCAATTAGAGTTCTATTCTTCCTCTCAACAACTCCATTTTGTTGTGGAGTCCTTGGAGCTGAGAATTGCTGAGAAATACAATTCTCTTTACAGAATGCTTCAAGTATGGCATTTCTGAACTCTGTTCCATTATCATTTCTCAGTGCAATCACACTTGCATTGTTGACCTTTGCTTCCTTGTCAACTTTCTTTATATGCTCAATGATTACTTGTGAAGCCTCATCTTTTGATGCCAGAAATTCCACCCATGTATACCTTGTAAAATCATCAACCATCACCAAGGCATACTTCTTTCTTCCTAGTGACATAATATTGACAGGCCCAAACAAATCCATATGAATGAGTTGTAGGGGCTTGGTTATAGATGTCACTGTCTTTGTCTTGTGGCTTGATCTTTTCATCTTTCCTTTTTGACAAGCCTCACACACTCCTTCTTGACAGAATTCAAGTGTGGGCATGCCTCTCACTAACTCTCTTTTGACTAGAGAATTAATGGCTTTGAAGTTCAGGTGTGATAGTTTCTTGTGCCACAACCAACAATCTTCATTTGATGCTTTTGAGTAGAAGCAACAAATTTTGTCCTTGTTTGCAGAATCCATATTAGCTACAAACAGGCTTCCCTTCCTTACTCCAGATAGAGCAAAATCACCAATCTTCTTGTGGGTGATCAAACATTCATCTTTGTCAAAATCCACCTTGAATCCCCTATCAGTAAACTGACCAACACTTAGCAGATTATGCTTGAGCCCCTTGACTAGTGCTACATCTTCAATGATGACATTACCAACTTTCAACTTGCCATATCCCAATGTGTTACCCATGCTGTCATCTCCAAAAGCAACCATTGGGCCAGCCTTTTCCTCATACTGTGATAGCAGGGCCATATCACCAGTCATATGATTTGAGCATCCACTGTCCAAAATCCACATGACCTTCTTTTCACTTTCTTTGCCCTGCAAACACTAAGGTATTACTTTTCCTTTGGTACCCAAACAAGTTTGGGTCCATGTGACTTAGAAATAGTTTTATCATAAACAACATGCTTGTCAACTTTCTTGGCATTAGTCTTCTTGTCACTGTTAGAAGTCTTGGAACCTGAGGTTTCAGACTTAGGTGACAGAGGTACATTCCTAGCTTTAGGAGGACTCGAAGACTTTGACCTGGTGTAGTGTGTATGAGAATTGTGACTGATACAACCATCAATGAATTGCGTTCTCAGATTGAAACAACTAGTCATAACATTCATATTGCATGGCATACAATCAAATTTATCACAAAATGGTGCATCTCTATGTCTTAGAGGCACAGAACAATCATAGAAATGTTTGGACACACTACCAACAAGTTTCTTGCATGCATGAGTTAAATAATTGGTACTGAAACAGTTCTGACAAGTTTTCCTAGGGGCATTAGGCATATAAGCATAGTTGTTATCCTTGTTAATCCCTAACTTGCCATTTCTGTTCTGTTTCTTCTTAGTCACTTTCTTTTCTGATTCACTCTTCCCAGCTGAAACAAACTTAACAAACTTCTTAGGTCTTGGCCTATCAACTACTGGCTCCTTGGCTTTTGACTTGACACTCTCACTCTTGGAAGATGCTTGTTATTCATTTGATTTTGCCTCATCTTCATCATTCAACATTTGTTTGATGAGTAAGGAATCCTCATCAATTTCAAATGTTGGTTCCTTAAAAATTGGATTTTCAGTCTTTTTCAAAATGTGAGGCACTTCCTCATGAACAACTGTGTCATCTTCAATGACAGCATAGCCTTTTCTCTGTTTAAGAGTGTCATAATCAAGTCCAATAGCAGCCTTGGGTTTTGCTTCAATTTTCTCACAGTAGGATTTCACTAGACCAGATGATTTCTTGAAAGTTTTCAGTTTGAATTCATTTTCAGCTAATTCATCCCTAAGAGCTTTTTCAACCTGACTAGCACACAAAACCTTATTCTGCAGATATTCAACTTCTTTCTTAAGGTTTTCTACTTGCATAGTAGTTAGCTCAAGTTCCTCATTCTTTTTGGTTAACATTTCATTTCTAGTAGACAGTTTAGCAATCTCTTCATTAGCAGTAGTCATACTAGTATGAATGTTAAACATTTCAACAGATAGTTATTCAATCATGCATTTATACTCTGAAACAGACATGTCTATAGTAGTGAGAGATGGTACCTGAGGGTCTGATGGAGATGTGTCATCCTTGGAATTGGCCATCAAGGCATAATTGCAGAATTCTTGCTCCTCTCCATCACTGTCAGAATCATCCCAACACTTCCCTTCAGCTATGTAGGCCTTACCTTGTGTCTGCTTTTTCAGAAGGGCCTCATACTTAGCTTCAAGCTCAAGATAATCTCTATCCTTCTTTTTAGGCTTCTTGCATTCACTGGCAAAATGCCCTAGGTCATTGCATCTATAGCACCTTACAGATGACCTATCCACATGGTTGGTTTTAAACTTATTCTTGTTTGGTTTCACAGGTGCCTTGCTTTTGTTGAATGAATGGTTTTGGGTTTTGGGTTTGAAGGGTTGATTCCTTTTGAATCTGATGTTTGGAAATTTTCTGGCCATGAAAGCATATGAAGTGTTTTCCATCCCATCTAGTTCTTCAAGAGTGTAAAACTCTTCTTCCTCCTTCTCCTCAACAGGTTCACTTACCTTAGGTTCAGTTTCTTCCTCTTCTACTACCTCCTCTATCCTTAACTGACTTGTAGATGCTTCTAGGTCTTGAATAGATTTGTTGACAATCAAGGCACATGATGTGTTTACCATTCTGCCTTGATTGGCTTGGATAGCCCTTTTCTGAAGCAACTCAAGCTCATGAGTTTTTAAAACTCCATAGAGCACATCATATGTAACTTTGTTCAAATCTCTTTCCCTTAGAGAAATGACCCTTTGCTCTAGATGGTTTGGTGAGGATAGCAGAAAATTCATGTTTAACTCCTTGGTACTGTAAACCTTGCCATTCATCTGCAACTCAGTAACTAGCTTGTGAAATCTCTCAAACATCTCAGTAATGCTTTCCTTGGGCTGTGCCATAAAAGCCTCATACTGTGTGACCAGTATCTGTTTCTTATTTTCCTTAACCTCATCAGTTTCTTCACACAACACCTCAATGTGATCCCACATTTCTTTGGCAGATGTACATGATGCAATGTTTGCAAACATTGACATGTCCATGGAATCAATGATAAGCAACATGAGGTGGCAATCAAGAGCAACCTTCTCCCTTTCTGATTCTGTCCATTTTGATGGATCCTTGGCCTCATAAGATCTTGGGATAGTTGTGGTTCCAACAGTCTTCTCTGGTATCTCTTGTTGTGGAACAAAAGGACCATTCTTAAGAATCTCAGGATACAAAGGATGAGAGGCTTTGATGAACAATATCATCTTTATCTTCCAGAGGTTGTAATTCTCTTTGTCAAACTTAGGGACCTTCACCGTTCCTGTAGTCTTTGGTATATTCGAACTCATGATCGTTTTTCTATTTTTGAATAAACAGCCCGCTCTGATACCACTTGTTGAGTATTGAATACGATAAAAGAATACAGAGGGGGGGAGTGAATGGATTCTTGAACTTTTCTTTGTTTAGAGTCTATGTAGCAAATAAGTGTTTATGTGTGCAGAAGTGAAGGTGCGGATAAAGAACAACACAAGACACAGTATCACTTTAATCTAATGTATTATTAGATAAAGGTTGCTACAATCTGTGAATACAAATGATAGTATTCTCAGCTTCGTTTTTCTCAGAGAGATACAGCTTACAACGTATGAAAAACTTGACTCACAAAGTTACAAAGTTAATTGACTAAGGAAGTGAGGTTGTATCCTTATAGAACATGGATACACCCTACTTACTACAAATAAGGTAGCTGAACAAATTACTTTCTAGTCTGTCTATCCTTTTTGAGTAAGTGTCCAAACGGTTACAGATTTGACTTTGCAAAGCCTGTTAAGATCCACTTCTTTAGCCCATTATCTCTTCTATATCTCTCCAAGCTTCCTTGTAGGCTTTCCAGAGCACGTTACAGATTGTGGTCCATAAAGTGCATTGGCTTGTTGTAGGTTTCTGACTTGTACAATTTCTTCAGTACTTTGTCTCCAAGAATGTATTCGAGAAGTGACTAAGTAGTTGATTCGAGAACTAGAATTGACTTGATCGATAACTCTGAGTTCTCGAACACTGTTATATTGACATATCGAATTACTTCTCAAATACATTCTTTGAACAATCCTCTCTTCTCAATCTCTTCTCAATCTCAACGAGTATTTAATTATACCTGCAAAACCTTTGAACAATCCTCTCTACGGAGTATTTAATTATACCTGCAAAACCTTTGAACAATCCTCTCTACGGAGTATTTAATACATTCTTTGATCGATAACTACGGAGTATTTAATTATACCTGCAAAACCTTTGAACAATCCTCTCTTCTCAATCTCACTCTGCTTCCTATGCGGCTATGGGACTCGATTCTATTTTCTAATATACAAACTGATAGGCAGTAGGACTCTTAATCTAGGTAGGATACAAAAATAGTAGAACGATTAAACTTATTGTTAGAAATGATTGATGAGAACAGTGTTTGGAAGCTATAGTGACAAAACAGAGTTTAGCTGGAAGCAGTCAGAGTTTAGTTAAACACTGACTGGAAGCGCAACAGAGGTTGTTAAACTCTGTAGCGGTATTGTCTGAAGAGTCAACAGTGTTTAAAGGTTGATGCAAGATAAATATGGAAGCAATATCTTTGAAGATTGGAAAGCTGTCAAAGAGATTGAGTTGACTTGGAAGACTGGAGCAATCGTGATTGATATCAATTGTATAGCTTGATTATAGGAGAATCAGTTACTGATTGTACGAAGCTGTATGTTCTATAAATACAGTTAGGTTAACCCTAGAAGGGTAGTCGAACATTGAGAAATTCATTGATTGTAACCTAAGCAGCTCTCTGTGATATTTACATCACTGAGAGAGGAATTGTTAATTCCAAACAGTTTTAAATTGTTAAACAGTGTGTTCTTGTTAAGTTACTCATACAGTATTTGATTGCTTTTTGTGTATTCGACCTAACAAGTGGTATCAGAGCCAATCTGTTACTTTATTACAGTTAAAGATCCAAACACAATAGTAATCAATGGCAGAGATACCTCCACCAACTGAAAAAGCCCCTACTACTGTTAGTAGGTATGAAACAATAAGGGTTCCAATACTAAGGCCATCAGAGTATGCAATCTGGAAGGTAAAAATGACCATGTTTCTGGAAGCCACAGATCCAGAATACCTTGATAGAATTTATGAAGGTCCTCACAAACCTACAAAATTATCTGCTGCTGCTGCTGGTGAGGAATCAAAGGTCATTCCAAAGGAAAAGAAAGATCTAACTGCTGAGGATCTTTCATCTATTGCAAAGGATGCAAAAGTGAGACATTTACTTCACAGTGCATTAGACAATGTTATGTCTAATAAAGTGATTAACTGCACAACAGCAAAGGAAATATGGGATGCACTTGAGGTTAGGTGTCAAGGAACTCCTGCAATCAAGAAAAACAGAAGAAACATACTCACTCAGGAGTATGAGCACTTTGAGGCAAAGTCTGATGAAACCATGACAGAAACATTTGACAGATTCTGTAAACTGCTCAATGATTTGTCATTGGTTAACAAAGAGTATGATTTAGAAGACTCAAATCTCAAGTTTCTTCTTTCTCTACCTGAAAAGTGGGATGTGAAAACAACCACTATAAGAGATAATTATGAACTTGGTGAAACAGAAATTGATGAAATTTATGGGCTGCTCAAAACTCATGAATTGGAATTGGAGCAGAGAAACAAAAGATCTAGTAGAAAGTCAAAGTCTGTTGCTCTTAAGATTGAGGAGAAACCATCAAAGAAGGAGGCATCAAGGAGAAAGGAAAAAGGGAAAGCCTTAGTCATACATTCAGAGAATGAGTCATCAAACACTGATGTTGACTCAAACACAGATGAATCATCTGATTCTGAAGATGATGAGGAGATGATGCAAATGGCTGCATTGATGGTAAAGACCTTCAAGAAGATGGGATACAAGAACTTCAAGAAGGGAAAGAGATTCTCCAGGGACTACTCAAAGTCTGACAAGAAGAATTTCAAGAAATCTGAGGGAAAGGACTTAAAATCTGGTAAGAAAGATAAGTCTGAAATTCAATGCTACAAGTGTAAGGAGATGGGTCACTATGCTCCTGAGTGCAAGAAGGGTAAAACTGAAAAGGCACTCTACACCAAAGGCAGAGATTGGGCAGATACTTCAGATTCAGATGAGGAAGTCAACTATGCTCTCATGGCTACTACTCAGACTGAAAATGATGATCTCAAGGTACCCCCAACTACCTATGCTTATAACACTGATAATATAACTGAACTGAGAATTTATCTTAAAGCATTGCATATCAGTTATAGGGATCAGACTTTAGAAAATGAGAGGATAAAGTCTGAGTGTTCTCAACTTAAAGAGAGAAATAAACTTGTTGAGGAACAGCTAGAGAACATGAATAAAATTCAGAAAGAGAGAGATGATGCAGTGTTTATTGAACAGGAGTTGCTAGGAAAGTATAAGCAACTAGAATCAGAATTGGAGGATACTAAACACATCATTAAAACTTGGACACACTCTGGTAAAGACACTCAAGAAGTGTTTCAGTCAGACACAGTAGGTCTAGGTTACTCTGAGGGAGATGAACTTAGATTTGAAAATCAGGTAAAAGTTAGACCACATCGTTCATCTGAAGGTAATGTCATGGGAACAGGTGGACTTAAGACTGAAGCACAGAAAAAGGCTGTTAAAGAGTCATATGCTAAAACTTTTGTTAAAGAGGCTAACATTGGTTTAATGACAGATAAACAACTCAAGCATAAGCTTAAGGAAATAAAGTCTGTCAACAAACAGAGAATGCCTAAGAAAAACAGAAATGGAAAGGTAGGCATAACCTCAGGAATTAAGCCAATGCTTGCTTCATTAGCTCCTAGAAAAACATGCTTTAATTGTGGTAGCACTAATCATCTTGCTAGTTTCTGCAGTAAGAATAAGAACATTAATTCTTTGCCCTCTAAAACTGCAGTAAAGAGTGATTATGTGAGAACAAGACCACAGACTTTATGCAAACACTGTGGAAGTACTTGGCATTCTATTTACACTTGCAGAAATTATCATGTTATTTACTATAATTACTATGAACTCAAGCCAAATTTGAAATGGGTTAAAGTAAACTCTGCAAATGTAAACTCTGAAAAAGTTAGCTTAAACTCTGATAATGTGAATTCCGCTGCAAAAGCTAACAGAATTAAGAAAGCCAAAGGATCCAAGCAAGTCTGGATCCTTAAAACTAATAATCAGTGATTGTTTGTGATTGCAGGGCAACAGGGTTAGTACCCTAGTCGTGGACAGTGGATGTTCAGGACACATGACAGGAAATAAAGCCCTGCTATCAGAGTTTGAGGAGAAGGCTGGCCCAGAAGTTTCCTATGGAGATGGCAACATAGGACATACACTGGGATATGGCAATATTAATCTTGGAAATGTCATCATCACAAATGTAGCTCTGGTTCCAGGACTCAAGCATGATCTGCTATCTGTGAGTCAAATCTGTGACAGAGGATATCATGTAGATTTTCAGCCTGAATATTGTCAAGTGATCAGCAAATCTACAGGGAAAGTTGCTCTAGTTGGAAACAGACACAATAACATCTATGAAATTAAATTGTCAACAAACACTGATGGCAAAGCAGTGTGTCTGTCAACAAGAATGTCCAGTGAAGAGAGTTGGAAATGGCACAAGAAACTCTCTCATTTGAACCTGAACAACATCAATGAGCTAATAAAGAATGATCTTGTGAGAGGTTTACCAAAGTCCTTGTTGAATGTAGAAGGCCTGTGTGATTCTTGTCAAAAGGCCAAACAGAGAAAAGCCACCTTCAAAAGCAAATCTGAGTCTTCAATTCTTGATCCTTATCATCTACTACATGTTGATCTTTTTGGTCCAGTGAATGTGATGTCTCTTGGAAAGAAGAAATATGCTCTAGTCATTGTTGATGAATATACCAGGTACACATGGGTATATTTTCTTGCAAAGAAGGATGAAACTGCATTAACACTGACAGAATATATATTACAACTGGAAAAAGGGTCAGAGAATCAAGTGAAGATCATCAGAAGTGAAATTGGAACTGAGTTCAGGAATTCATCAATGGAAGAATTTTGCAAGAGTAAAGGGATAAAACAAGAGTTTTCTGCACCTGGCACTCCACAACAAAATGGTGTAGTGGAGAGGAAAAACAGAACCTTGATAGAAGCTGCCAGAACCATGCTAGATGAAGCAAAGTTGCCAACATATTTCTGGGCAGAAGCAGTTCAAACTGCTTGTTTTACTCAAAATGCAACACTGATCAACAAGCATGGTAAAACACCATATGAAATGGTGAAGAAGAAAAAGCCAAATCTAAAATATTTTCATATTTTTGGATGCAAGTGCTTTGTGTTGAAGACTCATCCTGAACAGTTGACCAAATTTGACCTAAAGGCAGATGAAGGAATTTTTGTTGGCTATCCACTGTCAACAAAGGCATTCAGAGTTTATAATCTGAGAACTAGAGTGATCATGGAATCAATTCATGTGTCATTTGATGACAAGAAAATAACTGGACTTGAAGATGTAAATGAACATGATCAACTGCACTTTGAAAATGAAGATTTATTCTCTGAAAAAGTAAACTCTGATCAGACTGATTTGACAAACTCTGTTCATCTAAACTCTGAACCTCTACTGGTAAATACTGAAGAAACTCTTCAATCAGAAACAAGGGAAGAACCAGTTGAGGGGGAGCATGAAGAATCACATCAAAGTGATGATTCAAACACTGATAGTGACTCAGTTGATAATTCTGAATCAAACTCTGTTGATTCAAACTCTGTTGATAATACTGAGAAGTCACATTCAGGGGGAGCATCTGAAAATGAAGAAAGACACCAAGAAAATCAGGAGAGCATGGATCAAGGGGGAGGATCACATGATGACAGAAGCAATCTGCCTTCTGCAAGAAAATGGACTAAATCACACACACCTGATTTGATTATTGGTGATCCAGATGCAAAAGTAAGGACAAGAAGTGCAACAACAAATGAATGTCTGTTTCATGCATTCTTGTCACAAACTGAGCCAAAGAAAGTGGAAGAAGCTCTTAAAGATGCTGACTGGATAACAGCAATGCAAGAAGAGCTAAATGAATTTGAAAGAAATGAAGTGTGGACACTTGTACCAAGGCCCAAGAACAGATCCATTGTTGGTACTAAATGGGTTTTTAGAAATAAAACTGACAGTGAGGGTGTTATCACAAGGAACAAGGCAAGACTGGTTGCAAAAGGCTATTCACAACAGGAAGGAATAGACTATGATGAAACATTTGCTCCAGTGGCTAGATTGGAGGCAATTAGAATTTTTCTAGCATATGCCTCTCACATGAAATTCAAAGTGTTTCAGATGGATGTAAAAAGTGCATTTTTGAATGGAAAACTTGAAGAAGAAGTGTTTGTGGAACAACCACCAGGGTTTGTAGATCCAAAATATCCAGACTATGTCTACAGGTTAGACAAGGCACTCTATGGACTTAAGCAGGCACCAAGGGCATGGTATGAAACCCTTGCCAAATTTCTACTAGAAAGTGGATTTCACAGAGGTACTATTGACAAAACTCTGTTTTACTTCCAAACTGGTAGTGACTTGCTTTTAGTACAGATATATGTAGATGACATCATTTTTGGATCTACTAATGATAAACTCTGTAAGAAGTTTGCCAAACTCATGCAGTCAAGATATCAAATGAGTATGATGGGAGAGCTTAGTTATTTTCTAGGCTTACAGGTAAAGCAAACAGATGATGGAATTTTTATAAATCAAGCAAAATATACCAGAAACCTTCTCAAGAAATTTGGTATGCTTGATTATTCATCTGCAACAACTCCCATGGCAACTGCAACAAAATTGGACAAAGATGCAGGGTCATCAGTAGATATGACAAGTTACAGAGGAATGATTGGTTCTTTACTCTATTTGACAGCTAGCAGACCTGATATTATGTATGCAACTTGTTTGTGTGCAAGGTTCCAGGCAGATCCAAGAGAACCACATTTAACAGCAGTAAAGAGGATATTTAAGTACCTCAAGGGCACTATGACTTTGGGGCTGTGGTATCCAAGAGAATCAGAGTTTAAACTACTTGGTTATTCAGATGCAGACTTTGCAGGATGTAAGATAGACAGAAAAAGCACCAGTGGAAGTTGTCAATTTCTGGGTGACAGACTTGTTTCCTGGTACAGCAAGAAACAGAAGTCAATATCTACATCTACAGCTGAAGCAGAGTATATTGCTGCTGGTAGCTGCTGTGCACATATTTTATGGATGAAGAATCAACTGCTGGATTATGGATTAAGGTATACCAAGATACCTATTTACTGTGATAATCAAAGTGCTATTGCAATGATAGGTAATCCAGTACAACATTCAATGACAAAGCACATCAGCATAAGGTATCACTTCATCAGAGAGCATGTAGAGGAAGGCAACATTGAGCTTCACTTTGTGTCTACAGAACAACAACTTGCAGATATCTTCACCAAGCCATTGAGTAAAGCTACATTTACAAGACTGGTCAATGAACTAGGAATGGTCTCTAGTTTTGACTAGAGATGTTGGTTAGACTCAAAAACTAATCTCTAAAATATATTGCTCATGTTTCTGTAAATTGTTAAGTGCTATGTGAACCTTAGTATTAAACTCTGTTCTGCATGCTTATGTTTAAAACTTGTTAAACTCTGTAAGCATGTCTGTCTGTTAAACACTGTTAACATGTTAGATACACTCAGTGAATTCAGAATTGATTATTGTCTGAATGAAAACACCAATGAAGAAAAATGTATGAAGCATGATTCTCAGTAAATAAATCATGATTCTTTCTGAGTCACTGTAATCTAATCAGACTTTGTGCAGTAAATCAACACAGCATGATACTGTTTCATATTTATAGCATCTCTTAGTTTATTCAGTCCTAAACTCTCAGTCTATGAATATTGTGTGCATTGCCTCTCATAAATAATTTTGGTTATTGATGAACTCTAAACTCTGATTAGTGACATTCTGTTTCCAAAGGTATGGTTCATGATGATTCCTTGTTTGTACTTGTGAAAATCATAAAACTTGAGATGTGTCATTGATTAGTTTGGTGAGTTCAGATTCATGTATACACCCTGTGAGAGGTTGAGCCAAATCAGTGATTGATACATTTTCTATCAATCAGTATTTATTGTTGTGTGATATTCATTAGGTAGTATGTTTCTTTAGAACTTGTATTAAACCATTTTGAGACTACATGATATGTGTGTGCATGAAAATGATAAAGGCAATAGGATTTACCATTTTTCTTTAAACACTGTTCAAAATTCTTTTGAACTCTCTTCAAACACTGTATAAACACTGTTCATAAATTCCTTCCTTAGTAAACCCCTTTGAGCCTAATTAACTGCTCATTTTTCTTATACTCTGAAGTATTAAGAGCAGTTATATTTTTTTTCTCAAGCAGATGAGTATTTTTCTAGAAAAGAAAAGTCTACTCAGTATATATGCTAAATAAAAAAATAATAATAATAAAAAAAAAGAGAAAAAGGTATATATACTGATCTTGTACAAATATGTACTAACAGTGTGACTGAACACTTTGGTCTATTGAAATGTTCAGCTTGATATTCACTTATGAATAAAACATCTTTTTCATCTGTTTGATCTTATCTCATTCCAACCCTGAATAAAGTCCTTTTGATTTGTGCATACATGTATACAAAGTAGTGTAGAATTGGTGGACATTCAAGCATATGGTAGATTCTGCTATTTCTGATTGAATGTGAGTGTAAACACTTCACCTAAACACTTGTGTGCTTTGAGAGTTTGTGAGGTTATCAAATTCATGACTGTTATTCACTGAATGATGCTCTGATTTCTATCTCTTGATATTTTTGTCTTTAAAGACTGTGTGCTTACTTGGATAATCATGGACATCAAAGGGAATAGAAGTTTTCAGATTTCTGTATTACAGTAACTACAGAGTTTAGCATTCATCAAACAATCAGTGTTTACTATGAGAGTTTGTGCATTCAGTGTTTATTGATTTTTGTTATGGATGTTATGAAATACTAGATGCTCTAAAAATTGATTTCAGTAAACTCTGCTTCACACACACTGATATTCACAACTGTGCAATTTTTGAAAGGGTTGTTAGTGATAAAATTGGAAAAGTGATAAACACTGTTGAGTTGTGTTAAGTACTCTAAGGTACAGTTTCATTTAGATGATTTGATTATTTTGAAGTAATTGAGGTAGTTGACAACTGTTAATTAGTGTAAGTGTCGTGATTATAGGAATGACAGCGGTAATTATTAAGTGCTCCATTGGTTGTTTGACACGTGTCCCATGATAGTGTCCCACTCACACATTACTCTACAACAGTTGCGCGCTTTTACTAAATAAACGATTGAGTTTTAATTTTACTCTAATCGTCTTTAGTCTCTCACTCCATATCGATTCACATTCACCCACTCACAGTTACTTGCATACTCATTCACTTTCAAACTTCTCATATACTCTCATTCACCTTTTGATAAACACTTACAGTGCATACACATCTTTTCTCTAAATCTCTTCGTATCATATCTTACTAATGGCAACTAAAGCGTTTGATGCAGCAGGGTTAGTTTTTCTTCCTAGCAACTATGCAGCACCACTGGAGAATGCAAATGCTCCAGAGGCGTTTCATTTGTTCCAAAACTTCTTGAAAGATTCTGAAATAGGGAAGGCTTTAACTGCACCACCAACACTATCTGCTTCACAAATTGCCGCCTTCTGGACAAACTCTGTATATGATGATGGAGAAGAGTCTGGCACTCCCACAATCACTTTCACTCATGATGAATCAGAGTATATTATTACTCCAACTACTGTTAGGGATGCTCTAGATTTTGAGACACACACTTCTTACAGTGTTGTTGGTCATGATCGCTTGAGGACAATGTTGGAGCAAATTGGATGTGCAGGAAACTTGAATAAGATAGGGTCTTTGAGACGGCCAAGTTTGAGAAAGGAATGGAGTTTCTTTTTCGATTGTATAACAAGGGCTTTTGGAAAGAAGACAACAAACTGGGATGCACTTCCTCTGGATACTCTCCAAATTGGTCATGCTCTATTATATGGAGGTAACTTCGATTTTGGTAGACTAGTACTAATGAACTTGGGAGAGCGTTTGTCTGAGACTACTACTGTCTATTTTGCTCGTTTTTGTCAATTGCTATTTACTGCCTGTGTGCCTAACATTCCAATTGATGAAGCTGATGTTATTCAGCCTTTTCAAGTTGCTAAGAGAATGTTTTCTGATTTGACAAACAAAGATGTCACTAAACAGCAAATACCTGAGATGTTTATGCCTTTAGCCTTACAGAACTATGTAAACCAACCACAAGATCCTCAATCACCACAACAAATGCCTGAACCAATAGACACCATAAACTCTGAACCAACACCCACAACACCCACAACCACTGTACCTACTACATCTCATCAACCACAACCAGAAACCTTAAACTCTTCACCAATAAACTCTCCAACAATAAACTCTCCACCATTAAACACTGAAACATTAAACACTGAACCATTAGACACTGAAACTTTAAACTCTGAGACAGCACCTACTGAAACAGCCAAAACCAAGCCAAAAAGAAAGAAACATACTGCCCAAAACACTAAACACTCAAAGGCTAAACAGACACAACCTGGAGCTGTTTATACAAGAAGAATGAAACAAAAGGCAAACAGACCTTCATTTTCACCACCTAAAGAGAGTTCCAGTGAAGATGAAGAGGAGACTGTAGTGCATCAAGTCAAGAGAAGGAGATTAGTTCTTTCAGAGTCTGATGATGAGCAAATTGTTGAAGCTCCAGAGGTGGTTTCCCATGAAACACCTACTGTTGAGGATGAAGAAAATGTTTCTATACCTGCAGAGGTTGAAATGCCTGCAGAGGATATTGTTAATGATGAAATACCTACAGAGGATAAAATGCCTGTAGAAGAGGATAACAGAGATGGTTTTTCACCAATGGATAATATTTTTGACACATTTGAACCATTCTCTGATCCTATCTCACCTATTGTTCATACTAAAGCTCCTGGTGTAGCTGATGAGCTTGCAGTCAAAGTTCCTGAAGCTGAAGCATCACACACAGAGCTGGTATCTTCTCCAATTCAAGACAAAGGTGATGAAGTTGATCAGGCAACTAAGGAGAATTCTGAATCTATGCCTGTTGAAGCTACAAAGGCAAACTCTGTTGCAGAGCCTGTGCAACATGAAGAGACTATTGAAAAGGTTGCAGAAGTTGTTACAGAAACTGTGGCTGACACAGCTCAGCACAGTGGTTCTTTAAAAGATGCTCAAGCTAAAGATGCAAGTGCTGAAGATGAATTTGACAGCAGTGCAAACTCTGATTCATTTGTGAGTGCACCTGCACAGACTGATAATAAGCATAAATCTTTTGATCAGCCTTGTCCATCTCATGCAATTGAAGAAGAGTATCTTGCTAAATCTGCTGCCAATTGGTATAAACAAGACTGTATTTTTCCAAAAGGGAGAGCAGCTGATTTTGTTAAGCAGACTGCTAGTCAAATTTCAAATCCAGAGATTTTATCATGCTTAAAAGCAACAGTGGTACAAGTTAAAACTCTAGAGGGAAATTTTTCTGATACAAAACAAGAAATTGCTTCCTTGAAGACTGAGATTCAGTCAAGAGAAATGAAGATGGAAAGAGAGTCCAAAATAAAAGCTGCACAGCTATCCAAAGTTCAAGACACTCTCTTTGCCAGGCTAGGAAAAGTTGAAGAAAATCAAATTGCTTTGTTTTCTAAGGTGGATTCCATTGCTAACTCTTTAGAGCTCATTACATCCATACTCATTCCTGATGATGTCAAAAAGGGGGAGAGAGTTGCTAAGTCTAAATGCAAAGTTTCTCAAACTCTGACTCAAAAGGATGATGCTGGAGATGGAGGGGCAAGTGATAAGAGTAAGGTGTTAAACTCTGAAAAGCAAACTCTGAGATCTGGCAAATCTTTTAAATCACAGTCTGTTGGAATAAACACTGAAACTCAAGGTACTTCAAAGACCAAGAGTTTGGAATTACTTTAGACTGATGAGGAGTTAGCTGTTAAGCTTTTCATGGAAGAGAATGCAGAGGGAGTTACTTTAGAAGATGCTAAAGCTGAAGAGAAGAGTTTACAAGAAAAGCATTTGAAAGTTCTAAAGTCTGAAAAAGCAAAGAAGAATGTGAAAGTTGTTAAAACTGCAAAGCCTGTTCTTAAAGGCATTGAACTCAAAGAGAAATTAACTGGCATTGAAGGAGAAGAAAAAGAAGAAGAAGATAAAGAAAAGTTGATCAGAAAGTCTTCTCTTGAGGCTAAATTGAAGTTAAAAGGGGTAATAAATGAGGAGAACAAAGGTAAAATGATTGTTACAACCTTTGTTGCCACACAAGTTGTACAACCACAAAGTAAACCCTTACCTGGTTTTTCAAGGCCAAAGATTCCAGTGCAAGAAGAAGCAGGAGTGACTGGTGATTATCAACATAATGTTGCATGTTCAGGAAAGCCACCAGGGAGAAATACTTCTGGATTAGGTTCAACAAGAGATTTGAGATTTAGTAACAGTCCAAGAGATCCTTCTGCACTTGTATCTCTTGGTTCTGGTATTACTCAAGAAAATCTAGACAAGCTGGAGTCAGTTCAGGTAGTTCGTCAAAGAAGCTTAGACATTCACTTTCTGTTATACTTTATGGCAGATGGGTCAGTGTATAGAGTGAATGAAGAAGCAATCAAGCTAAAATTATTTGAGGAACTTCAGTATGTCCTGCATATCTTCAGAGTTAGAAATCGTAGAACACAGCTTATTGCTAATTCTATAAGGGAATATATGAAGAAAGCTAAAGTGGTTACAGGAACAAAGTCTGCTGAAAAGTATGTTCCTAAATACAGAGATTGGAATGGCAATCTGATTGAAATGGAGAAGGGAACTACAAAGCTGAAAACAGATCTTGGAATTACAGTTCTGGATTTCAATGTAAAGTCTGAAGAAGTGAAGTACATCAGGTTGGGAAATGAGATGAGAAGAAACAAGATCTATGATCTCAGAGCTGCTATTTTTCAAACTGATGAGAATGATCCAGATTTGAAAGAAATCAAGGAAGCTATGGAGATTGAACTTGAACATGCTGAGAGAAGGTTGTTGATTGATTATCTCGGAACAGCTCCAGATCTTGAGGAAGATAGGTAGACAAAAGTTGTAAGTTTGTTAAGTAATAGCTTAAACTCTGTTTGTATATTAAACATTGTAAAACTTTGTATTTGTTTTGACATCATCATTTACTGTAAACTTGTACATTTTTGCTAATGGACAAGTTGGGGGAGATTGTTAGAAATGATTGATGAGAACAGTGTTTGGAAGCTATAGTGACAAAACAGAGTTTAGCTGGAAGCAGTCAGAGTTTAGTTAAACACTGACTAGAAGCGCAACAGAGGTTGTTAAACTCTGTAGCGGTATTGTCTGAAGAGTCAACAGTGTTTAAAGGTTGATGCAAGATAAATATGGAAGCAATATCTTTGAAGATTGGAAAGCTGTCAAAGAGATTGAGTTGACTTGGAAGACTAGAGCAATCGTGATTGATATCAATTGTATAGCTTGATTATAGGAGAATCAGTTACTGATTGTACGAAGCTGTATGTTCTATAAATACAGTTAGGTTAACCCTAGAAGGGTAGTCGAACATTGAGAAATTCATTGATTGTAACCTAAGCAGCTCTCTGTGATATTTACATCACTGAGAGAGGAATTGTTAATTCCAAACAGTTTTAAATTGTTAAACAGTGTGTTCTTGTTAAGTTACTCATACAGTATTTGATTGCTTTTTGTGTATTCGACCTAACACTTATGGGCTTGGGCTAATCCTAATCTACAATGTAATTAACGATTATTAGTACATAATAACAATTAAGTTGAAACAATAACAATTAAATTTAAACAAATATACATGACAGATAAAATAATATAAATTAAATATGTAGATCGTATAATATTTTTTAATCAATAAAACAAATAATAATAATAATAATAAAAACAATGTCAAAAAAATTATGGGATATTACATTCTTCCCCACTTATAAAAATTACGTCCTCGAAATTTAAGTAGCATACATGTTTCCAAAAACGAACATTTCAAATGGTCACAAATATCAATTCTCAGAAAATATCACGACTTCAGAAATTTCAAAATTTTTCCAAACCAATTTGATTAGGGAAATCGTCTAATCGTATTTTTTTTTAAAACACATAATAATTCTCATGTAAAAGTGACAATAAACTTTCACAAATAGGATTGGTCAGATGCCCACGCATCACAAAGAAGTATAAATACAAGAATTTATTATGCACACATTAGAATCTATAACATGAATCGCAATAAAAGAAACTTAGAAAGTGGTTTTGAGAATAATACCTCAATTATTTGCAGCGTCATTTGTAGTTATTTGTTTGTTGTTTCCTCCCTGATCATCATTATCCTTGTAATTGTTGGATGTCACTTTGCAATTTCGAATAGTGTGACCTTGTCCCCAGCACCTAAAACACGCGCCAGTAGTCCAGTGACAAGTGTCTCCCCAATGTACCTTCCCGCAATGCTGACAACGAGACTTTGCCCCACTCTGATTTTTTTAGACGATCCATTTTGCTCATTCCCCTGGTTTCCATTTCTTTGTCGAAAGCTTCGAGTGTTGTACCCATGATCATTTTTCTTGAATCCACCAGAAGACCCATTGTCATTCTTCAAATTCTTGTTTTGCTCGGTAGAGTCACCATCCCATTTTCGTTTCTGATTCTGCATGTCTTGCTGTTTACGGAAGTCAGTTTGATGAAGTTCTTGATCTCTGGCACTGTCCACCAAACTGTCCATGGTAGTGTAGCGGTTTGCGATGATGTGATTACGGATCGAAGTCTTCAGAGCCCACTTGAATTTCATGATTTTATCTTCTTCTGTACCAGCAACGGTTCGTGCATAGCCAGCTAACCTCTGAAACCTGATCTGAAAGTCCGCCACAGATTCATCCTCCTTCTGAGTTATGCTCTGATATTCCCGAGCATACTCCTCACGGATACTGGCAGGAAAATACCTCTGATCGAACTGTGCTTTAAACACATCCCAAGTAACAGTATTCTTGTATCCAGCTGCGTGGGAAGCCACCACTGACTTCCACCAAATGCTAGCATCTCCTTCAAGACGGTAAATGCCAAAACGAGCCTTTTCCAACTCAGAACAGTTAAGTACCCGAAAGATCTTCTCCATATGATCAATCCACGCTTCCGCATCCATCGGGGTCTTGGCCTCCTTGAAGCAATTAGGCCTTTGTTTCATAAAACGATCAAACATAGTCTGGCCTTCTTGATTCTGTGTGTTACCACCAGGATTCTGCGTTTGCTGAGCCACCACCTGCTGCACCATATGCATAAAGGTGTTTTGATCCATCACAATTTGCTGAGTAACATTTCCCCCAGTGTTTTGGCTAGTATTAGATTTCTTTGGCGGCATCCTGCAAAATTTTTCGTGAGTGCACATACGAAACAATCATATCACAAGTCGATATTAAAAGTCATAATTCTACCCATGCGAAGTTAACCCAAAACTCACAGGTCAATGCCTAAAAGACAGTCAACAGAATCTATAACCTGGCTCTTATACCAACTTTAACAACCCCACTTTTTGGATCGTTAACTAATAGACAAATATCATAATAAAATCTAAATTATTTTAAATCGATTTAGAAAAGAACCGAAAATATTGATAAATATCAATGTTTTAAACTTCAAAATGAAAATATTGAAAAGTCTGAAAACGAATTCTAACAAGTTCTCAAATTTATTTATACTACTATATAGACTGTAGTTGGCATCACTCATCTCAACCCGTTTACCCCTGATTACCTGCGGAAGAAAAACAATACGAGTGAGCCAAATGCCCAGTACGAATATAATATAAAAATAAAACAAGATTTCAAATATCCAAATGAATTGTGTCTTACCAACACAGATCTTTCAAATCAAGTCCAAATGTAAAATAAGCAAGATAGCCAAAAAGAATAAAATACTGATTGAAGCAGAACAAATATAAGGCTGAATCAAGTAAGGTACGTATCCATAAGGGTCTCTTATACAGATATGTACTCGCACAAAGCGAAGTACAAAACAGAGAATTCTTCCCCGGTAATCCATGAGAAGAAAACACATGAAATGCACAAAGCATTCCTACAAAACAGAGAATCCTTCTTCGGTAATCCAGAAGAAGAAAACACACATTAGCGATCATGATCTATACACAATCTCATACCCCAGAGACGTGCTCGTATACTCACAGCACCGATACGAGTAAGTGCCGAGTTCACCAGACACTCCGAACTCCATGAACTCGTCTATGATTTAACCACATAGATAGGTCTAAGAGCCCAAAAAATAGGTTTCAAAAATATTGCCAGACTCATTACACAGAACAAAATAAACAAAGCAATGTCGCAATAAAATAGCGAAACGAAACAAATCAAATATATATGAGCTGGCAATAAAAATTCCAACAATAAGGAAGACGAAATGAAAATACGAATGTGCACTAAAAGTACACACAGAATACAAGGGTCACAAATTTATAAAATTGAATCGACAATAAATGTAACGAATAAAGAATAAAATTTTATAATGAGAAAGAGAGCAAATAACTCGTATCAAGGAGAGTACAAAAGGTGACAGTTTATAAATTTGACTCAACAATATATTTAATGAATATTTATAATTTAAATGGAGAGAGAAAAGAATGAAGAATTCGTACCTGAATAATAGCAAATAAATTAGTAAATAAAATCTCGCAAACTGCTACAAGCTTGAGCCCACTCTAAATCATGAAATATAAAATAAATTCAACCACCTTTAATTTTATAATATCAAAATATAACAAGTGTGTAAATATATATGTAAAGGCAAGCTTACATGTAACTTAATTAAACTCATATACATGAATATATAATTAATATAGATAATAGCATGCTAATATTCAACTAGAGCAAGTACCACACATCTAGTTTAAATTCTTCAGCAAGTGATTTTCAATCCAATTAATGAAAATATATTTTAATATAAAATATAATTAACTACTCCAGTAAGAAGCACATAACATAACAAACGAATCAAGATGTACAAAATCCCCTTGTGTGCCCAAAACATGCATATCAAATATAATAACCAGCTGGTACACATAAAATATCACATTTACCTAAAAAAACTTATCAAACCACCCATGCATGCAATATTGTCAACTAAACAGGGAGTTGGCTCTTTGTTTGAAAACTCACTCTAGCTAACATTCCTGTACAACTTGGCAGGAACATAGTAACATACAAAATTAAATATTACTTTTAGTACTTGACTTTACTATTGAAATGTATATTAGCTATTATTCATGTTTTTAATTAAGACACAAGTTCAGTAATTGCTCACGTACATACATTTATGAGTGTCTAGACACTAACATAGCATAAATAATCTAAATCAACAAATTCAATTCTGCCTGCTAACTTAACCAAAATAATTAATAAATTCACCTAAAATTAATCGTGGCATATACATCTACTCTAATTAGTACAAAAATAATATTCAGGAAATTAATAATGATATTAAGAAAATACATTTGTTTTTTTTCTTTGAACGACAGAAAACTAATCAACCAATAATGAAGGTTAAATTTATGATAGAGAATATTCATCAAAGTTAAAGAATAATTATATTATGCAAATGAACCAATAAAACAGCTATTTTAAAAACATGCACATGTACTAAGTGGCTATATGAGAGCAAGGAAAACAATTATACAGGCAAGGATCATAAAAAGAGAAGTCACAAAAACGGTCAAACGCATGCATCTTTGGTGTATAGATAATTAACAATACAGATTAGAAACTACTCCCTCTGTCCCATCCATTTCTTTACAATTTCCTTTTTGGGCCGTCCCACCATTTCTTTACATTACCCAAAATAGTAAGTTTTAACACTATTACACCCACTACTTCACTTATTTTAACAATACTTTATACTATTTCACCCACTACTTAACTTATTTTAACAATAAAATCACTATTACACCCACTACTTCACTTATTTTAACAATAAAATCACTATGACATCCACTACTTCATTTATTTTAACAATATTACATCCATTTTACACCCACTATCCTTGACCTCCGTGCCCAGCCGCCATGTAAAGAACCGGCTGGGACGGAGGGAGTATTTAATTATACCTACAAAACCTTTGAACAATCCTCTCTTCTCAATCTCACTCTACTTCCTATGCGGCTATGGGACTCGATTCTATTTTCTAATATACAAACTGATAGGCAGTAGGACTCTTAATCTAGGTAGGATACAAAAATAGTAGAACGATTAAACTTATGGGCTTGGGCTAATCCTAATCTACAATGTAATTAACGATTATTAGTACATAATAACAATTAAGTTCAAACAATAACAATTAAATTTAAACAAATATACATGACAGATAAAATAATATAAATTAAATATTTAGATCGTATAATATTTTTTAATCAATAAAACAAATAATAATAATAATAATAATAAAAACAACGTCAAAAAAATTATGGGATATTACATTCTTCCCCACTTATAAAAATTTCGTCCTCGAAATTTAAGTAGCATACATGTTTCCAAAAACGAACATTTCAAATGGTCACAAATATCAATTCTCAGAAAATATCACGACTTCAGAAATTTCAAAATTCTTCCAAACCAATTTGATTAGGGAAATCGTCTAATCGTATTATTTTTTAAAACACATAATAATTCTCATGTAAAAGTGACAATAAACTTTCACAAATAGGATTGGTCAGATGCCCACGCATCACAAAGAAGTATAAATACAAGAATTTATTATGCACACATTAGAATCTATAACATGAATCGCAATAAAAGAAACTTAGAAAGTGGTTTTGAGAATAATACCTCAATTATTTGCAGCGTCATTTGTAGTTATTTGTTTGTTGTTTCCTCCCTGATCATCATTATCCTTGTAATTGTTGGATGTCACTTTGCAATTTCGAATAGTGTGACCTTGTCCCCCGCACCTAAAACACGCGCCAGTAGTCCAGTGACAAGTGTCTCCCCAATGTACCTTCCTGCAATGCTGACAACGAGACTTTGCCCCACTCTGATTTTTTTAGACGATCCATTTTGCTCATTCCCCTGGTTTCCATTTCTTTGTCGAAAGCTTCGAGTGTTGTACCCATGATCATTTTTCTTGAATCCACCAGAAGACCCATTGTCATTCTTCAAATTCTTGTTTTGCTCGGTAGAGTCACCATCCCATTTTCGTTTCTGATTCTGCATGTCTTGCTGTTTACGGAAGTCAGTTTGATGAAGTTCTTGATCTCTGGCACTGTCCACCAAACTGTCCATGGTAGTGTAGCGGTTTGCGATGATGTGGTTACGGATCGAAGTCTTCAGAGCCCACTTGAATTTCATGATTTTATCTTCTTCTTTACCAGCAACGGTTCGTGCATAGCCAGCTAACCTCTGAAACCTGATCTGAAAGTCCGCCACAGATTCATCCTCCTTCTGAGTTATGCTCTGATATTCCCGAGCATACTCCTCACGGATACTGGCAGGAAAATACCTCTGATCGAACTGTGCTTTAAACACATCCCAAGTAACAGTATTCTTGTATCCAGCTGCGTGGGAAGCCACCACTGACTTCCACCAAATGCTAGCATCTCCTTCAAGACGGTAAATGCCAAAACGAGCCTTTTCCAACTCAGAACAGTTAAGTACCCGAAAGATCTTCTCCATATGATCAATCCACGCTTCCGCATCCATCGGGGTCTTGGCCTCCTTGAAGCAATTAGGCCTTTGTTTCATAAAACGATCAAACATAGTCTGGCCTTCTTGATTCTGTGTGTTACCACCAGGATTCTGCGTTTGCTGAGCCACCACCTGCTGCACCATATGCATAAAGGTGTTTTGATCCATCACAATTTGCTGAGTAACATTTCCCCCAGTGTTTTGGCTAGTATTAGATTTCTTTGGCGGCATCCTGCAAAATTTTTCGTGAGTGCACATACGAAACAATCATATCACAGGTCGATATTAAAAGTCATAATTCTACCCATGCGAAGTTAACCCAAAACTCACAGGTCAATGCCTAAAAGACAGTCTACAGAATCTATAACTTGGCTCTTATACCAACTTTAACAACCCCACTTTTTGGATCGTTAACTAATAGACAAATATCATAATAAAATCTAAATTATTTTAAATCGATTTAGAAAAGAACCGAAAATATTGATAAATATCAATGTTTTAAACTTCAAAATGAAAATATTGAAAAGTCTGAAAACGAATTCTAACAAGTTCTCAAATTTATTTATACTACTATATAGACTGTAGCTGGCATCACTCATCTCAACCCCGTTTACCCCTGATTACCTGCGGAAGAAAAACAATACGAGTGAGCCAAATGCCCAGTACGAATATAATATAAAAATAAAACAAGATTTCAAATATCCAAATGAATTGTGTCTTACCAACACAGATCTTTTAAATCAAGTCCAAATGTAAAATAAGCAAGATAGCCAAAAAGAATAAAATACTGATTGAAGCAGAACAAATATAAGGCTGAATCAAGTAAGGTACGTATCCATAAGGGTCTCTTATACAGATATGTACTCGCACAAAGCGAAGTACAAAACAGAGAATTCTTCCCCGGTAATCCATGAGAAGAAAACACATGAAATGCACAAAGCATTCCTACAAAACAGAGAATCCTTCTTCGGTAATCCAGAAGAAGAAAACACACATTAGCGATCATGATCTATACACAATCTCATACCCCAGAGACGTGCTCGTATACTCACAGCACCGATACGAGTAAGTGCCGAGTTCACCAGACACTCCGAACTCCATGAACTCGTCTATGATTTAACCACATAGATAGGTCTAAGAGCCCAAAAAATAGGTTTCAAAAATATTGCCAGACTCATTACACAGAACAAAATAAACAAAGCAATGTCGCAATAAAATAGCGAAACGAAACAAATCAAATATATATGAGCTGGCAATAAAAATTCCAACAATAAGGAAGACGAAATGAAAATACGAATGTGCACTAAAAGTACACACAGAATACAAGGGTCACAAATTTATAAAATTGAATCGACAATAAATGTAACGAATAAAGAATAAAATTTTATAATGAGAAAGAGAGCAAATAACTCGTATCAAGGAGAGTACAAAAGGTGACAGTTTATAAATTTGACTCAACAATATATTTAATGAATATTTATAATTTAAATGGAGAGAGAAAAGAATGAAGAATTCGTACCTGGATAATAGCAAATAAATTAGTAAATAAAATCTCGCAAACTGCTACAAGCTTGAGCCCACTCTAAATCATGAAATATAAAATAAATTCAACCACCTTTAATTTTATAATATCAAAATATAACAAGTGTGTAAATATATATGTAAAGGCAAGCTTACATGTAACTTAATTAAACTCATATACATGAATATATAATTAATATAGATAATAGCATGCTAATAT
Organism: Kitagawia praeruptora; assembly: GCA_037693485.1. NCBI lineage: Eukaryota > Viridiplantae > Streptophyta > Magnoliopsida > Apiales > Apiaceae > Kitagawia > Kitagawia praeruptora. The sequence goes on from CM075353.1 coordinate 150,425,288, forward strand.
TCAACTAGAGCAAGTACCACACATCTAGTTTAAATTCTTCAGCAAGTGATTTTCAATCCAATTAATGAAAATATATTTTAATATAAAATATAATTAACTACTCCAGTAAGAAGCACATAACATAACAAACGAATCAAGATGTACAAAATCCCCTTGTGTGCCCAAAACATGCATATCAAATATAATAACCAGCTGGTACACATAAAATATCACATTTACCTAAAAAACTTATCAAACCACCCATGCATGCAATATTGTCAACTAAACAGGGAGTTGGTTCTTTGTTTGAAAACTCACTCTAGCTAACATTCCTGTACAACTTGGCAGGAACATAGTAACATACAAAATTAAATATTACTTTTAGTACTTGACTTTACTATTGAAATGTATATTAGCTATTATTCATGTTTTTAATTAAGACACAAGTTCAGTAATTGCTCACGTACATACATTTATGAGTGTCTAGACACTAACATAGCATAAATAATCTAAATCAACAAATTCAATTCTGCCTGCTAACTTAACCAAAATAATTAATAAATTCACCTAAAATTAATCGTGGCATATACATCTACTCTAATTAGTACAAAAATAATATTCAGGAAATTAATAATGATATTAAGAAAATACATTTGTTTTTTTTTCTTTGAACGACAGAAAACTAATCAACCAATAATGAAGGTTAAATTTATGATAGAGAATATTCATCAAAGTTAAAGAATAATTATATTATGCAAATGAACCAATAAAACAGCTATTTTAAAAACATGCACATGTACTAAGTGGCTATATGAGAGCAAGGAAAACAATTATACAGGCAAGGATCATAAAAAGAGAAGTCACAAAAACGGTCAAACGCATGCATCTTTGGTGTATAGATAATTAACAATACAGATTAGAAATTATTTAATTATACCTGCAAAACCTTTGAACAATCCTCTCTTCTCAATCTCACTCTGCTTCCTATGCGGCTATGGGACTCGATTCTATTTTCTAATATACAAACTGATAGGCAGTAGGACTCTTAATCTAGGTAGGATACAAAAATAGTAGAACGATTAAACTTATGGGCTTGGGCTAATCTTAATCTACAATGTAATTAACGATTATTAGTACATAATAACAATTAAATTCAAACAATAACAATTAAATTTAAACAAATATACATGACAGATAAAATAATATAAATTAAATATTTAGATCGTATAATATTTTTTAATCAATAAAACAAATAATAATAATAATAATAATAATAATAAAAACAATGTCAAAAAAATTATGGGATATTACACCACGTCCTAGTCCTCGACCTCTACCACGACCACGACCGCGTCCTCGGTCGTCTCTCCTGTTGGTGAAAAGAGCCGTCTCTTCACGAATGGTTGGTTGACTAGACATGGGTTTTTCTAGATCCTCTTCGTTAATTAGCAAATTCTTCAGATCTGCTAAAGTTGGCTCGGTGGCCCAGCCCCGAGTTGCCGTGATAATACTCTTGTATTCCGGCTTTAGTCCATGGATGATAATTCTTTTCATCCTGGTTGGTGTAATACCATTTTCTGGATCTAGTTTGGAAATCTCGTCACAGAGAGATTTTACTTTTGAGAAATATTGACTCACGGTCATATTCTGTTGGGAGATGGACAAAAGCTCATATTCTGTTGAATAGTACCGTATGAATAGTTCCGTATGAACAGTAGCGTATGAACAGTACTTCGTCTTCTACGGTGTGAACAGTATTTGCCGGAATAGTAACTTGCCGGAAAATTTGCAGAATTTTCAGAATTTAACAACCAAGCTCTGATACCAAATGTTGGATAACAACTCTGGTGTTTATCTCTAGAAAACAACTCTTGTGTTTCTCTCTTTTATTCCTCTTGGTATGTTATACAAATACAATAACTAGCCTTATTTATAGGCTGAAAAAACAGAGTTTTTCATCATGCCTTGCATCATCTATTTTAAATTCCTAGCCAGCCTACCTTAATTCCAGGAAGCTTTCTTTGACCATGTATGCAAGTAGAATTATTCCACACGTTTGTATTATTTTTCTTTGTTATGCAGCCTTCTTGCAGCTTTTGTGGAATATGAATTTGAATTCTAACAATTATTACATAGATTAATCTCCTATACCCAATTATGTTTTCCAACACTCCGTAAACTTATAATTCACCCAAACCAATTAATACCAATTTTTTCAACTTTTGGAAAATTTATTTTTTCTTTGGTATCATACCTTTTGCAATCCGACAAACAAATCTTACTATATTAAACTATTAGATTAAACACAATTCTTGAGCAAAACATCCTTCTTTCTTATTGTAATGTAGTATCCATACCTCCAACTAGGTACCATAATCCAGACTACCCTTTCCAGGCACAAACATACACTACAAGAAAAACGGCTAAATATGACCGAAAAAATTCGGTCATATTTAGCTAAATTCGGCCGAATTCGGTCAAATTTAGCTAAATATGACCGAATTTCTGTTGGTCATATTTGCGCTGGTCAAATTTAGTAATTCGGTCGAATTTAGGATAAATTTGACCGAATAATTCGGTCATATTTAGGATAAATTTGACCGATTAGTGCGGTCTCGGTCAAATTTAGGATAAATTCGACCAAATTTGGTCAAAATTAGTAGTATTAAATTCGACCAATTTTGGTCAAATTATAAATTCGACCGAAATTTCCAAAATTTTGAAAAATTCAAATTTTGGCGAAAAATTCAAAATTTTAAATTTTGGCGCCCAAAGTGTACTAAATTCGATCGAATTTGGTCGAATTTATTACACTAAATTCGACCAAATATAGTCGTATTTTTATACTAAATGTGACCAAATTCGATCGTATTTAACGTGCACTAATTTTTTTAAAAAAAGCAGCAGAATCTGCTGCTCAAGAATTGAACATCATGTGGGATTCATTCTGGTAACTAGAACATCAAAATTGGAGTTCAATGACACTTCCAGAAGTGCTTCGATCCTCAAGAACACGAAGAACACGAAAATCAAACTTCGAATTCTATACGTTATTGAACTCGAAATTCAACATATAATATATGAAATTGACTAGAAAAACATACTCTACACGATGGTAACATCAAAATCAGCAACCAAACACGTTTACAAAAATTCATAATTTTAATAGGTAATTCGAATTTAATTAAAAAAAATAGGAGAAATTCATAAATTATACCCCACCAAAATCTGATCATGTTTTTGGATAGAGGATGATGAGGGCTTCGATTCGACTATAAGAGCGTTGAAATCGGATACCGATAACGCCTCCAAATGTTGTTTTGATTCTTGAAAACTCAAAAACATAAAAAAAACAGAAAAATAAAAATAAATTGATGGGAGGGGGCAGCCGGGGGTGGGGGTGGGGGTGGGGGTGGGGGGCAGGCGTCGGGGGTTGGGGGCGGGGGGAGGGGGTAGTTCAGTAGATCAGATTGTTGGGGGGTGGGTTTTAGTTTTATGTGTGCATATATATTATGGAAAAAGAGTTTCTACCTGACACTGTAGGAAATTTTTCTACAGTATCACCTTAAATTAAATTTGGGCCATAGATTAATCTAATCCAATGGCTCCGCTAGGGGCACCACACACAAATCGAATACACTCTCACACACATAATCCCACCTAATTTCCTCCATTTTTAATTTGATTTTTCCCGTCAATTAGTGAATTTTTTTTGAAATCTGACTTCACTGTATTTTTCTCCATCTCTCAACGATCAGTTTGCATATCATATGTTCAGCAAAATCGTGATTTTAAGGCGACACTGTAGAAAAGTTTCCTACAGTGTCAGGTAGAAACTCTTTACCCATATATTATATATATGTATGTTAGTAAAATGTATGGCTAGGATTAGTTTATTTAAGGGCCTAGATTGTTTGACTCATCAATCCATGTGATACTAAATTGACCAATGAGAGATAGCCACGTAGACGATGACTGAGAAATTCAAATATAATGATAACACGGCTAAATTTGACCAAATATGGTCGAATTTAGGAGCTAAATTCGACCAAATATAGTTGAAATTAGGAGCTCGGCTAAACTCGACCGAATTCGGTCGAATTAATATTTGGTCAAAATTCAGTTGAATTGATTAATTTAAAAAATTAATAAAAATTGGAATAAAGGCCAAAAAATTAAATAAAATAGAAAAAAAACATTTTTTCCCAGAATTTATAATCACCCATGTAGTCATACAACCAAATTTTATGTTCAAAAATAGACATTTTTTCTATTTTTATTTAATTTTTTAATTTATTTTACAAACTAGTTAAAAAATGGGGGAAAATTAAAAAAAAAATGGAAGATTAGTGAAGGTAGGTTAAGATTCATCTCACAAATAGTGAGTATGACTACTTTGGTATGCATAAATTTTAAATTGAATTTTGGATTTATTTTCTATTTTTATTTTATTTTTAATTTATTTTCCAAATTAGTTGACTGTTAAATTATCAAACCAAATTAATTTATTTTTTTCTGAAATTTTGGCAATAACATTAAAAAGGATGGATTTCGACCACCATGTGGTTGGGTCATCGAGAAATATTTTTAAAAAAATCGAAACACTAAACCTTGACGAAACCCTATTTAGGAGTTCTAGTCAAATTACTAGTTGACTTTTAAATTACCAAACCAAATTAATTTATTTTTTTCTGAAATTTTGGCAATAACATTAGAAATGATGGATCTTGACCACCGTACGGTTGGGTCATCAAGAAATATTTTTAAAAAAATCGAAACACTAAACCCTGACGAAACCCTGTTTAGGAATTCTAGTCAAATTACTAGTTGACCGTTAAATTACCGAACCAAATTAATTTATTTTTTTCTGAAATTTTGGTAATAACATTAGAAAGGATAGATCTTGACCACCGTACGGTTGGATCATGGAGAAATATATTTAAAAAAATAGAGACAACAATCGGTGACAAAGCACTAGTTACTACTCCCTCCGGTCCATTATATAAGGCATTTGACTTTTATGCACGTAACTTTAGGTGCTTTGACTACATAGCTAAAATAATTATTTTTTAATTTTTCTTTTTTTGAATAAAAATATAATATTTTAATTTTTATTTAGAAAAAGAAATTTTAAAAAATAATAATTTTAACTATGTATTCAAAGCACCTAAAGTTACGTGCAGAAAAGTAAAATGCCTTATATAATGGACCGGAGGGAGTAGTACTAGTTAGAATAGTAGTGATCTACTAAGATCTCGAATCAAATTAATTTTTTATTTTTTTGAAAATTTGGTAATATCACTAAATTATATATATTTTGACATCCGTACGGTTGGATCGTCGAGAAACATTTTTTAAAAAATAGAGACAACAATCTGTGACAAAGCACTAGTTACTAGTACTAGTTAGAATAGTAGTGATCTACTAAGATCTCCAACCAAAATAATTTTTTATTTTTTGAAAATTTTGGAATATCACTAAATTATATATATCTTGACATCCGTACGGTTGGATCGTCGAGAAATATTTTTTAAAAAATAGAGACAACAATCAGTGACAAAGCACTAGTTACTAGTACTAGTTAGAATAGTAGTGATCTACTAAGATCTCGAACCAAATTAATTTTTTATTTTTTGAAAATTTGGGAATATCACTAAATTATATATATCTTGACATCCGTACGGTTGGATCGTCGAGAAACATTTTTTAGAAAATAGAGACAACAATCCGTGACAAAGCACTAGTTACTATTACCAGTTAGAATAGTAGTGATCTACTAAGATCTCCAACCAAAACAATTTTTTATTTTTGAAAATTTGGGAATATCACTAAATTATATATATCTTGACATCCGTACGGTTGGATCGTCGAGAAATATTTTTTAAAAAATAGAGACAACAATCAGTGACAAAGCACTAGTTACTAGTACTAGTTAGAATAGTAGTGATCTACTAAGATCTCGAACCAAATTAATTTTTTATTTTTTGAAAATTTGGGAATATCACTAAATTATATATATATCTTGACATCCGTACGGTTGGATCGTCGAGAAACATTTTTTAGAAAATAGAGACAACAATCCGTGACAAAGCACTAGTTACTAGTACCAGTTAGAATAGTAGTGATCTACTAAGATCTCCAACCAAAATAATTTTTTATTTTTTGAAAATTGGGAATATCACTAAATTATATATATCTTGACATCCGTACGGTTGGATCGTCGAGAAATATTTTTTAGAAAATAGAGACAACAATGGGCCAAAAATGGTCGACCGAATTCGATCATATTTAACCGCGATCGAATTTATTTGATTACATTTAGCCTTGTTTTCTTGTAGTAATATCATTCATGATAATATATTACCTCTGTTTATTAGACATAAAGCAATCTCTTTTTTTTTTTTGTCAAAAGACATTAAGCAATCTTTTGATTTGTGTACAACACCGTGATTTATGGGTACACGTTTTAAATACGAACTGTGTGCACAATGCATTAAGAACTCAAAATCAACAGTAAAAGAAACGATCTCGTTCAAACCGTTCTTCCCTTTTCGTAAAACACTTTGTAGAGGGTTAAAAAATGCCATTTTTTAAAAATTTCATTACACAAATATCAATTTTAAAATTTTTGACCAAAAAAAACAACTTATTACACATTTTCAAAATGGATAATGCTATTACACATTTGACAAATGGATATCACGTAATTTTTAAAAAAAAAATAATAATAAAAAATGGTGTTACTCATTCTGTGAATGCGTGTGAATGCGTAACACCCCTATAATGAACGTAACACCCCTATAATGAAGGTGCTACGCATTCCAGGAATGCGTAACACGAGATTTTTTTTATGTTACCCATTTTTTAAATTTGTAATACACTGATATTTTTGGCCAAAAAAATTAGAGGTCAAAAAGTTTTTAAAAAATAGTAAAAATGTCATTATTTCCTTTGCAGAGAAGGAAGTATGAACCCGATCAATTTAAAATTTTAAACATAAAGTTTTGATATTTTTGAATATAAATTAAATAAAGAAAATAAAGGAAAAAATGTAACCTAGCTGGCTAAAAAAGTAAATATTAATATTAAAACTACTTATTAGGTTCAATTAATTATTTAGATTCGGCTTATGATTAATATTTGCTGGCCTGTAATTAATTAATGATTTAAATAAAAATTACTCCCTCCGTCCCAGCCAGTTCTTTACATGGTGGCTGGGCACGGAGGTCAAGGATAGTGGATGTAAAGTGGGTGTAATATTGTTAAAATAAATGAGGTAGTGGGTGTAATAGTGATTTTATTGTTAAAATAAGTGAAGTAGTGGGTGTAATAGTGATTTTATTGTTAAAATAAGTTAAGTAGTGGGTGAAATAATGTAAAGTATTGTTAAAATAAGTGAAGTAGTGGGTGTAATAGTGTTAAAACTTACTCCCTCCGTCCCACCCAAATGTTTACATTTGGGTTGGGCACGGAGACCAAGGGAAAATATAAAGAAAGAGGAGAGAAGGAGGAAAAATGAGTAAAGTGGTGGGACCCATCACTATATAATGTATAAAATGAGTTAGTGGAAGAAAGTAATGGATGTAGTTGATTTTTATATTATAAAACTTTACTATTTTGGGAAAGTTTTGAAATGTAAAGAAATGGATGGGACGGCCCAAAAAGGAAAGTGTAAAGAAATGGTTGGGACAGAGGGAGTACTATTTTGGGTAATGTAAAGAAATGGTGGGACGGCCCAAAAAGGAAATTGTAAAGAAATGGATGGACCGAGGGAGTAGAAATCTAGTTAACATGTACTTGAGTTGTTGTTATGATGATTTATTTTTTTACTTACAAACACCCATGCGCAAACACAAATATTAAGGGAAGAAAAAAGATCGTAAAACCCTAATCTCTAAACCCTAGCTAGTTCGCGATGGCGTTGAGATTAGGGATGAATTTTTCAATTGGAAAAAGGAAGAGGGATTGTGAATGATGGTGATAATCAAAAGAAAAACAATAACGACGATGAGAAGTTGTTGATTAAAGATGGAGAGGGATCTTAGAAGAAGAGGATATAAAGAAACTTGAAAAGTTATTGAAGGCGCATTTTGGTACAAAAGCCTATCCATTCACCCGAAAAAGATCAGCTGAGTTGGATGTTGAAAATATAAAGAATGTGAAGCTGGATATGTTCTTGGATCTAAACACTTGTTTCGAAAAAGAAAATGGGTCCAAAGTGAGCTCTTTTTGACATTATTTTGCTTGGTTCCATGTTAAATTTAATCTTTACAGGTTAAGCTGCCGCAACTTGCAGGGAAGAAATTAAATCATTCTTGTTATTGAACTTTGTTGGAGCTGTGAAAATCCCAAGTTTTGGCATAGCCTAGTGAAAAGGTATCACCTCATGAAGAAACCGGGTGATCCGTTTGAAGTGATCCACATCCCAAATATAGAAACGAGCTCTTCATAAGATCATAAGTACGTTTCCACTCTGCCATGGTTGAGGGATCATCTTCCTAATAATAAGCGCGACTTGGTATATGGTGTGTTCTTAGAGGTGGTACTGGACTTCTCGCATTTGATGGCGATGGAAGGGTTGTTAGGAAAACAACAACTCTTCGGATTCAAAAGAAGAACATGAGTTTTCCCTTTTATGATGGTGGCTTAGAAAAGGAGGCCTTGAAGGATATTATAGAAGGTTTTCAGTGGCATTGTTATCGCGCTGAGTTGGTTCAAGGATTGTGATGCTGGTCTCAAATATTTATTTGTGCATTTATAGGAGTATAATTTACTAGACAACTAAATCGGGAGGGAGGGACTAATTAAAATATGAAATTTGTTGATGTATCCAAGTTTCTTGTCCGAAATATACTACAAAAGTGCAAAACATAGTATTAAAGACACTTCCACTAGCATCTCATAAAGTTTAATGACCGAACAAATCCTATTGAAGCTGATTATCATTTTGTCCGTGAATAAGTGTTGGCAGGAGATTAAGTTTAATAGTGTTCTAGGGTCTACAGACTACAATACTGCTTTCGACTTGCAAAGATTTCTTTAAGGACTAGGTATTCTATGATTCGGGAGGGGGCATTTATGTCTCGCAACAGAACAAAATGAATGGCATATTTCGCCAAAATATTGATCAAGTTACTAAGCAGACATTTAGGAGCACAACAAAATTCTGATCGAACAAGATCCTCTATGGGTGTGTGGAACTTGGGAGGGAGGGAGAGGGTTTAGAATTGATGTGGTTCTCTATGAAGATACAAACAGATTCACATCTCAGCATTACATGGTGCTCCCGATGGCTTTCATGTCATTCTTACCGTGTTACTATGGTCACCCGATGGCTTTCATGTCATTCTTACCGTGTTACTATGGTCAAGAACCTCGTATTGCTATTAAAAAACATCAGTGCAGAAAATCCTTACGTTCTCAGTCAAGCTTACTAAGAAGATGCTACACTAGCATTTCGAGAACAAACACGTATATCTTTTTGTTTTTCTACAACAGTTAGAAATCTCTAATTCTCCATCCTACTGAATTTTGGTAAATTTATAGAGCAATTTGTTCAGACTGCAAAATCTAGAGCACTTGCACAGGACCGGTACTAATACGTGTCTACTCCATTAATCGAGTGATATGTTCCTGCTTAGTGTTTAGTCACACACTTTTCCCGGTAGCCAAGAAGGCAAAACTATCACATTGATGAGACCTTCAAGCTACAACGACACACCAATTAGCTGGTTTGAAAATTTTAATATATTTGAAACACTTATTCCACCATAATCTATCATGTCAGTCCTCTTCCATACTTATTTTGAGGAAATATGTGATACCTATATGTAAATCCTATTTTAGACACAAAAAAATTTACAATATTATTTCCAACAAATATTTGATCAAACCAATCTTTGATTTCTGTACAAGACATGATTTATGGGTTGTAGAGGTTTTAAGTACCAATTTTGTGCACGCATTAAGATCTCGAGATCAACAAGGAAAGAAGAGATTAGGTCCCCCATGATTAGTAGGTCTGGACCAGATCTCATTCAAACTGTCCATTTGTAGTTGATAAACTTTTAATCCAAGGCACGGCAGTGGTTTCGGGGCAGCTCATCCACCCAGAAGTCTGCAAAGCCAACACTTGTACTGTTAAACACACTTCAGGGTAAATGCATTGAGTTCATTGCGGTTTCGAAGTATAGTAAGCTGAAACTGAGAGGGGACACTTTACTACTCAAGTTACCAACTCTATAAGCTATATACCAGGAGAGGCTACCATAAACTATTTGATATAAACTATACACTCTTGAGTTGCTTCACTTTGAACTGTACAATAGGGCATCAACAGATTCATGTTGGAATATGCTACAGCATTTAGCATCACCTAAATACACTTCCCAGCAACATCAGATACCTGTATTTCTCTGCAAGATAAACAACCGATTCAGACAAGGACAAGCGCCAAGAAAAGGAAGATCAATCATTCACAGTACACTAGCCACAAACAAATATATCAAATATGTAAGAAGAAAAACAGGAATGGAAACTTTAAAAAAATGATTGGCAGAATTATCTCAGTTCCTAGCGGAGTTGTGTCATCCACTAAACACCAAAACCATTACTCTCTGACACTACAATTCTGACCAAAAAAAAAATGATATGGCTCACCTTATACAAGAACTCTGGAGTCTGGCTTCAGTCTTTACTTGATCAAAAGCCAGACATAGGCATGCAATATTTTTTTAGGCAGTAACTCAAAAAAAAAAAAACTGACGACATCATATTAGGTACCTGTTCAATTTAGTGTACAAGCTTAACTCTGTGTACACTCAAATGGGTGAAGGGTCCCTTCTGTAAACTCATGCATCCGAAACCTCTCCAAAAGCTCAAACGGTCTGGAAAGTGAACCATTAAACATGGTACTATAAGTCAATGGCAAAAACATAAATAAACAAGCTACAAGAATATGTAAATAACTATACTGTGGGGCTACTATATACAGTTTTTAAAATGCAAAACAGGGATCATATATAATTATGCTCCGCACTGCGGATCGGTCAGGCATGTGTTCATATGAAGTTTCATAGTGTCACTTTTACTTAATTTTGGGCTTAGTTTAAGTATATTGGATAAGGTACATGTTAAATATTGTGTGTCAGCTTAGTTAGGCACCGTCCTTGACTATTACAACCATAGTATAGACTTTGGTGTCTTAGTTCTTTTATATATAGGACTTGATAGAGCTCTTGTAATTCAACACAGATCAATTTATTATTCCTTCTGTTGTTCATTCCTTAGCTTAGCTAGGGTCTTATTTTAACATGGTATCAGAGCGGGTTTAGCATAGAGCTCATCAGAAATTACAACCGGAGTTCCAAGTTTTCAAGAAAACCAAGAACACAGTTGAGTTTTTTGAGAAATCAGAAAATCAAAACCTACCAAAACAAAAATACAAACATACCACCATACCAGGCTCAATTAGACGACCTACCATACTTTTTTCGAGCTGAAAACGGCAAGCCATGCGCCCTCACGCCCCTTCCAGTCAGTTTCCGGCCATCTCGCAGAAGAACTTCTTGTTTGTCTTGTTATTCCGATTCCAACCGTGGTAACATTTTTCAGTTTTGTGAAGGTTTTATTTTTCTGATAAAAAATTGTATGTATATATACGTATATACATGTGTTTTTTCTGGAAAAAAAAAAAAATAAGCACGGGGAACTTAATTGATTTCTGGGAAAATAAAGAGACAGATGATGAAGAGAGAAGGGTGGAGAAGAGAGAAAAAGAGACGGGAGAAGAGAAAGAGGCAGAGCATGCTTATGTTTTGTTAGCTCTTCTTCCACTTTTTTTGTGATTAAAGACGTATGTATAGATACAAATCTGGGGGGAGGTGCTGAAAAACAAAAAGGAGCAGACAAAAAAAGCTAAAAAAAAAAAGGTAAAGCAAAAGCATCCACTACAAAAAAAAAAGGGAAGATGCTAAGAAAAAAAAATATTGTCGACCAGAAAAAAAATGTGTTGTCCACCAGAAAAAAAAATGTTGTCGACCACGAGGCTGGTTGCAGGGAAAAAAAAAGGATAAGAAAGAAAAGAAAAGAAAAAAAAATCAGTGATTTTATGATTTTAGATCCGATAAAGAAAAATTTTATTTTACATTTATTTTCTTAAATGAAAGTAGTGTTAGTATTAAAAAAAATCGGGATCTTTTAAAAATGTATCACTTTGATTTTAAGAGTTTGCCCGGTTATAGATTTAATTGTGTAGTATTCAAGTGGTAGTTGATATTACGGTATCACTCCAATTTTTTACGATGCTACAAATTAAATAGTTCAGAGGGCGTTATTCCAAAGGAGCAGAAGAAGTAGTTGTATATTCAGACAACACAGTTCACTGCCACAGATGAAAAAGCAAGCAGCAGAAGTAGTGTATATACAGATGTACACACAGTTCACTGCCCTGACGACAAAGCAGCAGAAGTAGTAGTATGTATACAGACATACACACAGTTCACTGCTATATCTTGTTAATACCGAGTGATCACAAAGTCGAGTCTCGGTTTCTTAAATAATCAGTTAAGGATTGATTGGTGGTCATCCACCGTTGTGCTGAAAAGCAGCACTTTCTATTTTTGACATGACCTAAAATATACCGTGTGGTCGCAAGTTCGAGTCCCGGTATCCCAAAAGACTCAATAAACTCAAGATCGGTCGATCCTAAAAATGGGTATAGTTGGACGCTTAGATTAAGCTCAAGGGCTACTAGTGTCCACTCTTCAATCCCAAGAAAGGTCTTTCATCCGAAGATGGGATTTCGAGTGAGGGGGCGTGTCAAATATTGTGTGTCAGCTTAGTTAGGCACCGTCCTTGACTATTACAACCATAGTATAGACTTTGGTGTCTTAGTTCTTTTATATATAGGACTTGATAGAGCTCTTGTAATTCAACACAGATCAATTTATTATTCCTTCTGTTGTTCATTCCTTAGCTTAGCTAGGGTCTTATTTTAACAGTACATATAAATAGCCTTACCTAAAAGAGTCAAGGTGCTCACACATGAAATTCCCTTTTTTCAACAAATATTAAATGTATGTTTTATGCCATACTGGGGCAAAGTCATCGAGACTATATCCATCACCGGGAAGAAGCGAAGCCGGAATTTAAGTAGGATAAGCCTGAGATATCTAGTACAGTAACAGTGGTCGAAGGATAAGGTACATATAAATCACCAGCACAACCCAATTCGTGCAACCTGTGCTATTCCGGGAGACAGTAATCTAAATCAGATCACAATAAAATTTGGTAACAGAATAGTGTATAAATCTAGTTCTAGATCTCAGTTCTCCACATCATTTATGAAGCAGGACAAAATATTAAATCGATAATAAAACAGATAATAACCAATGAATTACACGAATCCCAAGAATAATAAATCAAAAATTATCCCAAGAAAGATGTATAATCAAAGCTAAGTAATATGTGGGGGATTACATGAGTTATATAGAAAATTTAAACCCTAATATTAAACCTAATGGACTAAGGCCCGTAAACAATTGGGCTTTATTATAAATAAACTACTTAAATAAAATATTCCCAACCCCACATATAAAACATATAAACAAATAATTTTAATTCTCTCTAAACTAAATACAAATAAACCTATTAATAACATATATAAAAAGTCTTGAATCCCGTTCCTCATCATTCTCCCCTTGTTAGAGAAAACTCGACCACGAGTTTTGTAGAAGTCAAGAACCAGGCGAGCTAGAACGAAGAAAAAGTGTTTCCATTCGAAGATGCACGAATTAGATGCAAAGAACTTTAGGCAAGTACTCAAAAATGATGAAGTCGACATGCTCCACCTCAATAATATCATCAACTACTTTATGATCCTCTAATAGTTTGAACGCAATCAGGTTGTTTAGCTTCTTCTACTTGCTCCTCACTAACAATCTATGTATCCTCAGCTTGTTTAACCTCCTCAATTAGATCTTCCAATACTTGGTTAACCTCCTTGATTAGATCTTCTGTAGCCACTTCTTCAACATGCTGCTCAATTTCCGTTACAATTTCATCCCTTTTGAACTTTTTCGCATTCTCCAGATGTACAAGACGTTCAACTTGAGATGTAAGAATCTCAAGAGTCCTCTTTAGTTCCTCATCTGCACGTTTGCACCTTTCTTTGCTCAACACAATTTTGTACTTCTTTTCCAATCTTTCAAGTTCATCATATTGATTATCTAACTCCTTCAACGTAAGCTCATATTGATTAATGATGAGGAACGGGATTCAAGACTTTTAATATATGTTATTAATAGGTTTATTTGAATTTAGTTTAGAGAGAATTAAAATTATTTGTTTATATGTTTTATATGTGGGGTTAGGAATATTTTATTTAAGTAGTTTATTTATAATAAAGGCCAATTATTTACGGCCCTTAGTCCATTAGGTTTAATATTAGGGTTTAAATTTTCTATATAAGTTATGTAATCCCCCACATATTACTTAGCTTTGATTATACACTTCTTCTTGGGAATAATATTTGACAGATTATTCTTGGGATTCGTATAATTCATTGCTTATAATCTTTCCTTGGCCCGGCTGGGGAAGAACCAGTAGCAAGGACAGGAACGAGCGTACTTACGACAGTATGAGAGAGAGGAGAATCTAATTTTTACTCTTACATTGCAATGGCAATTGATTGACCTGGCGAACTGGACTGACAGACTCATCCAGAGGACGAAGACAGTCAGTATACCCTTTCTCTCCTCCATATAGAGGCTTGGAAGAGTCCATCTCACTACCCAGAGTAGATATTCAAATAGTAGATAGAATCCATCTTGGCTATCTTGAGCTTATGAATAAGGCTTGGGGCTACTTTTTCTTTCCTGCTTACTACTAGGGCTTCCAGCACTAATTCCTACGCAAGAGGGGATCCGTATATGTTGTTCATGTCGATTAAAGGGTGCAGAAATAGCTAGAACTGAATGCGGAAAGTATGGAAAAACATCTCGTAATGTATTTAACTAGAAAATCGATTATGCTCCTGCGGAAGTATCTACTCGTTACGGAATCTCAGGTGTCAAAGTGTGGATTTCATATAGTAAAAAAAAAAAGGACGTGCTATATCCGAAACGTACAAAATATAGAAAATATCGTAAAGGCGGATGTAGTAAGGGTTGCAAACCGGACGGTACACAACTTGGTTTTGGAAGATATGGCACTAAAAGTTGTAAAGCTGGTCGTCTTTCATATCGAGCCATTGAAGCAGCGCGTCGGGCTATAATCGGACAATTCCATCGTGCTATGAGCGGACAATTCCGAAAAAATGGTAAGATATGGGTAAGAGTTCTCGCAGATCTCCCTATTACCGGGAAACCTACAGAAGTTAAAATGGGAAGAGGAAAAGGAAATCCTACGGGTTGGATTGCTCGTGTGTCCACGGGACAAATCCTATTTGAAATGGATGGTGTGAGTTTGTCAAATGCTTGACAAGCCGCTACATTAGCGGCGCATAAACCATGTTCGTCAACCAAGTTTGTTCAGTGGTCGTAATTAGTTAGTGGGAAAACAGCGTCTTTTGAAATTGGGCCTTCGAAGAACAAGTATTGGACCGAGCTGACGACTACAGGGAAAGCGGCTGACTGCAGTCCCGGAGCCCAGCTTGTAGCAAGCCAAAAGTTTGACTTCAGCCTACTTTTTGCTCGCCCAGCCGCTGCCGTCTCGTACAAAGTAACTGAAAGGTAGATTGCCCGTAAGCCAAGAGGTGTGGTGAAGTACGTGCTGAGCGGGCGAAAGTTTTGCTTTCTCGTTAAAAAGGAACGAGGGGAAAAATAGACGAGGAATCTTTTTGGGGCAGATAGCTCACAGCGCTCATTCTATAGATTTTTGAAAAGCTAACTCATGTTTCCACTCCATTTTCATTACGAAGATGTATCACGTCAGGATCTGCTGTTCAAACCGAATCATGCCAACGTTATGGAAGTTTCTGGATCGTGTAAAATAATAGTACCAAAGGCGGCACCTTCTGATTTCATAATAAAAAATGGAAAATTGGCTATGGAGATTCCGCGCGGTCAAAAATTAATACAGAAAAAAAGGGCTTCAACAATGCAGGCTCTAGTGTAATGATTTTCGGGCCAATAAAGCGTCACAGGCAACAGAGAAAATGTAATCTTGGTTCAAAGAAACCTAGCTAAGCACAAGATTTGAGGCAGCTATCCTAGCCCATGCTGTCAGCACCAAACAATCTTGTCTACTAATGTTCTAGAGCTCTGCTATCGACTTCACAATACAAAGAGCTTTAACATCTCCATTTGTAATGGTACTTGCAGTTCAACTGGACCAGAGTTTTAAACCTGGACCAGAAATGAAATTGGTGAATCTGGACACCACAACTGCACTTCCTCATTCCTACTTCTAGATACATTTTATATCACATACTAATATGCTAGATGTTGATGGGAACTCAAGCTAGGATGCCTACTTCACATCAACCTAAATAGAACAAGAGTCTGTTTGACTATCATTGCAAGGCAACTGATTAAAAAGGTAAAAATAAAATAAAATACATGTATATGTGTACTATATGATATAACATATGCAATTCTTTTTTTAATTATCAGTTGACTTGTCAAAAAAGCCAAACAACAACACTGTCACCAGTCTTATTTATTTAGTTGAGGCAATATTCCACAACTATACATTTAGATCAGACTCACGCAATTACTATCAAATAAAACAACATTCCCGTTCAAGCTCATGCATAATGAACATATGCAAGACCAGAAGCTTCTTTTCATTTTCCAAAAAATGTCCTTACTGTGACACAAATTAACGAAAGCCTATGTCATACTATGCACTAGGGAAACAATTTGAATATAGCACCTAACATCAAATAAGGGTTTTAGTTATGTTATCAGATTTGGACATGTTCCATGAGATCATAAGCTAATATTTGGCACTAGCAAGAAAAAAAATATACAGTCCTTACAGCATGGCTTCACGGTTACGACATAGCCTCCGCTGATTGCTTTCCATGACATCCAAGACATCTGCAGTCTCTGGTCCCGCTGCTCCACCAGCCACAATGGATGGAACTGAAGCGCTAGGCGTCCAAATCTATTTTTAAGATAATCCCTAGTTAAATACTTACCCCAGTAAAAACATTTAACGGATCTAAAAATAATTTACCTTGATAGTATTATCAATCCCACTAGTAGCAATGGCGCAATCAAATGGATGGCACTGCACACAGTTCACGACTGGGAGGAAAAGATTTATATATAATGGCATGACATATTTAGAATTATATTTTAGAATCATAGAATAAATTTACAAAAGACTTACCAGCTTCATCACCAACAAGCACTTTTATCAGTCTACCAGTTTTTTTTTCCCAAATAAACCATCTACCATCGTCACTTCCACTAGCAACAAAATCGCCTGCACTTTCAACAGAAATTCAATTACATATCTACTTGCAGAGAATAAATTTAATAAAACAATCTGATCATACATTTATAAGATATCTCATCATATATCATAATAGAAGTAATATTTCATAAAAAAAATATCATTCTTTAACATACATACAGTAATATACTCCTTTTTTAGTAGTATTTAATTATTTGTTCATTATTTAGTGATATAATGGTATACAGTGATTCCTTTTTTAGGTAATTGTATATCAAAAAAATCAGAATGGTAATATAACATATCAATAATAATAATTAGTAGAATATTTCATGGCGCTTCTAAATTGGAATGTAACGTACAAGCAAAGAAATTGATCCAAATGACTTCCAATAATATATACTATAACATAGATTGATATTTGGGAAAAGAGTTTCTAAAGTTCACTATAGAGAACTTCTCTACATGTTCACCTTAATTAATAAAAAAAAAATTGATCATTTTTTTGATAATTTAACCAGATTTTAATATCTTGCCGATATGATAATGTATACAAAATTTTAATGTCTGATATAGCAGAGTATAATTTTTACAATAATATTAGCTTATCTATATTCTTTAAGGACATAGATTTGTTGCTGTTGTATTTATGTTATATATTCATTGTTGCAAGTCACTACGTCGGCTGAAAATATGAACATTCACTTATTTTTTGGATAATCTTTGCATCTGTACCTTTAGATTGTTCAAAAAATAAAGAATATATGAACTTCTAATCCGTGCTAATAAAAGCCTTTTCTATATTAAACATATTATATAAGCATAATTTAAAATTGAAACTTTTCATATAGACATAGTTAAAGCCTAGGAAGCACGGACACGGCAAAACAGATGCCGGCAAAACAGATGCCGTATGCGTGTCGGACACGGCACCGACACGGCGACACACCAACATATACATCTCTCTCTCCATATATATATATATATATAACAGGCTAAATCAATATATATACATAATCCAATTCCAATATATAACTACATACATCTATAAATATATATTCATTGTAAAAGAAACTTTATTATTATTATGAAGGGCAAAAGGTCACTTTGCCTACTGTACAATTTAAAATTTTCCACTTTGCCTACTGTACTAATGAGGTGGTCATTGTACTTTCCTTTTTTTCTCTTTTACCCATCGCCGTCAGTCAAGAAATGGCTCAGTTAGTTTGACTGTTAAAATGCTGACTGTGATGCACTGTCAGCCTGCCATGTGGATGACACATCAGCAAAACCCTATTTTTTTATAAAAAAATATTAAAAACTTTAAAAAATCATAAAAACTTTTAAAAAATCATAAAAATTCATAAAAAAAAAATAAAAACTTTCAAAAAATCGTAAAAAAAATTAAAAAATTTATAATTTTTTTAAAAATTATAAAAACTTGAAAAATCAGTATTCAATTTGGGTCTCAATTTTCTCTGAATTTTTATCTAATCGTATATTTAGGGTTCTTGATACTCGGTTTGGGGAATTTTGATTTACTTGTTGTTTGTGAAATTTGATGCTTCCCTAAGCTGTTTAGAATCGATTCATGTAGATAAATTGAATGTTAGTGTTCGTATTATTGAAAAACGAGTTCATAGTTTTCTTCGAAACTTTGAATCATTCGTCTGTTTTATATGATGATTATCTGTTAAAACTGAGCCCGTAGTGAGATTGTATGAGTCCTCAGCTTTGTTTTAATACCATGTACGCTTGATTTGGTTTACTAAATTGTTTGTTCGGAATTTGGCCGGTCTTTGTTCGAGTTCGCCGGAATTCGTTAATTTTTGGTTGTTTCGTGATGCTGTGGTATCAAAAGGAATTAGGGAGACTGGTGTTTGGGTTGTAGATTGAAAAACCATGCAAAATGAGTTAAAACAAGGGTATTGGAAGTCGCCGGATTCTGGGAATAGTGGCCGGATATTGGACAGCAGCCGGAACTGTCGTTTCTTGCCGGAAACTGGGGTTTGGGGAAGAACATTCATATGTTCTTGAATTTTTCTTTTATTTTACTTTAATTGTTTTGATTTGATCTGATTGGGTGGAAACTTGGTAAATAATTGTGATTTTAACCTTTAATTGTTTTGATTTGATCTGATTGGCTGTTAACTCTAAAAAGAAATTAATTAATGAAAAAATAATTATAAAAAGTCAATAATTACTTATACTTTTTATAATTTTTAATGAAAAAATTCTGATTTTTTTTAAAATTTTTATAATTTTTTTACGATTTTTTTAAATTTTTTATTTATTTTTATGATTTTTTAAAAGTTTTTATGATTTTTTAAAGTTTTTAATATTTTTTTATAAAAAAATAGGGTTTTGCTGATGTGTCATCCACGTGGCAGGCTGACAGTGCATCACAGTCAGCATTTTAACAGTCAAACTAACTGAGCCATTTCTTGACTGACGGCGATGGGTAAAAGAGAAAAAAAGGAAAGTACAATGACCACCTCATTAGTACAGTAGGCAAAGTGGAAAATTTTAAATTGTACAGTAGGCAAGGTGACCTTTTGCCCTTATTATGAATGAAGTTGTTCAATATTTGACATATAAAAATCATATATTTTTATTATTATTTTTTTTTTTTTGCCGTGTCCCGTATCCAGGACTCTTTGATGATTGGCGAATCCCCGTGTCCTGTGTCCCGTATCCCGTGTCGCCGCACCCGAGTCGGTGCTTCCTAGGTTAAAGCCATGTGGACACTGTGACACACTGCCAGGGGCCATCGCGATACATCGTTCTCGAGGTCCAAAATCGCAACACAAATATGTATGTTTAAAAGTAGGCACAATAGAGAGAAGGACAAACACAACACTGTACACAAGACAACTGACTAAACAAATTATAATGACATAATACCTCGTTGACCAAGAAAGCTCGCTTGCTTTATGTCAGTCCCCACATTACAGTGGCCTACATATCTCTGCTTCATATCTATGACAGCCTCAGGCTGCAACAGCAAATGGAAGCACAAAACAGAGGAGCATGAAAAGTGAGAAAATTTCAGATCATATAAGCAAGGAGATGCAAAAAAATACTCCTGATTTCCGTAGTGTGCTTGGCATTAAATTTCCTCAATATCTCCACACTTTCTAAAGTAATAATAAAACAAATTACTAAAAGATAGCAAAATACATCATTCCATTTGGACCAATGGATCATGCTTTTTTAATCCTTGCAGCTAGAGAAAATAGTGCATCCATGTTTAAGACATTAAGAAAGAGGGTCAACCTGGTAAGTTTTTTCATCATTTTGAGATGTAGGGGATCCAAAAGAACCATTTGAATGATCTGCACTAATTGCTGATTCATCT
The DNA here is from genome assembly GCA_037693485.1 of Kitagawia praeruptora. NCBI lineage: Eukaryota > Viridiplantae > Streptophyta > Magnoliopsida > Apiales > Apiaceae > Kitagawia > Kitagawia praeruptora. The sequence goes on from CM075353.1 coordinate 150,446,028, forward strand.
TTGCCGGGGATTCTTACATTTATACTTTGGTGGACCTCGTCTGCATCAGTATCATGTCCTTCATCACCTGATATTGATGTTTCGAAATCCAACTCCAATTCCTCGTCATAATCGGAATCTTCTCTCTCCGACCTTGGATCATCTGGTGAAGAATCAATATATGCTTCAGAACGATAGAGGATATCACTTAATGATACTGTTCCTTTAGCTCGAGATTCGGTTGTAGGAGCTCCGTTATCCGACTTGTTTTTCTCGGATTCAGCTGACACTGCAACAGTATAGTACACTGTTTATAAGAATATTACTACAATTACAACATAACATATACTGGTACAGACCAGAATAATGTAGCCCTTTGATAAAGAGTTGAATGCTGGAATTATGAAAGCAACCTCCTCATTAAGACCGAAAATGCTGAAATTAGTACGTTGAGGCAGTTTTGTTTCTATCCAGGTTGGACTGAATCGGGTATATTGGAATATGATATTAAAATTTACTAAAGAAGGTGAGAACACACCAATTAAGAAAAAAAAAAAAGCATCGATAATTTAATGCATATGATATTTCCATTTACTCAACAGTGGCTTTTCGATGTAGTGCTGTATAGAAATGTAAGTGTGTGTGTTCACAAAAGTCACGGCAATTTATATACTCCTTACATTCAGCACTTGCTCATAGATGCCTTCACAAAAGAAGAAGATTACTACAATGACGATCAACAGCCAGCACTAAATAGATCAATTCTGATAACCTAATAACAGTACTAGAAATTAAGGCAAAAAATAATAATAATAATTATTAACGCTAGTAACAATTTTTTAGTAGAAATTAAGGGAGCAGTAATTATTATGTATGTATTATTATTATGTGTTGTAATTTTGATCAATCTTACTTTTTAATCAGTATTAATTTACTAATAATATATTTTAAGATCTTATTTTTGCAGTCCATATTTTTACTATTTTAAATCCAGACCAAAATACCAACATATGCACATAATATCTCACTCAGGCCCACAGTCCCACCCAGTTCTAAATACTTTCCTTCTAAAGATGTCTCATCCATTTTCTTAACAATTCCTAAGGTAGCATATTTTTTCTTGACTAACTTTAGTAGGTCCCACTAACTTGCAACTATTTTCTTCACTTTTCTTGTTCTCCTTACCCTGCCAAATGTTAACAATTGGTTGGGACAAGGGAGTAATATATATGATCTATATTTCTAAAGGTGTATATTTTTATTGTTATAACTCGTCCCCAAGAAGAACAATTGGTCAGCCCAAAATATCGACGACCGACTACTAGAGACGTAACATTTAGGCTAAGTGCCATATAAACTCCGATTGGATTTTTTTCTCACATTAAAAGAACCTAAAAGTTTCCCTGGATTTCAATGGTTACTTGATCATTATTTTTAGTTTTAACGGTTACTAGATCATTATTTTTCTGTAAAACTAAACCTAAAGAAAGAGTAAAGGAGTCTGGGCCTGATTCTGACTTTCCTTGAATTCTCAACTGACACTGATTACTTTTATCTCAGTATACAAGTTGCTTCATTTAACTAAAGTGTTTTCTCATTCAAATTTCAACTTGTCATTCAGTTGTTATTAATCTAATACCTCAGCACTCAAATCCTCATTTAAACTGTTTTTGAGGAACAGCAACATAACTGAACTCTGACCAATTACCATAGTTCTCAAAATTAAAATTTACAACTATACTTTACTTTTATAAGCAAGCATGTAAATGTGCACAATAGAGTATCCTGGTGCAATAGTACGGAAGACAGGTACTAACTAGCATAGTAGCATAGCATATTAGCATATTAACCATATTCAACATTAAAAATAATGTGGCAACTTGAAATTGAATGTTTCAAGTATTCATCCAGAGCGTACGTTCATTTGATAAAGAATCTAATGACAAGATACATTGTCACAAACCTGCAGCAAGCTCCTCACGTATGGACTCCACTGTTCTTCCAATTTCTGAATTTGATGGAGCCAGTGCTTCAGCCGCAATAGCGAAGTCTAAAGCTTCTTTATGCTTTCTTAACTGCCCAACAGTAACAATAGAAAATAAGAAAGAACCCTTACAATCGCCTTGAAAATTGAAAATTGCTAAACTTGCAAGTAGGTTATCTGTTTTAACATACACATCGTATATACAGGTAGGTACATACATCTGCTCTTTTATACACAAAAACACACACTCTCATTTCTGGATAATCTCAAAGGCACAATATGAAGTAAAACTTTATCCTGTCAAACAAACACCATAAAAAAACATATACTATCACAAGCTTACAGAAGCAATTCTCATAGGTACCGGGCATTAACATAGAAGATCAAAGTTATTCATGACTGCATAGATCTACCAAAATCTGTTGTCTTACCAAGATGATTGCACAAAACAGCTAAAGAGAAAACATAATACATTGAAAAAAACATTATTACACATACCAGAGACAAGGCCTTAGAGATACAATGGAGTGCCCTAAAAGAAGAAGAATCAATCTTTCTAGCCCTCTGACAATCTCTTATTGCCATATAAGCATCATTTTTCCAGTTCCGCTATATTGAAAGATAAAATTTGATCAATCAGAGATGTTCATAAAAAGGAATAATGTAGATGAATAAGGAATGCTACAATCTTAAAGATAACCCATCACAAATAAACCTTCAAAAGTAAGGATGCACGTATACATAAACATTCATGCATCAACATAGATCCAATCTCGTGCCCATGCCCATCCAAGACTTCATTACAAGCTTCAATAGCATAATAACAGTTTGTCCCCTCTTTTAAAGATTTTTCTGCAATCTGGACTAATTTCCGGCACTTGTTGAGCTGCATTAATAGCGGTAAACTTCGAGTTAAGTAGGAAAACACTAAGGCATTCTTCAGTGTCCACCTAAGAACAGTTGACAAAAAACTAAAATACATGTGTGAGGGGAACAAAGATCACATACCCCAGAAACGACATTTCTTTTTCTAGGGAAGCCATTTGGGAAGACCCTAGACACTGAAGACTTTATGTCCACTCCATTAAGAATGGGATTTAAACTCATAAGCTTCATGGCATCTCCAGAGGTATATCGCATAGCACTCCCACTGGCTGCCACAACATACAATGCCAAAAATGAACATGATGTCTTCATATTGCTAAGTGTAACTTGTTCAGATAAAAAAAAAATGTTACATCTCTTTCATCATATAATCATTTTCCCTTATTTCTCTCCCTCATTCACGAGTCCATCCTACCCCATTTCCCACACAACCCACCATCAATTTTCTACAAGATTCAAAGATTGCATAATGATCAGTCGTGCACCGACAAAGTACAATAATATGTCAAAAAACTTAACTACACAAAGAACACATGGAAGTTTCAAAAAGAAATGCATACAAGGATTCAGATCCATTAAATAAACATGCTCTCCACTATAGTTAAGAAGCACTTCGTCTCCATCTGGACTAAATGCAACATGGGTCAGGTGCAAGCTAGAGCTTCCCTGAAAAACGAGAAGCTTATTAGAACTTTCACAACTTTAAAAACTATTTCTTTTTATTTCTAAAAGTTGTTGCAAAATTTTAATGGTTGATTTCTAAATGTCATTCACTGCACTACATATGGCTAACTGATTAGTTCTCAAGCCTTTCATGCCATTATAAAGGCTCACTTGTGTTAAAAGTAAAATTCACTACATCTGCCCGAACTTGTGCTTAGCATTTTGGTGGGCTTCTTCCATTTCGACCAAACTCATACAAGACCGTCTCAATTTTTCAAGACTAAAACTGCTTTCAACATTTAGAATTTAGAGAAAATTTGATTTGTTTAGGTTTCTAATAAATACTACACCATATTCGTCTGAATTCAAGTTATATATGTCACTTAACTTTTTAATAGTACCCTTTCAAATTGCTTAATAATGGATTACTACAAACAACAATGTCCATACAGCAAGTATACTATATACAAGGCACAAAGAGGTAGAACTTCAAGGAAGTGTTACTGACACAGTCTGAAAGATGCATTGGGCATAAGTAGTTGACACATGGAGGTGGTGACAGCTTTTGCATAGAAGAAGATAGTGGCGGCAGCATCCGTCTATCATATAAACGAGCAAAGGCATCACTGCAGTCATAATGATAGATCAGGAAATGAGGCCTAGCATAAAATAATGATAAAACACTTGGCATAACATATATAAAGTACCTCCCACCGACAACGAGCAAATGAGGCCTAGTAGAACTTATATCAAATGATTTCAGTGCGAGAGTTTGCTTAGGAGTGTCAGATAAAGACTTTTTAGCCCCACATCGCAAATCAAGCTGGGATCAAGCACTAAATATATTACAATCACATAATATATATCAATTCATTAAAACATAAACATGGAAACAGATGCAAAATCAGAAACTAGAAAGCGTTTAGATTAGAAATATATGCTGTACGTTAGAGCAGATTCAAATGTGCAGTCCAATGGAAAAACAGATTTGCGTATGTATGTACTGTATGTGAGAGTAGGGGTGAGTGTGTGTGTGTGTGTGAACAAAACATTCCTGTTCCACTCGTCAGAGAAACTCTAGGTAAATGTCCTGGCAAACACAAAAGTGATACAAGAACTCACAACTGTCACTGGACTCCCATTTCATAAATCTAAGAACAATAAACTGCAAAAACCAGGACAATGCATCATACTCATATTATATAGACTAGCTTAATACCCGTGCAAAGCACGACAACTTTTATTTTAAATATTTTATATTTAAACATATCAGCACATTATTATTAAATATAATTAGAAAATATTATAACAAAAATAAGTCAAAATGATAAAAGAAAACATTCAAATGTTGTAATAAAAATAAACTAATAGAAAATATTCAAAAATAACATTCTAAATTTTATAATATTGTGACTTATCTTTAATAATTGTTTTTACTATTTGTTTTTGTTTTTTAAATGAAGGAATTATAATGATTTTAATAATTTTTTAATCAATCAAGCATTTTAATGAGTCAAGTAAATAGCTTTATATAGAAATAGGACCCGAGAAACTATATTTAATTTTTAGAATTTTTTTTGGCATTAGTAAAATGGCTCCACACAACAACTAAATATTTGAAGTACTTGTAAAATTATTTATCCGAGGAACTATATGTTTTTGACATCATAAAAATGGCTACCTGTAAAATTATTTAAATCCAGAATTTTTTTTTTTTTGAAATTCCAACTAATAACTGTTATGAAGTAAAACCATACTACGTTTATTTTATCGAGTGAGTGTAGCTTGAAATTACTTTATTAACCCTGACGACAGACCATCCCATCAAAACCCCCTTATGCCGATTATATATAGGATATAATGAGGCCCATAAGTACTTTTGGTGTAAGTAAAATAGACAATTCTGCATTCACCAAATGTTAATATAAAGGTAAACAGAACGAAGTGGTTAACTCCCAATTACCCAAAATAAAATTTAAAAAAAAAATCCTTCAATCCGACAGCATAAAAATAATTATTGGAAATAAATAAACTAAACTACAATAAAAATAGAAACCAAAAGAAAATACACAAAATAAATAACTAAAAGTAGAAACTAACAAAAAAACATTCAACATTCAAAGAAGAATCTCAATAGACCTTTGATACGATAGAAATATATAAATCATACACAAATATCAAGTGAATTTTGTTATGTTCAAGCCTTCACAGAGAAGTCAATATCTTAAACCAATTTGAACTTAATTCAAGTACAAACATCACTAAATTTTAGGCTTAATTTCACTGGATTGTCCACCAAATAGTCAATATCTTAAACCAATCTAAACCTAAAATAAATGCAAACGTCATTAAATTTTAGGCTTGATTTACTAAATTGTCAACCAAATCCATAAAGGTATTCCAAATCTGGGATGGAGATGAAGAAACAAAAGCTTCCTCTCCTTCTGGGATTGAGTTCTAGTGTACAAATCAAATAGATCTGCATTATGGTTTGAGTTTAGCTTTTGAGGCTGATGTTGGGTTCATTAATGCTTGAAGACCACGATCTGTTACGCATCGAATAAGAGTCGTTAATTGATACATTACCCAAATCTCAGCATGAAGATTAGAATGCCTCTAACAAGAATGATGAGAAAATAGATAATTTTTCACTTTAATAATATATCGAAGTACTAGTAAAAAATTTATGCCAGCAGTACGTGACATTTCATTTAACGCAACTAAAAGAATTATTGAAATGAGTTCAAATGGAAGAAAGAAATCTGTTGATAAATGAATCCCAATTTGTTGACTATTACTTAGCAAATCTTGCTCTACAATCTGGTTTGATTTTGTAGTCCAAATAATCCCGAGACCATATAACACCAGATGGATGAGCCAGGGACAGATGTAGGAATTTAACTTAGTGGGAGCAAAGAAAAAACACAGCAGGAAAGACAAAAAAAATAGAAAGAAATAAGCTCATATGCGATGAGTATTTTTGGGGCAATAAATGAAAGTTATAGTGTAATACAAACACATTTCAAAAAACAACATAGATCACTCCTGCATAATCTCAGTATTTACAAAGAAGTAAAGAACTATGTGCATGACTAAATGGCGTGAAGGAATAAAAATAAACAAAATGCCATCAAGCATCTATGATCCTACACTAAGTCACTAACTAATTAAATTCTCACTGTCCTATACTTTCTTCTATCATCTTGGTTGGTGGTACCCTTTCTCAAAAATACATTATTACTAGAAAGGTTTCCTTCCAGATCTCGTCTGCATGTAGTATCATGTCATTAAATGTATTTTGTGGTAGAACTTTCCAGAAACATGGAGGAACAGATACGCACTTCAATCAGCTTCACTGTCTACTTAGAGAGTGCAGTGATCTACAGACGTACAAGAACAACTCAAATGCAATACATTGAGAGCACGTGGATCTTCTGCATGTCTCCAAATATTTTCATACCTAGACCTATGAATTTAATCATTTTTCACTCCTGACATGTAATATAATGTTTTCACATTTTAATATTCTGTCTTTTCCTCTAGCTTGTCATACTAAACTCTCTTTACCCTTTATCTCCCACACATCTTCCATGCAGTTACTATAATTTCCTTTATCATCATATTTTACTACATCACCTAAGGGACGATACATTAGACAACTACAAAGACTGTGCCTGCTATTATTCGCGGACACTTGAAAGTCAATCATTCTTCTATTTCAAAACTATTGGAAATTCCCCAGCTCTTAAGCCTAAATTCCAACTAATCATACCCAGCAACTTCATTTAATCACAATTGTTTATGAATTCAAGCAAGAACAAATGGCCGCCAAGCCTGAGATATATGATACTAATACTTACTAGAATGTTGCGACATTCTTGATGAGCAGATCCAATAGGAGGACAGGACGCACCTTCCCGAAGATCATGCTGCCTCAAAGTGCCATCTTCACTGGCACTCCAAACCACGTGGGGATTTCCAGCTTCCACCTAAATTAAGAACATCATTTAAGATGGGAAAATATCTTAGTTTCCAGAGAGTAGGTAACCAAACCTTCGGTCGACCTCTTCCTTTAGTGTATACCTAAAGAGAATTCTAGCACAAGTTTCACCAAGAACTCTCATGTAAAGTAAATGCCTACAGTACGAGTTTGTGTCGATAAATTTGGACTTGCAATGTGAAAAAATAATATTTTTTGACGTCCTCCCCAAACCCTTATTATATTACTTCCACTTTCTTCAGACATTATTATTAAAGTGTTTCAAAGTTCAAACACAAGAGAATAGACATCTTACTGCTAGTTTTTTTACTCTTCTGGTGTGACATTGAAAGAGTGCTGATGGATTTATTGCACTCACTTCCTGCTCTCCACCACCCAAACGAGACAAATGAAAAAGGCGTACCTGCCAAATACCAAAACTTTTCAGTTGACCTTAATAAGCATAATACGTTAATGCAAAGATAAAATCATGAGAAACAAAGGAGAAACCGTGAAGACATTACTTCAGCATCTGCTGCACCAGAAACAACTAGGTCATCTGAAGTTTCAGGAACAAATTTTGTGCAAAATATATTAGCAGTATGACCAGTTTCAACAGATTGTAAAAGCTTATGGCCTGAATAACTCCAAATGTTAATCTGCAAAACACCAAACATCTATGAATCATAGTTTCAAAATACAGCAAAACAAATTTTAAAAAAAACACTTCAACATTTGTGTCGAAGTTTTTACTCAAACACTCTTTACAAATTTCCATGGTTCCAACTTTTAAGCATTTTTCAAAACTTTCCAAGATATTTTTTAACCCGGGATCTACAAGAAGACGGTCTTTCTACTCCAAAGAGTAAAAGGTAAGGTCTTCATACATCTTACCCTTCCCAAACCCTACTTCCAAATGGGACATGCAAAGTTTGTTTGGTTCAATTTGGACCATATTTCTACATGTGATTCATTTTAAATCAACAAAAAATGGTACTAAGGTATACTCGTGTATCATCAGATCCAGATATCAAAAGAGATCCACTCGAGTTCCAAGAAACGGCATTCACACAACCTTGGTGCCCCTGCGTATGCATAAAAACATAATTATTGTGAGATATGGCTTAAAAATATTTAAACATGGTTACAGTTTGACACAGATGTGGCATCCTTCTTTCAAGAAATTAACAATCCAATAGGAACCAAAAACATGACGAGGTCATTCAACTGAAGGCCATGATTTTTAACAAGTACCAGTAGGAAAAATGAGAGACGCATGGGCATAAAACAACCTACACATTCGGATGTTTCGCACATGTTCTAATGAGTGACCCTCCAACTTCCCTTTTCCTAGGTATAATTGTCAATTGAGCACCAACAATTCAATTTAGAACAACCAAGATGTGATGCCATACCAGGAGGAAAAAATGTACTTGTTCAAATCATGTTGGACTCAATCCACAATAATATTTTGCAAACCAGAAAAAACTCGGACTCAAATTTAAAATAGCCTGTCCGATGGAATATACAACAAAACAGTTTTCGAGGGGCCTTGAAATAATGAAATTTCAAACTATTTAACCAGAGACGTATATAGCTCTGTATTTCAAGTTGTGCAGCAAGCTCAAATCAAGCATCTTAATGTATTTGGCTAAAGGTTGACTAATTAGTGTCCGAACTAGGCCTAGCAAGCTTCAGCAGGTCCGGCTCGATTCAAATGTGGGTGTTTTGATATGTTCTATTATTGACTCTGAACATATTCGGCTCAAGGTTAACTCGTTAGTGTCTGAACTAGGCCTAGCAAGCTCGAGCAGCTCTGGCTCATTAGTAAACATACAGTTTTCTATTAGACAACTGAAATACATCATAATTATGCATTTTGTCCAGTTTTCCATCTTTTGCTAAACCTTAATATTGTATAAGCAACAAAACCAGAAAAGGCACTACAAAAATGACAAGCAAACCATATTTGCTGGGAAAGAAACGATGATGGTGTATTCCAAAGCAACTTAACAGTTCAAAGTAAATTCAAATAAAAAAAGAAAATTAAATTGGTTAGGAAATAATACCGAGACAGAACAACGGAAGAGATAAACTAAAAAAATAAAATAATAAAAATTAAGTAATAAACTACTTTCATTTCCCTTTCTTCATTTTGTTTTGGAGGCGCTGACACACAACTGATATTAAATTAGGTTTGACATTGCACAAACCTCCAATTCTTTTTCCAGGGAGAGTCTGCGTACCAACGACGAATGCATTTGCAATCTATGACTACTGTCCTGCAAGAAATATGTGAAAAAGGATAACAATACAACCAATATTTGATGGTAACTAATAACAATTTGTACAAGATTTTACATAGAAATTATGACGGAGAGAGAGCAAATTCTAAACAAAAAAAATATTCCTTCTAGATAAAATATACTTCGCATTGTTAAACTTACTAGCTGATTTCTATCAATAAAATCGCTTCGTTTTCTTTGGAATTCTGAACTTTATCTTGAGCATGAAACTTACTTTTTTTCGATTATAGGTAATTCTTATTTATGTCGTGGGCAAATTAGTTACATTCAGATCTCTACACTTAGGCTTATGCTAAATACTAATTAAGAACAAAATCAAATTTTAGATAGAAGCCCGGGATTAAACCCGAGCTGTCACATTCTAAGTAATCAGCAATTCAACCATATACTCACAGTATCGAAACCAATTAATAAGCAATGCCATTCAAAACCACATATTATTCAACACAATCATCAAATAACAACAGTCAGTAAGGAACAATTAAACACTCGTAACAACAAAATAAAACATAAATTCATGATCATCGAAGAGAGAGAGAGAGAGGGAGGGAGGGAGAGGGAGATTGAGAGAGAGAGAGAGAGAGAGAGAGAGAGAGAGAGAGAGAGAGAGAGAGAGAGCGTACAGAGCGAACGTCGAGAGAGCGTTGGTCGATTAATTGAGAGATATTGCCATCGTGAAAAGGAAAGGAGTCCATTGATGATCACCGCAAAACCCTAGGATTGTTAAGCGATTGAGATGAGTGAGTGTGTGAGTGGTGTGTAATTTTCAGTGATTTGTTGTCTCTCTCACTTTCTCGCGGAAAGAAATTGATTGAGAGAGATAAAGATGAATGAGTCGGTTGTTTTGTACATCCAGGTGAAATCTGAATGAGTCGGTTATCACCGCCTCCAGCTGAAAAATGTAAATTGATAGAGGAGTAAAGTGTAAAACTGTAAAATTATTTTGGTGTTGTTCGAGTTAGCTTTCTTAAATTTAATTTTTTCTTTATTTTAGTTTAATTTGATTATAATTATTTGTGAATTTTGTAAAATAAATTAAATTTATGTTTATTTTATTTTTATTTGAAAAGGCATATGTGGTGAACCATCATCAAGTTGTGTTTTTTTATACCTTATAAGCTAATAAAAAATATTAATTTTGAATAAATCTCATGATATGTAAGAATCAAACATGTAATAAAATGATATATTCATTTCCCCCGAGTCAAGAATCAAATCAAGAAGAGTCTATCTTTTTGTTTATTTAAGCATGATATAAAATAATGTATTGTCGATCGTTGAAGTTTTTGCTCTCAAGAAGGCTCTTGAGAGCAAGTTGGAAGCGGCAGAAATGAGGATGTTACGGTGGTCTTGTGGGCGCACGATGTTGGACAAAATCCTAAATGTAGTTTTTAGGAGCGAGCTGGAAGTGGCACTTTTGTCTGCTAAAGTGAGGGAAGGGAGGTTGAGATGGTTCGGCCATGTCAGTAGGAGGCGGGCTAAAGCCCCAGTGAGGAGGGTCGAGAGTCTTTCGGTTGTGGGGGTGAGGAAGAGAGGTAGACCGAGGAGATCGTGGGAAGAGCAACTTAGATCGGATCTGAAGGCCTTAAACTTAAATGAGACCATGACCGCGGATAGGTGTTCTTGGAGGCGTCAGATCAGAGTGGTGGATTCTCTGTTAGGGAGCGGCTCTGTTGTTGAGGCTCTATTGTTGAGAGTCTCAGAGTTGGGTTGTCCCGGTTAGCCTTATTCTAGAAGTTTGGCTTTTTCGCTCGCATTTTTAGTTTTATATTGTCTTCTGTTTTCTAGTTTTGCAGGTACAGGGAGCTTAGCTCATGTGTTTAAAGCCATGGGCACAGGGATTTGTGCGAAGTGTCATCTTAGATCAGAGTGTTTCGAGACCGGAATGGATAACCTCCGCGTAGGTAAGTCCCATGTGATCTAAGCCATGGGCTCAGGTATGGTTGCGATCTTTTCCAAAATTTATGAAGCCTTTGTAAATATCACTCTCTATTTTTCTGTCGTGCACTAAGCTGGGGTCTTCACGGAAACAGCCTCCCTACCGTAAAAGGTAGGGGCATGGTCTGCGTACATCTCACCCTCCCCAGACCCTGCTCTATGCGGGATATACTGGGTATGTTTGGTTTGGTATTGTCGATCGTTGTAGTGTGGGCACTCTTTTTCCCCCTGAGTTTTTTTCCATAAGATTTTGCTATTGTGGGGTTTTAACGAGACCTACTTTTGTCGTGAGTCTTCTTCTTTGATATGAAGGTTTTATTGTCTAAACTTCCAGAGCAATCTTTTTCTCATATCATTCGTAATCTAGGTTACGATCCATGAATTGATTAAGTATACCTTTCGGTTAGATGATAACTTTTTTTGGATGAAAGAATGTCCCTTTTTCCTTTCCTTTTTTGAATTGTGTAAACTCTATCATTGATGAATGAAAATTCTTTTTCATTTTGCAAAAAAAAAAACATGTGATATCCATTTTACATAAATCAATCAATACTATTATATAGCTGGGAAGACAGAGGCGGTGATGTGACACCTCACAAATTGCTCCGATCTATTTTTCTAATTTTGACAGAATTTTGCAATTTTTAGTGTTTAAAACATTGATTTTTTTTTTTCAAATTTTTAGCATTGTGATGTGGCGCTTCTCAAATCGCTTTAATCTATTTTTACTAATTTTTACAATTTTTAATGTTAAAAATTCTTGTTTCCTTTATATTTTTCAAAATTTTAATGTAAATGAATACAACTTCCCTTTTTATGTTCGAATTTTTAGTTTAAATTATTACAACTATCCTTTTTATGTTTTTAGTGTTAGTAAATACAATTTCCCTCTTTATGTTCCAATTTTTAGTATTAATAATTACAACTTCCTTATTTTATGTCAAATTATCATTTTCTTTAGTGTTTTCGAATTTTTATTGTTAATAATTACAACTTCCTTTTTCAATATCAAAATTATAACTTGTAAAGGGTTTTTTTTCATAAATACCTAAGTCCCAAATTTTGTTTTGCAAAAATACTTTTATGAAAAAAAATATTTGCATATATACCATCTTATTTGCAAAAATATGATCTGCAAACAGATACAATCAAATAACCAAATGAAACTGTTTGCAACCACACAACCATATATGCAACAAGATGTAACATTGCATCTAATTACAGACTTTTGCAAATATTTTGTGAATATGATAAAATCATAAAAAAAAACGTAAAAAATTGGTACCTTTTTTAAATATATTTATAAATTTCCTATTCATGTTAAAAAAATATTATTTCTAAAATTTTTAGTGTTAATAAATAACATCCCTTTTTATGTTAAAATTTATAAAACAAATTAGAATTGTCTTCTAATTTTCTCAAATTTAAAATTAATAAATAATAAAATTACAGTTGTCTAATAAATATTTGCTAATGTAGCAGATTTCCTAAATTTTCTCTCGAAGTAAAATTACAATTAACTTATAAAAATTTACTAATATAAATGGCTCTTAAATCACTTAAATATATTTTTGTAATTTTTGTACATATTTACAATTTTAAATATTAATAATTATAATTTCATTTTTCATCTTCGAATTTATAGCTAGAAAATATATTATTATAAACAAAATAAATTTCATTGCCTTTTTACAATAAGAAAAGCTTTCTTAAATAAAATATTTGATCATATATATACACAACAGTTATGCCCTACAACCCATGTTCTCAATCTCACTATTCTCTAGGAAATTTTGTTTTAATTTTGTACTTTATGTCATCGAAGTACAACACCGAACATAAGTCTTATAGGTAAATAAATCGTGAAACATTCTTTTATAGTTTCTCTTTATTTTGTAACTGCTACATATTAGTTGAGTAATTTTTCATTCAATGTGAAAATAGACAAAAGGTGATTGAAAAATGTTTTTGAATATGTCTATAGAATACCAAATATTGACACGAATATGTATTAATATTTATGATATAGTTGGTTTTCCTGTTTTAATTTGTTTTGGGTGAAGGACAAAAATACCATTTTTTAAAATTTTCTCCATAACAATATCACGTGCGCGAGGATGGTCAAAAATACTGATCTATTACGCATTTTCAATCTTGGTAATAAGTGTTACGCAGTTTTGAAAGGAGTAACACAAGTATTTCAATTTTGGCTAAGGAGACTGCAATTCATGTGTTAGTAAAATGTCCACTAGCACAGTTATGTTGGCAAAAGCTGGAATTCACTTTCAATGACTGCATGTATATTGATGAATGGGTAGATGAAGTTCTACAGCATAACAGGCGTAATATAATTAATAAGGTTTTCATGATAGCCTGGGCAGTTTGGAAAAACAGGAATGATATTGTCTGGAATCAAAAGGGGAAAGAGTATGATAACATTGTCATATCAGCACTGCAAGTCCTTAACAACTGGGAGAGTGCGCAGGATAAATCATTCGACAACAATGTTGGGTTTTTAACTCAAACGGATGGAGCTGTGTGCCGGGAACAACCACGGGAAGGTCAAGTTAAGGTGAACACTGATGCGGCTTTGTTTACAGACTTCGATTGTTATAGTTATGCAATAGTGGCTCGAGACCATGCAGGAACATTGTTGGAAACCATATCGAGTTGCAAACCAGGCTATTTGAATCCAGAACTTGCAGAAGCAGTAGGGATAAGAGAGGCACTGAGTTGGGTAAAGAGCAAATAATGGCCATCAACCATTGTTGAGTCTGATTGCCTAGGAGCAATCCAGGCTATTAGATGTTCGTCGATCAATCTGTCTTACTTTGGGCGTGTAGTCGACGAATGCAAGAAGTTGCTTAGTGATTTAGAGGCACGGAACGTGACTTTAAAGTTTGTTAGACGGTCCGTGAACATGGTTGCTCACTACGTAGCGAGAAAATCAAGTTCAATAGCTGATCGTAGATGGGGTACGGGAGAAGCCCACCCGGATTTAATTCATGTATTACTAGATGATTTGAAAGTTTAATAAAACCAGTTCTCTTTCTGGCAAAAAAAAAAAGAAAAAATACTTTGTTACGCATTTATCCATAGGCTAATAACTTTTGTTACGCATTTGTCCATGGGATAATAACTTTTGTTACACATTTATCCATAAGGTAATAACTTTTTTTGTTACTCACTTGAAACATGCATAATAGGGGGATTTTGTTTTTTTTTTGTTATGCATTTTTTTTTATAGTTGAACACACGCACACAGGAGTAGAACTCTTGACCTTTCTAAGAGAAACCAAGACCTTGACCACTGCACAAATCCTTTGTTGGCTTTTGTTATGCATCTTACATATGTGTAACAAGACTTTTTTTTGTTAATGTAATAACCCGAATTTTGGGTAGAGTTAAAACTTTTCTTATTGTGGTTAAATGGCATTAATGAATGGTGATTCCAAAGAACAATGATTGTAGTGAATGGATATTGCTATGGATAATGATCTCGATTTACATGTGTATTGTCAGGATAGATCAATCCAATGGTTGACGACATAGATAAGAATAATCTATCATCCAGGAAATGAGCTAATGGACCCTAGAGGGGGGATGAGAAGTGAATAGTGTTTTCATATGTGAATAGTAATTTGTTTGGATGAATAGTGGTTTTGTGAGTTAGAAAGCTTTTCACGCCACCCTATATACGGGACATGGTATGGATGTTTCGAAGTCATATTAGTGATCTACGGAGTAAATAAGTGTATGTAAAGACGATCGGAATTCAGAGAATCCAAACTTCGTGTTATTCCAACTTTGACAGGGAAGTCAAGAATATAATAATGGGATTATACATTTAGGATATTAAATATTAGTAGCCCAAGGAAGGACATATTATAAGAAGGAAAGAGGATTGAGAATATAATCCTAGAGCAAAGAGAATGCAAACGAGTTCGAGAACACTTGTGAAACCGGGAGAGCAATTTCTGAGATAAAGAAAATATACCAAGGATATTGGATTTAATAGTTACTTGATGATTAAAACCACCCTAGCATTAATATATGACATGGGAGAGGATAATATATATCCAAGAGTATTACAAAAAAAAACCCACTGAAACTATCACAGCATCCAAACAATAAATTAAATGACGAAAGAACTTTGAACGAAGCCCAAACAAAAAGCCCTAGAGCTTGTTAAAGGCCCAATTTTTGGCCCAACTACAATACAATAAGCTTATGTGAAAAGATTTAAGAGTGGAAGCCCCTTGGTGCAATAATAAAATGGAAGGAAGGACTTGGATGCAATAACCATAAAGCTAAGGACTATCTTGCAATTATGGATGGATAAAGGTAATCTAGAAGACCAATGGGAAGGTGACAACACTTTGCAAGGGGATAAGATGAGATGAGGAAAGATAGATATACATCATACAAGTCATTAATCCAAGAGAAAGAAAATCAAAACCTCATCACCATCACCATAGCAATAATTCGAATTTTACTATTCACATGAATAGTAAAAAAAAATCTTGAGTTTCAAACATTCTTAATTAGCAACCAATATCTTAGATCAAAGCTTATGAAAAGTTAGGAAGGCTCACCAAGTTTGAAGGCCAAAGAGTAAGTGGAAGATTTTCATTTTGATTTTACAAGATTCTATGTTCTTGAGTGAATAGTAACTTTTGATTTTCATGTTTTGCTTTCTTGATTCTATGGCTTCCAAATGATGTTCTAAGCAAGGATCAAGAGTTGTGAGGCCTTATTATCATCCTTGAACTTCAAACCAAGGTATAATCTTTGAAACCCCTTTGTTGAATCATGAGTTTTAATGGATTTTTGGATGAGTTTTGAGTTATATGCATGTTTAGAGCACTAGAGCTATGTATGAGTTTTGTTAGATGTTTTGCACGGCTCCAAGACCTGTTTAGACAGTGAGGGAGACAATGAATAGTGTCCATAAGTGTTGATAGTGAATTGGATGATTCTTTGGAGGGTTTTGATTTTGGAAATATCCGAGTTATAGCCGTCGTAATGGCAAAATTTCATTAACCCTTAAAAATGGAGCATGTTCGAACCAAAAAGTTTCAGACCAAGTTGAATACTTGACCAATACTTGTAGGTCTTGAGTCATAGATCATTTTGGCGAAAGAATCGTAGCATTCTGATTTACGGTTTAGGAGAAATCGCGAAATTCGTAAAAGTTGTTTGTAAGCGTAAGCGTAAGTTTGTAAGTTCAATTGAACCCCCTTAAAGCGATGGAATCCATTACAAATCTTGGTAATTAAATACTAGAGGTCATAATGAAGGTATGAGAGAAGACCTCATGACTAAAGGATTATTTTTGGATTTTATAAAAATGTTTGAATCAAGGTTAAGTTCGAAAGAACCCCTTAGAGAAGCACTCGAGTATAACTTTGAGAACCACTTAGTAAAACGAGCGAACGAGATCCGATTTCTAAAGCGAACCTTCGACTTAAGTATTTGTTGATTGACATGGACTTAGTATAAGCCTAAAGCGAGCTAGTAATGTGTTGATTGTGATTTGCTTACGTGTTTAAGCATTGGGTTATAAATGGATTATCTAGGGGATTAATCGTACGTTTCCTTTTGTCTATTTTCCGTTTAAGGTCTATCTTATAGGAAGACTTAAACACTCGCTCAGAACCTTCAAATATAAGGGAGATGTACTCGAGAGCTGATATTTATTTTATTTGACTGCCCGGTCATAAATCTGTTGATATTACTCTCTTCCCTCGCAACTTGGTTGCTATTCATCAAAGCGATTCTTTTTGTTACTTCATCATCATTCGAGGATTACTTACGAGCAATATTATGATTTAATAATATTCCGTAACTATTATTGACTTAATAAATATTCTTGGAATATTTAATTAAATTATTTTGAAGTCTTTTTATAATGATTTATATTATTCAAAGATCATCCTTCACCTTCAAATATTATGTAAAATATTTCGGAGTATTTTACGACTATTTTTATCAAGAGGAGATTCCCAAAAACTCTGTTTTCATTTAAATCTATCTTATAAGAAGATTTAAATACTCGCTCAACTTCCAAAAATATATAAGGGGACCTCACTTGAGAGATGTTATTTATTTGACTGCCCGGTCATATACTTGCTAAACTATCTGGTCACTCACATCTTGATTCTTTTCAAATATGAATATGAGTCTTTTTGGTTACCTCCTCAACACTCGAGGGGTAAGATTGATGGAACAAGTTTATATCCATTAACAAGCATCAGCTTGGGAAATATTGGTGAATCTTTCTTTCCAACTAGATACGACTACTTTGTGGAGTTTTATCAACAAGTATTATACTTGGGGAAAGGGGGACGAACTCTACGTTTCAGAGTCATGGATGTTATTGAACTAGGAGATGCGTAAGTGGCCGAGTGGCGCCGGTCCAGCAATGGCCCAACCGTTGGCCGGGGGGTTCCAGAGGGCGGGCGATCCGTCGGTGCTTCCTTCTACATGTAGAGAACAAATGATGGGGAGCATGACATGCGACTGATTATCGTAAATGTTGTGGCTCCTGGCGCGGCAAGCTCCCGTATTAGTTCATCTTCCAAATTGGGAAATTATCTGCAACATTATCATTGTTGGCAGGGTTGAAAAGTGTTTGAACTGGAATTGCAATATTCTTCCTGCAAGTTCCTCTACTATGAAAATTGATAATATCTTGCTTATCTTTGACATAGCAGATATTTCCACCGAATAATTATATTTTGAGTTACCTTGTAACTTCGTCTTTTATCTTACATTTTATGACTCTGTTGATACCTTACATAACATGAGTTGTGAAAAGGAGGTTGTTGATATTGAATCACCTTATAACTTCATCTTTTAAGTTATATGTGGATATTCTGCTTATATTTTATATAGCAGTTATTTTACAGAAAGGTTATATTGAATTACCTTGTAGCTTCATCTTATATATTATACTAGAACTTTGTTCATAGTATGAATATCCAAAGTTTACAGAGATATTATGAAGATGATACTTGAAGTACTGCAATGGTACTGTTTTTGGAATATATTCCGATAAGGAAATACTTTCGGTAAAGAGATATTTTGACAATTATTATCTTATACCCGCCTTATTCTGGGTTAAGTCATAGGCAGAGTTATGCCATGTTTTCATTATCTTGCTGAGCTATTTGCTCACTCTTGCTATTGTTTTATATATATTATAGAGCAGTGAAGCAGGATGTCATGGGCACCAGTGATCCCGAAGAGTAGTACGAACCAGTCGGATCAGGCTGCAGTTGGCTGCATTTAAATTAAGTATAGATATGAATGGTAGGAGAAGATTGTAATCATCAGAAGTCAGAGTTGGAATTGTACCATTTCCGATATATTGTTTCAATAACAGATTTTGTAAGACAATTGGGTATTGTAATAAAAGTTGTTTATTCTGCAGTTGTTGTATAGTATCGTTTCTGAGACTTTAACCTGTGTGTGTGTGTGAGAGAGGTATATATTGTGGGGTCATAAGCCATTGAAATATGTATAGTATGAGTAATACAGGTAAGACAAAGAGTAAATGGATCGTGACTACTCTAAATCCCAGACCCCGGATTTGGGGCAGTTACAGAAATGGTATCAGAGCGTTAGGTTACAGTCCTCAGAAACGATAGGAGATCGAGTCTTACAATACCCTTAGGGATAATGAGAATACCTAGAGCTCAAGTAGAGTTCATAGTCGGGTTAAAGGACATGACCCTGACTGTTGGAGATGAAGCCCGAGAGGGGACTTCTTTTGGGAAACCATACTTAGGACGTTATGGTTAGAAACCCTGATTTGTATGATTTATAGATGGATGGGAGTGTGAGGTACCAGATCTCGAGGCCTTCGAGTAGGCATTTGATGATGCGCTCCTTGAGACGGATGGAGACCCAATAAAAGGGATATCCATAGGAGGATCTAGAGAAGACCCTAGGATGGGTCAAGGAAAGAAACTTATAGAGAACGTGTCGATTGATAAAGATGTAGTATGTTACTTGAGGTCTTATGATAGGACCAGACGAATCCTCAAAGATCAAATAAGTGACGAAATAAGAATTGGGAGTCAATTATGATTCATCAAGAGGTATGACGAAGAGTATGGGGTAGAGCCCCAAAAGCAGAGGAGGTAGAGGCAGTATAGCCAATATTGGTGGATTAATTCGACCAGAACGAGACCTGTTACTCGTAGTTTGTTGCAGTGCCCTTAAGAGGCAGCATACGTGAGAACTGAGACGATCGACCTTCGTATATGATTAAGGGTACCTAGTTACCCTAACCCGTAAAGGCATTGCCTTATCTATGGCGTTTAATTCCCCAAGATCAGCGATTCCACCAAGGACGGTGTTTACTACAGTGCTGAGGCATTTTATTGCCTCGAGAAAGATTGTGTATGTACGTACTATGCAAAGTGTTATTGTAACCTGAATGAGCTAAGACGAGATATATTTTAAGAGACAAGATGGACTAAGAGAGTCGGGGATTGACTTAAATAAAAAGGTTGTGATTCCGTGAAGGATAAACTCATGTAGCACGCATGATTAAATGCGAGAAGAAAAATATTCTGCCTAAGGGCAGCTATACAAGTGGCCGGATTTAAGCAGGTGGCTTCTAACGATGTTCTGGAGTATCGCTCACTCGACATGTGGAATTCGTCGTTACTATAGGCGACACCGGTACCGAAGTCATCCTATAAGAGTAGAGCGCTTGCCTGATAGGCCCGCACTGAGCTGAATAGAATTTCCTACGATTGTAAATGTCGATGGTTGAACCTTAACGACTATTATGAGTCGGCAATGACGTAAGTATCGAGCACCTTAGGGTGTATGGATAAGAAAAGCTTTAGAATCAAACGATTATCCGAGGAGCCAGCATATAAGGCATTCGTAGAGACCTTGGCAAGTACCCTCCCCAATTGCAAATTATGTTGATTATTCTTAATCTATGATCTATCGTGACATCTCTCCAAAAGAGAATTTTGATAAAAGGGAATAGTCTATCTTCGAAGTTATTTTATAACACTTGTGTTAATTCACATTTAGTTTCAATTCTGCCAGAGGCTGTCACGATACCTACTTTCGGGTTTTCAACGCCCTGTCAAATGATGTTATTCAAGCTTTCACTTCTAATGGTGAATAATCCTATGGTGATACATCACCACTTGCTTGTTGAATACCAGTATCTTACTGGCTATCTTTCCTTTGGAAATCGCACCTTGGAACCTGTTTACTTTAGATCCAAGGTGTCCATTTGAGAATTTACTTGTCAAATGATGATAATTATTAACTTGACTTGGAATTTCTTTCGTACTTATCAATTTCCACTGAGACGAACAACCCTATACTTATAGGGGCGGCAAGGACCATCTATCTGTGTGATAGAAGTCTGATGGGACGCCATCACTTGTAAGTTGCGAAATACAAGAAGGCTAATTACCTTTAGTAATGTCTTAATTAAGACACGCAACATTGAGTTCTTATGATCATATTGATCTCTCAGTAAATTTTTTCATTTCAAATAAGGTTACCTTAAAACTCATAACCTTATAATCACCAATGTGTGATGTTTCTTTGATATGAGAGCTATCCTTTTAAAGCTCCATGATTCTTGTTATCTTTATTGAATTTCAAATGGGATGCCAACCAGGTAAAATAAGTCAAAATTCGCTGATAGGAATTAGATTCGCAACAAAATAGGCTATGGCAAGAGCGGATCCCTAAGACAAATAGAATATGGGTGACATGATGATGAATTAGTTTATGTTCTCTCTCAAGGATATTACGATAGTGGAAAGTTGGTCAATCGATATATGCGAGAGGATTGGCAATGTGTTGTGAAACCCCAATGGTAGTGGAGTCGGTTAGAACCCACATAATTTCATGGAACCACTGACCCATTGGAGGTTAGAGCTTGGCTTAAAGAGATGAAGAAATCAATTGTGATACTAAGTATTGCAGAAAAGCTGAAAATGATGGTCGCCGCCTATCTCCTGAAGGGAGAGGCGAATCACTGGTGAGAATGGTAAGGCAAACCTAGAGGTAAAAGGTGTTGTGACTTGGGAGAGATTCAGATTATTGCTTTTAGAGAAATGTTTTCTGAAATATATAAAGATCCAGATGGAAATAAAAGTTCTAGTGTTGAAATAAGAAACCATGACTATGACAGAGTATGAGGCCAAGTTATGGGATATGAAAGAGAAATGAGCCCGTAGGTTTCGACTAAAGCTAAAACAACGAATCCAGAATCGCGTGGCAATGTTGGAGTGAAATTTATGATTTCCCTGAAAGGGGAGTGGTCCTTTAAGGACAGAAGCAAATTATGAAGTCCTTGCGATAATGCGAGCCAACAAGTTACTATGGGATGGATGTATGGCTTATCTAGCTTCTGTGGTTGATACCAAGAGAAAAACACCTAGCCAACGATAAATCCCAGTGATTGAAGAGTTTGGGAATGTATTCCAGAGAACCTACCCAGAGTACTACTCGATCGAGAGATTTGATTCCTTTCGAATTAGGGAGAAATTGATATTATAATAATGATGGATTAATTGATACCCAATGGAGCCAAATTGATTATGAGGGAAATAATTTAAGGATAAAGACGGAGTCAGAGATTTTGGAATCTAGTTCCGACTAAGAGATTATGACGCCAGAAATATGAGGCTTGATTAGCTCATATGGTTGACCCCGAGGAAAGAGACACCAAGTATAATTATAATGATTTTGGGAGGTTGTACAAGGTTTTAATAAGCTACCAGATATCGATTTGGATGATATAATAATGAATATCGAGTATTCAGAGCCTAGTGCTGCATCTCCCGTCAGCCCAGTAGGAATAAAAGAATTAGCAACTCAGATGTGAGGATTGTTGAATAAGAGTGCGATAAGACTCAGTGTGCCACCGTGAAGAACCGGTGTGTTGTAAGAAAGAAATATGTTAGCACAAGATTGTGCATCGAACCTCGAGAGTTGAATGAGTCAACATTGAGTACAGGTACTGTTGTATAAGATTGTTTGAGCAGCCCAGGGACACTGTGTATTTTCCAAACTTATTAGGAAATTGGACATCACCGGTTGGAAGTTAAAAATCGAAGATATACCCAAGATTGCGATTCGCACTAGGTATAGACACTATGAAATTGTGAGTGATGTCATTTTGGGTTGACTATTGCACCCACAACTTTTATGGAATTTAATGAATTGGCTGTGAGTTATCTGAGATTGCTTTCGCCCTAAATATATCGAAACATCGTATATATGAAGGAAAGGTGCGAAATCAAAAAGGATCAAACATGATCGACTTTCAGACCTATCAGATCTGAAAATATGTGTGCTTGTGTGTATATGAAGATTATGATTTGTGATAAAAGGATTAAGAGTCCTCGAACCAGACAACATTCCCCGCAAACAAATTCCCCAAGAGATTCGTCTTTCTTTTAGAAAGGAGAAGAGATGAGATAATAGAGAATGACTGAATGAACACAGGAGGTAGATTGGCATTCTGTGAGATGATTAAAGAAGAGGTTGGAACACCGGGGGTGAAAGTAGATAACAATGAGATAGCGAGGCCAAAACAGTGATGGTCGACGAGCTCATTACTAGACATCAAGAGTTACTCGAATCGATTGTTAGAATACTCGAACTAGTTTCAATACGGAGTACCCCGTCGACAATAGAGTTGACATTTATACAATGGAATTGGGAAATATCTAGAATTAATAGAGGGTTATGACAAGCAAGTTTTTGTTGATGTATTTCTGTGCAAACAAGATAGAGAATATGAGGTTCGAGATTTGTAATGAGAAAAGGTATCCTCGTGGAAGGAATTAACAAGATTAGAATGAAAGGAAGTTTAGCCCAAGATTCATTGGGCCATCTGAGGGTTAAACGCGTCAGGAAGGTGGCCTATGAACCAGCCTCACTCAAACCGGTAAAATGGTCATAACATGGTTCTTGCGTATGTACCTCATCAATATACTATATATAGATGCCCGACATATGACAGAGTACGAGCAGATAGATATACATAACCGAATCTGAACTACGAAGGACAACCTGTGGAAATTATGAATAGAAAAGAGCAAGCGCTAAGAGATAAGGTTGTCAAGCTAGTGAGAAATTTGAAGAAAAATCAAGAAGTGGAAGAATCCACCTGAGAAATAGAAAGTGCAATGGGATAGAAGTAACCCCAGTTATTCCTAAACTGATTCCGAGGACGAAATCCTTTTAAGGAGGGGAGACTGTAATAACCCGAATTTTGGGTAGAATTAAAACTTTTCTTATTGTGGTTAAATGGCATTAATTAATGGTGATTCCAAAGAACAATGATTGTAGTGAATGGATATTGCTATGGATAATGATCTCGATTTACATGTGTATTGTCAGGATAGATCAATCCAATGGTTGACGACATAGATAAGAATAATCTATCATCCAGGAAATGAGCTAATGGACCCTAGAGGGGGGATGAGAAGTGAATAGTGTTTTCATATATGAATAGTAATTTGTTTGGATGAATAGTGGTTTTGTGAGTTGGAAAGCTTTTCACGCCACCCTATATACGGGACATGGTATGGATGTTTCGAAGTCATATTAGTGATCTACGGAGTAAATAAGTGTATGTAAAGACGATCGGAATTCAGAGAATCCAAACTTCGTGTTATTCCAACTTTGACAGGGAAGTCAAGAATATAATAATGGGATTATACATTTAGGATATTAAATATTAGTAGCCCAAGGAAGGACATATTATAAGAAGGAAAGAGGATTGAGAATATAATCCTAGAGCAAAGAGAATGCAAACGAGTTCGAGAACACTTGTGAAACCGGGAGAGCAATTTCTGAGATAAAGAAAATATACCAAGGATATTGGATTTAATAGTTACTTGAGGATTAAAACCACCCTAGCATTAATATATGACATGGGAGAGGATAATATATATCCAAGAGTATTACAAAAAAAAAAACCACTGAAACTATCACAGCATTCAAACAATAAATCAAATGACGAAAGAACTTTGAACGAAGCCCAAACAAAAAGCCGTAGAGCTTGTTAAAGGCCCAATTTTTGGCCCAACTACAATACAAGAAGCTTATGTGAAAAGATTTAAGAGTGGAAGCCCCTTGGTGCAATAATAAAATGGAAGGAAGGACTTGGATGCAATAACCATAAAGCTAAGGACTATCTTGCAATTATGGATGGATAAAGGTAATCTAGAAGACCAATGGGAAGGTGACAACACTTTGCAAGGGGATAAGATGAGATGAGGAAAGATAGATATACATCATACAAGTCATTAATCCAAGAGAAAGAAAATCAAAACCTCATCACCATCACCAAAGCAATAATTCGAATTTTACTATTCACATGAATAGTAAAAAAAATCTTGAGTTTCAAACATTCTTAATTAGCAACCAATGGCTTAAATCAAAGATTATGAAAAGTTAGGAAGTCTCACCAAGTTTGAAGGCCAAAGAGTAAGTGGAAGATTTTCATTTTGATTTTACAATATTCTATGTTCTTGAGTGAATAGTAACTTTTGATTTTCATGTTTTGCTTTCTTGATTCTATGGCTTCCAAATGATGTTCTAAGCAAGGATCAAGAGTTGTGAGGCCTTATTATCATCCTTGAACTTGAAAACAAGGTATAATCTTTGAAACCCCTTTGTTGAATCATGAGTTTTAATAGATTTTTGGATGAGTTTTGAGTTATATGCATGTTTAGAGCACTAGAGCTATGTATGAGTTTTGTTAGATGTTTTGCACGGCTCCAAGACCTGTTTAGACAGTGAGGGAGACAATGAATAGTGTCCATAAGTGTTGATAGTGAATTGGATGATTATTTGGAGGGTTTTGATTTTGGAAATATCCGAGTTATAGCCGTCGTAATGGCAAAATTTCATTAACCCTTAAAAATGGAGCATGTTCGAACCAAAACGTTTCTGACCAAGTTGAATACTTGACCAATACTTGTAGGTCTTGAGTCATAGATCATTTTGGCGAAAGAATCGTAGCATTCTGATTTACGGTTTAGAAGAAATCGCGAAATTCGTAAAAGTTGTTCGTAAGCGTAAGTTTGTAAGTTCAATTGAACCCCCTTAAAGCGATGGAATCCGTTACGAATCTTGGTAATTAAATACTAGAGGTCATAATGAAGGTATGAGAGAAGACCTCATGACTAAAGGATTATTTTTGGATTTTATAAAAATGTTTGAATCAAGGTTAAGTTCGAAAGAACCCCTTAGAGAAGCACTCGAGTATAACTTTGAGAACCACTTAGTAAAACGAGCGAACGAGATCCGATTTCTAAAGCGAACCTTCGACTTAAGTATTTGTTGATTGACATGGACTTAGTATAAGCCTAAAGCGAGCTAGTAATGTGTTGATTGTGATTTGCTTACGTGTTTAAGCATTGGGTTATAAATGGATTATCTAGGGGATTAATCGTACGTTTCCTTTTGACTTTGTCTAGATCGTTCGACATTGTCACGAGCCCTACCACTTCTCGAGCATCAGGCAAGTTTCCTATTTCGATACTTTGAAGTATTGTTGTATAATACTGCTTTTGGCATATATTGAATTACATAGTTTTACGATATATGCTTATAGCGTAAATTTGACTTTCGGTTTATGTACGAGCTTTGAGGTAAAGTATTTATAAACCGGTATACCTTGTGGCTCTATAGATAAGAGCATGTTTATTGTTTCGACTCTAGACCGGGAGTCGGTATTCTGACATATAAGGATAGTCGTGGAAACCCGGAAGGATTCCAACGACAGATTATTATCTGAATTGAGGAATAATATTAATAATCGTTATTTATATTTTCAGAAAGTATTAATTACTCAGAAATGATTCGAGAAATGTTATTTGAATATTACCTCATTTGAAGGTTATTATTTGGATATGATTGATATTTGATTTATCAACTAGATATGGGATATTAGTTATAAGCCGGGTTTTTACAAATGCCCTTAGTGTCAGGCGTATGATTCTTATTCTCCATCCATAGACCGGGAGTCGAGATATTTTTTTATATATCTTGGGCATTCTTTTCTGATTTAGATATTGAATAATGTTATTCAATTGTTATATATTAAATGAATATTATTTTTGGATATTCATTTAAAGTTTAGATATATTAAATGAATATTATTTTTGGATATTCATTTAAAGTTTAGATATATTAAATGAATATTATTTTTGAATATTCATTTGCAGTTTATTTATTAAATGAATATTATTTTTGGATATTCATTTAAAGTTTAGATATATTAAATGAATATTATTTTTGAATATTCATTTGCAGTTTATTTATTAAGTGAATATTATTTTGAATATTCATTTAAGGATTTATTTAATGAATATTATTTTGGAATATTCATTTAAGAATTTATTTATTTATTATATATTCATGCGAGGATTTATTTATTTGAATATTACTTTAGATATTCATTTGAGGATTAATTCAAATATTATTTTGAATATTTACTCGAGGAATTGTTTATTTGGTGAATATTTTATATATTCATTCGAGAGTTATTTATGAGCAGTATTTTATACTAAGAATATTCTTTAATTATTTATGAATTAATAAATATTCTTTGAATATTTATTTAATTATTTCAACTAATTTTAAAAATGATTTATCTTATTCAAATATTATTCTGATCTTCAAATATCATGTAAAATATTTCTGAGTCTTATTATGTTTATTTTATCGAGGAAAGGTTCTCAAAATTCTATTTTCCGTTTAAGGTCTATCTTATAGGAAGACTTAAACACTCGCTCAGAACCTTCAAATTTAAGGGAGCTGTACTCGAGAGCTGATATTTATTTTATTTGACTACCCGGTCATAAATCTGTTGATATTACTCTCTTCCCTCGCAACTTGGTCGCTATTCATCAAAGCGATTCTTTTGGTTACTTCATCATCATTCGAGGATTACTTACGAGCAATATTATGATTTAATAATATTCCGTAACTATTATTGACTTAATAAATATTCTTGGAATATTTAATTAAATTATTTTGAAGTCTTTTAATAATGATTTATATTATTCAAAGATCATCCTTCACCTTCAAATATTATGTAAAATATTTCGGAGTATTTTACGACTATTTTTATCAAGAGGAGATTCCCAAAAACTCTGTTTTCATTTAAATCTATCTTATAAGAAGATTTAAATATTCGCTCAACTTCCAAAAATATATAAGGGGACCTCACTTGAGAGATGTTATTTATTTGACTGCCCGGTCATATACTTGCTAAACTATCTGGTCACTCACATCTTGATTCTTTTCAAATATGAATATGAGTCTTTTTGGTTACCTCCTCAACACTCGAGGGATAAGATTGATGGAACAAGTTTATATCCATTAACAAGCATCAGCTTGGGAAATATTGGTGAATCTTTCTTTCCAACTAGATACGACTACTTTGTGGAGTTTTATCAACAAGTATTATACTTGGGGAAAGGGGGACGAACTCTACGTTTCAGAGTCATGGATGTTATTGAACTAGGAGATGCGTAAGTGGCCGAGTGGCGCCGGTCCAGCAATGGCCCAACCGTTGGCCGGGGGTTCCAGAGGGCGGGCGATCCGTCGGTGCTTCCTTCTACATGTAGAGAACAAATGATGGGGAGCATAACATGCGACTGATCATCGTAAATGTTGTGGCTCCTGGCGCGGCAAGCTCCCGTATTAGTTCATCTTCCAAATTGGGAAATTATCTGCAACATTATCATTGTTGGCAGGGTTGAAAAATGTTTGAACTGGAATTGCAATATTCTTCCTGCAAGTTCCTCTACTATGAAAATTGATAATATCTTGCTTATCTTTGACATAGCAGATATTTCCACCGAATAATTATATTTTGAGTTACCTTGTAACTTCGTCTTTTATCTTACATTTTATGACTCTGTTGATACCTTACATAACATGAGTTGTGAAAAGGAGGTTGTTGATATTGAATCACCTTATAACTTCATCTTTTAAATTATATGTGGATATTCTGCTTATATTTTATATAGCATTTATTTTACAGAAAGGTTATATTGAATTACCTTGTAGCTTCATCTTATATATTATACTAGAACTTTGTTCATAGTATGAATATCCAAAGTTTACAGAGATATTATGAAGATGATACTTGAAGTACTGCAATGGTACTGTTTTTGGAATATATTCCGATAAGGAAATACTTTCGGTAAAGAGATATTTTGACAATTATTGTCTTATACCCGCCTTATTCTGGGTTAAGTCATAGGCAGAGTTATGCCATGTTTTCATTATCTTGCTGAGCTATTTGCTCACTCTTGCTATTGTTTTATATATATTATAGAGCAGTGAAGCAGGATGTCATGGGCACCAGTGATCCCGAAGAGTAGTACGAACCAGTCGGATCAGGCTGCAGTTGGCTGCATTTAAATTAAGTATAGATATGAATGGTAGGAGAAGATTGTAATCATCAGAAGTCAGAGTTGGAATTGTACCATTTTCGATATATTGTTTCAATAACAGATTTTGTAAGACAATTGGGTATTGTAATAAAAGTTGTTTATTCTGCAGCTGTTGTATAGTATCGTTTCTGAGACTTTAACCTGTGTGTGTGTGTGAGAGAGAGGTATATATTGTGGGGTCATAAGCCATTGAAATATGTATAGTATGAGTAATACAGGTAAGACAAGGAGTAAATGGATCGTGACTACTCTAAATCCCAGACCCCGGATTTGGGGCTGTTACAGTTAAGCACTTGACACATGCGTAATAGGTGAGTATTTTTTATCACATATTCTACAAATCGTTATTTTGGTACAAATTGAATAAAAATGTGGTAAAAATGTCATTAATTCAATTGTTTTCAAATTTTATGTCTTTTGTTTTGAACATGTTATTTTACTTTTTAATAATTTGATTTGTAGCAAAATTTATTTTTCGACCTAAGTTCAAGATATCTTTTACATCATTCAAAATATTTAATCATTTTTAGCAGAGTAGTTATACGTAATATTTACTTTATTTTCGATTGCAATGGTACAAAGGATTCTCATAAAAACATAAAAATCCTAAAGAGGATTATGATAGATTTTAGGATAATAGATTGGAACTTAGAAAAAATTGGATCCCAATATGAATCTTATAGTATATGAACCAAGTTTAATTAGATCAATTATTAAATTTAAAACATATGAATAAAATTTATATGAATATAGCATTTACTACTCATTTATAAAAAGATTGAACTGACTAACTTATATAATACTCAATTTATTTAATTTTTTAATTTTTTTTACATTATAAAAATGATACATAAATGTTAAGATGATTAATAAAAAAATATTAACGCCGCTACAAAATGCGGCTTAGTAAACTATTTTTATGATATGTAAGAATCAAATATGTAATATTCATTTTAAATAAATGTCGTGATATCATGATATGTAAAAATCGAACATGTAAATATGTAATATCCATTATCAAATTAATCGCGAAAGAGTTAAATGAGTCTGAGATCATTCTTGGGCTGAAACTCATAATTAGATGATTTTTACATGTAAATTTTAAGAACACACTTATATAAATTTAAATTTTAGTTATATAATTACAAAACCATCGTGATGTTTTCTCAAAAAAAAAAAAAAACTATCGTGATGTATTGTATCCGAAAATGAGTACTACTACTTTTCTCATAGCAAAAATGGAACTTGAAATTAAACGACAAACCTTAAACGACAAACCTTGGGGGTGTTTGGGAAAACTTATTTTTCAGAATAAGTCAACTTATTTTAAGTTGAAAGTTAAGATTCCTAATTTTCTAACTTATTTTCCAACTTATTTTTGCAAATTATTGAATCTCAAACATACATTAAATACTTATATAAATTTTTTTATTAAAATATAAAAATTTTACCCGAAAATAAGTTCATAAGTCCTCAAATAAAGGTGAGCCAAACACCTTGTCACTTCAATTTATCTTATTGACCTCACCAAGTTATCCAACGAGTTGAATTTACATTTTTAATCATTACGTAACTTTTTTTTTGATTTAGTTTGATTTGATTCCAATATATTTATATTTGTAGCTCAAATTTAGGCTTGTTATTTTTTTAAAAAAAATATATTTCACTGAAAAACATATTCTTTATCAGCTTTGATGATGTTCTGGAGTGGTCAGTGGGATTAACATGGTGCTCCCTTCATGAGTGAAAAAGAAATATATGTAAAGATAATCAAATAGGTAAAATAATCACACACTTTTCTGTTATTTACTTCTAATATATTTAGGTTATCGTACACAAGTGTTATAGAAAAGGTTATTTACTTTCCTAAAAAAAAAAGTGTGTTATTTACTTGTTACATATTTAGATTAGGCAAACGGTTTGGTGCAAACGTATGCACCAGACTGTTTATGGAACATACGGTTCCAGAGCCGTTGGATCATTGATCCAACGGTTCTGATTTAAAAAAAAAAAATCATCGTACCGTAATAAGTTTCCGCGGTACGGGGCAATTACCAAAATACCCCCCTGTTTTCATATAAAAAATCTACTGTTCACCGTACCGCAGAAAATTTCTGCGGTACGTGAACAGTATGAACATTTTTGTAATTTCTCCGTACCGCGGAAAGTTTCTGCGGTACGGTACAATTTTTTTTTTTAAATCAAAACCGTTGGATCAACGATCCACTCTGGAACCGTATGTTCTATAAACAGTCTGGTGCATACGTTTGCACCAGACCGGACCCCTTTAGATTATCGTACACAAGTGTTATTAACAAGATTGTAATATTTGCAAGATCCACATAACATAATATGTATCTCGAATAGTAAGATTTACATGTGAATATGCTTGGTTTGCTTGAACTATCATTTATAAATAATATTTGAAAAAAATTAGTTTAGGAATAAACATAAGGAAATAAGAGAAAAGCAGAGTGATATTAAAATTTTCCTTTCAAAGATTTTGCTCCCGAAATTTATAAGATATTAGGGAGGAATTTTTATAAGAAATTGATACATACATATTTGTATGCATTCCCCTGGCCCTGTCCAGACTCTCAGTATCATTAGCAGGTAGCAAGAAATGCAACTTTCAACAGCTCCCAATAATAGCAAGGTAAAAATAATCATACAAGCACATGATCAATATACATACAATATCAACAAAAATGTAGCAAGGTAAATATATATTCTTAACTGCCCTGTTTTTTCATTTGTTGGAGTGTGAATATCAATTTTTTTGTCCAAAAAGAAAAAAGAAAAAAAAACTAATAACGTCTATCTAACCTTTCCACATTCTGACTTTCAAGACTGAAAACAGAAGAGCATACCGCATACGCGAATCTCAGTACTTTTAATAATACAAAAAGTGGTCCCTTAAGTCACGCCTTAGATTTGCACCATTTCAAGGACCAAGAAGTCAGCACACAACCTCCATCACTCACTATCTCAAACTATATTCTACAACAAATGCATGCATGCCAACCTATATGCTGATGCTGCTAGTGCCTAAATACCATGTCAACAAGCAACAGCACAATCGAAAGCATATTTGACAACATTCCACCAAACAATGTCATACAAACTCATCCACACACTACATGTTGGATCAGGTCCAAAACAGACGATTATTGCTACATCGAACTTAATAAGACGATTATTGCAACATCGAACTTAATAAGCGCGGTATGGTAATACATGAACCCTATATTATAACATTACACAAGCTACAAAGCACACCAAATGTATTTATATGATAAAAACAAATACTATATTGTTACATAGGAAGGAAAAAAACATTAAGATATACACACATGGACATGGACCTCAGCTACTATAAGCAGTACTAGTGTACTACAACTAAAAGCCCCCAGCAATCCATTTGGAAGAGTTTAAACAGGGAATGAGATTCATTCACCCCACAGGAAGTGAACTAACAAGATTACATAAAAGCAAGAAAGTGAGAGTTTGGGTCCAACTCACCCACCGGGCGTGCATTCTTTTTCCTTTGTGGGGTTCCCTTTCTGGTCTACAAAGGCAACTTCCATGTTAGGGAGTGAGTGTTACTCTCTCTTAATCTTCAAAGATATGTAGTCATCATTCATTAACCTTTATTCCAAAGCAATATTTATATACTACTGCTTTTTCTTTAACATCACTAACTCAAGAGTTGTGAAAAAACTCCTGAATCGAGATCACCAAATTTGACCTTGTGCCAACCAAGTTCAAGGGAACAAAGACTATAGACAAGCTTGAACCAAACACCATTGAAACTGCTATATATGCTAGTGTCACTGAGAATATGCAATTGTGTAATTGTGTTTCACTGACCGTTAAGGCCTAGTACTTTAGCTTTGTCTTTTAAAGATCGCAAGTAATGGATGGCATCGTCAATGACCGCAATAGAATCTTTACCTTTTCCATCAGGAATTATGCTCTCTAGAATGCTTATGGTCTTGCGTATCTTGTCTATTTTTGACTGTTGGTGAGACACTGAATCAGATTCTCCCAACACATTGTTGCTGTAACCACAACTAGATTCTGCATCGTCTTCGTCCTCGATGCATCTATCACTTTTCGAGGAACTTGCAGTGTCCAGGAGTGATTGAACATTATATCCCTGGCCTGATACTTTCTGCTTTTTTGCTGGCATAGCGGAACTAGCAACTTCTTCTCCACTCTCATCGAACCATACTCGTTTATTACCGAAAGGAGTAGTATTGGGTGAATGGCCAGTGCTTGCCTCTTCCTCATCCTCGGAGTAATCATCTTCATCATCAGAGTAAAGTAGTGCATCAAGTTCTTCGGTGTCTTCATGCATCTCACTTCTAACATCAGTTTCGTACTCTTGATCAATAAATCTTTTAGGTGAAAACTGCATAGATGGATTACTTGCATCTCTTTTACTTTCCAGCTCCTCCTTGTACAGAGTAAATGCATTTGAAGGTTTCGGGCACAAAGATGGCATGTTGTTGACAGGACCATTGATCCCAGAACCGAAGATCAATGTGGTCTGATCTCCAGACTGATCAAAAACAAGAAACCTTTTCGGAGCACTCTGAGTATCAAGAGACATTTTTGGAGGACTCGGAGTATCAAAAGGCACAGATTTCCCACAACTTTTATATGGAGAAGCAGAGTTTAGCACCGGGCCAAAAGCCTGACGGAAACGAGGCAGGCAGTAAAACCAACCACGAGGCTCATTTGGTTGACTGGCCTTGGACTGAGGCATCCCAGAAAACCCATGCATAGGCAGAACCCCAGTCGTAGAAGTGAAATTACTGCATGGGTTCATGTAAGAAGGGACTGTAGTCTGCTGCCCGAAACAGTATTGAGCATTCAATATATTCGAATTATGTAATTGCTCATTAGAATGCTGGTGACCAAACCAGCTCCCAATACCTTCTTCCATCCAACCGAAACAACCACCAGACAATGAAAATTGAAAAAGTAAAATCTCTGTGAAAGGAAAACACTTGCATAAATTAGTCAAACTTTAATAAATTTTCAACTGTCAGAAATTAGACGCTGGTGAACATAAAAATGTACCTGATTGACAACGTTTGAATATTGACAATTATTGACTGTTCTTTGACAACAATGAAAAAGAAAAAACTAAAAACTCCAGCTTAATAAGTTGAACACAAGTGCGAGAAAACCAAACTACGTTACAGGTTTGAGCAACTGACGAAAGTATTCAGCCTGAAAAATTGAAATTTAATGTTAGATCTCTCCGCAACAAATAGAAATGATTCGCAACCATAGGAGATAAAAAAATACAAGTATCTAAGTACTGACCTGGCAACCCTGTAGAGGTTGAAAGCAAGCAATAACTCTAACAACTATGGTGGCACCCCCGGCAATTCCATTTTCATGTTTCAATGCTCGAAATTTTGTTTGGCCAGCTGCTTGACACACCATAACTACTTTTTCCCAACCCTTTATGAATTCCCCCCTTTTTGTTAACCCAAACTAAATTTTCCAACAAGTAAAATACCCAAAGACAATCCCTCAACAAAATCAACCCAACTTGAAGGCAAGATACTAGATCGATATAAACCGAAAAAAACAAGAAAGCTTGAAAAGGAAATTACTCGAGAAAATAACTGAAAACGAAGAAACTTTAAAGTGAATCTGGTAAACTAAAGCAAAGGAGTGGAACTAGAATTGATTTAGCCTAAAAAGAAGATATAAACTAATAAGATTTTCAACTGATCAAACGACAATAACAAGGAAGGACAATGAAAAGATTAGATCCCATTGATGAATTTGTGTATATAATTAAAGCTCAAAAGGGAAAGCTGAAAAGTAAATAATTTAGGGAATTAAAGAGCTAAATTACAGAATAACACGACAATACAAGCTGATAATGAATCTACGGACAACGTAAACAGAAAGACTAAACCACCGCATGCTGTTGTTTGTTGTATATATAAAATCTGATTATATGTATAACCAAGATTCTGTAACAGTCACAGATTTAAACCCACCTGTAAATAAAATAAAGAATCGCATTTAAACAAGATTCAACACAAACCAATCAAAGAAATATGCAAATTCAACATAATAGATACATGCAACAGATCTAGCTAGTAAACATGGCTCGTTTAACAAGAGAAATGCAGAACTTACAGTGAATTTTTGGTAGATCGGAGAAGCCCAGAGAGAGAGATTGCAGGGAGAGATGGATAAGGAGAGAGAGAGTGTGTGTTTTAGTGTGTGTATTTTATGACAGAGAATGCATAATAATAGAGGGAGGGGGAGAGACAAGAGAAGGTGAAATGACGAGAATGACCTTGTTATTACAAGGATGGTTTTGGTTAGGTACTGGTGAATCACGCGTGTGTTAGTGCACGCTTGCTTGCATTGGGTTTTGATAGAAAATGAATGAATGAATGAATGGGATTTACAATTATGTTCTGTTTAGTGGAACCCACATCCTCTCACTAATTATCATTCTTTTCCTATTTTAACTCGGTTTTGTTGACCCACCAAAATTTGTTTTTCATAATTACCATATTTAATAAACTAGGATTTTTGAAAATAAAAAATTCGAGCAAAACTATACACTCAAATTTGGGTGAGATCCTCTATCTCCTTCATTGTGTCCCCTTCTGTGTCCCTTATATAAAATGGGTGTCCCTGGCGGGGTCCATTGTAAGATAAATGGAAATAAAATATTTTATTTCCATTTATCTTACAATGGACCCCGCCAGGAGCACCCATTTTGTATAAGGGACACAGAAGGGGACACAATGAATGAGACAGAGGATCCTGGTTCCTCAAATTTGCATACAAACATGCTGCGGCAATGAATGTCTTTAAAGCCGTGTAAGAGCAACTCCAGAACCTCCATGCATGTTTCTTATAAATATTATAAAATATTACTAATATCTTAGTGATTTAAGACTTTATAAAGAATATTAACTCCAATAACATTTCTTATATATCTTCCTTATTAATATTATAATATTAAAATATAAGAGATGAAATAAAAGAGAAATAATTGGAAATGAAGATTGTAGTTGCTTTGTTGCCGGTCAAGAAAGGGAGGGAAGTGAATATTTTATTCACAAAAATAAGATAAGGAAGGTCTCACCACTCCTACAAATAAGGAAGAAAGTGATGTCCTTAAAATTTTAAGGAAGATATAGGGAGTCTTGAAGCACTTTTTTCATTCAAATTCCTTATTTTTAAGGATAAAAAGGCATATAAGTTGGAGTTGCTCTAATGTAGTCAAATCAATTGCTAAACTTTATAGACCTGGATAATGTCTATGGACCCGTTTTTGTTAAATCAATTTCTAAACTTTCTTCCTTTTCATAAATCAGTTTTTCCAATCACAATTATTAATTCTTTTATCGGTTCTATTTATGTTGGGAACATTGTTCTAAAAATTCCCGATTTAGCCGATTAATCCCCGATTACTCTTCTGTAAGGTAACTCACCGATTCGATTTTTTAAATCCGATTAATCCTATGAATTTATTTAAAATAATATGTTTAATTGTAAATTAGATTAATATATTAAATATTATTGTAATATCTGATTTATACTCCGATTAACCCCGATTACCCTATTAATCTTAAATCGATACCTCAACCGATTTACCGATTACCGATTTTTACTACCATGGTTGGGAGTAGGACTACAAACGACAATAAAAAGTATTCTACAATCAATTTGATCTTGATCACTCAAAACAAAAGACTTAAATACTAATCTACGTCCTTCTCACTCCTTTATACAAATAAATTGAGAATAGAAATTAAAAAATATATAAAATAATGAAGAAAAGTAAAAAAAAATATAATATATTGAAATTAATCAATATTTAATATATAAAATAAGCATAAAGAAAATTATTTTATATTATAAAATTTTACTACTATTTTGAATAATTTTATGAATATAAAAAATTGAGTTTCATGTGCCTGAGGATGACCTCAGGTACAACCCCGAGGTTAAAACAATTATAATATAAATAAAAAGGTATTTATGTAAAATCACTATAAAAAATTATATTTACAAAAATACCCTTGCGGGGCCCTTACTTTATAGTACAAATATGTTATAACCTTAGGAGAGTTCCTGAGGACAACCTCAGGTCCATTTTTCTCTAAAAAATTAAGAGAAACATTTTAAAAGAATTGAATGAGACAAGAGAAGTATTATATAGTAAATTTATAGTAGTTGATCTTTTCTTTATCATTCAAAAATTATAAGGGTTTCATGTGCCTGAGAATGATCTCGGGTTAAAATATTTTTAATACAAATTTAAGGATATTTATGTAAAATCGCTGAAAAAAAAAAATATTTACAAAAATGTCTCTGTGAGACCCCTTACTTTATAAGTACAAATCTCTTATAATTCATGACCAATATCTTGAGATTGTCCTCGTGCCCAGTTTTCTTTCTCAAATTATAATTCATGACCAATATTCTTTCCATCCTATTAATATTGACCATTTTACTTTTTGAAATGCAAAGACGGATGGAGTAATAATTATTATTGATGGAATTGGGAGAGTTCATTTTAGAATTCCGGAGATCACCAAAAACTTATATTTATTTTTCTATAAATTTTATCTAAAAAGATGGATTAAAACAAAAATCTCTATTTACTTATGATTTATGAAGATTAATCTTTTGATCATAGCTCGTAGGACTAGAGTAAAAAGAAAACCATGCCGACCCTACAAAAGACTATAACCATAAACTTCTTTTCATTGATGTGATTTATGGACATGTCTCAATCATCCACAAAGCAAATGACCGTTTTATTCACATTTTAATTTTATCACCGTTCTACATTTATAAAAAGAAAACTTTGTACCCACTATTGTATATACGTGTATATACGAGTCTACATGTTAAGACGGAGCAGACTCCATTACTTATGGCATAATCCTTAATTTAATACTCCCTTCGTCTCATAATGCTTCTCTCGTTTGATATGTCGGGATTGTTCATAACATGAGATAAATTACTAATTTACGTCTAATCTATAAGATCAAATATAGTCATGAGTGATCTTGTTGGATTCGTATTTATGAGTACTTTAATACAGTGAAGTTTTTATATTTAAAACTAATACAAAATTAAAGATATTATGATAGAATCTAACAATTCTATAAACACTAAATTCTCTAAAATAGAGATAAGGATCGCAACATCATATTCGATTATCGAGATTAATTAGATTATAAGCGGAAGCGTACCTGTATCCATGAGTTTGTAGTGCTAGAGAAATCCTTAGTTGGTGCTATTGTCTTCCTCAACCAAATACACCTTAGGGTTCTTGAGTAGCTCTTTCTGATGGGGAGAACAAAAGCTTGTTACGTATTTGATATATTGGGGACCATGACCGTACAAATTCATAACCGCCCAATTAAGTCTCCCATTATAACTTAATTGGGCTTGGTATTGGGTCTCCTCTCAATTAGTCCACACAGTAGTATATTAAATCTAAATGGGTTCCTTATTAGATCACTTTAAATTTAACCCAATAGAATAAATAGCTAAATATAATTGATATATTAATATGTAGCCCATAAAATAATTATTATTATGAAAATAATAATAACAATCTCCCACTTGGGCTGCATATTGATCCAAATTCAATTATACCAAAAATTTAGTTCGCGACTTTATGCTATTCATTGTCTTTAGATTTTACCAAAACAATTCGGTCCATCTACTATATTAGCACGAGATCACAGCGGCATTTGTCACTTTTATGATGTGACTAAACCTTCCATGATCATCATAAAAATATATTCAATGACATGAATCAAAGTGTGGATGAGGGGCATGGAAATTACATGCGATGTGATCAACATAATGCCTATTTCCAACTAGTCCTTATCCAATCTCTAATGAGATTGATTCCAATTTTCTCAACTCAATGTTAAACCACAATAAGAAAATCGAACAAAAATAGAGTGACATTTAATTAAATTAAATCCATCAACTGTATTCTGCAGAACATAAACAACTCAATGTTTATAACATAAAACACCAAAAAATACAAACTCCCACTAAACCAAAGTATCACACAAGGTAACACCCATATGAGCAGTATGCTCGTGAAAAACCTTAGGTGCTAAAGCCTTGGTGAGCGGATCCGCAATCATGGAGTTGGTCCCAATGTGTTCTATCGAAATTTGTCCACTCTGTATCTTTTCTTTAACAACTAGGAACTTTATATCTATATGTTTTGCTTCTGTAGTGCTCCTATTGTTGTTTGAATATTCCACTGCCGATTTATTATCACAAAATATCTTTAATGGTCTTTCAACACCATCAAGGACACGCAAACCAGTGACAAAATTTCGCAGCCATAATGCTTGATTGGATGCCTCAAAACATGCTATATATTCTGCAGCCATGGTGGATGAAGCTATGAGCGTCTGTTTGGCAGACCTCCATGAAATCGCTCCACCAGCTAGTAGATAAACATAGCCCGAAGTAGATTTTCTTTCATCTATGCATCCTCCAAAATCAGAATCTGAATATCCAATGACTTCGAGATGATCTGACTTCCTATATGTGAGCATATAGTCTTTTGTTTTCTTCAAGTACCGTAGGACTCGCTTGACTGCTTTCCATTGTTCCATTCCCGGATTACTCAAATATCTTCCCAACATTCCAACAATGAATGCTATGTCAGGACGAGTACAAACTTGAGCATACATTAGACTTCCCACAGCCGAGGCATATGGTATCCTTTGCATTTCCTTTATCTCAAGTTCATTCTTGGGACACTGTTTGAGACTAAATTTGTCTCCCTTAGACACGGGTGTATCTATTCCTGCACAATCTTTCATGCCATACCTTTCCAGGATCTTTTCGATATAGCTCCTTTGTGACAATCCAATAATACCCCGAGAGCGGTCTCGATGTATTTGAATTCCTAATACAAAAGAGGCGTTACCAAGGTCCTTCATCTCAAATTGACTAGTGAGAAAATTCTTGGTATCGTGCAATAAGCCTATATCATTAGTGGCAAGTAAGATGTCATCAACGTATAAGAGAAGAAAGATAAATTTACTCCCACTGAACTTGTGATATACACAATGTTCCACCAAGTTCACTTCGAAACCATATGATGTGATAACATGATGAAACTTGTGATACCATTCACGTGAAGCCTGCTTGAGACCATAGATGGACTTCTTTAACCTACAAACTATAGTCTTTGGATCTCCAGAGACAAAGTTTTCTGGTTGCACATATAAATTGTCTCACCAATGTTACCATTGAGAAACGCCGTCTTTACGTCCATCTGATGTAGCTCTAGGTCATAATGAGCCACAAGTGCCATAAAAATTCTAAATGAGTCTTTCGAGGAAACCGGAGAGAAAGTCTCATTGTAATCGATACCTTTCTTTTGAGTGAATCCTTTTGCAACTAGACGAGCCTTATATCTTTCGATGTTACCCTTTGAATCCCTTTTGGTTTTAAATACCCATTTGCAATCAATAGGTTTTGATCCTTTAGGTAACTCGACAAGATCCCAAACGTCATTGTCTTTCATAGATTGCATCTCTTCATTCATGGCATCAACCCACTTTTGAGAATTAGGACTCTGCATGGCTTGTTGAAGATTAATAGGATCATCTTCTCCAATGCCAATTCCATCTTCATGTTCTTGTAGAAAAACAATATAATCATCTGGAATTGCACTTTTCCGCTCTCTAGTGGATCTCCTTAATGGCACCTCTTGTGATTCAAGAGGTTGTTGATTTTGCTGAATTGGTTCCTCATGGGGAATGTCAGTGTTGTCTTGAACCGGAGAGCCTTGAGCAATGATAGGTACGATAATCTGATCATTGTTCTCAGCAATGTCATGAATAGAATCACGACTATATTCTTCAAAGACAATACTTTTACCTATACCTTCCCTCCCAAAATCAACTTCCTCAAAAAATCTTGCATTATCAGTCTCAAAAAAGGATCTAGTAGTGGGATCATAAAATTTAAATCCGCGAGTACGCTCCGGATATCCTACAAAGTAGCAACTGACCGTCCTAGAGTCCAGTTTCTTTTCATTCGGCCTATATGGCCTTGCCTCAGCTGGACAACCCCAAACATGAAAATGCTTAATGCTAGGCATTTTCTCAGTCCAAAGTTTGTAAGGGGTTTCGGCCACTGCTTTTGTTGGAACCCTATTAAGGATATAAATTGCAGTCTTTAGTGCATCTCCCCAAAGTGCCTCAGGTAAAGAAGAATGACTTAGCATACTTCTCACCATATCTTTAAGAGTACGGTTTCGCCTCTCAGCAACACCATTCATATTAGGTTTGCCTGGCATGGTGTACTGAGGGACAATTCCACACTCCTTTAGGAAGTTAGCAAAGGGTCCTGGACGTTGCTCACCTGATCCATCATATCTGCCGTAGTATTCACCACCACGATCAGACCTGACAGCTAGTATTTTACCCTTCAACTGAAGCTCAACTTCAGCTTTATATTCTTTAAACACGTCCAAAGCTTGGGACTTCTCATGTATCAAGTATAGGTAACCATACCTTGAGTAATCATCTATGAACGTGATAAAATACCGTTGACCGTTCCAAGAAGCCGTAGGGAATGGTCCACAAATATCGGTATGAATCAATTCTAAGACACTCGTAGCTCTATTGGCACCTAACTTTCTGGAGTTTGTTTGTTTTCCCTTAATGCATTCTATGCAAACCTGAAAATCACTTAAATCTAAGGGATCAAGAATTCTATCATCCACAAGCCTTTGAATTCTCTGTTTAGAGATGTGACCTAAACGCTTGTGCCACAACATGGCAGAATTCTCAGTTAACTTACGCTTCGTACCTCTTGCAGTAGAGTGCAAAATCTCATTATTAAAAGTAACAGTATCAAGCATATAAAGATTATCAATTAAAGAACCAGTGCCAACCAAATTTGAATTTAAAGAGAAACTGACTTTATTATTTCCAAAGGAACAAGTGTAGCCAAATTTGTCCAAACAGGAAATAGAAATAAGGTTCCGTCTAAAAGACGGTGCAACAAAAGTCTCAAATAAATCCAAATAAACACCAGTTTTAAACAATAATCTAAATGTTCCAACAGCTTCAACTGGAACTTTATTGCCATCGCCCACATAGATGAATCTTTCAGCATCAATTGGCGGTCGGCTCCACAGGCAACCCTGCATTGATACACTTATGTGAGTAGTAGCACCAGAATCTACCCACCAAGTATCCTTAGGTACAGAAGCTAAATTAACTTCAGAACAAACAAAAACAGAAGTCTTACCCTTCTTCACACGCCAAGCAGCATATTTGGTACACTCTTTCTTCATGTGTCCAGCCTTCTTACAAAAGTAGCAGGTTGGTCCCTTATCCTGCTTCTCTTGCGATTGCTTGGGTTTTCCACTTGCATTATCCTTACCTCTCTTTCTCTTCTTATCATGAGAGCTAGATGCCAAGTGAGCACTTTCAGTCTTGTCTCGCAATACCCTCTCCTCCTCTTGTACACAGTGTGAAATGAGCTCATTAAGAGTCCATTTTTCCTTCTGAGTGTTGTAACTCACCACAAAATGACCAAATTGAGGAGGGAGTGAAATAAGAACCAAGTGAACAAGTAACTCATCCGAAAGTTCTAACTTGAGTTCCTTAAGCTTGCCAGCAAGATTAGACATCCCAATGATGTACTCCCTTATGTTCCCCTTTCCCTTATACTTCATGGTCACGAGTTTTGACAGAAGATTACTCGTTTCCGCTTTCTCATTCTTAGCAAAATATTGCTCAATTTCAGAGAGGAACTTCTTGGCATTTGTGCTCTCAGCAATAGAGCCCCGAAAACCAGTTGGAATCGTTCGCTTCATGATCGCCAGACACATGCGATTAGAGCGTTCCCATTTCTCAACCTGATCCGTTTTCGGATCAGCCGTAGTAGGAACAGGTTGCTCTTTCCTTAGCG
Source organism: Kitagawia praeruptora (assembly GCA_037693485.1). Lineage (NCBI taxonomy): Eukaryota > Viridiplantae > Streptophyta > Magnoliopsida > Apiales > Apiaceae > Kitagawia > Kitagawia praeruptora. The sequence continues at coordinate 150,489,222 of CM075353.1, forward strand.
CAAGGTCAAGATCCATGCACCCAAGAACGATTTCAACATTCTCTTTCCATGTGACATAGTTTGTCCCATTCAACATCGGAATCATGCTCAATTGAGCAGAAGCAGAGTTAACATTAGCAGTAACTGAAATACAAAACAAATATACAAAAAATGCTCAAAACCAAATATATGTGAAAAATTAAATATTGGCAACACCATCACAAGATACCTAACGCAACACTGAATTTTAGTCTTTGGACAGAAAAATCAATTTGCAAGTGGTACTCTCAATGCAATAATCAAGTATTAACAATAAATTTCTGTCAAATAATATGCCTTTCTTTGGACCGACGTATTATTCACATGAAAAAAAACTCAATATTGCTACATACTTATTATCACAAGAACATTTAATTTTGGCCAAATTATACCTTCCTTTGGGCCGATAAAATTTGCATAAAATTAAATATTCAAACATCATAATAATATTATTTAAATTAATTAATCTACACAAAAGAGGTTACTTTGGCAACATATTGTTTCAATCAACTAATTCCAAAATATTAGACCACTTAAATAAATAAGTTAATATTAATTTGCCAATAATTAAATTTAAATCACAACCTATCAAAATTGTTGAACTTATCCGTATTATCCAGGACTATCAGAAAAGTATCAACTATACAATTTGGATTGACATAATCAATTAAACAAATAACTTAGGTTGATTTTGCAACAAGGTGACAAGTGCTCTCGTAACTGTATCCATGATCATTATTTTTAATATAACATGTCAAGGCCTATTAAGCACTTTTAAAGTATTAACACCAAAAAGAAAAAAACGCATGGCTGCTACATGAAATCAAAACTACAATCATGGATGCACAAGTAAACTAGTATATTGGTTGTACCCAAAAGTAAAAGTATACAGAATATTCACATAAAAAAAAAAAATCAATAACCAAATTCATTAGTTTCTGACTTGTAGCAAAAAAAAAAACCCAAAATCATGTTCATCAGCCAGAGGAGAGAATTGATAAACAACCATTATAAGAACTCCAGCACAGGAAACGTAACAATTAAATATAGTCACATGCTTGAGCATTAAAGGAAAAGCTCATGAAAACAAAATAATGTTCACTGACTCATATGCTGTTAATCGAAAAAAAAACTAACAACTCAACGCCGAAATCCAATTTTATGCGCACATACCAAATTCAGATTAAAAGAAAAATAATCGTGATTCCCAATAATCAAATATGAAGAAGCTCTGATACCAATTGATAGAATCTAACAATTCTATAAACACTAAATTCTCTAAAATAGAGATAAGGATCGCAACATCATATTCGATTATCGAGATTAATTAGATTATAAGCGGAAGCGTACCTGTATCCATGAGTTTGTAGTGCTAGAGAAATCCTTAGTTGGTGCTATTGTCTTCCTCAACCAAATACACCTTAGGGTTCTTGAGTAGCTCTTTCTGATGGGGAGAACAAAAGCTTGTTACGTATTTGATATATTGGGGACCATGACCGTACAAATTCATAACCGCCCAATTAAGTCTCCCATTATAACTTAATTGGGCTTGGTATTGGGTCTCCTCTCAATTAGTCCACACAGTAGTATATTAAATCTAAATGGGTTCCTTATTAGATCACTTTAAATTTAACCCAATAGAATAAATAGCTAAATATAATTGATATATTAATATGTAGCCCATAAAATAATTATTATTATGAAAATAATAATAACATATTAACGATTAAAAGTATGCATTGGCAAACGTGTCCAAGAAAAATGAGAAAAGTTTTTAGAGACGGAGGGAGTACGGTCTAATTACTTGATAAAGCATAATAGGTATGTCATTGCTTGGACTTTTGTATATCTAATGACAATATGACATGCTTGACAATTTTTCATGTTTCCATTTTTCTTCTTTAGTTATAAAAATATATGGGAGCAGGTAATTAATCTGATAGTGATAGTCAAATTTTGTATCTATCATACTTTACTTGGCTGTTCTTTATCGTATCATAATTCATAACCTACTCATATTCTTAAATTTATTAAACAAAAGAATGTATTGACTAAAATTATGAAAGTGTTGATATTCTTTAAAATAATATGGAATTTATTTCATAGGCTCGGCTTGAAAAAATTCCGATAACCAATATTCAGATGTTACGACCTCAGCTAAATCGCGTAAATTTGATTAAGATCGAGAATATTTAGAACTTGTTAATAGGCCTTTTCAATTAATTTACGCTAACTTAATCAAAATTGAGAATATTTGGAAGTATTAATGGAATAATGGTTGAAAAGGATTAACAAGTTACAAGATCGTAGTCTTATGACGAAATTGAGGTTCTTTAATACGTCATAAATTTAGTTTCTTTTCATTTTGGAAAATGGTATATTTCTCAAAATTTTCCCCAAAAATTTTACCAAATGTTGATGTGTAATATACGTTATTTGGTAAAATATTTGGGGAATTTTTCAGGAACGTAGCATTACTCTTTCATTTTTATAAACAAAAGATAATAGGGTTAATTGGCTATTTCATAACTAAACTCGTGCTCAACTTGCAGTTGGGTAATCGAACTCAAAAAACTTGCAATTGGATAAGTATACTAATATTTTATTGCGATTCAATCATTAAACATAAAATAACTTGTAGCACCGTTAACTCTCATTGACTTTTAACGGTGCTCCGTTAATTATTACCACGTATGATGACATGTCATTATTTTATATAAAATTAATCTAATCCCTCATCTGTTATGTCTTTCTCCACAGTCCACACTCTCTATATCTTTCTAGGGTTCTTCACACTCAAACTCAAATTTTACAATGCTATTGGCGTCTAAATCACGAGTTCGAGTAATCAAAATTCATCTCTCTCCATCCTCTACCTCACCATATCAACAAATCGTGGGTTTGGTAAATTTTTAATTTCGGAAAAAATCAAAATTTAATTTCGATTAATTGGTTGATGTTTTTGGTCATGTGTAGTTGTAGATTCATGTATATAAACTTTGTTGGTGTAAAAATATACGAGTTTCGAGCATCTTTTATGTTCATCAGATTTTTGAGTTTGATCGGAGATGTTCTGTATGTAATTGGTTCAAGGTTTTGTATGTATGTACATGTAAATCTGTGTACGTATAGGTAGATATGTTTTATTAGAATTTTTGGATTGATTTTCTAGGTCGTCGGATTTTGATTATTGGTGCCAGATTTTGGCATTTGATTGGTTGTTTCGATTGTTATTCGAATTGTTAGATGAGTGGTGAACGGAGAAGAGTATAAAAGGGGATGGCGGCAATGGTTTGTAAAAGGGGAAAATGGAGGTGTGGTTGTGTTGTGTTGTGGTTGGGAGATTGATGGAGTAAGCAGGTGGAAGAAATGATGGATGGAGATTGAACGGTGGTGTGGAGGAGGAGTGTGAAGATGTTGGTGGCTATTAGAATTGTGGAAAAGAACATAAAAAAGAAAAAGACTGTACTGAAAAAGTAAAAATCCCCAAAAACATTTTTGGTTCGTAATTTTTACCAACTCATCAGACATGTGTATAATTTTTAACACATCATCACACCACGTCATATTTTTGTATGGGACGTTAGGTGGAGTTAACGGCAGTTACCTAAATGCAAGTTTTAATTAATTTGATGAGTTAACTGCAAGTTTTTTGAATTCGATTATCCAACTATAAGTTGGGCATGAATTCAGTGCCGATTAATCCACATATAATAATAACAAAGTCAAAGAAGCCATGCACCCATTTTTAAAATGAAGCGAGCACCATGCGGAGATATTTGGCACCGGTTGAAGATCTACAGCATCCAATTACTTACATAACCACTGATAGGGGTGTGCACGGGTCGGTTCGGCTCGGTTTTTACCGAAAACCGTTACCAAACCGTGCATGTCGGTTCGGTTCGGTTAGTACCTATTAACCGTAACCGAACCGTCCGGAACGGTTTTTTTCGGTTCGGTTAACCATTTATCGGTTTCGGTTTTTTTTCGGTTTTTTAACTAGTTTAAAAGTCTTATACAAATATATAGTATTTAGCTTAAAAATATTCTAACATAAATGAAAATAAATTTAGAATTTATAATGACACATAATAAAAAACATTATTGTGAAAAGAAAAACAATGCTAACAAGCTGCAGCACGGAGTCAAGAAAGGATATAAAACTTGATAAATTATGTTGCACAGTATTGAAGCCATTGAACTAAATCAATCATCTAATGTTGACCTCTTTACCAAGCAGTCTAAGAAGAAGCATGCATATAAAATAAAATAAAATGGAACAATAGCACACTGCACGTTAGTTTATGTTTTAGTACTTTATTAATTTAAAGCCTTCATGTTCAGAAAATCTCAAAAGAACAAACCCATACAAGCTTGTCAAGCTGCTCTGTTATGACTTATAGTTATTATAACTAATTATACTAGAATTTTTATATTAAATAATGTATTATATATAATATATAATAATAGTTTAATTATATATAATTTTATATGAACGGTTCGGTTTTTCGGTTCGGTTAGAGGGATAAAACCGTAACCGTTACCAAACCGTTCCATCGGTTCGGTTTGGTTACGGTTTTTTTCGGTTTTTGTCGGTTTCGGTTTTTTTCGGTTTGGTTTTTCGGTTTTTCGGATCGGTTTCGGTTTTTCGGTTTTTTTTGCTCACCCCTAACCACTGACATGTATATAAAGTTGTACACCACACATTACTAAAATGCGTATTAAACATACAGATATACATGTATAAAATATTAATAAATATAGTAATTTACAAATTACAAAATCGTATTGGTTGGAGTGGAGGGAACAATATTCAACCCTAATCAAGTTCGTCCATTCTCCAAATTCTATTGGGTCTTTACTTTCTAAGACACTCCGCTCCACTCAACCATTCTACAGATAAAAAAGTAAAGCAACAAAAAAGAGGTTCAATTCAGAACTTATTTAAACGTTTTTTGTTACCTTTAACTTTATTTATTTTAATTATTAACACATATGCCCGGCAACATGAACTTTAAGTATTGGCCACTTAACATGAGCTTTAAGTATTGGCCACTTAACAAGGAGAGGACCAAGAGCATTAAGCAACCGTCAGGAACAGAAATTCTCTCTGTCTTTGTGACAGTTTTTTCTCTCTGTCTCTGTGACAGTCATTAGTTCAAATCTTGGCTTCATTTTCAATCCCAACTGTTATCTACGTGAGTCTTATTATTAGTAAGTTAAATATCTCCAAGGTAAAACAGATGACAACATCTGGGGTAGATCTGGAGGAAAGGTACGCGAGTCTGGTAATAGACGATGACGAAGGTGAAGGTATTGTGGTGGCCCGTAATGAAGTTGTGGCACCAAAACAAACATATCTGGTAGTAGGGAAGTTCCTAACGGAGAAGAATATCAACTATAATGCTATGCAAAATGTAATGGCTGGAATTTGGCGACCAAAAGAAGGAATGGAGGTATATGATATGGGCGGCCTACGGTATTCATTTGTGTTCTTCCATAAGTTAGATTTGCAGAAAGTGATGGAAGGGGGACCTTGGACTTTTGAGCAAGCAATGTTGGCTCTTCGACAAGTGGAGGAAGGAGAGGATCCTCTTACAGTGAGTTTACAAGAGATTCAAATGTGGGTGCAAGTATACGATATTCCAAGAGGATTTCTATCTGAGAATATCATTAAGAATGTAGGATCATCTATTGGCAGATATATTCAACTGGATCCTACTACATTTACAGCAGGATGGAAGCCATACGTGAGGATTAGAGTCTCAGTTAACATCGAAAAACCATTAAAAAGAAGGGTGAAGATAAAGAGGGAAGGTGACAACTGGAGTTGGTTGAACTTTAAATATGAAAAACTGGGGACATTCTGTTTTGTCTGTGGAATTATCGGCCATTCAGAACGAGACTGCAGTGTAGTTTATGCTAATCCTGAGAAGCAGATAGAGAAAGCATATGGGAGCTGGTTACGTGCACCATCAAGGAACGAAAAAAACAATACAGGAGCTAGGTGGCTTCGAAATACAAATGCAGGAGATACTATGTGGAAGCAGGAGAACAAAGGAGAAGGCTCTATGGCGGCACAGGGAGGTATACATGGGGAGGAGCGGTTCATGGAAGTTGACGGTGTAGTACGACAGGTACAGGGGGTTACGGAGGGAATCAGGGTCCACACAAAAGAAAGTGGGGGACACATGGAACGTGGTAAAGAATCTGCAAGCATGGGAGACAAAAAGCATAGTCAAAGTGAAAGTGGGAGTGCAACAAATGAGGAAGTCGAGGACAGACATATAGTTATGGACCCAAAAAGAAAGCGAATTGATGAAAATACAGTCCAACGGAATCATGAGTTACAGCAAGGAGAGAGAACAACAAATGATAGTCAAACTGGGTCAAAAAACGTGCAAATGGCGGGTCTTGGAGACGAGGCCCGCCAAGAGTTATGAGTCTCTTAGCTTGGAACTGTCGTGGGCTGGCCAACCCACGTACAGTTAGATTTCTAAATGAAATCAATTCTCAGTTTAGGCCCAGTTTAATTTTCTTAAGTGAGACTCTAGTCAAGAAAAATAAAGTGGAAAAACTAAGTAAAAAATTAGGTTTTGCAGGCTGGTTTGCAGTGGATGCCAGAGGGCATAGTGGGGGGATAGCGCTTCTCTGGAAGAACGAAGGAGGTATTAACATAATTAATAGCTGTTGTAACTTTATAGATTTTGAGTGTGTGCACGAGACGTTGGGAAAGTGGAGGTATACGGGTTATTATGGATTTCCGGAGAGAGCTAAACGTCGAGAATCCTGGAATATGATAAGGGATCTAGCTACAGTTTCAGGGTTACCTTGGTGTATAATTGGTGACTTTAATGATATCATGTCTATGGAGGAAAAAAGGGGAGGTCAACGACATCCTACTGGATTGATGGAGGGCTTTACGGAGGTTGTTATGGAGTGTGGCCTCAATGATTTGGGTTTTACAGGGGAGAGATTTACTTGGGAGAGGTCGAGGGGAACGGATAGATGGGTGCAGGAGAGGTTGGATAGAGGGTTGGCTTCGACGGAGTGGATGGAGATGTTTCCAGGAGCAGAAGTGCAAGTGCTCGAAGTATCTACATCAGATCACATGCCTTTGTTTTTGCAACTGCATAGACAAGTGTATGTCCAGAAGAGGCATAGGTTTCGTTTCGAAAACATGTGGATTAGGGAAACTGATTGTAAAAGTATTATTCAAGAGTGTTGGACTGAGGGAGGGGCAGTTGATTTAATGGAAAAAATGGCGAGATGTTGTGCGAAGCTTGAAGAGTGGGGTGGTGGGTTAATCAAGGATATGAAGATAAAACTTGCTCAGTACAGGAATGATATGAAAAGTCTCAGAAATCGACGAGATACATCTGGAATTCGTCAGTACGAGAAAGTTCGATGGCTATATCTCAAGTTACTGGAGAAAAAAGAAATCTTTTGGAGGCAACGGGCAAAGCAATTTTGGCTTCGCGAAGGGGATAAGAACACTAGATTTTTCCATAAGTATGCTACTGCAAGAAAGGAGCACAACAGAATTAAGAAATTGAAGGATGATGAGGGGAACTGGAAGGAGACAGATGAGGACATCCAGCAGGTAATTACACATTATTTTGATAACATCTTTAGTAGCTCTGGGGTGGAGGAAAAACTGGCGGATAATATACACTTTAGGCAGCTGAATGATGATCAAAGAGAAGCTCTTATTTCTCCAGTTACGGATGAGGAAGTTAGAGATGCTATGTTCTCTATGCATTCAGATAAGGCTCCAGGTATCGACGGTTTGAATCCCTCATTTTTCAAGACCTACTGGGATATAGTGGGAAGAGATGTGTGCTTGTTCTGCAAAACCTTTTGTGCAACAGGCGACCTTCCGGAAAACATCAATAGAACCCTGGTGTGTTTGATTCCCAAGGTTAAGCATCCAAAGAGAGTGGCGGATCTTAGACCGATTTCCTTGTGCAATGTCCTGATGCGAGTCATTTCAAAAATCTTGGCTAATAGAATGAAGCCAACGCTGAAGAACATCATCTCGGAACATCAAAGTGCTTTCATTGAGGGAAGGCTTCTAACGGACAACGCGTTAGTTGCTTTTGAAGTTAATCACTTTATTCACAGAAAAACGCAGGGGTTGACAGGAGTTGCTGCCTTAAAAATTGATGTTTCGAAGGCCTATGATAGACTAGAATGGCGTTTTATTGAGTTCATGCTCCAGAAGTTTGGTTTTCCCCAAATGTGGATCGAAAGGGTCATGAAATGCATTACAACGGTATCATATAGCTTTGTAAGAGATGGTCAGATCTTTGGGAATGTAGTGCCTCATCGAGGGGTTCGACAAGGAGACCCCATATCTCCGTATATATATATCATCTGTGCAGAAGGGCTAAGTGGATTGATGAAGAGATATGAAGAGGTAGGGCTTATACACGGCTGCAAAATAGCACGGGGTGCTCCACCTATATCCCATCTACTGTTTGCAGATGATTGCTATCTCTTTTTTAAGGCAACACAGGCGGAAGCGAGTACAATGAGAAGCATCCTACAGAAATATGAAAGAGTGTCGGGTCAAATGATTAACTATAGCAAGTCCAATGTAGTTTTCAGTCCAAATACGACGCGTGCAAACCGAACAGTGGTCTGTAATGTACTGGAGGTACAAGAGGCTGAGAAACCAGGTAAGTACCTTGGAATGCCCATGAGGGTGGGAAGGGATAAAACTGAAGTGTTTGGATTTCTAAAACAGAAGGTGCAACAAAAATTACAGGGGTGGGCTAGTAAAGATATTTCGAAGCAGGGGAAAGTCACATTGTTATCATCTGCAACTCAAGTGATACCAAGTTTTTGGATGAATCTTTTTATCATTCCAACGGGGGTTTGTGAAGATATGGAGCGAAAAATGAATGGGTTCCTATGGGGAAGGGGGGCAACTGGAAAAGGCGTTAAATGGATGGCATGGACGAGATTGTGTAAGCCAAAAGGGTATGGGGGATTAGGAGTTCGGGAGTTGAAATCCTTTAACCTAGCTATGTTAGCTAAACAAGGATGGCGGCTAATTCAACAAACGAATGTTCTTGTTTCTGGAATAATGAAAGCCAAATATTATCCTCATACTTCGTTTTTGGAAGCAGAATTGGGAAACAACCCGAGCTACATGTGGCGAAGTTTGATGGCGGCTATGCATGTGCTTAAAGCAGGAACGAGACGGCGTATTGGTAATGGCCAGGATACAAGGGTTTGGAAAATCCCGTGGCTACCCAGTGTTGACAATGGGTGCCTTACATCAGTCATGCCTTCTCAGCTTGAGAACATTACGGTAGATAGCTTGATGAAGGACACAGGAAAGGAATGGGATGTGGAGGTAATTGAGGATCTCTTTAATACAAGGGATGCTGAGCTGATTAAACGGGTTCCTATTCCTATGCGGGATAAACAGGACGACTGGTTTTGGCTCTTGGAGGACAAGGGCGTATTTACAGTCAAAAGTGGGTACAGATGGTTGCAAGGAGAGTTTGAAAATGATGATAAATGGTTCTGGAATAAGCTTTGGTCACTGCAGCTCCCAGGTAAGGTAGCTCACTTTATTTGGCGTGTGTGTATGGGCTGTTTGCCAACTTCACATGCATTAGCAATTAAAAGGGTAGTTGATAATGTGCAATGCCCTTGGTGTCGAAGAGAGGTGGAGACAGATGCCCATGTGTTGTTTGCTTGCGACTTTGCACGAACAGTTTGGCTTAGTGCAGGCCTGCAGCACATTATTCAACCTTCACAGACTGAGCCAGCTTCCATAGTTATAAGGCGAATCTTTGAAACCTGTACAAGAGAGCAATGTGTCACTATTAGTACGATCAGTTGGTGTATTTGGTATCGAAGGAATAAATGGGTTTGGGACAATTGTAATGGTTCGGCTCATGGTGTCAAGGTGACAGCAATGAATCTTTTGGCAGAGTGGAAAGAAGCACAGGTAAAGAAGCTTGGACAGGGAGAGACTACAGCATCAGGTGATCATGTCTGGCGACAACCTATGCAGGGGTGGATTAAAGTTAACACTGATGCGGCTGTGTTTAACGATGGTAGCATTGGACTGGGGTGTGTAATGAGAGACTCTCATGGGACTTTCCTGGCTGCTCGATGCTGTAAGGTAATAGGAGCTTGGTCCCCGAGGGAGGCGGAAGCTATGGGTTTGAAGGAAGCATTGTCCTGGGTAACTAAGAGGGTGAGGGATCATTGTGTTTTTGAAACGGACTCACAGAGCCTTGTAGCAGCATGCAATGGTGGTCCAGGAAAAGCTTTCTTTGGCACAATCGTAGGTGATTGTAATGAATTATTGAAGCACATAAATCCGGTGCTTGTTAAGTTTGTGTATCGTTCTGCGAATAGGGTGGCGCATGTGTTAGCAAAAGCCGCTTATTCTATGTCAGAAGTAGGGGAATGGTATGACATTCCACCAAATTTTATTCAGCATGTACTAGACAATGATTTGCTTTGATTAATGCAAGTACTATTTCGTTCAAAAAAAAAAAAAAAAAAAAAAAAACAAGGAGAGGACCTTTATATGTGAATTGTGATTGTTCTTAATTTGTACTCCAATTTTTCCAAAAAAACACATACAGCTAAGTTTGACGGTATTTTGGAATCAGTGGTAGAACCACCAGGATCATAAAATAATTAAAATTAAATTAAATTTTCATTATTTTATAAAAATTAGTTAGGATTTTAAATAAACTTACTAATTAATTTCTAACTAAAATCATGATTATATAAAAAAAAAATTACAAAAATTTTCGGATTAACCGAAACTTCAACATGGATTGTCACCCCTAATTCCACCCTGTTCGAACCCCTCTTTTAAGGCATGTTAAATGTGACACTACTAGGCGTGGAATTTTTTCAAACGATTTTGATCTTCATTTCCGATCGTTATCTCTATATTTATACCGTCTTGTTCGAGGTCTCACAGGTTCAATTCGTGGCCTCTCTCCCTTCGCCACCCAGTTTTGGCCACTACATATGGGTCTTAACCAGGTGTTTGCACTAAATCATGCAAGCGTACGTGGTCACAAGTAATATAAATATAATTTGAGTTCGTTCCCACATAGATCTGGTTTTTAATTCAGTACTGTACCTATGCAACAATGTATGGTTTTAATTCACTGCTAAGACAAATAACAAATTGGATTTTAATTAACTAAATCTAACTAAAAAGCAAATTAACAAACTAAGAATTAACTAACTAACAAGAATTGAAATCGAATTACTTCTGCAATATAAACCATAGAATCCTAACTTCATTAAATACTTTGCTTAGATCTGATGCCTTTAATCACTATGTGCAATAGTTATGATATCTGATCGAATAACACGAAACAAGTATACGCTACTTCTCAGTATACGAATACCAAACTAAACATACATCCACAAAAGAGATAGAAGATGAATAGACACCAATTATGCTTAGACCCTATATCTCTATAAGATTTGAAAACATAACGGTTGAAGAACAAGTTATCCACATTGATCACATAGGGCAGCATAATATCTCTATTTACGCCACAAATCATGATGTTAAAACATCAACCTATCCTATGCTAGCATGGCAAGTTCTAAATCTCAAGATCCACTCTCGCTTCACAAGAGATTAACAAATTAGATGTTCATGACGCATCTATCAATTAAGCATAACCATACGAGGATATCAGATATACATCACACACAGATCTTTAAAACATCAAGATACTAAAGCTCCATAAATAAATCCGTTAGAATCCCATGACAACGATTAGTTCATAATCGAACCTCTCGTCATCATGGGATCAAGTGAAACCATGATGAAAACAAAGTATGAAAAGATACAAATAAATATAAGTAATTGATATGTAATGGTTCTGGTCCTAATGATGATCCTAATGATCTTAATACAATTTACAAGGGTTGGATGTGTTTATATAGGCTCTAGACATCTTACCCAGCAAGAAAATACCAGATCAGAATTATAATAGAATTTCTGCAAAATACGTTTCCTAAACTGATTCTGATTTAAAGGGAAATTCGTAGCTGACTTTTTTTCAGATATTCTGGAACGTTCCAAACGTAATTGGACCACTGGACCACCTTAGAATGGTAGATAATCTCGTTATCTTCGCGTGGACAGCTTACGGGCCTCAAACGGAGTTGTAGAACTCAAGATATGGCCAAAATAGTAAAAACTGTAATTTTTCAGGGGCAACTTGCGCCCTGCAGTCTGTTCTTCGGGCAAATTGCTCCTACCCGGCGCAATTTGCTTGTGATAATCCTATCCCAAGTTGTAGAAAATCTCCCAGGCTTCGCGTGGGCAGTAAGATCGCTGAAAACGGACTTCTAGAACTCCAGATATGTCCAAAACAGTGTGGACTGCGCAACCGTCTCAGAAATCCGAATTTTAATTAATTTATTCTCCAAAAACAATAGAAGCATCAACCATAATCAACATTATTGTAAATCTGCACAACTAAACAAAACACATCAAAATTACCACAAACTTGAGTCCAAGACAATCAATTTAAGCCAATTTAGAATGCTCCAAGTGGATATAAACTCCACTTATCACACCCCCAAACTTAAACCGATGCTTGTCCTCAAGCATAAACAATTACAACTAACTAACTAACTAGTACCACTTCCGTAGGTGATCACGGTTGCATTTGGCATATGCAACAAGCCCTTTAAACCCCTAGGCAGCCCTAGTGGACGAGTAAGGTCTCGTGAGGGCCTATAGCGAATGTACCCACAAAATCCATTTAACCTAATGCAATGCAATGCCTGAATGCAACTAAATGAAAATGCAATTAATCTAGTACTAATATCCTACCATACCTTCAAATCCTCTCATGCCATATCAACTTAAGAATCAAAGTAAATACGCAATGTCTTGGTGTCGAAAGTGCAAGTATTCACATAGTCTACTCAACGAACATGCATAAGTTCTCACAAGTCCATGTCAAATGTAAGAATAAGTTAGTAAACATGCTAAGCCTACAAGAGTACATCTATGAGACAAAACTCGGGATCTCATACGCAAAAACAAGCAAACACTCACAATCCACTCATAAAAGAATATTCACTCAAGAACAAGGGTAAGTGTATCACTCAATTCCAACAAAATCATAAGCATGCTTGACATTTGGTATCAATCTAACTCTTAACACAACATACATCAATGACGATAATCAAAAGGTCTTTATTTGGGTTGTAACGGGGCTAGGGACAAGGTATGTCAAATAAGCCAAAACAGGTGAAGTGTCAAAAGCTAGTAGGAACTATAATAAATCATACACAACACCCTATTTTCCCCCCCACATAATTTTTCTATTTTTCTTCCAAAAAAAACAATCGACGAGTCGACTAAAGTAGGATCACAACAAACACAAACATGCTCTCATAATATATTTTTCTTCTTTTTTTTTTTCTTTTTTTCTGTTTTTTTTACTGTTTTTTTTTCGAGAGCTAGATAAAACAATAATATAAACAATAACAATGATCCCATGAATTTATTACATATGTCGACTATCAAGTACACAACCCAATTTTCAATATTTCCCCAAAAGTATGACCAACAATAAACCCCTCCTTGCACACCTTATTACTCCCTTAAGCACTCTACTAGCCTTTGACAATGTGGGTTCAAATTAATGTAAGGCCAATACAAGAAAAGGTCTAGGCAAGTAATGTGGTATGTAACCGAAAAATAGGATTAAGCTCAACGGGTTAACTAATTGATCATGTAAATATGGTGTGGTAATATGGGAAAATATACGGTTATTCCTATTGCCTTTATCATTTTAATCGTCAAATAATGTCATGCATTTCAAGAAAGACCTCAAACAACTGCTAGCAATGCAACAATCCGTGGACACTCAAACAAACGAATGAATTGCAACAAATATGCAATAAGGCTCAAAATCTCACTTGGTGGAAAAACATACTCAATCCCAAGCAAAAATCTCTCTAACGCACCTACTTGTATTCAAAGCATGCAAACTAAATCAACTTGCACATATTCATGTCCTTCTAATCACTTACAACATTCAATAAGTCTACTAGCTTCAACTTACTAGTGTATGTGTGTGCACATGAACAAAGCATATCACTTCTCAATCAAAAGCGTCAACAACACAAAATTCCTATCAAGCATGGATGCAAATGCAACTATTATGAACTCACATGATATACTAACAAAAAAATAGAATGTCCTATATGAAACAAACGTAGATAACACGAACATAAGTGCATAATTTACTACTACTAATATGCAAAGCATGAAATCCTATATGAACACAATGACTAACAATCACATATATATACACTACTTATCCCTCAAACCACCCCCAAACTTAGAATATTCAATGTCCTCATTGAATGGAAGTAAATACAAGGGAAAGTAGAAAACATACCTTGGATTGCCTCCCAAGAAGCGCTTCTTTAACGTCAATAGCTTGACGTTACTTCCAAGCCTCCATTAAGGATGATAATAGTTGGCCTGATCCTCTCTTCGTGAGACTTCATCGTCATCACGGCGACACACTTTCTTCCACTTCTCCTCGCTTGGCCTATTCGTATAACAAATATGTCTTATTCCAATTCCTTCATCTGTTGACCCAAAATCTGTCAATTTATAGAACAACACACATTCACGGGCTTCGCTTGAATATAATGGAGGAGGGTAAATGTAAGTTTCTGAAGCCTTTGGTTCTTCAAAGAAAACTTCCTCCATTGGCTCTAATGCGCTACCTCCATCTTCACACTTTAAGACAAGTAGAAGACCTGCATCTTTCTCATGATCATCAACCTCTTGGTACGCACATACCAATTCTTGAAATTTTTGCAGCTCATCAGTGTCTGTCCCAAATAGTGCCCTTTCCAAATCATCCACCATCCTAACATGATCAAATTCCTCACATGGCTTGTGAACACTAACCTCCTCTTGGAATTTGTCTTCCTCAATTACGCATGTAGTACCTTGCTCCAAGTCACCATTATTTTCTGGTGTTGCCTCTAGTATGAATTGTTGATTCTCTTGTTCCAAGGCACTCAAAACTTGAGCAGCTAGTGTCCTCATAGAATTGATAGACTCCTCAGTACTCTTTAGAAGCATCCTAATCTCCTCCATAGCATCAACCTCATCTGACTGAAAAGTAGGAGTAGGTTGCTGATGTTGAAACTCTTCACTTCCATAGAAATATGACATATCTGGAACATCTTGCTGGTACTGTTGAGGATGGTACTGAAAATATGGTTGTTCCTCATAACTCAGAGGTTGAGATTGCCACGGGTCATGTTGCTGCAGAAAATTCTGGTTCTGCTGTTGCAGAATATTCTGAGGATAGTAAGGCTGTGCTCCATATTGTTGACCTTGATACTGCTGATAAGGCTGCTGAGGTTGTTGAATACCACCTTGGTTGCTCCAGCACTGATACGTCTCATGTACGCCCGCACATAGCTCACAAACACTAACCACCTGCTGAACTCCATAGTAAGATAGAAAATCCATCTTCAACGTCAACGCTCTCTAACAAGTACCTGAAACACCAACGAACTAAACAAGATAGGTGAGAAAAAGAAATCCGAGTCAGTGAACTCTAACGACCACTATTGACAAGCACATAAACCAAAAATAAAACACCAATGATCCCCGGCAGCGGCGCCAAAAACTTGTTTGCACTAAATCACGCAAGCGTACGTGGTCACAAGTAATATAGATATAATTTGAGTTCGTTCCCACAGAGATCTGGTTTTTAATTCAGTATTGTACCTATGCAACAATGTATGGTTTTAATTCACTGCTAAGACAAATAACAAATTGGGTTTTAATTAACTAAATCTAACTAAAAAGCAAATTAACAAACTAAGAATTAACTAACTAACAAGAATTGAAATCGAATTACTTCTGCAATATAAACCATAGAATCCTAACTTCATTAAATACTTTGCTTAGATCTGATGCCTTTAATCACTATGTGTAATAGTTATGATATCTGATCGAATAACACGAAACAAGTATACGCTACTTCTCAGTATACGAATACCAAACTAAACATACATCCACAAAAGAGATAGAAGATGAATAGACACCAATTATGCTTAGACCCTATATCTCTATAAGATTTGAAAACATAACGGTTGAAGAACAAGTTATCCACATTGATCACATAGGGCAGCATAATATCTCTATTTACGCCACAAATCATGATGTTAAAACATCAACCTATCCTATGCTAGCATGGCAAGTTCTAAATCTCAAGATCCACTCTCGCTTCACAAGAGATTAACAAATTAGATGTTCATGACGCATCTATCAATTAAGCATAACCATACGAGGATATCAGATATACATCACACACAGATCTTTAAAACATCAAGATACTAAAGCTCCATAAATAAATCCGTTAGAATCCCATGACAACGATTAGTTCATAATCGAACCTCTCGTCATCATGGGATCAAGTGAAACCATGATGAAAACAAAGTATGAAAAGATACAAATAAATATAAGTAATTGATATGTAATGGTTCTGGTCCTAATGATGATCCTAATAATCTTAATACAATTTACAAGGGTTGGATGTGTTTATATAGGCTCTAGACATCTTGCCCAGCAAGAAAATACCAGATCAGAATTATAATAGAATTTCTGCAAAATACGTTTCCTAAACTGATTCTGATTTAAAAGGAAATTCGTAGCTGACTTTTCTTCAGATATTCTGGAACGTTCCAAACGTAATTGGACCTCTGGACCACCTTAGAATGATAGATAATCTCGTTATCTTCGCGTGGACAGCTTACGGGCCTCAAACGGAGTTGTAGAACTCAAGATATGGCCAAAATAGTAAAAACTATAATTTTTCAGGGGCAACTTGCGCCCAGCAGTCTGTTCTTCGCGCAAATTGCTCCTACCCGGCGCAATTTGCTTGTGATAATCCTATCCCAAGTTGTAGAAAATCTCCCAGGCTTCGCGTGGGCAGTAAGATCGCTGCAAACGAACTTCTAGAACTCCAGATATGTCCAAAACAGTGTAGACTGCGCAACCGTCTCAGAAATCCGAATTTTAATTAATTTATTCTTCAAAAACGATAGAAGCATCAACCATAACCAACATTCTTGTAAATCTGCACAACTAAACAAAACACATCAAAACTACCACAAACTTGAGTCCAAGACAATCAATTTAAGCCGATTTAGAATGCTCCAAGTGGATATAAACTCCACTTATCACCAGGCTCGTCTCTGCCACTGTGAACTCATTATGCTCGAAACGGTCAACTATAACTCCTACTTTGAGGTCAAGAGACAAGACGGTAGAGGTGATAGGACTTGTATGTGGATTGTTGAACAGATCTCCAAACTCCTAGCCTACAACCCAGAATGGGAAAATAGCTTCCAATACATATCTGAATCTGCAAATCGCTCAGCCCACTACTTAGCTACTGCAGGCCTCAACAACTGGACTTCTATGCATTATTTTGTTGAACCGTTCGATCGTCTCCAGGAAAAACTGGACTTGGACATGGGTTTTGGCCCCCCGATACCTCAACTCCTAGTCTCCCCCATCCCTATGAACGCACATGAACATGTCATTGGTTTCACCCCGGCTCTTACTGCCCACATTGATGCTGCTCAAGACCAAGTTTCTGATAACGGCAGTGCACTCAATTAATCTCTCCTCCTGCTTGCTGCCACCTTTTGTCTACATGGCGATATTAGTCATTTTCATTTTGTTTTCTTTGTGTATGGCCTTAATCAATGTGTTGTTTGTTGTATTTGACTTATTTTTATCAAATATGGTATTAGAATAAAATACATTACTAATGTATTTGTAAGTTACAAAGAATAAAATATATAGTTATTATGTATTTGAAGGTTACAATATTGATTGGATGGATATTTAATACATGAGTTACATATCCAAGCACATAATGACAATTATAGATAATTAATTTGGCAGTTACTTTTTGGAGTGGAGGTGGTGAAAGAAATGTCAATATATAGTAGATCTTATCTATTAGAAGAGGCACTGAAAGATATTGAGAAAAGATAGCCTGCTCAATTTGCTCCCGGAACTCCAAATACACATCACAAATTTCTTCTCACAAAATATAATATTATCTTCTATATTATTAGATTGCATATTGTTTCATTGGTATCAGAGCTAACAAGGTTATTTGTCAATCATTTGTGCAATCTTTGATGGACGTTGTTCATACTATACTTCAATCAGAGCTTCAATCAGAGAACCTGCGTTTTCATTTTTAAGGGAAGACATCATTCTCTTTATTTCTTTTGGGTCCATTCATGATTTACTTGACCTTATTTAATTAGCATGCACCGATTTGTTAATAATATTCATATTTTAAATTTTAATCGGTTAGAGAGTTTTTCTTAACACTTGCATGTACCCTTCCTGTTATTTTTGTTTAAATGATTATATTATACTCGTCACTTGCTAGGTGTACATTAGTTTGGTGCTAGTTTATACTCTTTTGTCCCACCTTATTGGTTTTGCAACAAATTATACATACATGTGTTAATTTTATGTGGTTTATTTTTGTACATGATTCGTATTTTTCAGTAGAATTTTTTATTTGTGCTTCTCTAGTTTATTTGGTCATCTGTCCATTTTGATTGTTTGATGTTTTGGTGTAATTTTCTAGTCTATATCTTGCATGTAAATGTGTACTTATTTGATTACTTGTTTTAACTTTTATTAGGTCCATTACCAAGTGTTATATACTATTGTCTTTGTTTCTTTTTAACGTTAGTTTTTTATTGTCACAGGCTATGATTTTTTTTTGATTATATTGTCATGTGCAAGAGTTTTGCTTAATGCGTGCATTTTTTTTTGTAATTTATAACTTGTTTTAGTTTTTGTAGTATATTTAGTTCTACTTTATTTTTCCTCATCCTAGAGGCCGTGACAATTTGTTCATTGGTTCATTGTTTTTATGGCTGACTTGATTTTTTTTTTGTGTTATCATATTGTAATACCTGATTGAGTGAAATTATTTCTTTCATACATAATTTGTGATATCGGGTGTAACTATCTTTTATAATTTTGTTATTCATTGTTTGAAAAGGGAAAACTTGTTATCTCTGAATTTTATATATTGAGAATTACAACGACACCGATTGTGAATACTTGGAGACAGAAATAAGATCTATATTGGTTCGTTGTTATCTAAAAATCATCGTTGAAAAATATGATATTATACTAGAAGAATATCTAACATCTCTCAAAATTGAGAGTGTGGGAATAATTATTTTGTGATGCATGGAATAGAGATCCTGCTTGAAGAAAATTTTGGTGGCTCTCAAAACATAGAGTCGAAAAAAAAAATTGTGTTTGGTTGGAACCGAAGAAAAAAAAAGGAGGACATTTTGTAAGTTTTTTTTGACTCTCGGAATATAGAGCATGAATAAAAGAAATTTTATGCTCGGAATAAAGAATATGAGAATAATCAAATATGTGATACATGTAAATATTTTTTTGGTAAAGAATGGAATGTTATTAAATGTTTTATGTTCGCAGTCACATTTTGGATATTTTATAAATTTGGTAAAAGAGGTTGGGTTAACATTTTTTCGATGTGTCGATGTACATATTGAACTAGATCCGATTGAGAATAATAAATCAAATCTGAATATTGGGAATGAACCATCGTGTATGGTTAAATATAAGAGATTGAGAATTTCACTAAAGTGGGTGATTGAATTTTATGTATATGGAAGTGATATATTTTGTTGACATGCATATTTAAGGAAGAAGAGTCCATAGAAATAAACGAAAGTGGGAGTTGTTTGATCAATTTGAAGATAAATACCCACAGATTGTATGGATTTTGGAATGAAATTGTAAGTCTGGTGGATCTGTTGATAAATTTAAGACCCACAAAGCTTTAAAAGATATTACCTGAAAACAGAAAGTTGATTGTAAAGAGATGTATTCTCTTGTGGTAGAATTTGTTTTATAAATTTGAGGTATGCCTAGTTGGAAAAGGTTTTACGGAAAAATTGAAAATTTTATATCAAAAAAGAATTGACAATTGTGTCCGCATTTTGATTAATGTGGGAGTTGGTATACGGAAGTATCAATATTTACGAATGATATATTGTGAGTGGAAAATGATAAAATATGTTGATTGAAAATAACTTGAGACTTAGTAATAAGGTTGAGATGGAAAATATGGATGAAATCTCATACGTAGAGAATCCAGATTGAGAGATTGAAAAATTAGTTGTTGAGTTTGAACTAAGAAAAGTATGTATAACGCTTAAGCATTTTTTGGATGTAGAATTGCAGTCCGGCGCCAACCCCATTGGTAATGGGTAATGATAAATGTGGAAATGGAACCACGAAATGTATCATATGCGCAAGCAGTCGGAAGTTCGATGTATTTAATGTTGTGTGATCGATTGACTTGACTTGGCATATGTAGTTATCCTTGTGAATGGATAGTGAAGCATTTTTTTGTTGAGCCTAGTGAGAGGTTGTAAGGAAGATCATGATCAAGTACTTGAAAGGAATGTTGTACCATAGATTGTTATATCAGGCAGACGTGCCTGAAGTAATTGGGATACTATAGTGAAATTTGTTTTTGATAAAAATAATGGGAAGTCAACTTCGAGCCATCGTTTTGATTTTGATGGAGCTCAAGTTGGAAAAGTAAAAATAAGAAATGTGTTGTAAGAAGTGAATATTTTTTCACTTGGTATATGATTGCAATATAAGACATTCGTGCAAAAGTATTTATCGAACAAGTTGGTTTGTTTGATGATTTTGAGTGTTTAAATATGGAATGTTGATTTTATGAAAGTGAGAATATATATAGACTGTGGAAAAGGTGGGAGTCAAGAAAAATATTTGATTAAAAAAGGTCAAGTGGGAGATTTTGTATTTGACTTATTTTTATCAAATATGGTATTAGAATAAAATACATTACTAATGTATTTGTAAGTTACAAAGAATAAAATATATAGTTATTATGTATTTGAAGGTTACAATATTGATTGGATGAATATTTAATACATGAGTTACATATCCAAGCACATAATGACAATTATAGATAATTAATTTGGCAGTTACTTTTTGGAGTGGAGGTGGTGAAAGAAATGTCAATATATAGTAGATCTTATCTATTAGAAAAGGCATTGAAAGATATTGAGAAAAGATAGCCTGCTCAATTTGTTCCCGGAACTCCAAATACACATCACAAATTTCTTCTCACAAAATATGATATTATCTTCTATATTATTAGATTGCATATTGTTTCATTGTTTTCCTACTAGTTTGTTGCACTGCAGGTCTAGACTGTTTCTAGCTGCTCCGTTTGTATCGGTTTGCTCTCTTGTGAGTCCCATCTTTTTGGGCTTCTTTTTGTAAGGTCGGTTGAGCTTCTTGGTTTGACTTTGAAGTGTTACCAACTTTAATGCAAAATTTTAATTATATAAAAAAAAGTTAGGGTATGAATATTGAAAGTGTTAATCAAAATGTAAATTTTCGACAATTTATAGTGCTATTCACTGTACAAATTAATTAGATTACTCCCTCCGTCCCGGCCAATTGTTTACATTTGGTTTGGGCACGGAGACCAAGAATAGTGGGTGTAATATTGTTAAAATAAATGAAGTAGTGGGTGTAATAGTGATTTTATTATTAAAATAAGTGAAGTAGTGAGTGTAATAGTGATTTTATTGTTAAAATAAGTGAAGTAGTGGGTGTAATAGTGTAAAGTATTGTTAAAATAAGTGAAGTAGTGGGTGTAATAGTGTTAAAACTTACTATTTTAGGAAACGTAAAGAATTGGTTGGGACGTCCCAAAAAGGAAAGTGTAAACAATTGGTTGGGACAGAGGGAGTACAATTTATAGTGCTATCTCTAATCTCTAATCTCTAATATTATAGTTCCTACTGCCTGATTTCAACAGTAAAATCAGTGATTGCTTTTCCCCCCCCAGTTTGATAACAATTACTTACTATGCCACTGGATGAAACCCTCATTTTAACCAACATTAAATCAATACAAGGGTTGTATCGGACAATTGGCATAACTAAAAAAAAACATAGTAGATAATAAACGAAGCTTATTAGAGAAGCTTACTGTGCACTGAATATAATAGAAGATAAAACTAAGCTTAGCTTACAGTGGAAGCTTTGTTATACATCATGTCAATCCCAAGCTTCATATCCTCCATTACTGTTAATTAATTAGTATTCTTATTGATTCAAATTTCAAATTTAGAACACTTTAATTGTAAGGATGGTATGTAATTTCAAATTTGAAAGGCCATTGTAAGGATGATAGCTTAGCTTTTGAATCTCGATGCCTTCTACTTTGTTGGTGCTCTGTTTCTGACTGATGAAATGGTAGGAAGTTTAATTGCTCCGAGATTATGTTATTTGTTTTTATGTTTTGTTCTCTTATGCGAATACTTTTCGTATCAGGCTAAAGGGGAGAAAAAAGCTTGGTATATGTTCACTTCAGAAGATATGACAGAAGGCTATGATCGTAAGAAACCAGCAAAGCCGAAGAAGAAATACAACAAACAAAAAATGTTGCCTATCTCTCCGTCATTGTTGCTGGATAGCCAAGGTTTGCTCATAACTTCCGTATTGCATTCTTATTTTAGCATGTCAAATTTCGCTTAATCTTTGTTTTTGGTTTGGTAAATAAAACGTGCAGATGAAAATAGCAGCCGATACAAGTCGCCCATTGTTCATTCGACTAGCCAAGTAAATCAGCGAAGTCCTCTATCGAATATAACCAACTTTGCTGCAACGGCAGGTATTGACATTATCTCAGATTTGGTAAATTTGCATTCGTTTTGAAACTTGGGTCTGAATATAGTAATATATGATTGTGTCTTTACGATATGAAAAGGTGGTCATCAACTCTATGCTACGCCTCCTCTTCCTTTTATGAGTTATGGACCAAGCACTTCACAGGGCGCAGGAGGTTAGATTTTTTCAACTTTGTATCAACCCTATTTAGTCCTTTTCCAAAATAACACTGTTTCCTTATATGTTATTTTAATCTTTACAATAAAGTGAATGGAAGTATTGATAGCTGCTTCAGTAACATTACAAGTTTGGAGGGAGGTCTTCCGTATTCAAACTCTGTGTCTAAGAGAAAAGCTACGCGTTTTACATTGGACTATGGTCGTGCTTTATTCAATGAGCAAGCTTTACCTAATGTTCAAGACTCCAATGATTTTGTTGAAGGTAATTAATTTCAATGGTTTTAGAGAATTGTTATTTCATTAGTCTTGACTGATGTGAAATTATTATGTTCATGTTTAGGTCCCAACGTTGATGCACCTCCTTCGTTTAGTGATGATTCTGAGGATGATGATTATTCCAACACCAATATTGAGCATTCTTACGATGATATTGACAGTTACCATGTGGACTGTATTGGTATATATCTATTTTATTTCCTTACGATCTTTGTTTTATGAATTGACAGACGTTTTATTCATTTGCATATCTATTGTTACCAATAGTTAATCTTAACTTACAGACTCCGAAAATAATTCTTCTCAAATAGATTGTAAGCAAACACGTGGCAAACGTGTTGTTCCTGAAGAGTATGAATCACTAGGAGCACCATCTACTATTTGTTTAGAATGTCATGCCCGAATGTGGAAAGAAGAAAGGGTCAATAAGAATGTTACCAAAGGCACTCCTATTTTTTCTCTATGCTGTATGAAAGGTACAGTTAAATTGCCGAGAGCAATGCCTACTCCACCTTACTTACTCCAATTGTATAACCATCCTCAAAAAGGTCCAAATTTCCATCGTATGATAAGATTATACAACTCTATGTTCTCATTTACGTCAACGGGAGGCAACATCGATCATTCTATAAATAATGGTGGAGCACCGTACATATATCGATTGAATGGTCAGAATCACCATGTTTTTGGGTCTTTAATACCAAACGGCAGTGACACGCCTAAATTCTGTCAACTATATATTTATGACACTGTCAATGAAGTAAATAATCGTATGCGTTGGGTGAATACTGAAGACCAAACTACTGTGGATGCTGAAGTAGTTGAAGGACTTATGACCATGTTGGATGAGACGAATGAATTGGTTCAACAGTTCAGGCAACAACGCGACAGGTTTGAAAGTGATGAAGTAGTTGATCTTGAAATAACTTTGAAGGTTTCTCGGGCTGAAAATGGACGTGAGAATCATATTGGTCCTAGCGATGAAGTTGCAGGAATTATGGTTGGTGATACGGAAGATACATGTGGTTACCGTGATATAATCATTCATGACAAAGAACTAGGTTTGGTACGTGCCTCATATGTTCATCCGAAGCTCATGGCACTCCAATACCCAATACTTTTTCCATGGGGGGAAGATGGTTTCCACCCAAGAATTAAATTTCACAAGATATCTGATAAATCAACTCGATCACGGGGTTATTTATCAATGAAAGATTATTACTCTTATGCTTTTCAAGTTCGGGAACATGAAGGTTTGTTTTCACAATCATGTAGTAGTATTTTATATTTGTATCTTATATTTTCAGATATATTGTATATTCTTGACGTTTGTCTAATTCTTGGTTACATTCTGCATATTAGGCATGACTCCTAGGTTGGGTGGAAGGTTGTTTCAACAGTATATGGTGGATGCATACTCCTCTATTGAGCAGACAAGATTGTGGTGGTTTCGTACTCATCAAACCATTCTACGCAATGAATTGTATAGCCATATATGTGATTCAATAAAGAAAGGTGATTCCAAGACATCAAATGTTGGCAAAGGTGTTATATTACCTGCTGGGTTTGTAGGATCAAAACGTTATATGCAACAAAATTTCCAAGATGCTCTTGCTGTGTGTCGTTATGTCGGCCATCCGGATATATTTCTGACAATGACCTGTAATCCTCTTTGGGATGAAATAATGAAAATGATGGAATATCTTCCAGGTTGTATTGCATCTAATTGCCCCGACATTATCTCTCGTGTGTTTAGATTGAAGCTTGATCAACTTCTGACGGATATAAAAAAAAAACAGCACTTTGGTGTTTGTACTGGTGGTATATAGTTTGTACTTTTCCGAATCCTCTTTGAAGGTAAATCTGTATGTATTATAAATAAATAATTTTTTGGGCAATTTGCAGTGATGTTTGTGGTGGAATTCCAGAAGCGAGGTCTTCCGCATGTGCATATGTTAATATGGCTTGATAGTGTTTCGAAAAAAAGGCTGAAAGAAAATGTTGACAAGTTTGTTTCTGCTGAGATCCCTGATCCTCTTTTAGATCCAGTTGGATATGCTGCTGTTAAAGAATTTATGATTCATGGTCCATGTGGTCTGCAAAATGTAAAGTCGCCCTGCATGAAGGATATGCGTTGTATTAGGCACTTTCCAAAGAAGTAAGCTGTTTTGTCATATATTTTCAGTCTACATGTTTAAAGTTTTGAAATGTTATTCACATCTAAATTCCTTCATGTAGGTATTGTGCTAAAACCACTTTTGATGAGAGTGGTTTTCCACTTTATAGGCGTCGACGGCAAAATATATCTGTTCATGTTCGGAATGCTGATTTGGACAATCAGTGGGTAGTCCCTTATAACCGTGATTTATTGGTGAAGTATCAATGTCATATGAATGTAGAGATTTGTTGTCATGCTCGATCTCTCAAATATCTATTCAAGTATTGCCTTAAAGGTCATGATCGTGCAACTGTAGAGGTTAACCGGAGAAAACGAAGAAAGAAAAGTGATCCAGATGATGATTCTGATGATGAAATTAATGCTTTTTTTGATGGTCGTTATTTATGTGGTTCTGAAGCTGCATGGAGAGTATTTGGCTTTCCTATTCATTACAGGAGTATATCAGTTGAGCGTTTACCTTTTCATTTGCCAGGTAAGAAGAACTGCACTTTTCGAGCAAATGAAAAATTGGAGAAAGTTGCTGCTCGAGAAAAATACCGATATAGCAAGCTTGAAGCATTCTTTTATTTGAACACTATTGATAGAGATGCACATAAGTACACTTATGATGAGATCCCACAACATTATGTGTGGAATGATAGTGATAGACGATGGGATAAGAGGAAAAGAGGACGACAAATTGGAAGATTGTGCTACACTCACCATAGCAGTGGTGAACCTTGGTTTTTACGTCTTCTCCTTACAAAAGTTCGGGGTCCAACTTCCTTTGACAACATTAGAACTGTTAATGGTGTACAGTTTAAGAGCTTCAGAGATGCCTGTAAAGAGTATGGTTTGTTGGATGAGGATAACGAGTGGCATGAAGTCTTAACTCAATGTGCTGCTGGTGGATTAGCTCCTCAAATACGTCAACTCTTTGTTCACATAATTGTCCACTGCAAAGTCACGGATGTCAAAGAATTGTGGCTCCGTTATTGGAGGCATATGGTTGATGATATTATTCTCAAGATGCGAGGGAAAAACAATAATCAAAATTTGGTTCTAAATGAAATGCAGTTGCAATATTATGCTCTTTCTGGTGTGATATAGCTTTCCTCTCCAGAAATCGTAATTTTTATGTAATACTTCTTTAACAAATGTGCTATTTATGTTAAGAATTGCTTAATTTTTTTTTGTCCGCAGAAATTCATGAACTACTTCGTTCTATTGGGAAATCTTTGAAAAACTTTGATCAGTTGCCTCAGCCTCCTGACTCTTATTTGAAGTTTGGATCCAACAATTTAATAATTGAGGAGACCTCTTATGATCAAGTACAGATGGAGGAAGAATTCAACAGATTGTTTGAAAGCTGTAACATTGAACAGAAAAAAGTTTTCAAAGCTATTTTGGATTCTGTAGAAGGTGGTGAAGGCGGTCTTTTCTTTGTCTACGGAAGTGGAGGTTGCGGGAAAACTTTCTTGTGGAGAACACTCTTAAGCAAACTGAGGTCCCAAGGTAAAATTGTTCTCCCAGTTGCCACATCTGGTATTGCTGCAACGTTAATGCCTGGTGGTAGGACTGCACATTCGCGTTTCAAGATTCCTATTATTCTTGATGATTTCTCATTATGCAATATTGGTCATGATTCGGACATTGCTGAACTTATTAAGCAAACGAAGTTGATCATTTGGGATGAAGCTCCTATGCAGCACCGGTATGCATTTGAGTGCTTAGATCGATCACTGCGGGATATTATGAAATCTGTTGATCTTGCACGTCAGTCAAGCCCTTTTGGAGGTATTTCTGTTGTTCTTGGAGGTGATTTCCGTCAAATATTACCTGTAATACCGCAGGGTGAGCGAGGTGATGTTGTGTCAGCCTGCATAACTAGATCCCGTCTTTGGGACATTTGCACAGTATTTCAACTGAAAGAGAACATGAGACTTAATCAAGGAAAATCAGCAGATGAAAAGTTAGAGTTAAAGACTTTCTCCCGGTGGGTGCTTGATATAGGTGATGGTAAAATTTCTCTTCCAAAAAATGAAAGAAGTAAGAAGGAATTTGACGAAATATTAATTCCTGACCGTTTTTGCAATGTTCAGAATGAGAATTCTGTAGACAATATGATTTTGAGTACATATCCTGATTTCAATGAGAAAGGATTGAACTCAAAGTATTTAAGTGAAAGAGCAATACTTACACCTACGAACCAAACTGTTGGTCAATTGAACTCTGTGATTTTGGAAAAACTTGCTGGTGATTATTTTTCTTATTTCAGTATCGATGTTGCTGAAGAATTTGGTGGAACTGCTGAGGACCTTAACTCTGCTTTCCCAGTAGAGTATCTAAATTCTATTGATATCCCCGGTCTCCCACTACATCAATTGAAGTTAAAAGTTGGGGTGGTTGTTATGTTAATGCGAAACCTAAATCAAACTTTAGGTTTGTGCAACGGAACAAGAATGATAGTGACCAAATGTTTAAAATTTTGTGTTGAATGTGAAGTCATTTGTGGAACTTTCATCGGAACACGGCATTTTATACCCCGCATGGAGTTATCACCAACTGACACAAAGATGCCTTTCAAATTGGTGAGGAAACAAATGCCTCTACAACTTTGCTATGCCATGACAATCAATAAAGCCCAAGGTCAATCTCTTGAAAAAGTTGGTTTGTATTTGCCAAAGTCTGTTTTTTCACATGGTCAATTTTATGTGGCCATTAGCAGGGTTACTTCACCTCAAGGATTAGGCATATTTGTTGATGATGAAAAGGGTATTCCAACCAATGTTACTGAAAATGTGGTGTACAAGGAAGTATTTTATGCCTTACGACAACAGTAATTACCTTAACTGTCTATGCTTAATATGGAAATGAAAATTATTTGTGTGGTAAATTTTGGGTCATAATGTGAATACATCGTTTATTAAAGTAATCTTCTACTTAGATAATGTAACGCATATTTAATTTAACAATGACCATCCTCAGGAAAACTGTTAAGTGCATACAAGATTCATACAAAATCAAACTGGAATAACCCACATACTAATCTATCCAAAAGTCTTAAACCTACTAATCTATGAAACCACCTTGAACACCAAATGATCATTATAAATAAACTGGATTTTCTGTCCTTGAACAAATTGGTTGTCTCCAGTAAAATTATTCCATCCAAGGCCAAACCTACAAACTTTGCCCTTCCGATGCATCTTAATCTTCCATTCTCTATTTTGACATTGCAGAGTTACCATAGTACGATTTTTCCATGCCCGAAACACACTTTGAAGATATCTTGGCAAATACTGCATATCCCACAGTTTAAAAGAAAATTAAAAGAGAAAAAATTAGTACAGGTGGAAATGTCATAAACTTCATGATGTTCATACCACCCCGTGTCCTTTCTGATCAACGTGTGATGAAGTCAAAAACACTGTAAAAGATCTTAAAGCAATATCCCCAACACCTTGCTCTTCCACTGTAGATTCTAAACCAAGAAACAAAAAGAAGAAATGTTATAACTGAAATAAAAATATTTAGTAACAAAGATGTTATGACAAATTCTAACCTTGATTGTCATTGAATGTGATTTCAGTGCTTTCATATTTATCTGCAGATGAATCTACTGACCTCATGTAACTGACATTACCGTAATAGCTATCGCTTGAAGTGTCAACTGAATCAGTCCCACTTGAAATGTCAGTTGACATAGGATTTTCTAGAGCTGCACATTATATATCAAATAAGATTTTGACGTGTTGGTTTTATTTAGATCTACTTTCGTTATATTTCAGTACCTCCAATCTCATCGGAGCTGGTACTAGAAACCTCTAATGTTTCAGTAATACAGTTGTATATGTTGACAAGACTTCGACTGAAAATTGTTACGTAAAACGAAGACTCGCCAACATAATCGAAGAACATGAAGTAGTTGGTTTTTACTGAATATTTGTTGAACAATTCTTTGAGACCAAAAAGTATCTTATTCACACAGCAGTAATTGACAGTAAATGTGAACCCATCACCCAGTAGAAGCTGAACTCTGTTCTCCAAAGTAGGAGCATATAATTCCATGAACTGCCTAGGTAGTTCCTACACAGTTAAAGGGAAATTTAGGCAAACTAAAAATACTTCATGGACTTTGTTAAATAATAATGTGAGTACGGATTATAATTTTTGTGAAATTTTTACCAGTCCACCCCCTGCAAGCATGGTGGATGTAACCATTTGGAAACATTTCATTTCACTGCTCCCATCAGACACACCTGTGTTGTTAACAAATGTTGAAACTTATGTAGGACATTGAGATAATTTCCTAAGGGAATTAATAGAACTTAACAAGTAGCACATTACCTTTACCCTTATTCTTTTGTAGTTGGTTATTATGAAGAATTGTCAATTTGAACTTGTGCAAATCTGTAGTACGTGACATAACACATATGTCTCCAACTTCCAAATTAGCCTCCTTTGTAAACATTCTCCAATTTTCATCAAACAACAACTTACCATTCTCCCATTTCACGTTTATCATCCATTTGTAAGTATCAAATCCAATCTCAATCCAACTAATTGATTGATCTATACCTAACTTTGAGCATGCTTCACGACTTAAAACCTTGATTTCCCAAAGAATAGAGTATTACTATACATAACAAATAGACATATGTTTGCAATTTTTTATAATAAGCCAAAAAAACGAAATTACCTCAGTATTTGAATGTTTTCCCAGGATAGTGGTTGTCACAAGGACATTGTAACTTCTGCTTGAGTTGGTCATTGCGTTGTAGAAGAATTTGCTCTGAATTTTTTCCAACTCCAAACCAGTATTCTGAATATTCAACCTTCGCTTTTTTCCAATTCCTTTATTCGAATACTTGATTTCCACCGCATCATTGTTATATATCTCTAAGTTAAATCTACCATGTCCAAGATATTCAAGTACCATAACATTGTACATTTCTAAATTATAAAACCTCATCATCGCACTTAAACCTTCAATTCTCTTACGATCCAAACGAAACCTTCCTTCCCAAACTTTCCCGTTGTTGGTTTCCAGCCATACTCTTTCACCTATGTTATACCCGTAGTTTGTAACAAACTTATGTGGTATTATCTGCCATGGAAAAGCAAACTTTTGTTGTCACAAAATTATTAAACTGCAAATAATTTATGAATAACCTAACATGCAATCTTCTTCAAAGATATTACTAATGTAATTTGTGAATAACCTACCAAATCGCCTTTAGTCGCCGCTGATCCAAGATTAAGACATAATACTTTAATTGAAGCCATTTCCGAGTATAAATGACCTACGTCAAGCACATATATCATATATGATTTAGGATATATGACTAAGAAAGGAAGTTAAAGTTATACGACATACCTAATCTGCTACATACAAATGAAGTAACCGTATCAGCCAAACTAAAGGCGGAAATGTACTGAAAAGAGAAATAAAGTAGAAAGAATATACTTACTTACTTGGACCAAGTACCATTGGAATGGATGTATTCGTAAATGCTTTTTTGCAGTTACCAAAAAAGGTAACAGTTATAATATCCCGGGACTCAAGAATTAGTAGTTGAAAGAGTCATAAATTCCTCAATAAGTCGAGTGGTTGACATAGAAATTGCCACATAATTTTTTTTTATAAAAGGATGTTTATAAGAAATTTACCAGTGGTCAACAACCAAAATAAGTTAGTTATTTGGCGAAAAAATAGCCAAACTATATTTCGTCCACCGCTTAATAAATTATCAGATTTGAGATTAACATGAGTCTTTGCACGATTTTGCCGAAAAAATACTACATTACATAAGAAGTTTTGGTACTACTACCATTTAAAACGTGATCTCCCTTATTATTTTATGTTTGAGATATGTGAAATACAAAATTAATTAAGTTATTAAATTACAAATTTTGAAACGACACCTACGAAAAACACCTATACAACAATTATTAGATAACTTAGGTCAATAATCGTATAAGCAAAGTCTATTAAATTTACATCATAATACGTTAATAAATTAAACAAAATTGTTATTCAACTTGCATAATAAAGTATTTTTCTACATCAAGTAATATATAAAATTCCTCAATAATTATCTAATTTAATTCGTTTTAATAGACTTTTTATATAAAATTTTTAATAAATACTCTTTTTTTTGTCAAAATGTCAGTTTATAAATAGTCAAACTATAATTCGTCCACCTCTTAATAATTAATTATCAGATTTTAGATTAACATAAGTCTTTGGTCATTTTTGCCCAAATAATAGTACTACTAACATTTCAAACATGATCTCCCTAATTACTTTATGTTTAAGATATGTTAAATAACAAAATAATTAAGTAAATAAAATACAAATTTCTAAATGGCACCTAAGAAAAACACCTCTACAACCATTGTTAGATAACTTAGCTGATTATTAATATAATAAAAATCATATAAATTTACTTCATCAGACGTTAATAAATTAAACAAAATTTAAATTAAACTTGCATAGAACTTTATAATCATTCTTTATGAACTTATTTTCATAATAAAAGTGAATAGTTTTAAAATTTCTTTCCATACAACTTCATAATTTATCTCTAAGCGAGAAATGAATAGTATCTTCAAACAAAATACTATTTCGTCCACCGCTTAATAAATTATCAGATCTGAGATTAACATAAGTGTTTGCTCAATTTTGTCGAAAATGTAGTACATTACATAAGAAATTTTTTTATGACTACCATTTCAAACGTGATCTCCCTTATTACTTTATGTTTGAGATATGTGAAATAAAAATTTTATTGTAATGAAAAACACCTCTACAACCATTATTAGATAACTTAGCTGAATAATAATATAATAAAAATCATATAAATTTACTTCCTCACACGTTAATAAATTAAACAGAATTTAAATTAAACTTGCATAGAACTTTATAATCACTCTTTATGAACTTAATTTCAACCAAGAAATGAATAGTTTTGTAATTTCTTTTCACAGAACTTTACTTCCTCTGTCTCTAAAAACATTTCTCATTTACTAAATCGGGACTATCAAAACATTTCCCCTTTCTATTTTAAGTCATAAACAATAATATTCATAAGAAATTTACCAGTGGTCAACAACCAAAATAAGTTAGTTATTTTGCGAAGAAATAGTCAAACTATATTTCGTCCACCGCTTAATAAATTATCAGATTTGAGATTAACATGAGTCTTTGCACGATTTAATAACTAAATAGTACATTAGATAAGAAGTTTTGCTACTACTACCATTTAAAACGTGATCTCCCTTATTACTTTATGTTTGAGATATGTGAAATACAAAATTAATTGAGTAATTAAATTACAAATTTTGAAACGACACCTACGAAAAACACCTATACAACAATTATTAGATAACTTAGGTCAATAATCGTATAAGCAAAGTCTATTAAATTTACATCATAATACGTTAATAAATTAAACAAAATTGTTATTCAACTTGCATAATAAAGTATTTTTCTACATCAAGTAATATATAAAATTCCTCAATAATTATCTAATTTAATTCGTTTTAATAGACTTTTTATATAAAATTTTTAATAAATACTCTTTTTTTTGTCAAAATGTCAGTTTATAAATAGTCAAACTATAATTCGTCCACCTCTTAATAATTAATTATCAGATTTTAGATTAACATAAGTCTTTGGTCATTTTTGCCCAAATAATAGTACTACTAACATTTCAAACATGATCTCCCTATTTACTTAATGTTTAAGATATGTTAAATAACAAAATAATTAAGTAAATAAAGTACAAATTTCTAAATGGCACCTAAGAAAAACACCTCTACAAACAATATTAGATAACTTAGCTGATTAATAATATAATAAAAATCATTTAAATTTAGTTCATCAGACGTTAATAAATTAAACAAAATTTAAATTAAAGTTGCATAGAACT
Source organism: Kitagawia praeruptora (assembly GCA_037693485.1). Lineage (NCBI taxonomy): Eukaryota > Viridiplantae > Streptophyta > Magnoliopsida > Apiales > Apiaceae > Kitagawia > Kitagawia praeruptora. The sequence goes on from CM075353.1 coordinate 150,522,599, forward strand.
TTATAATCATTCTTTATGAACTTATTTTCATAATAGAAATGAATAGTTTTATAATTTCTTTCCATACAACTTTATAATTTATCTCTAAGCGAGAAATGAATAGTATTTTCAAACAAAATACTATTTCGTCCACCGCTTATTAAATTATCAGATTTGAGATTAACATAAGTGTTTGCTCAATTTTGTCGAAAAAGCAGTACATTACATAAGAAATTGTGCCATTACTACGGTTTCAAACGTGATCTCCCTTATTACTTTATGTTTGAGATATGTGAAATAAAAATTAGGTTGTAATGAAAAACCCCTCTACAACCATTATTAAATAACTTAGCTGAATAATAATATAATAAAAATCATATTAATTTAGTTCCTCACATGTTAATAAATTAAACCGAATTTAAAATAAACTTGCATAGAACTTTATAATCACTCTTTATGAACTTAATTTCAACCAAGAAATGAATAGTTTTGTAATTTCTTTTCACAGAACTTTACTTCCTCTGTCTCTAAAAACATTTCTCATTTACTAAAGCGGGACTATCAAAATACTTTTCCCCTTTCTATTTTAAGCCATAAACAATAATATTCATATCCCACTACTCCACCCACTACTTCTTGAGAATAATAATGAATAGATACTACTCCATCTACTAATTATTACAAACAATATTCAACCCCCACTATTTCACACACTACTCCAAAAAAACAATATTCAATACCTACTATTCCACCTACTACTCCTTAACAATAATATTCAATACCCACTACTCCACCCAGTACTCCAAAAAAACAATATTCAATACCCACTACTCCTTAAAAACAAAATTCAATACTCAGTACTTCTTACGAAGAATACTCAATACCCATTTTTTCTTAAAACCCGTGTTTTTAGTCAAACGGGCAATGTTTTGCGATACGGAGGGAGTATAATTTATCTTTAACATGCAACAAATTTATGTTAATTTTTAAAAATAAAATATTGGACGGTTATTCACGCAAAACAATTGCTAAGCCAAACCAAATTCCTTACTTTAGTAAAGATACACAAAACCTCACAAGCGTATGAGCATCACCTCCAAAGTATGTCAAACGTGGAAACTGAGTATCAACATTTGATGGATTTGCAAATATTTCCCAGGAACAACTGGGAGATAAGGGTTAGAATTTCAAAGAAATGGCAACAGAAGAACCCCGATGGTGATTTCGAAGGAGTAAATTTGATTGTGATAGATGAATATGTAAGTTATTCTACACATTCATAAAACCGGTCATTGATATCCTCATTTTATATGTACTAACGATTTGTAAACGGAATTTTCAACAGCACCAACGTATGCATGTCTGGGTTCCTTCCGAGCTTTTTCCACACTACTGCCAGTTTGAATGTCACAAAAATTATACTTTTTCCAACTTCAATGTAGAAGCATTTGTTGGAAGCAATAAGTGTTTTGAAGCAGACATACACATCGTTCTAACTACATCAACTATAGTAGAGGATTTACCAGATCTTTGGGGTCTTATTCCATATGATATATTCTACTTTACCAACCTCGCAAGTATTCATCAATCTGATATCGAAACCACTTATTTCATTGGTAAGTAGAAACTCAAATCCATTCTAAAAGTTGTCATATATATTGGATATTGTATTTTTTGATTGTTATCTTCTTAGATGTTGTGGGAATCATTGCCGAGATGAAGGATATTCAACCCGTTACTAATCGAACATATGAAGAACAATTGTTGCTGGAGTTCAAAATCACAGACTTGGTGTAAGTACCAAAATATATGAAATCTCTTTATTATATATAATGCCTCATGTCTAAAAACGAATTCATATCCAACTTAGGGACACGGTGAAATTACGTTTCTGGGACGACTTAGCAATATCGTTGCAAACATCACATTCCGAATCAACTGAATACCCGGTTATAGTAATAATATCGAGCTGCAAACTTTTACGTAACGACTACAATGCAGAAAAGACTTTGAGAAGTTGTGAAGCAACAACTTATGACATTAATTCAAACTGTAGTAGAGTGCATAACCTCAGAAAAAGGTAATGACCATTTTCTTAAAAGAGTTAGTTTTTGAGATGCTGCCAAAAACTTATGCTCAGTTCTATTTTCAGGTTTTGGGAAGTCAACGGTCTATGAAGTTTTACCAAGTTGGAAAACAAATTGTTGTCTTTCCTTTTCTTAGGACAACATATTATCTTTCTAAATATAATCGACTATGTAATTGGAACAGTTGTAAAGGAGCCTTTGTTCGTTTCGTACAAAATTTTGTCTCGCTTTCCAAGGTTGTTTCCCACTCATTTTGATCATTACTACTGGGTAACAGACAGAAAATACTATTCACATCAGTCATACTTTTGGCAGCATGCTTTATTAGAGATGATAGACCAAAAAAAGCCAAACAACTAAATATCACACTTCGGTACAACCCCCAAGCGTATCACGTACCCAACCTACCATGTATGACATAATATGGTTACGTAAAAGAATTTTCGTATCAATTAATAAATTTTGCAACTTACCAAAACTGAATTTTGAAAAGATTTTTTTTCGTTCACCTTATAAACCAATTCTTCGCAATAATTATAACCAATTGTATGCAAGTAAAGTATTGAAAATTAAATATTTAATATATAATGAAAAAATGTCATAAACTCTTTATATATGAAAATTTAATAAAGCATAACGTATTTAAATTTGAAAATTAAAAACCAATGAATTTTAACCAATGAACAAGGTTGTAACAATCGGAAATCGGACTAACTCAGTTTTGGTCTAGAAAAATGAGTAATAGTACACTCGGTTACTACTCGGAATAAGTACAACTAATGAGTACTTGAACCACTAATCGGAAATTGTTTTCTAATATTAATATTATTAATATTATTTATTCTAATTTTAGTGTACATGTGTCAAAGTAATAATATCAATATTTCTAATAATATTAAAACGTAATATAAGTGTATGTATAGAATGTTTGAGAGAAACGACATTTAATAAAGCCGAATGTAATATAATATTAATAAGTGTATGAATATTGTTCTATACAGACTCAATAGGAAAATGATTTATTCTAAAAAATTAGCAGTGTTTACTCTTAGGCCTGAAATATTTAATCCTAAAATTAACAAACAATTTCATTTGTATGAGGAATATTTCACCACTTAAAATAACTTCACGTTCTCTAGGAAACTGCTAAAAAGTTGTCATCTCAAGTGATTAGTTACTGTAATACAAATAATATGTTTACGAACAAGAAATCATAGTTAATATTATAAAATCATAGACTTTATATTTAAATTTTTATAATACTAATATTATAATACTATTACTGTAATTTTATTACTTTATCACGTATTACTGTATTACTATTATTATTATTACATTGCACCATTTGTACTGAACAGAACCAAGTCAACAACTACATGTAATCTTATCTCCAAGAAATTCATTACTATATGTTTGCTATCTGGTAAGAAGCACTTAAGACCAACGACCGCCATTAAAGGTATGAATGTCAATCACTGTTGCTCTCATTCATTATGAAGAAAGTTCAATCTAACATCTAATACTATATTTGTTGATAGGTAACTGTGTTAAAAATGGAACTTAATAAGTTCGACTCATTAATGAATCTGGATGTATCAACCTATGATTGGAATTGTCGAGTTCGTGCTCAAGCTGTGTGGAAAGCAATGAACAGAGAAACGCAAGAATTGTGGGGACTGAATATACTCTTCATCGATGACTCCGTACGTTGTTTATCACCCAATATACTGAATATACTGAAGAATACGTTTGCTGTTTACATCGCTTTGATTTATATTCCCTTTATATTTTTATTAATCACAGAACAACCGAATTCATGCTTATGCAAACGCCAAATACTGTGAAAAATTTGAAGACCCTATAGAAGAAGGCGATATTTACCTTTTGAAAAACTTTAAAGTTAAAGATTTCCTAGGGGATGAAACTTATCGGCCAGTTAGAAACGATAAGCACATATATTTTACCAAGGAGACAAAACTAACAAAAGACAAAGTTGGAGGACTGGAAATTGAGAAATATGCATTTGATCTTTTCCATATGAAGCAAATTGAGCAGCTTTCAAAGGACAATCGTTTCTTAATAGGTAAGTTCCAGTACTGTATGTCAATATGGCGGTGATGTGAAAACTTTATTCATAGCAATTTCACTAACATTAATCTATATGCAGACATGGTGGGTGTAATGAAAAATAAGCGACCAATTGTTCACAGTATTAAGGATGACAAAGACAAATACCGTCTCAAATTTGACTTGGTAGATGGCAGGTTTGTTTTCTTCTCTTTACAAATCTTACTCTTTGTTTGTATAAATACAAGTCACTTAATACCTATAAATTATTAATGAACAGGTATAGTGTGAAAGTTACTCTATTTGACGATTTTGCTGTTGAATGTAACCAAATTTTGCCCGAACATGAGACGGAAAATGTGATACTGATCATTTCTTGTGCCAAGGTCACACGGTATGAAGGTAAATAAAATTGCTCTATTCACAGCAATCGGTAATATACTCCCTTTTACATATGCCTTAAAGTCTTTGGTTTTTAAATTTCATCTAGGCCAGCCACAGTTGACAAATTATCCTGCCACAAGACTATATGTTCAACCAGAACACTATAGTGTTGATGTTCTGCAAAAGAAGTAATGTCAATACAACTTTGATTATATTAATTCCTTGCATATAAGTTTATCTTAATTCAAGTGACTAAATCAAATGCTGGACATTAGACTAAATCAAATGCTGGACATTTCAAGTGACGAAGAGCAGATGGAAAAAACTTTAATGAGTATAGCACAGATTAAAGCCATAAACAAGTTCATTTCTGAGGTAGTATTCGAATTTGATCCACAAAAAAGATTGTACCTTATATAGTAGTCATTTTTTTGGGTAATGTAATGTTTATGACCTTGACAAAAACAGCAACAAGTCAACTGTGAGGTTCATATCGACAATTTTTATGACATGAAGGACTGGTATCTCATTTTCTGTTCAAATTGCCCAAACCAGCTCAATCTAGATTCACAACCTTTCAAATGCAGCAACTGCAAAAGGACAATTCCATATCCTCGACGCAGGTTATTTCAAGTTTTAAAAGTTTCCTCAAGTATTTCTTATTACAGTTTTAAATGTCTACTTAATAATCTCTGTATCTAACAACTTTTTCAAATTGATAGCTTCAACATACAAACTGTTTGCTCAGATGATTCAGGAACACTCAATGTCCAATTTACGGACTCTGAAGTTTGTAGGTTAACCAAAAAAACGGTTGATGACTTATACTCGCCAGAGGAAGAGGTTTGAAAGAGTGTCAATTTATAAATTTTGTCATATTACATAATCACTATTCAATGCTTAAGTGTTTTGTTTTAGATTATAGGAAAAAAACCTTTTCCGGACATGCTACTGCAATTTATCAAGCAGAAATATGTGATTACCTTGAATATCAAAGAAGAGAATATACTGAATCTGCAAAACATGTACGAAAGCACAAATGTTGTTCAAGTTGTAGAATCACTAGGAAATTTCTCTCCTTCACAGGAACAAAATCTTGACACGCAACACATGTCTGTTACCAAGGTAAAACTTAGTATAGGCAAAATTGAATATTACATATGAAAACTTCATTTTACAAACTTTATATTGCATGATTGTACAGCCATCGGAAACCAGTATTTCTCCAAATGAAACACCAACAACTGGAACATCAACTAATACAAAGTCAAGAACTAGAAAAGTTGACGAAGTTATTCCGTTCAATACTCAAGTGAAAAGAGAGAAAAGAGATGTAGGCCAACTAATGTCAATAGTTTGCAAAATATAATTATTTATTTTGGTCACTTAACTAATCAAAATCAATTCTTTCTTGCAGAAGAAGAAAGGGAAGTAGCATGCTTTTTCATGGAAATTTTGGTATTTTGGTTGTAAAATATGTTATGTAACTCAAGTAATTATTCGTAGTTTCGGATGTTCAAACTTAAATGTTTGTAAGTTTATGATGCCTCTTCTATTTGGTACTCCCTTACTTTCCTTATCGGAACATTAAAAAAACTCTTCCTGTTTCTAATTTAGGTCATAAAATAACTATATTCAATACCCAGTACTCCACCCACTACCCCTTAAAATAATATTAAATACCCACTATTCCACCCACTAACCCTTAAAAATAATTATATTTTACCCACTATTTCACCTACTAATCTTTAAAAAACCTTTTTTCTTAAAACTCGTGTTTTTCCCCAAACGAGAAAAATATTAAGGGAGGGAGGGAGTATAGTTGACCATAAATTCAGCATATAATTACCTAAGTTGAATCTTAAAAAAAAAATTCATTCCAGACAATAATTATATGAGAAATATACAAATTAAGTATTTAAAAAACTAAAGTTTGGTTATAAATTCAAACAGACTTATTCAAAATCAACGAACCATTACCATAACAACCAGATATCCAATTTCTAAAATATCAAAATCAACTATCAAATCTGTTATAAATGTCCTCTGAAACACTAACTTGCCATTATTACAGGTTGTTGACAAATAATATACATAACCTTTATCACTAACTCAATTAACCAAACCAGTTAGATTAAATTTCATCCAATCTTCTCAAACACTGTACCTATAACCATGAACAAGGGAAAATGTCAAGAACTAACAGCACTTACGCAAGAAAGATTCGACTGGAAAATTAAAGTCAGAATAATCCGGATTTGGAGGGCTGCAACCAAAGCAGGAGAGCTTTTCAAAGCATTCAACATTATGCTGCTTGATAGCAAGGTACATATTACAATAATAGTTGAATTTCTTTTTCCAGTTCATATGTTCATTTACACAAGTTTTGTCGCAGAATAATAGGATCCATGCTTTTGTACCAACTATATGTGCTGATAACTTGGTAGACAAAGTTCCTTTAGGAAAGGTTTGCATCATTAGAAATTTTACGGTTCAGAACTACAAAGTGGATGACAAGTTTAGGGTCTTAAGGAATGATGTTACCCTCATCTTCTCCAACGAAACACAAATCAAAGAACTAGAACATGATGACGGTACTATAGCCAACAACGCTTTTGATTTTTACGACCACAGTGAGCTTCACGAACTAACAAAGCAGAACACCTATTTAGCAGGTTCTATAATTAAGCAATACTTTATCAGTTATGTCCACTGTTAGATTACAGAGATATTTATATATTACTTTCATTACTAATGCAGATGTCGTTGGCATTATCAAATTCAGACAAACTATTTCAGATTTAGTAAACAGACATGGAAATCCTCAAAAGCAATCCAAGTTTACTATAACTGATGGAAGGTAAAATGTATTTTTACGGTTATCTAATAACATTTAACATGTTGCAAACCTATTATTTCACGTTCTAACAATTTTTCATAACAAATTCGTAGTTCAAATATCAAAGTTACTTTCTGGGACTCTTTTGCTCTGAAATTTGAGAAACAACTCTTAGAAGTACGTGAAGAACCAATCATAATCATTATAGCCAGTGCTCGGGTTGGAGTATGGAATGGTGAATCGTTTTATGCTAAATTTATTTTTAAGAATATACTTACACATATACATTTCAATCTTTTAATCAACAATTACCTGTATTAACGGCAGATGAGGTTGATCTTGGCAATGTGGCCGCAACAGAAGTTTTGTTGAATTACAATCATTATAGTGTCACGCATTTGAGGAAAATGTAAGATCATTTTGAGGATCTTTTCTAATGTCAACTTTTCATCAAAAACATAAAACAAAGCTTCATGATCACATATGGTTTACAGGTTAAGCAAACCAGATTTTGCAAGGAAGCTGTATGCTACAGACAGAAAAAGGAAATTAGAAGTTGTCAAAATCTCCACCTTAACAGCACTCGGACCACAGTACATTGAGGTTGCTAATTTCTTGCTTTGTTTTACAAAACTTATTTGCATCTTTGACTAACTTGAATTTGTGTTTTAGACAGAAGTTGTTGTCCATGTCAACATAAGGTATGTTGAAAAAAGGGATAAATGGTTCTCTACAATCTGCACATCCTGTAACAAACAAGTCGAGCGGGATGATGAAATTTGGTTTTGTGACAGTTGCAACTGCGAAAAACCATACCCAGATAAAAAGTATACACTTTTTTTACCTTTCATCATAAAATGCAAATAAGTTTTATCAATATTCTATATTCAATCTATGTCATATATTCTAATGTAACCGGGCATAATACTTTTTCCAGGTTTATCATTTCAGTCGTGGCATCAGACGAAACTGGAGGAATAGAAATTCTTTTGGGTGACCAACAAGTTCGTGCAATTCTAGGAAAAAGGGTGGTCCAGATTATCAAAGAGGTATACAATATTCTATATAAAACATGTTGACAAAAAAACCTTAAACTTTCTTTTTTGGTTCAAGGCTGGTGGAGATGAATCCTTCCCCAAGGAGCTCAAGAAGATTGGTAACAAACAGTACACAGTCAAGCTGAAAGTTAAAGATATAAATGTGAACAACAACATTCATATTTACAGTGCAACTAATATCTGCACCGGTTTCGTAGAACCAGAGATTGAAACAGATAACAGTACCATGCAGGTACGTAAACATAAAAGTAGCAGTTTACTAAATCATATCTTTAACATACTATATATACTGTCTTCTCAATCATTTTTTCGTCAAACAGGCATCAAGCTCATCTTTTCACCTGGATGGCATTTCTCAAATTAACTTCGAATCTCCCATGTCAACAAAATAATGCGACCAGGAGAAGTCATGTGTACCAAAATGAAGAAACTTTTTGTTTAATATTAATCGAGTATTTCTATGGGAATTATGTAATGAACTTGAACAACTCTTTTGCGACTTGGTTTCGTAGAACAAGTCAGTTCAATGGTGTGTAAATTTGTGGGTATTGTAAAACCTTTTGTGTTTATTCGACATTCGTAATTAACCCGATGACAGGTTGATTTATATAATTAGAACAAAGTTAATATGACTTGGTTTTTTAGTAAAACACTGAATTTTATAAGTAAATATGATTTGTCAAGGATTTATAACTCAATTTTCTAAATGTAGTCACAATAGACTACTTTCATTTATCAAGAATTACATAACTAGGTTATTTTGCAGGCAAACGGCGCTTTACCTCAACTGACTACAAACTGGAGTAATAAACAGTCTACTGAATTTATTGCAAACCGTGTGATTAATAACTAGGTTGTGAAGAAACTAGCAGATGCAACTGTAAGTTCAGTTATAGAGTTTTAGTTCAATGAATTACTCTTCTAAACTAAATACAACTCCCATCTACCCATAATTAATAACGAAGTTACATCTTCACCTTCCATTCTTTCACTCTTTCCCTATAAGTACAGTCCATGTCTCTATCATACACCATATCAAGTACTAACAGAAACAAGTGCAATGGCAAGCTCATCAAATCCCAGGTATGTTGGTCTATTTTGTTGGTTTTAACTGACTTTAGCCCTTTCCATTCTCGCAATTCTCCATTTCTCTACCAATTTTTTAACTAACAGTTTATGTTTCAATGTAAGGTACAATCGAAGCAACTCCTCCGATTCCGATGACGACGTCATGAGAGCCATTGACGAGTATCACACCGATAAAGCTGAAATCATAGAGAAATCCCTCACCAATCTCAATGCAAACATCTCTACCATGGCAACCCAGCGTGAAGAACTCAACAACAGCTTCAAGGAATTCAGTTTGAATTTTAACAAGCAACAAGAACTTTTGCTTGAGGAAATTACTAAGCTCAGGGTGGAAGCAACCAAACTTCGCAAGAGTCTAGGAGAAGCGATGTAGACTTCTTTTAGATGAAGAAGTTTTTGTTATGTAATCAAAATGATTTCCAGTTATGGAAATATATATCTATGAAACTTGCTCTTATATTCCTATTATCTTTTCAATATTTTTAATGTACCTTGCATGCAGTTTTTTATTAACATTCCATGAAGATCGATAATTTCAAGATTTTATATGCTTCTTTTATGATTTTTTTAAAGAAACAGTCCATCAAAAAATGTATAACAAACTTTGTATAAATTTTTACAATAATAAAAGAAAACATGGAAATACATTTTAAGTTCAAGGCTAAGAGTTGTACACGTTCAACAAAATAAATGCCCTGCGCGAGCGGGCACCAATACTAGTTCACTATATAAATTTATTCCTGTGAATTTTGTGGCGCCAACAGATACATACGATCATAGGAAATGATATCAAAGAGTTTTGGTAGTGGGGGCATCAGCCCCATGAAGCCGGTTGGTTGTGGATTCGCCAACAAAAAAATCCACGCTTGTATTAAATATAGATAAACCTCTCTTTAAGACTTTGACAAATTATTGTACAAATATAGTTGTGTTTATAATTTTCTTAATTTTGGTAATAAAGAAGCTCAAGTGATGGTAAATTAAACAAGTTAGTAAAATCACGTTCTAACAGCAACTCCAATGCTAGATGCTAAATTGTTATTGCTATTGTTATAATATAGAACCAAAAAGTGAATTTTGGTGCTAAAATAAATTTCATACTCCAAAGATAGTTCTATAACTACTTTCAAATTTAACCAACTTTTTTAACTTTTAGTTTTTCTTTTGGTTGTTGAAACATAAATATGTAGGTAGTTGATATGAGTTTAAATCATTTCCCTTTTTTTTTTTTTGAAGAAAAATCATTTCCCTTTAATTATAGTTAAATGATGATGTGGCATGGATGCATAAATGCATATTTGGTTTTAAATTTAGAATCAATGATGCATTTTTGCATCAAATTATAGCACCCCTTTGGAGTTGAAAGTTTTAACATTTGGTGATATAATATAGCAATAGTACTAAGAATACCACCACATTGAAGTTGCTCTAACATAACACATATTCATGTACTTACTTAATTGATTTATAACGATTTTCACATTAATGTAACGATAACGATAAATAATCTCGTTCAATCTGAAATTATAAATTTGACTCTAGATTTCTTTTAAAATGTGTGACATTCTAAACAAACGGATTATTACACATTTAGATACTAGGACAGTTATATTTATAAAAATGTATGACATATATAGTGACATAATTTATTTATTTTTTGATAATTCGATGTTCAAATTAATTTTTGTATTTTTATTTAATTCGATTAATTCGAACGGTTGCTAGAAAATATAAGAAACACCTAGCGCAAAAGGAGGGAATCCTTTCCAGGCCTTCCCTACAAGTACACACCCACGCACATCATCCTACATTAATTATTTTTCCGATAATTATTTGCATACCACCCACTTTCATAGACTTTTATTCCCCAAATTCTATTACTAGTATATATTTTCAAAAGCAACAGCCCCACTTCATTGTTTCAACCTTCGTTGTGGTTCCGAAGACATGTTACTACTAGTAATATTTTTGTGCACTTCCTAATCTTGATTAATATATTGCTTAGCGTGTTAGGTTTACTATTTCATCATCAAACACGTGTGGTTAATTGACACGTACTTAGGGAGAGCCTACTCTATTAGGGGTGTAAATGAGCCGAGCCGAGCCGAACTCTAAAATGTTCATGTATCGTTTGTTAAGAAATTATCGAACTCGAACTCGAGCTCGAACTTGAATCGAGCCAAAAAATATGTTTGAGCTCGGTTCGTTAAGATAAAGTATTGTTCACGAACCGTTCACGAACAGCTCACGAACATATCTCATGAGCTTACTCACGAACTTTTGCTTTCGAACAACTCATTAAGCTTGTTCACGAGCTTGTTCATAAAATTATACTCACGAATAAATCTTAAATATTGCTCACGAGCTCACTTACGAACAACTCATAAACTTGTTTTCTTATTTTTATATACAAAAATCTAACATTAAAAAAATTGAAAAGTCCAAAATTAAATAATTAAATAATTAAATTAATGTCTCAGTACTAATAATAATAATAATAATAATAATAATAATAATAATAATAATAATAATAATAATAATAATAAAATCATCTACCAATAAAATTCTCACATCTCCTTACATAAAATATCATTAGTCATACAAAATACTAATTTTCTTACATAAAATCTATAAAATATCAGTCATACAAAAGTATCAGTCTACTTACATAAATTTACAATCTTATTTGTAAATTTTGGCATAGATTATAAGTTTAAAGTATTATCTCTTTACATTTTAGAATTTGATACATATTTTGACAAATATATACTATTATACTACATATACTAATTGTAAGATTTAGTTATTATTATTATTATTATTATTATTATTATTATTATTGTTGTTGTTGTTGTTGTTATTATTATTATCATTATTATTATTATTATAAAATAAACAATTATAATATCTAGCATAAAATATAAGATTTTCTATTAATGGTGTACAATTAATAAGAGTTTCGAGAGTATATTCTAATAATCAAACATATATTATATATATAGGAGATTATGTATCGAATTTGTTTATGAACTGCTAATGAACTCGAATACCGAGCATGTTAATGAGCTCAATTATCGAACTTATTTACGAACGTGTTCATGAACGATGTTCACAAGCCTGTTCACGAACTATGTTCACGAACACGTTAATCGATCTTGTTCACGAGCTATCGAGTCGAACTTTACCGTGATCAAGTTCAGCTCGTTTATAAATCGATCCTTAAAATCATGTTCAAGATCGACTCGTTTGTGAATCGAACCGAACCCAAACCGAGTTTTTTTCGAACCGAATGCCGAACCGTTCACGAGTGTATCGGTTCATTTACAGCCCTATACTCTATAATCTATACATGAATAATTACAAAATTAATTTATAAAAATAATTCAAAAAACATGGTAAAAAAATGAACTTTTTTTTAAGAGGTCGGCTAGGAACAAACAATGATCTCTGTACATTCTGTGATAGTATCTTTTTGGTGTTAAAATAGAAGAGTCCGTCTCTGTACAGTTTGCATACCATAAAAACCTTCTCCGATATAATTTGTTGTAAACAATTGTTTATTGATGAACACCTTTTTTTAAACATTGAATCGTTGTGTGCATGTATGTATGAACAAAAAGTAGGTGAGATTAGGTAAGGTTAATGGCTATGATGTTGGATCTGATGCGCCTGAAAAGGAGTATTTAAACTATATTTTCCACAAAAAATTTCTTTTTCTTAAGTTCTAATTTGATGATGTAAAGATGTAGTATCAAGTTATAACGGAACATCTCTAATATAATAATTAGGAGGTATGGATGCAAATTTGTTTGATATATAGTGGGAATTAACTTCCCACGGGAAGTTTAATTTTATGTGTTTTTCGAATTCCTGGAAAGTGTAAAAAAACTGTTTGGTTGTCATGGTGGAAATTAAAATTCCTGGATATTCATTTCCCTCATATTGTTTGGTAAAATATTTTACTTCCCACTGATTGGCTGTAATGACCTCGAATATATTACAAATATTATAATATTATATTATAATATTTGGATTTATTAACAATCTTTCTTTTACCAATAAAAATAACTAACTTGTAATTTGGTATTTATATCAAATTTTTTAATGTTTAAATTTTAAAAGATGTATAGATTATCAAATTTATGTGAATTTAGTGTTTACCAACTATTTGTTGATTCGGGTTTTAATTTAAAAAATTATTTTTTTTTCTAATTTTTTAGTCAATAGCAAATGTGCATTCTAAATTTTAAAATGAATTAAAAGTTGAATTAACATAAAAAAAATAGATTTATACATAAAATTTTTAATTACAAATCCCTATAATAGTAAAATCAAAATTTTGAACGCTAATATTTTAAAAAAATAAAATATATGATTTTTTTTTTTAAAATTTCAGAAACTACCAGAAAAAATGTCAAAGAATATGTTCTAATAATAAAATTTACCAAGAAAATAAATAATTTAAAAATAAAGCAATACTCTAAATTTATTTTAAAAAAATTTATTAAAAAAATTATATCTTATAGAAAGTTTTTCTAATTTTATTGGTTGATTTTATTAGTTTTGTAATGTTGTGTGTGAATTGTGATACAGGAAGTGTGATTAACCTAGGTAGGGGTGGGTAAACCACTTCCCACATTATATTGGTATTTGCACTTCCCAGGAACAGCTATATTTTTATTGAACCAAACAACTACTTCAAATCTCACTTCCTAGGTATTTGAAATACCTACATAAATGCATGTTAACCAAACGACCTCTTATTTTGATGCACACGTCTGGCTTAGATGCGAAGGAAACGTGTAATAATAATAATAATAATAATAATAATAATAATAATAATAATAATAATAATAATAATAATAATAACTCCAACTTACATTAAAAATAATTCATCACAAAATTACGATATTAGTAATCAATGAACTCGAAATTTAATCTTTACAGGATATCATCAGGATGTAAATTGAATCGAATCGAGATATGTAATTCTATAACATTTGTTGTTGGTAAAGTTAATTTTTGGTATCATAATAATTTTCTATCAAGTACATACGTGAGCAAAGAGAAAATATAATACTATTAGGAAAGGAATAAATTTTTGAATGGGATCAAATATTAATTTAATTTTTTTAAAAATCTTGGAGTCCCGACAAGAAAATCTAGCGTAACAGAGGAGCAGACTTTAGTAAAAAAAAAAAAAAAGGTAATCACGCTACTCACACTCCTTTAATTAACACGCCCGCCGCCTTCTCCTTCCTTTGCCAGAACAATAAAAATCATTACCATGCGCATACAATCAAGTTTTTATTTGGAAAATACTGTAAATTATACTCCAGTTGGCAAAGTTGAGTGGAAAATACAAAGGATATTTATTAAAATATTTATTTTTTAATTATGTTTGTAATTTAATCATTTATCACAATATTTATACATTTTTTTTTGCAAAATATTAATTTATTTACAAAAATACAATTTTCAATCAGATGCAACTAGTTACACCTATTTGTAATTGGCTGCATTTGATTGCGGACCAAATTTTGCAAATATGTTAGTATTTTTACAAATCATATTTTTATAAAAAAGATAATTTATAAAAAATTATTGAACCTATATATTTATGAAAAAATCCAAGTATAAATGGGTTAGGGCACATGTTTTATTAATATATATTCCTTCACTTTTATATTTTTATATTCTTAACAATTTTTATTGGCTTAAGCATCGAGATTAATGTCCGCATCAGTACAAATGATACATTTTCTAAAAGAGTCATTTTTGTAACAAAAAATAAGTCACTTTTTACAATAAAAAATAAGATTAAGTACGATTCAGTAAAATATAAAATCATCATATAATACAGCCTATGAGAGTAAATAGGGGTAATCTCCATTCAAGTTAAATCGTATAATTTGCATAAATCGATCCGATTTTGATTCGATACCAAAAACATAATTTGCAATTTCGATTCAACTACTTTAAAAATATATGAAATGTGAGTTGGTTTCGGTTTAATCTTAACACAACCCTGAAGTACTATCTAAATTACAGTATTGGATTACTGGATCTTAACAATTCATTTTTTTATGATCTAATGGTCCAGATTTTGTTGTTGTTTTATTTATAACAAAAATCAAAATGGTAGTTTTGTAAAGTTATGTATGCCTGGAATAATGCAGTCTATATTTCAATAGATTAGTTCTGCATAGGCGGGTAGTTCCTTTTTTTTTAGGATTGCAACTGTGATGTTTTATGGGATTTGCAACAGATCACAGGCACCTTTCACATACTACGTTTTTCATAAATCAAACATTGCATGTTTTTGCCTGATTATTAGATACATTTTGTATAGTCTGTATTCTGCAATAATATGACTTTTGCCTAAGGGGGTTCAAGTAATGTTTTTAATTATGCATTTTTTTGTCATGAAAATGTTATGCGTTGTGGCATTGTTTTTCAGACAATCTTATTACTGTTGATGGAAATAAGGTCTATGTCCTTTAATTTTGTTTTAAAAATTTTTTTGGATCGTCTAAATGGACAAACAGTTTAGTGATCTACCAATGCCTTCAAAACCAGTTTGTAGCATTAACTTGGTTATGTTTTTGAACTTTGATAATATATCATGTCTCAACTTGAAAATTGTAAACACCTCTGATTCAAAAAAAATAAAAGTAACCACTTACAATTTACAAAAATTAAATGACGTTCCACAAACAGAGTCCAGTTATATTATTGGTCTTGTAGAGGAATGTGTATAATATTCCATAGATTCATATATGAAATTACTAATTTTTACTTTGGTGTGTGTGTGTGTGTGTACATTTCATTTTTGTCATGCATTTGTTTTTTTATTGTTCATTGGCAACTCGAATGGTGCTTCCAGGAGGAGTATTGAGAAGACTGAAGGCTATCGCTGGTCTATCATTATGGATGCATAGTAAATTCTCCTTTTCGTCCTCGTTAACATTGTGAAGAACACAAGACGTATCAGGCACATAACCTCCTTTTTTCAATTTCTCCGACAGGGTCTCGAGAAACTCATGGAGCTGCTTGCTTTGAGGATGTGATCCATCCCCAGCAATGAACTTATGTACCTCATCCTCAACCTCAATCCAACTGCATCCCGGTTCTTCTTTTACTCTCATGTTCGTCATCTTCTTTCGCACCTCTGTTGCTTTCTCCCAGAGACTGGCAGATGAGTAAATATTAGAGAGTAGAACATAGTAACTAGCCACGTCTGGATTCAACTTAAGGAGATTATTGGCTGCAATTTCTCCAAGCTCTACATTATGGTGATTTCTCCAAGCTCTACATTATAGTGAATCCAGCAAGCAGCAAGCAAACTGCTCCATGCACCTGCTCTATCGTAATCAAGAGGCATTCGGTTGACTAGTTTTATATGCTTCCTCCAATTGACCTGCTCGCCCAAGCAAATCAACAACACAAGCATAATGATTGGATGTCGGTTCCATTCCATAGTCCTTTTCTAATCTCTGAAACAAATTTCAGCTTTCATCTACCATTCCAGAGTGACTACATGCAAAAAATACTGCAATTAATGTAACCTCGTTAGGCTTAACTTCCTCACCCCCATATACAATAATTATGTACTTGGCATTAAGTTTACAAATAAAGAACACATGATTCCAGAAGTCAACATATATTCATCGTTCATCCTTTTTTTTAAGATCTATTCACATATATTACACAAGTAGTGCAACATTCACTTTTAGTCGTCGTAACCCAAATGTATAAATCACAACTAACAACATACAAACAAAAATGACATTTATTAGAGCCTAAGAACATACTTTCCACCAATTACTCAATAAATTTCAATACAATTAAAATTTTCAACAAAAAAAATTCTTACTTGCAGAACTTAAATCATCTTATCGACACCCTTGATTCTTTGACCAACATCACTTTTTTATGTATCTAAATAACTAATTTTTTTTATTATTATTCCAATTCACAAATTAATTACACACCAGTTTCATGATGCAATTAACAATTTTATTCAAATGAAAGTAATTCACTTTCATACATCTCAACTAATTAAACAAAAAAATACATCTATACTCCTATCATATACCAAAACATATCACATGTAATACACAGAATATACACAAAATACACCAAACATGATATTTTTCGGGAAAAAAATACCGCGCTTCCAATAAATATCAATACTACATGTTTGAATGTAGGAATTGTGAAATCAATTACAAGAAAAATTGAATATCGTAATCGATATACTATGTCAATTAAAAAAAATGGGTTTCTGAGAACACAGTTACATACCTTCGCTCATAGTTTCTAACCCAGTTGCAAGATTCAACTTTCTTATGCTAATTGACTTGTAATGCACATTTTTTGTGTTCTTTTCTGCTTAAACTTAAAACTAGGTAGTTGGATTTGCTTTGAAGTGTAACGGCCGAAGTGATATGAGAATGATGCGTTTTTTTGGCACATCTCCCCTTACGTTTCTATCTTTAAATCCATTAAAAAAAACGTTAATGATTTGATTTGCAGAACTTTGCCCTTATTTATGCAGTTATTTACAACGTTACCATTATAAAAGGTTATATCCTGTCCACATGATCTATTTTAATCTAACAGTGATGATAAAGTACTCCAAATAATAAGTACTCTATAGAGGCAAACTCTCTTTCTATATATATATATATATATATATATATATATATATATATAAATTTATATAAAGTAATTTTATCTTATAAATAATGAACTAAATTATTGTCAAACCTTATCAATTATTCAATTATCAACCTATCATGCGCATCAATTTATTATATGTTACTCTAGTTCAAAATTAATGTGGAATACCTTTTTATTATGTTTTACCTTGAATCTTTTTTTGTTGTAATTAAATTGATCGTCAAAAAAAAAAATCTAAGATCATTAAACGTCATCATTTTCGAGTGATTTATTTTGTTATGAAAGAATAATTTTTTTTGTTTAATAATGGACATTTTAAAAAAAGAAATATTATGATATTTCTTAATTCTATTAATCAAGCTATGTTATGAACCGTCTAAATCCATTAATATGAATTGACTAAAACCGAATCGAGTGATTGGATTTTGAATTTTTCAAGCGGCATTATCATACGATTAGGTTTCGATTTGACTTTTAATTCGAACCAAATCATGCAAACCTATGAAATATTGGAATGTGAAATTAGAGTGGCCGGGGGACGGTGGGAGGGGGAGAATGGGGCACATTTGAATCAAATGTCGATATTCGAGAGATATCCCAAGCCCAACAAATTTCTTTTACTTATACTTTTTAACCTGTTGTCTAGATACCCAAAGCCCGTTTCTTAGTTCTGACGTGGGGGTACAACTATTAGATTTTAATAAGGTGTGGTCCGAACCACAATGGCCCAAATAATTAAGAATGAAATGTTGGAAGTTCGAGTATCATTTAGGGCCCGTTTGAGAAATTTTATTTTTGAGAAATAAGTTACTTCGTACATATTCTGAAAAAAGGTTAGGAAATATGTACTTTTTCTAAAATAAGTAACTTATTTTTGCAATATAAGTATATTAAACTCCCCATACACATTTTTCTCTAAAAAAAATTTGTAAATACAATTTTTTTTTCCAAAATAAGTAACTTATAAATTCATGTTAATATTTGACAAACGGGCAATTAAAATGAACCATCTGCTAAGATTATCAATCATGAATCTTTTCAAGAGAAAAAAAAAGTTAAAAAATCAAGAATCCAAGTTGACTTAAAATTTTCCATTTCACCTAAATTAGTACTATAACTCACCTATTATTGTCTTAAAATTATACTTTTAAGATGTTTATTACTTCCTCCACATTTCCATCTTTTTGGTTTTTGATAGACCCGACAATTCGTTCGTTTCGTATACTTTCATGTGATGTACTTTCATGTTTCGTGTATGTAATGTCAAATCCAAAACCGATCCGTTAAGGATTCGTTTCGTGTTTGTACCTTCATTTCGTATACATTTCGTTTAATTTTTGAATAAAAATAAAAATATTTAAATACTAAATTTTTACTAGTAGAGTCTTAAGTCAATATGTCTTAAAGAATCAAGTATGCTCAAGTCTTGTAAAACTAAAATTTGAAATTATTTTATATTTATCTCATGTAAAAATTATATAAACAATATTATTTTAAAATATATATTCATATAATTTTAATAAAATTATTTAAATATTTATTTATTTCGTGTATTTTCGTTTCGTGTCATGTCGTGTACCCAAGGGTAAATCCAAAACCGACACTAAATTTATCCGTGTAATTTCGTGTTCGTGTAGCACAAAGTTCAATCCAAACCCTAAATTTGTGTCATTTTCGTGTCGTATTTTCATGTCGTATACGAAATTACAGGCTCTAGTTTTTCATATTGATCGCTCTTCCTTTTTCAACTTTTTACCCACTTTCTTCTACGATTTTAATTTCCATTTTCGTGCCCGATTCAAATGTAAAAAATTGGTCGCAACAGAAAAAGTGTACATAAAGATAAAAATATCAGACACAAATAGCTTAACTGTATATTCGCAATTTCGCATAATCGCATGACAAGAAAGATAGAGTCGATAAACCTTAGCTGGGGGTTAATATATGTTTACGTGTGTGTACTATTTTATGAAATTTCTGTTTACAATAATTAACTGGGAAATATAATACAGGAATGTCGTTCATTGCTTCAAGATCGCGAGGAAATTGATGTTTGTTTCGTTAGAAGGTAATTAAGTTAACAAAGCGGTACATATGATTGGCTAGAATTCCTCTAAATTGCTACAATGTGTTTTTGTCTCCTGCTCAATCTTTGTTGAAGACTCTTTCATGTTAATGAAAATTTCTCGCTTTGTTTTAGATAAATGCCCAAGGACACAAATGCCCATAAATTTTGTATTAATTTGTTCTATCCTCAGGGTTCTAACCTGAGGTCATCCTCAGGCACATGAAACCCATATTGCTTATAAAGTAAGGGGCCCCGCATGGATAGTTTTGTAAATTTAAATTTTTTATCAGTAATTTACACAAATGCCCATAAATTTTGTATTGATTTGTTCTATCCTTAGGGTTCTAAACTGAGGTCATCCTCAGGCACATGAAACCCATATACAAAATTACTGTAAATTTGAAAATGTACAAAGCTACCAATGAACCAAAGATTAGAAGAAATTTCATCCATCCACACAATCTCTGAGCATTGAATGCATGTGTGAGCAATATGCCAATATCTGAAACATTCTGGCCTTCTTAAATCTTCCCTGAGACGAGAGACTATTTATTCAAACAATGTGTACATATTTGTATGTATTCAAACAATAAACACAACATTTGCAGCAACAGCTTTGTTTCATCTTTCCATTCAGTTTCCGTGACATTATTTATAACACAAGCATTTAACATTCACTACATAACATTGTTGTGGACTAGTGGGACCAAAAATCTTCTTAGAAACTCTGTATATCATGCAACTCATTTTCATGTCTCTACTTGCTGCATTTATGTTTGAACTTGCACAATCCAGCTATGAGAGTAGTTGCTCCTTGTCCCGAAGTCTCGGTTAGCTGGTGCTGGTTCCCGAGTACCATTGCGCCTTCTGAATGGCATTCTGTTATATTTGATTCAAAAATCTTTCTCAGCAATTAAGCTCTAAATTATAGCCCAGTGAGGAAGAGCTTGAAATTTGAATAATGTGATGAATAGCTGTGCAAAATTTGTGAATGTTTGTTATGCATTAAGCGTGATTCAACAAGTAAAAAGTATGCCTTGTGTGCATTATGCACAAGTCACAAGTTCTTAGGATTCAATCAAAGTTGGTTATCATGATATCTCCTTTTCTATTATCTTTGACATACCCAATATTCTACTTTTCCCCTAACTTCAGATGTTAATAACATAGGTAGTAATCAGAACCATATGACCTGTGACTGTGAGTGTGTGTAATAGAGCAAATATTAGACGATAAAGATGAGACGAGCATAAAATTTATTAACAACACAAATAACCAAAAATTTCATTTCCTATATAACTTTTTTTTATCTTTTCACAATCAGCAAAAGGGAATGCATCAAGCCCAGTACAAACTTTATATCGAAAGCAAATGTACAATTTTTATAATCTAATCCATTGTGCTAATAAACATGTCTTCTCATATCCTAGCTGTTAGAAGAGAGGCCTAGCATCTAACAGCTGATGACCGTTGCATGCTTTCATGCTAAGAGCATGAAATAACTTCTAGAGATCATTTGGCATGGCCTTGCCTCAATGACCCAACTTCTCAACTATTTGGAATTCGGTTCTCGTTCACCACTGGACATTTGGGGAATGGGGGGGGTCAATGTGTTTTAACTTAGCTTCCTCCTTTTAGTGTTTTCAGCATAATGTGAAGAATATAAACATGATCCAACTGGTGAATCATCACTTCTATAGCTTAAACAAGCACCAGCATCTAGCACACCACTCGGGCTTCGGGGCAATGATGATGAGATTAATCCACTCGGTCCACTACTACTGATTGCTCTTAAAGATGGTGGTGATTTCTTTATTAGTTTAACACATTTGATTAATTTATCCTGCAATATGAAGAAAAAACTATCAGAAATTTTTACAAGGTTAAGTACTGTTCTGAATTTAGGCCAACTAGTTCTATGCTTAGGCATTAGAATTTAAACGGTGATACAACTTTTGCGATCACTTAAGGCATTTAAATGACTTTGGTGGCCGCTTAAGTATCCAATTAGAAGAATAATTGCACAAATGGGTTAGCAATTTTCTAAAACATGAATGCAAGTAATCAAACTCAAATGACAAGGAAAATTATAAAAGGTAAACATGCTATCATTTCATTTATAACTCTCCACTCCTCTCCTTTTAGTTATTGCATCATGTCATTGTGACTCTCCCATCCTCTCCTTTTTGGTTAATGGACCGCAAATTTATTACCTTTTGGAAATGGTGATTGAGTTCATATAATGCATTTTCATTTTCTACTGTTTGGGTTTCTCCTGCAACAGACAGAGCCACTGCTGCGGCAATTTCAGAAGGCCTGAATTCCAAGAATTCAATTCCTGAATATAAGTCACATTAAAGATCATATTAGCAAACACACACTAAGCTCACACATATTAACCACCAACAAAATAATAAAAAATGACCTTTTGTCAGGCTTGATATAAGTTGTGTTGATCTAAAAATTGTCGATGTTGATGCAATATGATATCCCATGGTCTTTGCAAGGAAATAATCAATAAATGAGTATGGGGTTATTGATTGCATTCTCCACTTCAATGTGCTCAGAACAAGAAGTTCCATTCTCCGTATGGTTCTTGCTTCAAATACAAATTTCGATTCACAAACCTGATAATTATAATCAGAAATCAATCAGGAGAATTATATTAAATTCCCCAATGGAGAATCTTTATTAAATCAGTAAACACTTTTAACTATGCTACAAGTATGAACCTGTAAATCTAAGAGCAATGGCACTTCAGTCTCCTCCGTTTTCGCTGCTAGAGATACACAAGCAACAGCCAACAATTGCATCATCCATGCTTTGCCAGCCTAAATTACACAATCAATCTATCATACATCTATATAGATACACTCAGAAGTAGATTACAAAAAAAACTCCAACAACATCGATTTAATGTACACTAGAAACTTACTGGCAACTCATAGGCAGAGATGAATCTGTCCAAGTAGTTCACAGATAAATAAGCACACTGAGGTCCAAAATTGAAATAAGAATGAACCTATAAAACAACCAACACACATCATCACTTAAATTTCAAGAACCAACAATATTCTTTAAAATACACACACCTTCAGCAAAAATTTACACAACAAATAAAAATTCAACCAAAGCCCATTTCATCATTCTCAATCAAGAACTAATATAAACCAAAAAAATCCCCCCAAAAAAAAAAGAAGTAAAATACCCATCTCAAAAAAATACAAAAAATGACTGTACTATACACACACACACACATACCTTTTCAATCCAATCAACAGCTTCTTGTCTAGCCTTTAAATCCAAGACCCCATATCTCAATCTTTCCAAATAATCAGCACCAGGCAAATGTTCACATTCTTTATTAAACATCAAATCCAAAAGTTCATCACTTTGCAATGGCAAGAGAGTATTTAAAGACTCTTCTTTAACCTCAAAGTTTTGATTTTTACTAGTTTTATGGTGAAATGTGGGCTCAAACTCTTCAAGACTCTCATCAAAATATATACTTTCAGATTCTTCAGCACATAGTAGGCTTGACATTGCACAATCAAGACCTGGTGCCATTTCAAACAACTATAAGTCCAATATATATAAATCTCTCTGTCTTCTTACCCAAAATCTAGATGTATATAAATTGTGTGCGTAGAGAGAGAGAGAGAGAGAGAGAGAGAGATGGGAGAGAGGGAGGGAGAATGGGGGCGCAAGGTTTGGAGAATGAGGGGAGAGGGGGATTGCAAAATATACTAGTAGACAAAGCAAGAAAAAGAAAAAAGGTGGTAGATTTTATTTATTTTTATTTTAACACTAATATTTTGCTAAATAGAAAGGGATTTGTTTTGCATTAAAGTTAATTTGTTTTTAATTTCCTTTAATTGATGAAT
Source organism: Kitagawia praeruptora (assembly GCA_037693485.1). Lineage (NCBI taxonomy): Eukaryota > Viridiplantae > Streptophyta > Magnoliopsida > Apiales > Apiaceae > Kitagawia > Kitagawia praeruptora. The sequence continues at coordinate 150,546,739 of CM075353.1, forward strand.
GACTGAATGAGTGGTATCTATGGGAATAGTTATGACTCGCTGACAGCTTCATGCAGGTGTGCCAGCTATTTTAGAAAAGTTTATAAATTTAGAAAATAAATAAGAAAAAATGTGTGAATTTTTTAGTGAATAAATTATGTTGTTTTTGGAAAAAAGAAAAATGGCCCTGAGGTTAACCTCAGGCCACTTACCTGAGATTAAAGTGTTTTCTAGTACAAATAGTGAATGACAATTTTGTAATAATAAAATCTATCTTACTGTATTTACAAAAATAGCCCTGAATTTTAGTATATTATGTTTTAAGGATGTCCTCAGGCCCAGGATAATCTTTGGAAAATTATAGAGGATTTCTTTTAAATTAATTCTTAAACTAGACATGGGTTCCTAATTTTGTTTTACGAAACGACACGAATCTTGATAACATTGTTTCTAACAGTCATGTCTTTTCGTGAATTATTTTTAGTTTCAGCATAATGAATCTAATTTTAGAATAAATTTGCAAACACAATTGTGGGTAATAATCAATTTAGTAATAAATATGCGTTTAATATTGTATATTACAATAATTAATGGGCTTTTTTTATAATAAAATGATTATAAACTTACAAATGAATATCTGTTATAAAAGCATTTGAATTGAGAATATGTTTCATTAAATAAGTTGTAGTAGCATGACATAATTTTAGACTAAATGAATTCGTGTACACCCGTATTTTACATTTTTAAAGTTATTTGGGATATTCAATTGAGTATTATTGTAAAAATGATTTTTTATTTGACATCATTTTCCATGTGATACCATTTTTTATAATAGTATCATTTGCAAATACAAATATTAACATTTTGATTGACGGAATGATATTTTATGAAAAACCAATTATGGGCCTGTTTATTTTCTCTGTTTACTGTTGACTTATAACTTATAAGGCCATAAGCACTTATGGGGGTGTTTGCCAAAATAAGTTTTGGCTCAACTTATAACTTATAAGCCCATAAGTTGAATGTTTTATAACTTATTTCTCGATATACGCAATATATAATATCCTTCAAATCTTCAAAATCATATATCTCTCGATCCATTCATTAGAAAATTGATATGTATATCTCAAATTTCTCTACTCATCGAGATCTATTCATTGACATCCATTGTTAAATATAAAAAATAAATATTTTGAAAATTATAGAAAAAAGTTAACTTATAAGTTCTGATTTACCCAAACAGTTTCCTGATTATAAGTTCTGATTTACAAAACACTTTACTAACTTATAAGTTATGCTCTACTTATCACTTATATGACATAAGTGCTACATTTTTTAAGATACCCCAAACACCCACTATATAATGATATCGTTTGGGTTTAATTACTGATAAAGAAATAAAGAGAAAGATTAAAAGTTGGAAAATACAGTACCCCATGACCCAGAGACCATTACTACAGTAATACTTTTCTGATTTTCTTGCGTGGGGCAGTGACGCGTGGATCTCAAGCACAGTAGCGAAATTTAGCTCTATCTGATTATGTGTTGGGACTAGGGCTAGGGAACGGGAAAAGGAAAAAATTTCAATTGAGGGTCTATTTGGCAAATCTGTTCCCAATTTATAAGTAACTTATTTTGGAAAAAATTTCGTATTTACATATTTTTTTTTAAAGAAAAATGTGTATGAGGAGTTCAATATTCATTATCTTGCAAAAATAAGTTATTTATTTCAGAAAAAAGTACATATTTCCTAACTTTTTCCCAGAATAAGTAACTTATTTCTGAAAAATAAGATTTACCAAACGGTCCCTAAATTTTATGCAAGTTAAGTTTATATTTTGTTTAGGGTCCTGGTCCTTGTCAGGGACCGGTTATTTAACAATCGGTTCCACAACCGTTGGATCGTTGATCCAACGGCTGTGATTAAAAAAAAAAATTACCGTCCGCTAGCCTATCCGCGGAAAATTATAGCGGACACTAAATTTTTTTTGTAATCCAGGAGACCATTGAATCAACGATCCAACGATTTAGAAACCGATTGTTAGATAAGTCGTCCCTGACAAATTGTGAGGGACCAAAACCCTTTTGTTTATATCTGAAATGAACTCCGGTGATATAATTAGTGATGAAGTTAAACAGTGTTAGCTCGTTAGAGCAAGTCTACCGGCTTTTTAGTTGATTCTTAAATATATAATAAAATAATGGTTTTTAATGATTTAAAAACTTTATTTTGTACTTATATATCAGTTTTAGCCATGGTTCTAAAAATCCCCGATTTAACCGATTAATCCCAGATTAATCTTCTGTAAGGTAGTTAACCGATTCGATTTTTGAAATCCGATTAATCCTATGAATGTATTTAAAATGATATGCTTAATTGTAAATTAGACTAATAAATTAAATATTATTATAATATCCGATTAATACTCCGATTAATCCTTCCGATTAATTCCCGATTACCCGATTAATCTTAAATCGGTACCTCAACCGATTTATACCGATTACCGATTTTTACAACCATGGTTTTAGCAATATTTCATATTCATTTATTATTATTATTATAATGATGAATTTGAAACTAATTAGAACAAAATATGGAGAAATATTAAAAACTAAAGGAAAATGAATTTTTTATGTATAAAAATTAAATTAGGGATGATTCATAGCTCCCAAAAGTAGAGAATAACTAGAAATCTTTATTATTTTCGTTCATGATTGTTTATTTGTATTATTTTGTGTTCATTATATTTAATTATTAATGAAGGCTGGTTCTTAATGTTAAATTAAAATACTAATATTGTAAAAAGTCCCGATTTAATAATGACACCTTCCTAAAATTATGTTTAGATTGATTTTAGTATTTGATCATCTTATTTCTTAAAAGAGTATGTCACACATTTTGACATGATTGATTGAATTTAATTTTGATTGAATTTAATTTCATTAATCATATATTAATAATCTAGACAAATATTTTTTTATTGGATAGTGAATTTGGATAGCTACATTAGGATGATAAAAAGAAGTGTAAAATAGTGACATCAAATAGTGACTAAAAGAAATAGAAACAGTACTAGCCTTTTGCTTTTTTAGTACTTTGGAGGAGCGTTTCTCTTTTTCAACTGCAGTTGTATCAAAACTTGTCCATCACCTTTTTTTTTTTCTGGAAAACTTGTCCATCACTTGATAGTTGATTCTAAGTTCTAACCATTGTTAACAAGAAAATTGAAGACAGACAGGAGACACTTACCCATTAACCATTGACATAGAGTAATTATATTGTTCATATCATTTTAAAATTGAAAAATATTAGAAATTTTAAATACATAGTTAAAATTTTAAGAATAAATTATAAAGTGATAGCCATATTTTACACCAATTTTTTTTAAAAAAGGCCATATTTTTAGAATCATAAATTAATGGTCAGAATTTATTTATGTCCTTTATAAGAATGGTTTCGATTAATTGTGAACGTGAAAAGGAGACATTTTTTTAAAACGTGGAAACAAAATATAATCATTTTTTTAAATAAAAGTTAGCGGGAATCACTCTTTTAAAATGCGAGAACTAAAACTGCCCATTAACTTGCGAACTTAAGGATTTGATTTGATTTTTGAAATTTTGTGTGAAATACGATTACCATTCTATAATTTATTCAATTTCATTTATTTTTTTTAGTTTCACAAGAATTTGTCGATATTTAATTATTAGTTTATTAATTTATCGAGATATAACTGTATTTTTTGTGATGAAAATATAATGACAGGGTTGCTAAACAACATAGGAAACTTCATGTTAGCTCATTCGAGTGACAAGATCTCCAAACTGATAATTGAGTTTATTTGGATTCGATCATTTGAATGAATGATTGTGTTTAAGTGGTCCATTTCATTATTTGTTTCTCTCCTTTCCTGTTCGTGTTGAATGAGATATATATCATATATTTGCCCCGTACTTCAAAATAGTATAAACCTTTTGTCTCATACATAGTCAATTCAATTTTACAACTTAACATTATTAATTCAAACATGTAAAAATTGAACCAAGTCCATGTCCATCATGATTCCTTTCTTCATTTGGAATTCAATGTCAAAAATTATTCTCATCCCCTAAAAGCCTCAGGTCATAATTACGAAATTCAAAGGGTAAAACATTCAAAATGTCAGATTGATATCGAACCGGGAACAATGGTTAATTTGTGTTCAACTTCGGATTCTAACCATGTTTATAAAAATTCATATTTTTTCTCGAATCCCTTCTCTTTTTTCTCGAATTCTTTCTGAAAGTGTGAATAAATCCAGAAAAGATACTTTAGACACGAATTTCAAACCCTTTTACCTCAAATTCCATAAAATGTGAAATCTTTTGTAATTTTTAACTTTTTATATCACTCCCAAAATTTTGCTTTGGACCAAAATGTTTGAACCCATATGATTCATGTCAGAGCTTGCAGAAGAGCATTTTAGGACCACCGTTGTACACATTCTATCTTCCTCTTTGGGCCTTTTTCTTTATTTTATAACTCAGTCTTGCTGCAATTTTGTTGAGATCTGAGCTATTTGAATTTTTTTTCTTTATTTTCTTTAAAAAAACACTTCATAATTTGGTTATCTTTATTACTCATGCTGTCATGCAAGGCCAGTGGATCATAGATTCATATAAGTAATAAGATGCACATGATCATATTCCTCTCTTTTACTATATGTGTGTTTCATGCTGTTATGTGTTTTAGGGTGGTCAAAAGACTCAAAATCCCAACTTGTCAAGTTGAATACAAATTTTTTACACTACCATTTAGGAAGAATTGATCTGTACCAACTTCTTATATAGAGGGAAAATAAGTACAAATACCATTTACGTGCGAACCCACCGTTGAATCGGAAAATTAAGAGTGGAACTTCTCTAAGAATCGGAAAATTATCATTTTAGACAGGTGGTCGTACGTGGTTATATATAATTATTGATTATCATCGAAATTATTTATCAATATAATTATATTATCACTTTAGAAAGGGGAAAAATATCAAAGTCCTCATTTTCTACTTAAAAATGTATCAATATCATCATCAAAGAAATTTTTGACTCACTTAAGTCACTAATTAATTAAAATTGTACACGCCGCTAAAGTCAAAGCTCTATTTAACAGTCAAGATCGTGACGCGGCTATCTTGCACACCTGGACTGTGACCTGGCTATGTAAAAGACCTGTTTATGCTATGTGAAAGACCTGTTTGAATCTCTATCTCAATCTCCTTATCACGCATAAATATAGATGGAACAAGAAAACATCATAGCAAAAGATCAGTCATTTTCTTGAGTTAACCAGTTTCCAACAAAATAAGTTTAGGTGGCATATGTCTACAAAAGGTTGCCACAAATTACATAAGTTAAACAAGCACCTTCATGACTGACAAGTTCATGCTAAAAATTACATAAGCAGATTAGTAAAACAAGTTGACATTGAAAATTAGATAAGCAGATTAGGCTTCATCATCATCCAAAGAAATGGCCGTGTCTGGAGTGTTTTTGAACTTGAACTTAGTCTTCCTCCAAAGCCTGTCACTCCTCCTTGGTTGTACCTCCTCATCACTTTCACTTTCTGCAGTTTCCAAACTCTCATCTGCTTCATCTTCAGTTTCAACATCATCAATTTCTTTTGATTCATCATCAATATTTGCATCAGCTGTAATATTTTCAGGTTCTTTACTAAGAGGTGCTGCAGTTGCTGGAGGTCGTGGTGGTGTATCTGCAGTAGGAGTAAAACCTGGAATGGCATTATCGGGATGGACTGCAAAGCCAGGTGTTGGCATGAACAACATTCTTTCTCTACAACTCTCATTTACGTGAGCTGATTCTCTAATAACAATTCCAGGTTGTGCCTTTCTAATTGGTAGCTTGGCTTTGTTAGCCTTAGTTGCAGGCCTCCTGGGTTGTTGTGCACCCTCACCAGTACCCTCAGTGCCACCCTCAATAGTACCCTCATTGCCACCTTCATGTCCTCCCTCGTTAGTACCCTCATTGCCACCTTCATGTCCCCCCTCATTAGTGCCCTCATTTCCAGCTTGAGCACCATTTTTAGCAGCTGTTTCCTCTGCAACTCTCTTGGAACATGTAGGCCTCTTGTGTCCAGCAACCCCACAGTAACTACAATGTATGATCCTTCCAGCACTGTACCTCTGTACTCCAGGCACCTCAGGTTCTTTATGCACTTGTGTCTTGTTTTGATTACCTCCTTCCCATGCCTCTCTCCTCCTAAGTCTTTTCGGCCTCCCTCTCAAGGTCTTCGGCATATCTGGAGGCAACAATAACTCATAATCATGCATTTCCCAATATTCCATGCCCTTCAAAGCTGGAATTGATGTGTGGTAAGCTTTCAAATAAGTCTCCTTCGAATAAAAGTGACTGACATAGTCTAGTGGTTGATCTCTTCTATCATGTATTGCAGCCACTGCATGTGAACAAGGTATTCCTACTAGATCCCACACCCTACAGTCACATGTTCTTCTTTCAAGGTCAACAGTGACAGATTTTGTGCCATGCCTCACCTACAAGTAGTGTGAAAACAATTACATTTTAGGGACATAAACAAATACAAGTAACAATACTTTTTGTCACATAAAGAAGTACAAGTACCATGTAATTTTTGTCACCATCCCAAGTGGCCTGCCATTTTCTGCTCCACTTCACAGACAAATCCAACCTTTCCCTTGCTTTAGGAGTTATCTGACTATGTCTTGCAGCCATTTTTTCTCTCCTCCTTCTTACCATTCTCATAAGCTTAAAGTGAATCTCTTGAAACATTGTCAACATTGGCATGAATCTAGGATACTCATATAAATATATTATAACAAAACACATAAATATATTATAACAAAATACATAAATATATTATAACAAAACACATAAATATATTATAACAAAACACATAAATGAATATCATGTATTACCTCTCATTTACAATCCAAGCATTGAATGCCTCTGACATGTTATTATCTGTGTTGTCACATTTGGATTCAGTAGGGAAAAAAGCTTTTGACCAGCAGTTGGGCTCCAAATTTGATAACCTTTCATAAACTGGCTTTGACAACCTAGATAAAGCTTTCATATGTCTCTGATGAGCTGGTTTATGGGTTGCACAAGCAGCAGCCCAAAAAGTTGTCTTCACTGGGCCTTGAGGATATCTGTAGGTTAAGAAAACTTGGTAAGAAATCTTTTTAACACACTGACATAAATACATTTAAGGGAATATACCTAGACTTGATGTTGGCATAGAGATGTCTTGTGCACAGTCTATGCTCCACGTTTGGTAAGAAGCATTTAAGGGCATTATCTAACCCCTAACATAAATTAAAAAAAAACAGAGATCAGCTCATATAATAAATGCATATATGATAATTGCACAAATATATTATAGTACATGTTTTACCTTCTGCTGGTCACTTATAATAGTGTAGCCATGACCATCACCAAGCTCCAAATCTTCTGCAAGTAGCTCAATAAACCATTTCCAGCTAGCTGTGCTCTCAGTTTCCACAACTGCAAATGCAACAGGGTACATCTGATTGTTGCCATCTCTCCCCACTGCACTCAGTAGCTGCCCCCTGCATACTGTTTTCAAGAAACATCCATCAAGCCCCAAGACAGGTCTACAACCTTGTTTCCATCCAACCTTAAGTGCATGATAGCATATATACATTCTCTGGAACTTGTTAGCATCTTCATCTGACACTCTACTAGTCTTCACTTCTACTCTGTTTCTTGAATCATTTCTCAGCAATTCATGTCCAAAATCCCACACCCTTGAGTAGTGTTCCTTCAAACTCTGTAGAACCCCTTCCAAAGCAGCTTTCCTAACCCTTGAGCACTTAATCCTTGGCACCTCAACCTCAAGTTCTTGTCTAATAACTTCTTGCATTTCCTTCACTTTCCACTGAGGGTTTTGCCTGATCCTTTCACCGTATTTCTCTGTCAAGTATTTCACACTTACAAGATTATTCTGATAGGGTTTGGTACAGAGGTGATCATCAAGCATGACTCTGATTTGAGCTTCGTCTGAGCCCTTTATCTTGCTACACCATATATAGAACCTACAACCTGGTTCACAACCAACCTGAATTCTATCATTATCATTTGTAATAAAATGAACCTTTCTTCGCTCCTTGATTCCATATTCTTTAACTGCAGATCTAAACTCCTCCATTGAAGAAAACTTCTCTCCAATCTCAAACTTAATACTACCATTTCTATTAGGATTAAACACTTTAAGTTTCTTCTTTCTTTTGTTACCAGGGGGCATTGGCAAATATCCTTGTTGTAAGAATTCATCCCCACTTGATTCATCCTCACTCCTAAGTTCATCACTATCAAATTGATACTCATCATCTGAGTCCCCTTCTTCTTCAATCCTTTGACTCTTAAAAAGCTGAGATTTATCAATTTCACTATCAGTTTCATGCTCACTGATTTCCATCTCACTCTCTAACTCATAATCAGGGTCCTCATCAATCTCATCGCTCCCAAACATCTCATCAATCTCCCTATCAATATCACTCTCAGTAACAGCCGCTTTCTCATTAACAACATCACCACTAGCACAATCAGATTTCTTTACATGATCAACAAACAACTTAATTTCTTTATATGGCAAGCAAGCATTTATCATACTCCTAATAGAGTCATCATCATAACATATCCTTACACCCTTTTTAAATGTATGACCATCAGTTTGATAGTACAAAACATCCGTTTTAGCATAATTAAACTCATCAGCATATTCTTGCAATTCAAGGGTAGACAACTTATCAGTATCAACATCTCTAATAATGTCAACCCTACCATGTTTGTACAGAGATTTACCTCTGTCAACAGCAAACTCACCATGGTGATGCAATCGAATTGACACAATAGTCGACATTCTGCACATAAATTAGGGTTCCTAATCAAAAAGACATAAAACACACATGTATATACGATTATGCACCTATATATGCATAAAAAATATAGATTTCATACCTCATACGATTAGCAGAGTGTTAACTTCAATACAAAACTTCCATTCTTGCAAGCAAACTCCCTTTCAATACCTCATCGATCGTGTTAGTGCGGCTCGTAATTAGGGTTTGTGTTTTCCCCCTTTCTCAAGCTGCGCCTCACTCTTACTCTTATCTTATCGTTGTGTTTATTTCTTTAATCGTTTCGTTATTAATAACCCTAATTGTCATGCCCTGTCAACAACCAACGTGGATTCTAGTCAGCAATTAACGGACTTGTGGACAGAAAACGTTTGATTTGACTACAAATGGCTTTGACTTTAACGGTGTGTACCCTTTTAATTAGTTAGTGACTGAAGTGAGTCAAAGATTTCTTTGATGATGATATTGATACATTTTTAAGTAGAAAATGAGGACTTTGATATTTTTCCCCTTTAGAAAGTATTTATTTAGATGGATTCTACCTTATCAATAACAATTAAGATTAAAGACAGACATAGTGTCTGTTTGGCAGAATTTTTATTGTGGATTTATGGACTTATTTTCGGATAAAAATTTATATTTTGATAACTTTTTTTATATAAGTATTTAATGTATGTTTGAGATTCAATAAGTTACAAAAATAAGTTGAAAAATAAGTTGGAAAGTTAGGAATATCTAATTTTGTCTTAAAGTAAGTTGACTTATTCTGAAAAAAAGTTCCCCCCAAACACGCCCATAATTTTATAACGGGATATTGGTTCATTTTGATTAGCAGAAATTATATTTCACTAGCTTAAAACCCGTGTGATGCACGGATTTTTTTAATATTATATTAAAATTTTTAATTATTTGAATTACTTTTTTTAAAACATGATTTTTGGAGACTTAAATTTTTAAATGAGATTATATGATGATAATTATATAAATGTTATTCGTGATAATTTTAGAAAATGGGGAATTTTAGTTAAAAATTTAGAAAAGATGATGGATTTTAGTTGAAAAAGATAATCGGTTAATTATAAGTAATTATAAAATTATTTTTTTATTAGATAGAATGCCCATGATATAATTGGAAAAATAGAGAATTTGGTTAGAGAAAATTAAAAAGGTAATATGTTTTAGGTGATAAAGGTAATTGATTAGTTTATACTCCCTCCGTCCCAATGGATTCTTTACACTTACTCCCTCTGTTTTTTTCTTTTCTTTACGTTTGTTTTTTGCACGGAAACCAAGATAGTGGATGTAATATTGTTAAAATAAATGAAGTAGTGGGTGTAATAGTAATTTTATTTTTAAAATAAGTGAAGTAGTGGGTGTAATAGTGAAAAGGTGGAGTGAAGTAGTGGATGTAATAATGTATTTTATTGTTAAAAGTTACTATTTTCAGTAATGTAAAGAAATGGAATGGACAGCCCAAAATAGAAAGTGTAAAGAAATGAAATGGACGGAGGGAGTACTATTTTTGGCCGTCCCATTCATTTCTTAAACATCTTTTCCAATGCATTCATAAATTCGCACAAATAATTTCGATAAGTTTCCTTTCGAACTAAAACATGTTACCTTTTTAATTTAAAACAAATCTTACAATCATTGATATATACCCGAAAATATCACATCATAATTTTCAATAAAAATATAACATCTAAAATAAATAATAACATAATATAATTAATGATAAATAGTCGATTAACATAATAAAATTAATGGTAATTAGTCAATTGCCTTTTTTACATTAATATAATAAAATTAACGGTAATCTGTCTTTTTCATATTTACTTTTAGTTGAAGATATTACCTCTTATAAATACCTAAAAACATCAATCATATCATATCTTTCGATCATTAATATTTCCCTTCGAACCAAAACACGTTACCTTTTTAGTTTAAAACAAATCTTTCAATCATTAATATATATCCGAAAATATGAAAAATGCAATCAACTACTTACCATTAATTATATTATGTTAATATTTATTTTAGGTGTTTTAATATATATTTTTCTTTATAATGAAGGGTGAATAAGTAAATTCACGAAGTACCAAAAAATAGATACAAAAAAACTGGTACCAATTTATATAATCATTATTTTTTACATAATTTTTAATTTTAATTAATATAATTTAATATACACATGTTTACGGATTATACTAATGTTTCCTTATTATAAACAAAGTACATTTTTAATATATTTTATTAATAATTGAAAAATATTGTATGATATTTTCGGGTATATATTAATGATTGTAAGATTAGTTTTAAATAAAAAAGGAAATGTATTTTAATTCGAAAGGTAATATTAATGATTGGAAGATATGATAAAAGGTAACATCTTCAACTAAAAGTAAATATGAAAAAGGCAATCGACTAATTATCATTAATTATATTATGTTAAAATTTATTTTAGGTGTTTTAATATATATTTTTCTTTATAATGAAGGGTACATAAGTAAATTCACGAAGTACCAAAAAACAGGTACCAAAAAATTGGTACCAAAAAACAGGTACCAAAACTTTCAATGTTTCGGAATTTATATAATAGTATAGATATGTACCGCATGTTTGGGACAACTTATTTTCAGAATAAGTCAACTTATTTTAATATAAAGTTAGAGATTCCTAATTTTTTTCTGAAAAAAGTTAATTTTTTTTTGCAACTTATAGAATCTCAAGCATACACTAAATACTTGTATAATTTTTTTTATCAAAATATGTAATTTTTATCTGAAAGTAAGTTCATAAGGACTTATTATAAGTTTTGCCAAACAGAGTATATCGGGCATTTGGTTCATTTTTGTAAATTTGGTTAACGGAGATTATACTTCATATGCTAATATATAAATGGACAATTTGATATTTCAAAAAAAAAAAATGGACAATTTGATCCATCTCTGCAATAAACTTGTTTATGTTAAACAGTTGCAATGTGTCAGGCAATGTAATATCCATCCAATAATCCAAGAAGAAATGGACAGTAAGAAAATATTAATACCAGTAGTGCAGTAAGCATTAATTAGCGACTGAGAATTTGTCGTAAGAGTAAGAAATGCTAGCTGCTTCATTTTTCCTGCAGAAATGGTTGTTAGATCATGATTTGATCTAAGTATACAATAACCACCTTTATGGGAAAAGAATATGTACCTTGAGATCATCAATATTATTATGATAATTCTGCGTGAATAAGTATTACATATGTTTCAATAAATTAAGTTTGTGTTTTTCAAAATTACAATAAATCGTTCGTACGTACTTTTAAAAAGATTGAATATTTTGATGAGTGAGTGATGTTTCGTTATTAAATATTTACTCTTTTTTATGAAGAAAAAAGGAGATAATTCAATAATAAAAAATCATACGGCATCTATAAAAATAATCAAGTCGAACAAACATAAAATATTAATCGTCAATCTCCCTGATGCGATAATTAACCGATTTGAAGATGATATATTTACATGTACCTGCTTCGTCACAAATCATTTGATCTATCTATCATAAATGCAATCTCATTAAAACTTTCATCATTACATCAAAACCAACACTCACAATTGAGAGAACAAACGCATTCTCACCAAGCAGAGAAAAACAATCTAAAATTGCAAACTGAAATTTCAAATAAAAATCTTAGATCAGAAAAAATGAAACCACAAATAGAATCGGTCCACTCTCGAATCCAATAAACTCGACTTGAATCGAAGAAGAGAAAAAACCGGAAACTCCGATGATTTAGATCTAAAAAACAAAACAAACAAACCAAAAGGATAGAAATCCTTCCCAGAAAGGAAAATTATCGAAGGTACAAGAACAAATAAATTATATTAAAGAATTTGGGACTTTCCACCGAAAAAACTGGTGAAATTCCGGTGGAAAGGCCAGCCGATTAGGAAAGGAAGACGGCTAGAAAGGGTTGGAATGGGAAAGAGAAATAGAGTTAGGAGATTGCTTAATTGATAAGGGTTTATCTTTTGTCGTCCCAGGATTCCCCTGGATTCGTTTCTCGCTCACCCCCGAGATTTGTTAGAACAGATACTCATTTGTAAGGCATATAAGTCTAAATAGTCAAGAAAAAAAAAATTACTTAACGATCGCACTTAATTTTGATGAATAAAATATTGATTTAATCAATTTTATTAAGTTTTTGTTAAAATTAAATTATTTCTATAAATATCGTATGATCTTTATTAATGAATCATTTTGAATTGTAAAAGAAAAAATAATACAGAATTTGTTTTTTGTAAACTTGTTATCCGTATTAATTTTGACGAAGAATAAAATTTTAAGGGTTAAGGAGCAAAAAAATCCTTAATATATGTGTAGGAACATATACATCCTTCACCCTTGCACTATTAAAAAAATTTAATACACCCTTTTATTTTATTTTAAGGTAAAAAAGACCTTTCTAGTTATTTTTTTAACCATGGTCCTAAACTTTTATTTTTTAATATTTTATTTTAATATTACTAATTTCATTAATGTATTATTGCTCCTAAACTTTAGAAGGTTTTTTTGCTCTTAATTTGAAATTTATAAAACATGAAAATAAAATCATATTTCATATTAATATATACATCTTATGTTTCCTTTTAAAATTGCTTGAATTTTTGCCACGTATTTTATTAAAATTTCTTTTTGTAAAATAAAATTTTGATTGTATATTTTTATTCATAAAAAATTAAAAAAAATATACTTACTATGCAATCAAAAATAATAAAGAAAATATTAAAGAGAAAGAAACGGGATTGTAAAACAAGTGGAAATATTTATTATATATGTATATGCATGTACCATATAATATATTTGTATAATATTTAAATGGATGGCTGAGAGTTTATAAAATATAAAAAAATAGTAGAGGCGATTAATTTCTAATTTTAATTATAAGAGTGGTTTACATTTGATCAAATATATATAGGGTTGGACTCCATAGCAAACACCTTATATAACAAACAATAAAGAACACCTCATATCTAATAGATCCATTGCCCCTGGCGGGGCCACCCAATACAAAAAGTTCTTATTTTTTTACCCTCTATCCATCCATCATCTCAAAAAAAAATAAATTAAAATTAAAAAATCACTGTTCATGACGATGACGTCATCAGTGACGCCATCATGAACAGTAAAATTTTTATTTTTATTTTTTTTATTTTTTTTTGCTGGCTTGGTAGAGGGTAAAAAAATAACAACATTTTGTATTGGGTGCCCCTGGCGGGGCCAAAGGATCTAATAGATCCAAGATGTTTTTTGTTGTTTGTTATATAAGAGTGTTCTGTATGGAGCAAAAGCATATATATATATATATATATATATATATATATATATATATATATTCTAAATATACCTAAAATAATTTTTATTGAAAAATTATGTTTAATATTATTTTATTTTGTCTTATTATGATTATCTAAAAATTAATAAATTTTATTTTAAGTATATATGTTATATATATATTAACATAAAATAACATTTAATACCAAGTTTTTTAAATTCCAAATTGGGAGTAAAAAGTCTTTACTGAATTAATAATATTAGTTATATTAAATGTTTTTAATTACAAATTATTTTTTAATCATGATTAACAAAAAACTAACTAGAAATATATTTTTGAACCATTAACTTAAAATATATGGATGCATTTGATCTTTTTTAAATTATAGGGATGTATTTGCTCCTATACCTATATAATAAAAGGATGTTTCCTTATAAATACAAGATTTTTTGTTAGACAAGATAAATTTCATGACATTCTAAGAAACAAGTTTCTCTTTCAATTGTGGGATGGGAATCAAACGAATTAAAGCCAAGGTAAATGACACATGAACTAGAACTAGAGTTAGAGTTCATCAGATCATCTTCAATATAAGTTGTTACAAAGATTGCTGATCATTAAAAAAATATTAAATTTATTAACTTTTTATTTTTTTACACATGTACATCAATCTTAGCAATTTTTTTTAAAAAATTGTTCCAACAATTGACAAACTCAAAGTTGTCAATGAGGTCACCTACGTAAATTAGAAAAATGATATAGTAGAAGGAGATAATATAAAAATGGATATAAATATGTACTGGATTTGGAGGGAAATGTTAAATTCAGAGTAAAAATTTTATTTACAGAGCAAATTTCTGTAAAATGACAAAATTGCCCTTATTTTAAACCAAGTCTAGCCCCCTGCATTCACAAAAACAAGAATAATTTGATTTTTTCAAGAAAACTTGCTCTGTAAATAAAAATGTTGCTCTAGATTTAACTTTTATCTATAAGTTTTACCTAATGTGAGAAATTGACAACTTTTAACAACTTTATTCCGTAAGCTTTTGATAATCAACCAACTCCAGTAAGTGACAAATAAGAGTAACATGCCACACGTCAACATTGGCAATCTCTTATCAATTTCTGTTGGAGATGCCGTTGGCTCGTAGATTTTATTTTTAAATGTACTTTTCATATTTAATTTTTTTTTCCTTTTATCAGATTTTCCACAATTGTTAGAAAACAATACTCCCTCCGGTCCACGTAATTTTAGGTGCTTTGACTACATAGCTAAAATAATTATTTTTTAATTTTTCTTTTTTTGAATAAAAATATAATATTTTAATTTTTATTTAGATAAAGAAATTTTAAAAAATAATAATTTTAACTATGTATTCAAAGCACCTAAAGTTACGTGCAGAAAAGTCACATGCCTTATATAATGGACCGGAGGGAGTAAAATAGTCAAAAAAAAAACTCGTATGGATGTACCGTGGTCCGCCATCTCAACCGTCTACCCTAACATCCGCCGCAGCTTTTGTTTCTCGATCACCTCCTCCATTAATAAATTAATTACACGTGTACTTTTCATTATTCTAAGACGACCAAAACCTAGTATTTCATTGGTCGTAACATTCTAATATAAACTTAAACTAACATTTCGAGCTGGCAAGATTGTCTTTAGCTTAATTACTCCTTTGATTACCCTTAAGACCATTATTACAATATGTTTATTTTGGGGTCGTGATTTGTTAAAGGAAACATATCCATGCATGATTCTCAAATTTTAAGGGCTACTGCCCCCTTAGTTTAGAGCTAGCTTCATTTGTATATTTTGATTAGTCAAATGAACTTTCTTAATCGAAGATGCTTAGTACTTTTTTAATGTGGAAGCTGGCGTTGGGGCGTGAAAATACATATGATTTTGGTTGTATATCAACTATCAAGTTTGATAATGTATCAAAATTGTGTATCAAATAGGAGTATAAATATAAAATAATGTATCAAAATTGATGTGATAATGAATATAATTTTATTAATTCATTATTATTTTAAATGATAATCAATCAAAATGAGACACGTGCCATTTTGTAAATTTTTTTGTATCAAATTTGGTACCTCTAGTAATCTAGTATTTTCCTTATAATAAATAGTACTTCCTTGATTTCATTTTACATTTTTTTTGTTTTTTACATGTAATTTAAGGTGGATAAAAATGATATTTTGATTTATTATTTTTAAAAAATTTCTTTTCTTGAAAAAAGGTTTATTTATAGTTTTATTCCAGTAAAGAAATTTTGAAAAATAATAAATGATAAATACCTTTTTTATGTCCTTTAAATTACGTATAAAAATTAAAAGAATATGTAAAATGGAATGGAGATTGTAGTAATTATTATTTTTGAAAGAATCAAGTCTGATTAAATTGGAAAAGGAAAAAAAAAAGTCTAATTCATCTTCACTTGGATCACCTTCACCTATGAGAAAAATGTACAACTCATATATGGCTATGTTTTTGCGGCTTTATAGATTAGTTTATTTATGGGCCGGTTTTTAGTTTTGTATTTGTAAATTGATAGTGTGTTCTTGGGCCTCGGTACAATTTTGGATCCGGATTACATAGTGGGTTTGTAAATGAACTGGCCTATTTATGTCCAACTTTATGTAAGTTAAAACGTCTTTTTGTATATAAATATTTTCGGCATGTTTATAGCTGGTATCCGGTATGTAGATAATTAGAGTGTAGTTCCTCTTATGCAATTGAGGTTTTTGAACACTGGGCTAACAATGGTTATTATGTGATGCGGTCAATTGTGATACCGCTACTTTCAGGAATGTTGGTGCAATTTGGATCGCTTGGGATGTCTTCGAATTCGTTTTTAGCTTAAAAAACTATTAAGCTATGTGTGTTAAATGATCAGAAAACAAATTATTTGTTTTTTGAACCTGTTTGTATCGATAGTCGGGGGTTTGTCCCGCTGTTTTGTATTGAATTGGTTTTGATTTAGAAATAAAATCCCCAGCTTTTCGTCAAAAAAATTGAGTAATTAGCATTTTGCAATCCTTATGTTTGGGCGCTTTTTCGATTTGATTTCAAATTATGTTTCTCGACAGTTTGCAACTCTAAATTTCAAAGTCGTTTCGATTTGCACCTTTTGACCAAACTCCGTCCAAATTGACCGTTATCATTAGTATAAGTAGGGGTAAAATCGAAAACATAAATTATTTTTTTAAGTTTTATTTTATTTTTTTCATTCCCCTCATCTCTCTCTTCTTTCATCCCTCATCTCTCTCTTCTTTCACCCTGTTGATGAGTGGATTTCGTAACAACTTTTGTGAGGTTTTCGGTGAGTTGTAAAGGCTAACGATCAACTGTTCAATGGAAGATTTGGGTTGTGTTTGTGGGGGTGCTCGAGGGTGTCTCCAATAATCTCAGGTGCCTTTAGAGAAAATTAGATAGCTGAATTCGTCTTACCCTCAAGGTGCCTATGTATGTATCCTTTATATAGGAATCAAACCCACGTAGTTCTAATGCTAAGCTGATTCTGCTTGACCAGCTGTATAAGGTTGTCTAGTTCGTGTTGTACTCATGTTCCTTTAGAGTTTACCACAAACTGGTTGGCTAAGTGGAGCAGAACTCGAGTTCGTACTCCACTGTAATTCTCATGTCTATTAGAGGCATTCTAGGATCAACTGCGCCCTAGAAGTACACTCCAATAGTAAGTCTATATCTGATCTAGATGACTTCTAGATCTTTCTATCGGTTACTCTTAGGAACCTGGTGCTCAGGAACCTATATCTAAGGAGCCTGTTTCTCAGGAACCTCCTTATTTCGGGACCTGTCGCTAAGGAACCTCTTTCCAGGCATCTGTACTTGCACAAATAACAGACTTGTTAGGCTGGAAAGCTTCTTGATGTCATCATATGCTTATGGCTGTCTCTATGGCTGTTGATATGCTAGCTCGAACTCTTTTTACGAGGAGGATCCTGGTCCATTTGTAATCTGCCCAACTTCTAGTTCTTCGGGAACCTCCTGATACTCATGGTTTTTTGATCATCTCTCTATCTAATGCTCATTTCTTCATGGCTTGTACTGGATCTATCTTCTAGCTTGTATGGATTGGACCCTATGACTTAATGGGCCTAAATTCAGCCCATGGTGATTTTGGGCACAACAACTACCCCCCGGTTCCTTGAAATCATGCAATGTGAAAGGAACCTACTTTTCTTTCTAATCTGGGGTTCAATGCTGAATCATTCTTCTTCAAATACCTTACTTAAATATCCTATATCCAAGCCTACATGAGCTAACTCCTCGTAGGAAACAGGACACAAGATATTTTCAGTTGGTATAGACTTCGTTAGCTTCCCTCCCAACCAGGAACCTGTTCTTCGGCTATTCTCTTCTGACTTTTCTTCAAACTGTAGCTCTCAGAATCAGCGTATAACCTTCATTCAGTTTCCCATGAAATATGACTAACTGTTCAATACTTTATCACGTCCCTTTGGGTGTTCATAATTGTGAAATTCGGGAGAAGATAATGGTTAGCAGTAAATATCTTCAAGAGATAATTCAATATTCAAATTAATCTTATCAACTACCGAAGATGTAGTTATTGTGGGCGTTCCTGCGCATGTATCACTCCAGTTACCGCACCAATCGTTTGCTGCCACGTGTATGCTGTTGTCTCCCATTTACCTTGGTTATATAAACACGCAAATTGATTCAGCTTCATTTTTACCTTTACCAAATACTTACTAAACCCTTGGAGAGAGAAAAGGAAAAAAATACATCAACACACCCCTCTCTTCTTCTCATTCCAAATCTTTATTGTAAATAACCAAATCGATCCCTATCCTTTGCAAAATCATATTCTTCTTAATTTTCAATTTGGTAAAATTCTCAAAATTGGGATTTCGAATTTTGTTATGTATTTGATCGCTTTGAAGGTGAACATGGTGTGAATTAACCCTAACCCACCATTCCCCTGCACTTATTCTCCATTCTCCGTTTCCTCGTCTTCTCTCTTCATCACCAATAGTCCACCGACTCCTTTCGTCCAATTCAACCGCCATCCACTGTCTCCACTTCCTCTCCCACTTCACAACCTCGATCGTAGCCCCTATTTTTTCCTCCTGCCTTCACCAATATCCCCCAACACTTCATCTTCTTCACCCACCTTCCCCAGCGACACCAACATCCCCACTGTTCACTCCTTCTCCTCCATTCGCCTATTCACCACGACATTAGCCCCGCTACAACACCTACCTACTACTCCTCAACCTCGCAACGCCACCACGCTTACAACACAGCCATCCCTTCGCAACCTGCAACAGCCCGCAACACCTAATTCTTCTCCATCCCTTCTCCTCTAACAACCACCACAACGCCCCTACTCGACCTCGCACCAATTCTTGGTCAGGTCTTGTTTGATCTATACCTGTTTTTGGAAATATTTTTTTTATAAAATCGAAAAATTCATTTAAATAATTGTAAATAACAATAATTCCCCTACTCGACCTCGCACCAATTCGGTCAGGTATTGTTTGATCTGTTTGTCTCTAATACCTGTTTTTGGAAATATTTTTCTAAATTTTCAAAATAATTTTCTAAAAATCTTTTGTAAATTCAGAAAATTCATTTAAATAATTGTAAATGACACTAAGACTGTTAAATTACTCATTTACCCCAAACCTTTTAATGTTAACAGTCAAGTTTAACGGAACTTAGTCAAATAGGTGCATATCGAAGCGATATTTAATGTTTTAGGTACAAAATGTCAAGAAAAATAGTATAGAACCAAATTGAAAAAGCACACAAAGATAAGGGCGGCAAAATGTTAATTATTCTTAAAAGATTGAAATGTGATTTTTTTATTGTCAGAGATTAAATTGTGATTTTAAATAATACGATTGTCATTGTTTATATTTTATTTAGTCTCTTTATTTGAAATAATAAAAATATTTGTTCCTAAAATATATAAATAGATATTTTATGATCGGGATTTTTTTTAAAAAAAACTAATTTATAGATCAATCAGAACGTTCCAGAAAAATTAAAGAATAAACGTACTAGTACTAAAATGGCAGCACTAGTAGCAACAAAAATAAGGTCTATATTTTCATCATCATCTTCACCGGTGGTAAGTTCTCGGCGACTTCCGATCGTCGGAGTATTTTGCGTACTGAGTTTCGGCATCTCCAATCTCTACACTTCTCTTTCTCTCTCCTCCAAACCCTCTATTCCTTTCAGGCAATCTCTCTCTCTCTCTCTCTCTCTCTCTCTCTCTCTCTCTCTCTCTCCCTACCCCTCCCTCCCTCTCTCTCTCTCTCTCTCTCTCTAATTGTATATGATACATTATTGCTGCATATATGGTAAGTGATTTTGTGTGTGATTGTAGGTCTAAAAGTATACATACAAATACAATCAGGATGGAAGCAAATAACAAGACTGTGCCTAGTATTGTTGTGTATGTTACTGTTCCCAATAAAGATGCAGGTACTTAGGGTTTTAATTTACTGATATTTATTATTTACTTTGGTTTATAATTGTTTGAATTTTTTTAATTGGATTTAATTTTGTTATTGTAATTAGATTTATTGTTGTTGTTGTTATTGCTGCTGATTGTGCAACTAAGTAATTGAATTAATTAGAATCGAAATCGATGTGACCTTAAGGTAAATTACTCATCGTGAGTACGTTTATCAATGGCACATTTGTATGAAATGGGAAGAGAGGATGCAATTAACAATGCTTGAGTTTCATCACTTGTTCCACTTATGTAAAATGATGTCGTTAATGGTTACTAACTGGGATGATTGAGATTAGTGTATTGTGGAATTTCAACGATATTAAGTTATAGTTGAGAGTAGAGAAGTAGGGAATGAAGTGACAGAAGTTGAAATTAGGTGCCCACTATTTGTCATTCAGTGAACACTCACATCATCTACGATAATATGTGGGAAATTAAAGAAGAAAAATTGGGAGTTTCTTTAGAAGTCGCGGATGAAATCATGACTAAGAGTGAACTTGCAGTCTCTGTTTTGCTTTATGAAATAACGAGTTGGTGTAGGTGTAGATATTGCGGACTTCGAGTCCTTATTCAATAAACTTTGTGTACTTTGGATGATATAGCATTAAATAAATCAACTACTTATCCTTCACTTTTAATATTTCACTTGTAACCTTTATGCAGGAAAGAAATTGGCAGAAAGCATTGTCAAAGAAAAGCTTGCTGCCTGTGTGAATAGAGTGCCAGGTATTTGTATTATGTATTCATGGGGGATGTTAATACTACTACATCGTGTACTATCAGGCTCTACACAGTACTTAGAGGATGTTCATTGGTTTGGTTTTCAAGCTATTAAATTGTTTCTTTACCGTGCTCTTTTGTATTGTTGCTTGATAAAACCTTGTCCACCTGTCCTTCGAACAATTTAGCATTTATATCCTGCTAAGTATTAACTCATGCAAATGTCACCATGTCATTTGTACCAGAAAAACTGGGCCATACACAAACTAAAAAAGAAAATTACTCATTTCCTACTGTCAATGTGTTTTCCAGACAACGGTACTCGCAAATTTTGAATTGTATGCCTATGGTAGCAAGATGAATAGAACTCCATGATCCTCCTTTCTGTCCTTGCAGTTACAAGTATATTAGAACTTCCGTGCCTTCAAGTAGATGATACTTTTGTAAATTTTATGCAGGTATTGAATCAGTTTATGAGTGGCAGGGACAGGTAAATGTAATTTTAACCAGTAATAGAAGTTTGTTAATACAATTGGTGATGTAGGCAGTGAAGGGTGCCTTGTTAAAGGGCTAGGTGCTTGTATGTGTGTGTGTTTCTTAAATTATACAATAAATATTTTTGCATTTTTAATTTTGAGATGTCGCTGCACAAGAGATGGACTGAGTACTGTTGCTGATAGATCGAAGCCTGAATGTGATGAATATATATTTTTTTTGGGGGGGGGGGGGTAAACCTTAAGATGAAGTTACATTGCTCCTATGAATATTGGTTTCTAAAGCAATTCATGTGTACTAGAGCATGCTAGCACGTACATTGTCAACTACTCATAAAGCGTGTATCGTATTTAAAGATCATGAACTGTTGTGTAATTTCTAAATTGTGGTTGCAGATTCACCTATACCCACTCATGTGTGCCTTAGACGTATACCAGAAAAAATTGCTAATTGGATTTTCTACTTGAACTCTTGCCATGGTTCTTCATAATGAACTGTTTTGTATTTTCCAAGTTGTATATGCAGAATCACCTATATTGCTCATGCGTGCCCTAGACCTTTACCCGAAAAAGTTGCTAATTGAATTTTCTCACATACTCTGGAGGCCTGCGATGGTTTTTCATGCTGAACTGTTCTGTACCTTCTAAGTTGTAGATGCAGAATCAGCTATATACCCTCTTATGCGTGCTCTAGACCAAATTCAGGGGTTTAGAATTTTCTGGTCAGTTCTGAAATTGTTAATTATTTGCAGATACAAACAGATTCTGAGGAACTTCTTATCATCAAAACTAGGGAGTCACTTTTGGATGCTCTAAAGGAGCATGTGAAGGAGAATCACGAATACGAGTAAGTTCTAAAGTAGTAAAAAGTAAGAACATAATGGAATCACCTGTGTATACTAGTTTTAGGTAGGAAAGAAGAATATGGAAGAAATGTAGTTATAGAGGTACCAGAGATAGATGAAAATCTATTTTGCTGAATGCATAATGAGGGCTGCTGTTTATTTTTGAACAAATATGCGTAAATAGTTGATGCACCACAGTGACTTTCTTCAGCAAGGTTAAATTCGGTACCTTCACATTAATGGCTATCTATTTCTTATTTTTGTCTGGCTGTTTTACAGTGTGCCTGAGGTGATAGCGTTGCCTATTGTTGGTGGTAGCCTCCCATACCTGGAGTGGTTAAAAGAAAACACAAGGGATTGAATTCTTTCCAACTATATATGTGTAACGGAGTGGAGACGTGAGAATTTGCAGATCCTTAAGTGTCGTGCTACTGTTTTGAGTTGCTCTTTAGCACTTGATCAAGCTATGTTTAATAATTTGATTAAGGTAGAAACCAATGCTCTAGTCTTTTCAAATGTCTGTACTTGTTACTTCTACTTCTATTTGTATGATAATTTGCTCAAGTCTTTAAAGTCCAATGTACTCACTGTTTGGGTAGAGGCCTAAGAAACATGGAGAATGCAGGGAAATATATAGGAGCGGCAAGTAATCAACTCTACAGGCAGATCATTTTTTGGGATTTTAGGGTGGATAAACCCATCCTCCGTGACCAAAAGAAAACTAAAAAAATATACTCATAAAGTTCAGAACTTCCATTACCAGCTGTCCTGCAGTGAGTTTCATTCAAATGACTTAATATATTAACCGTTCTTGTATCCTAAAATCACTAGTAAAATTCACCTCTATACTAAATGTAAAAGGTGGTTCTATGGATTGGTCTTGACTCTTGATCTTAAACAAGCATTTGGATTTCCAGCATAGCATAGGAAAAACAATGATCAAATCAATGATATTTTTAGTAGAGTTGAGGCTGTCTGCACCTGGTCTCTATATATGTGTATCAGATTCCTTGTCAATATCCAAAATATTTGCATATTACCAGACAAGCAATTCTTTTTGTAGAGAGCATTGCACTAATTCTTAACATTCGTAATCTGATTTAGAGCATTGCCTTGTATAATAGACAGACTATAAATCGCGATAAGGTATACAAAGAAAGATTTTATTCACAACTTTGCAGATTATGCAATCATATTCTACTGCTGTGCTTAGCTGCAGAGCACCATGTTCAAGTCTAACCCACTGGTGCCTTGTCCACTTCTGTGCTGTTATTGCATTCTTAATGTGTACAAGTACACAAATGGGGAGGCAGAATAATGTATCGGACAGTTAGGCATGGCAGAATATAAGCGCATGCAGGAGACAAGACAGAATATTCTACCGGGCAATAATTCTAAACTAAGTTCTGGATTGCAAATCACACATTTAAAAGGGTACTTGCTACCCTTAAACTTTCAACTTCTAGGTCACAAGCATTCTTTGAAAAAGAGAAAACGAAAAAACATAACAATGTTAAAATGAAAAAGAAGAAAAAAAAAAACCCTTTACACTTCTATCAGTGCAGTTCCAAATCATTCTAAATTTCTTTAAGGATGTCTAGAAATTTAAAAAACCCCAAGTACAAGTTGATGGAAATTTATCAAACGACATAAGATAAGTCATCATAAACATATGACAGCCAAAGACTATTTCCTTTTGAGGAGAGATAGTAAATGCAGGTCAGCCTGCAAATCACTCATCCAGTTGGTCCTGCAAAATCCCAATTCATTGAAATTAGAATACAACATATTTTACCCATTGAATCCTAGAGTATTCACTAGATATTACAAAAGACATAGTCATTATTAAGTAGCAAACAGGACCACTACTATTAGGTTCGGATTGTTAAATCAAGTTCACATGTGCTACACGTCGTACAGCGAGAGAGATTAAGAGCAGGCATTACTAACCGGTATGTCTGAAGTCCAGAGGGTGAGATTGTCCCTCAGGAGTTGCATGATTAGAGTACTGTCTTTGTATGACTCTTCACCCAAAGTGTCAAGTTCAGCAATGGCTTCCTCAAATGCCTATCAAATTATACAAAAGAACAGTAGAACTAATAAATATATTGTAACAATTTGCGAACAAGTAAACAACATCCACCGCTCTAGGTTGAGCACTTTATATATACTGCTGCAGAAAGATGAGGACTAGACTACAAGGCACTTTGTCAAGGACACCTAATAGTATTGCAGTATAGACTCATGTCATTGCTGATGTCATAAACTTATAAGTCAAGTACAGGCGGTTAGGATAAGTACACGTACCATTCAGATTGATCAGTAGAATAACTGATATTTTTGTATCGTAAAAATAGTAGAGGAATAAGTCTGTTACAGTTTAGTTAAGATACATAGATACAATATGATTGTTCATTATCTTCTTCAACCAATGGAGTTTTCTTTGATCTTTAATCTTCAGTAGAAGTGCTGCTACAGTGCTATGCATAAATGTACATATTAATTATAAACTTGATAAATAGTAACATAGAATTTAATCTACTGATTATGAATTTGTTTTAGGCAGCACTTCACCTGTAAATCAGTAGGCACCAGTGAAATGTGCATTTAATTTACGTGGAATGGAAGACACTGTGACTTGGAGGCAGCTTGTATCACCTTAATTCAAAGCATTGCATGTGCACACAAAGAAATTGATATTTTTCTATTTTAATGTGGAAAGCAGAAATAATCGAATAGAATTGATTGTAAACAAAATGGGTAACTGAGAAGGGTGTTTGTCTGTGAGTTGTATGCAAAAGGTATTAATAGGGCACAAACAAACACCTCCTAAACAAAGCAGAATTGGTGACCAGATCAGTCATTTTTATATATATCCAAAAAAGCCAACTTTAAGCTTATTTAAGTTGAGAAATCCAAGCTTTGAACAGGAAATTTTCATAATAATATAACCTTGAAAACTGAAGTTATATAGATAAGAAGTTATGTAGGCATGAACTTCTTCTTCCAAGGTGGTTTCTAATACATAGAGGTTTCATGTTTACCCTCGCATAAACATTCATGACTTTAATTACACCTACGACTAAGATTAACAGAGTACATTTCTTTAAATGACTTGCTGAGTTTTTCTTACTGTCAAAAGCTAAGGAACTTAGATATGAGCTTGTGCAGACATTATTTTCATCTTCCCAGGCGTTTCTAAATATGTAGAGGCTTCATGCGAACCCTCGCACCTTAAAATTAACAAACGGTATATACTAAAAAAAGAGTTTTCTTACAGTTGCATTTTACAAGCTAAACAGTTACAGGTTCAGGTCTAGAAATTTCAAATTAAAACTTGCAAGTTCTTTTAAGTATTAACATAGGCCCGTACAACTGACTTGAGATGAGGTCAGTCTCCAGGATCTCTGTCTCTTTTTGAACAATCAGAGATTAAAATTATCATGTTCATAGCTTTCAGCACACTGATATGATTATATAAATACGATACTGAACAAATTGTAGATCAAATGCTACATTTATGCAAGATTGTAAAAAAACATAAAAATTATCACTAACCACCACTCCTGACAAAATATTACAATTTCCAGCTAAGTAAAAGTTCATCCATGAAATACAAGTGTTATCTGTGAAGCAAGGGTGCGGGTGCGGGGATACGCGGTGCGGGGATACGCGAATTCGGCAAAATTAAAAATATGGGGATTCGGGTGCGGGGGGATTCGGCAATATTAAAATATTAAAATATATATTATATATAATTAATATCAGTTTTTTTGTTCTACTACCTGTTCCAACTAAAAAGAATTAAGTCTCCAAATTTAAATTCAAGGTCAAATCAACAATTAGTCACATAAAAACCATCATTTAGTAAATAAAAATTACGTAGTAACTTATTAACATTAGTTTGTGAAAGATCAAGTTAAAAAAAAAAAAGTCAACCCTCGATAAACAGTAGTCAGTCGTCTTGTATATAGACTAACAGCACACCATTTCATCCCATATACGATATATACATACACGACATGTATCTATATTTCTAAATTGAAAACACTCAAAGAAAAAAGAACAAAACAGATTGATTACATATACATACATATACATACAAATCGTTGGAAGAAGAAAGAAGAAACAAACGAGAAGAAGAAAGAAGGGGCTTATCGGAGATGACGACAAAGATGGAGATGAAGACGGCGGCCAACGGAGATGCAGAAACGAACCCCTCCCTTCGATGTAAGTGACGACGGTCGACGGAATCAAACCTTTTCGTTTGACTGGAAAATTACAAAACATACCCCTCCCGTATCCCCTTCCCGTATCCCCCACGAATCCCCGCCGAGAAATACATGGATACGCCAAGTGGAGCACCCGGTACGCACCCCGCCGCACTCCGGCGCACCGCCGCACCCGAACCGCACCCGGTGCGCGGTGCGTTACCTAATAGCCGCACCCGTGCTACCCAGAGTGTTATATTGTAAATACATGTGCATTATGGTCTAACTTAAAGATGATCCCTTTACCGATAACAATAATCATGACCTTTATTAGTAAAACAAAGTTAAAAAGAAAAAAGTTACCTGCTTTGCCATACTACAGGCTTTATCAGAGGAGTTAAGAATCTCATAGTAGAATACGGAGAAATTGAGTGCTAGCCCCAACCTTATTGGATGTGTTGAAGCCAAATCTGCTGCTGCAATATCCTTCATAAACAAAAAACAACAAAATAAACACACCTTTTTTGCAACACCTATAATTTTTATTACTTAATATACATACATTAATTACATTGCCTCTTACAGCTATGCAAGACTTAATCTAGAATTCAAATCCGCGTAGTAAACCCCCAACAAACAACTAATAAATTGAACACAAAACAAAATCCAACCTTAACTAAACATTCTCAAACAAGAATTCACAAAAGCCCCAAAATTTACATAAACTTTAAGCAAGCAAACATTTTTCAAAGCTTTTGCTAAGCGCAATTATGTAAATATAAAGTAAAATACTAGTTCACACAACTATCTATTCAACTCTCAATCATAACCAAACAACTAAATTAACACATAACAAAATCCAAGCTTAACTGAACTTCCTAAATTTACCAAAATTAACAAAAAATTTATACTAATTCTCGAAACTACCTGAGCAGCCTTATACGAATTGACACATTACATAATCCAAGCTCAATTGAAACACAAATTCACAAAATCCCTAAATTAAACAAAATTAACCAACACTAGCAAAAAATAAAGCAACAATTCTCGAAAACTACCTGAGCAGCCTTATACGAATTCATCGTATCCTCCGCACATTGCTTCCTCTCATCCCCAATTTTAAACTCCGCCATATACCTATGATAATCCCCTTTCATCTTCAAATAAAACACTTTCCCCTCACTCGTTTTCGCAGACGACACCAAATTCTCCTCCAATAGCTTCAAAATACCTCCACAAACTTCCGATAACTCCGATTCAACTTTAGATCTATACTCCTTCACCAACACCACATGATCCTCATTCTTTCTAGACTCTTCTTTCTGTTCAATTGACGATACGATCCTCCAGGCAGCTCGGAGAGATCCAATCACATTCTTATACGCTACGGAGAGTAAGTTACGCTCTTCGACTGTCAATTCAGCTTCCGGTGATAATCCGAGAACGAGCTTCTCCATGTATTGAACCATTTCTTCGTAGCGTTCGGCTTGTTCAGCGAGTTTCGAGAGGTACACGTATTGCTCTCTGGTTAGGTTTTCTGCCATTGTTATGTCAGCCATTGAGAGAGATTGAGGAGAGAGATTGAAAGAGAGATTGTTTTGATTTTTTGTTCTTTCTGTTTTCTATGTAGTATATATAGGGTGTGATGAGATAGAGATTAATGGTGGCCGTTGGATTGAGATGGTGAGGTGGAGTGGATGGTGGGTATGAAGGTTGTATTGTGAGTAAGTTTTGGATGTGTACGGCAATTTTTAAAGTTAAATGAGGAAATATAGAGACTACTCAATGGAAAGTAAGAGGTTGACTTTGGTGTCTTCGTACTTTTAAGTTTTACTCCGTCCGAACATCTTCCGACTTTTTCACGCATTTCAATGTCTGACTTTTTCACGCATTTCAATGTGCTCGAACCAGGTACTTATAAATTATATTTTTTAATTTTTTTCGATTTGTATAAAAATGTAAATTCTATATTTTTATACAAAACAAAAAAAATTAAAAATATTATCTATAAGTATCCCATCCAAGCACATTGAAATGCGTGCAAAAAGAAGAGTGTCATACAAAATGGGACAGAGGGAATATCATAGAAAGATTAACAGTGAGCAATGGTCGGAGTCGGGTTGAAATGAATAAATTATCCAACCCATATTTTATGGTTTTGGAATTTAGTAATTCGTTATCATTATCATTATCGTTAGTGTTAAATAAAATCATTCAAATTATAACAGTTTGGTTTGGACAGGTTGAGTTTTAAATAACTTAAAAAAATTTAAAATTATAAAAAATTAATCGACACAAATGTACAATATATCAATGGACTGACAACATAAAATATTATCAAAATGAAAAATATGATAATTAAGTTACAAATATAAAATATTACGGACCAGAAAAATAACATACAAAATATTATAAAATATAATTCCAATGGACCTAATGAACAAATTCATTAAAATGAGCCTAATGAGCAAATCCAGTATAAGGATATTATACTTGCCACTTTTAGTCTTTTTACATGTTTTTTCTTTTTATATAATTATATATTAATTATTAATTTGAATAATTTTTCTTAAATAATAATAAAAATAATTAATATATATTATTATATATTCGGGTGGAATGAGTTATATTGGTCGGTTTGACGAGGCAAACCGAACCCAACCATTAATTTTCGGTTTTTAAAAAACGAAACCGTTACTAACCCGAAAAGTTACGAAACCGTAATTTCTGGTTTGGGCGGGTTTGGAAAATTTTGCTCACCCCTAAGAAAGATAATATATTTATTTACGAACCTAAAATATATCTAAATTTCTTAATATACACCAATTTTAGAGTAAAATGTACTTTATATACCTGAAGTTTGGTCTTAACATCACTTGCACTACTGAACTTTAAAATTGAGCAAATTCAATACAGAACTCACAATTTACTTACATGTTATGTACTGCCGTCAAATTGAGTCTAACTCCGTTAGAAACACGGGGGTAAAAATGTATTTTACTCATCAAACAATTCAACCAAAATAAAAAAAAATCAAGAACACTTTTTTCCACCTTTAGAATCCGGCGACCGTAGGTGGAATCCGTGTTATTCCAAGATTACACACTTGTATAATTGTAGAAGGGGGGGTTGAATACAATTCTTAATATTTATAAATTTCTGATAAGAACCACAGAAATCTATAAGGAGATAATTGCTGAATGAGAAATGATTCACAAACACATAAAAAATCAGGTGGTTAAATGTACCACCTGAGACTTTTATTCGAAGAAAACTCTGTGATACAGAAGTACACAGCTGCAGTTTTACAACTCTTTGCTTCTAAAGATATTCAAGAAACCCTAAGCAAATATGTCTGTTTTCTTAGTTTCTAAAGAGTTGCTACACTTGGTTATATATCCCAAGTTTACAAGTACTACAGGAATAAGATAATATTAATCTAATTCAAGTTGACTTGCTACTCCACTCCAAATCCACATGTAGCCGAAAGGTTGTCCTTGTGAACAGATATGTCCCTTGCACCTTCCTTGTATGTACTGTGTAAATGGAATGCTTCTTTCTTCTGCGTTTACAAAGTATGGCTGCCATACTGCTTTTTATACCTACTATCAACCCATGTGATCTGTCAGTCAAACCTGTCCTTATCAACTGCTAATTCCTAGCTAGCATAGAAGTAAGTGTCAATGATTATCCGTTGACATTGTACACTAACATCCGTTGGTGATATATTGAACTGTATCCGTTGATATTGAGATTTGTGCTGTATCCGTTGATAGAGTGGATTTGAGTTGTATCCGTTGATAGAGTTCTGTCTTCATCCGTTGATACACTTTCACTTAGACAGAATTACATAGCATAACTTATTTACAATTGGCTACCCTATTCTGTCTATCCATTGATGGTCAACATGACTGTGGATAAAAACACTATCAACTGATAACATAGAGATACTGCAGTATGCTACAAAACCTCATCCGTTGATGAGCTACCTGTCAACGGATGGAGTTATAATGTCTCATCCGTTGACAGTTACAAAACATGACTTATACAATTTGATTGATTGCGAAGTTATCATCAAGTACAACATATTCCTAACAATCTCCCCCAATTTATACTTGATGGCAATAAAGCATAAATTTAGGACCTTGATGATAACAAAACATTCCTAAGGATATATATAGAACAATACAAAAATTGTATTAAGCTACAGAAATTAAAAACAGAAAGTTTGAGAAATTTACAAAGAAGTGCTCCTCTAGACTGAGCAGATTAATACTGTTTCTTCTCTCTGGTTGGCATCACCCTTGATTTTCCTTCTTTAGCAGAGTTGGACTCAATTTGCATTTGGAGTTGCCTATAGAAGGCATCTTCTTCAACAACTTTTGGATTTAGCTTTTGTTGTAACCATCTCAGGTATTGAGAACTAGCCTTTGATAGTTGGTCTTCTAACCTGAAGAATCTCCTGTTACCATCTTCATCCCTGAACTCCATCATCCAGAAGGGTTGAAGGTGGATTTTCTGTCCATTGTATGGGATCTTCATCTTCCTTGGTAGTCTTGATGGTGAGTTCCATTCTCTCCTTATCTGTTCTATTCTGTCCAATATCTCCCCTTTTGCTATCCTGGAGAACCCTGTGTATCTCTTGATTGCAGAGAACACTTTGGTTAAGGTCAGATAATTTTCTCCAAGAACCCTCTGTAGTGGCCATGTCCTTTCCTTTCTTCCCTTGTATACAAAGACCAATCTCTCAGGCAAATGTTTATATTTGTCAATTCCTCTTACTTCTGACAATTCATCCAGCTACAGATTCATGCCAGAGTATTCTTCAATATCTGCCTGATAGATAAAATCATCTTTGTTTTCCAAGATTGGCTGCTTGACAATAGCAGGTACCCTAGCAACTTGAATTGGTTCCTTTGAAGGTTGCTTCCTTGGTATCCTTTTCTTCTGTTTAGGCTTCTGTTGAGGCTTCAGCAAGAATGAAGGAACCTCAATGGACTCAAGATTCATTGGTTCCTTTTTAGGGGTTATAGGGTCACTATGGAAATTCACAGTTGGGTCGAATACTTGTGCAGAAATAGATTGTGATGAGCCAACAGTTTCACTTCTATAATTTCTGGAGAGACAGGCCTCCTTGCCTTTGATTTCACTCTCCTTTTAGGTTGGGATTTGGGGACTTCCTCAGGTTCCCTCATTTCATCCTCTACCTCATCCATTAACTCCTGAGCCAGCCTGGCTTGCTTCTCATCTGAGTTTTCATATTGATTTTCTTCACTTGGATGAGCTTCCCTTAGAAGTTTGGAGGTCTCCTCTCTTTTTGCTTCAACAAATCTAGGATGGCTGTTGGATATATTTAACACTTTTCCATTCCTTATTATCACAGTCATCCAATCTCTTACACTCTTATTTGTCTTTTCCTTGAACTCTTTGATTGTATTTCCCATTAGCTTCTCATCATCATCCTTGGGAAATGGAAAGTCCAATTGTAACTTGTTCTTCCCATTTGCCTTTGGTAGAGAGTAGGCTCTGGTTCTTATGTATGGTTTAAACTCTTTGACATAAGATGGTTCAGCATCATAGAATGTAGGAGCCACAATCTCTGGAGTGAGCACCTTCAGAATTGTAGTAGATATTGTTGGAGCTGAGGACTGAGTAGAGAACAGAGTTGATACAATCGATTCATTGATCATTCTCTCTGTCCTCAGAATTCTTTCATTTGCCTCCTTGTTGATCTTTTCTAAGGCCTCTATTCTGGCTTGCCTTTCACCATCTGAGATTTCTGATAGACTCTGAATCTCAGGCAACACCATTTGTTTCTTCTTCACAGGGGAAGCCTCTATAGAAAACTCTGTTGGATTGACCACTATAGTTGGCTGTTGCTCCCCCTCAATTTGTGCTATCTTGCTACTGGAAGCTGGAATTGGACTAGAAGTAGCTGCAACCTCTTCTACCCTTTTCTCCCCCTTTTTGTTAGCATCAAGGGCTGGAGGTGAGGCTGCAAGTAGCCTTTCCAGTAGCTCAGTCTGTTTGGCTTGGTTGGCAATGATTGTCTGCATTTGAGATTCCATACTATCCACTCTGGAGGAAAGATGCTTAACAGATTTGGCTAGACTATCTTCCTTCAATAATTTGCTAGTCAGCACCTTCTGAGTGGTAGTAGGGGCTAGTGCCTCAATCCTGGCATCTAGATCTACTTTCATTTCCCTTATTGCAGTTTTAACCTCCTCCTGTTGTGTTCTTTGAATAACCATATGCATCTTGTGAAGTTTGAGGGAGGCCATTATTTGCTGAAGGACAGCCTTCCTCTGTGGGTCTGCATTTTGGTGCTCAGCCATAGCAGATTGATATTGCTCATAATCTCCACATTGAAATCACCAACCACGGTGGTAGTAGAAAATACCCATTCTGGAGTATCCTCCACATTGACTTCTTCATCACTTGGTGTGCTATCACTGTCATCATTGCCAAACTCTTCACTGTCAGCATCTGAAGGCAGAGCTGTCAAAGCTTCCTTTGCTCTTTGTAGAGATTGTGAGGTGTGCACTAGGTGCATTGCCTCCTCTGCCTCCACATTGCCCTGTTGTGCCATGACTTGATAGGCAGAAACAGGATGAGTAAAGGTTTCAGGATCCAAAGAGATGGAGTCAATGATTGACTGATATTCTTGTTGAAATTCCATTTCTTTAGAAGCTTCATTAACCTCCATTAACTCACTTGCAATGGCTGGATCTTCCTGCCTTATTTCGCCTGTAGTCCCTTCTCTCAACTCATCTCTCTTTTCTTGCATCAGGGGCTCCCCCTGGCTCACACCTCTCAGACCCTCACCTTCACCTACTAAGGTGGAACTCTCTTGCTCTCCTTTTGCCTGACCTGAAGAAATGGTCAGCCTCTCATTATTTGCCTCTCCTTTTGCCTGCTCACAAGGCAGCCTCTCACTCCCTTCCCTCATTCCTAAAAGTGTTTCAACTACTACAAACTCCTCCACAGTTGACATGGGAATGTCACATATTGCAGTGGTAGAGAGAGTTATCAACGGATAAAGTGTATCCGTTGATGTAGTAGTTAATGCTGTCAACGGATGATTAGTTGTAGACACATCCGTTGATGGAGAAACACTTGTCAACGGATGAAGGATATCCGTTGATGAAGGAAAAAGAGTATCCGTTGAAGTGAAAACCAACACTGAATCTGTGGTGATTGATTTTAAGGAAGAGGCCACAGATAGTGTTGTGAATTCAGGAATGGAAGATTGATGGCCCAACAAATCATCTAAAAGATGATGGCCACCAATTGTTGAGTGGGGCTTCTCCAAGAATTTTAAAGATGGAGAATCAGGAATTGATGTAGATATCATATCCACATCCAAAGATGAAGTTGGTGATGGTGGATTGAAATGTGTATCGATTTGAAGGTTAAGATCAAGGGGTGTGACTCCACATTTATTGAAGTCACATCAAACTGAATTTGAGAAGGTACAGTTGCCTGTACTGTGTGTGCACCTTGTGATGCCCCAATGGTTTTGGATTTTACTCTTCTACCATAGGTTTTTGAGAGAGTGCTATCTGTGTCTCTTGCCCTTTTATGCAGAGTTCCTGGAGTGGAACTTAAATCAGTAGTCACACCCTGTTGAGAGGATGTAACTAGAATTTGGCTTGAAGGTTCATTTACAGTCTTTTGAGAGACTGAAATGTTGGTTGCACCTGCCTCACCTTCCTTATCCTTAGGGCTTCTTTGATGTTCACCCTGTCCCTCACCACTCACTACCACCTTCACACTCCCCTCAAGAGTTTTGGTAATTTTTGCAACAGGTGCCTTTTGAGAGACACCTGAGGTTTGTCTTTTAGATTGTGGTTTTGGAACTTTGGATTTGGTCACTTTGGTAGGAGCCTGTTTGGTCACAACTACAGACTCCATTGTGACACTAGAAGGCAAAGAAATTTGGGGGTTAGAGGTAGGAGTTTCAGGGTTAGAAATAGTTACCTGAACAATTGGTAGATATACCAATTGTACTTCGGCATTTAAGTTCATTAGAATCAAATCACTTAAGACTCTTTTCTCCTGAACAAAACAATTGAACTTGCTATCCGGGTTAGCAATGGATAGCTCATTCTCAGATACATGCAGTGCTAAGAGCATCAAAAATCTAGCAAAATAGATATTCTTGCTCATAGTTTCCTTTTTACCTAATTTTGCTGCTATCTCATACATGACTAGTGTGCCAAAATTATAGAATTTATCAGTCAAAAGCATACACAACATAACTAGCATGGAATGGGTAACAACATCAAAATTACTAATTTTGCCAGAAAAAGTTTTAATGAAGGCATCACAAAAATAACTCCATTCTTTAACCATCCATTTCCTAACAATTTTCCCTAAGTTCTCAGTACTAAGGGTATAATTTATGGAATTGAGCATGGCAACAATTTCAGCATTACTGGGTACTTCCAGACAGTTATTCTCAGGCAATTTTAAACAAGCAGTTATCACATCAGAGTTAACTACATAGTTTTTACCCTTTAAAGAAAAAGCAAGTGTACCGTTTGTGCCAATGTACTCAGCAGATGCCCACACCTCTTCAATTACCTCGTGGATTAGAGGAGTGGTGGCAGTCATAGCATATGACAGTTTGCATTTCTTCACGAAATTCATTATGGTGTGATTGGCTTCTGGAGCATTCACTGTATCAACAAAGGCCGCGAAATTGTTCTTCTCATAGGTGAACCCAGTGGAAGACATCATCTTAACAATAGGCGCCATTGAAGTGTTTGAACTTTTGTTGCAGAGAGTTTTAGTGAAGAAGATGCAGTTAACTTATGAGATTCTTGAAAATGAATAAAGGTGAGATGTGAGAGCACAAGACAGCCTTTTATATTTTTTGTTAACTCGAATAACTTGTAGAAGGGGAGGGGTTGAATACAAGTTATATAATCGTGTCTGATTTTTGCTTGGTTATATGAACAAGAATAAACGAATGAATCAAACTCTGTTTGTATTAATAAGATCAAATACAAACTCTACCAAAGGTGTACAAATACCTTTAGCAGCTGCTGACAATACAAATCTCTCTCTGTTTGTTTCGAACTCTCGAATACAAACCTAATGAACTCACTCACTCACAAACTCTTTCTTCGAACTCTTTTTACAAAGATATAGAGTATTTATAATGCTACCTATCAACTAATTACAGAAAGATAATCTATACATGACAATGTTCTGCTGTCCAGTTGATAGTTTCCATCAATAGAAAATCCTTCCCTTCATAAAATCTTCTTGCTTGTTCTTCAAACAAAGATCCTGTTTTATAGCACTTACCAGTTTCTGTAGCATCCATAATGACATCATCAGTAACACAACTGATATCAGGATTACACACTGCATCAGTATCTGACCATCCCATCAGTACTCGACTTGCTCTATCAGGATTCGATCTCAGTTCCTGATACATAGTCCTCGATGCACTGTTCCTGACTTAATTCTATAGATTACTGTTTATTACATATATCCTATATACAAAGTGCTAAATCCTTTATAAATCAGGATATACAAGAAGTATAAATAAAATTCTATTCTTAACATCACAACTCATGAATTATTCCTAACAATCTCCCCCTATTTATGCTTTAAAATCTGAAGCATAAATCTAAGTTGTGGATGTCAAAACATATAACAATACAACCAGAATAGAATTTATGAATTCAAAAATCATGAAGTTAAGTACCTCTCTTTCCTCAGATGTAGACAAGGTATCCAGTACTTAGACGAAAGAATTTTAATTATTAATGCT
This sequence comes from Kitagawia praeruptora, assembly GCA_037693485.1. Lineage (NCBI taxonomy): Eukaryota > Viridiplantae > Streptophyta > Magnoliopsida > Apiales > Apiaceae > Kitagawia > Kitagawia praeruptora. The sequence continues at coordinate 150,583,528 of CM075353.1, forward strand.
TCTGTTCCATTACCACTTCCCTGCTAAGATTAACCTCTGTCACTCCTAGTTCTTGTTTTTATTTCCCTTTGTCTGTTCTTTATCTCCCCCAGTCCCCCAGTCTGGTGTTGTTGTTGTCTTTGAATCATCTTTATCTCCCCCTTTTTGACATCAGCAACATTAATTCCAAGAGATTCAGTAACAGAACAAATGAGATTCATCAGAACCGCTTGATTTTACATAATTGTGACTTGGTTATCTTCAAGTGTTTGAAGTCTTGATTTAATTTTAACTTGAGATTTCTGAATGTCTTGTAGTACTTCAGAATTGACTTCAATGTTGGAAGTATTTGGAATATCTTCAGATTCAAGTCTTGTAGAAGAAGTTGCCTGTGTAGAATGATATTCAAGTAATAATACTTGATTAGAAGTATCAACATCTTCACATTTCTGATCTGAAGCTGCAATATGATCATCTTGTCCTTCACCAATATTCTGTGTACTAACATCTTCAAATCCTGACTCCTCTTTAGAGTGATCAGAGACTGTTGATGTCTCAATTCGAGCTGATATTGGAAGTACATACAAAGGAATATTCGGATCATTAGGAATTTCATCTGGTACATATGTATCAAGAGATTGTTTTATCCTGGCACCTCTTCTGTTAATGATTCCTGCAAGCCTCTCTTTTTGCTGCTGAGCTTTAACTTCTGGCTTTGCATTATGATGTGCTAGGTCATTCTTCTGATACATCTTGATAAATGAATAAGTACCAGCATCCATACCAAGATTGTCAGACCAAGATTCAGGAAAAACCTGATCCCAGAAATCAAACGATGGTTTCCTAATTTTCTCTCCCTCACTATGGAGTTGATCATCCATACCCTCATTCTCACTTTGACTATCTAAAGTCAACACTCTTTCTACCTCACCTTTTGCCTGGTCAGGAGCCAGCCGCTCTGATTGTGGATCAATATCCATCTTTTCAAGTATATCACTCAAATTTGGATAAGTGCTCTCATGACCTACAGAAAAATAGAGGTTATAAGAAGTTTTTATACCTGAACTCACATGGAGAGAGGGTTCCTCATTTGGCATGGGGCTTGAGGTTTTCTCCAAGGAGTGAGCTGCTATAATCTCTGAACCCTTACAATCATCTTCTTTCCTTCCAGAGACTACAGGCTCCAGTATACCACTTTCAGGTTCTCTACTAGACTCTGATGTCTTCAGTAACACTTCATTAGACACCATAGTTAGTATTTCACCATCTTTAAGTGTTGTTTGCTGAGACTCACCCTCAAAGTGGATAGACTCTGACTGAATAATATTTGTTTGATCTTCAAGAAAATCAGTCAAAGTTGTTCCTCCAATATCATAGGGTTTCTCACTTGCAATTTCAGTCATCACAGAAGACCTTTCAACATCAGCTATCACAGCTCCTGAGTCATCCAACCTCTGACTAGATGGTTCTTGTGTTGCAGTAACTGTGATCTGATCTTTCCTACTATCCACCACTGGTGCAATAGTATCTTCTGTTGACTGTTTTTCAATATCTACTTCCTCCATTTGTTCACCTTGAGCTGAAGCATCTTCAATAATGATATCCTTGTCAAATAAATATGCATGTAGTGATTGAAGTGCAACATGCTTCGAGAGTCCAAATTTCTTGACTAATTGTCTTCTGACAGATACATAGAAATACATCTTCATTAAGTCAAGTCTTTGATGTAGAAGTCCATATTCATCTGGAAATAAAATTTTTGGTACTCTTTCAACCAGAAAATCTAGAACAGGCCTTGACAACTTCACTTTGAGAGAAATTAGTCCCATAGCCAGTCTGTATGATAATGTAGTTTCCCATGAAGAATCAATATCCAGATCTTTATAGTTATTTGCTGACTTGATTGTAGCTTCATTTGTAGAAACCTGCATGATATTAGTTGGACTAGACTCTGTGTGTGTAGGTGACAATTGAATCTTTCTCCTTGTTCTCCTGGTATAGTGAGCAAAAGATTTATCTTGAGAAGACTCAAGAGGTGTAGACACAGAATTGATCTTGGGATGAGATCCTTTTTCAATAGACACAGTCTTTTGAGAGACAGTATCCAGTAACTATTTTCCCTTGTTAAGAACTACAGCCTTTTTGGAGAATGCAGCCTGGCTGTGACTAGGTGCTTCATCTCTGTGTCCTAGATTAGAAAGTCGAATTGTAGCCTTCAATTCTTCTCTCTCAGCAAGAGATATATAATCATCATCTTCACTAGAACTACTACTACTTGACACAACAAATCTTCTCTTCCTTACAACTGATGTCTTTTGAGAAACACCAGAGGTTGGTTTCTTTGAAACAATAGGCTGTGAATTAAAACTCTGTTCTTGAATTATTTAAGAGACTATAATGTTTTGGGCTACTTGGGTAGACACAGGTAGGTTCTCCTCCAATTGAGATTCCTGAGCCATTTCACCACAAAAGAAAGAAGAATTGTAGAGAGTAGGAAGATGAGTTTTAAGAATTACCTGAACATGATGTGGATAATGAATTGCAGGTATTTCATCTAGATTCTTTTCATTGTCCTTCTTTATAATGTCAGAGAAAATTCTCTTTTGATGTTCATAAGAAGAAACACAATGTTCCCTACCAAATCTAGCTTCAACATCAGGAATAAAATGGCTAATAAACATTTGCATAAATCTATGATAATAAACCATTTTCCTGTTTTGATCTCTTGACCCAAGTTTAATACTCATCTGACTTAAGATAATGTGACCAATGTTAATTACTCTGTCATAAAGCAAACTATGAGCAATATGTGATGTAACAGAAGTAATTTGCTGAAAAGAACTACATTTACCAGTAAAACGTTTAGCAATTTGATCAAAGAAGAAAGACCATTCCTTTCTAAGAAAAGACCTATTCAACTGGCTCATGTTGTCTAGAGGTCCACTATAACCTAATTCAGACAACATAGTTCTTACATTATCATCAGATGGTTCACTTGCATAATTATCAGTAACAGGTAAGCAAAGTACTGAATTAACAACAGATTCAGTAATGTCAAATGAATTTTGTCCTAAGTGTAGAACAATCTTACCTGGTTGACTCTGAGTAGAATCAATTACCTCAGCATTCTCCCAAGCTTGTGAAACAGCTGCTTGATTAATCCGTGGAGATGCTGTCAATGCATAACTTAATGGTCCATACGTCAGAAAGTCCATGATTGGATGAAAATCAGTTAATACTCCTTCCTTGTTGGTGATAGCTGCTACATGATTATTCGTCATAAAATCAAAGTCACCAAACTTGAAAGCCACTGATTTAGGTAATCTTCTTTGAGCTGCCATTTTTGATCTGAAAAGAACTTTGAAAAATTCTTGAAATGAGTTAGTGATTTTGAAAACTTGAGAGTGTTTTTGCTTTAGAGAATGTGAAATTAGAGAAAGCAATTACACAATTAAGATTTCAAAACAAATATATTTCACAAATCTTTCAGACCACTATCCCACGTCGACACGTAGATTGACAGGTGTCAGTCCCGGAAAAATGCGGTTACCCATGATTTTTTGGAAAATAAAATCCGAAATTGATTTTCATGAAATAAATCAGGGTATAACTAATCAATACTGATCAGCTTCCTTTTCATGTTGTGACCTTCATCAGAATAATCACAAAAAGCAATGTGATTTAAAAATAATAATTTTCAAATCCTGATGGTCACACTTGAAATCCTGATCAAATATCATCCTGATTCCAGAGACTTAAACAAAGTTTCCACATGGCATTTTTTCATCTAAAAAAGAAATAAACAATTAATCTGAACAAAATCAATTGGTTAGATATATTCGACATTTCTTGAAAATACAAGAAATACAGTCACACGCAATAATTAGCATCTGACTTCATTAAAACTTCCAAGTGACTGTTCAGCTTCTCACGTCTTTCTATAAAAGAAACAGACGCCTTATGCCATTCTCCCTAAACCTTTCAATTTCTTTTCATCTAAACAATGCTTCTCAAACCAAAATTCCATTCAAATCCATTCTTTAGATTCTTCACAGTCGATGAACATCCTGTTCTTGATCATTTCTTTGAAGAGATGACTTTTCTCATCGAACTAATCATGAGTGAAGTAGTTTCAGATAATATCCAAAGGTTTCTCCTAGAACATCCATCTTTTGGATACAATCTTCCCCTAACCTCCTCAAAACTTGAGGATGAAGAATTTGGCCGAAAGTCTGAGGTTGATCTTGATGGGGATGCTATACATTTAAGTTAGCTGCTCTCATTCAAGTCGCCCAGACAAGAAATCCAAGAATAGACGAGGCTGTTCAATCCCCTGATTGATTTCTTGAGATGCTCCTTGTCCTGTACCTCAGAATCCATATCAGTAGACAAGTATAGGATTATCAGTAGAAGTTAGACAAAAAGATGTTGTATTTCATTTCCATGTATGTAATGCTTTCAATTAATGAAATTACAATTTCTTATTATCTACTTGTCTTTTGAATATTGAAAGATGTATAAATTATCAGTATGCAAATATTAAAACTTGCTAGCATAGACTCAATACATCACAGAATTAGATTACTACACAAAGTAAACGTCGGGATCTGAAACAATTTTCACAATCCTGATACTGACACAATACTGATGATGTCAGCATCCTGATAACAAATTCTAATCCTGATGATTATTGACAAGTCTATCACACTGAAATTTATCAAGGCAAAGTGTTATAGCTAAAGCATTTAACAATAAAATATAGATCCTGACAAGAATATCAAGTCTATAAGCTAAAAACAACATACCTTGCTACTTTTGCAGATGTTAAAGATCTAGAAATTTAACATTCCTAACTCACTTACTAATCTACTGAATGTAGTCTCATCAAGTGGTTTAGTTAGAATATCTGCAAGCTGTTTGTCAGTTGAAACAAAATGAAGTTCAACAGTACCATTCTCAATATGTTCTCTAATAAAATGATACCTGACATCAATGTGCTTAGTCCTTGAATGTTGAACTGGATTTTCTGCAATTTTGATAGCACTAGTATTATCACAAAACATAGGAATATTACTAAGTGTCATACCATAATCCATCAACTGATTTCTTATCCAAAGGAGTTGTGCACAACAACTGCCTGCTGCTATGTACTCAGCTTCTGCAGTTGAGGTTGAAACAGATTGTTGCTTCTTGCTTGCCCAAGAAATCAATCTATTTCCCAAGAATTGACATGTACCTGTAGTGCTTTTCCTGTCTATCTTACACCATGCATAATCAGAGTCTGAATAGCCAATTAGTAAGAAATCAGATTCTCTAGGATACCACAAACCAAGATTTAGAGTTCCTTTGAGATATCTAAAAATTCTTTTTACTGCAATTAAATGAGATTCCTTAGGGTCACTTTGGAATCTAGCACATAAACAGGTAGAAAACATTATATCTGGTCTACTTGCAGTTAAATACAACAATGAGCCTATCATGCCTCTATAACTAGTATTATCCACACTCTTCCCTTTAGGATCAGAGTCTAGTTTAGTGGCTGTTGCCATGGGTGTTTTTGCAACTGCACAGTCTTGAAAGTCAAACCTTCTTAAAAGATCTTTGATATACTTTGACTGATTAATGAAAATACCAGTCTCAGTTTGTTTGACCTGCAAGCCTAAGAAATAAGTTAATTCACCCATCATGCTCATTTGATACTTAGACTGCATAAGCTTGCTAAACTTAGCACACAACTTTTCATTAGTAGAACCAAAAATAATATCATCAACATAAACTTGAACTAAAAGCAATTCACCTTTTATCTTTCTAAAGAATAGAGTTTTGTCAATTTTACCTCTTGTGAAGCCATTTTCAAGAAGAAATTTAGACAAAGTCTCATACCATGCTCTTGGTGCCTGCTTTAGTCCATAGAGTGCCTTGTCAAGTTTGTAGACATGATTTGGAAATTTTGGATCAACAAATCCAGGTGGCTGTTCCACATACACTTCCTCATCAAGCTTGCCATTTAGAAATGCACTCTTTACATCCATCTGGTATACCTTGAATTTTGAATGAGCCGCAAATGCAAGAAACATCCTGATTGCTTCCAATCTAGCCACAGGTGCAAAGGTTTCATCATAATCAATGCCTTCTTCCTGAGAATAACCCTTGGCCACCAGTCTAGCTTTGTTTCTTACAATCATACCAGATTCATCTAGCTTGTTCCTGAAAACCCATTTTGCACCAACAATAGATCTATCTTTAGGTCTTGGTACCAGTTTCCAGACTTTGTTTCTCTCAAACTCATTTAACTCTTCCTGCATTGCAATTACCCAATCAGGATCCTGTAAGGCTTCTTCAACCTTCTTAGGTTCATTCTTTGAGAGAAAACAACTATACAAGCATTCATTTTGAATTGATCTTCTAGTTCGAACACCACTATTTGGATCAGCAATTATCAAATCTTCAGTATGATCCTTTGTCCATTTTCTAACAGGTGGTAGATTAACTCTACTAGTCTCTCCCCCTAAGTTAGTGGTATCTCTTGTAGAAGAATTCTCTCTACCTTCAAAAACTCTCCTTTGATCAATAGAATCAGTAGATTCCATATTGCTGCTCGTTACTGATCTTTCCTCAGTAGACTCTGAAGGATTAGTTCCTGATGGAGTAGACTCTGAATAGCTAGTCTGCTCCTGATGATCACTGTGTTCTTCTTGATTCATTTGCTCCCCCTCAATAGTAGCATTCCTTTGAGAAGCAATAGAAATTTCCTCTGAAGAACCTTCATCATCACTGGAGAGTATCTCAGAATTCTTCAGATTTTCAAATTCCAATTTGTCATGGCTTTCATCAGTTTGTAGAATTCCAAATTTCTTATCATCAAATGCAACATGAATTGATTCCATAACAATGTGAGTTCTGAGATTATAAACTTTGAAGGCTTTTGTTGCTGAATATCCTAGAAAGATTGCTTCATCCGATTTGGCTTCAAATTTTCCAAGTTGTTCTGGATGAACTTTTAGGACATAGCATTTGCATCCAAAGATGTGAAAGTATTTCACACTTGGTTTCTTTCCTTTGATCATCTCATAGGGAGTTTTTCCATGACCATTTACCAAGGTACAGTTTTGAGTGAAACATGCAGTGTTAATAGCTTCTGCCCAAAAGTAGGTTGGAAGTTTTGCATCTGCAAGCATGGTTCTTGCTGCCTCTATGAGAGTCCTGTTCTTTCTTTCCACTACACCATTTTGCTGAGGTGTACCAGGTGCAGAAAACTGTTGAGTGATTCCATTGTCTGCACAATACTCCTCCATTGTAGAATTCTTGAATTCAGTACCATTGTCACTCCTAAGTACTTTAACTTTGTACTCAGAGTTATTCTGAATATTCTTTACAAGTTCAATGATTTGCTGAGGAGCTTCATCCTTCTTGTGTAGAAATAACACCCATGTAAACCTTGTGAAATCATCCACTATCACTAGAGCAAATCTTTTCTTGCTGATAGACATAATATTTACTGGACCAAACAGATCAAGATGTAGCATGTGAAATGGTTCAGTAATTGAATTTTCAGTCTTGCTCTTGAAAGTGGTTCTTCTTTGCTTTCCAAGCTGACATGCATCATAAAGTCCATCTTGCACATAATTTGCCTGAGGTAGGCCTCTCACCAGATTGTACTTAACAAGTTGATTAAGCTTTTTGAAGTTGAGATGTGAGAGCTTCTTGTGCCAATTCCAGCTTTCATCATTTATTGCTTTACTGTAGAGACATCTAACAATTCCTTTAGATGTATCACTTAAGCTGGCTTCATATATGTTACCATGTCTTTGACCAGTTAGAACAATGTCTCCATTCTGCATATTCAAGATTTTGCATCCTTCTTTGTCAAAGATTGATTTGTAACCTTTATCACCCAGTTGACTTATGCTTAAAAGAGTATGTTTCAAGCCTTCAACCAGTGCTACATTTTCTATGATGACATTCCCAAAAACAATTGAGCCATATCCCAGAGTTTCTCCTTTGTTGCCATCTCCAAAGGATATTACTGGGCCAGCTTTCCTCTCAAATTTTGTAAGCAGGGACTTCTTTCCAGTCATATGTCCAGAGCATCCACTATCCAAGATAATTGAATGCTTCTTTCCTGTGCCCTGCAAACAAAAAGTAACTAGTTAGAATTTTTTAGGACCCAACTTTGATTGGATCCTTTCTTACTAGATTTAGAAACAACAGGCTTTGAAGATTTTGCTTTGACTTTACCTGTAGTAGAGTCAACCTTAGACTCTGATTTCACAAACTGTTTGTGACTAGGAGTTTCAGATTTCAGAGAATAATAGTCATAATACAGTTCATGATATTCTCTACATATATAAATGGAATGAAGTAAACTACCACAATGATAACTAGCCTTTTGTGGTTGGTATTGAATTTTCTGAGTCTTGGGGAATCTGGACTCAGTTTTCCAAGAAGGTTTTCGATTGTAGTCTAGGGCCAAATGATTATTATTTCCACACTTATAGCATTTTTTCCTAGGTGCATCAGGTACATTCTTGTAATTATTCTCTTTGTTAATACCTTCTTTTCCATTCCTATTTCTTTTGATCTTGCTAGACTCTGAAAGACCATCTAGTCTCTGTTTCAACTGAGACTTAGACAGAAACCCTATGTTTACATTCTTAGGTTTCTCTAACACTTTCTCATCTGAATTACTATTGTTAATCCTTTTGTGTACAACAGGAGTACCTTTTGAATCAACAAATTTAATATGATTAGGTTCAGAAACAATTTTCTTACCTTCAGATTTAGATGTGCTAGCTTCTATTTTACTATCACCATTTGCAATAGCTACTTTTTCCTCTTGTCTAGCTTTATCAAAACCTAAACCATTAACCTTACCACGAATTCCACTTTCAAATATTTCTATAGTCTTTTTCCCAGAATTTTTAATGGTCTTAATCACATCTCTCTCTTCCTCTAGTTCTTTCCTGACATAGTCATAAGCCTCAAGAATAACACTGTAATCATGCTTAGCTTTATCAGAACCTAACTTGTATTCTTCCATTTGAATTAACTCAGATTCAAGAAAATTATTTCTATCAACTAATTTATCATTCTTAACCTTAAGTTCATCTCTTTCACTAGTAAGAATTCTAAAATTAGTCATAAGATTCTTAAACTCAGCATGGATAGTTCTAATTTCATCAGAATTTAAGCTATCAAATGAATCAAGAGAGTGAAGTGATACCTTAACAGAGGATGGAGAAGTTTTCTTTGGAGATCCAGGTTTGTCTGAAACATTTGCCATCAGTGCAATGTTGTCATAATCCAATTCATCTTCAGAATCACTGGGATCAGCCCAATCCTTCTGTGTGACCATAAGTGCATTACCCTTTCCTGAATTCCTAGGCTTCTTACACTCACTAGCAAAGTGTCCAAGCTTGCTGTAGTTAAAGCACTTGATCTTGGCCTTATCAAGCTTTGTTAGGAATAATTCATAAGTTGTGATGTTAAGAATAGAATTTACACATTATACTTCTTGTAATCCTGATCTTATAAAGGATTTAGCACTGTATATAGGTTTTTATGTGTAAAACAGTTATCTGTATAGTTTAGTCAGGAATGAACAGTGTATCGGAGACTACATGTCAGGAACAGAGAGCAAATCCTGATGATGGTCCAATACTGATGGTTGATCAGATACTGATGCAGTGTACAGATCCTGATATCAGTCATGTTACTGATGATGTCATTATAGATACTACAAAAACTGTCAAGTGCTATAAAACAGGATCGTTGTTTGAAGAACAAGCAAGAAGACATTATGAAGGAAAGAGTTTTCTATTGAAGGAAACTATCGACTAGAAGGCAGAACATTGTCATGTATAGATTATATCTTTCTGTTATTAGTTGATAGGTAGCATTATAAATACTCTCTCAATATCATTGTAAAAAGAGCGACGAAGTTGTGAGTTCGTGTGCGTAGCTCTGTATAAGGTTTGTATTCGATTGTTCGAAACAAACAGAGAGATATTTGTATTGTCAGCAGCTGCTAAAGGTATTGTACACCTTTGGTAGAGTTTGTATTTGATCTTATTAATACAAACAAGAGTTTGATTTATTTGTTTATTCTTGTTCATATAATCAAGCAAAAATCAGACACAATTATATAACTTGTATTCAACCCCCCCTTCTACAAGTTATTCGAGTTAACAATTGGTATCAGAGCGGGTTGATTTCGAATAATCATAAAGATCTGCAATCATGTCTGGTTACAAGGATGGGAATACTAAAATTCCTATGCTCAAGAGAAACGAATATACTCTATGGGAAGTAAAGATGTTGCATCATCTGGAAGCAACAGATCCTGATTATCTTGACAGAATCAGAGATGGACCTTTTGTTCCAACAAAGGTCGTTGGACAAGCAACTGTTGATGGTGTGGTTGTTCCAGAACATACAGCAGAGAAGCCAAAATCTGAATGGTCAGATAAGGACAAGGAGAATGTTCTCAAAGATGCTAAAGTGAGAAACATATTATTCAACAGTCTTGATTCTGTTCTCACTAACTATGTTCTCTCTTGTAAAACTGCTAAGGATATATGGGACAATCTTAAGGTTCACTGTGAAGGAACTAAGCCTGTTAGGAAGAATATGAGGACATTACTTATACAACAGTATGAGTACTTTGAATCCAAGTCTGGTGAGTCACTTACTGATACCTTTGATAGGTTTACAAAACTCATCAATGAGATGGCCATGCATGGTAAATATTACGACTTGGAGGACATGAATACAAAGTTCATGAAAGCTTTGCCTGATTTCTACAATGAGAAGATATCTGCAATTGAGGAAGCTAATGATCTGGATGATAAGAAGTTATAGGCAGTATATGGAAAATTGAGAGCTTATGAACTTGACAAGCAGCAGAAGAAGAGCAGGAGTGAAGGAAAGATGAAGACTATTGCACTTACTGCTCAATCTGAAGTTAAGAAGCTTCCTGAAGAACAGCATGAAGAGATTGCTGTAAAAAATTCAAGGAAAAAGAAAAGCAAAGAAAGTTCTGAGTCAGAGACTACTGATATGGACTCTGACAACAATGATTCTGAATCTGAGATGCAAGAACTCTTTGCTATGTTTGCTAAAGCTTTCAAGAAAGGAAAATTCAACAGGAGAAGATTTAGCAAAGGACCTTTTCAAAAGAAGGAGGAGAAGAAGAGTGACAAAAGCAAAAGTATAATTGTCAAGCTTGATAAGGCCAAGATCAAGTGCTTTAACTGCAGCGAGCTTGGACACTTTGCGAGTGAGTGTAAGAAGCCTAGGAATTCAGGAAAGGGTAATCACTTATGGTCACACAGAAGGATTGAGCTGATTCCAGTGACTCTGAAGATGAATTGGATTATGACAACATTGCATTGATGGCCAATAGTTCAGACAAACCTGGATCTCCAAAGAAAATTTCTCCATCCTCTGTTAAGGTATCACTTCACTCTCTTGATTCATTTGATAGCTTAAATTCTGATGAAATTAGATCTATCCATGCTGAGTTTAAAAATCTTATGACTAATTTTAGAATTCTTACTTGTGAAAGAGATGAACTTAAGGTTAAGAATGATAAATTAGTTGATAGAAATAATTTTCTTGAATCTGAATTAATTCAAATGGAAGAATACAAGTTGAGTTCTGATAAAGCTAAGCATGATTATAGTGTAATTCTTGAGGCTTATGACTATGTCAGAAAAGAACTAGAAGAAGAGAGAGATGTGATTAAGACCATTAACAATTCCAGTAAGAAGACAATAGAAATCTTTGAGAGTGGAATTCGTGGTAAGGTTAATGGTTTAGGTTTTGATAAGGCTAGACAAGAAGAAAAAGTAGCTATTGTCAATGATGATAGTAAGGTAGAAGCTAACACATCTAAATCTGAAGGTAAGAAAATTGTTTCTGAACCTAATCATGTTAAATTTGTTGATTCAAAAGGTACCCCTGTTGTACACAAAAGGATTAACAATAGTTTTTCAGATGAGAAAGTGTTAGAGAAACCTAAGAATGTAAACATAGGGTTTCTGTCTAAGTCTCAGTTGAAACAGAGATTAGATGATCTTTCAGAGTCTAGCAAGATTAAGAGAAATAGGAATGGAAAAGAAGGTATTAACAAAGAGAACAATTACAAGAATGTACCTGATGCACCTAGGAAAAAATGCTATAAGTGTGGAAATCATAATCATTTGGCCCTAGACTGCAATCAAAAACCTTCTTGGAAAACTGAGTCCAGATTCCCCAAGACTCAGAAAATTCAATACCAACCACAAAAAGCTTGTTATCATTGTGGTAGTTTACTTCATTCCATTTACATGTGTAGAGAATATCATGAACTGTATTATGACTATTATTCTTTGAAATCTGAAACTCCTAGTCACAAACAGTTTGTGAGATCAGAGTCTAAAGTTGACTCTGCAACAGGTAAAATAAATGCAAAATCTTCAAAGTCTGTTGTCTCTAAATCTAGTAAGAAAGGATCCAATCAAAGTTGGGTCCTAAAAAATTCTAACTAGTTACTTTTTGTTTGCAGGGCACAGGAAAGAAGCATTCAATTATCTTGGACAGTGGATGCTCTGGACATATGACTGGAAAGAAGTCCCTGCTTACAAAGTTTGAGAGGAAAGCTGGCCCAGTAATATCTTTTGGAGATGGCAACAAAGGAGAAACTCTGGGATATGGCTCAATTGTTTTGGGAAATGTCATCATAGAAAATGTAGCACTGGTTGAAGGCTTGAAACATACTCTTTTAAGCATAAGTCAACTGGGTGATAAAGGTTACAAATCAATCTTTGACAAAGAAGGATGCAAAATCTTGAATATGCAGAATGGAGACATTGTTCTAACTGGTCAAAGACATGGTAACATATATGAAGCCAGCTTAAGTGATACATCTAAAGGAATTGTTAGATGTCTCTACAGCAAAGCAACAAATGATGAAAGCTGGAGTTGGCACAAGAAGCTTTCACATCTTAATTTCAAGAAGCTTAATCAACTTGTTAAACACAATTTGGTGAGAGGCCTACCTCAGGCAAATTTTGTGCAAGATGGACTTTGTGATGCATGTCAGCTTGGAAAGCAAAGAAGAACCACTTTCAAGAGCAAGACTGAAAATTCAATTACTGAACCATTTCACATGCTACATCTTGATCTGTTTGGTCCAGTAAACATTATGTCTATCAGCAAGAAAAGATATGCTCTAGTTATGGTGGATGATTTCACAAGGTTCACATGGGTGTTCTTTCTACACAAGAAGGATGAAGCTCCTCAGCAAATCATTGAACTCATCAAGAATATTCAGAATAATTCTGAGTACAAAGTTAAAGTACTTAGGAGTGACAATGGTACAGAATTCAAGAATTCTACAATGGAGGGGTTTTGTGCAGACAATGGAATCACTCAACAGTTTTCTGCACCTGGTACACCTCAGCAAAATGGTGTAGTGGAAAGAAAGAACAGGACTCTCATAGAGGCAGCAAGAACCATGCTTGCAGATGCAAAACTTCCAACCTACTTTTGGGCAGAAGCTATTAACACTGCATGTTTCACTCAGAACTGTACCTTGGTAAATAGTCATGGAAAAACTCCCTATGAGATGATCAAAGGAAAGAAACCAAGTGTGAAATATTTTCACATCTTTGGATGCAAATGCTATGTCCTAAAAGTTCATCCAGAACAACTTGGAAAATTTGAAGCCAAATCGGATGAAGCAATTTTTCTAGGATACTCAGCATCTAAGGCCTTCAAAGTTTATAATCTCAGAACTCACATTGTTATGGAATCAATTCATGTTGCATTTGATGATAAGAAATTTGGAATTTTGCAAACTGATGAAAGCCATGATAAATTGGAATTTGAAAATCTGAAGAATTCTGAGATACTCTCAAGTGATGATGAAGGTTCTCCAGAAAGAATTTCTATTGCTTCTCAAAGGAATGCTACTGTTGAGGGGGAGCAAATAAATCAGAGAGAACATAGTGATCATCAGGAGCAGACTAGTCTTTCAGAGTCTATTCCATCAGGAATTGATGTTTCAGAGTCTACTCCATCAGGAACTGACCTGTCAGAATCTTCTGAGGAAAGATCAGTAACTAGCAGCAATATGGAATCTATTGATTCTATTGATCAAAGGAGAGTTTTTGAAGGTAGAGAGAATTCTTCTACAAGAGATACCACTAACTTAGGGGGAGAGACTAGCAGAGTTGATTTACCACCTGTTAAAAAATGGACAAAGGATCATACTGAAGATTTGATAATTGGTGATCCAAATAGTGGTGTTCGAACTAGAAGATCAATTCAAAATGAATGCTTGTATAGTTGTTTTCTCTCAAAGAATGAACCTAAGAAGGTTGAAGAAGCCTTACAGGATCCTGATTGGGTAATTGCAATGCAGGAGGAATTAAATGAGTTTGAGAGAAACAAAGTTTGGAAACTGGTACCAAGACCTAAAGATAGATCTATTGTTGGTGCAAGATGGGTTTTCAGAAACAAGCTAGATGAATCTGGTATGATTGTAAGAAACAAAGCAAGACTGGTGGCCAAGGGTTATTCTCAGGAAGAAGGCATTGATTATAATGAGACCTTTGCACCTGTAGCAAGATTGGAAGCAATCAGAATGTTTCTTGCATTTGCAGCTCATTCAAAATTTAAGGTATACCAGATGGATGTAAAGAGTGCTTTTCTAAATGGAAAACTTGATGAAGAAGTGTATGTAGAACAGCCACCTGGATTTGTTGATCCAAAGTTTCCAAATCATGTCTACAAACTTGACAAGGCACTCTATGGACTAAAGCAGGCACCAAGAGCATGGTATGAGACTTTGTCTAAATTTCTTCTTGAAAATGGCTTCACAAGAGGTACAATTGACAAAACTCTATTCTTTAGAAAGATAAAAGGTGAATTGCTTTTAGTTCAAGTTTATGTTGATGATATTATTTTTGGTTCTACTAATGAAAAGTTGTGTGCTAAGTTTAGCAAGCTTATGCAGTCTAAGTATCAGATGAGCATGATGGGTGAACTAAATTATTTCTTAGGCTTGCAGGTCAAACAGACTGAGACTGGTATTTTCATTAATCAGTCAAAGTATATCAAAGATCTTTTAAGAAGGTTTGACTTTCAAGACTGTGCAGTTGCAAAAACACCCATAGCAACAGCCACTAAACTAGACTCTGATCCTAAAGGGAAGAGTGTGGATAATACTAGTTATAGAGGCATGATAGGCTCATTGTTATATCTAACTGCAAGTAGGCCAGATATAATGTTTTCTACCTGTTTATGTGCTAGATTCCAAAGTGATCCTAAGGAATCTCATTTAATTGCTTTGAAGAGAATTTTTAGATATCTCAAAGGAACTCCAAATCTTGGTTTGTGGTATCCTAGAGAATCTGATTTCTTTCTAATTGGCTATTCAGACTCTGATTATGCAGGGTGTAAGATAGACAGGAAAAGCACTACAGGTACATGTCAATTTTTGGGAAATAGATTGATTTCTTGGGCAAGCAAGAAGCAACAATCTGTTTCAACCTCAACTGCAGAAGCTGAGTACATAGCAGCAGGCAGTTGTTGTGCACAGCTCCTTTGGATAAGAAATCAGTTGTTGGATTATGGTATGACACTTAGTAATATTCCTATGTTTTGTGATAATACTAGTGCTATTAAAATTGCAGAAAATCCAGTTCAACATTCAAGGACTAAGCACATTGATGTCAGGTATCATTTTATTAGAGAACATATTGAGAATGGTACTGTGGAACTTCATTTTGTTCCTACTGACAAACAGCTTGCAGATATTCTAACTAAACCACTTGATGAGACTACATTCAGTAGACTAGTAAGTGAGTTAGGAATGTTAAATTTTTAGATTTTAACATCTGCAATAGTAGCAAGGTATGTTGTTTTTAGCTTATAGACTTGATATTCTTGTCAGGATCTATATTTGATTGTTAAATGTTTGAGCTATAACACATTGCCTTGATAAATTTCAGTATGATAGACTTGTTAATAATAATTAGGATTAGATTTGTTATCAGGATGCTGACGTCATCAGTATTGTGTCAGTATCAGGATTATGAAAATTGTTTCAGATCCTGACGTTTACTTTGTGTAATAATCTGATTCTCTGATATGTTAAGTCTATGCTAGCAAGTTTTGATATTTGCATACTGATAATTTATACATCATTCAAAAATCAAAAGACAAGCAGATAACAAGAAATTGTATTTTCATTAATAGAAATCATTACATAGAAATGAAATACATCATCTTTTTGTCTAAATTTCTACTCTATACTTGTCTTTGATATGAACTCTGAGGAACAGGACAAGGAGCATCTCAAGAAATCCATCAGGGGATGAAAGCCTCGTTTGCTCTTGGATTCCTTGTCTGGGCGACTTGAATGAGAGCAACTAACTTAAATGAATAGCATCTCCATCAAGATCAACCTCAGACTCTCGGCCAAATTCTTCATCCTCAAGTTTTGAGGAGGTTAGGGGAAGATTGTATCCAACAGATGGATGTTCTAGGAGAAACCTCTGGATATTTTCGAAAACCAATCCATTCATGATTAGTTCGATGAGAAGAGTCATTTGTTCAAAGAGATGATCAAGAACAGGATGTTCATCGATCAAGAAAAATCTGGAAAATGGGTTTGAAGGGATTTTTGGTTTGAGAAGCATTGTTGAGAAGAAAAGAAATTGAAAGGTTATGGAGAATGGCATAAAGCGTTTGGTTCTTTTAAAGAAAGACGTGAGAAGCTGAGCAGTCACTTGGAAGTTTTAATGAAGTCAAATGCTAATTATTGCATGAGACTGTATTTCTTATTTCAAGAAATATTGAAAATATCTAACCAATTGATTTTCTGTTCAGATTTATTGTTTATTTTCTTTTTCAGATAAAAGAAGAATGCCACGTGGAAACTCCATATTAAGTCTCAGATGGTATTGGTCAGGATTTCATGTGTGATCATCAGGATTTGATGAGAGATCAACAGGAAAAGGAAGCTGATCAGTATTGCTTATTAATACCATGATTTATTTCATGAAAATCAATTTTGGATTTTATTTTAAAAAAAAATCATGGGTAACCGCATTTTTCAGGGACTGACACCTGTCAATCTACGTGTCAACGTGGGATAGTGGTATGAAAGATTTGTGAAGTATATTTGTTTTGAAACTCTAATCGTGTAATTGCTTTCTTTAATTTTACATTCTCTAAAGCAAAAATCACTCTTGAGTTTTCAAAATCACTAATCCATTTCAAGAATTTTTCAAGTTTCTTTTCAGATCAAAAATGGCAGCTCAGAGAAGATTACCTAAATCAGTAGCCTTCAAGTTTGGTGACTTTGATTTTATGACAAACAATCATGTTGCAGCTATCACCAACAAGGAAGGAGTGTCATCTGATTTTCATCCAATCATGGACTTTCTGGTGTATGGACCATTAAGTTATGCATTGACAGCATCTCCACAGATTAATCAAGTAGCTGTTTCACAAGGTTGGAAGAATGCTGAGGTAATTGATTCTACTCAGAGTCAATCAGGTAAGATTGTTCTACATTTAGGACAAGATTCATTTGACATTACTGAATCGGTTGTTAATTCAGTACTTTGCTTACCTGTTACTGATAGTTATGAGAATGTACCATCTGATGATAATATAAGAACTATGTTGTCTGAATTAGGTTATAGTGGACCTCTAGATAACATGAGCCAGTTGAATAGGTCTTTTCTTAGAAAGGAATGGTCTTTTTACTTTGATCAAATTGCTAAATGTTTTACTGGCAAATGTAGTTCTTTTCAGCAAATTACTTCTGTTACATCACATATTGCTTATAGTTTGCTTTATGACAGAGTAATCAACATTGGTCATATTATCTTAAGTCAGATGAGTATTAAACTTGGGTTAAGAGATCAAAACAGGAAAATGGTTTATTATCATAGATTTATGCAATTGTTTATTAACCATTTCGTTCCTGATGTTGAAACTAGATTTGGTAGAGAACATTGTGTTTCTTCTTATGAACAGCAAAAGAGAATTTTCTCTGACATTACAAAGAAGGACAATGAAAAGAATCTAGATGAAATACCTGTAATTCATTATCCACATCATGTTCAGGTAATTCTTAAAACTCATCTTCCTACTCTCTACAATTCTTCTTTCTTTTGTGGTGAAATGGCTCAGGAATCTCAATTGGAGGAGAACCCACCTGTGTCTACCCAAGTAGCCCAAAACATTATAGTCTCCGAAACAATTCAAGAACCAAATTTTGATCCACAGCCTATTGTTTCAAAGAAACCAACCTCTGGTGTTTCTCAAAAGACATCAGTTGTAAGGAAGAGAAGATTTGTTGTGTCAAGTAGTAGTAGTAATTCTAGTGAAGATGATGATGATTTAACTCTTGCTGAGAGAGCAGAATTGAAGGCTGCAATTCAATTTTCTTTGTTAGCACAAAGAGATGAAAAACCTAGTCACAGCCAGGCTGCAGTCTCCCAAAAGGCTGTAGTTCTTAAAAAGGGAAAACAGTTACTGGATACTGTCTCTCAAAAGACTGTGTCTATTGAACAAAGATCTCATCCCAAGATCACTTCTGTGTCTACACCTCTTGAGTCTTCTCAGGATAAATCTTTTGCTCACTATACCAGGAGAACAAGGAGAAAGATTCAATTGTCACCTACACACACAGAGTCTAGTCCAACTAATATCATGCAGGTTTCTACAAATCAAGCTACATCTATGTCAGTATTTGACAAGAGAGATCTGGATATTGATTCTTCATGGGAAACTACATTATCATACAGACTGGCTATAGGACTAATTTCTCTCAAAGTGAAGTTGTCAAGGCCTGTTCTAGATTTTCTGGTTGAAAGAGTACCAAAACTTTTATTTCCAGATGAATATGGACTTCTACATCAAAGACTTGACTTAATGAAGATGTATTTCTATGTATCTGTCAGAAGACAATTAGTCAAGAAATTTGGACTCTCGAAGCATGTTGCACTTCAATCACTTCATGCATATTTATTTGATAAGGATGTAATTATTGAAGATGCTTCAGCTCAAGGTGAAAAACTAGAGGAAGTAGATAGAGGAAAGCAGTCAACAGAAGGTACTATTGCACCAGTTGTGAATAGTAGGAACGATCAGATCACAGTCACTGTAACACAAGAACCATCTAGTCAGAGGAAGGATGACTCAGGAGCTGTGATAGCTGATGTTGAAAGGTCTTCTGTGATGACTGAGAATGCAAGTGAGATACCCTATGATATGGGAGGAATGACTTTGGTTGATTTTTCTGAAGATCAAACAAATTTTGTTCAGTCAGAGTCTATTCACCTTGAGGGTGTGTCTCAGCAAACAACACTTAAAGACGGTGATGTACTAACTATGGTGTCTAATGAAGTATTACTGAAGACATCAGAGTCTAGTAAAGAACCTGAAAGTGGTATACTGGAGCCTGTAGTTTCTGAAAGGAAAGAAGATGATTGTAAGGGTTCAGAGACTATAGCAGCTCACTCCTTGGAGAAAACCTCAAGCCACATGCCATATGAGGAATCCTCTCTCCATGTGAGTTCAGGTATAAAAACTCCTTCTAAACTCTATTTTTCTGTAGGTCATGAGAGCACTTATCTAAATTTGAGTGATACAGTTGAAAAGATGGACTTAGATCCACAATTTGAGCGGCTGGCTCCTGACCAGGCAAAAGGTGAGGTAGAAAGAGTGTTGACTTTAGAAAGTCAAAGTGAGAATGAGGGTATGGATGATCAACTCCATAGTGAGGGAGAGAAAATTAGGAAACCATCATTTGATTTCTGGGATCAGGTTTTTCCTGAATCTTGGTCTGAAAATTTGGGTATGGATGCTGGTACTTATTCATTCATCAAAATGTATCAGAAGAATGACCTAGCACATCACAATGCAAAGCCAGAAGTTAAAGCTCAGAAGCAAAAGGAGAGGCTTGCAGAAATCATTAACAGAAGAGGTGCCAGGATAAAGCAATCTCTTGATACATATGTACCAGATGAAGATCCTAATGATCCTAGTGTTCCTTTGTATGTACTTCCAATATCAGCTAGAATTGAGACATCAACAGTCTCTGATCACTCTAAGGAGGAGTCAGGATTTGAAGATGTTAGTACACAGAATACTGGTGAAGGAGATGATGATCATGTTTCAGTTCCAGAACAGAAAGATGAAGATGTTGATACTTCTAATCAGGTTTTATTACTTGAATATCATACAACTCAAGCAACTTCTTCTACAAGACTTGAAGATACAGTTCTTTCTGATTCTGATACTGAAGATACTAGAAGCACTTCCAATATTGAAGTTCATTCTGATGTTTTGAAAGATATTCAGAATTCTCAAATTGCTATTCAAACAAGACTTCAATCACTTGAAGATAACCAAGTCACAATTATGGAAAATCAAGCAGTTCTTATGAATCTCATTTGTTCTGTTTCTGAATCTCTTGGAATTAATGTTGCTGATGTCAAAAAGGGGGAGATAAAGACAATTCAAAGACAACAACAACACCACCAGACTGAAGATAAAGCTGGGGGAGATAAAGATCAGACAAAGGATAGTAAAAAGAAGAACCAGGAGTGACAGTGGTGAATCTCAGCTAGGAAGAGGTAAAGGAAGAGCAGCATTAATAGTTAAAATTCTTTCTTCTAAGTACTAGATAAGCGTCTACATCTGAGAAGAAGGTACTTAAACTTCATAATTCTACATTTATAAATTCTATTCTGGTTGTATTGTTCTATGTTTTGACATCCACAACTTAGATTTATGCTTCAGATTATAAAGCATAAATAGGGGAGATTGTTAGGAATAATTCATAAGTTGTGATGTTAAGAATAGAATTTACACATTATACTTCTTGTAATCCTGATCTTATAAAGGATTTAGCACTGTATATAGGTTTTTATGTGTAAAACAGTTATCTGTATAGTTTAGTCAGGAATGAACAGTGTATCGGAGACTACATGTCAGGAACAGAGAGCAAATCCTGATGATGGTCCAATACTGATGGTTGATCAGATACTGATGCAGTGTACAGATCCTGATATCAGTCATGTTACTGATGATGTCATTATAGATACTACAGAAACTGTCAAGTGCTATAAAACAGGATCGTTGTTTGAAGAACAAGCAAGAAGACATTATGAAGGAAAGAGTTTTCTATTGAAGGAAACTATCGACTAGAAGGCAGAACATTGTCATGTATAGATTATATCTTTCTGTTATTAGTTGATAGGTAGCATTATAAATACTCTCTCAATATCATTGTAAAAAGAGCGACGAAGTTTTGAGTTCGTGTGCGTAGCTCTGTATAAGGTTTGTATTCGAGAGTTCGAAACAAACAGAGAGATATTTGTATTGTCAGCAGCTGCTAAAGGTATTGTACACCTTTGGTAGAGTTTGTATTTGATCTTATTAATACAAACAAGAGTTTGATTCATTCGTTTATTCTTGTTCATATAATCAAGCAAAAATCAGACACGATTATATAACTTGTATTCAACCCCCCCCTTCTACAAGTTATTCGAGTTAACAAGCTTGACAATTGTACTTTTGCCTTTGTCACTCTTCTTCTCCTCCTTCTTTTGAAAAGGTCCTCTGCTAAATCTTCTCCTGTTGAATCTTCCTTTCTTGAAAGCTTTAGCAAACATAGCAAAGAGTTCCTGCATCTCAGATTCAGAATCATTGTTGTCAGAGTCCATATCAGTAGTCTCTGACTCAGAACTTTCTTTGCTTTTCTTCTTCCTTGAGTTCTTTACAGCAGGCTCATCATGCTGTTCCTCCGGAAGCTTCTTTAATTCAGATTGAGCAGTAAGTGCAACAGTCATCATCTTTCCTTCACTCCTGCTCTTCTTCTGCTGCTTGTCAAGTTCATAAGCTCTTAGTTTTCCATATACTGCCTCTAATGAAATCTCATCAAGATCATTAGCTTCCTCAATCGCAGATATCTTTTCATTGTAGAAATCAGGCAAAGCTTTCATGAACTTTGTATTCATATCCTCCAAGTCATAATATTTACCATGCATGGCCATCTCATTGATGAGTTTTGTAAACCTATCAAAGGTATCAGTAAGTCATAATATTTACCATGCATGGCCAAAAACTTGTTATGCAAAATTTACGCAAGCGCACGTTGTCACAAGTAATATATGATTAAATCAAGTTCGTTCCCACAGAGATCTAGAATGGTGTTCAATTCAATTAATGTACCTATACACCGATGTATGGTTTTTATCCACTGCTAAGACAAATAACAAATTTAAGATTGATTATCTAAATTAAACTAAAGTGCAATTTATAAAACTAAGAATTAAACACTTAACGAGAATTAAAATCGAATTACTTATATGAGAATAAAACATGGAATCCTAGTTTCATCATCTACTTCACTTAGAGTTGCAGCCTTTAATTAGAACATGCGTTGGTTTTGATATCTGATCGGATAACACAAAAAGAGTAAAAGTTACCTCTCGGTATACTAGTACCAATCTACACATACATCCACAAAAGAGATAGAAGATGAATAGGCACCTATTATGTTTAGACCCTATATCTCTATAGAATTTGAAAACATAAAGGTTGAAGCACAAGTTATCCACTTAGATCACATAGGGTAGCATAATATCTCTATTCATGCCACAAATCATGATGCTTAACACCAACCTATCCTATGCTAGCATGGCAAGTTCTAAATCTCAAGATCCACTCTCGTTTAGCAAGAGATTAACATATTAGATGTTCGCGACGCACCTAAATACCATAAGCACAACCATACAAGGATATCAAGAATTCACCACACATAAATCTCTAAGGCATGCAAACTACTAAGCTACATAGATAAATCCACTAGGATCCCATGACAACGATTAGCCCATAATTGAACCGTTCATCGTCATGGGATTTGATGAAGACATGGTAATTAACAATATATAAAAGAAAGGAATAATGATATTAATAGAAAAAGAGTTGAGAAACAAATCTATGATTCAACGTATACAAAAGATGAAGTAGGTTGAGATCCGTGCTTGTCACCGAGCTTGAATCCTTTTCCACTTTTCTCCCTTGCGAAACTAATTTACAATAATAATAATGCTATGATAATCCCCTATTTTACAAGGCTAAGATGTGTTTATATAAGCCTACATATCTTGCCCAACAAGAAAAACAACCTAAAAATACAATTGGAAATAGGTTTGGGTGTCAAAATATAGTTAAAATTCGAAAATAGGGCAAAAAGGAGATTTTTCAGCAAAACTGGCCGCACCAGCGCAGCCTGCGCTCCTCTCCCTGTTCTGGCACTGTGCAGGCGCAGCCTGCGCTCTGTAGAGCGCTGCCAGCGCTCCTCTGGCTGGTGGTGGCTCGTTTTCTGCAGTTTTTCTTCGTTTTTCGTCCGTTTTCTTCCGTTCCTTTTGCATTCACTTCCCGTCTTCTTCGTGCCAATGTCTTGAACACTCTTGGTAGTTAATATTAAGTCATCATTCTTCATTCCTTAGCATAATCAACTCCAAAATCAACGGAAAATTCACCCTTAATCGATATTTCTCCAAACCTACACATTTAAATAAAACACATCAAAAATACCACAAACTTGAGTCCAAGTACACCAATTTAAGCCGATATGGAACGTTTCAAGTGGATATAAAATCCACTTATCACACCCCCAAACTTAAACCGATGCTTGTCCTCAAGCATAAACAATTACAACTAACTAACTAACTAGTACCACTTCCGTAGGTGATCACGGTTGCATTTGGCATATGCAACAAGCCCTTTAAACCCCTAGGCAGCCCTAGTGGACGAGTAAGGTCTCGTGAGGGCCTATAGCGAATGTACCCACAAAATCCATTTAACCTAATGCAATGCAATGCATGAATGCAACTAATATGAAAAATGCAACGATCCCCTTCAAACTCACCAAAACCAACTAAAAAGAAAATATCACAAAGAATGCAACAAATCTAAGCAGAGCTCGACTAAGTCCCCGTATACTAACAAATACATGAACAGAAACGTGCGTGTGTGCAATGCTCATCAGAAATACTCCCAAAACTAGGTCAAAAATCATACATGCTTTCCGTCAAGACAATCATAGGTTTATAACTAGAATAGACTGTAGACACTTCATAACCTAGGAACACCTCCACCCTTATCCAAGGTAGACAGAAATTCATGCTTTATTACTATACGACGACACTACATATACAATACGCATGCTTATTTAATCGTGCAATGAATGAGACCCCAAAAGGCTTATACAATAATACCCATGTAGCGAGTGTTAGGTCAGCAATCCCAAACCACAAGAGCTTTAGGTTACTAGGACTAAGTCCCCTCAGACTTAATTACTCGAGTATTAAAGAGCTCACTCTGGTTAATTTTGCATTAACAAACAACAATTGACTCTTTTTTTTTCTTTTTTTTTTTCTCTTTTTTTTCGCAATCTAGAATGAGCCTTTCTCATTTCCAACCCTAGACTACTCACATAAATATGAGCCGGCTACTAGCCATTTGACGCCTAGCCTTTATTGACAACTAGCATGAAATTCCTGCTTTCCCCCAAACTTAGACTTTAATGTTCCTACGCTATAAAGGGAATAACGAAAATTCTAAGAATAAACAAGTGATTAAATCTCAAAACATCCAATAGGCATGACTCTAACCTAGCCCAACAGCACCCCAATGAGACTGTGTAATAAGTTTTGTTCCCGTAACATGCAAGTCAATTCCTAGGAACTATAAATCAGCCCTCTACTCATCATCATCACACTCAAATCAACATCCACCTATCAATCAGAATCAGCTCGTCCTACGGGACCATGAAAAATGCATGCCATGAAAATGCAACTAATATGACTCACATGGTAAAACAAAAATAAAATAACAGAATGTCCTAAATGAAACAAACGTAAATAATACGAACAATTATATGCATGAATTACTACTAATATGCAAAACATGATATCCTACATGAACACAATGACTCACAAATACTACTAAAACATATATATACTACTTATCCCCCAAACCACCCCCAAACTTAAAATATTCAATGTCCGCATTGAATGGAAGTAAATACAAGGGATAGTAGAAAACATACCTGAAAACACCGAAACACATGGGTTGCCTCCCACGAAGCGCTGTCGTTAACGTCATTTAGCCGGACAAATATGATTCAAATCATTGTGGCTTGAAGATCGAATTTGACTTGTCCTTAGCAGAAGGACCATTCACCCATTGGTTGACAACCTTCTTGCTATCTTCCCACATCTTTTCTAAATCAAACTTCACTTTGCCTCTTCCTCCAATTAACTTTTTCTTTTTCTTCTTCACACCTCTAAAGTGCTTATGCTTCACAGTCGATTGATAAGAACACTCATCTACCTCATCATCCATGCTCCACCTTCTTAACACATTATCGTGACCCTCTTCAAAAATTAACAACTCATCATTTAGAAGGACATACTTCAAATGGGATGGAAGTTTTCCAAGCTTGACATTCGAGAGATCTCGTATTGAAGAACTGTCAATGGAATCACTGATAGGATGCTTTAGCATGCGCATATTCGATTTTTCGCTCAACAATTGATCCAACTTCTTTCTCTGACCCGTATCAACTATATCCACACTAAAACACTCTTCATCCTCTGTTGGAAATTTCATGGCCTTGAACACATTAAAGGTGACACTCTGATCTTGCACCCTCATTGTAAGCTCTCCTTTTTGCACATCAATCAAAGTCTTTCCTGTAGCCAAGAACGGTCTTCCCAAAATTATGGGAATCTTCTTATCTTCTTCGAAATCCAAGATCACAAAATCAGCAGGAAATATGAGCTTATCAACCTTCACATCCTCCACTATACCCCTCGGATACGTGATAGATCGATCAGCCAACTGCAAAGAGATGTTAGTCGGCTTCGGCTCTGGTAGACCAAGTTGCTTGCAAACAGACAATGGTATGAGATTAATACTAGCTCCTAAATCACATAAACACTTGCCGAATGAAAGGTTGCCAATAGTGCATGGAATAGTGAAACTTCCCAGATCTTTAAGTTTAGGTGGCAACTTCTGCTGCAGAACGGCACTACACTCCTCTGTCAATGCCACTGTTTCAAAATCTTCCAACCTTCTCTTCCGTGACAAAATATCCTTCATGAACTTTGCATATCTTGGCATCTGCTCCAATGCTTCAACAAAAGGAATGTTAATGGACAGTTTCTTGAATACATCCATAAATTTCTGAAACTGTTTCTCTTGACTTTTCTTCAAACGTCCAGGATATAGCGGAGGTGGATAGATCTGATTATTCATTGAAGATTGCTCCGGAGTAAACTTTTCAACAGGTTTCTTGCTCTTCTCACCATCTAGCTGATCAGCCACTAAATCAGATTTCTCAATTTCTGGCACTGCAGATTTTTCAACCTGCTGATTCTGAACATCTTCATCTTCTTCAGTTGCTGATTTAGGATCACTTGTGACTTTTCCTGATCTCAAAGTAAATGCATTGACCTGTTCCTTGTTTTCCCTTCTGCCTGGATTTACCTCCGCATCACTAGGAAGAGTTCCTTGTTGCATATTTACCAAGGCACTTGTAATCTGTCCTAACTGGGTTTCCAAGACTTTCTGACCAGCTTGTAAGTTCTTTAACGCTATCCACATCTCATCTGATTTATCATTAGATGATTGCCCCATATGAGCCTGAGGCTGTTGCTGCTGAAATCCCGGAGGTTGATATGATGCCCTATAAGGTTGTTGATAGCCTTGATTGTACGGCTTCGCTTGCTGATAAGGTTGTTGAGTATTCTGATTGTTGCTCCAGCTGAAGTTAGGATGATTCCTATTATTAGGATGATAAGTGGCTGGAACTGGGGTAGCAGGTCTCTGGAAATTACTCACAAACTGTGCTGATTCAGAAGAGATAGCACACTGATTCGTCTCATGTGCGCCCGCACATAACTCACAAACACTAGCCACCTGCTGAACTCCATAATTAGAAAGAGAATCCACTTTCATAGCAAGAGCCTTCAACTGAGCCGTAATCATTGAAGCTGTATCTACTTCCAAAACTCCTGCTACCTTGCCTTGAGAAAGCCTCTGGGTTGGATTCTGATATTCATTAGCAGCCATCATCTCGATAAGATCATAAGCTTCATCATAACTCTTCGCCCAAAGAGCTCCACCTGATGCTGCGTCTAGTAAAGGTCTAGACTGTGCTCCCAACCCATTATAAAAACCATTAATAACCATCCAATCAGGCATGCCATGATGAGGACACTTCCTTAGCATCTCCTTGTAGCGTTCCCAAGCCTCACACAATGACTCGCCAGATTGCTGTTGAAATTGAGTCAACTGGTTCCTTATTGCTGCAGTTTTCGCCATAGGGAAGAATTTAGTAAGAAACTTCTGAGCAAGATCTTCCCATGTAGTAATGGAACCAGGTGGTAAAGAGTGTAGCCAGCTCTTAGCCTTATCCCTCAGAGAGAATGGGAAAAGCCTCAACCTGATAGCATCATCCGTCACACCATTACATTTGAAAGTGTCGCAGATTTCGATAAAGTCCCGAACATGCATGTTAGGATCCTCCGTAGAAGCTCCCCCAAACTGGACTGAATTCTGCACCATCTGAATTGTGCCCGGCTTGATCTCAAAGTTGTTCGCTGCAATAGCTGGCCTAACAATGCTAGACTGGATGTCATTGAGTTTCGGCTGAGAATACTCCTTCAAAGCCTTAGCTGCTGCTGCATCTGCCATTGCTACTGTAGTTTCAGCTTCCTCTTCCTTATTCTCTAAATTCTCTACACGACCGTCTTCTGCCAGTCTTTGTAAACGAGCTTGCGAACGTGTTTGCATACAAACTTAAGTACCTGAAACACTACGAAACAAACAAACTAAGTAAGAATCCGAGTCAGTGAACGCTAACGACCACTGATGACAAGCACATAAACTAAAATAAAAACACCGATGATCCCCGGCAGCGGCGCCAAAAACTTGTTATGCAAAATTTACGCAAGCGCACGTTGTCACAAGTAATATATGATTAAATCAAGTTCGTTCCCACAGAGATCTAGAATGGTGTTCAATTCAATTAATGTACCTATACACCGATGTATGGTTTTTATCCACTGCTAAGACAAAAAACAAATTTAAGATTGATTATCTAAATTAAACTAAAGTGCAATTTATAAAACTAAGAATTAAACACTTAACGAGAATTAAAATCGAATTACTTATATGAGAATAAAACATGGAATCCTAGTTTCATCATCTACTTCACTTAGAGTTGCAGCCTTTAGTTAGAACATGCGTTGGTTTTGATATCTGATCGGATAACACAAAAAGAGTAAAAGTTACCTCTCGGTATACTAGTACCAATCTACACATACATCCACAAAAGAGATAGAAGATGAATAGGCACCTATTATGTTTAGACCCTATATCTCTATAGAATTTGAAAACATAAAGGTTGAAGCACAAGTTATCCACTTAGATCACATAGGGTAGCATAATATCTCTATTCATGCCACAAATCATGATGCTTAACACCAACCTATCCTATGCTAGCATGGCAAGTTCTAAATCTCAAGATCCACTCTCGTTTAGCAAGAGATTAACATATTAGATGTTCGCGACGCACCTAAATACCATAAGCACAACCATACAAGGATATCAAGAATTCACCACACATAAATCTCTAAGGCATGCAAACTACTAAGCTACATAGATAAATCCACTAGGATCCCATGACAACGATTAGCCCATAATTGAACCGTTCATCGTCATGGGATTTGATGAAGACATGGTAATTAACAATATATAAAAGAAAGGAATAATGATATTAATAGAAAAAGAGTTGAGAAACAAATCTATGATTCAACGTATACAAAAGATGAAGTAGGTTGAGATCCGTGCTTGTCACCGAGCTTGAATCCTTTTCCACTTTTCTCCCTTGCGAAACTAATTTACAATAATAATAATGCTATGATAATCCCCTATTTTACAAGGCTAAGATGTGTTTATATAAGCCTACATATCTTGCCCAACAAGAAAAACAACCTAAAAATACAATTGGAAATAGGTTTGGGTGTCAAAATATAGTTAAAATTCGAAAATAGGGCAAAAAGGAGATTTTTCAGCAAAACTGGCCGCACCAGCGCAGCCTGCGCTCCTCTCCCTGTTCTGGCACTGTGCAGGCGCAGCCTGCGCTCTGTAGAGCGCTGCCAGCGCTCCTCTGGCTGGTGGTGGCTCGTTTTCTGCAGTTTTTCTTCGTTTTTCGTCCGTTTTCTTCCGTTCCTTTTGCATTCACTTCCCGTCTTCTTCGTGCCAATGTCTTGAACACTCTTGGTAGTTAATATTAAGTCATCATTCTTCATTCCTTAGCATAATCAACTCCAAAATCAACGGAAAATTCACCCTTAATCGATATTTCTCCAAACCTACACATTTAAATAAAACACATCAAAAATACCACAAACTTGAGTCCAAGTACACCAATTTAAGCCGATATGGAACGTTTCAAGTGGATATAAAATCCACTTATCACTACCTATCAACTAATTATAGAAAGATAATCTATACATGACAATGTTCTGCTGTCCAGTTGATAGTTTCCATCAATAGAAAATCCTTCCCTTCATAAAATCTTCTTGCTTGTTCTTCAAACAAAGATCCTGTTTTATAGCACTTACCATTTTCTGTAGCATCCATAATGACATCATCAGTAACACAACTGATATCAGGATTACACACTGCATCAGTATCTGACCATCCCATCAGTACTCGACTTGCTCTATCAGGATTCGATCTCAGTTCCTGATGCATAGTCCTCGATGCACTGTTCCTGACTTAATTCTACAGATTACTGTTTATTACATATATCCTATATACAAAGTGCTAAATCCTTTATAAATCAGGATATACAAGAAGTATAAATAAAATTCTATTCTTAACATCACAACTCATGAATTATTCCTAACATTTTTCAAGACTTAAAAATGAAATAATTAAAAGTAATTACTCCATTGGGCAAAAGTAACTATCAGATAATAAATGAAAAGAAAAGAAGTACATCCATGACTAAATATACACGTTCACAAACGGCTATAATTTAAAAGAAATGTATATCAACGGATAAAGAATGGACGGTTGAGAACCGGTTTATCCATCGTTGACGTGGACAACCTGTTATCCGTTGACATACGAAAATCTAGTAATGTGTTTATACCACCAACGGATAAAGGGATATCCGTTGATAAGCAAATTTTGCCTTAGACAAAATTTCTGTAGAAAATTTTTCTGAGAGTTTTTAATTCTCAAGTAAATCAAAACACATTTCTAGCTGCAATTCAGTATGATCAAATATCACTAGGAATTATGAAAAATTAAGCATACCTAGTTCACCTACCAATCTTGTGAATGAAGATTCATCAAGAGGCTTGGTGAAGATATCTGCAATCTGCATTTCACTTGGCACAAAGTGCATTTCTACTGTACCATTCATCACATGCTCTCTAATGAAGTGGTATTTGATGTCAATATGCTTGGTTCTCGAATGTTGCACTGAATTCTCTGTGATGGCAATAGCACATGTGTTGTCACAGAAAATTAGAATCTTCTCAACTTTTAGACCATAGTCAATAAGTTGATTTTTCATCCAAAGAATCTGTGCACAACAACTTCCAGCAGCAATGTACTCAGCTTCAGCTGTAGAAATGGAGACTGAGTTCTGTTTCTTACTGAACCATGACACAAGTCTGTTTCCTAGAAATTGACAGGAACCTGTAGTACTTTTCCTATCAATTCTGCAACCTGCATAATCTGCATCTGAATAGCCAATTAGATCAAAGCTAGAATCTCTTGGGTACCAAATGCCAAGGTTTGGTGTTCCCTTGAGATATCTGAAAATTCTCTTAATAGCAATCAAGTGAGACTCTCTAGGGTCAGCTTGAAATCTAGCACACAGACAAGTGGAAAACATTATATCAGGTCTACTAGCTGTTAGATATAGAAGTGAGCCTACCATGCCTCTATAGCTTGAGATGTCCACAGACTTTTCCTTAGTATTCAACTCAAGCTTAGTTGCAGTGGCCATATGTGTTTTTGCAGAGGCACAATCCATTAAGTCAAATTTCTTTAAAAGATCATAAATATATTTTGTTTGACTTATGAAAATGCCCTCATTAACTTGCTTCACTTGTAAGCCAAGAAAGTAAGTTAATTCACCCATCATGCTCATTTCATACCTACTTTACATAAGTTTGGCAAACCTTTTACAAAGCTTCTCATCTGTAGACCCAAAAATAATATCATCTACATAGATTTGAACAAGTATTGAAGAACCATTGACATTTCTATGAAATAAGGTTTTATCTACTGTACCTCTAGTGAAGTGATTCTCCAAAAGAAATTGAGATAAAGTGTCATACCAGGCTCTTGGTGCTTGCTTCAAACCATAAAGTGCTTTCAAGAGAAGATATACATATTCTGGAAATTCTGGATCTTCAAAGCCAGGAAGTTGATGGATATAAACCTCTTCTTCCAGTTTCCCATTTAGAAAGGCACTTTTGACATCCATCTGATAGACTTTGAAATTGGCATGTGCTGCATAGGCTAGGAATATTCTAATTGCCTCAAGTCTTGCCACTGGAGCAAAAGTTTCATCAAAATCTATCCTTTCTTCTTGAGAATAGCCCTTTGCCACTAATCTAGCTTTATTCCTCACAATTATGCCATTTTCATCAGTCTTGTTCTTGAGAACCCATTTGGTACCTATGACACCTCTATCATCAGGTTTGGGCACAAGCTTCCATACTTTATTTCTCTCAAATTGGTTTAGCTCTTCTTGCATTGCTAAGACCCAATCTGGATCTAGAAGGGCATCTTCCACTTTCTTAGGTTCCTCTTGAGATAGAAAACTGCTGTATAGGCATTCTGCTTGAGTGGCCCTCCTAGTTTGAACTCTTGAACTTGAATCACCAATGATTAACTCAAATGGGTGATCTCTAGTCCATTTTCTTGAAGGTGGAAGATTAGATCTGGATGAGGTTGCTTCATCTAAGTGAGCATGATCTTGTTGATTGGTCATTGAGTGTTGACTTTGAGAAACTCCCCCTGAGTTTGTTGTCCTTGCGGAATTATGAAGTTGACTGTCAACGGATGCATCATTTTTTCTATCAACGGATGCTCCATTTTGCCTGTCGACGGATGCATGAGAATGCCTGTCAACGGATGCATCTGATGCTCCAATATGACTGTCAACGGATGCTTCATTTCCAGTGTTAGCATCACTTCTAGTTGGACCAACAACTCTAGGTGAATTTTTATGGTCATGATCTTCATTTTCCTCATCATCATCAATGTACATTCTTCCTTCTACTTCATTTTCAAATTTCAACTTTTCATGGAAGCCTTCATCATTTAGACCTAGAATCTTTTGATCATCAAACACAACATGTACAGATTCCATAACAATGTTGGTTCTTAGATTGTAGACTCTATAGGCTTTCCCTGCTGCATATCCAACAAAAATAGCTTCATTTGCCTTTGCTTCAAATTTGCCCAAGTTATCCCCGTGATTCCTTAACACAAAGCACTTACATCCAAAGACATGAAGGAAAGCTAAAGTTGGTTTCTTGTTGGTAAATAACTGATAAGGAGTCATTCCTCTAGCTTGATTGACCAAGAAAATATTCTGAGTGAAACAGGCAGTGTTGACAGCTTCAGCCCAGAAATATGTTGGCAATCTTGATTCACTTAGCATTGTTCTAGCTGCTTCAATGAGAGTTCTGTTCTTCCTTTCAACAACCCCATTTTGTTGAGGTGTTCTAGCAGCAGAAAACTCATGGACAATTCCATTCTCTTCACAGGAAATCTTCATTGTGGAATTTTTGAATTCAGTGCCATTGTCACTCCTGATTCTTTGTACTTTGATTTCAGAACCATTTTTTACTAGTCTGAGATGATTGATGATGATTTCACTTGCACAATATTTGGAATGTAGAAAGAAGGTCCATGTAAACTTAGAAAAATCATCTACAATCACCAGACAGTATTTCTTCTTTGAAATGGACATGACATTTACTGGACCAAATAAGTCCATATGCAGCAATTGAAGTAGATTAACAATGGATGACTCTGTCTTGCTCTTGAAGGATGATTTCTTTTGTTTCTCTAATTGACATGCATCACACAATCCATCCTTGATAAACTCCAATTGAGGGATTCATCTAGCCAGATCTTTTCTTACCAAATCATTCATAACTTTAAAATTCAAATGTGATAGCTTTTTATGCCATAGCCAACTCTCATCCTTGCTTGCTTTGCTGAAGAGATAAGTGATGGATTCTGAGCATACTGAATTGAAGTCAACTATGTAAACATTTCCTTTTCTAAAGCCTGTCAATACCACATTGTTGTCTTCCTTGGCAGAAACAACACAGGCTTCTTTTGTGAACCTTACTTCATAGTCTTTGTCACAGATTTGACTAACACTAAGCAAATTGTGCTTCAAACCTTCAACTAAGGCCACTTCTTCAATGATGACATTGTCCTTTGAAATCAAGCCATATCCCTTAGTATATCCTTTGCTGTCATCTCCAAAGGTAATTCTAGGGCCAGCTGCTTTCTTGAACTCTGTGAGCAGGGTTGAATCTCCTGTCATGTGCCTAGAGCATCCACTGTCTAGATACCATAGATTCCTTATGTTTCCCTGATTGCTAGCTGAACTTGCTTCGTGCTCAGAATCAGCCATCAATGCAAGGTTGACAAACTCAGCATCATCATCAGAATGATTTCCATCAGCAGCCCAGTCATACTCTTGGGTCATGAATGCCTTTCCTTTCTGCCTGAGAAGATCAAAATATTTCTTCTTGTAGTCAACAGTTTCAGTTGGCTTTCCCTTGTTCTCAGATCTAGGCTTCCTGCATTCACTTATCATGTGACCAGCAATTCCACAATTGTAGCATTTAATTTTGGATTTATCCACATAGTTGCTTGTAGAAAACTCCTTGTTAAATGGCTTGGCCACCCCAGAGTTTCTTCTGAATTTCAGCTTAGAAAATCTCCTAGATAGAAAGGCTAAATGCTCATCTATCTCATCCAATTCATCCTGCTAAAGGGCACTCATCTCTTCAGACACTTTTTCCTTGCTTTTGCTTGATTCTGCTCTACCTTCACAAACCTCCCAGTTTGGTGTAGATTTAACAGCTTCAGTCCTCTTCTCCCCCTTCTGCTCCAAGTTGGCAACAAGTGCAACTGACCCACTTTTCTTTTGGGCCTTCTTAATCTCTTCATCCTGCTCCATTTCTAGCTCATATGTCTTTAAGGTTCCATAGAGCCTTTCAAGAGTAAATGTCTTGTACTCTTGAGTGTTTCTCAGAGAAACAGTCATTGGCTTCCACTCTTTGGGCAGTGACCTCAGAAATTTGAGATTAGAATCTTTTACTTGGTAAATTCTTCCATACAGTTTCAAGCCATTCAGTAGCTTTTGAAATCTACTAAATGTGTCATTCAATGTCTCTCCATTCTTGAAATGGAAGTGCTCATACTGTTGGATCAGTAGTTGCATCTTGTTCTCCCTTACCTGTTCTGTACCTTCACAAAGGGTTTGAACAATGTCCCATACTTCCTTGGAGGTAGTATAGTTGATAACATTGTCAACCATGTCTGTTTCTAAGCCATTAAACAGAATATTCATAGTCTTTTTATCTTTGTGGACTTCTGCGATGTCTTCAGTACTCCACTTAGAAACAGGTTTGGGAATGTAAGTGTCTGGTGCATCTGCAGCAAGGCCAACTCTTGAAGCAGTCTTCATTGGAACATGAGGACCCTTCTCAAAGCAATCTACAAAACCTTCATCAATAGACAAGAGATGTAGACGCATTTTTACTTTTCAGTGAAAGTAATTTTCTCTATCAAGAACTGGTATCTTTACTCCATAATCCTTCTTAGACATGTTGGAAGTGTGTTGATCTTTAAACTTCAAATATGTTAGAAGCTTGCTCTGATACCAATTGTTATTCCCAGATTACACACTTGTATAATTGTAGAAGGGGGGTTGAATACAATTCTTGATATTTATAAATTTCTGATAAGAACCACAGAAATCTATAAAGAGATAATTGCTGAATGAGAAATGATTCACAAACACATAAAAAATCAGGTGGTTAAATGTACCACCTAAGACTTTTATTCGAAGAAAACTCTGTGATACAGAAGTACACAGCTGCTGTTTTACAACTCTTTGCTTCTAAAGATATTGAAGAAACCCTAAGCAAATATGTCTGTTTTCTTAGTTTCTAAAGAGTTGCTACACTTGGTTATATATCCCAAGTTTACAAGTACTACAGGAATAAGATAATATTAATCTAATTCAAGTTGACTTGCTACTCCACTCCAAATCCACATGTAGCCGAAAGGTTGTCCTTGTGAACAGATATGTCCCCTGCACCTTCCTTGTATGTACTGTGTAAATGGAATGCTTCTTTCTTCTGCGTTTCCAAAGTATGGCCGCCATACTGCTTTTTATACCTACTATCAACCCATGTGATCTGTTAGTCAAACCTGTCCTTATCAACTGCTAATTCCCAACTAGCATAGAAGTAAGTGTCAATGATTATTCGTTGACATTGTACACTAACATCCGTTGGTGATATATTGAACTGTATCCGTTGATATTGAGATTTGTGCTGTATCCGTTGATAGAGTGGATTTGAGTTGTATCCGTTGATAGAGTTCTGTCTTCATCCGTTGATACACTTTCACTTAGATAGAATTACATAGCATAGCTTATTTACAATTGGCTACCCTATTCTGTCTATCCATTGATGGTCAACATGACTGTGGATAAAAACACTATCAACTGATAACATAGAGATACTGCAGTATGCTACAAAACCTCATCCGTTGATGAGCTACCTGTCAACGGATGGAGTTATAATGTCTCATCCGTTGACAGTTACAAAACATGACTTATACAATTTGATTGATTGTGAAGTTATCATCAAGTACAACATATTCCTAACATACATGTTGTTGCATATGCAACTGGATGCAACCTCATACGCAACTTACAGTTTTCCGTTTTCATTTTCGACCAGTTTTTTGAAATATATATATATTTCAAAAAACTGGTCGAAAATGAAAACTGAAAAATGGAAATTTCTTATGCAACTGAATGCAACTGAAAATTGAAAATTCAAATTACAATTTTTCTACTATATACAATTGAAAGTTGGCAAAAAAATGGAAATTTCTTATGCAACTGAATGCAACCACATGCAACTGAATTTCCGATTGCAAGTTTCAGTTTTCATTTTCGATCAGTTTTTTGAAATCTATATATAAAAACTGATCGAAAATGACAACTGAAAAATGGAAATTTCTTATGCAACTGAATGCAACCACATGCAACTGAAAATTGAAAATTCAAATTACAATTTTTTTGTTGTTGGCGCAGGCCATATATAAAACTGAAAGTTGTTAAAAAAAAATGGAAATTTCATATGCAACCACATGCAATTAGGAAGCGAAATAAAAAATAAAAAAATTGATGAACAGTTACCTGCCACGTGGCAGGTTACTATTCATCCAAAATATTTTAAATTTTTTAAAAAATAATTTAAAATTGGGTTGGAAGATGAAAGCTTATATTTTTGCAATTAAGATAGTAAATATGCAATTAATTAAAGAAGATGATATTTTTGCAAAGAGAAACTTTAAACCTACTATTTGGTAGATTCATTTTTTTTTAGTTTTAAAATTTTGAAGTATATTATGTGTAGTATACTTTTTATTATTATAATTTTTTTACAACATTTTGAATGGTTTTATTTTCTTTTAAATATTAAGAATAATATATTTGAATTTATATATGGTAAAGAGAATATACCTGATACGGGAAACAAATCTCGGCCTTTGTGGCTTAAAATTATGTATTTATCATTTTTTTTGTAAATCTAATCTGATGAAAATTTTATGCTAAAATAAGTAGTTGTGCAAAATTTTATAAATTTTGTTCTTTAAAATTACATTTAATTTAAAAGATTTTTTTATATATGGTTTAGAAAGTAAGTGTAACGGCTCAGATTTTATATTATTTTTTGATTAAAAATTGCATCTTACACAAAATCAATTTTTATGTAATTTTGTGTACCCACTAATTTTTACGTAATATTTTAATCTAAATGGTCGAATTTTCATAAAAACTATTAAAAATATAAATTTGAAATCGTATAGGTAGAGATTTCTACCGTATGAGGTAGATTCTCTTCACACACACACACACACACATATATATATATATATATATATATATATATATAGTCTTTTGTTCAAATAGAAACCAATCTTAGAATAGAAACTAGAAACCAACACTAAATAAATTATATTTCATTTATTTTAAGGGCCCCGCTAGGGACACCTTCACAAAAAACGTATAAAATTATGTCCTCTATTTAGTAAAAAAATAAAATAAAAAAGTAAAAATTAAAAAATCACTGTTCATCTGCCACGTCATCGATGAACAGTGAATATTTTTTTTTTGCTTTTATTAAAATTTCTTTTTTTTATAGATAGAGGGTAGAATTTTATAAGTTTTTTGTATTTGGATACCCTTAGTTTGACCTTTAGATTAGCTTGAAATGTGATAAATGTATTAGTTTCTAGGTTTCTATTCTAAGGAGGTTTTAATTTGAATAGGACCATATATATATATATATAGTTTGACCTTTAGATTAGCTTGAAATGTGATAAATATATTAGTTTCTAGGTTTCTATTCTAAGGAGGTTTCTATTTGAATAGGACCCTATATATATATAGGAAGGTGCTCAAATGAGACCCCTCTTATAATGAGACCCTTTCTTATAATGAGCCCTTCTCATATTTCATCTATTTTAAAGGGTCCCGCCAGGGGCAACTAATACGAAAAAGTCTTATAACTCTACCCTCTATTCATTCATAAAAAAAATTAAAAATAATAATTTTAGAATTAATTTTTTTTTGATGAATGGATTTAGTGTATAACTATAAGTCTTTTTCGTATTGGGTGTCCCTGACGGGGCCCTTTAGAATAAAAGAAATACGAGGGGTACTCATTATAAGAGAGGGTCTCATTATAAGAGGAGTCTCATTTGAGCAGTCCTATATATATATATATATATATATATATATATATATATATATATATATATATATATATATAGGGGGCTATTCAAGTGAGACCCCTGTTAAAGTGAGAACTGCACATTGGGCCACAAATTAGGCCCAATAATAAAACACGCGCGATCCTTTTTCTTTTTTTTTTTTGAACTGACGCGCGATCCTTTCTTGTAAATCTACAGAGTATACAGAGCCTGAGACATACGTACATCTCCAGTGGTCACCTGAGACATACATCTCCGGTCACATCTCTCTTTCTTTCTTGGTGGAAAGTTTTAAACTTTATACTTTTTTTCTTTTTCTCAAAAACAAACCCGCATACATACATCTCCGGTTCATAACCACTTAACCACCATCTCTGTCACTCCATTACCACCACACCACAACCTCACTACCATATCACCACCGTCGTTACCCACATCACACCATAACCACCACACTGAAACTAACAGGCTCCGGTTCTCGAATACTAAACTCAGTATAACTCTTATTAGGCATAAATCACCAATTTTACACACAAATCACCAAAAATTCATAACCACTTAACCACCATCTCCGTCACTCCATTACCACCACACCACAACCACATATCACCGAATCACCACCACTCCTATCACCCATAGAATCACCAATTTTCGGTCAAAATCACCAAAAATTCAACAGAAATCACCAAAAAATTCAAAAGCAAATCACCAAAAAATACAAAACAAATCATCAAAAATTCGAGCATAAATCATAAAAAAATCCAGATCTGAGATAGGACAAGTCATAACACCACCATCTCCGGTCGCCACCACCACCACCACCACTAATCACCTGTTCATTTCAGATTTGTGACAAATTTTTCAATCAAGTCTCCACTTTCTTCTTCATCTTCCAGCAGATCGACTTCCATGGATACTCCAGCAGATCGACTTCCATGGATTGAAGCTCGCCGGAGGAAGATGATAGAGATGGTGCCCCTGCGGGGCCAAACATCGGAAAAGAAAAGGATGTGCTGCCGGCCGCCGGAGAAGATGACCGGTTCCGATGCCGGTGTCGATGGGGGGTGGGGTGGGGTGGGTGGTCGGGGGTGGGGTGGGGGTCGGGTGGGTGGGGTTACGAAATTGACACAGTCTTATAGATATATGAAGAAAGTTACGTACTGTACTATAATTAGATTAGATTGTGGAGGTATATAGTATAAAATGGAAAGGTCTCAGTTCTCACTATTAGAAACTAAACCTAAATTAAATATTTCAAGCTTATCTAATGACCAAATTTGGGGTACTCCAATACAAAAAACGTTTAAAATTATTGGCTCTATTCAACAAAAATATTTAAATTTTTTTTTTTAAAAAAACTACTGTTCACGTGATGACGTGGCACGTGAATAGTAACTTTTTTTATTTTATATTTTTGTTAAATAGAGCCAAGAATTTTATAAGTTTTTTGTGAAGGCGCCCCTAGCGGGGCCATTAAAATAAATGAAATATAATTTATTTAGTGTAGGTTTCTAGTTTCTATTCTAAGGTTGGTTTCTATTTGAACGCTAGCCTATATATATATATATATACATATCAGTGTTGTAGATTTCGGAAATCGGAACTATTCGGTTGAGGTACCGATTGACGATTTATCGGGTGATTTGGTTTAAAAATCGGCGATTTATCGGTGACTTTTGCAAAATCGGCCAAATCGGTTCCAAAATTTTGACCGATTTTTGGCCGATTTCTCGGTGATTTTTCAAAAATCGGCCGATTTCTATAACAAATATTGTTGTGACCAAAATCTTGCATGGGTTAGATTTAGGCCCACTAGAGGATTAAGGTCCAGACCCATGAGGAAAATGAGTAATCTGTCAGGCTTCCGAGGGCCCATGGCGGCCCTAGGGGTTACCATGCACATGGCAGTAAGGAAATGTATGGTTCAGGGTCCCAAGGGCATCCCCTTGTGGGTAACCTGCAACCAATACCAGTCATCCTGTAGGGCTTCCGAAGTATAGGGCTTCCGAAGTAGCTTCCGTAGTGAGGTTACCGGAGGGGTTACCGGAGGGGGTACCGGAGCCAGGCTACCGGGCGGTACCCCCAGCTTCCGCCGGAAGCCTAATTAGGCTGCCAGTTCAGATAAGGCACGCCATATTTACTCTTGTACACTTCTACACTGCGATACCATTCTATCGTTCTTATTTTGATTCATGATCTAATATCTATTTAATCAACATATATATGACATATATCCTCTGAGAACTTGTACAAACTTGTTTTAGGATTAGTCAGGAGAGTCATTTTACCAAATAGAATTCGATGGTGGCGTTTAGTTATGCACTGTTCTAAGTTATCATAATACCTTTCTTACTTAGCATATTGGTACCCTAGAGAATGAGTGAAATGGGGGTTTGATGAGTAAGGATTATTAAGTCCAAGTTGGTTCTCGTTGTATAATCAGAAATGATGCGACAACTATACCTACTACAGAAAAACCAGATAATAAAACAAACATGCATTGCGTTGACAAAACAAGTTCAAAGATATCGAGGCCTACGACCATAGAACGATTAAAGTTACGAAATTTAATCCTTACATCTGTGGAGCGTTATAGGAGCCCACCCCCTTGATTAAAACCAAAAGTTCACAAACAAACGAGAATAAAGTTTGAAATGGCTGGAGAGAAAGTCACTGAGAAGAGGAAGGGTCTTTGGTAGCCTCAGAACCAGGGGAATCCTCGACAGTGTCAACCTTTTTAATGGCATCACCTGGAGTAACCTCGACCGCACCTGCGGGAGCTTCCACCTTGGTATCTTGGACATCTACGGTGGTATCCTTCAGAGCTATCGGTGACTTGGGTATCGCTTTGGCAGCCTCTGCTTTGAAGCTCTCCACCTGCTTTACGGCATCCTCACCTAAAAGCGCCCAATTCAGGTCAGGCATCACTTGCCAAGTAGACCTCATGTAATCGGTAGCCCCCTTAGCGAAACCCAACTTATATCTTTCCGGAAGAGCTTCCTTGAGCCTCCTAACCGATGCCTGCAGGGAATCGACTTGTAGCTTCAGCTCTTCGATCTCTGAGGCATGGGCTACCACCCTTTCCTCCTTCTCTTCTTCCTGAGTGGCAACGAGCTTGCTCAACTTATCCTTCTCCTTGACCAATATAGATAAACCCCCCCTCAATTTCTTACCAGCTTCAGACAACTTTTTCTTCTCACCCTCAGCGACTTGCATATCTGACTTCAGTTGCTTAATCTCATCCCGGAGCCTCATGTCACCACGTGTAGCCAGGGCAAGTTGATTGGACAGTTTGAGTTGGTGGAAGAAGGTCTCACCTGCTGAGGATAGCATAGATCGTGCGGCATCAGGGGTTTTCTGCTTGGCCCATCCAGCAATAGTTTCCATAGGAATCTGCCCACCAGACACACGATAGAACTGCTCTACCTCACTCACTGGGGGTTCCTGCTGAGACACCCTGGTTCTTTTTGAAGATCGAGTTTCAGGGGTGGATTTTAATCCGCCCGAGACCTGGGAAAGCCTGCGTTTGTCTGTAGCAGAGGGCTCAACCTTAACAGATGTGGGGGCAGGAACCCTAGAGATGGGAACGGCGGCAGTGGGGGTACCCAGCATCACCAACTCATCCTCTGGAAACAGGTCTTCATATCTTTCAGATGGCTTAATAAATGATGGCACCGACCCCGACATACCTGAAAGAACAGAGGAGCAATAGTGAACAGAGGAGCAATAGTGTTATAATCACAGTATGATAAATCAAGGATATCCATGTGAACATGTTCAAAAAGCAAGTAGACATGTATGAAACAAATAAACGAAGGAAAAGAAAGCAGTATATCAACACAAAAAAAAGGTGGGTGTGGTTGCACCAACCGGAAGCCCCATCACCGGTGTCACCCTTTCCAGGGGTACCCTTAGGAGTGAATTCACCCACAGTCTTCTCATTCACATTCTCGGTTTGGACACACTTAAGTTTAGAAAAGCCCAACCTCTCAAGGGTTTCCGGCACAAGCAAACTCTCACCATCACCCAACTTAGCCGCAAGCTTCATGACCTTCCTTGCTCTTTTTTCCTATATCCCACTGAGGGGAGTCTGCACTGGGATCCCTAGAGAATG
This sequence comes from Kitagawia praeruptora, assembly GCA_037693485.1. Classification (NCBI taxonomy): domain Eukaryota; kingdom Viridiplantae; phylum Streptophyta; class Magnoliopsida; order Apiales; family Apiaceae; genus Kitagawia; species Kitagawia praeruptora. Next base: position 150,625,787 of record CM075353.1, read on the forward strand.
TGGTAAGTAGAAGAAAAGTTAGAATTATCGGTGCAATAAGATGGACAATATCAAGGTAGGATGGTAAAGAGCTTACCAGGGGATAAGTTAAACTCTGTCCGAACCCCCTCACAATCATAGCAGTATAAGAACTGCTCCAACCAGTCATACATTCCTTTTTTGTTTCCCTTTATACATCTCCCCTGCCTATTGTTCCAAGCAGTGAGATAGAAGACACCAACTTTCTTACTCCCATCCTTTAGTTGATAGAAATATCCTAATTCTCTGGCGGTAAGAGGGACATAGAAGGTCTGGTCATACAGGATATACATACAGGCTGCTACTCTGAATGAGTTTGGAGTCAGTTGCATAGGAGCAATATCATAGAAGGTCAAGAGATCGATAAAAAACGGATGTAACGGAAGGGAAAATCCAATCTTGAAAAATGATGCAAACATTACGGCATTTGGTATAGCTTGATCAGGTTCGAAACTATCAAACTTATGGCACCGTTCACCCTCACTAGGCACCACTAAGCTACATCCGGGGTCATGTAACTCCAAAAGTTTCGAGAGTCTATCTGCGTTCATGGTGGAATCTAACTTCTCACATGAAGGAACGAAGCATACCGGAATATGAGTCTTCTGCTCAATTTCAATCACTGAACCACCTTCAACATTTTTCTCCTCATCCATCAAATCTACATTACTATGGGATGATTGTTCAACCTCGTCCTAAAACACGACAGCCAGTCTATCCTCCTCATCAGTATTAGAACTCAGGGTAATCCTTTCGGCATTCCCAACGCTAAAATCTGATGAACCAACCTCTAAAGAAGGATCGGGATACCGGTTCACAATCTCGGCTTCAAGAGGGTCTATAACCTCCACTCGAGAGCGAGTTCGAGAGCTGATGGAAGGTTTGGATTGTAACAAAGATTGGTTGAGTAACACGTCATTTAAATGGGTCGACCAAGAGTCCGAAGGACCCCAAGAAATCGGTGACAAATTACCAGGGTACCGTGGGGAACCCCCAGAAGATGACGAGGTGGACATCTACAACCACAAATAGGAAGCAGGTTAACAAAGGGGATTGAAGTGGGATGGCTTAGAGTTGGGCAACGTTTCTAACGCCCAACTAAAGGGACACCCAGAATATGCAAAAATGGCCAAGCCAAAAGAGAACTAGGGTGTGAAAATAGTCATCGACACGGCAACCTAATATGATGGTGTTGGGGCTACCAGAATAAAGTAGGAACCACGGGAATCTTTCTAAGGCATCATGGTCACACCCAGATCAATAATCCACAATTATTAACTTAATAGAACAAGTCTAAGACAACACAATTCAATGAGAACAAACATCGAACATGTCGTGAGCATCTAGAAAAGTGTCAAAGGGGGCAACCGGAATACGAATCACCCCAAATCCCTTTGATACATACACTACGAGCAAGAAGATTTACACATGCAATTCTTTATAAAGGTTCAATCAGTCAGATCTATCCAAAACAGGGTCGGCAATTGAAAAGTACAGCATGAATCAAAGACCAAACATATGAAACTTGGGTAAACCGAAATGGATGGTATCAAAATGAATGTCGATTCAAAGACAAACATTAATATGCATATACGGGCATATGAGGCATAGAACACAAGATATGCATGGCTACTATGATTACAGTACTAATTCCAGGGTCACAGACATACCTGGATGAAGGATGTAGAAACGGGAGTTCGAATGTCTTAGCTCTCGTCGGAAACTCCTTTGCAACCCTTGCACACTTGAGAAAATGTCTTGTGAAGATGAAAAGAAAAGTGAAAAAGCTGAATACACAAATATATAGGGAAGAGGCGTGCCCTCTTTGGCCAATGAATTTGGCACGGAAAACGAGGTAGGCGGGAAGTGTATTGACACGAGGAATGAACCGTCTCAAGCTTATCAATGAAAATAAAAGAGTTCGAATTCAATTTCCACTTATCTCTGATATATATCCATTTTATTCTCTAAGGATAAAATTAATTAACCAGAGTTTTTTACAAAGTGAAATGCAAAGCTTTCGTTTTTGTTCAGGCTTCCGTGGCACAATTACAAGAATAAAAATGCAGATACGGATCTAAATATTTACGATTACAAATTCCAGTATTTATACACCTTATCATATTGAGCTGATGAGAGTGTGGAGATACAGATTTCCGTTAAGAGACTTAGGAAACGGCACCCTATGAATAATTGGTTCCCCTTGCACTCAGTACTTCAGGGAACCGGGGGGTAGTTGTTGTGACCAAAATCTTGCAAGAGTTAGATTTAGGCCCACTAGAGGATTAAGGTCCAGACCCATGAGGAAAATGAGTAATCTGTCAGGCTTTCGAGGGCCCATGGCGGCCCTAGGGGTTACCATGCACATGGCAGTAAGGAAATGTATGGTTCAGGGTCCCAAGGGCATCCCCTTGTGGGTAACCTGCAACCAATACCAGTCATCCTGTAGGGCTTCCGAAGTAGCTTCCGTAGTGGGGTTACCGGAGGGGGTACCGGAGCCAGGCTACCGGACGGTACCCCCAGCTTCCGCCGGAAGCCTAATTAGGCTGCCAGTTCAGATAAGGCACGCCTCCTACTTTTTAGGAACACGTCTATATCACCTAAAAACACTCCTAAACAGATATACATTCAGTTATTTGAGGATATATGTCATATATACTTGATAAATGATACAAAATCATGATAAATACAAAGGATAATCATCCTACAATTGCCATAACAGCTTGGTAACCTGAAAATATACATCATACACGATCATTATCAGAAATAACAGTCATTATCCTACTGGAGAGAGGATAACTCATCATAAACAAACGATCATATCAATCAAGAACTACATACGGGCTTGATCCACTATAAATAGTGGTATGTAGGCAGTTTACGGGATTCTTGGACACTTTGACACCTCGAGAAAATATAGAGCACGTATAATCTTGTGTGAGACACCTTTATTAGGGTTCTTGGCTGACCAACGCATCATCATTGCACGGTCCTTGAGCTCTCATCCCGTAGATTCAGTCCAATCCTTCCGAGGAACCATATGTCGTGTTCTACGGGAACCCCTAGTCGTGAGCCTTTTCGGGCGGCTAGCTATTGATCTCCAACTACGAGCCTTTCTGGGTGGTTGGACAATTCCGTGTTCATTGGTGCTATTCCAGCACGAGGCCTCCTATTTTGTTGTGACAAATTCCTCCCACAACAGATATATATATATATATATAGGTAAAGGGAGCCTAAAGTTAACTTTAGGAGAATTCTTAAAGTGAACCTATCAAATGATGACACATAGACACATTCATTAATGCCCCTGCGGGGCCCTTATAAATAAAAGTTAAGAGCTAATTCAAATTAGCTAATTTTAAAGGTTAACTTTAGGAAAGGGTTAAATGGCAGTTAGGTCACTCAACTGATTGGAAACTTTCAGTTGGGTCATCCAACTCAAAAAACTTTCAATTAGGTCACTTGACAAATAAAAACTTTCAGTCCGGTCACTTAACAAAGAAAAACACGTTAAATGACCTGATTTTAACGTGTTTAATGACCTGACTAAAAGTTTTAACGTGTTTAATGACCTGATTGAAAGTTTTTATTTGTTAAGTGGCCTGATTGAAAACTTTTTGAGTTGGATGATCCAACTGAAAGTTTTGAGACAGTTGAGTGACCTAACTGCCATTTAACCCCTTTAGGAAATCCCCTAAAGTTAACTTTAGAAACCTTTTTTTCTCTCTCTCTCTCTCTCTATATATATATATATATATATATATATATATATATATATATATATATATATATATATATATATATATATATATATTTTGAGCACTTGCCTATATATATATATTACAAATCGAAAAAAAATTACATTTGTTTATGTTTTTTTATAGATCACATTATTATAAATATATTTACATTTGTTTATGTTTTTTATTGATTACATTTCTATAAATATTTTTAGAAGATGGTAGTGCTGCAAATAAATTTTTCTTACAAAAATATTTTGTTTAATAGTTTCTTTTCAAAGAGTTGAGAATCATAAATTATATTTAATTACAAATCAAATTAAAAGATGGTATTGCAGTAAATAAACTTTTCTTAAAAATTATTTATTTAGTAATTTCTTTTGAGAAAAATAAATGATATTTAGTTACAAATCAAATTAAAAAATTTACATTTGCTTATGTTTTGTTATAAATTGCATTTTTATAAATATTTTTAAAAGATGATAGTGTTGCAAATAAATTTTTCTTATAAAAATAATTTGTCTAGTAATTTTATTTGAGAAACAAATTATATTTAGTTACAAATCGAATTTACATTTGTTTATGTTATTTTATAAATTACATTTTTATAGATACACTATTTGTTGTAAAAAAAACTGTTTAGTAATTTGTTTTCAAATAGGTGAGAATCCTGATGAAGAAAACTGGGCCTGAGGTTGTCCTCAGGCAATCTTCCCGAGGTTAAAAGATTTTCTTTCTATAAATCAAGTTGCAGGAGCAATTTTATGAATATAATTTTTTTTATAGTAATTTACATATATAGCCTTAGAATATATTGTAAATCTTTTAACCTCAGGGGAAAACCCTGAGGACAACCTCAGGCACCTCAAGCCCAAAAAAATAATCCCATTTTCTTATCTTGTTTAGTACTAACATGTTAAATAAAATTAATCCTACTTTTTTATCTTGTTTAGCGCATTTTTCTTGTGATGTAGGATTACATAGATATTTATTTTTTAACTACTCACAATCACCTAAACCTCCTTACGTCAATTATATATATGATAACTTTAAAATATAAATTATAAAAAATCATTTACAAGAAAAAGACAAATATATATAAACCATATGTAATTACAAACCATATGTATCATTATCATTAAAATTAAAAATAAACTATTCAAAATGCTATAAAACTAATTTTACAAAAAAAAATTATAATCAAACAGAAACCTAAACTCAAAATTAGTTTACATTGCTATTTTCTTTTGGGGTTTGGCCCTTTCGGGGAGGGGGAGGGCATTCTCTACCTCAAAATTTAACTTACAAATGAAAATTCTCGATGTAATTGGAGGAACGTATTAAGTAGCCTCCGTTTTTTCGTCAAAAAAAAAAAAGAAGAAAAAAAGTAGCCTCCATTTTAGATAAAATTGGTCTGTGAGATCTAAATCATCTTGGAGGAGGTGGAGGCAACAGGCATTTTAGATTTTGCATACCACATCCATGCTACAAATGCAACAGCAGGAATTACCCATCCAAATATGCCATACTTGAGATTATTGCTCTTCTTCTTTGGATTTTCTCTCTGCAGCCAGGAATTATAAAACAGTTAATTAAACACAGCTAAAACAGATGCCATCCAACATAAGTAATTTCAGACACTAATGAGACATGACAAATGTATTGTACTCATGCATCAACCTAGGATGGAACTATGGAAGTATGAACCCTATACACAGTATAAGCTACTATCTCGTGTCAACGTATTTAAAGAAAGCCACAACAAACAATATGTTTTCGTCTCTAACTCCTAGGTCAGTAGCATAAAATTGATCTGCAAGGCAAGGCCTAACCTAGCTGATATCCCTCGGCACTCTCCTCTTGGTAACAGGAGGTTGAGGTTTCAAGTCTTGGTGGATGCATGTCTGTGTAGATATTTAATTCCCTTTAACTGACATTAACAGAAAAAACAAATATTTTGAAATGCAAATTCTCAAGGCATCGAACTATCCAGCAATCCGAGTTCCCAAAGATATATTACAAGTTAATCAATAAATCGCAAATGCAAATGCCAGAGTAACGATAACCAAAAAGGCCAATTTTTTGCCTTCCTCTTTTGTCATGCAAAACTTCAAGTAGGGTTAAAAGATATAAAAGTATCATAAATCTCTAGGAAAAATTTGATTTGGACGATTTTACAGCTCACATGAAATTAACAAAATAATATTTTATTTAGTGATGGTTTAATTAAAACTACACATAAGCAAAAGAGAGAAAAAATTGACGATTTTTTACGTTGAAAATTCTATTCAATTTATGAAATCCACTTATATTTCATTTTGATTATCAAAATACACTTCTTATTATTTGAAGATAATTCTACTAACAATCAAATGCAATGTTAATAATAAGTGTACGAGTGATTTTGTCCAAAACTTTGGTAGTCGGTACAATAAAATAAATAAGAACCGTTAGATTATAAAACAAATAAATGAAAAACGTTGGATCTAGCATAAAAAAATATTTTATATTTTAACATGTAAACTAAAAAGTGTATTTATATTGAAATACAAAAAAAGTGTATGTCAATGAATTAAATCATATATAATTTGGTTTTCCACATTTAATATGACTATCAATTTAGGTCTTATATACTGAATATGATTAAAGTAAAAATTCGTAATTATATGTTCTTTGAGTTTCTCTACTTTGATAATAATTGTTAATTTTTTACTAAATTAAAGATAATTTTATGAATTTCGCGTGAGCTATAACATCATCCAAATCTGATTTCTAGATCTTGGGATAGAACCCAAATAGAAAATATGAACTTTTTTAATATTAATGAATAAATAAATAAAATTCGATTGTATCCTTTTTTAATTATATCCTTTTCATATAATAATTCATTTTTTAATTATATCCTTTCTAGATTATAATTTTTTTAATATGATATAATCTTGATCGTCTATTTTTAAAAATAATAAATTTAACTGTTGAAATTATTTTAGTAGTAAATTTTAAAATTATTTTGTACTATTATTTTAGCAGTACAGTTAACCCCGCCCCGTCCCGACTCGACTATTACGGGGTGAACTTATACTAGCCAAAGTGGGAGAAAACAATATGTCAGGGAGATAAGTAAGGAGCTCAGTAAACCTCCGTGTTATCAAACATGTAGAGGTGTTTGAGAGAACTTATTTTTCAAAATAAGTCGACTTATTTTAAGTTGAAAGTTAAGATTTCTAATTTTCCAACTTATTTTGCAACTTATTTTTGTAATTTATTGAATCTCAAACATACCTTAAATACTTTTATAAATTTTTTTATCAAAATATAAAATTTTTACCCGAAAATAAGTCTATACTAGTCAAACAGGTCCGTAATGTCTTATTTTGGCCATATAGAATGCTGACACTCTGACGACACATAGGGACAGATGGTTTTTTAAAAGATAAACCTTATAGAAAGAACTTGTGGTTACAAACAATTCTAGAATAACAAGAACAGACATCCCCAAACCTCTATAATCCTATGGTACCTTCTTTAGTTTCTAATTTTTGGTTCACTTCGTGATCGAAAACTTTAAGTAGCCAACCATAGGTGTATAATATTAATGATATCATGGAAATCACGTAGGCTCTGCTTGTAATTGCTTTTAAGAATTACTGTGCCGTTAAAAAAAGTACTGGTAAAAAAAGTGTTGTAAAAAACTAAAGACTGTTTGGTAATATTTTTCATATGTGCATTTTCAATGTAAAAATATATTAAAAAAAATGTTTTTGATAAGGTTTGATGTTAAAATCAGAAATGCTTTCCACAAAAATTGAAAAGCAATTTTTTTCAAAAGTATGGGGACCTGCTTTCTCTAAAAACAGCTTTTAGGCCAAAAGCACTTTTTAGAAAAACAATTTTTAAATTTTACCAAACACATTTTAAACTGCTTTTAAACATAAACATTTACTACTAGCAAATACAAATTAAACATGAATAAACATATAGACCATAGGAAAGTGATTTTTTGTGAAGCATTATGTCGAAATCACCAGGCCAGTACATAATAATCGAATGCATGAGTAATTAGGTAAAGAAAAACCTTATCGCCCCATTAAGTCCAAAGTAGATATTTGCATCAAAATAAACTCAAAATACCTTCATGCCATAGGCCCATATGTTATATCATGCTGATGTGTAGAATTGGAAGTGTACAAAATATAGTTGCCAAAAAGAAACTGAAGAGTAGAATCAGTGTACCTTAAATAATACTGCAAATTTTTGAGATTGGCGCTGAAGGTCGAGAGATTTGCGCTGAAGGTCGTTCATGTCAAACTACAAAAACATTCATTCAGTGTCACTATTCTACACAACCTCAAAGTAAAATAAATGTAGCACAACATAAAAAAGAACAAACTGAAATACAAAAACTAAAGAACAATCTGAAACACAAAAAGAGATCAAACGAGTAGGACATTAAACATGACAACACACACAAATAAAGAACAAGCTGAAACACAAAAAGAGATCAAACGAATAGGACATCAAACATGACAACATACACAACTGACTGCAAATTAATCATTAAACAAAAAATTACCCCATCGAGTGCTTGAGAAATGTAGTCACGAGCCTTATCAGCATAAGGCTTGGCCTCATCCGTATCAGGAATGAGCAAGGCATAAGACGAATTTGCGTGTGCCATACCGAGAAGAGCATCACGCATGTTTGGATCAATCATCAAAGCCTCGTCAAACTTCAACATTGCATCTACATAATCATGAAACACATCAAAATATCGAAACATGCAATTAAATAAGTAGCAACACAACTATCCATTCACCGAGAAAACATGACATTATAATTAAAATATTTTAAATTAATTTTCACAGAAAAAAATAGATCGGAGAATTTGAAAATCGCTGGAATCCTTCGAAACTCGCCGGAATCTTTCTCTCCTGGCCTGCGGCTCCGATCTCCAATGGATCGGAGAATTTGAAGGTCGCCGGAAATCCTTCGAAGCTCGCCGGAGAAGACAACAGCAACGGTGATAAAGAGAGAGGGAGATGTATGCATAATTATATATGTGAGAGATTATATATGACAAGACGATGGATAGGTTGGATTGATGAGGTAGAGTTTCAGAAGATAGGGTCGGGTCGGGTCGATGAAGATGGAGAATCACAGTAAAATTGCAAAGAAGATGAAGAATGCTGTATAATTGCAAAGATTTCGATAGTACCATATTTTTGCAAACATAAATACAAATCACAGTATATTCAATAAATTCTCTAAAATAATTAACATTCTACGTTTCTAATATAAGCTAACACGGCTTACACAAACCGAAAAACATGGAGTATAAAACAAGTACGTACCCTCGAGCATTTTTTTAGCTTCCACAACATTCTGGAATTGCGATAACTCCACCAACGCATCTCCCCACTTTGTGAGATTCTGTACACACGATAAAGAGAATGATGTACGAGATTAACTCAGGTATTTTCCGTGAGATACTTCCATAAAATCAAGAAAAATCTCATGAATAATAAATATACGTATGATATAAACACACAAATTAGAAGAAAATAATACTGACGTGAACATCGAGGGGATGTTGAGAATAGTTGGCTTCGGCGGTCTTGCGATCGTGTTCGAGGGAGAGCATACGCTTGGAATCGCTTTGATGATCCATCCTCAAGTCAAATATTCAGAATACAATACAAATCAGTGTGTGTTAATTTTTAGGGCTTTGTTTGTCGTTGTAGAAATTTATGGAGTGGACTTTGATTATTAGTAGAAGACTGCCTGGCCGGAAGGTGTTAATTTCTTCTTTCTTTCCGTTTGAAAATACTATTATATTTTTGTTAGGTTTATTAATAAAAGAGAAAAATGGACCTGAGGGACACCTCAGGGTCTTCTCCTATGGTTATAACAATCATCAATCAATCATCAATATATATATATATAAAGGAGGGTATGCGGAAGCTTAGGAAGTATATATATATTAGTTTCTATTGGAAGTAGAATAAGTATTTATAAAGTATAAGATTAAAAGTTCTAGGAGTTCGAATTTATAGAGAATAAGAGTTCGAATTTATAGAAAAACATATAAATAAAAGTTCTATTAGAAGTAGAAAGGTGTTTGAATATATAGAGCATCCATATAACTAAATATTTTATAGAAAGTACGATCTTCTTAAATTATATTTTTTTTATATAAGTTAATTATACTTCTATTAGGAAAATTTATTCATTAATCCAATACTATATATTATCATAAAAAAAGTCATCATATTTAAAAAGAAAATAATTGATTTGTTAACATTATAAAATAACATTCTCATGCAGGAATCCTAAATAAAAATAGGAGTATCTATGATATAAAGAGAAAATAAGATGTGTTTTCATTTTCTAAAACTCAATAAATTTTAGAAAGTCTAGATATAGTATAAATTGGAATTCACTCTATTTTTTAGGTTTTAATTTTAAGGAAAATAGTTGTTGTGTAAGATAAGTATCATTAATAATATGTAATGAATTTGGAATTTTGACCTAAACGAGAGCGGCTCGAAACGTGTTTAACGGGAAGACGGCTCACTATAAAATATTGTATTAGCTATTAAAATATCATTTTGATGTTATAAATTTTATTTTATTTTTAGGATTTAATTTTTATGGATAAACATTATCATACAAGTGATATATGTAAAAGTTAGACTTTTGGTCTTAACGAGGGAGCGAATAAATAGTAATAACCGTGTTTAATGAAAAAACGATTCATTAGAGAAGACCGTATAAAGATGTTTGAATATATAAGGAATACATAAAATAAAATGTTTTATTAGAAGTAGAATACGAGAACGGTGGAGACGTCTTACACGATTTTTAAAACTATATATTTTTTTCCTAGAAAACCTTTATTTAATTTTATCTTTTTTATACAAGTTAATTATACTTGCATTAGAAAAATATATCCACAAATTTAATATCATTTCCGTAACGAAAAGTCTTTGAATTTTTTTTTATATGTTAACATAACAAAAAGACAATCCCATGCGGAAGTTGTAAATAATTACATGAATATCTATAATATACAGAAAATATAAGATGTATTTTCATTTTTAAAACTCTATAAATATTAGAAAGTTTAAAGAATATATTGGAATTTACTTTGTTTATATAATTAATTAGAATTTTGGTTCCAAATAAGAACGACTCGAAACGTATTTAACGGGAAAACGGCTCACTAGAAAAGATTGTATTAGCTATTAGAATTTGATATTGATGTCATTTTTTTTTACTGTTCGATTTTATGAATAAAAAATGTTATATAAGTCTTTATAATATATGTTAAAGTTGAGATTTCGATTTTAACGTGAGAGCGGCCAATCGAAAGAATAGTATTTAACAAGAAATCGATTCATTAGAAAATGATATTTAATTATTAAAATTTAATATTAATATTATAATATAACGTAAATGTATTAATTTTTTTAAAAAATATTATAATTCCGCCGCGAAGCGCGGCTTTATCGACTAGTTTCTAATTATAAAGTAAGGGCCCCATAGGGGCATTTTTGTAATTACAAATTTTTTTTTCACAGTGATTTACATAAATACCCTTCCATTTGTATTGTAACTGTTTTAACCTCAGGTGCTCTCCTGAGGTCATCCTCAGGCACTTGAAGCTCTAAATAAAAACTCTTTTATTTATTTATCAAAAAACTCTTTATTTTAAGTTTCATTGTTTCAATAATTCGTAACTTTTCATGAAATTATCCAAGATTAATTTGTGTTGACTAAAACATTTTGAATCGAATATCAATAATATCTCTATAAAAATTGTTGAACTAGTTTATTGAGGAAAGTCTAAGGAAACATTTGAAAGCATGAGAATAAAACATGAAAGTCTCTTAAATCTATACTATCTATACTATATTATAATAAGCAAAAGGGGGTATAATTTGTAGTTGGTTACCCCTTTTTTGGTTATCCCCATTTTTGGTTATCCCTCATTTATCACCGTTATCTATACTATCTATACTATATTATAATAAGCAAAAGGGGTATAATTTGTAGTTGGTTACCCCTTTTTTGGTTATCCCCATTTTTGATCATCCCTCATTTATCACCGTTAGATCAGCAACTCAAATAGATCATGACAGTTAGATATAACAATACTAAAAGTTGTTATATGCAGAGGTTCAAGGTTCGATTCCCGTCGATAACATATTAATTTATATTTAATACTAAAAAGGTTGTTATATGCAGAGGTTCAAGGTTCGATTCCCGCCAATAACATATTAATTTATATTTAATACTAAAAATTATTATATATCCTTTATTATCATACCCGAGTCTACCACACGTTAGTTAACCAATAAGAATCAAGGAATTATTTTAGGACCAATTAGAGCCAATTCCTAAAATTTAGACCTTTCCTTATTTACAATCTCACCCTACCTCTTTAACCATGGTTAGTTAAAACTTCTAATTTAAATACAATAATGATTTTATTAAACATATCCATAAATACCTATTTTTTAAATCAAAAAATATTTATTAGAAAATCACAATTTTAATTTGAAATCAGATATATCATTACATACCTTCAAAAATTTTATTTTTTTATAAGCTAAAAAATATATTTATTCATATTTTGTTAATAAAATTAATTAATAAATGCATATAAGCCAACACTACAAAATTGGATTTGAACAAATTTTAAATAACTTGGATAAAATTCACATCTTCAAAAACTCGATTTTTTAAAAGGTTCAATAATATTTTTATTCACAATTTGGTTAATAAAATAATTAATAAATTCATATAAACGAACACTACATATATTTTAATTATTTCAATTATTAGATATACGCTATAATGATATTATTATTGGTTGGTGGATAAATTACAAATCAAAAAATTAAAATTATTTTAGAAGCAATCAGAATTTACTTCTAAACTTTAAATCAATCAATCATATACAAAATTTTATTATTTACCATGCTTATTCTAATTTACTAATCAAGGTTAAATTAAATTTAAATATAAAATATTTTGATTTAATAACTTCGCATATCACATGATTTTTAATTTTAAAGAATTTCTACTAACCATAAATATTATTTTCTATAAATCCACATAATAGTATATTACATATGGTGATATATCTTTTAGTTATGAATTGTTTTTGAACATCTTTTATTATAATAAAGGATACCATAATCTAACATGTATTGGTTAACCAATCACAAGATCGTGATTTATTTTAACATCAATCAGAATCTATTAAATCAATTAAATCTAAGCCGCTTATTCCATGTTCCCCATAAGACTTAGCAAACTTTGATAAACTATGTGTATGCATCAATTTTTCTAATGGCTAAATCATATCAATTTCGGTTAAGGTACTACTTTATATCTTTTTATTATATGGGGTCCGAATTCTCAGAGTTACTTCCCACTTCCCATTAGAATATTCAGTAGCAAACTTCAATAATTCAGCGACTTACTAAATTGTAGGCATCAATCCTTATCACATTATACTAATTTGTTTATATTATTAAGTGTGCCTATAGATAAATGTTTTTTTACAGTGATTACTTAACAATTTTATTCTAAATACAATAATTATTTAATTTAAAAATTTATACATTAAGACATGAATCTATTATATTTATAATAGATATTTTGATATCATAAACTTTCAATTCAAAATCATAAGGTACAATTAAAATCATGTATTAAAAATTAGCAACAATATAAAACTATTTACCACACTATTCTAAATACACATTCAAAATTTAAGTTATGTAAAGTATTAAATAATTCAGTCATAAAAAAAGCTTATCAACCAATTAAAATGTTCGAATGATTTTTAAACCAATCATCTTTAAACATTTTAATTACGAAATTTTTTAACTATGCAATAATTAACGGGAAAATAATTTAACCTGACAATATATTTGAATTATTCAAAATATTAAATATATTCTTAAATAGTACTTTACATTATTTGTTGTATAAATTATCAATTAAAAAAAATACATTACAGAGTCAATGAAAATATTGTTAGTGAATATTTCCATAATATATTTGGTCAATTTAACACAAATTTTCTTATAAATCACTATTTATTTATTGATAATTAATTCAGCAATAAAAGGACATATGTCATACACAAAAATAATCAAACATGCAAAAATCATCAATAAAAGGGCATACAACATCTACAAAAACAATTAAAATTGAACAAACATATAGTAAATTATATCACTAATTTTCTTTATCCAATCATTGAACAATTCTTCAATTATGATACATCTCTAGCTTATTTCACTAAATTATACAGTGTTTTCGGCGAGATAATCTAACAATTTGTTATAAACGTGAGAAATGTGTATATCTGATTTGTCATAACGTATTCAAACGACCGACCAGAACTATGATTCTATACTATCCAAATCAATGAACTAATATAACAAAATTTAATATATGGGTAGACAAAATCCACGAACAAGATATTAGCTCTCAGTAAAGAGAGATATTTAGTGAAAGTCAAAGTAAAATCAAGGAAAAGAAAATAAAACTTATCATTTACAAGGAGTTAGTACAAAATCTAATATTTTGGTAAATAAAATCCACCAACGGGCAACGGGGTACTAGACTCTCAATGATATTTATATTGAAAAATAAAGAAAAATCAATATAAATTTTTTAAAAAAAACTTAAAAAACTGATATCAACTTCTAAACTTTATTTAGCATCTTTTGGGAAAGGGGGAGAGAGAGAGCAACAACTACGGTTTTTGTTATAAAATTATTAATAATGATAAATAAAAAGGTTGATACACTTAAAATTATATATTGTTTTTAATAAAAGAGTGCCTTTTTCAGTTTTGTATTCTTGAATTAAAGTAATAGTATCAATTCCCATATCTTAACCTAAGAGCATATATTGAATTTGCTTGGTTGGTTGACTATATTTTTTTTATATCAACAAAGCATAAAAAAAAGGCTAAGAAAACTAAATAACTTGGTAGAAAGATTCTACACAAAGAGAGATATTTGTTAATGAAAAATTAGTTAACCAATAAGAATCAAGGAATTATTTTAGGACCAATCAGAGCCAATTCCTAAAATTTAGACCTTTCCTTATTTACAATCTCACCCTACCTCTTTAACCATGGTTAGTTAAAACTTCTAATTTAAATACAATAATGATTTTATTAAACATATCCATAAATACCTATTTTGTAAATCAAAAAATATTTATTAGAAAATCACAATTTTAATTTGAAATCAATCACGATATATCATTATATATTTTAAATAACTTGAATAAAATCCATACCTTCAAAAATTTTATTTTTTTATAAGCTCAAAAATATATTTATTCATATTTTGTTAATAAAATTAATTAATAAATGCATATAAGCCAACACTACAAAATTGGATTTGAACAAATTTTAAATAACTTGGATAAAATTCACATCTTCAAAAACTCGATTTTTTAAAAGGTTCAATAATATTTTTATTCACAATTTGGTTAATAAAATAATTAATAAATTCATATAAACGAACACTGCATATATTTTAATTATTTCAATTATTAGATATACGCTATAAGGATATTACTATTGGTTGGTGGATAAATTACCAATCAAAAAATTAAAATTATTTTAGAAGCAATCAGAATTTACTTCTAAACTTTAAATCAATCAATCATGTACAATTTTTTTTTTATTTACCATGTTTATTCTAATTTACTAATCAAGGTTAAATTAAATTTAAATATAAAATATTTTGATTTAATAACTTCGCATATCACATGATTTTTAATTTTAAAGAATTTCTACTAACCATAAATATTATTTTCTATAAATCCACATAATAGTATATTACATATGGTGATATATATTTTAGTTATGAATTATTTTTGAACATCTTTTATTATAATAAAGGATACCATAATCTAACATGTATTGGTTAACCAATCACAAGATCGTGATTTATTTTAACATCAATCAGAATCTATTAAATTTAAATCAATTAAATCTAAGCCGCTTATTCCATGTTCCCCATAAGACTTAGCAAACTTTGATAAATTATGTGTATGCGTCAATTTTTCTCACGGCTAAATCATATCAATTTCGGTTAAGGTACTACTTTATATCTTTTTATTATATGGCATTCTATACTTGGATAGATTATCTTTTTATTTCAATTGTATATATGTATTATATGTTGTGTGTTTTAATTGTCCAATAAATTCAACAGAAAAACGTTTCTGACGAAAAAAAATAGAAAACGATTTAGGTTATCATCATCCCCGGTCCGGATTCTCAGAGTTACTTCCCACTTCCCATTAGAATATTAAGTAGCAAACTTCAATAGTTCAGCGACTTACTAAATTGTAGGCATCAATCCTTATCACATTATACTAATTTGTTTATATTATTAGGTGTGCCTATAGATAAATGTTTTTTTACAGTGAATACTTAACAATTTTATTCTAAATACAATAATTATTTAATTTAAAAATTTATACATTAAGACATGAATCTATTATTATAATAGATATTTTGATATCATAAACTTTCAATTCAAAATCATAAGGTACAATTAAAATCATGTATTAAAAATTATCAACAATATAAAACTATTTACCACACTATTCTAAATACACATTCAAAATTTAAGTTACGTAAAGTATTAAATAATTCAGCCATAAAAAAAGCTAATCAACCAATTAAAATGTTCGAATGATTTTTAAACCAATCATCTTTAAACATTTTAATTACGAAATTTTTTAACTATGCAATAATTAACGGGAAAATAATTTAACCTGACAATATATTTGAATTATTCAAAATATTAAATATATTCTTAAATAGTACTTTACATTATTTGTTGTATAAATTATCAATAAAAAAAAATACATTACAGAGTCAATGAAAATATTGTTAGTGAATATTTCCATAATATATTTGGTCAATTTAACACAAATTTTCTTATAAATCACTATTTATTTATTGATAATTAATTCAGTAATAAAAGGACATATGTCATACACAAAAATAATCAAACATGCAAAAATCATCAATAAAAGGGCATACAACATCTACAAAAACAATTAAAATTGAACAAACACATAGTAAATTATATCACTAATTTTCTTTATCCAATCATTGAACAATTCTTCAATTATGATACATCTCTAGCTTATTTCACTAAATTATACAGTGTTTTCGGCGAGATAATCTAACAATTTGTTATAAACGTGAGAAATGTGTATATCTGATTTGTCATAACGTATTCAAACGACCGACCAGTACTATGATTCTATACTATCCAAATCAATGAACTAATATAACAAAATTTAATATATGGGTAGACAAAATCCACGAACAAGATATTAACTCTCAGTAAAGAGAGATATTTAGTGAAAGTCAAAGTAAAATCAAGGAAAAGAAAATAAAACTTATCATTTACAAGGAATTAGTACAAAATCTAATATTTTGGTAAATAAAATCCACCAACGGGCAACGGGGTACTAGACTCTCAATGATATTTATATTGAAAAATAAAGAAAAATCAATATTAATTTTTTTAAAAAACTGATATCAACTTCTAAACTTTAGTTAGCATCTTTTGGGAAAGGGGGAGAGAGAGAGCAACAACTACGGTTTTTGTTATAAAATTATTAATAATGATAAATAAAAATGTTGATACACTTAAAATTATATATTGTTTTTAATAAAAGAGTGCATTTTTCAGTTTTGTATTCTTGAATTAAAGTAATAGTATCAATTCTCATATCTTAACCTAAGAGCATATATTGAATTTGCTTGGTTGGTTGACTATATTTTTTTTATATCAACAAAGCATAAAAAAAGGCTAAGAAAACTAAATAACTTGGTAGAAAGATTCTACACAAAGAGAGATATTTGTTAATGAGAAATAAGAAAATAAAAAGAAGGGTTTCATTTTGTTTGGGAGACTTTACCCCATGCAAGTTACTCTTACTTTTGTTTTATAACATCTCAATGTTGTTCTAAGACATATAATTATATATTTACATAACTTGGATACATAGTAATATTTCATATAATTGTTATATTTTTTCAATTCGCGTATTTCATTTCATTTCGTGTACAAGAAAAAATTTGTGTAATTTAGTGTCATTTTGTGTTCTAATTTTGGGTACACGATTTAATATCATGTCATTTTCGTTCAAGACCCTAAAATACATGACATGAATTTCTTCTTATATATGTAGGAAAAATATATTCATTGTTAAAGGAAAATGAATTTCATGTTATTTAACCCAAAATCTGAATTACAAGGACACATATATAACAATGTGATTATGTGTTTATATATAATACACTTGATTTCAATTTTATGGACAGTGGCTTATTTTCACAAGTTTATCAAATTAAAAAAAGATAGCTGATACTCATTTTCTTATGTCTAATTTTAAGAATAAAAGAAAACTAAAATTTGTTATTCCATGTTTTACTAGAAAAGAATAAAAAACAAAAATACAAACTTCCAAACTGAAAATGCACATTTTAAGTTGTCTTTATAAATAAGCTAAGGTCAATAACCATAAAATCTAACAATTACTCCGTATATGTTACTCCAAGAGCGCGATATTGAATTTATTTGGTTAGTTGATATTTTTTTTATTGTAAATCAATTCATTAATAAAAAGGACATATAATTTATAAAAATGATATTGAACAATCACATAGCAAACTAGATTAGATGAAATTTTCTATTGTTATAACTACGTTCGTTTCATATATCTTGCACAGTAGATATCCTTTCTCATATCGCTGAAACATGCAACCTTTTTTTGATAGACATTCTAATGATTTATTGGAGTCTTGACGATTAAGTTTCTACAAATATTTAATATGTAATCGAAAAAATAACCACGATCATACAAATATTTTCAATAAATTAATATAATAAATATTTTAAGGATTGAATATTTAACAAATATACCGAATTCTCAGAATATGAGTGAAAAATTTGTTAACATGATACGTAGAAATATTCTCTAACAAAGAGAGAAATAAAATGAAAGCTAAATTTTAAAAAAAACAATATAGATGGATTTTGAACTTTTCAACGGGTGTTGTATTTTTTTGATGATTGATTCATAATATTAATATTAATTCAATTGGTATGAATTCACGGATAAGTATTTTATACTTACGTTAATTAATATTCCAATAACCTATATATTTTTCTAAATAGAAATTAAAATAATATATTTATATTTATTTATTAATACAATTTATCGGTCGGTGCGTAGCACGGGTAGAACGCTAGTAAAGATGTAAGGTTCGAATCAATAACATATTTAAATTAATATTTATAATATCATCTATTCTATTATATTAAAGCCGAAACATTAAAAGTTTGGTTGGTTGGTTGGTTGGTTGGTACCTATTGATTTTACTTATTTACCCTTACTTAATTACAGATAAAATCTTTTTTTTATATTTTATCTAACTAAATTTTTTTCTTTACTAATCAATTTCCTTTTTCAGGTTAAACATGTTACCTTTAAAATTTTTGTTTTGCTAATCAATTTCCTTTTTCAGATTAAACATGTTACTTTTCTTTTCTTTTTAATAACTAAGCAGTTTCCTTTTTCAGGTAAAATATAATATCTTCTATATGTTATCTAACTAAAAAGCATATTATAATTACTATAAACTAATTAATTAATTTTTTCATTCAAATTATCTTTTCGCTTTTCTCTAACTAAAATATCACTTTTTCCAATTATATCACGGGTTACTATTTAAAAATCTTCTTTTATATTTTAACTAACTAAATTTTTTTCTTTACTAATCAATTTCCTTTTTCAGGTTAAACATGTTACCTTTAAAATTTTTGCTTTGCTAATCAATTTCCTTTTTCAGGTTAAACAGGTTACCTTTTTTTTTTCTTATTAATAACTAAGCAGTTTCCTTTTTCAGGTAAAATATAATATCTTCTATATGTTATCTAACTAAAAAGCATATTATAATTACTATTAACTAATTAATTAATTTTTTCATTCAAATTATCTTTTCGCTTTTCTCTAACTAAAATATCTCTTTTTCCAATTATATCACGGGTTACCATTTAAAAATCTTCTTTTATATTTTATTTAACTAAAATTTAATCAATTTACTTTTTCAGATTAAACATGTTACCTTTTTCTTTTCTTTTTAATAACTAAGCAGTTTCCTTTTTCAGGTAAAATATAATATATTATATATGTTATCTAACTAAAAAGCATATTATAATTACTATTAACTAATTAATTAATTTTTTCATTCAAATTATCTTTTCTCTAACTAAAATATCTCTTTTTCCAATTATATCACGGGTTACCATTTAAAAATAATCTTTTATATTTTATTTAATTAAAAATTTTAGTTTACTAATCAATCCACTTTTTCAAGTTAAACATGTTACCATTTTTTTTAATAACTAAGCAGTTTCATTTTTCAGGTAAAATGTAATATCTTTTATATTTTATCTAATTAAAAAATAAATTATAATTACTGTTAACTAATAAATTAATATTTTCTCTTTTCTCTTTTCTCTAACTAAATTATTTTTTTTCCAATTATATCACGGGTTACCTTATTCAGCCAAAACAAGTTACCTTTTTTATTTTCTCTAACTAAAACCTCTCCTTTTCAAATTATGATTCTATTTAATAAAAATAAAATCATAATATTATAATGTTATTAATTAACCGATTACCTTTTCAGCTAAAAATGTATCATCTTTTCTATTTTTTCTAATTAAATTCCTTTTTTTAAAAATATCATGGGTAACATTAATTTCTCATTTTCTAAAAATATTATCAGCAATTTTATTTTGTAAAATAACAATTAAATTATAATTACTATAAAGTATAAACTAATCAATTAACATTTTCACCTAAAGTATGTCACCTTTTAATTTTCACGTTACCTTTTTCTATTTTTTCAAACTAAAATTTCTCTTTTTCCAATTATATCATGGACGACTCTATTTAATAAAATTAAATAATAATATTATAATACTAATATTAACGATTATCCTTTTTAGCTAAAACGTATCATCTTTTTCTTATATTATCTAACTAAAATTCCTTTTTAGAAATATCATGAGCAACATTAATTTCTCCTTTTCTAAAAACATTACGAGCAATTTTATTTTGTAAAATAACATAATTAAATTATAATTACTGTAAATTAATGAATTACCCTTTTCACCTAAAATATATTACCTTTTTAATTTTCTCTAACTAAATCCTCTCTTTTTTCAATTATATCACGGGCATTCTATTTAATAAAACAAAATAATAATTTTATAATTACTAATAAATAACTTATTACCTTTTCAACTAAAACCTATCGCATTTTCTATATTTTTTTTAACTAAAATCATTCCTTTTAAAGAAATATCATGGATAACATTTATATAATTATGATCATCATCTCATTTAAATATTTAAACCTCCAAAATTCATATTTAAAAAAAGTTAATAATTTTTTTTACAATATTAAAAAAATCCGTGCATCGCACGGGTTTATCTTCATAAACCAAATAAAAATCTATACTATTATATAAAAGCCGAAACATTAAAAGTTTGGTTGGTTGGTCGGTCGGTCGGTCGGTACGGTACCTATTGATTTTACTTATTTACCCTTGCTCAATTATAGATTTACTAACTAATCAATTTCTTTCTTGAGGTTAAACATATTATCTTTTCTATTTTTCAAGAACTAAATAATTTCCTTTTTCAGGTAAAATACAATATCCTTATATATTTTATCTAACTAAAATTTATTCTTTATTAATCAATTTCCTTTTTCAGGTTAAACATATTACCTTTTCTATTTTTCAATAACTAAATAATTTCCTTTTTCAAGTAAAATAGAATATCTTTCACATTTTATTTAACTAAAATTTCCCTTTTTTTAAAATAGTACAAGCAGATTTGTTTAATAAAATAACATAACTATATTATAATTACTATTAACTAATCAATTACCCTTTTCACCCAAAACACGTTACCTTTTCTTTTTTCTCTAACTAACATCTCTTTTTCCAATTATATCATGGACGGTCACCTTTTTCAGCTACCTTTTTTCTTTTCTCTTACTATAGCCTCTCTTTTTCCAATTATATCACAGATGTTTCTATTTATAAAATTAAAATAATAATATTTTAATACTAATAATTAATCGATTACCTTTTCCGCTAAAACGTATCATCTTTTCTATTTTTCTAATTAAATTTCTTTTTTCTTTTTCTAAAAATATCACGGGCAACAATAATTTCTTATTTTCTAAAAACTATTAGCAATTTATTTAGTAAAATGACATAATTAAATTATAATTATATAAGCTAATCAATTACCTTTTTCACATAAATCATGTCATCTTTTTAATTTTCACTTTACCTTTCTATTTTCTCTAACTAAAATATCTCTTTTTCCAATTATATCAAGGGCGACTCTATTAAATAAAATAAACTAATAATATTTTAATATTAATAATTAACCGATTACCCTTTTCAGATAAAACGTATCATCTTTTGTATATTTTTTTTAACTAAAATTCTTCTTTTAATAGAAATATCACGACAATATTAGTTTCTCCTTTTATAAAAATATTACGTGAAATTATATTTATTAAAATAAGATAATTAAATTATAATTACTATGAACTAATCAATTTTCACCTAGAACATGTTGCCTTTTTAATTTTCTCTAACTATATCCTATCTTTTTCTAATCATATCACGTGCATTCTATTTAATACAATAAAATAATAATTTTGTAATTACCAATAATTAACCGATTACCTTTTTTCAATTAAAACCTATCATCTTTTTTATATTTTCTAACTAAAATCCCTCCAATTCTAGAAATATCACGGATAACATTTATATAATTATTATCAAATTATCTCATATAAAAATGTAAACCTCCAAAATTCATGTTTTTAAATAAATGAAAAAATTCATATAATATTAAAATAAAAAAAATCTGTGCATCATTATATAAAAGCCAAAACACTAAAAGTTTGGTTGGTCGGTATGGTACCTGTTGATTTTACTTATTTACCCTTACTTATCAATTTATATTTATCCTACAATCTAATCAATTTATATCTTTTATATTTTATCTAACTAAAATTTCTCCTTTACTAATCAATTTCCTTTTTCAGGTTAAACATATTACCTTTTCTATTTTTCAATACTAAGTAACTTCCTTTTTAGGTAAAATATAAATCTTCTATTTTATATAACTGAAAAGTATATTATAATTAATATTAACTAATCAATTAACTTTGTCAGCCAAAACACGTTACCTTTTCTCATTTCTCTAACTAAAATGTTTGGTAACATTAATTTCTCATTTTCTAAAAACATCATGAGCAATTTTATTAACAATTAAATTATAATTACTATAAACTAATCAATTACCATTTAATTTTCACGTTACCTTTTATATTTTTTCAAACTAAAACTTTCCTATCTTTCAAACTAAAATATCTCTTTTTCCAATTATATCACGGATGATATTATTTAATAAAATAAAATAATTATATTATAATGCTAATAATTAACCGGTTACCTTTTTCAGTTAAAATGTATCATATAATCTATATCTTCAAACTAAAATCCCTCTTTTTCTAGAAATATCACAGGCAACATTAATTTTTACTTTTCTAAAAACATTACGAGCAATTTTATTAAGTAAAATAACATAGTTAAATTATAATTACTATAAACTAATCAATTACCTTTTCACTTAAAACATGTTACCTTTTTAATTGTCTCTAACCATGTCCTCTCTTTTTTCAATTATATCACGAGCATTCTATTTAATAAAAATGAAATAATAATTTTATAATTACTAATAATTAACATATTAACTTTTTCAACTAAAATCTATCACATTTTCTATATTTTCTAACTAAAATCACTAATTTTCTAAAAATATCACGGATAACATTTAAATAATTATGATCATCATTTCATTTAAAATTTAAGCTTACAAAATTCATGGTTTAAAAATATTAATTCAAATTAATGAAAAAATTCATATAATATTAAAAAAATCCGTGCATCGCACGGGTTTTAACCTAGTAAATAATAAAAGCCGAAACATTAAAAGTTTGGTTGGTCGGTACCTGTTGATTTTACTTATTTACCCTTACTTAATTACAGATAAAATCTTTTTTTATATTTTATCCAACTAAAATTTTTGCTTTACTAATCAATTTCTTTTTTCAAGTTAAACATTTTACCTTTTATTTTCTTTTTAATAACTAAGCAGTTTCCTTTTTCAGGTAAAATATAATATATTTTATATTTTATCTAACTAAAAAACATATTATAATTACTATTAACTAATTAATTAACTTTTTTCATTCAAATTATCTTTTCTCTAACTAAAATATATCTTTTTCCAATTATATCACGGATTACCTTTTAAAAATCTATACTATTATATAAAAGCCGAAACATTAAAAGTTTTGGTACCTGTTTTTTGGTACATTTTTTTACATGTTTTTTGGTACTTCGTGAATTTACTTATTTAACCTTCACTAAAAAAATATATACAATATCTATACTATTAAAAGTCCTAAAATAAATAATAACATAATATAATTAACTGTAATTAGTTGATTGCCTTTTTCACATTTACTTTTAGTTGAAGATATTACCTTTTATAAACACCTAAAAACATCAATCATATCATATCTTCCAACTATATCATATATAGCAATAATTAATATATACCCAAAAATATCACACATATCTTCATAAACCAAATAAAAATAAATAATAACATAATATAATTAATTGTAATTAGTCAATTGCCTTTTTCACATTTACTTTTAGTTGAAGAAATTACCTTTTATAAACACCTAAAAACGTCAATCATATCATATCTTCCAATCATATCATATCTAACAATAATTAATATATACCAAAAAATATGACACCATATCTTCATAAACCAAATAAAAAGACCCACGCACATTATCAAACTGCCATCATTAATTTCAACACTCAATAGTAATCTATACTATCTACAATAAGCAAAAGGGGTATAATTTGTAGTTTGTCCTCACTTTTGGTTATCCCTCATTTATCACCGTTAGATCAGCAACTCAAATAGATCATGATCGTTAGATATAATAATACTAAAAGTTGTTATATGCAGATGTACAAGGTTTGATTTATGCCAACAACATATTAATTTATATTTAATACTAAAAATTATTATATGCAAAGACGTAAGTTTGAATTTTTTCAATAACATATTATAATTAATATTTATAATATTATATTACAATATAAATAAATTATAAAATATTAAAAGTAACCCGTGCGTTCTATTATATTAAAGCCGAAACATTAAAAGTTTGGTTGGTTGGTACCTATTGATTTTACTAATTTACCCTTACTTAATTATAGATAAAATATTATTTTTTTTAATATTTTATCTAACTAAATTTTTTGCTTTACTAATCAATTTCCTTTTTCAGGTTAAACATGTTACCTTTTCTTTTTAATAACTAAGCAGTTTCCTTTTTCAGGTAAAATATAATATCTTCTATATTTTATCTAACTAAAAAGTATATTATAATTACTAAAACTATTTAATTAATTTTTTCATTCAAATTATCATTTCTCTTTTCTCTAACTAAAATATCTCTTTTTCCAATTATATCACGGGTTACCTTTTAAAAATCTTCTTTTATATTTTATTTAACTAAAATTTTTACTTTACTAATCAATCTACTTTTTCAGGTTAAACATGTTACCTTTTTTAAATAACTAAACAGTTTCCTTTTTCAAGTAAAATATATTATCTTTTATATTTTCCTAATTAAAAAATAAATTATAATTAATGTTAACTAATAAATTAATTTTTCATCTTTTCTCTTTTCTCTAACTAAAATGTTTTTTTCCCAATTATATCACTATTTAATAAAATATTTTAAAAATCCGTATACATTGTTTATAATAAGGAAACATTAGTATAATCCGTAAACATGAGAATATTAAATTATATTAAATTAAAATTAAAAAAATATTAAAAACAATGATTATATAAAAACATAATTGTAATATTTAATAAAATTTATATAATATAATAAAAGAAACCTGTGCATCACACGGGCATTGAAAGTTTGTCCGTTCGATCTTCAGCACGGTCATCCTAACTATTAAAATAAATAGTAAAATAATATAATTAGTGATAATTAGTCGATTACCTTTTTTTTAATTAAAAGAGGTTTACTTTTAATTGATTGATGATATTACCTTTTATAAACACCTAAGATATCATATCTTCCAATCAATAATATTTCTTTCTAAATAAAATACGTTAACTTTTATTTTAAAATATAATCTTACAATAATTAATATATACCCAAAAAAATAACACTATATTGTCTAATCATTAACAAAAGATAATAGACATATATACAACGAATAATGACCGTTATATTTTTAGTAAAAAATCAGAACCATTAGATCTAATGATTAGATATATTATATGTTTAAATTAATTTACTAAAATTTCAAGGTTCGAATTCTGTCAGACACATTTTTAAAAAAAATTTATAATATAAATTTTAAACCAATAATTTTGCAATCATTAATGTATACCGAAAAATATTAAACCATTTTACTGTTAGATTTTTAGTAATTAATAAGAACCGTTAAATGTAATTATTAGATATGTTTTATGATTAAAGTATTTTACTAACTATTATATAAAAGCCGAAACATTAAAAGTTTGGTTGGTTGGTACCTATTGATTTTACTAATTTACCCTTACTTAATTATAGATAAAATATATTTTTCTATATTTTATCTAACTAAAATTTTTGCTTTACTAATCAATTTCTTTTTCACGTTAAACATGTTACCTTTTCTTTTATTTTTAATAACTAAGCAATTTCCTTTTTCAGGTAAAATATAATATTTTTTATATTTTATGTAACTAAAAAGCATATTATAATTACTATTAACTAATTAATTAATTTTTTCATTCAAATTATCTCTTCTCTTTTCTCTAACTAAAATATCTCTTTTTCCAATTATATCACGGGTTACCTTTTAAAAATCTTCTTTTATATTTTATTTAACTAAAATTTTTACTTTACTAATCAATCTACTTTTTTAGGTTAAACATGTTACCTTTTTTTTTAATAACTAAACAGTTTCCTTTTTCAAGTAAAATATAATCCCTTTTATATTTTTCTAATTAAAAAACAAATTATAATTACTGTTAACTAATAAATTAATTTTTATCTTTTCTCTTTTCTCTAACTAAAATGTTTTTTTTCCAATTATATCACTATTTAATAAAATATATTAAAAATCCGTATACATTGTTTATAATAAGGTAACATTAGTATAATCCGTAAACATGAGAATATTAAATTATATTAAATTAAAATTAAAAAATATTAAAAAGAATGATTATATAAAAACATAATTGTAATATTAAATAAAATTTATATAATATAATAAAAGAAACCTGTGCATCACACGGGCATTGAAAGTTTGTCCGTTCGATCTTCGGTCATCCTAACTATTAAAATAAATAGTAAAATAATATAATTAGTGATAATTAGTCGATTGCCTTTTTTTAATTAAAAGAGGTTTACTTTTAATTGATTGATGATATTACCTTTTATAAACACCTAAGATATTATATCTTCCAATCAATAATATTTCTTTCTAAATAAAACATGTTAACTTTTATTTAAAATATAATCTTACAATAATTAATATATACCCAAAAAAATAACACTATATTATCTAATCACTAACAAAAGATAATAGACATATATATACAACGAATAATGACCGTTATATTTTTAGTAAAAAATCAGAACCATTAGATCTAATGATTAGATGTATTATATGTTTAAATTAATTTACTAAAATTTCAAGGTTCGAATTCTGTCAGACATATTTTTTTAAAAAAAATTATAATATAAATTTTAAACCAATAATTTGCAATCATTAATGTATACCGAAAAATATTAAACCATTTTACTGTTAGATTTTTAGTAATTAATAAGAACCGTTAGATGTAATTATAAGATATATTTTATGATTAAAGTATTTTACTAAAAATACAAGTTTCGAATCCTGTCAACGACATATTTAACTTAAAATCCTATAATATTGTAAATTTTAAATCATGATTAACTAAATTTATATTAAATTATATTAAAATAATTTTTACAAAATAATGATTATATAAAAATATAATTATCGCATAAAATAAAATTTAAATAACATATTAAAAGAAACCCGTGCATTGCACGAGTTATAAGCTAGTACTATTATATTAAAGCCGAAACATTAAAAGTTTGGTTGGTTGGTACCGGTTGATTTTACTTATTTACCCTTACTTAACTACTAACTAATTACATAATTTCCTTTTTCAGATTAAACATATTAGCTTTTCTATTTTTCACTAACTAATTAATTTCCCTTTTCAGGTAAAGCACAATATCTTTTATATTGTATCTAACTAAAATTTCTCCTTTCTTATAAACACTACAACCAATTTTGTTTAATAAAATAACAAAATTATATTATAATTACTATTAACTAATCAATTACCTTTTTCAGCCAAAACATGTTACATTTTCTCTATTCTATAACTAAAATATCTCTTTTTACAAATATATCACGGGTGGTTCTATTTAATAAATAATATTATTATAATACTAATAATTATCAATTACCTTTTCAACTAAAACATATCATCTTTTCCATATTTTATAATTCAAATTCCTTTTTTCTAGAAATATCACGGCCAACATTAATTTCTCACTATCTAAAGACACTACGAACAATTTAATTTAGTGAAATAACATAAATTAAATTATAATTACTATAAACTAATCAATTACCTTTTCCACCTAAAACATGTTTCGTTTTTAATTTTCTCTAACTAACACCTCACTTTTTTCAGTTAAATCACGGCATTCTATTTAATAAAATTAAATTATAATTTTATAAGTACTTATAATTAAACGATTACCTTTTTGAATACCTTTTTCAGCTAAAACGTATCATATTTTCTATATTTTATAATTCAAAATCCTTTTTTCTAGAAATATCACAGGCAACATTAATTTTTCACTATCTAAAGACATTACGAACAATTTAATTTAGTGAAATAACATAAATTAAATTATAATTATTATAAACTAATCAATTACCTTTTTCACCTAAAACAAAATCAATCTTTTTTCAATTATATCACGGGCGGTTCTATTTAATAAAACAAAATAACAATATTATAATGTTAATAATTAACCGATTAAGTTTCAGCTAAAATGTTCTAACTAAAATATCTCTTTTCTTTAAAATATCACGGGCAACACTAATTTTTCTTTTTCTTAAAACTTTACGAGCAATTTTACTGTGAAGCACCATTTATTATTCGGAACAGGATTCTACCATTGTATAAAGAATCTGTCTTTCATCCTTATTTGGTTATCAGTAACGCTTCCGATGTAAGTTTTTCGATTAAAGATTCAATCTTTTTATATATCGATTAGTTTGAGCTGATCAATTAGGTCTATGTTTATGTTTGTTAGATGTGAACTGATTATGTGTATGCATGTTTAAAAGAGTGATTAATTGTGAAGCGTAATTATAAATTCATACTAATTCTACTCTGTTTGTTTGATCTCTTAGTTTTAAAAATTAGTATGATATAGTCTAATTGTGTGTTTGTATGTTCATACTACTTAGGCTCTGTTTGTTTGATCACTTAGTTTGAAAATTATCTCGCTAATTGATGCTAGATATAGTACCTATCGACCTGGTTTATTTTTTATGTCTGCTCAACCGCACCATTACATCCTCTAAGTCTCTTGCTTAAAGAACACAGCAGCGAAGTTGAATTTAAGTCATATTAGTTAGCTAATGTTTACCTGATTGCATTCAGGCTCTTGACAAAATCCGCTTTGAAAGCTTGACCGACAAGACCAAGCTAGATGCTAAGCCAGAGTTCTTTATCCACATTATTCCAGACAAGGCCAACAATACCTTGACTATCATTGATAGTGGTATTGGAATGACCAAGCCAGAGATCATCAAAGAAGCTGAGGAGTATAAGAAAGCAAATGTTAAGAGCACTATAAAGCATATGGAGGATTTGCATTGTTTATTTTTGGAACTATTTATTATCTGCTTTTTTGTTTACTTTTGGAACTTGTAATAACGTTGTTAGTAATTACTTTTTATTGTAGAAGATGTAACTTGGAGCTAAGACTCCAGTGTTGTAACTTGGATGATGTTGTTAGATTATTTTATTGGTGAATGAAAATAAGATTTGCATTGTGGTTAGTTTTATTTTGCTGGGAAATGCAACATTTAAATTGTATATTTTTTTATTTTATTACATAAAAATGTGGGCCCCACATATATGGTCCCCACCCAGATGTGGACCCCGTATGTGGGCCCCACAATTGCCCCTGTGCAAATTTGTATCATCTTTAGTAACACACAAATTGTGTTGCTATAGAGTGTTTAAGATGTTGCTATAGAGGTTTTTTGTAACCACATTTGCTATGTTACCTTAGGCTGCTTTTTGATGTTACCTTAGATATCTGTAGTTACTGTACTGCTGAGAACCTAACACGGCTGAAGTGTTACCATAGCCCTATTTTGGCCTATGGCAACTTCAAACAGGGGTCTATGATAACACAGTTTGGGGGTTACAATAAGTAATCTATGGCATAGTGGTTTTAGTTGAAAAGGTAATAAGTTAATTATTAGTAATTATAAAATTATTATTTTGTTTTATTAAATAGAATGCCCGAGATATAATTGGAAAAAGAGAGGATTTAATTAGACAAAATTAAAAAGGTAATATGTTTTAGGTGAAAAGTGTAATTAATCCGATCACCGGAGTTGATATTTTAGTTAGATAAAATATAAAAGATATTATATTTACCTGAAAAAGGAAACTGCTTAGTTATTAAAAAGAAAAGAAAAGAAAATGTACTATTTTTCAGTAACTAATTAATTTCCCTTTTCAGGTAAAACCCAATATCTTTTATATTGTATCTAACTAAAATTTCTCCTTTCTTATAAACATTACGAGTAATTTTGTTTAATAAAATAACATAATTATATTATAATTACTATTAACTAATCAATTACCTTTTTCAGCTAAAACATGTTACCCTTTCTCTATTCTGTAACTAAAATATCTCCTTTTTCAATTATATCACGGGTGATTCTATTTAATAAAATAAATAACAATATTATAATACTAATAATAATCGATTACCTTTTTCAGCTAAAACGTATCATCTTTTCCATATTTATAGTTAAAAATCTTTTTTTCTAAAAATATCACGGGCAACATTAATTTCTCACTATCTAAAGACAATACTAGCAATTTAATTTAGTAAAATAACATAAATTAAATTATAATTACTATAAACTAATCAATTACTTTTTTCACCTAAAACATGTCATCTTTTTAATTTTCACAATACCTTTTCTATTTTCTCAAGTAAAATAACATAATTGAATTATAATTACTATTAACCAATCAATTACCTTTTTCACTTAAAACATGTTTCCTTTTTTAATTTTTTCTAACTAAGACCTCTCTTTTTCCAATTGAATCACGGCATTCTATTTAATAAAATTAAATAATAATTTTATAAGTACTTATAATTAACCGATTACCTTTTTCAACTAAAATTTATCATCTTTTCAATATTTTCTAACTAAAATCCTTCTTTTCCTAGAAATATCACGGATAACATTTAGATATTTATTATCAAATCATCTCATTTAAAAATTTAAGCCTCCAAAATTCAAATTTTAAAAAAAGTAATTCAAATTAATATAAAAAATTCACATATTATTAAAAGAGATCCGTGCATCGCACGGGTTTTAAGCTAGTATCATATTATAAATAAATTATAAAAAATTAAAAGTAACCCTTGCTTTGCACGGGCTCTAAGCTAGTAGATAGTAATGACCGAAATTTGACATGAAACTACTCGTTCATTCTAGGTATACTTTATTTTCCATAATATGCATTGCAAGAAGTTTGTACTTACAATTTCTTGCATTATTTTTTTGGTTCTCTTGATTTTATTTGGTTTATAAAATTATTACTAGCTTATAACCCGTGCGAGGCACGGATTTTTGTTGATATGTAATAAATTTTATTTTATGTTATAATTATATTTTTATATAATCATTATTTAAAATATTTTATTTTAGTTTTAATTTTAATAATTTAATATAAATTCAATTAATGATATGCATTGTTTAAAACTTATATTATAAAATTTAAAATAAAAATGTCGTTGATAAAATTTGAAACTTGAAATTTTAGTAAATTAATTTAATCATACAATATATTTAATAATTAGATCTAATGATTCTGATTTTTTAATAAAAATTTAATGGTCATTATTCGTATTACGAATTTCTATTATATTTTGTTACTGATTGTATGATATGGTGTGATATTTTTGGGTATATATTAATTATTGCTAGATATGAATTGATTGGAAAATATGATATGATTGAGGTTTTTAGGTGTTTTTAAAAGTTAATATCTTCAACTAAAAGTCAATGTGAAAAAGGCAATCGACTAATTACCTTTAATTGTATTATGTTATTATTTATTTTGGGTGTTTTAATAGTATAGATATCATATATATTTTTCTTTATAATGAAGGGTAAATAAGTAAATTCACGAAATATCAAAAAACATATACCAAATAATAGGCACCAAAATTTTTAATGTTTCAGGTATTATATAATTATTAATTAATTTTAATTTAATATAATTTTAATATACTCATATTTACGGATTATACTAAAGTTTCTTTATTATAAACAACGTATGCAGATTTTTAATATATTTTATTAACAATTGAAAAATATGGTGTGATATTTTCGGGTATATATTAATGATTGTAAAATTAGTTTTAAATTAAAAAGGTAACGTGTTTTAATTCGAAAGAAAATATTAATGAAGATTAGTTTTAAATTAAAAAGGTAACGTGTTTTAATTCGAAATGAAATATTAATGATTGGAAGATACATTAATGTTTTTAGATGTTTATAAAAAGGTAATATCTTCAATTAAAAATAAATGTGAAAAAAGGCAAGCGACTGCTTACCATTAATTATATTATGTTATTATTTATTATAGGTGTTTTAAAAGTATAAATATTATATATTTATTTTTCTTTTTAATAAAGGGTAAATAAGTAAATTCACGAAGTACCAAAAAACTGGTACCAAAAAACAGGTACCAAAACTTTTAATGTTTCGGAATTTATATAATAGTAAAACATTAATGAAGATTAGTTTTAAATTAAAAAGGTAACGTGTTTTAATTCGAAAGGAAATATTAATGATTGGAAAATACATTGATGTTTTTAGGTGTTTATAAAAAGGTAATATCTTCAATTAAAAGTAAATGTGAAAAAAGGCAAGCGACTGCTTACCATTAATTATATTATGTTATTATTTATTATAGGTGTTTTAAAATTATAAATATCATATATTTATTTTTCTTTTTAATAAAGGGTAAATAAGTAAATTCACGAAGTACCAAAAAACTTATACCAAAAAACAGGTACCAAAACTTTTAATGTTCCGGAATTTATATAATAGTATAGATTTGATCCAAAAAAAATTTTCACAGTTCATTATTTTGTTTAAGCTTGTGTGATTTTAGTTAAATTCAGTGTTCTAAAAATCGGCCAACTCGGCCGAGTACTCGGACGGGTACTCGGACTGATTTCCGAGCTGATTTTGCATTACTCGGATGGTAACTCGGTTTTGAGTCTAACTCGGGTCAACTCGGCATTACTCGGATCAAATTCGGTCAAACTCGGATTGTACATTAAAAAATTTATAAAAATGAAAAAATAAATAAAAATTAAATCAACATAATAACCTAGTTATTTAATCAAAAATCTTCCAAAATTCCCTTATTAATCTCACTATATAGTATATTTATAACCAATTTGTGTACAAAATTGATAATTTTTACCTCTCTGAGTCTGAAACTCATTGTGACAGCCCCAAATCCGGGCCATCACGGACCAATTTCCATTCAATATCAATATCTATTGAGTTTTTTTTATTAACAATTTATACTTATGTCATTGACCCCGCAATAATAAACACACACACACACACCAGTCATATGCTCAGAGAACAACATTCACCATAATAAGGTTTAGAATTTAACAGTTATTACAAACCCAGAATCATCCTTAAATACATTGCTGAATAATACTTCGACATGAAGCATTTCAACAACCAAAAGTTTCTTACATGTTTACACACTTAATTATACATAGAGCTACCAGGACCCGTTTGCCTCTACGCTACCTCAGGAATCGATGCTAGCGCTCTCAGAGGGTCGCCTTCCCCCTACCCTCTTGCGGGGCGTTCTGCGTAGTCCCGGCATACCTAGCTGTATATACATAAGTAGCAAGAGTGAGCTATAATAGCTCAGCAAGATAATTTCTATCTTCTAACATCAAAGGAAAATAATCATCATATATATATTTTAATAAACAATTTTTCAGATATTATGGAAGGAAACTTTATTTCCGTTCAGGACATATACTTTTCAATTATCTTTGTATGAAAAGAAATATATAATATTATAGCCTCAGTCTCTCTTCTAATATCATGTAATAACTGGAAACCAATTATAGACTTTGAGAAAAATGACATTCCTATTTAATAATACATCATCCACTTTCTATTATAAGAAAAGAAATCTAGGATAATATAGTATCAGTTTCTCTTCTTAAATAATATAACAATCAATATACCCTTTCAGTGTAGTATTTCAAGATAATATGAAAACTTGAACAAATCTCTCGCTATAATCTTCTCATTTCCGTCTTATGCAACAATCATATAAATTAATATAAAATCAGTTTCTCTTCGTTTGTAACAATAATTCCATCATTCCATATCACTTTTCTGTTTTCAGTTATAGAAATCTGAAAACCATTTTCAATTCTTTCTTTCAAGTTTTGGGGATCTCTGCTGGCGCCAGATACGTAGGACGATGATCAGTCGCCTGACCGTATCCGCTCTCTGTTTACTACTAGTAGAAGGGATGATCCCTACCTGGTAATCAACCCTGGAGGAAGGCTACCTGCTACATCCTCCCTTGGCATCTTCGTGCCGAAATAAAATATTGGATGCTGGACTGTGCCACTACCACACAGCCTCTTACGCTTACTGTTGCAATCCCCCTTTTTCAAATCATCAAATACCATTTCACATTTTCCATTTCCATTCACATTTCCATTCACACTTCCCTTCACATATATCATTTCCATTTCCATTTATCATCACCTTTAAAAATTATATATGTCATAATACTTTGATTATGACTCAGACATCTCCTCTGTATTCAATGAAATCAATATGCTTTTATATACGTAGAGTATTCCATTTATCTCAAAAGTATTAAATACCATTCAATAATATTTATTAAATCACAATACTTAGGGAGAATATAATATTATAAATCATATAACCCTAGATAATAATTGATACAATTCCTTTATATATCTTTATATAACAACTGATACCATTCCTTTATATATCTTTAGATAACAACTGATACCATTCCTTCATATTCCCTTAATCATAAGGCATGTTCACTTCATGCATAATCATCTCTATGTATATTCATATCCATCTCATACTCATACCCATATCCATATTCATATCATACTCATACACCTTCCCTTTTTACATCAATAATCAAGGAAAACCATTTCTTAACAATATAGTAACAATAGCATCACATATATATTTCATGAAATCAAGTTTCTTTGAAGATAAATAATTTCCAAGTAGGGATAGAAAAGATCTTGCCTCGGTTCCGGTATCCTGACGGTATGGTTCGTGGCTCTTCCGGAGTTTCTATAAACACAAAAGGACCGTCGTTAGAATACCACATCTCTTACTCACTACACTCTTGTATAAAATTACCCTTGACACTTTACTATATGTTTAACGTATCACTATTACCCCAAAAGTTCAAGAACTTAACCATTTATAAACTCAATCGAAGTTTCAGGGGTTTTCACCATTTCCCCTAACGACCACACTTAACTGTAAAAATTCTTATAAATTATAGATTTCGAATTTTAATGCAAGGTCAACTGTAAAGGGTCCTCTGACAATCCTACTACACTATCCCAAAATTTAGTGACTTATAAAAATGTCTAAGTATGGTAGTTATAGCCTCAAAGTTAACACATTTACATTTTCTCGGTTTTCGAACGTCTTTCACTAAAACTGACCTTTCTCCTAAACCGTTCATCAGATTTTAACGCACCTTATATCAAAACGATCTATGAACTAAACTCTATCTCATCATGGTCACAAGAGGGTCTGGACCGTAAGGTACCGTACGTGTATAAATGCTAAAAACAGGGCATTTTAGGAATCTAACGAAAATCGGACATTATAACGACTATATTTTCATACTTTCCAAAATCAAACTCCTCCAAATCAATCATCCACCTTATACACCATCACCTACACCATGTGGTCTACATCCCAACCATGGTTACAAGTCCACAACACACAATTTCCATATCAAAACAAACCATTTATAACACATAATCATCATAAACTAGACATTAACACCACTTAACTACTAACCAACTCAATTTCCACCATAAATACAAAAAGGGCAAGAGTAGTTATACCTTCTTGAAGCTTTAAAGATCCTTAATAAACCTTGGGCACTCCTTAAACAACCTTAGATTAACTTGAATCAACTAAAGAAACCATGAAAACAAAGTTAACAATTCGGAGTTACTATTCATCAGCTGAAAGAACATGAAAAACGACCCCTTTACCTTGCTTTTCTGGAAAATTCTTGTGAAATACGACTTGTAGGTTATCTCATGGGCTTTCTAAAAAGCTATAGAGCGCAAAATTTGGCTTAGAAACGAAGAAGTTATGCTCGTTTTACTGGGCTGTTCCTGTTTTGGCCGAATGGAATGGTGAAGAAGATGGGGAGAGATTTTTTTGTGTTTCTTTGCTAATTATCTTGCTTAATCTTGTGTATTCTAGATTGTCTTGGAAGCCTTGGAAGATATTTGTGGTTTAAGCCAAGCAAAAATACTAATTTGCCCCTTAAAACAAGTTAATGGAAAGTGATGCCACTTGGATAATCTAATCTCTTATTTCCTAAATTTTCTAAGTAAAATGCCCATCACATTGGTGAATAATATGGTATGTATCCTTGATATATTACCAATCTTGGTTGCTTGGTTTCCATACTCGTCTAATTGTGGTTCGTCTCGAATATACCTCATTATCTTAGTGGTTCTGAAATCATTTAACATTCCAAATTCCTTTGGTATTCTCTTAATTTAATAATCCCCTGGTTTAATCTAAATTCTCTAATCCCTCAATATATAATTCTTATAATATTTCCATGCCCCTTAAGATCCAATAGAAGATCTTTGGAAGTCGAAATCCTCAAAAATCCATATTTAGGAATTTCTGAAATCCATCGTCATTTCGAGTCACTTAATTTCAGTGTACATTACTAGTATGGTTTCTGTTTATTCATTTTCTATTTCCATTGCAGAGTACCTACATACCATTTCTCTAAATCCTTAAAATTACTATTCATGTGATCACTGTAGTATTGCTAGAGTTAGGGTTATTACACTCATCTTATTTTAAAGTTTAAATCATCGAGCATGAATTGGAATTAATATTTTTTTTTGTTATTTATGGAAATATATATAGACAAGAATAGGAGTAATATGCATTATTTCAGTTAATTTCAGATTTGCTATACTATGTGATTTATTCTATGATATATATTTATATTAATAATTTTAATTTATAAAATTATTTTTTTAATACATCCGATTTTTGATCTGAGTACTCATTCCAAGTACTCTCCGATTAATCCGAGTACTCGTGACTCGGTAGGTTCATCGAATTGATCCGAGTCACGATTTTTAGAACACTGGTTAAATTTTAATGGGGCTGTCTTGTCGAGTTAAGAGATATCAAAAAAAAAAAAACTAAGGTGTTTCCTTTTAGGATTGGCGATCTAATGATGTCATTCACTTAAGAAAGAAAGGTGTGTTGACGTATAATATGCACTAGCATAATAGCCGTGCGAGACACGGGTCATTTCTAGCATTGTTAAATATCATGAAGATTGTATTATTTGAATGATTGGCTGATATTTTTATATATTAGAAATATATGAAACAAATTTGGAGGACATATATGAGAAATGCACAAAAGTGTGGGTAGATGTCAAAACAACTTCTTTCTCGATCACCAATAGGCAAGTATATGTCTTTACAAGCATTTAAAGAGAAATGGTCATGCAACAAATTATTGAATGCTTTCATGTTTGAAATTTTAGACATTTTACAATACATTTTAAAAATTACAAGACCTTAATTATTGTAACATACAACATCTTACTTATTAAAATTAAAGTCTGAGATACTACCTTTGTTCTCTTATTATATATAGAAGAAGATACACTATTATATAACACTATATACATTAATTAATACCTTATATATAATAAGCATAAGGGAGAACTTATCCAAATTTTTGGTCGTCGTCGTTGTACTACCAAAAGCATATGATCCGTTGGATTAAAAAATTTGATTAAAAGTCATCCATTGGATTATAAATTATATCCTTATACATTTATTTATAATTTTCACTTTGTTAATTTACAATAATACCCTTTCTTCATCGATTTGATCGATTTGTTTATTTCTTCATCATTAGAAATAAATTTAATTTAAAAATATCTTTGTAAGAGGGATCTTATCCAAATTATATTTTGGTCTGATCGTTGTACTACCAAAATTATATGATCTGTTGGATTGAAACTAAACGATCAAGATTAGATCACATAAAAAAGAAATTATAATCTAAAAAGGATATAATTAGAAAAGGTTGTATTTGAAGTGAATTTTAAAAGAAAATTATAATCTAAAAA
Organism: Kitagawia praeruptora; assembly: GCA_037693485.1. Taxonomy (NCBI): domain Eukaryota; kingdom Viridiplantae; phylum Streptophyta; class Magnoliopsida; order Apiales; family Apiaceae; genus Kitagawia; species Kitagawia praeruptora. The sequence continues at coordinate 150,664,624 of CM075353.1, forward strand.
TGATATAATTAAAAAAGGTTGGATTATAATTGAATTTGAAAAAGAAAATTATAATCTAAAAAGGATAAAATTAAAAAAAGATGTATGAGAATTGAATTTTATTTTTTATTTATTAGTATTAAAAAATTTCATATTTACTATTTGGCCTCTATCTTGAGATCTAGAAATCAGATTTGAATGATTTTACAATCCATGCGAACCTCATAAAATTATCTTTAATTTAGTGATGCTTTAATAATTATTATTCAAATAGAAACACTCAGAATATCAAGAGAAAATATAATTATGAATTTTTACATTAATCCTAATCTATGTAGAAGTTCTACATTGATAATGCTATCAATTGTAAAAAACCTAATTGTATATGATTTAAATCATTGACATATACATTTTCATATTTCAATATAAATATACTTTTTATTTTATAACATATTAAAATATAAAATATTTTTTATGCTAAATCCAACGATTTTCATCTATTTATTTTAAGATCTTTGTCGTACGGAGGAATAGACGATTATCAAAATTTTGGACAAAATCTATCTTATATAAATATACGGAGTACTTTTTAGTTTATAACATATTAAAATATAAAACATTTTTTATGCTAGATCCAAAAGTTTTCATCTATTTTTTTTAAAGATCTTTGTCATATGGAGGAATAGACTACCGATTATCAAAATTTCAGACAAAATCTCTCTTACACTTATTATTAAAATTGTATTTGGTTGTGAGTAGAACTATCTTTAAATAATTATAAGGATATTTTGATAATCAAAAGGAATTATAAGTAGAATTCATAAATCAAAAAGAATTTTTAACTTAAAAAATCGTCAATTTTTTTCTTTTTTGTTTCTGTGTAGATTTAATTATATTAAACCATCATTAATTTAAAGATTATTTTGTTAATTTCATGTGGGTTGTAAACGTCCAAATCAAATTTTAAAATTTAAGATAGAGTACAAATATTAAATCGAACATGTAAAATCTTATATATATAAGTATCAATTTTTAAACACCAATTTGATATGTAAATTAATAACTTATAATATTTCATAAAAGTAATATAATTATAGATATTAAAAAGGAGCCGTGCGTTGCACGGGTTATAAGCTAGTTATATATAATAAGCATAAGAGAGATCTTATCCAAATTTTTGATCTGGTCACTGTACAACCAAAATCATATGACCCGTTGGATTAAAATAGAGGATCAAGATTAGATCACATTAAGAAGAAAATTATAATCTAAAAAGGATATGATTAATTAGAAAAGGTTGCAATAAAAAAGGCTGCATTATAAGTGAATTTTTTTTTAAAAAAAATATAATCTAAAAAGGATATAATTAAAAAAGGTTGTACTGAAATTAAATTTTAAAAAGAAAATTATAATTTAGAAAAAGATATAATTAAAAAAGGTTGTATTAGAATTAATTTTTTTTTAGTATTTGAAAAAATTCATATTTACTATTTGAGCTTTATCTTGAGATCTAGAAATCAGTTTTGGATGATTTAACAATCCACGCGAATCCCATGAAATATCTTTAATTTAATGATGATTTAATAATTATTATTCAAATAGAAATACTTAAAATCTCAAGAAAAAGTATAATTACGAATTTTTACATTGATCCTATTCAATATAGAAGACATACAATTAAAATGTTATTCAGTGTAGAAAACCTAATTATATATGATTAAAATCATTGACATATTTATATTATCACATTACAATATAAATACACTTTTTAGTTTATAACATATTAAAATATAAAAAAATTTTAATCCAAAGGTTTTCATCTATTTATTTTAAGATCTTTATCGTGCGGAGGACCAGACTACCGATTATCAAAGTTTTGGACAAAATTCCTCTTACACTTATTGACCAGACTACCGATTATCAAAGTTTGAACAAAATCCCTCTTACAGGACGTCCCAAAAAGAAAATTGTAAAGAAATGGATGGGACAGAGGAAGAAAATTTGATGAATTAAAATATTTTAAAAAAATATTAATTATGGTGTGCTAAAAGCTTCTTAGTTTCCTATCTTTTAGGCGTACACAGAGCCCTAAAAGGTCCCTACGAACATGAAACATATTAATTAAAGTTGAAATTAAATATTTAATCCAAAGGTTTTCATCTATTTATTTTAAGATCTTTATTGTGCGGAGGACCAGACTACCGATTATCAAAGTTTTGGACAAAATTCCTCTTACACTTATTGACCAGACTACCGATTATCAAAGTTTGAACAAAATTCATCTTACACTTATTATTAAAATTGTATTTGGTTGTTAGTAGAACTATCTTCAAATTATTACAAGGGTATTTGATAATTAAAACGAATTATAAGTAGAATTCATAAATCAAATATTATTTTCAGCTTAAAAAATCGTCAATTTCTTCTTCTTCTTTTTTTCTGCATAGATTTTACAAAACAATTATTAAACCATAACTAAATTAAAGATTACTTTGTAATTTCATGTGGGTTGTAATTGTCCAAATCAAATTTTAAGAATTCAAGATAGAATATAAATATTAAATCAAACGTGTAAAATCTTATATAATAATAATTTTATATGTAAATTAAAAACATATAAAATTTAAAAAAATTAACATAATTATAGATATTAAAAAAGGAACCGCGCGTTGCACGGGTTATAAGCTAGTAATCTTAATTATATAATCGTCTCATAACTCAACGTTATATTTTATTTAGCAATTTAATCGATAACTGATAATCAATATGGAGTACAAATCTCATATATATATATATATATATATATATATATATATATATATATATATATAGGGTCTTGTTCTAATAAAAACTAACTTAGAATAGAAACTAGAAACTAAACCTAAATTAAATATTTCAAGCTAATCTAATGACCAAATTAGGAGTACCCCAATACAAAAAACGTTTAAAATTCTTGGCTCTATTCAACAAAAATATAAAAAAAATAAAAAAAGAATTTTAAAAAAGAAGTTACTGTTCACATGATGACGTGGCACGTGAACAGTAACTTTTTTTATTTTTATATTTTTGTTGAATAGAGCCAAGAATTTTATAAGTTTTTTGTGAAGGCGCCCCTAGCTGGGCCATTAAAATGAATGAAATATAATTTATTTAGTATAGGTTTCTAGTTTCTATTCTAAGGTTGGTTTCTATTTGAACGCTAGCCTATATATATATATATATGTGTGTGTGTGTGTGTGTGTGTGTTTCAAATTTACTTTCAAAACTTCATATCTTTTTTATTTCGCAAATTAATTTGTAATATTTTGTATAGTATTTATCATATCGTCTTATAAATAAGCTATATATTATATGTAATTATTAATCAATAACCAATATGTAATCCAAATCGCATTTGTATATATTTTTATAAATTTTCTTAAAATTCATATTTTTAGTATGCCTATAATTTAATTGATTCTAATTTGACCAACAAATTTTAATTTAGTGCATTTTTATTAAATTTCAAAACAAAATTAACCACGAGCACTTCATATGTGATATTGTTAACAAAATAGTTGATATCAAAGAATAATTATTTTATCTACGCATTTCATATATGAGATTATGAACAAAACAATTTATCTCAAAATAATAATTATTTTCTCCATTTCAAAAATATAAGAAAATTTTCTATAAAATTTATTTAGATATGGGTCTATAAATAATTATAAAAAAATAATGCGCACAAGTTATAATATAAGTAATTTTATCTTAAATGAATAGTTTAATATATATTAAATATGATATAACCCAAAAGTAATTATGTATATGGTTAATGAATTCCATTGTAAATATAAATCTCCATCTTACCAAATTGGTTGGTGAGTTTAGTTTCATTATGAGAGGTCATGGGTTCAATTCCTTGGAACAACAATATTTTTTAAATATTATAATTGAATTAGGTTTGGAGTTAAGTTCGAGAGCTAATTTGCTCAGGATGCAGATTATATTATATATAGGTACAAGTGTTATATATTATGTTATTCCCTCACTACCAATAATGTTTTTATGAAGTTTTTGGCAAGTATTTTAAGTTACATTTTAAGGTTATTTTATAATTTATTTATAAAATTTTCTTTTTTGTATAAATATATAATGTATATATTTTTAAACAATTTTAAAAAAAAAAAAGTTATGGAACTATCTTTAAAATAACCGTGCTATTTTGCTTAAGAAAAATGTAAGAATTACATAAAGTTTCACAAAATGATAAGTGTGTCAATTTGATTGGTTATAACTTAATCACCCTTGTTGTGGAATAAAAAGTAGGGTGTAATTAATTCGTGTATTGTTAACTTGCATACATGCTCTTGCTATCGGGACTTGTCGATCCTCGCAAGATGCCTACGTACCTTGATGAATATCAAGAATCAAGCCAAAACGTAGTTCTAGAGTTGCCTACGTGGCTTGATGCGCCCTCGCGGCGTAGTGACGTAGTGGCTTGTATGTCCTTATTCGAGGATTAAGCCTAAAACGCAGTAGACGTATGGAGCTGTGCCCCAAAAACCTTTTTTTTGTATTGAAGGATCAGGTCCTTTATATAGGCGTCGGGTGCCTTGGAATTAGAGTAGGATTTGGTGTTTTGGCGGGCAAGATACCCAATTTGGGCTCAGTTCTAGATCCTTCCATGAGGAAGGTGGATAACTATATGAGTTGTATGCCTTGGAGGCTACTCCATAGATGATTTGGTTTCCTTTTGGACTCAATAACGGAGTCTTTTATTTAGCTGATTTATTAGCTACGAAATTCATATTAATATTAGGGTTTTGGGCCTCATTGCTAGGCTTTAACCTTGGACCAACCTAGGTTCATTTAATACAACATTAAATGTATTTTTAGGGCTTACTTTCAGCCCATATCATTTGCCCCCCAACTTCTAGGAAAACTTATCAGGTTTTCATCGAAGTTATAATTTGTCACTCTTGAGATTTGGGGTCTATCTCTTATCTGAGATTTTTTACCTACCCTAAATTCGGGATTTTTTGTACACTAGTGTTTCACAAATATCGTCTTGAATGTAAAGTGTGGAGCTACCTACACATTTACAACGATTTACCTTATTCGAGGCTAAATAACAATTTTTATGTCTTATAGAAAATTTAATAATTTTCTTGCATTTTTTGGGAATCTTCGTTGTGCTCACAGGCACTTTTCCTAATTTTTGATTAATTTCATCAAAAATATCTTGGGCTCATTGCCTTTGGGCCCCTTGTTCTATTGGGCCTGTGCCTTTTTTGGAGTTGGGCCTAAACTTTTAGCGCTTGAATTTTTCTAACAGGCCTTTTAAACTTGAATTCCTGGTCGATATTTAGAAATTTTCTGGTACCCGTAGGTATTTTTCTTAGTTATTCCTAATTTTTTAGGAATTTTCTGGTACCCACATGTATTTTCTTAGTTATTCCTAATTTTTTAGGAATTTTTTCGTACCCACGGGTATTTTTTGAATTATTCTCTATAATTTAAATATGTCATTCACGAATTACTTGATCTTATACGAGACTTAAAATAATTTATGGGATCTCAATCCTACGAAATTTATGATTTTTTGGTGTCATCGGACAATTTCTTGAAAATAATTCGAATATTTTAAGAAAGAATGCCCAAAATACCCACTTTTTTCCTCCCAACTGCCCAAAATGCCCGTTTTTCAAAACACCGCCCAAAATACCCATGGGTCACGCCCATGGGTGAGGCGTGACCGGAACCACTGTAGCAACCTCCGCCGGCGTCAAAGCTCGATTTGGGCGTTTCCAATTCAACGAACCAAACGTTACGAAACTGGTATGGATGTGTAGAGGGTGAAGAGACGATTCCAATGGTATGTATAACATGCCTGACAAAACACGGGAAGGGGGAGAACGGAGGGAGATAAAATTGAATCGCCGGAATCGCGATTTTGAATGTATGTCGCGAGATCTCGATTTCTAGAAAATGAAATGGTATTAAATAGGATTGTGAGGAGACGAAGGCGATTCATTTGGTGTGTAGGTCATGACTGGACGGCCAAGGACAGGGGTGAACGAAGCGAATAAGAAAAGTCGCCGGCGAGTGCAAAATCGCCAGAGCTCTGTAAATGAAGGAGACGATGGATACGCATTCACAAGATGCGTATCATGCAATGCGTCATTCAGAATAGCGTATCTCAGCTTACTGCGCCTTTGTCATTAGCGTGGCTGATGAGTTACTCCGACACTATAGGCGTAACTGCAGAGTTACTCCGATCCCATAGGCGTATTCGAGGATACTCCTTCACCAGAGGCGTATTCAATGGGCATTTTGGGCGGTACTTCCCGAATCTGGGTATTTTGGTGAGAGAAACTAAAATAGTGGGTAGAAAGGGCACTCACCCATATTTTAATCGATAATATTGAATTTGTGCACACATGCATTTTAGGAGGACTATTTCATAATTTTCCAGGAACTTTTTGTCAATTTGTAAACTGCAAGAACCTTTCTGTTAAGTTCTAAAGTACAGGGGGCTTTGTGCTAACTCAGCATTACCTGGGGTACTAAACTGCAATTTGCCATGTAAGTTATAACCTGGTCGATTTCGACCAGGTTTCTGATCGACTTAAGTGGTTTTGAGCAGCCTGGTCGACGTACTTTCGAGGAGGAATCCTGGTCGAGAAATGAGCAGGATCGAGGTCGTACTTTTTTTTTCACTTCTTTTTTTTAAAAAAAATATTATTATATTCAATAATAATATTTATTTTGTCCGAATTTTGGATAATTTCAGCCCCAAATCGGAGACGTCCCACTTGGATAAAATTTCACTCGAATAATATTCGACCCAGATTTTATCATTATTATTGAAGTAATAATAATAATAATAATAATAATAATAATAATAATAATAATAATAATAATTTCACAATTTTGGAGGGGCCATCAGCCCTAATATTTTCGTAATTTAAGATCGTATTTTGGCCTTTTTGGCTCCCAAATCTACGAAATTCGTCCCGAGTTGAGGTCATTCATGACTCTAGGCGCACATATAAATTTTCATTATATACCTTTTTTTTGTGCAACATGCATAGAAATAAATTTATAAATTATTCTCATTTTTCAAAATATATTTATTTCAAAAATGCTTCCTGACCCTTTAGACCAGGAATCCTGATCCCGTAGACCAGGATTCTGATCGAATTATGGATGTTTTGCGCATCCTAATCAATGAATTTTCGATCGGGGGTCCTTACCCCTTTGACCATGAATTATGAACCCTTAGATAAGGATACTGACCTCTCATATCAGGAATCCTAACCCTTGGACCAGGAATCCTGATCTTTTAGATCATGATTCTGATCGAATTATGGGCTTTAAATGTATACCGGTCGACGGCTTTTTGACCACGATCCTAATCGAATTATGGGCCATTTTTACAGTCTGATCGATGCAATTTCGATTAGGAATTCTGACCCCTCAGATCAGGAATCCTGACCCCTTAGATCATGATTTTTGGCTTGGAATCCTAACCCTTTAGACCAGGATTTCTGACCCTTTAGATCAGGAACCCTGACCCCCTAGTTCAGGATTTTTGACTTAGGATCCAGATCTCTCAAATCAGGAATCTTGACCCTTCGGACCGGAAATTCTAACCTCTTAGATCAGGATTCTGGTGGAATTACTAGCATTTTCTTCACTCTGGTCAAAGGCTTTTCGATCAGGAGTCCTGATTGATATTTAGACCAGGATCCTGGTCGAATTAAGGCCAATTCTTCACTCTGATCGAAGGCTTTTCGACCAGGAATCATGATCCATATTTAGACCAGGAATCTTGATCCCTTAGTTCGAGAATGCAAAAATATTCATAATGTTTTACTCGTTACTCCGAATTGATTTTTTTTTAATATATCAAATCAAATCTCATTCCGAGGTCCATCTTTTTGTGATAGTTTGCCTCTTATTGCTCGCATTTGTCAAGCCTTCAATTGAATGGATCATGGACTATTCGAGCCTTCAATTGGATGGAACGTGGCCTATTCGAGCCTTCATTTGGATGAAACACGACCTCTATGAGCCTTCATTTGGGTGGAGCGTGGCCTTTACGAGCCTTTAGTCGGATGGAACGGGGCCTCCATGAGCCTTCAATTGAATGGAACGTGGACTTTTTCAAGCCTTTGGTTTCTTGGACCTAGAAACTTGTGGTTTCATCCAACCTTATCTCTACCTAGTGTAATCAGGTGGTGTGTCCTACACGGATTTTCAGATACGGTAAACCTTGAGGTTTGGGGTGTGCCGAATCTAGACATCACATTTTTCCCAAACGTTTCCAGCTTGCAAGAACCTCTTTCTTGAATTGTTATCCATTTCTAGCATCAGGATTGGTGGAAGTCCATATCTATGTATCACACTTTCTTATAGGAATTGTGTCATTTAGTTGGTGGTTATCTTGGCTTGGGATTTGGCCTTAGTCTACTTCATGAAGGAATTCATTGCAACTATCAGGAACTTCCTCTAGGCACTTGCCACTGGGAATGAACCAAGAACACTTATCCCCCAACTTGCCACTGGGACTGGGGGAAGTAACGGTTGTTAGTATTTCAAGGAATTGATCATCAGTTGCGTGTTTTTGGATATTGATCGCATATAACTCTTGGCTCAACCATTATTTCAGGCTAGTCGAACCCCAATCAGGTAATCTTATGGGCAAGGGTCCTGCCCCCCGAGTGCCACCCCAGATTTCCACATGGGTTTCTTTCGGGGCTAACTTCACGTTTTGAGGCCTTAGTGTACTTACTAACAACTTTTGTGCCTCCAAGGCATTGTCGGGTAACTAACCGGTTTCCTAGTGATCCTTTGCAGGATCTATCCAACAGCTTTCCACACCTGCAGGTGTTATAAGCTTTTCTATCATTGCTTCGGGTCTTCAAGACTTGGAAGTAAAAACTTCTATATAATTCTCTATCTCCAGTGAGGCAAACTTGAATAGGGCATCGACCTTTACGTTTTCCTCCCTCGGGATGTACTTTACGTAACACTCATTGAATTGAGTCAAGCTTCAAGTATTTTATCGTGGTTCCAGCCCTGGCCTCGAACTCACCATTCACTCTTGGTAATACCGACCTTGAGTCTCCACAGACTTTGAGTTTTTGACCCTTGGGCCTCCGGCCAAGCCAAGACTGGCTATCAAGGCTTTGCATCCAGCCTCGTTGTTTGTCGTTGGGAAATCTAACTTCGGGGCATATTCAAGCATGAGCCCATCGGGGTATGCTCTTACTTAATTTTGTTTTTGATTTTCCATCAAAATTGAGCCTCTAATACTCTTGAGTACCGTTCTTCAATCTTCCTATCTTTATTTTCTTGCCCTCCTGGGGTGCTACCTCCTGCCCCCGACTTCTTGGTTGTCAATGATGTATTCAACCACGAAGTCAGCGAGTGCTTGGGGATTTATTGTGGTTGCTTTGTCCCATACAAGACCTTTCTCACGTAACATATGGGTTTCCGAACCATGCCTTCCTCTTTCACAAGGATGACACTCAAAGCCGTATTAAATACAGCCAAGTATAGATACAATAACTTTTCGTAATTTGGTTATGCCAACACATGGAGGTTCCGTGTCAAGGATTTGCCCTACTCTTATCGGGGTTGGCCTCAATTTCCATGCTTGGAGACCATCAAACCCAAAAAATTTTCAGATCCTATGCGGAAGGCGCATTAAGTCAGATTCAATATCTTCTTGTGGTGCATGAACATCAAATGCCTCAGGAGAATGCTCGATGTGATGTGCCTTATCAAGTCTCTTGATTAAATCGTGGACTTCTATAGTCTTCCAACTAAGATGCTCAAAGATCTTATTCATCAATCTTCAATATGTCGCCTCTTTGGGTCGTTATCGTTCCTTGGTAGGGTAAAGTAGTCACTGAGACATGCATCTTTCAGATCAATGAAGTCAATACACATCCTTCATCCTCCATTGGCCTTCCTGCCTCTTGGAATCAAATTTTCTTTTCTTCTATTTCATCGTCTCCCTATTCGGGTAGACGTCTAGTTTACTTAATTAATTGGGAATCGAACCCAGGCATATCAGCTACTATCCAAGCAAATACAACAATGTTCCCTTGTAGAAATGCATCCAATTTGCCCTTCAAGGGTTCATTTAACGATGCCCTACGTGGGTAACTTTTCAGGTTCTTCGTGAGCTAAGGGAGTAGGGACTAAGTCCTCGGTAGGTTTTCATCTTCGTTTATCATCTTCTTGGACATCCATGTCTACAATCGGGAGGTCCTGCCCCAACTCCATCTGGCCTCAAAGTGGCTGGGTAACAATCCTTTGTTATTGTTTGATTTCCCTTCTCTTCATCAACTCCATTCCATGTAGGAAATTTAATCATCAAGTCTTATCTTGAGGCAACCGACTTAAAGGCATGCAAGCCTGTCCTCCCAAGGATAACATTGTAAGCGGAAGTTGTTTTAACCACCAAATGATTCAACATCTGAGTGGCCTTCCTATGCTCCCGTCCCATTATCATGGATAGCCGAATAGTTTCTTCGACTCTTGACTCAACTCTATTTAACCCATAGATGGGCATGTTGGAGAGGGTCAATTGAGAATCGTTGTATCCCATCTTTGAGAATGTGTCGAGACTCCTTTCACTTGCGAGTTGCCTATCACAGGTGTAAGACCAACGGGTCATCATGGAGGCACTTCACCCCTTCCAAGTCAGAATCATCAAAGGCAATTTCTATTTCAGTATTTGCTCGTTATGGAGCTTCACCTATGATGTGCATAACTTCTCGTGCGTAAGTTTTACGAGAGCACCTTGCATTCTTGACCACTATTGGGCCTTCAGAAATCATGTTTACCATCGCCCCATTGGGGCTATAGATTGGGATCTTGATCGACATCCTTCCTTCCATAATCTCTTCTTTCGGTTTCCTTGTTGGCCATCTTTGATGAACTTTTTCAACTTTTCTCTTAGGATCAGAAACTTGATCTTGCGTTTAAATTGTCTACAATCATGAGTGTTATTCCCCAATGGCTTATGGAACTGACCATATTGGTTCTTGCCTCTCTTCCCGGGATCAGTCCTTAGTGGTTTCGACTATCGGCGATCATTGTCTTTCACAATGTCCATCAGGATTTGGCTCTTTGGAGTATGTAAACGTGCATAGTTGGTGAACCTCGGTCATTGATTGTTCTTCTTCGAGAGGGAGTCAGAGTCTATACTTATCCTTAACATCCTACTCTTGACCCCATCGATTCTTGTTGTTACCTCCATTGCCTTCAACAGGGGTTGAGGTTTCCTTTAAACTTTCTTCTACCTTGATGGTTACCCTATCATCCCAGTTCGAGACCTTCAAGGCTTTCTTGGTGATCCGGTTCAAGTAATTTCTCAAGGATTCATTCTTTCCTTGTTCCACATTCATTGGGATGTAAAACGTTTCTCATGAACTTTTTATAAATAACCGGGGTGATAAATGCCCTTTTTAATCCTTTAAAGGAGCCGATTGAGTTCGGGGGCAATCGACTATACCTTCGTTGTGTCATGCCCCCAGGGTTTGAGGGAACACCCTACACTTGATTACACCAGCCATGGGCTGGAATTAGTTGTGCATTGGAGGATGTCCTCACATGATTAGTGGGATCTCCTGCCCCATCACACACCTCGATGGTGGGCGTCTTGAATTTACTTGAGATATAAGCATTCACGATCTCGTTGGTGAAGGACAAGATTCGATCATCATGATCTCCTAGATGCATCGAGTCATCGGGTCGGGATCAGCCCTTTATGTATCAACCCTTCTCCTCCTCGGGGTATAACTCGAATTTAAAACATTAGGGATCCTAGCCCTTGGGGGCTACCTAGCTTGTTGTATTTCCATATCTTACTTCAATTCTCAGGTATGCGTTTCACGAGCGAGTATCCTCACTCTTAGAGTCTTGGGAGCCAGTCCTTTGGATCATCGGGTCTTAGAAGGCCCTGACCCTCCTTCGAGCTTCTTGCCTGGTTTTTCCTTTCTGAGATAATTATCTTCATCAGTGGATGATGAATTGTCAACAGTATAGGGTCCGGAAAAATCCCGACTCGTTCATGGGCGTTTCTAGGCCCTGCATGCGTTAAGACACGTATGCCTCGCGTTGCTGTCCACTTCTACCTTGATGAATGACATCCCATTGGTGGGAATCTAAGTTCATTGTGCAATGACAAAGATGGGGATTCATCCTGAATTAATTGAATCCATAGTCGGCTGCTGCGGATTAGTAATTTGAGCCCCCATATCCTTTCGTCTATGGCCTGAAGAGCCGTTCCTTGAGTCCCTCGGGGTTGAGAATGTCCTGCTCCTTCGGTGGGCTCCTTGCCATGACGTCTTTTGCTATAACGGACGTCCTCTTCCTCATCTTCTTCAGACGAGGAGTCATCTTTGGCATATGACTCGGAGGAACTTTGGTGTCCTCCAACAAGGGGACCTAGCCTTCAATTTATTGAGGCACATACTTCTTATGAGTAGATCGCTGGTTCCATCAGCAATTGGGAACGGTGACAACCCATAAACGGGGTTTTGAGTTATTGGGATTAGCATGACGGTGGTGGCGATCTGTGCTCCTTGTGGTCCATTAGCCAGAGGTGAGACCACTAGCTGCAATTGGTGATTCGCTCCTTGAGTTCGTGGATTTTGGGACACCCCTTGAGGGATCACCCATTGGAGGCGCGTCTCTGAGGGAGTCATTCCCTGAATGAAAGTCGAGGGGAGTGGATCATCAGTTCAATTGCCCTTTCATCGTCTTTAGTATATGATCGAGATTTCTTCTTCCTACTACATGCGGAGGTTTCGGGCCTCAAATACGGGGCGAATCATCCTCTCGTTGGGGTGGAAGCCCATAGCTTGGGTTCTAAGCTGTTAGTGGTAGAAGCACCATGGTAGAGATTTGTAATCATGCTTGCCTATTATGGGCATAATCATGCCTAGGATTGGGGATCCGCAGCGTTTAAACTCGCTCACTAGGGCAGTGAAGTAGACATCCTCCGAGGGGAGTGGCCATGATCTGAAGGGGATTCATCCCTTGTTTGTAGGGGTTCGTCACCTTTGAGTTTGATCAGTTTCAGACCTCGGGGGATCCGTCCCTTGAGGCTAAGTAATCTGAGGTTGGGATCCCGCTCCTGGTGGTACCTGTTTCGTCACTGAGGGTGCGAAAGTGTCAATGGGCGTTTTATGTTCTTCGTGTGGTAACCATGGTTGATGTCCTTGTCCCATAGACGGCGCCAAATGTTATGGAATAAAAAGTAGGGTGTAATTAATTCGTGTATTGATTATTAGGTATTGAGAGCTTCGACCTTTAATGGTGGTTGCTCTTACTATCGGGACTTGTCTATCCTCGCAAGATGCCTACGTACCTTGATGAATATCAAGAATCAAGCCAAAACATAGTTCTAGAGTTGCCTACGTGGCTTGATGCGCCCTCGCGGCGTTGTGACGTAGTGGCTTGTATGTCCTTATTCGAGGATTAAGCCTAAAACGCAGTAGATGACGTATGGAGCTGTGCCCCAAAAACCTTTTTTTTGTATTGAAAGATCAGGTCCTTTATATAGGCGTCGGGTGCCTTGGAATTAGAGTAGGGTTTGGTGTCTTGGCAGGCAAGATACCCAATTTGGGCCCAGTTCTAGATCCTTCCATGAGGAAGGTGGATCACTATAGGAGTTGTATGCCTTGGAGGCTACTCCATAGATGATTTGGTTTCCTTTTGGACTCAATAACGGAGTCTTTTATTTGGCTGATTTATTAGCTACGAAATTCATATTAATATTAGGGTTTTGGGCCTCATTGTTGGGCTTTAACCTTGGACCAACCTAGGTTCATTTAATACAATATTAAATGTATTTTTAGGGCTTACTTTCGGCCCATATCAACCCTCTACATTCACATTAATATAATCAATAAAAAGCCAGAACAGTGTCTGTCAAAAAAAAAATCCACAATAGTGGAATCCATCTCATTATATGCAAAAATTATGTAGCCAATAATTATGTACACCTAGCATTACTCTCTGCTTAAATTTCGAAGCAATATCTTGTAGTTATTGTCATTATATGAATTTTCTTACATGTTTGTTAGTACTAAAATTGAGATTAAAATTCTTGATGGTTATGTTAAAAATGTGTTGGAGTTTGGCGACTTGGAGATTACATGACTGATACAAGCACATATTATTGGCGGTAAAAGCACACGATTTTTTTTCTATATCTTCCGCTTCTTAGTTCATTTAAATTATTCTAAGCTGAATTAATTTTGTTGTCAGATACAAGAGTAGTTGTTGGTCTAAAACCTATGGTTGTTGAGCTCCTCGTTAAGATCCTCGATGAGACTAACCAAGATTCGATCAAGGTCTGATGTCTTGAGTACATTCTGAATGATTTTAGGATTCTTTTCAGTTTCGACGGCCTGTCATTAGACAATTTTGGACTTTTATTTCAGGGTGCTGCTGCTTGCATCCTGGGGTTCACAAATTTTGATAAATGCAGCCTTGTGATGAAAGAAAAGGCAATTGAAGTCCTTGTGAAGCTCAAGCCTTCTGACTCTAATAAGATAGCTATTCCGGTAATCTCACCTCAGTTAGTCAGTTTCCCATATTGGTCAATGTAAATGCCAGTGTAAACTAGATGTAGTATCAAAATGTGTAGGTTGTGGATGCATGGACACGTTTAGCTTATATTTCCCCCGATTATTCAAATTTTATCATTGAAAGAGGTGCTTTAGAAGGTGCGCTTGCAGTTGTTAATGTGGAAGTTTGATAATGTGAGGAAGGTGATAGTGTAAACATGATAATAATACTAACACTGTGGGTAGATGAATGACTGCAGCGAGCATAACAATAGATAGGATACATACATATAAACATGAAGAACAAGCTTGTATTATAACATAACTACTGGATAATTACTGAGATTACATTGTGACTAGATTAAGTTCTGATAACTGAATATAGCAGTCCATATATATAGGACATAGGACTAATGGCTAGTAGTAGAATGGGCAACCAACGGTTAGAAACCAACGGCTCTATCCCGACAGCATGCAACAGTCATGCTGCAGTTTAACATGGGAAGAACATTTGCTTAATGTTCTCCCTTAACCTCATGCTCCTATATTCTCCCTCAAGTTGATGTGGTAGAGAAAACGAAAGCATTAACTTGAAACTATAACAAACGAACGTAGCGGCAACAAAAAGAAACGACCCTCTCTAGCGTTAACTTTTGCGGACTTGAATTTGATTGCTCTTGGCTCGAGCTCTTTGGCTCTTGGCTCTTTTGGCTTTGGCTCTGGGCTTCCGGCATCGGCTTCTAAGCTAAACAAGAACAGCCGCTTCAATTGTAGCTTTGGATGTGGTCGAGAATTGATGTTGCTTGATTACAAACTGAAAAAGAGATTCAGAAAATTTCTGCAGAAAATTGAAAAATCTGCAGAAATGGCATGCTGAAATGGGTTTGCAGCCCGGTAAAATGGCTTGCTGAAACCTGGAATATGCAGAATGTGAAAAACTGAGCAGGATCGGAAGAAGGCTTTTAAGCCTTGATTTCTTCCCTATGCTCTGATACCATGTGGAAGTTTGATAATGTGCGGAAGGTGATAGTATAAACATGATAATAATGCTAACACTGTGGGTAGATGAATGACTGTAGTGAGCATAACAATAGATAGGATACATACATATAAACATGAAGAACAAGCTTGTATTATAACATAACTACTCGATAATTATTTAGATTACATTGTGACTAGATTAAGTTCTGATAACTGAATATAGCAGTCCATATATATATGACATAGGACTAATGGCTAGTAGTAGAATGGGCAACCAACGGTTAGAAACCAACGGCTCTATCCCGACAGCATGCAACGGTCATGCTGCAGTTTAACATGGGAAGAACATTTGCTTAATGTTCTCCCTTAACCTCATGCTCCTATATTCTCACTCAAGTTGATGTGGTAGAGAAAACAAAAGCATTAACTTGAAACTATAACAAACGAACGTAGCGGCAACAAGAAGAAACGACCCTCTCTAGCGTTAACTTTTGCGGACTTGAATTTGATTGCTCTTGGCTCGTGCTCTTTGGCTCTTGGCTCTTTTGGCTCTGGCTCTGGGCTTCCGGCATCGGCTTCTAAGCTAAACAAGAACAGCCGCTTCAATTATAGCTTTGGATGTGGTCGAGAATTGATGTTGCTTGATTACAAACTGAAAAAGAGATTCAGAAAATTTCTGCAGAAAATTGAAAAATCTGCAGAAATGGCATTCTGAAATGGGTTTGCAGCCCGGTAAAACGGCTTGCTGAAACCTGGAATATGCAGAATGTGAAAAACTGAGCAGGATCGGAAGAAGGCTTTTAAGCCTTGATTTCCTCCCTATGCTCTGATACCATGTGGAAGTTTGATAATGTGCGGAAGGTGATAGTATAAACATGATAATAATGCTAACACTGTGGGTAGATGAATGACTGTAGTGAGCATAACAATAGATAGGATACATACATATAAACATGAAGAACAAGCTTGTATTATAACATAACTACTCGATAATTATTTAGATTACATTGTGACTAGATTAAGTTCTGATAACTGAATATAGCAGTCCATATATATATGACATAGGACTAATGGCTAGTAGTAGAATGGGCAACCAACGGTTAGAAACCAACGGCTCTATCCCGACAGCATGCAACGGTCATGCTGCAGTTTAACATGGGAAGAACATTTGCTTAATGTTCTCCCTTAACCTCATGCTCCTATATTCTCACTCAAATTGATGTGGTAGAGAAAACAAAAGCATTAACTTGAAACTATAACAAACGAACGTAGCGGCAACAAGAAGAAACGACCCTCTCTAGCGTTAACTTTTGCGGACTTGAATTTGATTGCTCTTGGCTTGTGCTCTTTGGCTCTTGGCTCTGGCTCTTTTGGCTCTGGGCTTCCGGCATCGGCTTCTAAGCTAAACAAGAACAGCCGCTTGAATTGTAGCTTTGGATGTGGTCGAGAATTGATGTTGCTTGATTACAAACTGAAAAAGAGATTTAGAAAATTTCTGCAGAAAATTGAAAAATCTGCAGAAATGGCTTGCTGAAATGGGTTCTGAAATGGGTCTGCAGCCCGGTAAAATGGCTTGTTGAAACCTGGAATATGCAGAATGTGAAAAACTGAGCAGGATCGGAGGAAGGCTTTTAAGCCTTGATTTCCTCCTTATGTTCTGATACCATGTGGAAGTTTGATAATGTGCGGAAGGTGATAGTGTAAACATGATAATAATGCTAACACTGTGGGTAGATGAATGACTGCAGTGAGCATAACAATAGATAGGATACATACATATAAACATGAAGAACAAGCTTGTATTTTAACATAACTACTGGATAATTACTGAGATTACATTGTGACTAGATTAAGTTCTGATAACTGAATATAGCAGTCCATATATATAGGACATATGACTAATGGCTAGTAGTAGAATGGGCAACCAACGGCACTATTCCGACAGCATGCAACGGTCATGCTGCAGTTTAACATGGGAAGAACATTTGCTTAATGTTCTCCCTTAACCTCATGCTCCAATAGTTAAAACCATCCACTGGAGTCCTAACATGTTACAAAGCTTGAGCAAGTTAATGGTCATAGTTGCTTTTCAAGTCGAATTTTTTTCTTGTAAGAGCAAGTCCAATGCTAGATGTTAAATTGTTATTGCTATAATATAGAACCAAAAAGTGAATTTTGGTGCTAAAATAAAACTCACCCTCCAAAGCTAGTTCTATAACTAGTTTCAAATTTAACCAACTCTTTTAACTTTTACCCAATTCTTTTAACTTCTTTTGAATATTCTCAACAAACCAATCTCATTCTAGTTAAATGATGATGTGGCATGGATGCATAAATGCATCCTTGGTTTCAAATTTAGCACCAAGAATGCATAATATAGCTAACTTTTACCCAACTCTTTTAACTTCTTTTGAATATTCTCAACAAACCATCCCATTCTAGTTAAATGATGATGTGGCATGGATGCATAATTGCATCCTTGGTTTCAAATTTAGCACCAAGAATGCATAATATAGCAATAGCACCAAGGATGCATCCAACTATAGTACCCTTTGGAGATGAGTTTTTTAGCACTTGGTGCTACAATATAGTAATAGCACCAAGTATAGCATTGCATGGGACTTGCTCTGAGGATGTGGCTGGTCTACTTTTTTTTCCCTCTCTTTTCCCCGTTGATCATTTAAAACTACCAATGCATCTTTAAACAACTTAATTGCTGCCAGGTACCGATGGTTAATTGTTAGGGAGCATGGTACCACTGCAAGGTGTGAAGTAGAAGAGCACGTGAGCTGAAAAATGCTATGAGCTGGCATATTAGTTTGTTGGTCACGTTATTTTCCCATTGAGAGTGTGTGGTTGTAGTTTCAGACTTAATATAAATAGTTGTGTATGCTCATTCTGTTATGCATGCTTGAACAATACTCTTCTTATATCAATACAGTTTATTTTCCTCTATTTTCTTCTTCTTTTGCAATAATCTTAATGTAGTCATATATTCTGAGATGGTATCAGAGACTATCACGATCCTCTTTGATGCCTCAACGACGATACTCAGATGCTCTTAAATCCAGTCATGCTACTCCTGTTACCCCAGATCTAGATGTCCGTACACCAATGGCGACATCTTCGACCTCTACACCTTCTACTGTTATTGATGCTAATCATCCGTTTTTCATTCACAATGGTGATAACCCAGGTATGGCCATTGTTACCCAACCTCTTACTGACCAAAATTACCAGCAATTGAGTCGTACTATTCAGTTAGCGTTATCTGCTAAACTTAAATTAGGATTCATTGATGGATCCATTATTAAACCTGCTATTAACTCTGAGATGTATGACTTGTGGAAACGATGTAATGATATGGTAGTGTCTTGGCTACTCAATTCTATTTCTCCAGATATTCGTAATAGTGTTGTTTACTTGTCTACTGGTAAATCTATTTGGGATGACTTGATGATTCGATTTGCTCAGAGTAATTTGCCTCGTATTTTTCAATTGAAGAAAGAACTTATGTCTCTGTCCCAAGGAACTATGTCTATCACATCTTATTTTACCAGATTTCGTACCTTACTTGATGAAATGGATGATTTGTCACCAGTTCCTAAATGTGTTTGTGTTAATACTACTTGTAAATGTGAGTTTGCTTCGAAAATGGAGATGTATGAGCAAATTCATAAACTCAGCCAATTTCTAATGGGACTTAGTGACCAGTTTACAAGTGTTCGTGGTCATTTACTCATGATGAAGCCACTTCCTACTCTAAGTCAGGCATATTCACTACTACTTCAAGAGGAAGTACAGAGAGACTGTTCTAATTCCGCCCCTGTATCAGATAATATTGCCATGAATGTGAAGTTTTCCAACCTTAAACAACCCTCTGCCTTTAGAAAATCTAATGGAGACATTGCAGTTGCTTGTGACTATTGTCATGTTTCTGGCCATACAAAGGACAAGTGCTTTTGTTTGCACGGCTTTCCTGAGTGGCATAAGCTGTATGGTCATCCTAAACCAAAACCTAAGACTTCAACTAACCAGAATTCACGGTTCTCTACTTCCTATCCTGCCAAAAAGGCTGCACAGGTCACTGTTACTGGTACTTCTCCTGCTTCTGATGCACCACCTGTGTTATCTGGTTCTAAAACTGCCACTTCTTCATCCTCTTTCACTGATTCTCAGTGTCAACAAATTGCTAGTATGATTTAGCAAAGTCTCAAGAATCTCACTCCCTGGCAGAGCAACCATATCTCTACTACTCCGTTTGCTGGACCATCCTCTCTGATTCATGGTAAATATTTTTGTTCCACCATCTCTACTGCTTATACTTTGCAAACTTTAAATGAGACTAGTGGGGATTGGGTCATTGATTCAGGTGCCACTGATCATATAACCTGTCACTTTCATTTGTTAATTGATCCCATTCCATTAAATGCCAATTTATATCTTCTTGATGGTACCAGCACTCTCATTACACATTATGGTAGTCTACAACTTACCACAGATATTACCCTGCATCATGTCTTGTGTGTTCCCACATTTAAATATAATCTCCTCTCTATTCCTAAATTAACCAATCATTCTCACTGTACTGTTAGTTTCTCCCCTTCCCATTGTTTCTTGCAGCCCCAACATCAGAAGAGGATGATCGAGATTGGTAGACTTGAATATGGGCTCTACAAATTTCATCATCTTACTACTGATGCTGCAGTTTCTTCCTTCCATCCTGTGTCTCACTCTGTTCAGAACTCTACTCCATCTACTCAAGCTTGTCTTTGGCATGCTCGTCTTGGCCATCCTTCATCTACTGTCCTTAGCAAATTACAATTTTTACCTTCTTGTAATATAGACTGTTTTAGTTCATGTGATGTATGTCATCGAGCTAAATAGAAACGAAAACCATTTCCTATTAGTACCTCTATCAGTTCGTCTGTTTTTGAATTAATACATTGTGATCTTTGGGGTCCATATAAAAGCCCCACTTATGGCAAATGTACCATGTTCTTAACTATTGTAGACGATTATTCTAAATGCACCTGGATATTTTTACTTGCTGACAAGACTCAAGTGTCTTCCTATCTTATTCATTTTTGTGCTTATGTTCAAACTCAATTTCATAAATCTGTTCAAATAATTCGCACAGATAATGGCACAGAATTTGTTAATAAAACTCTATCTACACACTTTCAGTCATTGGGTATTGTGCATCATACATCTTGTCCCTATACACCTCAGCAAAATGGGGTTGCTGAGCGGAAACATCAACACCTTTTAAATGTAGCCAGGTCTTTGAAACTCCAGGCACATTTGCCTAACTCCTTGTGGGGTGATTGTCTCCTCACAACAGCTCACTTGATTAATCTTACACCATCCAAATTGATTGAATATCGTACACCCTATGAGGTACTGTTTAATAAACTACCAGACTACACACATTTAAAAACATTTGGGTGTCTTTGCTATGTTAAAGTCATTGGCTCAACAGACAAACTAGGTCCTAAAGCTAGTGCATGTGTATTTTTGGGGTATCCGTTTGGTACTAAAGGATACAGGGTTCTTGACTTGACAACAAGAAAATCCTTTGTGTCCAGAAATGTCTCATTTATTGAAACTTATTTCCCATTTTCTACCAACCCTCCTTCCTTGAATGTTCCTATCTCATCTGCTCCGTCAAGCCTTACAGTTGATGACTTCTCTGTACCTTCTATTGTTGTTCAAGTCCCAACTGTATCTATCTCTGATGATCATACACTTAATTCTACTCCAACTTCTTCCCTTCACTCTCCCAGTATCTCACCAAACACTACTCCGTTACCCATTATCCCCACCAAATCTCCCAGACCAATTCGTCAACGTGTCCTTCCATCTAAATATCAAGATTACACTGGTTTACCTTCTTTGCTGGTTCCCTCTAATACTTCCACAACTCACTCTGTTACTTACCCTCTACAAAACTATGTTACCTATGGGGCTTTTACTCCCAAGTATGTCAGTTTTCTCACTGCAACTGATTCAGTCTCCACCCCTTACTCCTATGGCCAAGCTGCTAAGTCAGAGGTGTAGTGTCAGGCCATGAGAGAAGAGATTCAGGATTGGAAGCAAATAACACTTGGCAGTTGGTTCATATGCCTCCTGATACAAACATTGTCGATTGCAAATGGCTGTACAAGATAAAGTATAACCCTTCTGGTCAAGTTGAACGTTATAAGGCCCGATTGGTTGCCAAAGGTTTCACTCAAACTAAGGGGTTAGATTACTTTGAGACGTTTTCCCCTGTGGCTAAAATGACCACTGTTCGCATTTTACTTGCTTTTGTAGCTGCTTATAACTGGCCTTTACATCAAATGGACGTCACTAATGCTTTTCTATACGGTGACCTTCCTGAAGATGTCTATATGCGTTTACCACCTGGTCTTTCTCAACTTACAAGTAAACCATTTCCTACAGACACCTCGGTTCAATGGGTGTGTAAATTACTTAAATCTCTCTATGGCCTCAAACAGTCTCCTCGTATGTGGAATCTCAAATTAGCCACTACATTAATTGAATTTGGTATGCTGCAATGTCCACATGATCATAGCCTGTTTACTCTTCAAAGGGAAGGTATGTTTGTTGCTGTTCTGGTGTACGTAGATGATCTCATGCTTACTGGCTCATCTGCCACATTGATTACTCAGGTACAAGAGTTCCTTCGTAGCAAATTCAATATAAAAGATTTGGGTCCTATGAAGTACTTTCTAGGTCTGGAGATAGCTCGTTCAGACAAGGGTATTTATCTTCATCAACGAAAATACTGTCCAGACATTCTTCGTGATACTGGATTTGAGGCTTCAAAACCATCATTTATTCCGATTGAACAAAATCACTGTCTTCAGAAGTCTAAGTCTTCAATGTTAGTCTCTCATGATATTAAAACTTACAGGCGTTTGGTAGGACGTCTCATTTACCTCACAATTACGAGGCCTGATCTCAGTTATGTTGTTCATACCCTTGCTCAATTCATTAGTGCACCCCGTCAAGATCATCTAGATGCAGCATACCGTGTGGTACGGTATCTTAAACTTTCTCCAGGTCAAGGACTTCTTTTTCTTGCTTCCAATAATCTGCTTCCTCAAGCATTCTGTGATGCAGACGGGGGGGGGGGTTGTCTTGAAACACATTGTTCTCTAACAGGCTACTGTGTTATGCTTGGGTCAGCATTGGTGTCGTGGAAATGGAAGAAACAAGAAACTGTCTCCAAGTCATCCAGTGAATCTGAATACCGTGCCCTAGGCGATACCACCTGTGAACTAGTGTGGATCTCCAATATTCTTAAAGCTCTTAATCACCATTTAACTTCACCTATTCCTCTCCATTGTGACAACAAATCTGCCTTGTATATTGCTTCTAACCCTGTGTTCCATGAACGCACCAAACACCTTGAAATAGATTGCCATTTTGTGCGCCAGAAGTTACAACAGGGCTTCCTTGAAACTTTTCACATTAGCACCACTGAGCAACCTGCAGACTTATTAACAAAGGCATTGTCTTCTGGTCAACTCAGATATCTACTTTCCAAGTTGGGAGTCTTTAATTTGTTTGCGCCTTCCAACTTGAGGGGGGATGTTAGGGAGCATGGTACCACTGCAAGGTGTGAAGTAGAAGAGCACGTGAGCTGAAAAATGCTATGAGCTGGCATATTAGTTTGTTGGTCACGTTATCTTCCCATTGAGAGTGTGTGGTTGTAGTTTCAAACTTAATATAAATAGCTGTGTATGCTCATTCTGTTATGCATGCTTGAACAATACTCTTCTTATATCAATACAGTTTATTTTCCTCTATTTTCTTCTTCTTTTGCAATGATCTTAATGTAGTCATATATTGTGAGATTAATTGTTACTATTTTGAACAAGATGCTTGAAACTAGGTTGGGTTAATCTTCAACATATGCGGAATCGTTGCTATATACTACTATATAGTGAGGGCTTGCTACGCACTTTCACATCTCTCATTTAAAAGGTCTGTGATGGTTGAAAAAGAAATCTGTTACAAATTAATCGGGTTCTTCAAGTAAGTGAATTTGCTCTTCTTTCTGCTGTGGCTACATCTTAATTTCTTGAATTTTCTAACTAATCCTCGTTATTTTTGCTGGGATGATTTGGTCGCCCATTCTGCACTCAGAGTAGTTGCAGATATTGCGAAATGGGGAAAGCATTGCGAGATTCAGGTATGGTCCTACTATTTGCGTTGCATAGATTATGGTCATATACTCCTATCCATATGATAATATGAAAGATTAAGAGACTGGGTGATAATATGAAATATGGTTTTGAACTGAATTTTGAAATATGTTTGGGCTTTGCTAGTAGCCTAATAGGTAGCGGTGATAAGGGTTATGTTTGAATATAGCTTGAAAGACGGCTTAAAAGTGTTCCTCATGACACATTAATCTTCATGGGTGCTCTGCCTTGTGTCTAATAAACTATTTATTCTTCCAGAATTTGACTAAAGACTGCGTGTTTCTGCAATGCCTTGGGAGGATCGAGCTATGTTGTAAACCTAAGATGTTTCGGAAGGAAGCTCGTAACATAATTTCCAATGTAGCTGCTAAAGGCGGAACATCCATAGAAGTTAGTCTTATGTTTTAGGAATTCACTGTATTAAGTTTTATACCATTCTGCATGACTTCTTATGCACAGGTGTAAACTTTTCTCTATTTGATTAGCTTTGCCTAACCTTATAACTGGAATCAACAGGATATGCACGAAGCCGGCCTGATAGATACTCTGCACAAGCTCCTTGAAGTGGCATGGATGAGTTTGATGTAAAGATGGAGGCAGTGTGTGCGATATATAATATTATACTCGGTGATAGGTATCAAGAGATCTCCGAGCATGAGAGGGTACGTTACAGTACGGAATATTTACATTCTGAAGTATCTTTGTTTTGTAAAAGTTTGCTTGCATTTGGTTTTAGACGCGCTTGATTTATTTAGAAAACAATCAAAATTTGTTCTTTGAAATTTTGTTTGCAATATTTGGTGCTTAGCATTGTGCATATAAAATGCAAAGTCTGGTTCAATACTACTAAAATCATGAAAGATACACAACAACAAAATAATAGTTGGTTCATAAATGAACAAATGTGTGTGTCTGTATATGAACCTGCTTCTGCTTGCGCACGATGCTACAAATTACTTCTAAGATTTTTTTTATTGAGAGAGGACACGACTAGCTACATTTTTAACTCAAAGAAAATCGCCTCTTCATCAAATATGTCCCTGTGCCTGTGTGTAGATATAATCAACCTGGGCTTCAAGGGTTTTCTTCATGCATTCTTCTTCTCCAGGTCCCGAACAATTACTTACGTCTACTGTAACCTTCGGAACCTTATCAACCTGTAACAAGATCAGTTTGATTAACATCCATCATTCACGTTTGATAAAAAAAAAAAATTGAATATGTCTGAAACAGAATGTTATGATTATAAAAAAAAGTATATATATAACGTACATTATCATTGCCTTTCATACGTCTAATATCAACGTTACGGGCACTGGCCTGACTTAAGATCAGGAAGAAGAAAGAGATCATGCAAAACTTGGTAAGCATAGACATTATGATACAAGAGAAATGAGATTATACAGAGAGAAAGGACAGTTGAGAATGAAATTCATATACCGTTGAAGACTGGAGGGGCAAATGTGAAAATTTCAAAAAGAAATGCTAAAAATATGGGGTAGCTATGACCAGTACTCCTACAAATGGGGATCACCATTTTTCATTGAGCAGGTTGACAAATGGCAAATGCATCCGGAAATCTTGATTATGTGCTTGAGAATCTTATAAGGGTAAGATACATCAAATATAGTATAATGTATGAAATTAGTTAATTAAGAAAACAATAGCAATAATATAGAAATGAACAATATAGAACCATGCTTCATGTTCTCAGTAACTAATAAAAAGACCTATTTTCAAAAAATAAAAAGACCTGCCTGGGGTTATCAAGGAACTTATGCACAGAGATCAGCTCAAATAGACTAATGCAACAACCTGCAGACACTGTTCAACTTCTTCTACCTTTCCTTTCGAGAAGGATCACTTAACTGTGTTCCAGAAACTTTTTTTTGAAAGAAAAGAAAAAAAATGTAAAGATTTAATTTCTTTAACTTGTTCCTAAAAGATATTTGTAGAAAGAAAAGAAAAGATTTTTAAAAATTTGGAAAGAAAATCATATTATATTTGTCTACAAAATTTTCTTCCCGCTTTTGAAAAGATTTAGAAAGAAAAGAAAATAAGCCAATTTTTATTCTTTTGCTGCAGATGCTCCTAAGCAAAGGATCACCGTGAAAGAAGTTCTTTATAAGGTATAACCTTGCCAAGTAATCAGAAAAACGGCCGAGTAATCGAATTTGTTAAACCGAATCAAACCAATTTTTTATAACCTTGCCAAATACCTATATTAGATGATTCAAATAGTTAAAACCTCTAATTTGGTTCAATTCTCTAAGTTTTTTCTTAAATCTCTAACTTCCAAAAAAGCCATTTTTTTAATCACTCACAAATTAATGTACGACTTGCACAAAGTTTGTAAGATATAATTTTGTAATTTCCTGCATTTTTTTTGGTTGTCTCTTGAATTTGTTTAGTTTATAAGATTATTGATGAAAAAAAGATAGTCGCACATTATTATCCTGTTCAAGCTTCTGCGACTTCAGTTGTTTAAACTTTCAAAAAAAACAAAAATTTGTTTCGAACTTACGTGACTCCGCAAATTTTTGTTTGAGTTTGCAAGTTTAAAAAAAGTCTGTAAACAAATTTATTCTACACTTTCTGGGAACAAGGCACCATTCATTAAGGTGCAAACTAGAAGGATTCTTTAACTGATGAAATATATACAGGATTTTAGTAAAGATCGGATCAATCAAATCATGTGTCACACTAGGAACCCCTATTATGATACAAAGTTGTGTACACTAATAAGATGCTTTTGGAACACAGTACAAACAGTGATTCATGCATCACTAGAGCCTTGGGCAGCGCTAGAATAGCTTTGATATCACCCTACACGATGTCCAGAAGGCTGCTGAAGCTGCCGTAAGAATAGCTGGATTTTGGTAAATCCTGTTAAGAAATTTAAAGGAGTTCATTCTTCTCATATATGAAAAGTAGTTATCACACGTAGACACCACAAAAATAACTACACCTACAAATTTATAACCAAAATTTAGTCATATAAATTAAACCGGGTCATACCTAGCTAATAAATCCATTATTTACTTTTTTCCAAGATGACATTCCTATTATGCTTGGCCAGTGCCTATTCAGTCTATATTAATGCATGCACAAATAGTTTAGGTTGAAAAAAACTGGTTCAGTACAGCTATTTCAAACTACGCAGGAGAGGAAAATGCAAAATCATCTTAATACAAAGTTTATTCTTCTTTTCATATTTCTTCTTATAATCATGTGAACAATGACAAGAAAATTCTCTGGAGCATGTGTCTAGAACTGTTCATTGGCTAGTGCTAGTCACACACAAAAGAAAGCATGAACAACACAATTCGTTCTTCCCTGTTTATTCTGTTCTAATACAAGTAGGCTTACTACCATAAATTTATGCATGGGAAGCATTGCTGTTGTGGTTCTACATAAGGATGGCTATACAGCATTCATAATATATATTAGAAAAGAGAAAAAGAAGAAGAAACAAGAGAAAAATGCTACTCAACATGATGACAGGTTAGTTGCTGCCATAAAGGCGAATTTAAAAAAATATGAAACAAATTAATAATGATTTTCATATTTTGATAAGTAGTTTTCCCTAGCTCCTACAGAACCTAAGTTGCTTAAGGAAACTACAAAAAAGAATTATGATAGGTTTGGGGGACCTAATTTCATTACAAGATACAGGATGAAACAAACATTCTACATATGAAACAAACTGTTGAGGGCATTATATTGTGATTTTTAACTTTCGTGCAATTTTTCCGTTACTCCCAACACCTGGCCCCTCTGAATTTTAAAACAAGGTTTCATTATTTTAAACAGAATAGCAGCTTTAATTACTGCTGGAGTCTCAAGAGCATAAGAATACTACAGGTTTTAGGTTCTTGTGGTGATATTTAATTCGATATTTATATGATTTTCGCTCATCTTCAAATGCATTTACCATTTGTTTCAACCTCTTAATCGTTTAAGGCAGAGTAGTGTCTCTGCCCTCAGTTTCCACAACTATTCATACATTTTTTCGCTTTTAACCAGAGGAGCATGTGCTAAAGCCAAAAGATAATGCATCCATTAAAAAAAATAACAATAAGGGATATGTAAAAATACGGTATCACAGAGCAGCCACCAAGCTATACTATACACTAAACCAGCTCAATAGAGGAACATACCCGATTGCCGTTGCTCCCCATGATGCAACATTGTATATGAGTTTGCTTCCATCCCATGCCTTCCGAAGCTTTCCTTTTTTCTTTTTCAGGGAGAAGGTCTTGCTCAGAGCTAAAACATATTCGAGCTCATGTTAGACACCCAATTTCCTGATCTCTGAATGTGATAGTAGGTCGGGAATTTCAAACATAGCAGGGATAGCAAAACTATATATCAAGCTAGATATGCTTTAATACAAAGGCACTATTAGAAAGCCATAATTTGAAGAAAACCTTTGTACTTACCATCTTGAAGCTGATTTGGTGTTAATTCCTGTGTAAAGAAGAAAAATAGTGTATTAGATATGTTGGTCATTTCGGTTCCCAAGAAGAGGTAACAGAATACATAAAGCTAGGACACGCAAGCCATTCCTTCTCTCCAAATTACAAATGCAAAAAAAACCGTTGACTACTACACATATAAGTGAAAAAAATGACAGACAGAAACAAATAAACAGAACTGTGTTATTAGGTCAAACTCGGAACAATTGTTCTTTTTCAAAGAAATTATAAACATACACTTTTAGAAGACATTATGCTGTAGATAATATATATTCACTTTTCTAGTGAAGCAGCTAAATAATTTGTATGGAAGATATTTGAGGAATAAACATTCTGAAGCAACCAGAAATGCAGTTTAAATTCTCTACAAATGAGCATACACTCATCAGTATCTAGATTCGTTATGGAATTAGGAATTAACCACAGAATGAGGAATGTCACCTAAAATCTTTTAACTAATAAAACAGAAACAACATACCTTGGTCTCTTTCATTGACAACAGATATGCAGCCATGAAACATGCAATACCATCCACAATATCTTCTTGCCTAACTAGAACGTAATCCTCTTCTACATCGAGACTCCCACTTTCCCACACATCCTTTTCACTAACCATGTCCCATGTACTACCTTCTTCTGTCATCAAATAGACACGCAAGGATTTCTCAGTTACTAAAATCAAACCGTGACATTTCAAAATATTACGGAGCCTATAAAGGAAAAATATGCTTGTTCCACAACTGACAAGTTGTTCAATTATGGCCATACATTATAAAATTCAACCGAAGAGAATATAGAAAAATTAAAGTGCAGCAGTGCACGAAAAAGTTACTTGCTGTAAAGGATTTAAGATTAGAATAAAGTGCAGGTCGTACATAATCTGAAAACATACCGGCCATATTTTGTGGAACTGACACCTGACCACTTTCTAGCTTTTCAAGAAAATCAGGGCTCTCAACTCTCGATTTAAGAAGACTGCATAACTAAAATAAAAGAAACATGCATGGTATAAGATTGTGAATCCGACAAAAATATGAAGTTAAAACTATATTAAAGTATGAAGTAACTTCTTTTCAATCCAGGATCTATGCAACAGCCACTGAAACCTAACTGGGATCATGCTAAAAGGCAAGCTCATGCTAAAAGGCATAGCTCCATATAAGCAGATAAAGATTAAAGATCCTCTTTTATTTATAAATTAATAATATGTCTTGGATCTAATAGATATCTATACTTCTATAGAGACCCTTTTTTGTATCTATATTTTCTCACCTAAGCGAATCCCCCCACTGATAAGCAGTAGCGGTACTTCTGGACTTGTCATGCTCTTTGACATAAATCTGAGCCCCAACACTTGTTTATTATCTTACCAAGTTCCATACCACAGGTTACATCAATATATTACTGCTTTTTATCGTAGGTGCAACAGGTGCATAGTCACCTTCACGGTTTACAGTAAAGTCAATTACAATCTCATTCATCCTCAGCCTTAGAAGAGCAGATCAAACTAAAATGGTCTTAATAAGTTACTTAAGAGCTTCACCTTCACTGCTTATATATATACTCTTCTGAGTTCAAAAATCCACTCCCCCTCCCCCACATCAAAACAAAAACAAAGCACCTTAAGTATTTCTTAATTGTTACTACTTTTTTACTTAATAATATATCCAATTAAGCTCAAGTCTATAATTAAAAAACCAAAATAAAAACTAGTAAACAAAAAACATAGATATGAACATAATAGCTCCTCCACCTTCACAGCTTCCAATTATAACCATAAAAACCAATGCAAACATCCTTCAGCAACAAAACCCTGAAATCCCCGCCCATCAAAGCTCTCAAGTCTCCACAATTAAATCTAAATCAATTCTACTATATTACTTAAAATAAGAACATTCGATTAAGTCAACCCAAACAAACATCACATAATTTTAAACACAGTTCACAACATAACAAGTTCATACAAGTTAATAACCACCGCAACCTAACCAGACGTTCTAATTTAAGCCAATAAACCAACACCACGTAAAATTACACACAATTTACAAAAACCAAGCTCAAACAAGGAGATGAACACTACAATACAATTCATTTCCCAACAAACATAACCTGATTCATACACAATTCAAAAAACACACACGGCTCAACACGAATATAAACACACACAGCCTAAACAGACTTACTTATTCAATCCAATTCAAATAAACATCACATAAAATTACACACAAATCACAAAAACCAAGCTCAAACAAGGAAATAAACACTACAATTCAATTCCATCATATTAGGATCAAATCTTCCGCCACCGGCAGCTTATTATAATCGCTCTTGTCATCACGTCTCACGAAATTCATTAAGTTTATAACCAAACCGTTAAATTCCAAACAAACATAAATCCCAAAAACAAACACAGCTCAAACACGAAAACAAACACCGCAATCTAACTACACCTAATAATTCATATCAATTCCAAACAAATCACATATAATTTCACAAAAATCAAGCTCAAACAAGGAGATATAATCATAAACACTAAAATTCAATTCAATTAAAACAAAACAAACATAACCTAATTCATCCACAACTCAAAAACACACACAGCTCAAACAATACACAGAGACATATTATACATATACCTCATCGGATTCACTCGTCTGATCAATATCATCGGCGTTGTGATTGATGACATCATCATCGTCATCAACAAAACCAGTATCATTAAGCAATATACATATATTGCTCTGAAATCAATATACATATATGTATGTATAATTGATCGGAGATTATGAGAATTTAATTGTTATGTGTCCGAGATATTTATTGAGAACAGATGCAACTTATTTATTAAAAAAATTTAAAGACGTCTATTCGTTTATTTATTTAGTTGTTCTTGTTGTGTTATGATTCAGTGTCGTGTAGTGATTATGAAAGGATGATGATGATGAATAATACAACTGTAATTCTGTGTTTAACACGTAATTCACGTGTAGAATGTAGGCTACTTTTTAACGGTTAAATTCTGATTAACGAATATGTTGGAGACTTTTATTTATTAATTAAAATAAAATAAAAAATAAAACAATTTATACCGTGATATAAAAATGTTTTTGTATGCATAAAAACAAAAACCAAACAAAAGTAAAACCCGTTAAAGTTATACATAGAGATAGGGTGAGCAATGGTCGAGTTGGTCGGGTTGAAGTACTAAACAATTCAACCCATATTTTTTGGTTTTGAAATTTAATAACCCGTTATCATAACAGTTACTGTTAGTATTAAAAAAACCGTCCAAATTATAACGGTTTGGTTTGGGCGAGTTGGATTTTAAACAATTTAAAAAAGTTTAAACTTACAAAAAATTAATCGACATAATTGTCCAATGCATCAATGGACTGACATCACAAAATATCATCAAAATATGGTAATTAAGTTACAATATCTTACGGATATAGTAAAATAACGTACAAAATCTCATAAAATATAATCATACATGACCATTCAAAATCTTACATAATTAAAAATAAATTAAAAATCGGATATAAAATGCACAAGCCTTCAACTTGTCACCTCTTACATAATTAATTTGAATTATATTTCTTAAATAATAATAAAAATTAATTAATATATGTTATTATATATTCGGGTGGAACGGGTTATATTGGTTGGGTTGACAAGGCAAACCGAACCCACCCATTATTTTTCGATTATTAAAAAATTGAAACCGTTACCAACCCAAACCGTTACAAAACCGTAAATTCTGGTTTGGACGGTTTAGATTGGGCGGTTTGGGCGGGCTTGAAAAGTTTTGCTCCATCCCTACATAGAGATGTTTAAAAAGACTAAAACTCTTTTTTATTTTGATATTAATTTACAGGTCTAACAAAAGGTATTCTATTTGGTTGGGAGTGAACAATTTTTTTTCAAAATTTATTTAAGTTTTAGTATTTAATTCTATGTTTTTTTGGGTATTATTAATATATGAATTTTATATAATTTTTTATATTTTAGTGTTACTTTATTAATATTTTATATCTAACCAAAGGGATCCATTTGATTTTTGATTAGAAGGTAATTGATTCATTTTATTCGTATTACCAATTATATCCCATATATAATTGGCGTAAGGGGTTTAGGTGGTCGTTGGTCGTCAGGGATTAAAAGCTAAGTTCATTAAAAATTAGAAATGGGCTAGAGAATAACAGCCTGTTTGGGAACAAGCTTATGGCTTATGCCTTTTGCGTTAAGTCAAATTGGCCTGTTTGGCAACACTCCGTTTCGGCCGGCTTTAAGTAAAAAAAGGGTCATAAGCCATAAGTACCTATAAGGTACTTTTGACTTATGGCTTATGGCTTATGACTTTTTTTTTTTTTTGCTTCCAAGATTCTTGTAAAGTTTAAAAAATATTTAATTAAATTATTTTTAAGTCAAATTTCACTTTAAGTCAAAATTATTAAACTCCCATTTAACTTTAAGTAAAATTACCCAAACACATTCATTCAACTTAAAGTAAACAACTTTACTTTCTCCTTTAAGTTAAAAACACCTCCATTAAGTCATAAGTAACTTATTTTAAGCAATCCCAAACACCCTCTAAATTTGGCCCAAGTATTGGTTTAAAAGTTAAAATTGTGCTCCCTAACAAAAAAACTAAAACCATTACGCCACAATGCCATATGTGTTTATAAATCATACACGTAATATGTGGATGTCTTAAAAGTAATACATTTGTAAATAACTTTGGAGCTAAATTAAACTTTAAATAACTGAAGCTAAATTAAACTTTAAACTTAGGTAATACACCAACACAAGATAAAATTCGTGAGACTTTTTAATGTATTGGGAAAAATAAAAATAAAAAATGATATTTAAAAGAAACTATTGCAATATTGGAATTATCCAATAATAATAGTATTATTATATATGTTAACACATAGAAGACGATGATTATATAAAATTAGTATGTACAAAGGTCCGTGTAACAAAATATGTGAGACTTTAAGTTATGATAGTCAGTACAATTTTATGAAAATTAATATTATCATCGGTCAGTCAAATCCAAATCCATGTTATTTAAAAATAACTAATTTTATTTCATAATTTTAGTAGCATAAACAATAATTTTTTATATTATATGTGAATTTTTTTTAAATATGTGTACAAAATTAACATTGGCGATAAAATGAAATATTCAAAACAAAAGCATATATAGTGCATACTAAAATTATTAAATTATAATATATAAGTGCTCTGAAAAATCATCTTAATTAGACAACACCTGCATAACAACGAAATCTATCTATCTATTATTATATATAATACACCAACACAAGATAAAATTGTGAGATTTTTTCCCGCATGTCTAAGTTATATTATATATATTCTAATTCTAATAAATAGAAGAAAACACGGTAAAAAAATATGAAACATTAAAATATATATGTTAGGTAATTTTAAAAAAAAAACCGTTTACAAAATAAAAATGTTGTAAGAAAAACATTATTTTAATAAAATCATTAAAGATTCTATTTTTAGGTTTGACAACAAATATAAATTTCAATTTAATTACGGGTGAAGACCCTAAATAATCAAAAATAAATACTGTTTACCCAAAATAATGATCTC
The DNA here is from genome assembly GCA_037693485.1 of Kitagawia praeruptora. NCBI lineage: Eukaryota > Viridiplantae > Streptophyta > Magnoliopsida > Apiales > Apiaceae > Kitagawia > Kitagawia praeruptora. The sequence continues at coordinate 150,698,482 of CM075353.1, forward strand.
CAAATATTTGGCCTTAAATACTGATGGGACACGCTGTTTCGTGCTTCGTATTGGAAAGATACGCTATTCCGTGCTCCGTATTGCAAGGATTCAGAGCACCGTCCAACGTGATAAGCACAGATGCGTTAAACCATGTTCAGCATCACCTTGGAAACGATACTTCGTCTTCCGTATCTCATCTTTTACGCTAGTTTTATGATCTTCCGTATCTCATCTTTTATGCTAGTTTTACTGATCTCTATGATTCGCCGGAAAAAATGGATATGCGCCTGGCGGCGCCGGAGAGGATAAAGAAATTTAGAAAGATAGCACTAGCAAGTCTGGATTACAGTAATAGTGAGGTTAGTCGACCAACCAGTAATTTGGCTTAATACAATTTCGAGCAACGTAACACGGTTCAACGTAATTCGCGGTTGGAGCTGTGCTTCCCCACCCGAAACCAACCCAAACTCCTCTGGTTACACAATACAAAACCAAAACACTAAAACCCCCAAATCTTTCTGTCAAGATTCGACCACACCCACACACGCCTAGTGACCATTTGCTTAACAGAGTGGAGGAAGAGACCAATTATAGAAGCTTTAAGAAGAAGCTGTAACCATGCTTACACGGAAGAGAAAAAAATGAAAGTAATAGAGGGAGAGAAATTTTCTGGGGAGGGAGAGAAACTTCGAGAGAGATGAAGGGAGTTCCAGAGAAGCAATCTCGAGAGTAGTAGTACCGAGGATAAAGAAATTCGTATGTCCTCGTCACGTTACACGGATCAACGTGTTAGGTCAGTAAATAGGACCATAATTCCGCTTTTCAGTATTTTGGGCCACTAAATCTTAAAAATGATTATTTTGGTAATTTTCTCTTTAATTACAAAGCATATCATCATAATTTAATTACATAACAAAAATAAATTTAAACAAGTAAACAAAGCATATTATCATAATTTCAATTAAAAATATAAATTTTTAACAAACAAGAATGTACATTTAATTACAAAACAAAAAAGAAATTTTTAAGAAAATATATGGTAAAATAAGATAATAAAAAAGTAATCAAAAAACATGTGACACCAAAATTCAACAAAATATAATTTACAAAACAAACGCCAATTTTAAAAAAAAAGATCTAAATATAGAAAACTAAAATCAACAATAAACTTTAATATAATGCACTTAAAACAAATATATATATAAACACAAAAACATAAAAAGATAGTACAAACTTTCTTTAAAAAAAAAGTACAAAGGTCAAATATACATAACTAAATAATAGTTAAACCAATAAATTTCCACATTTTTTTTGTCACAGTGATTCTATTATTATTAGTATAGTATTGTTCTGATACATGCGGTAGGGGAGAATCGAACCTTGGTGGTTCCACATTTCTAAAGTATATTATATATATTCTAATAAATTAAAAAAAAAACTCCCCAAAAAATATGAAATATTAAAAAAATATGTTAGGCTAAAACTTAAAATATAATTTACAAAAAAAATCGTTTACCAAATAAAAATGCTTTAAGAAAAAATTATTTTGATAAAAATCATTAAAGTTCTATTTTTAGGTTTGACAATAAATATATTTCTAAAATTTAAATTAAAAAAATGTGAGCACAAATCAATAAATAAAGACTAATTTACACTTTGCATCCCCTTGGTTTGGGCTTATTGCATTTTGTACCCTTTACTATAACTATCTGCACTTTGCATCCCTTAACTTTCCAACCCGCTACACTTTGCATCTTTTTTTCATTTGCACCGTTAGTTTGACCGTTACCGTCAGTCAAGAGGGGTAAAATAGACTTTTCACAGACAAACATATACTTACGATCCTTGACCCTTCTAATGTTATTTCCCCGCCTTTCTACTATCCCCCAATTCCCTCCCCCCAATTTGCAAAAACCCTAATCCGATTGAAAGAGTAAAAATGAAGGGCAAACTGAGGCGGCCGAAGGACGGATGTGCGAACGATGATGAAGAGACACCTGCTTATGCTATTGATACTTCAAAATGTTGTACTCATTCTAAACTTTACTTTATGCATGCATGACTGAGGAATAATCTATTTAGCTTTGTATTGTTAAATATGGCAAGAATTTATAGTTTATACTATGACATTATAATATGGTTGTGATTGTGGTCCCTGTATTTATTGTTATTTCTTTTTTGTATCCCCTGATACCACTTTTTAGGGTTCCAAATCTGGTAATATATATAGTTTTTGTGGTCCCTTAATTAATATATGGTTTGTGCTTTTATATGTGTAGTGGATTCTGAGTTTTTTACTCTTAAAGTGTTTTATGGTGGAGAGTTCGATGCTATTTTTTAACATTATAATGGTGGGGATGTTGCATATTTTGATTACATTTCGAGATTTGATTTGTCATTGACTGGGTTGCAAGAAATGTTGGAAGAATTAGGGTTAGAAAAGGGGAGTTTTGATGTTTGGTTACAACTCCCTGGAAGAGAGTTGCACTCATCCTCTATAATGCCTCTCGAGAGTGACTCACATGTCCAAATGTTTGGAGACTTGATTCAGACCTACTCTACCCTTCTTAACATATACATAACCCTAACCTGTAATGGGCTTGATTATGACTTTTCATTCACACAATATGACTTGGATGAGAGAGAGAGAACAGTTGATGAAATCAGGGAAGAATGTGAGAAAGAAAATGTAGAAAAAGTGGAAGAACAAGAACAGAGTAGGCCTGGTGAGATCAGTGAAGAGGAGGAACAGCTTAAATATTATTGTGATACATCAAACCTTGACTCAACAGAGACTGAAGCACCCCCTCCTAAAAGAAGACAAAGGAGGATACCTCCTCCAAACCCTCCATACAGAACAAGAAAGAAAGGGAGGTACTCAATGTTATGAGTAAGTGCCTTGTCTGTGATTCTTACATAGTTGGCCTTGCTTTATGTCTAATATGAATTAATTACTAATGAATTTGTTTTTTGTGTTTGTTTTAGGGCTTGTTCAAAAATATAGCTAAAACCCCAGTTGTATTGGATGAGGATGATGATGAAACTGATCATAGCGACAGAGTTGTTAATGAGTTTGTACAAGATAAAAGACAAGAGTTTGAAGAAGATGAACAAGGATCTGATACAGATAAAGAAGTTGAGGAAGATGTAGAAACAGGTGATGAGAAAAGTCAAGATTTTGAAGAAGAAGAACAGGGATTTGATGAAGGACTTGAGGATGATGTAGAAACAGCTGATGAGAAAAGAGGTGAATTTGGTAGTAGTGATGATTCACAGAGCATGTATGATAGTAGTGATGAGAGGATGGCAGTTTCTTCATGTGATGAGATGGATCCTCAATATCCAGAATTCAATGAGCTCAGTGATATGCATGATCCTAAATTTGAACTAGGGATTCTGTTCAGTAGTGGAAAGGTTTTTAGAGCTACTGTAAGGAAACATGCTATAGTGCATCAAAAACCAATAGTACTGAGAAAGAACTTGGCTCATAAGATCAAATGGAAGTGTGCTGAAGGGTGTCAGTGGAAGTGTCATGGAATCAAGCAACAAAGATCAAGTAACATTTAAATCAAAACTCTATGCACAAAGCACACTTGCAACCCTACATGGGAACAGAAACAAGTTAACAGTAGGTGGATTGCAGAAGCATATGAAGACCAAATCAGGATGAACCCAACTTAGAAACTGGCATCATTCCACCATCAGGTCATCAATGACCTAAAATGTCAAGTTTCTTACTCTATGATCTACAGAGCCATGAGGAAAATTCTTGGTAAACATGAAGAAGAATTTAAGAAGTTGTATAACTATGGTAATGAGTTGATGAAAGCAATGCCAGGCTCTACAGTTAAGCTGATGATAGAGCCTAATGATGGGGGTAGATGGAAGAAGAAGATTTAAGAGATTTTACATCTGTTTGGGTCCTCTTAAAGCTGGTTTTTTGTCTGGGTGTAGACCATTAATAGGGTTGGATGGATGCCATCTCAAGGGCCCTTTCAAAGGGATATTATTGAAAGCATATAAATGGCTAGCTGATAAACCAAAGTCCCAATGGAGTAGATCAGCCTTCAGGGAGACTTGCAAATCTGATATGTTCGTTAATAATCAATGTGAGATTTTTAACAATGCAATTAACCAGTTCAGAGAGATGGGAATCATAACAATGTTCAAGAGCATGCACATTACCTGTATGGAGAGGATTCAAAGGAGAAAAACCAAAATGGAGGGGAGGAGTACTATTTTCTGCACAAAAGCCTTGAAAAAGCTAGATAAGTAAGCACTATTTACATTGTCACTGCCTATATTTCTTGCCAAATTAATTTTTAAACTAGATAAGTAATTTAAACTAGGGCAATGGAAAAAGCAACAAATGCTAGGCCTGTATGGAGTGGTGGAGATAAATTTCATGTCACCATGACCTCTGGTGGACATGAGATTGTTGCGGACATTAAACAACATCATTGTGCATGTCGAAAATGGCAGTTAACAGGTATCCCCTGCTTCCATGCTTGTGCATGCATCCTGTTTAAGAGACAAAATCCACTAGATTACCTTCATGAATGCTACAAGAGAAGACAATATTTGAATGTCTATGAACACATCTTGGAGCCCATAAATGGTGAAGAATTTTGGGACCAGGTAGAGGAAGCTGAACCTCTACCTTCTATTATTAAAGTTGCTCCTGGTAGGCCCAAAAAAAATAGAAAGAAAACATCTGATGTGGTGGAAACAAGAAAAAATGACCCTACAATGTTGAAAAGGAAGGGGACAACTTTAAAATGTGGAAAATGTGATCAATATGGCCACAATTCAAGGACATGTGACCAACAGGTATAACTCATGTATTTGCATTTACTTTCATGTTTTAGGTGTCCTATTAAATGAGCTTATGGTCATAAACAGGAAAAAGAAAAGAAGGGAGTTGATCTGGTAATGAAAAAGAAAACGAAACCTGTCATTTGTTATTACTGCAAAGAGGAGGGCCACAACTATAGGACATGCAAAACTAAGGTCAGTTTTTGACTACTGTTGTCTCATTTTTTTACTTGATTTTAGTCATCTCATGGACAATGATATTTATGGTCAATTTCAGAAAGTTGATATGGAAACCAAGAAGAAAGAGAAGGAAGCACAGCTCATTGAAGAGGCTACAAAGAAAGGAAATGTCAAGGGGAAAGGGCCTGCAACACATGTTTCTGCAACACATGGAGGTGTCATGAAGCCATTTAAAGCTCCTACAAAGGTTGGGCCATTAGGTGTTCACAATGAATCATTCATAGGGAAAGAACGCCAACTCCTGACTTTAGCTACAAAATTGAATGGGGCTAGGTGCAAAAAACAGAAGGTTGCTGGAAAGAAAATGGATGCATGAATTTAAGTGATGTTTGAAGTTATGTGTTTATTTTGGACTTAGGCTATGTATTAAAGTGAACTGCTATTTTGTAAGGGCATGGTTTGTTTTGGATTTCTGTAATGCAGTCATGTATGCAAATTATTTAACTTATGTAATGTTGAACAAATCTACCAAAGGTTATGTTTATTAAGCATTACATAAGTTGTTATATAACACAGCATTACATAGTAATCACTAACAACAATGATCACTAACATAGCATTACATAAGTTGTTATATAAATATACTACCCAGCACTAAAGGGATTCAACAATCCTCATCTTCATCTTTCTTCAAAATGGTGTAGGTGATGATTACAAACCATGTCAAAATCAGCAAAACCAAAGCCCAATTACACTGACGACTTCCACCGTTTTCTTTGCTTATTTGTGCTTTCAATTCCAACTCCAATTCAATTTTTTCAGCTTCCAATCTGTTCACTCTACGAATCAAGCCAGGGATGATAGTTTGAGCTCAATCATATAGAGGTTCGTCCACCCACCGGAATGACAAGTTGCACCTCCGATTAGAACAAGTGATGAACCTTCGCCCTGCATTGGCTTCGGTCCAAGCGGTTTGTTGCACGATCCAATTGCCGCATATACACCTTTCACTGATGATTTTCTAAAAAATTCTTAACACCAAGCTTTGTATACATATGTTTTGGTGTAATATATGTTTACAAAGTTATATACAGGCCACAAGCTGCAATAAGACCGTTAGATACTTTTCTTCCATTTTTGCCCTTCCCCAATAAACGTTGTTTGCCTTTTTTTTTTTGGTCCAATCGTTAAAGGGATGCAAAGTGTAGCGGGTTGGAAAGTTAAGGGATGCAAAGTGCAGATAGTTATACTAAAGAGTGTTAGTCACTGAGGCATGCCTGTTTACATCTAATAACAATCCTAATTGTTTGTAATGCTTTGCATTACTTACATGACCTCTTGACTGAGGGAACCTCTAGTTGTAGAGTCTCTACTTGTTTTGTACTTGTAATAGACACCAAATCCTAGTTGTGTAACTATACTTATAAAGTCAAGAATAATGCTTGAAAGAAGTTCCAAGGTTCATGCCTCAAGCAAGAAGATAAAGACTGTCAAATAATCACAGTTGGGATTTGAATAAATGAAGAATTTGCCTAAGTACCAATTCGAGAAGTATATTTGTCTATTCGAGAAGTCTAGCATTCGAGAAGTCAGGGATTCGATATCTCAAGACACTATTCGATATCTCTGAATACGCTGTTCGATATCTCATTCGATATCTCAGAGATTCGATATGTCTACTACTCTATTCGAGAACTCAAGAAGTCAACAAGTCAAAGTGGTATTCGAGTTCTGAAAGAGTCAACAAGTCAAAGTTCCATTCGATATCTCAAGGACTCAGAAAGCTATTCGATATCTCGAGGATTCGATAAGTCAAATGTTCTATTCGACAACTCAAGGAATCCTGATGGAAAAGAGCTATTCGAGAAGTGGTTCGATATGTTATTATAACAGTGTTCGAGAACTCAGAGTTATCGATCAAGTCAATTCTAGTTCTCGAATCACTTACTTAGTCACTTCTCGAATACATTCTTGGAGACAAAATACTGAAGGAATTGTACAAGTCAGAAACCTGCAACAAGCCAATGCACTTTATGGACCACAATCTATAACGTGCTCTGGAAAGCCTACAAGGGAGCTTGGAGAGATATAGAAGAGACAAAGGACTAAAGAAGTGGATCTGAACAGGCTTTGCAAAGTCAAATCTGTAACCATTTGGACACTTACTCAAATAGGATAGACATACTAGAAAGTAAATTGTTTAGCTACCTCATTTGTAGTAAGTAGGTTGTATCCATGTTCTATAAGGATACAGCCTCACTTCCTTAGTCATTAACTCTTTGTGAGTCAAGTTTTTCATACACTGTAAGCTATATCGCTCTGAGAAAAACGAAGCTGAGAATACTATCATTTGTATTCACAGATTGTAGCAACCTTTATCTAATAATACATTAGATTAAAGTGATATTGTGTCTTGTGTTGTTCTTTATCCGCACATACACCTTGCACACACAAACATTTATCTGCTACATAGACTCGAGACAAAAAAAGTTCAAGAATCCATTCACCCCCCCTCTGTATTCTTTTACCGTATTCAGTACTCAACAAAGAGTGCGAAGTGCAATAAGCCCAAACCAAGGGGATGCAAAGTGTAAATTAGTCATAAATAAACAAATTCTTACTTTTCAAAGAAAACATTTTAATTAAAAAAAGTGAACACAAATCAATAAATGAACATATTTTAAATTAGAAAACAATCTAAACACCCACAAAATAATTTTCTATTAATATCTAAATATAATACAACATAAAAACCCCAAATTACTATAAACAAAAACACATAATAAACACCACACATGTCAAAAATATGAAATTAATATGAAAAAATAATCAATATTCAAACAAATAAAAAAATTAATACCACACATATTTCCAAAAAAGTTTAAAAAATGTCTTTAAAAACTATAAAAACACTATAATAAAATATCTTAAATCTTTAAGATAACCATTAAATTACATAATCAGAAAGATATAAAAATAATAATATATTGTTACATGAATATAGTACCTATATGTTTCAAGTATCTCATATGTAATCTTATACAATTAAAAAAATAAAAAATAATTATGAAATACTAAAAAATATGCTAACCTATACTTTGAAATATAAATTATAGAAAAACCATTTACAAGAAAAAAATAAATGTATACTTACAAACCATATCATATGTGTTATTATCATTAAAAGTAAAAATAAATTATTCAAAATATTATAAAACTAACTTTTTAAGAATTTTTTTTAATCAAAATTGAACTACAAAATATTAATAAAGTTACCCGTGCATCGCACGGGTATAAATCTAGTTACTATAATATTTGTAGTCTTATTTTATTTTGTTGTTTCACCGACTAATTACTTCTTGGCATAGTTTGTTTTCGTGGCTTCAGATGTTCATTGAAACAAATATGGAAGTGGGTTGATTATACGTGTTATACGGACATGTTAGATTTATTTGGATAGAAATAAATGTGAAGATCGAAGATTTATGCAAATTTATGTTCTCAATTTTCAGTAGGGTACTCTTTTCCCCCTTGAGATTTTCTCCCTTAGGGTTTTACTCTTGTGGGATTTTAATGAGGTCGTATTTGGTGGATATAAAGGTTTTTATTATCTAAGCTTCCTGGGGAATCTCTTTCCTATGTATCCTGCGATCCATGGATTGGCTAAGAATACCTTTTGGTTAGGTAATGAGTTTTTATTATCTCTTGAGATGTATTCTGATTTTATATCAATGAAATGATTTATCAAACAAAAAAAAACTGAAACTCGAAATCCGGTCAGATTCGATTTGCAAAAAAAAACTCGAAAAACCTAGTTCGAAAAAAGCCCAGTCCGATTTGGCCCGGTCTATGAGCCTAAGATGGACCTCATATTTTTCATCAAGTCCGGTCCGACCCGGCCCAAAGTCCGGTTAAAAATCCGGGTTTTTGAAAAGCCCGTATAAAACCCGGGCTTTTGAAAAGCCCATATAAAACTCGGGCTTTTGAAAAACCTGGGTAAAGCCCGGGCTTTTAAAAAACCCGTATAAAACCCGAGCTTTTGAAAAACCCGTATAAAGCCTGGGCTTTTAAAAAGCCCGGATAAAGTCCGGTTCGGCCCGGATAAAAGTCCGGGCTTTTTAAGAAATTTGAATAAAAATTCAATTTTTTATAGATAAAAACATATAATATTTTTAATAAATTTCAAGAATATTAAACTTAGCAATAGAGGGGATGTGCAGGATCATGAGGTTAGGAAGAATCAACAATATACAGGACAAACTCTTATTTCAAGAAGACTAATTCAGTGTAGAGGATGTGTTTCTTGAAATGGTCATATACGAGGAGATTTATATGGTTTATGGTCTTTTTAAATCATAACGCAGATTACGAGTAAGGTTCTTGAGTTGCAGTAATATTTTATATGTTAGTAGTTTTTTAGTATTAGGTTTCGTGGTGTCCTTTCTTATGCATTCTGGATTATAGAAGTTTAAGGGCGTATTTCTTTAGAGATTGTTTTTTTGTAAGATTTTTTTATTATTATTATATTAGTTTTGCAAAAAAAAATCAAAAGTTACATATATATATATATATATATATATATATATATATATATAGGTTTTTGCTCAAATACAAACCAATCCTTAAATACAAACTAACACTAAATTAATTATATTTCATCTATTCTAAGGTTCCCGCCAAGGGTACCGTCACAAAAAATGCTTAAAATAATTGGCTCTATCCAACAAAAAAAAAATCCCTGACGTGGAAATGCGAAGCATTTAAGACAGTAAACGGATGAGTTAGGTAGTCATGAGGGCCGAAGGCTCTCGACACACCCGTCAATCGTCTTTTGCCTTTACCATTGATTGCCATTCCTTACAACTTTAGAATGATAAAGGCGCGAAGCGCCGTACAAGGTGCGAAGCACCGTTAACCAGTGAAATCCACTGCCACGTCATCACGTGAACAGTGATTTTTTTTTTTGTTGGATAGAGCCAATTATTTTAAGCATTTTTTGTATTGGGGTACCCCTAGTTTGGTCATTAGATTAGCTTGAAATATTAGATTAGTATTTAGTTTGGGGCAAAAGGTCACTTTGCCTACTGTACAATTTAAAATTTTCCACTTTGCCTACTGTACTAATGAGGTGGTCATTGCACTTTCCTTTTTTTCCATTTAACCCATCGCCGTCTGTTGAAAAAGAAAAACGTTAGTTTGACTAACGGGCTGCTGAGTTGGCTCACACAGTCACCATCCACATCAGCATTAAAAAACCCCCCAAATAAAACCCCTAAATTAAACCCCAAATAAAACCAGAATTAAACCCCAAATAAAACCTAATCTAATTATAACCCAACCCTGCCTATTCGATCTCCCTCATTACTTACACTCTTACTTGCATACACTCTCTCTCATCTGCCATCTGCCAACTCCTATATCATATACATCCAGTCCCACAAATAAAACCCCAGCAACAAATAAACAAATAAAAGTAATCAAAATAAAAAGAAACAGGGGAGGGGGACGCTGTGTATAGGCGTGGGAGTTGGGGGAATTTGCAGTAGGTGAACGGAGGAGAGGTGGGTGGGTGGCTGTTTAATTGGTTGTTGAGGTGGAACGGAGGTGAAATGGTGGAGTTGTGAGATGTTAGAGAATTGGTGTGGAGGCTGACTGATGGTGACGGAGAAGTGGCGGAATGGAGCAGGAGAGGAGGAAAAAGGGTGGAGGAAGAGAGGTTGAATGGAGGTGGATTGCTTGAATTGAAGGCAAGGTGTGGGTCGAGAATGAAAGTGTGGTGCTCTGAGACGGGCAGTGGTGAACGGGATGGAATGGTGTGAGGAGCAGTGGTGTGTTGAAGAAGACTGGAGTTGTAGTGAAGGCGTGAAGGAGAGAAGAAATGGGCAGATGGAGGTATTGGTGAGACAGAGAGAAGAAGGGGCTGTGGTGTTTGAACGGTGGAGAGGTGCGTTTGTGGGTTGAACAATCAGTGGTGATTGTTAATGCGGTGAGCCGTTGATTTAGAGGCGGAAATGGCGCTGGAATGGAGTGGGTTTGAAGGCTGTGAATGGGATGAATGGCAGAGGAGGAAGACGGCTGAAGTAGTCGAATTGGTGGCGAAGGGAGGTGGTGAATTGCGGGGTTTAATTTAGGGGTTTTATTTGGGGTTTTTTTTAATGCTGATGTGGATGTGACTGTGTGAGCCAACTCAGCAGTCCGTTAGTCAAACTAACGTTTTTCTTTTTCAACAGACGGCGATAGGTTAAATGGAAAAAAGGAAAGTGCAATGACCACCTCATTAGTACAGTAGGCAAAGTGGAAAATTTTAAATTGTACAGTAGGCAAAGTGACCTTTTGCCCATTTAGTTTGTAGTTAATTTTAGTTTGTAGTGGAGTAGGACTCTATATATATATATATATAGGGTCTTGTTCTAATAGAAACTAAATTAGAATAGAAACTAGAAACTAAACCTAAATTAAATATTTCAAGCTAATTTAATGACCAAATTAGGGGTACCCCAATACAAAAAACGTTTAAAATTATTGACTCTATTCAACAAAAAAAATTAAAAAATTAAAAAAAGTTACTGTTCACGTGATGACGTGGCACGTGAATAGTAACTTTTTTTTAAATTTTTTTTTTATATTTTTGTTGAATAGAGCCAAAAATTTAATAAGTTTTTTGTGAAGGTGCCCCTAGCGGAGCCATTAAAATAATGAAATATAATTTATTTAGTGTAGGTTTCTAGTTTCTATTCTAAGGTTGGTTTCCATTTGAACGCTAGCCTATATATATAGGGTCTTGTTCTAATAGAAACTAACTTAGAATATAAACTAGAAACTAAACCTAAATTAAATATTTCAAGCTAATCTAATGACCAAATTAGGGGTACCCCAATACAAAAAACGTTTAAAATTATTGGTTTTATTCAACAAAAAAATAAAAAAATTTAAAAAAAAGTTACTGTTCACGTGATGACGTGGCACGTGAACAGTACTTTTTTTTATTATTTTTTAAATTTTTGTTGAATAGAGCCAAGAATTTTATAAGTTTTTTGTGAAGGTGCCCCTAGCGGAGCCATTAAAATAAATTTAATAAAATTAATTTAGTGTAGGTTTCTAGTTTCTATTATAAGGTTGGTTTCTTTTTGAACGCTAGCCTATATATATAGGCTTTTGCTCAAATACAAACCAATCCTTAAATACAAACTACAAACTAACACTAAATTAATTATATTTCATCTATTCTAAGTTTCCCGCCAAGGGTACCTTCACGAAAGATGCTTAAAATAATTGGCTCTATCCAACAAAAAAAAATAAAAAAAAAAAAAAAAAATCCCTACCGTGGAAATGCGAAGCATTTAAGACAGTAAACGGATGAGTTAGGTAGTCATGAGGGCCGAAGGCCCTCGACACACCCGTCAATCGTCTATTGCCTTTACCATTGATTGACATTCCTTACAACTTTAGAATGATAAAGGCGCGAAGCGCCGTACAAGAAGGTGCGAAGCACCGTTAACCAGTGAAATCCACTGCCACGTCATCACGTGAACAGTGATTTTTTTATTTTTTTTTTGTTGGATAGAGCCAATTATTTTAAGCATTTTTTGTATTGGGGTACCCCTAGTTTGGTCATTAGATTAGTTTGAAATATTAGATTAGTGTTTAGTTTTTAGTTTGTAGTTAATTTTAGTTTGTAGTGGAGTAGGACCCTATATATATAAAGTAAAAAAAAAGCCGAAAAAAACCAAACCAAACCCAACACTATTCGGCCCGGCCTGAGAGCTTAAAACAAAACCCATATTTTAGAGAAATTTTGGCCCGGCCCGGTCCGGCCCGACCCATTTTTTGAAAAACCCAATCCGACACGATTCTTAAAAGCCCGAATAAAACTCACTCTAGAAGCTTTTTGTGCATGACCTTGATTTGGGGAGAATTTTCTAAAATAATAACTTATTTTAATATTAATTTCGATATCTTATCGGTACTTTGTCAATTATTCTGGTTAATCCCATTTAGCCGCAGTATAAATGTGTTTGTATTTTCATCTTTGCGGGTTTAGTCCGTATTTTATACACCCATGATAAACGGTCAACGTGGAAAGACAGAGGAGGACGAACGAATGGGCAAAAAGCTCCCGCTCAACAAGAAGAAATTAAACAGAAATTCACATTTTTGTTCCTCATTTCCGTTCCATATTCATGACTCATCTCCGTTTCCTCTCAATATTGTTCTCTTCCTTCCTCGTTTCCGTTCCACAGCCTCATGGCTCATCTCTGTTCTCATAATCTCTCCTTTTAATTCCAGGTATAATCCTACTCATTCATATTTTCTTCTGATCACACATATAATCACGTTTGATTCTCGATTAATAAGACCAATGCAGGTTGTTTACGTGATTATTCTTCTCGATTTTCGCGGCTAATGTACTTGTAATTTAGCTTATGACTAACAAAACTACCGACTCGTCTCAGGTATACTTATTTATCTATCGGATATGCATCTTTTTCATGATTTTTTTTTTCTTTTTATAATGTGGTGTCCCGGCCAGCTTCCGCGTTTTTTCATGATTTGTTGTTCTTATTTGTGTATAAAAATATATTTTATTAGGCCAGTGGTGGTGATAATGCCCAACCTGATCAAGCTAATTATACAGATGGCGGGAACAAAGCTGATACATACGACGGGAACAAGGTAATCCTTGCATTTCGATATCGAATTTCACCTTCCGAATTCCGATATTGCATGTACAATTATAGGAAATTAATTATATTTGGATACCAAATGTGTCATGAAAAAGAGGTGAATTTCTTTAAGATCAATGCAATTTGTTCAGGGAAAATGTGATTTGGCTAATTACGGAGTATGAGTATCATATATTTTCGCAAAACTCAACTTTCGATGTAGCAAAGTCATAGGAAGGGCGTTACTTAATTCAGTTGCCATGCTCTTCCAGTCTTCCTTGTCTGTTAATATGCGAGATTTTGTTTTTTAACTTTGCAGGGCCGTCTGTGGCATCTCTGAGGCCCTAGGCCAACTCCAAATTTACTTCTAACATATAATTTTTTTAACAAAATATTAAATTGATATTAATTGTTACAGTAATAGTTTGAAGAATTTTAGTAGTTTATTCTAGTTAATTATGGCATGACCGCATGAGAACTTTTCTTTTTTACATATGGCAAAAGCTAAGAGACCGGACTGAAAAAGATTTACTTGCCTTATTTTTCAAATATAATTAAGTTTTAAAAGAAACTACATATAACTAGCATTTTGCCCGTACTTCGTACACGGCTTCTTATTTAATTTAAAATGATAATACCAAAAATTTAACAAATTTGATTGATTTCTTAAAACATCTTATTTAATTTAAATTGACAATACCAAAAATTTAACAAATTTGATTGATTTCTTAAAAAGATATTGTATGCAATTATATAAATAATCAATTCTTAGCAAGATATTATATACAATTATATAAGTATTTAATAAAATAATGATATGCTAAAATTTATATAAAAAAGTAGCATACAATTCTATTTTAACAATGTTGAATAATCCATCAAAATCTGCAATAAAAATAATAAATATTTTTACAAATATTGTTCTCTAATTGAAAACAATAATAAATTGTCTTCATTATTCAAATGCGGAAATAATAATTCCTTCACCCCCAATGACTCCAAAACATTAAATGGCTCCAAAACATTAAACCTCATATAATATCAAGAACATGTTATATTAACTATGAGACCTCATAGTTAATATAATGTGTAAATGTTGGAGAACAATGAGATCACATTTCAAGCAATTTTTAATTTTTTTTGTTAAATTTTTTTATGAATGGATAGAGGGTAGAATTATAAGACTTTTGTGTGAAGATGCCCCTAGCGGGGCCCTTTAAAATAGTTTGAAATGTAGCGAATATGTGTGTTCTCACTGTTCTCATTTTAAATTTTTTTTGTTAATTTTTTTATGAATGGATAGAGGGTAGAATTATATGACTTTTTTTTGTGAAGATGCCCCTAGCGGGGCCCTTTAAAATAGCTTGAAATGTAGTGAATATGTGTGTTCTCACTGTTCTCATTCTCACCAGAGCGTGACCATTAAACTGTATTAGTAAATTCATGTATGAAAAAACAGTGTATATATATTATTAATATAGATTCTTTTATTAAAAATAAGTAAATTATACAATTAAATAAGCAAGCCAAAATATCAGATAAATATTCTAGTAGATTTATTGTTTATGTTCAAATTAAGGTCTTTCACCATGGGTGACTTTATTATATTAAAAATATGTTCTTATTGAAATGAATATAATAATTTGAATTTGAATATATTTTAAACTACTTATTTTGATGGGTTGTTAATTTTTTTGTGATCAACTTAGAGGGGTAACCAAAAATAAAATTAATTGGAATACATAAACCCATTACCCACGTTATGATAAACAATACCTATAAAATGGAAGTTGCTTATGTGGTTCAGGCTTGTTAATTACTTCAATACTTCATTAGCTTGATCATCATGTGGACCATCTTTCTTTTTATCACTTATGTTGCTGCTATGTAGTCTATCTATAACTAACATCTTTCTTTTTATCACTTATGTTGTTGCTATGTAGTCTATCTATAACTAAACATCTCTCTCTGCTTGTAATCTATATTTATAAATGCAAACTTCTTCTTGTATTGTATTTTGTTTTCAATATTTAAAATTATGTAGTTGGAGGAGAAAAGAAAGGTTGGAGGTACAATCGTAGTACTACAACATTACTGAAAATAAGTACAATATCATATTACAATTTTTTGTTCCAATCTAAATTGGGTTGCTCCAAATGCTGTGTAATGACAAAAAGGGGCATTAAATAAATAAAGAAGATTAAAAAAATGAAGGATAATACTGTTTACCAAAAACACAGGTCTCCGCAAGAAACTCACTTATTCACTTTTATCTTCAAATAATGTATGATTACGAATTATAACAATCACATTTTCCATTACCTATTCTCTCTCAAAAAGCCAACTAAACTGAAAAAGGGAAAAGTTAGTGCTTTTATATTTTAATATGGAGCTCAAGTGAAAGTGCTACATATGAGATCATATATGAAGTGAAATTGAACGCGAGTAAAGAAGATATTTAGAGCATAAATAAGAGCAATGTTACCTGACCCAGAGGGTGAGGCTTGTGACGTGGGTCTGAGCTTCTAAGTATGCTATTCCATATTCCCTTCGGAGACATCCGATAAAAAGTATGCTATTCCATAAGACCTTCTGGTACGTAGCATGTCTACCCCATGAACATTAAGTTGAACAAATCCATAAAGAACATAAACTTGCTTGAAAACAAAATAATGTCTATAAGTATCAAACAGAGTCTCAAGATTATTTACAAATAACATGGTCCGTACTGTGTCAATGTTATTAACTGGTAATCTTTCCAACTACCTTTGTTATTACGACATGAAAAATAAAAAATTGAAAGGCCAAGCTAATATTTTAAAGGTACCTTTCTGGTGTCCTGTATATTATTATAACATCGGGTAATTCATTAAAACTTTAATTCTTAAATTCCAAACCAAAATCAAAACCAAACAAATATTATCGTGTCTAATTTTTAATATTGTGAAATCAATAAAAACTTAACTCTTATGGCCAAACTGAAAACTGGAACCAAACATATATGACCCATACGGAGGTCTAGTACACATACCTTAACCCTACTTCAGGGGGTTGAGATGTTAATTTGGTGAAAAACCCAGCTTTCAAATCTGAAAAGTGCAAACATGCATCAAAATACAGCAGTGTGAAGATTTGAGCGGCTTGGACTTGAAGGTGAAAAATGACAGAGATAGATTTGAATAATGACAAAACGGAGAATCAAATAAATAAAGAAAGATAAAAAAATAAAGGATAATACTATAGTAGAGGTTTAGATTTGGGTCGATCCAATTGGGTTACTCCAAATGTTGTGTAATGACAAAAAATAGTATATGTTTAGATTTGGGTCGATCCAATCTAATTTGGGTCGCTCCAAATGCTGTGTAATGGTAAAAAGGGGCATCAAAGAAATAAAGAAGATTAAGAAAATGAAGGATAATAGTATCGTTGACAGAATTCGAACCTTGAAATTTTAGTAAATAAATTTAATCATGTAACGTATTTAATCATTAGATCTAACAGTTCTAATTTTAAATAAAATTCTAACGGATATTATTCGTTGTATACGAATTTTTATTATATTTTGTTAGAGGTTAGAAGATATGATATCATATTTTTGGGTATGCAATTAGTAAATAAATTTAATCATGTAATATATTTAATCATTGAATCTAACAGTTCTAATTTTTAACTAAAAATCTAACGGATATTATCCATTGTATACGAATTTTTGTTATATTTTGTTAGTGGTTAGAAGATATGAAGTCATATTTTTGGGTATGTATTAATTATTGCAATATTATATTTTAAATTAAAAGTCAACGTGTTTTAATTAATAGAAAAAAAATTATTGATTGGAAAATATGATATTTTAGGTATTTATAAAATGTAATATCATCAATTATAAGTAAACATCTTTTAATTGAAAAAGACAATCAGCTAATTATCATTAATTATATTATTAATAAAAAAATGAAGGATAGTAGTAGAGGTTTAGATTGGGTTGATCCAATTGGATCACTCCAAATGCTGATTAGAGAGAAAAAAATTATTGATTGGAAGATATGATATTTTAGGTATTTATAAAAGGTAATATCATATCAATTATAAGTAAACATCTTTTAATTGAAAAAGGCAATCGACTAATTATCATTAATTATATTATTAATAAAAAAATGAAGGATAATAGTAGAGGTTTAGATCCCCTCGGATCTCCTTTATATATTTATATAATAGTTCTAATTTTTAACTAAAAATCTAACGGATATTATTCGTTGTATACGAATTTTTATTATATTTTGTTAGTGATATTTAATTTCCACCATTAATAAAATTTAAAATGCAATTGAGTTGTATATTTAGTTTTCTCGATTAGTAAAAATTTAAAATGCAATTTAGAGAAATTGATTATTTTAATATGTTTTACTTGAAAACAGAAATTGATTAGTTATTAGGAGAAATTTTATTTATATTTAAGTAAGGGTAATTAAGTAAAAACAATAGGTACCGACCAACCAACCAACCGACCGGCGCCATATAATTGGAAAACTATAGATTTTAGCTAAAGGAAATAGAAAAGGTAACATTTTAAAAAAAAAATTGATTATTTTAATATGTTTTACTTGAAAAAGAAAATTGATTAGTTATTGGGAAATTGTTTATTTATAATTAAGTAAGGGCGTCATTTAATTGGAAAAAAGACATTTTAGCTAAAGAAAATAGAAAATGTAACATATTTTAGAAGGAAATTGATTATTTTAATACGTTTTACTTGAAAACATAAATCGATTAGTTATTAGGAGAAATTTTATTTATAATTAAGTAAGGGTAATTAAGTAAAAAAAATAGGTACCGACCGACCGACCAACCAACTAACCGACCGACCAAACTTTCAATGTTTTAAAATGCAATTTTAAAGGTAAGGATATTGAAATTGTATATTTAGTTTCCTCGATTAGTAAAAATTTAAAATGCAATTTAGATATTTACTTTACTTCATTAGTAAAGATTTTATAGGTAAAAAATAATGAAGCTATATATTTAGTTTTCTCTATTAGTAAAGTTTTAAAATGGAATTGAGATTTTTTTAAATCATTTGAATTATTAATTCAAAAATTTGAGAAATTTAACAAAATAGAACCGAGCTATTTGACCGGCGCCACTTTACCTCCCCTCGTTTCTCCTTTATATAAGTATATAGCAGTTCTAATTTTTAACTAAAAATCTAACGGATATTATTCGTTGTATACGAATTTTTATTATACAAGCTTAAAACCCGTGCGATGCACGATTTTTTTTTAATATTATATGAATTTTTCATTAATTTAAGTTAATTTTTTTTAAATATAAAGTTGGGAGGCTTAAATTTTTATATGATATTTGATAATAATTATATAAATGTTATCCGTGATATTTCTAGAAAATGAGGGATTTTAGTTAGAAAATATAGAAAAAATTATAGGTTTTACTTGAAAAGGGTAATCGACTAATTATTAGTTTTTATATAATTATTATTTTATTTCATTAAATAGAAATTGATACGTTTTAGATAAAAAATGCAATCGGTTAATTATGAATATTATAATATTATTAGTTTATTGTATTAAACAGAACCGTCCGTGATAAAATCAGAAAAAGATAGATTTTAGTTTTAAAAAATAGAAAGGTAACGTGAAAATTAAAAAGATGACATAATTTATGTGGAAAAGGTAATTGATTATTTTATAGTAATTATAATTTAATTATGTTATTTTACTAAATAAAATTGCTCATAGTTTTTAGAAAATGAGAAATTAATGTTGCCCCTGAAATTTCTAGAAAAAAGGAATTTAATTAGAAAAAATATAAAAGATGATACGTTTTAGTTGAAAAGGTAATCAGTTAATTATTAGTACTATAATATTATTATTTTATTTTTATTAAATAGAATCGCCCGTGATATAATTGGAAAAAGAGAGATTTTCTTAAGAGAAGGGAAAAAGGTAACGTGTTTGAAAAAGGTAACCGTCCATGATACAATTGGAAAAATAGAGAAAAGAGAAAAGGTAACGTATTTTGGCTCAAAAAGGTAATTAATTATTTAATACTAATTATAATATAATTATGTTATTTTATTATGCAAAATTGATCGTAGTTTTTAAAAATAAGGAAATTTTAGTTAGATAAAATGTAAAAGATATTGTATTTTACCTAAGAAGTAAATTATTTAGTTATTGAAAAATAGAAAAGGTAATATGTTTAACCTGAAAAAGGAAATTGATTAATAAAGGAGATTTGGGTCGATCCAATCTAAATTGGGTCGCTCCAAATATTGTGTAATGACAAAAAGAGACATCAAAGAAATAAAGAAGATTAAAAACATAAAGGATAAAAGCTGTAATTTTCCTGTGTAATGACAAAAAAGGGCATCAAATAAATAAAGAAGATTAAAAAAATGAAGGGTAAAAGCAGTAATTTTTAAAATGCAATACTAGCAGACATTAAGAATATATTGATATTGATATTGATTGATACCCTAAGCCATTGTCTAACTGCAAAGCCGGATCCGGGATCTATAACCCTGAAAATCCATGCCTACTAGGTGTTTTTTTCCGGGTTCTAAATATGGTTTATCCATTAGCAAAGCACAGTATCTTAAACTCGTCTCTGCCATGCAGGTTTACAAGAGTGGACCACTATTTTTATCTTCAAAAAGAGGTCTGCTATGTTTATTTGTTGGTGTTTATATTTTTTTTTCTTGACTTGGTCATGTTCTTTCCTGCATTCTTATTGTTGAACTTTTACTTGCTTTCGAGTCTGCTATACTTTTCTCCCTCTCTAATACTCTTGAAGACTATGTTACCCGGGCTGGAATGGTGAGGTGAACAACATACACTTAGCTTTAAATCAAGTCACTAGCTGAAGGGTAGCCATGAAGAATCCTTTGTTGATTGTTGCTATGTATTTAGAATGTAGAGAGTATTGGTGTTATATGCTTTTATGGTGCATATGATTATGAAAGTAGTACCTATACCCTGAGAATAAGATAGTGAAAATTACAGTATGCAAATAACTTGTTATTGTAAGTTGTGAAGATAATGTGACAGAACATATGATGAGAGAAATAGAACTTGACCTGGATCTAGATGTTTGTAGTGACAAAAAGATCAAGTAGTCTTTTATCAAGCTTGAATTCGTATGGCCTATATAAAATCACTTGTATTTTTTTCTCTTATTATATGGCCTCATCTGAAATTCTGAATCACTATCTTGTAACTCTTTTTGTAGGCATTGGATGGACCTTTTGGAAAAAGAGATGGTTTATCTTAACACGTACCTCGCTTGTATTCTTCAGAAGTGATCCAGTAAGTGTAATAAATCGAAATATTACCTCATCATTATGATAAATAATCTATCTTTATATGGGGGTGCAAATAGTGAAAAGTCTGAAGAATATCTGGGTTCTACTTGGGGACAGACTACCAAAAGGAGTCCCTTATACCTTCTGGAGACTAAGTTGCAGCATGCATATCTATCTACGTAATAAGCTTAAAAGGAAGACTTAATTGTGATTTATTTGTTTGACAAATTGGATATCTTACAACTAGACAATGTTTCAGCCGTTTGTACATCATTTTCTCGAGCGCTAAGAGGAGATTTGAGTGTTACGCATAATCAATTTGATTTGCTGTTCATTTGTAAATGAAAATATTCATATAATTACAGAGTTACCATCTCATCAGTCATTTCATTTAAATTTTGAAAGATTTCATTGTATTATTTTGTTGTGCATATCAACTGCCAAAAAATAATACATCCACGGTGGTTTTATCTCACTTTTCAGAATGCTGCTCCACCCAAGGGGAGTGAGGTGAATCTTGCTCTTGGTGGTATTGACCTGAACAGTTCAGGCAGGTTGGCTTGTTTACTTTATTATGGAAAACCAATTTTCTAATTTACTTCCTGATCTAATTTTCTGATAGTGATTATTTATTATGATAGCTATTCTGGAATTGTCATTACTTTCTTGGAATTTTTCAGTGTGGTTGTCAAAGTGGACAAAAAACTCTTGACGGTGCACTTTGCTGATGGTCGTGATGGGAAACCAGTTACACTTAAGGTTCTCTTCTGATGTTGCCTTTTCCCAGTCTTAAAGCCTCTTACTGTTCCTCGACTAGGTTGCCTCAAGAATCGCTTTTATTATATTTGGTGATCCAGAAAGTCACATTTTTAATCTTTCATTTTCTTATATATGGCCACTTCCTGCTAATGACTACACAAAAAGGAAAGAAGAAAGACGAGCTGGCTGTATGTTTTGGTTCCAATTTTGTTTCTACTTCTAACCTCATCGAGAAGTTTTCATCATAATATGTTCAACAAAACTCACATATCCAACTTAATACAGGGTTGAACAAAACTCACATATCCAACTTAATACAGGGTTGTTGCTTAAAAATGTAAATTGCTAAAAGATAATTTGGATTGCACTGTTCAAACTAGCGTGTGACAGGGATTTCAAAATTTTTTGTTGCTACATACAGGAATAAATTTCAATTTATGTTGTTGCTTAAAATAGGTATGAATTTTGTATTGTATTTTGCAGCTTATCTGTAATTTAAAATTATAGACTCTAAGATATGTAAGTTTACTAGTGACATTTGCAACATCTACGAATAAAATAATTATCATATGTGGTTAGACTTTAAGGAGTTCTGGGCAGTTGTTTACTCACTAGAGACTTCTCTAATTTTCTTTGGGTGGGATTTTGATGATTTGGGAAGCACATCAATGTATACATTGGAGGTGTTCTTACTTTCCTACTTGATTTGAAGGAATATACAGAATGGAAGGACTGGTAGGACTTCTAAATATAAACTAAGTAGCATATCTGTGGCCATTATGGGGGTCCTGCCTGTCTTTTTTCGGAGGAATTGTTATTTTGATGTTTAAGTATTCTGAAACTAGAGTTTCATTTCTTACAGTTTATATATTATCATGTACCACTCCCTTCTAAATCTTATTGTATTCCTCTATTATCATCATCATCAGCTTGTGAAGGATAGTCCTTTCATATACTAATAGGCAATTATTACCACAGGCTGAAACATCAGAAGATCTTTCATACTGGAAGGCAGCACTGGAGGAAGCCTTGGCAAATGCGCCAAGTGCTGCTGGTGGAATAGGACAAGGTGGAGTTTTAAAAAATGATCAGCCTGATGCTGCTGATAATCCTGCGGAAGAATGTAATTTCTTCATATCTACAATCACATATCATGTTTAAAGATTTACATGACTTTCTAATTGAACTCCAAAAACTTTTAATATGTGAAATTATAACATCAGAGAATTTAAAAATTTGCTTTTGTACTTGACCTTCATATATACTTGGTATTATAAGATGTCGTAGTATTTTGAATGTATTTTTGATCAAAATTGCCGTTTTAAGTGTTTGTTTTGGTAGTGTCTTTAGAGTGGACGAAACCTGATACCTTCGAATATAAATGTTCTCAAGTCTCTGTTATGAAAAGCGCATTAAGCGGCCGCTTAAGCGGAATCGGGGATAAAATGCCT
Organism: Kitagawia praeruptora; assembly: GCA_037693485.1. Lineage (NCBI taxonomy): Eukaryota > Viridiplantae > Streptophyta > Magnoliopsida > Apiales > Apiaceae > Kitagawia > Kitagawia praeruptora. Next base: position 150,721,650 of record CM075353.1, read on the forward strand.
AGATTTTAACAAAATCGGGATTTTAATCGTTCTTTTGGGTTTAAGCGGGATTAAGCGGGTCAAAGACGGATTAAGCGGATGAATTAAAAATAAAATTATAAAATTATAAAAAATATAAAAAATTATAAAAAAATTATAAAAATTATAAAAAAATTATAAAGCATGGTGAAAGAATGCATATGTTTCCGTCTTTTTGAAAGAATGCTACAATCTATCTTTCTATCTTTCGAATCTCGTATTATGATAATTATGATGTTTGTATTTTCTAAGTAAATTATGACTAAGTACAGGATGACTTTGTGAATGTAGAGTTTACTAGTTTTAATTTTTATCATAATATGTTATATCATATGTGAATGTAGTTTTTTTTTTTAAAAAAATTAATATTATATTTATTTCTATAAATATATAATTATTTATAATCCGATTAATGATCCGCTTTTAAAACCGCTTAAGCGTCCGCTTAACCGCTTAAGCGCTAAAAGGTCATCCCGCCGCTTAGGTCCGATTTGCGCTTTTCACAACACTGTCTCAAGTACTATAATTACAAACGATTTTATTTGGTTTTTGAATTCCTTTTTTTTAGTACAGAATTTTCTTCTGCAATATAATTTCCTTAGTCCAAGTTCCTGTAAAAATGAACTAATTTATCTATATCAGCTTCTGCTAAATTCTTTGTTTCTTAATACACTTTTAACCACTAAGCTCGTGGAAATAGTGCACCATCAGATTTTACAAATTTATGTTCATTTTACACTTCAATCAGTAACTTGGGGAAATGATATAACCTTTATCCACAATTGCATCCTAAAGGTTGACAGTGCCTAAGATTTTTGGTACATATGTGCCACCTGATGGTGACATTTGAAGAACAGAAGTGACAGATATTTCTCCCTCCATATTATAAAAGAATTTATTTCTCACTCTTACTTATCTTGCTAACAGGTTGCTTGCTATTTAGTACATGCTTTCGTTAGCTGATTTTTTTCGCAACTCTGTTTACTCTAATAGCAAAGGATAAGCTGTCTCCCAAATCTGTAGTCCTTGGTCGGCCAATTTCACTTGCTCTGGAAAATGCAAATGGGACCCCATCATTCCTGGAGAAGGCTCTTAGATTTCTAGAAGAGCATGGTGAATTTCTATTCCTATTAATTTTCCACAGTTTAAACATCCCTGGATTATTATAATTTTGTAATGTAAGGTGTAACTTCATTTTATTTTTCCTTCTTGTTTATTTCGGCCTTCGGCGATCAAATTTTTAATCTACCATCTTAGATCATAATTACACACTTACGAGAAATGAAAGATAGCTAAGAAAGGTTATAACATCTGATATTAGATATTGCCTTACAATGAACCATGACTGCAGGTCAATACTATATGCAAGTTACATATACCTAATTAGAAAAAGCAAGTGAGTTCTTAGCTCAGTAGAGAAGTGTGCTACAAAGCTACAGCTAGTTCATCATGCAATCATCTGCCTCGAAACTTTTGCCTTTAAAATAGTACTGTATTAAACAAGAAGGATTTAAAACTACAGAGTTTAATGGTGAAGTGCTTGCATTATATGGTTTACTTATATGTAGATGTCTGTATTTTTCTCTCTTTTAAACATGCGTAGCCTATGTGCTCTTACTTATAGGTGATATAATCATGTTTAATTAGCATCAAACATCTACATCTGATATTTCAGGTGCCAAAGTAGAAGGGATCCTGCGGCAAGCTGCAGACGTCGAAGATGTTGAAAGTCGAATTCGAGAATTTGGGCAAGGTCAGCGTGCTTCCAACTCTTATGACTGATTATTTAGTTTTTCCTTAACTTTTCTACAACTGGCTGGCTGTGTTTTCTGATAGTGGATTTCCTTAAGTTATAACCTAACTCTTTTAAGGATGTTAGTCTTAAACTTGAATGCAAAGCAGTTAAAATTCATTGTATACAACGTCATTCTAAGTAGGGTTTTAGTTTAGGATTTTTTTTGTTAACATATCAATAGTCAGCAAGTAATTGCTCTTTATGCTTAGCATACTAGCATTGTACACTTCATTTCTAAATGCTCCTTCTGTCTTCATTTTTCTATCAAAGTTTTGAGAAGATGAAACTTGCTCTTCTTGACATCCCATTAGATAGATATCAGTGGCAAAGTTAAGTGCAGCTTCATTTTGAGCTCCTTCGACACTTGAAAATGACTTATTTAACACCACCAATCAGTCTCTCAGTTATTCAGGATAGTGATGATGTTTCTCAACCATCATAAACTCGATAAAGGATGATCATAAGGATATTATACTAAATAATGGATGGTTGAACTTAAGGGCAGTCAACTGGTAGGACTCCAATAGTCCAACTTGTTTAAGAACGTAAAATATTACAGGTCGCAATAGTGTGGCTTGCTTCCATTCTCTCATTTTAGTGGAAATTACAATTGGTCATAAATAAAATTAACAGTAATAACATTACCTTTTTTTTAAAAAAAAAAAATATAGAAAGAGATAAAAAAATAAATAATCCTAGAGATCCATTGCTAGCTACTGAAGTTGCATACCCCAACAGGTCTGTAAGTGTTGCTAATCTTATTTCTCTTGTTCTCTGGGTTAGGAAAAAATGAGTTTTCTCCAAATGAGGATGCCCATGTTATAGCAGATTGTTTCAAGGTACCTTGATTAAAGACAGCAAATGAGCATGTAGCTGCAATATTGTTGGAGACTGCTTTTATTATTTTTATATCTCTGTTTCAGTATATTCTCAGGGAATCACCCTCGTCTCCCATTCCTGCATCTTGTTGCACTGCACTACTAAAAGCACATCGTAAGTATATGTGTGTTCCTTATATCATGTCTGTTCCTTATATGCGTAATGTTAGCATTGTGACTGTTGGTGTAGTAAGTAGTTAGTATTGTCTCCGCATGGAACGAGATTATCGCAGACTACCAAGAGATATATAAAGCTGAGTATGCAGAAGTGTTATATTTGTTAGGATCACATCCACTATAGATCAACGTTAATCAAACAAAATAACAAACACGAAAGAAAGAACACAACAAGATAACGTGGAAATCCTTCAAGGGAGGGTAAAACCACAAATTCACTAAATATGAATATATTACAAGATTGGAGTCTCTCCCTCACTCAACACTCTTGAATACAATCACCTCACCTTGATCACAAAAGCTCTCTCTTGTGTATCGCACACAACTCTCTAACTTTTGCAATTTACCAAAACCCCTACAAATATCTATATTTATAGGCACTACAAATATTCAAATATTAATCCATTTCAAATCCTATTTATGATAATTACCATCTTTACTTATCTTGGATAGGGATTCTTTCCACAACTAATATTCCTACCAAAACAAGACGGATTCTTAACTTAATTAGGAATTCGGGGCGGACCCCAACAACATTTATCCTTTTTAACAAAACTTTTTCCTGCACTAATGACTGGGGTTTCTGGATGAGAGGGTGACTTATAATATCACATTTAGGTTTACAAAATTTATAGGTGATTGTCTTTAAGGGGCATCTCTAAGTTTGGTTGTATTTTGTTGTTTTAATATCTTAAAAGAAGAATATTAGAATTTTGCATTTCTGATCATTGTGGCAGGTACTGACCGTAGCAAAAGAACTGCTGCTATGCGTTCAGCTATATGTGAAACATTACCTGAGTCAAATTGTCGTCTTCTGCAAAGGTAGCTCAGATTGCAAACCTGTTAAATGTATATACTATATAGTGCCGAGTTGATTGTAGTTTTAGGTTTTTGAATGTGGTATTATGGTTAGTAGTACAACTTTCATGTACTTGCCTTTCTTGTTGTTTATAAGTATATATTGTTGTCGAGTTTTGAAATGGAATTAATTTCTTTAGAATGATTTTTTGTACTTCTTTAAAGAATGTAAGATCACATTCGAATTTTTAAAGCCAACTTCATATTATTATCCGGTGAAGAATCTAAATATTATATCATCTATCAAATATTATACACCTATTCTGTATTATATATGTATGTGCATCGGTGTTCTAAAAATGGGCAGGCATTCAGAGGCCGTGGAACTTCCAAATTTTTTTATTAAACAAATTTCCTTGATCCAGTCTATCATTCTTAACAACTTCTCAACCTTTTAGAGAGTCCATTAGTACAAAAAGTTATAGTTAACCCTCAATTCTGCTTAAGCGGCTGTCTATCTGTCATTGTCTTAGCTGTATTATTGAGTAAGCCATTCCAAGATTCAAATCTTAATCTAAACTCAACGTATATGCTGAAACTACTAAGATAGTCTTGCAGAAAGGAGTGGATCAAGTAATAAATAAAGTGCTATAATTGTTAAGGATACTCTAAACTAGGTAGGAAGACCCAACTTTGAACTGGGTGTTTACGACTCGGGATGTTCTCTTTTTATATAAATTCTAATTAAATCACAGGGTGGTCTGGTTCACTTTCTGCTAAAATGGTGCACTGATCCTTTCCTTTTTTAGAACTTACTCTGCAGTGTTTTCCTACTCTATATTGTGACTTCGTTTGTGCCAATATCCAGAATTCTTGCAATGATGAAAATTGTGGTTTCTCACGAGGATGTGAATCGTATGAACACTTCAGCTGTTGCAGCTTGCATGGCACCATTGCTTCTTCGCCCCCTTTTGGCTGGTGATAGTGAGCTTCAAAAAGATTCTAATATGGGTGGTGACAGTTCAGTTCAACTTCTGCAAGCAGCTGTTGCAGCAACCCATGCTCAATCCATTGTTACTACTCTTCTGGAGGAATATGATATCATTTTTGGGGTACACACTGTTAATACTTAATTGTTCATTTGGTTGCATCCAGAAATAATAATATGTTTAAAGTTATTTTGGTACAAGATAGACTAAATCATACAAATTGACAGAAATTTTGTATGGTTTACTTAATTCTGAGCAATATTCTACACTATGTGTAGTTGCACGGCCTTGGTAGCTATTAGCTTTTCTGTAAAATAATGGATATTCACCTTGAACTGTTCTTATCGCTATCCTGCTTTTTCCCCAGTACTAGGCTGGAAGTGTCCAAGGGTGGGACTCGACAACTTTATGAAAACTGTGTATTTGGCATAAAATAATAATCTGAGTGTCCTAAATGAAAAGTCGTGTGGTAACTCATATATGAGCTATCCTATGTTTGGCCTCATGAGTATGTGCTTATAAGGCTCTAATAGGTGGAGCGTTTGTGCTTCTATGTTTGTTAATCAATAATGTTCATCAGAGAAGCTTTTAAGCAGATCTTGAAAATCATCATACTTGGTGTCAGGATTCTTTAACTTTACATTAAAAGCATTTTCCTTCGATAAGAAAGACAATCAAATTTTACTAATCTTAATATTTTAGGTTACGAAAAATCATCTAGGATGAACACAGTGTGGATATTTATTACCACAAGTTCCACAACCATCAAGTACTCCAAAGTTGCAAGTTGGCCGCTAACCTTATAATACAAAGTTCTATGTTTAACATCTCAATCATTTTACATTTTAAATTGCAAGTCATGTCTTCTTTACAGTATGCACTTTATCAATTTTGCATAGCGGTACAAAGTTTGCTAGCTTATACTTTTACCAATGCTTAATATGTTGCTGACAATGCTATTTAGATTTCTATGGATCACGTGTCTATAATACATATGTGAAAAGAGAAACTCTTCGGTGAATCACGGTTTTTTTTTTCTGTATGTGAAGCAGCCAGATCATGTACACATTTCGAAAGATGCAGAACCTATGTCAGATGAAGAGAAGGATGTGAAACAGGAACCTACATCAACTAATAATCATGCACCTCAATCAGACTCGGTATGCAGCTCAACCAATTCAAAGAGGCAGGGTTCCAAGGCTGAGGTACATTTTGTTGATCTCTTGCCTTATGCAAAATGCCACAAGTTACTACTTGTGTCGGGAAGTTTTAACGCTTTTTGACTATACATTAAAATGTCATATATCTAGATAAGCATCTTATCCCCTTTGTACATTCTCAACTAAAACTATTTACTTTTACATGTAATCATTTATATGACTACATACTAGGGTTCTGCTAACAGTGAAAGTGCTTGTGTGCTATATACCCTGAGGGTATCATATTGTTGTAAATAAAATTTTGATAGTAAATACAAATATGTGATCATATATTACTGTAACAAACATAGTTTGGTTTTGGACTTGAGTAAAGAATACATGCATAGCAGAACTTATTGAGCATAAACATTCATTGAGTCGATTAATCAGAAGTGACTGTCAAATAACAGGGCAATACTTCTGCGCACTATAGACTCTCAAAGCTAACAAGCCGGCTTAGTTTTCTGAGAGAAAAGAGGACACAAATTACATCTGAGAATCAAAATCATGACAAAGGGCGATCCCAAGTTCAAAAATCCGAGGGACATTCATCAGAAAAATACAAAGGTTCAGACCATACTTCAGACAGAGAGGTATCAACAGAAGGCTCATCCGTCCAAAACACAGATCGAGATAGAAGATCAGAGGCCCATGGGATCCCCAATCTGGAAAGAGGAAAATCAGAAAACATGGACAAAAATCCACATGTGGCTCCTGCAAGTACATTGTCAAGATGATGAGTGTTGCTTGCTAATTTTTGCATCTCTTTTCACATTGTCTCATCCTTTTGAAGGCAGTAGTGCATTCAACAAGAACGGAAGCATTAGCGTTGTAGCCCTTTACTGGAATGCACAATTGGTGTAGCCAATGCAAATGGGAGGCGACACTTCAAGCACACTTGATGCACAATCATCTTCAACAATTAGTGCTGGTTAACTTATTTGCAACCTTGATCTGGGTTGGTATAGGTATAAACTAGGGTAACTTTAATTTTAGTTTTGCATTGTCAAATACAATGTATATTTATTAACCTCTGCCATAATTTTGTTGAACCCCGTGGCAGTAATTATAATGTAATTATACTAGATAGTTTTAAGCTCACCGGGAGCTTAAACACAGTATCAACAATTTATATGAGATCATTGTATATATACATGGGAAAGAGTTTGTTCAATTTGTTTTGGCGCCTCACACTTAATTTCCACTCAAAGATCTCTCAACAACGGTACTATATGTGCATATTTGCTGGCATGTTGGATTTTTTTTTTTTGAAAACGGAATGTTGGAATTTTGTTTGCCATTTTTCTCAAGGCAGCTCTCAGACTCTTCTTGACCATCATGATTTGTTTCGATTTTTTCGTAAATTTTATATGTGTATCATCTAAGTTTCTCCGAATAATCATTTCGTTCATGTATCATGTCTGCAAAAGTTGTTGCAGGTCAACTTGAGGTCCTGGTAAAGACATAGTAACGACATAAGTTCAGGGTGCACTAGTACTGCCTTACCATGTATTCACACGGCTAAGGTTTTTTTTTTTTTTTTTTTTAATAATTCGGTGTGCGGGTCAGCTTTTGCGCACCTCGACTAATCCGGAGGACTGCAAGCACAGTCATACCTATCAAGCATGGCAATCTACTTATTTCGATGTCTCCCAATGAATTCGAATCTATGACCTTGGGATGATGAACTCCTAAATCACGGTCTCAACCAAATGGAACACATGTGATGGGTCACACGACTAAGGCTTGTTTGATTTTGGTCTCCAGTCCATGGAAAATATAAAGAAAGACTTGTATCTTGAGTGTTGCAGTGTTTCCTTGCAACTACGAGCTAAATTTGTAAGAACCTTCTTCCAAAATACTGATCTTGGAAAATTGCAAGGTATTTCTCAATTCGCTTATGATTATGATGATCCTTGTCACACATTATTTAAAAAATTCTGAATATTCGCTTCGAGTTACACACCAGTAATAACATTCAGTTTAATTAATTTATTTTTTTAAATGATCAATTGCTAGAAAAGCAGTATGATAGATTTTGTTGTTATCTTAGATGATTCACTGTAAACACAAATTGTTAGGATTGTAGGAGTATTAGTTGAGAAACATTTTCATAAATTTTCAACATGCGTGCAGTACTTTTTGTTGAATTTTGCACGAATCAACGTCAAAATCAAAGTTTTGAATCTTATTTAAACACGAGTTCTGAAATTACACACACATTTTGAATTATTATTATTTTGTTGGAATATATAATTTACAAATCATTTACTATTATAAAACCAAACAAGCAAGAGACAAGGTAAAATAAAAATTGGACCAAATCTTTAGAAGTTTCAATTTTTTTTATAAGACCAATTTTCATGCATCTCGATTAGTTCCGGAGATTGCTAGCAGATTTGTACCTATACAGCATGATAATTCACTTACTTCCAAAAAATTGTAAATTTCATATTTCAGGTTTTTACCTTATGTAACGAAAAGAAAAATTCACCCGAAAAATAAAATAAGCCAGCATGGAGAATTCAGAAATGGGTTGACGTAGAGAGACAAGATTGTTCTGTGCGTGTGGTGGTCCAGTCCGAATATTTGACACAACTCTAATTTCACGTTTCTCTTCCTTAACGCTGTGCTCCCGAGTTTTTTAAGGGAAGAAGAGAAGAGAAGGGAAGAGAAGAGAAGGGAGTGGAAGAGAAGGGTGGTTATTTAATTTTCTTTAACTTGCTCCCAAGTTTTTGATGGAAAGAAAAGAAAGCTTGGATATAAAAGTAATTAAAATAATTGTTTTGTGAGACAATCCCTCACAATCATCCCAAAAATGGAAAGAAAGTTTTGGAAGGAAGTTATGAAGAATTTTCTCTCCAAATCTTTTCCATTCTCTTCTAAAAAAACTCGGGAGCACGCTTACGAAAGAAATTTTCAAATATTTCTTTTCTCTTCTTTTCTTTTCTCCTCCATTTACAACTCGGGAGCACAGTGAAATTCCTTACCCCCTTCCCCCAAACTCTTCTATATCCTCCTTTAATAATTAAATTGACGATCGAAAATCGAATTCAAAATCTGAAATAACAAGAAATATATTTGAAATTGAATTTTTTATGTATCTTTACCAATTTAATCATTTAAAAACTATACATTTTTCTTTGAAATAAACATTTAAACATCATACATTTATCAAATCCAATCTATATCTTTTAAGATACGTATTTCTAAATTAATATTAACATTAAAATCATATTTATATAGATTAAAAAATTACCATTCGAGGATGATTTCACGTAACTCTCCTGAAATAACTGAAAACACGGCCGTTACTTGTGTTGTAACTAGTAGGAGTATCTGTTATCTTATGGTAACTGGTTAAACTACACTTTACCATACTACTTTCTTATTTTAAAATTTCCTAATACACTGAACTTTACAATTACAAGTATTTATAAAAAGTATCCAGAATTTCTCGGTAATATCAATGTAAGTACAAAAAACAATAAATAATTAAATAAATAAATAACCGACATAACTTTATGGAATGCGTATTCTTCAACTATACTAAAATTCTTTCAGTACAACTACTCCTATTTACAACATATACTTACATGTTTTGTATCTTCCTTCTCATTAAGCCCTAAATTCTTCAAGCACATATACATACATCTTCTTGTATCTATAGCTGTTGTTTCTTTAATTTATTAGTAATTTGATGTAATTGAATTGAAATTAGGGTTCATGTGTTTGTATAAATGCTTGTGAGAAGCGATCTAGGGTTTGTGGCGGTGATTGTGGTGGTTTTGACGGTGATCTGGTTTGTAATTCGCCGGAAATGGAGGATTGCGGCGGCGAGGAGGGAGGAGATCAACCGGCTGTTGGTTTTCGCGGCGGAGGAGTCGGCGAGAGCGGAGTTTGAGGCTACGGTGCTATATGAGACTGCGGTGAGAGAGGAGTTTGTGTCGGAGAAGATGCCGGTGGTGAAGAATCAGTGTGCGCTGTGCTTTTCGCCTGCTGCAAAGCTTTGCTCGCAGTGTAAAGCGGTTCGGTACTGGTACGGTAAATTTTGGATGTTTTTGTTGTGTTCTGTTTGGAGTTTGTGTGATTTTGTATGTGAATTGTGTGATTTTCGGTGAAAGTGATTGTTTTTTAGGTATGAGAATTGAATTGAGCTGAAATGATTGGGGATAAGTTTTGATCTTGCGGGTGAAATGTTGTGGGAAATGACATTTTGTTAGTATAATGATTGATATGCAGTTTGGAAGTTTTGTGTTGATTTTGGATTTTGATACGTTAGGCATGTTTTTTTAATGGATTATGTTGTTAACTGTAATTTGAATTGCAAAGAGTTGTCGTAGACCTAAACCACCGAGTGTCTGCTTTGGATGGATTATGTTACTAACTGTAATTTGAATTGCAAATAGTCGTTTTTTTGTCGTGGAGCTTAACTGAGTGTCTGCTTTGAATGGATTATGTTTTTAACTGTAATTTGAATTGCAAAGGGTCGGTTTTTTGTCGTAGAGCTAAAGTGAGTGTCTGGCTGTTTGCTTCATTAATTGTAAGTTTCGTGTTGCTTCTGATGATGATTTCTCTCAAAGAAATTAATGTTTCAAAAGATACGTTTATAAATTTAGGGCAGATGAGAGCTGACACGTACTATGCTTTAGAAAACATGTGTTTGAAGAGGGATGCATTTAATTCTGTATGAAGGTGGGTGGTGTCAAATACTTTCTAGATTGCGACAATTTGAAGTGAAACAGCTATTCGGACTGCTTTCTTAATTTTGTTGGGTGAAACCACTTTCAAGAAACATTGTTACTCATAAGGAAAATAAGTTTTTCTAATTTTTTTGACTGTTAGTGCGTTGAAAATAGTTATGTAATAAATACGTAATATGTAATGTTACAAAAGGAAGTGCTTAGATAGGTGTGCTCTATAACCATATATTTATAAAGGGCATGCTTAAATAAGTGAATTCATTAGAGTATAATATATAGATAAACGGAGCTAAAGCTGATCCTATGAAGTCGTTTTTAGGCAATCGGAAGTGACTGGTAATTACTGTTCAATGCATATATATGAAAAGCTAACTTCAACAATGACTTGTCTGCTCAAAAGTGAAACTGAGCAAGTTGGAATAGCTGGACAATTATGTTTGCCCTTCCAGAGTTTCTTACTGCTTAACTAGCAAGCTTCGTGCTGAGTATTTATATTATGATCTTTATGTCCCTATATGTTTTGTAGAATAATTTGTTTCTGGATACAAATATTTCAGCTCTGGGAAATGCCAAATAATTCATTGGAGACAAGGTCACAAACAAGAATGCCGTCCATATACCATCTTTGAAAAGGGCAGTGAAGGGAAATTTGCTAGTCAAAAGGAGTTCAATCAAGAAGAACATGCGAGTTATGGCGAAAACTATGAGTTAGACAAGACTCAGTATGCTAAGCAAGTTAAAACATTTCCTGAAAATTATACAGATATCGGTAACTCCGATCTTTTGCACAGGAAGGATGATATTGAAGGCCAAGGTCTTAGTGATGATGTGGAATCTAACTCGTCTGCTACTTCTCATTTGTCTGAGGGGAGTTCTGAACTGACTAATACGTCCAGCGAAGCTTCGCTTGATTCTTCTGTTTTCATTTCGAATGATTCTGATGGATTAAGCAGAATTCAGACTGCCACAGGTATCCCGATCAAGTCCAAGACCTCATGTATGGACATGGATCAAAACAGATCACAATTCACTGAGAAATCATCCAATCTGAAAAAGTCATCCATCAAGTCTGGTCAGTACAAACCTGTTAGTAGTGATGGAGATAGTCAAAGTTTCTCTTGCAGTTCATCTGGTTGGAGTGTTGATGATTCCAGTGATTCTCTTTCTGAACCTGCCACCCCCTCTTCTGGATTCTGGGAAGGAACTATCAACTCTAGGAGGTCTACAAATGGTGCTAATGATGATGGCACTCAATCCAGTTCCAGTGACTCTGGTGGGGACGTGATGTCAGGTCCTGTACCTTCTGTGGGGATTTCAGCTGGCTTTGCTAAAAATCTTACTCCTGCTATGCCTCAACAAGGCTTCAACTCCAACACAATGATATCTGATGGTCTAAGTGCGTCAAGGACCAAGAGGTATGTCAGTGAAGCTGCTTCATCTGTAAAATTATGTAAAGATAGTTTGAAGTCTATGAAGTCAACGTCATTGAACTCAGAAATGTCTGCAAGTATGCATGGTGACACTGGTTATAATTCACGGGTGCTAAAGTGTAGAGAGACCAAGTCTTCTTCATCCAGTATTCACTGTGCTCTCCCATATGCCAATGATCAAGGGCATTTACCAATGAAAGATATTAAGAAAATCAGTAATTTGACGCCATTATGCTCTGAAAGATCAAAGGTGGGCAGTGACACCATCAGTTCTTCACGTGCTTCGAAATCTCAGGAAGTTGGATATATGTTCTGCAAAGATCCTGATACGAGATTGACATCTAGTAGCGGGCGGGATGCAGGTGAAATGGCAAATTTGTCAAAGGTCGGCGATAGTATTCATGGGGTTACCGCTGGTTCCTCCAAATTGCCAACTGATTCTACAACTGCCAGAACTGGTTTGAAGTCAACAATGTTGAAAGTTGTTGACCAGCTCAAACCCTCTAAAATTTCAAAACATTATTCGATGGGGTTAGGTAGCGAGACTTTGGGAAAGTACACTGTCAAGGTTCTGTACTACCTCTTAGATTCCATTCATGCATTTTATTTATACCAGTTTGCCGTATTTAATGTATTTCTTTCTAATCTTGATTTTAAATCAATTTTGAACAGGGACTGTTTTCGTACGAACTGTTTGTTAAGCTGTACAACTGGAATAAAGTTGACATGCAGCCGTGCGGGCTCATTAATTGTGGCAACAGGTAATTGTAAGCGGGCTCTAAAAAAAAATTGAAATACAGCAGTATTAGAATATCACAGGAGTTTCAGAAGTCCAATACATTGCATATCAAATGCAACAATCTGGTTCAAGTAACTAGACTGCATCGAACAAGTCTTCATCTACAGGCCTATAGGCAATTATTTGACCCTTATCAACCACATCTCACACAAGCATTCATGACTTCTAGTCTCCTTTAGTGGAAAACTTGCACACTATCCAACACATGTTCTGGCATGCATGTGAGATCACATGCTTGCATAAAACCACATTTCTGTTCATTTAAACAACAGTGAGATTTATATTTTTTTTTACTTTTACAAAAAAAATTAGAATGTCAGTCATGTATAATTTAGAAACATTAGTTTGATATGTTTTTTCTTTAAAACATTGAATTCAGGCTGACATGTGTTTCTTGTTTTTGTTGAAAACTTTTGTAGTTGTTATGCTAATGCTGTGCTCCAGTGCTTGGCGTTCACACCACCTATCACTGCTTATCTTCTGCAACGACTCCATTCTAAAACATGTATGCTTCTTGTTAGGTCTTTCAGTGGATTTTTTAAATCTCTTTTCCACTTGTGTTTTTTGTAAGATTCTTACTTTAACAAAGTTCTTTACTTGTTTATTATTCTTACATTAGGTCAAAATAAAGATTGGTGTTTTACCTGTGAATTTGAAAATCTAATTGTAAAGGCAAAGGAAGGGAGTACGCCATTATCACCAATTAGAATACTTTCCCATATTGAAAACATCGGGAGTCATTTTGATTATGGGAAAGAGGAAGATGCACATGAGTTCTTAAGGTGAGTAACATCTGCTTCAGGAAAGTTTTAGACGTTTAGTACATGGAGACTTCTCATGTATATGAAGTGTAAGACTACAATATATTGAGTTGACAGGTGTGCCATTGATACATTACAATCCTCTTGCCTTAAGGAAGCCGCCTCAAAGAGCCCAGGCTCTTTGAATGAAGAAACTACTCTCATGGGCCTTACTTTTGGGGGTTACCTTCGCTCCAAGGTAATATATGGTTTGTGAAAAAGGATCTCTGTGTGTGTGTGTGTGTGTGTGTGTTTGTGTGTGCTTGTTTCCATTTCTTTAAAGAGATAATTTGTTTGATTTTCTTGCATATGAAATATTTGATTGTGTATGTGAATGTCCAGATAAAATGCATGAAATGTGGAGGCAAGTCTGAGCGCAATGACAGAATAATGGACCTTACTGTTGAAATAGATGGAAATATATGTACCCTAGAAGAGGCTCTACGAAAGTTTACGAGTACTGAAATTCTTGATGGTGAAAACAAGTATAATTGCAGCAGGTTTGTTGTGTTGATCTATTTGCTACAAACCTTAGAGCGTGTTTTGGCATATATTTTCATTTAATTAATCTTTGGTACTCCTCTGTTATATGAACTTCACATAATAGTACTCGAATCAAAAAAATTATTCTGTAAAGTATTTTTCACATTAGGCGTCTTATCTTTTCTTATAGACTGCTAAAAGATAATTTGAGCCATTTGCAAATTGTATTGCAATTTTGGTGTAAATGAGGTGTATAGGGATGTTTATGTCTGAGGAATATTGTAAGTTTTCTACCAGCAGTTATAGCAGTCAGTTATAGCAGTTACCCCATAACCTGACTGAATGTCCTCTCTGTTGGTGATAATTTATTGACCTTGTTACTGGATTCCTTTTCAGATGCAAATCTTACGAGAAAGCTAAAAAGAAGTTGACCATAATAGAAGCTCCTAATATCCTGACTATTGCGTTGAAGAGATTTCAGGTATTGTTGCATAAATGACCTTATACTGTACTTGGCGTCTGTTCTTTACTTAATTGTTTGTTTGCCTTGCACAAATTTGCAGTCGGGCAAGTTTGGAAAACTTAGCAAATCTATTCAGTTCCCGGAGATTCTGAACATGGTCCCATTTATGAGCTCGACAAGTGATACGTCCCCAATATACCGGCTTTATGGAGTCGTGGTTCACTTGGATATTATGAATGCATCATTTTCTGGTCACTACATCTGCTACGTAAAAAATATTCAGAATAAGTGGTTCGAAGTTAATGATAGTTCGGTATGTTTCCTCCTAACCTTGTTTAAACCTGTATTTTTTTTTGAAAGAAATGTTGTTAGAATAAATTGTCCCATTTATGAACATAGTAACCAAATTCTCGGGCTGTTCTTTTCCTTTAAGAATATTATTTTAAACACGAGGCTGGATGAGAAGTAGAAATGTGGAACAAGTGTATTGGGAAAGAAATATGGCAGGCTGAGTTAATAATTACACGGATTATAACCAAGTATTAGAAACACATTAATAATTTTGACTTCAAAGGAATTAATGTGAACTTGTCATTACATTGGCCTTCTACTTCTGTAACTTGTTTAGTTATAAAATGATTTCGTTAAGATTAAGTTTTGTTCTTTTACAATTGGATAAGCGTTTCACATGAAGACCGTAATTCTTTTATAGTTTTTAAAATATATTTTGTTATGCAGGATGCCGTAAACTATGTGATGGGCTAAGCTTATTGTGTATTGTATGTCAAATTTGACTTCCTTTATTAGCAGAAAATAAATGACTGACTTGCCTATTTAACGTGCAAGCTGAGATATAAACATATCCATCCAGTTTGTAATATATAAACAGTTTATCAAGTTCAACCAATCTGTTTGATTGGCAATAAAGGTAAAAACCACTCTTGGGGCATACCTAGGCCTTTTTCATGCAGTAAATACCTGGGCAGAATCTGGCTCTAAATAATCCATTATAGATGATCATATTATTTGGACAAAAAGCTACCTTGTAGAACATAGAACCTTCCATAGAATGTCTTTCAGAAACTCAAGATACAATGGTCTGATGTATGGATATTAGTCAAATGTGCAGCGTGCGTTGGATACTTTTCTCTGTTGGTCTGATTAGGTGGTTATAATTAGCTATGATTTCAGATGTATTCTCTGAATTCCATGTTGGTGGTTCAAATTATTAACTGTTGTATTGTTGGGCATTGAGATACTGTTGATAGCTTTTGTTCTGATGCTTGAGATGGTTTTACAGGTGAATGCTGTGGAACTTGAGAGTGTCTTGACAAAAGGAGCATACATGCTTCTGTATGCGAGGTACGAATATCAACTGCTTTTGTCATCAAAACTTGGATTTCTTTTTTCCCCTTCCATATGACTTTTCCTTCTAAATTATGTCATTTATAGACTTGTAACTTTGCTATATTCCCATAGGTGTTCTCCACGGGCCCCGAAGTTGATAAGGAACTCCATGGTACCTCGTGATCCAAGAAAACCAAAGAATCCATCATTAAAGTCAAGATCCCACTCCATGGGTCCATGTGATTCGAACAGAACAGATCAATTAAATTATCAGAACAGTGAAGGCTTATATCAAAATCATCCCAGTTTTCAACGGGTTTCTTCCATTTTGGAGGAGGATTCTTCAAGTGACACTTCTTCCTCCATATTCTCTGAGGCTGGTTCATGTAGCACCGAAAGCAGCACCAAAGATTCAGTGAGCGCTGATGACTATTTTGATCAAATATTTGGTGATTCCGGACACAACTGGAACAACAGCTCCTGGTGGAATACATCTGACTCTGACACTTCATCATCTTCATCATCTCCCTCCCCTCTGTACACTAAAAACACACCGTACACTAGTTCTGATCATTATGCCAATAGATACAACTAAGAAAGCCACTGTTCAGCTGATCCTGCAGAATCACCGGAGGATGGCCGTGTTTGGGCAAAGCAACCAGGCAAGAGTGGCAACATGGAAAGCTTGAAACGGTAAAGGAAGTATCCCCATTTTGTAATTTAACAAGACTAAACAATGTAGAGAAGTAGATAGCAATAGTAGTAGTAGTTGTAGTAGCTGTAGGGAAACTAACTTGAACATATTAGGAAAGTTCAACCCCTTAATGTAAAATCTGGGATCTCTCACAGAAGGTATAGTAAAGGATAGCTGGATTAAAGATCACCGATACACATCGTCAGCTCATATGCCTGGGGTGTGAGGTGAAGATCTGGAAAAAAGGACTGATACCGGAGGAAACTTTCATTTAGCCCCTCTTCAGCTTGCACTTGGACGCAAACTTTTAGTAGAGATTGGAGAGGAGATAGACACCCGACAGTATTTTGATTGCAGAGTAGGGACGAATAAGAGTTCGAAAGGGTGGGGCTTAGATAGTGGGGTTGTATGTATATGTACTCTTCTTGTTGGCTTTGTTGAAAGAAATGAACCAGCATTTTGTCACCCTCCTTCCCCCATTTACCTTTTACAGAGTTTTACCTTTTACAGAGTTAAATAAAATTCTGCTGTATGCTGTACTTCCTTGGACTAGAGCATGTTTTGTTTGTTGAATCAGATTTATTATTTTTTGTACACTTCTTTTCCGACGGTATTTTATATTATTTTATTTTATAAAAATAGTCTTATGGTAAAAAATAACTGCTTTAATCAAATCGTATATCGTATGTTAAAATTATTAAAAATATAATTAAATTATATTTATGTATGTCATCTTTCACTTGCTAGTCTGAATTAATAAAATTTTAGTTTAAACGCTGAGTAAATTTTAAA
Source organism: Kitagawia praeruptora (assembly GCA_037693485.1). Lineage (NCBI taxonomy): Eukaryota > Viridiplantae > Streptophyta > Magnoliopsida > Apiales > Apiaceae > Kitagawia > Kitagawia praeruptora. The sequence continues at coordinate 150,739,015 of CM075353.1, forward strand.
TTGTTAAAGCGTTTGTTTACCTCGGACATTTTTTCAGTGAAATGATAGGTGGTTTTCACGTGTATACATTTATAAAATTAGCTTCAATTATTTTTTGCCCAACGAGAATTTGGCTAATCACACTTTGTAATTTTGTATGTATCACCTTTGTTCACAAAGTGTACACCTTTTATTAGAGGTTGAAGTGGCATGGTTTTTGTATTTAAATTATGGTTTGTTATATCATTACTAGAAAGCAATATGTTTTCTTTTTTGGCTACATTTAATAGTTTGTAGTTGAATGGTTGTTTAGGTATTAAATTACGGTAATTTTTCTTTTTTTCTTTTTGATAATCCGGTATCCGGGCCAGCTTGCGCGCAGCTCGACTAACATATGACAATTTTCCTGTTTAAACGGAACTAATATGATATATATCCAACCTTTAAGATACCAGAGACTACTAAATAGATTGAAACGATGAAATAAATAAGAAATTGAAGAATAATACACTCTAATCAACTGATAGATTACATATTGTCTGTAGTGGAAAAAGTTGTTTTTGGTTAATGAATTTTTTATTTATTAATTTGAATTAACGGTTTTAAAACAACACAATAGTTATTTGAATAAACGACTCTAATCAGGTTATTAGATTTATGTTTTTTCACAAAAATACTCTCTCATTACTCATGGTAAAATATGCTAATCAAACCGCATATTCCATGTTAATACATTGGATATGATAAAATCTAATATATGTATTTCACTTGCTACTTCTTCTTTTTTTTGAATAATTAAACCTATATGCCTCGCAAATAATTATTTGTTCTAACAAATTTAGGGATGAACGAGAATCGAATTCAAAATCAATTGATTTATTTCATAACACTCAAATTAATAAATTTTAGTTTAAATGCTGAGTAAAATTTGAATTGCCAAAAGTACATTTTTCACTTAAAAATCATAAATGAGGTGAAATGTGCTTTCGCCAGCATATCAATACTATCTATACTATAAGGAAAAGAGGTATATCTTATAAATTTTTTTTTTGAAACTAAAGAGCAATTTCATTAACTTTGAAAAGAATCATACAAAATGGTCTCCAACACACTTGGCGGAAGTGATAATAAATTCACAAAGCTATTTAACGAACAAGAAATACGAGCCATTTGATGAACTGCTCTGTTCGCTTGTTTTTTAACGAATCTAACCGACACATCACTTCGAGAATGAAGGATTTCACAACAAAGCTGCAGGGTGTTGCCCACTTCAAGGTAATTATCTTCCTGCCTCCGTAATGCCTGAATAGTGAGCATGGACAGTCTCTACTCATCTGCAATCCAGGATAAAGCTTCTAACACCCCCACCGTTTTAGCTTCAAACACAGAGACATTACCTTCCACTCTGACAACCCTTCCCCGAACCAAAGAGCCACTTGCATTCCTGAGGACCAACCCAAGAGCAAACGAAGGAGCACCACTGAACACAGAGGCAGGGGCCTCCCATTTTGAGCTGGCTTTCGAAATGTTATTTTCATGGTTCTTTTGAGCACTCAACTGACTTTGTCTGACCAAACGCCAATAATTGATCTGTCTCATGCTCCAATTCATAGCTATCCGGCTCAAAGATTTACCATCCCAAACCTTCTTGTTCCTGGAAAACCACACAGCCCACAGCACAACTGCAATTTTAGTAATTTTCTCAAGTGTTTCACTGCACAATCTCTCTAAAAGCCAATCTGGTGCAAATTCCACCAAACTCATATCATAATGCAGCCTACAAGCTTGCCAGCACCTAGTAGAAAAACTACAGTCAAAAAGACGTGTAAAAGATGCTCAATATCGTGATCATACTGTTACAGAAATGACAAATCCAGAACAGTCAACGAAGTCAACCAGTGAAGTGGCAACAGCTGGCAGTTAGTTAGAGTTTATACATACAGTTTCTATATGTAATTGTTCTGTGTATGTAGTATAAAAGACAGAGGTCCTGATTGTAACGAACTAGAAGCTTTGGAAATATATTTTACTTTCTTCTTCTTCTTCCTTGTGCTCTCTGAGCTTAGGGTTGTAGAAATGATGTTTCTCACCATTTGTGTCATGGTATCAGAGCCAGGTTCCTGCTAAATCTTCATCTTTTTCTATTGATTCCTGTTGTTAATTCTTCATCGTCATTGTTATGATGCGTTCTTATGCTTCCGCTGTAAACACTGCATCTGTACCCACACAAACCTCAACTTCCATGGCAGCAACACCTGTAATTGATATAAATCATCCATATTATCTTAGTACATCAGATCATCCAGGTCTCTCTCTTGTTAGTGAAGTTCTCAATGATCATAACTATCATCACTGGAGTAGATCTGTTTCAATCGCACTATCTGCAAAGCTTAAACTCGGATTCATTGATGGAACTCAAATCAAACCAGATGCTGGATCACCTCAGTTAGCTCTCTGGATGCGAAGCAATGAATTGGTAATTTCCTGGATTTTAAACTCTGTGTCATCTGAAATTCGCAAAAGTGTTGTTTATATGTCGACTGCAAAACAAATTTGGGATGATCTTCATCATCGATATGCTCAAAACAATGTTCCTCGTTTGTTTAACTTGAGAAAGGAATTATCATCATTGACTCAAGGAACTAAGTCTATTACTGCGTATTTCACTCAATTTCGAGGTCTAATGGATGAATTGGATAATCTTGCTCCTATACCTAGATGTACTTGTGCTACAACTGCTTGTACGTGTCAACACACACAGAAACTGACTAACTATGAACAATTGATGAAACTGAGTCAGTTTTTGATGGGATTGAATGAACAATTTACATCAATTCGTGGTCAAATATTGTTGATGAGTCCTCTACCTGATCTAAGTCATGCCTATGCTATGTTACTGCAAGAAGAAAATCAACGAGACAGTGTTAATTCTACTACTGTAATTCATGATAATGCTGTTATGAATGTGAGAGTTGGACAAAGTACAATCACTGCTAGTAAAAATAGATTCACTAGTTCTCGAAAGGATGACAGGAAAGGTTCAGATACATCTATTATTTGTGATTACTGCAAGTTCTCTGGTCACTCTTGTGATAAGTGTTTTGCTCTACATGGCTATCCCGAGTGGTATAGGTTGTATTGTCAACCAAAACCAAAAGTGAAATCTACCTTCAAGAAGACAGCTCAAAATGCTCAAGCTGGTCCTGTTACATCACCTGACATTCAATCTGTTTCAGAATCTGTTGGCACAGATAACCTTTTTGATGCTCAATGTCAATAACTGATCACTATGCTGCAGTCTAAAATGCATTCTCCTGTTGCAAACTATGCTCCTTGGATAACAAATGCTAGTACTCAGTGTGCAGGTACTAAATCATATTCTATTAACTCAGTTATCTTTGCCAGTCACACACAAATTCAGGCATCTAATAAATATAGCTGGATAATTGATTCTGGTGCTACACACCATATTACACCTCATTTGAATTTGCTTGTCAATTCCACACCTGTTAACTCTGAAATTCACTTACCAAATGGTGAGGTTTCTACTGTTAGTCATATTGGAAGTATTGAGCTTACTTCTTATTTGACATTACAAGATGTGTTAGTTGTTCCAAAGTTTCAGTGCAACCTACTATCTGTCCCTCAACTAACCAAATCTCTTCCTTGAAAAATGTTGTTCTTGTCAAATAAATGTGTGTTGCAGGTCCCTGCATTGCAGATGGAGAAAGAGATTGGTGAGTTGGAAGAGGGATTGTATAAACTCCATAGTCATAAACTTGCATCAACTTCTCAGGTTCATCATGCTAAGACTAATACCAGCTAAGTTCCTAACTGGAATTGCAGACTGGGACACCCTTCTAGTATAGTCCTAGATCATATTTCTTGTATTCCTAAATCTGTTGATAAGTCTCATTGTGAAATATGTCATCTATCCAAACAAGTAAGGCTTAGTTTTCCTACTAGTAGTTCTGTATCTCAGGAAATATTTGATCTAGTTCATTGTGATGTGTGGGGTCCCTACAAACATGTAACTCATGGATAATGTAATCAGTTTCTTACAATAGTAGATGATTGCTCAAAGTGTACATGGCTTTTCTTGTTTGTACATAAATCTCAAGTTCCTGTCTTGCTCAAAAATTTCATCACTTATGTTCAAACACAATTTCATAAAACTATCAAAGTTATAAGAACAGATAATGGCACAGAATTTGTGAATAATGATCTTTCCACTCATCTTTCCTCTTTAGGAATTATACATCAAAACAGTTGTTCTCATACACCCCAACAAAATGGGGTTGTAGAAAGAAAACATCAACATCTTTTAAATGTAGCCAGATCTCTGAAAATTCAGTCAAATCTTCCAATCTCTTTCTGGGGAGACTGTGTTCTCACAGCTGCTCATCTTATTAATATGCTACCATCTTATGTTCTTAAGTTCAAATCTCCCTATGAAAATCTATTTCACAAAGTTCCAGACTATTCTGTCCTAAGGAGTTTTGGATGCTTGTGCTATATTTCTGATTTGTATTCTTCTAAAGACAAATTTTCTGCAAAATCTCTCAAATGTGTCTTTATTGGATATCCTTTTAATAAAAAAGGATACAGAGTTTTAGACCTTCAATCCAGGAAATGTTATGTGTCAAGAGATGTATCTTTTGTTGAAACTTGTTTTCCATTTCATATGTCTTCTCCATCTGATTCACAATCCTCATCTACTTCCTATATATTTCCAGATTATCCTTTAGCTTTTGATTCTGAGGTAGAAAATACTATCATCACCTCTGATAACACTAATATTACTCCTGTTGTTACTCCTACTGATATTCATCCTACTGATCTCAATCCTCCTGAGAACATTTCCTCTGAGCCGTCTACTTCAGTTCAAAGTTCACTTCCTAGAGTTTCTTCTAGGCCAGTTAGAATCAAAACCTTACCAACAAAGTACAAAGATTTTACAGGGCTTCCAACTCCCAATGTTTCTTTCACTGCAGGGACTGTAACAGGTAATTCACATTGTTCATATCCTCTTCAGAATTATATATCATATCATGCTTTTACACCAAAGCATGTTCAGTATTTGTGTGCTACTGCCACAGTACCAACTCCTTATACTTTTAAACAAGCTTCTACCGATCCCAAATGGCTTGCTGCTATGAAACTTGAGTTAGATGCCTTGGAAAATAACCACACATGGGAGCTAGTTCCTAAACCACCTGATCAACATATTGTTGATTGTAAATGGCTGTTTAAGGTGAAATATAATCCTGATGGATCAGTGGAAAGATATAAAGCTCGTTTGGTTGCTAAGGGCTTCACTCAGACTTATGGCTTGGATTATTTTGAGACATTTGTTCAAGTAGCAAAAATGACAATAGTAAGACTATTCATTGCAATTGCAGTTGCTCAAGGATGGTCTATATCTCAGCTAGACATTACTAATGCCTTTCTCCATGGTGATTTGAATGAGATTGTGTATATGAGAGTTCCTCCTGGTTACTTTCAACTGTCATCTATACCTCTTCTAAATAAAATTACAGATCATGCCAATTGGGTGTGCAAGTTGATTAAATCCTTGTATGGCCTGAAACAGGCACCACGATGTTGGTTTACCAAGTTTTCAGATGCATTAAAGTCTGTTGGTTTTACTCAATCACACTCAGACAATAGTCTTTTTACTCATCATTCTTCCTCTCAGTTTGTGGCTATTTTAGTATATGTAGATGATATTTTGGTTACTGGAAGTACAAAATCTGTGATTCAACATAACATTGATTTTCTGAGCACCAAATTCAAAGTAAAAGATCTTGGTGACTTAAAGTTTTTCTTAGGTGTTGAAGTGGCTCGTTCTTCAGCTGGTATTTACTTAAATCAGAGGAAATATACTTTGGACATTTTAGCAGATACAGGGATGTTGGGTGCTAAACCATCAAAGGTTCCAATTGAGCAAAATCATACCTTGCAGAATAATGAAAGTTTGTTTCTGTCTGCATCTGATTCTTCTCTTTACAGATGAATTATTGGTCGTCTTCTTTACTTAACTGTGACTCGACCAGACCTCTCTTATTCAGTGCAAGTGTTATCTCAGTTCTTAGCTCAACCTAGAGTTGATCATTTGAATGCTGCTTACAAGGTTATCAGATATATTAAAGGTTCTCCAGGACAAGGGCTTCTCATGTCTGCCAATTCCAAACCAGTCTTAACTACCTTCTGTGATTCAGATTGGGGTGGCTGTCAAACTACCAAACAGTCATTGACTGGTTATTGTGTCAAGTTTGGTGATTCTCTAATATCATGGAAATGTAAGAAACAACACACCGTGTCTCGATCTTCTGCTGAAGCAGAATACAGATGTATGGCTGATACATGCTGTGAGTTAGTATGGTTGTTAAGTCTGTTTCATACTTTTGGCTATCATCATATTACTCCTGTTACTCTTTTCTGTGATAGCAAATCTGCCCTATATATTGCATCTAATTCAGTATTCCATGAACGAACAAAACATATTGAACATGATTGTCACATTGTTCGTGAAAAGCTTCAACTGGGTATCATTCAGACTGCTCATATCTCTTCTGCTAATCAGCCTACGGATATCTATACTAAGGCTGTCTCCTCTTCTCAGTTACAATTTTTACTTTCCAAGTTGGGTGTTTGTGATCTATTCAAACCCTCCAACTTGAGGGGGGATGTTACAGAAATGACAAATCCAGAATAGTCAACGAAGTCAACCAGTGAAGTGGCAACAGCTGGCAGTTAGTTAGAGTTTATACATACAGTTTCTATATGTAATTGTTCTGTGTATGTAGTATAAAAGATAGAGGTCCTGATTGTAACGAACTAGAAGCTTTGGAAATATATTTTACTTTCTTCTTCTTCTTCCTTGTGCTCTCTGAGCTTAGGGTTGTAGAAATGATGTTTCTCACCATTTGTGTCACACACGTAGGACAAATAATGGGTGTGGCCACTCCTTTGCCACGAAGGATATTCCTAACAGGCAAGTTATTCCTGTAGAATCGCCATAGAAAAACCCTAAGATTGTGAGGGATATTCAGTCTCCAAATTCTGCTCCAACCAGTAGATTGACTGATGCCAAAATCATGTGTATTTTGGTTCTGTCAGAATTTATACCCAGTCTTAGCACTATATTTTCCATCCATCGAGTGACTCCAAGCAATTCTATCAACAGCCACATTCTGAGGAATTCTTACAGCAAGAATAGCTTTAGCATCAATTTCACTAAACGTGTTCCGTACTTTAAACTCATCCCAACACTTTGTACCTGGGACGAAAAAATCACAGACTCGCTCCTGTCTTATCCCAGAAAAATGATCAAGATCCACACGAAAATCAACCTTATTCCTAAGCCAACCATCTCTAAAAATCTCAATACTCTTGCCATCTTCTACCACCCATCGAAAACCTCTAATTAGAGTCTCCTTAGCAGTCCAAATTCCCGACCAGATGTAGCTTGCCCCACCTGATCTAGTAGCTAAACTGAAGCTCGTATTAGGAAAATATCTAGCCTTGAAAACCCTTGAAACAAGAGAATTCAGTTTATTTAGAAAATTCCAACAGTGCTTGCCAAGAAGGGCCACGTTGAAACCATAAAGATTACGAAAGCCCAGCCCACCTTCATTACGAGCCATGCTCATCTTCTCCCAAGACAACCACCTGATTCCTCTATTGTTGTTTGAATTCGAACTCCACCAAAAATCATTCATCATCTTCTCGATATCTTGACAAAGCATTTTAGGGAGTAAAAAACACGACATACAGTAGGACGGTATAGCTTGAGCAACAGATTTAAGCATAATAGTTTTACCAGCTCTGGACAACAATTTAGAACTCCAGCCTTGAATCCTTCACCATACTTTCTCTTTAACAAAATTAAAAACAGCCTTTTTAGACCTCCCAATTAACGAAGGCAAGCCCAGATAATTAGTAGTGCTTAAGTCATTTCGAACCAAAAGAATATCCTTTAGCTCGTGTTGCTTATCTCGTCGGACATTAGCACTAAAGAATACACAAGACTTAGCAAAATTGATAGACTGATCAGACTGTTGCTAATAGGCATTCAACATATTTTTCACAACAAGAGCCTCTGTCCTAGATGCCTTAAAAAATAGAAAGCTATCGTCTGCAAACAAAAGATGGGACACAGTAGGAGCAGTCGGACTAACCTTACAACCAGTGATTTGTCCCAAATTCGCAGCATTAGTAAGCAAAGCTGACAGGCCTTCAACGCACAGTAAGAAAAGATAGGGAGAAGGAGGGTCTCCCTGTCTAAGACCCCTTTTAGGAGTGATAGGCCCAATACTTGTACCATTGAAACAGACATTATACGACACTGTGGTCACACAAAGAAACATCCACTCTATCCATTTGCTAGCGAAACCCATCTGTTGCATCCGAAACTTCAAATAACTACACTCTACACGATCGTATGCCTTACTAACATCGAGTTTTAGCGCCACTTCACCATCACTACCCGAATTCTTTCGTTTCATATGGTGCAAAAGTTCAAAAGCTACCAACACATTATCTGTGATGCTACAACATATAATTTTGTTAATCACTCATTTTTTACTATCCTTTCATTTTTTGTTATCATTTTCATTCATAACCGTTATATTTGTAACTTAAATACAAAATAATCGTGTGAAACAATACTAAAAATTGTTATATACAGGCATAAGTTTCGAATCACACCAACAATATTTTAATTTAAAATTGAGTTATCAGCTAAAAGATCCAACAAACTTGATAATATTAAAAAATATTATATATAAAGGTAAGGTTTGATTCCCGCCAATAATAGATTAATTTATATTTAATATTAAAAATTATATTATACAAAGGTCTAAGGTTCGAATCAATAAAACAACATATTAAAAATAATATTTATAATATTATATATATACTATAGTATAAATAAATTAAAAATAACCCGTGTTTGCACGGGTTATAAGCTATATTTAACAAATTAGGTTTCAAATATCGTTTAGTCCTCGCAAACTCGCGCTCATTAGACATATATTTTTTTTTTTAATTTTCTTTCCAGAAAAAAAACTTTGTAAACTATTACTTCCTCCGTTATAAAAAACTTTTCCTATTGCTGCATGACACGGGTTTTAAGATAGTGGGTAATGAATTATTTTTTTATGGAGTAGTGAGTATTGAATATTGTTTTAAGGATTAGTGGGATATTGTTTTTTTTGGAGTAGTGGATGGAGAAGTGGATATTGAATATTATTTTTAAGTAAGAGTAGATGGAGTAGTGGGTATTGAATATTATTTTTAAGGAGTAGTGGGTAGAGTAGTGGGTATTGAATATTGTTTTTAATGAGTAATTGGTGGAGTAGTAGGTATTGAATATTGTTTTTTATGGCTTAAAATAAAAACATTAAAAGTTATTTGAATTACCTTAAAGGGAAAAAATAGAAAAATTATTAAGAGACGGAGGGAGTACTAAAAATCACTTATTAAAAGGGGTTATATATCCCTGGAGCCTGGAATGTTAATGCAAATATGCAATAAATAAATCACCTTATGTTTGAGAATGTAGAGCTAAAAGTCAAATAGAGGAAATGGAGCCAAATGATGACAGAAAGATCACACGTGGAAATGCCACATCAGAATAATAAACATCGCTACAAGACAAGATAGTATAACGAATTCTGTTAGACTTGAGTGAAATGTAATTCTCATAGAGCTAAATATCTAGAACATTCTAGATGCTATCTGTAGATTGTATATAAGGATCTCTCTGTAACGAACTTGAGCTAAGTTGAAATGTTATCTTCTTCACCTTCTTTCTTTAGCAATGTTTAGTTATACACTTAAGATTTTCTGTTATGGTAACAGAGCTTGAAGCCTGTACCTGTATGTTGTGATGCGTTCATACGCTTCCGCACTCAATTCATCTTCTTCTACTACTAATCAGACAGCTTCAATGGCGTCAACAACTGTGATTGATAATAATCATCCATACTTTCTGAGTACATCTGATCATCCAGGCATTTCTCTAGTTACTGAAGTGCTTACAGATCTGAACTATCATCAATGGAGTCGTACGATTAAGATTAGACCTGGCAATTCGGGTCATTCCGTGTACTTTCGTGTCGTGTACATTCGTGTTCGTGTATCGAAAGGGTAAACCCATATCCATATCCATTTAAGGTTCGTGTACCTTCGTGTTCGTTTACCTTCGTGTTCGTGTACTTTCGTGTCGTTTATTCGTGTCGAGTACGAAATTACCGGCTCTAATAAGCATAAACAAGTATACTATATTGCCACGGCTTATTCTATATGTTTCCTTTTGTACACTTTTTAAAATAGGTGGTGTCAGGAAAAACTAACGGTTCTTGCTGCAGAAGTGCTAGAAAAGTTACTTTCTCACCACCTACTATTTTAGGACCATAAAGTTGCTAGAAATTCACTGTCCGGCTGCATATAACACCATTTTTGGCTTCTAGGACTGATTAATTACATCTCTTTGATTGTATATATCGATCATTGATATTATATTATAGTCATCTTGGAACATGTCAGAACTTGGGCAAAATGAGTGTTCAAATTGTGTTGGTAACATGCTCCAAGAGTTTACAATATACATTTATATAATTTTAAAATATTTATTTATTTATTTCATGTACTTTCGTGTCGTGTCGTGTACCTAAGGGTAAACCCATATCCATACCCATTTAGGCCTCGTGTTCTTTCGTGTTCATGTATCGAAAAGGTGAACCCATATCCATATTTTTCGTGTCGTTTTCGTGTCGTGTACCAAATTTCCAGCTCTAATTAAGATCGCTCTTTCTGCAAAATTGAAGCTTGGATTCATCGACGGTACTCAAACACAGCCTGTAGAAACATCTCCACGGTTTGCTTTATGGAAACGAAGCAACGATATGGTTATTTCATGGATATTGAACTCGGTTTCGAATGAAATTAGGAAAAGCACTGTTTATATGAGTATTGCTCAACAAATCTGGGAGGATCTTG